>JAKOOJ010000026.1:10000-5225000 GCA_022577455.1 Arizona elegans
ACCGGAACCGGAACCGGAACCGGAACCGGAACCGGAACCGGAACCGGAACCGGACCCTGACTCGGACCCGGACCCGGTCCCGGACCCGGTCCCGGACCCTGACTCGGACCCGGACCCGGTCCCAGACCCGGATCCGGACCTGGACACTGACACGGACCCGGACATGGACCCTGACCCGGACCCGGACCCTGACCCTGACCCGGAACCGGAAGCGGAAGCGGAAGCGGAAGCGGAAGCGGAAGCGGAAGCGGAAGCGGAAGCGGAAGCGGAAGCGGAACCGGAACCGGACCCGGACCCGGACCCGGACCCGGACCCGGACCCTGTTTCTTTGCCATATCTAAGCTCTCTTTCAAAAGTTATGTTTTCGGGTTGAATTGAGTCCTCCTGCCAATGCTGAGATGCACTTTGCCCTATCACCTCGGGGAAGGCTCAGATCGGAAAAAATTGACAATTTTTTGGGCTGCTCAGACTGTGTGGTACATGAATATATGTTTGTTTTCCAAATCTAAGCTCTGTGTCAAAGTTAAGTTTTTCGCTGAATTGAGTCCTTCTGCCAATTCTGAGGTACCTGTGGTCTATCTCCTCAGGGAAAGCTCAGATTTGAAAATTGTGTGTTTTGGGAATTTTCATACTTTGCGTCATATGAACGTGTTTCTTTGGACATCTGAGCTTGTGTCAAAAGATAAGGTTTCTGGCTGAATTGACTCCTACGGCCAATTCTTTGGTATGTATGTGTACATGTACATGTGTACATGTGTTTCTTTGGAAACCTGAGCTTGTGCCCTGACCCGGACCCGGACCCGGACCCGGACCCGGACCCGGACCCGGACCCTGACACGGACACGGACCCTGACACTGACCCTGACTCGGACCCGGACCCGGACCCGGTCCCTGACCCGGACCCGGAACTGGACCTGGAACCGGAACCTGACCCTGACCCCGTCCCGGACCCGGACTCGGACCCGGACCCGGTCCCGGACCCGGACCCGGACCCTTACCCGGACCCGGACCCGGACCCTGTTTCTTTGCCATATCTAAGCTCTCTTTCAAAAGTTATGTTTTCGGGTTGAATTGAGTCCTCCTGCCAATGCTGAGATGCACTTTGCTCTATCTCCTCGGGGAAGGCTCAGATCGGAAAAAATTGACAATTTTTTGGGCTGCTCAGACTGTGGGCTACATGAATATATGTTTCTTTGCCATATCTAAGCTCTCTTTCAAAAGTTATGTTTTCGGGTTGAATTGAGTCCTCCTGCCAATGCTGAGAGGCACTTTGCTCTATCTCCTCGGGGAAGGCTCAGATTTGAAAATTGTGTGTTTTGGGTCTTTTCATACTTTGCGTCATATGAACGTGTTTCTTTGGACATCTGAGCTTGTGTCAAAAGATAAGGTTTCTGGCTGAATTGACTCCTACGGCCAATTCTTTGGTATGTATGTGTACATGTACATGTGTACATGTGTTTCTTTGGAAACCTGAGCTTGTGCCCTGACCCGGACCCTGACCCGGACCCGGACCCGGAACCGGAAGCGGAACCGGAAGCGGAACCGGAACCGGAACCGGAACCGGAACCGGAACCAGAACCGGACCCTGACTCGGACCCGGTCCCGGACCCTGACTCGGACCCGGACCCGGACCCTGTTTCTTTGCCATATCTAAGCTCTCTTTCAAAAGTTATGTTTTCGGGTTGAATTGAGTCCTCCTGCCAATGCTGAGATGCACTTTGCCCTATCACCTCGGGGAAGGCTCAGATCGGAAAAAATTGACAATTTTTTGGGCTGCTCAGACTGTGTGGTACATGAATATATGTTTGTTTTCCAAATCTAAGCTCTGTGTCAAAGTTAAGTTTTTCGCTGAATTGAGTCCTTCTGCCAATTCTGAGGTACCTGTGGTCTATCTCCTCAGGGAAAGCTCAGATTTGAAAATTGTGTGTTTTGGGAATTTTCATACTTTGCGTCATATGAACGTGTTTCTTTGGACATCTGAGCTTGTGTCAAAAGATAAGGTTTCTGGCTGAATTGACTCCTACGGCCAATTCTTTGGTATGTATGTGTACATGTACATGTGTACATGTGTTTCTTTGGAAACCTGAGCTTGTGCCCTGACCCGGACCCGGACCCGGACCCGGACCCGGACCCGGACCCGGACCCGGACCCGGACCCTGACACGGACACGGACCCTGACACTGACCCTGACTCGGACCCGGACCCGGACCCGGTCCCTGACCCGGACCTGGAACTGGACCTGGAACCGGAACCTGACCCTGACCCCGTCCCGGACCCGGACTCGGACCCGGACCCGGTCCCGGACCCGGACCCGGACCCTTACCCGGACCCGGACCCGGACCCTGTTTCTTTGCCATATCTAAGCTCTCTTTCAAAAGTTATGTTTTCGGGTTGAATTGAGTCCTCCTGCCAATGCTGAGAGGCACTTTGCTCTATCTCCTCGGGGAAGGCTCAGATTTGAAAATTGTGTGTTTTGGGTCTTTTCATACTTTGCGTAATATGTACATGTGTTTCTTTGGAAACCTGAGCTTGTGCCCGGACCCATGCACGGACCCGGACCCGGACCCGGACCCGGACCCTGACCCTGACCCTGACCCTGACCCTGACCCGGAACCGGAACCGGAACCGGAACCGGAACCGGAACCGGAACCGGAACCGGAACCGGACCCTGACTCGGACCCGGACCCGGTCCCGGGACCCGGGACCCGGTCCCGGACCCGGTCCCGGACCCTGACTCGGACCCGGACCCGGTCCCAGACCCGGATCCGGACCTGGACACTGACACGGACCCGGACATGGACCCTGACCCGGACCCGGACCCTGACCCTGACCCTGACCCGGAACCGGAAGCGGAACCGGAAGCGGAAGCGGAAGCGGAAGCGGAAGCGGAAGCGGAACCGGAACCGGACCCGGACCCGGACCCGGACCCGGACCCGGACCCGGACCCGGACCCTGTTTCTTTGCCATATCTAAGCTCTCTTTCAAAAGTTATGTTTTCGGGTTGAATTGAGTCCTCCTGCCAATGCTGAGATGCACTTTGCCCTATCACCTCGGGGAAGGCTCAGATCGGAAAAAATTGACAATTTTTTGGGCTGCTCAGACTGTGTGGTACATGAATATATGTTTGTTTTCCAAATCTAAGCTCTGTGTCAAAGTTAAGTTTTTCGCTGAATTGAGTCCTTCTGCCAATTCTGAGGTACCTGTGGTCTATCTCCTCAGGGAAAGCTCAGATTTGAAAATTGTGTGTTTTGGGAATTTTCATACTTTGCGTCATATGAACGTGTTTCTTTGGACATCTGAGCTTGTGTCAAAAGATAAGGTTTCTGGCTGAATTGACTCCTACGGCCAATTCTTTGGTATGTATGTGTACATGTACATGTGTACATGTGTTTCTTTGGAAACCTGAGCTTGTGCCCTGACCCGGACCCGGACCCGGACCCGGACCCGGACCCGGACCCGGACCCTGACACGGACACGGACCCTGACACTGACCCTGACTCGGACCCGGACCCGGACCCGGACCCGGTCCCTGACCCGGACCCGGAACTGGACCTGGAACCGGAACCTGACCCTGACCCCGTCCCGGACCCGGACTCGGACCCGGACCCGGTCCCGGACCCGGACCCGGACCCTTACCCGGACCCGGACCCGGACCCTGTTTCTTTGCCATATCTAAGCTCTCTTTCAAAAGTTATGTTTTCGGGTTGAATTGAGTCCTCCTGCCAATGCTGAGATGCACTTTGCTCTATCTCCTCGGGGAAGGCTCAGATCGGAAAAAATTGACAATTTTTTGGGCTGCTCAGACTGTGGGCTACATGAATATATGTTTCTTTGCCATATCTAAGCTCTCTTTCAAAAGTTATGTTTTCGGGTTGAATTGAGTCCTCCTGCCAATGCTGAGAGGCACTTTGCTCTATCTCCTCGGGGAAGGCTCAGATTTGAAAATTGTGTGTTTTGGGTCTTTTCATACTTTGCGTCATATGAACGTGTTTCTTTGGACATCTGAGCTTGTGTCAAAAGATAAGGTTTCTGGCTGAATTGACTCCTACGGCCAATTCTTTGGTATGTATGTGTACATGTACATGTGTACATGTGTTTCTTTGGAAACCTGAGCTTGTGCCCTGACCCGGACCCTGACCCGGACCCGGAACCGGAACCGGAACCGGAACCGGAAGCGGAAGCGGAAGCGGAACCGGAACCGGAACCGGAACCGGAACCAGAACCGGACCCTGACTCGGACCCGGTCCCGGACCCTGACTCGGACCCGGACCCGGACCCTGTTTCTTTGCCATATCTAAGCTCTCTTTCAAAAGTTATGTTTTCGGGTTGAATTGAGTCCTCCTGCCAATGCTGAGATGCACTTTGCCCTATCACCTCGGGGAAGGCTCAGATCGGAAAAAATTGACAATTTTTTGGGCTGCTCAGACTGTGTGGTACATGAATATATGTTTGTTTTCCAAATCTAAGCTCTGTGTCAAAGTTAAGTTTTTCGCTGAATTGAGTCCTTCTGCCAATTCTGAGGTACCTGTGGTCTATCTCCTCAGGGAAAGCTCAGATTTGAAAATTGTGTGTTTTGGGAATTTTCATACTTTGCGTCATATGAACGTGTTTCTTTGGACATCTGAGCTTGTGTCAAAAGATAAGGTTTCTGGCTGAATTGACTCCTACGGCCAATTCTTTGGTATGTATGTGTACATGTACATGTGTACATGTGTTTCTTTGGAAACCTGAGCTTGTGCCCTGACCCGGACCCGGACCCGGACCCGTACCCGGACCCGGACCCGGACCCTGACACGGACACGGACCCTGACACTGACCCTGACTCGGACCCGGACCCGGACCCGGTCCCTGACCCGGACCCGGAACTGGACCTGGAACCGGAACCTGACCCTGACCCCGTCCCGGACCCGGACTCGGACCCGGACCCGGTCCCGGACCCGGACCCGGACCCTTACCCGGACCCGGACCCGGACCCTGTTTCTTTGCCATATCTAAGCTCTCTTTCAAAAGTTATGTTTTCGGGTTGAATTGAGTCCTCCTGCCAATGCTGAGATGCACTTTGCTCTATCTCCTCGGGGAAGGCTCAGATCGGAAAAAATTGACAATTTTTTGGGCTGCTCAGACTGTGGGCTACATGAATATATGTTTCTTTGCCATATCTAAGCTCTCTTTCAAAAGTTATGTTTTCGGGTTGAATTGAGTCCTCCTGCCAATGCTGAGAGGCACTTTGCTCTATCTCCTCGGGGAAGGCTCAGATTTGAAAATTGTGTGTTTTGGGTCTTTTCATACTTTGTGTAATATGTACATGTGTTTCTTTGGAAACCTGAGCTTGTGCCCGGACCCATGCACGGACCCGGACCCTGACCCGGACCCGGACCCGGACCCGGACCCGGACCCGGAACCGGAACCGGAACCGGAACCGGAACCAGAACCGGACCCTGACCCGGACCCGGACCCGGACCCGGACCCGGACCCGGACCCGGACCCGGACCCGGACCCGGACCCGGACCCGGACACTGACACGGACCCGGACATGGACCCGGACATGGACCCTGACCCTGACCCGGACCCGGACCCGGACCCGGACCCGGAAGCGGACCCGGAAGCGGACCCGGAAGCGGAAGCGGAAGCGGAAGCGGAACCAGAACCGGACCCTGACTCGGACCCGGTCCCGGACCCTGACTCGGACCCGGACCCGGACCCTGTTTCTTTGCCATATCTAAGCTCTCTTTCAAAAGTTATGTTTTCGGGTTGAATTGAGTCCTCCTGCCAATGCTGAGATGCACTTTGCCCTATCACCTCGGGGAAGGCTCAGATCGGAAAAAATTGACAATTTTTTGGGCTGCTCAGACTGTGTGGTACATGAATATATGTTTGTTTTCCAAATCTAAGCTCTGTGTCAAAGTTAAGTTTTTCGCTGAATTGAGTCCTTCTGCCAATTCTGAGGTACCCTGTGGTCTATCTCCTCAGGGAAAGCTCAGATTTGAAAATTGTGTGTTTTGGGAATTTTCATACTTTGCGTCATATGAACGTGTTTCTTTGGACATCTGAGCTTGTGTCAAAAGATAAGGTTTCTGGCTGAATTGACTCCTACGGCCAATTCTTTGGTATGTATGTGTACATGTACATGTGTACATGTGTTTCTTTGGAAACCTGAGCTTGTGCCCTGACCCGGACCCGGACCCGGACCCGGACCCGGACCCGGACCCGGACCCGGACCCGGACCCTGACACGGACACGGACCCTGACACTGACCCTGACTCGGACCCGGACCCGGACCCTTACCCGGACCCGGACCCGGACCCTGTTTCTTTGCCATATCTAAGCTCTCTTTCAAAAGTTATGTTTTCGGGTTGAATTGAGTCCTCCTGCCAATGCTGAGATGCACTTTGCTCTATCTCCTCGGGGAAGGCTCAGATCGGAAAAAATTGACAATTTTTTGGGCTGCTCAGACTGTGGGCTACATGAATATATGTTTCTTTGCCATATCTAAGCTCTCTTTCAAAAGTTATGTTTTCGGGTTGAATTGAGTCCTCCTGCCAATGCTGAGATGCACTTTGCCCTATCACCTCGGGGAAGGCTCAGATCGGAAAAAATTGACAATTTTTTGGGCTGCTCAGACTGTGTGGTACATGAATATATGTTTGTTTTCCAAATCTAAGCTCTGTGTCAAAGTTAAGTTTTTCGCTGAATTGAGTCCTTCTGCCAATTCTGAGGTACCTGTGGTCTATCTCCTCAGGGAAAGCTCAGATTTGAAAATTGTGTGTTTTGGGAATTTTCATACTTTGCGTCATATGAACGTGTTTCTTTGGACATCTGAGCTTGTGTCAAAAGATAAGGTTTCTGGCTGAATTGACTCCTACGGCCAATTCTTTGGTATGTATGTGTACATGTACATGTGTACATGTGTTTCTTTGGAAACCTGAGCTTGTGCCCTGACCCGGACCCGGACCCGGACCCGTACCCGGACCCGGACCCGGACCCTGACACGGACACGGACCCTGACACTGACCCTGACTCGGACCCGGACCCGGACCCGGTCCCTGACCCGGACCCGGAACTGGACCTGGAACCGGAACCTGACCCTGACCCCGTCCCGGACCCGGACTCGGACCCGGACCCGGTCCCGGACCCGGACCCGGACCCTTACCCGGACCCGGACCCGGACCCTGTTTCTTTGCCATATCTAAGCTCTCTTTCAAAAGTTATGTTTTCGGGTTGAATTGAGTCCTCCTGCCAATGCTGAGATGCACTTTGCTCTATCTCCTCGGGGAAGGCTCAGATCGGAAAAAATTGACAATTTTTTGGGCTGCTCAGACTGTGGGCTACATGAATATATGTTTCTTTGCCATATCTAAGCTCTCTTTCAAAAGTTATGTTTTCGGGTTGAATTGAGTCCTCCTGCCAATGCTGAGAGGCACTTTGCTCTATCTCCTCGGGGAAGGCTCAGATTTGAAAATTGTGTGTTTTGGGTCTTTTCATACTTTGTGTAATATGTACATGTGTTTCTTTGGAAACCTGAGCTTGTGCCCGGACCCATGCACGGACCCGGACCCTGACCCGGACCCGGACCCGGACCCGGACCCGGACCCGGAACCGGAACCGGAACCGGAACCGGAACCAGAACCGGACCCTGACCCGGACCCGGACCCGGACCCGGACCCGGACCCGGACCCGGACCCGGACCCGGACCCGGACACTGACACGGACCCGGACATGGACCCGGACATGGACCCTGACCCTGACCCGGACCCGGACCCGGACCCGGACCCGGAAGCGGACCCGGAAGCGGAAGCGGAAGCGGAAGCGGAACCAGAACCGGACCCTGACTCGGACCCGGTCCCGGACCCTGACTCGGACCCGGACCCGGACCCTGTTTCTTTGCCATATCTAAGCTCTCTTTCAAAAGTTATGTTTTCGGGTTGAATTGAGTCCTCCTGCCAATGCTGAGATGCACTTTGCCCTATCACCTCGGGGAAGGCTCAGATCGGAAAAAATTGACAATTTTTTGGGCTGCTCAGACTGTGTGGTACATGAATATATGTTTGTTTTCCAAATCTAAGCTCTGTGTCAAAGTTAAGTTTTTCGCTGAATTGAGTCCTTCTGCCAATTCTGAGGTACCCTGTGGTCTATCTCCTCAGGGAAAGCTCAGATTTGAAAATTGTGTGTTTTGGGAATTTTCATACTTTGCGTCATATGAACGTGTTTCTTTGGACATCTGAGCTTGTGTCAAAAGATAAGGTTTCTGGCTGAATTGACTCCTACGGCCAATTCTTTGGTATGTATGTGTACATGTACATGTGTACATGTGTTTCTTTGGAAACCTGAGCTTGTGCCCTGACCCGGACCCGGACCCGGACCCGGACCCGGACCCGGACCCGGACCCGGACCCGGACCCGGAAGCGGAAGCGGAAGCGGAAGCGGAACCGGAACCAGAACCGGACCCTGACTCGGACCCGGACCCGGTCCCGGTCCCGGACCCGGACCCGGACCCGGATCCGGACCCTGTTTCTTTGCCATATCTAAGCTCTCTTTCAAAAGTTATGTTTTCGGGTTGAATTGAGTCCTCCTGCCAATGCTGAGAGGCACTTTGCTCTATCTCCTCGGGGAAGGCTCAGATTTGAAAATTGTGTGTTTTGGGTCTTTTCATACTTTGCGTAATATGTACATGTGTTTCTTTGGAAACCTGAGCTTGTGCCCGGACCCATGCACGGACCCGGACCCGGACCCGGACCCGGACCCGGACCCGGACCCGGACCCGGACCCGGACCCGGACCCGGACCCGGACCCGGAAGCGGAACCGGAAGCGGAACCGGAACCGGAACCGGAACCGGAACCGGACCCGGACCCGGACCCGGACCCTGTTTCTTTGCCATATCTAAGCTCTCTTTCAAAAGTTATGTTTTCGGGTTGAATTGAGTCCTCCTGCCAATGCTGAGATGCACTTTGCCCTATCACCTCGGGGAAGGCTCAGATCGGAAAAAATTGACAATTTTTTGGGCTGCTCAGACTGTGTGGTACATGAATATATGTTTGTTTTCCAAATCTAAGCTCTGTGTCAAAGTTAAGTTTTTCGCTGAATTGAGTCCTTCTGCCAATTCTGAGGTACCCTGTGGTCTATCTCCTCAGGGAAAGCTCAGATTTGAAAATTGTGTGTTTTGGGAATTTTCATACTTTGCGTCATATGAACGTGTTTCTTTGGACATCTGAGCTTGTGTCAAAAGATAAGGTTTCTGGCTGAATTGACTCCTACGGCCAATTCTTTGGTATGTATGTGTACATGTACATGTGTACATGTGTTTCTTTGGAAACCTGAGCTTGTGCCCTGACCCGGACCCGGACCCGGACCCGGACCAGGACCCGGACCCTGACACGGACACGGACCCTGACACTGACCCTGAAACTGACACGGACATGGATCCGGACCCTGACCCGGACCCGGAACCGGACCCGGACCCGGAACCGGAACCGGAAGCGGAAGCGGAAGCGGAACCAGAACCGGACCCTGACTCGGACCCGGACCCGGTCCCGGACCCGGACCCGGACCCGGATCCGGACCCTGTTTCTTTGCCATATCTAAGCTCTCTTTCAAAAGTTATGTTTTCGGGTTGAATTGAGTCCTCCTGCCAATGCTGAGATGCACTTTGCTCTATCTCCTCGGGGAAGGCTCAGATCGGAAAAAATTGACAATTTTTTGGGCTGCTCAGACTGTGGGGTACATGAATATATGTTTCTTTGCCATATCTAAGCTCTCTTTCAAAAGTTATGTTTTCGGGTTGAATTGAGTCCTCCTGCCAATGCTGAGAGGCACTTTGCTCTATCTCCTCGGGGAAGGCTCAGATTTGAAAATTGTGTGTTTTGGGTCTTTTCATACTTTGCGTAATATGTACATGTGTTTCTTTGGAAACCTGAGCTTGTGCCCGGACCCATGCACGGACCCGGACCCGGACCCGGACCCGGACCCGGACCCTGTTTCTTTGCCATATCTAAGCTCTCTTTCAAAAGTTATGTTTTCGGGTTGAATTGAGTCCTCCTGCCAATGCTGAGAGGCACTTTGCTCTATCTCCTCGGGGAAGGCTCAGATTTGAAAATTGTGTGTTTTGGGTCTTTTCATACTTTGCGTAATATGTACATGTGTTTCTTTGGAAACCTGAGCTTGTGCCCGGACCCATGCACGGACCCGGACCCGGACCCGGACCCGGACCCGGACCCGGACCCGGACCCGGACCCGGACCCGGACCCGGACCCGGACCCGGACCCGGACACTGACACTGACACGGACCCGGACATGGACCCTGACCCGGACCCGGAACCGGACCCGGACCCTGTTTCTTTGCCATATCTAAGCTCTCTTTCAAAAGTTATGTTTTCGGGTTGAATTGAGTCCTCCTGCCAATGCTGAGATGCACTTTGCCCTATCTCCTCGGGGAAGGCTCAGATCGGAAAAAATTGACAATTTTTTGGGCTGCTCAGACTGTGTGGTACATGAATATATGTTTCTTTGCCATATCTAAGCTCTGTGTCAAAGTTAAGTTTTTCGCTGAATTGAGTCCTTCTGCCAATTCTGAGGTACCCTGTGGTCTATCTCCTCAGGGAAAGCTCAGATTTGAAAATTGTGTGTTTTGGGAATTTTCATACTTTGCGTCATATGAACATGTGTTTCTTTGGACATCTGAGCTTGTGTCAAAAGATAAGGTTTCTGGCTGAATTGACTCCTACGGCCAATTCTTTGGTATGTATGTGTACATGTACATGTGTACATGTGTTTCTTTGGAAACCTGAGCTTGTGCCCTGACCCGGACCCGGACCCGGACCCGGACCCGGACCAGGACCCGGACCCTGACACGGACACGGACCCTGACACTGACCCTGAAACTGACACGGACATGGATCCGGACCCTGACCCGGAAGCGGAACCGGAACCGGACCCTGACCCGGAAGCGGAACCGGAACCGGAACCGGAACCAGAACCGGAACCGGAACCGGAACCGGACCCTGACTCGGACCCGGACCCGGTCCCGGACCCTGACCCGGACCCGGACCCGGACCCTGTTTCTTTGCCATATCTAAGCTCTCTTTCAAAAGTTATGTTTTCGGGTTGAATTGAGTCCTCCTGCCAATGCTGAGATGCACTTTGCCCTATCACCTCGGGGAAGGCTCAGATCGGAAAAAAGTGACAATTTTTTGGGCTGCTCAGACTGTGTGGTACATGAATATATGTTTGTTTTCCAAATCTAAGCTCTGTGTCAAAGTTAAGTTTTTCGCTGAATTGAGTCCTTCTGCCAATTCTGAGGTACCCTGTGGTCTATCTCCTCAGGGAAAGCTCAGATTTGAAAATTGTGTGTTTTGGGAATTTTCATACTTTGCGTCATATGAACATGTGTTTCTTTGGAAACCTGAGCTTGTGCCCTGACCCGGACCCGGACCCGGACCCGGACCCGGACCCGGACCAGGACCCGGACCCTGACACGGACACGGACCCTGACACTGACCCTGAAACTGACACGGACATGGATCCGGACCCGGACCCGGACCCGGACCCGGACACGGAACCGGACCCGGACCCTGTTTCTTTGCCATATCTAAGCTCTCTTTCAAAAGTTATGTTTTCGGGTTGAATTGAGTCCTCCTGCCAATGCTGAGATGCACTTTCCGGTATCTCCTCGGGGAAGGCTCAGATCGGAAAAAATTGACAATTTTTTGGGCTGCTCAGACTGTGTGGTACATGAATATATGTTTCTTTGCCATATCTAAGCTCTGTGTCAAAGTTAAGTTTTTCGCTGAATTGAGTCCTTCTGCCAATTCTGAGGTACCCTGTGGTCTATCTCCTCAGGGAAAGCTCAGATTTGAAAATTGTGTGTTTTGGGAATTTTCATACTTTGCGTCATATGAACATGTGTTTCTTTGGACATCTGAGCTTGTGTCAAAAGATAAGGTTTCTGGCTGAATTGACTCCTACGGCCAATTCTTTGGTATGTATGTGTACATGTACATGTGTACATGTGTTTCTTTGGAAACCTGAGCTTGTGCCCTGACCCGGACCCGGACCCGGACCCGGACCCGGACCCGGACCAGGACCCGGACCCTGACACGGACACGGACCCTGACACTGACCCTGAAACTGACACGGACATGGATCCGGACCCGGACCCGGACCCGGACCCGGACACGGAACCGGAAGCGGAACCGGAAGCGGAAGCGGAAGCGGAACCGGAACCGGACCCTGACTCGGACCTGGACCCGGTCCCGGACCCTGACTCGGACCCGGTCCCGGACCCTGACCCGGACCCGGACCCGGACCCTGTTTCTTTGCCATATCTAAGCTCTCTTTCAAAAGTTATGTTTTCGGGTTGAATTGAGTCCTCCTGCCAATGCTGAGATGCACTTTGCCCTATCACCTCGGGGAAGGCTCAGATCGGAAAAAAGTGACAATTTTTTGGGCTGCTCAGACTGTGTGGTACATGAATATATGTTTGTTTTCCAAATCTAAGCTCTGTGTCAAAGTTAAGTTTTTCGCTGAATTGAGTCCTTCTGCCAATTCTGAGGTACCCTGTGGTCTATCTCCTCAGGGAAAGCTCAGATTTGAAAATTGTGTGTTTTGGGAATTTTCATACTTTGCGTCATATGAACATGTGTTTCTTTGGACATTGAGCTTGTGTCAAAAGATAAGGTTTCTGGCTGAATTGACTCCTACGGCCAATTTTTTGGTATGTATGTGTACATGTACATGTGTACATGTGTTTCTTTGGAAACCTGAGCTTGTGCCCTGACCCGGACCCGGACCCGCACCAGGACCCGGACCCTGACACGGACACGGACCCTGACACTGACCCTGAAACTGACACGGACATGGATCCGGATCCTGACCCGGACCCGGACCCGGAAGCGGAACCGGAACCGGAACCGGAACCGGAACCGGAACCGGAACCGGAACCGGACCCTGACTCGGACCCGGACCCGGACCCGGTCCCGGACCCTGACTCGGACCCGGACCCGGTCCCGGACCCGGACCCGGACCCGGACCCTGTTTCTTTGCCATATCTAAGCTCTCTTTCAAAAGTTATGTTTTCGGGTTGAATTGAGTCCTCCTGCCAATGCTGAGATGCACTTTGCCCTATCACCTCGGGGAAGGCTCAGATCGGAAAAAATTGACAATTTTTTGGGCTGCTCAGACTGTGTGGTACATGAATATATGTTTGTTTTCCAAATCTAAGCTCTGTGTCAAAGTTAAGTTTTTCGCTGAATTGAGTCCTTCTGCCAATTCTGAGGTACCCTGTGGTCTATCTCCTCAGGGAAAGCTCAGATTTGAAAATTGTGTGTTTTGGGAATTTTCATACTTTGCGTCATATGAACATGTGTTTCTTTGGACATCTGAGCTTGTGTCAAAAGATAAGGTTTCTGGCTGAATTGACTCCTACGGCCAATTCTTTGGTATGTATGTGTACATGTATATGTGTATATGTGTTTCTTTGGAAACCTGAGCTTGTGCCCTGACCCGGACCTGGACCCGGACCAGGACCCGGACCCTGACACGGACACGGACCCTGACACTGACCCTGAAACTGACACGGACATGGATCCGGACCCTGACCCGGACCCGGACCCGGAACCGGAAGCGGAACCGGAAGCGGAACCGGAACCGGAACCGGAACCGGAACCAGAACCGGACCCTGACTCGGACCCGGTCCCGGACCCTGACTCGGACCCGGACCCGGACCCTGTTTCTTTGCCATATCTAAGCTCTCTTTCAAAAGTTATGTTTTCGGGTTGAATTGAGTCCTCCTGCCAATGCTGAGATGCACTTTGCCCTATCACCTCGGGGAAGGCTCAGATCGGAAAAAATTGACAATTTTTTGGGCTGCTCAGACTGTGTGGTACATGAATATATGTTTGTTTTCCAAATCTAAGCTCTGTGTCAAAGTTAAGTTTTTCGCTGAATTGAGTCCTTCTGCCAATTCTGAGGTACCCTGTGGTCTATCTCCTCAGGGAAAGCTCAGATTTGAAAATTGTGTGTTTTGGGAATTTTCATACTTTGCGTCATATGAACATGTGTTTCTTTGGACATCTGAGCTTGTGTCAAAAGATAAGGTTTCTGGCTGAATTGACTCCTACGGCCAATTCTTTGGTATGTATGTGTACATGTACATGTGTACATGTGTTTCTTTGGAAACCTGAGCTTGTGCCCTGACCCGGACCTGGACCCGGACCAGGACCCGGACCCTGACACGGACACGGACCCTGACACTGACCCTGAAACTGACACGGACATGGATCCGGACCCTGACCCGGATCCGGACCCGGACCCGGACCCGGACCCGGACCCTGACCCGGACCCGGAACCGGAACCGGAACCGGAAGCGGAAGCGGAAGCGGAAGCGGAACCGGAACCGGAACCGGAACCGGAACCGGACCCTGACTCGGACCCGGACCCGGTCCCGGACCCTGACTCGGACCCGGACCCGGTCCCGGACCCGGACCCGGACCCTGTTTCTTTGCCATATCTAAGCTCTCTTTCAAAAGTTATGTTTTCGGGTTGAATTGAGTCCTCCTGCCAATGCTGAGATGCACTTTGCTCTATCTCCTCGGGGAAGGCTCAGATTTGAAAATTGTGTGTTTTGGGTCTTTTCATACTTTGCGTAATATGTACATGTGTTTCTTTGGAAACCTGAGCTTGTGCCCGGACCCATGCACGGACCCGGACCCGGACCCGGACCCGGACCCGGACCCGGACCCGGACCCTGACACGGACACGGACCCTGACACTGACCCTGAAACTGACACGGACATGGATCCGGACCCTGACCCTGACCCGGACCCGGAACCGGAACCGGAACCGGAACCGGAACCGGAACCAGAACCGGACCCTGACTCGGACCCGGTCCCGGACCCTGACTCGGACCCGGACCCGGTCCCGGACCCGGACCCGGACCCGGACCCTGTTTCTTTGCCATATCTAAGCTCTCTTTCAAAAGTTATGTTTTCGGGTTGAATTGAGTCCTCCTGCCAATGCTGAGATGCACTTTGCGCTATCGCCTCGGGGAAGGCTCAGATCGGAAAAAATTGACAATTTTTTGGGCTGCTCAGACTGTGTGGTACATGAATATATGTTTGTTTTCCAAATCTAAGCTCTGTGTCAAAGTTAAGTTTTTCGCTGAATTGAGTCCTTCTGCCAATTCTGAGGTACCCTGTGGTCTATCTCCTCAGGGAAAGCTCAGATTTGAAAATTGTGTGTTTTGGGAATTTTCATACTTTGCGTCATATGAGCATGTGTTTCTTTGGACATCTGAGCTTGTGTCAAAAGATAAGGTTTCTGGCTGAATTGACTCCTACGGCCAATTCTTTGGTATGTATGTGTACATGTACATGTGTACATGTGTTTCTTTGGAAACCTGAGCTTGTGCCCTGACCCGGACCCGGACCCGGACCCGGACCCGGACCAGGACCCGGACCCTGACACGGACACGGACCCTGACACTGACCCTGAAACTGACACGGACATGGATCCGGACCCGGACCCGGAAGCGGAACCGGAACCGGAACCGGAACCGGAACCGGAACCGGAACCGGAACCGGAACCAGAACCGGACCCTGACTCGGACCCGGACCCGGTCCCGGACCCTGACTCGGACCCGGACCCGGTCCCGGACCCGGACCCGGACCCGGACCCTGTTTCTTTGCCATATCTAAGCTCTCTTTCAAAAGTTATGTTTTCGGGTTGAATTGAGTCCTCCTGCCAATGCTGAGATGCACTTTGCTCTATCTCCTCGGGGAAGGCTCAGATTTGAAAATTGTGTGTTTTGGGTCTTTTCATACTTTGCGTAATATGTACATGTGTTTCTTTGGAAACCTGAGGTTGTGCCCGGACCCATGCACGGACCCGGACCCGGACCCGGACCCGGACACTGACACGGACACGGACCCTGACACTGACCCGGACCCTGACACGGACACGGACCCTGACACTGACCCTGAAACTGACACGGACATGGATCCGGACCCTGACCCGGACCCTGACCCGGACCCGGAAGCGGAACCGGAACCGGAACCGGAACCGGAACCGGAACCGGAACCGGAACCGGAACCGGAACCGGAACCGGACCCTGACTCGGACCCGGACCCGGTCCCGGACCCTGACTCGGACCCGGACCCGGTCCCGGACCCGGACCCGGACCCGGACCCTGTTTCTTTGCCATATCTAAGCTCTCTTTCAAAAGTTATGTTTTCGGGTTGAATTGAGTCCTCCTGCCAATGCTGAGATGCACTTTGCTCTATCTCCTCGGGGAAGGCTCAGATTTGAAAATTGTGTGTTTTGGGTCTTTTCATACTTTGCGTAATATGTACATGTGTTTCTTTGGAAACCTGAGCTTGTGCCCGGACCCATGCACGGACCCGGACCCGGACCCGGACCCGGACCCGGACCCTGACACGGACACGGACCCTGACACTGACCCTGAAACTGACACGGACATGGATCCGGACCCTGACCCTGACCCGGACACGGAACCGGAACCGGAACCGGAAGCGGAACCGGAACCGGAACCGGAACCAGAACCGGACCCTGACTCGGACCCGGTCCCGGACCCTGACTCGGACCCGGACCCGGTCCCGGACCCGGACCCGGACCCGGACCCTGTTTCTTTGCCATATCTAAGCTCTCTTTCAAAAGTTATGTTTTCGGGTTGAATTGAGTCCTCCTGCCAATGCTGAGATGCACTTTGCGCTATCACCTCGGGGAAGGCTCAGATCGGAAAAAATTGACAATTTTTTGGGCTGCTCAGACTGTGTGGTACATGAATATATGTTTGTTTTCCAAATCTAAGCTCTGTGTCAAAGTTAAGTTTTTCGCTGAATTGAGTCCTTCTGCCAATTCTGAGGTACCCTGTGGTCTATCTCCTCAGGGAAAGCTCAGATTTGAAAATTGTGTGTTTTGGGAATTTTCATACTTTGCGTCATATGAGCATGTGTTTCTTTGGACATCTGAGCTTGTGTCAAAAGATAAGGTTTCTGGCTGAATTGACTCCTACGGCCAATTCTTTGGTATGTATGTGTACATGTACATGTGTACATGTGTTTCTTTGGAAACCTGAGCTTGTGCCCTGACCCGGACCCGGACCCGGACCCGGACCCGGACCAGGACCCGGACCCTGACACGGACACGGACCCTGACACTGACCCTGAAACTGACACGGACATGGATCCGGACCCTGACCCGGACCCGGACCCGGAACCGGAACCGGAACCGGAAGCGGAACCGGAACCGGAACCGGAACCGGAACCTCTGACTCGGACCCGGACCCGGACCCGGTCCCGGACCCGGACTCGGACCCGGACCCGGTCCCGGACCCGGACCCGGACCCGGACCCTGTTTCTTTGCCATATCTAAGCTCTCTTTCAAAAGTTATGTTTTCGGGTTGAATTGAGTCCTCCTGCCAATGCTGAGATGCACTTTGCTCTATCTCCTCGGGGAAGGCTCAGATTTGAAAATTGTGTGTTTTGGGTCTTTTCATACTTTGCGTAATATGTACATGTGTTTCTTTGGAAACCTGAGCTTGTGCCCTGACCCGGACCCGGACCCGGACCCGGACCCGGACCAGGACCCGGACCCTGACACGGACACGGACCCTGACACTGACCCTGAAACTGACACGGACATGGATCCGGACCCTGACCCGGAACCGGAACCGGAAGCGGAACCGGAACCGGAAGCGGAAGCGGAACCGGAACCGGAACCGGAACCGGAACCAGAACCTCTGACTCGGACCCGGACCCGGACCCGGTCCCGGACCCTGACTCGGACCCGGACCCGGTCCCGGACCCGGACCCGGACCCGGACCCTGTTTCTTTGCCATATCTAAGCTCTCTTTCAAAAGTTATGTTTTCGGGTTGAATTGAGTCCTCCTGCCAATGCTGAGATGCACTTTCCGGTATCTCCTCGGGGATGGCTCAGATCGGAAAAAATTGACAATTTTTTGGGCTGCTCAGACTGTGTGGTACATGAATATTTGTTTGTTTTCCAAATCTAAGCTCTGTGTCAAAGTTAAGTTTTTCGCTGAATTGAGTCCTTCTGCCAATTCTGAGGTACCCTGTGGTCTATCTCCTCAGGGAAAGCTCAGATTTGAAAATTGTGTGTTTTGGGAATTTTCATTCTTTGCGTCATATGAACATGTGTTTCTTTGGACATCTGAGCTTGTGTCAAAAGATAAGGTTTCTGGCTGAATTGACTCCTACGGCCAATTCTTTGGTATGTATGTGTACATGTACATGTGTACATGTGTTTCTTTGGAAACCTGAGCTTGTGCCCTGACCCGGAACCGGACCCGGACCCGGACCCGGACCAGGACCCGGACCCTGACACGGACACGGACCCTGACACTGACCCTGAAACTGACACGGACATGGATCCGGACCCTGACCCGGAACCGGACACGGAACCGGAAGCGGAAGCGGAACCGGAACCGGAACCGGAACCGGAACCGGACCCTGACTCGGACCCGGACCCGGTCCCGGACCCTGACTCGGACCCGGTCCCGGACCCGGACCCGGACCCGGACCCTGTTTCTTTGCCATATCTAAGCTCTCTTTCAAAAGTTATGTTTTCGGGTTGAATTGAGTCCTCCTGCCAATGCTGAGATGCACTTTGCTCTATCTCCTCGGGGAAGGCTCAGATTTGAAAATTGTGTGTTTTGGGTCTTTTCATACTTTGCGTAATATGTACATGTGTTTCTTTGGAAACCTGAGCTTGTGCCCGGACCCATGCACGGACCCGGACCCGGACCCGGACCCGGACCCTGACACGGACACGGACCCTGACACTGACCCTGAAACTGACACGGACATGGATCCGGACCCTGACCCTGACCAGGACACGGAACCGGAATCGGAACCGGAACCGGAACCGGAACCGGAACCGGAACCGGAACCGGAACCGGAACCAGAACCGGACCCTGACTCGGACCCGGTCCCGGACCCTGACTCGGACCCGGACCCGGTCCCGGACCCGGACCCGGACCCGGACCCTGTTTCTTTGCCATATCTAAGCTCTCTTTCAAAAGTTATGTTTTCGGGTTGAATTGAGTCCTCCTTCCAATGCTGAGATGCACTTTCCGGTATCTCCTCGGGGAAGGCTCAGATCGGAAAAAATTGACAATTTTTTGGGCTGCTCAGACTGTGTGGTACATGAATATATGTTTGTTTTCCAAATCTAAGCTCTGTGTCAAAGTTAAGTTTTTCGCTGAATTGAGTCCTTCTGCCAATTCTGAGGTACCCTGTGGTCTATCTCCTCAGGGAAAGCTCAGATTTGAAAATTGTGTGTTTTGGGAATTTTCATACTTTGCGTCATATGAACATGTGTTTCTTTGGACATCTGAGCTTGTGTCAAAAGATAAGGTTTCTGGCTGAATTGACTCCTACGGCCAATTCTTTGGTATGTATGTGTACATGTACATGTGTACATGTGTTTCTTTGGAAACCTGAGCTTGTGCCCTGACCCGGACCCGGACCCGGACCCGGACCCGGACCAGGACCCGGACCCTGACACGGACACGGACCCTGACACTGACCCTGAAACTGACACGGACATGGATCCGGACCCTGACCCGGACCCGGACCCGGAAGCGGAACCGGAACCGGAACCGGAACCGGAACCGGAACCGGAACCGGAACCGGAAC
The DNA here is from genome assembly GCA_022577455.1 of Arizona elegans. Classification (NCBI taxonomy): domain Eukaryota; kingdom Metazoa; phylum Chordata; class Lepidosauria; order Squamata; family Colubridae; genus Arizona; species Arizona elegans. Next base: position 29,669 of record JAKOOJ010000026.1, read on the forward strand.
CGGACCCTGACTCGAACCCGGACCCGGTCCCGGACCCGGTCCCGGACCCGGACCGGGACCCTGTTTCTTTGCCATATCTAAGCTCTCTTTCAAAACTTATGTTTTCGGGTTGAATTGAGTCCTCCTGCCAATGCTGAGATGCACTTTCCGGTATCTCCTCGGGGAAGGCTCAGATCGGAAAAAATTGACAATTTTTTGGGCTGCTCAGACTGTGTGGTACATGAATATATGTTTCTTTGCCATATCTAAGCTCTGTGTCAAAGTTAAGTTTTTCGCTGAATTGAGTCCTTCTGCCAATTCTGAGGTACCCTGTGGTCTATCTCCTCAGGGAAAGCTCAGATTTGAAAATTGTGTGTTTTGGGAATTTTCATACTTTGCGTCATATGAACATGTGTTTCTTTGGACATCTGAGCTTGTGTCAAAAGATAAGGTTTCTGGCTGAATTGACTCCTACGGCCAATTCTTTGGTATGTATGTGTACATGTACATGTGTACATGTGTTTCTTTGGAAACCTGAGCTTGTGCCCTGACCCGGACCCGGACCCGGACCAGGACCCGGACCCTGAAACGGACACGGACCCTGACACTGACCCTGAAACTGACCCGGACCCGGACCCTAACCCTAACCCTAACCCTAACCCTAACCCTAACCCTAACCCAGACCCGGATCCGGCCCCTGACCCTGACCCTGATTCGGACCCGGACCCTGACCGTGAGCCTGACCCTGACCCTGACCCGGACCCTGACTCTGACACTGACCCTGAAACTGACCCGGACCCGGACCCGGACACGGACCCGGACCCGGACCCGGAAGCGGAACCGGAACCGGAACCGGAACCGGAACCGGAACCGGAACCGGAACCGGAACCGGACCCGGAACCAGAACCGGACCCTGACTCGGACCCGGACCCGGTCCCGGACCCTGACTCGGACCCGGACCCGGTCCCGGACCCTGTTTCTTTGCCATATCTAAGCTCTCTTTCAAAAGTTATGTTTTCGGGTTGAATTGAGTCCTCCTGCCAATGCTGAGATGCACTTTCCGGTATCTCCTCGGGGAAGGCTCAGATCGGAAAAAATTGACAATTTTTTGGGCTGCTCAGACTGTGTGGTACATGAATATATGTTTGTTTTCCAAATCTAAGCTCTGTGTCAAAGTTAAGTTTTTCGCTGAATTGAGTCCTTCTGCCAATTCTGAGGTACCCTGTGGTCTATCTCCTCAGGGAAAGCTCAGATTTGAAAATTGTGTGTTTTGGGAATTTTCATACTTTGCGTCATATGAACATGTGTTTCTTTGGACATCTGAGCTTGTGTCAAAAGATAAGGTTTCTGGCTGAATTGACTCCTACGGCCAATTCTTTGGTATGTATGTGTACATGTACATGTGTACATGTGTTTCTTTGGAAACCTGAGCTTGTGCCCTGACCCGGACCCGGACCCGGACCCGGACCAGGACCCGGACCCTGACACGGACACGGACCCTGACACTGACCCTGAAACTGACCCGGACCCGGACCCTAACCCTAACCCTAACCCTAACCCTAACCCTAACCCAGACCCGGATCCGGCCCCTGACCCTGACCCTGACCCGGACCCGGACCCTGACCGTGAGCCTGACCCTGACCCTGACCCTGACCCGGACCCTGACTCTGACACTGACCCTGAAACTGACCCGGACCCGGACCCGGACACGGACCCGGACCCGGACCCGGACCCGGACCCGGACCCGGACCCGGACCCGGACCCGGACCCGGACACGGACACGGACCCGGACCCGGACCCGGACCCGGACCCGGACCCGGACCCGGACCCGGACCCGGACCCGGACCCTTGCCCGGACCCGGACCCTGACCATGACCCTGACCCTGACACTGAACGGCACCCTGACCCGGACCCTGACCCGGACCCGTCCCCGGACCTGGACCCGGACCCTTGCCCGGACCCGGACCCTGACCATGACCCTGACCCTGACACTGAACGGCACCCTGACCCGGACCCTGAACCGGAGCCGGACCCGGACCTGGACCCTGACCCGGACCCGGACCCGGACCCGGACCCGGACCCGGACCCGGACCCGGACCCGGACCCGGACCCGGACCCGGACCCGGACCCTTACCCGGACACGGACACGGACACGGACACGGATATAGACCCGGACGCTTACCCGGACCCGGACCCGGACCCCGACGTGGACCCGGACAAAGACCCGGACCCGGACCCGGACCCGGACCCGGACCCGGACCCGGACCCGGACCCGGACCCGGACCCGGACCCGGACCCTTACCCGGACCCGGACCCGGACCCAGACCCGGACCCAGACCCGGACCCGGACGCATACCCGGACCCAGACCCGGACCCAGACCCGGACCCGGACGCTTACCCGGACCCGGACCCGGACCCGGACCCGGACCCGGACCCGGACCCGAACCCAGACCCGGACCCGGGACCCGGACCCGGACCCGGACCCCGACGTGGACCCGGACAAAGACCCGGACCCGGACCCGGACCCGGACCCGGACCCGGACCCGGACCCGGACCCGGACCCGGACCCGGACCCGGACCCGGACCCTTACCCGGACCCGGACCCTTACCCGGACCCGGACCCGGACCCGGACCCTTACCCGGACCCGGACACGGACACGGACACGGACACGGACACGGATATAGACCCGGACCCTTACCCGGACCCGGACCCGGACCCGGACCCCGACGTGGACCCGGACAAAGACCCGGACCCGGACCCGGACCCGGACCCGGACCCGGACCCGGACCCGGACCCGGACCCGGACCCGGACCCGGACCCTTACCCGGACCCGGACCCGGACCCAGACCCGGACCCAGACCCGGACCCGGACGCATACCCGGACCCAGACCCGGACCCAGACCCGGACCCGGACGCTTACCCGGACCCGGACCCGGACCCGGACCCGAACCCGGACCCTACCCCGGACCCGGACCCGGACCCGGACCCGTACCCTTACCCGGACCCGGACCCGGACCCGGACCCGGACCCGAACCCGGACCCGGACCCGGACCCGGACCCAGACCCGGACCCGGACCCGGACCCGGACCCGGAACCGGACCCGGACACGGACACGGACCCGGACCCAGACCCGGACCCAGACCCGGACCCGGACGCTTACCCGGACCCGGACCCGGACCCGGACCCGGACCCGGACCCGAACCCAGACCCGGACCCGGGACCCGGACCCGGACCCGGACCCCGACGTGGACCCGGACAAAGACCCGGACCCGGACCCGGACCCGGACCCGGACCCGGACCCGGACCCGGACCCGGACCCGGACCCGGACCCGGACCCGGACCCTTACCCGGACCCGGACCCTTACCCGGACCCGGACCCGGACCCGGACCCTTACCCGGACCCGTACACGGACACGGACACGGACACGGACACGGATATAGACCCGGACCCTTACCCGGACCCGGACCCGGACCCGGACCCCGACGTGGACCCGGACAAAGACCCGGACCCGGACCCGGACCCGGACCCGGACCCGGACCCGGACCCGGACCCGGACCCGGACCCGGACCCGGACCCTTACCCGGACCCGGACCCGGACCCAGACCCGGACCCAGACCCGGACCCGGACGCATACCCGGACACAGACCCGGACCCAGACCCGGACCCGGACGCTTACCCGGACCCGGACCCGGACCCGGACCCGAACCCGGACCCGAACCCGGACCCGGACCCGGACCCGGACCCGTACCCTTACCCGGACCCGGACCCGGACCCGGACCCGGACCCGAACCCGGACCCGGACCCGGACCCGGACCCGGACCCAGACCCGGACCCGGACCCGGACCCGGACCCGGAACCGGACCCGGACACGGACACGGACCCGGACCCAGACCCGGACCCTTACCCGGACCCGGACCCGGACCCGGACCCGGACCCGGACCCAGACCCGGACCCTTACCCGGACCCGGACCCGGACCCGGACCCGGACCCCGACCCGGACCCTTACCCGGACCCGGATCCGGACCCGGACCCGGACCTTTACCCGGACCCGGACCGGGAACCGGACACGGACCCAGACCCGGACCCGGACCCAGACCCGGACCCTTACCCGGACCCGGACTCGGACCCGGACCCGGACCCGGACCCGGACCATTACCCAGACCCGGACCCTTACCCGGACCCGGACCCGGACCCGGACCCGGACCCCGACCCGGACCCTTACCCGGACCCGGATCCGGACCCGGACCCGGACCTTTACCCGGACCCGGACCGGGAACCGGACACGGACCCAGACCCGGACCCGGACCCAGACCCGGACCCTTACCCGGACCCGGACTCGGACCCGGACCCGGACCCGGACCCGGACCCGGACCATTACCCGGACCCGGACCCTTACCCGGACCCGGACCCGGACCCCGACCCGGACCCTTTCCCGGACCCGGACCCGGACCCGGACCCGGACCCGGACCCGGACCCGGACCCGGACCCGGACCCGGACCCGGACCCAGACCCGGAGCCGGACCCGGACCCCGACCCGGACCTGGACCCGGACCCAGACCCGGACCCGGACCCGGAGCCGGAGAAGGACCCGGACCCGGAGCCGGAGCCGGACCCTTACCCGGACCCGGACCCGGACCCGGACACGGACACGGACACGGACCCGGACCCGGACCCGGACCCGGACCCGGACCCAGACCCGGACCCGGACCCAGACCCGGACCTAGACCCTGACCCGGATCTTGACCCGGACCCTTACCCGACACCCGGCCCCGGCCCCGGCCCCGGCCCCGGCCCCGGCCCCGGCCCCGGCCCCGGACCCGGCCCCGGCCCCGGCCCCGGACCCGGAAACGGACCCGGACCCTTACCCGGACACGGACCCAGACCCGGACCCTAACCCGGACCCGGACCCGGACCCGGACCCAGACCCGGACCCGGACCCGGACCCGGACACGGACCCGGACCCGGACACGGACCCTTACCCGGACCCGGACCCGGACCCAGACCCGGACCCTTACCCAGACCCAGACCCGGACCCTTACCCGGACCTGGACCCGGACCCGGACCCGGACCCTTACCCGGACCCAGACCCGGACCCTTACCCGGACCCGGACCCGGACCCTTACCCAGACCCGGACCCGGACCCGGACCAGGACCCGGACCTGGATCCTTACCCGGAACCGGAAACGGACCCGGACCCGGACCCGGACCCGGACCCGGACCCGGACCCGGACCCGGACCCTTACCCGGACCCGGACCCGGACCCTTACCCGGACCCGGACCCGGACCCGGACCCGGAACCGGACCCTTACCCGGAACCGGAACCGGAACCGGAACCGGACCTGGACCCAGACCCTGACCCGGACCCGGACCCTTACCCGGACCTGGACCCGGACCCGGACCCGGACCCGGACCCGGACCCGGACCCGGACCCGGACCCGGACCCGGACCCGGACCCGGACCCTTACCCGGACCCGGACCCGGACCCGGACCCGGACCCTGACCCGGACTCGGACCCGGACCCGGACATGTACCCGGACCCTTACCCGGACCCGGACCCGGACCCGGACACGGACCCGGACCCGGACCCGGACCCGGACCCTTACCCGGACCCGGACCCGGACCCGGCCCCGGCCCCGGACCCGGACCCGGACCCGGACCCGGACCCGGACCCGGACCCGGACCTGGACCCGGAACCGGAAACGGACCCGGACCCTTACCCGGACCCGGACCCAGACCCGGACCCTAACCCGGACCCGGACCCGGACCCGGACCCGGACCCGGACCCAGACCCGGACCCGGACCCGGACCCGGACCCGGACCCGGACACGGACACGGACCCTTACCCGGACCCGGACCCGGACCCGGACCCAGACCCTTACCCGGAACCGGACCCGGACCCGGACCCGGACCCGGACCCGGACCCGGACCCTTACCCGGACCCGGACCCGGACCCGGACACGGACACGGACCCTTACCCGGACCCGGACCCGGACCCGGACCCAGACCTGGACCCTTACCCAGACCCAGACCCGGACCCTTACCCGGACCCGGACCCGGACCCGGACCCGGACCCTTACCCGGACCCGGACCCGGACCCGGACACGGACACGGACCCTTACCCGGACCCTTACCCGGACCCGGACCCGGACCCGGACCCGGACCCTTACCCGGACCCAGACCCGGACCCTTACCCGGACCCGGACCCGGACCCGGACCAGGACCCGGACCTGGATCCTTACCCGGAACCGGAAACGGAACCGGACCCGGACCCGGACCCGGACCCGGACCCGGACCCGGACCCGGACCCGGACCCGGACCCGGACCCGGACCCGGACCCGGACCCGGACCCTTACCCGGACCCGGACCCGGACCCTTACCCGGACCCGGACCCGGACCCGGAGCAGGACCCGGACCTGGATCCTTACCCGGAACCGGAAACGGAACCGGACCCGGACCCGGACCCGGACCCGGACCCGGACCCGGACCCGGACCCGGACCCGGACCCGGACCCTTACCCGGACCCGGACCCGGACCCTTACCCGGACCCGGACCCGGACCCGGACCCGGAACCGGACCCTTACCCGGAACCGGAACCGGAACCGGAACCGGACCTGGACCCAGACCCTGACCCGGACCCGGACCCTTACCCGGACCTGGACCCGGACCCGGACCCGGACCCGGACCCGGACCCGGACCCGGACCCGGACCCGGACCCGGACCCTTACCCGGACCCGGACCCGGACCCGGACCCGGACCCGAACCCAGACCCGGACCCGGGACCCGGACCCGGACCCGGACCCCGACGTGGACCCGGACAAAGACCCGGACCCGGACCCGGACCCGGACCCGGACCCGGACCCGGACCCGAACCCAGACCCGGACCCGGGACCCGGACCCGGACCCGGACCCCGACGTGGACCCGGACAAAGACCCGGACCCGGACCCGGACCCGGACCCGGACCCGGACCCGGACCCGGACCCGGACCCGGACCCGGACCCGGACCCGGACCCGGACCCTTACCCGGACCCGGACCCTTACCCGGACCCGGACCCGGACCCGGACCCTTACCCGGACCCGGACACGGACACGGACACGGACACGGACACGGATATAGACCCGGACCCTTACCCGGACCCGGACCCGGACCCGGACCCCGACGTGGACCCGGACAAAGACCCGGACCCGGACCCGGACCCGGACCCGGACCCGGACCCGGACCCGGACCCGGACCCGGACCCGGACCCGGACCCTTACCCGGACCCGGACCCGGACACAGACCCGGACCCAGACCCGGACCCGGACGCATACCCGGACCCAGACCCGGACCCAGACCCGGACCCGGACGCTTACCCGGACCCGGACCCGGACCCGGACCCGAACCCGGACCCTACCCCGGACCCGGACCCGGACCCGGACCCGTACCCTTACCCGGACCCGGACCCGGACCCGGACCCGGACCCGAACCCGGACCCGGACCCGGACCCGGACCCCGACCCGGACCCGGACCCGGACCCGGACCCGGAACCGGACCCGGACACGGACACGGACCCGGACCCAGACCCGGACCCTTACCCGGACCCGGACCCGGACCCGGACCCGGACCCGGACCCAGACCAGGACCCTTACCCGGACCCGGACCCGGACCCGGACCCGGACCCCGACCCGGACCCTTACCCGGACCCGGATCCGGACCCGGACCCGGACCTTTACCCGGACCCGGACCCGGAACCGGACACGGACCCAGACCCGGACCCGGACCCAGACCCGGACCCTTACCCGGACCCGGACTCGGACCCGGACCCGGACCCGGACCCGGACCATTACCCAGACCCGGACCCTTACCCGGACCCGGACCCGGACCCGGACCCGGACCCCGACCCGGACCCTTACCCGGACCCGGATCCGGACCCGGACCCGGACCTTTACCCGGACCCGGACCCGGAACCGGACACGGACCCAGACCCGGACCCGGACCCAGACCCGGACCCTTACCCGGACCCGGACTCGGACCCGGACCCGGACCCGGACCCGGACCCGGACCATTACCCGGACCCGGACCCTTACCCGGACCCGGACCCGGACCCCGACCCGGACCCTTTCCCGGACCCGGACCCGGACCCGGACCCGGACCCGGACCCGGACCCGGACCCGGACCCAGACCCGGAGCCGGACCCGGACCCCGACCCGGACCTGGACCCGGACCCAGACCCGGACCCGGACCCGGAGCCGGAGAAGGACCCGGACCCGGAGCCGGAGCCGGACCCTTACCCGGACCCGGACCCGGACCCGGACACGGACACGGACCCGGACCCGGACCCGGACCCGGACCCGGACCCAGACCCGGACCCGGACCCAGACCCGGACCTAGACCCTGACCCGGATCTTGACCCGGACCCTTACCCGACACCCGGCCCCGGCCCCGGCCCCGGCCCCGGCCCCGGCCCCGGCCCCGGCCCCGGCCCCGGCCCCGGCCCCGGACCCGGACCCGGACCCGGACCCGGAAACGGACCCGGACCCTTACCCGGACACGGACCCAGACCCGGACCCTAACCCGGACCCGGACCCGGACCCGGACCCAGACCCGGACCCGGACCCGGACCCGGACACGGACCCTTACCCGGACCCGGACCCGGACCCGGACCCAGACCCGGACCCTTACCCAGACCCAGACCCGGACCCTTACCCGGACCCGGACCCGGACCCGGACCCGGACCCTTACCCGGACCCAGACCCGGACCCTTACCCGGACCCGGACCCGGACCCGGACCAGGACCCGGACCTGGATCCTTACCCGGAACCGGAAACGGAACCGGACCCGGACCCGGACCCGGACCCGGACCCGGACCCGGACCCGGACCCGGACCCTTACCCGGACCCGGACCCGGACCCTTACCCAGACCCGGACCCGGACCCGGACCAGGACCCGGACCTGGATCCTTACCCGGAACCGGAAACGGACCCGGACCCGGACCCGGACCCGGACCCGGACCCGGACCCGGACCCGGACCCGGACCCTTACCCGGACCCGGACCCGGACCCTTACCCGGACCCGGACCCGGACCCGGACCCGGAACCGGACCCTTACCCGGAACCGGAACCGGAACCGGAACCGGACCTGGACCCAGACCCTGACCCGGACCCGGACCCTTACCCGGACCTGGACCCGGACCCGGACCCGGACCCGGACCCGGACCCGGACCCGGACCCGGACCCGGACCCGGACCCGGACCCTTACCCGGACCCGGACCCGGACCCGGACCCGGACCCTGACCCGGACTCGGACCCGGACCCGGACATGTACCCGGACCCTTACCCGGACCCGGACCCGGACCCGGACCCGGACCCGGACCCGGACCCTTACCCGGACCCGGACCCGGACCCGGCCCCGGACCCGGACCCGGACCCGGACCCGGACCCGGACCCGGACCCGGACCTGGACCCGGAACCGGAAACGGACCCGGACCCTTACCCGGACCCGGACCCAGACCCGGACCCTAACCCGGACCCGGACCCGGACCCGGACCCGGACCCGGACCCAGACCCGGACCCGGACCCGGACCCGGACCCGGACCCGGACACGGACACGGACCCTTACCCGGACCCGGACCCGGACCCGGACCCAGACCCGGACCCTTACCCAGACCCAGACCCGGACCCTTACCTGGACCCGGACCCGGACCCGGACCCGGACCCGGACCCGGACCCTTACCCGGACCCGGACCCGGACCCGGACACGGACACGGACCCTTACCCGGACCCGGACCCGGACCCGGACCCAGACCTGGACCCTTACCCAGACCCAGACCCGGACCCTTACCCGGACCCGGACCCGGACCCGGACCCGGACCCTTACCCGGACCCGGACCCGGACCCGGACACGGACCCGGACCCGGACCCGGACCCTTACCCGGACCCAGACCCGGACCCTTACCCGGACCCGGACCCGGACCCGGACCAGGACCCGGACCTGGATCCTGACCCGGAACCGGAAACGGAACCGGACCCGGACCCGGACCCGGACCCGGACCCGGACCCGGACCCGGACCCGGACCCGGACCCGGACCCGGACCCGGACCCGGACCCTTACCCGGACCCGGACCCGGACCCTTACCCGGACCCGGACCCGGACCCGGAGCAGGACCCGGACCTGGATCCTTACCCGGAACCGGAAACGGAACCGGACCCGGACCCGGACCCGGACCCGGACCCGGACCCGGACCCGGACCCGGACCCGGACCCGGACCCTTACCCGGACCCGGACCCGGACCCTTACCCGGACCCGGACCCGGACCCGGACCCGGAACCGGACCCTTACCCGGAACCGGAACCGGAACCGGAACCGGACCTGGACCCAGACCCTGACCCGGACCCGGACCCTTACCCGGACCTGGACCCGGACCCGGACCCGGACCCGGACCCGGACCCGGACCCGGACCCGGACCCGGACCCGGACCCGGACCCTTACCCGGACCCGGACCCGGACCCGGACCCGGACCCGGACCCTGACCCGGACCCGGACCCGGACCCGGACCCGGACCCGGACCCGGACCCGGATCCGGACCTGGACCCGGACCTTTACCCGGACCCGGAACAGGAACCGGACCCGGACATGGACCCGGACCCTTACCCGGACCCGGACCCGGACCCGGACCCGGACCCGGACCCGGACCAGGACCAGGACCCGGACCCGGACCCGGACACGGACCCGGACCCGGACCCGGACCCGGACCCGGAACCTTACCCGGACCCGGACCCGGACCCGGACCCGGACCTGGATCCCTACCCGGAACCGGAAACGGAACCGGACCCGGACCCGGACCCGGACCCGGACCCGGACCCGGACCCGGACCTGGACCCTTACCCGGACCCGGACCCGGACCCTTACCCGGACCCGGACCAGGACCCGGACCCGGACCCGGACCCGGAACCGGACCCTTACCCGGAACCGGAACCGGAACCGGAACCGGAACCGGACCTGGACCCAGACCCTGACCCGGACCCGGACCCTTACCCGGACCTGGACCCGGACCCGGACCCGGACCCGGACCCGGACCCGGACCCGGACCCGGACCCGGACCCGGACCCGGACCCGGACCCTTACCCGGACCCGGACCCGGACCCGGACCCGGACCCTGACCCGGACTCGGACCCGGACCCGGACATGGACCCGGACCCTTACCCGGACCCGGACCCGGACCCGGACCCGGACCCGGACCCGGACCCGGACCCGGACCCTTACCCGGACCCGGCCCCGGACCCGGCCCCGGCCCCGGACCCGGACCCGGACCCGGACCCGGACCCGGACCCGGACCCGGACCTGGACCCGGAACCGGAAACGGACCCGGACCCTTACCCGGACCCGGACCCAGACCCAGACCCGGACCCTAACCCGGACCCGGACCCGGACCCGGACCCGGACCCAGACCCGGACCCGGACCCGGACCCGGACCCGGACACGGACACGGACCCTTACCCGGACCCGGACCCGGACCCGGACCCAGACCCGGACCCTTACCCAGACCCAGACCCGGACCCTTACCCGGACCCGGACCCGGACCCGGACCCGGACCCTTACCCGGACCCGGACCCGGACCCTTACCCGGACCCGGACCCGGACTCGGACACGGACACGGACCCTTACCCGGACCCGGACCCGGACCCGGACCCAGACCCGGACCCTTACCCAGACCCAGACCCAGACCCGGACCCTTACCCGGACCCGGACCCGGACCCGGACCTGGACCCGGACCCTTACCCGGACCCGGACCCGGACCCGGACACGGACACGGACCCTTACCCGGACCCTTACCCGGACCCTTACCCGGACCCGGACCCGGACCCGGACCCTTACCCGGACCCAGACCCGGACCCTTACCCGGACCCGGACCCGGACCCGGACCAGGACCCGGACCTGGATCCTTACCCGGAACCGGAAACGGAACCGGACCCGGACCCGGACCCGGACCCGGACCCGGACCCGGACCCGGACCCGGACCCGGACCCTTACCCGGACCCGGACCCGGACCCTTACCCGGACCCGGACCCGGACCCGGACCAGGACCCGGACCTGGATCCTTACCCGGAACCGGAAACGGAACCGGACCCGGACCCGGACCCGGACCCGGACCCGGACCCGGACCCGGACCCGGACCCGGACCCTTACCCGGACCCGGACCCGGACCCTTACCCGGACCCGGACCCGGACCCGGACCCGGAACCGGACCCTTACCCGGAACCGGAACCGGAATCGGAACCGGACCTGGACCCAGACCCTGACCTGGACCCGGACCCTTACCCGGACCTGGACCCGGACCCGGACCCGGACCCGGACCCGGACCCGGACCCGGACCCGGACCCGGACCCGGACCCGGACCCGGACACGGACCCTTACCCGGACCCGGACCCGGACCCGGACCCGGACCCGGACCCTGACCCGGACCCGGACCCGGACCCGGACCCGGATCCGGACCCGGACCCGGACCTTTACCCGGACCCGGAACCGGAACCGGAACCGGACCCGGACCCGGACCCGGACCCGGACCCTTACCCGGACCCGGACCCGGACCCGGACCCGGACATGGACCCGGACCCTTACCCGGACCCGGACCCGGACCCGGACCCGGACTCGTACCCGGACCAGGACCAGGACCCGGACCCGGACCCGGACCCGGACCCGGACCCGGACCCGGACCCGGACCCAGAACCTTACCCGGACCCGGACCCGGACCCGGACCCTTACCCGGACCCGGACCCGGACCCGGACCCGGACCCGGACCCTGACCCGGAACCGGAAACGGACCCGGACCCGGACCCGGACCCGGACCCGGACCCGGACCCGGACCCGGACCTGGACCCTTACCCGGACCCGGACCCGGACCCTTACCCTGACCCGGACCCGGACCCTTACCCGGACCCGGACCCGGACCCGGACCCGGACCCGGACCCGGACCCGGACCCGGACCCGGACCCGGACCCTTACCCGGACCCGGACCCGGACCCGGACCCGGACCCGGACCCTGACCCGGACCCGGACCCGGACCCGGACCCGGACCCGGATCCGGACCTGGACCCGGACCTTTACCCGGACCCGGAACCGGAACCGGAACCGGACCCGGACCCGGACCCGGACCCGGACCCGGACCCTTACCCGGACCCGGACCCGGACCCGGACCCGGACATGGACCCGGACCCGGACCCGGACCCGGACCCGGACCCGGACCCAGACCCGGACCCTTACCCAGACCCAGACCCAGACCCGGACCCTTACCCGGACCCGGACCCGGACCCGGACCTGGACCCGGACCCTTACCCGGACCCGGACCCGGACCCGGACACGGACACGGACCCTTACCCGGACCCTTACCCGGACCCGGACCCGGACCCGGACCCGGACCCTTACCCGGACCCAGACCCGGACCCTTACCCGGACCCGGACCCGGACCCGGACCAGGACCCGGACCTGGATCCTTACCCGGAACCGGAAACGGAACCGGACCCGGACCCGGACCCGGACCCGGACCCGGACCCGGACCCGGACCCGGACCCGGACCCTTACCCGGACCCGGACCCGGACCCTTACCCGGACCCGGACCCGGACCCGGACCAGGACCCGGACCTGGATCCTTACCCGGAACCGGAAACGGAACCGGACCCGGACCCGGACCCGGACCCGGACCCGGACCCGGACCCGGACCCGGACCCTTACCCGGACCCGGACCCGGACCCTTACCCGGACCCGGACCCGGACCCGGACCCGGAACCGGACCCTTACCCGGAACCGGAACCGGAACCGGAACCGGACCTGGACCCAGACCCTGACCCGGACCCGGACCCTTACCCGGACCTGGACCCGGACCCGGACCCGGACCCGGACCCGGACCCGGACCCGGACCCGGACCCGGACCCGGATCCGGACCCTTACCCGGACCCGGACCCGGACCCGGACCCGGACCCGGACCCTGACCCGGACCCGGACCCGGACCCGGACCCGGACCCGGACCCGGATCCGGACCTGGACCCGGACCTTTACCCGGACCCGGAACCGGAACCGGAACCGGACCCGGACCCGGACCCGGACCCGGACCCTTACCCGGACCCGGACCCGGACCCGGACCCGGACATGGACCCGGACCCTTACCCGGACCCGGACCCGGACCCGGACCCGGACCCGTACCCGGACCAGGACCAGGACCCGGACCCGGACCCGGACCCGGACCCGGACCCGGACCCGGACCCGGACCCAGAACCTTACCCGGACCCGGACCCGGACCCGGACCCTTACCCGGACCCGGACCCGGACCCGGACCCGGACCCGGACCCGGACCCTGACCCGGAACCGGAAACGGACCCGGACCCGGACCCGGACCCGGACCCGGACCCGGACCCGGACCCGGACCTGGACCCTTACCCGGACCCGGACCCGGACCCTTACCCTGACCCGGACCCGGACCCTTACCCGGACCTGGACCCGGACCCGGACCCGGACCCGGACCCGGACCCGGACCCGGACCCGGACCCGGACCCGGACCCGGACCCTTACCCGGACCCGGACCCGGACCCGGACCCGGACCAGGACCCTGACCCGGACCCGGACCCGGACCCGGACCCGGACCCGGACCCGGACCCGGACCCGGACCCGGACCCGGACCCGGACCCGGAACCGGAACCGGAACCTTACCCGGACCCGGACCCGGACCCGGACCCGGACCTTTACCCGGACCCGGAACCGGAACCGGACCCGGACCCGGACCCGGACCCGGACCCGGACCCGGACCCGGACCCGGACCCTTACCCGGACCCGGACCCGGACTTTGACCCGGACCTTTACCCGGACCCGGAACCGGAACCGGACCCGGACCCAGACCCGGACCCTTACCCGGACCCGGACCCGGACCCGGAGCCGGACCCGGACCCTTACCCGGACCCGGACCCGGACCCTTACCCGGACCCGGACCCGGACCCGGACCAGGACCAGGACCTGGATCCTTACCCGGAACCGGAACCGGAACCGGACCCGGACCCGGACCCGGACCCTTACCCGGACCCGGACCCGCACCTTTACCCGGACCCGGAACCGGACCCGGACCCGGACCCTGACCCGGACCCGGACCCGGACCCGGACCCGGACCCGGACCCGGACCCGGACCCGGACCCGGACCCGGACCCGGAACCTTACCCGGACCCGGATCCGGACCCGGACCCGGACCTTTACCCGGACCCGGAATCGGAACCGGAACCGGACCCGGACCCGGACCCGGACCCGGACCCGGACCCGGACCCGGACCCTTACCCGGACCCGGACCCGGACTTTGACCCGGACCTTTACCCGGACCCGGAACCGGAACCGGACCCGGACCCAGACCCGGACCCTTACCCGGACCCGGACCCGGACCCGGAGCCGGACCCGGACCCTTACCCGGACCCGGACCCGGACCCTTACCCGGACCCGGACCCGGACCAGGACCCGGACCTGGATCCTTACCCGGAACCGGAACCGGACCCGGACCCGGACCCGGACCCTTACCCGGACCCGGACCCGGACCCGGACCCTTACCCGGACCCGGACCCGGACCCGGACCCGGACCCGGACCCGGACCCGGACCCGGACCCGGACCCGGACGCGGACCCGGACCCGAAACCTTACCCGGATCCGGACCCGGACCTGGATCCGGACCCGGACCCGGACCTTTACCCGGACCCGGAACCGGAACCGGAACCGGACCTGGACCCGGACCCGGACCCGGACCCATACCCGGAGCCTTACCCGGACCCGGACCCGGACCCGGACCCGGACCCGGATCCGGACCTGGACCCGGACCTTTACCCGGACCCGGAACCGGAACCGGACCCGGACCCGGACCCGGACCCTTACCCGGACCCGGACCCGGACCCGGACCCGGACCCGGACATGGACCCGGACCCTTACCCGGACCCGGACCCGGACCCGGACCCGGACCAGGACCCGGACCCGGACCCGGACCCGGACCCGGACCCGGACCCGGACCCGGACCCGGAACCTTACCCGGACCCGGACCCGGACCCGGACCCGGACCCGGACCCGGACCCGGACCCGGACCTTTACCCGGACCCGGAACCGGAACCGGAACCGGAACCGGACCCGGACCCGGACCCGGACCCGGACCCGGACCCGGAACCGGAACCGGACCTGGACCCGGACCCGGACCCGGACCCATACCCGGAGCCTTACCCGGACCCGGACCCGGACCCGGACCCGGACCCGGATCCGGACCTGGACCCGGACCTTTACCCGGACCCGGACCCGGAACCGGAACCGGACCCGGACCCGGACCCGGACCCGGACCCTTACCCGGACCCGGACCCGGACCCGGACCCGGACATGGACCCGGACCCTTACCCGGACCCGGACCCGGACCCGGACCCGGACCCGGACCAGGACCAGGACCCGGACCCGGACCCGGACCCGGACCCGGACCCGGACCCGGACCCGGACCCGGACCCGGAACCTTACCCGGACCTGGACCCGGACCCGGACCCGGACCTTTACCCGGACCCGGAACCGGACCCGGACCCGGACCCGGACCCGGACCCGGACCCGGACCCGGACCCGGACCCGGACCCGGACCCTTACCCGGACCCGGACCCGGACTTGGACCAGGACCTTTACCCAGACCCGGGCCCGGACCCGGACCCGGACCCTTACCCGGACCCGGACCCGGACCCGGACCCGGACCCGGACCCGGACCCTTACCCGGACTCGGACCCGGACCCGGACATGGACCCGGACCCTTACCCGGACCCGGACCCGGACATGGACCCGGACCCTTACCCGGTTCCGGACCCGGACCCGGACCCGGACCCGGACCCGGACCCGGACCCGGACCCGGACCCGGACCCTTACCCGGACCCGGACCCGGACCCGGACCCGGACCCGGACCCGGACCCGGACCCGGACCCGGACCCGGACCCGGACCCGGACCCGGAACCGGAACCTTACCCGGACCCTTACCCGTACCCGGACCCGGACCCGGACCCGGACCCGGACCCTTACCCGGACCCGGACCCGGACCCGGACCCGGACCCTGACCCGGACCCGGACCCGGATCCGGACCTGGACCCGGACCTTTACCCGGACCCGGAACCGGAACCGGACCCGGACCCGGACCCGGACCCTTACCCGGACCCGGACCCGGACCCGGACCCGGACATGGACCCGGACCCTTACCCGGACCCGGACCCGGACCCGGACCCGGACCCGGACCAGGACCCGGACCAGGACCCGGACCTGGATCCTTACCCGGAACCGGAAACGGACACGGACCAGGACCAGGACCCGGACCCGGACCCGGACCCGGACCCGGACCCGGACCCGGACCCTTACCCGGACCCGGACCTGGACACTTACCCGGACCCGGACCCGGACCCGGACCCGGACCCGGAACCGGACCCTTACCCGGAACCGGAACCGGAACCGGAACCGGACCAGGACCCGGACCCGGACCCGGACCTGGACCCTTACCCGGACCTGGACCCGGACCCGGACCCGGACCCGGACCCGGACCCGGACCCGGACCCGGACCCGGACCCGGACCCGGACCCGGACCCGGACCCGGACCCTTACCCGGACCCGGACCCTTACCCGGACCCGGACCCGGACCCGGACCCGGACCCGGACCCGGACCCGGACCCGGACCCGGACCCTTACCCGGACCCGGCCCCGGCCCCGGCCCCGGCCCCGGCCCCGGACCCGGACCCGGACCCGGACCCGGACCCGGACCCGGACCCGGACCCGGACCCGGAACCGGAAACGGACCCGGACCCTTACCCGGACCCGGACCCAGACCCGGACCCTAACCCGGACCCGGACCCGGACCCGGACCCGGACCCGGACCCGGACCCGGACCCGGACCCGGACCCGGACCCGGACACGGACACGGACCCTTACCCGGACCCGGACCCGGACCCGGACCAGGACCCGGACCTGGATCCTTACCCGGAACCGGAAACGGAACCGGACCCGGACCCGGACCCGGACCCGGACCCGGACCCGGACCCGGACCCTTACCCGGACCCGGACCCGGACCCTTACCCGGACCCGGACCTGGACCCGGACCAGGACCCGGACCAGGACCCGGACCCGGACCCGGACCCGGACCCGGATCCGGACCCGGACCCGGACCCGGACCCGGACCCGGACCCGGACCCTTACCCGGACCCGGACCCGGACCCGGACCCGGACCCGGACCCTGACCCGGACCCGGACCCGGACCCGGACCCGGACCCGGATCCGGACCTGGACCCGGACCTTTACCCGGACCCGGAACCGGAACCGGACCCGGACCCGGATGCGGACCCTTACCCGGACCCGGACCCGGACCCGGACCCGGACCCGGACATGGACCCGGACCCTTACCCGGACCCGGACCCGGACCCGGACCCGGACCCGGACCAGGACCAGGACCCGGACCCGGACCCGGACCCGGACCCGGACCCGGACCCGGACCCGGACCCGGACCCGGAACCGGAAACGGACCCGGACCCTTACCCGGACCCGGACCCAGACCCGGACCCTAACCCGGACCCGGACCCGGACCCGGACCCGGACCCGGACCCGGACCCGGACCCGGACCCGGACCCGGACCCGGACCCGGACCCGGAACCGGAAACGGACCCGGACCCTTACCCGGACCCGGACCCAGACCCGGACCCTAACCCGGACCCGGACCCGGACCCGGACCCGGACCCGGACCCGGACCCGGACCCGGACCCGGACCCGGACCCGGACACGGACACGGACCCTTACCCGGACCCGGACCCGGACCCGGACCAGGACCCGGACCTGGATCCTTACCCGGAACCGGAAACGGAACCGGACCCGGACCCGGACCCGGACCCGGACCCGGATCCGGACCCGGACCCTTACCCGGACCCGGACCCGGACCCTTACCCGGACCCGGACCTGGACCCGGACCAGGACCCGGACCAGGACCCGGACCCGGACCCGGACCCGGACCCGGACCCGGACCCGGACCCGGACCCGGACCCGGACCCGGACCCTTACCCGGACCCGGACCCGGACCCGGACCCGGACCCGGACCCGGACCCTGACCCGGACCCGGACCCGGACCCGGACCCGGACCCGGATCCGGACCTGGACCCGGACCTTTACCCGGACCCGGAACCGGAACCGGACCCGGACCCGGATGCGGACCCTTACCCGGACCCGGACCCGGACCCGGACCCGGACATGGACCCGGACCCTTACCCGGACCCGGACCCGGACCCGGACCCGGACCCGGACCAGGACCAGGACCCGGACCCGGACCCGGACCCGGACCCGGACCCGGACCCGGACCCGGACCCGGAACCTTACCCGGACCCGGACCCGGACCCGGACCCGGACCCGGACCTTTACCCGGACCCGGAACCGGAACCGGACCCGGACCCGGACTCGGACCCGGACCCGGACCCGGACCCGGACCCGGACCCTTACCCGGACCCGGACCCGGACTTGGACCCGGACCTTTACCCAGACCCGGACCCGGACCCGGACCCGGACCCTTACCCGGACCCGGACCCGGACCCGGACCCGGACCCGGACCCTTACCCGGACTCGGACCCGGACCCGGACATGGACCCGGACCCTTACCCGGACCCGGACCCGGACCCGGACCCGGACCCGGACCCGGACCCGGACCCGGACCCGGACCCGGACCCTTACCCGGACCCGGACCCGGACCCGGACCCGGACCCGGACCCGGACCCGGACCCGGACCCGGACCCGGACCCGGACCCGGACCCGGAACCTTACCCGGACCCGGACCCGGACCCGGACCCGGACCTTTACCCGGACCCGGAATCGGAACCGGACCCGGACCCGGACCCGGACCCGGACCCGGACCCGGACCCGGACCCGGACCCTTACCCGGACCCGGACCCGGACTTTGACCCGGACCTTTACCCGGACCCGGAACCGGAACCGGACCCGGACCCAGACCCGGACCCTTACCCGGACCCGGAACCGGAACCGGACCCGGACCCAGACCCGGACCCTTACCCGGACCCGGACCCGGACCCGGAGCCGGAGCCGGACCCTTACCCGGACCCGGACCCGGACCCTTACCCGGACCCGGACCCGGACCCGGACCAGGACCCGGACCTGGATCCTTACCCGGAACCGGAACCGGACCCGGACCCGGACCCGGACCCTTACCCGGACCCGGACCCGGACCCTTACCCGGACCCGGACCCGGACCCGGACCCGGACCCGGACCCGGACCCGGACCCGGACCCGGACCCGGACCCGGACCCGGACGCGGACCCGGACCCGAAACCTTACCCGGATCCGGACCCGGACCTGGATCCGGACCCGGACCCGGACCTTTACCCGGACCCGGAACCGGAACCGGAACCGGACCTGGACCCGGACCCGGACCCGGACCCATACCCGGACCCTTACCCGGACCCGGACCCGGACCCGGAACCGGAACCGGACCCGGACCCGGACCCGGACCCTTACCCGGACCCGGACCCGGACCCGGACCCGGACCCGGACATGGACCCGGACCCTTACCCGGACCCGGACCCGGACCCGGACCCAGACCAGGACCCGGACCCGGACCCGGACCCGGACCCGGACCCGGACCCGGACCCGGAACCTTACCCGGACCCGGACCCGGACCCGGACCCGGACCCGGACCCGGACCCGGACCCGGACCCGGACCCGGACCCGGACCCGGACCTTTACCCGGACCCGGAACCGGAACCGGACCCGGACCCGGACCCGGACCCGGACCCGGACCCGGACCCGGACCCGGACCCGGACCCGGACCCGGACCCGGACCCTTACCCGGACCCGGACCCGGACCCGGACCCGGACCCGGACCCGGACCCGGATCGGGACCTGGACCCGGACCTTTACCCGGACCCGGAACCGGAACCGGACCCGGACCCGGACCCGGACCCTTACCCGGACCCGGACCCGGACCCGCACCCGGACATGGACCCGGACCCTTACCCGGACCCGGACCCGGACCCGGACCCGGACCAGGACCCGGACCCGGACCCGGACCCGGACCCGGACCCGGACCCGGAACCTTACCCGGACCCGGACCCGGACCCGGACCCGGACCCGGACCCGGACCCGGACCCGGACCCGGACCCGGACCCGGACCCTTACCCGGACCCAGACCCGGACCCGGACCCGGACCCAGACCCGGACCCGGACCCGGACCCGGACCCGGATCCGGACCCGGACCCGGACCTTTACCCGGACCCGGAACCGGAACCGGACCCGGACCCGGACCCGGACCCTTACCCGGACCCGGACCCGGACCCGGACCCGGACATGGACCCGGACCCTTACCCCGACCCGGACCCGGACCCGGACCCGGACCCGGACCAGGACCAGGACCCGGACCCCGACCCGGACCCGGACCCGGACCCGGACCCGGACCCGGACCCGGAACCTTACCCGGACCCGGACCCGGACCCGGACCCGGACCCGGACCCGGACCCTGACCTTTACCCGGACCCGGAACCGGACCCGGACCCGGACCCGGACCCGGACCCGGACCCGGACCCGGACCCGGACCCGGACCCGGACCCGGACCCGGACCCGGACCCGGACCCGGACTTGGACCCGGACCTTTACCCGGACCCGGACCCGGACCCGGACCCGGACCCTTACCCGGACCCGGACCCGGACCCGGACCCCGACCCTTACCCGGACTCGGACCCGGACCCGGACATGGACCCGGACCCTTACCCGGACCCGGACCCGGACCCGGACCCGGACCCGGACCCGGACCCGGACCCGGACCCGGACCCGGACCCGGACCCGGACCCGGACCCGGACCCGGACCCTTACCCGGACCCGGACCCGGACCCGGACCCGGACCCGGACCCGGACCCGGACCCGGACCCGGACCCGGACCCGGAACCTTACCCGGACCCGGATCCGGACCCGGACCCGGACCTTTACCCGGACCCGGAATCGGAACCGGACCCGGACCCGGACCCGGACCCGGACCCGGACCCGGACCCGGACCCGGACCCGGACCCGGACCCGGATCCTTACCCGGACCCGGACCCGGACTTTGACCCGGACCTTTACCCGGACCCGGAACCGGAACCGGACCCGGACCCAGACCCGGACCCTTACCCGGACCCGGACCCGGACCCGGAGCCGGACCCGGACCCTTACCCGGACCCGGACCCAGACCCTTACCCGGACCCGGACCCGGACCCGGACCAGGACCCGGACCTGGATCCTTACCCGGAACTGGAACCGGACCCGGACCCGGACCCGGACCCTTACCCGGACCCGGACCCGGACCCTTACCCGGACCCGGACCCGGACCCGGACCCGGACCCGGACCCGGACCCGGACCCGGACCCGGACCCGGACCCGGACGCGGACCCGGACCCGAAACCTTACCCGGATCCGGACCCGGACCTCGATCCGGACCCGGACCCGGACCTTTACCCGGACCCGGAACCGGAACCGGAACCGGACCTGGACCCGGACCCGGACCCGGACCTATACCCGGACCCTTATCCGGACCCGGACCCGGACCCGGACCCGGACCCGGACCCTGACCCGGATCCGGACCTGGACCCGGACCTTTACCCGGACCCGGAACCGGAACCGGACCCGGACCCGGACCCGGACCCTTACCCGGACCCGGACCCGGACCCGGACCCGGACCCGGACCCGGACATGGACCCGGACCCTTACCCGGACCCGGACCCGGACCCGGACCCGGACCCGGACCAGGACCCGGACCCGGACCCGGACCCGGACCCGGACCCGGACCCGGAACCTTACCCGGACCCGGACCCGGACCCGGACCCGGACCCGGACCCGGACCTTTACCCGGACCCGGAACCGGAACCGGAACCGGACCCGGACCCGGACCCGGACCCGGACCCGGACCCGGACCCGGACCCGGACCCGGACCCTTACCCGGACCCGGACCCGGACCCGGACCCGGACCCGGACCCGGACCCGGACCCGGATCCGGACCTGGACCCGGACCCTTACCCGGACCCGGAACCGGAACCGGACCCGGACCCGGACCCGGACCCTTACCCGGACCCGGACCCGGACCCGGACCCGGACATGGACCCGGACCCTTACCCGGACCCGGACCCGGACCCGGACCCGGACCAGGACCCGGACCCGGACCCGGACCCGGACCCGGACCCGGACCCGGACCCGGAACCTTACCCGGACCCGGACCCGGACCCGGACCCGGACCCGGACCCGGACCCGGACCCGGACCCGGACCCGGACCCGGACCCGGACCTTTACCCGGACCCGGAACCGGAACCGGACCCGGACCCGGACCCGGACCCTTACCCGGACCCGGACCCGGACCCGGACCCGGACCCGGACATGGACCCGGACCCTTACCTGGACCCGGACCCGGACCCGGACCCGGACCCGGACCAGGACCAGGACCCGGACCCGGACCCGGACCCGGACCCGGACCCGGACCCGGACCCGGACCCGGACCCGGACCCGGAACCTTACCCGGACCCGGACCCGGACCCGGACCCGGACCCGGACCCGGACCTTTACCCGGACCCGGAACCGGACCCGGACCCGGACCCGGACCCGGACCCGGACCCGGACCCGGACCCGGACCCTTACCCGGACCCGGACCCGGACTTGGACCCGGACCTTTACCCAGACCCGGACCCGGACCCGGACCCGGACCCTTACCCGGACCCGGACCCGGACCCGGACCCGGACCCGGACCCGGACCCGGATCCGGACCTGGACCCGGACCTTTACCCGGACCCGGACCCGGACCCTTACCCGGACCCGGACCCGGACCCGGACCAGGACCCGGACCTGGATCCTTACCCGGAACCGGAAACGGAACCGGACCCGGACCCGGACCCGGACCCGGACCCGGACCCGGACCCGGACCCGGACCCGGACCCTTACCCGGACCCGGACCCGGACCCTTACCCGGACCCGGACCCGGACCCGGACCCGGACCCGGAACCGGACCCTTACCCGGAACCGGAACCGGAACCGGAACCGGACCTGGACCCAGACCCTGACCCGGACCCGGACCCTTACCCGGACCTGGACCCGGACCCGGACCCGGACCCGGACCCGGACCCGGACCCGGACCCGGACCCGGACCCGGACCCGGACCCTTACCCGGACCCGGACCCGGACCCGGACCCGGACCCTGACCCGGACCCGGACCCGGATCCGGACCTGGACCCGGACCTTTACCCGGACCCGGAACCGGAACCGGACCCGGACCCGGACCCGGACCCTTACCCGGACCCGGACCCGGACCCGGACCCGGACATGGACCCGGACCCTTACCCGGACCCGGACCCGGACCCGGACCCGGACCCGGACCAGGACCCGGACCAGGACCCGGACCTGGATCCTTACCCGGAACCGGAAACAGACACGGACCCGGACCCGGACCCGGACCCGGACCCGGACCCGGACCCGGACCCGGACCCGGACCCGGACCCTTACCCGGACCCGGACCCGGACACTTACCCGGACCCGGACCCGGACCCGGACCCGGACCCGGACCCTTACCCGGAACCGGAACCGGAACCGGAACCGGAACCGGACCAGGACCCGGACCCGGACCCGGACCTGGACCCTTACCCGGACCTGGACCCGGACCCGGACCCGGACCCGGACCCGGACCCGGACCCGGACCCGGACCCGGACCCGGACCCGGACCCGGACCCGGACCCGGACCCGGACCCGGACCCGGACCCTTACCCGGACCCGGACCCTTACCCGGACCCGGACCCGGACCCGGACCCGGACCCGGACCCGGACCCGGACCCGGACCCGGACCCGGACCCGGACCCTTACCCGGAACCGGAACCGGAACCGGAACCGGAACCGGACCAGGACCCGGACCCGGACCCGGACCTGGACCCTTACCCGGACCTGGACCCGGACCCGGACCCGGACCCGGACCCGGACCCGGACCCGGACCCGGACCCGGACCCGGACCCGGACCCGGACCCTGACCCGGACCCGGACCCGGAACCGGACCTGGACCCGGACCTTTACCCGGACCCGGAACCGGAACCGGACCCGGACCCGGACCCGGACCCTTACCCGGACCCGGACCCGGACCCGGACCCGGACATGGACCCGGACCCTTACCCGGACCCGGACCCGGACCCGGACCCGGACCCGGACCAGGACCAGGACCCGGACCCGGACCCGGACCCGGACCCGGACCCGGACCCGGACCCGGACCCGGACCCGGACCCGGACCCGGACTTGGACCCGGACCTTTACCCAGACCCGGACCCGAACCCGGACCCGGACCCTTACCCGGACCCAGACCCGGACCCGGACCCGGACCCTTACCCGGACTCGGACCCGGACCCGGACACGGACCCGGACCCTTACCCGGACCCGGACCCGGACCCGGACCCGGACACGGACCCGGACCCGGACCCGGACCCTTACCCGGACCCGGCCCCGGCCCCGGCCCCGGCCCCGGCCCCGGACCCGGACCCGGACCCGGACCCGGACCCGGACCCGGACCCGGACCCGGACCCGGACCCGGAACCGGAAACGGACCCGGACCCTTACCCGGACCCGGACCCAGACCCGGACCCTAACCCGGACCCGGACCCGGACCCGGACCCGGACCCGGACCCGGACACGGACACGGACACGGACACGGACCCTTACCCGGACCCGGACCCGGACCCGGACCCAGACCCGGACCCTTACCCAGACCCAGACCCGGACCCTTACCCGGACCCGGACCCGGACCCGGACCCGGACCCTTACCCGGACCCAGACCCGGACCCTTACCCGGACCCGGACCCGGACCCGGACCTGGACCCGGACCTGGATCCTTACCCGGAACCGGAAACGGAACCGGACCCGGACCCGGACCCGGACCCGGACCCGGACCCGGACCCGGACCCTTACCCGGACCCGGACCCGGACCCTTACCCGGACCCGGACCTGGACCCGGACCAGGACCCGGACCCGGACCCGGACCCGGACCCGGACCCGGACCCGGACCCGGACCCGGACCCGGACCCTTACCCGGACCCGGACCCGGACCCGGACCCGGACCCGGACCCGGACCCTGACCCGGACCCGGACCCGGACCCGGACCCGGATCCGGACCTGGACCCGGACCTTTACCCGGACCCGGAACCGGAACCGGACCCGGACCCGGATGCGGACCCTTACCCGGACCCGGACCCGGACCCGGACCCGGACATGGACCCGGACCCTTACCCGGACCCGGACCCGGACCCGGACACGGACACGGACCAGGACCAGGACCCGGACCCGGACCCGGACCCGGACCCGGACCCGGACCCGGACCCGGAACCTTACCCGGACCCGGACCCGGACCCGGACCCGGACCCGGACCTTTACCCGGACCCGGAACTGGAACCGGACCCGGACCCGGACTCGGACCCGGACCCGGACCCGGACCCGGACCCGGACCCTTACCCGGACCCGGACCCGGACTTGGACCCGGACCTTTACCCAGACCCGGACCCGGACCCGGACCCGGACCCTTACCCGGACCCGGACCCGGACCCGGACCCGGACCCGGACCCTTACCCGGACTCGGACCCGGACCCGGACATGGACCCGGACCCTTACCCGGACCCGGACCCGGACCCGGACCCGGACCCGGACCCGGACCCGGACCCGGACCCGGACCCGGACCCGGACCCTTACCCGGACCCGGACCCGGACCCGGACCCGGACCCGGACCCGGACCCGGACCCGGACCCGGACCCGGACCCGGACCCGGACCCGGACCCGGAACCTTACCCGGACCCGGACCCGGACCCGGACCTTTACCCGGACCCGGAATCGGAACCGGACCCGGACCCGGACCCGGACCCGGACCCGGACCCGGACCCGGACCCGGACCCTTACCCGGACCCGGACCCGGACTTTGACCCGGACCTTTACCCGGACCCGGACCCGGAACCAGACCCGGACCCAGACCAGGACCCTTACCCGGACCCGGACCCGGACCCGGACCCGGAGCCGGACCCGGACCCTTACCCGGACCCGGACCCGGACCCTTACCCGGACCCGGACCCGGACCCGGACCAGGACCCGGACCTTTACCCGGACCCGGAACCGGACCCGGACCCGGACCCGGACCCGGACCCGGACCCGGACCCGGACCCGGACCCGGACCCGGACCCGGACCCGGACCCGGACCCGGACCCGGAACCTTACCCGGACCCGGATCCGGACCCGGACCCGGACCTTTACCCGGACCCGGAATCGGACCCGGAACCGGACCCGGACCCGGACCCGGACCCGGACCCGGACCCGGACCCGGACCCGGACCCGGACCCGGACCCGGACCCTTACCCGGACCCGGACCCGGACTTTGACCCGGACCTTTACCCGGACCCGGAACCGGAACCGGACCCGGACCCAGACCCGGACCCTTACCCGGACCCGGACCCGGACCCGGAGCCGGAGCCGGACCCTTACCCGGACCCGGACCCGGACCCGGACCCTTACCCGGACCCGGACCCGGACCCGGACCCGGACCAGGACCCAGACCTGGATCCTTACCCGGAACCGGAACCGGACCCGGACCCGGACCCGGACCCTTACCCGGACCCGGACCCGGACCCTTACCCGGACCCGGACCCGGACCCGGACCCGGACCCGGACCCGGACCCGGACCCGGACCCGGACCCGGACCCGGACCCGGACCCGGACGCGGACCCGGACCCGAAACCTTACCCGGATCCGGACCCGGACCTGGATCCGGACCCGGACCCGGACCTTTACCCGGACCCGGAACCGGAACCGGAACCGGACCTGGACCCGGACCCGGACCCGGACCCATACCCGGACCCTTACCCGGACCCGGACCCGGACCCGGACCCGGACCCGGACCCGGATCCAGACCTGGACCCGGACCTTTACCCGGACCCGGAACCGGAACCGGACCCGGACCCGGACCCGGACCCTTACCCGGACCCGGACCCGGACCCGGACCCGGACATGGACCCGGACCCTTACCCGGACCCGGACCCGGACCCGGACCCGGACCAGGACCCGGACCCGGACCCGGACCCGGACCCGGACACGGACACGGATCCGGAACCTTACCCGGACCCGGACCTGGACCCGGACCCGGACCCGGACCCGGACCCGGACCCGGACCTTTACCCGGACCCGGAACCGGACCCGGACCCGGACCCGGACCCGGACCCGGACCCGGACCCGGACCCGGACCCGGACCCGGACCCGGACCCTTACCCGGACCCGGACCCGGACCCGGACCCGGACCCGGACCCGGACCCGGACCCGGACCCGGATCGGGACCTGGACCCGGACATTTACCCGGACCCGGAACCGGAACCGGACCCGGACCCGGACCCGGACCCGGACCCTTACCCGGACCCGGACCCGGACCCGCACCCGGACATGGACCCGGACCCTTACCCGGACCCGGACCCGGACCCGGACCCGGACCCGGACCAGGACCCGGACCCGGACCCGGACCCGGACCCGGAACCTTACCCGGACCCGGACCCGGACCCGGACCCGGACCCGGACCTTTACCCGGACCCGGAACCGGAACCGGAACCGGACCCGGACCCGGACCCGGACCCGGACCCGGACCCGGACCCGGACCCGGACCCGGACCCGGACCCGGACCCTTACCCGGACCCGGACCCGGACCCGGACCCGGACCCGGACCCTGACCCGGACCCGGACCCGGACCCGGACCCGGATCCGGACCCGGACCCGGACCTTTACCCGGACCCGGAACCGGAACCGGACCCGGACCCGGACCCGGACCCGGACCCTTACCCGGACCCGGACCCGGACCCGGACCCGGACATGGACCCGGACCCTTACCCCGACCCGGACCCGGACCCGGACCCGGACCTGGACCAGGACCAGGACCCGGACCCCGACCCGGACCCGGACCCGGACCCGGACCCGGACCCGGACCCGGAACCTTA
The DNA here is from genome assembly GCA_022577455.1 of Arizona elegans. NCBI lineage: Eukaryota > Metazoa > Chordata > Lepidosauria > Squamata > Colubridae > Arizona > Arizona elegans. The sequence goes on from JAKOOJ010000026.1 coordinate 58,631, forward strand.
CCCGGACCCGGACCCGGACCCGGACCCGGACCCGGACCCAGACCCGGACCTTTACCCGGACCCGGAACCGGACCCGGACCCGGACCCGGACCCGGACCCGGACCCGGACCCGGATCCGGACCCGGACCCGGACCCGGACCCGGACCCTTACCCGGACCCGGACCCGGACTTGGACCCGGACCTTTACCCGGACCCGGACCCGGACCCGGACCCGGACCCTTACCCGGACCCGGACCCGGACCCGGACCCCGACCCTTACCCGGACTCGGACCCGGACCCGGACATGGACCCGGACCCTTACCCGGACCCGGACCCGGACCCGGACCCGGACCCGGACCCGGACCCGGACCCGGACCCGGACCCGGACCCGGACCCTTACCCGGACCCGGACCCGGACCCGGACCCGGACCCGGACCCGGACCCGGACCCGGACCCGGACCCGGAACCTTACCCGGACCCGGATCCGGACCCGGACCCGGACCTTTACCCGGACCCGGAATCGGAACCGGAACCGGACCCGGACCCGGACCCGGACCCGGACCCGGACCCGGACCCGGATCCTTACCCGGACCCGGACCCGGACTTTGACCCGGACCTTTACCCGGACCCGGAACCGGAACCGGACCCGGACCCAGACCCGGACCCTTACCCGGACCCGGACCCGGACCCGGAGCCGGACCCGGACCCTTACCCGGACCCGGACCCAGACCCTTACCCGGACCCGGACCCGGACCCGGACCAGGACCCGGACCTGGATCCTTACCCGGAACTGGAACCGGACCCGGACCCGGACCCGGACCCTTACCCGGACCCGGACCCGGACCCTTACCCGGACCCGGACCCGGACCCGGACCCGGACCCGGACCCGGACCCGGACCCGGACCCGGACGCGGACCCGGACCCGAAACCTTACCCGGATCCGGACCCGGACCTGGATCCGGACCCGGACCCGGACCTTTACCCGGACCCGGAACCGGAACCGGAACCGGACCTGGACCCGGACCCGGACCCGGACCCATACCCGGACCCTTATCCGGACCCGGACCCGGACCCGGACCCGGACCCGGACCCGGACCCGGACCCGGACCCGGATCCGGACCTGGACCCGGACCTTTACCCGGACCCGGAACCGGAACCGGATCCGGACCCGGACCCGGACCCTTACCCGGACCCGGACCCGGACCCGGACCCGGACCCGGACATGGACCCGGACCCTTACCCGGACCCGGACCCGGACCCGGACCCGGACCCGGACCAGGACCCGGACCCGGACCCGGACCCGGACCCGGACCCGGACCCGGAACCTTACCCGGACCCGGACCCGGACCCGGACCCGGACCCGGACCCGGACCTTTACCCGGACCCGGAACCGGAACCGGAACCGGAACCGGACCCGGACCCGGACCCGGACCCGGACCCGGACCCGGACCCGGACCCGGACCCGGACCCGGACCCTTACCCGGACCCGGACCCGGACCCGGACCCGGACCCGGACCCGGACCCGGACCCGGATCCGGACCTGGACCCGGACCTTTACCCGGACCCGGAACCGGAACCGGACCCGGACCCGGACCCGGACCCTTACCCGGACCCGGACCCGGACACGGACCCGGACATGGACCCGGACCCTTACCCGGACCCGGACCCGGACCCGGACCCGGACCAGGACCCGGACCCGGACCCGGACCCGGACCCGGACCCGGACCCGGACCCGGACCCGGAACCTTACCCGGACCCGGACCCGGACCCGGACCCGGACCCGGACCCGGACCCGGACCCGGACCCGGACCTTTACCCGGACCCGGAACCGGACCCGGACCCGGACCCGGACCCGGACCCGGACCCGGACCCGGACCCGGACCCGGACCCGGACCCGGACCCGGACCCGGACCCGGACCCGGACCCTTACCCGGACCCGGACCCGGACCCGGACCCGGACCCGGACCCTGACCCGGACCCGGACCCGGACCCGGACCCGGACCCGGACCCGGACCCGGACCCGGACCCGGATCCGGACCTGGACCCGGACCTTTACCCGGACCCGGAACCGGAACCGGACCCGGACCCGGACCCGGACCCTTACCCGGACCCGGACCCGGACCCGGACCCGGACATGGACCCGGACCCTTACCCTGACCCGGACCCGGACCCGGACCCGGACCCGGACCAGGACCAGGACCCGGACCCGGACCCGGACCCGGACCCGGACCCGGACCCGGACCCGGACCCGGACCCGGACCCGGAACCTTACCCGGACCCGGACCCGGACCCGGACCCGGACCCGGACCCGGACCTTTACCCGGACCCGGACCCGGACCCGGACCCGGACCCGGACCCGGACCCGGACCCGGACCCGGACCCGGACCCGGACCCGGACCCTTACCCGGACCCGGACCCGGACTTGGACCCGGACCTTTACCCAGACCCGGACCCGGACCCGGACCCGGACCCTTACCCGGACCCGGACCCGGACCCGGACCCGGACCCTTACCCGGACTCGGACCCGGACCCGGACATGGACCCGGACCCTTACCCGGACCCGGACCCGGACCCGGACCCGGACCCGGACCCGGACCCGGACCCTTACCCGGACCCGGACCCGGACCCGGACCCGGACCCGGACCCGGACCCGGACCCGGACCCGGACCCGGACCCAGACCCGGAACCTTACCCGGACCCGGACCCGGACCCGGACCCGGACCCGGACCTTTACCCGGACCCGGAATCGGAACCGGAACCGGACCCGGACCCGGACCCGGACCCGGACCCGGACCCTTACCCCGACCCGGACAGGGACTTTGACCCGGACCTTTACCCGGACCCGGACCCGGACCCGGACCCGGACCAGGACCAGGACCCGGACCTGGATCCTTACCCGGAACCGGAACCGGAACCGGAACCGGAACCGGACCCGGACCCGGACCCGGACCCGGACCCGCACCTTTACCCGGACCCGGAACCGGACCCGGACCCGGACCCTGACCCGGACCCGGACCCGGACCCGGACCCGGAACCTTACCCGGACCCGGATCCGGACCCGGACCCGGACCTTTACCCGGACCCGGAATCGGAACCGGAACCGGACCCGGACCCGGACCCGGACCCGGACCCGGACCCGGACCCGGACCCGGACCCGGACCCTTACCCGGACCCGGACCCGGACTTTGACCCGGACCTTTACCCGGACCCGGAACCGGAACCGGACCCGGACCCAGACCCGGACCCTTACCCGGACCCGGACCCGGACCCGGAGCCGGACCCGGACCCATACCCGGACCCGGACCCGGACCCTTACCCGGACCCGGACCCGGACCCGGACCAGGACCCGGACCTGGATCCTTACCCGGAACCGGAACCGGACCCGGACCCGGACCCGGACCCTTACCCGGACCCGGACCCGGACCCTTACCCGGACCCGGACCCGGACCCGGACCCGGACCCGGACCCGGACCCGGACCCGGACCCGGACCCGGACCCGGACCCGAAACCTTACCCGGATCCGGACCCGGACCTGGATCCGGACCCGGACCCGGACCTTTACCCGCACCCGGAACCGGAACCGGAACCGGACCTGGACCCGGACCCGGACCCGGACCCATACCCGGACCCTTACCCGGACCCGGACCCGGACCCTTACCCGGACCCGGACCCGGACCCGGATCCGGACCTGGACCCGGACCTTTACCCGGACCCGGAACCGGAACCGGACCCGGACCCGGACCCGGACCCTTACCCGGACCCGGACCCGGACCCGGACATGGACCCGGACCCTTACCCGGACCCGGACCCGGACCCGGACCCGGACCAGGACCCGGACCCGGACCCGGACCCGGACCCGGACCTTTACCCGGACCCGGAACCGGACCCGGACCCGGACCCGGACCCGGACCCGGACCCGGACCCGGACCCGGACCCGGACCCGGACCCTTACCCGGACCCGGACCCGGACATGGACCCGGACCTTTACCCAGACCCGGACCCGGACCCGGACCCGGACCCTTACCCGGACCCGGACCCGGACCCGGACCCGGACCCTTACCCGGACCCGGACCCGGACCCGGACCCGGACCCGGACCTTTACCCGGACCCGGAACCGGACCCGGACCCGGACCCGGACCCGGACCCGGACCCGGACCCGGACCCGGACCCGGACCCGGACCCGGACCCGGACCCGGACCCGGACCCGGACCCTTACCCGGACCCGGACCCGGACCCGGACCCGGACCCGGACCCTGACCCGGACCCGGACCCGGACCCGGACCCGGACCCGGACCCGGACCCGGACCCGGACCCGGATCCGGACCTGGACCCGGACCTTTACCCGGACCCGGAACCGGAACCGGACCCGGACCCGGACCCGGACCCTTACCCGGACCCGGACCCGGACCCGGACCCGGACATGGACCCGGACCCTTACCCTGACCCGGACCCGGACCCGGACCCGGACCCGGACCAGGACCAGGACCCGGACCCGGACCCGGACCCGGACCCGGACCCGGACCCGGACCCGGACCCGGACCCGGACCCGGAACCTTACCCGGACCCGGACCCGGACCCGGACCCGGACCCGGACCCGGACCTTTACCCGGACCCGGACCCGGACCCGGACCCGGACCCGGACCCGGACCCGGACCCGGACCCGGACCCGGACCCGGACCCGGACCCTTACCCGGACCCGGACCCGGACTTGGACCCGGACCTTTACCCAGACCCGGACCCGGACCCGGACCCGGACCCTTACCCGGACCCGGACCCGGACCCGGACCCGGACCCTTACCCGGACTCGGACCCGGACCCGGACATGGACCCGGACCCTTACCCGGACCCGGACCCGGACCCGGACCCGGACCCGGACCCGGACCCGGACCCTTACCCGGACCCGGACCCGGACCCGGACCCGGACCCGGACCCGGACCCGGACCCGGACCCGGACCCGGACCCAGACCCGGAACCTTACCCGGACCCGGACCCGGACCCGGACCCGGACCCGGACCTTTACCCGGACCCGGAATCGGAACCGGAACCGGACCCGGACCCGGACCCGGACCCGGACCCGGACCCTTACCCCGACCCGGACAGGGACTTTGACCCGGACCTTTACCCGGACCCGGAACCGGAACCGGTCCCGGACCCAGACCCGGACCCTTACCCGGACCCGGACCCGGACCAGGACCCGGAGCCGGACCCGGACCCTTACCCGGACCCGGACCCGGACCCTTACCCGGACCCGGACCCGGACCCGGACCAGGACCCGGACCTGGATCCTTACCCGGAACCGGAACCGGAACCGGAACCGGACCCGGACCCGGACCCGGACCCGGACCCGCACCTTTACCCGGACCCGGAACCGGACCCGGACCCGGACCCTGACCCGGACCCGGACCCGGACCCGGACCCGGACCCGGACCCGGAACCTTACCCGGACCCGGATCCGGACCCGGACCCGGACCTTTACCCGGACCCGGAATCGGAACCGGAACCGGACCCGGACCCGGACCCGGACCCGGACCCGGACCCGGACCCGGACCCGGACCCTTACCCGGACCCGGACCCGGACTTTGACCCGGACCTTTACCCGGACCCGGAACCGGAACCGGACCCGGACCCAGACCCGGACCCTTACCCGGACCCGGACCCGGACCCGGAGCCGGACCCGGACCCATACCCGGACCCGGACCCGGACCCTTACCCGGACCCGGACCCGGACCCGGACCAGGACCCGGACCTGGATACTTACCCGGAACCGGAACCGGACCCGGACCCGGACCCGGACCCTTACCCGGACCCGGACCCGGACCCGGACCCTTACCCGGACCCGGACCCGGACCCGGACCCGGACCCGGACCCGGACCCGGACCCGGACCCGGACCCGGACCCGGACCCGGACCCGAAACCTTACCCGGATCCGGACCCGGACCTGGATCCGGACCCGGACCCGGACCTTTACCCGCACCCGGAACCGGAACCGGAACCGGACCTGGACCCGGACCCGGACCCGGACCCATACCCGGACCCTTACCCGGACCCGGACCCGGACCCTTACCCGGACCCGGACCCGGACCCGGATCCGGACCTGGACCCGGACCTTTACCCGGACCCGGAACCGGAACCGGACCCGGACCCGGACCCGGACCCTTACCCGGACCCGGACCCGGACCCGGACATGGACCCGGACCCTTACCCGGACCCGGACCCGGACCCGGACCCGGACCCGGACCCGGACCCGGACCCGGACCCGGACCCGGACCCTTACCCGGACCCGGACCCGGACCCGGACCCTGACCCGGACCCGGACCCGGACCCGGACCCGGACCCGGACCCGGACCCGGACCCGGACCCGGATCCGGACCTGGACCCGGACCTTTACCCGGACCCGGAACCGGAACCGGACCCGGACCCGGACCCGGACCCTTACCCGGACCCGGACCCGGACCCGGACCCGGACATGGACCCGGACCCTTACCCGGACCCGGACCCGGACCCGGACCCGGACCCGGACCAGGACCAGGACCCGGACCCGGACCCGGACCCGGACCCGGACCCGGACCCGGACCCGGACCCGGACCCTTACCCGGACCCGGACCCGGACCCGGACCCGGACCCGGTCCCGGACCCGGACCCGGACCCGGACCCAGACCCGGAACCTTACCCGGACCCGGACCCGGACCCGGACCCGGACCCGGACCCGGACCTTTACCCGGACCCGGAATCGGAACCGGAACCGGACCCGGACCCGGACCCGGACCCGGACCCGGACCCTTACCCGGACCCGGACAGGGACTTTGACCCGGACCTTTACCCGGACCCGGAACCGGAACCGGTCCCGGACCCAGACCCGGACCCTTACCCGGACCCGGACCCGGACCAGGACCCGGAGCCGGACCCGGACCCTTACCCGGACCCGGACCCGGACCCTTACCCGGACCCGGACCCGGACCCGGACCAGGACCAGGACCCGGACCTGGATCCTTACCCGGAACCGGAACCGGAACCGGAACCGGAACCGGACCCGGACCCGGACCCGGACCCGGACCCGCACCTTTACCCGGACCCGGAACCGGACCCGGACCCGGACCCTGACCCGGACCCGGACCCGGACCCGGACCCGGAACCTTACCCGGACCCGGATCCGGACCCGGACCCGGACCTTTACCCGGACCCGGAATCGGAACCGGAACCGGACCCGGACCCGGACCCGGACCCGGACCCGGACCCGGACCCGGACCCGGACCCGGACCCTTACCCGGACCCGGACCCGGACTTTGACCCGGACCTTTACCCGGACCCGGAACCGGAACCGGACCCGGACCCAGACCCGGACCCTTACCCGGACCCGGACCCGGACCCGGAGCCGGACCCGGACCCATACCCGGACCCGGACCCGGACCCTTACCCGGACCCGGACCCGGACCCGGACCAGGACCCGGACCTGGATCCTTACCCGGAACCGGAACCGGACCCGGACCCGGACCCGGACCCTTACCCGGACCCGGACCCGGACCCTTACCCGGACCCGGACCCGGACCCGGACCCGGACCCGGACCCGGACCCGGACCCGGACCCGGACCCGGACCCGGACCCGAAACCTTACCCGGATCCGGACCCGGACCTGGATCCGGACCCGGACCCGGACCTTTACCCGCACCCGGAACCGGAACCGGAACCGGACCTGGACCCGGACCCGGACCCGGACCCATACCCGGACCCTTACCCGGACCCGGACCCGGACCCTTACCCGGACCCGGACCCGGACCCGGATCCGGACCTGGACCCGGACCTTTACCCGGACCCGGAACCGGAACCGGACCCGGACCCGGACCCGGACCCTTACCCGGACCCGGACCCGGACCCGGACATGGACCCGGACCCTTACCCGGACCCGGACCCGGACCCGGACCCGGACCAGGACCCGGACCCGGACCCGGACCCGGACCCGGACCTTTACCCGGACCCGGAACCGGACCCGGACCCGGACCCGGACCCGGACCCGGACCCGGACCCGGACCCGGACCCGGACCCGGACCCTTACCCGGACCCGGACCCGGACATGGACCCGGACCTTTACCCAGACCCGGACCCGGACCCGGACCCGGACCCTTACCCGGACCCGGACCCGGACCCGGACCCGGACCCTTACCCGGACTCGGACCCGGACCCGGACATGGACCCGGACCCTTACCCGGACCCGGACCCGGACCCGGACCCGGACCCGGACCCGGACCCGGACCCGGACCCGGACCCGGACCCGGACCCGGACCCGGACCCGGACCCGGACCCGGAACCTTACCCGGACCCGGACCCGGACCCGGACCCGGACCTTTACCCGGACCCGGAACCGGACCCGGACCCGGACCCGGACCCGGACCCGGACCCGGACCCGGACCCGGACCCGGACCCGGACCCTTACCCGGACCCGGACCCGGACATGGACCCGGACCTTTACCCAGACCCGGACCCGGACCCGGACCCGGACCCTTACCCGGACCCGGACCCGGACCCGGACCCGGACCCTTACCCGGACTCGGACCCGGACCCGGACATGGACCCGGACCCTTACCCGGACCCGGACCCGGACCCGGACCCGGACCCGGACCCGGACCCGGACCCTTACCCGGACCCGGACCCGGACCCGGACCCGGACCCGGTCCCGGACCCGGACCCGGACCCGGACCCAGACCCGGAACCTTACCCGGACCCGGACCCGGACCCGGACCCGGACCCGGACCCGGACCTTTACCCGGACCCGGAATCGGAACCGGAACCGGACCCGGACCCGGACCCGGACCCGGACCCGGACCCTTACCCGGACCCGGACAGGGACTTTGACCCGGACCTTTACCCGGACCCGGAACCGGAACCGGTCCCGGACCCAGACCCGGACCCTTACCCGGACCCGGACCCGGACCAGGACCCGGAGCCGGACCCGGACCCTTACCCGGACCCGGACCCGGACCCTTACCCGGACCCGGACCCGGACCCGGACCAGGACCAGGACCCGGACCTGGATCCTTACCCGGAACCGGAACCGGAACCGGAACCGGAACCGGACCCGGACCCGGACCCGGACCCGGACCCGCACCTTTACCCGGACCCGGAACCGGACCCGGACCCGGACCCTGACCCGGACCCGGACCCGGACCCGGACCCGGAACCTTACCCGGACCCGGATCCGGACCCGGACCCGGACCTTTACCCGGACCCGGAATCGGAACCGGAACCGGACCCGGACCCGGACCCGGACCCGGACCCGGACCCGGACCCGGACCCGGACCCGGACCCTTACCCGGACCCGGACCCGGACTTTGACCCGGACCTTTACCCGGACCCGGAACCGGAACCGGACCCGGACCCAGACCCGGACCCTTACCCGGACCCGGACCCGGACCCGGAGCCGGACCCGGACCCATACCCGGACCCGGACCCGGACCCTTACCCGGACCCGGACCCGGACCCGGACCAGGACCCGGACCTGGATCCTTACCCGGAACCGGAACCGGACCCGGACCCGGACCCGGACCCTTACCCGGACCCGGACCCGGACCCTTACCCGGACCCGGACCCGGACCCGGACCCGGACCCGGACCCGGACCCGGACCCGGACCCGGACCCGGACCCGGACCCGAAACCTTACCCGGATCCGGACCCGGACCTGGATCCGGACCCGGACCCGGACCTTTACCCGCACCCGGAACCGGAACCGGAACCGGACCTGGACCCGGACCCGGACCCGGACCCATACCCGGACCCTTACCCGGACCCGGACCCGGACCCTTACCCGGACCCGGACCCGGACCCGGATCCGGACCTGGACCCGGACCTTTACCCGGACCCGGAACCGGAACCGGACCCGGACCCGGACCCGGACCCTTACCCGGACCCGGACCCGGACCCGGACATGGACCCGGACCCTTACCCGGACCCGGACCCGGACCCGGACCCGGACCAGGACCCGGACCCGGACCCGGACCCGGACCCGGACCCGGACCCGGACCCGGAACCTTACCCGGACCCGGACCCGGACCCGGACCCGGACCCGGACCCGGACCCGGACCTTTACCCGGAACCGGAACCGGAACCGGAACCGGAACCGGACCCGGACCCGGACCTTTACCCGGACCCGGACCCGGACCCGGACCCGGAACCGGACCCGGACCAGGACCCGGACCCGGACCCGGACCCGGACCCGGACCCGGAACCTTACCCGGACCTGGATCCGGACCCGGACCCGGACCTTTACCCGGACCCGGAATCGGAACCGGAACCGGACCCGGACCCGGACCCGGACCCGGACCCGGACCCGGACCCGGACCCGGACCCTTACCCGGACCCGGACCCGGACTTTGACCCGGACCTTTACCCGGACCCGGAACCGGAACCGGACCCGGACCCAGACCCGGACCCTTACCCGGACCCGGACCCGGACCCGGACCTGGACCCGGAGCCGGAGCCGGACCCTTACCCGGACCCGGACCCGGACCCTTACCCGGACCCGGACCCGGACCCGGACCAGGACCCGGACCTGGATCCTTACCCGGAACCGGAACCGGACCCGGACCCGGACCCGGACCCTTACCCGGACCCGGACCCGGACCCTTACCCGGACCCGGACCCGGACCCAGACCCGGACACGGACCCGGACCCGGACCCGGACCCGGACCCGGACCCGGACCCTGACCCGGACCCGGACCCGGACCCGGACCCGGACCCGGACCCGGACCCGGACCCGGACCCGGAACCTTACCCGGACCCGGACCCGGACCCGGAACCGGACCCGGACCTTTACCCGGACCCGGAATCGGAACCGGAACCGGACCCGGACCCGGACCCGGACCCGGACCCGGACCCGGACCCGGACCCGGACCCGGACCCGGACCCGGACCCGGACCCGGACCCTTACACGGACCCGGACCCGGACCCGGAACCTTACCCGGACCCGGACCCGGAACCGGACCCGGACCTTTACCCGGACCCGGAATCGGAACCGGACCCGGACCCGGACCCGGACCCGGACCCGGACCCGGACCCGGACCCGGACCCGGACCCGAACCCTTACCCGGACCCGGACCCGGACGTTGACCCGGACCTTTACCCGGACCCGGAACCGGAACCGGACCTGGACCCAGACCCGGACCCTTACCCGGACCCGGACCCGGACCCGGAGCCGGACCCGGACCCTTACCCGGACCCGGACCCGGACCCTTACCCGGACCCGGACCCGGACCAGGACCCGGACCTGGATCTTTACCCGGAACCGGAACCGGAACCGGACCCGGACCCGGACCCGGACCCTTACCCGGACCCGGACCCGGACCCTTACCCGGACCCGGACCCGGACCCGGACCCGGACCCGGACCCGGACCCGGACCCGGACCCGAAACCTTACCCGGATCCGGACCCGGACCCGGATCCGGACCCGGACCCGGACCTTTACCCGGACCCGGAACCGGAACCGGAACCGGAACCGGACCCGGACCCGGACCCGGACCCATACCCGGACCCTTACCCGGACCCGGACCCGGACCCAGACCCGGACCCGGACCCGGACCCGGACCCGGACCCGGACCCGGACCCGGACCCGGACCCGGACCCTGACCCGGACCCGGACCCGGACCCGGACCCGGACCCGGACCCGGACCCGGACCCGGAACCTTACACGGACCCGGACCCGGACCCGGACCCGGACCTTTACCCGGACCCGGAATCGGACCCGGACCCGGACCCGGACCCGGACCCGGACCCGGACCCGGACCCGGACCCGGACCCGGACCCGGACCCGGACCCGGACCCGGACCCTTACCCGGACCCGGACTTTGACCCGGACCTTTACCCGGACCCGGAACCGGAACCGGACCTGGACCCAGACCCGGACCCTTACCCGGACCCGGACCCGGACCCGGAGCCGGACCCGGACCCTTACCCGGACCCGGACCCGGACCCTTACCCGGACCCGGACCCGGACCAGGACCCGGACCTGGATCTTTACCCGGAACCGGAACCGGAACCGGAACCGGACCCGGACCCCGACCCGGACCCTTACCCGGACCCGGACCCGGACCCTTACCCGGACCCGGACCCGGACCCGGACCCGGACCCGGACCCGGACCCGAAACCTTACCCGGATCCGGACCCGGACCCGGATCCGGACCCGGACCCGGACCTTTACCCGGACCCGGAACCGGAACCGGAACCGGACCCGGACCCGGACCCGGACCTGGACCCATACCCGGACCCTTACCCGGACCCGGACCCGGACCCGGACCCGGACCTTTACCCGGACCAGGACCCGGACCTGGATCCTTACCCGGAACCGGAACCGGACCCGGACCCGGACCCGGACCCTTACCCGGACCCGGACCCGGACCCGGACCCGGACCCGGACCCGGACCCGAAACCTTACCCGGATCCGGACCCGGACCCGGATCCGGACCCGGACCCGGACCTTTACCCGGAACCGGAACCGGAACCGGAACCGGAACCGGACCCGGACCCGGACCCGGACCTGGACCCATACCCGGACCCTTACCCGGACCCGGACCCGGACCCGGACCCGGACCTTTACCCGGACCAGGACCCGGACCTGGATCCTTACCCGGAACCGGAACCGGACCCGGACCCGGACCCGGACCCTTACCCGGACCCGGACCCGGACTCTTACCCGGACCCGGACCCGGACCCAGACCCGGACCCGGACCCGGACCCGGACCCGGACCCGGACCCGGACCCGGACCCGGACCCTGACCCGGACCCGGACCCGGACCCGGACCCAGACCCGGACCCGGACCCGGACCCGGACCCGGACCCGGACCTTTACCCGGACCCAGAATCGGAACCGGAACCGGACCCGGACCCGGACCCGGACCCGGACCCGGACCCGGACCCGGACCCGGACCCGGACCCGGACCCGGACCCTTACCCGGACCCGGACCCGGACTTTGACCCGGACCTTTACCCGGACCCGGAACCGGAACCGGACCTGGACCCAGACCCGGACCCTTACCCGGACCCGGACCCGGACCCGGACCCGGACCCGGACCCGGACCCTTACCCGGACCCGGACCCGGACCAGGACCCGGACCTGGATCTTTACCCGGAACCGGAACCGGAACCGGAACCGGACCCGGACCCGGACCCGGACCCGGACCCTTACCCGGACCCGGACCCGGACCCTTACCCGGACCCGGACCCGGACCCGGACCCGGACCCGGACCCGGACCCGGACCCGAAACCTTACCCGGATCCGGACCCGGACCCGGATCCGGACCCGGACCCGGACCTTTACCCGGACCCGGACCCGGAACCGGAACCGGAACCGGACCCGGACCCGGACCCGGACCTGGACCCATACCCGGACCCTTACCCGGACCCGGACCCGGACCCAGACCCGGACCCTTACCCGGACCCGGACCCGGACCCGGACCTGGACCCGGAGCCGGAGCCGGACCCTTACCCGGACCCGGACCCGGACCCTTACCCGGACCCGGACCCGGACCCGGACCAGGACCCGGACCTGGATCCTTACCCGGAACCGGAACCGGACCCGGACCCGGACCCGGACCCTTACCCGGACCCGGACCCGGACCCGGACCCTTACCCGGACCCGGACCCGGACCCAGACCCGGACACGGACCCGGACCCGGACCCGGACCCGGACCCGGACCCTGACCCGGACCCGGACCCGGACCCGGACCCGGACCCGGACCCGGACCCGGACCCGGACCCGGAACCTTACCCGGACCCGGACCCGGAACCGGACCCGGACCTTTACCCGGACCCGGAACCGGACCCGGACCCGGACCCGGACCCGGACCCGGACCCGGACCCGGACCCGGACCCGGACCCGGACCCGGACCCTTACCCGGACCCGGACCCGGACCCGGAACCTTACCCGGACCCGGACCCGGAACCGGACCCGGACCTTTACCCGGACCCGGAATCGGACCCGGACCCGGACCCGGACCCGGACCCGGACCCGGACCCGGACCCGGACCCGGACCCGGACCCGGACCCTTACCCGGACCCGGACCCGGACGTTGACCCGGACCTTTACCCGGACCCGGAACCGGAACCGGACCTGGACCCAGACCCGGACCCTTACCCGGACCCGGACCCGGACCCGGAGCCGGACCCGGACCCTTACCCGGACCCGGACCCGGACCCTTACCCGGACCCGGACCCGGACCAGGACCCGGACCTGGATCTTTACCCGGAACCGGAACCGGAACCGGACCCGGACCCGGACCCGGACCCTTACCCGGACCCGGACCCGGACCCTTACCCGGACCCGGACCCGGACCCGGACCCGGACCCGGACCCGGACCCGGACCCGGACCCGGACCCGGACCCGGACCCGGACCCGAAACCTTACCCGGATCCGGACCCGGACCCGGATCCGGACCCGGACCCGGACCTTTACCCGGACCCGGAACCGGAACCGGAACCGGAACCGGACCCGGACCCGGACCCGGACCCATACCCGGACCCTTACCCGGACCCGGACCCGGACCCAGACCCGGACCCGGACCCGGACCCGGACCCGGACCCGGACCCGGACCCGGACCCGGACCCGGACCCGGACCCTGACCCGGACCCGGACCCGGACCCGGACCCGGACCCGGACCCGGACCCGGACCCGGAACCTTACACGGACCCGGACCCGGACCCGGACCCGGACCTTTACCCGGACCCGGAATCGGACCCGGACCCGGACCCGGACCCGGACCCGGACCCGGACCCGGACCCGGACCCGGACCCTTACCCGGACCCGGACTTTGACCCGGACCTTTACCCGGACCCGGAACCGGAACCGGACCTGGACCCAGACCCGGACCCTTACCCGGACCCGGACCCGGACCCGGAGCCGGACCCGGACCCTTACCCGGACCCGGACCCGGACCCTTACCCGGACCCGGACCCGGACCAGGACCCGGACCTGGATCTTTACCCGGAACCGGAACCGGAACCGGAACCGGACCCGGACCCGGACCCGGACCCGGACCCTTACCCGGACCCGGACCCGGACCCTTACCCGGACCCGGACCCGGACCCGGACCCGGAACCGGACCCGGACCCGGACCCGAAACCTTACCCGGATCCGGACCCGGACCCGGATCCGGACCCGGACCCGGACCTTTACCCGGACCCGGAACCGGAACCGGAACCGGACCCGGACCCGGACCCGGACCTGGACCCATACCCGGACCCTTACCCGGACCCGGACCCGGACCCGGACCCGGACCTTTACCCGGACCAGGACCCGGACCTGGATCCTTACCCGGAACCGGAACCGGACCCGGACCCGGACCCGGACCCTTACCCGGACCCGGACCCGGACCCGGACCCGGACCCGGACCCGGACCCGGACCCGAAACCTTACCCGGATCCGGACCCGGACCCGGATCCGGACCCGGACCCGGACCTTTACCCGGAACCGGAACCGGAACCGGAACCGGAACCGGACCCGGACCCGGACCCGGACCTGGACCCATACCCGGACCCTTACCCGGACCCGGACCCGGACCCGGACCCGGACCTTTACCCGGACCAGGACCCGGACCTGGATCCTTACCCGGAACCGGAACCGGACCCGGACCCGGACCCGGACCCTTACCCGGACCCGGACCCGGACTCTTACCCGGACCCGGACCCGGACCCAGACCCGGACCCGGACCCGGACCCGGACCCGGACCCGGACCCGGACCCGGACCCTGACCCGGACCCGGACCCGGACCCGGACCCGGACCCGGACCCGGACCCGGACCCGGAACCTTACCCGGACCCGGACCCGGACCCGGACCCGGACCTTTACCCGGACCCAGAATCGGAACCGGAACCGGACCCGGACCCGGACCCGGACCCGGACCCGGACCCGGACCCGGACCCGGACCCGGACCCGGACCCTTACCCGGACCCGGACCCGGACTTTGACCCGGACCTTTACCCGGACCCGGAACCGGAACCGGACCTGGACCCAGACCCGGACCCTTACCCGGACCCGGACCCGGACCCGGAGCCGGACCCGGACCCGGACCCTTACCCGGACCCGGACCCGGACCAGGACCCGGACCTGGATCTTTACCCGGAACCGGAACCGGAACCGGAACCGGACCCGGACCCGGACCCGGACCCTTACCCGGACCCGGACCCGGACCCTTACCCGGACCCGGACCCGGACCCGGACCCGGACCCGGACCCGGACCCGGACCCGGACCCGAAACCTTACCCGGATCCGGACCCGGACCCGGATCCGGACCCGGACCCGGACCTTTACCCGGACCCGGACCCGGAACCGGAACCGGAACCGGACCCGGACCCGGACCCGGACCTGGACCCATACCCGGACCCTTACCCGGACCCGGACCCGGACCCGGACCCGGACCCGGACCTTTACCCGGACCAGGACCCGGACCTGGATCCTTACCCGGAACCGGAACCGGACCCGGACCCGGACCCGGACCCTTACCCGGACCCGGACCCGGACTCTTACCCGGACCCGGACCCGGACCCAGACCCGGACCCGGACCCGGACCCGGACCCGGACCCGGACCCGGACCCGGACACTTACCCGGACCCGGACCCGGACTCTTACCCGGACCCGGACCCGGACCCAGACCCGGACCCGGACCCGGACCCGGACCCGGACCCGGACCCGGACCCGGACCCGGACCCTGACCCGGACCCGGACCCGGACCCGGACCCGGACCCGGACCCGGACCCGGACCCGGAACCTTACCCGGACCCGGACCCGGACCCGGACCCGGACCTTTACCCGGACCCGGAATCGGAACCGGACCCGGACCCGGACCCGGACCCGGACCCGGACCCGCACCCGCACCCGGACCCGGACCCGGACCCTTACCCGGACCCGGACCCGGACTTTGACCCGGACCTTTACCCGGACCCGGAACCGGAACCGGACCTGGACCCAGACCCGGACCCTTACCCGGACCCGGACCCGGACCCGGAGCCGGACCCGGACCCTTACCCGGACCCGGACCCGGACCCGGACCCTTACCCGGACCCGGACCAGGACCCGGACCAGGACCCGGACCTGGATCTTTACCCGGAACCGGAACCGGAACCGGAACCGGAACCGGACCCTTACCCGGATCCGGACCCGGACCCTTACCCGGACCCGGACCCGGACCCAGACCCGGACCCGGACCCGGACCCGGACCCGGACCCTTACCCGGACCCGGACCCGGACTTGGACCCGGACCTTTACCCAGACCCGGACCCGGACCCGGACCCTTACCCGGACCCGGACCCGGACCCGGACCCGGACCCTTACCCGGACCCGGACCCTTACCCGGACTCGGACCCGGACCCGGACATGGACCCGGACCCTTACCCGGACCCGGACCCGGACCCGGACCCGGACCCGGACCCGGACCCGGACCCGGACCCTTACCCGGACCCGGACCCGGACCCGGACCCGGACCCGGACCTGGACCCGGACCCGGACCCGGACCCGGACCTTTACCCAGACCCGGAATCGGAACCGGAACCGGACCCGGACCCGGACCCGGACCCGGACCCGGACCCGGACCCTTACCCGGACCCGGACCCGGACTTTGACCCGGACCTTTACCCGGACCCGGAACCGGAACCGGACCCGGACCCAGACCCGGACCCTTACCCGGACCCGGACCCGGACCCGGAGCCGGCCCCGGACCCTTACCCGGACCCGGACCCGGACCCTTACCCGGACCCGGACCCGGACCCGGACCCGGACCAGGACCCGGACCTGGATCCTTACCCGGAACCGGAACCGGAACCGGACCCGGACCCGGACCCGGACCCTTACCCAGACCCGGACCCGCACCTTTACCCGGACCCGGAACCGGACACGGACCCGGACCCTGACCCGGACCTTTACCCGGACCCGGACCCGGACCCGGAACCGGAACCGGACCCGGACCCGGACCCGGACCCGGACCCGGACCCGGACCCGGACCCGGAACCTTACCCGGACCTGGATCCGGACCCGGACCCGGACCTTTACCCGGACCCGGAATCGGAACCGGAACCGGACCCGGACCCGGACCCGGACCCGGACCCGGACCCGGACCCGGACCCGGACCCGGACCCTTACCCGGACCCGGACCCGGACTTTGACCCGGACCTTTACCCGGACCCGGAACCGGAACCGGACCCGGACCCAGACCCGGACCCTTACCCGGACCCGGACCCGGACCCGGACCCGGAGCCGGACCCGGACCCTTACCCGGACCCGGACCCGGACCCTTACCCGGACCCAGACCCGGACCCGGACCAGGACCCGGACCTGGATCCTTACCCGGAACCGGAACCGGACCCGGACCCGGACCCGGACCCTTACCCGGACCCGGACCCGGACCCTTACCCGGACCCGGACCCGGACCCAGACCCGGACCCGGACCCGGACCCGGACCCGGACCCGGACCCGGACCCGGACCCGGGCCCTGACCCGGACCCGGACCCGGACCCGGACCCGGACCCGGACCCGGACCCGGAACCTTACCCAGACCCGGACCCGGACCCGGACCCGGACCTTTACCCGGACCCGGAATCGGAACCGGAACCGGACCCGGACCCGGACCCGGACCCGGACCCGGACCCGGACCCGGACCCGGACCCTTACCCGGACCCGGACCCGGACCCGGACTTTGACCCGGACCTTTACCCGGACCCGGAACCGGAACCGGACCTGGACCCAGACCCGGACCCTTACCCGGACCCGGACCCGGACCCGGAGCCGGACCCGGACCCTTACCCGGACCCGGACCCGGACCCTTACCCGGACCCGGACCCGGACCAGGACCCGGACCTGGATCTTTACCCGGAACCGGAACCGGACCCGGACCCGGACCCGGACCCGGACCCGGACCCGGACCCGGACCCGGACCCGGAACCTTACCCAGACCCGGACCCGGACCCGGACCCGGACCCGGACCCGGACCTTTACCCGGACCCGGAATCGGAACCGGAACCGGACCCGGACCCGGACCCAGACCCGGACCCGGACCCGGACCCGGACCCGGACCCGGACCCGGACCCTTACCCGGACCCGGACCCGGACTTTGACCCGGACCTTTACCCGGACCCGGAACCGGAACCGGACCTGGACCCAGACCCGGACCCTTACCCGGACCCGGACCCGGACCCGGAGCCGGACCCGGACCCTTACCCGGACCCGGACCCGGACCCTTACCCGGACCCGGACCCGGACCAGGACCCGGACCTGGATCTTTACCCGGAACCGGAACCGGACCCGGACCCGGACCCGGACCCGGACCCGGACCCGGACCCGGACCCGGACCCGGACCCGAAACCTTACCCGGATCCGGACCCGGACCCGGATCCGGACCCGGACCCGGACCTTTACCCGGACCCGGAACCGGAACCGGAACCGGACCCGGACCCGGACCCGGACCCGGACCCATACCCGGACCCTTACCCGGACCCGGACCCGGACCCGGACCCGGACCTTTACCCGGACCCGGAACCGGAACCGGAACCGGACCCGGACCCGGACCAGGACCCGGACCCAGACCCGGACCCTTACCCGGACCCGGAGCCGGAGCCGGAGCCGGACCTTTATCCGGACCCGGACCCTTACCCGGACCAGGACCCGGACCCGGACCTGGACCCAGACCCGGACCCTTACCCGGACCCGGACCCGGACCCGGACCCAGACCCGGACCCAGACCCTTACCCGGATCCGGACCCGGACCCGGACCCGGACCCTTACCCGGACCCGGACCCGGACCCGGACCCGGACCTTTTCCCGGACCCGGAATCGGAACCGGAACCGGACCCGGACCCGGACCCGGACCCGGACCCGGACCCGGACCCGGACCCTTACCCGGACCCGGACCCGGACTTTGACCCGGACCTTTACCCGGACCCGGACCCGGAACCGGACCTGGACCCAGACCCAGACCCGGACCCTTACCCGGACCCGGACCCGGACCCGGACCCGGAGCCGGACCCGGACCCTTACCCGGACCCGGACCCGGACCCTTACCCGGACCCGGACCCGGACCCGGACCAGGACCCGGACCTGGATCCTTACCCGGAACCGGAACCGGACCCGGACCCGGACACGGACCCTTACCCGGACCCGGACCCGGACCCTTACCCGGACCCGGACCCGGACCCGGACCCAGACCCGGACCCGGACCCGGACCCGGACCCGGACCCGGACCCGGACCCGGACCCGGACCCTGACCCGGACCCGGACCCGGACCCGGACCCGGACCCGGACCCGGAACCTTACCCGGACCCGGACCCGGACCCGGACCCGGACCTTTACCCGGAACCGGAATCGGAACCGGAACCGGAACCGGAACCGGAACCGGACCCGGACCCGGACCCGGACCCGGACCCGGACCCGGACCCGGACCCGGACCCGGACCCGGACCCGGACCCGGACCCTTACCCGGACCCGGACCCGGACTTTGACCCGGACCTTTACCCGGACCCGGAACCGGAACCGGACCTGGACCCAGACCCGGACCCTTACCCGGACCCGGACCCGGACCCGGAGCCGGACCCGGACCCTTACCCGGACCCTTACCCGGACCCGGACCCGGACCCGGACCAGGACCCGGACCTGGATCTTTACCCGGAACCGGAACCGGAACCGGAACCGGACCCGGACCCTTACCCGGACCCGGACCCGGACCCGGACCCTTACCCGGACCCGGACCCGGACCCAGACCCGGACCCGGACCCGGACCCGGACCCGGACCCGGACCCGGACCCGGACCTGGACCCGGACCCTTACCCGGACCCGGACCCGGACCCTTACCCTGACCCTTACCCGGACCCAGACCCGGACCCTTACCCGGACCCGGACCCGGACCCGGACCAGGACCCGGACCTGGATCCTTACCCGGAACCGGAACCGGAACCGGACCCGGACCTGGACCCGGACCCGGACCTGGACCCTTACCTGGACCCGGACCCGGAACCGGACCCGGACCCGGACCCGGACCCGGACCCGGACCCATACCCGGACCCTTACCCGGACCCGGACCCGGACCCGGACCCGGACCTTTACCCGGACCCGGAACCGGAACCGGGCCCGGACCCGGACCCGGACCAGGAACCGGACCCAGACCCGGACCCTTACCCGGACCCGGACCCGGACCCTTACCCGGACCCGGACCCGGACCCGGAGCCGGACCCGGACCTGGACCCGGACCCGGACCCGGACCCGGACCCGGAACCTTACCCGGACCCGGACCCGGACCCGGACCCGGACCTTTACCCGGACCCGGAATCGGAACCGGAACCGGACCCGGACCCGGACCCGGACCCGGACCCGGACCCGGACCCGGACCCGGACATGGACCCGGACCCTTACCCGGACCCGGACCCGGACCCGGACCCGGACCTGGACCCGGACCCGGACCCGGACCCTTACCCGGACCCGGACCCGGACCCTTACCCTGACCCTTACCCGGACCCAGACCCGGACCCTTACCCGGACCCGGACCCGGACCCGGACCAGGACCCGGACCTGGATCCTTACCCGGAACCGGAACCGGAACCGGAACCGGACCCGGACCCGGACCTGGACCCTTACCTGGACCCGGACCCGGAACCGGACCCGGACCCGGACCCGGACCCGGACCCATACCCGGACCCTTACCCGGACCCGGACCCGGACCCGGACCCGGACCTTTACCCGGACCCGGAAGCGGAACCGGACCCGGACCCGGACCCGGACCAGGACCCGGACCCAGACCCGGACCCTTACCCGGACCCGGACCCGGACCCTTACCCGGACCCGGACCCGGACCCGGACCCGGACCCGGACCAGGACCCGGACCCGGATCCTTACCCGGAACCGGAACCGGAACCGGAACCGGAACCGGACCCGGACCCGGACCTGGACCCTTACCTGGACCCGGACCCGGAACCGGACCCGGACCCGGACCCGGACCCGGACCCATACCCGGACCCTTACCCGGACCCGGACCCGGACCCGGACCCGGACCCGGACCTTTACCCGGACCCGGAAGCGGAACCGGACCCGGACCCGGACCCGGACCCGGACCAGGACCAGGACCCGGACCTGGATCTTTACCCGGAACCGGAACCGGAACCGGAACCGGACCCGGACCCTTACCCGGACCCGGACCCGGACCCGGACCCTTACCCGGACCCGGACCCGGACCCAGACCCGGACCCGGACCCGGACCCGGACCCGGACCCGGACCCGGACCCGGACCCGGACCCGGACCCGGACCCGGACGCGGACCCGGACCCGAAACCTTATCCGGATCCGGACCCGGACCCGGATCCGGACCCGGACCCGGACCTTTACCCGGACCCGGACCCGGACCCGGAACCGGAACCGGAACCGGAACCGGACCCGGACCCGGACCCGGACCCGGACCCATACCCGGACCCTTACCCGGACCCGGACCCGGACCCGGACCCGGACCTTTAACCGGACCCGGAACCGGAACCGGACCCGGACCCGGACCCGGACCAGGACCCGGACCCAGACCCGGACCCTTACCCGGACCCGGACCCGGAGCCGGAGCCGGACCTTTATCCGGACCCGGACCCTTACCCGGACTAGGACCCGGACCCGGACCTGGACCCAGACCCGGACCCTTACCCGGACCCGGACCCGGACCCAGACCCGGACCCGGACCCAGACCCTTACCCGGATCCGGACCCGGACCCGGACCCGGACCCTTACCCAGACCTGGACCCGGACCCGGACATGGACCCGGACCCTTACCCGGACCCGGACCCGGACCCGGACCTGGACCCGGACCCGGTCCCGGACCCGGACCCGGACCCTTACCCGGACCCGGACCCGGACCCTTACCCTGACCCTTACCCGGACCCAGACCCGGACCCTTACCCGGACCCGGACCCGGACCCGGACCAGGACCCGGACCTGGATCCTTACCCGGAACCGGAACCGGAACCGGACCCGGACCTGGACCCGGACCCGGACCTGGACCCTTACCTGGACCCGGACCCGGAACCGGACCCGGACCCGGACCCGGACCCGGACCCGGACCCATACCCGGACCCTTACCCGGACCCGGACCCGGACCCGGACCCGGACCTTTACCCGGACCCGGAACCGGAACCGGGCCCGGACCCGGACCCGGACCAGGAACCGGACCCAGACCCGGACCCTTACCCGGACCCGGACCCGGACCCTTACCCGGACCCGGACCCGGACCCGGACCCGGACCCGGACCTGGACCCGGACCCGGACCCGGACCCGGACCCGGAACCTTACCCGGACCCGGACCCGGACCCGGACCCGGACCTTTACCCGGACCCGGAATCGGAACCGGAACCGGACCCGGACCCGGACCCGGACCCGGACCCGGACCCGGACCCGGACCCGGACCCGGACATGGACCCGGACCCTTACCCGGACCCGGACCCGGACCCTTACCCGGACCCGGACCCGGACCCGGACCCGGACCTGGACCCGGACCCGGACCCGGACCCTTACCCGGACCCGGACCCGGACCCTTACCCTGACCCTTACCCGGACCCAGACCCGGACTCTTACCCGGACCCGGACCCGGACCCGGACCAGGACCCGGACCTGGATCCTTACCCGGAACCGGAACCGGAACCGGAACCGGAACCGGACCCGGACCCGGACCTGGACCCTTACCTGGACCCGGACCCGGAACCGGACCCGGACCCGGACCCGGACCCGGACCCATACCCGGACCCTTACCCGGACCCGGACCCGGACCCGGACCCGGACCTTTACCCGGACCCGGAAGCGGAACCGGACCCGGACCCGGACCCGGACCAGGACCCGGACCCAGACCCGGACCCTTACCCGGACCCGGACCCGGACCCTTACCCGGACCCGGACCCGGACCCGGACCCGGACCCGGACCCGGACCCGGACCCGGACCCGGACCAGGACCCGGACCTGGATCCTTACCCGGAACCGGAACCGGAACCGGAACCGGAACCGGACCCGGACCCGGACCTGGACCCTTACCTGGACCCGGACCCGGAACCGGACCCGGACCCGGACCCGGACCCGGACCCATACCCGGACCCTTACCCGGACCCGGACCCGGACCCGGACCCGGACCTTTACCCGGACCCGGAAGCGGAACCGGACCCGGACCCGGACCCGGACCAGGACCCGGACCCAGACCCGGACCCTTACCCGGACCCGGACCCGGACCCTTACCCGGACCAGGAACCGGACCCGGACCCGGACCCGGACCCGGACCCGGACCCGGACCCGGACCCGGACCCGGACCCGGAACCTTACCTGGACCCGGACCCGGACCCGGACCCGGACCTTTACCCGGACCCGGAATCGGAACCGGAACCTGACCCGGACCCGGACCCGGACCCGGACCCGGACCCGGACCCGGACCCGGACCCGGACCCGGACCCGGACCCGGACCCGGACCCTTACCCGGACCCGGACCCGGACTTTGACCCGGACCTTTACCCGGACCCGGAACCGGAACCGGACCTGGACCCAGACCCGGACCCTTACCCGGACCCGGACCCGGACCCGGAGCCGGACCCGGACCCTTACCCGGACCCGGACCCGGACCCTTACCCGGACCCGGACCCGGACCCGGACCAGGACCCGGACCTGGATCTTTACCCGGAACCGGAACCGGAACCGGAACCGGACCCGGACCCGGACCCGGACCCTTACCCGGACCCGGACCCGGACCCTTACCCGGACCCGGACCCGGACCTGGACCCGGACCCGGACCCGGACCCGGACCCGGACCCGGACCCGGACCCGGACCCGGACCCGGACCCGAAACCTTACCCGGATCCGGACCCGGACCCGGATCCGGACCCGGACCCGGACCTTTACCCGGAACCGGAACCGGAACCGGACCCGGACCCGGACCCGGACCCGGACCCATACCCGGACCCTTACCCGGACCCGGACCCGGACCCAGACCCGGACCTTTACCCGGACCCGGAACCGGAACCGGACCCGGACCCGGACCCGGACCCGGACCAGGACCCGGACCCAGACCCGGACCCTTACCCGGACCCGGACCCGGAGCCGGAGCCGGACCTTTATCCGGACCCGGACCCTTACCCAGACCAGGACCCGGACCCGGACCTGGACCCAGACCCGGACCCTTACCCGGACCCGGACCCGGACCCAGACCCGGACCCGGACCCAGACCCTTACCCGGATCCGGACCCGGACCCAGACCCGGACCCTTACCCGGACCCGGACCCGGACCCGGACCCGGACCTTTACCCGGACCCGGAATCGGAACCAGAACCGGACCCGGACACGGACACCGACACGGACCCGGACCCGGACCCGGACCCGGACCCGGACCCTTACCCGGACCCGGACCCGGACTTTGACCCGGACCTTTACCCGGACCCGGAACCGGAACCGGACCCGGACCCAGACCCGGACCCTTACCCGGACCCGGACCCGGACCCGGACCAGGACCCCGACCTGGATCCTTACCCGGACCCGGACCCGGACCCGGACGCGGACCCGGACCCGAAAGCTTACCCGGATCCGGACCCGGACCCGGATCCGGACCCGGACCCGGACCTTTACCCGGACCCGGAACCGGAACCGGAACCGGAACCGGACCCGGACCCGGACCCGGACCCGGACCCATACCCGGACCCTTACCCAGACCAGGACCCGGACCCGGACCCGGACCCGGACCCGGACCCTTACCCGGACCCGGACCCGGACCCTTACCCTGACCCTTACCCGGACCCAGACCCGGACCCTTACCCGGACCCGGACCCGGACCGGGACCAGGACCCGGACCTGGATCCTTACCCGGAACCGGAACCGGAACCGGACCCGGACATGGACCCGGACCCGGACCTGGACCCTTACCTGGACCCGGACCCGGAACCGGACCCGGACCCGGACCCGGACCCGGACCCGGACCCATACCCGGACCCTTACCCGGACCCGGACCCGGACCAGGACCCGGACCCAGACCCGGACCCTTACCCGGACCCGGACCCGGACCCTTACCCGGACCCGAACCCGGACCCGGACCCGGACCCGGACCCGGACCCGGACCCGGACCCGGACCCGGACCCGGACCCGGACCCGGACCCGGACCCGGACCCGGAACCTTACCCGGACCCGGACCCGGACCCGGACCCGGACCTTTACCCGGACCCGGAATCGGAACCGGACCCGGACCCGGACCCGGACCCGGACCCGGACCCGGACCCGGACCCGGACCCGGACCCGGACCCGGACCCGGACATGGACCCGGACCCTTACCCGGACCCGGACCCGGACCCGGACCCGGACCCGGACCCGGACCCGGACCCGGACCCTTACCCGGACCCGGACCCGGACCCTTACCCTGACCCTTACCCGGACCCAGACCCGGACCCTTACCCGGACCCGGACCCGGACCCGGACCAGGACCCGGACCTGGATCCTTACCCGGAACCGGAACCGGAACCGGAACCGGAACCGGACCCGGACCCGGACCTGGACCCTTACCTGGACCCGGACCCGGAACCGGACCCGGACCCGGACCCGGACCCGGACCCATACCCGGACCCTTACCCGGACCCGGACCCGGACCCGGACCCGGACCTTTACCCGGACCCGGAAGCGGAACCGGACCCGGACCCGGACCCGGACCCGGACCAGGACCCGGACCCAGACCCGGACCCTTACCCGGACCCGGACCCGGACCCTTACCCGGACCCGGACCCGGACCCTTACCCGTACCCGGACCCGGACTTTGACCCGGACCTTTACCCGGACCCGGAACCGGAACCGGACCCGGACCCTTACCCGGACCCGGACCCGGACTTTGACCCGGACCTTTACCCGGACCCGGAACCGGAACCGGACCTGGACCCAGACCCGGACCCTTACCCGGACCCGGACCCGGACCCGGAGCCGGACCCGGACCCTTACCCGGACCCGGACCCGGACCCTTACCCGGACCCGGACCCGGACCCGGACCAGGACCCGGACCTGGATCTTTACCCGGAACCGGAACCGGAACCGGAACCGGACCCGCACCCGGACCCGGACCCTTACCCGGACCCGGACCCGGACCCTTACCCGGACCCGGACCCGGACCCGGACCCGGACCCGGACCCGGACCCGGACCCGGACCCGGACCCGGACCCGGACCCGGACGCGGACCCGGACCCGGACCTTTACCCGGACCCGGAATCGGAACCGGAACCGGAACCGGAACCGGAACCAGAACCGGACCCGGACCCGGACCCGGACCCGGACCCGGACCCGGACCCGGACCCTTACCCGGACCCGGACCCGGACTTTGACCCGGACCTTTACCCGGACCCGGAACCGGAATCGGACCCGGACCCTTACCCGGACCCGGACCCGGACTTTGACCCGGACCTTTACCCGGACCCGGAACCGGAACCGGACCTGGACCCAGACCCGGACCCTTACCCGGACCCTGACCCGGACCCGGAGCCGCACCCGGACCCTTACCCGGACCCGGACCCGGACCCTTACCCGGACCCGGACCCGGACCCGGACCCGGACCAGGACCCGGACCTGGATCTTTACCCGGAACCGGAACCGGAACCGGAACCGGACCCGCACCCGGACCCGGACCCTTACCCGGACCCGGACCCGGACCCTTACCCGGACCCGGACCCGGACCCGGACCCGGACCCGGACCCGGACCCGGACGCGGACCCGGACCCGGACCTTTACCCGGACCCGGAACCGGAACCGGACCAGGACCCGGACCCGGACCCGGACCCATACCCGGACCCTTACCCGGACCCGGACCCGGACCCGGACCCGGACCTTTACCCGGACCCGGAATCGGAACCGGACCCGGACCCGGACCCGGACCCGGACCCGGACCCGGACCCGGACCCGGACCCGGACCCGGACCCGGACCCGGACATGGACCCGGACCCTTACCCGGACCCGGACCCGGACCCGGACCCGGACCCGGACCCGGACCCGGACCCGGACCCTTACCCGGACCCGGACCCGGACCCTTACCCTGACCCTTACCCGGACCCAGACCCGGACCCTTACCCGGACCCGGACCCGGACCCGGACCAGGACCCGGACCTGGATCCTTACCCGGAACCGGAACCGGAACCGGAACCGGAACCGGACCCGGACCCGGACCTGGACCCTTACCTGGACCCGGACCCGGAACCGGACCCGGACCCGGACCCGGACCCGGACCCATACCCGGACCCTTACCCGGACCCGGACCCGGACCCGGACCCGGACCTTTACCCGGACCCGGAAGCGGAACCGGACCCGGACCCGGACCCGGACCCGGACCAGGACCCGGACCCAGACCCGGACCCTTACCCGGACCCGGACCCGGACCCTTACCCGGACCCGGACCCGGACCCTTACCCGTACCCGGACCCGGACTTTGACCCGGACCTTTACCCGGACCCGGAACCGGAACCGGACCCGGACCCTTACCCGGACCCGGACCCGGACTTTGACCCGGACCTTTACCCGGACCCGGAACCGGAACCGGACCTGGACCCAGACCCGGACCCTTACCCGGACCCGGACCCGGACCCGGAGCCGGACCCGGACCCTTACCCGGACCCGGACCCGGACCCTTACCCGGACCCGGACCCGGACCCGGACCAGGACCCGGACCTGGATCTTTACCCGGAACCGGAACCGGAACCGGAACCGGACCCGCACCCGGACCCGGACCCTTACCCGGACCCGGACCCGGACCCTTACCCGGACCCGGACCCGGACCCGGACCCGGACCCGGACCCGGACCCGGACCCGGACCCGGACCCGGACCCGGACGCGGACCCGGACCCGGACCTTTACCCGGACCCGGAATCGGAACCGGAACCGGAACCGGAACCGGAACCAGAACCGGACCCGGACCCGGACCCGGACCCGGACCCGGACCCGGACCCGGACCCTTACCCGGACCCGGACCCGGACTTTGACCCGGACCTTTACCCGGACCCGGAACCGGAATCGGACCCGGACCCTTACCCGGACCCGGACCCGGACTTTGACCCGGACCTTTACCCGGACCCGGAACCGGAACCGGACCTGGACCCAGACCCGGACCCTTACCCGGACCCGGACCCGGACCCGGAGCCGCACCCGGACCCTTACCCGGACCCGGACCCGGACCCTTACCCGGACCCGGACCCGGACCCGGACCCGGACCAGGACCCGGACCTGGATCTTTACCCGGAACCGGAACCGGAACCGGAACCGGACCCGCACCCGGACCCGGACCCTTACCCGGACCCGGACCCGGACCCTTACCCGGACCCGGACCCGGACCCGGACCCGGACCCGGACCCGGACCCGGACCCGGACCCGGACGCGGACCCGGACCCGGACCTTTACCCGGACCCGGAACCGGAACCGGACCAGGACCCGGACCCGGACCCGGACCCATACCCGGACCCTTACCCGGACCCGGACCCGGACCCGGACCCGGACCTTTACCCGGACCCGGAACCGGAACCGGACCCGGACCCGGACCAGGACCCGGACCCAGACCCGGACCCTTACCCGGACCCGGACCCGGAGCCGGAGCCGGACCTTTATCCGGACCCGGACCCTTACCCAGACCAGGACCCGGACCCGGACCCAGACCCGGACCCGGACCCAGACCCTTACCCGGATCCGGACCCGGACCCGGACCCGGACCCTTACCCGGACCCGGACCCGGACCCGGACCCGGACCTTTACCCGGACCCGGAATCGGAACCGGACCCGGACCCGGACCCGGACCCGGACCCGGACCCGGACCCGGACCCGGACCCGGACCCGGACCCTTACCCGGACCCGGACCCGGACTTTGACCCGGACCTTTACCCGGACCCGGAACCGGAACCGGACCCGGACCCAGACCCGGACCCTTACCCGGACCCGGACCCGGACCCGGAGCCGGACCCGGACCCTTACCCCGACCCGGACCCGGACCCTTACCCGGACCCGGACCCGGACCCGGACCAGGACCCGGACCTGGATCCTTACCCGGAACCGGACCCGGACCCGGACCCGGACCCTTACCCGGACCCGGACCCGGAACCGGAACCGGACCCGGACCCTTACCCGGACCCGGACCCGGACTTTGACCCGGACCTTTACCCGGACCCGGAACCGGAACCGGACCTGGACCCAGACCCGGACCCTTACCCGGACCCGGACCCGGACCCGGAGCCGGACCCGGACCCTTACCCGGACCCGGACCCGGACCCTTACCCGGACCCGGACCCGGACCCGGACCAGGACCCGGACCTGGATCTTTATCCGGAACCGGAACCGGAACAGGAACCGGAACCGGACCC
The DNA here is from genome assembly GCA_022577455.1 of Arizona elegans. Classification (NCBI taxonomy): domain Eukaryota; kingdom Metazoa; phylum Chordata; class Lepidosauria; order Squamata; family Colubridae; genus Arizona; species Arizona elegans. The sequence continues at coordinate 88,928 of JAKOOJ010000026.1, forward strand.
GGACCCGGACCCGGACCCTTACCCGGACCCGGACCCGGACCCTTACCCGGACCCGGACCCGGACCCGGACCCGGACCCGGACCCGGACCCGGACCCGGACGCGGACCCGGACCCGAAACCTTACCCGGATCCGGACCCGGACCCGGATCCGGACCCGGACCCGGACCTTTACCCGGACCCGGAACCGGAACCGGAACCGGACCCGGACCCGGACCCGGACCCGGACCCATACCCGGACCCTTACCCGGACCCGGACCCGGACCCGGACCCGGACCTTTACCCGGACCCGGAACCGGAACCGGACCCGGACCCGGACCCGGACCAGGACCCGGACCCAGACCCGGACCCTTACCCGGACCCGGACCCGGAGCCGGAGCCGGACCTTTATCCGGACCCGGACCCTTACCCAGACCAGGACCCGGACCCGGACCTGGACCCAGACCCGGACCCTTACCCGGACCCGGACCCGGACCCAGACCCGGACCCGGACCCAGACCCTTACCCGGATCCGGACCCGGACCCGGACCCGGACCCTTACCCGGACCCGGACCCGGACCCGGACATGGACCCGGACCCTTACCCGGACCCGGACCCGGACCCGGACCCGGACCCGGACCCGGACCCGGACCCGGACCCGGACCCGGACCCGGACCCGGACCCGGAGCCGGACCCGGACCCGGACCCTTACCCGGACCCGGACCCGGACCCTTACCCGGACCCGGACCCGGACCCGGACCAGGACCCGGACCTGGATCCTTACCCGGAACCGGACCCGGACCTGGACCCGGACCCGGACCCTTACCTGGACCCGGACCCGGACCCTTACCCGGACCCGGACCCGGACCCAGACCCGGACCCGGACCCGGACCCGGACCCGGACCCGGACCCGGACCCTGACCCGGACCCGGACCCGGACCCGGACCCGGACCCGGACCCGGACCCGGACCCGGACCCGGAACCTTACCCGGACCCGGACCCGGACCCGGACCCGGAGCTTTACCCGGACCCGGAATCGGAACCGGAACCGGACCCGGACCCGCACCCGGACCCGGACCCTTACCCGGACCCGGACCCGGACCCTTACCCGGACCCGGACCCGGACCCGGACCAGGACCCGGACCTGGATCTTTACCCGGAACCGGAACCGGAACCGGACCCGGACCCGGACCCGGACCTGGATCTTTACCAGGAACCGGAACCGGAACCGGACCCGGACCCGGACCCGGACCCTTACCCGGACCCGGACCCGGACCCAGACCCAGACCCGGACCCGGACCCGGACCCGGACCCGGACCCGGACCCGGACCCGGACCCGGACCCGGACCCGGACCCGAAACCTTACCCGGATCCGGACCCGGACCCGGATCCGGACCCGGACCCGGACCTTATCCGGACCCGGAACCGGAACCGGAACCGGACCCGGACCCGGACCCGGACCCGGACCCATACCCGGACCCTTACCCGGACCCGGACCCGGACCCGGACCCGGACCTTTACCCGGACCCGGAACCGGAACCGGACCCGGACCAGGACCCGGACCTGGATCCTTACCCGGAACCGGACCCGGACCCGGACCCGGACCCGGACCCTTACCTGGACCTGGACCCGGACCCGGACCAGGACCCGGACCTGGATCTTTACCCGGAACCGGAACCGGAACCGGACCCAGACCCGGACCCGGACCCTTACCCGGACCCGGACCCGGACCCTTACCCGGACCCGGACCCGGACCCTGACCCGGACCCGGACCCGGACCCGGACCCGGACCCGGACCCGGACGCGGACCCGGACCCGAAACCTTACCCGGATCCGGACCCGGACCCGGATCCGGACCCGGACCCGGACCTTTACCCGGACCCGGAACCGGAACCGGAACCGGACCCGGACCCGGACCCGGACCCGGACCCATACCCGGACCCTTACCCGGACCCGGACCCGGACCCGGACCTTTACCCGGACCCGGAACCGGAACCGGACCCGGACCCGGACCCGGACCCGGACCAGGACCCGGACCCAGACCCGGACCCTTACCCGGACCCGGACCCGGAGCCGGAGCCGGACCTTTATCCGGACCCGGACCCTTACCCGGACCAGGACCCGGACCCGGACCTGGACCCAGACCCGGACCCTTACCCGGACCCGGACCCGGACCCAGACCCGGACCCGGACCCAGACCCTTACCCGGATCCGGACCCGGACCCGGACCCGGACCCTTACCCGGACCCGGACCCGGACCCGGACATGGACCCGGACCCTTACCCGGACCCGGACCCGGACCCGGACCTGGACCTGGACCCGGACCCGGACCCGGACCCTTACCCGGACCCGGACCCGGACCCGGACCCGGACCCGGACCCGGACTTTGACCCGGACCTTTACCCGGACCCGGACCCGGAACCGGACCCGGACCCAGACCCGGACCCGGACCCTTACCCGGACCCGGACCCGGACCCTTACCCGGACCCGGACCCGGACCCTGACCCGGACCCGGACCCGGACCCGGACCCGGACCCGGACCCGGACGCGGACCCGGACCCGAAACCTTACCCGGATCCGGACCCGGACCCGGATCCGGACCCGGAACCGGACCTTTACCCGGACCCGGAACCGGAACCGGAACCGGACCCGGACCCGGACCCGGACCCGGACCCATACCCGGACCCTTACCCGGACCCGGACCCGGACCCGGACCTTTACCCGGACCCGGAACCGGAACCGGACCCGGACCCGGACCCGGACCAGGACCCGGACCCAGACCCGGACCCTTACCCGGACCCGGACCCGGAGCCGGAGCCGGACCTTTATCCGGACCCGGACCCTTACCCGGACCAGGACCCGGACCCGGACCTGGACCCAGACCCGGACCCTTACCCGGACCCGGACCCGGACCCAGACCCGGACCCGGACCCAGACCCTTACCCGGATCCGGACCCGGACCCGGACCCGGACCCTTACCCGGACCCGGACCCGGACCCGGACATGGACCCGGACCCTTACCCGGACCCGGACCCGGACCCGGACCTGGACCTGGACCCGGACCCGGACCCGGACCCTTACCCGGACCCGGACCCGGACCCGGACCCGGACCCGGACCCGGACTTTGACCCGGACCTTTACCCGGACCCGGACCCGGAACCGGACCCGGACCCAGACCCGGACCCTTACCCGGACCCGGACCCGGACCCGGAGCCGGACCCGGACCCTTACCCGGACCCGGACCCGGACCCTTACCCGGACCCGGACCCGGACCCGGACCAGGACCCGGACCTGGATCCTTACCCGGAACCGGACCCGGACCCGGACCCGGACCCGGAACCGGACCTGGACCCAGACCCGGACCCTTACCCGGACCCGGACCCGGACCCGGACCCGGAGCCGGACCCGGACCCTTACCCGGACCCGGACCCGGACCCTTACCCGGACCTGGACCCGGACCCGGACCAGGACCCGGACCTGGATCTTTACCCGGAACCGGAACCGGAACTGGAACCGGACCCGGACACGGACCCGGACCCTTACCCGGACCCGGACCCGGACCCGGACCCTTACCCGGACCCGGACCCGGACCCGGACCCGGACCCGGACCCGGACCCGGACCCGGACCCGGACCCGGACCCGGACCCGGACCCGGACCCGGATCCGAAACCTTACCCGGATCCGGACCCGGACCCGGATCCGGACCCGGACCCGGACCTTTACCCGGACCCGGAACCGGAACCGGAACCGGACCCGGACCCGGACCCGGACCCGGACCCATACCCGGACCCTTACCCGGACCCGGACCGGGACCCCGACCCGGACCTTTACCCGGACCCGGAACCGGAACCGGACCCGGACCCGGACCCGGACCAGGACCCGGACCCAGACCCGGACCCTTACCCGGACCCGGACCCGGAGCCGGAGCCGGACCTTTATCCGGACCCGGACCCTTACCCAGACCAGGACCCGGACCCGGACCTGGACCCAGACCCGGACCCTTACCCGGACCCGGACCCGGACCCAGACCCGGACCCGGACCCAGACCCTTACCCGGATCCGGACCCGGACCCGGACCCGGACCCTTACCCGGACCCGGACCCGGACCCGGACCCGGACCTTTACCCGGACCCGGAATCGGAACCGGAACCGGACCCGGACCCGGACCCGGACCCGGACCCGGACCCGGACCCGGACCCGGACCCGGACCCGGACCCGGACCCTTACCCGGACCCGGACCCGGACTTTGACCCGGACCTTTACCCAGACCCGGAACCGGAACCGGACCCGGAACCAGACCCGGACCCTTACCCGGACCCGGACCCGGACCCGGAGCCGGACCCGGACCCTTACCCGGACCCGGACCCGGACCCTTACCCGGACCCGGACCCGGACCCGGACCAGGACCCGGACCTGGATCCTTACCCGGAACCGGACCCGGACCCGGACCCGGACCCTTACCCGGACCCGGACCCGGACTTTGACCCGGACCTTTACCCGGACCCGGAACCGGAACCGGACCTGGACCCAGACCCGGACCCTTACCCGGACCCGGACCCGGACCCGGAGCCGGACCCGGACCCTTACCCGGACCCGGACCCGGACCCTTACCCGGACCCGGACCCGGACCCGGACCAGGACCCGGACCTGGATCTTTACCCGGAACCGGAACCGGAACCGGACCCGGACCCGGACCCGGACCCTTACCCGGACCCGGACCCGGACCCTTACCCGGACCCGGACCCGGACCCAGACCCGGACCCGGACCCGGACCCGGACCCGGACCCGGACCCGGACCCGGACCCGGACGCGGACCCGGACCCGAAACCTTACCCGGATCCGGACCCGGACCCGGATCCGGACCCGGACCCGGACCTTTACCCGGACCCGGAACCGGACCCGGAACCGGAACCGGAACCGGACCCGGACCCGGACCCGGACCCGGACCCATACCCGGACCCTTACCCGGACCCGGACCCGGACCCGGACCCGGACCTTTACCCGGACCCGGAACCGGAACCGGACCCGGACCCGGACCCGGACCAGGACCCGGACCCAGACCCGGACCCTTACCCGGACCCGGAGCCGGAGCCGGACCTTTATCCGGACCCGGAACCTTACCCGGACCAGGACCCGGACCCGGACCTGGACCCAGACCCGGACCCTTACCCGGACCCGGACCCGGACCCAGACCCGGACCCGGACCCAGACCCTTACCCGGATCCGGACCCGGACCCGGACCCGGACCCTTACCTGGACCCGGACCCGGACCCGGACATGGACCCGGACCCGGACCCTTACCTGGACCCGGACCCTGACCCGGACCCGGACCCGGACCCAGACCCGGACCCGGACCCGGACACTTACCCGGACCCGGACCCGGACCCGGACCAGGACCCGGACCTGGATCCTTACCCGGAACCGGACCCGGACCCGGACCCGGACCCGGACCCTTACCCGGACCCGGACCCGGAACCGGAACCGGACCCGGAACCTTACCCGGACCCGGACCCGGACTTTGACCCGGACCTTTACCCGGACCCGGAACCGGAACCGGACCTGGACCCAGACCCGGACCCTTACCCGTACCCGGACCCGGACCCGGACCCGGACCAGGACCCGGACCTGGATCTTTACCCGGAACCGGAACCGGAACCGGACCCGGACCCGGACCCGGACCCTTACCCGGACCCGGACCCGGACCCGGAGCCGGACCCGGACCCTTACCCGGACCCAGACCCGGACCCTTACCCGGACCCGGACCCGGACCCGGACCAGGACCCGGACCTGGATCCTTACCCGGAACCGGACCCGGACCCGGACCCGGACCCGGACCCTTACCTGGACCCGGACCCGGACCCTTACCCGGACCCGGACCCGGACCCAGACCCGGACCCGGACCCGGACCCGGACCCGGACCCGGACCCGGACCCGGACCCGGACCCGGACCCGGACCCGGACCCTGACCCGGACCCGGACCCGGACCCGGACCCGGACCCGGACCCGGACCCGGACCCGGACCCGGACCCGGAACCTTACCCGGACCCGGACCCGGACCCGGATCCGGACCCGGACCCGGACCTTTACCCGGACCCGGAACCGGAACCGGAACCGGACCCGGACCCGGACCCGGACCCGGACCCATACCCGGACCCTTACCCGGACCCGGACCCGGACCCGGACCCGGACCTTTACCCGGACCCGGAACCGGAACCGGACCCGGACCAGGACCCGGACCTGGATCCTTACCCGGAACCGGACCCGGACCCGGACCCGGACCCGGACCCTTACCTGGACCCGGACCCGGACCCGGACCAGGACCCGGACCTGGATCTTTACCCGGAACCGGAACCGGAACCGGACCCAGACCCGGACCCGGACCCTTACCCGGACCCGGACCCGGACCCTTACCCGGACCCGGACCCGGACCCGGACCCTGACCCGGACCCGGACCCGGACCCGGAACCGGACCCGGACCCGGACGCGGACCCGGACCCGAAACCTTACCCGGATCCGGACCCGGACCCGGATCCGGACCCGGACCCGGACCTTTACCCGGACCCGGAACCGGAACCGGAACCGGAACCGGAACCGGACCCGGACCCGGACCCGGACCCGGACCCATACCCGGACCCTTACCCGGACCCGGACCCGGACCCGGACCTTTACCCGGACCCGGAACCGGAACCGGACCCGGACCCGGACCCGGACCAGGACCCGGACCCAGACCCGGACCCTTACCCGGACCCGGACCCGGAGCCGGAGCCGGACCTTTATCCGGACCCGGACCCTTACCCGGACCAGGACCCGGACCCGGACCTGGACCCAGACCCGGACCCTTACCCGGACCCGGACCCGGACCCAGACCCGGACCCGGACCCAGACCCTTACCCGGATCCGGACCCGGACCCGGACCCGGACCCTTACCCGGACCCGGACCCGGACCCGGACATGGACCCGGACCCTTACCCGGACCCGGACCCGGACCCGGACCTGGACCTGGACCCGGACCCGGACCCGGACCCTTACCCGGACCCGGACCCGGACCCGGACCCGGACCCGGACCCGGACTTTGACCCGGACCTTTACCCGGACCCGGACCCGGAACCGGACCCGGACCCAGACCCGGACCCTTACCCGGACCCGGACCCGGACCCGGAGCCGGACCCGGACCCTTACCCGGACCCGGACCCGGACCCTTACCCGGACCCGGACCCGGACCCGGACCAGGACCCGGACCTGGATCCTTACCCGGAACCGGACCCGGACCCGGACCCGGACCCGGAACCGGACCTGGACCCAGACCCGGACCCTTACCCGGACCCGGACCCGGACCCGGACCCGGAGCCGGACCCGGACCCTTACCCGGACCCGGACCCGGACCCTTACCCGGACCTGGACCCGGACCCGGACCAGGACCCGGACCTGGATCTTTACCCGGAACCGGAACCGGAACTGGAACCGGACCCGGACACGGACCCGGACCCTTACCCGGACCCGGACCCGGACCCGGACCCTTACCCGGACCCGGACCCGGACCCGGACCCGGACCCGGACCCGGACCCGGACCCGGACCCGGACCCGGACCCGGACCCTTACCCGGACCCGGACCGGGACCCCGACCCGGACCTTTACCCGGACCCGGAACCGGAACCGGACCCGGACCCGGACCCGGACCCGGACCCGGACCCATACCCGGACCCTTACCCGGACCCGGACCGGGACCCCGACCCGGACCTTTACCCGGACCCGGAACCGGAACCGGACCCGGACCCGGACCCGGACCAGGACCCGGACCCAGACCCGGACCCTTACCCGGACCCGGACCCGGAGCCGGAGCCGGACCTTTATCCGGACCCGGACCCTTACCCAGACCAGGACCCGGACCCGGACCTGGACCCAGACCCGGACCCTTACCCGGACCCGGACCCGGACCCAGACCCGGACCCGGACCCAGACCCTTACCCGGATCCGGACCCGGACCCGGACCCGGACCCTTACCCGGACCCGGACCCGGACCCGGACCCGGACCTTTACCCGGACCCGGAATCGGAACCGGAACCGGACCCGGACCCGGACCCGGACCCGGACCCGGACCCGGACCCGGACCCGGACCCGGACCCGGACCCGGACCCGGACCCTTACCCGGACCCGGACCCGGACTTTGACCCGGACCTTTACCCAGACCCGGAACCGGAACCGGACCCGGACCCAGACCCGGACCCTTACCCGGACCCGGACCCGGAGCCGGACCCGGACCCTTACCCGGACCCGGACCCGGACCCTTACCCGGACCCGGACCCGGACCCGGACCAGGACCCGGACCTGGATCCTTACCCGGAACCGGACCCGGACCCGGACCCGGACCCTTACCCGGACCCGGACCCGGACTTTGACCCGGACCTTTACCCGGACCCGGAACCGGAACCGGACCTGGACCCAGACCCGGACCCTTACCCGGACCCGGACCCGGACCCGGAGCCGGACCCGGACCCTTACCCGGACCCGGACCCGGACCCTTACCCGGACCCGGACCCGGACCCGGACCAGGACCCGGACCTGGATCTTTACCCGGAACCGGAACCGGAACCGGACCCGGACCCGGACCCGGACCCTTACCCGGACCCGGACCCGGACCCTTACCCGGACCCGGACCCGGACCCAGACACGGACCCGGACCCGGACCCGGACCCGGACCCGGACCCGGACCCGGACGCGGACCCGGACCCGAAACCTTACCCGGATCCGGACCCGGACCCGGATCCGGACCCGGACCCGGACCTTTACCCGGACCCGGAACCGGACCCGGAACCGGAACCGGAACCGGACCCGGACCCGGACCCGGACCCGGACCCATACCCGGACCCTTACCCGGACCCGGACCCGGACCCGGACCCGGACCTTTACCCGGACCCGGAACCGGAACCGGACCCGGACCCGGACCCGGACCAGGACCCGGACCCAGACCCGGACCCTTACCCGGACCCGGAGCCGGAGCCGGACCTTTATCCGGACCCGGAACCTTACCCGGACCAGGACCCGGACCCGGACCTGGACCCAGACCCGGACCCTTACCCGGACCCGGACCCGGACCCAGACCCGGACCCGGACCCAGACCCTTACCCGGATCCGGACCCGGACCCGGACCCTTACCTGGACCCGGACCCGGACCCGGACATGGACCCGGACCCGGACCCTTACCTGGACCCGGACCCTGACCCGGACCCGGACCCGGACCCAGACCCGGACCCGGACCCGGACACTTACCCGGACCCGGACCCGGACCAGGACCCGGACCTGGATCCTTACCCGGAACCGGACCCGGACCCGGACCCGGACCCGGACCCTTACCCGGACCCGGACCCGGAACCGGAACCGGACCCGGAACCTTACCCGGACCCGGACCCGGACTTTGACCCGGACCTTTACCCGGACCCGGAACCGGAACCGGACCTGGACCCAGACCCGGACCCTTACCCGGACCCGGACCCGGACCCGGACCCGGACCAGGACCCGGACCTGGATCTTTACCCGGAACCGGAACCGGAACCGGACCCGGACCCGGACCCGGACCCTTACCCGGACCCGGACCCGGACCCGGACCCGGACCCGGACCCTTACCCGGACCCGGACCCGGACCCTTACCCGGACCCGGACCCGGACCCGGACCAGGACCCGGACCTGGATCCTTACCCGGAACCGGACCCGGACCCGGACCCGGACCCGGACCCTTACCTGGACCCGGACCCGGACCCTTACCCGGACCCGGACCCCGACCCAGACCCGGACCCGGACCCGGACCCGGACCCGGACCCGGACCCGGACCCGGACCCGGACCCGGACCCGGACCCTGACCCGGACCAGGACCCGGACCCGGACCCGGACCCGGACCCGGACCCGGACCCGGACCCGGACCCGGACCCGGAACCTTACCCGGACCCGGACCCGGACCTTTACCCGGACCCGGAATCGGAACCGGACCCGGACCCGGACCCGGACCCGGACCCGGACCCTTACCCGGACCCGGACCCGGACTTTGACCCGGACCTTTACCCGGACCCGGAACCGGAACCGGACCTGGACCCAGACCCGGACCCTTACCCGGACCCGGACCCGGACCCGGACCCGGAGCCGGAGCCGGACCTTTATCCGGACCCGGAACCTTACCCGGACCAGGACCCGGACCCGGACCTGGACCCAGACCCGGACCCTTACCCGGACCCGGACCCGGACCCAGACCCGGACCCGGACCCAGACCCTTACCCGGATCCGGACCCGGACCCGGACCCTTACCTGGACCCGGACCCGGACCCGGACATGGACCCGGACCCGGACCCTTACCTGGACCCGGACCCTGACCCGGACCCGGACCCGGACCCAGACCCGGACCCGGACCCGGACACTTACCCGGACCCGGACCCGGACCAGGACCCGGACCTGGATCCTTACCCGGAACCGGACCCGGACCCGGACCCGGACCCGGACCCTTACCCGGACCCGGACCCGGAACCGGAACCGGACCCGGAACCTTACCCGGACCCGGACCCGGACTTTGACCCGGACCTTTACCCGGACCCGGAACCGGAACCGGACCTGGACCCAGACCCGGACCCTTACCCGGACCCGGACCCGGACCCGGACCCGGACCAGGACCCGGACCTGGATCTTTACCCGGAACCGGAACCGGAACCGGACCCGGACCCGGACCCGGACCCTTACCCGGACCCGGACCCGGACCCGGACCCGGACCCGGACCCTTACCCGGACCCGGACCCGGACCCTTACCCGGACCCGGACCCGGACCCGGACCAGGACCCGGACCTGGATCCTTACCCGGAACCGGACCCGGACCCGGACCCGGACCCGGACCCTTACCTGGACCCGGACCCGGACCCTTACCCGGACCCGGACCCCGACCCAGACCCGGACCCGGACCCGGACCCGGACCCGGACCCGGACCCGGACCCGGACCCGGACCCGGACCCGGACCCTGACCCGGACCAGGACCCGGACCCGGACCCGGACCCGGACCCGGACCCGGACCCGGACCCGGACCCGGACCCGGAACCTTACCCGGACCCGGACCCGGACCTTTACCCGGACCCGGAATCGGAACCGGACCCGGACCCGGACCCGGACCCGGACCCGGACCCTTACCCGGACCCGGACCCGGACTTTGACCCGGACCTTTACCCGGACCCGGAACCGGAACCGGACCTGGACCCAGACCCGGACCCTTACCCGGACCCGGACCCGGACCCGGAGCCGGACCCGGACCCTTACCCGGACCCGGACCCGGACCCTTACCCGGACCCGGACCCGGACCCGGACCAGGACCCGGACCTGGATCTTTACCCGGAACCGGAACCGGAACCGGACCCTGACCCGGACCCGGACCCGGACCCAGACCCGGACCCGGACCCGGACACTTACCCGGACCCGGACCCGGACCCGGACCAGGACCCGGACCTGGATCCTTACCCGGAACCGGACCCGGACCCGGACCCGGACCCGGACCCTTACCCGGACCCGGACCCGGAACCGGAACCGGACCCGGAACCTTACCCGGACCCGGACCCGGACTTTGACCCGGACCTTTACCCGGACCCGGAACCGGAACCGGACCTGGACCCAGACCCGGACCCTTACCCGGACCCGGACCCGGACCCGGACCCGGACCAGGACCCGGACCTGGATCTTTACCCGGAACCGGAACCGGAACCGGACCCGGACCCGGACCCGGACCCTTACCCGGAACCGGACCCGGACCCGGACCCGGACCCGGACCCTTACCTGGACCCGGACCCGGACCCTTACCCGGACCCGGACCCGGACCCAGACCCGGACCCGGACCCGGACCCGGACCCGGACCCGGACCCGGACCCGGACCCGGACCCGGACCCGGACCCGGACCCTGACCCGGACCCGGACCCGGACCCGGACCCGGACCCGGACCCGGACCCGTACCCGGACCCGGACCCGGAACCTTACCCGGACCCGGACCCGGACCTTTACCCGGACCCGGAATCGGAACCGGACCCGGACCCGGACCCGGACCCGGACCCGGACCCTTACCCGGACCCGGACCCGGACTTTGACCCGGACCTTTACCCGGACCCGGAACCGGAACCGGACCTGGACCCAGACCCGGACCCTTACCCGGACCCGGACCCGGACCCGGAGCCGGACCCGGACCCTTACCCGGACCCGGACCCGGACCCTTACCCGGACCCGGACCCGGACCCGGACCAGGACCCGGACCTGGATCTTTACCCGGAACCGGAACCGGAACCGGACCCGGACCCGGACCCGGACCTGGATCTTTACCCGGAACCGGAACCGGAACCGGACCCGGACCCGGACCCGGACCCTTACCCGGACCCGGACCCGGACCCGGACCCGGACCCGGACCCGGACCCGGACCCGGACCCGGACCCGAAACCTTACCCGGATCCGGACCCGGACCCGGATCCGGACCCGGACCCGGACCTTTACCCGGACCCGGACCCGGAACCGGAACCGGACCCGGACCCGGACCCGGACCCGGACCCATACCCGGACCCTTACCCGGACCCGGACCCGGACCCGGACCCGGACCTTTACCCGGACCCGGAACCGGAACCGGACCCGGACCAGGACCCGGACCTGGATCCTTACCCGGAACCGGACCCGGACCCGGACCCGGACCCGGACCCTTACCTGGACCCGGACCCGGACCCGGACCAGGACCCGGACCTGGATCTTTACCCGGAACCGGAACCGGAACCGGACCCAGACCCGGACCCGGACCCTTACCCGGACCCGGACCCGGACCCTTACCCGGACCCGGACCCGGACCCGGACCCGGACCCGGACCCGGACCCGGACCCGGACCCGGACCCGGACCCGGACGCGGACCCGGACCCGAAACCTTACCCGGATCCGGACCCGGACCCGGATCCGGACCCGGACCCGGACCTTTACCCGGACCCGGAACCGGAACCGGAACCGGTCCCGGACCCGGACCCGGACCCATACCCGGACCCTTACCCGGACCCGGACCCGGACCCGGACCTTTACCCGGACCCGGAACCGGAACCGGACCCGGACCCGGACCCGGACCACGACCCGGACCCAGACCCGGACCCTTACCCGGACCCGGACCCGGAGCCGGAGCCGGACCTTTATCCGGACCCGGACCCTTACCCGGACCAGGACCCGGACCCGGACCTGGACCCAGACCCGGACCCTTACCCGGACCCGGACCCGGACCCAGACCCGGACCCGGACCCAGACCCTTACCCGGATCCGGACCCGGACCCGGACCCGGACCCTTACCCGGACCCGGACCCGGACCCGGACATGGACCCGGACCCTTACCCGGACCCGGACCCGGACCCGGACCTGGACCCGGACCCGGACCCGGACCCGGACCCGGACCCGGACCCGGACCCGGACCCGGACCCGGACTTTGACCCGGACCTTTACCCGGACCCGGACCCGGAACCGGACCCGGACCCAGACCCGGACCCTTACCCGGACCCGGACCCGGACCCGGAGCCGGACCCGGACCCTTACCCGGACCCGGACCCGGACCCTTACCCGGACCCGGACCCGGACCCGGACCAGGACCCGGACCTGGATCCTTACCCGGAACCGGACCAGGACCCGGACCCGGACCCGGACCCTTACCCGGACCCGGACCCGGAACCGGAACCGGACCCGGACCCTTACCCGGACCCGGACCCGGACTTTGACCCGGACCTTTACCCGGACCCGGAACCGGAACCGGACCTGGACCCAGACCCGGACCCTTACCCGGACCCGGACCCGGACCCGGACCCGGAGCCGGACCCGGACCCTTACCCGGACCCGGACCCGGACCCGGACCCTTACCCGGACCCGGACCCGGACCCGGACCAGGACCCGGACCTGGATCTTTACCCGGAACCGGAACCGGAACTGGAACCGGACCCGGACCCGGACCCGGACCCTTACCTGGACCCGGACCCGGACCCGGACCCTTACCCGGACCCGGACCCGGACCCGGACCCGGACCCGGACCCGGACCCGGACCCGGACCCGGACCCGGACCCGGACGCGGACCCGGACCCGAAACCTTACCCGGATCCGGACCCGGACCCGGATCCGGACCCGGACCCGGACCTTTACCCGGACCCGGAACCGGAACCGGAACCGGACCCGGACCCGGACCCGGACCCGGACCCATACCCGGACCCTTACCCGGACCCGGACCCGGACCCGGACCCGGACCTTTACCCGGACCCGGAACCGGAACCGGACCCGGACCCGGACCCGGACCAGGACCCGGACCCAGACCCGGACCCTTACCCGGACCCGGACCCGGAGCCGGAGCCGGACCTTTATCCGGACCCGGACCCTTACCCAGACCAGGACCCGGACCCGGACCTGGACCCAGACCCGGACCCTTACCCGGACCCGGACCCGGACCCAGACCCGGACCCGGACCCAGACCCTTACCCGGATCCGGACCCGGACCCGGACCCGGACCCTTACCCGGACCCGGACCCGGACCCGGACCTTTACCCGGACCCGGAATCGGAACCGGAACCGGACCCGGACCCGGACCCGGACCCGGACCCGGACCCGGACCCGGACCCTTACCCGGACCCGGACCCGGACTTTGACCCGGACCTTTACCCAGACCCGGAACCGGAACCGGACCCGGACCCAGACCCGGACCCTTACCCGGACCCGGACACGGACCCGGAGCCGGACCCGGACCCTTACCCGGACCCGGACCCGGACCCTTACCTGGACCCGGACCCGGACCCGGACCAGGACCCGGACCTGGATCCTTACCCGGAACCGGACCCGGACCCGGACCCGGACTTTGACCCGGACCTTTACCCGGACCCGGAACCGGAACCGGACCTGGACCCAGACCCGGACCCTTACCCGGACCCGGACCCGGACCCGGAGCCGGACCCGGACCCTTACCCGGACCCGGACCCGGACCCTTACCCGGACCCGGACCCGGACCCGGACCAGGACCCGGACCTGGATCTTTACCCGGAACCGGAACCGGAACCGGACCCGGACCCGGACCCGGACCCTTACCCGGACCCGGACCCGGACCCTTACCCGGACCCGGACCCGGACCCAGACACGGACCCGGACCCGGACCCGGACCCGGACCCGGACCCGGACGCGGACCCGGACCCGAAACCTTACCCGGATCCGGACCCGGACCCGGATCCGGACCCGGACCCGGACCTTTACCCGGACCCGGAACCGGAACCGGAACCGGAACCGGAACCGGACCCGGACCCGGACCCGGAACCGGAACCGGACCCGGACCCGGACCCGGACCCGGACCCGGACCCGGACCCATACCCGGACCCTTACCCGGACCCGGACCCGGACCCGGACCCGGACCTTTACCCAGACCCGGAACCGGAACCGGACCCGGACCCGGACCCGGACCAGGACCCGGACCCAGACCCGGACCCTTACCAGGACCCGGAGCCGGAGCCGGACCTTTATCCGGACCCGGACCCTTACCCGGACCAGGACCCGGACCCGGACCTGGACCCAGACCCGGACCCTTACCCGGACCCGGACCCGGACCCAGACCCGGACCCGGACCCAGACCCTTACCCGGACCCGGACCCGGACCCAGACCCGGACCCGGACCCGGACCCTTACCCGGATCCGGACCCGGACCCGGACCCGGACCCTTACCCGGACCCGGACCCGGACCCGGACATGGACCCGGACCCTTACCCGGACCCGGACCCGGACCCGGACCTGGACCCGGACCCGGACCCGGACACGGACCCTTACCCGGACCCGGACCCGGACCCGGACCCGGTCCCGGACCCGGACTTTGACCCGGACCTTTACCCGGACCCGGAACCGGAACCGGACCCGGACCCAGACCCGGACCCTTACCCGGACCCGGACCCGGACACGGAGCCGGACCCGGACCCTTACCCGGACCCGGACCCGGACCCTTACCCGGACCCGGACCCGGACCCGGACCAGGACCCGGACCTGGATCCTTACCCGGAACCGGACCCGGACCCGGACCCGGACCCGGACCCGGACCCGGACCCTTACCCGGACCCGGACCCGGACCCGGAACCGGACCCGGACCCTTACCCGGACCCGGACCCGGACTTTGACCCGGACCTTTACCCGGACCCGGAACCGGAACCGGACCTGGACCCAGACCCGGACCCTTACCCGGACCCGGACCCGGACCCGGAGCCGGACGGGGACCCTTACCCGGACCCGGACCCTTACCCGGACCCGGACCCGGACCCGGACCAGGACCCGGACCTGGATCTTTACCCGGAACCGGAACCGGAACCGGACCCGGACCCGGACCCGGACCCTTACCCGGACCCGGACCCGGACCCTTACCCGGACCCGGACCCGGACCCGGACCCGGACCCGGACCCGGACCCGGACCCGGACGCGGACCCGGACCCGAAACCTTACCCGGATCCGGACCCGGACCCGGATCCGGACCCGGACCCGGACCTTTACCCGGACCCGGAACCGGAACCGGACCCGGACCCGGACCCGGACCCGGACCCGGACCCATACCCGGACCCTTACCCGGACCCGGACCCGGACCCGGACCCGGACCTTTACCCGGACCCGGAACCGGAACCGGACCCGGACCCGGACCCGGACCAGGACCCGGACCCAGACCCGGACCCTTACCCGGACCCGGACCCGGAGCCGGAGCCGGACCTTTATCCGGACCCGGACCATTACCCAGACCAGGACCCGGACCCGGACCTGGACCCAGACCCGGACCCTTACCCGGACCCGGACCCGGACCCAGACCCGGACCCGGACCCAGACCCTTACCCGGATCCGGACCCGGACCCGGACCCGGACCCATACCCGGACCCGGACCCGCACCCGGACCCGGACCTTTACCCGGACCCGGATTCGGAACCGGAACCGGACCCGGACCCGGACCCGGACCCGGACCCGGACCCGGACCCGGACCCGGACCCGGACCCTTACCCGGACCCGGACCCGGACCCGGACTTTGACCCGGACCTTTACCCAGACCCGGAACCGGAACCGGACCCGGACCCAGACCCGGACCCTTACCCGGACCCGGACCCGGACCCGGAGTAGGACCCGGACCCTTACCCGGACCCGGACCCGGACCCTTACCCGGACCCGGACCCGGACCCGGACCAGGACCCGGACCTGGATCCTTACCCGGAACCGGACCCGGACCCGGACCCGGACCCTTACCCGGACCCGGACCCGGACTTTGACCCGGACCTTTACCCGGAACCGGAACCGGAACCGGACCTGGACCCAGACCCGGACCCTTACCCGGACCCGGACCCGGACCCGGAGCCGGACCCGGACCCTTACCCGGACCCGGACCCGGACCCTTACCCGGACCCGGACCCGGACCCGGACCAGGACCCGGACCTGGATCTTTACCCGGAACCGGAACCGGAACCGGACCCGGACCCGGACCCGGACCCTTACCCGGACCCGGACCCGGACCCTTACCCGGACCCGGACCCGGACCCAGACACGGACCCGGACCCGGACCCGGACCCGGACCCGGACCCGGACGCGGACCCGGACCCGAAACCTTACCCGGATCCGGACCCGGACCCGGATCCGGACCCGGACCCGGACCTTTACCCGGACCCGGAACCGGAACCGGAACCGGAACCGGAACCGGACCCGGACCCGGAACCGGACCCGGACCCGGACCCATACCCGGACCCTTACCCGGACCCGGACCCGGACCCGGACCCGGACCTTTACCCAGACCCGGAACCGGAACCGGACCCGGACCCGGACCCGGACCAGGACCCGGACCCAGACCCGGACCCTTACCCGGACCCGGAGCCGGAGCCGGACCTTTATCCGGACCCGGACCCTTACCCGGACCAGGACCCGGACCCGGACCTGGACCCAGACCCGGACCCTTACCCGGACCCGGACCCGGACCCAGACCCGGACCCGGACCCAGACCCTTACCCGGATCCGGACCCGGACCCGGACCCGGACCCTTACCCGGACCCGGACCCGGACCCGGACATGGACCCGGACCCTTACCCGGACCCGGACCCGGACCCGGACCTGGACCCGGACCCGGACCCGGACCCGGACCCTTACCCGGACCCGGACCCGGACCCGGACCCGGACCCGGACCCGGTCCCGGACCCGGACTTTGACCCGGACCTTTACCCGGACCCGGAACCGGAACCGGACCCGGACCCAGACCCGGACCCTTACCCGGACCCGGACCCGGACCCGGAGCCGGGCCCGGACCCTTACCCGGACCCGGACCCGGACCCTTACCCGGACCCGGACCCGGACCCGGACCAGGACCCGGACCTGGATCCTTACCCGGAACCGGACCCGGACCCGGACCCGGACCCGGACCCGGACCCGGACCCTTACCCGGACCCGGACCCGGACCCGGAACCGGACCCGGACCCTTACCCGGACCCGGACCCGGACTTTGACCCGGACCTTTACCCGGACCCGGAACCGGAACCGGACCTGGACCCAGACCCGGACCCTTACCCGGACCCGGACCCGGACCCGGAGCCGGACGGGGACCCTTACCCGGACCCGGACCCGGACCCTTACCCGGACCCGGACCCGGACCCGGACCAGGACCCGGACCTGGATCTTTACCCGGAACCGGAACCGGAACCGGACCCGGACCCGGACCCGGACCCTTACCCGGACCCGGACCCGGACCCTTACCCGGACCCGGACCCGGACCCGGACCCGGACCCGGACCCGGACCCGGACGCGGACCCGGACCCGAAACCTTACCCGGATCCGGACCCGGACCCGGATCCGGACCCGGACCCGGACCTTTACCCGGACCCGGAACCGGAACCGGACCCGGACCCGGACCCGGACCCGGACCCGGACCCATACCCGGACCCTTACCCGGACCCGGACCCGGACCCGGACCCGGACCTTTACCCGGACCCGGAACCGGAACCGGACCCGGACCCGGACCCGGACCAGGACCCGGACCCAGACCCGGACCCTTACCCGGACCCGGACCCGGAGCCGGAGCCGGACCTTTATCCGGACCCGGACCATTACCCAGACCAGGACCCGGACCCGGACCTGGACCCAGACCCGGACCCTTACCCGGACCCGGACCCGGACCCAGACCCGGACCCGGACCCAGACCCTTACCCGGATCCGGACCCGGACCCGGACCCGGACCCATACCCGGACCCGGACCCGCACCCGGACCCGGACCTTTACCCGGACCCGGATTCGGAACCGGAACCGGACCCGGACCCGGACCCGGACCCGGACCCGGACCCGGACCCGGACCCGGACCCGGACCCTTACCCGGACCCGGACCCGGACCCGGACTTTGACCCGGACCTTTACCCAGACCCGGAACCGGAACCGGACCCGGACCCAGACCCGGACCCTTACCCGGACCCGGACCCGGACCCGGAGTAGGACCCGGACCCTTACCCGGACCCGGACCCGGACCCTTACCCGGACCCGGACCCGGACCCGGACCCGGACCAGGACCCGGACCTGGATCCTTACCCGGAACCGGACCCGGACCCGGACCCGGACCCGGACCCTTACCTGGACCCGGACCCGGACCCTTACCCGGACCCGGACCCGGACCCAGACCCGGACCCGGACCCGGACCCGGACCCGGACCCGGACCCGGACCCTGACCCGGACCCGGACCCGGACCCGGACCAGGACCCGGACCCGGACCCGGACCCGGACCCGGAACCTTACCCGGACCCGGACCCGGACCCGGACCTTTACCCGGACCCGGAATCGGAACCGGAACCGGACCCGGACCCGGACCCGGACCCGGACCCGGACCCGGACCCGGACCCGGACCCTTACCCGGACCCGGACCCGGACTTTGACCCGGACCTTTACCCGGACCCGGAACCGGAACCGGACCCGGAGCCGGACCCGGACCCTTACCCGGACCCGGACCCGGACCCTTACCCGGACCCGGACCCGGACCCGGACCAGGACCCGGACCTGGATCTTTACTCGGAACCGGAACCGGAACCGGACCCGGACCCGGACCCGGACCCTTACCCGGACCCGGACCCGGACCCGGACCCGGACCTTTACCCGGAACCGGAACCGGAACCGGAACCGGAACCGGACCCGGACCCGGACCCGGACCCATACCCGGACCCTTACCCGGACCCGGACCCGGACCCGGACCCGGACCTTTACCCGGAACCGGAACCGGAACCGGACCTGGACCCGGACCCGGACCAGGACCCGGACCCAGACCCGGACCCTTACCCGGACCCGGACCCGGAGCCGGAGCCGGACCTTTATCCGGACCCGGACCCTTACCCGGACCAGGACCCGGACCCGGACCTGGACCCAGACCCGGACCCTTACCCTGACCCGGACCCGGACCCAGACCCGGACCCGGACCCAGACCCTTACCCGGATCCGGACCCGGACCCGGACCCGGACCCGGACCCTTACCCGGACCCGGACCCGGACCCGGACCCGGACATGGACCCGGACCCTTACCCGGACCCGGACCCGGACCCGGACCTGGACCCGGACCCGGACCCGGACCCGGACCCTTACCCGGACCCGGACCCGGACCCTTACCCTGACCCTTACCCGGACCCAGACCCGGACCCTTACCCGGACCCGGACCCGGACCCGGACCTGGACCCTTACCTGGACCCGGACCCGGAACCGGAACCGGACCCGGACCTGGACCCGGACCCGGACCAGGACCCATACCCGGACCCTTACCCGGACCCGGACCCGGACCCGGACCCAGACCTTTACCCGGACCCGGAACCGGACCCGGACCCGGACCCGGACCCGGACCAGGACCCGGACCCAGACCCGGACCCTTACCCGGACCCGGACCCGGAGCCGGAGCCGGACCTTTATCCGGACCCGGACCCTTACCCGGACCAGGACCCGGACCCGGACCTGGACCCAGACCCGGACCCTTACCCAGACCCGGACCCGGACCCAGACCCGGACCCGGACCCAGACCCTTACCCGGATCCGGACCCGGACCCGGACCCGGACCCTTACCCGGACCCGGACCCGGACCCGGACATGGACCCGGACGCTTACCCGGACCCGGACCCGGACCCGGACCTGGACCCAGACCCGGACCCGGACCCTTACCCGGACCCGGACCCGGACCCTTACCCTGACCCTTACCCGGACCCAGACCCGGACCCTTACCCGGACCCGGACCCGGACCCGGACCAGGACCCGGACCTGGATCCTTACCCGGAACCGGAACCGGAACCGGAACCGGAACCGGACCCGGACCCGGACCCGGACCCGGACCCGGACCTGGACCCTTACCTGGACCCGGACCCGGACCCGGACCCTTACCCGGACCCAGACCCGGACCCTTACCCGGACCCGGACCCGGACCCGGACCCGGACCCGGAACCGGACCCTTACCCGGAACCGGAACCGGAACCGGAACCGGACCTGGACCCGGACCCTGACCCGGACCCGGACCCTTACCCGGACCTGGACCCGGACCCGGACCCGGACCCGGACCCGGACCCGGACCCGGACCCGGACCCGGACCCGGACCCGGACCCGGACCCTTACCCGGAACCGGAACCGGACCCGGACCCGGACCCGGACCCGGACCCTTACCCGGACCCGGACCCGGACTTGGACCCGGACCTTTACCCGGACCCGGAACCGGAACCGGACCCGGACCCGGACCCGGACCCGGACCCGGACCCGGACCCGGACCCTTACCCGGACCCGGACCCGGACCCGGACATGGACCCGGACCCTTACCCGGACCTGGACCCAGACCCGGACCCGGACCCGGACCCGGACCCGGACCCGGACCCGGACCCGGACCCGGACCCGGACCCTTACCCGGACCCTTACCCGGACCCGGACCCAGACCCGGACCCGGACCCGGACCCGGACCCGGACCCGGACCCGGACCCGGACCCGGACCCTTACCCGGACCCGGACCCGGACCCTTACCCGGACCCGGACCCGGACCCGGACCAGGACCCGGACCCGGATCCTTACCCGGAACCGGAACCGGAACCGGACCAGGACCCGGACCCGGACCCGGACCTGGACCCTTACCTGGACCCGGACCCGGACCCGCACCCGGACCCGGACCCGGACCCGGACCCGGACCCGGACCCGGACCCGGACCCGGACCCGGACCCGGACCTTTACCCGGACCCGGAACCGGAACCGGATCCGGACCCGGACCCGGACCCGGACCCGGACCCGGACATGGACCCGGACCCGGACCCGGACCCGGACCCGGACGCGGACCCGGACCCGGACCCGGACCCGGACCCGGACCCGGACCCGGACCCTTACCCTTACCCGGACCCGGACCCGGACCCGGACCCGGACCCGGACCCGGACCCGGACCCGGACCCGGACCCGGACCCGGACCCGGACCCGGACCCGGACCCGGAACCTTACCCGGACCCGGACCCGGACCCGGACCCGGACCTTTACCCGGACCCGGAATCGGAACCGGAACTGGACCCGGACCTGGACCCGGACCCGGACCCGGACCCGGACCCGGACCCGGACCCTTACCAGGACCCGGACCCGGACTTGGACCTGGACCTTTACCCGGACCCGGAACCGGAACCGGACCCGGACCCGGACCCGGACCCGGACCTGGACCCTTACCCGGACCCGGACCCGGACCCGGACATGGACCCGGACCCTTACCCGGACCCGGACCCGGACCCGGACCCGGACCCGGACCCGGACCCGGACCCTTACCCGGACCCGGACCCGGACCCAGACCCGGACCCGGACCCGGACCCGGACCCGGACCCGGACCCGGACCCGGACCCTTACCCGGACCCGGACCCGGAACCGGACCCGGAACCGGAACCGGAACCGGAACCGGAACCGGACCCGGACCCGGACCCGGACCCGGACCCGGACCCGGACCCGGACCCGGACCCTTACCCTTACCCGGACCCGGACCCGGACCCGGACCCGGACCCGGACCCGGACCCTGACCCGGACCCGGACCCGGACCCGGACCCGGACCCGGACCCTTACCCGGACCCTTACCCGGACCCGGACCCGGACATGGACCCGGACCCTTACCCGGACCCGGACCCGGACACGGACCCGGACCCGGACCCGGACCCTTACCCGGACCCGGACCCGGACCCCGACCCAGACCCGGACCCTTACCCGGACCCGGACCCGGACCCGGACCCAGACCCTTACCCGGACCCGGACCCGGACCAGGACCCGGACCCGGACCCGGACCCGGACCCGGACCCGGACCCGGACCCGGAACCTTACCCGGACCCGGACCCGGACCCGGACCTTTACCCGGACCCGGACCCGGACCCGGAACCGGAACCGGAACCGGAACCGGAACCGGACCCGGACCCGGACCCGGACCCGGACCCGGACCCGGACCCTTACCCGGACCCGGACCCGGACCTGGACCCGGACCTTTACCCGGACCCGGACCCTTACCCGGACCCGGACCCGGACCCTTACCCGGACCCGGACCCGGACCCGGACCCGGACCCGGACCAGGACCCGGACCTGGATCCTTACCCGGAACCGGAACCGGAACCGGAACCGGACCCGGACCCGGACCCGGACCCTTACCCGGACCCGGACCCGGACCCAGACCCGGACCCGGACCCGGACCCGGACCCGGACCCGGACCCGGACCCGGACCCGGACCCGGAACCTTACCCGGACCCGGACCCGGACCCGGACCCGGACCCGGACCCGGACCCGGACCCGGACCCGGACCCGGACCCATACCCGGACCCGGACCCGGACCCTTACCCGGACCCGGACCCGGACCCGGACCCGGACCCGGACCAGGACCCGGACCTGGACCCTTACCCGGAACCGGAACCGGAACCGGAACCGGACCCCGACCCGGACCCGGACCTGGACCCTTACCTGGACCCGGACCCGGACCCGGACCCGGACCCGGACTCTTACCCGGACCCGGACCCGGACCCGGACCCTTACCCGGACCCGGACCCGGACCCGGACCCGGAACCGGAACCGGACCCTTACCCGGAACCGGAACCGGAACCGGACCTGGACCCGGACCCTGACCCGGACCCGGACCCTTACCCGGAACCGGAACCGGAACCGGAACCGGAACCGGAACCGGACCCGGACCCTGACCCGGACCCGGACCCTTACCCAGACATGGACCCGGACCCGGACGCGGACCCGGACCCGGACCCGGACCCGGACCCGGACCCGGACCCGGACCCGGAGCCGGAGCCGGACCCGGACCTGGACCCTTACCCGGACCCGGACCCGGACCCGGACCCAGACCCGGACCCGGACCCGGACCCAGAGCCGGACCCGGACCCGGACCCGGACCCGGACCCGGACCCGGACCCGGACCCGGAACCGGACCCGGAACCTTACCCGGACCCGGACCCGGACCCGGACCCGGACCCGGACCCGGACCCGGACCCGGACCTTTACTCGGACCCGGAACCGGAACCGGACCCGGACCCGGACCCGGACCCGGACCAGGACCCGGACCCGGAACCGGACCCGGACCCGGACGCGGACCCGGACCCGGACCCCGACCCAGACCCGGACCCTTACCCGGACCCGGACCCGGACCCGGACCCAGACCCTTACCCGGACTCGGACTCGGACCCGGACCCGGACCCGGACCCGGACCCGGACCCGGACCCGGACCCGGACCCGGACCCGGACCCGAACCCGGAACCTTACCCGGACCCGCACCCGGACCCGGACCCGGACCCGGACATTTACCCGGACCCGGAACCGGAACCGGAACCGGAACCGGACCCGGACCCGGACCCGGACCCGGACCCGGACCCGGACCCGGACCCGGACCCGGACCCGGACCCGGACCCTTACCCTTACCCGGACCCGGACCCGGACCTGGACCCGGACCTTTACCCGGACCCGGACCCTTACCCGGACCCGGACCCGGACCCTTACCCGGACCCGGACCCGGACCCGGACCCGGACCCGGACCCGGACCCGGACCCGGACCTGGATCCTTACCCGGAACCGGAACCGGAACCGGAACCGGACCCGGACCCGGACCCGGACCCTTACCCGGACCCGGACCCAGACCCAGACCCGGACCCGGACCCGGACCCGGACCCGGACCCGGACCCGGACCCGGACCCGGACCCGGAACCTTACCCGGACCCGGACCCGGACCCGGACCCGGACCCGGACCCGGACCCGGACCCGGACCCGGACCCGGACCCATACCCGGACCCGGACCCGGACCCTTACCCTTACCCGGACCCGGACCCGGACCCGGACCCGGACCCGGACCCGGACCCTGACCCGGACCCGGACCCGGACCCGGACCCGGACCCGGACCCGGACCCGGACCCGGACCCTTACCCGGACCCTTACCCGGACCCGGACCCGGACCCGGACCCGGACATGGACCCGGACCCTTACCCGGACCCGGACCCGGACACGGACCCGGACCCGGACCCGGACCCGGACCCTTACCCGGACCCGGACCCCGACCCAGACCCGGACCCTTACCCGGACCCGGACCCGGACCCGGACCCAGACCCAGACCCTTACCCGGACTCGGACCCGGACCCGGACCCGGACCCGGACCCGGACCCGGACCCGGACCCGGACCCGGACCCGGACCCGGAACCTTACCCGGACCCGGACCCGGACCCGGACCCGGACCTTTACCCGGACCCGGACCCGGAACCGGAACCGGAACCGGAACCGGAACCGGAACCGGAACCGGACCCGGACCCGGACCCGGACCCGGACCCGGACCCGGACCCGGACCCTTACCCGGACCCGGACCCGGACCTGGACCCGGACCTTTACCCGGACCCGGACCCTTACCCGGACCCGGACCCGGACCCTTACCCGGACCCGGACCCGGACCCGGACCCGGACCCGGACCAGGACCCGGACCCGGACCCGGACCCATACCCGGACCCGGACCCGGACCCTTACCCTGACCCGGACCCGGACCCGGACCCGGACCCGGACCAGGACCCGGACCTGGACCCTTACCCGGAACCGGAACCGGAACCGGAACCGGACCCCGACCCGGACCCGGACCTGGACCCTTACCTGGACCCGGACCCGGACCCGGACCCGGACCCGGACTCTTACCCGGACCCGGACCCGGACCCGGACCCTTACCCGGACCCGGACCCGGACCCGGACCCGGACCCGGACCCGGAACCGGACCCTTACCCGGAACCGGAACCGGAACCGGACCTGGACCCGGACCCTGACCCGGACCCGGACCCTTACCCGGAACCGGAACCGGAACCGGAACCGGACCTGGACCCGGACCCTGACCCGGACCCGGACCCTTACCCAGACATGGACCCGGACCCGGACGCGGACCCGGACCCGGACCCGGACCCGGACCCGGAGCCGGAGCCGGAGCCAGAGCCGGACCCGGACCTGGACCCTTACCCGGACCCGGACCCGGACCCGGACCCAGACCCGGACCCGGACCCGGACCCAGAGCCGGACCCGGACCCGGACCCGGACCCGGACCCGGACCCGGACCCGGACCCGGACCCGGAACCGGACCCGGAACCTTACCCGGACCCGGACCCGGACCCGGACCCGGACCCGGACCCGGACCCGGACCCGGACCCGGACCTTTACTCGGACCCGGAACCGGAACCGGACCCGGACCCGGACCCGGACCCGGACCAGGACCCGGACCCGGACCCGGACCCGGACCCGGACCCGGACCCGGACGCGGACCCGGACCCTTACCCGGACCCGGACCCGGACCCGGACCCGGACCCGGACCCGGACATGGACCCGGACCCTTACCCGGACCCAGACCCGGACCCGGACCCGGACCCGGACCCAGACCCTTACCCGGACCCGGACCCGGACCCCGACCCAGACCCTTACCCGGACCCGGACCCGGACCCGGACCCACACCCTTACCCGGACCCGGACCCGGACCCGGACCCGGACCCGGACCCGGACCCGGACCCGGACCCTTACCCTTACCCGGACCCGGACCCGGACCCGGACCCAGACCCGGACCCGGACCCGGACCCGGACCCGGACCCGGACCCGGACCCGGACCCGGACCCTTACCCGGACCCTTACCCGGACCCGGACCCGGACCCGGACCCGGACATGGACCCGGACCCTTACCCGGACCCGGACCCGGACACGGACCCGGACCCGGACCCGGACCCTTACCCGGACCCGGACCCGGACCCCGACCCTGACCCGGACCCTTACCCGGACCCGGACCCGGACCCGGACCCAGACCCGGACCCTTACCCGGACCCGGACCCGGACCCGGACCCAGACCCAGACCCTTACCCGGACTCGGACCCGGACCCGGACCCGGACCCGGACCTGGACCCGGACCTTTACCCGGACCCGGACCCTTACCCGGACCCGGACCCGGACCCGGACCCAGACCCAGACCCTTACCCGGACTCGGACCCGGACCCGGACCCGGACCCGGACCCGGACCCGGACCCGGACCCGGACCCGGACCCGGACCCGGACCCGGAACCTTACCCGGACCCGGACCCGGACCCGGACCCCGACCTTTACCCGGACCCGGACCCGGAACCGGAACCGGAACCGGACCCGGACCCGGACCCGGACCCGGACCCGGACCCGGACCCGGACCCGGACCCGGACCCGGACCCTTACCCGGACCCGGACCCGGACCTGGACCCGGACCTTTACCCGGACCCGGACCCTTACCCGGACCCGGACCCGGACCCCGACCCAGACCCGGACCCTTACCCGGACCCGGACCCGGACCCGGACCCGGACCCGGACCCAGACCCAGACCCTTACCCGGACTCGGACCCGGACCCGGACCCGGACCCGGACCCGGACCCGGACCCGGACCCGGACCCGGACCCGGACCCGGAACCTTACCCGGACCCGGACCCGGACCCGGACCCGGACCTTTACCCGGACCCGGACCCGGAACCGGAACCGGAACCGGAACCGGAACCGGACCCGGACCCGGACCCGGACCCGGACCCGGACCCGGACCCGGACCCGG
Source organism: Arizona elegans (assembly GCA_022577455.1). NCBI lineage: Eukaryota > Metazoa > Chordata > Lepidosauria > Squamata > Colubridae > Arizona > Arizona elegans. The sequence continues at coordinate 116,949 of JAKOOJ010000026.1, forward strand.
ACCCATACCCGGACCCGGACCCGGACCCTTACCCTTACCCGGACCCGGACCCGGACCCGGACCCGGACCCGGACCCGGACCCGGACCCGGACCCGGACCTGGACCCGGACCCGGACCCGGACCCGGACCCGGACCCGGACCCTTACCCGGACCCTTACCCGGACCCGGACCCGGACCCGGACCCGGACATGGACCCGGACCCTTACCCGGACCCGGACCCGGACACGGACCCGGACCCGGACCCGGACCCGGACCCTTACCCGGACCCGGACCCGGACCCCGACCCAGACCCGGACCCTTACCCGGACCCGGACCCGGACCCGGACCCAGACCCAGACCCTTACCCGGACTCGGACCCGGACCCGGACCCGGACCCGGACCCGGACCCGGACCCGGACCCGGACCCGGACCCGGAACCTTACCCGGACCCGGACCCGGACCCGGACCCGGACCTTTACCCGGACCCGGAACCGGAACCGGAACCGGAACCGGAACCGGAACCGGACCCGGACCCGGACCCGGACCCGGACCCGGACCCGGACCCGGACCCGGACCCGGACCCTTACCCGGACCCGGACCCGGACCTGGACCCGGACCTTTACCCGGACCCGGACCCGGACCCGGACCCATACCCGGACCCGGACCCGGACCCTTACCCGGACCTGGACCCGGACCCGGACCCGGACCCGGACCCGGACCAGGACCCGGACCTGGACCCTTACCCGGAACCGGAACCGGAACCGGAACCGGACCCCGACCCGGACCCGGACCTGGACCCTTACCTGGACCCGGACCCGGACCCGGACCCGGACCCGGACTCTTACCCGGACCCGGACCCGGACCCGGACCCTTACCCGGACCCGGACCCGGACCCGGACCCGGACCCTTACCCGGACCCTTACCCGGACCCGGACCCGGACCCGGACCCGGACATGGACCCGGACCCTTACCCGGACCCGGACCCGGACACGGACCCGGACCCGGACCCGGACCCGGACCCTTACCCGGACCCGGACCCGGACCCCGACCCAGACCCGGACCCTTACCCGGACCCGGACCCGGACCCGGACCCAGACCCAGACCCTTACCCGGACTCGGACCCGGACCCGGACCCGGACCCGGACCCGGACCCGGACCCGGACCCGGACCCGGACCCGGACCCGGAACCTTACCCGGACCCGGACCCGGACCCGGACCCGGACCTTTACCCGGACCCGGACCCGGACCCGGAACCGGAACCGGAACCGGAACCGGAACCGGACCCGGACCCGGACCCGGACCCGGACCCGGACCCGGACCCGGACCCATACCCGGACCCGGACCCGGACCCTTACCCTTACCCGGACCCGGACCCGGACCTGGACCCGGACCCGGACCCGGACCCGGACCCGGACCCGGACCTGGACCCGGACCCGGACCCGGACCCGGACCCGGACCCGGACCCTTACCCGGACCCTTACCCGGACCCGGACCCGGACCCGGACCCGGACATGGACCCGGACCCTTACCCGGACCCGGACCCGGACACGGACCCGGACCCGGACCCGGACCCGGACCCTTACCCGGACCCGGACCCGGACCCCGACCCAGACCCGGACCCTTACCCGGACCCGGACCCGGACCCGGACCCGGACCCAGACCCAGACCCTTACCCGGACTCGGACCCGGACCCGGACCCGGACCCGGACCCGGACCCGGACCCGGACCCGGACCCGGACCCGGACCCGGAACCTTACCCGGACCCGGACCCGGACCCGGACCCGGACCTTTACCCGGACCCGGAACCGGAACCGGAACCGGAACCGGAACCGGAACCGGACCCGGACCCGGACCCGGACCCGGACCCGGACCCGGACCCGGACCCGGACCCGGACCCGGACCCTTACCCGGACCCGGACCCGGACCTGGACCCGGACCTTTACCCGGACCCGGACCCTTACCCGGACCCGGACCCGGACCCTTACCCGGACCCGGACCCGGACCCGGACCCGGACCCGGACCAGGACCCGGACCTGGATCCTTACCCGGAACCGGAACCGGAACCGGAACCGGACCCGGACCCGGACCCGGACCCTTACCCGGACCCGGACCCGGACCCAGACCCGGACCCGGACCCGGACCCGGACCCGGACCCGGACCCGGACCCGGACCCGGACCCGGACCCGGAACCTTACCCGGACCCGGACCCGGACCCGGACCCGGACCCGGACCCGGACCCGGACCCGGACCCGGACCCATACCCGGACCCGGACCCGGACCCTTACCCGGACCCGGACCCGGACCCGGACCCGGACCCGGACCCGGACCAGGACCCGGACCTGGACCCTTACCCGGAACCGGAACCGGAACCGGAACCGGACCCCGACCCGGACCCGGACCTGGACCCTTACCTGGACCCGGACCCGGACCCGGACCCGGACCCGGACGCGGACCCGGACCCGGACCCGGACCCGGACCCGGAGCCGGAGCCGGAGCCGGAGCCGGAGCCGGAGCCGGACCCGGACCTGGACCCTTACCCGGACCCGGACCCGGACCCGGACCCAGACCCGGACCCGGACCCGGACCCAGAGCCGGACCCGGACCCGGACCCGGACCCGGACCCGGAACCGGACCCGGAACCGGAACCGGAACCAGACCCGGAACCTTACCCGGACCCGGACCCGGACCCGGACCCGGACCCGGACCCGGACCCGGACCTTTACTCGGACCCGGAACCGGAACCGGACCCGGACCCGGACCCGGACCCGGACCAGGACCCGGACCCGGACCCGGACCCGGACCCGGACCCGGACGCGGACCCGGACCCTTACCCGGACCCGGACCCGGACCCGGACCCGGACATGGACCCGGACCCTTACCCGGACCCAGACCCGGACCCGGACCCGGACCCGGACCCAGACCCTTACCCGGACCCGGACCCGGACCCCGACCCAGACCCTTACCCGGACCCGGACCCGGACCCGGACCCACACCCTTACCCGGACCCGGACCCGGACCCGGACCCGGACCCGGACCCGGACCCGGACCCGGACCCTTACCCTTACCCGGACCCGGACCCGGACCCGGACCCGGACCCGGACCCGGACCCGGACCCGGACCCGGACCCGGACCCGGACCCGGACCCGGACCCGGACCCTTACCCGGACCCTTACCCGGACCCTTACCCGGACCCGGACCCGGACCCGGACCCGGACCCGGACATGGACCCGGACCCTTACCCGGACCCGGACCCGGACACGGACCCGGACCCGGACCCGGACCCTTACCCGGACCCGGACCCGGACCCCGACCCAGACCCGGACCCTTACCCGGACCCGGACCCGGACCCGGACCCGGACCCAGACCCTTACCCGGACTCGGACTCGGACCCGGACCCGGACCCGGACCCGGACCCGGACCCGGATCCGGACCCGGACCCGGACCCGGACCCGGAACCTTACCCGGACCCGGACCCGGACCCGGACCCGGACCCGGACATTTACCCGGAACCGGAACCGGAACCGGAACCGGAACCGGAACCGGAACCGGAACCGGACCCGGACCCGGACCCGGACCCGGACCCGGACCCGGACCCGGACCCGGACCCTTACCCGGACCCGGACCCGGACCCGGACCCGGACCCGGACCCGGACCCGGACCCTGACCCGGACCCGGACCCGGACCCGGACCTGGACCCGGACCCTTACCCGGACCCTTACCCGGACCCGGACCCGGACATGGACCCGGACCCTTACCCGGACCCGGACCCGGACACGGACCCGGACCCGGACCCGGACCCTTACCCGGACCCGGACCCGGACCCCGACCCAGACCCGGACCCTTACCCGGACCCGGACCCGGACCCGGACCCAGACCCTTACCCGGACTCGGACCCGGACCCGGACCCGGACCCGGACCCGGACCCGGACCCGGACCCGGACCCGGAACCTTACCCGGACCCGGACCCGGACCCGGACCCGGACCCGGACCTTTACCCGGACCCGGACCCGGACCCGGAACCGGAACCGGAACCGGAACCGGACCCGGACCCGGACCCGGACCCGGACCCGGACCCGGACCCGGACCCGGACCCTTACCCGGACCCGGACCCGGACCTGGACCCGGACCTTTACCCGGACCCGGACCCTTACCCGGACCCGGACCCGGACCCTTACCCGGACCCGGACCCGGACCCGGACCCGGACCCGGACCCGGACCCGGACCCGGACCTGGATCCTTACCCGGAACCGGAACCGGAACCGGAACCGGACCCGGACCCGGACCCGGACCCTTACCCGGACCCGGACCCGGACCCAGACCCGGACCCGGACCCGGACCCGGACCCGGACCCGGACCCGGACCCGGACCCGGACCCGGACCCGGAACCTTACCCGGACCCGGACCCGGACCCGGACCCGGACCCGGACCCGGACCCGGACCCGGACCCGGACCCATACCCGGACCCGGACCCGGACCCTTACCCGGACCCGGACCCGGACCCGGACCCGGACCCGGACCAGGACCCGGACCTGGACCCTTACCCGGAACCGGAACCGGAACCGGAACCGGAACCGGACCCCGACCCGGACCCGGACCTGGACCCTTACCTGGACCCGGACCCGGACCCGGACCCGGACCCGGACTCTTACCCGGACCCGGACCCGGACCCGGACCCTTACCCGGACCCGGACCCGGACCCGGACCCGGACCCGGAACCGGACCCTTACCCGGAACCGGAACCGGAACCGGACCTGGACCCGGACCCTTACCCGGACCTGGACCCGGACCCGGACGCGGACCCGGACCCGGACCCGGACCCGGACCTGGACCCTTACCCGGACCCGGACCCGGACCCGGACCCAGACCCGGACCCTGACCCGGACCCAGACCCGGACCCGGACCCGGACCCGGACCCGGACCCGGACCCGGACCCGGACCCGGAACCGGAACCGGAACCGGAACCTTACCCGGACCCGGACCCGGACCCTTACCCGGACCCGGACCCGGACCCGGACCCGGACCCGGACCCGGACCCGGACCCTGACCCGGACCCGGACCCGGACCCGGACCCGGACCCGGACCCTTACCCGGACCCTTACCCGGACCCGGACCCGGACCCGGACATGGACCCGGACCCTTACCCGGACCCGGACCCGGACACGGACCCGGACCCGGACCCGGACCCTTACCCGGACCCGGACCCGGACCCCGACCCAGACCCGGACCCTTACCCGGACCCGGACCCGGACCCGGACCCAGACCCTTACCCGGACTCGGACCCGGACCCGGACCCGGACCCGGACCCGGACCCGGACCCGGACCCGGACCCGGAACCTTACCCGGACCCGGACCCGGACCCGGACCCGGACCCGGACCTTTACCCGGACCCGGACCCGGACCCGGAACCGGAACCGGAACCGGAACCGGACCCGGACCCGGACCCGGACCCGGACCCGGACCCGGACCCGGACCCGGACCCTTACCCGGACCCGGACCCGGACCTGGACCCGGACCTTTACCCGGACCCGGACCCTTACCCGGACCCGGACCCGGACCCTTACCCGGACCCGGACCCGGACCCGGACCCGGACCCGGACCCGGACCCGGACCCGGACCTGGATCCTTACCCGGAACCGGAACCGGAACCGGAACCGGACCCGGACCCGGACCCGGACCCTTACCCGGACCCGGACCCGGACCCAGACCCGGACCCGGACCCGGACCCGGACCCGGACCCGGACCCGGACCCGGACCCGGACCCGGACCCGGAACCTTACCCGGACCCGGACCCGGACCCGGACCCGGACCCGGACCCGGACCCGGACCCGGACCCGGACCCATACCCGGACCGGGACCCGGACCCTTACCCGGACCCGGACCCGGACCCGGACCCGGACCCGGACCAGGACCCGGACCTGGACCCTTACCCGGAACCGGAACCGGAACCGGAACCGGAACCGGACCCCGACCCGGACCCGGACCTGGACCCTTACCTGGACCCGGACCCGGACCCGGACCCGGACCCGGACTCTTACCCGGACCCGGACCCGGACCCGGACCCTTACCCGGACCCGGACCCGGACCCGGACCCGGACCCGGAACCGGACCCTTACCCGGAACCGGAACCGGAACCGGACCTGGACCCGGACCCTTACCCGGACCTGGACCCGGACCCGGACGCGGACCCGGACCCGGACCCGGACCCGGACCTGGACCCTTACCCGGACCCGGACCCGGACCCGGACCCAGACCCGGACCCTGACCCGGACCCAGACCCGGACCCGGACCCGGACCCGGACCCGGACCCGGACCCGGACCCGGACCCGGAACCGGAACCGGAACCGGAACCTTACCCGGACCCGGACCCGGACCCGGACCCGGACCCGGACCCGGACCTTTACCCGGACCCGGAACCGGAACCGGACCCGGACCCCGACCCGGACCCGGACCCGGACCCTTACCCGGACCCGGACCCGGACCCGGACCCGGACATGGACCCGGACCCTTACCCGGACCCGGACCCGGACCCGGACCCGGACCCGGACACTTACCCGGACCCGGACCCGGACCCGGACCCCGACCCAGACCCGGACCCTTACCCGGACCCGGACCCGGACCCGGACCAAGACCCTTACCCGGACCCGGACCCGGACCCGGACCCGGACCCGGACCCGGACCTGGACCCTTACCCGGACCCGGACCCGGACCCGGACCCGGACCCGGACCCGGACCCTGACCCGGACCCGGACCCGGAACCTTACCCGGACCCGGACCCGGACCCGGACCCGGACCCGGACCCGGACCCGGACCCGGACCCGGACCTTTACCCGGACCCGGACCCGGAACCGGAACCGGAACCGGACCCGGACCCGGACCCGGACCCGGACCCGGACCCGGACCCGGACCCTTACCCGGACCCGGACCCGGACCTGGACCCGGACCTTTACCCGGACCCGGAACCGGAACCGGACCCGGACCTGGACCTGGACCCTTACCCGGACCCGGACCCGGACCCGGACATGGACCCGGACCCTTACCCGGACCCGGACCCGGACCCGGACCCATACCCGGACCCGGACCCGGACCCTTACCCGGACCCGGACCCGGACCCGGACCCGGACCCGGACCAGGACCAGGACCTGGACCCTTACCCGGAACCGGAACCGGAACCGGAACCGGAACCGGACCCCGACCCGGACTCGGACCTGGACCCTTACCTGGACCCGGACCCGGACCCGGACCCGGACCCGGACTCTTACCCGGAACCGGACCCGGACCCGGACCCTTACCCGGACCCGGACCCGGACCCGGACCCGGAACCGGACCCTTACCCGGAACCGGAACCGGAACCGGACCTGGACCCGGACCCTGACCCGGACCCGGACCCTTACCCGGACCTGGACCCGGACCCGGACGCGGACCGGGACCCGGACCCGGACCCGGAGCCGGAGCCGGACCTGGACCCTTACCCGGACCCGGACCCGGACCCGGACCCAGACCCGGACCCTGACCCGGACCCAGACCCGGACCCGGACCCGGACCCGGACCCGGACCCGGACCCGGACCCGGACCCGGACCCGGACCCGGAACCGGAACCGGAACCTTACCCGGACCCGGACCCGGACCCGGACCCGGACCCGGACCCGGACCCGGACCCGGACCCGGACCCGGACCCGGACCCGGACCCTTACCCGGAACCGGAACCGGAACCGGACCTGGACCCGGACCCTGACCCGGACCCGGACCCTTACCCGGACCCGGACCCGGACCCGGACGCGGACCCGGACCCGGACCCGGACCCGGAGCCGGACCCGGACCCGGACCCTTACCCGGACCCGGACCCGGACCCGGACCCAGACCCGGACCCTGACCCGGACCCAGACCCGGACCCGGACCCGGACCCGGACCCGGACCCGGACCCGGACCCTTACCCGGACCCGGAACCGGAACCGGAACCTTACCCGGACCCGGACCCGGACCCGGACCCGGACCCGGACCTTTACCCGGACCCGGACCCGGACCCGGACCCGGACCCGGACCCGGACCCGGACCTGGACCCCGACCCGGACCCGGACCCTTACCCAGACCCGGACCCGGACCTGGACCCGGACCCGGACCCGGACCCGGACTCTTACCCGGAACCGGACCCGGACCCGGACCCTTACCCGGACCCGGACCCGGACCCGGACCCGGACCCGGACCCGGAACCGGACCCTTACCCGGAACCGGAACCGGAACCGGACCTGGACCCGGACCCTGACCCAGACCCGGACCCTTACCCGGACCCGGACCCGGACCCGGACCCAGACCCGGACCCGTACCCTTACCCGTACCCTTACCCGGACCCGGACCCGGACCCGGACCCGGACCCTTACCCGGACCCTTACCCGGACCCGGACCCGGACCCGGACCCGGACCCGGACCCGGACCCAGACCCGGACCCGGACCCGGACCCTTACCCGGACCCGGACCCGGACCCTTACCCGGACCCGGACCCGGACCCGGACCAGGACCCGGACCCGGATCCTTACCCGGAACCGGAACCGGACCCGGACCCAGACCCGGACCCGGACCCGGACCTGGACCCTTACCTGGACCCGGACCCGGACCCGGACCCGGACCCTTACCCGGACCCGGACCCGGACCCTTACCCGGACCCGGACCCGGACCCGGACCTGGAACCGGACCCTAACCCGGAACCGGAACCGGAACCGGAACCGGACCTGGACCCGGACCCTGACCCGGACCCGGACCCGGACCTGGACATGGACCCGGACCCTTACCCGGACCCGGACCCGGAACCTTACCCGGACCCGGACCCGGACCCGGACCCGGACCCGGACCCGGACCCGGACCCGGACCCGGACCCGGACCCGGACCCGGACCCGGACCCGGACTTTTACCCGGACCCGGACCCGGACCCGGAACCGGAACCGGAACCGGAACCGGACCCGGACCCGGACCCGGACCCGGACCCGGACCCGGACCCGGACCCTTACCCGGACCCGGACCCGGACCTGGACCCGGACCTTTACCCGGACCCGGAACCGGAACCGGAACCGGACCCGGACCTGGACCTGGACCCTTACCCGGACCCGGACCCGGACCCGGACATGGACCCGGACCCTTACCCGGACCCGGACCCGGACCCGGACCCGGACCCGGACCCGGACCCGGACCCGGACCCGGACCCGGACCCGGACCCTTAACCGGACCCGGACCCGGACCCGGACCCGGACCCAGACCCGGACCCGGACCCTTACCCGGACCCTTACCCGGACCCGGACCCGGACCCGGACCCGGACCCGGACCCGGACCCGGACCCGGACCCGGACCCGGACCCTGACCCGGACCCGGACCCGGACCCGGACCCTTACCCGGACCCGGACCCGGACCCTTACCCGGACCCGGACCCGGACCCGGACCCGGACCCGGACCCGGACCCGGACCCGGACCCGGACCCTTACCCGGACCCGGACCCGGACCCGGACCCGGACCCGGACCCGGACCCGGACCCGGACCCATACCCGGACCCGGACCCGGACCCTTACCCGGACCCGGACCCGGACCCGGACCCGGACCCGGACCCGGACCAGGACCCGGACCTGGACCCTTACCCGGAACCGGAACCGGAACCGGAACCGGAACGGGACCCGGACCCGGACCCGGACCCGGACCTGGACCCTTACCTGGACCCGGACCCGGACCCGGACCCGGACCCGGACTCTTACCCGGACCCGGACCCGGACCCGGACCCTTACCCGGACCCGGACCCGGACCCGGACCCGGACCCGGACCCGGACCCGGAACAGGAACCGGAACCGGACCTGGACCCGGACCCTGACCCGGACCCGGACCCTTACCCGGACCTGGACCCGGACCCGGACGCGGACCCGGACCCGGACCCGGACCCGGACCCGGACCCGGACCCGGAACCGGAACCGGAACCTTACCCGGACCCGGAACCGGACCCGGACCCGGACCTTTACCCGGACCCGGAACCGGAACCGGACCCGGACCCGGACCCGGACCCGGACCCGGACCCGGACCCTTACCCGGACCCGGACCCGGACCCGGACCCGGACCCGGACATGGACACGGACCCTTACCCGGACCCGGACCCGGACCCGGACCCGGACCCGGACCCTTACCCGGACCCGGACCCGGACCCCGACCCAGACCCGGACCCTTACCCGGACCCGGACCCGGACCCGGACCCAGACCCTTACCCGGACCCGGACCCGGACCCGGACCCGAACCCGGACCCGGACCCTTACCCGGACCCGGACCCGGACCCGGACCCGGACCCGGACCCGGACCCGGACCCTGACCCGGACCCGGACCCGGAACCTTATCCGGACCCGGACCCGGACCCGGACCCGGACCCGGACCCGGACCCGGACCTTTACCCGGACCCGGACCCGGAACCGGAACCGGAACCGGAACCGGACCCGGACCCGGACCCGGACCCGGACCCGGACCCGGACCCTTACCCGGACCCGGACCCGGACCTGGACCCGGACCTTTACCCGGACCCGGAACCGGAACCGGACCCGGACCTGGACCTGGACCCTTACCCGGACCCGGACCCGGACCCGGACCCGGACCCGGACCCATACCCGGACCCGGACCCGGACCCGGACCCGGACCCGGACCCGGACCCGGACCCGGACCCGGACCCTTACCCGGACCCGGACCCGGACCCTTACCCGGACCCGGACCCGGACCCGGACCCGGACCCAGACCCGGACCCGTACCCTTACCCGTACCCTTACCCGGACCCGGACCCTTACCCGGACCCGGACCCGGAACCTTACCCGGACCCGGACCCGGACCGGGACCCGGACCCGGACCCGGACTTTTACCCGGACCCGGACCCGGAACCGGACCCGGACCCGGACCCGGACCCGGACCGTTACCCGGACCCGGACCCGGACCTGGACCCGGACCTTTACCCGGACCCGGAACCGGAACCGGACCCGGACCTGGACCTGGACCCTTACCCGGACCCGGACCCGGACCCGGACATGGACCCGGACCCTTACCCGGACCCGGACCCGGACCCGGACCCGGACACGGACCCGGACCCGGACCCGGACCCGGACCCGGACCCGGACCCTTACCCGGACCCGGACCCGGACCCGGACCCAGACCCGGACCCGGACCCTTACCCGGACCCTTACCCGGACCCGGACCCGGACCCGGACCCGGACCCGGACCCGGACCCGGACCCGGACCCGGACCCGGACCCGGACCCGGACCCGGACCCTTACCCGGACCCGGACCCGGACCCGGACCCGGACCCGGACCCGGACCCGGACCCGGACCCGGACCCGGACCCGGACCCTTACCCGGACCCGGACCCGGACCCTTACCCAGACCCGGACCCGGACCCGGACCAGGACCCGGACCCGGATCCTTACCCGGAACCGGAACAGGACCCGGACCCGGACCCGGACCCGGACCCGGACCTGGACCCTTACCTGGACCCGGACCCGGACCCGGACCCGGACCCGGACCCTTACCCGGACCCGGACCCGGACCCTTACCCGGACCCGGACCCGGACCCGGACCCGGACCCGGACCCGGACCCTTACCCGGAACCGGAACCGGAACCGGAACCGGACCTGGACACGGACCCTGACCCGGACCCGGACCCGGACATGGACATGGACCCGGACCCTTACCCGGACCCGGACCCGGACCCGGACACGGACCCGGACCCGGGCCCGGACCCGGACCCTTACCCGGACCCGGACCCGGACCCGGACCCGGAACCTGACCCGGACCCGGACCCGGACCCGGACCCGGACCCGGACCCGGACCCGGACCCAGACCCGGACACGGACCCGGACCAGGACCCGGAACCTGACCCGGACCCGGACCCGGACCCGGACCCGGACCCGGACCTTTACCCGGACCCGGACCCGGACCCGGACCCTTACCCGGACCCGGACCCGGACCTGGACCCGGACTTTTACCCGGACCCGGAACCGGACCCGGACCCGGACCCGGACCCGGACCCGGACCCGGACCCGGACCCGGATCCGGACCCGGACCCGGACATGGACCCGGACCCGGACCCGGACCCGGACGCGGACCCGGACCCGGACCCGGACCCGGACCCTTACCCGGACCCGGACCCGGACCCCGACCCGGAACCTTACCCGGACCCGGACCTGGACCTGGACCCGGACCCGGACCTTTACCCGGACCCGGACCCGGACCCGGACCCGGACCCTTACCCGGACCCGGACCCGGACCTGGACCCGGACCTTTACCTGGACCCGGACCCGGACCCGGACCCGGACCCTTACCCGGACCCGGACCCGGACCCTTACCCGGACCCGGACCCGGACCCGGACCTGGAACCGGACCCTTACCCGGAACCGGAACCGGAACCGGAACCGGACCCGGACCCGGACCCGGACTTTTACCCGGACCCGGACCCGGACCCGGACCCGGACCCGGACCCGGACCCGGACCCGGACCCGGACCCTTACCCGGACCCGGACCCGGATCTGGACCCGGACCTTTACCCGGACCCGGAACCGGAACCGGACCCGGACCTGGACCTGGACCCTTACCCGGACCCGGACCCGGACCCGGACATGGACCCGGACCCTTACCCGGACCCGGACCCGGACCCGGACCCGGACCCGGACCCGGACCCGGACCCGGACCCGGACCCTTACCCGGACCCGGACCCGGACCCGGACCCGGACCCGGACCCGGACCCGGACCCTTACCCGGACCCGGACCCGGACCCGGACCCGGACCCGGACCCTTACCCGGACCCTTACCCGGACCCGGACCCGGACCCGGACCCGGACCCGGACCCGGACCCGGACCCGGACCCGGACCCGGACCCTGACCCGGACCCGGACCCGGACCCGGACCCTTACCCGGACCCGGACCCGGACCCTTACCCGGACCCGGACCCGGACCCGGACCCGGACCCGGACCCGGAACCTTACCCGGACCCGGACCCGGACCCGGACCCGGACCCATACCCGGACCCGGACCCGGACCCTTACCCGGACCCGGACCCGGACCCGGACCCGGACCCGGACCAGGACCCGGACCTGGACCCTTACCCGGAACCGGAACCGGACCCGGACCCTGACCCGGAACCGGACCCTTACCCGGAACCGGAACCGGAACCGGACCCGGACCCGGACCCGGACCCGGACCCGGACCTGGACCCTTACCTGGACCCGGACCCGGACCCGGACCCGGACTCTTACCCGGACCCGGACCCGGACCCGGACCCTTACCCGGACCCGGACCCGGACCCGGACCCGGACCCGGAACCGGACCCTTACCCGGAACCGGAACTGGAACCGGACCTGGACCCGGACCCTGACCCGGACCCGGACCCTTACCCGGACCTGGACCCGGACCCGGACGCGGACCCGGACCCGGACCCGGACCCGGAGCCGGACCCGGACCTGGACCCTTACCCGGACCCGGACCCGGACCCGGACCCGGACCCGGACCCAGACCCGGACCCTGACCCGGACCCAGACCCGGACCCGGACCCGGACCCGGACCCGGACCCGGACCCGGACCCGGACCCGGACCCGGACCCGGAACCGGAACCGGAACCGGAACCTTACCCGGACCCGGACCCGGACCCGGACCCGGACCTTTACCCGGACCCGGAACCGGACCCGGACCCGGACCCGGACCCGGACCCGGACCCGGACCCGGACCCGGACCCTTACCCGGACCCGGACCCGGACCCGGACCCGGACATGGACCCGGACCCGGACCCTTACCCGGACCCGGACCCGGACCCGGACCCGGACCCGGACCCGGACCCGGACCCTGACCCAGACCCGGACCCGGAACCTTATCCGGACCCGGACCCGGACCCGGACCCGGACCCGGACCCGGACCCGGACCCGGACCCGGACCTTTACCCGGACCCGGACCCGGAACCGGAACCGGAACCGGAACCGGACCCGGACCCGGACCCGGACCCGGACCCGGACCCGGACCCGGACCCTTACCCGGACCCGGACCCGGACCTGGACCCGGACCTTTACCCGGAACCGGAACCGGAACCGGAACCGGACCTGGACCTGGACCCTTACCCGGACCCGGACCCGGACCCGGACATGGACCCGGACCCTTACCCGGACCCGGACCCGGACCCGGACCCGGACCCGGACCCGGACCCGGACCCGGACCCGGACCCGGACCCTTACCCGGACCCGGACCCGGACCCGGACCAAGACCCGGACCCGTACCCTTACCCGGACCCTTACCCGGACCCGGACCCGGACCCGGACCCGGACCCTTACCCGGACCCTTACCCGGACCCGGACCCGGACCCGGACCCGGACCCGGACCCGGACCCGGACCCTTACCCGGACCCGGACCCGGACCCTTACCCGGACCCGGACCCGGGCCCGGACCTGGACCCTTTCCTGGACCCGGACCCGGACCCGGACCCGGACCCTTACCCGGACCCGGACCCGGACCCTTACCCGGACCCGGACCCGGACCCGGACCCGGACCCGGACCCGGACTTTTACCCGGACCCGGACCCGGAACCGGACCCGGACCCGGACCCGGACCCGGACCCGGACCCGGACCCGGACCCTTACCCGGACCCGGACCCGGATCTGGACCCGGACCTTTACCCGGACCCGGAACCGGAACCGGACCCGGACCTGGACCTGGACCCTTACCCGGACCCGGACCCGGACCCGGACCCGGACATGGACCCGGACCCTTACCCGGACCCGGACCCGGACCCGGACCAGGACCCGGACCCGGACCCGGACCCGGACCCGGACCCGGACCCTTACCCGGACCCGGACCCGGACCCGGACCCAGACCCGGACCCGGACCCGTACCCGGACCCTTACCCGGACCCGGACCCAGACCCGGACACGGACCCGGACCCGGACCCGGACCCTGACCCGGACCCGGACCCGGACCCGGACCCAGACCCGGACCCGGACCCTTACCCGGACCCTTACCCGGACCCGGACCCAGACCCGGACCCGGACCCGGACCCGGACCCGGACCCTGACCCGGACCCGGACCCGGTCCCTTACCCGGACCCGGACCCGGACCCTTACCCGGACCCGGACACGGACCCGGACCCGGACCCGGACCCGGAACCTTACCCGGACCCGGACCCGGACCCGGACCCGGACCCGGACCCGGACCCATACCCGGACCCGGACCCGGACCCTTACCCGGACCCGGACCCGGACCCGGACCCGGACCCGGACCAGGACCCGGACCTGGACACTTACCCGGAACCGGAACCGGAACCGGAACCGGAACCGGACCCGGACCCGGACCCGGACCTGGACCCTTACCTGGACCCGGACCCGGACCCGGACCCGGACCCGGACTCTTACCCGGACCGGACCCGGACCCGGACCCTTACCCGGACCCGGACCCGGACCCGGACCCGGACCCGGAACCGGACCCTTACCCGGAACCGGAACCGGAACCTGACCTGGACCCGGACCCTGACCCGGACCCGGACCCTTACCCGGACCTGGACCCGGACCCGGACGCGGACCCGGACCCGGACCCGGACCCGGAGCCGGACCCGGACCTGGACCCTTACCCGGACCCGGACCCGGACCCGGACCCAGACCCGGACCCTGACCCGGACCCAGACCCGGACCCGGACCCGGACCCGGACCCGGACCCGGAACCGGAACCGGAACCGGAACCGGAACCGGAACCGGAACCGGAACTTTACCCGGACCCGGACCCGGACCCGGACCCGGACCTTTACCCGGACCCGGACCCGGACCCGGACCCGGACCCGGACCCGGACCCGGACCCGGACCCTTACCCGGACCCGGACCCGGACCCTTACCCGGACCCGGACCCGGACCCGGACCCGGACCCGGACCCGGACCCGGACCCGGACCCTTACCCGGACCCTTACCCGGACCCGGACCCGGACCCGGACCCGGACCCGGACCCGGACCCGGACCCGGACCCTGACCCGGACCCGGACCCGGACCCGGACCCTTACCTGGACCCGGACCCGGACCCTTACCCGGACCCGGACCCGGACCCGGACCCGGACCCGGACCCGGAACCTTACCCGGACCCGGACCCGGACCCGGACCCGGACCCGGACCCGGACCCGGACCCGGAGCCGGACCCATACCCGGACCCGGACCCGGACCCTTACCCGGACCCGGACCCGGACCCGGACCCGGACCCGGACCCGGACCCGGACCCGGACCTGGACCCTTACCTGGACCCGGACCCGGACCCGGACCCGGACCCTTACCCGGACCCGGACCCGGACCCTTACCCGGACCCGGACCCGGACCCGGACCCGGACCCGGAACCGGACCCTTACCCGGAACCGGAACCGGACCCGGACCCGGACCCGGACCCGGACCCGGACCCTTACCCGGACCCGGACCCGGACCCGGACCCAGACCCGGACCCGGACCCTTACCCGGACCCTTACCCGGACCCGGACCCAGACCCGGACCCGGACCCGGACCCGGACCCGGACCCTGACCCGGACCCGGTCCCTTACCCGGACCCGGACCCGGACCCTTACCCGGACCCGGACCCGGACCCGGACCCGGACCCGGACCCGGAACCTTACCCGGACCCGGACCCGGACCCGGACCCGGACCCGGACCCGGACCCGGACCCATACCCGGACCCGGACCCGGACCCTTACCCGGACCCGGACCCGGACCCGGACCCGGACCCGGACCAGGACCCGGACCTGGACCCTTACCCGGAACCGGAACCGGAACCGGAACCGGAACCGGACCCGGACCCGGACCCGGACCTGGACCCTTACCTAGACCCGGACCCGGACCCGGACCCGGACCCGGACTCTTACCCGGACCGGACCCGGACCCGGACCCTTACCCGGACCCGGACCCGGACCCGGACCCGGACCCGGAACCGGACCCTTACCCGGAACCCGAACCGGAACCGGACCTGGACCCGGACCCTGACCCGGACCCGGACCCTTACCCGGACCTGGACCCGGACCCGGACGCGGACCCGGACCCGGACCCGGACCCGGAGCCGGACCCGGACCTGGACCCTTACCCGGACCCGGACCCGGACCCGGACCCAGACCCGGACCCTGACCCGGACCCAGACCCGGACCCGGACCCGGACCCGGACCCGGACCCGGAACCGGAACCGGAACCGGAACCGGAACCGGAACCTTACCCGGACCCGGACCCGGACCCGGACCCGGACCTTTACCCGGACCCGGACCCGGACCCGGACCCGGACCCGGACCCGGACCCGGACCCGGACCCTTACCCGGACCCGGACCCGGACCCTTACCCGGACCCGGACCCGGACCCTTACCCGGACCCGGACCCGGACCCGGACCCGGACCCGGACCCGGACCCGGACCCGGACCCTTACCCGGACCCTTACCCGGACCCGGACCCGGACCCGGACCCGGACCCGGACCCGGACCCGGACCCGGACCCTGACCCGGACCCGGACCCGGACCCGGACCCTTACCTGGACCCGGACCCGGACCCTTACCCGGACCCGGACCCGGACCCGGACCCGGACCCGGACCCGGACCCGGAACCTTACCCGGACCCGGACCCGGACCCGGACCCGGACCCGGACCCGGACCCGGACCCGGACCCGGACCCATACCCGGACCCGGACCCGGACCCATACCCGGACCCGGACCCGGACCCTTACCCGGACCCGGACCGGGACCCGGACCCGGACCCGGACCCGGACCAGGACCCGGACCTGGACCCTTACCGGGAACCGGAACCGGAACCGGAACCGGAACCGGACCCGGACCCGGACCCGGACCTGGACCCTTACCTGGACCCGGACCCGGACCCGGACCCGGACCCGGACTCTTACCCGGACCCGGACCCGGACCCGGACCCGGACCCGGACCCGGACCCGGACCCGGAACCGGAACCTTACCCGGACCCGGACCCGGACCCGGACCCGGACCTTTACCCTGACCCGGAACCGGACCCGGACCCGGACCCGGACCCGGACCCGGACCCGGACCCGGACCCGGACCCGGACCCTTACCCGGACCCGGACCCGGACCCGGACCCGGACCCGGACCCTTACCCGGACCCGGACCCGGACCCTTACCCGGACCCGGACCCGGACCCGGACCCGGACCCGGACCCGGACCCGGACCCGGACCCTTACCCGGACCCTTACCCGGACCCGGACCCGGACCCGGACCCGGACCCGGACCCGGACCCGGACCCGGACCCTGACCCGGACCCGGACCCGGACCCGGACCCTGACCCGGACCCGGACCCTTACCCGGACCTGGACCCGGACCCGGACGCGGACCCGGACCCGGACCCGGAGCCGGAGCCGGACCCGGACCTGGACCCTTACCCGGACCCGGACCCGGACCCGGACCCAGACCCGGACCCTGACCCGGACCCAGACCCGGACCCGGACCCGGACCCGGACCCGGACCCGGACCCGGACCCGGACCCGGACCCGGACCCGGACCCGGACCCGGAACCGGAACCTTACCCGGACCCGGACCCGGACCCGGACCCGGACCTTTACCCTGACCCGGAACCGGACCCGGACCCAGACCCGGACCCGGACCCGGACCCGGACCCGGACCCTTACCCGGACCCGGACCCGGACCCGGACCCGGACATGGACCCGGACCCTTACCCGGACCCGGACCCGGACCCGGACCCGGACCCGGACCCGGACCCTTACCCGGACCCGGACCCGGACCCCGACCCAGACCCGGACCCTTACCCGGACCCGGACCCGGACCCGGACCCAGACCCTTACCAGGACCCGGACCCGGACCCGGACCCGGACCCGGACCCAGACCCGGACCCGGACCCTGACCCGGACCCGGACCCGGAACCTTATCCGGACCCGGACCCGGACCCGGACCCGGACCCGGACCCGGACCTTTACCCGGACCCGGACCCGGACCCGGAACCGGAACCGGAAGCGGACCCGGACCCGGACCCGGACCCGGACCCGGACCCGGACCCGGACCCGGACCCTTACCCGGACCCGGACCCGGACCTGGACCCGGACCTTTACCCGGACCCGGAACCGGAACCGGACCCGGACCTGGACCTGGACCCTTACCCGGACCCGGACCCGGACCCAGACATGGACCCGGACCCTTACCCGGACCCGGACCCGGACCCGGACCCGGACCCGGACCCGGACCCGGACCCGGACCCGGACCCGGACCCGGACCCGGACCCTTACCCGGACCCGGACCCGGACCCGGACCCGGACCCGGACCCAGACCCGGACCCGTACCCTTACCCGTACCCTTACCCTTACCCGGACCCGGACCCAGACCCGGACCCGGACCCTTACCCGGACCCTTACCCGGACCCGGACCCGGACCCGGACCCGGACCCGGACCCGGACCCTTACCCGGACCCGGACCCGGACCCTTACCCGGACCCGGACCCGGACCCGGACCCGGACCCGGACCCGGACCCGGACCCGGACCCTTACCCGGACCCGGACCCGGACATGGACCCGGACACTTACCCGGACCCGGACCCGGACCCGGACCCGGACCCGGACCCGGACTTTTACCCGGACCCGGACCCGGAACCGGACCCGGACCCGGACCCGGACCCGGACCCGGACCCGGACCCGGACCCATACCCGGACCCGGACCCGGACCCTTACCCGGACCCGGACCCGGACCCGGACCCTTACCCGGACCCGGACCCGGACCCGGACCCGGACCCGGACCAGGACCCGGACCTGGACCCTTACCCGGAACCGGAACCGGAACCGGAACCGGACCCGGACCCGGACCCGGACCTGGACCCTTACCTGGACCCGGACCCGGACCCGGACCCGGACCCGGACACTTACCCGGACCCGGACCCGGACCCGGACCCTTACCCGGACCCGGACCCGGACCCGGACCCGGACCCGGACCCGGACCCTGACCCGGACCCGGACCCTTACCCGGACCTGGACCCGGACCCGGACGCGGACCCGGACCCGGACCCGGACCCGGAGCCGGACCCGGACCTGGACCCTTACCCGGACCCGGACCCGGACCCGGACCCAGACCCGGACCCTGACCCGGACCCAGACCCGGACCCGGACCCGGACCCGGACCCGGACCCGGACCCGGACCCGGACCCGGACCCGGACCCGGACCCGGACCCGGAACCGGAACCTTACCCGGACCCGGACCCGGACCCGGACCCGGACCTTTACCCGGACCCGGAACCGGACCCGGACCCGGACCCGGACCCGGACCCGGACCCAGACCCGGACCCGGACCCGGACCCTTACCCGGACCCGGACCCGGACCCGGACCCGGACCCGGACCCTTACCCGGACCCGGACCCGGACCCCGACCCAGACCCGGACCCTTACCCGGACCCGGACCCGGACCCGGACCCGGACCCAGACCCTTACCAGGACCCGGACCCGGACCCGGACCCGGACCCAGACCCAGACCCGGACCCTGACCCGGACCCGGACCCGGAACCTTATCCGGACCCGGACCCGGACCCGGACCCGGACCCGGACCCGGACCCGGACCCGGACCCGGACCCGGACCTTTACCCGGACCCGGACCCGGAACCGGAACCGGAACCGGAACCGGAACCGGACCCGGACCCGGACCCGGACCCGGACCCGGACCCTTACCCGGACCCGGACCCGGACCTGGACCCGGACCTTTACCCGGACGCGGAACCGGAACCGGACCCGGACCTGGACCTGGACCCTTACCCGGACCCGGACCCGGACCCGGACATGGACCCGGACCCTTACCCGGACCCGGACCCGGACCCGGACCCGGACCCGGACCCGGACCCGGACCCGGACCCTTACCCGGACCCGGACCCGGACCCGGACCCAGACCCGGACCCGTACCCTTACCCGTACCCTTACCCGGACCCGGACCCGGACCCGGACCCGGACCCTTACCCGGACCCTTACCCGGACCCGGACCCGGACCCGGACCCGGACCCGGACCCGGACCCGGACCCTTACCCGGACCCGGACCCGGACCCTTACCCGGACCCGGACCCGGACCCGGACCCTTACCCGGACCCGGACCCGGACATGGACCCGGACCCTTACCCGGACCCGGACCCGGACCCGGACCCGGACCCGGACCCGGACTTTTACCCGGACCCGGACCCGGACCCGGAACCGGAACCGGACCCGGACCCGGACCCGGACCCGGACCCGGACCCGGACCCTTACCCGGACCCGGACCCGGATCTGGACCCGGACCTTTACCCGGACCCGGAACCGGAACCGGACCCGGACCCGGACCTGGACCTGGACCCTTACCTGGACCCGGACCCGGACCCGGACATGGACCCGGACCCTTACCCGGACCCGGACCCGGACCCGGACCCGGACCCGGACCCGGACCCGGACCCAGACCCGGACCCGGACCCTTACCCGGACCCTTACCCGGACCCGGACCCGGACCCGGACCCGTACCCGTACCCGGACCCGGACCCTGACCCGGACCCGGACACGGACCCGGACCCTTACCCGGACCCGGACCCGGACCCTTACCCGGACCCGGACCCGGACCCGGACCCGGACCCGGACCCGGACCAGGAACCTTACCCGGACCCGGACCCGGACCCGGACCCGGACCCGGACCCGGACCCGGACCCATACCCGGACCCGGACCCGGACCCTTACCCGGACCCGGACCCGGACACGGAACCGGAACCGGAACCGGACCCGGACCCGGACCCGGACCTGGACCCTTACCTGGACCCGGACCCGGACCCGGACCCGGACCCGGACTCTTACCCGGACCCGGACCCGGACCCTTACCTGGACCCGGACCCGGACCCGGACCCGGACCCGGAACCGGACCCTTACCCGGAACCGGAACCGGAACCGGACCTGGACCCGGACCCTGACCCGGACCCGGACCCTTACCCGGACCTGGACCCGAACTCGGACGCGGACCCGGACCCGGACCCGGACCCGGAGCCGGACCCGGACCTGGACCCTTACCCGGACCCGGACCCGGACCCGGACCCAGACCCGGACCCTGACCCGGACCCGGACCCGGACCCGGAACCTTATCCGGACCCGGACCCGGACCCGGACCCGGACCCGGACCCGGACCCGGACCCGGACCCGGACCTTTACCCGGACCCGGACCCCGAACCGGAACCGGAACCGGAACCGGACCCGGACCCGAACCCGGACCTGGACCCGGACCTTTACCCGGACCCGGAACCGGAACCGGACCCGGACCTGGACCTGGACCCTTACCCGGACCCGGACCCGGACCCGGACATGGACCCGGACCCTTACCCGGACCCGGACCCGGACCCGGACCCGGACACGGACCCGGACCCGGACCCGGACCCGGACCCGGACCCTTACCCGGACCCGGACCCGGACCCGGACCCAGACCCGGACCCGTACCCTTACCCGTACCCTTACCCGGACCCGGACCCGGACCCGGACCCGGACCCTTACCCGGAACCTTACCCGGACCCGGACCCGGACCCGGACCCGGACCCGGACCCGGACCCGGACCCGGACCCGGACCCGGACCCTTACCCGGACCCGGACCCGGACCCTTACCCGGACCCGGACCCGGACCCGGACCCGGACCCGGACCCGGACCCGGACCCGGACCCGGACCCTTACCCGGACCCGGACCCGGACATGGACCCGGACCCTTACCCGGACCCGGACCCGGACCCGGACCCGGACCCGGACCCGGACTTTTACCCGGACCCGGACCCGGACCCGGACCCGGACCTGGACCCGGACCCTTACCCGGACCCGGACCCGGATCTGGACCCGGACCTTTACCCGGACCCGGAACCGGAACCGGACCCGGACCTGGACCTGGACCCTTACCCGGACCCGGACCCGGACCCGGACATGGACCCGGACCCTTACCCGGACCCGGACCCGGACCCTGACCCGGACCCGGACCCGGACCCGGACCCGGACCCGGACCCAGACCCGGACCCGGACCCTTACCCGGACACTTACCCGGACCCGGACCCGGACCCGGACCCGGACCCGGACCCGGACCCGGACCCTGACCCGGACCCGGACCCGGACCTGGACCTGGACCCTTACCCGGACCCGGACCCGGACCCAGACCCGGACCCGGACCCTTACCCGGACCCTTACCCGGACCCGGACCCGGACCCGGACCCGGACCCGTACCCGGACCTGGACCCTGACCCGGACCCGGACACGGACCCGGACCCTTACCCGGACCCGGACCCGGACCCGGACCCCGAACCGGAACCGGAACCGGACCCGGACCCGGACCCGGACCTGGACCCTTACCTGGACCCGGACCCGGTCCCGGACCCGGACCCGGACTCTTACCCGGACCCGGACCCGGACCCTTACCTGGACCCGGACCCGGACCCGGACCCGGACCCGGAACCGGACCCTTACCCGGAACCGGACCCGGAACCGGACCTGGACCCGGACCCTGACCCGGACCCGGACCCTTACCCGGACCTGGACCCGAACTCGGACGCGGACCCGGACCCGGACCCGGACCCGGAGCCGGACCCGGACCTGGACCCTTACCCGGACCCGGACCCGGACCCGGACCCAGACCCGGACCCTGACCCGGACCCGGACCCGGACCCTGACCCGGACCCGGACCCGGAACCTTATCCGGACCCGGACCCGGACCCGGACCCGGACCCGGACCCGGACCCGGACCCGGACCCGGACCTTTACCCGGACCCGGACCCCGAACCGGAACCGGAACCGGAACCGGAACCGGACCCGGACCCGGACCCGGACCCGGACCCGGACCCGGACCCGGACCTGGACCCGAACTCGGACGCGGACCCGGACCCGGACCCGGACCCGGAGCCGGACCCGGACCTGGACCCTTACCCGGACCCGGACCCGGACCCGGACCCAGACCCGGACCCTGACCCGGACCCGGACCCGGAACCTTATCCGGACCCGGACCCGGACCCTGACCCGGACCCGGACCCGGACCCGGACCCGGACCCGGACCCGGACCCGGACCCGGACCTTTACCCGGACCCGGAACCGGAACCGGAACCGGAACCGGAACCGGAACCGGACCCGGACCCGGACCCGGACCCGGACCCGGACCCGGACCCGGACCCGGACCCTTACCCGGACCCGAACCCGGACCTGGACCCGGACCTTTACCCGGACCCGGAACCGGAACCGGACCCGGACCCTTACCCGGACCTGGACCCGAACTCGGACGCGGACCCGGACCCGGACCCGGACCCGGAGCCGGACCCGGACCTGGACCCTTACCCGGACCCGGACCCGGACCCGGACCCGGACCCAGACCCGGACCCTGACCCGGACCCGGACCCGGACCCTGACCCGGACCCGGACCCGGAACCTTATCCGGACCCGGACCCGGACCCGGACCCGGACCCGGACCCGGACCCGGACCCGGACCCGGACCTTTACCCGGACCCGGACCCCGAACCGGAACCGGAACCGGAACCGGAACCGGACCCGGACCCGGACCCGGACCCGGACCCGGACCCGGACCCGGACCTGGACCCGAACTCGGACGCGGACCCGGACCCGGACCCGGACCCGGAGCCGGACCCGGACCTGGACCCTTACCCGGACCCGGACCCGGACCCGGACCCAGACCCGGACCCTGACCCGGACCCGGACCCGGAACCTTATCCGGACCCGGACCCGGACCCGGACCCGGACCCGGACCCGGACCCGGACCCGGACCCGGACCCGGACCCGGACCCGGACCTTTACCCGGACCCGGACCCGGAACCGGAACCGGAACCGGAACCGGAACCGGACCCGGACCCGGACCCGGACCCGGACCCGGACCCGGACCCGGACCCGGACCCTTACCCGGACCCGAACCCGGACCTGGACCCGGACCTTTACCCGGACCCGGAACCGGAACCGGACCCGGACCAGGACCTGGACCCTTACCCGGACCCGGACCCGGACCCGGACATGGACCCGGACCCTTACCCGGACCCGGACCCGGACCCGGACCCGGACACGGACCCGGACCCGGACCCGGACCCGGACCCGGACCCGGACCCTTACCCGGACCCGGACCCGGACCCGGACCCAGACCCGGACCCGTACCCTTACCCGTACCCTTACCCGGACCCGGACCCGGACCCGGACCCGGACCCGGACCCTTACCCGGACCCTTACCCGGACCCGGACCCGGACCCGGACCCGGACCCGGACCCGGACCCTTACCCGGACCCGGACCCGGACCCTTACCCGGACCCGGACCCGGACCCGGACCCGGACCCGGACCCGGACCCGGACCCGGACCCGGACCCGGACCCTTACCCGGACCCGGACCCGGACATGGACCCGGACCCTTACCCGGACCCGGACCCGGACCCGGACCCGGACCCGGACCCGGACTTTTACCCGGACCCGGACCCGGACCCGGACCCGGACCCGGACCCGGACCCGGACCCGGACCCTTACCCGGACCCGGACCCGGATCTGGACCCGGACCTTTACCCGGACCCGGACCCGGACCCGGACCCGGACCAGGACCCGGACCCGGACCCGGACCCGGACCCGGACCCGGACCCGGACCCGGAACCTTACCCGGACCGGGACCCGGACCTTTACCCGGACCCGGACCCGGACCCGGACCCGGACCCGGACCCGGACCCGGACCCGGACCCGGACCCGGACCCGGACCCGGACCCGGACCCGGACCCGGACCCGGACCCGGACCCGGACCCTTACCCGGACCCGGACCCGGACTTGGACCCGGACCTTTACCCAGACCCGGACCCGGACCCGGACCCGGACCCGGACCCTTACCCGGACCCGGACCCGGACCCGGACCCGGACCCGGA
Source organism: Arizona elegans (assembly GCA_022577455.1). Classification (NCBI taxonomy): domain Eukaryota; kingdom Metazoa; phylum Chordata; class Lepidosauria; order Squamata; family Colubridae; genus Arizona; species Arizona elegans. Next base: position 142,772 of record JAKOOJ010000026.1, read on the forward strand.
CCCTTACCCGGACTCGGACCCGGACCCGGACATGGACCCGGACCCTTACCCGGACCCGGACCCGGACCCGGACCCGGACCCGGACCCGGACCCGGACCCGGACCCGGACCCTTACCCGGACCCGGACCCGGACCCGGACCCGGACCCGGACCCGGACCCGGACCCGGACCCGGACCCGGACCCGGACCCGGACCCGGAACCTTACCCGGACCCGGACCCGGACCCGGACCTTTACCCGGACCCGGAATCGGAACCGGAACCGGACCCGGACCCGGACCCGGACCCGGACCCGGACCCGGACCCGGACCCTTACCCGGACCCGGACCCGGACTTTGACCCGGACCTTTACCCGGACCCGGAACCGGAACCGGACCCGGACCCAGACCCGGACCCTTACCCGGACCCGGACCCGGACCCGGACCCGGAGCCGGACCCGGACCCTTACCCGGACCCGGACCCGGACCCTTACCCGGACCCGGACCCGGACCCGGACCAGGACCCGGACCTGGATCCTTACCCGGAACCGGAACCGGAACCGGACCCGGACCCGGACCCGGACCCTTACCCGGACCCGGACCCGCACCTTTACCCGGACCCGGAACCGGACCCGGACCCGGACCCTGACCCGGACCCGGACCCGGACCCGGACCCGGACCCGGACCCGGACCCGGACCCGGACCCGGACCCGGACCCGGACCCGGACCCGGAACCTTACCCGGACCCGGATCCGGACCCGGACCCGGACCTTTACCCGGACCCGGAATCGGAACCGGAACCGGACCCGGACCCGGACCCGGACCCGGACCCGGACCCGGACCCGGACCCGGACCCGGACCCTTACCCGGACCCGGACCCGGACTTTGACCCGGACCTTTACCCGGACCCGGAACCAGAACCGGACCCGGACCCAGACCCGGACCCTTACCCGGACCCGGAGCCGGACCCGGAGCCGGACCCGGACCCTTACCCGGACCCGGACCCGGACCCGGACCCTTACCCGGACCCGGACCCGGACCCGGACCAGGACCCGGACCTGGATCCTTACCCGGAACCGGAACCGGACCCTTACCCGGACCCGGACCCGGACCCGGACCCGGACATGGACCCGGACCCTTACCCGGACCCGGACCCAGACCCGGACCCGGACCAGGACCCGGACCCGGACCCGGACCCGGACCCGGACCCGGACCCGGACCCGGAACCTTACCCGGACCCGGACCCGGACCCGGACCCGGACCCGGACCCGGACCCGGACCTTTACCCGGACCCGGACCCGGAACCGGAACCGGACCCGGACCCGGACCCGGACCCGGACCCGGACCCGGACCCGGACCCGGACCCTTACCCGGACCCGGACCCGGACCCGGACTTGGACCCGGACCTTTACCCAGACCCGGACCCGGACCCGGACCCTTACCCGGACCCGGACCCCGACCCGGACCCGGACCCTTACCCGGACTCGGACCCGGACCCGGACATGGACCCGGACCCGGACCCGGACCCGGACCCGGACATGGACCCGGACCCGGACCCGGACCCGGACCCGGACCCGGACCCGGACCCGGACCCGGACCCTTACCCGGACCCGGACCCGGACCCGGACCCGGACCCGGACCCGGACCCGGACCCGGACCCGGACCCGGACCTTTACCCGGACCCGGAATCGGAACCGGAACCGGAACCGGACCCGGACCCGGACCCGGACCCGGACCCGGACCCTTACCCGGACCCGGACCCGGACTTTGACCCGGACATTTACCCGGACCCGGAACCTTACCCGGACCCGGACCCGGACCCGGACCCGGACCCGGACCCGGACCCGGACCTTTACCCGGACCCGGAACCGGAACCGGACCCGGACCCGGACCCGGACCCGGACCCGGACCCGGACCGGGACCCGGACCCGGACCCGGACCCGGACCCGGACCCTTACCCGGACCCGGACCCGGACCCGGACCCGGACTTGGACCCGGACCTTTACCCGGACCCGGACCCGGACCCGGACCCTTACCCGGACCCGGACCCCGACCCGGACCCGGACCCTTACCCGGACTCGGACCCGGACCCGGACATGGACCCGGACCCGGACCCGGACCCGGACCCGGACCCGGACCCGGACCCGGACCCGGACCCGGACCCGGACCCGGACCCGGACCCTTACCCGGACCCGGACCCGGACCCGGACCCGGACCCGGACCCGGACCCGGACCTTTACCCGGACCCGGAATCGGAACCGGAACCGGAACCGGACCCGGACCCGGACCCGGACCCGGACCCGGACCCGGACCCTTACCCGGACCCGGACCCGGACTTTGACCCGGACCTTTACCCGGACCCGGACCCGGAACCGGACCCGGACCCAGACCCGGACCCTTACCCGGACCCGGACCCGGACCCGGACCCGGAGCCGGCCCCGGACCCTTACCCGGACCCGGATCCGGACCCTTACCCGGACCCGGACCCGGACCCGGACCAGGACCCGGACCTGGATCCTTACCCGGAACCGGAACCGGAACCGGACCCGGACCCGGACCCGGACCCTTACCCGGACCCGGACCCGCACCTTTACCCGGACCCGGAACCGGACCCGGACCCGGACCCTGACCCGGACCTTTACCCGGACCCGGACCCGGACCCGGACCCGGAACCGGACCCGGACCTGGACCCGGACCCGGACCCGGACCCGGACCCGGAACCTTACCCGGACCTGGATCCGGACCCGGACCCGGACCTTTACCCGGACCCGGAATCGGAACCGGAACCGGACCCGGACCCGGACCCGGACCCGGACCCGGACCCGGACCCGGACCCGGACCCGGACCCGGACCCGGACCCTTACCCGGACCCGGACCCGGACTTTGACCCGGACCTTTACCCGGACCCGGAACCGGAACCGGACCCGGACCCAGACCCGGACCCTTACCCGGACCCGGACCCGGACCCGGACCCGGACCCAGAGCCGGACCCGGACCCTTACCCGGACCCGGACCCGGACCCTTACCCGGACCCGGACCCGGACCCGGACCAGGACCCGGACCTGGATCCTTACCCGGAACCGGAACCGGACCCGGACCCGGACCCGGACCCTTACCCGGACCCGGACCCGGACCCGGACCCGGACCCGGACCCGGACCCGGACCCGGACCCGGACCCGGACCCGGACCCGGACCCGGACCCGGAACCTTACCCGGACCCGGACCCGGACCCGGACCCGGACCTTTACCCGGACCCGGAATCGGAACCGGAACCGGACCCGGACCCTGACCCGGACCCGGACCCGGACCCGGACCCGGACCCGGACCCGGACCCTTACCCGGACCCGGACCCGGACTTTGACCCGGACCTTTACCCGGACCCGGAACCGGAACCGGACCTGGACCCAGACCCGGACCCTTACCCGGACCCGGACCCGGACCCTTACCCGGACCCGGACCCGGACCAGGACCCGGACCTGGATCTTTACCCGGAACCGGAACCGGAACCGGAACCGGACCCGGACCCGGACCCGGACCCTTACCCGGACCCGGACACGGACCCTTACCCGGACCCGGACCCGGACCCGGACCCGGACCCGGACCCGGACCCGGACCCGGACCCGGACCCGAAACCTTACCCGGATCCGGACCCGGCCCTGGATCCGGACCCGGACCCGGACCTTTACCCGGACCCGGAACCGGAACCGGAACCGGAACCGGACCCGGACCCGGACCCGGACCCATACCCGGACCCTTACCCGGACCCGGACCCGGACCCGGACCCGGACCTTTACCCGGACCCGGAACCGGAACCGGAACCGGACCCGGACCCGGACCAGGACCCGGACCCAGACCCGGACCCTTACCCGGACCCGGACCCGGAGCCGGAGCCGGACCTTTATCCGGACCCGGACCCTTACCCGGACCAGGACCCGGACCCGGACCTGGACCCAGACCCGGACCCTTACCCGGACCCGGACCCGGACCCGGACCCGGACCCGGACCCGGACCCGGACCTTTACCCGGACCCGGACCCGGACCCGGACCCGGACCCGGACCCGGACCCGGACCCAGACCCTTACCCGGATCCGGACCCGGACCCGGACCCGGACCCTTACCCGGACCCTTACCCGGACCCGGACCCGGACCCGGACCCGGACCCTTACCCGGACTCGGACCCGGACCCGGACATGGACCCGGACCCTTACCCGGAACCGGACCCGGACCCGGACCCGGACCCGGACCCGGACCCGGACCCGGACCCGGACCCTTACCCGGACCCGGACCCGGACCCGGACCCGGACCCGGACCCGGACCCGGACCCGGACCCGGAACCTTACCCGGACCCGGACCCGGACCCGGACCCGGACCTTTACCCGGACCCGGAATCGGAACCGGAACCGGAACCGGACCCGGACCCGGACCCGGACCCGGACCCTTACCCGGACCCGGACCCGGACTTTGACCCGGACCTTTACCCGGACCCGGAACCGGAACCGGACCCGGACCCAGACCCGGACCCTTACCCGGACCCGGACCCGGACCCGGACCCGGACCCGGACCCGGACCCGGACCCGGAGCCGGACCCGGACCCTTACCCGGACCCGGACCCGGACCCGGACCCTTACCCGGACCCGGACCCGGACCCGGACCAGGACCCGGACCTGGATCCTTACCCGGAACCGGAACCGGAACTGGACCCGGACCCGGACCCGGACTCTTACCCGGACCCGGACCCGCACCTTTACCCGGACCCGGAACCGGACCCGGACCCGGAACCTTACCCGGACCCGGATCCGGACCCGGACCCGGACCTTTACCCGGACCCGGAATCGGAACCGGACCCGGACCCGGACCCGGACCCGGACCCGGACCCGGACCCGGACCCGGACCCGGACCCGGACCCGGACCCCGACCCTTACCCGGACCCGGACACGGACCCTTACCCGGACCCGGACCCGGACCCGGACCCGGACCCGGACCCGGACCCGGACCCGGACCCGGACCCGAAACCTTACCCGGATCCGGACCCGGACCCGGATCCGGACCCGGACCCGGACCTTTACCCGGACCCGGAACCGGAACCGGAACCGGAACCGGACCCGGACCCGGACCCGGACCCATACCCGGACCCTTACCCGGACCCGGACCCGGACCCGGACCCGGACCTTTACCCGGACCCGGAACCGGAACCGGAACCGGACCCGGACCCGGACCAGGACCCGGACCCAGACCCGGACCCTTACCCGGACCCGGACCCGGAGCCGGAGCCGGACCTTTATCCGGACCCGGACCCTTACCCGGACCAGGACCCGGACCCGGACCTGGACCCAGACCCGGACCCTTACCCGGACCCGGACCCGGACCCGAACCCGGACCCGGACCCGGACCTTTACCCGGACCCGGACCCGGACCCGGACCCGGACCCGGACCCGGACCCGGACCCAGACCCTTACCCGGATCCGGACCCGGACCCGGACCCGGACCCTTACCCGGACCCTTACCCGGACCCGGACCCGGACCCGGACCCGGACCCTTACCCGGACTCGGACCCGGACCCGGACATGGACCCGGACCCTTACCCGGACCCGGACCCGGACCCGGACCCGGACCCGGACCCGGACCCGGACCCGGACCCTTACCCGGACCCGGACCCGGACCCGGACCCGGACCCGGACCCGGACCCGGACCCGGACCCGGACCCGGAACCTTACCCGGACCCGGACCCGGACCCGGACCCGGACCTTTACCCGGACCCGGAATCGGAACCGGAACCGGAACCGGACCCGGACCCGGACCCGGACCCGGACCCTTACCCGGACCCGGACCCGGACTTTGACCCGGACCTTTACCCGGACCCGGAACCGGAACCGGACCCGGACCCAGACCCGGACCCTTACCCGGACCCGGACCCGGACCCGGACCCGGACCCGGACCCGGACCCGGAGCCGGACCCGGACCCTTACCCGGACCCGGACCCGGACCCGGACCCTTACCCGGACCCGGACCCGGACCCGGACCAGGACCCGGACCTGGATCCTTACCCGGAACCGGAACCGGAACTGGACCCGGACCCGGACCCGGACTCTTACCCGGACCCGGACCCGCACCTTTACCCGGACCCGGAACCGGACCCGGACCCGGAACCTTACCCGGACCCGGATCCGGACCCGGACCCGGACCTTTACCCGGACCCGGAATCGGAACCGGAACCGGACCCGGACCCGGACCCGGACCCGGACCCGGACCCGGACCCGGACCCGGACCCGGACCCCGACCCTTACCCGGACCCGGACCCGGACTTTGACCCGGACCTTTACCCGGACCCGGAACCGGAACCGGACCCGGACCCAGACCCGGACCCTTACCCGGACCCGGACCCGGACCCGGAGCCGGACCCGGACCCTTACCCGGACCCGGACCCGCACCTTTACCCGGAACCGGAACCGGACCCGGACCCTTACCCGGACCCGGACCCGGACCCGGACCCGGACCCGGACCCGGACCCTTACCCGGACCCGGACCCGCACCTTTACCCGGACCCGGAACCGGACCCGGACCCGGACCCTGACCCGGACCCGGACCCAGACCCGGACCCGGACCCGGACCCGGACCCGGACCCGGACCCGGAACCTTACCCGGACCCGGATCCGGACCCGGACCCGGACCTTTACCCGGACCCGGAATCGGAACCGGAACCGGACCCGGACCCGGACCCGGACCCGGACCCGGACCCGGACCCGGACCCGGACCCGGACCCGGACCCTTACCCGGACCCGGACCCGGACTTTGACCCGGACCTTTACCCGGACCCGGAACCGGAACCGGACCCGGACCCAGACCCGGACCCTTACCCGGACCCGGACCCGGACCCGGAGCCGGACCCGGACCCTTACCCGGACCCGGACCCGGACCCTTACCCGGACCCGGACCCGGACCCGGACCAGGACCCGGACCTGGATCCTTACCCGGAACCGGAACCGGACCCGGACCCGGACCCGGACCCTTACCCGGACCCGGACCCGGACCCTTACCCGGACCCGGACCCGGACCCGGACCCGGACCCGGACCCGGACCCGGACCCGGACCCGGACCCTTACCCGGACCCGGACCCGGACTTTGACCCGGACCTTTACCCGGACCCGAACCGGAACCGGACCCGGACCCAGACCCGGACCGTTACCCGGACCCGGACCCGGACCCGGACCCGGACCCGGACCCTTACCCGGACCCGGACCCGCACCTTTACCCGGACCCGGAACCGGACCCGGACCCTTACCCGGACCCGGACCCGGACCCGGACCCGGACCCGGACCCTTACCCGGACCCGGACCCGCACCTTTACCCGGACCCGGAACCGGACCCGGACCCGGACCCTGACCCGGAACCTTACCCGGACCCGGATCCGGACCCGGACCCGGACCTTTACCCGGACCCGGAATCGGAACCGGACCCGGACCCGGACCCGGACCCGGACCCGGACCCGGACCCGGACCCGGACCCGGACCCGGACCCGGACCCGGACCCGGACCCGGACCTTTACCCGGACCCGGAATCGGAACCAGAACCGGAACCGGACCCGGACCCGGACCCGGACCCGGACCCGGACCCGGACCCTTACCCGGACCCGGACCCGGACTTTGACCCGGACCTTTACCCGGACCCGGAACCGGAACCGGACCCGGACCCAGACCCGGACCCTTACCCGGACCCGGACCCGGACCCGGAGCCGGCCCCGGACCCTTACCCGGACCCAGACCCGGACCCTTACCCGGACCCGGACCCGGACCCGGACCAGGACCCGGACCTGGATCCTTACCCGGAACCGGAACCGGACCCGGACCCGGACCCGGACCCGGACCCTTACCCGGACCCGGACCCGCACCTTTACCCGGACCCGGAACTGGACCCGGACCCGGACCCTGACCCGGACCTTTACCCGGACCCGGACCCGGACCCGGACCCGGAACCGGACCCGGACCCGGACCCGGACCCGGACCCGGACCCGGACCCGGACCCGGACCCGGACCCGGACCCGGACCCGGACCAGGAACCTTACCCGGACCTGGATCCGGACCCGGACCCGGACCTTTACCCGGACCCGGAATCGGAACCGGAACCGGAACCGGACCCGGACCCGGACCCGGACCCGGACCCGGACCCGGACCCGGACCCGGACCCGGACCCTTCCCCGGACCCGGACCCGGACTTTGACCCGGACCTTTACCCGGACCCGGAACCGGAACCGGACCCGGACCCAGACCCGGACCCTTACCCGGACCCGGACCCGGACCCGGACCCGGACCCGGAGCCGGACCCGGACCCTTACCCGGACCCGGACCCGGACCCTTACCCGGACCCGGACCCGGACCCGGACCAGGACCCGGACCTGGATCCTTACCCGGAACCGGAACCGGACCCGGACCCGGACCCGGACCCTTACCCGGACCCGGACCCGGACCCTTACCCGGACCCGGACCCGGACCCAGACCCGGACCCGGACCCGGACCCGGACCCTTACCCGGACCCGGACCCGGACTTTGACCCGGACCTTTACCCGGACCCGGAACCGGAACCGGACCTGGACCCAGACCCGGACCCTTACCCGGACCAGGACCCGGACCCGGAGCCGGACCCGGACCCTTACCCGGACCCGGACCCGGACCCTTACCCGGACCCGGACCCGGACCAGGACCCGGACCTGGATCTTTACCCGGAACCGGAACCGGAACCGGAACCGGACCCGGACCCGGACCCGGACCCTTACCCGGACCCGGACCCGGACCCTTACCCGGACCCGGAACCGGAACCGGAACCGGACCCGGACCCGGACCCGGACCCGGACCCATACCCGGACCCTTACCCGGACCCGGACCCGGACCCGGACCTTTACCCGGACCCGGAACCGGAACCGGAACCGGACCCAGACCCGGACCAGGACCCGGACCCAGACCCGGACCCTTACCCGGACCCGGACCCGGAGCCGGAGCCGGACCTTTATCCGGACCCGGACCCTTACCCGGACCAGGACCCGGACCCGGACCTGGACCCAGACCCGGACCCTTACCCGGACCCGGACCCGGACCCGGACCCGGACCCGGACCCAGACCCTTACCCGGATCCGGACCCGGACCCGGACCCGGACCCTTACCCGGACCCGGACCCGGACCCGGACCCGGACCTTTACCCGGACCCGGAATCGGAACCGGAACCGGACCCGGACCCGGACCCGGACCCGGACCCGGACCTGGACCCGGACCCGGACCCGGACCCGGACCCTTACCCGGACCCGGACCCGGACTTTGACCCGGACCTTTACCCGGACCCGGAACCGGAACCGGACCTGGACCCGGACCCAGACCCGGACCCTTACCCGGACCCGGACCCGGACCCGGAGCCGGACCCGGACCCTTACCCGGACCCGGACCCGGACCCTTACCCGGACCCGGACCCGGACCCGGACCAGGACCCGGACCTGGATCCTTACCCGGAACCGGAACCGGACCCGGACCCGGACCCGGACCCTTACCCGGACCCGGACCCGGACCCTTACCCGGACCCGGACCCGGACCCTTACCCGGACCCGGACCCGGACTTTGACCCGGACCTTTACCCGGACCCGGAACCGGAACCGGACCTGGACCCGGACCCAGACCCGGACCCTTACCCGGACCCGGACCCGGACCCGGAGCCGGCCCCGGACCCTTACCCGGACCCGGACCCGGACCCTTACCCGGACCCGGACCCGGACCCGGACCAGGACCCGGACCTGGATCCTTACCCGGAACCGGAACCGGAACCGGACCCGGACCCGGACCCGGACCCTTACACGGACCCGGACCCGCACCTTTACCCGGACCCGGAACCGGACACGGACCCGGACCCTGACCCGGACCTTTACCCGGACCCGGACCCGGACCCGGACCCGGAACCGGACCCGGACCCGGACCCGGACCCGGACCCGGACCCGGACCCGGAACCTTACCCGGACCCGGATCCGGACCCGGACCCGGACCTTTACCCGGACCCGGAATCGGAAACGGAACCGGAACCGGACCCGGACCCGGACCCGGACCCGGAACCTTACCCGGACCCGGATCCGGACCCGGACCCGGACCTTTACCCGGACCCGGAATCGGAACCGGAACCGGACCCGGACCCGGACCCGGACCCGGACCCGGACCCGGACCCGGACCCGGACCCGGACCCGGACCCGGACCCTTACCCGGACCCGGACCCGGACTTTGACCCGGACCTTTACCCGGACCCGGAACCGGAACCGGACCCGGACCCAGACCCGGACCCTTACCCGGACCCGGACCCGGACCCGGAGCCGGACCCGGACCCGGAGCCGGACCCGGACCCTTACCCGGACCCGGACCCGGACCCTTACCCGGACCCGGACCCGGACCCGGACCAGGACCCGGACCTGGATCCTTACCCGGAACCGGAACCGGACCCGGACCCGGACCCGGACCCTTACCCGGACCCGGACCCGGACCCTTACCCGGACCCGGACCCGGACCCGGACCCGGACCCGGACCCGGACCCGGACCCGGACCCGGACCCTTACCCGGACCCGGACCCGGACTTTGACCCGGACCTTTACCCGGACCCGAACCGGAACCGGACCCGGACCCAGACCCGGACCGTTACCCGGACCCGGACCCGGACCCGGACCCGGACCCGGACCCGGACCCTTACCCGGACCCGGACCCGCACCTTTACCCGGACCCGGAACCGGACCCGGACCCTTACCCGGACCCGGACCCGGACCCGGACCCGGACCCGGACCCTTACCCGGACCCGGACCCGCACCTTTACCCGGACCCGGAACCGGACCCGGACCCGGACCCTGACCCGGACCCGGACCCGGACCCGGACCCGGACCCGGACCCGGACCCGGACCCGGAACCTTACCCGGACCCGGATCCGGACCCGGACCCGGACCTTTACCCGGACCCGGAATCGGAACCGGACCCGGACCCGGACCCGGACCCGGACCCGGACCCGGACCCGGACCCGGACCCGGACCCGGACCCGGACCCGGACCTTTACCCGGACCCGGAATCGGAACCAGAACCGGAACCGGACCCGGACCCGGACCCGGACCCGGACCCGGACCCGGACCCTTACCCGGACCCGGACCCGGACTTTGACCCGGACCTTTACCCGGACCCGGAACCGGAACCGGACCCGGACCCAGACCCGGACCCTTACCCGGACCCGGACCCGGACCCGGAGCCGGCCCCGGACCCTTACCCGGACCCAGACCCGGACCCTTACCCGGACCCGGACCCGGACCCGGACCAGGACCCGGACCTGGATCCTTACCCGGAACCGGAACCGGACCCGGACCCGGACCCGGACCCGGACCCTTACCCGGACCCGGACCCGCACCTTTACCCGGACCCGGAACTGGACCCGGACCCGGACCCTGACCCGGACCTTTACCCGGACCCGGACCCGGACCCGGACCCGGAACCGGACCCGGAACCGGACCCGGACCCGGACCCGGACCCGGACCCGGACCCGGACCCGGACCCGGACCCGGACCCGGACCAGGAACCTTACCCGGACCTGGATCCGGACCCGGACCCGGACCTTTACCCGGACCCGGAATCGGAACCGGAACCGGAACCGGACCCGGACCCGGACCCGGACCCGGACCCGGACCCGGACCCGGACCCGGACCCGGACCCGGACCCTTCCCCGGACCCGGACCCGGACTTTGACCCGGACCTTTACCCGGACCCGGAACCGGAACCGGACCCGGACCCAGACCCGGACCCTTACCCGGACCCGGACCCGGACCCGGACCCGGACCCGGAGCCGGACCCGGACCCTTACCCGGACCCGGACCCGGACCCTTACCCGGACCCGGACCCGGACCCGGACCAGGACCCGGACCTGGATCCTTACCCGGAACCGGAACCGGACCCGGACCCGGACCCGGACCCTTACCCGGACCCGGACCCGGACCCTTACCCGGACCCGGACCCGGACCCAGACCCGGACCCGGACCCGGACCCGGACCCTTACCCGGACCCGGACCCGGACTTTGACCCGGACCTTTACCCGGACCCGGAACCGGAACCGGACCTGGACCCAGACCCGGACCCTTACCCGGACCAGGACCCGGACCCGGAGCCGGACCCGGACCCTTACCCGGACCCGGACCCGGACCCTTACCCGGACCCGGACCCGGACCAGGACCCGGACCTGGATCTTTACCCGGAACCGGAACCGGAACCGGAACCGGACCCGGACCCGGACCCGGACCCTTACCCGGACCCGGACCCGGACCCTTACCCGGACCCGGAACCGGAACCGGAACCGGACCCGGACCCGGACCCGGACCCGGACCCATACCCGGACCCTTACCCGGACCCGGACCCGGACCCGGACCTTTACCCGGACCCGGAACCGGAACCGGAACCGGACCCAGACCCGGACCAGGACCCGGACCCAGACCCGGACCCTTACCCGGACCCGGACCCGGAGCCGGAGCCGGACCTTTATCCGGACCCGGACCCTTACCCGGACCAGGACCCGGACCCGGACCTGGACCCAGACCCGGACCCTTACCCGGACCCGGACCCGGACCCGGACCCGGACCCGGACCCAGACCCTTACCCGGATCCGGACCCGGACCCGGACCCGGACCCTTACCCGGACCCGGACCCGGACCCGGACCCGGACCTTTACCCGGACCCGGAATCGGAACCGGAACCGGACCCGGACCCGGACCCGGACCCGGACCCGGACCTGGACCCGGACCCGGACCCGGACCCGGACCCTTACCCGGACCCGGACCCGGACTTTGACCCGGACCTTTACCCGGACCCGGAACCGGAACCGGACCTGGACCCGGACCCAGACCCGGACCCTTACCCGGACCCGGACCCGGACCCGGAGCCGGACCCGGACCCTTACCCGGACCCGGACCCGGACCCTTACCCGGACCCGGACCCGGACCCGGACCAGGACCCGGACCTGGATCCTTACCCGGAACCGGAACCGGACCCGGACCCGGACCCGGACCCTTACCCGGACCCGGACCTGGACCCTTACCCGGACCCGGACCCGGACCCTTACCCGGACCCGGACCCGGACTTTGACCCGGACCTTTACCCGGACCCGGAACCGGAACCGGACCTGGACCCGGACCCAGACCCGGACCCTTACCCGGACCCGGACCCGGACCCGGAGCCGGCCCCGGACCCTTACCCGGACCCGGACCCGGACCCTTACCCGGACCCGGACCCGGACCCGGACCAGGACCCGGACCTGGATCCTTACCCGGAACCGGAACCGGAACCGGACCCGGACCCGGACCCGGACCCTTACACGGACCCGGACCCGCACCTTTACCCGGACCCGGAACCGGACACGGACCCGGACCCTGACCCGGACCTTTACCCGGACCCGGACCCGGACCCGGACCCGGAACCGGACCCGGACCCGGACCCGGACCCGGACCCGGACCCGGACCCGGAACCTTACCCGGACCCGGATCCGGACCCGGACCCGGACCTTTACCCGGACCCGGAATCGGAAACGGAACCGGAACCGGACCCGGACCCGGACCCGGACCCGGCCCCAGACCCGGACCCGGACCCGGACCCGGACCCGGACCCGGACCCGGACCTTTACCCGGACCCGGAATCGGAACCGGAACCGGAACCGGACCCGGACCCGGACCCGGACCCGGACCCGGACCCTTACCCGGACCCGGACCCGGACTTTGACCCGGACCTTTACCCAGACCCGGAACCGGAACCGGACCCGGACCCAGACCCGGACCCTTACCCGGACCCGGACCCGGACCCGGAGCCGGCCCCGGACCCTTACCCGGACCCAGACCCGGACCCTTACCCGGACCCGGACCCGGACTTTGACCCGGACCTTTACCCAGACCCGGAACCGGAACCGGACCCGGACCCAGACCCGGACCCTTACCCGGACCCGGACCCGGACCCGGAGCCGGCCCCGGACCCTTACCCGGACCCAGACCCGGACCCTTACCCGGACCCGGACCCGGACCCGGACCAGGACCCGGACCTGGATCCTTACCCGGAACCGGAACCGGAACCGGACCCGGACCCGGACCCGGACCCTTACCCGGACCCGGACCCGCACCTTTACCCGGACCCGGAACCGGACCCGGACCCGGACCCTGACCCGGACCTTTACCCGGACCCGGACCCGGACCCGGACCCGGAACCGGACCCGGAACCGGACCCGGACCCGGACCCGGACCCGGACCCGGACCCGGACCCGGACCCGGACCCGGACCCGGACCAGGAACCTTACCCGGACCTGGATCCGGACCCGGACCCGGACCTTTACCCGGACCCGGATTCGGAACCGGAACCGGAACCGGACCCGGACCCGGACCCGGACCCGGACCCGGACCCGGACCCGGACCCGGACCCGGACCCGGACCCTTCCCCGGACCCGGACCCGGACTTTGACCCGGACCTTTACCCGGACCCGGAACCGGAACCGGACCCGGACCCAGACCCGGACCCTTACCCGGACCCGGACCCGGACCCGGACCCGGACCCGGAGCCGGACCCGGACCCTTACCCGGACCCGGACCCGGACCCTTACCCGGACCCGGACCCGGACCCGGACCAGGACCCGGACCTGGATCCTTACCCGGAACCGGAACCGGACCCGGACCCGGACCCGGACCCGGACCCTTACCCGGACCCGGACCCGGACCCTTACCCGGACCCGGACCCGGACCAAGACCCGGACCCGGACCCGGACCCGGACCCGGACCCGGATCCGGACCCGGATCCGGACCCGGACCCGGACCCGGACCCGGACCCGGACCCTGTCCCGGACCCGGACCCGGACCCGGACCCGGACCCGGACCCGGACCCGGACCCGGACCCGGAACCTTACCCGGACCCGGACCCGGACCCGGACCCGGACCTTTACCCGGACCCGGAATCGGAACCGGACCCGGACCCGGACCCGGACCCGGACCCGGACCCGGACCCGGACCCGGACCCGGACCCGGACCCGGACCCTTACCCGGACCCGGACCCGGACTTTGACCCGGACCTTTACCCGGACCCGGAACCGGAACCGGACCTGGACCCAGACCCGGACCCTTACCCGGACCAGGACCCGGACCCGGAGCCGGACCCGGACCCTTACCCGGACCCGGACCCGGACCCTTACCCGGACCAGGACCCGGACCAGGACCCGGACCTGGATCTTTACCCGGAACCGGAACCGGAACCGGAACCGGACCCGGACCCGGACCCGGACCCATACCCGGACCCTTACCCGGACCCGGACCTGGACCCGGACCTTTACCCGGACCCGGAACCGGAACCGGAACCGGACCCAGACCCGGACCAGGACCCGGACCCAGACCCGGACCCTTACCCGGACCCGGACCCGGAGCCGGAGCCGGACCTTTATCCGGACCCGGACCCTTACCCGGACCAGGACCCGGACCCGGACCTGGACCCAGACCCGGACCCTTACCCGGACCCGGACCCGGACCCGGACCCGGACCCGGACCCAGACCCTTACCCGGATCCGGACCCGGACCCGGACCCGGACCCTTACCCGGACCCGGACCCGGACCCGGACCCGGACCCGGACCTTTACCCGGACCCGGAATCGGAACCGGAACCGGACCCGGACCCGGACCCGGACCCGGACCCGGACCTGGACCCGGACCCGGACCCGGACCCGGACCCTTACCCGGACCCGGACCCGGACTTTGACCCGGACCTTTACCCGGACCCGGAACCGGAACCGGACCTGGACCCGGACCCAGACCCGGACCCTTACCCGGACCCGGACCCGGACCCGGAGCCGGACCCGGACCCTTACCCGGACCCGGACCCGGACCCTTACCCGGACCCGGACCCGGACCCGGACCAGGACCCGGACCTGGATCCTTACCCGGAACCGGAACCGGACCCGGACCCGGACCCGGACCCTTACCCGGACCCGGACCCGGACCCTTACCCGGACCCGGACCCGGACCCTTACCCGGACCCGGACCCGGACTTTGACCCGGACCTTTACCCGGACCCGGAACCGGAACCGGACCTGGACCCGGACCCAGACCCGGACCCTTACCCGGACCCGGACCCGGACCCGGAGCCGGCCCCGGACCCTTACCCGGACCCGGACCCGGACCCTTACCCGGACCCGGACCCGGACCCGGACCAGGACCCGGACCTGGATCCTTACCCGGAACCGGAACCGGAACCGGACCCGGACCCGGACCCGGACCCTTACACGGACCCGGACCCGCACCTTTACCCGGACCCGGAACCGGACACGGACCCGGACCCTGACCCGGACCTTTACCCGGACCCGGACCCGGACCCGGACCCGGACCCGGACCCGGAACCGGACCCGGACCCGGACCCCGACCCGGACCCGGACCCGGACCCGGACCCGGACCCGGAACCTTACCCGGACCTGGATCCGGACCCGGACCCGGACCTTTACCCGGACCCGGAATCGGAACCGGAACCGGACCCGGACCCTTACCCGGACCCGGACCCGGACTTTGACCCGGACCTTTACCCGGACCCGGAACCGGAACCGGACCCGGACCCAGACCCGGACCCTTACCCGGACCCAGACCCGGACCCGGACCCGGAGCCGGACCCGGACCCTTACCCGGACCCGGACCCGGACCCTTACCCGGACCCGGACCCGGACCCGGACCAGGACCCGGACCCGGACTTTGACCCGGACCTTTACCCGGACCCGGAACCGGAACCGGACCTGGACCCGGACCCAGACCCGGACCCTTACCCGGACCCGGACCCGGACCCGGAGCCGGCCCCGGACCCTTACCCGGACCCGGACCCGGACCCTTACCCGGACCCGGACCCGGACCCGGACCAGGACCCGGACCTGGATCCTTACCCGGAACCGGAACCGGAACCGGACCCGGACCCGGACCCGGACCCTTACACGGACCCGGACCCGCACCTTTACCCGGACCCGGAACCGGACACGGACCCGGACCCTGACCCGGACCTTTACCCGGACCCGGACCCGGACCCGGACCCGGACCCGGACCCGGACCCGGACCCGGACCCGGACCCGGACCCGGAACCTTACCCGGACCCGGATCCGGACCCGGACCCGGACCTTTACCCGGACCCGGAATCGGAAACGGAACCGGAACCGGACCCGGACCCGGACCCGGACCCGGCCCCAGACCCGGACCCGGACCCGGACCCGGACCCGGACCCGGACCCGGACCTTTACCCGGACCCGGAATCGGAACCGGAACCGGAACCGGACCCGGACCCGGACCCGGACCCGGACCCGGACCCGGACCCTTACCCGGACCCGGACCCGGACTTTGACCCGGACCTTTACCCAGACCCGGAACCGGAACCGGACCCGGACCCAGACCCGGACCCTTACCCGGACCCGGACCCGGACCCGGAGCCGGCCCCGGACCCTTACCCGGACCCAGACCCGGACCCTTACCCGGACCCGGACCCGGACCCGGACCAGGACCCGGACCTGGATCCTTACCCGGAACCGGAACCGGAACCGGACCCGGACCCGGACCCGGACCCTTACCCGGACCCGGACCCGCACCTTTACCCGGACCCGGAACCGGACCCGGACCCGGACCCTGACCCGGACCTTTACCCGGACCCGGACCCGGACCCGGACCCGGAACCGGACCCGGAACCGGACCCGGACCCGGACCCGGACCCGGACCCGGACCCGGACCCGGACCCGGACCAGGAACCTTACCCGGACCTGGATCCGGACCCGGACCCGGACCTTTACCCGGACCCGGAATCGGAACCGGAACCGGAACCGGACCCGGACCCGGACCCGGACCCGGACCCGGACCCGGACCCGGACCCGGACCCGGACCCGGACCCGGACCCTTCCCCGGACCCGGACCCGGACTTTGACCCGGACCTTTACCCGGACCCGGAACCGGAACCGGACCCGGACCCAGACCCGGACCCTTACCCGGACCCGGACCCGGACCCGGACCCGGACCCGGAGCCGGACCCGGACCCTTACCCGGACCCGGACCCGGACCCTTACCCGGACCCGGACCCGGACCCGGACCAGGACCCGGACCTGGATCCTTACCCGGAACCGGAACCGGACCCGGACCCGGACCCGGACCCGGACCCTTACCCGGACCCGGACCCGGACCCTTACCCGGACCCGGATCCGGACCAAGACCCGGACCCGGACCCGGACCCGGACCCGGACCCGGATCCGGACCCGGATCCGGACCCGGACCCGGACCCGGACCCGGACCCGGACCCTGTCCCGGACCCGGACCCGGACCCGGACCCGGACCCGGACCCGGACCCGGACCCGGACCCGGACCCGGAACATTACCCGGACCCGGACCCGGACCCGGACCCGGACCTTTACCCGGACCCGGAATCGGAACCGGACCCGGACCCGGACCCGGACCCGGACCCGGACCCGGACCCGGACCCGGACCCGGACCCTTACCCGGACCCGGACCCGGACTTTGACCCGGACCTTTACCCGGACCCGGAACCGGAACCGGACCTGGACCCAGACCCGGACCCTTACCCGGACCAGGACCCGGACCCGGAGCCGGACCCGGACCCTTACCCGGACCCGGACCCGGACCCTTACCCGGACCAGGACCCGGACCAGGACCCGGACCTGGATCTTTACCCGGAACCGGAACCGGAACCGGAACCGGACCCGGACCCGGACCCGGACCCGGACCCATACCCGGACCCTTACCCGGACCCGGACCTGGACCCGGACCTTTACCCGGACCCGGAACCGGAACCGGAACCGGACCCAGACCCGGACCAGGACCCGGACCCAGACCCGGACCCTTACCCGGACCCGGACCCGGAGCCGGAGCCGGACCTTTATCCGGACCCGGACCCTTACCCGGACCAGGACCCGGACCCGGACCTGGACCCAGACCCGGACCCTTACCCGGACCCGGACCCGGACCCGGACCCGGACCCGGACCCAGACCCTTACCCGGATCCGGACCCGGACCCGGACCCGGACCCTTACCCGGACCCGGACCCGGACCCGGACCCGGACCCGGACCTTTACCCGGACCCGGAATCGGAACCGGAACCGGAACCGGACCCGGACCCGGACCCGGACCCGGACCCGGACCTGGACCCGGACCCGGACCCGGACCCGGACCCTTACCCGGACCCGGACCCGGACTTTGACCCGGACCTTTACCCGGACCCGGAACCGGAACCGGACCTGGACCCGGACCCAGACCCGGACCCTTACCCGGACCCGGACCCGGACCCGGAGCCGGACCCGGACCCTTACCCGGACCCGGACCCGGACCCTTACCCGGACCCGGACCCGGACCCGGACCAGGACCCGGACCTGGATCCTTACCCGGAACCGGAACCGGACCCGGACCCGGACCCGGACCCTTACCCGGACCCGGACCCGGACCCTTACCCGGACCCGGACCCGGACCCTTACCCGGACCCGGACCCGGACTTTGACCCGGACCTTTACCCGGACCCGGAACCGGAACCGGACCTGGACCCGGACCCAGACCCGGACCCTTACCCGGACCCGGACCCGGACCCGGAGCCGGCCCCGGACCCTTACCCGGACCCGGACCCGGACCCTTACCCGGACCCGGACCCGGACCCGGACCAGGACCCGGACCTGGATCCTTACCCGGAACCGGAACCGGAACCGGACCCGGACCCGGACCCGGACCCTTACACGGACCCGGACCCGCACCTTTACCCGGACCCGGAACCGGACACGGACCCGGACCCTGACCCGGACCTTTACCCGGACCCGGACCCGGACCCGGACCCGGACCCGGAACCGGACCCGGACCCGGACCCCGACCCGGACCCGGACCCGGACCCGGACCCGGACCCGGAACCTTACCCGGACCTGGATCCGGACCCGGACCCGGACCTTTACCCGGACCCGGAATCGGAACCGGAACCGGACCCGGACCCTTACCCGGACCCGGACCCGGACTTTGACCCGGACCTTTACCCGGACCCGGAACCGGAACCGGACCCGGACCCAGACCCGGACCCTTACCCGGACCCGGACCCGGACCCGGACCCGGAGCCGGACCCGGACCCTTACCCGGACCCGGACCCGGACCCTTACCCGGACCCGGACCCGGACCCGGACCAGGACCCGGACCTGGATCCTTACCCGGAACCGGAACCGGACCCGGACCCGGACCCGGACCCTTACCCGGACCCGGACCCGGACCCTTACCCGGACCCGGACCCGGACCCAGACCCGGACCCGGACCCGGACCCGGACCCGGACCCGGACCCGGACCCGGACCCGGACCCTGACCCGGACCCGGACCCGGACCCGGACCCGGACCCTGACCCGGACCCGGACCCGGACCCGGACCCGGACCCGGACCCGGACCCGGACCCGGAACCTTACCCGGACCCGGACCCGGACCCGGACCCGGACCCGGACCCTTACCCGGACCCGGACCCGGACCCGGACCAGGACCCGGACCTGGATCCTTACCCGGAACCGGAACCGGACCCGGACCCGGACCCGGACCCGGACCCTTACCCGGACCCGGACCCGGACCCTTACCCGGACCCGGACCCGGACCAAGACCCGGACCCGGACCCGGACCCGGACCCGGACCCGGATCCGGACCCGGATCCGGACCCGGACCCGGACCCGGACCCGGACCCGGACCCTGTCCCGGACCCGGACCCGGACCCGGACCCGGACCCGGACCCGGACCCGGACCCGGACCCGGAACCTTACCCGGACCCGGACCCGGACCCGGACCCGGACCTTTACCCGGACCCGGAATCGGAACCGGACCCGGACCCGGACCCGGACCCGGACCCGGACCCGGACCCGGACCCGGACCCGGACCCGGACCCGGACCCGGACCCTTACCCGGACCCGGACCCGGACTTTGACCCGGACCTTTACCCGGACCCGGAACCGGAACCGGACCTGGACCCAGACCCGGACCCTTACCCGGACCAGGACCCGGACCCGGAGCCGGACCCGGACCCTTACCCGGACCCGGACCCGGACCCTTACCCGGACCAGGACCCGGACCAGGACCCGGACCTGGATCTTTACCCGGAACCGGAACCGGAA
The DNA here is from genome assembly GCA_022577455.1 of Arizona elegans. Taxonomy (NCBI): domain Eukaryota; kingdom Metazoa; phylum Chordata; class Lepidosauria; order Squamata; family Colubridae; genus Arizona; species Arizona elegans. The sequence continues at coordinate 163,885 of JAKOOJ010000026.1, forward strand.
CCGGAACCGGACCCGGACCCGGACCCGGACCCATACCCGGACCCTTACCCGGACCCGGACCTGGACCCGGACCTTTACCCGGACCCGGAACCGGAACCGGAACCGGACCCAGACCCGGACCAGGACCCGGACCCAGACCCGGACCCTTACCCGGACCCGGACCCGGAGCCGGAGCCGGACCTTTATCCGGACCCGGACCCTTACCCGGACCAGGACCCGGACCCGGACCTGGACCCAGACCCGGACCCTTACCCGGACCCGGACCCGGACCCGGACCCGGACCCGGACCCAGACCCTTACCCGGATCCGGACCCGGACCCGGACCCGGACCCTTACCCGGACCCGGACCCGGACCCGGACCCGGACCCGGACCTTTACCCGGACCCGGAATCGGAACCGGAACCGGACCCGGACCCGGACCCGGACCCGGACCCGGACCTGGACCCGGACCCGGACCCGGACCCGGACCCTTACCCGGACCAAGACCCGGACTTTGACCCGGACCTTTACCCGGACCCGGAACCGGAACCGGACCTGGACCCGGACCCAGACCCGGACCCTTACCCGGACCCGGACCCGGACCCGGAGCCGGACCCGGACCCTTACCCGGACCCGGACCCGGACCCTTACCCGGACCCGGACCCGGACCCGGACCAGGACCCGGACCTGGATCCTTACCCGGAACCGGAACCGGACCCGGACCCGGACCCGGACCCTTACCCGGACCCGGACCCGGACCCTTACCCGGACCCGGACCCGGACCCTTACCCGGACCCGGACCCGGACTTTGACCCGGACCTTTACCCGGACCCGGAACCGGAACCGGACCTGGACCCGGACCCAGACCCGGACCCTTACCCGGACCCGGACCCGGACCCGGAGCCGGCCCCGGACCCTTACCCGGACCCGGACCCGGACCCTTACCCGGACCCGGACCCGGACCCGGACCAGGACCCGGACCTGGATCCTTACCCGGAACCGGAACCGGAACCGGACCCGGACCCGGACCCGGACCCTTACACGGACCCGGACCCGCACCTTTACCCGGACCCGGAACCGGACACGGACCCGGACCCTGACCCGGACCTTTACCCGGACCCGGACCCGGACCCGGACCCGGAACCGGACCCGGACCCGGACCCCGACCCGGACCCGGACCCGGACCCGGACCCGGACACGGAACCTTACCCGGACCTGGATCCGGACCCGGACCCGGACCTTTACCCGGACCCGGAATCGGAACCGGAACCGGACCCGGACCCTTACCCGGACCCGGACCCGGACTTTGACCCGGACCTTTACCCGGACCCGGAACCGGAACCGGACCCGGACCCAGACCCGGACCCTTACCCGGACCCGGACCCGGACCCGGACCCGGAGCCGGACCCGGACCCTTACCCGGACCCGGACCCGGACCCTTACCCGGACCCGGACCCGGACCCGGACCCTTACCCGGACCCGGACCCGGACCCTTACCCGGACCCGGACCCGGACCCAGACCCGGACCCGGACCCGGACCCGGACCCGGACCCGGACCCGTACCCGGACCCGGACCCTGACCCGGACCCGGACCCGGACCCGGACCCGGACCCTGACCCGGACCCGGACCCGGACCCGGACCCGGACCCGGACCCGGACCCGGACCCGGAACCTTACCCGGACCCGGACCCGGACCCGGACCCGGACCTTTACCCGGACCCGGAATCAGAACCGGAACCGGACCCGGACCCGGACCCGGACCCGGACCCGGACCCGGACCCGGACCCGGACCCGGACCCGGACCCGGACCCGGACCCTTACCCGGACCCGGACCCGGACTTTGAACCGGACCTTTACCCGGACCCGGAACCGGAACCGGACCTGGACCCAGACCCGGACCCTTACCCGGACCCGGACCCGGACCCGGAGCCGGACCCGGACCCTTACCCGGACCCGGACCCGGACCCTTACCCGGACCCGGACCCGGACCAGGACCCGGACCTGGATCTTTACCCGGAACCAGAACCGGAACCGGACCCGGACCCGGACCCGGACCCGGACCCGGACCCGGACCCGGACCCGAAACCTTACCCGGATCCGGACCCGGACCCGGATCCGGACCCGGACCCGGACCTTTACCCGGACCCGGAACCGGAACCGGAACCGGAACCGGACCCGGACCCGGACCCGGACCCATACCCGGACCCTTACCCGGACCCGGACCCGGACCCGGACCCGGACCTTTACCCGGACCCGGAACCGGAACCGGACCCGGACCCGGACCCGGACCAGGACCCGGACCCAGACCCGGACCCTTACCCGGACCCGGACCCGGAGCCGGAGCCGGACCTTTATCCGGACCCGGACCCTTACCCGGACCAGGACCCGGACCCGGACCTGGACCCAGACCCGGACCCTTACCCGGACCCGGATCCGGACCCGGACCCGGACCCGGACCCAGACCCTTACCCGGATCCGGACCCAGACCCGGACCCGGACCCTTACCCGGACCCGGACCCGGACCCGGACCTTTTCCCGGACCCGGAATCGGAACCGGAACCGGACCCGGACCCGGACCCGGACCCGGACCCGGACCCGGACCCGGACCCGGACCCGGACCCTTACCCGGACCCGGACCCGGACTTTGACCCGGACCTTTACCCGGACCCGGAACCGGAACCGGACCTGGACCCGGACCCAGACCCGGACCCATACCCGGACCCGGACCCGGACCCGGAGCCGGACCCGGACCCTTACCCGGACCCGGACCCGGACCCTTACCCGGACCCGGACCCGGACCCGGACCAGGACCCGGACCTGGATCCTTACCCGGAACCGGAACCGGACCCGGACCCGGACCCGGACCAGGACCCTGACCCGGACCCGGACCCGGACCCGGACCCGGACCCGGACCCGGACCCGGAACCTTACCCGGACCCGGACCCGGACCCGGACCCGGACCTTTACCCGGACCCGGAATCGGAACCGGAACCGGACCCGGACCCGGACCAGGACCCGGACCCGGACCCGGACCCGGACCCGGACCCTTACCCGGACCCGGACCCGGACTTTGACCCGGACCTTTACCCGGACCCGGAACCGGAACCGGACCTGGACCCAGACCCGGACCCTTACCCGGACCCGGACCCGGACCCGGAGCCAGACCCGGACCCTTACCCGGACCCGGACCCGGACCCTTACCCGGACCCGGACCCGGACCCGGACCAGGACCCGGACCTGGATCTTTACCCGGAACCGGAACCGGAACCGGAACCGGACCCGGACCCTTACCCGGACCCGGACCCGGACCCGGACCATTACCCGGACCCGGACCCGGACCCGGACCCGGACCCTTACCCGGACTCGGACCCGGACCCGGACATGGACCCGGACCCTTACCCGGACCCGGACCCGGACCCGGACCCGGACCCGGACCCGGACCCGGACCCGGACCCGGACCCGGACCCGGACCCGGACCCTTACCCGGACCCGGACCCGGACCCGGACCCGGACCCGGACCCGGACCTTTACCCGGACCCGGAATCGGAACCGGAACCGGAACCGGACCCGGACCCGGACCCGGACCCGGACCCGGACCCGGACCCGGACCGTTACCCGGACCCGGACCCGGACTTTGACCCGGACCTTTACCCGGACCCGGAACCGGAACCGGACCCGGACCCAGACCCGGACCCTTACCCGGACCCGGCCCCGGACCCGGAGCCGGCCCCGGACCCTTACCCGGACCCGGACCCGGACCCTTACCCGGACCCGGACCCGGACCCGGACCAGGACCCGGACCTGGATCCTTACCCGGAACCGGAACCGGAACCGGACCCGGACCCGGACCCGGACCCTTACACGGACCCGGACCCGCACCTTTACCCGGACCCGGAACCGGACACGGACCCGGACCCTGACCCGGACCTTTACCCGGACCCGGACCCGGACCCGGACCCGGACCCGGAACCGGACCCGGACCCGGACCCCGACCCGGACCCGGACCCGGACCCGGACCCGGACCCGGACCCGGACCCGGACCCGGAACCTTACCCGGACCTGGATCCGGACCCGGACCCGGACCTTTACCCGGACCCGGAATCGGAACCGGACCCGGACCCGGACCCGGACCCGGACCCGGACCCGGACCCGGACCCGGACCCGGACCCGGACCCGGACCCGGACCCGGACCCTTACCCGGACCCGGACCCGGACTTTGACCCGGACCTTTACCCGGACCCGGAACCGGAACCGGACCCGGACCCAGACCCGGACCCTTACCCGGACCCGGACCCGGACCCGGACCCGGAGCCGGACCCGGACCCTTACCCGGACCCGGACCCGGACCCTTACCCGGACCCGGACCCGGACCCGGACCAGGACCCGGACCTGGATCCTTACCCGGAACCGGAACCGGACCCGGACCCGGACCCGGACCCTTACCCGGACCCGGACCCGGACCCTTACCCGGACCCGGACCCGGACCCAGACCCGGACCCGGACCCGGACCCGGACCCGGACCCGGACCCGGACCCGGACCCGGACCCGGACCCTGACCCGGACCCGGACCCGGACCCGGACCCTGACCCGGACCCGGACCCGGACCCGGACCCGGACCCGGACCCGGACCCCGACCCGGACCCAGACCCGGAACCTTACCCGGACCTGGACCCGGACCCGGACCCGGACCTTTACCCGGACCCGGAATCAGAACCGGAACCGGAACCGGACCCGGACCCGGACCCGGACCCGGACCCGGACCCGGACCCGGACCCGGACCCTTACCCGGACCCGGACCCGGACTTTGACCCGGACCTTTACCCGGACCCGGAACCGGAACCGGACCTGGACCCAGACCCGGACCCTTACCCGGACCCGGACCCGGACCCGGAGCCGGACCCGGACCCTTACCCGGACCCGGACCCGGACCCTTACCCGGACCCGGACCCGGACAAGGATCCGGACCTGGATCTTTACCCGGAACCAGAACCGGAACCGGACCCGGACCCGGACCCGGACCCGGACCCGGACCCGGACCCGGACCCGGACCCGGACCCGAAACCTTACCCGGATCCGGACCCGGACCCGGATCCGGACCCGGACCCGGACCTTTACCCGGACCCGGAACCGGAACCGGAACCGGACCCGGACCCGGACCCGGACCCGGACCCATACCCGGACCCTTACCCGGACCCGGACCCGGACCCGGACCTGGACCTTTACCCGGACCCGGAACCGGACCCGGACCCGGACCCGGACCCGGACCAGGACCCGGACCCAGACCCGGACCCTTACCCGGACCCGGACCCGGAGCCGGACCCGGACCTTTATCCGGACCCGGACCCTTACCCGGACCAGGACCCGGACCCGGACCTGGACCCAGACCCGGACCCTTACCCGGACCCGGATCCGGACCCGGACCCGGACCCGGACCCAGACCCATACCCGGATCCGGACCCGGACCCGGACCCGGACCCTTACCCGGACCCGGACCCGGACCCGGACCTTTTCCCGGACCCGGAATCGGAACCGGAACCGGACCCGGACCCGGACCCGGACCCGGACCCGGACCCGGACCCGGACCCGGACCCGGACCCGGACCCTTACCCGGACCCGGACCCGGACTTTGACCCGGACCTTTACCCGGACCCGGAACCGGAACCGGACCTGGACCCGGACCCAGACCCGGACCCTTACCCCTACCCGGACCCGGACCCGGAGCCGGACCCGGACCCTTACCCGGACCCGGACCCGGACCCTTACCCGGACCCGGACCCGGACCCGGACCAGGACCCGGACCTGGATCCTTACCCGGAACCGGAACCGGACCCGGACCCGGACCCGGACCCTTACCCGGACCCGGACCCGGACCCTTACCCGGACCCGGACCCGGACCCAGACCCGGACCCGGACCAGGACCCTGACCCGGACCCGGACCCGGACCCGGACCCGGACCCGGACCCGGACCCGGACCCGGAACCTTACCCGGACCCGGACCCGGACCCGGACCCGGACCTTTACCCGGACCCGGAACCGGAACCGGAACCGGACCCGGACCCGGACCTGGACCCGGACCCGGACCCGGACCCATACCCGGACCCTTACCCGGACCCGGACCCGGACCCGGACCCGGACCCGGACCCGGACCCGGACCCGGACCTTTACCCGGACCCGGAACCGGAACCGGACCCGGACCCAGACCAGGACCCGGACCCAGACCCGGACCCTTACCCGGACCCGGACCCGGAGCCGGAGCCGGACCTTTATCCGGACCCGGACCCTTACCCGGACCAGGACCCGGACCCGGACCTGGACCCAGACCCGGACCCTTACCCGGACCCGGACCCGGACCCAGACCCGGACCCGGACCCAGACCCTTACCCGGATCCGGACCCGGACCCGGACCCGGACCCTTACCCGGACCTGGACCCGGACCCGGACATGGACCCGGACCCTTACCCGGACCCGGACCCGGACCCGGACCTGGACCCGGACCCGGACCCGGACCCGGACCCGGACCCTTACCCGGACCCGGACCCGGACCCTTACCCTGACCCTCACCCGGACCCAGACCCGGACCCTTACCCGGACCCGGACCCGGACCAGGACCAGGACCCGGACCTGGATCCTTACCCGGAACCGGAACCGGAACCGGAACCGGACCCGGACCTGGACCCGGACCCGGACCTGGACCCTTACCTGGACCCGGACCCGGACCCGGACCCGGACCCGGACCCGGACCCGGACCCGGACCCGGACCCATACCCAGACCCTTACCCGGACCCGGACCCGGAACCTTACCCGGACCCGGACCCGGACCCGGACCCGGACCTTTACCCGGACCCGGAATCGGAACCGGAACCGGACCCGGACCCGGACCCGGACCCGGACCCGGACCCGGACCCGGACCCGGACCCTTACCCGGACCCGGACCCGGACTTTGACCCGGACCTTTACCCGGACCCGGAACCGGAACCGGACCTGGACCCAGACCCGGACCCTTACCCGGACCCGGACCCGGACCCGGAGCCGGACCCGGACCCTTACCCGGACCCGGACCCGGACCCATACCCGGACCCGGACCCGGACCCGGACCAGGACCCGGACCTGGATCTTTACCCGGAACCGGAACCGGACCCTTACCCGGACCCGGACCCGGACCCGGACCCGGACCCGGACCCGGACTCGGACCCGGACCCGGACCCGGACCTGGACACGGACACGGACCCGGACCCGGACGCGGACCCGGACCCGAAACCTTACCCGGATCCGGACCCGGACCCGGATCCGGACCCGGACCCGGACCTTTACCCGGACCCGGAACCGGAACCGGAACCGGACCCAGACCCGGACCCGGACCCGGACCCGGACCCATACCCGGACCCTTACCCGGACCCGGACCCGGACCCGGACCCGGACCTTTACCCGGACCCGGAACCGGAACCGGACCCGGACCCGGACCCGGACCAGGACCCGGACCCAGACCCGGACCCTTACCCGGACCCGGACCCGGAGCCGGAGCCGGACCTTTATCTGGACCCGGACCCTTACCCGGACCAGGACCCGGACCCGGACCTGGACCCAGACCCGGACCCTTACCCGGACCCGGACCCGGACCCAGACCCGGACCCGGACCCAGACCCTTACCCGGATCCGGACCCGGACCCGGACCCGGACCCTTACCCGGACCTGGACCCGGACCCGGACATGGACCCGGACCCTTACCCGGACCCGGACCCGGACCCGGACCTGGACCCGGACCCGGACCCGGACCCGGACCCGGACCGTTACCCGGACCCGGACCCAGACCCTTACGCTGACCCTTACCCGGACCCAGACCCGGACCCTTACCCGGACCCGGAACCGGACCCGGACCAGGACCCGGACCTGGATCCTTACCCGGAACCGGACCCGGAGCTGGACCCGGACCCGGAGCTGGACCCGGACCCGGACCCGGACCCTTACCCGGACCCGGACCCGGACCCATACCCAGACCCTTACCCGGACCCGGACCCGGAACCTTACCCGGACCCGGACCCGGACCCGGACCCGGACCTTTACCCGGACCCGGAATCGGAACCGGAACCGGACCCGGACCCGGACCCGGACCCGGACCCGGACCCGGACCCGGACCCGGACCCGGACCCTTACCCGGACCCGGACCCGGACTTTGACCCGGACCTTTACCCGGACCCGGAACCGGAACCGGACCTGGACCCAGACCCGGACCCTTACCCGGACCCGGACCCGGACCCGGAGCCGGACCCGGACCCTTACCCGGACCCGGACCCGGACCCATACCCGGACCCGGACCCGGACCCGGACCAGGACCCGGACCTGGATCTTTACCCGGAACCGGAACCGGACCCTTACCCGGACCCGGACCCGGACCCGGACCCGGACCCGGACCCGGACTCGGACCCGGACCCGGACCCGGACCTGGACACGGACACGGACCCGGACCCGGACGCGGACCCGGACCCGAAACCTTACCCGGATCCGGACCCGGACCCGGATCCGGACCCGGACCCGGACCTTTACCCGGACCCGGAACCGGAACCGGAACCGGACCCAGACCCGGACCCGGACCCGGACCCGGACCCATACCCGGACCCTTACCCGGACCCGGACCCGGACCCGGACCCGGACCTTTACCCGGACCCGGAACCGGAACCGGACCCGGACCCGGACCCGGACCAGGACCCGGACCCAGACCCGGACCCTTACCCGGACCCGGACCCGGAGCCGGAGCCGGACCTTTATCTGGACCCGGACCCTTACCCGGACCAGGACCCGGACCCGGACCTGGACCCAGACCCGGACCCTTACCCGGACCCGGACCCGGACCCAGACCCGGACCCGGACCCAGACCCTTACCCGGATCCGGACCCGGACCCGGACCCGGACCCTTACCCGGACCTGGACCCGGACCCGGACATGGACCCGGACCCTTACCCGGACCCGGACCCGGACCCGGACCTGGACCCGGACCCGGACCCGGACCCGGACCCGGACCGTTACCCGGACCCGGACCCAGACCCTTACGCTGACCCTTACCCGGACCCAGACCCGGACCCTTACCCGGACCCGGAACCGGACCCGGACCAGGACCCGGACCTGGATCCTTACCCGGAACCGGACCCGGAGCTGGACCCGGACCCGGAGCTGGACCCGGACCCGGACCTGGACCCTTACCTGGACCCGGACCCGGACCCGGACCCGGACCCGGACCCGGACCCGGACCCATACCCGGACCCTTACCCGGACCCGGACCCGGAACCTTACCCGGACCCGGACCCGGACCCGGACCCGGACCCGGACCTTTACCCGGACCCGGAATCGGAACCGGAACCGGACCCGGACCCGGACCCGGACCCGGACCCGGACCCGGACCCGGACCCGGACCCTTACCCGGACCCGGACCCGGACTTTGACCCGGACCTTTACCCGGACCCGGAACCGGAACCGGACCTGGACCCAGACCCGGACCCTTACCCGGACCCGGACCCGGACCCGGAGCCGGACCCGGACCCTTACCCGGACCCGGACCCGGACCCATACCCGGACCCGGACCCGGACCAGGACCCGGACCTGGATCTTTACCCGGAACCGGACCCGGACCCGGACCCGGACCCGGACCCGGACCCTTACCCGGACCCGGACCCGGACCCGGACCCTTACCCGGACCCGGACCCGGACCCGGACCCGGACCCGGACCCGGACCCGGACCCGGACCCGGACCCGGACACGGACACGGACACGGACCCGGACGCGGACCCGGACCCGAAACCTTACCCGGATCCGGACCCGGACCCGGATCCGGACCCGGACCCGGACCTTTACCCGGACCCGGAATCGGAACCGGACCCGGACCCGGACCCGGACCCGGACCCGGGCCCGGACCCGGACCCGGACCCGGACCCGGACCCGGACCCTTACCCGGACCCGGACCCGGACTTTGACCCGGACCTTTACCCGGACCCGGAACCGGAACCGGACCCGGACCCAGACCCGGACCCTTACCCGGACCCGGACCCGGAGCCGGACCCGGACCCGGACCCGGACCCTTACCCGGACCCGGACCCGGACCCTTACCCGGACCCGGACCCGGACCAGGACCCGGACCTGGATCCTTACCCGGAACCGGAACCGGACCCGGACCCGGACCCGGACCCTTACCCGGACCCGGACCCGGACCCTTACCCGGACCCGGACCCGGACCCAGACCCGGACCCGGACCCGGACCCGGACCCGGACCCGGACCCGGACCCGGACCCTGACCCGGACCCGGACCCGGACCCGGGCCCGGACCCGGACCCGGACCCGGACCCGGACCCGGACCTTTACCCGGACCCGGAACCGGAACCGGAACCGGAACCGGACCCGGACCCGGACCAGGACCCAGACCCAGACCCGGACCCTTACACGGACCCGGACCCGGAGCCGGAGCCGGACCTTTATCCGGACCCGGACCCTTACCCGGACCAGGACCCGGACCCGGACCTGGACCCAGACCCGGACCCTTACCCGGACCCGGACCCGGACCCAGACCCGGACCTGGACCCAGACCCTTACCCGGATCCGGACCCGGACCCGGACCCGGACCCTTACCCGGACCCGGACCCGGCCCCGGACCCGGACCTTTACCTGGACCCGGAATCGGAACCGGAACCGGACCCGGACCCGGACCCGGACCCGGACCCAGACCCGGACCCGGACCCGGACCCGGACCCGGACCCTTACCAAGACCCGGACCCGGACCCGGACTTTGACCCGGACCTTTACCCGGACCCGGAACCGGAACCGGACCCGGACCCAGACCCGGACCCTTACCCGGACCCGGACCCGGACCCGGACCCGGAGCCGGACCCGGACCCTTACCCGGACCCGGACCCGGACCCTTACCCGGACCCGGACCCTTACCCGGACCCGGACCCGGACCCTTACCCGGACCCGGACCCGGACCCGGACCCGGACCCGGACCCGGACCCGGACCCGGACCCGGACCCGGACCCTGACCCGGACCCGGACCCGGACCCGGACCCGGACCCGGAACCTTACCCGGACCCGGACCCGGACCCGGACCCGGACCTTTACCCGGACCCGGAATCGGAACCGGAACCGGACCCGGACCCGGACCCGGACCCGGACCCGGACCCGGACCCGGACCCGGACCCGGACCCTTACCCGGACCCGGACCCAGACTTTGACCCGGACCTTTACCCGGACCCGGAACCGGAACCGGACCTGGACCCAGACCCGGACCCTTACCCGGACCCGGAGCCGGACCCGGAGCCGGACCCGGACCCTTACCCGGACCCGGACCCGGACCCTTACCCGGACCCGGACCCGGACCAGGCCCCGGACCTGGATCTTTACCCGGAACCGGAACCGGACCCGGACCCGGACCCGGACCCGGACCCGGACCCTTACCCGGACCCGGACCCGGACCCTTACCCGGACCCAGACCCGGACCCAGACCCGGACCCGGACCCGGACCCGGACCCGGACCCGGACCCGGACCCGGACCCGGACCCGGACCCGGACCCGGACCCGGACGCGGACCCGGACCCGAAACCTTACCCGGATCCGGACCCGGGCCCGGATCCGGACCCGGACCCGGACCTTTACCCGGACCCCGAACCGGAACCGGAACCGGACCCGGACCCGGACCCGGACCCGGACCCGGACCCATACCCGGACCCTTACCCGGACCCGGACCCGGACCCGGACCCGGACCTTTACCCGGACCCGGAACCGGAACCGGACCCGGACCAGGACCCGGACCAGGACCCGGACCCAGACCCGGACCCTTACCCGGACCCGGACCCGGAGTCGGAGCCGGACCTTTATCCGGACCCGGACCCTTACCCGGACCAGGACCCGGACCCGGACCTGGACCCAGACCCGGACCCTTACCCGGACCCGGACCCGGACCCAGACCCGGACCCGGACCCAGACCCTTACCCGGATCCGGACCCGGACCCGGACCCGGACCCTTACCCGGACCCGGACCCGGACCCGGACATGGACCCGGACCCTTACCCGGACCCGGACCCGGACCCGGACCTGGACCCGGACCCGGACCCGGACCCGGACCCTTACCCGGACCCGGACCCGGACCCTTACCCTGACCCTTACCCGGACCCAGACCCGGACCCTTACCCGGACCCGGACCCGGACCCGGACCAGGACCCGGACCTGGATCCTTACCCGGAACCGGAACCGGAACCGGACCCGGACCCTTACCCGGACCAGGACCCGGACCCGGACCTGGACCCAGACCCGGACCCTTACCCGGACCCGGACCCGGACCCAGACCCGGACCCGGACCCAGACCCTTACCCGGATCCGGACCCGGACCCGGACCCGGACCTTTACCCGGACCCGGAACCGGAACCGGACCCGGACCCGGACCCGGACCAGGACCCGGACCCAGACCCGGACCCTTACCCGGACCCGGACCCGGAGCCGGAGCCGGACCTTTATCTGGACCCGGACCCTTACCCGGACCAGGACCCGGACCCGGACCTGGACCCAGACCCGGACCCTTACCCGGACCCGGACCCGGACCCAGACCCGGACCCGGACCCAGACCCTTACCCGGATCCGGACCCGGACCCGGACCCTTACCCGGACCTGGACCCGGACCCGGACATGGACCCGGACCCTTACCCGGACCCGGACCCGGACCCGGACCTGGACCCGGACCCGGACCCGGACCCGGACCCGGACCGTTACCCGGACCCGGACCCAGACCCTTACGCTGACCCTTACCCGGACCCAGACCCGGACCCTTACCCGGACCCGGAACCGGACCCGGACCAGGACCCGGACCTGGATCCTTACCCGGAACCGGAACCGGAACCGGAACCGGACCCGGAGCTGGACCCGGACCCGGACCTGGACCCTTACCTGGACCCGGACCCGGACCCGGACCCGGACCCGGACCCGGACCCGGACCCGGACCCATACCCGGACCCTTACCCGGACCCGGACCCGGAACCTTACCCGGACCCGGACCCGGACCCGGACCCGGACCCGGACCTTTACCCGGACCCGGAATCGGAACCGGAACCGGACCCGGACCCGGACCCGGACCCGGACCCGGACCCGGACCCGGACCCGGACCCTTACCCGGACCCGGACCCGGACTTTGACCCGGACCTTTACCCGGACCCGGAACCGGAACCGGACCTGGACCCAGACCCGGACCCTTACCCGGACCCGGACCCGGACCCGGAGCCGGACCCGGACCCTTACCCGGACCCGGACCCGGACCCATACCCGGACCCGGACCCGGACCCGGACCCGGACCCTTACCCGGACCCGGACCCGGACCCTTACCCGGACCCGGACCCGGACCCGGACCCGGACCCGGACCCGGACCCGGACCCGGACACGGACACGGACACGGACACGGACCCGGACGCGGACCCGGACCCGAAACCTTACCCGGATCCGGACCCGGACCCGGATCCGGACCCGGACCCGGACCTTTACCCGGACCCGGAATCGGAACCGGACCCGGACCCGGACCCGGACCCGGACCCGGACCCGGACCCGGACCCGGACCCGGACCCTTACCCGGACCCGGACCCGGACTTTGACCCGGACCTTTACCCGGACCCGGAACCGGAACCGGACCCGGACCCAGACCCGGACCCTTACCCGGACCCGGACCCGGAGCCGGACCCGGACCCGGACCCGGACCCTTACCCGGACCCGGACCCGGACCCTTACCCGGACCCGGACCCGGACCAGGACCCGGACCTGGATCCTTACCCGGAACCGGAACCGGACCCGGACCCGGACCCGGACCCTTACCCGGACCCGGACCCGGACCCTTACCCGGACCCGGACCCGGACCCAGACCCGGACCCGGACCCGGACCCGGACCCGGACCCGGACCCGGACCCGGACCCTGACCCGGACCCGGACCCGGACCCGGGCCCGGACCCGGACCCGGACCCGGACCCGGACCCGGACCTTTACCCGGAACCGGAACCGGAACCGGAACCGGACCCGGACCCGGACCCGGACCAGGACCCAGACCCAGACCCGGACCCTTACACGGACCCGGACCCGGAGCCGGAGCCGGACCTTTATCCGGACCCGGACCCTTACCCGGACCAGGACCCGGACCCGGACCTGGACCCAGACCCGGACCCTTACCCGGACCCGGACCCGGACCCAGACCCGGACCCGGACCCAGACCCTTACCCGGATCCGGACCCGGACCCGGACCCGGACCCTTACCCGGACCCGGACCCGGCCCCGGACCCGGACCTTTACCTGGACCCGGAATCGGAACCGGAACCGGACCCGGACCCGGACCCGGACCCGGACCCAGACCCGGACCCGGACCCGGACCCGGACCCGGACCCTTACCAAGACCCGGACCCGGACCCGGACTTTGACCCGGACCTTTACCCGGACCCGGAACCGGAACCGGACCCGGACCCAGACCCGGACCCTTACCCGGACCCGGACCCGGACCCGGACCCGGAGCCGGACCCGGACCCTTACCCGGACCCGGACCCGGACCCTTACCCGGACCTGGACCCTTACCCGGACCCGGACCCGGACCCTTACCCGGACCCGGACCCGGACCCGGACCCGGACCCGGACCCGGACCCGGACCCGGACCCGGACCCGGACCCGGACCCTGACCCGGACCCGGACCCGGACCCGGACCCGGACCCGGAACCTTACCCGGACCCGGACCCGGACCCGGACCCGGACCTTTACCCGGACCCGGAATCGGAACCGGAACCGGACCCGGACCCGGACCCGGACCCGGACCCGGACCCGGACCCGGACCCGGACCCGGACCCGGACCCGGACCCGGACCCGGACCCGGACCCTTACCCGGACCCGGACCCAGACTTTGACCCGGACCTTTACCCGGACCCGGAACCGGAACCGGACCTGGACCCAGACCCGGACCCTTACCCGGACCCGGAGCCGGACCCGGAGCCGGACCCGGACCCTTACCCGGACCCGGACCCGGACCCTTACCCGGACCCGGACCCGGACCCGGACCAGGACCCGGACCTGGATCTTTACCCGGAACCGGAACCGGACCCGGACCCGGACCCGGACCCGGACCCGGACCCTTACCCGGACCCGGACCCGGACCCTTACCCGGACCCAGACCCGGACCCAGACCCGGACCCGGACCCGGACCCGGACCCGGACCCGGACCCGGACCCGGACCCGGACCCGGACCCGGACCCGGACGCGGACCCGGACCCGAAACCTTACCCGGATCCGGACCCGGACCCGGATCCGGACCCGGACCCGGACCTTTACCCGGACCCGGAACCGGAACCGGAACCGGACCCGGACCCGGACCCGGACCCGGACCCATACCCGGACCCTTACCCGGACCCGGACCCGGACCCGGACCCGGACCCTTACCCGGACCCGGAACCGGAACCGGACCCGGACCAGGACCCGGACCAGGACCCGGACCCAGACCCGGACCCTTACCCGGACCCGGACCCGGAGTCGGAGCCGGACCTTTATCCGGACCCGGACCCTTACCCGGACCAGGACCCGGACCCGGACCTGGACCCAGACCCGGACCCTTACCCGGACCCGGACCCGGACCCAGACCCGGACCCGGACCCAGACCCTTACCCGGATCCGGACCCGGACCCGGACCCGGACCCTTACCCGGACCCGGACCCGGACCCGGACATGGACCCGGACCCTTACCCGGACCCGGACCCGGACCCGGACCTGGACCCGGACCCGGACCCGGACCCGGACCCTTACCCGGACCCGGACCCGGACCCTTACCCTGACCCTTACCCGGACCCAGACCCGGACCCTTACCCGGACCCGGACCCGGACCCGGACCAGGACCCGGACCTGGATCCTTACCCGGAACCGGAACCGGAACCGGAACCGGAACCGGACCCGGACCCGGACCCGGACCCGGACCTGGACCCTTACCTGGACCCGGACCCGGAACCGGACCCGGACCCGGACCCGGACCCGGACCCATACCCGGACCCTTACCCGGACCCGGACCCGGACCCGGACCCGGACCTTTACCCGGACCCGGAAGCGGAACCGGACCCGGACCCGGACCCGGACCAGGACCCGGACCCAGACCCGGACCCTTACCCGGACCCGGACCCGGACCCTTACCCGGACCCGGACCCGGACCCGGACCCGGACCCGGACCCGGACCCGGACCCGGACCCGGACCCGGACCCGGAACCTTACCTGGACCCGGACCCGGACCCGGACCCGGACCTTTACCCGGACCCGGAATCGGAACTGGAACCGGATCCGGACCCGGACCCGGACCCGGACCCGGACCCGGACCCGGACCCGGACCCGGACCCGGACCCGGACCCTTACCCGGACCCGGACCCGGACTTTGACCCGGACCTTTACCCAGATCCGGACCCGGACTCGGACCCGGACCCGGACCCGGACCCGGACCCGGACCCGGACCCGGACCCGGACCCGGACCCTGACCCGGACCCGGACCCAGACCCGGACCCGGACCCGGACCCGGACCCGGAACCTTACCCGGACCCGGACCCGGACCCGGACCCGGACCCGGACCTTTACCCGGACCCGGAATCGGAACCGGAACCGGACCCGGACCCGGACCCGGACCCGGACCCGGACCCGGACCCGGACCCGGACCCGGACCCGGACCCGGACCCTTACCCGGACCCGGACCCAGACTTTGACCCGGACCTTTACCCGGACCCGGAACCGGAACCGGACCTGGACCCAGACCCGGACCCTTACCCGGACCCGGAGCCGGACCCGGAGCCGGACCCGGACCCTTACCCGGACCCGGACCCGGACCCTTACCCGGACCCGGACCCGGACCCGGACCAGGACCCGGACCTGGATCTTTACCCGGAACCGGAACCGGAACCGGAACCGGACCCGGACCCGGACCCGGACCCTTACCCGGACCCGGACCCGGACCCTTACCCGGACCCGGACCCGGACCCGGACCAGGACCCGGACCTGGATCTTTACCCGGAACCGGACCCGGACCCAGACCCGGACCCAGACCCGGACCCGGACCCGGACCCGGACCCGGACCCGGACCCGGACCCGGACCCGGACCCGGACCCGGACGCGGACCCGGACCCGAAACCTTACCCGGATCCGGACCCGGACCCGGATCCGGACCCGGACCCGGACCTTTACCCGGACCCGGAACCGGAACCGGAACCGGACCCGGACCCGGACCCGGACCCGGACCCATACCCGGACCCTTACCCGGACCCGGACCCGGACCCGGACCCGGACCTTTACCCGGACCCGGAACCGGAACCGGACCCGGACCAGGACCCGGACCAGGACCCGGACCCAGACCCGGACCCTTACCCGGACCCGGACCCGGAGTCGGAGCCGGACCTTTATCCGGACCCGGACCCTTACCCGGACCAGGACCCGGACCCGGACCTGGACCCAGACCCGGACCCTTACCCGGACCCGGACCCGGACCCAGACCCGGACCCGGACCCAGACCCTTACCCGGATCCGGACCCGGACCCGGACCCGGACCCTTACCCGGACCCGGACCCGGACCCGGACATGGACCCGGACCCTTACCCGGACCCGGACCCGGACCCGGACCTGGACCCGGACCCGGACCCGGACCCGGACCCTTACCCGGACCCGGACCCGGACCCGGACCCTTACCCTGACCCTTACCCGGACCCAGACCCGGACCCTTACCCGGACCCGGACCCGGACCCGGACCAGGACCCGGACCTGGATCCTTACCCGGAACCGGAACCGGAACCGGAACCGGAACCGGACCCGGACCCGGACCCGGACCCGGACCTGGACCCTTACCTGGACCCGGACCCGGAACCGGACCCGGACCCGGACCCGGACCCGGACCCATACCCGGACCCTTACCCGGACCCGGACCCGGACCCGGACCCGGACCTTTACCCGGACCCGGAAGCGGAACCGGACCCGGACCCGGACCCGGACCAGGACCCGGACCCAGACCCGGACCCTTACCCGGACCCGGACCCGGACCCTTACCCGGACCCGGACCCGGACCCGGACCCGGACCCGGACCCGGACCCGGACCCGGACCCGGACCCGGACCCGGACCCGGACCCGGAACCTTACCTGGACCCGGACCCGGACCCGGACCCGGACCTTTACCCGGACCCGGAATCGGAACCGGAACCGGACCCGGACCCGGACCCGGACCCGGACCCGGACCCGGACCCGGACCCGGACCCGGACCCTTACCCGGACCCGGACCCGGACTTTGACCCGGACCGTTACCCGGACCCGGAACCGGAACCGGACCTGGACCGAGACCCGGACCCGGACCCGGACCCGGACCCTTACCCGGACCCGGACCCGGACCCTTACCCGGACCCGGACCCGGACCCGGACCAGGACCCGGACCTGGATCTTTACCCGGAACTGGAACCGGAACCGGAACCGGACCCGGACCCGGACCCGGACCCTTACCCGGACCCGGACCCGGACCCTTACCCGGACCCAGACCCGGACCCGGACCCGGACCCGGACCCGGACCCGGACCCGGACCCGGACCCGGACCCGGACCCGGATCCGGACCCGGACCCGGATCCGGACCCGGACCCGGACCTTTACCCGGAACCGGAACCGGAACCGGACCCGGACCCGGACCCGGACCCGGACCCATACCCGGACCCTTACCCGGACCCGGACCCGGACCCGGACCCGGACCTTTACCCGGACCCGGAACCGGAACCGGACCCGGACCCGGACCCGGACCTGGACCAGGACCCGGACCCAGACCCGGACCCTTACCCGGACCCGGACCCGGACCCGGACCCGGACCAGGACCCGGACCTGGATCCTTACCCGGAACCGGAACCGGAACCGGAACCGGAACCGGACCCGGACCCGGACCCGGACCCGGACCCATACCCGGACCCTTACCCGGACCCGGACCCGGACCCGGACCCGGACCTTTACCCGGACCCGGAAGCGGAACCGGACCCGGACCCGGACCCGGACCAGGACCCGGACCCAGACCCGGACCCTTACCCGGACCCGGACCCGGACCCTTACCCGGACCCGGACCCGGACCCGGACCCGGACCCGGACCCGGACCCGGACCCGGACCCGGACCCGGACCCGGACCCGGAACCTTACCTGGACCCGGACCCGGACCCGGACCCGGACCTTTACCCGGACCCGGAATCGGAACCGGAACCGGACCCGGACCCGGACCCGGACCCGGACCCGGACCCGGACCCGGACCCGGACCCGGACCCTTACCCGGACCCGGACCCGGACTTTGACCCGGACCGTTACCCGGACCCGGAACCGGAACCGGACCTGGACCGAGACCCGGACCCGGACCCGGACCCGGACCCTTACCCGGACCCGGACCCGGACCCTTACCCGGACCCGGACCCGGACCCGGACCAGGACCCGGACCTGGATCTTTACCCGGAACTGGAACCGGAACCGGAACCGGACCCGGACCCGGACCCGGACCCTTACCCGGACCCGGACCCGGACCCTTACCCGGACCCAGACCCGGACCCGGACCCGGACCCGGACCCGGACCCGGACCCGGACCCGGACCCGGACCCGGACCCGGATCCGGACCCGGACCCGGATCCGGACCCGGACCCGGACCTTTACCCGGAACCGGAACCGGAACCGGACCCGGACCCGGACCCGGACCCGGACCCATACCCGGACCCTTACCCGGACCCGGACCCGGACCCGGACCCGGACCTTTACCCGGACCCGGAACCGGAACCGGACCCGGACCCGGACCCGGACCTGGACCAGGACCCGGACCCAGACCCGGACCCTTACCCGGACCCGGACCCGGACCCGGACCCGGACCAGGACCCGGACCTGGATCCTTACCCGGAACCGGAACCGGAACCGGAACCGGAACCGGACCCGGACCCGGACCCGGACCCGGACCTGGACCCTTACCTGGACCCGGACCCGGAACCGGACCCGGACCCGGACCCGGACCCGGACCCATACCCGGACCCTTACCCGGACCCGGACCCGGACCCGGACCCGGACCCGGACCTTTACCTGGACCCGGAACCGGAACCGGACCCGGACCCGGACCCGGACCAGGACCCGGACCCAGACCCGGACCCTTACCCGGACCCGGACCCGGAGCCGGAGCCGGACCTTTATCCGGACCCGGACCCTTACCCGGACCAGGACCCGGACCCGGACCTGGACCCAGACCCGGACCCTTACCCGGACCCGGACCCGGACCCAGACCCGGACCCGGACCCAGACCCTTACCCGGATCCGGACCCGGACCCGGACCCGGACCCTTACCCGGACCCGGACCCGGACCCGGACATGGACCCGGACCCTTACCCGGACCCGGACCCGGACCCGGACCCGGACCCGGACCCGGACCCGGACCCGGACCCGGACCCGGACCCGGACCCAGACCCGAAACCTTACCCGGATCCGGACCCGGACCCTTATCCGGACCCGGACCCGGACCTTTACCCGGACCCGGAACCGGAACCGGAACCGGACCCGGACCCGGACCCGGACCCGGACCCATACCCGGACCCTTACCCGGACCCGGACCCGGACCCGGACCCGGACCTTTACCCGGACCCGGAACCGGAACCAGACCCGGACCCGGACCCGGACCTGGATCCTTACCCGGAACCGGACCCGGACCCGGACCCGGACCCGGACCCGGACCCTTACCCGGACCCGGACCCGGACCCGGACCCGGACCCGGACCAGGACACGGACCTGGATCTTTACCCGGAACCGGAACCGGAACCGGACCCAGACCCGGACCCGGACCCTTACCCGGACCCGGACCCGGACCCTTACCCGGACCCGGACCCGGACCCGGACCCGGACCCGGACCCGGACCCGGACGCGGACCCGGACCCGAAACCTTACCCGGATCCGGACCCGGACCCGGATCCGGACCCGGACCCGGACCTTTACCCGGACCCGGAACCGGAACCGGAACCGGACCCGGACCCGGACCCGGACCCGGACCCATACCCGGACCCTTACCCGGACCCGGACCCGGACCCGGACCCGGACCTTTACCCGGACCAGGAACCGGAACCGGACCCGGACCCAGACCCGGACCCTTACCCGGACCCGGACCCGGACCCAGACCCGGACCCGGACCCAGACCCTTACCCGGATCCGGACCCGGACCCGGACCCGGACCCTTACCCGGACCCGGACCCGGACCCGGACATGGACCCGGACCCTTACCCGGACCCGGACCCGGACCCGGACCTGGACCCGGACCCGGACCCGGACCCGGACCCTTACCCGGACCCGGACCCGGACCCGGACCCGGACCCGGACCCGGACCCGGACTTTGACCCGGAACTTTACCCGGACCCGGAACCGGAACCGGACCCGGACCCAGACCCGGACCCTTACCCGGACCCGGACCCGGACCCGGAGCCGGACCCGGACCCTTACCCGGACCCGGACCCGGACCCTTACCCGGACCCGGACCCGGACCCGGACCAGGACCCGGACCTGGATCCTTACCCGGAACCGGACCCGGACCCGGACCCGGACCCGGACCCTTACCCGGACCCGGACCCGGAACCGGAACCGGACCCGGACCCTTACCCGGACCCGGACCCGGACTTTGACCCGGACCTTTACCCGGACCCGGAACCGGAACCGGACCTGGACCCAGACCCGGACCCTTACCCGGACCCGGACCCGGACCCGGAGCCGGACCCGGACCCGGACCCGGACCCGGACCAGGACCCGGACCTGGATCTTTACCCGGAACCGGAACCGGAACCCGAACCGGACCCGGAACCGGACCCGGACCCTTACCCGGACCCGGACCCGGACCCGGACCCTTACCCGGACCCGGACCCGGACCCGGACCCGGACCCGGACCCGGACCCGGACCCGGACGCGGACCCGGACCCGAAACCTTACCCGGATCCGGACGCGGACCCGGATCCGGACCCGGACCCGGACCTTTACCCGGACCCGGAACCGGAACCGGAACCGGACCCGGACCCGGACCCGGACCCGGACCCGGACCCATACCCGGACCCTTACCCGGACCCGGACCCGGACCCGGACCCGGACCTTTAACCGGACCCGGAACCGGAACCGGACCCGGACCCGGACCCGGACCAGGACCCGGACCCAGACCCGGACCCTTACCCGGACCCGGACCCGGAGCCGGAGCCGGACCTTTATCCGGACCCGGACCCTTACCCAGACCAGGACCCGGACCCGGACCTGGACCCAGACCCGGACCCTTACCCGGACCCGGACCCGGACCCAGACCCGGACCCGGACCCAGACCCTTACCCGGATCCGGACCCGGACCCGGACCCGGACCCTTACCCGGACCCGGACCCGGACCCGGACCCGGACCTTTACCCGGACCCGGAATCGGAACCGGACCCGGACCCGGACCCGGACCCGGACCCGGACCCGGACCCGGACCCGGACCCGGACCCGGACCCTTACCCGGACCCGGACCCGGACTTTGACCCGGACCTTTACCCAGACCCGGAACCGGAACCGGACCCGGACCCAGACCCGGACCCTTACCCGGACCCGGACCTGGACCCGGAGCCGGACCCGGACCCTTACCCGGACCCGGACCCGGACCCTTACCCGGACCCGGACCCGGACCCGGACCCTTACCCGGACCTGGATCCTTACCCGGAACCGGACCCGGACCCGGACCCGGACCCTTACCCGGACCCGGACCCGGACTTTGACCCGGACCTTTACCCGGACCCGGAACCGGAACCGGACCTGGACCCAGACCCGGACCCTTACCCGGACCCGGACCCGGACCCGGAGCCGGAGCCGGACCCGGACCCTTACCCGGACCCGGACCCGGACCCTTACCCGGACCCGGACCCGGACCCGGACCAGGACCCGGACCTGGATCTTTACCCGGAACCGGAACCGGAACCGGACCCGGACCCGGACCCGGACCCTTACCCGGACCCGGACCCGGACCCTTACCCGGACCCGGACCCGGACCCAGACACGGACCCGGACCCGGACCCGGACCCGGACCCGGACCCGGACGCGGACCCGGACCCGAAACCTTACCCGGATCCGGACCCGGACCCGGATCCGGACCCGGACCCGGACCTTTACCCGGACCCGGACCCGGAACCGGAACCGGAACCGGACCCGGACCCGGACCCGGACCCGGACCCGGACCCATACCCGGACCCTTACCCGGACCCGGACCCGGACCCGGACCCGGACCTTTACCCGGACCCGGAACCGGAACCGGACCCGGACCCGGACCCGGACCAGGACCCGGACCCAGACCCGGACCCTTACCCGGACCCGGAGCCGGAGCCGGACCTTTATCCGGACCCGGACCCTTACCCGGACCAGGACCCGGACCCGGACCTGGACCCAGACCCGGACCCTTACCCGGACCCGGACCCGGACCCGGACCCGGACCCGGACCCAGACCCTTACCCGGATCCGGACCCGGACCCGGACCCGGACCCTTACCCGGACCCGGACCCGGACCCGGACCCGGACATGGACCCGGACCCTTACCCGGACCCGGACCCGGACCCGGACCTGGACCCGGACCCGGACCCGGACCCGGACCCTTACCCGGACCCGGACCCGGACCCGGACCCGGACCCGGACCCGGACTTTGACCCGGACCTTTACCCGGACCCGGAACCGGAACCGGACTCGGACCCAGACCCGGACCCTTACCCGGACCCGGACCCGGACCCGGACCCGGAGCCGGACCCGGACCCTTACCCGGACCCGGACCCGGACCCTTACCCGGACCCGGACCCGGACCCGGACCAGGACCCGGACCTGGATCCTTACCCGGAACCGGACCCGGACCCGGACCCGGACCCGGACCCGGACCCTTACCCGGACCCGGACCCGGAACCGGAACCGGACCCGGACCCTTACCCGGACCCGGACCCGGACTTTGACCCGGACCTTTACCCGGACCCGGAACCGGAACCGGACTTGGACCCGGACCCGGACCCTTACCCGGACCCGGACCCGGACCCGGAGCCGGACCCGGACCCGGACCCGGACCCGGACCAGGACCCGGACCCGGACCCGGACCCGGATCCGGACCCGGACCCGGACCTTTACCCGGAACCGGAACCGGAACCGGACCCGGACCCGGACCCGGACCCGGACCCATACCCGGACCCTTACCCGGACCCGGACCCGGACCCGGACCCGGACCTTTAACCGGACCCGGAACCGGAACCGGACCCGGACCCGGACCCGGACCAGGACCCGGACCCAGACCCGGACCCTTACCCGGACCCGGACCCGGAGCCGGAGCCGGACCTTTATCCGGACCCGGACCCTTACCCAGACCAGGACCCGGACCCGGACCTGGACCCAGACCCGGACCCTTACCCGGACCCGGACCAGGACCCAGACCCGGACCCGGACCCAGACCCTTACCCGGATCCGGACCCGGACCCGGACCCGGACCCTTACCCGGACCCGGACCCGGACCCGGACCCGGACCTTTACCCGGACCCGGAATCGGAACCGGAACCGGACCCGGACCCGGACCCGGACCCGGACCCGGACCCGGACCCGGACCCTTACCCGGACCCGGACCCGGACTTTGACCCGGACCTTTACCCAGACCCGGAACCGGAACCGGACCCGGACCCAGACCCGGACCCTTACCCGGACCCGGACCTGGACCCGGAGCCGGACCCGGACCCTTACCCGGACCCGGACCCGGACCCTTACCCGGACCCGGACCCGGACCCGGACCCTTACCCGGACCTGGATCCTTACCCGGAACCGGACCCGGACCCGGACCCGGACCCTTACCCGGACCCGGACCCGGACTTTGACCCGGACCTTTACCCGGACCCGGAACCGGAACCGGACCTGGACCCAGACCCGGACCCTTACCCGGACCCGGACCCGGACCCGGAGCCGGACCCGGACCCTTACCCGGACCCGGACCCGGACCCTTACCCGGACCCGGACCCGGACCCGGACCAGGACCCGGACCTGGATCTTTACCCGGAACCGGAACCGGAACCGGACCCGGACCCGGACCCGGACCCTTACCCGGACCCGGACCCGGACCCTTACCCGGACCCGGACCCGGACCCAGACACGGACCCGGACCCGGACCCGGACCCGGACCCGGACCCGGACGCGGACCCGGACCCGAAACCTTACCCGGATCCGGACCCGGACCCGGATCCGGACCCGGACCCGGACCCGGACCTTTACCCGGACCCGGACCCGGAACCGGAACCGGAACCGGACCCGGACCCGGACCCGGACCCGGACCCATACCCGGACCCTTACCCGGACCCGGACCCGGACCCGGACCCGGACCTTTACCCGGACCCGGAACCGGAACCGGACCCGGACCCGGACCCGGACCAGGACCCGGACCCAGACCCGGACCCTTACCCGGACCCGGAGCCGGAGCCGGACCTTTATCCGGACCCGGACCCTTACCCGGACCAGGACCCGGACCCGGACCTGGACCCAGACCCGGACCCTTACCCGGACCCGGACCCGGACCCGGACCCGGACCCGGACCCAGACCCGGACCCGGACCCGGACCCATACCCGGACCCTTACCCGGACCCGGACCCGGACCCGGACCCTTACCCGGACCCGGACCCGGACCCGGACCCGGACATGGACCCGGACCCTTACCCGGACCCGGACCCGGACCCGGACCTGGACCCGGACCCGGACCCGGACCCGGACCCTTACCCGGACCCGGACCCGGACCCGGACCCGGACCCGGACCCGGACTTTGACCCGGACCTTTACCCGGAACCGGAACCGGAACCGGACTCGGACCCAGACCCGGACCCTTACCCGGACCCGGACCCGGACCCGGACCCGGAGCCGGACCCGGACCCTTACCCGGACCCGGACCCGGACCCTTACCCGGACCCGGACCCGGACCCGGACCAGGACCCGGACCTGGATCCTTACCCGGAACCGGACCCGGACCCGGACCCGGACCCGGACCCGGACCCTTACCCGGACCCGGACCCGGAACCGGAACCGGACCCGGACCCTTACCCGGACCCGGACCCGGACTTTGACCCGGACCTTTACCCGGACCCGGAACCGGAACCGGACCTGGACCCAGACCCGGACCCTTACCCGGACCCGGACCCGGACCCGGAGCCGGACCCGGACCCGGACCCGGACCCGGACCAGGACCCGGACCTGGATCTTTACCCGGAACCGGAACCGGAACCGGAACCGGACCCGGAACCGGACCCGGACCCTTACCCGGACCCGGACCCGGACCCGGACCCTTACCCGGACCCGGACCCGGACCCGGACCCGGACCCGGACCCGGACCCGGACCCGGACCCGGACCCGGACCCGGACGCGGACCCGGACCCGAAACCTTACCCGGACCCGGACTCGGACCCTTACCCGGACACGGACCCGGACCCTTACCCGGACCCGGACCCGGACCCGGACCCGGACCCGGACCCGGACCCGGACCCGGACCCGGACCCGGACCCGGACCCTGACCCGGACCCGGACCCGGACCCGGACCCGGACCCTTACCAGGACCCGGACCCGGACCCGGACCCGGACCTGGACCCGGACCCAGACCCGGACCCGGACCCGGACACTTACCCGGACCCATACCCGGACCCGGACCCGGACCGGGACCGGGACCCGGACCCGGACCCGGACCCGGACCCGGACCCGGACCCGGACCCGGACACTTACCCGGACCCGGACCCGGACCCGGACCCGGACCAGGACCCTGACCCGTACCCGTACCCGGACACTTACCCGGACCCAGACCCGGACCCGGACCCGTACCCGGACCCGTACCCGTACCCGTACCCGTACCCGTACCCATACCCGGACCCGGACCCGTACCCGTACCCGGACCCGGACCCGGACCCGGACCCGGACCCGGACACCTACCCGGACCCGGACCCGGACCCGGACCCGGACCCGGACCCGGACCCTTACCCGGACCCGGACCCGGACCCGGACCCGGACCCGGACCCGGACCCGGACCCAGACCCTTACCCGGACCCGGATCCGGATCCGGACCCGGACACGGACACGGACACGGACACGGACACGGACACGGACACGGACCCGGACACGGACATGGGCCCGGACCCGGACCCTTACCCGGACACGGACCCGGACCCTTAACCGGACCCAGACCCGGACCCGGACCCGGACATGGACCCGGACCCGGACCCGGACCCGGACCCGGACCCGGACCCGGACCCGGACCCGGACCCGGACCCGGACCCGGACCCTTACCAGGACCCGGACCCGGACCCGGACCCGGACCCGGACCCGGACCCGGACCCGGAACCGGACCCAGACCCGGACCCGGACCATTACCCGGACCCGGACCCGGACATGGACCCGGACCCGGACCCGGACCCCGACCCTTACCCGGACCCGGACCCGGACCCGGAACCCGACCCGGAACCGGACCCTTACCAGGACCCAGACCCGGACCTGGACCCGGACCCGGACCCGGACCCGGACCCGGACCCGGACCCTTACCCGGACCCGGACCCATACCCGGACCCGGACCCGGACCCGGACCCGGACCCGGACCCGGACCCGGACCCGGACCCGGACACTTACCCGGACCCGGACCCGGACCCGGAACCGGACCCTTACCCGGACCCGGAACCGGACCCGGACCCGGACCCGGAACCGGACCCTTACCCGGACCCGGAACCGGACCCTTACCCGGACCCGGACTCGGACCCTTACCCGGACACGGACCCGGACCCTTACCCGGACCCGGACCCGGACCCGGACCCGGACCCGGACCCGGACCCGGACCCGGACCCGGACCCGGACCCGGACCCTGACCCGGACCCGGACCCGGACCCGGACCCGGACCCTTACCAGGACCCGGACCCGGACCCGGACCCGGACCTGGACCCGGACCCAGACCCGGACCCGGACCCGGACACTTACCCGGACCCATACCCGGACCCGGACCCGGACCGGGACCGGGACCCGGACCCGGACCCGGACCCGGACCCGGACCCGGACCCGGACCCGGACACTTACCCGGACCCGGACCCGGACCCGGACCCGGACCAGGACCCTGACCCGTACCCGTACCCGGACGCAGACCCGGACCCAGACACGGACCCGGACCCGTACCCGGACCCGTACCCGTACCCGTACCCGTACCCATACCCGGACCCGGACCCGTACCCGTACCCGGACCCGGACCCGGACCCGGACCCGGACCCGGACACCTACCCGGACCCGGACCCGGACCCGGACCCGGACCCGGACCCGGACCCTTACCCGGACCCGGACCCGGACCCGGACCCGGACCCGGACCCGGACCCAGACCCTTACCCGGACCCGGATCCGGATCCGGACCCGGACACGGACACAGACACGGACACGGACACGGACACGGACACGGACCCGGACACGGACACGGGCCCGGACCCGGACCCTTACCCGGACACGGACCCGGACCCTTAACCGGACACGGACCCGGACCCGGACCCGGACCCGGACCCGGACCCGGACCCGGACCCGGACCCGGACCTTTACCCGGACCCTGACCCGGAACCGGACCTGGACCCGGACCCGGACCCGGACCCTTACCCGGACCCGGACCCGCACCCGGACCCGGACCCGGACCCGGACCCGGACCCGGACCCGGACCCGGACCCGGACCCGGACCCGGACCAGGTCCCGGACCCGGAACCGGACCCGGACCCGGACCCAGACCCAGACCCGGATCCTTACCCGGACCCGGACCCGGACCCAGACCCGGACCCGGACCCGGAACCGGACCCAGACCCTTACCCGGACCCGGATCCGGATCCGGATCCGGACCCAGACACGGACACGGACACGGACACGGACACGGACATGGACACGGACACGGACACGGACCCGGACCCGGACCCGGACCCGGACCCGGACCCGGACCCGGACCCGGAACCTTACCCGGACCCGGACCCGGACCCGGACATTTACCCGGACCCTTACCCGGACCCGGACCCGGACCCGGACCCGGACCCGGACCCGGACCCGGACCCTTACCCGGACCCGGACCCGGACCATTACCCGGACCCAGACCCGGACCCAGAACCCGACCCGGAACCCGACCCTTACCAGGACCCGGACCCGGACCCGGACCCGGACCCGGACCCGGACCCGGACCCGGACCCTTACCCGGACCCGGACCCATACCCGGACCCGGACCCGGACCCGTACCCGGACCCGTACCCGGACACGGACCCGGACCCGGACCCGGACCCGGACCCGGACCCGGACCCGGACACGGACCCGGACCCGGACCCGGACCCGGACCGGGACCCGGACCCGGACCCTTACCCGGACCCGGACCCGGATCCGGACCCGGACCCGGACCCGGACACGGACCCGGACACGGACCCGGACCCGGACACGGACCCGGACACGGACCCTTACCCGGACACGGACCCGAACCCTTACCCGGACCCGGACCCGGACCCTTACCAGGACCCGGACCCGGACCCGGACCCGGACCCTTACCCGGACCCGGACCCGGACCCAGACCCGGACCCGGAACGGACCCTTACCCGGAACCGGAACCGGAACCGGAACCGGACCGGGACCCGGACCCAGACCCTTACCCGGACCCGGACCCGGACCCGGACCCGGACCCGGACCCGGACCCGGACCCGGACCCGGACCCGGACCCTTACCAGGACCCGGACCCGGACCCGGACCCGGACCCGGACCCGGACCCGGACCCGGACCCGGACCCGGACCCGGACCCGGACATGGACCCGGACCCGGACCCGGACCCGGACCCGGACCCGGACCCGGACCCGGACCCGGACCCGGAACCTTACCCGGACCCGGACCCGGACCCGGACCCTTACCCGGACCCGGACCCGGACCCTTACCCGGACCGGGACCCGGACCCGGAACCCGACCCGGAACCGGACCCTTACCAGGACCCGGACCCGGAACCTGACACGGACTCGGACCCGGAACCGGACCCTTACCCGGACCTGGACCCATACCCGGAACCCGGACCCGGACCCAGACCCCGACCCGGACCCAGACCCGGAACCGGACCCTTACCCGGACCCGGACCCGGACTCGGACCCGGACCCGGACCCGGACCCGGACCCAAACCCGGACCCGGACCCGGACCCGGACCCGGACCCGGACCCGGACCCGGACCCGGACCCGGACCCGGACCCGGACCCGGACCCGGACCCGGACACTGACCCAGACCCGGACCCGGGCCATGACTCTGACTCTGACCCTGACCCTTACCCGGACCCGGACCCGGACCCGGAATCCAACCCGGAACCGGACTCTTACCAGGACCCGGACCCGGTCCCGGACCCGGACCCGGACCCGGACCCGGACCCAGACCCGGACCCGGACCCTTACCCGGACCCGGACCCATACCCGGACCCGGACACGGACCCGGACCCGGACCCGGACCCGGACCCGGACCAGGACCCTTACCCGGACACGGACCCGGACCCTTACCCGGACCCGGACCCGGGCCCGGACCCTTACCCGGACCCGGACCCGGACCCTTACCCGGACCCGGACCCGGACCCGGAACCCGACCCGGACCCGGACCTTTACCCGGAACCGGAACCGGAACCGGACCCGGACCCGGACCCGGACCCTTACCCGGAACCAGAACCGGAACCGGACCCGGAACCGGACCCGGACCCGGACCCGGACCTTGACCCTTACCTGGACCCGGACCCAGACCCGGACCCGGACCCTTACCCGGACCCGGACCCGGAACCTTACCCGGACCCGGACCCAGACCCGGACCCGGACCTGGAACCGGACCCTTACCCGGAACCGGAACCGGAACAAGAACCGGACCCGGACCCGGACCTTTACCCGGAACCGGAACCGGAACCGGACCCGGACCCGGACCCGGACCCTTACCCGGAACCGGAACCGGAACCGGACCCGGAACCGGACC
The DNA here is from genome assembly GCA_022577455.1 of Arizona elegans. Lineage (NCBI taxonomy): Eukaryota > Metazoa > Chordata > Lepidosauria > Squamata > Colubridae > Arizona > Arizona elegans. The sequence continues at coordinate 194,852 of JAKOOJ010000026.1, forward strand.
CGGACCCGGACCCGGACCTTGACCCTTACCTGGACCCGGACCCAGACCCGGACCCGGACCCTTACCCGGACCCGGACCCGGAACCTTACCCGGACCCGGACCCAGACCCGGACCCGGACCTGGAACCGGACCCTTACCCGGAACCGGAACCGGAACAAGAACCGGACCCGGACCCGGACCTTTACCCGGAACCGGAACCGGAACCGGACCCGGACCCGGACCCGGACCCTTACCCGGAACCGGAACCGGAACCGGACCCGGAACCGGACCCGGACCCGGACCCGGACCTTGACCCTTACCTGGACCCGGACCCAGACCCGGACCCGGACCCTTACCCGGACCCGGACCCGGAACCTTACCCGGACCCGGACCCAGACCCGGACCCTTACCCGGACCCGGACCCGGACTTGGACCCGGACCCAGAACCGGACCCGGACCCGGACCCGGACCCGGACCCGGACCCTTACCCGGACCCGGACCCGGACCCTTACCCGGACCCGGACCCGGACCCGGACCAGGACCCGAACCCGGACCCTTACCCGGACCTGGACCCGGACCCTGACCCAGACCCGGACCCTTACCCGGACCTGGACCCGGACCCGGACGCGGACCCGGACCCGGACCCGGACCCGGACCCTTACCAGGACCCGGACCCGGACCCGGACCCGGACCCTTACCCGGACCCGGACCCGGACCCAGACCCGGACCCGGAACGGACCCTTACCCGGAACCGGAACCGGAACCGGAACCGGAACCGGACCTGGACCCGGACCCTGACCCGGACGCGGACCCTTACCCGGACCTGGACCCGGACCCGGACGCGGACCCGGACCCGGACGCGGACCCGGACCCTTACCAGGACCCGGAACCGGACCCGGACCCGGACCCTGACCCGGACCCGGACCCGGACCCTTACCCGGACCCGGACCCGGACCCGGACCCGGACATGGACCCATACCCGGAACCCGGACCCGGACCCGGACCCCGACCCGGACCCAGACCCGGAACCGGACCCTTACCCGGACCCGGACCCGGACTCGGACCCGGACCCGGACCCGGACCCGGACCCGGACCCTTACCCGGAACCGGACCCGGACCCGGAACCCGACCCGGAACCGGACCCTTACCAGGACCCGGACCCGGACCCGGACCCGGATCCGGACCCGGACCCGGACCCGGACCCGGACCCGGACCCGGACCCTTACCCGGACCCGGACCCATACCCGGACCCGGACCCGGACCCGGACCCTGACCCGGACCCGGACCCGGAACCTTACCCGGACCCGGACCCGGACCCGGACCCGGACCCGGACCTGGACCTTTACCCGGACCCGGAACCGGAACCGGACCCGGACCCGGACCCTGACCCGGACCCGGACCCGGACCCTTACCCGGACCCGGACCCGGACCCGGACCCGGACATGGACCCATACCCGGAACCCGGACCCGGACCCGGACCCCGACCCGGACCCAGACCCGGAACCGGACCCTTACCCGGACCCGGACCCGGACTCGGACCCGGACCCGGACCCGGACCCGGACCCGGACCCTTACCCGGAACCGGACCCGGACCCGGAACCCGACCCGGAACCGGACCCTTACCAGGACCCGGACCCGGACCCGGACCCGGATCCGGACCCGGACCCGGACCCGGACCCGGACCCGGACCCGGACCCTTACCCGGACCCGGACCCATACCCGGACCCGGACCCGGACCCGGACCCTGACCCGGACCCGGACCCGGACCCGGACCCGGACCCGGAGCCGGAGCCGGAGCCGGAGCCGGACCCGGACCTTTACCCAGACACGGACACGGACCCGGACCCGGACCCGGACCCGGACCCGGACACGGACACGGACACGGACACGGACCCGGACCCGGACACGGACCCGGACCCGGACACGGACCCGGACCCGGACCCTTACCCGGAAACGGACCCGGACCCGGACCCGGACATTTACCCGGACACTTACCCGGACCCGGACCCGGACCCGGACCCGGACCCGGACCCGGACCCGGACCCGGACCCGGACCTTTACCCGGACCCGGACCCGGACCCGGACCCGGATCCGGACCCGGACCCGGACCCGTGCCCGGACCAGGACCCTTACCCGGACCCGGACCCGGACCCTTACCCGGACCCGGACCCGGACCCTTACCCGGACCCGGACCCGGACCCGGACCCGGAACCCGACCCGGAACCGGACCCTTACCAGGACCCGGACCCGGACCCGGAACCCGACCCGGAACCGGACCCTTACCAGGACCCGGACCCGGACCCGGACCCGGACCCGGACCCGGACCCGGACCCATACCCGGACCCTTACCCGGACCCGGACCCGGACCCGGACCCGGACCCGGACCCGGACCCGGACCCGGACCCGGACCCGGACCCGGACCCGGACCCGGACCCGGACCCGGACATGGACCCCGACCCGGACCTGGACCCAGACCCGGACCCGGACCCGGACCCGGACCCGGACCCGGACCCGGACCCGGACCCGGACCCGGACCCGGACCCTTACCCGGACCCGGACCCGGAACCCGACCCGTACACGGACCCGGACACGGACACGGACCCGGACACGGACCCGGACCCGGACCCGGACCCGGACCCGGACCCTTACCCGGACCCGGACCCGGACCCGGACCCGGACCCGGACCCGGACCCGGACCATTACCCGGACCCGGACCCGGACCCGGACCCTTACCCGGACCCGGACCTGGACCCGGAACCGGACCCGGAACCGGACCCTTACCAGGACCCGGACCCATTCCCGGACCCGGACCCGGACCCGGACCCGGACCCGGACCCGGACCCGGACACTTACCCGGACCCGGACACGGACCCGGACCCGGACCCGGACCCGGACACGGACCCGGACCCGGACCAGGTCCCGGACCCGGACCAGGTCCCGGACCCGGACCCTGACCCGGACCCGGACCCGGACCCGGACCCTTACCCGGACCCGGACCCGGACCCGGACCCGGAACCCGACCCGTACACGGACCCGGACACGGACACGGACACGGACACGGACCCGGACCCGGACACGGACACGGACACGGACCCTTACCCGGACACGGACCCGGACCCTTACCCGGACCCGGACCCGGACCCGGACCCGGACCCGGACCCGGACCCGGACCCGGACCCGGACCCGGACCCGGACCCGGAACCCGACCCGTACACGGACCCGGACACGGACCCGGACCCGGACCCGGACCCGGACCCAGACCCTTACCCGGACCCGGACCCGGACCCTGACCCGGACCCGGACACGGACACGGACACGGACACGGACACGGACCCGGACCCGGACCCGGATCCGGATCCGGACCCGGACCCGGACCCGTACACGGACCCGGACACGGACACGGACCCGGACATGGACCCGGACCCGGACACGGACCCGGACCCGGACCCTTACCCGGACACGGACCCGGACCCTTACCCGGACCCGGACCCGGACCCGGACCCGGACCCGGACCCGGACCCTTACCAGGACCCGGACCCGGACCCGGACCCGGACCCGGACCCGGACCCGGACCCGGACCCGGACCCGGACCCGGACCCTTACCCGGACCCGGACCCGGACCCGGACACGGACCCCGACCCGGACCCGGACCCAGACCCGGACCCGGAACCGGACCCGGACCCGGACCCGGACCCGGACCCGGAACCGGACCCTGACCCTGACCCGGACCCGGACCCGGACCCGGACCCTTACCCGGACCCGGACCCGGACCCGGACCCGGACCCGGACCCGGACCCGGATCCGGATCCGGACCCAGACATTTACCCGGACCCTTACCCGGACCCGGACCCGGACCCGGACCCGGACATTTACCCTGACCCTTACCCGGACCCGGCCAAGGACACGGACACGGACCCGGACCCGGACCCGGACCCGGACCCAGACCCGGACCCGGACCCGGACCCTTACCCGGACCCGGACCCGGACCCGGACCCGGACCCAGACCCAGACCCTTACCCGGACCCGGACCCGGACCCGGACCCGGACCCGGACCCCGACCCCGACCCCGACCCGGACCCGGACCCGGACCCATACCCGGACCCGGACCCGGACCCTTACCCGGACCCGGACCCGGACCCGGACATTTACCTGGACCCTTACCCGGACCCGGCCAAGGACACGGACACGGACCCGGACGCGGACCCGGACCCGGACCCGGACCCGGACCCGGACCCGGACATGGACCCGGACCCGGACCCGGACCCGGACCCGGACCCAGACCCGGCTCCGGACCCAGACCCGGACCCAGACCCGGACCCTTACCCGGACCCAGACCCGGACCGGACCCGGACCCGGACCCGGACCCTTACCCGGACCCGGACCCGGATTCGGACCCGGAGATTTACCCGGACCCTTACCCGGACCCGGACCCGGACCCGGACATTTACCTGGACCCTTACCCGGACCCGGCCAAGGACCCGGACCCGGACCCGGACCCGGACCCGGACCCAGACCCGGACCCGGACCCGGACCCGGACCCTTACCCGGACCCGGACCCGGACCCGGACCCGGACCCGGACCCGGACCCCGACCCAGACCCTTACCCGGACCCGGACCCGGACCCGGACCCGGACCCGGACCCCGACCCGGACCCGGACCCGGACCCGGACCCAGACCCTGACCCTGACCCGGACCCGGACCCGGACCCGGACCCGGAGATTTACCCGGACCCTTACCCGGACCCGGACCCGGACCCGGACCCTTACCCGGACCCGGACCCGGACCCGGACCCGGACCCGGACCCAGACCCGGACCCGGACCCGGACCCGGACCCGGACCCGGACCCGGACCCGGACCCGGACCCGGACCCTGACCCGGACCCGGACCCGGACCCGGACCCTTACCCGGACCCGGACCCGGACCCGGACCCGGACCCGGACCCGGACCCGGACCCGGACCCGGATCCGGATCCGGACCCAGACATTTACCCGGACCCTTACCCGGACCCGGACCCGGACCCGGACCCGGACATTTACCCTGACCCTTACCCGGACCCGGACCCGGACCCGGACCCGGACCCGGACCCGGACCCGGACCCGGACCCAGACCCGGACCCGGACCCGGACCCTTACCCGGACCCGGACCCGGACCCGTCCCGGACCCAGACCCAGACCCTTACCCGGACCCGGACCCGGACCCAGACCCGGACCCGGACCCCGACCCCGACCCGGACGCGGACCCAGACCCGGACCCATACCCGGACCCGGACCCGGACCCTTACCCGGACCCGGACCCGGACCCGGACATTTACCTGGACCCTTACCCGGACCCGGCCAAGGACACGGACACGGACCCGGACGCGGACCCGGACCCGGACCTGGACCCGGACCCGGACCCGGACATGGACCCGGACCCGGACCCGGACCCGGACCCGGACCCAGACCCGGCTCCGGACCCAGACCCGGACCAAGACCCGGACCCTTACCCGGACCCAGACCCGGACCCGGACCCGGACCCGGACCCGGACCCTTACCCGGACCCGGACCCGGACCCGGACCCGGAGATTTACCCGGACCCCGACCCGGACCCGGACCCGGACCCGGACCCAGACCCTTACCCGGACCCGGACCCAGACCCGGACCCGGACCCGGACCCAGACCCGGACCCGGACCCGGACACTTACCCGGACCCGGACCCGGACCCGAACCCTTACCCGGACCCGGACCCGGACCCGGACCCGGACCCGGACCCGGACCCGGACCCGGACCCGGACCCGGACCCTTACCCGGACCCGGACCCGGACCCGGACATTTACCTGGACCCTTACCCGGACCCGGCCAAGGACACGGACACGGACCCGGACGCGGACCCGGACCCGGACCCGGACCCGGACCCGGACCCGGACCCGGACATGGACCCGGACCCGGACCCGGACCCGGACCCAGACCCGGCTCCGGACCCAGACCCGGACCCAGACCCGGACCCTTACCCGGACCCAGACCCGGACCGGACCCGGACCCGGACCCGGACCCTTACCCGGACCCGGACCCGGACCCGGACCCGGAGATTTACCCGGACCCTTACCCGGACCCGGACCCGGACCCGGACATTTACCCTGACCCTTACCCGGACCCGGACCCGGACCCGGACCCGGACCCAGACCCAGACCCTTACCCGGACCCGGACCCGGACCCGGACCCGGACCCGGACCCCGACCCCGACCCCGACCCGGACCCGGACCCGGACCCATACCCGGACCCGGACCCGGACCCTTACCCGGACCCGGACCCGGACCCGGACATTTACCTGGACCCTTACCCGGACCCGGCCAAGGACACGGACACGGACCCGGACGCGGACCCGGACCCGGACCCGGACCCGGACCCGGACCCGGACCCGGACATGGACCCGGACCCGGACCCGGACCCGGACCCGGACCCAGACCCGGCTCCGGACCCAGACCCGGACCCAGACCCGGACCCTTACCCGGACCCAGACCCGGACCGGACCCGGACCCGGACCCGGACCCTTACCCGGACCCGGACCCGGATTCGGACCCGGAGATTTACCCGGACCCTTACCCGGACCCGGACCCGGACCCGGACATTTACCTGGACCCTTACCCGGACCCGGCCAAGGACCCGGACCCGGACCCGGACCCGGACCCGGACCCAGACCCGGACCCGGACCCGGACCCTTACCCGGACCCGGACCCGGACCCGGACCCGGACCCGGACCCGGACCCCGACCCAGACCCTTACCCGGACCCGGACCCGGACCCGGACCCGGACCCGGACCCCAACCCGGACCCGGACCCGGACCCGGACCCAGACCCTGACCCTGACCCAGACCCGGACCCGGACCCGGACCCGGAGATTTACCCGGACCCTTACCCGGACCCGGACCCGGACCCGGACCCTTACCCGGACCCGGACCCGGACCCGGACCCGGACCCGGACCCGGACCCGGACCCGGACCCGGACCCGGACCCGGACCCGGACCCGGACCCTGACCCGGACCCGGACCCGGACCCGGACCCTTACCCGGACCCGGACCCGGACCCGGACCCTGACCCGGACCCGGACCCGGACCCGGACCCTTACCCGGACCCGGACCCGGACCCAGACCCGGACCCGGACCCGGACCCGGACCCGGACCCGGATCCGGATCCGGACCCAGACATTTACCCGGACCCTTACCCGGACCCGGACCCGGACCCGGACCCGGACATTTACCCTGACCCTTACCCGGACCCGGACCCGGACCCGGACCCGGACCCGGACCCGGACCCAGACCCGGACCCGGACCCGGACCCTTACCCGGACCCGGACCCGGACCCGTCCCGGACCCAGACCCAGACCCTTACCCGGACCCGGACCCGGACCCAGACCCGGACCCGGACCCCGACCCCGACCCGGACGCGGACCCAGACCCGGACCCATACCCGGACCCGGACCCGGACCCTTACCCGGACCCGGACCCGGACCCGGACATTTACCTGGACCCTTACCCGGACCCGGCCAAGGACACGGACACGGACCCGGACGCGGACCCGGACCCGGACCTGGACCCGGACCCGGACCCGGACATGGACCCGGACCCGGACCCGGACCCGGACCCGGACCCAGACCCGGCTCCGGACCCAGACCCGGACCAAGACCCGGACCCTTACCCGGACCCAGACCCGGACCCGGACCCGGACCCGGACCCGGACCCTTACCCGGACCCGGACCCGGACCCGGACCCGGAGATTTACCCGGACCCCGACCCGGACCCGGACCCGGACCCGGACCCAGACCCTTACCCGGACCCGGACCCAGACCCGGACCCGGACCCGGACCCAGACCCGGACCCGGACCCGGACACTTACCCGGACCCGGACCCGGACCCGAACCCTTACCCGGACCCGGACCCGGACCCGGACCCGGACCCGGACCCGGACCCGGACCCGGACCCGGACCCTTACCCGGACCCGGACCCGGACCCGGACATTTACCTGGACCCTTACCCGGACCCGGCCAAGGACACGGACACGGACCCGGACGCGGACCCGGACCCGGACCCGGACCCGGACCCGGACCCGGACCCGGACATGGACCCGGACCCGGACCCGGACCCGGACCCAGACCCGGCTCCGGACCCAGACCCGGACCCAGACCCGGACCCTTACCCGGACCCAGACCCGGACCGGACCCGGACCCGGACCCGGACCCTTACCCGGACCCGGACCCGGACCCGGACCCGGAGATTTACCCGGACCCTTACCCGGACCCGGACCCGGACCCGGACATTTACCTGGACCCTTACCCGGACCCGGCCAAGGACCCGGACCCGGACCCGGACCCGGACCCGGACCCAGACCCGGACCCGGACCCGGACCCTTACCCGGACCCGGACCCGGACCCGGACCCGGACCCGGACCCGGACCCCGACCCAGACCCTTACCCGGACCCGGACCCGGACCCGGACCCGGACCCGGACCCCGACCCGGACCCGGACCCGGACCCGGACCCAGACCCTGACCCTGACCCGGACCCGGACCCGGACCCGGACCCGGAGATTTACCCGGACCCTTACCCGGACCCGGACCCGGACCCGGACCCTTACCCGGACCCGGACCCGGACCCGGACCCGGACCCAGACCCGGACCCGGACCCGGACCCGGACCCGGACCCGGACCCGGACCCGGACCCGGACCCTGACCCGGACCCGGACCCGGACCCGGACCCTTACCCGGACCCGGACCCGGACCCGGACCCGGACCCGGACCCGGACCCGGACCCGGATCCGGATCCGGACCCAGACATTTACCCGGACCCTTACCCGGACCCGGACCCGGACCCGGACCCGGACCCGGACCCCGACCCAGACCCTTACCCGGACCCGGACCCGGACCCGGACCCGGACCCGGACCCCGACCCGGACCCGGACCCGGACCCGGACCCAGACCCTGACCCTGACCCGGACCCGGACCCGGACCCGGACCCGGACCCGGACCCCGACCCGGACCCGGACCCGGACCCGGACCCAGACCCTGACCCTGACCCGGACCCGGACCCGGACCCGGACCCGGAGATTTACCCGGACCCTTACCCGGACCCGGACCCGGACCCGGACCCTTACCCGGACCCGGACCCGGACCCGGACCCGGACCCAGACCCGGACCCGGACCCGGACCCGGACCCGGACCCGGACCCGGACCCGGACCCTGACCCGGACCCGGACCCGGACCCGGACCCTTACCCGGACCCGGACCCGGACCCGGACCCGGACCCGGACCCGGACCCGGACCCGGATCCGGATCCGGACCCAGACATTTACCCGGACCCTTACCCGGACCCGGACCCGGACCCGGACCCGGACATTTACCCTGACCCTTACCCGGACCCGGACCCGGACCCGGACCCGGACCCGGACCCGGACCCGGACCCGGACCCAGACCCGGACCCGGACCCGGACCCTTACCCGGACCCGGACCCGGACCCGTCCCGGACCCAGACCCAGACCCTTACCCGGACCCGGACCCGGACCCTTACCCGGACCCGGACCCGGACCCGGACCCGGACCCGGACCCGGACCCGGACCCGGACCCGGATCCGGATCCGGACCCAGACATTTACCCGGACCCTTACCCGGACCCGGACCCGGACCCGGACCCGGACATTTACCCTGACCCTTACCCGGACCCGGACCCGGACCCGGACCCGGACCCGGACCCGGACCCGGACCCGGACCCGGACCCAGACCCGGACCCGGACCCGGACCCTTACCCGGACCCGGACCCGGACCCGTCCCGGACCCAGACCCAGACCCTTACCCGGACCCGGACCCGGACCCAGACCCGGACCCGGACCCCGACCCCGACCCGGACGCGGACCCAGACCCGGACCCATACCCGGACCCGGACCCGGACCCTTACCCGGACCCGGACCCGGACCCGGACATTTACCTGGACCCTTACCCGGACCCGGCCAAGGACACGGACACGGACCCGGACGCGGACCCGGACCCGGACCTGGACCCGGACCCGGACCCGGACATGGACCCGGACCCGGCTCCGGACCCAGACCCGGACCAAGACCCGGACCCTTACCCGGACCCAGACCCGGACCCGGACCCGGACCCGGACCCGGACCCTTACCCGGACCCGGACCCGGACCCGGACCCGGAGATTTACCCGGACCCCGACCCGGACCCGGACCCGGACCCGGACCCAGACCCTTACCCGGACCCGGACCCAGACCCGGACCCGGACCCGGACACTTACCCGGACCCGGACCCGGACCCGAACCCTTACCCGGACCCGGACCCGGACCCGGAGATTTACCCGGACCCCGACCCGGACCCGGACCCGGACCCGGACCCAGACCCTTACCCGGACCCGGACCCAGACCCGGACCCGGACCCGGACCCAGACCCGGACCCGGACCCGGACACTTACCCGGACCCGGACCCGGACCCGAACCCTTACCCGGACCCGGACCCGGACCCGGACCCGGACCCGGACCCGGACCCGGACCCGGACCCGGACCCGGACCCTTACCCGGACCCGGACCCGGACCCGGACATTTACCTGGACCCTTACCCGGACCCGGCCAAGGACACGGACACGGACCCGGACGCGGACCCGGACCCGGACCCGGACCCGGACCCGGACCCGGACCCGGACATGGACCCGGACCCGGACCCGGACCCGGACCCAGACCCGGCTCCGGACCCAGACCCGGACCCAGACCCGGACCCTTACCCGGACCCAGACCCGGACCGGACCCGGACCCGGACCCGGACCCTTACCCGGACCCGGACCCGGACCCGGACCCGGAGATTTACCCGGACCCTTACCCGGACCCGGACCCGGACCCGGACATTTACCCTGACCCTTACCCGGACCCGGACCCGGACCCGGACCCGGACCCAGACCCAGACCCTTACCCGGACCCGGACCCGGACCCGGACCCGGACCCGGACCCCGACCCCGACCCCGACCCGGACCCGGACCCGGACCCATACCCGGACCCGGACCCGGACCCTTACCCGGACCCGGACCCGGACCCGGACATTTACCTGGACCCTTACCCGGACCCGGCCAAGGACACGGACACGGACCCGGACGCGGACCCGGACCCGGACCCGGACCCGGACCCGGACCCGGACCCGGACATGGACCCGGACCCGGACCCGGACCCGGACCCGGACCCAGACCCGGCTCCGGACCCAGACCCGGACCCAGACCCGGACCCTTACCCGGACCCAGACCCGGACCGGACCCGGACCCGGACCCGGACCCTTACCCGGACCCGGACCCGGATTCGGACCCGGAGATTTACCCGGACCCTTACCCGGACCCGGACCCGGACCCGGACATTTACCTGGACCCTTACCCGGACCCGGCCAAGGACCCGGACCCGGACCCGGACCCGGACCCGGACCCAGACCCGGACCCGGACCCGGACCCTTACCCGGACCCGGACCCGGACCCGGACCCGGACCCGGACCCGGACCCCGACCCAGACCCTTACCCGGACCCGGACCCGGACCCGGACCCGGACCCGGACCCCGACCCGGACCCGGACCCGGACCCGGACCCAGACCCTGACCCTGACCCAGACCCGGACCCGGACCCGGACCCGGAGATTTACCCGGACCCTTACCCGGACCCGGACCCGGACCCGGACCCTTACCCGGACCCGGACCCGGACCCGGACCCGGACCCGGACCCGGACCCGGACCCGGACCCGGACCCGGACCCGGACCCGGACCCGGACCCGGACCCGGACCCGGACCCTGACCCGGACCCGGACCCGGACCCGGACCCTTACCCGGACCCGGACCCGGACCCGGACCCTGACCCGGACCCGGACCCGGACCCGGACCCTTACCCGGACCCGGACCCGGACCCAGACCCGGACCCGGACCCGGACCCGGACCCGGATCCGGATCCGGACCCAGACATTTACCCGGACCCTTACCCGGACCCGGACCCGGACCCGGACCCGGACATTTACCCTGACCCTTACCCGGACCCGGACCCGGACCCGGACCCGGACCCGGACCCGGACCCAGACCCGGACCCGGACCCGGACCCTTACCCGGACCCGGACCCGGACCCGTCCCGGACCCAGACCCAGACCCTTACCCGGACCCGGACCCGGACCCAGACCCGGACCCGGACCCCGACCCCGACCCGGACGCGGACCCAGACCCGGACCCATACCCGGACCCGGACCCGGACCCTTACCCGGACCCGGACCCGGACCCGGACATTTACCTGGACCCTTACCCGGACCCGGCCAAGGACACGGACACGGACCCGGACGCGGACCCGGACCCGGACCTGGACCCGGACCCGGACCCGGACATGGACCCGGACCCGGACCCGGACCCGGACCCGGACCCAGACCCGGCTCCGGACCCAGACCCGGACCAAGACCCGGACCCTTACCCGGACCCAGACCCGGACCCGGACCCGGACCCGGACCCGGACCCTTACCCGGACCCGGACCCGGACCCGGACCCGGAGATTTACCCGGACCCCGACCCGGACCCGGACCCGGACCCGGACCCAGACCCTTACCCGGACCCGGACCCAGACCCGGACCCGGACCCGGACCCAGACCCGGACCCGGACCCGGACACTTACCCGGACCCGGACCCGGACCCGAACCCTTACCCGGACCCGGACCCGGACCCGGACCCGGACCCGGACCCGGACCCGGACCCGGACCCGGACCCTTACCCGGACCCGGACCCGGACCCGGACATTTACCTGGACCCTTACCCGGACCCGGCCAAGGACACGGACACGGACCCGGACGCGGACCCGGACCCGGACCCGGACCCGGACCCGGACCCGGACCCGGACATGGACCCGGACCCGGACCCGGACCCGGACCCAGACCCGGCTCCGGACCCAGACCCGGACCCAGACCCGGACCCTTACCCGGACCCAGACCCGGACCGGACCCGGACCCGGACCCGGACCCTTACCCGGACCCGGACCCGGACCCGGACCCGGAGATTTACCCGGACCCTTACCCGGACCCGGACCCGGACCCGGACATTTACCTGGACCCTTACCCGGACCCGGCCAAGGACCCGGACCCGGACCCGGACCCGGACCCGGACCCAGACCCGGACCCGGACCCGGACCCTTACCCGGACCCGGACCCGGACCCGGACCCGGACCCGGACCCGGACCCGGACCCCGACCCAGACCCTTACCCGGACCCGGACCCGGACCCGGACCCGGACCCGGACCCCGACCCGGACCCGGACCCGGACCCGGACCCAGACCCTGACCCTGACCCGGACCCGGACCCGGACCCGGACCCGGAGATTTACCCGGACCCTTACCCGGACCCGGACCCGGACCCGGACCCTTACCCGGACCCGGACCCGGACCCGGACCCGGACCCAGACCCGGACCCGGACCCGGACCCGGACCCGGACCCGGACCCGGACCCGGACCCGGACCCTGACCCGGACCCGGACCCGGACCCGGACCCTTACCCGGACCCGGACCCGGACCCGGACCCGGACCCGGACCCGGACCCGGACCCGGATCCGGATCCGGACCCAGACATTTACCCGGACCCTTACCCGGACCCGGACCCGGACCCGGACCCGGACCCGGACCCCGACCCAGACCCTTACCCGGACCCGGACCCGGACCCGGACCCGGACCCGGACCCCGACCCGGACCCGGACCCGGACCCGGACCCAGACCCTGACCCTGACCCGGACCCGGACCCGGACCCGGACCCGGACCCGGACCCCGACCCGGACCCGGACCCGGACCCGGACCCAGACCCTGACCCTGACCCGGACCCGGACCCGGACCCGGACCCGGAGATTTACCCGGACCCTTACCCGGACCCGGACCCGGACCCGGACCCTTACCCGGACCCGGACCCGGACCCGGACCCGGACCCAGACCCGGACCCGGACCCGGACCCGGACCCGGACCCGGACCCGGACCCGGACCCTGACCCGGACCCGGACCCGGACCCGGACCCTTACCCGGACCCGGACCCGGACCCGGACCCGGACCCGGACCCGGACCCGGACCCGGATCCGGATCCGGACCCAGACATTTACCCGGACCCTTACCCGGACCCGGACCCGGACCCGGACCCGGACATTTACCCTGACCCTTACCCGGACCCGGACCCGGACCCGGACCCGGACCCGGACCCGGACCCGGACCCGGACCCAGACCCGGACCCGGACCCGGACCCTTACCCGGACCCGGACCCGGACCCGTCCCGGACCCAGACCCAGACCCTTACCCGGACCCGGACCCGGACCCTTACCCGGACCCGGACCCGGACCCGGACCCGGACCCGGACCCGGACCCGGACCCGGACCCGGATCCGGATCCGGACCCAGACATTTACCCGGACCCTTACCCGGACCCGGACCCGGACCCGGACCCGGACATTTACCCTGACCCTTACCCGGACCCGGACCCGGACCCGGACCCGGACCCGGACCCGGACCCGGACCCGGACCCGGACCCAGACCCGGACCCGGACCCGGACCCTTACCCGGACCCGGACCCGGACCCGTCCCGGACCCAGACCCAGACCCTTACCCGGACCCGGACCCGGACCCAGACCCGGACCCGGACCCCGACCCCGACCCGGACGCGGACCCAGACCCGGACCCATACCCGGACCCGGACCCGGACCCTTACCCGGACCCGGACCCGGACCCGGACATTTACCTGGACCCTTACCCGGACCCGGCCAAGGACACGGACACGGACCCGGACGCGGACCCGGACCCGGACCTGGACCCGGACCCGGACCCGGACATGGACCCGGACCCGGCTCCGGACCCAGACCCGGACCAAGACCCGGACCCTTACCCGGACCCAGACCCGGACCCGGACCCGGACCCGGACCCGGACCCTTACCCGGACCCGGACCCGGACCCGGACCCGGAGATTTACCCGGACCCCGACCCGGACCCGGACCCGGACCCGGACCCAGACCCTTACCCGGACCCGGACCCAGACCCGGACCCGGACCCGGACACTTACCCGGACCCGGACCCGGACCCGAACCCTTACCCGGACCCGGACCCGGACCCGGACCCGGACCCGGACCCGGACCCGGACCCGGACCCTTACCCGGACCCGGACCCGGACCCGGACATTTACCTGGACCCTTACCCGGACCCGGCCAAGGACACGGACACGGACCCGGACCCGGACCCGGACCGTAACCCTGACCCGGACCCGGACCCGGACCCTTACCCGGACCCGGACCCGGACCCGGACCCGGACCCGGACCCGGACCCAGACCCTGACCCGGACCCGGACCCGGACCCGGACCCTTACCCGGACACGGACCCGTACCAGGACACGGACCCTGACCCGGACCCGGACCCGGACCCGGACCCGGAACCGGACCCCGACCCGGACACTTACCCGGACCCGGACCCCGACCCGGACCCGGAACCGGACCCGGACCTGGACCCGGACCCGGACCCTTACCCGGACCCGGACCCGGACACAGACCCGGACCCTTACCCGGACCCGGACCCGGACCCGGACCCGGACCCTTACCCGGACACGGACATGGACCCGGACCCGGACCCGGACCCGGACCCGGACCCGGACCCGGACCCGGACCCGGACCCGGACCCGGACATTTACCCGGACCCTTACCCGGACCCAGACCCGGCTCCGGACCCAGACCCAGACCCGGACCCGGACCCTTACCCGGACCCGGACCCGGACCCGGACCCGGACCCTTACCCGGACCCGGACCCGGACCCGGACCCGGAGATTTACCCGGACCCTTACCCGGACCCGGACCCGGACCCGGATATTTACCCGGACCCTTACCCGGACCCGGACCCGGACCCGGACCCGGACCCAGACCCGGACCCAGACCCGGAAACGGACCCAGACCCGGACCCGGACCCGGACCCGAACCCGGACCGTAACCCTGACCCGGACCCGGACCCGAACCCTTACCCGGACCCGGACCCGGACCCGGACCCGGACCTGGACCCGGACCCGGACCCGGACCCGAACCCGGACCGTAACCCTGACCCGGACCCGGACCCGGACCCTTACCCGGACCCGGACCCGGACCCGGACCCGGACCCGGACCCGGACCCTGACCCGGACCCAGACCCGGACCCGGACCCGGACACTTACCCGGACCCGGACCCGGACCCGAACCCTTACCCGGACCCGGACCCGGACCCGGACCCGGACCCGGACCCGGACCCGGACCCGGACCCGGACCCGAACCCGGACCGTAACCCTGACCCGGACCCGGACCCGAACCCTTACCCGGACCCGGACCCGGACCCGGACCCGGACCCGGACCCGGACCCGGACCCGGACCCGGACCCGGACCCGGACCCGAACCCGGACCGTAACCCTGACCCGGACCCGGACCCGGACCCTTACCCGGACCCGGACCCGGACCCGGACCCGGACCCGGACCCGGACCCGGACCCGGACCCGGACCCGGACCCAGACCCTGACCTGGACCCGGACCCGGACCCTTACCCGGACACGGACACGGACCAGGACACGGACCCTGACCCGGACCCGGACCCGGACCCGGACCCGGACCCGGACCCCGACCCGGACACTTACCCGGACCCGGACCCCGACCCGGACCCGGACCCGGACCCGGACCCGGACCCGGACCCGGACCCTTACCCGGACCCGGACCCGGACACAGACCCGGACCCTTACCCGGACCCGGACCCGGACCCGGACCCGGACCCGGACCCGGACCCTTACCCGGACCCGGACACGGACCCGGACACGGACCCGGACCCTTACCCGGACCCGGACCCGGACCCGGACCCGGACCCGGACCCGGACCCGGACCCGGACCCGGACCCTTACCCGGACACGGACCCGGACCAGGACACGGACCCTGACCCGGACCCGGACCCGGACCCGGACCCGGACCCGGACCCCGACCCGGACACTTACCCGGACCCGGACCCCGACCCGGACCCGGACCCGGACCCGGACCCGGACCCGGACCCGGACCCGGACCCGGACCCGGACCCTTACCCGGACCCGGACCCGGACCCGGACCCGGAGATTTACCCGGACCCTTACCCAGACCCGGACCCGGACCCGGACATTTACCTGGACCGTTACCCGGAAACGGCCAAGGACCCGGACCCGGACCCGGACCCGGACCCGGACCCGGACCCCGACCCGGACCCGGACCCGGACCCGGACCCAGACCCTTACCCGGACCCGGACCCAGACCCGGACCCGGACCCGGACACTTACCCGGACCCGGACCCGGACCCGAACCCTTACCCGGACCCGGACCCGGACCCGGACCCGGACCCGGACCCAGACCCGGACCCGGACCCGGACCCGGACCCGGACCCGGACCCGAACCCGGACCGTAACCCTGACCCGGACCCGGACCCGAACCCTTACCCGGACCCGGACCCGGACCCGGACCCGGACCCGGACCCGGACCCGGACCCGGACCGTAACCCTGACCCGGACCCGGACCCGGACCCTTACCCGGACCCGGACCCGGACCCGGACCCTGACCCGGACCCGGACCCGGACCCGGACCCTGACCCGGACCCGGACCCGGACCCGGACCCGGACCCCGACCCGGACCCGAACCCGGACCCGGACCCGGACCCGGACCCGGACCCGGACCCGAACCCGGACCGTAACCCTGACCCGGACCCGGACCCGGACCCTTACCCGGACCCGGACCCGGACCCGGACCCGGACCCGGACCCGGACCCGGACCCAGACCCTGACCTGGACCCGGACCCGGACCCTTACCCGGACACGGACCCGGACCAGGACACGGACCCTGACCCGGACCCGGACCCGGACCCGGACCCGGACCCGGACCCGGACCCCGACCCGGACACTTACCCGGACCCGGACCCCGACCCGGACCCGGACCCGGACCCGGACCCGGACCCGGACCCGGACCCGGACCCGGACCCTTACCCGGACCCGGACCCGGACCCGGACCCGGACCCGGACCCGGACCCGGACCCGGACCCGGACCCGGACCCGAACCCGGACCGTAACCCTGACCCGGACCCGGACCCGGACCCTTACCCGGACCCGGACCCGGACCCGGACCCGGACCCGGACCCGGACCCGGACCCGGACCCGGACCCTGACCTGGACCCGGACCCGGACCCTTACCCGGACACGGACCCGGACCAGGACACGGACCCTGACCCGGACCCGGACCCGGACCCGGACCCGGACCCGGACCCCGACCCGGACACTTACCCGGACCCGGACCCCGACCCGGACCCGGACCCGGACCCGGACCCGGACCCGGACCCGGACCCGGACCCGGACCCTTACCCGGACCCGGACCCGGACACAGACCCGGACCCTTACCCGGACCCGGACCCGGACCCGGACCCGGACCCGGACCCGGACCCTTACCCGGACCCGGACCCGGACACGGACCCGGACCCGGACCCGGACCCGGACCCGGACATTTACCCGGACCCTTACCCGGACCCGGACCCGGCTCCGGACCCAGACCCGGACCCGGACCCGGACCCTTACCCGGACCCGGACCCGGACCCGGACCCGGACCCGGACCCGGACCCGGACCCTTACCCGGACCCGGACCCGGACCCGGACCCGGAGATTTACCCGGACCCTTACCCAGACCCGGACCCGGACCCGGACATTTACCTGGACCGTTACCCGGAAACGGCCAAGGACCCGGACCCGGACCCGGACCCGGACCCGGACCCGGACCCGGACCCGGACCCGGACCCGGACCCGGACCCAGACCCGGACCCGGACCCGGACCCTTACCCGGACCCGGACCCGGACCCGGACCCGGACCCGGACCCAGACCCAGACCCTTACCCGGACCCGGACCCGGACCCGGACCCGGACCCGGACCCCGACCCGGACCCGGACCCGGACCCGGACCCAGACCCTTACCCGGACCCGGACCCAGACCCGGACCCGGACCCGGACACTTACCCGGACCCGGACCCGGACCCGAACCCTTACCCGGACCCGGACCCGGACCCGGACCCGGACCCGGACCCAGACCCGGACCCGGACCCGGACCCGGACCCGGACCCGGACCCGAACCCGGACCGTAACCCTGACCCGGACCCGGACCCGAACCCTTACCCGGACCCGGACCCGGACCCGGACCCGGACCCGGACCCGGACCCGGACCCGGACCGTAACCCTGACCCGGACCCTGACCCGGACCCTTACCCGGACCCGGACCGGGACCCGGACCCTGACCCGGACCCGGACCCGGACCCGGACCCTGACCCGGACCCGGACCCGGACCCGGACCCGGACCCCGACCCGGACCCGAACCCGGACCCGGACCCGGACCCGGACCCGGACCCGGACCCGAACCCGGACCGTAACCCTGACCCGGACCCGGACCCGGACCCTTACCCGGACCCGGACCCGGACCCGGACCCGGACCCGGACCCGGACCCGGACCCAGACCCTGACCTGGACCCGGACCCGGACCCTTACCCGGACACGGACCCGGACCAGGACACGGACCCTGACCCGGACCCGGACCCGGACCCGGACCCGGACCCGGACCCGGACCCCGACCCGGACACTTACCCGGACCCGGACCCCGACCCGGACCCGGACCCGGACCCGGACCCGGACCCGGACCCGGACCCGGACCCTTACCCGGACCCGGACCCGGACACAGACCCGGACCCTTACCCGGACCCGGACCCGGACCCGGACCCAGACCCGGACCCGGACCCTTACCCGGACCCGGACACGGACCCGGACACGGACCCGGACCCGGACCCGGACCCGGACCCGGACATTTACCCGGACCCTTACCCGGACCCGGACCCGGCTCCGGACCCAGACCCGGACCCGGACCCGGACCCTTACCTGGACCCGGACCCGGACCCGGACCCGGACCCGGACCCGGACCCTTACCCGGACCCGGACCCGGACCCGGACCCGGAGATTTACCCGGACCCTTACCCAGACCCGGACCCGGACCCGGACATTTACCTGGACCGTTACCCGGACCCGGCCAAGGACCCGGACCCGGACCCGGACCCGGACCCGGACCCGGACCCGGACCCGGACCCGGACCCGGACCCGGACCCAGACCCGGACCCGGACCCGGACCCTTACCCGGACCCGGACCCGGACCCGGACCCGGACCCGGACCCAGACCCAGACCCTTACCCGGACCCGGACCCGGACCCGGACCCGGACCCGGACCCCGACCCGGACCCGGACCCAGACCCGGACCCAGACCCTTACCCGGACCCGGACCCAGACCCGGACCCGGACCCGGACCCAGACCCGGACCCGGACCCGGACCCGGACCCTTACCCGGACCCGGACCCGGACCCGGACCCGGACCCGGACCCAGACCCGGACCCGGACCCGGACCCGGACCCGGACCCGGACCCGAACCCGGACCGTAACCCTGACCCGGACCCGGACCCGAACCCGTACCCGGACCCGGACCCGGACCCGGACCCGGACCCGGACCCGGACCCGGACCCGGACCGTAACCCTGACCCGGACCCGGACCCGGACCCTTACCCGGACCCGGACCCGGACCCGGACCCGGACCCGGACCCGGACCCGGACCCGGACCCGGACTCGGACCCGGACCCTGACCCGGACCCGGACCCGGACCCTTACCCGGACCCGGACCAGGACCAGGACACGGACCCTGACCCGGACCCGGACCCGGACCCGGACCCGGACCCGGACCCGGACCCCGACCCGGACACTTACCCGGACCCGGACCCCGACCCGGACCCGGACCCGGACCCGGACCCGGACCCGGACCCGGACCCGGACCCGGACCCGGACCCTTACCCGGACCCGGACCCGGACCCGGACACAGACCCGGACCCTTACCCGGACCCGGACCCGGACCCGGACCCGGACCCGGACCCGGACCCGGACCCGGACCCGGACCCGGACCCGGACCCGGACCCGGACATTTACCCGGACCCTTACCCGGACCCGGACCCGGACCCGGACATTTACCCGGACCCTTACCCGGACCCCGACCCGGACCCGGACCCGGACCCGGACCCAGACCCGGACCCAGACCCGGACCCGGACCCGGACCCTTACCCGGACCCGGACCCGGACCCTTACCTGGACCCGGACCCGGACCCGGACCCGGACCCGGACCCGGACCCGGACCCGGACACGGACCCGGACCCAGACCCGGACCCTTACCCGGACCCGGACCCGGACCCGGACCCTTACACGGACCCGGACCCGGACCCGGAACCGGAACCGGATGCGGAACCGGACCCTTACCAGGACCCGGACCCGGACCTGGACCCTTACCCGGACCCGGACACGGGCCCGGACCCGGACACGGACCCGGACCCGGACACGGACCCTTACCCGGACCCCTACCCGTACCCGTAACCGGACCCTTACCCGTACCCGGACCCGGACCCGGACCCGGACCCAGACCCGGACCCTTACCCGGACTCGGACCCGGACCCCGACCCGGACACTTACCCGGACCCGGACCCCGACCCGGACCCGGACCCGGACCCGGACCCGGACCAGGACCAGGACACGGACCCTGACCCGGACCCGGACCCGGACCCGGACCCGGACCCAGACCCGGACCCTTACCCGGACTCGGACCCGGACCCCGACCCGGACACTTACCCGGACCCGGACCCCGACCCGGACCCGGACCCGGACCCGGACCCGGACCCGGACCCGGACCCGAACCCGGACCGTAACCCTGACCCGGACCCGGACCCGAACCCGTACCCGGACCCGGACCCGGACCCGGACCCGGACCCGGACTCGGACCCGGACCCCGACCCGGACACTTACCCGGACCCTGACCCGGACCCGGACCCGGACCCTTACCCGGACCCGGACCAGGACCAGGACACGGACCCTGACCCGGACCCGGACCCGGACCCGGACCCGGACCCGGACCCGGACCCCGACCCGGACACTTACCCGGACCCGGACCCCGACCCGGACCCGGACCCGGACCCGGACCCGGACCCGGACCCGGACCCGGACCCGGACCCGGACCCGGACCCTTACCCGGACCCGGACCCGGACCCGGACACAGACCCGGACCCTTACCCGGACCCGGACCCGGACCCGGACCCGGACCCGGACCCGGACCCGGACCCGGACCCGGACCCGGACCCGGACCCGGACCCGGACATTTACCCGGACCCTTACCCGGACCCGGACCCGGACCCGGACATTTACCCGGACCCTTACCCGGACCCCGACCCGGACCCGGACCCGGACCCGGACCCAGACCCGGACCCAGACCCGGACCCGGACCCGGACCCTTACCCGGACCCGGACCCGGACCCTTACCTGGACCCGGACCCGGACCCGGACCCGGACCCGGACCCGGACCCGGACCCGGACACGGACCCGGACCCAGACCCGGACCCTTACCCGGACCCGGACCCGGACCCGGACCCTTACACGGACCCGGACCCGGACCCGGAACCGGAACCGGATGCGGAACCGGACCCTTACCAGGACCCGGACCCGGACCCGGACCTGGACCCTTACCCGGACCCGGACACGGGCCCGGACCCGGACACGGACCCGGACCCGGACACGGACCCTTACCCGGACCCCTACCCGTACCCGTAACCGGACCCTTACCCGTACCCGGACCCGGACCCGGACACGGACCCAGACCCGGACCCTTACCCGGACTCGGACCCGGACCCCGACCCGGACACTTACCCGGACCCGGACCCCGACCCGGACCCGGACCCGGACCCGGACCCGGACCAGGACCAGGACACGGACCCTGACCCGGACCCGGACCCGGACCCGGACCCGGACCCGGACCCGGACCCGGACCCCGACCCGGACACTTACCCGGACCCGGACCCCGACCCGGACCCGGACCCGGACCCGGACCCGGACCCGGACCCGGACCCTTACCCGGACCCGGACCCGGACCCGGACACAGACCCGGACCCTTACCCGGACCCGGACCCGGACCCGGACCCGGACCCGGACCCGGACCCGGACCCGGACCCGGACCCGGACCCGGACATTTACCCGGACCCTTACCCGGACCCGGACCCGGACCCGGACATTTACCCGGACCCTTACCCGGACCCCGACCCGGACCCGGACCCGGACCCGGACCCAGACCCGGACCCAGACCCGGACCCGGACCCGGACCCTTACCCGGACCCGGACCCGGACCCTTACCTGGACCCGGACCCGGACCCGGACCCGGACCCGGACCCGGACCCGGACCCGGACACGGACCCGGACCCAGACCCGGACCCTTACCCGGACCCGGACCCGGACCCGGACCCTTACACGGACCCGGACCCGGACCCGGAACCGGAACCGGATGCGGAACCGGACCCTTACCAGGACCCGGACCCGGACCCGGACCTGGACCCTTACCCGGACCCGGACACGGGCCCGGACCCGGACACGGACCCGGACCCGGACACGGACCCTTACCCGGACCCGGACCCGTACCCGTAACCGGACCCTTACCCGTACCCGTACCCGGACCCGGACCCAGACCCAGACCCGGACCCTTACCCGGACTCGGACCCGGACCCGGACCCGGACCCGGACCCGGACCCGGACCCGGACCCGGACCCGGACCCTTACCTGGACCCGGACCCAGACCCGGAACCGGACCCGGACCCGGACCCGGAACAGGACCCGGACCCGGACCTTTACCCGGACCCGGAACCGGACACGGACCCGGACCCGGACCCGGACCCAGACCCAGACCCGGACCCTTACCTGGACCCGGAACCGGAACCGGAAACGGACCCGGACCCGGACCCGGACCCAGACCCAGACCCGGACCCTTACCTGGACCCGGAACCGGAACCGGACACGGACCCGGAACCGGACCCGGACCTGGACCCGGACCCGGACCCAGACCCGGACCTGGACCCGGACCCGGACCCGGACCCGGACCCGGACCCGGACCCGGACCCAGACCCGGACCCTTACCCGGACTCGGACCCGGACCCGGACCCGGACCCGGACCCGGACCCGGACACGCACCCGGACCCAGACCCGGACCCTTACCCGGACCCGGACCCGGACCCGGACCCTTACACGGACCCGGACCCGGACCCGGAACCGGAACCGGATGCGGAACCGGACCCTTACCAGGACCCGGACCCGGACCCGGACCTGGACCCTTACCCGGACCCGGACACGGGCCCGGACCCGGACACGGACCCGGACCCGGACACGGACCCTTACCCGGACCCGGACCCGTACCCGTAACCGGACCCTTACCCGTACCCGGACCCGGACCCGGACCCGGACCCAGACCCGGACCCTTACCCGGACTCGGACCCGGACCCGGACCCGGACCCGGACCCGGACCCGGACCCGGTCCCGGACCCGGACCCTTACCCGGACCCGGACCCAGACCCGGAACCGGACCCGGACCCGGACCCGGACCTTTACCCGGACCCGGACCCGGAACCGGACACGGACCCGGACCCGGACCCGGACCCAGACCCAGACCCGGACCCTTACCTGGACCCGGAACCGGAACCGGACACGGACCCGGACCCGGACCCGGACCCAGACCCAGACCCGGACACTTACCTGGACCCGGAACCGGAACCGGACACGGACCCGGACCCAGACCCGGACCTGGACCCGGACTCGGACCCGGACCCGGACCCGGACCCGGACCCGGACCCGGACCCGGACCCTTACCCGGACCCGGACCCAGACCCGGACCCGGACCCGGACCCGGACCCGGACCCGGACCCGGACCCGGACCTTTACCCGGACCCGGACCCGGAACCGGACACGGACCCGGACCCGGACCCGGACCCAGACCCAGACACGGACCCTTACCCGGACCCGGAACCGGAACCGGACACGGACCCGGACCCGGACCCGGACCCGGACCCGGACCCTTACCCGGACCCGGACCCGGACCCGGATATTTACCTGGACCCTTACCCGGACCCGGACACGGACACGGACCCGGACCCGGACCCTTACCCGGACTCGGACGCCGACCCGGATATTTACCCGGACCCTTACCCGGACCCGGACCCGGACCCGGACCCGGACCCAGACCCGGACCCGGACCCGGACCCTTACCCGGACCCTGACCCTTACCCGGACCCGGACCCGGACCCCGACCCGGACCCGGACCCGGACCCGGACCCGGACCTGGACCCTTACCCGGACCCGGACCCAGACCCGGACACTTACCCGGACCCGGACCCGGACCCGGACCCGGACCCGGACCCGGACCCAGACCCTGACCCGGACCCGGACCCGGACCCTTACCCGGACACGGACCCGGACCAGGACACGGACCCTGACCCGGACCCGGACCCGGACCCGGACCCGGACCCGGACCCGGACCCGGACCCGGACACTTACCCGGACCCGGACCCCAACCCAGACCCGGACCCGGACCCGGACCCGGACCCTTACCCGGACCCGGTCCCGGACACAGACCCGGACCCTTACCCGGACCCGGACCCGGACCCGGACCCGGACCCGGACCCGGACACGGACCCAGACCCGGACCCGGACCCGGACCCGGACATTTACCCGGACCCTTACCCGGACCCGGACCCGGACATTTACCCGGACCCTTACCCGGACCCGGACCCGGACCCGGACCCGGACCCGGACCCGGACATTTACCCGGACCCAGACCCGGACCCGGACCCGGACCCTTACCAGGACCCGGACACGGACACGGACCCGGACCCGGACCCTTACCCGGACCCGGACCCGGACCCGGATCCGGACCCGGACCCGGACCCGGACCCGGACCCTTACCCGTACCCGTACCCGTACCCGTACACGGACCCGGACACGGACCCTTACCCGGACACGGACCCGGACCAGGACACGGACCCTGACCCGGACCCGGACCCGGACCCGGACCCGGACCCGGACCCGGACCCGGACCCGGACCCGGACCCGGACCCGGACACTTACCCGGACCCGGACCCCGACCCGGACCCGGACCCGGACCCGGACCCGGACCCTTACCCGGACCCGGTCCCGGACACAGACCCGGACCCTTACCCGGACCCGGATCCGGACCCGGACCCGGACCCGGACCCGGACCCGGACCCGGACCCGGACCCGGACATTTACCCGGACCCTTACCCGGACCCGGACCCGGACATTTACCCGGACCCTTACCCGGACCCGGACCCGGACCCGGACCCGGACCCGGACCCGGACCCAGACCCGGACCCAGACCCGGACCCGGACCCGGACCCTTACCCGGACCCGGACCCGGACCCTTACCCGGACCCGGACCCGGACCCGGACCCGGACACGGACCCGGACACGGACCCGGACACGGACCCGGACCCGGACCCGGACCCTTACCCGGACCCGGACCCGGACCCGGACCCGGACACGGACCCTTACACGGACCCGGACCCGGACCCGGAACCGGACGCGGAACCGGACCCTTACCAGGACCCGGACACGGACCCGGACCCGGACCCTTACCCGGACCCGGACCCGGACCCGGATCCGGACCCGGACCCGGACCCGGACCCGGACCCGGACCCTTACCCGTACCCGGACCCGTACCCGGACCCGGACCCAGACCCGGACCCTTACCCGGACCCGGACCCGGACCCGGACCCGGACCCGGACCCGGACCCGGACCCGGACCCGGACCCGGACCCGGACCCGGACCCTTACCCGGACCCGGACCCAGACCCGGACCCCACCCGGACCCGGACCCGGACCCGGACCCGGACCTTTACCCGGACCCCGACCCGGAACCAGACACGGACCCAGACCCGGACATGGACCCAGACCCAGACCCGGACCCTTACCCGGACCCGGAACCGGACACGGACCCAGACCCGGACCCGGACCCGGACCCGGACCCGGACCCGGACCCGGACCCGGACCCGGACCCTTACCCGGACCCGGACCCGGACCCGGATATTTACCTGGACCCTTACCCGGACCCGGACCCGGACCCGGACCCGGACCCAGACCCGGACCCGGACCCGGACCCGGACCCGGCCCCGACCTGGACCCGGACACTTACCCGGACCCTTACCCAGACCCGGACCCGGACCCGGACCCGGACCCGGATCTGGACCCGGACATTTACCCGGACCCTTACCCGGACCCGGACCCGGACCCGGATATTTACCCGGACCCTTACCCGGACCCGGACCCGGACCCGGACCCGGACCCGGACCCGGACCCGGACCCGGACCCGGACCCGGACCCGGACCAGGACCCGGACCCGGACCCTTACCCGGACCCTGACCCTTACCCGGACCCGGACCCGGACCCGGACCCGGACCCGGACCCGGACCCTTACCCGGACCCGGTCCCGGACCTGGACCCGGACCCGGAACCAGACCCGGACCCAGACCCTGACCCGGACCCGGACCCGGACCCTTACCCTGACACGGACCCGGACCAGGACCCGGACCCGGACCCGGACCCGGACCCGGACCCGGACCCGGACCCGGACCCGGACCCGGACCCGGACCAGGACACTTACCCGGACCCGGACCCCGACCCGGACCCGGACCCGGACCCGGACCCGGACCCGGATCCTTACCCGGACCCGGTCCCGGACACAGACCCGGACCCTTACCCGGACCCGGACCCGGACCCAGACCCGGACCCAGACCCGGAACCGGACCCGGACCCGGACCCTTACCCGGACCCGGACCCGGACCCGGACACGGACACGGACCCGGACCCGGACCCGGACCCGGACCCGGACCCTTACACGGACCCGGACCCGGACCCGGAACCGGACGCGGAACCGGACCCTTACCAGGACCCGGACCCGGACCCGGACCCGGACCCTTACCCGGACACGGACCCGGACCCGGACCCGGACACGGACACGGACCCGGACCCGGACCCTTACCCGGACCCGGACCCGGACCCGGATCCGGACCCGGACCCAGACCCGGACCCGGACCCGGACCCTTACCCGGACCCGGACCCGGACCCGTACCCGTACCCGGACCCAGACCCGGACCCGGACCCGGACCTTTACCCGGACCCGGACCCGAACCGGACACGGACCCGGACCCGGACATGGACCCAGACCCAGACCCGGACCCTTACCAGGACCCGGAACCGGAACCGGACCCGGACCCGGACCCGGACCCGGACCTGGACCCGGACCCGGACCCGGACCCGGACCCGGACCCGGACCCGGACCCGGACCCTTGCCCGGACCCGGACCCGGAACCGGATATTTACCTGGACCCTTACCCGGACCCGGACCCGGACCCGGACCCGGACCCGGACCCGGACCCGGACCCGGACCCGGACCCGGACCCGGACCCGGACCCGGACACTTACCCGGACACTTACCCGGACCCGGACCCGGACCCTTACCCGGACCCGGACCCGGACCCGGACCCGGACCCGGACCCGGACATTTACCCGGACCCTTACCCGGACCCGGACACGGACACGGACCCGGACCCGGACCTGGACCCGGACCCGGACCCGGACCCGGACCCGGACCCGGACCCGGACCCGGACCCTTACCCGGACCCGGACCCGGACCCGGATATTTACCTGGACCCTTACCCGGACCCGGACCCGGACCCGGACCCGGACCCGGACCCGGACCCGGACCCGGACCCGGAACCGGACCCGGACCCGGACCCGGAACCGGATATTTACCTGGACCCTTACCCGGACCCGGACCCGGACCCGGACCCGGACCCGGACCCGGACCCGGACCCGGACCCGGACCCGGACCCGGACCCGGACCCGGACACTTACCCGGACACTTACCCGGACCCGGACCCGGACCCTTACCCGGACCCGGACCCGGACCCGGACCCGGACCCGGACCCGGACATTTACCCGGACCCTTACCCGGACCCGGACACGGACCCGGACCCGGACCCGGACCTGGACCCGGACCCGGACCCGGACCCGGACCCGGACCCGGACCCGGACCCGGACCCGGACCCTTACCCGGACCCGGACCCGGACCCGGATATTTACCTGGACCCTTACCCGGACCCGGACCCGGACCCGGACCCGGACCCGGACCCGGACCCGGACCCGGACCCGGACCCGGAACCGGACCCGGACCCGGACCCGGACCCGGACACTTACCTGGACACTTACCCGGACCCGGAACCGGACCCTTACCCGGACCCGGACCCGGACCCGGACCCGGACCCGGTCCCGGACCCGGACCCGGACCCGGACCCGGTCCCGGACCCAGACCCGGACCCTTACCCAGACCCGGACCCGGACCCGGACCCGGACCCGGACACTGACCCGGACCCGGACCCGGACCCGGACCCGGACCCGGACCCAGATCTGGACCCGGACATTTACCCGGACCCTTACCCGGACCCGGACCCGGACCCGGATATTTACCCGGACCCTTACCCGGACCCGGACCCGGACCCGGACCCGGACCCAGACCCGGACCCGGACCCGGACCCTTACCCGGACCCGGACCCGGACCCGGACACGGACACGGACACGGACACGGACACGGACCCGGACATTTACACGGACCCTTACCCGGACCCGGACACGGACCCGGACCCGGACCCGGACCCGGACCCGGACCCTTACCCGGACCCGGACCCGGACCCGGAACCGGACGCGGAACCGGACCCTTACCAGGACCCGGACCCGGACCCGGACCCGGACCCTTACCCGGACACGGACCCGGACCCGGACCCGGACACGGACACGGACCCGGACCCGGACCCGGACAATTACACGGACCCTTACCCGGACCCGGACACGGACCCGGACCCGGACCCGGACCCGGACCCGGACCCGGACCCTTACCCGTACCCGGACCCGTACCCGGACCCGGACCCAGACCCGGACCCGGACCCGGACCTTTACCCGGACCCGGACCCGGAACCGGACACGGACCCGGACCCGGACCCGGACACTTACCCGGACACTTACCCGGACCCGGACCCTTACCCGGACCCGGACCCGGACCCGGTCCCGGACCCGGACCCGGACCCGGACCCGGTCCCGGACCCGGACCCGGACCCGGACCCTTACCCGGAGCCGGACCCGGACCCGGAACCGGACGCGGAACCGGACCCTTACCAGGACCCGGACCCGGACCCGGACCCGGACCCTTACCCGGACACGGACCCGGACCCGGACACGGACCCGGACACGGACCCGGACCCGGACACGGACATTTACCCGGACCCTTACCCGGACCCGGACCCGGACCCGGATATTTACCCGGACCCTTACCCGGACCCGGACCCGGACCCGGACCCGGACCCGGACCCGGACCCGGACCCGGACCCAGACCCGGACCCGGACCCGGACCCTTACCCGGACCCGGACCCGGACCCGGAACCGGACCCGGAACCGGACCCTTACCAGGACCCAGACCCGGACCCGGACACGGACCCTTACCCGGACACGGACCCGGACCCGGACACGGACCCGGACACGGACCCGGACACGGACCCGGACCCGGACCCGGACCCTTACCCGGACCCGGACCCGGACCCGGATATTTACCTGGACCCTTACCCGGACCCGGACCCGGACCCGGACCCGGACCCGGACCCGGACCCGGACCCGGACCCGGACCCGGACCCGGACCCGGACCCGGACCCGGACCCGGACCCGGACACTTACCTGGACATTTACCCGGACCCGGACCCGGACCCTTACCCGGACCCGGACCCGGACCCGGTCCCGGACCCGGACCCGGACCCGGACTCGGTCCCGGACCCGGACCCGGACCCGGACCCTTACCCAGACCCGGACCCGGACCCGGACCCGGACCCGGACCCTGACCCGGACACGGACCCGGACCCGGACCCCGACCCGGACCCGGATCTGGACCCGGACATTTACCTGGACCCTTACCCGGACCCGGACCCGGACCCGGATATTTACCCGGACCCTTACCCGGACCCGGACCCGGACCCGGATATTTACCCGGAACCTTACCCGGACCCGGACCCGGACCCGGACCCGGACCCGGACCCGGACCCGGACCCGGACCCGGACCCGGACCCAGACCCGGACCCGGACCCGGACCCTTACCCGGACCCGGACCCGGACCCGGAACCGGACGCGGAACCGGACCCTTACCAGGACCCGGACCCGGACCCGGACACGGACCCTTACCCGGACACGGACCCGGACCCGGACACAGACCCGGACACGGACCCGGACCCGGACCCGGACCCGGACCCTTACCCGGACCCGGACCCGGACCCGGATATTTACCTGGACCCTTACCCGGACCCGGACCCGGACCCGGACCCGGACCCGGACCCGGACCCGGACCCGGACCCGGACACGGACCCGGACCCGGACCCGGACCCGGACACTTACCCGGACACTTACCCGGACCCGGACCCGGACCCTTACCCGGACCCGGACCCGGACCCGGTCCCGGACCCGGACCCGGACCCGGACCAGGTCCCGGACCCGGACCCGGACCCGGACCCGGACCCTTACCCAGACCCGGACCCGGACCCGGACCCGGACCCGGACCCGGACCCTGACCCGGACCCGGACCCGGACCCGGACCCGGACCCGGACCCGGATCTGGACCCGGACATTTACCCGGACCCTTACCCGGACCCGGACCCGGACCCGGATATTTACCCGGACCCTTACCCGGACCCGGACCCGGACCCGGACCCGGACCCGGACCCGGACCCGGACCCAGACCCGGACCCGGACCCGGACCCTTACCCGGACCCGGACCCGGACCCGGAACCGGACGCGGAACCGGACCCTTACCAGGACCCGTACCCGGACACGGACCCGGACCCTTACCCGGACCCGGACCCGGACCCGGACCCGGACACGGACACGGACCCGGACCCGGACCCTTACCCTTACCCGTACCCGGACCCGGACCCGGATCCGGACCCGGACACGGACCCGGACCCGGACCCGGACCCGGACCCGGACCCTTACCCGTACCCGGACCCGGACCCAGACCCGGACCCGGACCCGGACCCGGACCCGGACCCGGACCCGGACCCTTACCCGGACCCGGACCAGGACACGGATATTTACCTGGACCCTTACCCGGACCCGGACCCGGACCCGGACCCGGACCCGGACCCGGACCCGGACCCGGACCCGGACCCGGACACTTACCCGGACACTTACCCGGACCCGGACCCGGACCCTTACCCGGACCCGGACCCGGACCCGGTCCCGGACCCGGACCCGGACCCGGACCCGGACCCGGTCCCGGACCCGGACCCGGACCCTGACCCGGACCCGGACCCGGACCCGGACCCGGACCCTGACCCGGACCCGGACCCGGACCCGGACCCGGACCCGGACCCGGACCCGGACCCGGACATTTACCCGGACCCTTACCCGGACCCGGACACGGACCCGGACCCTTACCCGGACCCAGACCCGGACCCGGATATTTACCTGGACCCTTAACCGGACCCGGACCCGGACCCGGACCCGGACCCGGACCCGGACCCGGACCCGGACCCGGACCCGGACCCGGACCCGGACACTTACCCGGACACTTACCCGGACCCGGACCCGTACCCTTACCCGGACCCGGACCCGGACCTGGACCCGGACCCGGACCCGGACCCAGACCAGGACCCGGACCCGGACCCTTACCCGGACCCTGACCCTTACCCGGACCCACCCCGGACCCGGACCCGGACCCGGACCTTTACCCGGACCCGGACCCGGAACCGGACACGGACCCGGATATTTACCCGGACCCTTACCCGGACCCGGACCCGGACCCGGACCCGGACCCGGACCCGGACCCGGACCCGGACCCAGACCCGGACCCGGACCCGGACCCTTACCCGGACCCGGACCCGGACCCGGAACCGGACGCGGAACCGGACCCTTACCAGGACCCGGACCCGGACCCGGACACGGACCCTTACCCGGACACGGACCCGGACCCGGACACGGACCCGGACACGGACCCGGATCCGGACCCGGACCCGGACCCTTACCCGGACCCGGACCCGGACCCGGATATTTACCTGGACCCTTACCCGGACCCGGACACGGACCCGGACCCGGACCCGGACCCGGACCCGGACACGGACACGGACCCGGACCCGGACCCTTACCCTTACCCGTACCCGGACCCGGACCCGGATCCGGACCCGGACACGGACCCGGACCCGGACCCGGACCCGGACCCGGACCCTTACCCGTACCCGGACCCGGACCCAGACCCGGACCCGGACCCGGACCCGGACCCGGACCCGGACCCGGACCCTTACCCGGACCCGGACCAGGACACGGATATTTACCTGGACCCTTACCCGGACCCGGACCCGGACCCGGACCCGGACCCGGACCCGGACCCGGACCCGGACCCGGACCCGGACCCGGACACTTACCCGGACACTTACCCGGACCCGGACCCGGACCCTTACCCGGACCCGGACCCGGACCCGGTCCCGGACCCGGACCCGGACCCGGACCCGGACCCGGTCCCGGACCCGGACCCGGACCCTGACCCGGACCCGGACCCGGACCCGGACCCGGACCCTGACCCGGACCCGGACCCGGACCCGGACCCGGACCCGGACCCGGACCCGGACCCGGACATTTACCCGGACCCTTACCCGGACCCGGACACGGACCCGGACCCTTACCCGGACCCAGACCCGGACCCGGATATTTACCTGGACCCTTAACCGGACCCGGACCCGGACCCGGACCCGGACCCGGACCCGGACCCGGACCCGGACCCGGACCCGGACCCGGACACTTACCCGGACACTTACCCGGACCCGGACCCGTACCCTTACCCGGACCCGGACCCGGACCTGGACCCGGACCCGGACCCGGACCCAGACCAGGACCCGGACCCGGACCCTTACCCGGACCCTGACCCTTACCCGGACCCACCCCGGACCCGGACCCGGACCCGGACCTTTACCCGGACCCGGACCCGGAACCGGACACGGACCCGGATATTTACCCGGACCCTTACCCGGACCCGGACCCGGACCCGGACCCGGACCCGGACCCGGACCCGGACCCGGACCCAGACCCGGACCCGGACCCGGACCCTTACCCGGACCCGGACCCGGACCCGGAACCGGACGCGGAACCGGACCCTTACCAGGACCCGGACCCGGACCCGGACACGGACCCTTACCCGGACACGGACCCGGACCCGGACACGGACCCGGACACGGACCCGGATCCGGACCCGGACCCGGACCCTTACCCGGACCCGGACCCGGACCCGGATATTTACCTGGACCCTTACCCGGACCCGGACACGGACCCGGACCCGGACCCGGACCCGGACCCGGACACGGACCCGGACCCGGACCCGGACACGGACCCGGACCCGGACCCGGACCCGGACACTTACCCGGACACTTACCCGGACCCGGACCCGGACCCTTACCCGGACCCGGACCCGGACCCGGTCCCGGACCCGGACCCGGACCCGGACCAGGTCCCGGACCCGGACCCGGACCCGGACCCTTACCCAGACCCGGACCCGGACCCGGACCCGGACCCGGACCCTGACCCGGACCCGGACCCGGACCCGGACCCGGACCCGGACCCGGACCCGGATCTGGACCCGGACATTTACCCGGACCCTTACCCGGACCCGGACCCGGACCCGGATATTTACCCGGACCCTTACCCGGACCCGGACCCGGACCCGGACCCGGACCCGGACCCGGACCCGGACCCGGACCCAGACCCGGACCCGGACCCGGACCCTTACCCGGACCCGGACCCGGACCCGGAACCGGACGCGGAACCGGACCCTTACCAGGACCCGGACCCGGACACGGACCCGGACCCTTACCCGGACACGGACCCGGACCCGGACCCGGACACGGACACGGACCCGGACCCGGACCCTTACCCGTACCCGGACCCGGACCCGGATCCGGACCCGGACACGGACCCGGACCCGGACCCGGACCCGGACCCTTACCCGTACCCGGACCCGGACCCAGACCCGGACCCGGACCCGGACCCGGACCCGGACCCGGACCCGGACCCTTACCCGGACCCGGACCCGGACACGGATATTTACCTGGACCCTTACCCGGACCCGGACCCGGACCCGGACCCGGACCCGGACCCGGACCCGGACCCGGACCCGGACCCGGACCCGGACACTTACCCGGACACTTACCCGGACCCGGACCCGGACCCTTACCCGGACCCGGACCCGGACCCGGTCCCGGACCCGGACCCGGACCCGGACCCGGACCCGGTCCCGGACCCGGACCCGGACCCTGACCCGGACCCGGACCCGGACCCGGACCCGGACCCTGACCCGGACCCGGACCCGGACCCGGACCCGGACCCGGACCCGGACCCGGACCCGGACATTTACCCGGACCCTTACCCGGACCCGGACACGGACCCGGACCCTTACCCGGACCCAGACCCGGACCCGGATATTTACCTGGACCCTTAACCGGACCCGGACCCGGACCCGGACCCGGACCCGGACCCGGACCCGGACCCGGACCCGGACCCGGACACTTACCCGGACACTTACCCGGACACTTACCCGGACCCGGACCCGTACCCTTACCCGGACCCGGACCCGGACCTGGACCCGGACCCGGACCCGGACCCAGACCAGGACCCGGACCCGGACCCTTACCCGGACCCTGACCCTTACCCGGACCCGGACCCGGACCCGGACCCGGACCCGGACCTTTACCCGGACCCGGACCCGGACCCGGACACGGACCCGGACCCGGACCCGGACCCGGACCCGGACCCGGACCCAGACCCGGACCCGGACCCGGACCCCGACCCGGACCCGGACCCGGACCCGGACCCGGACCCGGACCCGGACCCTTACCCGGACCCGGACCCGGACCCGGATATTTACCTGGACCCTTACCCGGACCCGGACCGGGACCCGGACCCGGACCCGGACCCGGACCCGGACCCGGACCCGGACCCGGACCCGGACCCGGACACTTACCCGGACACTTACCCGGACCCGGACCCGGACCCTTACCCGGACCCGGACCCGGACCCGGTCCCGGACCCGGACCCGGACCCGGACCCGGTCCCGGACCCGGACCCGGACCCGGACCCTTACCCAGACCCGGACCCGGACCCGGACCCGGACCCGGATCTGGACCCGGACATTTACCCGGACCCGGACCCGGATCCGGACCCGGACATTTACCCGGACCCTTACCCGGACCCGGACCCGGACCCGGATATTTACCCGGACCCTTACCCGGACCCGGACCCGGACCCGGACCCGGACCCGGACCCGGACCCGGAACCGGACGCGGAACCGGACCCTTACCAGGACCCGGACCCGGACCCGGACACGGACCCTTACCCGGACACGGACCCGGACCCGGACACGGACCCGGACACGGACCCGGATCCGGACCCGGACCCGGACCCTTACCCGGACCCGGACCCGGACCCGGATATTTACCTGGACCCTTACCCGGACCCGGACACGGACCCGGACCCGGACCCGGACCCGGACCCGGACACGGACCCGGACCCGGACCCGGACACGGACCCGGACCCGGACCCGGACCCGGACACTTACCCGGACACTTACCCGGACCCGGACCCGGACCCTTACCCGGACCCGGACCCGGACCCGGTCCCGGACCCGGACCCGGACCCGGACCAGGTCCCGGACCCGGACCCGGACCCGGACCCTTACCCAGACCCGGACCCGGACCCGGACCCGGACCCGGACCCTGACCCGGACCCGGACCCGGACCCGGACCCGGACCCGGACCCGGACCCGGATCTGGACCCGGACATTTACCCGGACCCTTACCCGGACCCGGACCCGGACCCGGATATTTACCCGGACCCTTACCCGGACCCGGACCCGGACCCGGACCCGGACCCGGACCCGGACCCGGACCCAGACCCGGACCCGGACCCGGACCCTTACCCGGACCCGGACCCGGACCCGGAACCGGACGCGGAACCGGACCCTTACCAGGACCCGGACCCGGACACGGACCCGGACCCTTACCCGGACACGGACCCGGACCCGGACCCGGACACGGACACGGACCCGGACCCGGACCCTTACCCGTACCCGGACCCGGACCCGGATCCGGACCCGGACACGGACCCGGACCCGGACCCGGACCCGGACCCTTACCCGTACCCGGACCCGGACCCAGACCCGGACCCGGACCCGGACCCGGACCCGGACCCGGACCCGGACCCTTACCCGGACCCGGACCCGGACACGGATATTTACCTGGACCCTTACCCGGACCCGGACCCGGACCCGGACCCGGACCAGGACCCGGACCCGGACCCGGACCCGGACCCGGACCCGGACACTTACCCGGACACTTACCCGGACCCGGACCCGGACCCTTACCCGGACCCGGACCCGGACCCGGTCCCGGACCCGGACCCGGACCCGGACCCGGACCCGGTCCCGGACCCGGACCCGGACCCTGACCCGGACCCGGACCCGGACCCGGACCCGGACCCTGACCCGGACCCGGACCCGGACCCGGACCCGGACCCGGACCCGGACCCGGACCCGGACATTTACCCGGACCCTTACCCGGACCCGGACACGGACCCGGACCCTTACCCGGACCCAGACCCGGACCCGGATATTTACCTGGACCCTTAACCGGACCCGGACCCGGACCCGGACCCGGACCCGGACCCGGACCCGGACCCGGACCCGGACCCGGACCCGGACACTTACCCGGACACTTACCCGGACACTTACCCGGACCCGGACCCGTACCCTTACCCGGACCCGGACCCGGACCTGGACCCGGACCCGGACCCGGACCCAGACCAGGACCCGGACCCGGACCCTTACCCGGACCCTGACCCTTACCCGGACCCGGACCCGGACCCGGACCCGGACCCGGACCTTTACCCGGACCCGGACCCGGACCCGGACACGGACCCGGACCCGGACCCGGACCCGGACCCGGACCCGGACCCAGACCCGGACCCGGACCCGGACCCCGACCCGGACCCGGACCCGGACCCGGACCCGGACCCGGACCCGGACCCTTACCCGGACCCGGACCCGGACCCGGATATTTACCTGGACCCTTACCCGGACCCGGACCGGGACCCGGACCCGGACCCGGACCCGGACCCGGACCCGGACCCGGACCCGGACCCGGACCCGGACACTTACCCGGACACTTACCCGGACCCGGACCCGGACCCTTACCCGGACCCGGACCCGGACCCGGTCCCGGACCCGGACCCGGACCCGGACCCGGTCCCGGACCCGGACCCGGACCCGGACCCTTACCCAGACCCGGACCCGGACCCGGACCCGGACCCGGATCTGGACCCGGACATTTACCCGGACC
The DNA here is from genome assembly GCA_022577455.1 of Arizona elegans. Lineage (NCBI taxonomy): Eukaryota > Metazoa > Chordata > Lepidosauria > Squamata > Colubridae > Arizona > Arizona elegans. Next base: position 233,162 of record JAKOOJ010000026.1, read on the forward strand.
CGGACCCGGATCCGGACCCGGACATTTACCCGGACCCTTACCCGGACCCGGACCCGGACCCGGATATTTACCCGGACCCTTACCCGGACCCGGACCCGGACCCGGACCCGGACCCGGACCCGGACCCGGACCCAGACCAGGACCCGGACCCGGACCCTTACCCGGACCCTGACCCATACCCGGACCCGGACCCGGACCCGGACCCGGACCCCGACCCGGACCCGGACCCGGACCCGGACCTGGACCTTTACCCGGACCCGGACCCTTACCCGGACACGGACCCAGACCCGGACACGGACCCGGACACGGACCCGGACCCTGACCCGGACCCGGACCCGGACCCGGACCCGGACCCGGACCCGGACCCGGACCCGGACATTTACCCGGACCCTTACCCGGACCCGGACACGGACCCGGACCCGGACCCGGACCTGGACCCGGACCCGGACCCAGACCCGGACCCGGACCCGGACCCGGACCCGGACCCGGACCCGGACCCGGACCCTTACCCGGACCCGGACCCGGACCCGGATATTTACCTGGACCCTTACCCGGACCCGGACCCGGACCCGGACCCGGACCCGGACCCGGACCCGGACCCGGACCCGGACCCGGACCCGGACACTTACCCGGACACTTACCCGGACCCGGACCCGGACCCTTACCCGGACCCGGACCCGGACCCGGTCCCGGACCCGGACCCGGACCCGGACCCGGACCCGGTCCCGGACCCGGACCCGGACCCGGACCCTTACCCAGACCCGGACCCGGACCCGGACCCGGACCCGGATCTGGACCCGGACATTTACCCGGACCCGGACCCGGATCTGGACCCGGACATTTACCCGGACCCTTACCCGGACCCGGACCCGGACCCGGATATTTACCCGGACCCTTACCCGGACCCGGACCCGGACCCGGACCCGGACCCGGACCCGGACCCGGACCCAGACCAGGACCCGGACCCGGACCCTTACCCGGACCCTGACCCATACCCGGACCCGGACCCGGACCCGGACCCCGACCCGGACCCGGACCCGGACCCGGACCTGGACCTTTACCCGGACCCGGACCCTTACCCGGACACGGACCCAGACCCGGACACGGACCCGGACACGGACCCGGACCCTGACCCGGACCCGGACCCGGACCCGGACCCGGACCCGGACCCGGACCCGGACCCGGACATTTACCCGGACCCTTACCCGGACCCGGACACGGACCCGGACCCGGACCCGGACCTGGACCCGGACCCGGACCCAGACCCGGACCCGGACCCGGACCCGGACCCGGACCCGGACCCGGACCCGGACCCTTACCCGGACCCGGACCCGGACCCGGATATTTACCTGGACCCTTACCCGGACCCGGACCCGGACCCGGACCCGGACCCGGACCCGGACCCGGACCCGGACCCAGACCCGGACCCGGACCCGGACCCTTACCCGGACCCGGACCCGGACCCGGAACCGGACGCGGAACCGGACCCTTACCAGGACCCGGACCCGGACCCGGACACGGACCCTTACCCGGACACGGACCCGGACCCGGACACGGACCCGGACACGGACCCGGATCCGGACCCGGACCCGGACCCTTACCCGGACCCGGACCCGGACCCGGATATTTACCTGGACCCTTACCCGGACCCGGACACGGACCCGGACCCGGACCCGGACCCGGACCCGGACACGGACCCGGACCCGGACCCGGACACGGACCCGGACCCGGACCCGGACCCGGACACTTACCCGGACACTTACCCGGACCCGGACCCGGACCCTTACCCGGACCCGGACCCGGACCCGGTCCCGGACCCGGACCCGGACCCGGACCAGGTCCCGGACCCGGACCCGGACCCGGACCCTTACCCAGACCCGGACCCGGACCCGGACCCGGACCCGGACCCTGACCCGGACCCGGACCCGGACCCGGACCCGGACCCGGATCTGGACCCGGACATTTACCCGGACCCTTACCCGGACCCGGACCCGGACCCGGATATTTACCCGGACCCTTACCCGGACCCGGACCCGGACCCGGACCCGGACCCGGACCCGGACCCGGACCCAGACCCGGACCCGGACCCGGACCCTTACCCGGACCCGGACCCGGACCCGGAACCGGACGCGGAACCGGACCCTTACCAGGACCCGGACCCGGACACGGACCCGGACCCTTACCCGGACACGGACCCGGACCCGGACCCGGACACGGACACGGACCCGGACCCGGACCCTTACCCGTACCCGGACCCGGACCCGGATCCGGACCCGGACACGGACCCGGACCCGGACCCGGACCCGGACCCTTACCCGGACCCGGACCCGGACCCAGACCCGGACCCGGACACGGACCCGGACCCGGACCCGGACCCGGACCCTTACCCGGACCCGGACCCGGACACGGATATTTACCTGGACCCTTACCCGGACCCGGACCCGGACCCGGACCCGGACCCGGACCCGGACCCGGACCCGGACCCGGACCCGGACCCGGACACTTACCCGGACACTTACCCGGACCCGGACCCGGACCCTTACCCGGACCCGGACCCGGACCCGGTCCCGGACCCGGACCCGGACCCGGACCCGGACCCGGTCCCGGACCCGGACCCGGACCCTGACCCGGACCCGGACCCGGACCCGGACCCGGACCCTGACCCGGACCCGGACCCGGACCCGGACCCGGACCCGGACCCGGACCCGGACCCGGACATTTACCCGGACCCTTACCCGAACCCGGACACGGACCCGGACCCTTACCCGGACCCAGACCCGGACCCGGATATTTACCTGGACCCTTAACCGGACCCGGACCCGGACCCGGACCCGGACCCGGACCCGGACCCGGACCCGGACCCGGACCCGGACCCGGACCCGGACACTTACCCGGACACTTACCCGGACCCGGACCCGTACCCTTACCCGGACCCGGACCCGGACCTGGACCCGGACCCGGACCCGGACCCAGACCAGGACCCGGACCCGGACCCTTACCCGGACCCTGACCCTTACCCGGACCCGGACCCGGACCCGGACCCGGACCCGGACCTTTACCCGGACCCGGACCCGGACCCGGACACGGACCCGGACCCGGACCCGGACCCGGACCCGGACCCGGACCCAGACCCGGACCCGGACCCGGACCCCGACCCGGACCCGGACCCGGACCCGGACCCGGACCCGGACCCGGACCCTTACCCGGACCCGGACCCGGACCCGGATATTTACCTGGACCCTTACCCGGACCCGGACCGGGACCCGGACCCGGACCCGGACCCGGACCCGGACCCGGACACGGACACGGACCCGGACCCGGACACTTACCCGGACACTTACCCGGACCCGGACCCGGACCCTTACCCGGACCCGGACCCGGACCCGGTCCCGGACCCGGACCCGGACCCGGACCCGGTCCCGGACCCGGACCCGGACCCGGACCCTTACCCAGACCCGGACCCGGACCCGGACCCGGACCCGGATCTGGACCCGGACATTTACCCGGACCCGGACCCGGATCCGGACCCGGACATTTACCCGGACCCTTACCCGGACCCGGACCCGGACCCGGATATTTACCCGGACCCTTACCCGGACCCGGACCCGGACCCGGACCCGGACCCGGACCCGGACCCGGACCCAGACCAGGACCCGGACCCGGACCCTTACCCGGACCCTGACCCATACCCGGACCCGGACCCGGACCCGGACCCGGACCCCGACCCGGACCCGGACCCGGACCCGGACCTGGACCTTTACCCGGACCCGGACCCTTACCCGGACACGGACCCAGACCCGGACACGGACCCGGACACGGACCCAGACCCTGACCCGGACCCGGACCCGGACCCGGACCCGGACCCGGACCCGGACCCGGACCCGGACATTTACCCGGACCCTTACCCGGACCCGGACACGGACCCGGACCCGGACCCGGACCTGGACCCGGACCCGGACCCAGACCCGGACCCGGACCCGGACCCGGACCCGGACCCGGACCCGGACCCGGACCCTTACCCGGACCCGGACCCGGACCCGGATATTTACCTGGACCCTTACCCGGACCCGGACCCGGACCCGGACCCGGACCCGGACCCGGACCCGGACCCGGACCCGGACCCGGACCCGGACACTTACCCGGACACTTACCCGGACCCGGACCCGGACCCTTACCCGGACCCGGACCCGGACCCGGTCCCGGACCCGGACCCGGACCCGGACCCGGACCCGGTCCCGGACCCGGACCCGGACCCGGACCCTTACCCAGACCCGGACCCGGACCCGGACCCGGACCCGGATCTGGACCCGGACATTTACCCGGACCCGGACCCGGATCTGGACCCGGACATTTACCCGGACCCTTACCCGGACCCGGACCCGGACCCGGATATTTACCCGGACCCTTACCCGGACCCGGACCCGGACCCGGACCCGGACCCGGACCCGGACCCGGACCCAGACCAGGACCCGGACCCGGACCCTTACCCGGACCCTGACCCATACCCGGACCCGGACCCGGACCCGGACCCCGACCCGGACCCGGACCCGGACCCGGACCTGGACCTTTACCCGGACCCGGACCCTTACCCGGACACGGACCCAGACCCGGACACGGACCCGGACACGGACCCGGACCCTGACCCGGACCCGGACCCGGACCCGGACCCGGACCCGGACCCGGACCCGGACCCGGACATTTACCCGGACCCTTACCCGGACCCGGACACGGACCCGGACCCGGACCCGGACCTGGACCCGGACCCGGACCCAGACCCGGACCCGGACCCGGACCCGGACCCGGACCCGGACCCGGACCCGGACCCGGACCCTTACCCGGACCCGGACCCGGACCCGGATATTTACCTGGACCCTTACCCGGACCCGGACCCGGACCCGGACCCGGACCCGGACCCGGACCCGGACCCGGACCCGGACCCGGACACTTACCCGGACACTTACCCGGACCCGGACCCGGACCCTTACCCGGACCTGGACCCGGACCCGGACCCGGACCCGGACCCGGACCCGGACCCAGACCAGGACCCGGACCCGGACCCTTACCCGGACCCTGACCCTTACCCGGACCCGGACCCGGACCCGGACCCGGACCCGGACCCGGACCCGGACCTTTACCCGGACCCGGACCCGGAACCGGACACGGACCCGGACCCGGACATGGACCCAGACCCAGACCCGGACCCTTACCCGGACCCGGAACCGGAACCGGACACGGACCCGGACCCGGACCCGGACCTGGACCCGGACCCGGACCCGGACCCGGACCCGGACCCGGACCCGGACCCGGACCTGGACCCGGACCCGGACCCGGATATTTACCTGGACCCTTACCCGGACCCGGACCCGGACCCGGACCCGGACCCGGACCCGGACCCGGAACCGGACCCGGACACTTACCCGGACACTTACCCGGACCCGGACCCGGACCCTTATCCGGACCCGGACCCGGACCCGGTCCCGGACACGGACCCGGACCCGGACCCGGTCCCGGACCCGGACCCGGACCCGGACCCTTACCCAGACCCGGACCCGGACCCGAACCCTGACCCGGACGCGGACCCGGACCCGGACCCGGACCCTTACCCAGACCCGGACCCGGACCCGAACCCTGACCCGGACCCGGACCCGGACCCGGACCCGGACCCTGACCCGGACCCGGACCCGGACTTGGACCCGGACCCGGACCCGGACCCGGACCCGGACCCGGACCCGGACACTTACCCGGACACTTACCCGGACCCGGACCCGGACCCTTACCCGGACCCGGACCCGGACCCGGTCCCGGACCCGGACCCGGACCCGGACCCGGACCCGGACCCTTACCCAGACCCGGACCCGGACCCGGACCCGGACCCGGATCTGGACCCGGACATTTACCCGGACCCTTACCCGGACCCGGACCCGGACCCGGATATTTACCCGGACCCTTACCCGGACCCGGACCCGGACCCGGACCCGGACCCGGACCCGGACCCGGACCCAGACCAGGACCCGGACCCGGACCCTTACCCGGACACGGACCCATACCCGGACCCGGACCCGGACCCGGACCCGGACCCCGACCCGGACCCGGACCCGGACCCGGACCTGGACCTTTACCCGGACCCGGACCCGGACCCGGACCCTTACCCGGACCCGGACCTGGACCCGGACCCGGACCCGGACCCGGACCCGGACCCAGACCCGGACCCAGACCCTGACCCGGACCCGGACCCGGACCCGGACCCGGACCCTTACCCGGACACGGACCCGGACCAGGACCCGGACCCGGACCCGGACCCGGACCCGGACCCGGACCCGGACCCGGACCCGGACCCTTACCCGGACCCGGACCCCGACCCAGACCCGGACCCGGACCCGGACCCGGACCCTTACCCGGACCCGGTCCCGGACACAGACCCGGACACTTACCCGGACCCGGACCCGGACCCCGACCCGGACCCGGACCCGGACCCGGACCCGGACATTTACCCGGACCCTTACCCGGACCCGGACCCAGACCCGGACATTTACCTGGACCCTTACCCGGACCCGGACCCGGACCCGGACCCGGACCCGGACACAGACCCGGACCCAGACCCGGACCCGGACCCGGACCCGGACCCTTACCCGGACCCGGACCCGGACCCGGACACGGACCCGGACACGGACCCTTACCCGGACCCGGACCCGGACCCGGATATTTACCTGGACCCTTACCCGGACCCGGACCCGGACCCGGACCCGGACCCGGACCCGGACCCGGACCCGGACCCGGACCCGGACCCGGACCCGGACCCGGACACTTACCCGGACACTTACCCGGACCCGGACCCGGACCCTTACCCGGACCCGGACCCGGACCCGGACCCGGACCCAGACCAGGACCCGGACCCGGACCCTTACCCGGACCCTGACCCTTACCCGGACCCGGACCCGGACCCGGACCCGGACCCGGACCTTTACCCGGACCCGGACCCGGAACCGGACACGGACCCGGACCCGGACATGGACCCAGACCCAGACCCCGACCCTTACCCGGACCCGGAACCGGAACCGGACACGGACCCTTACCAGGACCGGGACCCGGACCCGGACACGGACCCTTACCCGGACACGCACCCGGACCCGGACACGGACCCGGACACGGACCCGGACCCGGACCCGGACCCGGACCCTTACCCGGACCCGGACCCGGACACGGATATTTACCTGGACCCTTACCCGGACCCGGACCCGGACCCGGACCCGGACCCGGACCCGGACCCGGACACGGACCCGGTCCCGGACCCGGACCCGGACCCGGACCCGGACCCGGACCCTTACCCAGACCCGGACCCGGACCCGGACCCGGACCCGGATCTGGACCCGGACATTTACCCGGACCCTTACCCGGACCCGGACCCAGACCCGGATATTTACCCGGACCCTTACCCGGACCCGGACCCGGACCCGGACCCGGACCCGGACCCGGACCCGGACCCAGACCAGGACCCGGACCCGGACCCTTACCCGGACACGGACCCATACCCGGACCCGGACCCGGACCCGGACCCGGACCCGGACCCCGACCCGGACCCGGACCCGGACCCGGACCTGGACCTTTACCCGGACCCGGACCCAGACCCGGACCCTTACCCGGACCCGGACCCGGACCCGGACCCGGACCCGGACCCGGACCCGGACCCAGACCCGGACCCAGACCCTGACCCGGACCCGGACCCGGACCCGGACCCGGACCCTTACCCGGACACGGACCCGGACCAGGACCCGGACCCGGACCCGGACCCGGACCCGGACCCGGACCCGGACCCGGACCCGGACCCTTACCCGGACCCGGACCCCGACCCAGACCCGGACCCGGACCCGGACCCGGACCCTTACCCGGACCCGGTCCCGGACACAGACCCGGACACTTACCCGGACCCGGACCCGGACCCCGACCCGGACCCGGACCCGGACCCGGACCCGGACATTTACCCGGACCCTTACCCGGACCCGGACCCGGACCCGGACATTTACCTGGACCCTTACCCGGACCCGGACCCGGACCCGGACCCGGACCCGGACCCAGACCCGGACCCAGACCCGGACCCGGACCCGGACCCGGACCCTTACCCGGACCCGGACCCGGACCCGGACCCGGACCCGGACACGGACCCTTACCCGGACCCGGACCCGGACCCGGATATTTACCTGGACCCTTACCCGGACCCGGACCCGGACCCGGACCCGGACCCGGACCCGGACCCGGACCCGGACCCGGACCCGGACCCGGACCCGGACCCGGACCCGGACCCGGACACTTACCCGGACACTTACCCGGACCCGGACCCGGACCCTTACCCGGACCCGGACCCGGACCCGGACCCGGACCCAGACCAGGACCCGGACCCGGACCCGGACCCGGATCTGGACCCGGACATTTACCCGGACCCTTACCCGGACCCGGACCCGGACCCGGATATTTACCCGGACCCTTACCCGGACCCGGACCCGGACCCGGACCCGGACCCGGACCCGGACCCGGACCCAGACCAGGACCCGGACCCGGACCCTTACCCGGACACGGACCCATACCCGGACCCGGACCCGGACCCGGACCCGGACCCCGACCCGGACCCGGACCCGGACCCGGACCTGGACCTTTACCCGGACCCGGACCCAGACCCGGACCCTTACCCGGACCCGGACCCGGACCCGGACCCGGACCCGGACCCGGACCCGGACCCAGACCCGGACCCAGACCCTGACCCGGACCCGGACCCGGACCCGGACCCGGACCCTTACCCGGACACGGACCCGGACCAGGACCCGGACCCGGACCCGGACCCGGACCCGGACCCGGACCCGGACCCGGACCCGGACCCTTACCCGGACCCGGACCCCGACCCAGACCCGGACCCGGACCCGGACCCGGACCCTTACCCGGACCCGGTCCCGGACACAGACCCGGACACTTACCCGGACCCGGACCCGGACCCCGACCCGGACCCGGACCCGGACCCGGACCCGGACATTTACCCGGACCCTTACCCGGACCCGGACCCGGACCCGGACATTTACCTGGACCCTTACCCGGACCCGGACCCGGACCCGGACCCGGACCCGGACCCAGACCCGGACCCAGACCCGGACCCGGACCCGGACCCGGACCCTTACCCGGACCCGGACCCGGACCCGGACCCGGACCCAGACCCGGACACGGACCCTTACCCGGACCCGGACCCGGACCCGGATATTTACCTGGACCCTTACCCGGACCCGGACCCGGACCCGGACCCGGACCCGGACCCGGACCCGGACCCGGACCCGGACCCGGACCCGGACCCGGACCCGGACCCGGACACTTACCCGGACACTTACCCGGACCCGGACCCGGACCCTTACCCGGACCCGGACCCGGACCCGGACCCGGACCCAGACCAGGACCCGGACCCGGACCCTTACCCGGACCCTGACCCTTACCCGGACCCGGACCCGGACCCGGACCCGGACCCGGACCTTTACCCGGACCCGGACCCGGAACCGGACACGGACCCGGACCCGGACATGGACCCAGACCCAGACCCCGACCCTTACCCGGACCCGGAACCGGAACCGGACACGGACCCTTACCAGGACCGGGACCCGGACCCGGACACGGACCCTTACCCGGACACGCACCCGGACCCGGACACGGACCCGGACACGGACCCGGACCCGGACCCGGACCCGGACCCTTACCCGGACCCGGACCCGGACACGGATATTTACCTGGACCCTTACCCGGACCCGGACCCGGACCCGGTCCCGGACCCGGACCCAGACCCGGACCAGGTCCCGGACCCGGACCCGGACCCGGACCCTTACCCAGACCCGGACCCGGACCCGGACCCGGACCCGGACCCGGACCCTGACCCGGACCCGGACCCGGACCCGGACCCGGACCCGGACCCGGATCTGGACCCGGACATTTACCCGGACCCTTACCCGGACCCGGACCCGGAACCGGACCCGGACCCGGAACCTGACGCTGAACCGGACCCTTACCAGGACCCGGACCCGGACACGGACCCGGACCCTTACCCGGACACGGACCCGGACCCGGACCCGGACACGGACACGGACCCGGACCCGGACCCTTACCCGTACACGGACCCGGACCCGGATCCGGACCCGGACACGGACCCGGACCCGGACCCGGACCCTTACCCGTACCCGGACCCGTACCCGGACCCGGACCCAGACCCGGACCCGGACCCGGACCCGGACCCGGACCCTTACCTGGACCCGGACCCGGACCCGGATATTTACCTGGACCCTTACCCGGACCCGGACCCGGACCCGGACCCGGACCCGGACCCGGACCCGGACCCGGACCCGGACCCGGACCCGGACCCGGACCCGGACACTTACCCGGACACTTACCCGGACCCGGACCCGGACCCTTACCCGGACCCGGACCCGGACCCGGTCCCGGACCCGGACCCGGACCCGGACCCGGACCCGGTCCCGGACCCGGACCCGGACCCTGACCCGGACCCGGACCCGGACCCGGACCCGGACCCGGACCCAGACCAGGACCCGGACCCGGACCCTTACCCGGACCCTGACCCTTACCCGGACCCGGACCCGGACCCGGACCCGGACCCGGACCCGGACCTTTACCCGGACCCGGACCCGGAACCGGACACGGACCCGGACCCGGACATGGACCCAGACCCAGACCCGGACCCTTACCCGGACCCGGACCCGGACCCGGACACGGACCCGGACCCGGACCCGGACCTGGACCCGGACCCGGACCCGGACCCGGACCCGGACCCGGACCCGGACCCGGACCCGGACCTGGACCCGGACCCGGACCCGGATATTTACCTGGACCCTTACCCGGACCCGGACCCGGACCCGGACCCGGACCCGGACCCGGACCCGGACCCGGAACCGGAACCGGACCCGGACACTTACCCGGACACTTACCCGGTCCCGGACCCGGACCCTTATCCGGACCCGGACCCGGACCCGGTCCCGGACCCGGACCCGGACCCGGACCCGGTCCCGGACCCGGACCCGGACCCGGACCCTTACCCAGACCCGGACCCGGACCCGAACCCTGACCCGGACCCGGACCCGGACCCGGACCCGGACCCTGACCCGGACCCGGACCCGGACTCGGACCCGGACCCGGACCCGGACCCGGACCCGGACCCGGACCCGGACACTTACCCGGACACTTACCCGGACCCGGACCCGGACCCTTACCCGGACCCGGACCCGGACCCGGTCCCGGACCCGGACCCGGACCCGGACCCGGACCCGGACCCTTACCCAGACCCGGACCCGGACCCGGACCCGGACCCGGATCTGGACCCGGACATTTACCCGGACCCTTACCCGGACCCGGACCCGGACCCGGATATTTACCCGGACCCTTACCCGGACCCGGACCCGGACCCGGACCCGGACCCGGACCCGGACCCGGACCCGGACCCAGACCAGGACCCGGACCCGGACCCTTACCCGGACCCTGACCCATAACCGGACCCGGACCCGGACCCGGACCCGGACCCCGACCCGGACCCGGACCCGGACCCGGACCTGGACCTTTACCCGGACCCGGACCCAGACCCGGACCCTTACCCGGACCCGGACCCGGACCCGGACCCGGACCCGGACCCGGACCCAGACCCGGACCCAGACCCTGACCCGGACCCGGACCCGGACCCGGACCCTTACCCGGACACGGACCCGGACCAGGACCCGGACCCGGACCCGGACCCGGACCCGGACCCGGACACTTACCCGGACCCGGACCCCGACCCAGACCCGGACCCGGACCCGGACCCGGACCCTTACCCGGACCCGGTCCCGGACACAGACCCGGACACTTACCCGGACCCGGACCCGGACCCCGACCCGGACCCAGACCCGGACCCGGACCCGGACATTTACCCGGACCCTTACCCGGACCCGGACCCGGACCCGGACCCGGACATTTACCTGGACCCTTACCCGGACCCGGACCCGGACCCGGACCCGGACCCAGACCCGGACCCGGACCCGGACCCGGACCCTTACCCGGACCCCGACCCGGACCCGGACCCGGACCCGGACCCGGACCCTTACCCGGACCCGGACCCGGACCCGGATATTTACCTGGACCCTTACCCGGACCCGGACCCGGACCCGGACCCGGACCCGGACCCGGACCCGGACCCGGACCCGGACCCGGACCCGGACCCGGACCCGGACACTTACCCGGACACTTACCCGGACCCGGACCCGGACCCTTACCCGGACCCGGACCCGGACCCGGACCCGGACCCGGACCCGGACCAAGACCAGGACCCGGACCCGGACCCTTACCCGGACCCTGACCCTTACCCGGACCCGGACCCGGACCCGGACCCGGACCCGGACCTTTACCCGGACCCGGACCCGGACCCGGAACCGGACACGGACCCGGACCCGGACATGGACCCAGACCCAGACCCCGACCCTTACCCGGACCCGGAACCGGAACCGGACACGGACCCTTACCAGGACCCGGACCCGGACCCGGACACGGACCCTTACCCGGACACGCACCCGGACCCGGACACGGACCCGGACACGGACCCGGACACGGACCCGGACCCGGACCCTTACCCGGACCCGGACCCGGACACGGATATTTACCTGGACCCTTACCCGGACCCGGACCCGGACCCGGACCCGGACCCGGACACGGACCCGGACCCGGACCCGGACCCGGACACTTACCCGGACACTTACCCGGACCCGGACCCGGACCCTTACCCGGACCCGGACCCGGACCCGGTCCCGGACCCGGACCCGGACCCGGACAAGGTCCCGGACCCGGACCCGGACCCGGACCCTTACCCAGACCCGGACCCGGACCCGGACCCGGACCCGGACCCGGACCCTGACCCGGACCCGGACCCGGACCCGGACCCGGACCCGGACCCGGATCTGGACCCGGACATTTACCCGGACCCTTACCCGGACCCGGACCCGGACCCGGATATTTACCCGGACCCTTACCCGGACCCGGACCCGGACCCGGACCCGGACCCGGACCCGGACCCGGACCCGGACCCGGACCCGGACCCGGACCCAGACCCGGACCCGGACCCGGACCCTTACCCGGACCCGGACCCGGACCCGGAACCGGACGCGGAACCGGACCCTTACCAGGACCCGGACCCGGACACGGACCCGGACCCTTACCCGGACACGGACACGGACCCGGACCCGGACACGGACACGGACCCGGACCCGGACCCTTACCCGTACCCGGACCCGGACCCGGATCCGGACCCGGACACGGACCCGGACCCGGACCCGGACCCTTACCCGTACCCGGACCCGTACCCGGACCCGGACCCAGACCCGGACCCGGACCCGGACCCGGACCCGGACCCTTACCCGGACCCGGACCCGGACCCGGATATTTACCTGGACCCTTACCCGGACCCGGACCCGGACCCGGACCCGGACCCGGACACTTACCCGGACACTTACCCGGACCCGGACCCGGACCCTTACCCGGACCCGGACCCGGACCCGGTCCTGGACCCGGACCCGGACCCTGACCCGGACCCGGACCCGGACCCGGACCCGGACCCGGACCCTGACCCGGACCCGGACCCGGACCCGGACCCGGACCCGGACCCGGACCCGGACCCGGACCCGGACATTTACCCGGACCCTTACCCGGACCCGAACCCGGACCCGGACATTTACCCGGACCCTTACCCGGACCCGGACACGGACCCGGACCCGGACCCGGACCCGGACCCGGACCCGGACCCGGACCCTTACCCGGACCCGGACCCGGACCCGGATATTTACCTGGACCCTTAACCGGACCCGGACCCGGACCCGGACCCGGACCCGGACCTGGACCCGGACCCGGACCCGGACCCGGACCCGGACCCGGACCCGGACACTTACCCGGACACTTACCCGGACCCGGACCCGGACCCTTACCCGGACCCGGACCCGGACCCGGACCCGGACCCGGACCCGGACCCGGACCCAGACCAGGACCCGGACCCGGACCCTTACCCCGACCCTGACCCTTACCCAGACCCGGACCCGGACCCGGACCCGGACCCAGACCCGGACCTTTACCCGGACCCGGACCCGGAACCGGACCCGGACCCGGACCCGGACATGGACCCAGACCCAGACCCGGACCCTTACCCGGACCCGGAACCGGAACCGGACACGGACCCGGACCCGGACCCGGACCTGGACCCGGACCCGGACCCGGACCCGGACCCGGACCCGGACCCGGACCCGGACCCGGATATTTACCTGGACCCTTACCCGGACCCGGACCCGGACCCGGACCCGGACCCGGACCCGGACCCGGACCCGGACCCGGACCCGGAACCGGAACCGGACCCGGACACTTACCCGGACACTTACCCGGACCCGGACCCGGACCCTTATCCGGACCCGGACCCGGACCCGGTCCCGGACCCGGACCCGGACCCGGACCCGGACCCGGACCCGGACCCGGACCCGGACCCAGACCCGGACCCTTACCCAGACCCGGACCCGGACCCGAACCCTGACCCGGACCCGGACCCGGACCCGGACCCGGACCCTGACCCGGACCCGGACCCGGACTCGGACCCGGACCCGGACCCGGACCCGGACATTTACCCGGACCCTTACCCGGACCCGGACACGGACCCGGACCCGGACCCGGACCCGGACCCGGACCCGGACCCGGACCCGGACCCGGACCCGGACCCTTACCCGGACCCGGACCCGGACCCGGATATTTACCCGGACCCTTACCCGGACCCGGACCCGGACCCGGACCCGGACCCGGACCCGGACCCGGACCCGGACCCGGACCCGGACCCGGACCCGGACACTTACCTGGACACTTACCCGGACCCGGACCCGGACCCTTACCAGGACCCGGACCCGGACCCGGTCCCGGACCCGGACCCGGACCCGGATCCTTACCCAGACCCGGACCCGGACCCGGACCCGGACCCGGATCTGGACCCGGACATTTACCCGGACCCTTACCCGGACCCGGACCCGGACCCGGATATTTACCCGGACCCTTACCCGGACCCGGACCCGGACCCGGACCCGGACCCGGACCCGGACCCGGACCCAGACCAGGACCCGGACCCGGACCCTTACCCGGACCCTGACCCATACCCGGACCCGGACCCGGACCCGGACCCGGACCCCGACCCGGACCCGGACCCGGACCCGGACCTGGACCTTTACCCGGACCCGGACCCTTACCCGGACCCGGACCAGGACCTGGACCCGGACCCGGACCCAGACCCGGACCCGGACCCGGACCCGGACCCGGACCCGGACCCGGACCCGGACCCTTACCCGGACCCGGACCCGGACCCGGATATTTACCTGGACCCTTACCCGGACCCGGACCCGGACCCGGACCCGGACCCGGAACCGGACCCGGACCCGGACCCGGACCCGGACCCGGACACTTACCCGGACACTTACCCGGACCCGGACCCGGACCCTTACCCGGACCCGGACCCGGACCCGGACCCGGACCCGGACCCAGACCAGGACCCGGACCCGGACCCTTACCCGGACCCTGACCCTTACCCGGACCCGGACCAGGACCCGGACCCGGACCCGGACCCGGACCTTTACCCGGACCCGGACCCGGAACCGGACACGGACCCGGACCCGGACATGGACCCAGACCCAGACCCGGACCCTTACCCGGACCCGGAACCGGAACCGGACACGGACACGGACCCGGACCCGGACCTGGACCCGGACCCGGACCCGGACCCGGACCCGGACCTGGACCCGGACCCGGACCCGGATATTTACCTGTACCCTTACCCGGACCCGGACCCGGACCCGGACCCGGACCCGGACCCGGACCCGGACCCGGACCCGGACCCGGAACCGGAACCGGAACCGGACCCGGACACTTACCCGGACACTTACCCGGACCCGGACCCGGACCCTTATCCGGACCCGGACCCGGACCCGGACCCGGTCCCGGACCCGGACCCGGACCCGGACCCGGTCCCGGACCCGGACCCGGACCCGGACCCTTACCCAGACCCGGACCCGGACCCGAACCCTGACCCGGACCCGGACCCGGACCCGGACCCGGACCCTGACCCTGACCCGGACCCGGACCCGGACTCGGACCCGGACCCGGACCCGGACCCGGACCCGGACCCGGAGATTTACCCGGACCCTTACCCGGACCCGGACACGGACCCGGACCCGGACCCGGACCTGGACCCGGACCCGGACCCAGACCCGGACCCGGACCCGGACCCGGACCCGGACCCGGACCCGGACCCGGACCCGGACCCGGACCCGGACCCTTACCCGGACCCGGACCCGGAGATTTACCTGGACCCTTACCCGGACCCGGACCCGGACCCGGACCCGGACCCGGACCCGGACCCGGACCCGGACCCGGACCCGGACCCGGACCCGGACACTTACCCGGACACTTACCCGGACCCTTACCCGGACCCGGACCCGGACCCGGTCCCGGACCCGGACCCGGACCCGGACCCGGACCCGGACCCGGACCCTTACCCAGACCCGGACCCGGACCCGGACCCGGACCCGGATCTGGACCCGGACATTTACCCGGACCCTTACCCGGACCCGGACCCGGACCCGGATATTTACCCGGACCCTTACCCGGACCTGGACCCGGACCCGGACCCGGACCCGGACCCGGACCCAGACCAGGACCCGGACCCGGACCCTTACCCGGACCCTGACCCATACCCGGACCCGGACCCGGACCCGGACCCGGACCCCGACCCGGACCCGGACCCGGACCCGGACCTGGACCTTTACCCGGACCCGGACCCAGACCCGGACCCTTACCCGGACCCGGACCCGGACCCGGACCCGGATATTTACCTGGACCCTTACCCGGACCCGGACCCGGACCCGGACCCGGACCCGGACCCGGACCCGGACCCGGAACCGGAACCGGAACCGGACCCGGACACTTACCCGGACACTTACCCGGACCCGGACCCGGACCCTTATCCGGACCCGGACCCGGACCCGGTCCCGGACCCGGACCCGGACCCGGACCCGGACCCGGACCCGGACCCGGACCCAGACCCGGACCCTTACCCAGACCCGGACCCGGACCCGAACCCTGACCCGGACCCGGACCCGGACCCGGACCCGGACCCGGACCCTGACCCGGACCCGGACCCGGACTCGGACCCGGACCCGGACCCGGACCCGGACATTTACCCGGACCCTTACCCGGACCCGGACACGGACCCGGACCCGGACCCGGACCCGGACCCGGACCCGGACCCGGACCCGGACCCGGACCCTTACCCGGACCCGGACCCGGACCCGGATATTTACCCGGACCCTTACCCGGACCCGGACCCGGACCCGGACCCGGACCCGGACCCGGACCCGGACCCGGACCCGGACCCGGACCCGGACCCGGACACTTACCCGGACACTTACCCGGACCCGGACCCGGACCCGGACCCTTACCAGGACCCGGACCCGGACCCGGTCCCGGACCCGGACCCGGACCCGGATCCTTACCCAGACCCGGACCCGGACCCGGACCCGGACCCGGATCTGGACCCGGACATTTACCCGGACCCTTACCCGGACCCGGACCCGGACCCGGATATTTACCCGGACCCTTACCCGGACCCGGACCCGGACCCGGACCCGGACCCGGACCCGGACCCGGACCCAGACCAGGACCCGGACCCGGACCCTTACCCGGACCCTGACCCATACCCGGACCCGGACCCGGACCCGGACCCGGACCCCGACCCGGACCCGGACCCGGACCCGGACCTGGACCTTTACCCGGACCCGGACCCTTACCCGGACCCGGACCAGGACCTGGACCCGGACCCGGACCCAGACCCGGACCCGGACCCGGACCCGGACCCGGACCCGGACCCGGACCCTTACCCGGACCCGGACCCGGACCCGGATATTTACCTGGACCCTTACCCGGACCCGGACCCGGACCCGGACCCGGACCCGGAACCGGACCCGGACCCGGACCCGGACCCGGACCCGGACACTTACCCGGACACTTACCCGGACCCGGACCCGGACCCTTACCCGGACCCGGACCCGGACCCGGACCCGGACCCGGACCCAGACCAGGACCCGGACCCGGACCCTTACCCGGACCCTGACCCTTACCCGGACCCGGACCAGGACCCGGACCCGGACCCGGACCCGGACCTTTACCCGGACCCGGACCCGGAACCGGACACGGACCCGGACCCGGACATGGACCCAGACCCAGACCCGGACCCTTACCCGGACCCGGAACCGGAACCGGACACGGACACGGACCCGGACCCGGACCTGGACCCGGACCCGGACCCGGACCCGGACCCGGACCCGGACCTGGACCCGGACCCGGACCCGGATATTTACCTGTACCCTTACCCGGACCCGGACCCGGACCCGGACCCGGACCCGGACCCGGACCCGGACCCGGACCCGGACCCGGACCCGGAACCGGAACCGGAACCGGACCCGGACACTTACCCGGACACTTACCCGGACCCGGACCCGGACCCTTATCCGGACCCGGACCCGGACCCGGACCCGGTCCCGGACCCGGACCCGGACCCGGACCCGGTCCCGGACCCGGACCCGGACCCGGACCCTTACCCAGACCCGGACCCGGACCCGAACCCTGACCCGGACCCGGACCCGGACCCGGACCCGGACCCTGACCCTGACCCGGACCCGGACCCGGACTCGGACCCGGACCCGGACCCGGACCCGGACCCGGACCCGGAGATTTACCCGGACCCTTACCCGGACCCGGACACGGACCCGGACCCGGACCCGGACCTGGACCCGGACCCGGACCCAGACCCGGACCCGGACCCGGACCCGGACCCGGACCCGGACCCGGACCCGGACCCGGACCCGGACCCTTACCCGGACCCGGACCCGGAGATTTACCTGGACCCTTACCCGGACCCGGACCCGGACCCGGACCCGGACCCGGACCCGGACCCGGACCCGGACCCGGACCCGGACCCGGACACTTACCCGGACACTTACCCGGACCCTTACCCGGACCCGGACCCGGACCCGGTCCCGGACCCGGACCCGGACCCGGACCCGGACCCGGACCCGGACCCTTACCCAGACCCGGACCCGGACCCGGACCCGGACCCGGATCTGGACCCGGACATTTACCCGGACCCTTACCCGGACCCGGACCCGGACCCGGATATTTACCCGGACCCTTACCCGGACCGGGACCCGGACCCGGACCCGGACCCGGACCCGGACCCAGACCAGGACCCGGACCCGGACCCTTACCCGGACCCTGACCCATACCCGGACCCGGACCCGGACCCGGACCCGGACCCCGACCCGGACCCGGACCCGGACCCGGACCTGGACCTTTACCCGGACCCGGACCCAGACCCGGACCCTTACCCGGACCCGGACCCGGACCCGGACCCGGACCCGGACCCGGACCCGGACCCAGACCCGGACCCAGACCCTGACCCGGACCCGGACCCGGACCCGGACCCGGACCCTTACCCAGACACGGACCCGGACCAGGACCCGGACCCGGACCCGGACCCGGACCCGGACCCGAACCCGGACCCGGACCCGGACCCGGACACTTACCCGGACCCGGACCCCGACCCAGACCCGGACCCGGACCCGGACCCGGACCCTTACCCGGACCCGGTCCCGGACACAGACCCGGACCCTTACCCGGACCCGGACCCGGACCCCGACCCGGACCCGGACCCGGACCCGGACCCGGACATTTACCCGGACCCTTACCCGGACCCGGACCCGGACCCGGACATTTACCTGGACCCTTACCCGGACCCGGACCCGGACCCGGACCCGGACCCGGACCCGGACCCGGACCCTTACCCGGACCCGGTCCCGGACACAGACCCGGACCCTTACCCGGACCCGGACCCGGACCCCGACCCGGACCCGGACCCGGACCCGGACCCGGACATTTACCCGGACCCTTACCCGGACCCGGACCCGGACCCGGATATTTACCTGGACCCTTACCCGGACCCGGACCCGGACCCGGACCCGGACCCGGACCAAGACCCGGACCCAGACCCGGACCCGGACCCGGACCCGGACCCTTACCCGGACCCGGACCCGGACCCTGACCCGGACCCGGACCCGGACCCTTACCCGGACCCGGACCCGGACCCGGCTATTTACCTGGACCCTTACCCGGACCCGGACCCGGACCCGGACCCGGACCCGGACCCGGACCCGGACCCGGACCCGGACCCGGACCCGGACCCGGACCCGGACCCGGACACTTACCCGGACACTTACCCGGACCCGGACCCGGACCCTTACCCGGACCCGGACCCGGACCCGGACCCGGACCCGGACCCGGACCCAGACCAGGACCCGGACCCGGACCCTTACCCGGACCCTGACCCTTACCCGGACCCGGACCCGGACCCGGACCTTTACCCGGACCCGGACCCGGAACCGGACACGGACCCGGACCCGGACATGGACCCAGACCCAGACCCGGACCCTTACCCGGACCCGGAACCGGAACCGGACACGGACCCGGACCCGGACCCGGACCCGGACCTGGACCCGGACCCGGACCCGGACCCGGACCCGGACCCAGACCCGGACCCGGACCCGGACCCGGACCCGGACCCGGACCCGGACCCGGACCCGGACCCGGACCCGGACCCTTACCCGGACCCGGACCCGGACCCGGATATTTACCTGGACCCTTACCCGGACCCGGACCCGGACCCGGACCCGGACCCGGACCCGGACCCGGACCCGGACCCGGACCCGGACCCGGACCCTTACCCGGACCCGGACCCGGACCCGGTCCCGGACCCGGACCCGGACCCGGACCCGGACCCGGACCCGGACCCGGACCCGGACCCGGACCCGGACCCGGACCCACACCCGGACCCGGACCCGGACCCGGACCCGGACCCGGACCCGGACCCGGACCCGGACCCGGACCCGGACCCGGACCCGGACCCGGATATTTACCTGGACCCTTACCCGGACCCGGACCCGGTCCCGGACCCGGACCCGGACCCGGACCCTTACCCAGACCCGGACCCGGACCCGGACCCGGACCCGGACCCTGACCCGGACCCGGACCCGGACCCGGACCCGGACCCGGACCCGGATCTGGACCCGGACATTTACCCGGACCCTTACCCGGAACCCGGACCCGGACCCGGATATTTACCCGGACCCTTACCCGGACACGGACACGGACCCGGACCCGGACCCGGACCCGGACCCGGACCCGGACCCGGACCCGGACCCTTACCCGGACCCGGACACGGACCCGGAACCGGACGCGGAACCGGACCCTTACCAGGACCCGGACCCGGACCCGGACCCGGACCCTTACCCGGACACGGACCCGGACCCGGACCCGGACCCGGACACGGACACGGACCCGGACCCGGACCCGGACCCGTACCCGGACATTTACCCGGACCCTTACCCGGACCCGGACACGGACCCGGACCCGGACCCGGACCTGGACCCGGACCCGGACCCGGACCCTGACCCGGACCCGGACCCGGACCCGGACCCGGACCCTTACCCGGACCCGGACCCGGACCCGGATATTTACCTGGACCCTTACCCGGACCCGGACCCGGATCCGGACCCGGACCCGGACCCGGACCCGGACCCGGACCCGGACCCGGACCCAGACACTTACCCGGACACTTACCCGGACCCGGACCCAGACCCTTACCCGGACCCGGACCCGGACCCGGTCCCGGACCCGGACCCGGACCCGGACCCGGTCCCGGACCCGGACCCGGACCCGGACCCTTACCCAGACCCGGACCCGGACCCGGACCCGGACCCGGACCCTGACCCGGACCCGGACCCGGACCCGGACCCTGACCCGGACCCGGACACGGACCCGGACCCGGACCCGGACCCGGATCTGGACCCGGACATTTACCCGGACCCTTACCCGGACCCGGACCCGGACCCGGATATTTACCCGGACCCTTACCCGGACCCGGACCCGGACCCGGACCCGGACCCGGACCCGGACCCAGACCCGGACCCGGACCCGGACCCTTACCCGGACCCGGACCCGGAACCGGAACCGGACGCGGAACCGGACCCTTACCAGGACCCGGACCCGGACCCGGACCCGGACCCTTACCCGGACACGGACCCGGACCCGGACCCGGACCCGGACCCGGTCCCGGACCCGGACCCGGACCCGGACCCTTACCCAGACCCGGACCCGGACCCGGACCCGGACCCGGACCCTGACCCGGACCCGGACCCGACCCGGACCCTTACCCGGACCCGGACCCGGACCCGGACCCGGACCCGGACCCGGACCCGGACCCGGACCCGGACCCGGACCCGGATATTTACCTGGACCCTTACCCGGACCCGGACCCGGTCCCGGACCCGGACCCGGACCCGGACCCTTACCCAGACCCGGACCCGGACCCGGTCCCGGACCCGGACCCTGACCCGGACCCGGACCCGGACCCGGACCCGGACCCGGACCCGGATCTGGACCCGGACATTTACCCGGACCCTTACCCGGAACCCGGACCCGGACCCGGATATTTACCCGGACCCTTACCCGGACACGGACACGGACCCGGACCCGGACCCGGACCCGGACCCGGACCCGGACCCGGACCCGGACCCGGACCCTTACCCGGACCCGGACACGGACCCGGAACCGGACGCGGAACCGGACCCTTACCAGGACCCGGACCCGGACCCGGACCCGGACCCTTACCCGGACACGGACCCGGACCCGGACCCGGACCCGGACACGGACACGGACCCGGACCCGGACCCGGACCCGTACCCGGACATTTACCCGGACCCTTACCCGGACCCGGACACGGACCCGGACCCGGACCCGGACCTGGACCCGGACCCGGACCCGGACCCTGACCCGGACCCGGACCCGGACCCGGACCCGGACCCTTACCCGGACCCGGACCCGGACCCGGATATTTACCTGGACCCTTACCCGGACCCGGACCCGGATCCGGACCCGGACCCGGACCCGGACCCGGACCCGGACCCGGACCCGGACCCAGACACTTACCCGGACACTTACCCGGACCCGGACCCAGACCCTTACCCGGACCCGGACCCGGACCCGGTCCCGGACCCGGACCCGGACCCGGACCCGGTCCCGGACCCGGACCCGGACCCGGACCCTTACCCAGACCCGGACCCGGACCCGGACCCGGACCCGGACCCTGACCCGGACCCGGACCCGGACCCGGACCCTGACCCGGACCCGGACACGGACCCGGACCCGGACCCGGACCCGGATCTGGACCCGGACATTTACCCGGACCCTTACCCGGACCCGGACCCGGACCCGGATATTTACCCGGACCCTTACCCGGACCCGGACCCGGACCCGGACCCGGACCCGGACCCGGACCCGGACCCAGACCCGGACCCGGACCCGGACCCTTACCCGGACCCGGACCCGGAACCGGAACCGGACGCGGAACCGGACCCTTACCAGGACCCGGACCCGGACCCGGACCCGGACCCTTACCCGGACACGGACCCGGACCCGGACCCGGACACGGACACGGACCCGGACCCGGACCCTTACCCGGACCCGTACCCGTACCCGGATCCGGACCCGGACCCGGACCCGGACCCGGACCCGGACCCTTACCCGGACCCGGACCCGTACCCGGACCCGGACCCAGACCCGGACCCGGACCCGGACCTTTACCCGGACCCGGACCCGGAACCGGACACGGACCCGGACCCGGACCCGGACCCTTACCCAGACCCGGACCCGGACCCGGACCCGGACCCGGACCCTGACCCGGACCCGGACCCGGACCCGGACCCTGACCCGGACCCGGACCCGGACCCGGACCCGGACCCGGACCCGGATCTGGACCCGGACATTTACCCGGACCCTTACCCGGACCCGGACCCGGACCCGGATATTTACCCGGATCCTTACCCGGACCCGGACCCGGACCCGGACCCGGACCCGGACCCGGACCCAGACCCGGACCCGGACCCGGACCCTTACCCGGACCCGGACCCGGACCCGGAACCGGACGCGGAACCGGACCCTTACCAGGACCCGGACCCGGACCCGGACCCGGACCCTTACCCGGACACGGACCCGGACCCGGACCCGGACCCGGACACGGACCCGGACCCGGACCCTTACCCGGACCCGTACCCGTACCCGGACCCGGACCCGGTCCCGGACCCGGACCCGGACCCGGACCCGGTCCCGGACCCGGACCCGGACCCGGACCCTTACCCAGACCCGGACCCGGACCCGGACCCGGACCCGGACCCGGACCCTGACCCGGACCCGGACCCGGACCCGGACCCGGACCCGGACCCGGATCTGGACCCGGACATTTACCCAGACCCTTACCCGGACCCGGACCCGGACCCGGATATTTACCCGGACCCTTACCCGGACCCGGACCCGGACCCGGACCCGGACCCGGACCCGGACCCGGACCCGGACCCGGACCCGGACCCTTACCCGGACCCGGACCCGGACCCGGAACCGGACGCGGAACCGGACCCTTACCAGGACCCGGACCCGGACCCGGACCCGGACCCTTACCCGGACACGGACCCGGACCCGGACCCGGACACGGACACGGACCCGGACCCGGACCCGGACCCGGACCCGGACATTTACCCGGACCCTTACCCGGACCCGGACACGGACCCGGACCCGGACCCGGACCTGGACCCGGACCCGGACCCCGACCCGGACCCGGACCCGGACCCGGACCCGGACCCTTACCCGGACCCGGACCCGGACCCGGATATTTACCTGGACCCTTACCCGGACCCGGACCCGGACCCGGACCCGGACCCGGACCATTACCCGGACCCGGACCCGGACCCGGACCCGGACCCAGACACTTACCCGGACACTTACCCGGACCCGGACCCGGACCCTTACCCGGACCCGGACCCGGACCCGGTCCCGGACCCGGACCCGGACCCGGACCCGGACCCGGTCCCGGTCCCGGACCCGGACCCGGACCCGGACCCTTACCCAGACCCGGACCCGGACCCGGACCCGGACCCGGACCCTGACCCGGACCCGGACCCGGACCCGGACCCGGACCCGGACCCGGATCTGGACCCGGACATTTACCCGGACCCTTACCCGGACCCGGACCCGGACCCGGATATTTACCCGGACCCTTACCCGGACCCGGACCCGGACCCTGACCCGGACCCGGACCCGGACCCGGACCCGGACCCGGACCCGGATCTGGACCCGGACATTTACCCGGACCCTTACCCGGACCCGGACCCGGACCCGGATATTTACCCGGACCCTTACCCGGACCCGGACCCGGACCCGGACCCGGACCCGGACCCGGACCCGGACCCGGACCCGGACCCGGACCCTTACCCGGACCCGGACCCGGACCCGGAACCGGACGCGGAACCGGACCCTTACCAGGACCCGGACCCGGACCCGGACCCGGACCCTTACCCGGACACGGACCCGGACCCGGACCCGGACACGGACACGGACCCGGACCCGGACCCGGACCCGGACCCGGACATTTACCCGGACCCTTACCCGGACCCGGACACGGACCCGGACCCGGACCCGGACCTGGACCCGGACCCGGACCCCGACCCGGACCCGGACCCGGACCCGGACCCGGACCCTTACCCGGACCCGGACCCGGACCCGGATATTTACCTGGACCCTTACCCGGACCCGGACCCGGACCCGGACCCGGACCCGGACCATTACCCGGACCCGGACCCGGACCCGGACCCGGACCCAGACACTTACCCGGACACTTACCCGGACCCGGACCCGGACCCTTACCCGGACCCGGACCCGGACCCGGTCCCGGACCCGGACCCGGACCCGGACCCGGACCCGGTCCCGGACCCGGACCCGGACCCGGACCCTTACCCAGACCCGGACCCGGACCCGGACCCGGACCCGGACCCTGACCCGGACCCGGACCCGGACCCGGACCCGGACCCGGACCCGGATCTGGACCCGGACATTTACCCGGACCCTTACCCGGACCCGGACCCGGACCCGGATATTTACCCGGACCCTTACCCGGACCCGGACCCGGACCCGGACCCGGACCCGGACCCGGACCCAGACCCGGACCCGGACCCGGACCCTTACCCGGACCCGGACCCGGACCCGGACCCGGAACCGGACGCGGAACCGGACCCTTACCAGGACCCGGACCCGGACCCGGACCCGGACCCTTACCCGGACACGGACCCGGACCCGGACCCGGACCCTTACCCGGACCCGGACCCGGACCCGGATATTTACCTGGACCCTTACCCGGACCCGGACCCGGACCCGGACCCGGACCCGGACCCGGACCCGGACCCGGACCCGGACCCGGACCCGGACCCGGACCCGGACCCGGACCCGGACCCGGACCCGGACACTTACCCGGACACTTACCCGGACCCGGACCCGGACCCTTACCCGGACCCGGACCCGGACCCGGTCCCGGACCCGGACCCGGACCCGGACCCGGTCCCGGACGCGGACCCGGACCCGGACCCTTACCCAGACCCGGACCCGGACCCGGACCCGGACCCGGACCCGGACCCGGACCCGGACCCGGACCCTGACCCGGACACGGACACGGACCCGGACCCGGACCCGGACACGGACCCGGACCCGGACACGGACATTTACCCGGACCCTTACCCGGACCCGGACCCGGACCCGGACCCGGACCCGGACCTGGACCCGGACCCGGACCCCGACCCGGACCCGGACCCGGACCCGGACCCGGACCCGGACCCGGACCCGGACCCGGACCCGGACCCGGACCCGGACCCTTACCCGGACCCGGACCCGGACCCGGATATTTACCTGGACCCTTACCCGGACCCGGACCCGGACCCGGACCCGGACCCGGACCCGGACCCGGACCCGGACCCGGACCCGGACCCGGACCCGGACCCGGACCCGGACCCGGACACTTACCCGGACACTTACCCGGACCCGGACCCGGACCCTTACCCGGACCCGGACCCGGACCCGGTCCCGGACCCGGACCCGGACCCGGACCCGGACCCGGTCCCGGACCCGGACCCGGACCCGGACCCTTACCCAGACCCGGACCCGGACCCGGACCCGGACCCGGACCCTGACCCGGACCCGGACTCGGACCCGGACCCGGACCCGGACCCGGATCTGGACCCGGACATTTACCCGGACCCTTACCCGGACCCGGACCCGGACCCGGATATTTACCCGGACCCTTACCCGGACCCGGACCCGGACCCGGACCCGGACCCGGACCCAGACCCGGACCCGGACCCGGACCCTTACCCGGACCCTGACCCTTACCCTGACCCGGACCCGGACCCGGACCCGGACCCCGACCCGGACCCGGACCCGGACCCGGACCCGGACCCAGACCCGGACCCGGACCCGGACCCTTACCCGGACCCGGACCCGGACCCGGAACCGGACGTGGAACCGGACCCTTACCAGGACCCGGACCCGGACCCGGACCCGGACCCTTACCCGGACACGGACCCGGACCCGGACCCGGACACGGACATGGACCCGGACCCGGAACCGGACCCGGACCCGGACCCGGACCCGGACCCGGACCCGGACCCGGACCCGGACCCTTACCCGGACCCGGACCCGGACCCGGATATTTACCTGGACCCTTACCCGGACCTGGACCCGGACCCGGACCCGGACCCGGACCCGGACCCGGACCCGGACCCGGACCCGGACACTTACCCGGACACTTACCCGGACCCGGAACCGGACCCTTACCCGGAACCGGACCCGGACCCGGTCCCGGACCCAGACCCGGACCCGGACCCGGACCCGGACCCGGACCCAGACCCGGACCCGGACCCGGACCCTTACCCGGACCCGGACCCGGACCCGGAACCGGACGCGGAACCGGACCCTTACCAGGACCCGGACCCGGACCCGGACCCGGACCCTTACCCGGACCCGGACCCTTACCCGGACCCGTACCCGTACCCGGATCCGGATCCGGACCCGGACCCGGACCCGGACCCGGACCCGGACCCTTACCCGTACCCGTACCCGGACCCGGACCCGGACCCGGACCCAGACCCGGACCCGGACCCGGACCTTTACCCGGACCCGGACCCGGAACCGGACACGGACCCGGACCCGGACATGGACCCAGACCCAGACCCGGACCCTTACCCTGACCCGGAACCGGAACCGGACCCGGACCCGGACCCGGACCCGGACCCGGACCCGGACCCGGACCCGGACCCGGACCCGGACCCGGACACTTACCTGGACACTTACCCGGACCCGGACCCGGACCCTTACCCGGACCCGGACCCGGACCCGGACCCGGACCCGGACCCGGACCCGGACCCGGACCCGGACCCGGACCCGGACCCGGACACTTACCTGGACACTTACCCGGACCCGGACCCGGACCCTTACCCGGACCCGGACCCGGACCCGGTCCCGGACCCGGACCCGGACCCGGACCCGGTCCCGGACCCGGACCCGGACCCGGACCCTTACCCAGACCCGGACCCGGACCCGGACCCGGACCCGGACCCTTACCCAGACCCGGACCCGGACCCGGACCCGGACCCGGACCCTGACCCGGACCCGGACCCGGACCCGGACCCGGACCCGGACCTGGACCCGGACATTTACCCGGACCCTTACCCGGACCCGGACCCGGACACGGACCCGGACCCGGACCCGGACCCGGACCCGGACCCGGACCCGGACCATTACCCGGACCCGGACCCGGACCCGGATATTTACCTGGAACCTTACCCGGACCCGGACCCTGACCCGGACCCGGACCCGGACCCGGACCCGGACCCGGACCCGGACCCGGACCCGGACCCGGACACTTACCCGGACCCTTACCCGGACCCGGACCCGGACCCTTACCCGGACCCAGACCCGGACCCGGTCCCGGACCCGGACCCTGACCCGGACCCGGTCCCGGACCCGGACCCGGACCCTTACCCAGACCCGGACCCGGACCCGGACCCGGACCCGGACCCGGACCCTGACCCGGACCCGGACCCTGACCCGGACCCGGACCCGGACCCGGACCCTGACCCGGACCCGGACATTTACCCGGACCCTTATCCGGACCCGGACCCGGAACCGGATATTTACCCGGACCCTTACCCGGACCCGGACCCGGACCCGGACCCGGACCTGGACCCGGACGCAGACCCGGACCCGGACCCGGACACTTACCCGGACCCTGACCCTTACCCTGACCCTTACCCTGACCCGGACCCGGACCCAGACCCCGACCCGGACCCGGACCCGGACCCGGACCTGGACCCTTACCCGGACCCGGACCCAGACCCGGACATTTACCCGGACCCTTACCCGGACCCGGAAACGGACCCGGACCCGGACCCGGACCTGGACCGGGACCGGGACCCGGACCCAGACCCGGACCCGGACCCGGACCCGGACCCGGACCCGGACCCGGACCCGGACCCGGACACTTACCCGGACCCGGACCCGGACACGGATATTTACCTGGACCCTTACCCGGACCCGGACCCGGACCCGGACCCGGACCCGGACCCGGACCAGGACCCGGACACTTACCCGGACACTTACCCGGACCCGGACCCGGACCCTTACCCGGACCCGGACCCGGACCCGGTCCCGGACCCGGACCCTGACCCGGACCCGGTCCCGGACCCGGACCCGGACCCGGACCCTTACCCAGACCCGGACCCGGACCCGGACCCGGACCCGGATCTGGACCCGGACATTTACCCGGACCCTTACCCGGACCCGGACCCGGAACCGGATATTTACCCGGACCCTTACCCGGACCCGGACCCGGACCCGGACCCGGACCCGGATCCGGACCCGGACCCAGACCCGGACCCGGACCCGGACCCTTACCCGGACCCTGACCCTTACCCTGACCCGGACCCGGACCCGGACCCGGACCCCGACCCGGACACTTACCCGGACACTTACCCGGACCCGGACCCGGACCCAGACCCGGACCCGGACCCGGACCCGGACCCGGACCCGGACCCGGACCCGGACCCGGACCCGGACCCGTACCCGGACCCTTACCCGGACCCGGACCCGGACCCGGATATTTACCTGGACCCTTACCCGGACCCGGACCCGGACCCGGACCCGGACCCGGACCCGGACCCGGACCCGGACCCGGACCCGGACACTTACCCGGACCCGGACCCGGACCCTTACCCGGACCCGGACCCGGACCCGGACCCGGACCCGGACCCGGACCCGGACCCGGACACTTACCCGGACACTTACCCGGACCCGGACCCGGACCCTTACCCGGACCCGGACCCGGACCCGGTCCCGGACCCGGACCCGGACCCGGACCCGGACCCGGTCCCGGACCCGGACCCGGACCCGGACCCTTACCCAGACCCGGACCCGGACCCGGACCCTGACCCGGACCCGGACCCGGACCCGGACCCGGACCCGGACCCGGACCCTGACCCGGACCCGGACCTGGACCCGGACCCGGACCCTGACCCGGACCCGGACCCGGACCCGGACCCGGACCCGGACCCGGACCCGGACCCGGACCCGGACCCGGACATTTACCCGGACCCTTACCCGGACACGGACCCGGACCCGGACCCGGACCCGGACCCGGACCCGGACCCGGACCCGGACCCGGACCCAGACCCGGACCCGGACCCGGACCCGGACCCGGACCCTTACCCGGACCCGGACCCGGACCCGGATATTTACCTGGACCCTTACACGGACATGGACCCGGACCCTGACCCGGACCCGGACCCGGACCCGGACCCGGACCCGGACCCGGACCCGGACCCGGACCCGGACCCGGACCTGGACACTTACCCGGACACTTACCCGGACCCGGACCCGAACCCTTACCCGGACCCGGACCCGGACCCGGTCCCGGAACCGGACCCTGACCCGGACCCGGTCCCGGACCCGGACCCGGACCCTTACCCAGACCCGGACCCGGACCCGGACCCGGACCCGGACCCTGACCCGGACCCGGACCCGGACCCGGACCCGGATCTGGACCCGGACATTTACCCGGACCCTTACCCGGACCCGGACCCGGAACCGGATATTTACCCGGACCCTTACCCGGACCCGGACCCGGACCCAGACCCGGACCCGGACCCGGACCCTTACCCGGACCCTGACCCTTACCCTTACACGGACCCTGACCCTTACCCTGACCCGGACCCGGACCCGGACCCCGACCCGGACCCGGACCCGGACCCGGACCTGGACCCTTACCCGGACCCGGACCCAGACCCGGACATTTACCCGGACCCTTACCCGGACCCGGAAACGGACCCGGACCCGGACCCGGACCCGGACCTGGACCCGGACCCGGACCCAGACCCGGACCCGGACCCGGACCCGGACCCGGACCCGGACCCGGACCCGGACCCGGACCCTTACCCGGACCCGGACCCGGACCCGGATATTTACCTGGACCCTTACCCGGACCCGGACCCGGACCCGGACCCGGACCCGGACCCGGACCCGGACCCGGACCCGGACACTTACCCGGACACTTAACCGGACCCGGACCCGGACCCTGACCCGGACCCGGTCCCGGACCCGGACCCGGACCCGGACCCTTACCCAGACCCGGACCCGGACCCGGACCCGGACCCGGACCCGGACCCTGACCCGGACCCGGACCCGGACCCGGACCCGGACCCGGATCTGGACCCGGACATTTACCCGGACCCTTACCCGGACCCGGACCCGGAACCAGATATTTACCCGGACCCTTACCCGGACCCGGACCCGGACCCGGACCCGGACCCGGACCCGGACCTGGACCCGGACCCAGACCCGGACCCGGACCCGGACCCTTACCCGGACCCTGACCCTTACCCTGACCCGGACCCGGACCCGGACCCCGACCCGGACCCGGACCCGGACCCGGACCTGGACCCTTACCCGGACCCGGACCCAGACCCGGACCCTTACCCGGACCCGGACCCGGACCCGGACCCGGACCCGGACCCGGACCCAGACCCTGACCCGGACCCGGACCCGGACCCTTACCCGTACCCGGACCCGTACCCGTACCTGGACCCAGACCCGGACCCGGACCCGGACCTTTACCCGGACCCGGACCCGGAACCGGACACGGACCCGGACCCGGACCCGGACATGGACCCAGACCCAGACCCGGACCCTTATCCGGACCCGGAACCGGAACCGGACACGGACCCGGACCCGGACCCGGACCTGGACCCGGACCCGGACCCGGACCCGGACCCGGACCCGGACCCGGACCCGGACCCGGACCCGGACCCGGACCCGGACCCTTACCCGGACCCGGACCCGGACCCGGATATTTACCTGGACCCTTACCCGGACCAGGACCCGGACCCGGACCCGGACCCGGACCCGGACCCGGACCCGGACCCGGACCCGGACCCGGACCCGGACCCGGACCCGGACCCGGACACTTACCCGGACACTTACCCGGACCCGGACCCGGACCCTTACCCGGACCCGGACCCGGACCCGGTCCCGGACCCGGACCCTGACCCGGACCCGGTCCCGGACCCGGACCCGGACCCGGACCCGGACCCTTACCCAG
Organism: Arizona elegans; assembly: GCA_022577455.1. Lineage (NCBI taxonomy): Eukaryota > Metazoa > Chordata > Lepidosauria > Squamata > Colubridae > Arizona > Arizona elegans. Next base: position 265,806 of record JAKOOJ010000026.1, read on the forward strand.
ACCCGGACCCGGACCCGGATATTTACCTGGACCCTTACCCGGACCAGGACCCGGACCCGGACCCGGACCCGGACCCGGACCCGGACCCGGACCCGGACCCGGACCCGGACCCGGACCCGGACACTTACCCGGACACTTACCCGGACACTTACCCGGACCCGGACCCGGACCCTTACCCGGACCCGGACCCGGACCCGGACCCGGACCCGGACCCTGACCCGGACCCGGTCCCGGACCCGGACCCGGACCCTTACCCAGACCCGGACCCGGACCCGGTCCCGGACCCGGACCCTGACCCGGACCCGGACCCGGACCCGGACCCGGATCTGGACCCGGACATTTACCCGGACCCTTACCCGGACCCGGACCCGGAACCGGATATTTACCCGGACCCTTACCCGGACCCGGACCCGGACCCGGACCCGGACCCGGACCCGGACCCAGACCCGGACCCGGACCCGGACCCGGACCCAGACCCGGACCCGGACCCGGACCCTTACCCAGACCCTGACCCTTACCCTGACCCGGACCCGGACCCGGACCCCGACCCGGACCCGGACCCGGACCCGGACCTGGACCCTTACCCGGACCCGGACCCAGACCCGGACCCTTACCCGGACCCGGACCCGGACCCGGACCCGGACCCGGACCCGGACCCGGACCCGGACCCGGACCCAGACCCTGACCCGGACCCGGACCCGGACCCTTACCCGTACCCGGACCCGTACCCGGACCCGGACCCAGACCCGGACCCGGACCCGGACCTTTACCCGGACCCGGACCCGGAACCGGACACGGACCCGGACCCGGACCCAGACATGGACCCAGACCCAGACCCGGACCCTTATCCGGACCCGGAACCGGAACCGGACACGGACCCGGACCCGGACCCGGACCCGGACACTTACCCGGACACTTAACCGGACCCGGACCCGGACCCTGACCCGGACCCGGTCCCGGACCCGGACCCGGACCCGGACCCTTACCCAGACCCGGACCCGGACCCGGACCCGGACCCGGACCCTGACCCGGACCCGGACCCGGACCCGGACCCGGACCCGGATCTGGACCCGGACATTTACCCGGACCCTTACCCGGACCCGGACCCGGAACCGGATATTTACCCGGACCCTTACCCGGACCCGGACCCTGACCCGGACCCGGACCCGGACCCGGACCCGGACCCGGATCTGGACCCGGACATTTACCCGGACCCTTACCCGGACCCGGACCCGGAACCGGATATTTACCCGGACCCTTACCCGGACCCGGACCCGGACCCGGACCCGGACCCGGACCTGGACCCGGACCCAGACCCGGACCCGGACCCGGACCCTTACCCGGACCCTGACCCTTACCCTGACCCGGACCCGGACCCGGACCCCGACCCGGACCCGGACCCGGACCCGGACCCGGACCTGGACCCTTACCCGGACCCGGACCCAGACCCGGACCCTTACCCGGACCCGGACCCGGACCCGGACCCGGACCCGGACCCGGACCCGGACCCGGACCCAGACCCTGACCCGGACCCGGACCCGGACCCTTACCCGTACCCGGACCCGTACCCGTACCTGGACCCAGACCCGGACCCGGACCCGGACCTTTACCCGGACCCGAACCCGGAACCGGACACGGACCCGGACCCGGACCCGGACATGGACCCAGACCCAGACCCGGACCCTTATCCGGACCCGGAACCGGAACCGGACACGGACCCGGACCCGGACCCGGACCTGGACCCGGACCCGGACCCGGACCCGGACCCGGACCCGGACCCGGACCCGGAACCGGACCCGGACCCTTACCCGGACCCGGACCCGGACCCGGATATTTACCTGGACCCTTACCCGGACCAGGACCCGGACCCGGACCCGGACCCGGACCCGGACCCGGACCCGGACCCGGACCCGGACCCGGACCCGGACCCGGACCCGGACCCGGACACTTACCCGGACACTTACCCGGACCCGGACCCGGACCCTTACCCGGACCCGGACCCGGACCCGGTCCCGGACCCGGACCCTGACCCGGACCCGGTCCCGGACCCGGACCCGGACCCTTACCCAGACTCGGACCCGGACCCGGATATTTACCTGGACCCTTACCCGGACCAGGACCCGGACCCGGACCCGGACCCGGACCCGGACCCGGACCCGGACCCGGACCCGGACCCGGACCCGGACCCGGACCCGGACACTTACCCGGACACTTACCCGGACCCGGACCCGGACCCTTACCCGGACCCGGACCCGGACCCGGACCCGGACCCGGACCCTGACCCGGACCCGGTCCCGGACCCGGACCCGGACCCTTACCCAGACCCGGACCCGGACCCGGTCCCGGACCCGGACCCTGACCCGGACCCGGACCCGGACCCGGACCCGGATCTGGACCCGGACATTTACCCGGACCCTTACCCGGACCCGGACCCGGAACCGGATATTTACCCGGACCCTTACCCGGACCCGGACCCGGACCCGGACCCGGACCCGGACCCGGACCCGGACCCAGACCCGGACCCGGACCCGGACCCGGACCCAGACCCGGACCCGGACCCGGACCCTTACCCGGACCCTGACCCTTACCCTGACCCGGACCCGGACCCGGACCCGGACCCCGACCCGGACCCGGACCCGGACCCGGACCTGGACCCTTACCCGGACCCGGACCCAGACCCGGACCCTTACCCGGACCCGGACCCGGACCCGGACCCGGACCCGGACCCGGACCCGGACCCGGACCCAGACCCTGACCCGGACACGGACCCGGACCCTTACCCGTACCCGTACCCGGACCCGTACCCGGACCCGGACCCAGACCCGGACCCGGACCCGGACCTTTACCCGGACCCGGACCCGGAACCGGACACGGACCCGGACCCGGACCCGGACATGGACCCAGACCCAGACCCGGACCCTTATCCGGACCCGGAACCGGAACCGGACACGGACCCGGACCCGGACCCGGACCCGGACCCGGACCCGGACCCGGACCCGGACCCGGACCCGGACCCGGACCCGGACCCGGACCCGGACCCGGACCCGGACCCGGATCTGGACCCGGACATTTACCCGGACCCTTACCCTGACCCGGACCCGGAACCGGATATTTACCCGGACCCTTACCCGGACCCGGACCCGGACCCGGACCCGGACCCGGACCCAGACCCGGACCAGGACCCGGACCCTTACCCGGACCCTGACCCTTACCCTGACCCGGACCCGGACCCGGACCCCGACCCGGACCCGGACCCGGACCCGGACCTGGACCCTTACCCGGACCCGGACCCAGACCCGGACATTTACCCGGACCCTTACCCGGACCCGGAAACGGACCCGGACCCGGACCCGGACCTGGACCCGGACCCGGACCCGGACCCGGACCCGGACCCGGACCCGGACCCGGACCCGGACCCTTACCCGGACCCGGACCCGGACCCGGATATTTACCTGGACCCTTACCCGGACCCGGACCCGGACCCGGACCCGGACCCGGACCCGGACCCGGACCCGGACCAGGTCCCGGACCCGGACACTTACCCGGACACTTAACCGGACCCAGACCCGGACCCTGACCCGGACCCGGTCCCGGACCCGGACCCGGACCCGGACCCTTACCCAGACCCGGACCCGGACCCGGACCCGGACCCGGACCCTGACCCGGACCCGGACCCGGACCCGGACCCGGACCCGGACCCGGACCCGGATCTGGACCCGGACATTTACCCGGACCCTTACCCGGACCCGGACCCGGAACCGGATATTTACCCGGAACCTTACCCGGACCCGGACCCGGACCCGGACCCGGACCCGGACCCGGACCCGGACACAGACCCGGACCCGGACCCGGACCCTTACGCGGACCCGGACCCTGACCCTTACCCTGACCCGGACCCGGACCCGGACCCGGACCCCGACCCGGACCCGGACCCGGACCCGGACCTGGACCCTTACCCGGACCCGGACCCAGACCCGGACCCTTACCCGGACCCGGACCCGGACGCGGACCCGGACCCGGACCCGGACCAAGACCCTGACCCGGACCCGGACCCGGACCCTTACCCGTATCCGGACCCGTACCCGGACCCGGACCCAGACCCGGACCCGGACCCGGACCTTTACCCGGACCCGGACCCGGAACCGGACACGGACCCGGACCCGGACCGGGACATGGACCCAGACCCAGACCCGGACCCTTATCTGGACCCGGAACCGGAACCGGACACGGACCCGGACCTGGACCCGGACCTGGACCCGGACCCGGACCCGGACCCTTACCCGGACCCGGACCCGGACCCGGATATTTACCTGGACCCTTACCCGGACCAGGACCCGGACCCTTACCCGGACCCGGACCCGGATCTGGACCCGGACATTTACCCGGACCCTTACCCGGACCCGGACCCGGAACCGGATATTTACCCGGACCCTTACCCGGACCCGGACCCGGACCAGGACCCGGACCCGGACCTGGACCCGGACCCTTACCCGGACCCGGACCCGGACCCGGACCCGGACCCGGACCCGGACCCAGACCCTGACCCGGACCAGGACCCGGACCCTTACCCGTACCCGGACCCGTACCCGTACCTGGACCCAGACCCGGACCCGGACCCGGACCTTTACCCGGACCCGGACCTGGAACCGGACACGGACCCGGACCCGGACCCGGACATGGACCCAGACCCAGACCCGGACCCTTATCCGGACCCGGAACCGGAACCGGACACGGACCCGGACCCGGACCCGGACCTGGACCCGGACCCGGACCCGGACCCGGACCCGGACCCGGACCCGGACCCGGACCCGGACCCGGACCCTTACCCGGACCCGGACCCGGACCCGGATATTTACCTGGACCCTTACCCGGACCAGGACCCGGACCCGGACCCGGACCCGGACCCGGACCCAGACCCGGACCCGGACCCGGACCCGGACCCGGACCCGGACCCGGACCCGGACCCGGACACTTACCCGGACACTTACCCGGACCCGGACCCGGACCCTTACCCGGACCCGGACCCGGACCCGGTCCCGGACCCGGACCCTGACCCGGACCCGGTCCCGGACCCGGACCCGGACCCTTACCCAGACTCGGACCCGGACCCGGATATTTACCTGGACCCTTACCCGGACCAGGACCCGGACCCGGACCCGGACCCGGACCCGGACCCGGACCCGGACCCGGACCCGGACCCGGACCCGGACCCGGACCTGGACCCGGACCCGGACACTTACCCGGACACTTACCCGGACACTTACCCGGACCCGGACCCGGACCCTTACCCGGACCCGGACCCGGACCCGGACCCGGACCCGGACCCTGACCCGGACCCGGACCCGGTCCCGGACCCGGACCCGGACCCTTACCCAGACCCGGACCCGGACCCGGTCACGGACCCGGACCCTGACCCGGACCCGGACCCGGACCCGGATCTGGACCCGGACATTTACCCGGACCCTTACCCGGACCCGGACCCGGAACCGGATATTTACCCGGACCCTTACCCGGACCCGGACCCGGACCCGGACCCGGACCCGGACCCAGACCCGGACCCGGACCCGGACCCGGACCCAGACCCGGACCCGGACCCGGACCCTTACCCGGACCCTGACCCTTACCCTGACCCGGACCCGGACCCGGACCCCGGCCCGGACCCGGACCCGGACCCGGACCTGGACCCTTACCCGGACCCGGACCCAGACCCGGACCCTTACCCGGACCCGGACCCGGACCCGGACCCGGACCCGGACCCGGACCCGGACCCAGACCCTGACCCGGACACGGACCCGGACCCTTACCCGTACCCGGACCCGTACCCGGACCCGGACCCAAACCCGGACCCGGACCCGGACCTTTACCCGGACCCGGACCCGGAACCGGACACGGACCCGGACCCGGACCCGGACATGGACCCAGACCCAGACCCGGACCCTTATCCGGACCCGGAACCGGAACCGGACACGGACACGGACCCGGACCCGGACCCGGACCCGGACCCGGACCCGGACCCGGACCCGGACCCGGACCCGGACCCGGACCCTTACCCGGACCCGGACCCGGACCCGGATATTTACCTGGACCCTTACCCGGACCAGGACCCGGACCCGGACCCGGACCCGGACCCGGACCCGGACCCGGACCCGGACCCGGACCCGGACCCGGACCCGGACACTTACCCGGACACTTACCCGGACCCGGACCCGGACCCTTACCCGGACCCGGACCCGGACCCGGTCCCGGACCCGGACCCTGACCCGGACCCGGTCCCGGACCCGGACCCGGACCCTTACCCAGACTCGGACCCGGACCCGGATATTTACCTGGACCCTTACCCGGACCAGGACCCGGACCCGGACCCGGACCCGGACCCGGACCCGGACCCGGACCCGGACCCGGACCCGGACCCGGACCCGGACCCGGACCCGGACCCGGACCCGGACACTTACCCGGACACTTACCCGGACACTTACCCGGACCCGGACCCGGACCCTTACCCGGACCCGGACCCGGACCCGGACCCGGACCCGGACCCTGACCCGGACCCGGTCCCGGACCCGGACCCGGACCCTTACCCAGACCCGGACCCGGACCCGGTCCCGGACCCGGACCCTGACCCGGACCCGGACCCGGACCCGGATCTGGACCCGGACATTTACCCGGACCCTTACCCGGACCCGGACCCGGAACCGGATATTTACCCGGACCCTTACCCGGACCCGGACCCGGACCCGGACCCGGACCCGGACCCAGACCCGGACCCGGACCCGGACCCGGACCCAGACCCGGACCCGGACCCGGACCCTTACCCGGACCCTGACCCTTACCCTGACCCGGACCCGGACCCGGACCCCGACCCGGACCCGGACCCGGACCCGGACCTGGACCCTTACCCGGACCCGGACCCAGACCCGGACCCTTACCCGGACCCGGACCCGGACCCGGACCCGGACCCGGACCCAGACCCTGACCCGGACCCGGACCCGGACCCTTACCTGTACCCGGACCCGTACCCGGACCCGGACCCAGACCCGGACCCGGACCCGGACCTTTACCCGGACCCGGACCCGGAACCGGACACGGACCCGGACCCGGACCCGGACATGGACCCAGACCCAGACCCGGACCCTTATCCGGACCCGGAACCGGAACCGGACACGGACCCGGACCCGGACCCGGACCCGGACCCGGACCCGGACCCGGACCCGGACCCGGACCCGGACCCTTACCCGGACCCGGACCCGGACCCGGATATTTACCTGGACCCTTACCCGGACCAGGACCCGGACCCGGACCCAGACCCGGACCCGGACCCGGACCCGAACCCGGACCCGGACCCGGACCCGGACCCGGACCCGGACACTTACCCGGACACTTACCCGGACCCGGACCCGGACCCTTACCCGGACCCGGACCCGGACCCGGTCCCGGACCCGGACCCTGACCCGGACCCGGTCCCGGACCCGGACCCGGACCCTTACCCAGACCCGGACCCGGACCCGGATATTTACCTGGACCCATACCCGGACCAGGACCCGGACCCGGACCTGGACCCGGACCCGGACCCGGACCCGGACCCGGACCCGGACCTGGACCCGGACCCGGACCCGTACCCGGACACTTACCCGGACACTTACCCGGACACTTACCCGGACCCGGACCCGGACCCTTACCCGGACCCAGACCCGGACCCGGACCCGGACCCGGACCCTGACCCGGACCCGGTCCCGGACCCGGACCCGGACCCTTACCCAGACCCGGAACTGGACCCGGTCCCGGACCCGGACCCTGACCCGGACCCGGACCCGGACCCGGACCCGGATCTGGACCCGGACATTTACCCGGACCCTTACCCGGACCCGGACCCGGAACCGGATATTTACCCGGACCCTTACCCGGACCCGGACCCGGACCCGGACCCGGACCCGGACCCGGACCCAGACCCGGACCCGGACCCGGACCCTTACCCGGACCCTTACCCAGACCCGGATATTTACCTGGACCCTTACCCGGACCCGGACCCGGACCCGGACCCTGACCCGGACCCGGTCCCGGACCCGGACCCGGACCCGGACCCGGACCCTTACCCAGACCCGGATATTTACCTGGACCCTTACCCGGACCCGGACCCGGACCCGGACCCTGACCCGGACCCGGTCCCGGACCCGGACCCGGACCCTTACCCAGACCCGGAAACGGACCCGGTCCCGGACCCGGACCCTGACCCGGACCCGGACCCGGACCCGGATCTGGACCCGGACATTTACCCGGACCCTTACCCGGACCCGGACCCGGAACCGGATATTTACCCGGACCCTTACCCGGACCCGGACCCGGACCCGGACCCGGACCCGGACCCGGACCCAGACCCGGACCCGGACCCGGACCCGGACCCAGACCCGGACCCGGACCCGGACCCTTACCCGGACCCTGACCCTTACCCTGACCCGGACCCGGACCCGGACCCCGGCCCGGACCCGGACCCGGACCCGGACCTGGACCCTTACCCGGACCCGGACCCAGACCCGGACCCTTACCCGGACCCGGACCCGGACCCGGACCCGGACCCAGACCCTGACCCGGACCCGGACCCGGACCCTTACCCGTACCCGGACCCGTACCCGGACCCGGACCCAGACCCGGACCCGGACCCGGACCTTTACCCGGACCCGGACCCGGAACCGGACACGGACCCGGACCCGGACCCGGACATGGACCCAGACCCAGACCCGGACCCTTATCCGGACCCGGAACCGGAACCGGACACGGACACGGACCCGGACCCGGACCCGGATCTGGACCCGGACATTTACCCGGACCCTTACCCGGACCCGGACCCGGAACCGGATATTTACCCGGACCCTTACCCGGACCCGGACCCGGACCCGGACCCTTACCCAGACCTGGACCCGGACCCGGACCCGGACCCGGACCCTGACCCGGACCCGGATCTGGACCCGGACATTTACCCGGACCCTTACCCGGACCCGGACCCGGAACCGGATATTTACCCGGACCCTTACCCGGACCCGGACCCGGACCCGGACCCGGACCCGGACCCGGACCCAGACCCGGACCCGGACCCGGACCCTTACCCGGACCCTGACCCTTACCCTGACCCGGACCCGGACCCGGACCCCGACCCGGACCCGGACCCGGACCCGGACCTGGACCCTTACCCGGACCCGGACCCAGACCCGGACATTTACCCGGACCCTTACCCGGACCCGGAAACGGACCCGGACCCGGACCTGGACCCGGACCCGGACCCGGACCCGGACCCGGACCCGGACCCGGACCCGGACCCGGACCCGGACCCTTACCCGGACCCGGACCCGGACCCGGATATTTACCTGGACCCTTACCCGGACCCGGACCCGGACCCGGACCCTGACCCGGACCCGGTCCCGGACCCGGACCCGGACCCGGACCCGGACCCTTACACAGACCCGGACCCGGACCCGGACCCGGACCCGGACCCTGACCCGGACCCGGACCCGGACCCGGACCCGGACCCGGATCTGGACCCGGACATTTACCCGGACCCTTACCCGGACCCGGACCCGGAACCGGATATTTACCCGGAACCTTACCCGGACCCGGACCCGGACCCGGACCCCGACCCGGACCCGGACCCGGACCCGGACCTGGACCCTTACCCGGACCCGGACCCAGACCCGGACCCTTACCCGGACCCGGACCCGGACCCGGACCCGGACCCGGACCCGGACCCAGACCCTGACCCGGACCCGGACCCGGACCCTTACCCGTACCCGGACCCGTACCCGGACCCGGACCCAGACCCGGACCCGGACCCGGACCTTTACCCGGACCCGGACCCGGAACCGGACACGGACCCGGACCCGGACCCGGACATGGACCCAGACCCAGACCCGGACCCTTATCCGGACCCGGAACCGGAACCGGACACGGACCCGGACCTGGACCCGGACCTGGACCCGGACCCGGACCCGGACCCGGACCCGGACCCGGACCCGGACCCGGACCCGGACCCGGACCCTTACCCGGACCCGGACCCGGACCCGGATATTTACCTGGACCCTTACCCGGACCAGGACCCGGACCCTTACCCGGACCCGGACCCGGACCCGGTCCCGGACCCGGACCCTGACCCGGACCCGGTCCCGGACCCGGACCCGGACCCTTACCCAGACCCGGACCCGGACCCGGATATTTACCTGGACCCTTACCCGGACCAGGACCCGGACCCGGACCCGGACCCGGACCCGGACCCGGACCCGGACCCGGACCCGGACCCGGACCCGGACCCGGACACTTACCCGGACACTTACCCGGACACTTACCCGGACACTTACCCGGACCCGGACCTGGACCCTTACCCGGACCCGGACCCGGACCCGGACCCGGACCCGGACCCTGACCCGGACCCGGTCCCGTACCCGGACCCGGACCCTTACCCAGACCCGGAACTGGACCCGGTCCCGGACCCGGACCCTGACCCGGACCCGGACCCGGACCCGGACCCGGATCTGGACCCGGACATTTACCCGGACCCTTACCCGGACCCGGACCCGGAACCGGATATTTACCCGGACCCTTACCCGGACCCGGACCCGGACCCGGACCCGGACCCGGACCCGGACCCAGACCCGGACCCGGACCCGGACCCTGACCCGGACCCTGACCCTTACCCTGACCCGGACCCGGACCCGGACCCCGACCCGGACCCGGTCCCGGACCCGGACCCGGACCCTTACCCAGACCCGGACCCGGACCCGGACCCGGACCCGGACCCTGACCCGGACCCGGACCCGGACCCGGACCCGGACCCGGACCCGGACCCGGATCTGGACCCGGACATTTTTCCCGGACCCTTACCCGGACCCGGACCCGGAACCGGATATTTACCCGGACCCTTACCCGGACCCGGACCCGGACCCGGACCCGGACCCGGACCCGGACCCGGACCCGGACCCGGACCCGGACCCGGACCCGGACCCGGACACAGACCCGGACCCGGACCCGGACCCTTACCCGGACCCGGACCCTGACCCTGACCCTGACCCGGACCCGGACCCGGACCCCGACCCGGACCCGGACCCGGACCCGGACCTGGACCCTTACCCGGACCCGGACCCAGACCCGGACCCTTACCCGGACCCGGACCCGGACCCGGACCCGGACCCGGACCCGGACCCGGACCCAGACCCTGACCCGGACCCGGACCCGGACCCTTACCCGTACCCGGACCCGTACCCGGACCCGGACCCAGACCCGGACCCGGACCCGGACCTTTACCCGGACCCGGACCCGGAACCGGACACGGACCCGGACCCGGACCCGGACATGGACCCAGACCCAGACCCGGACCCTTATCCGGACCCGGAACCGGAACCGGACACGGACCCGGACCTGGACCCGGACCTGGACCCGGACCCGGACCCGGACCCGGACCCGGACCCGGACCCGGACCCGGACCCGGACCCGGACCCGGACCCGGACCCTTACCCGGACCCGGACCCGGACCCGGATATTTACCTGGACCCTTACCCGGACCAGGACCCGGACCCGGACCCGGACCCGGACCCGGACATGGACCCAGACCCAGACCCGGACCCTTATCCGGACCCGGAACCGGAACCGGACACGGACCCGGACCTGGACCCGGACCTGGACCCGGACCCGGACCCGGACCCGGACCCGGACCCGGACCCGGACCCGGACCCGGACCCTTACCCGGACCCGGACCCGGACCCGGATATTTACCTGGACCCTTACCCGGACCAGGACCCGGACCCGGACCCGGACCCGGACCCGGACCCGGACCCGGACCCGGACCCGGACCCGGACCCGGACCCGGACACTTACCCGGACCCGGACCCGGACCCGGATATTTACCTGGACCCTTACCCGGACCAGGACCCGGACCCGGACCCGGACCCGGACCTGGACCCGGACCCGGACCCGGACCCGGACCCGGACACTTACCCGGACACTTACCCGGACCCGGACCCGGACCCTTACCCGGACCCGGACCCGGACCCGGACCCGGACCCGGTCCCGGACCCGGACCCTGACCCGGACCCGGTCCCGGACCCGGACCCGGACCCTTACCCAGACCCGGACCCGGACCCGGATATTTACCTGGACCCTTACCCGGACCAGGACCCGGACCCGGACCCGGACCCGGACCCGGACCCGGACCCGGACCCGGACCCGGACCCGGACCCGGACCCGGACCCGGACACTTACCCGGACACTTACCCGGACACTTACCCGGACCCGGACCCGGACCCTTACCCGGACCCGGACCCGGACCCGGACCCGGACCCGGACCCGGACCCTGACCCGGACCCGGTCCCGGACCCGGACCCGGACCCTTACCCAGACCCGGAACTGGACCCGGTCCCGGACCCGGACCCTGACCCGGACCCGGACCCGGACCCGGACCCGGATCTGGACCCGGACATTTACCCGGACCCTTACCCGGACCCGGACCCGGAACCGGATATTTACCCGGACCCTTACCCGGACCCGGACCCGGACCCGGACCCGGACCCGGACCCGGACCCAGACCCGGACCCGGACCCGGACCCTTACCCGGACCCTGACCCTTACCCTGACCCGGACCCGGACCCGGACCCCGACTCGGACCCGGACCCGGACCCGGACCTGGACCCTTACCCGGACCCGGACCCAGACCCGGACATTTACCCGGACCCTTACCCGGACCCGGAAACGGACCCGGACCCGGACCCGGACCTGGACCCGGACCCGGACCCAGACCCGGACCCGGACCCGGACCCGGACCCGGACCCGGACCCGGACCGGGACCCTTACCCGGACCCGGACCCGGACCCGGATATTTACCTGGACCCTTACCCGGACCCGGACCCGGACCCGGACCCGGACCCGGACCCGGACCCGGACCCGGACCCGGACCCGGACCCGGACACTTACCCGGACACTTAACCGGACCCAGACCCGGACCCTGACCCGGACCCGGTCCCGGACCCGGACCCGGACCCGGACCCTTACCCAGACCCGGACCCGGACCCGGACCCGGACCCTGACCCGGACCCGGACCCGGACCCAGACCCGGACCCGGACCCGGACCCGGATCTGGACCCGGACATTTACCCGGACCCTTACCCGGACCCGGATACGGAACCGGATATTTACCCGGACCCTTACCCGGACCCGGACCCGGACCCAGACCCGGACCCGGACCCGGACCCGGACCCGGACCCGGACCCGGACACAGACCCGGACCCGGACCCGGACCCTTACCCGGACCCGGACCCTGACCCTTACCCTGACCCGGAGCCGGACCCGGACCCCGACCCGGACCCGGACCCGGACCCGGACCTGGACCCTTACCCGGACCCGGACATGGACCCAGACCCAGACCCGGACCCTTATCCGGACCCGGAACCGGAACCGGACACGGACCCGGACCTGGACCCGGACCTGGACCCGGACCCGGACCCGGACCCGGACCCGGACCCGGACCCGGACCCGGACCCGGACCCTTACCCGGACCCGGACCCGGACCCGGACCCGGACCCGGACCCGGACCCGGACCCGGACCCGGACCCGGACCCGGACCCGGACACTTACCCGGACACTTACCCGGACCCGGACCCGGACCCTTACCCGGACCCGGACCCGGACCCGGACCCTTACCCAGACCCGGACCCGGACCCGGACCCTGACCCGGACCCAGACCCGGACCCGGACCCGGACCCTGACCCGGACCCGGACCCGGACCCGGACCCGGACCCTGACCCGGACCCGGACCCGGACCCGGACCCGGACCCGGACCCGGACCCGGACCCGGACCCGGACCCGGACCCGGACATTTACCCGGACCCTTACCCGGACCCGGACACGGACCCGGACCCGGACCCGGACCCGGACCCGGACCCGGACCGGGACCCGGACCCGGACCCGGACCCGGACCCGTACCCGGACCCTTACCCGGACCCGGACCCGGATATTTACCTGGACCCGGACCCTCACCCAGACCCAGACCCTTACCCGGACCCGGATCCGGATCCGGACCCGGACCCGGACCTGGACCCAGACCCGGACACGGACACGGACATGGACCCGGACCCGGACACGGACCCGGACCCTTACCCGGACCCGGACCCGGACCCGGACCCGGACCCTGACCCGGACCCGGACCCTTACCAGGACCCGGACCCGGACCCGGACCCGGACCCGGACCCGGACCCGGACCCGGACCCGGACCCGGACCCTTACCCAGACCCGGACATGGACCCGGACCCGGACCCGGACCCGGACCCTTACCCGGACCCGGACCCATACCCGGACCCGGACCCGGACCCGGACCCGGACCCGGACCCGGACCCGGACCCGGACCCGGACCCGGACCCGGACCCGGACCCGGACCCGGACCCTTACCCGGACCCTGACCCTTACCCTGACCCGGACCCGGACCCGGACCCCGACCCGGACCCGGACCCGGACCCGGACCCGGACCCGGAACCGGATATTTACCCGGACCCTTACCCGGACCCGGACCCGGACCCGGACCCGGACCCGGACCCGGACCCAGACCCGGACCCGGACCCGGACCCTTACCCGGACCCTGACCCTTACCCTGACCCGGACCCGGACCCGGACCCCGACTCGGACCCGGACCCGGACCCGGACCTGGACCCTTACCCGGACCCGGACCCAGACCCGGACATTTACCCGGACCCTTACCCGGACCCGGAAACGTACCCGGACCCGGACCCGGACCTGGACCCGGACCCGGACCCAGACCCGGACCCGGACCCGGACCCGGACCCGGACCCGGACCCGGACCCGGACCCGGACCCTTACCCGGACCCGGACCCGGACCCGGATATTTACCTGGACCCTTACCCGGACCCGGACGCGGACCCGGACCCGGACCCGGACCCGGACCCGGACACGGACACGGACACGGACCCGGACCCGGACACTTACCCGGACACTTAACCGGACCCGGACCCGGACCCGGACCCGGACCCGGATCTGGACCGGGACATTTACCCGGACCCTTACCCGGACCCGGACCCGGAACCGGATATTTACCCGGACCCTTACCCGGACCCGGACCCGGACCCGGACCCGGACCCGGACCCGGACCCGGACACAGACCCGGACCCGGACCCGGACCCTTACCCGGACCCGGACCCTGACCCTTACCCTGACCCGGACCCGGACCCGGACCCCGACCCGGACCCGGACCCGGACCCGGACCAGGACCCTTACCCGGACCCGGACCCAGACCCGGACCCTTACCCGGACCCGGACCCGGACCCGGACCCGGACCCGGACCCAGACCCTGACCCGGACCCGGACCCGGACCCTTACCCGTACCCGGACCCGTACCCGGACCCGGACCCAGACCCGGACCCGGACCCGGACCTTTACCCGGACCCGGACCAGGAACCGGACCCGGACCCGGACCCGGACCCGGACATGGACCCGGACCCAGACCCGGACCCTTATCCGGACCCGGAACCGGAACCGGACACGGACCCGGACCTGGACCCGGACCCGGACCCGGACCCGGACCCGGACCCGGACCCGGACCCGGACCCGGACCCGGACCCGGACCCTTACCCGGACCCGGACTCGGACCCGGATATTTACCTGGACCCTTACCCGGACCAGGACTCGGACCCGGACCCGGACCCGGACCCGGACCCGGACCCGGACCCAGACCCGGACCCGGACCCGGACACTTACCCGGACACTTACCCGGACCCGGACCCGGACCCTTACCCGGACCCGGACCCGGACCCGGACCCTTACCCAGACCCGGACCCGGACCCGGACCCTGACCCGGACCCAGACCCGGACCCGGACCCGGACCCTGACCCGGACCCGGACCCGGACCCGGACCCGGACCCTGACCCGGACCCGGACCCGGACCCGGACCCGGACCCGGACCCGGACCCGGACCCGGACCCGGACCCGGACCCGGACATTTACCCGGACCCTTACCCGGACCCGGACCCGGACCCGGACCCGGACCCGGACCCGGACCCGGACCCGGACCGGGACCCGGACCCGGACCCGGACCCGGACCCGTACCCGGACCCTTACCCGGACCCGGACCCGGATATTTACCTGGACCCGGACCCTCACCCAGACCCAGACCCTTACCCAGACCCGGATCCGGATCCGGACCCGGACCCGGACCTGGACCCAGACCCGGACACGGACACGGACACGGACACGGACCCGGACCCGGACACGGACCCGGACCCTTACCCGGACCCGGACCCGGACCCGGACCCGTACCCGGACCCGGACCCGGACCCGGACCCGGACCCGGACCCGGACACGGACCCGGACCCGGACCCGGACCCTTACCCTGACCCGGACCCGGACCCGGACCTGGACCCGGACCCTTACCCGGACCCGGACCCGGACCCGGACCCGGACCCGGACCCGGACCCGGACCCTTACCCGGACCCGGACCCGGAACCCGACCCGGAACCGGACCCTTACCAGGACCCGGACCCGGACCCGGACCCGGACCCGGACCCGGACCCTTACCCGGACCCGGACCCATACCCGGACCCGGACCCGGACCCGGACCCGGACCCGGACCCGGACCCGGACCCGGACCCGGACCCGGACCCGGACACTTACCCGGACCCGGACCCGGACCCGGACCCGGACCCGGACCCGGACCCGGACCCGGACCCGGACCCGGACCCTGACCCGGACCCGGACCCGGACACTTACCCGGACCCGTACCCGGACCCGTACCTGGACCCGTACCCGGACCCGTACCCGTACCCGGACCCGGACCCGGACCCTTACCCGGACCCGGACCCGGACCCGGACCTGGACACGGACACGGACACTTACCCGGACACTTACCCGGACCCGGACCCGGACCCTTACCCGGACCCGGACCCGGACCCGGTCCCGGACCCGGACCCTGACCCGGACCCGGTCCCGGACCCGGACCCGGACCCTTACCCAGACCCAGACCCGGACCCGGACCCGGACCCGGACCCTGACCCGGACCCGGACCCGGACCCGGACCCGGATCTGGACCCGGACATTTACCCGGACCCTTACCCGGACCCGGACCCGGAACCGGATATTTACCCGGACCCTTACCCGGACCCGGACCCGGACCCGGACCCGGACCCGGACCCAGACCCGGACCCGGACCCGGACCCGGACCTGGACCCTTACCCGGACCCGGACCCAGACCCGGAAATTTACCCGGACCCTTACCCGGACCCGGAAACGGACCCGGACCCGGACCCGGACCTGGAACCGGACCCGGACCCAGACCCGGACCCGGACCCGGACCCGGACCCGGACCCGGACCCGGACCCGGACCCGGACCCGGACCCGGACCCTTACCCGGACCCGGACCCGGACCCGGATATTTACCTGGACCCTTACCCGGACCCGGACCCGGACCCGGACCCGGACCCAGACCCGGTCCCGGACCCGGACCCTGACCCGGACCCGGTCCCGGACCCGGACCCGGACCCGGACCCTTACCCAGACCCGGACCCGGACCCGGACCCGGACCCTGACCCGGACCCGGACCCGGACCCGGACCCGGACCCGGACCCGGATCTGGACCCGGACATTTACCCGGACCCTTACCCGGACCCGGACCCGGAACCGGATATTTACCCGGACCTTTACCCGGACCCGGACCCGGACCCGGACACGGACACGGACACGGACCCGGACCCAGACCCGGACCCGGACCCGGACCCTTACCCGGACCCTGACCCTTACCCTGACCCGGACCCGGACCCGGACCCGGACCCGGACCCGGACCCGGACCTGGACCCTTACCCGGACCCGGACCCAGACCCGGACCCTTACCCGGACCCGGACCCGGACCCGGACCCGGACCCGGACCCGGACCCGGACCCGGACCCGGACCCGGACCCAGACCCTGACCCGGACCCGGACCCGGACCCTTACCCGGACCCGTACCCGTACCCGGACCCGGACCCAGACCCAGACCCGGACCCGGACCTTTACCCGGACCCGGACCCGGAACCGGACACGGACCCGGACCCGGACCCTGACCCTGACCCGGACCCGGACCCGGACCCGGACCCGGACCCGGACCCGGACCCGGACCCGGACCCGGACATTTACCCGGACCCTTACCCGGACCCGGACACGGACCCGGACCCGGACCCGGAACTGGACCCGGACCCGGACCCGGACCCAGACCCGGACCCGGACCCGGACCCGGACCCGGACCCGGACCCGGACCCGTACCCGGACCCTTACCCGGACCCGGACCCGGATATTTACCTGGACCCGGACCCTCACCCAGACCCAGACCCTTACCCGGACCCGGATCCGGATCCGGACCCGGACCCGGACCTGGACCCAGACCCGGACACGGACACGGACACGGACCCGGACACGGACACGGACACGGACCCTTACCCGGACCCGGACCCGGACCCGGACCCGGACCCGGACCCGGACCCTTACCAGGACCCGGACCCGGACCCGGACCCGGACCCGGACCCGGACCCGGACCCGGACCCGGACCCGGACCCTTACCCAGACACGGACCCGGACATGGACCCGGACCCGGACCCGGACCCGGACCCGGACCCGGACCCGGACCCGGACCCGGACCCGGACCCGGACCCAGACCCAGACCCGGACCCTTACCCGGACCCGGACCCGGACCCGGACCCGGACCCTTACCCGGACCCGGACCCGGACCCGGACCCGGACCCGGACCCGGACCCGGACCCTTACCCGGACCCGGACCCGGACCCGGAACCCGACCCGGAACCGGACCCTTACCAGGACCCGGACCCGGACCCGGACCCGGACCCGGACCCGGACCCTTACCCGGACCCGGACCCATACCCGGACCCGGACCCGGACCCGGACCCGGACCCGGACCCGGACCCGGACCCGGACACTTACCCGGACCCGTACCCGTACCCGGACCCGGACCCGGACCCGGAACCTGACCAGGACCCTGACCCGGACCCGTACCCGGACACTTACCCGGACCCGGACCCGGACCCGGACCCGTACCCGGACCCGGACCCAGACCCGGACCCGGACCCTTACCCGGACCCGAACCCGGACCTGGACCTGGACACGGACACGGACACGGACCCTTACCCGGACCCGGACCGGGACCCGGACCCGGACCCCGACCCAGACCCGGACCCGGAACCGGACCCTTACCCAGACCCGGACCCGGACCCGGACCCTGACCTGGACCCGGAACCGGACCCAGATCCGGACCCGGACCCGGACCCGGACCCTGACCCGGACCCGGACCCGGACCCGGACCCGGACCCGGAGCCGGACCCGGACCCGGACCCGGACCTTTACCCGGACACGGACCCGGACCCGGACCCGGACCCGGACCCGGACCCAGACCCGGACCCTTACCCGGACCCGGACCCGGACCCGGATACGGACCCAGACACGGACACGGACCCGGACACGGACCCGGACCCGGACACGGACACGGACCCGGACCCGGACCCATACCCGGACACGGACCCGGACACTTACCCGGACCCGGACCCGGACCCGGACCCGGACACGGACCCGGAACCGGACCCTTACCAGGACCCGGACCCGGACCCGGACCCTTACCCAGACCCGGACCCGGACCCGGACCCTGACCCGGACCCGGACCCGGACCCGGACCCGGACCCTGACCCTGACCCGGACCCGGACCCGGACCCGGACCCGGACCCTGACCCGGACCCGGACCCGGACCCGGACACGGACCCGGACCCGGACCCGGACCCGGACCCGGACCCGGACATTTACCCGGACCCTTACCCGGACACGGACCCGGACCCGGACCCGGACCCGGACCCGGACCCGGACCCGGACCCGGACCCGGACCCGGACCCTTACCCGGACCCGGACCCGGACCCGGATATTTACCTGGACCCTTACCCGGACCCGGACCCTGACCCGGACCCGGACCCAGACCCGGACCCGGACCCGGACCCGGACCCGGACACTTACCCGGACACTTACCCGGACCCGGACCCGGACCCTTACCCGGACCCGGACCCGGACCCGGTCCCGGACCCGGACCCTGACCCGGAACCGGTCCCGGACCCGGACCCGGACCCGGACCCGGACCCTTACCCAGACCCGGACCCGGACCCGGACCCGGACCCTGACCCGGACCCGGACCCGGACCCGGACCCGGACCCGGATCTGGACCCGGACATTTACCCGGACCCTTACCCGGACCCGGACCCGGAACCGGATATTTACCCGGACCCTTACCCGGACCCGGACCCGGACCCGGATATTTACCTGGACCCTTACCCGGACCCGGACACTGACCCGGACCCGGACCCCGACCCGGACCCGGACCCGGACCCGGACCCGGACCCGGACCCTTACCCGGACCCGGACCCGGACCCGGACCCGGACCCGGACCCGGACCCGGACCCTTACCCGGACCCGGACCCGGACCCGGAACCCGACCCGGAACCGGACCCTTACCAGGACCCGGACCCGGACCCGGACCCGGACCCGGACCCTTACCCGGACACGGACCCATACCCGGACCCGGACCCGGACCCGGACCCGGACCCGGACCCGGACCCGGACCCGGACACTTACCCGGACCCGTACCCGGACCCGGACCCGGACCCGGACCCGGACCCTGACCCGGACCCTGACCCGGACCCGTACCCGGACACTTACCCGGACCCGGACCCGGACCCGGACCCGTACCCGGACCCGGACCCAGACCCGGACCCGGACCCTTACCCGGACCCGAACCCGGACCTGGACCTGGACACGGACACGGACACGGACCCTTACCCGGACCCGGACCGGGACCCGGACCCGGACCCCGACCCAGACCCGGACCCGGAACCGGACCCTTACCCAGACCCGGACCCGGACCCGGACCCTGACCTGGACCCGGAACCGGACCCAGATCCGGACCCGGACCCGGACCCGGACCCTGACCCGGACCCGGACCCGGACCCGGACCCGGACCCGGACCCGGACCCGGAGCCGGAGCCGGACCCGGACCCGGACCTTTACCCGGACACGGACCCGGACCCGGACCCGGACCCGGACCCGGACCCAGACCCGGACCCTTACCCGGACCCGGACCCGGACCCGGATACGGACCCAGACACGGACACGGACCCGGACACGGACCCGGACCCGGACACGGACACGGACCCGGACCCGGACCCTTACCCGGACACGGACCCGGACACTTACCCGGACCCGGACCCGGACCCGGACCCGGACCCGGACCCGGAACCGGACCCTTACCAGGACCCGGACCCGGACCCGGACCCTTACCCAGACCCGGACCCGGACCCGGACCCTGACCCGGACCCGGACCCGGACCCGGACCCTGACCCTGACCCGGACCCGGACCCGGACCCGGACCCGGACCCTGACCCGGACCCGGACCCGGACCCGGACACGGACCCGGACCCGGACCCGGACCCGGACCCGGACCCGGACATTTACCCGGACCCTTACCCGGACACGGACCCGGACCCGGACCCGGACCCGGACCCGGACCCGGACCCGGACCCGGACCCTTACCCGGACCCGGACCCGGACCCGGATATTTACCTGGACCCTTACCCGGACCCGGACCCTGACCCGGACCCGGACCCAGACCCGGACCCGGACCCGGACCCGGACCCGGACCCGGACCCGGACACTTACCCGGACACTTACCCGGACCCGGACCCGGACCCTTACCCGGACCCGGACCCGGACCCGGTCCCGGACCCGGACCCTGACCCGGAACCGGTCCCGGACCCGGACCCGGACCCGGACCCGGACCCTTACCCAGACCCGGACCCGGACCCGGACCCGGACCCTGACCCGGACCCGGACCCGGACCCGGACCCGGACCCGGATCTGGACCCGGACATTTACCCGGACCCTTACCCGGACCCGGACCCGGAACCGGATATTTACCCGGACCCTTACCCGGACCCGGACCCGGACCCGGATATTTACCTGGACCCTTACCCGGACCCGGACACTGACCCGGACCCGGACCCGGACCCGGACCCGGACCCGGACCCGGACCCGGACCCGGACCCGGACCCGGACCCGGACACTTACCCGGACACTTACCCGGACCCGGACCCGGACCCTTACCCGGACCCGGACCCGGACCCGGTCCCGGACCCGGACCCTGACCCGGAACCGGTCCCGGACCCGGACCCGGACCCGGACCCGGACCCTTACCCAGACCCGGACCCGGACCCGGACCCGGACCCGGACCCTGACCCGGACCAGGACCCGGACCCGGACCCGGATCTGGACCCGGACATTTACCCGGACCCTTACCCGGAACCGGACCCGGAACCGGATATTTACCCGGACCCTTACCCGGACCCGGACCTGGACCCGGACCCGGACCCGGACCCGGACCCGGACCCAGACCCGGACCCGGACCCGGACCCTTACCCGGACCCTGACCCTTACCCTGACCCGGACCCGGACCCGGACACCGACCCGGACCCGGACCCGGACCCGGACCTGGACCCTTACCCGGACCCGGACCCAGACCCGGACCCTTACCCGGACCCGGACCCGGACCCGGACCCGGACCCGGACCCGGACCCGGACCCGGACCCGGACCCAGACCCTGACCCGGACCCGGACCCGGACCCTTACCCGGACACGGACCCGGACCAGGACCCGGACCCGGACCCGGACCCGGACCCGGACCCGGACCCGGACCCGGACCCTGACCCGGACCCGGACCCGGACACTTACCCGGACACTTACCAGGACCCGGACCCGGACCCTTACCCGGACCCGGACCCGGACCCGGTCCCAGACCCGGACCCGGACCCGGACCCGGTCCCGGACCCGGACCCGGACCCGGACCCTTACCCAGACCCGGACCCGGACCCGGACCCTGACCCGGACCCAGACCCGGACCCGGACCCGGACCCTGACCCGGACCCGGACCCGGACACTTACCCGGACCCGAACCCGGACCTGGACCTGGACACGGACACGGACACGGACCCTTACCCGGACCCGGACCGGGACCCGGACCCGGACCCCGACCCAGACCCGGACCCGGAACCGGACCCTTACCCAGACCCGGACCCGGACCCGGACCCTGACCTGGACCCGGAACCGGACCCAGATCCGGACCCGGACCCGGACCCGGACCCTGACCCGGACCCGGACCCGGACCCGGAGCCGGACCCGGAGCCGGACCCGGACCCGGACCCGGACCTTTACCCGGACACGGACCCGGACCCGGACCCGGACCCGGACCCGGACCCAGACCCGGACCCTTACCCGGACCCGGACCCGGACCCGGATACGGACCCAGACACGGACACGGACCCGGACACGGACCCGGACCCGGACACGGACACGGACCCGGACCCGGACCCTTACCCGGACACGGACCCGGACACTTACCCGGACCCGGACCCGGACCCGGACCCGGACCCGGAACCGGACCCTTACCAGGACCCGGACCCGGACCCGGACCCTTACCCAGACCCGGACCCGGACCCGGACCCTGACCCGGACCCGGACCCGGACCCGGACCCGGACCCTGACCCTGACCCGGACCCGGACCCGGACCCGGACCCGGACCCTGACCCGGACCCGGACCCGGACACGGACACGGACCCGGACCCGGACCCGGACCCGGACCCGGACCCGGACATTTACCCGGACCCTTACCCGGACACGGACCCGGACCCGGACCCGGACCCGGACCCGGACCCGGACCCGGACCCGGACCCTTACCCGGACCCGGACCCGGACCCGGATATTTACCTGGACCCTTACCCGGACCCGGACCCTGACCCGGACCCGGACCCAGACCCGGACCCGGACCCGGACCCGGACCCGGACCCGGACCCGGACACTTACCCGGACACTTACCCGGACCCGGACCCGGACCCTTACCCGGACCCGGACCCGGACCCGGTCCCGGACCCGGACCCTGACCCGGAACCGGTCCCGGACCCGGACCCGGACCCGGACCCGGACCCTTACCCAGACCCGGACCCGGACCCGGACCCGGACCCTGACCCGGACCCGGACCCGGACCCGGACCCGGACCCGGATCTGGACCCGGACATTTACCCGGACCCTTACCCGGACCCGGACCCGGAACCGGATATTTACCCGGACCCTTACCCGGACCCGGACCCGGACCCGGATATTTACCTGGACCCTTACCCGGACCCGGACACTGACCCGGACCCGGACCCGGACCTGGACCCGGACCCGGACCCGGACCCGGACCCGGACCCTTACCCGGACCCGGACCCGGACCCGGACCCGGACCCGGACCCGGACCCGGACCCTTACCCGGACCCGGACCCGGACCCGGAACCCGACCCGGAACCGGACCCTTACCAGGACCCGGACCCGGACCCGGACCCGGACCCGGACCCTTACCCGGACCCGGACCCATACCCGGACCCGGACCCGGACCCGGACCCGGACCCGGACCCGGACCCGGACCCGGACACTTACCCGGACCCGTACCCGTACCCGGACCCGGACCCGGACCCGGACCCTGACCCGGACCCTGACCCGGACCCGTACCCGGACACTTACCCGGACCCGGACCCGGACCCGGACCCGTACCCGGACCCGGACCCAGACCCGGACCCGGACCCTTACCCGGACCCGAACCCGGACCTGGACCTGGACACGGACACGGACACGGACCCTTACCCGGACCCGGACCGGGACCCGGACCCGGACCCCGACCCAGACCCGGACCCGGAACCGGACCCTTACCCAGACCCGGACCCGGACCCGGACCCTGACCTGGACCCGGAACCGGACCCAGATCCGGACCCGGACCCGGACCCGGACCCGGACCCGGACCCGGACCCGGACCCGGACCCGGACCCGGAGCCGGACCCGGACCCGGACCCGGACCTTTACCCGGACACGGACCCGGACCCGGACCCGGACCCGGACCCGGACCCAGACCCGGACCCTTACCCGGACCCGGACCCGGACCCGGATACGGACCCAGACACGGACACGGACCCGGACACGGACCCGGACCCGGACACGGACACGGACCCGGACCCGGACCCTTACCCGGACACGGACCCGGACACTTACCCGGACCCGGACCCGGACCCGGACCCGGACCCGGACCCGGAACCGGACCCTTACCAGGACCCGGACCCGGACCCGGACCCTTACCCAGACCCGGACCCGGACCCGGACCCTGACCCGGACCCGGACCCGGACCCGGACCCGGACCCTGACCCTGACCCGGACCCGGACCCGGACCCGGACCCGGACCCTGACCCGGACCCGGACCCGGACCCGGACACGGACCCGGACCCGGACCTGGACCCGGACCCGGACCCGGACATTTACCCGGACCCTTACCCGGACACGGACCCGGACCCGGACCCGGACCCGGACCCGGACCCGGACCCGGACCCTTACCCGGACCCGGACCCGGACCCGGATATTTACCTGGACCCTTACCCGGACCCGGACCCTGACCCGGACCCGGACCCAGACCCGGACCCGGACCCGGACCCGGACCCGGACCCGGACCCGGACACTTACCCGGACACTTACCCGGACCCGGACCCGGACCCTTACCCGGACCCGGACCCGGACCCGGTCCCGGTCCCGGACCCGGACCCTGACCCGGAACCGGTCCCGGACCCGGACCCGGACCCGGACCCGGACCCTTACCCAGACCCGGACCCGGACCCGGACCCGGACCCTGACCCGGACCCGGACCCGGACCCTTACCCGGACCCGGACCCGGAACCGGATATTTACCCGGACCCTTACCCGGACCCGGACCCGGACCCGGATATTTACCTGGACCCTTACCCGGACCCGGACACTGACCCAGACCCGGACCCGGACCCGGACCCGGACCCGGACCCGGACCCGGACCCGGACCCGGACCCGGACCCGGACACTTACCCGGACACTTACCCGGACCCGGACCCGGACCCTTACCCGGACCCGGACCCGGACCCGGTCCCGGACCCGGACCCTGACCCGGAACCGGTCCCGGACCCGGACCCGGACCCGGACCCGGACCCTTACCCAGACCCGGACCCGGACCCGGACCCGGACCCGGACCCTGACCCGGACCAGGACCCGGACCCGGACCCGGATCTGGACCCGGACATTTACCCGGACCCTTACCCGGAACCGGACCCGGAACCGGATATTTACCCGGACCCTTACCCGGACCCGGACCCGGACCCGGACCCGGACCCGGACCCGGACCCGGACCCGGACCCAGACCCGGACCCGGACCCGGACCCTTACCCGGACCCTGACCCTTACCCTGACCCGGACCCGGACCCGGACACCGACCCGGACCCGGACCCGGACCCGGACCTGGACCCTTACCCGGACCCGGACCCAGACCCGGACCCTTACCCGGACCCGGACCCGGACCCGGACCCGGACCCGGACCCGGACCCGGACCCGGACCCTTACCCGGACACGGACCCGGACCAGGACCCGGACCCGGACCCGGACCCGGACCCGGACCCGGACCCGGACCCGGACCCGGACCCTGACCCGGACCCGGACCCGGACACTTACCCGGACACTTACCAGGACCCGGACCCGGACCCTTACCCGGACCCGGACCCGGACCCGGTCCCAGACCTGGACCCGGACCCGGACCCGGTCCCGGACCCGGACCCGGACCCGGACCCTTACCCAGACCCGGACCCGGACCCGGACCCTGACCCGGACCCAGACCCGGACCCGGACCCGGACCCTGACCCGGACCCGGACCCGGACCCGGACCCGGACCCGGACCCGGACCCGGACCCGGACCCGGACCCGGACCCGGACCCGGACCCGGACCCGGACCCGGACCCGGACCCGGACATTTACCCGGACCCTTACCCGGACCCGGACACGGACCCGGATATTTACCTGGACCCTTACCCGGACCCGGACCCGGACCCGGACCCGGACCCGGACCCGGACCCGGACCCGGACCCGGACCCGGACCCGGACCCGGACACTTACCCGGACACTTACCCGGACCCGGACCCGGACCCTTACCCGGACCCGGACCCGGACCCGGTCCCGGACCCGGACCCTGACCCGGACCCGGTCCCGGACCCGGACCCGGACCCGGACCCTTACCCAGACCCGGACCCGGACCCGGTCCCGGACCCGGACCCTGACCCGGACCCGGTCCCGGACCCGGACCCGGACCCGGACCCTTACCCAGACCCGGACCCGGACCCGGACCCGGACCCGGACCCTGACCCGGACCCGGACCCGGACCCAGACCCGGACCCGGACCCGGACCCGGATCTGGACCCGGACATTTACCCGGACCCTTACCCGGAACCGGACCCGGAACCGGATATTTACCCGGACCCTTACCCGGACCCGGACCCGGACCCGGACCCGGACCCGGACCCGGACCCAGACCCGGACCCGGACCCGGACCCTTACCCGGACCCTGACCCTTACCCTGACCCGGACCCGGACCCGGACCCCGACCCGGACCCGGACCCGGACCCGGACCTGGACCCTTACCCGGACCCGGACCCAGACCCGGACCCTTACCCGGACCCAGACCCGGACCCGGACCCGGACCCGGACCCGGACCCGGACCCAGACCCTGACCCGGACCCGGACCCGGACCCTTACCCGTACCCGGACCCGTACCCGGACCCGGACCCAGACCCGGACCCGGACCCGGACCTTTACCCGGACCCGGACCCGGACCCGGAACCGGACACG
Organism: Arizona elegans; assembly: GCA_022577455.1. Lineage (NCBI taxonomy): Eukaryota > Metazoa > Chordata > Lepidosauria > Squamata > Colubridae > Arizona > Arizona elegans. The sequence goes on from JAKOOJ010000026.1 coordinate 293,562, forward strand.
GACCCGGACCCGGACATGGACCCAGACCCAGACCCGGACCCTTATCCGGACCCGGAACCGGAACCGGACACGGACCCGGACCCGGACCCGGACCTGGACCCGGACCCGGACCCGGACCCGGACCCGGACCCGGACCCGGACCCGGACCCGGACCCGGACCCGGACCCTTACCCGGACCCGGACCCGGACCCGGATATTTACCTGGACCCTTACCCGGACCCGGACCCGGACCCGGACCCGGACCCGGACCCGGACCCGGACCCGGACCCGGACCCGGACCCGGACCCGGACCCGGACCCGGACACTTACCCGGACACTTACCCGGACCCGAACCCGGACCCTTACCCGGACCCGGACCCGGACCCGGTCCCGGACCCGGACCCGGACCCGGACCAGGTCCCGGACCCGGACCCGGACCCGGACCCGGACCCGGACCCGGACCCGGTCCCGGACCCGGACCCGGACCCGGACCCGGACCCTTACCCAGACCCGGACCCGGACCCGGACCCTGACCCGGACCCGGACCCGGACCCGGACCCGGACCCTGACCCGGACCCGGACCCGGACCCGGACCCGGACCCGGACCCGGACCCGGACATTTACCTGGACCCTTACCCGGACCCGGACACGGACCCGGACCCGGACCCGGAACTGGACCCGGACCCGGACCCGGACCCGGACCCAGACCCGGACCCGAACCCGGACCCGGACAAGGTCCCGGACCCGGACCCGGACCCGGACCCGGACCCGGACCCTTACCCGGACCCGGACCCGGACCCGGTCCCGGTCCCGGACCCGGACCCGGACCCGGACCCGGACCCGGACCCTTACCCGGACCCGGACCCCGACCCGGACCCGGACCCGGAACCGGACCCGGACCCGGACCCGGACCCGGACCCGGACCAGGACCCGGACCCGGACCCGGACCCGGACCCGGACCCTTACCCGGACACTTACCCGGACCCGGACCCGGACCCGGACCCGGACCCGGACCCGGACCCGGACCCGGACCCGGACCCGGACCCTTACCCAGACCCGGACCCGGACCCGGACCCTGACCCAGACCCGGACCCGGACCCGGACCCTGACCCGGACCCGGACCCGGACCCGGACCTGGACCCGGACCCAGACACGGACACGGACACGGACACGGACACGGACACGGACACGGACCCGGACCCGGACCCGGACCCGGACACGGACACGGACCCGGACCCGGACCAGGTCCCGGACCCGGACCCGGAACCTGACCCGGACCCGGACCCGGACCCTGACCCAGACCCGGACCCGGACCCGGACCCTGACCCGGACCCGGACCCGGACCTGGACCCGGACCCAGACCCGGACACGGACACGGACACGGACACGGACACGGACACGGACACGGACACGGACACGGACACGGACACGGACCCGGACCCGGACCCGGACCAGGTCACGGACCCGGACCCGGACCCGGACCCGGACCCGGACCCGGACCCGGACCCGGACCCGGACCCTTACCCGGACCCGGACCCGGACATGGACCCGGACCCGGACCCGGACCCGGACCCTTACCCGGACCCGGACCCGGACCTGGACCCGAACCCTTACCCGGACCCGGACCCGGACCCGGACCCGGACCCGGACCCGGACCCGGACCCGGACCCTTACCCGGACCCGGACCCGGACCCGGAACCCGACCCGGAACCGGACCCTTACCAGGACCCGGACCCGGACCCGGACCCGGACCCGGACCCGGAGCCGGACCCATACCCGGACCCGGACCCATACCCGGACCCGGACCCGGACCCGGACCCGGACCCGGACCCGGACCCGGACCCGGACCCGGACCCGGACCCGGACCCGGACCCTTACCCGGACCCGGACCCGGACCCCGACCCGGAACCCGACCCGGAACCGGACCCTTACCAGGACCCGGACCCGGACCCGGACCCGGACCCGGACCCGGACCCGGACCCGGACCCGGACCCGGACCCGGACCCTTACCCGGACCCGGACCCTTACCCGGACCCGGACCTGGACCCGGACCCGGACCCGGACCCGGACCCGGACCCGGACCCTTACCCGGACCCGGATCCGGACACGGACACGGACACGGACCCGGACCTGGACCCGGACCCAGACCCGGACACGGACACGGACACGGACACGGACACGGACACGGACACGGACACGGACACGGACCCGGACACGGACCCGGACCCGGACCCGGACCAGGTCACGGACCCGGACCCGGACCCGGACCCGGACCCGGACCCGGACCCGGACCCGGACCCTTACCCGGACCCGGACCCGGACATGGACCCGGACCCGGACCCGGACCCGGACCCTTACCCGGACCCGGACCCGGACCTGGACCCGAACCCTTACCCGGACCCGGACCCGGACCCGGACCCGGACCCGGACCCGGACCCGGACCCGGACCCTTACCCGGACCCGGACCCGGACCCGGAACCCGACCCGGAACCGGACCCTTACCAGGACCCGGACCCGTACCCGGACCCGGACCCGGACCCGGAGCCGGACCCATACCCGGACCCGGACCCATACCCGGACCCGGACCCGGACCCGGACCCGGACCCGGACCCGGACCCGGACCCGGACCCGGACCCGGACCCGGACCCTTACCCGGACCCGGACCCGGACCCGGACCCGGAACCCGACCCGGAACCGGACCCTTACCAGGACCCGGACCCGGACCCGGACCCGGACCCGGACCCGGACCCGGACCCGGACCCGGACCCGGACCCGGACCCGGACCCTTACCCGGACCCGGACCCTTACCCGGACCCGGACCCGGACCCGGACCCGGACCCGGACCCGGACCCGGACCCTTACCCGGACCCGGATCCGGATCCGGATCCGGATCCGGACCCGGACCCGGATACGGACCCAGACCCGGACACGGACCCGGACACGGACCCGGACCCGGACACGGACACGGACCCGGACCCGGACCCTTACCCGGACCCGGACCCGGACCCGGACCCGGACCCGGACCCGGACCCGGACCCGGACCCGGACCCGGACCCGGACACGGACACGGACCCGGACCCGGACCCTTACCCGGACACGGACCCGGACACTTACCCGGACCCGTACCCGGACCCGGACCCGGACCCGGACCCGGACCCGGAACCGGACCCTTACCAGGACCCGGACCCTGACCCGGACCCGGACCCGGACCCGGACCCGGACCCGGACCCTTACCCGGACCCGGACCCCGACCCGGACCCGGAACCGGAACCGGACCCGGACCCGGACCCGGACCCGTAACCGGACCCTTACCCAGACCCGGACCCGGACCCGGACCGTTACCCGGACCCGGACCCGGACCCGGATATTTACCTGGACCCTTACCCGGACCCGGACCCGGACCCGGACCCTTACCCGGACCCGGACCGGGACCCGGACCCGGACCCTTACCCGGACCCGGACCCGGACCCGGACCCTTACCCGGACCCGGACCCTTACCCGGACCCGGACCTGGACCCGGACCCGGACCCGGACCCGGACCCGGACCCGGACCCTTACCCGGACCCGGATCCGGATCCGGATCCGGATCCGGACCCGGACCCGGATACGGACCCAGACCCGGACACGGACCCGGACACGGACCCGGACCCGGACACGGACACGGACCCGGACCCGGACCCTTACCCGGACCCGGACCCGGACCCGGACCCGGACACGGACACGGACACGGACACGGACCCGGACCCGGACCCTTACCCGGACACGGACCCGGACACTAACCCGGACCCGTACCCGGACCCGGACCCGGACCCGGACCCGGACCCGGAACCGGACCCTTACCAGGACCCGGACCCTGACCCGGACCCGGACCCGGACCCGGACCCGGACCCGGACCCTTACCCGGACCCGGACCCCGACCCGGACCCGGAACCGGAACCGGACCCGGACCCGGACCCGGACCCGTAACCGGACCCTTACCCAGACCCGGACCCGGACCCGGACCGTTACCCGGACCCGGACCCGGACCCGGATATTTACCTGGACCCTTACCCGGACCCGGACCCGGACCCTTACCCGGACCCGGACCGGGACACGGACCCGGACCCCGACCCCGACCCGGACTCGGATCCGGACCCGGACCCTGACCCGGACCTGGACCCGGACCCGGACCCGGACCCGGACCCGGACCCGGACCCGGACCCGGACCCGGACCCGGACCCGGACCCGGACCTTTACCCGGACACGGACACGGACCCGGACCCGGACCCGGACCCGGACCCAGACCCGGACCCTTACCCGGACCCGGACCCGGACACGGACACGGACCCGGACCTGGACACGGACACGGACACGGACCCTTACACGGACCCGGACCGGGACCCGGACCCGGACCCCGACCCGGACCCGGACCCGGACCCGGAACCGGACCCTTACCCGGACCCGGACCCGGACCCGGACCCCAACCCGGACCCTTACCTGGACCCGGACCTGGACCCGGACCCGGACCCGGACCCGGACCCGGACCCTTACCCGGACCCGGATCCGGAACCGGACCCGGACCCGGACCCGGACCCAGACACGGACACGGACACGGACACGGACACGGACCCGGACCCGGACCCTGACCCGGACCCGGACCCGGACCTGGACCCGGACCCAGACACGGACACGGACACGGACACGGACACGGACACGGACACGGACACGGACACGGACCCGGACACGGACCCGGACACGGACCCGGACCAGGTCACGGACCCGGACCCGGACCCGGACCCGGACCCGGACCCGGACCCGGACCCGGACCCGGACCCTTACCCGGACCCGGACCCGGACATGGACCCGGACCCGGACCCGGACCCGGACCCTTACCCGGACCCGGACCCGGACCTGGACCCGAACCCTTACCCGGACCCGGACCCGGACCCGGACCCGGACCCGGACCCGGACCCGGACCCGGACCCTTACCCGGACCCGGACCCGGACCCGGAACCCGACCCGGAACCGGACCCTTACCAGGACCCGGACCCGGACCCGGACCCGGACCCGGACCCGGAGCCGGACCCATACCCGGACCCGGACCCATACCCGGACCCGGACCCGGACCCGGACCCGGACCCGGACCCGGACCCGGACCCGGACCCGGAACCTTACCCGGACCCGGACCCGGACCCGGACCCGGAACCCGACCCGGAACCGGACCCTTACCAGGACCCGGACCCGGACCCGGACCCGGACCCGGACCCGGACCCGGACCCGGACCCGGACCCTTACCCGGACCCGGACCCTTACCCGGACCCGGACCTGGACCCGGACCCGGACCCGGACCCGGACCCGGACCCGGACCCTTACCCGGACCCGGATCCGGACACGGACACGGACACGGACCCGGACCTGGACCCGGACCCAGACCCGGACACGGACACGGACACGGACACGGACACGGACACGGACACGGACACGGACACGGACCCGGACACGGACCCGGACCCGGACCCGGACCAGGTCACGGACCCGGACCCGGACCCGGACCCGGACCCGGACCCGGACCCGGACCCGGACCCGGACCCGGACCCTTACCCGGACCCGGACCCGGACATGGACCCGGACCCGGACCCGGACCCGGACCCTTACCCGGACCCGGACCCGGACCTGGACCCGAACCCTTACCCGGACCCGGACCCGGACCCGGACCCGGACCCGGACCCGGACCCTTACCCGGACCCGGACCCGGACCCGGAACCCGACCCGGAACCGGACCCTTACCAGGACCCGGACCCGTACCCGGACCCGGACCCGGACCCGGAGCCGGACCCATACCCGGACCCGGACCCATACCCGGACCCGGACCCGGACCCGGACCCGGACCCGGACCCGGACCCGGACCCGGACCCGGACCCGGACCCGGACCCTTACCCGGACCCGGACCCGGACCCGGACCCGGAACCCGACCCGGAACCGGACCCTTACCAGGACCCGGACCCGGACCCGGACCCGGACCCGGACCCGGACCCGGACCCGGACCCGGACCCGGACCCGGACCCGGACCCTTACCCGGACCCGGACCCTTACCCGGACCCGGACCCGGACCCGGACCCGGACCCGGACCCGGACCCGGACCCGGACCCTTACCCGGACCCGGATCCGGATCCGGATCCGGATCCGGACCCGGACCCGGATACGGACCCAGACCCGGACACGGACCCGGACACGGACCCGGACCCGGACACGGACACGGACCCGGACCCGGACCCTTACCCGGACCCGGACCCGGACCCGGACCCGGACCCGGACCCGGACCCGGACCCGGACCCGGACCCGGACCCGGACCCGGACCCGGACACGGACACGGACCCGGACCCGGACCCTTACCCGGACACGGACCCGGACACTTACCCGGACCCGTACCCGGACCCGGACCCGTACCCGGACCCGGACCCGGAACCGGACCCTTACCAGGACCCGGACCCTGACCCGGACCCGGACCCGGACCCGGACCCGGACCCGGACCCTTACCCGGACCCGGACCCCGACCCGGACCCGGAACCGGAACCGGACCCGGACCCGGACCCGGACCCGTAACCGGACCCTTACCCAGACCCGGACCCGGACCCGGACCGTTACCCGGACCCGGACCCGGACCCGGATATTTACCTGGACCCTTACCCGGACCCGGACCCGGACCCGGACCCTTACCCGGACCCGGACCGGGACCCGGACCCGGACCCTTACCCGGACCCGGACCCGGACCCGGACCCTTACCCGGACCCGGACCCTTACCCGGACCCGGACCTGGACCCGGACCCGGACCCGGACCCGGACCCGGACCCGGACCCTTACCCGGACCCGGATCCGGATCCGGATCCGGATCCGGACCCGGACCCGGATACGGACCCAGACCCGGACACGGACCCGGACACGGACCCGGACACGGACACGGACACGGACCCGGACCCGGACCCTTACCCGGACCCGGACCCGGACCCGGACCCGGACACGGACACGGACACGGACACGGACCCGGACCCGGACCCTTACCCGGACACGGACCCGGACACTAACCCGGACCCGTACCCGGACCCGGACCCGGACCCGGACCCGGACCCGGAACCGGACCCTTACCAGGACCCGGACCCTGACCCGGACCCGGACCCGGACCCGGACCCGGACCCGGACCCTTACCCGGACCCGGACCCCGACCCGGACCCGGAACCGGAACCGGACCCGGACCCGGACCCGGACCCGTAACCGGACCCTTACCCAGACCCGGACCCGGACCCGGACCGTTACCCGGACCCGGACCCGGACCCGGATATTTACCTGGACCCTTACCCGGACCCGGACCCGGACCCTTACCCGGACCCGGACCGGGACACGGACCCGGACCCCGACCCGGACTCGGATCCGGACCCGGACCCTGACCCGGACCTGGACCCGGACCCGGACCCGGACCCGGACCCGGACCCGGACCCGGACCCGGACCCGGACCCGGACCCGGACCTTTACCCGGACACGGACACGGACCCGGACCCGGACCCGGACCCGGACCCAGACCCGGACCCTTACCCGGACCCGGACCCGGACACGGACACGGACCCGGACCTGGACACGGACACGGACACGGACCCTTACACGGACCCGGACCGGGACCCGGACCCGGACCCCGACCCGGACCCGGACCCGGAACCGGACCCTTACCCGGACCCGGACCCGGACCCGGACCCCAACCCGGACCCTTACCTGGACCCGGACCTGGACCCGGACCCGGACCCGGACCCGGACCCGGACCCTTACCCGGACCCGGATCCGGAACCGGACCCGGACCCGGACCCGGACCCGGACCCAGACACGGACACGGACACGGACACGGACACGGACACGGACACGGACCCTTACCCGGAAACGGACCCGGACCCTTACCCGGACCCGGACCCGGACCCGGACCCGGAACCGGACCCTTACCAGGACCCGGACCCGGACCCGGAACCGGACCCTTACCAGGACCCGGACCCGGACCCGGACCAGGTCCCGGACCCGGACCCGGACCCGGACCCGGACCGGACCCGGACCCGGACCCGGACCCAGACCTGGACCCTTACCCGGACCCGGATCCGGATCCGGATCCGGATCCGGACCCGGACCCGGATACGGACCCAGACCCGGACACGGACCCGGACACGGACCCGGACCCGGACACGGACCCGGACCCGGACCCGGACCCTTACCCGGACACGGACCCGGACACTTACCCGGACCCGGACCCGGACCCGGACCCGGACCCGGAACCGGACCCTTACCAGGACCCGGACCCGGACCCGGACCCGGACCCGGATATTTACCTGGACCCTTACCCGGACCCGGACCCGGACCCGGACCCGGACCCGGACCCAGACCCGGACCCAGACCAGGACCCGGACCCGGACCCGGACCCGGACCCGGACCCTTACCCGGACACTTACCCGGACCCGGACCCGGACCCGGACCCGGACCCGGACCCGGACCCGGACCCTTACCCAGACCCGGACCCGGACCCGGACCCTGACCCAGACCCGGACCCGGACCCGGACCCTGACCCGGACCCGGACCCGGACCCGGACCTGGACCCGGACCCAGACCCGGACACGGACACGGACACGGACACGGACACGGACACGGAAACGGACCCGGACCCTTACCCGGACCCGGACCCGGACCCGGAACCGGACCCTTACCAGGACCCGGACCCGGACCCGGACCAGGTCCCGGACCCGGACCCGGACCCGGACCCGGACCCGGACCCGGACCCGGACCCGGACCCAGACCTGGACACTTACCCGGACCCGGATCCGGATCCGGATCCGGATCCGGACCCGGACCCGGATACGGACCCAGACCCGGACACGGACCCGGACCCGGACCCGGACCCGGACACGGACACGGACCCGGACCCGGACCCTTACCCGGACACGGACCCGGACACTTACCCGGACCCGGACCCGGACCCGGACCCGGACCCGGACCCGGACCCGGAACCGGACCCTTACCAGGACCCGGACCCGGACCCGGACCCGGACCCGGACCCGGACCCGGAACCGGACCCTTACCAGGACCCGGACACGGACCCGGAACCGGACCCTTACCAGGACCCGGACCCGGACCCGGACCAGGTCCCGGACCCGGACCCGGACCCGGACCCGGACCCGGACCCGGACCCGGACCCGGACCCAGACCTGGACCCTTACCCGGACCCGGATCCGGATCCGGATCCGGATCCGGACCCGGACCCGGATACGGACCCAGACCCGGACACGGACCCGGACACGGACCCGGACCCGGACCCGGACCCGGACCCGGACCCGGACCCTTACCCGGACACGGACCCGGACACTTACCCGGACCCGGACCCGGACCCGGACCCGGACCCGGAACCGGACCCTTACCAGGACCCGGACCCGGACCCGGACCCGGACCCGGATATTTACCTGGACCCTTACCCGGACCCGGACCCGGACCCGGACCCGGACCCGGACCCAGACCCGGACCCAGACCAGGACCCGGACCCGGACCCGGACCCGGACCCGGACCCTTACCCGGACACTTACCCGGACCCGGACCCGGACCCGGACCCGGACCCGGACCCGGACCCGGACCCGGACCCTTACCCAGACCCGGACCCGGACCCGGACCCTGACCCAGACCCGGACCCGGACCCGGACCCTGACCCGGACCCGGACCCGGACCCGGACCTGGACCCGGACCCAGACCCGGACACGGACACGGACACGGACACGGACACGGACACGGACACGGACCCGGACACGGACCCGGACCCGGACCCGGACCAGGTCCCGGACCCGGACCCGGAACCTGACCCGGACCCGGACCCGGACCCGGACCCAGACCCGGACCCGGACCCGGACCCTGACCCAGACCCGGACCCGGACCCGGACCCTGACCCGGACCCGGACCCGGACCTGGACCCGGACCCAGACCCGGACACGGACACGGACACGGACACGGACACGGACACGGACACGGACACGGACACGGACCCGGACCCGGACCAGGTCACGGACCCGGACCCGGACCCGGACCCGGACCCGGACCCGGACCCGGACCCGGACCCGGACCCGGACCCGGACCCGGACCCGGACCCTTACCCGGACCCGGACCCGGACCCGGAACCCGACCCGGAACCGGACCCTTACCAGGACCCGGACCCGGACCCGGACCCTTACCCGGACCCGGACCCGGACCCGGACCCTGACCCTTACCCGGACCCGGACACGGACCCGGACCCGGAACCCGACCCGGAACCGGACCCTTACCAGGACCCGGACCCGGATCCGGACCCGGACCCGGACCCGGACCCGGACCCGGACCCGGACCCGGACCCGGACACGGACCCTTACCCGGACCCGGACCCTTACCCGGACCCGGACCTGGACCCGGACCCGGACCCGGACCCGGACCCGGACCCTTACCCGGACCCGGATCCGGATCCGGATCCGGATCCGGACCCGGACCCGGATACGGACCCAGACCCGGACACGGACCCGGACACGGACCCGGACCCGGACACGGACACGGACCCGGACCCGGACCCTTACCCGGACCCGGACCCGGACCCGGACCCGGACACGGAAACGGACACGGACACGGACCCGGACCCGGACCCTTACCCGGACACGGACACGGACACTTACCCGGACCCGGACCCGGAACCGGACCCTTACCAGGACCCGGACCCTGACCCGGACCCGGACCCGGACCCGGACCCGGACCCGGACCCGGACCCTTACTCGGACCCGGACCCCGACCCGGACCCGGACCCGGAACCGGACCCGGACCCGGACCCGGACCCGTAACCGGACCCTTACCCAGACCCGGACCCGGACCCGGACCCTTACCCGGACCCAGACCCGGACCTGGATATTTACCTGGACCCTTACCCGGACCCGGACCCGGAGCCTTACCCGGACCCGGACCGGGACACCGACCCGGACCCCGACCCGGACCCGGACCCGGAACCGGACCCTTACCCAGACCCGGACCCGGACCCGGACCCTGACCTGGACCCGGAACCGGACCCAGACCCGGACTCGGATCCGGACCCGGACCCTGACCCGGACCTGGACCCGGACCCGGACCCGGACCCGGACCCGGACCCGGACCCGGACCCGGACCCGGACCCGGACCCGGACCTTTACCCGGACACGGACCCGGACCCGGACCCGGACCCGGACCCGGACCCGGACCCAGACCCGGACCCTTACCCGGACCCGGACCCGGACCCGGACCCGGACCCGGACACGGACCCGGACCTGGACACGGACACGGACACGGACCCTTACACGGACCCGGACCGGGACCCGGACCCGGACCCCGACCCGGACCCGGACCCGGAACCGGACCCTTACCCGGACCCGGACCCGGACCCGGACCCCAACCCGGACCCTTACCCGGACCCGGACCTGGACCCGGACCCGGACCCGGACCCGGACCTGGACCCTTACCCGGACCCGGATCCGGAACCGGACACGGACCCGGACCCGGACCCGGACCCAGACACGGACACGGACACGGACACGGACACGGACACGGACACGGACACGGACCCGGACCCGGACCCGGACCCGGAACCGGACCCTTACCAGGACCCGGACCCTGACCCGGACCCGGACCCGGACCCGGACCCGGACCCGGACCCTTACCCGGACCCGGACCCCGACCCGGACCCGGAACCGGAACCGGACCCGGACCCGGACCCGGACCCGTAACCGGACCCTTACCCAGACCCGGACCCGGACCCGGACCGTTACCCGGACCCGGACCCGGACCCGGATATTTACCTGGACCCTTACCCGGACCCGGACCCGGACCCTTACCCGGACCCGGACCGGGACACGGACCCGGACCCCGACCCGGACCCGGACCCAGAACCGGACCCTTACCCAGACCCGGACCCGGACCCGGACCCTGACCTGGACCCGGAACCGGACCCAGACCCGGACTCGGATCCGGACCCGGACCCTGACCCGGACCTGGACCCGGACCCGGACCTGGACCCGGACCCGGACCCGGACCCGGACCCGGACCCGGACCCGGACCCGGACCTTTACCCGGACACGGACACGGACCCGGACCCGGACCCGGACCCGGACCCAGACCCGGACCCTTACCCGGACCCGGACCCGGACCCGGACACGGACCCGGACCTGGACACGGACACGGACACGGACCCTTACACGGACCCGGACCGGGACCCGGACCCGGACCCCGACCCGGACCCGGACCCGGAACCGGACCCTTACCCGGACCCGGACCCGGACCCGGACCCCAACCCGGACCCTTACCCGGACCCGGACCTGGACCCGGACCCGGACCCGGACCCGGACCCGGACCCTTACCCGGACCCGGATCCGGAACCGGACCCGGACCCGGACCCGGACCCGGACCCAGACACGGACACGGACACGGACACGGACACGGACACGGACACGGACACGGACCCTTACCCGGAAACGGACCCGGACCCTTACCCGGACCCGGACCCGGACCCGGAACCGGACCCTGACCCAGACCCGGACCCGGACCCGGACCCTGACCCGGACCCGGACCCGGACCTGGACCCGGACCCAGACCCGGACACGGACACGGACACGGACACGGACACGGACACGGACACGGACACGGACACGGACCCGGACCCGGACCAGGTCACGGACCCGGACCCGGACCCGGAACCGGACCCGGACCCGGACCCGGACCCGGACCCGGACCCGGACCCGGACCCGGACCCGGACCCTTACCCGGACCCAGACCCGGACATGGACCCGGACCCGGACCCAGACCCGGACCCTTACCCGGACCCGGACCCGGACCTGGACCCGAACCCTTACCCGGACCCGGACCCGGACCCGGACCCGGACCCGGACCCGGACCCGGACCGGGACCCGGACCCGGACCCTTACCCGGACCCGGACCCGGACCCGGAACCCGACCCGGAACCGGACCCTTACCAGGACCCGGACCCGGACCCGGACCCTTACCCGGACCCGGACCCGGACCCGGACCCGGACCCTTACCCGGACCCGGACACGGACCCGGACCCGGAACCCGACCCGGAACCGGACCCTTACCAGGACCCGGACCCGGATCCGGACCCGGACCCGGACCCGGACCCGGACCCGGACCCGGACCCGGACCCGGACCCTTACCCGGACCCGGACCCTTACCCGGACCCGGACCTGGACCCGGACCCGGACCCGGACCCGGACCCGGACCCTTACCCGGACCCGGATCCGGATCCGGATCCGGATCCGGACCCGGACCCGGATACGGACCCAGACCCGGACACGGACCCGGACACGGACCCGGACCCGGACACGGACACGGACTCGGACCCGGACCCTTACCCGGACCCGGACCCGGACCCGGACCCGGACACGGACCCGGACACGGACACGGACCCGGACCCGGACCCTTACCCGGACACGGACCCGGACACTTACCCGGACCCGGACCCGGACCCGGACCCGGACCCGGACCCGGACCCGGACCCGGAACCGGACCCTTACCAGGACCCGGACCCTGACCCGGACCCGGACCCGGACCCGGACCCGGACCCGGACCCGGACCCTTACCCGGACCCGGACCCCGACCCGGACCCGGACCCGGAACCGGACCCGGACCCGGACCCGGACCCGTAACCGGACCCTTACCCAGACCCGGACCCGGACCCGGACCCTTACCCGGACCCAGACCCGGACCTGGATATTTACCTGGACCCTTACCCGGACCCGGACCCGGAGCCTTACCCGGACCCGGACCGGGACACCGACCCGGACCCCGACCCGGACCCGGACCCGGAACCGGACCCTTACCCAGACCCGGACCCGGACCCGGACCCTGACCTGGACCCGGAACCGGACCCAGACCCGGACTCGGATCCGGACCCGGACCCTGACCCGGACCTGGACCCGGACCCGGACCCGGACCCGGACCCGGACCCGGACCCGGACCCGGACCCGGACCCGGACCCGGACCTTTACCCGGACACGGACCCGGACCCGGACCCGGACCCGGACCCGGACCCGGACCCAGACCCGGACCCTTACCCGGACCCAGACCCGGACCCGGACCCGGACACGGACCCGGACCTTGACACGGACACGGACACGGACCCTTACACGGACCCGGACCGGGACCCGGACCCGGACCCCGACCCGGACCCGGACCCGGAACCGGACCCTTACCCGGACCCGGACCCGGACCCGGACCCCAACCTGGACCCTTACCCGGACCCGGACCTGGACCCGGACCCGGACTCGGACCCGGACCTGGACCCTTACCCGGACCCGGATCCGGAACCGGACCCGGACCCGGACCCGGACCCGGACCCAGACACGGACACGGACACGGACACGGACACGGACACGGACACGGACCCGGACCCGGACCCGGACCCGGACCCGGAACCGGACCCTTACCAGGACCCGGACCCTGACCCGGACCCGGACCCGGACCCGGACCCGGACCCGGACCCTTACCCGGACCCGGACCCCGACCCGGACCCGGAACCGGAACCGGACCCGGACCCGGACCCGGACCCGTAACCGGACCCTTACCCAGACCCGGACCCGGACCCGGACCGTTACCCGGACCCGGACCCGGACCCGGATATTTACCTGGACCCTTACCCGGACCCGGACCCGGACCCTTACCCGGACCCGGACCGGGACACGGACCCGGACCCCGACCCGGACCCGGACCCGGAACCGGACCCTTACCCAGACCCGGACCCGGACCCGGAACCTGACCTGGACCCGGAACCGGACCCAGACCCGGACTCGGATCAGGACCCGGACCCTGACCCGGACCTGGACCCGGACCCGGACCTGGACCCGGACCCGGACCCGGACCCGGACCCGGACCCGGACCCGGACCTTTACCCGGACACGGACACGGACCCGGACCCGGACCCGGACCCGGACCCAGACCCGGACCCTTACCCGGACCCGGACACGGACCCGGACACGGACCCGGACCTGGACACGGACACGGACACGGACCCTTACACGGACCCGGACCGGGACCCGGACCCGGACCCCGACCCGAACCCGGACCCGGAACCGGACCCTTACCCGGACCCGGACCCGGACACGGACCCCAACCCGGACCCTTACCCGGACCCGGACCTGGACCCGGACCCGGACCCGGACCCGGACCCGGACCCTTACCCGGACCCGGATCCGGAACCGGACCCGGACCCGGACCCGGACCCGGACCCAGACACGGACACGGACACGGACACGGACACGGACACGGACACGGACCCTTACCCGGAAACGGACCCGGACCCTTACCCGGACCCGGACCCGGACCCGGAACCGGACCCTTACCAGGACCCGGACCCGGACCCGGAACCGGACCCTTACCAGGACCCGGACCCGGACCCGGACCAGGTCCCGGACCCGGACCCGGACCCGGACCCGGACCCGGACCCGGACCCGGACCCGGACCCAGACCTGGACCCTTACCCGGACCCGGATCCGGATCCGGATCCGGATCCGGACCCGGACCCGGATACGGACCCAGACCCGGACACGGACCCGGACACGGACCCGGACCCGGACACGGACACGGACCCGGACCCGGACCCTTACCCGGACACGGACCCGGACACTTACCCGGACCCGGACCCGGACCCGGACCCGGACCCGGACCCGGAACCGGACCCTTACCAGGACCCGGACCCGGACCCGGACCCGGACCCGGACCCGGACCCGGAACCGGACCCTTACCAGGACCCGGACCCGGACCCGGAACCGGACCCTTACCAGGACCCGGACCCGGACCCGGACCAGGTCCCGGACCCGGACCCGGACCCGGACCCGGACCCGGACCTGGACCCGGACCCGGACCCGGACCCGGACCCGGACCCTTACCCGGACCCGGATCCGGAACCGGACCCGGACCCGGACCCGGACCCGGACCCAGACACGGACACGGACACGGACACGGACACGGACACGGACACGGACCCTTACCCGGAAACGGACCCGGACCCTTACCCGGACCCGGACCCGGACCCGGAACCGGACCCTTACCAGGACCTGGACCCGGACCCGGAACCGGACCCTTACCAGGACCCGGACCCGGACCCGGACCAGGTCCCGGACCCGGACCCGGACCCGGACCCGGACCCGGACCCGGACCCGGACCCGGACCCAGACCTGGACCCTTACCCGGACCCGGATCCGGATCCGGATCCGGATCCGGACCCGGACCCGGATACGGACCCAGACCCGGACACGGACCCGGACACGGACCCGGACCCGGACACGGACACGGACCCGGACCCGGACCCTTACCCGGACACGGACCCGGACACTTACCCGGACCCGGACCCGGACCCGGACCCGGACCCGGACCCGGAACCGGACCCTTACCAGGACCCGGACCCGGACCCGGACCCGGACCCGGACCCGGACCCGGAACCGGACCCTTACCAGGACCCGGACCCGGACCCGGAACCGGACCCTTACCAGGACCCGGACCCGGACCCGGACCAGGTCCCGGACCCGGACCCGGACCCGGACCCGGACCCAGACCTGGACCCTTACCCGGACCCGGATCCGGATCCGGATCCGGATCCGGACCCGGACCCGGATACGGACCCAGACCCGGACACGGACCCGGACACGGACCCGGACCCGGACACGGACCCGGACCCGGACCCGGACCCTTACCCGGACCCGGACCCGGACCCGGACCCGGACCCGGACCCGGAACCGGACCCTTACCAGGACCCGGACCCGGACCCGGACCCGGACCCGGATATTTACCTGGACCCTTACCCGGACCCGGACCCGGACCCGGACCCGGACCCGGACCCAGACCCGGACCCAGACCAGGACCCGGACCCGGACCCGGACCCGGACCCGGACCTGGACCCGGACCCAGACCCGGACACGGACACGGACACGGACACGGACACGGACACGGACACGGACACGGACACGGACACGGACCCAGACCCGGACCCGGACCAGGTCACGGACCCGGACCCGGACCTGGACCCGGACCCAGACCCGGACACGGACACGGACACGGACACGGACACGGACACGGACACGGACACGGACACGGACATGGACACGGACACGGACCCGGACCCGGACCCGGACCAGGTCACGGACCCGGACCCGGACCCGGACCCGGACCCGGACCCGGACCCGGACCCGGACCCGGACCCGGACCCGGACCCGGACCCTTACCCGGACCCGGACCCGGACATGGACCCGGACCCGGACCCAGACCCGGACCCTTACCCGGACCCGGACCCGGACCTGGACCCGAACCCTTACCCGGACCCGGACCCGGACCCGGACCCGGACCCGGACCCTTACCCGGACCCGGACCCTTACCCGGACCCGGACCTGGACCCGGACCCGGACCCGGACCCGGACCCGGACCCTTACCAGGACCCGGACCCTGACCCGGACCCGGACCCGGACCCGGACCCGGACCCGGACCCGGACCCGGACCCTTACCCGGACCCGGACCCCGACCCGGACCCGGACCCGGAACCGGACCCGGACCCGGACCCGGACCCGTAACCGGACCCTTACCCAGACCCGGACCCGGACCCGGACCCTTACCCGGACCCAGACCCGGACCTGGATATTTACCTGGACCCTTACCCGGACCCGGACCCGGAGCCTTACCCGGACCCGGACCGGGACACCGACCCGGACCCCGACCCGGACCCGGACCCGGAACCGGACCCTTACCCAGACCCGGACCCGGACCCGGACCCTGACCTGGACCCGGAACCGGACCCAGACCCGGACTCGGATCCGGACCCGGACCCTGACCCGGACCTGGACCCGGACCCGGACCCAGACCCGGACCCGGACCCGGACCCGGACCCGGACCCGGACCCGGACCCGGACCCGGACCTTTACCCGGACACGGACACGGACCCGGACCCGGACCCGGACCCGGACCCGGACCCGGACCCAGACCCGGACCCTTACCCGGACCTGGACCCGGACCCGGACGCGGACCCGGACCCGGACACGGACCCGGACCCTGACCCGGAACCGGACCCGGAACCTTACCCGGACCCGGACCCGGACCCGGACCCGGAACCTTACCCGGACCCGGAACCTTACCCGGACCCGGACCCGGACATTTACCCGGACCCGGACCCGGACCCGGACCCGGACCCGGACCCGGACCCGGACCCGGACCCGGACCCGGACCCGGACCCGGACCCGGACCCTTACCCGGACCCGGACCCGGACCCGGACCCGGACCTTTACCCGGACCCGGAACCGGAACCGGACCCGGACCCGGACCCGGACCCGGACCCGGACCCGGACCTGGACCCTTACCTGGACCCGGACCCGGACCCGGACCCGGACCCTTACCCGGACCCGGACCCAGACCCTTACCCGGACCCGGACCCGGACCCGGACCCGGACCCGGACCCGGACCCGGAACCCCACCCTTACCCGGAACCGGAACCGGAACCGGAACCGGACCCGGACCCGGACCCTGACCCGGACCCGGACCCTTACACGGACCCGGACCCGGACCCTTACCAGGACCCCGACCCGGAACCGGACCCTTACCCGGAACCGGAACCGGAACCGGAACCGGACCTGGACCCGGACCCTGACACGGACCCGGACCCTTACCCGGACCTGGACCCGGACCCGGACCCGGACGCGGACCCGGACCCGGACCCGGACCCGGACCCTTACCAGGACCCGGACCCGGACCCGGACCCGGACCCGGACCCGGACCCGGACCCTGACCCGGACCCGGACCCGGACCCGGACACGGACACGGACCCGGACCCGGACCCGGACCCGGACCTGGACCCGCAACCTTACCCGGACCCGGACCCGGACCCGGACCTTTACCCGGACCCGGAACCGGACCCGGACCCGGACCCGGACCCGGACCCTTACCCGGACCCGGACCCGGACACGGACCCGGACCTTTACCCGGAACCGGAACCGGAACCGGACCCGGACCCGGACCATTACCCGGACCCGGACACGGACCCGGACATGGACCCGGACCCTTACCCGGACCCGGACCCGGACCCGGACCCGGACCCGGACCCGGACCCGGACCCTTACCTGGACCCGGACCCGGACCCGGACCCGGACCCGGACCCGGACCCGGACCCGGACCGGGACCCGGACCCGGACCCTTACCCAGACCCGGACCCGGACCCGGACCCGGACCCTAACTCGGACCCGGACCCGGACCCGGACCCGGACCCGGTCCCGGACCCGGACCCGGACCCGGACCCTTACCCGGACCCGGACCCGGACCCTTACCCGGACCCGGACCCAGACCCCGACACAGACCCGGACCCTTACCCGGACCCGGACCCGGACCCGGACCCAGACCCCGACACAGACCCGGACCCTTACCCGGACCCGGACCCGGACCCGGACCCAGACCCTTACCCGGACCCGGACCCAGACCCGGACCCGGACCCGGACCCGGACCCGGACCCTTACCCGGACCCGGACCCGGACCCGGACCCGGACCCGGACCCTTACCCGGAACCGGAACCGGATCCGGACCCGGACCCGGACCCGGACCCGGACCCGGACCCTTACCCGGACCCGGACCCGGACCCGGACCAGGACCCGGACCCGGATCCTTACCCGGAACCGGAACCGGACCCGGACCCGGACCCGGACCCGGACCCGGACCCGGACCCGGACCCGGACCTGGACCCTTACCCGGACCCGGACCCAGACCCCGACACAGACCCGGACCCTTACCCGGACCCGGACCCGGACCCGGACCCAGACCCTTACCCGGACCCGGACCCAGACCCGGACCCGGACCCGGACCCGGACCCGGACCCTTACCCGGACCCGGACCCGGACCCGGACCCGGACCCGGACCCTTACCCGGAACCGGACCCGGACCCGGACCCGGACCCGGACCCGGACCCGGACCCGGACCCGGACCCTTACCCGGACCCGGACCCGGACCCGGACCAGGACCCGGACCCGGATCCTTACCCGGAACCGGAACCGGACCCGGACCCGGACCCGGACCCGGACCCGGACCCGGACCCGGACCTGGACCCTTACCTGGACCCGGACCCGGACCCGGACCCTTACCCGGACCCGGACCCGGACCCTTACCCGGACCCGGACCCGGACCCGGACCCGGACCCCGACCCGGAACCGGACCCGGACCCGGACCCTTACCCGGACCCGGACCCGGACCCGGACCCGGAACCTGACCCGGACCCGGACCCGGACCCGGACCCGGACCCGGACCCTTACCCGGACCCGGACACTTACCCGGACCTGGACCCGGACCCGGAACCCGACCCGGAACCGGACCCTTACCAGGACCCGGACCCGGACCCGGACCCGGACCCGGACACTTACCCGGACCCGGACCCGGACCCGGACCCGGACCCGGACCCGGACCCGGACCCGGACCCGGACCCGGACCCTTACCCGGACCCAGACCCGGACTCTTACCCGGACCCGGACCCGGACCCGGACCCGGAACCGGAACCGGAACCGGACACGGAACCAGACCCGGACCCGGACCCGGACCCGGACCCTTACCCGGACCCGGAGCCGGACCCGGACCCTTACCCGGACCAGGACCCGGACCCGGACCCGGATCCGGACCCGGACCCGGACCCGGACCGGGACCCGGACCCGGACCCGGAACCTTACCCGGACCCGGACCCGGACCCGGACCCGGACCCGGACCCGGACCCGGACCCGGAACCTTACCCGGACCCGGACCCGGACCCGGACCCGGACCCGGACCCGGACCCGGACCCGGACCCGGACCCGGACACGGACACGGACCCGGAACCGGACACGGACCCGGAACCGGACACGGAACCGGACCCGGACCCGGACCCGGACCCGGACCCGGACCCGGACCCTTACCCGGACCCAGACCCGGACCCGGAACCGGACCCTTACCCGGAACCGGAACCGGAACCAGAACCGGACCTGGACCCGGACCCGGACCCGGACCCGGACCCGGACCCGGAACCTGACCCGGACCCGGACCCGGACCCGGACCCGGAACCGGAACCGGACACGGAACCAGACCCGGACCCGGACCCGGACCCGGACCCGGACCCGGACCCGGACCCGGACCCGGACCCGGACCCGGAACCTGACTCGGACCCGGACCCGGACCCGGACCCGGACCCGGACCCGGACCCGGACCCGGACCCGGACCCGGACCCGGAACCGGACCTTTACCCGGAACTGGAACCGGAAACAGAACCGGACCCGGACCCGGACCCGGACCCGGACCCGGACACTTACCCGGACCTGGACCCGGACCCGGAACCCGACCCGGAACCGGACCCTTACCAGGACCCGGACCCGGACCCGGACCCGGACCCGGACACTTACCCGGACCCGGACCCGGACCCGGACCCGGACCCGGACCCGGACCCGGACCCGGACCCGGACCCGGACCCTTACCCAGACCCGGACCCGGACCCGGACCCGGACCCTGACCCGGAAACGGACCCGGAACCAGACCCGGACCCGGACCCGGACCCTGACCCGGACCCGGACCCGGACCCGGACCCGGACCCGGACCCGGACCCGGACCCGGACCCGGACCCGGACCCGGACCTGGACCCGGACCCGGACCCGGACCCGGACCCGGACCATTACCCGGACCCGGACCCGGACCCGGACCCGGACCCGGACCCAGACCCGGACCCTTACCCGGAACCGGAACCGGAACCGGAACCGGACCCGGACCCGGACCCTGACCCGGACCCGGACCCTTACCCGGACCCGGACCCGGACGCGGACCCGGACCCGGACCCGGACCCGGACCCGGACCCGGACCCGGACCCGGACCCGGACCCGGACCCTGACCCGGACCCAGACCCGGACCCGGACCCGGACCCGGACCCGGACCCGGACCCGGACCCGGACCCGGACCCGGAACCTTACCCGGACCCGGACCCGGACCCGGACCCGGACCCGGACCCGGACCTTTACCCGGACCCGGAACCGGAACCGGACCCGGACCCGGACCCGGACCCAGACCCGGACCCGGACCCGGACCCGGACCCGGACCCGGATCCTTACCCGGACCCGGACCCGGACCCTTACCCGGACCCGGACCCGGACCCGGACCCGGACCCGGACCCGGAACCGGACCCTTACCCGGAACCGGAACCGGAACCGGAACCGGACCCGGACCCGGACCCTGACCCGGACCCGGACCCTTACCCGGACCCGGACCCGGACCCGGACCCGGACCCGGACCCGGACCCGGACCCGGACCCGGACCCGGACCCGGACCCGGACCCGGACCCTGACCCGGACCCGGACCCGGACCCGGACCCGGACCCGGACCCGGACCCGGACCCGGACCCGGACCCGGACCCGGACCCGGACCCGGAACCTTACCCGGACCCGGACCCGGACCCGGACCCGGACCCGGACCCGGACCTTTACCCGGACCCGGAACCGGAACCGGACCCGGACCCGGACCCGGACCCAGACCCGGACCCGGACCCGGACCCGGACCCGGACCCGGATCCTTACCCGGACCCGGACCCGGACCCTTACCCGGACCCGGACCCGGACCCGGACCCGGACCCGGACCCGGAACCGGACCCTTACCCGGAACCGGAACCGGAACCGGACCCGGACCCGGACCCGGACCCGGACCCGGACCCTTACCCGGACCCGGACCCGGACCCGGACGCGGACCCGGACCCGGACCCGGACCCGGACCCGGACCCGGACCCTTACCAGGACCCGGACCCGGACCCGGACCCGGACCCTGACCCGGACCCGGACCCGGACCCGGACCCGGACCCGGACCCGGACCCGGACCCGGACCCGGACCCGGACCCGGACCTGGACCCGGAACCTTACCCGGACCCGGACCCGGACCCGGACCCGGACCCTGACCCGGACCCGGACCCTTACCCGGACCTGGACCCGGACCCGGACGCGGACCCGGACCCGGACACGGACTCGGACCCTGACCCGGAACCAGACCCGGAACCTTACCCGGACCCGGACCCGGACCCGGACCCGGAACCTTACCCGGACCCGGAACCTTACCCGGACCCGGACCCGGACCTTTACCCGGACCCGGACCCGGACCCGGACCCGGACCCGGACCCGGACCCGGACCCGGACCCGGACCCGGACCCTTACCCGGACCCGGACCCGGACCCGGACCCGGACCTTTACCCGGACCCGGAACCGGAACCGGACCCGGACCCGGACCCGGACCCGGACCCGGACCCGGACCCGGACCCGGACCTGGACCCTTACCTGGACCCGGACCCGGACCCGGACCCGGACCCTTACCCGGACCCGGACCCGGACCCTTACCCGGACCCGGACCCGGACCCGGACCCGGACCCGGACCCGGACCCGGAACCCCACCCTTACCCGGAACCGGAACCGGAACCGGAACCGGACCCGGACCCGGACCCTGACCCGGACCCGGACCCTTACACGGACCCGGACCCGGACCCTTACCAGGACCCCGACCCGGAACCGGACCCTTACCCGGAACCGGAACCGGAACCGGAACCGGACCTGGACCCGGACCCTGACACGGACCCGGACCCTTACC
Organism: Arizona elegans; assembly: GCA_022577455.1. Lineage (NCBI taxonomy): Eukaryota > Metazoa > Chordata > Lepidosauria > Squamata > Colubridae > Arizona > Arizona elegans. The sequence continues at coordinate 317,175 of JAKOOJ010000026.1, forward strand.
CGGACCTGGACCCGGACCCGGACCCGGACGCGGACCCGGACCCGGACCCGGACCCGGACCCGGACCCTTACCAGGACCCGGACCCGGACCCGGACCCGGACCCGGACCCGGACCCGGACCCGGACCCGGACCCTGACCCGGACCCGGACCCGGACCCGGACACGGACACGGACCCGGACCCGGACCCGGACCCGGACCTGGACCCGGAACCTTACCCGGACCCGGACCCGGACCCGGACCTTTACCCGGACCCGGAACCGGACCCGGACCCGGACCCGGACCCGGACCCTTACCCGGACCCGGACCCGGACACGGACCCGGACCTTTACCCGGAACCGGAACCGGAACCGGACCCGGACCCGGACCATTACCCGGACCCGGACACGGACCCGGACATGGACCCGGACCCTTACCCGGACCCGGACCCGGACCCGGACCCGGACCCGGACCCGGACCCGGACCCTTACCTGGACCCGGACCCGGACCCGGACCCGGACCCGGACCCGGACCCGGACCCGGACCGGGACCCGGACCCGGACCCTTACCCAGACCCGGACCCGGACCCGGACCCGGACCCTAACTCGGACCCGGACCCGGACCCGGACCCGGACCCGGACCCGGTCCCGGACCCGGACCCGGACCCGGACCCGGACCCTTACCCGGACCCGGACCCGGACCCTTACCCGGACCCGGACCCAGACCCCGACACAGACCCGGACCCTTACCCGGACCCGGACCCGGACCCGGACCCAGACCCTTACCCGGACCCGGACCCAGACCCGGACCCGGACCCGGACCCGGACCCGGACCCTTACCCGGACCCGGACCCGGACCCGGACCCGGACCCGGACCCTTACCCGGAACCGGAACCGGATCCGGACCCGGACCCGGACCCGGACCCGGACCCGGACCCTTACCCGGACCCGGACCCGGACCCGGACCAGGACCCGGACCCGGATCCTTACCCGGAACCGGAACCGGAACCGGACCCGGACCCGGACCCGGACCCGGACCCGGACCCGGACCTGGACCCTTACCCGGACCCGGACCCAGACCCCGACACAGACCCGGACCCTTACCCGGACCCGGACCCGGACCCGGACCCAGACCCTTACCCGGACCCGGACCCAGACCCGGACCCGGACCCGGACCCGGACCCGGACCCTTACCCGGACCCGGACCCGGACCCGGACCCGGACCCGGACCCTTACCCGGAACCGGAACCGGATCCGGACCCGGACCCGGACCCGGACCCGGACCCGGACCCTTACCCGGACCCGGACCCGGACCCGGACCAGGACCCGGACCCGGATCCTTACCCGGAACCGGACCCGGACCCGGACCCGGACCCGGACCCGGACCCGGACCCGGACCTGGACCCTTACCTGGACCCGGACCCGGACCCGGACCCGGACCCGGACCCTTACCCGGACCCGGACCCGGACCCTTACCCGGACCCGGACCCGGACCCGGACCCGGACCCCGACCCGGAACCGGACCCGGACCCGGACCCTTACCCGGACCCGGACCCGGACCCGGACCCGGAACCTGACCCGGACCCGGACCCGGACCCGGACCCGGACCCTTACCCGGACCCGGACCCGGACCCGGACCCGGACCCAGACCCGGACCCGGACCCTTACCCGGACCCTTACCCGGAACCGGAACCGGATCCGGACCCGGACCCGGACCCGGACCCGGACCCGGACCCTTACCCGGACCCGGACCCGGACCCGGACCAGGACCCGGACCCGGATCCTTACCCGGAACCGGAACCGGACCCGGACCCGGACCCGGACCCGGACCCGGACCCGGACCCGGACCTGGACCCTTACCTGGACCCGGACCCGGACCCGGACCCGGACCCGGACCCTTACCCGGACCCGGACCCGGACCCGGACCCTGACCCGGACCCTTACCCGGACCCAGACCCGGACCCTTACCCGGACCCGGACCCGGACCCGGACCCGGAACCGGAACCGGAACCGGACACGGAACCAGACCCGGACCCGGACCCGGACCCGGACCCTTACCCGGACCCGGAGCCGGACCCGGACCCTTTCCCGGACCAGGACCCGGACCCGGACCCGGATCCGGACCCGGACCCGGACCCGGACCGGGACCCGGACCCGGACCCGGAACCTTACCCGGACCCGGACCCGGACCCGGACCCGGACCCGGACCCGGACCCGGACCCGGAACCTTACCCGGACCCGGACCCGGACCCGGACCCGGACCCGGACCCGGACCCGGACCCGGACCTGGACACGGACCCGGACCCGGAACCGGACACGGACCCGGAACCGGACACGGAACCGGACCCGGACCCGGACCCGGACCCGGACCCGGACCCGGACCCTTACCCGGACCCGGACCCGGACCCGGAACCGGACCCTTACCCGGAACCGGAACCGGAACCAGAACCGGACCTGGACCCGGACCCGGACCCGGACCCGGACCCGGACCCGGACCAGGACCCGGACCCGGATCCTTACCCGGAACCGGAACCGGACCCGGACCCGGACCCGGACCCGGACCCGGACCCGGACCCGGACCTGGACCCTTACCCGGACCCGGACCCAGACCCCGACACAGACCCGGACCCTTACCCGGACCCGGAGCCGGACCCGGACCCAGACCCTTACCCGGACCCGGACCCAGACCCGGACCCGGACCCGGACCCGGACCCGGACCCTTACCCGGACCCGGACCCGGACCCGGACCCGGACCCGGACCCTTACCCGGAACCGGAACCGGATCCGGACCCGGACCCGGACCCGGACCCGGACCCGGACCCTTACCCGGACCCGGACCCGGACCCGGACCAGGACCCGGACCCGGATCCTTACCCGGAACCGGAACCGGACCCGGACCCGGACCCGGACCCGGACCCAGACCCGGACCCGGACCTGGACCCTTACCTGGACCCGGACCCGGACCCGGACCCGGACCCTTACCCGGACCCGGACCCGGACCCGGACCCGGACCCAGACCCGGACCCGGACCCTTACCCGGACCCTTACCCGGAACCGGAACCGGATCCGGACCCGGACCCGGACCCGGACCCGGACCCGGACCCTTACCCGGACCCGGACCCGGACCCGGACCAGGACCCGGACCCGGATCCTTACCCGGAACCGGAACCGGACCCGGACCCGGACCCGGACCCGGACCCGGACCCGGACCCGGACCTGGACCCTTACCTGGACCCGGACCCGGACCCGGACCCGGACCCGGACCCTTACCCGGACCCGGACCCGGACCCTTACCCGGACCCGGACCCGGACCCGGACCCGGACCCCGACCCGGAACCGGACCCGGACCCGGACCCTTACCCGGACCCGGACCCGGACCCGGACCCGGAACCTGACCCGGACCCGGACCCGGACCCGGACCCGGACCCGGACCCTTACCCGGACCCGGACCCGGACCCGGACCCGGACCCAGACCCGGACCCGGACCCTTACCCGGACCCTTACCCGGACCCGGACCCGGACCCGGACCCGGACCCGGACCCTTACCCGGACCCGGACCCGGACCCTTACCCGGACCCGGACCCGGACCCGGACCCGGACCCCGACCCGGAACCGGACCCGGACCCGGACCCTTACCCGGACCCGGACCCGGACCCGGACCCGGACCCGGAACCTGACCCGGACCCGGACCCGGACCCGGACCCGGACCCTTACCCGGACCCGGACCCGGACCCGGACCCGGACCCAGACCCGGACCCGGACCCTTACCCGGACCCTTACCCGGACCCGGACCCTTACCCGGAACCGGAACCGGATCCGGACCCGGACCCTTACCCGGACCCGGACCCGGACCCGGACCAGGACCCGGACCCGGATCCTTACCCGGAACCGGAACCGGACCCGGACCCGGACCCGGACCCGGACCCGGACCTGGACCCTTACCTGGACCCGGACCCGGACCCGGACCCGGACCCGGACCCTTACCCGGACCCGGACCCGGACCCTTACCCGGACCCGGACCCGGACCCGGACCCGGACCCCGACCCGGAACCGGACCCGGACCCGGACCCTTACCCGGACCCGGACCCGGACCCGGACCCGGAACCTGACCCGGACCCGGACCCGGACCCGGACCCGGACCCGGACCCGGACCCGGAACCTTACCCGGACCCGGAATCGGAACCGGACCCGGACCCGGACCCGGACCCGGACCCGGACCCGGACCCGGACCCGGACCCTTACCCGGACCCGGACTTTGACCCGGACCTTTACCCGGACCCGGAACCGGAACCGGACCCGGACCCGGACCCGGACCCGGACCCGGACCCGGACCCTTACCCGGACCCGGACCCGGACCCGGACATGGACCCGGACACTTACCCGGACCCGGACCCGGACCCGGACCCAGACCCTTACCCGGACCCGGACCCGGACCCGGACCCAGACCCAGACCCTGACCCGGACCCAGACTTGGACCCGGACCCGGACCCGGACCCGGACCCGGACCCGGACCCAGACCCGGAACCTTACCCGGACCCGGACCCGGACCCGGACCAGGACCCGGACCCGGACCTTTACCCGGACCCGGACCCGGACCCGGACCCGGACCCGGACCCGGACCCGGACCCGGACCCGGACCCGGACCCGGACCCGGACCCGGACCCGGACCCGGACCCTTACCCGGACCTTTACCCGGACACGGACCCGGACCCGGACCCTTACCCGGACCCGGACCCGGACCCGGACCCTTACCCGGACCCGGACCCGGACCCGGACCCGGACGCGGACCCGGACCCGGACCCGGACCCGGACCCGGACCCGGACCCGGACCCGGACCCGGACCCTTACCCGGACCCGGACCCGGACCCGGACCCGGACCCGGACCCGGACCCGGACCCGGACCCGGAACCTTACCCGGACCCGGAATCGGAACCGGACCCGGACCCGGACCCGGACCCGGACCCGGACCCGGACCCGGACCCGGACCCGGACCCTTACCCGGACCCGGACTTTGACCCGGACCTTTACCCGGACCCGGAACCGGACCCGGACCCGGACCCGGACCCGGACCCGGACCCGGACCCGGACCCGGACCCTTACCCGGACCCGGACCCGGACCCGGACATGGACCCGGACACTTACCCGGACCCGGACCCGGACCCGGACCCAGACCCTTACCCGGACCCGGACCCGGACCCGGACCCAGACCCAGACCCTGACCCGGACCCAGACTTGGACCCGGACCCGGACCCGGACCCGGACCCGGACCCGGACCCGGACCCGGACCCAGACCCGGAACCTTACCCGGACCCGGACCCGGACCCGGACCCGGACCCGGACCCGGACCCGGACCCGGACCCGGACCCTAACTCGGACCCGGACCCAGACCCGGACCCGGACCTGGACCCTTACCCGGACCCGGACCCAGACCCCGACACAGACCCGGACCCTTACCCGGAACCGGACACGGACCCGGACCCGGACCCTTACCCGGACCCGGACCCGGACCCAGACCAGGACCCGGACCCGGATCCTTACCCGGAATCGGAACCGGAACCGGAACCGGACCCGGACCCGGACCCGGACCTGGACCCTTACCTGGACCCGGACCCGGACCCGGACCCGGACCCTTACCCGGACCCGGACCCGGACCCTTACCCGGACCCGGACCCGGACCCTTACCCGGACCCCGACCCGGAACCGGACCCTTACCCGGAACCGGAACCGGAACCGGACCTGGCTCCGGACCCTGACAAGGGCCCGGACGCGGACCCGGACCCGGACCCTTACCCGGACCCGGACCCGGACCCGGACCCGGACCCGGAGCCGGACCCGGACCCGGACCCGGAGCCGGAGCCGGACCCGGACCCGGACCCGGACCCGGACCCGGACCCTTACCCGGACCCGGACCCGGACCCGGACCCGGACCCGGACCCGGACCCGGACCCGGAACCTTACCCGGACCCGGAATCGGAACCGGACCCGGACCCGGACCCGGACCCGGACCCGGACCCGGACCCGGACCCGGACCCTTACCCGGACCCGGACTTTGACCCGGACCTTTACCCGGACCCGGAACCGGAACCGTACCCGGACCCGGACCCGGACCCGGACCCGGACCCGGACCCGGACCCTTACCCGGACCCGGACCCGGACCCGGACATGGACCCGGACACTTACCCGGACCCGGACCCGGACCCGGACCCAGACCCTTACCCGGACCCTGACCCGGACCCAGACTTGGACCCGGACCCGGACCCGGACCCGGACCCGGACCCGGACCCGGACCCGGACCAGGACCCGGACCCGGACCTTTACCCGGACCCGGACCCGGACCCGGACCCGGACCCGGACCCGGACCCGGACCCTTACCCGGACCCCGACCCGGAACCGGACCCTTACCCGGAACCGGAACCGGAACCGGACCTGGACCCGGACCCTGACAAGGGCCCGGACCCGGACCCGGACCCGGACCCTTACCCGGACCCGGACCCGGACCCGGACCCGGACCCGGAGCCGGACCCGGACCCGGACCCGGACCCGGAGCCGGACCCGGACCCGGACCCGGACCCGGACCCGGACCCGGACCCTTACCCGGACCCGGACCCGGACCCGGACCCGGACCCGGACCCGGACCCGGACCCGGACCCGGAACCTTACCCGGACCCGGAATCGGAACCGGACCCGGACCCGGACCCGGACCCGGACCCGGACCCGGACCCGGACCCGGACCCTTACCCGGACCCGGACTTTGACCCGGACCTTTACCCGGACCCGGAACCGGAACCGGACCCGGACCCGGACCCGGACCCGGACCCGGACCCGGACCCTTACCCGGACCCGGACCCGGACCCGGACATGGACCCGGACACTTACCCGGACCCGGACCCGGACCCAGACCCTTACCCGGACCCGGACCCGGACCCGGACCCAGACCCAGACCCTGACCCGGACCCAGACTTGGACCCGGACCCGGACCCGGACCCGGACCCGGACCCGGACCCGGACCCAGACCCGGAACCTTACCCGGACCCGGACCCGGACCCGGACCAGGACCCGGACCCGGAACTTTACCCGGACCCGGACCCGGACCCGGACCCGGACCCGGACCCGGACCCGGACCCGGACCCTTACCCGGACCCTTACCAGGACCCGGACCCGGACCCGGACCCGGACCCGGACCCGGACCCGGACCCGGACCCGGACCCGGACCCAGACCCGGACCCGGACCCGGACCCGGACCCTAACTCGGACCCGGACCCGGACCCGGACCCGGACCCGGACCCGGACCCGGACCCGGACCCGGACCCTTACCCGGACCCGGACCCAGACCCCGACACAGACCCGGACCCTTACCCGGAACCGGACCCGGACCCGGACCCGGACCCGGACCCTTACCCGGACCCGGACCCGGACCCAGACCAGGACCCGGACCCGGATCCTTACCCGGAATCGGAACCGGAACCGGAACCGGACCCGGACCCGGACCCGGACCTGGACCCTTACCTGGACCCGGACCCGGACCCGGACCCGGACCCTTACCCGGACCCGGACCCGGACCCTTACCCGGACCCGGACCCGGACCCTTACCCGGACCCCGACCCGGAACCTTACCCGGACCCGGACCCGGACCCGGACCCGGACCCGGACCCGGACCCTAACTCGGACCCGGACCCGGACCCGGACCCGGACCCGGACCCGGACCCGGACCTGGACCCGGACCCGGACCCGGACCCGGACCCGGACCCTTACCCGGACCCGGACCCAGACCCCGACACAGACCCGGACCCTTACCCGGAACCGGAACCGGACCCGGACCCGGACCCTTACCCGGACCCGGACCCGGACCCAGACCAGGACCCGGACCCGGATCCTTACCCGGAATCGGAACCGGAACCGGACCCGGACCCGGACCCGGACCCGGACCTGGACCCTTACCTGGACCCGGACCCGGACCCGGACCCGGACCCTTACCCGGACCCGGACCCGGACCCTTACCCGGACCCGGACCCGGACCCTTACCCGGACCCCGACCCGGAACCGGACCCTTACCCGGAACCGGAACCGGAACCGGACCTGGACCCGGACCCGGACCCGGACCCAGACCCGGACCCAGACCCGGACCCGGACCCGGACCCGGACATGGACCCGGACCCTTACCCGGAACCGGACCCGGACCCGGACCCGGACCCTTACCCGGACCCGGACCCGGACCCAGACCAGGACCCGGACCCGGATCCTTACCCGGAATCGGAACCGGAACCGGACCCGGACCCGGACCCGGACCCGGACCTGGACCCTTACCTGGACCCGGACCCGGACCCGGACCCGGACCCTTACCCGGACCCGGACCCGGACCCTTACCCGGACCCGGACCCGGACCCTTACCCGGACCCCGACCCGGAACCGGACCCTTACCCGGAACCGGAACCGGAACCGGACCTGGACCCGGACCCGGACCCGGACCCGGACCCGGACCCAGACCCGGACCCGGACCCGGACCCGGACATGGACCCGGACCCTTACCCGGACCCGGACCCGGACCCGGACCCGGACCCGGACCCAGACCCTTACCTGGACCCGGACCCGGACCCGGACCCGGACCCGGACCGTGACCCGGACCCGGACCCTTACCCAGACCCGGACCCGGACCCGGACCCGGACCCTAACTCGGACCCGGACCCGGACCCGGACCCGGACCCGGACCCGGACCCGGACCCGGACCCGGACCCGGACCCGGACCCGGACCCTTACCCGGACCCGGACCCGGACCAGGACCCGGACCCGGATCCTTACCCGGACCCGGACCCGGACCCGGACCCGGACCCGGACCCGGACCCGGACCCTTACCCGGACCCTTACCAGGACCCGGACCCGGACCCGGACCCAGACCCGGACCCGGACCCGGACCCGGACCCGGACCCTGACCCGGACCCGGACTTTGACCCGGACCTTTACCCGGACCCGGAACCGGAACCGGACCCGGACCCGGACCCGGACCCGGACCCGGACCCGGACCCTTACCCGGACCCGGACCCGGACCCGGACATGGACCCGGACACTTACCCGGACCCGGACCCGGACCCGGACCCAGACCCTTACCCGGACCCGGACCCGGACCCGGACCCAGACCCAGACCCTGACCCGGACCCAGACTTGGACCCAGACCCGGACCCGGACCCGGACCCGGACCCGGACCCGGACCCGGACCCAGACCCGGAACCTTACCCGGACCCGGACCCGGACCCGGACCAGGACCCGGACCCGGACCTTTACCCGGACCCGGACCCGGACCTGGACCCGGACCCGGACCCGGACCCGGACCCGGACCCTTACCCGGACCCTTACCAGGACCCGGACCCGGACCCGGACCCGGACCCGGACCCGGACCCGGACCCGGACCCGGACCCTTACCCGGACCCGGACCCAGACCCCGACACAGACCCGGACCCTTACCCGGAACCGGACCCGGACCCGGACCCGGACCCTTACCCGGACCCGGACCCGGACCCAGACCAGGACCCGGACCCGGATCCTTACCCGGAATCGGAACCGGAACCGGAACCGGACCCGGACCCGGACCCGGACCCGGACCTGGACCCTTACCTGGACCCGGACCCGGACCCGGACCCGGACCCTTACCCGGACCCGGACCCGGACCCTTACCCGGACCCGGACCCGGACCCTTACCCGGACCCCGACCCGGAACCGGACCCTTACCCGGAACCGGAACCGGAACCGGACCTGGACCCGGACCCTGACACGGACCCGGACACTTACCCGGACCTGGACCCGGACCCGGACGCGGACCCGGACCCGGACCCAGACCCGGACACGGACCCTTACCAGGACCCGGACCCGGACCCGGACCCGGACCCGGACATGGACCCGGACCCTTACCCGGACCCGGACCCGGACCCGGACCCGGACCCGGACCCAGACCCTTACCTGGACCCGGACCCGGACCCGGACCCGGACCCGGACCGGGACCCGGACCCGGACCCTTACCCAGACCCGGACCCGGACCCGGACCCGGACCCTAACTCGGACCCGGAACCGGAACCGGACCCGGACCCGGACCCGGACCCGGACCCGGACCCGGACCCGGACCCGGACCCGGACCCGGACCAGGACCCGGACCCGGATCCTTACCCGGACCCGGACCCGGACCCGGACCCGGACCCGGACCCGGACCCGGACCCTTACCCGGACCCTTACCAGGACCCGGACCCGGACCCGGACCCGGACCCGGACCCGGACCCAGACCCGGACCCGGGCCCAGACCCGGACCCGGACCCGGACCCGGACCCTAACTCGGACCCGGACCCGGACCCAGACCCGGACCCGGACCCGGACCCGGACCCGGACCCGGACCCGGACCCTTACCGGGACCCGGACCCGGACCCGGACGCGGACCCGGACCCGGACCCGGACCCGGACCCGGACCCGGACCCGGACCCTTACCCGGACCCGGACCCAGACCCGGACCCGGACCCGGACCCGGACCCGGACCCGGACCCGGACCCGGACCCTTACCCGGACCCGGACCCAGACCCCGACACAGACCCGGACCCTTACCCGGAACCGGACCCGGACCCGGACCCGGACCCTTACCCGGACCCGGACCCGGACCCAGACCAGGACCCGGACCCGGATCCTTACCCGGAATCGGAACCGGAACCGGAACCGGACCCGGACCCGGACCCGGACCTGGACCCTTACCTGGACCCGGACCCGGACCCGGACCCGGACCCTTACCCGGACCCGGACCCGGACCCTTACCCGGACCCGGACCCGGACCCTTACCCGGACCCCGACCCGGAACCGGACCCTTACCCGGAACCGGAACCGGAACCGGACCTGGACCCGGACCCTGACACGGACCCGGACCCTTACCCGGACCTGGACCCGGACCCGGACGCGGACCCGGACCCGGACACGGACCCGGACACGGACCCTTACCAGGACCCGGACACGGACCCTTACCAGGACCCGGACCCGGACCCGGACCCGGACCCGGACATGGACCCGGACCCTTACCCGGACCCGGACCCGGACCCGGACCCGGACCCGGACCCAGACCCTTACCTGGACCCGGACCCGGACCCGGACACGGACCCGGACCCGGACCGGGACCCGGACCCGGACCCTTACCCAGACCCGGACCCGGACCCGGACCCGGACCCTAACTCGGACCCGGACCCGGACCCGGACCCGGACCCGGACCCGGACCCGGACCCGGACCCGGACCCGGACCCTTACCCGGACCCGGACCCGGACCCGCACCAGGACCCGGACCCGGATCCTTACCCGGACCCGGACCCGGACCCGGACCCGGACCCGGACCCGGACCCGGACCCGGACCCTTACCCGGACCCTTACCAGGACCCGGACCCGGACCCGTACCCGTACCCGGACCCGGACCCAGACCCGGACCCGGGCCCAGACCCGGACCCGGACCCGGACCCGGACCCTAACTCGGACCCGGACCCGGACCCAGACCCGGACCCGGACCCGGACCCGGACCCGGACCCGGACCCGGACCCGGACCCGGACCCGGACCCGGACCCGGACCCGGACCCGGACCCTTACCCGGACCCGGACCCGGACCCGGACGCGGACCCGGACCCGGACCCGGACCCGGACCCGGACCCGGACCCGGACCCTTACCCGGACCCGGACCCGGACCCGGACCCGGACCCGGACCCGGACCCGGACCCGGACCCGGACCCGGAACCTTACCCGGACCCGGAATCGGAACCGGACCCGGACCCGGACCCGGACCCGGACCCGGACCCGGACCCGGACCCTTACCCGGACCCGGACTTTGACCCGGACCTTTACCCGGACCCGGAACCGGAACCGGACCCGGACCCGGACCCGGACCCGGACCCGGACCCGGACCCGGACCCGGACCCTTACCCGGACCCGGACCCGGACCCTTACCCGGACCCGGACCCGGACCCTTACCCGGACCCCGACCCGGAACCGGACCCTTACCCGGAACCGGAACCGGAACCGGACCTGGACCCGGACCCTGACACGGACCCGGACCCTTACCCGGACCTGGACCCGGACCCGGACGCGGACCCGGACCCGGACACGGACCCGGACACGGACCCTTACCAGGACCCGGACACGGACCCTTACCAGGACCCGGACCCGGACCCGGACTCGGACCCGGACATGGACCCGGACCCTTACCCGGACCCGGACCCGGACCCGGACCCGGACCCGGACCCAGACCCTTACCTGGACCCGGACCCGGACCCGGACCCGGACCCGGACCGGGACCCGGACCCGGACCCTTACCCAGACCCGGACCCGGACCCGGACCCGGACCCTAACTCGGACCCGGACCCGGACCCGGACCCGGACCCGGACCCGGACCCGGACCCGGACCCGGACCCGGACCCGGACCCGGACCCGGACCCGGACCCTTACCCGGACCCGGACCCGGACCCGCACCAGGACCCGGACCCGGATCCTTACCCGGACCCGGACCCGGACCCGGACCCGGACCCGGACCCGGACCCGGACCCGGACCCGGACCCTTACCCGGACCCTTACCAGGACCCGGACCCGGACCCGTACCCGTACCCGGACCCGGACCCAGACCCGGACCCGGGCCCAGACCCGGACCCGGACCCGGACCCGGACCCTAACTCGGACCCGGACCCGGACCCAGACCCGGACCCGGACTCGGACCCGGACCCGGACCCGGACCCGGACCCGGACCCTTACCCGGACCCGGACCCGGACCCGGACGCGGACCCTGACCCGGACCCGGACCCGGACCCGGACCCGGACCCGGACCCGGACCCGGACCCTTACCCGGACCCGGACCCGGACCCGGACCCGGACCCGGACCCGGACCCGGACCCGGACCCGGACCCGGAACCTTACCCGGACCCGGAATCGGAACCGGACCCGGACCCGGACCCGGACCCGGACCCGGACCCGGACCCGGACCCTTACCCGGACCCGGACTTTGACCCGGACCTTTACCCGGACCCGGAACCGGAACCGGACCCGGACCCGGACCCGGACCCGGACCCGGACCCTTACCCGGACCCGGACCCGGACCCGGACATGGACCCGGACCCGGACCCGGACCCGGACCCTTACCCGGACCCGGACCCGGACCCAGACCAGGACCCGGACCCGGATCCTTACCCGGAATCGGAACCGGAACCAGAACCGGACCCGGACCCGGACCCGGACCTGGACCCTTACCTGGACCCGGACCCGGACCCGGACCCGGACCCTTACCCGGACCCGGACCCGGACCCTTACCCGGACCCGGACCCGGACCCTTACCCGGACCCCGACCCGGAACCGGACCCTTACCCGGAACCGGAACCGGAACCGGAACCGGACCTGGACCCGGACCCTGACACGGACCCGGACCCGGACCCGGACCTGGACCCGGACCCGGACGCGGACCCGGACCCGGACCCGGACCCGGACCCGGACCCGGACCCTTACCAGGACCCGGACCCGGACCCGGACCCGGACCCGGACCTGGACCCGGACCCTGACCCGGACCCAGACCCGGACCCGGACCCGGACCCGGACCCGGACCCGGACCCGGACATGGACCCGGACCCTTACCCGGACCCGGACCCGGACCCAGACCCTTACCTGGACCCGGACCCGGACCCGGACCCGGACCCGGACCGGGACCCGGACCCTTACCCAGACCCGGAACCGGACCCGGACCCGGAACCTAACTCGGACCCGGAATCGGAACCGGACCCGGACCCGGACCCGGACCCGGACCCGGACCCGGACCCGGACCCGGACCCTTACCCGGACCCGGACTTTGACCCGGACCTTTACCCGGACCCGGAACCGGAACCGGACCCGGACCCGGACCCGGACCCGGACCCGGACCCGGACCCGGACCCTTACCCTTACCCGGACCCGGACCCGGACCCGGACATGGACCCGGACACTTACCCGGACCCGGACCCGGACCCGGACCCAGACCCTTACCCGGACCCGGACCCGGACCCGGACCCAGACCCAGACCCTGACCCGGACCCAGACTTGGACCCGGACCCGGACCCGGACCCGGACCCGGACCCGGACCCGGACCCGGACCCTTACCCGGACCCGGACCCGGACCCTTACCCGGACCCGGACCCGCACCCTTACCCGGACCCGGACCCTGACCCGGACCCTTACCCGGACCCGGACCCTGACCCGGACCCAGACCCGGACCCGGACCCGGACCCGGACCCGGACCCGGACCGGGACCCGGACCCGGACCATTACCCGGACCCGGACCCGGACCCGGACCCTTACCCGGACCCAGACCCAGACCCGGACCCGGACCCGGACCCGGACCCTTACCCGGAACCGGAACCGGAACGGGACCCGGACCCGGACCCGGACCCTTACCCGGACCCGGACCCGGACCCTTACCCGGACCCGGACCCGGACCCGGACCCGGACCCGGACCCGGAACGGACCCTTACACAGAACCGGAACCGGAACCGGAACCGGACCTGGACCCGGACCCTGACCCGGACCCGGACCTTTACCCGGACCTGGACCCGGACCCGGACGCGGACCCGGACCCGGACCCGGACCCGGACCTGGACCTGGACCCGGACCGGGACCCTTACCAGTACCCGGACCCGGACCCGGACCCGGACCCGGAACCGGAACCGGACCCGGACCCAGACCCCGACACAGACCCGGACCCTTACCCGGAACCGGACCCGGACCCGGACCCGGACCCTTACCCGGACCCGGACCCGGACCCAGACCAGGACCCGGACCCGGATCCTTACCCGGAATCGGAACCGGAACCGGAACCGGACCCGGACCCGGACCCGGACCTGGACCCTTACCTGGACCCAGACCCGGACCCGGACCCAGACCCTTACCAGGAGCCGGACCCGGACCCTTACCCGGACCCGGACCCGGACCCTTACCCGGACCCCGACCCGGAACCGGACCCTTACCCGGAACCGGAACCGGAACCGGACCTGGACCCGGACCCTGACACGGACCCGGACCCTTACCCGGACCTGGACCCGGACCCGGACGCGGACCCGGACCCGGACACGGACCCGGACACGGACCCTTACCAGGACCCGGACCCGGACCCGGACCCGGACCCGGACATGGACCCGGACCCTTACCCGGACCCGGACCCGGACCCGGACCCGGACCCGGACCCAGACCCTTACCTGGACCCGGACCCGGACCCGGACCCGGACCCGGACCGGGACCCGGACCCGGACCCTTACCCAGACCCGGACCCGGACCCGGACCCGGACCCTAACTCGGACCCGGACCCGGACCCGGACCCGGACCCGGACCCGGACCCGGACCCGGACCCGGACCCGGACCCGGACCCGGACCCGGACCCGGACCCTTACCCGGACCCAGACCCGGACCAGGACCCGGACCCGGATCCTTACCCGGACCCGGACCCGGACCCGGACCCGGACCCTTACCCGGACCCGGACCCGGACCCGGACGCGGACCCGGACCCGGACCCGGACCCGGACCCGGACCCGGACCCGGACCCGGACCCGGACCCGGACCCGGACCCGGACCCGGAACCTTACCCGGACCCGGAATCGGAACCGGACCCGGACCCGGACCCGGACCCGGACCCGGACCCGGACCCGGACCCTTACCCGGACCCGGACTTTGACCCGGACCTTTACCCGGACCCGGAACCGGAACCGGACCCGGACCCGGACCCGGACCCGGACCCGGACCCGGACCCGGACCCTTACCCGGACCCGGACCCGGACCCGGACATGGACCCGGACCCGGACCCGGACCCGGACCCTTACCCGGACCCGGACCCGGACCCAGACCAGGACCCGGACCCGGATCCTTACCCGGAATCGGAACCGGAACCAGAACCGGACCCGGACCCGGACCCGGACCTGGACCCTTACCTGGACCCGGACCCGGACCCGGACCCGGACCCTTACCCGGACCCGGACCCGGACCCTTACCCGGACCCGGACCCGGACCCTTACCCGGACCCCGACCCGGAACCGGACCCTTACCCGGAACCGGAACAGGAACCGGAACCGGACCTGGACCCGGACCCTGACACGGACCCCGACCCTTACCCGGACCTGGACCCGGACCCGGACGCGGACCCGGACCCGGACCCGGACCCGGACCCGGTCCCGGACCCTTACCAGGACCCGGACCCGGACCCGGACCCGGACCCGGACCTGGACCCGGACCCTGACCCGGACCCAGACCCGGACCCGGACCCGGACCCGGACCCCGACCCGGACCCGGACCCGGACCCGGACATGGACCCGGACCCTTACCCGGACCCGGACCCGGACCCGGACCCGGACCCGGACCCGGACCCAGACCCTTACCTGGACCCGGACCCGGACCCGGACCCGGACCCGGACGCGGACCCGGACCCGGACCCGGACCCGGACCCCGACCCGGACCCGGACCCGGACCCGGACATGGACCCGGACCCTTACCCGGACCCGGACCCGGACCCGGACCCGGACCCGGACCCGGACCCAGACCCTTACCTGGACCCGGACCCGGACCCGGACCCGGACCCGGACGCGGACCCGGACCCGGACCCGGACCCGGACCCGGACCCTTACCAGGACCCGGACCCGGACCCGGACCCGGACCCGGACCCGGACCCGGACCCGGACCCGGACCCGGACCTGGACCCTTACCCGGACCCGGACCCAGACCCCGACACAGACCCGGACCCTTACCCGGACCCGGACCCGGACCCGGACCCAGACCCTTACCCGGACCCGGACCCAGACCCGGACCCGGACCCGGACCCGGACCCGGACCCGGACCCGGACCCTTACCCGGACCCGGACCCGGACCCGGACCCTTACCCGGACCCGGACCCGGACCCGGACCCGGACCCGGACCCTTACCCGGAACCGGAACCGGATCCGGACCCGGACCCGGACCCGGACCCGGACCCGGACCCGGACCCTTACCCGGACCCGGACCCGGACCCGGACCAGGACCCGGACCCGGATCCTTACCCGGAACCGGAACCGGACCCGGACCCGGACCCGGACCCGGACCCGGACCCGGACCCGGACCTGGACCCTTACCTGGACCCGGACCCGGACCCGGACCCGGACCCGGACCCTTACCCGGACCCGGACCCGGACCCTTACCCGGACCCGGACCCGGACCCGGACCCGGACCCCGACCCGGAACCGGACCCGGACCCGGACCCTTACCCGGACCCGGACCCGGACCCGGACCCGGAACCTGACCCGGACCCGGACCCGGACCCGGACCCGGACCCTTACCCGGACCCGGACCCGGACCCGGACCCGGACCCGGACCCAGACCCGGACCCGGACCCTTACCCGGACCCTTACCCGGAACCGGAACCGGACCCAGACCCGGACCCGGTCCCGGACCCGGACCCGGACCCTTACCCGGACCCGGACCCGGACCCTTACCCGGACCCGGACCCGGACCCGGACCCGGACCCGGACCCGGAACGGACCCTTACACAGAACCGGAACCGGAACCGGAACCGGACCTGGACCCGGACCCTGACCCGGACCCGGACCTTTACCCGGACCTGGACCCGGACCCGGACGCGGACCCGGACCCGGACCCGGACCCGGACCTGGACCTGGACCCGGACCGGGACCCTTACCAGTACCCGGACCCGGACCCGGACCCGGACCCGGAACCGGAACCGGACCCGGACCCAGACCCCGACACAGACCCGGACCCTTACCCGGAACCGGACCCGGACCCGGACCCGGACCCTTACCCGGACCCGGACCCGGACCCAGACCAGGACCCGGACCCGGATCCTTACCCGGAATCGGAACCGGAACCGGAACCGGACCCGGACCCGGACCCGGACCTGGACCCTTACCTGGACCCAGACCCGGACCCGGACCCAGACCCTTACCAGGACCCGGACCCGGACCCTTACCCGGACCCGGACCCGGACCCTTACCCGGACCCCGACCCGGAACCGGACCCTTACCCGGAACCGGAACCGGAACCGGACCTGGACCCGGACCCTGACACGGACCCGGACCCTTACCCGGACCTGGACCCGGACCCGGACGCGGACCCGGACCCGGACACGGACCCGGACACGGACCCTTACCAGGACCCGGACCCGGACCCGGACCCGGACCCGGACATGGACCCGGACCCTTACCCGGACCCGGACCCGGACCCGGACCCGGACCCGGACCCAGACCCTTACCTGGACCCGGACCCGGACCCGGACCCGGACCCGGACCGGGACCCGGACCCGGACCCTTACCCAGACCCGGACCCGGACCCGGACCCGGACCCTAACTCGGACCCGGACCCGGACCCGGACCCGGACCCGGACCCGGACCCGGACCCGGACCCGGACCCGGACCCGGACCCGGACCCGGACCCTTACCCGGACCCAGACCCGGACCAGGACCCGGACCCGGATCCTTACCCGGACCCGGACCCGGACCCGGACCCGGAACGGACCCTTACACAGAACCGGAACCGGAACCGGAACCGGACCTGGACCCGGACCCTGACCCGGACCCGGACCTTTACCCGGACCTGGACCCGGACCCGGACGCGGACCCGGACCCGGACCCGGACCCGGACCTGGACCTGGACCCGGACCGGGACCCTTACCAGTACCCGGACCCGGACCCGGACCCGGACCCGGAACCGGAACCGGACCCGGACCCAGACCCCGACACAGACCCGGACCCTTACCCGGAACCGGACCCGGACCCGGACCCGGACCCTTACCCGGACCCGGACCCGGACCCAGACCAGGACCCGGACCCGGATCCTTACCCGGAATCGGAACCGGAACCGGAACCGGACCCGGACCCGGACCCGGACCTGGACCCTTACCTGGACCCAGACCCGGACCCGGACCCAGACCCTTACCAGGACCCGGACCCGGACCCTTACCCGGACCCGGACCCGGACCCTTACCCGGACCCCGACCCGGAACCGGACCCTTACCCGGAACCGGAACCGGAACCGGACCTGGACCCGGACCCTGACACGGACCCGGACCCTTACCCGGACCTGGACCCGGACCCGGACGCGGACCCGGACCCGGACACGGACCCGGACACGGACCCTTACCAGGACCCGGACCCGGACCCGGACCCGGACATGGACCCGGACCCTTACCCGGACCCGGACCCGGACCCGGACCCGGACCCGGACCCAGACCCTTACCTGGACCCGGACCCGGACCCGGACCCGGACCCGGACCGGGACCCGGACCCGGACCCTTACCCAGACCCGGACCCGGACCCGGACCCGGACCCTAACTCGGACCCGGACCCGGACCCGGACCCGGACCCGGACCCGGACCCGGACCCGGACCCGGACCCGGACCCGGACCCGGACCCTTACCCGGACCCAGACCCGGACCAGGACCCGGACCCGGATCCTTACCCGGACCCGGACCCGGACCCGGACCCGGACCCGGACCCGGACCCGGACCCTTACCCGGACCCTTACCAGGACCCGGACCCGGACCCGGACCCGTACCCGGACCCAGACCCAGACCCGGACCCGGGCCCAGACCCGGACCCGGACCCGGACCCGGACCCTAACTCGGACCCGGACCCGGACCCAGACCCGGACCCGGACCCGGACCCGGACCCGGACCCGGACCCGGACCCTTACCCGGACCCGGACCCGGACCCGGACGCGGACCCGGACCCGGACCCGGACCCGGACCCGGACCCGGACCCGGACCCGGACCCAGACCCGGACCCGGACCCGGAACCTTACCCGGACCCGGAATCGGAACCGGACCCGGACCCGGACCCGGACCCGGACCCGGACCCGGACCCGGACCCGGACCCTTACCCGGACCCGGACTTTGACCCGGACCTTTACCCGGACCCGGAACCGGAACCGGACCCGGACCCGGACCCGGACCCGGACCCGGACCCGGACCCTTACCCGGACCCAGACCCGGACCCGGACATGGACCCGGACCCGGACCCGGACCCGGACCCTTACCCGGACCCGGACCCGGACCCAGACCAGGACCCGGACCCGGATCCTTACCCGGAATCGGAACCGGAACCAGAACC
This sequence comes from Arizona elegans, assembly GCA_022577455.1. NCBI lineage: Eukaryota > Metazoa > Chordata > Lepidosauria > Squamata > Colubridae > Arizona > Arizona elegans. The sequence goes on from JAKOOJ010000026.1 coordinate 337,237, forward strand.
GGACCCGGACCCGGACCCGGACCTGGACCCTTACCTGGACCCGGACCCGGACCCGGACCCGGACCCTTACCCGGACCCGGACCCGGACCCTTACCCGGACCCGGACCCGGACCCTTACCCGGACCCCGACCCGGAACCGGACCCTTACCCGGAACCGGAACAGGAACCGGAACCGGACCTGGACCCGGACCCTGACACGGACCCCGACCCTTACCCGGACCTGGACCCGGACCCGGACGCGGACCCGGACCCGGACCCGGACCCGGACACGGTCCCGGACCCTTACCAGGACCCGGACCCGGACTCGGACCCGGACCCGGACCTGGACCCGGACCCTGACCCGGACCCAGACCCGGACCCGGACCCGGACCCGGACCCCGACCCGGACCCGGACCCGGACCCGGACATGGACCCGGACCCTTACCCGGACCCGGACCCGGACCCGGACCCGGACCCGGACCCGGACCCAGACCCTTACCTGGACCCGGACCCGGACCCGGACCCGGACCCGGACGCGGACCCGGACCCGGACCCGGACCCGGACCCGGACCCTTACCAGGACCCGGACCCGGACCCGGACCCGGACCCGGACCCGGACCCGGACCCGGACCCGGACCCGGACCTGGACCCTTACCCGGACCCGGACCCAGACCCCGACACAGACCCGGACCCTTACCCGGACCCGGACCCGGACCCGGACCCAGACCCTTACCCGGACCCGGACCCAGACCCGGACCCGGACCCGGACCCGGACCCGGACCCTTACCCGGACCCGGACCCGGACCCGGACCCTTACCCGGACCCGGACCCGGACCCGGACCCGGACCCGGACCCTTACCCGGAACCGGAACCGGATCCGGACCCGGACCCGGACCCGGACCCGGACCCGGACCCGGACCCGGACCCTTACCCGGACCCGGACCCGGACCCGGACCAGGACCCGGACCCGGATCCTTACCCGGAACCGGAACCGGACCCGGACCCGGACCCGGACCCGGACCCGGACCCGGACCCGGACCTGGACCCTTACCTGGACCCGGACCCGGACCCGGACCCGGACCCGGACCCTTACCCGGACCCGGACCCGGACCCTTACCCGGACCCGGACCCGGACCCGGACCCGGACCCCGACCCGGAACCGGACCCGGACCCGGACCCTTACCCGGACCCGGACCCGGACCCGGACCCGGAACCTGACCCGGACCCGGACCCGGACCCGGACCCGGACCCTTACCCGGACCCGGACCCGGACCCGGACCCGGACCCGGACCCAGACCCGGACCCGGACCCTTACCCGGACCCTTACCCGGAACCGGAACCGGATCCGGACCCGGACCCGGACCCGGACCCGGACCCGGACCCTTACCCGGACCCGGACCCGGACCCGGACCAGGACCCGGACCCGGATCCTTACCCGGAACCGGAACCGGACCCGGACCCGGACCCGGACCCGGACCCGGACCCGGACCCGGACCTGGACCCTTACCTGGACCCGGACCCGGACCCGGACCCGGACCCGGACCCTTACCCGGACCCGGACCCGGACCCTTACCCGGACCCGGACCCGGACCCGGACCCGGACCCCGACCCGGAACCGGACCCGGACCCGGACCCTTACCCGGACCCGGACCCGGACCCGGACCCGGAACCTGACCCGGACCCGGACCCGGACCCGGACCCGGACCCGGACCCTTACCCGGACCCGGACCCGGACCCGGACCCGGACCCAGACCCGGACCCGGACCCTTACCCGGACCCTTACCCGGACCCGGACCCGGACCCGGACCCGGACCCGGACCCGGACCCGGACCCTTACCCGGACCCGGACCCGGACCCTTACCCGGACCCGGACCCGGACCCGGACCCGGACCCGGACCCCGACCCGGAACCGGACCCGGACCCGGACCCTTACCCGGACCCGGACCCGGACCCGGACCCGGAACCTGACCCGGACCCGGACCCGGACCCGGACCCGGACCCTTACCCGGACCCGGACCCGGACCCGGACCCGGACCCAGACCCGGACCCGGACCCTTACCCGGACCCTTACCCGGACCCGGACCCTTACCCGGAACCGGAACCGGATCCGGACCCGGACCCTTACCCGGACCCGGACCCGGACCCGGACCAGGACCCGGACCCGGATCCTTACCCGGAACCGGAACCGGACCCGGACCCGGACCCGGACCCGGACCCGGACCCGGACCCGGACCCGGACCTGGACCCTTACCTGGACCCGGACCCGGACCCGGACCCGGACCCTTACCCGGACCCGGACCCGGACCCGGACCCTTACCCGGACCCGGACCCGGACCCGGACCCGGACCCCGACCCGGAACCGGACCCGGACCCGGACCCTTACCCGGACCCGGACCCGGACCCGGACCCGGAACCTGACCCGGACCCGGACCCGGACCCGGACCCGGACCATTACCCGGACCCGGACCCGGACCCGGACCCGGACCCAGACCCGGACCCGGACCCTTACCCGGACCCTTACCCGGACCCTTACCCGGACCCGGACCCGGACCCGGACCCGGACCCGGACCCGGACCCGGACCCGGACCCTTACCCGGACCCTTACCCGGACCCGGACCCGGACCCGGACCCGGACCCGGACCCGGACCCGGACCTGGACCCTTACCTGGACCCGGATCCTTACCCGGAACCGGAACCGGACCCGGACCCGGACCCGGACCCGGACCCGGACCTGGACCCTTACCTGGACCCGGACCCGGACCCGGACCCTTACCCGGACCCGGACCCGGACCCTTACCCGGACCCGGACCCGGACCCGGACCCGGACCCGGACCCGGAACCGGACCCTTACCCGGAACCGGAACCGGAACCGGAACCGGACCTGGACCCGGACCCTGACCCGGACCCTTACCCGGACCCGGACCCGGACCCGGACCCGGACCCCGACCCGGAACCGGACCCGGACCCGGACCCTTACCCGGACCCGGACCCGGACCCGGACCCGGAACCTGACCCGGACCCGGACCCGGACCCGGACCCGGACCCGGACCCGGACCCGGACCCGGACCCGGACCCAGACCCGGACCCGGACCCGGACCCGGACCCGGACCCGGAACCTTACCCGGACCCGGACCCGGACCCGGACCCGGACCCGGACCTTTACCCGGACCCGGACCCGGACCCTTACCCGGACCCGGACCCGGACCCGGACCCTTACCCGGACCCGGACCCGGACCCGGACCCGGACGCGGACCCGGACCCGGACCCGGACCCGGACCCGGACCCGGACCCGGACCCGGACCCGGACCCTTACCCGGACCCGGACCCGGACCCGGACCCGGACCCGGACCCGGACCCGGACCCGGACCCGGACCCGGACCCGGACCCGGAACCTTACCCGGACCCGGACCCGGACCCGGACCCGGACCCGGACCTTTACCCGGACCCGGACCCGGACCTGGACATGGACCCGGACCCTTACCCGGAGCCGGACCCGGACCCGGACCCGGACCCGGACCCGGACCCGGACCCGGACCCGGACCCGGACCCGGACCCGGACCCGGACCCGGACCCTTACCCGGACCCGGACCCGGACCCGGACCCGGAACCTGACCCGGACCCGGACCCGGACCCGGACCCGGACCCGGACCCGGACATGGACCCGGACCCTTACCCGGACCCGGACCCGGACCCGGACCCGGACCCGGACCCAGACCCTTACCTGGACCCAGACCCGGACCCGGACCCGGACCCGGACCGGGACCCGGACCCGGATCCTTACCCGGAATCGGAACCGGAACCGGAACCGGACCCGGACCCGGACCCGGACCTGGACCCTTACCTGGACCCAGACCCGGACCGGGACCCTTACCAGTACCCGGACCCGGACCCGGACCCGGACCCGGAACCGGAACCGGACCCGGACCCAGACCCCGACACAGACCCGGACCCTTACCCGGAACCGGACCCGGACCCGGACCCGGACCCTTACCCGGACCCGGACCCGGACCCAGACCAGGACCCGGACCCGGATACTTACCCGGAATCGGAACCGGAACCGGAACCGGACCCGGACCCGGACCCGGACCTGGACCCTTACCTGGACCCAGACCCGGACCCGGACCCAGACCCTTACCCGGACCCGGACCCGGACCCTTACCCGGACCCGGACCCGGACCCTTACCCGGACCCCGACCCGGAACCGGACCCTTACCCGGAACCGGAACCGGAACCGGACCTGGACCCGGACCCTGACACGGACCCGGACCCTTACCCGGACCTGGACCCGGACCCGGACGCGGACCCGGACCCGGACACGGACCCGGACACGGACCCTTACCAGGACCCGGACCCGGACCCGGACCCGGACCCGGACATGGACCCGGACCCTTACCCGGACCCGGACCCGGACCCGGACCCGGACCCGGACCCAGACCCTTACCTGGACCCGGACCCGGACCCGGACCCGGACCCGGACCGGGACCCGGACCCGGACCCTTACCCAGACCCGGACCCGGACCCGGACCCGGACCCTAACTCGGACCCGGACCCGGACCCGGACCCGGACCCGGACCCGGACCCGGACCCGGACCCGGACCCGGACCCGGACCCGGACCCTTACCCGGACCCAGACCCGGACCAGGACCCGGACCCGGATCCTTACCCGGACCCGGACCCGGACCCGGACCCGGACCCGGACCCGGACCCGGACCCTTACCCGGACCCTTACCAGGACCCGGACCCGGACCCGGACCCGTACCCGGACCCGGACCCAGACCCGGACCCGGGCCCAGACCCGGACCCGGACCCGGACCCGGACCCTAACTCGGACCCGGACCCGGACCCAGGCCCGGACCCGGACCCGGACCCGGACCCGGACCCGGACCCGGACCCTTACCCGGACCCGGACCCGGACCCGGACGCGGACCCGGACCCGGACCCGGACCCGGACCCGGACCCGGACCCGGACCCGGACCCGGACCCGGACCCGGACCCGGAACCTTACCCGGACCCGGAATCGGAACCGGACCCGGACCCGGACCCGGACCCGGACCCGGACCCGGACCCGGACCCTTACCCGGACCCGGACTTTGACCCGGACCTTTACCCGGACCCGGAACCGGAACCGGACCCGGACCCGGACCCGGACCCGGACCCGGACCCGGACCCTTACCCGGACCCGGACCCGGACCCGGACATGGACCCGGACCCGGACCCGGACCCTTACCAGGACCCGGACCCGGACCCGGACATGGACCCGGACGCGGACCCGGACCCGGACACGGACCCGGACACGGACCCTTACCAGGACCCGGACCCGGACCCGGACCCGGACCCGGACATGGACCCGGACCCTTACCCGGACCCGGACCCGGACCCGGACCCGGACCCGGACCCAGACCCTTACCTGGACCCGGACCCGGACCCGGACCCGGACCCGGACCGGGACCCGGACCCGGATCCTTACCCGGAATCGGAACCGGAACCGGAACCGGACCCGGACCCGGACCCGGACCTGGACCCTTACCTGGACCCAGACCCGGACCGGGACCCTTACCAGTACCCGGACCCGGACCCGGACCCGGACCCGGAACCGGAACCGGACCCGGACCCAGACCCCGACACAGACCCGGACCCTTACCCGGAACCGGACCCGGACCCGGACCCGGACCCTTACCCGGACCCGGACCCGGACCCAGACCAGGACCCGGACCCGGATCCTTACCCGGAATCGGAACCGGAACCGGAACCGGACCCGGACCCGGACCCGGACCTGGACCCTTACCTGGACCCAGACCCGGACCGGGACCCTTACCAGTACCCGGACCCGGACCCGGACCCGGACCCGGAACCGGAACCGGACCCGGACCCAGACCCCGACACAGACCCGGACCCTTACCCGGAACCGGACCCGGACCCGGACCCGGACCCTTACCCGGACCCGGACCCGGACCCAGACCAGGACCCGGACCCGGATCCTTACCCGGAATCGGAACCGGAACCGGAACCGGACCCGGACCCGGACCCGGACCTGGACCCTTACCTGGACCCAGACCCGGACCCGGACCCAGACCCTTACCCGGACCCGGACCCGGACCCTTACCCGGACCCGGACCCGGACCCTTACCCGGACCCCGACCTGGAACCGGACCCTTACCCGGAACCGGAACCGGAACCGGACCTGGACCCGGACCCTGACACGGACCCGGACCCTTACCCGGACCTGGACCCGGACCCGGACGCGGACCCGGACCCGGACACGGACCCGGACACGGACCCTTACCAGGACCCGGACCCGGACCCGGACCCGGACCCGGACATGGACCCGGACCCTTACCCGGACCCGGACCCGGACCCGGACCCGGACCCGGACCCAGACCCTTACCTGGACCCGGACCCGGACCCGGACCCGGACCCGGACCCGGACCGGGACCCGGACCCGGACCCTTACCCAGACCCGGACCCGGACCCGGACCCGGACCCTAACTCGGACCCGGACCCGGACCCGGACCCGGACCCGGACCCGGACCCGGACCCGGACCCGGACCCGGACCCTTACCCGGACCCAGACCCGGACCAGGACCCGGACCCGGATCCTTACCCGGACCCGGACCCGGACCCGGACCCGGACCCGGACCCGGACCCGGACCCGGACCCGGACCCTTACCCGGACCCTTACCAGGACCCGGACCCGGACCCGGACCCGTACCCGGACCCGGACCCAGACCCGGACCCAGACCCAGACCCGGACCCGGACCCGGACCCGGACCCTAACTCGGACCCGGACCCGGACCCAGACCCGGACCCGGACCCGGACCCGGACCCGGACCCGGACCCGGACCCGGACCCGGACCCTTACCCGGACCCGGACCCGGACCCGGACGCGGACCCGGACCCGGACCCGGACCCGGACCCGGACCCGGACCCGGACCCGGACCCGGACCCGGACCCGGACCCGGACCCGGAACCTTACCCGGACCCGGAATCGGAACCGGACCCGGACCCGGACCCGGACCCGGACCCGGACCCGGACCCGGACCCTTACCCGGACCCGGACTTTGACCCGGACCTTTACCCGGACCCGGAACCGGAACCGGACCCGGACCCGGACCCGGACCCGGACCCGGACCCGGACCCTTACCCGGACCCGGACCCGGACCCGGACATGGACCCGGACCCGGACCCGGACCCTTACCCGGACCCGGACCCGGACCCAGACCAGGACCCGGACCCGGATCCTTACCCGGAATCGGAACCGGAACCAGAACCGGACCCGGACCCGGACCCGGACCTGGACCCTTACCTGGACCCGGACCCGGACCCGGACCCGGACCCTTACCCGGACCCGGACCCGGACCCTTACCCGGACCCGGACCCGGACCCTTACCCGGACCCCGACCCGGAACCGGACCCTTACCCGGAACCGGAACAGGAACCGGAACCGGACCTGGACCCGGACCCTGACACGGACCCCGACCCTTACCCGGACCTGGACCCGGACCCGGACGCGGACCCGGACCCGGACCCGGACCCGGACCCGGTCCCGGACCCTTACCAGGACCCGGACCCGGACCCGGACCCGGACCCGGACCCGGACCTGGACCCGGACCCTGACCCGGACCCGGACCCGGACCCGGACCCGGACCCGGACCCCGACCCGGACCCGGACCCGGACCCGGACATGGACCCGGACCCTTACCCGGACCCGGACCCGGACCCGGACCCGGACCCGGACCCAGACCCTTACCTGGACCCGGACCCGGACCCGGACCCGGACCCGGACGCGGACCCGGACCCGGACCCGGACCCGGACCCGGACCCTTACCAGGACCCGGACCCGGACCCGGACCCGGACCCGGACCCGGACCCGGACCCGGACCCGGACCCGGACCCGGACCTGGACCCTTACCCGGACCCGGACCCAGACCCCGACACAGACCCGGACCCTTACCCGGACCCGGACCCGGACCCGGACCCAGACCCTTACCCGGACCCGGACCCAGACCCGGACCCGGACCCGGACCCGGACCCGGACCCGGACCCTTACCCGGACCCGGACCCGGACCCGGACCCGGACCCGGACCCTTACCCGGAACCGGAACCGGATCCGGACCCGGACCCGGACCCGGACCCGGACCCGGACCCTTACCCGGACCCGGACCCGGACCCGGACCCGGACCAGGACCCGGACCCGGATCCTTACCCGGAACCGGAACCGGACCCGGACCCGGACCCGGACCCGGACCCGGACCCGGACCCGGACCTGGACCCTTACCTGGACCCGGACCCGGACCCGGACCCGGACCCGGACCCTTACCCGGACCCGGACCCGGACCCTTACCCGGACCCGGACCCGGACCCGGACCCGGACCCCGACCCGGAACCGGACCCGGACCCGGACCCTTACCGGGACCCGGACCCGGACCCGGACCCGGAACCTGACCCGGACCCGGACCCGGACCCGGACCCGGACCCTTACCCGGACCCGGACCCGGACCCGGACCCGGACCCAGACCCGGACCCGGACCCTTACCCGGACCCTTACCCGGAACCGGAACCGGATCCGGACCCGGACCCGGACCCGGACCCGGACCCGGACCCTTACCCGGACCCGGACCCGGACCCGGACCCGGACCAGGACCCGGACCCGGATCCTTACCCGGAACCGGAACCGGACCCGGACCCGGACCCGGACCCGGACCCGGACCCGGACCCGGACCTGGACCCTTACCTGGACCCGGACCCGGACCCTTACCCGGACCCGGACCCGGACCCTTACCCGGACCCGGACCCGGACCCGGACCCGGACCCCGACCCGGAACCGGACCCGGACCCGGACCCTTACCCGGACCCGGACCCGGACCCGGACCCGGAACCTGACCCGGACCCGGACCCGGACCCGGACCCGGACCCTTACCCGGACCCGGACCCGGACCCGGACCCGGACCCAGACCCGGACCCGGACCCTTACCCGGACCCTTACCCGGAACCGGAACCGGATCCGGACCCGGACCCGGACCCGGACCCGGACCCGGACCCTTACCCGGACCCGGACCCGGACCCGGACCAGGACCCGGACCCGGATCCTTACCCGGAACCGGAACCGGACCCGGACCCGGACCCGGACCCGGACCCGGACCCGGACCCGGACCCGGACCTGGACCCTTACCTGGACCCGGACCCGGACCCGGACCCGGACCCGGACCCTTACCCGGACCCGGACCCGGACCCTTACCCGGACCCGGACCCGGACCCGGACCCGGACCCCGACCCGGAACCGGACCCGGACCCGGACCCTTACCCGGACCCGGACCCGGACCCGGACCCGGAACCTGACCCGGACCCGGACCCGGACCCGGACCCGGACCCTTACCCGGACCCGGACCCGGACCCGGACCCGGACCCAGACCCGGACCCGGACCCTTACCCGGACCCTTACCCGGACCCGGACCCGGACCCGGACCCGGACCCGGACCCGGACCCTTACCCGGACCCGGACCCGGACCCTTACCCGGACCCGGACCCGGACCCGGACCCGGACCCGGACCCCGACCCGGAACCGGACCCGGACCCGGACCCTTACCCGGACCCGGACCCGGACCCGGACCCGGAACCTGACCCGGACCCGGACCCGGACCCGGACCCGGACCCTTACCCGGACCCGGACCCGGACCCGGACCCGGACCCAGACCCGGACCCGGACCCTTACCCGGACCCTTACCCGGACCCGGACCCTTACCCGGAACCGGAACCGGATCCGGACCCGGACCCTTACCCGGACCCGGACCCGGACCCGGACCAGGACCCGGACCCGGATCCTTACCCGGAACCGGAACCGGACCCGGACCCGGACCCGGACCCGGACCCGGACCCGGACCCGGACCCGGACCTGGACCCTTACCTGGACCCGGACCCGGACCCGGACCCGGACCCTTACCCGGACCCGGACCCGGACCCGGACCCTTACCCGGACCCGGACCCGGACCCGGACCCGGACCCCGACCCGGAACCGGACCCGGACCCGGACCCTTACCCGGACCCGGACCCGGACCCGGACCCGGAACCTGACCCGGACCCGGACCCGGACCCGGACCCGGACCATTACCCGGACCCGGACCCGGACCCGGACCCGGACCCAGACCCGGACCCGGACCCTTACCCGGACCCTTACCCGGACCCTTACCCGGACCCGGACCCGGACCCGGACCCGGACCCGGACCCGGACCCGGACCCGGACCCTTACCCGGACCCTTACCCGGACCCGGACCCGGACCCGGACCCGGACCCGGACCCGGACCCGGACCTGGACCCTTACCTGGACCCGGATCCTTACCCGGAACCGGAACCGGACCCGGACCCGGACCCGGACCCGGACCCGGACCTGGACCCTTACCTGGACCCGGACCCGGACCCGGACCCTTACCCGGACCCGGACCCGGACCCTTACCCGGACCCGGACCCGGACCCGGACCCGGACCCGGAACCGGACCCTTACCCGGAACCGGAACCGGAACCGGAACCGGACCTGGACCCGGACCCTGACCCGGACCCGGACCCGGACCCGGACCTGGACATGGACCCGGACCCTTACCCGGACCCGGACCCGGACCCGGACCCGGACCCGGACCCGGACCCGGACCCGGACCCGGACCCTTACCCGGACCCGGACCCGGACCCGGACCCGGAACCTGACCCGGACCCGGACCCGGACCCGGACCCGGACCCGGACCCGGACCCGGACCCGGACCCGGACCCAGACCCGGACCCGGACCCGGACCCGGACCCGGACCCGGAACCTTACCCGGACCCGGACCCGGACCCGGACCCGGACCCGGACCTTTACCCGGACCCGGACCCGGACCCTTACCCGGACCCGGACCCGGACCCGGACCCTTACCCGGACCCGGACCCGGACCCGGACCCGGACGCGGACCCGGACCCGGACCCGGACCCGGACCCGGACCCGGACCCGGACCCGGACCCGGACCCTTACCCGGACCCGGACCCGGACCCGGACCCGGACCCGGACCCGGACCCGGACCCGGACCCGGACCCGGAACCTTACCCGGACCCGGACCCGGACCCGGACCCGGACCCGGACCTTTACCCGGACCCGGACCCGGACCCTTACCCGGACCCGGACCCGGACCCGGACCCTTACCCGGACCCGGACCCGGACCCGGACCCGGACGCGGACCCGGACCCGGACCCGGACCCGGACCCGGACCCGGACCCGGACCCGGACCCGGACCCTTACCCGGACCCGGACCCGGACCCGGACCCGGACCCGGACCCGGACCCGGACCCGGACCCGGACCCGGACCCGGAACCTTACCCGGACCCGGAATCGGAACCGGACCCGGACCCGGACCCGGACCCGGACCCGGACCCGGACCCGGACCCTTACCCGGACCCGGACTTTGACCCGGACCTTTACCCGGACCCGGAACCGGAACCGGACCCGGACCCGGACCCGGACCCGGACCCGGACCCGGACCCGGACCCTTACCCGGACCCGGACCCGGACCCGGACATGGTCCCGGACACTTACCCGGACCCGGACCCGGACCCGGACCCGGACCCGGACCCAGACCCTTACCCGGACCCGGACCCGGACCCGGACCCAGACCCAGACCCTGACCCGGACCCAGATTTGGACCCGGACCCGGACCCGGACCCGGACCCGGACCCGGACCCGGACCCGGACCCGGACCCGGACCCGGACCCGGACCCTAACTCGGACCCGGACCCGGACCCTAACTCGGACCCGGACCCGGACCCGGACCCGGACCCGGACCCGGACCCGGACCCTTACCCGGACCCGGACCCAGACCCCGACACAGACCCGGACCCTTACCCGGAACCGGACCCGGACCCGGACCCGGACCCTTACCCGGACCCGGACCCGGACCCAGACCAGGACCCGGACCCGGATCCTTACCCGGAATCGGAACCGGAACCGGAACCGGACCCGGACCCGGACCCGGACCTGGACCCTTACCTGGACCCGGACTCGGACCCGGACCCGGACCCTTACCCGGACCCGGACCCGGACCCTTACCCAGACCCGGACCCGGACCCTTACCCGGACCCCGACCCGGAACCGGACCCTTACCCGGAACCGGAACCGGAACCGGACCTGGACCCGGACCCTGAGAAGGGCCCGGACCCGGACCCGGACCCGGACCCTTACCCGGACCCGGACCCGGACCCGGACCCGGACCCGGATCCGGACCCGGACCCGGACCCGGACCCGGAGCCGGACCCGGACCCGGACCCGGACCCGGACCCGGACCCTTACCCGGACCCGGACCCGGACCCGGACCCGGACCCGGACCCGGACCCGGACCCGGAACCTTACCCGGACCCGGAATCGGAACCGGACCCGGACCCGGACCCGGACCCGGACCCGGACCCGGACCCGGACCCGGACCCTTACCCGGACCCGGACTTTGACCCGGACCTTTACCCGGACCCGGAACCGGAACCGGACCCGGACCCGGACCCGGACCCGGACCCGGACCCGGACCCGGACCCGGACCCGGACCCGGACCCTTACCCGGACCCGGACCCGGACCCGGACATGGACCCGGACACTTACCCGGACCCGGACCCGGACCCGGACCCAGACCCTTACCCGGACCCGGACCCGGACCCGGACCCAGACCCAGACCCTGACCCGGACCCAGACTTGGACCCGGACCCGGACCCGGACCCGGACCCGGACCCGGACCCGGACCCGGACCCAGACCCGGAACCTTACCCGGACCCGGACCCGGACCCGGACCAGGACCCGGACCCGGACCCGGACCTTTACCCGGACCCGGACCCGGACCCGGACCCGGACCCGGACCCGGACCCGGACCCGGACCCGGACCCGGACCCGGACCCTTACCCGGACCTTTACCCGGACCCGGACCCGGACCCGGACCCTTACCCGGACCCGGACCCGGACCCGGACCCTTACCCGGACCCGGACCCGGACCCGGACCCGGACGCGGACCCGGACCCGGACCCGGACCCGGACCCGGACCCGGACCCGGACCCGGACCCGGACCCTTACCCGGACCCGGACCCGGACCCGGACCCGGACCCGGACCCGGACCCGGACCCGGACCCGGAACCTTACCCGGACCCGGAATCGGAACCGGACCCGGACCCGGACCCGGACCCGGACCCGGACCCGGACCCGGACCCGGACCCGGACCCGGACCCTTACCCGGACCCGGACTTTGACCCGGACCTTTACCCGGACCCGGAACCGGACCCGGACCCGGACCCGGACCCGGACCCGGACCCGGACCCGGACCCTTACCCGGACCCGGACCCGGACCCGGACATGGACCCGGACACTTACCCGGACCCGGACCCGGACCCGGACCCAGACCCTTACCCGGACCCGGACCCGGACCCGGACCCAGACCCAGACCCTGACCCGGACCCAGACTTGGACCCGGACCCGGACCCGGACCCGGACCCGGACCCGGACCCGGACCCGGACCCAGACCCGGAACCTTACCCGGACCCGGACCCGGACCCGGACCAGGACCCGGACCCGGACCTTTACCCGGACCCGGACCCGGACCCGGACCCGGACCCGGACCCGGACCCGGACCCGGACCCGGACCCGGACCCGGACCCTTACCCGGACCTTTACCCGGACCCGGACCCGGACCCGGACCCTTACCCGGACCCGGACCCGGACCCGGACCCTTACCCGGACCCGGACCCGGACCCGGACCCGGACGCGGACCCGGACCCGGACCCGGACCCGGACCCGGACCCGGACCCGGACCCGGACCCGGACCCTTACCCGGACCCGGACCCGGACCCGGACCCGGACCCGGACCCGGACCCGGACCCGGACCCGGAACCTTACCCGGACCCGGAATCGGAACCGGACCCGGACCCGGACCCGGACCCGGACCCGGACCCGGACCCGGACCCGGACCCGGACCCGGACCCTTACCCGGACCCGGACTTTGACCCGGACCTTTACCCGGACCCGGAACCGGACCCGGACCCGGACCCGGACCCGGACCCGGACCCGGACCCGGACCCGGACCCTTACCCGGACCCGGACCCGGACCCGGACATGGACCCGGACACTTACCCGGACCCGGACCCGGACCCGGACCCAGACACTTACCCGGACCCGGACCCGGACCCGGACCCAGACCCAGACCCTGACCCGGACCCAGACTTGGACCCGGACCCGGACCCGGACCCGGACCCGGACCCGGACCCGGACCCAGACCCGGAACCTTACCCGGACCCGGACCCGGACCCGGACCCGGACCCGGACCGTAACTCGGACCCGGACCCAGGCCCGGACCCGGACCCGGACCCGGACCCGGACCCGGACCCGGACCCTTACCCGGACCCGGACCCAGACCCCGACACAGACCCGGACCCTTACCCGGAACCGGACACGGACCCGGACCCGGACCCTTACCCGGACCCGGACCCGGACCCAGACCAGGACCCGGACCCGGATCCTTACCCGGAATCGGAACCGGAACCGGAACCGGACCCGGACCCGGACCCGGACCTGGACCCTTACCTGGACCCGGACCCGGACCCGGACCCGGACCCTTACCCGGACCCGGACCCGGACCCTTACCCGGACCCGGACCCGGACCCTTACCCGGACCCCGACCCGGAACCGGACCCTTACCCGGAACCGGAACCGGAACCGGACCTGGACCCGGACCCTGACAAGGGCCCGGACGCGGACCCGGACCCGGACCCTTACCCGGACCCGGACCCGGACCCGGACCCGGACCCGGAGCCGGACCCGGACCCGGACCCGGACCCGGAGCCGGACCCGGACCCGGACCCGGACCCGGACCCGGACCCGGACCCTTACCCGGACCCGGACCCGGACCCGGACCCGGACCCGGACCCGGACCCGGACCCGGACCCGGAACCTTACCCGGACCCGGAATCGGAACCGGACCCGGACCCGGACCCGGACCCGGACCCGGACCCTTACCCGGACCCGGACCCGGACCCTTACCCGGACCCCGACCCGGAACCGGACCCTTACCCGGAACCGGAACCGGAACCGGACCTGGACCCGGACCCTGACAAGGGCCCGGACGCGGACCCGGACCCGGACCCTTACCCGGACCCGGACCCGGACCCGGAGCCGGACCCGGAGCCGGACCCGGACCCGGACCCGGACCCGGAGCCGGACCCGGACCCGGACCCGGACCCGGACCCGGACCCGGACCCTTACCCGGACCCGGACCCGGACCCGGACCCGGACCCGGAACCTTACCCAGACCCGGAATCGGAACCGGACCCGGACCCGGACCCGGACCCGGACCCGGACCCGGACCCGGACCCGGACCCTTACCCGGACCCGGACTTTGACCCGGACCTTTACCCGGACCCGGAACCGGAACCGTACCCGGACCCGTACCCGGACCCGGACCCGGACCCGGACCCGGACCCTTACCCGGACCCGGACCCGGACCCGGACATGGACCCGGACACTTACCCGGACCCGGACCCGGACCCGGACCCAGACCCTTACCCGGACCCGGACCCGGACCCGGACCCGGACCCAGACCCAGACCCTGACCCGGACCCAGACTTGGACCCGGACCCGGACCCGGACCCGGACCCGGACCCGGACCCGGACCCAGACCCGGAACCTTACCCGGACCCGGACCCGGACCCGGACCCGGACCTTTACCCGGACCCGGACCCGGACCCGGACCCGGACCCGGACCCGGACCCGGACCCTTACCCGGACCCCGACCCGGAACCGGACCCTTACCCGGAACCGGAACCGGAACCGGACCTGGACCCGGACCCTGACAAGGGCCCGGACCCGGACCCGGACCCGGACCCTTACCCGGACCCGGACCCGGACCCGGACCCGGACCCGGAGCCGGACCCGGACCCGGACCCGGACCCGGAGCCGGACCCGGACCCGGACCCGGACCCGGACCCGGGCCCGGACCCGGACCCTTACCCGGACCCGGACCCGGACCCGGACACGGACCCGGACCCGGACCCGGACCCGGAACCTTACCCGGACCCGGAATCGGAACCGGACCCGGACCCGGACCCGGACCCGGACCCGGACCCGGACCCGGACCCTTACCCGGACCCGGACTTTGACCCGGACCTTTACCCGGACCCGGAACCGGAACCGGAACCGGACCCGGACCCGGACCCGGACCCGGACCCGGACCCTTACCCGGACCCGGACCCGGACCCGGACATGGACCCGGACACTTACCCGGACCCGGACCCGGACCCAGACCCTTACCCGGACCCGGACCCGGACCCGGACCCGGACCCGGACCCAGACCCAGACCCTGACCCGGACCCAGACTTGGACCCGGACCCGGACCCGGACCCGGACCCGGACCCGGACCCGGACCCAGACCCGGAACCTTACCCGGACCCGGACCCGGACCCGGACCAGGACCCGGACCCGGACCTTTACCCGGACCCGGACCCGGACCCGGACCCGGACCCGGACCCGGACCCGGACCCGGACCCGGACCCGGACCCTTACCCGGACCCTTACCAGGACCCGGACCCGGACCCGGACCCGGACCCGGACCCGGACCCGGACCCGGACCCGGACCCAGACCCGGACCCGGACCCGGACCCGGACCCTAACTCGGACCCGGACCCGGACCCGGACCCGGACCCGGACCCGGACCCGGACCCGGACCCGGACCCTTACCCGGACCCGGACCCAGACCCCGACACAGACCCGGACCCTTACCCGGAACCGGACCCGGACCCGGACCCGGACCCGGACCCTTACCCGGACCCGGACCCGGACCCAGACCAGGACCCGGACCCGGATCCTTACCCGGAATCGGAACCGGAACCGGAACCGGACCCGGACCCGGACCCGGACCTGGACCCTTACCTGGACCCGGACCCGGACCCGGACGCGGACCCTTACCCGGACCCGGACCCGGACCCTTACCCGGACCCGGACCCGGACCCTTACCCGGACCCCGACCCGGAACCTTACCCGGACCCGGACCCGGACCCGGACCCGGACCCGGACCCGGACCCTAACTCGGACCCGGACCCGGACCCGGACCCGGACCCGGACCCGGACCCGGACCCGGACCCGGACCCGGACCCGGACCCGGACCCGGACCCTTACCCGGAACCGGACCCGGACCCGGACCCGGACCCTTACCCGGACCCGGACCCGGACCCAGACCAGGACCCGGACCCGGATCCTTACCCGGAATCGGAACCGGAACCGGACCCGGACCCGGACCCGGACCCGGACCCGGACCTGGACCCTTACCCGGACCCGGACCCGGACCCGGACCCGGACCCTTACCCGGACCCGGACCCGGACCCTTACCCGGACCCGGACCCGGACCCTTACCCGGACCCCGACCCGGAACCGGACCCTTACCCGGAACCGGAACCGGAACCGGACCTGGACCCGGACCCGGACCCGGACCCGGACCCGGACCCGGACCCGGACCCGGACCCAGACCCGGACCCGGACCCGGACCCGGACATGGACCCGGACCCTTACCCGGACCCGGACCCGGACCCGGACCCGGACCCGGACCCAGACCCTTACCCGGACCCGGACCGTGACCCGGACCCGGACCCTTACCCAGACCCGGACCCGGACCCGGACCCGGACCCTAACTCGGACCCGGACCCGGACCCGGACCCGGACCCGGACCCGGACCCGGACCCGGACCCGGACCCGGACCCGGACCTGGACCCGGACCCTTACCCGGACCCGGACCCGGACCAGGACCCGGACCCGGACCCGGACCAGGACCCGGACCCGGATCCTTACCCGGACCCGGACCCGGACCCGGACCCGGACCCGGACCCGGACCCGGACCCTTACCCGGACCCTTACCAGGACCCGGACCCGGACCCGGACCCAGACCCGGACCCGGACCCGGACCCGGACCCTAACTCGGACCCGGACCCGGACCCAGACCCGGACCCGGACCCGGACCCGGACCCGGACCCGGACCCGGACCCGGACCCGGACCCTTACCCGGACCCGGACCCGGACCCGGACCCGGACCCGGACCCGGACCCGGACCCGGACCCGGACCCGGACCCGGACCCGGACCCGGAACCTTACCCGGACCCGGACCCGGACCCGGACCCAGACCCTTACCCGGACCCGGACCCGGACCCGGACCCAGACCCAGACCCTGACCCGGACCCAGACTTGGACCCGGACCCGGACCCGGACCCGGACCCGGACCCGGACCCGGACCCGGACCCGGACCCGGACCCGGACCCGGACCCAGACCCGGAACCTTACCCGGACCAGGACCCGGACCCGGACCAGGACCCGGACCCGGACCTTTACCCGGACCCGGACCCGGACCCGGACCCGGACCCGGACCCGGACCCGGACCCTTACCCGGACCCTTACCAGGACCCGGACCCGGACCCGGACCCGGACCCGGACCCGGACCCGGACCCGGACCCAGACCCGGACCCGGACCCGGACCCGGACCCTAACTCGGACCCGAACCCGGACCCGGACCCGGACCCGGACCCGGACCCTTACCCGGACCCGGACCCAGACCCCGACACAGACCCGGACCCTTACCCGGAACCGGACCCGGACCCGGACCCGAACCCTTACCCGGACCCGGACCCGGACCCAGACCAGGACCCGGACCCGGATCCTTACCCGGAATCGGAACCGGAACCGGAACCGGACCCGGACCCGGACCCGGACCTGGACCCTTACCTGGACCCGGACCCGGACCCGGACCCGGACCCTTACCCGGACCCGGACCCGGACCCTTACCCGGACCCGGACCCGGACCCTTACCCGGACCCCGACCCGGAACCGGACCCTTACCCGGAACCGGAACCGGAACCGGACCTGGATCCAGACCCGGAACCTTACCCGGACCCGGACCCGGACCCGGACCCGGACCCGGACCCGGACCCTAACTCGGACCCGGACCCGGACCCGGACCCGGACCCGGACCCGGACCCGGACCCGGACCCTTACCCGGACCCGGACCCAGACCCCGACACAGACCCGGACCCTTACCCGGAACCGGACCCGGACCCGGACCCGGACCCTTACCCGGACCCGGACCCGGACCCAGACCAGGACCCGGACCCGGATCCTTACCCGGAATCGGAACCGGAACCGGAACCGGACCCGGACCCGGACCCGGACCTGGACCCTTACCTGGACCCGGACCCGGACCCGGACCCGGACCCTTACCCGGACCCGGACCCGGACCCTTACCCGGACCCGGACCCGGACCCTTACCCGGACCCCGACCCGGAACCGGACCCTTACCCGGAACCGGAACCGGAACCGGACCTGGATCCAGACCCGGAACCTTACCCGGACCCGGACCCGGACCCGGACCCGGACCCGGACCCGGACCCTAACTCGGACCCGGACCCGGACCCGGACCCGGACCCGGACCCGGACCCGGACCCGGACCCGGACCCGGACCCGGACCCTTACCCGGACCCGGACCCAGACCCCGACACAGACCCGGACCCTTACCCGGACCCGGACCCGGACCCGGACCCGGACCCGGACCCTTACCCGGACCCGGACCCAGACCCCGACCCGGAACCGGACCCTTACCCGGAACCGGAACCGGAACCGGACCTGGACCCGGACCCGGACCCGGACCCGGACCCGGACCCAGACCCGGACCCGGACCCGGACCCGGACATGGACCCGGACCCTTACCCGGACCCGGACCCGGACCCGGACCCAGACCCGGACCCAGACCCTTACCTGGACCCGGACCCGGACCCGGACCCGGACCCGGACCGTGACCCGGACCCGGACCCTTACCCAGACCCGGACCCGGACCCGGACCCGGACCCTAACTCGGACCCGGACCCGGACCCGGACCCGGACCCGGACCCGGACCCGGACCCGGACCCGGACCCGGACCCGGACCCGGACCCGGACCCGGACCCTTACCCGGACCCGGACCCGGACCAGGACCCGGACCCGGATCCTTACCCGGACCCGGACCCGGACCCGGACCCGGACCCGGACCCGGACCCGGACCCGGACCCTTACCCGGACCCTTACCAGGACCCGGACCCGGACCCGGACCCAGACCCGGACCCGGACCCGGACCCTAACTCGGACCCGGACCCGGACCCAGACCCGGACCCGGACCCGGACCCGGACCCGGACCCGGACCCGGACCCGGACCCGGACCCGGACCCGGACCCTTACCCGGACCCGGACCCGGACCCGGACCCGGACCCGGACCCGGACCCGGACCCGGACCCGGACCCGGACCCTTACCCGGACCCGGACCCGGACCCGGACCCGGACCCGGACCCGGAACCTTACCCGGACCCGGAATCGGAACCGGACCCGGACCCGGACCCGGACCCGGACCCGGACCCGGACCCGGACCCGGACCCGGACCCTTACCCGGACCCGGACTTTGACCCGGACCTTTACCCGGACCCGGAACCGGAACCGGACCCGGACCCGGACCCGGACCCGGACCCGGACCCGGACCCGGACCCTTACCCGGACCCGGACCCGGACATGGACCCGGACACTTACCCGGACCCGGACCCGGACCCGGACCCAGACCCTTACCCGGACCCGGACCCGGACCCGGACCCAGACCCAGACCCTGACCCGGACCCAGACTTGGACCCAGACCCGGACCCGGACCCGGACCCGGACCCGGACCCGGACCCAGACCCGGAACCTTACCCGGACCCGGACCCGGACCCGGACCAGGACCCGGACCCGGACCTTTACCCGGACCCGGACCCGGACCTGGACCCGGACCCGGACCCGGACCCGGACCCTTACCCGGACCCTTACCAGGACCCGGACCCGGACCCGGACCCGGACCCGGACCCGGACCCGGACCCGGACCCGGACCCGGACCCAGACCCGGACCCGGACCCGGACCCGGACCCTAACTCGGACCCGGACCCGGACCCGGACCCGGACCCGGACCCGGACCCTTACCCGGACCCGGACCCAGACCCCGACACAGACCCGGACCCTTACCCGGAACCGGACCCGGACCCGGACCCGGACCCTTACCCGGACCCGGACCCGGACCCAGACCAGGACCCGGACCCGGATCCTTACCCGGAATCGGAACCGGAACCGGAACCGGAACCGGACCCGGACCCGGACCTGGACCCTTACCTGGACCCGGACCCGGACCCGGACCCTTACCCGGACCCGGACCCGGACCCTTACCCGGACCCGGACCCGGACCCTTACCCGGACCCCGACCCGGAACCGGACCCTTACCAGGAACCGGAACCGGAACCGGACCTGGACCCGGACCCTGACACGGACCCGGACACTTACCCGGACCTGGACCCGGACCCGGACGCGGACCCGGACCCGCACCCAGACCCGGACACGGACCCTTACCAGGACCCGGACCCGGACCCGGACCCGGACCCGGACCCGGACATGGACCCGGACCCTTACCCGGACCGGGACCCGGACCCGGACCCGGACCCGGACCCGGACCCAGACCCTTACCTGGACCCGGACCCGGACCCGGACCCGGACCCGGACCGGGACCCGGACCCGGACCCTTACCCAGACCCGGACCCGGACCCAGACCCGGACCCTAACTCGGACCCGGACCCGGACCCGGACCCGGACCCGGACCCGGACCCGGACCCGGACCCGGACCCCGACCCGGACCCGGACCCGGACCCGGACCCAGACCCTGACCCTGACCCGGACCCGGACCCGGACCCGGACCCTAACTCGGACCCGGACCCGGACCCGGACCCGGACCCGGACCCGGACCCGGACCCGGACCCGGACCCCGACCCGGACCCGGACCCGGACCCGGACCCGGACCCCGACCCGGACCCGGACCCGGACCCGGACCCAGACCCTGACCCTGACCCGGACCCGGACCCGGACCCGGACCCTAACTCGGACCCGGACCCGGACCCGGACCCGGACCCGGACCCGGACCCGGACCCGGACCCGGACCCGGACCCGGACCCGGACCCGGACCCGGACCCGGACCCGGACCAGGACCCGGACCCGGATCCTTACCCGGACCCGGACCCGGACCCGGACCCGGACCCGGACCGGGACCCGGACCCGGACCCTTACCCGGACCCGGACCCGGACCCGGACCCGGACCCTAACTCGGACCCGGACCCGGACCCGGACCCGGACCCGGACCCGGACCCCGACGCGGACCCGGACCCGGACCCGGACCCGGACCCGGACCCGGACCCGGACCAGGACCCGGACCCGGATCCTTACCCGGACCCGGACCCGGACATGGACCCGGACCCTTACCCGGACCCGGACCCGGACCCGGACCCGGACCCGGACCCGGACCCTTACCAGGACCCGGACCCGGACCCGGACCCGGACCCGGACCCGGACCCGGACCCGGACCCTTACCCAGACCCGGACCCGGACCCGGACCCGGACCCTAACTCGGACCCGGACCCGGACCCGGACCCGGACCCGGACCCGGACCCGGACCCGGACCCGGACCCGGACCCGGACCCGGACCCGGACCCTTACCCGGACCCGGACCCGGACCCGGACCAGGACCCGGACCCGGATCCTTACCCGGACCCGGACCCGGACCCGGACCCGGACCCGGACCCGGACCCGGACCCGGACCCTTACCCGGACCCTTACCAGGACCCGGACCCGGACCCGGACCCGGACCCGGACCCGGACCCAGACCCGGACCCGGGCCCAGACCCGGACCCGGACCCGGACCCGGACCCTAACTCGGACCCGGACCCGGACCCAGACCCGGACCCGGACCCGGACCCGGACGCGGACCCGGACCCGGACCCGGACCCGGACCCGGACCCGGACCCGGACCCTTACCTGGACCCGGACCCGGACCCGGACCCGGACCCGGACCCGGACCCGGACCCGGACCCGGAACCTTACCCGGACCCGGAATCGGAACCGGACCCGGACCCGGACCCGGACCCGGACCCGGACCCGGACCCGGACCCTTACCCGGACCCGGACTTTGACCCGGACCTTTACCCGGACCCGGAACCGGAACCGGACCCGGACCCGGACCCGGACCCGGACCCGGACCCGGACCCTTACCCGGACCCGGACCAGGACCCGGACACAGACCCGGACCCTTACCCGGAACCGGACCCGGACCCGGACCCGGACCCGGACCCTTACCCGGACCCGGACCCGGACCCAGACTTGGACCCGGACCCGGACCCGGACCCGGACCCGGACCCGGACCCGGACCCGGACCCAGACCCGGAACCTTACCCGGACCCGGACCCGGACCCGGACCCGGACCCGGACCCTTACCCGGACCCGGACCCGGACCCGGACCCGGACCCGGACCCGGACCGGGACCCGGACCCGGACCCTTACCCAGACCCGGACCCGGACCCGGACCCGGACCCTAACTCGGACCCGGACCCGGACCCGGACCCGGACCCGGACCCGGACCCGGACCCGGACCCGGACCCGGACCCGGACCCGGACCCTTACCCGGACCCGGACCCGGACCCGGACCAGGACCCGGACCCGGATCCTTACCCGGACCCGGACCCGGACCCGGACCCGGACCCGGACCCGGACCCGGACCCGGACCCTTACCCGGACCCTTACCAGGACCCGGACCCGGACCCGGACCCGGACCCGGACCCGGACCCAGACCCGGACCCGGGCCCAGACCCGGACCCGGACCCGGACCCGGACCCTAACTCGGACCCGGACCCGGACCCAGACCCGGACCCGGACCCGGACCCGGACCCGGACCCGGACCCGGACCCTTACCCGGACCCGGACCCGGACCCGGACGCGGACCCGGACCCGGACCCGGACCCGGACCCGGACCCGGACCCGGACCCTTACCTGGACCCGGACCCGGACCCGGACCCGGACCCGGACCCGGACCCGGACCCGGACCCGGAACCTTACCCGGACCCGGAATCGGAACCGGACCCGGACCCGGACCCGGACCCGGACCCGGACCCGGACCCGGACCCTTACCCGGACCCGGACTTTGACCCGGACCTTTACCCGGACCCGGAACCGGAACCGGACCCGGACCCGGACCCGGACCCGGACCCGGACCCGGACCCGGACCCTTACCCGGACCCGGACCAGGACCCGGACACAGACCCGGACCCTTACCCGGAACCGGACCCGGACCCGGACCCGGACCCGGACCCTTACCCGGACCCGGACCCGGACCCAGACTTGGACCCGGACCCGGACCCGGACCCGGACCCGGACCCGGACCCGGACCCGGACCCAGACCCGGAACCTTACCCGGACCCGGACCCGGACCCGGACCCGGACCCGGACCCTTACCCGGACCCGGACCCGGACCAGGACCCGGACCCGGATCCTTACCCGGACCCGGACCCGGACCAGGACCCGGACCCGGACCCGGACCCGGACCCGGACCCTTACCCGGACCCTTACCAGGACCCGGACCCGGACCCGGACCCAGACCCGGACCCGGACCCGGACCCGGAACCTAACTCGGACCCGGACCCGGACCCAGACCCGGACCCGGACCCGGACCCGGACCCGGACCCGGACCCGGACCCGGACCCGGACCCGGACCCGGACCCTTACCCGGACCCGGATCCGGACCCGGACCCGGACCCGGACCCGGACCCGGACCCGGACCCGGACCCGGACCCGGACCCTTACCCGGACCCGGACCCGGACCCGGACCCGGACCCGGACCCGGAACCTTACCCGGACCCGGAATCGGAACCGGACCCGGACCCGGACCCGGACCCGGACCCGGACCCGGACCCGGACCCGGACCCGGACCCGGACCCGGACCCGGACCCGGACCCGGACTTTGACCCGGACCTTTACCCGGACCCGGAACCGGAACCGGACCCGGACCCGGACCCGGACCCGGACCCGGACCCGGACCCTTACCCGGACCCGGACCCGGACCCGGACATGGACCCGGACACTTACCCGGACCCGGACCCGGACCCGGACCCAGACCCTTACCCGGACCCGGACCCGGACCCGGACCCAGACCCAGACCCTGACCCGGACCCAGACTTGGACCCAGACCCGGACCCGGACCAGGACCCGGACCCGGACCCGGACCCGGACCCGGACCCAGACCCGGAACCTTACCCGGACCCGGACCCGGACCCGGACCAGGACCCGGACCCGGACCTTTACCCGGACCCGGACCCGGACCTGGACCCGGACCCGGACCCGGACCCGGACCCTTACCCGGACCCTTACCAGGACCCGGACCCGGACCCGGACCCGGACCCGGACCCGGACCCGGACCCGGACCCAGACCCGGACCCGGACCCGGACCCGGACCCTAACTCGGACCCGGACCCGGACCCGGACCCGGACCCGGACCCGGACCCGGACCCTTACCCGGACCCGGACCCAGACCCCGACACAGACCCGGACCCTTACCCGGAACCGGACCCGGACCCGGACCCGGACCCTTACCCGGACCCGGACCCGGACCCAGACCAGGACCCGGACCCGGATCCTTACCCGGAATCGGAACCGGAACCGGAACCGGACCCGGACCCGGACCCGGACCCGGACCTGGACCCTTACCTGGACCCGGACCAGGACCCGGACCCGGACCCTTACCCGGACCCGGACCCGGACCCTTACCCGGACCCGGACCCGGACCCTTACCCGGACCCCGACCCGGAACCGGACCCTTACCCGGAACCGGAACCGGAACCGGACCTGGACCCGGACCCTGACACGGACCCGGACACTTACCCGGACCTGGACCCGGACCCGGACGCGGACCCGGACCCGGACCCAGACCCGGACACGGACCCTTACCAGGACCCGGACCCGGACCCGGACCCGGACCCGGACCCGGACATGGACCCGGACCCTTACCCGGACCCGGACCCGGACCCGGACCCGGACCCGGACCCAGACCCTTACCTGGACCCGGACCCGGACCGGGACCCGGACCCGGACCGGGACCCGGACCCGGACCCTTACCCAGACCCGGACCCGGACCCGGACCCGGACCCTAACTCGGACCCGGAACCGGACCCGGACCCGGACCCGGACCCGGACCCGGACCAGGACCCGGACCCGGATCCTTACCCGGACCCGGACCCGGACCAGGACCCGGACCCGGACCCGGACCCGGACCCGGACCCTTACCCGGACCCTTACCAGGACCCGGACCCAGACCCGGACCCAGACCCGGATCCGGACCCGGACCCTTACCCGGACCCTTACCAGGACCCGGACCCAGACCCGGACCCAGACCCGGATCCGGACCCGGACCCGGACCCTAACTCGGACCCGGACGCGGACCCAGACCCGGACCCGGACCCGGACCCGGACCCTAACTCGGACCCGGACCCGGACCCAGACCCGGACCCTAACCCTTACCAGGAACCGGAACCGGAACCGGACCTGGACCCGGACCCTGACACGGACCCGGACACTTACCCGGACCTGGACCCGGACCCGGACGCGGACCCGGACCCGCACCCAGACCCGGACACGGACCCTTACCAGGACCCGGACCCGGACCCGGACCCGGACCCGGACATGGACCCGGACCCTTACCCGGACCCGGACCCGGACCCGGACCCGGACCCGGACCCAGACCCTTACCTGGACCCGGACCCGGACCCGGACCCGGACCCGGACCGGGACCCGGACCCGGACCCTTACCCAGACCCGGACCCGGACCCAGACCCGGACCCTAACTCGGACCCGGACCCGGACCCGGACCCGGACCCGGACCCGGACCCGGACCCGGACCCGGACCCCGACCCGGACCCGGACCCGGACCCGGACCCAGACCCTGACCCTGACCCGGACCCGGACCCGGACCCGGACCCTAACTCGGACCCGGACCCGGACCCGGACCCGGACCCGGACCCGGACCCGGACCCGGACCCGGACCCGGACCCCGACCCGGACCCGGACCCGGACCCGGACCCGGACCCCGACCCGGACCCGGACCCGGACCCGGACCCAGACCCTGACCCTGACCCGGACCCGGACCCGGACCCGGACCCTAACTCGGACCCGGACCCGGACCCGGACCCGGACCCGGACCCGGACCCGGACCCGGACCCGGACCCGGACCCGGACACGGACCCGGACCCGGACCCGGACCCGGACCCGGATCCTTACCCGGACCCGGACCCGGACCCGGACCCGGACCCGGACCGGGACCCGGACCCGGACCCTTACCCAGACCCGGACCCGGACCCGGACCCGGACCCTAACTCGGACCCGGACCCGGACCCGGACCCGGACCCGGACCCGGACCCGGACGCGGACCCGGACCCGGACCCGGACCCGGACCCGGACCCGGACCCGGACCCTTACCGGGACCCGGACCCGGACCCGGACGCGGACCCGGACCCGGACCCGGACCCGGACCCGGACCCGGACCCGGACCCGGACCCTTACCCGGACCCGGACCCGGACCCGGACCCGGACCCGGACCCGGACCCGGACCCGGACCCGGACCCTTACCCGGACCCGGACCCAGACCCCGACACAGACCCGGACCCTTACCCGGAACCGGACCCGGACCCGGACCCGGACCCTTACCCGGACCCGGACCCGGACCCAGACCAGGACCCGGACCCGGATCCTTACCCGGAATCGGAACCGGAACCGGAACCGGACCCGGACCCGGACCCGGACCTGGACCCTTACCTGGACCCGGACCCGGACCCGGACCCGGACCCTTACCCGGACCCGGACCCGGACCCTTACCCGGACCCGGACCCGGACCCTTACCCGGACCCCGACCCGGAACCGGACCCTTACCCGGAACCGGAACCAGAACCGGACCTGGAGCCGGACCCTGACACGGACCCGGACCCTTACCCGGACCTGGACCCGGACCCGGACGCGGACCCGGACCCGGACACGGACCCGGACACGGACCCTTACCAGGACCCGGACCCGGACCCGGACCCGGACCCGGACATGGACCCGGACCCTTACCCGGACCCGGACCCGGACCCGGACCCGGACCCGGACCCAGACCCTTACCTGGACCCGGACCCGGACCCGGACCCGGACCCGGACCGGGACCCGGACCCGGACCCTTACCCAGACCCGGACCCGGACCCGGACCCGGACCCTAACTCGGACCCGGACCCGGACCCGGACCCGGACCCGGACCCGGACCCGGACCCGGACCCGGACCCGGACCCGGACCCGGACCCGGACCCTTACCCGGACCCGGACCCGGACCCGGACCAGGACCCGGACCCGGATCCTTACCCGGACCCGGACCCGGACCCGGACCCGGACCCGGACCCGGACCCGGACCCGGACCCTTACCCGGACCCTTACCAGGACCCGGACCCGGACCCGGACCCGTACCCGGACCCGGACCCAGACCCGGACCCGGGCCCAGACCCGGACCCGGACCCGGACCCGGACCCTAACTCGGACCCGGACCCGGACCCAGACCCGGACCCGGACCCGGACCCGGACCCGGACCCGGACCCGGACCCGGACCCGGACCCTTACCCGGACCCGGACCCGGACCCGGACGCGGACCCGGACCCGGACCCGGACCCGGACCCGGACCCGGACCCGGACCCTTACCCGGACCCGGACCCGGACCCGGACCCGGACCCGGACCCGGACCCGGACCCGGACCCGGAACCTTACCCGGACCCGGAATCGGAACCGGACCCGGACCCGGACCCGGACCCGGACCCGGACCCGGACCCGGACCCTTACCCGGACCCGGACTTTGACCCGGACCTTTACCCGGACCCGGAACCGGAACCGGACCCGGACCCGGACCCGGACCCGGACCCGGACCCGGACCCGGACCCTTACCCGGACCCGGACCCGGACCCGGACATGGACCCGGACCCGGACCCAGACCCTTACCCGGACCCGGACCCGGACCCAGACCAGGACCCGGACCCGGATCCTTACCCGGAATCGGAACCGGAACCAGAACCGGACCCGGACCCGGACCCGGACCTGGACCCTTACCTGGACCCGGACCCGGACCCGGACCCGGACCCTTACCCGGACCCGGACCCGGACCCGGACCCGGACCCGGACCCGGACCCTTACCCGGACCCCGACCCGGAACCGGACCCTTACCCGGAACCGGAACCGGAACCGGAACCGGACCTGGACCCGGACCCTTACCCGGACCCGGACTTTGACCCGGACCTTTACCCGGACCCGGAACCGGACCCGGACCCGGACCCGGACCCGGACCCGGACCCGGACCCGGACCCTTACCCGGACCCGGACCAGGACCAGGACCCGGACCCGGATCCTTACCCGGACCCGGACCCGGACCCTTACCCGGACCCTTACCAGGACCCGGACCCGGACCCGGACCCAGACCCGGACCCGGACCCGGACCCGGACCCTAACTCGGACCCGGACCCGGACCCAGACCCGGACCCAGACCAGGACCCGGACCCGGATCCTTACCCGGAATCGGAACCGGAACCGGACCAGGACCCGGACCCGGACCCGGACCCGGACCCTTACCCGGACCCCGACCCGGAACCGGACCCTTACCCGGAACCGGAACCGGAACCGGACCTGGACCCGGACCCGGACCCGGACCCGGACCCGGACCCAGACCCGGACCCGGACCCGGACCCGGACATGGACCCGGACCCTTACCCGGACCCGGACCCGGACCCGGACCCGGACCCAGACCCAGACCCTTACCTGGACCCGGACCCGGACCCGGACCCGGACCCGGACCGTGACCCGGACCCGGACCCTTACCCAGACCCGGACCCGGACCCGGACCCGGACCCTAACTCGGACCCGGACCCGGACCCGGACCCGGACCCGGACCCGGACCCGGACCCGGACCCGGACCCGGACCCGGACCCGGACCCGGACCCGGACCCTTACCCGGACCCGGACCCGGACCAGGACCCGGACCCGGATCCTTACCCGGACCCGGACCCGGACCCGGACCCGGACCCGGACCCGGACCCGGACCCTTACCCGGACCCTTACCAGGACCCGGACCCGGACCCGGACCCAGACCCGGACCCGGACCCGGACCCGGACCCTAACTCGGACCCGGACCCGGACCCAGACCCGGACCCGGACCCGGACCCGGACCCGGACCCGGACCCGGACCCTTACCCGGACCCGGACCCGGACCCGGACCCGGACCCGGACCCGGACCCGGACCCGGACCCGGACCCGGACCCGGACCCTTACCCGGACCCGGACCCGGACCCGGACCCGGACCCGGACCCGGACCCGGACCCGGACCCGGAACCTTACGCGGACCCGGAATCGGAACCGGACCCGGACCCGGACCCGGACCCGGACCCGGACCCGGACCCGGACCCGGACCCTTACCCGGACCCGGACTTTGACCCAGACCTTTACCCGGACCCGGAACCGGAACCGGACCCGGACCCGGACCCGGACCCGGACCCGGACCCGGACCCGGACCCTTACCCGGACCCGGACCAGGACCCGGACATGGACCCGGACACTTACCCGGACCCAGACCCGGACCCGGACCCAGACCCTTACCCGGACCCGGACCCGGACCCGGACCCGGACCCAGACCCAGACCCTGACCCGGACCCAGACTTGGACCCGGACCCGGACCCGGACCCGGACCCGGACCCGGACCCGGACCCGGACCCAGACCCGGAACCTTACCCGGACCCGGACCCGGACCCGGACCAGGACCCGGACCCGGACCTTTACCCGGACCCGGACCCGGACCCGGACCCGGACCCGGACCCGGACCCGGACCCGGACCCGGACCCGGACCCTTACCCGGACCCTTACCAGGACCCGGACCCGGACCCGGACCCGGACCCGGACCCGGACCCGGACCCGGACCCAGACCCGGACCCGGACCCGGACCCGGACCCTAACTCGGACCCGAACCCGGACCCGGACCCGGACCCGGACCCGGACCCGGACCCTTACCCGGACCCGGACCCAGACCCCGACACAGACCCGGACCCTTACCCGGAACCGGACCCGGACCCGGACCCGGACCCTTACCCGGACCCGGACCCGGACCCAGACTTGGACCCGGACCCGGACCCGGACCCGGACCCGGACCCGGACCCGGACCCGGACCCAGACCCGGAACCTTACCCGGACCCGGACCCGGACCCGGACCAGGACCCGGACCCGGACCTTTACCCGGACCCGGACCCGGACCCGGACCCGGACCCGGACCCGGACCCGGACCCGGACCCTTACCCGGACCCTTACCAGGACCCGGACCCGGACCCGGACCCGGACCCGGACCCGGACCCGGACCCAGACCCGGACCCGGACCCGGACCCGGACCCTAACTCGGACCCGAACCCGGACCCGGACCCGGACCCGGACCCGGACCCGGACCCTTACCCGGACCCGGACCCAGACCCCGACACAGACCCGGACCCTTACCCGGAACCGGACCCGGACCCGGACCCGGACCCTTACCCGGACCCGGACCCGGACCCAGACCAGGACCCGGACCCGGATCCTTACCCGGAATCGGAACCGGAACCGGAACCGGACCCGGACCCGGACCCGGACCTGGACCCTTACCTGGACCCGGACCCGGACCCGGACCCGGAACCTTACCCGGACCCGGACCCGGACCCGGACCCGGACCCGGACCCCGACCCTAACTCGGACCCGGACCCGGACCCGGACCCGGACCCGGACCCGGACCCGGACCCGGACCCGGACCCGGACCCGGACCCGGACCCTTACCCGGACCCGGACCCAGACCCCGACACAGACCCGGACCCTTACCCGGAACCGGACCCGGACCCGGACCCGGACCCTTACCCGGACCCGGACCCGGACCCAGACCAGGACCCGGACCCGGATCCTTACCCGGAATCGGAACCGGAACCGGACCCGGACCCGGACCCGGACCCGGACCTGGACCCTTACCCGGACCCGGACCCAGACCCGGACCCGGACCCGGACCCAGACCCTTACCTGGACCCGGACCCGGACACGGACCCGGACCCGGACCGTGACCCGGACCCGGACCCTTACCCAGACCCGGACCCGGACCCGGACCCGGACCCTAACTCGGACCCGGACCCGGACCCGGACCCGGACCCGGACCCGGACCCGGACCCGGACCCGGACCCGGACCCGGACCATTACCCGGACCCGGACCCGGACCAGGACCCGGACCCGGATCCTTACCCGGACCCGGACCCGGACCAGGACCCGGACCCGGACCCGGACCCGGACCCGGACCCTTACCCGGACCCTTACCAGGACCCGGACCCGGACCCGGACCCAGACCCGGACCCGGACCCGGACCCGGACCCTAACTCGGACCCGGACCCGGACCCAGACCCGGACCCGGACCCGGACCCGGACCCGGACCCGGACCCGGACCCGGACCCTTACCCGGACCCGGACCCGGACCCGGACCCGGACCCGGACCCGGAACCTTACCCGGACCCGGAATCGGAACCGGACCCGGACCCGGACCCGGACCCGGACCCGGACCCGGACCCGGACCCGGACCCGGACCCGGACCCGGACTTTGACCCGGACCTTTACCCGGACCCGGAACCGGAACCGGACCCGGACCCGGACCCGGACCCGGACCCGGACCCGGACCCGGACCCTTACCCGGACCCGGACCCGGACCCGGACATGGACCCGGACACTTACCCGGACCCGGACCCGGACCCGGACCCAGACCCTTACCCGGACCCGGACCCGGACCCGGACCCAGACCCAGACCCTGACCCGGACCCAGACTTGGACCCAGACCCGGACCCGGACCCGGACCCGGACCCGGACCCGGACCCGGACCCGGACCCGGACCCAGACCCGGAACCTTACCCGGACCCGGACCCGGACCCGGACCAGGACCCGGACCCGGACCTTTACCCGGACCCGGACCCGGACCTGGACCCGGACCCGGACCAGGACCCGGACCCTTACCCGGACCCTTACCAGGACCCGGACCCGGACCCGGACCCGGACCCGGACCCGGACCCGGACCCGGACCCAGACCCGGACCCGGACCCGGACCCGGACCCTAACTCGGACCCGGACCCGGACCCGGACCCGGACCCGGACCCGGACCCGGACCCTTACCCGGACCCGGACCCAGACCCCGACACAGACCCGGACCCTTACCCGGAACCGGACCCGGACCCGGACCCGGACCCTTACCCGGACCCGGACCCGGACCCAGACCAGGACCCGGACCCGGATCCTTACCCGGAATCGGAACCGGAACCGGAACCGGACCCGGACCCGGACCCGGACCCGGACCTGGACCCTTACCTGGACCCGGACCCGGACCCGGACCCGGACCCTTACCCGGACCCGGACCCGGACCCTTACCCGGACCCGGACCCGGACCCTTACCCGGACCCCGACCCGGAACCGGACCCTTACCCGGAACCGGAACCGGAACCGGACCTGGACCCGGACCCTGACACGGACCCGGACACTTACCCGGACCTGGACCCGGACCCGGACGCGGACCCGGACCCGGACCCAGACCCGGACACGGACCCTTACCAGGACCCGGACCCGGACCCGGACCCGGACCCGGACATGGACCCGGACCCTTACCCGGACCCGGACCCGGACCCGGACCCGGACCCGGACCCAGACCCTTACCTGGACCCGGACCCGGACCCGGACCCGGACCCGGACCGGGACCCGGACCCGGACCCTTACCCAGACCCGGACCCGGACCCGGACCCGGACCCTAACTCGGACCCGGAACCGGACCCGGACCCGGACCCGGACCCGGACCCGGACCAGGACCCGGACCCGGATCCTTACCCGGACCCGGACCCGGACCAGGACCCGGACCCGGACCCGGACCCGGACCCGGACCCTTACCCGGACCCTTACCAGGACCCGGACCCAGACCCGGACCCAGACCCGGATCCGGACCCGGACCCTTACCCGGACCCTTACCAGGACCCGGACCCAGACCCGGACCCAGACCCGGATCCGGACCCGGACCCGGACCCTAACTCGGACCCGGACCCGGACCCAGACCCGGACCCGGACCCGGACCCGGACCCTAACTCGGACCCGGACCCGGACCCAGACCCGGACCCGGACCCGGACCCGGACCCGGACCCGGACCCGGACCCGGACCCGGACCCGGACCCTTACCCGGACCCGGATCCGGACCCGGACCCGGACCCGGACCCGGACCCGGACCCGGACCCGGACCCGGACCCGGACCCTTACCCGGACCCGGACCCGGACCCGGACCCGGACCCGGACCCGGAACCTTACCCGGACCCGGAATCGGAACCGGACCCGGACCCGGACCCTGACCCGGACCCTGACCCGGACCCGGACCCGGACCCGGACCCGGACCCGGACTTTGACCCGGACCTTTACCCGGACCCGGAACCGGAACCGGAACCGGACCCGGACCCGGACCCGGACCCGGACCCGGACCCGGACCCTTACCCGGACCCGGACCCGGACCCGGACATGGACCCGGACACTTACCCGGACCCGGACCCGGACCCGGACCCAGACCCTTACCCGGACCCGGACCCGGACCCGGACCCAGACCCAGACCCTGACCCGGACCCAGACTTGGACCCAGACCCAGACCCGGACCCGGACCCGGACCCGGACCCGGACCCAGACCCGGAACCTTACCCGGACCCGGACCCGGACCCGGACCAGGACCCGGACCCGGACCTTTACCCGGACCCGGACCCGGACCTGGACCCGGACCCGGACCCGGACCCGGACCCTTACCCGGACCCTTACCAGGACCCGGACCCGGACCCGGACCCGGACCCGGACCCGGACCCGGACCCGGACCCAGACCCGGACCCGGACCCGGACCCGGACCCTAACTCGGACCCGGACCCGGACCCGGACCCGGACCCGGACCCGGACCCGGACCCTTACCCGGACCCGGACCCAGACCCCGACACAGACCCGGACCCTTACCCGGAACCGGACCCGGACCCGGACCCGGACCCTTACCCGGACCCGGACCCGGACCCAGACCAGGACCCGGACCCGGATCCTTACCCGGAATCGGAACCGGAACCGGAACCGGACCCGGACCCGGACCCGGACCCGGACCTGGACCCTTACCTGGACCCGGACCCGGACCCGGACCCGGACCCTTACCCGGACCCGGACCCGGACCCTTACCCGGACCCGGACCCGGACCCTTACCCGGACCCCGACCCGGAACCGGACCCTTACCCGGAACCGGAACCGGAACCGGACCTGGACCCGGACCCTGACACGGACCCGGACACTTACCCGGACCTGGACCCGGACCCGGACGCGGACCCGGACCCGGACCCAGACCCGGACACGGACCCTTACCAGGACCCGGACCCGGACCCGGACCCGGACCCGGACATGGACCCGGACCCTTACCCGGACCCGGACCCGGACCCGGACCCGGACCCGGACCCAGACCCTTACCTGGACCCGGACCCGGACCCGGACCCGGACCCGGACCGGGACCCGGACCCGGACCCTTACCCAGACCCGGACCCGGACCCGGACCCGGACCCTAACTCGGACCCGGAACCGGACCCGGACCCGGACCCGGACCCGGACCCGGACCCGGACCCAGACCCGGACCCGGACCCGGACCAGGACCCGGACCCGGATCCTTACCCGGACCCGGACCCGGACCCGGACCCGGACCCGGACCCGGACCCGGACCCGGACCCGGACCCTTACCCGGACCCTTACCAGGACCCGGACCCGGACCCGGACCCGGACCCGGACCCGGACCCAGACCCGGACCCGGGCCCAGACCCGGACCCGGACCCGGACCCGGACCCTAACTCGGACCCGGACCCGGACCCAGACCCGGACCCGGACCCGGACCCGGACCCGGACCCGGACCCGGACCCTTACCGGGACCCGGACCCGGACCCGGACCCGGACCCGGACCCGGACCCTTACCCGGACCCCGACCCGGAACCGGACCCTTACCCGGAACCGGAACCGGAACCGGACCTGGACCCGGACCCTGACACGGACCCGGACACTTACCCGGACCTGGACCCGGACCCGGACGCGGACCCGGACCCGGACCCAGACCCGGACACGGACCCTTACCAGGACCCGGACCCGGACCCGGACCCGGACCCGGACATGGACCCGGACCCTTACCCGGACCCGGACCCGGACCCGGACCCGGACCCGGACCCAGACCCTTACCTGGACCCGGACCCGGACCCGGACCCGGACCCGGACCGGGACCCGGACCCGGACCCTTACCCAGACCCGGACCCGGACCCGGACCCGGACCCTAACTCGGACCCGGAACCGGACCCGGACCCGGACCCGGACCCGGACCCGGACCCGGACCCGGACCCGGACCCAGACCCGGACCCGGACCCGGACCCGGAACCGGACCCTTACCCGGAACCGGAACCGGAACCGGACCTGGACCCGGACCCTGACACGGACCCGGACACTTACCCGGACCTGGACCCGGACCCGGACGCGGACCCGGACCCGGACCCAGACCCGGACACGGACCCTTACCAGGACCCGGACCCGGACCCGGACCCGGACCCGGACATGGACCCGGACCCTTACCCGGACCCGGACCCGGACCCGGACCCGGACCCGGACCCAGACCCTTACCTGGACCCGGACCCGGACCCGGACCCGGACCCGGACCGGGACCCGGACCCGGACCCTTACCCAGACCCGGACCCGGACCCGGACCCGGACCCTAACTCGGACCCGGAACCGGACCCGGACCCGGACCCGGACCCGGACCCGGACCCGGACCCGGACCCAGACCCGGACCCGGACCCGGACCAGGACCCGGACCCGGATCCTTACCCGGACCCGGACCCGGACCCGGACCCGGACCCGGACCCGGACCCGGACCCGGACCCTTACCCGGACCCTTACCAGGACCCGGACCCGGACCCGGACCCGGACCCGGACCCGGACCCAGACCCGGACCCGGGCCCAGACCCGGACCCGGACCCGGACCCGGACCCTAACTCGGACCCGGACCCGGACCCAGACCCGGACCCGGACCCGGACCCGGACCCGGACCCGGACCCGGACCCTTACCGGGACCCGGACCCGGACCCGGACCCGGACGCGGACCCGGACCCGGACCCGGACCCGGACCCGGACCCGGACCCGGACCCTTACCCGGACCTGGACCCTTACCTGGACCCGGACCCGGACCCGGACCCGGACCCTTACCCGGACCCGGACCCGGACCCGGACCCTTACCCGGACCCGGACCCGGACCCGGACCCGGACCCCGACCCGGAACCGGACCCGGACCCGGACCCTTACCCGGACCCGGACCCGGACCCGGACCCGGAACCTGACCCGGACCCGGACCCGGACCCGGACCCGGACCCGGACCATTACCCGGACCCGGACCCGGACCCGGACCCGGACCCAGACCCGGACCCGGACCCTTACCCGGACCCTTACCCGGACCCTTACCCGGACCCGGACCCGGACCCGGACCCGGACCCGGACCCGGACCCGGACCCGGACCCTTACCCGGACCCTTACCCGGACCCGGACCCGGACCCGGACCCGGACCCGGACCCGGACCCGGACCTGGACCCTTACCTGGACCCGGATCCTTACCCGGAACCGGAACCGGACCCGGACCCGGACCCGGACCCGGACCCGGACCTGGACCCTTACCTGGACCCGGACCCGGACCCGGACCCTTACCCGGACCCGGACCCGGACCCTTACCCGGACCCGGACCCGGACCCGGACCCGGACCCGGACCCGGAACCGGACCCTTACCCGGAACCGGAACCGGAACCGGAACCGGACCTGGACCCGGACCCTGACCCGGACCCGGACCCGGACCCGGACCTGGACATGGACCCGGACCCTTACCCGGACCCGGACCCGGACCCGGACCCGGACCCGGACCCGGACCCGGACCCGGACCCGGACCCGGACCCGGACCCGGAACCTTACCCGGACCCGGACCCGGACCCGGACCCGGACCCGGACCTTTACCCGGACCCGGACCCGGACCCTTACCCGGACCCGGACCCGGACCCGGACCCTTACCCGGACCCGGACCCGGACCCGGACCCGGACGCGGACCCGGACCCGGACCCGGACCCGGACCCGGACCCGGACCCGGACCCGGACCCGGACCCTTACCCGGACCCGGACCCGGACCCGGACCCGGACCCGGACCCGGACCCGGACCCGGACCCGGACCCGGACCCGGACCCGGAACCTTACCCGGACCCGGACCCGGACCCGGACCCGGACCCGGACCTTTACCCGGACCCGGACCCGGACCTGGACATGGACCCGGACCCTTACCCGGAGCCGGACCCGGACCCGGACCCGGACCCGGACCCGGACCCGGACCCGGACCCGGACCCGGACCCGGACCCGGACCCGGACCCGGACCCGGACCCGGACCCTTACCCGGACCCGGACCCGGACCCGGACCCGGAACCTGACCCGGACCCGGACCCGGACCCGGACCCGGACCCGGACCCGGACATGGACCCGGACCCTTACCCGGACCCGGACCCGGACCCGGACCCGGACCCGGACCCAGACCCTTACCTGGACCCGGACCCGGACCCGGACCCGGACCCGGATCCTTACCCGGAATCGGAACCGGAACCGGAACCGGACCCGGACCCGGACCCGGACCTGGACCCTTACCTGGACCCAGACCCGGACCGGGACCCTTACCAGTACCCGGACCCGGACCCGGACCCGGAACCGGAAC
Organism: Arizona elegans; assembly: GCA_022577455.1. Classification (NCBI taxonomy): domain Eukaryota; kingdom Metazoa; phylum Chordata; class Lepidosauria; order Squamata; family Colubridae; genus Arizona; species Arizona elegans. The sequence goes on from JAKOOJ010000026.1 coordinate 375,924, forward strand.
CGGAACCGGACCCGGACCCAGACCCCGACACAGACCCGGACCCTTACCCGGAACCGGACCCGGACCCGGACCCGGACCCTTACCCGGACCCGGACCCGGACCCAGACCAGGACCCGGACCCGGATCCTTACCCGGAATCGGAACCGGAACCGGAACCGGACCCGGACCCGGACCCGGACCTGGACCCTTACCTGGACCCAGACCCGGACCCGGACCCAGACCCTTACCCGGACCCGGACCCGGACCCTTACCCGGACACGGACCCGGACCCTTACCCGGACCCCGACCCGGAACCGGACCCTTACCCGGAACCGGAACCGGAACCGGACCTGGACCCGGACCCTGACACGGACCCGGACCCTTACCCGGACCTGGACCCGGACCCGGACGCGGACCCGGACCCGGACACGGACCCGGACACGGACCCTTACCAGGACCCGGACCCGGACCCGGACCCGGACCCGGACATGGACCCGGACCCTTACCCGGACCCGGACCCGGACCCGGACCCGGACCCGGACCCAGACCCTTACCTGGACCCGGACCCGGACCCGGACCCGGACCCGGACCGGGACCCGGACCCGGACCCTTACCCAGACCCGGACCCGGACCCGGACCCGGACCCTAACTCGGACCCGGACCCGGACCCGGACCCGGACCCGGACCCGGACCCGGACCCGGACCCTGACCCGGACCCGGACCCGGACCCGGACCCTTACCCGGACCCAGACCCGGACCAGGACCCGGACCCGGATCCTTACCCGGACCCGGACCCGGACCCGGACCCGGACCCGGACCCGGACCCGGACCCTTACCCGGACCCTTACCAGGACCCGGACCCGGACCCGGACCCGTACCCGGACCCGGACCCAGACCCGGACCCGGGCCCAGACCCGGACCCGGACCCGGACCCGGACCCTAACTCGGACCCGGACCCGGACCCAGGCCCGGACCCGGACCCGGACCCGGACCCGGACCCGGACCCGGACCCTTACCCGGACCCGGACCCGGACCCGGACGCGGACCCGGACCCGGACCCGGACCCGGACCCGGACCCGGACCCGGACCCGGACCCGGACCCGGACCCGGACCCGGACCCGGAACCTTACCCGGACCCGGAATCGGACCCGGACCCGGACCCGGACCCGGACCCGGACCCGGACCCGGACCCGGACCCGGACCCTTACCCGGACCCGGACTTTGACCCGGACCTTTACCCGGACCCGGAACCGGAACCGGACCCGGACCCGGACCCGGACCCGGACCCGGACCCGGACCCTTACCCGGACCCGGACCCGGACCCGGACCCGGACCCTTACCCGGACCCGGACTTTGACCCGGACCTTTACCCGGACCCGGAACCGGAACCGGACCCGGACCCGGACCCGGACCCGGACCCGGACCCGGACCCTTACCCGGACCCGGACCCGGACCCGGACATGGACCCGGACCCGGACCCGGACCCTTACCAGGACCCGGACCCGGACCCGGACATGGACCCGGACGCGGACCCGGACCCGGACACGGACCCGGACACGGACCCTTACCAGGACCCGGACCCGGACCCGGACCCAGACCCTTACCTGGACCCGGACCCGGACCCGGACCCGGACCCGGACCGGGACCCGGACCCGGATCCTTACCCGGAATCGGAACCGGAACCGGAACCGGACCCGGACCCGGACCCGGACCTGGACCCTTACCTGGACCCAGACCCGGACCGGGACCCTTACCAGTACCCGGACCCGGACCCGGACCCGGACCCGGACCCTTACCCGGACCCGGACCCGGACCCAGACCAGGACCCGGACCCGGATCCTTACCCGGAATCGGAACCGGAACCGGAACCGGACCCGGACCCGGACCCGGACCTGGACCCTTACCTGGACCCAGACCCGGACCGGGACCCTTACCAGTACCCGGACCCGGACCCGGACCCGGACCCGGAACCGGAACCGGACCCGGACCCAGACCCCGACACAGACCCGGACCCTTACCCGGAACCGGACCCGGACCCGGACCCGGACCCTTACCCGGACCCGGACCCGGACCCAGACCAGGACCCGGACCCGGATCCTTACCCGGAATCGGAACCGGAACCGGAACCGGACCCGGACCCGGACCCGGACCTGGACCCTTACCTGGACCCAGACCCGGACCCGGACCCAGACCCTTACCCGGACCCGGACCCGGACCCTTACCCGGACCCGGACCCGGACCCTTACCCGGACCCCGACCTGGAACCGGACCCTTACCCGGACCCGGACCCGTACCCGGACCCGGACCCAGACCCGGACCCGGGCCCAGACCCGGACCCGGACCCGGACCCGGACCCTAACTCGGACCCGGACCCGGACCCAGACCCGGACCCGGACCCGGACCCGGACCCGGACCCGGACCCGGACCCTTACCCGGACCCGGACCCGGACCCGGACGCGGACCCGGACCCGGACCCGGACCCGGACCCGGACCCGGACCCGGACCCGGACCCGGACCCGGACCCGGACCCGGACCCGGAACCTTACCCGGACCCGGAATCGGAACCGGACCCGGACCCGGACCCGGACCCGGACCCGGACCCGGACCCGGACCCTTACCCGGACCCGGACTTTGACCCGGACCTTTACCCGGACCCGGAACCGGAACCGGACCCGGACCCGGACCCGGACCCGGACCCGGACCCGGACCCTTACCCGGACCCGGACCCGGACCCGGACATGGACCCGGACCCGGACCCGGACCCTTACCCGGACCCGGACCCGGACCCAGACCAGGACCCGGACCCGGATCCTTACCCGGAATCGGAACCGGAACCAGAACCGGACCCGGACCCGGACCCGGACCTGGACCCTTACCTGGACCCGGACCCGGACCCGGACCCGGACCCTTACCCGGACCCGGACCCGGACCCTTACCCGGACCCGGACCCGGACCCTTACCCGGACCCCGACCCGGAACCGGACCCTTACCCGGAACCGGAACAGGAACCGGAACCGGACCTGGACCCGGACCCTGACACGGACCCCGACCCTTACCCGGACCTGGACCCGGACCCGGACGCGGACCCGGACCCGGACCCGGACCCGGACCCGGTCCCGGACCCTTACCAGGACCCGGACCCGGACCCGGACCCGGACCCGGACCTGGACCCGGACCCTGACCCGGACCCAGACCCGGACCCGGACCCGGACCCGGACCCCGACCCGGACCCGGACCCGGACCCGGACATGGACCCGGACCCTTACCCGGACCCGGACCCGGACCCGGACCCGGACCCGGACCCAGACCCTTACCTGGACCCGGACCCGGACCCGGACCCGGACCCGGACGCGGACCCGGACCCGGACCCGGACCCGGACCCGGACCCTTACCAGGACCCGGACCCGGACCCGGACCCGGACCCGGACCCGGACCCGGACCCGGACCCGGACCCGGACCTGGACCCTTACCCGGACCCGGACCCAGACCCCGACACAGACCCGGACCCTTACCCGGACCCGGACCCGGACCCGGACCCAGACCCTTACCCGGACCCGGACCCAGACCCGGACCCGGACCCGGACCCGGACCCGGACCCTTACCCGGACCCGGACCCGGACCCGGACCCGGACCCGGACCCTTACCCGGAACCGGAACCGGATCCGGACCCGGACCCGGACCCGGACCCGGACCCGGACCCTTACCCGGACCCGGACCCGGACCCGGACCCGGACCAGGACCCGGACCCGGATCCTTACCCGGAACCGGAACCGGACCCGGACCCGGACCCGGACCCGGACCCGGACCCGGACCCGGACCTGGACCCTTACCTGGACCCGGACCCGGACCCGGACCCGGACCCGGACCCTTACCCGGACCCGGACCCGGACCCTTACCCGGACCCGGACCCGGACCCGGACCCGGACCCCGACCCGGAACCGGACCCGGACCCGGACCCTTACCCGGACCCGGACCCGGACCCGGACCCGGACCCGGAACCTGACCCGGACCCGGACCCGGACCCGGACCCGGACCCTTACCCGGACCCGGACCCGGACCCGGACCCGGACCCAGACCCGGACCCGGACCCTTACCCGGACCCTTACCCGGAACCGGAACCGGATCCGGACCCGGACCCGGACCCGGACCCGGACCCGGACCCTTACCCGGACCCGGACCCGGACCCGGACCCGGACCCGGACCCGGACCCGGATCCTTACCCGGAACCGGAACCGGACCCGGACCCGGACCCGGACCCGGACCCGGACCCGGACCCGGACCTGGACCCTTACCTGGACCCGGACCCGGACCCGGACCCGGACCCGGACCCTTACCCGGACCCGGACCCGGACCCTTACCCGGACCCGGACCCGGACCCGGACCCGGACCCCGACCCGGAACCGGACCCGGACCCGGACCCGGACCCTTACCCGGACCCGGACCCGGACCCGGACCCGGAACCTGACCCGGACCCGGACCCGGACCCGGACCCGGACCCTTACCCGGACCCGGACCCGGACCCGGACCCGGACCCAGACCCGGACCCGGACCCTTACCCGGACCCTTACCCGGAACCGGAACCGGATCCGGACCCGGACCCGGACCCGGACCCGGACCCGGACCCTTACCCGGACCCGGACCCGGACCCGGACCAGGACCCGGACCCGGATCCTTACCCGGAACCGGAACCGGACCCGGACCCGGACCCGGACCCGGACCCGGACCCGGACCCGGACCCGGACCTGGACCCTTACCTGGACCCGGACCCGGACCCGGACCCGGACCCGGACCCTTACCCGGACCCGGACCCGGACCCTTACCCGGACCCGGACCCGGACCCGGACCCGGACCCCGACCCGGAACCGGACCCGGACCCGGACCCTTACCCGGACCCGGACCCGGACCCGGACCCGGACCCGGAACCTGACCCGGACCCGGACCCGGACCCGGACCCGGACCCTTACCCGGACCCGGACCCGGACCCGGACCCGGACCCAGACCCGGACCCGGACCCTTACCCGGACCCTTACCCGGACCCGGACCCGGACCCGGACCCGGACCCGGACCCGGACCCTTACCCGGACCCGGACCCGGACCCTTACCCGGACCCGGACCCGGACCCGGACCCGGACCCGGACCCCGACCCGGAACCGGACCCGGACCCGGACCCGGACCCTTACCCGGACCCGGACCCGGACCCGGACCCGGAACCTGACCCGGACCCGGACCCGGACCCGGACCCGGACCCTTACCCGGACCCGGACCCGGACCCGGACCCGGACCCAGACCCGGACCCGGACCCTTACCCGGACCCTTACCCGGACCCGGACCCTTACCCGGAACCGGAACCGGATCCGGACCCGGACCCTTACCCGGACCCGGACCCGGACCCGGACCAGGACCCGGACCCGGATCCTTACCCGGAACCGGAACCGGACCCGGACCCGGACCCGGACCCGGACCCGGACCCGGACCCGGACCCGGACCTGGACCCTTACCTGGACCCGGACCCGGACCCGGACCCGGACCCTTACCCGGACCCGGACCCGGACCCGGACCCTTACCCGGACCCGGACCCGGACCCGGACCCGGACCCCGACCCGGAACCGGACCCGGACCCGGACCCTTACCCGGACCCGGACCCGGACCCGGACCCGGAACCTGACCCGGACCCGGACCCGGACCCGGACCCGGACCATTACCCGGACCCGGACCCGGACCCGGACCCGGACCCAGACCCGGACCCGGACCCTTACCCGGACCCTTACCCGGACCCTTACCCGGACCCGGACCCGGACCCGGACCCGGACCCGGACCCGGACCCGGACCCGGACCCGGACCCTTACCCGGACCCTTACCCGGACCCGGACCCGGACCCGGACCCGGACCCGGACCCGGACCCGGACCCGGACCTGGACCCTTACCTGGACCCGGATCCTTACCCGGAACCGGAACCGGACCCGGACCCGGACCCGGACCCGGACCCGGACCCGGACCCGGACCTGGACCCTTACCTGGACCCGGACCCGGACCCGGACCCTTACCCGGACCCGGACCCGGACCCTTACCCGGACCCGGACCCGGACCCGGACCCGGACCCGGAACCGGACCCTTACCCGGAACCGGAACCGGAACCGGAACCGGACCTGGACCCGGACCCTGACCCGGACCCGGACCCGGACCCGGACCTGGACATGGACCCGGACCCTTACCCGGACCCGGACCCGGACCCGGACCCGGACCCGGACCCGGACCCGGACCCGGACCCTTACCCGGACCCGGACCCGGACCCGGACCCGGAACCTGACCCGGACCCGGACCCGGACCCGGACCCGGACCCGGACCCGGACCCGGACCCGGACCCGGACCCGGACCCAGACCCGGACCCGGACCCGGACCCGGACCCGGACCCGGAACCTTACCCGGACCCGGACCCGGACCCGGACCCGGACCCGGACCTTTACCCGGACCCGGACCCGGACCCTTACCCGGACCCGGACCCGGACCCGGACCCTTACCCGGACCCGGACCCGGACCCGGACCCGGAGGCGGACCCGGACCCGGACCCGGACCCGGACCCGGACCCGGACCCGGACCCGGACCCGGACCCTTACCCGGACCCGGACCCGGACCCGGACCCGGACCCGGACCCGGACCCGGACCCGGACCCGGACCCGGAACCTTACCCGGACCCGGACCCGGACCCGGACCCGGACCCGGACCTTTACCCGGACCCGGACCCGGACCCTTACCCGGACCCGGACCCGGACCCGGACCCTTACCCGGACCCGGACCCGGACCCGGACCCGGACCCGGACGCGGACCCGGACCCGGACCCGGACCCGGACCCGGACCCGGACCCGGACCCGGACCCGGACCCTTACCCGGACCCGGACCCGGACCCGGACCCGGACCCGGACCCGGACCCGGACCCGGACCCGGACCCGGAACCTTACCCGGACCCGGAATCGGAACCGGACCCGGACCCGGACCCGGACCCGGACCCGGACCCGGACCCGGACCCTTACCCGGACCCGGACTTTGACCCGGACCTTTACCCGGACCCGGAACCGGAACCGGACCCGGACCCGGACCCGGACCCGGACCCGGACCCGGACCCGGACCCGGACCCTTACCCGGACCCGGACCCGGACCCGGACATGGTCCCGGACACTTACCCGGACCCGGACCCGGACCCGGACCCGGACCCAGACCCTTACCCGGACCCGGACCCGGACCCGGACCCAGACCCAGACCCTGACCCGGACCCAGATTTGGACCCGGACCCGGACCCGGACCCGGACCCGGACCCGGACCCGGACCCGGACCCGGACCCGGACCCGGACCCGGACCCTAACTCGGACCCGGACCCGGACCCTAACTCGGACCCGGACCCGGACCCGGACCCGGACCCGGACCCGGACCCGGACCCTTACCCGGACCCGGACCCAGACCCCGACACAGACCCGGACCCTTACCCGGAACCGGACCCGGACCCGGACCCGGACCCTTACCCGGACCCGGACCCGGACCCAGACCAGGACCCGGACCCGGATCCTTACCCGGAATCGGAACCGGAACCGGAACCGGACCCGGACCCGGACCCGGACCTGGACCCTTACCTGGACCCGGACTCGGACCCGGACCCGGACCCTTACCCGGACCCGGACCCGGACCCTTACCCAGACCCGGACCCGGACCCTTACCCGGACCCCGACCCGGAACCGGACCCTTACCCGGAACCGGAACCGGACCCGGACCCGGACCCGGACCCGGAGCCGGACCCGGACCCGGACCCGGACCCGGACCCGGACCCGGACCCGGACCCTTACCCGGACCCGGACCCGGACCCGGACCCGGACCCGGACCCGGACCCGGACCCGGAACCTTACCCGGACCCGGAATCGGAACCGGACCCGGACCCGGACCCGGACCCGGACCCGGACCCGGACCCGGACCCGGACCCTTACCCGGACCCGGACTTTGACCCGGACCTTTACCCGGACCCGGAACCGGAACCGGACCCGGACCCGGACCCGGACCCGGACCCGGACCCGGACCCTTACCCGGACCCGGACCCGGACCCGGACATGGACCCGGACACTTACCCGGACCCGGACCCGGACCCGGACCCAGACCCTTACCCGGACCCGGACCCGGACCCGGACCCAGACCCAGACCCTGACCCGGACCCAGACTTGGACCCGGACCCGGACCCGGACCCGGACCCGGACCCGGACCCGGACCCGGACCCAGACCCGGAACCTTACCCGGACCCGGACCCGGACCCGGACCCGGACCAGGACCCGGACCCGGACCTTTACCCGGACCCGGACCCGGACCCGGACCCGGACCCGGACCCGGACCCGGACCCGGACCCGGACCCGGACCCGGACCCTTACCCGGACCTTTACCCGGACCCGGACCCGGACCCGGACCCTTACCCGGACCCGGACCCGGACCCGGACCCTTACCCGGACCCGGACCCGGACCCGGACCCGGACGCGGACCCGGACCCGGACCCGGACCCGGACCCGGACCCGGACCCGGACCCGGACCCGGACCCTTACCCGGACCCGGACCCGGACCCGGACCCGGACCCGGACCCGGACCCGGACCCGGACCCGGAACCTTACCCGGACCCGGAATCGGAACCGGACCCGGACCCGGACCCGGACCCGGACCCGGACCCGGACCCGGACCCGGACCCGGACCCGGACCCTTACCCGGACCCGGACTTTGACCCGGACCTTTACCCGGACCCGGAACCGGACCCGGACCCGGACCCGGACCCGGACCCGGACCCGGACCCGGACCCGGACCCTTACCCGGACCCGGACCCGGACCCGGACATGGACCCGGACACTTACCCGGACCCGGACCCGGACCCGGACCCAGACACTTACCCGGACCCGGACCCGGACCCGGACCCAGACCCAGACCCTGACCCGGACCCAGACTTGGACCCGGACCCGGACCCGGACCCGGACCCGGACCCGGACCCGGACCCAGACCCGGAACCTTACCCGGACCCGGACCCGGACCCGGACCCGGACCCGGACCCTAACTCGGACCCGGACCCAGGCCCGGACCCGGACCCGGACCCGGACCCGGACCCGGACCCGGACCCGGACCCGGACCCGGACCCTTACCCGGACCCGGACCCAGACCCCGACACAGACCCGGACCCTTACCCGGAACCGGACACGGACCCGGACCCGGACCCTTACCCGGACCCGGACCCGGACCCAGACCAGGACCCGGACCCGGATCCTTACCCGGAATCGGAACCGGAACCGGAACCGGACCCGGACCCGGACCCGGACCTGGACCCTTACCTGGACCCGGACCCGGACCCGGACCCGGACCCTTACCCGGACCCGGACCCGGACCCTTACCCGGACCCGGACCCGGACCCTTACCCGGACCCCGACCCGGAACCGGACCCTTACCCGGAACCGGAACCGGAACCGGACCTGGACCCGGACCCTGACAAGGGCCCGGACGCGGACCCGGACCCGGACCCTTACCCGGACCCGGACCCGGACCCGGACCCGGACCCGGAGCCGGACCCGGACCCGGACCCGGACCCGGAGCCGGACCCGGACCCGGACCCGGACCCGGACCCGGACCCGGACCCTTACCCGGACCCGGACCCGGACCCGGACCCGGACCCGGACCCGGACCCGGACCCGGACCCGGAACCTTACCCGGACCCGGAATCGGAACCGGACCCGGACCCGGACCCGGACCCGGACCCTTACCCGGACCCGGACCCGGACCCTTACCCGGACCCCGACCCGGAACCGGACCCTTACCCGGAACCGGAACCGGAACCGGACCTGGACCCGGACCCTGACAAGGGCCCGGACGCGGACCCGGACCCGGACCCTTACCCGGACCCGGACCCGGACCCGGAGCCGGACCCGGAGCCGGACCCGGACCCGGACCCGGACCCGGAGCCGGACCCGGACCCGGACCCGGACCCGGACCCGGACCCGGACCCTTACCCGGACCCGGACCCGGACCCGGACCCGGACCCGGAACCTTACCCAGACCCGGAATCGGAACCGGACCCGGACCCGGACCCGGACCCGGACCCGGACCCGGACCCGGACCCGGACCCTTACCCGGACCCGGACTTTGACCCGGACCTTTACCCGGACCCGGAACCGGAACCGTACCCGGACCCGTACCCGGACCCGGACCCGGACCCGGACCCGGACCCGGACCCGGACCCTTACCCGGACCCGGACTTTGACCCGGACCTTTACCCGGACCCGGAACCGGAACCGGACCCGGACCCGGACCCGGACCCGGACCCGGACCCGGACCCTTACCCGGACCCGGACCCGGACCCGGACATGGACCCGGACACTTACCCGGACCCGGACCCGGACCCAGACCCTTACCCGGACCCGGACCCGGACCCGGACCCGGACCCGGACCCAGACCCAGACCCTGACCCGGACCCAGACTTGGACCCGGACCCGGACCCGGACCCGGACCCGGACCCGGACCCGGACCCAGACCCGGAACCTTACCCGGACCCGGACCCGGACCCGGACCAGGACCCGGACCCGGACCTTTACCCGGACCCGGACCCGGACCCGGACCCGGACCCGGACCCGGACCCGGACCCGGACCCGGACCCGGACCCGGACCCTTACCCGGACCCTTACCAGGACCCGGACCCGGACCCGGACCCGGACCCGGACCCGGACCCGGACCCGGACCCGGACCCAGACCCGGACCCGGACCCGGACCCGGACCCTAACTCGGACCCGGACCCGGACCCGGACCCGGACCCGGACCCGGACCCGGACCCGGACCCGGACCCTTACCCGGACCCGGACCCAGACCCCGACACAGACCCGGACCCTTACCCGGAACCGGACCCGGACCCGGACCCGGACCCGGACCCTTACCCGGACCCGGACCCGGACCCAGACCAGGACCCGGACCCGGATCCTTACCCGGAATCGGAACCGGAACCGGAACCGGACCCGGACCCGGACCCGGACCTGGACCCTTACCTGGACCCGGACCCGGACCCGGACGCGGACCCTTACCCGGACCCGGACCCGGACCCTTACCCGGACCCGGACCCGGACCCTTACCCGGACCCCGACCCGGAACCTTACCCGGACCCGGACCCGGACCCGGACCCGGACCCGGACCCGGACCCTAACTCGGACCCGGACCCGGACCCGGACCCGGACCCGGACCCGGACCCGGACCCGGACCCGGACCCGGACCCGGACCCGGACCCTTACCCGGACCCGGACCCAGACCCCGACACAGACCCGGACCCTTACCCGGAACCGGACCCGGACCCGGACCCGGACCCTTACCCGGACCCGGACCCGGACCCAGACCAGGACCCGGACCCGGATCCTTACCCGGAATCGGAACCGGAACCGGACCCGGACCCGGACCCGGACCCGGACCCGGACCTGGACCCTTACCCGGACCCGGACCCGGACCCGGACCCGGACCCTTACCCGGACCCGGACCCGGACCCTTACCCGGACCCGGACCCGGACCCTTACCCGGACCCCGACCCGGAACCGGACCCTTACCCGGAACCGGAACCGGAACCGGACCTGGACCCGGACCCGGACCCGGACCCGGACCCGGACCCAGACCCGGACCCGGACCCGGACCCGGACATGGACCCGGACCCTTACCCGGACCCGGACCCGGACCCGGACCCGGACCCGGACCCAGACCCTTACCCGGACCCGGACCGTGACCCGGACCCGGACCCTTACCCAGACCCGGACCCGGACCCGGACCCGGACCCTAACTCGGACCCGGACCCGGACCCGGACCCGGACCCGGACCCGGACCCGGACCCGGACCCGGACCCGGACCCGGACCTGGACCCGGACCCTTACCCGGACCCGGACCCGGACCAGGACCCGGACCCGGACCCGGACCAGGACCCGGACCCGGATCCTTACCCGGACCCGGACCCGGACCCGGACCCGGACCCGGACCCGGACCCGGACCCTTACCCGGACCCTTACCAGGACCCGGACCCGGACCCGGACCCAGACCCGGACCCGGACCCGGACCCGGACCCTAACTCGGACCCGGACCCGGACCCAGACCCGGACCCGGACCCGGACCCGGACCCGGACCCGGACCCGGACCCGGACCCTTACCCGGACCCGGACCCGGACCCGGACCCGGACCCGGACCCGGACCCGGACCCGGACCCGGACCCGGACCCGGACCCGGAACCTTACCCGGACCCGGACCCGGACCCGGTCCCAGACCCTTACCCGGACCCGGACCCGGACCCGGACCCAGACCCAGACCCTGACCCGGACCCAGACTTGGACCCGGACCCGGACCCGGACCCGGACCCGGACCCGGACCCGAACCCGGACCCGGACCCGGACGCGGACCCGGACCCAGACCCGGAACCTTACCCGGACCAGGACCCGGACCCGGACCAGGACCCGGACCCGGACCTTTACCCGGACCCGGACCCGGACCCGGACCCGGACCCGGACCCTTACCCGGACCCTTACCAGGACCCGGACCCGGACCCGGACCCGGACCCGGACCCGGACCCGGACCCGGACCCAGACCCGGACCCGGACCCGGACCCGGACCCTAACTCGGACCCGAACCCGGACCCGGACCCGGACCCGGACCCGGACCCTTACCCGGACCCGGACCCAGACCCCGACACAGACCCGGACCCTTACCCGGAACCGGACCCGGACCCGGACCCGAACCCTTACCCGGACCCGGACCCGGACCCAGACCAGGACCCGGACCCGGATCCTTACCCGGAATCGGAACCGGAACCGGAACCGGACCCGGACCCGGACCCGGACCTGGACCCTTACCTGGACCCGGACCCGGACCCGGACCCGGACCCTTACCCGGACCCGGACCCGGACCCTTACCCGGACCCGGACCCGGACCCTTACCCGGACCCCGACCCGGAACCGGACCCTTACCCGGAACCGGAACCGGAACCGGACCTGGATCCAGACCCGGAACCTTACCCGGACCCGGACCCGGACCCGGACCCGGACCCGGACCCGGACCCTAACTCGGACCCGGACCCGGACCCGGACCCGGACCCGGACCCGGACCCGGACCCGGACCCGGACCCGGACCCTTACCCGGACCCGGACCCAGACCCCGACACAGACCCGGACCCTTACCCGGAACCGGACCCGGACCCGGACCCGGACCCTTACCCGGACCCGGACCCGGACCCAGACCAGGACCCGGACCCGGATCCTTACCCGGAATCGGAACCGGAACCGGAACCGGACCCGGACCCGGACCCGGACCTGGACCCTTACCTGGACCCGGACCCGGACCCGGACCCGGACCCTTACCCGGACCCGGACCCGGACCCTTACCCGGACCCGGACCCGGACCCTTACCCGGACCCCGACCCGGAACCGGACCCTTACCCGGAACCGGAACCGGAACCGGACCTGGATCCAGACCCGGAACCTTACCCGGACCCGGACCCGGACCCGGACCCGGACCCGGACCCGGACCCTAACTCGGACCCGGACCCGGACCCGGACCCGGACCCGGACCCGGACCCGGACCCGGACCCGGACCCGGACCCGGACCCTTACCCGGACCCGGACCCAGACCCCGACACAGACCCGGACCCTTACCCGGAACCGGACCCGGACCCGGACCCGGACCCTTACCCGGACCCGGACCCGGACCCAGACCAGGACCCGGACCCGGATCCTTACCCGGAATCGGAACCGGAACCGGACCCGGACCCGGACCCGGACCCGGACCTGGACCCTTACCTGGACCCGGACCCGGACCCGGACCCGGACCCTTACCCGGACCCGGACCCGGACCCTTACCCGGACCCGGACCCGGACCCTTACCCGGACCCCGACCCGGAACCGGACCCTTACCCGGAACCGGAACCGGAACCGGACCTGGACCCGGACCCGGACCCGGACCCGGACCCGGACCCAGACCCGGACCCGGACCCGGACCCGGACATGGACCCGGACCCTTACCCGGACCCGGACCCGGACCCGGACCCGGACCCGGACCCAGACCCTTACCTGGACCCGGACCCGGACCCGGACCCGGACCCGGACCGTGACCCGGACCCGGACCCTTACCCAGACCCGGACCCGGACCCGGACCCGGACCCTAACTCGGACCCGGACCCGGACCCGGACCCGGACCCGGACCCGGACCCGGACCCGGACCCGGACCCGGACCCGGACCCGGACCCGGACCCGGACCCGGACCCGGACCCTTACCCGGACCCGGACCCGGACCAGGACCCGGACCCGGATCCTTACCCGGACCCGGACCCGGACCCGGACCCGGACCCGGACCCGGACCCGGACCCTTACCCGGACCCTTACCAGGACCCGGACCCGGACCCGGACCCAGACCCGGACCCGGACCCGGACCCTAACTCGGACCCGGACCCGGACCCAGACCCGGACCCGGACCCGGACCCGGACCCGGACCCGGACCCGGACCCGGACCCGGACCCGGACCCGGACCCGGACCCTTACCCGGACCCGGACCCGGACCCGGACCCGGACCCGGACCCGGACCCGGACCCGGACCCGGACCCGGACCCGGACCCTTACCCGGACCCGGACCCGGACCCGGACCCGGACCCGGACCCGGAACCTTACCCGGACCCGGAATCGGAACCGGACCCGGACCCGGACCCGGACCCGGACCCGGACCCGGACCCGGACCCGGACCCGGACCCTTACCCGGACCCGGACTTTGACCCGGACCTTTACCCGGACCCGGAACCGGAACCGGACCCGGACCCGGACCCGGACCCGGACCCGGACCCGGACCCTTACCCGGACCCGGACCCGGACATGGACCCGGACACTTACCCGGACCCGGACCCGGACCCGGACCCAGACCCTTACCCGGACCCGGACCCGGACCCGGACCCAGACCCAGACCCTGACCCGGACCCAGACTTGGACCCAGACCCGGACCCGGACCCGGACCCGGACCCGGACCCGGACCCAGACCCGGAACCTTACCCGGACCCGGACCCGGACCCGGACCAGGACCCGGACCCGGACCTTTACCCGGACCCGGACCCGGACCTGGACCCGGACCCGGACCCGGACCCGGACCCTTACCCGGACCCTTACCAGGACCCGGACCCGGACCCGGACCCGGACCCGGACCCGGACCCGGACCCGGACCCGGACCCGGACCCAGACCCGGACCCGGACCCGGACCCGGACCCTAACTCGGACCCGGACCCGGACCCGGACCCGGACCCGGACCCGGACCCGGACCCGGACCCTTACCCGGACCCGGACCCAGACCCCGACACAGACCCGGACCCTTACCCGGAACCGGACCCGGACCCGGACCCGGACCCGGACCCTTACCCGGACCCGGACCCGGACCCAGACCAGGACCCGGACCCGGATCCTTACCCGGAATCGGAACCGGAACCGGAACCGGACCCGGACCCGGACCCGGACCTGGACCCTTACCTGGACCCGGACCCGGACCCGGACCCTTACCCGGACCCGGACCCGGACCCTTACCCGGACCCGGACCCGGACCCTTACCCGGACCCCGACCCGGAACCGGACCCTTACCAGGAACCGGAACCGGAACCGGACCTGGACCCGGACCCTGACACGGACCCGGACACTTACCCGGACCTGGACCCGGACCCGGACGCGGACCCGGACCCGCACCCAGACCCGGACACGGACCCTTACCAGGACCCGGACCCGGACCCGGACCCGGACCCGGACATGGACCCGGACCCTTACCCGGACCCGGACCCGGACCCGGACCCGGACCCGGACCCGGACCCAGACCCTTACCTGGACCCGGACCCGGACCCGGACCCGGACCCGGACCGGGACCCGGACCCGGACCCTTACCCAGACCCGGACCCGGACCCAGACCCGGACCCTAACTCGGACCCGGACCCGGACCCGGACCCGGACCCGGACCCGGACCCGGACCCGGACCCGGACCCGGACCCCGACCCGGACCCGGACCCGGACCCGGACCCAGACCCTGACCCTGACCCGGACCCGGACACGGACCCGGACCCTAACTCGGACCCGGACCCGGACCCGGACCCGGACCCGGACCCGGACCCGGACCCGGACCCGGACCCCGACCCGGACCCGGACCCGGACCCGGACCCGGACCCCGACCCGGACCCGGACCCGGACCCGGACCCAGACCCTGACCCTGACCCGGACCCGGACCCGGACCCGGACCCTAACTCGGACCCGGACCCGGACCCGGACCCGGACCCGGACCCGGACCCGGACCCGGACCCGGACCCGGACCCGGACCCGGACCCGGACCAGGACCCGGACCCGGATCCTTACCCGGACCCGGACCCGGACCCGGACCCGGACCCGGACCCGGACCGGGACCCGGACCCGGACCCTTACCCAGACCCGGACCCGGACCCGGACCCGGACCCGGACCCTAACTCGGACCCGGACCCGGACCCGGACCCGGACCCGGACCCGGACCCGGACGCGGACCCGGACCCGGACCCGGACCCGGACCCGGACCCGGACCCGGACCAGGACCCGGACCCGGATCCTTACCCGGACCCGGACCCGGACCCGGACCCGGACCCGGACCCGGACCCGGACCCTTACCCGGACCCTTACCAGGACCCGGACCCGGACCCGGACCCGGACCCGGACCCGGACCCGGACCCTTACCGGGACCCGGACCCGGACCCGGACGCGGACCCGGACCCGGACCCGGACCCGGACCCGGACCCGGACCCGGACCCGGACCCTTACCCGGACCCGGACCCGGACCCGGACCCGGACCCGGACCCGGACCCGGACCCGGACCCGGACCCTTACCCGGACCCGGACCCAGACCCCGACACAGACCCGGACCCTTACCCGGAACCGGACCCGGACCCGGACCCGGACCCTTACCCGGACCCGGACCCGGACCCAGACCAGGACCCGGACCCGGATCCTTACCCGGAATCGGAACCGGAACCGGAACCGGACCCGGACCCGGACCCGGACCTGGACCCTTACCTGGACCCGGACCCGGACCCGGACCCGGACCCTTACCCGGACCCGGACCCGGACCCTTACCCGGACCCGGACCCGGACCCTTACCCGGACCCCGACCCGGAACCGGACCCTTACCCGGAACCGGAACCGGAACCGGACCTGGAGCCGGACCCTGACACGGACCCGGACCCTTACCCGGACCTGGACCCGGACCCGGACGCGGACCCGGACCCGGACATGGACCCGGACACGGACCCTTACCAGGACCCGGACCCGGACCCGGACCCGGACCCGGACATGGACCCGGACCCTTACCCGGACCCGGACCCGGACCCGGACCCGGACCCGGACCCAGACCCTTACCTGGACCCGGACCCGGACCCGGACCCGGACCCGGACCGGGACCCGGACCCGGACCCTTACCCAGACCCGGACCCGGACCCGGACCCGGACCCTAACTCGGACCCGGACCCGGACCCGGACCCGGACCCGGACCCGGACCCGGACCCGGACCCGGACCCGGACCCGGACCCGGACCCTTACCCGGACCCGGACCCGGACCCGGACCAGGACCCGGACCCGGATCCTTACCCGGACCCGGACCCGGACCCGGACCCGGACCCGGACCCGGACCCGGACCCGGACCCTTACCCGGACCCTTACCAGGACCCGGACCCGGACCCGGACCCGGACCCGGACCCGGACCCAGACCCGGACCCGGGCCCAGACCCGGACCCGGACCCGGACCCGGACCCTAACTCGGACCCGGACCCGGACCCAGACCCGGACCCGGACCCGGACCCGGACCCGGACCCGGACCCGGACCCTTACCCGGACCCGGACCCGGACCCGGACGCGGACCCGGACCCGGACCCGGACCCGGACCCGGACCCGGACCCGGACCCTTACCCGGACCCGGACCCGGACCCGGACCCGGACCCGGACCCGGACCCGGACCCGGACCCGGAACCTTACCCGGACCCGGAATCGGAACCGGACCCGGACCCGGACCCGGACCCGGACCCGGACCCGGACCCGGACCCTTACCCGGACCCGGACTTTGACCCGGACCTTTACCCGGACCCGGAACCGGAACCGGACCCGGACCCGGACCCGGACCCGGACCCGGACCCGGACCCTTACCCGGACCCGGACCAGGACCCGGACACAGACCCGGACCCTTACCCGGAACCGGACCCGGACCCGGACCCGGACCCTTACCCGGACCCGGACCCGGACCCAGACTTGGACCCGGACCCGGACCCGGACCCGGACCCGGACCCGGACCCGGACCCGGACCCAGACCCGGAACCTTACCCGGACCCGGACCCGGACCCGGACCCGGACCCGGACCCTTACCCGGACCCGGACCCGGACCAGGACCCGGACCCGGATCCTTACCCGGACCCGGACCCGGACCAGGACCCGGACCCGGACCCGGACCCGGACCCGGACCCTTACCCGGACCCTTACCAGGACCCGGACCCGGACCCGGACCCAGACCCGGACCCGGACCCGGACCCGGACCCTAACTCGGACCCGGACCCGGACCCAGACCCGGACCCGGACCCGGACCCGGACCCGGACCCGGACCCGGACCCGGACCCGGACCCGGACCCGGACCCTTACCCGGACCCGGATCCGGACCCGGACCCGGACCCGGACCCGGACCCGGACCCGGACCCGGACCCGGACCCGGACCCTTACCCGGACCCGGACCCGGACCCGGACCCGGACCCGGACCCGGAACCTTACCCGGACCCGGAATCGGAACCGGACCCGGACCCGGACCCGGACCCGGACCCGGACCCGGACCCGGACCCGGACCCGGACCCGGACTTTGACCCGGACCTTTACCCGGACCCGGAACCGGAACCGGACCCGGACCCGGACCCGGACCCGGACCCGGACCCGGACCCTTACCCGGACCCGGACCCGGACCCGGACATGGACCCGGACACTTACCCGGACCCGGACCCGGACCCGGACCCAGACCCTTACCCGGACCCGGACCCGGACCCGGACCCAGACCCAGACCCTGACCCGGACCCAGACTTGGACCCAGACCCGGACCCGGACCAGGACCCGGACCCGGACCCGGACCCGGACCCGGACCCAGACCCGGAACCTTACCCGGACCCGGACCCGGACCCGGACCAGGACCCGGACCCGGACCTTTACCCGGACCCGGACCCGGACCTGGACCCGGACCCGGACCCGGACCCGGACCCTTACCCGGACCCTTACCAGGACCCGGACCCGGACCCGGACCCGGACCCGGACCCGGACCCGGACCCGGACCCAGACCCGGACCCGGACCCGGACCCGGACCCTAACTCGGACCCGGACCCGGACCCGGACCCGGACCCGGACCCGGACCCGGACCCTTACCCGGACCCGGACCCAGACCCCGACACAGACCCGGACCCTTACCCGGAACCGGACCCGGACCCGGACCCGGACCCTTACCCGGACCCGGACCCGGACCCAGACCAGGACCCGGACCCGGATCCTTACCCGGAATCGGAACCGGAACCGGAACCGGACCCGGACCCGGACCCGGACCCGGACCTGGACCCTTACCTGGACCCGGACCAGGACCCGGACCCGGACCCTTACCCGGACCCGGACCCGGACCCTTCCCCGGACCCGGACCCGGACCCTTACCCGGACCCCGACCCGGAACCGGACCCTTACCCGGAACCGGAACCGGAACCGGACCTGGACCCGGACCCTGACACGGACCCGGACACTTACCCGGACCTGGACCCGGACCCGGACGCGGACCCGGACCCGGACCCAGACCCGGACACGGACCCTTACCAGGACCCGGACCCGGACCCGGACCCGGACCCGGACATGGACCCGGACCCTTACCCGGACCCGGACCCGGACCCGGACCCGGACCCGGACCCAGACCCTTACCTGGACCCGGACCCGGACCGGGACCCGGACCCGGACCGGGACCCGGACCCGGACCCTTACCCAGACCCGGACCCGGACCCGGACCCGGACCCTAACTCGGACCCGGAACCGGACCCGGACCCGGACCCGGACCCGGAACCGGACCCGGACCCGGACCCGGACCCGGACCCGGACCAGGACCCGGACCCGGATCCTTACCCGGACCCGGACCCGGACCAGGACCCGGACCCGGACCCGGACCCGGACCCGGACCCGGACCCTTACCCGGACCCTTACCAGGACCCGGACCCAGACCCGGACCCAGACCCGGATCCGGACCCGGACCCTTACCCGGACCCTTACCAGGACCCGGACCCAGACCCGGACCCAGACCCGGATCCGGACCCGGACCCGGACCCTAACTCGGACCCGGACCCGGACCCAGACCCGGACCCGGACCCGGACCCGGACCCTAACTCGGACCCGGACCCGGACCCAGACCCGGACCCTAACCCTTACCAGGAACCGGAACCGGAACCGGACCTGGACCCGGACCCTGACACGGACCCGGACACTTACCCGGACCTGGACCCGGACCCGGACGCGGACCCGGACCCGCACCCAGACCCGGACACGGACCCTTACCAGGACCCGGACCCGGACCCGGACCCGGACCCGGACATGGACCCGGACCCTTACCCGGACCCGGACCCGGACCCGGACCCGGACCCGGACCCAGACCCTTACCTGGACCCGGACCCGGACCCGGACCCGGACCCGGACCGGGACCCGGACCCGGACCCTTACCCAGACCCGGACCCGGACCCAGACCCGGACCCTAACTCGGACCCGGACCCGGACCCGGACCCGGACCCGGACCCGGACCCGGACCCGGACCCGGACCCCGACCCGGACCCGGACCCGGACCCGGACCCAGACCCTGACCCTGACCCGGACCCGGACCCGGACCCGGACCCTAACTCGGACCCGGACCCGGACCCGGACCCGGACCCGGACCCGGACCCGGACCCGGACCCGGACCCGGACCCGGACCCCGACCCGGACCCGGACCCGGACCCGGACCCGGACCCCGACCCGGACCCGGACCCGGACCCGGACCCAGACCCTGACCCTGACCCGGACCCGGACCCGGACCCGGACCCTAACTCGGACCCGGACCCGGACCCGGACCCGGACCCGGACCCGGACACGGACCCGGACCCGGACCCGGACACGGACCCGGACCCGGACCCGGACCCGGACCCGGATCCTTACCCGGACCCGGACCCGGACCCGGACCCGGACCCGGACCGGGACCCGGACCCGGACCCTTACCCAGACCCGGACCCGGACCCGGACCCGGACCCTAACTCGGACCCGGACCCGGACCCGGACCCGGACCCGGACCCGGACCCGGACGCGGACCCGGACCCGGACCCGGACCCGGACCCGGACCCGGACCCGGACCCTTACCGGGACCCGGACCCGGACCCGGACGCGGACCCGGACCCGGACCCGGACCCGGACCCGGACCCGGACCCGGACCCGGACCCTTACCCGGACCCGGACCCGGACCCGGACCCGGACCCGGACCCGGACCCGGACCCGGACCCTTACCCGGACCCGGACCCAGACCCCGACACAGACCCGGACCCTTACCCGGAACCGGACCCGGACCCGGACCCGGACCCTTACCCGGACCCGGACCCGGACCCAGACCAGGACCCGGACCCGGATCCTTACCCGGAATCGGAACCGGAACCGGAACCGGACCCGGACCCGGACCCGGACCCGGACCTGGACCCTTACCTGGACCCGGACCCGGACCCGGACCCGGACCCGGACCCTTACCCGGACGCGGACCCGGACCCTTACCCGGACCCGGACCCGGACCCTTACCCGGACCCCGACCCGGAACCGGACCCTTACCCGGAACCGGAACCAGAACCGGACCTGGAGCCGGACCCTGACACGGACCCGGACCCTTACCCGGACCTGGACCCGGACCCGGACGCGGACCCGGACCCGGACACGGACCCGGACACGGACCCTTACCAGGACCCGGACCCGGACCCGGACCCGGACCCGGACATGGACCCGGACCCTTACCCGGACCCGGACCCGGACCCGGACCCGGACCCGGACCCAGACCCTTACCTGGACCCGGACCCGGACCCGGACCCGGACCCGGACCGGGACCCGGACCCGGACCCTTACCCAGACCCGGACCCGGACCCGGACCCGGACCCTAACTCGGACCCGGACCCGGACCCGGACCCGGACCCGGACCCGGACCCGGACCCGGACCCGGACCCGGACCCGGACCCGGACCCGGACACTTACCCGGACCCGGACCCGGACCCGGACCAGGACCCGGACCCGGATCCTTACCCGGACCCGGACCCGGACCCGGACCCGGACCCGGACCCGGACCCGGACCCGGACCCTTACCCGGACCCTTACCAGGACCCGGACCCGGACCCGGACCCGTACCCGGACCCGGACCCAGACCCGGACCCGGGCCCAGACCCGGACCCGGACCCGGACCCGGACCCTAACTCGGACCCGGACCCGGACCCAGACCCGGACCCGGACCCGGACCCGGACCCGGACCCGGACCCGGACCCGGACCCTTACCCGGACCCGGACCCGGACCCGGACGCGGACCCGGACCCGGACCCGGACCCGGACCCGGACCCGGACCCGGACCCGGACCCTTACCCGGACCCGGACCCGGACCCGGACCCGGACCCGGACCCGGACCCGGACCCGGACCCGGAACCTTACCCGGACCCGGAATCGGAACCGGACCCGGACCCGGACCCGGACCCGGACCCGGACCCGGACCCGGACCCTTACCCGGACCCGGACTTTGACCCGGACCTTTACCCGGACCCGGAACCGGAACCGGACCCGGACCCGGACCCGGACCCGGACCCGGACCCGGACCCGGACCCTTACCCGGACCCGGACCCGGACCCGGACATGGACCCGGACCCGGACCCGGACCCTTACCCGGACCCGGACCCGGACCCAGACCAGGACCCGGACCCGGATCCTTACCCGGAATCGGAACCGGAACCAGAACCGGACCCGGACCCGGACCCGGACCTGGACCCTTACCTGGACCCGGACCCGGACCCGGACCCGGACCCTTACCCGGACCCGGACCCGGACCCGGACCCGGACCCGGACCCGGACCCTTACCCGGACCCCGACCCGGAACCGGACCCTTACCCGGAACCGGAACCGGAACCGGAACCGGACCTGGACCCGGACCCTGACACGGACCCGGACCCTTACCCGGACCTGGACCCGGACCCGGACGCGGACCCGGACCCGGACCCGGACCCGGACCCGGACCCTTACCAGGACCCGGACCCGGACCCGGACCCGGACCCGGACCCGGACCCGGACCCTGACCCGGACCCAGACCCGGACCCGGACCCGGACCCGGACCCGGACCCGGACCCGGACCCGGACCCGGACCCGGACCCGGACATGGACCCGGACCCTTACCCGGACCCGGACCCGGACCCGGACCCGGACCCGGACCCAGACCCTTACCTGGACCCGGACCCGGACCCGGACCCGGACCCGGACCGGGACCCGGACCCTTACCCAGACCCGGAACCGGACCCGGACCCGGACCCTAACTCGGACCCGGAATCGGAACCGGACCCGGACCCGGACCCGGACCCGGACCCGGACCCGGACCCTTACCCGGACCCGGACTTTGACCCGGACCTTTACCCGGACCCGGACCCGGACCCGGACCCGGACCCGGACCCGGACCCGGACACGGACACGGACCCGGACCCGGACCCTTACCCGGACCCGGACCCGGACCCGGACCAGGACCCGGACCCGGATCCTTACCCGGACCCGGACCCGGACCCGGACCCGGACCCGGACCCTTACCCGGACCCTTACCAGGACCCGGACCCGGACCCGGACCCGTACCCGGACCCGGACCCAGACCCGGACCCGGGCCCAGACCCGGACCCGGACCCGGACCCGGACCCTAACTCGGACCCGGACCCGGACCCAGACCCGGACCCGGACCCGGACCCGGACCCGGACCCGGACCCGGACCCGGACCCTTACCCGTACCCGGACCCGGACCCGGACGCGGACCCGGACCCGGACCCGGACCCGGACCCGGACCCGGACCCTTACCCGGACACGGACCCGGACCCGGACCCGGACCCGGACCCGGACCCGGACCCGGACCCGGACCCGGACCCGGACCCGGAACCTTACCCGGACCCGGAATCGGAACCGGACCCGGACCCGGACCCGGACCCGGACCCGGACCCGGACCCGGACCCTTACCCGGACCCGGACTTTGACCCGGACCTTTACCCGGACCCGGAACCGGACCCGGACCCGGACCCGGACCCGGACCCGGACCCGGACCCGGACCCTTACCCGGACCCGGACCCGGACCCGGACATGGACCCGGACCCGGACCCGGACCCTTACCCGGACCCGGACCCGGACCCGGACCCAGACCAGGACCCGGACCCGGATCCTTACCCGGAATCGGAACCGGAACCAGAACCGGACCCGGACCCGGACCCGGACCTGGACCCTTACCTGGACCCGGACCCGGACCCGGACCCGGACCCTTACCCGGACCCGGACCCGGACCCGGACCCGGACCCGGACCCGGACCCGGACCCTTACCCGGACCCCGACCCGGAACCGGACCCTTACCCGGAACCGGAACCGGAACCGGAACCGGACCTGGACCCGGACCCTGACACGGACCCGGACCCTTACCCGGACCTGGACCCGGACCCGGACCCGGACGCGGACCCGGACCCGGACCCGGACCCGGACCCGGACCCTTACCAGGACCCGGACCCGGACCCGGACCCGGACCCGGACCCGGACCCGGACCCTGACCCGGACCCAGACCCGGACCCGGACCCGGACCCGGACCCGGACCCGGACCCGGACCCGGACCCGGACCCGGACCCGGACATGGACCCGGACCCTTACCCGGACCCGGACCCGGACCCGGACCCGGACCCGGACCCAGACCCTTACCTGGACCCGGACCCGGACCCGGACCCGGACCCGGACCGGGACCCGGACCCTTACCCAGACCCGGAACCGGACCCGGACCCGGACCCTAACTCGGACCCGGAATCGGAACCGGACCCGGACCCGGACCCGGACCCGGACCCGGACCCGGACCCGGACCCGGACCCGGACCCGGACCCTTACCCGGACCCGGACTTTGACCCGGACCTTTACCCGGACCCGGAACCGGACCCGGACCCGGACCCGGACCCGGACCCGGACCCGGACCCGGACCCTTACCCGGACCCGGACCCGGACCCGGACATGGACCCGGACACTTACCCGGACCCGGACCCGGACCCGGACCCAGACCCTTACCCGGACCCGGACCCGGACCCGGACCCAGACCCAGACCCTGACCCGGACCCAGACTTGGACCCGGACGCGGACCCGGACCCGGACCCGGACCCGGACCCGGACCCGGACCCAGACCCGGACCCAGACCAGGACCCGGACCCGGATCCTTACCCGGAATCGGAACCGGAACCGGACCCGGACCCGGACCCGGACCCGGACCTGGACCCTTACCTGGACCCGGACCCGGACCCGGACCCGGACCCTTACCCGGACCCGGACCCGGACCCTTACCCGGACCCGGACCCGGACCCTTACCCGGACCCCGACCCGGAACCGGACCCTTACCCGGAACCGGAACCGGAACCGGACCTGGACCCGGACCCGGACCCGGACCCGGACCCGGACCCAGACCCGGACCCGGACCCGGACCCGGACATGGACCCGGACCCTTACCCGGACCCGGACCCGGACCCGGACCCGGACCCGGACCCAGACCCTTACCTGGACCCGGACCCGGACCCGGACCCGGACCCGGACCGTGACCCGGACCCGGACCCTTACCCAGACCCGGACCCGGACCCGGACCCGGACCCTAACTCGGACCCGGACCCGGACCCGGACCCGGACCCGGACCCGGACCCGGACCCGGACCCGGACCCGGACCCGGACCCGGACCCGGACCCGGACCCTTACCCGGACCCGGACCAGGACCAGGACCCGGACCCGGATCCTTACCCGGACCCGGACCCGGACCCGGACCCGGACCCGGACCCGGACCCGGACCCTTACCCGGACCCTTACCAGGACCCGGACCCGGACCCGGACCCAGACCCGGACCCGGACCCGGACCCGGACCCTAACTCGGACCCGGACCCGGACCCAGACCCGGACCCAGACCAGGACCCGGACCCGGATCCTTACCCGGAATCGGAACCGGAACCGGACCAGGACCCGGACCCGGACCCGGACCCGGACCCTTACCCGGACCCCGACCCGGAACCGGACCCTTACCCGGAACCGGAACCGGAACCGGACCTGGACCCGGACCCGGACCCGGACCCGGACCCGGACCCAGACCCGGACCCGGACCCGGACCCGGACATGGACCCGGACCCTTACCCGGACCCGGACCCGGACCCGGACCCGGACCCGGACCCAGACCCTTACCTGGACCCGGACCCGGACCCGGACCCGGACCCGGACCGTGACCCGGACCCGGACCCTTACCCAGACCCGGACCCGGACCCGGACCCGGACCCTAACTCGGACCCGGACCCGGACCCGGACCCGGACCCGGACCCGGACCCGGACCCGGACCCGGACCCGGACCCGGACCCGGACCCGGACCCGGACCCTTACCCGGACCCGGACCCGGACCAGGACCCGGACCCGGATCCTTACCCGGACCCGGACCCGGACCCGGACCCGGACCCGGACCCGGACCCGGACCCTTACCCGGACCCTTACCAGGACCCGGACCCGGACCCGGACCCAGACCCGGACCCGGACCCGGACCCGGACCCTAACTCGGACCCGGACCCGGACCCAGACCCGGACCCGGACCCGGACCCGGACCCGGACCCGGACCCGGACCCTTACCCGGACCCGGACCCGGACCCGGACCCGGACCCGGACCCGGACCCGGACCCGGACCCGGACCCGGACCCTTACCCGGACCCGGACCCGGACCCGGACCCGGACCCGGACCCGGACCCGGACCCGGACCCGGACCCGGACCCGGAACCTTACGCGGACCCGGAATCGGAACCGGACCCGGACCCGGACCCGGACCCGGACCCGGACCCGGACCCGGACCCGGACCCTTACCCGGACCCGGACTTTGACCCAGACCTTTACCCGGACCCGGAACCGGAACCGGACCCGGACCCGGACCCGGACCCGGACCCGGACCCGGACCCGGACCCTTACCCGGACCCGGACCAGGACCCGGACATGGACCCGGACACTTACCCGGACCCAGACCCGGACCCGGACCCAGACCCTTACCCGGACCCGGACCCGGACCCGGACCCGGACCCGGACCCAGACCCAGACCCTGACCCGGACCCAGACTTGGACCCGGACCCGGACCCGGACCCGGACCCGGACCCGGACCCGGACCCGGACCCAGACCCGGAACCTTACCCGGACCCGGACCCGGACCCGGACCAGGACCCGGACCCGGACCTTTACCCGGACCCGGACCCGGACCCGGACCCGGACCCGGACCCGGACCCGGACCCGGACCCGGACCCGGACCCTTACCCGGACCCTTACCAGGACCCGGACCCGGACCCGGACCCGGACCCGGACCCGGACCCGGACCCGGACCCAGACCCGGACCCGGACCCGGACCCGGACCCTAACTCGGACCCGAACCCGGACCCGGACCCGGACCCGGACCCGGACCCGGACCCGGACCCTTACCCGGACCCGGACCCAGACCCCGACACAGACCCGGACCCTTACCCGGAACCGGACCCGGACCCGGACCCGGACCCTTACCCGGACCCGGACCCGGACCCAGACTTGGACCCGGACCCGGACCCGGACCCGGACCCGGACCCGGACCCGGACCCGGACCCAGACCCGGAACCTTACCCGGACCCGGACCCGGACCCGGACCAGGACCCGGACCCGGACCTTTACCCGGACCCGGACCCGGACCCGGACCCGGACCCGGACCCGGACCCGGACCCTTACCCGGACCCTTACCAGGACCCGGACCCGGACCCGGACCCGGACCCGGACCCGGACCCGGACCCAGACCCGGACCCGGACCCGGACCCGGACCCTAACTCGGACCCGAACCCGGACCCGGACCCGGACCCGGACCCGGACCCGGACCCTTACCCGGACCCGGACCCAGACCCCGACACAGACCCGGACCCTTACCCGGAACCGGACCCGGACCCGGACCCGGACCCTTACCCGGACCCGGACCCGGACCCAGACCAGGACCCGGACCCGGATCCTTACCCGGAATCGGAACCGGAACCGGAACCGGACCCGGACCCGGACCCGGACCTGGACCCTTACCTGGACCCGGACCCGGACCCGGACCCGGAACCTTACCCGGACCCGGACCCGGACCCGGACCCGGACCCGGACCCGGACCCTAACTCGGACCCGGACCCGGACCCGGACCCGGACCCGGACCCGGACCCGGACCCGGACCCGGACCCGGACCCGGACCCGGACCCTTACCCGGACCCGGACCCAGACCCCGACACAGACCCGGACCCTTACCCGGAACCGGACCCGGACCCGGACCCGGACCCTTACCCGGACCCGGACCCGGACCCAGACCAGGACCCGGACCCGGACCCAGACCCTTACCTGGACCCGGACCCGGACCCGGACCCGGACCCGGACCGTGACCCGGACCCGGACCCTTACCCAGACCCGGACCCGGACCCGGACCCGGACCCTAACTCGGACCCGGACCCGGACCCGGACCCGGACCCGGACCCGGACCCGGACCCGGACCCGGACCCGGACCCGGACCCTTACCCGGACCCGGACCCGGACCAGGACCCGGACCCGGATCCTTACCCGGACCCGGACCCGGACCAGGACCCGGACCCGGACCCGGACCCGGACCCGGACCCTTACCCGGACCCTTACCAGGACCCGGACCCGGACCCGGACCCAGACCCGGACCCGGACCCGGACCCGGACCCTAACTCGGACCCGGACCCGGACCCAGACCCGGACCCGGACCCGGACCCGGACCCGGACCCGGACCCGGACCCTTACCCGGACCCGGATCCGGACCCGGACCCGGACCCGGACCCGGACCCGGACCCGGACCCGGACCCGGACCCGGACCCTTACCCGGACCCGGACCCGGACCCGGACCCGGACCCGGACCCGGACCCGGAACCTTACCCGGACCCGGAATCGGACCCGGACCCGGACCCGGACCCGGACCCGGACCCGGACCCGGACCCGGACCCGGACCCGGACCCGGACCCGGACTTTGACCCGGACCTTTACCCGGACCCGGAACCGGAACCGGACCCGGACCCGGACCCGGACCCGGACCCGGACCCGGACCCGGACCCTTACCCGGACCCGGACCCGGACCCGGACATGGACCCGGACACTTACCCGGACCCGGACCCGGACCCGGACCCAGACCCTTACCCGGACCCGGACCCGGACCCGGACCCAGACCCAGACCCTGACCCGGACCCAGACTTGGACCCAGACCCGGACCCGGACCCGGACCCGGACCCGGACCCGGACCCGGACCCGGACCCGTACCCAGACCCGGAACCTTACCCGGACCCGGACCCGGACCCGGACCAGGACCCGGACCCGGACCTTTACCCGGACCCGGACCCGGACCTGGACCCGGACCCGGACCAGGACCCGGACCCTTACCCGGACCCTTACCAGGACCCGGACCCGGACCCGGACCCGGACCCGGACCCGGACCCGGACCCGGACCCAGACCCGGACCCGGACCCGGACCCGGACCCTAACTCGGACCCGGACCCGGACCCGGACCCGGACCCGGACCCGGACCCGGACCCTTACCCGGACCCGGACCCAGACCCCGACACAGACCCGGACCCTTACCCGGAACCGGACCCGGACCCGGACCCGGACCCTTACCCGGACCCGGACCCGGACCCAGACCAGGACCCGGACCCGGATCCTTACCCGGAATCGGAACCGGAACCGGAACCGGACCCGGACCCGGACCCGGACCCGGACCTGGACCCTTACCTGGACCCGGACCCGGACCCGGACCCGGACCCTTACCCGGACCCGGACCCGGACCCTTACCCGGACCCGGACCCGGACCCTTACCCGGACCCCGACCCGGAACCGGACCCTTACCCGGAACCGGAACCGGAACCGGACCTGGACCCGGACCCTGACACGGACCCGGACACTTACCCGGACCTGGACCCGGACCCGGACGCGGACCCGGACCCGGAC
Organism: Arizona elegans; assembly: GCA_022577455.1. Classification (NCBI taxonomy): domain Eukaryota; kingdom Metazoa; phylum Chordata; class Lepidosauria; order Squamata; family Colubridae; genus Arizona; species Arizona elegans. Next base: position 406,187 of record JAKOOJ010000026.1, read on the forward strand.
CCAGACCCGGACACGGACCCTTACCAGGACCCGGACCCGGACCCGGACCCGGACCCGGACATGGACCCGGACCCTTACCCGGACCCGGACCCGGACCCGGACCCGGACCCGGACCCAGACCCTTACCTGGACCCGGACCCGGACCCGGACCCGGACCCGGACCGGGACCCGGACCCGGACCCTTACCCAGACCCGGACCCGGACCCGGACCCGGACCCTAACTCGGACCCGGAACCGGACCCGGACCCGGACCCGGACCCGGACCCGGACCAGGACCCGGACCCGGATCCTTACCCGGACCCGGACCCGGACCAGGACCCGGACCCGGACCCGGACCCGGACCCGGACCCTTACCCGGACCCTTACCAGGACCCGGACCCAGACCCGGACCCAAACCCGGATCCGGACCCGGACCCTTACCCGGACCCTTACCAGGACCCGGACCCAGACCCGGACCCAGACCCGGATCCGGACCCGGACCCGGACCCTAACTCGGACCCGGACCCGGACCCAGACCCGGACCCGGACCCGGACCCGGACCCTAACTCGGACCCGGACCCGGACCCAGACCCGGACCCGGACCCGGACCCGGACCCGGACCCGGACCCGGACCCGGACCCGGACCCGGACCCGGACCCTTACCCGGACCCGGATCCGGACCCGGACCCGGACCCGGACCCGGACCCGGACCCGGACCCGGACCCGGACCCGGACCCTTACCCGGACCCGGACCCGGACCCGGACCCGGACCCGGACCCGGAACCTTACCCGGACCCGGAATCGGAACCGGACCCGGACCCGGACCCTGACCCGGACCCTGACCCGGACCCGGACCCGGACCCGGACCCGGACCCGGACTTTGACCCGGACCTTTACCCGGACCCGGAACCGGAACCGGAACCGGACCCGGACCCGGACCCGGACCCGGACCCGGACCCGGACCCTTACCCGGACCCGGACCCGGACCCGGACATGGACCCGGACACTTACCCGGACCCGGACCCGGACCCGGACCCAGACCCTTACCCGGACCCGGACCCGGACCCGGACCCAGACCCAGACCCTGACCCGGACCCAGACTTGGACCCAGACCCAGACCCGGACCCGGACCCGGACCCGGACCCGGACCCGGACCCAGACCCGGAACCTTACCCGGACCCGGACCCGGACCCGGACCAGGACCCGGACCCGGACCTTTATCCGGACCCGGACCCGGACCTGGACCCGGACCCGGACCCGGACCCGGACCCTTACCCGGACCCTTACCAGGACCCGGACCCGGACCCGGACCCGGACCCGGACCCGGACCCGGACCCGGACCCAGACCCGGACCCGGACCCGGACCCGGACCCTAACTCGGACCCGGACCCGGACCCGGACCCGGACCCGGACCCGGACCCGGACCCTTACCCGGACCCGGACCCAGACCCCGACACAGACCCGGACCCTTACCCGGAACCGGACCCGGACCCGGACCCGGACCCTTACCCGGACCCGGACCCGGACCCAGACCAGGACCCGGACCCGGATCCTTACCCGGAATCGGAACCGGAACCGGAACCGGACCCGGACCCGGACCCGGACCCGGACCTGGACCCTTACCTGGACCCGGACCCGGACCCGGACCCGGACCCTTACCCGGACCCGGACCCGGACCCTTACCCGGACCCGGACCCGGACCCTTACCCGGACCCCGACCCGGAACCGGACCCTTACCCGGAACCGGAACCGGAACCGGACCTGGACCCGGACCCTGACACGGACCCGGACACTTACCCGGACCTGGACCCGGACCCGGACGCGGACCCGGACCCGGACCCAGACCCGGACACGGACCCTTACCAGGACCCGGACCCGGACCCGGACCCGGACCCGGACATGGACCCGGACCCTTACCCGGACCCGGACCCGGACCCGGACCCGGACCCGGACCCAGACCCTTACCTGGACCCGGACCCGGACCCGGACCCGGACCCGGACCGGGACCCGGACCCGGACCCTTACCCAGACCCGGACCCGGACCCGGACCCGGACCCTAACTCGGACCCGGAACCGGACCCGGACCCGGACCCGGACCCGGACCCGGACCCGGACCCAGACCCGGACCCGGACCCGGACCAGGACCCGGACCCGGATCCTTACCCGGACCCGGACCCGGACCCGGACCCGGACCCGGATCCGGACCCGGACCCGGACCCTTACCCGGACCCTTACCAGGACCCGGACCCGGACCCGGACCCGGACCCGGACCCGGACCCAGACCCGGACCCGGGCCCAGACCCGGACCCGGACCCGGACCCGGACCCTAACTCGGACCCGGACCCGGACCCAGACCCGGACCCGGACCCGGACCCGGACCCGGACCCGGACCCGGACCCTTACCGGGACCCGGACCCGGACCCGGACCCGGACCCGGACCCGGACCCTTACCCGGACCCCGACCCGGAACCGGACCCTTACCCGGAACCGGAACCGGAACCGGACCTGGACCCGGACCCTGACACGGACCCGGACACTTACCCGGACCTGGACCCGGACCCGGACGCGGACCCGGACCCGGACCCAGACCCGGACACGGACCCTTACCAGGACCCGGACCCGGACCCGGACCCGGACCCGGACATGGACCCGGACCCTTACCCGGACCCGGACCCGGACCCGGACCCGGACCCGGACCCAGACCCTTACCTGGACCCGGACCCGGACCCGGACCCGGACCCGGACCGGGACCCGGACCCGGACCCTTACCCAGACCCGGACCCGGACCCGGACCCGGACCCTAACTCGGACCCGGAACCGGACCCGGACCCGGACCCGGACCCGGACCCGGACCCGGACCCAGACCCGGACCCGGACCCGGACCAGGACCCGGACCCGGATCCTTACCCGGACCCGGACCCGGACCCGGACCCGGACCCGGACCCGGACCCGGACCCGGACCCTTACCCGGACCCTTACCAGGACCCGGACCCGGACCCGGACCCGGACCCGGACCCGGACCCAGACCCGGACCCGGGCCCAGACCCGGACCCGGACCCGGACCCGGACCCTAACTCGGACCCGGACCCGGACCCAGACCCGGACCCGGACCCGGACCCGGACCCGGACCCGGACCCGGACCCTTACCGGGACCCGGACCCGGACCCGGACCCGGACGCGGACCCGGACCCGGACCCGGACCCGGACCCGGACCCGGACCCGGACCCTTACCCGGACCCGGACCCGGACCCGGACCCGGACCCGGACCCGGACCCGGACCCGGACCCGGACCCGGACCCTTACCCGGACCCGGACCCAGACCCCGACACAGACCCGGACCCTTACCCGGAACCGGACCCGGACCCGGACCCGGACCCTTACCCGGACCCGGACCCGGACCCAGACCAGGACCCGGACCCGGATCCTTACCCGGAATCGGAACCGGAACCGGAACCGGACCCGGACCCGGACCCGGACCTGGACCCTTACCTGGACCCGGACCCGGACCCGGACCCGGACCCTTACCCGGACCCGGACCCGGACCCTTACCCGGACCCGGACCCGGACCCTTACCCGGACCCCGACCCGGAACCGGACCCTTACCCGGAACCGGAACCGGACCTGGACCCGGACCCTGACACGGACCCGGACCCTTACCCGGACCTGGACCCGGACCCGGACGCGGACCCGGACCCGGACACGGACCCGGACACGGACCCTTACCAGGACCCGGACACGGACCCTTACCAGGACCCGGACCCGGACCCGGACCCGGACCCGGACATGGACCCGGACCCTTACCCGGACCCGGACCCGGACCCGGACCCGGACCCGGACCCAGACCCTTACCTGGACCCGGACCCGGACCCGGACCCGGACCCGGACCGGGACCCGGACCCGGACCCTTACCCAGACCCGGACCCGGACCCGGACCCGGACCCTAACTCGGACCCGGACCCGGACCCGGACCCGGACCCGGACCCGGACCCGGACCCGGACCCGGACCCGGACCCGGACCCGGACCCTTACCCGGACCCGGACCCGGACCCGCACCAGGACCCGGACCCGGATCCTTACCCGGACCCGGACCCGGACCCGGACCCGGACCCGGACCCGGACCCGGACCCGGACCCTTACCCGGACCCTTACCAGGACCCGGACCCGGACCCGTACCCGTACCCGGACCCGGACCCAGACCCGGACCCGGGCCCAGACCCGGACCCGGACCCGGACCCGGACCCTAACTCGGACCCGGACCCGGACCCAGACCCGGACCCGGACCCGGACCCGGACCCGGACCCGGACTCGGACCCGGACCCTTACCCGGACCCGGACCCGGACCCGGACGCGGACCCGGACCCGGACCCGGACCCGGACCCGGACCCGGACCCGGACCCGGACCCGGACCCTTACCCGGACCCGGACCCGGACCCGGACCCGGACCCGGACCCGGACCCGGACCCGGACCCGGACCCGGAACCTTACCCGGACCCGGAATCGGAACCGGACCCGGACCCGGACCCGGACCCGGACCCGGACCCGGACCCGGACCCGGACCCTTACCCGGACCCGGACTTTGACCCGGACCTTTACCCGGACCCGGAACCGGAACCGGACCCGGACCCGGACCCGGACCCGGACCCGGACCCGGACCCTTACCCGGACCCGGACCCGGACCCGGACATGGACCCGGACCCGGACCCGGACCCGGACCCTTACCCGGACCCGGACCCGGACCCAGACCAGGACCCGGACCCGGATCCTTACCCGGAATCGGAACCGGAACCAGAACCGGACCCGGACCCGGACCCGGACCTGGACCCTTACCTGGACCCGGACCCGGACCCGGACCCGGACCCTTACCCGGACCCGGACCCGGAACCTTACCCGGACCCGGACCCGGACCCTTACCCGGACCCCGACCCGGAAACGGACCCTTACCCGGAACCGGAACCGGAACCGGAACCGGACCTGGACCCGGACCCTGACACGGACCCGGACCCTTACCCGGACGCGGACCCGGACCCGGACCCGGACGCGGACCCGGACCCGGACCCGGACCCGGACCCGGACCCGGACCCTTACCAGGACCCGGACCCGGACCCGGACCCGGACCCGGACCTGGACCCGGACCCTGACCCGGACCCAGACCCGGACCCGGACCCGGACCCGGACCCGGACCCGGACCCGGACCCGGACCCGGACCCGGACCCGGACATGGACCCGGACCCTTACCCGGACCCGGACCCGGACCCGGACCCGGACCCGGACCCAGACCCATACCTGGACCCGGACCCGGACCCGGACCCGGACCCGGACCCGGACCGGGACCCGGACCCTTACCCAGACCCGGAACCGGACCCGGACCCTTACCCGGACCCAGACCCGGACCCGGACCCGGACCCGGACCCGGACCCGGACCCTTACCCGGAACCGGAACCGGAACGGGAACCGGACCCGGACCCGGACCCTTACCCGGACCCGGACCCGGACCCTTACCCGGACCCGGACCCGGACCCTTACCCGGACCCGGACCCACACCCTTACCCGGACCCGGACCCTGACCCGGACCCAGACCCGGACCCTGACCCGGACCCAGACCCGGACCCGGACCCGGACCCGGACCCGGACCCGGACCCGGACCGGGACCCGGACCCGGACCATTACCCGGACCCGGACCCGGACCCGGACCCTTACCCGGACCCAGACCCGGACCCGGACCCGGACCCGGACCCGGACCCTTACCCGGAACCGGAACCGGAACGGGACCCGGACCCGGACCCGGACCCTTACCCGGACCCGGACCCGGACCCTTACCCGGACCCGGACCCGGACCCGGACCCGGACCCGGACCCGGAACGGACCCTTACCCAGAACCGGAACCGGAACCGGAACCGGACCTGGACCCGGACCCTGACCCGGACCCGGACCTTTACCCGGACCTGGACCCGGACCCGGACGCGGACCCGGACGCGGACCCGGACCCGGACCCGGACCTGGACCTGGACCCGGACCGGGACCCTTACCAGTACCCGGACCCGGACCCGGACCCGGACCCGGAACCGGAACCGGACCCGGACCCAGACCCCGACACAGACCCGGACCCTTACCCGGAACCGGACCCGGACCCGGACCCGGACCCTTACCCGGACCCGGACCCGGACCCAGACCAGGACCCGGACCCGGATCCTTACCCGGAATCGGAACCGGAACCGGACCCGGACCCGGACCCGGACCCGGACCTGGACCCTTACCTGGACCCGGACCCGGACCCGGACCCGGACCCTTACCCGGACCCGGACCCGGACCCTTACCCGGACCCGGACCCGGACCCTTACCCGGACCCCGACCCGGAACCGGACCCTTACCCGGAACCGGAACCGGAACCGGACCTGGACCCGGACCCTGACACGGACCCGGACCCTTACCCGGACCTGGACCCGGACCCGGACGCGGACCCGGACCCGGACACGGACCCGGACACGGACCCTTACCAGGACCCGGACCCGGACCCGGACCCGGACCCGGACATGGACCCGGACCCTTACCCGGACCCGGACCCGGACCCGGACCCAGACCCGGACCCTGACCCGGACCCAGACCCGGACCCGGACCCGGACCCGGACCCGGACCCGGACCCGGACCGGGACCCGGACCCGGACCATTACCCGGACCCGGACCCGGACCCGGACCCTTACCCGGACCCAGACCCGGACCCGGACCCGGACCCGGACCCGGACCCTTACCCGGAACCGGAACCGGAACGGGACCCGGACCCGGACCCGGACCCTTACCCGGACCCGGACCCGGACCCTTACCCGGACCCGGACCCGGACCCGGACCCGGACCCGGACCCGGAACGGACCCTTACCCAGAACCGGAACCGGAACCGGAACCGGACCTGGACCCGGACCCTGACCCGGACCCGGACCTTTACCCGGACCTGGACCCGGACCCGGACGCGGACCCGGACGCGGACCCGGACCCGGACCCGGACCTGGACCTGGACCCGGACCGGGACCCTTACCAGTACCCGGACCCGGACCCGGACCCGGACCCGGAACCGGAACCGGACCCGGACCCAGACCCCGACACAGACCCGGACCCTTACCCGGAACCGGACCCGGACCCGGACCCGGACCCTTACCCGGACCCGGACCCGGACCCAGACCAGGACCCGGACCCGGATCCTTACCCGGAATCGGAACCGGAACCGGACCCGGACCCGGACCCGGACCCGGACCTGGACCCTTACCTGGACCCGGACCCGGACCCGGACCCGGACCCTTACCCGGACCCGGACCCGGACCCTTACCCGGACCCGGACCCGGACCCTTACCCGGACCCCGACCCGGAACCGGACCCTTACCCGGAACTGGAACCGGAACCGGACCTGGACCCGGACCCTGACACGGACCCGGACCCTTACCCGGACCTGGACCCGGACCCGGACGCGGACCCGGACCCGGACACGGACCCGGACACGGACCCTTACCAGGACCCGGACCCGGACCCGGACCCGGACCCGGACATGGACCCGGACCCTTACCCGGACCCGGACCCGGACCCGGACCCGGACCCGGACCCAGACCCTTACCTGGACCCGGACCCGGACCCGGACCGGGACCCGGACCCGGACCCTTACCCAGACCCGGACCCGGACCCGGACCCGGACCCTAACTCGGACCCGGACCCGGACCCGGACCCGGACCCGGACCCGGACCCGGACCCGGACCCGGACCCGGACCCGGACCCGGACCCTTACCCGGACCCAGACCCGGACCAGGACCCGGACCCGGATCCTTACCCGGACCCGGACCCGGACCCGGACCCGGACCCGGACCCGGACCCGGACCCTTACCCGGACCCTTACCAGGACCCGGACCCGGACCCGGACCCGTACCCGGACCCGGACCCAGACCCGGACCCGGGCCCAGACCCGGACCCGGACCCGGACCCGGACCCTAACTCGGACCCGGACCCGGACCCAGACCCGGACCCGGACCCGGACCCGGACCCGGACCCGGACCCGGACCCGGACCCGGACCCTTACCCGGACCCGGACCCGGACCCGGACGCGGACCCGGACCCGGACCCGGACCCGGACCCGGACCCGGACCCTTACCCGGACCCGGACCCGGACCCGGACCCGGACCCGGACCCGGACCCGGACCCGGACCCGGACCCGGAACCTTACCCGGACCCGGAATCGGAACCGGACCCGGACCCGGACCCGGACCCGGACCCGGACCCGGACCCGGACCCTTACCCGGACCCGGACTTTGACCCGGACCTTTACCCAGACCCGGAACCGGAACCGGACCCGGACCCGGACCCGGACCCGGACCCGGACCCGGACCCTTACCCGGACCCGGACCCGGACCCGGACATGGACCCGGACCCGGACCCGGACCCTTACCCGGACCCGGACCCGGACCCAGACCAGGACCCGGACCCGGATCCTTACCCGGAATCGGAACCGGAACCAGAACCGGACCCGGACCCGGACCCGGACCTGGACCCTTACCTGGACCCGGACCCGGACCCAGACCCGGACCCGGACTTTGACCCGGACCTTTACCCGGACCCGGAACCGGAACCGGACCCGGACCCGGACCCGGACCCGGACCCGGACCCGGACCCTTACCCGGACCCGGACCCGGACCCGGACATGGACCCGGACACGGAAACGGACCCGGACCCTTACCCGGACCCGGACCCGGACCCAGACCAGGACCCGGACCCGGATCCTTACCCGGAATCGGAACCGGAACCAGAACCGGACCCGGACCCGGACCCGGACCTGGACCCTTACCTGGACCCGGACCCGGACCCGGACCCGGACCCTTACCCGGACCCGGACCCGGACCCTTACCCGGACCCGGACCCGGACCCTTACCCGGACCCCGACCCGGAACCGGACCCTTACCCGGAACCGGAACCGGAACCGGAACCGGACCTGGACCCGGACCCTGACACGGACCCGGACCCTTACCCGGACGCGGACCCGGACCCGGACCCGGACGCGGACCCGGACCCGGACCCGGACCCGGACCCGGACCCTTACCAGGACCCGGACCCGGACCCGGACCCGGACCCGGACCTGGACCCGGACCCTGACCCGGACCCAGACCCGGACCCGGACCCGGACCCGGACCCGGACCCGGACCCGGACCCGGACCCGGACCCGGACCCGGACATGGACCCGGACCCTTACCCGGACCCGGACCCGGACCCGGACCCGGACCCGGACCCAGACCCTTACCTGGACCCGGACCCGGACCCGGACCCGGACCCGGACCCGGACCGGGACCCGGACCCTTACCCAGACCCGGAACCGGACCCGGACCCTTACCCGGACCCAGACCCGGACCCGGACCCGGACCCGGACCCGGACCCGGACCCTTACCCGGAACCGGAACCGGAACGGGAACCGGACCCGGACCCGGACCCTTACCCGGACCCGGACCCGGACCCTTACCCGGACCCGGACCCGGACCCTTACCCGGACCCGGACCCACACCCTTACCCGGACCCGGACCCTGACCCGGACCCAGACCCGGACCCTGACCCGGACCCAGACCCGGACCCGGACCCGGACCCGGACCCGGACCCGGACCCGGACCGGGACCCGGACCCGGACCATTACCCGGACCCGGACCCGGACCCGGACCCTTACCCGGACCCAGACCCGGACCCGGACCCGGACCCGGACCCGGACCCTTACCCGGAACCGGAACCGGAACGGGACCCGGACCCGGACCCGGACCCTTACCCGGACCCGGACCCGGACCCTTACCCGGACCCGGACCCGGACCCGGACCCGGACCCGGACCCGGAACGGACCCTTACCCAGAACCGGAACCGGAACCGGAACCGGACCTGGACCCGGACCCTGACCCGGACCCGGACCTTTACCCGGACCTGGACCCGGACCCGGACGCGGACCCGGACGCGGACCCGGACCCGGACCCGGACCTGGACCTGGACCCGGACCGGGACCCTTACCAGTACCCGGACCCGGACCCGGACCCGGACCCGGAACCGGAACCGGACCCGGACCCAGACCCCGACACAGACCCGGACCCTTACCCGGACCCGGACCCGGACCCGGACCCGGACCCTTACCCGGACCCGGACCCGGACCCAGACCAGGACCCGGACCCGGATCCTTACCCGGAATCGGAACCGGAACCGGACCCGGACCCGGACCCGGACCCGGACCTGGACCCTTACCTGGACCCGGACCCGGACCCGGACCCGGACCCTTACCCGGACCCGGACCCGGACCCTTACCCGGACCCGGACCCGGACCCTTACCCGGACCCCGACCCGGAACCGGACCCTTACCCGGAACCGGAACCGGAACCGGACCTGGACCCGGACCCTGACACGGACCCGGACCCTTACCCGGACCTGGACCCGGACCCGGACGCGGACCCGGACCCGGACACGGACCCGGATACGGACCCTTACCAGGACCCGGACCCGGACCCGGACCCGGACCCGGACATGGACCCGGACCCTTACCCGGACCCGGACCCGGACCCGGACCCGGACCCGGACCCAGACCCTTACCTGGACCCGGACCCGGACCCGGACCCGGACCCGGACCGGGACCCGGACCCGGACCCTTACCCAGACCCGGACCCGGACCCGGACCCGGACCCTAACTCGGACCCGGACCCGGACCCGGACCCGGACCCGGACCCGGACCCGGACCCGGACCCGGACCCGGACCCGGACCCGGACCCGGACCCTTACCCGGACCCAGACCCGGACCAGGACCCGGACCCGGATCCTTACCCGGACCCGGACCCGGACCCGGACCCGGACCCGGACCCGGACCCTTACCCGGACCCTTACCAGGACCCGGACCCGGACCCGGACCCGTACCCGGACCCGGACCCAGACCCGGACCCGGGCCCAGACCCGGACCCGGACCCGGACCCGGACCCTAACTCGGACCCGGACCCGGACCCAGACCCGGACCCGGACCCGGACCCGGACCCGGACCCGGACCCGGACCCGGACCCGGACCCTTACCCGGACCCGGACCCGGACCCGGACGCGGACCCGGACCCGGACCCGGACCCGGACCCGGACCCGGACCCGGACCCGGACCCGGACCCGGACCCGGACCCTTACCCGGACCCGGACCCGGACCCGGACATGGACCCGGACCCGGACCCGGACCCTTACCCGGACCCGGACCCGGACCCAGACCAGGACCCGGACCCGGATCCTTACCCGGAATCGGAACCGGAACCAGAACCGGACCCGGACCCGGACCCGGACCTGGACCCTTACCTGGACCCGGACCCGGACCCGGACCCGGACCCTTACCCGGACCCGGACCCGGACCCTTACCCGGACCCGGACCCGGACCCTTACCCGGACCCCGACCCGGAACCGGACTCTTACCCGGAACCGGAACCGGAACCGGAACCGGACCTGGACCCGGACCCTGACACGGACCCCGACCCTTACCCGGACCTGGACCCGGACCCGGACGCGGACCCGGACCCGGACCCGGACCCGGACCCGGACCCTTACCAGGACCCGGACCCGGACCCTTACCAGGACCCGGACCCGGACCCTTGCCCGGACCCGGACCTGGACCCGGACCCTGACCCGGACCCAGACCCGGACCCGGACCCGGACCCGGACCCCGACCCGGACCCGGACCCGGACCCGGACATGGACCCGGACCCTTACCCGGACCCGGACCCGGACCCGGACCCGGACCCGGAATCGGAACCGGACCCGGACCCGGACCCGGACCCGGACCCGGACCCGGACCCGGACCCGGACCCTTACCCGGACCCGGACTTTGACCCGGACCTTTACCCGGACCCGGAACCGGAACCGGACCCGGACCCGGACCCGGACCCGGACCCGGACCCGGACCCGGACCCTTACCCGGACCCGGACCCGGACCCGGACATGGACCCGGACACTTACCCGGACCCGGACCCGGACCCGGACCCAGACCCTTACCCGGACCCGGACCCGGACCCGGACCCAGACCCAGACCCTGACCCGGACCCAGACTTGGACCCGGACCCGGACCCGGACCCGGACCCGGACCCGGACCCGGACCCGGACCCGGACCCAGACCCGGAACCTTACCCGGACCCGGACCCGGACCCGGACCCGGACCCGGACCTTTACCCGGACCCGGACCCGGACCCGGACCCGGACCCGGACCCGGACCCGGACCCGGACCCGGACCCGGACCCTTACCCGGACCCTTACCAGGACCCGGACCCGGACCCGGACCCGGACCCGGACCCGGACCCGGACCCGGACCCGGACCCGGACCCGGACCCGGACCCTTACCCGGACCCGGACCCAGACGCCGACACAGACCCGGACCCTTACCCGGAACCGGACCCGGACCCGGACCCGGACCCTTACCCGGACCCGGACCCGGACCCAGACCAGGACCCGGACCCGGATCCTTACCCGGAATCGGAACCGGAACCGGAACCGGACCCGGACCCGGACCCGGACCTGGACCCTTACCTGGACCCGGACCCGGACCCGGACCCGGACCCTTACCCGGACCCGGACCCGGACCCTTACCCGGACCCGGACCCGCACCCTTACCCGGACCCGGACCCTGACCCGGACCCAGACCCGGACCCGGACCCGGACCCGGACCCGGACCCGGACCGGGACCCGGACCCGGACCATTACCCGGACCCGGACCCGGACCCGGACCCTTACCCGGACCCAGACCCGGACCCGGACCCGGACCCGGACCCGGACCCGGACCCTTACCCGGAACCGGAACCGGAACGGGACCCGGACCCGGACCCGGACCCTTACCCGGACCCGGACCCGGAACGGACCCTTACCCAGAACCGGAACCGGAACCGGAACCGGACCTGGACCCGGACCCTGACCCGGACCCGGACCTTTACCCGGACCTGGACCCGGACCCGGACGCGGACCCGGACCCGGACCCGGACCCGGACCCGGACCTGGACCTGGACCCGGACCGGGACCCTTACCAGTACCCGGACCCGGACCCGGACCCGGACCCGGAACCGGAACCGGACCCGGACCAGGACCTGGACCCGGAAACAGAACCGGACCCGGACCCGGACCCGGACCCGGACCCGGACCCGGACCCGGACCCGGACCCGGACCCGGACCCGGACCCTTACCCGGACCCGGACCCGGACCTGGACCCTTACCCGGACCAGGACCCGGACCCGGACCAGGACCTGGACCCGGATCCTTACCCGGACCCGGACCCGGACCTGGACCCTTACCCGGACCCGGACCCGGACCCGGACCCAGACCCGGACCCTGACCCGGACCCAGACGTGGACCCGGACCCGGACCCGGACCCGGACCCGAACCCGGACCCGGAACCTTACCCGGACCCGGACCCGGACCCGGACCCGGACCCGGACCATTACCCGGACCCGGACCCGGACCCGGACCCTTACCCGGACCCAGACCCGGACCCGGACCCGGACCCGGACCCGGACCCGGACCCTTACCCGGAACCGGAACCAGAACGGGACCCGGACCCGGACCCGGACCCGGACCCGGACCCGGACCTGGACCCTTACCTGGACCCGGACCCGGACCCGGACCCGGACCCTTACCCGGACCCGGACCCGGAACCTTACCCGGACCTGGACCCAGACCCTGACCCGGACCCGGACCCTTACCCGGACCCGGACCCGGAATCTTACCCGGACCTGGACCCGGACCCTGACCCGGACCCGGACCCTTACCCGGACCTGGACCCGGACCCGGACGCGGACCCGGACCCGGACCCGGACCCTGACCCGGACCCAGACCCGGACCCGGACCCGGACCCGGACCCCGACCCGGACCCGGACCCGGACCCGGACATGGACCCGGACCCTTACCCGGACCCGGACCCGGACCCGGACCCGGACCCGGAATCGGAACCGGACCCGGACCCGGACCCGGACCCGGACCCGGACCCGGACCCGGACCCGGACCCTTACCCGGACCCGGACTTTGACCCGGACCTTTACCCGGACCCGGAACCGGAACCGGACCCGGACCCGGACCCGGACCCGGACCCGGACCCGGACCCGGACCCTTACCCGGACCCGGACCCGGACCCGGACATGGACCCGGACACTTACCCGGACCCGGACCCGGACCCGGACCCAGACCCTTACCCGGACCCGGACCCGGACCCGGACCCAGACCCAGACCCTGACCCGGACCCAGACTTGGACCCGGACCCGGACCCGGACCCGGACCCGGACCCGGACCCGGACCCGGACCCGGACCCAGACCCGGAACCTTACCCGGACCCGGACCCGGACCCGGACCCGGACCCGGACCTTTACCCGGACCCGGACCCGGACCCGGACCCGGACCCGGACCCGGACCCGGACCCGGACCCGGACCCGGACCCGGACCCGGACCCTTACCCGGACCCTTACCAGGACCCGGACCCGGACCCGGACCCGGACCCGGACCCGGACCCGGACCCGGACCCGGACCCGGACCCGGACCCGGACCCGGACCCGGACCCGGACCCAGACCCGGACCCGGACCCGGACCCGGACCCTAACTCGGACCCGGACCCGGACCCGGACCCGGACCCGGACCCGGACCCGGACCCGGACCCGGACCCGGACCCGGACCCTTACCCGGACCCGGACCCAGACGCCGACACAGACCCGGACCCTTACCCGGAACCGGACCCGGACCCGGACCCGGACCCTTACCCGGACCCGGACCCGGACCCAGACCAGGACCCGGACCCGGATCCTTACCCGGAATCGGAACCGGAACCGGAACCGGACCCGGACCCGGACCCGGACCTGGACCCTTACCTGGACCCGGACCCGGACCCGGACCCGGACCCTTACCCGGACCCGGACCCGGACCCTTACCCGGACCCGGACCCGCACCCTTATCCGGACCCGGACCCTGACCCGGACCCAGACCCGGACCCGGACCCGGACCCGGACCCGGACCCGGACCGGGACCCGGACCCGGACCATTACCCGGACCCGGACCCGGACCCGGACCCTTACCCGGACCCAGACCCGGACCCGGACCCGGACCCGGACCCGGACCCGGACCCTTACCCGGAACCGGAACCGGAACGGGACCCGGACCCGGACCCGGACCCTTACCCGGACCCGGACCCGGACCCTTACCCGGACCCGGACCCGGACCCGGACCCGGATCCGGACCCGGAACGGACCCTTACCCAGAACCGGAACCGGAACCGGAACCGGACCTGGACCCGGACCCTGACCCGGACCCGGACCTTTACCCGGACCTGGACCCGGACCCGGACGCGGACCCGGACCCGGACCCGGACCCGGACCCGGACCTGGACCTGGACCCGGACCGGGACCCTTACCAGTACCCGGACCCGGACCCGGACCCGGACCCGGAACCGGAACCGGACCCGGACCAGGACCTGGACCCGGAAACAGAACCGGACCCGGACCCGGACCCGGACCCGGACCCGGACCCGGACCCGGACCCGGACCCGGACCCGGACCCGGACCCTTACCCGGACCCGGACCCGGACCTGGACCCTTACCCGGACCAGGACCCGGACCCGGACCAGGACCTGGACCCGGATCCTTACCCGGACCCGGACCCGGACCTGGACCCTTACCCGGACCCGGACCCGGACCCGGACCCGGACCCAGACCCGGACCCTGACCCGGACCCAGACGTGGACCCGGACCCGGACCCGGACCCGGACCCGGACCCGGACCCGGAACCTTACCCGGACCCGGACCCGGACCCGGACCCGGACCCGGACCATTACCCGGACCCGGACCCGGACCCGGACCCTTACCCGGACCCAGACCCGGACCCGGACCCGGACCCGGACCCGGACCCGGACCCTTACCCGGAACCGGAACCGGAACGGGACCCGGACCCGGACCCGGACCCGGACCCGGACCCGGACCTGGACCCTTACCTGGACCCGGACCCGGACCCGGACCCGGACCCTTACCCGGACCCGGACCCGGAACCTTACCCGGACCTGGACCCAGACCCTGACCCGGACCCGGACCCTTACCCGGACCCGGACCCGGAATCTTACCCGGACCTGGACCCGGACCCTGACCCGGACCCGGACCCTTACCCGGACCTGGACCCGGACCCGGACGCGGACCCGGACCCGGACCCGGAACCTTACCCGGACCCGGACCCGGACCCGGACCCGGACCCGGACCATTACCTGGACCCGGACCCGGACCCGGACCCTTACCCGGACCCGGACCCGGACCCGGACCCGGACCCGGACCCGGACCCGGACCCTTACCCGGAACCGGAACCGGAACCGGAACCGGACCCGGACCCGGACCCGGACCCGGACCCGGACCTGGACCCTTACCTGGACCCGGACCCGGACCCGGACCCGGACCCTTACCCGGACCCGGACCCGGAACCTTACCCGGACCCGGACCCGGAACCGGACCCGGACCCGGAACCGGACCCTTACCCGAACCGGAACCGGAACCAGAACCGGACCTGGACCCGGACACTGACCCGGACCCGGACCCTTACCCGGACCCGGACCCGGACCCGGACCCGGACCCGGACCCTTACCCGGACCCGGACCCGGACCCGGACCTGGACCCTTACCCGGACCCGGACCCGGACCCGGACCAGGACCTGGACCCGGATCCTTACCCGGAACCGGAACCGGAACCGGACCCGGACCCGGACCCGGACCCGGACCTGGACCCTTACCTGGACCCGGACCCGGACCCGGACCCGGACCCGGACCCTTACCCGGACCCGGACCCGGACCCTTACCCGGACCCGGACCCGGACCCGGACCCGGACCCGGAACGGACCCTTACCCAGAACCGGAACCGGAACCGGAACCGGACCTGGACCCGGACCCTGACCCGGACCCGGACCCGGACCTTTACCCGGACCTGGACCCGGACCCGGACGCGGACCCGGACCCGGACCCGGACCCGGACCCGGACCTGGACCTGGACCCGGACCGGGACCCTTACCAGGACCCGGACCCGGACCCGGACCCGGACCCGGACCCGGAACCGGAACCGGACCCGGACCAGGACCCGGACCCGGAAACAGAACCGGACCCGGACCCGGACCCGGACCCGGAACCGGAACCGGACCCGGACCAGGACCTGGACCCGGAAACAGAACCGGACCCGGACCCGGACCCGGACCCGGACCCGGACCCGGACCCGGACCCGGACCCGGACCCGGACCCGGACCCTTACCCGGACCCGGACCCGGACCTGGACCCTTACCCGGACCAGGACCCGGACCCGGACCAGGACCTGGACCCGGATCCTTACCCGGACCCGGACCCGGACCTGGACCCTTACCCGGACCCGGACCCGGACCCGGACCCGGACCCAGACCCGGACCCTGACCCGGACCCAGACGTGGACCCGGACCCGGACCCGGACCCGGACCCGGACCCGGACCCGGAACCTTACCCGGACCCGGACCCGGACCCGGACCCGGACCCGGACCATTACCCGGACCCGGACCCGGACCCGGACCCTTACCCGGACCCAGACCCGGACCCGGACCCGGACCCGGACCCGGACCCGGACCCTTACCCGGAACCGGAACCGGAACGGGACCCGGACCCGGACCCGGACCCGGACCCGGACCCGGACCTGGACCCTTACCTGGACCCGGACCCGGACCCGGACCCGGACCCTTACCCGGACCCGGACCCGGAACCTTACCCGGACCTGGACCCAGACCCTGACCCGGACCCGGACCCTTACCCGGACCCGGACCCGGAATCTTACCCGGACCTGGACCCGGACCCTGACCCGGACCCGGACCCTTACCCGGACCTGGACCCGGACCCGGACGCGGACCCGGACCCGGACCCGGAACCTTACCCGGACCCGGACCCGGACCCGGACCCGGACCCGGACCATTACCTGGACCCGGACCCGGACCCGGACCCTTACCCGGACCCGGACCCGGACCCGGACCCGGACCCGGACCCGGACCCGGACCCTTACCCGGAACCGGAACCGGAACCGGAACCGGACCCGGACCCGGACCCGGACCCGGACCCGGACCTGGACCCTTACCTGGACCCGGACCCGGACCCGGACCCGGACCCTTACCCGGACCCGGACCCGGAACCTTACCCGGACCCGGACCCGGAACCGGACCCGGACCCGGAACCGGACCCTTACCCGAACCGGAACCGGAACCAGAACCGGACCTGGACCCGGACACTGACCCGGACCCGGACCCTTACCCGGACCCGGACCCGGACCCGGACCCGGACCCGGACCCTTACCCGGACCCGGACCCGGACCCGGACCTGGACCCTTACCCGGACCCGGACCCGGACCCGGACCAGGACCTGGACCCGGATCCTTACCCGGAACCGGAACCGGAACCGGACCCGGACCCGGACCCGGACCCGGACCTGGACCCTTACCTGGACCCGGACCCGGACCCGGACCCGGACCCGGACCCTTACCCGGACCCGGACCCGGACCCTTACCCGGACCCGGACCCGGACCCGGACCCGGACCCGGAACGGACCCTTACCCAGAACCGGAACCGGAACCGGAACCGGACCTGGACCCGGACCCTGACCCGGACCCGGACCCGGACCTTTACCCGGACCTGGACCCGGACCCGGACGCGGACCCGGACCCGGACCCGGACCCGGACCCGGACCTGGACCTGGACCCGGACCGGGACCCTTACCAGGACCCGGACCCGGACCCGGACCCGGACCCGGACCCGGAACCGGAACCGGACCCGGACCAGGACCCGGACCCGGAAACAGAACCGGACCCGGACCCGGACCCGGACCCGGACCCGGACCCGGACCCTTACCCGGACCCGGACCCGGACCTGGACCCTTACCCAGACCCGGACCCGGACCCGGACCAGGACCTGGACCCGGATCCTTACCCGGAACCGGAACCGGAACCGGACCCGGACCCGGACCCGGACCCGGACCTGGACCCTTACCTGGACCCGGACCCGGACCCGGACCCGGACCCTTACCCGGACCCGGACCCGGACCCTTACCCGGACCCGGACCCGGACCCGGACCCGGACCCGGACCCGGACCCGGAACGGACCCTTACCCAGAACCGGAACCGGAACCGGAACCGGACCTGGACCCGGACCCTGACCCGGACCCGGACCTTTACCCGGACCTGGACCCGGACCCGGACGCGGACCCGGACCCGGACCCGGACCCGGACCCGGACCTGGACCCGGACCCGGACCCGGACCTGGACCCGGACCCGGACCCGGACCCTTACCAGGACCCGGACCCGGACCCGGACCCGGACCCGGACCCGGACCCTTACCCGGACCCTTACCCGGACCCGGACACGGACCCGGACCCGGACCCAGACCCGGACCCTTACCCGGACCCGGACCCGGACCCGGACCCAGAACCGGACCCGGACCCGGATCCGGACCCGGACCCTTACCCGGACCCGGACCCGGACCCGGACCCTTACCCGGACCCGGACCCGGACCCGGACCAGGACCCGGACCCGGATCCTTACCCGGAACCAGAACCGGAACAGGACCCGGACCCGGACCCGGACCCGGACCCGGACCCGGACCCGGACCCTTACCCGGACCCGGACCCGGACCCGGACCCAGACCCTTATCCGGACCCGGACCCGGACCCGGACCCGGACCCGGACACGGACCCGGACCCGGACCCGGACCCTTACCCGGACCCGGACCCGGACTCGGACCCGGACTCGGACCCCGACCCGGACCCGGACTCGGACCCGGACCCGGACCCGGACCCGGACCCGGACCCGGACCCGGAACCTTACCCGGACCCGGACCCGGACCCGGACCCGGACCCGGACCCGGACCTTTACCCGGACCCGGACCCGGACCCGGACCCGGACCCGGACCCGGACCCTTACCCGGACCCTTACAAGGACCCGGACCCGGACCCGGACCCGGACCCGGACCCGGACCCGGACCCGGACCCGGACCCGGACCCGGACCCGGACCCGGACCCGGACCCTGACCCGGACCCGGACCCCGACCCGGACCCGGACCCTTACCCGGAACCGGAACCGGAACCGGACCCGGACCCGGACCCGGACCCGGACCCGGACCCGGACCTTTACCCGGACCCGGACCCGGACCCGGACCCGGACCCGGACCCGGACCCTTACCCGGACCCTTACAAGGACCCGGACCCGGACCCGGACCCGGACCCGGACCCGGACCCGGACCCGGACCCGGACCCGGACCCGGACCCGGACCCGGACCCTGACCCGGACCCGGACCCCGACCCGGACCCGGACCCTTACCCGGAACCGGAACCGGAACCGGACCCGGACCCGGACCCGGACCTGGACCCTTACCTGGACCCGGACCCGGACCCGGACCCGGACCCGGACCCGGACCCGGACCCGGACCCCTACCCGGACCCGGACCTGGACCCGGACCCGGACCCGGAACCTTACCCGGACCCGGACCCGGACCCGGACCCGGACCCGGACCCGGACCCGGACCCGGACCATTACCCGGACCCGGACCCGGACACGGACCCTTACCCGGACCCAGACACGGACCCGGACCCGGACCCGGACCCGGACCCGGACCCTTACCCGGAACCGGAACCGGAACGGGACCCGGACCCGGACTCGGACCCGGACCCGGACCCGGACCTGGACCCTTACCTGGACCCGGACCCGGACCCGGACCCGGACCCTTACCCGGACCCGGACCCGGAACCTTACCCGGACCCGGACCCGGACCCGGACCCGGACCCTTACCCGGACCCTTACAAGGACCCGGACCCGGACCCGGACCCGGACCCGGACCCGGACCCGGACCCGGACCCGGACCCGGACCCGGACCCTGACCCGGACCCGGACCCCGACCCGGACCCGGACCCTTACCCGGAACCGGAACCGGAACCGGACCCGGACCCGGACCCGGACCCGGACCCGGACCCGGACCTTTACCCGGACCCGGACCCGGACCCGGACCCGGACCCGGACCCGGACCCTTACCCGGACCCTTACAAGGACCCGGACCCGGACCCGGACCCGGACCCGGACCCGGACCCGGACCCGGACCCGGACCCGGACCCGGACCCGGACCCGGACCCGGACCCGGACCCTGACCCGGACCCGGACCCCGACCCGGACCCGGACCCTTACCCGGAACCGGAACCGGAACCGGACCCGGACCCGGACCCGGACCTGGACCCTTACCTGGACCCGGACCCGGACCCGGACCCGGACCCGGACCCGGACCCGGACCCGGACCCCTACCCGGACCCGGACCTGGACCCGGACCCGGACCCGGAACCTTACCCGGACCCGGACCCGGACCCGGACCCGGACCCGGACCCGGACCCGGACCCGGACCATTACCCGGACCCGGACCCGGACACGGACCCTTACCCGGACCCAGACACGGACCCGGACCCGGACCCGGACCCGGACCCGGACCCTTACCCGGAACCGGAACCGGAACGGGACCCGGACCCGGACTCGGACCCGGACCCGGACCCGGACCTGGACCCTTACCTGGACCCGGACCCGGACCCGGACCCGGACCCTTACCCGGACCCGGACCCGGAACCTTACCCGGACCTGGACCCGGACCCTGACCCGGACCCGGACCCTTACCCGGACCCGGACCCGGAACCTTACCCGGACCTGGACCCGGACCCTGACCCGGACCCGGAACCTTACCCGGACCTGGACCCGGACCCTGACCCGGACCCGGACCCTTACCCGGACCCGGACCCGGAACCTTACCCGGACCCGGACCCGGACCCGGACCCGGACCCGGACCATTACCTGGACCCGGACCCGGACCCGGACCCTTACCCGGACCCGGACCCGGACCCGGACCCGGACCCGGACCCGGACCCGGACCCGGACCCGGACCCTTACCCGGAACCGGAACCGGAACCGGAACCGGAACCGGACCCGGACCCGGACCCGGACCCGGACCCGGACCTGGACCCTTACCTGGACCCGGACCCGGACCCGGACCCGGACCCTTACCCGGACCCGGACCCGGAACCTTACCCGGACCCGGACCCGGAACCTTACCCGGACCCGGACCCGGAACCGGAACCGGACCCGGAACCGGACCCTTACCCGAACCGGAACCGGAACCAGAACCGGACCTGGACCCGGACACTGACCCGGACCCGGACCCTTACCCGGACCTGGACCCGGATCCGGACGCGGACCCGGACCCGGACCCGGACCCGGACCCGGACCCGGACCCGGACCCGGACCTGGACCCGGAAACAGAACCGGACCCGGACCCGGACCCGGACCCTTACCCGGACCCGGACCCGGACCCGGACCTGGACCCTTACCCCGACCCGGACCCGGACCCGGACCAGGACCTGGATCCGGATCCTTACCCGGAACCGGAACCGGAACCGGACCCGGACCCGGACCCGGACCCGGACCTGGACCCTTACCTGGACCCGGACCCGGACCCGGACCCGGACCCTTACCCGGACCCGGACCCGGACCCTTACCCGGACCCGGACCCGGACCCGGACCCGGACCCGGACCCGGAACGGACCCTTACCCAGAACCGGAACCGGAACCGGAACCGGACCTGGACCCGGACCCTGACCCGGACCCGGACCTTTACCCGGACCTGGAACCGGACCCGGACGCGGACCCGGACCCGGACCCGGACCCGGACCCGGACCCGGACCTGGACCTGGACCCGGACCGGGACCCTTACCAGGACCCGGACCCGGACCCGGACCCGGACCCGGACCCGGAACCGGAACCGGACCCGGACCAGGACCTGGACTCGGAAACAGAACCGGACCCGGACCCGGACCCGGACCCGGACCCGGACCCGGACCCTTACCCGGACCCGGACCCGGACCTGGACCCTTACCCGGACCCGGACCCGGACCCGGACCAGGACCTGGACCCGGATCCTTACCCGGAACCGGAACCGGAACCGGAACCGGACCCGGACCCGGACCCGGACCTGGACCCTTACCTGGACCCGGACCCGGACCCGGACCCGGACCCTTACCCGGACCCGGACCCGGACCCTTACCCGGACCCGGACCCGGACCCGGACCCGGACCCGGACCCGGACCCGGAACGGACCCTTACCCAGAACCGGAACCGGAACCGGAACCGGACCTGGACCCGGACCCTGACCCGGACCCGGACATTTACCCGGACCTGGACCCGGACCCGGACCCGGACCCGGACCCGGACCCGGACCCGGACCCGGACCTGGACCCGGACCCGGACCCGGACCCTTACCAGGACCCGGACCCGGACCCGGACCCGGACCCGGACCCTTACCCGGACCCTTACCCGGACCCGGACATGGACCCGGACCCGGACCCAGACCCGGACCCTTACCCGGACCCGGACCCGGACCCGGACCCAGAACCGGACCCGGACCCGGATCCGGACCCGGACCCTTACCCGGACCCGGACCCGGACCCGGACCCTTACCCGGACCCGGACCCGGACCCGGACCAGGACCCGGACCCGGATCCTTACCCGGAACCAGAACCGGAACAGGACCCGGACCCGGACCCGGACCCGGACCCGGACCCGGACCAGGACCCTTACCCGGACCCGGACCCGGACCCGGACCCAGACCCTTATCCGCACCCGGACCCGGACCCGGACCCGGACCCGGACCCGGACCCGGACCCGGACCCGGACCCGGACCCGGACCCGGACCCGGACCCTTACCCGGACCCGGACCCGGACCCGGACCCGGACTCGGACCCCGACCCGGACCCGGACTCGGACCCGGACCCGGACCCGGACCCGGACCCGGACCCGGACCCGGAACCTTACCCGGACCCGGACCCGGACCCGGACCCGGACCCGGACCCGGACCCGGACCTTTACCCGGACCCGGACCCGGACCCGGACCCGGACCCTTACCCGGACCCTTACAAGGACCCGGACCCGGACCCGGACCCGGACCCGGACCCGGACCCGGACCCCGACCCGGACCCGGACCCTTACCCGGAACCGGAACCGGAACCGGACCCGGACCCGGACCCGGACCTGGACCCTTACCTGGACCCGGACCCGGACCCGGACCCGGACCCGGACCCGGACCCGGACCCGGACCCGGACCCGGACCCGGACCTGGACCCGGACCCTTATCCGGACCCGGACCCGGACCCGGAACCTTACCCGGACCCGGACCCGGACCCGGACCCTGTCCTTTACCCGGACCCGGACACGGAACCGGACACGGAACCAGACCCGGACCCGGACCCGGACCCGGACCCTTACCCGGACCCGGACCCGGACCCGGACCCGGACCCGGACCCTTACCCGGACCCGGACCCGGACCCTTACCCGGACCCGGACCCGGACCCGGACCAGGACCCGGACCTGGACCCTTACCCGGAACCGGAACCGGAACCGGACCCGGACCCGGACCCGGACCCGGACCAGGACCCTTACCTGGACCCGGACCCGGACCCGGACCCGGACCCTTACCCGGACCCGGACCCGGACCCTTACCCGGACCCGGACCCGGACCCGGACCAGGACCCGGAACCGGACCCTTACCCGGAACCGGAACCGGAACCGGAACAGGACCTGGACCCGGACCCTGACCCGGACCCGGACTCTTACCCGGACCTGGACCCGGACCCGGACGCGGACCCGGACCCGGACCCGGACCCGGACCCGGACACGGATCTGGACCCTTACCCGGACCCGGACCCGGACCCGGACCCAGACCCGGACCCTGACCCGGACCCAGACCCGGACCCGGACCCGGACCCGGACCCGGACCCGGACCCGGACCCGGAACCTTACCCGGACCCGGACCCGGACCCGGACCCGGACCCAGACCCGGACCTTTACCCGGACCCGGACCCGGACCCGGACCCGGACCCGGACCCGGACCCTTACCCGGACCCTTACAAGGACCCGGACCCGGACCCGGACCCGGACCCGGACCCGGACCCAGACCCTGACACGGACCCGGACCCGGACCCCGACCCGGACCCGGACCCTTACCCGGAACCGGAACCGGAACCGGACCCGGACCCGGACCTGGACCCTTACCTGGACCCGGACCCGGAACCGGACCCGGACCCGGACCCGGACCCGGACCCAGACCCGGACCCGGACCTGGACCCGGACCCTTACCCGGACCCGGACCCGGACCCGGAACCTTACCCGGACCCGGACCCGGACCCGGACCCGGACCTTTACCCGGACCTGGACCCGGAACCGGACACGGAACCAGACCCGGACCCGGACCCGGACCCGGACCCGGACCCGGACCCTTACCCGGACCAGGACCCGGACCCGGACCCGGACCCTTACCCGGACCCGGACCCGGACCCTTACCCGGACCCGGACCCGGACCCGGACCAGGACCCGGACCCGGACCTGGACCCGGACCAGGACCCTTACCTGGACCCGGACCCGGACCCGGACCCGGACCCTTACCCGGACCCGGACCCGGACCCTTACCCGGACCCGGACCCGGACCCGGACCAGGACCCGGAACCGGACACTTACCCGGAACCGGAACCGGAACCGGAACCGGACCTGGACCCGGACCCTGACCCGGACCCGGACTCTTACCCGGACCTGGACCCGGACCCGGACGCGGACCCGGACCCGGACCCGGACCCGGACCCGGACCCGGATCTGGACCCTTACCCGGACCCGGACCCGGACCCGGACCCGGACCCGGACCCGGACCCTGACCCGGACCCGGACCCTTACCCGGACCTGGACCCGGACCCGGACGCGGACCCGGACCCTGACCCGGACCCAGACCCGGACCCGGACCCGGACCCGGACCCGGACCCGGACCCGGACCCGGAACCTTACCCGGACCCGGACCCGGACCCGGACCATTACCCGGACCCGGACCCGGACCCGGACCCTTACCCGGACCCGGACCCGGACCCGGACCCGGACCCGGACACGGACCCTTACCCGGAACCGGAACCGGAACGGGACCCGGACCCGGACCCGGACCCGGACCCGGACCCGGACCCGGACCCGGACCCGGACCCGGACCCTTACCTGGACCCGGACCCGGACCCGGACCCGGACCCGGACCCTTACCCGGACCCGGACCCGGAACCTTACCCGGACCTGGACCCGGACCCTGACCCGGACCCGGACCCTTACCCGGACCCGGACCCGGAACCTTACCCGGACCTGGACCCGGACCCTGACCCGGACCCGGACCCTTACCCGGACCTGGACCCGGACCCGGACGCGGACCCGGACCCGGACCCGGAACCGGACCCGGACCCGGACCCGGACCCGGACCCGGACCAGGACCCTTACCTGGACCCGGACCCGGACCCGGACCCGGACCCTTACCCGGACCCGGACCCGGACCCTTACCCGGACCCGGACCCGGACCCGGACCAGGACCCGGAACCGGACCCTTACCCGGAACCGGAACCGGAACCGGAACCGGACCTGGACCCGGACCCTGACCCGGACCCGGACTCTTACCCGGACCTGGACCCGGACCCGGACGTGGACCCGGACCCGGACCCGGACCCGGACCCGGACCCGGATCTGGACCCTTACCTGGACCCGGACCCGGACCCGGACCCGGACCCTTACCCGGACCCGGACCCGGACCCTTACCCGGACCCGGACCCGGACCCGGACCCGGACCCGGACCCGGACCCGGAACGGACCCTTACCCAGAACCGGAACCGGAACCGGAACCGGACCTGGACCCGGACCCTGACCCGGACCCGGACCTTTACCCGGACCTGGACCCGGACCCGGACGCGGACCCGGACCCGGACCCGGACCCGGACCCGGACCTGGACCCGGACCCGGACCCGGACCCTTACCAGGACCCGGACCCGGACCCGGACCCGGACCCGGACCCGGACCCTTACCCGGACCCTTACCCGGACCCGGACACGGACCCGGAGCCGGACCCAGACCCGGACCCTTACCCGGACCCGGACCCGGACCCGGACCCGGACCCGGACCCGGACCCGGACCCGGACCCGGACCCTTACCCGGACCCGGACCCGGACCCGGACCCGGACCCGGACCCGGACCCGGACCCGGACCCGGACATTTACCCGGACCCTTACCCGGACCCGGACCCGGACCCGCACATTTACCTGGACCCTTACCCGGACCCGGACCCGGACCCGGACCCGGACCCAGACCCAGAACCGGAACCGGAACCGGACCCGGACCCTTACCCGGACCTGGACCCGGACCCGGACCCAGACCCGGACCCTAACCCGGACCCGGACCCGGACCCGGACCCGGACCCGGACCCGGACCAGGACCCGGACCCGGACCCGGACCCAGACACTTACCCGGACCCGGACCCGGACCCGGACCCAGACCCGGACCCGGACCCTGACCCTTACCCGGACCCGGACCCGGACCCGGACCCGGACCCGGACCCGGACCCGGACCCGGACATGGACCCGGACCCTTACCCGGACCCGGACCCGGACCCGGACCCAGACCCGGACCCGGACCCGGACCCGGACCCGGACCCTTACCCGGACCCGGACCCGGACCCGGACCCGGACCCGGACCCGGACCCTTACCCGGACCCGGACCCGGACCCGGACCCGGACCCGGACCCGGACCCGGACCCGGACCTGGACCCAGACCTGGACACTAACCCGGAACCGGACCCGGACACGGACCCGGACCCGGACCCGGACCCGGACCCGGACCCGGACCCGGACATTTACCCGGACCCTTACCCGGACCCGGACCCGGACCCGCACATTTACCTGGACCCTTACCCGGACCCGGACCCGGACCCGGACCCGGACCCAGACCCAGAACCGGAACCGGAACCGGACCCGGACCCTTACCCGGACCTGGACCCGGACCCGGACCCAGACCCGGACCCTAACCCGGACCCGGACCCGGACCCGGACCCGGACCCGGACCCGGACCAGGACCCGGACCCGGACCCGGACCCAGACACTTACCCGGACCCGGACCCGGACCCGGACCCAGACCCGGACCCGGACCCTGACCCTTACCCGGACCCGGACCCGGACCCGGACCCGGACCCGGACCCGGACCCGGACCCGGACATGGACCCGGACCCTTACCCGGACCCGGACCCGGACCCGGACCCGGACCCAGACCCGGACCCGGACCCGGACCCGGACCCGGACCCTTACCCGGACCCGGACCCGGACCCGGACCCGGACCCAGACCCGGACCCTTACCCGGACCCGGACCCGGACCCGGACCCGGACCCGGACCCGGACCCGGACCCGGACCTGGACCCAGACCTGGACACTAACCCGGAACCGGACCCTTACCCGGACCCGGACCCGGACCCGGACCCGGACCCGGACCCGGACCCGGACCCAGACCCGGAACCTTAACTGGACCCGGACCCGGACCCGGACCCGGACCCGGACCCGGACCCAGACCCTTACCCGGACCCGGACCCGGACCCGGACCCGGACCCGGACCTCTACCCGGACCTGGACACGGAACAGGACACAGACACAGACCCGGACCCGGACCCGGACCCAGACCCGGACCCTTACCCGGACCCGGACCCGGACCCGGACCCGGACCCGGACCATTACCCGGACCCGGACCCAGACCCGGACCCTTAACTGGACCCGGAGCCGGACCCGGACCCGGACCCGGACCCGGACCCGGACCCGGACCCGGACCCAGACCCTTACCCGGACCCGGGCCCGGACCCGGACCCGGACCCGGACCCGGACCCGGACCCGGACCCGGACCCGGACCCTTACCCGGACCCGGACCCGGACCCGGACCCGGACCCGGACCCGGACCCGGACCCGGACCCGGACCCGGACCCGGACCCGGACCCGGAACCGGAACCTTACCAGGACCCGGACCCGGACCCGGACCCGGACCCAGACACTTACCCGGACCCGGACCCTGACCCGGACGCGGACCCGGACCCGGACCCTTACCCGGACCCGGACCCGGACCCGGACCCGGACCCGGACATGGACCCGGACCCTTACCCGGACCCGGACCCGGACACGGACACGGACACGGACCCGGACCCGGACCCGGACCCGGACCCGGACCCGGACCCTTACCCGGACCCGGACCCGGACCCCAACCCGGACCCGGACCCGGACCCGGACCCTTACCCGGACCCGGAACCGGAACCGGACCCGGACCCGGACCCGGACCCGGACCAGGACCCTTACCTGGACCCGGACCCGGACCCGGACCCGGACCCTTACCCGGACCCGGACCCGGACCCTTACCCGGACCCGGACCCGGACCCGGACCAGGACCCGGAACTGGACCCTTACCCGGAACCGGAACCGGAACCGGAACAGGACCTGGACCCGGACCCTGACCCGGACCCGGACTCTTACCCGGACCTGGACCCGGACCCGGACGCGGACCCGGACCCGGACCCGGACCCGGACCCGGACACAGATCTGGACCCTTACCCGGACCCGGACCCGGACCCGGACCCAGACCCGGACCCTGACCCGGACCCAGACCCGGACCCGGACCCGGACCCGGACCCGGACCCGGACCCGGACCCGGAACCTTACCCGGACCCGGACCCGGACCCGGACCCGGACCCAGACCCGGACCTTTACCCGGACCCGGACCCGGACCCGGACCCGGACCCGGACCCGGACCCTTACCCGGACCCTTACAAGGACCCGGACCCGGACCCGGACCCGGACCCGGACCCAGACCCTGACACGGACCCGGACCCGGACCCCGACCCGGACCCGGACCCTTACCCGGAACCGGAACCGGAACCGGACCCGGACCCGGACCTGGACCCTTACCTGGACCCGGACCCGGAACCGGACCCGGACCCGGACCCGGACCCGGACCCAGACCCGGACCCGGACCTGGACCCGGACCCTTACCCGGACCCGGACCCGGACCCGGAACCTTACCCGGACCCGGACCCGGACCCGGACCCGGACCTTTACCCGGACCTGGACCCGGAACCGGACACGGAACCAGACCCGGACCCGGACCCGGACCCGGACCCGGACCCGGACCCTTACCCGGACCCGGACCCGGACCCGGACCTGGACCCTTACCCGGACCCGGACCCGGACCCTTACCCGGACCCGGACCCGGACCCGGACCAGGACCCGGACCTGGACCCTTACCCGGAACAGGAACCGGAACCGGAACCGGACCCGGACCCGGACCTGGACCCGGACCAGGACCCTTACCTGGACCCGGACCCGGACCCGGACCCGGACCCTTACCCGGACCCGGACCCGGACCCTTACCCGGACCCGGACCCGGACCCGGACCAGGACCCGGAACCGGACACTTACCCGGAACCGGAACCGGAACCGGAACCGGACCTGGACCCGGACCCTGACCCGGACCCGGACTCTTACCCGGACCTGGACCCGGACCCGGACGCGGACCCGGACCCGGACCCGGACCCGGACCCGGACCCGGATCTGGACCCTTACCCGGACCCGGACCCGGACCCGGACCCGGACCCGGACCCGGACCCTGACCCGGACCCGGACCCTTACCCGGACCTGGACCCGGACCCGGACGCGGACCCGGACCCTGACCCGGACCCAGACCCGGACCCGGACCCGGACCCGGACCCGGACCCGGACCCGGACCCGGAACCTTACCCGGACCCGGACCCGGACCCGGACCATTACCCGGACCCGGACCCGGACCCGGACCCTTACCCGGACCCGGACCCGGACCCGGACCCGGACCCGGACACGGACCCTTACCCGGAACCGGAACCGGAACGGGACCCGGACCCGGACCCGGACCCGGACCCGGACCCGGACCCGGACCCGGACCCGGACCCGGACCCTTACCTGGACCCGGACCCGGACCCGGACCCGGACCCGGACCCTTACCCGGACCCGGACCCGGAACCTTACCCGGACCTGGACCCGGACCCTGACCCGGACCCGGACCCTTACCCGGACCCGGACCCGGAACCTTACCCGGACCTGGACCCGGACCCTGACCCGGACCCGGACCCTTACCCGGACCTGGACCCGGACCCGGACGCGGACCCGGACCCGGACCCGGAACCGGACCCGGACCCGGACCCGGACCCGGACCCGGACCAGGACCCTTACCTGGACCCGGACCCGGACCCGGACCCGGACCCTTACCCGGACCCGGACCCGGACCCTTACCCGGACCCGGACCCGGACCCGGACCAGGACCCGGAACCGGACCCTTACCCGGAACCGGAACCGGAACCGGAACCGGACCTGGACCCGGACCCTGACCCGGACCCGGACTCTTACCCGGACCTGGACCCGGACCCGGACGTGGACCCGGACCCGGACCCGGACCCGGACCCGGACCCGGATCTGGACCCTTACCTGGACCCGGACCCGGACCCGGACCCGGACCCTTACCCGGACCCGGACCCGGACCCTTACCCGGACCCGGACCCGGACCCGGACCCGGACCCGGACCCGGACCCGGAACGGACCCTTACCCAGAACCGGAACCGGAACCGGAACCGGACCTGGACCCGGACCCTGACCCGGACCCGGACCTTTACCCGGACCTGGACCCGGACCCGGACGCGGACCCGGACCCGGACCCGGACCCGGACCCGGACCTGGACCCGGACCCGGACCCGGACCCTTACCAGGACCCGGACCCGGACCCGGACCCGGACCCGGACCCGGACCCTTACCCGGACCCTTACCCGGACCCGGACACGGACCCGGAGCCGGACCCAGACCCGGACCCTTACCCGGACCCGGACCCGGACCCGGACCCGGACCCGGACCCGGACCCGGACCCGGACCCGGACCCTTACCCGGACCCGGACCCGGACCCGGACCCGGACCCGGACCCGGACCCGGACATTTACCCGGACCCTTACCCGGACCCGGACCCGGACCCGCACATTTACCTGGACCCTTACCCGGACCCGGACCCGGACCCGGACCCGGACCCAGACCCAGAACCGGAACCGGAACCGGACCCGGACCCTTACCCGGACCTGGACCCGGACCCGGACCCAGACCCGGACCCTAACCCGGACCCGGACCCGGACCCGGACCCGGACCCGGACCCGGACCAGGACCCGGACCCGGACCCGGACCCAGACACTTACCCGGACCCGGACCCGGACCCGGACCCAGACCCGGACCCGGACCCTGACCCTTACCCGGACCCGGACCCGGACCCGGACCCGGACCCGGACCCGGACCCGGACCCGGACCCGGACATGGACCCGGACCCTTACCCGGACCCGGACCCGGACCCGGACCCAGACCCGGACCCGGACCCGGACCCGGACCCGGACCCTTACCCGGACCCGGACCCGGACCCGGACCCGGACCCAGACCCGGACCCTTACCCGGACCCGGACCCGGACCCGGACCCGGACCCGGACCCGGACCCGGACCCGGACCTGGACCCAGACCTGGACACTAACCCGGAACCGGACCCGGACACGGACCCGGACCCGGACCAGGACCCGGACCCGGACACGGACACGGACCCAGACACGGACCCTGACCCGGACCCGGACCCGGACCCTTACCCGGACCCGGACCCGGACCCGGACCCGGACCCGGACCCGGACCCGGACCCGGACCCGGACCCGGACATTTACCCGGACCCTTACCCGGACCCGGACCCGGACCCGCACATTTACCTGGACCCTTACCCGGACCCGGACCCGGACCCGGACCCGGACCCGGACCCAGACCCAGAACCGGACCCGGAACCGGACCCGGACCCTTACCCGGACCTGGACCCGGACCCGGACCCAGACCCGGACCCTAACCCGGACCCGGACCCGGACCCGGACCCGGACCCGGACCCGGACCCGGACCCGGACCCGGACCCGGACCCGGACACGGACACGGACACGGACCCTGACCCGGACCCGGACCCGGACCCTTACCCGGACCCGGACCCGGACCCGGACCCGGACCCGGACCCGGACCCGGACCCAGACCCGGACATTTACCCGGACCCTTACCCGGACCCCGACCCGGACCCGGACATTTACCTGGACCCTTACCCGGACCCGGACCCGGACCCGGACCCGGACCCGGACCCGGACCCGGACCTCTACCCAGACCTGGACACGGAACAGGACACAGACCCGGACCCGGACCCGGACCCAGACCCGGACCCTTACCCGGACCCGGACCCGGACCCGGACCCGGACCCGGACCCGGACCCGGACCCGGACCATTACCCGGACCCGGACCCTTACCCGGACCCGGACCCGGACCCGGACCCGGACCCGGACCCGGACCCGGACCCAGACCCGGAACCTTAACTGGACCCGGACCCGGACCCGGACCCGGACCCGGACCCGGACCCAGACCCTTACCCGGACCCGGACCCGGACCCGGACCCGGACCCGGACCTCTACCCGGACCTGGACACGGAACAGGACACAGACACAGACCCGGACCCGGACCCGGACCCAGACCCGGACCCTTACCCGGACCCGGACCCGGACCCGGACCCGGACCCGGACCATTACCCGGACCCGGACCCAGACCCGGACCCTTAACTGGACCCGGAGCCGGACCCGGACCCGGACCCGGACCCGGACCCGGACCCGGACCCGGACCCAGACCCTTACCCGGACCCGGGCCCGGACCCGGACCCGGACCCGGACCCGGACCCGGACCCGGACCCGGACCCGGACCCGGACCCTTACCCGGACCCGGACCCGGACCCGGACCCGGACCCGGACCCGGACCCGGACCCGGACCCGGACCCGGACCCGGACCCGGACCCGGACCCGGACCCGGAACCGGAACCTTACCAGGACCCGGACCCGGACCCGGACCCGGACCCAGACACTTACCCGGACCCGGACCCTGACCCGGACGCGGACCCGGACCCGGACCCTTACCCGGACCCGGACCCGGACCCGGACCCGGACCCGGACATGGACCCGGACCCTTACCCGGACCCGGACCCGGACCCGGACACGGACACGGACCCGGACCCGGACCCGGACCCGGACCCGGACCCGGACCCGGACCCGGACCCTTACCCGGACCCGGACCCGGACCCCAACCCGGACCCGGACCCGGACCCGGACCCGGACCCGGACCCGGACCCAGACCCTGACCCGGACCCGGACCCGGACCCGGACCCTTACCCGGACCCGGACCCGGACCCGGACCCGGACCCGGACCCGGACCCGGACCCGGAACCGGACCCGGACCCGGACCCTTACCCGGACCCGGACCCGGACCCGGACCCAGACCCGGACCCTAACCCGGACCCGGACCCGGACCCGGACCCGGACCCGGACCCGGACCCGGACCAGGACCCAGACCCGGACCCGGACCCGGACCCGGACCCGGACCCGGACCCGGACCCGGACCCGGACACGGACACGGACCCTGACCCGGACCCGGACCCGGACCCTTACCCGGACCCGGACCCGGACCCGGACCCGGACCCGGACCCGGACCCGGACCCTGACCCAGACATTTACCCGGACCCTTACCCGGACCCGGACCCGGACCCGGACATTTACCTGGACCCTTACCCGGACCCGGACCCGGACACAGACCCTGACCCGGACCCGGACCCGGACCCGGACCCGGACCCGGACCCGGACCCGGACCCGGACCTCTACCCGGACCTGGACACGGAACAGGACACAGACCCGGACCCGGACCCGGACCCAGACCCGGACCCTTACCCGGACCCGGACCCGGACCCGGACCCGGACCCGGACCCGGACCCGGACCTTTACCCAGACCCGGACCCTTACCCGGACCCGGACCCGGACCCGGACCCGGACCCGGACCCGGACCCGGACCCGGACCCGGACCTTTACCCGGACCCTGACCCGGAACCGCAACCGGACCCGGACCCGGACCCTTACCCGGACCCGGACCCGGACCCGGACCCGGACCCGGACCCGGACCCGGACCCGGACCCGGACCCGGACCCGGACCCGGACCCTTACCAGGACCCAGACCCGGACCCGGACCCGGACCCAGACACTTACCCGGACCCGGACCCGGACCCGGACCCGGACCCAGTCCCGGACCCGGACCAGGACCCTTACCCGGACCCGGACCCGGACCCGGACCCGGACATGGACCCGGACCCTTACCCGGACCCGGACCCGGACCCGGACCCGGACACGGACCCGGACCCGGACCCGGAACCGGACCCGGACCTGGACCCAGACCTGGACACTAACCCGGACCCGGACCCGGACCCGGACCCGGACACGGACCCGGACCCGGACCAGGACCCGGACACGGACACGGACACGGACCCAGACACGGACCCTGACCTGGACCCGGACCCAGACCCTTACCCGGACCCGGACCCGGACCCGGACCCGGACCCGGACCCGGACCCGGACCCGGACCCGGACCCGGACCCGGACATTTACCCGGACCCTTACCCGGACCCGGACCCGGACCCGCACATTTACCTGGACCCTTACCCGGACCCGGACCCGGACCCGGACCCAGACCCAGAACCGGACCCGGAACCGGACCCGGACCCTTACCCGGACCTGGACCCGGACCCGGACCCAGACCCGGACCCTAACCCGGACCCGGACCCGGACCCGGACCCGGACACGGACACGGACCAGGACCCGGACCCGGACACGGACACGGACACGGACACGGACACGGACACGGACCCGGACCCAGACCCGGACCCTTACCCGGACCCGGACCCGGACCCGGACCCGGACCCGGACCCGGACCATTACCCGGACCCGGACCCTTACCCGGACACGGACCCGGACCCGGACCC
Source organism: Arizona elegans (assembly GCA_022577455.1). Taxonomy (NCBI): domain Eukaryota; kingdom Metazoa; phylum Chordata; class Lepidosauria; order Squamata; family Colubridae; genus Arizona; species Arizona elegans. The sequence goes on from JAKOOJ010000026.1 coordinate 441,916, forward strand.
GGACCCGGACCCGGACCTGGACCCTTAACCGGACCCGGACCCGGACCCGGACCCGGATCCGGACCCGGACCCGGACCCGGACCCGGACCCGGACCCGGACCCGGACCCGGACCCGGACCCTTACCCGGACCCGGACCCGGACCCGGACCCGGACCCGGACCCGGACCCGGACCCGGACCCGGACACGGACCCGGACCCGGACCCAGACCTGGAACCTTACCCGGACCCGGACCATTACCCGGACCCGGACCCGGACCCGGAGCCGGACCCTTGCCCGGAACCGGACCCGGACCCGGACCCGGACACGGACCAGGACCCTGACCATGACCCTGACCCTGACACGGAATGGCACCCTGACCCGGACCCGGACCCGGACCCGGACCCGGACCCGGACCCGGACCCGGACCCGGACCCCGACCCTTACCCGGACCCGGACCCGGACCCGGACCCTTACCCGGACCCGGACCCGGACCCTTACCCGGACCCGGACCCGGACCCGGACCCGGAACTGGACCCTTACCCGGAACCGGAACCGGAACCGGACCTGGACCCGGACCCGGACCCGGACCCTTACCCGGACCCGGACCCGGACCCGGACCCGGACCCGGACCCAGACCCTTACCCGGACCCGGACCCGGACCCGGACCCGGACCCGGACCCGGACCCGGACCCGGACCCTGGACCCAGACCTGGAACCTTACCCGGACCCGGACCCGGACCCGGACCCGGACCCTTACCCGGACCCGGAACCGGAACCGGACCCGGACCCGGACCCTTGCCCGGAACCGGACCCGGACCCGGACCCGGACCCGGACCCGGACCAGGACCCTGACCATGACCCTGACCCTGACACGGAATGGCACCCTGACCTGGACCCGGACCCGGACCCGGACCCGGACCCGGACCCGGACCCTTACCCGGACCCGGACCCGGACCCGGACCCGGACCCGGACCCGGACCCGGACCCGGACCCTGACCCAGACATTTACCCGGACCCTTACCCGGACCCGGACCCGGACCCGGACATTTACCTGGACCCTTACCCGGACCCGGACCCGGACACAGACCCGGACCCGGACCCGGACCCGGACCCGGACCCGGACCCGGACCCGGACCCGGACCCGGACCTCTACCCGGACCTGGACACGGAACAGGACACAGACCCGGACCCGGACCCGGACCCAGACCCGGACCCTTACCCGGACCCGGACCCGGACCCGGACCCGGACCCGGACCCGGACCCGGACCTTTACCCAGACCCGGACCCTTACCCGGACCCGGACCCGGACCCGGACCCGGACCCGGACCCGGACCCGGACCCGGACCTTTACCCGGACCCTGACCCGGAACCGCAACCGGACCCGGACCCGGACCCTTACCCGGACCCGGACCCGGACCCGGACCCGGACCCGGACCCGGACCCGGACCCGGACCCGGACCCTTACCAGGACCCAGACCCGGACCCGGACCCGGACCCAGACACTTACCCGGACCCGGACCCGGACCCGGACCCGGACCCAGACCCGGACCCGGACCAGGACCCTTACCCGGACCCGGACCCGGACCCGGACATGGACCCGGACCCTTACCCGGACCCGGACCCGGACCCGGACCCGGACACGGACCCGGACCCGGACCCGGAACCGGACCCGGACCTGGACCCAGACCTGGACACTAACCCGGACCCGGACCCGGACCCGGACACGGACCCGGACCCGGACCAGGACCCGGACACGGACACGGACACGGACCCAGACACGGACCCTGACCTGGACCCGGACCCAGACCCTTACCCGGACCCGGACCCGGACCCGGACCCGGACCCGGACATTTACCCGGACCCTTACCCGGACCCGGACCCGGACCCGCACATTTACCTGGACCCTTACCCGGACCCGGACCCGGACCCGGACCCGGACCCAGACCCAGAACCGGACCCGGAACCGGACCCGGACCCTTACCCGGACCTGGACCCGGACCCGGACCCAGACCCGGACCCTAACCCAGACCCGGACCCGGACCCGGACCCGGACACGGACACGGACCAGGACCCGGACCCGGACACGGACACGGACACGGACACGGACACGGACACGGACCCGGACCCAGACCCGGACCCTTACCCGGACCCGGACCCGGACCCGGACCCGGACCCGGACCCGGACCATTACCCGGACCCGGACCCTTACCCGGACACGGACACGGACCCGGACCCGGACCCGGACCCGGACCTGGACCCTTAACCGGACCCGGACCCGGACCCGGACCCGGATCCGGACCCGGACCCGGACCCGGACCCGGACCCGGACCCGGACCCGGACCCGGACCCGGACCCTTACCCGGACCCGGACCCGGACCCGGACCCGGACCCGGACCCGGACCCCGACCCTTACCCGGACCCGGACCCGGACCCGGACCCTTACCCGGACCCGGACCCGGACCCTTACCCGGACCCGGACCCGGACCCGGACCCGGAACTGGACCCTTACCCGGAACCGGAACCGGAACCGGACCTGGACCCGGACCCGGACCCGGACCCTTACCCGGACCCGGACCCGGACCCGGACCCGGACCCGGACCCAGACCCTTACCCGGACCCGGACCCGGACCCGGACCCGGACCCGGACCCGGACCCGGACCCGGACCCTGGACCCAGACCTGGAACCTTACCCGGACCCGGACCCGGACCCGGACCCGGACCCGGACCCTTACCCGGACCCGGAACCGGACCCGGACCCGGACCCTTGCCCGGAACCGGACCCGGACCCGGACCCGGACCCGGACCCGGACCAGGACCCTGACCATGACCCTGACCCTGACACGGAATGGCACCCTGACCTGGACCCGGACCCGGACCCGGACCCGGACCCGGACCCGGACCCGGACCCGGACCCGGATCCGGACCCGCACCCGGACCCGGACCCGGACCCGGACCCTTACCTGGACCCGGACCCGGACCCGGACCCTTACCCGGACCCGGACCCGGACCCTTACCCGGACCCGGACCCGGACCCGGACCCGGACCCGGACCCGGAACTGGACCCTTACCCGAAACCGGAACCGGAACAGGACCTGGACCCGGACCCGGACCCGGACCCTTACCCGGACCCGGACCCGGACCCGGACCCGGACCCGGACCCGGACCCGGACCTTTACCCGGACCCGAACCCAGACCAGGACCCGGACCCGGACCCTTACCAGGACCCGGACCCGGACCCGGACCCGGACCCGGACCCAGACACTTACCCGGACCCGGACCCGGACCCGGACCCGGACCCAGACCCGGACCCGGACCCGGACCCTTACCCGGACCCGGACCCGGACCCGGACCCGGACCCGGACCTTTACCCGGACCCGGACCCGGACCCGGACCCGGACCCGGACCCGGACCCGGACCCGGACCCTTACCAGGACCCGGACCCGGACCCGGACCCGGACCCGGACCCAGACCCGGACCCGGACCCGTACCCGGACCCGGACTCTTACCCGGACCCGGACCCGGACCCGGACCCCGACCCGGACCCAGACCCGGACCCGGACCCGGACCCGGAACCGGACCCTTACCCGGGCCCGGACCCGGACCCAGACCCTTACCCGGACCCGGACCCGGACCCGGACCCGGACCCGGACCCGGACCCGGACCCGGAACCGGACGCTTACCCGGACACGGACCCGGACCCGGACCCAAACCCGGACCCTTACCCGGACCCGGACCCGGACCCGGACCCGGACCCGGACCCGGACCCGGACCCGGACCCGGAACCGGACCCGGACCCGGACCCGGACCCGGACCCGGAACCGGACCCTTACCCGGACCCGGACCCGGACCCGGACCCAAACCCGGACCCTTACCCGGACCCGGACCCGGACCCGGACCCGGACCCGGACCCGGACCCGGACCCGGACCCGGAACCGGACCCTTACCCGGACCCGGACCCGGACCCGGACCCAAACCCGGACCCTTACCCGGACCCGGACCCGGACCCGGACCCGGACCCGGACCCGGACCCGGACCCGGACCCGGACCCGGACCGGGACCCGGACCCGGACACGGACCCGGACCCGGACCCTTACCCGGACCCGGAACCGAAACCGGACCCTTACCAGGACCCGGACCTGGACCCGGACCCGGACCCAGACACTTACCCGGACCCGGACCCGGACCCGGATCCGGACCAGGACCCGGACCCGGACCCTTACCCGGACCCGGACCCGGACCCGGACATGGACCCGGACCCTTACCCGGACCCGGACCTGGACCCGGACCTAGACCCTTACCCGGACCCGGACCCGGACCATTACCCGGACCCGGACCCTTACCCGGACCCGGACCCGGACCCGGACCCGGACCCGGACCCAGACCCGGACCCTTAACCGGACCCGGACCCGGACCCGGACCCGGACCCGGACATTTACCCGGACCCTTACCCGGACCCGGACCCGGACCCGGACCCGGACCCTTACCCGGACCCGGACCCGGACCCGGACCCGGACCCGGACCCGGACCATTACCCGGACCCGGACCCTTACCCGGACACGGACCCGGACCCGGACCCGGACCCAGACCCAGACCCGGACCCTTAACCGGACCCGGACCCGGACCCGGACCCGGACCCGGACCCAGACCCTTACCCGGACCCGGACCCGGACCCGGACCCGGACCCGGACCCGGACCCGGACCCGGACCCGGACCCAGACCTGGTACCTTACCCGGACACGGACCCGGACCCAGACCCTTACCCGGACCCGGACCCGGACCCGGACCCGGACCCTTGCCCGGAACCGGACCCGGACCCGGACCCGGACCCGGACCCGGACCAGGACCCTGACCATGACCCTGACCCTGACACGGAATGGCACCCTGACCCGGACCCGGACCCGGACCCGGACACGGACCCGGACCCGGACCCGGACCCGTTCCCTTACCCGGACCCGGACCCGGACCCGGACCCGGACCCGGAACTGGACCCTTACACGGAACCGGAACCGGAACCGGACCTGGACCCGGACCCGGACACGGACCCTTACCCGGACCCGGACCCGGACCCGGACATTTACCTGGACCCTTACCCAGACCCGGACCCGGACCCGGACCCGGACCCGGACCCGGACCTCTACCCGGACCTGGACACGGAACAGGACACAGACCCGGACCCGGACCCGGACCCGGACCCGGACCCAGACCCGGACCCTTACCCGGACCCGGACCCGGACCCGGACCCGGACCCGGACCCGGACCATTACCCGGACCCGGACCCTTACCCGGACACGGACCCGGACCCGGACCCGGACCCGGACCCGGACCTGGACCCTTAACCGGACCCGGACCCGGACCCGGACCCGGACCCGAACCCGGACACGGACCCGGACCCGGACCCGGACCCGGACCCGGACCCTTACCCGGACCCGGACCCGGACCCGGACCCGGACCCGGACCCGGACCCGGACCCGGACCCGGACCCGGACCCGGACCCAGACCATGACCCTGACCCTGACACGGAATGGCACCCTGACCCGGACCCGGACCCGGACCCGGACCCGGACCCGGAACCGGACCCGGACCCGGACCCGGACCCGGACCCTTACCCGGACCCGGACCCGGACCCGGACCCTTACCCGGACCAGGACCCGGACCCTTACCCGGACCCGGACCCGGACCCGGACCCGGAACTGGACCCTTACCCGGAACCGGAACCGGAACCGGACCTGGACCCGGACCCGGACCCGGACCCTTACCCGGACCCGGACCCGGACCCGGACCCGGACCCGGACCCGGAACTTTACCCGGACCCGGACCCGGACCCGGACCCGGACCCTTACCAGGACCCTGACCCGGACCCGGACCCGGACCCGGACCCGGACCCGGACCCGGACCCGGACATTTACCCGGACCCTTACCCGGACCCGGACCCCGACCCGGACCCGGACCCGGACCCGGACCCGGACCTCTACCCGGACCTGGACATGGAACAGGACACAGACCCGGACCCGGACCCGGACCCAGACCCGGACCCTTACCCGGACCCGGACCCGGACCCGGACCCGGACCCGGACCCGGACCCGGACCCGGACCCGGACCATTACCCGGACCCGGACCCTTACCCGGACACGGACCCGGACCCGGACCCGGACTCGGACCCAGACCCGGACCATTACCCGGACCCGGACCCTTACCCGGACACGGACCCGGACCCGGACCCGGACCCGGACCCGGACTTGGACCCTTAACCGGACCCGGACCCGGACCCGGACCCGGACCCGGACCCGGACCCGGACCCGGACCCGGACCCGGACCCGGACCCGGACCCGGACCCTTACCCGGACCCGGACCCGGACCCGGACCCGGACCCGGACCCGGACCCGGACCCGGACCCGGACCCGGACCCGGACCAGGACCCTGACCATGACCCTGACCCTGACACGGAATGGCACCCTGACCCGGACCCGGACCCGGACCCGGACCCGGACCCGGACCCGGACCCGGACCATTACCCGGACCCGGACCCGGACCCGGAGCCGGACCCTTGCCCCGAACCGGACCCGGACCCGGACCCGGACCCGGACCCGGACCCGGACCCGGACCCGGACCAGGACCCTGACCATGACCCTGACCCTGACACGGAATGGCACCCTGACCCGGACCCGGACCCGGACCCGGACCCGGACCCGGAACCGGACCCGGACCCGGACCCGGACCCGGACCCTTACCCGGACCCGGACCCGGACCCGGACCCTTACCCGGACCCGGACCCGGACCCTTACCCGGACCCGGACCCGGACCCGGACCCGGAACTGGACCCTTACCCGGAACCGGAACCGGAACCGGACCTGGACCCGGACCCGGACCCGGACCCTTACCCGGACCCGGACCCGGACCCGGACCCGGACCCGGACCCGGAACTTTACCCGGACCCGGACCCGGACCCGGACCCTTACCAGGACCCGGACCCGGACCCGGACCCGGACCCGGACCCGGACCCGGACCCGGACCCGGACCCGGACATTTACCCGGACCCTTACCCGGACCCGGACCCCGACCCGGACCCGGACCCGGACCCGGACCCGGACCCGGACCCGGACCCGGACCCAGACCCGGACCCGGACCCGGACCTCTACCCGGACCTGGACATGGAACAGGACACAGACCCGGACCCGGACCCGGACCCAGACCCGGACCCTTACCCGGACCCGGACCCGGACCCGGACCCGGAACTGGACCCTTACCCGGAACCGGAACCGGAACCGGACCTGGACCCGGACCCGGACCCGGACCCTTACCCGGACCCGGACCCGGACCCGGACCCGGACCCGGACCCGGAACTTTACCCGGACCCGGACCCGGACCCGGACCCGGACCCTTACCAGGACCCGGACCCGGACCCGGACCCGGACCCGGACCCGGACCCGGACCCGGACCCGGACCCGGACATTTACCCGGATCCTTACCCGGACCCGGACCCCGACCCGGACCCGGACCCGGACCCGGACCCGGACCCGGACCCAGACCCGGACCCGGACCCGGACCTCTACCCGGACCTGGACATGGAACAGGACACAGACCCGGACCCGGACCCGGACCCAGACCCGGACCCTTACCCGGACCCGGACCCGGACCCGGACCCGGACCCGGACCCGGACCCGGACCCGGACCCGGACCATTACCCGGACCCGGACCCTTACCCGGACACGGACCCGGACCCGGACCCGGACTCGGACCCAGACCCGGACCATTACCCGGACCCGGACTTTTACCCGGACACGGACCCGGACCCGGACCCGGACCCGGACCCGGACCCGGACCCGGACCCGGACCCGGACCCGGACCCGGACCCGGACCCGGACCCGGACCCTTACCCGGACCCGGACCCGGACCCGGACCCGGACCCGGACCCGGACCCGGACCCGGACCCGGACCCGGACCCGGACCCAGACCTGGAACCTTACCCGGACCCGGACCATTACCCGGACCCGGACCCGGACCCGGAGCCGGACCCTTGCCCCGAACCGGACCCGGACCCGGACCCGGACCCGGACCCGGACCCGGACCCGGACCCGGACCAGGACCCTGACCATGACCCTGACCCTGACACGGAATGGCACCCTGACCCGGACCCGGACCCGGACCCGGACCCGGATCCGGAACCGGACCCGGACCCGGACCCGGACCCGGACCCTTACCCGGACCCGGACCCGGACCCGGACCCTTACCCGGACCCGGACCCGGACCCTTACCCGGACCCGGACCCGGACCCGGACCCGGAACTGGACCCTTACCCGGAACCGGAACCGGAACCGGACCTGGACCCGGACCCGGACCCGGACCCTTACCCGGACCCGGACCCGGACCCGGACCCGGACCCGGAACTTTACCCGGACCCGGACCCGGACCCGGACCCTTACCAGGACCCGGACCCGGACCCGGACCCGGACCCGGACCCGGACCCGTACCCGGACCCGGACCCGGACCCGGACCCGGACATTTACCCGGACTCTTACCCGGACCCGGACCCCGACCCGGACCCGGACCCGGACCCGGACCCGGACCCGGACCCGGACCCGGACCCAGACCCGGACCCGGACCCGGACCTCTACCCGGACCTGGACATGGAACAGGACACAGACCCGGACCCGGACCCGGACCCAGACCCGGACCCTTACCCGGACCCGGACCCGGACCCGGACCCGGAACTGGACCCTTACCCGGAACCGGAACCGGAACCGGACCTGGACCCGGACCCGGACCCGGACCCTTACCCGGACCCGGACCCGGACCCGGACCCGGACCCGGACCCGGAACTTTACCCGGACCCGGACCCGGACCCGGACCCGGACCCTTACCAGGACCCGGACCCGGACCCGGACCCGGACCCGGACCCGGACCCGGACCCGGACATTTACCCGGACCCTTACCCGGACCCGGACCCCGACCCGGACCCGGACCCGGACCCGGACCCGGACCCGGACCCGGACCCAGACCCGGACCCGGACCCGGACCTCTACCCGGACCTGGACATGGAACAGGACACAGACCCGGACCCGGACCCGGACCCAGACCCGGACCCTTACCCGGACCCGGACCCGGACCCGGACCCGGACCCGGACCCGGACCCGGACCCGGACCCGGACCCGGACCATTACCCGGACCCGGACCCTTACCCGGACACGGACCCGGACCCGGACCCGGACTCGGACCCAGACCCGGACCATTACCCGGACCCGGACTTTTACCCGGACCCGGACCCGGACCCGGACCCGGACCCGGACCCGGACCCGGACCCGGACCCGGACCCGGACCCGGACCCTTACCCGGACCCGGACCCGGACCCGGACCCGGACCCGGACCCGGACCCGGACCCGGACCCGGACCCGGACCCGGACCCGGACCCAGACCTGGAACCTTACCCGGACCCGGACCATTACCCGGACCCGGACCCGGACCCGGAGCCGGACCCTTGCCCGGAACCGGACCCGGACCCGGACCAGGACCCTGACCATGACCCTGACCCTGACACGGAATGGCACCCTGACCCGGACCCGGACCCGGACCCGGACCCGGAACCGGACCCGGACCCGGACCCGGACCCGGACCCTTACCCGGACCCGGACCCGGACCCGGACCCTTACCCGGACCCGGACCCGGACCCTTACCCGGACCCGGACCCGGACCCGGACCCGGAACTGGACCCTTACCCGGAACCGGAACCGGAACCGGACCTGGACCCGGACCCGGACCCGGACCCTTACCCGGACCCGGACCCGGACCCGGACCCGGACCCGGACCCGGAACTTTACCCGGACCCGGACCCGGACAAGGACCCGGACCCTTACCAGGACCCGGACCCGGACCCGGACCCGGACCCGGACCCGGACCCGGACCCGGACCCGGACCCGGACCCGGACATTTACCCGGACCCTTACCCGGACCCGGACCCCGACCCGGACCCGGACCCGGACCCGGACCCGGACCCGGACCCGGACCCGGACCCAGACCCGGACCCGGACCCGGACCTCTACCCGGACCTGGACATGGAACAGGACACAGACCCGGACCCGGACCCGGACCCAGACCCGGACCCTTACCCGGACCCGGACCCGGACCCGGACCCGGACCCGGACCCGGACCCGGACCATTACCCGGACCCGGACCCTTACCCGGACACGGACCCGGACCCGGACCCGGACTCGGACCCAGACCCGGACCCTTAACCGGACCCGGACCCGGACCCGGACCCGGACCCGGACCCAGACCCTTACCCAGACCCGGACCCGGACCCGGACCCGGACCCGGACCCGGACCCGGACCCGGACCCTGGACCCAGACCTGGAACCTTACCCGGACCCGGACCCGGACCCGGACCCGGACCCTTACCCGGACCCGGAACCGGACCCGGACCCGGACCCGGACCCGGACCCGGACCCGGACCCGGACCCGGACCCGGACCCGGACCCGGACCCGGACCCTTACCTGGACCCGGACCCGGACCCGGACCCTTACCCGGACCCGGACCCGGACCCTTACCCGGACCCGGACCCGGACCCGGACCCGGACCCGGAACTGGACCCTTACCCGGAACCGGAACCGGAACAGGATCTGGACCCGGACCCGGACCCGGACCCTTACCCGGACCCAGACCCGGACCCGGACCCGGACCCGGACCCGGACCTTTACCCGGACCCGAACCCAGACCAGGACCCGGACCCGGACCCTTACCAGGACCCGGACCCGGACCCGGACCCGGACCCGGACCCAGACACTTACCCGGACCCGGACCCGGACCCGGACCCGGACCCAGACCCGGACCCGGACCCGGACCCTTACCCGGACCCGGACCCGGACCCGGACCCGGACCCGGACCCGGACCCGGACCTTTACCCGGACCCGGACCCGGACCCGGACCCGGACCCGGACCCGGACCCGGACCCGGACCCGGACCCGGACCCGGACCCTTACCAGGACCCGGACCCGGACCCGGACCCGGACCCAGACACTTACCCGGACCCGGACCCGGACCCGGACCCGGACCCGGACCCGGACCCAGACCCGGACCCGGACCCGGACCCTTACCCGGACCCGGACCCGGACCCGGACCCGGACATGGACCCGGACCCTTACCCGGACCCGGACCCGGACTCGGACCCTTACCCGGACCCGGACCCGGACCCTTACCCGGACCCGGACCCGGACCCGGACCCGGACCCGGAACTGGACCCTTACCCGGAACCGGAACCGGAACAGGACCTGGACCCGGACCCGGACCCGGACCCTTACCCGGACCCGGACCCGGACCCGGACCCGGACCCGGACCCGGACCTTTACCCGGACCCGAACCCAGACCAGGACCCGGACCCGGACCCTTACCAGGACCCGGACCCGGACCCGGACCCGGACCCGGACCCAGACACTTACCCGGACCCGGACCCGGACCCGGACCCGGACCCAGACCCGGACCCGGACCCGGACCCTTACCCGGACCCGGACCCGGACCCGGACCCGGACCCGGACCTTTACCCGGACCCGGACCCGGACCCGGACCCGGACCCGGACCCGGACCCGGACCCTTACCAGGACCCGGACCCGGACCCGGACCCGGACCCAGACACTTACCCGTACCCGGACCCGGACCCGGACCCGGACCCTGACCCAGACCCGGACCCGGACCCGGACCCTTACCCGGACCCGGACCCGGACCCGGACCCGGACATGGACCCGGACCCTTACCCGGACCCGGACCCGGACCCGGACCCGGACCCGGACCCAGACCCTTAACCGGACCCGGACCCGGACCCGGACCCGGACCCGGACCCGGACCCGGACCCGGACCCGGACCCGGACCCTTACCCGGACCCGGACCCGGACCCGGACCCCGACCCGGACCCGGACCCGGACCCGGACCCGGACCCGGAACCGGACCCTTACCCGGACCCGGACCTGGACCCAGACCCTTACCCGGACCCGGACCCGGACCCGGACCCGGACCCGGACCCGGACCCGGACCCGGAACCGGACCCTTACCCGGACCCGGACCCGGACCCGGACCCAAACCCGGACCCTTACCCGGACCCGGACCCGGACCCGGACCCGGACCCGGACCCGGACCGGGACCCGGACCCGGACCCGGACACGGACCCGGACCCGGACCCTTACCCGGACCCGGAACCGAAACCGGACCCTTACCAGGACCCGGACCTGGACCCGGACCCGGACCCAGACACTTACCCGGACCCGGACCCGGACCCGGACCCGGACCCGGATCCGGACCAGGACCCGGACCCGGACCCTTAACCGGACCCGGACCTGGACCCGGACATGGACCCGGACCCTTACCCGGACCCGGACCTGGACCCGGACCTAGACCCTTACCCGGACCCGGACCCGGACCTCTACCCGGACCTGGACATGGAACAGGACACAGACCCGGACCCGGACCCGGACCCAGACCCGGACCCTTACCCGGACCCGGACCCGGACCCGGACCCGGACCCGGACCCGGACCCGGACCATTACCCGGACCCGGACCCTTACCCGGACACGGACCCGGACCCGGACCCGGACTCGGACCCAGACCCGGACCCTTAACCGGACCCGGACCCGGACCCGGACCCGGACCCGGACCCAGACCCTTACCCAGACCCGGACCCGGACCCGGACCCGGACCCGGACCCGGACCCGGACCCGGACCCTGGACCCAGACCTGGAACCTTACCCGGACCCGGACCCGGACCCGGACCCGGACCCTTACCCGGACCCGGAACCGGACCCGGACCCGGACCCGGACCCGGACCCGGACCCGGACCCGGACCCGGACCCGGACCCGGACCCTTACCTGGACCCGGACCCGGACCCGGACCCTTACCCGGACCCGGACCCGGACCCTTACCCGGACCCGGACCCGGACCCGGACCCGGACCCGGAACTGGACCCTTACCCGGAACCGGAACCGGAACAGGATCTGGACCCGGACCCGGACCCGGACCCTTACCCGGACCCAGACCCGGACCCGGACCCGGACCCGGACCCGGACCTTTACCCGGACCCGAACCCAGACCAGGACCCGGACCCGGACCCTTACCAGGACCCGGACCCGGACCCGGACCCGGACCCGGACCCAGACACTTACCCGGACCCGGACCCGGACCCGGACCCGGACCCAGACCCGGACCCGGACCCGGACCCTTACCCGGACCCGGACCCGGACCCGGACCCGGACCCGGACCCGGACCCGGACCTTTACCCGGACCCGGACCCGGACCCGGACCCGGACCCGGACCCGGACCCGGACCCGGACCCGGACCCGGACCCTTACCAGGACCCGGACCCGGACCCGGACCCGGACCCAGACACTTACCCGGACCCGGACCCGGACCCGGACCCGGACCCGGACCCGGACCCAGACCCGGACCCGGACCCGGACCCTTACCCGGACCCGGACCCGGACCCGGACCCGGACATGGACCCGGACCCTTACCCGGACCCGGACCCGGACTCGGACCCTTACCCGGACCCGGACCCGGACCCTTACCCGGACCCGGACCCGGACCCGGACCCGGACCCGGAACTGGACCCTTACCCGGAACCGGAACCGGAACAGGACCTGGACCCGGACCCGGACCCGGACCCTTACCCGGACCCGGACCCGGACCCGGACCCGGACCCGGACCCGGATCTTTACCCGGACCCGAACCCAGACCAGGACCCGGACCCGGACCCTTACCAGGACCCGGACCCGGACCCGGACCCGGACCCGGACCCAGACACTTACCCGGACCCGGACCCGGACCCGGACCCGGACCCAGACCCGGACCCGGACCCGGACCCTTACCCGGACCCGGACCCGGACCCGGACCCGGACCCGGACCCGGACCTTTACCCGGACCCGGACCCGGACCCGGACCCGGACCCGGACCCGGACCCGGACCCTTACCAGGACCCGGACCCGGACCCGGACCCGGACCCAGACACTTACCCGTACCCGGACCCGGACTCGGACCCGGACCCTGACCCAGACCCGGACCCGGACCCGGACCCTTACCCGGACCCGGACCCGGACCCGGACCCGGACATGGACCCGGACCCTTACCCGGACCCGGACCCGGACCCGGACCCGGACCCGGACCCAGACCCTTAACCGGACCCGGACCCGGACCCGGACCCGGACCCGGACCCGGACCCGGACCCGGACCCTTACCCGGACCCGGACCCGGACCCGGACCCCGACCCGGACCCGGACCCGGACCCGGACCCGGACCCGGACCCGGAACCGGACCCTTACCCGGACCCGGACCTGGACCCAGACCCTTACCCGGACCCGGACCCGGACCCGGACCCGGACCCGGACCCGGACCCGGACCCGGAACCGGACCCTTACCCGGACCCGGACCCGGACCCGGACCCAAACCCGGACCCTTACCCGGACCCGGACCCGGACCCGGACCCGGACCCGGACCCGGACCGGGACCCGGACCCGGACCCGGACACGGACCCGGACCCGGACCCTTACCCGGACCCGGAACCGAAACCGGACCCTTACCAGGACCCGGACCTGGACCCGGACCCGGACCCAGACACTTACCCGGACCCGGACCCGGACCCGGACCCGGACCCGGATCCGGACCAGGACCCGGACCCGGACCCTTAACCGGACCCGGACCTGGACCCGGACATGGACCCGGACCCTTACCCGGACCCGGACCTGGACCCGGACCTAGACCCTTACCCGGACCCGGACCCAGACCATTACCCGGACCCGGACCCTTACCCGGACCCGGACCCGGACCCGGACCCGGACCCGGACCCAGACCCGGACCCTTAACCGGACCCGGACCCGGACCCGGACCCGGACCCGGACATTTACCCGGACCCTTACCCGGACCCGGACCCGGACCCGGACCCGGACCCGGACCCTTACCCGGACCCGGACCCGGACCCGGACCCGGACCCGGACCCGGACCCGGACCCGGACCATTACCCGGACCCGGACCCTTACCCGGACACGGACCCGGACCCGGACCCGGACCCGGACCCAGACCCGGACCCTTAACCGGACCTGGACCCGGACCCGGACCCGGACCCGGACCCAGACCCTTACCCGGACCCGGACCCGGACCCGGACCCGGACCCGGACCCGGACCCGGACCCGGACCCGGACCCGGACCCAGACCTGGTACCTTACCCGGACACGGACCCGGACCCGGACCCTTACCCGGACCCGGACCCGGACCCGGACCCGGACCCTTGCCCGGAACCGGACCCGGACCTGGACCCGGACCCGGACCCGGACCCGGACCCGGACCAGGACCCTGACCATGACCCTGACCCTGACACGGAATGGCACCCTGACCCGGACCCGGACCCGGACCCGGACCCGGACCCGGACCCGGACCCGGACCCGGACCCGGACCCGTTCCCTTACCCGGACCCGGACCCGGACCCGGACCCGGACCCGGAACTGGACCCTTACCCGGAACCGGAACCGGAACCGGAACCGGACCTGGACCCGGACACGGACACGGACCCTTACCCGGACCCAGACCCGGACCCGGACCCGGACCCGGACCCGCACCCGGACCTTTACCCGGACCCGGACCCGGACCCGGACCCGGACCCAGACACTTACCTGGACCCGGACCCGGACCCGGACCCGGACCCAGACCCGGACCCGGACCCGGACCCTTACCCGGACACGGACCCGGACCCGGACCCGGAACCGGACCTTTATCCGGACCCGGACCCGGACCCGGACCCGCACCCGCACCCGGACCCGGACCCGGACCCGGACCCGGACCCTTACCAGGACCCGGACCCGGACCCGGACCCGGACCCGGACCCGGACCCAGACACTTACCCGTACCCGGACCCGGACCCGGACCCGGACCCAGACCCGGACCCGGACCCGGACCCTTACCCGGACCCGGACCCGGACCCTTACCCGGACCCGGACCCGGACCCGGACCCGGACACGGACCCGGACCCTTACCCGGACACGGACCCGGACCCGGACCCGGACCCTTACCCGGACCCGGACCCGGACCCGGACCCGGACCCGGAC
This sequence comes from Arizona elegans, assembly GCA_022577455.1. Taxonomy (NCBI): domain Eukaryota; kingdom Metazoa; phylum Chordata; class Lepidosauria; order Squamata; family Colubridae; genus Arizona; species Arizona elegans. The sequence goes on from JAKOOJ010000026.1 coordinate 457,962, forward strand.
CCGGACCCGGACCCGGACCCGGACCCGGACCCGGACCCGGACCCAGACCTGGAACCTTACCCGGACCCGGACCATTACCCGGACCCGGACCCTTGCCCGGAACCGGACCCGGACCCGGACCCGGACCCGGACCCGGACCCGGACCCGGACCAGGACCCTGACCATGACCCTGACCCTGACACGGAATGGCACCCTGACCCGGACCCGGACCCGGACCCGGACCCGGACCCGGACCCGGACCCGGACCCGTTCCCTTACCCGGACCCGGACCCGGACCCGGACCCGGACCCGGAACTGGACCCTTACCCGGAACCGGAACCGGAACCGGACCTGGACCCGGACACGGACACGGACCCTTACCCGGACCCAGACCCGGACCCGGACCCGGACCCGGACCCGGACCCGGACCCGGACCTTTACCCGGACCCGGACCCGGACCCGGACCCGGACCCAGACACTTACCTGGACCCGGACCCGGACCCGGACCCGGACCCAGACCCGGACCCGGACCCGGACCCTTACCCGGACCCGGACCCGGACCCGGACCCGGACCCGGACCTTTATCCGGACCCGGACCCGGACCCGGACCCGCACCCGCACCCGGACCCGGACCCGGACCCGGACCCGGACCCTTACCAGGACCCGGACCCGGACCCGGACCCGGACCCGGACCCGGACCCAGACACTTACCCGGACCCGGACCCGGACCCGGACCCGGACCCAGACCCGGACCCGGACCCGGACCCTTACCCGGACCCGGACCCGGACCCGGACCCGGACATGGACCCGGACCCTTACCCGGACATGGACCCGGACCCGGACCCGGACCCGGACCCTTACCCGGACACGGACCCGGACCCGGACCCGGACCCGGACCCGGACCCGGACCCGGACCCGGACCCGGACCCAGACCTGGAACCTTACCCGGACCCGGACCATTACCCGGACCCGGACCCTTGCCCGGAACCGGACCCGGACCCGGACCCGGACCCGGACCCGGACCCGGACCAGGACCCTGACCATGACCCTGACCCTGACACGGAATGGCACCCTGACACGGACCCGGACCCGGACCCGGACCCGGACCCGGACCCGGACCCGGACCCGGACCCGGACCCGGACCCGGACCCGGACCCTTACCCGGACCCGGACCCGGACCCGGACCCGGACCCTTACCCGGACCCGGACCCGGACCCTTACCCGGACCCGGACCCGGACCCGGACCCGGACCCGGAACTGGACCCTTACCCGGAACCGGAACCGGAACCGGACCTGGACCCGGACCCGGACCCGGACCCGGACCCGGACCCGGACCCGGACCCGGACCCGGACCCGGACCCGGACCCGGACCCGGACATTTACCCGGACCCTTACCCGGACCCGGACCCGGACCCGGACCCAGACCCGGACCCAGACCCGGACCCTTAACCGGACCCGGACCCGGACCAGGACCCGGACCCGGACCCAGACCCTTACCCGGACCCGGACCCGGACCCGGACCCGGACCCGGACCCGGACCCGGACCCGGACCCGAACCCAGACCTGGAACCTTACCCGGACCCGGACCCGGACCCTTACCCGGACCCGGACCCGGACCCGGACCCGGACCCGGACCCTTGCCCGGAACCGGACCCGGACCCGGACCCGGACCCGGACCAGGACCCTGACCATGACCCTGACCCTAACACGGAATGGCACCCTGACCCGGACCCGGACCCGGACCCGGACCCGGACCCGGACCCGGACCCGGACCCGGACCCGGACCCTTACCCCGACCCGGACCCGGACCCGGACCCTTACCCGGACCCGGACCCGGACCCTTACCCGGACCCGGACCCGGACCCTTACCCGGACCCGGACCCGGACCCGGAACTGGACCCTTACCCGGAACCGGAACCGGAACCGGACCTGGACCCGGACCCGGACCCGGACCCTTACCCGGACCCGGACCCGGACCCGGACCCGGACCTTTACCCGGACCCGGACCCGGACCCGGACCCGGACCCGGACCCTTACCAGGACCCGGACCCGGACCCGGACCCGGACCCGGACCCAGACACTTACCCGAACCCGGACCCGGACCCGGACCCAGACCCGGACCCGGACCCGGACCCTTACCCGGACCCGGACCCGGACCCGGACCTTTACCCGGACCCGGACCCGGACCCGGACCCGGACCCGGACCCGGACCAGGACCCGGACCCGGACCCGGACCCTTACCAGGACCCGGACCCGGACCCGGACCCGGACCCGGACCCGGACCCGGACCCGGACCCGGACCCGGACCCAGACACTTACCCGTACCCGGACACGGACCCGGACCCGGACCCAGACCCTTACCCGGACCCGGACCCGGACCTGGACCCGGACCCGGACCCGGACCCGGACCCTTACCCGGACCCGGACCAGGACCCGGACCCAGACCCTGACCCGGACCCGGACCCGGACCCGGACCCGGACCCGGACCCGGAACCGGAACCGGAATCGGACCCGGACCCGGACCCTTACCCGGACCCGGACCCGGACCCGGACCCGGACCCGGACCCAGAACCGGACCCTTACCAGGACCCGGACCCGGACCCGGACCCGGACCCAGACACTTACCCGGACCCGTACCTGGACCCGGACCCGGACCCGGACCCGGACCCGGACCCGGAACCTTACCCAGACCCGGACCCGGACCCGGACCCGGACATGGACCCGGACCCTTACCCAGACCCGGACCCGGACCCGGACCCGGACCCGGACCCGGACCCGGACCCGGACCCGGACCCGGACCCGGACCTGGACCCGGACCCAGACATTTACCCGGACCCTTACCCGGACCCGGACCCGGACCCGGACATTTACCTGGACCCTTACCCGGACCCGGACCCGGACCCGGACCCAGACCCGGACCCGGACCCGGACCCGGACCCGGACCCGGACCCGGACCTCTACCCGGACCTGGACACGGAACAGGACACAGACCCGGACCCGGACCCGGACCCAGACCCGGACCCTTACCCGGACCCGGACCCGGACCCGGACCCGGACCCGGACCCGGACCCGGACCCGGACCCAGACCTGGACCCTTACCCGGAACCGGAACCGGAACCGGACCTGGACCCGGACCCGGACCCGGACCCGGACCCGGACCCGGACCCGGACCCGGACCCGGACCCGGACCCGGACCCGGACATTTACCCGGACCCTTACCCGGACCCGGACCCGGACCCGGACCCAGACCCGGACCCAGACCCGGACCCTTAACCGGACCCGGACCCGGACCAGGACCCGGACCCGGACCCAGACCCTTACCCGGACCCGGACCCGGACCCGGACCCGGACCCGGACCCGGACCCGGACCCGGACCCGAACCCAGACCTGGAACCTTACCCGGACCCGGACCCGGACCCTTACCCGGACCCGGACCCGGACCCGGACCCGGACCCGGACCCTTGCCCGGAACCGGACCCGGACCCGGACCCGGACCCGGACCAGGACCCTGACCATGACCCTGACCCTAACACGGAATGGCACCCTGACCCGGACCCGGACCCGGACCCGGACCCGGACCCGGACCCGGACCCGGACCCGGACCCGGACCCGGACCCTTACCCCGACCCGGACCCGGACCCGGACCCTTACCCGGACCCGGACCCGGACCCTTACCCGGACCCGGACCCGGACCCTTACCCGGACCCGGACCCGGACCCGGAACTGGACCCTTACCCGGAACCGGAACCGGAACCGGACCTGGACCCGGACCCGGACCCGGACCCTTACCCGGACCCGGACCCGGACCCGGACCCGGACCTTTACCCGGACCCGGACCCGGACCCGGACCCGGACCCGGACCCTTACCAGGACCCGGACCCGGACCCGGACCCGGACCCGGACCCAGACACTTACCCGAACCCGGACCCGGACCCGGACCCAGACCCGGACCCGGACCCGGACCCTTACCCGGACCCGGACCCGGACCCGGACCTTTACCCGGACCCGGACCCGGACCCGGACCCGGACCCGGACCCGGACCAGGACCCGGACCCGGACCCGGACCCTTACCAGGACCCGGACCCGGACCCGGACCCGGACCCGGACCCGGACCCGGACCCGGACCCGGACCCGGACCCGGACCCAGACACTTACCCGTACCCGGACACGGACCCGGACCCGGACCCAGACCCTTACCCGGACCCGGACCCGGACCTGGACCCGGACCCGGACCCGGACCCGGACCCTTACCCGGACCCGGACCAGGACCCGGACCCAGACCCTGACCCGGACCCGGACCCGGACCCGGACCCGGACCCGGACCCGGAACCGGAACCGGAATCGGACCCGGACCCGGACCCTTACCCGGACCCGGACCCGGACCCGGACCCGGACCCGGACCCAGAACCGGACCCTTACCAGGACCCGGACCCGGACCCGGACCCGGACCCAGACACTTACCCGGACCCGTACCTGGACCGGGACCCGGACCCGGACCCGGACCCGGACCCGGAACCTTACCCAGACCCGGACCCGGACCCGGACCCGGACATGGACCCGGACCCTTACCCAGACCCGGACCCGGACCCGGACCCGGACCCGGACCCGGACCCGGACCCGGACCCGGACCCGGACCCGGACCTGGACCCGGACCCAGACATTTACCCGGACCCTTACCCGGACCCGGACCCGGACCCGGACATTTACCTGGACCCTTACCCGGACCCGGACCCGGACCCGGACCCAGACCCGGACCCGGACCCGGACCCGGACCCGGACCCGGACCCGGACCTCTACCCGGACCTGGACACGGAACAGGACACAGACCCGGACCCGGACCCGGACCCAGACCCGGACCCTTACCCGGACCCGGACCCGGACCCGGACCCGGACCCGGACCCGGACCCGGACCCGGACCCAGACCTGGAACCTTACCCGGACCCGGACCCGGACCCGGACCCGGACCCTTGCCCGGACCCGGACCCGGACCCGGACCCGGACCCTGACCATGACCCTGACCCTGACACGGAATGGCACCCTGACCCGGACCCGGACCCTTACCCGGACCCGGACCCGGACCCGGACCCGGACCCGGACCCGGACCCGGACCCGGACCCGGACCCGGACCCTTACCCAGACCCGGACCCGGACCCGGACCCGGACCCGGACCCGGAACCGGACCCTTACCCGGAACCGGAACCGGAACCGGACCCGGACCCTTACCCGGACCCGGACCCGGACCCGGACCCGGACCCGTACCCGTACCCGTACCCGGACCCGGACCCTTACCAGGACCCGGACCCGGACCCGGACCCGGACCCAGACACTTACCCGGACCCGGACCCGGACCCGGACCCTGACCCAGACCCGAACCCGGACCCGGACCCTTACCCGGACCCGGACCCGGACCCGGACCCGGACATGGACCCGGACCCGGACATGGACCCGGACCTGGACCCGGACCCGGACCCGGAGCATTACCCGGACCCGGACCCTTACCCGGACCCGGACCCGGACCCGGACCCGGACCCGGACCCAGACCCGGACACTTAACCGGACCCGGACCCGGACCCGGACCCGGACCCGGACCCGGACCCGGACCAGGACCCTGACCATGACCCTGACCCTGACACGGAATGGCACCCGGACCCGGACCCGGACCCGGACCCGGACCCGGACCCGGACCCGGACCCGGACCCGGACCCGGACCCGGACCCGGACCCGGACCCTTACCCGGACCCGGACCCGGACCCGGACCCGGAACTGGACCCTTACACGGAACCGGAACCGGAACCGGACCTGGACCCGGACCCGGACCCGGACCCGGACCCGGACCCGGACCCGGACCCGGACCCGGACCTTTACCCGGACCCGGACCCGGACCCGGACCCGGACCCAGACACTTACCCGGACCCGGACCCGGACCCGGACCCGGACCCAGACCTGGACCCGGACCCGGACCCTTACCCGGACCCGGACCCGGACCCGGACCCTTACCCGGACCCGGACCCGGACCCGGACCCGGACCCGGACCCGGACCTTTACCCGGACCCGGACCCGCACCCGGACCCGCACCCGCACCCGCACCCGGACCCGGACCCGGACCCTTACCAGGACCCGGACCCGGACCCGGACCCGGACCCGGACCCAGACACTTACCCGGACCCGGACCCGGACCCGGACCCGGACCCAGACCCAGACCCGGACCCTTACCCGGACCCGGACCCGGACCCGGACCCGGACCCGGACCCGGACCCGTACCCGGACCCGGACCCTTACCAGGACCCGGACCCGGACCCGGACCCGGACCCAGACACTTACCCGGACCCAGACCCGGACCCGGACCCTGACCCAGACCCGAACCCGGACCCGGACCCTTACCCGGACCCTGACCCGGACCCGGACCCGGACATGGACCCGGACCCGGACATGGACCCGGACCTGGACCCGGACCCGGACCCGGACCATTACCCGGACCCGGACCCTTACCCGGACCCGGACCCGGACCCGGACCCGGACCCGGACCCAGACCCGGACACTTAACCGGACCCGGACCCGGACCCGGACCCGGACCCGGACCCGGACCCGGACCCGGACCCGGACCAGGACCCTGACCATGACCCTGACCCTGACACGGAATGGCACCCGGACCCGGACCCGGACCCGGACCCGGACCCGGACCCGGACCCGGACCCGGACCCGGACCCTTACCCGGACCCGGACCCGGACCCGGACCCGGACCCGGAACTGGACCCTTACACGGAACCGGAACCGGAACCGGACCTGGACCCGGACCCGGACCCGGACCCGGACCCGGACCCGGACCCGGACCCGGACCTTTACCCGGACCCGGACCCGGACCCGGACCCGGACCCAGACACTTACCCGGACCCGGACCCGGACCCGGACCCGGACCCGGACCCGGACCCGGACCCGGACCCTTACCCGGACCCGGACCCGGACCCTTACCCGGACCCGGACCCGGACCCGGACCCGGACCCGGACCCGGACCCGGACCTTTACCCGGACCCGGACCCGGACCCGGACCCGCACCCGCACCCGGACCCGGACCCGGACCCGGACCCTTACCAGGACCCGGACCCGGACCCGGACCCGGACCCGGACCCAGACACTTACCCGGACCCGGACCCGGACCCGGACCCGGACCCAGACCCGGACCCGGACCCGGACCCTTACCCGGACCCGGACCCGGACCCGGACCCGGACATGGACCCGGACCCTTACCCGGACCCGGACCCGGACCCGGACCCGGACCCGGACCCTTACCCGGACCCGGACCCGGACCCGGACCCGGACCCGGACCCGGACCCGGACCCGGACCCGGACCCAGACCTGGAACCTTACCCGGACCCGGACCATTACCCGGACCCGGACCCGGACCCTTGCCCGGAACCGGACCCGGACCCGGACCCAGACCCTTGCCCGGAACCGGACCCGGACCCGGACCCGGACCCGGACCCGGACCCGGACCAGGACCCTGACCATGACCCTGACCCTGACACGGAATGGCACCCTGACCCGGACCCGGACCCGGACCCGGACCCGGACCCGGACCCGGACCCGGACCCGGACCCGGACCCGGACCCGGACCCGGACCCTTACCTGGACCCGGACCCGGACCCGGACCCGGACCCTTACCCGGACCCGGACCCGGACCCTTACCCGGACCCGGACCCGGACCCGGACCCGGACCCGGACCCGGAACTGGACCCTTACCCGGAACCGGAACCGGAACCAGACCTGGACCCGGACCCGGACCCGGACCCTTACCCGGACCCGGACCCGGACCCGGACCCGGACCCGGACCCGGAACTTTACCCGGACCCGGACCCGGACCCGGACCCGGACCTGGACCCGGACCCTTACCAGGACCCGGACCCGGACCCGGACCCGGACCCGGACCCGGACCCGGACCCGGACATTTACCCGGACCCTTACCCGGACCCGGACCCGGACCCGGACATTTACCTGGACCCTTACCAGGACCCTGACCCGGACCCGGACCCGGACCCGGACCCGGACCCGGACCCTGACCCGGACCCGGACCCGGACCCGGACCCGGACCTCTACCCGGACCTGGACATGGAACAGGACACAGACCCGGACCCGGACCCGGACCCAGACCCGGACCCTTACCCGGACCCAGACCCGGACCCGGACCCGGACCCGGACCCGGACCCGGACCCGGACCATTACCCGGACCCGGACCCTTACCCGGACACGGACCCGGACCCGGACCCGGACCCGGACCCGGACCCAGACCCGGACCCTTAACCGGACCCGGACACGGACCCGGACCCGGACCCAGACCCAGACCCTTACCCGGACCCGGACCCGGACCCGGACCCGGACCCGGACCCAGACCCGGACCCGGACCCGGACCCAGACCTGGAACCTTACCCGGACCAGGACCCGGACCCGGACCCTTACCCGGACCCGGACCCGGACCCGGACCCGGACCCGGACCCGGACCCGGACCCGGACCCGGACCCGGACCCGGACCCGGACCTCTACCCGGACCTGGACATGGAACAGGACACAGACCCGGACCCGGACCCGGACCCAGACCCGGACCCTTACCCGGACCCGGACCCGGACCCGGACCCGGACCCGGACCCGGACCCGGACCCGGACCCGGACCCGGACCCGGACCCTTACCCGGACCCGGACCCGGACCCGGACCCGGACCCGGAACTGGACCCTTACACGGACCCGGACCCGGACCCGGACCCGGACCCAGACCCGGACCCGGACCCGGACCCTTACCCGGACCCGGACCCGGACCCGGACCCGGACATGGACCCGGACCCTTACCCGGACCCGGACCCGGACCCGGACCCGGACCCGGACCCTTACCCGGACCCGGACCCGGACCCGGACCCGGACCCGGACCCGGACCCGGACCCGGACCCGGACCCGGACCCAGACCTGGAACCTTACCCGGACCCGGACCATTACCCGGACCCGGACCCGGACCCTTGCCCGGAACCGGACCCGGACCCGGACCCGGACCCGGACCCGGACCCGGACCCGGACCAGGACCCTGACCATGACCCTGACCCTGACACGGAATGGCACCCTGACCCGGACCCGGACCCGGACCCGGACCCGGACCCGGACCCGGACCCGGACCCGGACCCGGACCCGGACCCTTACCCGGACCCGGACCCGGACCCGGACCCTGACCCTTACCCGGACCCGGACCCGGACCCTTACCCGGACCCGGACCCGGACCCGGACCCGGACCCGGAACTGGACCCTTACCCGGAACCGGAACCGGAACCGGACCTGGACCCGGACCCGGACCCGGACCCTTACCCGGACCCGGACCCGGACCCGGACCCGGACCCGGAACTTTACCCGGACCCGGACCCGGACCCGGACCCGGACCCGGACCCGGACCCTTACCAGGACCCGGACCCGGACCCGGACCCGGACCCGGACCCGGACCCGGACCCGGACCCGGACATTTACCCGGACCCTTACCCGGACCCGGACCCGGACCCGGACATTTACCTGGACCCTTACCAGGACCCTGACCCGGACCCGGACCCGGACCCGGACCCGGACCCGGACCCGGACCCGGACCCGGACCCGGACCCGGACCTCTACCCGGACCTGGACATGGAACAGGACACAGACCCGGACCCGGACCCGGACCCAGACCCGGACCCTTACCCGGACCCGGACCCGGACCCGGACCCGGACCCGGACCCGGACCCGGACCCGGACCCGGACCATTACCCGGACCCGGACCCTTACCCGGACACGGACCCGGACCCGGACCCGGACCCGGACCCAGACCCGGACCCTTAACCGGACCCGGACCCGGACCCGGACCCGGACCCGGACCCAGACCCTTACCCGGACCCGGACCCGGACCCGGACCCGGACCCGGACCCAGACCCGGACCCGGACCCGGACCCATACCTGGAACTTTACCCGGACCCGGACCCGGACCCGGACCCTTACCCGGACCCGGACCCGGACCCGGACCCGGACCCGGACCCGGACCCGGACCCGGACCCGGACCCGGACCCGGACCCGGACCTCTACCCGGACCTGGACATGGAACAGGACACAGACCCGGACCCGGACCCGGACCCAGACCCGGACCCTTACCCGGACCCGGACCCGGACCCGGACCCGGACCCGGACCCGGACCCGGACCCGGACCATTACCCGGACCCGGACCCGGACCCGGACCCGGACCCGGACCCGGACCCGGACCCGGACCCGGACCCAGACCTGGAACCTTACCCGGACCCGGACCCGGACCCGGACCCTTACCCGGACCCGGACCCGGACCCGGACCCGGACCCTTGCCCGGAACCGGAACCGGAACCGGACCCGGACCCGGACCCGGACAAGGACCCTGACCATGACCCTGACCCTGACACGGAATGGCACACTGACCCGGACCCGGACCCGGACCCGGACCCGGACCCGGACCCGGACCCGGACCCGGACCCGGACCCGGACCCGGACCCGGACCCTTACCCGGACCCGGACCCGGACCCGGACCCGGACCCGGAACTGGACCCTTACCCGGAACCGGAACCGGAACCGGACCTGGACCCGGACCCGGACCCGGACCCTTACCCGGACCCGGACCCGGACCCGGACCCGGACCCGGACCCGGACCTTTACCCGGACCCGGACCCGGACCCGGACCCGGACCCGGACCCAGACACTTACCCGGACCCGGACCCGGACCCGGACCCGGACCCAGACCCGGACCCGGACCCGGACCCTTACCCGGACCCGGACCCGGACCCGGACCCGGACCCGGACCTTTACCCGGACCCGGACCCGGACCCGGACCCGGACCCGCACCCGGACCCGGACCCGGACCCGGACCCTTACCAGGACCCGGACCCGGACCCGGACCCGGACCCGGACCCAGACACTTACCCGTACCCGGACCCGGACCCGGACCCGGACCCAGACCCGGACCCGGACCCGGACCCTTACCCGGACCCGGACCCGGACCCGGACCCGGACATGGAACCGGACCCTTACCCGGACCCGGACCCGGACCCGGACCCGGACCCGGACCCGGACCCGGACCCGGACTCGGACCCGGACCCGGACCCAGACCTGGAACCTTACCCGGACCCGGACCATTACCCGGACCCGGACCCGGACCCTTGCCCGGAACCGGACCCGGACCCGGACCCGGACCCGGACCCGGACCCGGACCCGGACCCGGACCCGGACCCGGACCCGGACCCGGACCCGGACCCAGACCTGGAACCTTACCCGGACCCGGACCATTACCCGGACCCGGACCCTTGCCCGGAACCGGACCCGGACCCGGACCCGGACCCGGACCCGGACCAGGACCCTGACCATGACCCTGACCCTGACACGGAATGGCACCCTGACCCGGACCCGGACCCAGACCCGGACCCGGACCCGGACCGGGACCCGGACCCGGACCCGGACCCTTACCCGGACCCGGACCCGGACCCGGACCCGGACCCTTACCCGGACCCGGACCCGGACCCTTACCCGGACCCGGACCCGGACCCGGACCCGGAACTGGACCCTTACCCGGAACCGGAACCGGAACCGGACCTGGACCCGGACCCGGACCCGGACCCGGACCCGGACCCGGACCCGGACCCGGACCCGGACATTTACCCGGACCCTTACCCGGACCCGGACCCGGACCCGGACATTTACCTGGACACTTACCAGGACCCGGACCCGGACCCGGACCCGGACCCGGACCCGGACCCGGACCCGGACCCGGACCCGGACCCGGACCCGGACCCGGACCCGGACCCGGACCCGGACCTCTACCCGGACCTGGACATGGAACAGGACACAGACCCGGACCCGGACCCGGACCCAGACCCGGACCCTTACCCGGACCCGGACCCGGACCCGGACCCGGACCCGGACCCGGACCATTACCCGGACCCGGACCCTTACCCGGACACGGACCCGGACCCGGACCCGGACCCGGACCCAGACCCGGACCCTTAACCGGACCCGGACCCGGACCAGGACCCGGACCCGGACCCAGACCCTTACCCGGACCCGGACCCGGACCCGGACCCGGACCCGGACCCGGAACTGGACCCTTACCCGGAACCGGAACCGGAACCGGACCTGGACCCGGACCCGGACCCGGACCCTTACCCGGACCCGGACCCGGACCCGGACCCGGACCTTTACCCGGACCCGGACCCGGACCCGGACCCGGACCCGGACCCTTACCAGGACCCGGACCCGGACCCGGACCCGGACCCGGACCCAGACACTTACCCGGACCCGGACCCGGACCCGGACCCAGACCCGGACCCGGACCCGGACTCTTACCCGGACCCGGACCCGGACCCGGACCCGGACCCGGACCTTTACCCGGACCCGGACCCGGACCCGGACCCGGACCCGGACCCGGACCAGGACCCGGACCCGGACCCTTACCAGGACCCGGACCCGGACCCGGACCCAGACCCGGACCCAGACCCGGACCTTTACCCGGACCCGGACCCGGACCCGGACCCGGACCCGGACCCGGACCAGGACCCGGACCCGGACCCGGACCCTTACCAGGACCCGGACCCGGACCCGGACCCGGACCCGGACCCGGACCCGGACCCGGACCCGGACCCAGACACTTACCCGTACCCGGACACGGACCCGGACCCGGACCCAGACCCTTACCCGGACCCGGACCCGGACCTGGACCCGGACCCGGACCCGGACCCGGACCCTTACCCGGACCCGGACCAGGACCCGGACCCAGACCCTGACCCGGACCCGGACCCGGACCCGGACCCGGACCCGGACCCGGAACCGGAACCGGAATCGGACCCGGACCCGGACCCTTACCCGGACCCGGACCCGGACCCGGACCCGGACCCGGACCCAGAACCGGACCCTTACCAGGACCCGGACCCGGACCCGGACCCGGACCCAGACACTTACCCGGACCCGTACCTGGACCCGGACCCGGACCCGGACCCGGACCCGGACCCGGAACCTTACCCAGACCCGGACCCGGACCCGGACCCGGACATGGACCCGGACCCTTACCCAGACCCGGACCCGGACCCGGACCCGGACCCGGACCCGGACCCGGACCCGGACCCGGACCCGGACCCGGACCTGGACCCGGACCCAGACATTTACCCGGACCCTTACCCGGACCCGGACCCGGACCCGGACATTTACCTGGACCCTTACCCGGACCCGGACCCGGACCCGGACCCAGACCCGGACCCGGACCCGGACCCGGACCCGGACCCGGACCCGGACCTCTACCCGGACCTGGACACGGAACAGGACACAGACCCGGACCCGGACCCGGACCCAGACCCGGACCCTTACCCGGACCCGGACCCGGACCCGGACCCGGACCCGGACCCGGACCCGGACCCGGACCCAGACCTGGAACCTTACCCGGACCCGGACCCGGACCCGGACCCGGACCCTTGCCCGGACCCGGACCCGGACCCGGACCCGGACCCTGACCATGACCCTGACCCTGACACGGAATGGCACCCTGACCCGGACCCGGACCCTTACCCGGACCCGGACCCGGACCCGGACCCGGACCCGGACCCGGACCCGGACCCGGACCCGGACCCGGACCCTTACCCAGACCCGGACCCGGACCCGGACCCGGACCCGGACCCGGAACCGGACCCTTACCCGGAACCGGAACCGGAACCGGACCCGGACCCTTACCCGGACCCGGACCCGGACCCGGACCCGGACCCGTACCCGTACCCGTACCCGGACCCGGACCCTTACCAGGACCCGGACCCGGACCCGGACCCGGACCCAGACACTTACCCGGACCCGGACCCGGACCCGGACCCTGACCCAGACCCGAACCCGGACCCGGACCCTTACCCGGACCCGGACCCGGACCCGGACCCGGACATGGACCCGGACCCGGACATGGACCCGGACCTGGACCCGGACCCGGACCCGGACCATTACCCGGACCCGGACCCTTACCCGGACCCGGACCCGGACCCGGACCCGGACCCGGACCCAGACCCGGACACTTAACCGGACCCGGACCCGGACCCGGACCCGGACCCGGACCCGGACCCGGACCAGGACCCTGACCATGACCCTGACCCTGACACGGAATGGCACCCGGACCCGGACCCGGACCCGGACCCGGACCCGGAACCGGACCCGGACCCGGACCCGGACCCGGACCCGGACCCGGACCCGGACCCTTACCCGGACCCGGACCCGGACCCGGACCCGGAACTGGACCCTTACACGGAACCGGAACCGGAACCGGACCTGGACCCGGACCCGGACCCGGACCCGGACCCGGACCCGGACCCGGACCCGGACCCGGACCTTTACCCGGACCCGGACCCGGACCCGGACCCGGACCCAGACACTTACCCGGACCCGGACCCGGACCCGGACCCGGACCCAGACCCGGACCCGGACCCGGACCCTTACCCGGACCCGGACCCGGACCCGGACCCTTACCCGGACCCGGACCCGGACCCGGACCCGGACCCGGACCCGGACCTTTACCCGGACCCGGACCCGCACCCGGACCCGCACCCGCACCCGCACCCGGACCCGGACCCGGACCCTTACCAGGACCCGGACCCGGACCCGGACCCGGACCCGGACCCAGACACTTACCCGGACCCGGACCCGGACCCGGACCCGGACCCAGACCCAGACCCGGACCCTTACCCGGACCCGGACCCGGACCCGGACCCGGACCCGGACCCGGACCCGTACCCGGACCCGGACCCTTACCAGGACCCGGACCCGGACCCGGACCCGGACCCAGACACTTACCCGGACCCAGACCCGGACCCGGACCCTGACCCAGACCCGAACCCGGACCCGGACCCTTACCCGGACCCTGACCCGGACCCGGACCCGGACATGGACCCGGACCCGGACATGGACCCGGACCTGGACCCGGACCCGGACCCGGACCATTACCCGGACCCGGACCCTTACCCGGACCCGGACCCGGACCCGGACCCGGACCCGGACCCAGACCCGGACACTTAACCGGACCCGGACCCGGACCCGGACCCGGACCCGGACCCGGACCCGGACCCGGACCCGGACCAGGACCCTGACCATGACCCTGACCCTGACACGGAATGGCACCCGGACCCGGACCCGGACCCGGACCCGGACCCGGACCCGGACCCGGACCCGGACCCGGACCCTTACCCGGACCCGGACCCGGACCCGGACCCGGACCCGGAACTGGACCCTTACACGGAACCGGAACCGGAACCGGACCTGGACCCGGACCCGGACCCGGACCCGGACCCGGACCCGGACCCGGACCCGGACCTTTACCCGGACCCGGACCCGGACCCGGACCCGGACCCAGACACTTACCCGGACCCGGACCCGGACCCGGACCCGGACCCGGACCCGGACCCGGACCCGGACCCTTACCCGGACCCGGACCCGGACCCTTACCCGGACCCGGACCCGGACCCGGACCCGGACCCGGACCTTTACCCGGACCCGGACCCGGACCCGGACCCGCACCCGCACCCGGACCCGGACCCGGACCCGGACCCTTACCAGGACCCGGACCCGGACCCGGACCCGGACCCGGACCCAGACACTTACCCGGACCCGGACCCGGACCCGGACCCGGACCCAGACCCGGACCCGGACCCGGACCCTTACCCGGACCCGGACCCGGACCCGGACCCGGACATGGACCCGGACCCTTACCCGGACCCGGACCCGGACCCGGACCCGGACCCGGACCCTTACCCGGACCCGGACCCGGACCCGGACCCGGACCCGGACCCGGACCCGGACCCGGACCCGGACCCGGACCCAGACCTGGAACCTTACCCGGACCCGGACCATTACCCGGACCCGGACCCGGACCCTTGCCCGGAACCGGACCCGGACCCGGACCCAGACCCTTGCCCGGAACCGGACCCGGACCCGGACCCGGACCCGGACCCGGACCCGGACCAGGACCCTGACCATGACCCTGACCCTGACACGGAATGGCACCCTGACCCGGACCCGGACCCGGACCCGGACCCGGACCCGGACCCGGACCCGGACCCGGACCCGGACCCGGACCCGGACCCGGACCCTTACCTGGACCCGGACCCGGACCCGGACCCGGACCCTTACCCGGACCCGGACCCGGACCCTTACCCGGACCCGGACCCGGACCCGGACCCGGACCCGGACCCGGAACTGGACCCTTACCCGGAACCGGAACCGGAACCGGACCTGGACCCGGACCCGGACCCGGACCCTTACCCGGACCCGGACCCGGACCCGGACCCGGACCCGGACCCGGAACTTTACCCGGACCCGGACCCGGACCCGGACCCGGACCTGGACCCGGACCCTTACCAGGACCCGGACCCGGACCCGGACCCGGACCCGGACCCGGACCCGGACCCGGACATTTACCCGGACCCTTACCCGGACCCGGACCCGGACCCGGACATTTACCTGGACCCTTACCAGGACCCTGACCCGGACCCGGACCCGGACCCGGACCCGGACCCGGACCCTGACCCGGACCCGGACCCGGACCCGGACCCGGACCTCTACCCGGACCTGGACATGGAACAGGACACAGACCCGGACCCGGACCCGGACCCAGACCCGGACCCTTACCCGGACCCAGACCCGGACCCGGACCCGGACCCGGACCCGGACCCGGACCCGGACCATTACCCGGACCCGGACCCTTACCCGGACACGGACCCGGACCCGGACCCGGACCCGGACCCAGACCCGGACCCTTAACCGGACCCGGACACGGACCCGGACCCGGACCCAGACCCAGACCCTTACCCGGACCCGGACCCGGACCCGGACCCGGACCCGGACCCAGACCCGGACCCGGACCCGGACCCAGACCTGGAACCTTACCCGGACCAGGACCCGGACCCGGACCCTTACCCGGACCCGGACCCGGACCCGGACCCGGACCCGGACCCGGACCCGGACCCGGACCCGGACCCGGACCCGGACCTCTACCCGGACCTGGACATGGAACAGGACACAGACCCGGACCCGGACCCGGACCCAGACCCGGACCCTTACCCGGACCCGGACCCGGACCCGGACCCGGACCCGGACCCGGACCCGGACCCGGACCCGGACCCGGACCCGGACCCTTACCCGGACCCGGACCCGGACCCGGACCCGGACCCGGAACTGGACCCTTACACGGACCCGGACCCGGACCCGGACCCGGACCCAGACCCGGACCCGGACCCGGACCCTTACCCGGACCCGGACCCGGACCCGGACCCGGACATGGACCCGGACCCTTACCCGGACCCGGACCCGGACCCGGACCCGGACCCGGACCCTTACCCGGACCCGGACCCGGACCCGGACCCGGACCCGGACCCGGACCCGGACCCGGACCCGGACCCGGACCCAGACCTGGAACCTTACCCGGACCCGGACCATTACCCGGACCCGGACCCGGACCCTTGCCCGGAACCGGACCCGGACCCGGACCCGGACCCGGACCCGGACCCGGACCCGGACCAGGACCCTGACCATGACCCTGACCCTGACACGGAATGGCACCCTGACCCGGACCCGGACCCGGACCCGGACCCGGACCCGGACCCGGACCCGGACCCGGACCCGGACCCGGACCCTTACCCGGACCCGGACCCGGACCCGGACCCTGACCCTTACCCGGACCCGGACCCGGACCCTTACCCGGACCCGGACCCGGACCCGGACCCGGACCCGGAACTGGACCCTTACCCGGAACCGGAACCGGAACCGGACCTGGACCCGGACCCGGACCCGGACCCTTACCCGGACCCGGACCCGGACCCGGACCCGGACCCGGAACTTTACCCGGACCCGGACCCGGACCCGGACCCGGACCCGGACCCGGACCCTTACCAGGACCCGGACCCGGACCCGGACCCGGACCCGGACCCGGACCCGGACCCGGACCCGGACATTTACCCGGACCCTTACCCGGACCCGGACCCGGACCCGGACATTTACCTGGACCCTTACCAGGACCCTGACCCGGACCCGGACCCGGACCCGGACCCGGACCCGGACCCGGACCCGGACCCGGACCCGGACCCGGACCTCTACCCGGACCTGGACATGGAACAGGACACAGACCCGGACCCGGACCCGGACCCAGACCCGGACCCTTACCCGGACCCGGACCCGGACCCGGACCCGGACCCGGACCCGGACCCGGACCCGGACCCGGACCATTACCCGGACCCGGACCCTTACCCGGACACGGACCCGGACCCGGACCCGGACCCGGACCCAGACCCGGACCCTTAACCGGACCCGGACCCGGACCCGGACCCGGACCCGGACCCAGACCCTTACCCGGACCCGGACCCGGACCCGGACCCGGACCCGGACCCAGACCCGGACCCGGACCCGGACCCAGACCTGGAACCTTACCCGGACCCGGACCCGGACCCGGACCCTTACCCGGACCCGGACCCGGACCCGGACCCGGACCCGGACCCGGACCCGGACCCGGACCCGGACCCGGACCCGGACCCGGACCCGGACCTCTACCCGGACCTGGACATGGAACAGGACACAGACCCGGACCCGGACCCGGACCCAGACCCGGACCCTTACCCGGACCCGGACCCGGACCCGGACCCGGACCCGGACCCGGACCCGGACCCGGACCATTACCCGGACCCGGACCCGGACCCGGACCCGGACCCGGACCCGGACCCGGACCCGGACCCGGACCCAGACCTGGAACCTTACCCGGACCCGGACCCGGACCCGGACCCTTACCCGGACCCGGACCCGGACCCGGACCCGGACCCTTGCCCGGAACCGGAACCGGAACCGGACCCGGACCCGGACCCGGACAAGGACCCTGACCATGACCCTGACCCTGACACGGAATGGCACACTGACCCGGACCCGGACCCGGACCCGGACCCGGACCCGGACCCGGACCCGGACCCGGACCCGGACCCGGACCCGGACCCGGACCCTTACCCGGACCCGGACCCGGACCCGGACCCGGACCCGGAACTGGACCCTTACCCGGAACCGGAACCGGAACCGGACCTGGACCCGGACCCGGACCCGGACCCTTACCCGGACCCGGACCCGGACCCGGACCCGGACCCGGACCCGGACCTTTACCCGGACCCGGACCCGGACCCGGACCCGGACCCGGACCCAGACACTTACCCGGACCCGGACCCGGACCCGGACCCGGACCCAGACCCGGACCCGGACCCGGACCCTTACCCGGACCCGGACCCGGACCCGGACCCGGACCCGGACCTTTACCCGGACCCGGACCCGGACCCGGACCCGGACCCGCACCCGGACCCGGACCCGGACCCGGACCCTTACCAGGACCCGGACCCGGACCCGGACCCGGACCCGGACCCAGACACTTACCCGTACCCGGACCCGGACCCGGACCCGGACCCAGACCCGGACCCGGACCCGGACCCTTACCCGGACCCGGACCCGGACCCGGACCCGGACATGGAACCGGACCCTTACCCGGACCCGGACCCGGACCCGGACCCGGACCCGGACCCGGACCCGGACCCGGACTCGGACCCGGACCCGGACCCAGACCTGGAACCTTACCCGGACCCGGACCATTACCCGGACCCGGACCCGGACCCTTGCCCGGAACCGGACCCGGACCCGGACCCGGACCCGGACCCGGACCCGGACCCGGACCCGGACCCGGACCCGGACCCGGACCCGGACCCAGACCTGGAACCTTACCCGGACCCGGACCATTACCC
This sequence comes from Arizona elegans, assembly GCA_022577455.1. Taxonomy (NCBI): domain Eukaryota; kingdom Metazoa; phylum Chordata; class Lepidosauria; order Squamata; family Colubridae; genus Arizona; species Arizona elegans. The sequence continues at coordinate 477,728 of JAKOOJ010000026.1, forward strand.
GGACCCGGACCCTTGCCCGGAACCGGACCCGGACCCGGACCCGGACCCGGACCCGGACCAGGACCCTGACCATGACCCTGACCCTGACACGGAATGGCACCCTGACCCGGACCCGGACCCAGACCCGGACCCGGACCCGGACCGGGACCCGGACCCGGACCCGGACCCTTACCCGGACCCGGACCCGGACCCGGACCCGGACCCTTACCCGGACCCGGACCCGGACCCTTACCCGGACCCGGACCCGGACCCGGACCCGGACCCGGAACTGGACCCTTACCCGGAACCGGAACCGGAACCGGACCTGGACCCGGACCCGGACCCGGACCCGGACCCGGACCCGGACCCGGACCCGGACCCGGACATTTACCCGGACCCTTACCCGGACCCGGACCCGGACCCGGACATTTACCTGGACACTTACCAGGACCCGGACCCGGACCCGGACCCGGACCCGGACCCGGACCCGGACCCGGACCCGGACCCGGACCCGGACCCGGACCCGGACCCGGACCCGGACCCGGACCTCTACCCGGACCTGGACATGGAACAGGACACAGACCCGGACCCGGACCCGGACCCAGACCCGGACCCTTACCCGGACCCGGACCCGGACCCGGACCCGGACCCGGACCCGGACCATTACCCGGACCCGGACCCTTACCCGGACACGGACCCGGACCCGGACCCGGACCCGGACCCAGACCCGGACCCTTAACCGGACCCGGACCCGGACCAGGACCCGGACCCGGACCCAGACCCTTACCCGGACCCGGACCCGGACCCGGACCCGGACCCGGACCCGGAACTGGACCCTTACCCGGAACCGGAACCGGAACCGGACCTGGACCCGGACCCGGACCCGGACCCTTACCCGGACCCGGACCCGGACCCGGACCCGGACCTTTACCCGGACCCGGACCCGGACCCGGACCCGGACCCGGACCCTTACCAGGACCCGGACCCGGACCCGGACCCGGACCCGGACCCAGACACTTACCCGGACCCGGACCCGGACCCGGACCCAGACCCGGACCCGGACCCGGACTCTTACCCGGACCCGGACCCGGACCCGGACCCGGACCCGGACCTTTACCCGGACCCGGACCCGGACCCGGACCCGGACCCGGACCCGGACCAGGACCCGGACCCGGACCCTTACCAGGACCCGGACCCGGACCCGGACCCAGACCCGGACCCAGACACTTACCCGTACCCGGACACGGACCCGGACCCGGACCCAGACCCTTACCCGGACCCGGACCCGGACCCGGACCCGGACCCGGACCCGGACCCGGACCCGGACCCTTACCCGGACCCGGACCAGGACCCGGACCCAGACCCTGACCCGGACCCGGACCCGGACCCGGACCCAGAACCGGAACCGGAACCGCAATCGGACCCGGACCCGGACCCGGACCCTTACCCGGACCCGGACCCGGACCCGGACCCGGACCCGGACCCGGAACCAGAACCGGACCCTTACCAGGACCCGGACCCGGACCCGGACCCGGACCCAGACACTTACCCGGACCCGGACCTGGACCCGGACCCGGACCCGGACCCGGACCCGGACCCGGACCCGGAACCTTACCCAGACCCGGACCCGGACCCGGACCCGGACATGGACCCGGACCCTTACCCGGACCCGGACCCGGACCCGGACCCGGACCCGGACCCGGACCCGGACCCGGACCCGGACCCGGACCCGGACCCGGACCCTTACCCGGACCCGGACCCGGACCCCAACCCGGACCCAGACCCTGACCCGGACCCGGACCCGGACCCGGACCCTTACCCGGACCCGGACACGGACCCGGACACGGACCCGGACACGGACACGGACACGGACACGGACCCGGACACGGACCCTGACCCGGACCCGGACCCGGACCCTGACCCGGACAAGGACCCGGACCCGGACCCGGACCCGGACACGGACACGGACACGGACACGGACCCGGACATTTACCTGGACACTTACCAGGACCCGGACCCGGACCCGGACCCGGACCCGGACCCGGACCCGGACCCGGACCCGGACCCGGACCTCTACCCGGACCTGGACATGGAACAGGACACAGACCCGGACCCGGACCCGGACCCAGACCCGGACCCTTACCCGGACCCGGACCCGGACCCGGACCCGGACCCGGACCCGGACCATTACCCGGACCCGGACCCTTACCCGGACACGGACCCGGACCCGGACCCGGACCCGGACCCAGACCCGGACCCTTAACCGGACCCGGACCCGGACCAGGACCCGGACCCGGACCCAGACCCTTACCCGGACCCGGACCCGGACCCGGACCCGGACCCGGACCCGGACACGGACCCGGACACGGACCCAGACCTGGAACCTTACCCGGACCCGGACCCGGACCCGGACCCTTACCCGGACCCGGACCCGGACCCGGACCCGGACCCTTGCCCGGAACCGGACCCGGACCCGGACCCGGACCCGGACCAGGACCCTGACCATGACCCTGACCCTAACACGGAATGGCACCCTGACCCGGACCCGGACCCGGACCCGGACCCGGACCCTTACCCGGACCCGGACCCGGACCCGGACCCGGACCCGGACCCGGACCCTTACCCCGACCCGGACCCGGACCCTTACCCGGACCCGGACCCGGACACTTACCCGGACCCGGACCCGGACCCGGACCCGGACCCGGACCCGGAACTGGACCCTTACCCGGAACCGGAACCGGAACCGGACCTGGACCCGGACCCGGACCCGGACCCTTACCCGGACCCGGACCCGGACCCGGACCCGGACCTTTACCCGGACCCGGACCCGGACCCGGACCCGGACCCGGACCCTTACCAGGACCCGGACCCGGACCCGGACCCGGACCCGGACCCAGACACTTACCCGGACCCGGACCCGGACCCGGACCCAGACCCGGACCCGGACCCGGACCCTTACCCGGACCCGGACCCGGACCCGGACCCGGACCCGGACCTTTACCCGGACCCGGACCCGGACCCGGACCCGGACCCGGACCCGGACCAGGACCCGGACCCGGACCCTTACCAGGACCCGGACCCGGACCCGGACCCGGACCCGGACCCAGACACTTACCCGTACCCGGACACGGACCCGGACCCGGACCCAGACCCTTACCCGGACCCGGACCCGGACCCGGACCCGGACCCGGACCCGGACCCGGACCCGGACCCTTACCCGGACCCGGACCAGGACCCGGACCCAGACCCTGACCCGGACCCGGACCCGGACCCGGACCCAGAACCGGAACCGGAACCGGAATCGGACCCGGACCCGGACCCTTACCCGGACCCGGACCCGGACCCGGACCCGGACCCGGACCCGGAACCAGAACCGGACCCTTACCAGGACCCGGACCCGGACCCGGACCCGGACCCAGACACTTACCCGGACCCGGACCTGGACCCGGACCCGGAACCTTACCCAGACCCGGACCCGGACCCGGACCCGGACATGGACCCGGACCCTTACCCGGACCCGGACCCGGACCCGGACCCGGACCCGGACCCGGACCCGGACCCTTACCCGGACCCGGACCCGGACCCCAACCCGGACCCAGACCCTGACCCGGACCCGGACCCGGACCCGGACCCTTACCCGGACCCGGACACGGACCCGGACACGGACCCTGACCCGGACCCGGACCCGGACCCTGACCCGGACAAGGACCCGGACCCGGACCCGGACCCGGACCCGGACCCGGACCTGGACCCGGACCCAGACATTTACCCGGACCCTTACCCGGACCCGGACCCGGACCCGGACATTTACCTGGACCCTTACCCGGACCCGGACCCGGACCCGGACCCGGACCCGGACCCGGACCCGGACCCGGACCCGGACCCGGACCCGGACCCGGACCTCTACCCGGACCTGGACACGGAACAGGACACAGACCCGGACCCGGACCCGGACCCGGACCCAGACCCGGACCCTTACCCGGACCCGGACCCGGACCCGGACCCGGACCCGGACCCGGACCCGGACCCGGACCCAGACCTGGAACCTTACCCGGACCCGGACCCGGACCCGGACCCGGACCCTTGCCCGGACCCGGACCCGGACCCGGACCCGGACCTGGACCTGGACCCGGACCCGGACCATGACCATGACCCTGACCCTGACACGGAATGGCACCCTGACCCGGACCCGGACCCTTACCCGGACCCGGACCCGGACCCGGACCCGGACCCAGACCTGGAAACTTACCCGGACCCGGACCCGGACCCGGACCCTTACCCGGACCCGGACCCGGACCCGGACCCGGACCCTTGCCCGGAACCGGACCCGGACCCGGACCCGGACCCGGACAAGGACCCTGACCATGACCCTGACCCTAACACGGAATGGCACCCTGACCCGGACCCGGACCCGGACCCGGACCCGGACCCGGACCCGGACCCGGACCCGGACCCGGACCCGGACCCGGACCCGGACCCTTACCCCGACCCGGACCCGGACCCGGACCCTTACCCGGACCCGGACCCGGACCCTTACCCCGACCCGGACCCGGACCCGGACCCTTACCCGGACCCGGACCCGGACACTTACCCGGACCCGGACCCGGACCCGGACCCGGACCCGGACCCGGACCCGGAACTGGACCCTTACCCGGAACCGGAACCGGAACCGGACCTGGACCCGGACCCGGACCCGGACCCTTACCCGGACCCGGACCCGGACCCGGACCCGGACCTTTACCCGGACCCGGACCCGGACCCGGACCCGGACCCGGACCCTTACCAGGACCCGGACCCGGACCCGGACCCGGACCCGGACCCAGACACTTACCCGGACCCGGACCCGGACCCGGACCCGGACCCTTACCCGGACCCGGACCCGGACCCGGACCCGGACCCGGACCAGGACCCGGACCCGGACCCTTACCAGGACCCGGACCCGGACCCGGACCCGGACCCGGACCCAGACACTTACCCGTACCCGGACACGGACCCGGACCCGGACCCAGACCCTTACCCGGACCCGGACCCGGACCCGGACCCGGACCCGGACCCGGACCCGGACCCGGACCCGGACCCTTACCCGGACCCGGACCAGGACCCGGACCCAGACCCTGACCCGGACCCGGACCCGGACCCAGACCTGGAACCTTACCCGGACCCGGACCCGGACCCGGACCCGGACCCTTGCCCGGACCCGGACCCGGACCCGGACCCGGACCTGGACCTGGACCCGGACCCGGACCATGACCATGACCCTGACCCTGACACGGAATGGCACCCTGACCCGGACCCGGACCCTTACCCGGACCCGGACCCGGACCCGGACCCGGACCCAGACCTGGAAACTTACCCGGACCCGGACCCGGACCCGGACCCTTACCCGGACCCGGACCCGGACCCGGACCCGGACCCTTGCCCGGAACCGGACCCGGACCCGGACCCGGACCCGGACAAGGACCCTGACCATGACCCTGACCCTAACACGGAATGGCACCCTGACCCGGACCCGGACCCGGACCCGGACCCGGACCCGGACCCGGACCCGGACCCGGACCCGGACCCGGACCCGGACCCGGACCCTTACCCCGACCCGGACCCGGACCCGGACCCTTACCCGGACCCGGACCCGGACCCTTACCCCGACCCGGACCCGGACCCGGACCCTTACCCGGACCCGGACCCGGACACTTACCCGGACCCGGACCCGGACCCGGACCCGGACCCGGACCCGGACCCGGAACTGGACCCTTACCCGGAACCGGAACCGGAACCGGACCTGGACCCGGACCCGGACCCGGACCCTTACCCGGACCCGGACCCGGACCCGGACCCGGACCTTTACCCGGACCCGGACCCGGACCCGGACCCGGACCCGGACCCTTACCAGGACCCGGACCCGGACCCGGACCCGGACCCGGACCCAGACACTTACCCGGACCCGGACCCGGACCCGGACCCGGACCCTTACCCGGACCCGGACCCGGACCCGGACCCGGACCCGGACCAGGACCCGGACCCGGACCCTTACCAGGACCCGGACCCGGACCCGGACCCGGACCCGGACCCAGACACTTACCCGTACCCGGACACGGACCCGGACCCGGACCCAGACCCTTACCCGGACCCGGACCCGGACCCGGACCCGGACCCGGACCCGGACCCGGACCCGGACCCGGACCCTTACCCGGACCCGGACCAGGACCCGGACCCAGACCCTGACCCGGACCCGGACCCGGACCCGGACCCAGAACCGGAACCGGAACCGGAATCGGACCCGGACCCGGACCCTTACCCGGACCCGGACCCGGACCCGGACCCGGACCCGGACCCAGACACTTACCCGGACCCGGACCCGGACCCGGAACTGGACCCTTACCCGGAACCGGAACCGGAACCGGACCTGGACCCGGACCCGGACCCGGACCCTTACCCGGACCCGGACCCGGACCCGGACCCGGACCTTTACCCGGACCCGGACCCGGACCCGGACCCGGACCCGGACCCTTACCAGGACCCGGACCCGGACCCGGACCCGGACCCGGACCCAGACACTTACCCGGACCCGGACCCGGACCCGGACCCAGACCCGGACCCGGACCCGGACCCTTACCCGGACCCGGACCCGGACCCGGACCCGGACCCGGACCTTTACCCGGACCCGGACCCGGACCCGGACCCGGACCCGGACCCGGACCAGGACCCGGACCCGGACCCTTACCAGGACCCGGACCCGGACCCGGACCCGGACCCGGACCCAGACACTTACCCGTACCCGGACACGGACCCGGACCCGGACCCAGACCCTTACCCGGACCCGGACCCGGACCCGGACCCGGACCCGGACCCGGACCCGGACCCGGACCCGGACCCTTACCCGGACCCGGACCAGGACCCGGACCCAGACCCTGACCCGGACCCGGACCCGGACCCGGACCCAGAACCGGAACCGGAACCGGAATTGGACCCGGACCCGGACCCTTACCCGGACCCGGACCCGGACCCGGACCCGGACCCGGACCTTTACCCGGACCCGGACCCGGACCCGGACCCGGACCCGCACCCGGACCCGGACCCGGACCCGGACCCTTACCAGGACCCGGACCCGGACCCGGACCCGGACCCGGACCCAGACACTTACCCGTACCCGGACCCGGACCCGGACCCGGACCCAGACCCGGACCCGGACCCGGACCCTTACCCGGACCCGGACCCGGACCCGGACCCGGACATGGAACCGGACCCTTACCCGGACCCGGACCCGGACCCAGACCTGGAACCTTACCCGGACCCGGACCCGGACCCGGACCCTTACCCGGACCCGGACCCGGACCCGGACCCGGACCCGGACCTTTACCCGGACCCGGACCCGGACCCGGACCTGGACCCGGACCCAGACATTTACCCGGACCCTTACCCGGACCCGGACCCGGACCCGGACATTTACCTGGACCCTTACCCGGACCCGGACCCGGACCCGGACCCGGACCCGGACCCGGACCCGGACCCGGACCCGGACCCGGACCTCTACCCGGACCTGGACACGGAACAGGACACAGACCCGGACCCGGACCCGGACCCGGACCCAGACCCGGACCCTTACCCGGACCCGGACCCGGACCCGGACCCGGACCCGGACCCGGACCCGGACCCGGACCCAGACCTGGAACCTTACCCGGACCCGGACCCGGACCCGGACCCGGACCCGGACCCTTGCCCGGACCCGGACCCGGACCCGGACCCGGACCTGGACCTGGACCCGGACCCGGACCCTGACCATGACCCTGACCCTGACACGGAATGGCACCCTGACCCGGACCCGGACCCTTACCCGGACCCGGACCCGGACCCGGACCCGGACCCGGACCCGGACCCGGACCCGGACCCGGACCCGGACCCGGACCCGGACCCGGACCCGGACCCTTACCCGGACCCGGACCCGGACCCGGACCCGGACCCTTAACCGGACCCGGACCCGGACCCTTACCCAGACCCGGACCCGGACCCGGACCCGGACCCGGACCCGGACCCGGAACCGGAACCGGACCCTTACCCGGAACCGGAACCGGAACCGGACCCGGACCCTTACCCGAACCCGGACCCGGACCCGGACCCGGACCCGGACCCGGACCCGGACCCGGACCCGGACCCGGACCCGGACCCTTACCAGGACCCGGACCCGGACCCGGACCCGGACCCAGACACTTACCCTTACCCGGACCCGGACCCGGACCCGGACCCGGACATGGACCCGGACCCGGACATGGACCCGGACCTGGACCCGGACCCGGACCCGGACCCGGACCCAGACCCGGACACTTAACCGGACCCGGAACCGGAACCGGACCCGGACCCGGACCCGGACCCGGACCCGGACCCGGACCAGGACCCTGACCATGACCCTGACCCTGACACGGAATGGCACCCGGACCCGGACCCGGACCCGGACCCGGACCCAGACCCGGACCCGGACCCGGACCCGGACCCGGACCCGGACCCGGACCCTTACCCGGACCCGGACCCGGACCCTTACCCGGACCCGGACCCGGACCCGGACCCGGACCCGGAACAGGACCCTTACACGGAACCGGAACCGGAACCGGACCTGGACCCGGACCCGGACCCGGACCCGGACCCTTACCCGGACCCGGACCCGGACCCGGACCCAGACCCGGACCCTTACCCGGACCCGGACCCGGACCCCAACCCGGACCCAGACCCTGACCCGGACCCGGACCCGGACCCGGACCCTTACCCGGACCCGGACACGGACCCGGACCCGGACACGGACACGGACACGGACACGGACACGGACCCTGACCCGGACCCGGACCCGGACCCTGACCCGGACAAGGACCCGGACCCGGACCCGGACACGGACACGGACACGGACACGGACCCGGACCCGGACACGGACCCTGAACCGGACCCGGACCCGGACCCTGACCCGGACAAGGACACGGACCCGGACCCGGACCCGGACCCGGACCCGGACCTGGACCCGGACCCAGACATTTACCCGGACCCTTACCCGGACCCGGACCCGGACCCGGACATTTACCTGGAGCCTTACCCGGACCCGGACCCGGACCCGGACCCGGACCCGGACCCGGACCCGGACCTCTACCCGGACCTGGACACGGAACAGGACACAGACCCGGACCCGGACCCGGACCCGGACCCAGACCCGGACCCTTACCCGGACCCGGACCCGGACCCGGACCCGGACCCGGACCCGGACCCAGACCTGGAACCTTACCCGGACCCGGACCCGGACCCGGACCCTTGCCCGGACCCGGACCCGGACCCGGACCCGGACCTGGACCTGGACCCGGACCCGGACCCTGACCATGACCCTGACCCTGACACGGAATGGCACCCTGACCCGGACCCGGACCCTTACCCGGACCCGGACCCGGACCCGGACCCGGACCCGGACCCGGACCCGGACCCGGACCCGGACCCGGAACCTTACCCGGACCCGGACCCGGACCCGGACCCGGACCCTTACCCGGACCCGGACCCGGACCCTTACCCAGACCCGGACCCGGACCCGGACCCGGACCCGGAACCGGAACCGGAACCGGACCCTTACCCGGAACCGGAACCGGAACCGGACCCGGACCCTTACCCGAACCCGGACCCGGACCCGGACCCGGACCCGGACCCGGACCCGGACCCGGACCCGGACCCGGACCCTTACCAGGACCCGGACCCGGACCCGGACCCGGACCCAGACACTTACCCGGACCCGGACCCGGACCCGGACCCTGACCCTTACCCGGACCCGGACCCGGACCCGGACCCGGACCCAGACCCGGACACTTAACCGGACCAGGAACCGGACCCGGACCCGGACCCGGACCCGGACCCGGACCAGGACCCTGACCATGACCCTGACCCTGACACGGAATGGCACCCGGACCCGGACCCGGACCCGGACCCGGACCCGGACCCGGACCCGGACCCGGACCCGGACCCGGACCCTTACCTGGACCCGGACCCGGACCCTTACCCGGACCCGGACCCGGACCCGGACCCGGACCCGGAACTGGACCCTTACACGGAACCGGAACCGGAACCGGACCTGGACCCGGACCCGGACCCGGACCCTTACCCGGACCCGGACCCGGACCCGGACCCGGACCCGGACCCGGACCCGGACCCGGAACTTTACCCGGACCCGGACCCGGACCCGGACCCGGACCCAGACACTTACCCGGACCCGGACCCGGACCCGGACCCGGACCCAGACCCGGACCCGGACCCGGACCCTTACCCGGACCCGGACCCGGACCCGGACCCTTACCCGGACCCGGACCCGGACCCGGACCCGGACCCGGACCCGGACCTTTACCCGGACCCGGACCCACACCCGCACCCGCACCCGCACCCGGACCCGGACCCGGACCCGGACCCTTACCAGGACCCGGACCCGGACCCGGACCCGGACCCGGACCCAGACACTTACCCGGACCCAGACCCGGACCCGGACCCGGACCCAGAGCCGGACCCGGACCCGGACCCTTACCCGGACCGGGACCCGGACCCGGACCCAGACATGGACCCGGACCCTTACCCGGACCCGGACCCGGACCCGGACCCGGACCCGGACCCTTACCCGGACCCGGACCCGGACCCGGACCCGGACCCTTACCCGGACCCGGACCCGGACCCGGACCCGGACCCGGACCCGGACCCGGACCCGGACCCGGACCCGGACCCGGACCCGGACCCAGACCTGGAACCTTACCCGGACCCGGACCATTACCCGGACCCGGACCCGGACCCTTGCCCGGAACCGGACCCGGACCCGGACCCGGACCCGGACCCGGACCCGGACCCGGACCCGGACCCGGACCAGGACCCTGACCATGACCCTGACCCTGACACGGAATGGCACCCTGACCCGGACCCGGACCCGGACCCGGACCCGGACCCGGACCCGGACCCGGACCCGGACCCGGACCCGGACCCGGACCCGGACCCGGACCCTTACCCGGACCCGGACCCGGACCCGGACCCGGACCCTTACCCGGACCCGGACCCGGACCCTTACCCGGACCCGGACCCGGACCCGGACCCGGACCCGGAACTGGACCCTTACCCGGAACCGGAACCGGAACCGGACCTGGACCCGGACCCGGACCCGGACCCTTACCCGGACCCGGACCCGGACCCAGACCCGGACCCGGACCCGGACCCGGACCCGGACCCGGACCTCTACCCGGACCTGGACATGGAACAGGACACAGACCCGGACCCGGACCCGGACCCAGACCCGGACTCTTACCCGGACCCGGACCCGGACCCGGACCCGGACCCGGACCCGGACCATTACCCGGACCCGGACCCTTACCCGGACACGGACCCGGACCCGGACCCGGACCCGGACCCAGACCCGGACCCTTAACCGGACCCGGACCCGGACCCGGACCCGGACCCGGACCCAGACCCTTACCCGGACCCGGACCCGGACCCGGACCCGGACCCGGACCCGGACCCGGACCCGGACCCGGACCCGGACCCAGACCTGGAACCTTACCCGGACCCGGACCCGGACCCGGACCCTTACCCGGACCCGGACCCGGACCCGGACCCGGACCCGGACCCGGACCCGGACCCGGACCCGGACCCGGACCTCTACCCGGACCTGGACATGGAACAGGACACAGACCCGGACCCGGACCCGGACCCAGACCCGGACCCGGACCCGGACCCGGACCCGGACCCGGACCCGGACCCGGACCCGGACCCGGACCCAGACCTGGAACCTTACCCGGACCCGGACCCGGACCCGGACCCTTACCCGGACCCGGACCCGGACCCGGACCCGGACCCGGACCCGGACCCGGACCCTTACCCGGACCCGGACCAGGACCCGGACACAGACCCTGAACCGGACCCGGACCCGGACCCGGACCCAGAACCGGAACCGGAACCGGAATCGGACCCGGACCCGGACCCTTACCCGGACCCGGACCCGGACCCGGACCCGGACCCGGACCCGGAACCAGAACCGGACCCTTACCAGGACCCGGACCCGGACCCGGACCCGGACCCAGACACTTACCCGGACCCGGACCTGGACCCGGACCCGGACCCGGACCCGGACCCGGACCCGGAACCTTACCCAGACCCGGACCCGGACCCGGACCCGGATATGGACCCGGACCCTTACCCGGACCCGGACCCGGACCCGGACCCGGACCCGGACCCGGACCCGGACCCGGACCCGGACCCGGACCCTTACCCGGACCCGGACCCGGACCCCAACCCGGACCCAGACCCTGACCCGGACCCGGACCCGGACCCGGACCCGTACCCGGACCCGGACACGGACCCGGACCCGGACACGGACACGGACATGGACACGGACCCGGACACGGACCCTGACCCGGACCCGGACCCGGACCCTGACCCGGACAAGGACCCGGACCCGGACCTGGACCCGGACCCGGACACGGACACGGACACGGACCCGGACACGGACCCTGACCCGGACCCGGACCCTGACCCGGACAAGGACCCGGACCCGGACCCGGACCCGGACCCGGACCCGGACCTGGACCCGGACCCAGACATTTACCCGGACCCTTACCCGGACCCGGACCCGGACCCGGACATTTACCTGGACCCTTACCCGGACCCGGACCCGGACCCGGACCCGGACCCGGACCCGGACCCGGACCCGGACCCGGACCCGGACCCGGACCTCTACCCGGACCTGGACACGGAACAGGACACAGACCCGGACCCGGACCCGGACCCGGACCCAGACCCGGACCCTTACCCGGACCCGGACCCGGACCCGGACCCGGACCCGGACCCGGACCCGGACCCGGACCCAGACCTGGAACCTTACCCGGACCCGGACCCGGACCCGGACCCGGACTCTTGCCCGGACCCGGACCCGGACCCGGACCCTTGCCCGGACCCGGACCCGGACCCGGACCCGGACCCGGACCTGGACCCGGACCCGGACCCGGACCCTGACCATGACCCTGACCCTGACACGGAATGGCACCCTGACCCGGACCCGGACCCTTACCCGGACCCGGACCCGGACCCGGACCCGGACCCGGACCCGGACCCGGACCCGGACCCGGACCCGGACCCGGACCCGGACACGGACCCGGACCCGGACCCTTACCCGGACCCGTTCCCGGACCCGGACCCTTACCCGGACCCGGACCCGGACCCGGACCCTTACCCAGACCCGGACCCGGACCCGGACCCGGACCCGGACCCGGACCCGGACCCGGACCCGGACCCAGACCTGGAACCTTACCCGGACCCGGACCCGGACCCGGACCCGGACTCTTGCCCGGACCCGGACCCGGACCCGGACCCTTGCCCGGACCCGGACCCGGAACTGGACCCTTACACGGAACCGGAACCGGAACCGGACCTGGACCCGGACCCGGACCCGGACCCTTACCCGGACCCGGACCCGGACCCGGACCCGGACCCGGACCCGGACCCGGACCCGGAACTTTACCCGGACCCGGACCCGGACCCGGACCCGGACCCAGACACTTACCCGGACCCGGACCCGGACCCGGACCCGGACCCAGACCCGGACCCGGACCCGGACCCTTACCCGGACCCGGACCCGGACCCGGACCCTTACCCGGACCCGGACCCGGACCCGGACCCGGACCCGGACCCGGACCTTTACCCGGACCCGGACCCGGACCCGCACCCGCACCCGCACCCGGACCCGGACCCGGACCCGGACCCTTACCAGGACCCGGACCCGGACCCGGACCCGGACCCGGACCCAGACACTTACCCGGACCCAGACCCGGACCCGGACCCGGACCCAGACCCGGACCCGGACCCGGACCCTTACCCGGACCCGGACCCGGACCCGGACCCGGACATGGACCCGGACCCTTACCCGGACCCGGACCCGGACCCGGACCCGGACCCGGACCCTTACCCGGACCCGGACCCGGACCCGGACCCTGACCCGGACCCGGACCCGGACCCGGACCCGGACCCGGACCCAGACCTGGAACCTTACCCGGACCCGGACCATTACCCGGACCCGGACCCGGACCCTTGCCCGGAACCGGACCCGGACCCGGACCCGGACCCGGACCCGGACCCGGACCCGGACCAGGACCCTGACCATGACCCTGACCCTGACACGGAATGGCACCCTGACCCGGACCCGGACCCGGACCCGGACCCGGACCCGGACCCGGACCCGGACCCGGACCCCGGACCCGGACCCGGACCCGGACCCGGACCCTTACCCGGACCCGGACCCGGACCCGGACCCGGACCCTTACCCGGACCCGGACCCGGACCCTTACCCGGACCCGGACCCGGACCCGGACCCGGACCCGGAACTGGACCCTTACCCGGAACCGGAACCGGAACCGGACCTGGACCCGGACCCGGACCCGGACCCTTACCCGGACCCGGACCCGGACCCGGACCCGGACCCTGACCCGGACAAGGACCCGGACCCGGACCTGGACCCGGACCCGGACACGGACACGGACACGGACCCGGACACGGACCCTGACCCGGACCCGGACCCTGACCCGGACAAGGACCCGGACCCGGACCCGGACCCGGACCCGGACCCGGACCTGGACCCGGACCCAGACATTTACCCGGACCCTTACCCGGACCCGGACCCGGACCCGGACATTTACCTGGACCCTTACCCGGACCCGGACCCGGACCCGGACCCGGACCCGGACCCGGACCCGGACCCGGACCCGGACCCGGACCTCTACCCGGACCTGGACACGGAACAGGACACAGACCCGGACCCGGACCCGGACCCGGACCCAGACCCGGACCCTTACCCGGACCCGGACCCGGACCCGGACCCGGACCCGGACCCGGACCCGGACCCGGACCCAGACCTGGAACCTTACCCGGACCCGGACCCGGACCCGGACCCGGACTCTTGCCCGGACCCGGACCCGGACCCGGACCCTTGCCCGGACCCGGACCCGGACCCGGACCGGGACCCGGACCTGGACCCGGACCCGGACCCGGACCCTGACCATGACCCTGACCCTGACACGGAATGGCACCCTGACCCGGACCCGGACCCTTACCCGGACCCGGACCCGGACCCGGACCCGGACCCGGACCCAGACCCGGACCCGGACCCGGACACGGACCCGGACCCGGACCCGGACACGGACCCGGACCCGGACCCTTACCCGGACCCGTTCCCGGACCCGGACCCTTACCCGGACCCGGACCCGGACCCGGACCCTTACCCAGACCCGGACCCGGACCCGGACCCGGACCCGGACCCGGACCCGGACCCGGACCCGGACCCAGACCTGGAACCTTACCCGGACCCGGACCCGGACCCGGACCCGGACTCTAGCCCGGACCCGGACCCGGACCCGGACCCTTGCCCGGAACTTTACCCGGACCCGGACCCGGACCCTTACCCGGACCCGGACCCGGACCCGGACATTTACCTGGACCCTTACACGGAACCGGAACCGGAACCGGACCTGGACCCGGACCCGGACCCGGACCCTTACCCGGACCCGGACCCGGACCCGGACCCGGACCCGGACCCGGACCCGGAACTTTACCCGGACCCGGACCCGGACCCGGACCCGGACCCAGACACTTACCCGGACCCGGACCCGGACCCGGACCCGGACCCAGACCCGGACCCGGACCCGGACCCTTACCCGGACCCGGACCCGGACCCGGACCCTTACCCGGACCCGGACCCGGACCCGGACCCGGACCCGGACCCGGACCTTTACCCGGACCCGGACCCGGACCCGCACCCGCACCCGCACCCGGACCCGGACCCGGACCCGGACCCTTACCAGGACCCGGACCCGGACCCGGACCCGGACCCGGACCCAGACACTTACCCGGACCCAGACCCGGACCCGGACCCGGACCCAGACCCGGACCCGGACCCGGACCCGGACCCGGACCCGGACCCGGACCCGGACCCGGACCCGGACCCTTACCCGGACCCGGACCCGGACCCGGACCCGGACCCTTACCCGGACCCGGACCCGGACCCTTACCCGGACCCGGACCCGGACCCGGACCCGGACCCGGACCCGGAACTGGACCCTTACCCGGAACCGGAACCGGAACCGGACCTGGACCCGGACCCGGACCCGGACCCTTACCCGGACCCGGACCCGGACCCAGACCCGGACACGGACCCGGACCCGGACCCGGACCCAGACCCGGACCCTTAACCGGACCCGGACCCGGACCCGGACCCGGACCCGGACCCGGACCCTTACCCGGACCCGGACCCGGACCCGGACCCGGACCCGGACCCGGACCCGGACCCGGACCCGGACCCTTACCCGGACCCGGACCAGGACCCGGACCCAGACCCTGACCCGGACCCGGACCCGGACCCGGACCCGGACCCGAAACCGGAACCGGAATCGGACCCGGACCCGGACCCTTACCCGGACCCGGACCCGGACCCGGACCCGGACCCGGACCCGGAACCAGAACCGGACCCTTACCAGGACCCGGACCCGGACCCGGACCCGGACCCAGACACTTACCCGGACCCGGACCTGGACCCGGACCCGGACCCGGACCCGGACCCGGACCCGGAACCTTACCCAGACCCGGACCCGGACCCGGACCCGGACATGGACCCGGACCCTTACCCGGACCCGGACCCGGACCCGGACCCGGACCCGGACCCGGACCCGGACCCGGACCCTTACCCGGACCCGGACCCGGACCCCAACCCGGACCCAGACCCTGACCCTGACCCGGACCCGGACCCGGACCCGGACCCTTACCCGGACCCGGACACGGACCCGGACCCGGACACGGACACGGACACGGACACGGACCCGGACCCGGACCCTGACCCGGACCCGGACCCGGACCCTGACCCGGACAAGGACCCGGACCCGGACCCGGAACCGGACACGGACACGGACACGGACACGGACCCGGACACGGACCCTGACCCGGACCCGGACCCGGACCCTGACCCGGACAAGGACCCGGACCCGGACCCGGACCCGGACCCGGACCCGGACCTGGACCCGGACCCAGACATTTACCCGGACCCTTACCCGGACCCGGACCCGGACCCGGACCTCTACCCGGACCTGGACACGGAACAGGACACAGACCCGGACCCGGACCCGGACCCGGACCCAGACCCGGACCCTTACCCGGACCCGGACCCGGACCCGGACCCGGACCCGGACCCGGACCCGGACCCGGACCCAGACCTGGAACCTTACCCGGACCCGGACCCGGACCCGGACCCGGACTCTTGCCCGGACCCGGACCCGGACCCGGACCCTTGCCCGGACCCGGACCCGGACCCGGACCCGGACCCGGACCTGGACCCGGACCCGGACCCGGACCCTGACCATGACCCTGACCCTGACACGGAATGGCACCCTGACCCGGACCCGGACCCTTACCCGGACCCGGACCCGGACCCGGACCCGGACCCGGACCCGGACCCGGACCCGGACCCGGACCCGGACCCGGACCCTTACCCGGACCCGGACCCGGACCCTTACCCGGACCCGGACCCGGACCCGGACCCTTACCCAGACCCGGACCCGGACCCGGACCCGGACCCGGACCCGGAACCGGAACCGGACCCTTACTCGGAACCGGAACCGGAACCGGACCCGGACCCTTACCCGAACCCGGACCCGGACCCGGACCCGGACCCGGACCCGGACCCGGACCCGGACCCTTACCAGGACCCGGACCCGGACCCGGACCCGGACCCAGACACTTACCCGGACCCGGACCCGGACCCGGACCCGGACCCTGACCCAGACCCGGACCCGGACCCGGACCCTTACCCGGACCCGGATCCGGACCCGGACCCGGACCCGGACATGGACCCGGACCCGGACATGGACCCGGACCTGGACCCGGACCCGGACCCGGACCATTACCCGGACCCGGACCCTTACCCGGACCCGGACCCGGACCCGGACCCGGACCCGGACCCAGACCCGGACACTTAACCGGACCCGGAACCGGACCCGGACCCGGACCCGGACCCGGACCCGGACCAGGACCCTGACCATGACCCTGACCCTGACACGGAATGGCACCCGGACCCGGACCCGGACCCGGACCCGGACCCGGACCCGGACCCGGACCCGGACCCGGACCCGGACCCGGACCCTTACCCGGACCCGGACCCGGACCCTTACCCGGACCCGGACCCGGACCCGGACCCGGACCCGGAACTGGACCCTTACACGGAACCGGAACCAGAACCGGACCTGGACCCGGACCCGGACCCGGACCCTTACCCGGACCCGGACCCGGACCCGGACCCGGACCCGGAACTTTACCCGGACCCGGACCCGGACCCGGACCCGGACCCAGACACTTACCCGGACCCGGACCCGGACCCGGACCCGGACCCAGACCCGGACCCGGACCCGGACCCTTACCCGGACCCGGACCCGGACCCGGACCCGGACCCGGACCCTTACCCGGACCCGGACCCGGACCCGGACCCGGACCCGGACCCGGACCCGGACCCGGACCTTTACCCGGACCCGGACCCGGACCCGGACCCGCACCCGCACCCGGACCCGGACCCGGACCCGGACCCTTACCAGGACCCGGACCCGGACCCGGACCCGGACCCGGACCCAGACACTTACCCGGACCCGGACCCGGACCCGGACCCGGACCCAGACCCGGACCCGGACCCGGACCCGGACCCTTACCCGGACCCGGACCCGGACCCGGACCCGGACATGGACCCGGACCCTTACCCGGACCCGGACCCGGACCCGGACCCGGACCCGGACCCTTACCCGGACCCGGACCCGGACCCGGACCCGGACCCGGACCCGGACCCGGACCCGGACCCAGACCTGGAACCTTACCCGGACCCGGACCATTACCCGGACCCGGACCCGGACCCTTGCCCGGAACCGGACCCGGACCCGGACCCGGACCCGGACCCGGACCCGGACCCGGACCAGGACCCTGACCATGACCCTGACCCTGACACGGAATGGCACCCTGACCCGGACCCGGACCCGGACCCGGACCCGGACCCGGACCCGGACCCGGACCCGGACCCGGACCCGGACCCGGACCCGGACCCGGACCCTTACCCGGACCCGGACCCGGACCCGGACACGGACCCTTACCCGGACCCGGACCCGGACCCTTACCCGGACCCGGACCCGGACCCAGACCCTGACCCGGACCCTTACCCGGACCCGGAACCGGAACCGGACCTGGACCCGGACCCGGACCCGGACCCGGACCCGGACCTCTACCCGGACCTGGACATGGAACAGGACACAGACCCCGACCCGGACCCGGACCCAGACCCGGACTCTTACCCGGACCCGGACCCGGACCCGGAGCCGGACCCGGACCCGGACCCGGACCCGGACCATTACCCGGACCCGGACCCGGACCCGGACATTTACCTGGACCCTTACCAGGACCCGGACCCGGACCCGGACCCGGACCCGGACCCGGACCCGGACCCGGACCCGGACCCGGACCCGGACCCGGACCCGGACCCGGACCCGGACCCGGACCTCTACCCGGACCTGGACATGGAACAGGACACAGACCCGGACCCGGACCCGGACCCAGACCCGGACTCTTACCCGGACCCGGACCCGGACCCGGACCCGGACCCGGACCCGGACCCGGACCCGGACCATTACCCGGACCCGGACCCTTACCCGGACACGGACCCGGACCCGGACCCGGACCCAGACCTGGAACCTTACCCGGACCCGGACCCGGACCCGGACCCTTACCCGGACCCGGACCCGGACCCGGACCCGGACCCGGACCCGGACCCGGACCCGGACCCTTACCCGGACCCGGACCAGGACCCGGACACAGACCCTGAACCGGACCCGGACCCGGACCCGGACCCGGAACCGGAACCGGAACCGGAATCGGGCCCGGACCCGGACCCTTACCCGGACCCGGACCCGGACCCGGACCCGGACCCGGACCCGGAACCAGAACCGGACCCTTACCAGGACCCGGACCCGGACCCGGACCCGGACCCAGACACTTACCCGGACCCGGACCTGGACCCGGACCCGGACCCGGACCCGGACCCGGACCCGGAACCTTACCCAGACCCGGACCCGGACCCGGACCCGGATATGGACCCGGACCCTTACCCGGACCCGGACCCGGACCCGGACCCGGACCCGGACCCGGACCCGGACCCTTACCCGGACCCGGACCCGGACCCCAACCCGGACCCAGACCCTGACCCGGACCCGGACCCGGACCCGGACCCGGACCCGGACCCGGACACGGACCCGGACCCGGACCCGGACACGGACATGGACACGGACCCGGACACGGACCCTGACCCGGACCCGGACCCGGACCTGGACCCGGACCCAGACATTTACCCGGACCCTTACCCGGACCCGGACCCGGACCCGGACATTTACCTGGACCCTTACCCGGACCCGGACCCGGACCCGGACCCGGACCCGGACCCGGACCCGGACCCGGACCCGGACCTCTACCCGGACCTGGACACGGAACAGGACACAGACCCGGACCCGGACCCGGACCCGGACCCAGACCCGGACCCTTACCCGGACCCGGACCCGGACCCGGACCCTTACCCGGACCCGGACCCGGACCCGGACCCGGACCCGGACCCGGACCCGGACCCGGACCCAGACCTGGAACCTTACCCGGACCCGGACCCGGACCCGGACCCGGACCCGGACCCTTACCCAGACCCGGACCCGGACCCGGACCCGGACCCGGACCCGGAACCGGAACCGGACCCTTACCCGGAACCGGAACCGGAACCGGACCCGGACCCTTACCCGAACCCGGACCCGGACCCGGACCCGGACCCGGACCCGGACCCGGACCCGGACCCGGACCCGGACCCGGACCCGGACCCGGACCCTTACCAGGACCCGGACCCGGACCCGGACCCGGACCCAGACACTTACCCGGACCCGGACCCGGACCCGGACCCTGACCCAGACCCGGACCCGGACCCGGACCCTTACCCGGACCCGGATCCGGACCCGGACCCGGACCCGGACATGGACCCGGACCCGGACATGGACCCGGACCTGGACCCGGACCCGGACCCGGACCATTACCCGGACCCGGACCCTTACCCGGACCCGGACCCGGACCCGGACCCGGACCCGGACCCAGACCCGGACACTTAACCGGACCCGGAACCGGACCCGGACCCGGACCCGGACCCGGACCCGGACCCGGACCAGGACCCTGACCATGACCCTGACCCTGACACGGAATGGCACCCGGACCCGGACCCGGACCCGGACCCGGACCCGGACCCGGACCCGGACCCGGACCCGGACCCGGACCCGGACCCTTACCCGGACCCGGACCCGGACCCTTACCCGGACCCGGACCCGGACCCGGACCCGGACCCGGAACTGGACCCTTACACGGAACCGGAACCAGAACCGGACCTGGACCCGGACCCGGACCCGGACCCTTACCCGGACCCGGACCCGGACCCGGACCCGGACCCGGACCCGGACCCGGAACTTTACCCGGACCCGGACCCGGACCCGGACCCGGACCCAGACACTTACCCGGACCCGGACCCGGACCCGGACCCGGACCCAGACCCGGACCCGGACCCGGACCCTTACCCGGACCCGGACCCGGACCCGGACCCGGACCCGGACCCTTACCCGGACCCGGACCCGGACCCGGACCCGGACCCGGACCCGGACCCGGACCCGGACCTTTACCCGGACCCGGACCCGGACCCGGACCCGCACCCGCACCCGGACCCGGACCCGGACCCGGACCCTTACCAGGACCCGGACCCGGACCCGGACCCGGACCCGGACCCAGACACTTACCCGGACCCGGACCCGGACCCGGACCCGGACCCGGACCCAGACCCGGACCCAGACCCGGACCCTTACCCGGACCCGGACCCGGACCCGGACCCGGACATGGACCCGGACCCTTACCCGGACCCGGACCCGGACCCGGACCCGGACCCGGACCCGGACCCTTACCCGGACCCGGACCCGGACCCGGACCCGGACCCGGACCCGGACCCGGACCCGGACCCGGACCCAGACCTGGAACCTTACCCGGACCCGGACCATTACCCGGACCCGGACCCGGACCCTTGCCCGGAACCGGACCTGGACCCGGACCCGGACCCGGACCCGGACCCGGACCCGGACCAGGACCCTGACCATGACCCTGACCCTGACACGGAATGGCACCCTGACCCGGACCCGGACCCGGACCCGGACCCGGACCCGGACCCGGACCCGGACCCGGACCCGGACCCGGACCCGGACCCGGACCCGGACCCTTACCCGGACCCGGACCCGGACCCGGACCCGGACCCTTACCCGGACCCGGACCCGGACCCTTACCCGGACCCGGACCCGGACCCAGACCCTGACCCGGACCCTTACCCGGACCCGGAACCGGAACCGGACCTGGACCCGGACCCGGACCCGGACCCGGACCCGGACCTCTACCCGGACCTGGACATGGAACAGGACACAGACCCCGACCCGGACCCGGACCCAGACCCGGACTCTTACCCGGACCCGGACCCGGACCCGGACCCGGACCCGGACCCGGACCCGGACCCGGACCCGGACCATTACCCGGACCCGGACCCGGACCCGGACATTTACCTGGACCCTTACCAGGACCCGGACCCGGACCCGGACCCGGACCCGGACCCGGACCCGGACCCGGACACGGACCCGGACCCGGACCCGGACCCGGACCTCTACCCGGACCTGGACATGGAACAGGACACAGACCCGGACCCGGACCCGGACCCAGACCCGGACTCTTACCCGGACCCGGACCCGGACCCGGACCCGGACCCGGACCCGGACCCGGACCCGGACCCGGACCATTACCCGGACCCGGACCCTTACCCGGACACGGACCCGGACCCGGACCCGGACCCGGACCCGGAACCAGAACCGGACCCTTACCAGGACCCGGACCCGGACCCGGACCCGGACCCAGACACTTACCCGGACCCGGACCTGGACCCGGACCCGGACCCGGACCCGGACCCGGACCCGGAACCTTACCCAGACCCGGACCCGGACCCGGACCCGGATATGGACCCGGACTCTTACCCGGACCCGGACCCGGACCCGGACCCGGACCCGGACCCGGACCCGGACCCGGACCCTTACCCGGACCCGGACCCGGACCCCAACCCGGACCCAGACCCTGACCCGGACCCGGACCCGGACCCGGACCCGGACCCGGACACGGACCCGGACCCGGACCCGGACACGGACATGGACACGGACCCGGACACGGACCCTGACCCGGACCCGGACCCGGACCTGGACCCGGACCCAGACATTTACCCGGACCCTTACCCGGACCCGGACCCGGACCCGGACATTTACCTGGATCCTTACCCGGACCCGGACCCGGACCCGGACCCGGACCCGGACCCGGACCCGGACCCGGACCCGGACCTCTACCCGGACCTGGACACGGAACAGGACACAGACCCGGACCCGGACCCGGACCCGGACCCAGACCCGGACCCTTACCCGGACCCGGACCCGGACCCGGACCCGGACCCGGACCCGGACCCGGACCCGGACCCGGACCCAGACCTGGAACCTTACCCGGACCCGGACCCGGACCCGGACCCGGACTCTTGCCCGGACCCGGACCCGGACCCGGACCCTTGCCCGGACCCGGACCCGGACCCGGACCCGGACCCGGACCTGGACCCGGACCCGGACCCGGACCCTGACCATGACCCTGACCCTGACACGGAATGGCACCCTGACCCGGACCCGGACCCTTACCCGGACCCGGACCCGGACCCGGACCCGGACCCGGACCCAGACCTGGAACCTTACCCGGACCCGGACCCGGACCCGGACCCGGACTCTTGCCCGGACCCGGACCCGGACCCGGACCCTTGCCCGGACCCGGACCCGGACCCGGACCCGGACCCGGACCTGGACCCGGACCCGGACCCGGACCCTGACC
This sequence comes from Arizona elegans, assembly GCA_022577455.1. NCBI lineage: Eukaryota > Metazoa > Chordata > Lepidosauria > Squamata > Colubridae > Arizona > Arizona elegans. The sequence goes on from JAKOOJ010000026.1 coordinate 501,716, forward strand.
ATGACCCTGACCCTGACACGGAATGGCACCCTGACCCGGACCCGGACCCTTACCCGGACCCGGACCCGGACCCGGACCCGGACCCGGACCCGGACCCGGACCCGGACCCTTACCCGGACCCGGACCCGGACCCGGACCCTTACCCGGACCCGGACCCGGACCCGGACCCTTACCCAGACCCGGACCCGGACCCGGACCCGGACCCGGACCCGGACCCGGACCCGGACCCGGACCCGGACCCAGACCTGGAACCTTACCCGGACCCGGACCCGGACCCGGACCCGGACTCTTGCCCGGACCCGGACCCGGACCCGGACCCTTGCCCGGACCCGGACCCGGAACTGGACCCTTACACGGAACCGGAACCAGAACCGGACCTGGACCCGGACCCGGACCCGGACCCTTACCCGGACCCGGACCCGGACCCGGACCCGGACCCGGACCCGGAACTTTACCCGGACCCGGACCCGGACCCGGACCCGGACCCAGACACTTACCCGGACCCGGACCCGGACCCGGACCCGGACCCAGACCCGGACCCGGACCCGGACCCTTACCCGGACCCGGACCCGGACCCGGACCCTTACCCGGACCCGGACCCGGACCCGGACCCGGACCCGGACCCGGACCCGGACCTTTACCCGGACCCGGACCCGGACCCGCACCCGCACCCGCACCCGGACCCGGACCCGGACCCGGACCCTTACCAGGACCCGGACCCGGACCCGGACCCGGACCCGGACCCAGACACTTACCCGGACCCAGACCCGGACCCGGACCCGGACCCAGACCCGGACCCGGACCCGGACCCGGACCCTTACCCGGACCCGGACCCGGACCCGGACCCGGACATGGACCCGGACCCTTACCCGGACCCGGACCCGGACCCGGACCCGGACCCGGACCCTTACCCGGACCCGGACCCGGACCCGGACCCGGACCCGGACCCGGACCCGGGCCCAGACCTGGAACCTTACCCGGACCCGGACCATTACCCGGACCCGGACCCGGACCCTTGCCCGGACCCGGACCCGGACCCGGACCCGGACCCGGACCCGGACCCGGACCCGGACCCGGACCCGGACCCTTACCCGGACCCGGACCCGGACCCGGACCCGGACCCTTACCCGGACCCGGACCCGGACCCTTACCCGGACCCGGACCCGGACCCGGACCCGGACCCGGAACTGGACCCTTACCCGGAACCGGAACCGGAACCGGACCTGGACCCGGACCCGGACCCGGACCCTTACCCGGACACGGACCCGGACCCGGACCCGGACCCGGACCCTTACCCGGACCCGGACCCGGACCCGGACCCTTACCCGGACCCGGACCCGGACCCGGACCCGGACCCTTACCCAGACCCGGACCCGGACCCGGACCCGGACCCGGACCCGGACCCGGACCCGGACCCGGACCCGGACCCAGACCTGGAACCTTACCCGGACCCGGACCCGGACCCGGACCCGGACTCTTGCCCGGACCCGGACCCGGACCCGGACCCTTGCCCGGACCCGGACCCGGAACTGGACCCTTACACGGAACCGGAACCGGAACCGGACCTGGACCCGGACCCGGACCCGGACCCTTACCCGGACCCGGACCCGGACCCGGACCCGGACCCGGACCCGGACCCGGAACTTTACCCGGACCCGGACCCGGACCCGGACCCGGACCCAGACACTTACCCGGACCCGGACCCGGACCCGGACCCGGACCCAGACCCGGACCCGGACCCGGACCCTTACCCGGACCCGGACCCGGACCCGGACCCTTACCCGGACCCGGACCCGGACCCGGACCCGGACCCGGACCCGGACCTTTACCCGGACCCTGACCCGGACCCGCACCCGCACCCGCACCCGGACCCGGACCCGGACCCGGACCCTTACCAGGACCCGGACCCGGACCCGGACCCGGACCCGGACCCAGACACTTACCCGGACCCAGACCCGGACCCGGACCCGGACCCAGACCCGGACCCGGACCCGGACCCTTACCCGGACCCGGACCCGGACCCGGACCCGGACATGGACCCGGACCCTTACCCGGACCCGGACCCGGACCCGGACCCGGACCCGGACCCTTACCCGGACCCGGACCCGGACCCGGACCCGGACCCGGACCCGGACCCGGACCCAGACCTGGAACCTTACCCGGACCCGGACCATTACCCGGACCCGGACCCGGACCCTTGCCCGGACCCGGACCCGGACCCGGACCCGGACCCGGACCCGGACCCGGACCCGGACCCTTACCCGGACCCGGACCCGGACCCGGACCCGGACCCTTACCCGGACCCGGACCCGGACCCTTACCCGGACCCGGACCCGGACCCGGACCCGGACCCGGAACTGGACCCTTACCCGGAACCGGAACCGGAACCGGACCTGGACCCGGACCCGGACCCGGACCCTTACCCGGACACGGACCCGGACCCAGACCCGGACCCGGACCCGGACCCGGACCCGGACCCGGACCTCTACCCGGACCTGGACATGGAACAGGACACAGACCCGGACCCGGACCCGGACCCAGACCCGGACTCTTACCCGGACCCGGACCCGGACCCGGACCCGGACCCGGACCCGGACCCGGACCCGGACCCAGACCCGGACCCTTAACCGGACACGGACCCGGACCCGGACCCGGACCCGGACCCAGACCCTTACCCGGACCCGGACCCGGACCCGGACCCGGACCCGGACCCGGACCCAGACCTGGAACCTTACCCGGACCCGGACCCGGACCCGGACCCTTACCCGGACCCGGACCCGGACCCGGACCCGGACCCGGACCCGGACCCGGACCCGGACCCGGACCCGGACCCGGACCTCTACCCGGACCTGGACATGGAACAGGACACAGACCCGGACCCGGACCCGGACCCAGACCCGGACCCGGACCCGGACCCGGACCCGGACCCGGACCCGGACCCGGACCAGGACCCGGACCCGGACCCAGACCTGGAACCTTACCCGGACCCGGACCCGGACCCGGACCCTTACCCGGACCCGGACCCGGACCCGGACCCGGACCCGGACCCGGACCCGGACCCGGACCCGGACCCTTACCCGGACCCGGACCAGGACCCGGACCCAGACCCTGACCCGGACCCGGACCCGGACCCGGACCCGGACCCGGAACCAGAACCGGACCCTTACCAGGACCCGGACCCGGACCCGGACCCGGACCCAGACACTTACCCGGACCCGGACCTGGACCCGGACCCGGACCCGGACCCGGACCCGGACCCGGAACCTTACCCAGACCCGGACCCGGACCCGGACCCGGACATGGACCCGGACCCTTACCCGGACCCGGACCCGGACCCGGACCCGGACCCGGACCCGGACCCGGACCCGGACCCTTACCCGGACCCGGACCCGGACCCCAACCCGGACCCAGACCCTGACCCGGACCCGGACCCGGACCCGGACCCTTACCCGGACCCGGACACGGACCTGGACACGGACACGGACACGGACACGGACACGGACCCGGACCCGGACCCTGACACGGACCCGGACCCGGACCCTGACCCGGACAAGGACCCGGACCCGGACCCGGACCCGGACCCGGACACGGACACGGACACGGACCCGGACACGGACCCTGACCCGGACCCGGACCCGGACCCTGACCCGGACAAGGACCCGGACCCGGACCCGGACCCGGACCCGGACCCGGACCTGGACCCGGACCCAGACATTTACCCGGACCCTTACCCGGACCCGGACCCGGACCCGGACCTCTACCCGGACCTGGACACGGAACAGGACACAGACCCGGACCCGGACCCGGACCCAGACCCGGACCCTTACCCGGATCCGGACCCGGACCCGGACCCGGACCCGGACCCGGACCCGGACCCGGACCCAGACCTGGAACCTTACCCGGACCCGGACCCGGACCCGGACCCGGACTCTTGCCCGGACCCGGACCCGGACCCGGACCCTTGCCCGGACCCGGACCCGGACCCGGACCCGGACCCGGACCTGGACCCGGACCCGGACCCGGACCCTGACCATGACCCTGACCCTGACACGGAATGGCACCCTGACCCGGACCCGGACCCTTACCCGGACCCGGACCCGGACCCGGACCCGGACCCGGACCCGGACCCGGACCCGGACCCGGACCCGGACCCGGACCCGGACCCTTACCCGGACCCGGACCCGGACCCGGACCCTTACCCGGACCCGGACCCGGACCCGGACCCTTACCCAGACCCGGACCCGGACCCGGACCCGGACCCGGACCCGGAACCGGAACCGGACCCTTACCCGGAACCGGAACCGGAACCGGACCCGGACCCTTACCCGAACCCGGACCCGGACCCGGACCCGGACCCGGACCCGGACCCGGACCCGGACCCGGACCCTTACCAGGACCCGGACCCGGACCCGGACCCGGACCCAGACACTTACCTGGACCCGGACCCGGACCCGGACCCTGACCCAGACCCGGACCCGGACCCGGACCCTTACCCGGACCCGGACCCGGACCCGGACCCGGACATGGACCCGGACCCGGACATGGACCCGGACCTGGACCCGGACCCGGACCCGGACCATTACCCGGACCCGGACCCTTACCCGGACCAGGACCCGGACCCGGACCCGGACCCGGACCCGGACCCAGACCCGGACACTTAACCGGACCCGGAACCGGACCCGGACCCGGACCCGGACCCGGACCCGGACCAGGACCCTGACCATGACCCTGACCCTGACACGGAATGGCACCCGGACCCGGACCCGGACCCGGACCCGGACCCGGACCCGGACCCGGACCCGGACCCGGACCCGGACCCGGACCCTTACCCGGACCCGGACCCGGACCCTTACCCGGACCCGGACCCGGACCCGGACCCGGACCCGGAACTGGACCCTTACACGGAACCGGAACCAGAACCGGACCTGGACCCGGACCCGGACCCGGACCCTTACCCGGACCCGGACCCGGACCCGGACCCGGACCCGGACCCGGACCCGGAACTTTACCCGGACCCGGACCCGGACCCGGACCCGGACCCAGACACTTACCCGGACCCGGACCCGGACCCGGACCCGGACCCAGACCCGGACCCAGACCCGGACCCTTACCCGGACCCGGACCCGGACCCGGACCCGGACCCGGACCCTTACCCGGACCCGGACCCGGACCCGGACCCGGACCCGGACCCGGACCTTTACCCGGACCCGGACCCGGACCCGCACCCGCACCCGCACCCGGACCCGGACCCGGACCCGGACCCTTACCAGGACCCGCACCCGGACCCGGACCCGGACCCGGACCCAGACACTTACCCGGACCCGGACCCGGACCCGGACCCGGACCCAGACCCGGACCCGGACCCGGAACCTTACCCGGACCCGGACCCGGACCCGGACCCGGACATGGACCCTTACCCGGACCCGGAACCGGAACCGGACCTGGACCCGGACCCGGACCCGGACCCGGACCCGGAACCTTACCCGGACCCGGACCCGGACCCGGACCCGGACATGGACCCTTACCCGGACCCGGAACCGGAACCGGACCTGGACCCTTACCCGGACCCGGACCCGGACCCGGACCCGGACCCGGACCCGGACCCTTACCCGGACCCGGACCCGGACCCGGACCCGGACCCGGACCCGGACCCGGACCCGGACCCAGACCTGGAACCTTACCCGGACCCGGACCATTACCCGGACCCGGACCCGGACCCTTGCCCGGAACCGGACCCGGACCCGGACCCGGACCCGGACCCGGACCCGGACCCGGACCCGGACCAGGACCCTGACCATGACCCTGACCCTGACACGGAATGGCACCCTGACCCGGACCCGGACCCGGACCCGGACCCGGACCCGGACCCGGACCCGGACCCGGACCCTTACCCGGACCCGGACCCGGACCCGGACCCGGACCCTTACCCGGACCCGGACCCGGACCCTTACCCGGACCCGGACCCGGACCCAGACCCTGACCCGGACCCTTACCCGGACCCGGAACCGGAACCGGACCTGGACCCGGACCCGGACCCGGACCCGGACCCGGACCTCTACCCGGACCTGGACATGGAACAGGACACAGACCCCGACCCGGACCCGGACCCAGACCCGGACTCTTACCCGGACCCGGACCCGGACCCCGACCCGGACCCGGACCCGGACCCGGACCATTACCCGGACCCGGACCCGGACCCGGACATTTACCTGGACCCTTACCAGGACCCGGACCCGGACCCGGACCCGGACCCGGACCCGGACCCGGACCCGGACCCGGACCCGGACCCGGACCCGGACCCGGACCCGGACCTCTACCCGGACCTGGACATGGAACAGGACACAGACCCGGACCCGGACCCGGACACAGACCCGGACTCTTACCCGGACCCGGACCCGGACCCGGACCCGGACCCGGACCCGGACCCGGACCCGGACCCGGACCATTACCCGGACCCGGACCCTTACCCGGACACGGACCCGGACCCGGACCCGGACCCGGACCCAGACCCGGACCCTTAACCGGACCCGGACCCGGACCCGGACCCGGACCCGGACCCGGACCCAGACCCTTACCCGGACCCGGACCCGGACCCGGACCCGGACCCGGACCCGGACCCGGACCCGGACCCAGACCTGGAACCTTACCCGGACCCGGACCCGGACCCGGACCCTTACCCGGACCCGGACCCGGACCCGGACCCGGACCCGGACCCGGACCCGGACCCGGACCCGGACCCGGACCCGGACCCGGACTCGGACCTCTACCCGGACCTGGACATGGAACAGGACACAGACCCGGACCCGGACCCGGACCCAGACCCGGACCCGGACCCGGACCCGGACCCGGACCCGGACCCGGACCCGGACCCGGACCCGGACCCAGACCTGGAACCTTACCCGGACCCGGACCTGGACCCGGACCCTTACCCGGACCCGGACCCGGACCCGGACATTTACCTGGACCCTTACCAGGACCCGGACCCGGACCCGGACCCGGACCCGGACCCGGACCCGGACCCGGACCCGGACCCGGACCCGGACCCGGACCCGGACCCGGACCCGGACCTCTACCCGGACCTGGACATGGAACAGGACACAGACCCGGACCCGGACCCGGACCCAGACCCGGACTCTTACCCGGACCCGGACCCGGACCCGGACCCGGACCCGGACCCGGACCCAGACCATTACCCGGACCCGGACCCTTACCCGGACACGGACCCGGACACGGACCCGGACCCGGACCCAGACCCGGACCCTTAACCGGACCCGGACCCGGACCCGGACCCGGACCCGGACCCAGACCCTTACCCGGACCCGGACCCGGACTCGGACCCGGACCCGGACCCGGACCCGGACCTGGACCCGGACCCGGACCCGGACCCAGACCTGGAAACTTACCCGGACCCGGACCCGGACCCGGACCCTTACCCGGACCCGGACCCGGACCCGGACCCGGACCCGGACCCGGACCCGGACCCGGACCCGGACCCGGACCCGGACCTCTACCCGGACCTGGACATGGAACAGGACACAGACCCGGACCCGGACCCGGACCCAGACCCGGACCCGGACCCGGACCCGGACCCGGACCCGGACCCGGACCCGGACCCGGACCCGGACCCGGACCCGGACCCGGACCCGGACCCAGACCTGGAACCTTACCCGGACCCGGACCCGGACCCGGACCCTTACCCGGACCCGGACCCGGACCCGGACCCGGACCCGGACCCGGACCCGGACCCGGACCCGGACCTCTACCCGGACCTGGACATGGAACAGGACACAGACCCGGACCCGGACCCGGACCCAGACCCGGACCCTTACCCGGACCCGGACCCGGACCCGGACCCGGACCCGGACCCGGACCCGGACCATTACCCGGACCCGGACCTTTACCCGGACACGGACCCGGACCCGGACCCGGACCCGGACCCGGACCCAGAACCGGACCCTTAACCGGACCCGGACCCGGACCCGGACCCGGACCCGGACCCAGACCCTTACCCGGACCCGGACCCGGACCCGGACCCGGACCCGGACCCGGACCCGGACCCGGACCCGGACACGGACCCGGACACGGACCCAGACCTGGAACCTTACCCGGACCCGGACCCGGACCCGGACCCTTACCCGGACCCGGACCCGGACCCGGACCCGGACCCGGACCCGGACCCTTGCCCGGAACCGGACCCGGACCCGGACCCGGACCCGGACCCGGACAAGGACCCTGACCATGACCCTGACCCTGACACGGAATGGCACCCTGACCCGGACCCGGACCCGGACCCGGACCCGGACCCGGACCCGGACCCGGACCCGGACCCGGACCCTTACCCGGACCCGGACCCGGACCCTTACCCGGACCCGGACCCGGACCCGGACCCGGACCCGGAACTGGACACTTACCCGGAACCGGAACCGGAACCGGACCTGGACCCGGACCCGGACCCGGACCCTTACCCGGACCCGGACCCGGACCCGGACCCGGACCCGGACCCGGACCTTTACCCGGACCCGGACCCGGACCCGGACCCGGACCCAGACACTTACCCGGACCCGGACCCGGACCCGGACCCGGACCCGGACCCGGACCCGGACCCGGACCCGGACCCGGACCCTTACCCGGACCCGGACCCGGACCCGGACACGGACCCAGACCTGGAACCTTACCCGGACCCGGACCCGGACCCGGACCCTTACCCGGACCCGGACCCGGACCCGGACCCGGACCCGGACCCGGACCCTTGCCCGGAACCGGACCCGGACCCGGACCCGGACCCGGACCCGGACAAGGACCCTGACCATGACCCTGACCCTGACACGGAATGGCACCCTGACCCGGACCCGGACCCGGACCCGGACCCGGACCCGGACCCGGACCCGGACCCGGACCCGGACCCTTACCCGGACCCGGACCCGGACCCTTACCCGGACCCGGACCCGGACCCGGACCCGGACCCGGAACTGGACACTTACCCGGAACCGGAACCGGAACCGGACCTGGACCCGGACCCGGACCCGGACCCTTACCCGGACCCGGACCCGGACCCGGACCCGGACCCGGACCCGGACCTTTACCCGGACCCGGACCCGGACCCGGACCCGGACCCAGACACTTACCCGGACCCGGACCCGGACCCGGACCCGGACCCGGACCCGGACCCGGACCCGGACCCGGACCCGGACCCTTACCCGGACCCGGACCCGGACCCGGACCCGGACCCGGACCTTTACCCGGACCCGGACCCGGACCCGGACCCGGACCCGGACCCGCACCCGGACCCGGACCCGGACCCGGACCCTTACCAGGACCCGGACCCGGACCCGGACCCGGACCCGGACATGGACCCGGACCCTTACCCGGACCCGGACCCGGACCCGGACCCGGACCCGGACCCTTACCCGGACCCGGACCCGGACCCGGACCCGGACCCGGACCCGGACCCGGACCCGGACCCGGACCCGGACCCAGACCTGGAACCTTACCCGGACCCGGACCATTACCCGGACCCGGACCCGGACCCGGACCCAGACCTGGAACCTTACCCGGACCCGGACCATTACCCGGACCCGGACCCGGACCCTTGCCCGGAACCGGACCCGGACCCGGACCTCTACCCGGACCTGGACATGGAACAGGACACAGACCCGGACCCGGACCCGGACCCAGACCCGGACCCTTACCCGGACCCGGACCCGGACCCGGACCCGGACCCGGACCCGGACCCGGACCATTACCCGGACCCGGACCTTTACCCGGACACGGACCCGGACCCGGACCCGGACCCGGACCCGGACCCAGAACCGGACCCTTAACCGGACCCGGACCCGGACCCGGACCCGGACCCGGACCCAGACCCTTACCCGGACCCGGACCCGGACCCGGACCCGGACCCGGACCCGGACCCGGACCCGGACCCGGACACGGACCCGGACACGGACCCAGACCTGGAACCTTACCCGGACCCGGACCCGGACCCGGACCCTTACCCGGACCCGGACCCGGACCCGGACCCGGACCCGGACCCGGACCCTTGCCCGGAACCGGACCCGGACCCGGACCCGGACCCGGACCCGGACAAGGACCCTGACCATGACCCTGACCCTGACACGGAATGGCACCCTGACCCGGACCCGGACCCGGACCCGGACCCGGACCCGGACCCGGACCCGGACCCGGACCCGGACCCTTACCCGGACCCGGACCCGGACCCTTACCCGGACCCGGACCCGGACCCGGACCCGGACCCGGAACTGGACACTTACCCGGAACCGGACCCGGACCCGGACCCAGACCCGGACCCGGACCCGGACCCGGACCCGGACCCGGACCCGGACCCGGACCCGGACCCGGACCCGGACCCGGACCCGGACCCGGACCCAGACCTGGAACCTTACCCGGACCCGGACCCGGACCCGGACCCTTACCCGGACCCGGACCCGGACCCGGACCCGGACCCGGACCCGGACCCGGACCCGGACCCGGACCTCTACCCGGACCTGGACATGGAACAGGACACAGACCCGGACCCGGACCCGGACCCAGACCCGGACCCTTACCCGGACCCGGACCCGGACCCGGACCCGGACCCGGACCCGGACCCGGACCATTACCCGGACCCGGACCTTTACCCGGACACGGACCCGGACCCGGACCCGGACCCGGACCCGGACCCAGAACCGGACCCTTAACCGGACCCGGACCCGGACCCGGACCCGGACCCGGACCCAGACCCTTACCCGGACCCGGACCCGGACCCGGACCCGGACCCGGACCCGGACCCGGACCCGGACCCGGACACGGACCCGGACACGGACCCAGACCTGGAACCTTACCCGGACCCGGACCCGGACCCGGACCCTTACCCGGACCCGGACCCGGACCCGGACCCGGACCCGGACCCGGACCCTTGCCCGGAACCGGACCCGGACCCGGACCCGGACCCGGACCCGGACAAGGACCCTGACCATGACCCTGACCCTGACACGGAATGGCACCCTGACCCGGACCCGGACCCGGACCCGGACCCGGACCCGGACCCGGACCCGGACCCGGACCCGGACCCGGACCCTTACCCGGACCCGGACCCGGACCCTTACCCGGACCCGGACCCGGACCCGGACCCGGACCCGGAACTGGACACTTACCCGGAACCGGAACCGGAACCGGACCTGGACCCGGACCCGGACCCGGACCCTTACCCGGACCCGGACCCGGACCCGGACCCGGACCCGGACCCGGACCTTTACCCGGACCCGGACCCGGACCCGGACCCGGACCCAGACACTTACCCGGACCCGGACCCGGACCCGGACCCGGACCCGGACCCGGACCCGGACCCGGACCCGGACCCTTACCCGGACCCGGACCCGGACCCGGACCCGGACCCGGACCTTTACCCGGACCCGGACCCGGACCCGGACCCGGACCCGGACCCGCACCCGGACCCGGACCCGGACCCGGACCCTTACCAGGACCCGGACCCGGACCCGGACCCGGACCCGGACATGGACCCGGACCCTTACCCGGACCCGGACCCGGACCCGGACCCGGACCCGGACCCTTACCCGGACCCGGACCCGGACCCGGACCCGGACCCGGACCCGGACCCGGACCCGGACCCGGACCCGGACCCAGACCTGGAACCTTACCCGGACCCGGACCATTACCCGGACCCGGACCCGGACCCGGACCCAGACCTGGAACCTTACCCGGACCCGGACCATTACCCGGACCCGGACCCGGACCCTTGCCCGGAACCGGACCCGGACCCGGACCCGGACCCGGACCCGGACCCGGACCCGGACCCGGACCCGGACCCGGACCAGGACCCTGACCATGACCCTGACCCTGACACGGAATGGCACCCTGACCCGGACCCGGACCCGGACCCGGACCCGGACCCGGACCCGGACCCGGACCCGGACCCGGACCCGGACCCGGACCCGGACCCTTACCCGGACCCGGACCCGGACCCGGACCCGGACACTTACCCGGACCCGGACCCGGACCCTTACCCGGACCCGGACCCGGACCCAGACCCTGACCCGGACCCTTACCCGGACCCGGAACCGGAACCGGACCTGGACCCGGACCCGGACCAGGACCCGGACCCGGACCTCTACCCGGACCTGGACATGGAACAGGACACAGACCCCGACCCGGACCCGGACCCAGACCCGGACTCTTACCCGGACCCGGACCCGGACCCGGACCCGGACCCGGACCCGGACCCGGACCCGGACCATTACCCGGACCCGGACCCGGACCCGGACATTTACCTGGACCCTTACCAGGACCCGGACCCGGACCCGGACCCGGACCCGGACCCGGACCCGGACCCGGACCCGGACCCGGACCCGCACCCGGACCCGGACCCGGACCTCTACCCGGACCTGGACATGGAACAGGACACAGACCCGGACCCGGACCCGGACCCAGACCCGGACTCTTACCCGGACCCGGACCCGGACCCGGACCCGGACCCGGACCCGGACCCGGACCCGGACCCGGACCCGGACCCGGACCCGGACCCGGACCATTACCCGGACCCGGACCCTTACCCGGACACGGACCCGGACCCGGACCCGGACCCGGACCCAGACCCGGACCCTTAACCGGACCCGGACCCCGACCCGGACCCGGACCCGGACCCAGACCCTTACCCGGACCCGGACCCGGACCCGGACCCGGACCCGGACCCGGACCCGGACCCTTACCCGGACCCGGACCCGGACCCGGACCCGGACCCGGACCCGGACCCGGACCCGGACCCGGACCTCTACCCGGACCTGGACATGGAACAGGATACAGACCCGGACCCGGACCTGGACCCAGACCCGGACCCGGACCCGGACCCGGACCCGGACCCGGACCCGGACCCGGACCCGGACCCGGACCCGGACCCGGACCCAGACCTGGAACCTTACCCGGACCCGGACCCGGACCCGGACCCTTACCCGGACCCGGACCCGGACCCGGACATTTACCTGGACCCTTACCAGGACCCGGACCCGGACCCGGACCCGGACCCGGACCCGGACCCGGACCCGGACCCGGACCCGGACCCGGACCCGCACCCGGACCCGGACCCGGACCCGGACCCGGACCTCTACCCGGACCTGGACATGGAACAGGACACAGACCCGGACCCGGACCCGGACCCAGACCCGGACTCTTACCCGGACCCGGACCCGGACCCGGACCCGGACCCTTACCCGGACCCGGACCCGGACCCGGACCCGGACCCGGACCCGGACCCGGACCATTACCCGGACCCGGACCTTTACCCGGACACGGACCCAGACCCGGACCCGGACCCGGACCCAGACCCGGACCCTTAACCGGACCCGGACCCGGACCCGGACCCGGACCCGGACCCAGACCCTTACCCGGACCCGGACCCGGACCCGGACCCGGACCCGGACCCGGACCCGGACCCGGACCCGGACCCGGACCCGGACCCGGACCCGGACCCAGACCTGGAACCTTACCCGGACCCGGACCCGGACCCGGACCCTTACCCGGACCCGGACCCGGACCCGGACCCGGACCCGGACCCTTGCCCGGAACCGGACCCGGACCCGGACGCGGACCCGGACCCGGACAAGGACCCTGACCATGACCCTGACCCTGACACGGAATGGCACCCTGACCCGGACCCGGACCCGGACCCGGAACCGGACCCGGACCCGGACCCGGACCCGGACCCGGACCCGGACCCTTACCCGGACCCGGACCCGGACCCTTACCCGGACCCGGACCCGGACCCGGACCCGGACCCGGAACTGGACCCTTACCCGGAACCGGAACCGGAACCGGACCTGGACCCGGACCCGGACCCGGACCCTTACCCGGACCCGGACCCGGACCCGGACCCGGACCCGGACCCGGACCTTTACCCGGACCCGGACCCGGACCCGGACCCGGACCCAGACACTTACCCGGACCCGGACCCGGACCCGGACCCGGACCCAGACCCGGACCCGGACCCGGACCCTTACCCGGACCTGGACCCGGACCCGGACCCGGACCCGGACCTTTACCCGGACCCGGACCCGGACCTTTACCCGGACCCGGACCCGGACCCGGACCCGGACCCGGACCCGCACCCGGACCCGGACCCGGACCCGGACCCTTACCAGGACCCGGACCCGGACCCGGACCCGGACCCGGACCCAGACACTTATCCGTACCCGGACCCGGACCCGGACCCGGACCCAGACCCGGACCCGGACCCGGACCCTTACCCGGACCCGGACCCGGACCCGGACCCGGACCCGGACCCTTACCCGGACCCGGACCCGGACCCGGACCCGGACCCGGACCCGGACCTGGACCCGGACCCGGACCCGGACCCGGACTCGGACCCGGACCCGGACCCAGACCTGGAACCTTACCCGGACCCGGACCATTACCCGGACCCGGACCCGGACCCGGACCCGGACCCGGACCCGGACCCGGACCCGGACCCGGACCCGGACCCAGACCTGGAACCTTACCCGGACCCGGACCATTACCCGGACCCGGACCCGGACCCGGAGCCGGACCCTTGCCCGGAACCGGACCCGGACCCGGACCCGGACCCGGACCCGGACCCGGACCCGGACCCGGACCCAGACCCGGACCCTTAACCGGACCCGGACCCGGACCAGGAACCGGACCCGGACCCAGACCCTTACCCGGACCCGGACCCGAACCCGGACCCGGACCCGGACCCGGACCCGGACCCGGACCCGGACCCAGACCTGGAACCTTACCCGGACCCGGACCCGGACCCGGACCCTTACCCGGACCCGGACCCGGACCCGGACCCGGACCCGGACCCGGACCTTTACCCGGACCCGGACCCGGACCCGGACCCGGACCCAGACACTTACCCGGACCCGGACCCGGACCCGGACCCGGACCCAGACCCGGACCCGGACCCGGACCCTTACCCGGACCTGGACCCGGACCCGGACCCGGACCCGGACCTTTACCCGGACCCGGACCCGGACCTTTACCCGGACCCGGACCCGGACCCGGACCCGGACCCGGACCCGCACCCGGACCCGGACCCGGACCCGGACCCTTACCAGGACCCGGACCCGGACCCGGACCCGGACCCGGACCCAGACACTTATCCGTACCCGGACCCGGACCCGGACCCGGACCCAGACCCGGACCCGGACCCGGACCCTTACCCGGACCCGGACCCGGACCCGGACCCGGACCCGGACCCTTACCCGGACCCGGACCCGGACCCGGACCCGGACCCGGACCCGGACCTGGACCCGGACCCGGACCCGGACCCGGACTCGGACCCGGACCCGGACCCAGACCTGGAACCTTACCCGGACCCGGACCATTACCCGGACCCGGACCCGGACCCGGACCCGGACCCGGACCCGGACCCGGACCCGGACCCGGACCCGGACCCAGACCTGGAACCTTACCCGGACCCGGACCATTACCCGGACCCGGACCCGGACCCGGAGCCGGACCCTTGCCCGGAACCGGACCCGGACCCGGACCCGGACCCGGACCCGGACCCGGACCCGGACCCGGACCCAGACCCGGACCCTTAACCGGACCCGGACCCGGACCAGGAACCGGACCCGGACCCAGACCCTTACCCGGACCCGGACCCGAACCCGGACCCGGACCCGGACCCGGACCCGGACCCGGACCCGGACCCAGACCTGGAACCTTACCCGGACCCGGACCCGGACCCGGACCCTTACCCGGACCCGGACCCGGACCCGGACCCGGACCCTTGCCCGGAACCGGACCCGGACCCGGACCCGGACCCGGACCCGGACCAGAACCCTGACCATGACCCTGACCCTAACACGGAATGGCACCCTGACCCGGACCCGGACCCGGACCCGGACCCGGACCCGGACCCGGACCCGGACCCGGACCCAGACACTTACCCGGACCCGGACCCGGACCCGGACCCGGACCCGGACCCAGACCCGGACCCGGACCCGGACCCTTACCCGGACCCGGACCCGGACCCGGACCCGGACCCGGACCTTTACCCGGACCCGGACCCGGACCCGGACCCGGACCCGGACCCGGACCCGGACCCGGACCCGGACCCTTACCAGGACCAGGACCCGGACCCGGACCCGGACCCGGACCCGGACCCGGACCCAGACACTTACCCGGACCCGGACCCGGACCCGGACCCGGACCCAGACCCGGACCCGGACCCGGACATGGAACCGGACCCTTACCCGGACCCGGACCCGGACCCGGACCCGGACCCGGACCCGGACCCTTACCCGGACCCGGACCCGGACCCGGACCCGGACCCGGACCCGGACCCGGACCCGGACCCGGACTCGGACCCGGACCCGGACCCAGACCTGGAACCTTACCCGGACCCGGACCATTACCCGGACCCGGACCCGGACCCTTGGCCGGAACCGGACCCGGACCCGGACCCGGACCCGGACCCGGACCCGGACCCGGACCCGGACCCGGACCCGGACCCAGACCTGGAACCTTACCCGGACCCGGACCATTACCCGGACCCGGACCCTTGCCCGGAACCGGACCCGGACCCGGACCCGGACCCGGACCCGGACCAAGACCCTGACCATGACCCTGACCCTGACACGGAATGGCACCCTGACCCGGACCCGGACCCGGACCCGGACCCGGACCCGGACCCGGACCCGGACCCGGACCCGGACCCGGACCCGGACCCGGACCCGGACCCGGACCCTTACCTGGACCCGGACCCGGACCCGGACCCGGACCCTTACCCGGACCCGGACCCGGACCCTTACCCGGACCCGGACCCGGACCCGGACCCGGACCCGGAACTGGACCCTTACCCGGAACCGGAACCGGAACCGGACCCGGACCCGGACCCGGACCCGGACCCGGACCCGGACCCGGACCCGGACCCGGACCCGGACCTCTACCCGGACCTGGACATGGAACAGGACACAGACCCTTACCCGGACCCGGACCCGGACCCGGACCCGGACCCGGAACTGGACCCTTACCCGGAACCGGAACCGGAACCGGACCTGGACCCGGACCCGGACCCGGACCCGGACCCGGACCCGGACCCGGACCTTTACCCGGACCCGGACCCGGACCCGGACCCGGACCCGGACCCGGACCCTTACCAGGACCCGGACCCGGACCCGGACCCGGACCCGGACCCAGACACTTACCCGGACCCGGACCCGGACCCGGACCCAGACCCGGACCCGGACCCGGACCCTTACCCGGACCCGGACCCGGACCCGGACCCGGACCCGGACCCGGACCCGGACCCGGACCTTTACCCGGACCCGGACCCGGACCCGGACCCGGACCCGGACCCGGACCCGGACCAGGACCCGGACCCGGACCCTTACCAGGACCCGGACCCGGACCCGGACCCGGACCCGGACCCAGACACTTACCCGTACCCGGACACGGACGCGGACCCGGACCCAGACCCTTACCCGGACCCGGACCCGGACCCGGACCCGGACCCGGACCCGGACCCGGACCCGGACCCTTACCCGGACCCGGACCAGGACCCGGACCCAGACCCTGACCCGGACCCGGACCCGGACCCGGACCCGGACCCGGAACCGGAACCGGAACCGGAATCGGACACGGACCCGGACCCTTACCCGGACCCGGACCCGGACCCGGACCCGGACCCGGACCCAGAACCGGACCCTTACCAGGACCCGGACCCGGACCCGGACCCGGACCCAGACACTTACCCGGACCCGGACCTGGACCCGGACCCGGACCCGGACCCGGACCCGGACCCGGACCCGGACCCGGAACCTTACCCAGACCCGGACCCGGACCCGGACCCGGACATGGACCCGGACCCTTACCCGGACCCGGACCCGGACCCGGACCCGGACCCTTACCCGGACCCGGACCCGGACCCCAACCCGGACCCAGACCCTGACCCGGACCCGGACCCGGACCCGGACCCTTACCCGGACCCGGACACGGACCCGGACCCGGACCCGGACCCGGACACGGACACGGACCCGGACACGGACCCTGACCCGGACCCGGACCCGGACCCTGACCCGGACAAGGACCCGGACCCGGACCCGGACCCGGACCCGGACCCGGACCCGGACCCGGACCCGGACCCGGACCCGGACCTGGACCCGGACCCAGACATTTACCCGGACCCTTACCCGGACCCGGACCCGGACCCGGACATTTACCTGGACCCTTACCCGGACCCGGACCCGGACCCGGACCCGGACCCGGACCCGGACCCGGACCCGGACCCGGACCCGGACCTCTACCCGGACCTGGACACGGAACAGGACACAGACCCGGACCCGGACCCGGACCCAGACCCGGACCCTTACCCGGACCCGGACCCGGACCCGGACCCGGACCCGGACCCGGACCCGGACCCAGACCTGGAACCTTACCCGGACCCGGACCCGGACCCGGACCCGGACCAGGACCCGGACCCGGACCCTTACCAGGACCCGGACCCGGACCCGGACCCGGACCCGGACCCAGACACTTACCCGTACCCGGACACGGACGCGGACCCGGACCCAGACCCTTACCCGGACCCGGACCCGGACCCGGACCCGGACCCGGACCCGGACCCGGACCCTTACCCGGACCCGGACCAGGACCCGGACCCAGACCCTGACCCGGACCCGGACCCGGACCCGGACCCGGACCCGGAACCGGAACCGGAACCGGAATCGGACCCGGACCCGGACCCTTACCCGGACCCGGACCCGGACCCGGACCCGGACCCGGACCCAGAACCGGACCCTTACCAGGACCCGGACCCGGACCCGGACCCGGACCCAGACACTTACCCGGACCCGGACCTGGACCCGGACCCGGACCCGGACCCGGACCCGGACCCGGACCCGGAACCTTACCCAGACCCGGACCCGGACCCGGACCCGGACCCGGACATGGACCCGGACCCTTACCCGGACCCGGACCCGGACCCGGACCCGGACCCTTACCCGGACCCGGACCCGGACCCCAACCCGGACCCAGACCCTGACCCGGACCCGGACCCGGACCCGGACCCTTACCCGGACCCGGACACGGACCCGGACCCGGACCCGGACCCGGACACGGACACGGACCCGGACACGGACCCTGACCCGGACCCGGACCCGGACCCTGACCCGGACAAGGACCCGGACCCGGACCCGGACCCGGACCCGGACCCGGACCCGGACCCGGACCCGGACCCGGACCCGGACCCGGACCTGGACCCGGACCCAGACATTTACCCGGACCCTTACCCGGACCCGGACCCGGACCCGGACATTTACCTGGACCCTTACCCGGACCCGGACCCGGACCCGGACCCGGACCCGGACCCGGACCCGGACCCGGACCCGGACCCGGACCCGGACCTCTACCCGGACCTGGACACGGAACAGGACACAGACCCGGACCCGGACCCGGACCCAGACCCGGACCCTTACCCGGACCCGGACCCGGACCCGGACCCGGACCCGGACCCGGACCCAGACCTGGAACCTTACCCGGACCCGGACCCGGACCCGGACCCGGACCCTTGCCCGGACCCGGACCCGGACCCGGACCCGGACCTGGACCCGGACCCGGACCCGGACCCTGACCATGACCCTGACCCTGACACGGAATGGCACCCTGACCCGGACCCGGACCCTTACCCGGACCCGGACCCGGACCCGGACCCGGACCCGGACCCGGACCCGGACCCGGACCCGGACCCGGACCCGGACCCGGACCCTTACCCGGACCCGGACCCGGACCCGGACCCGGACCCTTACCCGGACCCGGACCCGGACCCTTACCCAGACCCGGACCCGGACCCGGACCCGGACCCGGACCCGGACCCGGAACCGGACCCTTACCCGGAACCGGAACCGGAACCGGACCCGGACCCTTACCCGGACCCGGACCCGGACCCGGACCCGGACCCGGACCCGGACCCGGACCCTTACCAGGACCCGGACCCAGACCCGGACCCGGACCCAGACACTTACCCGGACCCGGACCCGGACCCGGACCCTGACCCAGACCCGGACCCGGACCCGGACCCTTACCCGGACCCGGACCCGGACCCGGACCCGGACCCGGACCAGGACCCTGACCATGACCCTGACCCTGACACGGAATGGCACCCGGACCCGGACCCGGACCCGGACCCGGACCCGGACCCGGACCCGGACCCGGACCCGGACCCGGACCCGGACCCGGACCCGGACCCGGACCCTTACCCGGACCCGGACCCGGACCCGGACCCGGACCCTTACCCGGACCCGGACCCGGACCCTTACCCGGACCCGGACCCGGACCCGGACCCGGACCCGGACCCTTGCCCGGAACTGGACCCGGACCCGGACCCGGACCCGGACCCGGACAAGGACCCTGACCATGACCCTGACCCTGACACGGAATGGCACCCTGACCCGGACCCGGACCCGGACCCGGACCCGGACCCGGACCCTTACCCGGACCCGGACCCGGACCCTTACCCGGACCCGGACCCGGACCCGGACCCGGACCCGGAACTGGACCCTTACCCGGAACCGGAACCGGAACCGGACCTGGACCCGGACCCGGACCCGGACCCTTACCCGGACCCGGACCCGGACCCGGACCCGGACCCGGACCCGGACCTTTACCCGGACCCGGACCCGGACCCGGACCCGGACCCAGACACTTACCCGGACCCGGACCCGGACCCGGACCCAGACCCGGACCCGGACCCGGACCCTTACCCGGACCCGGACCCGGACCCGGACCCGGACCCGGACCTTTACCCGGACCCGGACCCGGACCCGGACCCGGACCCGGACCCGGACCCGGACCCGGACCCGGACCCGGACCCGGACCCGGACCCTTACCAGGACCCGGACCCGGACCCGGACCCGGACCCGGACCCAGACACTTACCCGTACCCGTACCCGTACCCGGACCCGGACCCAGACCCGGACCCGGACCCGGACCCGGACCCTTACCCGGACCCGGACCCGGACCCGGACCCGGACATGGAACCGGACCCTTACCCGGACCCGGACCCGGACCCGGACCCGGACCCGGACCCTTACCCGGACCCGGACCCGGACCCGGACCCGGACCCGGACCCGGACCCGGACCCGGACCCGGACCCGGACCCGGACCCAGACCTGGAACCTTACCCGGACCCGGACCATTACCCGGACCCGGACCCGGACTCTTGCCCGGAACCGGACCCGGACCCGGACCCGGACCCGGACCCGGACCCGGACCCGGACCCGGACCAGGACCCTGACCATGACCCTGACCCTGACACGGAATGGCACCCTGACCCGGACCCGGACCCGGACCCGGACCCGGACCCGGACCCGGACCCGGACCCGGACCCGGACCCGGACCCGGACCCGGACCCGGACCCGGACCCTTACCCGGACCCGGACCCGGACCAGGACCCGGACCTTTACCCGGACCCGGACCCGGACCCGGACCCTTACCCGGACCCGGACCCGGACCCGGACCCGGACCCGGAACTGGACCCTTACCCGGAACCGGAACCGGAACCGGACCTGGACCCGGACCCGGACCCGGACCCTTACCCGGACCCGGACCCGGACCCGGACCCGGACCCGGACCCGGAACTTTACCCGGACCCGGACCCGGACCCGGACCCGGACCCGGACCCGGACCCGGACCCGGACATTTACCCGGACCCTTACCCGGACCCGGACCCGGACCCGGACATTTACCTGGACCCTTACCAGGACCCGGACCCGGACCCGGACCCGGACCCGGACCCGGACCCGGACCCGGACCCGGACCCGGACCCGGACCCGGACCCGGACCTCTACCCGGACCTGGACATGGAACAGGACACAGACCCGGACCCCGACCCGGACCCAGACCCGGACCCTTACCCGGACCCAGACCCGGACCCGGACCTGGACCCGGACCCGGACCCGGACCCGGACCATTACCCGGACCCGGACCCTTACCTGGACACGGACCCGGACCCGGACCCGGACCCGGACCCAGACCCGGACCCTTAACCGGACCCGGACCCGGACCCGGACCCGGACCCGGACCCAGACCCTTACCCGGACCCGGACCCGGACCCGGACCCGGACCCGGACCCGGACCCGGACCCGGACCCGGACCCGGACCCAGACCTGGAACCTTACCCGGACCCGGACCCGGACCCGGACCCTTTCCCGGACCCGGACCTGGACCCGGACCCGGACCCTTGCCCGGAACCGGACCCGGACCCGGACCCGGACCCGGACCCGGACCCGGACCAGGACCCTGACCCGGACCCGGACCCGGACCCGGACCCGGACCCGGACCTGGACCCGGACCCGGACCCGGACCCGGACCCTTACCTGGACCCGGACCCGGACCCGGACCCGGACCTTTACCCGGACCCGGACCCGGACCCGGACCCGGACCCTTACCCGGAACCGGACCCGGACCCGGACCCGGACCCGGAACTGGACCCTTACCCGGAACCGGAACCGGAACCGGACCTGGACCCGGACCCGGACCCGGACCCGGACCCTTACCCGGACCCGGACCCGGACCCGGACCCGGACCCGGACCCGGACCCGGACCTCTACCCGGACCTGGACATGGAACAGGACACAGACCCGGACCCCGACCCGGACCCAGACCCGGACCCTTACCCGGACCCAGACCCGGACCCGGACCCGGACCCGGACCCGGACCCGGACCATTACCCGGACCCGGACCCTTACCTGGACACGGACCCGGACCCGGACCCGGACCCGGACCCAGACCCGGACCCTTAACCGGACCCGGACCCGGACCCGGACCCGGACCCGGACCCGGACCCAGACCCTTACCCGGACCCGGACCCGGACCCGGACCCGGACCCGGACCCGGACCCGGACCCGGACCCGGACCCGGACCCGGACCCAGACCTGGAACCTTACCCGGACCCGGACCCGGACCCGGACCCTTACCCGGACCCGGACCCGGACCCGGACCCGGACCCGGACCCTTGCCCGGAACCGGACCCGGACCCGGACCCGGACCCGGACCCGGACCAGGACCCTGACCATGACCCTGACCCTGACACGGAATGGCACCCTGACCCGGACCCGGACCCGGACCCGGACCCGGACCCGGACCCGGACCCGGACCCGGACCCGAACCCGGACCCGGACACTTACCCCGACCCGGACCCGGACCCGGACCCTTACCCGGACCCGGACCCGGACCGTTACCCGGACCCGGACCCGGACCCGGACCCGGACCCAGAACTGGACCCTTACCCGGAACCGGAACCGGAACCGGACCTGGACCCGGACCCGGACCCGGACCCTTACCCGGACCCGGACCCGGACCCGGACCCGGACCCGGACCCGGACCCGGACCCGGAACTTTACCCGGACCCGGACCCGGACCCGGACCCGGACCCGGACCCGGACATTTACCCGGACCCTTACCCGGACCCGGACCCGGACCTGGACATTTACCTGGACCCTTACCAGGACCCGGACCCGGACCCGGACCCGGACCCGGACCCGGACCCGGACCCGGACCCGGACCCGGACCCGGACCCGGACCCGGACCCGGACCCGGACCTCTACCCGGACCTGGACATGGAACAGGACACAGACCCGGACCCCGACCCGGACCCAGACCCGGACCCTTACCCGGACCCAGACCCGGACCTGGACCCGGACCCGGACCCGGACCCGGACCATTACCCGGACCCGGACCCTTACCTGGACACGGACCCGGACCCGGACCCGGACCCGGACCCAGACCCGGACCCTTAACCGGACCCGGACCCGGACCCGGACCCGGACCCGGACCCGGACCCAGACCTGGAACCTTACCCGGACCCGGACCCGGACCCTTACCCGGACCCGGACCCGGACCCGGACCCGGACCCGGACCCTTGCCCGGAACCGGACCCGGACCCGGACCCGGACCCGGACCAGGACCAGGACCCTGACCATGACCCTGACCCTGACACGGAATGGCACCCTGACCCGGACCCAGACCCGGACCCGGACCCGGACCCGGACCCGGACCCGAACCCGGACCCGGACACTTACCCCGACCCGGACCCGGACCCGGACCCTTACCCGGACCCGGACCCGGACCCTTACCCGGACCCGGACCCGGACCCGGACCCGGACCCGGACCCGGAACTGGACCCTTACCCGGAACCGGAACCGGAACCGGACCTGGACCCGGACCCGGACCCGGACCCTTACCCGGACCCGGACCCGGACCCGGACCCGGACCCGGACCCGGAACTTTACCCGGACCCGGACCCGGACCCGGACCCGGACCCGGACCCGGACCCTTACCAGGACCCGGACCCGGACCCGGACCCGGACCCGGACCCGGACCCGGACCCGGACCCGGACCCGGACCCGGACATTTACCCGGACCCTTACCCGGACCCGGACCCGGACCCGGACATTTACCTGGACCCTTACCAGGACCCGGACCCGGACCCGGACCCGGACCCGGACCCGGACCCGGACCCGGACCCGGACCCGGACCCGGACCCGGACCCGGACCCGGACCCGGACCCGGACCTCTACCCGGACCTGGACATGGAACAGGACACAGACCCGGACCCGGACCCGGACCCAGACCCGGACCCTTACCCGGACCCGGACCCGGACCCGGACCCGGACCCGGACCCGGACCCGGACCCGGACCCGGACCCGGACCATTACCCGGACCCGGACCCTTACCCGGACACGGACCCGGACCCGGACCCGGACACGGACCCAGACCCGGACCCTTAACCGGACCCGGACCCGGACCCGGACCCGGACCCGGACCCAGACCCTTACCCGGACCCGGACCCGGACCCGGACCCGGACCCGGACCCGGACCCGGACCCGGACCCGGACCCGGACCCGGACCCAGACCTGGAACCTTACCCGGACCCGGACCCGGACCCGGACCCTTACCCGGACCCGGACCCGGACCCGGACCCGGACCCTTGCCCGGAACCGGACCCGGACCCGGACCCGGACCCGGACCCGGACCAGGACCCTGACCATGACCCTGACCCTGACACGGAATGGCACCCTGTCCCGGACCCGGACCCGGACCCGGACCCGGACCCGGACCCGGACCCGGACCCGGACCCGGACCCGGACCCGGACCCGGACCCTTACCCGGACCCGGACCCGGACCCTTACCCGGACCCGGACCCGGACCCGGACCCGGACCCGGAACTGGACCCTTACCCGGAACCGGAACCGGAACCGGACCTGGACCCGGACCCGGACCCGGACCCTTAACCGGACCCGGACCCGGACCCGGACCCGGACCCGGACCCGGACCCGGACCCGGACCCGGACCCGGACCCAGACCTGGAACCTTACCCGGACCCGGACCCGGACCCTTACCCGGACCCGGACCCGGACCCGGACCCGGACCCGGACCCTTGCCCGGAACCGGACCCGGACCCGGACCCGGACCCGGACCAGGACCAGGACCCTGACCATGACCCTGACCCTGACACGGAATGGCACCCTGACTCGGACCCAGACCCGGACCCGGACCCGGACCCGGACCCGGACCCGAACCCGGACCCGGACACTTACCCCGACCCGGACCCGGACCCGGACCCTTACCCGGACCCGGACCCGGACCCTTACCCGGACCCGGACCCGGACCCGGACCCGGACCCGGAACTGGACCCTTACCCGGAACCGGAACCGGAACCGGACCTGGACCCGGACCCGGACCCGGACCCTTACCCGGACCCGGACCCGGACCCGGACCCGGACCCGGACCCGGAACTTTACCCGGACCCGGACCCGGACCCGGACCCGGACCCGGACCCGGACCCTTACCAGGACCCGGACCCGGACCCGGACCCGGACCCGGACCCGGACCCGGACCCGGACCCGGACATTTACCCGGACCCTTACCCGGACCCGGACCCGGACCCGGACATTTACCTGGACCCTTACCAGGACCCGGACCCGGACCCGGACCCGGACCCGGACCCGGACCCGGACCCGGACCCGGACCCGGACCCGGACCCGGACCCGGACCCGGACCTCTACCCGGACCTGGACATGGAACAGGACACAGACCCGGACCCGGACCCGGACCCAGACCCGGACCCTTACCCGGACCCGGACCCGGACCCGGACCCGGACCCGGACCCGGACCCGGACCCGGACCCGGACCCGGACCATTACCCGGACCCGGACCCTTACCCGGACACGGACCCGGACCCGGACCCGGACACGGACCCAGACCCGGACCCTTAACCGGACCCGGACCCGGACCCGGACCCGGACCCGGACCCAGACCCTTACCCGGACCCGGACCCGGACCCGGACCCGGACCCGGACCCGGACCCGGACCCGGACCCGGACCCGGACCCAGACCTGGAACCTTACCCGGACCCGGACCCGGACCCGGACCCTTACCCAGACCCGGACCCGGACCCGGACCCGGACCCTTGCCCGGAACCGGACCCGGACCCGGACCCGGACCCGGACCCGGACCAGGACCCTGACCATGACCCTGACCCTGACACGGAATGGCACCCTGTCCCGGACCCGGACCCGGACCCGGACCCGGACCCGGACCCGGACCCGGACCCGGACCCGGACCCGGACCCGGACCCTTAACCGGACCCGGACCCGGACCCTTACCCGGACCCGGACCCGGACCCGGACCCGGACCCGGAACTGGACCCTTACCCGGAACCGGAACCGGAACCGGACCTGGACCCGGACCCGGACCCGGACCCTTAACCGGACCCGGACCCGGACCCGGACCCGGACCCGGACCCGGACCTTTACCCAGACCCGGACACTTACCCGGACCCGGACCCGGACCCGGACCCAGACCCGGACCCGGACCCGGACCCTTACCCGGACCCGTACCCGGACCCGGACCCGGACCCGGACCCAGACCCGGACCCGGACCCGGACCCTTACCCGGACCCGGACCCGGACCCGGCCCCGGCCCCGGACATGGACCCGGACCCTTACCCGGACCCGGACCCGGACCCGGACCCGGACCCGGACCCTTACCCGGACCCGGACCCCGACCCGGACCCGGACCCGGACCCGGACCCGGACCCGGACCCGGACCCGGACCCGGACCCGGACCCGGACCCAGACCTGGAACCTTACCCGGACCCGGACCATTACCCGGACCCGGACCCGGACCCTTGCCCGGACCCGGACCCGGACCCGGACCCGGACCAGGACCCTGACCATGACCCTGACCCTGACATGGAATGGCACTCTGACCCGGACCCGGACCCGGACCCGGACCCGGACCCGGACCCTTACCCGGACCCGGACCCGGACCCGGACCCGGACCCGGACCCGGACCCTTACCCGCACCCGGACCCGGACCCTTACCCGGACCCTTACCCGGACCCGCACCCGGACCCGGACCCTTACCCGGACCCGGACCCGGACCCGGACCCGGACCCGGAACTGGACCCTTATTCGGAACCGGAACCGGAACCGGACCTGGACCCGGACCCGGACCCGGACCCTTACCCGGACCCGGACCCGGACCCGGACCCGGACCCGGACCCGGAACTTTACCCGGACCCGGACCCGGACCCGGACCCGGACCCGGACCCGGACCCGGACCCGGACCCGGACCCGGACCCGGACCCGGACATTTACCCGGACCCTTACCCGGACCCGGACCCGGACCCGGACATTTACCTTTACCCTTACCAGGACCCGGACCCGGACCCGGACCCGGACCCGGACCCGGACCCGGACCCGGACCCGGACCCGGACCCGGACCCGGACCCGGACCCGGACCTCTACCCGGACCTGGACATGGAACAGGACACAGACCCGGACCCGGACCCGGACCCAGACGCGGACCCTTACCCGGACCCAGACCCGGACCCGGACCCGGACCCGGACCCGGACCCGGACCCGGACCCGGACCCGGACCCGGACCCTTACCCGGACACGGACCCGGACACGGACCCGGACCCGGACCCAGACCCGGACCCTTAACCGGACCCGGACCCGGACCCGGACCCGGACCCGGACCTGGACCCGGACCCAGACCCTTACCCGGACCCGGACCCGGACCCGGACCCGGACCCGGACCCGGACCCGGACCCGGACCCGGACCCGGACCCAGACCTGGAACCTTACCCGGACCCGGACCCGGACCCGGACCCTTACCCGGACCCGGACCCGGACCCGGACCCGGACCCTTGCCCGGAACCGGACCCGGACCCGGACCCGGACCCGGACCCGGACCAGGACCCTGACCATGACCCTGACCCTGACACGGAATGGCACCCTGACCCGGACCCGGACCCGGATCCGGACCCGGACCCGGACCCTTGCCCGGAACCGGACCCGGACCCGGACCCGGACCCGGACCCATACCAGGACCCTGACCATGACCCTGACCCTGACACGGAATGGCACCCTGACCCGGACCCGGACCCGGACCCGGACCCGGACCCGGACCCGGACCCGGACCCGGACCCGAACCCGGACCCGGACACTTACCCCGACCCGGACCCGGACCCGGACCCTTACCCGGACCCGGACCCGGACCCTTACCCGGACCCGGACCCGGACCCGGACCCGGACCCGGAACTGGACCCTTACCCGGAACCGGAACCGGAACGGGACCTGGACCCGGACCCGGACCCGGACCCTTACCCGGACCCGGACCCGGACCCGGACCCGGACCCGGACCCGGACCCGGAACTTTACCCGGACCCGGACCCGGACCCGGACCCGGACCCGGACCCGGACATTTACCCGGACCCTTACCCGGACCCGGACCCGGACCCGGACATTTACCTGGACCCTTACCAGGACCCGGACCCGGACCCGGACCCGGACCCGGACCCGGACCCGGACCCGGACCCGGACCCGGACCCGGACCCGGACCCGGACCCGGACCTCTACCCGGACCTGGACATGGAACAGGACACAGACCCGGACCCCGACCCGGACCCAGACCCGGACCCTTACCCGGACCCAGACCCGGACCTGGACCCGGACCCGGACCCGGACCCGGACCATTACCCGGACCCGGACCCTTACCTGGACACGGACCCGGACCCGGACCCGGACCCGGACCCGGACCCGGACCCTTAACCGGACCCGGACCCGGACCCGGACCCGGACCCGGACCCAGACCCTTACCCGGACCCGGACCCGGACCCGGACCCGGACCCGGACACGGACCCGGACCCGGACCCAGACCCGGACCCTTAACCGGACCCGGACCCGGACCCGGACCCGGACCTGGACCCGGACCCAGACCCTTACCCGGACCCGGACCCGGACCCGGACCCGGACCCGGACCCGGACCCGGACCCGGACCCGGACCCAGACCTGGAACCTTACCCGGACCCGGACCCGGACCCGGACCCTTACCCGGACCCGGACCCGGACCCGGACCCGGACCCTTGCCCGGAACCGGACCCGGACCCGGACCCGGACCCGGACCCGGACCAGGACCCTGACCATGACCCTGACCCTGACACGGAATGGCACCCTGACCCGGACCCGGACCCGGACCCGGACCCGGACCCGGACCCTTGCCCGGAACCGGACCCGGACCCGGACCCGGACCCGGACCCATACCAGGACCCTGACCATGACCCTGACCCTGACACGGAATGGCACCCTGACCCGGACCCGGACCCGGACCCGGACCCGGACCCGGACCCGGACCCGGACCCGGACCCGAACCCGGACCCGGACACTTACCCCGACCCGGACCCGGACCCGGACCCTTACCCGGACCCGGACCCGGACCCTTACCCGGACCCGGACCCGGACCCTTACCCGGACCCGGACCCGGACCCGGACCCGGACCCGGAACTGGACCCTTACCCGGAACCGGAACCGGAACGGGACCTGGACCCGGACCCGGACCCGGACCCTTACCCGGACCCGGACCCGGACCCGGACCCGGACCCGGACCCGGACCCGGAACTTTACCCGGACCCGGACCCGGACCCGGACCCGGACCCGGACCCGGACATTTACCCGGACCCTTACCCGGACCCGGACCCGGACCCGGACATTTACCTGGACCCTTACCAGGACCCGGACCCGGACCCGGACCCGGACCCGGACCCGGACCCGGACCCGGACCCGGACCCGGACCCGGACCCGGACCCGGACCTCTACCCGGACCTGGACATGGAACAGGACACAGACCCGGACCCCGACCCGGACCCAGACCCGGACCCTTACCCGGACCCAGACCCGGACCTGGACCCGGACCCGGACCCGGACCCGGACCATTACCCGGACCCGGACCCTTACCTGGACACGGACCCGGACCCGGACCCGGACCCGGACCCGGACCCGGACCCTTAACCGGACCCGGACCCGGACCCGGACCCGGACCCGGACCCAGACCCTTACCCGGACCCGGACCCGGACCCGGACCCGGACCCGGACCCGGACCCGGACCCGGACCCAGACCTGGAACCTTACCCGGACCCGGACCCGGACCCTTACCCGGACCCGGACCCGGACCCGGACCCGGACCCGGACCCGGACCCTTGCCCGGAACCGGACCCGGACCCTTGCCCGGAACCGGACCCGGACCCGGACCCGGACCCGGACCCGGACCAGGACCCTGACCATGACCCTGACCCTGACACGGAATGGCACCCTGACCCGGACCCGGACCCGGACCCGGACCCGGACCCGGACCCGGACCCGAACCCGGACCCGGACACTTACCCCGACCCGGACCCGGACCCAGACCCTTACCCGGACCCGGACCCGGACCCTTACCCGGACCCGGACCCGGACCCGGACCCGGACCCGGAACTGGACCCTTACCCGGAACCGGAACCGGAACCGGACCTGGACCCGGACCCGGACCCGGACCCTTACCCGGACCCGGACCCGGACCCGGACCCGGACCCGGACCCGGAACTTTACCCGGACCCGGACCCGGACCCGGACCCGGACCCGGACCCGGACCCTTACCAGGACCCGGACCCGGACCCGGACCCGGACCCGGACCCGGACCCGGACCCGGACCCGGACCCGGACCCGGACATTTACCCGGACCCTTACCCGGACCCGGACCCGGACCCGGACATTTACCTGGACCCTTACCAGGACCCGGACCCGGACCCGGACCCGGACCCGGACCCGGACCCGGACCCGGACCCGGACCCGGACCCGGACCCGGACCCGGACCCGGACCCGGACCCGGACCTCTACCCGGACCTGGACATGGAACAGGACACAGACCCGGACCCGGACCCGGACCCAGACCCGGACCCTTACCCGGACCCGGACCCGGACCCGGACCCGGACCCGGACCCGGACCCGGACCCGGACCCGGACCCGGACCATTACCCGGACCCGGACCCTTACCCGGACACGGACCCGGACCCGGACCCGGACACGGACCCAGACCCGGACCCTTAACCGGACCCGGACCCGGACCCGGACCCGGACCCGGACCCAGACCCTTACCCGGACCCGGACCCGGACCCGGACCCGGACCCGGACCCGGACCCGGACCCGGACCCGGACCCGGACCCGGACCCGGACCCAGACCTGGAACCTTACCCGGACCCGGACCCGGACCCGGACCCTTACCCGGACCCGGACCCGGACCCGGACCCGGACCCTTGCCCGGAACCGGACCCGGACCCGGACCCGGACCCGGACCCGGACCAGGACCCTGACCATGACCCTGACCCTGACACGGAATGGCACCCTGTCCCGGACCCGGACCCGGACCCGGACCCGGACCCGGACCCGGACCCGGACCCGGACCCGGACCCGGACCCGGACCCGGACCCTTAACCGGACCCGGACCCGGACCCTTACCCGGACCCGGACCCGGACCCGGACCCGGACCCGGAACTGGACCCTTACCCGGAACCGGAACCGGAACCGGAACCGGACCTGGACCCGGACCCGGACCCGGACCCTTAACCGGACCCGGACCCGGACCCGGACCCGGACCCGGACCCGGACCCGGACCTTTACCCGGACCCTGACACTTACCCGGACCCGGACCCGGACCCGGACCCAGACCCGGACCCGGACCCGGACCCTTACCCGGACCCGGACCCGGACCCGGACCCGGACCCGGACCCGGACCGGCACCCGGACCCGGAACCGGACCCGGACCCTTACCAGGACCCGGACCCGGACCCGGACCCCGACCCAGACACTTACCCGTACCCGGACCCGGACCCGGACCCGGACCCAGACCCGGACCCGGACCCGGACCCGGACCCTTACCCGGACCCGGACCCGGACCCGGCCCCGGACCCGGACATGGACCCGGACCCTTACCCGGACCCGGACCCGGACCCGGACCCGGACCCGGACCCTTACCCGGACCCGGACCCCGACCCGGACCCGGACCCGGACCCGGACCCGGACCCGGACCCGGACCCGGACCCGGACCCGGACCCAGACCTGGAACCTTACCCGGACCCGGACCATTACCCGGACCCGGACCCGGACCCTTGCCCGGACCCGGACCCGGACCCGGACCCGGACCCGGACCCGGACCCGGACCAGGACCCTGACCATGACCCTGACCCTGACACGGAATGGCACTCTGACCCGGACCCGGACCCGGACCCGGACCCAGACCCGGACCCGGACCCGGACCCGGACCCGGACCCGGACCCGGACCCTTACCCGGACCCGGACCCGGACCCGGACCCGGACCCTTACCCGGACCCGCACCCGGACCCGGACCCTTACCCGGACCCGGACCCGGACCCGGACCCGGACCCGGACCCGGAACTGGACCCTTATTCGGAACCGGAACCGGAACCGGACCTGGACCCGGACCCGGACCCGGACCCGGACCCTTACCCGGACCCGGACCCGGACCCGGACCCGGACCCGGACCCAGAACTTTACCCGGACCCGGACCCGGACCCGGACCCGGACCCGGACCCGGACCCGGACCCTTACCAGGACCCGGACCCGGACCCGGACCCGGACCCGGACCCGGACCCGGACCCGGACATTTACCCGGACCCTTACCCGGACCCGGACCCGGACCCGGACATTTACCTTTACCCTTACCAGGACCCGGACCCGGACCCGGACCCGGACCCGGACCCGGACCCGGACCCGGACCCGGACCCGGACCCGGACCCGGACCCGGACCTCTACCCGGACCTGGACATGGAACAGGACACAGACCCGGACCCGGACCCGGACCCAGACGCGGACCCTTACCCGGACCCAGACCCGGACCCGGACCCGGACCCGGACCCGGACCCGGACCCGGACCCGGACCCGGACCCGGACCCGGACCCGGACCCTTACCCGGACACGGACCCGGACACGGACCCGGACCCGGACCCAGACCCGGACCCTTAACCGGACCCGGACCCGGACCCGGACCCGGACCTGGACCCGGACCCAGACCCTTACCCGGACCCGGACCCGGACCCGGACCCGGACCCGGACCCGGACCCGGACCCGGACCCGGACCCAGACCTGGAACCTTACCCGGACCCGGACCCGGACCCGGACCCTTACCCGGACCCGGACCCGGACCCGGACCCGGACCCTTGCCCGGAACCGGACCCGGACCCGGACCCGGACCCGGACCCGGACCCGGACCAGGACCCTGACCATGACCCTGACCCTGACACGGAATGGCACCCTGACCCGGACCCGGACCCGGACCCGGACCCGGACCCGGACCCTTGCCCGGAACCGGACCCGGACCCGGACCCGGACCCGGACCCGGACCAGGACCCTGACCATGACCCTGACCCTGACACGGAATGGCACCCTGACCCGGACCCGGACCCGGACCCGGACCCGGACCCGGACCCGGACCCGGACCCGGACCCGGACCCGGACCCGGACCCGGACCCGGACCCTTACACCGACCCGGACCCGGACCCGGACCCTTACCCGGACCCGGACCCGGACCCTTACCCGGACCCGGACCCGG
Organism: Arizona elegans; assembly: GCA_022577455.1. Taxonomy (NCBI): domain Eukaryota; kingdom Metazoa; phylum Chordata; class Lepidosauria; order Squamata; family Colubridae; genus Arizona; species Arizona elegans. The sequence goes on from JAKOOJ010000026.1 coordinate 535,637, forward strand.
ACCCGGACCCGGACCCGGACCCGGACCCGGACCCGGACCCGGACCCGGACCCTTACCAGGACCCGGACCCGGACCCGGACCCGGACCCAGACACTTACCCGGACCCGGACCCGGACCCGGACCCAGACCCGGACCCGGACCCGGACCCTTACCCGGACCCGGACCCGGACCCGGACCCGGACCTTTACCCGGACCCGGACCCGGACCCGGACCCGGACCCGGACCAGGACCCGGACCCGGACCCTTACCAGGACCCGGACCCGGACCCGGACCCGGACCCGGACCCAGACACTTACCCGTACCCGGACCCGTACCCGGACCCGGACCCAGACCCGGACCCGGACCCGGACCCTTACCCGGACCCGGACCCGGACCCGGACCCGGACATGGACCCGGACCCTTACCCGGACCCGGACCCGGACCCGGAACCGGAACCGGAACCGGAATCGGACCCGGACCCGGACCCTTACCCGGACCCGGACCCGGACCCGGACCCGGACCCGGACCCAGAACCGGACCCTTACCAGGACCCGGACCCGGACCCGGACCCGGACCCAGACACTTACCCGGACCCGGACCTGGACCCGGACCCGGACCCTTACCAGGACCCGGACCCGGACCCGGACCCGGACCCGGACCCGGACCCGGACCCGGACCCGGACCCGGACCCGGACCAGGACCCTGACCATGACCCTGACCCTGACACGGAATGGCACTCTGACCCGGACCCGGACCCGGACCCGGACCCGGACCCGGACCCGGACCCGGACCCGGACCCGGACCCGGACCCGGACCCGGACCCTTACCTGGACCCGGACCCGGACCCGGACCCGGACCCTTACCCGGACCCGGACCCGGACCCGGACCCTTACCCGGACCCGGACCCGGACCCGGACCCGGACCCGGAACTGGACCCTTACCCGGAACCGGAACCAGAACCGGACCTGGACCCGGACCCGGACCCGGACCCGGACCCTTACCCGGACCCGGACCCGGACCCGGACCCGGACCCGGACCCGGAACTTTACCCGGACCCGGACCCGGACCCGGACCCGGACCCGGACCTGGACCCTTACCAGGACCCGGACCCGGACCCGGACCCGGACCCGGACCCGGACCCGGACCCGGACCCGGACATTTACCCGGACCCTTACCCGGACCCGGACCCGGACCCGGACATTTGCCTGGACCCTTACCAGGACCCGGACCCGGACCCGGACCCGGACCCGGACCCGGACCCGGACCCGGACCCGGACCCGGACCCGGACCCGGACCCGGACCCGGACCTCTACCCGGACCTGGACATGGAACAGGACACAGACCCGGACCCGGACCCGGACCCAGACGCGGACCCTTACCCGGACCCAGACCCGGACCCGGACCCGGACCCGGACCCGGACCCGGACCCGGACCATTACCCGGACCCGGACCCTTACCCGGACACGGACCCGGACCCGGACCCGGACCCGGACCCAGACCCGGACCCTTAACCGGACCCGGACCCGGACCCGGACCCGGACCTGGACCCGGACCCAGACCCTTACCCGGACCCGGACCCGGACCCGGACCCGGACCCGGACCCGGACCCGGACCCGGACCCGGACCCGGACCCGGACCCGGACCCAGACCTGGAACCTTACCCGGACCCGGACCCGGACCCGGACACTTACCCGGACCCGGACCCGGACCCGGACCCGGACCCGGACCCGGACCCGGACCCTTGCCCGGAACCGGACCCGGACCCGGACCCGGACCCGGACCCGGACCCGGACCAGGACCCTGACCATGACCCTGACCCTGACACGGAATGGCACCCTGACCCGGACCCGGACCCGGACCCGGACCCGGACCCGGACCCGGACCCGGACCCGGACCCGGACCAGGACCCGGACCCGGACCCGGACCCGGACACGGACCCGGACCCGGACCCGGACCCGGACCCGGACCCTTACCCCGACCCGGACCCGGACCCGGACCCTTACCCGGACCCGGACCCGGACCCTTACCCGGACCCGGACCTGGACCCGGACCCGGACATTTACCCGGACCCTTACCCGGACCCGGACCCGGACCCGGACATTTACCTGGACCCTTACCCGGACCCGGACCCGGACCCGGACCCGGACCCGGACCCGGACCCGGACCCTTACCCGGACCCGGACCAGGACCCGGACCCGGACCCGGACCCGGACCCGGACCCGGACCCGGACCATAACCCGGACCCGGACCCTTACCCGGACCCGGACCCGGACCCGGACCCAGACCCGGACCCTTACCCGGACCCGGACCCGGACCCGGACCCAGACCCTTACCCGGACCCGGACCCGGACCCGGACCCGGACCCCGACCCGGACCCGGACCCGGACCCCGACCCGGACCCGGACCCGGACCCTTACCCGGACCCGGACCTGGACCCAAACCCGGACCCTTACCCGGACCCGGACCCGGACCCGGACCCGGACCCGGACCCGGACCCGGACGCGGACCCGGACCCGGACCCGGACCCGGACCCGGGCCTGACCCGGACCCGGATCCGGACACTTACCCAGACCCGGACCCGGACCCGGACCCGGACCCGGACCCGGACCCGGACCCGGACCCGGACCCGGACCCCGACCCGGACCCGGACATTTACCCGGACCCTTACCCGGACCCGGACCCGGACATTTACCCGGACCCTTACCCGGACCCTGCCCCGGCCCCGGGTCCGGGTCCGGGTCCGGGTCCGGGTCCGGGTCCGGGTCCGGGTCCGGGTCCGGGTCCGGGTCCGGGTCCGGACCCAGACCCGGACCCAGACCCGGACCCAGATCCGGTCCCTTACCCGGACCCGGACCCGGACCTGGACCCGGACCCGGACCCGGACCATAACCCGGACCCGGACCCTTACCCGGACCCGGACCCGGACCCGGACCCTGACCCGGACCCGGACCCGGACCCGGACCCGGACTCTTACCCGGACCCGGACCCGGACCCGGACCCGGACCCGGACCCGGACCCGGACCCAGACCCAGACCCTTACCCGGACCCGGACCCGGACCCGGACCCGGACCCAGACCCAGACCCGGACCCGGACCCGGACACGGACCCGGACCCGGACCCGGACACGGACCCAGACACGGACCCGGACCCGGACCCGGACCCTTACCCGGACCCGGACCCGGACCCGGACACGGACACGGACACGGACACGGACACGGACCTGGACACGGACCCAGACACGGACCCGGACCCGGACCCGGACCCGGACCCGGACCCGGACCCGGACCCGGACCCGGACCCGGACCCTTACCCGGACCCGGACCCGGACCCGGATATTTACCCGGACCCTTACCCGGACCCGGACCCGGACCCGGACATTTACCTGGACCCTTACCCGGACCCGGACCCTTACCCGGACCCGGACCCGGACCCGGACCCAGACCCTTACCCGGACCCGGACCCGGACCCGGACCCGGACCCGGACCCCGACCCGGACCCGGACCCGGACCCGGACCCTTACCCGGACCCGGACCTGGACCCAAACCCGGACCCTTACCCGGACCCGGACCCGGACCCGGACCCGGACCCGGACCCGGACCCGGACCCGGACCCGGACCCGGACCCGGGCCTGACCCGGACCCGGATCCGGACACTTACCCAGACCCGGACCCGGACCCGGACCCGGACCCGGACCCGGACCCGGACCCGGACCCGGACCCCGACCCGGACCCAGACATTTACCCGGACCCTTACCCGGACCCGGACCCGGACATTTACCCGGACCCTTACCCGGACGCGGCCCCGGACCCGGACCCGGCCCCGGCCCCGGCCCCGGCCCCGGCCCTTTACCCGGACCCGGACACGGAACCGGACCCGGACCCAGACCCGGACCCAGACACGGACCCAGACCCGGTCCCTTACCCGGACCCGGACCCGGACCTGGACCCGGACCCGGACCCGGACCATAACCCGGACCCGGACCCTTACCCGGACCCGGACCCGGACCCGGACCCTGACCCGGACCCGGACCCGGACCCGGACCCGGACTCTTACCCGGACCCGGACCCGGACCCGGACCCGGACCCGGACCCGGACCCGGACCCGGACCCAGACCCTTACCCGGACCCGGACCCGGACCCGGATCGAGACCCAGACCCGGACCCGGACCCGGACACGGACCCGGACCCGGACCCGGACACGGACCCAGACACGGACCCGGACCCGGACCCTTACCCTTACCCGGACCCGGACCCGGACCCGGACCCGGACCCGGACCCGGACCCGGACACGGACACGGACCCGGACACGGACACGGACCTGGACACGGACCCAGACACGGACCCGGACCCGGACCCGGACCCGGACCCGGACCCGGACCCGGACCCGGACACGGACACGGACCCGGACCCGGACCCTTACCCGGACCCGGACCCGGACCCGGATATTTACCCGGACCCTTACCCGGACCCGGACCCGGACCCGGACATTTACCTGGACCCTTACCCGGACCCGGACCCGGACCTAGACGCGGACCCAGACCCGGACCCGGACCCGGACCCAGACCCGGACCCGGACCCAGACCCGGACCATTACCCGGACCCGGACACGGAACCGGACACAGACCCGGACCCGGACCCGGACCCGGACCCGGACCCGGACCCGGACCATTACCCGGACCCGGACCCTTACCCGGACCCGGACCCGGACCCGGACCCGGACCCAGACCCGGACCCTTAACCGGACCCGGACCCAGACCCGGACCCGGACACAGACCCTTACCCGGACCCGGACCCGGACCCGGACCCGGACCCGGACCCGGACCCGGACCCGGACCCGGAACCAGACCTGGAACCTTACCGGGACCCGGACCCGGACCCTTACCCAGACCCGGACCCGGACCCTTACCCAGACCCGGACCCGGACCCGGACACGGACCCGGACACGGACCCGGACCCAGACCCGGACCCTTACCCGGACCCGGACCCGGACACGGACCCGGACACGGACCCGGACCCGGACCCGGACCCTTACCCGGAACCGGAACCGGACCCGGAACCGGACCCGGAACCGGACCCTTACCAGGACCCGGACCCAGACCCGGACCCGGACCCGGACCCGGACCCAGACACTTACCCGGACCCAGACCCGGACCCAGACCCGGACCTGGACACGGACCTGGACACGGACCCTTACCCGGACCCTGACCCGGACGCGGACATGGACACGGACCCTTACCCGGACCCGGACCCGGACCTGGACCCGGACCCGGACCCGGACCCTTACCCGGACGCAGACCCGGACCCGGACCCTTATCTGGACCCGGACCCGGACCCGGACACTTACCCGGACCCGGACACGGACACAGACACGGACACGGACCCAGACCCTGACCCGGACCCGGACCCGGACCCTTACCCGGACCCGGACCCGGACCCGGACCCGGACCCGGACCCGGACCCGGACCCGGACCTGGACCCGGACCCTTACCCGGACCCAGACCCGGACCCAGACCCGGACCCTGACCCGGACCCGGACCCGGACCCGGACCCGGACCCCGACCCGGACCCGGACATTTACCCGGACCCTTACCCGGACCCGGACCCGGACATTTACCCGGACCCTTACCCGGACCCTGCCCCGGCCCCGGCCCCGGCCCCGGCCCCGGCCCCGGCCCCGGCCCCGGCCCTTTACCCGGACCCGGACACGGAACCGGACCCGGACCCAGACCCGGACCCAGACCCGGACCCAGATCCGGTCCCTTACCCGGACCCGGACCCGGACCTGGACCCGGACCCGGACCCGGACCATAACCCGGACCCGGACCCTTACCCGGACCCGGACCCGGACCCGGACCCTGACCCGGACACGGACCCGGACCCGGACCCGGACTCTTACCCGGACCCGGACCCGGACCCGGACCCGGACCCGGACCCGGACCCGGACCCAGACCCAGACCCTTACCCGGACCCGGACCCGGACCCGGACCCAGACCCAGACCCGGACCCGGACCCGGACACGGACCCGGACCCGGACCCGGACACGGACCCAGACACGGACCCGGACCCGGACCCGGACCCTTACCCGGACCCGGACCCGGACACGGACACGGACACGGACACGGACACGGACACGGACCTGGACACGGACCCAGACACGGACCCGGACCCGGACCCGGACCCGGACCCGGACCCGGACCCGGACCCGGACCCGGACACGGACCCGGACCCGGACCCGGACCCTTACCCGGACCCGGACCCGGACCCGGATATTTACCCGGACCCTTACCCAGACCCGGACCCGGACCCTTACCCAGACCCGGACCCGGACCCGGACACGGACCCGGACACGGACCCGGACCCAGACCCGGACCCTTACCCGGACCCGGACCCGGACCCGGACCCGGACACGGACCCGGACCCGGACCCGGACCCTTACCCGGAACCGGAACCGGACCCGGAACCGGACCCGGAACCGGACCCTTACCAGGACCCGGACCCAGACCCGGACCCGGACCCGGACCCGGACCCAGACACTTACCCGGACCCAGACCCGGACCCAGACCCGGACCCGGACACGGACCTGGACACGGACCCTTACCCGGACCCTGACCCGGACGCGGACATTGACACGGACCCTTACCCGGACCCGGACCCGGACCTGGACCCGGACCCGGACCCGGACCCTTACCCGGACGCGGACCCGGACCCGGACCCTTATCTGGACCCGGACCCGGACCCGGACACTTACCCGGACCCGGACACGGACACAGACACGGACACCGACCCAGACCCTGACCCGGACCCGGACCCGGACCCTTACCCGGACCCGGACCCGGACCCGGACCCGGACCCGGACCCGGACCCGGACCCGGACCCGGACCTGGACCCGGACCCTTACCCGGACCCAGACCCGGACCCAGACCCGGACCCTGACCCGGACCCGGACCCGGACCCGGACCCGGACCCCGACCCGGACCCGGACATTTACCCGGACCCTTACCCGGACCCGGACCCGGACATTTACCCGGACCCTTACCCGGACCCTGCCCCGGCCCCGGCCCCGGCCCCGGCCCCGGCCCCGGCCCCGGCCCCGGCCCCGGCCCTTTACCCGGACCCGGACACGGAACCGGACCCGGACCCAGACCCGGACCCAGACCCGGACCCAGATCCGGTCCCTTACCCGGACCCGGACCCGGACCTGGACCCGGACCCGGACCCGGACCATAACCCGGACCCGGACCCTTACCCGGACCCGGACCCGGACCCGGACCCTGACCCGGACACGGACCCGGACCCGGACCCGGACCCGGACCCGGACCCTTACCCGGACCCGGACCCGGACCCGGACCCGGACCCGGACCCGGACCCGGACCCGGACCCGGACCCGGACCTGGACCCGGACCCTTTCCCGGACCCAGACCCGGACCCAGACCCGGACCCTGACCCGGACCCGGACCCGGACCCGGACCCGGACCCCGACCCGGACCCGGACATTTACCCGGACCCTTACCCGGACCCGGACCCGGACATTTACCCGGACCCTTACCCGGACCCTGCCCCGGCCCCGGCCCCGGCCCCGGCCCCGGCCCCGGCCCCGGACCCGGCCCTTTACCCGGACCCGGACACGGAACCGGACCCGGACCCAGACCCGGACCCAGACCCGGACCCAGATCCGGTCCCTTACCCGGACCCGGACCCGGACCTGGACCCGGACCCGGACCCGGACCATAACCCGGACCCGGACCCTTACCCGGACCCGGACCCGGACCCGGACCCTGACCCGGACACGGACCCGGACCCGGACCCGGACTCTTACCCGGACCCGGACCCGGACCCGGACCCGGACCCGGACCCGGACCCGGACCCAGACCCAGACCCTTACCCGGACCCGGACCCGGACCCGGACCCAGACCCAGACCCGGACCCGGACCCGGACACGGACCCGGACCCGGACACGGACACGGACCCAGACACGGACCCGGACCCGGACCCGGACCCTTACCCGGACCCGGACCCGGACCCGGACACGGACACGGACACGGACACGGACACGGACCCTTACCCGGACCCGGACCCGGACCCGGACACGGACACGGACACGGACACGGACACGGACCTGGACACGGACCCAGACACGGACCCGGACCCGGACCCGGACCCGGACCCGGACACGGACCCGGACCCGGACCCGGACACGGACCCGGACCCGGACCCGGACCCTTACCCGGACCCGGACCCGGACCCGGATATTTACCCGGACCCTTACCCGGACCCGGACCCGGACCCGGACATTTACCTGGACCCTTACCCGGACCCGGACCCTTACCCGGACCCGGACCCGGACCCGGACCCAGACCCTTACCCGGACCCGGACCCGGACCCGGACCCGGACCCGGACCCCGACCCGGACCCGGACCCGGACCCTTACCCGGACCCGGACCTGGACCCAAACCCGGACCCTTACCCGGACCCGGACCCGGACCCGGACCCGGACCCGGACCCGGACCCGGACCCGGACCCGGACCCGGACCCGGACCCGGGCCTGACCCGGACCCGGATCCGGACACTTACCCAGACCCGGACCCGGACCCGGACCCGGACCCGGACCCGGACCCGGACCCGGACCCGGACCCCGACCCGGACCCGGACATTTACCCGGACCCTTACCCGGACCCGGACCCGGACATTTACCCGGACCCTTACCCGGACGCGGCCCCGGCCCCGGCCCCGGCCCCGGCCCCGGCCCCGGCCCCGGCCCCGGCCCTTTACCCGGACCCGGACACGGAACCGGACCCGGACCCAGACCCGGACCCAGACACGGACCCAGACCCGGTCCCTTACCCGGACACGGACCCGGACCTGGACCCGGACCCGGACCCGGACCATAACCCGGACCCGGACCCTTACCCGGACCCGGACCCGGACCCGGACCCTGACCCGGACCCGGACCCGGACCCGGACCCGGACTCTTACCCGGACCCGGACCCGGACCCGGACCCGGACCCGGACCCGGACCCGGACCCGGACCCGGACCCAGACCCTTACCCGGACCCGGACCCGGACCCGGACCGAGACCCAGACCCGGACACGGACCCGGACACGGACCCGGACCCGGACCCGGACACGGACCCAGACACGGACCCGGACCCGGACCCGGACCCTTACCCGGACCCGGACCCGGACCCGGACCCGGACCCGGACCCGGACCCGGACACGGACACGGACCCGGACACGGACACGGACCTGGACACGGACCCAGACACGGACCCGGACCCGGACCCGGACCCGGACCCGGACCCGGACACGGACCCGGACACGGACCCGGACCCGGACCCGGACCCTTACCCGGACCCGGACCCGGACCCGGATATTTACCCGGACCCTTACCCGGACCCGGACCCGGACCCGGACATTTACCTGGACCCTTACCCGGACCCGGACCCGGACCTAGACGCGGACCCAGACCCGGACCCGGACCCAGACCCGGACCCGGACCCAGACCCGGACCATTACCCGGACCCGGACACGGAACCGGACACAGACCCGGACCCGGACCCGGACCCGGACCCGGACCCGGACCCGGACCATTACCCGGACCCGGACCCGGACCCGGACCCGGACCCAGACCCGGACCCTTAACCGGACCCGGACCCAGACCCGGACCCGGACACAGACCCTTACCCGGACCCGGACCCGGACCCGGACCCGGACCCGGACCCGGACCCGGACCCGGACCCGGACCCGGACCCGGAACCAGACCTGGAACCTTACCGGGACCCGGACCCGGACCCGGACCCTTACCCAGACCCGGACCCGGACCCTTACCCAGACCCGGACCCGGACCCGGACACGGACCCGGACACGGACCCGGACCCAGACCCGGACCCTTACCCGGACCCGGACCCGGACCCGGACCCGGACACGGACCCGGACCCGGACCCGGACCCTTACCCGGAACCGGAACCGGACCCGGAACCGGACCCGGAACCGGACCCTTACCAGGACCCGGACCCAGACCCGGACCCGGACCCGGACCCGGACCCAGACACTTACCCGGACCCAGACCCGGACCCAGACCCGGACCCGGACACGGACCTGGACACGGACCCTGACCCGGACGCGGACATGGACACGGACCCTTACCCGGACCCGGACCCGGACCTGGACCCGGACCCGGACCCGGACCCTTACCCGGACGCGGACCCGGACCCGGACCCTTATCTGGACCCGGACCCGGACCCGGACACTTACCCGGACCCGGACACGGACACAGACACGGACACGGACCCAGACCCTGACCCGGACCCGGACCCGGACCCTTACCCGGACCCGGACCCGGACCCGGACCCGGACCCGGACCCGGACCCGGACCCGGACCCAGACCCGGACCTGGACCCGGACCCTTACCCGGACCTAGACCCGGACCCAGACCCGGACCCTGACCCGGACCCGGACCCGGACCCGGACCCGGACCCGGACCCGGACCCGGACCCGGACCCGGACACGGACACGGACACGGACCTGGACCGAGACCCAGACCCGGACACGGACCCGGACACGGACCCGGACCCGGACCCGGACACGGACCCAGACACGGACCCGGACCCGGACCCGGACCCTTACCCGGACCCGGACCCGGACCCGGACCCGGACCCGGACCCGGACCCGGACACGGACACGGACCCGGACACGGACACGGACCTGGACACGGACCCAGACACGGACCCGGACCCGGACCCGGACCCGGACCCGGACCCGGACCCGGACACGGACCCGGACACGGACCCGGACCCGGACCCGGACCCTTACCCGGACCCGGACCCGGACCCGGATATTTACCCGGACCCTTACCCGGACCCGGACCCGGACCCGGACATTTACCTGGACCCTTACCCGGACCCGGACCCGGACCTAGACGCGGACCCAGACCCGGACCCGGACCCAGACCCGGACCCGGACCCAGACCCGGACCATTACCCGGACCCGGACACGGAACCGGACACAGACCCGGACCCGGACCCGGACCCGGACCCGGACCCGGACCCGGACCATTACCCGGACCCGGACCCGGACCCGGACCCGGACCCAGACCCGGACCCTTAACCGGACCCGGACCCAGACCCGGACCCGGACACAGACCCTTACCCGGACCCGGACCCGGACCCGGACCCGGACCCGGACCCGGACCCGGACCCGGACCCGGACCCGGACCCGGAACCAGACCTGGAACCTTACCGGGACCCGGACCCGGACCCGGACCCTTACCCAGACCCGGACCCGGACCCTTACCCAGACCCGGACCCGGACCCGGACACGGACCCGGACACGGACCCGGACCCAGACCCGGACCCTTACCCGGACCCGGACCCGGACCCGGACCCGGACACGGACCCGGACCCGGACCCGGACCCTTACCCGGAACCGGAACCGGACCCGGAACCGGACCCGGAACCGGACCCTTACCAGGACCCGGACCCAGACCCGGACCCGGACCCGGACCCGGACCCAGACACTTACCCGGACCCAGACCCGGACCCAGACCCGGACCCGGACACGGACCTGGACACGGACCCTGACCCGGACGCGGACATGGACACGGACCCTTACCCGGACCCGGACCCGGACCTGGACCCGGACCCGGACCCGGACCCTTACCCGGACGCGGACCCGGACCCGGACCCTTATCTGGACCCGGACCCGGACCCGGACACTTACCCGGACCCGGACACGGACACAGACACGGACACGGACCCAGACCCTGACCCGGACCCGGACCCGGACCCTTACCCGGACCCGGACCCGGACCCGGACCCGGACCCGGACCCGGACCCAGACCCGGACCTGGACCCGGACCCTTACCCGGACCTAGACCCGGACCCAGACCCGGACCCTGACCCGGACCCGGACCCGGACCCGGACCCGGACCCGGACCCGGACCCGGACCCGGACCCGGACACGGACACGGACACGGACCTGGACCCGGCCCCGGACCCGGCCCCGGACCCGGACCCGGACCTTTACCCGGACCCGGACACGGAACCGGACCCGGACCCAGACCCGGACCCAGACCCGGACCCAGACCCGGACCCTTACCCGGACCCGGACCCGGACCTGGACCCGGACCCGGACCCGGACCATAACCCGGACCCAGACCCTTGCCCGGACCCGGACCCGGACCCTTACCCGGACCCGGACCCGGACCCTGACCCGGACCCGGACCTGGACCCGGACCCGGACTCTTACCCGGACCCGGACCCGGACCCGGACCCGGACCCGGACCCGGACCCGGACCCGGACCCGGACCCAGACCCAGACCCTTACCCGGATCCGGACCCGGACCCTTACCCGGACCCGGACCCGGACACAGACACGGACACGGACACGGACCTGGACACGGACCCAGACACGGACCCGGACCCGGACCCGGACCCGGACCCTTACCCGGACCCGGACCCGGACCCGGACCCGGACACGGACACGGACACGGACCCGGACCAGGACCCTTACCTGGACCCGGACCCAGACCCGGACATTTACCCGGACCCTTACCCGGACCCGGACCCGGACCCGGACATTTACCTGGACCCTTACCCGGACCCGGACCCGGACCTAGACAGGGACCCAGACCCGGACCCGGACCCAGACCCAGACCCGGACCCAGACCCGGACCATTACCCGGACCCGGACACGGAACCGGACACAGACCCGGACCCGGACCCGGACACGGACCCGGACCCGGACCCGGACCCGGACCATTACCCGGACCCGGACCCTTACCCGGACCCGGACCCGGACCCGGACCCGGACCCAGACCCGGACCCTTAACCGGACCCGGACCCAGACCCGGACCCGGACACAGACCCTTACCCGGACCCGGACCCGGACCCGGACCCGGACCCGGACCCGGACCCAGACCTGGAACCTTACCCGGACCCGGACCCGGACCCGGACCCTTACCCAGACCCAGACCCGGACCCGGACCCTTACCCGGACCCGGACCCGGACCCGGACACGGACCCGGACACGGACCCGGACACAGACCCGGACCCTTACCCGGACCCGGACCCGGACCCGGACCCGGACACGGACCCGGACCCGGACCCGGACCCTTACCCGGAACCAGAACCGGACCCGGACCCGGACCCGGACCCGGACCCGGACCCAGACACTTACCCGGACCCAGACCCGGACCCAGACCCGGACCCGGACCCGGACCCGGACCCGGACCCGGACCCGGACCCGGACCCGGACCCAGACCTGGACCCGGACCCGGAACCAGACCTGGAACCTTACCCGGACCCGGACCCGGACCCGGACCCTTACCCAGACCCGGACCCGGACCCTTACCCGGACCCGGACCCGGACCCGGACACGGACACGGACACGGACCCGGACCCAGACACGGACCCTTACCCGGACCCGGACCCGGACCCGGACCCGGACACGGACCCGGACCCGGAACCGAACCCTTACCCGGAACCGGAACCGGAACCGGAACCGGACCCGGAACCGGACCCTTACCAGGACCCGGACCCAGACCCGGACCCGGACCCAGACCCGGACCCGGACCCGGACCCGGACCCAGACACTTACCCGGACCCGGACCCGGACCCAGACCCGGACCCTGACCCGAACCCGGACCCGGACCCGGACCCGGACACGGACCCGGACCTGGACCCGGCCCCGGCCCCGGACCCGGACCCGGACCCGGACCCGGACCTTTACCCGGACCCGGACACGGACACGGAACCGGACCCGGACCCAGACCCGGACCCAGACCCGGACCCAGACCCGGACCCTTACCCGGACCCGGACCCGGACCCGGACCTGGACCCGGACCCGGACCCTGACCATAACCCGGACCCGGACCCTTGCCCGGACCCGGACCCGGACCCTTACCCGGACCCGGACCCGGACCCTGACCCGGACCCGGACCCGGACCCGGACCCGGACTCTTACCCGGACCCGGACCCGGACCCGGACCCGGACCCGGACCCGGACCCGGACCCGGACCCAGACCCAGACCCTTACCCGGACCCGGACCCGGACCCGGAACCGGACCAGGACCCGGACCCGTACCCGGACCCTTAACCGGACCCGGACCCAGACCCGGACCCGGACACAGACCCTTACCCGGGCCCGGACCCGGACCCGGACCCGGACCCGGACCCGGACCCGGACCCAGACCTGGAACCTTACCCGGACCCGGACCCGGACCCGGACCCTTACCCAGACCCAGACCCGGACCCGGACCCTTACCCGGACCCGGACCCGGACCCGGACCCGGACCCGGACACGGACCCGGACCCAGACCCGGACCCTTACCCGGACACGGACCCAGACCTGGACCCGGACACGGACCCGGACCCGGACCCGGACCCTTACCCCGAACCGGAACCGGACCCGGACCCGGACCCGGACCCGGACCCGGACCCAGACACTTACCCGGACCCAGACCCGGACCCAGACCCGGACCCGGACCCGGACCCGGACCCGGACCCGGACCCGGACCCGGACCCGGACCTGGACACGGACCCTTACCCGGACCCGGACCCGGACCCGGACATGGACATGGACCCTTACCCGGACCCGGACCCGGACACGGACACGGACCCGGACACGGACCCGGACCCAGACCCGGACCCGGACCCTTACCCGGACCCGGACCCGGACCCGGACACGGACCCGGACACGGACCCGGACCCAGACCCGGACCCTTACCCGGACCCGGACCCGGACCCGGACCCGGACCCGGACCCGGACACGGACCCGGACCCGGACCTGGACCCTTACCCGGAACAGGACCCGGAACCGGACCCGGAACCGGACCCTTACCAGGACCCGGACCCAGACCCGGACCCGGACCCGGACCCGGACCCGGACCCAGACACTTACCCGGACCCAGACCCGGACCCAGAACCGGACCCGGACCCGGACCCGGACCTGGACACGGACCCTTACCCGGACCCGGACCCGGACCCGGACATGGACACGGACCCTTACCCGGACCCGGACCCGGACCTGGACCCGGACCCGGACCCGGACCCTTACCCGGACCCGGACCCGGACCCGGACCCTTATCTGGACCCGGACCCGGACCCGGACCCTTACCTGGACACGGACACGGACACAGACACGGACACGGACCCAGACCCTGACCCGGACCCGGACCCTGACCCTTACCCGGACCCGGACCCGGACCCGGACCCGGACCCGGACCCGGACCTGGACCCGGACCCTTACCCGGACCCGGACCCGGACCCAGACCCGGACCCTGACCCGGACCCGGACCCGGACCCGGACCCGGACCCGGACCCGGACCCGGACACGGCCCCGGCCCCGGCCCCGGCCCCGGCCCCGGACCTTTACCCGGACCCGGACACGGAACCGGACCCGGACCCAGACCCGGACCCAGACCCGGACCCAGACCCGGACCCTTACCCGGACCCGGACCCGGACCTGGACCCGGACCCGGACCCGGACCATAACCCGGACCCAGACCCTTACTCGGACCCGGACCCGGACCTATACCCGGACCCGGACCCGGACCCTGACCCGGACCCGGACCCGGACCCGGACCCGGACTCTTACCCGGACCCGGACCCGGACCCGGACCCGGACCCGGACCCGGACCCGGACCCGGACCCGGACCCAGACCCGGACCCGGACCCGGACCCGGACACGGACCCGGACCCGGACCCGGTCACGGACCCAGACACAGACCCGGACCCGGACCCGGACCCTTACCCGGACCCGGACCCGGACCCGGACCCGGACACGGACACGGACCTGGACACGGACCCAGACATGGACCCGGACCCGGACCCGGACCCGGACCCAGACGCGGACCCTAACCCGGACCCGGACCCGGACCCGGACCCGGACCCGGACCCGGACCCGGACCCGGACCCGGACACGGACACGGACCCGGACCCTTACCCGGACCCGGACCCGGACCCGGACATTTACCCGGACCCTTACCCGGACACGGACCCGGACCCGGACATTTACCTGGACCCTTACCCGGACCCGGACCCGGACCCGGACCTAGACGCGGACCCAGACCCGGACCCGGACCCGGACACGGACCTGGACCCAGACCCGGACCATTACCCGGACCCGGACACGGAACCGGACACAGACCCGGACCCGGACCCGGACCCGGACCCGGACCCGGACCCGGACCCGGACCCGGACCATTACCCGGACCCGGACCCTTACCCGGACCCGGACCCGGACCCGGACCCGGACCCAGACCCGGACCCTTAACCGGACCCGGACCCAGACCCGGACCCGGACACAGACCCTTACCCGGACCCGGACCCGGACCCGGACCCGGACCCGGTCCCGGACCCGGACCCCGACCCGGACCCAGACCTGGAACCTTACCCGGACCCGGACCCGGACCCGGACCCTTACCCAGACCCGGACCCGGACCCTTACCCGGACACGGACCCGGACCCGGACCCGGACCCGGACACGGACCCGGACCCAGACCCGGACCCTTACCCGGACCCGGAACCGGACCCGGACCCGGACCCGGACCCGGACCCGGACCCGGACCCGGACCCGGACCCTTACCCGGAACCGGAACCGGACCCGGACCCGGACCCGGACCCGGACCCGGACCCGGACCCGGACCCAGACACTTACCCGGACCCAGACCCGGACCCAGACCCGGACCCGGACCCGGACCCGGACCTGGACACGGACCCTTACCCGGACCCGGACCCGGACACAGACCCGGACCCTGACCCGGACCCGGACCCGGACACGGACCCGGACACGGACCCGGACCCGGACACGGACCCGGACACGGACCCTTACCCGGACCCGGACCCGGACCTGGACCCGGACCCGGACCCGGACCCGGACCCGGACCCTTACCCGGACCCGGACCCGGACCCGGACCCGGACCGTTACCCGGACCCGGACCCGGACCCGGAAACGGACCCGGACCCGGACCCGGACATGGACCCGGACCCGGACCCGGACCCGGACATGGACCCGGACCCGGACCCGGACCCGGACCCGGACCCGGACCCGGACCCGGACCCGGACCCAGACCTGGAACCTTACCCGGACCCGGACCCGGACCCGGACCCTTACCCGGACCCGGACCCGGACCCTTACCCGGACACGGACCCGGACCCGGACACGGACCCGGACACGGACCCTTACCCGGACCCGGACCCGGACCTGGACCCGGACCCGGACCCGGACCCTTACCCGGACCCGGACCCGGACCCGGACCCGGACCCGGACCCTTATCTGGACCCGGACCCGGACCCCGACCCTTACCCGGACACGGACACGGACACAGACACGGACACGGACCCAGACCCTGACCCGGACCCGGACCCGGACCCGGACCCGGACCCGGACCCGGACCCGGACCCGGACCCGGACCCGGACCCGGACCCGGACCCTGACCCGGACCCGGACCCGGACCCTTACCCGGACCCGGACCCGGACCCAGACACTGACCCGGACCCGGACCCGGACCCTAACCCGGACCCGGACCCGGACCCGGACCCGGACCCGGACCCGGACCCGGACCCGGACCCGGACCCGGACCCAGACCCGGACCCAGAACCGGACCCGGACCCGGACCCGGACCCGGACCCAGACCCTGACCCGGACCCGGACCCGGACCCGGACCCGGACCCTTACCCGGACCCGGACCCGGACCCAGACACTGACCCGGACCCGGACCCGGACCCTTACCCGGACCCGGACCCGGACCCGGACCCGGACCCGGACCCGGACCCGGACATTTACCCAGACCCTTACCCGGAACCGGACATTTACCCGGACCCTTACCCGGACCCGGACCCGGACCCGGATCTTTACCCGGACCCGGACCGGAACCGGACACGGACACAGACACGGACACGGACCCAGACCCTGACCCGGACCCGGACCCGGACCCTTACCAGGACCCGGACCCGGACCCGGACCCGGACCCGGACCCGGACCCGGACCCGGACCCGGACCCGGACCCGGACCCGGACCCGGACCCGGACCCTTACCCGGACCCGGACCCGGACCCGGACCCGGACCCTGACCCGGACCCGGACCCGGACCCGGACCCGGACACGGACACGGACACGGACACGGACCTGGACACGGACCCAGACACGGACCCGGACCCGGACCCGGACCCGGACCCGGACCCTTACCCGGACCCGGACCCGGACCCGGACCTGGACCCGGACACGGACACGGACACGGACCCGTACCCGGACCCTTACCCGGACCCGGACCTGGACCCGGACATTTACCCGGACCCTTACCCGGACCCGGACCCGGACCCGGACATTTACCTGGACCCTTACCCGGACCCGGACCCGGACCCAGACGCGGACCCAGACCCGGACCCGGACCCGGACCCGGACCCGGACCCAGACCCGGACCATTACACGGACCCGGACACGGAACCGGACACAGACCCGGACCCGGACCCGGAACCGGACCCGGATCATTACCCGGACCCGGACCCTTACCCGGACCCGGACCCGGACCCGGACCCGGACCATTACCCGGACCCAGACCCGGACCCTTAACCGGACCCGGACCCAGACCCGGACCCGGACACAGACCCTTACCCGGACCCGGACCCGGACCCGGACCCGGACCAGGACCCGGACCCGGACCCGGACCCAGACCTGGAACCTTACCCGGACCCGGACCCGGACCCGGACCCTTACCCAGACCCGGACCCGGACCCGGACCCTTACCCGGACCCGGACCCGGACCCAGACCCGGACCCTGACCCGGACCCGGACCCGGACACGGACACGGACACGGACACGGACACGGACACGGACCTGGACACGGACCCAGACACGGACCCGGACCCGGACCCGGACCCGGACCCGGACCCTTACCCGGACCCGGACCCGGACCCGGACCCGGACACGGACACGGACACGGACACGGACCCGTACCCGGACCCTTACCCGGACCCGGACCTGGACCCGGACATTTACCCGGACCCTTACCCGGACCCGGACCCGGACCCGGACATTTACCTGGACCCTTACCCGGACCCGGACCCGGACCCAGACGCGGACCCAGACCCGGACCCGGACCCGGACCCGGACCCGGACCCAGACCCGGACCCTGACCCGGACCCGGACCCGGACCCGGACCCGGACACGGACACAGACACGGACACGGACACGGACACGGACACGGACCTGGACCCGGACACGGACCCGGACACGGACCCGGACCCAGACCCGGACCCTTACCCGGACCCGGACCCGGACCCGGACACGGACCCGGACACGGACCCGGACCCGGACTCGGACCCTTACACGGACCCGGACCCGGACCCGGACCCGGACACGGACCCGGACACGGACCCGGACACGGACCCGGACCCGGACCCGGACACGGACCCAGACACGGACCCGGACCCGGACCCGGACCCGGACCCGGACCCGGACCCGGACCCGGACCCGGACCCGGACCCGGACCCGGACCCGGACCCGGACCCTTACCCGGACCCGGACCCGGACCCGGACCCGGACCCTGACCCGGACCCGGACCCGGACCCGGACCCGGACACGGACACGGACACGGACACGGACCTGGACACGGACCCAGACACGGACCCGGACCCGGACCCGGACCCGGACCCGGACCCTTACCCGGACCCGGACCCGGACCCGGACCTGGACCCGGACACGGACACGGACACGGACCCGTACCCGGACCCTTACCCGGACCCGGACCTGGACCCGGACATTTACCCGGACCCTTACCCGGACCCGGACCCGGACCCGGACATTTACCTGGACCCTTACCCGGACCCGGACCCGGACCCAGACGCGGACCCAGACCCGGACCCGGACCCGGACCCGGACCCGGACCCAGACCCGGACCATTACACGGACCCGGACACGGAACCGGACACAGACCCGGACCCGGACCCGGAACCGGACCCGGACCATTACCCGGACCCGGACCCTTACCCGGACCCGGACCCGGACCCGGACCCGGACCATTACCCGGACCCAGACCCGGACCCTTAACCGGACCCGGACCCAGACCCGGACCCGGACACAGACCCTTACCCGGACCCGGACCCGGACCCGGACCCGGACCAGGACCCGGACCCGGACCCGGACCCAGACCTGGAACCTTACCCGGACCCGGACCCGGACCCGGACCCTTACCCAGACCCGGACCCGGACCCGGACCCTTACCCGGACCCGGACCCGGACCCAGACCCGGACCCTGACCCGGACCCGGACCCGGACACGGACACGGACACGGACACGGACACGGACACGGACCTGGACACGGACCCAGACACGGACCCGGACCCGGACCCGGACCCGGACCCGGACCCTTACCCGGACCCGGACCCGGACCCGGACCCGGACACGGACACGGACACGGACCCGTACCCGGACCCTTACCCGGACCCGGACCTGGACCCGGACATTTACCCGGACCCTTACCCGGACCCGGACCCGGACCCGGACATTTACCTGGACCCTTACCCGGACCCGGACCCGGACCCAGACGCGGACCCAGACCCGGACCCGGACCCGGACCCGGACCCGGACCCAGACCCGGACCCTGACCCGGACCCGGACCCGGACCCGGACCCGGACCCGGACACAGACACGGACACGGACACGGACACGGACACGGACCTGGACCCGGACACGGACCCGGACACGGACCCGGACCCAGACCCGGACCCTTACCCGGACCCGGACCCGGACCCGGACACGGACCCGGACACGGACCCGGACCCGGACTCGGACCCTTACACGGACCCGGACCCGGACCCGGACCCGGACACGGACCCGGACACGGACCCGGACACGGACCCGGACCCGGACCCGGACACGGACCCAGACACGGACCCGGACCCGGACCCGGACCCTTACCCGGACCCGGACCCGGACACGGACACGGACACGGACCCGGACCTGGACACGGACCCAGACACGGACCCGGACCCGGACCCGGACCCGGACCCGGACCCTTACCCGGACCCGGACCCGGACCCGGACCCGGACCCGGACCCGGACCCGGACCCGGACCCGGACCCTTACCCGGACCCGGACCCGGACCCGGACATTTACCCGGACCCTTACCCGGACCCGGACCCGGACCCGGACATTTACCTGGACCCTTACCCGGACCCGGACCCGGACCCAGACGCGGACCCAGACCCGGACCCGGACCCGGACCCTTACCCGGACCATTACCCGGACCCGGACACGGAACCGGACACAGACCCGGACCCGGACCCGGACCCGGACCCGGACCATTACCCGGACCCGGACCCATACCCGGACCCGGACCCGGACCCGGACCCAGACCCTGACCCTTAACCGGATCCGGACCCAGACCCGGACCCGGACAAAGACCCTTACCCGGACCCGGACCCGGACCCGGACCCGGACCCGGACCCGGACCCGGACCCGGACCCGGACCCGGACCCAGACCTGGAACCTTACCCGGACCCGGACCCGGACCCGGACCCTTACCCAGACCCGGACCCGGACACTTACCCGGACCCGGACACGGACCTGGACACGGACCCGGACCCAGACCCGGACCCTTACCTGGACCAGGACACGGATACGGACCCGGACCCGGACACGGACCCGGACCCGGACCCGGACACGGACCCGGACCCGGACCCTTACCCGGACCCGGACCCGGACCCGGACATTTACCCGGACCCTTACCCGGACCCGGACCCGGACCCGGACATTTACCTGGACCCTTACCCGGACCCGGACCCGGACCCAGACGCGGACCCAGACCCGGACCCGGACCCGGACCCTTACCCGGACCATTACCCGGACCCGGACACGGAACCGGACACAGACCCGGACCCGGACCCGGACCCGGACACAGACCCGGACCCGGACCCGGACCCG
Organism: Arizona elegans; assembly: GCA_022577455.1. Classification (NCBI taxonomy): domain Eukaryota; kingdom Metazoa; phylum Chordata; class Lepidosauria; order Squamata; family Colubridae; genus Arizona; species Arizona elegans. Next base: position 557,532 of record JAKOOJ010000026.1, read on the forward strand.
GACCCGGACCATTACCCGGACCCGGACCCTTACCCGGACCCGGACCCGGACCCGGACCCGGACCCAGACCCGGACCCTTAACCGGATCCGGACCCAGACCCGGACCCGGACAACGACCCTTACCCGGACCCGGACCCGGACCCGGACCCGGACCCGGACCCGGACCCGGACCCGGACCCGGACCCAGACCTGGACCCCGACCCGGACCCGGACCCGGACCCAGACCCTGACCCGGACCCGGACCCGGACACTTACCCGGACCCGAACCCGAACCCGGACCCGGACCCGGACCCGGACCCGGACCCGGACCCGGACCCGGACATTTACCCGGACCCTTACCCGGACCCGGACATTTACCCGGACCCGGACCCGGACCCGGACCCGGACCCGGACCTGGACCCGGACCCGGACCCGGACCCTTACCCGGACCCGGACCCGGACCCGGACCCAGACCCGGACCCTGACCCGGACCCGGACCCGGACCCGGACCCGGACACGGACACAGACACGGACACGGACACGGACACGGACACGGACCTGGACCCGGACACGGACCCGGACACGGACCCGGACCCAGACCCGGACCCTTACCCGGACCCGGACCCGGACCCGGACACGGACCCGGACACGGACCCGGACCCGGACTCGGACCCTTACACGGACCCGGACCCGGACCCGGACCCGGACACGGACCCGGACACGGACCCGGACACGGACCCGGACCCGGACCCGGACACGGACCCAGACACGGACCCGGACCCGGACCCGGACCCTTACCCGGACCCGGACACGGACACGGACACGGACACGGACACGGACCTGGACACGGACCCAGACACGGACCCGGACCCGGACCCGGACCCGGACCCGGACCCTTACCCGGACCCGGACCCGGACCCGGACCCGGACCCGGACCCGGACCCGGACCCGGACCCGGACCCGGACCCGGACCCTTACCCGGACCCGGACCCGGACCCGGACATTTACCCGGACCCTTACCCGGACCCGGACCCGGACCCGGACATTTACCTGGACCCTTACCCGGACCCGGACCCGGACCCAGACGCGGACCCAGACCCGGACCCGGACCCGGACCCTTACCCGGACCATTACCCGGACCCGGACACGGAACCGGACACAGACCCGGACCCGGACCCGGACCCGGACCCGGACCATTACCCGGACCCGGACCCTTACCCGGACCCGGACCCGGACCCGGACCCGGACCCGGACCCAGACCCTGACCCTTAACCGGATCCGGACCCAGACCCGGACCCGGACAAAGACCCTTACCCGGACCCGGACCCGGACCCGGACCCGGACCCGGACCCGGACCCGGACCCAGACCTGGAACCTTACCCGGACCCGGACCCGGACCCGGACCCTTACCCAGACCCGGACCCGGACACTTACCCGGACCCGGACACGGACCTGGACACGGACCCGGACCCAGACCCGGACCCTTACCTGGACCAGGACACGGATACGGACCCGGACCCGGACACGGACCCGGACCCGGACCCGGACACGGACCCGGACCCGGACCCTTACCCGGACCCGGACCCGGACCCGGACATTTACCCGGACCCTTACCCGGACCCGGACCCGGACCCGGACATTTACCTGGACCCTTACCCGGACCCGGACCCGGACCCAGACGCGGACCCAGACCCGGACCCGGACCCGGACCCTTACCCGGACCATTACCCGGACCCGGACACGGAAACGGACACAGACCCGGACCCGGACCCGGACCCGGACACAGACCCGGACCCGGACCCGGACCCGGACCCGGACCATTACCCGGACCCGGACCCTTACCCGGACCCGGACCCGGACCCGGACCCGGACCCAGACCGGGACCCTTAACCGGATCCGGACCCAGACCCGGACCCGGACAACGACCCTTACCCGGACCCGGACCCGGACCCGGACCCGGACCCGGACCCGGACCCGGACCCGGACCCAGACCTGGAACCTTACCCGGACCCGGACCCGGACCCGGACCCTTACCCAGACCCGGACCCGGACACTTACCCGGACCCGGACACGGACCCGGACCCGGACCCGGACAGGGACCCAGACACGGACCCGGACCCGGACCCGGACCCTTACCCGGACCCGGACCCGGACCCGGACACGGACACGGACCCGGACCTGGACACGGACCCAGACACGGACCCGGACCCGGACCCGGACCCGGACCCGGACCCTTACCCGGACCCGGACCCGGACCCGGACCCGGACCCGGACCCGGACCCGGACCCGGACCCGGACATGGACCCGGACCCGGACCCTTACCCGGACCCGGACCCGGACCCGGACATTTACCCGGACCCTTACCCGGACCCGGACCCGGACCCGGACATTTACCTGGACCCTTACCCGGACCCGGACCCGGACCCAGACGCGAACCCAGACCCGGACCCGGACCCGGACCCTTACCCGGACCATTACCCGGACCCGGACACGGAACCGGACACAGACCCGGACCCGGACCCGGACCCGGACCCGGACCATTACCCGGACCCGGACCCTTACCCGGACCCGGACCCGGACCCGGACCCGGACCCAGACCCGGACCCTTAACCGGATCCGGACCCAGACCCGGACCCGGACAAAGACCCTTACCCGGACCCGGACCCGGACCCGGACCCGGACCCGGACCCGGACCCGGACCCGGACCCAGACCTGGAACCTTACCCGGACCGGGACCCGGACCCGGACCCTTACCCAGACCCGGACCCGGACACTTACCCGGACACGGACACGGACCCGGACACGGACCCGGACCCAGACCCGGACCCTTACCCGGACCCGGACCCGGACACGGACCCGGACACGGACCCGGACCCTTACCCGGACCCGGACCCGGACCCGGACACGGACCCGGACACGGACCCGGACCCGGACCCTTACCCGGACCCGGACCCGGACCCGGACATTTACCCGGACCCTTACCCGGACCCGGACCCGGACCCGGACATTTACCTGGACCCTTACCCGGACCCGGACCCGGACCCAGACGCGGACCCAGACCCAGACCCGGACCCGGACCCTTACCCGGACCATTACCCGGACCCGGACACGGAACCGGACACAGACCCGGACCCGGACCCGGACCCGGACACAGACCCGGACCCGGACCCGGACCCGGACACAGACCCGGACCCGGACCCGGACCCGGACCCGGACCATTACCCGGACCCGGACCCTTATCCGGACCCGGATCCGGACCCGGACCCGGACCCAGACCCGGACCCTTAACCGGATCCGGACCCAGACCCGGACCCGGACAAAGACCCTTACCCGGACCCGGACCCGGACCCGGACCCGGACCCGGACCCGGACCCGGACCCGGACCCAGACCTGGAACCTTACCCGGACCCGGACCCGGACCCGGACCCTTACCCAGACCCGGACCCGGACACTTACCCGGACCCGGACACGGACCCGGACACGGACCCGGACCCAGACCCGGACCCTTACCCGGACCCGGACAGGGACCCGGACCCGGACCCGGACACTTACCTGGAACCGGAACCGGACCCGGAACCGGAACCGGAACCGGACCTTTACCAGGACCCGGACCCAGACCCGGACCCGGACCCGGACCCGGACCCGGACCCAGACACTTACCCGGACCCAGACCCGGACCCAGACCCGGACCCGGACCCGGATCCGGACTCGGACCTGGACACGGACCCTTACCCGGACCCGGACCCGGACCCGGACATGGACACGGACCCTTACCCGGACCCGGACCCGGACCCGGACCCGGACCCGGACCCGGACCCGGACCCGGACCCTTACCCGGACCCGGACCCGGACCCGGACCCTTATCTGGACCCGGACCCGGACCCGGACCCGGACCCTTACCCGGACACGGACACGGACACAGACACGGACACGGACCCAGACCCTGACCCGGACCCGGACCCGGACCCTTACCCGGACCCGGACCCGGACACGGACCCGGACCCGGACACGGACACGGACCCGGACCCTTACCCGGACCCAGACCCGGACCCTGACCCGGACCCGGACCCGGACCCGGACCCAGACCCTGACCCGGACCCGGACCCGGACACGGACACGGACCCGGACCCGGACCCGGACCCGGACACGGACCCAGACCTGGAACCTTACCCGGACCCGGACCCGGACCCGGACCCTTACCCAGACCCGGACCCGGACACTTACCCGGACACGGACACGGACCCGGACACGGACCCGGACCCAGACCCGGACCCTTACCCGGACCCGGACCCGGACACGGACCCGGACACGGACCCGGACCCTTACCCGGACCCGGACCCGGACCCGGACCCGGACCCGGACACGGACCCGGACCCGGACCCTTACCCGGACCCGGACCCGGACCCGGACATTTACCCGGACCCTTACCCGGACCCGGACCCGGACATTTACCTGGACCCTTACCCGGACCCGGACCCGGACCCAGACGCGGACCCAGACCCGGACCCGGACCCGGACCCTTACCCGGACCATTACCCGGACCCGGACACGGAACCGGACACAGACCCGGACCCGGACCCGGACCCGGACCCTTACCCGGACCCAGACCCGGACCCGGACCCGGACCCTTACCCGGACCCGGACCCGGACCCGGACCCGGACCCGGACCCGGACCCGGACCCAGACCCGGACCCTTAACCGGATCCGGACCCAGACCCGGACCCGGACAAAGACCCTTACCCGGACCCGGACCCGGACCCGGACCCGGACCCGGACACAGACCCGGACCCGGACCCAGACCTGGAACCTTACCCGGACCCGGACCCGGACCCGGACCCTTACCCAGACCCGGACCCGGACACTTACCCGGACCCGGACACGGACCCGGACACGGACCCGGACCCAGACCCGGACCCTTACCCGGACCCGGACACGGACCCGGACCCGGACCCGGACACTTACCTGGAACCGGAACCGGACCCGGAACCGGAACCGGAACCGGACCCTTACCAGGACCCGGACCCAGACCCGGACCCGGACCCGGACCCGGACCCAGACACTTACCCGGACCCAGACCCGGACCCAGACCCGGACCCGGACCCGGACTCGGACCTGGACACGGACCCTTACCCGGACCCGGACCCGGACCCGGACATGGACACGGACCCTTACGCGGACCCGGACCCGGACCCGGACCCGGACCCGGACCCGGACCCGGACCCGGACCCTTACCCGGACCCGGACCCGGACCCGGACCCTTATCTGGACCCGGACCCGGACCCGGACCCGGACCCTTACCCGGACACGGACACGGACACAGACACGGACACGGACCCAGACCCTGACCCGGACGCGGACCCGGACCCTTACCCGGACCCGGACCCGGACCCGGACCCGGACACGGACCCGGACACGGACACGGACCCGGACCCTTACCCGGACCCAGACCCGGACCCTGACCCGGACCCGGACCCGGACCCGGACCCAGACCCTGACCCGGACCCGGACCCGGACACGGACACGGAAATGGACACGGACCCGGACCTGGACCCGGACAAAGACCCGGACCCGGACATGGACCCGGACCCGGACCCGGACCCGGACCCGGACCCGGACCCGGACCCGGACCCGGACCCGGACCCGGACCCCGACCCGGACCCGGACCCGGACCCGGACCCTAACCCGGACCCGGACCCGGACCCGGACCCGGACCCGGACCCGGACCCAGACCCTGACCCGGACCCGGACCCAGACACTTACCCGGACCCGAACCCGGACCCGGACCCGGACCCGGACCCGGACCCGGACCCGGACCCGGACCCGGACATTTACCCAGACCCTTACCCGGAACCGGACATTTACCCGGACCCGGACCCGGACCCGGACCCGGACCCGGACCCGGACCCGGACCCGGACCCAGACCCGGACCCTGACCCGGACCCGGACACGGACACGGACACGGACACAGACACGGACACGGACACGGACACGGACACGGACACGGACACGGACCCGGACCCGGACCCTTACCCGGACCCGGACCCGGACCCGGACCCGGACCCAGACCCGGACCCGGACCCGGACCCGGACCCAGACCCGGACCCTTACCCGGAACCGGACCCGGACCTGGACCCGGACCCGGACCCGGACCATAACCCGGACCCGGACCCTTACCCGGACCCGGACCCGGACCCGGACCCGGACCCAGACACTTACCCGGACCCGAACCCGGACCCGGACCCGGACCCGGACCCGGACCCGGACCCGGACCCGGACCCGGACATTTACCCAGACCCTTACCCGGAACCGGACATTTACCCGGACCCGGACCCGGACCCGGACCCGGACCCGGACCCGGACCCGGACCCAGACCCGGACCCTGACCCGGACCCGGACACGGACACGGACACGGACACAGACACGGACACGGACACGGACACGGACACGGACCCGGACCCGGACCCGGACCCTTACCCGGACCCGGACCCGGACCCGGACCCGGACCCAGACCCGGACCCGGACCCGGACCCGGACCCAGACCCGGACCCTTACCCGGAACCGGACCCGGACCTGGACCCGGACCCGGACCCGGACCATAACCCGGACCCGGACCCTTACCCGGACCCGGACCCGGACCCGGACCCTTACCCGGACCCGGACCCTGACCCGGACCCGGACCCTTACCCGGACCCGGACCCGGACCCGGACCCGGACCCGGACCCGGACCCGGACCCGGACCCGGACCCGGACCCAGTCCCAGACCCTTACCCGGACCCGGACTCGGACCCGGACCCGGACGCAGACCCGGACCCGGACCCGGACCCGGACACGGACCCGGACCCGGACCCGGACACGGACCAAGACACGGACCCGGACCCGGACCCGGACCCGGACCCGGACCCTTACCCGGACCTGGACACGGACCCAGACACGGACCCGGACCCGGACCCGGACCCGGACCCGGACCCTTACCTGGACCCGGACCCGGACCCGGACCCGGACCCGGACACGGACACGGACCCGGACCCGGACCCTTACCCGGACCCGGACCCGGACCCGGACATTTACCCGGACCCTTACCCGGACCCGGACCCGGACCCGGACATTTACCTGGACCCTTACCCGGACCCGGACCCGGACCCAGACGCGGACCCAGACCCGGACCCGGACCCGGACCCGGACCCTTACCCGGACCATTAACCGGACCCGGACACGGAACCGGACACAGACCCGGACCCGGACCCGGACCCGGACCCGGACCATTACCCGGACCCGGACCCTTACCCGGACCCGGACCCGGACCCGGACCCAGACCCGGACCCTTAACCGGACCCGGACCCAGACCCGGACCTGGACACAGACCCTTACCCGGACCCGGACCCGGACCCGGACCTGGACCCGGACCCGGACCCGGACACGGACCCAGACCTGGAACCTTACCCCGACCCGGACCCGGACCCGGACCCTTACCCAGACCCGGACCCGGACACTTACCCGGACCCGGACACGGACCCGGACACGGACACGGACCCAGACCCGGACCCTTACCCGGACCCGGACCCGGACCCGGACCCGGACCCGGACCCTTACCCGGAACCGGAACCGGAACCGGAACCGGACCCGGAACCGGACCCTTACCAGGACCCGGACCCAGACCCGGACCCGGACCCGGACCCGGAACCAGACACTTACCCGGACCCAGACCCGGACCCAGACCCGGACCCGGACCCGGACCCGGACCTGGACACGGACCCAGACCCGGACCCGGACCCGGACCCGGACATGGACACGAACCCGTACCCGGACCCGGACCCGGACCCGGACCCGGACCCGGACCCTTACCCGGACCCGGACCCGGACCCGGACCCTTATCTGGACCCGGACCCGGACCCGGACCCGGACCCTTACCCGGACACGGACACGGACACAGACACGGACACGGACCCAGACCCTGACCCGGACCCGGACCCGGACCCTTACCCGGACCCGGACCCGGACCCAGACCCAGACCCTGACCCGGACCCGGACCCGGACCCGGACACGGACACGGACACGGACACGGACACTGACACGGACACGGACACGGACACGGACCCGGACCCAGACCCGGACCCTTTCCCGGACCCGGACCCGGACCCGGACCCGGACCCGGACCCGGACCCGGACCGGGACCCGGACCCGGACCCGGACCCGGACCCCGACCCGGACCCGGACCCGGACATTTACCCGGACCCTTACCCGGACCCGGACCCGGACATTTACCCGGACCCTTACCTGGACCCGGCCCCGACCCCGGACCCGGACCTTTACCCGGACCCGGACACGGAACAGGACCCGGACGCAGACCCGGACCCAGACCCGGACCCAGACCCGGACCCTTACCCGGACCCGGACCCGGACCTGGACCCGGACCCGGACCCGGACCATAACCCGGACCCGGACCCTTACCCGGACCCGGACCCGGACCCGGACCCTTACCCGGACCCGGACCCGGACCCTGACCCGGACCCGGACCCTTACCCGGACCCGGACCCGGACCCGGACCCGGACCCGGACCCGGACCCGGACCCGGACCCGGACCCGGACCCAGTCCCAGACCCTTACCCGGACCCGGACCCGGACCCGGACCCGGACCCAGACCCGGACCCGGACCCGGACCCGGACACGGACCCGGACCTGGACCCGGACACGGACCAAGACACGGACCCGGACCCGGACCCGGACACGGACACGGACACGGACCTGGACACGGACCCAGACACGGACCCGGACCCGGACCCGGACCCGGACCCTTACCTGGACCCGGACCCGGACCCGGACCCGGACCCGGACCCGGACCCGGACCCGGACCCGGACCCGGACACGGACCCGGACCCGGACCCTTACCCGGACCCGGACCCGGACCCGGACATTTACCCGGACCCTTACCCGGACCCGGACCCGGACCCGGACATTTACCTGGACCCTTACCCGGACCCGGACCCGGACCCAGACGTGGACCCAGACCCGGACCCGGACCCGGACCCGGACCCGGACCCTTACCCGGACCATTACCCGGACCCGGACACGGAACCGGACACAGACCCGGACCCGGACCCGGACCCGGACCCGGACCATTACCCGGACCCGGACCCTTACCCGGACCCGGACCCGGACCCGGACCCAGACCCGGACCCTTAACCGGACCCGGACCCAGACCCGGACCTGGACACAGACCCTTACCCGGACCCGGACCCGGACCCGGACCCGGACCCGGACCCGGACCCGGACCCGGACCCAGACCTGGAACCTTACCCCGACCCGGACCCGGACCCGGACCCTTACCCAGACCCGGACCCGGACACTTACCCGGACCCGGACACTTACCCGGACCCGGACACGGACCCGGACACGGACCCGGACCCAGACCCGGACCCTTACCCGGACCCGGACCCGGACCCGGACCCGGACCCGGACCCGGACCCGGACCCTTACCCGGAACCGGAACCGGAACCGGAACCGGACCCGGAACCGGACCCTTACCAGGACCCGGACCCAGACCCGGACCCGGACCCGGACCCGGACCCAGACACTTACCCGGACCCAGACCCGGACCCTGACCCGGACCCGGACCCGGACCCGGACCTGGACACGGACCCATACCCGGACCCGGACCCGGACCCGGACATGGACACGAACCCGTACCCGGACTCGGACCCGGACCCGGACCCGGACCCGGACCCGGACCCTTACCCGGACCCGGACCCGGACCCTTATCTGGACCCGGACCCGGACCCGGACCCGGACCCTTACCCGGACACGGACACGGACACAGACACGGACACGGACCCAGACCCTGACCCGGACCCGGACCCGGACCCTTACCCGGACCCGGACCCGGACCCGGACCCGGACCCGGACCCGGACCCGGACCCAGACCCGGACCCTTACCCGTACCCAGACCCGGACCCTGACCCGGACCCGGACCCGGACCCAGACACGGACCCGGACCCGGACACGGACACGGACACGGAAATGGACACGGACCCGGACCTGGACCCGGACCCTTACCCGGACCCGGACCCGGACCCGGACACGGACACGGACACGGACACGGACCCTTACCCGGACCCGGACCCGGACCCGGACCGTTACCCGGACCCGGACACGGACCCGGACCCGGACCCTTACCCGGACCCGGACCCGGACCCGGACCCTTATCTGGACCCGGACACGGACCCGGACCCGGACCCTTACCCGGACACGGACACGGACACAGACACGGACACGGACCCAGACCCTGACCCGGACCCGGACCCGGACCCGGACCCTTACCCGGACCCGGACCCGGACCCGGACCCGGACCCGGACCCGGACCCGGACCCGGACACGGACACGGACACGGACACGGACACTGACACGGACACGGACACGGACACGGACCCGGACCCAGACCCGGACCCTTTCCCGGACCCGGACCCGGACCCGGACCCGGACCCGGACCCGGACCCGGACCCGGACCCGGACCCGGACCCGGACCCGGACCCGGACCCCGACCCGGACCCGGACCCGGACATTTACCCGGACCCTTACCCGGACCCAGACCCGGACCCTTACCCGGACCCGGACCCGGACCCGGACCCGGACCCGGACCCGGACCCGGACCCGGACCCAGACCCGGACCCTTACCCGGACCCAGACACGGACCCTGACCCGGACCCGGACCCGGACCCAGACACGGACCCGGACACGGACACGGACACGGACACGGAAATGGACACGGACCCGGACCTGGACCCGGACCCTTACCCGGACCCGGACCCGGACCCGGACCCGGACCCGGACCCGGACACGGACACGGACCCTTACCCGGACCCGGACCCGGACCCGGACCGTTACCCGGACCCGGACCCGGACCCGGACCCGGACCCGGACCCTTACCAGGACCCGGACCCGGACCCGGACCCGGACCCGGACCCGGACCCGGACCCAGACACTTACCCGGACCCGGACCCGGACCCTGACCTGGACCCGGACCCGGACCCGGACACGGACACGGACACGGACACGGACACGGACACGGACACGGACACGGACACGGACACGGACACGGACCCTTACCCGGACCCGGACCCGGACCCGGACCCGGACCCGGACCCGGACCCGGACCCGGACCCGGACCGTTACCCGGACCCGGACCAGGACCCGGAAACGGACCCGGAACCGGACCCAGAAACTTACCCGGACCCGGACCCGGACCCGGACCCGGACCCGGACCCGGACCCTTACCCGGACACTGACACGGACCCGGACATGGACCCGGACCCGGACCCGGACCCGGACCCGGACCAGGACCCGGACCCGGACCTGGACCCGGACCCGGACCCGGACCCTTACCCGGACATGGACCCGGACCCGGACCCTTATCTGGACCCGGACACGGACCCGGACACGGACCCGGACCCGGACACAGACACGGACACGGACCCAGACCCTGACACGGACCCAGACCCAAACCCGGACCCTTACCCGGATACGGACCCGGACCCGGACCTTGACCCTTACCCGGACCCGGACCCGGACCCGGACCCTTATCTGGACCCGGACCCGGACCCGGACCCGGACCCTTACCCGGACACGGACACGGACACAGACACGGACACGGACCCAGACCCTGACCCGGACCCGGACCCGGACCCTTACCCGGACCCGGACCCGGACCCGGACCCGGACCCGGACCCGGACCCGGACCCGGACCCGGACCCGGACCCTTACCCGGACCCAGACCCGGACCCTGACCCGGACCCGGACCCGGACCCGGACACGGACCCGGACACGGACACGGACACGGACACGGAAATGGACACGGACCCGGACCTGGACCCGGACCCTTACCCGGACCCGGACCTGGACCCGGACCCGGACCCGGACCCGGACCCGGACCCGGACCCGGACCCGGACCCTTACCCGGACCCGGACCCGGACATTTACCCGGACCCTTACCTGGACCCGGCCCCGACCCCGGACCCGGACCTTTACCCGGACCCGGACACGGAACAGGACCCGGACGCAGACCCGGACCCAGACCCGGACCCAGACCCGGACCCTTACCCGGACCCGGACCCGGACCTGGACCCGGACCCGGACCCGGACCATAACCCGGACCCGGACCCTTACCCGGACCCGGACCCGGACCCGGACCCTTACCCGGACCCGGACCCGGACCCTGACCCGGACCCGGACCCTTACCCGGACCCGGACCCGGACCCGGACCCGGACCCGGACCCGGACCCGGACCCGGACCCGGACCCAGTCCCAGACCCTTACCCGGACCCGGACCCGGACCCGGACCCGGACCCAGACCCGGACCCGGACCCGGACCCGGACACGGACCCGGACCTGGACCCGGACACGGACCAAGACACGGACCCGGACCCGGACCCGGACCCGGACACGGACACGGACCTGGACACGGACCCAGACACGGACCCGGACCCGGACCCGGACCCGGACCCTTACCTGGACCCGGACCCGGACCCGGACCCGGACCCGGACCCGGACCCGGACCCGGACCCGGACCCGGACACGGACCCGGACCCGGACCCTTACCCGGACCCGGACCCGGACCCGGACATTTACCCGGACCCTTACCCGGACCCGGACCCGGACCCGGACATTTACCTGGACCCTTACCCGGACCCGGACCCGGACCCAGACGTGGACCCAGACCCGGACCCGGACCCGGACCCGGACCCGGACCCTTACCCGGACCATTACCCGGACCCGGACACGGAACCGGACACAGACCCGGACCCGGACCCGGACCCGGACCCGGACCATTACCCGGACCCGGACCCTTACCCGGACCCGGACCCGGACCCGGACCCAGACCCGGACCCTTAACCGGACCCGGACCCAGACCCGGACCTGGACACAGACCCTTACCCGGACCCGGACCCGGACCCGGACCCGGACCCGGACCCGGACCCGGACCCGGACCCAGACCTGGAACCTTACCCCGACCCGGACCCGGACCCGGACCCTTACCCAGACCCGGACCCGGACACTTACCCGGACCCGGACACTTACCCGGACCCGGACACGGACCCGGACACGGACCCGGACCCAGACCCGGACCCTTACCCGGACCCGGACCCGGACCCGGACCCGGACCCGGACCCTTACCCGGAACCGGAACCGGAACCGGAACCGGACCCGGAACCGGACCCTTACCAGGACCCGGACCCAGACCCGGACCCGGACCCGGACCCGGACCCAGACACTTACCCGGACCCAGACCCGGACCCAGACCCGGACCCGGACCCGGACCCGGACCTGGACACGGACCCATACCCGGACCCGGACCCGGACCCGGACATGGACACGAACCCGTACCCGGACTCGGACCCGGACCCGGACCCGGACCCGGACCCTTACCCGGACCCGGACCCGGACCCTTATCTGGACCCGGACCCGGACCCGGACCCGGACCCTTACCCGGACACGGACACGGACACAGACACGGACACGGACCCAGACCCTGACCCGGACCCGGACCCGGACCCGGACCCTTACCCGGACCCGGACCCGGACCCGGACCCGGACCCGGACCCGGACCCGGACCCGGACCCAGACCCGGACCCTTACCCGGACCCAGACCCGGACCCTGACCCGGACCCGGACCCGGACCCAGACACGGACCCGGACCCGGACACGGACACGGACACGGAAATGGACACGGACCCGGACCTGGACCCGGACCCTTACCCGGACCCGGACCCGGACCCGGACACGGACACGGACACGGACACGGACCCTTACCCGGACCCGGACCCGGACCCGGACCGTTACCCGGACCCGGACACGGACCCGGACCCGGACCCTTACCCGGACCCGGACCCGGACCCGGACCCTTATCTGGACCCGGACACGGACCCGGACCCGGACCCTTACCCGGACACGGACACGGACACAGACACGGACACGGACCCAGACCCTGACCCGGACCCGGACCCGGACCCGGACCCTTACCCGGACCCGGACCCGGACCCGGACCCGGACCCGGACCCGGACCCTGACCTGGACCCGGATCCGGACCCGGACCCGGACACGGACACGGACACGGACACGGACACGGACACGGACACGGACACGGACACGGACACGGACCCTTACCCGGACCCGGACCCGGACCCGGACCCGGACCCGGACCCGGACCCGGACCCGGACCCGGACCGTTACCCGGACCCGGACCAGGACCCGGAAACGGACCCGGAACCGGACCCAGAAACTTACCCGGACCCGGACCCGGACCCGGACCCGGACCCGGACCCGGACCCTTACCCGGACACTGACACGGACCCGGACATGGACCCGGACCCGGACCCGGACCCGGACCCGGACCCGGACCCGGACCCGGACCTGGACCCGGACCCGGACCCGGACCCTTACCCGGACATGGACCCGGACCCGGACCCTTATCTGGACCCGGACACGGACCCGGACACGGACCCGGACCCGGACACAGACACGGACACGGACCCAGACCCTGACACGGACCCAGACCCAAACCCGGACCCTTACCCGGATACGGACCCGGACCCGGACCTTGACCCTTACCCGGACCCGGACCCGGACCCGGACCCTTATCTGGACCCGGACCCGGACCCGGACCCGGACCCTTACCCGGACCCGGACCCGGACCCGGACCCGGACCCGGACCCGGACCCGGACCCGGACCCTTACCCGGACCCAGACCCGGACCCTGACCCAGACCTGGACCCGGACCCGGACCCGGACAAGGACACGGACACGGACACGGACACGGAAATGGACACGGACCCGGACCTGGACCCGGACCCTTACCCGGACCCGGACCTGGACCCGGACCCGGACCCGGACCCGGACCCGGACCCGGACCCGGACCCTTACCCGGACCCGGACCCGGACCCGGACCGTTACCCGGACCCGGACCCGGACCCGGACCCGGAACCGGACCCTTACCAGGACCCGGACCCGGACCCGGACCCGGACCCGGACCCGGACCCGGACCCAGACACTTACCCGGACCCGGACCCGGACCCTGACCCGGACCCGGACCCTGACCCGGACCCGGACCCGGACACTTACCCGGACCCGAACCCGGACCCGGACCCGGACCCGGACCCGGACCCGGACCCGGACCCGGACCCGGACATTTACCCGGACCCTTACCCGGAACCGGACATTTACCCGGACCCGGACCCGGACCCGGACCCGGACCCGGACCCGGACCCGGACCCGGACCCGGACCCTTACCCGGACCCGGACCCGGACCCAGACCCAGACCCTGACCCGGACCCGGACCCGGACCCGGACCCGGACCCGGACACGGACACAGACACGGACACGGACACGGACACGGACACGGACACGGACACGGACCCGGACCCGGACCCGGACCCTTACCCGGACCCGGACCCGGACCCGGACCCGGACCCGGACCCGGACCCGGACCCGGACCTGGACCCGGACCCCGACCCGGACCCGGACCCGGACATTTACCCGGACCCTTACCCGGACCCGGACCCGGACATTTACCTGGACCCTTACCCGGACCCAGCCCCGACCCCGGACCCGGCCCCGGCCCCGGCCCCGGCCCCGGACCCCGACCTTTACCCGGACCCGGACATGGAACCGGACCCGGACCCAGACCCGGACCCAGACCCGGACCCAGACCCGGACCCTTACCCGGACCCGGACCCGGACCTGGACCCGGACCCGGACCCGGACCATAACCCGGACCCGGACCCTTACCCGGACCCGGACCCGGACCCGGACCCTTACCCGGACCCGGACCCGGACCCTGACCCGGACCCGGACCCGGACCCGGACCCGGACCCTTACCCGGACCCGGACCCGGACCCGGACCCGGACCCGGACCCGGACCCGGACCCAGTCCCAGACCCTTACCCGGACCCGGACCCGGACCCGGACCCGGACCCAGACCCGGACCCGGACCCGGACCCGGACCCGGACACGGACCCGGACCCGGACACGGACACGGACCCAGACACGGACCCGGACCCGGACCCGGACCCTTACCCGGACCCGGACACGGACACGGACCCGGACCCGGACACGGACCCGGACCCGGACCCGGACCCGGACCCGGACCCTTACCTGGACCCGGACCCGGACCCGGACCTGGACCCGGACCCGGACCCGGACCCGGACACGGACCCGGACATTTACCCGGACCCTTACCCGGACCCGGACCCGGACCCGGACATTTACCTGGACCCTTACCCGGACCCGGACCCGGACCCAGACGCGGACCCAGACCCGGACCCGGACCCGGTCCCGGACCCTTACCCGGACCCGGACCCGGACCCGGACATTTACCCGGACCCTTACCCGGACCCGGACCCGGACCCGGACATTTACCTGGACCCTTACCCGGACCCGGACCCGGACCCAGACGCGGACCCAGACCCGGACCCGGACCCGGACCCGGACCCGGACCCTTACCCGGACCCTTACCCGGACCATTACCCGGACCCGGACACGGAACCGGACACAGACCCGGACCCGGACCCGGACCCGGACCCGGACCATTACCCGGACCCGGACCCTTACCCGGACCCGGACCCGGACCCGGACCCAGACCCGGACCCTTAACCGGACCCGGACCCAGACCCGGACCCTGACCCGGACACAGACCCTTACCCGGACCCGGACCCGGACCCGGACCCGGACCCGGACCCGGACCCGGACCCAGACCTGGAACCTTACCCCGACCCGGACCCGGACCCGGACCCTTACCCAGACCCGGACCCGGACACTTACCCGGACCCGGACACGGACCCGGACACGGACACGGACCCAGACCCGGACCCTTACCCGGACCCGGACCCGGACCCGGACACGGACACGGACCCGGACCCGGACCCGGACCCTTACCCGGAACCGGAACCGGACCCGGAACCGGACCCGGAACCGGACCCTTACCAGGACCCGGACCCAGACCCGGACCCGGACCCGGACCCGGACCCTTACCCGGACCATTACCCGGACCCGGACACGGAACCGGACACAGACCCGGACCCGGACCCGGACCCGGACCCGGACCATTACCCGGACCCGGACCCTTACCCGGACCCGGACCCGGACCCGGACCCAGACCCGGACCCTTAACCGGACCCGGACCCAGACCCGGACCCGGACCCGGACACAGACCCTTACCCGGACCCGGACCCGGACCCGGACCCGGACCCTTACCAGGACCCGGACCCGGACCCGGACACGGACACGGACCCAGACACGGACCCGGACCCGGACCCGGACCCTTACCCGGACCCGGACCCGGACCCGGACACGGACACGGACACGGACCCGGACCCGGACCCGGACCCGGACCCGGACCCTTACCTGGACCCGGACCCGGACCCGGACCTGGACCCGGACCCGGACCCGGACCCGGACACGGACCCGGACATTTACCCGGACCCTTACCCGGACCCGGACCCGGACCCGGACATTTACCTGGACCCTTACCCGGACCCGGACCCGGACCCAGACGCGGACCCAGACCCGGACCCGGACCCGGACCCGGACCCTTACCCGGACCCGGACCCGGACCCGGACATTTACCCGGACCCTTACCCGGACCCGGACCCGGACCCGGACATTTACCTGGACCCTTACCCGGACCCGGACCCGGACCCAGACGCGGACCCAGACCCGGACCCGGACCCGGACCCGGACCCGGACCCTTACCCGGACCATTACCCGGACCCGGACACGGAACCGGACACAGACCCGGACCCGGACCCGGACCCGGACCCGGACCATTACCCGGACCCGGACCCTTACCCGGACCCGGACCCGGACCCGGACCCAGACCCGGACCCTTAACCGGACCCGGACCCAGACCCGGACCCGGACCCGGACACAGACCCTTACCCGGACCCGGACCCGGACCCGGACCCGGACCCGGACCCGGACCCGGACCCAGACCTGGAACCTTACCCCGACCCGGACCCGGACCCGGACCCTTACCCAGACCCGGACCCGGACACTTACCCGGACCCGGACACGGACCCGGACACGGACACGGACCCAGACCCGGACCCTTACCCGGACCCGGACCCGGACCCGGACACGGACACGGACCCGGACCCGGACCCGGACCCTTACCCGGAACCGGAACCGGACCCGGAACCGGACCCGGAACCGGACCCTTACCAGGACCCGGACCCAGACCCGGACCCGGACCCGGACCCGGACCCTTACCCGGACCATTACCCGGACACGGACACGGAACCGGACACAGACCCGGACCCGGACCCGGACCCGGACCCGGACCATTACCCGGACCCGGACCCTTACCCGGACCCGGACCCGGACCCGGACCCAGACCCGGACCCTTAACCGGACCCGGACCCAGACCCGGACCCGGACCCGGACACAGACCCTTACCCGGACCCGGACCCGGACCCGGACCCGGACCCGGACCCGGACCCGGACCCGGACCCAGACCTGGAACCTTACCCCGACCCGGACCCGGACCCGGACCCTTACCCAGACCCGGACCCGGACACTTACCCGGACCCGGACACGGACCCGGACACGGACACGGACCCAGACCCGGACCCTTACCCGGACCCGGACCCGGACCCGGACCCGGACCCGGACACGGACCCGGACCCGGACCCGGACCCTTACCCGGAACCGGAACCGGACCCGGAACCGGACCCGGAACCGGACCCGTACCAGGACCCGGACCCAGACCCGGACCCGGACCCGGACCCGGACCCAGACACTTACCCGGACCCAGACCCGGACCCAGACCCGGACCCGGACCCGGACCCGGACCTGGACACGGACCCATACCCGGACCCGGACCCGGACCCGGACATGGACACGAATCCTTAGCCGGACCCGGACCCGGACCCGGACCCGGATCCGGACCCTTACCCGGACCCGGACCCGGACCCGGACCCTTATCTGGACCCGGACCCGGACCCGGACCCGGACCCTTACCCGGACACGGACACGGACACAGACACGGACACGGACCCAGACCCTGACCCGGACCCGGACCCGGACCCTTAACCGGACCCGGACCCGGACCCGGACCCGGATCCGGACCCGGACCCGGACCCGGACCCGGACCCTTACCCGGACCCAGACCCGGACCCTGACCCGGACCCGGACCCGGACCCAGACACGGACACGGACACGGACACGGACACGGACACGGACACGGAAATGGACACGGACCCGGACCTGGACCCGGACCCTTACCCGGACCCGGACCCGGACCCGGACCCGGACACGGACACGGACACGGACCCTTACCCGGACCCGGACCCGGACCCGGACCGTTACCCGGACCCGGACCCGGACCCGGACCCGGACCCGGATCCGGAACCGGACCCTTACCCGGACACGGACCCGGACCCTTATCTGGACCCGGACCCGGACCCGGACACGGACCCGGACCCGGACACAGACACGGACACGGACCCAGACCCTGACCCGGACCCGGACCCGGACCCTTACCCGGACCCGGACCCGGACCCGGACCCGGACCCGGACCCGGACCCGGACCCGGACACGGCCACGGACACGGACACGGAAATGGACACGGACACGGACCTGGACCCGGACCCTTACCCGGACCCGGACCCGGACCCGGACACAGACACGGACACGGACCCAGACCCTGACCCGGACCCGGACCCGGACCCTTACCCGGACCCGGACCCGGACCCGGACCCGGACCCGGACCCGGACCCGGACCCGGACACGGCCACGGACACGGACACGGAAATGGACACGGACACGGACCTGGACCCGGACCCTTACCCGGACCCGGACCCGGACCCGGAACCGGACACGGACACGGACACGGACCGTTACCCGGACCCGGACCCGGACCCGGACCCGGACCGTTACCCGGACCCGGACCCGGACCCGGACCCGGAACCGGACCCTTACCCGGACACGGACACGGACCCGGACCCTTATCTGGACCCGGACACGGACCCGGACACGGACCCGGACCCGGACACAGACACGGACACGGACCCAGACCCTGACCCGGACCCGGACCCGGACCCTTACCCGGACCCGGACCCGGACCCGGACCCGGACCCGGACCCGGACCCGGACCCGGACCCAGAAACTTACCCGGACCCGGACCCGGACCCGGACCCGGACCCGGACCCGGACCCGGACCCGGACCCTTACCCGGACCCAGACCCGGACCCTGACCCGGACCCGGACCCGGACCCAGACACGGACCCGGACACGGACACGGACACGGACCCGGACACGGAAATGGACACGGACCCGGACCTGGACCCGGACCCTTACCCGGACCCGGACCCGGACCCGGACCCGGACCCGGACACGGACACGGACCCTTACCCGGACCCGGACCCGGACCCGGACCGTTACCCGGACCCGGACCCGGACCCGGACCCGGAACCGGACCCTTACCCGGACACGGACACGGACCCGGACCCTTATCTGGACCCGGACACGGACCCGGACACGGACCCGGACCCGGACACAGACACGGACACGGACCCAGACCCTGACCCGGACCCGGACCCGGACCCTTATCCGGACCCGGACCCGGACCCGGACCCGGACCCGGACCCGGACACGGACACGGACACGGACACGGACATGGAAATGGACACGGACCCGGACCTGGACCCGGACCCTTACCCGGACCCGGACCCGGACCCGGACCCGGACCCGGACCCGGACACGGACCCTTACCCGGACCCGGACCCGGACACGGACCCGGACCCGGACCCGGACCCGGACCCGGACCCAGAAACTTACCCTTACCCGGACACGGACACGGACACAGACACGGACACGGACCCAGACCCTGACCCGGACCCGGACCCGGACCCTTAACCGGACCCGGACCCGGACCCGGACCCGGATCCGGACCCGGACCCGGACCCGGACCCGGACCCTTACCCGGACCCAGACCCGGACCCTGACCCGGACCCGGACCCGGACCCAGACACGGACACGGACACGGACACGGACACGGACACGGAAATGGACACGGACCCGGACCTGGACCCGGACCCTTACCCGGACCCGGACCCGGACCCGGACCCGGACACGGACACGGACACGGACCCTTACCCGGACCCGGACCCGGACCCGGACCGTTACCCGGACCCGGACCCGGACCCGGACCCGGACCCGGATCCGGAACCGGACCCTTACCCGGACACGGACCCGGACCCTTATCTGGACCCGGACCCGGACCCGGACACGGACCCGGACCCGGACACAGACACGGACACGGACCCAGACCCTGACCCGGACCCGGACCCGGACCCTTACCCGGACCCGGACCCGGACCCGGACCCGGACCCGGACCCGGACCCGGACCCGGACACGGCCACGGACACGGACACGGAAATGGACACGGACACGGACCTGGACCCGGACCCTTACCCGGACCCGGACCCGGACCCGGACCCGGACACGGACACGGACACGGACCGTTACCCGGACCCGGACCCGGACCCGGACCCGGACCGTTACCCGGACCCGGACCCGGACCCGGACCCGGAACCGGACCCTTACCCGGACACGGACACGGACCCGGACCCTTATCTGGACCCGGACACGGACCCGGACACGGACCCGGACCCGGACACAGACACGGACACGGACCCAGACCCTGACCCGGACCCGGACCCGGACCCTTACCCGGACCCGGACCCGGACCCGGACCCGGACCCGGACCCGGACCCGGACCCGGACCCGGACCCAGAAACTTACCCGGACCCGGACCCGGACCCGGACCCGGACCCGGACCCGGAACCGGACCCTTACCCGGACCCAGACCCGGACCCTGACCCGGACCCGGACCCGGACCCAGACACGGACCCGGACACGGACACGGACACGGACACGGACACGGAAATGGACACGGACCCGGACCTGGACCCGGACCCTTACCCGGACCCGGACCCGGACCCGGACCCGGACCCGGACACGGACACGGACCCTTACCCGGACCCGGACCCGGACACGGACCGTTACCCGGACCCGGACCCGGACCCGGACCCGGAACCGGACCCTTACCCGGACACGGACACGGACCCGGACCCTTATCTGGACCCGGACACGGACCCGGACACGGACCCGGACCCGGACACAGACACGGACACGGACCCAGACCCTGACCCGGACCCGGACCCGGACCCTTATCCGGACCCGGACCCGGACCCGGACCCGGACCCGGACCCGGACACGGACACGGACACGGACACGGACACGGAAATGGACACGGACCCGGACCTGGACCCGGACCCTTACCCGGACCCGGACCCGGACCCGGACCCGGACCCGGACACGGACACGGACCCTTACCCGGACCCGGACCCGGACACGGACCGTTACCCGGACCCGGACCCGGACCCGGACCCGGAACCGGACCCTTACCCGGACACGGACACGGACCCGGACCCTTATCTGGACCCGGACACGGACCCGGACACGGACCCGGACCCGGACACAGACACGGACACGGACCCAGACCCTGACCCGGACCCGGACCCGGACCCTTACCCGGACCCGGACCCGGACCCGGACCCGGACCCGGACCCGGACCCGGACCCGGACCCAGACCCGGACCCGGACCCGGACCCGGACCAGGACCCAGACCCGGACCATTACCCGGACCCGGACCCGGAACTGGACACAGACCCGGACCCGGACCCGGACCCGGACCCGGACCATTACCCGGACCCGGACCCTTACCCGGACCCGGACCCGGACCCGGACCCAGACCCGGACCCTTAACCGGACCCGGACCAAGACCCGGACCCGGACACAGACCCTTACCCGGACCCGGACCCGGACCCGGACCCGGACCCGGACCCGGACCCAGACCTGGAACCTTACCCGGACCCGGACCCGGACCCGGACCCTTACCCAGACCCGGACCCGGACCCTTACCCGGACCCGGACACGGACCCGGACACGGACCCGGTCCCAGACCCGGACCCTTACCCGGACCCGGACACGGACCCGGACCCGGACACGGACCCGGACCCGGACCCGGACCCTTACCCGGAACCGGAACCGGACCCGGAACCGGACCCTTACCCGGACACGGACACGGACCCGGACCCTTATCTGGACCCGGACACGGACCCGGACACGGACCCGGACCCGGACACAGACACGGACACGGACCCAGACCCTGACCCGGACCCGGACCCGGACCCTTACCCGGACCCGGACCCGGACCCGGACCCGGACCCGGACCCGGACCCGGACCCTTACCCGGACCCAGACCCGGACCCTGACCCGGACCCGGACCCGGACCCAGACACGGACCCGGACACGGACACGGACACGGACACGGACACGGAAATGGACACGGACCCGGACCTGGACCCGGACCCTTACCCGGACCCGGACCCGGACCCGGACACGGACACGGACCCTTACCCGGACCCGGACCCGGACCCGGACCGTTACCCGGACCCGGACCCGGACCCGGACCCGGAACCGGACCCTTACCCGGACACGGACACGGACCCGGACCCTTATCTGGACCCGGACACGGACCCGGACACGGACCCGGACCCGGACACAGACACGGACACGGACCCAGACCCTGACCCGGACCCGGACCCGGACCCTTATCCGGACCCGGACCCGGACCCGGACCCGGACCCGGACCCGGACACGGACACGGACACGGACACGGACACGGAAATGGACACGGACCCGGACCTGGACCCGGACCCTTACCCGGACCCGGACCCGGACCCGGACCCGGACCCGGACACGGACACGGACCCTTACCCGGACCCGGACCCGGACCCGGACCGTTACCCGGACCCGGACCCGGACCCGGACCCAGAACCGGACCCTTACCCGGACACGGACACGGACCCGGACCCTTATCTGGACCCGGACACGGACCCGGACACGGACCCGGACCCGGACACAGACACGGACACGGACCCAGACCCTGACCCGGACCCGGACCCGGACCCTTACCCGGACCCGGACCCGGACCCGGACCCGGACCCGGACCCGGACCCGGACCCGGACCCGGACCCGGACCCAGAAACTTACCCGGACCCGGACCCGGACCCGGACCCGGACCCGGACCCTTACACGGACACAGACCCGGACCCGGACATGGACCCGGACCCGGACCCGGACCCGGACCCGGACCCGGACCCAGACCCGGACCCGGACCCGGACCCGGACCCGGACCCGGACACGGACACGGACACGGACCCAGACACGGACACGGACCCGGACCCTTACCCGGACCCGGACCCGGACCCGGACCCGGACCCGGACCCGGACCCGGACACGGACCCGGACCCGGACCCTTACCCGGACCCGGACCCGGACCCGGACATTTACCCGGACCCTTACCCGGACCCGGACCCGGACCCGGACATTTACCTGGACCCTTACCCGGACCCGGACCCGGACCCAGACGCGGACCCAGACCCGGACCCGGACCCGGACCCGGACCAGGACCCAGACCCGGACCATTACCCGGACCCGGACACGGAACTGGACACAGACCCGGACCCGGACCCGGACCCGGACCCGGACCATTACCCGGACCCGGACCCTTACCCGGACCCGGACCCGGACCCGGACCCAGACCCGGACCCTTAACCGGACCCGGACCAAGACCCGGACCCGGACACAGACCCTTACCCGGACCCGGACCCGGACCCGGACCCGGAACCGGACCCAGACCTGGAACCTTACCCGGACCCGGACCCGGACCCGGACCCTTACCCAGACCCGGACCCGGACCCTTACCCGGACCCGGACACGGACCCGGACACGGACCCGGTCCCAGACCCGGACCCTTACCCGGACCCGGACACGGACCCGGACCCGGACACGGACCCGGACCCGGACCCGGACCCTTACCCGGAACCGGAACCGGACCCGGAACCGGACCCGGAACCGGACCCTTACCAGGACCCGGACCCAGACCCGGACCCGGACCCGGACCCGGACCCGGACCCAGACACTTACCCGGACCCAGACCCGGACCCAGACCCGGACCCGGACCCGGACCCGGACCTGGACACGGACCCGGACCCGGACCCGGACCCGGACATGGACACGGACCCTTACCCGGACCCGGACCCGGACCCGGACCCGGACCCGGACCCGGACCCTTACCCGGACCCGGACCCGGACCCGGACCCGGACCCGGACCCGGACCCGGACCCGGACCCGGACCCGGACCCTTACCCGGACCCGGACCCGGACCCGGACATTTACCCGGACCCTTACCCGGACCCGGACCCGGACCCGGACATTTACCTGGACCCTTACCCAGACCCGGACCCGGACCCGGACCCGGACCAGGACCCAGACCCGGACCATTACCCGGACCCGGACACGGAACCGGACACAGACCCGGACCTGGACCCGGACCCGGACCCGGACCATTACCCGGACCCGGACCCTTACCCGGACCCGGACCCGGACCCGGACCCAGACCCGGACCCTTAACCGGACCCGGACCAAGACCCGGACCCGGACACAGACCCTTACCCGGACCCGGACCCAGACCCGGACCCGGACCCGGACCCGGACCCAGACCTGGAACCTTACCCGGACCCGGACCCGGACCTGGACCCTTACCCAGACCCGGACCCGGACCCTTACCCGGACCCGGACACGGACCCGGACATGGACCCGGTCCCAGACCCGGACCCTTACCCGGACCCGGACACGGACCCGGACCCGGACACGGACCCGGACCCGGACCCGGACCCTTACCCGGAACCGGAACCGGACCCGGAACCGGACCCGGAACCGGACCCTTACCAGGACCCGGACCCAGACCCGGACCCGGACCCGGACCCGGACCCGGACCCAGACACTTACCCGGACCCAGACCCGGACCCAGACCCGGACCCGGACCCGGACCCGGACCTGGACACGGACCCGTACCCGGACCCGGACCCGGACCCGGACATGGACACGGACCCTTACCCGGACCCGGACCCGGACCCGGACCCGGACCCGGACCCTTACCCGGACCCGGACCCGGACCCGGACCCTTATCTGGACCCGGACCCGGACCCGGACCCGGACCCTTACCCGGACACGGACACGGACACAGACACGGACACGGACCCAGACCCTGACCCGGACCCGGACCCGGACCCTTACCCGGACCAGGACCCGGACCCGGACCCGGACCCGGACCCGGACCCGGACCCTTACCCGGACCCAGACCCGGACCCTGACCCGGACCCGGACCCGGACCCGGACCCGGACACGGACCCGGACACGGACCCGGACACGGACACGGACACGGACACGGACACGGAAATGGACCCGGACC
The DNA here is from genome assembly GCA_022577455.1 of Arizona elegans. Taxonomy (NCBI): domain Eukaryota; kingdom Metazoa; phylum Chordata; class Lepidosauria; order Squamata; family Colubridae; genus Arizona; species Arizona elegans. Next base: position 583,876 of record JAKOOJ010000026.1, read on the forward strand.
CGGACCCGGACCCGGACCCGGACCCGGACCCGGACCCGGACCCGGACCCGGACCCGGACCCGGACCCTTACCCGGACCCGGACCCGGACCCGGACCCGGACCCTTACCCGGACCTGGACCCGGACCCGGACCCGGACCCGGACCCGGACCCGGACCCGGACCCGGACCCGGACCCGGACCCGGAAACGGACCCGGAACCGGACCCTTACCCAGACACGGACCCGGAACCGGACATGGACCCAGACCCGGACCCGGACCCGGACCCGGAACCGGACCCGGACCCTAACCCGGACCCGGACCCGGACCCGGACCTGGACCCGGACCCGGACCCGGACACGGACCCGGACACGGACCCGGACACGGACCCGGACACGGACCCTTACCCGGACCCGGACCCGGACCCGGACATTTACCCGGACCATTACCCGGACCCGGACCCGGACCCGGACATTTACCTGGACCCTTACCCGGACCCGGACCCGGACCCAGACGCGGACCCAGACCCGGACCCGGACCCGGACCCGGACCCGGACCCAGACCCGGACCATTACCCGGACCCGGACACGGAACCGGACACAGACCCGGACCCAGACCCGGACCCGGACCCGGACCATTACCCGGACCCGGACCCTTACCCGGACCCGGACCCGGACCCGGACCCGGACCCGGACCCGGACCCGGACCCGGACCCGGACCCGGACCCTTAACCGGACCCGGACCCAGACCCGGACCCGGACACAGACCCTTACCCGGACCCGGACCCGGACCCGGACCCGGACCCGGACCCGGACCCAGACCTGGAACATTACCCGGACACGGACCCGGACCCGGACCCTTACCCAGACACGGACCCGGACCCTTACCCGGACCCGGACACGGATCCGGACACGGACCCGGACACAGACCCGGACCCTTACCCGGACCCGGACCCGGACCCGGACACAGACCCGGACACGGACCCGGACCCGGACCCGGACCCTTACCCGGAACCGGAACTGGACCCGGAACCGGACCCGGAACCGGACCCTTACCAGGACCCGGACCCAGACCCGGACCCGGACCCGGACCCGGACCCAGACACTTACCCGGACCCAGACCCGGACCCAGACCCAGACCCGGACCCGGACCCGGACCTGGACACGGACCCTTACCCGGACCCGGACCCGGACCCGGACATGGACACGGACCCTTACCCGGACCCGGAACCGGACCCGGACCCGGACCCGGACGCTTATCTGGACCCGGACCAGGACCCTTATCTGGACCCGGACCCGGACCCGGACCCGGACCCTTACCCGGACACGGACACGGACACAGACACGGACACGGACCCAGACCCTGACCCGGACCCGGACCCGGACCCTTACCCGGACCCAGACCCGGACCCGGATTCGGACCCGGACCCGGACCCGGACAATTACCCGGACCCGGACCCGGACCCGGACCGTTACCCGGACCCGGACCCGGACCCGGACCCGGACCCGGACCCGGACCCGGACCCGGACCCGGACCCTGACCCGGACCCTTAACCGGAACCGGACATTTACCCGGACCCGGACCCGGACCCGGACCCGGACCCGGACCCGGACCCTTACCCGGACCCGGACCCGGACCCGGACCCGGACCCTGACCCGGACCCGGACCCGGACCCGGACCCGGACCCGGACACGGACACGGACACAGACACGGACACGGACACGGACACGGACACGGACACGGACACGGACCCGGAAACGGACCCGGAACCGGACCCTTACCAGGACCCGGACCCGGACCCGGACCCGGACCCGGACCCAGACACTTACCCGGACCCGGACCCGGACCCGGACCCGGACCCGGACCCTTACCCGGACCCGGACCCAGACCCGGACCCGGACCCGGACCCTAACCCGGACCCGGACCCGGACCCGGACCCGGACCCGGACCCGGACCCGGACCCGGACCCGGACCCTGACCCGGACCCTTACCCGGACCCGGACCCGGACCCGGACCCGGACCCGGACGCGGACCCGGACCCGGACCCGGACCCGGACATTTACCCGGACCCTTACCCGGAACCGGACATTTACCCGGACCCTTACCCGGACCCGGACCCGGACCCGGATCTGTACCCGGACCCGGACCCGGACCCAGACCCTGACACGGACCCGGACCTGGACCCGGACCCGGACCCGGACCCTTATCTGGACCCGGACCCGGACCCGGACCCTTACCCGGACACGGACACGGACACAGACACTGACACGGACCCAGACCCTGACCCGGACACGGACCCGGACCCTTACCCGGACCCGGACCCGGACCCGGACCCGGACCCGGACCCTTACCCGGACCCGGACCCGGACCCGGACATGGACCCGGACCCGGACCCGGACCCGGACCCGGACCCGGACCCAGACCCGGACCCGGACCCGGACCCTAACCCGGACCCAGACCCGGACCCGGACCCGGACCCGGACCCTTACCCGGACCCGGACCCAGAACCGGACCCGGACCCGGACCCGGACCCGGACCCGGACCCAGACCCTGACACGGACCCGGACCCGGACCCTTACCCGGACCCGAACCCGGACCCGGACCCGGACCCGGACCCGGACCCGGACCCGGACCCGGACCCGGACCCGGACCCGGACATTTACCCGGACCCTTACCCGGAACCGGACATTTACCCGGACCCTTACCCGGACCCAGACCCGGACCCGGATCTTTACCCGGACCCGGAAACGGACCCAGACCCTGACCCGGACACGGACACGGACCCGGACACGGACCCGGTCCCAGACCCGGACCCTTACCCGGACCCGGACACGGACCCGGACCCGGACACGGACCCGGACCCGGACCCGGACCCTTACCCGGAACGGGAACCGGACCCGTAACCGGACCCGGAACCGGACCCTTACCAGGACCCGGACCCAGACCCGGACCCGGACCCGGACCCGGACCCGGACCCAGACACTTACCCGGACCCAGACCCGGACCCAGACCCGGACCCGGACCCGGACCCGGACCTGGACACGGACCCGTACCCGGACCCGGACCCGGACCCGGACATGGACACGGACCCTTACCCGGACCCGGACCCGGACCCGGACCCGGACCCGGACCCGGACCCTTACCCGGACCCGGACCCGGACCCGGACCCTGACCCGGACCCTTACCCGGACCCGGACCCGGACCCGGACCCGGACCCGGACCCTAACCCGGACCCAGACCCGGACCCGGACCCGGACCCGGACCCTTACCCGGACCCGGACCCAGAACCGGACCCGGACCCGGACCCGGACCCGGACCCGGACCCAGACCCTGACCCGGACCCGGACCCGGACCCTTACCCGGACCCGAACCCGGACCCGGACCCGGACCCGGACCCGGACCCGGACCCGGACCCGGACATTTACCCGGACCCTTACCCGGAACCGGACATTTACCCGGACCCTTACCCGGACCCAGACCCGGACCCGGATCTTTACCCGGACCCGGAAACGGACCCAGACCCTGACCCGGACACGGACACGGACCCGGACACGGACCCGGTCCCAGACCCGGACCCTTACCCGGACCCGGACACGGACCCGGACCCGGACACGGACCCGGACCCGGACCCGGACCCTTACCCGGAACGGGAACCGGACCCGGAACCGGACCCGGAACCGGACCCTTACCAGGACCCGGACCCAGACCCGGACCCGGACCCGGACCCGGACCCGGACCCAGACACTTACCCGGACCCAGACCCGGACCCAGACCCGGACCCGGACCCGGACCCGGACCTGGACACGGACCCGTACCCGGACCCGGACCCGGACCCGGACATGGACACGGACCCTTACCCGGACCCGGACCCGGACCCGGACCCGGACCCGGACCCGGACCCTTACCCGGACCCGGACCCGGACCCGGACCCTGACCCGGACCCTTACCCGGACCCGGACCCGGACCCGGACCCGGACCCGGACCCTAACCCGGACCCAGACCCGGACCCGGACCCGGACCCGGACCCTTACCCGGACCCGGACCCAGAACCGGACCCGGACCCGGACCCGGACCCGGACCCGGACCCAGACCCTGACCCGGACCCGGACCCGGACCCTTACCCGGACCCGAACCCGGACCCGGACCCGGACCCAGACCCGGACCCGGACACAGACCCTTACCCGGACCCGGACCCGGACCCGGACCCGGACCCGGACCCGGACCCAGACCTGGAACATTACCCGGACACGGACCCGGACCCGGACCCTTACCCAGACACGGACCCGGACCCTTACCCGGACCCGGACACGGATCCGGACACGGACCCGGACACAGACCCGGACCCTTACCCGGACCCGGACCCGGACCCGGACACAGACCCGGACACGGACCCGGACCCGGACCCGGACCCTTACCCGGAACCGGAACTGGACCCGGAACCGGACCCGGAACCGGACCCTTACCAGGACCCGGACCCAGACCCGGACCCGGACCCGGACCCGGACCCAGACACTTACCCGGACCCAGACCCGGACCCAGACCCAGACCCGGACCCGGACCCGGACCTGGACACGGACCCTTACCCGGACCCGGACCCGGACCCGGACATGGACACGGACCCTTACCCGGACCCGGAACCGGACCCGGACCCGGACCCGGACGCTTATCTGGACCCGGACCAGGACCCTTATCTGGACCCGGACCCGGACCCGGACCCGGACCCTTACCCGGACACGGACACGGACACAGACACGGACACGGACCCAGACCCTGACCCGGACCCGGACCCGGACCCTTACCCGGACCCAGACCCGGACCCGGATTCGGACCCGGACCCGGACCCGGACAATTACCCGGACCCGGACCCGGACCCGGACCGTTACCCGGACCCGGACCCGGACCCGGACCCGGACCCGGACCCGGACCCGGACCCGGACCCGGACCCTGACCCGGACCCTTAACCGGAACCGGACATTTACCCGGACCCGGACCCGGACCCGGACCCGGACCCGGACCCGGACCCTTACCCGGACCCGGACCCGGACCCGGACCCGGACCCTGACCCGGACCCGGACCCGGACCCGGACCCGGACCCGGACACGGACACGGACACAGACACGGACACGGACACGGACACGGACACGGACACGGACACGGACCCGGAAACGGACCCGGAACCGGACCCTTACCAGGACCCGGACCCGGACCCGGACCCGGACCCGGACCCAGACACTTACCCGGACCCGGACCCGGACCCGGACCCGGACCCGGACCCTTACCCGGACCCGGACCCAGACCCGGACCCGGACCCGGACCCTAACCCGGACCCGGACCCGGACCCGGACCCGGACCCGGACCCGGACCCGGACCCGGACCCGGACCCTGACCCGGACCCTTACCCGGACCCGGACCCGGACCCGGACCCGGACCCGGACGCGGACCCGGACCCGGACCCGGACCCGGACATTTACCCGGACCCTTACCCGGAACCGGACATTTACCCGGACCCTTACCCGGACCCGGACCCGGACCCGGATCTGTACCCGGACCCGGACCCGGACCCAGACCCTGACACGGACCCGGACCTGGACCCGGACCCGGACCCGGACCCTTATCTGGACCCGGACCCGGACCCGGACCCTTACCCGGACACGGACACGGACACAGACACTGACACGGACCCAGACCCTGACCCGGACACGGACCCGGACCCTTACCCGGACCCGGACCCGGACCCGGACCCGGACCCGGACCCTTACCCGGACCCGGACCCGGACCCGGACATGGACCCGGACCCGGACCCGGACCCGGACCCGGACCCGGACCCAGACCCGGACCCGGACCCGGACCCTAACCCGGACCCAGACCCGGACCCGGACCCGGACCCGGACCCTTACCCGGACCCGGACCCAGAACCGGACCCGGACCCGGACCCGGACCCGGACCCGGACCCAGACCCTGACACGGACCCGGACCCGGACCCTTACCCGGACCCGAACCCGGACCCGGACCCGGACCCGGACCCGGACCCGGACCCGGACCCGGACCCGGACCCGGACCCGGACATTTACCCGGACCCTTACCCGGAACCGGACATTTACCCGGACCCTTACCCGGACCCAGACCCGGACCCGGATCTTTACCCGGACCCGGAAACGGACCCAGACCCTGACCCGGACACGGACACGGACCCGGACACGGACCCGGTCCCAGACCCGGACCCTTACCCGGACCCGGACACGGACCCGGACCCGGACACGGACCCGGACCCGGACCCGGACCCTTACCCGGAACGGGAACCGGACCCGGAACCGGACCCGGAACCGGACCCTTACCAGGACCCGGACCCAGACCCGGACCCGGACCCGGACCCGGACCCGGACCCAGACACTTACCCGGACCCAGACCCGGACCCAGACCCGGACCCGGACCCGGACCCGGACCTGGACACGGACCCGTACCCGGACCCGGACCCGGACCCGGACATGGACACGGACCCTTACCCGGACCCGGACCCGGACCCGGACCCGGACCCGGACCCGGACCCTTACCCGGACCCGGACCCGGACCCGGACCCTGACCCGGACCCTTACCCGGACCCGGACCCGGACCCGGACCCGGACCCGGACCCTAACCCGGACCCAGACCCGGACCCGGACCCGGACCCGGACCCTTACCCGGACCCGGACCCAGAACCGGACCCGGACCCGGACCCGGACCCGGACCCGGACCCAGACCCTGACCCGGACCCGGACCCGGACCCTTACCCGGACCCGAACCCGGACCCGGACCCGGACCCGGACCCGGACCCGGACCCGGACCCGGACATTTACCCGGACCCTTACCCGGAACCGGACATTTACCCGGACCCTTACCCGGACCCAGACCCGGACCCGGATCTTTACCCGGACCCGGAAACGGACCCAGACCCTGACCCGGACACGGACACGGACCCGGACACGGACCCGGTCCCAGACCCGGACCCTTACCCGGACCCGGACACGGACCCGGACCCGGACACGGACCCGGACCCGGACCCGGACCCTTACCCGGAACGGGAACCGGACCCGGAACCGGACCCGGAACCGGACCCTTACCAGGACCCGGACCCAGACCCGGACCCGGACCCGGACCCGGACCCGGACCCAGACACTTACCCGGACCCAGACCCGGACCCAGACCCGGACCCGGACCCGGACCCGGACCTGGACACGGACCCGTACCCGGACCCGGACCCGGACCCGGACATGGACACGGACCCTTACCCGGACCCGGACCCGGACCCGGACCCGGACCCGGACCCGGACCCTTACCCGGACCCGGACCCGGACCCGGACCCTGACCCGGACCCTTACCCGGACCCGGACCCGGACCCGGACCCGGACCCGGACCCTAACCCGGACCCAGACCCGGACCCGGACCCGGACCCGGACCCTTACCCGGACCCGGACCCAGAACCGGACCCGGACCCGGACCCGGACCCGGACCCGGACCCAGACCCTGACCCGGACCCGGACCCGGACCCTTACCCGGACCCGAACCCGGACCCGGACCCGGACCCGGACCCGGACCCGGACCCGGACCCGGACCCGGACATTTACCCGGACCCTTACCCGGAACCGGACATTTACCCGGACCCTTACCCGGACCCAGACCCGGACCCGGATCTTTACCCGGACCCGGAAACGGACCCAGACCCTGACCCGGACACGGACACGGACCCGGACACGGACCCGGTCCCAGACCCGGACCCTTACCCGGACCCGGACACGGACCCGGACCCGGACACGGACCCGGACCCGGACCCGGACCCTTACCCGGAACGGGAACCGGACCCGGAACCGGACCCGGAACCGGACCCTTACCAGGACCCGGACCCAGACCCGGACCCGGACCCGGACCCGGACCCGGACCCAGACACTTACCCGGACCCAGACCCGGACCCAGACCCGGACCCGGACCCGGACCCGGACCTGGACACGGACCCGGACCCGGACCCGGACCCGGACCCGGACATGGACACGGACCCTTACCCGGACCCGGACCCGGACCCGGACCCGGACCCGGACCCGGACCCTTACCCGGACCCGGACCCGGACCCGGACCCTGACCCGGACCCTTACCCGGACCCGGACCCGGACCCGGACCCGGACCCGGACGCGGACCCGGACCCGGACCCGGACGCGGACCCGGACCCGGACCCGGACCCGGACATTTACCCGGACCCTTACCCGGAACCGGACATTTACCCGGACCCTTACCCGGACCCGGACCCGGACCCGGATCTGTACCCGGACCCGGACCCGGACCCAGACCCTGACACGGACCCGGACCTGGACCCGGACCCGGACCCGGACCCTTATCTGGACCCGGACCCGGACCCGGACCCTTACCCGGACACGGACACGGACACAGACACTGACACGGACCCAGACCCTGACCCGGACACGGACCCGGACCCTTACCCGGACCCGGACCCGGACCCGGACCCGGACCCGGACCCGGACCCGGACCCGGACCCGGACACGGACACGGACACGGACCCGGACACGGACACGGACACGGACACGGAAACGGACACGGACCCGGACCCGGACCCGGACACGGACCCGGACACGGACACGGACACGGACCCTTACCCGGACCCGGACCCGGACCCGGACCCGGACCGTTACCCGGACCCGGACCCGGACCCGGAAACGGACCCGGACCCGGACCCTTACCAGGACCCGGACCCGGACCCGGACCCGGACCCGGACCCAGACCCAGACACTTACCCGGACCCGGACCCGGACCCTGACCCGGACCCTTACCCGGACCCGGACCCGGACCCGGACATGGACCCGGACCCGGACCCGGACCCTGACCCGGACCCGGACCCGGACCCTTACCCGGACCCGAACCCGGACCCGGACCCGGACCCGGACCCGGACCCGGACCCGGACCCGGACATTTACCCGGACCCTTACCCGGAACCGGACATTTACCCGGACCCTTACCCGGACCCAGACCCGGACCCGGATCTTTACCCGGACCCGGAAACGGACCCAGACCCTGACCCGGACACGGACACGGACCCGGACACGGACCCGGTCCCAGACCCGGACCCTTACCCGGACCCGGACCCGGACCCGGACCCGGACCCGGAACCGGAACCGGACCCGGAACCGGACCCGGAACCGGACCCTTACCAGGACCCGGACCCAGACCCGGACCCGGACCCGGACCCGGACCCCGACCCAGACACTTACCCGGACCCAGACCCGGACCCAGACCCGGACCCGGACCCGGACCCGGACCTGGACACGGACCCGTACCCAGACCCGGACCCGGACCCGGACATGGACACGGACCCTTACCCGGACCCGGACCCGGACCCGGACCCGGACCCGGACCCGGACCCTTACCCGGACCCGGACCCGGACCCGGACCCTTATCTGGACCCGGACCCGGACCCGGACCCGGACCCTTACCCGGACACGGACACGGACACAGACACGGACACGGACCCAGACCCTGACCCGGACCCGGACCCGGACCCTTACCCGGACCAGGACCCGGACCCGGACCCGGACCCGGACCCGGACCCGGACCCGGACCCTTACCCGGACCCAGACCCGGACCCTGACCCGGACCCGGACCCGGACCCGGACCCGGACACGGACCCGGACACGGACACGGACACGGAAATGGACACGGACCCGGACCTGGACCCGGACCCTTACCCGGACCCGGACCCGGACCAGGACCCGGACCCAGACCCGGACCCTTACCCGGACCCGGACCCGGACCCGGAACCGGACCGTGACCCGGACCCGGACCCGGAACCGGACCCGGACCCGGAACCGGACCCGGACCCGGACCCGGAACCGGACCCTTACCAGGACCCGGACCCGGACCCGGACCCGGACCCGGACCCGGACCCAGACACTTACCCGGACCCGGACCCGGACCCTGACCCGGACCCTTACCCGGACCCGGACCCGGACCCGGACATGGACCCGGAACCGGACATGGACCCGGACCCGGACCCGGACCCGGACCCGGACCCGGACCCGGACCCTAACCCGGACCCGGACCCGGACCTGGACCCGGACCCGGACCCGGACCCGGACCCGGACACGGACCCGGACACGGACCCGGACACGGACCCTTACCCGGACCCGGACCCGGACCCGGACATTTACCCGGACACTTACCCGGAGCCGGACCCGGACCCGGACATTTACCTGGACCCTTACCCGGACCCGGACCCGGACCCAGACGCGGACCCAGACCCGGACCCGGACCCGGACCCGGACCCGGACCCGGACCCAGACCCGGACCATTACCCGGACCCGGACACGGAACCGGACACAGACCCGGACCCAGACCCGGACCCGGACCCGGACCATTACCCGGACCCGGACCCTTACCCGGACCCGGACCCGGACCCGGACCCGGACCCGGACCCGGACCCGGACCCGGACCCGGACCCTTAACCGGACCCGGAGCCAGACCCGGACCCGGACACAGACCCTTACCCGGACCCGGACCCGGACCCGGACCCGGACCCAGACCTGGAACATTACCCGGACCTGGACCCGGACCCGGACCCTTACCCAGACCCGGACCCGGACCCTTACCCGGACCCGGACACGGATCCGGACACGGACCCGGACACGGACCCGGACCCGGACCCGGACCCTTACCCGGAACCGGAACTGGACCCGGAACCGGACCCGGAACCAGACCCTTACCAGGACCCGGACCCAGACCCGGACCCGGACCCGGACCCGGACCCAGACACTTACCCGGACCCAGACCCGGACCCAGACCCGGACCCGGACCCGGACCCGGACCTGGACACGGACCCTTACCCGGACCCGGACCCGGACCCGGACATGGACACGGACCCTTACCCAGACCCGGAACCGGACCCGGACCCGGACCCGGACGCTTATCTGGACCCGGACCCGGACCCTTATCTGGACCCGGACCCGGACCCGGACCCGGACCCTTACCCGGACACGGACACGGACACAGACACGGACACGGACCCAGACCCTGACCCGGACCCGGACCCGGACCCTTACCCGGACCCGGACCCGGACCCGGATTCGGACCCGGACCCGGACCCGGACAATTACCCGGACCCGGACCCGGACCCGGACCGTTACCCGGACCCGGACCCGGACCCGGACCCGGACCCGGACCCGGACCCGGACCCGGACCCGGACCCGGACCCTGACCCGGACCCTTACCCGGACCCGGACCCGGACCCGGACCCGGACCCGGACATTTACCCGGACCCTTACCCGGAACCGGACATTTACCCGGACCCGGACCCGGACCCGGACCCGGACCCGGACCCGGACCCTTTCTCGGACCCGGACCCGGACCCAGACCCGGACCCTGACCCGGACCCGGACCCGGACCCGGACCCGGACACGGACACGGACACAGACACGGACACGGACACGGACACGGACACGGACCCGGACCCGGACCCGGACCCGGACCCGGACCCGGACCCGGACCCGGACCCGGACCCGGACCCGGACCCGGACCCGGACCCTTACCCGGAACCGGAACTGGACCCGGAACCGGACCCGGAACCAGACCCTTACCAGGACCCGGACCCAGACCCGGACCCGGACCCGGACCCGGACCCAGACACTTACCCGGACCCAGACCCGGACCCAGACCCGGACCCGGACCCGGACCCGGACCTGGACACGGACCCTTACCCGGACCCGGACCCGGACCCGGACATGGACACGGACCCTTACCCGGACCCGGAACCGGACCCGGACCCGGACCCGGACGCTTATCTGGACCCGGACCCGGACCCTTATCTGGACCCGGACCCGGACCCGGACCCGGACCCTTACCCGGACACGGACACGGACACAGACACGGACACGGACCCAGACCCTGACCCGGACCCGGACCCGGACCCTTACCCGGACCCGGACCCGGACCCGGATTCGGACCCGGACCCGGACCCGGACAATTACCCGGACCCGGACCCGGACCCGGACCGTTACCCGGACCCGGACCCGGACCCGGACCCGGACCCGGACCCGGACCCGGACCCGGACCCTGACCCGGACCCTTACCCGGACCCGGACCCGGACCCGGACCCGGACCCGGACATTTACCCGGACCCTTACCCGGAACCGGACATTTACCCGGACCCGGACCCGGACCCGGACCCGGACCCGGACCCGGACCCTTTCTCGGACCCGGACCCGGACCCAGACCCGGACCCTGACCCGGACCCGGACCCGGACCCGGACACGGACACGGACACGGACACAGACACGGACACGGACACGGACACGGACACGGACCCGGACCCGGACCCGGACATGGACCCGGACCCGGACCCGGACAAGGACCCGGACACGGACCCAGACCCGGACCCGGACCCGGACCCTAACCCGGACCCGGACCCGGACCCTGACCCGGACCCTTAACCGGACCCGGACCCGGACCCGGACCCGGACCCGGACCCGGACCCGGACATTTACCCGGACCCTTACCCGGAACCGGACATTTACCCGGACCCGGACCCGGACCCGGACCCGGACCCGGAACCGGACCCTTACCCGGACCCGGACCCGGACCCGGACCCGGACCCTGACCCGGACCCGGACCCGGACCCGGACACGGACCCGGACACGGACACGGACACAGACACGGACACGGACACGGACACGGACACGGACACGGACACGGACACGGAAACGGACCCGGAACCGGACCCTTACCAGGACCCGGACCCGGACCCGGACCCGGACCCGGACCCAGACACTTACCCGGACCTGGACCCGGACCCGGACCCGGACCCGGACCCTTACCCGGACCCGGACCCAGACCCGGACCCGGACCCGGTCCCTAACCCGGACCCGGACCCGGACCCGGACCCGGACACGGACCCGGACACGGACCCGGACCCGGACCCGGACCCGGACCCTGACCCGGACCCTTACCCGGACCCGGACCCGGCCCCGGCCCCGGACCCGGACCCGGACCCGGACGCGGACCCGGACCCGGACCCGGACCCGGACATTTACCCCGACCCTTACCCGGAACCGGACATTTACCCGGACCCTTACCCGGACCCGGACCCGGACCCGGATCTGTACCCGGACCCTGACCCGGACCCAGACCCTGACACGGACCCGGACCTGGACCCGGACCCGGACCCGGACCCTTATCTGGACCCGGACCCGGACCCGGACCCTTACCCGGACACGGACACGGACACAGACACTGACACGGACCCAGACCCTGACCCGGACACGGACCCGGACCCTTACCCGGACCCGGACCCGGACCCGGACCCGGACCCGGACCCGGACCCGGACCCGGACACGGACCCGGACACGGACCCGGACACGGACACGGACACGGACACGGAAACGGACCCGGACCCGGACCCGGACCCGGACCCGGACCCGGACCCGGACCCGGACCCGGACCCTGACCCGGACCCTTAACCGGACCCGGACCCGGACCCGGACCCGGACCCGGACCCGGACATTTACCCGGACCCTTACCCGGAACCGGACATTTACCCGGACCCGGACCCGGACCCGGACCCGGACCCGGACCCGGACCCTTACCCGGACCCGGACCCGGACCCGGACCCGGACCCTGACCCGGACTCGGACCCGGACCCGGACCCGGACCCGGACACGGACACGGACACAGACACGGACACGGACACGGACACGGACACGGACACGGACACGGACACGGAAACGGACCCGGAAACGGACCCTTACCAGGACCCGGACCCGGACCCGGACCCGGACCCGGACCCAGACACTTACCCGGACCCGGACCCGGACCCGGACCCGGACCCGGACCCGGACCCTTACCCGGACCCGGACCCAGACCCGGACCCGGACCCGGACCCTAACCCGGACCCGGACCCGGACCCGGACCCGGACCCGGACCCGGACCCGGACCCGGACCCGGACCCGGACCCGGACCCGGACCCTGACCCGGACCCTTACCCGGACCCGGACCCGGACCCGGACCCGGACCCGGACCCGGACCCGGACGCGGACCCGGACCCGGACCCGGACCCGGACATTTACCCGGACCCTTACCCGGAACCGGACATTTACCCGGACCCTTACCCGGACCCGGACCCGGACCCGGATCTGTACCCGGACCCGGACCCGGACCCAGAACCTGACACGGACCCGGACCTGGACCCGGACCCGGACCCGGACCCTTATCTGGACCCGGACCCGGACCCGGACCCTTACCCGGACACGGACACGGACACAGACACTGACACGGACCCAGACCCTGACCCGGACACGGACCCGGACCCTTACCCGGACCCGGACCCGGACCCGGACCCGGACCCGGACCCGGACCCGGACCCGGACACGGACCCGGACACGGACCCGGACACGGACACGGACACGGACACGGAAACGGACACGGACACGGACCCGGACCCGGACCCGGACACGGACACGGACACGGACCCGGACCCTTACCCGGACCCGGACCCGGACCCGGACCCGGACCCGGACCGTTACCCGGACCCGGACCCGGACCCGGAAACGGACCCGGAACCGGACCCTTACCAGGACCCGGACCCGGACCCGGACCCGGACCCGGACCCAGACCCAGACACTTACCCGGACCCGGACCCGGACCCTGACCCGGACCCTTACCCGGACCCGGACCCGGACCCGGACATGGACCCGGACCCGGACCCGGACCCGGACCCGGACCCGGACCCGGACCCGGACCCAGACCCGGACCCGGACCCGGACCCTAACCCGGACCCAGACCCGGACCCGGACCCGGACCCGGACACTTACCCGGACCCGGACCCAGAACCGGACCCGGACCCGGACCCGGACCCGGACCCGGACCCAGACCCTTACCCGGACCCGGACCCGGACCCTTACCCGGACCCGAACCCGGACCCGGACCCAGACCCGGACCCGGACCCGGACCCGGACATTTACCCGGACCCTTACCCGGAACCGGACATTTACCCGGACCCTTACCCGGACCCAGACCCGGACCCGGATCTTTACCCGGACCCGGAAACGGACCCAGACCCTGACCCGGACCCGGACCCGGACCCTTACCCGGACCCGGACCCGGACCCGGACCCGGACCCGGACCCGGACCCGGACCCGGACCCGGACCCTTACCCGGACCCGGACCCGGACCCAGACCCGGACCCTGACCCGGACCCGGACCCGGACCCGGACACGGACACGGACACGGACACGGACACGGACCCGGACATGGACCCGGACCCGGACCCGGACCCGGACCCGGACCCGGACCCGGACCCGGACCCGGACCCGGACCCGGACCCGGACCCGGACCCGGACCCGGACCCGGAACCTTACCCGGACCCGGACCCGGACCCAGACCCGGACCCGGACCCGGACATTTACCCGGACCCTTACCCGGGCCCGGACATTTACCCGGACCCTTACCCGGAACCGGACATTTACCCGGACCCTTACCCGGACCCGGACCCGGACCCGGATCTTTACCCGGACCCGGACCCGGAACCGGACACGGACCCAGACCCGGACCCGGACCCAGACCCGGACCCTTACCCGATCCCGGACCCAGACCCGGACCCGTACCCGGACCAGGACCCGGACCCGGACCCGGACCCGGACCCGGACCCGCACCCGGACCCTGACCCGGACCCGGACCCGGACCCGGACCCGGACACCGAAACGGACACGGACACGGACCCGGACCCAGACCCGGACCCGGACCCGGACCCAGAAACTTACCCGGACCCGGACCCGGACCCGGACACGGACCCGGACCCGGACCCTTACCCGGACACGGACACGGACCCGGACATGGACCCGGACCCGGACCCGGACCCGGACCCGGACCCGGACCCGGACCCGGACCCGGACCCAGACCCGGACCCGGACCCGGACCCGTACCCTAACCCGGACCCGGACCCGGACATTTACCCGGACCCTTACCCGGAACCGGACATTTACCCGGACCCTTACCCGGACCCGGACCCGGACCCGGATCTGTACCCGGACCCGGACCCGGACCCGGACCCTGACACGGACCCGGACCTGGACCTGGACCCGGACCCGGACCCTTATCTGGACCCGGACCCGGACCCGGACCCTTACCCGGACACGGACACGGACACAGACACGGACACGGACCCAGACCCTGACCCGGACCCGGACCCGGACCCTTACCCGGACCCGGACCCGGACCCGGACCCGGACCCGGACCCGGACCCGGACCCGGACCCGGACCCGGACCCTTACCCGGACCCGGACCCGGACCCGGACCCGGACCCGGACCCTGACCCGGACCCGGACCCGGACACGGACCCGGACACGGACACGGACACGGACACGGAAACGGACACGGACCCGGACCCAGACCCGGACCCTTACCCGGACCCGGACCCGGACCCGGACACGGACACGGACACGGACCCTTACCCGGACCCGGACCCGGACCCGGACCGTTACCCGGACCCGGACCCGGACCTGGAAACGGACCCGGAACCGGACCCTTACCAGGACCCGGACCCGGACCCGGACCCGGACCCGGACATTTACCCGGACCCTTACCCGGACCCGGACATTTACCCGGACCCTTACCCGGAACCGGACATTTACCCGGACCCTTACCCGGACCCGGACCCGGACCCGGATCTTTACCCGGACCCGGACCCGGAATCGGACCCGGACCCAGACCCGGACCCGGACCCAGACCCGGACCCTTACCCGATCCCGGACCCGGACCCGGACCCGGACCCGGACCAGGACCCGCACCCGGACCCGGACCCGCACCCGGACCCGCACCCGGACCCTGACCCGGACCCGGACCCGGACCCGGACACCGAAACGGACACGGACACGGACACGGACCCGGACCCGGACCCGGACCCGGACCCAGAAACTTACCTGGACCCGGACCCGGACACGGACACGGACCCGGACCCGGACCCTTACCCGGACACGGACACGGACCCGGACCCGGACCCGGACCCGGACCCTTATCTGGACCCGGACCCGGACCCGGACCCTTACCCGGACACGGACACGGACACAGACACGGACACGGACCCAGACCCTGACCCGGACCCGGACCCGGACCCTTACCCGGACCCGGACCCGGACCCGGACCCGGACCCGGACCCGGACCCGGACCCGGACCCGGACCCGGACCCGGACCCTTACCCGGACCCGGACCCGGACCCGGACCCGGACCCTGACCCGGACCCGGACCCGGACCCGGACACGGACCCGGACACGGACACGGACACGGACACGGAAACGGACACGGACCCGGACCCAGACCCGGACCCTTACCCGGACCCGGACCCGGACCCGGACACGGACACGGACACGGACCCTTACCCGGACCCGGACCCGGACCCGGACCGTTACCCGGACCCGGACCCGGACCCGGAAACGGACCCGGAACCGGACCCTTACCAGGACCCGGACCCGGACCCGGACCCGGACCCGGACATTTACCCGGACCCTTACCCGGACCCGGACATTTACCCGGACCCTTACCCGGAACCGGACATTTACCCGGACCCTTACCCGGACCCGGACCCGGACCCGGATCTTTACCCGGACCCGGACCCGGAATCGGACCCGGACCCAGACCCGGACCCGGACCCAGACCCGGACCCTTACCCGATCCCGGACCCGGACCCGGACCCGGACCCGGACCAGGACCCGGACCCGGACCCGGACCCGCACCCGGACCCGCACCCGGACCCTGACCCGGACCCGGACCCGGACCCGGACACCGAAACGGACACGGACACGGACCCGGACCCGGACCCGGACCCGGACCCGGACCCAGAAACTTACCCGGACCCGGACCCGGACCCGGACACGGACCCGGACCCGGACCCTTACCCGGACACGGACACGGACCCGGACCCGGACCCGGACCCGGACCCGGACCCGGACCCGGACCCGGACCCGGACCCTGACCCGGACCCGGACCCGGACCCTAACCCGGACCCGGACCCGGACATTTACCCGGACCCTTACCCGGAACCGGACATTTACCCGGACCCTTACCCGGACCCGGACCCGGACCCGGATCTGTACCCGGACCCGGACCCGGACCCGGACCCTGACACGGACCCGGACCTGGACCTGGACCCGGACCCGGACCCTTATCTGGACCCGGACACGGACCCGGA
Source organism: Arizona elegans (assembly GCA_022577455.1). Lineage (NCBI taxonomy): Eukaryota > Metazoa > Chordata > Lepidosauria > Squamata > Colubridae > Arizona > Arizona elegans. Next base: position 602,060 of record JAKOOJ010000026.1, read on the forward strand.
CCCTTACCCGGACACGGACACGGACACAGACACGGACACGGACCCAGACCCTGACCCGGACCCGGACCCGGACCCTTACCCGGACCCGGACCCGGACCCGGACCCGGACCCGGACCCGGACCCGGACACGGACACGGACACGGACACGGACCCGGACACGGACACGGACACGGACACGGACCCTTACCCGGACCCGGACCCGGACCCGGACCTGGACCCGGACCGTTACCCGGACCCGGACCCGGACCCGGAAACGGACCCGGAACCGGACCCTTACCACGACCCGGACCCGGACCCGGACCCGGACCCGGACCCGGACCCAGACCCAGACACTTACCCGGACCCGGACCCGGACCCTGACCCGGACCCTTACCCGGACCCGGACCCGGACCCGGACATGGACCCGGACCCGGACCCGGACCCGGACCCGGACCCGGACCCAGACCCGGACCCGGACCCGGACCCTAACCCGGACCCAGACCCGGACCCGGACCCGGACCCGGACCCGGACCCTTACCCGGACCCGGACCCAGAACCGGACCCGGACCCGGACCCGGACCCGGACCCGGACCCAGACCCTGACCCGGACCCGGACCCGGACCCTTACCCGGACCCGAACCCGGACCCGGACCCGGACCCGGACCCGGACCCGGACCCGGACCCGGACCCGGACCCGGACCCGGACCCGGACCCGGACCCGGACCCTTACCCGGACCCGGACCCGGACCCGGACCCGGACCCTGACCCGGACCCGGACCCGGACCGGGACCCGGACACCGACACGGACACGGACACGGACACGGACCCGGACATGGACCCGGACCCTGACCCGGACCCGGACCCGGACCCGGACCCTGACCCGGACCCGGACCCGGACCCGGACCCGGACCCGGACCCGGACCCGGACCCGGACCCGGACCCGGACCCGGAACCTTACCCGGACCCGGACCCGGACCCAGACCCGGACCCGGACCCGGACATTTACCCGGACCCTTACCCGGAACCGGACATTTACCCGGATCCTTACCCGGACCCGGACCCGGACCCGGATCTGTACCCGGACCCGGACCCGGACCCGGACCCTGACACGGACCCGGACCTGGACCTGGACCCGGACCCGGACCCTTATCTGGACCCGGACCCGGACCCGGACCCTTACCCGGACACGGACACGGACACAGACACGGACACGGACCCAGACCCTGACCCGGACCCGGACCCGGACCCTTACCCGGACCCGGACCCGGACCCGGACCCGGACCCGGACCCGGACCCGGACCCGGACCCGGACCCGGACCCGGACCCGGACCCTTACCCGGACCCGGACCCGGACCCAGACCCGGACCCTGACCCGGACCCGGACACGGACACGGACCCGGACACGGACACGGACACGGACACGGAAACGGACACGGACCCGGACCCAGACCCGGACCCTTACACGGACCCGGACCCGGACCCGGACCCGGACACGGACCCGGACACGGACCCTTACCCGGACCCGGACCCGGACCCGGACCGTTACCCGGACCCGGACCCGGACCCGGAAACGGACCCGGAACCGGACCCTTACCAGGACCCGGACCCGGACCCGGACCCGGACCCGGACATTTACCCGGACCCTTACCCGGACCCGGACATTTACCCAGACCCTTACCCGGAACCGGACATTTACCCGGACCCTTACCCGGACCCGGACCCGGACCCGGACCCGGACACGGACACGGACACGGACACGGACACGGACACGGACCCGGACCTGGACCTGGACCCGGACCCGGACCCTTATCTGGACCCGGACCCGGACCCGGACCCGGACCCTTACCCGGACACGGACACGGACACAGACACGGACACGGACCCAGACCCTGACCCGGACCCGGACCCGGACCCTTACCCGGACCCGGACCCGGACCCGGACCCGGACCCGGACCCGGACCCGGACCCGGACCCGGACCCGGACCCTTACCCGGACCCAGACCCGGACCCAGACCCGGACCCTGACCCGGCCCCGGACCCGGACACGGACCCGGACACGGACATGGACACGGACACGGAAACGGACACGGACCCGGACCCAGACCCGGACCCTTACCCGGACCCGGACCCGGACCCGGACACGGACACGGACCCTTACCCGGACCCGGACCCGGACCCGGACCGTTACCCGGACCGGGACCCGGACCCGGACCCGGACCCTGACCCGGACCCTTACCCGGACCCGGACCCGGACCCGGACATGGACCCGGACCCGGACCCGGACCCGGACCCGGACCAGAACCCAGACCCGGACCCAGGACCCGGACCCTAACCCTGACCCAGACCCGGACACGGATCCGGACCCGGACCCGGACCCGGACCCGGACCCGGACCCAGAACCGGACCCGGACCCGGACCCGGACCCGGACCCAGACCCTGACCCGGACCCGGACCCGGACCCTTACCCTTACCCGGACCCGAACCCGGACCCGGAACCGGACCCGGACCCGGACCCGGACCCGGACCCGGACACGGACACGGACCCGGACATGGACCCGGACCCGGACCCGGACCCGGACCCGGACCCGGACCCGGACCCGTACCCTAACCCGGACCCGGACCCGGACCCGGACCCTAACCCGGACCCGGACCCTAACCCGGACCCGGACCCGGACCCGGACCCGGACCCGGACCCGGACCCGGACCCGGACCCGGACCCGGACCCGGACCCGGACATTTACCCGGACCCTTACCCGGAACCGGACATTTACCCGGACCCATACCCGGACCCGGACCCGGACCCGGATCTTTACCAGGACCCGGACCCGGAACCGGACACGGACCCAGACCCGGACCCGGACCCAGACCCGGACCCGGACCCGGACCCGGACCCGGACCCGGACCCGGACCCGGACCCGGACCCGGACCCGGACCCGGACCCGGACACGGACCCGGACCCGGACACCGACACGGACACGGACACGGACACGGACACGGACACGGACACGGACATGGACACGGACCCGGACCCGGACCCTTACCCGGACCCGGACCCGGACCCGGACCCGGACCCGGACCCGGACCCGGACCCGGACCCGGACCCGGACCCGGACCGTTACCCGGACCCGGACCCGGACCCGGAAACGGACCCGGAACCGGACCCTTACCAGGACCCGGACCCGGACCCGGACCCGGACCCGGACCCGGACCCAGAAACTTACCCGGACCCGGACCCGGACCCGGACCCTTACCCGGACCCGGACCCGGACCCTTACCCGGACCCGGACCTGGACCCGGACCCGGACCCGGACCCTTACCCGGACCCGGACCCGGACCCGGACCCTTACCCGGACCCTTACCCGATCCCGGACCCTTACCCGGACCCGGACCCGGAACCGGACCCGGACCCGGACCCGGACCCTTGCCCGCACCCGGACCCGGACCCTTGCCCGGACCCGGACCCTTGCCCGGACTCGGACCCTTACCCGGACCCTGACACGGAATGGCACCCTGACCCGGACCCGGACCCGGACCCGGACCCGGACCCCGACCCGGACCCGGACCCGGACCCGGACCCGGACCCGGACCCGGACCCGGACCCGGACCCGGACCCTTCCCCGGACCCGGACCCGGACCCGGACCCGGACCCGGACCCGGACCCGGACCCGGACCCGGACCCGGACCCGGACCCAGACCATGACCCTGACCCTGACACGGAATGGCACCCTGACCCGGACCCGGACCCGGACCCGGACTTGGACCCGGACACGGACCCGGACCCCGACCCGGACCCTTACCTGGACCCGGACACGGACCCGGACCCGGACCCGGACCCTTACCCGGACCTGGACCCGGACCCGGACCCGGACCCTTACCCGGACCCGGACCCGGACCCGGACCCTTACCCGGACCCTTACCCGGACCCGGAACCTTACCCGGACCCGGACCCGGACCCGGACCCGGAACCTTGCCCGGACCCGGACCCGGACCTGGACCCGGACCCGGACCCGGACCCAGACCCTTACCCGGACCCGGACCCGGACCCGGACCCAGACCCGGACCCGGACCCGGACCCGGACCCGGACCCGGACCCGGACCCAGACCTGGAACCTTACCCGGACCCGGACCCGGACCCGGACCCTTACCCGGACCCGGACCCGGACCCTTACCCGGACCCGGACCTGAACCCGGACCCGGACCCGGACCCTTACCCGGACCCGGTCCCGGACCCAGACCCTTACCCGGACCCTTACCCGGACCCGGACCCTTACCCGGACCCGGACCCGGACCCGGACCCTTGCCCGCACCCGGACCCGGACCCTTTCCCGGACCCGGACCCTTGCTCGGACCCGGACCCTTACCTGGACCCTGACACGGAATGGCACCCTGACCCAGACCCGGACCCGGACCCGGACCCGGACCCTTACCCGGACCCGGACCCGGACCCGGACCCGGACCCGGACCCGGACCCGGACCCGGACCCGGACCCGGACCCGGACCCGGACCCGGACCCGGACCCTTACCCGGACCCGGACCCGGACCCGGACCCGGAACCGGACCCGGACCCGGACCCGGACCCGGACCCGGACCCGGACCCTTACCAGGTCCCGGACCCGGACCCGGACCCGGACCCTGACCCGGACCCGGACACGGACACGGACACGGACCCGGACACAGACACGGACACGGACACGGAAACGGACACGGACCCGGACCCAGACCCGGACCCTTACACGGACCCGGACCCGGACCCGGACCCGGACCCGGACCCGGACACGGACACGGACCCTTACCCGGACCCGGACCAGGACCCGGACCGTTACCCGGACCCGGACCCGGACCCGGAAACGGACCCGGAACCGGACCCTTACCAGGACCCTAACCCGGACCCGGACCCGGACCCGGACCCGGACCCGGACCCGGACCCGGACCCGGACCCGGACCCGGACCCGGACCCGGACCCGGACATTTACCCGGACCCTTACCCGGAACCGGACATTTACCCGGACCCTTACCCGGACCCGGACCCGGACCCGGATCTTTACCAGGACCCGGAACCGGAACCGGACACGGACCCCGACCCGGACCCGGACCCAGACCCGGACCCGGACCCGGACCCGGACCCGGACCCGGACCCGGACCCGGACCCGGACCCGGACCCGGACCCGGACCCGGACCCGGACCCTGACACGGACCCGGACACGGACCCGGACCCGGACACCAACACGGACACGGACACGGACACGGACACGGACATGGACCCGGACCCGGACCCGGACCCTTACCCGGACCCGGACCCGGACCCGGACCCGGACCCGGACCCGGACCCGGACCCGGACCCGGACCCGGACCCGGACCGTTACCCGGACCAGGACCCGGACCCGGAAACGGACCCGGAACCGGACCCTTACCAGGACCCGGACCCGGACCCGGACCCGGACCCGGACCCGGACCCAGAAACTTACCCGGACCCGGACCCGGACCCGGACCCTTACCCGGACCCGGACCCGGACCCTTACCCGGACCCGGACCTGGACCCGGACCCGGACCCGGACCCTTACCCGGACCCGGACCCGGACCCGGACCCTTACCCGGACCCTTACCCGATCCCGGACCCTTACCCGGACCCGGACCCGGAACCGGACCCGGACCCGGACCCGGACCCTTGCCCGCACCCGGACCCGGACCCTTGCCCGGACCCGGACCCTTGCCCGGACTCGGACCCTTACCCGGACCCTGACACGGAATGGCACCCTGACCCGGACCCGGACCCGGACCCGGACCCGGACCCGGACCCCGACCCGGACCCGGACCCGGACCAGGACCCGGACCCTTACCCGGACCCGGACCCGGACCCGGACCCGGACCCGGACCCGGACCCGGACCCTTACCCGGACCCGGACCCGGACCCGGACCCTTACCCTGACCAAGACCCGGACCCGGACCCGGACCCGGACCCGGACCCGGACCGGGAACCGGACCCTTACCAGGACCCGGACCCGGACCCGGACCCGGACCCGGACCCAGACACTTACCCGGACCCGGACCCGGACCCGGACCCGGACACGGACCCGGACCCTGACCCTTACCCGGACCCGGACCCGGACCCGGACATGGACCCGGACACTTACCCGGACCCGGACCTGGACCCGGACCCGGACCCGGACCCGGACCCGGACCCGGACCCGGACCCGGACCCGGACCCGGACCCGGACCCGGACCCTTACCCGGACCCGGACCCGGACCCGGACCCGGACCCGGACCCGGACCCGGACCCGGACCCAGACCATGACCCTGACCCTGACACGGAATGGCACCCTGACCCGGACCCGGACCCGGACCCGGACTTGGACCCGGACACGGACCCGGACCCCGACCCGGACCCTTACCTGGACCGGGACCCGGACCCGGACCCGGACCCGGACCCTTACCCGGACCTGGACCCGGACCCGGACCCGGACCCTTACCCGGACCTGGACCCGGACCCGGACCCGGACCCTTACCCGGACCCTTACCCGGACCCGGACCCTTACCCGGACCCGGACCCGGACCCGGACCCGGAACCTTGCCCGGACCCGGACCCGGACCTGGACCCGGACCCGGACCCGGACCCAGACCCTTACCCGGAAATGGACCCGGACCCGGACCCAGACCCGGACCCGGACCCGGACCCGGACCCGGACCCGGACCCAGACCTGGAACCTTACCCGGACCCGGACCCGGACCCGGACCCTTACCCGGACCCGGACCCGGACCCTTACCCGGACCCGGACCTGAACCCGGACCCGGACCCGGACCCTTACCCGGACCCGGTCCCGGACCCAGACCCTTACCCGGACCCTTACCCGGACCCGGACCCTTACCCGGACCCGGACCCGGACCCGGACCCTTGCCCGCACCCGGACCCGGACCCTTTCCCGGACCCGGACCCTTGCTCGGACCCGGACCCTTACCTGGACCCTGACACGGAATGGCACCCTGACCCAGACCCGGACCCGGACCCGGACCCGGACCCGGACCCGGACCCGGACCCGGACCCGGACCCGTACCCGGACCCGGACCCTTACCCGGACCCGGACCCTTACCCGGACCCGGACCCGGACCCGGACCCTTACCCGGACCCGGACCCGGACCCGGACCCGGACCCGGACCCGGACCCGGACCCGGACCCGGACCCGGACCCTTACCAGGTCCCGGACCCGGACCCGGACCCGGACCCGGACCCGGACCCGGACCCGGACCCGGACCCTTACCCGGACCCGGACCCGGACCCAGACCCGGACCCTGACCCGGACCCGGACACGGACACGGACACGGACACGGACACGGACACGGACACGGAAACGGACACGGACCCGGACCCAGACCCGGACCCTTACACGGACCCGGACCCGGACCCGGACCCGGACCCGGACACGGACACGGACCCTTACCCGGACCCGGACCCGGACCCGGACCTTTACCCGGACCCGGACCCGGACCCGGAAACGGACCCGGAACCGGACCCTTACCAGGACCCGGACCCGGACCCGGACCCGGACCCGGACATTTACCCGGACCCTTACCCGGACCCGGACATTTACCCGGACCCTTACCCGGAACCGGACATTTACCCGGACCCTTACCCGGACACGGACACGGACACGGACACGGACACGGACACGGACACGGACACGGACACGGACACGGACACGGACCTGGACCTGGACCCGGACCCGGACCCTTATCTGGACCCGGACCCGGACCCGGACCCTTACCCGGACACGGACACGGACACAGACACGGACACGGACCCAGACCCTGACCCGGACCCGGACCCGGACCCTTACCCGGACCCGGACCCGGACCCGGACCCGGACCCTTACCAGGTCCCGGACCCGGACCCGGACCCGGACCCGGACCCGGACCCGGACCCGGACCCGGACCCGGACCCTTACCCGGACCCGGACCCGGACCCGGACCCGGACCCTGACCCGGACCCGGACACGGACACGGACCCGGACACGGACCCGGACACGGACACGGAAACGGACACGGACCCGGACCCAGACCCGGACCCTTACACGGACCCGGACCCGGACCCGGACCCGGACCCGGACACGGACACGGACCCTTACCCGGACCCGGACCCGGACCCGGACCGTTACCCGGACCCGGACCCGGACCCGGAAACGGACCCGGAACCGGACCCTTACCAGGACCCGGACCCGGACCCGGACCCGGACCCGGACCCGGACCCGGACCCGGACCCGGACCCGGACCCGGACATTTACCCGGACCCTTACCCGGAACCGGACATTTACCCGGACCCTTACCCGGACCCGGACCCGGACCCGGATCTTTACCAGGACCCGGACCCGGAACCGGACACGGACCCAGACCCGGACCCGGACCCAGACCCGGACCCTTACCCGGACCCGGACCCGGACCCGGACCCGGACCCGGACCCGGACCCGGACCCGGACCCGGACCCGGACCCGGACCCGGACCCTGACCCGGACCCGGACACGGACCCGGACCCGGACACGGACACGGACACGGACACGGACACGGACACGGACACGGACATGGACCCGGACCCGGACCCGGACCCTTACCCGGACCCGGACCCGGACCCGGACCCGGACCCGGACCCGGACCCGGACCCGGACCCGGACCCGGACCGTTACCCGGACCCGGACCCGGACCCGGAAACGGACCCGGAACCGGACCCTTACCAGGACCCGGACCCGGACCCGGACCCGGACCCGGACCCGGACCCAGAAACTTACCCGGACCCGGACCCGGACCCGGACCCTTACCCGGACCCGGACCCGGACCCTTACCCGGACCCGGACCTGGACCCGGACCCGGACCCGGACCCGGACCCTTACCCGGACCCGGACCCGGACCCGGACCCTTACCCGGACCCTTACCCGATCCCGGACCCTTACCCGGACCCGGACCCGGAACCGGACCCGGACCCGGACCCGGACCCTTGCCCGCACCCGGACCCGGACCCTTGCCCGGACCCGGACCCTTGCCCGGACTCGGACCCTTACCCGGACCCTGACACGGAATGGCACCCTGACCCGGACCCGGACCCGGACCCGGACCCGGACCCGGACCCCGACCCGGACCCGGACCCGGACCAGGACCCGGACCCGGACCCTTACCCGGACCCGGACCCGGTCCCGGACCCGGACCCGGACCCGGACCCGGACCCTTACCCGGACCCGGACCCGGACCCGGACCCTTACCCTGACCCGGACCCGGACCCGGACCCGGACCCGGACCCGGACCCGGACCCGGAACCGGACCCTTACCAGGACCCGGACCCGGACCCGGACCCGGACCCGGACCCAGACACTTACCCGGACCCGGACCCGGACCCGGACCCGGACCCGGACCCGGACCCTTACCCGGACCCGGACCCGGACCCGGACATGGACCCGGACACTTACCCGGACCCGGACCCGGACCCGGACCCGGACCCGGACCCGGACCCGGACCCGGACCCGGACCCGGACCCGGACCCGGACCCTTACCCGGACCCGGACCCGGACCCGGACCCGGACCCAGACCCGGACCCGGACCCGGACCTGGACCCGGACCCAGACCATGACCCTGACCCTGACACGGAATGGCACCCTGACCCGGACCCGGACCCGGACCCGGACTTGGACCCGGACACGGACCCGGACCCGGACCCGGACCCTTACCTGGACCCGGACACGGACCCGGACCCGGACCCGGACCCTAACCCGGACCTGGACCCGGACCCGGACCCGGACCCTTACCCGGACCCGGACCCGGACCCGGACCCTTACCCGGACCCTTACCCGGACCCGGACCCTTACCCGGACCCGGACCCGGACCCGGACCCGGAACCTTGCCCGGACCCGGACCCGGACCTGGACCCGGACCCGGACCCGGACCCAGACCCTTACCCGGACCCGGACCTGGACCCGGACCCAGACCTGGACCCTTAACCGGACCCGGACCCGGACCCGGACCCCGACCCGGACCCGGAACCGGACCCAGAACCGGACCCGGACCCAGACCATGACCCTGACCCTGACACGGAATGGCACCCTGACCCGGACCCGGACCCGGACCCGGACTTGGACCCGGACACGGACCCGGACCCAGACCCGGACCCTTACCTGGACCCGGACCCGGACCCGGACCCGGACCCGGACCCGGACCCGGACCCGGACCCAGACCCGGACCCTTACCCAGACCCGGACCCGGACCCGGACCCGGACCCGGACCCAGACCTGGAACCTTACCCGGACCCGGACCCGGACCCAGACCCTTACCCGGACCCGGACCCTTACCCGGACCCGGACCTGGACCCGGACCCGGACCCGGACCCTTACCCGGACCCGGACCCGGACCCGGACCCTTACCCGGACCCTTACCCGGACCCGGACCCTTACCCGGACCCGGACCCGGACCCGGACCCGGACCCTTGCCCGGACCCGGACCCGGACCCTTGCCCGGACCCGGACCCTTGCCCGGACCTGGACCCTTACCCGGACCCTGACACGGAATGGCACCCTGACCCGGACCCGGACCCGGACCAGGACCCGGACCCGGACCCGGACCCGGACCCGGACCCGGACCCTTACCCGGACCCTTACCAGGTCCCGGACCCGGACCCGGACCTGGACCCGGACCCGGACCCGGACCCTTACCCGGACCCGGACCCGGACCCGGACCCGGACCCCGACCCGGACCCGGAACCGGACCCGGAACCGGAACCGGACCCAGACCATGACCCTGTCCCTGACACGGAATGGCACCCTGACCCGGACCCGGACACGGACCCGGACTTGGACCCGGACATGGACCCGGACCCGGACCCGGACCCTTACCTGGACCCGGACCCGGACCCGGACCCGGACCCGGACCCGGACCCTTACCCGGACCCGGACCCGGACCTGGACCCGGACCCAGACCTGGACCCTTACCCGGACCCGGACCCGGACCCGGACCCCGACCCGGACCCGGAACCAGACCCAGAACCGGACCCGGACCCAGACCATGACCCTGACCCTGACACGGAATGGCACCCTGACCCGGACCCGGACCCGGACCCGGACTTGGACCCGGACACGGACCCGGACACGGACCCGGACCCTTACCTGGACCCGGACCCGGACCCGGACCCGGACCCGGACCCGGACCCGGACCCGGACCCGGACCCAGACCCGGACCCTTACCCGGACCCGGACCCGGACCCGGACCCGGACCCAGACCTGGAACCTTACCCGGACCCGGACCCGGACCCAGACCCTTACCCGGACCCGGACCCTTACCCGGACCCGGACCTGGACCCGGACCCGGACCCGGACCCTTACCCGGACCCGGACCCGGACCCGGACCCTTACCCGGACCCTTACCCGGACCCGGACCCTTACCCGGACCCGGACCCGGACCCGGACCCGGACCCAGACCCTTGCCCGGACCCGGACCCGGACCCTTGCCCGGACCCGGACCCTTGCCCGGACCTGGACCCTTACCCGGACCCTGACACGGAATGGCACCCTGACCCGGACCCGGACCCGGACCAGGACCCGGACCCGGACCCGGACCCGGACCCGGACCCGGACCCGGACCCGGACCCGGACCCGGACCCTTACCCGGACCCGGACCCGGACCCGGACCCGGACCCGGACCCGGACCCGGACCCTTACCCGGACCCGGACCCGGACCCGGACCCTTACCCGGACCCGGACCCGGACCCGGACCCGGACCCGGACCCGGACCCGGACCCGGACCCTTACCAGGACCCGGACCCGGACCCGGACCCGGACCCGGACCCAGACACTTACCCGGACCCGGACCCGGACCCGGACCCGGACCCGGACCTGGACCCTTACCCGGACCCGGACCCAGACCCGGACATGGACCCGGACCCGGACCCGGACCCTTACCCAGACCCGGACCCGGACCCGGACCCCGACCCGGAACCGGACCCGGACCCGGAACCGGACCCGGACCCAGACCATGACCCTGACCCTGACACGGAATGGCACCCTGACCCGGACCCAGACCCGGACCCGGACCCGGACCCGGACCCGGACCCGGACCTGGACCCTTACCCGGACCCGGACCCAGACCCGGACATGGACCCGGACCCGGACCCGGACCCGGACCCGGACCTGGACCCTTACCCGGACCCGGACCCAGACCCGGACATGGACCCGGACCCGGACCCGGACCCTTACCCAGACCCGGACCCGGACCCGGACCCCGACCCGGAACCGGACCCGGAACCGGAACCGGACCCGGACCCAGACCATGACCCTGACCCTGACACGGAATGGCACCCTGACCCGGACCCAGACCCGGACCCGGTCCCGGACCCAGACCCAGACCCAGACCCTGACCCGGACCCGGACCCGGACCCGGACCCGGACCCTTACCCGGACCCGGACCCTTACCCGGACTTGGACCCGGACCCGGACCCGGACCCTTGCCCGGACCCGGACCCGGACCCGGACCCGGACCCGGACCCGGACCCGGACCCGGACCCGGACCTGGACCTGGACCCGGACCCGGACCCAGACCCTTACCCGGACCCGGACCCGGACCCGGACCCGGACATGGACCCGGACCCTTACCCGGACCCGGACCCGGACCCGGACCCGGACCCGGACCCGGACCCGGACCCGGACCCGGACCCGGACCCGGACCCGGACCCTTACCCGGACCCGGACCCGGACCCGGACCCGGACCCGGACCCGGACCCGGACCCGGACCTGGACCCGGACCCGGACCCGGACCCTTACCCGGACCCGGACCCGGACCCGGACCCGGACCCCGACCCGGACCCGGAACCGGACCCGGACCCAGACCATGACCCTGACCATGACCCTGACCCTGACACGGAATGGCACCCTGACCCGGACCCGGACACGGACCCGGACTTGGACCCGGACACGGACCCGGACCCGGACCCGGACCCGGACCCTTACATGGACCCGGACCCGGACCCGGACCCGGACCAGGACCCGGACCCTTACCAGGACCCGGACCCGGACCCGGACCCGGACCCAGACCTGGACCCTTACCCGGACCCGGACCCGGACCCCGACCCGGACCCGGAACCAGACCCGGAACCGGACCCGGACCCAGACCATGACCCTGACCCTGACACGGAATGGCACCCTGACCCGGACCCGGACCCGGACCCGGACTTGGACCCGGACACGGACCCGGACCCGGACCCGGACCCTTACCTGGACCCGGACACGGACCCGGACCCGGACCCGGACCCGGACCCGGACCCGGACCCAGACCCGGACCCTTACCCGGACCCGGACCCGGACCCGGACCCGGACCCAGACCTGGAACCTTACCCGGACCCGGACCCGGACCCGGACCCTTACCCGGACCCGGACCCGGACCCTTACCCGGACCCGGACCTGGACCCGGACCCGGACCCGGACCCGGACCCTTACCCGGACCCGGACCCGGACCCGGACCCTTACCCGGACCCTTACCCGGACCCGGACCCTTACCCGGACCCGGACCCGGACCCGGACCCGGACCCATGCCCGGACCCGGACCCGGACCCTTGCCCGGACCCGGACCCTTGCCCGGACCCGGACCCTTACCCGGACCCTGACACGGAATGGCACCCTGACCCGGACCCGGACCCGGACCCGGACCCGGACCCGGACCCGGACCCGGACCCGGACCCTTACCCGGACCCGGACCCGGACCCGGACCCGGACCCGGACCCGGACCCTTACCCGGACCCGGACCCGGACCCGGACCCTTACCCGGACCCTTACCCGGACCCGGACCCGGACCCGGACCCGGACCCGGACCCGGACCCGGAACCGGACCCTTACCAGGACCCGGACCCGGACCCGGACCCGGACCCGGACCCAGACACTTACCCGGACCCGGACCCGGACCCGGACCCGGACCCGGACCCGGACCCGGACCCTTACCCGGACCCGGACCCGGACCCGGACATGGACCCGGACCCGGACCCGGACCCTTACCCAGACCCGGACCCGGACCCGGACCCCGACCCGGACCCGGACCCGGACCCGGAACCGGACCCGGACCCAGACCATGACCCTGACCCGGACCCGGACCCGGACCCGGACCCTTACCCGGACCCGGACCCTTACCCGGACTTGGACCCGGACCCGGACCCGGACCCTTGCCCGGACCCGGACCCGGACCCGGACCTGGACCCGGACCCGGACCCGGACCCGGACCCGGACCCGGACCCGGACCCAGACCCTTACCCGGACCCGGACCCGGACCCGGACCCGGACCCGGACATGGACCCGGACCCTTACCCGGACCCGGACCCGGACCCTTACCCGGACCCGGACCCGGACCCGGACCCGGACCCGGACCCGGACCCGGACCCGGACCCGGACCCGGACCCGGACCCGGACCCGGACCCGGACCCTTACCCGGACCCGGACCCGGACCCGGACCCCTACCCGGACCCGGACCCGGACCCGGACCCGGACCCTTACCCGGACCCGGACCCGGACCCGGACCCAGACCCGGACCCTTACCCGGACCCGGACCCGGACCCGGACCCGGACCCGGACCCGGACCCGGACCCAGACCTGGACCCGGACTCGGACCCGGACCCAGACCCGGACACTAACCCGGACCCGGACCCGGACCCGGACCCGGACCCGGACCCGGACCAGGACCCGGACCCGGACATGGACACGGACACGGACACGGACCCTGACCCGGACCCGGACCCGGACCCGGACCCTTACCCGGACCCGGACCCGGACCCGGACCCGGACCCGGACCTGGACATTTACCCGGACCCTTACCCGGACCCGGACCCGGACCCGGACATTTACCTGGACCCTTACCCGGACCCGGACCCGGACCCGGACCCGGACCCGGACCCGGACCCGGACCCGGACCCGGACCCGGACCTGGACCCGGACCCGGACCCGGACCCGGACCCGGACCCGGACCTCTACCCGGACCCGGACCCGGACCCGGACCTGGACCCGGACCCAGACCCGGACCCTTAACCGGACCCGGACCCGGACCCGGACCCGGACACGGACCCAGACCCTTACCCGGACCCGGACCCGGACCCGGACCCAGACCCGGACCCGGACCCGGACCCGGACCCGGACCCGGACCCGGACATGGACCCGGACACTTACCCGGACCCGGACCCGGACCCGGACCCGGACCCGGACCCGGACCCGGACCCGGACCCGGACCCGGACCCGGACCCTTACCCGGACCCGGACCCGGACCCGGACCCAGACCCGGACCCGGACCCGGACCCGGACCCGGACCCAGACCATGACCCTGACCCTGACACGGAATGGCACCCTGACCCGGACCCGGACCCGGACCCGGACTTGGACCCGGACACGGACCCGGACCCGGACCCGGACCCTTACCTGGACCCGGACACGGACCCGGACCCGGACCCGGACCCTAACCCGGACCTGGACCCGGACCCGGACCCGGACCCTTACCCGGACCCGGACCCGGACCCGGACCCAGACCATGACCCTGACCCTGACACGGAATGGCACCCTGACCCGGACCCGGACCCGGACCCGGACTTGGACCCGGACACGGACCCGGACCCAGACCCGGACCCTTACCTGGACCCGGACCCGGACCCGGACCCGGACCCGGACCCGGACCCGGACCCGGACCCAGACCCGGACCCTTACCCGGACCCGGACCCAGACCCGGACCCGGACCCGGACCCAGACCTGGAACCTTACCCGGACCCGGACCCGGACCCAGACCCTTACCCGGACCCGGACCCTTACCCGGACCCGGACCTGGACCCGGACCCGGACCCGGACCCTTACCCGGACCCGGACCCGGACCCGGACCCTTACCCGGACCCTTACCCGGACCCGGACCCTTACCCGGACCCGGACCCGGACCCGGACCCGGACCCTTGCCCGGACCCGGACCCGGACCCTTGCCCGGACCCGGACCCTTGCCCGGACCTGGACCCTTACCCGGACCCTGACACGGAATGGCACCCTGACCCGGACCCGGACCCGGACCAGGACCCGGACCCGGACCCGGACCCGGACCCGGACCCGGACCCTTACCCGGACCCGGACCCGGACCCGGACCCGGACCCTTACCCGGACCCGGACCCGGACCCTTACCCGGACCCGGACCTGAACCCGGACCCGGACCCGGACCCTTACCCGGACCCGGTCCCGGACCCAGACCCTTACCCGGACCCTTACCCGGACCCGGACCCTTACCCGGACCCGGACCCGGACCCGGACCCTTGCCCGCACCCGGACCCGGACCCTTTCCCGGACCCGGACCCTTGCTCGGACCCGGACCCTTACCTGGACCCTGACACGGAATGGCACCCTGACCCAGACCCGGACCCGGACCCGGACCCGGACCCGGACCCGGACCCGGACCCGGACCCGGACCCGGACCCGGACCCTTACCCGGACCCGGACCCTTACCCGGACCCGGACCCGGACCCGGACCCTTACCCGGACCCGGACCCGGACCCGGACCGGGACCCGGACCCGGACCCGGACCCGGACCCGGACCCTTACCAGGTCCCGGACCCGGACCCGGACCTGGACCCGGACCCGGACCCGGACCCTTACCCGGACCCGGACCCGGACCCGGACCCGGACCCCGACCCGGACCCGGAACCGGACCCGGAACCGGAACCGGACCCAGACCATGACCCTGTCCCTGACACGGAATGGCACCCTGACCCGGACCCGGACACGGACCCGGACTTGGACCCGGACATGGACCCGGACCCGGACCCGGACCCTTACCTGGACCCGGACCCGGACCCGGACCCGGACCCGGACCCGGACCCTTACCCGGACCCGGACCCGGACCTGGACCCGGACCCAGACCTGGACCCTTACCCGGACCCGGACCCGGACCCGGACCCCGACCCGGACCCGGAACCAGACCCAGAACCGGACCCGGACCCAGACCATGACCCTGACCCTGACACGGAATGGCACCCTGACCCGGACCCGGACCCGGACCCGGACTTGGACCCGGACACGGACCCGGACCCGGACCCGGACCCTTACCTGGACCCGGACCCGGACCCGGACCCGGACCCTTACCCGGACCCGGACCCTTACCCGGACCCGGACCTGGACCCGGACCCGGACCCGGACCCTTACCCGGACCCGGACCCGGACCCGGACCCTTACCCGGACCCTTACCCGGACCCGGACCCTTACCCGGACCCGGACCCGGACCCGGACCCGGACCCGGACCCTTGCCCGGACCCGGACCCGGACCCTTGCCCGGACCCGGACCCTTGCCCGGACCTGGACCCTTACCCGGACCCTGACACGGAATGGCACCCTGACCCGGACCCGGACCCGGACCAGGACCCGGACCCGGACCCGGACCCGGACCCGGACCCGGACCCTTACCCGGACCCGGACCCGGACCCGGACCCGGACCCTTACCCGGACCCGGACCCGGACCCGGACCCGGACCCGGACCCGGACCCGGACCCTTACCCGGACCCGGACCCGGACCCGGACCCTTACCCGGACCCGGACCCGGACCCGGACCCGGACCCGGACCCGGACCCGGAACCGGACCCTTACCAGGACCCGGACCCGGACCCGGACCCGGACCCGGACCCAGACACTTACCCGGACCCGGACCCGGACCCGGACCCGGACCCGGACCTGGACCCTTACCCGGACCCGGACCCAGACCCGGACATGGACCCGGACCCGGACCCGGACCCTTACCCAGACCCGGACCCGGACCCGGACCCCGACCCGGAACCGGACCCGGACCCGGAACCGGACCCGGACCCAGACCATGACCCTGACCCTGACACGGAATGGCACCCTGACCCGGACCCAGACCCGGACCCGGACCCGGACCCGGACCCGGACCCGGACCTGGACCCTTACCCGGACCCGGACCCAGACCCGGACATGGACCCGGACCCGGACCCGGACCCGGACCCGGACCTGGACCCTTACCCGGACCCGGACCCAGACCCGGACATGGACCCGGACCCGGACCCGGACCCTTACCCTGACCCGGACCCGGACCCGGACCCCGACCCGGAACCGGACCCGGAACCGGAACCGGACCCGGACCCAGACCATGACCCTGACCCTGACACGGAATGGCACCCTGACCCGGACCCAGACCCGGACCCGGTCCCGGACCCAGACCCAGACCCAGACCCTGATCCGGACCCGGACCCGGACCCGGACCCTTACCCGGACCCGGACCCTTACCCGGACTTGGACCCGGACCCGGACCCGGACCCTTGCCCGGACCCGGACCCGGACCCGGACCCGGACCCGGACCCGGACCCGGACCCGGACCCGGACCTGGACCCGGACCCGGACCCGGACCCAGACCCTTACCCGGACCCGGACCCGGACCCGGACCCGGACATGGACCCGGACCCGGACATGGACCCGGACCCTTACCCGGACCCGGACCCGGACCCGGACCCGGACCCGGACCCGGACCCGGACCCGGACCCGGACCCGGACCCTTACCCGGACCCGGACCCGGACCCCTACCCGGACCCGGACCCTTACCCGGACCCGGACCCGGACCCGGACATGGACCCGGACACTTACCCGGACCCGGACCCGGACCCGGACCCGGACCCGGACCCGGACCCGGACCCGGACCCGGACCCGGACCCGGACCCGGACCCTGACCCTTACCCGGACCCGGACCCGGACCCGGACCCGGACCCGGACCCCGACCCGGACCCGGAACCGGACCCGGACCCAGACCATGACCCTGACCATGACCCTGACCCTGACACGGAATGGCACCCTGACCCGGACCCGGACACGGACCCGGACTTGGACCCGGACACGGACCCGGACCCGGACCCGGACCCTTACATGGACCCGGACCCGGACCCGGACCCGGACCAGGACCCGGACCCTTACCAGGACCCGGACCCGGACCCGGACCCGGACCCAGACCTGGACCCTTACCCGGACCCGGACCCGGACCCGGACCCCGACCCGGACCCGGAACCAGACCCGGAACCGGACCCGGACCCAGACCATGACCCTGACCCTGACACGGAATGGCACCCTGACCCGGACCCGGACCCGGACCCGGACTTGGACCCGGACACGGACCCGGACCCGGACCCGGACCCTTACCTGGACCCGGACACGGACCCGGACCCGGACCCGGACCCGGACCCGGACCCGGACCCAGACCCGGACCCTTACCCGGACCCGGACCCGGACCCGGACCCGGACCCAGACCTGGAACCTTACCCGGACCCGGACCCGGACCCGGACCCTTACCCGGACCCGGACCCGGACCCTTACCCGGACCCGGACCTGGACCCGGACCCGGACCCGGACCCTTACCCGGACCCGGACCCGGACCCGGACCCTTACCCGGACCCTTACCCGGACCCGGACCCTTACCCGGACCCGGACCCGGACCCGGACCCGGACCCATGCCCGGACCCGGACCCGGACCCTTGCCCGGACCCGGACCCTTGCCCGGACCCGGACCCTTACCCGGACCCTGACACGGAATGGCACCCTGACCCGGACCCGGACCCGGACCCGGACCCGGACCCGGACCCGGACCCGGACCCGGACCCTTACCCGGACCCGGACCCGGACCCGGACCCGGACCCGGACCCGGACCCGGACCCTTACCCGGACCCGGACCCGGACCCGGACCCTTACCCGGACCCTTACCCGGACCCGGACCCGGACCCGGACCCGGACCCGGACCCGGACCCGGAACCGGACCCTTACCAGGACCCGGACCCGGACCCGGACCCGGACCCGGACCCGGACCCAGACACTTACCCGGACCCGGACCCGGACCCGGACCCGGACCGGGACCCGGACCCGGACCCTTACCCGGACCCGGACCCGGACCCGGACATGGACCCGGACCCGGACCCGGACCCTTACCCAGACCCGGACCCGGACCCGGACCCCGACCCGGACCCGGACCCGGACCCGGAACCGGACCCGGACCCAGACCATGACCCTGACCCGGACCCGGACCCGGACCCGGACCCTTACCCGGACCCGGACCCTTACCCGGACTTGGACCCGGACCCGGACCCGGACCCTTGCCCGGACCCGGACCCGGACCCGGACCTGGACCCGGACCCGGACCCGGACCCGGACCCGGACCCGGACCCGGACCCAGACCCTTACCCGGACCCGGACCCGGACCCGGACCCGGACCCGGACATGGACCCGGACCCTTACCCGGACCCGGACCCGGACCCTTACCCGGACCCGGACCCGGACCCGGACCCGGACCCGGACCCGGACCCGGACCCGGACCCGGACCCGGACCCGGACCCGGACCCTTACCCGGACCCGGACCCGGACCCGGACCCCTACCCGGACCCGGACCCGGACCCGGACCCGGACCCTTACCCGGACCCGGACCCGGACCCGGACCCAGACCCGGACCCTTACCCGGACCCGGACCCGGACCCGGACCCGGACCCGGACCCGGACCCGGACCCAGACCTGGACCCGGACTCGGACCCGGACCCAGACCCGGACACTAACCCGGACCCGGACCCGGACCCGGACCCGGACCCGGACCCGGACCAGGACCCGGACCCGGACATGGACACGGACACGGACACGGACCCTGACCCGGACCCGGACCCGGACCCGGACCCTTACCCGGACCCGGACCCGGACCCGGACCCGGACCCGGACCTGGACATTTACCCGGACCCTTACCCGGACCCGGACCCGGACCCGGACATTTACCTGGACCCTTACCCGGACCCGGACCCGGACCCGGACCCGGACCCGGACCCGGACCCGGACCCGGACCCGGACCCGGACCTGGACCCGGACCCGGACCCGGACCCGGACCCGGACCCGGACCTCTACCCGGACCTCTACCCGGACCCGGACCCGGACCTGGACCCGGACCCAGACCCGGACCCTTAACCGGACCCGGACCCGGACCCGGACCCGGACCCGGACCCAGACCCTTACCCGGACCCGGACCCGGACCCGGACCCAGACCCGGACCCGGACCCGGACCCGGACCCGGACCCGGACCCAGACCTGGAACCTTACCCGGACCCGGACCCGGACCCCGACCCTTACCCGGACCCGGACCCGGACCCGGACCCGGACCCTTGCCCGGAACCGGACCCGGACCCTTGCCCGGAACCGGACCCGGACCCGGACCCGGACCCGGACCCGGACCCGGACCCGGACCCTGACCATGACCCTGACCCTGACACGGAATGGCACCCTGACACGGACCCGGACCCGGACCCGGACCCGGACCCGGACCCGGACCCGGACCCGGACCCGGACCCGGACCCGGACCCGGACCCGGACACGGACACGGACCCGGAACCGGATTCGGAATCGGACCCGGAACCGGACCCTTACCTGGACCCGGACCCGGACCCGGACCCTTACCCGGACCCGGACCCTTACCCGGACTTGGACCCGGACCCGGACCCGGACCCTTGCCCGGACCCGGACCCGGACCCGGACCCAGACCCGGACCCGGACCCGGACCCGGACCCGGACCCGGACCCGGTCCCAGACCCTTACCCGGACCCGGACCCGGACCCGGACCCGGACATGGACCCGGACCCTTACCCGGACCCGGACCCGGACCCGGACCCGGACCCGGACCCGGACCCGGACCCGGACCCGGACCCTTACCCGGACCCGGACCCGGACCCCTACCCGGACCCGGACCCGGACCCGGACCCTTACCCGGACCCGGACCCGGACCCGGACCCAGACCCGGACCCTTACCCGGACCCGGACCCGGACCCGGACCCGGACCCGGACCCGGACCCGGACCCGGACCCGGACTCGGACCCGGACCCAGACCCGGACACTAACCCGGACCCGGACCCGGACCCGGACCCGGACCAGGACCCGGACACGGACATGGACACGGACACGGACACGGACCCTGACCCGGACCCGGACCCGGACCCTTACCCGGACCCGGACCCGGACCCGGACCCGGACCCGGACCCGGACCCGGACCCGGACCCGGACCCGGACCCGGACCCGGACCCGGACATTTACCCGGACCCTTACCCGGACCCGGACCCGGACCCCGACATTTACCTGGACCCTTACCCGGACCCGGACCCGGACCCGGACCCGGACCCGGACCCGGACCCGGACCTGGACCCGGACCCGGACCCGGACCCGGACCCGGACCTCTACCCGGACCTGGACACGGAACAGGACACAGACCCGGACCCGGACCCGGACCCAGACCCGGACCCTTACCCGGACCCGGACCCGGAACCGGACACGGACACGGACCCGGACCATTACCCGGACCCGGATCCTTACCCGGACCCGGACCCGGACCCGGACCCGGACCCGGACCCAGACCCGGACCCTTAACCGGACCCGGACCCGGACACGGACCAGGACACGGACCCAGACCCTTACCCGGACCCGGACCCGGACCCGGACCCAGACCCGGACCCGGACCCGGACCCGGACCCGGACCCGGACCCGGACCCAGACCTGGAACCTTACCCGGACCCGGACCCGGACCCCGACCCTTACCCGGACCCGGACCCGGACCCGGACCCGGACCCTTGCCCGGACCCGGACCCGGACCCGGACCCGGACCCGGACCCGGACCCGGACCCGGACCCGGACCCGGACCCGGACCCTGACCATGACCCTGACCCTGACACGGAATGGCACCCTGACACGGACCCGGACCCGGACCCGGACCCGGACCCGGACCCGGACCCGGACCCGGACCCGGACCCGGACCCGGACCCTTACCTGGACCCGGACCCGGACCCGGACCCGGACCCGGACCCGGACCCGGACCCGGACCCAGAACCGGACCCTTATCAGGACCCGGACCCGGACCCGGACCCGGACCCAGACACTTACCCGGACCCGGACCCGGACCCGGACCCGGACATGGACACGGACACGGACACGGACCCTGACCCGGAACCGGACCCGGACCCTTACCCGGACCCGGACCCGGACCCGGACCCGGACCCGGACCCGGACCCGGACCCGGACCCGGACCCGGACCCGGACCTGGACATTTACCCGGACCCTTACCCGGACCCGGACCCGGACCCGGACATTTACCTGGACCCTTACCCGGACCCGGACCCGGACCCTGACCCGGACCCGGACCT
Source organism: Arizona elegans (assembly GCA_022577455.1). Lineage (NCBI taxonomy): Eukaryota > Metazoa > Chordata > Lepidosauria > Squamata > Colubridae > Arizona > Arizona elegans. The sequence goes on from JAKOOJ010000026.1 coordinate 625,200, forward strand.
GGACCCGGACCCGGACCCGGACCCGGACCCGGACCTCTACCCGGACCTGGACACGGAACAGGACACAGACCCGGACCCGGACCCGGACCCAGACCCGGACCCTTACCCGGACCCGGACCCGGAACCGGACACGGACACGGACCCGGACCATTACCCGGACCCGGATCCTTACCCGGACCCGGACCCGGACCCGGACCCGGACCCGGACCCAGACCCGGACCCTTAACCGGACCCGGACCCGGACACGGACCAGGACACGGACCCAGACCCTTACCCGGACCCGGACCCGGACCCGGACCCAGACCCGGACCCGGACCCGGACCCGGACCCGGACCCGGACCCGGACCCAGACCTGGAACCTTACCCGGACCCGGACCCGGACCCCGACCCTTACCCGGACCCGGACCCGGACCCGGACCCGGACCCTTGCCCGGACCCGGACCCGGACCCGGACCCGGACCCGGACCCGGACCCGGACCCGGACCCGGACCCGGACCCGGACCCTGACCATGACCCTGACCCTGACACGGAATGGCACCCTGACACGGACCCGGACCCGGACCCGGACCCGGACCCGGACCCGGACCCGGACCCGGACCCGGACCCGGACCCGGACCCTTACCTGGACCCGGACCCGGACCCGGACCCGGACCCGGACCCGGACCCGGACCCGGACCCAGAACCGGACCCTTATCAGGACCCGGACCCGGACCCGGACCCGGACCCAGACACTTACCCGGACCCGGACCCGGACCCGGACCCGGACATGGACACGGACACGGACACGGACCCTGACCCGGAACCGGACCCGGACCCTTACCCGGACCCGGACCCGGACCCGGACCCGGACCCGGACCCGGACCCGGACCCGGACCCGGACCCGGACCCGGACCTGGACATTTACCCGGACCCTTACCCGGACCCGGACCCGGACCCGGACATTTACCTGGACCCTTACCCGGACCCGGACCCGGACCCTGACCCGGACCCGGACCTGGACCCGGACCCGGACCCGGACCCGGACCCGGACCTCTACCCGGACCTGGACACGGAACAGGACACAGACCCTTACCCGGACCCGGACCCGGAACCGGACCCGGACACGGACCCGGACCATTACCCGGACCCGGACCCGGATCCTTACCCGGACCCGGACCCGGACCCGGACCCGGACCCGGACCCGGACCCAGACCCGGACCCTTAACCGGACCCGGACCCGGACCCGGACCCGGACCCGGACCCGGACCCAGACCCTTACCCGGACCCGGACCCGGACCCGGACCCAGATCCGGACCCGGACCCGGACCCGGACCCGGACCCGGACCCAGACCTGGAACCTTACCCGGACCCGGACCCGGACCCCGACCCTTACCCGGACCCGGACCCGGACCCGGACCCGGACCCTTGCCCGGAACCGGACCCGGACCCGGACCCGGACCCGGACCCGGACCCTGACCATGACCCTGACCCTGACACGGAATGGCACCCTGACACGGACACGGACCCGGACCCGGACCCGGACCCGGACCCGGAACCGGAACCGGACCCGGAACCGGAACCGGAACCGGAATCGGACCCGGACCCGGACCCTTACCTGGACCCGGACCCGGACCCGGACCCGGACCCGGACCCGGACCAGGACCCGGACCCAGAACCGGACCCTTATCAGGACCCGGACCCGGACCCGGACCCGGACCCAGACACTTACCCGGACCCGGACCCGGACCCGGACCCGGACCCGGACCCGGACCCGGACCCGGACCCTTACCCGGACCCGGACATGGACACGGACACGGACACGGACCCTGACCCGGACCCGGACCCGGACCCTTACCCGGACCCGGACCCGGACCCGGACCCGGACCCGGACCCGGACCCGGACCCGGACCCGGACCCGGACCCGGACCCGGACCCGGACCCGGACCCGGACCTGGACATTTACCCGGACCCTTACCCGGACCCGGACCCGTACCCGGACATTTACCTGGACCCTTACCCGGACCCGGACCCGGACCCGGACCCGGACCCGGACCTGGACCCGGACCCGGACCCGGACCCGGACCCGGACCTCTACCCGGACCTGGACACGGAACAGGACACAGACCCGGACCCGGACCCGGACCCAGACCCGGACCCTTACCCGGACCCGGACCCGGACCCGGACCCGGACCCGGACCCGGACCCGGACCATTACCCGGACCCGGATCCTTACCCGGACCCGGACCCGGACCCGGACCCGGACCCGGACCCGGACCCAGACCCGGACCCTTAACCGGACCCGGACCCGGACCCGGACCCGGACCCGGACCCAGACCCTTACCCGGACCCGGACCCGGACCCGGACCCAGACCCGGACCCGGACCCGGACCCGGACCCGGACCCGGACCCAGACCTGGAACCTTACCCGGACCCGGACCCGGACCCCGACCCTTACCCGGACCCGGACCCGGACCCGGACCCTTGCCCGGAACCGGACCCGGACCCCGACCCGGACCCGGACCCGGACCCGGACCCTGACCATGACCCTGACCCTGACACGGAATGGCACCCTGACACGGACCCGGACCCGGACCCGGACCCGGACCCGGACCCGGACCCGGACCCGGACCCGGACCCGGAACCGGAATCGGACCCGGACCCGGACCCTTACCTGGACCCGGACCCGGACCCGGACCCGGACCCGGACCCGGACCCGGACCCGGACCCGGACCCGGACCCGGACCCAGAACCGGACCCTTATCAGGACCCGGACCCGGACCCGGACCCGGACCCAGACACTTACCCGGACCCGGACCCGGACCCGGACCCGGACCCGGACCCGGACCCTTACCCGGACCCGGACCCGGACCCGGACATGGACCCGGACCCTTACCCGGACCCGGACCCGGACCCGGACCCGGACCCGGACCCGGACCCGGACCCGGACCCGGACCCTTACCCGGACCCGGACCCGGACCCCAACCCGGACCCGGACCCGGACACGGACCCAGACCCTTACCCGGACCCGGACCCGGACCCTTACCCAGTCCCTGACCCGGACCCTTACCCGGACCTGGACCCTTACCCGGACCCGGACCCGGACCCGGACCCGGACCCGGACCCGGACCCGGACCCGGACCCGGACCCGGACCCGGACCCGGACCCGGACCCTAACCCGGACCCGGACCCTTACCCGGACCCGGACCCGGACCCGGACCCGGACCCGGACCCGGACCCGGACCTCTACCCGGACCTGGACACGGAACAGGACACAGACCCGGACCCGGACCCGGACCCAGACCCGGACCCTTACCCGGACACGGACCCGGACCCGGACCCGGACCCGGACCCGGACACGGACCCGGACCCGGACCCAGACCCTTACCCGGACCCGGACCCGGACCCAGACCCGGACCCGGACCCGGACCCGGACCCGGACCCGGACCCGGACCCAGACCTGGAACCTTACCCGGACCCGGACCCGGACCCCGACCCTTACCCGGACCCGGACCCGGACCCGGACCCGGACCCTTGCCCGGACCCGGACCCGGACCCGGACCCGGACCCGGACCCGGACCCTGACCATGACCCTGACCCTGACACGGAATGGCACCCTGACACGGACCCGGACCCGGACCCGGACCCGGACCCGGACCCGGACCCGGACCCTTACCTGGACCCGGACCCGGACCCGGACCCGGACCCAGACACTTACCCGGACCCGGACCCGGACCCGGACCCGGACCCGGACCCGGACCCGGACCCGGACCCGGACCCGGACCCTTACCCGGACCCGGACATGGACACGGACACGGACACGGACCCTGACTCGGAACCGGACCCGGACCCTTACCCGGACCCGGACCCGGACCCGGACCCGGACCCGGACCCGGACCCGGACCCGGACCCGGACCCGGACCCGGACCCGGACCTGGACATTTACCCGGACCCTTACCCGGACCCGGACCCGGACCCGGACATTTACCTGGACCCTTACCCGGACCCGGACCCGGACCCGGACCCGGACCCGGACCTGGACCCGGACCCGGACCCGGACCCGGACCCGGACCTCTACCCGGACCTGGACACGGAACAGGACACAGACCCTTACCCGGACCCGGACCCGGAACCGGACCATTACCCGGACCCGGATCCTTACCCGGACCCGGACCCGGACCCGGACCCGGACCCGGACCCGGACCCGGACCCGGACCCAGACCCGGACCCTTAACCGGACCCGGACCCGGACCCGGACCCGGACCCGGACCCAGACCCTTACCCGGACCCGGACCCGGACCCGGACCCAGATCCGGACCCGGACCCGGACCCGGACCCGGACCCGGACCCAGACCTGGAACCTTACCCGGACCCGGACCCGGACCCCGACCCTTACCTGGACCCGGACCCGGACCCGGACCCGGACCCTTGCCCGGAACCGGACCCGGACCCGGACCCGGACCCGGACCCGGACCCGGACCCTGACCATGACCCTGACCCTGACACGGAATGGCACCCTGACACGGACCCGGACCCGGACCCGGACCCGGACCCGGACCCGGACCCGGACCCGGACCCGGACCCGGACCCGGAACCGGAACCGGAACCGGAACCGGAATCGGACCCGGACCCGGACCCTTACCTGGACCCGGACCCGGACCCGGACCCGGACCCGGACCCGGACCCGGACCCGGACCCGGACCCGGACCCAGAACCGGACCCTTATCAGGACCCGGACCCGGACCCGGACCCGGACACAGACACTTACCCGGACCCGGACCCGGACCCGGACCCGGACCCGGACCCGGACCCGGACCCGGACCCTTACCCGGACCCGGACATGGACACGGACACGGACACGGACCCTGACCCGGACCCGGACCCGGACCCTTACCCGGACCCGGACCCGGACCCGGACCCGGACACGGACCCGGACCCGGACCCGGACCTGGACCCGGACCCGGACCCGGACCCGGACCCGGACATTTACCTGTACCCTTACCCGGACCCGGACCCGGACCCGGACCCGGACCCGGACCTGGACCCGGACCCGGACCCGGACCCAGACCCGGACCTCTACCCGGACCTGGACACGGAACAGGACACAGACCCGGACCCGGACCCGGACCCAGACCCGGACCCTTACCCGGACCCGGACCCGGACCCGGACCCGGACCCGGACCCGGACCATTACCCGGACCCGGATCCTTACCCGGACCCGGACCCGGACCCGGACCCGGACCCGGACCCGGACCCGGACCCAGACCCGGACCCTTAACCGGACCCGGACCCGGACCCGGACCCAGACCCTTACCCGGACCCGGACCCGGACCCGGACCCAGACCCGGACCCGGACCCGGACCCCGACCCGGACCCGGACCCAGACCTGGAACCTTACCCGGACCCGGACCCGGACCCCGACCCTTACCCGGACCCGGACCCGGACCCGGACCCTTGCCCGGAACCGGACCCGGACCCCGACCCGGACCCGGACCCGGACCCGGAACCTGACCATGACCCTGACCCTGACACGGAATGGCACCCTGACACGGACCCGGACCCGGACCCGGACCCGGACCCGGACCCGGACCCGGACCCGGACCCGGACCCGGACAAGGAACCGGAACCGGAATCGGACCCGGACCCGGACCCTTACCTGGACCCGGACCCGGACCCGGACCCGGACCCGGACCCGGACCCGGACCCGGACCCGGACCCAGAACCGGACCCTTATCAGGACCCGGACCCGGACCCGGACCCGGACCCAGACACTTACCCGGACCCCGACCCGGACCCGGACCCGGACCCGGACCCGGACCCGGACCCGGACCCGGACCCGGACCCGGACCCTTACCCGGACCCGGACCCGGACCCGGACATGGACCCGGACCCTTACCCGGACCCGGACCCGGACCCGGACCCGGACCCGGACCCGGACCCGGACCCTTACCCGGACCCGGACCCGGACCCCAACCCGGACCCGGACCCGGACACGGACCCGGACCCTTACCCGGACCCGGACCCGGACCCTTACCCAGTCCCTGACCCGGACCCTTACCCGGACCTGGACCCTTACCCGGACCCGGACCCGGACCCGGACCCGGACCCGGACCCGGACCCGGACCCGGACCCGGACCCGGACCCTAACCCGGACCCGGACCCTTACCCGGACCCGGACCCGGACCCGGACCCGGACCCGGACCCGGACCCGGACCTCTACCCGGACCTGGACACGGAACAGGACACAGACCCGGACCCGGACCCGGACCCAGACCCGGACCCTTACCCGGACCCGGACCCGGACCCGGACCCGGACCCGGACCCGGACCCTTACCCGGACCCGGACCCGGACCCGGACCCGGACCCGGACATGGACCCGGACCCTTACCCGGACCCTTACCCGGACCCGGACCCGGACCCGGACCCGGACCCGGACCCGGACCCGGACCCGGACCCGGACCCGGACCCGGACCCGGACCCTTACCCGGACCCGGACCCGGACCCCAACCCGGACCCGGACCCGGACCCGGACCCGGACCCGGACCCTTACCCGGACCCGGACCCGGACCCTTACCCAGCCCCTGACCCGGACCCTTACCCGGACCTGGACCCTTACCAGGACCCGGACCCGGACCCGGACCCGGACCCGGACCCGGACCCGGACCCGGACCCGGACCCGGACCCGGACCCGGACCCGGACCCTAACCCGGACCCGGACCCTTACCAGGACCCGGACCCGGACCCGGACCCGGACCCGGACCCGGACCCGGACCTCTACCCGGACCTGGACACGGAACAGGACACAGACCCGGACCCGGACCCGGACCCAGACCCGAACCCTTACCCGGACCCGGACCCGGACCCGGACCCGGACCCGGACCCTTACCCGGACCCGGACCCGGACCCGGACCCGGACATGGACCCGGACCCTTTCCCGGACCCGGACCCGGACCCGGACCCGGACCCGGACCCGGACCCGGACCCGGACCCAGACCCGGACCCTTACCCGGACCCGGACCCGGACCCCAACCCGGACCCGGACCCGGACCCGGACCCGGACCCGGACCCTTACCCGGACCCGGACCCGGACCCAGACCCGGACCCTTACCCGGACCCGGACCCGGACCCAGACCCGGACCCGGACCCGGACCCGGACCCGGACCCTTACCCGGACCCGTACCCTTACCCGGACCCGGACCCGGACCTCTACCCGGACCTGGACACGGAACAGGACACAGACCCGGACCCGGACCCGGACCCAGACCCGGACCCTTACCCGGACCCGGACCCGGACCCGGACCCGGACCCGGACCATTACCCGGACCCGGACCCTTTCCCGGACACGGACCCGGACCTGGACCCGGACCCGGACCCAGACCCGGACCCGGACCCTTAACCGGACCCGGACCCGGACCCGGACCCGGACCCGGACCCGGACCCAGACCCGGACCCTTACCCGGACCCGGACCCGGAACCGGACCCGGACCCGGACCCGGACCCGGACCCGGACCCAGACCTGGAACCTTACCCGGACCCGGACCCGGACCCGGACCCTTACCCGGACCCGGACCCGGACCCGTACCCGGACCCTTGCCCGGACCCGGACCCGGACCCGGACCCGGACCCGGACCCGTACCCGGACCCGTACCCGTACCCGTACCCGTACCCGTACCCGGACCCAGATCCGGACCCGGACCCGGACCCGGACCCGGACCCGGACCCGGACCAGGACCCTTACCCAGTCCCTGACCCGGACCCTTACCCGGACCTGGACCCTTACCCGCACCCGTACCCGGACCCGGACCCGGACCCGTACCCGTACCCGGACCCGGACCCTAACCCGGACCCGGACCCGGACCCGGACCCGGACCCGGACCCGGACCCGGACCCGGACCCGGACCCTGACCCGGACCCTTACCCCGACCCGGATCCGGACCCGGACCCGGACCCGGACCCAGACACTTACCCGGACCCGGACCCGGACCCTTACCCGGACACGGACACGGACCCTTACCCGGACCCGGACCCGGACCCAGACCCGGACCCGGACCCTTTCTCGGACCCGGACCCAGACCCTGACCCGGACCCGGACCCGGACCCGGACCCGGACCCGGACCCGGACCCGGACCCAGACCCGGACCCTTAACCGGACCCGGACCCGGACCCAGACCCTTAACCGGACCCGGACCCGGACCCGGACCCAGACCCGGACCCGGACCCGGACCCGGACCCGGACCCGGACCCGGACCCGGACCCAGACCTGGAACCTTACCCGGACCCGGACCCGGACCCGGACCCGGACCCTTACCTGGACCCGGACCCGGACCCGGACCCGGACCCGGACCCGGACCCGGACCCAGACCTGGAAACTTACCCGGACCCGGACCCGGACCCGGACCCTTACCTGGACCCGGACCCGGACCCGGACCCGGACCCGGACCAGGACCCGGACCCGGACCCGGACCCAGAACCGGACCCTTATCAGGACCCGGACCCGGACCCGGACCCAGACACTTACCCGGACCCGGACCCGGACCCGGACCCGGACCCGGACCCGGACCCGGACCCGGACCCAGACCCGGACCCTTAACCGGACCCAGACCCGGACCCGGACCCGGACCCGGACCCAGACCCTTACCCGGACCCGGACCCGGACCCGGACCCAGACCCAGACCCGGACCCGGACCCGGACCCGGACCCGGACCCAGACCTGGAACCTTACCCGGACCCGGACCCGGACCCGGACCCTGACCATGACCCTGACCCTGACACAGTATGGCACCCTGACACGGACCCGGACCCGGACCCGGACCCGGACCCAGAACCGGACCCTTATCAGGACCCGGACCCGGACCCGGACCCGGACACAGACACTTACCCGGACCCGGACCCGGACCCGGACCCGGACCCGGACCCGGACCCGGACCCGGACCCTTACCCGGACCCGGACATGGACACGGACACGGACACGGACCCTGACCCGGACCCGGACCCGGACCCTTACCCGGACCCGGACCCGGACCCGGACCCGGACCCGGACCCGGACCCGGACCCGGACCCGGACCCGGACCCGGACCTGGACATTTACCCGGACCCTTACCCGGACCCGGACCCGGACCCGGACATTTACCTGGACCCTTACCCGGACCCGGACCCGGACCCGGACCCGGACCCGGACCCGGACCCGGACCTGGACCCGGACCCGGACCCGGACCCAGACCCGGACCTCTACCCGGACCTGGACAGGGAACAGGACACAGACCCGGACCCGGACCCGGACCCAGACCCGGACCCTTACCCGGACCCGGACCCGGACCCGGACCCGGACCCGGACCCGGACCATTACCCGGACCCGGATCCTTACCCGGACCCGGACCCGGACCCGGACCCGGACCCGGACCCGGACCCGGACCCAGACCCGGACCCTTAACCGGACCCGGACCCGGACCCGGACCCAGACCCTTACCCGGACCCGGACCCGGACCCGGACCCAGACCCGGACCCGGACCCGGACCCGGACCCGGACCCGGACCCAGACCTGGAACCTTACCCGGACCCGGACCCGGACCCCGACCCTTACCCGGACCCGGACCCGGACCCGGACCCTTGCCCGGAACCGGACCCGGACCCCGACCCGGACCCGGACCCGGACCCGGACCCTGACCATGACCCTGACCCTGACACGGAATGGCACCCTGACACGGACCCGGACCCGGACCCGGACCCGGACCCGGACCCGGACCCGGACCCGGACCCGGACCCGGACCCGGACCCGGAACCGGAACCGGAATCGGACCCGGACCCGGACCCTTACCTGGACCCGGACCCGGACCCGGACCCGGACCCGGACCCGGACCCGGACCCAGAACCGGACCCTTATCAGGACCCGGACCCGGACCCGGACCCGGACCCAGACACTTACCCGGACCCGGACCCGGACCCGGACCCGGACCCGGACCCGGACCCGGACCCTTACCCGGACCCGGACCCGGACCCGGACATGGACCCGGACCCTTACCCGGACCCGGACCCGGACCCGGACCCGGACCCGGACCCGGACCCGGACCCGGACCCTTACCCGGACCCGGACCCGGACCCCAACCCGGACCCGGACCCGGACACGGACCCGGACCCTTACCCGGACCCGGACCCGGACCCTTACCCAGTCCCTGACCCGGACCCTTACCCGGACCTGGACCCTTACCCGGACCCGGACCCGGACCCGGACCCGGACCCGGACCCGGACCCGGACCCGGACCCGGACCCGGACCCTAACCCGGACCCGGACCCTTACCCGGACCCGGACCCGGACCCGGACCCGGACCCGGACCCGGACCTCTACCCGGACCTGGACACGGAACAGGACACAGACCCGGACCCGGACCCGGACCCAGACCCGGACCCTTACCCGGACCCGGACCCGGACCCGGACCCGGACCCGGACCCGGACCCGGACCCTTACCCGGACCCGGACCCGGACCCGGACCTGGACCCGGACCCTTACCCGGACCCGCACCCGGACCCGGACCCGGACCCGGATCCGGACCCGGACCCGGACCCTTACCCGGACCCAGACCCGGACCCTTACCCAGTCCCTGACCCGGACCCTTACCCGGACCTGGACCCTTACCAGGACCCGGACCCGGACCCGGACCCGGACCCGGACCCGGACCCGGACCCGGACCCGGACCCGGACCCGGACCCGGACCCTAACCCGGACCCGGACCCTTACCCGGACCCGGACCCGGACCCGGACCCGGACCCGGACCCGGACCCGGACCTCTACCCGGACCTGGACACGGAACAGGACACAGACCCGGACCCGGACCCGGACCCAGACCCGGACACTTACCCGGACCCGGACCCGGACCCGGACCCGGACCCGGAGTCACTGGATTAATTCCAGGGACTAGGAGGGTGAGAGCTCCCCAGTTCACCCCTCCCATTGCTCCGGATCGCTGGTGCCTCTGTTTAACAGAGCAAGACGTCTGCGTCCAACTCTGCCGGCAAACAGTGAGTTCTAATGATTTACCCGGACCCCAACCCGGACCCGGACCCGGACCCGGACCCGGACCCTTACCCGGACCCGGACCCGGACCCAGACCCGGACCCGAACCCGGACCCGGACCCTTACCCGGACCCGTACCCTTACCCGGACCCGGACCCGGACCTCTACCCGGACCTGGACACGGAACAGGACACAGACCCGGACCCGGACCCGGACCCAGACCCGGACCCTTACCCGGACCCGGACCCGGACCCGGACCCGGACCCGGACCATTACCCGGACCCGGACCCTTACCCGGACCCGGACCCGGACCCTTACCCGGACCTGGACCCTTACCCGGACCCGGACCCGGACATGGACCCGGACCCTTACCCGGACCCGGACCCGGACCCGGACCCGGACCCGGACCCGGACCCGGACCCGGACCCGGACCCGGACCCTTACCCGGACCCGGACCCGGACCCCAACCCGGACCCGGACCCGGACCCGGACCCGGACCCTTACCCGGACCCGGACCCGGACCCAGACCCGGACCCGAACCCGGACCCGGACCCTTACCCGGACCCGTACCCTTACCCGGACCCGGACCCGGACCTCTACCCGGACCTGGACACGGAACAGGACACAGACCCGGACCCGGACCCGGACCTCTACCCGGACCTGGACACGGAACAGGACACAGACCCGGACCCGGACCCGGACCCAGACCCGGACACTTACCCGGACCCGGACCCGGACCCGGACCCGGACCCGGACCCTTACCCGGACCCGGACCCGGACCCGGACCCGGACCCGGACCCGGACCCGGACCCAGACCCGGACCCTTAACCGGACCCAGACCCGGACCCGGACCCGGACCCGGACCCAGACCCTTACCCGGACCCGGACCCGGACCCGGACCCAGACCCAGACCCGGACCCGGACCCGGACCCGGACCCGGACCCAGACCTGGAACCTTACCCGGACCCGGACCCGGACCCGGACCCGGACCCTGACCATGACCCTGACCCTGACACAGTATGGCACCCTGACACGGACCCGGACCCGGACCCGGACCCGGACCCAGAACCGGACCCTTATCAGGACCCGGACCCGGACCCGGACCCGGACACAGACACTTACCCGGACCCGGACCCGGACCCGGACCCGGACCCGGACCCGGACCCGGACCCGGACCCTTACCCGGACCCGGACATGGACACGGACACGGACACGGACCCTGACCCGGACCCGGACCCGGACCCTTACCCGGACCCGGACCCGGACCCGGACCCGGACCCGGACCCGGACCCGGACCCGGACCCGGACCCGGACCCGGACCTGGACATTTACCCGGACCCTTACCCGGACCCGGACCCGGACCCGGACATTTACCTGGACCCTTACCCGGACCCGGACCCGGACCCGGACCCGGACCCGGACCCGGACCCGGACCTGGACCCGGACCCGGACCCGGACCCAGACCCGGACCTCTACCCGGACCTGGACAGGGAACAGGACACAGACCCGGACCCGGACCCGGACCCAGACCCGGACCCTTACCCGGACCCGGACCCGGACCCGGACCCGGACCCGGACCCGGACCATTACCCGGACCCGGATCCTTACCCGGACCCGGACCCGGACCCGGACCCGGACCCGGACCCGGACCCGGACCCAGACCCGGACCCTTAACCGGACCCGGACCCGGACCCGGACCCAGACCCTTACCCGGACCCGGACCCGGACCCGGACCCAGACCCGGACCCGGACCCGGACCCGGACCCGGACCCGGACCCAGACCTGGAACCTTACCCGGACCCGGACCCGGACCCCGACCCTTACCCGGACCCGGACCCGGACCCGGACCCTTGCCCGGAACCGGACCCGGACCCCGACCCGGACCCGGACCCGGACCCGGACCCTGACCATGACCCTGACCCTGACACGGAATGGCACCCTGACACGGACCCGGACCCGGACCCGGACCCGGACCCGGACCCGGACCCGGACCCGGACCCGGACCCGGACCCGGAACCGGAACCGGAATCGGACCCGGACCCGGACCCTTACCTGGACCCGGACCCGGACCCGGACCCGGACCCGGACCCGGACCCGGACCCGGACCCAGAACCGGACCCTTATCAGGACCCGGACCCGGACCCGGACCCGGACCCAGACACTTACCCGGACCCGGACCCGGACCCGGACCCGGACCCGGACCCGGACCCGGACCCTTACCCGGACCCGGACCCGGACCCGGACATGGACCCGGACCCTTACCCGGACCCGGACCCGGACCCGGACCCGGACCCGGACCCGGACCCGGACCCGGACCCTTACCCGGACCCGGACCCGGACCCCAACCCGGACCCGGACCCGGACACGGACCCGGACCCTTACCCGGACCCGGACCCGGACCCTTACCCAGTCCCTGACCCGGACCCTTACCCGGACCTGGACCCTTACCCGGACCCGGACCCGGACCCGGACCCGGACCCGGACCCGGACCCGGACCCGGACCCGGACCCTAACCCGGACCCGGACCCTTACCCGGACCCGGACCCGGACCCGGACCCGGACCCGGACCCGGACCTCTACCCGGACCTGGACACGGAACAGGACACAGACCCGGACCCGGACCCGGACCCAGACCCGGACCCTTACCCGGACCCGGACCCGGACCCGGACCCGGACCCGGACCCGGACCCGGACCCTTACCCGGACCCGGACCCGGACCCGGACCTGGACCCGGACCCTTACCCGGACCCGCACCCGGACCCGGACCCGGACCCGGATCCGGACCCGGACCCGGACCCTTACCCGGACCCAGACCCGGACCCTTACCCAGTCCCTGACCCGGACCCTTACCCGGACCTGGACCCTTACCAGGACCCGGACCCGGACCCGGACCCGGACCCGGACCCGGACCCGGACCCGGACCCGGACCCTAACCCGGACCCGGACCCTTACCCGGACCCGGACCCGGACCCGGACCCGGACCCGGACCCGGACCCGGACCTCTACCCGGACCTGGACACGGAACAGGACACAGACCCGGACCCGGACCCGGACCCAGACCCGGACACTTACCCGGACCCGGACCCGGACCCGGACCCGGACCCGGACCCTTACCCGGACCCGGACCCGGACCCGGACCCGGACATGGACCCGGACCCTTACCCGGACCCGGACCCGGACCCGGACCCGGACCCGGACCCGGACCCGGACCCGGACCCGGACCCGGACCCGGACCCTTACCCGGACCCGGACCCGGACCCCAACCCGGACCCGGACCCGGACCCGGACCCGGACCCTTACCCGGACCCGGACCCGGACCCAGACCCGGACCCGAACCCGGACCCGGACCCTTACCCGGACCCGTACCCTTACCCGGACCCGGACCCGGACCTCTACCCGGACCTGGACACGGAACAGGACACAGACCCGGACCCGGACCCGGACCCAGACCCGGACCCTTACCCGGACCCGGACCCGGACCATTACCCGGACCCGGAACCTTACCCGGACCCGGACCCGGACCCTTACCCGGACCTGGACCCTTACCCGGACCCGGACCCGGACATGGACCCGGACCCTTACCCGGACCCGGACCCGGACCCGGACCCGGACCCGGACCCGGACCCGGACCCGGACCCGGACCCGGACCCGGACCCTTACCCGGACCCGGACCCGGACCCCAACCCGGACCCGGACCCGGACCCGGACCCGGACCCTTACCCGGACCCGGACCCGGACCCAGACCCGGACCCGAACCCGGACCCGGACCCTTACCCGGACCCGTACCCTTACCCGGACCCGGACCCGGACCTCTACCCGGACCTGGACACGGAACAGGACACAGACCCGGACCCGGACCCGGACCCAGACCCGGACCCTTACCCGGACCCGGACCCGGACCCGGACCCGGACCCGGACCATTACCCGGACCCGGACCCTTACCCGGACCCGGACCCGGACCCTTACCCGGACCTGGACCCTTACCCGGACCCGGACCCGGACCCGGACCCGGACCCGGACCCGGACCCGGACCCGGACCCGGACCCGGACCCGGACCCTAACCCGGACCCGGACCCGGACCCGGACCCGGACCCGGACCTCTACCCGGACCTGGACACGGAACAGGACACAGACCCGGACCCGGACCCGGACCCAGACCCGGACCCTTACCCGGACCCGGACCCGGACCCGGACCCGGACCCGGACCCTTACCCGGACCCGGACCCGGACCCGGACCCGGACATGGACCCGGACCCTTACCCGGACCCGGACCCGGACCCGGACCCGGACCCGGACCCGGACCCGGACCCGGACCCGGACCCGGACCCGGACCCTTACCCGGACCCGGACCCGGACCCCAACCCGGACCCGGACCCGGACCCGGACCCGGACCCTTACCCGGACCCGGACCCGGACCCGGACCCAGACCCGGACCCGGACCCGGACCCGGACCCTTACCCGGACCCGTACCCTTACCCGGACCCGGACCCGGACCTCTACCCGGACCTGGACACGGAACAGGACACAGACCCGGACCCGGACCCGGACCCAGACCCGGACCCTTACCCGGACCCGGACCCGGACCCGGACCCGGACCCGGACCATTACCCGGACCCGGACCCTTTCCCGGACACGGACCCGGACCTGGACCCGGACCCGGACCCAGACCCGGACCCGGACCCTTAACCGGACCCGGACCCGGACCCGGACCCGGACCCGGACCCAGACCCGGACCCTTACCCGGACCCGGACCCGGAACCGGACCCGGACCCGGACCCGGACCCGGACCCGGACCCAGACCTGGAACCTTACCCGGACCCGGACCCGGACCCGGACCCTTACCCGGACCCGGACCCGGACCCGGACCCGGACCCGGACCCGGACCCGGACCCGGACCCGGACCCGGACCCGGACCCGTACCCGTACCCGTACCCGTACCCGGATCCGGACCCGGACCCGGACCCGGACCCGGACCCGGACCAGGACCCTTACCCAGTCCCTGACCCGGACCCTTACCCAGACCTGGACCCTTACCCGCACCCGGACCCGGACCCGGACCCGGACCCGTACCCGTACCCGGACCCGGACCCTAACCCGGACCCGGACCCGGACCCGGACCCGGACCCGGACCCGGACCCGGACCCGGACCCGGACCCTGACCCGGACCCTTACCCCGACCCGGATCCGGACCCGGACCCGGACCCGGACCCAGACACTTACCCGGACCCGGACCCGGACCCTTACCCGGACACGGACACGGACCCTTACCCGGACCCGGACCCGGACCCAGACCCGGACCCGGACCCTTTCTCGGACCCGGACCCAGACCCTTACCCGGACCTGGACCCTTACCAGGACCCGGACCCGGACCCGGACCCGGACCCGGACCCGGACCCGGACCCGGACCCGGACCCGGACCCGGACCCTAACCCGGACCCGGACCCTTACCCGGACCCGGACCCGGACCCGGACCCGGACCCGGACCCGGACCCGGACCTCTACCCGGACCTGGACACGGAACAGGGCACAGACCCGGACCCGGACCCGGACCCAGACCCGGACCCTTACCCGGACCCGGACCCGGACCCGGACCCGGACCCGGACCCTTACCCGGACCCGGACCCGGACCCGGACCCGGACATGGACCCGGACCCTTACCCGGACCCGGACCCGGACCCGGACCCGGACCCGGACCCGGACCCGGACCCGGACCCGGACCCGGACCCGGACCCGGACCCGGACCCGGACCCGGACCCGGACCCGGACCCGGACCCTTACCCGGACCCGGACCCGGACCCCAACCCGGACCCGGACCCGGACCCGGACCCGGACCCTTACCCAGACCCGGACCCGGACCCAGACCCGGACCCGGACCCGGACCCGGACCCTTACCCGGACCCGTACCCTTACCCGGACCCGGACCCGGACCTCTACCCGGACCTGGACACGGAACAGGACACAGACCCGGACCCGGACCCGGACCCAGACCCGGACCCTTACCCGGACCCGGACCCGGACCCGGACCCGGACCCGGACCATTACCCGGACCCGGACCCTTTCCCGGACACGGACCCGGACCTGGACCCGGACCCGGACCCAGACCCGGACCCGGACCCTTAACCGGACCCGGACCCGGACCCGGACCCGGACCCAGACCCGGACCCTTACCCGGACCCGGACCCGGAACCGGACCCGGACCCGGACCCGGACCCGGACCCGGACCCAGACCTGGAACCTTACCCGGACCCGGACCCGGACCCGGACCCTTACCCGGACCCGGACCCGGACCCGGACCCGTACCCGTACCCGGACCCGGATCCGGACCCGGACCCGGACCCGGACCCGGACCCGGACCAGGACCCTTACCCAGTCCCTGACCCGGACCCTTACCCGGACCTGGACCCTTACCCGCACCCGGACCCGGACCCGGACCCGGACCCGTACCCGGACCCGGACCCGGACCCTAACCCGGACCCGGACCCGGACCCGGACCCGGACCCGGACCCGGACCCGGACCCGGACCCGGACCCTGACCCGGACCCTTACCCCGACCCGGATCCGGACCCGGACCCGGACCCGGACCCAGACACTTACCCGGACCCGGACCCGGACCCTTACCCGGACACGGACACGGACCCTTACCCGGACCCGGACCCGGACCCAGACCCGGACCCGGACCCTTTCTCGGACCCGGACCCAGACCCTGACCCGGACCCGGACCCGGACCCGGACCCGGACCCGGACCCGGACCCGGACCCGGACCCGGACCCAGACCCGGACCCTTAACCGGACCCGGACCCGGACCCGGACCCGGACCCAGACCCTTAACCGGACCCGGACCCGGACCCGGACCCGGACCCAGACCCGGACCCGGACCCAGACCCGGACCCGGACCCGGACCCGGACCCAGACCTGGAACCTTACCCGGACCCGGACCCGGACCCGGACCCTTACCTGGACCCGGACCCGGACCCGGACCCGGACCCGGACCCGGACCCGGACCCGGACCCGGACCCGGACCCAGAACCGGACCCTTATCAGGACCCGGACCCGGACCCGGACCTAGACACTTACCCGGACCCGGACCCGGACCCGGACCCGGACCCGGACCCGGACCCAGACCCGGACCCTTAACCGGACCCGGACCCGGACCCGGACCCGGACCCGGACCCAGACCCTTACCCGGACCCGGACCCGGACCCGGACCCAGACCCAGACCCGGACCCGGACCCGGACCCGGACCCGGAACCAGACCTGGAACCTTACCCGGACCCGGACCCGGACCCGGACCCGGACCCTTACCCGGACCCGGACCCGGACCCGGACCCGGACCCTTGCCCGGAACCGGACCCGGACCCGGACCCGGACCCGGACCCGGACCCGGACCCGGACCCTGACCATGACCCTGACCCTGACACGGAATGGCACCCTGACACGGACCCGGACCCGGACCCGGACCCGGACCCGGACCCGGACCCGGACCCGGACCCGGAACCGGACCCGGAATCGGACCCAGACCTGGACCCTTACCTGGACTCGGACCCGGACCCGGACCCGGACCCGGACCCGGACCCGGACCCAGAACCGGACCCTTATCAGGACCCGGACCCGGACCCGGACCCGGACCCAGACCTGGAACCTTACCCGGACCCGGACCCGGACCCGGACCCTTACCCGGACCCGGACCCGGACCCGGACCCTTGCCCGGACCCGTACCCGTACCCGTACCCGTACCCGTACCCGTACCCGTACCCGTACCCGTACCCGTACCCGTACCCGGATCCGGATCCGGACCCGGACCCGGATCCGGACCCGGACCCGGACCCGGACCCGGACCAGGACCCTTACCCAGTCCCTGACCCGGACCCTTACCCGGACCTGGACCCTTACCCGGACCCGGACCCGGACCCGGACCCGGACCCGGACCCGGACCCGGACCCGGACCCGGACCCGGACCCGGACCCTAACCCGGACCCGGACCCTTACCCGGACCCGGACCCGGACCCGGACCCGGACCCGGACCTCTACCCGGACCTGGACACGGAACAGGACACAGACCCGGACCCGGACCCGGACCCAGACCCGGACCCTTACCCGGACCCGGACCCGGACCCGGACCCGGACCCGGACCCTTACCCGGACCCGGACCCGGACCCGGACCCGGACCCGGACCCTTACCCGGACCCGGACCCGGACCCGGACCCGGACATGGACCCGGACCCTTACCCGGACCCGGACCCGGACCCGGACCCGGACCCGGACCCGGACCCGGACCCGGACCCGGACCCTTACCCGGACCCGGACCCGGACCCCAACCCGGACCCGGACCCGGACCCGGACCCGGACCCTTACCCGGACGCGGACCCGGACCCAGACCCGGACCCGGACCCGGACCCTTACCCGGACCCGGACCCGGACCCGGACCCGGACCCGGACCCGGACCCGGACCCGGACCCGGACCCGGACCCGGACCTCAACCCGGACCTGGACACGGAACAGGACACAGACCCGGACCCGGACCCGGACCCAGACCCGGACCCTTACCCGGACCCGGACCCGGACCCGGACCCGGACCCGGACCCGGACCCGGACCCTTACCCGGACCCGGACCCGGACCCGGACCCGGACATGGACCCGGACCCTTACCCGGACCCGGACCCGGACCCGGACCTGGACCCGGACCCGGACCCGGACCCGGACCCGGACCCTTACCCGGACCCGGACCCGGACCCCAACCCGGACCCGGACCCGGACCCGGACCCGGACCCTTACCCGGACGCGGACCCGGACCCAGACCCGGACCCGGACCCGGACCCTTACCCGGACCCGGACCCGGACCCGGACCCGGACCCGGACCCGGACCCGGACCTCTACCCGGACCTGGACACGGAACAGGACACAGACCCGGACCCGGACCCGGACCCAGACCCGGACCCTTACCAGGACCCGGACCCGGACCCGGACCCGGACCCGGACCATTACCCGGACACGGACCCTTTCCCGGACACGGACCCGGACTTGGACCCGGACCCGGACCCAGACCCGGACCCTTAACCGGACCCGGACCCGGACCCGGACCCGGACCCGGACCAGGACCCAGACCCAGACCCTTACCCGGACCCGGACCCGGAACCCGACCCGGACCCGGACCCGGACCCGGACCCGGACCCGGACCCGGACCCAGACCTGGAACCTTACCCGGACCCGGACCCGGACCCGGACCCTTACCCTGACCCGGACCCGGACCCGGACCCTTGCCCGGACCCGGACCCGGACCCGGACCCGGACCCGGACCCGTACCCGTACCCGTACCCGTACCCGGACCCGGACCCGGACCCGGATCCGGACCCGGAACCGGACCCGGACCCGGACCCGGACCAGGACCCTTACCCAGTCCCTGACCCGGACCCTTACCCGGACCCGGACCCTGACCATGACCCTGACCCTGACACGGAATGGCACCCTGACACGGACCCGGACCCGGACCCGGACCCGGACCCGGACCCGGACCCGGTCCCGGAACCGGACCCGGAACCGGAACCGGAATCGGACCCAGACCCGGACCCTTACCTGGACCCGGACCCGGACCCGGACCCGGACCCGGACCCGGACCCGGACCCGGACCCGGACCCAGAACCGGACCCTTATCAGGACCCGGACCCGGACCCGGACCCGGACCCAGACACTTACCCGGACCCGGACCCGGACCCGGACCCGGACCCGGACCCGGACCCGGACCCGGACCCGGACCCGGACCCCGACCCGGACCCGGACATGGACCCGGACCCTTACCCGGACCCGGACCCGGACCCTTACCCGGACCCGGACCCGGACCCTTACCCTGTCCCTGACCCGGACCCTTACCCGGACCCGGACCCTTACCCGGACCCGGACCCGGACCCGGACCCGGACCCGGACCCGGACCCGGACCCGGACCCGGACCCGGACCCGGACCCGGACCCTAACCCGGACCCGGAACCTTACCCGGACCCGGACCCGGACCCGGACCCGGACCCGGACCCGGACCTCTACCCGGACCTGGACACGGAACAGGACACAGACCCGGACCCGGACCCGGACCCAGACCCGGACCCTTACCCGGACCCGGACCCGGACCCGGACCCGGACCCGGACCCGGACCCTTACCCGGACCCGGACCCGGACCCGGACCCGGACATGGACCCGGACCCTTACCCGGACCCGGACCCGGACCCGGACCCGGACCCGGACCCGGACCCGGACCCGGACCCGGACCCGGACCCGGACCCTTACCCGGACCTGGACCCGGACCCCAACCCGGACCCGGACCCGGACCCGGACCCGGACCCTTACCCGGACCCGGACCCGGACCCAGACCCGGACCCGGACCCGGACCCGGACCCTTACCCGGACCCGGACCCGGAACCGGACCCGGACCCGGACCCGGACCCGGACCCGGACCCGGACCCGGACCCGGACCTCAACCCGGACCTGGACACGGAACAGGACACAGACCCGGACCCGGACCCGGACCCAGACCCGGACCCTTACCCGGACCCGGACCCGGACCCGGACCCGGACCCGGACCCGGACCCGGACCCTTACCCGGACCCGGACCCGGACCCGGACCCGGACATGGACCCGGACCCTTACCCGGACCCGGACCCGGACCCGGACCTGGACCCGGACCCGGACCCGGACCCGGACCCGGACCCTTACCCGGACCCGGACCCGGACCCCAACCCGGACCCGGACCCGGACCCGGACCCGGACACTTACCCGGACGCGGACCCGGACCCAGACCCGGACCCGGACCCGGACCCTTACCCGGACCCGGACCCGGACCCGGACCCGGACCCGGACCCGGACCCGGACCTCTACCCGGACCTGGACACGGAACAGGACACAGACCCGGACCCGGACCCGGACCCAGACCCGGACCCTTACCAGGACCCGGACCCGGACCCGGACCCGGACCCGGACCATTACCCGGACACGGACCCTTTCCCGGACACGGACCCGGACTTGGACCCGGACCCGGACCCAGACCCGGACCCTTAACCGGACCCGGACCCGGACCCGGACCCGGACCCGGACCAGGACCCAGACCCAGACCCTTACCCGGACCCGGACCCGGAACCCGACCCGGACCCGGACCCGGACCCGGACCCGGACCCGGACCCGGACCCAGACCTGGAACCTTACCCGGACCCGGACCCGGACCCGGACCCTTACCCTGACCCGGACCCGGACCCGGACCCTTGCCCGGACCCGGACCCGGACCCGGACCCGGACCCGTACCCGTACCCGAACCCGTACCCGGACCCGGACCCGGACCCGGATCCGGACCCGGAACCGGACCCGGACCCGGACCCGGACCAGGACCCTTACCCAGTCCCTGACCCGGACCCTTACCCGGACCCGGACCCTGACCATGACCCTGACCCTGACACGGAATGGCACCCTGACACGGACCCGGACCCGGACCCGGACCCGGACCCGGACCCGGACCCGGTCCCGGAACCGGACCCGGAACCGGAACCGGAATCGGACCCAGACCCGGACCCTTACCTGGACCCGGACCCGGACCCGGACCCGGACCCGGACCCGGACCCGGACCCGGACCCGGACCCAGAACCGGACCCTTATCAGGACCCGGACCCGGACCCGGACCCGGACCCAGACACTTACCCGGACCCGGACCCGGACCCGGACCCGGACCCGGACCCGGACCCGGACCCGGACCCGGACCCGGACCCCGACCCGGACCCGGACATGGACCCGGACCCTTACCCGGACCCGGACCCGGACCCTTACCCGGACCCGGACCCGGACCCTTACCCTGTCCCTGACCCGGACCCTTACCCGGACCCGGACCCTTACCCGGACCCGGACCCGGACCCGGACCCGGACCCGGACCCGGACCCGGACCCGGACCCGGACCCGGACCCGGACCCGGACCCTAACCCGGACCCGGAACCTTACCCGGACCCGGACCCGGACCCGGACCCGGACCCGGACCCGGACCTCTACCCGGACCTGGACACGGAACAGGACACAGACCCGGACCCGGACCCGGACCCAGACCCGGACCCTTACCCGGACCCGGACCCGGACCCGGACCCGGACCCGGACCCGGACCCTTACCCGGACCCGGACCCGGACCCGGGCCCGGACATGGACCCGGACCCTTACCCGGACCCGGACCCGGACCCGGACCCGGACCCGGACCCGGACCCGGACCCGGACCCGGACCCGGACCCGGACCCTTACCCGGACCTGGACCCGGACCCCAACCCGGACCCGGACCCGGACCCGGACCCGGACCCTTACCCGGACCCGGACCCGGACCCAGACCCGGACCCGGACCCGGACCCGGACCCTTACCCGGACCCGGACCCGGAACCGGACCCGGACCCGGACCCGGACCCGGACCCGGACCCGGACCCGGACCCGGACCCAGACCTGGAACCTTACCCGGACCCGGACCCGGACCCGGACCCTTACCCGGACCCGGACCCGGACCCGGACCCGGACCCTTGCCCGGACCCGTACCCGTACCCGTACCCGGACCCGTACCCGTACCCGTACCCGTACCCGTACCCGTACCCGTACCCGTACCCGTACCCGGATCCGGACCCGGACCCGGACCCGGACCCGGACCAGGACCCTTACCCAGTCCCTGACCCGGACCCTTACCCGGACCTGGACCCTTACCCAGTCCCTGACCCGGACCCTTACCCGGACCTGGACCCTTACCCGGACCCGGACCCGGACCCGGACCCGGACATGGACATGGACCCGGACCCTTACCCGGACCCGGACCCGGACCCGGACCCGGACCCGGACCCGGACCCGGACCCGGACCCGGACCCGGACCCGGACCCTTACCCGGACCCGGACCCGGACCCCAACCCGGACCCGGACCCGGACCCTTACCCGGACCCGGACCCGGACCCGGACCCAGACCCGGACCCGGACCCGGACCCTTACCCGGACCCGGACCCGGACCCGGACCCGGACCCGGACCCGGACCTCTACCCGGACCTGGACACGGAACAGGACACAGACCCGGACCCGGACCCGGACCCAGACCCGGACCCTTACCCGGACCCGGACCCGGACCCGGACCCGGACCCGGACCATTACCCGGACCCGGACCCTTTCCCGGACACGGACCCGGACTTGGACCCGGACCCGGACCCAGACCCGGACCCTTAACCGGACCCGGACCCGGACCCGGACCCGGACCCGGACCCGGACCCGGACCCGGACCCGGACCCGGACCCAGACCCAGACCCTTACCCGGACCCGGACCCGGAACCCGACCCGGACCCGGACCCGGACCCGGACCCGGACCCGGACCCGGACCCAGACCTGGAACCTTACCCGGACCCGGACCTGGACCCGGACCCTTGCCCGGACCCGGACCCGGACCCGGACCCGGACCCGGACCCGGACCCGGACCCGGACCCGGACCCGTACCCGGACCCGTACCCGTACCCGGACCCGGATCCGGACCCGGAACCGGACCCGGACCCGGACCCGGACCAGGACCCTTACCCAGTCCCTGACCCGGACCCTTAGCCGGACCTGGACCCTTACCCGGACCCGGACCCGGACCCGGACCCGGACCCGGACCCGGACCCGGACCCGGACCCGGACCCGGACCCTAACCCGGACCCGGACCCGGACCCGGACCCGGACCCGGACATGGACCCGGACCCTTACCCGGACCCGGACCCGGACCCGGACCCGGACCCGGACCCGGACCCGGACCCGGACCTCTACCCGGACCTGGACACGGAACAGGACACAGACCCGGACCTGGACCCGGACCCAGACCCGGACCCTTACCCGGACCCGGACCCGGACCCGGACCCGGACCCGGACCATTACCCGGACCCGGACCCTTTCCCGGACACGGACCCGGACTTGGACCCGGACCCGGACCCAGACCCGGACCCTTAACCGGACCCGGACCCGGACCCGGACCCGGACCCGGACACGGACCCAGACCCAGACCCTTACCCGGACCCGGACCCGGAACCCGACCCGGACCCGGACCCGGACCCGGACCCGGACCCGGACCCTTACCCGGACCCGGACCCGGACCCAGACCCGGACCCGGACCCGGACCCGGACCCTTACCCGGACCCGGACCCGGAACCGGACCCGGACCCGGAACCGGACCCGGACCCGGACCCGGACGCGGACCCGGACCCAGACCTGGAACCTTACCCGGACCCGGACCCGGACCCGGACCCTTACCCGGACCCGGACCCGGACCCGGACCCTTGCCCGGACCCGTACGCGTACCCGTACCCGTACCCGTACCCGTACCCGTACCCGTACCCGTACCCGTACCCGTACCCGGATCCGGACCCGGACCCGGATCCGGACCCGGACCCGGACCCGGACCCGGACCAGGACCCTTACCCAGTCCCTGACCCGGACCCTTACCCGGACCTGGACCCTTACCCGGACCCGGACCCGGACCCGGACCCGGACCCGGACCCGGACCCGGACCCGGACCCGGACCCGGACCCGGACCCGGACCCGGACCCCTAACCCGGACCCGGACCCTTACCCGGACCCGGACCCGGACCTGGACCCGGACCCGGACCCGGACCTCTACCCGGACCTGGACACGGAACAGGACACAGACCCGGACCCGGACCCGGACCCAGACCCGGACCCTTACCCGGACCCGGACCCGGACCCGGACCCGGACCCGGACCCGGACCCGGACCCTTACCCGGACCCGGACCCGGACCCGGACCCGGACATGGACCCGGACCCTTACCCGGACCCGGACCCGGACCCGGACCCGGACCCGGACCCGGACCCGGACCCGGACCCTTACCCGGACCCGGACCCGGACCCCAACCCGGACCCGGACCCGGACCCTTACCCGGACCCGGACCCGGACCCAGACCCGGACCCGGACCCGGACCCTTACCCGGACCCGGACCCGGACCCGGACCCGGACCCGGACCCAGACCTCTACCCGGACCTGGACACGGAACAGGACACAGACCCGGACCCGGACCCGGACCCAGACCCGGACCCTTACCCGGACCCGGACCCGGACCCGGACCCGGACCCGGACCATTACCCGGACCCGGACCCTTTCCCGGACACGGACCCGGACTTGGACCCGGACCCGGACCCAGACCCGGACCCTTAACCGGACCCGGACCCGGACCCGGACCCGGACCCGGACCCGGACCCGGACCCAGACCCAGACCCTTACCCGGACCCGGACCCGGAACCCGACCCGGACCCGGACCCGGACCCGGACCCGGACCCGGACCCGGACCCGGACCCAGACCTGGAACCTTACCCGGACCCGGACCTGGACCCGGACCCTTGCCCGGACCCGGACCCGGACCCGGACCCGGACCCGGACCCGGACCCGGACCCGTACCCGTACCCGTACCCGTACCCGTACCCGGACCCGGATCCGGACCCGGAACCGGACCCGGACCCGGACCCGGACCAGGACCCTTACCCAGTCCCTGACCCGGACCCTTACCCGGACCTGGACCCTTACCCGGACCCGGACCCGGACCCGGACCCGGACCCGGACCCGGACCCGGACCCGGACCCGGACCCGGACCCGGACCCTAACCCGGACCCGGACCCGGACCCGGACCCGGACATGGACCCGGACCCTTACCCGGACCCGGACCCGGACCCGGACCCGGACCCGGACCCGGACCCGGACCTCTACCCGGACCTGGACACGGAACAGGACACAGACCCGGACCCGGACCCGGACCCAGACCCGGACCCTTACCCGGACCCGGACCCGGACCCGGACCCGGACCCGGACCCGGACCATTACCCGGACCCGGACCCTTTCCCGGACACGGACCCGGACTTGGACCCGGACCCGGACCCAGACCCGGACCCTTAACCGGACCCGGACCCGGACCCGGACCCGGACCCGGACCCGGACCCGGACCCGGACCCAGACCCAGACCCTTACCCGGACCCGGACCCGGAACCCGACCCGGACCCGGACCCGGACCCGGACCCGGACCCGGACCCGGACCCGGACCCAGACCTGGAACCTTACCCGGACCCGGACCCGGACCCGGACCCTTACCCGGACCCGGACCTGGACCCGGACCCTTGCCCGGACCCGGACCCGGACCCGTACCCGTACCCGGACCCGTACCCGTACCCGTACCCGTACCCGTACCCGTACCCGGACCCGGATCCGGACCCGGACCCGGATCCGGACCCGGACCCGGACCCGGACCCGGACCAGGACCCTTACCCAGTCCCTGACCCGGACCCTTACCCGGACCTGGACCCTTACCCGGACCCGGACCCGGACCCGGACCCGGACCCGGACCCGGACCCGGACCCGGACCCGGACCCGGACCCGGACCCTAACCCGGACCCGGACCCTTACCCGGACCCGGACCCGGACCCGGACCCGGACCCGGACCCGGACCCGGACCTCTACCCGGACCTGGACACGGAACAGGACACAGACCCGGACCCGGACCCGGACCCAGACCCGGACCCTTACCCGGACCCGGACCCGGACCCGGACCCGGACCCGGACCCGGACCCGGACCCTTACCCGGACCCGGACCCGGACCCGGACCCGGACATGGACCCGGACCCTTACCCGGACCCGGACCCGGACCCGGACCCGGACCCGGACCCGGACCCGGACCCGGACCCGGACCCTTACCCGGACCCGGACCCGGACCCGGACCCCAACCCGGACCCGGACCCGGACCCTTACCGGGACCCGGACCCGGACCCAGACCCGGACCCGGACCCGGACCCTTACCCGGACCCGGACCCGGACCCGGACCCGGACCCGGACCTCTACCCGGACCTGGACACGGAACAGGACACAGACCCGGACCCGGACCCGGACCCAGACCCGGACCCTTACCCGGACCCGGACCCGGACCCGGACCCGGACCCGGACCCGGACCATTACCCGGACCCGGACCCTTTCCCGGACACGGACCCGGACTTGGACCCGGACCCGGACCCAGAACCGGACCCTTATCAGGACCCGGACCCGGACCCGGACCCGGACCCAGACACTTACCCGGACCCGGACCCGGACCCGGACCCGGACCCGGACCCGGACCCGGACCCGGACCCAGACCCGGACCCTTAACCGGACCCGGACCCGGACCCGGACCCGGACCCAGACCCTTACCCGGACCCGGACCCGGACCCGGACCCGGACCCAGAACCGGACCCTTATCAGGACCCGGACCCGGACCCGGACCCGGACCCAGACACTTACCCGGACCCGGACCCGGACCCGGACCCGGACCCGGACCCGGACCCGGACCCGGACCCGGACCCAGACCCGGACCCTTAACCGGACCCGGACCCGGACCCGGACCCGGACCCGGACCCAGACCCTTACCCGGACCCGGACCCGGACCCGGACCCAGACCCAGACCCGGACCCAGACCCGGACCCGGACCCAGACCCAGACCCTTACCCGGACCCGGACCCGGAACCCGACCCGGACCCGGACCCGGACCCGGACCCGGACCCGGACCCGGACCCGGACCCGGACCCAGACCTGGAACCTTACCCGGACCCGGACCCGGACCCGGACCCGGACCCTTACCCGGACCCGGACCTGGACCCGGACCCTTGCCCGGACCCGGACCCGGACCCGGACCCGGACCCGGACCCGGACCCGGACCCGGACCCGGACCCGGACCCGGATCCGGACCCGGAACCGGACCCGGACCCGGACCCGGACCAGGACCCTTACCCAGTCCCTGACCCGGACCCTTACCCGGACCTGGACCCTTACCCGGACCCGGACCCGGACCCGGACCCGGACCCGGACCCGGACCCGGACCCGGACCCGGACCCTAACCCGGACTCGGACCCGGACCCGGACCCGGACCCGGACCCGGACCCGGACCCTTACACGGACCCGGACCCGGACCCGGACCCGGACCCGGACCATTGCCCGGAACCGGACCCGGACCCGGACCCGGACCCGGACCCGGACCCTGACCATGACCCTGACCCTGACACGGAATGGCACCCTGACACGGACCCCGGACCCGGACCCGGACCCGGACCCGGACCCGGAACCGGACCCGGACCCGGAACCGGACCCGGACCCGGAACCGGACCCGGAACCGGACCCGGACCCGGAACCGGAACCGGAATCGGACCCGGACCCGGACCCTTACCTGGACCCGGACCCGGACCCGGACCCGGACCCGGACCCGGACCCAGACCCGGACCCGGACCCAGAACCGGACCCTTATCAGGACCCGGACCCGGACCCGGACCCGGACCCAGACACTTACCCGGACCCGGACCCGGACCCGGACCCGGACCCGGACCCGGACCCGGACCCGGACCCAGACCCGGACCCTTAACCGGACCCGGACCCGGACCCGGACCCGGACCCGGACCCAGACCCTTACCCGGACCCGGACCCGGACCCGGACCCAGACCCAGACCCGGACCCGGACCCGGACCCGGACCCGGACCCAGACCTGGAACCTTACCCGGACACGGACCCGGACCCGGACCCGGACCCGGACCCTTACCCGGACCCGGACCCGGACCCGGACCCGGACCCTTGCCCGGAACCGGACCCGGACCCGGACCCGGACCCGGACCCGGACCCGGACCCGGACCCTGACCATGACCCTGACCCTGACACGGAATGGCACCCTGACACGGACCCGGACCCGGACCCGGACCCGGACCCGGACCCAGAACCGGACCCTTATCAGGACCCGGACCCGGACCCGGACCCGGACCCAGACACTTACCCGGACCCGGACCCGGACCCGGACCCGGACCCGGACCCGGACCCGGACCCGGACCCGGACCCGGACCCTTACCCGGACCCGGACCCGGACCCCAACCCGGACCCGGACCCGGACCCGGACCCGGACCCGGACCCGGACCCTTACCCGGACCCGGACCCGGACCCTTACCCTGTCCCTGACCCGGACCCTTACCCGGACCCGGACCCTTACCCGGACCCGGACCCGGACCCGGACCCTGACCCGGACCCGGACCCTTACCCGGACCCGGACCCGGACCCGGACCCGGACCCGGACCCGGACCCGGACCTCTACCCGGACCTGGACACGGAACAGGACACAGACCCGGACCCGGACCCGGACCCGGACCCCGGACCAGGACCCTTACCCAGTCCCTGACCCGGACCCTTACCCGGACCCGGACCCTTACCCGGACCCGGACCCGGACCCGGACCCGGACCCGGACCCGGACCCGGACCCGGACCCGGACCCTAACCCGGACCCGGACCCTTACCCGGACCCGGACCCGGACCCGGACCCGGACCCGGACCCGGACCTCTACCCGGACCTGGACACGGAACAGGACACAGACCCGGACCCGGACCCGGACCCGGACCCAGACCCGGACCCTTACCCGGACCCGGACCCGGACCCGGACCCGGACCCGGACCCGGACCCTTACCCGGACCCGGACCCGGACCCGGACCCGGACATGGACCCGGACCCTTACCCGGACCCGGACCCGGACCCGGACCCGGTCCCGGACCCGGACCCAGACCTGGAACCTCACCCGGACCCGGACCCAGACCCGGACCCTTACCCGGACCCGGACCCGGACCCGGACCCGGACCCGGACCCTTGCCCGGAACCGGACCCGGACCCGGACCCGGACCCGGACCCGGACCCGGACCCGGACCCTGACCATGACCCTGACCCTGACACGGAATGGCACCCTGACCCGGACCCGGACCCGGACCCGGACCCGGACCCGGACCCGGACCCGGACCCAGAACCGGACCCTTATCAGGACCCGGACCCGGACCCGGACCCGGACCCAGACACTTACCCGGACCCGGACCCGGACCCGGACCCGGACCCGGACCCGGACCCGGACCCGGACCCGGACCCGGACCCCGACCCGGACCCGGACCCGGACCCGGACCCTTACCCGGACCCGGACCCGGACCCTTACCCTGTCCCTGACCCGGACCCTTACCCGGACCTGGACCCTTACCCGGACCCGGACACGGACCCGGACCCGGACCCGGACCCGGACCCTAACCCGGACCCGGACCCTTACCCGGACCCGGACCCGGACCCGGACCCGGACCCGGACCCGGACCCGGACCCGGACCTCTACCCGGACCTGGACACGGAACAGGACACAGACCCGGACCCGGACCCGGACCCAGACCCGGACCCTTACCCGGACCCGGACCCGGACCCGGACCCGGACCCGGACCCTTACCCGGACCCGGACCCGGACCCGGACCCGGACCCTTACCCGGACCCGGACCCGTACCCGTACCCGTACCCGTACCCGTACCCGTACCCGGACCCGGACCCGGACCCGGATCCGGACCCGGACCCGGACCCGGACCCGGACCCGGACCCGGACCAGGACCCTTACCCAGTCCCTGACCTGGACCCTTACCCGGACCTGGACCCTTACCCGGACCCGGACCCGGACCCGGACCCGGACCCGGACCCGGACCCGGACCCGGACCCGGACCCTAACCCGGACCCGGACCCTTACCCGGACCCGGACCCGGACCCGGACCCGGACCCGGACCTCTACCCGGACCTGGACACGGAACAGGACACAGACCCGGACCCGGACCCGGACCCAGACCCGGACCCTTACCCGGACCCGGACCCGGACCCGGACCCGGACCCTTACCCGGACCCGGACCCGGACCCGGACCCGGACCCGGACCTCTACCCGGACCTGGACATGGAACAGGACACAGACCCGGACCCGGACCCGGACCCAGACCCGGACCCTTACCCGGACCCGGACCCGGACCCGGACCCGGACCCGGACCCGGACCCTTACCCGGACCCGGACCCGGACCCGGACCCGGACATGGACCCGGACCCTTACCCGGACCCGGACCCGGACCCGGACCCGGACCCGGACCCGGACCCGGACGCGGACCCGGACCCGGACCCTTACCCGGGTCCGGACCCGGACCCGGACCCCAACCCGGACCCGGACCCGGACCCGGACCCGGACCCTTACCCGGACCCGGACCCGGACCCAGACCCGGACCCGGACCCGGACCCTTACCCGGACCCGGACCCGGACCCGGACCCGGACCCGGACCCTTACCCGGACCCGGACCCGGACCCAGACCCGGACCCGGACCTCTACCCGGACCTGGACACGGAACAGGACACAGACCCGGACCCGGACCCGGACCCAGACCCGGACCCTTACCCGGACCCGGACCCGGACCCGGACCCGGACCCGGACCCTTACCCGGACCTGGACCCTTACCCGGACCCGGACCCGGACCCGGACCCGGACCCGGACCCGGACCCTTACCCGGACCCGGTCCCGTACCCGTACCCGTACCCGGACCCGTACCCGTACCCGTACCCGTACCCGTACCCGGACCCGGACCCGGATCCGGACCCGGACCCGGACCCTGACCCGGACCCGGACCCGGACCCGGACCCGGACCCGGACCCGGACCCGGACCCGGACCAAGACCCTTACCCAGTCCCTGACCCGGACCCTTACCCGGACCCGGACCCTTACCCGGACCCGGACCCGGACCCGGACCCGGACCCGGACCCGGACCCGGACCCGGACCCGGACCCGGACCCTAACCCGGACCCGGACCCTTACCCGGACCCGGACCCGGACCCGGACCTCTACCCGGACCTGGACACGGAACAGGACACAGACCCGGACCCGGACCCGGACCCAGACCCGGACCCTTACCCGGACCCGGACCCGGACCCGGACCCGGACCCGGACCCGGACCCTTACCCGGACCCGGACCCGGACCCGGACCCGGACATGGACCCGGACCCTTACCCGGACCCGGACCCGGACCCGGACCCGGACCCGGACCCGGACCCGCACCCGGACCCGGACCCGGACCCGGAACCCTACCCGGACCCGGACCCGGACCCCAACCCGGACCCGGACCCGGACCCGGACCCGGACCCTTACCCGGACCCGGACCCGGACCCAGACCCGGACCCGGACCCAGACACTTACCCGGACCCGGACCCGGACCCTTACCCGGACCCGGACCCTTACCCGGACCCGGACCCGGACCCGGACCCGGACCCGGACCTCTACCCGGACCTGGACACGGAACAGGACACAGACCCGGACCCGGACCCGGACCCAGACCCGGACCCTTACCCGGACCCGGACCCGGACCCGGACCCGGACCCGGACCCTTACCCGGACCCGGACCCGGACCCGGACCCGGACATGGACCCGGACCCTTACCCGGACCCGGACCCGGACCCGGACCCGGACCCGGACCCGGACGCGGACCCGGACCCGGACCCTTACCCGGACCCGGACCCGGACCCCAACCCGGACCCGGACCCGGACCCAGACCCGGACCCTTACCCGGACCCGGACCCGGACCCAGACCCGGACCCGGACCCGGACCCTTACCCGGACCCGGACCCGGACCCGGACCCGGACCCGGACCCTTACCCGGACCCGGACCCGGACCCGGACCCGGACCCGGACCCGGACCAGGACCTCTACCCGGACCTGGACACGGAACAGGACACAGACCCGGACCCGGACCCGGACCCAGACCCGGACCCTTACCCGGACCCGGACCCGGACCCGGACCCGGACCCGGACCCTTACCCGGACCTGGACCCTTACCCGGACCCGGACCCGGACCCGGACCCGGACCCTTACCCGGACCCGTACCCGGACCCGTACCCGTACCCGGACCTGGACACGGAACAGGACACAGACCCGGACCCGGACCCGGACCCAGACCCGGACCCTTACCCGGACCCGGACCCGGACCCGGACCCGGACCCGGACCCTTACCCGGACCCGGACCCGGACCCGGACCCGGACATGGACCCGGACCCTTACCCGGACCCGGACCCGGACCCGGACCCGGACCCGGACCCGGACCCGGACGCGGACCCGGACCCGGACCCTTACCCGGACCCGGACCCGGACCCCAACCCGGACCCGGACCCGGACCCGGACCCGGACCCTTACCCGGACCCGGACCCGGACCCAGACCCGGACCCGGACCCGGACCCTTACCCGGACCCGGACCCGGACCCGGACCCGGACCCGGACCCTTACCCGGACCCGGACCCGGACCCAGACCCGGACCCGGACCCGGACCCGGACCTCTACCCGGACCTGGACACGGAACAGGACACAGACCCGGACCCGGACCCGGACCCAGACCCGGACCCTTACCCGGACCCGGACCCGGACCCGGACCCGGACCCGGACCCTTACCCGGACCTGGACCCTTACCCGGACCCGGACCCGGACCCGGACCCGGACCCGGACCCTTACCCGGACCCGTACCCGTACCCGTACCCGTACCCGGACCCGTACCCGTACCCGTACCCGTACCCGTACCCGTACCCGGACCCGGATCCGGACCCGGACCCGGACCCTGACCCGGACCCGGACTCGGACCCGGACCCGGACCCGGACCAGGACCCTTACCCAGTCCCTGACCCGGACCCTTACCCGGACCTGGACTCTTACCCGGACCCGGACCCGGACCCGGACCCGGACCCGGACCCGGACCCGGACCCGGACCCGGACCCGGACCCTAACCCGGACCCGGACCCTTACCCGGACCCGGACCCGGACCCGGACCTCTACCCGGACCTGGACACGGAACAGGACACAGACCCGGACCCGGACCCGGACCCAGACCCGGACCCTTACCCGGACCCGGACCCGGACCCGGACCCGGACCCGGACCCGGACCCTTACCCGGACCCGGACCCGGACCCGGACCCGGACATGGACCCGGACCCTTACCCGGACCCGGACCCGGACCCGGACCCGGACCCGGACCCGGACCCGGACCCGGACCCGGACCCGGACCCGGACCCTTACCCGGACCCGGACCCGGACCCCAACCCGGACCCGGACCCGGACCCGGACCCGGACCCGGACCCTTACCCGGACCCGGACCCGGACCCAGACCCGGACCCGGACCCGGACCCGGACCCAGACACTTACCCGGACCCGGACCCGGACCCTTACCCGGACCCGGACCCTTACCCGGACCCGGACCCGGACCCTGGACCCGGACCCGGACCCGGACCCGGACCCGGACCCGGACCCTTACCCGGACCCGGACCCGGACCCGGACCCAGACCCGGACCCGGACCCGGACCCGGACCCTTACCCGGACCCGGACCCGGACCCGGACCCGGACCCGGACCCGGACCCGGACCCGGACCCGGACCCGGACCCGGACCCAGACCTGGAACCTTACCCGGACCCGGACCCGGACCGGGACCCTTACCCGGACCCGTACCCGTACCCGTACCCGTACCCGTACCCGTACCCGTACCCGTACCCGGACCCGGATCCGGACCCGGACCCGGACCCGGACCCGGACCCGGACCCGGACCCGGACCAGGACCCTTACCCAGTCCCTGACCCGGACCCTTACCCGGACCTGGACCCTTACCCGGACCCGGACCCGGACCCGGACCCGGACCCGGACCCGGACCCGGACCCGGACCCGGACCCGGACCCTAACCCGGACCCGGACCCTTACCCGGACCCGGACCCGGACCCGGACCCGGACCCGGACCTCTACCCGGACCTGGACACGGAACAGGACACAGACCCGGACCCGGACCCGGACCCAGACCCGGACCCTTACCCGGACCCGGACCCGGACCCGGACCCGGACCCGGACCCTTACCCGGACCCGGACCCGGACCCGGACCCGGACCTCTACCCGGACCTGGACACGGAACAGGACACAGACCCGGACCCGGACCCGGACCCAGACCCGGACCCTTACCCGGACCCGGACCCGGACCCGGACCCGGACCTCTACCCGGACCTGGACACGGAACAGGACACAGACCCGGACCCGGACCCGGACCCAGACCTGGACCCTTACCCGGACCCGGACCCGGACCCGGACCCGGACCCGGACCCTTACCCGGACACGGACCCGGACCCGGACCCGGACCCGGACCCGGACCCGGACCCGGACCCGGACCCGGACCCGGACCCGGACCCTTACCCGGACCCGGACCCGGACCCCATCCCGGACCCTGACCCGGACCCGGACCCGGACCCTTACCCGGACCCGGACCCGGACCCGGACCCAGACCCGGACCCGGACCCGGACCCTTACCCGGACCCGGACCCGGACCCGGACCCGGACCCGGACCCGGACCTCTACCCGGACCTGGACACGGAACAGGACACAGACCCGGACCCGGACCCGGACCCAGACGCGGACCCTTACCCGGACCCGGACCCGGACCCGGACCCGGACCCGGACCCGGACCATTACCCGGACCCGGACCCTTTCCCGGACACGGACCCGGACTTGGACCCGGACCCGGACCCAGACCCGGACCCTTAACCGGACCCGGACCTGGACCCGGACCCGGACCCGGACCCGGACCCAGACCCAGACCCTTACCCGGACCCGGACCCGGAACCCGACCCGGACCCGGACCCGGACCCGGACCCGGACCCGGACCCGGACCCAGACCTGGAACCTTACCCGGACCCGGACCCGGACCCGGACCCTTACCCGGACCCGGACCTGGACCCGGACCCTTGCCCGGACCCGGACCCGGACCCGGACCCGGACCCAGACGCGGACCCTTACCCGGACCCGGACCCGGACCCGGACCCGGACCCGGACCCGGACCATTACCCGGACCCGGACCCTTTCCCGGACACGGACCCGGACTTGGACCCGGACCCGGACCCAGACCCGGACCCTTAACCGGACCCGGACCTGGACCCGGACCCGGACCCGGACCCGGACCCAGACCCAGACCCTTACCCGGACCCGGACCCGGAACCCGACCCGGACCCGGACCCGGACCCGGACCCGGACCCGGACCCGGACCCAGACCTGGAACCTTACCCGGACCCGGACCCGGACCCGGACCCTTACCCGGACCCGGACCTGGACCCGGACCCTTGCCCGGACCCGGACCCGGACCCGGACCCGGACCCGGACCCGGACCCGTACCCGTACCCGTACCCGGACCCGGATCCGGACCCGGAACCGGACCCGGACCCGGACCCGGACCAGGACCCTTACCCAGTCCCTGACCCGGACCCTTACCCGGACCTGGACCCTTACCCGGACCCGGACCCGGACCCGGACCCGGACCCGGACCCGGACCCGGACCCGGACCCGGACCCGGACCCTAACCCGGACCCGGACCCGGACCCGGACCCGGACCCAGACACTTACCCGGACCCTTACCCGGACCCTTACCCGGACCCGGACCCGGACCCTTACCCGGACCCGGACCCGGACCCAGACCCGGACCCTTAACCGGACCCGGACCCGGACCCGGACCCGGACCCGGACCCAGACCCTTACCCGGACCCGGACCCGGACCCGGACCCAGACCCGGACCCGGACCCGGACCCGGACCCGGACCCGGACCCAGACCTGGAACCTCACCCGGACCCGGACCCGGACCCGGACCCTTACCCGGACCCGGACCCGGACCCGGACCCGGACCCGGACCCGGACCCTTGCCCGGACCCAGACCCTTGCCCGGACCCGGACCCGGACCCGGACCCGGACCCGGACCCGGACCCGGACCCTGACCATGACCCTGACCCTGACACGGAATGGCACCCTGACACGGACCCGGACCCGGACCCGGACCCGGACCCGGACCCGGACCCGGAACCGGACCCGGACCCGGAACCGGACCCGGAACCGGAACCGGAACCGGAATCGGACCCGGACCCGGACCCTTACCTGGACCCGGACCCGGACCCGGACCCGGACCCGGACCCGGACCCGGACCCGGACCCAGAACCGGACCCTTATCAGGACCCGGACCCGGACCCGGACCCGGACCCAGACACTTACCCGGACCCGGACCCGGACCCGGACCCGGACCCGGACCCGGACCCGGACCCGGACCCGGACCCAGACCCGGACCCTTAACCGGACCCGGACCCGGACCCGGACCCGGACCCGGACCCAGACCCTTACCCGGACCCGGACCCGGACCCGGACCCAGACCCAGACCCGGAGCCAGACCCGGACCCGGACCCGGACCCAGACCTGGAACCTTACCCGGACCCGGACCCGGACCCGGACCCGGACCCGGACCCGGACCCTTACCCGGACCCGGACCCGGACCCGGACCCGGACCCTTGCCCGGAACCGGACCCGGACCCGGACCCGGACCCGGACCCGGACCCGGACCCGGACCCGGACCCGGACCCGGACCCTGACCATGACCCTGACCCTGACACGGAATGGCACCCTGACACGGACCCGGACCCGGACCCGGACCCGGACCCGGACCCGGACCCGGACCCGGACCCGGACCCGGACCCAGAACCGGACCCTTATCAGGACCCGGACCCGGACCCGGACCCGGACCCAGACACTTACCCGGACCCGGACCCGGACCCGGACCCGAACCCGGACCCGGACCCGGACCCCGACCCGGACCCGGACATGGACCCGGACCCTTACCCGGACCCGGACCCGGACCCGGACCCGGACCCGGACCCGGACCCGGACCCGGACCCGGACCCGGACCCAGACCCTTACCCGGACCCGGACCCGGACCCCAACCCGGACCCGGACCCGGACCCGGACCCGGACCCGGACCCTTACCCGGACCCGGACCCGGACCCTTACCCTGTCCCTGACCCGGACCCTTACCCGGACCTGGACCCTTACCCGGACCCGGACCCTTACCCGGACCCGGACCCGGACCCGGACCCGGACCCGGACCCGGACCCGGACCTCTACCCGGACCTGGACACGGAACAGGACACAGACCCGGACCCGGACCCGGACCCAGACCCGGACCCTTACCCGGACCCTTACCCGGACCCGGACCCGGACCCGGACCCGGACCCGGACCCTTACCCGGACCCGGACCCGGACCCGGACCCGGACATGGACCCGGACCCTTACCCGGACCCGGACCCGTACCCGTACCCGGACCCGGACCCGGACCCGGACCCGGACCCGGACCCGGACCCTTACCTGGACCCGGACCCTTACCCGGACCCGGACCCGGACCCCGGACCCGGACCCGGACCCGGACCCGGACCCGGACCCTTACCCGGACCCGGACCCAGACCCGGACCCGGACCCGGACCCGGACCCTTACCCGGACCCGGACCCGGACCCGGACCCGGACCCGGACCCGGACCCGGACCCGGACCCGGACCCGGACCCGGACCCTTACCCGGACCCGGACCCGGACCCGGACCCGGACCCGGACCTCTACCCGGACCCGGACCCGGACCCGGACCTCTACCCGGACCTGGACACGGAACAGGACACAGACCCGGACCCGGACCCGGACCCAGACCCGGACCCTTACCCGGACCCGGACCCGGACCCGGACCCGGACCCGGACCCTTACCCGGACCCGGACCCGGACCCGGACCCGGACATGGACCCGGACCCTTACCCGGACCCGGACCCGGACCCGGACCCGGACCCGTACCCGGACCCGGACCCGGACCCGGACCCGGACCCGGACCCGGACCCTTACCCGGACCCGGACCCGGACCCGGACCCGGACCCAGACCTCTACCCGGACCTGGACACGGAACAGGACATAGACCCGGACCCGGACCCGGACCCAGACCCGGACCCTTACCCGGACCCGGACCCGGACCCGGACCCGGACCCGGACCCTTACCCGGACCCGGACCCGGACCCCAACCCGGACCCGGACCCGGACCCGGACCCGGACCCGGACCCTTACCCGGACCCGGACCCGGACCCTTACCCTGTCCCTGACCCGGACCCTTACCCGGACCTGGACCCTTACCCGGACCCGGACCCTTACCCGGACCCGGACCCGGACCCGGACCCGGACCCGGACCCGGACCCGGACCCGGACCTCTACCCGGACCTGGACACGGAACAGGACACAGACCCGGACCCGGACCCGGACCCAGACCCGGACCCTTACCCGGACCCTTACCCGGACCCGGACCCGGACCCGGACCCGGACCCGGACCCTTACCCGGACCCGGACCCGGACCCGGACCCGGACATGGACCCGGACCCTTACCCGGACCCGGACCCGTACCCGTACCCGGACCCGGACCCGGACCCGGACCCGGACCCGGACCCGGACCCTTACCTGGACCCGGACCCTTACCCGGACCCGGACCCGGACCCCGGACCCGGACCCGGACCCGGACCCGGACCCGGACCCTTACCCGGACCCGGACCCAGACCCGGACCCGGACCCGGACCCGGACCCTTACCCGGACCCGGACCCGGACCCGGACCCGGACCCGGACCCGGACCCGGACCCGGACCCGGACCCGGACCCGGACCCGGACCCTTACCCGGACCCGGACCCGGACCCGGACCCGGACCCGGACCTCTACCCGGACCCGGACCCGGACCCGGACCTCTACCCGGACCTGGACACGGAACAGGACACAGACCCGGACCCGGACCCGGACCCAGACCCGGACCCTTACCCGGACCCGGACCCGGACCCGGACCCGGACCCGGACCCGGACCCTTACCCGGACCCGGACCCGGACCCGGACCCGGACATGGACCCGGACCCTTACCCGGACCCGGACCCGGACCCGGACCCGGACCCGTACCCGGACCCGGACCCGGACCCGGACCCGGACCCGGACCCGGACCCTTACCCGGACCCGGACCCGGACCCGGACCCGGACCCAGACCTCTACCCGGACCTGGACACGGAACAGGACATAGACCCGGACCCGGACCCGGACCCAGACCCGGACCCTTACCCGGACCCGGACACGGACCCGGACCCGGACCCGGACCCTTACCCGGACCCGGACCCGGACCCGGACCCGGACATGGACCCGGACCCTTACCCGGACCCGGACCCGGACCCGGACCCGGACCCGGACCCGGACCCGGACCCGGACCCTTACCTGGACCCGGACCCGGACCCCAACCCGGACCCGGACCCGGACCCGGACCCGGACCCGGACCCTTACCCGGACCCGGACCCGGACCCAGACCCGGACCCGGACCCGGACCCTTACCCGGACCCGGACCCGGACCCGGACCCGGACCCGGACCCGGACCTCTACCCGGACCTGGACACGGAACAGGACACAGACCCGGACCCGGACCCAGACCCAGACCCAGACCCGGACCCTTACCCGGACCCGGACCCGGACCCGGACCCGGACCCGGACCCGGACCCGGACCCTTACCCGGACCTGGACCCTTACCCGGACCCGTACCCGGACCCGGACCCGGATCCGGACCCGGACCCGGACCCTGACCTTGACCCGGACTCGGACCCGGACCCGGACCCGGACCAGGACCCTTACCCAGTCCCTGACCCGGACCCTTACCCGGACCTGGACTCTTACCCGGACCCGGACCCGGACCCGGACCCGGACCCGGACCCGGACCCGGACCCGGACCCGGACCCGGACCCGGACCCGGACCCTAACCCGGACCCGGACCCTTACCCGGACCCGGACCCGGACCCGGACCTCTACCCGGACCTGGACACGGAACAGGACACAGACCCGGACCCGGACCCGGACCCAGACCCGGACCCTTACCCGGACCCGGACCCGGACCCGGACCCGGACCCGGACCCGGACCCTTACCCGGACCCGGACCCGGACCCGGACCCGGACATGGACCCGGACCCTTACCCGGACCCGGACCCGGACCCGGACCCGGACCCGGACCCGGACCCGGACCCGGACCCGGACCCGGACCCGGACCCGGACCCTTACCCGGACCCGGACCCGGACCCCAACCCGGACCCGGACCCGGACCCGGACCCGGACCCGGACCCTTACCCGGACCCGGACCCGGACCCAGACCCGGACCCGGACCCGGACCCGGACCCAGACACTTACCCGGACCCGGACCCGGACCCTTACCCGGACCCGGACCCTTACCCGGACCCGGACCCGGACCCTGGACCCGGACCCGGAC
Organism: Arizona elegans; assembly: GCA_022577455.1. Taxonomy (NCBI): domain Eukaryota; kingdom Metazoa; phylum Chordata; class Lepidosauria; order Squamata; family Colubridae; genus Arizona; species Arizona elegans. Next base: position 667,121 of record JAKOOJ010000026.1, read on the forward strand.
CCGGACCCGGACCCGGACCCGGACCCGGACCCTTACCCGGACCCGGACCCGGACCCGGACCCAGACCCGGACCCGGACCCGGACCCTAACCCGGACCCGGACCCTTACCCGGACCCGGACCCGGACCCGGACCTCTACCCGGACCTGGACACGGAACAGGACACAGACCCGGACCCGGACCCGGACCCAGACCCGGACCCTTACCCGGACCCGGACCCGGACCCGGACCCGGACCCGGACCCGGACCCTTACCCGGACCCGGACCCGGACCCGGACCCGGACATGGACCCGGACCCTTACCCGGACCCGGACCCGGACCCGGACCCGGACCCGGACCCGGACCCGGACCCGGACCCGGACCCGGACCCTTACCCGGACCCGGACCCGGACCCCAACCCGGACCCGGACCCGGACCCGGACCCGGACCCGGACCCTTACCCGGACCCGGACCCGGACCCAGACCCGGACCCGGACCCGGACCCGGACCCAGACACTTACCCGGACCCGGACGCGGACCCTTACCCGGACCCGGACCCTTACCCGGACCCGGACCCGGACCCTGGACCCGGACCAGGACCCGGACCCGGACCCGGACCCGGACCCTTACCCGGACCCGGACCCGGACCCGGACCCAGACCCGGACCCGGACCCGGACCCGGACCCTTACCCGGACCCGGACCCGGACCCGGACCCGGACCCGGACCCGGACCCGGACCCGGACCCGGACCCAGACCTGGAACCTTACCCGGACCCGGACCCGGACCGGGACCCTTACCCGGACCCGTACCCGTACCCGTACCCGTACCCGTACCCGTACCCGTACCCGGATCCGGACCCGGACCCGGACCCGGACCCGGACCCGGACCCGGACCAGGACCCTTACCCAGTCCCTGACCCGGACCCTTACCCGGACCTGGACCCTTACCCGGACCCGGACCCGGACCCGGACCCGGACCCGGACCCGGACCCGGACCCGGACCCTAACCCGGACCCGGACCCTTACCCGGACCCGGACCCGGACCCGGACCCGGACCCGGACCTCTACCCGGACCTGGACACGGAACAGGACACAGACCCGGACCCGGACCCGGACCCAGACCCGGACCCTTACCCGGACCCGGACCCGGACCCGGACCCGGACCCGGACCCTTACCCGGACCCGGACCCGGACCCGGACCCGGACATGGACCCGGACCCTTACCCGGACCCGGACCCGGACCCGGACCCGGACCCGGACCCGGACCCGGACCCGGACCCTTACCCGGACCCGGACCCGGACCCCAACCCGGACCCGGACCCGGACCCGGACCCGGACCCTTACCCGGACCCGGACCCGGACCCGGACCCAGACCCGGACCCGGACCCGGACCCTTACCCGGACCCGGACCCGGACCCGGACCCGGACCCGGACCCGGACCTCTACCCGGACCTGGACACGGAACAGGACACAGACCCGGACCCGGACCCGGACCCAGACCCGGACCCTTACCCGGACCCGGACCCGGACCCGGACCCGGACCCGGACCCGGACCTCTACCCGGACCTGGACACGGAACAGGACACAGACCCGGACCCGGACCCGGACCCGGACCCAGACCTGGACCCTTACCCGGACCCGGACCCGGACCCGGACCCGGACCCGGACCCTTACCCGGACACGGACCCGGACCCGGACCCGGACCCGGACCCGGACCCGGACCCGGACCCGGACCCGGACCCGGACCCTTACCCGGACCCGGACCCGGACCCCATCCCGGACCCTGACCCGGACCCGGACCCGGACCCTTACCCGGACCCGGACCCGGACCCGGACCCAGACCCGGAACCGGACCCGGACCCTTACCCGGACCCGGACCCGGACCCGGACCCGGACCCGGACCCGGACCTCTACCCGGACCTGGACACGGAACAGGACACAGACCCGGACCCGGACCCGGACCCAGACGCGGACCCTTACCCGGACCCGGACCCGGACCCGGACCCGGACCCGGACCCGGACCATTACCCGGACCCGGACCCTTTCCCGGACACGGACCCGGACTTGGACCCGGACCCGGACCCAGACCCGGACCCTTAACCGGACCCGGACCTGGACCCGGACCCTTGCCCGGACCCGGACCCGGACCCGGACCCGGACCCAGACGCGGACCCTTACCCGGACCCGGACCCGGACCCGGACCCGGACCATTACCCGGACCCGGACCCTTTCCCGGACACGGACCCGGACTTGGACCCGGACCCGGACCCAGACCCGGACCCTTAACCGGACCCGGACCTGGACCCGGACCCGGACCCGGACCCGGACCCAGACCCAGACCCTTACCCGGACCCGGACCCGGAACCCGACCCGGACCCGGACCCGGACCCGGACCCGGACCCGGACCCGGACCCAGACCTGGAAACTTACCCGGACCCGGACCCGGACCCGGACCCTTACCCGGACCCGGACCTGGACCCGGACCCTTGCCCGGACCCGGACCCGGACCCGGACCCGGACCCGGACCCGGACCCGGACCCGTACCCGTACCCGGACCCGGATCCGGACCCGGAACCGGACCCGGACCCGGACCCGGACCAGGACCCTTACCCAGTCCCTGACCCGGACCCTTACCCGGACCTGGACCCTTACCCGGACCCGGACCCGGACCCGGACCCGGACCCGGACCCGGACCCGGACCCGGACCCGGACCCGGACCCTAACCCGGACCCGGACCCGGACCCGGACCCGGACCCAGACACTTACCCGGACCCTTACCCGGACCCTTACCCGGACCCGGACCCGGACCCTTACCCGGACCCGGACCCGGACCCAGACCCGGACCCTTAACCGGACCCGGACCCGGACCCGGACCCGGACCCGGACCCAGACCCTTACCCGGACCCGGACCCGGACCCGGACCCAGACCCGGACCCGGACCCGGACCCGGACCCGGACCCGGACCCAGACCTGGAACCTCACCCGGACCCGGACCCGGACCCGGACCCTTACCCGGACCCGGACCCGGACCCGGACCCGGACCCGGACCCGGACCCTTGCCCGGACCCGGACCCTTGCCCGGACCCGGACCCGGACCCGGACCCGGACCCGGACCCGGACCCGGACCCTGACCATGACCCTGACCCTGACACGGAATGGCACCCTGACACGGACCCGGACCCGGACCCGGACCCGGACCCGGACCCGGAACCGGACCCGGACCCGGAACCGGACCCGGAACCGGAACCGGAACCGGAATCGGACCCGGACCCGGACCCTTACCTGGACCCGGACCCGGACCCGGACCCGGACCCGGACCCGGACCCGGACCCAGAACCGGACCCTTATCAGGACCCGGACCCGGACCCGGACCCGGACCCAGACACTTACCCGGACCCGGACCCGGACCCGGACCCGGACCCGGACCCGGACCCGGACCCGGACCCTGACCCGGACCCGGACCCGGACCCGGACCCGGACCCTGACCATGACCCTGACCCTGACACGGAATGGCACCCTGACACGGACCCGGACCCGGACCCGGACCCGGACCCGGACCCGGACCCGGACCCGGACCCGGACCCGGACCCAGAACCGGACCCTTATCAGGACCCGGACCCGGACCCGGACCCGGACCCAGACACTTACCCGGACCCGGACCCGGACCCGGACCCGAACCCGGACCCGGACCCGGACCCGGACCCCGACCCGGACCCGGACATGGACCCGGACCCTTACCCGGACCCGGACCCGGACCCGGACCCGGACCCGGACCCGGACCCGGACCCGGACCCGGACCCGGACCCGGACCCAGACCCTTACCCGGACCCGGACCCGGACCCCAACCCGGACCCGGACCCGGACCCGGACCCGGACCCGGACCCTTACCCGGACCCGGACCCGGACCCTTACCCTGTCCCTGACCCGGACCCTTACCCGGACCTGGACCCTTACCCGGACCCGGACCCTTACCCGGACCCGGACCCGGACCCGGACCCGGACCCGGACCCGGACCCGGACCTCTACCCGGACCTGGACACGGAACAGGACACAGACCCGGACCCGGACCCGGACCCAGACCCGGACCCTTACCCGGACCCTTACCCGGACCCGGACCCGGACCCGGACCCGGACCCGGACCCTTACCCGGACCCGGACCCGGACCCGGACCCGGACATGGACCCGGACCCTTACCCGGACCCGGACCCGTACCCGTACCCGGACCCGGACCCGGACCCGGACCCGGACCCGGACCCGGACCCTTACCTGGACCCGGACCCTTACCCGGACCCGGACCCGGACCCCGGACCCGGACCCGGACCCGGACCCGGACCCGGACCCTTACCCGGACCCGGACCCAGACCCGGACCCGGACCCGGACCCGGACCCTTACCCGGACCCGGACCCGGACCCGGACCCGGACCCGGACCCGGACCCGGACCCGGACCCGGACCCGGACCCGGACCCTTACCCGGACCCGGACCCGGACCCGGACCCGGACCCAGACCTCTACCCGGACCTGGACACGGAACAGGACATAGACCCGGACCCGGACCCGGACCCAGACCCGGACCCTTACCCGGACCCGGACCCGGACCCGGACCCGGACCCGGACCCTTACCCGGACCCGGACCCGGACCCGGACCCGGACATGGACCCGGACCCTTACCCGGACCCGGACCCGGACCCGGACCCGGACCCGGACCCGGACCCGGACCCGGACCCGGACCCGGACCCTTACCTGGACCCGGACCCGGACCCCAACCCGGACCCGGACCCGGACCCGGACCCGGACCCGGACCCTTACCCGGACCCGGACCCGGACCCAGACCCGGACCTGGACCCGGACCCTTACCCGGACCCGGACCCGGACCCGGACCCGGACCCGGACCCGGACCTCTACCCGGACCTGGACACGGAACAGGACACAGACCCGGACCCGGACCCAGACCCAGACCCAGACCCGGACCCTTACCCGGACCCGGACCCGGACCCGGACCCGGACCCGGACCCGGACCCTTACCCGGACCTGGACCCTTACCCGGACCCGGACCCGGACCCAGACCCGGACCCGGACCCGGACCCGGACCCGGACCCGGACCCTAACCCGGAACCGGAACCGGACCCGGACCCGGACCCGGACCCGGACCCTGACCCTGACCCGGACCCTTACCCCGACCCGGATCCGGACCCGGACCCGGACCCGGACCCAGACACTTACCCGGACCCGGACCCGGACCCTTACCCGGACCCGGACCCTTACCCGGACCCGGACCCGGACCCCGGACCCGGACCCGGACCCGGACCCGGACCCGGACCCTTACCCGGACCCGGACCCGGACCCAGACCCGGACCCGGACCCGGACCCGGACCCTTACCCGGACCCGGACCCGGACCCGGACCCGGACCCGGACCCGGACCCGGACCCGGACCCGGACCCGGACCCGGACCCGGACCCAGACCTGGAACCTTACCCGGACCCGGACCCGGACCCGGACCCTTACCCGGACCCGTACCCGTACCCGTACACGGACCCGGACCTGTACCCGTACCCGTACCCGTACCCGTACCCGTACCCGGACCCGGATCCGGACCCGGACCCGGAACCGGACCCGGACCCGGACCCGGACCCGGACCAGGACCCTTACCCAGTCCCTGACCCGGACCCTTACACGGACCTGGACCCTTACCCGGACCCGGACCCGGACCCGGACCCGGACCCGGACCCGGACCCGGACCCGGACCCGGACCCGGACCCGGACCCTAACCCGGACCCGGACCCTTACCCGGACCCGGACCCGGACCCGGACCCGGACCCGGACCTCTACCCGGACCTGGACACGGAACAGGACACAGACCCGGACCCGGACCCGGACCCAGACCCGGACCCTTACCCGGACCCGGACCCGGACCCGGACCCGGACCCGGACCCGGACCCTTACCCGGACCCGGACCCGGACCCGGACCCGGACATGGACCCGGACCCTTACCCGGACCCGGACCCGGACCCGGACCCGGACCCGGACCCGGACCCGGACCCGGACCCGGACCCTTACCCGGACCCGGACCCGGACCCCAACCCGGACCCGGACCCGGACCCCGACCCGGACCCGGACCCGGACCCGGACCCGGACCCGGACCCGGACCCTTACCCGGACCCGGACCCGGACCCAGACCCGGACCCGGACCCGGACCCTTACCCGGACCCGGACCCGGACCCGGACCCGGACCCGGACCTCTACCCGGACCTGGACACGGAACAGGACATAGACCCGGACCCGGACCCGGACCCAGACCCGGACCCTTACCCGGACCCGGACCCGGACCCGGACCCGGACCCGGACCCTTACCCGGACCCGGACCCGGACCCGGACCCGGACATGGACCCGGACCCTTACCCGGACCCGGACCCGGACCCGGACCCGGACCCGGACCCGGACCCGGACCCGGACCCGGACCCGGACCCGGACCCGGACCCTTACCCGGACCCGGAACCTGAGCCCAACCCGGACCCGGACCCGGACCAGGACCCTTACCCAGTCCCTGACCCGGACCCTTACCCGGACCTGGACCCTTACCCGGACCCGGACCCGGACCCGGACCCGGACCCGGACCCGGACCCGGACCCGGACCCGGACCTGGACCCGGACCCGGACCCTTACCCGGACCCGGACCCGGACCCGGACCCGGACATGGACCCGGACCCTTACCCGGACCCGGACCCGGACCCGGACCCGGACCCGGACCCGGACCCGGACCCGGACCCTTACCCGGACCCGGACCCGGACCCCAACCCGGACCCGGACCCGGACCCCGACCCGGACCCGGACCCGGACCCGGACCCGGACCCGGACCCGGACCCTTACCCGGACCCGGACCCGGACCCAGACCCGGACCCGGACCCGGACCCTTACCCGGACCCGGACCCGGACCCGGACCCGGACCCGGACCTCTACCCGGACCTGGACACGGAACAGGACATAGACCCGGACCCGGACCCGGACCCGGACCCAGACCCGGACCCTTACCCGGACCCGGACCCGGACCCGGACCCGGACCCGGACCCGGACCCTTACCCGGACCCGGACCCGGACCCGGACCCGGACATGGACCCGGACCCTTACCCGGACCCGGACCCGGACCCGGACCCGGACCCGGACCCGGACCCGGACCCGGACCCGGACCCGGACCCGGACCCGGACCCGGACCCTTACCCGGACCCGGACCCGGAGCCCAACCCGGACCCGGACCCGGACCAGGACCCTTACCCAGTCCCTGACCCGGACCCTTACCCGGACCTGGACCCTTACCCGGACCCGGACCCGGACCCGGACCCGGACCCGGACCCGGACCCGGACCCGGACCCGGACCCGGACCTGGACCCGGACCCGGACCCTTACCCGGACCCGGACCCGGACCCGGACCCGGACCCGGACCCGGACCCGGACCTCTACCCGGACCTGGACACGGAACAGGACACAGACCCGGACCCGGACCCGGACCCAGACCCGGACCCTTACCCGGACCCGGACCCGGACCCGGACCCGAACCCGGACCCTTACCCGGACCCAGACCCGGACCCGGACCCGGACATGGACCCGGACCCTTACCCGGACCCGGACCCGGACACGGACCCGGACCCGGACCCGGACCCGGACCCGGACCCGGACCCTTACCCGGACCCGGAACCGGACCCGGAACCGGACCCTTGCCCGGAACCGGACCCGGACCCTTGCCCGGAACCGGACCCGGACCCGGACCCGGACCCGGACCCGGACCCGGACCCGGACCCGGACCCTGACCATGACCCTGACCCTGACACGGAATGGCACCCTGACACGGACCCGGACCCGGACCCGGACCCGGACCCGGACCCGGACCCGGACCCGGAACCGGAACCGGAATCGGACCCAGACCCGGACCCTTACCTGGACCCGGACCCGGACCCGGACCCGGACCCAGAACCGGACCCTTATCAGGACCCGGACCCGGACCCGGACCCGGACCCAGACACTTACCCGGACCCGGACCCGGACCCGGACCCGGACCCGGACCCGGACCCTTACCCGGACCCGGACCCGGACCCGGACCCGGACCCTTGCCCGGAACCGGAACCGGACCCGGACCCGGACCCGGACCCGGACCCGGACCCGGACCCGGATCCTGACCAAGACCCTGACCCTGACACGGAATGGCACCCTGACCCGGACCCGGACCCGGACCCGGACCCGGACCCGGACCCGGACCCGGACCCGGACCCGGACCCTGACCCGGACCCGGAACCGGAATCGGACCCGGACCCGGACCCTTACCTGGACCCGGACCCGGACCCGGACCCGGACCCGGACACGGACCCTTACCCGGACCCGGACCCGGACCCGGACCCGGACCCGGACCCGGACCCGGACCTCTACCCGGACCTGGACACGGAACAGGACACAGACCCGGACCCGGACCCGGACCCAGACCCGGACCCTTACCCGGACCCGGACCCTTACCCGGACCCGGACCCGGACCCGGACCCGGACCCGGACCTCTACCCGGACCCGGACCCGGACCCGGACCTCTACCCGGACCTGGACACGGAACAGGACACAGACCCGGACCCGGACCCGGACCCAGACCCGGACCCTTACCCGGACCCGGACCCGGACCCGGACCCGGACCCGGACCCTTACCCGGACCCGGACCCGGACCCGGACCCGGACATGGACCCGGACCCTTACCCGGACCCGGACCCGGACCCGGACCCGGACCCGTACCCGGACCCGGACCCGGACCCGGACCCGGACCCGGACCCGGACCCTTACCCGGACCCGGACCCGGACCCGGACCCGGACCCGGACCCAGACCTCTACCCGGACCTGGACACGGAACAGGACATAGACCCGGACCCGGACCCGGACCCAGACCCGGACCCTTACCCGGACCCGGACCCGGACCCGGACCCGGACCCGGACCCTTACCCGGACCCGGACCCGGACCCGGACCCGGACATGGACCCGGACCCTTACCCGGACCCGGACCCGGACCCGGACCCGGACCCGGACCCGGACCCGGACCCGGACCCGGACCCTTACCTGGACCCGGACCCGGACCCCAACCCGGACCCGGACCCGGACCCGGACCCGGACCCGGACCCGGACCCTTACCCGGACCCGGACCCGGACCCAGACCCGGACCCGGACCCGGACCCTTACCCGGACCCGGACCCGGACCCGGACCCGGACCCGGACCCGGACCCGGACCTCTACCCGGACCTGGACACGGAACAGGACACAGACCCGGACCCGGACCCAGACCCAGACCCAGACCCGGACCCTTACCCGGACCCGGACCCGGACCCGGACCCGGACCCGGACCCGGACCCTTACCCGGACCTGGACCCTTACCCGGACCCGGACCCGGACCCAGACCCGGACCCGGACCCGGACCCGGACCCGGACCCGGACCCTAACCCGGAACCGTAACCGGACCCGGACCCGGACCCGGACCCGGACCCGGACCCTTACCCCGACCCGGATCCGGACCCGGACCCGGACCCGGACCCAGACACTTACCCGGACCCGGACCCGGACCCTTACCCGGACCCGGACCCGGACCCGGACCCGGACCCGGACCCTTACCCGGACCCGGACCCGGACCCGGACCCGGACATGGACCCGGACCCTTACCCGGACCCGGACCCAGACCCGGACCCGTACCCGGACCCGGACCCGGACCCGGACCCGGACCCGGACCCGGACCCTTACCCGGACCCGGACCCGGACCCGGACCCGGACCCAGACCTCTACCCGGACCTGGACACGGAACAGGACATAGACCCGGACCCGGACCCGGACCCAGACCCGGACCCTTACCCGGACCCGGACCCGGACCCGGACCCGGACCCGGACCCTTACCCGGACCCGGACCCGGACCCGGACCCGGACATGGACCCGGACCCTTACCCGGACCCGGACCCGGACCCGGACCCGGACCCGGACCCGGACCCGGACCCGGACCCGGACCCTTACCTGGACCCGGACCCGGACCCCAACCCGGACCCGGACCCGGACCCGGACCCGGACCCGGACCCTTACCCGGACCCGGACCCGGACCCAGACCCGGACCCGGACCCGGACCCTTACCCGGACCCGGACCCGGACCCGGACCCGGACCCGGACCCGGACCCGGACCTCTACCCGGACCTGGACACGGAACAGGACACAGACCCGGACCCGGACCCAGACCCAGACCCAGACCCGGACCCTTACCCGGACCCGGACCCGGACCCGGACCCGGACCCGGACCCGGACCCGGACCCTTACCCGGACCTGGACCCTTACCCGGACCCGGACCCGGACCCAGACCCGGACCCGGACCCGGACCCGGACCCGGAACCGGACCCTAACCCGGAACCGGAACCGGACCCGGACCCGGACCCGGACCCGGACCCTGACCCTGACCCGGACCCTTACCCCGACCCGGATCCGGACCCGGACCCGGACCCGGACCCAGACACTTACCCGGACCCGGACCCGGACCCTTACCCGGACCCGGACCCTTACCCGGACCCGGACCCGGACCCCGGACCCGGACCCGGACCCGGACCCGGACCCGGACCCTTACCCGGACCCGGACCCGGACCCAGACCCGGACCCGGACCCGGACCCGGACCCTTACCCGGACCCGGACCCGGACCCGGACCCGGACCCGGACCCGGACCCGGACCCGGACCCGGACCCGGACCCAGACCTGGAACCTTACCCGGACCCGGACCCGGACCCGGACCCGGACCCTTACCCGGACCCGTACCCGTACCCGTACACGGACCCGGACCTGTACCCGTACCCGTACCCGTACCCGTACCCGTACCCGGACCCGGATCCGGACCCGGACCCGGAACCGGACCCGGACCCGGACCCGGACCCGGACCAGGACCCTTACCCAGTCCCTGACCCGGACCCTTACCCGGACCTGGACCCTTACCCGGACCCGGACCCGGACCCGGACCCGGACCCGGACCCGGACCCGGACCCGGACCCGGACCCGGACCCGGACCCGGACCCGGACCCTAACCCGGACCCGGACCCTTACCCGGACCCGGACCCGGACCCGGACCCGGACCCGGACCTCTACCCGGACCTGGACACGGAACAGGACACAGACCCGGACCCGGACCCGGACCCAGACCCGGACCCTTACCCGGACCCGGACCCGGACCCGGACCCGGACCCGGACCCGGACCCTTACCCGGACCCGGACCCGGACCCGGACCCGGACATGGACCCGGACCCTTACCCGGACCCGGACCCGGACCCGGACCCGGACCCGGACCCGGACCCGGACCCTTACCCGGACCCGGACCCGGACCCCAACCCGGACCCGGACCCGGACCCCGACCCGGACCCGGACCCGGACCCGGACCCGGACCCGGACCCTTACCCGGACCCGGACCCGGACCCAGACCCGGACCCGGACCCGGACCCTTACCCGGACCCGGACCCGGACCCGGACCCGGACCCGGACCTCTACCCGGACCTGGACACGGAACAGGACATAGACCCGGACCCGGACCCGGACCCAGACCCGGACCCTTACCCGGACCCGGACCCGGACCCGGACCCGGACCCGGACCCTTACCCGGACCCGGACCCGGACCCGGACCCGGACATGGACCCGGACCCTTACCCGGACCCGGACCCGGACCCGGACCCGGACCCGGACCCGGACCCGGACCCGGACCCGGACCCGGACCCTTACCCGGACCCGGACCCGGACCCCAACCCGGACCCGGACCCGGACCAGGACCCTTACCCAGTCCCTGACCCGGACCCTTACCCGGACCTGGACCCTTACCCGGACCCGGACCCGGACCCGGACCCGGACCCGGACCCGGACCCGGACCCGGACCCGGACCCGGACCTGGACCCGGACCCGGACCCTTACCCGGACCCGGACCCGGACCCGGACCCGGACCCGGACCCGGACCCGGACCTCTACCCGGACCTGGACACGGAACAGGACACAGACCCGGACCCGGACCCGGACCCAGACCCGGACCCTTACCCGGACCCGGACCCGGACCCGGACCCGAACCCGGACCCTTACCCGGACCCGGACCCGGACCCGGACCCGGACATGGACCCGGACCCTTACCCGGACCCGGACCCGGACCCGGACCCGGACCCGGACCCGGACCCGGACCCGGACCCTTACCCGGACCCGGAACCGGACCCGGAACCGGACCCTTGCCCGGAACCGGACCCGGACCCTTGCCCGGAACCGGACCCGGACCCGGACCCGGACCCGGACCCGGACCCGGACCCGGACCCTGACCATGACCCTGACCCTGACACGGAATGGCACCCTGACACGGACCCGGACCCGGACCCGGACCCGGACCCGGACCCGGACCCGGACCCGGACCCGGACCCGGAACCGGAACCGGAATCGGACCCAGACCCGGACCCTTACCTGGACCCGGACCCGGACCCGGACCCGGACCCAGAACCGGACCCTTATCAGGACCCGGACCCGGACCCGGACCCGGACCCAGACACTTACCCGGACCCGGACCCGGACCCGGACCCGGACCCGGACCCGGACCCGGACCCTTACCCGGACCCGGACCCGGACCCGGACCCGGACCCTTGCCCGGAACCGGAACCGGACACGGACCCGGACCCGGACCCGGACCCGGACCCGGACCCGGATCCTGACCAAGACCCTGACCCTGACACGGAATGGCACCCTGACCCGGACCCGGACCCGGACCCGGACCCGGACCCGGACCCGGACCCGGACCCGGACCCTGACCCGGACCCGGAACCGGAATCGGACCCGGACCCGGACCCTTACCTGGACCCGGACCCGGACCCGGACCCGGACCCGGACCCAGAACCGGACCCTTATCAGGACCCGGACCCGGACCCGGACCCGGACCCAGACACTTACCCGGACCCGGACCCGGACCCGGACCCGGACCCGGACCCGGACCCGGACCCGGACCCAGACCCGGACCCTTAACCGGACCCGGACCCGGACCCGGACCCGGACCCGGACCCAGACCCTTACCCGGACCCGGACCCGGACCCAGACCCGGACCCGGACCCGGACCCGGACCCGGACCCGGACCCGGACCCGGACCCGGACCCGGACCCGGACCCAGACCTGGAACCTTACCCGGACCCGGACCCGGACCCGGACCCGGACCCTTACCCGGACCCGGACCCGGACCCGGACCCGGACCCTTGCCCGGAACCGGACCCGGACCCTTGCCCGGAACCGGACCCGGACCCGGACCCGGACCCGGACCCGGACCCGGACCCGGACCCGGACCCGGACCCTGACCATGACCCTGACCCTGACACGGAATGGCACCCTGACACGGACCCGGACCCGGACCCGGACCCGGACCCGGACCCGGACCCGGAACCGGAACCGGAATCGGACCCAGACCCGGACCCGGACCCGGACCCGGACCCAGACACTTACCCGGACCCAGAACCGGACCCTTATCAGGACCCGGACCCGGACCCGGACCCGGACCCAGACACGTACCCGGACCCGGACCCGGACCCGGACCCGGACCCGGACCCGGACCCGGACCCGGACCCTTACCCGGACCCGGACCCGGACCCGGACCCGGACATGGACCCGGACCCTTACCCGGACCCGGACCCGGACCCGGACCCGGACCCGGACCCGGACCCGGACCCGGACCCGGACCCGGACCCGGACCCGGACCCGGACCCGGACCCTTACCCGGACCCGGACCCGGACCCGGACCCGGACCCGGACCTCTACCCGGACCTGGACACGGAACAGGACACAGACCCGGACCCGGACACAGACCCGGACCCGGACCCGGACCCAGACCCGGACCCTTACCCGGACCCGGACCCGGACCCGGACCCGAACCCGGACCCTTACCCGGACCCGGACCCGGACCCGGACCCGGACATGGACCCGGACCCTTACCCGGACCCGGACCCGGACCCGGACCCGGACCCGGACCCGGACCCGGACCCGGACCCTTACCCGGACCCGGACCCGGACCCCAACCCGGACCCGAACCCGGACCCGGACCCGGACCCTTACCCGGACCCGGACCCGGACCCAGACCCGGACCCGGACCCGGACCCTTACCCGGACCCGGACCCGGACCCGGACCCGGACCCGGACCCGGACCCGGACCTCTACCCGGACCTGGACACGGAACAGGACACAGACCCGGACCCGGACCCGGACCCAGACCCGGACCCTTACCCGGACCCGGACCCGGACCCGGACCCGGACCCGGACCATTACCCGGACCCGGACCCTTTCCCAGACACGGACCCGGACCTGGACCCGGACCCGGACCCAGACCCGGACCCTTAACCGGACCCGGACCCGGACCCGGACCCGGACCCGGACCCGGACCCAGACCCAGACCCTTACCCGGACCCGGACCCGGAACCCGACCCGGACCCGGACCCAGACCCAGACCCTTACCCGGACCCGGACCCGGACCCAGACCTGGAACCTTACCCGAACCCGGACCCTTTCCCGGACACGGACCCGGACCTGGACCCGGACCCGGACCCAGACCCGGACCCTTAACCGGACCCGGACCCGGACCCGGACCCGGACCCGGACCCAGACCCAGACCCTTACCCGGACCCGGACCCGGAACCCGACCCGGACCCGGACCCGGACCCTTACCCGGACCCGGACCCGGACCCAGACCTGGAACCTTACCCGGACCCGGACCCGGACCCGGACCCTTACCCGGACCCGGACCCGGACCCGGACCCTTGCCCGGACCCGGACCCGGACCCGGACCCGGACCCGGACCCGGACCCGGACCCGGACCCGGACCCGGACCCGGACCCGTACCCGGACCCGGACCCGGACCCGGACCCGGACCCGGACCCGGACCCGGACCCGGACCCGGACCCGGACCAGGACCCTTACCCAGTCCCTTACCCGGACCCGGACCCGGACCCGGACCCGGACCCGGACCCGGACCCGGACCCGGACCCGGACCCGGACCCGGACCCTGACCCGGACCCTTACCCCGACCCGGATCCGGACCCGGACCCGGACCCGGACCCAGACACTTACCCGGACCCGGACCCGGACCCTTACCCGGACCCGGACCCGGACCCGGACCCGGACCCGGACCCGGACCCTTTCTCGGACCCGGACCCAGACCCTGACCCGGACCCGGACCCGGACCCGGACCCGGACCCGGACCCGGACCCGGACCCGGACCCGGACCCAGACCCGGACCCTTAACCGGACCCGGACCCGGACCCGGACCCGGACCCGGACCCAGACCCTTACCCGGACCCGGACCCGGACCCGGACCCAGACCCGGACCCGGACCCGGACCCGGACCCGGACCCGGACCCGGACCCAGACCTGGAACCTTACCCGGACCCGGACCCGGACCCGGACCCTTACCCGGACCCGGACCCGGACCCGGACCCGGACCCTTGCCCGGAACCGGAACCGGAACCGGACCCGGACCCGGACCCGGACCCGGACCCGGACCCGGACCCGGATCCTGACCAAGACCCTGACCCTGACACGGAATGGCACCCTGACCCGGACCCGGACCCGGACCCGGACCCGGACCCGGACCCGGACCCGGACCCGGACCCGGACCCGGACCCTGACCCGGACCCGGAACCGGAATCGGACCCGGACCCGGACCCTTACCTGGACCCGGACCCGGACCCGGACCCGGACCCGGACCCGGACCCAGAACCGGACCCTTATCAGGACCCGGACCCGGACCCGGACCCGGACCCAGACACTTACCCGGACCCGGACCCGGACCCGGACCCGGACCAGGACCCGGACCGGGACCCGGACCCAGACCCGGACCCTTAACCGGACCCGGACCCGGACCCGGACCCGGACCCAGACCAAGACCCTTACCCGGACCCGGACCCGGACCCGGACCCAGACCCGGACCCGGACCCGGACCCGGACCCGGACCCGGACCCGGACCCGGACCCGGACCCGGACCCGGACCCGGACCCGGACCCGGACCCAGACCCGGACCTCTACCCGGACCTGGACACGGAACAGGACACAGACCCGGACCCGGACCCGGACCCAGACCCGGACCCTTACCCGGACCCGGACCCGGACCCGGACCCGGACCCGGACCATTACCCGGACCCGGACCCTTTCCCGGACACGGACCCGGACCTGGACCCGGACCCGGACCCAGACCCGGACCCTTAACCGGACCCGGACCCGGACCCGGACCCGGACCCGGACCCAGACCCAGACCCTTACCCGGACCCGGACCCGGAACCCGACCCGGACCCGGACCCGGACCCTTACCCGGACCCGGACCCGGACCCAGACCTGGAACCTTACCCGGACCCGGACCCGGACCCGGACCCTTACCCGGACCCGGACCCGGACCCGGACCCTTGCCCGGACCCGGACCCGGACCCGGACCCGGACCCGGACCCAGACACTTACCCGGACCCGGACCCGGACCCGGACCCGGACCCGGACCCGGACCCGGACCAGGACCCTTACCCAGTCCCTTACCCGGACCCGGACCCGGACCCGGACCCGGACCCGGACCCGGACCCGGACCCGGACCCGGACCCGGACCCGGACCTGGACCCTGACCCGGACCCTTACCCCGACCCGGATCCGGACCCGGACCCGGACCCGGACCCAGACACTTACCCGGACCCGGACCCGGACCCTTACCCGGACCCGGACCCGGACCCGGACCCAGACCCGGACCCGGACCCTTTCTCGGACCCGGACCCAGACCCTGCCCCAGACCCAGACCCGGACCCGGACCCGGACCCGGACCCGGACCCGGACCCGGACCCGGACCCAGACCCGGACCCTTAACCGGACCCGGACCCGGACCCGGACCCGGACCCGGACCCAGACCCTTACCCGGACCCGGACCCGGACCCGGACCCAGACCCGGACCCGGACCCGGACCCGGACCCGGACCCGGACCCGGACCCAGACCTGGAACCTTACCCGGACCCGGACCCGGACCCGGACCCTTACCCGGACCCGGACCCGGACCCGGACCCGGACCCTTGCCCGGAACCGGAACCGGACCCGGACCCGGACCCGGACCCGGACCCGGACCCGGACCCGGATCCTGACCAAGACCCTGACCCTGACACGGAATGGCACCCTGACCCGGACCCGGACCCGGACCCGGACCCGGACCCGGACCCGGACCCGGACCCGGACCCTGACCCGGACCCGGAACCGGAATCGGACCCGGACCCGGACCCTTACCTGGACCCGGACCCGGACCCGGACCCGGACCCGGACCCAGAACCGGACCCTTATCAGGACCCGGACCCGGACCCGGACCCGGACCCAGACACTTACCCGGACCCGGACCCGGACCCGGACCCGGACCCGGACCCGGACCCGGACCCGGACCCAGACCCGGACCCTTAACCGGACCCGGACCCGGACCCGGACCCGGACCCGGACCCAGACCCTTACCCGGACCCGGACCCGGACCCGGACCCAGACCCGGACCCGGACCCGGACCCGGACCCGGACCCGGACCCGGACCCGGACCCGGACCCGGACCCAGACCTGGAACCTTACCCGGACCCGGACCCGGACCCGGACCCGGACCCTTACCCGGACCCGGACCCGGACCCGGACCCGGACCCTTGCCCGGAACCGGACCCGGACCCTTGCCCGGAACCGGACCCGGACCCGGACCCGGACCCGGACCCGGACCCTGACCATGACCCTGACCCTGACACGGAATGGCACCCTGACACGGACCCGGACCCGGACCCGGACCCGGACCCGGACCCGGACCCGGAACCGGAACCGGAATCGGACCCAGACCCGGACCCTTACCTGGACCCGGACCCGGACCCGGACCCGGACGCAGAACCGGACCCTTATCAGGACCCGGACCCGGACCCGGACCCGGACCCAGACACTTACCCGGACCCGGACCCGGACCCGGACCCGGACCCGGACCCGGACCCTTACCCGGACCCGGACCCGGACCCGGACCCGGACCCTTGCCCGGAACCGGAACCGGACCCGGACCCGGACCCGGACCCGGACCCGGACCCGGACCCGGACCCGGATCCTGACCAAGACCCTGACCCTGACACGGAATGGCACCCTGACACGGACCCGGACCCGGACCCGGACCCGGACCCGGACCCGGACCCGGACCCGGACCCGGACCCGGACCCGGACCCTGACCCGGACCCGGAACCGGAATCGGACCCGGACCCGGACCCTTACCTGGACCCGGACCCGGACCCGGACCCGGACCCGGACCCAGAACCGGACCCTTATCAGGACCCGGACCCGGACCCGGACCCGGACCCAGACACTTACCCGGACCCGGACCCGGACCCGGACCCGGACCCGGACCCGGACCCGGACCCGGACCCAGACCCGGACCCTTAACCGGACCCGGACCCGGACCCTTAACCGGACCCGGACCCGGACCCGGACCCTGACCCGGACCCGGACCCAGACCCTTACCCGGACCCGGACCCGGACCCGGACCCAGACCCGGACCCGGACCCGGACCCGGACCCGGACCCGGACCCGGACCCGGACCCGGACCCGGACCCGGACCCGGACCCAGACCTGGAACCTTACCCGGACCCGGACCCGGACCCGGACCCGGACCCTTACTCGGACCCGGACCCGGACCCGGACCCGGACCCTTGCCCGGAACCGGACCCGGACCCTTGCCCGGAACCGGACCCGGACCCGGACCCGGACCCGGACCCGGACCCGGACCCGGACCCTGACCATGACCCTGACCCTGACACGGAATGGCACCCTGACACGGACCCGGACCCGGACCCGGACCCGGACCCGGACCCGGACCCGGAACCGGAACCGGAATCGGACCCAGACCCGGACCCGGACCCGGACCCGGACCCAGACACTTACCCGGACCCAGAACCGGACCCTTATCAGGACCCGGACCCGGACCCGGACCCGGACCCAGACACTTACCCGGACCCGGACCCGGACCCGGACCCGGACCCGGACCCGGACCCGGACCCTTACCCGGACCCGGACCCGGACCCGGACCCGGACATGGACCCGGACCCTTACCCGGACCCGGACCCGGACCCGGACCCGGACCCGGACCCGGACCCGGACCCGGACCCGGACCCGGACCCTTACCCGGACCCGGACCCGGACCCGGACCCGGACCCGGACCCGGACCCTTACCCGGACACGGACCCGGACCCAGACCCGGACCCAGACCCGGACCCGGACCCGGACCCGGACCTCTACCCGGACCTGGACCCGGACCCGGACCCGGACCCTGACCCGGACCCATACCCGGACCCGGACCCGGACCCGGACCCGGACCCGGACCCGGACACTTACCCGGACCCGGACCCGGACCCTTACCCGGACCCGGACACGGACCCTTACCCGGACCCGGACCCGGACCCGGACCCGGACCCGGACCCGGACCCCGACCCGGACCCGGACCCGGACCCGGACCCTTACATGGAACCGGACCCTTACCCGTACCTGTACCAGTACCCGGACCCGGACACTTACCCGGCCCTGGACCCGGACCCGGACCCGGACCCGGACATGGACCCGGACCCTTACCCGGACCCGGACCCGGACCCTTACCCGGACCCGGACCCGGACACGGACACGGACGCGGACCCGGACCCTTACCCGGACCCGGACACGGACCCGGACCCGGACCCGGACACGGACCCCGACCCGGACACGGACCCGGACCCTTACACGGAACCGGACCCGTACCCGTACCCGGACACGGACCCGGACCCTTATCCGGACCCGGACCCGGACCCGGACCCGGACCCGGACCCGGACCTGGACCCGGACCCGGACCCGGACCCGGACCCGGACCCGGACCCGGACCCGGACCTCTACCCGGACCTGGACACGGAACAGGACACAGACCCGGACCCGGACACAGACCCGGACCCGGACCCGGACCCAGACCCGGACCCTTACCCGGACCCGGACCCGGACCCGGACCCGAACCCGGACCCTTACCCGGACCCGGACCCGGACCCGGACCCGGACATGGACCCGGACCCTTACCCGGACCCGGACCCGGACCCGGACCCGGACCCGGACCCGGACCCGGACCCTTACCCGGACCCGGACCCGGACCCCAACCCGGACCCGAACCCGGACCCGGACCCGGACCCTTACCCGGACCCGGACCCGGACCCAGACCCGGACCCGGACCCGGACCCTTACCCGGACCCGGACCCGGACCCGGACCCGGACCCGGACCCGGACCCGGACCTCTACCCGGACCTGGACACGGAACAGGACACAGACCCGGACCCGGACCCGGACCCAGACCCGGACCCTTACCCGGACCCGGACCCGGACCCGGACCCGGACCCGGACCATTACCCGGACCCGGACCCTTTCCCAGACACGGACCCGGACCTGGACCCGGACCCGGACCCAGACCCGGACCCTTAACCGGACCCGGACCCGGACCCGGACCCGGACCCGGACCCGGACCCAGACCCAGACCCTTACCCGGACCCGGACCCGGAACCCGACCCGGACCCGGACCCAGACCCAGACCCTTACCCGGACCCGGACCCGGACCCAGACCTGGAACCTTACCCGAACCCGGACCCTTTCCCGGACACGGACCCGGACCTGGACCCGGACCCGGACCCAGACCCGGACCCTTAACCGGACCCGGACCCGGACCCGGACCCGGACCCGGACCCAGACCCAGACCCTTACCCGGACCCGGACCCGGAACCCGACCCGGACCCGGACCCGGACCCTTACCCGGACCCGGACCCGGACCCAGACCTGGAACCTTACCCGGACCCGGACCCGGACCCGGACCCTTACCCGGACCCGGACCCGGACCCGGACCCTTGCCCGGACCCGGACCCGGACCCGGACCCGGACCCGGACCCGGACCCGGACCCGGACCCGGACCCGGACCCGGACCCGTACCCGGACCCGGACCCGGACCCGGACCCGGACCCGGACCCGGACCCGGACCCGGACCCGGACCAGGACCCTTACCCAGTCCCTTACCCGGACCCGGACCCGGACCCGGACCCGGACCCGGACCCGGACCCGGACCCGGACCCGGACCCGGACCCGGACCCGGACCCTGACCCGGACCCTTACCCCGACCCGGATCCGGACCCGGACCCGGACCCGGACCCAGACACTTACCCGGACCCGGACCCGGACCCTTACCCGGACCCGGACCCGGACCCGGACCCGGACCCGGACCCGGACCCTTTCTCGGACCCGGACCCAGACCCTGACCCGGACCCGGACCCGGACCCGGACCCGGACCCGGACCCGGACCCGGACCCGGACCCGGACCCAGACCCGGACCCTTAACCGGACCCGGACCCGGACCCGGACCCGGACCCGGACCCAGACCCTTACCCGGACCCGGACCCGGACCCGGACCCAGACCCGGACCCGGACCCGGACCCGGACCCGGACCCGGACCCGGACCCAGACCTGGAACCTTACCCGGACCCGGACCCGGACCCGGACCCTTACCCGGACCCGGACCCGGACCCGGACCCGGACCCTTGCCCGGAACCGGAACCGGAACCGGACCCGGACCCGGACCCGGACCCGGACCCGGACCCGGACCCGGATCCTGACCAAGACCCTGACCCTGACACGGAATGGCACCCTGACCCGGACCCGGACCCGGACCCGGACCCGGACCCGGACCCGGACCCGGACCCGGACCCGGACCCGGACCCTGACCCGGACCCGGAACCGGAATCGGACCCGGACCCGGACCCTTACCTGGACCCGGACCCGGACCCGGACCCGGACCCGGACCCGGACCCAGAACCGGACCCTTATCAGGACCCGGACCCGGACCCGGACCCGGACCCAGACACTTACCCGGACCCGGACCCGGACCCGGACCCGGACCAGGACCCGGACCGGGACCCGGACCCAGACCCGGACCCTTAACCGGACCCGGACCCGGACCCGGACCCGGACCCGGACCAAGACCCTTACCCGGACCCGGACCCGGACCCGGACCCAGACCCGGACCCGGACCCGGACCCGGACCCGGACCCGGACCCGGACCCGGACCCGGACCCGGACCCGGACCCGGACCCGGACCCGGACCCAGACCCGGACCTCTACCCGGACCTGGACACGGAACAGGACACAGACCCGGACCCGGACCCGGACCCAGACCCGGACCCTTACCCGGACCCGGACCCGGACCCGGACCCGGACCCGGACCATTACCCGGACCCGGACCCTTTCCCGGACACGGACCCGGACCTGGACCCGGACCCGGACCCAGACCCGGACCCTTAACCGGACCCGGACCCGGACCCGGACCCGGACCCGGACCCAGACCCAGACCCTTACCCGGACCCGGACCCGGAACCCGACCCGGACCCGGACCCGGACCCTTACCCGGACCCGGACCCGGACCCAGACCTGGAACCTTACCCGGACCCGGACCCGGACCCGGACCCTTACCCGGACCCGGACCCGGACCCGGACCCTTGCCCGGACCCGGACCCGGACCCGGACCCGGACCCGGACCCAGACACTTACCCGGACCCGGACCCGGACCCGGACCCGGACCCGGACCCGGACCCGGACCAGGACCCTTACCCAGTCCCTTACCCGGACCCGGACCCGGACCCGGACCCGGACCCGGACCCGGACCCGGACCCGGACCCGGACCCGGACCCGGACCTGGACCCTGACCCGGACCCTTACCCCGACCCGGATCCGGACCCGGACCCGGACCCGGACCCAGACACTTACCCGGACCCGGACCCGGACCCTTACCCGGACCCGGACCCGGACCCGGACCCAGACCCGGACCCGGACCCTTTCTCGGACCCGGACCCAGACCCTGCCCCAGACCCGGACCCGGACCCGGACCCGGACCCGGACCCGGACCCGGACCCGGACCCGGACCCGGACCCAGACCCGGACCCTTAACCGGACCCGGACCCGGACCCGGACCCGGACCCGGACCCAGACCCTTACCCGGACCCGGACCCGGACCCGGACCCAGACCCGGACCCGGACCCGGACCCGGACCCGGACCCGGACCCGGACCCAGACCTGGAACCTTACCCGGACCCGGACCCGGACCCGGACCCTTACCCGGACCCGGACCCGGACCCGGACCCGGACCCTTGCCCGGAACCGGAACCGGACCCGGACCCGGACCCGGACCCGGACCCGGACCCGGACCCGGACCCGGATCCTGACCAAGACCCTGACCCTGACACGGAATGGCACCCTGACCCGGACCCGGACCCGGACCCGGACCCGGACCCGGACCCGGACCCGGACCCGGACCCTGACCCGGACCCGGAACCGGAATCGGACCCGGACCCGGACCCTTACCTGGACCCGGACCCGGACCCGGACCCGGACCCGGACCCAGAACCGGACCCTTATCAGGACCCGGACCCGGAGCCGGACCCGGACCCAGACACTTACCCGGACCCGGACCCGGACCCGGACCCGGACCCGGACCCGGACCCGGACCCGGACCCAGACCCGGACCCTTAACCGGACCCGGACCCGGACCCGGACCCGGACCCGGACCCAGACCCTTACCCGGACCCGGACCCGGACCCGGACCCAGACCCGGACCCGGACCCGGACCCGGACCCGGACCCGGACCCGGACCCGGACCCGGACCCGGACCCAGACCTGGAACCTTACCCGGACCCGGACCCGGACCCGGACCCGGACCCTTACCCGGACCCGGACCCGGACCCGGACCCGGACCCTTGCCCGGAACCGGACCCGGACCCTTGCCCGGAACCGGACCCGGACCCGGACCCGGACCCGGACCCGGACCCTGACCATGACCCTGACCCTGACACGGAATGGCACCCTGACACGGACCCGGACCCGGACCCGGACCCGGACCCGGACCCGGACCCGGAACCGGAACCGGAATCGGACCCAGACCCGGACCCTTACCTGGACCCGGACCCGGACCCGGACCCGGACCCAGAACCGGACCCTTATCAGGACCCGGACCCGGACCCGGACCCGGACCCAGACACTTACCCGGACCCGGACCCGGACCCGGACCCGGACCCGGACCCGGACCCTTACCCGGACCCGGACCCGGACCCGGACCCGGACCCTTGCCCGGAACCGGAACCGGACCCGGACCCGGACCCGGACCCGGACCCGGACCCGGAACCGGAATCGGACCCGGACCCGGACCCTTACCTGGACCCGGACCCGGACCCGGACCCGGACCCGGACCCAGAACCGGACCCTTATCAGGACCCGGACCCGGACCCGGACCCGGACCCAGACACTTACCCGGACCCGGACACGGACCCGGACCCGGACCCGGACCCGGACCCGGACCCGGACCCAGACCCGGACCCTTAACCGGACCCGGACCCGGACCCTTAACCGGACCCGGACCCGGACCCGGACCCTGACCCGGACCCGGACCCAGACCCTTACCCGGACCCGGACCCGGACCCGGACCCAGACCCGGACCCGGACCCGGACCCGGACCCGGACCCGGACCCGGACCCGGACCCGGACCCGGACCCGGACCCGGACCCAGACCTGGAACCTTACCCGGACCCGGACCCGGACCCGGACCCGGACCCTTACTCGGACCCGGACCCGGACCCGGACCCGGACCCTTGCCCGGAACCGGACCCGGACCCTTGCCCGGAACCGGACCCGGACCCTGACCCGGACCCGGACCCGGACCCGGACCCGGACCCTGACCATGACCCTGACCCTGACACGGAATGGCACCCTGACACGGACCCGGACCCGGACCCGGACCCGGACCCGGACCCGGACCCGGAACCGGAACCGGAATCGGACCCAGACCCGGACCCGGACCCGGACCCGGACCCAGACACTTACCCGGACCCAGAACCGGACCCTTATCAGGACCCGGACCCGGACCCGGACCCGGACCCAGACACTTACCCGGACCCGGACCCGGACCCGGACCCGGACCCGGACCCGGACCCGGACCCTTACCCGGACCCGGACCCGGACCCGGACCCGGACATGGACCCGGACCCTTACCCGGACCCGGACCCGGACCCGGACCCGGACCCGGACCCGGACCCGGACCCGGACCCGGACCCGGACCCTTACCCGGACCCGGACCCGGACCCGGACCCGGACCCGGACCCGGACCCTTACCCGGACACGGACCCGGACCCAGACCCGGACCCAGACCCGGACCCGGACCCGGACCCGGACCTCTACCCGGACCTGGACCCGGACCCGGACCCGGACCCTGACCCGGACCCATACCCGGACCCGGACCCGGACCCGGACCCGGACCCGGACCCGGACCCGGACACTTACCCGGACCCGGACCCGGACCCTTACCCGGACCCGGACACGGACCCTTACCCGGACCCGGACCCGGACCCGGACCCGGACCCGGACCCGGACCCCGACCCGGACCCGGACCCGGACCCGGACCCTTACATGGAACCGGACCCTTACCCGTACCTGTACCAGTACCCGGACCCGGACACTTACCCGGCCCTGGACCCGGACCCGGACCCGGACCCGGACATGGACCCGGACCCTTACCCGGACCCGGACCCGGACCCTTACCCGGACCCGGACCCGGACACGGACACGGACGCGGACCCGGACCCTTACCCGGACCCGGACACGGACCCGGACCCGGACCCGGACACGGACCCCGACCCGGACACGGACCCGGACCCTTACACGGAACCGGACCCGTACCCGTACCCGGACACGGACCCGGACCCTTATCCGGACCCGGACCCGGACCCGGACCCGGACCCGGACCCGGACCTGGACCCGGACCCGGACCCGGACCCGGACCCGGACCCGGACCCGGACCCGGACCCTAACTCGGACCCGGACCCGGACCCGGGTCCGGGTCCGGGTCCGGGTCCGGGTCCGGGTCCGGGTAAGGGTCCGGGTCCGCGTCCGGGTCCGGGTCCGGGTCCGGGTCCGGGTAAGGGTCCGGGTCCGGGTCCGGGTAAGGGTCCGGATCCATGTCCTGGTCCGGGTCCGGGTCCAGGGCCGGGTAAGTGTCCGGGTCCGGGTCCGGGTACAGGTACGGGTAAGGGTCCGGTTCCGTGTAAGGGTCCGGGTCCGGGTCCGGGTCCGGGTCGGGGTCCGGGTCCGGGTCCGGGTCCGGACCTGTACCCGGACCCGGACACGGACCCGGACCCTTATCCGGACCCGGACCCGGACCCGGACCCGGACCCTGACCCGGACCCTTACCCCGACCCGGATCCGGACCCGGACCCGGACCCGGACCCAGACACTTACCCGGACCCGGACCCGGACCCTTACCCGGACCCGGACCCGGACCCGGACCCAGACCCGGACCCGGACCCTTTCTCGGACCCGGACCCAGACCCTGACCCAGACCCGGACCCGGACCCGGACCCGGACCCGGACCCGGACCCGGACCCGGACCCGGACCCGGACCCAGACCCGGACCCTTAACCGGACCCGGACCCGGACCCGGACCCGGACCCGGACCCAGACCCTTACCCGGACCCGGACCCGGACCCGGACCCAGACCCGGACCCGGACCCGGACCCGGACCCGGACCCGGACCCGGACCCAGACCTGGAACCTTACCCGGACCCGGACCCGGACCCGGACCCTTACCCGGACCCGGACCCGGACCCGGACCCGGACCCTTGCCCGGAACCGGACCCGGACCCGGACCCGGACCCGGACCCGGACCCGGACCCGGACCCGGATCCTGACCAAGACCCTGACCCTGACACGGAATGGCACCCTGACCCGGACCCGGACCCGGACCCGGACCCGGACCCGGACCCGGACCCGGACCCTGACCCGGACCCGGAACCGGAATCGGACCCGGACCCGGACCCTTACCTGGACCCGGACCCGGACCCGGACCCGGACCCGGACCCGGACCCGGACCCGGACCCGGACCCAGAACCGGACCCTTATCAGGACCCGGACCCGGACCCGGACCCGGACCCAGACACTTACCCGGACCCGGACCCGGACCCGGACCCGGACCCGGACCCGGACCCGGACCCGGACCCAGACCCGGACCCTTAACCGGACCCGGACCCGGACCCGGACCCGGACCCGGACCCGGACCCAGACCCTTACCCGGACCCGGACCTGGACCCGGACCCAGATCCGGACCCGGACCCGGACCCGGACCCGGACCCGGACCCGGACCCGGACCCGGACCCGGACCCGGACCCGGACCCGGACCCGGACCCGGACCCAGACCTGGAACCTTACCCGGACCCGGACCCGGACCCGGACCCGGACCCTTACACGGACCCGGACCCGGACCCGGACCCGGACCCTTGCCCGGAACCGGACCCGGACCCGGACCCTTGCCCGGAACCGGAACCGGACCCGGACCCGGACCCGGACCCGGACCCGGACCCGGACCCGGACCCTGACCATGACCCTGACCCTGACACGGAATGGCACCCTGACACGGACCCGGACCCGGACCCGGACCCGGACCCGGACCCGGACCCGGACCCGGACCCGGACCCGGAACCGGAACCGGAATCGGACCCAGACCCGGACCCTTACCTGGACCCGGACCCGGACCCGGACCCGGACCCAGAACCGGACCCTTATCAGGACCCGGACCCGGACCCGGACCCGGACCCAGACACTTACCCGGACCCGGACCCGGACCCGGACCCGGACCCGGACCCGGACCCGGACCCTTACCCGGACCCGGACCCGGACCCGGACCCGGACCCTTGCCCGGAACCGGAACCGGACCCGGACCCGGACCCGGACCCGGACCCGGACCCGGACCCGGACCCGGACCCGGATCCTGACCAAGACCCTGACCCTGACACGGAATGGCACCCTGACCCGGACCCGGACCCGGACCCGGACCCGGACCCGGACCCGGACCCGGACCCGGACCCGGACCCGGACCCTGACCCGGACCCGGAACCGGAATCGGACCCGGACCCGGACCCTTACCTGGACCCGGACCCGGACCCGGACCCGGACCCGGACCCAGAACCGGACCCTTATCAGGACCCGGACCCGGACCCGGACCCGGACCCAGACACTTACCCGGACCCGGACCCGGACCCGGACCCGGACCCGGACCCGGACCCGGACCCGGACCCAGACCCGGACCCTTAACCGGACCCGGACCCGGACCCTTAACCGGACCCGGACCCGGACCCGGACCCGGACCCGGACCCGGACCCAGACCCTTACCCGGACCCGGACCCGGACCCGGACCCAGACCCGGACCCGGACCCGGACCCGGACCCGGACCCGGACCCGGACCCGGACCCAGACCCGGACCCGGACCCGGACCCAGACCTGGAACCTTACCCGGACCCGGACCCGGACCCGGACCCGGACCCTTACTCGGACCCGGACCCGGACCCGGACCCGGACCCTTGCCCGGAACCGGACCCGGACCCTTGCCCGGAACCGGACCCAGACCCGGACCCGGACCCGGACCCGGACCCGGACCCGGACCCGGACCCGGACCCTGACCATGACCCTGACCCTGACACGGAATGGCACCCTGACACGGACCCGGACCCGGACCCGGACCCGGACCCGGACCCGGACCCGGACCCGGAACCGGAACCGGAATCGGACCCAGATCCGGACCCGGACCCGGACCCGGACCCAGACACTTACCCGGACCCAGAACCGGACCCTTATCAGGACCCGGACCCGGACCCGGACCCGGACCCAGACACTTACCCGGACCCGGACCCGGACCCGGACCCGGACCCGGACCCGGACCCGGACCCGGACCCGGACCCTTACCCGGACCCGGACCCGGACCCGGACATGGACCCGGACCCTTACCCGGACCCGGACCCGGACCCGGACCCGGACCCGGACCCGGACCCGGACCCGGACCCTTACCCGGACCCGGACCCGGACCCGGACCCGGACCCGGACCCGGACCCTTACCCGGACACGGACCCGGACCCAGACCCGGACCCAGACCCGGACCCGGACCCGGACCCGGACCTCTACCCGGACCTGGACCCGGACCCGGACCCGGACCCTGACCCGGACCCATACCCGGACCCGGACCCGGACCCGGACCCGGACCCGGACCCGGACCCTTACATGGAACCGGACCCTTACCCGTACCTGTACCAGTACCCGGACCCGGACACTTACCCGGCCCTGGACCCGGACCCGGACCAGGACATGGATCCAGACCCTTACCCGGACCCGGACCCGGACCCTTACCCGGACCCGGACCCGGACCCGGACCCGGACGCGGACCCGGACCCTTACCCGGACCCGGACCCGGACCCGGACCCGGACCCTTACCCGGACCCGGACCCGGACCCGGACCCGGACCCGGACCCAGACCCTTACCCGGACACGGACCAGGACCCGGACACGGACACGGACCCGGACCCTTACCCGGACCCGGACACGGACCCGGACCCTTGCCCGGACCCGGACATGGACCCGGACCCTTACCCAGACCCGGACCAGGACATGGACACGGACCCTTACCTGGACCCGGACCCGGACCCGGACCCGGACCCGGACCCGGACCCTTACCCGGACACGGACCC
The DNA here is from genome assembly GCA_022577455.1 of Arizona elegans. Taxonomy (NCBI): domain Eukaryota; kingdom Metazoa; phylum Chordata; class Lepidosauria; order Squamata; family Colubridae; genus Arizona; species Arizona elegans. Next base: position 696,683 of record JAKOOJ010000026.1, read on the forward strand.
GGACCCGGACCCAGACCCGGACCCGGACCCGGACCTGGACCCGGACCCGGACATGGACCCGGATCCTTACCCGGACCCGGACCCGTCAAGGACCCGGAGCCGGACCCGGACCCGTACATGGACCCGGATCCTTACCCGGACCCGGTCCCGGACCCGGACCCGGACCCAGACCCGGACCCGGACCCGGACCCGGACCTGAACCCTTACCCGGACCCGGACCCAGACCCGGACCCTTACCCGGACCCGGACCCGGACCCGGACCCGGACCCGGACCTGGACCCTTACCCGGACCCGGACCCGGACCCGGACCCGGACCCTTACCCGGACCCGGACACGGACCCGGACACGGACACGGACACGGACACGGACACGGACACGGACACAGACCGGGACACTTGCCCGGACCCGGACCCGGACCCGGACCCGGACCCGGACCCAGAACCGGACCCGGACCCGAACCCTTACACGGACCCGGACCCGGACCTGGACCCCGACCCTTACCCGGACCGGGACCCTTACCCAGACTCGGACCCGGACCCGGACCCTTAACCGGACCCGGACCCGGACACTTACCCGGACCCGGACCCGGACCCGGACCCGGACCCTTACCCGGACCCGGACCCAGACCCGGACCCTGACCCGGCCCCGGACCCGGACCCGGACCCGGACCCTTACCCGGACACGGACCCGGACCCGGACCTGGACCCGGACCCGGACCCGGACCCGGACCCTTACCCGGACCCGGACCCGGACCCGGACCCTTGCCCGGGCTTGGACCCGGACCCGGACACGGACACGGACCCTTGCCCGGACCCGGACCCGGACACGGATCCGGACCCGGACCCGGACACTTACACGGACCCGGACCCGGACCCGGACCCTTACCCGGACCCGGACCCGGACCCTTACACGGACCCGGACCCGGACCCGGACCCGGACCCGGACCCGGACCCGGACCCTTTCTCGGACCCGGACTCAGACCCTGACCCGGACCCGGACCCGGACACGGACCTGGACCCGGACCCGGACACGGACCCGGGCCCGGACCCGGACACGAGCCCGGACACGAACCCGGACCCGGACCCGGACCCTTACCCGGACCCGGACCCGGACCCGGACCCGGACCCGGACCCGGACCCTTACCCGGACCCGGACCCGGACCCTTACCCGGACCCGGACCCGGACCCGGACCCGGACGCGGACCCGGACCCTTACCCGTACCCGGACCCGGACCCGGACCCGGACATGGACCCGGACCCTTACCCGGACCCGGACCCGGACCCTTACCCGGACCCGGACCCGGACCCGGACCCGGACGCGGACCCGGACACTTACCCGTACCCGGACCCGGACCCGGACCCGGACCCGGACCCGGACACGGACCCCGACCCAGACCCGGACCCGGACCCGGACCCTTACACGGAACCGGACCCGTACCCGTACCCGGACATGGACCCGGACCCTTACCCGGACCCGGACCCGGACCCGGACCCGGACCCGGACCCCGACCCGGACCCAGACCCGGACCCGGACCCTTACATGGAACCGGACCCTTACCCGTACCTGTACCTGTACCCGGACCCGGACATGGACCCGGACCCTTACCCGGACCCGGACCCGGACCCTTACCCGGACCCGGACCCGGACCCGGACCCGGACGCGGACCCGGACCCTTACCCGTACCCGTACCCGGACCCGGACCCGGACCCGGACCCGGACACGGACCCCGACCCGGACCCGGACCCGGACCCGGACCCTTACACGGAACCGGACCCGTACCCGTACCCGGACATGGACCCGGACCCTTACCCGGACCCGGACCCGGACCCGGACCCGGACCCGGACCCGGACCCTTACCTGGACCCGGACCCGGACCCGGACACAGACCCGGACCCAGACCCGGACCCGGACCCGGACCCAGACCCGGACCCGGACCCAGACCCGGACCCGGACCCGGACACTTACCCGGACCCGGACCCGGACCCTTACCCGGACCCGGACCCTTACCCGGACCCTTACCCGGACCCGGACCCTTACCCGGACCCGGACCCGGACCCTTACACGGACCCGGACCCGGACCCGGACCCGGACCCTTGCCCGGAACCGGACCCGGACCCGGACCCTTGCCCGGAACCGGAACCGGACCCGGACCCGGACCCGGACCCGGACCCGGACCCGGACCCGGACCCTGACCATGACCCTGACCCTGACACGGAATGGCACCCTGACACGGACCCGGACCCGGACCCGGACCCGGACCCGGACCCGGACCCGGACCCGGACCCGGAACCGGAACCGGAACCGGAATCGGACCCAGACCCGGACCCTTACCTGGACCCGGACCCGGACCCGGACCCGGACCCAGAACCGGACCCTTATCAGGACCCGGACCCGGACCCGGACCCGGACCCAGACACTTACCCGGACCCGGACCCGGACCCGGACCCGGACCCGGACCCGGACCCGGACCCTTACCCGGACCCGGACCCGGACCCGGACCCGGACCCTTGCCCGGAACCGGAACCGGACCCGGACCCGGACCCTGACCCGGACCCGGACCCGGACCCGGACCCGGACCCGGATCCTGACCAAGACCCTGACCCTGACACGGAATGGCACCCTGACCCGGACCCGGACCCGGACCCGGACCCGGACCCGGACCCGGACCCGGACCCGGACCCGGACCCGGACCCTGACCCGGACCCGGAACCGGAATCGGACCCGGACCCGGACCCTTACCTGGACCCGGACCCGGACCCGGACCCGGACCCGGACCCAGAACCGGACCCTTATCAGGACCCGGACCCGGACCCGGACCCGGACCCAGACACTTACCCGGACCCGGACCCGGACCCGGACCCGGACCCGGACCCGGACCCGGACCCGGACCCAGACCCGGACCCTTAACCGGACCCGGACCCGGACCCTTAACCGGACCCGGACCCGGACCCGGACCCGGACCCGGACCCGGACCCCGACCCTTACCCGGACCCGGACCCGGACCCGGACCCAGACCCGGACCCGGACCCGGACCCGGACCCGGACCCGGACCCGGACCCGGACCCAGACCCGGACCCGGACCCGGACCCAGACCTGGAACCTTACCCGGACCCGGACCCGGACCCGGACCCGGACCCTTACTCGGACCCGGACCCGGACCCGGACCCGGACCCTTGCCCGGAACCGGACCCGGACCCTTGCCCGGAACCGGACCCGGACCCGGACCCGGACCCGGACCCGGACCCGGACCCGGACCCGGACCCGGACCCGGACCCTGACCATGACCCTGACCCTGACACGGAATGGCACCCTGACACGGACCCGGACCCGGACCCGGACCCGGACCCGGACCCGGACCCGGACCCGGAACCGGAACCGGAATCGGACCCAGATCCGGACCCGGACCCGGACCCGGACCCAGACACTTACCCGGACCCAGAACCGGACCCTTATCAGGACCCGGACCCGGACCCGGACCCGGACCCAGACACTTACCCGGACCCGGACCCGGACCCGGACCCGGACCCGGACCCGGACCCGGACCCGGACCCGGACCCTTACCCGGACCCGGACCCGGACCCGGACATGGACCCGGACCCTTACCCGGACCCGGACCCGGACCCGGACCCGGACCCGGACCCGGACCCGGACCCGGACCCGGACCCTTACCCGGACCCGGACCCGGACCCGGACCCGGACCCGGACCCGGACCCTTACCCGGACACGGACCCGGACCCAGACCCGGACCCAGACCCGGACCCGGACCCGGACCCGGACCTCTACCCGGACCTGGACCCGGACCCGGACCCGGACCCTGACCCGGACCCATACCCGGACCCGGACCCGGACCCGGACCCGGACCCGGACCCGGACCCTTACATGGAACCGGACCCTTACCCGTACCTGTACCAGTACCCGGACCCGGACACTTACCCGGCCCTGGACCCGGACCCGGACCAGGACATGGATCCAGACCCTTACCCGGACCCGGACCCGGACCCTTACCCGGACCCGGACCCGGACCCGGACCCGGACGCGGACCCGGACCCTTACCCGGACCCGGACCCGGACCCGGACCCGGACCCTTACCCGGACCCGGACCCGGACCCGGACCCGGACCCGGACCCAGACCCTTACCCGGACACGGACCAGGACCCGGACACGGACACGGACCCGGACCCTTACCCGGACCCGGACACGGACCCGGACCCTTGCCCGGACCCGGACATGGACCCGGACCCTTACCCAGACCCGGACCAGGACATGGACACGGACCCTTACCTGGACCCGGACCCGGACCCGGACCCGGACCCGGACCCGGACCCTTACCCGGACACGGACCCGGACCCGGACCCAGACCCGGACCCGGACCCGGACCTGGACCCGGACCCGGACATGGACCCGGATCCTTACCCGGACCCGGACCCGTCAAGGACCCGGAGCCGGACCCGGACCCGTACATGGACCCGGATCCTTACCCGGACCCGGTCCCGGACCCGGACCCGGACCCAGACCCGGACCCGGACCCGGACCCGGACCTGAACCCTTACCCGGACCCGGACCCAGACCCGGACCCTTACCCGGACCCGGACCCGGACCCGGACCCGGACCCGGACCTGGACCCTTACCCGGACCCGGACCCGGACCCGGACCCGGACCCTTACCCGGACCCGGACACGGACCCGGACACGGACACGGACACGGACACGGACACGGACACGGACACAGACCGGGACACTTGCCCGGACCCGGACCCGGACCCGGACCCGGACCCGGACCCAGAACCGGACCCGGACCCGAACCCTTACACGGACCCGGACCCGGACCTGGACCCCGACCCTTACCCGGACCGGGACCCTTACCCAGACTCGGACCCGGACCCGGACCCTTAACCGGACCCGGACCCGGACACTTACCCGGACCCGGACCCGGACCCGGACCCGGACCCGGACCCTTACCCGGACCCGGACCCAGACCCGGACCCTGACCCGGCCCCGGACCCGGACCCGGACCCGGACCCTTACCCGGACACGGACCCGGACCCGGACCTGGACCCGGACCCGGACCCGGACCCGGACCCTTACCCGGACCCGGACCCGGACCCGGACCCTTGCCCGGGCTTGGACCCGGACCCGGACACGGACACGGACCCTTGCCCGGACCCGGACCCGGACACGGATCCGGACCCGGACCCGGACACTTACACGGACCCGGACCCGGACCCGGACCCTTACCCGGACCCGGACCCGGACCCTTACACGGACCCGGACCCGGACCCGGACCCGGACCCGGACCCGGACCCGGACCCTTTCTCGGACCCGGACTCAGACCCTGACCCGGACCCGGACCCGGACACGGACCCGGACCCGGACCCGGACACGGACCCGGGCCCGGACCCGGACACGAGCCCGGACACGAACCCGGACCCGGACCCGGACCCTTACCCGGACCCGGACCCGGACCCGGACCCGGACCCGGACCCTTACCCGGACCCGGACCCGGACCCTTACCCGGACCCGGACCCGGACCCGGACCCGGACGCGGACCCGGACCCTTACCCGTACCCGGACCCGGACCCGGACCCGGACATGGACCCGGACCCTTACCCGGACCCGGACCCGGACCCTTACCCGGACCCGGACCCGGACCCGGACCCGGACGCGGACCCGGACACTTACCCGTACCCGGACCCGGACCCGGACCCGGACCCGGACCCGGACACGGACCCCGACCCAGACCCGGACCCGGACCCGGACCCTTACACGGAACCGGACCCGTACCCGTACCCGGACATGGACCCGGACCCTTACCCGGACCCGGACCCGGACCCGGACCCGGACCCGGACCCCGACCCGGACCCAGACCCGGACCCGGACCCTTACATGGAACCGGACCCTTACCCGTACCTGTACCTGTACCCGGACCCGGACATGGACCCGGACCCTTACCCGGACCCGGACCCGGACCCTTACCCGGACCCGGACCCGGACCCGGACCCGGACGCGGACCCGGACCCTTACCCGTACCCGTACCCGTACCCGGACCCGGACCCGGACCCGGACACGGACCCCGACCCGGACCCGGACCCGGACCCGGACCCTTACACGGAACCGGACCCGTACCCGTACCCGGACATGGACCCGGACCCTTACCCGGACCCGGACCCGGACCCGGACCCGGACCCGGACCCGGACCCTTACCTGGACCCGGACCCGGACCCGGACACAGACCCGGACCCAGACCCGGACCCGGACCTGGACATGGACCCGGACCCTTACCCGGACCCGGACCCGGACCCTTACCCGGACCCGGACCCGGACCCGGACCCGGACGCGGACCCGGACCCTTACCCGTACCCGTACCCGGACCCGGACCCGGACCCGGACCCGGACACGGACCCCGACCCAGACCCGGACCCGGACCCGGACCCTTACACGGAACCGGACCCGTACCCGTACCCGGACATGGACCCGGACCCTTACCCGGACCCGGACCCGGACCCGGACCCGGACCCGGACCCCGACCCGGACCCAGACCCGGACCCGGACCCTTACATGGAACCGGACCCTTACCCGTACCTGTACCTGTACCCGGACCCGGACATGGACCCGGACCCTTACCCGGACCCGGACCCGGACCCTTACCCGGACCCGGACCCGGACCCGGACCCGGACGCGGACCCGGACCCTTACCCGTACCCGTACCCGGACCCGGACCCGGACCCGGACCCGGACACGGACCCCGACCCGGACCCGGACCCGGACCCGGACCCTTACACGGAACCGGACCCGTACCCGTACCCGGACATGGACCCGGACCCTTACCCGGACCCGGACCCGGACCCGGACCCGGACCCGGACCCGGACCCGGACCCTTACCTGGACCCGGACCCGGACCCGGACACAGACCCGGACCCAGACCCGGACCCGGACCCGGACCCAGACCCGGACCCGGACCCAGACCCGGACCCGGACCCGGACACTTACCCGGACCCGGACCCGGACCCTTACCCGGACCCGGACCCTTACCCGGACCCGGACCCGGACCCGGACCTGGACCCGGACCCGGACCCGGACCCGGACCCGGACCCCGACCCGGACCCGGACCCGGACCCTTACACGGAACCGGACCCTTACCCGTACCTGTACCCATACCCGGACCCGGACACTTACCCGGCCCTGGACACGGACACGGACCCGGACATGGACCCGGACCCTTACCCGGACCCGGACCCGGACCCGGACCCTTACCCGAACCCGGACCCGGACCCGGACCCGGACGCGGACCCGGACCCTTACCCGGACCCGGACCCGGACCTGGACCCGGACCCGGACACGGACCCCGACCTGGACACGGACACGGACCCGGACCCTTACACGGAACCGGACCCGTACCCGGACCCGGACCCGGACCCGGACCCTTACCCGGACCCGGACCCGGACCCGGACCCGGACCCGGACCCGGACCCTTACCTGGCCCTGGAACCGGACCCGGACATGGACCCGGACACTTACCCGGACCCGGACCCGGACGCGGACCCGGACCCTTACCCGGACCCGGACCCGGACCCGGACCCGGACACGGACCCCGACCCAGACCCCGACCCGGACCCGGACCCGGACCCGGACCCGGACCCGGACCCGGACCCTTACCCGGACCCGGACCCGGACCCGGACCCGGACCCGGACACGGACCCGGACCCGGACATGGACCCGGATCCTTACCCGTACCCGTACCCGTACCCGGACCCGGACCCGGACCCGGACCCTGACCCGGACCCTTACCCGGACCCGGACCCGGACCCGGACCCGGACCCGGACCCGGACCCGGACCCGGACCCGGACACTTACCCGGACCCGGACCCGGACCCGGACCCTTACCCGGACCCGGACCCGGACCCTTACCCGGACGCGGACCCGGACCCGGACCCCGACCCGGACCCTTACCCGGACCCAGACCCGGACCCGGACCCGGACCCTTACCCGGACCCGGACACGGACCCGGACCCGGACCCGGACCCGGACCCGGACCCCGAGCCGGACCAGGACCCGGACCCTTACACGGAACCGGACCCTTACCCGTACCTGTACCCGTACCCGGACCCGGACACTTACCCGGCCCTGGACACGGACCCGGACCCGGACATGGACCCGGACCCTTACCCGGACCCGGACCCGGACCCTTACCCGAACCCGGACCCGGACCCGGACCCGGACGCGGACCCGGACCCTTACCCGGACCCGGACCCGGACCTGGACCCGGACCCGGACACGGACCCCGACCCGGACCCGGACACGGACCCGGACCCTTATACGGAACAGGACCCGTACCCGTACCCGGACCCGGACCCGGACCCTTACCCGGAACCGGACCCGGACCCGGACCCGGACCCGGACCCTTACCCGGCCCTGGAACCGGACCCGGACATGGACCCGGACACTTACCCGGACCCGGACCCGGACGCGGACCCGGACCCTTACCCGGACCCGGACCCGGACCCGGACACGGACCCCGACCCAGACCCCGACCCGGACCCGGACCCGGACCCGGACCCGGACCCGGACCCGGACCCGGACCCGGACCTGGACCCGGACCCGGACCCGGACCCTTGCCCGGACCCGGACATGGACCCGGACCCTTACCCGGACCCGGACCAGGACATGGACCCGGACCCTTACCCGGACCCCGACCCGGACCCGGACCCGGACCCTTACACGGAACCGGACCCTTACCCGTACCTGTACCCGTACCCGGACCCGGACACTTACCCGGCCCTGGACACGGACCCAGACCCGGACATGGACCCGGACCCGGACCCGGACCCGGACCCGGACCGTTACCCGAACCCGGACCCGGACCCGGACCGGGACCCGGACCCGGACTCGGACCCGGACCCGGACCCGGACCCTTACCCGGACCCGGACCCGGACCCGGACCCTTACCCGGACCCGGACCCGGACCCGGACCCAGACCCGGACCCGGACCCGGACACTTACCCGGACCCGGACCCGGACCCTTACCCGGACCCGGACCCTTACCCGGACCCGGACCCGGACCCGGACCCGGACCCGGACCCGGACCCGGACCTGGACCCCGACCCGGACCCGGACCCGGACCCGGACCCGGACCCGGACCCTTACCCGGACGCGGACCCGGACCCGGACCCGGACACGGACACGGACCCGGACCCGGACATGGACCCGGATCCTTACCCGTACCCGGACCCGGACCCGTACCCGGACCCGGACCCGGACCCTGACCCGGACCCTTACCCGGACCCGGACCCGGACCCGGACCCGGACCCGGACACTTACCCGGACCCGGACCCGGACCCGGACCCTTACCCGGACCCGGACCCGGACCCTTACCCGGACGCGGACCCGGACCCGGACCCCGACCCGGACCCTTACCCGGACCCAGACCCGGACACGGACCCGGACCCTTACCCGGACCCGGACACGGACCCGGACCCGGACCCGGACCCGGACCCGGACCCGGACCCCGAGCCGGACCAGGACCCGGACCCTTACACGGAACCGGACCCTTACCCGTACCTGTACCCGTACCCGGACCCGGACACTTACCCGGCCCTGGACACGGACCCGGACCCGGACATGGACCCGGACCCTTACCCGGACCCGGACCCGGACCCTTACCCGAACCCGGACCCGGACCCGGACCCGGACGCGGACCCGGACCCTTACCCGGACCCGGACCCGGACCTGGACCCGGACCCGGACACGGACCCCGACCCGGACCCGGACACGGACCCGGACCCTTATACGGAACAGGACCCGTACCCGTACCCGGACCCGGACCCGGACCCTTACCCGGAACCGGACCCGGACCCGGACCCGGACCCGGACCCTTACCCGGCCCTGGAACCGGACCCGGACATGGACCCGGACACTTACCCGGACCCGGACCCGGACGCGGACCCGGACCCTTACCCGGACCCGGACCCGGACCCGGACACGGACCCCGACCCAGACCCCGACCCGGACCCGGACCCGGACCCGGACCCGGACCCGGACCCGGACCCGGACCTGGACCCGGACCCGGACCCGGACCCTTGCCCGGACCCGGACATGGACCCGGACCCTTACCCGGACCCGGACCAGGACATGGACCCGGACCCTTACCGGGACCCCGACCCGGACCCGGACCCGGACCCTTACACGGAACCGGACCCTTACCCGTACCTGTACCCGTACCCGGACCCGGACCCTTACCCGGACGCGGACCCGGACCCGGACCCCGACCCGGACCCTTACCCGGACCCAGACCCGGACCCGGACCCGGACCCTTACCCGGACCCGGACACGGACCCGGACCCGGACCCGGACCCGGACCCGGACCCCGAGCCGGACCAGGACCCGGACCCTTACACGGAACCGGACCCTTACCCGTACCTGTACCCGTACCCGGACCCGGACACTTACCCGGCCCTGGACACGGACCCGGACCCGGACATGGACCCGGACCCTTACCCGGACCCGGACCCGGACCCTTACCCGAACCCGGACCCGGACCCGGACCCGGACGCGGACCCGGACCCTTACCCGGACCCGGACCCGGACCTGGACCCGGACACGGACACGGACCCCGACCCGGACCCGGACACGGACCCGGACCCTTATACGGAACAGGACCCGTACCCGTACCCGGACCCGGACCCGGACCCTTACCCGGAACCGGACCCGGACCCGGACCCGGACCCGGACCCTTACCCGGCCCTGGAACCGGACCCGGACATGGACCCGGACACTTACCCGGACCCGGACCCGGACGCGGACCCGGACCCTTACCCGGACCCGGACCCGGACCCGGACACGGACCCCGACCCAGACCCCGACCCGGACCCGGACCCGGACCCGGACCCGGACCCGGACCCGGACCCGGACCCGGACCTGGACCCGGACCCGGACCCGGACCCTTGCCCGGACCCGGACATGGACCCGGACCCTTACCCGGACCCGGACCAGGACATGGACCCGGACCCTTACCCGGACCCCGACCCGGACCCGGACCCGGACCCTTACACGGAACCGGACCCTTACCCGTACCTGTACCCGTACCCGTACCCGGACACTTACCCGGCCCTGGACACGGACCCGGACCCGGACATGGACCCGGACCCGGACCCGGACCCGGACCCGGACCCGGACCGTTACCCGAACCCGGACCCGGACCCGGACCCTTACCCGGACCCGGACACGGACCCGGACCCGGACCCGGACCCGGACCCGGACCCCGAGCCGGACCAGGACCCGGACCCTTACACGGAACCGGACCCTTACCCGTACATGTACCCGTACCCGGACCCGGACACTTACCCGGCCCTGGACCCGGACCCGGACCCGGACATGGACCCGGACCCTTACCCGGACCCGGACCCGGACCCTTACCCGAACCCGGACCCGGACCCGGACCCGGACGCGGACCCGGACCCTTACCCGGACCCGGACCCGGACCTGGACCCGGACCCGGACACGGACCCCGACCCGGACCCGGACACGGACCCGGACCCTTATACGGAACAGGACCCGTACCCGTACCCGTACCCGGACCCGGACCCTTACCCGGAACCGGACCCGGACCCGGACCCGGACCCGGACCCTTACCCGGCCCTGGAACCGGACCCGGACATGGACCCGGACACTTACCCGGACCCGGACCCGGACGCGGACCCGGACCCTTACCCGGACCCGGACCCGGACCCGGACACGGACCCCGACCCAGACCCCGACCCGGACCCGGACCCGGACCCGGACCCGGACCCGGACCCGGACCCGGACCCGGACCTGGACCCGGACCCGGACCCGGACCCTTGCCCGGACCCGGACATGGACCCGGACCCTTACCCGGACCCGGACCAGGACATGGACCCGGACCCTTACCCGGACCCCGACCCGGACCCGGACCCGGACCCTTACACGGAACCGGACCCTTACCCGTACCTGTACCCGTACCCGTACCCGGACACTTACCCGGCCCTGGACACGGACCCGGACCCGGACATGGACCCGGACCCGGACCCGGACCCGGACCCGGACCGTTACCCGAACCCGGACCCGGACCCGGACCCGGACCCGGACCCGGACTCGGACCCGGACCCGGACCCGGACCCTTACCCGGACCCGGACCCGGACCCGGACCCTTACCCGGACCCGGACCCGGACCCGGACCCAGACCCGGACCCGGACCCGGACACTTACCCGGACCCGGACCCGGACCCTTACCCGGACCCGGACCCTTACCCGGACCCGGACCCGGACCCGGACCCGGACCCGGACCCGGACCCGGACCTGGACCCCGACCCGGACCCGGACCCGGACCCTTACACGGAACCGGACCCTTACCCGTACCTGTACCCGTACCCGAACCCGGACACTTACCCGGCCCTGGACACGGACCCGGACCCGGACCCGGACCCTTACCCGGCCCTGGAACCGGACCCGGACATGTACCCGGACACTTACCCGGACCCGGACCCGGACGCGGACCCGGACCCTTACCCGGACCCTTACCCGGACCCGGACCCGGACCCGGACCCGGACCCGGACCCGGACCCGGACCCTGACCCGGACCCTTACCCGGACCCGGACCCGGACCCGGACCCGGACCCGGACCCGGACCCGGACCCGGACACTTACCCGGACCCGGACCCGGACCCTTACCCGGACCCGGACCCGGACCCTTACCCGGACGCGGACCCGGACCCGGACCCCGACCCGGACCCTTACCCGGACCCAGACCCGGACCCGGACCCGGACCCTTACCCGGACCCGGACACGGACACGGACCCGGACCCGGACCCGGACCCGGACCCCGAGCCGGACCAGGACCCGGACCCTTACACGGAACCGGACCCTTAAAGGTACCTGTACCCGTACCCGGACCCGGACACTTACCCGGCCCTGGACACGGACCCGGACCCGGACATGGACCCGGACCCTTACCCGGACCCGGACCCGGACCCTTACCCGAACCCGGACCCGGACCCGGACCCGGACGCGGACCCGGACCCTTCCCGGACCCGGACCCGGACCTGGACCCGGACCCGGACACGGACCCCGACCCGGACACGGACACGGACCCGGACCCTTATACGGAACAGGACCCGTACCCGTACCCGGACCCGGACCCGGACCCTTACCCGGAACCGGACCCGGACCCGGACCCGGACCCGGACCCTTACCCGGCCCTGGAACCGGACCCGGACATGGACCCGGACACTTACCCGGACCCGGACCCGGACGCGGACCCGGACCCTTACCCGGACCCGGACCCGGACCCGGACACGGACCCCGACCCAGACCCCGACCCGGACCTGGACCCGGACCCGGACCCGGACCCTTACCCGGACCCGGACCCGGACCCGGACCCAGACCCGGACCCGGACCCGGACACTTACCCGGACCCGGACCCGGACCCTTACCCGGACCCGGACCCTTACCCGGACCCGGACCCGGACCCGGACCCGGACCCGGACCCGGACCCGGACCCGGACCCCGACCCGGACCCGGACCCGGACCCTTACACGGAACCGGACCCTTACCCGTACCTGTACCCGTACCCGAACCCGGACACTTAGCCGGCCCTGGACACGGACCCGGACCCGGACCCGGACCCTTACCCGGCCCTGGAACCGGACCCGGACATGTACCCGGACACTTACCCGGACCCGGACCCGGACGCGGACCCGGACCCTTACCCGGACCACGACCCGGACCCGGACCCGGACCCGGACCCGGACCCTGACCCGGACCCTTACCCGGACCCGGACCCGGACCCGGACCCGGACCCGGACCCGGACCCGGACCCGGACCCGGACCCGGACACTTACCCGGAACCGGACCCGGACCCGGACCCTTACCCGGACCCGGACCCGGACCCTTACCCGGACGCGGACCCGGACCCGGACCCCAACCCGGACCCTTACCCGGACCCAGACCCGGACCCGGACCCGGACCCTTACCCGGACCCGGACACGGACACGGACCCGGACCCGGACCCGGACCCGGACCCCGAGCCGGACCAGGACCCGGACCCTTACACGGAACCGGACCCTTACCCGTACCTGTACCCGTACCCGGACCCGGACACTTACCCGGCCCTGGACACGGACCCGGACCCGGACATGGACCCGGACCCTTACCCGGACCCGGACCCGGACCCTTACCCGAACCCGGACCCGGACCCGGACCCGGACGCGGACCCGGACCCTTACCCGGACCCGGACCCGGACCTGGACCCGGACCCGGACACGGACCCCGACCCGGACCCGGACACGGACCCGGACCCTTATACGGAACAGGACCCGTACCCGTACCCGGACCCGGACCCGGACCCTTACCCGGAACCGGACCCGGACCCGGACCCGGATCCGGACCCTTACCCGGCCCTGGAACCGGACCCGGACATGGACCCGGACACTTACCCGGACCCGGACCCGGACGCGGACCCGGACCCTTACCCGGACCCGGACCCGGACACGGACACGGACCCCGACCCAGACCCCGACCCGGACCCGGACCCGGACCCGGACCCGGACCCGGACCCGGACCCGGACCCTTGCCCGGACACGGACATGGACCCGGACCCTTACCCGGACCCGGACCCGGACCAGGACATGGACCCGGACCCTTACCCGGACCCCGACCCGGACCCGGACCCGGACCCTTACACGGAACCGGACCCTTACCCGTACCTGTACCCGTACCCGGACCCGGACACTTACCCGGCCCTGGACACGGACCCGGACCCGGACATGGATCCGGACCCGGACCCGGACCCGGACCCGGACCCTTACCCGAACCCGGACCCGGACCCGGACCCGGACCCGGACCCGGACTCGGACCCGGACCCGGACCCGGACCCTTACCCGGACCCGGACCCGGACCCGGACCCTTACCCGGACCCGGACCCGGACCCTGACCCGGACATGGACCCGGATCCTTACCCGGACCCGGACCCTTACCCGGACCCGGACCCGGACCCGGACCTTTACCCGGACCCGGACCCGGACCCGGACCCGGACCCTTGCCCGGACCCGGACATGGACCCGGACCCTTACCCGGACCCGGATCCGGACATGGACCCGGACCCTTACCTGGACCGGGACCCGGACCCGGACCCGGACCCGGACCCGGACCCGGACCCGGACCCGGACCCGGACACGGACACGGACACGGACCCGGACCCGGACCCTTACCCGGACCCGGACCCGGATCCGGATCCTTACCCGGACCCGGACCTGGACCCGGACCCGGACCCAGACCCGGACCCGTACCCAGACCCGGACCCAGACCCGGACCCGGACCCGGACCCAGACCCGGACCCGGACCCGGACCCGGACCCGGACCCGGACCCGGACCCTTACCCAGACCGGACCGGACCCGGACCCGGACCCGGACCCGGACCCGGACCCGGACCCTTACCCGGACACGGACCAGGACCCGGACACGGACAAGGACCCGGACCCGGACCCTTACCCGGACCTGGACCCGGACCCGGACCCTTGCCCGGACCCGGACATGGACCCGGACCCTTACCCGGACCCGGATCCGGACATGGACCCGGACCCTTACCTGGACCGGGACCCGGACCCGGACCCGGACCCCGACCCGGACCCGGACCCGGACCCGGACCCGGACCCGGACACGGACACGGACACGGACCCGGACCCGGACCCTTACCCGGACCCGGACCCGGATCCGGATCCTTACCCGGACCCGGACCTGGACCCGGACCCGGACCCAGACCCGGACCCGGACCCGGACCCGGACCCGGACCCGGACATGGACCCGGATCCTTACCCAGACCCGGACCCGGACAAGGACCCGGACCCGGACCCGGACCCGGACCCAGACACAGACCCTTACCCAGACCGGACGGGGCCCGGACCCGGACCCGGACCCGGACCCGGACCCGGACCCGGACCCTTACCCGGACCCGGACCCGGACCCGGACCCGGACCCTTACCCAGACACGGACCAGGACCCGGACACGGACACGGACCCGGACCCTTACCCGGACCCAGACACGTACCCGGACCATTGCCCGGACCCGGACATGGACCCGGACCCTTACCCGGACCCGGACCCGGACATGGACCCGGACCCTTACCCGGACCCGGACCCGGACCCGGACCCGGACCCGGACCCGGACCCGGACCCGGACCCGGAGGCGGACCCGGACCCGGACCCGGACCCGGACCCTTGCCCGGACCCGGACATGGACCCGGACCCTTACCTGGACCCGGACCAGGACATGGACCCGGACCCTTACCTGGACCCGGTCCCGGACCCGGACCCGGACCCGGACCCGGACCCGGACCCGGACACTTACCCGGACCCGGACCCGGACCCGGACATGGACCCGGATCCTTACCCGGACCCAGACCCGGACAAGGACCCGGACCCAGACCCAGACCCTGACCTGGACCCGGATCCTTACCCGGACCCGGACCCGTACCCAGACCCGGACCCGGACCCGGACCCGGACCCGGACCCAGACCCGGACCCGGACCCGGACCCGGACATGGACCCGGACCCTTACCCGGACCCGGACCCGGACCCGGACCATTGCCCGGACCCGGACCCGGACCCGGACCCGGACCCGGACCCGGACCCGGACCCGGACCCGGACCCGGACCCGGACCCAGACCCGGACCCTTACCCGGACCCGGACCCGGACCCTTACCCGGACCCGGACCCGGACCCGGACCCGGACCCGGACCCGGACCCGGACCCGGACCCGGACCCGGACCCGGACATGGACCCGGATCCTTACCCGGACCCGGACCCGGACAAGGACCCGGACCCGGACCCTGACCCGGACATGGACCCGGATCCTTACCCGGACCCGGTCCCGAACCCGGACCCAGACCCGGACCCGGACCCGGACCCGGACCCGGACCTGGACCCTTACCCAGACATGGACCCGGATCCTTACCCGGACCCGGACCCGGACCCAGACCCGGACCCGGACCCGGACCCGGACCCGAACCCGGACCCTTACCCAGACCGGACCGGACCCGGACCCGGACCCGGACCCGGACCCGGACCCTTACCCGGACACGGACCAGGACCCGGACACGGACAAGGACCCGGACCCTTACCCGGACCTGGACCCGGACCCGGACCCTTGCCCGGACCCGGACATGGACCCGGACCCTTACCCGGACGCGGATCCGGACATGGACCCGGACCCTTACCTGGACCGGGACCCGGACCCGGACCCGGACCCGGACCCGGACCCGGACCCGGACCCGGACACGGACCCTTACCCGGACCCGGACCCGGATCCTTACCCGGACCCGGACCTGGACCCGGACCCGGACCCAGACCCGGACCCGTTCCAGGACCCGGACCCGGACCCGGACATGGACCCGGATCCTTACCCAGACCCGGACCCGGACAAGGACCCGGACCCGGACCCGGACCCGGACCCAGACACAGACCCTTACCCAGACCGGACCGGGCCCGGACCCGGACCCGGACCCGGACCCGGACCCGGACCCTTACCCGGACCCGGACCCGGACCCGGACCCGGACCCGGACCCTTACCCAGACACGGACAAGGACCCGGACACGGACACGGACCCGGACCCTTACCCGGACCCGGACACGGACCCGGACCATTGCCCGGACCCGGACATGGACCCGGACCCTTACCCGGACCCGGACCCGGACATGGACACGGACCCGGACCCTTACCCGGACCCGGACCCGGACCCTTACCCGGACCCGGACCCGGACCCGGACCCGGACCCGGACCCGGACCCGGACCCGGACCCAGACCCGGACCCGGACCCTTGACCGGACCCGGACATGGACCCGGACCCTTACCCGGACCCGGACCAGGACATGGACCCGGACCCTTACCTGGAACCGGACCCGGACCCGGACCCGGACCCGGACCCGGACCCGGACCCGGACAAGGACCCGGACCCGGACCCTGACCCGGACATGGACCCGGATCCTTACCCGGACCCGGTCCCGAACCCGGACCCAGACCCGGACCTGGACCCTTACCCGGACATGGACCCGGATCCTTACCCGGACCCAGACCCGGACAAGGACCCGGACCCGGACCCAGACCCTGACCTGGACCCGGATCCTTACCCGGACCCGGACCCGTACCCAGACCCGGACCCGGACCCGGACCCGGACCCGGACCCAGACCCGGACCCGGACCCGGACACGGACACGGACCCGGACCCTTACCCGGACCCGGACACGGACCCGGACCATTGCCCGGACCCGGACATGGACCCGGACCCTTACCCGGACCCGTACCCGGACATGGACCCGCACCCTTACCTGGACCCGGACCCTGACCCGGACCCGGACGCGGACCCGGACCCTTACCCAGACACGGACCAGGACCCGGACACGGACACGGACACGGACCCTTACCCGGACCCGGACACGGACCCGGACCATTGCCCGGACCCGGACATGGACCCGGACCCATACCCGGACCCGGACCTGGACATGGACCCGGACCCTTACCTGGACCCGGACCCGGACCCGGACCCGGACCCGGACCCGGACCCGGACCTGGACCCGGACCCGGACCCGGACCCGGACCCTTACCCGGACCCGGACCCGGACCCTTACCCGGACCCGGACCCGGACCCGGACCCAGACCCGGACCCGGACCCGGACCCGGACCCAGACCCGGACCCGGACCCGGACCCGGACCCGGACCCGGACCCGGACCCGGACCCGGACCCGGACCCGGACCTTTACCCAGACCGGATCGGACCCGGACCCGGACCCGGACCCTTACCCGGAACCGGACCCGGACCCGGACCCGGACCCTTACCCAGACACTGACCAGGACCCGGACCCGGACAGGGACCCGGACCCTTACCCGGACCCGGACCCGGACCCGGACCCTTGCCCGGACCCGGACATGGACCCGGACGCTTACCCGGACCCGGACCCGGACATGGACCCGGACCCTTACCCGGACCCGGACCCGGACCCGGACCCAGACCCGGACACTTACCCGGCCCTGGAACCGGACCCGGACATGGACCTGGACCCTTACCCGGACCCGGACCCGGACCCGGACACTTACCCGGACCCGGACCCGGACCCGGACCAGGACCTGGACCCGGACCTGGACCCGGACCCGGACCCGGACCCTTACCCGGACCCGGACCCGGACCTGGACCCTGACCCGGCACCGGCCCCGGACCTGGACCCGGACCCTTACCCGCATCCGGACCCGGACGCGGACCCTTACCCGGACCCAACCCGGACCCGGACCCGGACCCGGACCCCGACCCGGACCCGGACCCGGACCCGGACCCTTACACGGAACCGGACCCGTACCCGTACCCGGAACCGGACCCGGACAATTACCCAGACCCGGACCCGGACCCGGACCCGGACCCTTACCCGGCCCTGGACCCGGACCCGGACATGGACCCGGACCCTTACCCGGACCCGGAACCAGACCCGGACCCGGACCCTTACCCGGACCCGGACCCGGACACTTACCCGGACCCGGACCCGGACCCGGAACTGGACCCTTACCCGGACCCGGACCCGGACCCGGACACTTACCCGGACCCGGACCCGGACCCGGACCAGGACCTGGACCCGGACCTGGACCCGGACCCGGACCCGGACCCTTACCCGGACCTGGACCCGGACCTGGACCCTGACCCGGCCCCGGCCCCGGCCCCGGACTCGGACCCTTACCCGCATCCGGACCCGGACGCGCACCCTTACCCGGACCCGACCCGGACCCGGACCCGGACCCGGACCCCGACCCGGACCCGGACCCGGACCCGGACCCTTACACGGAACCGGACCCGTACCCGTACCCGGAACCGGACCCGGACCCTTACCCAGACCCGGACCCGGACCCGGACCCGGACCCTTACCTGGCCCTGGACCCGGACCCGGACATGGACCCGGACCCTTACCCGGACCCGGAACCAGACCCGGACCCGGACCCTTACCCGGACCCGGACCCGGACACTTACCCGGACCCGGACCCGGACATGGACCTGGACCCTTACCCGGACCCGGACCCGGACCCGGACACTTACCCGGACCCGGACCCGGACCCGGACCAGGACCTGGACCCGGACCTGGACCCGGACCCGGACCCGGACCCTTACCCGGACCCGGACCCGGACCTGGACCCTGACCCGGCCCAGGCCCCGGACCCGGACCCGGACCCTTACCCGCATCCGGACCCGGACGCGGACCCTTACCCGGACCCGACCCGGACCCGACCCGGACCCGGACCCCGACCCGGACCCGGACCCGGACCCGGACCCTTACACGGAACCGGACCCGTACCCGTACCCGGAACCGGACCCGGACCCTTACCCAGACCCGGACCCGGACCCGGACCCGGACCCGGACCCTTACCCGGCCCTGGACCCGGACCCGGACATGGACCCGGACCCTTACCCGGACCCGGAACCAGACCCGGACCTGGACCCTTACCCGGACCCGGACCCGGACACTTACCCGGACCCGGACCCGGACCCGGACCTGGACCCTTACCCGGACCCGGACCCGGACCCGGACACTTACCCGGACCCGGACCCGGACCCGGACCAGGACCTGGACCCGGACCTGGACCCGGACCCGGACCCGGACCCTTACCCGGACCTGGACCCGGACCTGGACCCTGACCCGGCCCCGGCCCCGGCCCCGGACCCGGACCCTTACCCGCATCCGGACCCGGACGCGGACCCTTACCCGGACCCGACCCGGACCCGGACCCGGACCCGGACCCGGACCCCGACCCGGACCCGGACCCGGACCCGGACCCTTACACGGAACCGGACCCGTACCCGTACCCGGAACCGGACCCGGACCCTTACCCAGACCCGGACCCGGACCCGGACCCGGACCCTTACCCGGCCCTGGACCCGGACCCGGACATGGACCCGGACCCTTACCCGGACCCGGAACCAGACCCGGACCCGGACCCTTACCCGGACCCGGACCCGGACACTTACCCGGACCCGGACCCGGACCCGGACCTGGACCCGGACCCGGACCCGGACCCCGACCCGGACCCGGACCCGGACCCGGACCCTTACACAGAACCGGACCCGTACCCGTACCCGGAACCGGAACCGGACCCGGACCCTTACCCGGACCCGGACCCGGACCCGGACCCGGACACGGACACGAACCAGGACCCGGACCCTTACTCGGACCCGGACCCGGACCCGGACCCGGACCCTTACCCAGACCCGGACCCGGACCCGGACCCTTACCCGGACCCTTACACAGACCCGGACCCGGACCAGGACCCTTACCCGGATCCGGACTCGGACCCGGACCCGGACCCGGACCCGGACCCGGACCCGGGCCCGGGCCCGGACACGAACCCGGACTCGAACCCGGACCCGGACCCGGACCCTTCCCGGTCCCGGACCCGGACCCGGACCCGGACCTTTACCCGGACCCGGACCCGGACCCTTACCCGGACCCGGACCCGGACCCGGACACGGACCCGGACCCGGACCCGGACCAGGACCCGGACCCGGACCCGGACCCTTACCTGGACCCGGACCCGGACCCGGACACAGACCCGGACCCGGACCCGGACCCGGACCCGGACCCGGACCCGGACCCGGACACTTACCCGGACCCGGACCCGGACCCGGACCCGGACCCGGACCCGGACCCAGACCCGGACCCGGAACCGGACCTGGACCCGGACACTTACCCGGACCCGGACCCGGACCCGGACCCGGACCCGGACCCAGACACTTACCCGGACCCGGACCCGGAACCGGACCCGGACCCGAACCCGGACCCTTACCCGGACACAGACCCGGACCCGGACCCGGACCCGGACCCTTACCCGGACCCGGACCCGGACCCGGACCCGGACCCGGACCCGGACCCGGATCCGGACCCGGACCCGGACCCGGACCTTTACTCGGACCCGGACCCGGACCCGGACCCGGACCTTTACCCGGACCCGGACCCGGCCCCGGCCCCGGCCCCGGACCCGGACCCTTACCCGCATCCGGACCCGGACCCTTACACGGAACCGGACCCGTACCCGTACCCGGAACCGGAACCGGACCCGGACCCTTACCCGGACCCGGACCCGGACCCGGACCCGGACCCGGACCCGGACACGAACCCGGACCCGGACCCTTACCCAGACCCGGACCCGGACCCGGACCCGGACCCTTACCCGGCCCTGGACCCGGACCCGGACATGGACCCGGACCCTTACCCGGACCCGGAACCAGACCCGGACCCGGACCCTTACCCGGACCCGGACCCGGACCCGGGCCCGGACCCGGACACGAACCCGGACTCGAACCCGGACCCGTACCCGGAACCGGACCCGGACCCTTACCCAGACCCGGACCCGGACCCGGACCCGGACCCTTACCCGGCCCTGGACCCGGACCCGGACATGGACCCGGACCCTTACCCGGACCCGGAACCAGACCCGGACTCGGACCCTTACCCGGACCCGGACCCGGACACTTACCCGGACCCGGACCCTGACCCGGACCTGGACCCTTACCCGGACCCGGACCCGGACCCGGACACTTACCCGGACCCGGACCCGGACCCTTACACGGAACCGGACCCGTACCCGTACCCGGAACCGGACCCGGACCCGGACCCTTACCCAGACCCGGACCCGGACCCGGACCCGGACCCTTACCCGGCCCTGGACCCGGACCCGGACATGGACCCGGACCCTTACCCGGACCCGGAACCAGACCCGGACCCGGACCCTTACCCGGACCCGGACCCGGACACTTACCCGGACCCGGACCCGGACCCGGACCTGGACCCGGACCCGGACCCGGACCCCGACCCGGACCCGGACCCGGACCCGGACCCTTACACGGAACCGGACCCGTACCCGTACCCGGAACCGGAACCGGACCCGGACCCTTACCCGGACCCGGACCCGGACCCGGACACGGACACGAACCCGGACCCGGACCCTTACTCGGACCCGGACCCGGACCCGGACCCGGACCCTTACCCAGACCCGGACCCGGACCCGGACCCTTACCCGGACCCTTACACAGACCCGGACCCGGACCAGGACCCTTACCCGGATCCGGACTCGGACCCTTACCCGGACCCGGACCCGGACCCGGACCCGGACCAGGACCCGGACCCGGACCCGGACCCGGACCCGGACCCGGACCCGGACCCGGACCCGGACCCGGACCCTTTCTCGGACCCGGACCCAGACCCTGACCCGGACCCGGACCCGGACCCGGACCCGGACCCAGACCCGGACCCGGACCCGGACCCGGACCCAGACCCGGACCCGGGCCCGGACCCGGACACGAACCCGGACTCGAACCCGGACCCGGACCCGGACCCGGACCCTTCCCGGACCCGGACCCGGACCCGGACCCGGACCTTTACCCGGACCCGGACCCGGACCCGGACCCTTACCCGGACCCGGACCCGGACCCGGACCCGGACCCGGACCAGGACCCGGACCCGGACCCGGACCCTTACCTGGACCCGGACCCGGACCCGGACACAGACCCGGACCCGGACCCGGACCCGGACCCTTACCCGGACCCGGACCCGGACCCGGACCCGGACCCGGACCCTGACCCGGACCCGGCCCCGGATCCGGACCCGGACCCGGACCCGGACCTTTACTCGGACCCGGACACGGACCCGGACCCGGACCTTTACCCGGACCCGGACCCGGCCCCGGCCCCGGCCCCGGCCCCGGACCCTTACCCGCATCCGGACCCGGACCCTTACACGGAACCGGACCCGTACCCGTACCCGGAACCGGAACCGGACCCGGACCCTTACCCGGACCCGGACCCGGACCCGGACCCGGACCCGGACACGAACCCGGACCCGGACCCTTACCCAGACCCGGACCCAGACCCGGACCCTTACCCGGCCCTGGACCCGGACCCGGACATGGACCCGGACCCTTACCCGGACCCGGAACCAGACCCGGACCCGGACCCTTACCCGGACCCGGACCCGGAACCGGGCCCGGACCCGGACACGAACCCGGACTCGAACCCGGACCCGGACCCGGACCCTTCCCGGACCCGGACCCGGACCCGGACCCGGACCTTTACCCGGACCCGGACCCGGACCCTTACCCGGACCCGGACCCGGACCCGGACCTGGACCCGGACCCGGACCCGGACCCCGACCCGGACCCGGACCCGGACCCGGACCCTTACACGGAACCGGACCCGTACCCGTACCCGGAACCGGAACCGGACCCGGACCCTTACCCGGACCCGGACCCGGACCCGGACACGGACACGAACCCGGACCCGGACCCTTACTCGGACCCGGACCCGGACCCGGACCCGGACCCTTACCCAGACCCGGACCCGGACCCGGACCCTTACCCGGACCCTTACACAGACCCGGACCCGGACCAGGACCCTTACCCGGATCCGGACTCGGACCCTTACCCGGACCCGGACCCGGACCCGGACCCGGACCAGGACCCGGACCCGGACCCGGACCCGGACCCGGACCTGGACCCGGACCCGGACCCTTTCTCGGACCCGGACCCAGACCCTGACCCGGACCCGGACCCGGACCCGGACCCGGACCCGGACCCGGACCCGGACCCGGACCCGGACCCGGACCCAGACCCGGACCCGGGCCCGGACCCGGACACGAACCCGGACTCGAACCCGGACCCGGACCCGGACCCTTACCGGACCCGGACCCGGACCCGGACCCGGACCTTTACCCGGACCCGGACCCGGACCCTTACCCGGACCCGGACCCGGACCCGGACCCGGACACGGACCAGGACCCGGACCCGGACCCGGACCCTTACCTGGACCCGGACCCGGACCCGGACACAGACCCGGACCCGGACCCGGACCCGGACCCTTACCCGGACCCGGACCCGGACCCGGACCCGGACCCGGACCCTGACCCGGACCCGGACCCGGATCCGGACCCGGACACGGACCCGGACCTTTACTCGGACCCGGACACGGACCCGGACCCGGACCTTTACCCGGACCCGGACCCGGACCCGGCCCCGGCCCCGGACCCGGACCCTTACCCGCATCCGGACCCGGACCCTTACACGGAACCGGACCCGTACCCGTACCCGGAACCGGAACCGGACCCGGACCCTTACCCGGACCCGGACCCGGACCCGGACCCGGACCCGGACACGAACCCGGACCCGGACCCTTACCCAGACCCGGACCCGGACCCGGACCCTTACCCGGCCCTGGACCCGGACCCGGACATGGACCCGGACCCTTACCCGGACCCGGAACCAGACCCGGACCCGGACCCTTACCCGGACCCGGACCCGGAACCGGGCCCGGACCCGGACACGAACCCGGACTCGAACCCGGACCCGGACCCGGACCCTTCCCGGACCCGGACCCGGACCCGGACCCGGACCTTTACCCGGACCCGGACCCGGACCCTTACCCGGACCCGGACCCGGACCCGGATCCGGACCCGGACCAGGACCCGGACCCGGACCCGGACCCTTACCTGGACCCGGACCCGGACCCGGACACAGACCCGGACCCGGACCCGGACCCGGACCCTTACCCGGACCCGGACCCGGACCCGGACCCTTACCTGGACCCGGACCCGGACCCGGACACAGACCCGGACCCGGACCCGGACCCGGACCCGGACCCTTACCCGGACCCGGACCCGGACACGGACCCTGACCCGGACCCGGACCCGGATCTGGACCCGGACCCGGACCCGGACCTTTAATCGGACCCGGACACGGACCCGGACCCGGACCTTTACCCGGACCCGGACCCGGACCCGGACCCGGACCCGGACCCGGACCCGGACCCGGACCCGGACCCGGACCCTTACCCGGACCCGGACCCGGACCCGGACCCTTGCCCGGGCCCTAACCCGGACCAGGACCCGGACACGGACCCTTGCCCGGACCCTGACCCGGCCCCGGCCCCGGCCCCGGACCCGGACCCTTACCCGCATCCGGACCCGGACGCGGACCCTTACCCGGACCCGGACCCGGACCCGGACCCGGACCCGGACCCGGACCCGGACCCAGACCCGGACCCGGACCCGGACCCCGACCCGGACCCGGACCCGGACCCGGACCCGGACCCGGACCCGGACCCTTTCTCGGACCCGGACCCAGACCCTGACCCGGACCCGGACCCGGACCCGGACCCGGACCCGGACCCGGACCCGGACCCGGACCCGGACCCGGGCCCGGACCCGGACACGAACCCGGACTCGAACCCGGACCCGGACCCGGACCCTTCCCGGACCCGGACCCGGACCCGGACCCGGACCTTTACCCGGACCCGGACCCGGACCCTTACCCGGACCCGGACCCGGACCCGGACCCGGACCCGGACCCGGACCAGGACCCGGACCCGGACCCGGACCCTTACCTGGACCCGGACCCGGACCCGGACACAGACCCGGACCCGGACCCGGACCCGGACCCTTACCCGGACCCGGACCCGGACCCGGACCCGGACCCGGACCCGGACCCGGACCCGGACCCTGACCCGGACCCGGACCCGGATCCGGACCCGGACCCGGACCCGGACCTTTACTCGGACCCGGACACGGACCCGGACCCGGACCTTTACCCGGACCCGGACCCGGCCCCGGCCCCGGCCCCGGCCCCGGACCCTTACCCGCATCCGGACCCGGACCCTTACACGGAACCGGACCCGTACCCGTACCCGGAACCGGAACCGGACCCGGACCCTTACCCGGACCCGGACCCGGACCCGGACCCGGACCCGGACCCGGACACGAACCCGGACCCGGACCCTTACCCAGACCCGGACCCGGACCCGGACCCTTACCCGGCCCTGGACCCGGACCCGGACATGGACCCGGACCCTTACCCGGACCCGGAACCAGACCCGGACCCGGACCCTTACCCGGACCCGGACCCGGAACCGGGCCCGGACCCGGACACGAACCCGGACTCGAACCCGGACCCGGACCCGGACCCTTCCCGGACCCGGACCCGGACCCGGACCCGGACCTTTACCCGGACCCGGACCCGGACCCTTACCCGGACCCGGACCCGGACCCGGATCCGGACCCGGACCAGGACCCGGACCCGGACCCGGACCCTTACCTGGACCCGGACCCGGACCCGGACACAGACCCGGACCCGGACCCGGACCCGGACCCTTACCCGGACCCGGACCCGGACCCGGACCCTGACCCGGACCCGGACCCGGATCTGGACCCGGACCCGGACCCGGACCTTTACTCGGACCCGGACACGGACCCGGACCCGGACCTTTACCCGGACCCGGACCCGGACCCGGACCCGGACCCGGACCCGGACCCGGACCCGGACCCGGACCCGGACACGGACCCTTACCCGGACCCGGACCCGGACCCGGACCCTTGCCCGGGCCCTAACCCGGACCAGGACCCGGACACGGACCCTTGCCCGGACCCTGACCCGGCCCCGGCCCCGGCCCCGGCCCCGGACCCTTACCCGCATCCGGACCCGGACGCGGACCCTTACCCGGACCCGGACCCGGACCCGGACCCGGACCCGGACCCGGACCCAGACCCGGACCCGGACCCGGACCCCGACCCGGACCCGGACCCGGACCCGGACCCGGACCCTTACACGGAACCGGACCCTTACCCGTACCTGTACCCTTACCCGGACCCGGACACTTACCCGGCCCTGGACCCGGACCCGGACCCGGACCCGGACATGGACCCGGACCCTTACCCGGACCCGGACCCGGACCCTTACCCGGACCCGGACCCGGACCCGGACCCGGACCCGGACCCGGACCTTTACCCGGACCCGGACCCGGACCCGGACCCGTACCCGGACCCGGACCCGGACCCGGACCCTTACCCGGACCCGGACCCGGACCCGGACCCTTGCCCGGGCCCTAACCCGGACCAGGACCCGGACACGGACCCGGACACGGACCCGGACCCGGACCCGGACCCTTACACGGAACCGGACCCTTACCCGTACCTGTACCCTTACCCGGACCCGGACACTTACCCGGCCCTGGACCCGGACCCGGACCCGGACCCGGACATGGACCCGGACCCTTACCCGGACCCGGACCCGGACCCTTACCCGGACCCGGACCCGGACCCGGACCCGGACCCGGACCCGGACCCGGACCCGGACCCGGACCCGGACCCGGACCCTTACCCGGACCCGGACCCGGACCCGGACCCGGACCCGGACCCAGATCCGGACCCGGACCCGGACCCTTACACGGAACCGGACCCGTATCCGTACCCGGACACGGACCCGGACCCTTACCCGGACCCGGACCCGGACCCGGACCCGGACCCGGACACTTACCCGGCCCTGGAACCGGACCCGGACATGGACCTGGACCCTTACCCGGACCCGGACCCGGACCCGGACACTTACCCGGACCCGGACCCGGACCCGGACCAGGACCTGGACCCGGACCTGGACCCGGACCCGGACCCAGACCCTTACCCGGACCCGGACCCGGACCTGGACCCTGACCCGGCCCCGGCCCCGGACCCGGACCCGGACCCTTA
This sequence comes from Arizona elegans, assembly GCA_022577455.1. Classification (NCBI taxonomy): domain Eukaryota; kingdom Metazoa; phylum Chordata; class Lepidosauria; order Squamata; family Colubridae; genus Arizona; species Arizona elegans. Next base: position 725,221 of record JAKOOJ010000026.1, read on the forward strand.
CCCGCATCCGGACCCGGACGCGGACCCTTACCCAGACCCGGACCCGGACCCGGACCCGGACCCTTACCCGGCCCTGGACCCGGACCCGGACATGGACCCGGACCCTTACCCGGACCCGGAACCAGACCCGGACCCGGACCCTTACCCGGACCCGGACCCGGACACTTACCCGGACCCGGACCCGGACCCGGACCTGGACCCGGACCCGGACCCGGACCCCGACCCGGACCCTTACACGGAACCGGACCCGTACCCGTACCCGGAACCGGAACCGGACCCGGACCCTTACCCGGACCCGGACCCGGACCCGGACCCGGACACGAACCCGGACCCGGACCCTTACTCGGACCCGGACCCGGACCCGGACCCGGACCCTTACCCAGACCCGGACCCGGACCCGGACCCTTACCCGGACCCTTACACCGACCCGGACCCGGACCAGGACCCTTACCCGGATCCGGACTCGGACCCTTACCCGGACCCGGACCCGGACCCGGACCCGGACCAGGACCCGGACCCGGACCCGGACCCGGACCCGGACCCGGACCCGGACCCTTTCTCGGACCCGGACCCAGACCCTGACCCGGACCCGGACCCGGACCCGGACCCGGACCCGGACCCGGACCCGGACCCGGGCCCGGACCCGGACACGAACCCGGACTCGAACCCGGACCCGGACCCGGACCCTTCCCGGACCCGGACCCGGACCCGGACCCGGACCTTTACCCGGACACGGACCCGGACCCTTACCCGGACCCGGACCCGGACCCGGACCCGGACCCGGACCAGGACCCGGACCCGGACCCGGACCCTTACCTGGACCCGGACCCGGACCCGGACACAGACCCGGACCCGGACCCGGACCCGGACCCTTACCCGGACCCGGACCCGGACCCGGACCCGGACCCTGACCCGGACCCGGACCCGGATCCGGACCCGGACCCGGACCCGGACCTTTACACGGACCCGGACACGGACCCAGACCCGGACGTTTACCCGGACCCGGACCCGGACCCGGACCCGGACCCGGACCCGGACCCGGACCCGGACCCGGACCCGGACCCGGACCCGGACCCGGACCCTTACCCGGACCCGGACCCGGACCCGGACCCTTGCCCGGGCCCGGACCCGGACCCGGACCAAGACACGGACCCTTGCCCGGACCCGGACCCGGACCCGGATCCGGACCCGGACCCGGACCCGGACCCGGACCCTTACCCGGACCCGGACCCGGACCCTTACCCGGACCCGGACCCGGACCCGGACCCGGACCCGGACCCGGACCCGGACCCGGACCCGGACCCGGACCCTTTCTGGGATCCGGACCCGAACCCTTACCCAAACCCGGACCCGGACCCGGACCCGGACCCTTGCCCGGGCCCGGACCCGGACCCGGAACCGGACCCGGACCCTTGCCCGGACCCGGACCCGGACCCGGACCCGGATCCGGACCCGGACCCGGACACGAACCCAGACCCGGACCCAGACACTTACCCGGACCCGGACCCGGACCTGGACCCGGACCCGGACCCGGACCCCGACCCGGACCCGGACCCGGACCCGGACCCGGACCCGGACACTTACACGGAACCGGACCCGTACCTGTACCCGGAACCGGACCCGGACCCTTACCCGGACCCGGACCCGGACCCGGACCCGGACACGAACCCGGACCCGGACCCGGACTCGGACCCGGACCCGGACCTTTACCCGGACCCGGACCCGGACCCGGACCCGGACACGAACCCGGACCCGGACCCGGACCAGGACCCTTACCCGGACCCGGACTCGGACCCTTACCCGGACCCGGACCCGGACCCGGACCCGGACCCGGACCCGGACCCGGACCCGGACCCGGACCCGGACCCTTTCTCGGACCCGGACCCAGACCCTGACCCGGACCCGGACCCGGACCCGGACCCGGACCCGGACCCGGGCCCGGACCCGGACACGAACCCAGACTCGAACCCGGACCCGGACCCGGACCCTTCCCGGACCCGGACCCGGACCCGGACCTTTACCCGGACCCGGACCCGGACCCTTACCCGGACCCGGACCCGGACCCGGACCCGGACCCGGACCAGGACCCGGACCCGGACCCGGACCCTTACCTGGACCCGGACCCGGACCCGGACACAGACCCGGACCCGGACCCGGACCCGGACCCTTACCCGGACCCGGACCCGGACCCGGACCTGGACACGGACCCGGACACTTACCCAGACCCGGACCCGGACCCTTACCCGGACCCGGACCCGGACCCGGGCCCGGACCCGGACCCGGACCCGGACCCGGACCCGGACCCTTCCCGGACCCGGACCCGGACCCGGACCTTTACCCGGACCCGGACCCGGACCCTTACCCGGACCCGGACCCGGACCCGGACCCGGACCCGGACCAGGACCCGGACCCGGACCCGGACCCTTACCTGGACCCGGACCCGGACCCGGACACAGACCCGGACCCGGACCCGGACCCGGACCCTTACCCGGACCCGGACCCGGACCCGGACCTGGACACGGACCCGGACACTTACCCAGACCCGGACCCGGACCCTTACCCGGACCCGGACCCGGACCCGGACCCGGACCCGGACCCGGACCCGGACCCGGACCCGGACCCCGACCCGGACCCGGACCCGGACCCGGACCCTTACACGGAACCGGACCCTTACCCGTACCTGTACCCGTACCCGGACCCGGACACTTACCCGGCCCTGGACCCGGACCCGGACCCGGACATGGACCCGGACCCTTACCCGGACCTGGACCCGGACCCGGACCCGGACCCGGACCCTTGCCCGCATCCGGACCCGGACGCGGACCCTTACCCGGACCCGGACCCGGACGCGGACCCGGACCCGGACCCCGACCCGGACCCGGACCCGGACACGGACCCTTACACGGAACCGGACCCGTACCCATACCCGTACCCGGACCCGGACCCTTACCCGGACCCGGTCCCGGACCCGGACCCGGACCCGGACCCTTACCCGGCCCAGGACCCGGACCCGGACATGGACCCGGACCCTTACCCGGACCCAGAACCAGACCCGGACCCGGACCCTTACCCGGACCCGGACCCGGACACTTACCCGGCCCTGGACCCCGACCCGGACCCGGACATGGACCCGGACCCGGACCCGGACCCGGACCCGGACCCGGACCCGGACCCGGACCCGGACCCTTACCCGGACCCGGACCCGGACCCGGACCCGGACCCGGACCCGGACCCGGACCCGGACCCTTACACGGAACCGGACCCGTACCCGTACCCCGACACGGACCCGGACCCTTACCCGGACCCGGACCGGGACCCGGAACCGGACCCGGACCCTTACCCGGCCCTGGAACCGGACCCGGACATGGACCTGGACCCTTACCCGGACCCGGAACCAGACCCGGACCCGGACCCTTACCCGGACCCGGACCCGGACACTTATCCGGACCCGGACCCGGACCCGGACCCGGACCCGGACCCGGACCTGGACCCGGACCTGGACCCGGACCCGGACCCGGACCCTTACCCGGACCCGGACCCGGACCTGGACCCTGACCCGGCCCCGGCCCCGGGCCCGGCCCCGGACCCTTACCCGCATCCGGACCCGGACGCGGACCCTTACCCGGACCCGACCCGGACCCGGACCCGGACCCCGACCCCGACCCGGACCCGGACCCGGACCCGGACCCGGACCCTTACACGGAACCGGAACCGGACCCGTACCCGTATCCGGAACCGGACCCGGACCCTTACCCAGACCCGGACCCGGACCCGGACCCGGACCCTTACCCGGCCCTGGACCCGGACCCGGACATGGACCCGGACCCTTACCCGGACCCAGAACCAGACCCGGACCCGGACCCTTACCCGGACCCGGACCCGGACCCCGACCCGGACCCGGACCCGGACCCGGACCCGGACCCGGACACTTACACGGAACCGGACCCGTACCCGTACCCGGAACCGGACCCGGACCCTTACCCGGACCCGGACCCGGACCCGGACCCGGACACGAACCCGGACCCGGACCCGGACTCGGACCCGGACCCGGACCTTTACCCGGACCTGGACCCGGACCCGGACCCGGACCCGGACCCGGACACGAACCCGGACCCGGACCCTTACTCGGACCCGGACCCGGACCCGGGCCCGGACCCGGACCCGGACCCTTGCCCGGACCCTTGCCCGGACCCGGACCCGGACCCGGATCCAGACCCGGACCAGGACCCTTACACGGACCCGGACCCGGACCAGGACCCTTACCCGGACCCGGACTCGGACCCTTACCCGGACCCGGACCCGGACCCGGACCCGGACCAGGACCCGGACCCGGACCCGGACCCGGACCCGGACCCGGACCCTTTCTCGGACCCGGACCCAGACCCTGACCCGGACCCGGTCCCGGACCCGGACCCGGACCCGGACCCGGACCCGGACCCGGACCCGGACCCGGACCCGGACACGGACCCGGACACGGACCCGGATCCTTACCCGGACCCGGACCCGGACCCGGACCCGGACCAAGACCCGGACCCGGACCCGGACCCGGACCCGGACCCGGACCCGGACCCGGACCCTTACCCGGACACGGACCCGGACCCGGACCCGGACCCGGACCTGGACCCGGACCTGGACCCGGACCCGGACCCGGACCCTTACCCGGACCCGGACCCGGACCCCGACCCGGACCCGGACACTTACCCGGACCCGGACCCGGACCTGGACCCTACCCGGACATGGACCCGGACCCTTACCCGGACCCGGACCTGGACCTGGACCCTACCCGGACCCGGACCCAGACCCTGACCCGGACCCGGACCCGGACCCGGACCCGGACCCGGACCCGGACCCGGACCCGGATCCAGACCCGGACCAGGACCCTTACACGGACCCGGACCCGGACCAGGACCCTTACCCGGACCCGGACTCGGACCCTTACCCGGACCCGGACCCGGACCCGGACCCGGACCAGGACCCGGACCCGGACCCGGACCCGGACCCGGACCCGGACCCTTTCTCGGACCCGGACCCAGACCCTGACCCGGACCCGGTCCCGGACCCGGACCCGGACCCGGACCCGGACCCGGACCCGGACCCGGACCCGGACCCGGACCCGGACCCGGACATGGACCCGGATCCTTACCCGGACCCGGACCCGGACCCGGACCCGGACCAAGACCCGGACCCGGACCCGGACCCGGACCCGGACCCGGACCCGGACCCGGACCCGGACCCTTACCCGGACACGGACCCGGACCCGGACCCGGACCCGGACCTGGACCCGGACCCGGACCCGGACCCGGACCCGGACCCGGACCCGGACCCGGACATGGACCCGGATCCTTACCCGGACCCGGACCCGGACCCGGACCCGGACCAAGACCCGGACCCGGACCCGGACCCGGACCCGGACCCGGACCCGGACCCGGACCACGACCCGGACCCGGACCCGGACCCGGACCCGGACCCGGACCCGGACCCGGACCCGGACCCTTACCCGGACCCGGACCCCGACCCGGACCCGGACCCTTACCCGGACCCGGACCCGGACCCGGACCCTTGCCCGGACCCGGACCCGGACCCGGACCCGGACCCGGACCCGGACCCGGACACGGACCCGGACACGGACCCTTGCCCGGACCCGGACCCGGACCCGGATCCGGACCCGGACTCGGACCCTTACACGGACCCGGACCCGGACCCGGACCCGGACCCGGACCCTTACCCGGACCCGGACCCGGACCCTTACCCGGACCCGGACCCGGACCCGGACCCGGACCCGGACCCGGACCCGGACCCGGACCCGGACCCGGACCCTTTCTGGGATCCGTACCCGAACCCTTACCCAAACCCGGACCCGGACCCGGACCCGGACCCGGACCCTTGCCCGGGCCCGGACCCGGACCCGGACCCGGACCCGGACCCTTGCCCGTACCCGGACCCGGACCCGGACCCGGATCCGGACCCGGACCCGGACCCTTACACTGACCCGGACCCGGACCAGGACCCTTACCCGGACCCGGACTCGGACCCTTACCCGGACCCGGACCCGGACCCGGACCCGGACCCGGACCCGGACCCGGACCCGGACCCGGACCCGGACCCGGACCCGGACCCGGACCCTTTCTCGGACCCGGACCCAGACCCTGACCCGGACCCGGACCCGGACCCGGACCCGGACCCGGACCCGGACCCGGGCCCGGACCCGGACACGAACCCAAACTCGAACCCGGACCCGGACCCGGACCCTTCCCGGACCCGGACCCGGACCCGGACCTTTACCCGGACCCGGACCCGGACCCTTACCCGGACCCGGACCCGGACCCGGACCCGGACCCGGACCCGGACCAGGACCCGGACCCGGACCCGGACCCTTACCTGGACCCGGACCCGGACCCGGACCCGGACACAGACCCGGACCCGGACCCGGACCCGGACCCTTACCCGGACCCGGACCCGGACCCGGACCCGGACACGGACCCGGACACTTACCCAGACCCGGACCCGGACCCTTACCCGGACCCGGACCCGGACCCTTACCCGGACCCGGACCCGGACCCGGACCCGGACCCGGACCCGGACCCCGACCCGGACCCGGACCCGGACCCGGACCGTTACACGGAACCGGACCCTTACCCGTACCTGTACCCGTACCCGGACCCGGACACTTACCCGGCCCTGGACCCGGACCCGGACCCGGACATGGACCCGGACCCTTACCCGGACCCGGACCCGGACCCGGACCCGGACCCGGACCCTTGCCCGCATCCGGACCCGGACGCGGACCCTTACCCGGACGCGGACCCGGACGCGGACCCGGACCCGGACCCCGACCCGGACCCGGACCCGGACCCGGACCCTTACACGGAACCGGACCCGTACCCATACCCGGACCCGGACCCGGACCCTTACCCGCATCCGGACCCGGACGCGGACCCTTACCCGGACCCGGACCCGGACCCGGACGCGGACCCGGACCCGGACCCCGACCCGGACCCGGACCCGGACCCGGACCCTTACACGGAACCGGACCCGTACCCGTACCCGTACCCGTACCCGGACCCTTACACGGACCCAGACCCGGACCCGGACCCGGACCCGGACCCTTACCCGGCCCAGGACCCGGACCCGGACATGGACCCGGACCCTTACCCGGACCCGGAACCAGACCCGGACCCGGACCCTTACCCGGACCCGGACCCGGACACTTACCCGGACCCGGACCCGGACCTGGACCCAGACCCGGACCCGGACCCGGACCCGGACCCGGACCCGGACCCGGACCCGGACCCGGACCCGGACCCTTACCCGGACCCGGACCCCGACCCGGACCCGGACCCGGACCCGGACCCGGACCCGGACCCGGACCCGGACCCGGACCCGGACCCTGACCCGGACCCGGACCCGGACACGGACCCGGACCCGGACCCGGACCCGGACCCGGATCCGGACCCGGACCCGGACCCGGACCCGGACCCGGACCCGGACCCGGATCCGGACCCTTACCCAGACCTGGATCCAGACCCGGACCCGGACCCGAACCCTTACACGGACCCGGACCCAGACCTGGACCCCGACCCTTACCCGGACCCGGACCCTTACCCAGACACGGACCCGGACCCGGACCCGGACCCTTACCCGGACCCAGACCCGGACCCTTACCCGGACCCGGACCCGGACCCTTACCCGGACCCGGACCTGGACCCGGACCCGGACCCTTACCCGGACACGGACCCAGACCCGGACCCTGACCCGGACCCGGACCCGGACCCGGACCCGGACCCTTACCCGGACACGGGCACGGACACGGACCCGGACCCGGACCCGGACCCTTACCCGGACCCGGACCCGGACCCGGACCCGGACCCTTGCCCGGGCCCGGACCCGGACACGGACCCGGACACGGACCCTTGCCCGGACCCGGACCCGTACCCGGATCCGGACCCGGACCCGGACCCTTACACGGACCCGGACCCGGACCCGGACCCGGACCCTTACCCGGACCCGGACCCGGACCCGGACCCGGACCCGGACCCGGACATTTACCCGGACCCGGACCCGGACCCGGACCCTTACCCGGACCCGGACCCGGACCCTTACCCGGACCCGGACCCGGACACTTACCCGGACCCGGACCCGGACCCGGACCCGGACCTGGACCCGGACCTGGACCGGACCCGGACCCTTACCCGGACCCGGACACGGACCCGGACCCTTGCCCGGGCCCGGACCCGGACACGGACACGGACACGGACCCTTGCCCGGACCCGGACCCGGACACGGATCCGGACCCGGACTCGGACCCTTACACGGACCCGGACCCGGACCCGGACCCGGACCCTTACCCGGACCCGGACCCGGACCCTTACCCGGACCCGGACCCGGACCCGGACCCGGACCCGGACCCGGACCCGGACCCTTTCTCGGATCCGGACCCGAACCCTTACCCAAACCCGGACCCGGACCCGGAACCGGACCCGGACCCTTGCCCGGGCCCGGACCCGGACCCGGACCCGGACCCGGACCCTTTCCCGGACCCGGACCCGGACCCGGATCCGGACCCGGACCCGGACCCTTACACGGACCCGGACCCGGACCAGGACCCTTACCAGGACCCGGACTCGGACCCTTACCCGGACCCGGACCCGGACCCGGACCCGGACCCGGACCCGGACCCGGACCCTTTCTCGGACCCGGACCCGGACCCTTTCTCGGACCCGGACCCAGACCCTGACCCGGACCCGGACCCGGACCCGGACCCGGACCCGGACCCGGACCCGGGCCCGGACCCGGACACGAACCCGGACTCGAACCCGGACCCGGACCCGGACCCTTCCCGGACCCGGACCCGGACCCGGACCTTTACCCGGACCCGGACCCGGACCCGGACCCGGACCCGGACCCGGACCCTTACCCGGACACGGGCACGGACACGGACCCGGACCCGGACCCGGACCCTTACCCGGACCCGGACCCGGACCCGGACCCTTGCCCGGGCCCGGACCCGGACACGGACCCGGACACGGACCCTTGCCCGCATCCGGACCCGGACGCGGACCCTTACCCGGACCCGGACCCGGACGCGGACCCGGACCCGGACCCCGACCCGGACCCGGACCCGGACCCGGACCCGGACCCTTACACGGAACCGGACCCGTACCCGTACCCTTACCCGGACCCGGACCCGGACACTTACCCGGCCCTGGACCCGGACCCGGACCCGGACATGGACCCGGACCCTTACCCGGACCCGGACCCGGACCCTTACCCGGACCCGGACCCGGACCCGGACCCGGACCCGGACCCGGACCCGGACCCTTACCCGGACCCGGACACGGACACGGACACGGACACGGACACGGACCCGGACCCGGACCCGGACCCGGACCCGGACCCGGACCCTTACACGGAACCGGACCCGTACCCGTACCCGGACACGGACCCGGACCCTTACCCGGACCCGGACCCGGACCCGGACCCGGACCCGGACCCTTACCCGGCCCTGGAACCGGACCCGGACATGGACCTGGACCCTTACCCGGACCCGGAACCAGACCCGGACCCGGACCCTTACCCGGACCCGGACCCGGACACTTACCCGGACCCGGACCCGGACCCGGACCCGGACCCGGACCCGGACCTGGACCCGGACCCGGACCCGGACCCTTACCCGGACCCGGACCCGGACCCGGACCCTTGCCCGGGCCCGGACCCGGACCCGGACCCGGACACGGAACCGGACCCTTACACGTACCTGTACCCGTACCCGTACCCGGACACTTACCCGGCCCTGGACCCGGATCCGGACCCGGACATGGACCCGGACCCTTACCCGGACCCGGACCCGGACCCGGACCCGGACCCGGACCCGGACGCGGACACTTACCCGGACGCGGACCCTTACCCGGACCCGGACCCGGGCCCGGACCCGGACACGGACACGGACACGGACCCTTGCCCGGACCCGGACCCGTACCCGGATCCGGACCCGGACCCGGACCCTTACACGGACCCGGACCCGGACCCGGACCCGGACCCGGACCCTTACCCGGACCCGGACCCGGACCCGGACCCGGACCCGGACCCGGACATTTACCCGGACCCGGACCCGGACCCGGACCCGGACCCTTACCCGGACCCGGATCCGGACCCTTACCCGGACCCGGACCCGGACACTTACCCGGACCCGGACCCGGACCTGGACACGGACCCGGACACTTACCCAGACCCGGACCCGGACCCTTACCCGGACCCGGACCCGGACCCGGACCCGGACCCGGACCCGGACCCGGACCCGGACCCCGACCCGGACCCGGACCCGGACCCGGACCCTTACACGGAACCGGACCCTTACCCGTACCTGTACCCGTACCCGGACCCGGACACTTACCCGGCCCTGGACCCGGACCCGGACCCGGACATGGACCCGGACCCTTACCCGGACCTGGACCCGGACCCGGACCCGGACCCGGACCCTTGCCCGCATCCGGACCCGGACGCGGACCCTTACCCGGACCCGGACCCGGACGCGGACCCGGACCCGGACCCCGACCCGGACCCGGACCCGGACACGGACCCTTACACGGAACCGGACCCGTACCCATACCCGTACCCGGACCCGGACCCTTACCCGGACCCGGACCCGGACCCGGACCCGGACCCGGACCCTTACCCGGCCCAGGACCCGGACCCGGACATGGACCCGGACCCTTACCCGGACCCAGAACCAGACCCGGACCCGGACCCTTACCCGGACCCGGACCCGGACACTTACCCGGCCCTGGACCCCGACCCGGACCCGGACATGGACCCGGACCCGGACCCGGACCCGGACCCGGACCCGGACCCGGACCCGGACCCTTACCCGGACCCGGACCCGGACCCGGACCCGGACCCGGACCCGGACCCGGACCCGGACCCTTACACGGAACCGGACCCGTACCCGTACCCCGACACGGACCCGGACCCTTACCCGGACCCGGACCGGGACCCGGAACCGGAACCGGACCCGGACCCGGACCCGGCCCTGGAACCGGACCCGGACATGGACCTGGACCCTTACCCGGACCCGGAACCAGACCCGGACCCGGACCCTTACCCGGACCCGGACCCGGACACTTACCCGGACCCGGACCCGGACCCGGACCCGGACCCGGACCCGGACCTGGACCCGGACCTGGACCCGGACCCGGACCCGGACCCTTACCCGGACCCGGACCCGGACCTGGACCCTGACCCGGCCCCGGCCCCGGCCCCGGACCCGGACCCTTACCCGCATCCGGACCCGGACGCGGACCCTTACCCGGACCCGACCCGGACCCGGACCCGGACCCCGACCCCGACCCGGACCCGGACCCGGACCCGGACCCTTACACGGAACCGGAACCGGACCCGTACCCGTACCCGGAACCGGACCCGGACCCTTACCCAGACCCGGACCCGGACCCGGACCCGGACCCTTACCCGGCCCTGGACCCGGACCCGGACATGGACCCGGACCCTTACCCGGACCCAGAACCAGACCCGGACCCGGACCCTTACCCGGACCCGGACCCGGACCCCGACCCGGACCCGGACCCGGACCCGGACCCGGACCCGGACACTTACACGGAACCGGACCCGTACCCGTACCCGGAACCGGACCCGGACCCTTACCCGGACCCGGACCCGGACCCGGACCCGGACACGAACCCGGACCCGGACCCGGACTCGGACCCGGACCCGGACCTTTAACCGGACCTGGACCCGGACCCGGACCCGGACCCGGACCCGGACACGAACCCGGACCCGGACCCTTACTCGGACCCGGACCCGGACCCGGGCCCGGACCCGGACCCGGACCCTTGCCCGGACCCTTGCCCGGACCCGGACCCGGACCCGGATCCAGACCCGGACCAGCACCCTTACACGGACCCGGACCCGGACCAGGACCCTTACCCGGACCCGGACTCGGACCCTTACCCGGACCCGGACCCGGACCCGGACCCGGACCAGGACCCGGACCCGGACCCGGACCCGGACCCGGACCCGGACCCGGACCCTTTCTCGGACCCGGACCCAGACCCTGACCCGGACCCGGTCCCGGACCCGGACCCGGACCCGGACCCGGACCCGGACCCGGACCCTGACCCGGACCCGGACCCGGACCCGGACATGGACCCGGATCCTTACCCGGACCCGGACCCGGACCCGGACCCGGACCAAGACCCGGACCCGGACCCGGACCCGGACCCGGACCCGGACCCGGACCCGGACCCGGACCCGGACCCTTACCCGGACACGGACCCGGACCCGGACCCGGACCCGGACCTGGACCCGGACCTGGACCCGGACCCGGACCCGGACCCTTACCCGGACCCGGACCCGGACCCCGACCCGGACCCGGACACTTACCCGGACCCGGACCCGGACCTGGACCCTACACGGACATGGACCCGGACCCTTACCCGGACCCGGACCTGGACCTGGACCCTACCCGGACCCGGACCCAGACCCTGACCCGGACCCGGACCCGGACCCGGACCCGGACCCGGACCCGGACCCGGACATGGACCCGGATCCTTACCCGGACCCGGACCCGGACCCGGACCCGGACCAAGACCCGGACCCGGACCCGGACCCTTGCCCGGACCCGGACCCGGACCCGGACCCGGACCCGGACCCGGACCCGGACCCGGACCCGGACACGGACCCTTGCCCGGACCCGGACCCGGACCCGGATCCGGACCAGGACTCGGACCCTTACACGGACCCGGACCCGGACCCGGACCCGGACCCGGACCCTTACCCGGACCCGGACCCGGACCCTTACCCGGACCCGGACCCGGACCCGGACCCGGACCCGGACCCGGACCCGGACCCGGACCCGGACCCTTTCTGGGATCCGGACCCGAACCCTTACCCAAACCCGGACCCGGACCCGGACCCGGACCCGGACCCTTGCCCGGGCCCGGACCCGGACCCGGACCCGGACCCGGACCCTTGCCCGTACCCGGACCCGGACCCGGACCCGGATCCGGACCCGGACCCGGACCCTTACACTGACCCGGACCCGGACCATGACCCTTACCCGGACCCGGACTCGGACCCTTACCCGGACCCGGACCCGGACCCGGACCCGGACCCGGACCCGGACCCGGACCCGGACCCGGACCCGGACCCGGACCCTTTCTCGGACCCGGACCCAGACCCTGACCCGGACCCGGACCCGGACCCGGACCCGGACCCGGAACCGGACCCGGGCCCGGACCCGGACACGAACCCAAACTCGAACCCGGACCCGGACCCGGACCCTTCCCGGACCCGGACCCGGACCCGGACCTTTACCCGGACCCGGACCCGGACCCTTACCCGGACCCGGACCCGGACCCGGACCCGGACCCGGACCAGGACCCGGACCCGGACCCGGACCCGGACCCTTACCTGGACCCGGACCCGGACCCGGACCCGGACACAGACCCGGACCCGGACCCGGACCCGGACCCTTACCCGGACCCGGACCCGGACCCGGACCCGGACACGGACCCGGACACTTACCCAGACCCGGACCCGGACCCTTACCCGGACCCGGACCCGGACCCTTACCCGGACCCGGACCCGGACCCGGACCCGGACCCGGACCCGGACCCCGACCCGGACCCGGACCCGGACCCGGACCGTTACACGGAACCGGACCCTTACCCGTACCTGTACCCGTACCCGGACCCGGACACTTACCCGGCCCTGGACCCGGACCCGGACCCGGACATGGACCCGGACCCTTACCCGGACCCGGACCCGGACCCGGACCCGGACCCGGACCCTTGCCCGCATCCGGACCCGGACGCGGACCCTTACCCGGACGCGGACCCGGACGCGGACCCGGACCCGGACCCTGACCCGGACCCGGACCCGGACCCGGACCTGGACCCTTACACGGAACCGGACCCGTACCCATACCCGGACCCGGACCCGGACCCTTACCCGCATCCGGACCCGGACGCGGACACTTACCCGGACCCGGACCCGGACCCGGACGCGGACCCGGACCCGGACCCCGACCCGGACCCGGACCCGGACCCGGACCCTTACACGGAACCGGACCCGTACCCGTACCCGTACCCGTACCCGGACCCTTACACGGACCCAGACCCGGACCCGGACCCGGACCCGGACCCTTACCCGGCCCAGGACCCGGACCCGGACATGGACCCGGACCCTTACCCGGACCCGGAACCAGACCCGGACCCGGACCCTTACCCGGACCCGGACCCGGACACTTACCCGGACCCGGACCCGGACCTGGACCCAGACCCGGACCCGGACCCGGACCCGGACCCGGACCCGGACCCGGACCCGGACCCGGACCCGGACCCTTACCCGGACCCGGACCCCGACCCGGACCCGGACCCGGACCCGGACCCGGACCCGGACCCGGACCCGGACCCTGACCCGGACCCGGACCCGGACCCGGACCCGGACCCGGACCCGGACCCGGACCCGGACCCGGATCCGGACCTGGACCCGGACCCGGACCCGGACCCGGACCCGGATACGGACCCTTACCCAGACCTGGACCCAGACCCGGACCCGGACCCGAACCCTTACACGGACCCGGACCCAGACCTGGACCCCGACCCTTACCCGGACCCGGACCCTTACCCAGACACGGACCCGGACCCGGACCCGGACCCTTACCCGGACCCAGACCCGGACCCTTACCCGGACCCGGACCCGGACCCTTACCCGGACCCGGACCTGGACCCGGACCCGGACCCTTACCCGGACACGGACCCAGACCCGGACCCTGACCCGGACCCGGACCCGGACCCGGACCCGGACCCTTACCCGGACACGGGCACGGACACGGACCCGGACCCGGACCCGGACCCGGACCCTTACCCGGACCCGGACCCGGACCCGGACCCTTGCCCGGGCCCGGACCCGGACACGGACCCGGACACGGACCCTTGCCCGGACCCGGACCCGTACCCGGATCCGGACCCGGACCCGGACCCTTACACGGACCCGGACCCGGACCCGGACCCGGACCCTTACCCGGACCCGGACCCGGACCCGGACCCGGACCCGGACCCGGACATTTACCCGGACCCGGACCCGGACCCGGACCCTTACCCGGACCCGGACCCGGACCCTTACCCGGACCCGGACCCGGACACTTACCCGGACCCGGACCCGGACCCGGACCCGGACCTGGACCCGGACCTGGACCGGACCCGGACCCATACCCGGACCCGGACACGGACCCGGACCCTTGCCCGGGCCCGGACCCGGACACGGACACGGACACGGACCCTTGCCCGGACCCGGACCCGGACACGGATCCGGACCCGGACTCGGACCCTTACACGGACCCGGACCCGGACCCGGACCCGGACCCTTACCCGGACCCGGACCCGGACCCTTACCCGGACCCGGACCCGGACCCGGACCCGGACCCGGACCCGGACCCGGACCCGGACCCTTTCTCGGATCCGGACCCGAACCCTTACCCAAACCCGGACCCGGACCCGGAACCGGACCCGGACCCTTGCCCGGGCCCGGACCCGGACCCGGACCCGGACCCTTACACGGACCCGGACCCGGACCAGGACCCTTACCAGGACCCGGACTCGGACCCTTACCCGGACCCGGACCCGGACCCGGACCCGGACCCGGACCCGGACCCGGACCCTTTCTCGGACCCGGACCCGGACCCTTTCTCGGACCCGGACCCAGACCCTGACCCGGACCCGGACCCGGACCCGGACCCGGACCCGGACCCGGACCCGGGCCCGGACCCGGACACGAACCCGGACTCGAACCCGGACCCGGACCCGGACCCTTCCCGGACCCGGACCCGGACCCGGACCTTTACCCGGACCCGGACCCGGACCCGGACCCGGACCCGGACCCGGACCCTTACCCGGACACGGGCACGGACACGGACCCGGACCCGGACCCGGACCCTTACCCGGACCCGGACCCGGACCCGGACCCTTGCCCGGGCCCGGACCCGGACACGGACCCGGACACGGACCCTTGCCCGCATCCGGACCCGGACGCGGACCCTTACCCGGACCCGGACCCGGACGCGGACCCGGACCCGGACCCCGACCCGGACCCGGACCCGGACCCGGACCCGGACCCTTACACGGAACCGGACCCGTACCCGTACCCTTACCCGGACCCGGACCCGGACACTTACCCGGCCCTGGACCCGGACCCGGACCCGGACATGGACCCGGACCCTTACCCGGACCCGGACCCGGACCCTTACCCGGACCCGGACCCGGACCCGGACCCGGACCCGGACCCGGACCCGGACCCTTACCCGGACCCGGACCCGGACCCGGACACGGACACGGACACGGACCCGGACCCGGACCCGGACCCGGACCCGGACCCTTACACGGAACCGGACCCGTACCCGTACCCGGACACGGACCCGGACCCTTACCCGGACCCGGACCCGGACCCGGACCCGGACCCGGACCCGGACCCTTACCCGGCCCTGGAACCGGACCCGGACATGGACCTGGACCCTTACCCGGACCCGGAACCAGACCCGGACCCGGACCCTTACCCGGACCCGGACCCGGACACTTACCCGGACCCGGACCCGGACCCGGACCCGGACCCGGACCTGGACCCGGACCTGGACCCGGACCCGGACCCGGACCCTTACCCGGACCCGGACCCGGACCCGGACCCTTGCCCGGGCCCGGACCCGGACCCGGACCCGGACACGGAACCGGACCCTTACACGTACCTGTACCCGTACCCGTACCCGGACACTTACCCGGCCCTGGACCCGGATCCGGACCCGGACATGGACCCGGACCCTTACCCGGACCCGGACCCGGACCCGGACCCGGACCCGGACCCGGACGCGGACCCTTACCCGGACGCGGACCCTTACCCGGACCCGGACCCGGACCCGGACGCGGACCCGGACCCGGACCCCGACCCGGACCCGGACCCGGACCCGGACCCTTACACGGAACCGGACCCTTACCCGTACCCGTACCCGGACCCGGACCCTTACACGGACCCAGACCCGGACCCGGACCCGGACCCGGACCCTTACCCGGCCCAGGACCCGGACCCGGACATGGACCCGGACCCTTACCCGGACCCGGAACCAGACCCGGACCCGGACCCTTACCCGGACCCGGACCCGGACACTTACCCGGACCCGGACCCGGACCTGGACCCAGACCCGGACCCGGACCCGGACCCGGACCCGGACCCGGACCCGGACCCGGACCCGGACCCTTACCCGGACCCGGACCCGGACCCCGACCCAGACCCGGACCCGGACCCGGACCCGGACCCGGACCCGGACCCGGACCCTGACCCGGACCCGGACCCGGACCCGGACCCGGACCCGGACCCGGACCCGGATCCGGACCTGGACCCGGACCCGGACCCGGACCCGGACCCGGATCCGGACCCTTACCCAGACCTGGACCCAGACCCGGACCCGGACCCGAACCCTTACACGGACCCGGACCCGGACCTGGACCCCGACCCTTACCCGGACCCGGACCCTTACCCAGACACGGACCCGGACCCGGACCCGGACCCGGACCCTTACCCGGACCCTTACCCAGACACGGACCCGGACCCGGACCCGGACCCTTACCCGGACCCAGACCCGGACCCTTACCCGGACCCGGACCCGGACCCTTGCCCGGACCCGGACCCGTACCCGGATCCGGACCCGGACCCGGACCCTTACACGGACCCGGACCCGGACCCGGACCCGGACCCTTACCCGGACCCGGACCCGGACCCGGACCCGGACCCGGACCCGGACATTTACCCGGACCCGGACCCGGACCCGGACCCTTACCCGGACCCGGACCCGGACCCTTACCCGGTCCCGGACCCGAACCCTTACACGGACCCGGACCCGGACCTGGACCCCGACCCTTACCCGGACCCGGACCCTTACCCAGACACGGACCCGGACCCGGACCCGGACCCTTACCCGGACCCAGACCCGGACCCTTACCCGGACCCGGACCCGGACCCTTACCCGGACCCGGACCTGGACCCGGACCCGGACCCTTACCCGGACACGGACCCAGACCCGGACCCTGACCCGGACCCGGACCCGGACCCGGACCCTTACCCGGACACGGGCACGGACACTGACCCGGACCCGGACCCTTACCCGGACCCGGACCCGGACCCGGACCCTTGCCCGGGCCCGGACCCGGACACGGACCCGGACACGGACCCTTGCCCGGACCCGGACCCGTACCCGGATCCGGACCCGGACCCGGACCCTTACACGGACCCGGACCCGGACCCGGACCCGGACCCTTACCTGGACCCGGACCCGGACCCGGACCCGGACCCGGACCCGGACATTTACCCGGACCCGGACCCGGACCCGGACCCTTACCCGGACCCGGATCCGGACCCTTACCCGGACCAGGACCCGGACACTTACCCGGACCCGGACCCGGACCCGGACCCGGACCCGGACCTGGACCCGGACCTGGACCGGACCCGGACCCTTACCCGGACCCGGACCCGGACCCGGACCCTTGCCCGGGCCCGGACCCGGACACGGACACGGACACGGACCCTTGCCCGGACCCGGACCCGGACACGGATCCGGACCCGGACTCGGACCCTTACACGGACCCGGACCCGGACCCGGACCCGGACCGTTACCCGGACCCGGACCCGGACACTTACCCGGACCCGGACCCGGACCCGGACCCGGACCCGGACCCGGACCCGGACCCTTTCTCGGATCCGGACCCGAACCCTTACCCAAACCCGGACCCGGACCCGGACCCGGACCCGGACCCTTGCCCGGGCCTGGACCCGGACCCGGACCCGGACCCGGACCCTTGCCCGGACCCGGACCCGGACCCGGATCCGGACCCGGACCCGGACCCTTACACGGACCCGGACCCGGACCAGGACCCTTACCAGGACCCGGACTCGGACCCTTACCCGGACCCGGACCCGGACCCGGACCCGGACCCGGACCCGGACCCGGACCCGGGCCCGGACCCGGACCCGGACCCGGACCCGGACCCTTTCTCGGACCCGGACCCAGACCCTGACCCGGACCCGGACCCGGACCCGGACCCGGACCCGGACCCGGGCCTGGACCCGGACACGAACCCGGACTCGAACCCGGACCCGGACGCGGACCCTTCCCGGACCCGGACCTGGACCCGGACCCGGACCTTTACCCGGACCCGGACCCGGACCCGGACCCGGACCCGGACCCGGACCCTTACCCGGACACGGGCACGGACACGGACCCGGACCCGGACCCGGACCCTTACCCGGACCCGGACCCGGACCCGGACACTTGCCCGGGCCCGGACCCGGACACGGACCCGGACACGGACCCTTGCCCGGACCCGGACCCGTACCCGGATCCGGACCCGGACCCGGACCCTTACACGGACCCGGACCCGGACCCGGACCCGGACCCTTACCCGGACCCGGACCTGGACCCGGAACCTGACCCGGACCCTTACCCGGACCCGGACCCGGACCCGGACCCAGACCCGGACCCGGACCCGGACATTTACCCGGACCCGGACCCGGACCCGGACCCTTACCCGGACCCGGACCCGGACCCTTACCCGGACCCGGACCCGGACACTTACCCGGACCCGGACCCGGACCCGGACCCGGACCTGGACCCGGACCTGGACCCGGACACGGACCCTTACCCGGACCCGGACCCGGACCCGGACCCTTGCCCGGGCCCGGACCCGGACCCGGACACGGACCCGGACCCTTGCCCGGACCCGGACCCGGACCCGGATCCGGACCCGGACTCGGACCCTTACACGGACCCGGACCCGGACCCGGACCCGGACCCGGACCCTTACCCGGACCCGGACCCGGACCCTTACCCGGACCCGGACCCGGACCCGGACCCGGACCCGGACCCGGACCCGGACCCGGACCCGGACCCTTTCTCGGATCCGGACCCGGACCCGGACCCGGACCCGGACCCTTGCCCGGGCCCGGACCCGGACCCGGACCCGGACCCGGACCCGGACCCTTGCCCGGACCCGGACCCGGACCCGGATCCGGACCCGGACCCGGACCCTTACACGGACCCGGACCCGGACCAGGACCTTTACCCGGACCCGGACCCGGACCCTTACCCTGACCCGGACCCGGACCCGAACCCGGACCCGGACCAGGACCCGGACCCGGACCCGGACCCTTACCTGAACCCGGACCCGGACCCGGACACAGACCCGGACCCGGACCCGGACCCGGACCCGGACCCTTACCCGGACCCGGACCCGGACCCGGACCCTGACCCGGACCCTTACCCGGACCCGGACACGGACACGGACACGGACACGGACCCGGACACTTACCCGGACCCGGACCCGGACCCTTACCCGGACCCGGACCCGGACCCTTACCCGGACCCGGACCCGGACCCGGACCCGGACCCGGACCCGGACCCCGACCCGGACCCGGACCCGGACCCGGACCCTTACACGGAACCGGACACTTACCCGTACCTGTACCCGTACCCGGACCCGGACCCGGACCCTTACCCGCATCCGGATCCGGACGCGGACCCTTACCCGGACCCGGACCCGGACCCGGACGCGGACCCGGACCCGGACCCCGACCCGGACCCGGACCCGGACCCGGACCCGGACCCTTACACGGAACCGGACCCGTACTCGTACCCGTACCCGGACCCGGACCCTTACCCGGACCAGGACCCGGACCCGGACCCTTACCCGGACCCGGACCCGGACCCGGACCCGGACCCGGACCCCGACCCGGACCCGGACCGGACCCGGACCCTTACACGGAACCGGAACCGTACCCGTACCCGGAACCGGACCCGGACCCGGACCCTTACCCCGACCCGGACCCGGACCCGGACCCGGACCCTTACCCGGCCCTGGACCCGGACCCGGACATGGACACGGACCCTTACCCGGACCCGGAACCAGACCCGGACCCGGACCCTTACCCGGACCCGGACCCGGACCTGGACCCAGACCCGGACCCGGAGCCCGACCCGGACCCGGACCCGGACACGGACCCTTACACGGAACCGGACCCGTACCCGTATCCAGAACCGGACCCGGACCCTTACTCGGACCCGGACCCGGACCCGGACCCGGACCTTTACCCGGACCCGGACCCGGACCCTTACCCGGACCCGGACCCGGACCCGGAACCTTACCCGGACCCGGACACAGACCCGGACCCGGACCCGGACCCGGACCCGGACCCGGACCCTTACCCGGACCCGGACCAGGACCAGGACCCGGACACGGACACTTGCCCGGATCCGGACATGGACCCGGACCCTTGCCCGGACCCGGACCCGGACATGGACCCGGACCCTTAACCGGACCAGGACCCGGACCCGGACCCGGACCCGGACCCGGACCCGGACCCGGACCCGGACCCGGACCCTTACCCGGACCCGGACCCGGACCCTTACCCGGACCCGGACCCGGACCCGGACCCGGACCCGGACCCGGACCCGGACCCGGACCCGGACCCGGACATGGACCCGGATCCTTACCCGGACCCGGACCCGGACAAGGACCCGGACCCGGACCCGGACCCGGACCCGGACCCGGACCCGGACCCGGACCCGGACATGGACCCGGATCCTTACCCGGACCCGGACCCGGACCCGGACCCGGACCCGGACCCAGACCCCGACCCGGACCCGGACCCGGACCCGGACCCGGACCCGGACCCGGACCCGGACCCTTACCCGGACCCGGACCCCGACCCGGACCCGGACCCTTACATGGACCCGGACCCGGACCCGGACCCGGACCCGGACCCGGACCCGGACCCTTACCCGGACACGGGCACGGACACGGACCCGGACCCGGACCCTTACCCGGACCCGGACCCCGACCCGGACCCGGACCCTTACATGGACCCGGAACCTTACCCGGACCCGGACACAGACCCGGACCCGGACCCGGACCCGGACCCGGACCCGGACCCTTACCCGGACCCGGACCAGGACCAGGACCCGGACACGGACACTTGCCCGGATCCGGACATGGACCCGGACCCTTGCCCGGACCCGGACCCGGACATGGACCCGGACCCTTAACCGGACCAGGACCCGGACCCGGACCCGGACCCGGACCCGGACCCGGACCCGGACCCGGACCCGGACCCTTACCCGGACCCGGACCCGGACCCTTACCCGGACCCGGACCCGGACCCGGACCCGGACCCGGACCCGGACCCGGACCCGGACCCGGACCCGGACATGGACCCGGATCCTTACCCGGACCCGGACCCGGACAAGGACCCGGACCCGGACCCGGACCCGGACCCGGACCCGGACCCGGACCCGGACCCGGACATGGACCCGGATCCTTACCCGGACCCGGACCCGGACCCGGACCCGGACCCGGACCCGGACCCAGACCCCGACCCGGACCCGGACCCGGACCCGGACCCGGACCCGGACCCGGACCCGGACCCTTACCCGGACCCGGACCCCGACCCGGACCCGGACCCTTACATGGACCCGGACCCGGACCCGGACCCGGACCCGGACCCGGACCCGGACCCGGACCCGGACCCTTACCCGGACACGGGCACGGACACGGACCCGGACCCGGACCCTTACCCGGACCCGGACCCCGACCCGGACCCGGACCCTTACATGGACCCGGACCCTGACCCGGACCCGGACCCGGACCCGGACCCGGACCCGGACCCTTACCCGGACACGGGCACGGACACGGACCCGGACCCGGACCCGGACCCAGACCCTTACCCGGACCCGGACCCGGACCTGGACCCTTGCCCGGGCCCGGACCCGGACACGGACCCGGACACGGACCCTTGCCCGGACCCGGACCCGTACCCGGATCCGGACCCGGACCTGGACACTTACACGGACCCGGACCCGGACCCGGACCCTTACCCGGACCCGGACCTGGACCCGGACCCTGACCCGGACCCTTACCCGGACCCGGACCCGGACCCGGACCCGGACCCGGACCCGGACATTTACCCGGACCCGGACCCGGACCCTTACCCGGACCCGGACCCGGACCCTTACCCGGACCCGGACCCGGACCCGGACCCTTACCCGGACCCGGACCCGGACCCGGACCCGGACCCGGACCCGGACCCGGACCCGGACCCGGACCCCGACCCGGACCCGGACCCGGACCCAGAACCTTACACGGAACCGTACCCTTACCCATACCTGTACCCGTACCCGGACCCGGACACTTACCCGGCCCTGGACCCGGACCCGGACCCGGACATGGACCCGGACCCTTACCCGGACCCGGACCCGGACCCGGACCATTACCCGCATCCGGACCCGGACCCGGACCCGGACCCGGACCCGGACCCGGACCCTTACCCGCATCCGGACCCGGACGCGGACCCTTACCCGGACGCGGACCCTTACCCGGACCCGGACCCGGACCCTTACACGGAACCTGACCCTTACCCGTACCTGTACCCGTACCCGGACCCGGACACTTACCCGGCCCTGGACCCGGACCCGGACATGGACACGGACCCTTATCCGGACCCGGAACCAGACCCGGACCCTTACCCGGACCCGGACCCGGACCCGGACCCGGACCCTTACCCGGACCCGGACCCGGACCCGGACCCGGACCCTTACCCGGCCCTGGACCCGGACCCGGACATGGACACGGACCCTTACCCGGACCCGGAACCAGACCCGGACCCGGACCCTTACCCGGACCCGGACCCGGACCTGGACCCAGACCCGGACCCGGAGCCCGACCCGGACCCGGACCCGGACACGGACCCTTACACGTAACCGGACCCGTACCCGTATCCGGAACCGGACCCGGACCCTTACTCGGACCCGGACCCGGACCCGGACCCGGACCCGGACCTTTACCCGGACCCGGACCCGGACCCTTACCCGGACCCGGACCCGGACCCGGAACCTTACCCGGACCCGGACACAGACCCGGACCCGGACCCGGACCCGGACCCGGACCCTTACCCGGACCCGGACCAGGACCAGGACCCGGACACGGACACTTGCCCGGATCCGGACATGGACCCGGACCCTTGCCCGGACCCGGACCCGGACATGGACCCGGACCCTTAACCGGACCCGGACCCGGACCCGGACCCGGACCCGGACCCGGACCCGGACCCGGACCCGGACCCGGACCCTTACCCGGACCCGGACCCGGACCCGGACCCTTACCCGGACCCGGACCCGGACCCGGACCCGGACCCGGACCCGGACCCGGACCCGGACCCGGACATGGACCCGGATCCTTACCCGGACCCGGACCCGGACAAGGACCCGGACCCGGACCCGGACCCGGACCCGGACCCGGACCCGGACCCTTACCCGGACCCGGACCCCGACCCGGACCCGGACCCTTACATGGACCCGGACCCGGACCCGGACCCGGACCCGGACCCGGACCCGGACCCGGACCCTTACCCGGACACGGGCACGGACACGGACCCGGACCCGGACCCTTACCCGGACCCGGACCCCGACCCGGACCCGGACCCTTACATGGACCCGGACCCTGACCCGGACCCGGACCCGGACCCGGACCCGGACCCGGACCCTTACCCGGACACGGGCACGGACACGGACCCGGACCCGGACCCGGACCCAGACCCTTACCCGGACCCGGACCCGGACCTGGACCCTTGCCCGGGCCCGGACCCGGACACGGACCCGGACACGGACCCTTGCCCGGACCCGGACCCGTACCCGGATCCGGACCCGGACCTGGACCCTTACACGGACCCGGACCCGGACCCGGACCCTTACCCGGACCCGGACCTGGACCCGGACCCTGACCCGGACCCTTACCCGGACCCGGACCCGGACCCGGACCCGGACCCGGACCCGGACATTTACCCGGACCCGGACCCGGACCCTTACCCGGACCCGGACCCGGACCCTTACCCGGACCCGGACCCGGACCCGGACCCGGACCCGGACCCCGACCCGGACCCGGACCCGGACCCAGAACCTTACACGGAACCGTACCCTTACCCGTACCTGTACCCGTACCCGGACCCGGACACTTACCCGGCCCTGGACCCGGACCCGGACCCGGACATGGACCCGGACCCTTACCCGGACCCGGACCCGGACCCGGACCATTACCCGCATCCGGACCCGGACCCGGACCCTTACCCGGACCCGGACCCAGACCCGGACCCGGACCCGGACCCGGACCCGGACCCGGACCCTTACCCGCATCCGGACCCGGACGCGGACCCTTACCCGGACGCGGACCCTTACCCGGACCCGGACCCGGACCCTTACACGGAACCTGACCCTTACCCGTACCTGTACCCGTACCCGGACCCGGACACTTACCCGGCCCTGGACCCGGACCCGGACATGGACACGGACCCTTATCCGGACCCGGAACCAGACCCGGACCCTTACCCGGACCCGGACCCGGACCCGGACCCGGACCCTTACCCGGACCCGGACCCGGACCCGGACCCGGACCCTTATCCGGCCCTGGACCCGGACCCGGACATGGACACGGACCCTTACCCGGACCCGGAACCAGACCCGGACCCGGACCCTTACCCGGACCCGGACCCGGACCTGGACCCAGACCCGGACCCGGAGCCCGACCCGGACCCGGACCCGGACACGGACCCTTACACGGACCCGGACCCGGACCCGGACACGGAACCTTACCCGGACCCGGACACAGACCCGGACCCGGACCCGGACCCGGACCCGGACCCTTACCCGGACCCGGACCAGGACCAGGACCCGGACACGGACACTTGCCCGGATCCGGACATGGACCCGGACCCTTGCCCGGACCCGGACCCGGACATGGACCCGGACCCTTAACCGGACCCGGACCCGGACCCGGACCCGGACCCGGACCCGGACCCGGACCCGGACCCGGACCCGGACCCGGACCCGGACCCGGACCCGGACCCTTACCCGGACCCGGACCCGGACCCGGACCCTTACCCGGACCCGGACCCGGACCCGGACCCGGACCCGGACCCGGACCCGGACCCGGACCCGGACATGGACCCGGATCCTTACCCGGACCCGGACCCGGACAAGGACCCGGACCCGGACCCGGACCCGGACCCGGACCCGGACCCGGACCCGGACCCGGACCCGGACCCGGACCCGGACCCGGACCCGGACATGGACCCGGATCCTTACCCGGACCCGGACCCGGACCCGGACCCAGACCCCGACCCGGACCCGGACCCGGACCCGGACCCGGACCCGGACCCGGACCCGGACCCGGACCCGGACCCTTACCCGGACCCGGACCCCGACCCGGACCCGGACCCTTACATGGACCCGGACCCGGACCTGGACCCAGACCCGGATCTGGACCCGAACCCTTACCCAAACCCGGACCCGGACCCGGACCCGGACCCGGACCCTTGCCCGGGCCCGGACCCGGACCCGGACCCGGACCCGGACCCTTGCCCGGACCCGGACCCGGATCCGGATCCGGATCCGGACCCGGACCCGGACCCTTACACGGACCCGGACCCGGACCAGGTCCCTTACCCAGTCCCTGACCCGGACCCTTACCCGGACCCGGACCCTTACCCGGACCCGGACCCGGACCCGGAACCTTTCCCGGACCCGGACCCGGACCCGGACCCGGACCCCGACCCGGACTCGGACCCGGACCCGGACCCTTACACGGAACCGGACCCGTAGCCGGACCCGGACACGGACCCGGACCCTTACCCGGCCCTGGACCCGGACCCGGACCCGGACATGGACCTGGACCCTTAACCGGACCCGGAACCAGACCCTGACCCGGACCCGGACCCGGACCCGGACCCGGACCCGGACCCGGACCCGGACAGTTACCCGGACCCGGACCCGGACCTGGACCCTGACCCGGCCCCGGACCCGGACCCGGACACTGACCCTTACCTGGACCCGGACATGGACCCTTACCCGGACCCGGACCCGGACCCTTACCCGGACCCAGACCCAGACCCGGACATGGACCCGGACCCTTACCCGGATCCGGACCCGGACCCGGACCCGGACCCGGACCCGGACCCGGACCCGGACCCGAACCCGAACCCGGACCCGGACCCGGACCCGGACCCGGACCCGGACCCTTACACGGAACCGGACCCGGACCCGTACCTGGAACCGCACCCGGACCCTTACCCGGACCCGGACCCGGACCCGGACCCGGACCCTTACCCGGCCCTGGACCCGGACCCGGACATGGACCTGGACCCTTAACCGGACCCGGAACCAGACCCGGACCCGGACCCGGACCCGGACCCGGACCCGGACCCGGACCCGGACCCTTACCCGGACCCGGACCCGGACCTGGACCCGGACCCGGACCCGGACCCGGACCCGGACACTGACCCTTACCCGGACCCGGACACGGACCCTTACCCGGACCCGGACCCGGACCCGGACCCGGACCCGGACCCGGACCCGGACCCGGCCCTTACCCGCACCCGGACCCTGACCCGGACCCTTGCCCGGGCCCGGACACGGACCCGGACCCGAACCCGGACCCGGACCCCGACCCGGACCCGGACCCAGACCCGGACCCTTACACGGAACCGGACCCGTACCCGTACCTGGAACCGGACCCGGACCCTTACCCGGACCCGGACCCGGACCCGGACCCGGACCCTTACACGACCCTGGACCCGGACCCGGACATGGACCCGGACCCTTACCTGGACCCGGACACAGACCCGGACCCAGACCCGGACCCGGAACCGGACCCGGACCCTGACCCGGACCCGGACCCGGACCCGGACCCGGACCCGGACCCTGACCCGGACCCGGACCAGGACCAGGACGCGGACCCGGACCCTTGCCCGGATCCGGACATGGACCCGGACCCTTGCCCGGACCCGGACATGGACCCGGACCCTTGCCCGGACCCGGACCCGGACATGGACCCGGACCCTTACCCGGACACGGACCCGGACCCTTACCCGGACCCGGACCCGGACCCGGACCCGGACACGGACACGGACCCGGACCCGGACCCGGGAATGGACCCAGATCCTTACCCGGACCCGGACACGGACAAGGACCCGGACCCGGACCAGGACCAGGACGCGGACCCGGACCCTTGCCCGGATCCGGACATGGACCCGGACCCTTGCCCGGACCCGGACCCGGACATGGACCCGGACCCTTACCCGGACCCGGACCCGGACCCGGACCCGGACCCTTACCCGGACCCGGACCCGGACCCGGACCCGGACCCTTACCCGGACCCGGACCCGGACCCGGACCCGGACCCTTACCCGGACCCGGACCCGGACCCAGACCCGGACCCGGACCCGGACCCGGACCCGGACCCGGACCCTTACCCGGACCTGGACCCGGACCCGGACCCGGACCCTTACCCGGACCCGGAACCGGACCCGGACCCGGATCCGGACCCGAACCCTTACCCAAAACCGGACCCGGACCCAGACCCGGACCCGGACCCGGACCCGGACCCGAACCCGAACCCGGACCCGGACCCGGACCCGGACCCGGACACGGACACGGAGCCGGAGCCGGAGCCGGACCCGGACCCGGACCCTTACCCGGACCCGGACCCGGACCCGGACCCGGACCCGGACCCGGACCCGGACCCGGACATGGACCCGGACACTTACCCGGACCCGGACCAAGACCCGGACCAGGACCCGGACCCTTGTCCGGACCCGGACCCAGACCCGGACCTGGACCCTTACCCGGACCCGGACCCGGACCCTGACCCGGATCCGGACCCGGACCTGGACCCGAACCCGGACACTTACCCGACCCGGACCAGGACCAGGACCCGGACCCGGACCCGGAACCTGACCCAGACCCGGACCCGGACCCGGACCCGGACCCGGACCCGGACACGGACACGGAGCCGGAGCCGGAGCCGGACCCGGACCCGGACCCTTACCCGGACCCGGACCCGGACCCGGACCCGGACCCGGACCCGGACCCGGACATGGACCGGGACCCTTGTCCGGACCCGGACCCAGACCCGGACCCGGACCCTTACCCGGACCCGGACCCGGACCCTGACCCGGACCCTGACCCGGATCCGGACCCGGACCTGGACCCGAACCCGGACACTTACCCGACCCGGACCAGGACCAGGACCCGGACCCGGACCCGGAACCTGACCCAGACCTGGACCCGGACCCGGACCCGGACCCGGACCCGGACCCGGTCCCTTACCCTGACCCGGACCCGGACCCGGACCCTGACCTGGACCCGGACACTTGCCTGGACCCGGACCCGTACTCTGACCCGGACCCAGACCCTGACCCGGACCCGGATCCGGACCCGGACCCGGACCTGGACCCGGACACGGACACGGACACGGACACGGACCCGGACCCTTACCCAGACCCGGACCCGGAACCGGACCCGGACCCGAACCCTTACCCGGACCCTTACCCGGACCCGGACCCGGACCCGGACCCTTACCCGGACCCGGACCCGGACCCTTACCTGGACCCGGACACGGACACGGACCCGAACCCGGACCCTTACCCGGACCCGGACCCGGACCCGGACCCGGACCCTTACCCGGACCCAGACCCGGACCCGGACCCGGACCCGGACCCGGACCGGGACCCGGACCGGGACCCGGACCCGGACCCGGACCCTTACCCGGACCCAGACCCGGACCCGGACCCGGACCCGGACCCGAACCCTTACCCGGACACGGACCCAAACCCGGACCCGGACCTGGAGCCTTACCCGGACCCGGACCCGGACCCGGACACAGACATGGACCCGGACACTTACCCGGACCCGGACCAAGACCCGGACCCAGACCGGGACCCTTATCCGGACCCGGACCCTGACCCGGACCTGGACCCTTACCCGGACCCGGACCCGAAACCGGACCCTGACCCGGTCCCTTACCCTGACCCGGACCCGGACCCGGACCCGGACCCGGACCCGGACCCGGACCCTTGCCTGGACCCGGACCCGTACCCTGACCCGGACCCGGACCCTGACCCGGACCCGGACCCGGACCCGGACCCGGACCCGGACCCGGAACTGGACCCGGACACGGACACGGACACGGACCTGGACCCTTACCCGGACATGGACCCGGACCCTTACCCGGACCCGGACCCGGACCCGGACCCGAACCCTTACCCGGACCCGGACCCAAACCTGGACCCGGACCTGGAGCCTTATCCGGACCCGGACCCAGACCCGGACCTGGACCCTTACCCGGACCCGGACCCGGACCATGACCCGGATCCGGACCCGGACCCGGACTCGAACCCGGACACTTACCCGGACCCGGACCAGGACCCGGACACGGACCCGGACCCTTACCCAGACCCGGACCCGGACCCGGACCCTGACCTGGACCCTTACACGGACCCGGACCCGGACCCGGACCCGGACCCTTGCCTGGACCCGGACCCGTACCCGAACCCGTACCCGTACCCGGACCCGGACCCGTACCCGTACCCGAACCCGAACCCGGACCCGGACCCGGACCCGGACCCGGACCCGGACACGGAGCCGGAGCCGGACCCGGACCCGGACCCGGACCCTTACCCGGGCCCGGACCCGTACCCGGACCCGAACCCGGACCCGGACCCCGACCCGGACCCGGACCCAGACCCGGACCCTTACCCGGACCCGGACCCGGACCCGGACCCGGACCCTTACCCGGACCCGGACCCGGACCCGGACCCGGACCCGGACCCTTACCCGGACCCGGACCCAGACCCGGACCCGGACCCGGACCCGGACCCGGACCCGGACCCTTACCCGGACCTGGACCCGGACCCGGACCCGGACCCTTACCCGGACCCGGAACCGGACCCGGACCCGGATCCGGACCCGAACCCTTACCCAAAACCGGACCCGGACCCGGACCCGGACCCGGACCCGGACCCGGACCCGGACCCGGACCCGGACCCGGACATGGACCCGGATCCTTACCCGGACCCGGACCCGGACACGGACACGGAGCCGGAGCCGGAGCCGGACCCGGACCCGGACCCTTACCCGGACCCGGACCCGGACCCGGACCCGGACCCGGACCCGGACCCGGACATGGACCCGGACCCTTGTCCGGACCCGGACCCAGACCCGGACCCGGACCCTTACCCGGACCCGGACCCGGACCCTGACCCGGATCCGGACCCGGACCTGGACCCGAACCCGGACACTTACCCGACCCGGACCAGGACCAGGACCCGGACCCGGACCCGGAACCTGACCCAGACCCGGACCCGGACCCGGACCCGGACCCGGACCCGGACCCGGTCCCTTACCCTGACCCGGACCCGGACCCGGACCCTGACCTGGACCCGGACACTTGCCTGGACCCGGACCCGTACTCTGACCCGGACCCAGACCCTGACCCGGACCCGGATCCGGACCCGGACCCGGACCTGGACCCGGACACGGACACGGACACGGACACGGACCCGGACCCTTACCCAGACCCGGACCCGGAACCGGACCCGGACCCGAACCCTTACCCGGACCCTTACCCGGACCCGGACCCGGACCCGGACCCGAACCCTTACCCGGACACGGACCCAAACCCGGACCCGGACCTGGAGCCTTACCCGGACCCGGACCCGGACCCGGACACAGACATGGACCCGGACACTTACCCGGACCCGGACCAAGACCCGGACCCAGACCGGGACCCTTATCCGGACCCGGACCCTGACCCGGACCTGGACCCTTACCCGGACCCGGACCCGAAACCGGACCCTGACCCGGTCCCTTACCCTGACCCGGACCCGGACCCGGACCCGGACCCGGACCCGGACCCGGACCCTTGCCTGGACCCGGACCCGTACCCTGACCCGGACCCGGACCCTGACCCGGACCCGGACCCGGACCCGGACCCGGACCCGGACCCGGAACTGGACCCGGACACGGACACGGACACGGACCTGGACCCTTACCCGGACATGGACCCGGACCCTTACCCGGACCCGGACCCGGACCCGGACCCGAACCCTTACCCGGACCCGGACCCAAACCTGGACCCGGACCTGGAGCCTTATCCGGACCCGGACCCAGACCCGGACCTGGACCCGGACCCGGAACCGGACCCGGACCCTGACCCGGACCCGGACCCGGACATGGACCCGGACCCGGGAATGGACCCAGATCCTTACCCGGACCCGGACACGGACAAGGACCCGGACCCGGACCAGGACCAGGACGCGGACCCGGACCCTTGCCCGGATCCGGACATGGAACCGGACCCTTGCCCGGACCCGGACCCGGACATGGACCCGGACCCTTACCCGGACCCGGACCCGGACCCGGACCCGGACCCGGACCCTTACCCGGACCCGGACCCGGACCCGGACCCGGACCCTTACCCGGACCCGGACCCGGACCCGGACCCGGACCCGGACCCTTACCCGGACCCGGACCCAGACCCGGACCCGGACCCGGACCCGGACCCGGACCCGGACCCTTACCCGGACCTGGACCCGGACCCGGACCCGGACCCTTACCCGGACCCGGAACCGGACCCGGACCCGGACCCGGGAATGGACCCAGATCCTTACCCGGACCCGGACACGGACAAGGACCCGGACCCGGACCAGGACCAGGACGCGGACCCGGACCCTTGCCCGGATCCGGAAATGGACCCGGACCCTTGCCCGGACCCGGACATGGACCCGGACCCTTGCCCGGACCCGGACCCGGACATGGACCCGGACCCTTACCCGGACACGGACCCGGACCCTTACCCGGACCCGGACCCGGACCCGGACCCGGACACGGACACGGACCCGGACCCGGACCCGGGAATGGACCCAGATCCTTACCCGGACCCGGACACGGACAAGGACCCGGACCCGGACCAGGACCAGGACGCGGACCCGGACCCTTGCCCGGATCCGGACATGGACCCGGACCCTTGCCCGGACCCGGACCCGGACATGGACCCGGACCCTTACCCGGACCCGGACCCGGACCCGGACCCGGACCCTTACCCGGACCCGGACCCGGACCCGGACCCGGACCCTTACCCGGACCCGGACCCGGACCCGGACCCGGACCCGGACCCTTACCCGGACCCGGACCCAGACCCGGACCCGGACCCGGACCCGGACCCGGACCCGGACCCGGACCCGGACCCTTACCCGGACCTGGACCCGGACCCGGACCCGGACCCTTACCCGGACCCGGAACCGGACCCGGACCCAGATCCGGACCCGAACCCTTACCCAAAACCGGACCCGGACCCAGACCCGGACCCGGACCCGGACCCGGACCCGAACCCGAACCAGGACCCGGACCCGGACCCGGACCCGGACACGGACACGGAGCCGGAGCCGGAGCCGGACCCGGACCCGGACCCTTACCCGGACCCGGACCCGGACCCGGACCCGGACCCGGACCCGGACCCGGACCCGGACATGGACCCGGACACTTACCCGGACCCGGACCAAGACCCGGACCAGGACCCGGACCCTTGTCCGGACCCGGACCCAGACCCGGACCTGGACCCTTACCCGGACCCGGACCCGGACCCTGACCCGGATCCGGACCCGGACCTGGACCCGAACCCGGACACTTACCCGACCCGGACCAGGACCAGGACCCGGACCCGGACCCGGAACCTGACCCAGACCCGGACCCGGACCCGGACCCGGACCCGGACCCGGACACGGACACGGAGCCGGAGCCGGAGCCGGACCCGGACCCGGACCCTTACCCGGACCCGGACCCGGACCCGGACCCGGACCCGGACCCGGACCCGGACATGGACCCGGACCCTTGTCCGGACCCGGACCCAGACCCGGACCCGGACCCTTACCCGGACCCGGACCCGGACCCTGACCCGGATCCGGACCCGGACCTGGACCCGAACCCGGACACTTACCCGACCCGGACCAGGACCAGGACCCGGACCCGGACCCGGAACCTGACCCAGACCCGGACCCGGACCCGGACCCGGACCCGGACCCGGACCCGGTCCCTTACCCTGACCCGGACCCGGACCCGGACCCTGACCTGGACCCGGACACTTGCCTGGACCCGGACCCGTACTCTGACCCGGACCCAGACCCTGACCCGGACCCGGATCCGGACCCGGACCCGGACCTGGACCCGGACACGGACACGGACACGGACACGGACCCGGACCCTTACCCAGACCCGGACCCGGAACCGGACCCGGACCCGAACCCTTACCCGGACCCTTACCCGGAGCCGGACCCGGACCCGGACCCTTACCCGGACCCGGACCCGGACCCTTACCTGGACCCGGACACGGACACGGACCCGAACCCGGACCCTTACCCGGACCCGGACCCGGACCCGGACCCGGACCCTTACCCGGACCCAGACCCGGACCCGGACCCGGACCCGGACCCGGACCGGGACCCGGACCGGGACCCGGACCCGGACCCTTACCCGGACCCAGACCCGGACCCGGACCCGGACCCGGACCCGAACCCTTACCCGGACACGGACCCAAACCCGGACCCGGACCTGGAGCCTTACCCGGACCCGGACCCGGACCCGGACACAGACATGGACCCGGACACTTACCCGGACCCGGACCAAGACCCGGACCCAGACCGGGACCCTTATCCGGACCCGGACCCTGACCCGGACCTGGACCCTTACCCGGACCCGGACCCGAAACCGGACCCTGACCCGGTCCCTTACCCTGACCCGGACCCGGACCCGGACCCGGACCCGGACCCGGACCCGGACCCTTGCCTGGACCCGGACCCGTACCCTGACCCGGACCCGGACCCTGACCCGGACCCGGACCCGGACCCGGACCCGGACCCGGACCCGGAACTGGACCCGGACACGGACACGGACACGGACCTGGACCCTTACCCGGACATGGACCCGGACCCTTACCCGGACCCGGACCCGGACCCGGACCCGAACCCTTACCCGGACCCGGACCCAAACCTGGACCCGGACCTGGAGCCTTATCCGGACCCGGACCCAGACCCGGACCTGGACCCTTACCCGGACCCGGACCCGGACCATGACCCGGATCCGGACCCGGACCCGGACTCGAACCCGGACACTTACCCGGACCCGGACCAGGACCCGGACACGGACCCGGACCCTTACCCAGACCCGGACCCGGACCCGGACCCTGACCTGGACCCTTACACGGACCCGGACCCGGACCCGGACCCGGACCCTTGCCTGGACCCGGACCCGTACCCGAACCCGTACCCGTACCCGGACCCGGACCCGTACCCGTACCCGAACCCGAACCCGGACCCGGACCCGGACCCGGACCCGGACCCGGACACGGAGCCGGAGCCGGAGCCGGACCCGGAGCCGGACCCTTACCCGGGCCCGGACCCGGACCCGGACCCGAACCCGGACCCGGACCCCGACCCGGACCCGGACCCAGACCCGGACCCTTACCCGGACCCGGACCCGGACCCGGACCCGGACCCTTACCCGGACCCGGACCCGGACCCGGACCCGGACCCGGACCCTTACCCGGACCCGGACCCAGACCCGGACCCGGACCCGGACCCGGACCCGGACCCGGACCCTTACCCGGACCTGGACCCGGACCCGGACCCGGACCCTTACCCGGACCCGGAACCGGACCCGGACCCGGATCCGGACCCGAACCCTTACCCAAAACCGGACCCGGACCCGGACCCGGACCCGGACCCGGACCCGGACCCGGACCCGGACCCGGACATGGACCCGGATCCTTACCCGGACCCGGACCCGGACACGGACACGGAGCCGGAGCCGGAGCCGGACCCGGACCCGGACCCGGACCCTTACCCGGACCCGGACCCGGACCCGGACCCGGACCCGGACCCGGACCCGGACATGGACCCGGACCCTTGTCCGGACCCGGACCCAGACCCGGACCCGGACCCTTACCCGGACCCGGACCCGGACCCTGACCCGGATCCGGACCCGGACCTGGACCCGAACCCGGACACTTACCCGACCCGGACCAGGACCAGGACCCGGACCCGGACCCGGAACCTGACCCAGACCCGGACCCGGACCCGGACCCGGACCCGGACCCGGACCCGGTCCCTTACCCTGACCCGGACCCGGACCCGGACCCTGACCTGGACCCGGACACTTGCCTGGACCCGGACCCGTACTCTGACCCGGACCCAGACCCTGACCCGGACCCGGATCCGGACCCGGACCCGGACCTGGACCCGGACACGGACACGGACACGGACACGGACCCGGACCCTTACCCAGACCCGGACCCGGAACCGGACCCGGACCCGAACCCTTACCCGGACCCTTACCCGGACCCGGACCCGGACCCGGACCCTTACCCGGACCCGGACCCGGACCCTTACCTGGACCCGGACACGGACACGGACCCGAACCCGGACCCTTACCCGGACCCGGACCCGGACCCGGACCCGGACCCTTACCCGGACCCAGACCCGGACCCGGACCCGGACCCGGACCCGGACCGGGACCCGGACCGGGACCCGGACCCGGACCCTTACCCGGACCCAGACCCGGACCCGGACCCGGACCCGGACCCGAACCCTTACCCGGACACGGACCCAAACCCGGACCCGGACCTGGAGCCTTACCCGGACCCGGACCCGGACCCGGACACAGACATGGACCCGGACACTTACCCGGACCCGGACCAAGACCCGGACCCAGACCGGGACCCTTATCCGGACCCGGACCCTGACCCGGACCTGGACCCTTACCCGGACCCGGACCCGAAACCGGACCCTGACCCGGTCCCTTACCCTGACCCGGACCCGGACCCGGACCCGGACCCGGACCCGGACCCGGACCCTTGCCTGGACCCGGACCCGTACCCTGACCCGGACCCGGACCCTGACCCGGACCCGGACCCGGACCCGGACCCGGACCCGGACCCGGAACTGGACCCGGACACGGACACGGACACGGACCTGGACCCTTACCCGGACATGGACCCGGACCCTTACCCGGACCCGGACCCGGACCCGGACCCGAACCCTTACCCGGACCCGGACCCAAACCTGGACCCGGACCTGGAGCCTTATCCGGACCCGGACCCAGACCCGGACCTGGACCCTTACCCGGACCCGGACCCGGACCATGACCCGGATCCGGACCCGGACCCGGACTCGAACCCGGACACTTACCCGGACCCGGACCAGGACCCGGACACGGACCCGGACCCTTACCCAGACCCGGACCCGGACCCGGACCCTGACCTGGACCCTTACACGGACCCGGACCCGGACCCGGACCCGGACCCTTGCCTGGACCCGGACCCGTACCCGAACCCGTACCCGTACCCGGACCCGGACCCGTACCCGTACCCGAACCCGAACCCGGACCCGGACCCGGACCCGGACCCGGACCCGGACCCGGACCCGGACCCGAACCCGGACCCGGACCCCGACCCGGACCCGGACCCAGACCCGGACCCTTACCCGGACCCGGACCCGGACCCGGACCCGGACCCTTACCCGGACCCGGACCCGGACCCGGACCCGGACCCGGACCCGGACCCTTACCCGGACCCGGACCCAGACCCGGACCCGGACCCGGACCCGGACCCGGACCCGGACCCTTACCCGGACCTGGACCCGGACCCGGACCCGGACCCTTACCCGGACCCGGAACCGGACCCGGACCCGGATCCGGACCCGAACCCTTACCCAAAACCGGACCCGGACCCGGACCCGGACCCGGACCCGGACCCTTACCCGGACCCAGACCCGGACCCGGACATGGATCCGCACCCGGACCCGGATCCGGACCCGGACCCGGACCCAGACCCGGACCCGGACCCGGACCCGGACCCGAACCCGAACCCGGACCCGGACCCGGACCCGGACACGGACACGGAGCCGGAGCCGGACCCGGACCCGGACCCGGACCCTTACCCGGACCCGGACCCGGACCCGGACCCGGACCCGGACCCGGACCCGGACATGGACCCGGACACTTACCCGGACCCGGACCAAGACCCGGACCAGGTCCCGGACCCTTGTCCGGACCCGGACCCAGACCCGGACCTGGACCCTTACCCGGACCCGGACCCGGACCCTGACCCGGATCCGGACCCGGACCTGGACCCGAACCCGGACACTTACCCGACCCGGACCAGGACCAGGACCCGGACCCGGACCCGGAACCTGACCCAGACCCGGACCCGGACCCGGACCCGGACCCGGACCCGGACCCGGACCCGGTCCCTTACCCTGACCCGGACCCGGACCCGGACCCTGACCTGGACCCGGACACTTGCCTGGACCCGGACCCGTACTCTGACCCGGACCCGGACCCTGACCCGGACCCGGATCCGGACCCGGACCCGGACCTGGACCCGGACACGGACACGGACACGGACACGGACACGGACCCGGACCCTTACCCAGACCCGGACCCGGAACCGGACCCGGACCCGAACCCTTACCCGGACCCTTACCCGGACCCGGACCCGGACCCGGACCCTTACCCGGACCCGGACCCGGACCCTTACCTGGACCCGGACACGGACACGGACCCGAACCCGGACCCTTACCCGGACCCGGACCCGGACCCGGACCCGGACCCTTACCCGGACCCAGACCCGGACCCGGACCCGGACCCGGACCCGGACCCGGACCCGGACCCGGACCCTTACCCGGACCCGGACCCGGACCCGGACCCGGACCCGGACCCGAACCCTTACCCGGACCCGGACCCAAACCCGGACCCGGACCTGGAGCCTTACCCGGACCCGGACCCGGACCCGGACACAGACATGGACCCGGACACTTACCCGGACCCGGACCAAGACCCGGACCCAGACCGGGACCCTTATCCGGACCCGGACCCTGACCCGGACCTGGACCCTTACCCGGACCCGGACCCGAACCCGGACCCTGACCCGGTCCCTTACCCTGACCCGGACCCGGACCCGGACCCGGACCCGGACCCGGACCCGGACCCGGACCCTTGCCTGGACCCGGACCCGTACCCTGACCCGGACCCGGACCCTGACCTGGACCAGGTCCCGGACCCTTGTCCGGACCCGGACCCAGACCCGGACCTGGACCCTTACCCGGACCCGGACCCGGACCCTGACCCGGATCCGGACCCGGACCTGGACCCGAACCCGGACACTTACCCGACCCGGACCAGGACCAGGACCCGGACCCGGACCCGGAACCTGACCCAGACCCGGACCCGGACCCGGACCCGGACCCGGACCCGGACCCGGTCCCTTACCCTGACCCGGACCCGGACCCGGACCCTGACCTGGACCCGGACACTTGCCTGGACCCGGACCCGTACTCTGACCCGGACCCGGACCCTGACCCGGACCCGGATCCGGACCCGGACCCGGACCTGGACCCGGACCCGGACACGGACACGGACACGGACACGGACCCGGACCCTTACCCAGACCCGGACCCGGAACCGGAACCGGACCCGAACCCTTACCCGGACCCTTACCCGGACCCGGACCCGGACCCGGACCCTTACCCGGACCCGGACCCGGACCCTTACCTGGACCCGGACACGGACACGGACCCGAACCCGGACCCTTACCCGGACCCGGACCCGGACCCGGACCCGGACCCGGACCCTTACCCGGACCCGGACCCGGACCCGGACCCGGACCCGGACCCGGACCCGGACCCGGACCCGGACCCTTACCCGGACCCGGACCCGGACCCGGACCCGGACCCGGACCCGGACCCGAACCCTTACCCGGACCCGGACCCAAACCCGGACCCGGACCTGGAGCCTTACCCGGACCCGGACCCGGACCCGGACACAGACATGGACCCGGATACTTACCCGGACCCGGACCAAGACCCGGACCCAGACCGGGACCCTTATCCGGACCCGGACCCTGACCCGGACCTGGACCCTTACCCGGACCCGGACCCGAACCCGGACCCTGACCCGGTCCCTTACCCTGACCCGGACCCGGACCCGGACCCGGACCCGGACCCGGACCCGGACCCGGACCCTTGCCTGGACCCGGACCCGTACCCTGACCCGGACCCGGACCCTGACCCGGACCCGGACCCGGACCCGGACCCGGACCCGGACCCGGACCCGGAACTGGACACGGACACGGACACGGACACGGACCTGGACCCTTACCCGGACCCGGACCCGGACATGGACCCGGACCCTTACCCGGACCCGGACCCGGACCCGGACCCGAACCCTTACCCGGACCCGGACCCAAACCTGGACCCGGACCTGGAGCCTTATCCGGACCCGGACCCAGACCCGGACCTGGACCCTTACCCGGACCCGGACCATGACCCGGATCCGGACCCGGACCCGGACTCGAACCCGGACACTTACCCGGACCCGGACCAGGACCCGGACACGGACCCGGACCCTTACCCAGACCCGGACCCGGACCCGGACCCTGACCTGGACCCTTACACGGACCCGGACCCGGACCCGGACCCGGACCCGGACCCTTGCCTGGACCCGGACCCGTACCCGAACCCGTACCCGTACCCGTACCCGGACCCGTACCCGGACCCGAACCCGAACCCGGACCCGGACCCGGACCCGGACCCGGACCCGGACACGGAGCCGGAGCCGGACCCGGACCCGGACCCGGACCCTTACCCAGGCCCGGACCCGGACCCGGACCCGAACCCGGACCCGGACCCCGACCCGGACCCGGACCCAGACCCGGACCCTTACACGGAACCGGAACCGTACCCATACCTGGAACCGGACCCGGACCCTTACCCGGACCCGGACCCGGACCCGGACCCGGACCCTTACCCGGCCCTGGACCCGGACCCGGACATGGACCCGGACCCTTACCTGGACCCGGACACAGACCCGGACCCGGACCCGGACCCGGACCCGGACCCGGACCCTGACCCGGACCCGGACCCGGACCCGGACCCGGACCCTGACCCGGACCAGGACCAGGACCAGGACGCGGACCCGGACCCTTGCCCGGATCCGGACATGGACCCGGACCCTTGCCCGGACCCGGACCCGGACATGGACCCGGACCCTTACCCGGACACGGACCCAGACACGGACCCTTACCCGGACCCGGACCCGGACCCGGACCCGGACCCGGACCCGGACCCGGACCTGGACCCGGGAATGGACCCAGATCCTTACCCGGACCCGGACACGGACAAGGACCCGGACCCGGACCAGGACCAGGACGCGGACACGGACCCTTGCCCGGATCCGGACATGGACCCGGACCCTTGCCCGGACCCGGACCCGGACATGGACCCGGACCCTTACCCGGACCCGGACCCGGACCCGGACCCTTACCCGGACCCGGACCCGGACCCGGACCCTTACCCGGACCCGGACCCGGACCCGGACCCGGACCCGGACCCTTACCCGGACCCCGACCCAGACCCGGACCCGGACCCGGACCCGGACCCGGACCCGGACCCTTACCCGGACCCGGACCCGGACCCGGACCCGGACCCTTACCCGGACCCGGACCCGGACCCGGACCCGGACCCTTACCCGGACCCGGAACCGGACCCGGACCCGGATCCGGACCCGAACCCTTACCCAAACCCGGACCCGGACCCGGACCCGGACCCGGACCCGGACCCTTACCCGGACCTGGACCCGGACCCGGACCCGGACCCGGACCCGGACCCGGACCCGGACCCGGACATGGACCCGGACACTTACCCGGACCCGGACCAAGACCCGGACCCAGACCCGGACCCTTATCCGGACCCGGACCCAGACCCGGACCTGGACCCTTACCCGGACCCGGACCCGGACCCTGACCCGGATCCGGACCCGGACCTGGACCCGAACCCGGACACTTACCCGACCCGGACCAGGACCCGGACCCTGACCCAGACCCTTACCTAGACCCGGACCCGGACCCGGACCCGGACCCGGACCCGGACACTTGCCCGGACCCGGACCCGTACCCTGACCCGGACCCGGACCCGGACCCTGACCCGGACCCGGATCCGGACCCGGACCCGGACCTGGACCCGGACACGGACACGGACACGGACACGGACCCGGACCCGGACCCGGACCCGGACCCTTACCCGGACCCGGACCCGGACCCGGACCCGGACCCGGACCCGGACCCGGACCCGGACCCGGACCCTTACCCGGACCCGGACCCGGACCCGGACCCGGACCCGGACCCGAACCCTTACCCGGACCCGGACCCAAACCCGGACCCGGACCTGGAGCCTTACCCGGACCCGGACCCGGACCCGGACACAGACATGGACCCGGACACTTACCCGGACCCGGACCAAGACCCGGACCCAGACCGGGACCCTTATCCGGACCCGGACCCTGACCCGGACCTGGACCCTTACCCGGACCCGGACCCGAACCCGGACCCTGACCCGGTCCCTTACCCTGACCCGGACCCGGACCCGGACCCGGACCCGGACCCGGACCCGGACCCGGACCCTTGCCTGGACCCGGACCCGTACCCTGACCCGGACCCGGACCCTGACCCAGACCCGGACCCGGACCCGGACCCGGACCCGGACCCGGAACTGGACCCGGACACGGACACGGACACGGACCTGGACCCTTACCCGGACCCGGACCCGGACATGGACCCGGACCCTTACCCGGACCCGGACCCGGACCCGGACCCGAACCCTTACCCGGACCCGGACCCAAACCTGGACCCGGACCTGGAGCCTTATCCGGACCCGGACCCAGACCCGGACCTGGACCCTTACCCGGACCCGGACCCGGACCATGACCCGGATCCGGACCCGGACCCGGACTCGAACCCGGACACTTACCCGGACCCGGACCAGGACCCGGACACGGACCCGGACCCTTACCCAGACCCGGACCCGGACCCGGACCCTGACCTGGACCCTTACACGGACCCGGACCCGGACCCGGACCCGGACCCGGACCCTTGCCTGGACCCGGACCCGTACCCGAACCCGTACCCGTACCCGGACCCGGACCCGTACCCGGACCCGAACCCGAACCCGGACCCGGACCCGGACCCGGACCCGGACCCGGACACGGAGCCGGAGCCGGAGCCGGACCCGGACCCGGACCCTTACCCGGGCCCGGACCCGGACCAGGACCCGAACCCGGACCCGGACCCCGACCCGGACCCGGACCCAGACCCGGACCCTTACACGGAACCGGAACCGTACCCATACCTGGAACCGGACCCGGACCCTTACCCGGACCCGGACCCGGACCCGGACCCGGACCCTTACCCGGCCCTGGACCCGGACCCGGACATGGACCCGGACCCTTACCTGGACCCGGACACAGACCCGGACCCGGACCCGGACCCGGACCCGGACCCGGACCCTGACCCGGACCCGGACCCGGACCCGGACCCGGACCCTGACCCGGACCAGGACCAGGACCAGGACGCGGACCCGGACCCTTGCCCGGATCCGGACATGGACCCGGACCCTTGCCCGGACCCGGACCCGGACATGGACCCGGACCCTTACCCGGACACGGACCCAGACACGGACCCTTACCCGGACCCGGACCCGGACCCGGACCCGGACCCGGACCCGGACCCGGACCCGGACCCGGGAATGGACCCAGATCCTTACCCGGACCCGGACACGGACAAGGACCCGGACCCGGACCAGGACCAGGACGCGGACACGGACCCTTGCCCGGATCCGGACATGGACCCGGACCCTTGCCCGGACCCGGACCCGGACATGGACCCGGACCCTTACCCGGACCCGGACCCGGACCCGGACCCTTACCCGGACCCGGACCCGGACCCGGACCCTTACCCGGACCCGGACCCGGACCCGGACCCGGACCCGGACCCTTACC
Organism: Arizona elegans; assembly: GCA_022577455.1. Taxonomy (NCBI): domain Eukaryota; kingdom Metazoa; phylum Chordata; class Lepidosauria; order Squamata; family Colubridae; genus Arizona; species Arizona elegans. Next base: position 768,971 of record JAKOOJ010000026.1, read on the forward strand.
CGGACCCCGACCCAGACCCGGACCCGGACCCGGACCCGGACCCGGACCCGGACCCTTACCCGGACCCGGACCCGGACCCGGACCCGGACCCTTACCCGGACCCGGACCCGGACCCGGACCCGGACCCTTACCCGGACCCGGAACCGGACCCGGACCCGGATCCGGACCCGAACCCTTACCCAAACCCGGACCCGGACCCGGACCCGGACCCGGACCCGGACCCTTACCCGGACCTGGACCCGGACCCGGACCCGGACCCGGACCCGGACCCGGACCCGGACCCGGACCCGGACATGGACCCGGACACTTACCCGGACCCGGACCAAGACCCGGACCCGGACCCGGACCCTTATCCGGACCCGGACCCAGACCCGGACCTGGACCCTTACCCGGACCCGGACCCGGACCCTGACCCGGATCCGGACCCGGACCTGGACCCGAACCCGGACACTTACCCGACCCGGACCAGGACCCGGACCCTGACCCAGACCCTTACCTAGACCCGGACCCGGACCCGGACCCGGACCCGGACCCGGACACTTGCCCGGACCCGGACCCGTACCCTGACCCGGACCCGGACCCGGACCCTGACCCGGACCCGGATCCGGACCCGGACCCGGACCTGGACCCGGACACGGACACGGACACGGACACGGACCCGGACCCTTACCCAGACCCGGACCCGGAACCGGACCCGGACCCGAACCCTTACCCGGACCCTTACCCGGACCCGGACCCGGACCCGGACCCTTACCCGGACCCGGACCCGGACCCTTACCCGGACCCGGACCCGGACACGGACCCGAACCCGGACCCTTACCCGGACCCGGACCCGGACCCGGACCCGGACCCTTACCCGGACCCAGACCCGGACCCGGACCCGGACCCGGACCCGAACCCTTACCCGGACCCGGACCCAAACCCGGAACCGGACCTGGAGCCTTACCCGGACCCGGACCCGGACCCGGACACAGACATGGACCCGGACACTTACCCGGACCCGGACCAAGACCCGGACCCAGACCGGGACCCTTATCCGGACCCGGACCCAGACCCGGACCTGGACCCTTACCCGGACCCGGACCCGAACCCGGACCCTGACCCGGTCCCTTACCCTGACCCGGACCCGGACCCGGACCCGGACCCGGACCCGGACCCGGACCCTTGCCTGGACCCGGACCCGTACCCTGACCCGGACCCGGACCCTGACCCGGACCCGGACCCGGACCCGGACCCGGACCCGGACCCGGACCCGGAACTGGACCCGGACACGGACACGGACACGGACACGGACCTGGACCCTTACCCGGACCCGGACCCGGACATGGACCCGGACACTTACCCGGACCCGGACCCGGACCCGGACCCGAACCCTTACCCGGACCCGGACCCAAACCTGGACCCGGACCTGGAGCCTTATCCGGACCCGGACCCAGACCCGGACCTGGACCCTTACCCGGACCCGGACCCGGACCATGACCCGGATCCGGACCCGGACCCGGACCCGAACCCGGACACTTACCCGGACCCGGACCAGGACCCGGACACGGACCCGGACCCTTACCCAGACCCGGACCCGGACCCGGACCCTGACCTGATCCCTTACACGGACCCGGACCCGGACCCTGACCCGGACCCTTGCCTGGACCCGGACCCGTACCCGAACCCGTACCCGTACCCGGACCCGGACCCGGACCTGGACCCGAACCCGAACCCGGACCCGGACCCGGACCCGGACCCGGACCCGGACCCGGACCCGGACACGGAGCCGGAGCCGGACGCGGACCCGGACCCGGACCCTTACCCGGGCCCGGACCCGGACCCGGACCCGAACCCGGACCCGGACCCCGACCCGGACCCGGACCCAGACCCGGACCCTTACACGGAACCGGAACCGTACCCGTACCTGGAACCGGACCCGGACCCTTACCCGGACCCGGAGCCGGACCCGGACCCGGACCCTTACCCGGCCCTGGACCCGGACCCGGACATGGACCCGGACCCTTACCTGGACCCGGACACAGACCCGGACCCGGACCCGGACCCGGACCCGGACCCTGACCCGGACCCGGACCCGGACCCGGACCCGGACCCTGACCCGGACCCGGACCCGGACCCGGACCCGGACCCGGTCCCTTACCCTGACCCGGACCCGGACCCGGACCCTGACCTGGACCCGGACACTTGCCTGGACCCGGACCCGTACTCTGACCCGGACCCGGACCCTGACCCGGACCCGGATCCGGACCCGGACCCGGACCTGGACCCGGACACGGACACGGACACGGACACGGACACGGACCCGGACCCTTACCCAGACCCGGACCCGGAACCGGACCCGGACCCGAACCCTTACCCGGACCCTTACCCGGACCCGGACCCGGACCCGGACCCTTACCCGGACCCGGACCCGGACCCTTACCTGGACCCGGACACGGACACGGACCCGAACCCGGACCCTTACCCGGACCCGGACCCGGACCCGGACCCGGACCCTTACCCGGACCCAGACCCGGACCCGGACCCGGACCCGGACCCGGACCCGGACCCGGACCCGGACCCTTACCCGGACCCGGACCCGGACCCGGACCCGGACCCGGACCCGAACCCTTACCCGGACCCGGACCCAAACCCGGACCCGGACCTGGAGCCTTACCCGGACCCGGACCCGGACCCGGACACAGACATGGACCCGGACACTTACCCGGACCCGGACCAAGACCCGGACCCAGACCGGGACCCTTATCCGGACCCGGACCCTGACCCGGACCTGGACCCTTACCCGGACCCGGACCCGAACCCGGACCCTGACCCGGTCCCTTACCCTGACCCGGACCCGGACCCGGACCCGGACCCGGACCCGGACCCGGACCCGGACCCTTGCCTGGACCCGGACCCGTACCCTGACCCGGACCCGGACCCTGACCCGGACCAGGTCCCGGACCCTTGTCCGGACCCGGACCCAGACCCGGACCTGGACCCTTACCCGGACCCGGACCCGGACCCTGACCCGGATCCGGACCCGGACCTGGACCCGAACCCGGACACTTACCCGACCCGGACCAGGACCAGGACCCGGACCCGGACCCGGAACCTGACCCAGACCCGGACCCGGACCCGGACCCGGACCCGGACCCGGACCCGGTCCCTTACCCTGACCCGGACCCGGACCCGGACCCTGACCTGGACCCGGACACTTGCCTGGACCCGGACCCGTACTCTGACCCGGACCCGGACCCTGACCCGGACCCGGATCCGGACCCGGACCCGGACCTGGACCCGGACACGGACACGGACACGGACACGGACACGGACCCGGACCCTTACCCAGACCCGGACCCGGAACCGGACCCGGACCCGAACCCTTACCCGGACCCTTACCCGGACCCGGACCCGGACCCGGACCCTTACCCGGACCCGGACCCGGACCCTTACCTGGACCCGGACACGGACACGGACCCGAACCCGGACCCTTACCCGGACCCGGACCCAGACCCGGACCCGGACCCTTACCCGGACCCAGACCCGGACCCGGACCCGGACCTGGACCCGGACCCGGACCCGGACCCGGACCCTTACCCGGACCCGGACCCGGACCCGGACCCGGACCCGGACCCGAACCCTTACCCGGACCCGGACCCAAACCCGGACCCGGACCTGGAGCCTTACCCGGACCCGGACCCGGACCCGGACACAGACATGGACCCGGACACTTACCCGGACCCGGACCAAGACCCGGACCCAGACCGGGACCCTTATCCGGACCCGGACCCTGACCCGGACCTGGACCCTTACCCGGACCCGGACCCGAACCCGGACCCTGACCCGGTCCCTTACCCTGACCCGGACCCGGACCCGGACCCGGACCCGGACCCGGACCCGGACCCTTGCCTGGACCCGGACCCGTACCCTGACCCGGACCCGGACCCTGACCCGGACCCGGACCCGGACCCGGACCCGGACCCGGACCCGGACCCGGAACTGGACCCGGACACGGACACGGACACGGACCTGGACCCTTACCCGGACCCGGACCCGGACATGGACCCGGACCCTTACCCGGACCCGGACCCGGACCCGGACCCGAACCCTTACCCGGACCCGGACCCAAACCTGGACCCGGACCGGGAGCCTTATCCGGACCCGGACCCAGACCCGGACCTGGACCCTTACCCGGACCCGGACCCGGACCATGACCCGGATCCGGACCCGGACCCGGACTCGAACCCGGACACTTACCCGGACCCGGACCAGGACCCGGACACGGACCCGGACCCTTACCCAGACCCGGACCCGGACCCGGACCCTGACCTGGACCCTTACACGGACCCGGACCCGGACCCGGACCCGGACCCGGACCCTTGCCTGGACCCGGACCCGTACCCGAACCCGTACCCGTACCCGGACCCGGACCCGTACCCGGACCCGAACCCGAACCCGGACCCGGACCCGGACCCGGACCCGGACCCGGACACGGAGCCGGAGCCGGACCCGGACCCGGACCCGGACCCTTACCCGGGCCCGGACCCGGACCCGGACCCGAACCCGGACCCGGACCCCGACCCGGACCCGGACCCAGACCCGGACCCTTACACGGAACCGGAACCGTACCCGTACCTGGAACCGGACCCGGACCCTTACCCGGACCCGGACCCGGACCCGGACCCGGACCCTTACCCGGCCCTGGACCCGGACCCGGACATGGACCCGGACCCTTACCTGGACCCGGACACAGACCCGGACCCGGACCCGGACCCGGACCCGGACCCGGACCCTGACCCGGACCCGGACCCGGACCCGGACCCGGACCCTGACCCGGACCAGGACCAGGACCAGGACGCGGACCCGGACCCTTGCCCGGATCCAGACATGGACCCGGACCCTTGCCCGGACCCGGACCCGGACATGGACCCGGACCCTTACCCGGACACGGACCCAGACACGGACCCTTACCCGGACCCGGACCCGGACCCGGACCCGGACCCGGACCCGGACCCGGACCCGGACCCGGGAATGGACCCAGATCCTTACCCGGACCCGGACACGGACAAGGACCCGGACCCGGACCAGGACCAGGACGCGGACACGGACCCTTGCCCGGATCCGGACATGGACCCGGACCCTTGCCCGGACCCGGACCCGGACATGGACCCGGACCCTTACCCGGACCCGGACCCGGACCCGGACCCTTACCCGGACCCGGACCCGGACCCGGACCCTTACCCGGACCCGGACCCGGACCCGGACCCGGACCCGGACCCTTACCCGGACCCCGACCCAGACCCGGACCCGGACCCGGACCCGGACCCGGACCCGGACCCTTACCCGGACCCGGACCCGGACCCGGACCCGGACCCTTACCCGGACCCGGACCCGGACCCGGACCCGGACCCTTACCCGGACCCGGAACCGGACCCGGACCCGGATCCGGACCCGAACCCTTACCCAAACCCGGACCCGGACCCGGACCCGGACCCGGACCCGGACCCTTACCCGGACCTGGACCCGGACCCGGACCCGGACCCGGACCCGGACCCGGACCCGGACCCGGACCCGGACCCGGACATGGACCCGGACACTTACCCGGACCCGGACCAAGACCCGGACCCCACCCGGACCCTTATCCGGACCCGGACCCAGACCCGGACCTGGACCCTTACCCGGACCCGGACCCGGACCCTGACCCGGATCCGGACCCGGACCTGGACCCGAACCCGGACACTTACCCGACCCGGACAAGGACCCGGACCCTGACCCAGACCCTTACCTAGACCCGGACCCGGACCCGGACCCGGACCCGGACCCGGACACTTGCCCGGACCCGGACCCGTACCCTGACCCGGACCCGGACCCGGACCCTGACCCGGACCCGGATCCGGACCCGGACCCGGACCTGGACCCGGACACGGACACGGACACGGACACGGACCCGGACCCTTACCCAGACCCGGACCCGGAACCGGACCCGGACCCGAACCCTTACCCGGACCCTTACCCGGACCCGGACCCGGACCCGGACCCTTACCCGGACCCGGACCCGGACCCTTACCCGGACCCGGACCCGGACACGGACCCGAACCCGGACCCTTACCCGGACCCGGACCCGGACCCGGACCCGGACCCTTACCCGGACCCAGACCCGGACCCGGACCCGGACCCGGACCCGAACCCTTACCCGGACCCGGACCCAAACCCGGACCCGGACCTGGAGCCTTACCCGGACCCGGACCCGGACCCGGACACAGACATGGACCCGGACACTTACCCGGACCCGGACCAAGACCCGGACCCAGACCGGGACCCTTATCCGGACCCGGACCCAGACCCGGACCTGGACCCTTACCCGGACCCGGACCCGAACCCGGACCCTGACCCGGTCCCTTACCCTGACCCGGACCCGGACCCGGACCCGGACCCGGACCCGGACCCGGACCCTTGCCTGGACCCGGACCCGTACCCTGACCCGGACCCGGACCCTGACCCGGACCCGGACCCGGACCCGGACCCGGACCCGGACCCGGACCCGGACCCGGACCCGGAACTGGACCCGGACACGGACACGGACACGGACACGGACCTGGACCCTTACCCGGACCCGGACCCGGACCCGGACCCGAACCCTTACCCGGACCCGGACCCAAACCTGGACCCGGACCTGGAGCCTTATCCGGACCCGGACCCGGACCATGACCCGGATCCGGACCCGGACCCGGACCCGAACCCGGACACTTACCCGGACCCGGACCAGGACCCGGACACGGACCCGGACCCTTACCCAGACCCGGACCCGGACCCGGACCCTGACCTGATCCCTTACACGGACCCGGACCCGGACCCTGACCCGGACCCTTGCCTGCACCCGGACCCGTACCCGAACCCGTACCCGTACCCGGACCCGGACCCGTACCCTGACCCGGACCCGGACCCTGACCCGGACCCGGACCCGGACCCGGACCCGGACCCGGACCCGGACCCGGACCCGGACCCGGACCCGGAACTGGACCCGGACACGGACACGGACACGGACACGGACCTGGACCCTTACCCGGACCCGGACCCGGACCCGGACCCGAACCCTTACCCGGACCCGGACCCAAACCTGGACCCGGACCTGGAGCCTTATCCGGACCCGGACCCGGACCATGACCCGGATCCGGACCCGGACCCGGACCCGAACCCGGACACTTACCCGGACCCGGACCAGGACCCGGACACGGACCCGGACCCTTACCCAGACCCGGACCCGGACCCGGACCCTGACCTGATCCCTTACACGGACCCGGACCCGGACCCTGACCCGGACCCTTGCCTGCACCCGGACCCGTACCCGAACCCGTACCCGTACCCGGACCCGGACCCGGACCCGGACCCGAACCCGAACCCGGACCCGGACCCGGACCCGGACCCGGACCCGGACCCGGACACGGAGCCGGAGCCGGACGCGGACCCGGACCCGGACCCTTACCCGGGCCCGGACCCGGACCCGGACCCGAACCCGGACCCGGACCCCGACCCGGACCAGGACCCGGACCCTGACCCAGACCCTTACCTAGACCCGGACCCGGACCCGGACCCGGACCCGGACCCGGACACTTGCCCGGACCCGGACCCGTACCCTGACCCGGACCCGGACCCGGACCCTGACCCGGACCCGGATCCGGACCCGGACCCGGACCTGGACCCGGACACGGACACGGACACGGACACGGACCCGGACCCTTACCCAGACCCGGACCCGGAACCGGACCCGGACCCGAACCCTTACCCGGACCCTTACCCGGACCCGGACCCGGACCCGGACCCTTACCCGGACCCGGACCCGGACCCTTACCCGGACCCGGACCCGGACACGGACCCGAACCCGGACCCTTACCCGGACCCGGACCCGGACCCGGACCCGGACCCTTACCCGGACCCAGACCCGGACCCGGACCCGGACCCGGACCCGAACCCTTACCCGGACCCGGACCCAAACCCGGACCCGGACCTGGAGCCTTACCCGGACCCGGACCCGGACCCGGACACAGACATGGACCCGGACACTTACCCGGACCCGGACCAAGACCCGGACCCAGACCGGGACCCTTATCCGGACCCGGACCCAGACCCGGACCTGGACCCTTACCCGGACCCGGACCCGAACCCGGACCCTGACCCGGTCCCTTACCCTGACCCGGACCCGGACCCGGACCCGGACCCGGACCCGGACCCGGACCCTTGCCTGGACCCGGACCCGTACCCTGACCCGGACCCGGACCCTGACCCGGACCCGGACCCGGACCCGGACCCGGACCCGGACCCGGACCCGGACCCGGACCCGGAACTGGACCCGGACACGGACACGGACACGGACACGGACCTGGACCCTTACCCGGACCCGGACCCGGACCCGGACCCGAACCCTTACCCGGACCCGGACCCAAACCTGGACCCGGACCTGGAGCCTTATCCGGACCCGGACCCGGACCATGACCCGGATCCGGACCCGGACCCGGACCCGAACCCGGACACTTACCCGGACCCGGACCAGGACCCGGACACGGACCCGGACCCTTACCCAGACCCGGACCCGGACCCGGACCCTGACCTGATCCCTTACACGGACCCGGACCCGGACCCTGACCCGGACCCTTGCCTGCACCCGGACCCGTACCCGAACCCGTACCCGTACCCGGACCCGGACCCGGACCCGGACCCGAACCCGAACCCGGACCCGGACCCGGACCCGGACCCGGACCCGGACCCGGACACGGAGCCGGAGCCGGACGCGGACCCGGACCCGGACCCTTACCCGGGCCCGGACCCGGACCCGGACCCGAACCCGGACCCGGACCCCGACCCGGACCCGGACCCAGACCCGGACCCTTACACGGAACCGGAACCGTACCCGTACCTGGAACCGTACCCGGACCCTTACCCGGACCCGGAGCCGGACCCGGACCCGGACCCTTACCCGGCCCTGGACCCGGACCCGGACATGGACCCGGACCCTTACCTGGACCCGGACACAGACCCGGACCCGGACCCGGACCCGGACCCGGACCCTGACCCGGACCCGGACCCGGACCCGGACCCGGACCCTGACCCGGACCCGGACCAGGACCAGGACGCGGACCCGGACCCTTGCCCGGATCCGGACATGGACCCGGACCCTTGCCCGGACCCGGACCCGGACATGGACCCGGACCCTTACCCGGACACGGACCCGGACACGGACCCTTACCCAAACCCGGACCCGGACCCGGACCCGGACCCGGACCCGGACCCTTACCCGGACCCAGACCCGGACCCGGACATGGATCCGCACCCGGACCCGGATCCGGACCCGGACCCGGACCCAGACCCGGACCCGGACCCGGACCCGGACCCGAACCCGAACCCGGACCCGGACCCGGACCCGGACCCGGACACGGACACGGAGCCGGAGCCGGACCCGGACCCGGACCCGGACCCTTACCCGGACCCGGACCCGGACCCGGACCCGGACCCGGACCCGGACCCGGACATGGACCCGGACACTTACCCGGACCCGGACCAAGACCCGGACCCGGACCCGGACCCTTGTCCGGACCCGGACCCAGACCCGGACCTGGACCCTTACCCGGACCCGGACCCGGACCCTGACCCGGATCCGGACCCGGACCTGGACCCGAACCCGGACACTTACCCGACCCGGACAAGGACCCGGACCCGGACCCGGAACCTGACCCAGACCCGGACCCGGACCCGGACCCGGACCCGGACCCGGACCCGGTCCCTTACCCTGACCCTGACCCGGACCCGGACCCGGACCCTGACCTGGACCCGGACACTTGCCTGGACCCGGACCCGTACTCTGACCCGGACCCGGACCCTGACCCGGACCCGGATCCGGACCCGGACCCAGACCTGGACCCGGACCCGGACACGGACACGGACACGGACACGGACCCGGACCCTTACCCAGACCCGGACCCGGAACCGGACCCGGACCCGAACCCTTACCCGGACCCTTACCCGGACCCGGATCCGGACCCGGACCCTTACCCGGACCCGGACCCGGACCCTTACCCGGACCCGGACACGGACACGGACCCGAACCCGGACCCTTACCCGGACCCGGACCCGGACCCGGACCCGGACCCTTACCCGGACCCAGACCCGGACCCGGACCCGGACCCGGACCCGAACCCTTACCCGGACCCGGACCCAAACCCGGACCCGGACCTGGAGCCTTACCCGGACCCGGACCCGGACCCGGACACAGACATGGACCCGGACACTTACCCGGACCCGGACCAAGACCCGGACCCAGACCGGGACCCTTATCCGGACCCGGACCCAGACCCGGACCTGGACCCTTACCCGGACCCGGACCCGAACCCGGACCCTGACCCGGTCCCTTACCCTGACCCGGACCCGGACCCGGACCCAGACCCGGACCCGGACCCTTGCCTGGACCCGGACCCGTACCCTGACCCGGACCCGGACCCTGACCCGGACCCGGACCCGGACCCGGACCCGGACCCGGACCCGGACCCGGACCCGGACCCGGACCCGGAACTGGACCCGGACCCGGACACGGACACGGACCTGGACCCTTACCCGGACCCGGACCCGGACATGGACCCGGACCCTTACCCGGACCCGGACCCGGACCCGGACCCGAACCCTTACCCGGACCCGGACCCAAACCTGGACCCGGACCTGGAGCCTTATCCGGACCCGGACCCAGACCCGGACCTGGACCCTTACCCGGACCCGGACCCGGACCATGACCCGGATCCGGACCCGGACCCGGACCCGAACCCGGACACTTACCCGGACACGGACCAGGACCCGGACACGGACCCGGACCCTTACCCAGACCCGGACCCGGACCCGGACCCTGACCTGGACCCTTACACGGACCCGGACCCGGACCCGGACCCGGACCCGGACCCGGACCCTTGCCTGGACCCGGACCCGTACCCGAACCCGTACCCGTACCCGGACCCGGACCCGGACCCGGACCCGAACCCGAACCCGGACCCGGACCCGGACCCGGACCCGGACACGGACCCGGACACGGAGCTGGAGCCGGACCCGGACCCGGACCCGGACCCTTACCCGGGCCCGGACCCGGACCCGGACCCGAACCCGGACCCGGACCCCGACCCGGACCCGGACCCAGACCCGGACCCTTACACGGAACCGGAACCGTACCCGTACCTGGAACCGGACCCGGACACTTACCCGGACCCGGACCCGGACCCGGACCCGGACCCTTACCCGGCCCTGGACCCGGACCCGGACATGGACCCGGACCCTTACCTGGACCCGGACACAGACCCGGACCCGGACCCGGACCCGGACCCGGACCCGGACCCTGACCCGGACCCGGACCCGGACCCGGACCCGGACCCGGACCCGGACCCTGACCCGGACCCGGACCAGGACCAGGACGCGGACCCGGACCCTTGCCCGGATCCGGACATGGACCCGGACCCTTGCCCGGACCCGGACCCGGACATGGACCCGGACCCTTACCCGGACACGGACCCGGACACGGACCCTTACCCGGACCCGGACCCGGACCCGGACCCGGACCCGGACCCGGACCCGGACCCGGACCCGGGAATGGACCCAGATCCTTACCCGGACCCGGACACGGACAAGGACCCGGACCCGGACCAGGACCAGGACGCGGACACGGACCCTTGCCCGGATCCGGACATGGACCCGGAACCTTGCCCGGACCCGGACCCGGACATGGACCCGGACCCTTACCCGGACCCGGACCCGGACCCGGACCCTTACCCGGACCCGGACCCGGACCCGGACCCTTACCCGGACCCGGACCCGGACCCTTACCCGGACCCGGACCCGGACCCGGACCCGGACCCGGACCCTTACCCGGACCCCGACCCAGACCCGGACCCGGACCCGGACCCGGACCCGGACCCGGACCCTTACCCGGACCCGGACCCGGACCCGGACCCGGACCCTTACCCGGACCCGGACCCGGACCCGGACCCGGACCCTTACCCGGACCCGGAACCGGACCCGGACCCGGATCCGGACCCGAACCCTTACCCAAACCCGGACCCGGACCCGGACCCGGACCCGGACCCGGACCCTTACCCGGACCCGGACCCGGACCCGGACCCGGACCCGGACCCGGACCCGGACCCGGACCCGGACATGGACCCGGACACTTACCCGGACCCGGACCAAGACCCGGACCCGGACCCGGACCCTTATCCGGACCCGGACCCAGACCCAGACCTGGACCCTTACCCGGACCCGGACCCGGACCCTGACCCGGATCCGGACCCGGACCTGGACCCGAACCCGGACACTTACCCGACCCGGACCAGGACCCGGACCCTGACCCAGACCCTTACCCAGACCCGGACCCGGACCCGGACCCGGACCCGGACACTTGCCTGGACCCGGACCCGTACCCTGACCCGGACCCGTACCCTGACCCGGACCCGGACCCTGACCCGGACCCGGATCCGGACCCGGACCCGGACCTGGACCCGGACACGGACACGGACACGGACACGGACACGGACACGGACCCTTACCCAGACCCGGACCCGGAACCGGACCCGGACCCGAACCCTTACCCGGACCCTTACCCGGACCCGGACCCGGACCCGGACCCTTACCCGGACCCGGACCCGGACCCTTACCCGGACCCGGACCCGGACACGGACCCGAACCCGGACCCTTACCCGGACCCGGACCCGGACCCGGACCCGGACCCTTACCCGGACCCAGACCCGGACCCGGACCCGGACCCGGACCCGAACCCTTACCCGGACCCGGACCCAAACCCGGACCCGGACCTGGAGCCTTACCCGGACCCGGACCCGGACCCGGACACAGACATGGACCCGGACACTTACCCGGACCCGGACCAAGACCCGGACCCAGACCGGGACCCTTATCCGGACCCGGACCCAGACCCGGACCTGGACCCTTACACGGACCCGGACCCGAACCCGGACCCTGACCTGGTCCCTTACCCTGACCCGGACCCGGACCCGGACCCGGACCCGGACCCGGACCCTTGCCTGGACCCGGACCCGTACCCTGACCCTTACCCGGACCCGGACCCGGACATGGACCCGGACCCTTACCCGGACCCGGACCCGGACCCGGACCCGAACCCTTACCCGGACCCGGACCCAAACCTGGACCCGGACCTGGAGCCTTATCCGGACCCGGACCCAGACCCGGACCTGGACCCTTACCCGGACCCGGACCCGGACCATGACCCGGATCCGGACCCGGACCCGGACCCGAACCCGAACCCGGACACTTACCCGGACCCGGACCAGGACCCGGACACGGACCCGGACCCTTACCCAGACCCGGACCCGGACCCGGACCCTGACCTGGACCCTTACACGGACCCGGACCCGGACACTTACCCGGACCCGGACCAGGACCCGGACACGGACCCGGACCCTTACCCAGACCCGGACCCGGACCCGGACCCTGACCTGGACCCTTACACGGACCCGGACCCGGACCCGGACCCGGACCCTTGCCTGGACCCGGACCCGTACCCGAACCCGGACCCGGACCCGGACCCGGACCCGGACCCGGACCCGAACCCGAACCCGGACCCGGACCCGGACCCGGACCCGGACCCGGACCCGGACACGGAGCCGGAGCCGGACCCGGACCCGGACCCGGACCCTTACCCGGGCCCGGACCCGGACCCGGACCCGGACCCGAACCCGGACCCGGACCCCGACCCGGACCCGGACCCAGACCCGGACCCTTACACGGAACCGGAACCGTACCCGTACCTGGAACCGGACCCGGACCCTTACCCGGACCCGGACCCGGACCCGGACCCGGACCCTTACCCGGCCCTGGACCCGGACCCGGACATGGACCCGGACCCTTACCTGGACCCGGACACAGACCCGGACCCGTACCCGTACCCTGCCCCGGACCCGGACCCTGACCCGGACCCGGACCCGGACCCGGACCCGGACCAGGACCAGGACGCGGACCCGGACCCTTGCCCGGATCCGGACATGGACCCGGACCCTTGCCCGGACCCGGACCCGGACATGGACCCGGACCCTTACCCGGACACGGACCCGGACACGGACCCTTACCCGGACCCGGACCCGGACCCGGACCCGGACCCGGACCCGGACCCGGACCCGGGAATGGACCCAGATCCTTACCCGGACCCGGACACGGACAAGGACCCGGACCCGGACCAGGACCAGGACGCGGACACGGACCCTGACCCGGACCCGGACCAGGACCAGGACGCGGACCCGGACCCTTGCCCGGATCCGGACATGGACCCGGACCCTTGCCCGGACCCGGACCCGGACATGGACCCGGACCCTTACCCGGACACGGACCCGGACACGGACCCTTACCCGGACCCGGACCCGGACCCGGACCCGGACCCGGACCCGGACCCGGACCCGGACCCGGGAATGGACCCAGATCCTTACCCGGACCCGGACACGGACAAGGACCCGGACCCGGACCAGGACCAGGACGCGGACACGGACCCTTGCCCGGATCCGGACATGGACCCGGAACCTTGCCCGGACCCGGACCCGGACATGGACCCGGACCCTTACCCGGACCCGGACCCGGACCCGGACCCTTACCCGGACCCGGACCCGGACCCGGACCCTTACCCGGACCCGGACCCGGACCCTTACCCGGACCCGGACCCGGACCCGGACCCGGACCCGGACCCTTACCCGGACCCCGACCCAGACCCGGACCCGGACCCGGACCCGGACCCGGACCCGGACCCTTACCCGGACCCGGACCCGGACCCGGACCCGGACCCTTACCCGGACCCGGACCCGGACCCGGACCCGGACCCTTACCCGGACCCGGAACCGGACCCGGACCCGGATCCGGACCCGAACCCTTACCCAAACCCGGACCCGGACCCGGACCCGGACCCGGACCCGGACCCTTACCCGGACCCGGACCCGGACCCGGACCCGGACCCGGACCCGGACCCGGACCCGGACCCGGACATGGACCCGGACACTTACCCGGACCCGGACCAAGACCCGGACCCGGACCCGGACCCTTATCCGGACCCGGACCCAGACCCAGACCTGGACCCTTACCCGGACCCGGACCCGGACCCTGACCCGGATCCGGACCCGGACCTGGACCCGAACCCGGACACTTACCCGACCCGGACCAGGACCCGGACCCTGACCCAGACCCTTACCCAGACCCGGACCCGGACCCGGACCCGGACCCGGACCCGGACACTTGCCTGGACCCGGACCCGTACCCTGACACGGACCCGTACCCTGACCGGGACCCGGACCCTGACCCGGACCCGGATCCGGACCCGGACCCGGACCTGGACCCGGACACGGACCCGGACACGGACACGGACCCTGACCCGGACCCGGACCCGGACCCGGACCCGGACCCGGACCCGGACCCTGACCCGGACCCGGACCAGGACCAGGACGCGGACCCGGACCCTTGCCCGGATCCGGACATGGACCCGGACATGGACCCGGACACTTACCCGGACCCGGACCAAGACCCGGACCCGGACCCGGACCCTTATCCGGACCCGGACCCAGACCCAGACCTGGACCCTTACCCGGACCCGGACCCGGACCCTGACCCGGATCCGGACCCGGACCTGGACCCGAACCCGGACACTTACCCGACCCGGACCAGGACCCGGACCCTGACCCAGACCCTTACCCAGACCCGGACCCGGACCCGGACCCGGACCCGGACCCGGACACTTGCCTGGACCCGGACCCGTACCCTGACCCGGACCCGTACCCTGACCGGGACCCGGACCCTGACCCGGACCCGGATCCGGACCCGGACCCGGACCTGGACCCGGACACGGACCCGGACACGGACACGGACCCTGACCCGGACCCGGACCCGGACCCGGACCCGGACCCGGACCCGGACCCTGACCCGGACCCGGACCCGGACCCTGACCCGGACCCGGACCAGGACCAGGACGCGGACCCGGACCCTTGCCCGGATCCGGACATGGACCCGGACCCTTGCCCGGACCCGGACCCGGACATGGACCCGGACCCTTACCCGGACACGGACCCGGACACGGACCCTTACCCGGACCCGGACCCGGACCCGGACCCGGACCCGGACCCGGACCCGGACCCGGACCCGGGAATGGACCCAGATCCTTACCCGGACCCGGACACGGACAAGGACCCGGACCCGGACCAGGACCAGGACGCGGACACGGACCCTTGCCCGGATCCGGACATGGACCCGGAACCTTGCCCGGACCCGGACCCGGACATGGACCCGGACCCTTACCCGGACCCGGACCCGGACCCGGACCCTTACCCGGACCCGGACCCGGACCCGGACCCTTACCCGGACCCGGACCCGGACCCTTACCCGGACCCGGACCCGGACCCGGACCCGGACCCGGACCCTTACCCGGACCCCGACCCAGACCCGGACCCGGACCCGGACCCGGACCCGGACCCGGACCCTTACCCGGACCCGGACCCGGACCCGGACCCGGACCCTTACCCGGACCCGGACCCGGACCCGGACCCGGACCCTTACCCGGACCCGGAACCGGACCCGGACCCGGATCCGGACCCGAACCCTTACCCAAACCCGGACCCGGACCCGGACCCGGACCCGGACCCGGACCCTTACCCGGACCCGGACCCGGACCCGGACCCGGACCCGGACCCGGACCCGGACCCGGACCCGGACATGGACCCGGACACTTACCCGGACCCGGACCAAGACCCGGACCCGGACCCGGACCCTTATCCGGACCCGGACCCAGACCCAGACCTGGACCCTTACCCGGACCCGGACCCGGACCCTGACCCGGATCCGGACCCGGACCTGGACCCGAACCCGGACACTTACCCGACCCGGACCAGGACCCGGACCCTGACCCAGACCCTTACCCAGACCCGGACCCGGACCCGGACCCGGACCCGGACCCGGACACTTGCCTGGACCCGGACCCGTACCCTGACCCGGACCCGTACCCTGACCCGGACCCGGACCCTGACCCGGACCCGGATCCGGACCCGGACCCGGACCTGGACCCGGACACGGACACGGACACGGACACGGACACGGACACGGACCCTTACCCAGACCCGGACCCGGAACCGGACCCGGACCCGAACCCTTACCCGGACCCTTACCCGGACCCGGACCCGGACCCGGACCCTTACCCGGACCCGGACCCGGACCCTTACCCGGACCCGGACCCGGACACGGACCCGAACCCGGACCCTTACCCGGACCCGGACCCGGACCCGGACCCGGACCCTTACCCGGACCCAGACCCGGACCCGGACCCGGACCCGGACCCGAACCCTTACCCGGACCCGGACCCGGACCCGGACCCGAACCCTTACCCGGACCCGGACCCAAACCCGGACCCGGACCTGGAGCCTTACCCGGACCCGGACCCGGACCCGGACACAGACATGGACCCGGACACTTACCCGGACCCGGACCAAGACCCGGACCCAGACCGGGACCC
Organism: Arizona elegans; assembly: GCA_022577455.1. Classification (NCBI taxonomy): domain Eukaryota; kingdom Metazoa; phylum Chordata; class Lepidosauria; order Squamata; family Colubridae; genus Arizona; species Arizona elegans. The sequence goes on from JAKOOJ010000026.1 coordinate 786,483, forward strand.
TTATCCGGACCCGGACCCAGACCCGGACCTGGACCCTTACACGGACCCGGACCCGAACCCGGACCCTGACCTGGTCCCTTACCCTGACCCGGACCCGGACCCGGACCCGGACCCGGACCCGGACCCTTGCCTGGACCCGGACCCGTACCCTGACCCTTACCCGGACCCGGACCCGGACATGGACCCGGACCCTTACCCGGACCCGGACCCGGACCCGGACCCGAACCCTTACCCGGACCCGGACCCAAACCTGGACCCGGACCTGGAGCCTTATCCGGACCCGGACCCAGACCCGGACCTGGACCCTTACCCGGACCCGGACCCGGACCATGACCCGGATCCGGACCCGGACCCGGACCCGAACCCGAACCCGGACACTTACCCGGACCCGGACCAGGACCCGGACACGGACCCGGACCCTTACCCAGACCCGGACCCGGACCCGGACCCTGACCTGGACCCTTACACGGACCCGGACCCGGACACTTACCCGGACCCGGACCAGGACCCGGACACGGACCCGGACCCTTACCCAGACCCGGACCCGGACCCGGACCCTGACCTGGACCCTTACACGGACCCGGACCCGGACCCGGACCCGGACCCTTGCCTGGACCCGGACCCGTACCCGAACCCGGACCCGGACCCGGACCCGGACCCGGACCCGGACCCGAACCCGAACCCGGACCCGGACCCGGACCCGGACCCGGACCCGGACCCGGACACGGAGCCGGAGCCGGACCCGGACCCGGACCCGGACCCTTACCCGGGCCCGGACCCGGACCCGGACCCGGACCCGAACCCGGACCCGGACCCCGACCCGGACCCGGACCCAGACCCGGACCCTTACACGGAACCGGAACCGTACCCGTACCTGGAACCGGACCCGGACCCTTACCCGGACCCGGACCCGGACCCGGACCCGGACCCTTACCCGGCCCTGGACCCGGACCCGGACATGGACCCGGACCCTTACCTGGACCCGGACACAGACCCGGACCCGTACCCGTACCCTGCCCCGGACCCGGACCCTGACCCGGACCCGGACCCGGACCCGGACCCGGACCCTGACCCGGACCCGGACCAGGACCAGGACGCGGACCCGGACCCTTGCCCGGATCCGGACATGGACCCGGACCCTTGCCCGGACCCGGACCCGGACATGGACCCGGACCCTTACCCGGACACGGACCCGGACACGGACCCTTACCCGGACCCGGACCCGGACCCGGACCCGGACCCGGACCCGGACCCGGACCCGGGAATGGACCCAGATCCTTACCCGGACCCGGACACGGACAAGGACCCGGACCCGGACCAGGACCAGGACGCGGACACGGACCCTTGCCCGGATCCGGACATGGACCCGGACCCTTGCCCGGACCCGGACCCGGACATGGACCCGGACCCTTACCCGGACCCGGACCCGGACCCGGACCCGGACCCTTACCCGGACGCGGACCCGGACCCGGACCCTTACCCGGACCCGGACCCGAACCCGGACCCTGACCCGGTCCCTTACCCTGACCCGGACCCGGACCCGGACCCGGACCCGGACCCGGACCCTTGCCTGGACCCGGACCCGTACCCTGACCCGGACCCGGACCCTGACCCGGACCCGGACCCGGACCCGGACCCGGACCCGGACCCGGACCCGGACCCGGAACTGGACCCGGACACGGACACGGACCTGGACCATTACCCGGACCCGGACCCGGACATGGACCCGGACCCTTACCCGGACCCGGACCCGGACCCGGACCCGAACCCTTACCCGGACCCGGACCCAAACCTGGACCCGGACCTGGAGCCTTATCCGGACCCGGACCCAGACCCGGACCTGGACCCTTACCCGGACCCGGACCCGGACCATGACCCGGATCCGGACCCGGACCCGGACCCGAACCCGAACCCGGACACTTACCCGGACCCGGACCCGGACCCGGACCCGGACCCGAACCCGGACCCGGACCCCGACCCGGACCCGGACCCTGACCTGGACCCTTACACGGAACCGGAACCGTACCCGTACCTGGAACCGGACCCGGACCCTTACCCGGACCCGGACCCGGACCCGGACCCGGACCCGGACCCGGACCCTTACCCGGCCCTGGACCCGGACCCGGACATGGACCCGGACCCTTACCTGGACCCGGACACAGACCCGGACCCGTACCCGGACCCTGCCCCGGACCCGGACCCTGACCCGCACCCGGACCCGGACCCGGACCCGGACCCTGACCCGGACCCGGACCAGGACCAGGACGCGGACCCGGACCCTTGCCCGGATCCGGACATGGACCCGGACCCTTGCCCGGACCCGGACCCGGACATGGACCCGGACCCTTACCCGGACACGGACCCGGACACGGACCCTTACCCGGACCCGGACCCGGACCCGGACCCGGACCCGGACCCGGACCCGGACCCGGGAATGGACCCAGATCCTTACCCGGACCCGGACACGGACAAGGACCCGGACCCGGACCAGGACCAGGACGCGGACACGGACCCTTGCCCGGATCCGGACATGGACCCGGACCCTTGCCCGGACCCGGACCCGGACATGGACCCGGACCCTTACCCGGACCCGGACCCGGACCCGGACCCGGACCCTTACCCGGACCCGGACCCGGACCCGGACCCTTACCCGGACCCGGACCCGAACCCGGACCCTGACCCGGTCCCTTACCCTGACCCGGACCCGGACCCGGACCCGGACCCGGACCCGGACCCTTGCCTGGACCCGGACCCGTACCCTGACCCGGACCCGGACCCTGACCCGGACCCGGACCCGGACCCGGACCCGGACCCGGACCCGGACCCGGACCCGGAACTGGACCCGGACACGGACACGGACACGGACCTGGACCCTTACCCGGACCCGGACCCGGACATGGACCCGGACCCTTACCCGGACCCGGACCCGGACCCGGACCCGAACCCTTACCCGGACCCGGACCCAAACCTGGACCCGGACCTGGAGCCTTATCCGGACCCGGACCCAGACCCGGACCTGGACCCTTACCCGGACCCGGACCCGGACCATGACCCGGATCCGGACCCGGACCCGGACCCGAACCCGAACCCGGACACTTACCCGGACCCGGACCAGGACCCGGACACGGACCCGGACCCTTACCCAGACCCGGACCCAGACCCGGACCCTGACCTGGACCCTTACACGGACCCGGACCCGGACCCGGACCCGGACCCTTGCCTGGACCCGGACCCGTACCCGAACCCGTACCCGGACCCGGACCCGGACCCGGACCCGGACCCGAACCCGAACCCGGACCCGGACCCGGACCCGGACCCGGACCCGGACACGGAGCCGGAGCCGGACCCGGACCCGGACCCGGACCCTTACCCGGGCCCGGACCCGGACACGGACCCGGACCCGAACCCGGACCCGGACCCGGACCCGGACCCTTACCCGGACCCGGAACCGGACCCGGACCCGGATCCGGACCCGAACCCTTACCCAAACCCGGACCCGGACCCGGACCCGGACCCGGACCCGGACCCGGACCCTTACCCGGACCCGGAACCGGACCCGGACCCGGACCCGGACCCGGACCCGGACCCGGACCCGGACCCGGACCCGGACCCGGACCCGGACCCGGACATGGACCCGGACACTTACCCGGACCCGGACCAAGACCCGGACCCGGACCCGGACCCTTATCCGGACCCGGACCCAGACCCGGACCTGGACCCTTACCCGGACCCGGACCCGGACCCTGACCCGGATCCGGACCCGGACCTGGACCCGAACCCGGACACTTACCCGACCCGGACCAGGACCCGGACCCTGACCCAGACCCTTACCCAGACCCGGACCCGGACCCGGACCCGGACCCGGACCCGGACCCGGACCCGGTCCCTTACCCTGACCCGGACCCGGACCCGTACCCTGACCCGGACCCGTACCCTGACCCGGACCAGGATCCGGACCCGGACCCGGACCTGGACCCGGACACGGACACAGACACGGACACGGACCCGGACCCTTACCCGGACCCGGAACCGGACCCGGACCCGGACCCGGACCCTTACCCGGACCCGGACCCGGACCCGGACCCTTACCCGGACCCGGACCCGGACCCGTACCCTTACCCGGACCCGGACCCGGACCCGGACCCGAACCCGGACCCTTACCCGGACCCGGACCCGGACCCGGACCCTTACCCGGACCCAGACCCGGACCCGGACCCGGACCCGAACCCTTACCCGGACCCGGACCCAAACCCGGACCCGGACCTGGAGCCTTACCCGGACCCGGACCCGGACCCAGACCCAGACATGGACCCGGACACTTACCCGGACCCGGACCAAGACCCGGACCCAGACCCGGACCCTTATCCGGACCCGGACCCAGACCCGGACCTGGACCCTTACCCGGACCCGGTCCCGGACAATGACCCGGATCCGGACCCGGACCCGGACCCGAACGCGGACACTTACCCGGACCCGGACCAGGACCCGGACCCGGACCCGGACCCTTACCCAGACCCGGACCCGGACCCGGACCCTGACCTGGACCCTTACACGGACCCGGACCCGGACCCGGACCCGGACCCGGACCCGGACCCGGACCCGGACCCGGACCCGGACCCGGACCCGGACATGGACCCGGACACTTACCCGGACCCGGACCAAGACCCGGACCCGGACCCGGACCCTTATCCGGACCCGGACCCAGACCCGGACCTGGACCCTTACCCGGACCCGGACCCGGACCCTGACCCGGATCCGGACCCGGACCTGGACCCGAACCCGGACACTTACCCGACCCGGACCAGGACCCGGACCCTGACCCAGACCCTTACCCAGACCCGGACCCGGACCCGGACCCGGACCCGGACCCGGACCCGGTCCCTTACCCTGACCCGGACCCGGACCCGTACCCTGACCCGGACCCGTACCCTGACCCGGACCCGGATCCGGACCCGGACCCGGACCTGGACCCGGACACGGACACAGACACGGACACGGACCCGGACCCTTACCCGGACCCGGACCCGGAACCGGACCCGGACCCGGACCCTTACCCGGACCCAGACCCGGACCCGGACCCTTACCCGGACCCGGACCCGGACCCGGACCCTTACCCGGACCCAGACCCGGACCCGGACCCGGACCCGAACCCTTACCCGGACCCGGACCCAAACCCGGACCCGGACCTGGAGCCTTACCCGGACCCGGACCCGGACCCGGACCCAGACATGGACCCGGACACTTACCCGGACCGGGACCCTTACCCGGACCCAGACCCGGACCCTTATCCGGACCCGGACCCAGACCCGGACCTGGACCCTTACCCGGACCCGGTCCCGGACAATGACCGGGATCCGGACCCGGACCCGGACCCGAACGCGGACACTTACCCGGACCCGGACCAGGACCCGGACCCGGACCCGGACCCGGACCCTTACCCAGACCCGGACCCGGACCCGGACCCTGACCTGGACCCTTACACGGACCCGGACCCGGACCCGGACCCGGACCCTTGCCTGTACCCGGACCCGGACCCTGACCCAGACCCGTACCCTGACCCGGACCCGGATCCGGACCCGGACCCGGACCTGGACCCGGACCCGGACCCGGACCCGGACCCTTACCCGGACCCGGACCCGGACCCTTACCCGGACCCGGACCCGGACCCGGACCCGGACCCTTACCCGGACCCGGAACCGGACCCGGACCCGGATCCGGACCCGAACCCTTACCCAAACCCGGACCCGGACCCGGACCCGGACCCGGACCCGGACCCTTACCCGGACCCGGACCCGGACCCGGACCCGGACCCGGACCCGGACCCGGACCCGGACCCGGACCCGGACCCGGACATGGACCCGGACACTTACCCGGACCCGGACCAAGACCCGGACCCGGACCCGGACCCTTATCCGGACCCGGACCCAGACCCGGACCTGGACCCTTACCCGGACCCGGACCCGGACCCTGACCCGGATCCGGACCCGGACCTGGACCCGAACCCGGACACTTACCCGACCCGGACCAGGACCCGGACCCTGACCCAGACCCTTACCCAGACCCGGACCCGGACCCGGACCCGGACCCGGACCCGGACCCGGACCCGGACCCGGACCCGGTCCCTTACCCTGACCCGGACCCGGACCCGTACCCTGACCCGGACCCGTACCCTGACCCGGACCCGGATCCGGACCCGGACCCGGACCTGGACCCGGACACGGACACAGACACGGACACGGACCCGGACCCTTACCCGGACCCGGACCCGGAACCGGACCCGGACCCGGACCCAAACCCGGACCCGGACCTGGAGCCTTACCCGGACCCGGACCCGGACCCGGACCCAGACATGGACCCGGACACTTACCCGGACCCGGACCAAGACCCGGACCCGGACCCGGACCCGGACCCTTACCCGGACCCGGACCCGGACCCGTACACTTACCCGGACCCAGACCCGGACCCGGACCCGAACCCGGACCCTTACCCGGACCCGGACCCGGACCCGGACCCTTACCCGGACCCAGACCCGGACCCGGACCCGGACCCGAACCCTTACCCGGACCCGGACCCAAACCCGGACCCGGACCTGGAGCCTTACCCGGACCCGGACCCGGACCCGGACCCAGACATGGACCCGGACACTTACCCGGACCCGGACCCTTACCCGGACCCAGACCCGGACCCTTATCCGGACCCAGACCCAGACCCGGACCTGGACCCTTACCCGGACCCGGTCCCGGACAATGACCGGGATCCGGACCCGGACCCGGACCCGAACGCGGACACTTACCCGGACCCGGACCAGGACCCGGACCCGGACCCAGACCCGGACCCTTACCCGGACCCAGACCCGGACCCGGACCCGGACCCGAACCCTTACCCGGACCCGGACCCAAACCCGGACCCGGACCTGGAGCCTTACCCGGACCCGGACCCGGACCCGGACCCAGACATGGACCCGGACACTTACCCGGACCCGGACCCTTACCCGGACCCAGACCCGGACCCTTATCCGGACCCGGACCCAGACCCGGACCTGGACCCTTACCCGGACCCGGTCCCGGACAATGACCGGGATCCGGACCCGGACCCGGACCCGAACGCGGACACTTACCCGGACCCGGACCAGGACCCGGACCCGGACCCGGACCCGGACCCTTACCCAGACCCGGACCCGGACCCGGACCCTGACCTGGACCCTTACACGGACCCGGACCCGGACCCGGACCCGGACCCTTGCCTGTACCCGGACCCGGACCCTGACCCAGACCCGTACCCTGACCCGGACCCGGATCCGGACCCGGACCCGGACCTGGACCCGGACCCGGACCCGGACCCAGACCCTTACCCGGACCCGGACCCGGACCCTTACCCGGACCCGGACCCGGACCCGGACCCGGACCCTTACCCGGACCCGGAACCGGACCCGGACCCGGATCCGGACCCGAACCCTTACCCAAACCCGGACCCGGACCCGGACCCGGACCCGGACCCGGACCCTTACCCGGACCCGGACCCGGACCCGGACCCGGACCCGGACCCGGACCCGGACCCGGACCCGGACCCGGACCCGGACATGGACCCGGACACTTACCCGGACCCGGACCAAGACCCGGACCCGGACCCGGACCCTTATCCGGACCCGGACCCAGACCCGGACCTGGACCCTTACCCGGACCCGGACCCGGACCCTGACCCGGATCCGGACCCGGACCTGGACCCGAACCCGGACACTTACCCGACCCGGACCAGGACCCGGACCCTGACCCAGACCCTTACCCAGACCCGGACCTGGACCCGGACCCGGACCCGGACCCGGACCCGGACCCGGACCCGGTCCCTTACCCTGACCCGGACCCGGACCCGTACCCTGACCCGGACCCGTACCCTGACCCGGACCCGGATCCGGACCCGGACCCGGACCTGGACCCGGACACGGACACAGACACGGACACGGACCCGGACCCTTACCCGGACCCGGACCCGGAACCGGACCCGGACCCGGACCCTTACCCGGACCCGGACCCGGACCCGGACCCTTACCCGGACCCGGACCCGGACCCGTACCCTTACCCGGACCCGGACCCGGACCCGAACCCGGACCCTTACCCGGACCCGGACCCGGACCCGGACCCTTACCCGGACCCAGACCCGGACCCGGACCCGGACCCGAACCCTTACCCGGACCCGGACCCAAAGCCGGACCCGGACCTGGAGCCTTACCCGGACCCTTACCCGGACCCGGACCCAGACATGGACCCGGACACTTACCCGGACCCGGACCAAGACCCGGACCCAGACCCGGACCCTTATCCGGACCCGGACCCAGACCCGGACCTGGACCCTTACCCGGACCCGGTCCCGGACAATGACCCGGATCCGGACCCGGACCCGGACCCGAACGCGGACACTTACCCGGACCCGGACCAGGACCCGGACCCGGACCCGGACCCTTACCCAGACCCGGACCCGGACCCGGACCCTGACCTGGACCCTTACACGGACCCGGACCCGGACCCGGACCCGGACCCGGACCCGGACCCGGACCCGGACCCGGACCCGGACCCGGACCCGGACATGGACCCGGACACTTACCCGGACCCGGACCAAGACCCGGACCCGGACCCGGACCCTTATCCGGACCCGGACCCAGACCCGGACCTGGACCCGAACCCGGACACTTACCCGACCCGGACCAGGACCCGGACCCGGACCCGGACCCATACCCAGACCCGGAACCGGACCCGGACCCGGACCCGGACCCGGTCCCTTACCCTGACCCGGACCCGGACCCGTACCCGTACCCTGACCCGGACCCGGACCCTGACCCATACCCGGATCCGGACCCGGACCCGGACCTGGACCCGGACACGGACACGGACACGGACACGGACCCGGACCCTTACCCGGACCCGGACCCGGAACCGGACCCGGACCCGGACCCTTACCCGGACCCGGACCCGGACCCGGACCCTTACCCGGACCCGGACCCGGACCCGTACCCTTACCCGGACCCGGACCCGGACCCGGACCCGAACCCGGACCCTTACCCGGACCCGGACCCGGACCCGGACCCTTACCCGGACCCAGACCCGGACCCGGACCCGGACCCGGACCCGAACCCTTACCCGGACCCGGACCCAAACCCGGACCCGGACCTGGAGCCTTACCCGGACCCGGACCCGGACCCGGACCCAGACATGGACCCGGACACTTACCCGGACCCGGACCAAGACCCGGACCCAGACCCGGACCCTTATCCGGACCCGGACCCAGACCCGGACCTGGACCCTTACCCGGACCCGGACCCGGACAATGACCCGGATCCGGACCCGGACCAGGACCCGAACCCGGACACTTACCCGGACCCGGACCAGGACCCGGACCCGGACCCGGACCCTTACCCAGACCCGGACCAGGACCCGGACCCGGACCCGGACCCTTACCCAGACCCGGACCCGGACCCGGACCCTGACCTGGACCCTTACACGGACCCGGACCCGGACCCGGACCCGGACCCTTGCCTGGACCCGGACCCGGACCCTGACCCGGACCCGTACCCTGACCCGTACCCGGACCCGGACCCGGACACGGACCTGGACCCGGACACGGACCCGGACATGGACCCGGACCCTTACCCGGACCCGGACCCGGACCCGGACCCAGACCCGGACCCTTACCCGGACGCGGACCGGACCCGGACCCGGACCCGGACCCTTACCCGGACCCGGACCCGGACTTGGACCCGGAAACTTACCCGGACCCGGACCCAGACCCGGACCCGGACCCGGACCCTTACCCGGAACCGGACCCAGACCCGGACCCGGACCCTGACCCGGACCCGGACCCGGACCCGGACCCGGACCCGGACCCGGACCCGGACCCTTACCCGGACCCGGACCAGGACCAGGACCCGGACCCGGACCCTTACCCGGACCCGGACTCGGACCCGGACCCTTACCCAGACCCGGACCCGGACATGGACCCGGACCCTTACCCGGACCGGGACCCGGACCCGGACCCGGACCTGGACCCGGACCCGGACCCGGACCCGGACCCGGACCCGGACCCGGACCCTTACCCAGACCGGACCGGACCCGGACCCGGACCCTGACCCTTACCCGGACCCAGACCCGGACCCGGACCCGGACCCTTACGCGGACACGGACCTGGACCCGGACACGGACACGGACCCGGACCCCTTACCCGGACCCGGACCCGGACCCGGACGCGGACCCGGACCCGGACATGGACCCGGATCCTTACCCAGACCCGGACCCGGACAAGGACCCGGACCCGGACCCGGACCCGGACCCGAACCCTTACCCAAACCCTGACCCGGACCCGGACCCGGACCCGGACCCGGACCCGGACCCGGACCCTTACCCGGACCCGGACCCGGACCCGGACATGGACCCGGACCCGGACCCTTACCCGGACCCGGACCCGGACCCGGACACGGACACGGACCTGGACCCGGACCCGGACCCTTACCCGGACCCGGACCTGGACCCAGACCCGGACCCGGACCCGGACTGGGACCCTTACCCGGACCCGGACCCGGACCCGGACCCGGACCCGGACCCGGACCCGGACCCGGACCCGAACCCTTACCCAAACCCTGACCCGGACCCGGACCCGGACCCGGACCCGGACCCGGACCCGGACCCGGACCCTTACCCGGACACGGACACGGACCGGGACACTTGCCCGGACCCGGACCCAAACCCGGACCCGGACCTGGAGCCTTACCCGGACCCGGACCCGGACCCGGACCCAGACATGGACCCGGACACTTACCCGGACCCGGACCAAGACCCGGACCCAGACCCGGACCCTTATCCGGACCCGGACCCAGACCCGGACCTGGACCCTTACCCGGACCCGGACCCGGACAATGACCCGGATCCGGACCCGGACCCGGACCCGAACCCGGACACTTACCCGGACCCGGACCAGGACCCGGACCCGGACCCGGACCCTTACCCAGACCCGGACCTGGACCCGGACCCGGACCCGGACCCTTACCCAGACCCGGACCCGGACCCGGACCCTGACCTGGACCCTTACACGGACCCGGACCCGGACCCGGACCCTTGCCTGGACCCGGACCCGGACCCTGACCCGTACCCGTACCCTGACCCGGACACGGACCCGGACCCGGACACGGACCTGGACCCGGACACGGACATGGACCCGGACTCGGACCCGGACCCTTACCCAGACCCGGACCCGGACATGGACCCGGACCTTTACCCGGACCGGGACCCGGACCCGGACCCGGACCTGGACCCGGACCCGGACCCGGACCCGGACCCGGACCCGGACCCTTACCCAGACCGGACCGGACCCGGACCCGGACCCTGACCCTTACCCGGACCCAGACCCGGACCCGGACCCGGACCCTTACGCGGACACGGACCTGGACCCGGACACGGACACGGACCCGGACCCCTTACCCGGACCCGGACCCGGACCCGGACGCGGACCCGGACCCGGACATGGAACCGGATGCTTACCCAGACCCGGACCCGGACAAGGACCCGGACCCGGACCCGGACCCGGACCCGAACCCTTACCCAAACCCTGACCCGGACCCGGACCCGGACCCGGACCCCGACCCGGACCCGGACCCGGACCCGGACCCTTACCCGGACCCGGACCCGGACCCGGACATGGACCCGGACCCTTACCCGGACCCGGACCCGGACCCGGACTTGGACCCGGAAACTTACCCGGACCCGGACCCAGACCCGGACCCGGACCCGGACCCTTACCCGGAACCGGACCCAGACCCGGACCCGGACCCTGACCCGGACCCGGACCCGGACCCGGACCCGGACCCGGACCCGGACCCGGACCCTTACCCGGACCCGGACCAGGACCAGGACCCGGACCCGGACCCTTACCCGGACCCGGACTCGGACCCGGACCCTTACCCAGACCCGGACCCGGACATGGACCCGGACCCTTACCCGGACCGGGACCCGGACCCGGACCCGGACCTGGACCCGGACCCGGACCCGGACCCGGACCCGGACCCGGACCCGGACCCTTACCCAGACCGGACCGGACCCGGACCCGGACCCTGACCCTTACCCGGACCCAGACCCGGACCCGGACCCGGACCCTTACGCGGACACGGACCTGGACCCGGACACGGACACGGACCCGGACCCCTTACCCGGACCCGGACCCGGACCCGGACGCGGACCCGGACCCGGACATGGACCCGGATCCTTACCCAGACCCGGACCCGGACAAGGACCCGGACCCGGACCCGGACCCGGACCCGAACCCTTACCCAAACCCTGACCCGGACCCGGACCCGGACCCGGACCCGGACCCGGACCCGGACCCTTACCCGGACCCGGACCCGGACCCGGACATGGACCCGGACCCGGACCCTTACCCGGACCCGGACCCGGACCCGGACCCGGACACGGACCTGGACCCGGACCCGGACCCTTACCCGGACCCGGACCTGGACCCAGACCCGGACCCGGACCCGGACTGGGACCCTTACCCGGACCCGGACCCGGACCCGGACCCGGACCCGGACCCGGACCCGGACCCGAACCCTTACCCAAACCCTGACCCGGACCCGGACCCGGACCCGGACCCGGACCCTTACCCGGACACGGACACGGACCGGGACACTTGCCCGGACCCGGACCCAAACCCGGACCCAGACCTGGAGCCTTACCCGGACCCGGACCCGGACCCGGACCCAGACATGGACCCGGACACTTACCCGGACCCGGACCAAGACCCGGACCCAGACCCGGACCCTTATCCGGACCCGGACCCAGACCCGGACCTGGACCCTTACCCGGACCCGGACCCGGACAATGACCCGGATCCGGACCCGGACCCGGACCCGAACCCGGACACTTACCCGGACCCGGACCAGGACCCGGACCCGGACCCGGACCCTTACCCAGACCCGGACCTGGACCCGGACCCGGACCCGGACCCTTACCCAGACCCGGACCCGGACCCGGACCCTGACCTGGACCCTTACACGGACCCGGACCCGGACCCGGACCCTTGCCTGGACCCGGACCCGGACCCTGACCCGTACCCGTACCCTGACCCGGACACGGACCCGGACCCGGACACGGACCTGGACCCGGACACGGACATGGACCCGGACTCGGACCCGGACCCTTACCCAGACCCGGACCCGGACATGGACCCGGACCCTTACCCGGACCGGGACCCGGACCCGGACCCGGACCCGGACCTGGACCCGGACCCGGACTCGGACCCGGACCCGGACCCGGACCCGGACCCTTACCCAGACCGGACCGGACCCGGACCCGGACCCTGACCCTTACCCGGACCCAGACCCGGACCCGGACCCGGACCCTTACGCGGACACGGACCTGGACCCGGACACGGACACGGACCCGGACCCCTTACCCGGACCCGGACCCGGACCCGGACGCGGACCCGGACCCGGACATGGAACCGGATGCTTACCCAGACCCGGACCCGGACAAGGACCCGGACCCGGACACTTACACGGACCCGGACCCGGACCCGGACCCGGACCCGGACACTTACACGGACCCGGACCCGGACCCGGACCCGGACGGGGACCCGGACCCGGACCCGGACCCTTACCCGGACCCGGACCCGGACCCGGACCCTTACCCGGACCCGGACCCGGACCCTTACCCGGACCCGGACCCGGACCCGGACCCGGACCCGGACCCAGACATGGACCCGGACACTTACCCGGACCCGGACCAAGACCCGGACCCAGACCCGGACCCTTATCCGGACCCGGACCCAGACCCGGACCTGGACCCTTACCCGGACCCGGACCCGGACAATGACCCGGATCCGGACCCGGACCCGGACCCGAACCCGGACACTTACCCGGACCCGGACCAGGACCCGGACCCGGACCCGGACCCTTACCCAGACCCGGACCAGGACCCGGACCCGGACCCGGACCCTTACCCAGACCCGGACCCGGACCCGGACCCTGACCTGGACCCTTACACGGACCCGGACCCGGACCCGGACCCGGACCCTTGCCTGGACCCGGACCCGGACCCTGACCCGGACCCGTACCCTGACCCGGACCCGGACCCGGACCCGGACACGAACCTGGACCCGGACACGGACATGGACACGGACACGGACCCGGACCCTTACCCGGACCCGGACCCGGACATGGACCCGGACCCTTACCCGGACCCGGACCCGGACCCGGACCCAGACCCGGACCCTTACCCGGACGCGGACCGGACCCGGACCCGGACCCGGACCCTTACCCGGACCCGGACCCGGACTTGGACCCGGACACTTACCCGGACCCGGACCCAGACCCGGACCCGGACCCGGACCCTTACCCGGAACCGGACCCAGACCCGGACCCGGACCCTGACCCGGACCCGGACCCGGACCCGGACCCGGACCCGGACCCTGACCCGGACCCGGACCCGGACCCGGACCCGGACCATTACCCGGACCCGGACCAGGACCAGGACCCAGACCCGGACCCTTACCCGGACCCGGACTCGGACCCGGACCCTTACACAGACCCGGACCCGGACATGGACCCGGACCCTTACCCGGACCGGGACCCGGACCCGGACCCGGACCTGGACCCGGACCCGGACCCGGACCCGGACCCGGACCCGGACCCTTACCCAGACCGGACCGGACCCGGACCCGGACCCTGACCCTTACCCGGACCCAGACCCGGACCCGGACCCGGACCCTTACGCGGACACGGAACTGGACCCGAACACGGACACGGACCCGGACCCCTTACCCGGACACGGACACGGACCCGGACGCGGACCCGGACCCGGACATGGACCCGGATCCTTACCCAGACCCGGACCCGGACAAGGACCCGGACCCGGACCCGGACCCGGACCCGAACCCTTACCCAAACCCTGACCCTGACCCGGACCCGGACCCGGACCCGGACCCGGACCCGGACCCGGACCCGGACCCGGACCCGGACCCAGACCCGGACCCGGACCCGGAGCCGGACCCGGACCCGGACCCAGACATGGACTCGGATCCTTACCCGGACCCGGACCCGGACCCGGACCCGGACTCGGACCCAGACCCGGACCCGGACCCGGACCCGGACCCGGACCCGGACCCGGACCCGGACCCGGACCCGGACCCGGACCCTTACCCGGACCCGGAACCTTACCCGGACCCGGACCCGGACCCGGATCCGGACCCGGACCCGGACCCGAACCCTTACCCAAACCCTGACCCGGACCCGGACCCGGACCCGGACCCGGACCCGGACGCGGACACTTACACGGACCCGGACCCGGACTCGGACTGGGACCCGGACCCGGACCCGGACCCTTACCCGGACCCGGACCCGGACCCGGACCCGGACCCTTACCCGGACCCGGACCCGGACCCGGAATCGGACCCGGACCCGGACCCGGACCCGGACCCGGACCCAGACATGGACCCGGACACTTACCCGGACCCGGACCAAGACCCGGACCCAGACCCGGACCCTTATCCGGACCCGGACCCAGACCCGGACCTGGACCCTTACCCGGACCCGGACCCGGACAATGACCCGGATCCGGACCCGGACCCGGACCCGAACCCGGACACTTACCCGGACCCGGACCAGGACCCGGACCCGGACCCGGACCCTTACCCAGACCCGGACCAGGACCCGGACCCGGACCCGGACCCTTACCCAGACCCGGACCCGGACCCGGACCCTGACCTGGACCCTTACACGGACCCGGACCCGGACCCGGACCCGGACCCTTGCCTGGACCCGGACCCGGACCCTGACCCGGACCCGTACCCTGACCCGTACCCGGACCCGGACCCGGACACGGACCTGGACCCGGACACGGACATGGACACGGACACGGACCCGGACCCTTACCCGGACCCGGACCCGGACATGGACCCGGACCCTTACCCGGACCCGGACCCGGACCCGGACCCAGACCCGGACCCTTACCCGGACGCGGACCGGACCCGGACCCGGACCCGGACCCTTACCCGGACCCGGACCCGGACTTGGACCCGGACACTTACCCGGACCCGGACCCAGACCCGGACCCGGACCCGGACCCTTACCCGGAACCGGACCCAGACCCGGACCCGGACCCTGACCCGGACCCGGACCCGGACCCGGACCCGGACCCGGACCCGGACCCGGACCCGGACCCTTACCCGGACCCGGACCAGGACCAGGACCCGGACCCCGACCCTTACCCTGACCCGGACCCGGACCCGGACCCGGACCCGGACCCGGACCCGGACACTTACACGGACCCGGACCCGGACCCGGACCCGGACCGGGACCCGGACCCGGACCCGGACCCTTACCCGGACCCGGACCCGGACCCGGACCCTTACCCGGACCCGGACCCGGACCCGGAATCGGACCCGGACCCGGACCCGGACCCGGACCCAGACATGGACCCGGACACTTACCCGGACCCGGACCAAGACCCGGACCCAGACCCGGACCCTTATCCGGACCCGGACCAGACCCGGACCTGGACCCTTACCCGGACCCGGACCCGGACAATGACCCGGATCCGGACCCGGACCCGGACCCGAACCCGGACACTTACCCGGACCCGGACCAGGACCCGGACCCGGACCCGGACCCTTACCCAGACCCGGACCAGGACCCGGACCCGGACCCGGACCCTTACCCAGACCCGGACCCGGACCCGGACCCTGACCTGGACCCTTACACGGACCCGGACCCGGACCCGGACCCGGACCCTTGCCTGGACCCGGACCCGGACCCTGACCCCGACCCGTACCCTGACCCGGACCCGGACCCGGACCCGGACACGGACCTGGACCCGGACACGGACATGGACACGGACACGGACCCGGACCCTTACCCGGACCCGGACCCGGACATGGACCCGGACCCTTACCCGGACCCGGACCCGGACCCGGACCCAGACCCGGACCCTTACCCGGACGCGGACCGGACCCGGACCCGGACCCGGACCCTTACCCGGACCCGGACCCGGACTTGGACCCGGACACTTACCCGGACCCGGACCCAGACCCGGACCCGGACCCGGACCCTTACCCGGAACCGGACCCAGACCCGGACCCGGACCCTGACCCGGACCCGGACCCGGACCCGGACCCGGACCCGGACCCGGACCCGGACCCGGACCCGGACCCTTACCCGGACCCGGACCAGGACCAGGACCCGGACCCGGACCCTTACCCGGACCCGGACTCGGACCCGGACCCTTACCCGGACCCGGACCCGGACCAGGACCCAGACCCGGACCCTTACCCGGACGCGGACCGGACCCGGACCCGGACCCGGACCCTTACCCGGACCCGGACCCGGACTTGGACCCGGACACTTACCCAGCCCCGGACCCAGACCCGGACCCGGACCCGGACCCTTACCCGGAACCGGACCCAGACCCGGACCCGGACCCTGACCCGGACCCGGACCCGGACCCGGACCCGGACCCGGACCCGGACCCGGACCCGGACCCGGACCCGGACCCGGACCCGGACCCTTACCCGGACCCGGACCAGGACCAGGACCCGGACCCGGACCCTTACCCGGACCCGGACTCGGACCCGGACCCTTACCCAGACCCGGACCGGACATGGACCCGGACCCTTACCCGGACCGGGACCCGGACCCGGACCCGGACCCGGACCCGGACCCGGACCCGAACCCGGACCCGGACCCGGACCCGGACATGGATCTGCACCCGGACCCGGATCCGGACCCGGACCCGGACCCGGACCCGGACCCAGACCCGGACCCGGACCCGGACCCGGACCCGAACCCGAACCCGGACCCGGACCCGGACCCGGACCCGGACCCGGACCCGGACACGGAGCCGGACCCGGACCCGGACCCGGACCCGGACCCGGACCCGGACCCGGACCCGGACCCAGACCCGGACCCGGACCCTTACACGGACCCTGACCCGGACCCGGACCCTGACCCGGACCCGGACAAGGACCAGGACGCGGACCCGGACCCTTGCCCGGATCCGGACATGGACCCGGACCCTTGCCCGGACCCGGACCCGGACATGGACCCGGACAATTACCCGGACCCAGACCCGGACCCGGACCCTTACCCGGACCCGGACCCGGACCCGGACCCTTACCCGGACCCGGACCCGGACCCGGACCCGGACCCGGGAATGGACCCGGATCCTTACCCGGACCCGGACCCGGACCCGGACAAGGACCCGGACCCGGACCCGGACCCGGACCAGGACCTGGACCCGGACCCGGACCCGGACCCGGACATGGACCCGGATCCTTACCCGGACCCGGACCCGGACCCGGACCCAGACCCGGACCCGGACCCGGACCCGGACCCGGACCTGGACCCGGACCCGGACCCGGACCCGGACATGGACCCGGATCCTTACCCGGACCCGGACCCGGACCCGGACCCAGACCCGGACCCGGACCCGGACCCGGACCCGGACCCGGACCCGGACCCTTACCCGGACCCGGACCTGGACCCTTACCCGGACCCGGACCCGGACCCGGACCCGGACCCGGACCCGGACCCTTACCCGGACCCGGACCCGGACCCGGACCCGGACCCGGATCCGGACCCGAACCCTTACCCAAACCCGGACACAGTCCCGGACCCGGACCCGGACCCTTACCCGGACCCAGACCCGGACCCGGACATGGACCCGGACCCTTACCCGGATCCGGACCCGGACCCGGACCCGGACCCGGACCCGGACCCGGACCCGGACCCGGACCCGGACCCGGACCCGGACCCGGACCCGGACCCGGACCCTTACACGGAACCGGACCCGGACCCGTACCCGTACCTGGAACCGGACCCGGACCCTTACCCGGACCCGGACCCGGACCCGGACCCGGACCCTTACCCGGCCCTGGACCCGGACCCGGACATGGACCTGGACCCTTAACCGGACCCGGAACCAGACCCGGACCCGGACCCGGACCCGGACCCGGACCCGGACCCGGACCCGGACCCGGACCCGGACCCTTACCCGGACCCGGACCCGGACCTGGACCCTGACCCGGACCCGGACCCGGACCCGGACACTGACCCTTACCCGGACCCGGACCCGGACCCTTACCCTGACCCGGACCCGGACCCGGACCCGGACCCGGACACTGACCCTTACCCGGACACGGACACGGACCCTTACCCGGACCCGGACCCGGACCCGGACCCGGACCCCGACCCGGACCCGGACCCGGACCCTTACCCGCACCCGGACCCGGACCCGGACCCGAACCCGGACCCGGACCCCGACCCGGACCCGGACCCTAACACGGAACCGGACCCGTACCCGTACCTGGAACCGGACCCGGACCCTTACCCGGACCCGTACCCGGACCCGGACCCGGACCCGGACCCGGACCCGGACCCGGACACTGACCCTTACCCGGACCCGGACCCGGACCCGGACCCGGACCCGGACCCGGACCCGGACCCGGATCCGGACATGGACCCGGACCCTTGCCCGGACCCGGACCCGGACATGGACCCGGACCCTTACCCGGACCCGGACCCGGACCTGGACCCTTACCCGGACCCGGACCCGGACCCGGACCCTTACCCGGACCCGGACCCGGACCCGGACCCGGACCCGGACCCGGACCCGGACCCGGACCCGGACCCGGACCTGGACCCGGACCCGGGAATGGACCCAGATCCTTACCCGGACCCGGACCCGGACCCGGACCCGGACCCTGACCCGGACCCGGACCCGGACCCGGACCCGGACCCGGACCCGGACCCTGACCCGGACCCGGACCAGGACCAGGACGCGGACCCGGACCCTTGCCCGGATCCGGACATGGACCCGGACCCTTGTCCGGACCCGGACCCGGACATGGACCCGGACCCTTACCCGGACCCGGACCCGGACCTGGACCCTTACCCGGACCCTTACCCGGACCCGGACCCGGACCCGGACCCGGACCCGGACCCGGACCCGGACCCGGACCTGGACCCGGACCCTTACCCGGACCCGGACCCGGACCCGGACCCGGACCCGGACCCGGATCCGGACCCGAACCCTTACCCAAACCCGGACCCGGACCCGGACCCGGACCCGGACCCGGACCCGGACCCTTACCCGGACCCAGACCCGGACCCGGACATGGACCCGGACCCTTACCCGGATCCGGACCCGGACCCGGACCCGGACCCGGACCCGGACCCGGACCCGGACCCGGACCCGGACCCGGACCCGGACCCGGACCCGGACCCGGACCCTTACACGGAACCGGACCCGGACCCGTACCCGTACCTGGAACCGGACCCGGACCCTTACCCGGACCCGGACCCGGACCCGGACCCGGACCCTTACCCGGCCCTGGACCCGGACCCGGACATGGACCTGGACCCTTAACCGGACCCGGAACCAGACCCGGACCCGGACCCGGACCCGGACCCGGACCCGGACCCGGACCCGGACCCGGACCCTTACCCGGACCCGGACCCGGACCTGGACCCTGACCCGGACCCGGACCCGGACCCGGACACTGACCCTTACCCGGACCCGGACCCGGACCCTTACCCTGACCCGGACCCGGACCCGGACCCGGACCCGGACACTGACCCTTACCCGGACACGGACACGGACCCTTACCCGGACCCGGACCCGGACCCGGACCCGGACCCCGACCCGGACCCGGACCCGGACCCTTACCCGCACCCGGACCCGGACCCGGACCCGAACCCGGACCCGGACCCCGACCCGGACCCGGACCCTAACACGGAACCGGACCCGTACCCGTACCTGGAACCGGACCCGGACCCTTACCCGGACCCGTACCCGTACCCGGACCCGGACCCGGACCCGGACCCTTACCCGGCCCTGGACCCGAACCCGGACATGGACCTGGACCCTTAACCGGACCCGGAACCAGACCCGGACCCGGACCCGGACCCGGACCCGGACCCGGACCCGGACCCGGACCCGGACCCTTACCCGGACCCGGACCCGGACCTGGACCCTGACCCGGACCCGGACCCGGACCCGGACACTGACCCTTACCCGGACCCGGACCCGGACCCGGACCCGGACCCGGACCCGGACCCGGACCCGGACCCGGATCCGGACATGGACCCGGACCCTTGCCCGGACCCGGACCCGGACATGGACCCGGACCCTTACCCGGACCCGGACCCGGACCTGGACCCTTACCCGGACCCGGACCCGGACCCGGACCCTTACCCGGACCCGGACCCGGACCCGGACCCGGACCCGGACCCGGACCCGGACCCGGACCCGGACCTGGACCCGGACCCGGGAATGGACCCAGATCCTTACCCGGACCCGGACCCGGACCCGGACCCGGACCCTGACCCGGACCCGGACCCGGACCCGGACCCGGACCCGGACCCGGACCCTGACCCGGACCCGGACCAGGACCAGGACGCGGACCCGGACCCTTGCCCGGATCCGGACATGGACCCGGACCCTTGTCCGGACCCGGACCCGGACATGGACCCGGACCCTTACCCGGACCCGGACCCGGACCTGGACCCTTACCCGGACCCTTACCCGGACCCGGACCCGGACCCGGACCCGGACCCGGACCCGGACCCGGACCCGGACCCGGACCTGGACCCGGACCCTTACCCGGACCCGGACCCGGACCCGGACCCGGACCCGGACACGGATCCGGACCCGAACCCTTACCCAAACCCGGACCCGGACCCGGACCCGGACCCGGACCCGGACCCGGACCCTTACCCGGACCCAGACCCGGACCCGGACATGGATCCGGACCCGGACCCGGATCCGGACCCGGACCTGGACCCGGACCCAGACCTGGACCCGGACCCGGACCCGGACCCGAACCCGAACCCGGACACGGACCCGGACCCGGACCCGGACCCGGACCCGGACCCTTACCCGGACCCGGACCCGGACCCGGACCCGGATCCGGACCCGAACCCTTACCCGGACCCAGACCCGGACCCGGACATGGATCCGCACCCGGACATGGACCCGGACCCTTACCCGGACCCGGACACAGACCCGGACCCGGACCCGGACCCGGACCCGGACCCGGACCCGGACCCTGACCCGGACCCGGACCCGGACCCGGACCCGGACCCGGACCCGGACCCGGACCCGGACCCGGACCCGGACCCGGATCCGGACCCGAACCCTTACCCAAACCCGGACCCGGACCCGGACCCGGACCCGGACCTGGACCCGGACCCTTACCCGGACCCAGACCCGGACCCGGACATGGATCCGCACCCGGACCCGGATCCGGACCCGGACCCGGACCCGGACCCAGACCCGGACCCGGACCCGGACCCGGACCCGAACCCGAACCCGGACCCGGACCCGTACCCGTACCCGGATCCAGACCCGGACACGGAGCCGGAGCCGGACCCGGACCCGGACCCGGACCCGGACCCGAACCCGGACCCGGACCCGGACCCAGACCCAGACCCTTACACGGAACCGGACCCGGACCCGTACCCGTACCTGGAACCGGACCCGGACCCTTACCCGGACCCGGACCCGGACCCGGACCCGGACCCTTACCCGGCCCTGGACCCGGACCCGGACACGGACCCGGACCCTTACCCGGACCCGGACACAGACCCGGACCCGGACCCGGACCCGGACCCGGACCCGGACCCGGACCCGGAACCGGACCCTAACCCGGACCCGGACCAGGACGCGGACCCGGACCCTTGCCCGGATCCGGACATGGACCCGGACCCTTGCCCGGACCCGGACCCGGACATGGACCCGGACCCTTACCCGGACCCGGACCCGGACCCGGACCCTTACCCGGCCCTGGACCCGGACCCGGACATGGACCCGGACCCTTACCCGGACCCGGACACAGACCCGGACCCGGACCCGGACCCGGACCCGGACCCGGACACGGACCCGGACCCGGACCTGGACCCGGACCCTGACCCGGACCCGGACCCGGACCCGGACCCTGACCCGGACCCGGACCCGGACCCGGACCCGGACCCGGACCCTGACCCGGACCCGGACCAGGACCAGGACGCGGACCCGGACCCTTGCCCGGATCCGGACATGGACCCGGACCCTTGCCCGGACCCGGACCCGGACATGGACCCAGACCCTTACCCGGACCCGGACCCGGACCTGGACCCTTACCCGGACCAGGACCCGGACCCGGACCCTTACCTGGACCCAGACCCGGACCCGGACCCTGACCCGGACCCGGACCCGGACCCGGACCCGGACCCGGACCCTGACCCGGAACCGGACCAGGACCAGGACGCGGACCCGGACGCTTGCCCGGATCCGGACATGGACCCGGACCCTTGCCCGGACCCGGACCCGGACATGGACCCGGACCCTTACCCGGACCCGGACCCGGACCTGGACCCTTACCCGGACCCGGACCCGGACCCGGACCCTTACCCGGACCCGGACCCGGACCCGGACCCGAACCCGGACCCGGACCCGGACCCGGACCCGGACCCGGACCCGGGAATGGACCCAGATCCTTACCCGGACCCGGACCCGGACAAGGACCCGGACCCGGACCAGGACCAGGACGCGGACCCGGACCCTTGCCCGGATCCGGACATGGACCCGGACCCTTGCCCGGAACCGGACCCGGACATGGACCCGGACCATTACCCGGACCCGGACCCGGACCCGGACCCTTACCCGGACCCGGACCCGAACCCGGACCCTTACCCGGACCCGGACCCAGACCCGGACCCGGACCCGGACCCGGACCCGGACCCGGACACGGACCCGGACCCGGACCCGGACCCGGACCCGGGAATGGACCCAGATCCTTACCCGGACCCGGACCCGGACAAGGACCCGGAACCGGAACCGGACCCGGACCTGGACCCGGACCTGGACCCGGACCCGGACATGGACCCTGATCCTTACCCGGACACGGACCCGGACACGGACCCAGACCCGGACCCGGACCCGGACCCGGACCCGGACCCGGACCCTTACCCGGACCCGGACCCGGACCTGGACCCGGACCCGGACCCGGACCCTTACCCGGACCCGGACCCGGACCCGGACCCGGATCCGGACCCGAACCCTTACCCAAACCCGGACCCGGACCCGGACCCGGACCCGGACCCGGACCCGGACCCGGACCCGGACCCTTACCCGGACCCAGACCCGGACCCGGACATGGATCCGGACCCGGACCCGGATCCGGACCCGGACCTGGACCCGGACCCAGACCTGGACCCGGACCCGGACCCGGACCCGAACCCGAACCCGGACACGGACCCGGACCCGGACCCGGATCCGGACCCGGACACGGAGCCGGAGCCGG
The DNA here is from genome assembly GCA_022577455.1 of Arizona elegans. Lineage (NCBI taxonomy): Eukaryota > Metazoa > Chordata > Lepidosauria > Squamata > Colubridae > Arizona > Arizona elegans. Next base: position 810,792 of record JAKOOJ010000026.1, read on the forward strand.
ACCCGGACCCGGACCCGGACCCGGACCCGGACCCGAACCCGGACCCGGACCCGGACCCAGACCCAGACCCTTACACGGAACCGGACCCGTACCCGTACCTGGAACCGGACCCGGACCCTTACCCGGACCCGGACCCGGACCCGGACCCGGACCCTTACCCGGCCCTGGACCCGGACCCGGACATGGACCCGGACCCTTACACGGACACGGACACAGACCCGGACCCGGACCCGGACCCGGACCCGGACCCGGACCCGGACCCTGACCCGGACCCGGACCCGGACCCGGACCCGGACCCGGACCCGGACCCGGACCCGGACCCGGACCCTTACCCGGACCCGGACCCGGACCAGGACGCGGACCCGGACCCTTGCCCGGATCCGGACATGGACCCGGACCCTTGCCCGGACCCGGACCCGGACATGGACCCGGACCCTTACCCGGACCCGGACCCAGACCTGGACCCTTACCCGGACCCTTACCGGGACCCGTACCCGTACCCGGACCCGTACCCGGACCCGTACCCGGACCCGGACCCGGACCCGGACCCGGACCCGGACCCGGACCCTTACCCGGACCCGGACCCGGACCCGGACCCGGACCCGGATCCGGACCCGAACCCTTACCCAAACCCGGACCCGGACCCGGGAATGGACCCAGATCCTTACCCGGACCCGGACCCGGACAAGGACCCGGACCCGGACCAGGACCAGGACGCGGACCCGGACCCTTGCCCGGATCCGGACATGGACCCGGACCCTTGCCCGGACCCGGACCAGAACATGGACCCGGACCCTTACCCGGACCCGGACCCGGACCTGGACCCTTACCCGGACCCTTACCCGGACCCGGACCCGGACCCTTACCCGGACCCGGACCCGGACCCGGACCCGGACCCGGACCCGGACCCGGACCCGGACCCGGACCCGGACCCTTACCCGGACCCGGACCCGGACCCGGACCCGGACCCGGATCCGGACCCGAACCCTTACCCAAACCCGGACCCGGACCCGGACACGGACCCGGACACGGACCCGGACCCGGACCCGAATCCTTACCCAAACCCGGACCCGGATCCGGACCTGGACCCGGACCCGGACCCGGACCCGGACCCTTACCCGGACCCAGACCCGGACCCGGACATGGATCCGCACCCGGACCCGGATCCGGACCCGGACCCGGACCCGGACCCAGACCCGGACCCGGACCCGGACCCGGACCCGAACCCGAACCCGGACCCGGACCCGGACCCGGACCCGGATCCGGACCCGGACATGGACCCGGACCCTTACACGGACCCGGACCCGGACCCGGACCCGGACCCGGACCCGGACCCGGACCCGGACCCGGACCGGACCCGGACCCGGACCCGGACCCGGACCCTTACCTGGACCCGGACCCGGACCCGGACCCGGATCCGGACCCGAACCCTTACCCAAACCCAGACCCAGACCCGGACCCGGACATGGATCCGCACCCGGACCCGGATCCGGACCCGGACCCGGACCCGGACCCAGACCCGGACCCGGACCCGGACCCGGACCCGGACCCGGACCCGAACCCGAACCCGGACCCGGACCCGGACCCGGACCCGGATCCGGACCCGGACACGGAGCCGGACCCGGACCCGTACCCGGACCCGGACCCGAACCCGGACCCGGACCCGGACCCAGACCCCGGACCCTTACACGGAACCGGACCCGTACCCGTACCTGGAACCGGACCCGGACCCTTACCCGGACCCGGACCCGGACCCGGACCCGGACCCTTACCCGGCCCTGGACCCGGACCCGGACCCGAACCCGAACCCGGACACGGACCCGGACCCGGACCCGGACCCGGATCCGGACCCGGACACGGAGCCGGAGCCGGACCCGGACCCGGACCCGGACCCGAACACGGACCCGGACCCGGACCCAGACCCAGACCCTTACACGGAACCGGTCCCGTACCCGTACCTGGAACCGGACCCGGACCCTTACCCGGACCCGGACCCGGACCCGGACCCTGACCCTTACCCGGCCCTGGACCCGGACCCGGACATGGACCCGGACCCTTACCCGGACACGGACACAGACCCGGAACCGGACCCGGACCCGGACCCGGACCCGGACCCGGACCCAGACCCGGACCCGGACATGGATCCGCACCCGGACCCGGATCCGGACCCGGACCCAGACCCGGACCCGGACCCAGACCCGGACCCGGACCCGGACCCGGACCCGAACCCGAACCCGGACCCGGACCCGGACCCGGACCCGGACCCGGACGCGGACCCTGACCCGGACCCGGACCAGGACCAGTACGCGGACCCGGACCCTTGCCCGGATCCAGACATGGACCCGGACCCTTGCCCGGACCCGGACCCGGACATGGACCCGGATCCTTACCCGGACCCGGACATGGATCCGCACCCGGACCCGGATCCGGACCCGGACCTGGACCCGGACCCAGACCTGGACCCGGACCCGGACCCGGACCCGGACCCGAACCCGAACCCGGACACGGACCCGGACCCGGACCCGGACCCGGATCCGGACCCGGACACGGAGCCGGAGCCGGACCCGGACCCGGACCCGGACCCGAACACGGACCCGGACCCGGACCCAGACCCAGACCCTTACACGGAACCGGACCCGTACCCGTACCTGGAACCGGACCCGGACACAGACCCGGACCCGGACCCGGACCCGGACCCGGACCCGGACCCTGACCCGGACCCGGACCCGGACCCGGACCCGGACCCGGACCCGGACCCGGACCCGGACCCGGACCCTTACCCGGACCCGGACCCGGACCCGGACCCGGATCCGGACCCGAACCCTTACCCAAACCCGGACCCGGACCCGGACCCGGACCCGGACCCGGACCCGGACCCGGACCCGGACCCGGACCCTTACCCGGACCCAGACCCGGACCCGGACATGGATCCGCACCCGGACCCGGATCCGGACCCGGACCCGGACCCGGACCCGGACCCAGACCCGGACCCGGACCCGGACCCGGACCCGAACCCGAACCCGGACCCGGACCCGGACCCGGACCCGGATCCGGACCCGGACACGGAGCCGGAGCCGGACCCGGACCCGGACCCGGACCCGAACCCGGACCCGGACCCGGACCCAGACCCAGACCCTTACAGGGAACCGGACCCGTACCCGTACCTGGAACCGGAAACGGACCCGGACCCTTACCCGGACCCGGACCCGGACCCGGACCCGGACCCGGACCCGGACCCTTACCCGGCCCTGGACCCGGACCCGGACATGGACCCGGACCCTTACCCGGACCCGGACACAGACCCGGACCCGGACCCGGACCCGGACCCGGACCCGGACCCGGACCCGGACCCGGACCCGGACCCGGACCCGGACCCGGACCCGGACCCGGACCCTTACCCGGACCCGGACGCTGACCCGGACCCGGACCAGGACGCGGACCCGGACACTTGCCCGGATCCGGACATGGACCCGGACCCTTGCCCGGACCCGGACCCGGACATGGACCCGGACCCTTACCCGGACCCGGACCTGGACCCGGACCTGGACCCTTACCCGGACCCGGACCCGGACCCGGACCCGGACCCTTACCCGGACCCGGACCCGGACCCGGACCCGGACCCGGACCCGGACCCGGACCCGGACCCGGGAATGGACCCAGATCCTTACCCGGACCCGGACCCGGACAAGGACCCGGACCCGGACCAGGACCAGGACGCGGACCCGGACCCTTGCCCGGATCCGGACATGGACCCGGAACCTTGCCCGGACCCGGACCCGAACATGGACCCGGACCCTTACCCGGACCCGGACCCGGACCTGGACCCTTACCCGGACCCGGACCCGGACCCGGACCCTTACCCGGACCCGGACCCGGACCCGGACCCGGACCCGGACCCGGACCCGGACCCGGACCCTTACCCGGACCCGGACCCGGACCCGGACCCGGATCCGGACCCGAACCCTTACCCAAACCCGGACCCGGACCCGGACACGGACCCGGACCCGGACCCGGACCCGGACCCTTACCCGGACCCGGACCCGGACCCGGACCCGGACCCTTACCCGGCCCTGGACCCGGACCCGGACATGGACCCGGACCCTTACCCGGACCCGGACACAGACCCGGACCCGGACCCGGACCCGGACCCGGACCCGGACCCGGACCCGGACCCGGACCCGGACCCGGACCCTGACCCTGACCCGGACCCGGACCCGGACCCGGACCCGGACGCGGACCCTGACCCGGACCCGGACCAGGACCAGGACGCGGACCCGGACCCTTGCCCGGATCCGGACATGGACCCGGACCCTTGCCCGGACCCGGACCCGGACATGGACCCGGACCCTTACCCGGACCCGGACCCGGACATGGACCCTTACCCGGACCCGGACCCGGACCCGGACCCTTACCCGGACACGGACCCGGACCCGGACCCGGACCCGGACCCGGACCCGGACCCGGACCCGGACCCGGACCCGGGAATGGACCCAGATCCTTACCCGGACCCGGACCCGGACAAGGACCCGGACCCGGACCAGGACCAGGACGCGGACCCGGACCCTTGCCCGGATCCGGACATGGACCCGGACCCTTGCCCGGACCCGGACCCGGACATGGACCCGGACCCTTACCCGGACCCGGACCCGGACCCGGACCCTTACACGGACCCGGACCCGAACCCGGACCCTTACCCGGACCCGGACCCGGACCCGGACCCTTACACGGACCCGGACCCGAACCCGGACCCTTACCCGGACCCGGACCCGGACCCGGACCCGGACCCGGACCCGGACCCGGACCCGGACCCGGACCCGGACCCGGGAATGGACCCAGATCCTTACCCGGACCCGGACCCGGACAAGGACCCGGACCCGGACCCGGACCGGGACCTGGACCCGGACCCGGACCCGGACCCGGACATGGACCCTGATCCTTACCTGGACACGGACCCGGACCCGGACCCAGACCCGGACCCGGACCCGGACCCGGACCCGGACCCGGACCCGGACCCGGACCCGGACCCGGACCCGGACCCTTACCCGGACCCGGACCCGGACCCGGACCCGGACCCTTACCCGGACCCTTACCCGGACCCGGACCCGGACCCGGATCCGGACCCGAACCCTTACCCAAACCCGGACCCGGACCCGGACCCGGACCCGGACCCGGACCCGGACCCGGACCCGGACCCTTACCCGGACCCGGACCCGGACCCGGACCCGGACCCGGACCCGGACCCGGACCCGGACCCTTACCCGGACCCGGACCCAGATCCGGACCCGAACCCTTACCCAAACCCGGACCCTGACCCGGACCCGGACCAGGACGCGGACCCGGACACTTGCCCGGATCCGGACATGGACCCGGACCCTTGCCCGGACCCGGACCCGGACATGGACCCGGACCCTTACCCGGACCCGGACCTGGACCCGGACCTGGACCCTTACCCGGACCCGGACCCGGACCCGGACCCGGACCCTTACCCGGACCCGGACCCGGACCCGGACCCGGACCCGGACCCGGACCCGGACCCGGGAATGGACCCAGATCCTTACCCGGACCCGGACCCGGACAAGGACCCGGACCCGGACCAGGACCAGGACGCGGACCCGGACCCTTGCCCGGATCCGGACATGGACCCGGACCCTTGCCCGGACCCGGACCCGAACATGGACCCGGACCCTTACCCGGACCCGGACCCGGACCTGGACCCTTACCCGGACCCGGACCCGGACCCGGACCCGGACCCGGACCCGGACCCGGACCCGGACCCGGACCCGGACCCGGACCCTTACCCGGACCCGGACCCGGACCCGGACCCGGACATGGACCCGGACCCTTACCCGGACACGGACCCGGACCCGGACCCGGACCCGGACCCGGACCCGGACCCGGACCCGGACCCGGGAATGGACCCAGATCCTTACCCGGACCCGGACCCGGACAAGGACCCGGACCCGGACCAGGACCAGGACGCGGACCCGGACCCTTGCCCGGATCCGGACATGGACCCGGACCCTTGCCCGGACCCGGACCCGGACATGGACCCGGACCCTTACCCGGACCCGGACCCGGACCCGGACCCTTACATGGACCCGGACCCGAACCCGGACCCTTACCCGGACCCGGACCCGGACCCGGACCCGGACCCGGACCCGGACCCGGACCCGGGAATGGACCCAGATCCTTACCCGGACCCGGACCCGGACAAGGACCCGGACCCGGACCCGGACCGGGACCTGGACCCGGACCCGGACCCGGACCCGGACATGGACCCTGATCCTTACCTGGACACGGACCCGGACCCGGACCCAGACCCGGACCCGGACCCGGACCCGGACCCGGACCCGGACCCGGACCCGGACCCGGACCCGGACCCTTACCCGGACCCGGACCCGGACCCGGACCCGGACCCGGACCCTTACCCGGACCCGGACCCGGACCCGGACCCGGATCCGGACCCGAACCCTTACCCAAACCCGGACCCGGACCCGGACCCGGACCCGGACCCGGACCCGGACCCTTACCCGGACCCGGACCCGGACCCGGACCCGGACCCGGACCCGGACCCGGACCCGGACCCTTACCCGGACCCGGACCCAGATCCGGACCCGAACCCTTACCCAAACCCGGACCCGGACCCGGACCCGGACCCGGACCGTTACCCGGACCCGGACCCGGACCCGGACCCTTACCCGGCCCTGGACCCGGACCCGGACATGGACCCGGACCCTTACCCGGACCCGGACACAGACCCGGACCCGGACCCGGACCCGGACCCGGACCCTGACCCGGACCCGGACCCGGACCCGGACCCGGACGCGGACCCTGACCCGGACCCGGACCAGGACCAGGACGCGGACCCGGACCCTTGCCCGGATCCGGACATGGACCCGGACCCTTGCCCGGACCCGGACCCGGACATGGACCCGGACCCTTACCCGGACCCGGACCCGGACATGGACCCTTACCCGTACCCGTACCCGTACCCGGACCCTTACCCGGACCCGGACCTGGACCCGGACCCGGACCCGGACCCGGACCCGGACCCGGACCCGGACCCGGACCCGGACCCGGACCCGGGAATGGACCGAGATCCTTACCCGGACCCGGACCCGGACAAGGACCCGGACCCGGACCAGGACCAGGACGCGGACCCGGACCCTTGCCCGGATCCGGACATGGACCCGGACCCTTGCCCGGACCCGGACCCGGACATTGACCCGGACCCTTACCCGGACCCGGACCCGGACCCGGACCCTTACACGGACCCGGACCCAAACCCGGACCCTTACCCGGACCCGGACCCGGACCCGGACCCGGACCCGGACCCGGACCCGGACCCGGACCCGGACCCGGACCCGGGAATGGACCCAGATCCTTACCCGGACCCGGACCCGGACAAGGACCCGGACCCGGACCCGGACCGGGACCTGGACCCGGACCCGGACCCGGACCCGGACATGGACCCTGATCCTTACCTGGACACGGACCTGGACCCGGACCCAGACCCGGACCCGGACCCGGACCCGGACCCGGACCCGGACCCTTACCCGGACCCGGACCCGGACCCGGACCCGGACACTTACCCGGACCCGGACCCGGACCCGGACCCGGATCCGGACCCGAACCCTTACCCAAACCCGGACCCGGACCCGGACCCGTACCCGTACCCGGACCCTTACCAGGCCCTGGACCCGGACCCGGACCCGGACAGGGACCCGGAACCTTACCCGGACCCGGACACAGACCCGGACCCGGACCCGGACCCGGACCCGGACCCGGACCCGGACCCTGACCCGGACCCGGACCCGGACCCGGACCCAGACGCGGACCCTGACCCGGACCCGGACCAGGACCAGGACGCGGACCCGGACCCTTGCCCGGATCCGGACATGGACCCGGACCCTTGCCCGGACCCGGAACCGGACCCGGACCCGGACCCTTACCCGGACACGGACCCGGACCCGGACCCTTACCCGGACCCGGACCCGGACCCGGACCCTTACCCGGACCCGGACACGGACACGGACCCGAACCCGGACCCGGACCCGGACCCGGACCCGGACCCGGACCCTTACCCGGACCCAGACCCGGACCCGGACCCGGACCCGAACCCTTACCCGGACCCGGACCCAAACCCGGACCCGGACCTGGAACCGGACCCGGACCCTTACCCGGACCCGGAACCGGACCCGGACCCGGACCCGGACCCTTACCCGGCCCTGGACCCGAACCCGGACATGGACCTGGACCCTTAACCGGACCCGGAACCAGACCCGGAACCGGACACGGACACGGACCCGGACACGGACCCTTACCCGGACCCGGACCCGGACCCGGACCCAGACATGGACCCGGACACTTACCCGGACCCGGACCAAGACCCGGACCCAGACCCGGACCCTTATCCGGACCTGGACCCGGACCCGGACCCGGACCCGGACCCTTACCCGGACCCGGACCCGGACCCGGACCCGGATCCGGACCCGAACCCTTACCCAATCCCGGACCCGGACCCGGACCCGGACCCGGATCCGGACCCGGACCCTTACCCGGCCCTGGACCCGGACCCGGACCCGGACATGGACCCGGAACCTTACCCGGACCCGGACACAGACCCGGACCCGGACCCGGACCCGGACCCGGAACCTTACCCGGACCCGGACCCGGACCCGGACCCTTACCCGGACCCTTACCCGGACCCGGACCCGGACCCGGACCCGGACCCGGACCCGGACCCGGACCCTGACCCGGACCCAGACCCGGACCCGGACCCGGACCCGGACCCGGACCCGGACCCAGACCCGGACCCTAACCCGGACCCGGACCCGGACCCGGACCCGGACCCGGACCCGGACCCGGACCCGGACCCGGACACGGACCCGGACACGGACCCGGACCCGGACCCTTACCCGGACCCGGACCCGGACCCGGACCCGGACCCGGACCTTTACACGGACCCGGACCTGGAACCGGACACGGAACAAGACCCGGACCCGGACCCGGACCCGGACCCTTACCCGGACCCGGAGCCGGACCCGGACCCTTACCCGGACCAAGACCCGGACCCGGACCCGGACCCGGACCCGGACCCGGACCCGGACCCGGACCCGGACCCGAACCCGGACCCGGACCCGGACCCTTACCCGGACCCAGACCCGGACCCGGACCCGGACCCGGACCCGGACCCGGACCCGGACCCGGACCCAGACCCGGACCCGGACCCGGACCCGGACCCGGAACCTTACCTGGACCCGGACCCGGACCCGGACCCGGACCCGGACCCGGACCCGGACCCGGACCCGGACCCAGACCCGGACCCTTACCCGGACCCGGACCCGGACCCGGACCCGGACCCGGACCCGGACCCGGACCCGGACCCGGACCCGGACCTTTATCCGGACCCGGACCCTTACCCGGACCCGGACCCGGACCCAGACCCGGACCCGGACCCAGACCCTTACCCGGATCCGGACCCGGACCCGGACCCGGACCCTTACCCGGACCCGGACCCGGACCCGGACATGGACCCGGACCCTTACCCGGACCCGGACCCGGACCCGGAACCGGACCCGGAACCGGACCCTTACCCGGAACCGGAACCGGAACCGGAACCGGACCTGGACCCGGACCCTGACCCGGACCCGGACCCTTACCCGGACCCGGACCCGGACCCGGACGCGGACCCGGACCCGGACCCGGACCCGGACCCGGACCCGGACCCGGACCTGGACCCGGACCCGGACCCAGACCCGGACCCTGACCCGGACCCAGAACCGGACCCGGACCCGGACCCGGACCCGGACCCGGACCCGGACCCGGACCCGGACCCAGACCCGGACCCGGACCCGGACCCGGAACCTTACCCGGACCCGGACCCGGACCCGGACCCGGACCCTTACCCGGACCCTTACCCGGAACCGGACATGGAACCAGACCCGGACCCGGACCCGGACCCGGACCCGGACCCTTACCCGGACCCGGAGCCGGACCCGGACCCTTACCCGGACCAAGACCCGGACCCGGACCCGGACCCGGACCCGGACCCGGACCCGGACCCGGACCCGGACCCGGACCCGGACCCGGACCCGGACCCTTACCCGGACCCAGACCCGGACCCGGACCCGGACCCGGACCCGGACCCTTACCCGGACCCGGACCCGGACCGGGACCCGGACCCGGACCAGGACCCGGACCTGGACCCTTACCCGGAACCGGAACCGGAACCGGACCCGGACCCGGACCCGGACCCGGACCCTTACCCGGACCCGGACCCGGACCCAGACCCGGACCCGGACCCGGACCCGGACCCGGACCTTTACACGGACCCGGACCCGGAACCGGACATGGAACCAGACCCGGACCCGGACCCGGACCCGGACCCGGACCCTTACCCGGACCCGGAGCCGGACCCGGACCCTTACCCGGACCAAGACCCGGACCCGGACCCGGACCCGGACCCGGACCCGGACCCGGACCCGGACCCGGACCCGGACCCGGACCCTTACCCGGACCCAGACCCGGACCCGGACCCGGACCCGGACCCGGACCCTTACCCGGACCCGGACCCGGACCCGGACCCGGACCCGGACCCGGACCAGGACCCGGACCTGGACCCTTACCCGGAACCGGAACCGGAACCGGACCCGGACCCGGACCCGGACCCGGACCCTTACCCGGACCCGGAGCCGGACCCGGATCCTTACCCGGACCAAGACCCGGACCCGGACCCGGACCCGGACCTGGACCCGGACCTTTACCCGGACCCGGACCCGGAACCGGAACCGGACCCGGACCCGGACCCGGACCCTTACCCGGACCCGGACCCAGACATGGACCCTTACCCGGACCAAGACCCGGACCCGGACCCGGACCCGGACCCGGACCCGGACCCGGTCCCGGACCCGGACCCGGACCCTTACCCGGACCCAGACCCGGACCCGGACCCGGACCCGGACCCGGACCCGGACCCGGACCCGGACCCGGACCCGGACCCTTACCCGGACCAGGACCCGGACCCCGAAGCGGAACCGGACCCGGACACGGACCCGGACACGGACCCTTACCCGGACCCGGACCCGGACCCTTACCCGGACCCGGACCCGGACCCGGACCCGGACCAGGACCCGGACCTGGACCCTTACCCGGAACCAGAACCGGAACCGGACCCGGACCCGGACCCGGACCCGGACCTGGACCCTTTCCTGGACCCGGACCCGGACCCGGACCCGGACCCTTACCCGGACCCGGACCCGGACCCGGACCCTTACCCGGACCCGGACCCGGACCCGGACCCGGATCCGGAACCGGACCCTTACCCGGAACCGGAACCGGAACCGGAACCGGACCCGGACCCGGACCCTGACCCGGACCCGGACCCTTACCCGGACCTGGACCCGGACCCGGACGCGGACCCGGACCCGGACCCGGACCCGGACCCGGACCTGGACCCTTACCCGGACCCGGACCCGGACCCGGACCCGGACCCGGACCCTGACCCGGACCCAGACCCGGACCCGGACCCGAACCCGGACCCGGACCCGGACCCGGACCCGGACCCGGACCCGGAAACTTACCCGGACCCGGAACCGGACCCGGACCCGGACCCGGACCCATACCCGGACCCGGAAACGGAACCGGACCTGGACCCGGACCCGGACCCGGACCCGGACCCGGACCCGGACCCGGACCCAGACCCGGACCCTTACCCGGACCCGGACCCGGACCCGGACCCGGACCCGGACCCGGACCTTTATCCGGACCCGGACCCTTACCCGGACCAGGACCCGGACCCGGACCCGGACCCAGACCCGGACCCTTACCCGGACCCGGACCCGGACCCAGACCCGGACCCGGACCCAGACCCTTACCCGGATCCAGACCCGGACCCGGACCCGGACCCGGACCCTTACCCGGACCCGGACCCGGACCCGGACATGGACCCGGACCCTTACCCGGACCCGGACCCGGACCCGGAACCGGACCCGGACCAGGACCCGGACCTGGACCCTTACCCGGAACCGGAACCGGAACAGGACCCGGACCCGGACCCGGACCCGGACCCTTACCCGGACACGGAGCCGGACCCGGATCCTTACCCGGACCAAGACCCGGACCCGGACCCGGACCCGGACCTGGACCCGGACCTTTACCCGGACCCGGACCCGGAACCGGAACCGGACCCGGACCCGGACCCGGACCCTTACCCGGACCCGGACCCAGACATGGACCCTTACCCGGACCAAGACCCGGACCCGGACCCGGACCCGGACCCGGACCCGGACCCGGTCCCGGACCCGGACCCGGACCCTTACCCGGACCCAGACCCGGACCCGGACCCGGACCCGGACCCGGACCCGGACCCGGACCCGGACCCAGACCCGGACCCTTACCCGGACCCGGACCCGGACCCCGAAGCGGAACCGGACCCGGACACGGACCCGGACACGGACCCTTACCCGGACCCGGACCCGGACCCTTACCCGGACCCGGACCCGGACCCGGACCCGGACCAGGACCCGGACCTGGACCCTTACCCGGAACCAGAACCGGAACCGGACCCGGACCCGGACCCGGACCCGGACCTGGACCCTTTCCTGGACCCGGACCCGGACCCGGACCCGGACCCTTACCCGGACCCGGACCCGGACCCTTACCCGGACCCTTACCCGGACCCGGACCCGGACCCGGACCCGGATCCGGAACCGGACCCTTACCCGGAACCGGAACCGGAACCGGAACCGGACCCGGACCCGGACCCTGACCCGGACCCGGACCCTTACCCGGACCTGGACCCGGACCCGGACGCGGACCCGGACCCGGACCCGGACCCGGACCCGGACCTGGACCCTTACCCGGACCCGGACCCGGACCCGGACCCGGACCCGGACCCTGACCCGGACCCAGACCCGGACCCGGACCCGAACCCGGACCCGGACCCGGACCCGGACCCCGACCCGGACCCGGAAACTTACCCGGACCCGGAACCGGACCCGGACCCGGACCCGGACCCATACCCGGACCCGGAACCGGAACCGGACCTGGACCCGGACCCGGACCCGGACCCGGACCCGGACCCGGACCCGGACCCAGACCCGGACCCTTACCCGGACCCGGACCCGGACCCGGACCCGGACCCGGACCCGGACCTTTATCCGGACCCGGACCCTTACCCGGACCAGGACCCGGACCCGGACCCGGACCCAGACCCGGACCCTTACCCGGACCCGGACCCGGACCCAGACCCGGACCCGGACCCAGACCCTTACCCGGATCCGGACCCGGACCCGGACCCGGACCCGGACCCTTACCCGGACCCGGACCCGGACCCGGACATGGACCCGGACCCTTACCCGGACCCGGACCCGGACCCGGAACCGGACCCGGAACCGGACCCTTACCCGGAACCGGAACCGGAACCGGAACCGGACCTGGACCCGGACCCTGACCCGGACCCGGACCCTTACCCGGACCCGGACCCGGACCCGGACGCGGACCCGGACCCGGACCCGGACCCGGACCCGGACCCGGACCTGGACCCGGACCCGGACCCGGACCCGGACCCAGACCCGGACCCTGACCCGGACCCAGACCCGGACCCGGACCCGGACCCGGACCCGGACCCGGACCCGGACCCGGACCCAGACCCGGACCCGGACCCGGACCCGGAACCTTACCCGGACCCGGACCCGGACCCGGACCCTTACCCGGACCCTTACCCGGACCCGGACCCGGACCCGGACCCGGACCCGGACCCGGACCCGGACCTTTACACGGACCCGGACCCGGAACCGGACATGGAACCAGACCCGGACCCGGACCCGGACCCGGACCCGGACCCTTACCCGGACCCGGAGCCGGACCCGGACCCTTACCCGGACCAAGACCCGGACCCGGACCCGGACCCGGACCCGGACCCGGACCCGGACCCGGACCCGGACCCGGACCCGGACCCTTACCCGGACCCAGACCCGGACCCGGACCCGGACCCGGACCCTTACCCGGACCCGGACCCGGACCCGGACCCGGACCCGGACCCGGACCAGGACCCGGACCTGGACCCTTACCCGGAACCGGAACCGGAACCGGACCCTTACCCGGACCCGGACCCGGACCCGGACCCCGAACCGGAACCGGACCCGGACACGGACCCGGACCCGGACCCTTACCCGGACCTGGACCCGGACCCTTACCCGGACCCGGACCCGGACCCGGACCCGGACCAGGAGCCGGACCTGGACCCTTACCCGGAACCAGAACCGGAACCGGACCCGGACCCGGACTCGGACCCGGACCTGGACCCTTTCCTGGACCCGGACCCGGACCCGGACCCGGACCCTTACCCGGACCCGGACCCGGACCCGGACCCTTACCCGGACCCGGACCCGGAAACTTACCCGGACCCGGAACCGGACCCGGACCCGGACCCGGACCCATACCCGGACCCGGAACCGGAACCGGACCTGGACCCGGACCCGGACCCGGACCCGGACCCGGACCCGGACCCGGACCCAGACCCGGACCCTTACCCGGACCCGGACCCGGACACGGACCCGGACCCGGACCTTTATCCGGACCCGGACCCTTACCCGGACCAGGACCCGGACCCGGACCCGGACCCAGACCCGGACCCTTACCCGGACCCGGACCCGGACCCAGACCCGGACCCGGACCCAGACCCTTACCCGGATCCGGACCCGGACCCGGACCCGGACCCGGACCCTTACCCGGACCCGGACCCGGACCCGGACATGGACCCGGACCCTTACCCGGACCCGGACCCGGACCCGGAACCGGACCCGGAACCGGACCCTTACCCGGAACCGGAACCGGAACCGGAACCGGACCTGGACCCGGACCCTGACCCGGACCCGGACCCTTACTCGGACCCGGACCCGGACCCGGACGCGGACCCGGACCCGGACCCGGACCCGGACCCGGACCCGGACCCGGACCTGGACCCGGACCCGGACCCGGACCCAGACCCGGACCCTGACCCGGACCCAGACCCGGACCCGGACCCGGACCCGGACCCGGACCCGGACCCGGACCCGGACCCGGACCCAGACCCGGACCCGGACCCGGACCCGGAACCTTACCCGGACCCGGACCCGGACCCGGACCCTTACCCGGACCCTTACCCGGACCCGGACCCGGACCCGGACCCGGACCCGGACCCGGACCCTGACCCAGACCCAGACCCGGACCCGGACCCGGACCCGGACCCGGACCCGGACCCAGACCCGGACCCGGACCCGGACCCGGACCCGGACCCGGACCCGGACCCGGACCCAGACCCGGACCCGGACCCGGACCCGGACCCGGACCTTTACACGGACCCGGACCCGGAACCGGACATGGAACCAGACCCGGACCCGGACCCGGACCCGGACCCGGACCCTTACCCGGACCCGGAGCCGGACCCGGACCCTTACCCGGACCAAGACCCGGACCCGGACCCGGACCCGGACCCGGACCCGGACCCGGACCCGGACCCGGACCCGGACCCGGACCCTTACCCGGACCCAGACCCGGACCTTTACCCGGACCCGGACCAAGACCCGGACCCGGACCCGGACCCGGACCCGGACCCGGACCCGGACCCGGACCCGGACCCGGACCCTTACCCGGACCCAGACCCGGACCCGGACCCGGACCCGGACCCGGACCCGGACCCGGACCCGGACCCAGACCCGGACCCTTACCCGGACCCGGACCCGGACCCGGACCCCGAACCGGAACCGGACCCGGACACGGACCCGGACCCGGACCCTTACCCGGACCTGGACCCGGACCCTTACCCGGACCCGGACCCGGACCCGGACCAGGAGCCGGACCTGGACCCTTACCCGGAACCAGAACTGGAACCGGACCCGGACCCGGACTCGGACCCGGACCTGGACCCTTTCCTGGACCCGGACCCGGACCCGGACCCGGACCCTTACCCGGACCCGGACCCGGACCCGGACCCTTACCCGGACCCGGACCCGGACCCGGACCCGGATCCGGAACCGGACCCTTACCCGGAACCGGAACCGGAACCGGAACCGGACCCGGACCCGGACCCTGACCCGGACCCGGACCCTTACCCGGACCTGGACCCGGACCCGGACGCGGACCCGGACCCGGACCCGGACCCGGACCCGGACCTGGACCCTTACCCGGACCCGGACCCGGACCCGGACCCGGACCCGGACCCTGACCCGGACCCAGACCCGGACCCGGACCCGGACCCGGACCCGGACCCGGACCCGGACCCGGACCCGGACCCGGAAACTTACCCGGACCCGGAACCGGACCCGGACCCGGACCCGGACCCATACCCGGACCCGGAACCGGAACCGGACCCGGACCCGGACCCGGACCCGGACCCGGACCCGGAACCTTACCCGGACCCGGACCCGGACCCGGACCCTTACCCGGACCCTTACCCGGACCCGGACCCGGACGCGGACCCGGACCCGGACCCGGACCCTGACCCGGACCCAGACCCGGACCCGGACCCGGACCCGGACCCGGACCCAGACCCAGACCCGGACCCTAACCCGGACCCGGACCCGGACCCGGACCCGGACCCGGACACGGACCCGGACCCGGACACTGACCCGGACCCGGACCCTTACCCGGACCCGGACCCGGACCCGGACCCGGACCCGGACACGGACCCGGACCCGGACACGGACCCGGACCCGGACCCTTACCCGGACCCGGACCCGGACCCGGACCCGGACCTTTACACGGACCCGGACCCGGAACTGGACACGGAACCAGACCCGGACCCGGACCCGGACCCGGACCCTTACCCGGACGCGGAGCCGGACCCGGACCCTTACCCGGACCAAGACCCGGACCCGGACCCGGACCCGGACCCGGACCCGGACCCGGACCCGGACCCTTACCCGGACCCAGACCCGGACCCGGACCCGGACCCGGACCCGGACCCGGACCCGGACCCGGACCCGGACCCGGACCCGGACCCGGAACCTTACCCGGACCCGGACCCGGACCCGGACCCGGACCCGGACCCGGACTTTTACCCGGAACCGGAACCGGAACTGGAACCGGAACCGGAACCGGACCCGGACCCGGACCCGGACCCGGACCCGGACCCGGACCCGGACCCAGACCCGGACCCTTACCCGGACCCGGACCCGGACCCGGACCCGGACCTTTACCCGGACCCGGAACCGGACCCGGACCCGGACCCGGACCCGGACCCGGACCCGGACCCGGACCCAGACCCGGACCCTTACCCGGACCCGGACCCGGACCCGGACCCGGACCCGGACCCGGACCCGGACCCGGACCCGGAACCTTACCCGGACCCGGACCCGGACCCGGACCCTTACCCGGACCCTTACCCGGACCCGGACCCGGACCCGGACCCGGACCCGGACCCGGACCCTGACCCGGACCCAGACCCGGACCCGGACCCGGACCCGGACCCGGACCCGGACCCGGACCCGGACCCGGACCCGGACCCAGACCCGGACCCTAACCCGGACCCGGACCCGGACCCGGACCCGGACCCGGACCCAGACCCGGACCCGGACCCGGACCCGGACCCGGACCTTTACACGGACCCGGACCCGGAACCGGACATGGAACCAGACCCGGACCCGGACCCGGACACGGACCCGGACCCTTACCCGGACCCGGAGCCGGACCCGGACCCTTACCCGGACCAAGACCCGGACCCGGACCCGGACCCGGACCCGGACCCGGACCCGGACCCGGACCCGGACCCAGACCCGGACCCTTACCCGGACCCAGACCCGGACCCGGACCCGGACCCGGACCCTTACCCGGACCCGGACCCGGACCCGGACCAGGACCCGGACCTGGACCCTTACCCGGAACCGGAACCGGAACCGGAACCGGACCCGGACCCGGAGCCGGACCCGGACCCTTACCCGGACCCGGAGCCGGACCCGGACCCTTATCCGGACCAAGACCCGGACCCGGACCCGGACCCGGACCTGGACCCGGACCTTTACCCGGACCCGGACCCGGAACCGGAACCGGACCCGGACCCGGACCCGGACCCGGACCCTTACCCGGACCCGGACCCGGACATGGACCCGGACCCGGACCCGGACGCGGACCCGGACCCGGACCCGGACCCTTACCCGGACCCGGACCCGGACCCTTACCCGGACCCGGACCCGGACCCGGACCCGGACCCGGACCCGGACCCGGACCCTGACCCGGACCCGGACCCGGACCCGGACCCGGACCCGGACCCGGACCCGGAACCTTACCCGGACCCGGACCCGGACCTGGACCCGGACCCGGACCCGGACCCGGACCCGGACCCGGACCCGGACCTTTACCCGGACCCGGAACCGGAACCGGACCCGGACCCGGACCCGGACCCGGACCCGGACCCGGACCCTTACCCGGAACCGGACCCGGACCTGGACCCGGACCTTTACCCGGACTCGGACCCGGAACCGGACCCGGACCCGGACCCGGACACTTACACGGACCCGGACCCTTACACGGACCCGGACATGGACCCGGACCCTTACCCGGACCCGGACCCGGACCCGGACCCGGACCCAGACCCGGACCCTTACCCGGACCCGGACCCGGACCCAGACCCGGACCCGGACCCAGACCCTTACCCGGATCCGGACTCGGACCCGGACCCGGACCCTTACCCGGACCCGTACCCGTACCCGGTCCCGGACATGGACCCGGACCCTTACCCGGACCCGGACCCGGACCCGGACCCGGACCCGGACCC
Source organism: Arizona elegans (assembly GCA_022577455.1). Classification (NCBI taxonomy): domain Eukaryota; kingdom Metazoa; phylum Chordata; class Lepidosauria; order Squamata; family Colubridae; genus Arizona; species Arizona elegans. The sequence continues at coordinate 829,546 of JAKOOJ010000026.1, forward strand.
GGACCCGGACCCGGACCCAGACCCGGACCCGGACCCGGACCCGGACCCGGACCTTTACACGGACCCGGACCCGGAACCGGACACAGAACCAGACCCGGACCCGGACCCGGACCCGGACCCGGACCCGGACCCGGACCCTTATCCGGAACCGGACCCGGACCCGGACCCGGACCCGGAACCGGACCCGGACCCGGACCCGGACCCGGACCTGGACCCTTACCTGGACCCGGACCCGGACCCCTACCCGGACCCTTACCCAGACACGGACCCGGACCATTACCCGGACCCGGACCCGGACCCGGACCCGGACCCGGAACCGGACCCTTACCCAGAACCGGAACCGGAACCAGAACCGGACCTGGACCCGGACACTGACCCGGACCCGGACCCTTACCCGGACCCGGACCCGGACCCGGACACTTACCCGGACCCGGACCCGGACCCGGACCAGGACCCGGACCTGGACCCTTACCCGGAACCGGAACCGGAACCGGTCACGGACCCGGACCCGGAACCGGACCTGGACCCTTACCTGGACCCGGACACGGACCCGGACCCGGACCCTTACCCGGACCCGGACCCGGAACCGGACCCGGAACCAGACCCGGACCCGGACCCGGACCCGGACCCTTACCCGGACCCGGAGCCGGACCCGGACCCGGACCCGGACCCGGACCCGGAACCTTACCCGGACCCGGACCCGGACCCGGACCTTTACCCGGACCCGGAACCGGAACCGGAACCGGAACCGGACCCGGACCCGGACCCAGACCCGGACCCAGACCCGGACCCTTACCCGGACCCGGACCCGGACCCGGACCCGGACCTTTACCCGGACCCGGAACCGGAACCGGACCCGGACCCGGACCCGGACCCGGACTCGGACCCAGACCCGGACCCCTACCCGGACTCGCACCCGGACCCGGACCCGGAGCCAGACCTTTATCCGGACCCGGACCCGGACCCTTACCCGGACCAGGACCCGGACCCGGACCCGGACCCAGACCCGGACCCTTACCCGGACCCGGACCCGGACCCGGACATGGACCCGGACCCGGACCCGGACCCGGACCCGGACCCGGACCCGGACCCTTACCCGGACCCGGACCCGGACCCGGACCCGGACCCGGACCCGGACCCTTACCCGGACCCTTACCAGGACCCGGACCCGGACCCAGACCCGGACCCGGACCCGGACCCGGACCCTTACCCGGACCATTACCCGGACCCGGACCCGGACCCGGACCCGGACCCAGAACCGTACCCGGACCCGGACCCTTACCCGGACCCGGACCAGGACCCGGACCTGGACCCTTACCCGGAACCGGAACCGGACCCGGACCCGGACCCGGACCCGGATCCGGACCTGGACCCTTACCAGGACCCGGACCCGGACCCGGACCCGGACCCTTACCCGGACCCGGACCCGGACCCTTACCCGGAACCGGAACCGGAACCGGAACCGGACCTGGACCCGGACCCTGACCCGGACCCGGACCCTTACCCGGACCCGGACCCGGACCTGGACCCGGACCCGGACCCGGACCCGGACCCGGACCCGGACCTGGACCCTTACCCGGACCCGGACCCGGACCCGGACCCAGAACCGGACCCTGACACGGACCCTGACCCGGACCCGGACCCGGACCCGGACCCGGACCCGGACCCGGACCCGGACCCGGACCCGGACCCGGACCCGGAACCTTACCCGGACCCGGACCCGGACCCGGACCCTTACCCGGACCCTTACCCGGACCCGGACCCGGACCCGGACCCGGACCCGGAGCCAGACCTTTATCCGGACCCGGACCCGGACCCTTACCCGGACCAGGACCCGGACCCGGACCCGGACCCAGACCCGGACCCTTACCCAGACCCGGACCCGGACCCGGACCCGGACCCGGACCCGGACCCTGACCCGGACCCGGACCCTTACCCGGACCTGGACCCGGACCCGGACGCGGACCCGGACCCGGACCCGGACCCTTACCCAGACCCGGACCCGGACCCGGACCCGGACCCGGACCCGGACCCGGACCTGGACCCTTACCCGGACCCGGACCCGGACCCGGACCCAGACCCGGACCCTGACCCGGACCCAGACCCGGACCCGGACCCGGACCCGGACCCGGACCCGGACCCAGACCCGGACCCTAACCCGGACCCGGACCCGGACCCGGACCCGGACCCGGACCCAGACCCGGACCCGGACCCGGACACAGACCCGGACACGGACCCGGACCCGGACCATTACCCGGACCCGGACCCGGACCCGGACCCGGACCCGGACCTTTACACGGACCCGGACCCGGAACCGGACACGGAACCAGAACCGGACCGGGACCCGGACCCTTACCCAGACCCGGACCCGGACCCGGACCCGGACCCGGACCCGGACCCGGACCCTGACCCGGACCCGGACCCTTACCCGGACCTGGACCCGGACCCGGACGCGGACCCGGACCCGGACCCGGACCCTTACCCAGACCCGGACCCGGACCCGGACCCGGACCCGGACCCGGACCCGGACCCGGACCTGGACCCTTACCCGGACCCGGACCCGGACCCGGACCCAGACCCGGACCCTGACCCGGACCCAGACCCGGACCCGGACCCGGACCCGGACCCGGACCCGGAACCAGACCCGGACCCTAACCCGGACCCGGACCCGGACCCGGACCCGGACCCGGACCCAGACCCGGACCCGGACCCGGACACGGACCCGGACACGGACCCGGACCCGGACCCTTACCCGGACCCGGACCCGGACCCGGACCCGGACCCGGACCTTTACACGGACCCGGACCCGGAACCGGACACGGAACCAGACCCGGACCCGGACCCGGACTTTTACCCGGAACCGGAACCGGAACCGGACCCGGACCCGGACCCGGACCCTTACACGGACCCGGACCCTTACACGGACCCGGACATGGACCCGGACCCTTACCCGGACCCGGACCCGGACCCGGACCCGGACCCAGACCCGGACCCTTACCCGGACCCGGACCCGGACCCAGACCCGGACCCGGACCCAGACCCTTACCCGGATCCGGACTCGGACCCGGACCCGGACCCTTACCCGGACCCGTACCCGTACCCGGTCCCGGACATGGACCCGGACCCTTACCCGGACCCGGACCCGGACCCGGACCCGGACCCGGACCCGGACCCGGACCCGGACCCAGACCCGGACCCGGACCCGGACCCGGACCCGGACCTTTACACGGACCCGGACCCGGAACCGGACACAGAACCAGACCCGGACCCGGACCCGGACCCGGACCCGGACCCGGACCCGGACCCTTACCCGGAACCGGACCCGGACCCGGACCCGGACCCGGACCCGGACCTGGACCCTTACCTGGACCCGGACCCGGACCCGGACCCGGACCCTGACCCAGACCCGGACCCTTACCCGGACCCTTACCCGGAACCGGACCCGGACCCGGACCCGGACCCGGACCCGGACCTGGACCCTTACCTGGACCCGGACCCGGACCCCTACCCGGACCCTTACCCAGACACGGACCCGGACCATTACCCGGACCCGGACCCGGACCCGGACCCGGACCCGGAACCGGACCCTTACCCAGAACCGGAACCGGAACCAGAACCGGACCTGGACCCGGACACTGACCCGGACCCGGACCCTTACCCGGACCCGGACCCGGACCCGGACACTTACCCGGACCCGGACCCGGACCCGGACCAGGACCCGGACCTGGACCCTTACCCGGAACCGGAACCGGAACCGGTCACGGACCCGGACCCGGAACCGGACCTGGACCCTTACCTGGACCCGGACACGGACCCGGACCCGGACCCTTACCCGGACCCGGACCCGGAACCGGACCCGGAACCAGACCCGGACCCGGACCCGGACCCGGACCCTTACCCGGACCCGGAGCCGGACCCGGACCCGGACCCGGACCCGGACCCGGAACCTTACCCGGACCCGGACCCGGACCCGGACCTTTACCCGGACCCGGAACCGGAACCGGAACCGGAACCGGACCCGGACCCGGACCCAGACCCGGACCCAGACCCGGACCCTTACCCGGACCCGGACCCGGACCCGGACCCGGACCTTTACCCGGACCCGGAACCGGAACTGGACCCGGACCCGGACCCGGACCCGGACTCGGACCCAGACCCGGACCCCTACCCGGACTCGCACCCGGACCCGGACCCGGAGCCAGACCTTTATCCGGACCCGGACCCGGACCCTTACCCGGACCAGGACCCGGACCCGGACCCGGACCCAGACCCGGACCCTTACCCGGACCCGGACCCGGACCCGGACATGGACCCGGACCCGGACCCGGACCCGGACCCGGACCCGGACCCGGACCCTTACCCGGACCCGGACCCGGACCCGGACCCGGACCCGGACCCGGACCCTTACCCGGACCCTTACCAGGACCCGGACCCGGACCCAGACCCGGACCCGGACACGGACCCGGACCCTTACCCGGACCATTACCCGGACCCGGACCCGGACCCGGACCCGGACCCAGAACCGTACCCGGACCCGGACCCTTACCCGGACCCGGACCAGGACCCGGACCTGGACCCTTACCCGGAACCGGAACCGGACCCGGACCCGGACCCGGACCCGGATCCGGACCTGGACCCTTACCAGGACCCGGACCCGGACCCGGACCCGGACCCTTACCCGGACCCGGACCCGGACCCTTACCCGGAACCGGAACCGGAACCGGAACCGGACCTGGACCCGGACCCTGACCCGGACCCGGACCCTTACCCGGACCCGGACCCGGACCCGGACCCGGACCCGGACCCGGACCCGGACCCGGACCCGGACCTGGACCCTTACCCGGACCCGGACCCGGACCCGGACCCAGAACCGGACCCTGACACGGACCCTGACCCGGACCCGGACCCGGACCCGGACCCGGACCCGGACCCGGACCCGGACCCGGACCCGGACCCGGACCCGGAACCTTACCCGGACCCGGACCCGGACCCGGACCCTTACCCGGACCCTTACCCGGACCCGGACCCGGACCCGGACCCGGACCCGGAGCCAGACCTTTATCCGGACCCGGACCCGGACCCTTACCCGGACCAGGACCCGGACCCGGACCCGGACCCAGACCCGGACCCTTACCCAGACCCGGACCCGGACCCGGACCCGGACCCGGACCCGGACCCTGACCCGGACCCGGACCCTTACCCGGACCTGGACCCGGACCCGGACGCGGACCCGGACCCGGACCCGGACCCTTACCCAGACCCGGACCCGGACCCGGACCCGGACCCGGACCCGGACCCGGACCTGGACCCTTACCCGGACCCGGACCCGGACCCGGACCCAGACCCGGACCCTGACCCGGACCCAGACCCGGACCCGGACCCGGACCCGGACCCGGACCCGGACCCAGACCCGGACCCTAACCCGGACCCGGACCCGGACCCGGACCCGGACCCGGACCCAGACCCGGACCCGGACCCGGACACAGACCCGGACACGGACCCGGACCCGGACCATTACCCGGACCCGGACCCGGACCCGGACCCGGACCCGGACCTTTACACGGACCCGGACCCGGAACCGGACACGGAACCAGAACCGGACCGGGACCCGGACCCTTACCCAGACCCGGACCCGGACCCGGACCCGGACCCGGACCCGGACCCTGACCCGGACCCGGACCCTTACCCGGACCTGGACCCGGACCCGGACGCGGACCCGGACCCGGACCCGGACCCTTACCCAGACCCGGACCCGGACCCGGACCCGGACCCGGACCCGGACCCGGACCCGGACCTGGACCCTTACCCGGACCCGGACCCGGACCCGGACCCAGACCCGGACCCTGACCCGGACCCAGACCCGGACCCGGACCCGGACCCGGACCCGGACCCGGAACCAGACCCGGACCCTAACCCGGACCCGGACCCGGACCCGGACCCGGACCCGGACCCAGACCCGGACCCGGACCCGGACACGGACCCGGACACGGACCCGGACCCGGACCCTTACCCGGACCCGGACCCGGACCCGGACCCGGACCCGGACCTTTACACGGACCCGGACCCGGAACCGGACACGGAACCAGACCCGGACCCGGACCCGGACTTTTACCCGGAACCGGAACCGGAACCGGACCCGGACCCGGACCCGGACCCGGACCTTTATCCGGACCCGGACCCTTACCCGGACCAGGACCCGGACACGGACCCGGACCCAGACCCGGACCCTTACCCGGACCCGGACCCGGACCCAGACCCGGACCCGGACCAAGACCCTTACCCGGATCCGGACCCGGACCCGGACCCGGACCCTTACCCGGACCCGGACCCGGACCCGGACATGGACCCGGACCCTTACCCGGACCCGGACCCGGACCCGGACCCGGACCCGGACCCGGACCCGGACCCGGACCCGGAACCTTACCCGGACCCGGACCCGGACCCGGACCCGGACCCGGACCTTTACCCGGAACCGGAACCGGAACCGGAACCGGAACCGGAACCGGAACCGGAACCGGAACCGGACATAGACTCGGACCCTTACCCGGACCCGGACCCGGACCCGGACCCGGACCCGGAGCCGGACCTTTATCCGGATCCGGACCCTTACCCGGACCAGGACCCGGACCCGGACCCTGACCCAGACCCGGACCCTTACCCGGACCCGGACCCTTACCCGGACCCGGACCCGGACCCAGACCCGGACCCGGACCCGGACCCGGACCCGGACCCGAACCCGGACCCGGACCCGGACCCGGACCCGGACCCGGACCCTTACCCGGACCCGGACCCGGACCCGGACTCGGACATGGACCCGGACCCTTACCCGGACCCGGACCCGGACCTGGACCCAGACCCGGACCCGGACCCGGACCCGGACCCGGACCCGGACCCGGACCCTTACCCGGACCCGGACCCGGACCCTGACCCGGACCCGGACCCTTACCCGGACCCGGACCCGGACCCGGACCCGGACCCGGACACGGACCCTTACCCGGACCCGGACCCGGACCCGGACCCAGACCCGGACCCGGACCCTTACCCAGACCCGGACCCGGACCCGGACCCGGACCCGGACCCGGACCCGGACCCGGACCCGGACCCGGACCCTTACCCGGAACCGGAACCGGACCCGGACCCGGACCCGGACCCGGACCTGGACCCTTACCTGGACCCGGACCCGGACCCCTACCCGGACCCTTACCCGGACCCGGACCCGGACCCTTACCCGGACCCGGACCCGGACCCGGAACCGGACCCGGAACCGGACCCTTACCCAGAACCGGAACCGGAACCAGAACCGGACCTGGACCCGGACACTGACCCGGACCCGGACCCTTACCCGGACCTGGACCCGGACCCGGACGCGGACCCGGACCCGGACCCGGACCCGGACCCGGACACGGACCCTTACCCGGACCCGGACCCGGACCCGGACCCGGACCCTGACCCGGACCCAGACCCGGACCCGGACCCGGACCCGGACCCGGACCCGGACCCGGACCCGGACCCGGACCCGGACCCGGACCCGGACCCGGACCCGGACCTTTACCCGGACCTGGACCCGGACACTGACCCGGACCGGGACCCTTACCCGGACCTGGACCCGGACCCGGACGCGGACCCGGACCCGGACCCGGACCCGGACCCGGACCCGGACACGGACCCTTACCCGGACCTGGACCCGGACCCGGACCCAGACCCGGACCCTGACCCGGACCCAGACCCGGACCCGGACCCGGACCCGGACCCGGACCCGGACCCGGACCCGGACCCGGACCCGGACCCGGACCCGGACCCGGAACCTTACCCGGACCCGGACCCGGACCCGGACCTTTACCCGGACCCGGAACCGGAACCGGAACCGGACCCGGACCCGGACCCGGACCCAGACCCGGACCCAGACCCGGACCCTTACCCGGACCCGGACCCGGACCCGGACCCGGACCCGGACCTTTACCCGGACCCGGAACCGGAATCAGACCCGGACCCAGACCCTTACCCGGATCCGGACCCGGACCCGGACCCTTACCCGGACCCGGACCCGGACCCGGACATGGACCCGGACCCTTACCCGGACCCGGACCCGGACCCGGACACGGACCCGGACCCGGACCCGGACCCGGACCCTTACCCGGACCCGGACCCGGACCCGGACCCGGACCCGGACCCGGACCCGGACCCGGACCCTTACCCGGACCCTTACCAGGACCCGGACCCGGACCCAGACCCGGACCCGGACCCGGACCCTTACCCGGACCCGGACCCGGACCCGGACCCGGACCCGGACCCAGAACCGTACCCGGACCCGGACCCTTACCCGGACCCGGACCAGGACCCGGACCTGGACCCTTACCCGGAACCGGAACCGGACCCGGACCCGGACCCGGACCCGGACCTGGACCCTTACCAGGACCCGGACCCGGACCCGGACCCGGACCCTTACCCGGACCCGGACCCGGACCCGGACCCTTACCCGGACCCGGACCCGGACCCGGACCCGGAACCGGAACCGGACCCTTACCCGGAACCGGAACCGGAACCGGAACCGGACCTGGACCCGGACCCTGACCCGGACCCGGACCCTTACCCGGACCCGGACCCGGACCCGGACCCGGACGCGGACCCGGACCCGGACCCGGACCCGGACCCGGACCCGGACCTGGACCCGGACCCGGACCCAGACCCGGACCCTGACCCGGACCCAGACCCGGACCCGGACCCGGACCCGGACCCGGACCCGGACCCGGACCCAGACCCGGACCCGGACCCGGACCCGGAACCTTACCCGGACCCGGACCCGGACCCGGACCCGGACCCTTACCCGGACCCTTACCCGGACCCGGACCCGGACCCGGACCCGGACCCGGACCCGGACCCGGACCCGGACCCTGACCCGGACCCAGACCCGGACCCGGACCCGGACCCGGACCCGGACCCGGACCCGGACCCGGACCTGGACCCGGACCCGGACCCAGACCCGGACCCTAACCCGGACCCGGACCCGGACCCGGACCCGGACCCGGACCCAGACCCGGACCCGGACCCGGACCCGGACCTGGACCTTTACACGGACCCGGACCCGGAACCGGACACGGAACCAGACCCGGACCCGGACCCGGACCCGGACCCGGACCCTTACCCGGACCCGGAGCCGGACCCGGACCCTTACCCGGACCAAGACCCGGACCCGGACCCGGACCCGGACCCGGACCCGGACCCTTACCCGGACCCAGACCCGGACCCGGACCCGGACCCGGACCCGGACCCGGACCCAGACCCGGACCCTTACCCGGACCCGGACCCGGACCCGGACCCTTACCCGGACCCGGACCCGGAACCTTACCCGGACCCGGACCCGGACCCGGACCCGGACCCGGACCAGCACCCGGACCTGGACCCTTACCCGGAACCGGAACCGGAACCGGACCCGGACCCGGACCCGGACCCGGACCCGGACCCTTACCCGGACCCGGAGCCGGACCCGGACCCTTACCCGGACCAAGACCCGGACCCGGACCCGGACCCGGACCCGGACCCGGACCCGGACCCGGACCCGGACCCGGACCCGGACCCTTACCCGGACCCAGACCCGGACCCGGACCCGGACCCGGACCCGGACCCGGACCCAGACCCGGACCCTTACCCGGACCCGGACCCGGACCCGGACCCCGAACCGGAACCGGAACCGGAACCGGACCCGGACCCGGACCCGGACCCTTACCCGGACCCGGACCCTTACCCGGACCCGGACCCGGACCCAGACCCGGACCCGGACCCGGACCCGGACCCGGACCCGAACCCGGACCCGGACACGGACCCGGACCCGGACCCGGACCCTTACCCGGACCCGGACCCGGACCCGGACTCGGACATGGACCCGGACCCTTACCCGGACCCGGACCCGGACCTGGACCCAGACCCGGACCCGGACCCGGACCCGGACCCGGACCCGGACCCGGACCCTTACCCGGACCCGGACCCGGACCCTGACCCGGACCCGGACCCTTACCCGGACCCGGACCCGGACCCGGACCTGGACCCGGACACGGACCCTTACCCGGACCCGGACCCGGACCCGGACCCAGACCCGGACCCGGACCCTTACCCAGACCCGGACCCGGACCCGGACCCGGACCCGGACCCGGACCCGGACCCGGACCCGGACCCTTACCCGGAACCGGAACCGGACCCGGACCCGGACCCGGACCCGGACCTGGACCCTTACCTGGACCCGGACCCGGACCCCTACCCGGACCCTTACCCGGACCCGGACCCGGACCCTTACCCGGACCCGGACCCGGACCCGGAACCGGACCCGGAACCGGACCCTTACCCAGAACCGGAACCGGAACCAGAACCGGACCTGGACCCGGACACTGACCCGGACCCGGACCCTTACCCGGACCTGGACCCGGACCCGGACGCGGACCCGGACCCGGACCCGGACCCGGACCCGGACACGGACCCTTACCCGGACCTGGACCCGGACCCGGACCCAGACCCGGACCCTGACCCGGACCCAGACCCGGACCCGGACCCGGACCCGGACCCGGACCCGGACCCGGACCCGGACCCGGACCCGGACCCGGACCCGGACCCGGACCCGGACCTTTACCCGGACCTGGACCCGGACACTGACCCGGACCCGGACCCTTACCCGGACCTGGACCCGGACCCGGACCCGGACCCGGACCCGGACCCGGACCCGGACACGGACACGGACCCTTACCCGGACCTGGACCCGGACCCGGACCCAGACCCGGACCCTGACCCGGACCCAGACCCGGACCCGGACCCGGACCCGGACCCGGACCCGGACCCGGACCCGGACCCGGACCCGGACCCGGAACCTTACCCGGACCCGGACCCGGACCCGGACCTTTACCCGGACCCGGAACCGGAACCGGAACCGGACCCGGACCCGGACCCGGACCCAGACCCGGACCCAGACCCGGACCCTTACCCGGACCCGGACCCGGACCCGGACCCGGACCCGGACCTTTACCCGGACCCGGAACCGGAATCGGACCCGGACCCAGACCCTTACCCGGATCCGGACCCGGACCCGGACCCTTACCCGGACCCGGACCCGGACCCGGACATGGACCCGGACCCTTACCCGGACCCGGACCCGGACCCGGACACGGACCCGGACCCGGACCCGGACCCGGACCCTTACCCGGACCCGGACCCGGACCCGGACCCGGACCCGGACCCGGACCCGGACCCGGACCCTTACCCGGACCCTTACCAGGACCCGGACCCGGACCCAGACCCGGACCCGGACCCGGACCCTTACCCGGACCCGGACCCGGACCCGAACCCGGACCCAGAACCGTACCCGGACCCGGACCCTTACCCGGACCCGGACCAGGACCCGGACCTGGACCCTTACCCGGAACCGGAACCGGACCCGGACCCGGACCCGGACCCGGACCTGGACCCTTACCAGGACCCGGACCCGGACCCGGACCCGGACCCTTACCCGGACCCGGACCCGGACCCGGACCCTTACCCGGACCCGGACCCGGACCCGGACCCGGACCCGGAACCGGACCCTTACCCGGAACCGGACCCGGAACCGGAACCGGACCTGGACCCGGACCCTGACCCGGACCCGGACCCTTACCCGGACCCGGACCCGGACCCGGACCCGGACGCGGACCCGGACCCGGACCCGGACCCGGACCCGGACCCGGACCCGGACCTGGACCCGGACCCGGACCCAGACCCGGACCCTGACCCGGACCCAGACCCGGACCCGGACCCGGACCCGGACCCGGACCCGGACCCGGACCCAGACCCGGACCCGGACCCGGACCCGGAACCTTACCCGGACCCGGACCCGGACCCGGACCCGGACCCAGACCCGGACCCTTACCCGGACCCGGACCCGGACCCGGACCCGGACCCAGACCCGGACCCGGAACCTTACCCGGACCCGGACCCGGACCCGGACCCGGACCCTTACCCGGACCCTTACCCGGACCCGGACCCGGACCCGGACCCGGACCCGGACCCGGACCCGGACCCTGACCCGGACCCAGACCCGGACCCGGACCCGGACCCGGACCCGGACCCGGACCCGGACCTGGACCCGGACCCGGACCCTTACCCGGACCCGGACCCGGACCCGGACCCGGACCCGGACCCGGACCTGGACCCGGACCCGGACCCTTACCCGGACCCTTACCCGGACCCGGACCCGGACCCGGACCCGGACCCGGACCCGGACCCGGACCCTGACCCGGACCCAGACCCGGACCCGGACCCGGACCCGGACCCGGACCCGGACCCGGACCCGGACCCGGACCCGGACCTGGACCCGGACCCGGACCCGGACCCGGACCCGGACCTTTACACGGACCCGGACCCGGAACCGGACACGGAACCAGACCCGGACCCGGACCCGGACCCGGACCCGGACCCTTACCCGGACCCGGAGCCGGACCCGGACCCTTACCCGGACCAAGACCCGGACCCGGACCCGGACCCGGACCCGGACCCGGACCCTTACCCGGACCCAGACCCGGACCCGGACCCGGACCCGGACCCGGACCCGGACCCAGACCCGGACCCTTACCCGGACCCGGACCCGGACCCGGACCCTTACGCGGACCCGGACCCGGAACCTTACCCGGACCCGGACCCGGACCCGGACCCGGACCCGGACCAGCACCCGGACCTGGACCCTTACCCGGAACCGGAACCGGAACCGGACCCGGACCCGGACCCGGACCCGGACCCGGACCCTTACCCGGACCCGGAGCCGGACCCGGACCCTTACCCGGACCAAGACCCGGACCCGGACCCGGACCCGGACCCGGACCCGGACCCGGACCCGGACCCGGACCCGGACCCGGACACTTACCCGGACCCAGACCCGGACCCGGACCCGGACCCGGACCCGGACCCGGACCCGGACCCAGACCCGGACCCTTACCCGGACCCGGACCCGGACCCGGACCCCGAACCGGAACCGGAACCGGAACCGGACCCGGACCCGGACCCGGACCCTTACCCGGACCCGGACCCGGACCCTTACCCGGACCCGGACCCGGACCCGGACCCGGACCCGGACCCGGACCAGGACCCGGACCTGGACCCTTACCCGGAACCGGAACCGGAACCGGACCCGGACCCGGACCCGGACCCGGACCTGGACCCTTACCTGGACCCGGACCCGGACCCGGACCCGGACCCTTACCAGGACCCGGGCCCGGACCCTTACCCGGACCCGGACCCGGACCCGGACCCGGAACCGGAACCGGACCCTTACCCGGAACCGGAACCGGAACCGGAACCGGACCCGGACCCAGACCCTGACCCGTACCCGGACCCTTACCCGGACCTGGACCCGGACCCGGACGCGGACCCGGACCCGGACCCGGACCCGGAGCCGGACCTGAACCCTTACCCGGACCCGGACCCGGACCCGGACCCGGACCCGGACCCGGACCCGGACCCGGACCTGGACCCGGACCCGGACCCGGACCCGGACCCGGACCTTTACACGGACCCGGACCCGGAACCGGACACGGAACCAGACCCGGACCCGGACCCGGACCCGGACCCGGACCCTTACCCGGACCCGGAGCCGGACCCGGACCCTTACCCGGACCAAGACCCGGACCCGGACCCGGACCCGGACCCGGACCCGGACCCTTACCCGGACCCAGACCCGGACCCGGACCCGGACCCGGACCCGGACCCGGACCCAGACCCGGACCCTTACCCGGACCCGGACCCGGACCCGGACCCTTACGCGGACCCGGACCCGGAACCTTACCCGGACCCGGACCCGGACCCGGACCCGGACCCGGACCAGCACCCGGACCTGGACCCTTACCCGGAACCGGAACCGGAACCGGACCCGGACCCGGACCCGGACCCGGACCCGGACCCTTACCCGGACCCGGAGCCGGACCCGGACCCTTACCCGGACCAAGACCCGGACCCGGACCCGGACCCGGACCCGGACCCGGACCCGGACCCGGACCCGGACCCGGACCCGGACCCTTACCCGGACCCAGACCCGGACCCGGACCCGGACCCGGACCCGGACCCGGACCCGGACCCAGACCCGGACCCTTACCCGGACCCGGACCCGGACCCGGACCCCGAACCGGAACCGGAACCGGAACCGGACCCGGACCCGGACCCGGACCCTTACCCGGACCCGGACCCGGACCCTTACCCGGACCCGGACCCGGACCCGGACCCGGACCCGGACCCGGACCAGGACCCGGACCTGGACCCTTACCCGGAACCGGAACCGGAACCGGACCCGGACCCGGACCCGGACCCGGACCTGGACCCTTACCTGGACCCGGACCCGGACCCGGACCCGGACCCTTACCAGGACCCGGGCCCGGACCCTTACCCGGACCCGGACCCGGACCCGGACCCGGAACCGGAACCGGACCCTTACCCGGAACCGGAACCGGAACCGGAACCGGACCCGGACCCAGACCCTGACCCGTACCCGGACCCTTACCCGGACCTGGACCCGGACCCGGACGCGGACCCGGACCCGGACCCGGACCCGGAGCCGGACCTGAACCCTTACCCGGACCCGGACCCGGACCCGGACCCGGACCCGGACCCTGACCCGGACCCAGACCCGGACCCAGACCCGGACCCGGACGCGGACCCGGACCCGGACCCGGACCCGGACCCGGACCTGAACCCTTACCCGGACCCGGACCCGGACCCGGACCCGGACCCGGACCCTGACCCGGACCCAGACCCGGACCCGGACCCGGACCCGGACCCGGACCCGGAACCGGACCCGGACCCGGAAACTTACCCGGACCCGGAACCGGACCCGGACCCGGACCCGGACCCATACCCGGACCCGGAACCGGAACCGGACCCGGACCCGGACCTTTACACGGACCCGGACCCGGAACCGGACACGGAACCAGACCCGGACCCGGACCCGGACCCGGACCCTTACCCGGACACAGAGCCGGACCCGGACCCTTACCCGGACCAAGACCCGGACCCGGACCCGGACCCGGACCCGGACCCGGACCCTTACCCGGACCCAGACCCGGACCCGGACCCGGACCCGGACCCGGACCCGGACCCAGACCCGGACCCTTACCCGGACCCGGACCCGGACCCGGAACCTTACCCGGACCCGGACCCGGACCCGGACCCGGAACCGGACCAGGACCCGGACCTGGACCCTTACCCGGAACCGGAACCGGAACCGGACCCGGACCCAGACCCGGACCCGGACCCTTACCCGGACCCGGAGCCGGACCCGGACCCTTACCCGGACCAAGACCCGGACCCGGACCCGGACCCGGACCCGGACCCGGACCCGGACCCGGACCCGGACCCGGACCCTGACCCGGACCCAGACCCGGACCCGGACCCGGACCCGGACCCGGACCCGGACCCGGACCTGGACCCGGACCCGGACCCAGACCCGGACCCTAACCCGGACCCGGACCCGGACCCGGACCCGGACCCGGACCCAGACCCGGACCCGGACCCGGACCCGGACCTTTACACGGACCCGGACCCGGAACCGGACACGGAACCAGACCCGGACCCGGACCCGGACCCGGACCCGGACCCTTACCCGGACCCGGAGCCGGACCCGGACCCTTACCCGGACCAAGACCCGGACCCGGACCCGGACCCGGACCCGGACCCGGACCCTTACCCGGACCCAGACCCGGACCCGGACCCGGACCCGGACCCGGACCCGGACCCGGACCAAGACCCGGACCCTTACCCGGACCCGGACCCGGACCCGGACCCTTACGCGGACCCGGACCCGGAACCTTACCCGGACCCGGACCCGGACCCGGACCCGGACCAGCACCCGGACCTGGACCCTTACCCGGAACCGGAACCGGAACCGGAACCGGACCCGGACCCGGACCCGGACCCGGACCCTTACCCGGACCCGGAGCCGGACCCGGACCCTTACCCGGACCAAGACCCGGACCCGGACCCGGACCCGGACCCGGACCCGGACCCGGACCCGGACCCGGACCCGGACCCTTACCCGGACCCAGACCCGGACCCGGACCCGGACCCGGACCCGGACCCGGACCCAGACCCGGACCCTTACCCGGACCCGGACCCGGACCCGGACCCCGAACCGGAACCGGAACCGGAACCGGACCCGGACCCGGACCCGGACCCTTACCCGGACCCGGACCCGGACCCTTACCCGGACCCGGACCCGGACCCGGACCCGGACCCGGACCCGGACCAGGACCCGGACCTGGACCCTTACCCGGAACCGGAACCGGAACCGGACCCGGACCCGGACCCGGACCCGGACCTGGACCCTTACCTGGACCCGGACCCGGACCCGGACCCGGACCCTTACCAGGACCCGGGCCCGGACCCTTACCCGGACCCGGACCCGGACCCGGACCCGGAACCGGAACCGGAACCGGACCCTTACCCGGAACCGGAACCGGAACCGGAACCGGACCCGGACCCAGACCCTGACCCGGACCCGGACCCTTACCCGGACCTGGACCCGGACCCGGACGCGGACCCGGACCCGGACCCGGACCCGGACCCGGACCTGAACCCTTACCCGGACCCGGACCCGGACCCGGACCCGGACCCGGACCCTGACCCGGACCCAGACCCGGACCCGGACCCGGACCCGGACCCGGACCCGGAACCGGACCCGGACCCGGAAACTTACCCGGACCCGGAACCGGACCCGGACCCGGACCCGGACCCATACCCGGACCCGGAACCGGAACCGGACCCGGACCCGGACCTTTACACGGACCCGGACCCGGAACCGGACCCGGAACCAGACCCGGACCCGGACCCGGACCCGGACCCGGACCCTTACCCGGACACGGAGCCGGACCCGGACCCTTACCCGGACCAAGACCCGGACCCGGACCCGGACCCGGACCCGGACCCGGACCCTTACCCGGACCCAGACCCGGACCCGGACCCGGACCCGGACCCGGACCCGGACCCAGACCCGGACCCTTACCCGGACCCGGACCCGGACCCGGAACCTTACCCGGACCCGGACCCGGACCCGGACCCGGACCCGGACCAGGACCCGGACCTGGACCCTTACCCGGAACCGGAACCGGAACCGGACCCGGACCCGGACCCGGACCCGGACCCTTACCCGGACCCGGAGCCGGACCCGGACCCTTACCCGGACCAAGACCCGGACCCGGACCCGGACCCGGACCCGGACCCGGACCCGGACCCGGACCCGGACCCGGACCCGGACCCGGACCTGGACCCGGACCCGGACCCGGAACCTTACCCGGACCCGGACCCGGACCCGGACCCGGACCCTTACCCGGACCCAGACCCGGACCCGGACCCGGACCCGGATCCGGACCCGGACCCGGACCCGGACCCGGACCCGGACCCGGACCCTTACCCGGACCCGGACCCGGACCCGGACCCGGACCCGGACCCGGACCAAGACCCGGACCCGGACCCGGACCCGGACCCGGACCCTGATCCGGACCGGGATCCGTACCCGGATCCGGATCCGGACCCTTACCCGGACCCGGACCCGGACCCGGACCCGGACACGGACACGGACCCTGACATGGACACGGACACGGACCCAGACCCGTACCCGTACCCGGACCCTGACCCTGACCAAGACCCGGATCCGGACCCGGACCCGGACCCGGACCAGGACCCGGACCCGGACCCGGACTCGGATCCTGACCCCGGACCCGGACCCATACCCGGACCCGGACCCTGACACGGACACGGACCCGGATCCGGACCCTGACCCGGACACGGACCCGGACCCTGATCCGGACATGGACCCGGACCCGGACCCAGACCTGGACCCGGACCCGGACCCGGACCCGGATCCTGACCCTTACCCGGACCCGGAACCGGACCCGGACCCGGACCTTTACCCGGACCCGGAACCGGACCCGGACCCGGACCCGGACCCGGACCCGGACCCGGACCCAGACCCGGACCCTTACCCGGACCCGGACCCGGACCCGGACCCGGACCCGGACCCGGACCTTTATCCGGACCCGGACCCTTACCCGGACCAGGACCCGGACCCGGACCCGGACCCAGACCCGGACCCTTACCCGGACCCGGACCCGGACCCAGACCCGGACCCGGACCCAGACCCTTACCCGGATCCGGACCCGGACCCGGACCCGGACCCTTACCCGGACCCGGACCCGGACCAGGACATGGACCCGGACCCTTACCCGGAACTGGACCCGGACCCGGACCCGGACCCGGACCCGGACCCGGACCCTTACCCGGACCCTTAACCGGACCCGGACCCGGACCCTTAACCGGACCCGGACCCGGACCCGGACCCGGACCCGGACCAGGACCCGGACCTGGACCCTTACCCGGAACCAGAACCGGAACAGGAACCGGACCTGGACCCGGACCCTTACCCGGACCCTTACCAGGACCCGGACCCGGACCCGGACCCTTACCCGTACCCTTACCCGGACCCTTACCCGGACCCGGACGCGGACCCGGACCCGGACCCAGAACCGGACCCGGACCCGGACCCGGACCCGGACCCGGACCCTTACCCGGACCCGGACCCGGACCCGGACCCTTACCCGGACCCGGACCCGGACCCGGACCAGGACCTGGACCCGGATCCTTACCCGGAACCGGAACCGGAACCGGACCCGGACCCGGACCCGGACCCGGACCCGGACCCGACCCGGACCCGGACCCGGGCCCGGACCCGGACCCGGAACCGGACCCGGAACCTTACCCGGACCCGGACCCGGACCCGGACCCGGACCCGGAACCGGACCCGGACCTTTACCCGGACCCGGAACCGGACCCGGACCCGGACCCGGACCCGGACCCGGACCCGGACCCGGACCCGGACCCGGACCCTTACACGGACCCGGACCCGGACCCGGACCCGGACATGGACCCGGACCCTTACCCAGACCCGGACCCGGACCCGGACCCGGACTCGGACCCGGACCCGGATCCGAACCCTTACCCGGACCCGGACCCGGACCCTTACCCGGACCCGGACCCGGACCCAGACCCGGACCCGGACCCGGACCCTTACCCGGATCCGGACCCGGACCCGGACCCGGACCCTTACCCGGACCCGGACCCGGACCCGGACATGGACCCGGACCCTTACCCGGACCCGGACCCGGACCCGGACCCGGACCCGGACCCGGACCCGGACCCAGACCCGGACCCTTACCCGGACCCTTACCCGGACCCGGACCCGGACCCGGACCCGGACTCGGACCCGGACCAGGACCCGGACCTGGACCCTTACCCCGAACCAGAACCGGAACCGGAACCGGACCCGGACCCGGACCCGGACCTGGACCCTTACCTGGACCCGGACCCGGACCCGGACCCGGACCCGGACCCGGACCCGGACCCGGACCCAGACCCGGACCCTTACCCGGACCCGGAACCGGACCCGGACCCGGACCTTTACCCGGACCCGGAACCGGACCCGGACCCGGACCCGGACCCGGACCCGGACCCGGACCCAGACCCGGACCCTTACCCGGACCCGGACCCGGACCCGGACCCGGACCCGGACCCGGACCTTTATCCGGACCCGGACCCTTACCCGGACCAGGACCCGGACCCGGACCCGGACCCAGACCCGGACCCTTACCCGGACCCGGACCCGGACCCAGACCCGGACCCGGACCCAGACCCTTACCCGGATCCGGACCCGGACCCGGACCCGGACCCTTACCCGGACCCGGACCCGGACCAGGACATGGACCCGGACCCTTACCCGGAACTGGACCCGGACCCGGACCCGGACCCGGACCCGGACCCGGACCCTTACCCGGACCCTTAACCGGACCCGGACCCGGACCCTTAACCGGACCCGGACCCGGACCCGGACCCGGACCCGGACCAGGACCCGGACCTGGACCCTTACCCGGAACCAGAACCGGAACAGGAACCGGACCTGGACCCGGACCCTTACCCGGACCCTTACCCGGACCCGGACGCGGACCCGGACCCGGACCCAGAACCGGACCCGGACCCGGACCCGGACCCGGACCCGGACCCTTACCCGGACCCGGACCCGGACCCGGACCCTTACCCGGACCCGGACCCGGACCCGGACCAGGACCTGGACCCGGATCCTTACCCGGAACCGGAACCGGAACCGGACCCGGACCCGGACCCGGACCCGGACCCGGACCCGACCCGGACCCGGACCCGGGCCCGGACCCGGACCCGGACCCGGACCCGGAACCTTACCCGGACCCGGACCCGGACCCGGACCCGGACCCGGACCCGGACCTTTACCCGGACCCGGAACCGGACCCGGACCCGGACCCGGACCCGGACCCGGACCCGGACCCGGACCCGGACCCGGACCCTTACACGGACCCGGACCCGGACCCGGACCCGGACATGGACCCGGACCCTTACCCAGACCCGGACCCGGACCCGGACCCGGACTCGGACCCGGACCCGGATCCGAACCCTTACCCGGACCCGGACCCGGACCCTTACCCGGACCCGGACCCGGACCCAGACCCGGACCCGGACCCGGACCCTTACCCGGATCCGGACCCGGACCCGGACCCGGACCCTTACCCGGACCCGGACCCGGACCCGGACATGGACCCGGACCCTTACCCGGACCCGGACCCGGACCCGGACCCGGACCCGGACCCGGACCCGGACCCAGACCCGGACCCTTACCCGGACCCTTACCCGGACCCGGACCCGGACCCGGACCCGGACTCGGACCCGGACCAGGACCCGGACCTGGACCCTTACCCGGAACCAGAACCGGAACCGGAACCGGACCCGGACCCGGACCCGGACCCGGACCTGGACCCTTACCTGGACCCGGACCCGGACCCGGACCCGGACCCTTACCCGGACCCGGACCCGGACCCTTACCCGGACCCGGACCCGGACCCGGACCCGGACCCGGACCCGGACCCTTACCCGGAACCGGAACCGGAACCGGAACCGGAACCGGACCTGGACCCGGACCCTGACCCGGACCTGGACCCTTACCCGGACACGGACCCGGACCCGGACCCAGACCCGGACCCGGACCCGGACCCGGACCCGGACCCGGACCCGGACCCGGAAACTTACCCGGACCCGGATCCGGACCCGGACCCGGACCATTACCCGGACCCGGAACCGGACCCGGACCCGGACCCGGACCCGGACCCGGACCCGGACCCTTACCCGGACCCGGAGCCGGACCCGGACCCTTACCCGGACCAAGACCCGGACCCGGACCCGGACCCGGACCCGGACCCGGACCCGGACCCGGACCCGGACCCGGACCCGGACCCTTACCCGGACCCAGACCCGGACCCGGACCCGGACCCGGACCCTTACCCGGACCCGGACCCGGACCCGGACCCGGACCCGGACCCGGACCAGGACCCGGACCTGGACCCTTACCCGGAACCGGAACCGGAACCGGACCCTTACCCGGACCCGGACCCGGAACCGGACCCCGAACCGGAACCGGACCCGGACACGGACCCGGACCCGGACCCTTACCCGGACCTGGAACCGGACCCTTACCCGGACCCGGACCCGGACCCGGACCCGGACCAGGAGCCGGACCTGGACCCTTACCCGGAACCAGAACCGGAACCGGACCCGGACCCGGACTCGGACCCGGACCTGGACCCTTTCCTGGACCCGGACCCGGACCCGGACCCGGACCCTTACCCGGACCCGGACCCGGACCCGGACCCTTACCCGGACCCGGACCCGGAAACTTACCCGGACCCGGAACCGGACCCGGACCCGGACCCGGACCCATACCCGGACCCGGAACCGGAACCGGACCCGGACCCGGACCCTGACCCAGACCCAGACCCGGACCCGGACCCGGACCCGGACCCGGACCCGGACCCGGACCCGGACCCGGACCCAGACCCGGACCCTAACCGGGACCCGGACCCGGACCCGGACCCGGACCCGGACCCAGACCCGGACCCGGACCCGGACCCGGACCCGGACCTTTACACGGACCCGGACCCGGAACCGGACATGGAACCAGACCCGGACCCGGACCCGGACCCGGACCCGGACCCTTACCCGGACCCGGACCCGGACCCGGACCCTTACCCGGACCAAGACCCGGACCCGGACCCGGACCCGGACCCGGACCCGGACCCGGACCCGGACCCGGACCCGGACCCGGACCCGGACCCGGACCCTTACCCGGACCCAGACCCGGACCCGGACCCGGACCCGGACCCTTACCCGGACCCGGACCCGGACCCGGACCCGGACCCGGACCAGGACCCGGACCTGGACCCTTACCCGGAACCGGAACCGGAACCGGAACCGGACCCGGACCCGGACCCGGACCCGGACCCTTACCCGGACCCGGAGCCGGACCCGGATCCTTACCCGGACCAAGACCCGGACCCGGACCCGGACCCGGACCTGGACCCGGACCTTTACCCGGACCCGGACCCGGAACCGGAACCGGACCCGGACCCGGACCCGGACCCTTACCCGGACCCGGACCCGGACATGGACCCTTACCCGGACCAAGACCCGGACCCGGACCCGGACCCGGACCCGGACCCGGACCCGGACCCGGACCCGGACCCGGACCCTTACCCGGACCCAGACCCGGACCCGGACCCGGACCCGGACCCGGACCCGGACCCGGACCCGGACCCAGACCCGGACCCTTACCCGGACCCGGACCCGGACCCGGACCCCGAACCGGAACCGGACCCGGACACGGACCCGGACCCGGACCCGGACCCTTACCCGGACCTGGACCCGGACCCTTACCCGGACCCGGACCCGGACCCGGACCAGGAGCCGGACCTGGACCCTTACCCGGAACCAGAACCGGAACCGGACCCGGACCCGGACTCGGACCCGGACCTGGACCCTTTCCTGGACCCGGACCCGGACCCGGACCCGGACCCTTACCCGGACCCGGACCCGGACCCGGACCCTTACCCGGACCCGGACCCGGACCCGGACCCGGATCCGGAACCGGACCCTTACCCGGACCCGGAATCGGAACCGGAACCGGACCCGGACCCGGACCCTGACCCGGACCCGGACCCTTACCCGGACCTGGACCCGGACCCGGACGCGGACCCGGACCCGGACCCGGACCCGGACCCGGACCTGGACCCTTACCCGGACCCGGACCCGGACCCGGACCCGGACCCGGACCCTGACCCGGACCCAGACCCGGACCCGGACCCGGACCCGGACCCGGACCCGGACCCGGACCCGGACCCGGACCCGGAAACTTACCCGGACCCGGAACCGGACCCGGACCCGGACCCGGACCCATACCCGGACCCGGACCCGGAACCGGACCCGGACCCGGACCCGGACCCGGACCCGGACCCGGAACCTTACCCGGACCCGGACCCGGACCCGGACCCTTACCCGGACCCTTACCCGGACCCGGACCCGGACCCGGACCCGGACCCGGACCCGGACCCTGACCCGGACCCAGACCCGGACCCTAACCCGGACCCGGACCCGGACCCGGACCCGGACCCGGACACGGACCCGGACCCGGACACTGACCCGGACCCGGACCCTTACCCGGACCCGGACCCGGACCCGGACACGGACCCGGACCCGGACACTGACCCGGACCCGGACCCTTACCCGGACCCGGACCCGGACCCGGACCCGGACCCGGACACGGACCCGGACCCGGACACGGACCCGGACCCGGACCCTTACCCGGACCCGGACCCGGACCCGGACCCGGACCTTTACACGGACCCGGACCCGGAACTGGACACGGAACCAGACCCGGACCCGGACCCGGACCCGGACCCGGACCCTTACCCGGACCCGGAGCCGGACCCGGACCCTTACCCGGACCAAGACCCGGACCCGGACCCGGACCCGGACCCGGACCCGGACCCGGACCCGGACCCTTACCCGGACCCAGACCCGGACCCGGACCCGGACCCGGACCCGGACCCGGACCCGGACCCGGACCCGGACCCGGACCCGGAACCTTACCCGGACCCGGACCCGGACCCGGACCCGGACCCGGACCCGGACTTTTACCCGGAACCGGAACCGGAACTGGAACCGGAACCGGAACCGGACCCGGACCCGGACCCGGACCCGGACCCGGACCCGGACCCAGACCCGGACCCTTACCCGGACCCGGACCCGGACCCGGACCCGGACCTTTACCCGGACCCGGACCCGGACCCAGACCCGGACCCATACCCGGACCCGGACCCGGACCCGGACCCGGACCCGGACCCGGACCCGGACCCGGACCCGGAACCTTACCCGGACCCGGACCCGGACCCGGACCCTTACCCGGACCCTTACCCGGACCCGGACCCGGACCCGGACCCGGACCCGGACCCGGACCCTGACCCGGACCCAGACCCGGACCCGGACCCGGACCCGGACCCGGACCCGGACCCGGACCCGGACCCGGACCCGGACCCGGACCCAGACCCGGACCCTAACCCGGACCCGGACCCGGACCCGGACCCGGACCCGGACCCAGACCCGGACCCGGACCCGGACCCGGACCCGGACCTTTACACGGACCCGGACCCGGAACCGGACATGGAACCAGACCCGGACCCGGACCCGGACACGGACCCGGACCCTTACCCGGACCCGGAGCCGGACCCGGACCAGGACCCGGACCTGGACCCGGACCCGGACCCGGACCCGGACCCGGACCCGGACCCGGACCCGGACCCAGACCCGGACCCGGACCCGGACATGGACCCGGACCCGGACCCGGACCCGGACGCGGACCCGGACCCGGACCCGGACCCTTACCCGGACCCAGACCCGGACCCGGACCCGGACCCGGACCCTTACCCGGACCCGGACCCGGACCCGGACCAGGACCCGGACCTGGACCCTTACCCGGAACCGGAACCGGAACCGGAACCGGACCCGGACCCGGAGCCGGACCCGGACCCTTACCCGGACCCGGAGCCGGACCCGGACCCTTATCCGGACCAAGACCCGGACCCGGACCCGGACCCGGACCTGGACCCGGACCTTTACCCGGACCCGGACCCGGAACCGGAACCGGACCCGGACCCGGACCCGGACCCGGACCCTTACCCGGACCCGGACCCGGACATGGACCCGGACCCGGACCCGGACCCGGACGCGGACCCGGACCCGGACCCGGACCCTTACCCGGACCCGGACCCGGACCCTTACCCGGACCCGGACCCGGACCCGGACCCGGACCCGGACCTTTACCCGGACCCGGAACCGGAACCGGACCCGGACCCGGACCCGGACCCGGACCCGGACCCGGACCCTTACCCGGAACCGGACCCGGACCTGGACCCGGACCTTTACCCGGACTCGGACCCGGAACCGGACCCGGACCCGGACCCGGACCCTTACACGGACCCGGACCCTTACACGGACCCGGACATGGACCCGGACCCTTACCCGGACCCGGACCCGGACCCGGACCCGGACCCAGACCCGGACCCTTACCCGGACCCGGACCCGGACCCAGACCCGGACCCGGACCCAGACCCTTACCCGGATCCGGACTCGGACCCGGACCCGGACCCTTACCCGGACCCGGACCCGTACCCGGTCCCGGACATGGACCCGGACCCTTACCCGGACCCGGACCCGGACCCGGACCCGGACCCGGACCCGGACCCGGACCCGGACCCAGACCCGGACCCGGACCCGGACCCGGACCCGGACCTTTACACGGACCCGGACCCGGAACCGGACACAGAACCAGACCCGGACCCGGACCCGGACCCGGACCCGGACCCGGACCCGGACCCTTACCCGGAACCGGAACCGGACCCGGACCCGGACCCGGACCCGGACCTGGACCCTTACCTGGACCCGGACCCGGACCCGGACCCGGACCCGGACCCGGACCCTGACCCAGACCCGGACCCTTACCCGGACCCTTACCCGGAACCGGACCCGGACCCGGACCCGGACCCGGACCCGGACCTGGACCCTTACCTGGACCCGGACCCGGACCCCTACCCGGACCCTTACCCAGACACGGACCCGGACCATTACCCGGACCCGGACCCGGACCCGGACCCGGAACCGGACCCTTACCCAGAACCGGAACCGGAACCAGAACCGGACCTGGACCCGGACACTGACCCGGACCCGGACCCTTACCCGGACCCGGACCCGGACCCGGACACTTACCCGGACCCGGACCCGGACCCGGACCAGGACCCGGACCTGGACCCTTACCCGGAACCGGAACCGGAACCGGTCACGGACCCGGACCCGGAACCGGACCTGGACCCTTACCTGGACCCGGACACGGACCCGGACCCGGACCCTTACCCGGACCCGGACCCGGAACCGGACCCGGAACCAGACCCGGACCCGGACCCGGACCCGGACCCTTACCCGGACCCGGAGCCGGACCCGGACCCGGACCCGGACCCGGAACCTTACCCGGACCCGGACCCGGACCCGGACCTTTACCCGGACCCGGAACCGGAACCGGAACCGGAACCGGACCCGGACCCGGACCCAGACCCGGACCCAGACCCGGACCCTTACCCGGACCCGGACCCGGACCCGGACCCGGACCTTTACCCGGACCCGGAACCGGAACCGGACCCGGACCCGGACCCGGACCCGGACTCGGACCCAGACCCGGACCCCTACCCGGACTCGCACCCGGACCCGGACCCGGAGCCAGACCTTTATCCGGACCCGGACCCGGACCCTTACCCGGACCAGGACCCGGACCCGGACCCGGACCCAGACCCGGACCCTTACCCGGACCCGGACCCGGACCCGGACATGGACCCGGACCCGGACCCGGACCCGGACCCGGACCCGGACCCGGACCCTTACCCGGACCCGGACCCGGACCCGGACCCTTACCCGGACCCTTACCAGGACCCGGACCCGGACCCAGACCCGGACCCGGACCCGGACCCGGACCCGGACCCGGACCCGGAACCGGACCCTTACCCAGAACCGGAACCGGAACCAGAACCGGACCTGGACCCGGACACTGACCCGGACCCGGACCCTTACCCGGACCCGGACCCGGACCCGGACACTTACCCGGACCCGGACCCGGACCCGGACCAGGACCCGGACCTGGACCCTTACCCGGAACCGGAACCGGAACCGGTCACGGACCCGGACCCGGAACCGGACCTGGACCCTTACCTGGACCCGGACACGGACCCGGACCCGGACCCTTACCCGGACCCGGACCCGGAACCGGACCCGGAACCAGACCCGGACCCGGACCCGGACCCGGACCCTTACCCGGACCCGGAGCCGGACCCGGACCCGGACCCGGACCCGGAACCTTACCCGGACCCGGACCCGGACCCGGACCTTTACCCGGACCCGGAACCGGAACCGGAACCGGAACCGGACCCGGACCCGGACCCAGACCCGGACCCAGACCCGGACCCTTACCCGGACCCGGACCCGGACCCGGACCCGGACCTTTACCCGGACCCGGAACCGGAACCGGACCCGGACCCGGACCCGGACCCGGACTCGGACCCAGACCCGGACCCCTACCCGGACTCGCACCCGGACCCGGACCCGGAGCCAGACCTTTATCCGGACCCGGACCCGGACCCTTACCCGGACCAGGACCCGGACCCGGACCCGGACCCAGACCCGGACCCTTACCCGGACCCGGACCCGGACCCGGACATGGACCCGGACCCGGACCCGGACCCGGACCCGGACCCGGACCCGGACCCTTACCCGGACCCGGACCCGGACCCGGACCCTTACCCGGACCCTTACCAGGACCCGGACCCGGACCCAGACCCGGACCCGGACCCGGACCCGGACCCTTACCCGGACCATTACCCGGACCCGGACCCGGACCCGGACCCGGACCCAGAACCGTACCCGGACCCGGACCCTTACCCGGACCGGGACCAGGACCCGGACCTGGACCCTTACCCGGAACCGGAACCGGACCCGGACCCGGACCCGGACCCGGACCCGGATCCGGACCTGGACCCTTACCAGGACCCGGACCCGGACCCGGACCCGGACCCTTACCCGGACCCGGACCCGGACCCTTACCCGGAACCGGAACCGGAACCGGAACCGGACCTGGACCCGGACCCTGACCCGGACCCGGACCCTTACCCGGACCCGGACCCGGACCCGGACCCGGACCCGGACCCGGACCCGGACCCGGACCCGGACCTGGACCCTTACCCGGACCCGGACCCGGACCCGGACCCAGAACCGGACCCTGACACGGACCCTGACCCGGACCCGGACCCGGACCCGGACCCGGACCCGGACCCGGACCCGGACCCGGACCCGGACCCGGACCCGGAACCTTACCCGGACCCGGACCCGGACCCGGACCCTTACCCGGACCCTTACCCGGACCCGGACCCGGACCCGGACCCGGACCCGGAGCCAGACCTTTATCCGGACCCGGACCCGGACCCTTACCCGGACCAGGACCCGGACCCGGACCCGGACCCAGACCCGGACCCTTACCCAGACCCGGACCCGGACCCGGACCCGGACCCGGACCCGGACCCTGACCCGGACCCGGACCCTTACCCGGACCTGGACCCGGACCCGGACGCGGACCCGGACCCGGACCCGGACCCTTACCCAGACCCGGACCCGGACCCGGACCCGGACCCGGACCCGGACCTGGACCCTTACCCGGACCCGGACCCGGACCCGGACCCAGACCCGGACCCTGACCCGGACCCAGACCCGGACCCGGACCCGGACCCGGACCCGGACCCGGACCCGGACCCAGACCCGGACCCTAACCCGGACCCGGACCCGGACCCGGACCCGGACCCGGACCCAGACCCGGACCCGGACCCGGACACAGACCCGGACACGGACCCGGACCCGGACCATTACCCGGACCCGGACCCGGACCCGGACCCGGACCCGGACCTTTACACGGACCCGGACCCGGAACCGGACACGGAACCAGAACCGGACCGGGACCCGGACCCTTACCCAGACCCGGACCCGGACCCGGACCCGGACCCGGACCCGGACCCTGACCCGGACCCGGACCCTTACCCGGACCTGGACCCGGACCCGGACGCGGACCCGGACCCGGACCCGGACCCTTACCCAGACCCGGACCCGGACCCGGACCCGGACCCGGACCCGGACCCGGACCCGGACCCGGACCTGGACCCTTACCCGGACCCGGACCCGGACCCGGACCCAGACCCGGACCCTGACCCGGACCCAGACCCGGACCCGGACCCGGACCCGGACCCGGACCCGGAACCAGACCCGGACCCTAACCCGGACCCGGACCCGGACCCGGACCCGGACCCGGACCCGGACCCAGACCCGGACCCGGACCCGGACACGGACCCGGACACGGACCCGGACCCGGACCCTTACCCGGACCCGGACCCGGACCCGGACCCGGACCCGGACCTTTACACGGACCCGGACCCGGAACCGGACACGGAACCAGACCCGGACCCGGACCCGGACTTTTACCCGGAACCGGAACCGGAACCGGACCCGGACCCGGACCCGGACCCGGACCTTTATCCGGACCCGGACCCTTACCCGGACCAGGACCCGGACACGGACCCGGACCCAGACCCGGACCCTTACCCGGACCCGGACCCGGACCCAGACCCGGA
Source organism: Arizona elegans (assembly GCA_022577455.1). Classification (NCBI taxonomy): domain Eukaryota; kingdom Metazoa; phylum Chordata; class Lepidosauria; order Squamata; family Colubridae; genus Arizona; species Arizona elegans. Next base: position 859,158 of record JAKOOJ010000026.1, read on the forward strand.
CCCGGACCAAGACCCTTACCCGGATCCGGACCCGGACCCGGACCCGGACCCTTACCCGGACCCGGACCCGGACCCGGACATGGACCCGGACCCTTACCCGGACCCGGACCCGGACCCGGACCCGGACCCGGACCCGGACCCGGACCCGGACCCGGAACCTTACCCGGACCCGGACCCGGACCCGGACCCGGACCCGGACCTTTACCCGGAACCGGAACCGGAACCGGAACCGGAACCGGAACCGGAACCGGAACCGGAACCGGACATAGACCCGGACCCTTACCCGGACCCGGACCCGGACCCGGACCCGGACCCGGAGCCGGACCTTTATCCGGATCCGGACCCTTACCCGGACCAGGACCCGGACCCGGACCCTGACCCAGACCCGGACCCTTACCCGGACCCGGACCCTTACCCGGACCCGGACCCGGACCCAGACCCGGACCCGGACCCGGACCCGGACCCGGACCCGAACCCGGACCCGGACCCGGACCCGGACCCGGACCCGGACCCTTACCCGGACCCGGACCCGGACCCGGACTCGGACATGGACCCGGACCCTTACCCGGACCCGGACCCGGACCTGGACCCAGACCCGGACCCGGACCCGGACCCGGACCCAGACCCGGACCCGGACCCTTACCCGGACCCGGACCCGGACCCTGACCCGGACCCGGACCCTTACCCGGACCCGGACCCGGACCCGGACCCGGACCCGGACCCGGACACGGACCCTTACCCGGACCCGGACCCGGACCCGGACTCAGACCCGGACCCGGACCCTTACCCAGACCCGGACCCGGACCCGGACCCGGACCCGGACCCGGACCCGGACCCGGACCCGGACCCGGACCCGGACCCTTACCCGGAACCGGAACCGGACCCGGACCCGGACCCGGACCCGGAACTGGACCCTTACCTGGACCCGGACCCGGACCCCTACCCGGACCCTTACCCGGACCCGGACCCGGACCCTTACCCGGACCCGGACCCGGACCCGGAACCGGACCCGGAACCGGACCCTTACCCAGAACCGGAACCGGAACCAGAACCGGACCTGGACCCGGACACTGACCCGGACCCGGACCCTTACCCGGACCTGGACCCGGACCCGGACGCGGACCCGGACCCGGACCCGGACCCGGACCCGGACACGGACCCTTACCCGGACCTGGACCCGGACCCGGACCCAGACCCGGACCCTGACCCGGACCCAGACCCGGACCCGGACCCGGACCCGGACCCGGACCCGGACCCGGACCCGGACCCGGACCCGGACCCGGACCCGGACCCGGACCCGGACCTTTACCCGGACCTGGACCCGGACACTGACCCGGACCCGGACCCTTACCCGGACCTGGACCCGGACCCGGACGCGGACCCGGACCCGGACCCGGACCCGGACCCGGACACGGACCCTTACCCGGACCTGGACCCGGACCCGGACCCAGACCCGGACCCTGACCCGGACCCAGACCCGGACCCGGACCCGGACCCGGACCCGGACCCGGACCCGGACCCGGACCCGGACCCGGACCCGGACCCGGACCCGGAACCTTACCCGGACCCGGACCCGGACCCGGACCTTTACCCGGACCCGGAACCGGAACCGGAACCGGACCCGGACCCGGACCCGGACCCAGACCCGGACCCAGACCCGGACCCTTACCCGGACCCGGACCCGGACCCGGACCCGGACCCGGACCCGGACCTTTACCCGGACCCGGAACCGGAATCGGACCCGGACCCAGACCCTTACCCGGATCCGGACCCGGACCCGGACCCTTACCCGGACCCGGACCCGGACCCGGACATGGACCCGGACCCTTACCCGGACCCGGACCCGGACCCGGACACGGACCCGGACCCGGACCCGGACCCGGACCCTTACCCGGACCCGGACCCGGACCCGGACCCGGACCCGGACCCGGACCCGGACCCGGACCCTTACCCGGACCCTTACCAGGACCCGGACCCGGACCCAGACCCGGACCCGGACCCGGACCCTTACCCGGACCCGGACCCGGACCCGGACCCGGACCCGGACCCAGAACCGTACCCGGACCCGGACCCTTACCCGGACCCGGACCAGGACCCGGACCTGGACCCTTACCCGGAACCGGAACCGGACCCGGACCCGGACCCGGACCCGGACCTGGACCCTTACCAGGACCCGGACCCGGACCCGGACCCGGACCCTTACCCGGACCCGGACCCGGACCCGGACCCTTACCCGGACCCGGACCCGGACCCGGACCCGGACCCGGAACCGGACCCTTACCCGGAACCGGAACCGGAACCGGAACCGGACCTGGACCCGGACCCTGACCCGGACCCGGACCCTTACCCGGACCCGGACCCGGACCCGGACCCGGACCCGGACCCGGACCCGGACCCGGACCCGGACCCGGACCCGGACCTGGACCCGGACCCGGACCCAGACCCGGACCCTGACCCGGACCCAGACCCGGACCCGGACCCGGACCCGGACCCGGACCCGGACCCGGACCCGGACCCAGACCCGGACCCGGACCCGGACCCGGAACCTTACCCGGACCCGGACCCGGACCCGGACCCGGACCCTTACCCGGACCCTTACCCGGACCCGGACCCGGACCCGGACCCGGACCCGGACCCGGACCCGGACCCGGACCCTGACCCGGACCCAGACCCGGACCCGGACCCGGACCCGGACCCGGACCCGGACCCGGACCTGGACCCGGACCCGGACCCAGACCCGGACCCTAACCCGGACCCGGACCCGGACCCGGACCCGGACCCGGACCCAGACCCGGACCCGGACCCGGACCCGGACCCGGACCTTTACACGGACCCGGACCCGGAACCGGACACGGAACCAGACCCGGACCCGGACCCGGACCCGGACCCGGACCCTTACCCGGACCCGGAGCCGGACCCGGACCCTTACCCGGACCAAGACCCGGACCCGGACCCGGACCCGGACCCGGACCCGGACCCTTACCCGGACCCAGACCCGGACCCGGACCCGGACCCGGACCCGGACCCGGACCCGGACCCGGACCTTTACCCGGACCCGGAACCGGAATCGGACCCGGACCCAGACCCTTACCCGGATCCGGACCCGGACCCGGACCCTTACCCGGACCCGGACCCGGACCCGGACATGGACCCGGACCCTTACCCGGACCCGGACCCGGACCCGGACACGGACCCGGACCCGGACCCGGACACGGACCCTTACCCGGACCCGGACCCGGACCCGGACCCGGACCCGGACCCGGACCCTTACCCGGACCCGGACCCGGACCCGGACCCGGACCCGGACCCGGACCCGTACCCGGACCCGGACCCTTACCCGGACCCGGACCAGGACCCGGACCTGGACCCTTACCCGGAACCGGAACCGGACCCGGACCCGGACCCGGACCCGGACCTGGACCCTTACCAGGACCCGGACCCGGACCCGGACCCGGACCCTTACCCGGACCCGGACCCGGACCCGGACCCTTACCCGGACCCGGACCCGGACCCGGACCCGGACCCGGAACCGGACCCTTACCCGGAACCGGAACCGGAACCGGAACCGGACCTGGACCCGGACCCTGACCCGGACCCGGACCCTTACCCGGACCCGGACCCGGACCCGGACCCGGACGCGGACCCGGACCCGGACCCGGACCCGGACCCGGACCCGGACCTGGACCCGGACCCGGACCCAGACCCGGACCCTGACCCGGACCCAGACCCGGACCCGGACCCGGACCCGGACCCGGACCCGGACCCGGACCCAGACCCGGACCCGGACCCGGACCCGGAACCTTACCCGGACCCGGACCCGGACCCGGACCCGGACCCTTACCCGGACCCTTACCCGGACCCGGACCCGGACCCGGACCCGGACCCGGACCCGGACCCGGACCCGGACCCTGACCCGGACCCAGACCCGGACCCGGACCCGGACCCGGACCCGGACCCGGACCGGGACCTGGACCCGGACCCGGACCCAGACCCGGACCCTAACCCGGACCCGGACCCGGACCCGGACCCGGACCCGGACCCAGACCCGGACCCGGACCCGGACCCGGACCCGGACCTTTACACGGACCCGGACCCGGAACCGGACACGGAACCAGACCCGGACCCGGACCCGGACCCGGACCCGGACCCTTACCCGGACCCGGAGCCGGACCCGGACCCTTACCCGGACCAAGACCCGGACCCGGACCCGGACCCGGACCCGGACCCGGACCCTTACCCGGACCCAGACCCGGACCCGGACCCGGACCCGGACCCGGACCCAGACCCAGACCCGGACCCTTACCCGGACCCGGACCCGGACCCGGACCCTTACCCGGACCCGGACCCGGAACCTTACCCGGACCCGGACCCGGACCCGGACCCGGACCCGGACCAGCACCCGGACCTGGACCCTTACCCGGAACCGGAACCGGAACCGGACCCGGACCCGGACCCGGACCCGGACCCGGACCCTTACCCGGACCCGGAGCCGGACCCGGACCCTTACCCGGACCAAGACCCGGACCCGGACCCGGACCCGGACCCGGACCCGGACCCGGACCCGGACCCGGACCCGGACCCGGACCCTTACCCGGACCCAGACCCGGACCCGGACCCGGACCCGGACCCGGACCCGGACCCAGACCCGGACCCTTACCCGGACCCGGACCCGGACCCGGACCCCGAACCGGAACCGGAACCGGAACCGGACCCGGACCCGGACCCGGACCCTTACCCGGACCCGGACCCTTACCCGGACCCGGACCCGGACCCAGACCCGGACCCGGACCCGGACCCGGACCCGGACCCGAACCCGGACCCGGACCCGGACCCGGACCCGGACCCGGACCCTTACCCGGACCCGGACCCGGACCTGGACCCAGACCCGGACCCGGACCCGGACCCGGACCCGGACCCGGACCCGGACCCTTACCCGGACCCGGACCCGGACCCTGACCCGGACCCGGACCCTTACCCGGACCCGGACCCGGACCCGGACCTGGACCCGGACACGGACCCTTACCCGGACCCGGACCCGGACCCGGACCCAGACCCGGACCCGGACCCTTACCCAGACCCGGACCCGGACCCGGACCCGGACCCGGACCCGGACCCGGACCCGGACCCGGACCCGGACCCGGACCCTTACCCGGAACCGGAACCGGACCCGGACCCGGACCCGGACCCGGACCTGGACCCTTACCTGGACCCGGACCCGGACCCCTACCCGGACCCTTACCCGGACCCGGACCCGGACCCTTACCCGGACCCGGACCCGGACCCGGAACCGGACCCGGAACCGGACCCTTACCCAGAACCGGAACCGGAACCAGAACCGGACCTGGACCCGGACACTGACCCGGACCCGGACCCTTACCCGGACCTGGACCCGGACCCGGACGCGGACCCGGACCCGGACCCGGACCCGGACCCGGACACGGACCCTTACCCGGACCTGGACCCGGACCCGGACCCAGACCCGGACCCTGACCCGGACCCAGACCCGGACCCGGACCCGGACCCGGACCCGGACCCGGACCCGGACCCGGACCCGGACCCGGACCCGGACCCGGACCCGGACCCGGACATTTACCCGGACCTGGACCCGGACACTGACCCGGACCCGGACCCTTACCCGGACCTGGACCCGGACCCGGACGCGGACCCGGACCCGGACCCGGACCCGGACCCGGACACGGACCCTTACCCGGACCTGGACCCGGACCCGGACCCAGACCCGGACCCTGACCCGGACCCAGACCCGGACCCGGACCCGGACCCGGACCCGGACCCGGACCCGGACCCGGACCCGGACCCGGACCCGGAACCTTACCCGGACCCGGACCCGGACCCGGACCTTTACCCGGACCCGGAACCGGAACCGGAACCGGACCCGGACCCGGACCCGGACCCAGACCCGGACCCAGACCCGGACCCTTACCCGGACCCGGACCCGGACCCGGACCCGGACCCGGACCTTTACCCGGACCCGGAACCGGAATCGGACCCGGACCCAGACCCTTACCCGGATCCGGACCCGGACCCGGACCCTTACCCGGACCCGGACCCGGACCCGGACATGGACCCGGACCCTTACCCGGACCCGGACCCGGACCCGGACACGGACCCGGACCCGGACCCGGACCCGGACCCTTACCCGGACCCGGACCCGGACCCGGACCCGGACCCGGACCCGGACCCGGACCCGGACCCTTACCCGGACCCTTACCAGGACCCGGACCCGGACCCAGACCCGGACCCGGACCCGGACCCTTACCCGGACCCGGACCCGGACCCGAACCCGGACCCAGAACCGTACCCGGACCCGGACCCTTACCCGGACCCGGACCAGGACCCGGACCTGGACCCTTACCCGGAACCGGAACCGGACCCGGACCCGGACCCGGACCCGGACCTGGACCCTTACCAGGACCCGGACCCGGACCCGGACCCGGACCCTTACCCGGACCCGGACCCGGACCCGGACCCTTACCCGGACCCGGACCCGGACCCGGACCCGGACCCGGAACCGGACCCTTACCCGGAACCGGACCCGGAACCGGAACCGGACCTGGACCCGGACCCTGACCCGGACCCGGACCCTTACCCGGACCCGGACCCGGACCCGGACCCGGACGCGGACCCGGACCCGGACCCGGACCCGGACCCGGACCCGGACCTGGACCCGGACCCGGACCCAGACCCGGACCCTGACCCGGACCCAGACCCGGACCCGGACCCGGACCCGGACCCGGACCCGGACCCGGACCCAGACCCGGACCCGGACCCGGACCCGGAACCTTACCCGGACCCGGACCCGGACCCGGACCCGGACCCAGACCCGGACCCTTACCCGGACCCGGACCCGGACCCGGACCCGGACCCAGACCCGGACCCGGACCCGGACCCGGAACCTTACCCGGACCCGGACCCGGACCCGGACCCGGACCCTTACCCGGACCCTTACCCGGACCCGGACCCGGACCCGGACCCGGACCCGGACCCGGACCCGGACCCGGACCCGGACCCGGACCTTTACACGGACCCGGACCCGGAACCGGACACGGAACCAGACCCGGACCCGGACCCGGACCCGGACCCTTACCCGGACCCGGAGCCGGACCCGGACCCTTACCCGGACCAAGACCCGGACCCGGACCCGGACCCGGACCCGGACCCGGACCCTTACCCGGACCCAGACCCGGACCCGGACCCGGACCCGGACCCGGACCCGGACCCAGACCCGGACCCTTACCCGGACCCGGACCCGGACCCGGACCCTTACGCGGACCCGGACCCGGAACCTTACCCGGACCCGGACCCGGACCCGGACCCGGACCCGGACCAGCACCCGGACCTGGACCCTTACCCGGAACCGGAACCGGAACCGGACCCGGACCCGGACCCTTACCCGGACCCGGAGCCGGACCCGGACCCTTACCCGGACCAAGACCCGGACCCGGACCCGGACCCGGACCCGGACCCGGACCCGGACCCGGACCCGGACCCGGACCCGGACCCGGACCCTTACCCGGACCCAGACCCGGACCCGGACCCGGACCCGGACCCGGACCCGGACCCAGACCCGGACCCTTACCCGGACCCGGACCCGGACCCGGACCCCGAACCGGAACCGGAACCGGAACCGGACCCGGACCCGGACCCGGACCCTTACCCGGACCCGGACCCGGACCCTTACCCGGACCCGGACCCGGACCCGGACCCGGACCCGGACCAGGACCCGGACCTGGACCCTTACCCGGAACCGGAACCGGAACCGGACCCGGACCCGGACCCGGACCCGGACCTGGACCCTTACCTGGACCCGGACCCGGACCCGGACCCGGACCCTTACCAGGACCCGGGCCCGGACCCTTACCCGGACCCGGACCCGGACCCGGACCCGGAACCGGAACCAGACCCTTACCCGGAACCGGAACCGGAACCGGAACCGGACCCGGACCCAGACCCTGACCCGTACCCGGACCCTTACCCGGTCCTGGACCCGGACCCGGACGCGGACCCGGACCCGGACCCGGACCCGGAGCCGGACCTGAACCCTTACCCGGACCCGGACCCGGACCCGGACCCGGACCCGGACCCTGACCCGGACCCAGACCCGGACCCAGACCCGGACCCGGACGCGGACCCGGACCCGGACCCGGACCCGGACCCGGACCTGAACCCTTACCCGGACCCGGACCCGGACCCGGACCCGGACCCGGACCCTGACCCGGACCCAGACCCGGACCCGGACCCGGACCCGGACCCGGACCCGGAACCGGACCCGGACCCGGAAACTTACCCGGACCCGGAACCGGACCCGGACCCGGACCCGGACCCATACCCGGACCCGGAACCGGAACCGGACCCGGACCCGGACCTTTACACGGACCCGGACCCGGAACCGGACACGGAACCAGACCCGGACCCGGACCCGGACCCGGACCCGGACCCTTACCCGGACACAGAGCCGGACCCGGACCCTTACCCGGACCAAGACCCGGACCCGGACCCGGACCCGGACCCGGACCCGGACCCTTACCCGGACCCAGACCCGGACCCGGACCCGGACCCGGACCCGGACCCGGACCCAGACCCGGACCCTTACCCGGACCCGGACCCGGACCCGGAACCTTACCCGGACCCGGACCCGGACCCGGACCCGGACCCGGACCCGGACCCGGACCCGGACCCTGACCCGGACCCAGACCCGGACCCGGACCCGGACCCGGACCCGGACCCGGACCCGGACCTGGACCCGGACCCGGACCCAGACCCGGACCCTAACCCGGACCCGGACCCGGACCCGGACCCGGACCCGGACCCAGACCCGGACCCGGACCCGGACCCGGACCTTTACACGGACCCGGACCCGGAACCGGACACGGAACCAGACCCGGACCCGGACCCGGACCCGGACCCGGACCCTTACCCGGACCCGGAGCCGGACCCGGACCCTTACCCGGACCAAGACCCGGACCCGGACCCGGACCCGGACCCGGACCCGGACCCGGACCCGGACCAAGACCCGGACCCTTACCCGGACCCGGACCCGGACCCGGACCCTTACGCGGACCCGGACCCGGAACCTTACCCGGACCCGGACCCGGACCCGGACCCGGACCCGGACCAGCACCCGGACCTGGACCCTTACCCGGAACCGGAACCGGAACCGGAACCGGACCCGGACCCGGACCCGGACCCGGACCCTTACCCGGACCCGGAGCCGGACCCGGACCCTTACCCGGACCAAGACCCGGACCCGGACCCGGACCCGGACCCGGACCCGGACCCGGACCCGGACCCGGACCCGGACCCGGACCCGGACCCTTACCCGGACCCAGACCCGGACCCGGACCCGGACCCGGACCCGGACCCGGACCCAGACCCGGACCCTTACCCGGACCCGGACCCGGACCCGGACCCCGAACCGGAACCGAAACCGGAACCGGACCCGGACCCGGACCCGGACCCTTACCCGGACCCGGACCCGGACCCTTACCCGGACCCGGACCCGGACCCGGACCCGGACCCGGACCCGGACCAGGACCCGGACCTGGACCCTTACCCGGAACCGGAACCGGAACCGGACCCGGACCCGGACCCGGACCCGGACCTGGACCCTTACCTGGACCCGGACCCGGACCCGGACCCGGACCCTTACCAGGACCCGGGCCCGGACCCTTACCCGGACCCGGACCCGGACCCGGACCCGGAACCGGAACCGGAACCGGACCCTTACCCGGAACCGGAACCGGAACCGGAACCGGACCCGGACCCAGACCCTGACCCGGACCCGGACGCGGACCCGGACCCAGACCCGGACCCGGACCCGGACCCGGACCTTTACACGGACCCGGACCCGGACCCGGACCCGGACCCGGACCCGGACCCTTACCCGGACCCGGAGCCGGACCCGGACCCTTACCCGGACCAAGACCCGGACCCGGACCCGGACCCGGACCCGGACCCGGACCCGGACCCGGACCAAGACCCGGACCCTTACCCGGACCCGGACCCGGACCCGGACCCTTACGCGGACCCGGACCCGGAACCTTACCCGGACCCGGACCCGGACCCGGACCCGGACCCGGACCAGCACCCGGACCTGGACCCTTACCCGGAACCGGAACCGGAACCGGAACCGGACCCGGACCCGGACCCGGACCCGGACCCTTACCCGGACCCGGAGCCGGACCCGGACCCTTACCCGGACCAAGACCCGGACCCGGACCCGGACCCGGACCCGGACCCGGACCCGGACCCGGACCCGGACCCGGACCCGGACCCGGACCCTTACCCGGACCCAGACCCGGACCCGGACCCGGACCCGGACCCGGACCCGGACCCAGACCCGGACCCTTACCCGGACCCGGACCCGGACCCGGACCCCGAACCGGAACCGGAACCGGAACCGGACCCGGACCCGGACCCGGACCCTTACCCGGACCCGGACCCGGACCCTTACCCGGACCCGGACCCGGACCCGGACCCGGACCCGGACCCGGACCAGGACCCGGACCTGGACCCTTACCCGGAACCGGAACCGGAACCGGACCCGGACCCGGACCCGGACCCGGACCTGGACCCTTACCTGGACCCGGACCCGGACCCGGACCCGGACCCTTACCAGGACCCGGGCCCGGACCCTTACCCGGACCCGGACCCGGACCCGGACCCGGAACCGGAACCGGAACCGGACCCTTACCCGGAACCGGAACCGGAACCGGAACCGGACCCGGACCCAGACCCTGACCCGGACCCGGACCCTTACCCGGACCTGGACCCGGACCCGGACGCGGACCCGGACCCGGACCCGGACCCGGACCCGGACCTGAACCCTTACCCGGACCCGGACCCGGACCCGGACCCGGACCCGGACCCTGACCCGGACCCGGACCCGGACCCAGACCCGGACCCGGACGCGGACCCGGACCCGGACCCGGACCCGGACCCGGACCTGAACCCTTACCCGGACCCGGACCCGGACCCGGACCCGGACCCGGACCCTGACCCGGACCCAGACCCGGACCCGGACCCGGACCCGGACCCGGACCCGGAACCGGACCCGGACCCGGAAACTTACCCGGACCCGGAACCGGACCCGGACCCGGACCCGGACCCATACCCGGACCCGGAACCGGAACCGGACCCGGACCCGGACCTTTACACGGACCCGGACCCGGAACCGGACACGGAACCAGACCCGGACCCGGACCCGGACCCGGACCCAGACCCGGACCCGGACCCGGACCCGGACCCGGACCCGGACCCGGACCCGGAACCTTACCCGGACCCGGACCCGGACCCGGACCCGGACCCGGACCAGGACCCGGACCTGGACCCTTACCCGGAACCGGAACCGGAACCGGACCCGGACCCGGACCCGGACCCGGACCCTTACCCGGACCCGGAGCCGGACCCGGACCCTTACCCGGACCAAGACCCGGACCCGGACCCGGACCCGGACCCGGACCCGGACCCGGACCCGGACCCGGACCCGGACCCGGACCTGGACCCGGACCCGGACCCGGAACCTTACCCGGACCCGGACCCGGACCCGGACCCGGACCCTTACCCGGACCCAGACCCGGACCCGGACCCGGACCCGGATCCGGACCCGGACCCGGACCCGGACCCGGACCCGGACCCGGACCCTTACCCGGACCCGGACCCGGACCCGGACCCGGACCCGGACCCGGACCAAGACCCGGACCCGGACCCGGACCCGGACCCGGACCCTGATCCGGACCGGGATCCGTACCCGGATCCGGATCCGGACCCTTACCCGGACCCGGACCCGGACCCGGACACGGACACGGACACGGACCCTGACATGGACACGGACACGGACCCAGACCCGTACCCGTACCCGGACCCTGACCCTGACCAAGACCCGGATCCGGACCCGGACCCGGACCCGGACCAGGACCCGGACCCGGACCCGGACTCGGATCCTGACCCCGGACCCGGACCCATACCCGGACCCGGACCCTGACACGGACACGGACCCGGATCCGGACCCTGACCCGGACACGGACCCGGACCCTGATCCGGACATGGACCCGGACCCGGACCCAGACCTGGACCCGGACCCGGACCCGGACCCGGATCCTGACCCTTACCCGGACCCGGAACCGGACCCGGACCCGGACCTTTACCCGGACCCGGAACCGGACCCGGACCCGGACCCGGACCCGGACCCGGACCCGGACCCAGACCCGGACCCTTACCCGGACCCGGACCCGGACCCGGACCCGGACCCGGACCCGGACCTTTATCCGGACCCGGACCCTTACCCGGACCAGGACCCGGACCCGGACCCGGACCCAGACCCGGACCCTTACCCGGACCCGGACCCGGACCCAGACCCGGACCCGGACCCAGACCCTTACCCGGATCCGGACCCGGACCAGGACATGGACCCGGACCCTTACCCGGAACTGGACCCGGACCCGGACCCGGACCCGGACCCGGACCCGGACCCTTACCCGGACCCTTAACCGGACCCGGACCCGGACCCTTAACCGGACCCGGACCCGGACCCGGACCCGGACCCGGACCAGGACCCGGACCTGGACCCTTACCCGGAACCAGAACCGGAACAGGAACCGGACCTGGACCCGGACCCTTACCCGGACCCTTACCAGGACCCGGACCCGGACCCGGACCCTTACCCGTACCCTTACCCGGACCCTTACCCGGACCCGGACGCGGACCCGGACCCGGACCCAGAACCGGACCCGGACCCGGACCCGGACCCGGACCCGGACCCTTACCCGGACCCGGACCCGGACCCGGACCCTTACCCGGACCCGGACCCGGACCTTTATCCGGACCCGGACCCTTACCCGGACCAGGACCCGGACCCGGACCCGGACCCAGACCCGGACCCTTACCCGGACCCGGACCCGGACCCAGACCCGGACCCGGACCCAGACCCTTACCCGGATCCGGACCCGGACCAGGACATGGACCCGGACCCTTACCCGGAACTGGACCCGGACCCGGACCCGGACCCGGACCCGGACCCGGACCCTTACCCGGACCCTTAACCGGACCCGGACCCGGACCCTTAACCGGACCCGGACCCGGACCCGGACCCGGACCCGGACCAGGACCCGGACCTGGACCCTTACCCGGAACCAGAACCGGAACAGGAACCGGACCTGGACCCGGACCCTTACCCGGACCCTTACCAGGACCCGGACCCGGACCCGGACCCTTACCCGTACCCTTACCCGGACCCTTACCCGGACCCGGACGCGGACCCGGACCCGGACCCAGAACCGGACCCGGACCCGGACCCGGACCCGGACCCGGACCCTTACCCGGACCCGGACCCGGACCCGGACCCTTACCCGGACCCGGACCCGGACCCGGACCAGGACCTGGACCCGGATCCTTACCCGGAACCGGAACCGGAACCGGACCCGGACCCGGACCCGGACCCGGACCCGGACCCGACCCGGACCCGGACCCGGGCCCGGACCCGGACCCGGACCCGGACCCGGGCCCGGACCCGGACCCGGACCCGGACCCGGAACCTTACCCGGACCCGGACCCGGACCCGGACCCGGACCCGGACCCGGACCCGGACCTTTACCCGGACCCGGAACCGGACCCGGACCCGGACCCGGACCCGGACCCGGACCCGGACCCGGACCCGGACCCGGACCCGGACCCTTACACGGACCCGGACCCGGACCCGGACCCGGACATGGACCCGGACCCTTACCCAGACCCGGACCCGGACCCGGACCCGGACTCGGACCCGGACCCGGATCCGAACCCTTACCCGGACCCGGACCCGGACCCTTACCCGGACCCGGACCCGGACCCAGACCCGGACCCGGACCCGGACCCTTACCCGGATCCGGACCCGGACCCGGACCCGGACCCTTACCCGGACCCGGACCCGGACCCGGACATGGACCCGGACCCTTACCCGGACCCGGACCCGGACCCGGACCCGGACCCGGACCCGGACCCGGACCCAGACCCGGACCCTTACCCGGACCCTTACCCGGACCCGGACCCGGACCCGGACCCGGACTCGGACCCGGACCAGGACCCGGACCTGGACCCTTACCCGGAACCAGAACCGGAACCGGAACCGGACCCGGACCCGGACCCGGACCTGGACCCTTACCTGGACCCGGACCCGGACCCGGACCCGGACCCTTACCCGGACCCGGACCCGGACCCTTACCCGGACCCGGACCCGGACCCGGACCCGGACCCGGACCCTTACCCGGAACCGGAACCGGAACCGGAACCGGAACCGGACCCTGATCCGGACCGGGATCCGTACCCGGATCCGGATCCGGACCCTTACCCGGACCCGGACCCGGACCCGGACACGGACACGGACACGGACCCTGACATGGACACGGACACGGACCCAGACCCGTACCCGTACCCGGACCCTGACCCTGACCAAGACCCGGATCCGGACCCGGACCCGGACCCGGACCAGGACCCGGACCCGGACCCGGACTCGGATCCTGACCCCGGACCCGGACCCATACCCGGACCCGGACCCTGACACGGACACGGACCCGGATCCGGACCCTGACCCGGACACGGACCCGGACCCTGATCCGGACATGGACCCGGACCCGGACCCAGACCTGGACCCGGACCCGGACCCGGACCCGGATCCTGACCCTTACCCGGACCCGGAACCGGACCCGGACCCGGACCTTTACCCGGACCCGGAACCGGACCCGGACCCGGACCCGGACCCGGACCCGGACCCGGACCCAGACCCGGACCCTTACCCGGACCCGGACCCGGACCCGGACCCGGACCCGGACCCGGACCTTTATCCGGACCCGGACCCTTACCCGGACCAGGACCCGGACCCGGACCCGGACCCAGACCCGGACCCTTACCCGGACCCGGACCCGGACCCAGACCCGGACCCGGACCCAGACCCTTACCCGGATCCGGACCCGGACCAGGACATGGACCCGGACCCTTACCCGGAACTGGACCCGGACCCGGACCCGGACCCGGACCCGGACCCGGACCCTTACCCGGACCCTTAACCGGACCCGGACCCGGACCCTTAACCGGACCCGGACCCGGACCCGGACCCGGACCCGGACCAGGACCCGGACCTGGACCCTTACCCGGAACCAGAACCGGAACAGGAACCGGACCTGGACCCGGACCCTTACCCGGACCCTTACCAGGACCCGGACCCGGACCCGGACCCTTACCCGTACCCTTACCCGGACCCTTACCCGGACCCGGACGCGGACCCGGACCCGGACCCAGAACCGGACCCGGACCCGGACCCGGACCCGGACCCGGACCCTTACCCGGACCCGGACCCGGACCCGGACCCTTACCCGGACCCGGACCCGGACCTTTATCCGGACCCGGACCCTTACCCGGACCAGGACCCGGACCCGGACCCGGACCCAGACCCGGACCCTTACCCGGACCCGGACCCGGACCCAGACCCGGACCCGGACCCAGACCCTTACCCGGATCCGGACCCGGACCAGGACATGGACCCGGACCCTTACCCGGAACTGGACCCGGACCCGGACCCGGACCCGGACCCGGACCCGGACCCTTACCCGGACCCTTAACCGGACCCGGACCCGGACCCTTAACCGGACCCGGACCCGGACCCGGACCCGGACCCGGACCAGGACCCGGACCTGGACCCTTACCCGGAACCAGAACCGGAACAGGAACCGGACCTGGACCCGGACCCTTACCCGGACCCTTACCAGGACCCGGACCCGGACCCGGACCCTTACCCGTACCCTTACCCGGACCCTTACCCGGACCCGGACGCGGACCCGGACCCGGACCCAGAACCGGACCCGGACCCGGACCCGGACCCGGACCCGGACCCTTACCCGGACCCGGACCCGGACCCGGACCCTTACCCGGACCCGGACCCGGACCCGGACCAGGACCTGGACCCGGATCCTTACCCGGAACCGGACCCGGACCCGGACCCGGACCCGGAACCTTACCCGGACCCGGACCCGGACCCGGACCCGGACCCGGACCCGGACCCGGACCTTTACCCGGACCCGGAACCGGACCCGGACCCGGACCCGGACCCGGACCCGGACCCGGACCCGGACCCGGACCCGGACCCGGACCCGGACCCTTACACGGACCCGGACCCGGACCCGGACCCGGACATGGACCCGGACCCTTACCCAGACCCGGACCCGGACCCGGACCCGGACTCGGACCCGGACCCGGATCCGAACCCTTACCCGGACCCGGACCCGGACCCTTACCCGGACCCGGACCCGGACCCAGACCCGGACCCGGACCCGGACCCTTACCCGGATCCGGACCCGGACCCGGACCCGGACCCTTACCCGGACCCGGACCCGGACCCGGACATGGACCCGGACCCTTACCCGGACCCGGACCCGGACCCGGACCCGGACCCGGACCCGGACCCGGACCCAGACCCGGACCCTTACCCGGACCCTTACCCGGACCCGGACCCGGACCCGGACCCGGACTCGGACCCGGACCAGGACCCGGACCTGGACCCTTACCCGGAACCAGAACCGGAACCGGAACCGGACCCGGACCCGGACCCGGACCTGGACCCTTACCTGGACCCGGACCCGGACCCGGACCCGGACCCTTACCCGGACCCGGACCCGGACCCTTACCCGGACCCGGACCCGGACCCGGACCCGGACCCGGACCCTTACCCGGAACCGGAACCGGAACCGGAACCGGAACCGGACCTGGACCCGGACCCTGACCCGGACCTGGACCCTTACCCGGACACGGACCCGGACCCGGACCCAGACCCGGACCCGGACCCGGACCCGGACCCGGACCCGGACCCGGACCCGGAAACTTACCCGGACCCGGATCCGGACCCGGACCCGGACCATTACCCGGACCCGGAACCGGACCCGGACCCGGACCCGGACCCGGACCCGGAACCTTACCCGGACCCGGACCCGGACCCGGACCCGGACCCTTACCCGGACCCAGACCCGGACCCGGACCCGGACCCGGATCCGGACCCGGACCCGGACCCGGACCCGGACCCGGACCCGGACCCGGACCCTTACCCGGACCCGGACCCGGACCCGGACCCGGACCCGGACCCGGACCAAGACCCGGACCCGGACCCGGACCCGGACCCGGACCCTGATCCGGACCGGGATCCGTACCCGGATCCGGATCCGGACCCTTACCCGGACCCGGACCCGGACCCGGACACGGACACGGACACGGACCCTGACATGGACACGGACACGGACCCAGACCCGTACCCGGACCCGGACCCTGACCCTGACCAAGACCCGGATCCGGACCCGGACCCGGACCCGGACCAGGACCCGGACCCGGACCCGGACTCGGATCCTGACCCCGGACCCGGACCCATACCCGGACCCGGACCCTGACACGGACACGGACCCGGATCCGGACCCTGACCCGGACACGGACCCGGACCCTGATCCGGACATGGACCCGGACCCGGACCCAGACCTGGACCCGGACCCGGACCCGGACCCGGATCCTGACCGTTACCCGGACCCGGAACCGGACCCGGACCCGGACCTTTACCCGGACCCGGAACCGGACCCGGACCCGGACCCGGACCCGGACCCGGACCCGGACCCAGACCCGGACCCTTACCCGGACCCGGACCCGGACCCGGACCCGGACCCGGACCCGGACCTTTATCCGGACCCGGACCCTTACCCGGACCAGGACCCGGACCCGGACCCGGACCCAGACCCGGACCCTTACCCGGACCCGGACCCGGACCCAGACCCGGACCCGGACCCAGACCCTTACCCGGATCCGGACCCGGACCCGGACCCGGACCCTTACCCGGACCCGGACCCGGACCCGGACATGGACCCGGACCCTTACCCGGAACTGGACCCGGACCCGGACCCGGACCCGGACCCGGACCCGGACCCTTACCCGGACCCTTAACCGGACCCGGACCCGGACCCGGACCCGGACCCGGACCAGGACCCGGACCTGGACCCTTACCCGGAACCAGAACCGGAACAGGAACCGGACCTGGACCCGGACCCTTACCCGGACCCTTACCAGGACCCGGACCCGGACCCGGACCCTTACCCGTACACTTACCCGGACCCTTACCCGGACCCGGACGCGGACCCGGACCCGGACCCAGAACCGGACCCGGACCCGGACCCGGACCCGGACCCGGACCCTTACCCGGACCCGGACCCGGACCCTTACCCGGACCCGGACCCGGACCCGGACCCGGACCCGGACCCGGACCCTTACCCGGACCCGGAACCGGACCCGGACCCGGACCCGGACCCGGACCAAGACCCGGACCCGGACCCGGACCCGGACCCGGACCCTGATCCGGACCGGGATCCGTACCCGGATCCGGATCCGGACCCTTACCTGGACCCGGACCCGGACCCGGACACGGACACGGACACGGACCCTGACATGGACACGGACACGGACCCAGACCCGTACCCGTACCCGGACCCTGACCCTGACCAAGACCCGGATCCGGACCCGGACCCGGACCCGGACCAGGACCCGGACCCGGACCCGGACTCGGATCCTGACCCCGGACCCGGACCCATACCCGGACCCGGACCCTGACACGGACACGGACCCGGATCCGGACCCTGACCCGGACACGGACCCGGACCCTGATCCGGACATGGACCCGGACCCGGACCCAGACCTGGACCCGGACCCGGACCCGGACCCGGATCCTGACCCTTACCCGGACCCGGAACCGGACCCGGACCCGGACCTTTACCCGGACCCGGAACCGGACCCGGACCCGGACCCGGACCCGGACCCGGACCCGGACCCAGACCCGGACCCTTACCCGGACCCGGACCCGGACCTGGACCCGGACCCGGACCCGGACCTTTATCCGGACCCGGACCCTTACCCGGACCAGGACCCGGACCCGGACCCGGACCCAGACCCGGACCCTTACCCGGACCCGGACCCGGACCCAGACCCGGACCCGGACCCAGACCCTTACCCGGATCCGGACCCGGACCCGGACCCGGACCCTTACCCGGACCCGGACCCGGACCCGGACATGGACCCGGACCCTTACCCGGAACTGGACCCGGACCCGGACCCGGACCCGGACCCGGACCCGGACCCGGACCCTTACCCGGACCCTTAACCGGACCCGGACCCGGACCCGGACCCGGACCCGGACCAGGACCCGGACCTGGACCCTTACCCGGAACCAGAACCGGAACAGGAACCGGACCCGGACCCGGACCCTTACCCGGACCCTTACCAGGACCCGGACCCGGACCCGGACCCTTACCCGTACCCTTACCCGGACCCTTACCCGGACCCGGACGCGGACCCGGACCCGGACCCAGAACCGGACCCGGACCCGGACCCGGACCCGGACCCGGACCCTTACCCGGACCCGGACCCGGACCCGGACCCTTACCCGGACCCGGACCCGGACCCGGACCCGGACCCGGACCCGGACCCTTACCCGGACCCGGACCCGGACCCGGACCCGGACCCGGACCCGGACCAAGACCAGGACCCGGACCCGGACCCGGACCCGGACCCTGATCCGGACCGGGATCCGTACCCGGATCCGGATCCGGACCCTTACCCGGACCCGGACCCGGACCCGGACACGGACACGGACACGGACCCTGACATGGACACGGACACGGACCCAGACCCGTACCCGTACCCGGACCCTGACCCTGACCAAGACCCGGATCCGGACCCGGACCCGGACCCGGACCAGGACCCGGACCCGGACCCGGACTCGGATCCTGACCCCGGACCCGGACCCATACCCGGACCCGGACCCTGACACGGACACGGACCCGGATCCGGACCCTGACCCGGACACGGACCCGGACCCTGATCCGGACATGGACCCGGACCCGGACCCAGACCTGGACCCGGACCCGGACCCGGACCCGGATCCTGACCCTTACCCGGACCCGGAACCGGACCCGGACCCGGACCTTTACCCGGACCCGGAACCGGACCCGGACCCGGACCCGGACCCGGACCCGGACCCGGACCCAGACCCGGACCCTTACCCGGACCCAGACCCGGACCCGGACCCGGACCCGGACCCGGACCTTTATCCGGACCCGGACCCTTACCCGGACCAGGACCCGGACCCGGACCCGGACCCAGACCCGGACCCTTACCCGGACCCGGACCCGGACCCAGACCCGGACCCGGACCCAGACCCTTACCCGGATCCGGACCCGGACCCGGACCCGGACCCTTACCCGGACCCGGACCCGGACCCGGACATGGACCCGGACCCTTACCCGGAACTGGACCCGGACCCGGACCCGGACCCGGACCCGGACCCGGACCCTTACCCGGACCCTTAACCGGACCCGGACCCGGACCCGGACCCGGACCCGGACCAGGACCCGGACCTGGACCCTTACCCGGAACCAGAACCGGAACAGGAACCGGACCTGGACCCGGACCCTTACCCGGACCCTTACCAGGACCCGGACCCGGACCCGGACCCTTACCCGTACCCTTACCCGGACCCTTACCCGGACCCGGACGCGGACCCGGACCCGGACCCAGAACCGGACCCGGACCCGGACCCGGACCCGGACCCGGACCCGGACCCTGATCCGGACCGGGATCCGTACCCGGATCCGGATCCGGACCCTTACCCGGACCCGGACCCGGACCCGGACACGGACACGGACACGGACCCTGACATGGACACGGACACGGACCCAGACCCGTACCCGGACCCGGACCCTGACCCTGACCAAGACCCGGATCCGGACCCGGACCCGGACCCGGACCAGGACCCGGACCCGGACCCGGACTCGGATCCTGACCCCGGACCCGGACCCATACCCGGACCCGGACCCTGACACGGACACGGACCCGGATCCGGACCCTGACCCGGACACGGACCCGGACCCTGATCCGGACATGGACCCGGACCCGGACCCAGACCTGGACCCGGACCCGGACCCGGACCCGGATCCTGACCCTTACCCGGACCCGGAACCGGACCCGGACCCGGACCTTTACCCGGACCCGGACCCGGACCCGGACCCGGACCCGGACCCGGACCCGGACCCGGACCCAGACCCGGACCCTTACCCGGACCCGGACCCGGACCCGGACCCGGACCCGGACCCGGACCTTTATCCGGACCCGGACCCTTACCCGGACCAGGACCCGGACCCGGACCCGGACCCAGACCCGGACCCTTACCCGGACCCGGACCCGGACCCAGACCCGGACCCGGACCCAGACCCTTACCCGGATCCGGACCCGGACCAGGACATGGACCCGGACCCTTACCCGGAACTGGACCCGGACCCGGACCCGGACCCGGACCCGGACCCGGACCCTTACCCGGACCCTTAACCGGACCCGGACCCGGACCCTTAACCGGACCCGGACCCGGACCCGGACCCGGACCCGGACCAGGACCCGGACCTGGACCCTTACCCGGAACCAGAACCGGAACAGGAACCGGACCTGGACCCGGACCCTTACCCGGACCCTTACCAGGACCCGGACCCGGACCCGGACCCTTACCCGTACCCTTACCCGGACCCTTACCCGGACCCGGACGCGGACCCGGACCCGGACCCAGAACTGGACCCGGACCCGGACCCGGACCCGGACCCGGACCCTTACCCGGACCCGGACCCGGACCCGGACCCTTACCCGGACCCGGACCCGGACCCGGACCAGGACCTGGACCCGGATCCTTACCCGGAACCGGAACCGGAACCGGACCCGGACCCGGACCCGGACCCGGACCCGGACCCGACCCGGACCCGGACCCGGGCCCGGACCCGGACCCGGACCCGGACCCGGAACCTTACCCGGACCCGGACCCGGACCCGGACCCGGACCCGGACCCGGACCCGGACCTTTACCCGGACCCGGAACCGGACCCGGACCCGGACCCGGACCCGGACCCGGACCCGGACCCGGACCCGGACCCGGACCCTTACACGGACCCGGACCCGGACCCGGACCCGGACATGGACCCGGACCCTTACCCAGACCCGGACCCGGACCCGGACCCGGACTCGGACCCGGACCCGGATCCGAACCCTTACCCGGACCCGGACCCGGACCCTTACCCGGACCCGGACCCGGACCCAGACCCGGACCCGGACCCGGACCCTTACCCGGATCCGGACCCGGACCCGGACCCGGACCCTTACCCGGACCCGGACCCGGACCCGGACATGGACCCGGACCCTTACCCGGACCCGGACCCGGACCCGGACCCGGACCCGGACCCAGACCCGGACCCAGACCCGGACCCTTACCCGGACCCTTACCCGGACCCGGACCCGGACCCGGACCCGGACTCGGACCCGGACCAGGACCCGGACCTGGACCCTTACCCGGAACCAGAACCGGAACCGGAACCGGACCCGGACCCGGACCCGGACCTGGACCCTTACCTGGACCCGGACCCGGACCCGGACCCGGACCCTTACCCGGACCCGGACCCGGACCCTTACCCGGACCCGGACCCGGACCCGGACCCGGACCCGGACCCTTACCCGGAACCGGAACCGGAACCGGAACCGGAACCGGACCTGGACCCGGACCCTGACCCGGACCTGGACCCTTACCCGGACACGGACCCGGACCCGGACCCAGACCCGGACCCGGACCCGGACCCGGACCCGGACCCGGACCCGGACCCGGAAACTTACCCGGACCCGGATCCGGACCCGGACCCGGACCATTACCCGGACCCGGAACCGGACCCGGACCCGGACCCGGACCCGGACCCGGAACCTTACCCGGACCCGGACCCGGACCCGGACCCGGACCCTTACCCGGACCCAGACCCGGACCCGGACCCGGACCCGGATCCGGACCCGGACCCGGACCCGGACCCGGACCCGGACCCGGACCCGGACCCTTACCCGGACCCGGACCCGGACCCGGACCCGGACCCGGACCCGGACCCGGACCAAGACCCGGACCCGGACCCGGACCCGGACCCGGACCCTGATCCGGACCGGGATCCGTACCCGGATCCGGATCCGGACCCTTACCCGGACCCGGACCCGGACCCGGACACGGACACGGACACGGACCCTGACATGGACACGGACACGGACCCAGACCCGTACCCGGACCCGGACCCTGACCCTGACCAAGACCCGGATCCGGACCCGGACCCGGACCCGGACCAGGACCCGGACCCGGACCCGGACTCGGATCCTGACCCCGGACCCGGACCCATACCCGGACCCGGACCCTGACACGGACACGGACCCGGATCCGGACCCTGACCCGGACACGGACCCGGACCCTGATCCGGACATGGACCCGGACCCGGACCCAGACCTGGACCCGGACCCGGACCCGGACCCGGATCCTGACCGTTACCCGGACCCGGAACCGGACCCGGACCCGGACCTTTACCCGGACCCGGAACCGGACCCGGACCCGGACCCGGACCCGGACCCGGACCCGGACCCAGACCCGGACCCTTACCCGGACCCGGACCCGGACCCGGACCCGGACCCGGACCCGGACCTTTATCCGGACCCGGACCCTTACCCGGACCAGGACCCGGACCCGGACCCGGACCCAGACCCGGACCCTTACCCGGACCCGGACCCGGACCCAGACCCGGACCCGGACCCAGACCCTTACCCGGATCCGGACCCGGACCCGGACCCGGACCCTTACCCGGACCCGGACCCGGACCCGGACATGGACCCGGACCCTTACCCGGAACTGGACCCGGACCCGGACCCGGACCCGGACCCGGACCCGGACCCTTACCCGGACCCTTAACCGGACCCGGACCCGGACCCGGACCCGGACCCGGACCCGGACCAGGACCCGGACCTGGACCCTTACCCGGAACCAGAACCGGAACAGGAACCGGACCTGGACCCGGACCCTTACCCGGACCCTTACCAGGACCCGGACCCGGACCCGGACCCTTACCCGTACCCTTACCCGGACCCTTACCCGGACCCGGACGCGGACCCGGACCCGGACCCAGAACCGGACCCGGACCCGGACCCGGACCCGGACCCGGACCCTTACCCGGACCCGGACCCGGACCCTTACCCGGACCCGGACCCGGACCCGGACCCGGACCCGGACCCGGACCCTTACCCGGACCCGGAACCGGACCCGGACCCGGACCCGGACCCGGACCAAGACCCGGACCCGGACCCGGACCCGGACCCGGACCCTGATCCGGACCGGGATCCGTACCCGGATCCGGATCCGGACCCTTACCTGGACCCGGACCCGGACCCGGACACGGACACGGACACGGACCCTGACATGGACACGGACACGGACCCAGACCCGTACCCGTACCCGGACCCTGACCCTGACCAAGACCCGGATCCGGACCCGGACCCGGACCCGGACCAGGACCCGGACCCGGACCCGGACTCGGATCCTGACCCCGGACCCGGACCCATACCCGGACCCGGACCCTGACACGGACACGGACCCGGATCCGGACCCTGACCCGGACACGGACCCGGACCCTGATCCGGACATGGACCCGGACCCGGACCCAGACCTGGACCCGGACCCGGACCCGGACCCGGATCCTGACCCTTACCCGGACCCGGAACCGGACCCGGACCCGGACCTTTACCCGGACCCGGAACCGGACCCGGACCCGGACCCGGACCCGGACCCGGACCCGGACCCAGACCCGGACCCTTACCCGGACCCGGACCCGGACCCGGACCCGGACCCGGACCCGGACCTTTATCCGGACCCGGACCCTTACCCGGACCAGGACCCGGACCCGGACCCGGACCCAGACCCGGACCCTTACCCGGACCCGGACCCGGACCCAGACCCGGACCCGGACCCAGACCCTTACCCGGATCCGGACCCGGACCCGGACCCGGACCCTTACCCGGACCCGGACCCGGACCCGGACATGGACCCGGACCCTTACCCGGAACTGGACCCGGACCCGGACCCGGACCCGGACCCGGACCCGGACTCTTACCCGGACCCTTAACCGGACCCGGACCCGGACCCGGACCCGGACCCGGACCAGGACCCGGACCTGGACCCTTACCCGGAACCAGAACCGGAACAGGAACCGGACCCGGACCCGGACCCTTACCCGGACCCTTACCAGGACCCGGACCCGGACCCGGACCCTTACCCGTACCCTTACCCGGACCCTTACCCGGACCCGGACGCGGACCCGGACCCGGACCCAGAACCGGACCCGGACCCGGACCCGGACCCGGACCCGGACCCTTACCCGGACCCGGACCCGGACCCGGACCCTTACCCGGACCCGGACCCGGACCCGGACCCGGACCCGGACCCGGACCCTTACCCGGACCCGGACCCGGACCCAGACCCGGACCCGGACCCGGACCAAGACCAGGACCCGGACCCGGACCCGGACCCGGACCCTGATCCGGACCGGGATCCGTACCCGGATCCGGATCCGGACCCTTACCCGGACCCGGACCCGGACCCGGACACGGACACGGACACGGACCCTGACATGGACACGGACACGGACCCAGACCCGTACCCGTACCCGGACCCTGACCCTGACCAAGACCCGGATCCGGACCCGGACCCGGACCCGGACCAGGACCCGGACCCGGACCCGGACTCGGATCCTGACCCCGGACCCGGACCCATACCCGGACCCGGACCCTGACACGGACACGGACCCGGATCCGGACCCTGACCCGGACACGGACCCGGACCCTGATCCGGACATGGACCCGGACCCGGACCCAGACCTGGACCCGGACCCGGACCCGGACCCGGATCCTGACCCTTACCCGGACCCGGAACCGGACCCGGACCCGGACCTTTACCCGGACCCGGAACCGGACCCGGACCCGGACCCGGACCCGGACCCGGACCCGGACCCAGACCCGGACCCTTACCCGGACCCGGACCCGGACCCGGACCCGGACCCGGACCCGGACCTTTATCCGGACCCGGACCCTTACCCGGACCAGGACCCGGACCCGGACCCGGACCCAGACCCGGACCCTTACCCGGACCCGGACCCGGACCCAGACCCGGACCCGGACCCAGACCCTTACCCGGATCCGGACCCGGACCCGGACCCGGACCCTTACCCGGACCCGGACCCGGACCCGGACATGGACCCGGACCCTTACCCGGAACTGGACCCGGACCCGGACCCGGACCCGGACCCGGACCCGGACCCTTACCCGGACCCTTAACCGGACCCGGACCCGGACCCGGACCCGGACCCGGACCAGGACCCGGACCTGGACCCTTACCCGGAACCAGAACCGGAACAGGAACCGGACCTGGACCCGGACCCTTACCCGGACCCTTACCAGGACCCGGACCCGGACCCGGACCCTTACCCGTACCCTTACCCGGACCCTTACCCGGACCCGGACGCGGACCCGGACCCGGACCCAGAACCGGACCCGGACCCGGACCCGGACCCGGACCCGGACCCTTACCCGGACCCGGACCCGGACCCGGACCCTTACCCGGACCCGGACCCGGACCCGGACCAGGACCTGGACCCGGATCCTTACCCGGAACCGGAACCGGAACCGGACCCGGACCCGGACGCGGACCCGGACCCGGACCCGGACCCGACCCGGACCCGGACCCGGGCCCGGACCCGGACCCGGACCCTTACCCGGACCCGGATCCGAACCCTTACCCGGACCCGGACCCGGACCCTTACCCGGACCCGGACCCGGACCCGGACCCAGACCCGGACCCGGACCCGGACCCTTACCCGGATCCGGACCCGGACCCGGACCCGGACCCGGACCCTTACCCGGACCCGGACCCGGACCCGGACATGGACCCGGACCCTTACCCGGACCCGGACCCGGACCCGGACCCGGACCCGGACCCGGACCCGGACCCAGACCCGGACCCTTACCCGGACCCTTACCCGGACCCGGACCCGGACCCGGACTCGGACCCGGACCAGGACCCGGACCTGGACCCTTACCCGGAACCAGAACCGGAACCGGAACCGGACCCGGACCCGGACCCGGACCTGGACCCTTACCTGGACCCGGACCCGGACCCGGACCCGGACCCTTACCCGGACCCGGACCCGGACCCTTACCCGGACCCGGACCCGGACCCGGACCCGGACCCGGACCCTTACCCGGAACCGGAACCGGAACCGGAACCGGAACCGGACCTGGACCCGGACCCTGACCCGGACCTGGACCCTTACCCGGACACGGACCCGGACCCGGACCCAGACCCGGACCCGGACCCGGACCCGGACCCGGACCCGGACCCGGACCCGGAAACTTACCCGGACCCGGATCCGGACCCGGACCCGGACCATTACCCGGACCCGGAACCGGACCCGGACCCGGACCCGGACCCGGACCCGGACCCGGACCCGGACCCGGACCCAGACCCTTACCCGGACCCGGAACCGGACCCGGACCCGGACCCGGAAATGGACCCGGACCCAGACCCGGACCCTGACCTGGACCCAGACCCGGACCCGGACCCGGACCCGGACCCGGACCCGGACCCGGACCCGGACCCGGAACCTTACCCGGACCCGGACCCGGACCCGGACCCAGACCTTTACCCGGAACCGGAACCAGAACCGGAACCGGAACCGGAACCGGAACCGGAACCGGACCCGGACCCAGACCCGGACCCTTACCCGGTCCCGGACCCGGACCCGGACCCGGACCTTTACCCGGACCCGGACCCGGACCCGGACCCGGACCCGGACCCGGACATAGACCCGGACCCTTACCAGGACCCGGACCTGGACCCTTACCCGGAACCAGAACCGGAACCGGAACTGGACCCGGACCCGGACCCAGACCCGGACCCGGACCCAGACCCTTACCCGGATCCGGACCCGGACCCGGACCCGGACCTTTACCCGGACCCAGACCCGGACCCGGACATGGACCCGGACCCTTACCCGGACCCGGACCCGGACCCGGACCCGGACCCGGACCCGGACCCGGACCCGGACCCGGACCTGGACCCGGACCCTTACCCGGACCCTTACCAGGACCCGGACCCGGACCCGGACCCGGACCCGGACCCGGACCCGGACCCGGACCCGGACCCGGACCCTTACCCGGACCCGGACCCGGACCCGGACCCAGAACCGGACCCGGACCCGGACCCGGACCCGGACCCGGACCCTTACCCGGACCCGGACCCGGACCCTTACCCGGACCCGGACCCGGACCCGGACCAGGACCTGGACCCGGATCCTTACCCGGAACCGGAACCGGAACCGGAACCGGACCCGGACCCGGACCCGGACCCGGACCCGGACCCGGACCTGGACCCTTACCTGGACCCGGACCCGGACCCGGACCCGGACCCTTACCCGGACCCGGACCCGGACCCCGACCGAGACCCGGACCCTTACCCGGACACGGACCCAGACCCTTACCCGGACCCGGACCCGGACCCGGACCCGGACCCGGACCCGGACCCGGACCCGGACCCGGACCCGGACCCTTACCCTGACCCGGACCCGGACCCGGACCCGGACCCGGACCCTTACCCGGAACCGGAACCGTACCCGGACCCTTACCCGGACCCGGACATGGACCCGGACCCTTACCCGGACCCGGACCCGGACCCGGACCCGGACTCGGACCCGGACCCGGACCCGGACCCTTACCCGGACACGGACCCGGACCCCGACCCAGACCCGGACCCTTACCCGGACCCGGACCCAGACCCTTACCCGGACCCGGACCCGGACCCGGACCCGGACCCGGACCCGGACCCGGACCCTTACCCTGACCCGGACCCGGACCCGGACCCGGACCCAGACCCGGACCCTTACCCGGAACCGGAACCGGAACCGGAACCGGACCCGGACCCGGACCCGGACCCGGACCCGGACCTGGACCCTTACCTGGACCCGGACCCGGACCCGGACCCGGACCCTTACCCGGACCCGGACCCGGACCCTTACCCGGACCCGGACCCGGACCCGGACCCGGACCCGGACCCGGAACCGGACCCTGACCTGGACCCAGACTCGGACCCGGACCCGGACCCGGACCCGGACCCGGACCCGGACCCGGACCCGGACCCGGAACCTTACCCGGACCCGGACCCGGACCCGGACCCGGACCCGGACCTTTACCCGGATCCGGACCCGGACCCTTACCCGGACCCGGACCCGGACCCGGACCCTTACCCGGACCCGGACCCGGACCCGGACCAGGACCCGGACCCGGATCCTTACCCGGAACCGGAACCGGAACCGGACCCGGACCCGGACCCGGACCCGGACCTGGACCCTTAACTGGACCCGGACCCGGACCCGGACCCTTACCCGGACCCGGACCCGGACCCGGACCCTTACCCGGACCCTTACCCGGACCCGGACCTGGACCCGGACCCGGAGCCGGACCCGGACCCTGACCCGGACCCAGACCCGGACCCGGACCCGGACCCGGACCCGGACCCTTAACTGGACCCGGACCCGGACCCGGACCCTTACCCGGACCCGGACCCGGACCCGGACCCTTACCCGGACCCTTACCCGGACCCGGACCTGGACCCGGACCCGGACCCGGACCCGGACCCTGACCCGGACCCAGACCCGGACCCGGACCCGGACCCGGACCCGGACCCAGACCCGGACCCTGACCCGGACCCGGACCCGGACCCGGACCCGGACCCGGACCCGGACCCAGACCCGGACCCGGACCCGGACCCGGACACGGACTCGGACCCGGACCCGGACTCTTACCCGGACACGGACCCGGACCCGGACCCGGACCTTTACACGGACCCGGACCCGGAACCGGACCCGGACCCGGAACCAGACCCGGACCCGGACCCGGACCCGGACCCTTACCCGGACCCGGAGCCGGACCCGGACCCTTACCCGGACCAAGACCCGGACCCGGACCCGGACCCGGACCCGGACCCGGACCCGGACCCGGACCCTTACCCGGACCCGGACCCGGACCCGGACCAGGACCCGGACCTGGACCCTTACCCGGAACCGGAACCGGAACCGGACCCGGACCCGGACCCGGACCCGGACCTGGACCCTTACCTGGACCCGGACCCGGACCCGGACCCGGACGCTTACCCGGACCCGGACCCGGACCCTTACCCGGACCCGGACCCGGACCCGGACCCGGACCCGGAACCGGACCCTTACCCAGAACCGGAACCGGAACCGGAACCGGAACCGGACCTGGACCCGGACCCTGACCCGGACCCGGACCCTTACCCGGACCTGGACCCGGACCCGGACCCGGACCCGGACCCGGACCCGGACCCGGACACGGACCTGGACCCTTACCCGGACCCGGACCCGGACCCGGACCCGGACCCGGACTTTTACCCGGACCCGGAACCGGAACCGGACCCGGACCCGGACCCGGACCCGGACCCGGACCCGGACCCGGACCCGGACCCTGACCCAGACCCGGACCCTTACCCGGACCCGGACCCGGACCCGGACCCGGACCTTTACCCGGACCCGGAACCGGACCCGGACCCGGACCCGGACCCGGACCCGGACCCGGACCCGGACCCGGAGCCGGACCTTTATCCGGACCCGGACCCGGACCCGGACCCGGAGCCGGACCTTTATCCGGACCCGGACCCTTACCCGGACCAGGACCCGGACCCGGACCCGGACCCAGACGCGGACCCTTACCCGGACCCGGACCCGGACCCAGACCCGGACCCGGACCCAGACCCTTACCCGGATCCGGACACGGACCCGGACCCGGACCCTTACCCGGACCCGGACCCGGTCCCGGAACCGGACCCTTACCCGGAACCGGAACCGGAACCGGAACCGGACCTGGACCCGGACCCTGACCCGGACCCGGACCCTTACCCGGACCCGGACCCGGACCCGGACCCGGACCCGGACCCGGACCCGGACCCGGACCCCGACCCAGACCCGGACCCTTACCCGGACCCGGACCCAGACCCTTACCCGGACCCGGACCCGGACCCGGACCTGGACCCGGACCCGGACCCTTACCCTGACCCGGACCCGGACCCGGACCCGGACCCGGACCCGGACCCTTACCCGGAACTGGAACCGGAACCGGACCCGGACCCGGACCCGGACCCGGACCTGGACCCTTACCTGGACCCGGACCCGGACCCGGACCCGGACCCTTACCCGGACCCAGACCCGGACCCGGACCCTTACCCGGACCCGGACCCGGACCCGGACCCGGACCCGGAACCGGACCCTTAACGGAACCGGAACCGGAACCAGAACCGGAACCTTACCCGGACCCGGACCCGGACCCGGACCCGGACCCGGACCCGGACCCGGACCCAGACCCGGACCCGGACCTTTACCCAGACCCGGAACCGGATCCGGACCCGGACCCGGACCCGGACCCTTACCCGGACCCGGACCCGGACCCGGACCCGGACATGGACCCGGACCCTTACCCGGACCCTTACCCGGACCCGGACCCGGACTCGGACCCGGACCCGGACCCTTACCCGGAACCGGAACCGGAACCGGAACCGGACCCGGACCCGGACCCGGACCCGGACCTGGACCCTTACCTGGACCCGGACCCGGACCCGGACCCGGACCCTTACCCGGACCCGGACCCGGACCCTTACCCGGACCCGGACCCGGACCCGGACCCGGACCCGGAACCGGAACCGGACCCTTACCCGGACCCGGACCCGGACCCGGACCCGGACCCGGACCCTTACCCGGACCCTTACCCGGACCCGGACCTGGACACTTACCTAGACCCGGACCCGGACCCGGACCCGGACCCTTACCCGGACCCGGACCCGGACCCTTACCCGGACCCGGACCCGGACCCGGAAC
The DNA here is from genome assembly GCA_022577455.1 of Arizona elegans. Classification (NCBI taxonomy): domain Eukaryota; kingdom Metazoa; phylum Chordata; class Lepidosauria; order Squamata; family Colubridae; genus Arizona; species Arizona elegans. The sequence continues at coordinate 890,983 of JAKOOJ010000026.1, forward strand.
CGGACCCTTACCCGGAACCGGAACCGGAACCGGAACCGGACCTGGACCCGGACCCTGACCCGGACCCGGACCCTTACCCGGACCCGGACCCGGACCCGGACCCGGACGCGGACCCGGACCCGGACCCGGACCCGGACCCAGACCCAGACCCGGACCCTTACCCGGACCCGGACCCAGACCCTTACCCGGACCCGGACCCGGACCCGGACCCGGACCCGGACCCTTACCCTGACCCGGACCCGGACCCAGACCCGGACCCGGACCCGGACCCGGACCCTTACCCGGAACCGGAACCGGAACCGGACCCGGACCCGGACCCGGACCCGGACCTGGACCCTTACCTGGACCCGGACCCGGACCCGGACCCGGACCCTTACCCGGACCCGGACCCGGACCCGGACCCTTACCCGGACCCGGACCCGGACCCGGACCCGGACCCGGACCCGGAACCGGACCCTTACCGGAACCGGAACCGGAACCAGAACCGGAACCTTACCCGGACCCGGACCCGGACCCGGACCCGGACCCGGACCCGGACCCGGACCCGGACCCGGACCCGGACCCGGACCTTTACCCAGACCCGGAACCGGAACCGGACCCGGACCCGGACCCGGACCCTTACCCGGACCCGGACCCGGACCCGGACCCGGACATGGACCCGGACCCTTACCCGGACCCGGACCCGGACCCGGACCCGGACTCGGACCCGGACCCGGACCCTTACCCGGAACCGGAACCGGAACCGGACCCGGACCCGGACCCGGACCTGGACCTGGACCCTTACCTGGACCCGGACCCGGACCCGGACCCGGACCCTTACCCGGAAACGGACCCGGACCCTTACCCGGACCCGGACCCGGACCCGGACCCGGACCCGGACCCGGAACCGGAACCGGAACCGGACCCTTACCCGGAACCGGAACCGGAACCAGAAACGGACCTGGACCCGGACACTGACCCGGACCTGGACCCAGACTCGGACCCGGACCCGGACCCGGAACCGGACCCGGACCCGGACCCGGACCCGGACCCGGACCCGGACCCGGACCCGGACCCGGACCCGGAACCTTACCCGGACCCGGACCTGGACCCGGACCCGGACCCGGACCTTTACCCGGATCCGGACCCGGACCCTTACCCGGACCAGGACCCGGACCCGGATCCTTACCCGGAACCGGAACCGGAACCGGAACCGGACCCGGACCCGGACCTGGACCCTTAACTGGACCTGGACCCGGACCCTTACCCGGACCCGGACCCGGACCCTTACCCGGACCCGGACCCGGACCCGGACCCTTACCCGGACCCGGACCCGGACCCGCACCCGGACCCGGAACCGGACCCTTACCCGGAACCGGAACCGGAACCGGAACCGGACCTGGACCCGGACCCTGACCCGGACCCGGACCCTTTCCCGGACCTGGACCCGGACCCAGACCCGGACCCTGACCTGGACCCAGACCCGGACCCGGACCCGGACCCGGACCCGGACCCGGAACCTTACCCGGACCCGGACCCGGACCCGGACCCGGACCCGGACTTTTACCCTTAACCGGAACCGGACCCGGACCCGGACCCGGACCCGGACCCGGACCCGGACCCGGACCCAGACCCGGACCCTTACCCGGACCCAGACCCGGACCCGCACCCGGACCTTTACCCGGACCCGGAACCGGACCCGGACCCGGACCCGGACCCGGACCCGGACCCGGACCCGGACCCGGACCCTTACCCGGACCCGGACCCGGACCCGGACCCGGAGCCGGACCTTTATCCGGACCCGGACACTTACCCGGACCAGGACCCGGACCCGGACCCGGACCCAGACCCGGACCCTTACCCGGACCCGGAACCGGACCCAGACCCGGACCCGGACCCAGACCCTTACCCGGATCCGGACCCGGACCCGGACCCGGACCCTTACCCGGACCCGGGCCCGGACCCGGACCCGGACCCGGACCCGGACCCGGACCCGGAACCTTACCCGGACCCGGACCTGGACCCGGACCCGGACCCGGACCTTTACCCGGATCCGGACCCGGACCCTTACCCGGACCCGGACCCGGACCCGGATCCTTACCCGGAACCGGAACCGGAACCGGACCCGGACCCGGACCTGGACCCTTAACTGGACCTGGACCCGGACCCTTACCCGGACCCGGACCCGGACCCTTACCCGGACCCGGACCCGGACCCTTACCCAGACCCGGACCCGGACCCGCACCCGGACCCGGAACCGGACCCTTACCCGGAACCGGAACCGGAACCGGAACCGGACCTGGACCCGGACCCTGACCCGGACCCGGACCCTTTCCCGGACCTGGACCCGGACCCAGACCCGGACCCTGACCTGGACCCAGACCCGGACCCGGACCCGGACCCGGACCCGGACCCGGAACCTTACCCGGACCCGGACCCGGACCCGGACCCGGACCCGGACTTTTACCCTTAACCGGAACCGGACCCGGACCCGGACCCGGACCCGGACCCGGACCCGGACACGGACCCAGACCCGGACCCTTACCCGGACCCGCACCCGGACCCGCACCCGGACCTTTACCCGGACCCGGAACCGGACCCGGACCCGGACCCGGACCCGGACCCGGACCCGGACCCAGACCCGGACCCTTACCCGGACCCGGACCCGGACCCGGACCCGGACCCGGACCCGGACCCGGAGCCGGACCTTTATCCGGACCCGGACACTTACCCGGACCAGGACCCGGACCCGGACCCGGACCCAGACCCGGACCCTTACCCGGACCCGGACCCGGACCCAGACCCGGACCCGGACCCAGACCCTTACCCGGATCCGGACCCGGACCCGGACCCGGACCCTTACCCGGACCCGGACCCGGACCCGGACATGGACCCGGACCCGGACCCTTACCCTGACCCGGACCCGGACCCGGACCCGGACCCTTACCCGGACCCTTACCCGGACCCGGACCCGGACCCGGACCCGGACCCGGACCAGGACCCGGACCTGGACCCTTACCCGGAACCAGAACCGGAACCGGAACCGGACCCGGACCCGGACCCGGACCTGGACCCTTACCTGGACCCGGACCCGGACCCGGACCCGGACCCTTACCCGGACCCGGACCCGGACCCTTACCCGGACCCGGACCCGGACCCGGACCCGGACCCGGACCCTTACCCGGAACCGGAACCGGAACCGGAACCGGACCTGGACCCGGACCCTGACCCAGACCCGGACCCTTACCCGGACCCGGACCCGGACCCGGACCCGGACGCGGACCCGGAACCGGACCCGGACCCGGACCTGGACCCTTACCCGGACCCGGACCCGGACCCGGACCCAGACCCGGACCCTGACCCGGACCCGGACCCGGACCCGGACCCAGACCCGGACCCGGACCCGGACCCGGACCCGGACCTGGAAACTTACCCGGACCCGGACCCGGACCCGGACCCGGACCATTACCCGGACCCGGAACCGGAACCGGGCCCGGACCCGGACCCGGACCCGGACCCGGACCCAGACCCTTACCCGGACCCGGAACCGGACCCGGACCCGGAAATGGACCCGGACCCAGACCCGGACCCTGACCTTGACCCAGACCCGGACCCGGACCCGGACCCGGACCCGGACCCGGACCCGGACCCGGACCCAGACCCGGAACCTTACCCGGACCCGGACCTGGACCCGGACCCGGACCCGGACCTTTACCCGGAACCGGAACCGGAACCGGAACCGGAACCGGAACCGGACCCGGACCCAGACCCGGACCCTTACCCGGACCCGGACCCGGACCCGGACCCGGACCTTTACCCGGACCCGGACCCGGACCCGGACCCGGACCCGGACCCGGATCCTTACCCGGAACCGGAACCGGAACCGGACCCGGACCCGGACCCGGACCTGGACCCTTAACTGGACCTGGACCCGGACCCTTACCCGGACCCGGACCCGGACCCTTACCCGGACCCGGACCCGGACCCTTACCCGGACCCGGACCCGGACCCGGACCCGGACCCGGACCCGGAACCGGACCCTTACCCGGAACCGGAACCGGAACCGGAACCGGACCTGGACCTGGACCCTGACCCGGACCCGGACCCTTTCCCGGACCTGGACCCGGACCCAGACCCGGACCCTGACCTGGACCCAGACCCGGACCCGGACCCGGACCCGGACCCGGACCCGGACCCGGACCCGGACCCGGAACCTTACCCGGACCCGGACCCGGACCCGGACCCGGACCCGGACTTTTACCCGGAACCAGAACCTGACCCGGACCCGGACCCGGACCCGGACCCGGACCCGGACCCGGACCCGGACCCGGACCCAGACCCGGACCCTTACCCGGACCCGGACCCGGACCCCGACCCGGACCCGGACCCTTACCCGGACCCGGACCCGGACCCGGACCCAGACCCGGACCCGGACCCGGACCCGGACCCGGACCCGGACCCGGACCCGGAACCTTACCCGGACCCGGACCCGGACCCGGACCCGGACCCGGACTTTTACCCGGAACCAGAACCTGACCCGGACCCGGACCCGGACCCGGACCCGGACCCGGACCCGGACCCGGACCCAGACCCGGACCCTTACCCGGACCCGGACCCGGACCCGGACCCTTACCCGGACCCTTACCCGGACCCGGACCCGGACCCGGACCCGGACCCGGACCAGGACCCGGACCTGGACCCTTACCCGGAACCAGAACCGGAACCGGAACCGGACCCGGACCCGGACCCGGACCTGGACCCTTACCTGGACCCGGACCCGGACCCGGACCCGGACCCTTACCCGGACCCGGACCCGGACCCTTACCCGGACCCGGACCCGGACCCGGACCCGGACCCGGACCCTTACCCGGAACCGGAACCGGAACCGGAACCGGACCTGGACCCGGACCCTGACCCAGACCCGGACCCTTACCCGGACCCGGACCCGGACCCGGACCCGGACGCGGACCCGGAACCGGACCCGGACCCGGACCTGGACCCTTACCCGGACCCGGACCCGGACCCGGACCCAGACCCGGACCCTGACCCGGACCCGGACCCGGACCCGGACCCAGACCCGGACCCGGACCCGGACCCGGACCCGGACCTGGAAACTTACCCGGACCCGGACCCGGACCCGGACCCGGACCATTACCCGGACCCGGAACCGGAACCGGGCCCGGACCCGGACCCGGACCCGGACCCGGACCCAGACCCTTACCCGGACCCGGAACCGGACCCGGACCCGGAAATGGACCCGGACCCAGACCCGGACCCTGACCTTGACCCAGACCCGGACCCGGACCCGGACCCGGACCCGGACCCGGACCCGGACCCGGACCCAGACCCGGAACCTTACCCGGACCCGGACCTGGACCCGGACCCGGACCCGGACCTTTACCCGGAACCGGAACCGGAACCGGAACCGGAACCGGAACCGGACCCGGACCCAGACCCGGACCCTTACCCGGACCCGGACCCGGACCCGGACCCGGACCTTTACCCGGACCCGGACCCGGACCCGGACCCGGACCCGGACCCGGATCCTTACCCGGAACCGGAACCGGAACCGGACCCGGACCCGGACCCGGACCTGGACCCTTAACTGGACCTGGACCCGGACCCTTACCCGGACCCGGACCCGGACCCTTACCCGGACCCGGACCCGGACCCTTACCCGGACCCGGACCCGGACCCGGACCCGGACCCGGACCCGGAACCGGACCCTTACCCGGAACCGGAACCGGAACCGGAACCGGACCTGGACCTGGACCCTGACCCGGACCCGGACCCTTTCCCGGACCTGGACCCGGACCCAGACCCGGACCCTGACCTGGACCCAGACCCGGACCCGGACCCGGACCCGGACCCGGACCCGGACCCGGACCCGGACCCGGAACCTTACCCGGACCCGGACCCGGACCCGGACCCGGACCCGGACTTTTACCCGGAACCAGAACCTGACCCGGACCCGGACCCGGACCCGGACCCGGACCCGGACCCGGACCCGGACCCGGACCCAGACCCGGACCCTTACCCGGACCCGGACCCGGACCCCGACCCGGACCCGGACCCTTACCCGGACCCGGACCCGGACCCGGACCCAGACCCGGACCCGGACCCGGACCCGGACCCGGACCCGGACCCGGACCCGGAACCTTACCCGGACCCGGACCCGGACCCGGACCCGGACCCGGACTTTTACCCGGAACCAGAACCTGACCCGGACCCGGACCCGGACCCGGACCCGGACCCGGACCCGGACCCGGACCCAGACCCGGACCCTTACCCGGACCCGGACCCGGACCCCGACCCAGACCCGGACCCTTACCCGGACCCGGACCCGGACCCAGACCCTTACCCGGACCCGGACCCGGACCTGGACCCGGACCCGGACCCGGACCCTTACCCTGACCCGGACCCGGACCCGGACCCGGACCCGGACCCGGACCCTTGCCCGGACCCGGACCCGGACCCGGACCCGGACCTGGACCCTTACCTGGACCCGGACCCGGACCCGGACCCGGACCCTTACCTGGACCCGGACCCGGACCCTTACCCTGACCCGGACCCGGACCCGGACCCGGACCCGGACCCGGACCCTTGCCCGGACCCGGACCCGGACCCGGACCCGGACCTGGACCCTTACCTGGACCCGGACCCGGACCCGGACCCGGACCCTTACCTGGACCCGGACCCGGACCCTTACCCGGACCCGGACCCGGACCCGACCCGGACCCGGACCCGGACCCGGACCCGGACCCGGACCCGGACCCGGAACCGGAACCTTACCCGGACCCGGACCCGGACCCGGACCCGGACCCGGACCCGGACCCGGACCCGGACTCGGACCCGGACCTTTACGCGGACCCGGACCCGGACCTTTACCCGGACTCTTACCCGGACACGGACCCGGACCCTTACCCGGACCCGGACCCGGACCCGGACCCGGACCCGGAACCGGACCCTTACCCAGAACCGGAACCGGAACCGGAACCGGACCTGGACCCGGACCCTGACCCGGACCCGGACCCTTACCCGGACCTGGACCCGGACCCGGACGCGGACCCGGACCCGGACCCGGACCCGGACGCGGACCTGGACCCTTACCCGGACCCGGACCCGGACCCGGACCCGGACCCTGACCCGGACCCAGACCCGGACCCGGACCCGGACCCGGACCCGGACCCGGACCCGGACCCGGACCCGGACCCGGACCCGGACCCGGACCCGGAACCTTACCCGGACCCGGACCCGGACCCGGACCCGGACCCGGACTTTTACCCGGAACCGGAACCGGAACCGGAACCGGACCCGGACCCGGACCCGGACCCGGACCCGGACCCGGACCCAGACCCGGACCCTTACCCGGACCCGGACCCGGACCCGGACCCGGATCTTTACCCGGACCCGGAACCGGACCCGGACCCGGACCCGGACCCGGACCCGGACCTGGACCCGGACCCAGACCCTTACCCGGACCCGGACCCGGACCCGGACCCGGACCCGGAGCCGGACCTTTATCCGGACCCGGACCCTTACCCGGACCAGGACCCAGACCCGGACCCGGACCCGGACCCAGACGCGGACCCTTACCCGGACCCGGACCCGGACCCAGACCCGGACCCGGACCCAGACCCTTACCCGGATCCGGACCCGGACCCGGACCCGGACCCTTACCCGGACCCGGACCCGGACCCGGACATGGACCCGGACCCTTACCCGGACCCGGACCCGGACCCGGACCCGGACCCGGACCCGGACCCGGACCCTTACCCGGACCCTTACCCGGACCCGGACCTGGACACTTACCTGGACCCGGACCCGGACCCGGACCCGGACCCTTACCCGGACCCGGACCCGGACCCTTACCCGGACCCGGACCCGGACCCGGAACCGGACCCTTACCTGGAACCGGAACCGGAACCGGACCTGGACCCGGACCCTGACCCGGACCCGGACCCTTACCCGGACCCGGACCCGGACCCGGACCCGGACGCGGACCCGGACCCGGACCCGGACCCCGACCCAGACCCGGACCCTTACCCGGACCCGGACCCAGACCCTTACCCGGACCCGGACCCGGACCCGGACCCGGACCCGGACCCGGACCCGGACCCGGACCCTTACCCTGACCCGGACCCGGACCCGGACCCGGACCCGGACCCAGACCCGGACCCGGACCCGGACCCGGACCCTTACCCGGAACCGGAACCGGAACCGGAACCGGAACCGGACCCGGACCCGGACCCGGACCCGGACCTGGACCCTTACCTGGACCCGGACCCGGACCCGGACCCGGACCCTTACCCGGACCCGGACCCGGACCCGGACCCTTACCCGGACCCGGACCCGGACCCGGACCCGGACCCGGACCCGGACCCGGAACCGGACCCTTACCGGAACCGGAACTGGAACCAGAACCGGAACCTTACCCGGACCCGGACCCGGACCCGGACCCGGACCCGGACCCGGACCCGGACCCGGACCCGGACCCGGACCCGGAACCGGACCCTTACCCGGAACCGGAACCGGAACCGGAACCGGAACCGGACCTGGACCTGGACCCTGACCCGGACCCGGACCCTTTCCCGGACCTGGACCCGGACCCAGACCCGGACCCTGACCTGGACCCAGACCCGGACCCGGACCCGGACCCGGACCCGGACCCGGACCCGGACCCGGAACCTTACCCGGACCCGGACCCGGACCCGGACCCGGACCCGGACTTTTACCCGGAACCAGAACCGGACCCGGACCCGGACCCGGACCCGGACCCGGACCCGGACCCGGACCCGGACCCAGACCCGGACCCTTACCCGGACCCGGACCCGGACCCCGACCCAGACCCGGACCCTTACCCGGACCCGGACCCAGACCCTTACCCGGACCCGGACCCGGACCCGGACCCGGACCCGGACCCGGACCCTTACCCTGACCCGGACCCGGACCCGGACCCGGACCCGGACCCTTACCCGGACCCGGACCCGGACCCGGACCCGGACCTGGACCCTTACCTGGACCCGGACCCGGACCCGGACCCGGACCCTTACCTGGACCCGGACCCGGACCCTTACCCGGACCCGGACCCGGACCCGACCCGGACCCGGATCCGGACCCGGACCCGGACCCGGACCCGGACCCGGACCCGGACCCGGAACCTTACCCGGACCCGGACCCGGACCCGGACCCGGACCCGGACCCGGACCCGGACCTTTACCCGGACCCGGACCCGGACCTTTACCCGGACTCTTACCCGGACACGGACCCGGACCCGGACCCGGACCTTTACACGGACCCGGACCCGGACCCGGAACCGGACCCTTACCCGGAACCGGAACCGGAACCGGAACCGGACCTGGACCCGGAACCTGACCCGGACCCGGACCCTTACCCGGACCCGGAACCGGACCCGGACCCGTAACCAGACCCGGACCCGGACCCGGACCCGGACCCTTACCCGGACCCGGAGCCGGACCCGGACCCTTACCCGGACCAAGACCCGGACCCGGACCCGGACCCGGACCCGGACCCGGACCCGGACCCGGACCCGGACACTTACCCGGACCCGGACCCGGACCCGGACCCAGAACCGGAACCGGACCCGGACCCGGACCCGGACCCGGACCCTTACCCGGACCCGGACCCGGACCCTTACCCGGACCCGGACCCGGACCCGGACCCGGACCCGGACCAGGACCCGGACCTGGACCCTTACCCGGACCCGGACCCGGACCCGGACCTGGACCCTTACCTGGACCCGGACCCGGACCCGGACCCGGACCCTTACCCGGACCCGGACCCGGACCCTTACCCGGACCCGGACCCGGACCCGGACCCGGACCCGGAACCGGACCCTTACCCAGAACCGGAACCGGAACCGGAACCGGACTTGGACCCGGACCCTGACCCGGACCCGGACCCTTACCCGGACCTGGACCCGGACCCGGACGCGGACCCGGACCCGGACCCGGACCCGGACCCCGACCTGGACCCTTACCCGGACCCGGACCCGGACCCGGACCCGGACCCGGACCCTGACCCGGACCCAGACCCGGACCCGGACCCGGACCCGGACCCGGACCTGGACCCGGACCCGGACCCGGACCCGGACCCGGAACCTTACCCGGACCCGGACCCGGACCCGGACCCGGACCCGGACCCGGACTTTTACCTGGAACCGGAACCGGAACCGGACCCGGACCCGGAACCTTACCCGGACCAGGACCCGGACCCGGACCCGGACCCAGACACTTACCCGGATCCGGACCCGGACCCGGACCCAGACCCGGACCCGGACCCGGACCCTTACCCGGACCCGGACCCGGACCCGGACCCGGACCCGGACCCGGACCCGGACCCGGACCCGGACCCGGACCCGGACATGGACCCGGACCCTTACCCGGACCCGGACCCGGACCCGGACCCGGACCCGGACCCGGACCCGGACCCGGACCCGGACCCTTACCCGGACCCGGACCCGGACCCGGACCCGGACCCGGACCCGGACCCAGAACCGGACCCGGACCCGGACCCGGACCCTTACCCGGACCCGGACCCGGACCCTTACCCGGACCAGGACCCGGACCCGGACCAGGACCTGGACCCGGATTCTTACCCGGAACCGGAACCGGAACCGGAACCGGACCCGGACCCGGACCCGGACCTGGACCCTTACCTGGACCCGGACCCGGACCCTTACCCGGACCCGGACCCGGACCCGGACCAGGACCTGGACCCGGATCCTTACCCGGAACCGGAACCGGAACCGGAACCGGACCCGGAACCGGACCCGGACCCGGACCCTTACCCGGACCCGGACCCGGACCCGACCCGGACCCGGACCCGGACCCGGACCCGGACCCGGACCCGGACCCGGACCCGGACCCGGAACCTTACCCGGACCCGGACCCGGACCCGGACCCGGACCCGGACCCGCACCCGGACCCGGACCTTTACCCGGACCCGGACCCGGACCTTTACCCGGACCCGGAACCGGAACCGGACCCGGACCCGGACCCGGACCCGGACCCGGACCCGGACCCTTACCCGGACCCGGACCCGGACCCGGACCCGGACATGGACCCGGACCCTTACCCAGACCCGGACCCGGACCCGGACCCGGACTCGGACCCGGACCCGGATCCGAACCCTTACCCGGACCCGGACCCGGACCCCGACCCAGACCCGGACCCTTACCCGGAACCGGAACCGGAACCGGACCCGGACCTGGACCCGGACCCGGACCTGGACCCTTACCTGGACCCGGACCCGGACCCGGACCCGGACCCTTACCCGGACCCGGACCCGGTCCCTTACCCGGACCCGGACCCGGACCCTTACCCGGACCCGGACCCGGACCCGGACCCGGACCCGGAACCGGACCCTTACCCGGAACCGGAACCGGAACCGGAACCTGACCTGGACCCGGACCCTGACCCGGACCCGGACCCTTTCCCGGACCTGGACCCGGACCCGGACCCGGACGCGGACCCGGACCCGGACCCGGACCCGGACCCGGACCCTTACCAGGACCCGGACCCAGACCCGGACCCGGACCCTGACCCGGACCCGGACCCGGACCCGGACCCGGACCCGGACCCGGACCCTGACCCGGACCCGGACCCGGTCCCGGACCCTTACCCGGACCCGGACCCGGACCCGGACCCGGACCCGGACCCGGACCCGGACCCGGACCCTTACCCGGACCCGGACCCGGACCCGGACCCGGACCCGGACCCGGACCCGGACCCGGACCCGGACCCGGACCCGGACCCGGACCCAGACCCTTACCCGGACCCGGACCCGTACCCGGACCCGGACCCGGACCCGGACCCGGACCCAGACCCGGACATTTACCCGGACCCTTACCCGGACCCGGACCCGGACCCGCACATTTACCTGGACCCTTACCCGGACCCGGACCCGGACCCGGACCCGGACCCGGACCCAGACCCAGAACCGGACCCGGAACCGGACCCGGACCCTTACCCGGACCTGGACCCGGACCCGGACCCAGACCCGGACCCGGACCCGGACCCGGACCCGGACCCGGACCCGGACCCGGACCTGGACCCAGACCTGGACACTAACCCGGACCCGGACCCGGACACGGACCCGGACCCGGACCCGGACCCGGACCAGGACCCGGACCCGGACACGGACACGGACCCAGACACGGACCCTGACCCGGACCCGGACCCGGACCCTTACCCGGACCCGGACCCGGACCCGGACCCGGACCCGGACCCGGACCCGGACCCGGACCCGGACCCGGACCCGGACATTTACCCGGACCCTTACCCGGACCCGGACCCGGACCCGCACATTTACCTGGACCCTTACCCGGACACGGACCCGGACCCGGACCCGGACCCAGACCCAGAACCGGACCCGGAACCGGACCCGGACCCTTACCCGGACCTGGACCCGGACCCGGACCCAGACCCGGACCCTAACCCGGACCCGGACCCGGACCCGGACCCGGACCCGGACCCGGACCAGGACCCGGACCCGGACCCGGACACGGACACGGACACGGACACGGACACGGACCCTGACCCGGACCCGGACCCGGACCCTTACCCGGACCCGGACCCGGACCCGGACCCGGACCCGGACCCGGACCCGGACCCAGACCCGGACATTTACCCGGACCCTTACCCGGACCCCGACCCGGACCCGGACATTTACCTGGACCCTTACCCGGACCCGGACCCGGACCCGGACCCGGACCCGGACCCGGACCCGGACCCGGACCTCTATCCAGACCTGGACACGGAACAGGACACAGACCCGGACCCGGACCCGGACCCAGACCCGGACCCTTACCCGGACCCGGACCCGGACCCGGACCCGGACCCGGACCCGGACCATTACCCGGACCCGGACCCTTACCCGGACCCGGACCCGGACCCGGACCCGGACCCGGACCCAGACCCGGAACCTTAACTGGACCCGGACCCGGACCCGGACCCGGACCCGGACCCGGACCCGGACCCAGACCCTTACCCGGACCCGGACCCGGACCCGGACCCGGACCCGGACCTCTACCCGGACCTGGACACGGAACAGGACACAGACACAGACCCGGACCCGGACCCGGACCCAGACCCGGACCCTTACCCGGACACGGACCCGGACCCGGACCCGGACCCGGACCATTACCCGGACCCGGACCCAGACCCGGACCCTTAACTGGACCCGGAGCCGGACCCGGACCCGGACCCGGACCCGGACCCGGACCCGGACCCAGACCCTTACCCGGACCCGGACCCGGACCCGGACCCGGACCCGGACCCTTACCCGGACCCGGACCCGGACCCGGACCCGGACCCGGACCCGGACCCGGACCCGGACCCGGACCCGGAACCGGAACCTTACCAGGACCCGGACCCGGACCCGGACCCGGACCCAGACACTTACCCGGACCCGGACACTGACCCGGACGCGGACCCGGACCCGGACCCTTACCCGGACCCGGACCCGGACCCGGACCCGGACATGGACCCGGACCCTTACCCGGACCCGGACCCGGACCCGGACACGGACCCGGACCCGGACCCGGACCCGGACCCGGACCCGGACCCTTACCCGGACCCGGACCCGGACCCGGACCCGGACATGGACCCGGACCCTTACCCAGACCCGGACCCGGACCCGGACCCGGACTCGGACCCGGACCCGGATCCGAACCCTTACCCGGACCCGGACCCGGACCCCGACCCAGACCCGGACCCTTACCCGGAACCGGAACCGGAACCGGACCCGGACCTGGACCCGGACCCGGACCTGGACCCTTACCTGGACCCGGACCCGGACCCGGACCCGGACCCTTACCCGGACCCGGACCCGGTCCCTTACCCGGACCCGGACCCGGACCCTTACCCGGACCCGGACCCGGACCCGGACCCGGACCCGGAACCGGACCCTTACCCGGAACCGGAACCGGAACCGGAACCTGACCTGGACCCGGACCCTGACCCGGACCCGGACCCTTTCCCGGACCTGGACCCGGACCCGGACCCGGACGCGGACCCGGACCCGGACCCGGACCCGGACCCGGACCCTTACCAGGACCCGGACCCAGACCCGGACCCGGACCCTGACCCGGACCCGGACCCGGACCCGGACCCGGACCCGGACCCGGACCCTGACCCGGACCCGGACCCGGACCCGGACCCTTACCCGGACCCGGACCCGGACCCGGACCTGGACCCGGACCCGGACCCGGACCCTTACCCGGACCCGGACCCGGACCCGGACCCGGACCCGGACCCGGACCCGGACCCGGACCCGGACCCGGACCCGGACCCAGACCCTTACCCGGACCCGGACCCGTACCCGGACCCGGACCCGGACCCGGACCCGGACCCAGACCCGGACATTTACCCGGACCCTTACCCGGACCCGGACCCGGACCCGCACATTTACCTGGACCCTTACCCGGACCCGGACCCGGACCCGGACCCGGACCCGGACCCAGACCCAGAACCGGACCCGGAACCGGACCCGGACCCTTACCCGGACCTGGACCCGGACCCGGACCCAGACCCGGACCCGGACCCGGACCCGGACCCGGACCCGGACCCGGACCCGGACCTGGACCCAGACCTGGACACTAACCCGGACCCGGACCCGGACACGGACCCGGACCCGGACCCGGACCCGGACCAGGACCCGGACCCGGACCCGGACACGGACCCAGACACGGACCCTGACCCGGACCCGGACCCGGACCCTTACCCGGACCCGGACCCGGACCCGGACCCGGACCCGGACCCGGACCCGGACCCGGACCCGGACCCGGACCCGGACATTTACCCGGACCCTTACCCGGACCCGGACCCGGACCCGCACATTTACCTGGACCCTTACCCGGACACGGACACGGACCCGGACCCGGACCCAGACCCAGAACCGGACCCGGAACCGGACCCGGACCCTTACCCGGACCTGGACCCGGACCCGGACCCAGACCCGGACCCTAACCCGGACCCGGACCCGGACCCGGACCCGGACCCTGACCCGGACCAGGACCCGGACCCGGACACGGACACGGACACGGACACGGACACGGACACGGACCCTGACCCGGACCCGGACCCGGACCCTTACCCGGACCCGGACCCGGACCCGGACCCGGACCCGGACCCGGACCCGGACCCAGACCCGGACATTTACCCGGACCCTTACCCGGACCCCGACCCGGACCCGGACATTTACCTGGACCCTTACCCGGACCCGGACCCGGACCCGGACCCGGACCCGGACCCGGACCCGGACCTCTACCCAGACCTGGACACGGAACAGGACACAGACCCGGACCCGGACCCGGACCCAGACCCGGACCCTTACCCGGACCCGGACCCGGACCCGGACCCGGACCCGGACCCGGACCCGGACCATTACCCGGACCCGGACCCTTACCCGGACCCGGACCCGGACCCGGACCCGGACCCGGACCCAGACCCGGAACCTTAACTGGACCCGGACCCGGACCCGGACCCGGACCCGGACCCGGACCCGGACCCAGACCTTTACCCGGACCCGGACCCGGACCCGGACCCGGACCCGGACCTCTACCCGGACCTGGACACGGAACAGGACACAGACACAGACCCGGACCCGGACCCGGACCCAGACCCGGACCCTTACCCGGACCCGGACCCGGACCCGGACCCGGACCCGGACCATTACCCGGACCCGGACCCAGACCCGGACCCTTAACTGGACCCGGAGCCGGACCCGGACCCGGACCCGGACCCGGACCCGGACCCGGACCCGGACCCAGACCCTTACCCGGACCCGGACCCGGACCCGGACCCGGACCCGGACCCGGACCCGGACCCGGACCCTTACCCGGACCCGGACCCGGACCCGGACCCGGACCCGGACCCGGACCCGGACCCGGACCCGGACCCGGACCCGGAACCGGAACCTTACCAGGACCCGGACCCGGACCCGGACCCGGACCCAGACACTTACCCGGACCCGGACACTGACCCGGACGCGGACCCGGACCCGGACCCTTACCCGGACCCGGACCCGGACCCGGACCCGGACCCGGACATGGACCCGGACCCTTACCCGGACCCGGACCCGGACCCGGACACGGACCCGGACCCGGACCCGGACCCGGACCCGGACCCTTACCCGGACCCGGACCCGGACCCCAACCCGGACCCGGACCCGGACCCGGACCCTTACCCGGACCCGGACCCGGACCCGGACCCGGACCCTTACCCGGACCCGGACCCGGACCCGGACCCGGAACCGGACCCGGACCCGGACCCGGACCCGGACCCTTACCCGGACCCGGACCCGGACCCGGACCCGGAACCGGACCCGGACCCGGACCCGGACCCGGACCCGGACCCTTACCCGGACCCGGACCCGGACCCGGACCCGGAACCGGACCCGGACCCGGACCCGGACCAGGACACGGACCCGGACACGGACCCGGACACGGACACGGACCCTGACCCGGACACGGACACGGACCCTTACCCGGACCCGGACCCGGACCCGGACCCGGACCCGGACCCGGACCCGGACCCGGACCCGGACCCGGACCCGGACCCTGACCCAGACATTTACCCGGACCCTTACCCGGACCCGGACCCGGACCCGGACATTTACCTGGACCCTTACCCGGACCCGGACCCGGACACAGACCCGGACCCGGACCCGGACCCGGACCCGGACCCGGACCCGGACCCGGACCCGGACCCTTACCAGGACCCGGACCCGGACCCGGACCCGGACCCAGACACTTACCCGGACCCAGACCCGGACCCGGACCCGGACCCGGACCCGGACCCGGACCTTTACCCAGACCCGGACCCTTACCCGGACCCGGACCCGGACCCGGACCCGGACCCGGACCCGGACCCGGACCCGGACCTTTACCCGGACCCTGACCCGGAACCGCAACCGGACCCGGACCCGGACCCTTACCCGGACCCGGACCCGGACCCGGACCCGGACCCGGACCCGGACCCGGACCCGGACCCGGACCCGGACCCGGACCCTTACCAGGACCCGGACCCGGACCCGGACCCGGACCCAGACACTTACCCGGACCCGGACCCGGACCCGGACCCGGACCCAGACCCGGACCCGGACCAGGACCCTTACCCGGACCCGGACCCGGACCCGGACCCGGACATGGACCCGGACCCTTACCCGGACCCGGACCCGGACCCGGACCCGGACCCTTACCCGGACCCGGACCCGGACATTTACCCGGACCCTTACCCGGACCCGGACCCGGACCCGGACATTTACCTGGACCCTTACCCGGACCCGGACCCGGACACAGACCCGGACCCGGACCCGGACCCGGACCCGGACCCGGACCCGGACCTGGACCCGGACCTCTACCCGGACCTGGACACGGAACAGGACACAGACCCGGACCCGGACCCGGACCCAGACCCGGACCCTTACCCGGACCCGGACCCGGACCCGGACCCGGACCCGGACCCGGACCCTTACCCGGACCCGGACCCGGACCCAGACCCGGACCCTTACCCGGACCCGGACCCGGACCCGGACCCGGACCCGGACCCGGACCCGGACCCGGACCCGGACCCGGACCCGGACCCGGACCCTGACCCGGACCCGGACCCGGACCCGGACCCTTACCCGGACCCGGACCCGGACATTTACCCGGACCCTTACCCGGACCCGGACCCGGACCCGGACATTTACCTGGACCCTTACCCGGACCCGGACCCGGACACAGACCCGGACCCGGACCCGGACCCGGACCCGGACCCGGACCCGGACCTGGACCCGGACCTCTACCCGGACCTGGACACGGAACAGGACACAGACCCGGACCCGGACCCGGAACCGGACCCGGACCCGGAAACTTACCCGGACCCGGAACCGGACCCGGACCCGGACCCGGACCCATACCCGGACCCGGAACCGGAACCGGACCCGGACCCGGACCTTTACACGGACCCGGACCCGGAACCGGACACGGAACCAGACCCGGACCCGGACCCGGACCCGGACCCAGACCCGGACCCGGACCCGGACCCGGACCCGGACCCGGACCCAGACCCGGACCCTTACCCGGACCCGGACCCGGACCCGGAACCTTACCCGGACCCGGACCCGGACCCGGACCCGGACCCGGACCAGGACCCGGACCTGGACCCTTACCCGGAACCGGAACCGGAACCGGACCCGGACCCGGACCCGGACCCGGACCCTTACCCGGACCCGGAGCCGGACCCGGACCCTTACCCGGACCAAGACCCGGACCCGGACCCGGACCCGGACCCGGACCCGGACCCGGACCCGGACCCGGACCCGGACCCGGACCTGGACCCGGACCCGGACCCGGAACCTTACCCGGACCCGGACCCGGACCCGGACCCGGACCCTTACCCGGACCCAGACCCGGACCCGGACCCGGACCCGGATCCGGACCCGGACCCGGACCCGGACCCGGACCCGGACCCGGACCCTTACCCGGACCCGGACCCGGACCCGGACCCGGACCCGGACCCGGACCAAGACCCGGACCCGGACCCGGACCCGGACCCGGACCCTGATCCGGACCGGGATCCGTACCCGGATCCGGATCCGGACCCTTACCCGGACCCGGACCCGGACCCGGACACGGACACGGACACGGACCCTGACATGGACACGGACACGGACCCAGACCCGTACCCGTACCCGGACCCTGACCCTGACCAAGACCCGGATCCGGACCCGGACCCGGACCCGGACCAGGACCCGGACCCGGACCCGGACTCGGATCCTGACCCCGGACCCGGACCCATACCCGGACCCGGACCCTGACACGGACACGGACCCGGATCCGGACCCTGACCCGGACACGGACCCGGACCCTGATCCGGACATGGACCCGGACCCGGACCCAGACCTGGACCCGGACCCGGACCCGGACCCGGATCCTGACCCTTACCCGGACCCGGAACCGGACCCGGACCCGGACCTTTACCCGGACCCGGAACCGGACCCGGACCCGGACCCGGACCCGGACCCGGACCCGGACCCAGACCCGGACCCTTACCCGGACCCGGACCCGGACCCGGACCCGGACCCGGACCCGGACCTTTATCCGGACCCGGACCCTTACCCGGACCAGGACCCGGACCCGGACCCGGACCCAGACCCGGACCCTTACCCGGACCCGGACCCGGACCCAGACCCGGACCCGGACCCAGACCCTTACCCGGATCCGGACCCGGACCAGGACATGGACCCGGACCCTTACCCGGAACTGGACCCGGACCCGGACCCGGACCCGGACCCGGACCCGGACCCTTACCCGGACCCTTAACCGGACCCGGACCCGGACCCTTAACCGGACCCGGACCCGGACCCGGACCCGGACCCGGACCAGGACCCGGACCTGGACCCTTACCCGGAACCAGAACCGGAACAGGAACCGGACCTGGACCCGGACCCTTACCCGGACCCTTACCAGGACCCGGACCCGGACCCGGACCCTTACCCGTACCCTTACCCGGACCCTTACCCGGACCCGGACGCGGACCCGGACCCGGACCCAGAACCGGACCCGGACCCGGACCCGGACCCGGACCCGGACCCTTACCCGGACCCGGACCCGGACCCGGACCCTTACCCGGACCCGGACCCGGACCCGGACCAGGACCTGGACCCGGATCCTTACCCGGAACCGGAACCGGACCCGGACCCGGACCCGGACCCGGACCCGGACCCGGACCCGACCCGGACCCGGACCCGGGCCCGGACCCGGACCCGGACCCGGACCCGGAACCTTACCCGGACCCGGACCCGGACCCGGACCCGGACCCGGACCCGGACCCGGACCTTTACCCGGACCCGGAACCGGACCCGGACCCGGACCCGGACCCGGACCCGGACCCGGACCCGGACCCGGACCCGGACCCTTACACGGACCCGGACCCGGACCCGGACCCGGACATGGACCCGGACCCTTACCCAGACCCGGACCCGGACCCGGACCCGGACTCGGACCCGGACCCGGATCCGAACCCTTACCCGGACCCGGACCCGGACCCTTACCCGGACCCGGACCCGGACCCAGACCCGGACCCGGACCCGGACCCTTACCCGGATCCGGACCCGGACCCGGACCCGGACCCTTACACGGACCCGGACCCGGACCCGGACATGGACCCGGACCCTTACCCGGACCCGGACCCGGACCCGGACCCGGACCCGGACCCGGACCCGGACCCAGACCCGGACCCTTACCCGGACCCTTACCCGGACCCGGACCCGGACCCGGACCCGGACTCGGACCCGGACCAGGACCCGGACCTGGACCCTTACCCGGAACCAGAACCGGAACCGGAACCGGACCCGGACCCGGACCCGGACCTGGACCCTTACCTGGACCCGGACCCGGACCCGGACCCGGACCCTTACCCGGACCCGGACCCGGACCCTTACCCGGACCCGGACCCGGACCCGGACCCGGACCCGGACCCTTACCCGGAACCGGAACCGGAACCGGAACCGGAACCGGACCTGGACCCGGACCATGACCCGGACCTGGACCCTTACCCGGACACGGACCCGGACCCGGACCCAGACCCGGACCCGGACCCGGACCCGGACCCGGACCCGGACCCGGACCCGGAAACTTACCCGGACCCGGATCCGGACCCGGACCCGGACCATTACCCGGACCCGGAACCGGACCCGGACCCGGACCCGGACCCGGACCCGGAACCTTACCCGGACCCGGACCCGGACCCGGACCCGGACCCTTACCCGGACCCAGACCCGGACCCGGACCCGGACCCGGATCCGGACCCGGACCCGGACCCGGACCCGGACCCGGACCCGGACCCGGACCCTTACCCGGACCCGGACCCGGACCCGGACCCGGACCCGGACCCGGACCAAGACCCGGACCCGGACCCGGACCCGGACCCGGACCCTGATCCGGACCGGGATCCGTACCCGGATCCGGATCCGGACCCTTACCCGGACCCGGACCCGGACACGGACACGGACACGGACACGGACCCTGACATGGACACGGACACGGACCCAGACCCGTACCCGGACCCGGACCCTGACCCTGACCAAGACCCGGATCCGGACCCGGACCCGGACCCGGACCAGGACCCGGACCCGGACCCGGACTCGGATCCTGACCCCGGACCCGGACCCATACCCGGACCCGGACCCTGACACGGACACGGACCCGGATCCGGACCCTGACCCGGACACGGACCCGGACCCTGATCCGGACATGGACCCGGACCCGGACCCAGACCTGGACCCGGACCCGGACCTGGACCCGGATCCTGACCGTTACCCGGACCCGGAACCGGACCCGGACCCGGACCTTTACCCGGACCCGGAACCGGACCCGGACCCGGACCCGGACCCGGACCCGGACCCGGACCCAGACCCGGACCCTTACCCGGACCCGGACCCGGACCCGGACCCGGACCCGGACCCGGACCTTTATCCGGACCCGGACCCTTACCCGGACCAGGACCCGGACCCGGACCCGGACCCAGACCCGGACCCTTACCCGGACCCGGACCCGGACCCAGACCCGGACCCGGACCCAGACCCTTACCCGGATCCGGACCCGGACCCGGACCCGGACCCTTACCCGGACCCGGACCCGGACCCGGACATGGACCCGGACCCTTACCCGGAACTGGACCCGGACCCGGACCCGGACCCGGACCCGGACACGGACCCTTACCCGGACCCTTAACCGGACCCGGACCCGGACCCGGACCCGGACCCGGACCAGGACCCGGACCTGGACCCTTACCCGGAACCAGAACCGGAACAGGAACCGGACCTGGACCCGGACCCTTACCCGGACCCTTACCAGGACCCGGACCCGGACCCGGACCCTTACCCGTACCCTTACCCGGACCCTTACCCGGACCCGGACGCGGACCCGGACCCGGACCCAGAACCGGACCCGGACCCGGACCCGGACCCGGACCCGGACCCTTACCCGGACCCGGACCCGGACCCTTACCCGGACCCGGACCCGGACCCGGACCCGGACCCGGACCCGGACCCTTACCCGGACCCGGAACCGGACCCGGACCCGGACCCGGACCCGGACCAAGACCCGGACCCGGACCCGGACCCGGACCCGGACCCTGATCCGGACCGGGATCCGTACCCGGATCCGGATCCGGACCCTTACCTGGACCCGGACCCGGACCCGGACACGGACACGGACACGGACCCTGACATGGACACGGACACGGACCCAGACCCGTACCCGTACCCGGACCCTGACCCTGACCAAGACCCGGATCCGGACCCGGACCCGGACCCGGACCAGGACCCGGACCCGGACCCGGACTCGGATCCTGACCCCGGACCCGGACCCATACCCGGACCCGGACCCTGACACGGACACGGACCCGGATCCGGACCCTGACCCGGACACGGACCCGGACCCTGATCCGGACATGGACCCGGACCCGGACCCAGACCTGGACCCGGACCCGGACCCGGACCCGGATCCTGACCCTTACCCGGACCCGGAACCGGACCCGGACCCGGACCTTTACCCGGACCCGGAACCGGACCCGGACCCGGACCCGGACCCGGACCCGGACCCGGACCCAGACCCGGACCCTTACCCGGACCCGGACCCGGACCCGGACCCGGACCCGGACCCGGACCTTTATCCGGACCCGGACCCTTACCCGGACCAGGACCCGGACCCGGACCCGGACCCAGACCCGGACCCTTACCCGGACCCGGACCCGGACCCAGACCCGGACCCGGACCCAGACCCTTACCCGGATCCGGACCCGGACCCGGACCCGGACCCTTACCCGGACCCGGACCCGGACCCGGACATGGACCCGGACCCTTACCCGGAACTGGACCCGGACCCGGACCCGGACCCGGACCCGGACCCGGACCCTTACCCGGACCCTTAACCGGACCCGGACCCGGACCCGGACCCGGACCCGGACCAGGACCCGGACCTGGACCCTTACCCGGAACCAGAACCGGAACAGGAACCGGACCCGGACCCGGACCCTTACCCGGACCCTTACCAGGACCCGGACCCGGACCCGGACCCTTACCCGTACCCTTACCCGGACCCTTACCCGGACCCGGACGCGGACCCGGACCCGGACCCAGAACCGGACCCGGACCCGGACCCGGACCCGGACCCGGACCCTTACCCGGACCCGGACCCGGACCCGGACCCTTACCCGGACCCGGACCCGGACCCGGACCCGGACCCGGACCCGGACCCTTACCCGGACCCGGACCCGGACCCGGACCCGGACCCGGACCCGGACCAAGACCAGGACCCGGACCCGGACCCGGACCCGGACCCTGATCCGGACCGGGATCCGTACCCGGATCCGGATCCGGACCCTTACCCGGACCCGGACCCGGACCCGGACACGGACACGGACACGGACCCTGACATGGACACGGACACGGACCCAGACCCGTACCCGTACCCGGACCCTGACCCTGACCAAGACCCGGATCCGGACCCGGACCCGGACCCGGACCAGGACCCGGACCCGGACCCGGACTCGGATCCTGACCCCGGACCCGGACCCATACCCGGACCCGGACCCTGACACGGACACGGACCCGGATCCGGACCCTGACCCGGACACGGACCCGGACCCTGATCCGGACATGGACCCGGACCCGGACCCAGACCTGGACCCGGACCCGGACCCGGACCCGGATCCTGACCCTTACCCGGACCCGGAACCGGACCCGGACCCGGACCTTTACCCGGACCCGGAACCGGACCCGGACCCGGACCCGGACCCGGACCCGGACCCGGACCCAGACCCGGACCCTTACCCGGACCCGGACCCGGACCCGGACCCGGACCCGGACCCGGACCTTTATCCGGACCCGGACCCTTACCCGGACCAGGACCCGGACCCGGACCCGGACCCAGACCCGGACCCTTACCCGGACCCGGACCCGGACCCAGACCCGGACCCGGACCCAGACCCTTACCCGGATCCGGACCCGGACCCGGACCCGGACCCTTACCCGGACCCGGACCCGGACCCGGACATGGACCCGGACCCTTACCCGGAACTGGACCCGGACCCGGACCCGGACCCGGACCCGGACCCGGACCCTTACCCGGACCCTTAACCGGACCCGGACCCGGACCCGGACCCGGACCCGGACCAGGACCCGGACCTGGACCCTTACCCGGAACCAGAACCGGAACAGGAACCGGACCTGGACCCGGACCCTTACCCGGACCCTTACCAGGACCCGGACCCGGACCCGGACCCTTACCCGTACCCTTACCCGGACCCTTACCCGGACCCGGACGCGGACCCGGACCCGGACCCAGAACCGGACCCGGACCCGGACCCGGACCCGGACCCGGACCCGGACCCTGATCCGGACCGGGATCCGTACCCGGATCCGGATCCGGACCCTTACCCGGACCCGGACCCGGACCCGGACACGGACACGGACACGGACCCTGACATGGACACGGACACGGACCCAGACCCGTACCCGTACCCGGACCCTGACCCTGACCAAGACCCGGATCCGGACCCGGACCCGGACCCGGACCAGGACCCGGACCCGGACCCGGACTCGGATCCTGACCCCGGACCCGGACCCATACCCGGACCCGGACCCTGACACGGACACGGACCCGGATCCGGACCCTGACCCGGACACGGACCCGGACCCTGATCCGGACATGGACCCGGACCCGGACCCAGACCTGGACCCGGACCCGGACCCGGACCCGGATCCTGACCCTTACCCGGACCCGGAACCGGACCCGGACCCGGACCTTTACCCGGACCCGGAACCGGACCCGGACCCGGACCCGGACCCGGACCCGGACCCGGACCCAGACCCGGACCCTTACCCGGACCCGGACCCGGACCCGGACCCGGACCCGGACCCGGACCTTTATCCGGACCCGGACCCTTACCCGGACCAGGACCCGGACCCGGACCCGGACCCAGACCCGGACCCTTACCCGGACCCGGACCCGGACCCAGACCCGGACCCGGACCCAGACCCTTACCCGGATCCGGACCCGGACCAGGACATGGACCCGGACCCTTACCCGGAACTGGACCCGGACCCGGACCCGGACCCGGACCCGGACCCGGACCCTTACCCGGACCCTTAACCGGACCCGGACCCGGACCCTTAACCGGACCCGGACCCGGACCCGGACCCGGACCCGGACCAGGACCCGGACCTGGACCCTTACCCGGAACCAGAACCGGAACAGGAACCGGACCTGGACCCGGACCCTTACCCGGACCCTTACCAGGACCCGGACCCGGACCCGGACCCTTACCCGTACCCTTACCCGGACCCTTACCCGGACCCGGACGCGGACCCGGACCCGGACCCAGAACCGGACCCGGACCCGGACCCGGACCCGGACCCGGACCCTTACCCGGACCCGGACCCGGACCCGGACCCTTACCCGGACCCGGACCCGGACCCGGACCAGGACCTGGACCCGGATCCTTACCCGGAACCGGAACCGGAACCGGACCCGGACCCGGACCCGGACCCGGACCCGGACCCGACCCGGACCCGGACCCGGGCCCGGACCCGGACCCGGACCCGGACCCGGAACCTTACCCGGACCCGGACCCGGACCCGGACCCGGACCCGGACCCGGACCCGGACCTTTACCCGGACCCGGAACCGGACCCGGACCCGGACCCGGACCCGGACCCGGACCCGGACCCGGACCCGGACCCGGACCCGGACCCGGACCCTTACACGGACCCGGACCCGGACCCGGACCCGGACATGGACCCGGACCCTTACCCAGACCCGGACCCGGACCCGGACCCGGACTCGGACCCGGACCCGGATCCGAACCCTTACCCGGACCCGGACCCGGACCCTTACCCGGACCCGGACCCGGACCCAGACCCGGACCCGGACCCGGACCCTTACCCGGATCCGGACCCGGACCCGGACCCGGACCCTTACCCGGACCCGGACCCGGACCCGGACATGGACCCGGACCCTTACCCGGACCCGGACCCGGACCCGGACCCGGACCCGGACCCGGACCCGGACCCAGACCCGGACCCTTACCCGGACCCTTACCCGGACCCGGACCCGGACCCGGACCCGGACTCGGACCCGGACCAGGACCCGGACCTGGACCCTTACCCGGAACCAGAACCGGAACCGGAACCGGACCCGGACCCGGACCCGGACCTGGACCCTTACCTGGACCCGGACCCGGACCCGGACCCGGACCCTTACCCGGACCCGGACCCGGACCCTTACCCGGACCCGGACCCGGACCCGGACCCGGACCCGGACCCTTACCCGGAACCGGAACCGGAACCGGAACCGGAACCGGACCTGGACCCGGACCCTGACCCGGACCTGGACCCTTACCCGGACACGGACCCGGACCCGGACCCAGACCCGGACCCGGACCCGGACCCGGACCCGGACCCGGACCCGGACCCGGAAACTTACCCGGACCCGGATCCGGACCCGGACCCGGACCATTACCCGGACCCGGAACCGGACCCGGACCCGGACCCGGACCCGGACCCGGAACCTTACCCGGACCCGGACCCGGACCCGGACCCGGACCCTTACCCGGACCCAGACCCGGACCCGGACCCGGACCCGGATCCGGACCCGGACCCGGACCCGGACCCGGACCCGGACCCGGACCCGGACCCGGACCCTTACCCGGACCCGGACCCGGACCCGGACCCGGACCCGGACCCGGACCAAGACCCGGACCCGGACCCGGACCCGGACCCGGACCCTGATCCGGACCGGGATCCGTACCCGGATCCGGATCCGGACCCTTACCCGGACCCGGACCCGGACCCGGACACGGACACGGACACGGACCCTGACATGGACACGGACACGGACCCAGACCCGTACCCGGACCCGGACCCTGACCCTGACCAAGACCCGGATCCGGACCCGGACCCGGACCCGGACCAGGACCCGGACCCGGACCCGGACTCGGATCCTGACCCCGGACCCGGACCCATACCCGGACCCGGACCCTGACACGGACACGGACCCGGATCCGGACCCTGACCCGGACACGGACCCGGACCCTGATCCGGACATGGACCCGGACCCGGACCCAGACCTGGACCCGGACCCGGACCCGGACCCGGATCCTGACCGTTACCCGGACCCGGAACCGGACCCGGACCCGGACCTTTACCCGGACCCGGAACCGGACCCGGACCCGGACCCGGACCCGGACCCGGACCCGGACCCAGACCCGGACCCTTACCCGGACCCGGACCCGGACCCGGACCCGGACCCGGACCCGGACCCGGACCTTTATCCGGACCCGGACCCTTACCCGGACCAGGACCCGGACCCGGACCCGGACCCAGACCCGGACCCTTACCCGGACCCGGACCCGGACCCAGACCCGGACCCGGACCCAGACCCTTACCCGGATCCGGACCCGGACCCGGACCCGGACCCTTACCCGGACCCGGACCCGGACCCGGACATGGACCCGGACCCTTACCCGGAACTGGACCCGGACCCGGACCCGGACCCGGACCCGGACCCGGACCCTTACCCGGACCCTTAACCGGACCCGGACCCGGACCCGGACCCGGACCCGGACCAGGACCCGGACCTGGACCCTTACCCGGAACCAGAACCGGAACAGGAACCGGACCTGGACCCGGACCCTTACCCGGACCCTTACCAGGACCCGGACCCGGACCCG
Source organism: Arizona elegans (assembly GCA_022577455.1). Classification (NCBI taxonomy): domain Eukaryota; kingdom Metazoa; phylum Chordata; class Lepidosauria; order Squamata; family Colubridae; genus Arizona; species Arizona elegans. The sequence continues at coordinate 918,704 of JAKOOJ010000026.1, forward strand.
GACCCTTACCCGTACCCTTACCCGGACCCTTACCCGGACCCGGACGCGGACCCGGACCCGGACCCAGAACCGGACCCGGACCCGGACCCGGACCCGGACCCGGACCCTTACCCGGACCCGGACCCGGACCCTTACCCGGACCCGGACCCGGACCCGGACCCGGACCCGGACCCGGACCCTTACCCGGACCCGGAACCGGACCCGGACCCGGACCCGGACCCGGACCAAGACCCGGACCCGGACCCGGACCCGGACCCGGACCCTGATCCGGACCGGGATCCGTACCCGGATCCGGATCCGGACCCTTACCTGGACCCGGACCCGGACCCGGACACGGACACGGACACGGACCCTGACATGGACACGGACACGGACCCAGACCCGTACCCGTACCCGGACCCTGACCCTGACCAAGACCCGGATCCGGACCCGGACCCGGACCCGGACCAGGACCCGGACCCGGACCCGGACTCGGATCCTGACCCCGGACCCGGACCCATACCCGGACCCGGACCCTGACACGGACACGGACCCGGATCCGGACCCTGACCCGGACACGGACCCGGACCCTGATCCGGACATGGACCCGGACCCGGACCCAGACCTGGACCCGGACCCGGACCCGGACCCGGATCCTGACCCTTACCCGGACCCGGAACCGGACCCGGACCCGGACCTTTACCCGGACCCGGAACCGGACCCGGACCCGGACCCGGACCCGGACCCGGACCCGGACCCAGACCCGGACCCTTACCCGGACCCGGACCCGGACCCGGACCCGGACCTGGACCCGGACCTTTATCCGGACCCGGACCCTTACCCGGACCAGGACCCGGACCCGGACCCGGACCCAGACCCGGACCCTTACCCGGACCCGGACCCGGACCCAGACCCGGACCCGGACCCAGACCCTTACCCGGATCCGGACCCGGACCCGGACCCGGACCCTTACCCGGACCCGGACCCGGACCCGGACATGGACCCGGACCCTTACCCGGAACTGGACCCGGACCCGGACCCGGACCCGGACCCGGACCCGGACCCGGACCCTTACCCGGACCCTTAACCGGACCCGGACCCGGACCCGGACCCGGACCCGGACCAGGACCCGGACCTGGACCCTTACCCGGAACCAGAACCGGAACAGGAACCGGACCCGGACCCGGACCCTTACCCGGACCCTTACCAGGACCCGGACCCGGACCCGGACCCTTACCCGTACCCTTACCCGGACCCTTACCCGGACCCGGACGCGGACCCGGACCCGGACCCAGAACCGGACCCGGACCCGGACCCGGACCCGGACCCGGACCCTTACCCGGACCCGGACCCGGACCCGGACCCTTACCCGGACCCGGACCCGGACCCGGACCCGGACCCGGACCCGGACCCTTACCCGGACCCGGACCCGGACCCGGACCCGGACCCGGACCCGGACCAAGACCAGGACCCGGACCCGGACCCGGACCCGGACCCTGATCCGGACCGGGATCCGTACCCGGATCCGGATCCGGACCCTTACCCGGACCCGGACCCGGACCCGGACACGGACACGGACACGGACCCTGACATGGACACGGACACGGACCCAGACCCGTACCCGTACCCGGACCCTGACCCTGACCAAGACCCGGATCCGGACCCGGACCCGGACCCGGACCAGGACCCGGACCCGGACCCGGACTCGGATCCTGACCCCGGACCCGGACCCATACCCGGACCCGGACCCTGACACGGACACGGACCCGGATCCGGACCCTGACCCGGACACGGACCCGGACCCTGATCCGGACATGGACCCGGACCCAGACCCAGACCTGGACCCGGACCCGGACCCGGACCCGGATCCTGACCCTTACCCGGACCCGGAACCGGACCCGGACCCGGACCTTTACCCGGACCCGGAACCGGACCCGGACCCGGACCCGGACCCGGACCCGGACCCGGACCCAGACCCGGACCCTTACCCGGACCCGGACCCGGACCCGGACCCGGACCCGGACCCGGACCTTTATCCGGACCCGGACCCTTACCCGGACCAGGACCCGGACCCGGACCCGGACCCAGACCCGGACCCTTACCCGGACCCGGACCCGGACCCAGACCCGGACCCGGACCCAGACCCTTACCCGGATCCGGACCCGGACCCGGACCCGGACCCTTACCCGGACCCGGACCCGGACCCGGACATGGACCCGGACCCTTACCCGGAACTGGACCCGGACCCGGACCCGGACCCGGACCCGGACCCGGACCCTTACCCGGACCCTTAACCGGACCCGGACCCGGACCCGGACCCGGACCCGGACCAGGACCCGGACCTGGACCCTTACCCGGAACCAGAACCGGAACAGGAACCGGACCTGGACCCGGACCCTTACCCGGACCCTTACCAGGACCCGGACCCGGACCCGGACCCTTACCCGTACCCTTACCCGGACCCTTACCCGGACCCGGACGCGGACCCGGACCCGGACCCAGAACCGGACCCGGACCCGGACCCGGACCCGGACCCGGACCCTTACCCGGACCCGGACCCGGACCCGGACCCTTACCCGGACCCGGACCCGGACCCGGACCAGGACCTGGACCCGGATCCTTACCCGGAACCGGAACCGGAACCGGACCCGGACCCGGACCCGGACCCGGACCCGGACCCGGACCCGACCCGGACCCGGACCCGGGCCCGGACCCGGACCCGGACCCGGACCCGGAACCTTACCCGGACCCGGACCCGGACCCGGACCCGGACCCGGACCCGGACCTTTACCCGGACCCGGAACCGGACCCGGACCCGGACCCGGACCCGGACCCGGACCCGGACCCGGACCCGGACCCGGACCCGGACCCTTACACGGACCCGGACCCGGACCCGGACCCGGACATGGACCCGGACCCTTTCCCAGACCCGGACCCGGACCCGGACCCGGACTCGGACCCGGACCCGGATCCGAACCCTTACCCGGACCCGGACCCGGACCCTTACCCGGACCCGGACCCGGACCCAGACCCGGACCCGGACCCGGACCCTTACCCGGATCCGGACCCGGACCCGGACCCGGACCCGGACCCTTACCCGGACCCGGACCCGGACCCGGACATGGACCCGGACCCTTACCCGGACCCGGACCCGGACCCGGACCCGGACCCGGACCCGGACCCGGACCCAGACCCGGACCCTTACCCGGACCCTTACCCGGACCCGGACCCGGACCCGGACTCGGACCCGGACCAGGACCCGGACCTGGACCCTTACCCGGAACCAGAACCGGAACCGGAACCGGACCCGGACCCGGACCCGGACCTGGACCCTTACCTGGACCCGGACCCGGACCCGGACCCGGACCCTTACCCGGACCCGGACCCGGACCCTTACCCGGACCCGGACCCGGACCCGGACCCGGACCCGGACCCTTACCCGGAACCGGAACCGGAACCGGAACCGGAACCGGACCTGGACCCGGACCCTGACCCGGACCTGGACCCTTACCCGGACACGGACCCGGACCCGGACCCAGACCCGGACCCGGACCCGGACCCGGACCCGGACCCGGACCCGGACCCGGAAACTTACCCGGACCCGGATCCGGACCCGGACCCGGACCATTACCCGGACCCGGAACCGGACCCGGACCCGGACCCGGACCCGGACCCGGACCCGGACCCGGACCCGGACCCGGACCCAGACCCTTACCCGGACCCGGAACCGGACCCGGACCCGGACCCGGAAATGGACCCGGACCCAGACCCGGACCCTGACCTGGACCCAGACCCGGACCCGGACCCGGACCCGGACCCGGACCCGGACCCGGACCCGGACCCGGAACCTTACCCGGACCCGGACCCGGACCCGGACCCAGACCTTTACCCGGAACCGGAACCAGAACCGGAACCGGAACCGGAACCGGAACCGGAACCGGACCCGGACCCAGACCCGGACCCTTACCCGGTCCCGGACCCGGACCCGGACCCGGACCTTTACCCGGACCCGGACCCGGACCCGGACCCGGACCCGGACCCGGACATAGACCCGGACCCTTACCAGGACCCGGACCTGGACCCTTACCCGGAACCAGAACCGGAACCGGAACTGGACCCGGACCCGGACCCAGACCCGGACCCGGACCCAGACCCTTACCCGGATCCGGACCCGGACCCGGACCCGGACCTTTACCCGGACCCAGACCCGGACCCGGACATGGACCCGGACCCTTACCCGGACCCGGACCCGGACCCGGACCCGGACCCGGACCCGGACCCGGACCCGGACCTGGACCCGGACCCTTACCCGGACCCTTACCAGGACCCGGACCCGGACCCGGACCCGGACCCGGACCCGGACCCGGACCCGGACCCGGACCCGGACCCGGACCCTTACCCGGACCAGGACCCGGACCCGGACCCAGAACCGGACCCGGACCCGGACCCGGACCCGGACCCGGACCCTTACCCGGACCCGGACCCGGACCCTTACCCGGACCCGGACCCGGACCCGGACCAGGACCTGGACCCGGATCCTTACCCGGAACCGGAACCGGAACCGGAACCGGACCCGGACCCGGACCCGGACCCGGACCCGGACCCGGACCTGGACCCTTACCTGGACCCGGACCCGGACCCGGACCCGGACCCTTACCCGGACCCGGACCCGGACCCCGACCGAGACCCGGACCCTTACCCGGACACGGACCCAGACCCTTACCCGGACCCGGACCCGGACCCGGACCCGGACCCGGACCCGGACCCGGACCCGGACCCGGACCCTTACCCTGACCCGGACCCGGACCCGGACCCGGACCCGGACCCTTACCCGGAACCGGAACCGTACCCGGACCCTTACCCGGACCCGGACATGGACCCGGACCCTTACCCGGACCCGGACCCGGACCCGGACCCGGACTCGGACCCGGACCCGGACCCGGACCCTTACCCGGACACGGACCCGGACCCCGACCCAGACCCGGACCCTTACCCGGACCCGGACCCAGACCCTTACCCGGACCCGGACCCGGACCCGGACCCGGACCCGGACCCGGACCCGGACCCTTACCCTGACCCGGACCCGGACCCGGACCCGGACCCAGACCCGGACCCTTACCCGGAACCGGAACCGGAACCGGAACCGGACCCGGACCCGGACCCGGACCCGGACCCGGACCTGGACCCTTACCTGGACCCGGACCCGGACCCGGACCCGGACCCTTACCCGGACCCGGACCCGGACCCTTACCCGGACCCGGACCCGGACCCGGACCCGGACCCGGACCCGGAACCGGACCCTGACCTGGACCCAGACTCGGACCCGGACCCGGACCCGGACCCGGACCCGGACCCGGACCCGGACCCGGACCCGGAACCTTACCCGGACCCGGACCCGGACCCGGACCCGGACCCGGACCTTTACCCGGATCCGGACCCGGACCCTTACCCGGACCCGGACCCGGACCCGGACCCTTACCCGGACCCGGACCCGGACCCGGACCAGGACCCGGACCCGGATCCTTACCCGGAACCGGAACCGGAACCGGACCCGGACCTGGACCCGGACCCGGACCTGGACCCTTAACTGGACCCGGACCCGGACCCGGACCCTTACCCGGACCCGGACCCGGACCCGGACCCTTACCCGGACCCTTACCCGGACCCGGACCTGGACCCGGACCCGGACCCGGACCCGGACCCTGACCCGGACCCAGACCCGGACCCGGACCCGGACCCGGACCCGGACCCTTAACTGGACCCGGACCCGGACCCGGACCCTTACCCGGACCCGGACCCGGACCCGGACCCTTACCCGGACCCTTACCCGGACCCGGACCTGGACCCGGACCCGGACCCGGACCCGGACCCTGACCCGGACCCAGACCCGGACCCGGACCCGGACCCGGACCCGGACCCAGACCCGGACCCTGACCCGGACCCGGACCCAGACCCGGACCCGGACCCGGACCCGGACCCAGACCCGGACCCGGACCCGGACCCGGACACGGACTCGGACCCGGACCCGGACTCTTACCCGGACACGGACCCGGACCCGGACCCGGACCTTTACACGGACCCGGACCCGGAACCGGACCCGGACCCGGAACCAGACCCGGACCCGGACCCGGACCCGGACCCTTACCCGGACCCGGAGCCGGACCCGGACCCTTACCCGGACCAAGACCCGGACCCGGACCCGGACCCGGACCCGGACCCGGACCCGGACCCGGACCCTTACCCGGACCCGGACCCGGACCCGGACCAGGACCCGGACCTGGACCCTTACCCGGAACCGGAACCGGAACCGGACCCGGACCCGGACCCGGACCCGGACCTGGACCCTTACCTGGACCCGGACCCGGACCCGGACCCGGACGCTTACCCGGACCCGGACCCGGACCCTTACCCGGACCCGGACCCGGACCCGGACCCGGACCCGGAACCGGACCCTTACCCAGAACCGGAACCGGAACCGGAACCGGAACCGGACCTGGACCCGGACCCTGACCCGGACCCGGACCCTTACCCGGACCTGGACCCGGACCCGGACCCGGACCCGGACCCGGACCCGGACCCGGACCCGGACCTGGACCCTTACCCGGACCCGGACCCGGACCCGGACCCGGACCCAGACCCGGACCCGGACCCGGACCCGGACCCGGACCCGGACCCGGACCCGGACCCGGACCCGGACCCGGAACCTTACCCGGACCCGGACCCGGACCCGGACCCGTACCCGGACTTTTACCCGGACCCGGAACCGGAACCGGACCCGGACCCGGACCCGGACCCGGACCCGGACCCGGACCCGGACCCGGACCCTGACCCAGACCCGGACCCTTACCCGGACCCGGACCCGGACCCGGACCCGGACCTTTACCCGGACCCGGAACCGGACCCGGACCCGGACCCGGACCCGGACCCGGACCCGGACCCGGACCCGGAGCCGGACCTTTATCCGGACCCGGACCCGGACCCGGACCCGGAGCCGGACCTTTATCCGGACCCGGACCCTTACCCGGACCAGGACCCGGACCCGGACCCGGACCCAGACGCGGACCCTTACCCGGACCCGGACCCGGACCCAGACCCGGACCCGGACCCAGACCCTTACCCGGATCCGGACACGGACCCGGACCCGGACCCTTACCCGGACCCGGACCCGGTCCCGGAACCGGACCCTTACCCGGAACCGGAACCGGAACCGGAACCGGACCTGGACCCGGACCCTGACCCGGACCCGGACCCTTACCCGGACCCGGACCCGGACCCGGACCCGGACCCGGACCCGGACCCGGACCCGGACCCCGACCCAGACCCGGACCCTTACCCGGACCCGGACCCAGACCCTTACCCGGACCCGGACCCGGACCCGGACCTGGACCCGGACCCGGACCCTTACCCTGACCCGGACCCGGACCCGGACCCGGACCCGGACCCGGACCCTTACCCGGAACTGGAACCGGAACCGGACCCGGACCCGGACCCGGACCCGGACCTGGACCCTTACCTGGACCCGGACCCGGACCCGGACCCGGACCCGGACCCTTACCCGGACCCAGACCCGGACCCGGACCCTTACCCGGACCCGGACCCGGACCCGGACCCGGACCCGGAACCGGACCCTTAACGGAACCGGAACCGGAACCAGAACCGGAACCTTACCCGGACCCGGACCCGGACCCGGACCCGGACCCGGACCCGGACCCGGACCCAGACCCGGACCCGGACCTTTACCCAGACCCGGAACCGGATCCGGACCCGGACCCGGACCCGGACCCTTACCCGGACCCGGACCCGGACCCGGACCCGGACATGGACCCGGACCCTTACCCGGACCCTTACCCGGACCCGGACCCGGACTCGGACCCGGACCCGGACCCTTACCCGGAACCGGAACCGGAACCGGAACCGGACCCGGACCCGGACCCGGACCCGGACCTGGACCCTTACCTGGACCCGGACCCGGACCCGGACCCGGACCCTTACCCGGACCCGGACCCGGACCCTTACCCGGACCCGGACCCGGACCCAGACCCGGACCCGGAACCGGAACCGGACCCTTACCCGGACCCGGACCCGGACCCGGACCCGGACCCGGACCCTTACCCGGACCCTTACCCGGACCCGGACCTGGACACTTACCTAGACCCGGACCCGGACCCGGACCCGGACCCTTACCCGGACCCGGACCCGGACCCTTACCCGGACCCGGACCCGGACCCGGAACCGGACCCTTACCCGGAACCGGAACCGGAACCGGAACCGGACCTGGACCCGGACCCTGACCCGGACCCGGACCCTTACCCGGACCCGGACCCGGACCCGGACCCGGACGCGGACCCGGACCCGGACCCGGACCCGGACCCAGACCCAGACCCGGACCCTTACCCGGACCCGGACCCAGACCCTTACCCGGACCCGGACCCGGACCCGGACCCGGACCCGGACCCTTACCCTGACCCGGACCCGGACCCGGACCCGGACCCGGACCCGGACCCGGACCCTTACCCGGAACCGGAACCGGAACCGGACCCGGACCCGGACCCGGACCCGGACCTGGACCCTTACCTGGACCCGGACCCGGACCCGGACCCGGACCCTTACCCGGACCCGGACCCGGACCCGGACCCTTACCCGGACCCGGACCCGGACCCGGACCCGGACCCGGACCCGGAACCGGACCCTTACCGGAACCGGAACCGGAACCAGAACCGGAACCTTACCCGGACCCGGACCCGGACCCGGACCCGGACCCGGACCCGGACCCGGACCCGGACCCGGACCCGGACCTTTACCCAGACCCGGAACCGGAACCGGACCCGGACCCGGACCCGGACCCTTACCCGGACCCGGACCCGGACCCGGACCCGGACATGGACCCGGACCCTTACCCGGACCCGGACCCGGACCCGGACCCGGACTCGGACCCGGACCCGGACCCTTACCCGGAACCGGAACCGGAACCGGACCCGGACCCGGACCCGGACCTGGACCTGGACCCTTACCTGGACCCGGACCCGGACCCGGACCCGGACCCTTACCCGGAAACGGACCCGGACCCTTACCCGGACCCGGACCCGGACCCGGACCCGGACCCGGACCCGGAACCGGAACCGGAACCGGACCCTTACCCGGAACCGGAACCGGAACCAGAAACGGACCTGGACCCGGACACTGACCCGGACCTGGACCCAGACTCGGACCCGGACCCGGACCCGGAACCGGACCCGGACCCGGACCCGGACCCGGACCCGGACCCGGACCCGGACCCGGACCCGGACCCGGAACCTTACCCGGACCCGGACCTGGACCCGGACCCGGACCCGGACCTTTACCCGGATCCGGACCCGGACCCTTACCCGGACCAGGACCCGGACCCGGATCCTTACCCGGAACCGGAACCGGAACCGGACCCGGACCCGGACCTGGACCCTTAACTGGACCTGGACCCGGACCCTTACCCGGACCCGGACCCGGACCCTTACCCGGACCCGGACCCGGACCCGGACCCTTACCCGGACCCGGACCCGGACCCGCACCCGGACCCGGAACCGGACCCTTACCCGGAACCGGAACCGGAACCGGAACCGGACCTGGACCCGGACCCTGACCCGGACCCGGACCCTTTCCCGGACCTGGACCCGGACCCAGACCCGGACCCTGACCTGGACCCAGACCCGGACCCGGACCCGGACCCGGACCCGGACCCGGAACCTTACCCGGACCCGGACCCGGACCCGGACCCGGACCCGGACTTTTACCCTTAACCGGAACCGGACCCGGACCCGGACCCGGACCCGGACCCGGACCCGGACCCGGACCCAGACCCGGACCCTTACCCGGACCCAGACCCGGACCCGCACCCGGACCTTTACCCGGACCCGGAACCGGACCCGGACCCGGACCCGGACCCGGACCCGGACCCGGACCCGGACCCGGACCCTTACCCGGACCCGGACCCGGACCCGGACCCGGAGCCGGACCTTTATCCGGACCCGGACACTTACCCGGACCAGGACCCGGACCCGGACCCGGACCCAGACCCGGACCCTTACCCGGACCCGGAACCGGACCCAGACCCGGACCCGGACCCAGACCCTTACCCGGATCCGGACCCGGACCCGGACCCGGACCCTTACCCGGACCCGGGCCCGGACCCGGACCCGGACCCGGACCCGGACCCGGACCCGGAACCTTACCCGGACCCGGACATGGACCCGGACCCGGACCCGGACCTTTACCCGGATCCGGACCCGGACCCTTACCCGGACCCGGACCCGGACCCGGATCCTTACCCGGAACCGGAACCGGAACCGGACCCGGACCCGGACCTGGACCCTTAACTGGACCTGGACCCGGACCCTTACCCGGACCCGGACCCGGACCCTTACCCGGACCCGGACCCGGACCCTTACCCAGACCCGGACCCGGACCCGCACCCGGACCCGGAACCGGACCCTTACCCGGAACCGGAACCGGAACCGGAACCGGACCTGGACCCGGACCCTGACCCGGACCCGGACCCTTTCCCGGACCTGGACCCGGACCCAGACCCGGACCCTGACCTGGACCCAGACCCGGACCCGGACCCGGACCCGGACCCGGACCCGGAACCTTACCCGGACCCGGACCCGGACCCGGACCCGGACCCGGACTTTTACCCTTAACCGGAACCGGACCCGGACCCGGACCCGGACCCGGACCCGGACCCGGACCCGGACCCGGACCCAGACCCGGACCCTTACCCGGACCCGCACCCGGACCCGCACCCGGACCTTTACCCGGACCCGGAACCGGACCCGGACCCGGACCCGGACCCGGACCCGGACCCGGACCCAGACCCGGACCCTTACCCGGACCCGGACCCGGACCCGGACCCGGAGCCGGACCTTTATCCGGACCCGGACACTTACCCGGACCAGGACCCGGACCCGGACCCGGACCCAGACCCGGACCCTTACCCGGACCCGGACCCGGACCCAGACCCGGACCCGGACCCAGACCCTTACCCGGATCCGGACCCGGACCCGGACCCGGACCCTTACCCGGACCCGGACCCAGAACCGGACCCGGACCCGGACCCGGACCCTTACCCGGACCTGGACCCGGACCCTTACCCGGACCCGGACCCGGACCCTTACCCGGACCCGGACCCGGACCCGGACCCGGACCCGGACCCGGAACCGGACCCTTACCCGGAACCGGAACCGGAACCGGAACCGGACCTGGACCTGGACCCTGACCCGGACCCGGACCCTTTCCCGGACCTGGACCCGGACCCAGACCCGGACCCTGACCTGGACCCAGACCCGGACCCGGACCCGGACCCGGACCCGGACCCGGACCCGGACCCGGACCCGGAACCTTACCCGGACCCGGACCCGGACCCGGACCCGGACCCGGACTTTTACCCGGAACCAGAACCTGACCCGGACCCGGACCCGGACCCGGACCCGGACCCGGACCCGGACCCGGACCCAGACCCGGACCCTTACCCGGACCCGGACCCGGACCCCGACCCGGACCCGGACCCTTACCCGGACCCGGACCCGGACCCAGACCCGGACCCGGACCCGGACCCGGACCCGGACCCGGACCCGGACCCGGAACCTTACCCGGACCCGGACCCGGACCCGGACCCGGACCCGGACTTTTACCCGGAACCAGAACCTGACCCGGACCCGGACCCGGACCCGGACCCGGACCCGGACCCGGACCCGGACCCAGACCCGGACCCTTACCCGGACCCGGACCCGGACCCCGACCCAGACCCGGACCCTTACCCAGAACCGGAACCGGAACCGGAACCGGACCTGGACCCGGACCCTGACCCGGACCCGGACCCTTACCCGGACCTGGACCCGGACCCGGACGCGGACCCGGACCCGGACCCGGACCCGGACGCGGACCTGGACCCTTACCCGGACCCGGACCCGGACCCGGACCCGGACCCTGACCCGGACCCAGACCCGGACCCGGACCCGGACCCGGACCCGGACCCGGACCCGGACCCGGACCCGGACCCGGACCCGGACCCGGACCCGGAACCTTACCCGGACCCGGACCCGGACCCGGACCCGGACCCGGACTTTTACCCGGAACCGGAACCGGAACCGGAACCGGACCCGGACCCGGACCCGGACCCGGACCCGGACCCGGACCCAGACCCGGACCCTTACCCGGACCCGGACCCGGACCCGGACCCGGATCTTTACCCGGACCCGGAACCGGACCCGGACCCGGACCCGGACCCGGACCCGGACCTGGACCCGGACCCAGACCCTTACCCGGACCCGGACCCGGACCCGGACCCGGACCCGGAGCCGGACCTTTATCCGGACCCGGACCCTTACCCGGACCAGGACCCAGACCCGGACCCGGACCCGGACCCAGACGCGGACCCTTACCCGGACCCGGACCCGGACCCAGACCCGGACCCGGACCCAGACCCTTACCCGGATCCGGACCCGGACCCGGACCCGGACCCTTACCCGGACCCGGACCCGGACCCGGACATGGACCCGGACCCTTACCCGGACCCGGACCCGGACCCGGACCCGGACCCGGACCCGGACCCGGACCCTTACCCGGACCCTTACCCGGACCCGGACCTGGACCCGGACCCTGACCCGGACCCGGACCCTTACCCGGACCCGGACCCGGACCCGGACCCGGACGCGGACCCGGACCCGGACCCGGACCCCGACCCAGACCCGGACCCTTACCCGGACCCGGACCCAGACCCTTACCCGGACCCGGACCCGGACCCGGACCCGGACCCGGACCCGGACCCGGACCCGGACCCTTACCCTGACCCGGACCCGGACCCGGACCCGGACCCGGACCCAGACCCGGACCCGGACCCGGACCCGGACCCTTACCCGGAACCGGAACCGGAACCGGAACCGGACCCGGACCCGGACCCGGACCCGGACCTGGACCCTTACCTGGACCCGGACCCGGACCCGGACCCGGACCCTTACCCGGACCCGGACCCGGACCCGGACCCGGACCCTTACCCGGACCCGGACCCGGACCCGGACCCGGACCCGGACCCGGACCCGGAACCGGACCCTTACCGGAACCGGAACTGGAACCAGAACCGGAACCTTACCCGGACCCGGACCCGGACCCGGACCCGGACCCGGACCCGGACCCGGACCCGGACCCGGACCCGGACCCGGACCCGGAACCGGACCCTTACCCGGAACCGGAACCGGAACCGGAACCGGACCTGGACCTGGACCCTGACCCGGACCCGGACCCTTTCCCGGACCTGGACCCGGACCCAGACCCGGACCCTGACCTGGACCCAGACCCGGACCCGGACCCGGACCCGGACCCGGACCCGGACCCGGACCCGGACCCGGAACCTTACCCGGACCCGGACCCGGACCCGGACCCGGACCCGGACTTTTACCCGGAACCAGAACCGGACCCGGACCCGGACCCGGACCCGGACCCGGACCCGGACCCGGACCCGGACCCAGACCCGGACCCTTACCCGGACCCGGACCCGGACCCCGACCCAGACCCGGACCCTTACCCGGACCCGGACCCAGACCCTTACCCGGACCCGGACCCGGACCCGGACCCGGACCCGGACCCGGACCCTTACCCTGACACGGACCCGGACCCGGACCCGGACCCGGACCCTTACCCGGACCCGGACCCGGACCCGGACCCGGACCTGGACCCTTACCTGGACCCGGACCCGGACCCGGACCCGGACCCTTACCTGGACCCGGACCCGGACCCTTACCCGGACCCGGACCCGGACCCGACCCGGACCCGGATCCGGACCCGGACCCGGACCCGGACCCGGACCCGGACCCGGACCCGGAACCTTACCCGGACCCGGACCCGGACCCGGACCCGGACCCGGACCCGGACCCGGACCTTTACCCGGACCCGGACCCGGACCTTTACCCGGACTCTTACCCGGACACGGACCCGGACCCGGACCCGGACCTTTACACGGACCCGGACCCGGACCCGGAACCGGACCCTTACCCGGAACCGGAACCGGAACCGGAACCGGACCTGGACCCGGACCCTGACCCGGACCCGGACCCTTACCCGGACCCGGAACCGGACCCGGACCCGTAACCAGACCCGGACCCGGACCCGGACCCGGACCCTTACCCGGACCCGGAGCCGGACCCGGACCCTTACCCGGACCAAGACCCGGACCCGGACCCGGACCCGGACCCGGACCCGGACCCGGACCCGGACCCGGACCCGGACCCGGACCCGGACCCTTACCCGGACCCGGACCCGGACCCGGACCCAGAACCGGAACCGGACCCGGACCCGGACCCGGACCCGGACCCTTACCCGGACCCGGACCCGGACCCTTACCCGGACCCGGACCCGGACCCGGACCCGGACCCGGACCAGGACCCGGACCTGGACCCTTACCCGGACCCGGACCCGGACCCGGACCTGGACCCTTACCTGGACCCGGACCCGGACCCGGACCCGGACCCTTACCCGGACCCGGACCCGGACCCTTACCCGGACCCGGACCCGGACCCGGACCCGGACCCGGACCCGGAACCGGACCCTTACCCAGAACCGGAACCGGAACCGGAACCGGACTTGGACCCGGACCCTGACCCGGACCCGGACCCTTACCCGGACCTGGACCCGGACCCGGACGCGGACCCGGACCCGGACCCGGACCCGGACCCCGACCTGGACCCTTACCCGGACCCGGACCCGGACCCGGACCCGGACCCGGACCCTGACCCGGACCCAGACCCGGACCCGGACCCGGACCCGGACCCGGACCTGGACCCGGACCCGGACCCGGACCCGGACCCGGAACCTTACCCGGACCCGGACCCGGACCCGGACCCGGACCCGGACCCGGACTTTTACCTGGAACCGGAACCGGAACCGGACCCGGACCCGGAACCTTACCCGGACCAGGACCCGGACCCGGACCCGGACCCAGACACTTACCCGGATCCGGACCCGGACCCGGACCCAGACCCGGACCCGGACCCGGACCCTTACCCGGACCCGGACCCGGACCCGGACCCGGACCCGGACCCGGACCCGGACCCGGACCCGGACCCGGACCCGGACCCGGACATGGACCCGGACCCTTACCCGGACCCGGACCCGGACCCGGACCCGGACCCGGACCCGGACCCGGACCCGGACCCGGACCCTTACCCGGACCCGGACCCGGACCCGGACCCGGACCCGGACCCGGACCCAGAACCGGACCCGGACCCGGACCCGGACCCTTACCCGGACCCGGACCCGGACCCTTACCCGGACCAGGACCCGGACCCGGACCAGGACCTGGACCCGGATTCTTACCCGGAACCGGAACCGGAACCGGAACCGGACCCGGACCCGGACCCGGACCTGGACCCTTACCTGGACCCGGACCCGGACCCTTACCCGGACCCGGACCCGGACCCGGACCAGGACCTGGACCCGGATCCTTACCCGGAACCGGAACCGGAACCGGAACCGGACCCGGACCCGGACCCGGACCCGGACCCTTACCCGGACCCGGACCCGGACCCGACCCGGACCCGGACCCGGACCCGGACCCGGACCCGGACCCGGACCCGGACCCGGACCCGGAACCTTACCCGGACCCGGACCCGGACCCGGACCCGGACCCGGACCCGCACCCGGACCCGGACCTTTACCCGGACCCGGACCCGGACCTTTACCCGGACCCGGAACCGGAACCGGACCCGGACCCGGACCCGGACCCGGACCCGGACCCGGACCCTTACCCGGACCCGGACCCGGACCCGGACCCGGACATGGACCCGGACCCTTACCCAGACCCGGACCCGGACCCGGACCCGGACTCGGACCCGGACCCGGATCCGAACCCTTACCCGGACCCGGACCCGGTCCCTTACCCGGACCCGGACCCGGACCCTTACCCGGACCCGGACCCGGACCCGGACCCGGACCCGGAACCGGACCCTTACCCGGAACCGGAACCGGAACCGGAACCTGACCTGGACCCGGACCCTGACCCGGACCCGGACCCTTTCCCGGACCTGGACCCGGACCCGGACCCGGACGCGGACCCGGACCCGGACCCGGACCCGGACCCGGACCCTTACCAGGACCCGGACCCAGACCCGGGTCCGGGTCCGGGTCCGGGTCCGGGTCCGCGTCCGGGTCCGGGTCCGGGTCCAGGTCCGGGAAAGGGTCCGGGTCCGGGTCAGGGTCCGGGTCCAGGTCAGGTTCCGGTTCCGGTTCCGGTTCCGGGTAAGGGTCCGGTTCCGGGTCCGGGTCCGGGTCCGGGTCCGGACCCGGACCCGGACCCGGACCCGGACCCGGACCCGGACCCGGACCCGGACCCGGACCCGGACCCGGACCCAGACCCTTACCCGGACCCGGACCCGTACCCGGACCCGGACCCGGACCCGGACCCGGACCCAGACCCGGACATTTACCCGGACCCTTACCCGGACCCGGACCCGGACCCGCACATTTACCTGGACCCTTACCCGGACCCGGACCCGGACCCGGACCCGGACCCGGACCCGGACCCAGACCCAGAACCGGACCCGGAACCGGACCCGGACCCTTACCCGGACCTGGACCCGGACCCGGACCCAGACCCGGACCCGGACCCGGACCCGGACCCGGACCCGGACCCGGACCCGGACCTGGACCCAGACCTGGACACTAACCCGGACCCGGACCCGGACACGGACCCGGACCCGTACCCGGACCCGGACCAGGACCCGGACCCGGACACGGACACGGACCCAGACACGGACCCTGACCCGGACCCGGACCCGGACCCTTACCCGGACCCGGACCCGGACCCGGACCCGGACCCGGACCCGGACCCGGACCCGGACCCGGACCCGGACCCGGACATTTACCCGGACCCTTACCCGGACCCGGACCCGGACCCGCACATTTACCTGGACCCTTACCCGGACACGGACCCGGACCCGGACCCGGACCCAGACCCAGAACCGGACCCGGAACCGGACCCGGACCCTTACCCGGACCTGGACCCGGACCCGGACACAGACCCGGACCCTAACCCGGACCCGGACCCGGACCCGGACCCGGACCCGGACCCGGACCAGGACCCGGACCCGGACCCGGACACGGACACGGACACGGACACGGACACGGACCCTGACCCGGACCCGGACCCGGACCCTTACCCGGACCCGGACCCGGACCCGGACCCGGACCCGGACCCGGACCCAGACCCGGACATTTACCCGGACCCTTACCCGGACCCCGACCCGGACCCGGACATTTACCTGGACCCTTACCCGGACCCGGACCCGGACCCGGACCCGGACCCGGACCCGGACCCGGACCCGGACCTCTATCCAGACCTGGACACGGAACAGGACACAGACCCGGACCCGGACCCGGACCCAGACCCGGACCCTTACCCGGACCCGGACCCGGACCCGGACCCGGACCCGGACCCGGACCCGGACCATTACCCGGACCCGGACCCTTACCCGGACCCGGACCCGGACCCGGACCCGGACCCGGACCCAGACCCGGAACCTTAACTGGACCCGGACCCGGACCCGGACCCGGACCCGGACCCGGACCCGGACCCAGACCCTTACCCGGACCCGGACCCGGACCCGGACCCGGACCCGGACCTCTACCCGGACCTGGACACGGAACAGGACACAGACACAGACCCGGACCCGGACCCGGACCCAGACCCGGACCCTTACCCGGACCCGGACCCGGACCCGGACCCGGACCCGGACCATTACCCGGACCCGGACCCAGACCCGGACCCTTAACTGGACCCGGAGCCGGACCCGGACCCGGACCCGGACCCGGACCCGGACCCGGACCCAGACCCTTACCCGGACCCGGACCCGGACCCGGACCCGGACCCGGACCCTTACCCGGACCCGGACCCGGACCCGGACCCGGACCCGGACCCGGACCCGGACCCGGACCCGGACCCGGACCCGGACCCGGACCCGGACCCGGACCCGGACCCGGAACCGGAACCTTACCAGGACCCGGACCCGGACCCGGACCCGGACCCAGACACTTACCCGGACCCGGACACTGACCCGGACGCGGACCCGGACCCGGACCCTTACCCGGACCCGGACCCGGACCCGGACCCGGACATGGACCCGGACCCTTACCCGGACCCGGACCCGGACCCGGACACGGACACGGACCCGGACCCGGACCCGGACCCGGACCCGGACCCTTACCCGGACCCGGACCCGGACCCCAACCCGGACCCGGACCCGGACCCGGAACCTTACCCGGACCCGGACCCGGACCCGGACCCGGACCCGGACCCGCACCCGGACCCGGACCTTTACCCGGACCCGGACCCGGACCTTTACCCGGACCCGGAACCGGAACCGGACCCGGACCCGGACCCGGACCCGGACCCGGACCCGGACCCTTACCCGGACCCGGACCCGGACCCGGACCCGGACATGGACCCGGACCCTTACCCAGACCCGGACCCGGACCCGGACCCGGACTCGGACCCGGACCCGGATCCGAACCCTTACCCGGACCCGGACCCGGACCCCGACCCAGACCCGGACCCTTACCCGGAACCGGAACCGGAACCGGACCCGGACCTGGACCCGGACCCGGACCTGGACCCTTACCTGGACCCGGACCCGGACCCGGACCCGGACCCTTACCCGGACCCGGACCCGGTCCCTTACCCGGACCCGGACCCGGACCCTTACCCGGACCCGGACCCGGACCCGGACCCGGACCCGGAACCGGACCCTTACCCGGAACCGGAACCGGAACCGGAACCTGACCTGGACCCGGACCCTGACCCGGACCCGGACCCTTTCCCGGACCTGGACCCGGACCCGGACCCGGACCCGGACCCGGACCCGGACCCGGACCCGGACCCGGACCCTTACCAGGACCCGGACCCAGACCCGGACCCGGACCCTGACCCGGACCCGGACCCGGACCCGGACCCGGACCCGGACCCGGACCCTGACCCGGACCCGGACCCGGACCCGGACCCTTACCCGGACCCGGACCCGGACCCGGACCCGGACCCGGACCCGGACCCGGACCCTTACCCGGACCCGGACCCGGACCCGGACCCGGACCCGGACCCGGACCCGGACCCGGACCCGGACCCGGACCCGGACCCAGACCCTTACCCGGACCCGGACCCGTACCCGGACCCGGACCCGGACCCGGACCCGGACCCAGACCCGGACATTTACCCGGACCCTTACCCGGACCCGGACCCGGACCCGCACATTTACCTGGACCCTTACCCGGACCCGGACCCGGACCCGGACCCGGACCCGGACCCAGACCCAGAACCGGACCCGGAACCGGACCCGGACCCTTACCCGGACCTGGACCCGGACCCGGACCCAGACCCGGACCCGGACCCGGACCCGGACCCGGACCCGGACCCGGACCCGGACCTGGACCCAGACCTGGACACTAACCCGGACCCGGACCCGGACACGGACCCGGACCCGGACCCGGACCCGGACCAGGACCCGGACCCGGACACGGACACGGACCCAGACACGGACCCTGACCCGGACCCGGACCCGGACCCTTACCCGGACCCGGACCCGGACCCGGACCCGGACCCGGACCCGGACCCGGACCCGGACCCGGACATTTACCCGGACCCTTACCCGGACCCGGACCCGGACCCGCACATTTACCTGGACCCTTACCCGGACACGGACCCGGACCCGGACCCGGACCCAGACCCAGAACCGGACCCGGAACCGGACCCGGACCCTTACCCGGACCTGGACCCGGACCCGGACCCAGACCCGGACCCTAACCCGGACCCGGACCCGGACCCGGACCCGGACCCGGACCCGGACCAGGACCCGGACCCGGACACGGACACGGACACGGACACGGACACGGACACGGACCCTGACCCGGACCCGGACCCGGACCCTTACCCGGACCCGGACCCGGACCCGGACCCGGACCCGGACCCGGACCCGGACCCAGACCCGGACATTTACCCGGACCCTTACCCGGACCCCGACCCGGACCCGGACATTTACCTGGACCCTTACCCGGACCCGGACCCGGACCCGGACCCGGACCCGGACCCGGACCCGGACCTCTACCCAGACCTGGACACGGAACAGGACACAGACCCGGACCCGGACCCGGACCCAGACCCGGACCCTTACCCGGACCCGGACCCGGACCCGGACCCGGACCCGGACCCGGACCCAGACCATTACCCGGACCCGGACCCTTACCCGGACCCGGACCCGGACCCGGACCCGGACCCGGACCCAGACCCGGAACCTTAACTGGACCCGGACCCGGACCCGGACCCGGACCCGGACCCGGACCCGGACCCAGACCCTTACCCGGACCCGGACCCGGACCCGGACCCGGACCCGGACCTCTACCCGGACCTGGACACGGAACAGGACACAGACACAGACCCGGACCCGGACCCGGACCCAGACCCGGACCCTTACCCGGACCCGGACCCGGACCCGGACCCGGACCCGGACCCGGACCATTACCCGGACCCGGACCCAGACCCGGACCCTTAACTGGACCCGGAGCCGGACCCGGACCCGGACCCGGACCCGGACCCGGACCCGGACCCGGACCCAGACCCTTACCCGGACCCGGACCCGGACCCGGACCCGGACCCGGACCCGGACCCGGACCCGGACCCTTACCCGGACCCGGACCCGGACCCGGACCCGGACCCGGACCCGGACCCGGACCCGGACCCGGACCCGGACCCGGAACCGGAACCTTACCAGGACCCGGACCCGGACCCGGACCCGGACCCAGACACTTACCCGGACCCGGACACTGACCCGGACGCGGACCCGGACCCGGACCCTTACCCGGACCCGGACCCGGACCCGGACCCGGACCCGGACATGGACCCGGACCCTTACCCGGACCCGGACCCGGACCCGGACACGGACCCGGACCCGGACCCGGACCCGGACCCGGACCCTTACCCGGACCCGGACCCGGACCCCAACCCGGACCCGGACCCGGACCCGGACCCTTACCCGGACCCGGACCCGGACCCGGACCCGGACCCTTACCCGGACCCGGACCCGGACCCGGACCCGGAACCGGACCCGGACCCGGACCCGGACCCGGACCCTTACCCGGACCCGGACCCGGACCCGGACCCGGAACCGGACCCGGACCCGGACCCGGACCCGGACCCGGACCCTTACCCGGACCCGGACCCGGACCCGGACCCGGAACCGGACCCGGACCCGGACCCGGACCAGGACCCGGACCCGGACCCGGACCCGGACCCGGACCCGGACACGGACCCGGACACGGACACGGACCCTAACCCGGACCCGGACCCGGACCCGGACCCGGACCCGGACCCGGACCAGGACCCGGACCCGGACCCGGACCCGGACACGGACCCGGACACGGACCCGGACACGGACACGGACCCTGACCCGGACACGGACACGGACCCTTACCCGGACCCGGACCCGGACCCGGACCCGGACCCGGACCCGGACCCGGACCCGGACCCGGACCCGGACCCGGACCCTGACCCAGACATTTACCCGGACCCTTACCCGGACCCGGACCCGGACCCGGACATTTACCTGGACCCTTACCCGGACCCGGACCCGGACACAGACCCGGACCCGGACCCGGACCCGGACCCGGACCCGGACCCGGACCCGGACCCGGACCCTTACCAGGACCCGGACCCGGACCCGGACCCGGACCCAGACACTTACCCGGACCCAGACCCGGACCCGGACCCGGACCCGGACCCGGACCCGGACCTTTACCCAGACCCGGACCCTTACCCGGACCCGGACCCGGACCCGGACCCGGACCCGGACCCGGACCCGGACCCGGACCCGGACCTTTACCCGGACCCTGACCCGGAACCGCAACCGGACCCGGACCCGGACCCTTACCCGGACCCGGACCCGGACCCGGACCCGGACCCGGACCCGGACCCGGACCCGGACCCGGACCCGGACCCGGACCCTTACCAGGACCCGGACCCGGACCCGGACCCGGACCCAGACACTTACCCGGACCCGGACCCGGACCCGGACCCGGACCCAGACCCGGACCCGGACCAGGACCCTTACCCGGACCCGGACCCGGACCCGGACCCGGACATGGACCCGGACCCTTACCCGGACCCGGACCCGGACCCGGACCCGGACCCTTACCCGGACCCGGACCCGGACATTTACCCGGACCCTTACCCGGACCCGGACCCGGACCCGGACATTTACCTGGACCCTTACCCGGACCCGGACCCGGACACAGACCCGGACCCGGACCCGGACCCGGACCCGGACCCGGACCCGGACCTGGACCCGGACCTCTACCCGGACCTGGACACGGAACAGGACACAGACCCGGACCCGGACCCGGACCCAGACCCGGACCCTTACCCGGACCCGGACCCGGACCCGGACCCGGACCCGGACCCGGACCCTTACCCGGACCCGGACCCGGACCCAGACCCGGACCCTTACCCGGACCCGGACCCGGACCCGGACCCGGACCCGGACCCGGACCCGGACCCGGACCCGGACCCGGACCCGGACCCGGACCCGGACCCTGACCCGGACCCGGACCCGGACCCGGACCCTTACCCGGACCCGGACCCGGACATTTACCCGGACCCTTACCCGGACCCGGACCCGGACCCGGACATTTACCTGGACCCTTACCCGGACCCGGACCCGGACACAGACCCGGACCCGGACCCGGACCCGGACCCGGACCCGGACCCGGACCTGGACCCGGACCTCTACCCGGACCTGGACACGGAACAGGACACAGACCCGGACCCGGACCCGGACCCAGACCCGGACCCTTACCCGGACCCGGACCCGGACCCGGACCCGGACCCGGACCCGGACCTTTACCCAGACCCGGACACTTACCCGGACCCGGACCCGGACCCGGACCCGGACCCGGACCCGGACCCGGACCCGGACCCGGACCCGGACCCGGACCCGGACCCTTACCCGGACCCGGACCCGGACCCGGACCCGGACCCGGACCTTTACCCGGACCCGGACCCGGACCCTTACCAGGACCCGGACCCGGACCCGGACCCGGACCCAGACACTTACCCGGACCCGGACCCGGACCCGGACCCGGACCCGGACCCGGACCCGGACCCGGACCTTTACCCAGACCCGGACCCTTACCCGGACCCGGACCCGGACCCGGACCCGGACCCGGACCCGGACCCGGACCCGGACCCGGACCCGGACCTTTACCCGGACCCTGACCCGGAACCGCAACCGGACCCGGACCCGGACATTTACCCGGACCCTTACCCGGACCCGGACCCGGACCCGGACATTTACCTGGACCCTTACCCGGACCCGGACCCGGACCCGGACCCGGACCCGGACCCGGACCCGGACCCGGACCTCTACCCAGACCTGGACATGGAACAGGACACAGACCCGGACCCGGACCCGGACCCAGACCCGGACACTTAACCGGACCCGGACCCGGACCCGGACCCGGACCCGGACCCAGACCCTTACCCGGACCCGGACCCGGACCCGGACCCGGACCCGGACCCGGACCCGGATCCGGACCCAGACCTGGAACCTTACCCGGACCCGGACCCGGACCCGGACCCTTACCCGGACCCGGACCCGGACCCGGACCCGGACCCGGACCCGGACCCGGACCCTTACCAGGACCCGGACCCGGACCCGGACCCGGAACCGGACCTTTACCCGGACCCGGACACGGACCCGGAACCGGAACCGGACCCGGACCCGGACCCTTACACGGACCCGGACCCGGACCCGGACCCGGACCCGGACCCGGACCCGGACCCTTACCAGGACCCGGACCCGGACCCGGACCCAGAACCGGACCTTTACCCGGACCCGGACACGGACCCGGAACCGGAACCGGACCCGGACCCGGACCCGGACCCTTACACGGACCCGGACCCGGACCCGGACCCGGACCCGGACCCGGACCCGGACCCTTACCAGGACCCGGACCCAGACCCGGACCCGGACCCAGACACTTACCCGGACCCGGACCCGGACCCGGACCCGGACCCAGACCCGGACCCTTACCCGGACCCGGACCCGGACCCGGACCCGGACACAGACCCGGACCCGGACCCGGACCCGGACCCAGACGCGGACCCTAACCCGGACCCGGACCCGGACCCGGACCCGGACCCGGACCCGGACCCGGACCCGGACCAGGACCCGGACACGGACACGGACACGGACACGGACACGGACCCTGACCCGGACCCGGACCCGGACCCGGACCCGGACCCTTACCCGGACCCGGACCCGGACCCGGACCCGGACCCTTGCCCGGACCCGGACTCGGACTCGGACCCGGACCCGGACCCGGACCCGGACCCGGACCCGGACCCGGACCCGGACCCGGACCCGGACCCGGACCCTGACCATGACCCTGACCCTGACACGGAATGGCACCCTGACCCGGACCCGGACCCGGACCCGGACCCTTACCCGGACCCGGACCCGGACCCTTACCCGGACCCGGACCCGGACCCGGACCCGGACCCGGACCCGGACCCGGACCGGGACCTGGACCCGGACCCGGACACGGACCCGGACCCGGACCCTTACCCGGACCCGGAACCGAAACCGGACCCTTACCAGGACCCGGACCTGGACCTGGACCCGGACCCAGACACTTACCCGGACCCGGACCCGGACCCGGATCCGGACCAGGACCCGGACCCGGACCCTTACCCGGACCCGGACCCGGACCTGGACATGGACCCGGACCCTTACCCGGACCCGGACCTGGACCCGGACCTAGACCCTTACCCGGACCCGGACCCGGACCATTACCCGGACCCGGACCCTTACCCGGACCCGGACCCGGACCCGGACCCGGACCCGGACCCAGACCCGGACCCTTAACCGGACCCGGACCCGGACCCGGACCCGGACCCGGACATTTACCCGGACCCTTACCCGGACCCGGACCCGGACCCGGACCCGGACATTTACCTGGACCTCTACCCTGACCCTGACACGGAATGGCACCCTGACCCGGACCCTTACCCGGACCCGGACCCGGACCCGGACCCTTGCCCGGACCCGGACCCGGACCCGGACCCGGACCCGGACCCGGACCAGGACCCTTACCCGGACCCGGACCCGGACCCGGACCCGGACCCGGACCCTTACCCGGACCCGGACCCGGACCCGGACCCGGACCCGGACCCGGACCAGGACCCGGACACGGACACGGACACGGACCCAGACACGGACCCTGACCCGGACCCGGACCCAGACCCTTACCCGGACCCGGACCCGGACCCGGACCCGGACCCGGACCCGGACCCGGACCCGGACATTTACCCGGACCCTTACCCGGACCCGGACCCGGACCCGCACATTTACCTGGACCCTTACCCGGACCCGGACCCGGACCCAGACCCGGTCCCTTACCCGGACCCGGACCCGGACCCGGACCCAGACCCGGACCCGGACCCGGACCATTACCCGGACCCGGACCCTTACCCGGACCCGGACCCGGACCCGGACCCGGACCCGGACCCAGACCCGGACCCGGACCTGAACCCGGACCCGGACATGGACCCGGACCCTTACCCGGACCCGGACCCGGACCCGGACCCGGACCCGGACCCGGACCCGGACCCGGACCCAGACCCGGACCCGAACCCGGACCCGGACCCGGACCCGGACCCTTACCCGGACCCGGACCCGGACCCGGACCCGGACCCGGACCCAGACACTTACCCGGACCCGGACCCGGACCCGGACCCGGACCCGGACCCTTACCCGGACCCGGACCCAGACCCGGACCCGGACCCGGACCCGGACCCGGACCCAGACCCGGACCCGGACCCGGACCCTTACCCGGACCCGGACCCGGACCCGGACCCGGACATGGACCCGGACCCTTACCCGGACCCGGACCCGGACCCGGACCCGGACACGGACACGGACACGGACACGGACCCGGACCCGGACCCTGACCCGGACCCGGACCCGGATCCGGACCCGGACCCGGACCCTTACCCGGACCCGGACCCGGACCCGGACCCGGACCCGGACCCTTACCCGGACCCGGACCCGGACCCGGACCCTTACCCGGACCCGGACCCGGACCCGGACCCGGACCAGGACCCGGACCCGGACACGGACACGGACCCGGACACGGACCCTGACCCGGACCCGGACCCGGACCCGGACCCGGACCCGGACCCGGACCCGGACCCGGACCCGGACCCTTACCCGGACCCGGACCCGGACCCGGACCCGGACCCTTGCCCGGACCCGGACTCGGACTCGGACCCGGACCCGGACCCGGACCCGGACCCGGACCCGGACCCGGACCCGGACCCGGACCCTGACCATGACCCTGACCCTGACACGGAATGGCACCCGGACCCTTACCCGGACCCGGACCCGGACCCGGACCCGGACACGGACCCGGACCCGGACACGGACCCGGACCCGGACCCGGACCCGGACATTTACCCGGACCCTGACCCGGACCCGGACCCGGACCCAGACATTTACCTGGACCCTTACCCAGACCCGGACCCGGACCCTGACCCGGACCCGGACCCGGACCCGGACACGGACCCGGACACGGACCCTGACCCGGACCCGGACCCGGATCCGGACCCGGACCCGGACCCTTACCCGGACCCGGACCCGGACCCGGACCCGGACCCGGACCCTTACCCGGACCCGGACCCGGACCCGGACCCTTACCCGGACCCGGACCCGGACCCGGACCCGGACCCGGACCCGGACCCGGACCCTTGCCCGGACCCGGACTCGGACCCGGACCCGGACCCGGACCCGGACCCGGACCCGGACCCGGACCCGGACCCGGACCCGGACCATGACCCTGACCCTGACACGGAATGGCACCCTGACCCGGACCCGGACCCGGACCCGGACCCGGACCCAGACACTTACCCGGACCCGGACACGGACCCGGACCCAGACCCGGACCCGGACCCGGACCGTTACCCGGACCCGGACCCGGACCCGGACCCGGACATGGACCCGGACCCTTACCCGGACCCGGACCCGGACCCGGACCCGGACCCGGACCCGGACCCAGACCCGGACCCGGATCCGGACCCGGACCCAGACCCGGACACTAACCCGGACCCGGACCCGGACCCGGACCCGGACAAGGACCCGGACCCGGACACGGACACGGACACGGACCCTGACCCGGACCCGGACCCGGACCCTTACCCGGACACGGACCCGGACACGGACACGGACCCGGACCCGGACCCGGACCCGGACCCGGACCCGGACCCGGACATTTACCCGGACCCTTACCCGGACCCGGACCCGGACCCGGACATTTACCTGGACCCTTACCCAGACCCGGACCCGGACCCGGACCCGGACCCGGACCCGGACCCGGACCCGGACCCGGACCCGGACCTCTACCCGAACCTGGACACGGAACAGGACACAGACCCGGACCCGGACCCGGACCCGGACCCAGACCCGGACCCTTACCCGGACCCGGACCCGGACCCGGACCCGGACCCGGACCCGGACCCGGACCATTACCCGGACCCGGACCCTTACCCGGACACGGACCCGGACCCGGACCCGGACCCGGACCCGGACCTGGACCCTTAACCGGACCCGGACCCGGACCCGGACCCGGACCCGGACCCGGACCCGGACCCGGACCCGGACCCGGACCCGGACCCTTACCTGGACCCGGACCCGGACCCGGACCCTTACCCGGACCCGGACCCGGACCCTTACCCGGACCCGGACCTGGACCCGGACCCGGACCCGGACCCGGAACTGGACCCTTACCCGGAACCGGAACCGGAACAGGACCTGGACCCGGACCCGGACCCGGACCCTTACCCGGACCCGGACCCGGACCCGGACCCGGACCCGGACCCGGACCTTTACCCGGACCCGAACCCAGACCAGGACCCGGACCCGGACCCTTACCAGGACCCGGACCCGGACCCGGACCCGGACCCGGACCCAGACACTTACCCGGACCCGGACCCGGACCCGGACCCGGACCCAGACCCGGACCCGGACCCGGACCCTTACCTGGACCCGGACCCGGACCCGGACCCGGACCCGGACCTTTACCCGGACCCGGACCCGGACCCGGACCCGGACCCGGACCCGGACCCGGACCCGGACCCTTACCAGGACCCGGACCCGGACCCGGACCCGGACCCAGACACTTACCCGTACCCGGACACGGACCCGGACCCGGACCCAGACCCGGACCCGGACCCGTACCCTTACCCGTACCCGGACCCGGACCCGGACCCGGACATGGACCCGGACCCTTACCCGGACCCGGACCCGGACCCGGACCTGGACCCGGACCCAGACCCTTACCCGGACCCGGACCCGGACCCGGACCCGGACCCGGACCCGGACCCGGACCCGGACCCGGACTCTTACCCGGACCCGGACCCGGACCCGGACCCCGACCCGGACCCGGACCCGGACCCGGACCCGGACCCGGACCCAGACACTTACCCGGACCCGGACCCGGACCCGGATCCGGACCAGGACCCGGACCCGGACCCTTACCCGGACCCGGACCCGGACATGGACATGGACCCGGACCCTTACCCGGACCCGGACCTGGACCCGGACCTAGACCCTTACCCGGACCCGGACCCGGACCATTACCCGGACCCGGACCCTTACCCGGACCCGGACCCGGACCCGGACCCGGACCCGGACCCAGACCCGGACCCTTAACCGGACCCGGACCCGGACCCGGACCCGGACCCGGACATTTACCCGGACCCTTACCCGGACCCGGACCCGGACCCGGACCCGGACCCTTACCCGGACCCGGACCCGGACCCGGACCCGGACCCGGACCCGGACCCGGACCATTACCCGGACCCGGACCCTTACCCGGACACGGACCCGGACCCAGACCCGGACCCGGACCCAGACCCGGACCCTTAACCGGACCCGGACCCGGACCCGGACCCGGACCCGGACCCAGACCCTTACCCGGACCCGGACCCGGACCCGGACCCGGACCCGGACCCGGACCCGGACCCGGACCCGGACCCGGACCCAGACCTGGTACCTTACCCGGACACGGACCCGGACCCGGACCCTTACACGGACCCGGACCCGGACCCGGACCCGGACCCTTGCCCGGAACCGGACCCGGACCCGGACCCGGACCCGGACCCGGACCAGGACCCTGACCATGACCCTGACCCTGACACGGAATGGCACCCTGACCCGGACCCGGACCCGGACCCGGACCCGGACCCGGACCCGGACCCGGACCCGGACCCGGACCCGTTCCCTTACCCGGACCCGGACCCGGACCCGGACCCGGACCCGGAACTGGACCCTTACCCGGAACCGGAACCGGAACCGGACCTGGACCCGGACCCGGACACGGACCCTTACCCGGACCCGGACCCGGACCCGGACATTTACCTGGACCCTTACCCAGACCCGGACCCGGACCCGGACCCGGACCCGGACCCGGACCCGGACCTCTACCCGGACCTGGACACGGAACAGGACACAGACCCGGACCCGGACCCGGACCCGGACCCAGACCCGGACCCTTACCCGGACCCGGACCCGGACCCGGACCCGGACCCGGACCCGGACCCGGACCATTACCCGGACCCGGACCCTTACCCGGACACGGACCCGGACCCGGACCCGGACCCGGACCCGGACCTGGACCCTTAACCGGACCCGGACCCGGACCCGGACCCGGACCCGGACCCGGACCCGGACCCGGACCCGGACCCGGACCCGGACCCGGACCCTTACCCGGACCCGGACCCGGACCCGGACCCGGACCCGGACCCGGACCCGGACCCGGACCCGGACCCAGACCTGGAACCTTACCCGGACCCGGACCATTACCCGGACCCGGACCCGGACCCGGAGCCGGACCCTTGCCCGGAACCGGACCCGGACCCGGACCCGGACCCGGACCCGGACCCGGACCCGGACCAGGACCCTGACCATGACCCTGACCCTGACACGGAATGGCACCCTGACCCGGACCCGGACCCGGAACCGGAACCGGAACCGGACCCGGACCCGGACCCGGACCCGGACCCTTACCCGGACCCGGACCCGGACCCGGACCCTTACCCGGACCCGGACCCGGACCCTTACCCGGACCCGGACCCGGACCCGGACCCGGAACTGGACCCTTACCCGGAACCGGAACCGGAACCGGACCTGGACCCGGACCCGGACCCGGACCCTTACCCGGACCCGGACCCGGACCCGGACCCGGACCCGGACCCGGACCCGGACCCGGAACTTTACCCGGACCCGGACCCGGACCCGGACCCGGACCCTTACCAGGACCCGGACCCGGACCCGGACCCGGACCCGGACCCGGACCCGGACCCGGACCCGGACATTTACCCGGACCCTTACCCGGACCCGGACCCCGACCCGGACCCGGACCCGGACCCGGACCCGGACCCGGACCCAGACCCGGACCCGGACCCGGACCTCTACCCGGACCTGGACATGGAACAGGACACAGACACGGACCCGGACCCGGACCCAGACCCGGACCCTTACCCGGACACGGATCCGGACCCGGACCCGGACCCGGACCCGGACCCGGACCCGGACCCGGACCATTACCCGGACCCGGACCCTTACCCGGACACGGACCCGGACCCGGACCCGGACTCGGACCCAGACCCGGACCCTTAACCGGACCCGGACCCGGACCCGGATCCGGACCCGGACCCAGACCCTTACCCGGACCCGGACCCGGACCCGGACCCGGACCCGGACCCGGACCCGGACCCGGACCCTGGACCCAGACCTGGAACCTGACCCGGACCCGGACCCGGACCCGGACCCGGACCCTTACCCGGACCCGGAACCGGACCCGGACCCGGACCCTTGCCCGGAACCGGACCCGGACCCGGACCCGGACCCGGACCCGGACCAGGACCCTGACCATGACCCTGACCCTGACACGGAATGGCACCCTGACCTGGACCCGGACCCGGACCCGGACCCGGACCCGGACCCGGACCCGGACCCGGACCCGGACCCGGACCCGGACCCGGACCCGGACCCGGACCCGGACCCTTACCCGGACCCGGACCCGGACCCGGACCCTTACCCGGACCCGGACCCGGACCCTTACCCGGACCCGGACCCGGACCCGGACCCGGACCCGGAACTGGACCCTTACCCGGAACCGGAACCGGAACAGGACCTGGACCCGGACCCGGACCAGGACCCTTACCCGGACCCGGACCCGGACCCGGACCCGGACCCGGACCCGGACCTTTACCCGGACCCGAACCCAGACCAGGACCCGGACCCGGACCCTTACCAGGACCCGGACCCGGACCCGGACCCGGACCCGGACCCAGACACTTACCCGGACCCGGACCCGGACCCGGACCCGGACCCGGACCCAGACCCGGACCCGGACCCGGACCTTTACCCGGACCCGGACCCGGACCCGGACCCGGACCCGGACCCGGACCCGGACCCGGACCCTTACCAGGACCCGGACCCGGACCCGGAACCGGACCCAGACACTTACCCGTACCCGGACCCGGACCCGGACCCGGACCCGGACCCAGACCCGGACCCGGACCCGGATCCTTACCCGGACCCGGACCCGGACCCGGACCCGGACATGGACCCGGACCCTTACCCGGACCCGGACCCGGACCCGGACCCGGACCCGGACCCAGACCCTTAACCGGACCCGGACCCGGACCCGGACCCGGACCCGGACCCGGACCCGGACCCGGACCCGGACCCGGACCCGGACCCGGACCCTTACCCGGACCCGGACCCGGACCCGGACCCCGACCCGGACCCGGACCCGGACCCGGACCCGGACCCCGAACCGGACCCTTACCCGGACCCGGACCTGGACCCAGACCCTTACCCGGACCCGGACCCGGACCCGGACCCGGACCCGGACCCGGACCCGGAACCGGACCCTTACCCGGACCCGGACCCGTACCCGGACCCAAACCCGGACCCTTACCCGGACCCGGACCCGGACCCGGACCCGGACCCGGACCCGGACCGGGACCCGGACCCGGACCCGGACCCGGACACGGACCCGGACCCGGACCCTTACCCGAACCCGGAACCGAAACCGGACCCTTACCAGGACCCGGACCTGGACCCGGACCCGGACCCAGACACTTACCCGGACCCGGACCCGGACCCGGATCCGGACCAGGACCCGGACCCGGACCCTTACCCGGACCCGGACCCGGACCCGGACATGGACCCGGACCCTTACCCGGACCCGGACCCGGACCTGGACCCGGACCTAGACCCTTACCCGGACCCGGACCCGGACCATTACCCGGACCCGGACCCTTACCCGGACCCGGACCCGGACCCGGACCCGGACCCGGACCCGGACCCGGACCCGGACCCTTACCCGGACCCGGACCCGGACCCGGACCCGGACCCGGACCCGGACCATTACCCGGACCCGGACCCTTACCCGGACACGGACCCAGACCCGGACCCGGACCCGGACCCAGACCCGGACCCTTAACCGGACCCGGACCCGGACCCGGACCCGGACCCGGACCCGGACCCAGACCCTTACCCGGACCCGGACCCGGACCCGGACCCGGACCCGGACCCGGACCCGGACCCGGACCCGGACCCGGACCCGGACCCAGACCTGGTACCTTACCCGGACACGGACCCGGACCCGGACCCTTACCCGGACCCGGACCCGGACCCGGACCCTTGCCCGGAACCGGACCCGGACCCGGACCCGGACCCGGACCCGGACCCGGACCAGGACCCTGACCATGACCCTGACCCTGACACGGAATGGCACCCTGACCCGGACCCGGACCCGGACCCGGACCCGGACCCGGACCCGGACCCGGACCCGGACCCGTTCCCTTACCCGGACCCGGACCCGGACCCGGACCCGGAACTGGACCCTTACCCGGAACCGGAACCGGAACCGGACCTGGACCCGGACCCGGACACGGACCCTTACCCGGACCCAGACCCGGACCCGGACCCGGACCCGGACCCGGACCCGGACCTTTACCCGGACCCGGACCCGGACCCGGACCCGGACCCAGACACTTACCTGGACCCGGACCCGGACCCGGACCCGGACCCAGACCCGGACCCGGACCCGGACCCTTACCCGGACCCGGACCCGGACCCGGACCCGGACCCGGACCTTTATCCGGACCCGGACCCGGACCCGCACCCGCACCCGCACCCGGACCCGGACCCGGACCCGGACCCGGACCCTTACCAGGACCCGGACCCGGACCCGGACCCGGACCCGGACCCGGACCCGGACCCAGACACTTACCCGTACCCGGACACGGACCCGGACCCGGACCCAGACCCGGACCCGGACCCGGACCCTTACCCGGACCCGGACCCGGACCCGGACCCGGACATGGACCCGGACCCTTACCCGGACACGGACACGGACCCGGACCCGGACCCGGACCCTTACCCGGACCCGGACCCGGACCCGGACCCGGACCCGGACCCGCACCCGCACCCGCACCCGGACCCGGACCCGGACCCGGACCCGGACCGTTACCAGGACCCGGACCCGGACCCGGACCCGGACCCGGACCCGGACCCGGACCCAGACACTTACCCGTACCCGGACCCGGACCCGGACCCGGACCCAGACCCGGACCCGGACCCGGACCCTTACCCGGACCCGGACCCGGACCCGGACCCGGACATGGACCCGGACCCTTACCCGGACACGGACACGGACCCGGACCCGGACCCGGACCCTTACCCGGACCCGGACCCGGACCCGGACCCGGACCCGGACCCGGACCCGGACCCGGACCCGGACCCGGACCCGGACCCGGACCCGGACCCGGACCCGGACCCGGACCCAGACCTGGAACCTTACCCGGACCCGGACCATTACCCGGACCCGGACCCTTGCCCGGAACCGGACCCGGACCCGGACCCGGACCCGGACCAGGACCCTGACCATGACCCTGACCCTGACACGGAATGGCACCCTGACCCGGACCCGGACCCGGACCCGGACCCGGACCCGGACCCGGACCCGGACCCGGACCCGGACCCGGACCCTTACCCGGACCCGGACCCAGACCCGGACCCGGACCCTTACCCGGACCCGGACCCGGACCCTTACCCGGACCCGGACCCGGACCCGGACCCGGACCCGGACCTGGACCCGGACCCAGACATTTACCCGGACCCTTACCCGGACCCGGACCCGGACCCGGACATTTACCTGGACCCTTACCCGGACCCGGACCCGGACCCGGACCCGACCCAGACCCGGACCCGGACCCGGACCCGGACCCGGACCCGGACCCGGACCTCTACCCGGACCTGGACACGGAACAGGACACAGACCCGGACCCGGACCCGGACCCAGACCCGGACCCTTACCCGGACCCGGACCCGGACCCGGACCCGGACCCGGACCCAGACACGGACCCGGACCCAGACCTGGAACCTTACCCGAACCCGGACCCGGACCCGGACCCGGACCCTTGCCCGGACCCGGACCCGGACCCGGACCCGGACCCGGACCCTGACCATGACCCTGACCCTGACACGGAATGGCACCCTGACCCGGACCCGGACCCTTACCCGGACCCGGACCCGGACCCGGACCCGGACCCGGACCCGGACCCGGACCCGGACCCGGACCCGGACCCGGACCCGGACCCGGACCCTTACCCGGACCCGGACCCGGACCCGGACCCGGACCCTTACCCGGACCCGGACCCGGACCCTTACCCAGACCCGGACCCGGACCCGGACCCGGACCCGGAACCGGAACCGGACCCTTACCCGGAACCGGAACCGGAACCGGACCCGGACCCTTACCCGGACCCGGACCCGGACCCGGACCCGGACCCGGACCCGGACCCGGACCCGTACCCGTACCCGGACCCTTACCAGGACCCGGACCCGGACCCGGACCCGGACCCAGACACTTACCCGGACCCGGACCCGGACCCGGACCCTGACCCAGACCCGAACCCGGACCCGGACCCTTACCCGGACCCGGACCCGGACCCGGACCCGGACATGGACCCGGACCTGGACATGGACCCGGACCTGGACCCGGACCCGGACCCGGACCATTACCCGGACCCGGACCCTTACCCGGACCCGGACCCGGACCCGGACCCGGACCCGGACCCAGACCCGGACACTTAACCGGACCCGGACCCGGACCCGGACCCGGACCCGGACCCGGACCCGGACCAGGACCCTGACCATGACCCTGACCCTGACACGGAATGGCACCCGGACCCGGACCCGGACCCGGACCCGGACCCGGACCCGGACCCGGACCCGGACCCGGACCCGGACCCGGACCCGGACCCTTACCCGGACCCGGACCCGGACCCGGACCCGGACCCGGAACTGGACCCTTACACGGAACCGGACCCGGACCCGGACCCAGACACTTACCCGGACCCGGACCCGGACCCGGACCCGGACCCAGACCCGGACCCGGACCCGGACCCTTACCCGGACCCGGACCCGGACCCGGACCCTTACCCGGACCCGGACCCGGACCCGGACCCGGACCCGGACCCGGACCTTTACCCGGACCCGGACCCGGACCCGGACCCGCACCCGCACCCGGACCCGGACCCGGACCCGGACCCTTACCAGGACCCGGACCCGGACCCGGACCCGGACCCGGACCCAGACACTTACCCGGACCCGGACCCGGACCCGGACCCGGACCCAGACCCGGACCCGGACCCGGACCCGGACCCGGACCCGGACCCTTACCAGGACCCGGACCCGGACCCGGACCCGGACCCAGACACTTACCCGGACCCGGACCCGGACCCGGACCCTGACCCAGACCCGAACCCGGACCCGGACCCTTACCCGGACCCGGACCCGGACCCGGACATGGACCCGGACCCGGACATGGACCCGGACCTGGACCCGGACCCGGACCCGGACCATTACCCGGACCCGGACCCTTACCCGGACCCGGACCCGGACCCGGACCCGGACCCGGACCCAGACCCGGACACTTAACCGGACCCGGACCCGGACCCGGACCCGGACCCGGACCCGGACCCGGACCCGGACCAGGACCCTGACCATGACCCTGACCCTGACACGGAATGGCACCCGGACCCGGACCCGGACCCGGACCCGGACCCGGACCCGGACCCTTACCCGGACCCGGACCCGGACCCGGACCCGGACCCGGAACTGGACCCTTACACGGAACCGGAACCGGAACCGGACCTGGACCCGGACCCGGACCCGGACCCGGACCCGGACCCGGACCCGGACCCGGACCCGGACCCGGACCCGGACCCGGACCCGGACCTTTACCCGGACCCGGACCCGGACCCGGACCCGGACCCAGACACTTACCCGGACCCGGACCCGGACCCGGACCCGGACCCAGACCCGGACCCGGACCCGGACCCGGACCCTTACCCGGACCCGGACCCTTACCCGGACCCAGACCCGGACCCGGACCCGGACCCGGACCCGGACCCGGACCTTTACCCGGACCCGGACCCGGACCCGGACCCGCACCCGCACCCGGACCCGGACCCGGACCCGGACCCTTACCAGGACCCGGACCCGGACCCGGACCCGGACCCGGACCCAGACACTTACCCGGACCCGGACCTGGACCCGGACCCGGACCCAGACCCGGACCCGGACCCGGACCCTTACCCGGACCCGGACCCGGACCCGGACCCGGACCCGGACCCGGACATGGACCCGGACCCTTACCCGGACCCGGACCCGGACCCGGACCCGGACCCGGACCCGGACCCTTACCCGGACCCGGACCCGGACCCGGACCCGGACCCGGACCCGGACCCGGACCCGGACCCGGACCCGGACCCAGACCTGGAACCTTACCCGGACCCGGACCATTACCCGGACCCGGACCCGGACCCTTGCCCGGAACCGGACCCGGACCCGGACCCGGACCCGGACCCGGACCCGGACCAGGAACCTGACCATGACCCTGACCCTGACACGGAATGGCACCCTGACCCGGACCCGGACCCGGACCCGGACCCGGACCCGGACCCGGACCCGGACCCGGACCCGGACCCGGACCCGGACCCGGACCCGGACCCTTACCCGGACCCGGACCCGGACCCGGACCCGGACCCGGACCCTTACCCGGACCCGGACCCGGACCCGGACCCGGACCCGGAACTGGACCCTTACCCGGAACCGGAACCGGAACCGGACCTGGACCCGGACCCGGACCCGGACCCTTACCCGGACCCGGACCCGGACCCGGACCCGGACCCGGACCCGGAACTTTACCCGGACCCGGACCCGGACCCGGACCCGGACCCGGACCCGGACCCTTACCAGGACCCGGACCCGGACCCGGACCCGGACCCGGACCCGGACCCGGACCCGGACATTTACCCGGACCCTTACCCGGACCCGGACCCGGACCCGGACATTTACCTGGACCCTTACCAGGACCCTGACCCGGACCCGGACCCGGACCCGGACCCGGACCCGGACCCGGACCCGGACCCGTACCCGGACCCGGACCCGGACCCGGACCTCTACCCGGACCTGGACATGGAACAGGACACAGACCCGGACCCGGACCCGGACCCGGACCCGGACCCGGACCCGGACCCGGACCCGGACCCGGACCCGGACCATTACCCGGACCCGGACCCTTACCCGGACACGGACCCGGACCCGGACCTCTACCCGGACCTGGACATGGAACAGGACACAGACCCGGACCCGGACCCGGACCCAGACCCGGACCCTTACCCGGACCCGGACCCGGACCCGGACCCGGACCATTACCCGGACCCGGACCCTTACCCGGACACGGACCCGGACCCGGACCCGGACCCGGACCCAGACCCGGACCCTTAACCGGACCCGGACCCGGACCCGGACCCGGACCCGGACCCGGACCCAGACCCTTACCCGGACCCGGACCCGGACCCGGACCCGGACCCGGACCCGGACCCGGACCCGGACCCGGACCCGGACCCGGACCCGTACCCGGACCCGGACCCGGACCCGGACCTCTACCCGGACCTGGACATGGAACAGGACACAGACCCGGACCCGGACCCGGACCCAGACCCGGACCCTTACCCGGACCCGGACCCGGACCCGGACCCGGACCCGGACCCGGACCCGGACCCGGACCATTACCCGGACCCGGACCCTTACCCGGACACGGACCCGGACCCGGACCTCTACCCGGACCTGGACATGGAACAGGACACAGACCCGGACCCGGACCCGGACCCAGACCCGGACCCTTACCCGGACCCGGACCCGGACCCGGACCCGGACCCGGACCCGGACCCGGACCCGGACCATTACCCGGACCCGGACCCTTACCCGGACACGGACCCGGACCCGGACCCGGAC
Source organism: Arizona elegans (assembly GCA_022577455.1). Lineage (NCBI taxonomy): Eukaryota > Metazoa > Chordata > Lepidosauria > Squamata > Colubridae > Arizona > Arizona elegans. The sequence continues at coordinate 957,121 of JAKOOJ010000026.1, forward strand.
CCGGACCCAGACCCGGACCCTTAACCGGACCCGGACCCGGACCCGGACCCGGACCCGGACCCGGACCCGGACCCGGACCCAGACCCTTACCCGGACCCGGACCCGGACCCGGACCCGGACCCGGACCCGGACCCGAACCCGGACCCGGACCCGGACCCGGACCCAGACCTGGAACCTTACCCGGACCCGGACCCGGACCCGGACCCTTACCCGGACCCGGACCCGGACCCGGACCCGGACCCGGACCCGGACCCGGACCCGGACCCGGACCCGGACCCGGACCCGGACCCGGACCCGGACCTCTACCCGGACCTGGACATGGAACAGGACACAGACCCGGACCCGGACCCGGACCCAGACCCGGACCCTTACCCGGACCCGGACCCGGACCCGGACCCGGACCCGGACCCGGACCCGGACCCGGACCCGGACCCGGACCATTACCCGGACCCGGACCCTTACCCGGACACGGACCCGGACCCGGACCCGGACCCGGACCCAGACCCGGACCCTTAACCGGACCCGGACCCGGACCCGGACCCGGACCCGGACCCAGACCCTTACCCGGACCCGGACCCGGACCCGGACCCGGACCCGGACCCGGACCCGGACCCGGACCCGGACCCGGACCCGGACCCGGACCCTGACCTGGAACCTTACCCGGACCCGGACCCGGACCCGGACCCTTACCCGGACCCGGACCCGGACCCGGACCCGGACCCGGACCCTTGCCCGGAACCGGAACCGGACCCGGACCCGGACCCGGACCCGGACCCGGACAAGGACCCTGACCATGACCCTGACCCTGACACGGAATGGCACCCTGACCCGGACCCGGACCCGGACCCGGACCCGGACCCGGACCCGGACCCGGACCCGGACCCGGACCCGGACCCGGACCCGGACCCGGACCCGGACCCTTACCCGGACCCGGACCCGGACCCTTACCCGGACCCGGACCCGGACCCGGACCCGGACCCGGAACTGGACCCTTACCCGGAACCGGAACCGGAACCGGACCTGGACCCGGACCCGGACCCGGACCCTTACCCGGACCCGGACCCGGACCCGGACCCGGACCTGGACCCGGACCCGGACCTTTACCCGGACCCGGACCCGGACCCGGACCCGGACCCAGACACTTACCCGGACCCGGACCCGGACCCGGACCCGGACCCAGACCCGGACCCGGACCCGGACCCTTACCCGGACCCGGACCCGGACCCGGACCCGGACCCGGACCTTTACCCGGACCCGGACCCGGACCCGGACCCGGACCCGCACCCGGACCCGGACCCGGACCCGGACCCGGACCCTTACCAGGACCCGGACCCGGACCCGGACCCAGACACTTACCCGTACCCGGACACGGACCCGGACCCGGACCCAGACCCGGACCCGGACCCGGACCCTTACCCGGACCCGGACCCGGACCCGGACCCGGACATGGAACCGGACCCTTACCCGGACCCGGACCCGGACCCGGACCCGGACCCGGACCCGGACCCGGACCCGGACCCGGACTCGGACCCGGACCCGGACCCAGACCTGGAACCTTACCCGGACCCGGACCATTACCCGGACCCGGACCCGGACCCTTGCCCGGAACCGGACCCGGACCCGGACCCGGACCCGGACCCGGACCCGGACCCGGACCCGGACCCGGACCCGGACCCGGACCCGGACCCAGACCTGGAACCTTACCCGGACCCGGACCATTACCCGGACCCGGACCCTTGCCCGGAACCGGACCCGGACCCGGACCCGGACCCGGACCCGGACCAGGACCCTGACCATGACCCTGACCCTGACACGGAATGGCACCCTGACCCGGACCCGGACCCGGACCCGGACCCGGACCCGGACCGGGACCCGGACCCGGACCCGGACCCTTACCCGGACCCGGACCCGGACCCGGACCCGGACCCTTACCCGGACCCGGACCCGGACCCTTACCCGGACCCGGACCCGGACCCGGACCCGGACCCGGACACGGAACTGGACCCTTACCCGGAACCGGAACCGGAACCGGACCTGGACCCGGACCCGGACCTGGACCCGGACCCGGACCCGGACCCGGACCCGGACCCGGACCCGGACATTTACCCGGACCCTTACCCGGACCCGGACCCGGACCCGGACATTTACCTGGACACTTACCAGGACCCGGACCCGGACCCGGACCCGGACCCGGACCCGGACCCGGACCCGGACCCGGACCCGGACCCGGACCCGGACCCGGACCTCTACCCGGACCTGGACATGGAACAGGACACAGACCCGGACCCGGACCCGGACCCAGACCCGGACCCTTACCCGGACCCGGACCCGGACCCGGACCCGGACCCGGACCCGGACCATTACCCGGACCCGGACCCTTACCCGGACACGGACCCGGACCCGGACCCGGACCCGGACCCAGACCCGGACCCTTAACCGGACCCGGACCCGGACCAGGACCCGGACCCGGACCCAGACCCTTACCCGGACCCGGACCCGGACCCGGACCCGGACCCGGACCCGGACCCGGACCCGGACCCAGACCTGGAACCTTACCCGGACCCGGACCCGGACCCGGACCCTTACCCGGACCCGGAACCGGACCCGGACCCGGACCCTTGCCCGGAACCGGACCCGGACCCGGACCCGGACCCGGACCCGGACCAGGACCCTGACCATGACCCTGACCCTAACACGGAATGGCACCCTGACCCGGACCCGGACCCGGACCCGGACCCGGACCCGGACCCGGACCCGGACCCGGACCCGGACCCGGACCCTTACCCCGACCCGGACCCGGACCCGGACCCTTACCCGGACCCGGACCCGGACACTTACCCGGACCCGGACCCGGACCCGGACCCGGAACCCGGAACTGGACCCTTACCCGGAACCGGAACCGGAACCGGACCTGGACCCGGACCCGGACCCGGACCCTTACCCGGACCCGGACCCGGACCCGGACCCGGACCTTTACCCGGACCCGGACCCGGACCCGGACCCGGACCCGGACCCTTACCAGGACCCGGACCCGGACCCGGACCCGGACCCGGACCCAGACACTTACCCGGACCCGGACCCGGACCCGGACCCAGACCCGGACCCGGACCCGGACCCTTACCCGGACCCGGACCCGGACCCGGACCCGGACCCGGACCTTTACCCGGACCCGGACCCGGACCCGGACCCGGACCCGGACCTTTACCCGGACCCGGACCCGGACCCGGACCCGGACCCGGACCCGGACCCGGACCAGGACCCGGACCCGGACCCTTACCAGGACCCGGACCCGGACCCGGACCCGGACCCGGACCCGGACCCAGACACTTACCCGTACCCGGACACGGACCCGGACCCGGACCCAGACCCGGACCCGGACCCGGACCCTTACCCGGACCCGGACCCGGACCCGGACCCGGACATGGAACCGGACCCTTACCCGGACCCGGACCCGGACCCGGACCCGGACCCGGACCCGGACCCGGACCCGGACCCGGACTCGGACCCGGACCCGGACCCAGACCTGGAACCTTACCCGGACCCGGACCATTACCCGGACCCGGACCCGGACCCTTGCCCGGAACCGGACCCGGACCCGGACCCGGACCCGGACCCGGACCCGGACCCGGACCCGGACCCGGACCCAGACCTGGAACCTTACCCGGACCCGGACCATTACCCGGACCCGGACCCTTGCCCGGAACCGGACCCGGACCCGGACCCGGACCCGGACCCGGACTAGGACCCTGACCATGACCCTGACCCTGACATGGAATGGCACCCTGACCCGGACCCGGACCCGGACCCGGACCCGGACCCGGACCGGGACCCGGACCCGGACCCGGACCCTTACCCGGACCCGGACCCGGACCCGGACCCGGACCCTTACCCGGACCCGGACCCGGACCCTTACCCGGACCCGGACCCGGACCCGGACCCGGACCCGGAACTGGACCCTTACCCGGAACCGGAACCGGAACCGGACCTGGACCCGGACCCGGACCTGGACCCGGACCCGGACCCGGACCCGGACCCGGACCCGGACCCGGACATTTACCCGGACCCTTACCCGGACCCGGACCCGGACCCGGACATTTACCTGGACACTTACCAGGACCCGGACCCGGACCCGGACCCGGACCCGGACCCGGACCCGGACCCGGACCCGGACCCGGACCCGGACCTCTACCCGGACCTGGACATGGAACAGGACACAGACCCGGACCCGGACCCGGACCCAGACCCGGACCCTTACCCGGACCCGGACCCGGACCCGGACCCGGACCCGGACCCGGACCATTACCCGGACCCGGACCCTTACCCGGACACGGACCCGGACCCGGACCCGGACCCGGACCCAGACCCGGACCCTTAACCGGACCCGGACCCGGACCAGGACCCGGACCCGGACCCAGACCCTTACCCGGACCCGGACCCGGACCCGGACCCGGACCCGGACCCGGACCCGGACCCAGACCTGGAACCTTACCCGGACCCGGACCCGGACCCGGACCCTTACCCGGACCCGGACCCGGACCCGGACCCGGACCCTTGCCCGGAACCGGACCCGGACCCGGACCCGGACCCGGACCCGGACCCGGACCAGGACCCTGACCATGACCCTGACCCTAACACGGAATGGCACCCTGACCCGGACCCGGACCCGGACCCGGACCCGGACCCGGACCCGGACCTGGACCCGGACCCGGACCCGGACCCGGACCCTTACCCCGACCCGGACCCGGACCCGGACCCGGACCCGGAACTGGACCCTTACCCGGAACCGGAACCGGAACCGGACCTGGACCCGGACCCGGACCCGGACCCTTACCCGGACCCGGACCCGGACCCGGACCCGGACCTTTACCCGGACCCGGACCCGGACCCGGACCCGGACCCGGACCCGGACCCTTACCAGGACCCGGACCCGGACCCGGACCCGGACCCGGACCCAGACACTTACCCGGACCCGGACCCGGACCCGGACCCAGACCCGGACCCGGACCCGGACCCTTACCCGGACCCGGACCCGGACCCGGACCCGGACCCGGACCTTTACCCGGACCCGGACCCGGACCCGGACCCGGACCCGGACCTTTACCCGGACCCGGACCCGGACCCGGACCCGGACCCGGACCCGGACCAGGACCCGGACCCGGACCCTTACCAGGACCCGGACCCGGACCCGGACCCGGACCCGGACCCAGACACTTACCCGTACCCGGACACGGACCCGGACCCGGACCCAGACCCTTACCCGGACCCGGACCCGGACCCGGACCCGGACCCGGACCCGGACCCGGACCCGGACCCTTACCCGGACCCGGACCAGGACCCGGACCCAGACCCTGACCCGGACCCGGACCCGGACCCGGACCCAGAACCGGAACCGGAACCGGAATCGGACCCGGACCCGGACCCTTACCCGGACCCGGACCCGGACCCGGACCCGGACCCGGACCCGGACCCGGAACCAGAACCGGACCCTTACCAGGACCCGGACCCGGACCCGGACCCGGACCCAGACACTTACCCGGACCCGGACCTGGACCCGGACCCGGACCCGGACCCGGACCCGGTCCCGGAACCTTACCCAGACCCGGACCCGGACCCGGACCCGGACATGGACCCGGACCCTTACCCGGACCCGGACCCGGACCCGGACCCGGACCCGGACCCGGACCCGGACCCGGACCCGGACCCGGACCCGGACCCTTACCCGGACCCGGACCCGGACCCCAACCCGGACCCAGACCCTGACCCGGACCCGGACCCGGACCCTTACCCGGACCCGGACACGGACCCGGACCCGGACCCAGACACGGACACGGACACGGACACGGACACGGACACGGACCCTGACCCGGACCCGGACCCGGACCCGGACCCTGACCCGGACAAGGACCCGGACCCGGACCCGGACCCGGACACGGACACGGACACGGACACGGACCCGGACACGGACCCTGACCCGGACAAGGACCCGGACCCGGACCCGGACCCGGACCCGGACCCGGACCCGGACCTGGACCCGGACCCAGACATTTACCCGGACCCATACCCGGACCCGGACCCGGACCCGGACATTTACCTGGACCCTTACCCGGACCCGGACCCGGACCCGGACCCGGACCCGGACCCGGACCCGGACCCGGACCCGGACCCGGACCTCTACCCGGACCTGGACACGGAACAGGACACAGACCCGGACCCGGACCCGGACCCGGACCCAGACCCGGACCCTTACCCGGACCCGGACCCGGACCCGGACCCGGACCCGGACCCGGACCCAGACCTGGAACCTTACCCGGACCCGGACCCGGACCCGGACCCGGACCCTTGCCCGGACCCGGACCCGGACCTGGACCCGGACCTGGACCTGGACCCGGACCCGGACACTGACCATGACCCTGACCCTGACCCTGACACGGAATGGCACCCTGACCCGGACCCGGACCCTTACCCGGACCCGGACCCGGACCCGGACCCGGACCCGGACCCGGACCCGGACCCGGACCCGGACCCGGACCCGGACCCGGACCCGGACCCTTACCCGGACCCGGACCCGGACCCGGACCCGGACCCTTACCCGGACCCGGACCCGGACCCTTACCCAGACCCGGACCCGGACCCGGACCCGGAACCGGACCCGGAACCGGAACCGGACCCTTACCCGGAACCGGAACCGGAACCGGACCCGGACCCTTACCCGAACCCGGACCCGGACCCGGACCCGGACCCGGACCCGGACCCGGACCCGGACCCTTACCAGGACCCGGACCCGGACCCGGACCCGGACCCAGACACTTACCCGGACCCGGACCCGGACCCGGACCCTGACCCAGACCCGGACCCGGACCCGGACCCTTACCCGGACCCGGACCCGGACCCGGACCCGGACATGGACCCGGACCCGGACATGGACCCGGACCTGGACCCGGACCCGGACCCGGACCATTACCCGGACCCGGACCCTTACCCGGACCCGGACCCGGACCCGGACCCGGACCCGGACCCTTACCCGGACCCGGACCCGGACCCGGACCCGGACCCTTACCCGGACCCGGACCCGGACCCTTACCCGGACCCGGACCCGGACCCGGACCCGGACCCGGAACTGGACCCTTACCCGGAACCGGAACCGGAACCGGACCTGGACCCGGACCCGGACCCGGACCCGGACCCGGACCCGGACCCGGACCCGGACCCGGACATTTACCCGGACCCTTACCCGGACCCGGACCCTGACCCGGACCCGGACCCGGACCCGGACCCGGACCCGGACCCGGACCCGGACCCGGACCCGGACCTCTACCCGGACCTGGACATGGAACAGGACACAGACCCGGACCCGGACCCGGACCCAGACCCGGACCCTTACCCGGACCCGGACCCGGACCCGGACCCGGACCCGGACCCGGACCCGGACCCGGACCATTACCCGGACCCGGACCCTTACCCGGACACGGACCCGGACCTGGACCCGGACCCGGACCCAGACCCGGACCCTTAACCGGACCCGGACCCGGACCAGGACCCGGACCCGGACCCGGACCCTTACCCGGACCCGGACCCGGACCCGGACCCGGACCCGGACCCGGACCCGGACCCGGACCCAGACCCGGAACCTTACCCGGACCCGGACCCAGACCCGGACCCTTACCCGGACCCGGACCCGGACCCGGACCCGGACCCTTGCCCGGAACCGGACCCGGACCCGGACCCGGACCCGGACCCGGACCAGGACCCTGACCATGACCCTGACCCTAACACGGAATGGCACCCTGACCCGGACCCGGACCCGGACCCGGACCCGGACCCGGACCCGGACCCGGACCCGGACCCGGACCCGGACCCTTACCCCGACCCGGACCCGGACCCGGACCCTTACCCGGACCCGGACCCGGACACTTACCCGGACCCGGACCCGGACCCGGACCCGGAACCCGGAACTGGACCCTTACCCGGAACCGGAACCGGAACCGGACCTGGACCCGGACCCGGACCCGGACCCTTACCCGGACCCGGACCCGGACCCGGACCCGGACCTTTACCCGGACCCGGACCCGGACCCGGACCCGGACCCGGACCCTTACCAGGACCCGGACCCGGACCCGGACCCGGACCCGGACCCAGACACTTACCCGGACCCGGACCCGGACCCGGACCCAGACCCGGACCCGGACCCGGACCCTTACCCGGACCCGGACCCGGACCCGGACCCGGACCCGGACCTTTACCCGGACCCGGACCCGGACCCGGACCCGGACCCGGACCTTTACCCGGACCCGGACCCGGACCCGGACCCGGACCCGGACCCGGACCAGGACCCGGACCCGGACCCTTACCAGGACCCGGACCCGGACCCGGACCCGGACCCGGACCCGGACCCAGACACTTACCCGTACCCGGACACGGACCCGGACCCGGACCCAGACCCGGACCCGGACCCGGACCCTTACCCGGACCCGGACCCGGACCCGGACCCGGACCCGGACCCGGACCCGGACCCGGACCCGGACCCGGACCCGGACCCGGACTCGGACCCGGACCCGGACCCAGACCTGGAACCTTACCCGGACCCGGACCATTACCCGGACCCGGACCCGGACCCTTGCCCGGAACCGGACCCGGACCCGGACCCGGACCCGGACCCGGACCCGGACCCGGACCCGGACCCGGACCCGGACCCAGACCTGGAACCTTACCCGGACCCGGACCATTACCCGGACCCGGACCCTTGCCCGGAACCGGACCCGGACCCGGACCCGGACCCGGACCCGGACTAGGACCCTGACCATGACCCTGACCCTGACATGGAATGGCACCCTGACCCGGACCCGGACCCGGACCCGGACCCGGACCCGGACCGGGACCCGGACCCGGACCCGGACCCTTACCCGGACCCGGACCCGGACCCGGACCCGGACCCTTACCCGGACCCGGACCCGGACCCTTACCCGGACCCGGACCCGGACCCGGACCCGGACCCGGACCCGGAACTGGACCCTTACCCGGAACCGGAACCGGAACCGGACCTGGACCCGGACCCGGACCTGGACCCGGACCCGGACCCGGACCCGGACCCGGACCCGGACCCGGACATTTACCCGGACCCTTACCCGGACCCGGACCCGGACCCGGACATTTACCTGGACACTTACCAGGACCCGGACCCGGACCCGGACCCGGACCCGGACCCGGACCCGGACCCGGACCCGGACCCGGACCCGGACCCGGACCTCTACCCGGACCTGGACATGGAACAGGACACAGACCCGGACCCGGACCCGGACCCAGACCCGGACCCTTACCCGGACCCGGACCCGGACCCGGACCCGGACCCGGACCCGGACCATTACCCGGACCCGGACCCTTACCCGGACACGGACCCGGACCCGGACCCGGACCCGGACCCAGACCCGGACCCTTAACCGGACCCGGACCCGGACCAGGACCCGGACCCGGACCCAGACCCTTACCCGGACCCGGACCCGGACCCGGACCCGGACCCGGACCCGGACCCGGACCCAGACCTGGAACCTTACCCGGACCCGGACCCGGACCCGGACCCTTACCCGGACCCGGACCCGGACCCGGACCCGGACCCTTGCCCGGAACCGGACCCGGACCCGGACCCGGACCCGGACCCGGACCAGGACCCTGACCATGACCCTGACCCTAACACGGAATGGCACCCTGACCCGGACCCGGACCCGGACCCGGACCCGGACCCGGACCTGGACCCGGACCCGGACCCGGACCCGGACCCTTACCCCGACCCGGACCCGGACCCGGACCCGGACCCGGAACTGGACCCTTACCCGGAACCGGAACCGGAACCGGACCTGGACCCGGACCCGGACCCGGACCCTTACCCGGACCCGGACCCGGACCCGGACCCGGACCTTTACCCGGACCCGGACCCGGACCCGGACCCGGACCCGGACCCTTACCAGGACCCGGACCCGGACCCGGACCCGGACCCGGACCCAGACACTTACCCGGACCCGGACCCGGACCCGGACCCAGACCCGGACCCGGACCCGGACCCTTACCCGGACCCGGACCCGGACCCGGACCCGGACCCGGACCTTTACCCGGACCCGGACCCGGACCCGGACCCGGACCCGGACCTTTACCCGGACCCGGACCCGGACCCGGACCCGGACCCGGACCCGGACCAGGACCCGGACCCGGACCCTTACCAGGACCCGGACCCGGACCCGGACCCGGACCCGGACCCAGACACTTACCCGTACCCGGACACGGACCCGGACCCGGACCCAGACCCTTACCCGGACCCGGACCCGGACCCGGACCCGGACCCGGACCCGGACCCGGACCCGGACCCGGACCCTTACCCGGACCCGGACCAGGACCCGGACCCAGACCCTGACCCGGACCCGGACCCGGACCCGGACCCAGAACCGGAACCGGAACCGGAATCGGACCCGGACCCGGACCCTTACCCGGACCCGGACCCGGACCCGGACCCGGACCCGGACCCGGACCCGGAACCAGAACCGGACCCTTACCAGGACCCGGACCCGGACCCGGACCCGGACCCAGACACTTACCCGGACCCGGACCTGGACCCGGACCCGGACCCGGACCCGGACCCGGTCCCGGAACCTTACCCAGACCCGGACCCGGACCCGGACCCGGACATGGACCCGGACCCTTACCCGGACCCGGACCCGGACCCGGACCCGGACCCGGACCCGGACCCGGACCCGGACCCGGACCAGGACCCTGACCATGACCCTGACCCTAACACGGAATGGCACCCTGACCCGGACCCGGACCCGGACCCGGACCCGGACCCGGACCTGGACCCGGACCCGGACCCGGACCCGGACCCTTACCCCGACCCGGACCCGGACCCGGACCCGGACCCGGAACTGGACCCTTACCCGGAACCGGAACCGGAACCGGACCTGGACCCGGACCCGGACCCGGACCCTTACCCGGACCCGGACCCGGACCCGGACCCGGACCTTTACCCGGACCCGGACCCGGACCCGGACCCGGACCCGGACCCTTACCAGGACCCGGACCCGGACCCGGACCCGGACCCGGACCCAGACACTTACCCGGACCCGGACCCGGACCCGGACCCAGACCCGGACCCGGACCCGGACCCTTACCCGGACCCGGACCCGGACCCGGACCCGGACCCGGACCTTTACCCGGACCCGGACCCGGACCCGGACCCGGACCCGGACCTTTACCCGGACCCGGACCCGGACCCGGACCCGGACCCGGACCCGGACCAGGACCCGGACCCGGACCCTTACCAGGACCCGGACCCGGACCCGGACCCGGACCCGGACCCAGACACTTACCCGTACCCGGACACGGACCCGGACCCGGACCCAGACCCTTACCCGGACCCGGACCCGGACCCGGACCCGGACCCGGACCCGGACCCGGACCCGGACCCTTACCCGGACCCGGACCAGGACCCGGACCCAGACCCTGACCCGGACCCGGACCCGGACCCGGACCCAGAACCGGAACCGGAACCGGAATCGGACCCGGACCCGGACCCTTACCCGGACCCGGACCCGGACCCGGACCCGGACCCGGACCCGGACCCGGAACCAGAACCGGACCCTTACCAGGACCCGGACCCGGACCCGGACCCGGACCCAGACACTTACCCGGACCCGGACCTGGACCCGGACCCGGACCCGGACCCGGACCCGGTCCCGGAACCTTACCCAGACCCGGACCCGGACCCGGACCCGGACATGGACCCGGACCCTTACCCGGACCCGGACCCGGACCCGGACCCGGACCCGGACCCGGACCCGGACCCGGACCCGGACCCGGACCCGGACCCTTACCCGGACCCGGACCCGGACCCCAACCCGGACCCAGACCCTGACCCGGACCCGGACCCGGACCCTTACCCGGACCCGGACCCGGACCCCAACCCGGACCCAGACCCTGACCCGGACCCGGACCCGGACCCTTACCCGGACCCGGACACGGACCCGGACCCGGACCCGGACACGGACACGGACACGGACACGGACACGGACACGGACCCTGACCCGGACCCGGACCCGGACCCGGACCCTGACCCGGACAAGGACCCGGACCCGGACCCGGACCCGGACACGGACACGGACACGGACACGGACCCGGACACGGACCCTGACCCGGACAAGGACCCGGACCCGGACCCGGACCCGGACCCGGACCCGGACCCGGACCTGGACCCGGACCCAGACATTTACCCGGACCCATACCCGGACCCGGACCCGGACCCGGACATTTACCTGGACCCTTACCCGGACCCGGACCCGGACCCGGACCCGGACCCGGACCCGGACCCGGACCCGGACCCGGACCTCTACCCGGACCTGGACACGGAACAGGACACAGACCCGGACCCGGACCCGGACCCGGACCCAGACCCGGACCCTTACCCGGACCCGGACCCGGACCCGGACCCGGACCCGGACCCGGACCCAGACCTGGAACCTTACCCGGACCCGGACCCGGACCCGGACCCGGACCCTTGCCCGGACCCGGACCCGGACCTGGACCCGGACCTGGACCTGGACCCGGACCCGGACACTGACCATGACCCTGACCCTGACCCTGACACGGAATGGCACCCTGACCCGGACCCGGACCCTTACCCGGACCCGGACCCGGACCCGGACCCGGACCCGGACCCGGACCCGGACCCGGACCCGGACCCGGACCCGGACCCGGACCCGGACCCGGACCCGGACCCGGACCCTTACCCGGACCCGGACCCGGACCCTTACCCAGACCCGGACCCGGACCCGGACCCGGAACCGGACCCGGAACCGGAACCGGACCCTTACCCGGAACCGGAACCGGAACCGGACCCGGACCCTTACCCGAACCCGGACCCGGACCCGGACCCGGACCCGGACCCGGACCCGGACCCGGACCCTTACCAGGACCCGGACCCGGACCCGGACCCGGACCCAGACACTTACCCGGACCCGGACCCGGACCCGGACCCTGACCCAGACCCGGACCCGGACCCGGACCCTTACCCGGACCCGGACCCGGACCCGGACCCGGACATGGACCCGGACCCGGACATGGACCCGGACCTGGACCCGGACCCGGACCCGGACCATTACCCGGACCCGGACCCTTACCCGGACCCGGACCCGGACCCGGACCCGGACCCGGACCCTTACCCGGACCCGGACCCGGACCCGGACCCGGACCCTTACCCGGACCCGGACCCGGACCCTTACCCGGACCCGGACCCGGACCCGGACCCGGACCCGGAACTGGACCCTTACCCGGAACCGGAACCGGAACCGGACCTGGACCCGGACCGGGACCCGGACCCGGACCCGGACCCGGACCCGGACCCGGACATTTACCCGGACCCTTACCCGGACCCGGACCCTGACCCGGACCCGGACCCGGACCCGGACCCGGACCCGGACCCGGACCCGGACCCGGACCCGGACCTCTACCCGGACCTGGACATGGAACAGGACACAGACCCGGACCCGGACCCGGACCCAGACCCGGACCCTTACCCGGACCCGGACCCGGACCCGGACCCGGACCCGGACCCGGACCCGGACCCGGACCATTACCCGGACCCGGACCCTTACCCGGACACGGACCCGGACCTGGACCCGGACCCGGACCCAGACCCGGACCCTTAACCGGACCCGGACCCGGACCAGGACCCGGACCCGGACCCGGACCCTTACCCGGACCCGGACCCGGACCCGGACCCGGACCCGGACCCGGACCCGGACCCGGACCCAGACCCGGAACCTTACCCGGACCCGGACCCAGACCCGGACCCTTACCCGGACCCGGACCCGGACCCGGACCCGGACCCTTGCCCGGAACCGGACCCGGACCCGGACCCGGACCCGGACCCGGACCAGGACCCTGACCATGACCCTGACCCTAACATGGAATGGCACCCTGACCCGGACCCGGACCCGGACCCGGACCCGGACCCGGACCCGGACCCGGACCCGGACCCGGACCCGGACCCTTACCCCGACCCGGACCCGGACCCGGACCCTTACCCGGACCCGGACCCGGACACTTACCCGGACCCGGACCCGGACCCGGACCCGGACCCGGACCCGGACCCGGACCTTTACCCGGACCCGGACCCGGACCCGGACCCGGACCCGGACCCGGACCAGGACCCGGACCCGGACCCTTACCAGGACCCGGACCCGGACCCGGACCCAGACACTTACCCGTACCCGGACACGGACCCGGACCCGGACCCAGACCCTTACCCGGACCCGGACCCGGACCCGGACCCGGACCCGGACCCGGACCCGGACCCTTACCCGGACCCGGACCAGGACCCGGACCCAGACCCTGACCCGGACCCGGACCCGGACCCGGACCCAGAACCGGAACCGGAACCGGAATCGGACCCGGACCCGGACCCTTACCCGGACCCGGACCCGGACCCGGACCCGGACCCGGAACCAGAACCGGACCCTTACCAGGACCCGGACCCGGACCCGGACCCGGACCCAGACACTTACCCGGACCCGGACCTGGACCCGGACCCGGACCCGGACCCGGACCCGGACCCGGACCCATACCCAGACCCGGACCCGGACCCGGACCCGGACATGGACCCGGACCCTTACCCGGACCCGGACCCGGACCCGGACCCGGACCCGGACCCGGACCCGGACCCGGACCCGGACCCGGACCCGGACCCGGACCCGGACCCTTACCCGGACCCGGACCCGGACCCCAACCCGGACCCAGACCCTGACCCGGACCCGGACCCGGACCCGGACCCTTACCCGGACCCGGACACGGACCCGGACCCGGACCCGGACACGGACACGGACACGGACACGGACCCGGACACGGACCCTGACCCGGACCCGGACCCGGACCCTGACCCGGACAAGGACCCGGACCCGGACACGGACCCGGACACGGACACGGACACGGACCCGGACACGGACCTTGACCCGGACCCGGACCCGGACCCTGACCCGGACAAGGACCCGGACCCGGACCCGGACCCGGACCCGGACCCGGACCTGGACCCGGACCCAGACATTTACCCGGACCCTTACCCGGACCCGGACCCGGACCCGGACATTTACCTGGACCCTTACCCGGACCCGGACCCGGACCCGGACCCGGACCCGGACCCGGACCCGGACCCGGACCCGGACCTCTACCCGGACCTGGACACGGAACAGGACACAGACCCGGACCCGGACCCGGACCCGGACCCAGACCCGGACCCTTACCCGGACCCGGACCCGGACCCGGACCCGGACCCGGACCCGGACCCGGACCCGGACCCAGACCTGGAACCTTACCCGGACCGGGACCCGGACCCGGACCCGGACCCTTGCCCGGACCCGGACCCGGACCCGGACCCGGACCTGGACCTGGACCCGGACCCGGACCCTGACCATGATCCTGACCCTGACACGGAATGGCACCCTGACCCGGACCCGGTCCCTTACCCGGACCCGGACCCGGACCCGGACCCGGACCCGGACCCGGACCCGGACCCGGACCCGGACCCGGACCCGGACCCGGACCCTTACCCGGACCCGGACCCGGACCCGGACCCGGACCCTTACCCGGACCCGGACCCGGACCCTTACCCAGACCCGGACCCGGACCCGGACCCGGACCCGGAACCGGAACCGGAACCGGACCCTTACCCGGAACCGGAACCGGAACCGGACCCGGACCCTTACCCGAACCCGGACCCGGACCCAGACACGGACCCGGACCCGGACCCGGACCCGGACCCGGACCCTTACCAGGACCCGGACCCGGACCCGGACCCGGACCCAGACACTTACCCGGACCCGGACCCGGACCCGGACCCTGACCCAGACCCGGACCCGGACCCGGACCCTTACCCGGACCCGGACCCGGACCCGGACCCGGACATGGACCCGGACCCGGACATGGACCCGGACCTGGACCCGGACCCGGACCCGGACCATTACCCGGACCCGGACCCTTACCCGGACCCGGACCCGGACCCGGACCCGGACCCAGACCCGGACACTTAACCGGACCCGGACCCGGACCCGGACCCGGACCCGGACCCGGACCCGGACCCGGACCAGGACCCTGACCATGACCCTGACCCTGACACGGAATGGCACCCGGACCCGGACCCGGACCCGGACCCGGACCCAGACCCGGACCCGGACCCGGACCCGGACCCGGACCCGGACCCGGACCCGGACCCTTTCCCGGACCCGGACCCGGACCCTTACCCGGACCCGGACCCGGACCCGGACCCGGACCCGGAACTGGACCCTTACACGGAACCGGAACCGGAACCGGACCTGGACCCGGACCCGGACCCGGACCCTTACCCGGACCCGGACCCGGACCCGGACCCGGACCCGGACCCTTACCCGGACCCGGACCCGGACCCCAAACCGGACCCAGACCCTGACCCGGACCCGGACCCGGACCCGGACCCTTACCCGGACCCGGACACGGACCCGGACCCGGACACGGACACGGACACGGACACGGACCCGGACACGGACCCTGACCCGGACCCGGACCCGGACCCTGACCCGGACAAGGACCCGGACCCGGACCCGGACCCGGACACGGACACGGACACGGACACGGACACGGACACGGACCCTGAACCGGACCCGGACCCGGACCCTGACCCGGACAAGGACCCGGACCCGGACCCGGACCCGGACCCGGACCCGGACCTGGACCCGGACCCAGACATTTACCCGGACCCTTACCCGGACCCGGACCCGGACCCGGACATTTACCTGGACCCTTACCCGGACCCGGACCCGGACCCGGACCCGGACCCGGACCCGGACCCAGACCCGGACCTCTACCCGGACCTGGACACGGAACAGGACACAGACCCGGACCCGGACCCGGACCCGGACCCAGACCCGGACCCTTACCCGGACCCGGACCCGGACCCGGACCCGGACCCGGACCCGGACCCGGACCCAGACCTGGAACCTTACCCGGACCCGGACCCGGACCCGGACCCGGACCCTTGCCCGGACCCAGACCCGGACCCGGACCCGGACCCGGACCCGGACCCGGAACCGGAACCGGACCCTTACCCAGAACCGGAACCGGAACCGGACCCGGACCCTTACCCGAACCCGGACCCGGACCCGGACCCGGACCCGGACCCGGACCCGGACCCGGACCCGGACCCTTACCAGGACCCGGACCCGGACCCAGACCCGGACCCAGACACTTACCCGGACCCGGACCCGGACCCGGACCCTGACCCAGACCCGGACCCGGACCCGGACCCTTACCCGGACCCGGACCCGGACCCGGACCCGGACATGGACCCGGACCCGGACATGGACCCGGACCTGGACCCTTTCCCGGACCCGGACCCGGACCCTTACCCGGACCCGGACCCGGACCCGGACCCGGACCCGGAACTGGACCCTTACACGGAACCGGAACCGGAACCGGACCTGGACCCGGACCCGGACCCGGACCCTTACCCGGACCCGGACCCGGACCCGGACCCGGACCCGGACCCTTACCCGGACCCGGACCCGGACCCCAAACCGGACCCAGACCCTGACCCGGACCCGGACCCGGACCCGGACCCTTACCCGGACCCGGACACGGACCCGGACCCGGACACGGACACGGACACGGACACGGACCCGGACACGGACCCTGACCCGGACCCGGACCCGGACCCTGACCCGGACAAGGACCCGGACCCGGACCCGGACCCGGACACGGACACGGACACGGACACGGACACGGACACGGACCCTGAACCGGACCCGGACCCGGACCCTGACCCGGACAAGGACCCGGACCCGGACCCGGACCCGGACCCGGACCCGGACCTGGACCCGGACCCAGACATTTACCCGGACCCTTACCCGGACCCGGACCCGGACCCGGACATTTACCTGGACCCTTACCCGGACCCGGACCCGGACCCGGACCCGGACCCGGACCCGGACCCAGACCCGGACCTCTACCCGGACCTGGACACGGAACAGGACACAGACCCGGACCCGGACCCGGACCCGGACCCAGACCCGGACCCTTACCCGGACCCGGACCCGGACCCGGACCCGGACCCGGACCCGGACCCGGACCCAGACCTGGAACCTTACCCGGACCCGGACCCGGACCCGGACCCGGACCCTTGCCCGGACCCAGACCCGGACCCGGACCCGGACCCGGACCCGGACCCGGAACCGGAACCGGACCCTTACCCAGAACCGGAACCGGAACCGGACCCGGACCCTTACCCGAACCCGGACCCGGACCCGGACCCGGACCCGGACCCGGACCCGGACCCGGACCCGGACCCTTACCAGGACCCGGACCCGGACCCAGACCCGGACCCAGACACTTACCCGGACCCGGACCCGGACCCGGACCCTGACCCAGACCCGGACCCGGACCCGGACCCTTACCCGGACCCGGACCCGGACCCGGACCCGGACATGGACCCGGACCCGGACATGGACCCGGACCTGGACCCGGACCCGGACCCGGACCATTACCCGGACCCGGACCCTTACCCGGACCCGGACCCGGACCCGGACCCGGACCCGGACCCAGACCCGGACACTTAACCGGACCAGGAACCGGACCCGGACCCGGACCCGGACCCGGACCCGGACCAGGACCCTGACCATGACCCTAACCCTGACACGGAATGGCACCCGGACCCGGACCCGGACCCGGACCCGGACCCGGACCCGGACCCGGACCCGGACCCGGACCCGGAACTGGACCCTTACACGGAACCGGAACCGGAACCGGACCTGGACCCGGACCCGGACCCGGACCCTTACCCGGACCCGGACCCGGACCCGGACCCGGACCCGGACCCGGACCCGGACCCTTACCCGGACCCGGACCCGGACCCCAAACCGGACCCAGACCCTGACCCGGACCCGGACCCGGACCCGGACCCTTACCCGGACCCGGACCCGGACCCGGACACGGACACGGACACGGACACGGACACGGACACGGACCCGGACACGGACCCTGACCCGGACCCGGACCCGGACCCTGACCCGGACAAGGACCCGGACCCGGACCCGGACCCGGACACGGACACGGACACGGACACGGACCCGGACACGGACCCTGAACCGGACCCGGACCCGGACCCTGACCCGGACAAGGACCCGGACCCGGACCCGGACCCGGACCCGGACCCGGACCTGGACCCGGACCCAGACATTTACCCGGACCCTTACCCGGACCCGGACCCGGACCCGGACATTTACCTGGACCCTTACCCGGACCCGGACCCGGACCCGGACCCGGACCCGGACCCGGACCCGGACCCGGACCTCTACCCGGACCTGGACACGGAACAGGACACAGACCCGGACCCGGACCCGGACCCGGACCCAGACCCGGACCCTTACCCGGACCCGGACCCGGACCCGGACCCGGACCCGGACCCGGACCCGGACCCAGACCTGGAACCTTACCCGGACCCGGACCCGGACCCGGACCCGGACCCTTGCCCGGACCCAGACCCGGACCCGGACCCGGACCCGGAACCGGACCCGGAACCGGAACCGGACCCTTACCCGGAACCGGAACCGGAACCGGACCCGGACCCTTACCCGAACCCGGACCCGGACCCGGACCCGGACCCGGACCCCGACCCGGACCCGGACCCGGACCCTTACCAGGACCCGGACACGGACACGGACCCGGACCCAGACACTTACCCGGACCCGGACCCGGACCCGGACCCTGACCCAGACCCGGACCCGGACCCGGACCCTTACCCGGACCCGGATCCGGACCCGGACCCGGACATGGACCCGGACCCGGACATGGACCCGGACCTGGACCCGGACCCGGACCCGGACCATTACCCGGACCCGGACCCTTACCCGGACCCGGACCCGGACCCGGACCCGGACCCGGACCCAGACCCGGACACTTAACCGGACCAGGAACCGGACCCGGACCCGGACCCGGACCCGGACCCTTACCCGGACCCGGACCCGGACCCTTACCCGGACCCGGACCCGGACCCGGACCCGGACCCGGACCCTTACCCTGACCCGGACCCGGACCCGGACCCGGACCCGGACCCGGACCCGGACCCGGAACATTACCCGGACCCGGACCCGGACCCGGACCCGGACCCAGACACTTACCCGGACCCGGACCCGGACCCGGACCCGGACCCAGACCCGGACCCGGACCCGGACCCTTACCCGGACCCGGACCCGGACCCGGACCCTTACCCGGACCCGGACCCGGACCCGGACCCGGACCCGGACCTTTACCCGGACCCGGACCCGGACCCGGACCCGCACCCGCACCCGGACCCGGACCCGGACCCGGACCCTTACCAGGACCCGGACCCGGACCCGGACCCGGACCCAGACACTTACCCGGACCCGGACCCGGACCCGGACCCGGACCCAGACCCGGACCCGGACCCGGACCCTTACCCGGACCCGGACCCGGACCCGGACCCGGACATGGA
The DNA here is from genome assembly GCA_022577455.1 of Arizona elegans. NCBI lineage: Eukaryota > Metazoa > Chordata > Lepidosauria > Squamata > Colubridae > Arizona > Arizona elegans. The sequence goes on from JAKOOJ010000026.1 coordinate 977,630, forward strand.
CCCGGACCCTTACCCGGACCCGGACCCGGACCCGGACCCGGACCCGGACCCGGACCCGGACCCGGACCCTTACCCGGACCCGGACCCGGACCCGGACCCGGACCCGGACCCGGACCCGGACCCGGACCCGGACCCGGACCCAGACCTGGAACCTTACCCGGACCCTGACCATTACCCGGACCCGGACCCGGACCCTTGCCCGGAACCGGACCCGGACCCGGACCCGGACCCGGACCCGGACCCGGACCCGGACCCGGACCCGGACCAGGACCCTGACCATGACCCTGACCCTGACACGGAATGGCACCCTGACCCGGACCCGGACCCGGACCCGGACCCGGACCCGGACCCGGACCCGGACCCGGACCCGGACCCGGACCTCTACCCGGACCTGGACATGGAACAGGACACAGACCCGGACCCGGACCCGGACCCAGACCCGGACTCTTACCCGGACGCGGACCCGGACCCGGACCCGGACCCGGACCCGGACCATTACCCGGACCCGGACCCTTACCCGGACACGGACCCGGACCCGGACCCGGACCCGGACCCAGACCCGGACCCTTAACCGGACCCGGACCCGGACCCGGACCCGGACCCGGACCCAGACCCTTACCCGGACCCGGACCCGGACCCGGACCCGGACCCGGACCCGGACCCGGACCCGGACCCGGACCCGGACCCAGACCTGGAACCTTACCCGGACCCGGACCCGGACCCGGACCCTTACCCGGACCCGGACCCGGACCCGGACCCGGACCCGGACCCGGACCCGGACCCGGACCCGGACCCGGACCTCTACCCGGACCTGGACATGGAACAGGACACAGACCCGGACCCGGACCCGGACCCAGACCCGGACCCGGACCCGGACCCGGACCCGGACCCGGACCCGGACCCGGACCCGGACCCGGACCCGGACCCGGACCCGGACCCGGACCCAGACCTGGAACCTTACCCGGACCCGGACCCGGACCCGGACCCTTACCCGGACCCGGACCCGGACCCGGACCCGGACCCGGACCCGGACCCGGACCCTTACCCGGACCCGGACCAGGACCCGGACCCAGACCCTGACCCGGACCCGGACCCGGACCCGGACCCAGAACCGGAACCGGAACCGGAATCGGACCCGGACCCGGACCCTTACCCGGACCCGGACCCGGACCCGGACCCGGACCCGGACCCGGAACCAGAACCGGACCCTTACCAGGACCCGGACCCGGACCCGGACCCGGACCCAGACACTTACCCGGACCCGGACCTGGACCCGGACCCGGACCTGGACCCGGACCCGGACCCGGAACCTTACCCAGACCCGGACCCGGACCCGGACCCGGACATGGACCCGGACCCTTACCCGGACCCGGACCCGGACCCGGACCCGGACCCGGACCCGGACCCTTACCCGGACCCGGACCCCGACCCCAACCCGGACCCAGACCCTGACCCGGACCCGGACCCGGACCCGGACCCTTACCCGGACCCGGACACGGACCCGGACACGGACCCGGACACGGACACGGACACGGACCCGGACACGGACCCTGACCCCGACCCGGACCCGGACCCTGACCCGGACAAGGACCCGGACCCGGACCCGGACCCGGACCCGGACACGGACACGGACACGGACCCGGACACGGACCCTGACCCGGACCCGGACCCGGACCCTGACCCGGACAAGGACCCGGACCCGGACCCGGACCCGGACCCGGACCCGGACCTGGACCCGGACCCAGACATTTACCCGGACCCTTACCCGGACCCGGACCCGGACCCGGACATTTACCTGGACCCTTACCCGGACCCGGACTCTTACCCGGACGCGGACCCGGACCCGGACCCGGACCCGGACCCGGACCATTACCCGGACCCGGACCCTTACCCGGACACGGACCCGGACCCGGACCCGGACCCGGACCCAGACCCGGACCCTTAACCGGACCCGGACCCGGACCCGGACCCGGACCCGGACCCAGACCCTTACCCGGACCCGGACCCGGACCCGGACCCGGACCCGGACCCGGACCCGGACCCGGACCCGGACCCGGACCCAGACCTGGAACCTTACCCGGACCCGGACCCGGACCCGGACCCTTACCCGGACCCGGACCCGGACCCGGACCCGGACCCGGACCCGGACCCGGACCCGGACCCGGACCCGGACCTCTACCCGGACCTGGACATGGAACAGGACACAGACCCGGACCCGGACCCGGACCCAGACCCGGACCCGGACCCGGACCCGGACCCGGACCCGGACCCGGACCCGGACCCGGACCCGGACCCGGACCCGGACCCGGACCCGGACCCAGACCTGGAACCTTACCCGGACCCGGACCCGGACCCGGACCCTTACCCGGACCCGGACCCGGACCCGGACCCGGACCCGGACCCGGACCCGGACCCTTACCCGGACCCGGACCAGGACCCGGACCCAGACCCTGACCCGGACCCGGACCCGGACCCGGACCCAGAACCGGAACCGGAACCGGAATCGGACCCGGACCCGGACCCTTACCCGGACCCGGACCCGGACCCGGACCCGGACCCGGACCCGGAACCAGAACCGGACCCTTACCAGGACCCGGACCCGGACCCGGACCCGGACCCAGACACTTACCCGGACCCGGACCTGGACCCGGACCCGGACCTGGACCCGGACCCGGACCCGGAACCTTACCCAGACCCGGACCCGGACCCGGACCCGGACATGGACCCGGACCCTTACCCGGACCCGGACCCGGACCCGGACCCGGACCCGGACCCGGACCCTTACCCGGACCCGGACCCCGACCCCAACCCGGACCCAGACCCTGACCCGGACCCGGACCCGGACCCGGACCCTTACCCGGACCCGGACACGGACCCGGACACGGACCCGGACACGGACACGGACACGGACCCGGACACGGACCCTGACCCCGACCCGGACCCGGACCCTGACCCGGACAAGGACCCGGACCCGGACCCGGACCCGGACCCGGACACGGACACGGACACGGACCCGGACACGGACCCTGACCCGGACCCGGACCCGGACCCTGACCCGGACAAGGACCCGGACCCGGACCCGGACCCGGACCCGGACCCGGACCTGGACCCGGACCCAGACATTTACCCGGACCCTTACCCGGACCCGGACCCGGACCCGGACATTTACCTGGACCCTTACCCGGACCCGGACCCGGACCCGGACCCGGACCCGGACCCGGACCCGGACCCGGACCCGGACCTCTACCCGGACCTGGACACGGAACAGGACACAGACCCGGACCCGGACCCGGACCCGGACCCAGACCCGGACCCTTACCCGGACCCGGACCCGGACCCGGACCCGGACCCGGACCCGGACCCGGACCCAGACCTGGAACCTTACCCGGACCCAGACCCGGACCCGGACCCGGACCCTTGCCCGGACCCGGACCCGGACCCGGACCCTTGCCCGGACCCGGACCCGGACCCGGACCCGGACCCGGACCTGGACCCGGACCCGGACCCGGACCCTGACCATGACCCTGACCCTGACACGGAATGGCACCCTGACCCGGACCCGGACCCGGACCCTTACCCGGACCCGGACCCGGACCCGGACCCGGACCCGGACCCGGACCCGGACCCGGACCCGGACCCGGACCCGGACCCTTACCCGGACCCGGACCCGGACCCGGACCCGGACCCGGACCCTTACCCGGACCCGGACCCGGACCCTTACCCAGACCCGGACCCGGACCCGGACCCGGACCCGGACCCGGAACCGGAACCGGACCCTTACCCGGAACCGGAACCGGAACCGGACCCGGACCCTTACCCGAACCCGGACCCGGACCCGGACCCGGACCCGGACCCGGACCCGGACCCGGACCCTTACCAGGACCCGGACCCGGACCCGGACCCGGACCCAGACACTTACCCGGACCCGGACCCGGACCCGGACCCTGACCCGGACCCGGACCCGGACCCGGACCCTTACCCGGACCCGGACCCGGACCCGGACCCGGACATGGACCCGGACCCGGACATGGACCCGGACCTGGACCCGGACCCGGACCCGGACCATTACCCGGACCCGGACCCTTACCCGGACCCGGACCCGGACCCGGACCCGGACCCGGACCCAGACCCGGACACTTAACCGGACCCGGAACCGGACCCGGACCCGGACCCGGACCCGGACCCGGACCCGGACCAGGACCCTGACCATGACCCTGACCCTGACACGGAATGGCACCCGGACCCGGACCCGGACCCGGACCCGGACCCGGACCCGGACCCGGACCCGGACCCGGACCCGGACCCGGACCCGGACCCTTACCCGGACCCGGACCCGGACCCTTACCCGGACCCGGACCCGGACCCGGACCCGGAACTGGACCCTTACACGGAACCGGAACCAGAACCGGACCTGGACCCGGACCCGGACCCGGACCCTTACCCGGACCCGGACCCGGACCCGGACCCGGACCCGGACCCGGACCCGGAACTTTACCCGGACCCGGACCCGGACCCGGACCCGGACCCAGACACTTACCCGGACCCGGACCCGGACCCGGACCCGGACCAAGACCCGGACCCGGACCCGGACCCTTACCCGGACCCGGACCCGGACCCGGACCCGGACCCGGACCCTTACCCGGACCCGGACCCGGACCCGGACCCGGACCCGGACCCGGACCTTTACCCGGACCCGGACCCGGACCCGGACCCGGACCCGGACCCGCACCCGCACCCGGACCCGGACCCGGACCCGGACCCTTACCAGGACCCGCACCCGGACCCGGACCCGGACCCGGACCCAGACACTTACCCGGACCCGGACCCGGACCCGGACCCGGACCCGGACCCAGACCCGGACCCGGACCCGGACCCTTACCCGGACCCGGACCCGGACCCGGACCCGGACATGGACCCGGACCCTTACCCGGACCCGGACCCGGACCCGGACCCGGACCCGGACCCTTACCCGGACCCGGACCCGGACCCGGACCCGGACCCGGACCCGGACCCGGACCCGGACCCGGACCCGGACCCAGACCTGGAACATTACCCGGACCCGGACCATTACCCGGACCCGGACCCGGACCCTTGCCCGGAACCGGAACCGGACCCGGACCCGGACCCGGACCCGGACCCGGACCCGGACCCGGACCCGGACCCGGACCAGGACCCTGACCATGACCCTGACCCTGACACGGAATGGCACCCTGACCCGGACCCGGACCCGGACCCGGACCCGGACCCGGACCCGGACCCGGACCCGGACCCGGACCCGGACGCGGACCCGGACCCGGACCCGGACCCTTACCCGGACCCGGACCCGGACCCGGACCCGGACCCTTACCCGGACCCGGACCCGGACCCTTACCCGGACCCGGACCCGGACCCGGACCCGGACCCGGAACTGGACCCTTACCCGGAACCGGAACCGGAACCGGACCTGGACCCGGACCCGGACCCGGACCCGGACCCGGACCTCTACCCGGACCTGGACATGGAACAGGACACAGACCCGGACCCGGACCCGGACCCAGACCCGGACTCTTACCCGGACCCGGACCCGGACCCGGACCCGGACCCGGACCCGGTCCCGGACCATTACCCGGACCCGGACCCGGACCCGGACATTTACCTGGACCCTTACCAGGACCCGGACCCGGACCCAGACCCGGACCCGGACCCGGACCCGGACCCGGACCCGGACCCGGACCCGGACCCGGACCCGGACCCGGACCCGGACCTCTACCCGGACCTGGACATGGAACAGGACACAGACCCGGACCCGGACCCGGACCCAGACCCGGACTCTTGCCCGGACCCGGACCCGGACCCGGACCCGGACCCGGACCCGGACCCGGACCCGGACCCGGACCCGGACCCGGACCCGGACCCGGACCATTACCCGGACCCGGACCCTTACCCGGACACGGACCCGGACCCGGACCCGGACCCGGACCCGGACCCAGACCCGGACCCTTAACCGGACCCGGACCCGGACCCGGACCTGGACCCGGACCCAGACCCTTACCCGGACCCGGACCCGGACCCGGACCCGGACCCGGACCCGGACCCGGACCCGGACCCGGACCCAGACCTGGAAACTTACCCGGACCCGGACCCGGACCCGGACCCTTACCCGGACCCGGACCCGGACCCGGACCCGGACCCGGACCCGGACCCGGACCTCTACCCGGACCTGGACATGGAACAGGACACAGACCCGGACCCGGACCCGGACCCAGACCCGGACCCGGACCCGGACCCGGACCCGGACCCGGACCCGGACCCGGACCCGGACCCGGACCCGGACCCGGACCCAGACCTGGGACCTTACCCGGACCCGGACCCGGACCCGGACCCTTACCCGGACCCGGACCCGGACCCGGACATTTACCTGGACCCTTACCAGGACCCGGATCCGGACCCGGACCCGGACCCGGACCCGGACCCGGACCCGGACCCGGACCCGGACCCGGACCCGGACCCGGACCCGGACCCGGACCCGGACCCGGACCTCTACCCGGACCTGGACATGGAACAGGACACAGACCCGGACCCGGACCCAGACCCGGACTCTTACCCGGACCCGGACCCGGACCCGGACCCGGACCAGGACCCTGACCATGACCCTGACCCTGACACGGAATGGCACCCTGACCCGGACCCGGACCCGGACCCGGACCCGGACCCGGACCCGGACCCGGACCCGGACCCGGACCCGGACCCGGACCCGGACCCGGACCCGGACCCGGACCCTTACCCGGACCCGGACCCGGACCCGGACCCGGACCCTTACCCGGACCCGGACCCGGACCCTTACCCGGACCCGGACCCGGACCCGGACCCGGACCCGGACCCGGACCCGGACCTCTACCCGGACCTGGACATGGAACAGGACACAGACCCGGACCCGGACCCGGACCCAGACCCGGACCCGGACCCGGACCCGGACCCGGACCCGGACCCGGACCCAGACCTGGGACCTTATCCGGACCCGGACCCGGACCCGGACCCGGACCCGGACCCGGGCCTGACCCGGACCCGGACCCGGACATTTACCTGGACCCTTACCAGGACCCGGATCCGGACCCGGACCCGGACCCGGACCCGGACCCGGACCCGGACCCGGACCCGGACCCGGACCCGGACCTCTACCCGGACCTGGACATGGAACAGGACACAGACCCGGACCCGGACCCGGACCCAGACCCGGACTCTTGCCCGGACCCGGACCCGGACCCGGACCCGGACCCGGACCCGGACCCGGACCCGGACCCGGACCCGGACCCGGACCCGGACCCGGACCATTACCCGGACCCGGACCCTTACCCGGACACGGACCCGGACCCGGACCCGGACCCGGACCCGGACCCAGACCCGGACCCTTAACCGGACCCGGACCCGGACCCGGACCTGGACCCGGACCCAGACCCTTACCCGGACCCGGACCCGGACCCGGACCCGGACCCGGACCCGGACCCGGACCCGGACCCGGACCCAGACCTGGAAACTTACCCGGACCCGGACCCGGACCCGGACCCTTACCCGGACCCGGACCCGGACCCGGACCCGGACCCGGACCCGGACCCGGACCTCTACCCGGACCTGGACATGGAACAGGACACAGACCCGGACCCGGACCCGGACCCAGACCCGGACCCGGACCCGGACCCGGACCCGGACCCGGACCCGGACCCGGACCCGGACCCGGACCCGGACCCGGACCCAGACCTGGGACCTTACCCGGACCCGGACCCGGACCCGGACCCTTACCCGGACCCGGACCCGGACCCGGACATTTACCTGGACCCTTACCAGGACCCGGATCCGGACCCGGACCCGGACCCGGACCCGGACCCGGACCCGGACCCGGACCCGGACCCGGACCCGGACCCGGACCCGGACCCGGACCCGGACCCGGACCTCTACCCGGACCTGGACATGGAACAGGACACAGACCCGGACCCGGACCCAGACCCGGACTCTTACCCGGACCCGGACCCGGACCCGGACCCGGACCAGGACCCTGACCATGACCCTGACCCTGACACGGAATGGCACCCTGACCCGGACCCGGACCCGGACCCGGACCCGGACCCGGACCCGGACCCGGACCCGGACCCGGACCCGGACCCGGACCCGGACCCGGACCCGGACCCGGACCCTTACCCGGACCCGGACCCGGACCCGGACCCGGACCCTTACCCGGACCCGGACCCGGACCCTTACCCGGACCCGGACCCGGACCCGGACCCGGACCCGGACCCGGACCCGGACCTCTACCCGGACCTGGACATGGAACAGGACACAGACCCGGACCCGGACCCGGACCCAGACCCGGACCCGGACCCGGACCCGGACCCGGACCCGGACCCGGACCCAGACCTGGGACCTTATCCGGACCCGGACCCGGACCCGGACCCGGACCCGGACCCGGGCCTGACCCGGACCCGGACCCGGACATTTACCTGGACCCTTACCAGGACCCGGATCCGGACCCGGACCCGGACCCGGACCCGGACCCGGACCCGGACCCGGACCCGGACCCGGACCCGGACCCGGACCCGGACCCGGACCTCTACCCGGACCTGGACATGGAACAGGACACAGACCCGGACCCGGACCCGGACCCAGACCCGGACTCTTACCCGGACCCGGACCCGGACCCGGACCCGGACCCGGACCCGGACCCGGACCATTACCCGGACCCGGACCCTTACCCGGACACGGACCCGGACCCGGACCCGGACCCGGACCCAGACCCGGACCCTTAACCGGACCCGGACCCGGACCCGGACCCGGACCCGGACCCAGACCCTTACCCGGACCCGGACCCGGACCCGGACCCGGACCCGGACCCGGACCCGGACCCGGACCCGGACCCAGACCTGGAACCTTACCCGGACCCGGACCCGGACCCGGACCCTTACCCGGACCCGGACCCGGACCCGGACCCGGACCCGGACCCGGACCCGGACCTCTACCCGGACCTGGACCTGGAACAGGACACAGACCCGGACCCGGACCCGGACCCAGACCCGGACCCGGACCCGGACCCGGACCCGGACCCGGACCCGGACCCGGACCCGGACCCGGACCCGGACCCGGACCCAGACCTGGAACGTTACCCGGACCCGGACCCGGACCCGGACCCTTACCCGGACCCGGACCCGGACCCGGACCCGGACCCGGACCCGGACCCGGACCCGGACCCGGACCCGGACCTCTACCCGGACCTGGACATGGAACAGGACACAGACCCGGACCCGGACCCGGACCCAGACCCGGACCCTTACCCGGACCCGGACCCGGACCCGGACCCGGACCCGGACCCGGACCCGGACCATTACCCGGACCCGGACCTTTACCCGGACACGGACCCGGACCCGGACCCGGACCCGGACCCAGACCCGGACCCTTAACCGAACCCGGACCCGGACCCGGACCCGGACCCGGACCCAGACCCTTACCCGGACCCGGACCCGGACCCGGACCCGGACCCGGACCCGGACCCGGACCCGGACCCAGACCTGGAACCTTACCCGGACCCGGACCCGGACCCGGACCCTTACCCGGACCCGGACCCGGACCCGGACCCGGACCCGGACCCGGACCCTTGCCCGGAACCGGACCCGGACCCGGACCCGGACCCGGACCCGGACAAGGACCCTGACCATGACCCTGACCCTGACACGGAATGGCACCCTGACCCGGACCCGGACCCGGACCCGGACCCGGACCCGGACCCGGACCCGGACCCGGACCCGGACCATTACCCGGACCCGGACCCTTACCCGGACCCGGACCCGGACCCTTACCCGGACCCGGACCCGGACCCGGACCCGGACCCGGAACTGGACCCTTACCCGGAACCGGAACCGGAACCGGACCTGGACCCGGACCCGGACCCGGACCCTTACCCGGACCCGGACCCGGACCCGGACCCGGACCCGGACCCGGACCTTTACCCGGACCCGGACCCGGACCCGGACCCGGACCCAGACACTTACCCGGACCCGGACCCGGACCCGGACCCGGACCCGGACCCGGACCCGGACCATTACCCGGACCCGGACCCTTACCCGGACACGGACCCGGACCCGGACCCGGACCCGGACCCAGACCCGGACCCTTAACCGGACCCGGACCCGGACCCGGACCCGGACCCGGACCCAGACCCTTACCCGGACCCGGACCCGGACCCGGACCCGGACCCGGACCCGGACCCGGACCCGGACCCGGACCCAGACCTGGAACCTTACCCGGACCCGGACCCGGACCCGGACCCTTACCCGGACCCGGACCCGGACCCGGACCCGGACCCGGACCCGGACCCGGACCCGGACCTCTACCCGGACCTGGACCTGGAACAGGACACAGACCCGGACCCGGACCCGGACCCAGACCCGGACCCGGACCCGGACCCGGACCCGGACCCGGACCCGGACCCGGACCCGGACCCGGACCCGGACCCGGACCCAGACCTGGAACGTTACCCGGACCCGGACCCGGACCCGGACCCTTACCCGGACCCGGACCCGGACCCGGACCCGGACCCGGACCCGGACCCGGACCCGGACCCGGACCCGGACCTCTACCCGGACCTGGACATGGAACAGGACACAGACCCGGACCCGGACCCGGACCCAGACCCGGACCCTTACCCGGACCCGGACCCGGACCCGGACCCGGACCCGGACCCGGACCCGGACCATTACCCGGACCCGGACCTTTACCCGGACACGGACCCGGACCCGGACCCGGACCCGGACCCAGACCCGGACCCTTAACCGAACCCGGACCCGGACCCGGACCCGGACCCGGACCCAGACCCTTACCCGGACCCGGACCCGGACCCGGACCCGGACCCGGACCCGGACCCGGACCCGGACCCAGACCTGGAACCTTACCCGGACCCGGACCCGGACCCGGACCCTTACCCGGACCCGGACCCGGACCCGGACCCGGACCCGGACCCGGACCCTTGCCCGGAACCGGACCCGGACCCGGACCCGGACCCGGACCCGGACAAGGACCCTGACCATGACCCTGACCCTGACACGGAATGGCACCCTGACCCGGACCCGGACCCGGACCCGGACCCGGACCCGGACCCGGACCCGGACCCGGACCCGGACCATTACCCGGACCCGGACCCTTACCCGGACCCGGACCCGGACCCTTACCCGGACCCGGACCCGGACCCGGACCCGGACCCGGAACTGGACCCTTACCCGGAACCGGAACCGGAACCGGACCTGGACCCGGACCCGGACCCGGACCCTTACCCGGACCCGGACCCGGACCCGGACCCGGACCCGGACCCGGACCTTTACCCGGACCCGGACCCGGACCCGGACCCGGACCCAGACACTTACCCGGACCCGGACCCGGACCCAGACCCGGACCCGGACCCGGACCCTTACCCGGACCCGGACCCGGACCCGGACCCGGACCCGGACCCGGACCTTTACCCGGACCCGGACCCGGACCCGGACCCGGACCCGGACCCGGACCCGGACCCGGACCCGGACCCGGACCCGGACCCTTACCAGGACCCGGACCCGGACCCGGACCCGGACCCGGACCCAGACACTTACCCGTACCCGTACCCGGACCCGGACCCGGACCCAGACCCGGACCCGGACCCGGACCCTTACCCGGACCCGGACCCGGACCCGGACCCGGACCCGGACCCTTACCCGGACCCGGACCCGGACCCGGACCCGGACCCGGACCCGGACCCGGACCCGGACCCGGACCCGGACCCGGACCCGGACTCGGACCCGGACCCGGACCCAGACCTGGAACCTTACCCGGACCCGGACCATTACCCGGACCCGGACCCGGACCCTTGCCCGGAACCGGACCCGGACCCGGACCCGGACCCGGACCCGGACCCGGACCCGGACCCGGACCCGGACCCGGACCCGGACCCGGACCCAGACCTGGAACCTTACCCGGACCCGGACCATTACCCGGACCCGGACCCGGACCCGGAGCCGGACCCTTGCCCGGAACCGGACCCGGACCCGGACCCGGACCCGGACCCGGACCCGGACCCGGACCCGGACCCGGACCCAGACCCGGACCCTTAACCGGACCCGGACCCGGACCCGGACCCGGACCCAGACCCGGACCCTTACCCGGACCCGGACCCGGACCCGGACCCGGACCCGGACCCGGACCCGGACCCGGACCCGGACCCGGACTCGGACCCGGACCCAGACCCAGACCTGGAACCTTACCCGGACCCGGACCATTACCCGGACCCGGACCCGGACCCTTGGCCGGAACCGGACCCGGACCCGGACCCGGACCCGGACCCGGACCCGGACCCGGACCCGGACCCGGACCCGGACCCGGACCCAGACCTGGAACCTTACCCGGACCCGGACCATTACCCGGACCCGGACCCTTGCCCGGAACCGGACCCGGACCCGGACCCGGACCCGGACCCGGACCAGGACCCTGACCATGACCCTGACCCTGACACGGAATGGCACCCTGACCCGGACCCGGACCCGGACCCGGACCCGGACCCGGACCCGGACCCGGACCCGGACCCGGACCCGGACCCGGACCCGGACCCGGACCCTTACCCGGACCCGGACCCGGACCCTTACCCGGACCCGGACCCGGACCCGGACCCGGACCCGGACCCGGAACTGGACCCTTACCCGGAACCGGAACCGGAACCGGACCTGGACCCGGACCCGGACCCGGACCCGGACCCGGACCCGGACCCGGACCCGGACCCGGACCCGGACATTTACCCGGACCCTTACCCGGACCCTAACCCGGACCCAGACCTGGAACCTTACCCGGACCCGGACCCGGACCCGGACCCTTACCCGGACCCGGACCCGGACCCGGACCCGGACCCGGACCCGGACCCGGACCCGGACCCGGACCCGGACCTCTACCCGGACCTGGACATGGAACAGGACACAGACCCGGACCCGGACCCGGACCCAGACCCGGACCCGGACCCGGACCCGGACCCGGACCCGGACCCGGACCCGGACCCGGACCCGGACACGGACCCAGACCTGGGACCTTACCCGGACCCGGACCCGGACCCGGACCCTTACCCGGACCCGGACCCGGACCCGGACATTTACCTGGACCCTTACCAGGACCCGGACCCGGACCCGGACCCGGACCCGGACCCGGACCCGGACCCGGACCCGGACCCGGACCCGGACCCGGACCCGGACCCGGACCCGGACCTCTACCCGGACCTGGACATGGAACAGGACACAGACCCGGACCCAGACCCGGACCCAGACCCGGACTCTTACCCGGACCCGGACCCGGACCCGGACCCGGACCCGGACCCGGACCCGGACCATTACCCGGACCCGGACCCTTACCCGGACACGGACCCGGACCCGGACCCGGACCCGGACCCAGACCCGGACCCTTAACCGGACCCGGACCCGGACCCGGACCCGGACCCGGACCCAGACCCTTACCCGGACCCGGACCCGGACCCGGACCCGGACCCGGACCCGGACCCGGACCCGGACCCGGACCCAGACCTGGAACCTTACCCGGACCCGGACCCGGACCCGGACCCTTACCCGGACCCGGACCCGGACCCGGACCCGGACCCGGACCCGGACCCGGACCCGGACCCGGACCCGGACCTCTACCCGGACCTGGACCTGGAACAGGACACAGACCCGGACCCGGACCCGGACCCAGACCCGGACCCGGACCCGGACCCGGACCCGGACCCGGACCCGGACCCGGACCCGGACCCGGACCCGGACCCGGACCCGGACCCGGACCCAGACCTGGAACCTTACCCGGACCCGGACCCGGACCCGGACCCTTACCCGGACCCGGACCCGGACCCGGACCCGGACCCGGACCCGGACCCGGACCCGGACCCGGACTTCTACCCGGACCTGGACATGGAACAGGACACAGACCCGGACCCGGACCCGGACCCAGACCCGGACCCTTACCCGGACCCGGACCCGGACCCGGACCCGGACCCGGACCCGGACCCGGACCCGGACCCGGACCCGGACCATTACCCGGACCCGGACCTTTACCCGGACACGGACCCGGACCCGGACCCGGACCCGGACCCAGACCCGGACCCTTAACCGGACCCGGACCCGGACCCGGACCCGGACCCGGACCCAGACCCTTACCCGGACCCGGACCCGGACCCGGACCCGGACCCGGACCCGGACCCGGACCCGGACCCAGACCTGGAACCTTACCCGGACCCGGACCCGGACCCGGACCCTTACCCGGACCCGGACCCGGACCCGGACCCGGACCCGGACCCGGACCCTTGCCTGGAACCGGACCCGGACCCGGACCCGGACCCGGACCCGGACAAGGACCCTGACCATGACCCTGACCCTGACACGGAATGGCACCCGGACCCGGACCCGGACCCGGACCCGGACCCGGACCCGGACCCGGACCCGGACCCGGACCCGGACCCGGACCCGGACCCGGACCCTTACCCGGACCCGGACCCGGACCCTTACCCGGACCCGGACCCGGACCCGGACCCGGACCCGGAACTGGACCCTTACCCGGAACCGGAACCGGAACCGGACCTGGACCCGGACCCGGACCCGGACCTTTACCCGGACCCGGACCCGGACCCGGACCCGGACCCAGACACTTACCCGGACCCGGACCCAGACCCGGACCCAGACCCGGACCCAGACCCGGACCCTTACCCGGACCCGGACCCGGACCCGGACCCGGACCCGGACCTTTACCCGGACCCGGACCCGGACCCGGACCCGGACCCGGACCCGGACCCGGACCCGGACCCGGACCCGGACCCGGACCCTTACCAGGACCCGGACCCGGACCCGGACCCGGACCCAGACACTTACCCGTACCCGGACCCGGACCCGGACCTGGACCCAGACCCGGACCCGGACCCGGACCCTTACCCGGACCCGGACCCGGACCCGGACCCGGACCCGGACCCTTACCCGGACCCGGACCCGGACCCGGACCCGGACCCGGACCCGGACCCGGACCCGGACCCGGACCCGGACCCGGACCCGGACTCGGACCCGGACCCGGACCCAGACCTGGAACCTTACCCGGACCCGGACCATTACCCGGACCCGGACCCGGACCCTTGCCCGGAACCGGACCCGGACCCGGACCCGGACCCGGACCCGGACCCGGACCCGGACCCGGACCCGGACCCGGACCCGGACCCGGACCCGGACCCAGACCTGGAACCTTACCCGGACCCGGACCATTACCCGGACCCGGACCCGGACCCGGAGCCGGACCCTTGCCCGGAACCGGACCCGGACCCGGACCCGGACCCGGACCCGGACCCGGACCCGGACCCGGACCCAGACCCGGACCCTTAACCGGACCCGGACCCGGACCAGGAACCGGACCCGGACCCAGACCCTTACCCGGACCCGGACCCGAACCCGGACCCGGACCCGGACCCGGACACGGACCCGGACCCGGACCCAGACCTGGAACCTTACCCGGACCCGGACCCGGACCCGGACCCTTACCCGGACCCGGACCCGGACCCGGACCCGGACCCTTGCCCGGAACCGGACCCGGACCCGGACCCGGACCCGGACCCGGACCAGAACCCTGACCATGACCCTGACCCTAACACGGAATGGCACCCTGACCCGGACCCGGACCCGGACCCGGACCCGGACCCGGACCCGGACCCGGACCCAGACACTTACCCGGACCCGGACCCGGACCCGGACCCGGACCCAGACCCGGACCCGGACCCGGACCCTTACCCGGACCCGGACCCGGACCCGGACCCGGACCCGGACCTTTACCCGGACCCGGACCCGGACCCGGACCCGGACCCGGACCCGGACCCGGACCCAGACCCGGACCCGGACCCTTACCAGGACCAGGACCCGGACCCGGACCCGGACCCGGACCCGGACCCGGACCCGGACCCAGACACTTACCCGGACCCGGACCCGGACCCGGACCCGGACCCAGACCCGGACCCGGACCCGGACCCTTACCCGGACACGGACCCGGACCCGGACCCGGACCCGGACATGGAACCGGACCCTTACCCGGACCCGGACCCGGACCCGGACCCGGACCCGGACCCTTACCCGGACCCGGACCCGGACCCGGACCCGGACCCGGACCCGGACCCGGACCCGGACCCGGACTCGGACCCGGACCCAGACCCAGACCTGGAACCTTACCCGGACCCGGACCATTACCCGGACCCGGACCCGGACCCTTGGCCGGAACCGGACCCGGACCCGGACCCGGACCCGGACCCGGACCCGGACCCGGACCCGGACCCGGACCCGGACCCGGACCCGGACCCAGACCTGGAACCTTACCCGGACCCGGACCATTACCCGGACCCGGACCCTTGCCCGGAACCGGACCCGGACCCGGACCGGAACCCGGACCCGGACCCGGACCAGGACCCTGACCATGACCCTGACCCTGACACGGAATGGCACCCTGACCCGGACCCGGACCCGGACCCGGACCCGGACCCGGACCCGGACCCGGACCCGGACCCGGACCCGGACCCGGACCCGGACCCGGACCCTTACCCGGACCCGGACCCGGACCCTTACCCGGACCCGGACCCGGACCCGGACCCGGACCCGGACCCGGACCCGGAACTGGACCCTTACCCGGAACCGGAACCGGAACCGGACCTGGACCCGGACCCGGACCCGGACCCGGACCCGGACCCGGACCCGGACCCGGACCCGGACCCGGACCCGGACATTTACCCGGACCCTTACCCGGACCCGGACCCGGACCCGGACATTTACCTGGACCCTTACCAGGACCCGGACCCGGACCCGGACCCGGACCCGGACCCGGACCCGGACCCGGACCCGGACCCGGACCCGGACCCGGACCTCTACCCGGACCTGGACATGGAACAGGACACAGACCCGGACCCGGACCCGGACCCAGACCCGGACCCTTACCCGGACCCGGACCCGGACCCGGACCCGGACCCGGACCCGGACCATTACCCGGACCCGGACCCTTACCCGGACCCGGACCCGGACCCGGACCCGGACCCTTGCCCGGAACCGGACCCGGACCCGGACCCGGACCCGGACCCGGACCAGGACCCTGACCATGACCCTGACCCTAACACGGAATGGCACCCTGACCCGGACCCGGACCCGGACCCGGACCCGGACCCGGACCCGGACCCGGACCCGGACCCGGACCCGGACCCGGACCCGGACCCTTACCCCGACCCGGACCCGGACCCGGACCCCTACCCGGACCCGGACCCGGACCCTTACCCGGACCCGGACCCGGACCCGGACCCGGACCCGGACCTTTACCCGGACCCGGACCCGGACCCGGACCCGGACCCGGACCCGGACCCGGACCCGGACCCGGACCCGGACCCGGACCCTTACCAGGACCCGGACCCGGACCCGGACCCGGACCCAGACACTTACCCGTACCCGGACCCGGACCCGGACCCGGACCCAGACCCGGACCCGGACCCGGACCCTTACCCGGACCCGGACCCGGACCCGGACCCGGACCCGGACCCTTACCCGGACCCGGACCCGGACCCGGACCCGGACCCGGACCCGGACCCGGACCCGGACCCGGACCCGGACCCGGACCCGGACCCGGACCCGGACCCAGACCTGGAACCTTACCCGGACCCGGACCATTACCCGGACCCGGACCCGGACCCGGAGCCGGACCCTTGCCCGGAACCGGACCCGGACCCGGACCCGGACCCGGACCCGGACCCGGACCCGGACCCGGACCCGGACCCAGACCCGGACCCTTAACCGGACCCGGACCCGGACCAGGAACCGGACCCGGACCCAGACCCTTACCCGGACCCGGACCCGAACCCGGACCCGGACCCGGACCCGGACACGGACCCGGACCCGGACCCAGACCTGGAACCTTACCCGGACCCGGACCCGGACCCGGACCCTTACCCGGACCCGGACCCGGACCCGGACCCGGACCCTTGCCCGGAACCGGACCCGGACCCGGACCCGGACCCGGACCCGGACCCGGACCAGAACCCTGACCATGACCCTGACCCTAACACGGAATGGCACCCTGACCCGGACCCGGACCCGGACCCGGACCCGGACCCGGACCCGGACCCGGACCCAGACACTTACCCGGACCCGGACCCGGACCCGGACCCGGACCCAGACCCGGACCCGGACCCTTACCAGGACCAGGACCCGGACCCGGACCCGGACCCGGACCCGGACCCGGACCCAGACACTTACCCGGACCCGGACCCGGACCCGGACCCGGACCCAGACCCGGACCCGGACCCGGACCCTTACCCGGACACGGACCCGGACCCGGACCCGGACCCGGACATGGAACCGGACCCTTACCCGGACCCGGACCCGGACCCGGACCCGGACCCGGACCCTTACCCGGACCCGGACCCGGACCCGGACCCGGACCCGGACCCGGACCCGGACCCGGACCCGGACCCGGACCCGGACCCGGACTCGGACCCGGACCCAGACCCAGACCTGGAACCTTACCCGGACCCGGACCATTACCCGGACCAGGACCCGGACCCTTGGCCGGAACCGGACCCGGACCCGGACCCGGACCCGGACCCGGACCCGGACCCGGACCCGGACCCGGACCCGGACCCGGACCCGGACCCAGACCTGGAACCTTACCCGGACCCGGACCATTACCCGGACCCGGACCCTTGCCCGGAACCGGACCCGGACCCGGACCGGAACCCGGACCCGGACCCGGACCAGGACCCTGACCATGACCCTGACCCTGACACGGAATGGCACCCTGACCCGGACCCGGACCCGGACCCGGACCCGGACCCGGACCCGGACCCGGACCCGGACCCGGACCCGGACCCGGACCCGGACCCGGACCCGGACCCTTACCCGGACCCGGACCCGGACCCGGACCCGGACCCGGACCCGGACCCGGAACTGGACCCTTACCCGGAACAGGAACCGGAACCGGACCTGGACCCGGACCCGGACCCGGACCCGGACCCGGACCCGGACCCGGACCCGGACCCGGACCCGGACCCGGACATTTACCCGGACCCTTACCCGGACCCGGACCCGGACCCGGACATTTACCTGGACCCTTACCAGGACCCGGACCCGGACCCGGACCCGGACCCGGACCCGGACCCGGACCCGGACCCGGACCCGGACCCGGACCTCTACCCGGACCTGGACATGGAACAGGACACAGACCCGGACCCGGACCCGGACCCAGACCCGGACCCTTACCCGGACCCGGACCCGGACCCGGACCCGGACCCGGACCCGGACCATTACCCGGACCCGGACCCTTACCCGGACCCGGACCCGGACCCGGACCCGGACCCTTGCCCGGAACCGGACCCGGACCCGGACCCGGACCCGGACCCGGACCAGGACCCTGACCATGACCCTGACCCTAACACGGAATGGCACCCTGACCCGGACCCGGACCCGGACCCGGACCCGGACCCGGACCCGGACCCGGACCCGGACCCGGACCCGGACCCGGACCCGGACCCTTACCCCGACCCGGACCCGGACCCGGACCCCTACCCGGACCCGGACCCGGACCCTTACCCGGACCCGGACCCGGACCCGGACCCGGACCCGGAACTGGACCCTTACCCGGAACCGGGACCGGAACCGGACCTGGACCCGGACCCGGACCCGGACCGTTACCCGGACCCGGACCCGGACCCAGACCCGGACCTTTACCCGGACCCGGACCCGGACCCGGACCCGGACCCGGACCCTTACCAGGACCCGGACCCGGACCCGGACCCGGACCCGGACCCAGACACTTACCCGGACCCGGACCCGGACCCGGACCCAGACCCGGACCCGGACCCGGACCCGGACCCTTACCCGGACCCGGACCCGGACCCGGACCCGGACCCGGACCCGGACCCGGACCCGGACCTTTACCCGGACCCGGACCCGGACCCGGACCCGGACCCGGACCCGGACCAGGACCCGGACCCGGACCCTTACCAGGACCCGGACCCGGACCCGGACCCGGATCCGGACCCAGACACTTACCCGTACCCGGACACGGACGCGGACCCGGACCCAGACCCTTACCCGGACCCGGACCCGGACCCGGACCCGGACCCGGACCCGGACCCGGACCCGGACCCGGACCCGGACCCGGACCCGGACCCGGACCCTTACCCGGACCCGGACCCGGACCCTTACCCGGACCCGGACCCGGACCCGGACCCGGACCCGGAACTGGACCCTTACCCGGAACCGGAACCGGAACCGGACCTGGACCCGGACCCGGACCCGGACCCGGACCCGGACCTCTACCCGGACCTGGACATGGAACAGGACACAGACCCGGACCCGGACCCGGACCCAGACCCGGACTCTTACCCGGACCCGGACCCGGACCCGGACCATTACCCGGACCCGGACCCGGACCCGGACATTTACCTGGACCCTTACCAGGACCCGGACCCGGACCCAGACCCGGACCCGGACCCGGACCCGGACCCGGACCCGGACCCGATCCCGGACCCGGACCCGGACCTCTACCCGGACCTGGACATGGAACAGGACACAGACCCGGACCCGGACCCGGACCCAGACCCGGACTCTTGCCCGGACCCGGACCCGGACCCGGACCCGGACCCGGACCCGGACCCTTACCCGGACCCGGACCCGGACCCGGACCCGGACCCTTACCCGGACCCGGACCCGGACCCTTACCCGGACCCGGACCCGGACCCGGACCCGGACCCGGAACTGGACCCTTACCCGGAACCGGAACCGGAACCGGACCTGGACCCGGACCCGGACCCGGACCCGGACCCGGACCTCTACCCGGACCTGGACATGGAACAGGACACAGACCCGGACCCGGACCCGGACCCAGACCCGGACTCTTACCCGGACCCGGACCCGGACCCGGACCATTACCCGGACCCGGACCCGGACCCGGACATTTACCTGGACCCTTACCAGGACCCGGACCCGGACCCAGACCCGGACCCGGACCCGGACCCGGACCCGGACCCGGACCCGATCCCGGACCCGGACCCGGACCTCTACCCGGACCTGGACATGGAACAGGACACAGACCCGGACCCGGACCCGGACCCAGACCCGGACTCTTGCCCGGACCCGGACCCGGACCCGGACCCGGACCCGGACCCGGACCCGGACCCGGACCCGGACCATTACCCGGACCCGGACCCTTACCCGGACACGGACCCGGACCCGGACCCGGACCCGGACCCAGACCCGGACCCTTAACCGGACCCGGACCCGGACCCGGACCCGGACCCGGACCCAGACCCTTACCCGGACCCGGACCCGGACCCGGACCCGGACCCGGACCCGGACCCGGACCCGGACCCGGACCCGGACCCAGACCTGGAACCTTACCCGGACCCGGACCCGGACCCGGACCCTTACCCGGACCCGGACCCGGACCCGGACCCGGACCCGGACCCGGACCCGGACCCGGACCCGGACCCGGACCTCTACCCGGACCTGGACATGGAACAGGACACAGACCCGGACCCGGACCCGGACCCAGACCCGGACCCGGACCCGGACCCGGACCCGGACCCGGACCCGGACCCAGACCTGGGACCTTACCCGGACCCGGACCCGGACCCGGACCCTTACCCGGACCCGGACCCGGACCCGGACCCGGACCCGGACCCGGACCCGGACCCGGACCCGGACCCGGACCTCTACCCGGACCTGGACATGGAACAGGACACAGACCCGGACCCGGACCCGGACCCAGACCCGGACCCGGACCCGGACCCGGACCCGGACCCGGACCCAGACCTGGGACCTTACCCGGACCCGGACCCGGACCCGGACCCTTACCCGGACCCGGACCCGGACCCGGACATTTACCTGGACCCTTACCAGGACCCGGACCCGGACCCGGACCCGGACCCGGACCCGGACCCGGACCCGGACCCGGACCCGGACCCGGACCCGGACCCGGACCCTGACCCGGACCCGGACCCTTACCCGGACCCGGACCCAGACCCAGACCCAGACCTGGACCTGGAACAGGACACAGACCCGGAACCTTACCCGGACCCGGACCCGGACCCGGACCCGGACCCTTACCCGGACCCGGACCCGGACCCGGACCCGGACCCGGACCCGGACCCGGACCCGGACCCGGAACCGGACCTCTACCCGGACCTGGACCTGGAACAGGACACAGACCCGGACCCGGACCCGGACCCAGACCCGGACCCGGACCCGGACCCGGACCCGGACCCGGACCCGGACCCGGACCCGGACCCGGACCCGGACCCGGACCCGGACCCGGACCCAGACCTGGAACCTTACCCGGACCCGGACCCGGACCCGGACCCTTACCCGGACCCGGACCCGGACCCGGACCCGGACCCGGACCCGGACCCGGACCCGGACCCGGACCCGGACCTCTACCCGGACCTGGACATGGAACAGGACACAGACCCGGACCCGGACCCGGACCCAGACCCGGACCCTTACCCGGACCCGGACCCGGACCCGGACCCGGACCCGGACCCGGACCCGGATCATTACCCGGACCCGGACCTTTACCCGGACACGGACCCGGACCCGGACCCGGACCCGGACCCAGACCCGGACCCTTAACCGGACCCGGACCCGGACCCGGACCCGGACCCGGACCCAGACCCTTACCCGGACCCGGACCCGGACCC
The DNA here is from genome assembly GCA_022577455.1 of Arizona elegans. Classification (NCBI taxonomy): domain Eukaryota; kingdom Metazoa; phylum Chordata; class Lepidosauria; order Squamata; family Colubridae; genus Arizona; species Arizona elegans. The sequence goes on from JAKOOJ010000026.1 coordinate 1,000,341, forward strand.
GGACCCGGACCCGGACCCGGACCCGGACCCGGACCCGGACCCGGACCCGGACCCAGACCTGGAACCTTACCCGGACCCGGACCCGGACCCGGACCCTTACCCGGACCCGGACCCGGACCCGGACCCGGACCCGGACCCGGACCCGGACCCTTGCCCGGAACCGGACCCGGACCCGGACCCGGACCCGGACCCGGACCCGGACCCGGACCCGGACCCGGACCTCTACCCGGACCTGGACATGGAACAGGACACAGACCCGGACCCGGACCCGGACCCAGACCCGGACTCTTGCCCGGACCCGGACCCGGACCCGGACCCGGACCCGGACCCGGACCCGGACCCGGACCCGGACCCGGACCCGGGCCCGGACCATTACCCGGACCCGGACCCTTACCCGGACACGGACCCGGACCCGGACCCGGACCCGGACCCAGACCCGGACCCTTAACCGGACCCGGACCCGGACCCGGACCCGGACCCGGACCCAGACCCTTACCCGGACCCGGACCCGGACCCGGACCCGGACCCGGACCCGGACCCGGACCCGGACCCGGACCCAGACCTGGAACCTTACCCGGACCCGGACCCGGACCCGGACCCTTACCCGGACCCGGACCCGGACCCGGACCCGGACCCGGACCCGGACCCGGACCCGGACCCGGACCTCTACCCGGACCTGGACATGGAACAGGACACAGACCCGGACCCGGACCCGGACCCAGACCCGGACCCGGACCCGGACCCGGACCCGGACCCGGACCCGGACCCGGACCCGGACCCGGACCTCTACCCGGACCTGGATATGGAACAGGACACAGACCCGGACCCGGACCCGGACCCAGACCCGGACTCTTGCCCGGACCCGTACCCGGACCCGGACCCGGACCCGGACCCGGACCCGGACCCGGACCCGGACCCGGACCCGGACCCGGACCCGGACCATTACCCGGACCCGGACCCTTACCCGGACACGGACCCGGACCCGGACCCGGACCCGGACCCAGACCCGGACCCTTAACCGGACCCGGACCCGGACCCGGACCCGGACCCGGACCCAGACCCTTACCCGGACCCGGACCCGGACCCGGACCCGGACCCGGACCCGGACCCGGACCCGGACCCGGACCCGGACCCAGACCTGGAACCTTACCCGGACCCGGACCCGGACCCGGACCCTTACCCGGACCCGGACCCGGACCCGGACCCGGACCCGGACCCGGACCCGGACCCGGACCCGGACCCGGACCCGGACCTCTACCCGGACCTGGACATGGAACAGGACACAGACCCGGACCCGGACCCGGACCCAGACCCGGACCCGGACCCGGACCCGGACCCGGACCCGGACCCGGACCCGGACCCGGACCCGGACCCGGACCCAGACCTGGGACCTTACCCGGACCCGGACCCGGACCCGGACCCTTACCCGGACCCGGACCCGGACCCGGACATTTACCTGGACCCTTACCAGGACCCGGACCCGGACCCGGACCCGGACCCGGACCCGGACCCGGACCCGGACCCGGACCCGGACCCGGACCCGGACCCGGACCCGGACCCGGACCTCTACCCGGACCTGGACATGGAACAGGACACAGACCCGGACCCGGACCCGGACCCAGACCCGGACTCTTACCCGGACCCGGACCCGGACCCGGACCCGGACCCGGACCCGGACCCGGACCATTACCCGGACCCGGACCCTTACCCGGACACGGACCCGGACCCGGACCCGGACCCGGACCCAGACCCGGACCCTTAACCGGACCCGGACCCGGACCCGGACCCGGACCCGGACCCAGACCCTTACCCGGACCCGGACCCGGACCCGGACCCGGACCCGGACCCGGACCCGGACCCAGACCTGGAACCTTACCCGGACCCGGACCCGGACCCGGACCCTTACCCGGACCCGGACCCGGACCCGGACCCGGACCCGGACCCGGACCCGGACCCGGACCCGGACCTCTACCCGGACCCGGACCTGGAACAGGACACAGACCCGGACCCGGACCCGGACCCAGACCCGGACCCGGACCCGGACCCGGACCCGGACCCGGACCCGGACCCGGACCCGGACCCGGACCCGGACCCAGACCTGGAACCTTACCCGGACCCGGACCCGGACCCGGACCCTTACCCGGACCCGGACCCGGACCCGGACCCGGACCCGGACCCGGACCCGGACCCGGACCCGGACCCGGACCTCTACCCGGACCTGGACATGGAACAGGACACAGACCCGGACCCGGACCCGGACCCAGACCCGGACCCATACCCGGACCCGGACCCAGACCCGGACCCGGACCCGGACCCGGACCCGGACCCGGACCATTACCCGGACCCGGACCTTTACCCGGACACGGACCCGGACCCGGAACCGGACCCGGACCCAGACCCGGACCCTTAACCGGACCCGGACCCGGACCCGGACCCGGACCCGGACCCAGACCTGGAACCTTACCCGGACCCGGACCCGGACCCGGACCCTTACCCGGACCCGGACCCGGACCCGGACCCGGACCCGGACCCGGACCCGGACCCGGACCCTTGCCCGGAACCGGACCCGGACCCGGACCCGGACCCGGACCCGGACCCGGACAAGGCCCTGACCATGACCCTGACACTGACACGGAATGGCACCCTGACCCGGACCCGGACCCGGACCCGGACCCGGACCCGGACCCGGACCCGGACCCTTACCCGGACCCGGACCCGGACCCGGACCCGGACCCGGACCCGGACCCTTACCCGGACCCGGACCCGGACCCGGACCCGGACCCGGACCCGGACCCGGACCCGGACCCGGACCTCTACCCGGACCTGGACATGGAACAGGACACAGACCCGGACCCGGACCCGGACCCAGACCCGGACCCGGACCCGGACCCGGACCCGGACCCGGACCCGGACCCGGACCCGGACCCGGACCCGGACCCGGACCTCTACCCGGACCTGGACATGGAACAGGACACAGACCCGGACCCGGACCCGGACCCAGACCCGGACTCTTGCCCGGACCCGTACCCGTACCCGTACCCGGACCCGGACCCGGACCCGGACCCGGACCCGGACCCGGACCCGGACCCGGACCCGGACCATTACCCGGACCCGGACCCTTACCCGGACACGGACCCGGACCCGGATCCGGACCCGGACCCAGACCCGGACCCTTAACCGGACCCGGACCCGGACCCGGACCCGGACCCGGACCCAGACCCTTACCCGGACCCGGACCCGGACCCGGACCCGGACCCGGACCCGGACCCGGACCCGGACCCGGACCCGGACCCAGACCTGGAACCTTACCCGGACCCGGACCCGGACCCGGACCCTTACCCGGACCCGGACCCGGACCCGGACCCGGACCCGGACCCGGACCCGGACCCGGACCCGGACCCGGACCTCTACCCGGACCTGGACATGGAACAGGACACAGACCCGGACCCGGACCCGGACCCAGACCCGGACCCGGACCCGGACCCGGACCCGGACCCGGACCCGGACCCGGACCCGGACCCGGACCCGGACCCAGACCTGGGACCTTACCCGGACCCGGACCCGGACCCGGACCCTTACCCGGACCCGGACCCGGACCCGGACATTTACCTGGACCCTTACCAGGACCCGGACCCGGACCCGGACCCGGACCCGGACCCGGACCCGGACCCGGACCCGGACCCGGACCCGGACCCGGACCCGGACCTCTACCCGGACCTGGACATGGAACAGGACACAGACCCGGACCCGGACCCGGACCCAGACCCGGACTCTTACCCGGACCCGGACCCGGACCCGGACCCGGACCCGGACCCGGACCCGGACCATTACCCGGACCCGGACCCTTACCCGGACACGGACCCGGACCCGGACCCGGACCCGGACCCAGACCCGGACCCTTAACCGGACCCGGACCCGGACCCGGACCCGGACCCGGACCCAGACCCTTACCCGGACCCGGACCCGGACCCGGACCCGGACCCGGACCCGGACCCGGACCCGGACCCGGACCCAGACCTGGAACCTTACCCGGACCCGGACCCGGACCCGGACCCTTACCCGGACCCGGACCCGGACCCGGACCCGGACCCGGACCCGGACCCGGACCCGGACCCGGACCCGGACCTCTACCCGGACCTGGACCTGGAACAGGACACAGACCCGGACCCGGACCCGGACCCAGACCCGGACCCGGACCCGGACCCGGACCCGGACCCGGACCCGGACCCGGACCCGGACCCGGACCCGGACCCGGACCCAGACCTGGAACCTTACCCGGACCCGGACCCGGACCCGGACCCTTACCCGGACCCGGACCCGGACCCGGACCCGGACCCGGACCCGGACCCGGACCCGGACCCGGACCCGGACCTCTACCCGGACCTGGACATGGAACAGGACACAGACCCGGACCCGGACCCGGACCCAGACCCGGACCCATACCCGGACCCGGACCCGGACCCGGACCCGGACCCGGACCCGGACCCGGACCATTACCCGGACCCGGACCTTTACCCGGACACGGACGCGGACCCGGACCCGGACCCGGACCCAGACCCGGACCCTTAACCGGACCCGGACCCGGACCCGGACCCGGACCCGGACCCAGACCTGGAACCTTACCCGGACCCGGACCCGGACCCGGACCCTTACCCGGACCCGGACCCGGACCCGGACCCGGACCCGGACCCGGACCCTTGCCCGGAACCGGACCCGGACCCGGACCCGGACCCGGACCCGGACCCGGACAAGGACCCTGACCATGACCCTGACACTGACACGGAATGGCACCCTGACCCGGACCCGGACCCGGACCCGGACCCGGACCCGGACCCGGACCCGGACCCGGACCCGGACCCGGACCCGGACCCTTACCCGGACCCGGACCCGGACCCTTACCCGGACCCGGACCCGGACCCGGACCCGGACCCGGAACTGGACCCTTACCCGGAACCGGAACCGGAACCGGACCTGGACCCGGACCCGGACCAGGACCCTTACCCGGACCCGGACCCGGACCCGGACCCGGACCCGGACCCGGACCCGGACCCGGACCTTTACCCGGACCCGGACCCGGACCCGGACCCGGACCCAGACCCTTACCCGGACCCGGACCCGGACCCGGACCCGGACCCGGACCCGGACCCGGACCCGGACCCGGACCCAGACCTGGAACCTTACCCGGACCCGGACCCGGACCCGGACCCTTACCCGGACCCGGACCCGGACCCGGACCCGGACCCGGACCCGGACCCGGACCCGGACCCGGACCCGGACCTCTACCCGGACCTGGACATGGAACAGGACACAGACCCGGACCCGGACCCGGACCCAGACCCGGACCCGGACCCGGACCCAGACCCGGACCCGGACCCGGACCCGGACCCGGACCCGGACCCAGACCTGGGACCTTACCCGGACCCGGACCCGGACCCGGACCCTTACCCGGACCCGGACCCGGACCCGGACATTTACCTGGACCCTTACCAGGACCCGGACCCGGACCCGGACCCGGACCCGGACCCGGACCCGGACCCGGACCCGGACCCGGACCCGGACCCGGACCCGGACCCGGACCCGGACCTCTACCCGGACCTGGACATGGAACAGGACACAGACCCGGACCCGGACCCGGACCCAGACCCGGACTCTTACCCGGACCCGGACCCGGACCCGGACCCGGACCCGGACCCGGACCCGGACCATTACCCGGACCCGGAACCTTACCCGGACACGGACCCGGACCCGGACCCGGACCCGGACCCAGACCCGGACCCTTAACCGGACCCGGACCCGGACCCGGACCCGGACCCGGACCCAGACCCTTACCCGGACCCGGACCCGGACCCGGACCCGGACCCGGACCCGGACCCGGACCCGGACCCAGACCTGGAACCTTACCCGGACCCGGACCCGGACCCGGACCCTTACCCGGACCCGGACCCGGACCCGGACCCGGACCCGGACCCGGACCCGGACCCGGACCCGGACCCGGACCTCTACCCGGACCTGGACCTGGAACAGGACACAGACCCGGACCCGGACCCGGACCCAGACCCGGACCCGGACCCGGACCCGGACCCGGACCCGGACCCGGACCCGGACCCGGACCCGGACCCGGACCCGGACCCGGACCCAGACCTGGAACCTTACCCGGACCCGGACCCGGACCCGGACCCTTACCCGGACCCGGACCCGGACCCGGACCCGGACCCGGACCCGGACCCGGACCCGGACCCGGACCTCTACCCGGACCTGGACATGGAACAGGACACAGACCCGGACCCGGACCCGGACCCAGACCCGGACCCTTACCCGGACCCGGACCCGGACCCGGACCCGGACCCGGACCCGGACCCGGACCATTACCCGGACCCGGACCTTTACCCGGACACGGACCCGGACCCGGACCCGGACCCGGACCCAGACCCGGACCCTTAACCGGACCCGGACCCGGACCCGGACCCGGACCCGGACCCGGACCCAGACCCTTACCCGGACCCGGACCCGGACCCGGACCCGGACCCGGACCCGGACCCGGACCCGGACCCGGACCCGGACCCTGACCCGGAACCTTACCCGGACCCGGACCCGGACCCGGACCCTTACCCGGACCCGGACCCGGACACGGACCCGGACCCGGACCCGGACCCTTGCCCGGAACCGGACCCGGACCCGGACCCGGACCCGGACCCGGACAAGGACCCTGACCATGACCCTGACCCTGACACGGAATGGCACCCTGACCCGGACCCGGACCCGGACCCGGACCCGGACCCGGACCCGGACCCGGACCCGGACCCGGACCCTTACCCGGACCCGGACCCGGACCCGGACCCTTACCCGGACCCGGACCCGGACCCGGACCCGGACCCGGAACTGGACCCTTACCCGGAACCGGAACCGGAACCGGACCTGGACCCGGACCCGGACCCGGACCCTTACCCGGACCCGGACCCGGACCCGGACCCGGACCCGGACCCGGACCCGGACCCGGACCTTTACCCGGACCCGGACCCGGACCCGGACCCGGACCCGGACCCAGACACTTACCCGGACCCGGACCCGGACCCGGACCCGGACCCAGACCCGGACCCGGACCCGGACCCGGACCCGGACCTTTACCCGGACCCGGACCCGGACCCGGACCCGGACCCGGACCCGGACCCGGACCCGGACCCGGACCCGGACCCGGACCCGGACCAGAACCCTGACCATGACCCTGACCCTAACACGGAATGGCACCCTGACTCGGACCCGGACCCGGACCCGGACCCGGACCCGGACCCGGACCCGGACCCAGACACTTACCCGGACCCGGACCCGGACCCGGACCCGGACCCAGACCCGGACCCGGACCCGGACCCTTACCCGGACCCGGACCCGGACCCGGACCCGGACCCGGACCTTTACCCGGACCCGGACCCGGACCCGGACCCGGACCCGGACCCGGACCCAGACCCGGACCCGGACCCTTACCAGGACCAGGACCCGGACCCGGACCCGGACCCGGACCCGGACCCGGACCCAGACACTTACCCGTACCCGGACCCGGACCCGGACCCGGACCCAGACCCGGACCCGGACCCGGACCCTTACCCGGACCCGGACCCGGACCCGGACCCGGACCCGGACATGGAACCGGACCCTTACCCGGACCCGGACCCGGACCCGGACCCGGACCCGGACCCTTACCCGGACCCGGACCCGGACCCGGACCCGGACCCGGACCCGGACCCGGACCCGGACCCGGACCCGGACTCGGACCCGGACCCGGACCCAGACCTGGAACCTTACCCGGACCCGGACCATTACCCGGACCCGGACCCGGACCCTTGGCCGGAACCGGACCCGGACCCGGACCCGGACCCGGACCCGGACCCGGACACGGACACGGACCCGGACCCAGACCTGGAACCTTACCCGGACCCGGACCATTACCCGGACCCGGACCCTTGCCCGGAAACGGACCCGGACCCGGACCCGGACCCGGACCCGGAACCGGACCAGGACCCTGACCATGACCCTGACCATGACACGGAATGGCACCCTGACCCGGACCCGGACCCGGACCCGGACCCGGACCCGGACCCGGACCCGGACCCGGACCCGGACCCTTACCCGGACCCGGACCCGGACCCTTACCCGGACCCGGACCCGGACCCGGACCCGGACCCGGACCCGGACCCGGAACTGGACCCTTACCCGGAACCGGAACCGGAACCGGACCTGGACCCGGACCCGGACCCGGACCCGGACCCGGACCCGGACCCGGACCCGGACCCGGACCCGGACATTTACCCGGACCCTTACCCGGACCCGGACCCGGACCCGGACATTTACCTGGACCCTTACCAGGACCCGGACCCGGACCCGGACCCGGACCCGGACCCGGACCCGGACCCGGACCCGGACCCGGACCCGGACCCGGACCTCTACCCGGACCTGGACATGGAACAGGACACAGACCCGGACCCGGACCCGGAACCCAGACCCGGACCCTTACCCGGACCCGGACCCGGACCCGGACCCGGACCCGGACCCGGACCATTACCCGGACCCGGACCCTTACCCGGACACGGACCCGGACCCGGACCCGGACCCGGACCCAGACCCGGACCCTTAACCGGACCCGGACCCGGACCAGGACCCGGACCCGGACCCAGACCCTTACCCGGACCCGGACCCGGACCCGGACCCGGACACGGACCCGGACCCGGACCCGGACCCGGACCCGGACCCGGACCCGGACCCAGACCTGGAACCTTACCCGGACCCGGACCCGGACCCGGACCCTTACCCGGACCCGGACCCGGACCCGGACCCGGACCCTTGCCCGGAACCGGACCCGGACCCGGACCCGGACCCGGACCCGGACCAGGACCCTGACCATGACCCTGACCCTAACACGGAATGGCACCCTGACCCGGACCCGGACCCGGACCCGGACCCGGACCCGGACCCGGACCTGGACCCGGACCCGGACCCGGACCCGGACCCGGACCCTTACCCCGACCCGGACCCGGACCCGGACCCTTACCCGGACCCGGACCCGGACCCTTACCCGGACCCGGACCCGGACCCGGACCCGGACCCGGAACTGGACCCTTACCCGGAACCGGAACCGGAACCGGACCTGGACCCGGACCCGGACCCGGACCGTTACCCGGACCCGGACCCGGACCCGGACCCGGACCTTTACCCGGACCCGGACCCGGACCCGGACCCGGACCCGGACCCTTACCAGGACCCGGACCCGGACCCGGACCCGGACCCGGACCCAGACACTTACCCGGACCCGGACCCGGACCCGGACCCAGACCCGGACCCGGACCCGGACCCGGACCCTTACCCGGACCCGGACCAGGACCCGGACCCAGACCCTGACCCGGACCCGGACCCGGACCCGGACCCGGACCCGGAACCGGAACCGGAACCGGAATCGGACCTGGACCCGGACCCTTACCCGGACCCGGACCCGGACCCGGACCCGGACCCGGACCCAGAACCGGACCCTTACCAGGACCCGGACCCGGACCCGGACCCGGACCCAGACACTTACCCGGACCCGGACCTGGACCCGGACCCGGACCCGGACCCGGACCCGGACCCGGACCCGGAACCTTACCCGGACCCGGACCCGGACTCGGACCCGGACCCGGACCCAGACCTGGAACCTTACCCGGACCCGGACCATTACCCGGACCCGGACCCGGACCCTTGCCCGGACCCGGACCCGGACCCGGACCCGGACCCGGACCCGGACCCTTACCCGGACCCGGACCCGGACCCGGACCCGGACCCGGACCCGGACCCGGACCCGGACCCGGACCCGGACTCGGACCCGGACCCGGACCCAGACCTGGAACCTTACCCGGACCCGGACCATTACCCGGACCCGGACCCGGACCCTTGCCCGGAACCGGACCCGGACCCGGACCCGGACCCGGACCCGGACCCGGACCCGGACCCAGACCTGGAACCTTACCCGGACCCGGACCATTACCCGGACCCGGACCCGGACCCGGAGCCGGACCCTTGCCCGGAACCGGACCCGGACCCGGACCCGGACCCGGACCCGGACCCGGACCCGGACCCAGACCCGGACCCTTAACCGGACCCGGACCCGGACCAGGAACCGGACCCGGACCCAGACCCTTACCCGGACCCGGACCCGAACCCGGACCCGGACCCGGACACGGACACGGACCCGGACCCGGACCCAGACCTGGAACCTTACCCGGACCCGGACCCGGACCCGGACCCTTACCCGGACCCGGACCCGGACCCGGACCCGGACCCTTACCCGGAACCGGACCCGGACCCGGACCCGGACCCGGACCCGGACCAGAACCCTGACCATGACACTGACCCTAACACGGAATGGCACCCTGACTCGGACCCGGACCCGGACCCGGACCCGGACCCGGACCCGGACCCGGACCCAGACACTTACCCGGACCCGGACCCGGACCCGGACCCGGACCCAGACCCGGACCCGGACCCGGACCCTTACCCGGACCCGGACCCGGACCCGGACCCGGACCCGGACCTTTACCCGGACCCGGACCCGGACCCGGACCCGGACCCGGACCCGGACCCGGACCCAGACCCGGACCCGGACCCTTACCAGGACCAGGACCCGGACCCGGACCCGGACCCGGACCCGGACCCGGACCCAGACACTTACCCGTACCCGGACCCGGACCCGGACCCGGACCCAGACCCGGACCCGGACCCGGACCCTTACCCGGACCCGGACCCGGACCCGGACCCGGACCCGGACATGGAACCGGACCCTTACCCGGACCCGGACCCGGACCCGGACCCGGACCCGGACCCTTACCCGGACCCGGACCCGGACCCGGACCCGGACCCGGACCCGGACCCGGACCCGGACCCGGACCCGGACTCGGACCCGGACCCGGACCCAGACCTGGAACCTTACCCGGACCCGGACCATTACCCGGACCCGGACCCGGACCCTTGGCCGGAACCGGACCCGGACCCGGACCCGGACCCGGACCCGGACCCGGACCCGGACACGGACCCGGACCCAGACCTGGAACCTTACCCGGACCCGGACCATTACCCGGACCCGGACCCTTGCCCGGAACCGGACCCGGACCCGGACCCGGACCCGGACCCGGACCCGGACCAGGACCCTGACCATGACCCTGACCCTGACACGGAATGGCACCCTGACCCGGACCCGGACCCGGACCCGGACCCGGACCCGGACCCGGACCCGGACCCGGACCCGGACCCGGACCCTTACCCGGACCCGGACCCGGACCCTTACCCGGACCCGGACCCGGACCCGGACCCGGACCCGGACCCGGACCCGGAACTGGACCCTTACCCGGAACCGGAACCGGAACCGGACCTGGACCCGGACCCGGACCCGGACCCGGACCCGGACCCGGACCCGGACCCGGACCCGGACCCGGACATTTACCCGGACCCTTACCCGGACCCGGACCCGGACCCGGACATTTACCTGGACCCTTACCAGGACCCGGACCCGGACCCGGACCCGGACCCGGACCCGGACCCGGACCCGGACCCGGACCCGGACCCGGACCCGGACCTCTACCCGGACCTGGACATGGAACAGGACACAGACCCGGACCCGGACCCGGAACCCAGACCCGGACCCTTACCCGGACCCGGACCCGGACCCGGACCCGGACCCGGACCCGGACCATTACCCGGACCCGGACCCTTACCCGGACACGGACCCGGACCCGGACCCGGACCCGGACCCAGACCCGGACCCTTAACCGGACCCGGACCCGGACCAGGACCCGGACCCGGACCCAGACCCTTACCCGGACCCGGACCCGGACCCGGACACGGACACGGACCCGGACCCGGACCCGGACCCGGACCCGGACCCGGACCCGGACCCAGACCTGGAACCTTACCCGGACCCGGACCCGGACCCGGACCCTTACCCGGACCCGGACCCGGACCCGGACCCGGACCCTTGCCCGGAACCGGACCCGGACCCGGACCCGGACCCGGACCCGGACCCGGACCAGGACCCTGACCATGACCCTGACCCTAACACGGAATGGCACCCTGACCCGGACCCGGACCCGGACCCGGACCCGGACCCGGACCCGGACCTGGACCCGGACCCGGACCCGGACCCGGACCCGGACCCTTACCCCGACCCGGACCCGGACCCGGACCCTTACCCGGACCCGGACCCGGACCCTTACCCGGACCCGGACCCGGACCCGGACCCGGACCCGGAACTGGACCCTTACCCGGAACCGGAACCGGAACCGGACCTGGACCCGGACCCGGACCCGGACCGTTACCCGGACCCGGACCCGGACCCGGACCCGGACCTTTACCCGGACCCGGACCCGGACCCGGACCCGGACCCGGACCCTTACCAGGACCCGGACCCGGACCCGGACCCGGACCCGGACCCAGACACTTACCCGGACCCGGACCCGGACCCGGACCCAGACCCGGACCCGGACCCGGACCCGGACCCTTACCCGGACCCGGACCAGGACCCGGACCCAGACCCTGACCCGGACCCGGACCCGGACCCGGACCCGGACCCGGAACCGGAACCGGAACCGGAATCGGACCCGGACCCGGACCCTTACCCGGACCCGGACCCGGACCCGGACCCGGACCCGGACCCAGAACCGGACCCTTACCAGGACCCGGACCCGGACCCGGACCCGGACCCAGACACTTACCCGGACCCGGACCTGGACCCGGACCCGGACCCGGACCCGGACCCGGACCCGGAACCTTACCCAGACCCGGACCCGGACCCGGACCCGGACATGGACCCGGACCCTTACCCGGACCCGGACCCGGACCCGGACCCGGACCCGGACCCGGACCCGGACCCTTACCCGGACCCGGACCCGGACCCCAACCCGGACCCAGACCCTGACCCGGACCCGGACCCGGACCCGGACCCTTACCCGGACCCGGACACGGACCCGGACCCGGACCCGGACACGGACACGGACACGGACCCGGACCCGGACCCTGACCCAGACCCGGACCCGGACCCGGACCCAGACAATTACCCGTACCCGTACCCGGACCCGGACCCGGACCCAGACCCAGACCCGGACTCGGACCCGGACCCGGACCCTTACCCGGACCCGGACCCGGACCCGGACCCGGACCCGGACCCGGACCCGGACCCGGACCCGGACCCAGACCTGGAACCTTACCCGGACCCGGACCCGGACCCGGACCCGGACCCTTGCCCGGACCCGGACCCGGACCCGGACCCGGACCTGGACCCGGACCCGGACCCGGACCCTGACCATGACCCTGACCCTGACACGGAATGGCACCCTGACCCGGACCCGGACCCTTACCCGGACCCGGACCCGGACCCGGACCCGGACCCGGACCCGGACCCGGACCCTTACCCGGACCCGGACCCGGACCCGGACCCGGACCCGGACCCGGACCCGGACCCGGACCCGGACCCTTACCAGGACCCGGACCCGGACCCGGACCCGGACCCAGACACTTTCCCGGACCCGGACCCGGACCCGGACCCTGACCCAGACCCGGACCCGGACCCGGACCCGGACCCTTACCCGGACCCGGACCCGGACCCGGACCCGGACCCGGACCCGGACCAGGACCCTGACCATGACCCTGACCCTGACACGGAATGGCACCCGGACCCGGACCCGGACCCGGACCCGGACCCGGACCCGGACCCGGACCCGGACCCGGACCCGGACCCGGACCCGGACCCGGACCCTTACCCGGACCCGGACCCGGACCCGGACCCGGACCCTTACCCGGACCCGGACCCGGACCCTTACCCGGACCCGGACCCGGACCCGGACCCGGACCCGGACCCGGACCCTTGCCCGGAACCGGACCCGGACCCGGACCCGGACCCGGACCCGGACAAGGACCCTGACCATGACCCTGACCCTGACACGGAATGGCACCCTGACCCGGACCCGGACCCGGACCCGGACCCGGACCTGGACCCGGACCCGGACCCGGACCCGGACCCGGACCCGGACCCTTACCCGGACCCGGACCCGGACCCGGACCCTTACCCGGACCCGGACCCGGACCCGGACCCGGACCCGGAACTGGACCCTTACCCGGAACCGGAACCGGAACCGGACCTGGACCCGGACCCGGACCCGGACCCTTACCCGGACCCGGACCCGGACCCGGACCCGGACCCGGACCCGGACCTTTACCCGGACCCGGACCCGGACCCGGACCCGGACCCAGACACTTACCCGGACCCGGACCCGGACCCGGACCCAGACCCGGACCCGGACCCGGACCCTTACCCGGACCCGGACCCGGACCCGGACCCGGACCCGGACCTTTACCCGGACCCGGACCCGGACCCGGACCCGGACCCGGACCCGGACCCGCACCCGGACCCGGACCCGGACCCGGACCCTTACCAGGACCCGGACCCGGACCCGGACCCGGACCCGGACCCAGACAATTACCCGTACCCGTACCCGGACCCGGACCCGGACCCAGACCCAGACCCGGACCCGGACCCGGACCCGGACCCTTACTCGGACCCGGACCCGGACCCGGACCCGGACATGGAACCGGATCCTTACCCGGACCCGGACCCGGACCCGGACCCGGACCCGGACCCTTACCCGGACCCGGACCCGGACCCGGACCCGGACCCGGACCCGGACCCGGACCCGGACCCGGACCCAGACCTGGAACCTTACCCGGACCCGGACCATTACCCGGACCCGGACCCGGACCCTTGCCCGGAACCGGACCCGGACCCGGACCCGGACCCGGACCCGGACCCGGACCCGGACCCGGACCCGGACCCGGACCCGGACCAGGACCCTGACCATGACCCTGACCCTGACACGGAATGGCACCCTGACCTGGACCCGGACCCGGACCCGGACCCGGACCCGGACCCGGACCCGGACCCGGACCCAGACCCTTACCCGGACCCGGACCCGGACCAGGACCCGGACCTTTACCCGGACCCGGACCCGGACCCGTACCCTTACCCGGACCCAGACCCGGACCCGGACCCGGACCCGGAACTGTACCCTTACCCGGAACCGGAACCGGAACCGGACCTGGACCCGGACCCGGACCCGGACCCTTACCCGGACCCGGACCCGGACCCGGACCCGGACCCGGACCCGGACCCGGACATTTACCCGGACCCTTACCCGGACCCGGACCCGGACCCGGACATTTACCTGGACCCTTACCAGGACCCGGACCCGGACCCGGACCCGGACCCGGACCCGGACCCGGACCCGGACCCGGACCCGGACCCGGACCTCTACCCGGACCTGGACATGGAACAGGACACAGACCCGGACCCCGACCCGGACCCAGACCCGGACCCTTACCCGGACCCAGACCCGGACCCGGACCTGGACCCGGACCCGGACCCGGACCCGGACCATTACCCGGACCCGGACCCTTACCCGGACACGGACCCGGACCCGGACCCGGACCCGGACCCAGACCCGGACCCTTAACCGGACCCGGACCCGGACCCGGACCCGGACCCGGACCCAGACCCTTACCCGGACCCGGACCCGGACCCGGACCCTTACCCGGACCCGGACCCGGACCCGGACCCGGACCCGGACCCTTGCCCGGAACCGGACCCGGACCCGGACCCGGACCCGGACCCGGACAAGGACCCTGACCATGACCCTGACCCTGACACGGAATGGCACCCTGACCCGGACCCGGACCCGGACCCGGACCCGGACCCGGACCCGGACCCGGACCCGGACCCGGACCCGGACCCGGACCCGGACCCGGACCCTTACCCGGACCCGGACCCGGACCCGGACCCTTACCCGGACCCGGACCCGGACCCGGACCCGGACCCGGAACTGGACCCTTACCCGGAACCGGAACCGGAACCGGACCTGGACCCGGACCCGGACCCGGACCCTTACCCGGACCCGGACCCGGACCCGGACCCGGACCCGGACCCGGACCCGGACCTTTACCCGGACCCGGACCCGGACCCGGACCCGGACCCAGACACTTACCCGGACCCGGACCCGGATCCGGACCCAGACCCGGACCCGGACCCGGACCCTTACCCGGACCCGGACCCGGACCCGGACCCGGACCCGGACCTTTACCCGGACCCGGACCCGGACCCGGACCCGGACCCGGACCCGCACCCGGACCCGGACCCGGACCCGGACCCTTACCAGGACCCGGACCCGGACCCGGACCCGGACCCGGACCCAGACAATTACCCGTACCCGTACCCGTACCCGTACCCGGACCCAGACCCAGACCCGGACCCGGACCCGGACCCGGACCCTTACTCGGACCCGGACCCGGACCCGGACCCGGACCCGGACCCGGACCCTTACCCGGACCCGGACCCGGACCCGGACCCGGACCCGGACCCGGACCCGGACCCGGACCCGGACCCGGACCCGGACCCAGACCTGGAACCTTACCCGGACCCGGACCATTACCCGGACCCGGACCCGGACCCTTGCCCGGAACCGGACCCGGACCCGGACCCGGACCCGGACCAGGACCCTGACCATGACCCTGACCCTGACACGGAATGGCACCCTGACCCGGACCCGGACCCGGACCCGGACCCGGACCCGGACCCGGACCCGGACCCGGACCCGGACCCGGACCCTTACCCGGACCCGGACCCGGACCTGGACCCGGACCCGGACCCGGACCCGGACCATTACCCGGACCCGGACCCTTACCCGGACACGGACCCGTACCCGGACCCGGACCCGGACCCAGACCCGGACCCTTAACCGGACCCGGACCCGGACCCGGACCCGGACCCGGACCCGGACCCAGACCCTTACCCGGACCCGGACCCGGACCCGGACCCGGACCCGGACCCGGACCCGGACCCGGACCCGGACCCGGACCCGGACCCAGACCTGGAACCTTACCCGGACCCGGACCCGGACCCGGACCCTTACCCGGACCCGGACCCGGACCCTTGCCCGGAACCGGACCCGGACCCGGACCCGGACCCGGACCAGGACCCTGACCAGGACCCGGACCCGGACCCGGACCCGGACCCGGACCCGGACCCGGACCCGGACCCGGACCCTTACCTGGACCCGGACCCGGACCCGGACCCGGACCTTTACCCGGACCCGGACCCGGACCCGGACCCGGACCCTTACCCGGAACCGGACCCGGACCCGGACCCGGACCCGGAACTGCACCCTTACCCGGAACCGGAACCGGAACCGGACCTGGACCCGGACCCGGACCCGGACCCTTACCCGGACCCGGACCCGGACCCTTACCCGGACCCGGACCCGGACCCGGACCCGGACCCGGACCCGGACCCGGACCCGGAACTTTACCCGGACCCGGACCCGGACCCGGACCCGGATCCGGACCCGGACCCGGACATTTACCCGGACCCTTACCCGGACCCGGACCCGGACCCGGACATTTACCTGGACCCTTACCAGGACCCGGACCCGGACCCGGACCCGGACCCGGACCCGGACCCGGACCCGGACCCGGACCCGGACCCGGACCCGGACCTCTACCCGGACCTGGACATGGAACAGGACACAGACCCGGACCCCGACCCGGACCCAGACCCGGACCCTTACCCGGACCCAGACCCGGACACGGACACGGACCCGGACCCGGACCCGGACCATTACCCGGACCCGGACCCTTACCTGGACACGGACCCGGACCCGGACCCGGACCCGGACCCGGACCCAGACCCGGACCCTTAACCGGACCCGGACCCGGACCCGGACCCGGACCCGGACCCAGACCCTTACCCGGACCCGGACCCGGACCCGGACCCGGACCCGGACCCGGACCCGGACCCGGACCCGGACCCGGACCCGGACCCGGACCCAGACCTGGAACCTTACCCGGACCCGGACCCGGACCCGGACCCTTACCCGGACCCGGACCCGGACCCGGACCCGGACCCGGACCCTTGCCCGGAACCGGACCCGGACCCGGACCCGGACCCGGACCCGGACCAGGACCCTGACCATGACCCTGACCCTGACACGGAATGGCACCCTGACCCGGACCTGGACCCGGACCCGGACCCGGACCCGGACCCGCACCCGGACCCGAACCCGGACCCGGACACTTACCCCGACCCGGACCCGGACCCGGACCCTTACCCGGACCCGGACCCGGACCCTTACCCGGACCCGGACCCGGACCCGGACCCGGACCCGGAACTGGACCCTTACCCGGAACCGGAACCGGAACCGGACCTGGACCCGGACCCGGACCCGGACCCTTACCCGGACCCGGACCCGGACCCGGACCCGGACCCGGACCCGGACCCGGACCCGGAACTTTACCCGGACCCGGACCCGGACCCGGACCCGGACCCGGACCCGGACCCGGACATTTACCCGGACCCTTACCCGGACCCGGACCCGGACCCGGACATTTACCTGGACCCTTACCAGGACCCGGACCCGGACCCGGACCCGGACCCGGACCCGGACCCGGACCCGGACCCGGACCCGGACCTCTACCCGGACCTGGACATGGAACAGGACACAGACCCGGACCCCGACCCGGACCCAGACCCGGACCCTTACCCGGACCCAGACCCGGACCCGGACCCGGACCCGGACCCAGACCCGGACCATTACCCGGACCCGGACCCTTACCTGGACACGGACCCGGACCCGGACCCGGACCCGGACCCAGACCCGGACCCTTAACCGGACCCGGACCCGGACCCGGACCCGGACCCGGACCCAGACCCTTACCCGGACCCGGACCCGGACCCGGACCCGGACCCGGACCCGGACCCGGACCCGGACCCAGACCTGGAACCTTACCCGGACCCGGACCCGGACCCGGACCCTTACCCGGACCCGGACCCGGACCCGGACCCGGACCCGGACCCTTGCCCGGAACCGGACCCGGACCCGGACCCGGACCCGGACCCGGACCAGGACCCTGACCATGACCCTGACCCTGACACGGAATGGCACCCTGACCCGGACCCGGACCCGGACCCGGACCCGGACCCGGACCCGGACCCGGACCCGAACCCGGACCCGGACACTTACCCCGACCCGGACCCGGACCCGGACCCTTACCCGGACCCGGACCCGGACCCTTACCCGGACCCGGACCCGGACCCGGACCCGGACCCGGAACTGGACCCTTACCCGGAACCGGAACCGGAACCGGACCTGGACCCGGACCCGGACCCGGACCCTTACCCGGACCCGGACCCGGACCCGGACCCGGACCCGGACCCGGACCCGGAACTTTACCCGGACCCGGACCCGGACCCGGACCCGGACCCGGACCCGGACCCTTACCAGGACCCGGACCCGGACCCGGACCCGGACCCGGACCCGGACCCGGACCCGGACCCGGACCCGGACCCGGACCCGGACCCGGACATTTACCCGGACCCTTACCCGGACCCGGACCCGGACCCGGACATTTACCTGGACCCTTACCAGGACCCGGACCCGGACCCGGACCCGGACCCGGACCCGGACCCGGACCCGGACCCGGACCCGGACCCGGACCCGGACCCGGACCCGGACCTCTACCCGGACCTGGACATGGAACAGGACACAGACCCGGACCCGGACCCGGACCCAGACCCGGACCCTTACCCGGACCCGGACCCGGACCCGGACCCGGACCCGGACCCGGACCCGGACCATTACCCGGACCCGGACCCTTACCCGGACACGGACCCGGACCCGGACCCGGACACGGACCCAGACCCGGACCCTTAACCGGACCCGGACCCGGACCCGGACCCGGACCCGGACCCGGACCCAGACCCTTACCCGGACCCGGACCCGGACCCGGACCCGGACCCGGACCCGGACCCGGACCCGGACCCGGACCCGGACCCGGACCCAGACCTGGAACCTTACCCGGACCCGGACCCGGACCCGGACCCTTACCCGGACCCGGACCCGGACCCGGACCCGGACCCTTGCCCGGAACCGGACCCGGACCCGGACCCGGACCCGGACCCGGACCAGGACCCTGACCATGACCCTGACCCTGACCCTGACACGGAATGGCACCCTGTCCCGGACCCGGACCCGGACCCGGACCCGGACCCGGACCCGGACCCGGACCCGGACCCGGACCCGGACCTGGAACCTTACCCGGACCCGGACCATTACCCGGACCCGGACCCGGACCCTTGCCCGGAACCGGACCCGGACCCGGACCCGGACCCGGACCAGGACCCTGACCATGACCCTGACCCTGACACGGAATGGCACCCTGACCCTTACTCGGACCCGGACCCGGACCCGGACCCGGACCCGGACCCGGACCCTTACCCGGACCCGGACCCGGACCCGGACCCGGACCCGGACCCGGACCCGGACCCGGACCCGGACCCGGACCCGGACCCAGACCTGGAACCTTACCCGGACCCGGACCATTACCCGGACCCGGACCCGGACCCTTGCCCGGAACCGGACCCGGACCCGGACCCGGACCCGGACCAGGACCCTGACCATGACCCTGACCCTGACACGGAATGGCACCCTGACCCGGACCCGGACCCGGACCCGGACCCGGACCCGGACCCGGACCCGGACCCGGACCCGGACCCGGACCCGGACCCTTACCCGGACCCGGACCCGGACCTGGACCCAGACCCGGACCCGGACCCGGACCATTACCCGGACCCGGACCCTTACCCGGACACGGACCCGTACCCGGACCCGGACCCGGACCCAGACCCGGACCCTTAACCGGACCCGGACCCGGACCCGGACCCGGACCCGGACCCAGACCCTTACCCGGACCCGGACCCGGACCCGGACCCGGACCCGGACCCGGACCCGGACCCGGACCCGGACCCGGACCCGGACCCAGACCTGGAACCTTACCCGGACCCGGACCCGGACCCGGACCCTTACCCGGACCCGGACCCGGACCCTTGCCCGGAACCGGACCCGGACCCGGACCCGGACCCGGACCAGGACCCTGACCAGGACCCGGACCCGGACCCGGACCCGGACCCGGACCCGGACCCGGACCCGGACCCGGACCCTTACCTGGACCCGGACCCGGACCCGGACCCGGACCTTTACCCGGACCCGGACCCGGACCCGGACCCGGACCCTTACCCGGAACCGGACCCGGACCCGGACCCGGACCCGGAACTGGACCCTTACCCGGAACCGGAACCGGAACCGGACCTGGACCCGGACCCGGACCCGGACCCTTACCCGGACCCGGACCCGGACCCTTACCCGGACCCGGACCCGGACCCGGACCCGGACCCGGACCCGGACCCGGACCCGGAACTTTACCCGGACCCGGACCCGGACCCGGACCCGGATCCGGACCCGGACCCGGACATTTACCCGGACCCTTACCCGGACCCGGACCCGGACCCGGACATTTACCTGGACCCTTACCAGGACCCGGACCCGGACCCGGACCCGGACCCGGACCCGGACCCGGACCCGGACCCGGACCCGGACCCGGACCCGGACCTCTACCCGGACCTGGACATGGAACAGGACACAGACCCGGACCCCGACCCGGACCCAGACCCGGACCCTTACCCGGACCCAGACCCGGACACGGACACGGACCCGGACCCGGACCCGGACCATTACCCGGACCCGGACCCTTACCTGGACACGGACCCGGACCCGGACCCGGACCCGGACCCAGACCCGGACCCTTAACCGGACCCGGACCCGGACCCGGACCCGGACCCGGACCCAGACCCTTACCCGGACCCGGACCCGGACCCGGACCCGGACCCGGACCCGGACCCGGACCCGGACCCGGACCCGGACCCGGACCCAGACCTGGAACCTTACCCGGACCCGGACCCGGACCCGGACCCTTACCCGGACCCGGACCCGGACCCGGACCCGGACCCGGACCCTTGCCCGGAACCGGACCCGGACCCGGACCCGGACCCGGACCCGGACCAGGACCCTGACCATGACCCTGACCCTGACACGGAATGGCACCCTGACCCGGACCCGGACCCGGACCCGGACCCGGACCCGGACCCGGACCCGGACCCGGACCCGAACCCGGACCCGGACACTTACCCCGACCCGGACCCGGACCCGGACCCTTACCCGGACCCGGACCCGGACCCTTACCCGGACCCGGACCCGGACCCGGACCCGGACCCGGAACTGGACCCTTACCCGGAACCGGAACCGGAACCGGACCTGGACCCGGACCCGGACCCGGACCCTTACCCGGACCCGGACCCGGACCCGGACCCGGACCCGGACCCGGACCCGGACCCGGAACTTTACCCGGACCCGGACCCGGACCCGGACCCGGACCCGGACCCGGACCCGGACATTTACCCGGACCCTTACCCGGACCCGGACCCGGACCCGGACATTTACCTGGACCCTTACCAGGACCCGGACCCGGACCCGGACCCGGACCCGGACCCGGACCCGGACCCGGACCCGGACCCGGACCTCTACCCGGACCTGGACATGGAACAGGACACAGACCCGGACCCCGACCCGGACCCAGACCCGGACCCTTACCCGGATCCAGACCCGGACCCGGACCCGGACCCGGACCCAGACCCGGACCATTACCCGGACCCGGACCCTTACCTGGACACGGACCCGGACCCGGACCCGGACCCGGACCCAGACCCGGACCCTTAACCGGACCCGGACCCGGACCCGGACCCGGACCCGGACCCAGACCCTTACCCGGACCCGGACCCGGACCCGGACCCGGACCCGGACCCGGACCCGGACCCGGACCCAGACCTGGAACCTTACCCGGACCCGGACCCGGACCCGGACCCTTACCCGGACCCGGACCCGGACCCGGACCCGGACCCGGACCCTTGCCCGGAACCGGACCCGGACCCGGACCCGGACCCGGACCCGGACCAGGACCCTGACCATGACCCTGACCCTGACACGGAATGGCACCCTGACCCGGACCCGGACCCGGACCCGGACCCGGACCCGGACCCGGACCCGGACCCGAACCCGGACCCGGACACTTACCCCGACCCGGACCCGGACCCGGACCCTTACCCGGACCCGGACCCGGACCCTTACCCGGACCCGGACCCGGACCCGGACCCGGACCCGGAACTGGACCCTTACCCGGAACCGGAACCGGAACCGGACCTGGACCCGGACCCGGACCCGGACCCTTACCCGGACCCGGACCCGGACCCGGACCCGGACCCGGACCCGGAACTTTACCCGGACCCGGACCCGTACCCGGACCCGGACCCGGACCCGGACCCTTACCAGGACCCGGACCCGGACCCGGACCCGGACCCGGACCCGGACCCGGACCCGGACCCGGACCCGGACCCGGACCCGGACATTTACCCGGACCCTTACCCGGACCCGGACCCGGACCCGGACATTTACCTGGACCCTTACCAGGACCCGGACCCGGACCCGGACCCGGACCCGGACCCGGACCCGGACCCGGACCCGGACCCGGACCCGGACCCGGACCCGGACCCGGACCTCTACCCGGACCTGGACATGGAACAGGACACAGACCCGGACCCGGACCCGGACCCAGACCCGGACCCTTACCCGGACCCGGACCCGGACCCGGACCCGGACCCGGACCCGGACCCGGACCCGGACCCGGACCATTACCCGGACCCGGACCCTTACCCGGACACGGACCCGGACCCGGACCCGGACACGGACCCAGACCCGGACCCTTAACCGGACCCGGACCCGGACCCGGACCCGGACCCGGACCCGGACCCAGACCCTTACCCGGACCCGGACCCGGACCCGGACCCGGACCCGGACCCGGACCCGGACCCGGACCCGGACCCGGACCCGGACCCAGACCTGGAACCTTACCCGGACCCGGACCCGGACCCGGACCCTTACCCGGACCCGGACCCGGACCCGGACCCGGACCCTTGCCCGGAACCGGACCCGGACCCGGACCCGGACCCGGACCCGGACCAGGACCCTGACCATGACCCTGACCCTGACACGGAATGGCACCCTGTCCCGGACCCGGACCCGGACCCGGACCCGGACCCGGACCCGGACCCGGACCCGGACCCGGACCCGGACCCGGACCCTTACCCGGACCCGGACCCGGACCCTTACCCGGACCCGGACCCGGACCCGGACCCGGAACTGGACCCTTACCCGGAACCGGAACCGGAACCGGACCTGGACCCGGACCCGGACCCGGACCCTTAACCGGACCCGGACCCGGACCCGGACCCGGACCCGGACCCGGACCCGGACCTTTACCCGGACCCGGACCCGGACCCGGACCCGGACCCAGACACTTACCCGGACCCGGACCCGGACCCGGACCCGGACCCAGACCCGGACCCGGACCCGGACCCTTACCCGGACCCGGACCCGGACCCGGACCCGGACCTTTACCCGGACCCGGACCCGGACCCGGACCCGGACCGGCACCCGGACCCGGACCCGGACCCGGACCCTTACCAGGACCCGGACCCGGACCCGGACCCGGACCCCGACCCAGACACTTACCCGGACCCGGACCCGGACCCGGACCCGGACCCGGACCCAGACCCGGACCCGGACCCGGACCCTTACCCGGACCCGGACCCGGCCCCGGACCCGGACCCGGACATGGACCCGGACCCTTACCCGGACCCGGACCCGGACCCGGACCCGGACCCGGACCCGGACCCTTACCCGGACCCGGACCCGGACCCGGACCCGGACCCGGACCCGGACCCGGACCCGGACCCGGACCCGGACCCGGACCCAGACCTGGAACCTTACCCGGACCCGGACCATTACCCGGACCCGGACCCGGACCCTTGCCCGGACCCGGACCCGGACCCGGACCCGGACCCGGACCCGGACCCGGACCAGCACCCTGACCATGACCCTGACCCTGACACGGAATGGCACTCTGACCCGGACCCGGACCCGGACCCGGACCCAGACCCGGACCCGGACCCGGACCCGGACCCGGACCCGGACCCGGACCCGGACCCTTACCCGGACCCGGACCCGGACCCGGACCCGGACCATTACCCGGACCCGCACCCGGACCCGGACCCTTACCCGGACCCGGACCCGGACCCGGACCCGGACCCGGACCCGGACCCGGAACTGGACCCTTACCCGGAACCGGAACCGGAACCGGACCTGGACCCGGACCCGGACCCGGACCCTTACCCGGACCCGGACCCGGACCCGGACCATTACCCGGACCCGCACCCGGACCCGGACCCTTACCAGGACCCGGACCCGGACCCGGACCCGGACCCGGACCCGGACCCGGACCCGGACCCGGACCCGGACATTTACCCGGACCCTTACCCGGACCCGGACCCGGACCCGGACATTTACCTGTACCCTTACCAGGACCCGGACCCGGACCCGGACCCGGACCCGGACCCGGACCCGGACCCGGACCCGGACCCGGACCCGGACCCGGACCCGGACCAGGACCCTGACCATGACCATGACCCTGACACGGAATGGCACCCTGACCCGGACCCGGACCCGGACCCGGACCCGGACCCTTGCCCGGAACCGGACCCGGACCCGGACCCGGACCCGGACCCGGACCAGGACCCTGACCATGACCCTGACCCTGACACAGAATGGCACCCTGACCCGGACCCGGACCCGGACCCGGACCCGGACCCGGACCCGGACCCGGACCCGGACCCGGACCCGGACCCGGACCCGGACCCGGACCCTTACACCGACCCGGACCCGGACCCGGACCCTTACCCGGACCCGGACCCGGACCCTTACCCGGACCCGGACCCGGACCCGGACCCGGACCCGGACCCGGACCCGGACCCGGACCCGGACCCGGACCCGGACCCAGACCCTTACCAGGACCCGGACCCGGACCCGGACCCGGACCCGGACCCAGACACTTACCTGGACCCGGACCCGGACCCGGACCCAGACCCGGACCCGGACCCGGACCCTTACCCGGACCCGGACCCGGACCCGGACCCGGACCTTTACCCGGACCCGGACCCGGACCCGGACCCGGACCCGGACCAGGACCCGGACCCGGACCCTTACCAGGACCCGGACCCGGACCCGGACCCGGACCCGGACCCGGACCCAGACACTTACCCGTACCCGGACCCGTACCCGGACCCGGACCCAGACCCGGACCCGGACCGGGACCCGGACCCTTACCCGGACCCGGACCCGGACCTGGACCCGGACATGGACCCGGACCCTTACCCGGACCCGGACCCGGACCCGGACCCGGACCCGGAACCGGAACCGGAATCGGACCCGGACCCGGACCCTTACCCGGACCCGGACCCGGACCCGGACCCGGACCCGGACCCAGAACCGGACCCTTACCAGGACCCGGACCCGGACCCGGACCCGGACCCAGACACTTACCCGGACCCGGACCGGCACCCGGACCCGGACCCGGACCCGGACCCTTACCAGGACCCGGACCCGGACCCGGACCCGGACCCCGACCCAGACACTTACCCGGACCCGGACCCGGACCCGGACCCGGACCCGGACCCAGACCCGGACCCGGACCCGGACCCTTACCCGGACCCGGACCCGGCCCCGGACCCGGACCCGGACATGGACCCGGACCCTTACCCGGACCCGGACCCGGACCCGGACCCGGACCCGGACCCTTACCCGGACCCGGACCCGGACCCGGACCCGGACCCGGACCCGGACCCGGACCCGGACCCGGACCCGGACCCAGACCTGGAACCTTACCCGGACCCGGACCATTACCCGGACCCGGACCCGGACCCTTGCCCGGACCCGGACCCGGACCCGGACCCGGACCCGGACCCGGACCCGGACCAGGACCCTGACCATGACCCTGACCCTGACACGGAATGGCACTCTGACCCGGACCCGGACCCGGACCCGGACCCAGACCCGGACCCGGACCCGGACCCGGACCCGGACCCGGACCCGGACCCGGACCCTTACCCGGACCCGGACCCGGACCCGGACCCGGACCATTACCCGGACCCGCACCCGGACCCGGACCCTTACCCGGACCCGGACCCGGACCCGGACCCGGACCCGGACCCGGAACTGGACCCTTACCCGGAACCGGAACCGGAACCGGACCTGGACCCGGACCCGGACCCGGACCCTTACCCGGACCCGGACCCGGACCCGGACCCGGACCCGGACCCGGACCCGGACCCGGAACTTTACCCGGACCCGGACCCGTACCCGGACCCGGACCCGGACCCGGACCCTTACCAGGACCCGGACCCGGACCCGGACCCGGACCCGGACCCGGACCCGGACCCGGACCCGGACCCGGACATTTACCCGGACCCTTACCCGGACCCGGACCCGGACCCGGACATTTACCTGTACCCTTACCAGGACCCGGACCCGGACCCGGACCCGGACCCGGACCCGGACCCGGACCCGGACACGGACCCGGACCCGGACCCGGACCCGGACCTCTACCCGGACCTGGACATGGAACAGGACACAGACCCGGACCCGGACCCGGACCCAGACGCGGACCCTTACCCGGACCCAGACCCGGACCCGGACCCGGACCCGGACCCGGACCATTACCCGGACCCGGACCCTTACCCGGACACGGACCCGGACCCGGACCCGGACCCGGACCCAGACCCGGACCCTTAACCGGACCCGGACCCGGACCCGGACCCGGACCTGGACCCGGACCCAGACCCTTACCCGGACCCGGACCCGGACCCGGACCCGGACCCGGACCCGGACCCGGACCCGGACCCGGACCCGGACCCAGACCTGGAACCTTACCCGGACCCGGACCCGGACCCGGACCCGGACCCGGACCCTTACCCGGACCCGGACCCGGACCCTTGCCCGGAACCGGACCCGGACCCGGACCCGGACCCGGACCCGGACCCGGACCAGGACCCTGACCATGACCCTGACCCTGACACGGAATGGCACCCTGACCCGGACCCGGACCCGGACCCGGACCCGGACCCTTGCCCGGAACCGGACCCGGACCCGGACCCGGACCCGGACCCGGACCAGGACCCTGACCATGACCCTGACCCTGACACGGAATGGCACCCTGACCCGGACCCGGACCCGGACCCGGACCCGGACCCGGACCCGGACCCGGACCCGGACCCGGACCCTTACACCGACCCGGACCCGGACCCGGACCCTTACCCGGACCCGGACCCGGACCCTTACCCGGACCCGGACCCGGACCCGGACCCGGACCCGGACCCGGACCCGGACCCGGACCCGGACCCGGACCCGGACCCAGACCCTTACCAGGACCCGGACCCGGACCCGGACCCGGACCCGGACCCAGACACTTACCTGGACCCGGACCCGGACCCGGACCCAGACCCGGACCCGGACCCGGACCCTTACCCGGACCCGGACCCGGACCCGGACCCGGACCTTTACCCGGACCCGGACCCGGACCCGGACCCGGACCCGGACCCGGACCAGGACCCGGACCCGGACCCTTACCAGGACCCGGACCCGGACCCGGACCCGGACCCGGACCCGGACCCAGACACTTACCCGTACCCGGACCCGTACCCGGACCCGGACCCAGACCCGGACCCGGACCCGGACCCGGACCCTTACCCGGACCCGGACCCGGACCTGGACCCGGACATGGACCCGGACCCTTACCCGGACCCGGACCCGGACCCGGACCCGGACCCGGACCCGGAACCGGAACCGGAATCGGACCCGGACCCGGACCCTTACCCGGACCCGGACCCGGACCCGGACCCGGACCCGGACCCAGAACCGGACCCTTACCAGGACCCGGACCCGGACCCGGACCCGGACCCAGACACTTACCCGGACCCGGACCTGGACCCGGACCCGGACCCTTAACAGGACCCGGACCCGGACCCGGACCCGGACCCGGACCCGGACCAGGACCCTGACCATGACCCTGACCCTGACACGGAATGGCACTCTGACCCGGACCCGGACCCGGACCCGGACCCGGACCCGGACCCGGACCCGGACCCGGACCCGGACCCTTACCCGGACCCGGACCCGGACCCGGACCCGGACCCGGACCCGGACCCGGACCCGGACCCTTACCCGGACCCGGACCCGGACCCGGACCCGGACCCTTACCCGGACCCGGACCCGGACCCGGACCCTTACCCGGACCCGGACCCGGACCCGGACCCGGAACTGGACCCTTACCCGGAACCGGAACCAGAACCGGACCTGGACCCGGACCCGGACCCGGACCCTTACCCGGACCCGGACCCGGACCCGGACCCGGACCCGGACCCGGACCCGGAACTTTACCCGGACCCGGACCCGGACCCGGACCCGGACCCGGACCCGGACCCGGACCCTTACCAGGACCCGGACCCGGACCCGGACCCGGACCCGGACCCGGACCCGGACCCGGACCCGGACCCGGACATTTACCCGGACCCTTACCCGGACCCGGACCCGGACCCGGACATTTACCTGGACCCTTACCAGGACCCTGACCCGGACCCGGACCCGGACCCGGACCCGGACCCGGACCCGGACCCGGACCCGGACCCGGACCCGGACCCGGACCCGGACCTCTACCCGGACCTGGACATGGAACAGGACACAGACCCGGACCCGGACCCGGACCCAGACGCGGACCCTTACCCGGACCCAGACCCGGACCCGGACCCGGACCCGGACCCGGACCCGGACCATTACCCGGACCCGGACCCTTACCCGGACACGGACCCGGACCCGGACCCGGACCCGGACCCAGACCCGGACCCTTAACCGGACCCGGACCCGGACCCGGACCCGGACCTGGACCCGGACCCAGACCCTTACCCGGACCCGGACCCGGACCCGGACCCGGACCCGGACCCGGACCCGGACCCGGACCCGGACCCGGACCCGGACCCGGACCCAGACCTGGAACCTTACCCGGACCCGGACCCGGACCCGGACCCTTACCCGGACCCGGACCCGGACCCGGACCCGGACCCGGACCCTTGCCCGGAACCGGACCCGGACCCGGACCCGGACCCGGACCCGGACCCGGACCAGGACCCGGACCCGGACCCGGACCAGGACCCTGACCATGACCCTGACCCTGACACGGAATGGCACCCTGACCCGGACCCGGACCCGGACCCGGACCCGGACCCGGACCCGGACCCGGACCCGGACCCTTACCCCGACCCGGACCCGGACCCGGACCCTTACCCGGACCCGGACCCGGACCCTTACCCGGACCCGGACCTGGACCCGGACCCGGACATTTACCCGGACCCTTACCCGGACCCGGACCCGGACCTGGACCCGGACCCGGACCCGGACCATAACCCGGACCCGGACCCTTACCCGGACCCGGACCCGGACCCGGACCCGGACCCTGACCCGGACCCGGACCCGGACCCGGACCCGGACTCTTACCCGGACCCGGACCCGGACCCGGACCCGGACCCGGACCCGGACCCGGACCCGGACCCGGACCCAGACCCAGACCCTTACCCGGACCCGGACCCGGACCCGGACCGAGACCCAGACCCGGACCCGGACACGGACACGGACCCGGACCCGGACCCGGACACGGACCCAGACACGGACCCGGACCCGTACCCGTACCCTTACCCGGACCCATACCCGGACCCGGACCCGGACCCGGACCCGGACCCGGACACGGACCCGGACCCGGACACGGACACGGACCTGGACACGGACCCGGACACGGACACGGACCCGGACCCGGACCCGGACCCGGACCCGGACCCGGACCCGGACCCGGACCCGGACACGGACCCGGACCCGGACCCGGACCCTTACCCGGACCCGGACCCGGACCCGGATATTTACCCGGACCCTTACCCGGACCCGGACCCGGACCCGGACCCGGACATTTACCTGGACCCGGACCCGGACCCGGACCATAACCCGGACCCGGACCCTTACCCGGACCCGGACCCGGACCCGGACCCGGACCCTGACCCGGACCCGGACCCGGACCCGGACCCGGACTCTTACCCGGACCCGGACCCGGACCCGGACCCGGACCCGGACCCGGACCCGGACCCGGACCCGGACCCAGACCCAGACCCTTACCCGGACCCGGACCCGGACCCGGACCGAGACCCAGACCCGGACCCGGACCCGGACACGGACCCGGACCCGGACCCGGACACGGACCCAGACACGGACCCGGACCCGTACCCGTACCCTTACCCGGACCCATACCCGGACCCGGACCCGGACCCGGACCCGGACCCGGACACGGACCCGGACCCGGACACGGACACGGACCTGGACACGGACCCGGACACGGACCCGGACCAGGACCCGGACCCGGACCCGGACCCGGACCCGGACCCGGACCCGGACCCGGACACGGACCCGGACCCGGACACGGACCCGGACCCGGACCCGGACCCTTACCCGGACCCGGACCCGGACCCGGATATTTACCCGGACCCTTACCCGGACCCGGACCCGGACCCGGACCCGGACATTTACCTGGACCCTTACCCGGACCCGGACCCGGACCTAGACGCGGACCCAGACCCGGACCCGGACCCGGACCCGGACCCGGACCGAGACCCGGACCATTACCCGGACCCGGACACGGAACCGGACACAGACCCGGACCCGGACCCGGACCCGGACCCGGACCCGGACCCGGACCATTACCCGGACCCGGACCCGGACCCAGACCCGGACCCTTAACCGGACCCGGACCCAGACCCGGACCCGGACACAGACCCTTACCCGGACCCGGACCCGGACCCGGACCCGGACCCGGACCCGGACCCGGACCCGGACCCGGACCCGGAACCAGACCTGGAACCTTACCCGGACCCGGACCCAGACCCGGACCCTTACCCAGACCCGGACCCGGACCCTTACCCAGACCCGGACCCGGACCCGGACCCGGACCCGGACACGGACCCGGACCCAGACCCGGACCCTTACCCGGACCCGGACCCGGACCCGGACACGGACCCGGACCTGGACCCGGACCCGGACTCTTACCCGGACCCGGACCCGGACCCGGACCCGGACCCGGACCCGGACCCGGACCCGGACCCAGACCCAGACCCTTACCCGGACCCGGACCCGGACCCTTACCCGGACCCGGACACGGACACGGACACGGACACGGACACGGACACGGACCTGGACACGGACCCAGACACGGACCCGGACCCGGACCCGGACCCGGACCCTTACCCGGACCCGGACCCGGACCCAGACCCGGACCCGGACACGGACACGGACACGGACACGGACCCGGACCAGGACCCTTACCTGGACCCGGACCCGGACCCGGACATTTACCCGGACCCTTACCCGGACCCGGACCCGGACCCGGACATTTACCTGGACCCTTACCCGGACCCGGACCCGGACCTAGACAGGGACCCAGACCCGGACCCGGACCCAGACCCAGACCCGGACCCAGACCCGGACCATTACCCGGACCCGGACACGGAACCGGACACAGACCCGGACCCGGACCCGGACCCGGACCCGGACCCGGACCCGGACCATTACCCGGACCCGGACCCTTACCCGGACCCGGACCCGGACCCGGACCCGGACCCAGACCCGGACCCTTAACCGGACCCGGACCCAGACCCGGACCCGGACACAGACCCTTACCCGGACCCGGACCCGGACCCGGACCCGGACCCGGACCCGGACCCAGACCTGGAACCTTACCCGGACCCGGACCCGGACCCGGACCCTTACCCAGACCCAGACCCGGACCCGGACCCTTACCCGGACCCGGACCCGGACCCGGACACGGACCCGGACACGGACCCGGACCCAGACCCGGACCCTTACCCGGACCCGGACCCGGACCCGGACCCGGACACGGACCCGGACCCGGACCCGGACCCTTACCCGGAACCGGAACCGGACCCGGACCCGGACCCGGACCCGGACCCGGACCCAGACCCTTACCCGGACCCAGACCCGGACCCAGACCCGGACCCGGACCCGGACCCGGACCCGGACCCGGACCCGGACCCGGACCCGGACCCGGACCCGGACCTGGACCCGGACCCGGAACCAGACCTGGAACCTTACCCGGACCCGGACCCGGACCCGGACCCTTACCCAGACCCGGACCCGGACCCTTACCCGGACCCGGACCCGGACCCGGACACGGACACGGAAACGGACCCGGACCCAGACACGGACCCTTACCCGGACCCGGACCCGGACCCGGACCCGGACACGGACCCGGACCCGGAACCGAACCCTTACCCGGAACCGGAACCGGAACCGGAACCGGACCCGGAACCGGACCCATACCAGGACCCGGACCCAGACCCGGAACCGGACCCGGACCCGGACCCAGACACTTACCCGGACCCGGACCCGGACCCAGACCCGGACCCTGACCCGGACCCTGACCCGGACCCGGACCCGGACATGGACCCGGACCTGGACCCGGCCCCGGCCCCGGCCCCGGACCCGGACCCGGACCCGGACCTTTACCCGGACCCGGACACGGAACCGGACCCGGACCCAGACCCGGACCCAGACCCGGACCCAGACCCGGACCCTTACCCGGACCCGGACCCGGACCCGGACCTGGACCCGGACCCGGACCCTGACCATAACCCGGACCCGGACCCTTGCCCGGACCCGGACCCGGACCCTTACCCGGACCCGGACCCGGACCCTGACCCGGACCCGGACCCGGACCCGGACTCTTACCCGGACCCGGACCCGGACCCGGACCCGGACCCGGACCCGGACCCGGACCCGGACCCGGACCCGGACCCAGACCCAGACCCTTACCCGGACCCGGACCCGGACCCGGACCCGGACCCGGACCCGTACCCGGACCCTTAACCGGACCCGGACCCAGACCCGGACCCGGACACAGACCCTTACCCGGACCCGGACCCGGACCCGGACCCGGACCCAGACCCGGACCCGGACCCGGACCCAGACCTGGAACCTTACCCGGACCCGGACCCGGACCCGGACCCTTACCCAGACCCAGACCCGGACCCGGACCCTTACCCGGACCCGGACCCGGACCCGGACCCGGACCCGGACACGGACCCGGACCCAGACCCGGACCCTTACCCGGACACGGACCCAGACCTGGACCCGGACACGGACCCGGACCCGGACCCAGACACTTACCCGGACCCAGACCCGGACCCAGACCCGGACCCGGACCCGGACCCGGACCCGGACCCAGACCCGGACCCGGACCTGGACACGGACCCTTACACGGACCCGGACCCGGACCCGGACATGGACATGGACCCTTACCCGGACCCGGACCCGGACGCGGACACGGACCCGGACACGGACCCGGACCCAGACCCGGACCCGGACCCTTACCCGGACCCGGACCCTGACACGGACACGGACACGGACACGGACCCGGACCAAGACCCGGACCCTTACCCGGACCCGGACCCGGACCCGGACCCGGACCCGGACACGGACACGGACCCGGACCTGGACCCTTACCCGGAACCGGACCCGGAACCGGACCCGGACACGGACCCAGACACTTACCCGGACCCAGACCCGGACCCAGAACCGGACCCGGACCCGGACCCGGACCTGGACACGGACCCTTACCCGGACCCGGACCCGGACCCGGACATGGACACGGACCCTTACCCGGACCCGGACCCGGACCTGGACCCGGACCCGGACCCGGACCCTTACCCGGACCCGGACCCGGACCCGGACCCTTATCTGGACCCGGACCTGGACCCGGACCCTTACCCGGACACGGACACGGACACAGACACGGACACGGA
The DNA here is from genome assembly GCA_022577455.1 of Arizona elegans. NCBI lineage: Eukaryota > Metazoa > Chordata > Lepidosauria > Squamata > Colubridae > Arizona > Arizona elegans. The sequence goes on from JAKOOJ010000026.1 coordinate 1,035,079, forward strand.
CCCAGACCCTGACCCGGACCCGGACCCTGACCCTTACCCGGACCCGGACCCGGACCCGGACCCAGACCCGGACCCGGACCTGGACCCGGACCCTTACCCGGACCCGGACCCGGACCCAGACCCGGACCCTGACCCGGACCCGGACCCGGACCCGGACACGGACCCGGACCCGGACCCGGCCCCGGCCCCGGCCCCGGCCCCGGACCCGGACCTTTACCCGGACCCGGACACGGAACCGGACCCGGACCCAGACCCGGACCCAGACCCGGACCCAGACCCGGACCCTTACCCGGACCCGGACCCGGACCTGGACCCGGACCCGGACCCGGACCATAACCCGGACCCAGACCCTTACCCGGACCCGGACCCGGACCCTTACCCGGACCCGGACCCGGACCCTGACCCGGACCCGGACCCGGACCCGGACCCGGACTCTTACCCGGACCCGGACCCGGACCCGGACCCGGACCCGGACACGGACCCAGACACAGACCCGGACCCGGACCCGGACCCTTACCCGGACCCGGACCCGGACCCGGACACGGACACGGACACGGACCTGGACACGGACCCAGACATGGACCCGGACCCGGACCCGGACCCGGACCCAGACCCGGACCCTAACCCGGACCCGGACCCGGACCCGGACCCGGACCCGGACCCGGACCCGGACACGGACACGGACCCGGACCCTTACCCGGACCCGGACCCGGACCCGGACATTTACCCGGACCCTTACCCGGACCCGGACCCGGACCCGGACATTTACCTGGACCCTTACCCGGACCCGGACCCGGACCCGGACCTAGACGCGGACCCAGACCCGGACCCGGACCCGGACACGGACCTGGACGCAGACCCGGACCATTACCCGGACCCGGACACGGAACCGGACACAGACCCGGACCCGGACCCGGACCCGGACCCGGACCCGGACCCGGACCCGGACCCGGACCCGGACCATTACCCGGACCCGGACCCTTACCCGGACCCGGACCCGGACCCGGACCCGGACCCAGACCCGGACCCTTAACCGGACCCGGACCCAGACCCGGACCCGGACACAGACCCTTACCCGGACCCTGACCCGGACCCGGACCCGGACCCGGTCCCGGACCCGGACCCGGACCCGGACCCAGACCTGGAACCTTACCCGGACCCGGACCCGGACCCGGACCCTTACCCAGACCCGGACCCGGACCCTTACCCGGACACGGACCCGGACCCGGACACGGACCCGGACACGGACCCGGACCCAGACCCGGACCCTTACCCGGACCCGGAACCGGACCCGGACATGGACCCGGACACGGACCCGGACCCGGACCCGGACCCTTACCCGGAACCGGAACCGGACCCGGACCCGGACCCGGACCCGGACCCGGACCCGGACCCGGACCCGGACCCGGACCCGGACCCAGACACTTACCCGGACCCAGACCCGGACCCAGACCCGGACCCGGACCCGGACCCGGACCTGGACACGGACCCTTACCCGGACCCGGACCCGGACCCGGACATGGACACGGACCCTTACCCGGACCCGGACCCGGACCTGGACCCGGACCCGGACCCGGACCCTTACCCGGACCCGGACCCGGACCCGGATCCTTATCTGGACCCGGACCCGGACCCGGACCCTTACCCGGACACGGACACGGACACAGACACGGACACGGACCCAGACCCTGACGCTGACCCGGACCCGGACCCGGACCCTTACCCGGACCCGGACCCGGACCCGGACCCGGACCCGGACCCTTACCCGGACCCGGACCCGGACCCGGACCCGGACCCGGACCCGGACCCGGACCCGGACCCAGACCTGGAACCTTACCCGGACCCGGACCCGGACCCGGACCCTTACCCGGACCCGGACCCGGACCCTTACCCGGACACGGACCCGGACCCGGACACGGACCCGGACACGGACCCGGACCCAGACCCGGACCCTTACCCGGACCCGGACCCGGACCCGGACCCGGACACGGACCCGGACCCGGACCCGGACCCTTACCCGGAACCGGAACCGTTCCCGGACCCGGACCCGGAAACGGACCCGGACCCGGACCCGGACATGGACCCGGACCCGGACCCGGACCCGGACCCGGACCCGGACCCGGACCCAGACCCGGACCCGGACCCGGACCCGGACCTGGACATGGACCCGGACCCGGACCCGGACCCGGACCCGGACCCGGACCTGGACCCGGACCCTTACCCGGACCCGGACCCGGACCCGGACATGGACACGGACCCTTACCCGGACCCGGACCCGGACCTGGACCCGGACCCGGACCCGGACCCTTATCTGGACCCGGACCCGGACCCGGACCCTTACCCGGACACGGACACGGACACAGACACGGACACGGACCCAGACCCTGACCCGGACCCGGACCCGGACCCGGACCCAGACCCGGACCCTAACCCGGACCAGGACCCGGACCCGGACCCGGACCCGGACCCGGACCCGGACCCGGACACGGACCCGGACCCGGACCCTTACCCGGACCCGGACCCGGACCCGGACATTTACCCGGACCCTTACCCGGACCCGGACCCGGACCCGGACATTTACCTGGACCCTTACCCGGACCCGGACCCGGACCCGGACCTAGACGCGGACCCAGACCCGGACCCGGACCCGGACACGGACCTGGACCCAGACCCGGACCATTACCCGGACCCGGACACGGAACCGGACACAGACCCGGACCCGGACCCGGACCCGGACCCGGAACCGGACCCGGACCCGGACCCGGACCATTACCCGGACCCGGACCCTTACCCGGACCCGGACCCGGACCCGGACCCGGACCCAGACCCGGACCCTTAACCGGACCCGGACCCAGACCCGGACCCGGACCCGGACCCTTACCCGGACCCGGACCCGGACCCAGACCCTGACCCGGACCCGGACCCGGACCCTTACCCGGACCTGGACCCGGACCCGGACCCGGACCCGGACCCGGACCCGGACATTTACCCAGACCCTTACCCGGAACCGGACATTTACCCGGACCCTTACCCGGACCCGGACCCGGACCCGGATCTTTACCCGGACCCGGACCGGAACCGGACACGGACACAGACACGGACACGGACCCAGACCCTGACCCGGACCCGGACCCGGACCCTTACCAGGACCCGGACCCGGACCCGGACCCGGACCCGGACCCGGACCCGGACCCGGACCCGGACCCTTACCCGGACCCGGACCCGGACCCAGACACGGACCCTGACCCGGACCCGGACCCGGACCCGGACACGGACCCGGACACGGACACAGACACGGACACGGACACGGACACGGACACGGACACGGACACGGACCCGGACCCTTACCCGGACCCGGACCCGGACCCGGACCCGGACCTGGACCCGGACCCGGACCCGGACCCGGACCCGGAAACGGACCCGGAACCGGACCCTTACCAGGACCCGGACCCGGACCCGGACCCGGACCCAGACACTTACCCGGACCCGGACCCGGACCCGGACCCGGACCCGGACCCTTACCCGGACACAGACCCGGACCCGGATCTTTACCCGGACCCGGACCGGAACCGGACACGGACACAGACACGGACACGGACCCAGACCCTGACCCGGACCCGGACCCGGACCCTAACCAGGACCCGGACCCGGACCCGGACCCGGACCCGGACCCGGACCCGGACCCGCACCCGGACCCGGACCCTTACCCGGACCCGGACCCGGACCCAGACACGGACCCTGACCCGGACCCGGACCCGGACCCGGACACGGACCCGGACACGGACACAGACACGGACACGGACACGGACACGGACACGGACACGGACACGGACACGGACACGGACCCTTACCCGGACCCGGACCCGGACCCGGACCCGGACCTGGACCCGGACCCGGACCCGGACCCGGACCCGGAAACGGACCCGGAACCGGACCCTTACCAGGACCCGGACCCGGACCCGGACCCGGACCCAGACACTTACCCGGACCCGGACCCGGACCCGGACCCGGACCCGGACCCTTACCCGGACACAGACCCGGACCCGGACATGGACCCGGACCCGGACCCGGACCCGGACCCGGACCCGGACCCGGACCCGGACCCGGACCCGGACCAGGACCCGGACCCGGACCCGGACCCGGACCCGGACCCGGACCCGGACCCGGACCCGGACCCGGACCCAGACCCTGACCCGGACCCGGACCCGGACACTTACCCGGACCCGAACCCGGACCCGGACCCGGACCCGGACCCGGACCCGGAACCGGACCCGGACCCGGACATTTACACGGACCCTTACCCGGAACCGGACATTTACCCGGACCCGGACCCGGACCCGGACCCGGACCCGGACCCGGACCCGGACCCTTACCCGGACCCGGACCCGGACCCGGACCCGGACCCGGACACGGACACGGACACGGACACGGACACGGACACGGACACGGACACGGACACGGACCCGGACCCTTACCCGGACCCGGACCCGGACCCGGACCCGGACCCGGACCCGGACCCGGACCCGGACCCGGACCCGGACCCGGACCCGGACCCGGACCCGGACCCAGACCCGGACCCGGACCCGGACCCCGACCCGGACCCGGACCCGGACATTTACCCGGACCCTTACCCGGACCCGGACCCGGACATTTACCCGGACCCTTACCCGGACCCGGCCCCGACCCCGGACCCGGCCCCGGCCCCGGCCCCGGCCCCGGCCCCGGACCCGGACCTTTACCCGGACCCGGACACGGAACCGGACCCAGACCCGGACCCAGACCCGTACCCAGACCCGTACCCAGACCCGGACCCTTACCCGGACACGGACCCGGACCTGGACCCGGACCCGGACACGGACCATAACCTGGACCTGGACCCTTACCCGGACCCGGACCCGGACCCTGACCCGGACCCGGACCCGGACCCGGACCCGGACCCTTACCCGGACCCGGACCCGGACCTGGACCCTGACCCGGACCCGGACCCGGACACGGACACGGACACGGACACGGACACGGACACGGACCCGGACACGGAACCGGACCCTTACCAGGACCCGGACCCAGACCCGGACACGGACCCGGACCCAGACACTTACCCGGACCCGGACCCGGACCCTGACCCGGACCCTTACCCGGACCCGGACCCGGACCCGGACATGGACCCGGACCCGGACCCGGACCCGGACCCGGACCCGGACCCGGACCCAGACCCGGACCCGGACCCGGACCCGGACCCTAACCCGGACCCGGACCCGGACCCGGACCCGGACCCGGACCCGGACCCTGACCCGGACCCGGACCCGGACCCGGACCCGGACCCGGACCCGGACCCGGACCCGGACCCGGACCCGGACCCGGACCCGGACCCGGACCCTGACCCGGACCCGGACCCGGACCCGGACCCTTACCCGGACCTGGACCCGGACCCGGACCCGGACCCAGACCCTGACCCGGACCCGGACCCGGACCCTTACCCGGACCTGGACCCGGACCCGGACCCGGACCCGGACCCGGACCCGGACATTTACCCAGACCCTTACCCGGAACCGGACATTTACCCGGACCCTTACCCGGACCCGGACCCGGACCCGGATCTTTACCCGGACCCGGACCGGAACCGGACACGGACACAGACACGGACATGGACCCAGACCCTGACCCGGACCCGGACCCGGACCCTTACCAGGACCCGGACCCGGACCCGGAAACGGACCCGGAACCGGACCCTTACCAGGACCCGGACCCGGACCCGGACCCGGACCCAGACACTTACCCGGACCCGGACCTGGACCCGGACCCGGACCCGGATCTTTACCCGGACCCGGACCGGAACCGGACACGGACACAGACACGGACACGGACCCAGACCCTGACCCGGACCCGGACCCGGACCCTTACCAGGACCCGGACCCGGACCCGGAAACGGACCCGGAACCGGACCCTTACCAGGACCCGGACCCGGACCCGGACCCGGACCCAGACACTTACCCGGACCCGGACCCGGACCCGGACCCGGACCCGGACCCTTACCCGGACACAGACCCGGACCCGGACATGGACCAGGACCCGGACCCGGACCCGGACCCGGACCCGGACCCGGACCCGGACCCGGACCCGGACCCGGACCCGGACCCGGACCCGGACCCGGACCCGGACCCGGACCCGGACCCGGACCCGGACCCGGACCCTGACCCGGACCCGGACCCGGACCCGGACCCGGACCCGGACCCGGACCCGGACCCGGACCCGGACCCGGACCCGGACCCAGACCCTGACCCGGACCCGGACCCGGACCCTTACCCGGACCTGGACCCGGACCCGGACCCGGACCCGGACCCGGACCCGGACATTTACCCAGACCCTTACCCGGAACCGGACATTTACCCGGACCCTTACCCGGACCCGGACCCGGACCCGGATCTTTACCCGGACCCGGACCGGAACCGGACCCGGACCCAGACACGGACCCTGACCCGGACCCGGACCCGGACCCGGACACGGACCCGGACACGGACACAGACACGGACACGGACACGGACACGGACACGGACACGGACACGGACCCGGACCCTTACCCGGACCCGGACCCGGACACGGACCCGGACACGGACACAGACACGGACACGGACACGGACACGGACACGGACATGGACACGGACCCGGACCCTTACCCGGACCCGGACCCGGACCCGGACCCGGACCCGGACCTGGACCCGGACCCGGACCCGGACCCGGACCCGGAAACGGACCCGGAACCGGACCCTTACCAGGACCCGGACCCGGACCCGGACCCGGACCCGGACCCAGACACTTACCCGGACCCGGACCCGGACCCGGACCCGGACCCGGACACTTACCCGGACACAGACCCGGACCCGGACATGGACCCGGACCCGGACCCGGACCCGGACCCGGACCCGGACCCGGACCCGGACCCGGACCCGGACCCGGACCCGGACCCGGACCCGGACCCGGACCCGGACCCTGACCCGGACCCGGACCCGGACCAGGACCCGGACCCGGACCCGGACCCGGACCCGGACCCGGACCCGGACCCGGACCCGGACCCAGACCCTGACCCGGACCCGGACCCGGACACTTACCCGGACCCGAACCCGGACCCGGACCCGGACCCGGACCCGGACCCGGAACCGGACCCGGACCCGGACATTTACCCGGACCCTTACCCGGAACCGGACATTTACCCGGACCCGGACCCGGACCCGGACCCGGACCCGGACCCGGACCCGGACCCTTACCCGGACCCGGACCCGGACCCGGACCCGGACACGGACACGGACACGGACACGGACACGGACACGGACACGGACCCGGACCCTTACCCGGACCCGGACCCGGACCCGGACCCGGACCCGGACCCGGACCCGGACCCGGACCCAGACCCGGACCCGGACCCCGACCCGGACCCGGACCCGGACCCGGACATTTACCCGGACCCTTACCCGGACCCGGACCCGGACATTTACCCGGACCCTTACCCGGACCCGGCCCCGACCCCGGACCCGGCCCCGGCCCCGGCCCCGGCCCCGGCCCCGGACCCGGACCTTTACCCGGACCCGGACACGGAACCGGACCCGGACCCAGACCCGGACCCAGACCCGTACCCAGACCCGGACCCTTACCCGGACACGGACCCGGACCTGGACCCGGACCCGGACACGGACCATAACCCGGACCTGGACCCTTACCCGGACCCGGACCCGGACCCTGACCCGGACCCGGACCCGGACCCGGACCCGGACCCTTACCCGGACCCGGACCCGGACCTGGACCCGGACCCGGACCCGGACCCGGACCCGGACCCAGTCCCAGACCCTTACCCGGACCCGGACCCGGACCCTGACCCAGACCCGGACCCGGACCCGGACACGGACCCGGACCCGGACCCGGACCCGGACCCGGACCCGGACCCAGACACGGACCCGGACCCGGACCCGGACCCTTACCCGGACCCGGACCCGGACACGGACACGGACACGGACACGGACCTGGACACGGACCCAGACACGGACCCTTACCCGGACCCGGACCCGGACCCGGACATTTACCTGGACCCTTACCCGGACCCGGACCCGGACCCAGACGCGGACCCAGACCCGGACCCGGACCCGGACCCGGACCCGGACCCGGACCCAGACCCGGACCATTACCCGGACCCGGACACGGAACCGGACACAGACCCGGACCCGGACCCGGACCCGGACCCGGACCATTACCCGGACCCGGACCCTTTCCCGGACCCGGACCCGGACCTGGACCCTTACCCGGACCCAGACCCGGACCCTTAACCGGACCCGGACCCAGACCCGGACCCGGACACAGACCCTTACCCGGACCCAGACCCGGACCCGGACCCGGACCCGGACCCGGACCCGGACCCGGACCCGGACCCAGACCTGGAACCTTACCCGGACCCGGACCCGTAACCGGACCCTTACCCAGACCCGGACCCGGACCCTAACCCGGACCCGGACACAGACCCGGACACGGACCCGGACCCAGATCCGGACCCTTACCCGGACCCGGACCCGGACACGGACCCGGACACGGACCCAGACACGGACCCGGACCCTTACCCGGAACCGGAACCGGACCCGGAACCGGACCCGGAACCGGACCCTTACCAGGACCCGGACCCGGACCCTTACCCGGACCCGGACCCGGACCCAGACCCGGACCCAGACCCGGACCCGGACCCGGACCCAGACCCTGACCCGGACCCGGACCCGGACACTTACCCGGACCCGAACCCGGACCCGGACCCGGACCCGGACCCGGACCCGGACCCGGACCCGGACCCGGACCCGGACCCAGACCCGGACCCGGACCCCGACCCGGACCCGGACCCGGACCCGGACATTTACCCGGACCCTTACCCGGACCCGGACCCGGACATTTACCCGGACCCTTACCCGGACCCGGCCCCGACCCCGGACCCGGCCCCGGCCCCGGCCCCGGCCCCGGACCCGGACCCGGACCTTTACCCGGACCCGGACACGGAACCGGACCCGGACCCGGACCCGGACCCAGACCCGTACCCAGACCCGGACCCTTACCCGGACACGGACCCGGACCTGGACCCGGACCCGGACACGGACCATAACCCGGACCTGGACCCTTACCCGGACCCGGACCCGGACCCTGACCCGGACCCGGACCCGGACCCGGACCCGGACCCTTACCCGGACCCGGACCCGGACCTGGACCCGGACCCGGACCCGGACCCGGACCCGGACCCGGACCCAGTCCCAGACCCTTACCCGGACCCGGACCCGGACCCTGACCCAGACCCGGACCTGGACCCGGACACGGACACGGACCCGGACCCGGACCCGGACCCGGACCCGGACCCAGACACGGACCCGGACCCGGACCCGGACCCTTACCCGGACCCGGACCCGGACACGGACACGGACACGGACACGGACCTGGACACGGACCCAGACACGGACCCTTACCCGGACCCGGACCCGGACCCGGACATTTACCTGGACCCTTACCCGGACCCGGACCCGGACCCAGACGCGGACCCAGACCCGGACCCGGACCCGGACCCGGACCCGGACCCGGACCCAGACCCGGACCATTACCCGGACCCGGACACGGAACCGGACACAGACCCGGACCCGGACCCGGACCCGGACCCGGACCATTACCCGGACCCGGACCCTTTCCCGGACCCGGACCCGGACCTGGACCCTTACCCGGACCCAGACCCGGACCCTTAACCGGACCCGGACCCAGACCCGGACCCGGACACAGACCCTTACCCGGACCCAGACCCGGACCCGGACCCGGACCCGGACCCGGACCCGGACCCGGACCCGGACCCAGACCTGGAACCTTACCCGGACCCGGACCCGGACCCGGACCCTTACCCAGACCCGGACCCGGACCCTAACCCGGACCCGGACACAGACCCGGACACGGACCCGGACCCAGATCCGGACCCTTACCCGGACCCGGACCCGGACACGGACCCGGACACGGACCCAGACACGGACCCGGACCCTTACCCGGAACCGGAACCGGACCCGGACCCGGACCCGGAACCGGACCCTTACCAGGACCCGGACCCGGACCCTTACCCGGACCCGGACCCGGACCCAGACCCGGACCCAGACCCGGACCCGGACCCGGACCCAGACCCTGACCCGGACCCGGACCCGGACACTTACCCGGACCCGAACCCGGACCCGGACCCGGACCCGGACCCGGACCCGGAACCGGACCCGGACCCGGACATTTACCCGGACCCTTACCCGGACCCGGACCCGGACATTTACCCGGACCCTTACCCGGCCCCGGCCCCGACCCCGGACCCGGCCCCGGCCCCGGCCCCGGCCCCGGACCCGGACCCGGACCTTTACCCGGACCCGGACACGGAACCGGACCCGGACCCAGACCCGGACCCAGACCCGGACCCAGACCCGGACCCTTACCCGGACACGGACCCGGACCTGGACCCGGACCCGGACACGGACCATAACCCGGACCCGGACCCTTACCCGGACCCGGACCCGGACCCTTACCCGGACCCGGACCCGGACCCTGACCCGGACCCGGACCCGGACCCGGACCCTTACCCGGACCCGGACCCGGACCTGGACCCGGACCCGGACCCGGACCCGGACCCAGTCCCAGACCCTTACCCGGACCCGGACCCTTACCCGGACCCGGACCCGGACCCTTACCCGGACCCGGACACGGACCCGGACCCGGACCCGGACCCGGACCCGGACACGGACCCAGACACGGACCCGGACACGGACCCGGACCCTTACCCGGACCCGGACCCGGACCCGGACACGGACACGGACACGGACCTGGACACGGACCCAGACACGGACCCGGACCCGGACCCGGACCCGGACCCGGACCCTTACCCGGACCCGGACCCGGACCCGGACCCGGACCCGGACCCGGACCCGGACACGGACACGGACCCGTACCCGGACCCTTACCCGGACCCGGACCCAAACCTGGAACCTTACCCGGACCCGGACCCGGACCCGGACCCTTACCCAGACCCGGACCCGGACCCTAACCCGGACCCGGACACGGACCCGGACACGGACCCGGACCCAGACCCGGACCCTTACCCGGACCCGGACCCGGACACGGACCCGGACACGGACCCGGACACGGACCCGGACCCTTACCCGGAACCGGAACCGGACCCGGAACCGGACCCGGAACCGGACCCTTACCAGGACCCGGACCCGGACCCTTACCCGGACCCGGACCCGGACCCGGACCCGGACCCTTACCCGGACCCGGACCCGGACCCGGACCCGGACCCGGACCCGGACCCGGACCCAGTCCCAGACCCTTACCCGGACCCGGACCCGGACCCGGACCCAGACACGGACCCGGACACGGACCCGGACACGGACCCGGACCCGGACCCGGACACGGACCCAGACACGGACCCGGACCCGGACCCGGACCCTTACCCGGACCCGGACCCGGACACGGACACGGACACGGACCCGGACCTGGACACGGACCCAGACACGGACCCGGACCCGGACCCGGACCCGGACCCGGACCCTTACCCGGACCCGGACCCGGACCCGGACCCGGACCCGGACCCGGACCCGGACCCGGACCCTTACCCGGACCCGGACCCGGACCCGGACATTTACCCGGACCCTTACCCGGACCCGGACCCGGACCCGGACATTTACCTGGACCCTTACCCGGACCCGGACCCGGACCCAGACGCGGACCCAGACCCGGACCCGGACCCGGACCCTTACCCGGACCATTACCCGGACCCGGACACGGAACCGGACACAGACCCGGACCCGGACCCGGACCCGGACCCGGACCATTACCCGGACCCGGACCCTTACCCGGACCCGGACCCGGACCCGGACCCGGACCCAGACCCGGACCCTTAACCGGATCCGGACCCAGACCCGGACCCGGACAAAGACCCTTACCCGGACCCGGACCCGGACCCGGACCCGGACCCGGACCCGGACCCGGACCCGGACCCGGACCCGGACCCAGACCTGGAACCTTACCCGGACCCGGACCCGGACCCGGACCCTTACCCAGACCCGGACCCGGACACTTACCCGGACCCGGACACGGACCCGGACACGGACCCGGACCCAGACCCGGACCCTTACCCGGACCCGGACACGGACACGGACCCGGACACGGACCCGGACCCGGACCCGGACCCTTACCCGGACCCGGACCCGGACCCGGACCCGGACCCGGACCCGGACCCGGACCCGGACCCTTACCCGGACCCGGACCCGGACCCGGACATTTACCCGGACCCTTACCCGGACCTGGACCCGGACCCGGACATTTACCTGGACCCTTACCCGGACCCGGACCCGGACCCAGACGCGGACCCAGACCCGGACCCGGACCCGGACCCTTACCCGGACCATTACCCGGACCCGGACACAGAACCGGACACAGACCCGGACCCGGACCCGGACCCAGACCCGGACCATTACCCGGACCCGGACCCTTACCCGGACCCGGACCCGGACCCGGACCCGGACCCAGACCCGGACCCTTAACCGGATCCGGACCCAGACCCGGACCCGGACAAAGACCCTTACCCGGACCCGGACCCGGACCCGGACCCGGACCCGGACCCGGACCCGGACCCGGACCCGGACCCGGACCCGGACCCAGACCTGGAACCTTACCCGGACCCGGACCCGGACCCGGACCCTTACCCAGACCCGGACCCGGACACTTACCCGGACCCGGACACGGACACGGACACGGACACGGACCCAGACCCGGACCCTTACCCGGACCCGGACCCGGACACGGACCCGGACACGGACCCGGACCCGGACCCGGACCCTTACCCGGACCCGGACCCGGACCCGGACCCGGACCCGGACACGGACCCGGACCCGGACCCTTACCCGGACCCGGACCCGGACCCAGACACTTACCCGGACCCGGACCCGGACCCGGACCCGGACACAGACCCTTACCCGGACACAGACCCGGACCCGGACATGGACCCGGACCCGGACCCGGACCCGGACCCGGACATGGACCCGGACCCGGACCCTTACCCGGACCCGGACCCGGACCCGGACATTTACCTGGACCCTTACCCGGACCCGGACCCGGACCCAGACGCGGACCCAGACCCGGACCCGGACCCGGACCCTTACCCGGACCATTACCCGGACCCGGACACGGAACCGGACACAGACCCAGACCCGGACCCGGACCCGGACCCGGACCATTACCCGGACCCGGACCCTTACCCGGACCCGGACCCGGACCCTAACCCGGACCCGGACACGGACCCGGACACGGACCCGGACCCAGACCCGGACCCTTACCCGGACCCGGACCCGGACACGGACCCGGACACGGACCCGGAGACGGACCCGGACCCTTACCCGGAACCGGAACAGGACCCGGAACCGGACCCGGAACCGGACCCTTACCCGGACCCGGACCCGGACACGGACACGGACACGGACCCGGACCTGGACACGGACCCAGACACGGACCCGGACCCGGACCCGGACCCGGACCCTTACCCGGACCCGGACCCGGACCCGGACCCGGACCCGGACCCGGACCCGGACCCGGACCCGGACCCTTACCCGGACCCGGACCCGGACCCGGACATTTACCCGGACCCTTACCCGGACCCGGACCCGGACCCGGACATTTACCTGGACCCTTACCCGGACCCGGACCCGGACCCAGACGCGGACCCAGACCCGGACCCGGACCCGGACCCTTACCCGGACCATTACCCGGACCCGGACACGGAACCGGACACAGACCCGGACCCGGACCCGGACCCGGACCCGGACCATTACCCGGACCCGGACCCTTACCCGGACCCGGACCCGGACCCGGACCCGGACCCAGACCCGGACCCTTAACCGGATCCGGACCCAGACCCGGACCCGGACAAAGACCCTTACCCGGACCCGGACCCGGACCCGGACCCGGACCTGGAACCTTACCCGGACCCGGACCCGGACCCGGACCCTTACCCAGACCCGGACCCGGACACTTACCCGGACCCGGACACGGACCCGGACACGGACCCGGACCCAGACCCGGACCCTTACCCGGACCCGGACACGGACACGGACCCGGACACGGACCCGGACCCGGACCCGGACCCTTACCCGGACCCGGACCCGGACCCGGACCCGGACCCGGACCCGGACCCGGACCCGGACCCGGACCCGGACCCGGACCCTTACCCGGACCCGGACCCGGACCCGGACATTTACCCGGACCCTTACCCGGACCCGGACCCGGACCCGGACATTTACCTGGACCCTTACCCGGACCCGGACCCGGACCCAGACGCGGACCCAGACCCGGACCCGGACCCGGACCCTTACCCGGACCATTACCCGGACCCGGACACAGAACCGGACACAGACCCGGACCCGGACCCGGACCCGGACCCGGACCATTACCCGGACCCGGACCCTTACCCGGACCCGGACCCGGACCCGGACCCGGACCCAGACCCGGACCCTTAACCGGATCCGGACCCAGACCCGGACCCGGACAAAGACCCTTACCCGGACCCGGACCCGGACCCGGACCCGGACCCGGACCCGGACCCGGACCCGGACCCGGACCCGGACCCGGACCCAGACCTGGAACCTTACCCGGACCCGGACCCGGACCCGGACCCTTACCCAGACCCGGACCCGGACACTTACCCGGACCCGGACACGGACCCGGACCCGGACATGGACCCGGACCCGGACCCGGACCCGGACCCGGACATGGACCCGGACCCGGACCCTTACCCGGACCCGGACCCGGACCCGGACATTTACCTGGACCCTTACCCGGACCCGGACCCGGACCCAGACGCGGACCCAGACCCGGACCCGGACCCGGACCCTTACCCGGACCATTACCCGGACCCGGACACGGAACCGGACACAGACCCAGACCCGGACCCGGACCCGGACCCGGACCATTACCCGGACCCGGACCCTTACCCGGACCCGGACCCGGACCCTAACCCGGACCCGGACACGGACCCGGACACGGACCCGGACCCAGACCCGGACCCTTACCCGGACCCGGACCCGGACACGGACCCGGACACGGACCCGGACACGGACCCGGACCCTTACCCGGAACCGGAACCGGACCCGGAACCGGACCCGGAACCGGACCCTTACCAGGACCCGGACCCGGACCCTTACCCGGACCCGGACCCGGACCCGGACCCGGACCCGGACCCTTACCCGGACCCGGACCGGGACCCGGACCCGGACCCGGACCCGGACCCGGACCCGGACCCAGACCCGGACCCGGACACGGACCCGGACACGGACCCGGACCCGGACCCGGACACGGACCCAGACACGGACCCGGACCCGGACCCGGACCCTTACCCGGACCCGGACCCGGACACGGACACGGACACGGACCCGGACCTGGACACGGACCCAGACACGGACCCGGACCCGGACCCGGACCCGGACCCGGACCCTTACCCGGACCCGGACCCGGACCCGGACCCGGACCCGGACCCGGACCCGGACCCGGACCCGGACCCTTACCCGGACCCGGACCCGGACCCGGACATTTACCCGGACCCTTACCCGGACCCGGACCCGGACATTTACCTGGACCCTTACCCGGACCCGGACCCAGACCCAGACGCGGACCCAGACCCGGACCCGGACCCGGACCCGGACCCGGACCATTACCCGGACCCGGACCCTTACCCGGACCCGGACCCGGACCCGGACCCGGACCCAGACCCGGACCCTTAACCGGATCCGGACCCAGACCCGGACCCGGACAAAGACCCTTACCCGGACCGGGACCCGGACCCGGACCCGGACCCGGACCCGGACCCGGACCCGGACCCGGACCCGGACCCGGACCCAGACCTGGAACCTTACCCGGACCCGGACCCGGACCCGGA
Source organism: Arizona elegans (assembly GCA_022577455.1). NCBI lineage: Eukaryota > Metazoa > Chordata > Lepidosauria > Squamata > Colubridae > Arizona > Arizona elegans. The sequence continues at coordinate 1,051,034 of JAKOOJ010000026.1, forward strand.
CCCTTACCCAGACCCGGACCCGGACACTTACCCGGACCCGGACACGGACCCGGACACGGACCCGGACCCAGACCCGGACCCTTACCCGGACCCGGACCCGGACCCGGACACGGACACGGACCCGGACCCGGACCCGGACCCTTACCCGGACCCGGACCCGGACCCGGACACGGACCCGGACACGGACCCGGACCCGGACCCAGACGCGGACCCAGACCCGGACCCGGACCCGGACCCTTACCCGGACCATTACCCGGACCCGGACACGGAACCGGACACAGACCCGGACCCGGACCCGGACCCGGACCCGGACCATTACCCGGACCCGGACCCTTACCCGGACCCGGACCCGGACCCGGACCCGGACCCAGACCCGGACCCTTAACCGGATCCGGACCCAGACCCGGACCCGGACAAAGACCCTTACCCGGACCCGGACCCGGACCCGGACCCGGACCCGGACCCGGACCCGGACCCGGACCCGGACCCAGACCTGGAACCTTACCCGGACCCGGACCCGGACCCGGACCCTTACCCGGACCCGGACCCGGACCCGGACATTTACCTGGACCCTTACCCGGACCCGGACCCAGACCCAGACGCGGACCCAGACCCGGACCCGGACCCGGACCCGGACCCGGACCATTACCCGGACCCGGACCCTTACCCGGACCCGGACCCGGACCCGGACCCGGACCCAGACCCGGACCCTTAACCGGATCCGGACCCAGACCCGGACCCGGACAAAGACCCTTACCCGGACCGGGACCCGGACCCGGACCCGGACCCGGACCCGGACCCGGACCCGGACCCGGACCCGGACCCAGACCTGGAACCTTACCCGGACCCGGACCCGGACCCGGACCCTTACCCAGACCCGGACCCGGACACTTACCCGGACCCGGACACGGACCCGGACACGGACCCGGACCCAGACCCGGACCCTTACCCGGACCCGGACCCGGACCCGGACCCGGACACGGACCCGGACCCGGACCCGGACCCTTACCCGGACCCGGACCCGGACCCGGACACGGACCCGGACACGGACCCGGACCCGGACCCTTACCCGGACCCGGACCCGGACCCAGACACTTACCCGGACCCGGACCCGGACCCGGACCCGGACCCGGACACAGACCCTTACCCGGACACAGACCCGGACCCGGACATGGACCCGGACCCGGACCCAGACGCGGACCCAGACCCGGACCCGGACCCGGACCCTTACCCGGACCATTACCCGGACCCGGACACGGAACCGGACACAGACCCAGACCCGGACCCGGACCCGGACCCGGACCATTACCCGGACCCGGACCCTTACCCGGACCCGGACCCGGACCCGGACCCGGACCCAGACCCGGACCCTTAACCGGATCCGGACCCAGACCCGGACCCGGACAAAGACCCTTACCCGGACCCGGACCCGGACCCGGACCCGGACCCGGACCCGGACCCGGACCCGGACCCGGACCCAGACCTGGAACCTTACCCGGACCCGGACCCGGACCCGGACCCTTACCCAGACACGGACCCGGACACTTACCCGGACCCGGACACGGACCCGGACACGGACCCGGACCCAGACCCGGACCCTTACCCGGACCCGGACCCGGACACGGACCCGGACACGGACCCGGACCCGGACCCGGACCCTTACCCGGACCCGGACCCGGACCCGGACCCGGACACGGACCCGGACACGGACCCGGACCCGGACCCTTACCCGGACCCGGACCCGGACCCGGACATTTACCCGGACCCTTACCCGGACCCGGACCCGGACCCGGACATTTACCTGGACCCTTACCCAGACCCGGACCCGGACCCAGACGCGGACCCAGACCCGGACCCGGACCCGGACCCTTACCCGGACCATTACCCGGACCCGGACACGGAACCGGACACAGACCCGGACCCGGACATGGACCTGGACACAGACCAGGACCCGGACCCGGACCCGGACCCGGACCATTACCCGGACCCGGACCCTTACCCGGACCCGGACCCGGACCCGGACCCGGACCCGGACCCGGACCCTTAACCGGATCCGGACCCAGACCCGGACCCGGACAAAGACCCTTACCCGGACCCGGACCCGGACCCGGACCCGGACCCGGACCCGGACCCGGACCCGGACCCGGACCCAGACCTGGAACATTACCCGGACCCGGACCCGGACCCGGACCCTTACCCAGACCCGGACCCGGACACTTACCCGGACCCGGACACGGACCCGGACCCGGACCCGGACCCGGACACGGACCCAGACACGGACCCGGACCCGGACCCGGACCCTTACCCGGACCCGGACCCGGACCCGGACACGGACACGGACCCGGACCTGGACACGGACCCAGACACGGACCCGGACACGGACCCGGACCCGGACCCGGACCCTTACCCGGACCCGGACACGGACACGGACCCGGACCCGGACCCGGACCCGGACCCGGACCCGGACCCGGACAGGGACCCGGACCCGGACCCTTACCCGGACCCGGACCCGGACCCGGACATTTACCCGGACCCTTACCCGGACCCGGACCCGGACCCGGACATTTACCTGGACCCTTACCCGGACCCGGACCCGGACCCAGACGCGGACCCAGACCCGGACCCGGACCCGGACCCTTACCCGGACCATTACACGGACCCGGACACGGAACCGGACACAGACCCGGACCCGGACCCGGACCCGGACCCGGACCATTACCCGGACCCGGACCCTTACCCGGACCCGGACCCGGACCCGGACCCGGACCCAGACCCGGACCCTTAACCGGATCAGGACCCAGACCCGGACCCGGACAAAGACCCTTACCCGGACCCGGACCCGGACCCGGACCCGGACCCGGACCCGGACCCGGACCCAGACCTGGAACCTTACCCGGACCCGGACCCGGACCCGGACCCTTACCCAGACCCGGACCCGGACACTTACCCGGACCCGGACACGGACCCGGACACGGACACGGACCCAGACCCGGACCCTTACCCGGACCCGGACCCGGACACGGACCCGGACACAGACCCGGACCCGGACCCGGACCCTTACCCGGACCCGGACCCGGACCCGGACCCGGACCCGGACCCGGACACGGACCCGGACCCGGACCCTTACCCGGACCCGGACCCGGACCCAGACACTTACCCGGACCCGGACCCGGACCCGGACCCGGACACAGACCCTTACCCGGACACAGACCCGGACCCGGACATGGACCCGGACCCGGACCCGGACCCGGACCCGGACCCGGACCCGGACCCGGACCCAGACCCGGACCCGGACCCGGACCCAAACCCGGACCCGGACCCGGACCCGGACCCGGACCCGGACCCGGACCCGGACCCGGACCCGGACCCGGACCCGGACCCGGACCCGGACCCGGACCCGGACCCAGACCCTGACCCGGACCCGGACCCGGACACTTACCCGGACCCGAACCCGGACCCGGACCCGGACCCGGACCCGGACCCGGACCCGGACCCGGACCCGGACCCGGACATTTACCCGGACCCTTACCCGGACCCGGACATTTACCCGGACCCGGACCCGGACCCGGACCCGGACCCGGACCTGGACCCGGACCCGGACCCGGACCCTTACCCGGACCCGGACCCGGACCCGGACCCAGACCCGGACCCTGACCCGGACCCGGACCCGGACCCGGACCCGGACACGGACACAGACACGGACACGGACACGGACACGGACACGGACCTGGACCCGGACCCGGACCCGGACACGGACCCGGACCCGGACCCGGACCCGGACCCGGACCCGGACCCGGACCCGGACCCGGACCTGGACCCGGACCCGGACCCGGACCCCGACCCGGACCCGGACCCGGACATTTACCCGGACCCTTACCTGGACCCGGACCCGGACATTTACCCGGACCCTTACCCGGACCCGGCCCCGGACCCTTACCCGGACACGGACACGGACCCGGACCCGGACTCGGACCCGGACCCGGACACGGACCCAGACACGGACCCGGACCCGGACCCAGACCCGGACCCTTACCCGGACCCGGACCCGGACACGGACACGGACACGGACCTGGACACGGACCCAGACACGGACCCGGACCCGGACGCGGACCCGGACCCGGACCCTTACCCGGACCCGGACCCGGACCCGGACCCGGACCCGGACCCGGACCCGGACCCGGACCCGGACCCGGACCCGGACCCTTACCCGGACCCGGACCCGGACCCGGACATTTACCCGGACCCTTACCCGGACCCGGACCCGGACCCGGACATTTACCTGGACCCTTACCCGGACCCGGACCCGGACCCAGACGCGGACCCGGACCCGGACCCGGACCCGGACCCGGACCCGGACATTTACCCAGACCCTTACCCGGAACCGGACATTTACCCGGACCCGGACCCGGACCCGGACCCTTACCCGGACCCGGACACGGACACGGACACGGACACGGGCCCGGACCTGGACACGGACCCAGACATGGACCCGGACCCGGACCCAGACCCGGACCCGGACCCTTACCCGGACCCGGACCCGGACCCGGACCCGGACCCGGACCCGGACCCGGACCCGGACCCTTACCCGGACCCGGACCCGGACCCGGACATTTACACGGACCCTTACCCGGACCCGGACCCGGACCCGGACATTTACCTGGACCCTTACCCGGACCCGGACCCGGACCCGGACCCGGACCCAGACGCGGACCCAGACCCGGACCCGGACCCGGACCCTTACCCGGACCATTACCCGGACCCGGACACGGAACCGGACACAGACCCGGACCCGGACCCGGACCCGGACCCGGACCATTACCCGGACCCGGACCCTTACCCGGACCCGGACCCGGACCCGGACCCGGACCCAGACCCGGACCCTTAACCGGATCCGGACCCAGACCCGGACCCGGACAAAGACCCTTACCCGGACCCGGACCCGGACCCGGACCCGGACCCGGACCCGGACCCGGACCCGGACCCGGACCCGGACCCGGACCCGGACCCAGACCCTTACCCGGACCCGGACCCGGACCCGGACATTTACCCGGACCCTTACCCGGACCCGGACCCGGACCCGGACATTTACCTGGACCCTTACCCGGACCCGGACCCGGACCCAGACGCGGACCCAGACCCGGACCCGGACCCGGACCCTTACCCGGACCATTACCCGGACCCGGACACGGAACCGGACACAGACCCGGACCCGGACCCGGACCCGGACACAGACCCGGACCCGGACCCGGACCCGGACCCGGACCATTACCCGGACCCGGACCCTTACCCGGACCCGGACCCGGACCCGGACCCGGACCCAGACCCGGACCCTTAACCGGATCCGGACCCAGACCCGGACCCGGACAACGACCCTTACCCGGACCCGGACCCGGACCCGGACCCGGACCCGGACCCGGACCCGGACCCGGACCCGGACCCAGACCTGGAACCTTACCCGGACCCGGACCCGGACCCGGACCCTTACCCAGACCCGGACCCGGACACTTACCCGGACCGGGACACGGACCCGGACCCGGACCCGGACAGGGACCCAGACACGGACCCGGACCCGGACCCGGACCCTTACCCGGACCCGGACCCGGACCCGGACACGGACACGGACCCGGACCCGGACCTGGACACGGACCCAGACACGGACCCGGACCCGGACCCGGACCCGGACCCGGACCCTTACCCGGACCCGGACCCGGACCCGGACCCGGACCCGGACCCGGACCCGGACCCGGACCCGGACCCGGACCCGGACCCGGACCCGGACACGGACCCGGACCCGGACCCTTACCCGGACCCGGACCCGGACCCGGACATTTACCCGGACCCTTACCCGGACCCGGACCCGGACCCGGACATTTACCTGGACCCTTACCCGGACCCGGACCCGGACCCAGACGCGAACCCAGACCCGGACCCGGACCCGGACCCTTACCCGGACCATTACCCGGACCCGGACACGGACCCGGACCCTTACCCAGACCCGGACCCGGACACTTACCCGGACACGGACCCGGACCCGGACCCTTACCCAGACCCGGACCCGGACACTTACCCGGACACGGACACGGACCCGGACACGGACCCGGACCCAGACCCGGACCCTTACCCGGACCCGGACCCGGACACGGACCCGGACACGGACCCGGACACTTACCCGGACCCGGACCCGGACCCGGACCCGGACCCGGACACGGACCCGGACCCGGACCCTTACCCGGACCCGGACCCGGACCCGGACATTTACCCGGACCCTTACCCGGACCCGGACCCGGACCCGGACATTTACCTGGACCCTTACCCGGAGCCGGACCCGGACCCAGACGCGGACCCAGACCCGGACCCGGACCCGGACCCTTACCCGGACCATTACCCGGACCCGGACACAGACCCGGACCCGGACCCGGACCCGGACCCGGACCATTACCCGGACCCGGACCCTTACCCGGACCCGGACCCGGACCCGGACCCGGACCCAGACCCGGACCCTTAACCGGATCCGGACCCAGACCCGGACCCGGACAAAGACCCTTACCCGGACCCGGACCCGGACCCGGACCCGGACCCGGACCCGGACCCGGACCCGGACCCAGACCTGGAACCTTACCCGGACCCGGACCCGGACCCGGACCCTTACCCAGACCCGGACCCGGACACTTACCCGGACCCGGACACGGACCCGGACACGGACCCGGACCCAGACCCGGACCCTTACCCGGACCCGGACACGGACCCGGACCCGGACCCGGACCCTTACCCGGAACCGGAACCGGACCCGGAACCGGAACCGGAACCGGACCCTTACCAGGACCCGGACCCAGACCCGGACCCGGACCCGGACCCAGACACTTACCCGGACCCAGACCCGGACCCAGACCCGGACCCGGACCCAGACTCGGACCTGGACACGGACCCTTACCCGGACCCGGACCCGGACCCGGACATGGACACGGACCCTTACCCGGACCATTACCCGGACCCGGACACGGAACCGGACACAGACCCGGACCCGGACCCGGACCCGGACACAGACCCGGACCCGGACCCGGACCCGGACCCGGACCATTACCCGGACCCGGACCCTTACCCGGACCCGGACCCGGACCCGGACCCGGACCCAGACCCGGACCCTTAACCGGATCCGGACCCAGACCCGGACCCGGACAACGACCCTTACCCGGACCCGGACCCGGACCCGGACCCGGACCCGGACCCGGACCCGGACCCGGACCCGGACCCAGACCTGGAACCTTACCCGGACCCGGACCCGGACCCGGACCCTTACCCAGACCCGGACCCGGACACTTACCCGGACCGGGACACGGACCCGGACCCGGACCCGGACAGGGACCCAGACACGGACCCGGACCCGGACCCGGACCCTTACCCGGACCCGGACCCGGACCCGGACACGGACACGGACCCGGACCCGGACCTGGACACGGACCCAGACACGGACCCGGACCCGGACCCGGACCCGGACCCGGACCCTTACCCGGACCCGGACCCAGACCCGGACCCGGACCCGGACCCGGACCCGGACCCGGACCCGGACCCGGACACGGACCCGGACCCGGACCCTTACCCGGACCCGGACCCGGACCCGGACATTTACCCGGACCCTTACCCGGACCCGGACCCGGACCCGGACATTTACCTGGACCCTTACCCGGACCCGGACCCGGACCCAGACGCGAACCCAGACCCGGACCCGGACCCGGACCCTTACCCGGACCATTACCCGGACCCGGACACGGACCCGGACCCTTACCCAGACCCGGACCCGGACACTTACCCGGACACGGACCCGGACCCGGACCCTTACCCAGACCCGGACCCGGACACTTACCCGGACACGGACACGGACCCGGACACGGACCCGGACCCAGACCCGGACCCTTACCCGGACCCGGACCCGGACACGGACCCGGACACGGACCCGGACACTTACCCGGACCCGGACCCGGACCCGGACCCGGACCCGGACACGGACCCGGACCCGGACCCTTACCCGGACCCGGACCCGGACCCGGACATTTACCCGGACCCTTACCCGGACCCGGACCCGGACCCGGACATTTACCTGGACCCTTACCCGGAGCCGGACCCGGACCCAGACGCGGACCCAGACCCGGACCCGGACCCGGACCCTTACCCGGACCATTACCCGGACCCGGACACAGACCCGGACCCGGACCCGGACCCGGACCCGGACCATTACCCGGACCCGGACCCTTACCCGGACCCGGACCCGGACCCGGACCCGGACCCAGACCCGGACCCTTAACCGGATCCGGACCCAGACCCGGACCCGGACAAAGACCCTTACCCGGACCCGGACCCGGACCCGGACCCGGACCCGGACCCGGACCCGGACCCGGACCCAGACCTGGAACCTTACCCGGACCCGGACCCGGACCCGGACCCTTACCCAGACCCGGACCCGGACACTTACCCGGACCCGGACACGGACCCGGACACGGACCCGGACCCAGACCCGGACCCTTACCCGGACCCGGACACGGACCCGGACCCGGACCCGGACCCTTACCCGGAACCGGAACCGGACCCGGAACCGGAACCGGAACCGGACCCTTACCAGGACCCGGACCCAGACCCGGACCCGGACCCGGACCCAGACACTTACCCGGACCCAGACCCGGACCCAGACCCGGACCCGGACCCAGACTCGGACCTGGACACGGACCCTTACCCGGACCCGGACCCGGACCCGGACATGGACACGGACCCTTACCCGGACCCGGACCCGGACCCGGACCCGGACCCGGACCCGGACCCGGACCCTTACCCGGACCCGGACCCGGACCCGGACCCTTATCTGGACCCGGACCCGGACCCGGACCCGGACCCTTACCCGGACACGGACACGGACACAGACACGGACACGGACCCAGACCCTGACCCGGACCCGGACCCGGACCCTTACCCGGACCCGGACCCGGACCCGGACCCGGACCCGGACCCGGACACGGACACGGACACGGACACGGACACGGACACGGACCCTTACCCGGACCCAGACCCGGACCCTGACCCGGACCCGGACCCGGACCCGGACCCAGACCCTGACCCGGACCCGGACCCGGACACGGACACGGAAATGGACACGGACCCGGACCTGGACCCGGACAAAGACCCGGACCCGGACATGGACCCGGACCCGGACCCGGACCCGGACCCGGACCCGGACCCGGACCCGGACCCGGACCCGGACCCGGACCCCGACCCGTACCCGGACCCGGACCCGGACCCTAACCCAGACCCTGACCCGGACCCGGACCCGGACACTTACCCGGACCCGAACCCGGACCCGGACCCGGACCCGGACCCGGACCCGGACCCGGACCCGGACCCGGACCCGGACCCGGACATTTACCCAGACCCTTACCCGGAACCGGACATTTACCCGGACCCGGACCCGGACCCGGACCCTTACCCGGACCCGGACCCGGACCCAGACCCGGACCCTGATCCGGACACGGACCCGGACCCGGACATGGACACGGACACGGACACAGACACGGACACGGACACGGACACGGACACGGACCCGGACCCGGACCCGGACCCTTACCCGGACCCGGACCCGGACCCGGACCCGGACCCAGACCCGGACCCGGACCCGGACCCGGACCCGGACCCGGACCCGGACCCCGACCCGGACCCGGACCCGGATATTTACCCGGACCCTTACCCGGACCCGGACCCGGACATTTACCCGGACCCTTACCCGGACCCGGCCCCGACCCCGGCCCCGGCCCCGGCCCCGGCCCCGGACCCGGACCCGGACCTTTACCAGGACCCGGACACGGAACCGGACCCGGACCCAGACCCGGACCCAGACCCGGACCCAGACCCGGACCCTTACCCGGACCCGGACCCGGACCTGGACCCGGACCCGGACCCGGACCATAACCCGGACCCGGACCCTTACCCGGACCCGGACCCGGACCCTTACCCGGACCCGGACCCGGACCCTGACCCGGACCCGGACCCGGACCCGGACCCGGACCCGGACCCGGACCCGGACCCTTACCCGGACCCGGACCCGGACCAGGACCCTTACCTGGACCCGGACCCGGACCCGGACCCAGACCCGGACACGGACCCGGACCCGGACCCGGACCCGGACCCGGACCCGGACCCGGACCCGGACACGGACCCAGACACGGACCCGGACCCGGACCCGGACCCTTACCCGGACCCGGACCCGGACCCGGATCCGGACACGGACCCGGACCTGGACACGGACCCAGACACGGACCCGGACCCGGACCCGGACCCGGACCCGGACCCTTACCCGGACCCGGACCCGGACCCGGACCCGGACCCGGACCCGGACCCGGACCCGGACCCGGACCCGGACCCGGACACGGACCCGGACACGGACACGGACCCGGACCCGGACCCGGACATTTACCCGGACCCTTACCCGGACCCGGACCCGGACCTGGACCCTTACCCGGACCCGGACCCGGACCCTGACCCGGACCCGGACCCGGACCCGGACCCGGACCCGGACCCGGACTCTTACCCGGACCCGGACCCGGACCAGGACCCTTACCTGGACCCGGACCCGGACCCGGACCCAGACCCGGACACGGACCCGGACCCGGACCCGGACCCGGACCCGGACCCGGACCCGGACCCGGACCCGGACCCAGACACGGACCCGGACCCGGACCCGGACCCTTACCCGGACCCGGACCCGGACCCGGATCCGGACACGGACCCGGACCTGGACACGGACCCAGACACGGACCCGGACCCGGACCCGGACCCGGACCCGGACCCTTACCCGGACCCGGACCCGGACCCGGACCCGGACCCGGACCCGGACCCGGACACGGACCCGGACCCGGACACGGACCCGGACACGGACACGGACCCGGACCCGGACCCTTACCCGGACCCGGACCCGGACCCGGACATTTACCCGGACCCTTACCCGGAACCGGACCCGGACCTGGACATTTACCTGGACCCTTACCCGGACCCGGACCCGGACCCAGACGCGGACCCAGACCCGGACCCGGACCCGGACCCGGACCCGGACCCTTACCCGGACCATTACCCGGACCCGGACACGGAACCGGACACAGACCCGGACCCGGACCCGGACCCAGACCCGGACCATTACCCGGACCCGGACCCTTACCCGGACCCGGACCCGGACCCGGACCCGGACCCAGACCCGGACCCTTAACCCGACCCGGACCTAGACCCGGACCCGGACACAGACCCTTACCCGGACCCGGACACGGACCCGGACACGGACACGGACCCGGACCCGGACCCAGACCTGGAACCTTACCCGGACCCGGACCCGGACCCGGACCCTTACCCAGACCCGGACCCGGACACTTACCCGGACCCGGACACGGACCCGGACACGGACCCGGACCCAGACCCGGACCCTTACCCGGACCCGGACCCGGACCCGGACCCGGACCCGGACACGGACCCGGACCCGGACCCGGACCCTTACCCGGAACCAGAACCGGACCCGGACCCGGACATGGACACGGACCCTTACCCGGACCCGGACCCGGACCCGGACCCGGACCCGGACCCTTACCCGGACCCGGACCCGGACCCGGACCCTTATCTGGACCCGGACCCGGACCCGGACCCGGACCCTTACCCGGACACGGACACGGACCCTTACCCGGACCCGGACACGGACCCGGACATGGACACGGACCCTTACCCGGACCCGGACCCGGACCCGGACCCGGACCCGGACCCGGACCCGGACCCTTACCCGGACCCGGACCCGGACCCGGACCCTTATCTGGACCCGGACCCGGACCCGGACCCGGACCCTTACCCGGACCCGGACCCGGACCCGGACCCTTATCTGGACCCGGACCCGGACCCGGACCCGGACCCTTACCCGGACACGGACACGGACACAGACACGGACACGGACCCAGACCCTGACCCGGACCCGGACACGGACCCTTACCCGTACCCGTACCCGTACCCGTACCCGTACCCGGACCCGTACCCGGACCCGGACCCTTACCCGGACCCAGACCCGGACCCTGACCCGGACCCGGACCCGGACACGGACCCGGACACGGACACGGACACGGAAATGGACACGGACCCGGACCTGGACCCGGACCCTTACCCGGACCCGGACCCGGACCCGGACCCGGACCCGGACCCGGACCCGGACCCTTACCCGGACCCGGACCCGGACCCGGACCCGGACCGTTACCCGGACCCGGACCCGGACCCGGACCCGGAACCGGACCCTTACCAGAACCCGGACCCGGACCCGGACCCGGACCCGGACCCGGACCCAGACACTTACCCGGACCCGGACCCGGACCCTGACCCGGACCCGGACCCTGACCCGGACCCGGACCCAGACACTTACCCGGACCCGAACCCGGACCCGGACCCGGACCCGGACCCGGACCCGGACCCGGACCCGGACATTTACCCGGACCCTTACCCGGAACCGGACATTTACCCGGACCCGGACCCGGACCCGGACCCCGACCCCGACCCGGACCCGGACCCGGACCCGGACCCGGACCCTTACCCGGACCCGGACCCGGACCCAGACCCAGACCCTGACCCGGACCCGGACCCGGACCCGGACCCGGACACGGACACGGACACGGACACTGACACGGACACGGACACGGACACGGACCCGGACCCAGACCCGGACCCTTTCCCGGACCCGGACACGGACCCGGACCCGGACCCGGACCCGGACCCGGACCCTTACCTGGACCCGGACCCGGACCCGGACCCGGACCCGGACCCGGACCCGGACCCGGACCCGGACCCGGACACGGACCCGGACCCGGACCCTTACCCGGACCCGGACCCGGACCCGGACATTTACCCGGACCCTTACCCGGACCCGGACCCGGACCCGGACATTTACCTGGACCCTTACCCGGACCCGGACCCGGACCCGGACCCGGACCATTACCCGGACCCGGACCCTTACCCGGACCCGGACCCGGACCCGGACCCAGACCCGGACCCTTAACCGGACCCGGACCCAGACCCGGACCTGGACACAGACCCTTACCCGGACCCGGACCCGGACCCGGACCCGGACCCGGACCCGGACCCGGACCCAGACCTGGAACCTTACCCCGACCCGGACCTGGACCCGGACCCTTACCCAGACCCGGACCCGGACACTTACCCGGACCCGGACACGGACCCGGACACGGACACGGACCCAGACCCGGACCCTTACCCGGACCCGGACCCGGACCCGGACCCGGACCCGGACCCTTACCCGGAACCGGAACCGGAACCGGAACCGGACCCGGAACCGGACCCTTACCAGGACCCGGACCCAGACCCGGACCCGGACCCGGACCCGGACCCAGACACTTACCCGGACCCAGACCCGGACCCAGACCCGGACCCGGACCCGGACCCGGACCTGGACACGGACCCATACCCGGACCCGGACCCGGACCCGGACATGGACACGAACCCGTACCCGTACCCGGACCCGGACCCGGACCCGGACCCGGACCCGGACCCGGACCCTTACCCGGACCCGGACCCGGACCCGGACCCTTATCTGGACCCGGACCCGGACCCGGACCCGGACCCTTACCCGGACACGGACACGGACACAGACACGGACACGGACCCAGACCCTGACCCGGACCCGGACCCGGACCCTTACCCGGACCCGGACCCGGACCCAGACCCAGACCCTGACCCGGACCCGGACCCGGACCCGGACCCGGACACGGACACGGACACGGACACTGACACGGACCCGGACCCGGACCCGGACCCGGACCCGGACCCTTACCCGGACCCGGACCCGGACCCGGACATTTACCCGGACCCTTACCCGGACCCGGACCCGGACCCGGACATTTACCTGGACCCTTACCCGGACCCAGACCCGGACCCAGACGCGGACCCAGACCCGGACCCGGACCCGGACCCGGACCCGGACCCTTACCCGGACCATTACCCGGACCCGGACACGGAACCGGACACAGACCCGGACCCGGACCCGGACCCGGACCCGGACCATTACCCGGACCCGGACCCTTACCCGGACCCGGACCCGGACCCGGACCCAGACCCGGACCCTTAACCGGACCCGGACCCAGACCCGGACCTGGACACAGACCCTTACCCGGACCCGGACCCGGACCCGGACCCGGACCCGGACCCGGACCCGGACCCAGACCTGGAACCTTACCCCGACCCGGACCCGGACCCGGACCCTTACCCAGACCCGGACCCGGACACTTACCCGGACCCGGACACGGACCCGGACACGGACACGGACCCAGACCCGGACCCTTACCTGGACCCGGACCCGGACCCGGACCCGGACCCTTACCCGGAACCGGAACCGGAACCGGACCTGGACACGGACCCATACCCGGACCCGGAACCGGAACCGGACCCGGACATGGACACGAACCCGTACCCGTACCCGGACCCGGACCCGGACCCGGACCCGGACCCGGACCCTTACCCGGACCCGGACCCGGACCCGGACCCTTATCTGGACCCGGACCCGGACCCGGACCCGGACCCTTACCCGGACACGGACACGGACACAGACACGGACACGGACCCAGACCCTGACCCGGACCCGGACCCGGACCCAGACCCTGACCCGGACCCGGACCCGGACCCGGACCCGGACTCGGACACGGACACGGACACTGACACGGACACGGACACGGACACGGACCCGGACCCAGACCCGGACCCTTTCCCGGACCCGGACCCGGACCCGGACCCGGACCCGGACCCGGACCCGGACCCGGACCCGGACCCGGACCCGGACCCGGACCCGGACCCGGACCCCGACCCGGACCCGGACCCGGACATTTACCCGGACCCTTACCCGGACCCGGACCCGGACATTTACCCGGACCCTTACCCGGACCCGGCCCCGACCCCGGACCCGGACCTTTACCCGGACCCGGACACGGAACCGGACCCGGACCCAGACCCGGACCCAGACCCGGACCCAGACCCGGACCCTTACCCGGACCCGGACCCGGACCTGGACCCGGACCCGGACCCGGACCATAACCCGGACCCGGACCCTTACCCGGACCCGGACCCGGACCCGGACCCTTACCCGGACCCGGACCCGGACCCTGACCCGGACCCGGACCCTTACCCGGACCCGGACCCGGACCCGGACCCGGACCCGGACCCGGACCCGGACCCGGACCCGGACCCGGACCCGGACCCAGTCCCAGACCCTTACCCGGACCCGGACCCGGACCCGGACCCGGACCCAGACCCGGACCCGGACCCGGACCCGGACACGGACCCGGACCTGGACCCGGACACGGACCAAGACACGGACCCGGACCCGGACCCGGACACGGACCCTTACCCGGACCCGGACACGGACCCGGACCCGGACACGGACCCGGACCTGGACACGGACACAGACACGGACCCGGACCCGGACCCGGACACGGACCCGGACCCTTACCTGGACCCGGACCCGGACCCGGACCCGGACCCGGACCCGGACCCGGACCCGGACCCGGACCCGGACACGGACACGGACACGGACCCGGACACGGACCCTTACCCGGACCCGGACCCGGACCCGGACATTTACCCGGACCCTTACCCGGACCCGGACCCGGACCCGGACATTTACCTGGACCCTTACCCGGACCCGGACCCGGACCCAGACGCGGACCCAGACCCGGACCCGGACCCGGACCCGGACCCGGACCCTTACCCGGACCATTACCCGGACCCGGACACGGAACCGGACACAGACCCGGACCCGGACCCGGACCCGGACCCGGACCATTACCCGGACCCGGACCCTTACCCGGACCCGGACCCGGACCCGGACCCAGACCCGGACCCTTAACCGGACCCGGACCCAGACCCGGACCTGGACACAGACCCTTACCCGGACCCGGACCCGGACCCGGACCCGGACCCGGACCCGGACCCGGACCCAGACCTGGAACCTTACCCCGACCCGGACCCGGACCCGGACCCTTACCCAGACCCGGACCCGGACACTTACCCGGACCCGGACACGGACCCGGACACGGACACGGACCCAGACCCGGACCCTTACCCGGACCCGGACCCGGACCCGGACCCGGACCCGGACCCTTACCCGGAACCGGAACCGGAACCGGAACCGGACCCGGAACCGGACCCTTACCAGGACCCGGACCCAGACCCGGACCCGGACCCGGACCCGGACCCAGACACTTACCCGGACCCAGACCCGGACCCAGACCCGGACCCGGACCCGGACCCGGACCTGGACACGGACCCATACCCGGACCCGGACCCGGACCCGGACATGGACACGAACCCGTACCCGGACCCGGACCCGGACCCGGACCCGGACCCGGACCCGGACCCGGACCCTTACCCGGACCCGGACCCGGACCCGGACCCTTATCTGGACCCGGACCCGGACCCGGACCCGGACCCTTACCCGGACACGGACACGGACACAGACACGGACACGGACCCAGACCCTGACCCGGACCCGGACCCGGACCCTTACCCGGACCCGGACCCGGACCCGGACCCGGACCCGGACCCGGACCCGGACCCGGACCCGGACCCAGACCCGGACCCTTACCCGTACCCAGACCCGGACCCTGACCCGGACCCGGACCCGGACCCAGACACGGACCAGGACACGGACACGGACACGGACACGGAAATGGACACGGACCCGGACCTGGACCCGGACCCTTACCCGGACCCGGACCCGGACCAGGACACGGACCCGGACACGGACACGGACCCTTACCCGGACCCGGACCCGGACCCGGACCGTTACCCGGACCCGGACCCGGACCCGGACCCGGACCCTTACCCGGACCCGGACCCGGACCCGGACCCTTATCTGGACCCGGACCCGGACCCGGACCCGGACCCTTACCCGGACACGGACACGGACACAGACACGGACACGGACCCAGACCCTGACCCGGACCCGGACCCGGACCCTTACCCGGACCCGGACCCGGACCCGGACCCGGACCCGGACCCGGACCCGGACCCAGACCCGGACCCTTACCCGGACCCAGACCCGGACCCTGACCCGGACCCGGACCCGGACCCAGACACGGACCCGGACACGGACACGGACACGGACACGGAAATGGACACGGACCCGGACCTGGACCCGGACCCTTACCCGGACCCGGACCCGGACCCGGACCCAGACCCGGACACGGACACGGACCCTTACCCGGACCCGGACCCGGACCCGGACCGTTACCCGGACCCGGACCCGGACCCGGACCCGGACCCGGACCCTTACCAGGACCCGGACCCGGACCCGGACCCGGACCCGGACCCGGACCCGGACCCAGACATTTACCCGGACCCGGACCCGGACCCTGACCTGGACCCGGACCCGGACCCGGACACGGACACGGACACGGACACGGACACGGACACGGACACGGACACGGACCCGGACACGGACCCTTACCTGGACCCGGACACGGACCCTTACCCGGACCCTTACCCGGACCCGGACCCGGACATTTACCCGGACCCTTACCCGGACCCGGCCCCGACCCCGGACCCGGACCTTTACCCGGACCCGGACACGGAACCGGACCCGGACCCAGACCCGGACCCAGACCCGGACCCAGACCCGGACCCTTACCCGGACCCGGACCCGGACCTGGACCCGGACCCGGACCCGGACCATAACCCGGACCCGGACCCTTACCCGGACCCGGACCCGGACCCGGACCCTTACCCGGACCCGGACCCGGACCCTGACCCGGACCCGGACCCTTACCCGGACCCGGACCCGGACCCGGACCCGGACCCGGACCCGGACCCGGACCCGGACCCGGACCCAGTCCCAGACCCTTACCCGGACCCGGACCCGGACCCGGACCCGGACCCAGACCCGGACCCGGACCCGGACACGGACACGGACCCGGACCTGGACCCGGACACGGACCAAGACACGGACCCGGACCCGGACCCGGACACGGACCCTTACCCGGACCCGGACACGGACCCGGACCCGGACCCGGACCCGGACCCGGACCCGGACCCAGTCCCAGACCCTTACCCGGACCCGGACCCGGACCCGGACCCGGACCCGGACCCGGACCCAGACCCGGACCCGGACCCAGACCCGGACCCGGACCCGGACCCGGACACGGACCCGGACCTGGACCCGGACACGGACCAAGACACGGACCCGGACCCGGACCCGGACACGGACCCTTACCCGGACCCGGACACGGACCCGGACCCGGACCCGGACCCGGACCCGGACCCGGACCCGGACCCAGTCCCAGACCCTTACCCGGACCCGGACCCGGACCCGGACCCGGACCCGGACCCGGACCCGGACCCGGACACGGACCCGGACACGGACACGGACCCGGACACGGAGCCTTACCCGGACCCGGACCCGGACCCGGACATTTACCCGGACCCTTACCCGGACCCGGACCCGGACCCGGACCCGGACCCGGACCCGGACCCGGACCCTTACCCGGACCATTACCCGGACCCGGACACGCAACCGGACACAGACCCGGACCCGGACCCGGACCCGGACCCGGACCATTACCCGGACCCGGACCCTTACCCGGACCCGGACCCGGACCCGGACCCAGACCCGGACCCTTAACCGGACCCGGACCCAGACCCGGACCTGGACACAGACCCTTACCCGGACCCGGACCCGGACCCGGACCCGGACCCAGACCCGGACCCGGACCCAGACCTGGAACCTTACCCCGACCCGGACCCGGACCCGGACCCTTACCCAGACCCGGACCCGGACACTTACCCGGACCCGGACACAGACCCGGACACGGACACGGACCCAGACCCGGACCCTTACCCGGACCCGGACCCGGACCCGGACCCGGACCCGGACCCTTACCCGGAACCGGAACCGGAACCAGAACCGGACCCGGAACCGGACCCTTACCAGGACCCGGACCCAGACCCGGACCCGGACCCGGACCCGGACCCAGACACTTACCCGGACCCAGACCCGGACCCAGACCCGGACCCGGACCCGGACCCGGACCTGGACACGGACCCATACCCGGACCCGGACCCGGACCCGGACATGGACACGAACCCGTACCCGTACCCGTACCCGGACCCGTACCCGTACCCGGACCCGGACCCGGACCCGGACCCTTACCCGGACCCGGACCCGGACCCGGACCCTTATCTGGACCCGGACCCGGACCCGGACCCGGACCCTTACCCGGACACGGACACGGACACAGACACGGACACGGACCCAGACCCTGACCCGGACCCGGACCCGGACCCTTACCCGGACCCGGACCGGGAACCGGACCCGGACCCGGACCCGGACCCGGACCCGGACCCAGACCCGGACCCTTACCCGTACCCAGACCCGGACCCTGACCCGGACCCGGACCCGGACCCAGACACGGACCAGGACACGGACACGGACACGGACACGGAAATGGACACGGACCCGGACCTGGACCCGGACCCTTACCCGGACCCGGACCCGGACCCGGACACGGACCCGGACACGGACACGGACCCTTACCCGGACCCGGACCCGGACCCGGACCGTTACCCGGACCCGGACCCGGACCCGGACCCGGACCCTTACCCGGACCCGGACCCGGACCCGGACCCTTATCTGGACCCGGACCCGGACCCGGACCCGGACCCTTACCCGGACACGGACACGGACACAGACACGGACACGGACCCAGACCCTGACCCGGACCCGGACCCGGACCCTTACCCGGACCCGGACCCGGACCCGGACCCGGACCCGGACCCAGACCCGGACCCTTACCCGGACCCAGACCCGGACCCTGACCCGGACCCGGACCCGGACCCAGACACGGACCCGGACACGGACACGGACACGGACACGGAAATGGACACGGACCCGGACCTGGACCCGGACCCTTACCCGGACCCGGACCCGGACCCGGACCCGGACACGGACACGGACACGGACCCTTACCCGGACCCGGACCCGGACCCGGACCGTTACCCGGACCCGGACCCGGACCCGGACCCGGACACGGACACGGACCCAGACACGGACACGGACCCGGACCCGGACCCTTACCCGGACCCGGACCCGGACCCGGACCCGGACCCGGACCCAGACCCGGACCCTTACCCGTACCCAGACCCGGACCCTGACCCGGACCCGGACCCGGACCCAGACACGGACCAGGACACGGACACGGACACGGACACGGAAATGGACACGGACCCGGACCTGGACCCGGACCCTTACCCGGACCCGGACCCGGACCCGGACACGGACCCGGACACGGACACGGACCCTTACCCGGACCCGGACCCGGACCCGGACCGTTACCCGGACCCGGACCCGGACCCGGACCCGGACCCTTACCCGGACCCGGACCCGGACCCGGACCCTTATCTGGACCCGGACCCGGACCCGGACCCGGACCCTTACCCGGACACGGACACGGACACAGACACGGACACGGACCCAGACCCTGACCCGGACCCGGACCCGGACCCTTACCCGGACACGGATCCGGACCCGGACCCGGACCCGGACCCGGACCCGGACCCAGACCCGGACCCTTACCCGGACCCAGACCCGGACCCTGACCCGGACCCGGACCCGGACCCAGACACGGACCCGGACACGGACACGGACACGGACACGGAAATGGACACGGACCCGGACCTGGACCCGGACCCTTACCCGGACCCGGACCCGGACCCGGACCCGGACACGGACACGGACACGGACCCTTACCCGGACCCGGACCCGGACCCGGACCGTTACCCGGACCCGGACCCGGACCCGGACACGGACACGGACACGGACCCAGACACGGACACGGACCCGGACCCGGACCCTTACCCGGACCCGGACCCGGACCCGGACCCGGACCCGGACCCGGACCCGGACACGGACCCGGACCCGGACCCTTACCCGGACCCGGACCCGGACCCGGACATTTACCCGGACCCTTACCCGGACCCGGACCCGGACCCGGACATTTACCTGGACCCTTACCCGGACCCGGACCCGGACCCAGACGCGGACCCAGACCCGGACCCGGACCCGGACCCGGACCAGGACCCAGACCCGGACCATTACCCGGACCCGGACACGGAACTGGACACAGACCCGGACCCGGACCCGGACCCGGACCCGGACCATTACCCGGACCCGGACCCTTACCCGGACCCGGACCCGGACCCGGACCCAGACCCGGACCCTTAACCGGACCCGGACAAAGACCCGGACCCGGACACAGACCCTTACCCGGACCCGGACCCGGAC
Organism: Arizona elegans; assembly: GCA_022577455.1. Lineage (NCBI taxonomy): Eukaryota > Metazoa > Chordata > Lepidosauria > Squamata > Colubridae > Arizona > Arizona elegans. The sequence continues at coordinate 1,072,371 of JAKOOJ010000026.1, forward strand.
CCGGACCCGGACCCGGACCCGGACCCAGACCTGGAACCTTACCCGGACCCGGACCCGGACCCGGACCCTTACCCAGACCCGGACCCGGACCCTTACCCGGACCCGGACACGGACCCGGACACGGACCCGGTCCCAGACCCGGACCCTTACCCGGACCCGGACACGGACCCGGACCCGGACACGGACACGGACCCGGACCCGGACCCGGACCCTTACCCGGAACCGGAACCGGACCCGGAACCGGACCCGGAACCGGACCCTTACCAGGACCCGGACCCAGACCCGGACCCGGACCCGGACCCGGACCCGGACCCGGACCCGGACCATTACCCGGACCCGGACCCTTACCCGGACCCGGACCCGGACCCGGACCCAGACCCGGACCCTTAACCGGACCCGGACAAAGACCCGGACCCGGACACAGACCCTTACCCGGACCCGGACCCGGACCCGGACCCGGACCCGGACCCGGACCCAGACCTGGAACCTTACCCGGACCCGGACCCGGACCCGGACCCTTACCCAGACCCGGACCCGGACCCTTACCCGGACCCGGACACGGACCCGGACACGGACCCGGTCCCAGACCCGGACCCTTACCCGGACACGGACACGGACCCGGACCCGGACACGGACACGGACCCGGACCCGGACCCGGACCCTTACCCGGAACCGGAACCGGACCCGGAACCGGACCCGGAACCGGACCCTTACCAGGACCCGGACCCAGACCCGGACCCGGACCCGGACCCGGACCCGGACCCAGACACTTACCCGGACCCAGACCCGGACCCAGACCCGGACCCGGACCCGGACCCGGACCCGGACCTGGACACGGACCCGTACCCGGACCCGGACCCGGACCCGGACATGGACACGGACCCTTACCCGGACCCGGACCCGGACCCGGACCCGGACCCGGACCCGGACCCGGACCCTTACCCGGACCCGGACCCGGACCCGGACCCGGACCCGGACCCGGACCCGGACCCGGACCCTTACCCGGACCCGGACCCGGACCCGGACATTTACCCGGACCCTTACCCGGACCCGGACCCGGACCCGGACATTTACCTGGACCCTTACCCGGACCCGGACCCGGACCCAGACGCGGACCCAGACCCGGACCCGGACCCGGACCCGGACCAGGACCCAGACCCGGACCATTACCCGGACCCGGACACGGACCCGGACACGGACCCGGACCCGGACCCGGACCCAGTCCCAGACCCTTACCCGGACCCGGACCCGGACCCGGACCCGGACCCAGACCCGGACCCGGACCCGGACACGGACACGGACCCGGACCTGGACCCGGACACGGACCAAGACACGGACCCGGACCCGGACCCGGACACGGACCCTTACCCGGACCCGGACACGGACCCGGACCCGGACCCGGACCCGGACCCGGACCCGGACCCGGACCCAGTCCCAGACCCTTACCCGGACCCGGACCCGGACCCGGACCCGGACCCGGACCCGGACCCAGACCCGGACCCGGACCCAGACCCGGACCCGGACCCGGACCCGGACACGGACCCGGACCTGGACCCGGACACGGACCAAGACACGGACCCGGACCCGGACCCGGACACGGACCCTTACCCGGACCCGGACACGGACCCGGACCCGGACCCGGACCCGGACCCGGACCCGGACCCGGACCCAGTCCCAGACCCTTACCCGGACCCGGACCCGGACCCGGACCCGGACCCGGACCCGGACCCGGACCCGGACCCGGACCCGGACCCGGACCCGGACCCGGACCCGGACCCAGTCCCAGACCCTTACCCGGACCCGGACCCGGACCCGGACCCGGACCCAGACCCGGACCCGGACCCGGACACGGACACGGACCCGGACCTGGACCCGGACACGGACCAAGACACGGACCCGGACCCGGACCCGGACACGGACCCTTACCCGGACCCGGACACGGACCCGGACCCGGACCCGGACCCGGACCCGGACCCGGACCCGGACCCAGTCCCAGACCCTTACCCGGACCCGGACCCGGACCCGGACCCGGACCCGGACCCGGACCCAGACCCGGACCCGGACCCAGACCCGGACCCGGACCCGGACCCGGACACGGACCCGGACCTGGACCCGGACACGGACCAAGACACGGACACGGACCCGGACCCGGACACGGACCCTTACCCGGACCCGGACACGGACCCGGACCCGGACCCGGACCCGGACCCGGACCCGGACCCGGACCCAGTCCCAGACCCTTACCCGGACCCGGACCCGGACCCGGACCCGGACCCGGACCCGGACCCGGACCCGGACACGGACCCGGACACGGACACGGACCCGGACACGGAGCCTTACCCGGACCCGGACCCGGACCCGGACATTTACCCGGACCCTTACCCGGACCCGGACCCGGACCCGGACCCGGACCCGGACCCGGACCCGGACCCTTACCCGGACCATTACCCGGACCCGGACACGCAACCGGACACAGACCCGGACCCGGACCCGGACCCGGACCCGGACCATTACCCGGACCCGGACCCTTACCCGGACCCGGACCCGGACCCGGACCCAGACCCGGACCCTTAACCGGACCCGGACCCAGACCCGGACCTGGACACAGACCCTTACCCGGACCCGGACCCGGACCCGGACCCGGACCCAGACCCGGACCCGGACCCAGACCTGGAACCTTACCCCGACCCGGACCCGGACCCGGACCCTTACCCAGACCCGGACCCGGACACTTACCCGGACCCGGACACAGACCCGGACACGGACACGGACCCAGACCCGGACCCTTACCCGGACCCGGACCCGGACCCGGACCCGGACCCGGACCCTTACCCGGAACCGGAACCGGAACCAGAACCGGACCCGGAACCGGACCCTTACCAGGACCCGGACCCAGACCCGGACCCGGACCCGGACCCGGACCCAGACACTTACCCGGACCCAGACCCGGACCCAGACCCGGACCCGGACCCGGACCCGGACCTGGACACGGACCCATACCCGGACCCGGACCCGGACCCGGACATGGACACGAACCCGTACCCGTACCCGTACCCGGACCCGTACCCGTACCCGGACCCGGACCCGGACCCGGACCCTTACCCGGACCCGGACCCGGACCCGGACCCTTATCTGGACCCGGACCCGGACCCGGACCCGGACCCTTACCCGGACACGGACACGGACACAGACACGGACACGGACCCAGACCCTGACCCGGACCCGGACCCGGACCCTTACCCGGACCCGGACCGGGAACCGGACCCGGACCCGGACCCGGACCCGGACCCGGACCCAGACCCGGACCCTTACCCGTACCCAGACCCGGACCCTGACCCGGACCCGGACCCGGACCCAGACACGGACCAGGACACGGACACGGACACGGACACGGAAATGGACACGGACCCGGACCTGGACCCGGACCCTTACCCGGACCCGGACCCGGACCCGGACACGGACCCGGACACGGACACGGACCCTTACCCGGACCCGGACCCGGACCCGGACCGTTACCCGGACCCGGACCCGGACCCGGACCCGGACCCTTACCCGGACCCGGACCCGGACCCGGACCCTTATCTGGACCCGGACCCGGACCCGGACCCGGACCCTTACCCGGACACGGACACGGACACAGACACGGACACGGACCCAGACCCTGACCCGGACCCGGACCCGGACCCTTACCCGGACCCGGACCCGGACCCGGACCCGGACCCGGACCCGGACCCGGACCCAGACCCGGACCCTTACCCGGACCCAGACCCGGACCCTGACCCGGACCCGGACCCGGACCCAGACACGGACCCGGACACGGACACGGACACGGACACGGAAATGGACACGGACCCGGACCTGGACCCGGACCCTTACCCGGACCCGGACCCGGACCCGGACCCGGACCCGGACACGGACACGGACACGGACCCTTACCCGGACCCGGACCCGGACCCGGACCGTTACCCGGACCCGGACCCGGACCCGGACCCGGACACGGACACGGACCCAGACACGGACACGGACCCGGACCCGGACCCTTACCCGGACCCGGACCCGGACCCGGACCCGGACCCGGACCCAGACCCGGACCCTTACCCGTACCCAGACCCGGACCCTGACCCGGACCCGGACCCGGACCCAGACACGGACCAGGACACGGACACGGACACGGACACGGAAATGGACACGGACCCGGACCTGGACCCGGACCCTTACCCGGACCCGGACCCGGACCCGGACACGGACCCGGACACGGACACGGACCCTTACCCGGACCCGGACCCGGACCCGGACCGTTACCCGGACCCGGACCCAGACCCGGACCCGGACCCTTACCCGGACCCGGACCCGGACCCGGACCCTTATCTGGACCCGGACCCGGACCCGGACCCGGACCCTTACCCGGACACGGACACGGACACAGACACGGACACGGACCCAGACCCTGACCCGGACCCGGACCCGGACCCTTACCCGGACACGGATCCGGACCCGGACCCGGACCCGGACCCGGACCCGGACCCAGACCCGGACCCTTACCCGGACCCAGACCCGGACCCTGACCCGGACCCGGACCCGGACCCAGACACGGACCCGGACACGGACACGGACACGGACACGGAAATGGACACGGACCCGGACCTGGACCCGGACCCTTACCCGGACCCGGACCCGGACCCGGACCCGGACACGGACACGGACACGGACCCTTACCCGGACCCGGACCCGGACCCGGACCGTTACCCGGACCCGGACCCGGACCCGGACACGGACACGGACACGGACCCAGACACGGACACGGACCCGGACCCGGACCCTTACCCGGACCCGGACCCGGACCCGGACCCGGACCCGGACCCGGACACGGACACGGACCCGGACCCGGACCCTTACCCGGACCCGGACCCGGACCCGGACATTTACCCGGACCCTTACCCGGACCCGGACCCGGACCCGGACATTTACCTGGACCCTTACCCGGACCCGGACCCGGACCCAGACGCGGACCCAGACCCGGACCCGGACCCGGACCCGGACCAGGACCCAGACCCGGACCATTACCCGGACCCGGACACGGAACTGGACACAGACCCGGACCCGGACCCGGACCCGGACCCGGACCATTACCCGGACCCGGACCCTTACCCGGACCCGGACCCGGACCCGGACCCAGACCCGGACCCTTAACCGGACCCGGACAAAGACCCGGACCCGGACACAGACCCTTACCCGGACCCGGACCCGGACCCGGACCCGGACCCGGACCCGGACCCAGACCTGGAACCTTACCCGGACCCGGACCCGGACCCGGACCCTTACCCAGACCCGGACCCGGACCCTTACCCGGACCCGGACACGGACCCGGACACGGACCCGGTCCCAGACCCGGACCCTTACCCGGACCCGGACACGGACCCGGACCCGGACACGGACACGGACCCGGACCCGGACCCGGACCCTTACCCGGAACCGGAACCGGACCCGGAACCGGACCCGGAACCGGACCCTTACCAGGACCCGGACCCAGACCCGGACCCGGACCCGGACCCGGACCCGGACCCGGACCCGGACCATTACCCGGACCCGGACCCTTACCCGGACCCGGACCCGGACCCGGACCCAGACCCGGACCCTTAACCGGACCCGGACAAAGACCCGGACCCGGACACAGACCCTTACCCGGACCCGGACCCGGACCCGGACCCGGACCCGGACCCGGACCCAGACCTGGAACCTTACCCGGACCCGGACCCGGACCCGGACCCTTACCCAGACCCGGACCCGGACCCTTACCCGGACCCGGACACGGACCCGGACACGGACCCGGTCCCAGACCCGGACCCTTACCCGGACACGGACACGGACCCGGACCCGGACACGGACACGGACCCGGACCCGGACCCGGACCCTTACCCGGAACCGGAACCGGACCCGGAACCGGACCCGGAACCGGACCCTTACCAGGACCCGGACCCAGACCCGGACCCGGACCCGGACCCGGACCCGGACCCAGACACTTACCCGGACCCAGACCCGGACCCAGACCCGGACCCGGACCCGGACCCGGACCCGGACCTGGACACGGACCCGTACCCGGACCCGGACCCGGACCCGGACATGGACACGGACCCTTACCCGGACCCGGACCCGGACCCGGACCCGGACCCGGACCCGGACCCGGACCCTTACCCGGACCCGGACCCGGACCCGGACCCGGACCCGGACCCGGACCCGGACCCGGACCCTTACCCGGACCCGGACCCGGACCCGGACATTTACCCGGACCCTTACCCGGACCCGGACCCGGACCCGGACATTTACCTGGACCCTTACCCGGACCCGGACCCGGACCCAGACGCGGACCCAGACCCGGACCCGGACCCGGACCCGGACCAGGACCCAGACCCGGACCATTACCCGGACCCGGACACGGAACCGGACACAGACCCGGACCTGGACCCGGACCCGGACCCGGACCATTACCCGGACCCGGACCCTTACCCGGACCCGGACCCGGACCCGGACCCAGACCCGGACCCTTAACCGGACCCGGACCAAGACCCGGACCCGGACACAGACCCTTACCCGGACCCGGACCCGGACCCGGACCCGGACCCGGACCCGGACCCAGACCTGGAACCTTACCCGGACCCGGACCCGGACCCGGACCCTTACCCAGACCCGGACCCGGACCCTTACCCGGACCCGGACACGGACCCGGACACGGACCCGGTCCCAGACCCGGACCCTTACCCGGACCCGGACACGGACCCGGACACGGACACGGACCCGGACCCGGACCCGGACCCTTACCCGGAACCGGAACCGGACCCGGAACCGGACCCGGAACCGGACCCTTACCAGGACCCGGACCCAGACCCGGACCCGGACCCGGACCCGGACCCGGACCCAGACACTTACCCGGACCCAGACCCGGACCCAGACCCGGACCCGGACCCGGACCCGGACCTGGACACGGACCCGTACCCGGACCCGGACCCGGACCCGGACATGGACACGGACCCTTACCCGGACCCGGACCCGGACCCGGACCCGGACCCGGACCCTTACCCGGACCCGGACCCGGACCCGGACCCTTATCTGGACCCGGACCCGGACCCGGACCCGGACCCTTACCCGGACACGGACACGGACACAGACACGGACACGGACCCAGACCCTGACCCGGACCCGGACCCGGACCCTTACCCGGACCAGGACCCGGACCCGGACCCGGACCCGGACCCGGACCCGGACCCTTACCCGGACCCAGACCCGGACCCTGACCCGGACCCGGACCCGGACCCGGACCCGGACACGGACCCGGACACGGACACGGACACGGACACGGAAATGGACACGGACTCGGACCTGGACCCGGACCCTTACCCGGACCCGGACCCGGACCAGGACCCGGACCCAGACCCGGACCCTTACCCGGACCCGGACCCGGACCCGGACCCGGACCGTGACCCGGACCCGGACCCGGACCCGGACCCGGACCCGGAACCGGACCCTTACCAGGACCCGGACCCGGACCCGGACCCGGACCCGGACCCAGACACTTACCCGGACCCGGACCCGGACCCTGACCCGGACCCTTACCCGGACCCGGACCCGGACCCGGACATGGACCCGGACCCGGACCCGGACCCGGACCCGGACACGGACCCGGACCCGGACCCGGACCCGGACCCTTACCCGGACCCGGACCCGGACCCGGACCCGGACCCGGACCCTTACCCGGACCCGGACCCGGACCCGGACCCGGACACGGACCCGGACCCGGACCCGGACGCGGAAACGGACCCGGAACCGGAACCGGACCCTTACCCGGACACGGACCCGGAACCGGACATGGACCCGGACCCGGACCCGGACCCGGACCCGGACCCGGACCCGGACCCTAACCCGGACCCGGACCCGGACCTGGACCCGGACCCGGACCCGGACCCGGACCCGGACACGGACACGGACACGGACCCGGACACGGACCCTTACCCGGACCCGGACCCGGACCCGGACATTTACCCGGACCCTTACCCGGAGCCGGACCCGGACCCGGACATTTACCTGGACCCTTACCCGGACCCGGACCCGGACCCAGACGCGGACCCAGACCCGGACCCGGACCCGGACCCGGACCCGGACCCAGACCCGGACCATTACCCGGACCCGGACCCGGAACCGGACACAGACCCGGACCCAGACCCGGACCCGGACCCGGACCATTACCCGGACCCGGACCCTTACCCGGACCCGGACCCGGACCCGGACCCGGACCCGGACCCGGACCCGGACCCGGACCCGGACCCAGACCCGGACCCTTAACCGGACCCGGACCCAGACCCGGACCCGGACACAGACCCTTACCCGGACCCGGACCCGGACCCGGACCCGGACCCAGACCTGGAACATTACCCGGACCCGGACCCGGACCCGGACCCTTACCCAGACCCGGACCCGGACCCTTACCCGGACCCGGACACGGATCCGGACACGGACCCGGACACAGACCCGGACCCTTACCCGGACCCGGACCCGGACCCGGACACGGACCCGGACACGGACCCGGACCCGGACCCGGACCCTTACCCGGAACCGGAACTGGACCCAGAACCGGACCCGGAACCGGACCCTTACCAGGACCCGGACCCAGACCCGGACCCGGACCCGGACCCGGACCCAGACACTTACCCGGACCCAGACCCGGACCCAGACCCGGACCCGGACCCGGACCCGGACCTGGACACGGACCCTTACACGGACCCGGACCCGGACCCGGACATGGACACGGACCCTTACCCGGACCCGGAACCGGACCCGGACCCGGACCCGGACGCTTATCTGGACCCGGACCAGGACCCTTATCTGGACCCGGACCCGGACCCGGACCCGGACCCTTACCCGGACACGGACACGGACACAGACACAGACACGGACCCAGACCCTGACCCGGACCCGGACCCGGACCCTTACCCGGACCCGGACCCGGACCCGGATTCGGACCCGGACCCGGACCCGGACAATTACCCGGACCCGGACCCGGACCCGGACCGTTACCCGGACCCGGACCCGGACCCGGACCCGGACCCGGACCCGGACCCGGACCCTGACCCGGACCCTTACCCGGACCCGGACCCGGACCCGGACCCGGACCCGGACCCGGACCCGGACCCTTTCCCGGACCCGGACCCGGACCCAGACCCGGACCCTGACCCGGACCCGGACCCGGACCCGGACCCGGACACGGACACGGACACAGACACGGACACGGACACGGACACGGACACGGACCGGGACCCGGACCCGGACCCGGACCCTAACCCGGACCCGGACCCGGACCCGGACCCGGACCCGGACCCGGACCCGGACCCGGACCCGGACCCGGACCCTGACCCGGACCCTTAACCGGACCCGGACCCGGACCCGGACCCGGACCCGGACCCGGACATTTACCCGGACCCTTACCCGGAACCGGACATTTACCCGGACCCGGACCCGGACCCGGACCCGGACCCGGACCCGGACCCGGACCCGGACCCTTACCCGGACCCGGACCCGGACCCGGACCCGGACCCTGACCCGGACCCGGACCCGGACCCGGACCCTGACCCGGACACGGACACGGACACGGACACGGACACGGACACGGACACGGACACGGACACGGACACGGACACGGACACGGAAATGGACCCGGAACCGGACCCTTACCAGGACCCGGACCCGGACCCGGACCCGGACCCGGACCCAGACACTTACCCGGACCCGGACCCGGACCCGGACCCGGACCCGGACCCTTACCCGGACCCGGACCCAGACCCGGACCCGGACCCGGACCCTAACCCGGACCCGGACCCGGACCCGGACCCGGACCCGGACCCGGACCCGGACCCGGACCCTGACCCGGACCCTTACCCGGACCCGGACCCGGACCCGGACCCGGACCCGGACCCGGACGCAGACCCGGACCCGGACCCGGACCCGGACATTTACCCGGACCCTTACCCGGAACCGGACATTTACCCGGACCCTTACCCGGACCCGGACCCGGACCCGGATCTGTACCCGGACCCGGACCCGGACCCAGACCCTGACACGGACCCGGACCTGGACCCGGACCCGGACCCGGACCCTTATCTGGACCCGGACCCGGACCCGGACCCTTACCCGGACACGGACACGGACACAGACACTGACACGGACCCAGACCATGACCCGGACACGGACCCGGACCCTTACCCGGACCCGGACCCGGACCCGGACCCGGACCCGGACCCAGACCCGGACACGGACCCGGACACGGACCCGGACACGGACACGGACACGGACACGGAAACGGACACGGACCCGGACCCGGACCCGGACACGGACCCGGACACGGACACGGACACGGACCCTTACCCGGACCCGGACCCGGACCCGGACCCGGACCGTTACCCGGACCCGGACCCGGACCCGGAAACGGACCCGGAACCGGACCCTTACCGGGACCCGGACCCGGACCCGGACCCGGACCCGGACCCAGACCCAGACACTTACCCGGACCCGGACCCGGACCCTGACCCGGACCCTTACCCGGACCCGGACCCGGACCCGGACATGGACCCGGACCCGGACCCGGACCCGGACCCGGACCCGGACCCAGACCCGGACCCGGACCCGGACCCTAACCCGGACCCAGACCCGGACCCGGACCCGGACCCGGACCCTTACCCGGACCCGGACCCAGAACCGGACCCGGACCCGGACCCGGACCCGGACCCGGACCCAGACCCTGACCCGGACCCGGACCCGGACCCTTACCCGGACCCGAACCCGGACCCGGACCCGGACCCGGACCCGGACCCGGACCCGGACCCGGACCCGGACATTTACCCGGACCCTTACCCGGACCCAGACCCGGACCCGGATCTTTACCCGGACCCGGAAACGGACCCAGACCCTGACCCGGACCCGGACACGGACCCGGACACGGACCCGGTCCTAGACCCGGACCCTTACCCGGACCCGGACACGGACCCGGACCCGGACACGGACCCGGACCCGGACCCGGACCCTTACCCGGAACCGGAACCGGACCCGGAACCGGAACCAGAACCGGACCCTTACCAGGACCCGGACCCAGACCCGGACCCGGACCCGGACCCGGACCCGGACCCAGACACTTACCCGGACCCAGACCAGGACCCAGACCCGGACCCGGACCCGGACCCGGACCTGGACACGGACCCGTACCCGGACCCGGACCCGGACCCGGACATGGACACGGACCCTTACCCGGACCCGGACCCGGACCCGGACCCGGACCCTTACCCGGACCCGGACCCGGACCCGGACCCTTATCTGGACCCGGACCCGGACCCGGACCCGGACCCTTACCCGGACACGGACACGGACACAGACACGGACACGGACCCAGACCCTGACCCGGACCCGGACCCGGACCCTTTCCCGGACCAGGACCCGGACCCGGACCCGGACCCGGACCCGGACCCGGACCCTTACCCGGACCCAGACCCGGACCCTGACCCGGACCCGGACCCGGACCCGGACCCGGACCCGGACCCGGACACGGACACGGACCCGGACACGGACACGGACACGGACACGGAAATGGACACGGACCCGGACCTGGACCCGGACCCTTACCCGGACAAGGACCCGGACCAGGACCCGGACCCAGACCCGGACCCTTACCCGGACCCGGACCCGGACCCGGACCCGGACCGTGACCCGGACCCGGACCCGGACCCGGACCCGGACCCGGAACCGGACCCTTACCAGGACCCGGACCCGGACCCGGACCCGGACCCGGACCCAGACACTTACCCGGACCCGGACCCGGACCCTGACCCGGACCCTTACCCGGACCCGGACCCGGACCCGGACATGGACCCGGACCCGGACCCGGACCCGGACCCGGACCCGGACCCGGACCCGGACCCGGACCCGGACCCTTACCCGGACCCGGACCCGGACCCGGACCCGGACCCGGAACCTTACCCGGACCCGGACCCGGACCCGGACCCGGACCCGGACCCGGACCCGGACCCGGACCCGGAAACGGACCCGGAACCGGACCCTTACCCGGACACGGACCCGGAACCGGACATGGACCCGGACCCGGACCCGGACCCAGACCCGGACCCGGACCCGGACCCGGACCCTAACCCGGACCCGGACCCGGACCCGGACCCGGACCCGGACCCGGACCCGGACCCGGACACGGACCCGGACACGGACCCGGACACGGACCCTTACCCGGACCCGGACCCGGACCCGGACATTTACCCGGACCCTTACCCGGAGCCGGACCCGGACCCGGACATTTACCTGGACCCTTACCCGGACCCGGACCCGGACCCAGACGCGGACCCAGACCCGGACCTGGACCCGGACCCGGACCCGGACCCAGACCCGGACCATTACCCGGACCCGGACACGGAACCGGACACAGACCCGGACCCAGACCCGGACCCGGACCCGGACCATTACCCGGACCCGGACCCTTACCCGGACCCGGACCCGGTCCCGGACCCGGACCCGGACCCGGACCCGGACCCGGACCCTTAACCGGACCCGGACCCAGACCCGGACCCGGACACAGACCCTTACCCGGACCCGGACCCGGACCCGGACCCGGACCCGGACCCAGACCTGGAACATTACCCGGACCCGGACCCGGACCCGGACCCGGACCCTTACCCAGACCCGGACCCGGACCCTTACCCGGACCCGGACACGGATCCGGACACGGACCCGGACACGGACCCGGACCCGGACCCGGACCCTTACCCGGAACCGGAACTGGACCCGGAACCGGACCCGGAACCAGACCCTTACCAGGACCCGGACCCAGACCCGGACCCGGACCCGGACCCGGACCCAGACACTTACCCGGACCCAGACCCGGACCCAGACCCGGACCCGGACCCGGACCCGGACCTGGACACGGACCCTTACCCGGACCCGGACCCGGACCCGGACATGGACACGGACCCTTACCCGGACCCGGAACCGGACCCGGACCCGGACCCGGACGCTTATCTGGACCCGGACCCGGACCCGGACCCGGACCCTTACCCGGACACGGACACGGACACAGACACGGACACGGACCCAGACCCTGACCCGGACCCGGACCCAGACCCTTACCCGGACCCGGACCCGGACCCGGATTCGGACCCGGACCCGGACCCGGACAATTACCCGGACCCGGACCCGGACCCGGACCGTTACCCGGACCCGGACCCGGACCCGGACCCGGACCCGGACCCGGACCCGGACCCGGACCCGGACCCTGACCCGGACCCTTACCCGGACCCGGACCCGGACCCGGACCCGGACCCGGACATTTACCCGGACCCTTACCCGGAACCGGACATTTACCCGGACCCGGACCCGGACCCGGACCCGGACCCGGACCCGGACCCTTTCCCGGACCCGGACCCGGACCCAGACCCGGACCCTGACCCGGACCCGGACCCGGACCCGGACCCGGACCCGGACACGGACCCTAACCCGGACCCAGACCCGGACCCGGACCCGGACCCGGACCCGGACCCGTACCCGTACCCGGACCCTGACCCGGACCCTTAACCGGACCCGGACCCGGACCCGGACCCGGACCCGGACCCGGACATTTACCCGGACCCTTACCCGGAACCGGACATTTACCCGGACCCGGACCCGGACCCGGACCCGGACCCGGACCCGGACCCTTACCCGGACCCGGACCCGGACCCGGACCCGGACCCTGACCCGGACCCGGACCCGGACCCGGACACGGACCCGGACCCGGACACGGACACAGACACGGACACGGACACGGACACGGACACGGACCCGGACATGGACCCGGACCCGGACCCGGACCCGGACCCGGACCCAGACCCGGACCCGGACCCGGACCCTAACCCGGACCCAGACCCGGACCCGGACCCGGACCCGGACCCGTACCCGTACCCGTACCCGGACCCTGACCCGGACCCTTAACCGGACCCGGACCCGGACCCGGACCCGGACCCGGACCCGGACATTTACCCGGACCCTTACCCGGAACCGGACATTTACCCGGACCCGGACCCGGACCCGGACCCGGACCCGGACCCGGACCCGGACCCTTACCCGGACCCGGACCCGGACCCGGACCCGGACCCTGACCCGGACCCGGACCCGGACCCGGACACGGACCCGGACCCGGACACGGACACAGACACGGACACGGACACGGACACGGACACGGACACGGACACGGACACGGAAACGGACCCGGAACCGGACCCTTACCAGGACCCGGATCCGGACCCGGACCCGGACCCGGACCCAGACACTTACCCGGACCCGGACCCGGACCCGGACCCGGACCCAGACCCTTACCCGGACCCGGACCCAGACCCGGACCCGGACCCGGACCCTAACCCGGACCCGGACCCGGACCCGGACCCGGACCCGGACCCGGACCCGGACCCGGACCCGGACCCGGACCCTGACCCGGACCCTTACCCGGACCCGGACCCGGACCCGGACCCGGACCCGGACCCGGACGCGGACCCGGACCCGGACCCGGACCCGGACATTTACCCGGACCCTTACCCGGAACCGGACATTTACCCGGACCCTTACCCGGACCCGGACCCGGACCCGGATCTGTACCCGGACCCGGACCCGGACCCAGACCCTGACACGGACACGGACCTGGACCCCGACCCGGACCCGGACCCTTATCTGGACCCGGATCCGGACCCGGACCCTTACCCGGACACGGACACGGACACAGACACTGACACGGACCCAGACCCTGACCCGGACACGGACCCGGACCCTTACCCGGACCCGGACCCGGACCCGGACCCGGACCCGGACCCGGACCCGGACACGGACCCGGACACGGACCCGGACACGGACACGGACACGGACACGGAAACGGACACGGACCCGGACCCGGACACGGACACGGACACGGACACGGACACGGACACGGACCCTTACCCGGACCCGGACCCGACCCGGACCCGGACCGTTACCCGGACCCGGACCCGGACCCGGAAACGGACCCGGAACCGGACCCTTACCAGGACCCGGACCCGGACCCGGACCCGGACCCGGACCCAGACCCAGACACTTACCCGGACCCGGACCCGGACCCTGACCCGGACCCTTACCCGGACCCGGACCCGGACCCGGACATGGACCCGGACCCGGACCCGGACCCGGACCCGGACCCGGACCCGGACCCAGACCCGGACCCGGACCCGGACCCTAACCCGGACCCAGACCCGGACCCGGACCCGGACCCGGACATTTACCCGGACCCAGACCCAGAACCGGACCCGGACCCGGACCCGGACCCGGACCCGGACCCGGACCCGGACCCGGAACCTTACCCGGACCCGGACCAGGACCCAGACCCGGACCCGGACCCGGACATTTACCCGGACCCTTACCCGGGCCCGGACATTTACCCGGACCCTTACCCGGAACCGGACATTTACCCGGACCCTTACCCGGACCCGGACCCGGACCCGGATCTTTACCCGGACCCGGACCCGGAACCGGACACGGACCCAGACCCGGACCCGGACCCAGACCCGGACCCTTACCCGATCCCGGACCCGGACCCGGACCCGGACCCGGACCAGGACCCGGACCCGGACCCGGACCCGGACCCGGACCCTGACCCGGACCCTTACCCGGACCCGGACCCGGACCCAGACGCGGACCCGGACCCGGACGCGGACCCGGACCCGGACCCGGACCCGGACATTTACCCGGACCCTTACCCGGAACCGGACATTTACCCGGACCCTTACCCGGACCCGGACCCGGACCCGGACCCGGATCTGTACCCGGACCCGGACCCGGACCCAGACCCTGACACGGACCCGGACCTGGACCCGGACCCGGACCCGGACCCTTATCTGGACCCGGACCCGGACCCGGACCCTTACCCGGACACGGACACGGACACAGACACTGACACGGACCCAGACCCTGACCCGGAGACGGACCCGGACCCTTACCCGGACCCGGACCCGGACCCGGACCCGGACCCGGACCCGGACCCGGACCCGGACACGGACACGGAGCCGGACACGGACACGGACACGGACACGGACACGGAAACGGACACGGACCCGGACCCGGACCCTTACCAGGACCCGGACCCGGACCCGGACCCGGACCCGGACCCAGACCCAGACACTTACCCGGACCCGGACCCGGACCCTGACCCGGACCCTTACCCGGACCCGGACCCGGACCCGGACATGGACCCGGACCCGGATCCGGACCCGGACCCGGACCCGGACCCAGACCCGGACCCGGACCCGGACCCTAACCCGGACCCAGACCCGGACCCGGACCCGGACCCGGACACTTACCCGGACCCGGACCCAGAACCGGACCCGGACCCGGACCCGGACCCGGACCCGGACCCAGACCCTGACCCGGACCCGGACCCGGACCCTTACCCGGACCCGAACCCGGACCCGGACCCGGACCCGGACCCGGACCCGGACCCGGACCCGGACCCGGACCCGGACCCGGACATTTACCCGGACCCTTACCCGGAACCGGACATTTACCCGGACCCTTACCCGGACCCAGACCCGGACCCGGATCTTTACCCGGACCCGGAAACAGACCCAGACCCTGACCCGGACCCGGACCAGGACCCTTACCCGGACCCGGACCCGGACCCGGACCCGGACCCGGACCCTTACCCGGACCCGGACCCGGACCCTTACCCGGACCCGGACCCGGACCCAGACCCTGACCCGGACCCGGACCCGGACACGGACACGGACACGGACACGGACACGGACACGGACATGGACCCGGACCCGGACCCGGACCCGGACCCGGACCCGGACCCTAACCCGGACCCGGACCCGGACCCGGACCCGGACCCGGACCCGGACCCGGACCCGGACCCGGACCCGGACCCGGACCCGGACCCGGACCCGGAACCTTACCCGGACCCGGACCCGGACCCAGACCCGGACCCGGACCCGGACATTTACCCGGACCCTTACCCGGGCCCGGACATTTACCCGGACCCTTACCCGGAACCGGACATTTACCCGGACCCTTACCCGGACCCGGACCCGGACCCGGATCTTTACCCGGACCCGGACCCGGAACCAGACACGGACCCAGACCCGGACCCGGACCCAGACCCGGACCCTTACCCGATCCCGGACCCGGACCCGGACCCGGACCCGGACCAGGACCCGGACCCGGACCCGGACCCGGACCCGGACCCGCAACCGGACCCTGACCCGGACCCGGACCCGGACCCGGACCCGGACACCGAAACGGACACGGACACGGACCCGGACCCAGACCCGGACCCGGACCCGGACCCAGAAACTTACCCGGACCCGGACACGGACCCGGACACGGACCCGGACCCGGACCCTTACCCGGACACGGACACGGACCCGGACATGGACCCGGACCCGGACCCGGACCCGGACCCGGACCCGGACCCGGACCCGGACCCGGACCCGGACCCAGACCCGGACCCGGACCCGGACCCGGACCCTAACCCGGACCCGGACCCGGACATTTACCCGGACCCTTACCCGGAACCGGACATTTACCCGGACCCTTACCCGGACCCGGACCCGGACACGGACACGGACACGGACACGGACCCTTACCCGGACCCGGACCCGGACACGGACCGTTACCCGGACCCGGACCCGGACCCGGAAACGGACCCGGAACCGGACCCGGACCCGGACACGGACCGTTACCCGGACCCGGACCCGGACCCGGAACCTTACCCGGACCCGGACCAGGACCCAGACCCGGACCCGGACCCGGACATTTACCCGGACCCTTACCCGGGCCCGGACATTTACCCGGACCCTTACCCGGAACCGGACATTTACCCGGACCCTTACCCGGACCCGGACCCGGACCCGGATCTTTACCCGGACCCGGACCCGGAACCGGACACGGACCCAGACCCGGACCCGGACCCAGACCCGGACCCTTACCCGATCCCGGACCCGGACCCGGACCCGGACCCGGACCAGGACCCGGACCCGGACCCGGACCCGGACCCGGACCCGGACCCTGACCCGGACCCTTACCCGGACCCGGACCCGGACCCAGACGCGGACCCGGACCCGGACGCGGACCCGGACCCGGACCCGGACCCGGACATTTACCCGGACCCTTACCCGGAACCGGACATTTACCCGGACCCTTACCCGGACCCGGACCCGGACCCGGACCCGGATCTGTACCCGGACCCGGACCCGGACCCAGACCCTGACACGGACCCGGACCTGGACCCGGACCCGGACCCGGACCCTTATCTGGACCCGGACCCGGACCCGGACCCTTACCCGGACACGGACACGGACACAGACACTGACACGGACCCAGACCCTGACCCGGACACGGACCCGGACCCTTACCCGGACCCGGACCCGGACCCGGACCCGGACCCGGACCCGGACCCGGACCCAGACCCGGACACGGAGCCGGACACGGACACGGACACGGACACGGACACGGAAACGGACACGGACCCGGACCCGGACCCGGACCCGGACCCGGACACGGACACGGACACGGACCCTTACCCGGACCCGGACCCGGACCCGGAACCGGACCGTTACCCGGACCCGGACCCGGACCCGGACCCGGACCCGGAACCGGACCCTTACCAGGACCCGGACCCGGACCCGGACCCGGACCCGGACCCAGACCCAGACACTTACCCGGACCCGGACCCGGACCCTGACCCGGACCCTTACCCGGACCCGGACCCGGACCCGGACATGGACCCGGACCCGGACCCGGACCCGGACCCGGACCCGGACCCAGACCCGGACCCGGACCCGGACCCTAACCCGGACCCAGACCCGGACCCGGACCCGGACCCGGACACTTACCCGGACCCGGACCCAGAACCGGACCCGGACCCGGACCCGGACCCGGACCCGGACCCAGACCCTGACCCGGACCCGGACCCGGACCCTTACCCGGACCCGAACCCGGACCCGGACCCGGACCCGGACCCGGACCCGGACCCGGACCCGGACCCGGACCCGGACCCGGACATTTACCCGGACCCTTACCCGGAACCGGACATTTACCCGGACCCTTACCCGGACCCAGACCCGGACCCGGATCTTTACCCGGACCCGGAAACGGACCCAGACCCTGACCCGGACCCGGACCAGGACCCTTACCCGGACCCGGACCCGGACCCGGACCCGGACCCGGACCCTTACCCGGACCCGGACCCGGACCCTTACCCGGACCCGGACCCGGACCCAGACCCTGACCCGGACCCGGACCCGGACACGGACACGGACACGGACACGGACACGGACACGGACATGGACCCGGACCCGGACCCGGACCCGGACCCGGACCCGGACCCTAACCCGGACCCGGACCCGGACCCGGACCCGGACCCGGACCCGGACCCGGACCCGGACCCGGACCCGGACCCGGACCCGGACCCGGACCCGGAACCTTACCCGGACCCGGACCCGGACCCAGACCCGGACCCGGACCCGGACATTTACCCGGACCCTTACCCGGGCCCGGACATTTACCCGGACCCTTACCCGGAACCGGACATTTACCCGGACCCTTACCCGGACCCGGACCCGGACCCGGATCTTTACCCGGACCCGGACCCGGAACCGGACACGGACCCAGACCCGGACCCGGACCCAGACCCGGACCCTTACCCGATCCCGGACCCGGACCCGGACCCGGACCCGGACCAGGACCCGGACCCGGACCCGGACCCGGACCCGGACCCGCAACCGGACCCTGACCCGGACCCGGACCCGGACCCGGACCCGGACACCGAAACGGACACGGACACGGACCCGGACCCAGACCCGGACCCGGACCCGGACCCAGAAACTTACCCGGACCCGGACACGGACCCGGACACGGACCCGGACCCGGACCCTTACCCGGACCCGGACACGGACCCGGACATGGACCCGGACCCGGACCCGGACCCGGACCCGGACCCGGACCCGGACCCGGACCCGGACCCGGACCCGGACCCGGACCCGGACCCGGACCCTAACCCGGACCCGGACCCGGACATTTACCCGGACCCTTACCCGGAACCGGACATTTACCCGGACCCTTACCCGGACCCGGACCCGGACCCGGACACGGACACGGACACGGACCCTTACCCGGACCCGGACCCGGACACGGACCGTTACCCGGACCCGGACCCGGACCCGGAAACGGACCCGGAACCGGACCCGGACACGGACACGGACCGTTACCCGGACCCGGACCCGGACCCGGAAACCGACCCGGAACCGGACCCTTACCAGGACCCGGACCCGGACCCGGACCCGGACCCGGACATTTACCCGGACCCTTACCCGGACCCGGACATTTACCCGGACCCTTACCCGGAACCGGACATTTACCCGGACCCTTACCCGGACCCGGACCCGGACCCGGATCTTTACCCGGACCCGGACCCGGAACCGGACCCGGACCGAGACCCGGACCCGGACCCAGACCCGGACCCTTACCCGATCCCGGACCCGGACCCGGACCCGGACCCGGACCAGGACCCGGACCCGGACCCGGACCCGGACCCGGACCCGCACCCGGACCCTGACCCGGACCCGGACCCGGACCCGGACCCGGACACCGAAACGGACCCGGACACGGACACGGACCCGGACCCGGACCCGGACCCGGACCCAGAAACTTACCCGGACGCGGACCCGGACCCGGACACGGACCCGGACCCGGACCCTTACCCGGACACGGACACGGACCCGGACCCGGACCCGGACCCAGACCCGGACCCGGACCCGGACCCTAACCCGGACCCAGACCCGGACCCGGACCCGGACCCGGACCCTTACCCGGACCCGGACCCAGAACCGGACCCGGACCCGGACCCGGACCCGGACCCGGACCCAGACCCTGACCCGGACCCGGACCCGGACCCTTACCCGGACCCGAACCCGGACCCGGACCCGGACCCGGACCCGGACCCGGACCCGGACCCGGACATTTACCCGGACCCTTACCCGGAACCGGACATTTACCCGGACCCTTACCCGGACCCAGACCCGGACCCGGATCTTTACCCGGACCCGGAAACGGACCCAGACCCTGACCCGGACCCGGACCCGGACCCTTACCCGGACCCGGACCCGGACCCGGACCCGGACCCGGACCCTTATCTGGACCCGGACCCGGACCCGGACCCTTACCCGGACACGGACACGGACACAGACACGGACACGGACCCAGACCCTGACCCGGACCCGGACCCGGACCCTTACCCGGACCCGGACCCGGACCCGGACCCGGACCCGGACCCGGACCCGGACACGGACCCGGACCCGGACACGGACACGGACACGGACACGGAAACGGACCCGGACCCGGACCCGGACCCGGACCCGGACACGGACCCGGACACGGACACGGACCCTTACCCGGACCCGGACCCGGACCCGGACCCGGACCCGGACCGTTACCCGGACCCGGACCCGGACCCGGAAACGGACCCGGAACCGGACCCTTACCAGGACCCGGACCCGGACCCGGACCCGGACCCGGACCCAGACCCAGACACTTACCCGGACCCGGACCCGGACCCTGACCCGGACCCTTACCCGGACCCGGACCCGGACCCGGACATGGACCCGGACCCGTACCCGGACCCGGACCCGGACCCGGACCCAGACCCGGACCCGGACCCGGACCCTAACCCGGACCCAGACCCGGACCCGGACCCGGACCCGGACCCTTACCCGGACCCGGACCCAGAACCGGACCCGGACCCGGACCCGGACCCGGACCCGGACCCAGACCCTGACCCGGACCCGGACCCGGACCCTTACCCGGACCCGAACCCGGACCCGGACCCGGACCCGGACCCGGACCCGGACCCGGACCCGGACATTTACCCGGACCCTTACCCGGAACCGGACATTTACCCGGACCCTTACCCGGACCCAGACCCGGACCCGGATCTTTACCCGGACCCGGAAACGGACCCAGACCCTGACCCGGACCCGGACCCGGACCCTTACCCGGACCCGGACCCGGACCCGGACCCGGACCCGGACCCGGACCCGGACCCGGACCCGGACCCGGACCCGCACCCTTACCCGGACCCGGACCCGGACCCGGACCCGGACCCTGACCCGGACCCGGACCCGGACCCGGACCCGGACACCGACACGGACACGGACACGGACACGGACCCGGACATGGACCCGGACCCGGACCCGGACCCGGACCCGGACCCGGACCCTAACCCGGACCCGGACCCAGACCCGGACCCGGACCCGGACCCGGACCCGGACCCGGACCCGGACCCGGACCCGGACCCGGACCCGGACCCTTACCCGGACCCGAACCCGGACCCGGACCCGGACCCGGACCCGGACCCGGACCCGGACCCGGACATTTACCCGGACCCTTACCCGGAACCGGACATTTACCCGGACCCTTACCCGGACCCAGACCCGGACCCGGATCTTTACCCGGACCCGGAAACGGACCCAGACCCTGACCCGGACCCGGACCCGGACCCTTACCCGGACCCGGACCCGGACCCGGACCCGGACCCGGACCCTTATCTGGACCCGGACCCGGACCCGGACCCTTACCCGGACACGGACACGGACACAGACACGGACACGGACCCAGACCCTGACCCGGACCCGGACCCGGACCCTTACCCGGACCCGGACCCGGACCCGGACCCGGACCCGGACCCGGACCCGGACACGGACCCGGACCCGGACACGGACACGGACACGGACACGGAAACGGACCCGGACCCGGACCCGGACCCGGACCCGGACACGGACCCGGACACGGACACGGACCCTTACCCGGACCCGGACCCGGACCCGGACCCGGACCCGGACCGTTACCCGGACCCGGACCCGGACCCGGAAACGGACCCGGAACCGGACCCTTACCAGGACCCGGACCCGGACCCGGACCCGGACCCGGACCCAGACCCAGACACTTACCCGGACCCGGACCCGGACCCTGACCCGGACCCTTACCCGGACCCGGACCCGGACCCGGACATGGACCCGGACCCGTACCCGGACCCGGACCCGGACCCGGACCCAGACCCGGACCCGGACCCGGACCCTAACCCGGACCCAGACCCGGACCCGGACCCGGACCCGGACCCTTACCCGGACCCGGACCCAGAACCGGACCCGGACCCGGACCCGGACCCGGACCCGGACCCAGACCCTGACCCGGACCCGGACCCGGACCCTTACCCGGACCCGAACCCGGACCCGGACCCGGACCCGGACCCGGACCCGGACCCGGACCCGGACATTTACCCGGACCCTTACCCGGAACCGGACATTTACCCGGACCCTTACCCGGACCCAGACCCGGACCCGGATCTTTACCCGGACCCGGAAACGGACCCAGACCCTGACCCGGACCCGGACCCGGACCCTTACCCGGACCCGGACCCGGACCCGGACCCGGACCCGGACCCGGACCCGGACCCGGACCCGGACCCGGACCCGGACCCGGACCCGCACCCTTACCCGGACCCGGACCCGGACCCGGACCCGGACCCTGACCCGGACCCGGACCCGGACCCGGACCCGGACACCGACACGGACACGGACACGGACACGGACCCGGACATGGACCCGGACCCGGACCCGGACCCGGACCCGGACCCGGACCCTAACCCGGACCCGGACCCAGACCCGGACCCGGACCCGGACCCGGACCCGGACCCGGACCCGGACCCGGACCCGGACCCGGACCCGGAACCTTACCCGGACCCGGACCCGGACCCAGACCCGGACCCGGACCCGGACATTTACCCGGACCCTTACCCGGGCCCGGACATTTACCCGGACCCTTACCCGGAACCGGACATTTACCCGGACCCTTACCCGGACCCGGACCCGGACCCGGATCTTTACCCGGACCCGGACCCGGAACCGGACACGGACCCAGACCCGGACCCGGACCCAGACCCGGACCCTTACCCGATCCCGGACCCGGACCCGGACCCGGACCCGGACCAGGACCCGGACCCGGACACGGACCCGGACCCGGACCCGCACCCGGACCCTGACCCGGACCCGGACCCGGACCCGGACCCGGACACCGAAACGGACACGGACACGGACACGGACCCGGACCCGGACCCGGACCCGGACCCAGAAACTTACCCGGACCCGGACCCGGACCCGGACACGGACACGGACCCGGACCCTTACCCGGACACGGACACGGACCCGGACATGGACCCGGACCCGGACCCGGACCCGGACCCGGACCCGGACCCGGACCCGGACCCGGACCCAGACCCGGACCCGGACCCGGACCCGTACCCTAATCCGGACCCGGACCCGGACATTTACCCGGACCCTTACCCGGAACCGGACATTTACCCGGACCCTTACCCGGACCCGGACCCGGACCCGGATCTGTACCCGGACCCGGACCCGGACCCGGACCCTGACACGGACCCGGACCTGGACCTGGACCCGGACCCGGACCCTTATCTGGACCCGGACCCGGACCCGGACCCTTACCCGGACACGGACACGGACACAGACACGGACACGGACCCAGACCCTGACCCGGACCCGGACCCGGACCCTTACCCGGACCCGGACCCGGACCCGGACCCGGACCCGGACCCGGACCCGGACCCGGACCCGGACCCGGACCCTTACCCGGACCCGGACCCGGACCCAGACCCGGACCCTGACCCGGACCCGGACCCGGACACGGACCCGGACACGGACACGGACACGGACACGGAAACGGACACGGACCCGGACCCAGACCCGGACCCTTACACGGACCCGGACCCGGACCCGGACCCGGACCCGGACACGGACACGGACCCTTACCCGGACCCGGACCCGGACCCGGACCGTTACCCGGACCCGGACCCGGACCCGGAAACGGACCCGGAACCGGACCCTTACCAGGACCCGGACCCGGACCCGGACCCGGACCCGGACATTTACCCGGACCCTTACCCGGACCCGGACATTTACCCGGACCCTTACCCGGAACCGGACATTTACCCGGACCCTTACCCGGACCCGGACCCGGACCCGGACCCGGACCCGGACACGGACACGGACACGGACACGGACACGGACACGGACCTGGACCTGGACCCGGACCCGGACCCTTATCTGGACCCGGACCCGGACCCGGACCCTTACCCGGACACGGACACGGACACAGACACGGACACGGACACGGACCCAGACCCTGACCCGGACCCGGACCCGGACCCTTACCCGGACCCGGACCCGGACCCGGACCCGGACCCGGACCCGGACCCGGACCCGGCCCCGGACCCGGACACGGACCCGGACACGGACATGGACACGGACACGGAAACGGACACGGACCCGGACCCAGACCCGGACCCTTACCCGGACCCGGACCCGGACCCGGACACGGACACGGACCCTTACCCGGACCCGGACCCGGACCCGGACCGTTACCCGGACCCGGACCCGGACCTGGAAACGGACCCGGAACCGGACCCTTACCAGGACCCGGACCCGGACACGGACACGGACCCGGACCCAGACACTTACCCGGACCCGGACCCGGACCCTGACCCGGACCCTTACCCGGACCCGGACCCGGACCCGGACATGGACCCGGACCCGGACCCGGACCCGGACCCGGACCCGGACCAGAACCCAGACCCGGACCCGGACCCGGACCCTAACCCTGACCCAGACCCGGACCCGGATCCGGACCCGGACCCGGACCCGGACCCGGACCCGGACCCAGAACCGGACCCGGACCCGGACCCGGACCCGGACCCAGACCCTGACCCGGACCCGGACCCGGACCCTTACCCGGACCCGAACCCGGACCCGGAACCGGACCCGGACCCGGACCCGGACCCGGACACGGACACGGACACGGACATGGACCCGGACCCGGACCCGGACCCGGACCCGGACCCGGACCCGTACCCTAACCCGGACCCGGACCCGGACCCGGACCCTAACCCGGACCCGGACCCGGACCCGGACCCGGACCCGGACCCGGACCCAGACCCGGACCCGGACCCGGACCCGGACATTTACCCGGACCCTTACCCGGAACCGGACATTTACCCGGACCCTTACCCGGACCCGGACCCGGACCCGGATCTTTACCAGGACCCGGACCCGGAACCGGACACGGACCCAGACCCGGACCCGGACCCAGACCCGGACCCTTACCCGGACCCGGACCCGGACCCGGACCCGGACCCGGACACGGACCCGGACCCGGACCCGCACCCGGACCCTGACCCGGACCCGGACCCGGACCCGGACCCGGACACCGAAACGGACACGGACACGGACACGGACCCGGACCCGGACCCGGACCCGGACCCAGAAACTTACCCGGACCCGGACCCGGACCCGGACACGGACACGGACCCGGACCCTTACCCGGACACGGACACGGACCCGGACATGGACCCGGACCCGGACCCGGACCCGGACCCGGACCCGGACCCGGACCCGGACCCGGACCCAGACCCGGACCCGGACCCGGACCCGTACCCTAATCCGGACCCGGACCCGGACATTTACCCGGACCCTTACCCGGAACCGGACATTTACCCGGACCCTTACCCGGACCCGGACCCGGACCCGGATCTGTACCCGGACCCGGACCCGGACCCGGACCCTGACACGGACCCGGACCTGGACCTGGACCCGGACCCGGACCCTTATCTGGACCCGGACCCGGACCCGGACCCTTACCCGGACACGGACACGGACACAGACACGGACACGGACCCAGACCCTGACCCGGACCCGGACCCGGACCCTTACCCGGACCCGGACCCGGACCCGGACCCGGACCCGGACCCGGACCCGGACCCGGACCCGGACCCGGACCCTTACCCGGACCCGGACCCGGACCCAGACCCGGACCCTGACCCGGACCCGGACCCGGACACGGACCCGGACACGGACACGGACACGGACACGGAAACGGACACGGACCCGGACCCAGACCCGGACCCTTACACGGACCCGGACCCGGACCCGGACCCGGACCCGGACACGGACACGGACCCTTACCCGGACCCGGACCCGGACCCGGACCGTTACCCGGACCCGGACCCGGACCCGGAAACGGACCCGGAACCGGACCCTTACCAGGACCCGGACCCGGACCCGGACCCGGACCCGGACATTTACCCGGACCCTTACCCGGACCCGGACATTTACCCGGACCCTTACCCGGAACCGGACATTTACCCGGACCCTTACCCGGACCCGGACCCGGACCCGGACCCGGACCCGGACACGGACACGGACACGGACACGGACACGGACACGGACCTGGACCTGGACCCGGACCCGGACCCTTATCTGGACCCGGACCCGGACCCGGACCCTTACCCGGACACGGACACGGACACAGACACGGACACGGACACGGACCCAGACCCTGACCCGGACCCGGACCCGGACCCTTACCCGGACCCGGACCCGGACCCGGACCCGGACCCGGACCCGGACCCGGACCCGGCCCCGGACCCGGACACGGACCCGGACACGGACATGGACACGGACACGGAAACGGACACGGACCCGGACCCAGACCCGGACCCTTACCCGGACCCGGACCCGGACCCGGACACGGACACGGACCCTTACCCGGACCCGGACCCGGACCCGGACCGTTACCCGGACCCGGACCCGGACCTGGAAACGGACCCGGAACCGGACCCTTACCAGGACCCGGACCCGGACCCGGACACGGACCCGGACCCAGACACTTACCCGGACCCGGACCCGGACCCTGACCCGGACCCTTACCCGGACCCGGACCCGGACCCGGACATGGACCCGGACCCGGACCCGGACCCGGACCCGGACCCGGACCAGAACCCAGACCCGGACCCGGACCCGGACCCTAACCCTGACCCAGACCCGGACCCGGATCCGGACCCGGACCCGGACCCGGACCCGGACCCGGACCCAGAACCGGACCCGGACCCGGACCCGGACCCGGACCCAGACCCTGACCCGGACCCGGACCCGGACCCTTACCCGGACCCGAACCCGGACCCGGAACCGGACCCGGACCCGGACCCGGACCCGGACACGGACACGGACACGGACATGGACCCGGACCCGGACCCGGACCCGGACCCGGACCCGGACCCGTACCCTAACCCGGACCCGGACCCGGACCCGGACCCTAACCCGGACCCGGACCCGGACCCGGACCCGGACCCGGACCCGGACCCAGACCCGGACCCGGACCCGGACCCGGACATTTACCCGGACCCTTACCCGGAACCGGACATTTACCCGGACCCTTACCCGGACCCGGACCCGGACCCGGATCTTTACCAGGACCCGGACCCGGAACCGGACACGGACCCAGACCCGGACCCGGACCCAGACCCGGACCCTTACCCGGACCCGGACCCGGACCCGGACCCGGACCCGGACCCGGACCCGGACCCGGACCCGGACCCGGACCCTGACCCGGACCCGGACACGGACCCGGACCCGGACACCGACACGGACACGGACACGGACACGGACACGGACACGGACATGGACCCGGACCCGGACCCGGACCCTTACCCGGACCCGGACCCGGACCCGGACCCGGACCCGGACCCGGACCCGGACCCGGACCCGGACCCGGACCCGGACCGTTACCCGGACCCGGACCCGGACCCGGAAACGGACCCGGAACCGGACCCTTACCAGGACCCGGACCCGGACCCGGACCCGGACCCGGACCCGGACCCGGACCCAGAAATTTACCCGGACCCGGACCCGGACCCGGACCCTTACCCGGACCCGGACCCGGACCCTTACCCGGACCCGGACCTGGACCCGGACCCGGACCCGGACCCTTACCCGGACCCGGACCCGGACCCGGACCCTTACCCGGACCCTTACCCGATCCCGGACCCTTACCCGGACCCGGACCCGGAACCGGACCCGGACCCGGACCCGGACCCTTGCCCGCACCCGGACCCGGACCCTTGCCCGGACCCGGACCCTTGCCCGGACTCGGACCCTTACCCGGACCCTGACACGGAATGGCACCCTGACCCGGACCCGGACCCGGACCCGGACCCGGACCCGGACCCCGACCCGGACCCGGACCCGGACCAGGACCCGGACCCTTACCAGGACCCGGACCCGGACCCGGACCCGGACCCGGACCCAGACACTTACCCGGACCCGGACCCGGACCCGGACCCGGACCCGGACCCGGACCCTTACCCGGACCCGGACCCGGACCCGGACATGGACCCGGACACTTACCCGGACCCGGACCCGGACCCGGACCCGGACCCGGACCCGGACCCGGACCCGGACCCGGACCCGGACCCGGACCCGGACCCTTACCCGGACCCGGACCCGGACCCGGACCCGGACCCGGACCCGGACCCGGACCCGGACCCGGACCCAGACCATGACCCTGACCCTGACACGGAATGGCACCCTGACCCGGACCCGGACCCGGACCCGGACTTGGACCCGGACACGGACCCGGACCCGGACCCGGACCCGGACCCAGACCCGGACATGGACCCGGACCCGGACCCGGACCCTTACCCAGACCCGGACCCGGACCCAGACCCGGACCCCGACCCGGAACCGGACCCGGACCCGGAACCGGACCCGGACCCAGACCATGACCCTGACCCTGACACGGAATGGCACCCTGACCCGGACCCAGACCCGGACCCGGTCCCGGACCCATACCCAGACCCAGACCCTGACCCGGACCCGGACCCGGACCCGGACCCTTACCCGGACCCGGACCCTTACCCGGACTTGGACCCGGACCCGGACCCGGACCCTTGCCCGGACCCGGACCCGGACCCGGACCCGGACCTGGACCCGGACCCGGACCCGGACCCGGACCCAGACCCTTACCCGGACCCGGACCCGGACCCGGACCCGGACATGGACCCGGACCCTTACCCGGACCCGGACCCGGACCCGGACCCGGACCCGGACCCGGACCCGGACCCGGACCCGGACCCGGACCCTTACCCGGACCCGGACCCGGACCCCTACCCGGACCCGGACCCGGACCCGGACCCTTACCCGGACCCGGACCCGGACCCGGACATGGACCCGGACACTTACCCGTTCCCGGACCCGGACCCGGACCCGGACCCGGACCCGGACCCGGACCCGGACCCGGACCTGGACCCGGACCCGGACCCTTACCCGGACCCGGACCCGGACCCGGACCCCGACCCGGACCCAGAACCGGACCCGGAACCGGACCCGGACCCAGACCATGACCCTGACCCTGACACGGAATGGCACCCTGACCCGGACCCGGACACGGACCCGGACTTGGACCCGGACACGGACCCGGACCCGGACCCGGACCCTTACATGGACCCGGACCCGGACCCGGACCCGGACCCGGACCCGGACCCTTACCAGGACCCGGACCCGGACCCGGACCCGGACCCAGACCTGGACCCTTACCCGGACCCGGACCCGGACCCGGACCCCGACCCGGACCCGGAACCAGACCCGGAACCTGACCCGGACCCAGACCATGACCCTGACCCTGACACGGAATGGCACCCTGACCCGGACCCGGACCCGGACCCGGACTTGGACCCGGACCCGGACCCGGACCCGGACCCGGACCCGGACCCGGACCCGGACCCGGACCCTTACCTGGACCCGGACACGGACCCGGACCCGGACCCGGACCCGGACCCGGACCCGGACCCGGACCCGGACCCAGACCCGGACCCTTACCCGGACCCGGACCCGGACCCGGACCCGGACCCAGACCTGGAACCTTACCCGGACCCGGACCCGGACCCGGACCCTTACCCGGACCCGGACCCGGACCCTTACCCGGACCCGGACCTGGACCCGGACCCGGACCCGGACCCTTACCCGGACCCGGACCCGGACCCGGACCCTTACCCGGACCCTTACCCGGACCCGGACCCTTACCCGGACCCGGACCCGGACCCGGACCCGGACCCATGCCCGGACCCGGACCCGGACCCTTGCCCGGACCCGGACCCTTGCCCGGACCCGGACCCTTACCCGGACCCTGACACGGAATGGCACCCTGACCCGGACCCGGACCCGGACCCGGACCCGGACCCGGACCCGGACCCGGACCCGGACCCTTACCCGGACCCGGACCCGGACCCGGACCCGGACCCGGACCCGGACCCGGACCCTTACCCGGACCCGGACCCGGACCCGGACCCGGACCCTTACCCGGACCCGGACCCGGACCCGGACCCGGACCCGGACCCGGACCCGGGTCCGGACCCTTACCAGGACCCGGACCCGGACCCGGACCCGGACCCGGACCCAGACACTTACCCGGACCCGGACCCGGACCCGGACCCGGACCCGGACCCGGACCCGGACCCGGACCCTTACCCGGACCCGGACCCGGACCCGGACATGGACCCGGACCCGGACCCGGACCCTTACCCAGACCCGGACCCGGACCCGGACCCCGACCCGGACCCGGACCCGGACCCGGAACCGGACCCGGACCCAGACCATGACCCTGACCCGGACCCGGACCCGGACCCGGACCCTTACCCGGACCCGGACACGGACCCGGACCCTTGCCCGGACCCGGACCCGGACCCGGACCCGGACCCGGACCCGGACCTGGACCCGGACCCGGACCCAGACCCTTACCCGGACCCGGACCCGGACCCGGACCCGGACCCGGACATGGACCCGGACCCTTACCCGGACCCTTACCCGGACCCGGACCCTTACCCGGACTTGGACCCGGACCCGGACCCGGACCCTTGCCCGGACCCGGACCCGGACCCGGACCCGGACCCGGACCCGGACCTGGACCCGGACCCGGACCCGGACCCGGACCCAGACCCTTACCCGGACCCGGACCCGGACCCGGACCCGGACATGGACCCGGACCCTTACCCGGACCCGGACCCGGACCCGGACCCGGACCCGGACCCGGACCCGGACCCGGACCCGGACCCGGACCCGGACCCTTACCCGGACCCGGACCCGGACCCCTACCCGGACCCGGACCCGGACCCGGACCCTTACCCGGACCCGGACCCGGACCCGGACATGGACCCGGACACTTACCCGGACCCGGACCCGGACCCGGACCCGGACCCGGACCCGGACCCGGACACGGACCCCGACCCGGACCCAGAACCGGACCCGGAACCGGACCCGGACCCAGACCATGACCCTGACCCTGACACGGAATGGCACCCTGACCCGGACCCGGACACGGACCCGGACTTGGACCCGGACACGGACCCGGACCCGGACCCGGACCCTTACATGGACCCGGACCCGGACCCGGACCCGGACCCGGACCCGGACCCTTACCAGGACCCGGACCCGGACCCGGACCCGGACCCAGACCTGGACCCTTACCCGGACCCGGACCCGGACCCGGACCCCGACCCGGACCCGGAACCAGACCCGGAACCTGACCCGGACCCAGACCATGACCCTGACCCTGACACGGAATGGCACCCTGACCCGGACCCGGACCCGGACCCGGACTTGGACCCGGACCCGGACCCGGACCCGGACCCGGACCCGGACCCTTACCTTGACCCGGACACGGACCCGGACCCGGACCCGGACCCGGACCCGGACCCGGACCCAGACCCGGACCCTTACCCGGACCCGGACCCGGACCCGGACCCGGACCCAGACCTGGAACCTTACCCGGACCCGGACCCGGACCCGGACCCTTACCCGGACCCGGACCCGGACCCTTACCCGGACCCGGACCTGGACCCGGACCCGGACCCGGACCCTTACCCGGACCCGGACCCGGACCCGGACCCTTACCCGGACCCTTACCCGGACCCGGACCCTTACCCGGACCCGGACCCGGACCCGGACCCGGACCCATGCCCGGACCCGGACCCGGACCCTTGCCCGGACCCGGACCCTTGCCCGGACCCGGACCCTTACCCGGACCCTGACACGGAATGGCACCCTGACCCGGACCCGGACCCGGACCCGGACCC
Source organism: Arizona elegans (assembly GCA_022577455.1). Classification (NCBI taxonomy): domain Eukaryota; kingdom Metazoa; phylum Chordata; class Lepidosauria; order Squamata; family Colubridae; genus Arizona; species Arizona elegans. The sequence continues at coordinate 1,105,432 of JAKOOJ010000026.1, forward strand.
GGACCCGGACCCGGACCCTTACCCGGACCCGGACCCGGACCCGGACCCGGACCCGGACCCTTACCCGGACCCGGACCCGGACCCGGACCCTTACCCGGACCCGGACCCGGACCAGGACCCGGACCCGGACCCGGACCCGGAACCGGACCCTTACCAGGACCCGGACCCGGACCCGGACCCGGACCCGGACCCAGACACTTACCCGGACCCGGACCCGGACCCGGACCCGGACCCGGACCCTTACCCGGACCCGGACCCGGACCCGGACATGGACCCGGACCCGGACCCGGACCCTTACCCAGACCCGGACCCGGACACGGACCCCGACCCGGACCCGGACCCGGACCCGGAACCGGACCCGGACCCAGACCATGACCCTGACCCGGACCCGGACCCGGACCCGGACCCTTACCCGGACCCGGACACGGACCCGGACTTGGACCCGGACCCGGACCCGGACCCTTGCCCGGACCCGGACCCGGACCCGGACCCGGACCCGGACCCGGACCCGGACCCGGACCCGGACCCGGACCCGGACCCGGACCCGGACCCGGACCCAGACCCTTACCCGGACCCGGACCCGGACCCGGACCCGGACATGGACCCGGACCCTTACCCGGACCCGGACCCGGACCCGGACCCGGACCCGGACCCGGACCCGGACCCGGACCCGGACCCGGACCCTTACCCGGACCCGGACCCGGACCCGGACACTTACCCTGACCCGGACCCGGACCCGGACCCGGACCCGGACCCGGACCCGGACCCGGAACCGGACCCTTACCAGGACCCGGACCCGGACCCGGACCCGGACCCGGACCCAGACACTTACCCGGACCCGGACCCGGACCCGGACCCGGACCCGGACCCGGACCCGGACCCGGACCCGGACCCGGACCCGGACCTGGACCCGGACCCGGACCCGGACCCGGACCCAGACCCTTACCCGGACCCGGACCCGGACCCGGACCCGGACATGGACCCGGACCCTTACCCGGACCCGGACCCGGACCCGGACCCGGACCCGGACCCGGACCCGGACCCGGACCCGGACCCGGACCCGGACCCTTACCCGGACCCGGACCCGGACCCCTACCCGGACCCGGACCCGGACCCGGACCCTTACCCGGACCCGGACCCGGACCCGGACATGGACCCGGACACTTACCCGGACCCGGACCCGGACCCGGACCCGGACCCGGACCCGGACCCGGACCCGGACCTGGACCCGGACCCGGACCCGGACCCTTACCCGGACCCGGACCCGGACCCGGACCCCGACCCGGACCCAGAACCGGACCCGGAACCGGACCCGGACCCAGACCATGACCCTGACCCTGACACGGAATGGCACCCTGACCCGGACCCGGACACGGACCCGGACTTGGACCCGGACACGGACCCGGACCCGGACCCGGACCCTTACATGGACCCGGACCCGGACCCGGACGCGGACCCGGACCCGGACCCTTACCAGGACCCGGACCTGGACCCGGACCCGGACCCAGACCTGGACCCTTACCCGGACCCGGACCCGGACCCGGACCCCGACCCGGACCCGGAACCAGACCCGGAACCTGACCCGGACCCAGACCATGACCCTGACCCTGACACGGAATGGCACCCTGACCCGGACCCGGACCCGGACCCGGACTTGGACCCGGACCCGGACCCGGACCCGGACCCGGACCCGGACCCGGACCCGGACCCTTACCTGGACCCGGACACGGACCCGGACCCGGACCCGGACCCGGACCCGGACCCGGACCCAGACCCGGACCCTTACCCGGACCCGGACCCGGACCCGGACCCGGACCCAGACCTGGAACCTTACCCGGACCCGGACCCGGACCCGGACCCTTACCCGGACCCGGACCCGGACCCTTACCCGGACCCGGACCTGGACCCGGACCCGGACCCGGACCCTTACCCGGACTCGGACCCGGACCCGGACCCGGACCCTTACCCGGACCCTTACCCGGACCCGGACCCTTACCCGGACCCGGACCCGGACCCGGACCCGGACCCATGCCCGGACCCGGACCCGGACCCTTGCCCGGACCCGGACCCTTGCCCGGACCCGGACCCTTACCCGGACCCTGACACGGAATGGCACCCTGACCCGGACCCGGACCCGGACCCGGACCCGGACCCGGACCCGGACCCTTACCCGGACCCGGACCCGGACCCGGACCCGGACCCGGACCCGGACCCGGACCCTTACCCGGACCCGGACCCAGACCCGGACCCTTACCCGGACCCGGACCCGGACCCGGACCCGGACCCGGACCCGGACCCGGAACCGGACCCTTACCAGGACCCGGACCCGGACCCGGACCCGGACCCGGACCCAGACACTTACCCGGACCCGGACCCGGACCCGGACCCGGACCCGGACCCGGACCCGGACCCGGACCCGGACCCGGACCCTTACCCGGACCCGGACCCGGACCCGGACATGGACCCGGACCCAGACCCGGACCCTTACCCAGACCCGGACCCGGACCCGGACCCCGACCCGGACCCGGACCCGGACCCGGAACCGGACCCGGACCCAGACCATGACCCTGACCCGGACCCGGACCCGGACCCGGACCCTTACCCGGACCCGGACACGGACCCGGACCCTTGCCCGGACCCGGACCCGGACCCGGACCCGGACCCGGACCCGGACCCGGACCCGGACCCGGACACGGACCCGGACCCAGACCCTTACCCGGACCCGGACCCGGACCCGGACCCGGACCCGGACATGGACCCAGACCCTTACCCGGACCCGGACCCGGACCCGGACCCGGACATGGACCCGGACCCTTACCCGGACCCGGACCCGGACCCGGACCCGGACCCGGACCCGGACCCTTACCCGGACCCGGACCCGGACCCCTACCCGGACCCGGACCCGGACCCGGACCCTTACCCGGACCCGGACCCGGACCCGGACATGGACCCGGACACTTACCCGGACCCGGACCCGGACCCGGACCCGGACCCGGACCCGGACCCGGACCCGGACCCGGACCCGGACCTGGACCCGGACCCGGACCCGGACCCTTACCCGGACCCGGACCCGGACCCGGACCCCGACCCGGACCCAGAACCGGACCCGGAACCGGACCCGGACCCAGACCATGACCCTGACCCTGACACGGAATGGCACCCTGACCCGGACCCGGACACGGACCCGGACTTGGACCCGGACACGGACCCGGACCCGGACCCGGACCCTTACATGGACCCGGACCCGGACCCGGACGCGGACCCGGACCCGGACCCTTACCAGGACCCGGACCCGGACCCGGACCCGGACCCAGACCTGGACCCTTACCCGGACCCGGACCCGGACCCGGACCCTGACCCGGACCCGGAACCAGACCCGGACCCGGACCCAGACCTGGAACCTTACCCGGACCCGGACCCGGACCCGGACCCTTACCCGGACCCGGACCCGGACCCTTACCCGGACCCGGACCTGGACCCGGACCCGGACCCGGACCCTTACCCGGACCCGGACCCGGACCCGGACCCTTACCCGGACCCTTACCCGGACCCGGACCCTTACCCGGATCCGGACCCGGACCCGGACCCGGACCCATGCCCGGACCCGGACCCGGACCCTTGCCCGGACCCGGACCCTTGCCCGGACCCGGACCCTTACCCGGACCCTGACACGGAATGGCACCCTGACCCGGACCCGGACCCGGACCCGGACCCGGACCCGGACCCGGACCCTTACCCGGACCCGGACCCGGACCCGGACCCGGACCCGGACCCGGACCCGGACCCTTACCCGGACCCGGACCCGGACCAGGACCCGGACCCGGACCCGGACCCGGAACCGGACCCTTACCAGGACCCGGACCCGGACCCGGACCCGGACCCGGACCCAGACACTTACCCGGACCCGGACCCGGACCCGGACCCGGACCCGGACCCTTACCCGGACCCGGACCCGGACCCGGACATGGACCCGGACCCGGACCCGGACCCTTACCCAGACCCGGACCCGGACACGGACCCCGACCCGGACCCGGACCCGGACCCGGAACCGGACCCGGACCCAGACCATGACCCTGACCCGGACCCGGACCCGGACCCGGACCCTTACCCGGACCCGGACACGGACCCGGACTTGGACCCGGACCCGGACCCGGACCCTTGCCCGGACCCGGACCCGGACCCGGACCCGGACCCGGACCCGGACCCGGACCCGGACCCGGACCCGGACCCGGACCCGGACCCGGACCCGGACCCGGACCCAGACCCTTACCCGGACCCGGACCCGGACCCGGACCCGGACCCGGACATGGACCCGGACCCTTACCCGGACCCGGACCCGGACCCGGACCCGGACCCGGACCCGGACCCGGACCCGGACCCGGACCCGGACCCGGACCCTTACCCGGACCCGGACCCGGACCCCTACCCGGACCCGGACCCGGACCCGGACCCTTACCCGGACCCGGACCCGGACCCGGACCCAGACCCGGACCCTTACCCGGACCCGGACCCTTGCCCGGACCCGGACCCTTGCCTGGACTCGGACCCTTACCCGGACCCTGACACGGAATGGCACCCTGACCCGGACCCGGACCCGGACCCGGACCCGGACCCGGACCCCGACCCGGACCCGGACCCGGACCAGGACCCGGACCCTTACCCGGACCCGGACCCGGACCCGGACCCGGACCCGGACCCGGACCCGGACCCGGACCCGGACCCGGACCCTTACCCGGACCCGGACCCGGACCCGGACACTTACCCTGACCCGGACCCGGACCCGGACCCGGACCCGGACCCGGACCCGGACCCGGAACCGGACCCTTACCAGGACCCGGACCCGGACCCGGACCCGGACCCGGACCCAGACACTTACCCGGACCCGGACCCGGACCCGGACCCGGACCCGGACCCGGACCCGGACCCGGACCCTTACCCGGACCCGGACCCGGACCCGGACATGGACCCGGACACTTACCCGGACCCGGACCCGGACCCGGACCCGGACCCGGACCCGGACCCGGACCCGGACCCGGACCCGGACCCGGACCCTTACCCGGACCCGGACCCGGACCCGGACCCGGACCCGGACCCGGACCCGGACCCGGACCCCTACCCGGACCCAGACCATGACCCTGACCCTGACACGGAATGGCACCCTGACCCGGACCCGGACCCGGACCCGGACTTGGACCCGGACACGGACCCGGACCCGGACCCGGACCCGGACCCAGACCCGGACATGGACCCGGACCCGGACCCGGACCCTTACCCAGACCCGGACCCGGACCCGGACCCGGACCCCGACCCGGAACCGGACCCGGACCCGGAACCGGACCCGGACCCAGACCATGACCCTGACCCTGACACGGAATGGCACCCTGACCCGGACCCAGACCCGGACCCGGTCCCGGACCCATACCCAGACCCAGACCCTGACCCGGACCCGGACCCGGACCCGGACCCTTACCCGGACCCGGACCCTTACCCGGACTTGGACCCGGACCCGGACCCGGACCCGGACCCGGACCCGGACCCGGACCCGGACCTGGACCCGGACCCGGACCCGGACCCGGACCCAGACCCTTACCCGGACCCGGACCCGGACCCGGACCCGGACATGGACCCGGACCCTTACCCGGACCCGGACCCGGACCCGGACCCGGACCCGGACCCGGACCCGGACCCGGACCCTTACCCGGACCCGGACCCGGACCCCTACCCGGACCCGGACCCGGACCCGGACCCTTACCCGGACCCGGACCCGGACCCGGACATGGACCCGGACACTTACCCGGACCCGGACCCGGACCCGGACCCGGACCCGGACCCGGACCCGGACCCGGACCTGGACCCGGACCCGGACCCGGACCCTTACCCGGACCCGGACCCGGACCCGGACCCCGACCCGGACCCAGAACCGGACCCGGAACCGGACCCGGACCCAGACCATGACCCTGACCCTGACACGGAATGGCACCCTGACCCGGACCCGGACACGGACCCGGACTTGGACCCGGACACGGACCCGGACCCGGACCCGGACCCTTACATGGACCCGGACCCGGACCCGGACGCGGACCCGGACCCGGACCCTTACCAGGACCCGGACCCGGACCCGGACCCGGACCCAGACCTGGACCCTTACCCGGACCCGGACCCGGACCCGGACCCCGACCCGGACCCGGAACCAGACCCGGAACCTGACCCGGACCCAGACCATGACCCTGACCCTGACACGGAATGGCACACTGACCCGGACCCGGACCCGGACCCGGACTTGGACCCGGACCCGGACCCGGACCCGGACCCGGACCCGGACCCTTACCTGGACCCGGACACGGACCCGGACCCGGACCCGGACCCGGACCCGGACCCGGACCCGGACCCAGACCCGGACCCTTACCCGGACCCGGACCCGGACCCGGACCCGGACCCAGACCTGGAACCTTACCCGGACCCGGACCCGGACCCGGACCCTTACCCGGACCCGGACCCGGACCCTTACCCGGACCCGGACCTGGACCCGGACCCGGACCCGGACCCTTACCCGGACCCGGACCCGGACCCGGACCCTTACCCGGACCCTTACCCGGACCCGGACCCTTACCCGGACCCGGACCCGGACCCGGACCCGGACCCATGCCCGGACCCGGACCCGGACCCTTGCCCGGACCCGGACCCTTGCCCGGACCCGGACCCTTACCCGGACCCTGACACGGAATGGCACCCTGACCCGGACCCGGACCCGGACCCGGACCCGGACCCGGACCCGGACCCTTACCCGGACCCGGACCCGGACCCGGACCCGGACCCGGACCCGGACCCGGACCCTTACCCGGACCCGGACCCGGACCCGGACCCTTACCCGGACCCGGACCCGGACCCGGACCCGGACCCGGACCCGGACCCGGAACCGGACCCTTACCAGGACCCGGACCCGGACCCGGACCCGGACCCGGACCCAGACACTTACCCGGACCCGGACCCGGACCCGGACCCGGACCCGGACCCGGACCCGGACCCGGACCCTTACCCGGACCCGGACCCGGACCCGGACATGGACCCGGACCCAGACCCGGACCCTTACCCAGACCCGGACCCGGACCCGGACCCCGACCCGGACCCGGACCCGGACCCGGAACCGGACCCGGACCCAGACCATGACCCTGACCCGGACCCGGACCCGGACCCGGACCCTTACCCGGACCCGGACACGGACCCGGACCCTTGCCCGGACCCGGACCCGGACCCGGACCCGGACCCGGACCCGGACCCGGACCCGGACCCGGACACGGACCCGGACCCAGACCCTTACCCGGACCCGGACCCGGACCCGGACCCGGACCCGGACATGGACCCAGACCCTTACCCGGACCCGGACCCGGACCCGGACCCGGACATGGACCCGGACCCTTACCCGGACCCGGACCCGGACCCGGACCCGGACCCGGACCCGGACCCTTACCCGGACCCGGACCCGGACCCCTACCCGGACCCGGACCCGGACCCGGACCCTTACCCGGACCCGGACCCGGACCCGGACATGGACCCGGACACTTACCCGGACCCGGACCCGGACCCGGACCCGGACCCGGACCCGGACCCGGACCCGGACCCGGACCCGGACCTGGACCCGGACCCGGACCCGGACCCTTACCCGGACCCGGACCCGGACCCGGACCCCGACCCGGACCCAGAACCGGACCCGGAACCGGACCCGGACCCAGACCATGACCCTGACCCTGACACGGAATGGCACCCTGACCCGGACCCGGACACGGACCCGGACTTGGACCCGGACACGGACCCGGACCCGGACCCGGACCCTTACATGGACCCGGACCCGGACCCGGACCCGGACCCGGACCCGGACCCTTACCAGGACCCGGACCCGGACCCGGACCCGGACCCAGACCTGGACCCTTACCCGGACCCGGACCCGGACCCGGACCCTGACCCGGACCCGGAACCAGACCCGGAACCTGACCCGGACCCAGACCATGACCCTGACCCTGACACGGAATGGCACCCTGACCCGGACCCGGACCCGGACCCGGACTTGGACCCGGACCCGGACCCGGACCCGGACCCGGACCCGGACCCTTACCTGGACCCGGACACGGACCCGGACCCGGACCCGGACCCGGACCCGGACCCGGACCCGGACCCGGACCCAGACCCGGACCCTTACCCGGACCCGGACCCGGACCCGGACCCGGACCCAGACCTGGAACCTTACCCGGACCCGGACCCGGACCCGGACCCTTACCCGGACCCGGACCCGGACCCTTACCCGGACCCGGACCTGGACCCGGACCCGGACCCGGACCCTTACCCGGACCCGGACCCGGACCCGGACCCTTACCCGGACCCTTACCCGGACCCGGACCCTTACCCGGACCCGGACCCGGACCCGGACCCGGACCCGGACCCATGCCCGGACCCGGACCCGGACCCTTGCCCGGACCCGGACCCTTGCCCGGACCCGGACCCTTACCCGGACCCTGACACGGAATGGCACCCTGACCCGGACCCGGACCCGGACCCGGACCCGGACCCGGACCCGGACCCTTACCCGGACCCGGACCCGGACCCGGACCCGGACCCGGACCCGGACCCGGACCCTTACCCGGACCCGGACCCGGACCCGGACCCGGACCCGGACCCGGACCCGGACCCGGACCCGGACCCGGACCCGGACCCGGACCCGGACCCGGACCCAGACACTTACCCGGACCCGGACCCGGACCCGGACCCGGACCCGGACCCGGACCCGGACCCGGACCCGGACCCTTACCCGGACCCGGACCCGGACCCGGACATGGACCCGGACCCGGACCCGGACCCTTACCCAGACCCGGACCCGGACCCGGACCCCGACCCGGACCCGGACCCGGACCCGGACCCGGAACCGGACCCGGACCCAGACCATGACCCTGACCCGGTCCCGGACCCGGACCCGGACCCTTACCCGGACCCGGACACGGACCCGGACTTGGACCCGGACCCGGACCCGGACCCTTGCCCGGACCCGGACCCGGACCCGGACCCGGACCCGGACCCGGACCCTTACCCGGACCCGGACCCGGACCCCTACCCGGACCCGGACCCGGACCCGGACCCTTACCCGGACCCGGACCCGGACCCGGACCCAGACCCGGACCCTTACCCGGACCCGGACCCGGACCCGGACCCGGACCCGGACCCGGACCCGGACCCAGACCCGGACCCGGACCCGGACCCGGACCCGGACCCGGACCCGGACCCGGACCCGGACCCGGACCTGGACATTTACCCGGACCCTTACCCGGACCCGGACCCGGACCCGGACCCGGACCCAGACCTGGACCCTTACCCGGACCCGGACCCGGACCCGGACCCCGACCCGGACCCGGAACCAGACCCGGAACCTGACCCGGACCCAGACCATGACCCTGACCCTGACACGGAATGGCACCCTGACCCGGACCCGGACCCGGACCCGGACTTGGACCCGGACCCGGACCCGGACCCGGACCCGGACCCTTACCTGGACCCGGACACGGACCCGGACCCGGACCCGGACCCGGACCCGGACCCGGACCCAGACCCGGACCCTTACCCGGACCCGGACCCGGACCCGGACCCGGACCCAGACCTGGAACCTTACCCGGACCCGGACCCGGACCCGGACCCTTACCCGGACCCGGACCCGGACCCTTACCCGGACCCGGACCTGGACCCGGACCCGGACCCGGACCCGGACCCTTACCCGGACCCGGACCCGGACCCGGACCCTTACCCGGACCCTTACCCGGACCCGGACCCTTACCCGGACCCGGACCCGGACCCGGACCCGGACCCATGCCCGGACCCGGACCCGGACCCTTGCCCAGACCCGGACCCTTGCCCGGACCCGGACCCTTACCCGGACCCTGACACGGAATGGCACCCTGACCCGGACCCGGACCCGGACCCGGACCCGGACCCGGACCCGGACCCTTACCCGGACCCGGACCCGGACCCGGACCCGGACCCGGACCCGGACCCGGACCCGGACCCTTACCCGGACCCGGACCCGGACCCGGACCCTTACCCGGACCCGGACCCGGACCCGGACCCGGACCCGGACCCGGACCCGGACCCGGAACCGGACCCTTACCAGGACCCGGACCCGGACCCGGACCCGGACCCGGACCCAGACACTTACCCGGACCCGGACCCGGACCCGGACCCGGACCCGGACCCGGACCCGGACCCGGACCCTTACCCGGACCCGGACCCGGACCCGGACATGGACCCGGACCCGGACCCGGACCCTTACCCAGACCCGGACCCGGACCCGGACCCCGACCCGGACCCGGAACCGGACCCGGAACCGGACCCGGACCCAGACCATGACCCTGACCCGGACCCGGACCCGGACCCGGACCCTTACCCGGACCCGGACACGGACCCGGACTTGGACCCGGACCCAGACCCGGACCCTTACCCGGACCCGGACCCGGACCCGGACCCGGACCCGGACCCGGACCCGGACCCAGACCTGGACCCGGACTCGGACCCGGACCCAGACCCGGACACTAACCCGGACCCGGACCCGGACCCGGACCCGGACCCGGACCCGGACCCGGACCAGGACCCGGACCCGGACATGGACACGGACACGGACACGGACCCTGACCCGGACCCGGACCCGGACCCTTACCCGGACCCGGACCCGGACCCGGACCCGGACCCGGACCCGGACCCGGACCCGGACCCGGACCCGGACCCGGACCTGGACATTTACCCGGACCCTTACCCGGACCCGGACCCGGACCCGGACATTTACCTGGACCCTTACCCGGACCCGGACCCGGACCCGGACCCGGACCCGGACCCGGACCCGGACCCGGACCTGGACCCGGACCCGGACCCGGACCCGGACCCGGACCTCTACCCGGACCTGGACACGGAACAGGACACAGACCCGGACCCGGACCCGGACCCAGACCCGGACCCTTACCCGGACCCGGACACGGAACCGGACACGGACACGGACCCGGACCATTACCCGGACCCGGATCCTTACCCGGACCCGGACCCGGACCCGGACCCGGACCCGGACCTGGACCCGGACCCAGACCCGGACCCTTAACCGGACCCGGACCCGGACCCGGACCCGGACCCGGACACGGACCCAGACCCTTACCCGGACCCGGACCCGGACCCGGACCCAGACCCGGACCCGGACCCGGACCCGGACCCGGACCCGGACCCAGACCTGGAACTTTACCCGGACCCGGACCCGGACCCCGACCCTTACCCGGACCCCGACCCGGACCCGGACCCGGACCCTTGCCCGGAACCGGACCCGGACCCGGACCCGGACCCGGACCCGGACCCGGACCCTGACCATGACCCTGACCCTGACACGGAATGGCACCCTGACACGGACCCGGACCCGGACCCGGACCCGGACCCGGACCCGGACCCGGACACGGACCCGGAACCGGATTCGGAATCGTACCCGGACCCGGACCCTTACCTGGACCCGGACCCGGACCCGGACCCGGACCCTTACCCGGACCCGGACCCTTACCCGGACTTGGACCCGGACCCGGACCCGGACCCTTGCCGGGACCCGGACCCGGACCCGGACCCGGACCCGGACCCGGACCCGGACCCGGACCCGGACCCGGACCCGGACCCGGACCCAGACCCTTACCCGGACCCGGACCCGGACCCGGACATGGACCTGGACCCTTACCCGGACCCGGACCCGGACCCGGACCCGGACCCGGACCCGGACCCGGACCCGGACCCGGACCCGGACCCGGACCCGGACCCGGACCCGGACTCTTACCCGGACCCGGACCCGGACCCGGACCCCTACCCGGACCCGGACCCGGACCCGGACCCTTACCCGGACCCGGACCCGGACCCGGACCCAGACCCGGACCCTTACCCGGACACGGACCCGGACCCGGACCCGGACCCGGACCCGGACCCGGACCCGGACCCGGACCCGGACCCTGACCTGGACCCGGACTCGGACCCGGACCCAGACCCGGACACTAACCCGGACCCGGACCCGGACCTGGACCCGGACCCGGACCCGGACCCGGACCAGGACCCGGACCCGGACATGGACACGGACACGGACACGGACCCTGACCCGGACCCGGACCCGGACCCTTACCCGGACCCGGACCCGGACCCGGACCCGGACCCGGACCCGGACCCGGACCCGGACCCGGACCCGGACCTGGACATTTACCCGGACCCTTACCCGGACCCGGACCCCTACCCGGACATTTACCTGGACCCTTACCCGGACCCGGACCCGGACCCGGACCCGGACCCGGACCCGGACCCGGACCCGGACCTGGACCCGGACCCGGACCCGGACCCGGACCCGGACCTCTACCCGGACCTGGACACGGAACAGGACACAGACCCGGACCCGGACCCGGACCCAGACCCGGACCCTTACCCGGACCCGGACCCGGAACCGGACACGGACACGGACCCGGACCATTACCCGGACCCAGATCCTTACCCGGACCCGGACCCGGACCCGGACCCGGACCCGGACCCAGACCCGGACCCTTAACCGGACCCGGACCCGGACACGGACCCGGACACGGACCCAGACCCTTACCCGGACCCGGACCCGGACCCGGACCCAGACCCGGACCCGGACCCGGACCCGGACCCGGACCCGGACCCGGACCCAGACCTGGAACCTTACCCGGACCCGGACCCGGACCCCGACCCTTACCCGGACCCGGACCCGGACCCGGACCCGGACCATGACCCTGACCCTGACACGGAATGGCACCCTGACACGGACCCGGACCCGGACCCGGACCCGGACCCGGACCCGGACCCGGACCCGGACCCGGACCCGGACCCGGACCCGGAACTGGACCCTTACCTGGACCCGGACCCGGACCCGGACCCGGACCCGGACCCGGACCCGGACCCGGACCCGGACCCAGAACCGGACCCTTATCAGGACCCGGACCCGGACCCGGACCCGGACCCAGACACTTACCCGGACCCGGACCCGGACCCGGACCCAGACCCGGACCCGGACCCGGACCCGGACCCGGACCCTTACCCGGACCCGGACATGGACACGGACACGGACACGGACCCTGACCCGGAACCGGACCCGGACCCTTACCCGGACCCGGACCCGGACCCGGACCCGGACCCGGACCCGGACCCGGACCTGGACATTTACCCGGACCCTTACCCGGACCCGGACCCGGACCCGGACATTTACCTGGACCCTTACCCGGACCCGGACCCGGACCCGGACCCGGACCCGGACCTGGACCCGGACCCGGACCCGGACCCGGACCCGGACCTCTACCCGGACCTGGACACGGAACAGGACACAGACCCTTACCCGGACCCGGACCCGGAACCGGACCCGGACACGGACGCGGACCATTACCCGGACCCGGATCCTTACCCGGACCCGGACCCGGACCCGGACCCGGACCCGGACCCAGACCCGGACCCTTAACCGGACCCGGACCCGGACCCGGACCCGGACCCGGACCCAGACCCTTACCCGGACCCGGACCCGGACCCGGACCCAGATCCGGACCCGGACCCGGACCCGGACCCGGACCCGGACCCGGACCCAGACCTGGAACCTTACCCGGACCCGGACCCGGACCCCGACCCTTACCCGGACCCGGACCCGGACCCGGACCCGGACCCTTGCCCGGAACCGGACCCGGACCCGGACCCGGACCCGGACCCGGACCCGGACCCGGACCCTTACCCGGACCCGGACCCGGACCCCTACCCGGACCCGGACCCGGACCCGGACCCTTACCCGGACCCGGACCCGGACCCGGACATGGACCCGGACACTTACCCGGACCCGGACCCGGACCCGGACCCGGACCCGGACCCGGACCCGGACCCGGACCCGGACCCGGACCTGGACCCGGACCCGGACCCGGACCCTTACCCGGACCCGGACCCGGACCCGGACCCCGACCCGGACCCAGAACCGGACCCGGAACCGGACCCGGACCCAGACCATGACCCTGACCCTGACACGGAATGGCACCCTGACCCGGACCCGGACACGGACCCGGACTTGGACCCGGACACGGACCCGGACCCGGACCCGGACCCTTACATGGACCCGGACCCGGACCCGGACCCGGACCCGGACCCGGACCCTTACCAGTACCCGGACCCGGACCCGGACCCGGACCCAGACCTGGACCCTTACCCGGACCCGGACCCGGACCCGGACCCTGACCCGGACCCGGAACCAGACCCGGAACCTGACCCGGACCCAGACCATGACCCTGACCCTGACACGGAATGGCACCCTGACCCGGACCCGGACCCGGACCCGGACTTGGACCCGGACCCGGACCCGGACCCGGACCCGGACCCGGACCCTTACCTGGACCCGGACACGGACCCGGACCCGGACCCGGACCCGGACCCGGACCCGGACCCGGACCCAGACCCGGACCCTTACCCGGACCCGGACCCGGACCCGGACCCGGACCCGGACCCAGACCTGGAACCTTACCCGGACCCGGACCCGGACCCGGACCCTTACCCGGACCCGGACCCGGACCCTTACCCGGACCCGGACCTGGACCCGGACCCGGACCCGGACCCTTACCCGGACCCGGACCCGGACCCGGACCCTTACCCGGACCCTTACCCGGACCCGGACCCTTACCCGGACCCGGACCCGGACCCGGACCCGGACCCGGACCCGGACCCATGCCCGGACCCGGACCCGGACCCTTGCCCGGACCCGGACCCTTGCCCGGACCCGGACCCTTACCCGGACCCTGACACGGAATGGCACCCTGACCCGGACCCGGACCCGGACCCGGACCCGGACCCGGACCCGGACCCTTACCCGGACCCGGACCCGGACCCGGACCCGGACCCGGACCCGGACCCGGACCCTTACCCGGACCCGGACCCGGACCCGGACCCGGACCCGGACCCGGACCCGGACCCGGACCCGGACCCGGACCCAGACACTTACCCGGACCCAGACCCGGACCCGGACCCGGACCCGGACCCGGACCCGGACCCGGACCCTTACCCGGACCCGGACCCGGACCCGGACATGGACCCGGACCCGGACCCGGACCCTTACCCAGACCCGGACCCGGACCCGGACCCCGACCCGGACCCGGACCCGGACCCGGAACCGGACCCGGACCCAGACCATGACCCTGACCCGGACCCGGACCCGGACCCGGACCCTTACCCGGACCCGGACACGGACCCGGACTTGGACCCGGACCCGGACCCGGACCCTTGCCCGGACCCGGACCCGGACCCGGACCCGGACCCGGACCCGGACCCTTACCCGGACCCGGACCCGGACCCCTACCCGGACCCGGACCCGGACCCGGACCCGGACCCTTACCCGGACCCGGACCCGGACCCGGACCCAGACCCGGACCCTTACCCGGACCCGGACCCGGACCCGGACCCGGACCCGGACCCGGACCCGGACCCGGACCCAGACCCGGACCCGGACCCGGACCCGGACCCGGACCCGGACCCGGACCCGGACCCGGACCCGGACCTGGACATTTACCCGGACCCTTACCCGGACCCGGACCCGGACCCGGACCCGGACCCAGACCTGGACCCTTACCCGGACCCGGACCCGGACCCGGACCCCGACCCGGACCCGGAACCAGACCCGGAACCTGACCCGGACCCAGACCATGACCCTGACCCTGACACGGAATGGCACCCTGACCCGGACCCGGACCCGGACCCGGACTTGGACCCGGACCCGGACCCGGACCCGGACCCGGACCCGGACCCTTACCTGGACCCGGACACGGACCCGGACCCGGACCCGGACCCGGACCCGGACCCGGACCCAGACCCGGACCCTTACCCGGACCCGGACCCGGACCCGGACCCGGACCCGGACCCAGACCTGGAACCTTACCCGGACCCGGACCCGGACCCGGACCCTTACCCGGACCCGGACCCGGACCCTTACCCGGACCCGGACCTGGACCCGGACCCGGACCCGGACCCGGACCCTTACCCGGACCCGGACCCGGACCCGGACCCTTACCCGGACCCTTACCCGGACCCGGACCCTTACCCGGACCCGGACCCGGACCCGGACCCGGACCCATGCCCGGACCCGGACCCGGACCCTTGCCCAGACCCGGACCCTTGCCCGGACCCGGACCCTTACCCGGACCCTGACACGGAATGGCACCCTGACCCGGACCCGGACCCGGACCCGGACCCGGACCCGGACCCGGACCCTTACCCGGACCCGGACCCGGACCCGGACCCGGACCCGGACCCGGACCCGGACCCGGACCCTTACCCGGACCCGGACCCGGACCCGGACCCTTACCCGGACCCGGACCCGGACCCGGACCCGGACCCGGACCCGGACCCGGACCCGGAACCGGACCCTTACCAGGACCCGGACCCGGACCCGGACCCGGACCCGGACCCGGACCCGGACCCGGACCCGGACCCTTACCCGGACCCGGACCCGGACCCGGACATGGACCCGGACCCGGACCCGGACCCTTACCCAGACCCGGACCCGGACCCGGAACCCGACCCGGACCCGGAACCGGACCCGGAACCGGACCCGGACCCAGACCATGACCCTGACCCGGACCCGGACCCGGACCCGGACCCTTACCCGGACCCGGACACGGACCCGGACTTGGACCCGGACCCAGACCCGGACCCTTACCCGGACCCGGACCCGGACCCGGACCCGGACCCGGACCCGGACCCGGACCCAGACCTGGACCCGGACTCGGACCCGGACCCAGACCCGGACACTAACCCGGACCCGGACCCGGACCCGGACCCGGACCCGGACCCGGACCAGGACCCGGACCCGGACATGGACACGGACACGGACACGGACCCTGACCCGGACCCGGACCCGGACCCTTACCCGGACCCGGACCCGGACCCGGACCCGGACCCGGACCCGGACCCGGACCCGGACCCGGACCCGGACCCGGACCCGGACCCGGACCTGGACATTTACCCGGACCCTTACCCGGACCCGGACCCGGACCCGGACATTTACCTGGACCCTTACCCGGACCCGGACCCGGACCCGGACCCGGACCCGGACCCGGACCCGGACCCGGACCCGGACCTGGACCCGGACCCGGACCCGGACCCGGACCCGGACCTCTACCCGGACCTGGACACGGAACAGGACACAGACCCGGACCCGGACCCGGACCCAGACCCGGACCCTTACCCGGACCCGGACACGGAACCGGACACGGACACGGACCCGGACCATTACCCGGACCCGGATCCTTACCCGGACCCGGACCCGGACCCGGACCCGGACCCGGACCTGGACCCGGACCCAGACCCGGACCCTTAACCGGACCCGGACCCGGACCCGGACCCGGACCCGGACACGGACCCAGACCCTTACCCGGACCCGGACCCGGACCCGGACCCAGACCCGGACCCGGACCCGGACCCGGACCCAGACCCGGACCCGGACCCGGACCCGGACCCGGACCCGGACCCAGACCTGGAACTTTACCCGGACCCGGACCCGGACCCCGACCCTTACCCGGACCCCGACCCGGACCCGGACCCGGACCCTTGCCCGGAACCGGACCCGGACCCGGACCCGGACCCGGACCCGGACCCGGACCCGGACCCTGACCATGACCCTGACCCTGACACGGAATGGCACCCTGACACGGACCCGGACCCGGACCCGGACCCGGACCCGGACCCGGACACGGACCCGGACCCGGAACCGGATTCGGAATCGTACCCGGACCCGGACCCTTACCTGGACCCGGACCCGGACCCGGACCCGGACCCTTACCCGGACCCGGACCCTTACCCGGACTTGGACCCGGACCCGGACCCGGACCCTTGCCCGGACCCGGACCCGGACCCGGACCCGGACCCGGACCCGGACCCGGACCCGGACCCGGACCCGGACCCGGACCCGGACCCGGACCCGGACCCAGACCCTTACCCGGACCCGGACCCGGACCCGGACCCGGACATGGACCTGGACCCTTACCCGGACCCGGACCCGGACCCGGACCCGGACCCGGACCCGGACCCGGACCCGGACCCGGACCCGGACCCGGACCCGGACTCTTACCCGGACCCGGACCCGGACCCGGACCCCTACCCGGACCCGGACCCGGACCCGGACCCTTACCCGGACCCGGACCCGGACCCGGACCCAGACCCGGACCCTTACCCGGACCCGGACCCGGACCCGGACCCGGACCCGGACCCGGACCCGGACCCGGACCCGGACCCGGACCCAGACCTGGACCCGGACTCGGACCCGGACCCAGACCCGGACACTAACCCGGACCCGGACCCGGACCCGGACCCGGACCCGGACCCGGACCAGGACCCGGACACGGACATGGACACGGACACGGACACGGACCCTGACCCGGACCCGGACCCGGACCCTTACCCGGACCCGGACCCGGACCCGGACCCGGACCCGGACCCGGACCCGGACCCGGACCCGGACCCGGACCCGGACCCGGACCTGGACATTTACCCGGACCCTTACCCGGACCCGGACCCCTACCCGGACATTTACCTGGACCCTTACCCGGACCCGGACCCGGACCCGGACCCGGACCCGGACCCGGACCCGGACCCGGACCCGGACCTGGACCCGGACCCGGACCCGGACCCGGACCCGGACCTCTACCCGGACCTGGACACGGAACAGGACACAGACCCGGACCCGGACCCGGACCCAGACCCGGACCCTTACCCGGACCCGGACCCGGAACCGGACACGGACACGGACCCGGACCATTACCCGGACCCGGATCCTTACCCGGACCCGGACCCGGACCCGGACCCGGACCCGGACCCAGACCCGGACCCTTAACCGGACCCGGACCCGGACACGGACCCGGACACGGACCCAGACCCTTACCCGGACCCGGACCCGGACCCGGACCCAGACCCGGACCCGGACCCGGACCCGGACCCGGACCCAGACCTGGAACCTTACCCGGACCCGGACCCGGACCCCGACCCTTACCCGGACCCGGACCCGGACCCGGACCCGGACCATGACCCTGACCCTGACACGGAATGGCACCCTGACACGGACCCGGACCCGGACCCGGACCCGGACCCGGACCCGGACCCGGACCCGGACCCGGACCCGGACCCGGACCCGGAACTGGACCCTTACCTGGACCCGGACCCGGACCCGGACCCGGACCCGGACCCGGACCCGGACCCGGACCCAGAACCGGACCCTTATCAGGACCCGGACCCGGACCCGGACCCGGACCCAGACACTTACCCGGACCCGGACCCGGACCCGGACCCAGACCCGGACCCGGACCCGGACCCGGACCCGGACCCTTACCCGGACCCGGACATGGACACGGACACGGACACGGACCCTGACCCGGAACCGGACCCGGACCCTTACCCGGACCCGGACCCGGACCCGGACCCGGACCCGGACCCGGACCCGGACCTGGACATTTACCCGGACCCTTACCCGGACCCGGACCCGGACCCGGACATTTACCTGGACCCTTACCCGGACCCGGACCCGGACCCGGACCCGGACCCGGACCTGGACCCGGACCCGGACCCGGACCCGGACCCGGACCTCTACCCGGACCTGGACACGGAACAGGACACAGACCCTTACCCGGACCCGGACCCGGAACCGGACCCGGACACGGACCCGGACCATTACCCGGACCCGGATCCTTACCCGGACCCGGACCCGGACCCGGACCCGGACCCGGACCCAGACCCGGACCCTTAACCGGACCCGGACCCGGACCCGGACCCGGACCCGGACCCAGACCCTTACCCGGACCCGGACCCGGACCCGGACCCAGATCCGGACCCGGACCCGGACCCGGACCCGGACCCGGACCCAGACCTGGAACCTTACCCGGACCCGGACCCGGACCCCGACCCTTACCCGGACCCGGACCCGGACCCGGACCCGGACCTTTGCCCGGACCCGGACCCGGACCCAGACCCGGACCCTTAACCGGACCCGGACCCGGACCCGGACCCGGACCCGGACCCAGACCCTTACCCGGACCCGGACCCGGACCCGGACCCAGATCCGGACCCGGACCCGGACCCGGACCCGGACCCGGACCCAGACCTGGAACCTTACCCGGACCCGGACCCGGACCCCGACCCTTACCCGGACCCGGACCCGGACCCGGACCCGGACCCTTGCCCGGAACCGGACCCGGACCCGGACCCGGACCCGGACCCGGACCCGGACCCTGACCATGACCCTGACCCTGACACGGAATGGCACCCTGACACGGACCCGGACCCGGACCCGGACCCGGACCCGGACCCGGACCCGGACCCGGACCCGGACCCGGACCCGGAACCGGAACCGGAACCGGAATCGGACCCGGACCCGGACCCTTACCTGGACCCGGACCCGTACCCGGACCCGGACCCGGACCCGGACCCGGACCCGGACCCGGACCCAGAACCGGACCCTTATCAGGACCCGGACCCGGACCCGGACCCGGACCCAGACACTTACCCGGACCCGGACCCGGACCCGGACCCGGACCCGGACCCGGACCCGGACCCTTACCCGGACCCGGACATGGACACGGACACGGACACGGACCCTGACCCGGACCCGGACCCGGACCCTTACCCGGACCCGGACCCGGACCCGGACCCGGACCCGGACCCGGACCCGGACCCGGACCCGGACCCGGACCCGGACCTGGACATTTACCCGGACCCTTACCCGGACCCGGACCCGGACCCGGACATTTACCTGGACCCTTACCCGGACCCGGACCCGGACCCGGACCCGGACCCGGACCCGGACCCGGACCCGGACCCGGACCCGGACCTCTACCCGGACCCGGACATGGACACGGACACGGACACGGACCCTGACCCGGACCCGGACCCGGACCCTTACCCGGACCCGGACCCGGACCCGGACCCGGACCCGGACCCGGACCCGGACCCGGACCCGGACCCGGACCTGGACATTTACCCGGACCCTTACCCGGACCCGGACCCCTACCCGGACATTTACCTGGACCCTTACCCGGACCCGGACCCGGACCCGGACCCGGACCCGGACCCGGACCCGGACCCGGACCTGGACCCGGACCCGGACCCGGACCCGGACCCGGACCTCTACCCGGACCTGGACACGGAACAGGACACAGACCCGGACCCGGACCCGGACCCAGACCCGGACCCTTACCCGGACCCGGAACCGGACACGGACACGGACCCGGACCATTACCCGGACCCGGATCCTTACCCGGACCCGGACCCGGACCCGGACCCGGACCCGGAC
Organism: Arizona elegans; assembly: GCA_022577455.1. Classification (NCBI taxonomy): domain Eukaryota; kingdom Metazoa; phylum Chordata; class Lepidosauria; order Squamata; family Colubridae; genus Arizona; species Arizona elegans. The sequence continues at coordinate 1,126,778 of JAKOOJ010000026.1, forward strand.
CCAGACCCGGACCCTTAACCGGACCCGGACCCGGACACGGACCCGGACACGGACCCAGACCCTTACCCGGACCCGGACCCGGACCCGGACCCAGACCCGGACCCGGACCCGGACCCGGACCCGGACCCGGACCCGGACCCAGACCTGGAACCTTACCCGGACCCGGACCCGGACCCCGACCCTTACCCGGACCCGGACCCGGACCCGGACCCGGACCATGACCCTGACCCTGACACGGAATGGCACCCTGACACGGACCCGGACCCGGACCCGGACCCGGACCCGGACCCGGACCCGGACCCGGACCCGGACCCGGACCCGGACCCGGACCCGGACCCGGAACTGGACCCTTACCTGGACCCGGACCCGGACCCGGACCCGGACCCGGACCCGGACCCGGACCCGGACCCGGACCCAGAACCGGACCCTTATCAGGACCCGGACCCGGACCCGGACCCGGACCCAGACACTTACCCGGACCCGGACCCGGACCCGGACCCAGACCCGGACCCGGACCCGGACCCGGACCCGGACCCTTACCCGGACCCGGACATGGACACGGACACGGACACGGACCCTGACCCGGAACCGGACCCGGACCCTTACCCGGACCCGGACCCGGACCCGGACCTGGACATTTACCCGGACCCTTACCCGGACCCGGACCCGGACCCGGACATTTACCTGGACCCTTACCCGGACCCGGACCCGGACCCGGACCCGGACCCGGACCTGGACCCGGACCCGGACCCGGACCCGGACCCGGACCTCTACCCGGACCTGGACACGGAACAGGACACAGACCCTTACCCGGACCCGGACCCGGAACCGGACCCGGACACGGACCCGGACCATTACCCGGACCCGGATCCTTACCCGGACCCGGACCCGGACCCGGACCCGGACCCGGACCCAGACCCGGACCCTTAACCGGACCCGGACCCGGACCCGGACCCGGACCCGGACCCGGACCCGGACCCGGACCCAGACCCTTACCCGGACCCGGACCCGGACCCGGACCCAGATCCGGACCCGGACCCGGACCCGGACCCAGACCTGGAACCTTACCCGGACCCGGACCCGGACCCCGACCCTTACCCGGACCCGGACCCGGACCCGGACCCGGACCCTTGCCCGGAACCGGACCCGGACCCGGACCCGGACCCGGACCCGGACCCGGACCCTGACCATGACCCTGACCCTGACACGGAATGGCACCCTGACACGGACCCGGACCCGGACCCGGACCCGGACCCGGACCCGGACCCGGACCCGGACCCGGACCCGGAACCGGAACCGGAACCGGAACCGGAATCGGACCCGTACCCGGACCCTTACCTGGACCCGGACCCGTACCCGGACCCGGACCCGGACCCGGACCCGGACCCGGACCCGGACCCAGAACCGGACCCTTATCAGGACCCGGACCCGGACCCGGACCCGGACCCAGACACTTACCCGGACCCGGACCCGGACCCGGACCCGGACCCGGACCCGGACCCGGACCCGGACCCTTACCCGGACCCGGACATGGACACGGACACGGACACGGACCCTGACCCGGACCCGGACCCGGACCCTTACCCGGACCCGGACCCGGACCCGGACCCGGACCCGGACCCGGACCCGGACCCGGACCCGGACCCGGACCCGGACCTGGACATTTACCCGGACCCTTACCCGGACCCGGACCCGGACCCGGACATTTACCTGGACCCTTACCCGGACCCGGACCCGGACCCGGACCCGGACCCGGACCTGGACCCGGACCCGGACCCGGACCCGGACCCGGACCTCTACCCGGACCTGGACACGGAACAGGACACAGACCCGGACCCGGACCCGGACCCAGACCCGGACCCTTACCCGGACCCGGACCCGGACCCGGACCCGGACCCGGACCCGGACCATTACCCGGACCCGGATCCTTACCTGGACCCGGACCCGGACCCGGACCCGGACCCGGACCCGGACCCGGACCCAGACCCGGACCCTTAACCGGACCCGGACCCGGACCCGGACCCGGACCCGGACCCAGACCCTTACCCGGACCCGGACCCGGACCCGGACCCAGACCCGGACCCGGACCCGGACCCGGACCCGGACCCGGACCCAGACCTGGAACCTTACCCGGACCCGGACCCGGACCCCGACCCTTACCCGGACCCGGACCCGGACCCGGACCCTTGCCCGGAACCGGACCCGGACCCCGACCCGGACCCGGACCCGGACCCGGACCCTGACCATGACCCTGACCCTGACACGGAATGGCACCCTGACACGGACCCGGACCCGGACCCGGACCCGGACCCGGACCCGGACCCGGACCCGGACCCGGAACCGGAACCGGAACCGGAACCGGAATCGGACCCGGACCCGGACCCTTACCTGGACCCGGACCCGGACCCGGACCCGGACCCGGACCCGGACCCGGACCCGGACCCGGACCCGGACCCGGACCCGGACCCGGACCCTAACCCGGACCCGGACCCTTACCCGGACCCGGACCCGGACCCGGACCCGGACCCGGACCCGGACCCGGACCTCTACCCGGACCTGGACACGGAACAGGACACAGACCCGGACCCGGACCCGGACCCAGACCCGGACCCTTACCCGGACCCGGACCCGGACCCGGACCCGGACCCGGACACGGACACGGACCCGGACACGGACCCAGACCCTTACCCGGACCCGGACCCGGACCCGGACCCAGACCCGGACCCGGACCCGGACCCGGACCCGGACCCGGACCCGGACCCAGACCTGGAACCTTACCCGGACCCGGACCCGGACCCCGACCCTTACCCGGACCCGGACCCGGACCCGGACCCGGACCCTTGCCCGGACCCGGACCCGGACCCGGACCCGGACCCGGACCCGGACCCGGACCCTGACCATGACCCTGACCCTGACACGGAATGGCACCCTGACACGGACCCGGACCCGGACCCGGACCCGGACCCGGACCCGGACCCGGACCCGGACCCGGACCCGGACCCGGACCCGGAACCGGAACCGGAATCGGACCCGGACCCGGACCCTTACCTGGACCCGGACCCGGACCCGGACCCGGACCCGGACCCGGACCCGGACCCGGACCCGGACCCGGACCCAGAACCGGACCCTTATCAGGACCCGGACCCGGACCCGGACCCGGACCCTTACCCGGACCCGGACATGGACACGGACACGGACACGGACCCTGACCCGGAACCGGACCCGGACCCTTACCCGGACCCGGACCCGGACCCGGACCCGGACCCGGACCCGGACCCGGACCCGTACCCGTACCCGGACCCGGACCTGGACATTTACCCGGACCCTTACCCGGACCCGGACCCGGACCCGGACATTTACCTGGACCCTTACCCGGACCCGGACCCGGACCCGGACCCGGACCCGGACCTGGACCCGGACCCGGACCCGGACCCGGACCCGGACCTCTACCCGGACCTGGACACGGAACAGGACACAGACCCTTACCCGGACCCGGACCCGGAACCGGACCCGGACACGGACCCGGACCATTACCCGGACCCGGATCCTTACCCGGACCCGGACCCGGACCCGGACCCGGACCCGGACCCAGACCCGGACCCTTAACCGGACCCGGACCCGGACCCGGACCCGGACCCGGACCCAGACCCTTACCCGGACCCGGACCCGGACCCGGACCCAGATCCGGACCCGGACCCGGACCCGGACCCGGACCCGGACCCAGACCTGGAACCTTACCCGGACCCGGACCCGGACCCCGACCCTTACCCGGACCCGGACCCGGACCCGGACCCGGACCCTTGCCCGGAACCGGACCCGGACCCGGACCCGGACCCGGACCCGGACCCGGACCCTGACCATGACCCTGACCCTGACACGGAATGGCACCCTGACACGGACACGGACCCGGACCCGGACCCGGACCCGGACCCGGACCCGGACCCGGAACCGGAACCGGAACCGGAATCGGACCCGGACCCGGACCCTTACCTGGACCCGGACCCGGACCCGGACCCGGACCCGGACCCGGACCCGGACCCGGACCCGGACCCAGAACCGGACCCTTATCAGGACCCGGACCCGGACCCGGACCCGGACCCAGAGACTTACCCGGACCCGGACCCGGACCCGGACCCGGACCCGGACCCGGACCCGGACCCTTACCCGGACCCGGACATGGACACGGACACGGACACGGACCCTGACCCGGACCCGGACCCGGACCCTTACCCGGACCCGGACCCGGACCCGGACCCGGACCCGGACCCGGACCCGGACCCGGACCCGGACCCGGACCCGGACCCGGACCTGGACATTTACCCGGACCCTTACCCGGACCCGGACCCGGACCCGGACATTTACCTGGACCCTTACCCGGACCCGGACCCGGACCCGGACCCGGACCTGGACCCGGACCCGGACCCGGACCCGGACCCGGACCTCTACCCGGACCTGGACACGGAACAGGACACAGACCCGGACCCGGACCCGGACCCAGACCCGGACCCTTACCCGGACCCGGACCCGGACCCGGACCCGGACCAGGACCCGGACCATTACCCGGACCCGGATCCTTACCCGGACCCGGACCCGGACCCGGACCCGGACCCGGACCCGGACCCGGACCCAGACCCGGACCCTTAACCGGACCCGGACCCGGACCCGGACCCGGACCCGGACCCAGACCCTTACCCGGACCCGGACCCGGACCCGGACCCAGACCCGGACCCGGACCCGGACCTGGACCCGGACCCGGACCCAGACCTGGAACCTTACCCGGACCCGGACCCGGACCCCGACCCTTACCCGGACCCGGACCCGGACCCGGACGCTTGCCCGGAACCGGACCCGGACCCGGACCTCTACCCGGACCGGGACACGGAACAGGACACAGACCCTTACCCGGACCCGGACCCGGAACCGGACCCGGACACGGACCCGGACCATTACCCGGACCCGGATCCTTACCCGGACCCGGACCCGGACCCGGACCCGGACCCAGACCCGGACCCTTAACCGGACCCGGACCCGGACCCGGACCCGGACCCGGACCCAGACCCTTACCCGGACCCGGACCCGGACCCGGACCCGGACCCGGACCCGGACCCGGACCCGGACCTGGACATTTACCCGGACCCTTACCCGGACCCGGACCCCTACCCGGACATTTACCTGGACCCTTACCCGGACCCGGACCCGGACCCGGACCCGGACCCGGACCCGGACCCGGACCTGGACCCGGACCCGGACCCGGACCCGGACCCGGACCTCTACCCGGACCTGGACACGGAACAGGACACAGACCCGGACCCGGACCCGGACCCAGACCCGGACCCTTACCCGGACCCGGACCCGGACCCGGAACCGGACACGGACACGGACCCGGACCATTACCCGGACCCGGATCCTTACCCGGACCCGGACCCGGACCCGGACCCGGACCCGGACCCAGACCCGGACCCTTAACCGGACCCGGACCCGGACACGGACCCGGACACGGACCCAGACCCTTACCCGGACCCGGACCCGGACCCGGACCCAGACCCGGACCCGGACCCGGACCCGGACCCGGACCCGGACCCGGACCCGGACCCAGACCTGGAACCTTACCCGGACCCGGACCCGGACCCCGACCCTTACCCGGACCCGGACCCGGACCCGGACCCGGACCATGACCCTGACCCTGACACGGAATGGCACCCTGACACGGACCCGGACCCGGACCCGGACCCGGACCCGGACCCGGACCCGGACCCGGACCCGGACCCGGACCCGGACCCGGAACTGGACCCTTACCTGGACCCGGACCCGGACCCGGACCCGGACCCGGACCCGGACCCGGACCCGGACCCGGACCCGGACCCAGAACCGGACCCTTATCAGGACCCGGACCCGGACCCGGACCCGGACCCAGACACTTACCCGGACCCGGACCCGGACCCGGACCCGGACCCGGACCCGGACCCGGACCCTTACCCGGACCCGGACATGGACACGGACACGGACACGGACCCTGACCCGGAACCGGACCCGGACCCTTACCCGGACCCGGACCCGGACCCGGACCCGGACCCGGACCCGGACCCGGACCTGGACATTTACCTGGACCCTTACCCGGACCCGGACCCGGACCCGGACCCGGACCCGGACCTGGACCCGGACCCGGACCCGGACCCGGACCCGGACCTCTACCCGGACCTGGACACGGAACAGGACACAGACCCTTACCCGGACCCGGACCCGGAACCGGACACGGACACGGACCCGGACCATTACCCGGACCCGGATCCTTACCCGGACCCGGACCCGGACCCGGACCCGGACCCGGACCCAGACCCGGACCCTTAACCGGACCCGGACCCGGACCCGGACCCGGACCCGGACCCAGACCCTTACCCGGACCCGGACCCGGACCCGGACCCAGATCCGGACCCGGACCCGGACCCGGACCCGGACCCGGACCCAGACCTGGAACCTTACCCGGACCCGGACCCGGACCCCGACCCTTACCCGGACCCGGACCCGGACCCGGACCCGGACCCGGACCCTTGCCCGGAACCGGACCCGGACCCGGACCCGGACCCGGACCCGGACCCGGACCCTGACCATGACCCTGACCCTGACACGGAATGGCACCCTGACACGGACCCGGACCCGGACCCGGACCCGGACCCGGACCCGGACCCGGACCCGGACCCGGACCCGGAACCGGAACCGGAACCGGAATCGGACCCGGACCCGGACCCTTACCTGGACCCGGACCCGGACCCGGACCCGGACCCGGACCCGGACCCGGACCCGGACCCGGACCCAGAACCGGACCCTTATCAGGACCCGGACCCGGACCCGGACCCGGACCCAGACACTTACCCGGACCCGGACCCGGACCCGGACCCGGACCCGGACCCGGACCCGGACCCGGACCCTTACCCGGACCCGGACATGGACACGGACACGGACCCGGACCCTGACCCGGACCCGGACCCGGACCCGGACCCTTACCCGGACCCGGACCCGGACCCGGACCCGGACCCGGACCCGGACCCGGACCCGGACCCGGACCCGGACCCGGACCTGGACATTTACCCGGACCCTTACCCGGACCCGGACCCGGACCCGGACATTTACCTGGACCCTTACCCGGACCCGGACCCGGACCCGGACCCGGACCCGGACCTGGACCCGGACCCGGACCCGGACCCGGACCCGGACCTCTACCCGGACCTGGACACGGAACAGGACACAGACCCGGACCCGGACCCGGACCCAGACCCGGACCCTTACCCGGACCCGGACCCGGACCCGGACCCGGACCCGGACCCGGACCATTACCCGGACCCGGATCCTTACCTGGACCCGGACCCGGACCCGGACCCGGACCCGGACCCGATCCCGGACCCGGACCCAGACCCGGACCCTTAACCGGACCCGGACCCGGACCCGGACCCGGACCCGGACCCAGACCCTTACCCGGACCCGGACCCGGACCCGGACCCAGACCCGGACCCGGACCCGGACCCGGACCCGGACCCGGACCCAGACCTGGAACCTTACCCGGACCCGGACCCGGACCCCGACCCTTACCCGGACCCGGACCCGGACCCGGACCCTTGCCCGGAACCGGACCCGGACCCCGACCAGGACCCGGACCCGGACCCTGACCATGACCCTGACCCTGACACGGAATGGCACCCTGACACGGACCCGGACCCGGACCCGGACCCGGACCCGGACCCGGACCCGGACCCGGACCCGGACCCGGAACCGGAACCGGAACCGGAATCGGACCCGGACCCGGACCCTTACCTGGACCCGGACCCGGACCCGGACCCGGACCCGGACCCGGACCCGGACCCGGACCCGGACCCGGACCCGGACCCGGACCCGGACCCGGAACCGGACCCTTATCAGGACCCGGACCCGGACCCGGACCCGGACCCGGACCCAGACACTTACCCGGACCCGGACCCGGACCCGGACCCGGACCCGGACCCGGACCCTTACCCGGACCCGGACCCGGACCCGGACATGGACCCGGACCCTTACCCGGACCCGGACCCGGACCCGGACCCGGACCCGGACCCGGACCCGGACCCGGACCCGGACCCTTACCCGGACCCGGACCCGGACCCCAACCCGGACCCGGACCCGGACACGGACCCGGACCCTTACCCGGACCCGGACCCGGACCCTTACCCAGTCCCTGACCCGGACCCTTACCCGGACCTGGACCCTTACCCGGACCCGGACCCGGACCCGGACCCGGACCCGGACCCGGACCCGGACCCGGACCCGGACCCGGACCCGGACCCGGACCCTAACCCGGACCCGGACCCTTACCCGGACCCGGACCCGGACCCGGACCCGGACCCGGACCCGGACCCGGACCTCTACCCGGACCTGGACACGGAACAGGACACAGACCCGGACCCGGACCCGGACCCAGACCCGGACCCTTACCCGGACCCGGACCCGGACCCGGACCCGGACCCGGACACGGACACGGACCCGGACACGGACCCAGACCCTTACCCGGACCCGGACCCGGACCCGGACCCAGACCCGGACCCGGACCCGGACCCGGACCCGGACCCGGACCCGGACCCAGACCTGGAACCTTACCCGGACCCGGACCCGGACCCCGACCCTTACCCGGACCCGGACCCGGACCCGGACCCGGACCCTTGCCCGGACCCGGACCCGGACCCGGACCCGGACCCGGACCCGGACCCGGACCCTGACCATGACCCTGACCCTGACACGGAATGGCACCCTGACACGGACCCGGACCCGGACCCGGACCCGGACCCGGACCCGGACCCGGACCCGGACCCGGACCCGGACCCGGAACCGGAACCGGAATCGGACCCGGACCCGGACCCTTACCTGGACCCGGACCCGGACCCGGACCCGGACCCGGACCCGGACCCGGACCCGGACCCGGACCCAGAACCGGACCCTTATCAGGACCCGGACCCGGACCCGGACCCGGACCCTTACCCGGACCCGGACATGGACACGGACACGGACACGGACCCTGACCCGGAACCGGACCCGGACCCTTACCCGGACCCGGACCCGGACCCGGACCCGGACCCGGACCCGGACCCGGACCCGGACCCGGACCCGGACCCGGACCTGGACATTTACCCGGACCCTTACCCGGACCCGGACCCGGACCCGGACATTTACCTGGACCCTTACCCGGACCCGGACCCGGACCCGGACCCGGACCCGGACCTGGACCCGGACCCGGACCCGGACCCGGACCCGGACCTCTACCCGGACCTGGACACGGAACAGGACACAGACCCTTACCCGGACCCGGACCCGGAACCGGACCCGGACACGGACCCGGACCATTACCCGGACCCGGATCCTTACCCGGACCCGGACCCGGACCCGGACCCGGACCCGGACCCAGACCCGGACCCTTAACCGGACCCGGACCCGGACCCGGACCCGGACCCGGACCCAGACCCTTACCCGGACCCGGACCCGGACCCGGACCCAGATCCGGACCCGGACCCGGACCCGGACCCGGACCCGGACCCAGACCTGGAACCTTACCCGGACCCGGACCCGGACCCCGACCCTTACCCGGACCCGGACCCGGACCCGGACCCGGACCCTTGCCCGGAACCGGACCCGGACCCGGACCCGGACCCGGACCCGGACCCGGACCCGGACCCTGACCATGACCCTGACCCTGACACGGAATGGCACCCTGACACGGACACGGACCCGGACCCGGACCCGGACCCGGACCCGGACCCGGACCCGGACCCGGAACCGGAACCGGAATCGGACCCGGACCCGGACCCTTACCTGGACCCGGACCCGGACCCGGACCCGGACCCGGACCCGGACCCGGACCCGGACCCGGACCCAGAACCGGACCCTTATCAGGACCCGGACCCGGACCCGGACCCGGACCCAGAGACTTACCCGGACCCGGACCCGGACCCGGACCCGGACCCGGACCCGGACCCGGACCCTTACCCGGACCCGGACATGGACACGGACACGGACACGGACCCTGACCCGGACCCGGACCCGGACCCTTACCCGGACCCGGACCCGGACCCGGACCCGGACCCGGACCCGGACCCGGACCCGGACCCGGACCCGGACCCGGACCTGGACATTTACCCGGACCCTTACCCGGACCCGGACCCGGACCCGGACATTTACCTGGACCCTTACCCGGACCCGGACCCGGACCCGGACCCGGACCCGGACCTGGACCCGGACCCGGACCCGGACCCGGACCCGGACCTCTACCCGGACCTGGACACGGAACAGGACACAGACCCGGACCCGGACCCGGACCCAGACCCGGACCCTTACCCGGACCCGGACCCGGACCCGGACCCGGACCCGGACCCGGACCATTACCCGGACCCGGATCCTTACCCGGACCCGGACCCGGACCCGGACCCGGACCCGGACCCGGACCCGGAACCAGACCCGGACCCTTAACCGGACCCGGACCCGGACCCGGACCCGGACCCGGACCCAGACCCTTACCCGGACCCGGACCCGGACCCGGACCCAGACCCGGACCCGGACCCGGACCTGGACCCGGACCCGGACCCAGACCTGGAACCTTACCCGGACCCGGACCCGGACCCCGACCCTTACCCGGACCCGGACCCGGACCCGGACCCTTGCCCGGAACCGGACCCGGACCCGGACCTCTACCCGGACCGGGACACGGAACAGGACACAGACCCTTACCCGGACCCGGACCCGGAACCGGACCCGGACACGGACCCGGACCATTACCCGGACCCGGATCCTTACCCGGACCCGGACCCGGACCCGGACCCGGACCCAGACCCGGACCCTTAACCGGACCCGGACCCGGACCCGGACCCGGACCCGGACCCAGACCCTTACCCGGACCCGGACCCGGACCCGGACCCAGACCCGGACCCGGACCCGGACCCGGACCCGGACCCGGACCCGGACCCAGACCTGGAACCTTACCCGGACCCGGACCCGGACCCCGACCCTTACCCGGACCCGGACCCGGACCCGGACCCGGACCCTTGCCCGGAACCGGACCCGGACCCGGACCCGGACCCGGACCCGGACCCGGACCCTGACCATGACCCTGACCCTGACACGGAATGGCACCCTGACACGGACACGGACCCGGACCCGGACCCGGACCCGGACCCGGACCCGGACCCGGACCCGGACCCGGACCCGGAACCGGAACCGGAACCGGAATCGGACCCGGACCCGGACTCTTACCTGGACCCGGACCCGGACCCGGACCCGGACCCGGACCCGGACCCGGACCCGGACCCGGACCCAGAACCGGACCCTTATCAGGACCCGGACCCGGACCCGGACCCGGACCCGGACCCGGACCCGGACACGGACACGGACCCGGACACGGACCAAGACCCTTACCCGGACCCGGACCCGGACCCGGACCCAGACCCGGACCCGGACCCGGACCCGGACCCGGACCCGGACCCGGACCCAGACCTGGAACCTTACCCGGACCCGGACCCGGACCCCGACCCTTACCCGGACCCGGACCCGGACCCGGACCCGGACCCTTGCCCGGACCCGGACCCGGACCCGGACCCGGACCCGGACCCGGACCCGGACCCTGACCATGACCCTGACCCTGACACGGAATGGCACCCTGACACGGACCCGGACCCGGACCCGGACCCGGACCCGGACCCGGACCCGGACCCGGACCCGGACCCGGAACCGGAACCGGAACCGGAATCGGACCCGGACCCGGACCCTTATCTGGACCCGGACCCGGACCCGGACCCGGACCCGGACCCGGACCCGGACCCGGACCCGGACCCAGAACCGGACCCTTATCAGGACCCGGACCCGGACCCGGACCCGGACCCTTACCCGGACCCGGACATGGACACGGACACGGACACGGACCCTGACCCGGAACCGGACCCGGACCCTTACCCGGACCCGGACCCGGACCCGGACCCGGACCCGGACCCGGACCCGGACCCGGACCCGGACCCGGACCCGGACCTGGACATTTACCCGGACCCTTACCCGGACCCGGACCCGGACCCGGACATTTACCTGGACCCTTACCCGGACCCGGACCCGGACCCGGACCCGGACCCGGACCTGGACCCGGACCCGGACCCGGACCCGGACCCGGACCTCTACCCGGACCTGGACACGGAACAGGACACAGACCCTTACCCGGACCCGGACCCGGAACCGGACCCGGACACGGACCCGGACCATTACCCGGACCCGGATCCTTACCCGGACCCGGACCCGGACCCGGACCCGGACCCAGACCCGGACCCTTAACCGGACCCGGACCCGGACCCGGACCCGGACCCGGACCCAGACCCTTACCCGGACCCGGACCCGGACCCGGACCCAGATCCGGACCCGGACCCGGACCCGGACCCGGACCCGGACCCAGACCTGGAACCTTACCCGGACCCGGACCCGGACCCCGACCCTTACCCGGACCCGGACCCGGACCCGGACCCGGACCCTTGCCCGGAACCGGACCCGGACCCGGACCCGGACCCGGACCCGGACCCGGACCCTGACCATGACCCTGACCCTGACACGGAATGGCACCCTGACACGGACACGGACCCGGACCCGGACCCGGACCCGGACCCGGACCCGGACCCGGAACCGGAACCGGAACCGGAATCGGACCCGGACCCGGACCCTTACCTGGACCCGGACCCGGACCCGGACCCGGACCCGGACCCGGACCCGGACCCGGACCCGGACCCAGAACCGGACCCTTATCAGGACCCGGACCCGGACCCGGACCCGGACCCAGAGACTTACCCGGACCCGGACCCGGACCCGGACCCGGACCCGGACCCGGACCCGGACCCTTACCCGGACCCGGACATGGACACGGACACGGACACGGACCCTGACCCGGACCCGGACCCGGACCCTTACCCGGACCCGGACCCGGACCCGGACCCGGACCCGGACCCGGACCCGGACCCGGACCCGGACCCGGACCCGGACCTGGACATTTACCCGGACCCTTACCCGGACCCGGACCCGGACCCGGACATTTACCTGGACCCTTACCCGGACCCGGACCCGGACCCGGACCCGGACCCGGACCTGGACCCGGACCTGGACCCGGACCCGGACCCGGACCTCTACCCGGACCTGGACACGGAACAGGACACAGACCCGGACCCGGACCCGGACCCAGACCCGGACCCTTACCCGGACCCGGACCCGGACCCGGACCCGGACCCGGACCCGGACCATTACCCGGACCCGGATCCTTACCCGGACCCGGACCCGGACCCGGACCCGGACCCGGACCCGGACCCGGACCCGGAACCAGACCCGGACCCTTAACCGGACCCGGACCCGGACCCGGACCCGGACCCGGACCCAGACCCTTACCCGGACCCGGACCCGGACCCGGACCCAGACCCGGACCCGGACCCGGACCTGGACCCGGACCCGGACCCAGACCTGGAACCTTACCCGGACCCGGACCCGGACCCCGACCCTTACCCGGACCCGGACCCGGACCCTTGCCCGGAACCGGACCCGGACCCGGACCTCTACCCGGACCGGGACACGGAACAGGACACAGACCCTTACCCGGACCCGGACCCGGAACCGGACCCGGACACGGACCCGGACCATTACCCGGACCCGGATCCTTACCCGGACCCGGACCCGGACCCGGACCCGGACCCAGACCCGGACCCTTAACCGGACCCGGACCCGGACCCGGACCCGGACCCGGACCCAGACCCTTACCCGGACCCGGACCCGGACCCGGACCCGGACCCGGACCCGGACCCGGACCCGGACCCGGACCCGGACCCAGACCTGGAACCTTACCCGGACCCGGACCCGGACCCCGACCCTTACCCGGACCCGGACCCGGACCCGGACCCGGACCCTTGCCCGGAACCGGACCCGGACCCGGACCCGGACCCGGACCCGGACCCGGACCCGGACCCTGACCATGACCCTGACCCTGACACGGAATGGCACCCTGACACGGACACGGACCCGGACCCGGACCCGGACCCGGACCCGGACCCGGACCCGGACCCGGAACCGGAACCGGAACCGGAATCGGACCCGGACCCGGACTCTTACCTGGACCCGGACCCAGACCCGGACCCGGACCCGGACCCGGACCCGGACCCGGACCCGGACCCAGAACCGGACCCTTATCAGGACCCGGACCCGGACCCGGACCCGGACCCAGACACTTACCCGGACCCGGACCCGGACCCGGACCCGGACCCGGACCCGGACCCGGACCCGGACCCTTACCCGGACCCGGACATGGACACGGACACGGACACGGACCCTGACCCGGACCCGGACCCGGACCCGGACCCGGACCTGGACATTTACCCGGACCCTTACCCGGACCCGGACCCGGACCCGGACATTTACCTGGACCCTTACCCGGACCCGGACCCGGACCCGGACCCGGACCCGGACCTGGACCCGGACCCGGACCCGGACCCGGACCCGGACCTCTACCCGGACCTGGACACGGAACAGGACACAGACCCGGACCCGGACCCGGACCCAGACCCGGACCCTTACCCGGACCCGGACCCGGACCCGGACCCGGACCCGGACCCGGACCATTACCCGGACCCGGATCCTTACCCGGACCCGGACCCGGACCCGGACCCGGACCCGGACCCGGACCCGGACCCGGACCCGGACCCGGACCCGGACCCAGACCCGGACCCTTAACCGGACCCGGACCCGGACCCGGACCCGGACCCGGACCCAGACCCTTACCCGGACCCGGACCCGGACCCGGACCCAGACCCGGACCCGGACCCGGACCCGGACCCGGACCCGGACCCAGACCTGGAACCTTACCCGGACCCGGACCCGGACCCCGACCCTTACCCGGACCCGGACCCGGACCCGGACCCTTGCCCGGAACCGGACCCGGACCCCGACCCGGACCCGGACCCGGACCCGGACCCTGACCATGACCCTGACCCTGACACGGAATGGCACCCTGACACGGACCCGGACCCGGACCCGGACCCGGACCCGGACCCGGACCCGGACCCGGACCCGGACCCGGACCCGGAACCGGAACCGGAATCGGACCCGGACCCGGACCCTTACCTGGACCCGGACCCGGACCCGGACCCGGACCCGGACCCGGACCCGGACCCGGACCCAGAACCGGACCCTTATCAGGACCCGGACCCGGACCCGGACCCGGACCCAGACACTTACCCGGACCCGGACCCGGACCCGGACCCGGACCCGGACCCGGACCCGGACCCGGACCCTTACCCGGACCCGGACCCGGACCCCAACCCGGACCCGGACCCGGACACGGACCCGGACCCTTACCCGGACCCGGACCCGGACCCTTACCCAGTCCCTGACCCGGACCCTTACCCGGACCTGGACCCTTACCCGGACCCGGACCCGGACCCGGACCCGGACCCGGACCCGGACCCGGACCCGGACCCGGACCCGGACCCGGACCCGGATCCTAACCCGGACCCGGACCCTTACCCGGACCCGGACCCGGACCCGGACCCGGACCCGGACCCGGACCCGGACCCGGACCTCTACCCGGACATGGACACGGAACAGGACACAGACCCGGACCCGGACCCGGACCCAGACCCGGACCCTTACCCGGACCCGGACCCGGACCCGGACCCGGACATGGACCCGGACCCTTACCCGGACCCGGACCCGGACCCGGACCCGGACCCGGACCCGGACCCGGACCCGGACCCGGACCCGGACCCGGACCCGGACCCTTACCCGGACCCGGACCCGGACCCAGATCCGGACCCGGACCCGGACCCGGACCCGGACCCGGACCCAGACCTGGAACCTTACCCGGACCCGGACCCGGACCCCGACCCTTACCCGGACCCGGACCCGGACCCGGACCCGGACCCTTGCCCGGAACCGGACCCGGACCCGGACCCGGACCCGGACCCGGACCCGGACCCGGACCCTGACCATGACCCTGACCCTGACACGGAATGGCACCCTGACACGGACCCGGACCCGGACCCGGACCCGGACCCGGACCCGGAACCGGAACCGGAACCGGAATCGGACCCGGACCCGGACCCTTACCTGGACCCGGACCCGGACCCGGACCCGGACCCGGACCCGGACCCGGACCCGGACCCAGAACCGGACCCTTATCAGGACCCGGACCCGGACCCGGACCCGGACCCAGAGACTTACCCGGACCCGGACCCGGACCCGGACCCGGACCCGGACCCGGACCCGGACCCGGACCCTTACCCGGACCCGGACATGGACACGGACACGGACACGGACCCTGACCCGGACCCGGACCCGGACCCTTACCCGGACCCGGACCCGGACCCGGACCCGGACCCGGACCCGGACCCGGACCCGGACCCGGACCCGGACCCGGACCCGGACCTGGACATTTACCCGGACCCTAACCCGGACCCGGACCCGGACCCGGACATTTACCTGGACCCTTACCCGGACCCGGACCCGGACCCGGACCCGGACCCGGACCTGGACCCGGACCCGGACCCGGACCCGGACCCGGACCTCTACCCGGACCTGGACACGGAACAGGACACAGACCCGGACCCGGACCCGGACCCAGACCCGGACCCTTACCCGGACCCGGACCCGGACCCGGACCCGGACCCGGACCCGGACCATTACCCGGACCCGGATCCTTACCCGGACCCGGACCCGGACCCGGACCCGGACCCGGACCCGGACCCGGACCCAGACCCGGACCCTTAACCGGACCCGGACCCGGACCCGGACCCGGACCCGGACCCAGACCCTTACCCGGACCCGGACCCGGACCCGGACCCAGACCCGGACCCGGACCCGGACCCGGACCCGGACCCGGACCCAGACCTGGAACCTTACCCGGACCCGGACCCGGACCCCGACCCTTACCCGGACCCGTACCCGGACCCGGACCCTTGCCCGGAACCGGACCCGGACCCGGACCTCTACCCGGACCTGGACACGGAACAGGACACAGACCCTTACCCGGAACCGGACCCGGAACCGGACCCGGACACGGACCCGGACCATTACCCGGACCCGGATCCTTACCCGGACCCGGATCCTTACCCGGACCCGGACCCGGACCCGGACCCGGACCCGGACCCGGACCCGGACCCAGACCCGGACCCTTAACCGGACCCGGACCCGGACCCGGACCCGGACCCGGACCCAGACCCTTACCCGGACCCGGACCCGGACCCGGACCCAGACCCGGACCCGGACCCGGACCCGGACCCGGACCCGGACCCAGACCTGGAACCTTACCCGGACCCGGACCCGGACCCCGACCCTTACCCGGACCCGGACCCGGACCCGGACCCTTGCCCGGAACCGGACCCGGACCCGGACCTCTACCCGGACCTGGACACGGAACAGGACACAGACCCTTACCCGGACCCGGACCCGGAACCGGACCCGGACACGGACCCGGACCATTACCCGGACCCGGATCCTTACCCGGACCCGGACCGGGACCCGGACCCGGACCCGGACCCAGACCCGGACCCTTAACCGGACCCGGACCCGGACCCGGACCCGGACCCGGACCCAGACCCTTACCCGGACCCGGACCCGGACCCGGACCCAGACCCGGACCCGGACCCGGACCCGGACCCGGACCCGGACCCGGACCCGGACCTGGAACCTTACCCGGACCCGGACCCGGACCCCGACCCTTACCCGGACCCGGACCCGGACCCGGACCCGGACCCTTGCCCGGAACCGGACCCGGACCCGGACCCGGACCCGGACCCGGACCCGGACCCGGACCCGGGCCCTGACCATGACCCTGACCCTGACACGGAATGGCACCCTGACACGGACACGGACCCGGACCCGGACCCGGACCCGGACCCGGACCCGGACCCGGACCCGGACCCGGAACCGGAACCGGAACCGGAATCGGACCCGGACCCGGACTCTTACCTGGACCCGGACCCGGACCCGGACCCGGACCCGGACCCGGACCCGGACCCGGACCCGGACCCGGACCCGGACCCAGAACCGGACCCTTATCAGGACCCGGACCCGGACCCGGACCCAGACACTTACCCGGACCCGGACCCGGACCCGGACCCGGACCCGGACCCGGACCCGGACCCGGACCCGGACCCTTACCCGGACCCGGACATGGACACGGACACGGACACGGACCCTGACCCGGACCCGGACCCGGACCCTTACCCGGACCCGGACCCGGACCCGGACCCGGACCCGGACCCGGACCCGGACCCGGACCCGGACCCGGACCCGGACCCGGACCCGGACCCGGACCTGGACATTTACCCGGACCCTTACCCGGACCCGGACCCGGACCCGGACATTTACCTGGACCCTTACCCGGACCCGGACCCGGACCCGGACCCGGACCCGGACCCGGACCCGGACCCGGACCCGGACCCGGACCCGGACCTCTACCCGGACCTGGACACGGAACAGGACACAGACCCGGACCCGGACCCGGACCCAGACCCGGACCCTTACCCGGACCCGGACCCGGACCCGGACCCGGACACGGACCCGGACCATTACCCGGACCCGGATCCTTACCCGGACCCGGACCCGGACCCGGACCCGGACCCGGACCCGGACCCGGACCCGGACCCGGACCCGGACCCAGACCCGGACCCTTAACCGGACCCGGACCCGGACCCGGACCCGGACCCGGACCCAGACCCTTACCCGGACCCGGACCCGGACCCGGACCCGGACCCAGACCCGGACCCGGACCCGGACCCGGACCCGGACCCGGACCCGGACCCAGACCTGGAACCTTACCCGGACCCGGACCCGGACCCCGACCCTTACCCGGACCCGGACCCGGACCCGGACCCTTGCCCGGAACCGGACCCGGACCACGACCCGGACCCGGACCCGGACCCGGACCCGGACCCTGACCATGACCCTGACCCTGACACGGAATGGCACCCTGACACGGACCCGGACCCGGACCCGGACCCGGACCCGGACCCGGACCCGGACCCGGACCCGGACCCGGAACCGGAATCGGACCCGGACCCGGACCCTTACCTGGACCCGGACCCGGACCCGGACCCGGACCCGGACCCGGACCCGGACCCGGACCCGGACCCGGAACCGGACCCTTATCAGGACCCGGACCCGGACCCGGACCCGGACCCAGACACTTACCCGGACCCGGACCCGGACCCGGACCCGGACCCGGACCCGGACCCGGACCCGGACCCGGACCCTTACCCGGACCCGGACCCGGACCCGGACATGGACCCGGACCCTTACCCGGACCCGGACCCGGACCCGGACCCGGACCCGGACCCGGACCCGGACCCGGACCCGGACCCGGACCCTTACCCGGACCCGGACCCGGACCCCAACCCGGACCCGGACCCGGACACGGACCCGGACCCTTACCCGGACCCGGACCCGGACCCTTACCCAGTCCCTAACCCGGACCCTTACCCGGACCTGGACCCTTACCCGGACCCGGACCCGGACCCGGACCCGGACCCGGACCCGGACCCGGACCCGGACCCGGACCCGGACCCTAACCCGGACCCGGACCCGGACCCGGACCCGGACCCGGACCCGGACCCTAACCCGGACCCGGACCCTTACCCGGACCCGGACCTCTACCCGGACCTGGACACGGAACAGGACACAGACCCGGACCCGGACCCGGACCCAGACCCGGACCCTTACCCGGACCCGGACCCGGACCCGGACCCGGACATGGACCCGGACCCAGACCCGGACCCTTAACCGGACCCGGACCCGGACCCGGACCCGGACCCGGACCCAGACCCTTACCCGGACCCGGACCCGGACCCGGACCCGGACCCGGACCCAGACCCGGACCCGGACCCGGACCCGGACCCGGACCCGGACCCAGACCTGGAACCTTACCCGGACCCGGACCCGGACCCCGACCCTTACCCGGACCCGGACCCGGACCCGGACCCTTGCCCGGAACCGGACCCGGACCACGACCCGGACCCGGACCCGGACCCGGACCCGGACCCTGACCATGACCCTGACCCTGACACGGAATGGCACCCTGACACGGACCCGGACCCGGACCCGGACCCGGACCCGGACCCGGACCCGGACCCGGACCCGGACCCGGACCCGGAACCGGAATCGGACCCGGACCCGGACCCTTACCTGGACCCGGACCCGGACCCGGACCCGGACCCGGACCCGGACCCGGACCCGGACCCGGAACCGGACCCTTATCAGGACCCGGACCCGGACCCGGACCCGGACCCAGACACTTACCCGGACCCGGACCCGGACCCGGACCCGGACCCGGACCCGGACCCGGACCCGGACCCGGACCCTTACCCGGACCCGGACCCGGACCCGGACATGGACCCGGACCCTTACCCGGACCCGGACCCGGACCCGGACCCGGACCCGGACCCGGACCCGGACCCGGACCCGGACCCGGACCCTTACCCGGACCCGGACCCGGACCCCAACCCGGACCCGGACCCGGACACGGACCCGGACCCTTACCCGGACCCGGACCCGGACCCTTACCCAGTCCCTAACCCGGACCCTTACCCGGACCTGGACCCTTACCCGGACCCGGACCCGGACCCGGACCCGGACCCGGACCCGGACCCGGACCCGGACCCGGACCCTAACCCGGACCCGGACCCTTACCCGGACCCGGACCCGGACCCGGACCCGGACCCGGACCCGGACCCGGACCTCTACCCGGACCTGGACACGGAACAGGACACAGACCCGGACCCGGACCCGGACCCAGACCCGGACCCTTACCCGGACCCGGACCCGGACCCGGACCCGGACATGGACCCGGACCCTTACCCGGACCCGGACCCGGACCCGGACCCGGACCCGGACCCGGACCCGGACCCGGACCCGGACCCGGACCCGGACCTGGACCCTTACCCGGACCCGGACCCGGACCCCAACCCGGACCCGGACCCGGACCCGGACCCGGACCCTTACCCGGACCCGGACCCGGACCCTTACCCAGTCCCTGACCCGGACCCTTACCCGGACCTGGACCCTTACCAGGACCCGGACCCGGACCCGGACCTGGACCCGGACCCGGACCCGGACCCGGACCCGGACCCGGACCCGGACCTGGACCCGGACCCGGACCCGGACCCGGACCCTAACCCGGACCCGGACCCTTACCCGGACCCGGACCCGGACCCGGACCCGGACCCGGACCCGGACCCGGACCTCTACCCGGACCTGGACACGGAACAGGACACAGACCCGGACCCGGACCCGGACCCAGACCCGGACCCTTACCCGGACCCGGACCCGGACCCGGACCCGGACCCGGACCCTTACCCGGACCCGGACCCGGACCCGGACCCGGACCCGGACATGGACCCGGACCCTTACCCGGACCCGGACCCGGACCCAGACCCGGACCCGGACCCGGACCCGGACCCGGACCCGGACCCGGACCCGGACCCGGACCCTTACCCGGACCCGGACCCGGACCCCAACCCGGACCCGGACCCGGACCCGGACCCGGACCCTTACCCGGACCCGGACCCGGACCCAGACCCGGACCCGGACCCGGACCCGGACCCTTACCCGGACCCGTACCCTTACCCGGACCCGGACCCGGACCCGGACCCGGACCTCTACCCGGACCTGGACACGGAACAGGACACAGACCCGGACCCGGACCCGGACCCAGACCCGGACCCTTACCCGGACCCGGACCCGGACCCGGACCCGGACCCGGACCATTACCCGGACCCGGACCCTTTCCCGGACACGGACCCGGACCTGGACCCGGACCCGGACCCAGACCCGGACCCTTAACCGGACCCGGACCCGGACCCGGACCCGGACCCGGACCCAGACCCAGACCCTTACCCGGACCCGGACCCGGAACCGGACCCGGACCCGGACCCGGACCCAGACCTGGAACCTTACCCGGACCCGGACCCGGACCCGGACCCTTACCCGGACCCGGACCCGGAACCGGAACCGGACCCTTGCCCGGACCCGGACCCGGACCCGGACCCGGACCCGGACCCGTACCCGGACCCGTACCCGTACCCGTACCCGTACCCGTACCCGGACCCGGATCCGGACCCGGACCCGGACCCGGACCCGGACCCGGACCAGGACCCTTACCCAGTCCCTGACCCGGACCCTTACCCGGACCTGGACCCTTACCCGCACCCGGACCCGGACCCGGACCCGGACCCGGACCCGGACCCGGACCCTAACCCGGACCCGGACCCGGACCCGGACCTCTACCCGGACCTGGACACGGAACAGGACACAGACCCGGACCCGGACCCGGACCCAGACCCGGACCCTTACCCGGACCCGACCCGGACCCGGACCCGGACCCAGACCCGGACCATTACCCGGACCCGGACCCTTTCCCGGACACGGACCCGGACTTGGACCCGGACCCGGACCCAGACCCGGACCCTTAACCGGACCCGGACCCGGACCCGGACCCGGACCCGGACCCGGACCCGGACCCAGACCCAGACCCTTACCCGGACCCGGACCCGGACCCTTACCCGGACCCGGACCCGGACCCAGACCCGGACCCGGACCCTTTCTTGGACCCGGACCCGGACCCTGACACGGACCCGGACCCGGACCCGGACCCGGACCCGGACCCGGACCCGGACCCGGACCCGGACCCGGACCCTGACCCGGACCCTTACCCCGACCCGGATCCGGACCCGGACCCGGACCCGGACCCAGACACTTACCCGGACCCGGACCCGGACCCTTACCCGGACACGGACACGGACCCTTACCCGGACCCGGACCCGGACCCAGACCCGGACCCGGACCCTTTCTCGGACCCGGACCCAGACCCTGACCCGGACCCGGACCCGGACCCGGACCCGGACCCGGACCCGGACCCGGACCCGGACCCGGACCCAGACCCGGACCCTTAACCGGACCCGGACCCGGACCCGGACCCAGACCCTTACCCGGACCCGGACACGGACCCGGACCCAGACCCGGACCCGGACCCGGACCCGGACCCGGACCCGGACCCGGACCCAGACCTGGAACCTCACCCGGACCCGGACCCGGACCCGGACCCTTACCCGGACCCGGACCCGGACCCGGACCCGGACCCGGACCCGGACCCTTGCCCGGAACCGGACCCGGACCCGGACCCGGACCCGGACCCGGACCCGGACCCGGACCCGGACCCGGACCCGGAAACTGACCATGACCCTGACCCTGACACGGAATGGCACCCTGACACCGACCCGGACTCGGACCCGGACCCGGACCCTTACCCGGACCCGGACCCGGACCCTTACCCGGACCCGGACCCGGACCCAGACCCGGACCCGGACCCGGACCCGGACCCGGACCCGGACCCGGACCCGGACCCTGACCCGGACCCGGACCCGGACCCGGACCCGGACCCGGACCCGGACCCGGACCCTGACCCGGACCCTTACCCCGACCCGGATCCGGACCCGGACCCGGACCCGGACCCAGACACTTACCCGGACCCGGACCCGGACCCTTACCCGGACACGGACACGGACCCTTACCCGGACCCGGACCCGGACCCAGACCCGGACCCGGACTCTTTCTCGGACCCGGACCCAGACCCGGACCCGGACCCGGACCCTTACCCGGACCCGGACCCGGACCCTTACCCGGACCCGGACCCGGACCCGGACCCGGACCCGGACCCGGACCCGGACCCGGACCCGGACCCGGACCCGGACCCGGACCCTGACCCGGACCCTTACCCCGACCCGGATCCGGACCCGGACCCGGACCCGGACCCGGACCTAGACACTTACCCGGACCCGGACCCGGACCCTTACCCGGACACGGACACGGACCCTTACCCGGACCCGGACCCGGACCCAGACCCGGACCCGGACCCTTTCTCGGACCCGGACCCAGACCCTGACCCGGACCCGGACCCGGACCCGGACCCGGACCCGGACCCGGACCCGGACCCGGACCCGGACCCGGACCCGGACCCTTAACCGGACCCGGACCCGGACCCGGACCCGGACCCAGACCCTTACCCGGACCCGGACCCGGACCCGGACCCAGACCCGGACCCGGACCCGGACCCGGACCCGGACCCAGACCTGGAACCTTACCCGGACCCGGACCCGGACCCGGACCCTTACCTGGACCCGGACCCGGACCCGGACCCGGACCCGGACCCGGACCCGGACCCAGAACCGGACCCTTATCAGGACCCGGACCCGGACCCGGACCCAGACACTTACCCGGACCCGGACCCGGACCCGGACCCGGACCCGGACCCGGACCCGGACCCAGACCCTTACCCGGACCCGGACCCGGACCCGGACCCAGACCCAGACCCGGACCCGGACCCGGACCCGGACCCGGACCCTTACCCGGACCCGGACCCGGACCCGGACCCGGACCCTTGCCCGGAACCGGACCCGGACCCGGACGCGGACCCGGACCCGGACCCGGACCCGGACACTGACCATGACCATGACCCTGACACGGAATGGCACCCTGACACGGACCCGGACCCGGACCCGGACCCGGACCCGGACCCGGACCCGGACCCGGACCCGGAACCGGACCCGGAACCGGACCCGGAATCGGACCCAGACCCGGACCCTTACCTGGACCCGGACCCGGACCCGGACCCGGACCCGGACCCGGACCCGGACCCGGACCCGGACCCAGAACCGGACCCTTATCAGGACCCGGACCCGGACCCGGACCCGGACCCAGACCTGGAACCTTACCCGGACCCGGACCCGGACCCGGACCCTTACCCGGACCCGGACCCGGACCCGGACCCTTGCCCGGACCCGTACCCGTACCCGTACCCGTACCCGTACCCGTACCCGGACCCGTACCCGGACCCGGATCCGGATCCGGACCCGGACCCGGACCCGGACCCGGACCAGGACCCTTACCCAGTCCCTGACCCGGACCCTTACCCGGACCTGGACCCTTACCCGGACCCGGACCCGGACCCGGACCCGGACCCGGACCCGGACCCGGACCCGGACCCTAACCCGGACCCGGACCCTTACCCGGACCCGGACCCGGACCCGGACCCGGACCCGGACCTCTACCCGGACCTGGACACGGAACAGGACACAGACCCGGACCCGGACCCGGACCCAGACCCGGACCCTTACCCGGACCCGGACCCGGACCCGGACCCGGACCCGGACCCGGACCCGGACCCTTACCCGGACCCGGACCCGGACCCGGACCCGGACATGGACCCGGACCCTTACCCGGACCCGGACCCGGACCCGGACCCGGACCCTTACCCGGACGCGGACCCGGACCCAGACCCGGACCCGGACCCGGACCCTTACCCGGACCCGGACCCGGACCCGGACCCGGACCCGGACCCGGACCCGGACCCGGACCCGGACCCGGACCCGGACCCGGACCCGGACCTCTACCCGGACCTGGACACGGAACAGGACACAGACCCGGACCCGGACCCGGACCCAGACCCGGACCCTTACCCGGACCCGACCCGGACCCGGACCCGGACCCAGACCCGGACCATTACCCGGACCCGGACCCTTTCCCGGACACGGACCCGGACTTGGACCCGGACCCGGACCCAGACCCGGACCCTTAACCGGACCCGGACCCGGACCCGGACCCGGACCCGGACCCGGACCCGGACCCAGACCCAGACCCTTACCCGGACCCGGACCCGGAACCCGACCCGGACCCGGACCCGGACCCGGACCCGGACCCGGACCCGGACCCGGACCCAGACCTGGAACCTTACCCGGACCCGGACCCGGACCCGGACCCTTACCCTGACCCGGACCCGGACCCGGACCCTTGCCCGGACCCGGACCCGGACCCGGACCCGGACCCGGACCCGGACCCGGACCCGTACTCGTACCCGGACCCGGACCCGGACCCGGATCCGGACCCGGAACCGGACCCGGACCCGGACCCGGACCCGGACCAGGACCCTTACCCAGTCCCTGACCCGGACCCTTACCCGGACCTGGACCCTTACCCAGACCCGGACCCGGACCCGGACCCGGACCCGGACCCGGACCCGGACCCGGACCCTAACCCGGACCCGGACCCGGACCCGGACCCGGACCCGGACCCTTACCCGGACCCGGACCCGGACCCTTACCCGGACCCGGACCCGGACCCAGACCCGGACCCGGACCCTTTCTTGGACCCGGACCCGGACCCTGACACGGACCCGGACCCGGACCCGGACCCGGACCCGGACCCGGACCCGGACCCGGACCCGGACCCGGACCCGGACCCTGACCCGGACCCTTACCCCGACCCGGATCCGGACCCGGACCCGGACCCGGACCCAGACACTTACCCGGACCCGGACCCGGACCCTTACCCGGACACGGACACGGACCCTTACCCGGACCCGGACCCGGACCCAGACCCGGACCCGGACCCTTTCTCGGACCCGGACCCAGACCCTGACCCGGACCCGGACCCGGACCCGGACCCGGACCCGGACCCGGACCCGGACCCGGACCCGGACCCAGACCCGGACCCTTAACCGGACCCGGACCCGGACCCGGACCCAGACCCTTACCCGGACCCGGACACGGACCCGGACCCAGACCCGGACCCGGACCCGGACCCGGACCCGGACCCGGACCCGGACCCGGACCCAGACCTGGAACCTCACCCGGACCCGGACCCGGACCCGGACCCTTACCCGGACCCGGACCCGGACCCGGACCCGGACCCGGACCCGGACCCTTGCCCGGAACCGGACCCGGACCCGGACCCGGACCCGGACCCGGACCCGGACCCGGACCCGGACCCGGAAACTGACCATGACCCTGACCCTGACACGGAATGGCACCCTGACACCGACCCGGACTCGGACCCGGACCCGGACCCTTACCCGGACCCGGACCCGGACCCTTACCCGGACCCGGACCCGGACCCAGACCCGGACCCGGACCCGGACCCGGACCCGGACCCGGACCCGGACCCGGACCCTGACCCGGACCCGGACCCGGACCCGGACCCGGACCCGGACCCGGACCCGGACCCAGACACTTACCCGGACCCGGACCCGGACCCTTACCCGGACACGGACACGGACCCTTACCCGGACCCGGACCCGGACCCAGACCCGGACCCGGACTCTTTCTCGGACCCGGACCCAGACCCTGACCCGGACCCGGACCCGGACCCGGACCCGGACCCGGACCCGGACCCAGACCCGGACCCGGACCCGGACCCAGACCCGGACCCTTAACCGGACCCGGACCCGGACCCGGACCCAGACCCTTACCCGGACCCGGACACGGACCCGGACCCAGACCCGGACCCGGACCCGGACCCGGACACGGACCCGGACCCGGACCCGGACCCAGACCTGGAACCTCACCCGGACCCGGACCCGGACCCGGACCCTTACCCGGACCCGGACCCGGACCCGGACCCGGACCCGGACCCTTGCCCGGAACCGGACCCGGACCCGGACCCGGACCCGGACCCGGACCCGGACCCGGACCCGGACCCTGACCATGACCCTGACCCTGACACGGAATGGCACCCTGACACCGACCCGGACCCGGACCCGGACCCGGACCCGGACCCGGACCCGGAACCGGACCCGGAACCGGAACCGGAATCGGACCCGGACCCAGACCCGGACCCTTACCCGGACCCGGACCCGGACCCGGACCCGGACCCGGACCATTACCCGGACCCGGACCCTTTCCCGGACACGGACCCGGACCTGGACCCGGACCCGGACCCAGACCCGGACCCTTAACCGGACCCGGACCCGGACCCGGACCCGGACCCGGACCCAGACCCAGACCCTTACCCGGACCCGGACCCGGAACCGGACCCGGACCCGGACCCGGACCCGGACCCGGACCCAGACCTGGAACCTTACCCGGACCCGGACCCGGACCCGGACCCTTACCCGGACCCGGACCCGGAACCGGAACCGGACCCTTGCCCGGATCCGGACCCGGACCCGGACCCGGACCCGGACCCGTACCCGGACCCGTACCCGTACCCGTACCCGTACCCATACCCGTACCCGGATCCGGACCCGGACCCGGACCCAGACCCGGACCCGGACCAGGACCCTTACCCAGTCCCTGACCCGGACCCTTACCCGGACCTGGACCCTTACCCGCACCCGGACCCGGACCCGGACCCGGACCCGTACCCGGACCCGGACCCGGACCCTAACCCGGACCCGGACCCGGACCCGGACCCGGACCCGGACCCGGACCCGGACCCGGACCCGGACCCGGACCCTGACCCGGACCCTTACCCCGACCCGGATCCGGACCCGGACCCGGACCCGGACCCGGACCCAGACACTTACCCGGACCCGGACCGGGACCCTTACCCGGACACGGACACGGACCCTTACCCGGACCCGGACCCGGACCCAGACCCGGACCCGGACCCTTTCTCGGACCCGGACCCAGACCCTGACCCGGACCCGGACCCGGACCCGGACCCGGACCCGGACCCGGACCCGGACCCGGACCCGGACCCAGACCCGGACCCTTAACCGGACCCGGACCCGGACCCGGACCCGGACCCAGACCCTTACCCGGACCCGGAACCGGACCCAGACCCAGACCCGGACCCGGACCCGGACCCGGACCCGGACCCGGACCCGGACCCGGACCCAGACCTGGAACCTTACCCGGACCCGGACCCGGACCCGGACCCTTACCTGGACCCGGACCCGGACCCGGACCCGGACCCGGACCCGGACCCGGACCCAGAACCGGACCCTTATCAGGACCCGGACCCGGACCCGGACCCAGACACTTACCCGGACCCGGACCCGGACCCGGACCCGGACCCGGACCCGGACCCGGACCCAGACCCGGACCCTTAACCGGACCCGGACCCGGACCCGGACCCGGACCCGGACCCAGACCCTTACCCGGACCCGGACCCGGACCCGGACCCAGACCCAGACCCGGACCCGGACCCGGACCCGGACCCTTACCCGGACCCGGACCCGGACCCGGACCCGGACCCGGACCCTTGCCCGGAACCGGACCCGGACCCGGACGCGGACCCGGACCCGGACCCGGACCCGGACACTGACCATGACCCTGACCCTGACACGGAATGGCACCCTGACACGGACCCGGACCCGGACCCGGACCCGGACCCGGACCCGGACCCGGACCCGGAACCGGACCCGGAACCGGACCCGGAATCGGACCCAGACCCGGACCCTTACCTGGACCCGGACCCGGACCCGGACCCGGACCCGGACCCGGACCCGGACCCGGACCCGGACCCGGACCCAGAACCGGACCCTTATCAGGACCCGGACCCGGACCCGGACCCGGACCCAGACCTGGAACCTTACCCGGACCCGGACCCGGACCCGGACCCTTACCCGGACCCGGACCCGGACCCGGACCCTTGCCCGGACCCGTACCCGTACCCGTACCCGTACCCGTACCCGTACCCGGACCCGTACCCGGACCCGGATCCGGATCCGGACCCGGACCCGGACCCGGACCCGGACCAGGACCCTTACCCAGTCCCTGACCCGGACCCTTACCCGGACCTGGACCCTTACCCGGACCCGGACCCGGACCCGGACCCGGACCCGGACCCGGACCCGGACCCGGACCCGGACCCGGACCCGGACCCTAACCCTAACCCGGACCCGGACCCTTACCCGGACCCGGACCCGGACCTCTACCCGGACCTGGACACGGAACAGGACACAGACCCGGACCCGGACCCGGACCCAGACCCGGACCCTTACCCGGACCCGGACCCGGACCCGGACCCGGACCCGGACCCGGACCCTTACCCGGACCCGGACCCGGACCCGGACCCGGACATGGACCCGGACCCTTACCCGGACCCGGACCCGGACCCGGACCCGGACCCGGACCCGGACCCGGACCCGGACCCGGACCCGGACCCTTACCCGGACCCGGACCCGGACCCCAACCCGGAGCCGGACCCGGACCCGGACCCGGACCCTTACCCGGACGCGGACCCGGACCCAGACCCGGACCCGGACCCGGACCCTTACCCGGACCCGGACCCGGACCCGGACCCGGACCCGGACCCGGACCCGGACCCGGACCTCTACCCGGACCTGGACACGGAACAGGACACAGACCCGGACCCGGACCCGGACCCAGACCCGGACCCTTACCCGGACCCGGACCCGGACCCGGACCCGGACCCGGACCCGGACCATTACCCGGACCCGGACCCTTTCCCGGACACGGACCCGGACTTGGACCCGGACCCGGACCCAGACCCGGACCCTTAACCGGACCCGGACCCGGACCCGGACCCGGACCCGGACCCGGACCCGGACCCAGACCCAGACCCTTACCCGGACCCGGACCCGGAACCCGACCCGGACCCGGACCCGGACCCGGACCCGGACCCGGACCCGGACCCGGACCCGGACCCGGACCCAGACCCAGACCCTTACCCGGACCCGGTCCCGGAACCCGACCCGGACCCGGACCCGGACCCGGACCCGGACCCGGACCCGGACCCGGACCCAGACCTGGAACCTTACCCGGACCCGGACCCGGACCCGGACCCTTACCCTGACCCGGACCCGGACCCGGACCCTTGCCCGGACCCGGACCCGGACCCGGACCCGGACCCGGACCCGGACCCGTACCCGTACCCGTACCCGGACCCGGACCCGGATCCGGACCCGGAACCGGACCCGGACCCGGACCCGGACCCGGACCAGGACCCTTACCCAGTCCCTGACCCGGACCCTTACCCGGACCTGGACCCTTACCCAGACCCGGACCCGGACCCGGACCCGGACCCGGACCCGGACCCGGACCCGGACCCGGACCCTAACCCGGACCCGGACCCGGACCCGGACCCGGACCCGGACCCGGACCCGGACCCGGACCCTTACCCGGACCCGGACCCGGACCCTTACCCGGACCCGGACCCGGACCCAGACCCGGACCCGGACCCGTTCTTGGACCCGGACCCGGACCCTGACCCGGACCCGGACCCGGACCCGGACCCGGACCCGGACCCGGACCCGGACCCGGACCCGGACCCGGACCCTGACCCGGACCCTTACCCCGACCCGGATCCGGACCCGGACCCGGACCCGGACCCAGACACTTACCCGGACCCGGACCCGGACCCTTACCCGGACACGGACACGGACCCTTACCCGGACCCGGACCCGGACCCAGACCCGGACCCGGACCCTTTCTCGGACCCGGACCCAGACCCTGACCCGGACCCGGACCCGGACCCGGACCCGGACCCGGACCCGGACCCGGACCCGGACCCGGACCCGGACCCAGACCCGGACCCTTAACCGGACCCGGACCCGGACCCGGACCCAGACCCTTACCCGGACCCGGACCCGGACCCGGACCCAGACCCGGACCCGGACCCGGACCCGGACCCGGACCCGGACCCGGACCCGGACCCAGACCTGGAACCTCACCCGGACCCGGACCCGGACCCGGACCCTTACCCGGACCCGGACCCGGACCCGGACCCGGACCCGGACCCTTGCCCGGAACCGGACCCGGACCCGGACCCGGACCCGGACCCGGACCCGGACCCGGACCCTGACCATGACCCTGACCCTGACACGGAATGGCACCCTGACACCGACCCGGACCCGGACCCGGACCCGGACCCGGACCCGGACCCGGACCCGGACCCGGAACCGGACCCGGAACCGGAACCGGAATCGGAATCGGACCCGGACCCGGACCCTTACCTGGACCCGGACCCGGACCCGGACCCGGACCCGGACCCGGACCCAGACCCGGACCCGGACCCGGACCCAGAACCGGACCCTTATCAGGACCCGGACCCGGACCCGGACCCGGACCCAGACACTTACCCGGACCCGGACCCGGACCCGGACCCGGACCCGGACCCGGACCCGGACCCGGACCTCTACCCGGACCTGGACACGGAACAGGACACAGACCCGGACCCGGACCCGGACCCAGACCCGGACCCTTACCCGGACCCGGACCCGGACCCGGACCCGGACCCGGACCCTAACCCGGACCCGGACCCGGACCCGGACCCGGACATGGACCCGGACCCTTACCCGGACCCGGACCCGGACCCAGACCCGGACCCGGACCCGGACCCGGACCCGGACCCGGACCCGGACCCGGACCCGGACCCGGACCCGGACCCTTACCCGGACCCGGACCCGGACCCCAACCCGGACCCGGACCCGGACCCGGACCCGGACCCTTACCCGGACCCGGACCCGGACCCAGACCCGGACCCGGACCCGGACCCGGACCCTTACCCGGACCCGTACCCTTACCCGGACCCGGACCCGGACCCGGACCCGGACCTCTACCCGGACCTGGACACGGAACAGGACACAGACCCGGACCCGGACCCGGACCCAGACCCGGACCCTTACCCGGACCCGGACCCGGACCCGGACCCGGACCCGGACCATTACCCGGACCCGGACCCTTTCCCGGACACGGACCCGGACCTGGACCCGGACCCGGACCCAGACCCGGACCCTTAACCGGACCCGGACCCGGACCCGGACCCGGACCCGGACCCAGACCCAGACCCTTACCCGGACCCGGACCCGGAACCGGACCCGGACCCGGACCCGGACCCGGACCCGGACCCAGACCTGGAACCTTACCCGGACCCGGACCCGGACCCGGACCCTTACCCGGACCCGGACCCGGACCCGGACCCGGACCCGGACCCGGACCCTGACCCGGACACTTACCCCGACCCGGATCCGGACCCGGACCCGGACCCGGACCCGGACCCAGACACTTACCCGGACCCGGACCCGGACCCTTACCCGGACACGGACACGGACCCTTACCCGGACCCGGACCCGGACCCAGACCCGGACCCGGACCCTTTCTCGGACCCGGACCCAGACCCTGACCCGGACCCGGACCCGGACCCGGACCCGGACCCGGACCCGGACCCGGACCCGGACCCGGACCCAGACCCGGACCCTTAACCAGACCCGGACCCGGACCCGGACCCGGACCCAGACCCTTACCCGGACCCGGACCCGGACCCGGACCCGGACCCGGACCCGGACCCGGACCCGGACCCGGACCCGGACCCGGACCCGGACCCGGACCCAGACCTGGAACCTTACCCGGACCCGGACCCGGACCCGGACCTCTACCCGGACCTGGACACGGAACAGGACACAGACCCGGACCCGGACCCGGACCCAGACCCGGACCCTTACCCGGACCCGGACCCGGACCCGGACCCGGACCCGGACCATTACCCGGACCCGGACCCTTTCCCGGACACGGACCCGGACCTGGACCCGGACCCGGACCCAGACCCGGACCCTTAACCGGACCCGGACCCGGACCCGGACCCGGACCCGGACCCAGACCCAGACCCTTACCCGGACCCGGACCCGGAACCGGACCCGGACCCGGACCCGGACCCGGACCCGGACCCAGACCTGGAACCTTACCCGGACCCGGACCCGGACCCGGACCCTTACCCGGACCCGGACCCGGACCCGGACCCGGACCCGGACCCGGACCCTGACCCGGACACTTACCCCGACCCGGATCCGGACCCGGACCCGGACCCGGACCCGGACCCAGACACTTACCCGGACCCGGACCCGGACCCTTACCCGGACACGGACACGGACCCTTACCCGGACCCGGACCCGGACCCAGACCCGGACCCGGACCCTTTCTCGGACCCGGACCCAGACCCTGACCCGGACCCGGACCCGGACCCGGACCCGGACCCGGACCCGGACCCGGACCGGACCCAGACCCGGACCCTTAACCGGACCCGGACCCGGACCCGGACCCGGACCCAGACCCTTACCCGGACCCGGACCCGGACCCGGACCCGGACCCGGACCCGGACCCGGACCCGGACCCGGACCCGGACCCGGACCCGGACCCAGACCTGGAACCTTACCCGGACCCGGACCCGGACCCGGACCCTTACCTGGACCCGGACCCGGACCCGGACCCGGACCCGGACCCGGACCCGGACCCGGACCCAGAACCGGACCCTTATCAGGACCCGGACCCGGACCCAGACCTGGAACCTCACCCGGACCCGGACCCGGACCCGGACCCTTACCCGGACCCGGACCCGGACCCGGACCCGGACCCGGACCCTTGCCCGGAACCGGACCCGGACCCGGACCCGGACCCGGACCCGGACCCGGACCCGGACCCGGACCCTGACCATGACCCTGACCCTGACACGGAATGGCACCCTGACACCGACCCGGACCCGGACCCGGACCCGGACCCGGACCCGGACCCGGACCCGGACCCGGAACCGGACCCGGAACCGGAACCGGAATCGGAATCGGACCCGGACCCGGACCCTTACCTGGACATGGACCCGGACCCGGACCCGGACCCGGACCCGGACCCGGACCCGGACCCGGACCCGGACCCAGAACCGGACCCTTATCAGGACCCGGACCCGGACCCGGACCCGGACCCAGACACTTACCCGGACCCGGACCCGGACCCGGACCCGGACCCGGACCCGGACCCGGACCCGGACCTCTACCCGGACCCGGACCCGGACACGGACCCTTACCCGGACCCGTACCCTTACCCGGACCCGGACCCGGACCCGGACCCGGACCTCTACCCGGACCTGGACACGGAACAGGACACAGACCCGGACCCGGACCCGGACCCAGACCCGGACCCTTACCCGGACCCGGACCCGGAACCGGACCCGGACCCGGACCATTACCCGGACCCGGACCCTTTCCCGGACACGGACCCGGACCTGGACCCGGACCCGGACCCAGACCCGGACCCTTAACCGGACCCGGACCCGGACCCGGACCCGGACCCGGACCCAGACCCAGACCCTTACCCGGACCCGGACCCGGAACCGGACCCGGACCCGGACCCGGACCCGGACCCGGACCCAGACCTGGAACCTTACCCGGACCCGGACCCGGACCCGGACCCTTACCCGGACCCGGACCCGGACCCGGACCCGGACCCGGACCCGGACCCTGACCCGGACACTTACCCCGACCCGGATCCGGACCCGGACCCGGACCCGGACCCGGACCCAGACACTTACCCGGACCCGGACCCGGACCCTTACCCGGACACGGACACGGACCCTTACCCGGACCCGGACCCGGACCCAGACCCGGACCCGGACCCTTTCTCGGACCCGGACCCAGACCCTGACCCGGACCCGGACCCGGACCCGGACCCGGACCCGGACCCGGACCCGGACCCGGACCCAGACCCGGACCCTTAACCGGACCCGGACCCGGACCCGGACCCGGACCCAGACCCTTACCCGGACCCGGACCCGGACCCGGACCCGGACCCGGACCCGGACCCGGACCCGGACCCGGACCCGGACCCGGACCCAGACCTGGAACCTTACCCGGACCCGGACCCGGACCCGGACCCTTACCTGGACCCGGACCCGGACCCGGACCCGGACCCGGACCCGGACCCGGACCCGGACCCAGAACCGGACCCTTATCAGGACCCGGACCCGGACCCGGACCCAGACACTTACCCGGACCCGGACCCGGACCCGGACCCGGACCCGGACCCGGACCCGGACCCGGACCCAGACCCGGACCCTTAACCGGACCCGGACCCGGACCCGGACGCGGACCCAGACCCTTACCCGGACCCGGACCCGGACCCGGACCCAGACCCAGACCCGGACCCGGACCCGGACCCGGACCCTTACCCGGACCCGGACCCGGACCCGGACCCGGGCCCTTGCCCGGAACCGGACCCGGACCCGGACGCGGACCCGGACCCGGACCCGGACCCGGACACTGACCATGACCCTGACCCTGACACGGAATGGCACCCTGACACGGACCCGGACCCGGACCCGGACCCGGACCCGGACCCGGACCCGGACCCGGAACCGGACTCGGAACCGGACCCGGAATCGGACCCAGACCCGGACCCTTACCTGGACCCGGACCCGGACCCGGACCCGGACCCGGACCCGGACCCGGACCCGGACCCGGACCCAGACCCGGACCCAGAACCGGACCCTTATCAGGACCCGGACCCGGACCCGGACCCGGACCCAGACCTGGAACCTTACCCGGACCCGGACCCGGACCCGGACCCTTACCCGGACCCGGACCCGGACCCGGACCCTTGCCCGGACCCGTACCCGTACCCGTACCCGTACCCGTACCCGTACCCGTACCCGTACCCGGACCCGGACCAGGACCCTTACCCAGTCCCTGACCCGGACCCTTACCCGGACCTGGACCCTTACCCGGACCCGGACCCGGACCCGGACCCGGACCCGGACCCGGACCCGGACCCGGACCCGGACCCGGACCCTAACCCGGACCCGGACCCTTACCCGGACGCGGACCCGGACCCGGACCCGGACCCGGACCTCTACCCGGACCTGGACACGGAACAGGACACAGACCCGGACCCGGACCCGGACCCAGACCCGGACCCTTACCCGGACCCGGACCCGGACCCGGACCCGGACCCGGACCCGGACCCTTACCCGGACCCGGACCCGGACCCGGACCCGGACATGGACCCGGATCCTTACCCGGACCCGGACCCGGACCCGGACCCGGACCCGGACCCGGACCCGGACCCGGACCCGGAACCTTACCCGGACCCGGACCCGGACCCCAACCCGGACCCGGACCCGGACCCGGACCCGGACCCTTACCCGGACGCGGACCCGGACCCAGACCCGGACCCGGACCCGGACCCTTACCCGGACCCGGACCCGGACCCGGACCCGGACCCGGACCCGGACCCGGACCCGGACCTCTACCCGGACCTGGACACGGAACAGGACACAGACCCGGACCCGGACCCGGACCCAGACCCGGACCCTTACCCGGACCCGGACCCGGACCCGGACCCGGACCCGGACCCGGACCCGGACCATTACCCGGACCCGGACCCTTTCCCGGACACGGACCCGGACTTGGACCCGGACCCGGACCCAGACCCGGACCCTTAACCGGACCCGGACCCGGACCCGGACCCGGACCCGGACCCGGACCCAGACCCAGACCCTTACCCGGACCCGGACCCGGAACCCGACCCGGACCCGGACCCGGACCCGGACCCGGACCCGGACCCGGACCCGGACCCAGACCTGGAACCTTACCCGGACCCGGACCCGGACCCGGACCCTTACCCTGACCCGGACCCGGACCCGGACCCTTGCCCGGACCCGGACCCGGACCCGGACCCGGACCCGGACCCGGACCCGGACCCGTACCCGTACCCGTACCCGGACCCGGACCCGGACCCGGATCCGGACCCGGAACCGGACCCGGACCCGGACCCGGACCAGGACCCTTACCCAGTCCCTGACCCGGACCCTTACCCGGACCTGGACCCTTACCCAGACCCGGACCCGGACCCGGACCCGGACCCGGACCCGGACCCGGACCCGGACCCTAACCCGGACCCGGACCCGGACCCGGACCCGGACCCGGACCCAGACCTGGAACCTTACCCGGACCCGGACCCGGACCCGGACCCTTACCTGGACCCGGACCCGGACCCGGACCCTTACCTGGACCCGGACCCGGACCCGGACCCGGACCCGGACCCGGACCCGGACCCGGACCCAGAACCAGACCCTTATCAGGACCCGGACCCGGACCCGGACCCAGACACTTACCCGGACCCGGACCCGGACCCGGACCCGGACCCGGACCCGGACCCGGACCCGGACCCAGACCCGGACCCTTAACCGGACCCGGACCCGGACCCGGACGCGGACCCAGACCCTTACCCGGACCCGGACCCGGACCCGGACCCAGACCCAGACCCGGACCCGGACCCGGACCCGGACCCTTACCCGGACCCGGACCCGGACCCGGACCCGGACCCGGACCCGGACCCGGACCCAGACCCAGACCCTTACCCGGACCCGGACCCGGAACCGGACCCGGACCCGGACCCGGACCCGGACCCGGACCCAGACCTGGAACCTTACCCGGACCCGGACCCGGACCCGGACCCTTACCCGGACCCGGACCCGGACCCGGACCCGGACCCGGACCCGGACCCTGACCCGGACACTTACCCCGACCCGGATCCGGACCCGGACCCGGACCCGGACCCGGACCCAGACACTTACCCGGACCCGGACCCGGACCCTTACCCGGACACGGACACGGACCCTTACCCGGACCCGGACCCGGACCCAGACCCGGACCCGGACCCTTTCTCGGACCCGGACCCAGACCCTGACCCGGACCCGGACCCGGACCCGGACCCGGACCCGGACCCGGACCCGGACCCGGACCCAGACCCGGACCCTTAACCGGACCCGGACCCGGACCCGGACCCGGACCCAGACCCTTACCCGGACCCGGACCCGGACCCGGACCCGGACCCGGACCCGGACCCGGACCCGGACCCGGACCCGGACCCGGACCCAGACCTGGAACCTTACCCGGACCCGGACCCGGACCCGGACCCTTACCTGGACCCGGACCCGGACCCGGACCCGGACCCGGACCCGGACCCGGACCCGGACCCAGAACCGGACCCTTATCAGGACCCGGACCCGGACCCGGACCCAGACACTTACCCGGACCCGGACCCGGACCCGGACCCGGACCCGGACCCGGACCCGGACCCGGACCCAGACCCGGACCCTTAACCGGACCCGGACCCGGACCCGGACGCGGACCCAGACCCTTACCCGGACCCGGACCCGGACCCGGACCCAGACCCAGACCCGGACCCGGACCCGGACCCGGACCCTTACCCGGACCCGGACCCGGACCCGGACCCGGGCCCTTGCCCGGAACCGGACCCGGACCCGGACGCGGACCCGGACCCGGACCCGGACCCGGACACTGACCATGACCCTGACCCTGACACGGAATGGCACCCTGACACGGACCCGGACCCGGACCCGGACCCGGACCCGGACCCGGACCCGGACCCGGACCCGGAACCGGACTCGGAACCGGACCCGGAATCGGACCCAGACCCGGACCCTTACCTGGACCCGGACCCGGACCCGGACCCGGACCCGGACCCGGACCCGGACCCGGACCCGGACCCAGACCCGGACCCAGAACCGGACCCTTATCAGGACCCGGACCCGGACCCGGACCCGGACCCAGACCTGGAACCTTACCCGGACCCGGACCCGGACCCGGACCCTTACCCGGACCCGGACCCGGACCCGGACCCTTGCCCGGACCCGTACCCGTACCCGTACCCGTACCCGTACCCGTACCCGTACCCGTACCCGGACCCGGACCAGGACCCTTACCCAGTCCCTGACCCGGACCCTTACCCGGACCTGGACCCTTACCCGGACCCGGACCCGGACCCGGACCCGGACCCGGACCCGGACCCGGACCTCTACCCGGACCTGGACACGGAACAGGACACAGACCCGGACCCGGACCCGGACCCAGACCCGGACCCTTACCCGGACCCGGACCCGGACCCGGACCCGGACCCGGACCCGGACCCTTACCCGGACCCGGACCCGGACCCGGACCCGGACATGGACCCGGATCCTTACCCGGACCCGGACCCGGACCCGGACCCGGACCCGGACCCGGACCCGGACCCGGACCCGGACCCGGAACCTTACCCGGACCCGGACCCGGACCCCAACCCGGACCCGGACCCGGACCCGGACCCGGACCCTTACCCGGACGCGGACCCGGACCCAGACCCGGACCCGGACCCGGACCCTTACCCGGACCCGGACCCGGACCCGGACCCGGACCCGGACCCGGACCCGGACCCGGACCTCTACCCGGACCTGGACACGGAACAGGACACAGACCCGGACCCGGACCCGGACCCAGACCCGGACCCTTACCCGGACCCGGACCCGGACCCGGACCCGGACCCGGACCCGGACCATTACCCGGACCCGGACCCTTTCCCGGACACGGACCCGGACTTGGACCCGGACCCGGACCCAGACCCGGACCCTTAACCGGACCCGGACCCGGACCCGGACCCGGACCCGGACCCGGACCCAGACCCAGACCCTTACCCGGACCCGGACCCGGAACCCGACCCGGACCCGGACCCGGACCCGGACCCGGACCCGGACCCGGACCCGGACCCAGACCTGGAACCTTACCCGGACCCGGACCCGGACCCGGACCCTTACCCTGACCCGGACCCGGACCCGGACCCTTGCCCGGACCCGGACCCGGACCCGGACCCGGACCCGGACCCGGACCCGTACCCGTACCCGTACCCGTACCCGGACCCGGACCCGGATCCGGACCCGGAACCGGACCCGGACCCGGACCCGGACCAGGACCCTTACCCAGTCCCTGACCCGGACCCTTACCCGGACCTGGACCCTTACCCAGACCCGGACCCGGACCCGGACCCGGACCCGGACCCGGACCCGGACCCGGACCCTAACCCGGACCCGGACCCGGACCCGGACCCGGACCCGGACCCGGACCCTTACCCGGACCCGGACCCGGACCCTTACCCGGACCCGGACCCGGACCCAGACCCGGACCCGGACCCTTTCTTGGACCCGGACCCGGACCCTGACCCGGACCCGGACCCGGACCCGGACCCGGACCCGGACCCGGACCCGGACCCGGACCCTGACCCGGACCCTTACCCCGACCCGGATCCGGACCCGGACCCGGACCCGGACCCAGACACTTACCCGGACCCGGACCCGGACCCTTACCCGGACACGGACACGGACCCTTACCCGGACCCGGACCCGGACCCGGACCCAGACCCGGACCCTTAACCGGACCCGGACCCGGACCCGGACCCAGACCCTTACCCGGACCCGGACCCGGACCCGGACCCAGACCCGGACCCGGACCCGGACCCGGACCCGGACCCGGACCCGGACCCGGACCCAGACCTGGAACCTCACCCGGACCCGGACCCGGACCCGGACCCTTACCCGGACCCGGACCCGGACTCGGACCCGGACCCGGACCCTTGCCCGGAACCGGACCCGGACCCGGACCCGGACCCGGACCCGGACCCGGACCCGGACCCTGACCATGACCCTGACCCTGACACGGAATGGCACCCTGACACCGACCCGGACCCGGACCCGGACCCGGACCCGGACCCGGACCCGGACCCGGACCCGGAACCGGACCCGGAACCGGAACCGGAACCGGAATCGGACCCGGACCCGGACCCTTACCTGGACCCGGACCCGGACCCGGACCCGGACCCGGACCCGGACCCGGACCCTTACCCGGACCCGGACCCGGACCCAGACCCGGACCCGGACCCTTTCTTGGACCCGGACCCGGACCCTGACCCGGACCCGGACCCGGACCCGGACCCGGACCCGGACCCGGACCCGGACCCGGACCCGGACCCTGACCCGGACCCTTACCCCGACCCGGATCCGGACCCGGACCCGGACCCGGACCCAGACACTTACCCGGACCCGGACCCGGACCCTTACCCGGACACGGACACGGACCCTTACCCGGACCCGGACCCGGACCCGGACCCAGACCCGGACCCTTAACCGGACCCGGACCCGGACCCGGACCCAGACCCTTACCCGGACCCGGACCCGGACCCGGACCCAGACCCGGACCCGGACCCGGACCCGGACCCGGACCCGGACCCGGACCCAGACCTGGAACCTCACCCGGACCCGGACCCGGACCCGGACCCTTACCCGGACCCGGACCCGGACCCGGACCCGGACCCGGACCCTTGCCCGGAACCGGACCCGGACCCGGACCCGGACCCGGACCCGGACCCGGACCCGGACCCTGACCATGACCCTGACCCTGACACGGAATGGCACCCTGACACCGACCCGGACCCGGACCCGGACCCGGACCCGGACCCGGACCCGGACCCGGACCCGGAACCGGACCCGGAACCGGAACCGGAACCGGAATCGGACCCGGACCCGGACCCTTACCTGGACCCGGACCCGGACCCGGACCCGGACCCGGACCCGGACCCGGACCCGGACCCGGACCCAGAACCGGACCCTTATCAGGACCCGGACCCGGACCCGGACCCGGACCCAGACACTTACCCGGACCCGGACCCGGACCCGGACCCGGACCCGGACCCGGACCCGGACCCGGACCCAGACCCGGACCCTTTACCGGACCCGGACCCGGACCCGGACCAGGACCCGGACCCGGACCCGGACCCAGACCCTTACCCGGACCCGGACCCGGACCCGGACCCGGACCCAGACCCGGACCCAGACCCGGACCCGGACCCGGACCCAGACCTGGAACCTTACCCGGACCCGGACCCGGACCCGGACCCGGACCCTTACCCGGACCCGGACCCGGACCCGGACCCGGACCCTTGCCCGGAACCGGACCCGGACCCGGACCCGGACCCGGACCCGGACCCGGACCCGGACCCGGACCCGGACCCTGACCATGACCCTGACCCTGACACGGAATGGCACCCTGACACGGACCCGGACCCGGACCCGGACCCGGACCCGGACCCGGACCCGGTCCCGGAACCGGACCCGGAACCGGAACCGGAATCGGACCCAGACCCGGACCCTTACCTGGACCCGGACCCGGACCCGGACCCGGACCCGGACCCGGACCCGGACCCGGACCCGGACCCAGAACCGGACCCTTATCAGGACCCGGACCCGGACCCGGACCCGGACCCAGACACTTACCCGGACCCGGACCCGGACCCGGACCCGGACCCGGACCCGGACCCGGACCCGGACCCGGACCCCGACCCGGACCCGGACATGGACCCGGACCCTTACCCGGACCCGGACCCGGACCCTTACCCGGACCCGGACCCGGACCCTTACCCTGTCCCTGACCCGGACCCTTACCCGAACCTGGACCCTTACCTGGACCCGGACCCGGACCCGGACCCGGACCCGGACCCGGACCCGGACCCGGACCCGGACCCGGACCCTGACCCGGACCCGGACCCTTACCCGGACCCGGACCCGGACCCGGACCCGGACCCGGACCCGGACCTCTACCCGGACCTGGACACGGAACAGGACACAGACCCGGACCCGGACCCGGACCCAGACCCGGACCCTTACCCGGACCCGGACCCGGACCCGGACCCGGACCCGGACCCTAACCCGGACCCGGACCCTTACCCGGACCCGGACCCGGACCCGGACCCGGACCCGGACCTCTACCCGGACCTGGACACGGAACAGGACACAGACCCGGACCCGGACCCGGACCCAGACCCGGACCCTTACCCGGACCCGGACCCGGACCCGGACCCGGACCCGGACCCGGACCCTTACCCGGACCCGGACCCGGACCCGGACATGGACCCGGACCCTTACCCGGACCCGGACCCGGACCCGGACCCGGACCCGGACCCGGACCCGGACCCGGACCCGGACCCGGACCCGGACCCTTACCCGGACCCGGACCCGGACCCCGACCCGGACCCGGACCCGGACCCGGACCCGGACCCTTACCCGGACCCGGACCCGGACCCAGACCCGGACCCGGACCCGGACCCGGACCCGGACCCTTACCCGGACCCGGACCCGGAACCGGACCCGGACCCGGACCCGGACCCGGACCCGGACCCGGACCCGGACCCAGACCTGGAACCTTACCCGGACCCGGACCCGGACCCGGACCCTTACCCGGACCCGGACCCGGACCCGGACCCTTGCCCGGACCCGTACCCGTACCCGTACCCGTACCCGTACCCGTACCCGTACCCGTACCCGTACCCGTACCCGGACCCGGATCCGGACCCGGACCCGGATCCGGACCCGGACCCGGACCCGGACCCGGACCAGGACCCTTACCCAGTCCCTGACCCGGACCCTTACCCGGACCTGGACCCTTACCCGGACCCGGACCCGGACCCGGACCCGGACCCGGACCCGGACCCGGACCCGGACCCGGACCCGGACCCTTACCCGGACCCTAACCCGGACCCGGACCCTTACCCGGACCCGGACCCGGACCCGGACCCAGACCCGGACCCGGACCTCTACCCGGACCTGGACACGGAACAGGACACAGACCCAGACCCGGACCCGGACCCAGACCCGGACCCGGACCCGGACCCGGACCCGGACCCGGACCCGGACCCTTACCCGGACCCGGACCCGGACCCGGACCCGGACATGGACCCGGACCCTTACCCGGACCCGGACCCGGACCCGGACCCGGACCCGGACCCGGACCCGG
This sequence comes from Arizona elegans, assembly GCA_022577455.1. Taxonomy (NCBI): domain Eukaryota; kingdom Metazoa; phylum Chordata; class Lepidosauria; order Squamata; family Colubridae; genus Arizona; species Arizona elegans. The sequence goes on from JAKOOJ010000026.1 coordinate 1,170,963, forward strand.
ACCCGGACCCGGACCCGGACCCAGACCCGGACCCGGACCCTTACCCGGACCCAGACCCGGACCCGGACCCGGACCCTTACCCGGACCCGGACACGGACCCGGACCCGGACCCGGACCCGGACCCAGACCCGGACCCGGACCCTTACCCGGACCCAGACCCGGACCCGGACCCGGACCCGGACCCGGACCCTTACCCGGACCCAGACCCGGACCCGGACCCGGACCCTTACCCGGACCCGGACCCGGACCCGGACCATTACCCGGACCCGGACCCTTTCCCGGACACGGACCCGGACTTGGACCCGGACCCGGACCCAGACCCGGACCCTTAACCGGACCCGGACCCGGACCCGGACCCGGACCCGGACCCGGACCCGGACCCGGACCCAGACCCAGACCCTTACCCGGACCCGGACTCGGAACCCGACCCGGACCCGGACCCGGACCCGGACCCGGACCCGGACCCGGACCCAGACCTGGAACCTTACCCGGACCCGGACCTGGACCCGGACCCTTGCCCGGACCCGGACCCGGACCCGGACCCGGACCCGGACCCGGACCCGTACCCGTACCCGTACCCGTACCCGTACCCGTACCCGGACCCGGATCCGGACCCGGAACCGGACCCGGACCCGGACCCGGACCAGGACCCTTACCCAGTCCCTGACCCGGACCCTTACCCGGACCTGGACCCTTACCCGGACCCGGACCCGGACCCGGACCCGGACCCGGACCCGGACCCGGACCCGGACCCGGACCCGGACCCGGACCCAAACCCGGACCCGGACCCGGACCCGGACCCGGACATGGACCCGGACCCTTACCCGGACCCGGACCCGGACCCGGACCCGGACCCGGACCCGGACCCGGACCCGGACCTCTACCCGGACCTGGACACGGAACAGGACACAGACCCGGACCCGGACCCGGACCCAGACCCGGACCCTTACCCGGACCCGGACCCGGACCCGGACCCGGACCCGGACCATTACCCGGACCCGGACCCTTTCCCGGACACGGACCCGGACTTGGACCCGGACCCGGACCCAGACCCGGACCCTTAACCGGACCCGGACCCGGACCCGGACCCGGACCCGGACCCGGACCCAGACCCAGACCCTTACCCGGACCCGGACCCGGAACCCGACCCGGACCCGGACCCGGACCCGGACCCGGACCCGGACCCGGACCCAGACCTGGAACCTTACCCGGACCCGGACCCGGACCCGGACCCTTACCCGGACCCGGACCTGGACCCGGACCCTTGCCCGGACCCGGACCCGGACCCGGACCCGGACCCGGACCCGGACCCGTACCCGTACCCGTACCCGTACCCGTACCCGGACCCGGACTCGGATCCGGACCCGGAACCGGACCCGGACCCGGACCCGGACCAGGACCCTTACCCAGTCCCTGACCCGGACCCTTACCCGGACCTGGACCCTTACCCGGACCCGGACCTGGACCCGGACCCGGACCCGGACCCGGACCCGGACCCGGACCCGGACCCGGACCCGGACCCGGACCCTAACCCGGACCCGGACCCGGACCCGGACCCGGACCCCGACCCAGACACTTACCCGGACCCGGACCCGGACCCTTACCCGGACCCGGACCCGGACCCTTACCCGGACCCGGACCCGGACCCTTACCCGGACCCGGACCCGGACCCAGACCCGGACCCTTAACCGGACCCGGACCCGGACCCGGACCCGGACCCAGACCCTTACCCGGACCCGGACCCGGACCCGGACCCAGACCCGGACCCGGACCCGGACCCGGACCCGGACCCGGACCCGGACCCAGACCTGGAACCTCACCCGGACCCGGACCCGGACCCGGACCCTTACCCGGACCCGGACCCGGACCCGGACCCGGACCCGGACCCTTGCCCGGAACCGGAACCGGACCCGGACCCGGACCCGGATCCGGACCCGGACCCGGACCCTGACCATGACGCTGACCCTGACACGGAATGGCACCCTGACACGGACCCGGACCCGGACCCGGACCCGGACCCGGACCCGGACCCGGAACCGGACCCGGACCCGGAACCGGACCCGGAACCGGAACCGGAACCGGAATCGGACCCGGACCCGGACCCTTACCTGGACCCGGACCCGGACCCGGACCCGGACCCGGACCCGGACCCGGACCCGGACCCGGACCCGGACCCAGAACCGGACCCTTATCAGGACCCGGACCCGGACCCGGACCCGGACCCAGACACTTACCCGGACCCGGACCCGGACCCGGACCCGGACCCGGACCCGGACCCGGACCCGGACCCTTAACCGGACCCGGACCCGGACCCGGACCCGGACACGGACCCAGACCCTTACCCGGACCCGGACCCGGACCCGGACCCGGACCCAGACCCGGACCCGGACCCGGACCCGGACCCGGACCCGGACCCGGACCCAGACCTGGAACCTCACCCGGACCCGGACCCGGACCCGGACCCTTACCCGGACCCGGACCCGGACCCGGACCCGGACCCGGACCCGGACCCGGACCCGGAACCGGACCCGGACCCGGAACCGGACCCGGAACCGGAACCGGAACCGGAATCGGACCCGGACCCGGACCCTTACCTGGACCCGGACCCGGACCCGGACACGGACCCGGACCCGGACACGGACCCGGACCCAGAACCGGACCCTTATCAGGACCCGGACCCGGACCCGGACCCGGACCCAGACACTTACCCGGACCCGGACCCGGACCCGGACCCGGACCTGGACCCGGACCCGGACCCGGACCCAGACCCGGACCCTTAACCGGACCCGGACCCGGACCCGGACCCGGACCCGGACCCAGACCCTTACCCGGACCCGGACCCGGACCCGGACCCAGACCCAGACCCGGACCCAGACCCGGACCCGGACCCAGACCCAGACCCTTACCCGGACCCGGACCCGGAACCCGACCCGGACCCGGACCCGGACCCGGACCCGGACCCGGACCCGGACCCGGACCCGGACCCGGACCCGGACCCTTACCCGGACCCGGACCCGGACCCGGACCCTTGCCCGGACCCGGACCCGGACCCGTACCCGGACCCGTACCCGGACCCGTACCCGGACCCGGACCCGGACCCGGACCCGGATCCGGACCCGGAACCGGACCCGGACCCGGACCCGGACCAGGACCCTTACCCAGTCCCTGACCCGGACCCTTACCCGGACCCGGACCCTTACCCGGACCCGGACCCGGACCCGGACCCGGACCCGGACCCGGACCCGGACCCGGACCCGGACCCGGACCCTAACCCGGACCCGGACCCGGACCCGGACCCGGACCCGGACCCGGACCCGGACCCGGACCCAGACACTTACCCGGACCCGGACCCGGACCCTTACCCGGACCCGGACCCGGACCCTTACCCGGACCCGGACCCGGACCCAGACCCGGACCCTTAACCGGACCCGGACCCGGACCCGGACCCGGACCCAGACCCTTACCCGGACCCGGACCCGGACCCGGACCCAGACCCGGACCCGGACCCGGACCCGGACCCGGACCCGGACCCGGACCCAGACCTGGAACCTCACCCGGACCCGGACCCGGACCCGGACCCTTACCCGGACCCGGACCCGGACCCGGACCCGGACCCTTGCCCGGAACCGGACCCGGACCCGGACCCGGACCCGGACCCGGACCCGGACCCGGACCCGGACCCTGACCATGACCCTGACCCTGACACGGAATGGCACCCTGACACGGACCCGGACCCGGACCCGGACCCGGACCCGGAACCGGACCCGGACCCGGAACCGGACCCGGACCCGGAACCGGAACCGGAACCGGAATCGGACCCGGACCCGGACCCGGACCCTTACCTGGACCCGGACCCGGACCCGGACCCGGACCCTTAACCGGACCCGGACCCGGACCCGGACCCGGACCCAGACCCTTACCCGGACCCGGACCCGGACCCGGACCCAGACCCGGACCCGGACCCGGACCCGGACCCGGACCCGGACCCGGACCCAGACCTGGAACCTCACCCGGACCCGGACCCGGACCCGGACCCTTACCCGGACCCGGACCCGGACCCGGACCCGGACCCTTGCCCGGAACCGGACCCGGACCCGGACCCGGACCCGGACCCGGACCCGGACCCGGACCCGGACCCTGACCATGACCCTGACCCTGACACGGAATGGCACCCTGACACGGACCCGGACCCGGACCCGGACCCGGACCCGGAACCGGACCCGGACCCGGAACCGGACCCGGAACCGGAACCGGAACCGGAATCGGACCCGGACCCGGACCCGGACCCTTACCTGGACCCGGACCCGGACCCGGACCCGGACCCGGACCCGGACCCGGACCCAGAACCGGACCCTTATCAGGACCCGGACCCGGACCCGGACCCGGACCCAGACACTTACCCGGACCCGGACCCGGACCCGGACCCGGACCCGGACCCGGACCCGGACCCGGACCCAGACCCGGACCCTTAACCGGACCCGGACCCGGACCCGGACCCGGACCCGGACCCAGACCCTTACCCGGACCCGGACCCTGACCCGGACCCGGACCCAGACCCAGACCCGGACCCAGACCCGGACCCGGACCCGGACCCAGACCTGGAACCTTACCCGGACCCGGACCCGGACCCGGACCCGGACCCGGACCCGGACCCTTACCCGGACCCGGATCCGGACCCGGACCCGGACCCTTGCCCGGAACCGGACCCGGACCCGGACCCGGACCCGGACCCGGACCCGGACCCTGACCATGACCCTGACCCTGACACGGAATGGCACCCTGACACGGACCCGGACCCGGACCCGGACCCGGACCCGGACCCGGACCCAGAACCGGACCCTTATCAGGACCCGGACCCGGACCCGGACCCGGACCCGGACCCGGACCCGGACCCGGACCCGGACCCGGACCTGGACCCGGACCCGGACCCGGACCCCGACCCGGACCCGGACCTGGACCCGGACCCGGACCCGGACCCCGACCCGGACCCGGACATGGACCCGGACCCGGACCCGGACCCGGACCCGGACCCGGACCCGGACCCGGACCCGGACCCGGACCCGGACCCGGACCCGGACCCGGACCCGGACCCTTACCCGGACCCGGACCCGGACCCCAACCCGGACCCGGACCCGGACCCGGACCCGGACCCTTACCCGGACCCGGACCCGGACCCTTACCCTGTCCCTGACCCGGACCCTTACCCGGACCTGGACCCTTACCCGGACCCGGACCCGGACCCGGACCCTGACCCGGACCCGGACCCTTACCCGGACCCGGACCCGGACCCGGACCCGGACCCGGACCCGGACCCGGACCTCTACCCGGACCTGGACACGGAACAGGACACAGACCCGGACCCGGACCCGGACCCGGACCCGGACCAGGACCCTTACCCAGTCCCTGACCCGGACCCTTACCCGGACCTGGACCCTTACCCGGACCCGGACCCGGACCCGGACCCGGACCCGGACCCGGACCCGGACCCGGACCCGGACCCGGACCCGGACCCGGACCCTAACCCGGACCCGGACCCATACCCGGACCCGGACCCGGACCCGGACCCGGACCCGGACCCGGACCCGGACCCGGACCCGGACCTCTACCCGGACCTGGACACGGAACAGGACACAGACCCGGACCCGGACCCGGACCCAGACCCGGACCCTTACCCGGACCCGGACCCGGACCCGGACCCGGACCCGGACCCGGACCCTTACCCGGACCCGGACCCGGACCCGGACCCGGACATGGACCCGGACCCTTACCCGGACCCGGACCCGGACCCGGACCCGGACCCGGACCCGGACCCGGACCCGGACCCGGACCCGGACCCGGACCCGGACCCGGACCCTTACCCGGACCCGGACCCGGACCCCAACCCGGACCCGGACCCGGACCCGGACCCGGACCCGGACCCGGACCCGGACCCGGACCCGGACCCTTACCCGGACCCGGACCCGGACCCTTACCCTGTCCCTGACCCGGACCCTTACCCGGACCTGGACCCTTACCCGGACCCGGACCCGGACCCGGACCCTGACCCGGACCCGGACCCTTACCCGGACCCGGACCCGGACCCGGACCCGGACCCGGACCCGGACCCGGACCTCTACCCGGACCTGGACACGGAACAGGACACAGACCCGGACCCGGACCCGGACCCGGACCCGGACCAGGACCCTTACCCAGTCCCTGACCCGGACCCTTACCCGGACCTGGACCCTTACCCGGACCCGGACCCGGACCCGGACCCGGACCCGGACCCGGACCCGGACCCGGACCCGGACCCGGACCCGGACCCGGACCCTAACCCGGACCCGGACCCTTACCCGGACCCGGACCCGGACCCGGACCCGGACCCGGACCCGGACCCGGACCCGGACCCGGACCTCTACCCGGACCTGGACACGGAACAGGACACAGACCCGGACCCGGACCCGGACCCAGACCCGGACCCTTACCCGGACCCGGACCCGGACCCGGACCCGGACCCGGACCCTTACCCGGACCCGGACCCGGACCCGGACCCGGACATGGACCCGGACCCTTACCCGGACCCGGACCCGGACCCGGACCCGGACCCGGACCCGGACCCGGACCCGGACCCGGACCCGGACCCTTACCCGGACCCGGACCCGGACCCCAACCCGGACCCGGACCCGGACCCGGACCCGGACCCTTACCCGGACCCGGACCCGGACCCGGACCCAGACCCGGACCCGGACCCGGACCCGGACCCGGACCCGGACCCGGACCCAGACCTGGAACCTCACCCGGACCCGGACCCGGACCCGGACCCTTACCCGGACCCGGACCCGGACCCGGACCCGGACCCGGACCCGGACCCTTGCCCGGAACCGGACCCGGACCCGGACCCGGACCCGGACCCGGACCCGGACCCGGACCCGGACCCGGACCCTGACCATGACCCTGACCCTGACACGGAATGGCACCCTGACACGGACCCGGACCCGGACCCGGACCCGGACCCGGACCCGGACCCGGACCCGGAACCGGACCCTTATCAGGACCCGGACCCGGACCCGGACCCGGACCCAGACACTTACCCGGACCCGGACCCGGACCCGGACCCGGACCCGGACCCGGACCCGGACCCGGACCCGGACCCGGACCCGGACCCCGACCCGGACCCGGACATGGACCCGGACCCTTACCCGGACCCGGACCCGGACCCGGACCCGGACCCGGACCCGGACCCGGACCCGGACCCGGACCCGGACCCGGACCCGGACCCTTACCCTGTCCCTGACCCGGACCCTTACCCGGACCTGGACCCTTACCCGGACCCGGACCCGGACCCGGACCCGGACCCGGACCCGGACCCGGACCCGGACCCGGACCCTAACCCGGACCCGGACCCTTACCCGGACCCGGACCCGGACCCGGACCCGGACCCGGACCCGGACCCGGACCCGGACCTCTACCCGGACCTGGACACGGAACAGGACACAGACCCGGACCCGGACCCGGACCCAGACCCGGACCCGGACCCGGACCCGGACCCAGACCCGGACCCTTACCCGGACCCGGACCCGGACCCGGACCCGGACCCGGACCCTTACCCGGACCCGGACCCGGACCCGGACCCGGACCCGGACATGGACCCGGACCCTTACCCGGACCCGGACCCGGACCCGGACCCGGACCCGGACCCGGACCCGGACCCGGACCCGGACCCGGACCCGGACCCGGACCCTTACCCGGACCCGGACCCGGACCCCGGACCCGGACCCGGACCCGGACCCGGACCCGGACCCTTACCCGGACCCTTACCCGGACCCGGACCCGGACCCGGACCCGGACCCGGACATGGACCCGGACCCTTACCCGGACCCGGACCCGGACCCGGACCCTTACCCGGACCCGGACCCGGACCCGGACCCTTACCCGGACCCGGACCCGGACCCAGACCCGGACCCGGACCCGGACCCGGACCCGGACCCTTACCCGGACCCGTACCCTTACCCGGACCCGGACCCGGACCCGGACCCTTACCCGGACCCGGACCCGGACCCGGACCCTTACCCGGACCCGGACCCGGACCCGGACCCTTACCCGGACCCGGACCCGGACCCAGACCCGGACCCGGACCCGGACCCGGACCCTTACCCGGACCCGTACCCTTACCCGGACCCGGACCCGGACCCGGACCCGGACCTCTACCCGGACCTGGACACGGAACAGGACACAGACCCGGACCCGGACCCGGACCCAGACCCGGACCCTTACCCGGACCCGGACCCGGACCCGGACCCGGACCCGGACCATTACCCGGACCCGGACCCTTTCCCGGACACGGACCCGGACCTGGACCCGGACCCGGACCCAGACCCGGACCCTTAACCGGACCCGGACCCGGACCCGGACCCGGACCCGGACCCAGACCCAGACCCTTACCCGGACCCGGACCCGGAACCGGACCCGGACCCGGACCCGGACCCGGACCCGGACCCAGACCTGGAACCTTACCCGGACCCGGACCCGGACCCGGACCCTTACCCGGACCCGGACCCGGACCCGGACCCGGACCCGGACCCGGACCCGGACCCGGACCCTTACCCCGACCCGGATCCGGACCCGGACCCGGACCCGGACCCGGACCCGGACCCGGACCCTTACCCGGACCCGGACCCGGACCCGGACCCAGACCCGGACCCGGACCCGGACCCGGACCCGGACCCGGACCCGGACCCAGACCTGGAACCTCACCCGGACCCGGACCCGGACCCGGACCCTTACCCGGACCCGGACCCGGACCCGGACCCGGACCCGGACCCGGACCCTTGCCCGGAACCGGACCCGGACCCGGACCCGGACCCGGACCCGGACCCGGACCCGGACCCGGACCCTGACCATGACCCTGACCCTGACACGGAATGGCACCCTGACACGGACCCGGACCCGGACCCGGACCCGGACCCGGACCCGGACCCGGACCCGGAACCGGACCCTTATCAGGACCCGGACCCGGACCCGGACCCGGACCCAGACACTTACCCGGACCCGGACCCGGACCCGGACCCGGACCCGGACCCGGACCCGGACCCGGACCCGGACCCGGACCCGGACCCGGACCCCGACCCGGACCCGGACATGGACCCGGACCCTTACCCGGACCCGGACCCGGACCCGGACCCGGACCCGGACCCGGACCCGGACCCGGACCCGGACCCGGACCCTTACCCTGTCCCTGACCCGGACCCTTACCCGGACCTGGACCCTTACCCGGACCCGGACCCGGACCCGGACCCGGACCCGGACCCGGACCCGGACCCGGACCCGGACCCGGACCCTAACCCGGACCTCTACCCGGACCCGGACACGGAACAGGACACAGACCCGGACCCGGACCCGGACCCAGACCCGGACCCGGACCCGGACCCGGACCCAGACCCGGACCCTTACCCGGACCCGGACCCGGACCCGGACCCGGACCCGGACCCTTACCCGGACCCGGACCCGGACCCGGACCCGGACCCGGACATGGACCCGGACCCTTACCCGGACCCGGACCCGGACCCGGACCCGGACCCGGACCCGGACCCGGACCCGGACCCGGACCCGGACCCGGACCCGGACCCTTACCCGGACCCGGACCCGGACCCCGGACCCGGACCCGGACCCGGACCCGGACCCGGACCCTTACCCGGACCCGGACCCGGACCCAGACCCGGACCCGGACCCGGACCCGGACCCTTACCCGGACCCGGACCCGGACCCGGACCCGGACCCGGACCCGGACCCGGACCCGGACCCGGACCCTTACCCGGACCCGGACCCGGACCCGGACCCTTACCCGGACCCGGACCCGGACCCAGACCCGGACCCGGACCCGGACCCGGACCCTTACCCGGACCCGTACCCTTACCCGGACCCGGACCCGGACCCGGACCCGGACCTCTACCCGGACCTGGACACGGAACAGGACACAGACCCGGACCCGGACCCGGACCCAGACCCGGACCCTTACCCGGACCCGGACCCGGACCCGGACCCGGACCCGGACCATTACCCGGACCCGGACCCTTTCCCGGACACGGACCCGGACCTGGACCCGGACCCGGACCCAGACCCGGACCCTTAACCGGACCCGGACCCGGACCCGGACCCGGACCCGGACCCAGACCCAGACCCTTACCCGGACCCGGACCCGGACCCGGAACCGGACCCGGACCCGGACCCGGACCCGGACCCGGACCCAGACCTGGAACCTTACCCGGACCCGGACCCGGACCCGGACCCTTACCCGGACCCGGACCCGGACCCGGACCCGGACCCGGACCCGGACCCTGACCCGGACCCTTACCCCGACCCGGATCCGGACCCGGACCCGGACCCGGACCCGGACCCAGACACTTACCCGGACCCGGACCCGGACCCTTACCCGGACACGGACACGGACCCTTACCCGGACCCGGACCCGGACCCAGACCCGGACCCGGACCCTTTCTCGGACCCGGACCCAGACCCTGACCCGGACCCGGACCCGGACCCGGACCCGGACCCGGACCCGGACCCGGACCCGGACCCAGACCCGGACCCTTAACCGGACCCGGACCCGGACCCGGACCCGGACCCAGACCCTTACCCGGACCCGGACCCGGACCCGGACCCGGACCCGGACCCGGACCCGGACCCGGACCCGGACCCGGACCCGGACCCAGACCTGGAACCTTACCCGGACCCGGACCCGGACCCGGACCCTTACCTGGACCCGGACCCGGACCCGGACCCGGACCCGGACCCGGACCCGGACCCGGACCCAGAACCGGACCCTTATCAGGACCCGGACCCGGACCCGGACCCAGACACTTACCCGGACCCGGACCCGGACCCGGACCCGGACCCGGACCCGGACCCGGACCCGGACCCAGACCCGGACCCTTAACCGGACCCGGACCCGGACCCGGACCCGGACGCGGACCCAGACCCTTACCCGGACCCGGACCCGGACCCGGACCCAGACCCAGACCCGGACCCGGACCCGGACCCGGACCCTTACCCGGACCCGGACCCGGACCCGGACCCGGACCCTTGCCCGGAACCGGACCCGGACCCGGACGCGGACCCGGACCCGGACCCGGACCCGGACACTGACCATGACCCTGACCCTGACACGGAATGGCACCCTGACACGGACCCGGACCCGGACCCGGACCCGGACCCGGACCCGGACCCGGACCCGGAACCGGACTCGGAACCGGACCCGGAATCGGACCCAGACCCGGACCCTTACCTGGACCCGGACCCGGACCCGGACCCGGACCCGGACCCGGACCCGGACCCGGACCCGGACCCGGACCCGGACCCAGAACCGGACCCTTATCAGGACCCGGACCCGGACCCGGACCCGGACCCAGACCTGGAACCTTACCCGGACCCGGACCCGGACCCGGACCCTTACCCGGACCCGGACCCGGACCCGGACCCTTGCCCGGACCCGTACCCGTACCCGTACCCGTACCCGTACCCGTACCCGTACCCGTACCCGTACCCGGACCCGGACCAGGACCCTTACCCAGTCCCTGACCCGGACCCTTACCCGGACCTGGACCCTTACCCGGACCCGGACCCGGACCCGGACCCGGACCCGGACCCGGACCCGGACCCGGACCCGGACCCGGACCCGGACCCGGACCCTAACCCGGACCCGGACCCTTACCCGGACCCGGACCCGGACCCGGACCCGGACCCGGACCTCTACCCGGACCTGGACACGGAACAGGACACAGACCCGGACCCGGACCCGGACCCAGACCCGGACCCTTACCCGGACCCGGACCCGGACCCTTACCCGGACCCGGACCCGGACCCTTACCCGGACCCGGACCCGGACCCGGACCCGGACATGGACCCGGATCCTTACCCGGACCCGGACCCGGACCCGGACCCGGACCCGGACCCGGACCCGGACCCGGACCCGGACCCGGACCCGGAACCTTACCCGGACCCGGACCCGGACCCCAACCCGGACCCGGACCCGGACCCGGACCCGGACCCTTACCCGGACGCGGACCCGGACCCAGACCCGGACCCGGACCCGGACCCTTACCCGGACCCGGACCCGGACCCGGACCCGGACCCGGACCCGGACCCGGACCCGGACCTCTACCCGGACCTGGACACGGAACAGGACACAGACCCGGACCCGGACCCGGACCCAGACCCGGACCCTTACCCGGACCCGGACCCGGACCCGGACCCGGACCCGGACCCGGACCATTACCCGGACCCGGACCCTTTCCCGGACACGGACCCGGACTTGGACCCGGACCCGGACCCAGACCCGGACCCTTAACCGGACCCGGACCCGGACCCGGACCCGGACCCGGACCCGGACCCAGACCCAGACCCTTACCCGGACCCGGACCCGGAACCCGACCCGGACCCGGACCCGGACCCGGACCCGGACCCGGACCCGGACCCGGACCCAGACCTGGAACCTTACCCGGACCCGGACCCGGACCCGGACCCTTACCCTGACCCGGACCCGGACCCGGACCCTTGCCCGGACCCGGACCCGGACCCGGACCCGGACCCGGACCCGGACCCGGACCCGTACCCGTACCCGTACCCGTACCCGGACCCGGACCCGGATCCGGACCCGGAACCGGACCCGGACCCGGACCCGGACCAGGACCCTTACCCAGTCCCTGACCCGGACCCTTACCCGGACCTGGACCCTTACCCAGACCCGGACCCGGACCCGGACCCGGACCCGGACCCGGACCCGGACCCGGACCCTAACCCGGACCCGGACCCGGACCCGGACCCGGACCCGGACCCGGACCCTTACCCGGACCCGGACCCGGACCCGGACCCTTACCCGGACCCGGACCCGGACCCAGACCCGGACCCGGACCCTTTCTTGGACCCGGACCCGGACCCTGACCCGGACCCGGACCCGGACCCGGACCCGGACCCGGACCCGGACCCGGACCCGGACCCGGACCCGGACACGGACCCTGACCCGGACCCTTACCCCGACCCGGATCCGGACCCGGACCCGGACCCGGACCCAGACACTTACCCGGACCCGGACCCGGACCCTTACCCGGACACGGACACGGACCCTTACCCGGACCCGGACCCGGACCCGGACCCAGACCCGGACCCTTAACCGGACCCGGACCCGGACCCGGACCCAGACCCTTACCCGGACCCGGACCCGGACCCGGACCCAGACCCGGACCCGGACCCGGACCCGGACCCGGACCCGGACCCAGACCTGGAACCTCACCCGGACCCGGACCCGGACCCGGACCCTTACCCGGACCCGGACCCGGACCCGGACCCGGACCCGGACCCTTGCCCGGAACCGGACCCGGACCCGGACCCGGACCCGGACCCGGACCCGGACCCGGACCCTGACCATGACCCTGACCCTGACACGGAATGGCACCCTGACACCGACCCGGACCCGGACCCGGACCCGGACCCGGACCCGGACCCGGACCCGGACCCGGAACCGGACCCGGAACCGGAACCGGAACCGGAATCGGACCCGGACCCGGACCCTTACCTGGACCCGGACCCGGACCCGGACCCGGACCCGGACCCGGACCCGGACCCGGACCCTTACCCGGACCCGGACCCGGACCCAGACCCGGACCCGGACCCTTTCTTGGACCCGGACCCGGACCCTGACCCGGACCCGGACCCGGACCCGGACCCGGACCCGGACCCGGACCCGGACCCGGACCCGGACCCTGACCCGGACCCTTACCCCGACCCGGATCCGGACCCGGACCCGGACCCGGACCCAGACACTTACCCGGACCCGGACCCGGACCCTTACCCGGACACGGACACGGACCCTTACCCGGACCCGGACCCGGACCCGGACCCGGACCCAGACCCGGACCCTTAACCGGACCCGGACCCGGACCCGGACCCAGACCCTTACCCGGACCCGGACCCGGACCCGGACCCAGACCCGGACCCGGACCCGGACCCGGACCCGGACCCGGACCCGGACCCGGACCCAGACCTGGAACCTCACCCGGACCCGGACCCGGACCCGGACCCTTACCCGGACCCGGACCCGGACCCGGACCCGGACCCGGACCCTTGCCCGGAACCGGACCCGGACCCGGACCCGGACCCGGACCCGGACCCGGACCCGGACCCTGACCATGACCCTGACCCTGACACGGAATGGCACCCTGACACCGACCCGGACCCGGACCCGGACCCGGACCCGGACCCGGACCCGGACCCGGACCCGGAACCGGACCCGGAACCGGAACCGGAACCGGAATCGGACCCGGACCCGGACCCTTACCTGGACCCGGACCCGGACCCGGACCCGGACCCGGACCCGGACCCGGACCCGGACCCGGACCCAGAACCGGACCCTTATCAGGACCCGGACCCGGACCCGGACCCGGACCCAGACACTTACCCGGACCCGGACCCGGACCCGGACCCGGACCCGGACCCGGACCCGGACCCGGACCCAGACCCGGACCCTTTACCGGACCCGGACCCGGACCCGGACCCGGACCCGGACCCGGACCCGGACCCAGACCCTTACCCGGACCCGGACCCGGACCCGGACCCGGACCCAGACCCGGACCCAGACCCGGACCCGGACCCGGACCCAGACCTGGAACCTTACCCGGACCCGGACCCGGACCCGGACCCGGACCCTTACCCGGACCCGGACCCGGACCCGGACCCGGACCCTTGCCCGGAACCGGACCCGGACCCGGACCCGGACCCGGACCCGGACCCGGACCCGGACCCGGACCCGGACCCTGACCATGACCCTGACCCTGACACGGAATGGCACCCTGACACGGACCCGGACCCGGACCCGGACCCGGACCCGGACCCGGACCCGGTCCCGGAACCGGACCCGGAACCGGAACCGGAATCGGACCCAGACCCGGACCCTTACCTGGACCCGGACCCGGACCCGGACCCGGACCCGGACCCGGACCCGGACCCGGACCCGGACCCGGACCCAGAACCGGACCCTTATCAGGACCCGGACCCGGACACGGACCCGGACCCAGACACTTACCCGGACCCGGACCCGGACCCGGACCCGGACCCGGACCCGGACCCGGACCCGGACCCGGACCCCGACCCGGACCCGGACATGGACCCGGACCCTTACCCGGACCCGGACCCGGACCCTTACCCGGACCCGGACCCGGACCCTTACCCTGTCCCTGACCCGGACCCTTACCCGAACCTGGACCCTTACCTGGACCCGGACCCGGACCCGGACCCGGACCCGGACCCGGACCCGGACCCGGACCCGGACCCGGACCCGGACCCTGACCCGGACCCGGACCCTTACCCGGACCCGGACCCGGACCCGGACCCGGACCCGGACCCGGACCTCTACCCGGACCTGGACACGGAACAGGACACAGACCCGGACCCGGACCCGGACCCAGACCCGGACCCTTACCCGGACCTGGACCCGGACCCGGACCCGGACCCGGACCCTAACCCGGACCCGGACCCTTACCCGGACCCGGACCCGGACCCGGACCCGGACCCGGACCTCTACCCGGACCTGGACACGGAACAGGACACAGACCCGGACCCGGACCCGGACCCAGACCCGGACCCTTACCCGGACCCGGACCCGGACCCGGACCCGGACCCGGACCCGGACCCTTACCCGGACCCGGACCCGGACCCGGACATGGACCCGGACCCTTACCCGGACCCGGACCCGGACCCGGACCCGGACCCGGACCCGGACCCGGACCCGGACCCGGACCCGGACCCGGACCCGGACCCGGACCCTTACCCGGACCCGGACCCGGACCCCGACCCGGACCCGGACCCGGACCCGGACCCGGACCCTTACCCGGACCCGGACCCGGACCCAGACCCGGACCCGGACCCGGACCCGGACCCGGACCCTTACCCGGACCCGGACCCGGAACCGGACCCGGACCCGGACCCGGACCCGGACCCGGACCCGGACCCGGACCCAGACCTGGAACCTTACCCGGACCCGGACCCGGACCCGGACCCTTACCCGGACCCGGACCCGGACCCGGACCCTTGCCCGGACCCGTACCCGTACCCATACCCGTACCCGTACCCGTACCCGGACCCGTACCCGTACCCGGACCCGGATCCGGACCCGGACCCGGATCCGGACCCGGACCCGGACCCGGACCCGGACCAGGACCCTTACCCAGTCCCTGACCCGGACCCTTACCCGGACCTGGACCCTTACCCGGACCCGGACCCGGACCCGGACCCGGACCCGGACCCGGACCCGGACCCGGACCCGGACCCGGACCCGGACCCTTACCCGGACCCTAACCCGGACCCGGACCCTTACCCGGACCCGGACCCGGACCCGGACCCAGACCCGGACCCGGACCTCTACCCGGACCTGGACACGGAACAGGACACAGACCCAGACCCGGACCCGGACCCAGACCCGGACCCTTACCCGGACCCGGACCCGGACCCGGACCCGGACCCGGACCCGGACCCTTACCCGGACCCGGACCCGGACCCGGACCCGGACATGGACCCGGACCCTTACCCGGACCCGGACCCGGACCCGGACCCGGACCCGGACCCGGACCCGGACCCGGACCCGGACCCGGACCCAGACCCGGACCCGGACCCTTACCCGGACCCAGACCCGGACCCGGACCCGGACCAGGACCCTTACCCAGTCCCTGACCCGGACCCTTACCCGGACCTGGACCCTTACCCGGACCCGGACCCGGACCCGGACCCGGACCCGGACCCGGACCCGGACCCGGACCCGGACCCAAACCCGGACCCGGACCCGGACCCGGACCCGGACATGGACCCGGACCCTTACCCGGACCCGGACCCGGACCCGGACCCGGACCCGGACCCGGACCCGGACCCGGACCTCTACCCGGACCTGGACACGGAACAGGACACAGACCCGGACCCGGACCCGGACCCAGACCCGGACCCTTACCCGGACCCGGACCCGGACCCGGACCCGGACCCGGACCATTACCCGGACCCGGACCCTTTCCCGGACACGGACCCGGACTTGGACCCGGACCCGGACCCAGACCCGGACCCTTAACCGGACCCGGACCCGGACCCGGACCCGGACCCGGACCCGGACCCAGACCCAGACCCTTACCCGGACCCGGACCCGGAACCCGACCCGGACCCGGACCCGGACCCGGACCCGGACCCGGACCCGGACCCAGACCTGGAACCTTACCCGGACCCGGACCCGGACCCGGACCCTTACCCGGACCCGGACCTGGACCCGGACCCTTGCCCGGACCCGGACCCGGACCCGGACCCGGACCCGGACCCGGACCCGGACCCGTACCCGTACCCGTACCCGGACCCGGACTCGGATCCGGACCCGGAACCGGACCCGGACCCGGACCCGGACCAGGACCCTTACCCAGTCCCTGACCCGGACCCTTACCCGGACCTGGACCCTTACCCGGACCCGGACCTGGACCCGGACCCGGACCCGGACCCGGACCAGGACCCGGACCCGGACCCGGACCCGGACCCGGACCCGGACCCTAACCCGGACCCGGACCCGGACCCGGACCCGGACCCCGACCCAGACACTTACCCGGACCCGGACCCGGACCCTTACCCGGACCCGGACCCGGACCCTTACCCGGACCCGGACCCGGACCCTTACCCGGACCCGGACCCGGACCCAGACCCGGACCCTTAACCGGACCCGGACCCGGACCCGGACCCGGACCCAGACCCTTACCCGGACCCGGACCCGGACCCGGACCCAGACCCGGACCCGGACCCGGACCCGGACCCGGACCCGGACCCGGACCCAGACCTGGAACCTCACCCGGACCCGGACCCGGACCCGGACCCTTACCCGGACCCGGACCCGGACCCGGACCCGGACCCGGACCCTTGCCCGGAACCGGAACCGGACCCGGACCCGGACCCGGACCCGGACCCGGACCCGGACCCGGACCCTGACCATGACGCTGACCCTGACACGGAATGGCACCCTGACACGGACCCGGACCCGGACCCGGACCCGGACCCGGACCCGGACCCGGAACCGGACCCGGACCCGGAACCGGACCCGGAACCGGAACCGGAACCGGAATCGGACCCGGACCCGGACCCTTACCTGGACCCGGACCCGGACCCGGACCCGGACCCGGACCCGGACCCGGACCCGGACCCGGACCCGGACCCAGAACCGGACCCTTATCAGGACCCGGACCCGGACCCGGACCCGGACCCAGACACTTACCCGGACCCGGACCCAGACCCGGACCCGGACCCGGACCCGGACCCGGACCCGGACCCTTAACCGGACCCGGACCCGGACCCGGACCCGGACACGGACCCAGACCCTTACCCGGACCCGGACCCGGACCCGGACCCAGACCCGGACCCGGACCCGGACCCGGACCCGGACCCGGACCCGGACCCGGACCCAGACCTGGAACCTCACCCGGACCCGGACCCGGACCCGGACCCTTACCCGGACCCGGACCCGGACCCGGACCCGGACCCGGACCCGGACCCGGAACCGGACCCGGACCCGGAACCGGACCCGGAACCGGAACCGGAACCGGAATCGGACCCGGACCCGGACCCTTACCTGGACCCGGACCCGGACCCGGACACGGACCCGGACCCGGACACGGACCCGGACCCAGAACCGGACCCTTATCAGGACCCGGACCCGGACCCGGACCCGGACCCAGACACTTACCCGGACCCGGACCCGGACCCGGACCCGGACCTGGACCCGGACCCGGACCCGGACCCAGACCCGGACCCTTAACCGGACCCGGACCCGGACCCGGACCCGGACCCGGACCCAGACCCTTACCCGGACCCGGACCCGGACCCGGACCCAGACCCAGACCCGGACCCAGACCCGGACCCGGACCCAGACCCAGACCCTTACCCGGACCCGGACCCGGAACCCGACCCGGACCCGGACCCGGACCCGGACCCGGACCCGGACCCGGACCCGGACCCGGACCCGGACCCGGACCCTTACCCGGACCCGGACCCGGACCCGGACCCTTGCCCGGACCCGGACCCGGACCCGTACCCGGACCCGTACCCGGACCCGTACCCGGACCCGTACCCGGACCCGGACCCGGATCCGGACCCGGAACCGGACCCGGACCCGGACCCGGACCAGGACCCTTACCCAGTCCCTGACCCGGACCCTTACCCGGACCCGGACCCTTACCCGGACCCGGACCCGGACCCGGACCCGGACCCGGACCCGGACCCGGACCCGGACCCGGACCCGGACCCGGACCCTAACCCGGACCCGGACCCGGACCCGGACCCGGACCCGGACCCGGACCCGGACCCGGACCCAGACACTTACCCGGACCCGGACCCGGACCCTTACCCGGACCCGGACCCGGACCCTTACCCGGACCCGGACCCGGACCCAGACCCGGACCCTTAACCGGACCCGGACCCGGACCCGGACCCGGACCCAGACCCTTACCCGGACCCGGACCCGGACCCGGACCCAGACCCGGACCCGGACCCGGACCCGGACCCGGACCCGGACCCGGACCCAGACCTGGAACCTCACCCGGACCCGGACCCGGACCCGGACCCTTACCCGGACCCGGACCCGGACCCGGACCCGGACCCTTGCCCGGAACCGGACCCGGACCCGGACCCGGACCCGGACCCGGACCCGGACCCGGACCCTGACCATGACCCTGACCCTGACACGGAATGGCACCCTGACACGGACCCGGACCCGGACCCGGACCCGGACCCGGACCCGGAACCGGACCCGGACCCGGAACCGGACCCGGAACCGGAACCGGAACCGGAATCGGACCCGGACCCGGACCCTTACCTGGACCCGGACCCGGACCCGGACCCGGACCCGGACCCGGACCCGGACCCAGAACCGGACCCTTATCAGGACCCGGACCCGGACCCGGACCCGGACCCAGACACTTACCCGGACCCGGACCCGGACCCGGACCCGGACCCGGACCCGGACCCGGACCCGGACCCAGACCCGGACCCTTAACCGGACCCGGACCCGGACCCGGACCCGGACCCGGACCCAGACCCTTACCCGGACCCGGACCCTGACCCGGACCCGGACCCGGACCCAGACCCGGACCCAGACCCGGACCCGGACCCGGACCCAGACCTGGAACCTTACCCGGACCCGGACCCGGACCCGGACCCGGACCCGGACCCGGACCCTTACCCGGACCCGGATCCGGACCCGGACCCGGACCCTTGCCCGGAACCGGACCCGGACCCGGACCCGGACCCGGACCCGGACCCGGACCCTGACCATGACCCTGACCCTGACACGGAATGGCACCCTGACACGGACCCGGACCCGGAACCGGACCCGGACCCGGACCCGGACCCAGAACCGGACCCTTATCAGGACCCGGACCCGGACCCGGACCCGGACCCGGACCCGGACCCGGACTCGGACCCGGACCCGGACCCGGACCAGGACCCGGACCCGGACCCGGACCCCGACCCGGACCCGGACCTGGACCCGGACCCGGACCCGGACCCCGACCCGGACCCGGACATGGACCCGGACCCTTACCCGGACCCGGACCCGGACCCGGACCCGGACCCGGACCCGGACCCGGACCCGGACCCGGACCCGGACCCGGACCCGGACCCGGACCCGGACCCTTACCCGGACCCGGACCCGGACCCCAACCCGGACCCGGACCCGGACCCGGACCCGGACCCTTACCCGGACCCGGACCCGGACCCTTACCCTGTCCCTGACCCGGACCCTTACCCGGACCTGGACCCTTACCCGGACCCGGACCCGGACCCGGACCCTGACCCGGACCCGGACCCTTACCCGGACCCGGACCCGGACCCGGACCCGGACCCGGACCCGGACCCGGACCTCTACCCGGACCTGGACACGGAACAGGACACAGACCCGGACCCGGACCCGGACCCGGACCCGGACCAGGACCCTTACCCAGTCCCTGACCCGGACCCTTACCCGGACCTGGACCCTTACCCGGACCCGGACCCGGACCCGGACCCGGACCCTTACCCGGACCCGGACCCGGACCCAGACCCGGACCCGGACCCGGACCCGGACCCGGACCCTTACCCGGACCCGGACCCGGAACCGGACCCGGACCCGGACCCGGACCCGGACCCGGACCCGGACCCGGACCCAGACCTGGAACCTTACCCGGACCCGGACCCGGACCCGGACCCTTACCCGGACCCGGACCCGGACCCGGACCCTTGCCCGGACCCGTACCCGTACCCATACCCGTACCCGTACCCGTACCCGTACCCGTACCCGTACCCGGACCCGGATCCGGACCCGGACCCGGATCCGGACCCGGACCCGGACCCGGACCCGGACCAGGACCCTTACCCAGTCCCTGACCCGGACCCTTACCCGGACCTGGACCCTTACCCGGACCCGGACCCGGACCCGGACCCGGACCCGGACCCGGACCCGGACCCGGACCCTTACCCGGACCCTAACCCGGACCCGGACCCTTACCCGGACCCGGACCCGGACCCGGACCCAGACCCGGACCCGGACCTCTACCCGGACCTGGACACGGAACAGGACACAGACCCAGACCCGGACCCGGACCCAGACCCGGACCCTTACCCGGACCCGGACCCGGACCCGGACCCGGACCCGGACCCGGACCCTTACCCGGACCCGGACCCGGACCCGGACCCGGACATGGACCCGGACCCTTACCCGGACCCGGACCCGGACCCGGACCCGGACCCGGACCCGGACCCGGACCCGGACCCGGACCCGGACCCGGACCCGGACCCGGACCCAGACCCGGACCCGGACCCTTACCCGGACCCAGACCCGGACCCGGACCCGGACCAGGACCCTTACCCAGTCCCTGACCCGGACCCTTACCCGGACCTGGACCCTTACCCGGACCCGGACCCGGACCCGGACCCGGACCCGGACCCGGACCCGGACCCGGACCCGGACCCAAACCCGGACCCGGACCCGGACCCGGACCCGGACATGGACCCGGACCCTTACCCGGACCCGGACCCGGACCCGGACCCAGACCCGGACCCTTAACCGGACCCGGACCCGGACCCGGACCCGGACCCGGACCCAGACCCTTACCCGGACCCGGACCCTGACCCGGACCCGGACCCGGACCCAGACCCGGACCCAGACCCGGACCCGGACCCGGACCCAGACCTGGAACCTTACCCGGACCCGGACCCGGACCCGGACCCGGACCCGGACCCGGACCCTTACCCGGACCCGGATCCGGACCCGGACCCGGACCCTTGCCCGGAACCGGACCCGGACCCGGACCCGGACCCGGACCCGGACCCGGACCCTGACCATGACCCTGACCCTGACACGGAATGGCACCCTGACACGGACCCGGACCCGGACCCGGACCCGGACCCGGACCCGGACCCAGAACCGGACCCTTATCAGGACCCGGACCCGGACCCGGACCCGGACCCGGACCCGGACCCGGACTCGGACCCGGACCCGGACCCGGACCAGGACCCGGACCCGGACCCGGACCCCGACCCGGACCCGGACCCGGACCCGGACCCGGACCCGGACCCCGACCCGGACCCGGACATGGACCCGGACCCTTACCCGGACCCGGACCCGGACCCGGACCCGGACCCGGACCCGGACCCGGACCCGGACCCGGACCCGGACCCGGACCCTTACCCGGACCCGGACCCGGACCCCAACCCGGACCCGGACCCGGACCCGGACCCGGACCCTTACCCGGACCCGGACCCGGACCCTTACCCTGTCCCTGACCCGGACCCTTACCCGGACCTGGACCCTTACCCGGACCCGGACCCGGACCCGGACCCTGACCCGGACCCGGACCCTTACCCGGACCCGGACCCGGACCCGGACCCGGACCCGGACCCGGACCCGGACCTCTACCCGGACCTGGACACGGAACAGGACACAGACCCGGACCCGGACCCGGACCCGGACCCGGACCAGGACCCTTACCCAGTCCCTGACCCGGACCCTTACCCGGACCTGGACCCTTACCCGGACCCGGACCCGGACCCGGACCCGGACCCTTACCCGGACCCGGACCCGGACCCAGACCCGGACCCGGACCCGGACCCGGACCCGGACCCTTACCCGGACCCGGACCCGGAACCGGACCCGGACCCGGACCCGGACCCGGACCCGGACCCGGACCCGGACCCAGACCTGGAACCTTACCCGGACCCGGACCCGGACCCGGACCCTTACCCGGACCCGGACCCGGACCCGGACCCTTGCCCGGACCCGTACCCGTACCCATACCCGTACCCGTACCCGTACCCGTACCCGTACCCGTACCCGGACCCGGATCCGGACCCGGACCCGGATCCGGACCCGGACCCGGACCCGGACCCGGACCAGGACCCTTACCCAGTCCCTGACCCGGACCCTTACCCGGACCTGGACCCTTACCCGGACCCGGACCCGGACCCGGACCCGGACCCGGACCCGGACCCGGACCCGGACCCGGACCCGGACCCTTACCCGGACCCTAACCCGGACCCGGACCCTTACCCGGACCCGGACCCGGACCCGGACCCAGACCCGGACCCGGACCTCTACCCGGACCTGGACACGGAACAGGACACAGACCCAGACCCGGACCCGGACCCAGACCCGGACCCTTACCCGGACCCGGACCCGGACCCGGACCCGGACCCGGACCCGGACCCTTACCCGGACCCGGACCCGGACCCGGACCCGGACATGGACCCTTACCCAGTCCCTGACCCGGACCCTTACCCGGACCTGGACCCTTACCCGGACCCGGACCCGGACCCGGACCCGGACCCGGACCCGGACCCGGACCCGGACCCGGACCCTAACCCGGACCCGGACCCTTACCCGGACCCGGACCCGGACCCGGACCCGGACCCGGACCCGGACCCGGACCCGGACCCGGACCTCTACCCGGACCTGGACACGGAACAGGACACAGACCCGGACCCGGACCCGGACCCAGACCCGGACCCTTACCCGGACCCGGACCCGGACCCGGACCCGGACCCGGACCCTTACCCGGACCCGGACCCGGACCCGGACCCGGACATGGACCCGGACCCTTACCCGGACCCGGACCCGGACCCGGACCCGGACCCGGACCCGGACCCGGACCCGGACCCGGACCCGGACCCTTACCCGGACCCGGACCCGGACCCCAACCCGGACCCGGACCCGGACCCGGACCCGGACCCTTACCCGGACCCGGACCCGGACCCGGACCCAGACCCGGACCCGGACCCGGACCCGGACCCGGACCCGGACCCGGACCCGGACCCGGACCCGGACCCGGACCCGGACCCGGACCCTTACCCGGACCCGGACCCGGACCCCAACCCGGACCCGGACCCGGACCCGGACCCGGACCCGGACCCTTACCCGGACCCGGACCCGGACCCTTACCCTGTCCCTGACCCGGACCCTTACCCGGACCTGGACCCTTACCCGGACCCGGACCCGGACCCGGACCCTGACCCGGACCCGGACCCTTACCCGGACCCGGACCCGGACCCGGACCCGGACCCGGACCCGGACCCGGACCTCTACCCGGACCTGGACACGGAACAGGACACAGACCCGGACCCGGACCCGGACCCGGACCCGGACCAGGACCCTTACCCAGTCCCTGACCCGGACCCTTACCCGGACCTGGACCCTTACCCGGACCCGGACCCGGACCCGGACCCGGACCCGGACCCGGACCCGGACCCGGACCCGGACCCGGACCCGGACCCGGACCCTAACCCGGACCCGGACCCTTACCCGGACCCGGACCCGGACCCGGACCCGGACCCGGACCCGGACCCGGACCCGGACCCGGACCTCTACCCGGACCTGGACACGGAACAGGACACAGACCCGGACCCGGACCCGGACCCAGACCCGGACCCTTACCCGGACCCGGACCCGGACCCGGACCCGGACCCGGACCCTTACCCGGATCCGGACCCGGACCCGGACCCGGACATGGACCCGGACCCTTACCCGGACCCGGACCCGGACCCGGACCCGGACCCGGACCCGGACCCGGACCCGGACCCGGACCCGGACCCGGACCCTTACCCGGACCCGGACCCGGACCCCAACCCGGACCCGGACCCGGACCCGGACCCGGACCCTTACCCGGACCCGGACCCGGACCCGGACCCAGACCCGGACCCGGACCCGGACCCGGACCCGGACCCGGACCCGGACCCAGACCTGGAACCTCACCCGGACCCGGACCCGGACCCGGACCCTTACCCGGACCCGGACCCGGACCCGGACCCGGACCCGGACCCGGACCCTTGCCCGGAACCGGACCCGGACCCGGACCCGGACCCGGACCCGGACCCGGACCCGGACCCGGACCCTGACCATGACCCTGACCCTGACACGGAATGGCACCCTGACACGGACCCGGACCCGGACCCGGACCCGGACCCGGACCCGGACCCGGACCCGGACCCGGACCCGGAACCGGACCCTTATCAGGACCCGGACCCGGACCCGGACCCGGACCCAGACACTTACCCGGACCCGGACCCGGACCCGGACCCGGACCCGGACCCGGACCCGGACCCGGACCCGGACCCGGACCCCGACCCGGACCCGGACATGGACCCGGACCCTTACCCGGACCCGGACCCGGACCCGGACCCGGACCCGGACCCGGACCCGGACCCGGACCCGGACCCGGACCCGGACCCGGACCCGGACCCGGACCCTTACCCTGTCCCTGACCCGGACCCTTACCCGGACCTGGACCCTTACCCGGACCCGGACCCGGACCCGGACCCGGACCCGGACCCGGACCCGGACCCGGACCCGGACCCTAACCCGGACCCGGACCCTTACCCGGACCCGGACCCGGACCCGGACCCGGACCCGGACCCGGACCCGGACCTCTACCCGGACCTGGACACGGAACAGGACACAGACCCGGACCCGGACCCGGACCCAGACCCGGACCCGGACCCGGACCCGGACCCAGACCCGGACCCTTACCCGGACCCGGACCCGGACCCGGACCCGGACCCGGACCCTTACCCGGACCCGGACCCGGACCCGGACCCGGACCCGGACATGGACCCGGACCCTTACCCGGACCCGGACCCGGACCCGGACCCGGACCCGGACCCGGACCCGGACCCGGACCCGGACCCGGACCCGGACCCGGACCCTTACCCGGACCCGGACCCGGACCCCGGACCCGGACCCGGACCCGGACCCGGACCCGGACCCTTACCCGGACCCGGACCCGGACCCAGACCCGGACCCGGACCCGGACCCGGACCCTTACCCGGACCCGGACCCGGACCCGGACCCGGACCCGGACCCGGACCCGGACCCGGACCCGGACCCAGACCTGGAACCTTACCCGGACCCGGACCCGGACCCGGACCCTTACCCGGACCCGTACCCGTACCCGTACCCGTACCCGTACCCGTACCCGGACCCGGACCCGGACCCGGACCCGGATCCGGACCCGGACCCGGACCCGGACCCGGACCCGGACCCGGACCCGGACCAGGACCCTTACCCAGTCCCTGACCCGGACCCTTACCCGGACCTGGAGCCTTACCCGGACCCGGACCCGGACCCGGACCCGGACCCGGACCCGGACCCGGACCCGGACCCGGACCCGGACCCTAACCCGGACCCGGACCCTTACCCGGACCCGGACCCGGACCCGGACCCGGACCCGGACCTCTACCCGGACCTGGACACGGAACAGGACACAGACCCGGACCCGGACCCGGACCCAGACCCGGACCCTTACCCGGACCCGGACCCGGACCCGGACCCGGACCCGGACCCTTACCCGGACCCGGACCCGGACCCGGACCCGGACATGGACCCGGACCCTTACCCGGACCCGGACCCGGACCCGGACCCGGACCCGGACCCGGACCCGGACCCGGACCCTTACCCGGACCCGGACCCGGACCCCAACCCGGACCCGGACCCGGACCCGGACCCGGACCCTTACCCGGACCCGGACCCGGACCCGGACCCAGACCCGGACCCGGACCCGGACCCTTACCCGGACCCGGACCCGGACCCGGACCCGGACCCGGACCCTTACCCGGACCCGGACCCGGACCCGGACCTGGACCCGGACCCGGACCCGGACCTCTACCCGGACCTGGACACGGAACAGGACACAGACCCGGAACCAGACCCGGACCCTTACCCGGACCCGGACCCGGACCCGGACCCGGACCCGGACCCTTACCCGGACCTGGACCCTTACCCGGACCCGGACCCGGACCCGGACCCGGACCCTTACCCGGACCCGTACCCGTACCCGTACCCGTACCCGTACCCGTACCCGGACCCGTACCCGTACCCGGACCCGGACCCGGATCCGGACCCGGACCCGGACCCGGACCCGGACCCGGACCCGGACCGGGACCAGGACCCTTACCCAGTCCCTGACCCGGACCCTTACCCGGACCTGGACCCTTACCCGGACCCGGACCCGGACCCGGACCCGGACCCGGACCCGGACCCGGACCCGGACCCTAACCCGGACCCGGACCCTTACCCGGACCCGGACCCGGACCCGGACCCGGACCCGGACCCGGACCCGGACCCGGACCCGGACCCCAACCCGGACCCGGACCCGGACCCGGACCCGGACCCTTACCCGGACCCGGACCCGGACCCAGACCCGGACCCGGACCCGGACCCGGACCCGGACCCGGACCCGGACCCGGACCCGGACCCGGACCCGGACCCGGACCTCTACCCGGACCCGGACACGGAACAGGACACAGACCCGGACCCGGACCCGGACCCGGACCCGGACCCTTACCCGGACCCGGACCCGGACCCCAACCCGGACCCGGACCCGGACCCGGACCCGGACCCTTACCCGGACCCGGACCCGGACCCGGACCCAGACCCGGACCCGGACCCGGACCCGGACCCGGACCCGGACCCGGACCCGGACCCGGACCCGGACCCGGACCCGGACCCTTACCCGGACCCGGACCCGGACCCCAACCCGGACCCGGACCCGGACCCGGACCCGGACCCGGACCCTTACCCGGACCCGGACCCGGACCCTTACCCTGTCCCTGACCCGGACCCTTACCCGGACCTGGACCCTTACCCGGACCCGGACCCGGACCCGGACCCTGACCCGGACCCGGACCCTTACCCGGACCCGGACCCGGACCCGGACCCGGACCCGGACCCGGACCCGGACCTCTACCCGGACCTGGACACGGAACAGGACACAGACCCGGACCCGGACCCGGACCCGGACCCGGACCAGGACCCTTACCCAGTCCCTGACCCGGACCCTTACCCGGACCTGGACCCTTACCCGGACCCGGACCCGGACCCGGACCCGGACCCGGACCCGGACCCGGACCCGGACCCGGACCCGGACCCGGACCCTAACCCGGACCCGGACCCTTACCCGGACCCGGACCCGGACCCGGACCCGGACCCGGACCCGGACCCGGACCCGGACCCGGACCCGGACCTCTACCCGGACCTGGACACGGAACAGGACACAGACCCGGACCCGGACCCGGACCCAGACCCGGACCCTTACCCGGACCCGGACCCGGACCCGGACCCGGACCCGGACCCTTACCCGGATCCGGACCCGGACCCGGACCCGGACATGGACCCGGACCCTTACCCGGACCCGGACCCGGACCCGGACCCGGACCCGGACCCGGACCCGGACCCGGACCCGGACCCTTACCCGGACCCGGACCCGGACCCCAACCCGGACCCGGACCCGGACCCGGACCCGGACCCTTACCCGGACCCGGACCCGGACCCGGACCCAGACCCGGACCCGGACCCGGACCCGGACCCGGACCCGGACCCGGACCCAGACCTGGAACCTCACCCGGACCCGGACCCGGACCCGGACCCTTACCCGGACCCGGACCCGGACCCGGACCCGGACCCGGTCCCGGAACCTTGCCCGGAACCGGACCCGGACCCGGACCCGGACCCGGACCCGGACCCGGACCCGGACCCGGACCCTGACCATGACCCTGACCCTGACACGGAATGGCACCCTGACACGGACCCGGACCCGGACCCGGACCCGGACCCGGACCCGGACCCGGACCCGGACCCGGAACCGGACCCTTATCAGGACCCGGACCCGGACCCGGACCCGGACCCAGACACTTACCCGGACCCGGACCCGGACCCGGACCCGGACCCGGACCCGGACCCGGACCCGGACCCGGACCCGGACCCCGACCCGGACCCGGACATGGACCCGGACCCTTACCCGGACCCGGACCCGGACCCGGACCCGGACCCGGACCCGGACCCGGACCCGGACCCGGACCCGGACCCGGACCCGGACCCTTACCCTGTCCCTGACCCGGACCCTTACCCGGACCTGGACCCTTACCCGGACCCGGACCCGGACCCGGACCCGGACCCGGACCCGGACCCGGACCCGGACCCGGACCCGGACCCTAACCCGGACCCGGACCCTTACCCGGACCCGGACCCGGACCCGGACCCGGACCCGGACCCGGACCCGGACCCGGACCTCTACCCGGACCTGGACACGGAACAGGACACAGACCCGGACCCGGACCCGGACCCAGACCCGGACCCGGACCCTTACCCGGACCCGGACCCGGACCCGTACCCGGACCCGGACATGGACCCGGACCCTTACCCGGACCCGGACCCGGACCCGGACCCGGACCCGGACCCGGACCCGGACCCGGACCCGGACCCGGACCCGGACCCGGACCCGGACCCTTACCCGGACCCGGACCCGGACCCCGGACCCGGACCCGGACCCGGACCCGGACCCGGACCCTTACCCGGACCCGGACCCGGACCCAGACCCGGACCCGGACCCGGACCCGGACCCTTACCCGGACCCGGACCCGGACCCGGACCCGGACCCGGACCCGGACCCGGACCCGGACCCGGACCCAGACCTGGAACCTTACCCGGACCCGGACCCGGACCCGGACCCTTACCCGGACCCGTACCCGTACCCGTACCCGTACCCGTACCCGGACCCGGACCCGGACCCGGACCCGGACCCGGATCCGGACCCGGACCCGGACCCGGACCCGGACCCGGACCCGGACCCGGACCAGGACCCTTACCCAGTCCCTGACCCGGACCCTTACCCGGACCTGGAGCCTTACCCGGACCCGGACCCGGACCCGGACCCGGACCCGGACCCGGACCCGGACCCGGACCCGGACCCGGACCCTAACCCGGACCCGGACCCTTACCCGGACCCGGACCCGGACCCGGACCCGGACCCGGACCTCTACCCGGACCTGGACACGGAACAGGACACAGACCCGGACCCGGACCCGGACCCAGACCCGGACCCTTACCCGGACCCGGACCCGGACCCGGACCCGGACCCGGACCCTTACCCGGACCCGGACCCGGACCCGGACCCGGACATGGACCCGGACCCTTACCCGGACCCGGACCCGGACCCGGACCCGGACCCGGACCCGGACCCGGACCCGGACCCTTACCCGGACCCGGACCCGGACCCCAACCCGGACCCGGACCCGGACCCGGACCCGGACCCTTACCCGGACCCGGACCCGGACCCGGACCCAGACCCGGACCCGGACCCGGACCCTTACCCGGACCCGGACCCGGACCCGGACCCGGACCCGGACCCTTACCCGGACCCGGACCCGGACCCGGACCTGGACCCGGACCCGGACCCGGACCTCTACCCGGACCTGGACACGGAACAGGACACAGACCCGGACCCAGACCCGGACCCTTACCCGGACCCGGACCCGGACCCGGACCCGGACCCGGACCCTTACCCGGACCTGGACCCTTACCCGGACCCGGACCCGGACCCGGACCCGGACCCTTACCCGGACCCGTACCCGTACCCGTACCCGTACCCGTACCCGTACCCGGACCCGTACCCGTACCCGGACCCGGACCCGGATCCGGACCCGGACCCGGACCCGGACCCGGACCCGGACCCGGACCCGGACCCGGACCGGGACCAGGACCCTTACCCAGTCCCTGACCCGGACCCTTACCCGGACCTGGACCCTTACCCGGACCCGGACCCGGACCCGGACCCGGACCCGGACCCGGACCCGGACCCTAACCCGGACCCGGACCCTTACCCGGACCCGGACCCGGACCCGGACCCGGACCCGGACCCGGACCCGGACCCGGACCCGGACCCCAACCCGGACCCGGACCCGGACCCGGACCCGGACCCTTACCCGGACCCGGACCCGGACCCAGACCCGGACCCGGACCCGGACCCGGACCCGGACCCGGACCCGGACCCGGACCCGGACCCGGACCCGGACCTCTACCCGGACCCGGACACGGAACAGGACACAGACCCGGACCCGGACCCGGACCCAGACCCGGACCCTTACCCGGACCCAGACCCGGACCCGGACCCGGACCCGGACCCGGACCCTTACCCGGACCTGGACCCTTACCCGGACCCGGACCCGGACCCGGACCCAGACCCGGACCCGGACCCGGACCCGGACCCTGACCCTGACCCGGACCCGGACCCTTACCCGGACCCGGACCCGGACCCGGACCCGGACCCAGACCCGGACCCGGACCCGGACCCGGACCCTTACCCGGACCCGGACCCGGACCCGGACCCGGAACCGGACCCGGACCCGGACCCGGACCCGGACCCTGACCCTGACCCGGACCCTCACCCCGACCCGGATCCGGACCCGGACCCGGACCCAGACACTTACCCGGACCCGGACCCGGACCCTTACCCGGACCCGGACCCTTACCCGGACCCGGACCCGGACCCTGGACCCGGACCCAGACCCGGACCCGGACCCGGACCCGGACCCTTACCCGGACCCGGACCCGGACCCGGACCCGGACCCAGACCCGGACCCGGACCCGGACCCGGACCCTTACCCGGACCCGGACCCGGACCCGGACCCGGACCCAGACCCGGACCCGGACCCGGACCCGGACCCGGACCCGGACCCGGACCCAGACCTGGAACCTTACCCGGACCCGGACCCGGACCCGGACCCTTACCCGTACCCGTACCCGTACCCGTACCCGTACCCGTACCCGTACCCGTACCCGGACCCGGACCCGGACCCGGACCCGGATCCGGACCCGGACCCGGACCCGGACCCGGACCCGGACCCGGACCCGGACCAGGACCCTTACCCAGTCCCTGACCCGGACCCTTACCCGGACCTGGACCCTTACCCGGACCCGGACCCGGACCCGGACCCGGACCCGGACCCGGACCCGGACCCGGACCCTAACCCGGACCCGGACCCTTACCCGGACCCGGACCCGGACCCGGACCCGGACCCGGACCTCTACCCGGACCTGGACACGGAACAGGACACAGACCCGGACCCGGACCCGGACCCAGACCCGGACCCTTACCCGGACCCGGACCCGGACCCTTACCCGGACCCGGACCCGGACCCGGACCCGGACCCGGACCCTTACCCGGACCCGGACCCGGACCCGGACCCGGACATGGACCCGGACCCTTACCCGGACCCGGACCCGGACCCGGACCCGGACCCGGACCCTTACCCGGACCCGGACCCGGACCCCAACCCGGACCCGGACCCGGACCCGGACCCGGACCCTTACCCGGACCCGGACCCGGACCCGGACCCAGACCCGGACCCGGACCCGGACCCTTACCCGGACCCGGACCCGGACCCGGACCCGGACCCGGACCCGGACCTCTACCCGGACCTGGACACGGAACAGGACACAGACCCGGACTCGGACCCGGACCCAGACCCGGACCCTTACCCTGACCCGGACCCGGACCCGGACCCGGACCTCTACCCGGACCTGGACACGGAACAGGACACAGACCCGGACCCGGACCCGGACCCAGGCCTGGACCCTTACCCGGACCCGGACCCGGACCCGGACCCGGACCCGGACCCTTACCCAGACCCGGACCCGGACCCGGACCCGGACATGGACCCGGACCCTTACCCGGACCCGGACCCGGACCCGGACCCGGACCCGGACCCGGACCCGGACCCGGACCCGGACCCGGACCCTTACCCGGACCCGGACCCGGACCCGGACCCCAACCCGGACCCGGACCCGGACCCGGACCCGGACCCTTACCCGGACCCGGACCCGGACCCGGACCCAGACCCGGACCCGGACCCGGACCCGGACCCGGACCCGGACCCGGACCTCTACCCGGACCTGGACACGGAACAGGACACAGACCCGGACCCAGACCCGGACCCGGACCCGGACCCGGACCCTTACCCGGACCCGGACCCGGACCCGGACCCGGACCCGGACCCGGACCCGGACCCGGACCCGGACCCAGACCCGGACCCGGACCCGGACCCGGACCCAGACCTGGAACCTTACCCGGACCCGGACCCGGACCCGGACCCTTACCCGTACCCGTACCCGTACCCGTACCCGTACCCGTACCCGTACCCGGACCCGGACCCGTACCCGGACCCGGACCCGGACCCGGATCCGGACCCGGACCCGGACCCGGACCCGGACCCGGACCCGGACCCGGACCAGGACCCTTACCCAGTCCCTGACCCGGACCCTTACCCGGACCTGGACCCTTACCCGGACCCGGACCCGGACCCGGACCCGGACCCGGACCCGGACCCGGACCCGGACCCTAACCCGGACCCGGACCCTTACCCGGACCCGGACCCGGACCCGGACCCGGACCCGGACCTCTACCCGGACCTGGACACGGAACAGGACACAGACCCGGACCCGGACCCGGACCCAGACCCGGACCCTTACCCGGACCCGGACCCGGACCCGGACCCGGACCCGGACCCGGAACCTTACCCGGACCCGGACCCGGACCCGGACCCGGACATGGACCCGGACCCTTACCCGGACCCGGACCCGGACCCCAACCCGGACCCGGACCCGGACCCGGACCCGGACCCTTACCCGGACCCGGACCCGGACCCGGACCCAGACCCGGACCCGGACCCGGACCCTTACCCGGACCCGGACCCGGACCCGGACCCGGACCCGGACCCGGACCTCTACCCGGACCTGGACACGGAACAGGACACAGACCCGGACTCGGACCCGGACCCAGACCCGGACCCTTACCCTGACCCGGACCCGGACCCGGACCCGGACCCGGACCCGGACCTCTACCCGGACCTGGACACGGAACAGGACACAGACCCGGACCCGGACCCGGACCCAGGCCTGGACCCTTACCCGGACCCGGACCCGGACCCGGACCCGGACCCGGACCCTTACCCGGACCCGGACCCGGACCCGGACCCGGACATGGACCCGGACCCTTACCCGGACCCGGACCCGGACCCGGACCCGGACCCGGACCCGGACCCGGACCCGGACCCGGACCCTTACCCGGACCCGGACCCGGACCCGGACCCCAACCCGGACCCGGACCCGGACCCGGACCCGGACCCTTACCCGGACACGGACCCGGACCCGGACCCAGACCCGGACCCGGACCCGGACCCTTACCCGGACCCGGACCCGGACCCGGACCCGGACCCGGACCTCTACCCGGACCTGGACACGGAACAGGACACAGACCCGGACCCGGACCCGGACCCAGACCCGGACCCTTACCCGGACCCGGACCCGGACCCGGACCCGGACCCGGACCATTACCCGGACCCGGACCCTTTCCCGGACACGGACCCGGACTTGGACCCGGACCCGGACCCAGACCCGGACCCTTAACCGGACCCGGACCTGGACCCGGACCCGGACCCGGACCCGGACCCAGACCCAGACCCTTACCCGGACCCGGACCCGGAACCCGACCCGGACCCGGACCCGGACCCGGACCCGGACCCGGACCCGGACCCAGACCTGTAACCTTACCCGGACCCGGACCCGGACCCGGACCCTTACCCGGACCCGGACCTGGACCCGGACCCTTGCCCGGACCCGGACCCGGACCCGGACCCGGACCCGGACCCGGACCCGTACCCGTACCCGTACCCGTACCCGTACCCGGACCCGGATCCGGACCCGGAACCGGACCCGGACCCGGACCCGGACCAGGACCCTTACCCAGTCCCTGACCCGGACCCTTACCCGGACCTGGACCCTTACCCGGACCCGGACCCGGACCCGGACCCGGACCCGGACCCGGACCCGGACCCGGACCCGGACCCTAACCCGGACCCGGACCCGGACCCGGACCCGGACCCGGACCCGGACCCGGACCCAGACACTTACCCGGACCCGGACCCGGACCCTTACCCGGACCCGGACCCGGACCCAGACCCGGACCCTTAACCGGACCCGGACCCGGACCCGGACCCGGACCCGGACCCAGACCCTTACCCGGACCCGGACCCGGACCCGGACCCAGACCCGGACCCGGACCCGGACCCGGACCCGGACCCGGACCCGGACCCGGACCCAGACCTGGAACCTCACCCGGACCCGGACCCGGACCCGGACCCTTACCCGGACCCGGACCCGGACCCGGACCCGGACCCGGACCCTTGCCCGGAACCGGACCCGGACCCGGACCCGGACCCGGACCCGGACCCGGACCCGGACCCTGACCATGACCCTGACCCTGACACGGAATGGCACCCTGACACGGACCCGGACCCGGACCCGGAACCGGACCCGGAACCGGACCCGGACCCGGAACCGGACCCGGAACCGGAACCGGAACCGGAATCGGACCCGGACCCGGACCCTTACCTGGACCCGGACCCGGACCCGGACCCGGACCCGGACCCGGACCCGGACCCGGACCCGGACCCGGACCCGGACCCAGAACCGGACCCTTATCAGGTCCCGGACCCGGACCCGGACCCGGACCCAGACACTTACCCGGACCCGGACCCGGACCCGGACCCGGACCCGGACCCGGACCCGGACCCGGACCCAGACCCGGACCCTTAACCGGACCCGGACCCGGACCCGGACCCGGACCCGGACCCAGACCCTTACCCGGACCCGGACCCGGACCCGGACCCAGACCCAGACCCGGAGCCAGACCCGGACCCGGACCCGGACCCAGACCTGGAACCTTACCCGGACCCGGACCCGGACCCGGACCCGGACCCGGACCCTTGCCCGGAACCGGACCCGGACCCGGACCCGGACCCGGACCCGGACCCGGACCCAGACCCGGACCCTGACCATGACCCTGACCCTGACACGGAATGGCACCCTGACACGGACCCGGACCCGGACCCGGACCCGGACCCGGACCCGGACCCGGACCCAGAACCGGACCCTTATCAGGACCCGGACCCGGACCCGGACCCGGACCCAGACACTTACCCGGACCCGGACCCGGACCCGGACCCGGACCCGAACCCGGACCCGGACCCGGACACCGACCCGGACCCGGACATGGACCCGGACCCTTACCCGGACCCGGACCCGGACCCGGACCCGGACCCGGACCCGGACCCGGACCCGGACCCGGACCCGGACCCGGACCCGGACCCTTACCCGGACCCGGACCCGGACCCCAACCCGGACCCGGACCCGGACCCGGACCCGGACCCGGACCCTTACCCGGACCCGGACCCTTACCCTGTCCCTGACCCGGACCCTTACCCGGACCTGGACCCTTACCCGGACCCGGACCCGGACCCGGACCCGGACCCGGACCCGGACCCGGACCCTAACCCGGACCCGGACCCTTACCCGGACCCGGACCCGGACCCGGACCCGGACCCGGACCCGGACCCGGACCTCTACCCGGACCTGGACACGGAACAGGACACAGACCCGGACCCGGACCCGGACCCAGACCCGGACCCTTACCCGGACCCTTACCCGGACCCGGACCCGGACCCGGACCAGGACCCGGACCCTTACCCGGACCCGGACCCGGACCCGGACCCGGACATGGACCCGGACCCTTACCCGGACCCGGACCCGGACCCGGACCCGGACCCGGAACCGGACCCGGACCCGGACCCGGACCCGGACCCTTACCCGGACCCGGACCCGGACCCGGACCCCGGACCCGGACCCGGACCCGGACCCGGACCCGGACCCTTACCCGGACCCGGACCCGGACCCAGACCCGGACCCGGACCCGGACCCGGACCCTTACCCGGACCCGGACCCGGACCCGGACCCGGGCCCGGACCCGGACCCGGACCCGGACCCGGACCCTAACCCGGACCCGGACCCTTACCCGGACCCGGACCCGGACCCGGACCCGGACCCGGACCTCTACCCGGACCCGGACCCGGACCCGGACCTCTACCCGGACCTGGACACGGAACAGGACACAGACCCGGACCCGGACCTCTACCCGGACCTGGACACGGAACAGGACATAGACCCGGACCCGGACCCGGACCCAGACCCGGACCCTTACCCGGACCCGGACCCGGACCCGGACCCGGACCCGGACCCTTACCCGGACCCGGACCCGGACCCGGACCCGGACATGGACCCGGACCCTTACCCGGACCCGGACCCGGACCCGGACCCGGACCCGGACCCGGACCCGGACCCGGACCCGGACCCTTACCCGGACCCGGACCCGGACCCCAACCCGGACCCGGACCCGGACCTGGACCCGGACCCGGACCCGGACCCTTACCCGGACCCGGACCCGGACCCAGACCCGGACCCGGACCCGGACCCTTACCCGGACCCGGACCCGGACCCGGACCCGGACCCGGACCCGGACCCGGACCTCTACCCGGACCTGGACACGGAACAGGACATAGACCCGGACCCGGACCCGGACCCAGACCCGGACCCTTACCCGGACCCGGACCCGGACCCGGACCCGGACCCGGACCCTTACCCGGACCCGGACCCGGACCCGGACCCGGACATGGACCCGGACCCTTACCCGGACCCGGACCCGGACCCGAACCCGAACCCGGACCCGGACCCGGACCCGGACCCGGACACGGACACGGAGCCGGAGCCGGACCCGGACCCGGACCCGGACCCTTACCCGGACCCGGACCCGGACCCGGACCCGGACCCGGACCCGGACCCGGACATGGACCCGGACACTTACCCGGACCCGGACCAAGACCCGGACCCGGACCCGGACCCTTGTCCGGACCCGGACCCAGACCCGGACCTGGACCCTTACCCGGACCCGGACCCGGACCCTGACCCGGATCCGGACCCGGACCTGGACCCGAACCCGGACACTTACCCGACCCGGACCAGGACCCGGACCCGGACCCGGAACCTGACCCAGACCCGGACCCGGACCCGGACCCGGACCCGGACCCGGACCCGGTCCCTTACCCTGACCCGGACCCGGACCCGGACCCTGACCTGGACCCGGACACTTGCCTGGACCCGGACCCGTACTCTGACCCGGACCCGGACCCTGACCCGGACCCGGATCCGGACCCGGACCCGGACCTGGACCCGGACACGGACACGGACACGGACACGGACACGGACCCTTACCCAGACCCGGACCCGGAACCGGACCCGGACCCGAACCCTTACTTGGACCCTTACCCGGACCCGGACCCGGACCCGGACCCTTACCCGGACCCGGACCCGGACCCTTACCTGGACCCGGACACGGACACGGACCCGAACCCGGACCCTTACCCGGACCCGGACCCGGACCCGGACCCGGACCCTTACCCGGACCCAGACCCGGACCCGGACCCGGACCCGGACCCGAACCCTTACCCGGACCCGGACCCAAACCCGGACCCGGACCTGGAGCCTTACCCGGACCCGGACCCGGACCCGGACACAGACATGGACCCGGACACTTACCCGGACCCGGACCAAGACCCGGACCCAGACCTGGACCCTTACCCGGACCCGGACCCAAACCCGGACCCTGACCCGGTCCCTTACCCTGACCCGGACCCGGACCCGGACCCGGACCCGGACCCGGACCCGGACCCTTGCCTGGACCCGGACCCGTACCCTGACCCGGACCCGGACCCTGACCCGGACCCGGACCCGGACCCGGACCCGGACCCGGACCCGGACCCGGACCCGGACCCGGAACTGGACCCGGACACGGACACGGACACGGACCTGGACCCTTACCCGGACCCGGACCCGGACATGGACCCGGACCCTTACCCGGACCCGGACCCGGACCCGGACCCGAACCCTTACCCGGACCCGGACCCAAACCTGGACCCGGACCTGGAGCCTTATCCGGACCCGGACCCAGACCCGGACCTGGACCCTTACCCGGACCCGGACCCGGACCATGACCCGGATCCGGACCCGGACCCGGACCCGAACCCGGACACTTACCCGGACCCGGACCAGGACCCGGACACGGACCCGGACCCTTACCCAGACCCGGACCCGGACCCGGACCCTGACCTGGACCCTTACACGGACCCGGACCCGGACCCGGACCCGGACCCTTGCCTGGACCCGGACCCGTACCCGAACCCGTACCCGGACCCGGACCCGGACCCGGACCCGGACCCGGACCCGGACCCGGACCCGGACCCAGACCTGGAACCTCACCCGGACCCGGACCCGGACCCGGACCCTTACCCGGACCCGGACCCGGACCCGGACCCGGACCCGGACCCTTGCCCGGAACCGGAACCGGACCCGGACCCGGACCCGGACCCGGACCCGGACCCGGACCCTGACCATGACGCTGACCCTGACACGGAATGGCACCCTGACACGGACCCGGACCCGGACCCGGACCCGGACCCGGATCCGGACCCGGAACCGGACCCGGACCCGGAACCGGACCCGGAACCGGAACCGGAACCGGAATCGGACCCGGACCCGGACCCTTACCTGGACCCGGACCCGGACCCGGACCCGGACCCGGACCCGGACCCGGACCCGGACCCGGACCCGGACCCAGAACCGGACCCTTATCAGGACCCGGACCCGGACCCGGACCCGGACCCAGACACTTACCCGGACCCGGACCCGGACCCGGACCCGGACCCGGACCCGGACCCGGACCCAGACCCGGACCCTTAACCGGACCCGGACCCGGACCCGGACCCGGACACGGACCCAGACCCTTACCCGGACCCGGACCCGGACCCGGACCCAGACCCGGACCCGGACCCGGACCCGGACCCGGACCCGGACCCGGACCCGGACCCAGACCTCGAACCTCACCCGGACCCGGACCCGGACCCGGACCCTTACCCGGACCCGGACCCGGACCCGGACCCGGACCCGGACCCGGAACCGGACCCGGACCCGGAACCGGACCCGGAACCGGAACCGGAACCGGAACCGGAACCGGAATCGGACCCGGACCCGGACCCTTACCTGGACCCGGACCCGGACCCGGACCCGGACCCGGACCCGGACCCGGACACGGACCCGGACCCAGAACCGGACCCTTATCAGGACCCGGACCCGGACCCGGACCCGGACCCAGACACTTACCCGGACCCGGACCCGGACCCGGACCCGGACCCGGACCCGGACCCGGACCCGGACCCGGACCCGGACCCGGACCCGGACCCGGACCCGGACCCAGACCCTTACCCGGACCCGGACCCGGACCCGGACCCAGACCCAGACCCGGACCCAGACCCGGACCCGGACCCAGACCCAGACCCTTACCCGGACCCGGACCCGGAACCCGACCCGGACCCGGACCCGGACCCGGACCCGGACCCGGACCCGGACCCGGACCCGGACCCGGACCCTTACCCGGACCCGGACCCGGACCCGGACCCTTGCCCGGACCCGGACCCGGACCCGTACCCGGACCCGTACCCGGACCCGTACCCGGACCCGTACCCGGACCCGGACCCGGATCCGGACCCGGAACCGGACCCGGACCCGGACCCGGACCAGGACCCTTACCCAGTCCCTGACCCGGACCCTTACCCGGACCCGGACCCTTACCCGGACCCGGACCCGGACCCGGACCCGGACCCGGACCCGGACCCGGAACCGGACCCGGACCCGGACCCGGACCCTAACCCGGACCCGGACCCGGACCCGGACCCGGACCCGGACCCGGACCCGGACCCGGACCCAGACACTTACCCGGACCCGGACCCGGACCCTTACCCGGACCCGGACCCGGACCCTTACCCGGACCCGGACCCGGACCCAGACCCGGAC
Organism: Arizona elegans; assembly: GCA_022577455.1. Classification (NCBI taxonomy): domain Eukaryota; kingdom Metazoa; phylum Chordata; class Lepidosauria; order Squamata; family Colubridae; genus Arizona; species Arizona elegans. The sequence continues at coordinate 1,212,034 of JAKOOJ010000026.1, forward strand.
CCTTAACCGGACCCGGACCCGGACCCGGACCCGGACCCAGACCCTTACCCGGACCCGGACCCGGACCCGGACCCAGACCCGGACCCGGACCCGGACCCGGACCCGGACCCGGACCCGGACCCAGACCTGGAACCTCACCCGGACCCGGACCCGGACCCGGACCCTTACCCGGACCCGGACCCGGACCCGGACCCGGACCCTTGCCCGGAACCGGACCCGGACCCGGACCCGGACCCGGACCCGGACCCGGACCCGGACCCTGACCATGACCCTGACCCTGACACGGAATGGCACCCTGACACGGACCCGGACCCGGACCCGGACCCGGACCCGGACCCGGAACCGGACCCGGACCCGGAACCGGACCCGGAACCGGAACCGGAACCGGAATCGGACCCGGACCCGGACCCTTACCTGGACCCGGACCCGGACCCGGACCCGGACCCGGACCCGGACCCGGACCCAGAACCGGACCCTTATCAGGACCCGGACCCGGACCCGGACCCGGACCCAGACACTTACCCGGACCCGGACCCGGACCCGGACCCGGACCCGGACCCGGACCCGGACCCGGACCCAGACCCGGACCCTTAACCGGACCCGGACCCGGACCCGGACCCGGACCCGGACCCAGACCCTTACCCGGACCCGGACCCGGACCCGGACCCGGACCCAGACCCAGACCCGGACCCAGACCCGGACCCGGACCCGGACCCACACCTGGAACCTTACCCGGACCCGGACCCGGACCCGGACCCGGACCCGGACCCGGACCCTTACCCGGACCCGGATCCGGACCCGGACCCGGACCCTTGCCCGGAACCGGACCCGGACCCGGACCCGGACCCGGACCCGGACCCGGACCCTGACCATGACCCTGACCCTGACACGGAATGGCACCCTGACACGGACCCGGACCCGGACCCGGACCCGGACCCGGACCCGGACCCGGACCCAGAACCGGACCCTTATCAGGACCCGGACCCGGACCCGGACCCGGACCCGGACCCGGACCCGGACCCGGACCCGGACCCGGACCTGGACCCGGACCCGGACCCGGACCCCGACCCGGACCCGGACATGGACCCGGACCCTTACCCGGACCCGGACCCGGACCCGGACCCGGACCCGGACCCGGACCCGGACCCGGACCCGGACCCGGACCCGGACCCGGACCCTTACCCGGACCCGGACCCGGACCCCAACCCGGACCCGGACCCGGACCCGGACCCGGACCCGGACCCTTACCCGGACCCGGACCCGGACCCTTACCCTGTCCCTGACCCGGACCCTTACCCGGACCTGGACCCTTACCCGGACCCGGACCCGGACCCGGACCCTGACCCGGACCCGGACCCTTACCCGGACCCGGACCCGGACCCGGACCCGGACCCGGACCCGGACCCGGACCTCTACCCGGACCTGGACACGGAACAGGACACAGACCCGGACCCGGACCCGGACCCGGACCCGGACCAGGACCCTTACCCAGTCCCTGACCCGGACCCTTACCCGGACCTGGACCCTTACCCGGACCCGGACCCGGACCCGGACCCGGACCCGGACCCGGACCCGGACCCGGACCCGGACCCGGACCCGGACCCGGACCCTAACCCGGACCCGGACCCTTACCCGGACCCGGACCCGGACCCGGACCCGGACCCGGACCCGGACCCGGACCCGGACCCGGACCTCTACCCGGACCTGGACACGGAACAGGACACAGACCCGGACCCGGACCCGGACCCAGACCCGGACCCTTACCCGGACCCGGACCCGGACCCGGACCCGGACCCGGACCCTTACCCGGACCCGGACCCGGACCCGGACCCGGACATGGACCCGGACCCTTACCCGGACCCGGACCCGGACCCGGACCCGGACCCGGACCCGGACCCTGACCCGGACCCGGACCCGGACCCGGACCCTTACCCGGACCCGGACCCGGACCCCAACCCGGACCCGGACCCGGACCCGGACCCGGACCCTTACCCGGACCCGGACCCGGACCCGGACCCAGACCCGGACCCGGACCCGGACCCGGACCCGGACCCGGACCCGGACCCGGACCCAGACCTGGAACCTCACCCGGACCCGGACCCGGACCCGGACCCTTACCCGGACCCGGACCCGGACCCGGACCCGGACCCGGACCCGGACCCTTGCCCGGAACCGGACCCGGACCCGGACCCGGACCCGGACCCGGACCCGGACCCGGACCCGGACCCTGACCATGACCCTGACCCTGACACGGAATGGCACCCTGACACGGACCCGGACCCGGACCCGGACCCGGACCCGGACCCGGACCCGGACCCAGAACCGGACCCTTATCAGGACCCGGACCCGGACCCGGACCCGGACCCAGACACTTACCCGGACCCGGACCCTTACCCGGACCGGGACCCGGACCCGGACCCGGACCTGGACCCGGACCCGGACCCGGACCCGGACCCGGACCCGGACCCGGACCCTTACCCAGACCGGACCGGACCCGGACCCGGACCCAGACCCGGACCCTTATCCGGACCCGGACCCAGACCCGGACCTGGACCCTTACCCGGACCCGGACCCGGACAATGACCCGGATCCGGACCCGGACCCGGACCCGGACCCGGACACTTACCCGGACCCGGACCAGGACCCGGACCCGGACCCGGACCCTTACCCAGACCCGGACCAGGACCCGGACCCGGACCCGGACCCTTACCCAGACCCGGACCCGGACCCGGACCCTGACCTGGACCCTTACACGGACCCGGACCCGGACCCGGACCCGGACCCTTGCCTGGACCCCGACCCGGACCCTGACCCGGACCCGTACCCTGACCCGTACCCGGACCCGGACCCGGACACGGACCTGGACCCGGACACGGACATGGACACGGACACGGACCCGGACCCTTACCCGGACCCGGACCCGGACATGGACCCGGACCCTTACCCGGACCCGGACCCGGACCCGGACCCAGACCCGGACCCTTACCCGGACGCGGACCGGACCCGGACCCGGACCCGGACCCTTACCCGGACCCGGACCCGGACTTGGACCCGGACACTTACCCGGACCCGGACCCAGACCCGGACCCGGACCCGGACCCTTACCCGGAACCGGACCCAGACCCGGACCCGGACCCTGACCCGGACCCGGACCCGGACCCGGACCCGGACCCGGACCCGGACCCGGACCCGGACCCGGACCCGGACCCGGACCCTTACCCGGACCCGGACCAGGACCAGGACCCGGACCCGGACCCTTACCCTGACCCGGACCCGGACCCGGACCCGGACCCGTACCCGGACCCGGACGCGGACACTTACACGGACCCGGACCCGGACCCGGACCGGGACCCGGACCCGGACCCGGACCCTTACCCGGACCCGGACCCGGACCCGGACCCTTACCCGGACCCGGACCCGGACCCGGAATCGGACCCGGACCCGGACCCGGACCCGGACCCAGACATGGACCCGGACACTTACCCGGACCCGGACCAAGACCCGGACCCAGACCCGGACCCTTATCCGGACCCGGACCCAGACCCGGACCTGGACCCTTACCCGGACCCGGACCCGGACAATGACCCGGATCCGGACCCGGACCCGGACCCGGACCCGGACACTTACCCGGACCCGGACCAGGACCCGGACCCGGACCCGGACCCTTACCCAGACCCGGACCAGGACCCGGACCCGGACCCGGACCCTTACCCAGACCGGACCGGACCCGGACCCGGACCCAGACCCGGACCCTTATCCGGACCCGGACCCAGACCCGGACCTGGACCCTTACCCGGACCCGGACCCGGACAATGACCCGGATCCGGACCCGGACCCGGACCCGGACCCGGACACTTACCCGGACCCGGACCAGGACCCGGACCCGGACCCGGACCCTTACCCAGACCCGGACCAGGACCCGCACCCGGACCCGGACCCTTACCCAGACCCGGACCCGGACCCGGACCCGGACCCTGACCTGGACCCTTACACGGACCCGGACCCGGACCCGGACCCGGACCCTTGCCTGGACCCCGACCCGGACCCTGACCCGGACCCGTACCCTGACCCGTACCCGGACCCGGACCCGGACACGGACCTGGTCCCGGACACGGACATGGACACGGACACGGACCCGGACCCTTACCCGGACCCGGACCCGGACATGGACCCGGACCCTTACCCGGACCCGGACCCGGACCCGGACCCAGACCCGGACCCTTACCCGGACGCGGACCGGACCCGGACCCGGACCCGGACCCTTACCCGGACCCGGACCCGGACTTGGACCCGGACACTTACCCGGACCCGGACCCAGACCCGGACCCGGACCCGGACCCTTACCCGGAACCGGACCCAGACCCGGACCCGGACCCTGACCCGGACCCGGACCCGGACCCGGACCCGGACCCGGACCCGGACCCGGACCCGGACCCGGACCCGGACCCGGACCCGGACCCGGACCAGGACCAGGACCCGGACCCGGACCCTTACCCTGACCCGGACCCGGACCCGGACCCGGACCCGTACCCGGACCCGGACGCGGACACTTACACGGACCCGGACCCGGACCCGGACCGGGACCCGGACCCGGACCCGGACCCTTACCCGGACCCGGACCCGGACCCGGACCCTTACCCGGACCCGGACCCGGACCCGGAATCGGACCCGGACCCGGACCCGGACCCGGACCCAGACATGGACCCGGACACTTACCCGGACCCGGACCAAGACCCGGACCCAGACCCGGACCCTTATCCGGACCCGGACCCAGACCCGGACCTGGACCCTTACCCGGACCCGGACCCGGACAATGACCCGGATCCGGACCCGGACCCGGACCCGAACCCGGACACTTACCCGGACCCGGACCAGGACCCGGACCCGGACCCGGACCCAGACCCGGACCCTTACCCGGACGCGGACCGGACCCGGACCCGGACCCGGACCCTTACCCGGACCCGGACCAGGACCCGGACCCGGACCCGGACCCTTACCCAGACCCGGACCCGGACCCGGACCCTGACCTGGACCCTTACACGGACCCGGACCCGGACCCGGACCCGGACCCTTGCCTGGACACGGACCCGGACCCTGACCCGGACCCGTACCCTGACCCGTACCCGGACCCGGACCCGGACACGGACCTGGACCCGGACACGGACATGGACACGGACACGTACCCGGACCCTTACCCGGACCCGGACCCGGACATGGACCCGGACCCTTACCCGGACCCGGACCCGGACCCGGACCCAGACCCGGACCCTTACCCGGACGCGGACCGGACCCGGACCCGGACCCGGACCCTTACCCGGACCCGGACCCGGACTTGGACCCGGACACTTACCCGGACCCGGACCCAGACCCGGACCCGGACCCGGACCCTTACCCGGAACCGGACCCAGACCCGGACCCGGACCCTGACCCGGACCCGGACCCGGACCCGGACCCGGACCCGGACCCGGACCCGGACCCGGACCCGGACCCGGACCCTTACCCGGACCCGGACCAGGACCAGGACCCGGACCCGGACCCTTACCCGGACCCGGACTCGGACCCGGACCCTTACCCGGACCCGGACCCGGACCCGGACCCAGACCCGGACCCTTACCCGGACGCGGACCGGACCCAGACCCGGACCCGGACCCGGACCCTTACCCGGAACCGGACCCAGACCCGGACCCGGACCCTGACCCGGACCCGGACCCGGACCCGGACCCGGACCCGGACCCGGACCCGGACCCGGACCCTTACCCGGACCCGGACCAGGACCAGGACCCGGACCCGGACCCTTACCCGGACCCGGACTCGGACCCGGACCCTTACCCAGACCGGGACCCGGACCCGGACCCGGACCCGGACCTGGACCCGGACCCGGACCCGGACCCGGACTCGGACCCGGACCCGGACCCTTACCCAGACCGGACCGGACCCGGACCCGGACCCTGACCCTTACCCGGACCCAGACCCGGACCCGGACACGGACCCTTACGCGGACACGGACCTGGACCCGGACACGGACACGGACCCGGACCCCTTACCCGGACCCGGACCCGGACCCGGACCCGGACCCGGACCCGGACATGGACCCGGATCCTTACCCAGACCCGGACCCGGACAAGGACCCGGACCCGGACCCGGACCCGAACCCTTACCCAAACCCTGACCCGGACCCGGACCCGGACCCGGACCCGGACCCGGACCCGGACCCGGACCCGGACCCGGACACGGACCCGGACCCGGACATGGACCCGGACCCTTACCCGGACCCGGACCCGGACCCGGACCTGGACACGGACCTGGACCCGGACCCGGACCCTTACCCGGACCCGGACCCGGACCCGGACCCGGACCCGGACCCGGACCCGGACCCGGACCCGGACCCGGACCCGGACCCGGACTGGGACCCTTACCCGGACCCGGACCCGGACCCGGACCCGGACCCGGACCCGGACCCGAACCCTTACCCAAACCCTGACCCGGACCCGGACCCGGACCCGGACCCGGACCCGGACCCTTACCCGGACACGGACACAGACCGGGACACTTGCCCGGACCCGGACCCAAACCCGGACCCGGACCAGGACCCTGACCATGACCCTGACCCTGACACGGAATGGCACTCTGACCCGGACCCGGACCCGGACCCGGACCCAGACCCGGACCTGGACCCGGACCCGGACCCGGACCCGGACCCTTACCCGGACCCGGACCCGGACCCGGACCCGGACCCTTACCCGGACCCGGACCCGGACCCGGACCCTTACCCAGACCCGGACCCGGACCCGGACCCAGACATGGACCCGGACACTTACCCGGACCCGGACCAAGACCCGGACCCAGACCCGGACCCTTATCCGGACCCGGACCCAGACCCGGACCTGGACCCTTACCCGGACCCGGACCCGGACAATGACCCGGATCCGGACCCGGACCCGGACCCGAACCCGGACACTTACCCGGACCCGGACCAGGACCCGGATCCGGACCCGGACCCTTACCCAGACCCGGACCAGGACCCGGACCCGGACCCGGACCCTTACCCAGACCCTGACCCGGACCCGGACCCTGACCTGGACCCTTACACGGACCCGGACCCGGACCCGGACCCGGACCCTTGCCTGGACCCGGACCCGGACCCTGACCCGGACCCGGACCCTGACCCAGACCCGGACCCGGACCCGGACACGGACCTGGACCCGGACACGGACATGGACCCGGACATGGACCCGGACCCTTACCCGGACCCGGACCCGGACCCGGACCCAGACCCGGACCCTTACCCGGACGCGGACCGGACCCGGACCCGGACCCGGACCCGGACCCTTACCCGGACCCGGACCCGGGCTTGGACCCGGACACTTACCCGGACCCGGACCCAGACCCGGACCCGGACCTGGACCCGGACCTGGACCCGGACCCTTACCCGGACCCGGACCAGGACCAGGACCCGGACCCGGACCCTTACCCGGACCCGGACTCGGACCCGGACCCTTACCCAGACCCGGACCCGGACATGGACCCGGACACTTACCCGGACCGGGACCCGGACCCGGACCCGGACCTGGACCCGGACCCGGACCCGGACCCGGACCCGGACCCGGACCCTTACCCAGACCGGACCGGACCCGGACCCGGACCCTGACCCTTACCCGGACCCAGACCCGGACCCGGACCTGGACCCGGACCCGGACCCGGACCCGGACCCGGACCCGGACCCTTACCCAGACCGGACCGGACCCGGACCCGGACCCTGACCCTTACCCGGACCCAGACCCGGACCCGGACCTGGACCCGGACCCGGACCCGGACCCGGACCCGGACCCGGACCCGGACCCGGACCCGGACCCGGACCCTTACCCGGACACGGACACGGACCGGGACACTTGCCCGGACCCGGACCCAAACCCGGACCCGGACCTGGAGCCTTACCCGGACCTGGACCCGGACCCGGACCCGGACCCAGACATGGACCCGGACACTTACCCGGACCCGGACCAAGACCCGGACCCAGACCCGGACCCTTATCCGGACCCGGACCCAGACCCGGACCTGGACCCTTACCCGGACCCGGACCCGGACAATGACCCGGATCCGGACCCGGACCCGGACACGGACCTGGACCCGGACACGGACATGGACACGGACACGGACCCGGACCCTTACCCGGACCCGGACCCGGACATGGACCCGGACCCTTACCCGGACCCGGACCCGGACCCGGACCCGGACCCGGACCCGGACCCTTACCCGGACCCGGACCAGGACCAGGACCCGGACCCGGACCCTTAACCGGACCCGGACTCGGACCCGGACCCTTACCCGGACCCGGACCCGGACCCGGACCCAGACCCGGACCCTTACCCGGACGCGGACCGGACCCAGACCCGGACCCGGACCCGGACCCTTACCCGGAACCGGACCCAGACCCGGACCCGGACCCTGACCCGGACCCGGACCCGGACCCGGACCCGGACCCGGACCCGGACCCGGACCCGGACCCTTACCCGGACCCGGACCAGGACCAGGACCCGGACCCGGACCCTTACCCGGACCCGGACTCGGACCCGGACCCTTACCCAGACCCGGACCCGGACATGGACCCGGACCCTTACCCGGACCGGGACCCGGACCCGGACCCGGACCCGGACCTGGACCCGGACCCGGACCCGGACCCGGACTCGGACCCGGACCCGGACCCTTACCCAGACCGGACCGGACCCGGACCCGGACCCTGACCCTTACCCGGACCCAGACCCGGACCCGGACACGGACCCTTACGCGGACACGGACCTGGACCCGGACACGGACACGGACCCGGACCCCTTACCCGGACCCGGACCCGGACCCGGACCCGGACCCGGACGCGGACATGGACCCGGATCCTTACCCAGACCCGGACCCGGACAAGGACCCGGACCCGGACCCGGACCCGAACCCTTACCCAAACCCTGACCCGGACCCGGACCCGGACCCGGACCCGGACCCGGACCCGGACCCGGACCCGGACCCGGACCCGGACACGGACCCGGACCCGGACATGGACCCGGACCCTTACCCGGACCCGGACCCGGACCCGGACCTGGACACGGACCTGGACCCGGACCCGGACCCTTACCCGGACCCGGACCCGGACCCGGACCCGGACCCGGACCCGGACCCGGACCCGGACCCGGACCCGGACCCGGACCCGGACTGGGACCCTTACCCGGACCCGGACCCGGACCCGGACCCGGACCCGGACCCGGACCCGAACCCTTACCCAAACCCTGACCCGGACCCGGACCCGGACCCGGACCCGGACCCGGACCCTTACCCGGACACGGACACAGACCGGGACACTTGCCCGGACCCGGACCCAAACCCGGACCCGGACCAGGACCCTGACCATGACCCTGACCCTGACACGGAATGGCACTCTGACCCGGACCCGGACCCGGACCCGGACCCAGACCCGGACCCGGACCCGGACCCGGACCCGGACCCGGACCCTTACCCGGACCCGGACCCGGACCCGGACCCGGACCCTTACCCGGACCCGGACCCGGACCCGGACCCTTACCCAGACCCGGACCCGGACCCGGACCCAGACATGGACCCGGACACTTACCCGGACCCGGACCAAGACCCGGACCCAGACCCGGACCCTTATCCGGACCCGGACCCAGACCCGGACCTGGACCCTTACCCGGACCCGGACCCGGACAATGACCCGGATCCGGACCCGGACCCGGACCCGAACCCGGACACTTACCCGGACCCGGACCAGGACCCGGATCCGGACCCGGACCCTTACCCAGACCCGGACCAGGACCCGGACCCGGACCCGGACCCTTACCCAGACCCTGACCCGGACCCGGACCCTGACCTGGACCCTTACACGGACCCGGACCCGGACCCGGACCCGGACCCTTGCCTGGACCCGGACCCGGACCCTGACCCGGACCCGGACCCTGACCCAGACCCGGACCCGGACCCGGACACGGACCTGGACCCGGACACGGACATGGACCCGGACATGGACCCGGACCCTTACCCGGACCCGGACCCGGACCCGGACCCAGACCCGGACCCTTACCCGGACGCGGACCGGACCCGGACCCGGACCCGGACCCGGACCCTTACCCGGACCCGGACCCGGGCTTGGACCCGGACACTTACCCGGACCCGGACCCAGACCCGGACCCGGACCTGGACCCGGACCTGGACCCGGACCCTTACCCGGACCCGGACCAGGACCAGGACCCGGACCCGGACCCTTACCCGGACCCGGACTCGGACCCGGACCCTTACCCAGACCCGGACCCGGACATGGACCCGGACACTTACCCGGACCGGGACCCGGACCCGGACCCGGACCTGGACCCGGACCCGGACCCGGACCCGGACCCGGACCCGGACCCTTACCCAGACCGGACCGGACCCGGACCCGGACCCTGACCCTTACCCGGACCCAGACCCGGACCCGGACCTGGACCCGGACCCGGACCCGGACCCGGACCCGGACCCGGACCCTTACCCAGACCGGACCGGACCCGGACCCGGACCCTGACCCTTACCCGGACCCAGACCCGGACCCGGACCTGGACCCGGACCCGGACCCGGACCCGGACCCGGACCCGGACCCGGACCCGGACCCGGACCCGGACCCTTACCCGGACACGGACACGGACCGGGACACTTGCCCGGACCCGGACCCAAACCCGGACCCGGACCTGGAGCCTTACCCGGACCTGGACCCGGACCCGGACCCGGACCCAGACATGGACCCGGACACTTACCCGGACCCGGACCAAGACCCGGACCCAGACCCGGACCCTTATCCGGACCCGGACCCAGACCCGGACCTGGACCCTTACCCGGACCCGGACCCGGACAATGACCCGGATCCGGACCCGGACCCGGACACGGACCTGGACCCTGACACGGACATGGACACGGACACGGACCCGGACCCTTACCCGGACCCGGACCCGGACATGGACCCGGACCCTTACCCGGACCCGGACCCGGACCCGGACCCAGACCCGGACCCTTACCCGGACGCGGACCGGACCCGGACCCGGACCCGGACCCTTACCCGGACCCGGACCCGGACTTGGACCCGGACACTTACCCGGACCCGGACCCAGACCCGGACCCGGACCCGGACCCTTACCCGGAACCGGACCCAGACCCGGACCCGGACCCTGACCCGGACCCGGACCCGGACCCGGACCCGGACCCGGACCTGGACCCGGACCCTTACCCGGACCCGGACCAGGACCAGGACCCGGACCCGGACCCTTACCCGGACCCGGACTCGGACCCGGACCCTTACCCAGACCCGGACCCGGACATGGACCCGGACCCTTACCCGGACCGGGACCCGGACCCGGACCAGGACCTGGACACGGACCCGGACCCGGACCCGGACCCGGACCCGGACCCGGACCCATACCCAGACCGGACCGGACCCGGACCCGGACCCTGACCCTTACCCGGACCCAGACCCGGACCCGGACCCGGACCCTTACGCGGACACGGACCTGGACCCGGACACGGACACGGACCCGGACCCCTTACCCGGACCCAGACCCGGACCCGGATGCGGACCCGGACCCGGACATGGACCCGGATCCTTACCCAGACCCGGACCCGGACAAGGACCCGGACCCGGACCCGGACCCGGACCCGAACCCTTACCCAAACCCTGACCCGGACCCGGACCCGGAACCGGACCCGGACCCGGACCCGGACCCGGACCCGGACCCGGACCCTTACCCGGACCCAGACCCGGACATGGACCCGGACCCTTACCCGGACCCGGACCCGGACCCGGACCCGGACCCGGACCTGGACCCGGACCCGGACCCTTACCCGGACCCGGACCCGGACCCGGACCCGGACCCGGACCCGGACCCGGAGTGGGACCATTACCCGGACCCGGACCCGGACCCGGACCCGGACCCGGACCCGGACCCGGACCCGAACCCTTACCCAAACCCTGACCCGGACCCGGACCCGGACCCGGACCCGGACCCGGACCCGGACCCGGACCCGGAACCGGACCCTTACCCGGACACGGACACGGACCGGGACACTTGCCCGGACCCGGACCCGGACCCGGACCCGGACCCTGACCCGGACCCTGACCCGGACCCGGACACTTACCCGGACCCTTACCCGGACACGGACCCGGACCCGGACCCGGACACGGACCCGGACCCTTACCCGGACCCGGACCCGGACCCGGACCCGGACACGTCCCGGACCCGGACCCGGACCCGGACACGTCCCGGACCCGGACCCGGACCGGGACCGGGACCAGGACCCTTACCCGGAACCAGACCCGGACCCGGACCCTTACCCAGACCCGGACCCGGACATGGACCCGGACCCTTACCCGGACCCGGACCCGGACCCGGACCCGGACCCGGACCCGGACCCGAACCCGGACCCGGACCCGGACCCGGACGCGGAAACTTACACGGACCCGGAGCCGGACCCGGAGCCGGAGCCGGACCCGGACCCGGACCCTTACCCGGACCCAGACCCGGACCCGGACCCTTACCCGGACCCGGACCCGGACCCGGACCCGGACCCGGAAACGGACCCGGACCCAGACCCGGACCCGGACATGGACCCGGATCCTTACCCGGACCCGGACCCGGACCCGGACCCGGACCCGGACCCGGACCCAGACCCGGACCCGGACCCGGAGCCGGACCCGGACCCAGACCCAGACATGGACTCGGATCCTTACCCGGACCCGGACCCGGACCCGGACCCGGACTCGGACCCAGACCCGGACCCAGACCCGGACCCGGACCCGGACCCGGACCCGGACCCGGACCCGGACTGGGACCCTTACCCGGACCCGGACCCGGACCCGGACCCGGACCCGGACCCGAACCCTTACCCAAACCCTGACCCGGACCCGGACCCGGACCCGGACCCGGACCCGGACCCGGACCCTTACCCGGACACGGACACGGACCGGGACACTTGCCCGGACCCGGACCCAAACCCGGACCCGGACCAGGACCCTGACCATGACCCTGACCCTGACACGGAATGGCACTCTGACCCGGACCCGGACCCGGACCCGGACCCAGACCCGGACCCGGACCCGGACCCGGACCCGGACCCGGACCCTTACCCGGACCCGGACCCGGACCCGGACCCGGACCCTTACCCGGACCCGGACCCGGACCCGGACCCTTACCCAGACCCGGACCCGGACCCGGACCCAGACATGGACCCGGACACTTACCCGGACCCGGACCAAGACCCGGACCCAGACCCGGACCCTTATCCGGACCCGGACCCAGACCCGGACCTGGACCCTTACCCGGACCCGGACCCGGACAATGACCCGGATCCGGGCCCGGACCCGGACCCGAACCCGGACACTTACCCGGACCCGGACCCGGACCAGGACCCGGACCCGGACCCGGACCCTTACCCAGACCCGGACCAGGACCCGGACCCGGACCCGGACCCTTACCCAGACCCGGACCCGGACCCGGACCCTGACCTGGACACTTACACGGACCCGGACCCTGATCCGGACCCGGACCCTTGCCTGGACCCGGACCCGGACCCTGACCCGGACCCGTACCCTGACCCGGACCCGGACCCGGACCCGGACACGGACCTGGACCCGGACACGGACATGGACACGGACACGGACCCGGACCCTTACCCGGACCCGGACCCGGACATGGACCCGGACCCTTACCCGGACCCGGACCCGGACCCGGACCCAGACCCGGACCCTTACCCGGACGCGGACCGGACCCGGACCCGGACCCGGACCCTTACCCGGACCCGGACCCGGACTTGGACCCGGACACTTACCCGGACCCGGACCCAGACCCGGACCCGGACCTGGACCCGGACCTGGACCCGGACCCTTACCCGGACCCGGACCAGGACCAGGACCCGGACCCGGACCCTTACCCGGACCCAGACTCGGACCCGGACCCTTACCCAGACCCGGACCCGGACATGGACCCGGACCCTTACCCGGACCGGGACCCGGACCCGGACCCGGACCTGGACCCGGACCCGGACCCGGACCCGGACCCGGACCCGGACCCTTACCCAGACCGGACCGGACCCGGACCCGGACCCTGACCCTTACCCGGACCCAGACCCGGACCCGGACCTGGACCCGGACCCGGACCCGGACCCGGACCCGGACCCGGACCCGGACCCTTACCCGGACACGGACACGGACCGGGACACTTGCCCGGACCCGGACCCAAACCCGGACCCGGACCTGGAGCCTTACCCGGACCCGGACCCGGACCCGGACCCAGACATGGACCCGGACACTTACCCGGACCCGGACCAAGACCCGGACCCAGACCCGGACCCTTAACCGGACCCGGACCCAGACCCGGACCTGGACCCTTACCCGGACCCCGAGCCGGACAATGACCCGGATCCGGACCCGGACCCGGACACGGACCTGGACCCGGACACGGACATGGACACGGACACGGACCCGGACCCTTACCCGGACCCGGACCCGGACATGGACCCGGACCCTTACCCGGACCCGGACCCGGACCCGGACCCAGACCCGGACCCTTACCCGGACCCAGACCAGGACCAGGACCCGGACCCGGACCCTTACCCGGACCCAGACTCGGACCCGGACCCTTACCCAGACCCGGACCCGGACATGGACCCGGACCCTTACCCGGACCGGGACCCGGACCCGGACCCGGACCTGGACCCGGACCCGGACCCGGACCCGGACCCGGACCCGGACCCTTACCCAGACCGGACCGGACCCGGACCCGGACCCTGACCCTTACCCGGACCCAGACCCGGACCCGGACCTGGACCCGGACCCGGACCCGGACCCGGACCCGGACCCGGACCCGGACCCTTACCCGGACACGGACACGGACCGGGACACTTGCCCGGACCCGGACCCAAACCCGGACCCGGACCTGGAGCCTTACCCGGACCCGGACCCGGACCCGGACCCAGACATGGACCCGGACACTTACCCGGACCCGGACCAAGACCCGGACCCAGACCCGGACCCTTAACCGGACCCGGACCCAGACCCGGACCTGGACCCTTACCCGGACCCCGAGCCGGACAATGACCCGGATCCGGACCCGGACCCGGACACGGACCTGGACCCGGACACGGACATGGACACGGACACGGACCCGGACCCTTACCCGGACCCGGACCCGGACATGGACCCGGACCCTTACCCGGACCCGGACCCGGACCCGGACCCAGACCCGGACCCTTACCCGGACGCGGACCGGACCCGGACCCGGACCCGGACCCTTACCCGGACCCGGACCCGGACTTGGACCCGGACACTTACCCGGACCCGGACCCAGACCCGGACCCGGACCCGGACCCTTACCCGGAACCGGACCCAGACCCGGACCCGGACCCTGACCCGGACCCGGACCCGGACCCGGACCCGGACCCGGACCCGGACCTGGACCCGGACCCTTACCCGGACCCGGACCAGGACCAGGACCCGGACCCGGACCCTTACCCGGACCCGGACTCGGACCCGGACCCTTACCCAGACCCGGACCCGGACATGGACCCGGACCCTTACCCGGACCGGGACCCGGACCCGGACCAGGACCTGGACCCGGACCCGGACCCGGACCCGGACCCGGACCCGGACCCTTACCCAGACCGGACCGGACCCGGACCCGGACCCTGACCCTTACCCGGACCCAGACCCGGACCCGGACCCGGACCCTTACGCGGACACGGACCTGGACCCGGACCCGGACACGGAACCGGACCCCTTACCCGGACCCGGACCCGGACCCGGATGCGGACCCGGACCCGGACATGGACCCGGATCCTTACCCAGACCCGGACCCGGACAAGGACCCGGACCCGGACCCGGACCCGGACCCGAACCCTTACCCAAACCCTGACCCGGACCCGGACCCGGACCCGGACCCGGACCCGGACCCGGACCCGGACCCGGACCCTTACCCGGACCCAGACCCGGACATGGACCCGGACCCTTACCCGGACCCGGACCCGGACCCGGACCCGGACCCGGACCCGGACCTGGACCCGGACCCGGACCCTTACCCGGACCCGGACCCGGACCCGGACCCGGACCCGGACCCGGACCCGGACCCGGACTGGGACCCTTACCCGGACCCGGACCCGGACCCGGACCCGGACCCGGACCCGGACCCGGACCCGAACCCTTACCCAAACCCTGACCCGGACCCGGACCCGGACCCGGACCCGGACCCGGACCCGGACCCGGACCCGGACCCGGACCCGGACCCGGACCCTTACCCGGACACGGACACGGACCGGGACACTTGCCCGGACCCGGACCCGGACCCGGACCCGGACCCTGACCCGGACCCTGACCCGGACCCGGACACTTACCCGGACCCTTACCCGGACACGGACCCGGACCCGGACCCGGACACGGACCCGGACCCTTACCCGGACCCGGACCCAGACCCGGACCCGGACACGTCCCGGACCCGGACCCGGACCCGGACACGTCCCGGACCCAGACCCGGACCGGGACCGGGACCAGGACCCTTACCCGGAACCAGACCCGGACCCGGACCCTTACCCAGACCCGGACCCGGACATGGACCCGGACCCTTACCCGGACCCGGACCCGGACCCGGACCCGGACCCGGACCCGAACCCGGACCCGGACCCGGACCCGGACGCGGAAACTTACACGGACCCGGAGCCGGACCCGGAGCCGGAGCCGGACCCGGACCCGGACCCTTACCCGGACCCGGACCCGGACCCGGACCCTTACCCGGACCCGGACCCGGACCCGGACCCGGACCCGGACCCGGACCCGGAAACGGACCCGGACCCAGACCCGGACCCGGACATGGACCCGGATCCTTACCCGGACCCGGACCCGGACCCGGACCCGGACCCGGACCCGGACCCGGACCCGGACCCAGACCCGGACCCGGACCCGGACCCGGACCCGGACCCGGACCCGGACCCTTACCCGGACACGGACACGGACCGGGACACTTGCCCGGACCCGGACCCAAACCCGGACCCGGACCTGGAGCCTTACCCGGACCCGGACCCGGACCCGGACCCAGACATGGACCCGGACACTTACCCGGACCCGGACCAAGACCCGGACCCAGACCCGGACCCTTAACCGGACCCGGACCCAGACCCGGACCTGGACCCTTACCCGGACCCCGAGCCGGACAATGACCCGGATCCGGACCCGGACCCGGACACGGACCTGGACCCGGACACGGACATGGACACGGACACGGACCCGGACCCTTACCCGGACCCGGACCCGGACATGGACCCGGACCCTTACCCGGACCCGGACCCGGACCCGGACCCAGACCCGGACCCTTACCCGGACGCGGACCGGACCCGGACCCGGACCCGGACCCTTACCCGGACCCGGACCCGGACTTGGACCCGGACACTTACCCGGACCCGGACCCAGACCCGGACCCGGACCCGGACCCTTACCCGGAACCGGACCCAGACCCGGACCCGGACCCTGACCCGGACCCGGACCCGGACCCGGACCCGGACCTGGACCCGGACCCTTACCCGGACCCGGACCAGGACCAGGACCCGGACCCGGACCCTTACCCGGACCCGGACTCGGACCCGGACCCTTACCCAGACCCGGACCCGGACATGGACCCGGACCCTTACCCGGACCGGGACCCGGACCCGGACCAGGACCTGGACCCGGACCCGGACCCGGACCCGGACCCGGACCCGGACCCGGACCCTTACCCAGACCGGACCGGACCCGGACCCGGACCCTGACCCTTACCCGGACCCAGACCCGGACCCGGACCCGGACCCTTACGCGGACACGGACCTGGACCCGGACCCGGACACGGACCCGGACCCCTTACCCGGACCCGGACCCGGACCCGGATGCGGACCCGGACCCGGACATGGACCCGGATCCTTACCCAGACCCGGACCCGGACAAGGACCCGGACCCGGACCCGGACCCGGACCCGAACCCTTACCCAAACCCTGACCCGGACCCGGACCCGGACCCGGACCCGGACCCGGACCCGGACCCGGACCCGGACCCTTACCCGGACCCAGACCCGGACATGGACCCGGACCCTTACCCGGACCCGGACCCGGACCCGGACCCGGACCAGGACCTGGACCCGGACCCGGACACTTACCCGGACCCGGACCCGGACCCGGACCCGGACCCGGACCCGGACCCGGACCCGGACTGGGACCCTTACCCGGACCCGGACCCGGACCCGGACCCGGACCCGGACCCGGACCCGGACCCGGACCCGAACCCTTACCCAAACCCTGACCCGGACCCGGACCCGGACCCGGACCCGGACCCGGACCCGGACCCGGACCCGGACCCGGACCCGGACCCTTACCCGGACACGGACACGGACCGGGACACTTGCCCGGACCCGGACCCGGACCCGGACCCGGACCCTGACCCGGACCCTGACCCGGACCCGGACACTTACCCGGACCCTTACACGGACACGGACCCGGACCCGGACCCGGACACGGACCCGGACCCTTACCCGGACCCGGACCCGGACCCGGACCCGGACACGTCCCGGACCCGGACCCGGACCCGGACACGTCCCGGACCCAGACCCGGACCGGGACCGGGACCAGGACCCTTACCCGGAACCAGACCCGGACCCGGACCCTTACCCAGACCCGGACCCGGACATGGACCCGGACCCTTACCCGGACCCGGACCCGGACCCGGACCCGGACCCGGACCCGGACCCGAACCCGGACCCGGACCCGGACCCGGACGCGGAAACTTACACGGACCCGGAGCCGGACCCGGAGCCGGAGCCGGACCCGGACCCGGACCCTTACCCGGACCCGGACCCGGACCCGGACCCTTACCCGGACCCGGACCCGGACCCGGACCCGGACCCGGAAACGGACCCGGACCCAGACCCGGACCCGGACATGGACCCGGATCCTTACCCGGACCCGGACCCGGACCCGGACCCGGACCCGGACCCGGACCCAGACCCGGACCCGGACCCGGAGCCGGACCCGGACCCAGACCCAGACATGGACTCGGATCCTTACCCGGACCCGGACCCGGACCCGGACCCGGACTCGGACCCAGACCCGGACCCAGACCCGGACCCGGACCCGGACCCGGACCCGGACCCGGACCCGGACCCGGACCCGGACCCTTACCCGGACCCGGACCCGGACCCGGATCCGGACCCAGACCCGGACCCGAACCCTTACCCAAACCCTGACCCGGACCCGGACCCGGACCCGGACCCGGACCCGGACCCGGACCCGGACGCGGACACTTACACGGACCCGGACCCGGACCCGGACCCGGACCCGGACCCGGACCCGGACCCGGACCCGGACCCGGACCCGGACCCGGACCCTTACCCGGACCCGGACCCGGACCCGGACCCTTACCCGGACCCGGACCTGGACCCGGAATCGGACCCGGACCCGGACCCGGACCCGGACCCGGACGCGGACGCGGACCCGGACCCGGACATGGACCCGGATCCTTACCCAGACCCGGACCCGGACAAGGACCCGGACCCGGACCCGGACCCGGACCCGGACCCGGACCCGGACCCGGACCCGGACCCGGACCCGGACCCTTACCCGGACCCGGACCCGGACCCGGACCCGGACCCGGACCCGGACCCGGTCCCGGACCCGGACCCCGACCCGGACCCGGACCCGGACCCGGACCCTTACACGGAACCGGACCCTTACCCGTACCTGTACCCGTACCCGGACCCGGACACTTCCCCGGCCCTGAACCAGGACCCGGACCCGGACATGGACCCGGACCCTTACCCGGACCCGGACCCGGACCCGGACCCGGACCCGGACCCTTACCCGCCTCCGGACCCGGACCCGGACCCTTACCCGGACCCGGACCCAGACCCGGACCCGGACCCGGACCCGGACCCGGACCCTTACCCGCATCCGGACCCGGACGCGGACCCTTACCCGGACGCGGACCCTTACCCGGACCCGGACCCGGACCCGGACCCTTACACGGAACCGGACCCTTACCCGTACCTGTACCCGTACCCGGACCCGGACACTTACCCGGCCCTGGACCCGGACCCGGACCCGGACATGGACCCGGACCCTTACCCGGACACAGACCCGGACCCGGACCCGGACCCGGACCCTTACCCACATCCAGACCCGGACGCGGACCCTTACCCGGACCCGGACCCGGACCCGGACCCGGACCCGGACCCGGACCCCGACCCGGACCCGGACCGGACCCGGACCCTTACACGGAACCGGACCCGTACCCGTACCCGGAACCGGACCCGGACACTTACCCGGACCCGGACCCGGACCCGGACCCGGACATGGACCCGGACCCTTACCCAGACCCGGAACCAGACCCGGACCCGGACCCTTACCCGGACCCGGACCCGGACACTTACCCGGACCCGGACCCGGACCTGGACCCAGACCCGGACCCGGACCCGGACCCGGACCCGGACCCTTACACGGAACCGGACCCTTACCCGTACCTGTACCCGTACCCGGACCTGGACACTTACCCGGCCCTGGACCCAGACCCGGACCCGGACATGGACCCAGACCCTTACCCGGACACGGACCCGGACCCGGACCCGGACCCGGACCCTTACCCGCATCCAGACCCGGACGCGGACCCTTACCCGGACCCGGACCCGGACCCGGACCCGGACCCGGACCCCGACCCGGACCCGGACCGGACCCGGACCCTTACACGGAACCGGACCCGTACCCGTACCCGGAACCGGACCCGGACACTTACCCGGACCCGGACCCGGACCCGGACCCGGACCCGGACCCGGACCCTTACCCGGCCCTGGACCCGGACCCGGACATGGACCCGGACCCTTAACCGGACCCGGAACCAGACCCGGACCCGGACCCTTACCCGGACCCGGACCCGGACACTTACCCGGACCCGGACCCGGACCTGGACCCAGACCCGGACCCGGACCCCGACCCGGACCCGGACCCTGACCCGGACCCTTACACGGAACCGGACCCGTACCCGTATACGGAACCGGACCCGGACCCTTACCCGGACCCTGACCCGGACCCGGACCCGGACACGAACCCGGACCCGGACCCTTACTCGGACCCGGACCCGGACCCGTACCCGGACCTTTACCCGGACCCGGACCCGGACCTGGACCCTGACCCGGCCCCGGACCCCGACCCGGACACTGACCCTTACCCGGACCCGGACACGGACCCTTACCCGGACCCGGACCCGGACCCGGACCCTTACCCGCATCCGGACCCGGATCCGGACCCTTACCCGGACCCGGACCCGGACCCGGACCCGGACCTGGACCCTGACCCGGCCCCGGACCCCGACCCGGACCCGTACCCGTACCCGGAACCGGACCCGGACACTTACCCGGACCCGGACCCGGACCCGGACCCGGACATGGACCCGGACCCTTACCCAGACCCGGAACCAGACCCGGACCCGGACCCTTACCCGGACCCGGACCCGGACACTTACCCGGACCCGGACCCGGACCTGGACCCAGACCCGGACCCGGACCCGGACCCGGACCCGGACCCTTACACGGAACCGGACCCTTACCCGTACCTGTACCCGTACCCGGACCTGGACACTTACCCGGCCCTGGACCCAGACCCGGACCCGGACATGGACCCAGACCCTTACCCGGACACGGACCCGGACCCGGACCCGGACCCGGACCCTTACCCGCATCCAGACCCGGACGCGGACCCTTACCCGGACCCGGACCCGGACCCGGACCCGGACCCGGACCCCGACCCGGACCCGGACCGGACCCGGACCCTTACACGGAACCGGACCCGTACCCGTACCCGGAACCGGACCCGGACACTTACCCGGACCCGGACCCGGACCCGGACCCGGACCCGGACCCGGACCCTTACCCGGCCCTGGACCCGGACCCGGACATGGACCCGGACCCTTAACCGGACCCGGAACCAGACCCGGACCCGGACCCTTACCCGGACCCGGACCCGGACACTTACCCGGACCCGGACCCGGACCTGGACCCAGACCCGGACCCGGACCCCGACCCGGACCCGGACCCTGACCCGGACCCTTACACGGAACCGGACCCGTACCCGTATACGGAACCGGACCCGGACCCTTACCCGGACCCTGACCCGGACCCGGACCCGGACACGAACCCGGACCCGGACCCTTACTCGGACCCGGACCCGGACCCGTACCCGGACCTTTACCCGGACCCGGACCCGGACCTGGACCCTGACCCGGCCCCGGACCCCGACCCGGACACTGACCCTTACCCGGACCCGGACACGGACCCTTACCCGGACCCGGACCCGGACCCGGACCCTTACCCGCATCCGGACCCGGATCCGGACCCTTACCCGGACCCGGACCCGGACCCGGACCCGGACCCGGACCCTTACACGGAACCGAACCCGTACCCGTACCTGGAACCGGACCCGGACCCTTACCCGGACCCGGACCAGGACCCGGACCCTTACCCGGCCCTGGACCCGGACCCGGACATGGACCCGGACCCTTACCCGGACCCGGAACCAGACCCAGACCCGGACCCTTACCCGGACCCGGACCCGGACACTTACCCGGACCCGGACCCGGACCCGGACCCGGACCCGGACCCGGACCCGGACCCGGACCTGGAACCTGACCCGGCCCCGGACCCGGACACGGACACGGACCATTACCCGGACCCGGACATGGACCCTTACCCGGACCCGGACCCGGACCCGGACCCGGACCCGGACCCGGACCCGGAACCTTACCCGCACCCGGACCCTCACCCGGACCCTTGCCCGGGCCCGGACCCGGACCCGGACCCGGACCCGGACCCCGACCCGGACCCGGACCCGGACCCGGACCCTTACACGGAACCGGACCCGTACCCGTACCTGGAACCGGACCCGGACCCTTACCCGGACCCGGACCAGGACCCGGACCCGGACCCTTACCCGGCCCTGGACCCGGACCCGGACATGGACCCGGACCCTTACCCGGACCCGGACACAGACCCGGACCCAGACCCGGACCCGGACCCTGACCCGGACCCGGACCCGGACACGGACCAGGACCAGGACGCGGACCCGGACCCTTGCCCGGATCCGGACATGGACCCGGACCCTTGCCCGGACCCGGACCCGGACCCGGACCCTTACCCGGCCCTGGACCCGGACCCGGACATGGACCCGGACCCTTACCCGGACCCGGAACCAGACCCGGACCCGGACCCTTACCCGGACCCGGACCCGGACACTTACCCGGACCTGGACCCGGACCCGGACCCGGACCCGGACCCGGACCCGGACCCGGACCCGGAACCTTACCCGCACCCGGACCCTCACCCGGATCCTTGCCCGGGCCCGGACCCGGACCCGGACCCCGACCCGGACCCGGACCCGGACCCGGACCCGGACCCTTACACGGAACCGGACCCGTACCCGTACCTGGAACCGGACCCGGACCCGGACCCTTACCCGGACCCGGACCCGGACCCGGACCCGGACCCTTACCCGGCCCTGGACCCGGACCCGGACATGGACCCGGACCCTTACCCGGACCCGGACCCGGACCCAGACCCGGACCCTTACCCGCATCCAGACCCGGACCCGGACCCTTACCCGGACCCGGACCCAGACCCGGACCCGGACCCGGACCCGGACCCGGACCCTTACCCGCATCCGGACCCGGACGCGGACCCTTACCCGGACGCGGACCCTTACCCGGACCCGGACCCGGACCCGGACCCTTACACGGAACCGGACCCTTACCCGTACCTGTACCCGTACCCGGACCCGGACACTTACCCGGCCCTGGACCCGGACCCGGACCCGGACATGGACCCGGACCCTTACCCGGACCCGGACCCGGACCCGGACCCGGACCCGGACCCGGACCCGGACCCTTACCCGCATCCAGACCCGGACGCGGACCCTTACCCGGACCCAGACCCGGACCCGGACCCAGACCCCGACCCGGACCCAGACCGGACCCGGACCCTTACACGGAACCGGACCCGTACCCGTACCCGGAACCGGACCCGGACCCGGACCCTTACCCGGACCCGGACCCGGACCCGGACCCGGACCCGGACCCTTACCCGGCCCTGGACCCGGACCCGGACATGGACCCGGACCCTTACCCGGACCCGGAACCAGACCCGGACCCGGACCCTTACCCGGACCCGGACCCGGACACTTACCCGGACCCGGACCCGGACCTGGACCCAGACCCGGACCCGGACCCCGACCCGGACCCGGACCCGGACCCGGACCCTTACACGGAACCGGACCCGTACCCGTATCCGGAACCGGACCCGGACCCTTACCCGGACCCTGACCCGGACCCGGACCCGGACACGAACCCGGACCCGGACCCTTACTCGGACCCGGACCCGGACCCGTACCCGCACCTTTACCCGGACCCGGACCCGGACCTGGACCCTGACCCGGCCCCGGACCCCCGACCCGGACACTGACCCTTACCCGGACCCGGACACGGACCCTTACCCGGACCCGGACCCGGACCCGGACCCTTACCCGCATCCGGACCCGGATCCGGACCCTTACCCGGACCCGGACCCGGACCCGGACCCGGACCCGGACCCGGACCCGGACCCCGACCCGGACCCGGACCCGGACCCGGACCCTTACACGGAACCGAACCCGTACCAGTACCTGGAACCGGAACCGGACCCTTACCCGGACCCGGACCAGGACCCGGACCCTTACCCGGCCCTGGACCCGGACCCGGACATGGACCCGGACCCTTACCCGGACCCGGAACCAGACCCGGACCCGGACCCTTACCCGGACCCGGACCCGGACACTTACCCGGACCCGGACCCGGACCCGGACCCGGACCCGGACCCGGACACGGACCCGGACCCGGACCCGGACCCGGACCTGGACCCTGACCTGGCCCCGGACCCGGACACGGACACGGACCATTACCCGGACCCGGACATGGACCCTTACCCGTACCCGTACCCGGACCCGGACCCGGACCCGGACCCGGACCCGGACCCGGAACCTTACCCGCACCCGGAACCTCACCCGGACCCTTGCCCGGGCCCGGACCCGGACCCGGACCCGGACCCCGACCCGGACCCGGACCCGGACCCGGACCCTTACACGGAACCGGACCCGTACCCGTACCTGGAACCGGACCCGGACCCTTACCCGGACCCGGACCCGGACCCGGACCCGGACCCTTACCCGGCCCTGGACCCGGACCCGGACATGGACCCGGACCCTTACCCGGACCCGGACACAGACCCGGACCCGGACCCGGACCCGGACCCGGACCCGGACCCTGACCCGGACCCGGACCAGGACCAGGACGCGGACCCGGACCCTTGCCCGGATCCGGACATGGACCCGGACCCTTGCCCGGACCCGGACCCGGACCCGGACCCTTACCCGGCCCTGGACCCGGACCCGGACATGGACCCGGACCCTTACCCGGACCCGGAACCAGAGCCGGACCCGGACCCTTACCCGGACCCGGACCCGGACACTTACCCGGACCCGGACCCGGACCCGGACCCGGACCCGGACCCGGACCCGGACCCGGACCCGGACCCGGACCCTGACCCGGACCCGGACCACGACCAGGACGCGGACCCGGACCCTTGCCCGGATCCGGACATGGACCCGGACCCTTGCCCGGACCCGGACCCGGACATGGACCCGGACCCTTACCCGGACCCGGACATGGACCCGGACCCTTACCCGGAGCCGGACCCGGACCCGGACCCGAACCCGAACCCGGACCCGGACCCGGACCCGGACCCGGACCCGGACCCGGACCCGGACCCGGACCCGGACCCTTACCCGGACCCGGACCCGGACCTGGACCCTGACCCGGACCCGGACCCGGACCCGGACACTGACCCTTATCCGGACCCGGACCCGGACCCTTACCCGGACCCGGACCCGGACCCGGACCCGGACCCGGACCCTTACCCGGCCCTGGACCCGGACCCGGACATGGACCCGGACCCTTACCCGGACCCGGACACAGACCCGGACCCGGACCCGGACCCGGACCCGGACCATGACCGGGACCTGGACCAGGACCAGGACGCGGACCCGGACCGTTGCCCGGATCCGGACATGGACCCGGACCCTTGCCAGGACCCGGACCGGGACATGGACCCGGACACTTACCCGGACCCAGACCCGGACCCGGACCCTTACCCGGACCCGGACCCGGACCCTTACCCGGACCCGGACCCGGACCCGGACCCGGACCTGGACCCGGACCCGGACCCGGACCCGGACCCGGACCCGGGAATGGACCCGGATCCTTACCCGGACCCGGACCCGGACCCGGACCCGGACCCTTACCCGGACCCAGACCCGGACCCGGACATGGACCCGGACCCTTACCCAGATCCGGACCCGGACCCGGACCCGGACCCGGACCCAGACCCCGACCCGAACCCGAACCCGGACCCGGACCCGGACCCGGACCCGGACCCGGACCCGGACCCGGACCCGGACCCGGACCCTTACACGGAACCGGACCCGTACCCGTACCTGGAACCGGACCCGGACCCTTACCCGGACCCGGACCCGGACACGGACCCAGACCCTTACCCGGCCCTGGACCCGGACTCGGACATGGACCTGGACCCTTAACCGGACCCGGAACCAGACCCGGACCCGGACCCGAACCCGGACCCGGACCCGGACCCGGACCCGGACCCTTACCCGGACCCGGACCCGGACCTGGACCCTGACCCGGCCCGGGACCCGGACCCGGACACTGACCCTTACCCGGACCCGGACACGGACCCTTACCCGGACCCGGACCCGGACCCGGACCCGGACCCGGACCCGGACCCTTACCCGCACCCGGACTCTTACCCGGACCCTTGCCCGGGCCCGGACCCGGACCCGGACCCGAACCCGGACCCGGACCCCGACCCGGACCCGGACCCAGACCCGGACCCTTACACGGAACCGGACCCGTACCCGTACCTGGAACCGGACCCGGACCCTTACCCGGACCCGGACCCGGACCCGGACCCTTACCCGGCCCTGGACCCGGACCCGGACATGGACCCGGACCCTTAACCGGACCCGGACACAGACCCGGACCCGGACCCGGACCCGGACCCGGACCCGGACCCGGACCCTGACCCGGACCCGGACCCGGACCCGGACCCGGACCCGGACCCTGACCCGGACCCGGACCACGACCAGGACGCGGACCCGGACCCTTGCCCGGATCCGGACATGGACCCGGACCCTTGCCCGGACCCGGACCCGGACACTTACCCGGACCCGGACCCGGACCCGGACCCGGACCCGGACCCGGACCCGGACCCGGACCCTTACCCGGACCCGGACCCGGACACTTACCCGGACCCGGACCCGGACCCGGACCCGGACCCGGACCCGGACCCGGACCCGGACCCTGACCCGGACCCGGACCACGACCAGGACGCGGACCCGGACCCTTGCCCGGATCCGGACATGGACCCGGACCCTTGCCCGGACCCGGACCCGGACATGGACCCGGACCCTTACCCGGACCCGGACATGGACCCGGACCCTTACCCGGAGCCGGACCCGGACCCGGACCCGAACCCGAACCCGGACCCGGACCCGGACCCGGACCCGGACCCGGACCCGGACCCGGACCCGGACCCTTACCCGGACCCGGACCCGGACCTGGACCCTGACCCGGACCCGGACCCGGACCCGGACACTGACCCTTATCCGGACCCGGACCCGGACCCTTACCCGGACCCGGACCCGGACCCGGACCCGGACCCGGACCCTTACCCGGCCCTGGACCCGGACCCGGACATGGACCCGGACCCTTACCCGGACCCGGACACAGACCCGGACCCGGACCCGGACCCGGACCCGGACCATGACCGGGACCTGGACCAGGACCAGGACGCGGACCCGGACCGTTGCCCGGATCCGGACATGGACCCGGACCCTTGCCAGGACCCGGACCGGGACATGGACCCGGACACTTACCCGGACCCAGACCCGGACCCGGACCCTTACCCGGACCCGGACCCGGACCCTTACCCGGACCCGGACCCGGACCCGGACCCGGACCTGGACCCGGACCCGGACCCGGACCCGGACCCGGACCCGGGAATGGACCCGGATCCTTACCCGGACCCGGACCCGGACCCGGACCCGGACCCTTACCCGGACCCAGACCCGGACCCGGACATGGACCCGGACCCTTACCCAGATCCGGACCCGGACCCGGACCCGGACCCGGACCCAGACCCCGACCCGAACCCGAACCCGGACCCGGACCCGGACCCGGACCCGGACCCGGACCCGGACCCGGACCCGGACCCGGACCCGGACCCTTACACGGAACCGGACCCGTACCCGTACCTGGAACCGGACCCGGACCCTTACCCGGACCCGGACCCGGACCCGGACCCAGACCCTTACCCGGCCCTGGACCCGGACTCGGACATGGACCTGGACCCTTAACCGGACCCGGAACCAGACCCGGACCCGGACCCGAACCCGGACCCGGACCCGGACCCGGACCCGGACCCTTACCCGGACCCGGACCCGGACCTGGACCCTGACCCGGCCCGGGACCCGGACCCGGACACTGACCCTTACCCGGACCCGGACACGGACCCTTACCCGGACCCGGACCCGGACCCGGACCCGGACCCGGACCCGGACTCTTACCCGCACCCGGACTCTTACCCGGACCCTTGCCCGGGCCCGGACCCGGACCCGGACCCGAACCCGGACCCGGACCCCGACCCGGACCCGGACCCAGACCCGGACCCTTACACGGAACCGGACCCGTACCCGTACCTGGAACCGGACCCGGACCCTTACCCGGACCCGGACCCGGACCCGGACCCTTACCCGGCCCTGGACCCGGACCCGGACATGGACCCGGACCCTTAACCGGACCCGGACACAGACCCGGACCCGGACCCGGACCCGGACCCGGACCCGGACCCGGACCCTGACCCGGACCCGGACCCGGACCCGGACCCGGACCCGGACCCTGACCCGGACCCGGACCACGACCAGGACGCGGACCCGGACCCTTGCCCGGATCCGGACATGGACCCGGACCCTTGCCCGGACCCGGACCCGGACATGGACCCGGACCCTTACCCGGACCCGGACAGGGACCCGGACCCTTACCCGGACCCGGACCCGGACCCGGACCCGAACCCGAACCCGGACCCGGACCCGGACCCGGACCCGGACCCGGACCCGGACCCGGACCCGGACCCGGACCCGGACCCTTACCCGGACCCGGACCCGGACCTGGACCCTGACCCGGCCCCGGACCGGGACCCGGACACTGACCCTTACCCGGACCCGGACACGGACCCTTACCCGGACCCGGACACGGACCCGGACCCTTACCCGCATCCGGACCCGGATCCAGACCCTTACCCGGACCCGGACCCGGACCCGGACCCGGACCCGGACCCGGACCCCGACCCGGACCCGGACCCGGACCCGGACCCGGACCCTTACACGGAACCGGACCCGTACCCGTACCTGGAACCGGACCCGGACCCTTACCCGGACCCGGACCCGGACCCGGACCCTTACCCGGCCCTGGACCCGGACCCGGACATGGACCCGGACCCTTACCCGGACCCGGAACCAGACCCGGACCCGGACCCTTACCCGGACCCGGACCCGGACACTTACCCGGACCCGGACCCGGACCCGGACCCGGACCCGGACCCGGACCCGGACCCGGACCCGGACCCGGACCCGGACCCGGACCCGGACCCTTACCCGGACACGGACACGGACCCTTACCCGGACCCGGACCCGGACCCGGACCCGGACCCGGACCCGGACCCGGACCCGGACCCGGAACCTTACCCGCACCCGGACCCTCACCCGGACCCTTGCCCGGGCCCGGACCCGGACCCAGACCCGGACCCCGACCCGGACCCGGACCCGGACCCGGACCCTTACACAGAACCGGACACGTACCCGTACCTGGAACCGGACCCGGACCCTTACCCGGACCCGGACCCGGACCCGGACCCGGACCCTTACCCGGCCCTGGACCCGGACCCGGACATGGACCCGGACCCTTACCCGGACCCGGACACAGACCCGGACCCGGACCCGGACCCGGACCCGGACCCGGACCCGGACCCGGACCCTTACCCGGACCCGGACCCGGACCCGGACATGGACCCGGACCCTTACCCAGATCCGGACCCGGACCCGGACCCGGACCCGGACCCGGACCCGGACCCGGACCCGGACCCGGACCCGTACCCGGACCCGGATCCTTACACGGAACCGGACCCGTACCCGTACCTGGAACCGGACCCGGACCCTTACCCGGACCCGGACCCGGACCCGGACCCAGACCCTTACCCGGCCCTGGACCCGGACTCGGACATGGACCTGGACCCTTAACCGGACCCGGAACCAGACCCGGACCCGGACCCGGACCCGGACCCTTACCCGGACCCGGACCCGGACCTGGACCCTGACCCGGCCCCGGCCCCGGCCCCGGACACTGACCCTTACCCGGACCCGGACACGGACCCTTACCCGGACCCGGACCCGGACCTGGACCCTGACCCGGCCCCGGACCCGGCCCCGGACACTGACCCTTACCCGGACCCGGACACGGACCCTTACCCGGACCCGGACCCGGACCCGGACCCTGACCCGGACCCGGACCAGGACCAGGACGCGGACCCGGACCCTTGCCCGGATCCGGACATGGACCCGGACCCTTGCCCGGACCCGGACCCGGACCCGGACCCTTACCCGGCCCTGGACCCGGACCCGGACATGGACCCGGACCCTTACCCGGACCCGGAACCAGAGCCGGACCCGGACCCTTACCCGGACCCGGACCCGGACACTTACCCGGACCCGGACCCGGACCCGGACCTGGACCCGGACCCGGACCCGGACCCGGACCCGGACCCGGACCCTGACCCGGACCCGGACCACGACCAGGACGCGGACCCGGACCCTTGCCCGGATCCGGACATGGACCCGGACCCTTGCCCGGACCCGGACCCAGACATGGACCCGGACCCTTACCCGGACCCGGACATGGACCCGGACCCTTACCCGGAGCCGGACCCGGACCCGGACCCGAACCCGAACCCGGACCCGGACCCAGACCCGGACCCCGACCCGGACCCGGACCCGGACCCGGACCCTTACACAGAACCGGACACGTACCCGTACCTGGAACCGGACCCGGACCCTTACCCGGACCCGGACCCGGACCCGGACCCGGACCCTTACCCGGCCCTGGACCCGGACCCGGACATGGACCCGGACCCTTACCCGGACCCGGACACAGACCCGGACCCGGACCCGGACCCGGACCCGGACCCGGACCCGGACCCGGACCCTTACCCGGACCCGGACCCGGACCCGGACATGGACCCGGACCCTTACCCAGATCCGGACCCGGACCCGGACCCGGACCCGGACCCGGACCCGGACCCGGACCCGGACCCGGACCCGTACCCGGACCCGGATCCTTACACGGAACCGGACCCGTACCCGTACCTGGAACCGGACCCGGACCCTTACCCGGACCCGGACCCGGACCCGGACCCAGACCCTTACCCGGCCCTGGACCCGGACTCGGACATGGACCTGGACCCTTAACCGGACCCGGAACCAGACCCGGACCCGGACCCGGACCCGGACCCTTACCCGGACCCGGACCCGGACCTGGACCCTGACCCGGCCCCGGCCCCGGCCCCGGACACTGACCCTTACCCGGACCCGGACACGGACCCTTACCCGGACCCGGACCCGGACCTGGACCCTGACCCGGCCCCGGACCCGGCCCCGGACACTGACCCTTACCCGGACCCGGACACGGACCCTTACCCGGACCCGGACCCGGACCCGGACCCTGACCCGGACCCGGACCAGGACCAGGACGCGGACCCGGACCCTTGCCCGGATCCGGACATGGACCCGGACCCTTGCCCGGACCCGGACCCGGACCCGGACCCTTACCCGGCCCTGGACCCGGACCCGGACATGGACCCGGACCCTTACCCGGACCCGGAACCAGAGCCGGACCCGGACCCTTACCCGGACCCGGACCCGGACACTTACCCGGACCCGGACCCGGACCCGGACCTGGACCCGGACCCGGACCCGGACCCGGACCCGGACCCGGACCCTGACCCGGACCCGGACCACGACCAGGACGCGGACCCGGACCCTTGCCCGGATCCGGACATGGACCCGGACCCTTGCCCGGACCCGGACCCAGACATGGACCCGGACCCTTACCCGGACCCGGACATGGACCCGGACCCTTACCCGGAGCCGGACCCGGACCCGGACCCGAACCCGAACCCGGACCCGGACCCGGACCCGGACCCGGACCCGGACCCGGACCCGGACCCGGACCCTTACCCGGACCCGGACCCGGACCCGGACCTGGACCCTGACCCGGACCCGGACCCGGACCCGGACACTGACCCTTATCCGGACCCGGACCCGGACCCTTACCCGGACCCGGACCCGGACCCGGACCCGGACCCGGACCCGGACCCTTACCCGGCCCTGGACCCGGACCCGGACATGGACCCGGACCCTTACCCGGACCCGGACACAGACCCGGACCCGGACCCGGACCCGGACCCGGACCATGACCGGGACCTGGACCAGGACCAGGACGCGGACCCGGACCGTTGCCCGGATCCGGACATGGACCCGGACCCTTGCCAGGACCCGGACCCGGACATGGACCCGGACACTTACCCGGACCCAGACCCGGACCCGGACCCTTACCCGGACCAGGACCCGGACCCTTACCCGGACCCGGACCCGGACCCGGACCCGGACCTGGACCCGGACCCGGACCCGGACCCGGACCCGGACCCGGGAATGGACCCGGATCCTTACCCGGACCCGGACCCGGACCCGGACCCGGACCCTTACCCGGACCCAGACCCGGACCCGGACATGGACCCGGACCCTTACCCAGATCCGGACCAGGACCCGGACCCGGACCCGGACCCAGACCCCGACCCGAACCCGAACCCGGACCCGGACCCGGACCCGGACCCGGACCCGGACCCGGACCCGGACCCGGACCCGGACCCTTACACGGAACCGGACCCGTACCCGTACCTGGAACCGGACCCGGACCCTTACCCGGACCCGGACCCGGACCCGGACCCAGACCCTTACCCGGCCCTGGACCCGGACTCGGACATGGACCTGGACCCTTAACCGGACCCGGAACCAGACCCGGACCCGGACCCGAACCCGGACCCGGACCCGGACCCGGACCCGGACCCTTACCCGGACCCGGACCCGGACCTGGACCCTGACCCGGCCCGGGACCCGGACCCGGACACTGACCCTTACCCGGACCCGGACACGGACCCTTACCCGGACCTGGACCCGGACCCGGACCCGGACCCGGACCCGGACCCTTACCCGCACCCGGACTCTTACCCGGACCCTTGCCCGGGCCCGGACCCGGACCCGGACCCGAACCCGGACCCGGACCCCGACCCGGACCCGGACCCAGACCCGGACCCTTACACGGAACCGGACCCGTACCCGTACCTGGAACCGGACCCGGACCCTTACCCGGACCCGGACCCGGACCCGGACCCGGACCCTTACCCGGCCCTGGACCCGGACCCGGACATGGACCCGGACCCTTAACCGGACCCGGACACAGACCCGGACCCGGACCCGGACCCGGACCCGGACCCGGACCCGGACCCGGACCCGGACCCGGACCCTGACCCGGACCCGGACCACGACCAGGACGCGGACCCGGACCCTTGCCCGGATCCGGACATGGACCCGGACCCTTGCCCGGACCCGGACAGGGACCCGGACCCTTACCCGGACCCGGACCCGGACCCGGACCCGAACCCGAACCCGGACCCGGACCCGGACCCGGACCCGGACCCGGACCCGGACCCGGACCCGGACCCGGACCCTTACCCGGACCCGGACCCGGACCTGGACCCTGACCCGGCCCCGGACCCGGACCCGGACACTGACCCTTACCCGGACCCGGACACGGACCCTTACCCGGACCCGGACACGGACCCGGACCCTTACCCGCATCCGGACCCGGATCCAGACCCTTACCCGGACCCGGACCCGGACCCGGACCCGGACCCGGACCCGGACCCCGACCCGGACCCGGACCCGGACCCGGACCCGGACCCTTACACGGAACCGGACCCGTACCCGTACCTGGAACCGGACCCGGACCCTTACCCGGACCCGGACCCGGACCCGGACCCTTACCCGGCCCTGGACCCGGACCCGGACATGGACCCGGACCCTTACCCGGACCCGGAACCAGACCCGGACCCGGACCCTTACCCGGACCCGGACCCGGACACTTACCCGGACCCGGACCCGGACCCGGACCCGGACCCGGACCCGGACCCGGACCCGGACCCGGACCCGGACCCGGACCCGGACCCGGACCCGGACCCGGACCCGGACCCTTACCCGGACACGGACACGGACCCTTACCCGGACCCGGACCCGGACCCGGACCCGGACCCGGACCCGGACCCGGACCCGGACCCGGACCCGGAACCTTACCCGCACCCGGACCATCACCCGGACCCTTGCCCGGGCCCGGACCCGGACCCGGACCCGGACCCCGACCCGGACCCGGACCCGGACCCGGACCCTTACACAGAACCGGACACGTACCCGTACCTGGAACCGGACCCGGACCCTTACCCGGACCCGGACCCGGACCCGGACCCGGACCCTTACCCGGCCCTGGACCCGGACCCGGACATGGACCCGGACCCTTACCCGGACCCGGACACAGACCCGGACCCGGACCCGGACCCGGACCCGGACCCGGACCCGGACCCGGACCCTTACCCGGACCCGGACCCGGACCCGGACATGGACCCGGACCCTTACCCAGATCCGGACCCGGACCCGGACCCGGACCCGGACCCGGACCCGGACCCGGACCCGGACCCGGACCCGGACCCGTACCCGGACCCGGATCCTTACACGGAACCGGACCCGTACCCGTACCTGGAACCGGACCCGGACCCTTACCCGGACCCGGACCCGGACCCGGACCCAGACCCTTACCCGGCCCTGGACCCGGACTCGGACATGGACCTGGACCCTTAACCGGACCCGGAACCAGACCCGGACCCGGACCCGGACCCGGACCCTTACCCGGACCCGGACCCGGACCTGGACCCTGACCCGGCCCCGGCCCCGGCCCCGGACACTGACCCTTACCCGGACCCGGACACGGACCCTTACCCGGACCCGGACCCGGACCTGGACCCTGACCCGGCCCCGGACCCGGCCCCGGACACTGACCCTTACCCGGACCCGGACACGGACCCTTACCCGGACCCGGACCCGGACCCGGACCCGGACCCGGACCCTTACCCGCACCCGGACCCTTACCCGGACACTTGCCCGGGCCCGGACCCGGACCCGGACCCGAACCCGGACCCGGACCCCAACCCGGACCCGGACCCAGACCCGGACCCTTACACGGAACCGGACCCGTACCCGTACCTGGAACCGGACCCGGACCCGGACCCTTACCCGGACCCGGACCCGGACCCGGACCCGGACCCTTACCCGGCCCTGGACCCGGACCCGGACATGGACCCGGACCCTTAACCGGACCCGGACACAGACCCGGACCCGGACCCGGACCCGGACCTGGACCCTGACCCGGCCCCGGCCCCGGACCCGGACACGGACCCTTACCCGGACCCGGACCCGGACACGGACCCTTACCCGGACCCGGACCTGGACCCTGACCTGGCCCTGGACCCGGCCCCGGACCCGGACCCCGACTCGGACCCGGACCCGGACCCGGACCCGGACCCTTACACGGAACCGGACCCGTACCCGGCCCTGGACCCGGACCCGGACATGGACCCGGACCCTTACCCGGACCCGGACACAGACCCGGACCCGGACCCGGACCCGGACCCAGACCCGGACCATGACCGGGACCTGGACCAGGACCAGGACGCGGACCCGGACCCTTGCCCGGATCCGGACATGGACCCGGACCCTTGCCCGGACCCGGACCCGGACATGGACCCGGACACTTACCCGGACCCAGACCCGGACCCGGACCCTTACCCGGACCCGGACCCGGACCCGGACCCTTACCCGGACCCGGACCCGGACCCGGACCTGGACCCGGACCCGGACCCGGACCCGGACCCGGACCCGGGAATGGACCCGGATCCTTACCCGGACCCGGACCCGGACCCGGACCCGGACCCGGACCCGGACCCTTACCCGGACCCAGACCCGGACCCGGACATGGACCCGGACCCTTACCCAGATCCGGACCCGGACCCGGACCCGGACCCGGACCCGGACCCGGACCCGAAACCGAACCCGGACCCGGACCCGGACCCGGACCCGGACCCGGACCCGGACCCGGACCCGGACCCGGACCCGCACCCGCACCCGGACCCGGACCCTTACACGGAACCGGACCCGTACCCGTACCTGGAACCGGACCCGGACCCTTACCCGGACCCGGACCCGGACCCGGACCCAGACCCTTACCCGGCCCTGGACCCGGACTCGGACATGGACCTGGACCCTTAACCGGACCCGGAACCAGACCCGGACCCGGCCCCGAACCCGGACCCGGACCCGGACCCGGACCCGGACCCTTACCCGGACCCGGACCCGGACCTGGACCCTGACCCGGCCCCGGACCCGGACCCGGACACTGACCCTTACCCGGACCCGGACCCTTACCCAGATCCGGACCCGGACCCGGACCCGGACCCGGACCCGGACCCGGACCCGAACCCGAACCCGGACCCGGACCCGGACCCGGACCCGGACCCGGACCCGGACCCGGACCCGGACCCGGATCCTTACACGGAACCGGACCCGTACCCGTACCTGGAACCGGACCCGGACCCTTACCCGGACCCGGACCCGGACCCGGACCCAGACCCTTACCCGGCCCTGGACCCGGACTCGGACATGGACCTGGACCCTTAACCGGACCCGGAACCAGACCCGGACCCGGACCCGAACCCGGACCCGGACCCGGACCCGGACCCGGACCCTTACCCGGACCCGGACCCGGACCTGGACCCTGACCCGGCCCCGGACCCGGCCCCGGACACTGACCCTTACCCGGACCCGGACACGGACCCTTACCCGGACCCGGACCCGGACCTGGACCCTGACCCGGCCCCGGACCCGGCCCCGGACACTGACCCTTACCCGGACCCGGACACGGACCCTTACCCGGACCCGGACCCGGACCCGGACCCGGACCCGGACCCTTATCCGCACCCGGACCCTTACCCGGACCCTTGCTCGGGCCCGGACCCGGACCCGGACCCGAACCCGGACCCGGACCCCAACCCGGACCCGGACCCAGACCCGGACCCTTACACGGAACCGGACCCGTACCCGTACCTGGAACCGGACCCGGACCCGGACCCTTACCCGGACCCGGACCCGGACCCGGACCCGGACCCTTACCCGGCCCTGGACCCGGACCCGGACATGGACCCGGACCCTTAACCGGACCCGGACACAGACCCGGACCCGGACCCGGACCCGGACCTGGACCCTGACCCGGCCCCGGCCCCGGCCCCGGACACGGACCCTTACCCGGACCCGGACACGGACCCTTACCCGGACCCGGACCTGGACCCTGACCCGGCCCTGGACCCGGCCCCGGCCCCGGACCCCGACTCGGCCCCGGACCCGGACCCGGACCCTTACACGGAACCGGACCCGTACCCGGCCCTGGACCCGGACCCGGACATGGACCCGGACCCTTACCCGGACCCGGACACAGACCCGGACCCGGACCCGGACCCGGACCCGGACCATGACCGGGACCTGGACCAGGACCAGGACGCGGACCCGGACCCTTGCCCGGATCCGGACATGGACCCGGACCCTTGCCCGGACCCGGACCCGGACATGGACCCGGACACTTACCCGGACCCAGACCCGGACCCGGACCCTTACCCGGACCCGGACCCGGACCCGGACCCTTACCCGGACCCGGACCCGGACCCGGACCTGGACCCGGACCCGGACCCGGACCCGGACCCGGACCCGGGAATGGACCCGGATCCTTACCCGGACCCGGACCCGGACCCGGACCCGGACCCTTACCCGGACCCAGACCCGGACCCGGACATGGACCCGGACCCTTACCCAGATCCGGACCCGGACCCGGACCCGGACCCGGACCCGGACCCGGACCCGAAACCGAACCCGGACCCGGACCCGGACCCGGACCCGGACCCGGACCCGGACCCGGACCCGCACCCGCACCCGGACCCGGACCCTTACACGGAACCGGACCCGTACCCGTACCTGGAACCGGACCCGGACCCTTACCCGGACCCGGACCCGGACCCGGACCCAGACCCTTACCCGGCCCTGGACCCGGACTTGGACATGGACCTGGACCCTTAACCGGACCCGGAACCAGACCCGGACCCGGACCCGAACCCGGACCCGGACCCGGACACGGACCCGGACCCTTACCCGGACCCGGACCCGGACCTGGACCCTGACCCGGCCCCGGACCCGGACCCGGACACTGACCCTTACCCGGACCCGGACCCGGACCCGAACCTGGACCCGGACCCCAACCCGGACCCGGACCCGGACACTGACCCTTACCCGGACCCGGACCCTTACCCAGATCCGGACCCGGACCCGGACCCGGACCCGGACCCGGACCCGAACCCGAACCCGGACCCGGACCCGGACCCGGACCCGGACCCGGACCCGGACCCGGACCCGTACCCGGAACCGGATCCTTACACGGAACCGGACCCGTACCCGTACCTGGAACCGGACCCGGACCCTTACCCGGACCCGGACCCGGACCCGGACCCGGACCCAGACCCTTACCCGGCCCTGGACCCGGACTCGGACATGGACCTGGACCCTTAACCGGAACCGGAACCATACCCGGACCCGGACCCGAACCCGGACCCGGACCCGGACCCGGACCCTGACCCGGACCCGGACCCGGACCCGGACCCGGACCCGGACCCTGACCCGGACCCGGACAACGACCAGGACGCGGACCCGGACCCTTGCCCGGATCCGGACATGGACCCGGACCCTTGCCCGGACCCGGACCCGGACATGGACCCGGACCCTTACCCGGACCCGGAGCCGGACCCGAACCCGAACCCGGACCCGGACCCGGACCCGGACCCGGACCCGGACCCGGACCCGGACCCTTACCCGGACCCGGACCCGGACCTGGACCCTGACCCGGCCCCGGACCTGGACCCGGACACTGACCCTTACCCGGACCCGGACACGGACCCTTACCCGGACCCGGACACGGACCCGGACCCTTACCCGCATCCGGACCCGGTTCCAGACACTTACCCGGACCCGGACCCGGACCCGGACCCGGACCCGGACCCGGACCCCGACCCGGACCCGGACCCGGACCCGGACCCTTACACGGAACCGGACCCGTACCCGTACCTGGAACCGGACCCGGACCCTTACCCGGACCTGGACCCGGACCCGGACCCTTACCCAGCCCTGGACCCGGACCCGGACATGGACCCGGACCCAGACCCGGACCCGGACCCTTACCCGGACCCGGACACGGACCCGGACACGGACCCTTACCCGGACCCGGACACGGACCCTTACCCGGACCCGGACCTGGACCCTGAGCCGGCCCCGGCCCCGGCCCCGGTCCCGGACCCCGACCCGGACCCGGACCCAAACCCGGACCCGGATCCTTACCCGGACCCGGACCCTGACCCGGACCCGGACCCTGACCCGGACACGGACCAGGACCCTTACCCGGACCCGGTCCCGGACCCGGACCCGGAACCGGATCCGGGCCATGACACTGACCCTGAACCTGACCCTGACCCTGACCCTGACCCTGACGCTGACCAGGACCCTGACCCGGACCCGGACCCGGACCCGGACGCGGACCCGCACCCGGAACCGCACCCGGACCCTTACCCGGACCCGGACCCGGACCCGCACCCGGACCCTTACCCGGACCCTTACCCGGACCCGGACCCGGACCCGGACCCCGACCCGGACCCGGACATGGGACCGCACCCGGACCCGGACCCGGACCCAGGAATGGACCCGGATCCTTACCCGGACCCGGACCCGGACAAGGACCCGGACCCGGACCCGGACCCGGACCCGGACCCGGACCCGGACCCGGACCTGGACCCGGACCCGGACCCGGACCCGGACATGGACCCGGATCCTTACCCGGACCCGGACCCGGACCCGGACCCAGACCCGGACCCGGACCCGGACCCGGACCCGGACCCGGACCCGGACCCTTACCCGGACCCGGACCCGGACCCTTACCCGGACCCGGACCCGGATCCGGACCCGAACCCTTACCCAAACCCGGACCTGGACCCGGACCCGGACCCGGACCCGGACCCGGACCCGGACCCTTACCCGGACCCAGACCCGGACCCGGACATGGACCCGGACCCTTACCCGGATCCGGACCCGGACCCGGACCCGGACCTGGACCCGGACCCGGACCCGGACCCGGACCCGAACCCGAACCCGGACCCGGACCCGGTCCCGGACCCGGACCCGGACCCGGACCCGGACCCGGACCCTTACACGGAACCGGCCCCGTACCCGTACCTGGAACCGGACCCGGACCCGGACCCTTACCCGGACCCGGACCCGGACCCGGACCCGGACCCTTACCCGGCCCTGGACCCGGACCCGGACATGGACCTGGACCCTTAACCGGACCCGGAACCAGACCCGGACCCGGACCCGGACCCGGACCCAGACCCGGACCCAGACCCGGACCCTTACCCGGACCCGGACCCGGACCCGGACCCGGACCCTTACCCGGCCCTGGACCCGGACCCGGACATGGACCCGGACCCTTACCCGGACCCGGACACAGACCCGGACCCGGACCCGGACCCGGACCCGGACCCGGACCCGGACCCGGACCCGGACCCGGACCCTGACCCGGACCCGGACCCGGACCCGGACCCTGACCGGGATCCGGACCAGGACCAGGACGCGGACCCGGACCCTTACCCGAACCCGAACCCGGACCCGGACCCGGACCCGGACCCGGACCCGGACCCGGACCCGGACCCGGACCCGGACCCTTACACGGAACCGGACCCTTACACGGAACCGGCCCCGTACCCGTACCTGGAACCGGACCCGGACCCGGACCCTTACCCGGACCCGGACCCGGACCCGGACCCGGACCCTTACCCGGCCCTGGACCCGGACCCGGACATGGACCTGGACCCTTAACCGGACCCGGAACCAGACCCGGACCCGGACCCGGACCCGGACCCAGACCCGGACCCAGACCCGGACCCTTACCCAGACCCGGACCCGGACCCGGACCCGGACCCTTACCCGGCCCTGGACCCGGACCCGGACATGGACCCGGACCCTTACCCGGACCCGGACACAGACCCGGACCCGGACCCGGACCCGGACCCGGACCCGGACCCGGACCCGGACCCGGACCCGGACACGGACCCGGACCTGGACCCTGACCCGGACCCGGACCCGGACCCGGACACTGACCCTTACCCGGACCCGGACACGAACCCTTACCCGGACCCGGACACGGACCCGGACCCGGACCCGGACCCGGACCCGGACCCGGACCCGAACCCGAACCCGGACCCGGACCCGGTCCCGGACCCGGACCCGGACCCGGACCCGGACCCGGACCCTTACACGGAACCGGCCCCGTACCCGTACCTGGAACCGGACCCGGACCCGGACCCTTACCCGGACCCGGACCCGGACCCGGACCCGGACCCTTACCCGGCCCTGGACCCGGACCCGGACATGGACCTGGACCCTTAACCGGACCCGGAACCAGACCCGGACCCGGACCCGGACCCGGACCCAGACCCGGACCCAGACCCGGACCCTTACCCGGACCCGGACCCGGACCCGGACCCGGACCCTTACCCGGCCCTGGACCCGGATCCGGACATGGACCCGGACCCTTACCCGGACCCGGACACAGACCCGGACCCGGACCCGGACCCGGACCCGGACCCGGACCCGGACCCGGACCCGGACCCGGACCCGGACCCGGACCCTGACCCGGACCCGGACCCGGACCCTGACCGGGATCCGGACCAGGACCAGGACGCGGACCCGGACCCTTACCCGAACCCGAACCCGGACCCGGACCCGGACCCGGACCCGGACCCGGACCCGGACCCGGACCCGGACCCGGACCCGGACCCTTACACGGAACCGGACCCGTACCCGTACCTGGAACCGGACCCGGACCCTTACCCGGACCCGGACCCGGACCCGGACCCGGACCCTTACCCGGCCCTGGACCCGAACCCGGACATGGACCTGGACCCTTAACCGGACCCGGAACCAGACCCGGACCCGGACCCGGACCCTTACCTGGACACGGACCCGGACCTGGACCCTGACCCGGACCCGGACCCGGACCCGGACCTGGACCCTGACCCGGACCCGGACACGGACCCGGACACTGACCCTTACCCGGACCCGGACACGGACCCTTACCCGGACCCGGACACGGACCCGGACCCGGACCCGGACCCGGACCCGGACCCGGACCCTTACCCGCACCCGGACCCTGACCCGGACCCTTGCCCGGGCCCGGACCCGGACCCGGACCCGAACCCGGACCCAGACCCCGACCCGGACCCGGACCCTTACACGGAACCGGACCCGTACCCGTACCTGGAACCGG
Organism: Arizona elegans; assembly: GCA_022577455.1. Taxonomy (NCBI): domain Eukaryota; kingdom Metazoa; phylum Chordata; class Lepidosauria; order Squamata; family Colubridae; genus Arizona; species Arizona elegans. The sequence goes on from JAKOOJ010000026.1 coordinate 1,254,824, forward strand.
ACCCGGACCCTTACCCGGACCCGGACCCGTACCCGGACCCGGACCTGGAGCCTTACCCGGACCCGGACCCGGACCCAAACCCGGACCCGGACCTGGAGCCTTACCCGGACCCGGACCCGGACCCGGACCCAGACATGGATCCGGACACTTACCCGGACCCGGACCAAGACCCGGACCCAGACCCGGACCCTTATCCGGACCCGGACCCAGACCGAACCTGGACCCTTACCCGGACCCGGACCCGAACGCGGACCCTGACCCGGTCCCTTACCCTGACCCGGACCCGGACCCGGACCCGGACCCTTGCCTGGACCCGGACCCGTACCCGTACCCTGACCCGGACCCGGACCCTGACCCGGACCCGGACCCGGACCCGGACCCGGACCCGGACCCGGACCCGGACCCGGACCCAGACCCGGACCCGGACCCGGACCCGGACCCGGACCTGGACCCGGACACGGACACGGACACGGACATGGACCCTTACCCGGCCCTGGACCTGGACCCTGACCCGGACCCGGACACGGACCCGGACACTGACCCTTACCCGGACCCGGACACGGACCCTTACCCGGACCCGGACACTGACCCTTACCCGGACCCGGACACGGACCCTTACCCGGACCCGGACCCGGACCCTTACCCGGACCCAGACCCGGACCCGGACATGGACCCGGACCCTTACCAGGATCCGGACCCGGACCCGGACCCGGACCCGGACCCGGACCCGGACCCGAACCCGAACCCGGACCCGGACCCGGACCCAGACCCGGACCCGGACCCGGACCCGGACCCTTACACGGAACCGGACCCGTACCCGTACCTGGAACCGGACCCGGACCCTTACCCGGACCCGGAACCAGACCCGGACCCCGACCCGGACCCGGACCCTTACACGGAACCGTACCCGTACCCGTACCTGGATCCGGACCCGGACCCTTACCCGGACCCGGACCCGGACCCGGACCCGGACCCGGACCCTTACCCGGCCCTGGACCCGAACCCGGACATGGACCTGGACCCTTAACCGGACCCGGAACCAGACCCGGACCCGGACCCGGACCCGGACCCGGACCCGGACCCGGACCCGGACCCTTACCCGGACCTGGACCCGGACCTGGACCCTGACCCGGACCCGGACACGGACCCGGACACTGACCCTTACCCGGACCCGGACACGGACCCTTACCCGGACCTGGACACGGACCCGGACCCGGACCCGGACCCGGACCCGGACCCGGACCCGGACCCGGACCCGGACCCATACCCGCACCCTGACCCTGACCCGGACCCTTGCCCGGGCCCGGACCCGGACCCGGACCCGGACCCGAACCCGGACCCGGACCCCGACCCGGACCCGGAACCAGACCCGGACCCTTACACGGAACCGGACCCGTACCCGTACCTGGAACCGGACCCGGACCCTTACCCGGACCCGGACCCGGACCCGGACCCTTACCCGGCCCTGGACCCGGACCCGGACATGGACCCGGACCCTTACCCGGACCCGGACACAGACCCGGACCCGGACCCGGACCCGGACATGGACCCGGACCCTTACCCGGACCCGGACACAGACCCGGACCCGGACCCGGACCCGGACCCGGACCCGGACCCGGACCCGGACCCGGACCCGGACCCGGACCCGGACCCGGACCCGGACCCGGACCCTGACCCGGACGCGGACCAGGACCAGGACGCGGACCCGGACCCTTGCCCGGATCCGGACATGGACCCGGACCCTTGCCCGGACCCGGACCCGGACCCTTACCCGGACCCGGACCCGGACCTGGACCCTTACCCGGACCCGGACCCGGACCCGGACCCTTACCCGGACCCGGACCCGGACCCGGACCCAGACCCGGACCCGGACCCGGACCCGGACCCGGACCCGGGAATGGACCCAGATCCTTACCCGGACCCGGACCCGGACAAGGACCCGGACCCGGACCAGGACCAGGATGCGGACCCGGACCCTTGCCCGGATCCGGACATGGACCCGGACCCTTGCCCGGACCCGGACCCGGACCCGGACATGGACCCGGACCCTTACCCGGACCCGGACCCGGACCCGGACCCTTACCCGGACCCGGACCCGGACCCGGACCCTTACCCGGACCCTTACCCGGACCCGGACCCGGACCCGGACCCGGACCCGGACCCGGACCCGGACCCGGACCCGGGAATGGACCCAGATCCTTACCCGGACCCGGACCCGGACAAGGACCCAGACCCGGACCCGGACCCGGACCTGGACCCGGACCCGGACCCGGACCCGGACATGGACCCTGATCCTTACCCGGACACGGACCCGGACCCGGACCCAGACCCGGACCCGGACCCGGACCCGGACCCGGACCCGGACACGGACCCTTACCCAGACCCGGACCCGGACCCGGACCCGGATCCGGACCCGAACCCTTACCCAAACCCGGACCCGGACCCGGACCCGGACCCGGACCCGGACCCGGACCCTTACCCAGACCCGGACCCGGACCCGGACCCGGACCCGGACCCGGACCCGGACCCGGACCCGGACCCGGACCCGGTCCCTTACCCTGACCCGGACCCGGACCCGGACCCGGACCCTGACCTGGACCCGGACCCTTGCCTGGACCCGGACCCGTACCCTGACCCGGACCCGGACCCTGACCAGGACCCGGATCCGGACCCGGACCCGGACCTGGACCCGGACACGGACACGGACACGGACACGGACCCGGACCCTTACCCGGACCCGGACCCGGAACCGGACCCGGAACCGGAGCCTTACCCGGACCCGGACCCGGACCCTTACCCTGACCCGGACCCGGACCCGGACCCTGACCTGGACCCGGACCCTTGCCTGGACCCGGACCCGTACCCTGACCCGGACCCGGACCCGTACCCTGACCCGGACCCGGACCCTGACCCGGACCCGGATCCGGACCCGGACCCGGACCTGGACCCGGACCCGGACACGGACACGGACACTGACCCGGACCCTTACCCGGACCCGGACCCGGAACCGGACCCGGACCCGGAGCCTTACCCGGACCCGGACCCGGACCCGGACCCTTACCCGGACCCAGACCCGGACCCGGACCTGGACCCGGACACGGACACGGACACGGACATGGACCCTTACCTGGCCCTGGACCCGGACCCGGACATGGACCTGGACCCTTAACCGGACCCGGAACCAGACCCGGACCCGGACCAGGACCCGGACCCGGACCCGGACCCGGACCCGGACCCGGACCCGGACCCTTACCCGGACCCAGACCCGGACCTGGACCTGGACCCTGACCCGGCCCCGGACCCGGACCCGGACACTGACCCTTACCCGGACCCGGACACGGACCCGGACCCTTACCCAGACCCGGACCCGGACCCGGACCCGGACCCGGACCCGGACCCGGACCCGGACCCGGTCCCTTACCCTGACCCGGACCCGGACCCGGACCCGGACCCTGACCTGGACCCGGACCCTTGCCTGGACCCGGACCCGTACCCTGACCCGGACCCGGACCCTGACCAGGACCCGGATCCGGACCCGGACCCGGACCTGGACCCGGACACGGACACGGACACGGACACGGACCCGGACCCTTACCCGGACCCGGACCCGGAACCGGACCCGGAACCGGAGCCTTACCCGGACCCGGACCCGGACCCTTACCCTGACCCGGACCCGGACCCGGACCCTGACCTGGACCCGGACCCTTGCCTGGACCCGGACCCGTACCCTGACCCGGACCCGGACCCGTACCCTGACCCGGACCCGGACCCTGACCCGGACCCGGATCCGGACCCGGACCCGGACCTGGACACGGACACGGACACGGACACGGACACTGACCCGGACCCTTACCCGGACCCGGACCCGGAACCGGACCCGGACCCGGAGCCTTACCCGGACCCGGACCCGGACCCGGACCCTTACCCGGACCCAGACCCGGACCCGGACCTGGACCCGGACACGGACACGGACACGGACATGGACCCTTACCTGGCCCTGGACCCGGACCCGGACATGGACCTGGACCCTTAACCGGACCCGGAACCAGACCCGGACCCGGACCAGGACCCGGACCCGGACCCGGACCCGGACCCGGACCCGGACCCGGACCCTTACCCGGACCCAGACCCGGACCTGGACCCTGACCCGGCCCCGGACCCGGACCCGGACACTGACCCTTACCCGGACCCGGACACGGACCCTTACCCGGACCCGGACCCGGACCCTTACCCGGACCCAGACCCGGACCCGGACATGGACCCGGACCCTTACCAGGATCCGGACCCGGACCCGGACCCGGACCCGGACCCGGACCCGGACCCGGACCCGGACCCTTACACGGAACCGGACCCGTACCCGTACCTGGAACCGGACCCGGACCCTTACCCGGACCCGGACCCAGACCCGGACCCGGACCCGGACCCGGACCCGGACCCTTAGCCGGCCCTGGACCCGGACCCGGACATGGACCTGGACCCTTAACCGGACCCGGAACCAGACCCGGACCCGGACCAGGACCCGGACCCGGACCCGGACCCGGACCCGGACCCGGACCCGGACCCGGACCCTTACCCGGACCCAGACCCGGACCTGGACCCTGACCCGGCCCCGGACCCGGACCCGGACACTGACCCTTACCCGGACCCGGACACGGACCCTTACCCGGACCCGGACCCGGACCCTTACCCGGACCCAGACCCGGACCCGGACATGGACCCGGACCCTTACCAGGATCCGGACCCGGACCCGGACCCGGACCCGGACCCGGACCCGGACCCGGACCCGGACCCTTACACGGAACCGGACCCGTACCCGTACCTGGAACCGGACCCGGACCCTTACCCGGACCCGGACCCAGACCCGGACCCGGACCCGGACCCGGACCCGGACCCTTAGCCGGCCCTGGACCCGAACCCGGACATGGACCTGGACCCTTAACCGGACCCGGAACCAGACCCGGACCCGGACCCGGACCCGGACCCGGACCCGGACCCGGACCCGGACCCGGACCCGGACCCGGACCCGGACCCTTACACGGAACCGGACCCGTACCCGTACCTGGAACCGGACCCGGACCCTTACCCGGACCCGGACCCAGACCCGGACCCGGACCCGGACCCGGACCCGGACCCTTAGCCGGCCCTGGACCCGAACCCGGACATGGACCTGGACCCTTAACCGGACCCGGAACCAGACCCGGACCCGGACCCGGACCCGGACCCGGACCCTGACCCGGACGCGGACCAGGACCAGGACGCGGACCCGGACCCTTGCCCGGATCCGGACATGGACCCGGACACTTGCCCGGACCCGGACCCGGACATGGACCTGGACCCTTACCCGGACCCGGACCCGGACCTGGACCCTTACCCGGACCCGGACCCGGACCCGGACCCTTACCCGGACCCGGACGCGGACCCGGACCCAGACCCGGACCCGGACCCGGACCCGGACCCGGACCCGGGAATGGACCCAGATCCTTACCCGGACCCGGACCCGGACAAGGACCCGGACCCGGACCAGGACCAGGATGCGGACCCGGACCCTTGCCCGGATCCGGACATGGACCCGGACCCTTGCCCGGACCCGGACCCGGACCCGGACATGGACCCGGACCCTTACCCGGACCCGGACCCGGACCCGGACCCGGACCCTTACCCGGACCCGGACCCGGACCCGGACCCTTACCCGGACCCTTACCCGGACCCGGACCCGGACCCGGACCCGGACCCGGACCCGGACCCGGACCCGGACCCGGGAATGGACCCAGATCCTTACCCGGACCCGGACCCGGACAAGGACCCAGACCCGGACCCGGACCCGGACCTGGACCCGGACCCGGACCCGGACCCGGACATGGACCCTGATCCTTACCCGGACACGGACCCGGACCCGGACCCAGACCCGGACCCGGACCCGGACCCGGACCCGGACCCGGACACGGACCCTTACCCAGACCCGGACCCGGACCCGGACCCGGATCCGGACCCGAACCCTTACCCAAACCCGGACCCGGACCCGGACCCGGACCCGGACCCGGACCCGGACCCTTACCCAGACCCGGACCCGGACCCGGACCCGGACCCGGACCCGGACCCGGACCCGGACCCGGACCCGGACCCGGTCCCTTACCCTGACCCGGACCCGGACCCGGACCCGGACCCTGACCTGGACCCGGACCCTTGCCTGGACCCGGACCCGTACCCTGACCCGGACCCGGACCCTGACCAGGACCCGGATCCGGACCCGGACCCGGACCTGGACCCGGACACGGACACGGACACGGACACGGACCCGGACCCTTACCCGGACCCGGACCCGGAACCGGACCCGGAACCGGAGCCTTACCCGGACCCGGACCCGGACCCTTACCCTGACCCGGACCCGGACCCGGACCCTGACCTGGACCCGGACCCTTGCCTGGACCCGGACCCGTACCCTGACCCGGACCCGGACCCGTACCCTGACCCGGACCCGGACCCTGACCCGGACCCGGATCCGGACCCGGACCCGGACCTGGACCCGGACACGGACACGGACACGGACACTGACCCGGACCCTTACCCGGACCCGGACCCGGAACAAGACCCGGACCCGGAGCCTTACCCGGACCCGGACCCGGACCCGGACCCTTACCCGGACCCAGACCCGGACCCGGACCTGGACCCGGACACGGACACGGACACGGACATGGACCCTTACCTGGCCCTGGACCCGGACCCGGACATGGACCTGGACCCTTAACCGGACCCGGAACCAGACCCGGACCCGGACCAGGACCCGGACCCGGACCCGGACCCGGACCCGGACCCGGACCCGGACACTTACCCGGACCCAGACCCGGACCTGGACCCTGACCCGGCCCCGGACCCGGACCCGGACACTGACCCTTACCCGGACCCGGACACGGACCCGGACCCTTACCCAGACCCGGACCCGGACCCGGACCCGGACCCGGACCCGGACCCGGACCCGGACCCGGTCCCTTACCCTGACCCGGACCCGGACCCGGACCCGGACCCTGACCTGGACCCGGACCCTTGCCTGGACCCGGACCCGTACCCTGACCCGGACCCGGACCCTGACCAGGACCCGGATCCGGACCCGGACCCGGACCTGGACCCGGACACGGACACGGACACGGACACGGACCCGGACCCTTACCCGGACCCGGACCCGGAACCGGACCCGGAACCGGAGCCTTACCCGGACCCGGACCCGGACCCTTACCCTGACCCGGACCCGGACCCGGACCCTGACCTGGACCCGGACCCTTGCCTGGACCCGGACCCGTACCCTGACCCGGACCCGGACCCGTACCCTGACCCGGACCCGGACCCTGACCCGGACCCGGATCCGGACCCGGACCCGGACCTGGACACGGACACGGACACGGACACGGACACTGACCCGGACCCTTACCCGGACCCGGACCCGGAACCGGACCCGGACCCGGAGCCTTATCCGGACCCGGACCCGGACCCGGACCCTTACCCGGACCCAGACCCGGACCCGGACCTGGACCTGGACACGGACACGGACACGGACATGGACCCTTACCTGGCCCTGGACCCGGACCCGGACATGGACCTGGACCCTTAACCGGACCCGGAACCAGACCCGGACCCGGACCAGGACCCGGACCCGGACCCGGACCCGGACCCGGACCCGGACCCGGACCCTTACCCGGACCCAGACCCGGACCTGGACCCTGACCCGGCCCCGGACCCGGACCCGGACACTGACCCTTACCCGGACCCGGACACGGACCCTTACCCGGACCCGGACCCGGACCCTTACCCGGACCCAGACCCGGACCCGGACATGGACCCGGACCCTTACCAGGATCCGGACCCGGACCCGGACCCGGACCCGGACCCGGACCCGGACCCGGACCCGGACCCTTACACGGAACCGGACCCGTACCCGTACCTGGAACCGGACCCGGACCCTTACCCGGACCCGGACCCAGACCCGGACCCGGACCCGGACCCGGACCCGGACCCTTAGCCGGCCCTGGACCCGAACCCGGACATGGACCTGGACCCTTAACCGGACCCGGAACCAGACCCGGACCCGGACCCGGACCCGGACCCGGACCCGGACCCGGACCCGGACCCGGACCCGGACCCTTACCCGGACCCGGACCCGGACCTGGACCCTGACCCGGACCCGGACCCAGACCGGGACACTGACCCTTAACCGGACCCGGACACGGACCCTTACCCGGACCCGGACCCGGACCCGGACCCGGACCCGGACCCGGACCCGGACCCTTACCCGCACCCGGACCCTGACCCGGACCCTTGCCCAGGCCCGGACCCGGACCCGGACCCGAACCCGGACCCGGACCCCGACCCGGACCCGGACCCTTACACGGAACCGGACCCGTACCCGTACCTGGATCCGGACCCGGACCCTTACCCGGACCCGGACCCGGACCCGGACCCGGACCCGGACCCGGACCCTTACCCGGCCCTGGACCCGAACCCGGACATGGACCTGGACCCTTAACCGGACCCGGAACCAGACCCGGACCCGGACCCGGACCCGGACCCGGACCCGGACCCGGACCCGGACCCTTACCCGGACCTGGACCCGGACCTGGACCCTGACCCGGACCCGGACACGGACCCGGACACTGACCCTTACCCGGACCCGGACACGGACCCTTACCCGGACCCGGACACGGACCCGGACCCGGACCCGGACCCGGACCCGGACCCGGACCCGGACCCATACCCGCACCCGGACCCTGACCCGGACCCTTGCCCGGGCCCGGACCCGGACCCGGACCCGGACCCGAACCCGGACCCGGACCCCGACCCGGACCCGGAACCAGACCCGGACCCTTACACGGAACCGGACCCGTACCCGTACCTGGAACCGGACCCGGACCCTTACCCGGACCCGGACCCGGACCCGGACCCTTACCCGGCCCTGGACCCGGACCCGGACATGGACCCGGACCCTTACCCGGACCCGGACACAGACCCGGACCCGGACCCGGACCCGGACCCGGACCCGGACCCGGACCCGGACCCGGACCCGGACCCGGACCCTGACCCGGACGCGGACCAGGACCAGGACGCGGACCCGGACCCTTGCCCGGATCCGGACATGGACCCGGACCCTTGCCCGGACCCGGACCCGGACATGGACCTGGACCCTTACCCGGACCCGGACCCGGACCTGGACCCTTACCCGGACCCGGACCCGGACCCGGACCCTTACCCGGACCCGGACCCGGACCCGGACCCAGACCCGGACCCGGACCCGGACCCGGACCCGGACCCGGGAATGGACCCAGATCCTTACCCGGACCCGGACCCGGACAAGGACCCGGACCCGGACCAGGACCAGGATGCGGACCCGGACCCTTGCCCGGATCCGGACATGGACCCGGACCCTTGCCCGGACCCGGACCCGGACCCGGACATGGACCCGGACCCTTACCCGGACCCGGACCCGGACCCGGACCCTTACCCGGACCCGGACCCGGACCCGGACCCTTACCCGGACCCTTACCCGGACCCGGACCCGGACCCGGACCCGGACCCGGACCCGGACCCGGACCCGGGAATGCACCCAGATCCTTACCCGGACCCTGACCCGGACCCGGACCCTGACCCGGACCCGGATCCGGACCCGGACCCGGACCTGGACCCGGACACGGACACGGACACGGACACAGACCCGGACCCTTACCCGGACCCGGACCCGGAACCGGACCCGGAACCGGAGCCTTACCCGGACCCGGACCCGGACCCTTACCCTGACCCGGACCCGGACCCGGACCCTGACCTGGACCCGGACCCTTGCCTGGACCCGGACCCGTACCCTGACCCGGACCCGGACCCGTACCCTGACCCGGACCCGGACCCTGACCCGGACCCGGATCCGGACCCGGACCCGGACCTGGACCCGGACACGGACACGGACACGGACACTGACCCGGACCCTTACCCGGACCCGGACCCGGAACCGGACCCGGACCCGGAGCCTTACCCGGACCCGGACCCGGACCCGGACCCTTACCCGGACCCAGACCCGGACCCGGACCTGGACCCGGACACGGACACGGACACGGACATGGACCCTTACCTGGCCCTGGACCCGGACCCGGACATGGACCTGGACCCTTAACCGGACCCGGAACCAGACCCGGACCCGGACCCGGACCCGGACCCGGACCCGGACCCGGACCCGGACCCGGACCCGGACCCTTACCCGGACCCAGACCCGGACCTGGACCCTGACCCGGCCCCGGACCCGGACCCGGACACTGACCCTTACCCGGACCCGGACACGGACCCTTACCCGGACCCGGACCCGGACCCTTACCCGGACCCAGACCCGGACCCGGACATGGACCCGGACCCTTACCAGGATCCGGACCCGGACCCGGACCCGGACCCGGACCCGGACCCGGACCCGAACCCGAACCCGGACCCGGACCCGGACCCAGACCCGGACCCGGACCCGGACCCGGACCCTTACACGGAACCGGACCCGTACCCGTACCTGGAACCGGACCCGGACCCTTACCCGGACCCGGACCCAGACCCGGACCCGGACCCGGACCCGGACCCGGACCCTTACCCGGCCCTGGACCCGAACCCGGACATGGACCTGGACCCTTAACCAGACCCGGAACCAGACCCGGACCCGGACCCGGACCCGGACCCGGACCCGGACCCGGACCCGGACCCGGACCCTTACCCGGACCCGGACCCGGACCTGGACCCTGACCCGGACCCGGACCCAGACCGGGACACTGACCCTTAACCGGACCCGGACACGGACCCTTACCCGGACCCGGACCTGGACCCGGACCCAGACCCGGACCCGGACCCGGACCCTTACCCGCACCCGGACCCTGACCCGGACCCTTGCCCAGGCCCGGACCCGGACCCGGACCCGAACCCGGACCCGGACCCCGACCCGGACCCGGACCCTTACACGGAACCGGACCCGTACCCGTACCTGGATCCGGACCCGGACCCTTACCCGGACCCGGACCCGGACCCGGACCCGGACCCGGACCCGGACCCTTACCCGGCCCTGGACCCGAACCCGGACATGGACCTGGACCCTTAACCGGACCCGGAACCAGACCCGGACCCGGACCCGGACCCGGACCCGGACCCGGACCCGGACCCGGACCCTTACCCGGACCCGGACCCGGACCTGGACCCTGACCCGGACCCGGACACGGACCCGGACACTGACCCTTACCCGGACCCGGACACGGACCCTTACCCGGACCCGGACACGGACCCGGACCCGGACCCGGACCCGGACCCGGACCCGGACCCGGACCCGGACCCATACCCGCACCCGGACCCTGACCCGGACCCTTGCCCGGGCCCGGACCCGGACCCGGACCCAGACCCGAACCCGGACCCGGACCCCGACCCGGACCCGGAACCAGACCCGGACCCTTACACGGAACCAGACCCGTACCCGTACCTGGAACCGGACCCGGACCCTTACCCGGACCCGGACCCGGACCCGGACCCTTACCCGGCCCTGGACCCGGACCCGGACATGGACCCGGACCCTTACCCGGACCCGGACACAGACCCGGACCCGGACCCGGACCCGGACCCGGACCCGGACCCGGACCCGGACCCGGACCCGGACCCGGACCCTGACCCGGACGCGGACCAGGACCAGGACGCGGACCCGGACCCTTGCCCGGATCCGGACATGGACCCGGACCCTTGCCCGGACCCGGACCCGGACATGGACCTGGACCCTTACCCGGACCCGGACCCAGAACCGGACCCGGACCCGGAGCCTTACCCGGACCCGGACCCGGACCCGGACCCTTACCCGGACCCAGACCCGGACCCGGACCTGGACCCGGACACGGACACGGACACGGACATGGACCCTTACCCGGCCCTGGACCCGGAACCGGACATTGACCTGGACCCTTAACCGGACCCGGAACCAGACCCGGACCCGGACCCGGACCCGGACCCGGACCCGGACCCGGACCCGGACCCGGACCCGGACCCGGACCCTTACCCGGACCCAGACCCGGACCTGGACCCTGACCCGGCCCCGGACCCGGACCCAGACACTGACCCTTACCCGGACCCGGACACGGACCCTTACCCGGACCCGGACCCGGACCCTTACCCGGACCCAGACCCGGACCCGGACATGGACCCGGACCCTTACCAGGATCCGGACCCGGACCAGGACCCGGACCCGGACCCGGACCCGGACCCGAACCCGAACCCGGACCCGGACCCGGACCCAGACCCGGACCCGGACCCGGACCCGGACCCTTACACGGAACCGGACCCGTACCCGTACCTGGAACCGGACCCGGACCCTTACCCGGACCCGGACCCAGACCCGGACCCGGACCCGGACCCGGACCCGGACCCTTACCCGGCCCTGGACCCGAACCCGGACATGGACCTGGACCCTTAACCGGACCCGGAACCAGACCCGGACCCGGACCCGGACCCGGACCCGGACCCGGACCCGGACCCGGACCCTTACCCGGACCCGGACCCGGACCCGGACCCTTACCCGGACCCGGACCCGGACCTGGACCCTGACCCGGCCCCGGACCCGGCCCCGGACACTGACCCTTACCCGGACCCGGACACGGACCCTTACCCGGACCCGGACCCGGACCTGGACCCTGACCCGGCCCCGGACCCGGCCCCGGACACTGACCCTTACCCGGACCCGGACACGGACCCTTACCCGGACCCGGTCCCGGACCCGGACCCGGACCCGGACCCTTACCCGCACCCGGACCCTTACCCGGACCCTTGCCCGGGCCCGGACCCGGACCCGGACCCGAACCCGGACCCGGACCCCAACCCGGACCCGGACCCAGACCCGGACCCTTACACGGAACCGGACCCGTACCCGTACCTGGAACCGGACCCGGACCCGGACCCTTACCCGGACCCGGACCCGGACCCGGACCCGGACTCTTACCCGGCCCTGGACCCGGACCCGGACATGGACCCGGACCCTTAACCGGACCCGGACACAGACCCGGACCCGGACCCGGACCCGGACCTGGACCCTGACCCGGCCCCGGCCCCGGACCCGGACACGGACCCTTACCCGGACCCGGACCCGGACACGGACCCTTACCCGGACCCGGACCTGGACCCTGACCTGGCCCTGGACCCGGCCCCGGACCCGGACCCCGACTCGGACCCGGACCCGGACCCGGACCCGGACCCTTACACGGAACCGGACCCGTACCCGGCCCTGGACCCGGACCCGGACATGGACCCGGACCCTTACCCGGACCCGGACACAGACCCGGACCCGGACCCGGACCCGGACCCGGACCCGGACCATGACCGGGACCTGGACCAGGACCAGGACGCGGACCCGGACCCTTGCCCGGATCCGGACATGGACCCGGACCCTTGCCCGGACCCGGACCCGGACATGGACCCGGACACTTACCCGGACCCAGACCCGGACCCGGACCCTTACCCGGACCCGGACCCGGACCCGGACCCTTACCCGGACCCGGACCCGGACCCGGACCTGGACCCGGACCCGGACCCGGACCCGGACCCGGACCCGGGAATGGACCCGGATCCTTACCCGGACCCGGACCCGGACCCGGACCCGGACCCGGACCCTTACCCGGACCCAGACCCGGACCCGGACATGGACCCGGACCCTTACCCAGATCCGGACCCGGACCCGGACCCGGACCCGGACCCGGACCCGGACCCGAAACCGAACCCGGACCCGGACCCGGACCCGGACCCGGACCCGGACCCGGACCCGGACCCGGACCCGGACCCGCACCCGGACCCGGACCCTTACACGGAACCGGACCCGTACCCGTACCTGGAACCGGACCCGGACCCTTACCCGGACCCGGACCCGGACCCGGACCCAGACCCTTACCCGGCCCTGGACCCGGACTCGGACATGGACCTGGACCCTTAACCGGACCCGGAACCAGACCCGGACCCGGACCCGAACCCGGACCCGGACCCGGACCCGGACCCGGACCCTTACCCGGACCCGGACCCGGACCTGGACCCTGACCCGGCCCCGGACCCGGACCCGGACACTGACCCTTACCCGGACCCGGACCCTTACCCAGATCCGGACCCGGACCCGGACCCGGACCCGGACCCGGACCCGGACCCGAACCCGAACCCGGACCCGGACCCGGACCCGGACCCGGACCCGGACCCGGACCCGGACCCGGATCCTTACACGGAACCGGACCCGTACCCGTACCTGGAACCGGACCCGGACCCTTACCCGGACCCGGACCCGGACCCGGACCCAGACCCTTACCCGGCCCTGGACCCGGACTCGGACATGGACCTGGACCCTTAACCGGACCCGGAACCAGACCCGGACCCGGACCCGAACCCGGACCCGGACCCGGACCCAGACCCGGACCCTTACCCGGACCCGGACCCGGACCTGGACCCTGACCCGGCCCCGGACCCGGCCCCGGACACTGACCCTTACCCGGACCCGGACACGGACCCTTACCCGGACCCGGACCCGGACCTGGACCCTGACCCGGCCCCGGACCCGGCCCCGGACACTGACCCTTACCCGGACCCGGACACGGACCCTTACCCGGACCCGGACCCGGACCCGGACCCGGACCCGGACCCTTATCCGCACCCGGACCCTTACCCGGACCCTTGCTCGGGCCCGGACCCGGACCCGGACCCGAACCCGGACCCGGACCCCAACCCGGACCCGGACCCAGACCCGGACCCTTACACGGAACCGGACCCGTACCCGTACCTGGAACCGGACCCGGACCCGGACCCGGACCCTTACCCGGACCCGGACCCGGACCCGGACCCGGACCCTTACCCGGCCCTGGACCCGGACCCGGACATGGACCCGGACCCTTAACCGGACCCGGACACAGACCCGGACCCGGACCCGGACCCGGACCCGGACCTGGACCCTGACCCGGCCCCGGCCCCGGCCCCGGACACGGACCCTTACCCGGACCCGGACACGGACCCTTACCCGGACCCGGACCTGGACCCTGACCCGGCCCTGGACCCGGCCCCGGCCCCGGACCCCGACTCGGCCCCGGACCCGGACCCGGACCCTTACACGGAACCGGACCCGTACCCGGCCCTGGACCCGGACCCGGACATGGACCCGGACCCTTACCCGGACCCGGACACAGACCCGGACCCGGACCCGGACCCGGACCCGGACCATGACCGGGACCTGGACCAGGACCAGGACGCGGACCCGGACCCTTGCCCGGATCCGGACATGGACCCGGACCCTTGCCCGGACCCGGACCCGGACATGGACCCGGACACTTACCCGGACCCAGACCCGGACCCGGACCCTTACCCGGACCCGGACCCGGACCGGACCCTTACCCGGACCCGGACCCGGACCCGGACCTGGACCCGGACCCGGACCCGGACCCGGACCCGGACCCGGGAATGGACCCGGATCCTTACCCGGACCCGGACCCGGACCCGGACCCGGACCCTTACCCGGACCCAGTCCGGACCCGGACATGGACCCGGACCCTTACCCAGATCCGGACCCGGACCCGGACCCGGACCCGGACCCGGACCCGGACCCGGACCCGAAACCGAACCCGGACCCGGACCCGGACCCGGACCCGGACCCGGACCCGGACCCGGACCCGGACCCGGACCCGCACCCGGACCCGGACCCTTACACGGAACCGGACCCGTACCCGTACCTGGAACCGGACCCGGACCCTTACCCGGACCCGGACCCGGACCCGGACCCAGACCCTTACCCGGCCCTGGACCCGGACTTGGACATGGACCTGGACCCTTAACCGGACCCGGAACCAGACCCGGACCCGGACCCGAACCCGGACCCGGACCCGGACCCGGACCCGGACCCTTACCCGGACCCGGACCCGGACCTGGACCCTGACCCGGCCCCGGACCCGGACCCGGACACTGACCCTTACCCGGACCCGGACACGGACCCTTACCCGGACCCGGACCCGGACCCGGACCCGGACCCGGACCCGGACCCTTACCCGGACCCGGACCCTTACCCGGACCCTTACCCGGGCCCGGACCCGGACCCGGACCCGAACCTGGACCCGGACCCCAACCCGGACCCGGACCCGGACACTGACCCTTACCCGGACCCGGACCCTTACCCAGATCCGGACCCGGACCCGGACCCGGACCCGGACCCGGACCCGAACCCGAACCCGGACCCGGACCCGGACCCGGACCCGGACCCGGACCCGGACCCGGACCCGGACCCGTACCCGGACCCGGATCCTTACACGGAACCGGACCCGTACCCGTACCTGGAACCGGACCCGGACCCTTACCCGGACCCGGACCCGGACCCGGACCCAGACCCTTACCCGGCCCTGGACCCGGACTCGGACATGGACCTGGACCCTTAACCGGAACCGGAACCATACCCGGACCCGGACCCGAACCCGGACCCGGACCCGGACCCGGACCCTGACCCGGACCCGGACCCGGACCCGGACCCGGACCCGGACCCTGACCCGGACCCGGACAACGACCAGGACGCGGACCCGGACCCTTGCCCGGATCCGGACATGGACCCGGACCCTTGCCCGGACCCGTACCCGGACATGGACCCGGACCCTTACCCGGACCCGGAGCCGGACCCGAACCCGAACCCGGACCCGGACCCGGACCCGGACCCGGACCCGGACCCGGACCCGGACCCTTACCCGGACCCGGACCCGGACCTGGACCCTGACCCGGCCCCGGACCTGGACCCGGACACTGACCCTTACCCGGACCCGGACACGGACCCTTACCCGGACCCGGACCCGGACCCGGACCCTTACCCGCATCCGGACCCGGATCCAGACACTTACCCGGACCCGGACCCGGACCCGGACCCGGACCCGGACCCCGACCCGGACCCGGACCCGGACCCGGACCCTTACACGGAACCGGACCCGTACCCGTACCTGGAACCGGACCCGGACCCTTACCCGGACCCGGACCCGGACCCGGACCCTTACCCAGCCCTGGACCCGGACCCGGACATGGACCCGGACCCTTACCCGGACCCGGAACCAGACCCAGACCCGGACCCTTACCCGGACCCGGACCCGGACACTTACCCGGACCCGGACCCGGACCCGGACCCGGACCCGGACCCGGACCCGGACCCTGACCCGGACCCGGACCCGGACCCGGACCCTTACCCGGACCCGGACCCGGACCTGGACCCTGACCCGGACCCGGACCCGGACCCGGACACGGACCCTTACCCGGACCCGGACACGGACCCTTACCCGGACCCGGACCCGGACCCGGACCCGGACCCGGACCCGGACCCGGACCCGGACCCGGACCCGGAACCTTACCCGCACCCGGACCCTCACCCGGACCCTTGCCCGGGCCCGGACCCGGACCCGGACCCGGACCCCGACCCGGACCCGGACCCGGACCCGGACCCTTACACAGAACCGGACACGTACCCGTACCTGGAACCGGACCCGGACCCTTACCCGGACCCGGACCCGGACCCGGACCCGGACCCTTACCCGGCCCTGGACCCGGACCCGGACATGGACCCGGACCCTTACCCGGACCCGGACACAGACCCGGACCCGGACCCGGACCCGGACCCGGACCCTGACCCGGACCCGGACCAGGACCAGGACGCGGACCCGGACCCTTGCCCGGATCCAGACATGGACCCAGACCCGGACCCGGACCCGGACCCTTACCCGGCCCTGGACCCGGACCCGGACATGGACCCGGACACTTACCCGGACCCGGAACCAGACCCGGACCCGGACCCTTACCCGGACCCGGACCCGGACACTTACCCGGACCCGGACCCGGACCCGGACCCGGACCCGGACCCGGACCCGGACCTGGACCCGGACCCGGACCCGGACCCTTACCCGGACTCGGACCCGGACCTGGACCCTGACCCGGCCCCGGCCCCGGCCCCGGACACGGACCCTTACCCGGACCCGGACACGGACCCTTACCCGGACCCGGACCTGGACCCTGACCCGGCCCCGGACCCGGCCCCGGACCCGGACCCCGACCCGGACCCGGACCCGGACCCGGACCCTTACCCGGCCCTGGACCCGGACCCGGACATGGACACGGACCCTTACCCGGACGCGGACACAGACCCGGACCCGGACCCGGACCCGGACCCGGACCCTGACCCGGACCCGGACAAGGAACAGGACGCGGACGCGGACCCGGACCCTTGCCCGGATCCGGACATGGACCCGGACCCTTGCCCGGACCCGGACCCGGACATGGACCCGGACACTTACCCGGACCCAGACCCGGACCCGGACCCTTACCCGGACCCGGACCCGGACCCGGACACGGACCCTTACCCGGACCCGGACACGGACCCTTACCCGGACCCGGACCTGGACCCTGAGCCGGCCCCGGCCCCGGCCCCGGCCCCGGACCCCGACCCGGACCCGGACCCAAACCCGGACCCGGATCCTTACCCGGACCCGGACCCTGACCCGGACCCGGACCCTGACCCGGACACGGACCAGGACCCTTACCCGGACCCGGTCCCGGACCCGGACCCGGAACCGGATCCGGGCCATGACACTGACCCTGAACCTGACCCTGACCCTGACCCTGACCCTGACGCTGACCAGGACCCTGACCCGGACCCGGACCCGGACCCGGACCCGGACCCGCACCCGGAACCGCACCCGGACCCTTACCCGGACCCGGACCCGGACCCGCACCCGGACCCTTACCCGGACCCTTACCCGGACCCGGACCCGGACCCGGACCCCGACCCGGACCCGGACATGGGACCGCACCCGGACCCGGACCCGGACCCAGGAATGGACCCGGATCCTTACCCGGACCCGGACCCGGACAAGGACCCGGACCCGGACCCGGACCCGGACCCGGACCCGGACCTGGACCCGGACCCGGACCCGGACCCGGACATGGACCCGGATCCTTACCCGGACCCGGACCCGGACCCGGACCCAGACCCGGACCCGGACCCGGACCCGGACCCGGACCCGGACCCGGACCCTTACCCGGACCCGGACCCGGACCCTTACCCGGACCCGGACCCGGATCCGGACCCGAACCCTTACCCAAACCCGGACCTGGACCCGGACCCGGACCCGGACCCGGACCCGGACCCGGACCCTTACCCGGACCCAGACCCGGACCCGGACATGGACCCGGACCCTTACCCGGATCCGGACCCGGACCCGGACCCGGACCTGGACCCGGACCCGGACCCGGACCCGGACCCGAACCCGAACCCGGACCCGGACCCGGTCCCGGACCCGGACCCGGACCCGGACCCGGACCCGGACCCTTACACGGAACCGGCCCCGTACCCGTACCTGGAACCGGACCCGGACCCGGACCCTTACCCGGACCCGGACCCGGACCCGGACCCGGACCCTTACCCGGCCCTGGACCCGGACCCGGACATGGACCTGGACCCTTAACCGGACCCGGAACCAGACCCGGACCCGGACCCGGACCCGGACCCGGACCCAGACCCGGACCCAGACCCGGACCCTTACCCGGACCCGGACCCGGACCCGGACCCTTACCCGGCCCTGGACCCGGACCCTTACACGGAACCGGACCCTTACCCGGACCCGGACCCGGACCCGGACCCGGACCCTTACCCGGCCCTGGACCCGAACCCGGACATGGACCTGGACCCTTAACCGGACCCGGAACCAGACCCGGACCCGGACCCGGACCCTTACCCGGACACGGACCCGGACCTGGACCCTGACCCGGACCCGGACCCGGACCCGGACACTGACCCTTACCCGGACCCGGACACGGACCCTTACCCGGACCCGGACACGGACCCGGACCCGGACCCGGACCCGGACCCTTACCCGCACCCGGACCCTGACCCGGACCCTTGCCCGGGCCCGGACCCGGACCCGGACCCGGACCCGAACCCGGACCCGGACCCCGACCCGGACCCGGACCCAGACCCGGACCCTTACACGGAACCGGAACGGTACCCGTACCTGGAACCGGACCCGGACCCTTACCCGGACCCGGACCCGGACCCGGACCCTTACCCGGCCCTGGACCCGGACCCGGACATGGACCCGGACCCTTACCCGGACCCGGACACAGACCCGGACCCGGACCCGGACCCGGACCCGGACCCGGACCCGGACCCGGACCCGGACCCGGACCCTGACCCGGACCCGGACCAGGACCAGGACGCGGACCCGGACCCTTGCCCGGATCCGGACATGGACCCGGACCCTTGCCCGGACCCGGACCCGGACATGGACCCGGACCATTACCCAGACCCGGACCCGGACCCGGACCCTTACCCGGACCCGGACCCGGACCCGGACCCTTACCCGGACCCGGACCCGGACCCGGACCCGGACCCGGACCCGGACCCGGACCCGGACCCGGACCCGGACCCGGACCCGGACCCGGGAATGGACCCAGATCCTTACCCGGACCCGGACCCGGACAAGGACCCGGACCCGGACCAGGACCAGGACGCGGACCCGGACCCTTGCCCGGATCCGGACATGGACCCGGACCCTTGCCCGGACCCGGACCCGGACATGGACCCGGACCCTTACCCGGACCCGGACCCGGACCCGGACCCTTACCCGGACCCGGACCCGAACCCGGACCCTTACCCGGACCCGGACCCGGACCCGGACCCGGACCCGGACCCGGACCCGGACCCGGACCCGGACCCGGGAATGGACCCAGATCCTTACCCGGACCCGGACCCGGACAAGGACCCGGACCCGGACCCGGACCCGGACCTGGACCCGGACCGGGACCCGGACCCGGACATGGACCCTGATCCTTACCCGGACACGGACCCGGACCCGGACCCAGACCCGGACCCGGACCCTTACCCGGACCCGGACCCGGACCCGGACCCGGACCCTTACCCGGACCCGGACCCGGACCCGGACCCGGACCCGGACCCGGACCCGGATCCGGACCCGAACCCTTACCCAAACCCGGACCCGGACCCGGACCCGGACCCGGACCCGGACCCGGACCCTTACCCGGACCCAGACCCGCACCCGGACCCTTACACGGACCCGGACCCGGACCCGGACCCTGACCCGGACCCGGACAAGGACCAGGACGCGGACCCGGACCCTTGCCCGGATCCGGACATGGACCCGGACCCTTGCCCGGACCCGGACCCGGACATGGACCCGGACAATTACCCGGACCCAGACCCGGACCCGGACCCTTACCCGGACCCGGACCCGGACCCGGACCCTTACCCGGACCCGGACCCGGACCCGGACCCGGACCTGGACCCGGACCCGGACCCGGATCCATACCCGGACCCGGATCCATACCCGGACCCGGACCCGGACCCAGACCCGGACCCGGACCCGGACCCGGACCCGGACCCGGACCCGGACCCTTACCCCGACCCGGACCCGGACCCTTACCCGGACCCGGACCCGGACCCGGACCCGGACCCTTACCCGGACCCGGACCCGGACCCGGACCCGGACCCGGACCCGGACCCGGATCCGGACCCGAACCCTTACCCAAACCCGGACCCGGACCCGGACCCGGACCCGGACCCGGACCCGGACCCGGACCCTTACCCGGACCCAGACCCGGACCCGGACATGGACCCGGACCCTTACCCGGATCCGGACCCGGACCCGGACCCGGACCCGGACCCGGACCCGGACCCGGACCCGGACCCTTACACGGAACCGGACCCGTACCCGTACCTGGAACCGGACCCGGACCCTTACCCGGACCCGGACCCGGACCCGGACCCGGACCCGGACCCTTACCCGGCCCTGGACCCGGACCCGGACATGGACCTGGACCCTTAACCGGACCCGGAACCAGACCCGGACCCGGACCCGGACCCGGACCCGGACCCGGACCCGGACCCGGACCCGGACCCGGACCCGGACCCGGACCCGGACCCTTACCCGGACCCGGACCCGGACCTGGACCCTGACCCGGCCCCGGACCCGGACCCGGACACTGACCCTTACCCGGACCCGGACACGGACCCTTACCCGGACCCGGACCCGGACCCGGACCCGGACACTGACCCTTACCCGGACACGGACACGGACCCTTACCCGGACCCGGACCCGGACCCGGACCCGGACCCGGACCCGGACCCGGACCCTTACCCGCACCCGGACCCGGACCCGGACACGAACCCGGACCCGGACCCCGACCCGGACCCAGACCCTTACACGGAACCGGACCCGTACCCGTACCTGGAACCGGACCCGGACCCTTACCCGGACCCGTACCCGGACCCGGACCCGGACCCGGACCCTTACCCGGCCCTGGACCCGAACCCGGACATGGACCTGGACCCTTAACCGGACCCGGAACCAGACCCGGACCCGGACCCGGACCCGGACCCGGACCCGGACCCGGACCCGGACCCGGACCCGGACCCTTACCCGGACCCGGACCCGGACCTGGACCCTGACCCGGACCCGGACCCGGACCCGGACACTGACCCTTACCCGGACCCGGACACGGACCCTTACCCGGACCCGGACCCGGACCCGGACTCGGACCCGGACCCGGACCCGGACCCTTATCCTCACCCGGACCCTGACCCGGACCCTTGCCCGGGCCCGGACCCGGACCCGGACCCGAACCCGGACCCGGACCCCGACCCGGACCCGGACCCAGACCCGGACCCTTACACAGAACCGGACCCGGACCCGGACCCGGACCCGGACCCGGACCCGGACCCGGGAATTGACCCAGATCCTTACCCGGACCCGGACCCGGACAAGGACCCGGACCCGGACCCGGACCCGGACCTGGACCCGGACCGGGACCCGGACCCGGACATGGACCCTGATCCTTACCCGGACACGGACCCGGACCCGGACCCGGACCCGGACCCAGACCCGGACCCGGACCCGGACCCGGACCCGGACCCGGACCCGAACCCGAACCCGGACCCGGACCCGGACCCGGACCCGGACCCGGACCCGGACACGGAGCCGGAGCCCGACCCGGACCCGGACCCGGACCCGAACCCGGACCCGGACCCGGACCCAGACCCGGACCCGGACCCTTACACGGACCCTGACCCGGACCCGGACCCTGACCCGGACCCGGACAAGGACCAGGACGCGGACCCGGACCCTTGCCCGGATCCGGACATGGACCCGGACCCTTGCCCGGACCCGGACCCGGACATGGACCCGGACAATTACCCGGACCCAGACCCGGACCCGGACCCTTACCCGGACCCGGACCCGGACCCGGACCCTTACCCGGACCCGGACCCGGACCCGGACCCGGACCCGGGAATGGACCCGGATCCTTACCCGGACCCGGACCCGGACCCGGACAAGGACCCGGACCCGGACCCGGACCCGGACCCGGACCTGGACCCGGACCCGGACCCGGACCCGGACATGGACCCGGATCCTTACCCGGACCCGGACCCGGACCCGGACCCGGACCCAGACCCGGACCCGGACCCGGACCCGGACCCGGACCTGGACCCGGACCCGGACCCGGACCCGGACATGGACCCGGATCCTTACCCGGACCCGGACCCGGACCCGGACCCGGACCCGGACGCGGACCCGGACCCTTACCCGGACCCGGACCTGGACCCTTACCCGGACCCGGACCCGGACCCGGACCCGGACCCGGACCCTTACCCGGACCCGGACCCGGACCCGGACCCGGACCCGGACCCGGATCCGGACCCGAACCCTTACCCAAACCCGGACACAGTCCCGGACCCGGACCCGGACCCGGACCCTTACCCGGACCCAGACCCGGACCCGGACATGGACCCGGACCCTTACCCGGATCCGGACCCGGACCCGGACCCGGACCCGGACCTGGACCCGGACCCGAACCCGAACCCGGACCCGGACCCGGACCCGGACCCGGACCCTTACACGGAACCGGACCCGTACCCGTACCTGGAACCGGACCCGGACCCTTACCCGGACCCGGACCCGGACCCGGACCCGGACCCTTACCCGGCCCTGGACCCGGACCCGGACATGGACCTGGACCCTTAACCGGACCCGGAACCAGACCCGGACCCGGACCCGGACCCGGACCCGGACCCGGACCCGGACCCGGACCCGGACCTGGACCCGGACCCGGACCCGGACCCGGCCCCGGACCCGGACCCGGACACTGACCCTTACCCGGACCCGGACCCGGACCCTTACCCTGACCCGGACCCGGACCCGGACCCGGACCCGGACCCGGACACTGACCCTTACCCGGACACAGACACGGACCCTTACCCGGACACGGACCCGGACCCGGACGCGGACCCGGACCCTTACCCGGACCCGGACCTGGACCCTTACCCGGAACCGGACCCGGACCCGGACCCGGACCCGGACCCTTACCCGGACCCGGACCCGGACCCGGACCCGGACCCGGACCCGGACCCGGATCCGGACCCGAACCCTTACCCAAACCCGGACACAGTCCCGGACCCGGACCCGGACCCGGACCCTTACCCGGACCCAGACCCGGACCCGGACATGGACCCGGACCCTTACCCGGATCCGGACCCGGACCCGGACCCGGACCCGGACCCGGACCCGGACCCGAACCCGAACCCGGACCCGGACCCGGACCCGGACCCGGACCCGGACCCGGACCCTTACACGGAACCGGACCCGTACCCGTACCTGGAACCGGACCCGGACCCTTACCCGGACCCGGACCCGGACCCGGACCCGGACCCTTACCCGGCCCTGGACCCGGACCCGGACATGGACCTGGACCCTTAACCGGACCCGGAACCAGACCCGGACCCGGACCCGGACCCGGACCCGGACCCGGACCCGGACCCGGACCCGGACCTGGACCCGGACCCGGACCCGGACCCGGCCCCGGACCCGGACCCGGACACTGACCCTTACCCGGACCCGGACCCGGACCCTTACCCTGACCCGGACCCGGACCCGGACCCGGACCCGGACCCGGACACTGACCCTTACCCGGACCCGGACCCGGACCTGGACCCTTACCCGGACCCGGACCCGGACCCGGACCCTTACCCGGACCCGGACCCGGACCCGGACCCGGACCCGGACCCGGACCCGGTCCCGGACCCGGACCCGGACCCGGACCCAGACCCGGACCCTTACCCGGACCCGGACCCGGACCCGGACCCGGATCCGGACCCGAACCCTTACCCAAACCCGGACCTGGACCCGAACCCGGACCCGGACCCGGACCCGGACCCTTACCCGGACCCGGACCCGGACCCGGACATGGATCCGCACCCGGACCCGGACCCGGACCCGGACCCGGACCCGGACCCGGACCCGGACCCTTACCCGGACCTGGACCCGGACCCGGACCCGGACCCGGACCCGGATCCGGACCCGAACCCTTACCCAAACCCGGACCCGGACCCGGACCCGGACCCGGACCCGGACCCGGACCCTTACCCGGACCCAGACCCGGACCCGGACATGGATCCGGACCCGGACCCGGATCCGGACCCGGACCTGGACCCGGACCCAGACCCGAACCCGAACCCGGACACGGACCCGGACCCGGACCCGGACCCGGACCCGGACCCTTACCCGGACCCGGACCCGGACCCGGACCCGGATCCGGACCCGAACCCTTACCCGGACCCAGACCCGGACCCGGACATGGATCCGCACCCGGACATGGACCCGGACCCTTACCCGGACCCGGACACAGACCCGGACCCGGACCCGGACCCGGACCCGGACCCGGACCCGGACCCTGACCCTGACCCGGACCCGGACCCGGACCCGGACCCGGACCCTTACCCGGACCCGGACCCGGACCCGGACCCGGATCCGGACCCGAACCCTTACCCAAACCCGGACCCGGACCCGGACCCGGACATGGACCCGGACCCTTACCCGGACCCGGACCCGGACCTGGACCCTTACCCGGACCAGGACCCGGACCCGGACCCTTACCTGGACCCTGACCCGGACCCGGACCCGGACCCGGACCCGGACCCGGACCCGGACCCGGACCCGGACCCGGGAATGGACCCAGATCCTTACCCGGACCCGGACCCAGACCCGGACCCGGACCCTGACCCGGACCCGGACCCGGACCCGGACCCGGACCCGGACCCGGACCCTGACCCGGACCTGGACCAGGACCAGGACGCGGACCCGGACCCTTGCCCGGATCCGGACATGGACCCGGACCCTTGCCCGGACCCGGACCCGGACATGGACCCGGACCCTTGCCCGGACCCGGACCCGGACATGGACCCGGACCCTTACCCGGACCCGGACCCGGACCCGGACCCTTACCCGGACCCGGACCCGAACCCGGACCCTTACCCGGACCCGGACCCGGACCCGGACCCGGACCCGGACCCGGACCCGGACCCGGACCCGGACCCGGACCCGGGAATGGACCCAGATCCTTACCCGGACCCGGACCCGGACAAGGACCCGGAACCGGAACCGGACCCGGACCTGGACCCGGACCCGGACCCGGACCCGGACATGGACCCTGATCCTTACCCGGACACGGACCCGGACCCGGACCCAGACCCGGACCCGGACCCGGACCCGGACCCGGACCCGGACCCTTACCCGGACCCGGACCCGGACCCGGACCCGGACCCTTACCCGGACCCGGACCCGGACCCGGACCCGGACCCGGATCCGGACCCGAACCCTTACCCAAACCCGGACCCGGACCCGGACCCGGACCCGGACCCGGACCCGGACCCGGACCCTTACCCGGACCCAGACCCGGACCCGGACATGGATCCGGACCCGGACCCGGATCAGGACCCGGACCTGGACCCGGACCCAGACCCGGACCCGGACCCGGACCCGGACCCGGACCCGGACCCGGACCCGGACCCTTACCCGGACCCGGACCCGGACCCGGACCCGGACCCGGATCCGGACCCGAACCCTTACCCAAACCCGGACCCGGACCCGGACCCGGACCCGGACCCGGACCCGGACCCGGACCCGGACCCTTACCCGGACCCAGACCCGGACCCGGACACGGAGCCGGAGCCGGACCCGGACCCGGACCCGGACCCGGACCCGGACCCGAACCCGGACCCGGACCCGGACCCAGACCCAGACCCTTACACGGAACCGGACCCGGACCCGGACATGGATCCGCACCCGGACCCGGATCCGGACCCGGACCCGGACCCGGACCCAGACCCGGACCCGGACCCGGACCCGGACCCGAACCCGAACCCGAACCCGGACCCGGACCCGGACCCGTACCCGGATCCAGACCCGGACACGGAGCCGGAGCCGGACCCGGACCCGGACCCGGACCCGGACCCGAACCCGGACCCGGACCCGGACCCGGACCCGGACCCGGACCCGGACCCGGACCCGGACCCGGACCCGGACCCGGACCCGGGAATGGACCCAGATCCTTACCCGGACCCGGACCCGGACAAGGACCCGGAACCGGAACCGGACCCGGACCTGGACCCGGACCAGGACCCGGACCCGGACATGGACCCTGATCCTTACCCGGACACGGACCCGGACCCGGACCCAGACCCGGACCCGGACCCGGACCCGGACCCGGACCCGGACCCTTACCCGGACCCGGACCCGGACCCGGACCCGGACCCTTACCCGGACCCGGACCCGGACCCGGACCCGGACCCGGATCCGGACCCGAACCCTTACCCAAACCCGGACCCGGACCCGGACCCGGACCCGGACCCGGACCCGGACCCGGACCCTTACCCGGACCCAGACCCGGACCCGGACATGGATCCGGACCCGGACCCGGATCAGGACCCGGACCTGGACCCGGACCCAGACCTGGACCCGGACCCGGACCCGGACCCGAACCCGAACCCGGACACGGACCCGGACCCGGACCCGGACCCGGATCCGGACCCGGACACGGAGCCGGAGCCGGACCCGGACCCGGACCCGGACCCGGACCCGAACCCGGACCCGGACCCGGACCCAGACCCAGACCCTTACACGGAACCGGACCCGTACCCGTACCTGGAACCGGACCCGGACCCTTACCCGGACCCGGACCCGGACCCGGACCCGGACCCTTACCCGGCCCTGGACCCGGACCCGGACATGGACCCGGACCCTTACACGGACCCGGACACAGACCCGGACCCGGACCCGGACCCGGACCCGGACCCTTACCCGGACCCGGACCCGGACCCGGACCCGGACCCGGACCCGGATCCGGACCCGAACCCTTACCCAAACCCGGACCCGGACCCGGACCCGGACCCGGACCCGGACCCGGACCCTTACCCGGACCCAGACCCGGACCCGGACATGGATCCGGACCCGGACCCGGATCCGGACCCGGACCTGGATCCGGACCCAGACCCGAACCCGAACCCGGACACGGACCCGGACCCGGACCCGGACCCGGACCCTTACCCGGACCCGGACCCGGACCCGGACCCGGATCCGGACCCGAACCCTTACCCGGACCCAGACCCGGACCCGGACATGGATCCGCACCCGGACATGGACCCGGACCCTTACCCGGACCCGGACACAGACCCGGACCCGGACCCGGACCCGGACCCGGACCCGGACCCGGACCCTGACCCTGACCAGGACCCGGACCCGGACCCGGACCCGGACCCGGACCCGGACCCTTACCCGGACCCGGACCCAGACCCGGACCCGGATCCGGACCCGAACCCTTACCCAAACCCGGACCCGGACCCGGACCCGGACCCGGACCTGGACCCGGACCCTTACCCGGACCCAGACCCGGACCCGGACATGGATCCGCACCCGGACCCGGATCCGGACCCGGACCCGGACCCGGACCCAGACCCGGACCCGGACCCGGACCCGGACCCGAACCCGAACCCGGACCCGGACCCGGACCCGTACCCGTACCCGGATCCAGACCCGGACACGGAGCCGGAGCCGGACCCGGACCCGGACCCGGACCCGGACCCGAACCCGGACCCGGACCCGGACCCAGACCCAGAACCTTACACGGAACCGGACCCGGACCCGTACCCGTACCTGGAACCGGACCCGGACCCTTACCCGGACCCGGACCCGGACCCGGACCCGGACCCGGACCCTTACCCGGCCCTGGACCCGGACCCGGACACGGACCCGGACCCTTACCCGGACCCGGACACAGACCCGGACCCGGACCCGGACCCGGACCCGGACCCGGACCCGGACCCGGACCCTAACCCGGACCCGGACCAGGACGCGGACCCGGACCCTTGCCCGGATCCGGACATGGACCCGGACCCTTGCCCGGACCCGGACCCGGACATGGACCCGGACCCTTACCCGGACCCGGACCCGGACCCGGACCCGGACCCGGACCCGGATCCGGACCCGAACCCTTACCCAAACCCGGACCCGGACCCGGACCCTTACCCGGACCCGGACCCGGACCCGGACCCGGATCCGGACCCGAACCCTTACCCAAACCCGGACCCGGACCCGGACCCGGACCCGGACCCGGACCCGGACCCTTACCCGGACCCAGACCCGGACCCGGACATGGATCCGCACCCGGACCCGGATCCGGATCCGGACCCGGACCCGGACCCGGACCCAGACCCGGACCCGGACCCGGACCCGGACCCGAACCCGAACCCGGACCCGGACCCGGACCCGGACCCGGATCCGGACCCGGACACGGAGCCGGAGCCGGACCCGGACCCGGACCCGGACCCGAACCCGGACCCGGACCCGGACCCAGACCCAGACCCTTACACGGAACCGGACCCGTACCCGTACCTGGAACCGGACCCGGACCCTTACCCGGACCCGGACCCGGACCCAGACCCAGACCCTTACACGGACCTGGACCCTTACCCGGACCCGGACCCGGACCCGGACCCTTACCCGGACCCGGACCCGGACCCGGACCCGGACCCGGACCCGGACCCGGTCCCGGACCCGGACCCGGACCCGGACCCAGACCCGGACCCTTACCCGGACCCGGACCCGGACCCGGACCCGGATCCGGACCCGAACCCTTACCCAAACCCGGACCTGGACCCGAACCCGGACCCGGACCCGGACCCGGACCCTTACCCGGACCCGGACCCGGACCCGGACATGGATCCGCACCCGGACCCGGACCCGGACCCGGACCCGGACCCGGACCCGGACCCGGACCCGGACCCTTACCCGGACCTGGACCCGGACCCGGACCCGGACCCGGACCCGGATCCGGACCCGAACCCTTACCCAAACCCGGACCCGGACCCGGACCCGGACCCGGACCCGGACCCGGACCCTTACCCGGACCCAGACCCGGACCCGGACATGGATCCGGACCCGGACCCGGATCCGGACCCGGACCTGGACCCGGACCCAGACCCGAACCCGAACCCGGACACGGACCCGGACCCGGACCCGGACCCGGACCCGGACCCTTACCCGGACCCGGACCCGGACCCGGACCCGGATCCGGACCCGAACCCTTACCCGGACCCAGACCCGGACCCGGACATGGATCCGCACCCGGACATGGACCCGGACCCTTACCCGGACCCGGACACAGACCCGGACCCGGACCCGGACCCGGACCCGGACCCGGACCCGGACCCTGACCCTGACCCGGACCCGGACCCGGACCCGGACCCGGACCCTTACCCGGACCCGGACCCGGACCCGGACCCGGATCCGGACCCGAACCCTTACCCAAACCCGGACCCGGACCCGGACCCGGACATGGACCCGGACCCTTACCCGGACCCGGACCCGGACCTGGACCCTTACCCGGACCAGGACCCGGACCCGGACCCTTACCTGGACCCTGACCCGGACCCGGACCCGGACCCGGACCCGGACCCGGACCCGGACCCGGACCCGGACCCGGGAATGGACCCAGATCCTTACCCGGACCCGGACCCAGACCCGGACCCGGACCCTGACCCGGACCCGGACCCGGACCCGGACCCGGACCCGGACCCTGACCCGGACCTGGACCAGGACCAGGACGCGGACCCGGACCCTTGCCCGGATCCGGACATGGACCCGGACCCTTGCCCGGACCCGGACCCGGACATGGACCCGGACCCTTACCCGGACCCGGACCCGGACCTGGACCCTTACCCGGACCCGGACCCGGACCCGGACCCTTACCCGGACCCGGACCCGGAACCGGACCCGAACCCGGACCCGGACCCGGACCCGGACCCGGACCCGGACCCGGGAATGGACCCAGATCCTTACCCGGACCCGGACCCGGACAAGGACCCGGACCCGGACCAGGACCAGGACGCGGACCCGGACCCTTGCCCGGATCCGGACATGGACCCGGACCCTTGCCCGGACCCGGACCCGGACATGGACCCGGACCCTTACCCGGACCCGGACCCGGACCCGGACCCTTACCCGGACCCGGACCCGAACCCGGACCCTTACCCGGACCCGGACCCGGACCCGGACCCGGACCCGGACATGGACCCTGATCCTTACCCGGACACGGACCCGGACCCGGACCCAGACCCGGACCCGGACCCGGACCCGGACCCGGACCCGGACCCTTACCCGGACCCGGACCCGGACCCGGACCCGGACCCTTACCCGGACCCGGACCCGGACCCGGACCCGGACCCGGATCCGGACCCGAACCCTTACCCAAACCCGGACCCGGACCCGGACCCGGACCCGGACCCGGACCCGGACCCTTACCCGGACCCAGACCCGGACCCGGACATGGATCCGGACCCGGACCCGGATCAGGACCCGGACCTGGACCCGGACCCAGACCCGGACCCGGACCCGGACCCGGACCCGGACCCGGACCCGGACCCGGACCCTTACCCGGACCCGGACCCGGACCCGGACCCGGACCCGGATCCGGACCCGAACCCTTACCCAAACCCGGACCCGGACCCGGACCCGGACCCGGACCCGGACCCGGACCCGGACCCGGACCCGGACCCTTACCCGGACCCAGACCCGGACCCGGACACGGAGCCGGAGCCGGACCCGGACCCGGACCCGGACCCGGACCCGGACCCGAACCCGGACCCGGACCCGGACCCAGACCCAGACCCTTACACGGAACCGGACCCGGACCCGGACATGGATCCGCACCCGGACCCGGATCCGGACCCGGACCCGGACCCGGACCCAGACCCGGACCCGGACCCGGACCCGGACCCGAACCCGAACCCGAACCCGGACCCGGACCCGGACCCGTACCCGGATCCAGACCCGGACACGGAGCCGGAGCCGGACCCGGACCCGGACCCGGACCCGGACCCGAACCCGGACCCGGACCCGGACCCGGACCCGGACCCGGACCCGGACCCGGACCCGGACCCGGACCCGGACCCGGACCCGGGAATGGACCCAGATCCTTACCCGGACCCGGACCCGGACAAGGACCCGGAACCGGAACCGGACCCGGACCTGGACCCGGACCAGGACCCGGACCCGGACATGGACCCTGATCCTTACCCGGACACGGACCCGGACCCGGACCCAGACCCGGACCCGGACCCGGACCCGGACCCGGACCCGGACCCTTACCCGGACCCGGACCCGGACCCGGACCCGGACCCTTACCCGGACCCGGACCCGGACCCGGACCCGGACCCGGATCCGGACCCGAACCCTTACCCAAACCCGGACCCGGACCCGGACCCGGACCCGGACCCGGACCCGGACCCGGACCCTTACCCGGACCCAGACCCGGACCCGGACATGGATCCGGACCCGGACCCGGATCAGGACCCGGACCTGGACCCGGACCCAGACCTGGACCCGGACCCGGACCCGGACCCGAACCCGAACCCGGACACGGACCCGGACCCGGACCCGGATCCGGACCCGGACACGGAGCCGGAGCCGGACCCGGACCCGGACCCGGACCCGGACCCGAACCCGGACCCGGACCCGGACCCAGACCCAGACCCTTACACGGAACCGGACCCGTACCCGTACCTGGAACCGGACCCGGACCCTTACCCGGACCCGGACCCGGACCCGGACCCGGACCCTTACCCGGCCCTGGACCCGGACCCGGACATGGACCCGGACCCTTACCCGGACCCGGACACAGACCCGGACCCGGACCCGGACCCGGACCCGGACCCTTACCCGGACCCGGACCCGGACCCGGACCCGGACCCGGACCCGGATCCGGACCCGAACCCTTACCCAAACCCGGACCCGGACCCGGACCCGGACCCGGACCCGGACCCGGACCCTTACCCGGACCCAGACCCGGACCCGGACATGGATCCGGACCCGGACCCGGATCCGGACCCGGACCTGGATCCGGACCCAGACCCGAACCCGAACCCGGACACGGACCCGGACCCGGACCCGGACCCGGACCCTTACCCGGACCCGGACCCGGACCCGGACCCGGATCCGGACCCGAACCCTTACCCGGACCCAGACCCGGACCCGGACATGGATCCGCACCCGGACATGGACCCGGACCCTTACCCGGACCCGGACACAGACCCGGACCCGGACCCGGACCCGGACCCGGACCCGGACCCGGACCCTGACCCTGACCCGGACCCGGACCCGGACCCGGACCCGGACCCGGACCCGGACCCTTACCCGGACCCGGACCCAGACCCGGACCCGGATCCGGACCCGAACCCTTACCCAAACCCGGACCCGGACCCGGACCCGGACCCGGACCTGGACCCGGACCCTTACCCGGACCCAGACCCGGACCCGGACATGGATCCGCACCCGGACCCGGATCCGGACCCGGACCCGGACCCGGACCCAGACCCGGACCCGGACCCGGACCCGGACCCGAACCCGAACCCGGACCCGGACCCGGACCCGTACCCGTACCCGGATCCAGACCCGGACACGGAGCCGGAGCCGGACCCGGACCCGGACCCGGACCCGGACCCGAACCCGGACCCGGACCCGGACCCAGACCCAGACCCTTACACGGAACCGGACCCGGACCCGTACCCGTACCTGGAACCGGACCCGGACCCTTACCCGGACCCGGACCCGGACCCGGACCCGGACCCGGACCCTTACCCGGCCCTGGACCCGGACCCGGACACGGACCCGGACCCTTACCCGGACCCGGACACAGACCCGGACCCGGACCCGGACCCGGACCCGGACCCGGACCCGGACCCGGACCCGGACCCTAACCCGGACCCGGACCAGGACGCGGACCCGGACCCTTGCCCGGATCCGGACATGGACCCGGACCCTTGCCCGGACCCGGACCCGGACATGGACCCGGACCCTTACCCGGACCCGGACCCGGACCCGGACCCGGACCCGGACCCGGATCCGGACCCGAACCCTTACCCAAACCCGGACCCGGACCCGGACCCTTACCCGGACCCGGACCCGGACCCGGACCCGGATCCGGACCCGAACCCTTACCCAAACCCGGACCCGGACCCGGACCCGGACCCGGACCCGGACCCGGACCCTTACCCGGACCCAGACCCGGACCCGGACATGGATCCGCACCCGGACCCGGATCCGGATCCGGACCCGGACCCGGACCCGGACCCAGACCCGGACCCGGACCCGGACCCGGACCCGAACCCGAACCCGGACCCGGACCCGGACCCGGACCCGGATCCGGACCCGGACACGGAGCCGGAGCCGGACCCGGACCCGGACCCGGACCCGAACCCGGACCCGGACCCGGACCCAGACCCAGACCCAGACCCTTACACGGAACCGGACCCGTACCCGTACCTGGAACCGGACCCGGACCCTTACCCGGACCCGGACCCGGACCCAGACCCAGACCCTTACACGGACCTGGACCCTTACCCGGACCCGGACCCGGACCCGGACCCTTACCCGGACCCGGACCCGGACCCGGACCCGGACCCGGACCCGGACCCGGTCCCGGACCCGGACCCGGACCCGGACCCAGACCCGGACCCTTACCCGGACCCGGACCCGGACCCGGACCCGGATCCGGACCCGAACCCTTACCCAAACCCGGACCTGGACCCGAACCCGGACCCGGACCCGGACCCGGACCCTTACCCGGACCCGGACCCGGACCCGGACATGGATCCGCACCCGGACCCGGACCCGGACCCGGACCCGGACCCGGACCCGGACCCGGACCCGGACCCTTACCCGGACCTGGACCCGGACCCGGACCCGGACCCGGACCCGGATCCGGACCCGAACCCTTACCCAAACCCGGACCCGGACCCGGACCCGGACCCGGACCCGGACCCGGACCCTTACCCGGACCCAGACCCGGACCCGGACATGGATCCGGACCCGGACCCGGATCCGGACCCGGACCTGGACCCGGACCCAGACCCGAACCCGAACCCGGACACGGACCCGGACCCGGACCCGGACCCGGACCCGGACCCTTACCCGGACCCGGACCCGGACCCGGACCCGGATCCGGACCCGAACCCTTACCCGGACCCAGACCCGGACCCGGACATGGATCCGCACCCGGACATGGACCCGGACCCTTACCCGGACCCGGACACAGACCCGGACCCGGACCCGGACCCGGACCCGGACCCGGACCCGGACCCTGACCCTGACCCGGACCCGGACCCGGACCCGGACCCGGACCCTTACCCGGACCCGGACCCGGACCCGGACCCGGATCCGGACCCGAACCCTTACCCAAACCCGGACCCGGACCCGGACCCGGACATGGACCCGGACCCTTACCCGGACCCGGACCCGGACCTGGACCCTTACCCGGACCAGGACCCGGACCCGGACCCTTACCTGGACCCTGACCCGGACCCGGACCCGGACCCGGACCCGGACCCGGACCCGGACCCGGACCCGGACCCGGGAATGGACCCAGATCCTTACCCGGACCCGGACCCAGACCCGGACCCGGACCCTGACCCGGACCCGGACCCGGACCCGGACCCGGACCCGGACCCTGACCCGGACCTGGACCAGGACCAGGACGCGGACCCGGACCCTTGCCCGGATCCGGACATGGACCCGGACCCTTGCCCGGACCCGGACCCGGACATGGACCCGGACCCTTACCCGGACCCGGACCCGGACCTGGACCCTTACCCGGACCCGGACCCGGACCCGGACCCTTACCCGGACCCGGACCCGGAACCGGACCCGAACCCGGACCCGGACCCGGACCCGGACCCGGACCCGGACCCGGGAATGGACCCAGATCCTTACCCGGACCCGGACCCGGACAAGGACCCGGACCCGGACCAGGACCAGGACGCGGACCCGGACCCTTGCCCGGATCCGGACATGGACCCGGACCCTTGCCCGGACCCGGACCCGGACATGGACCCGGACCCTTACCCGGACCCGGACCCGGACCCGGACCCTTACCCGGACCCGGACCCGAACCCGGACCCTTACCCGGACCCAGACCCGGACCCGGACATGGATCCGGACCCGGACCCGGATCCGGACCCGGACCTGGACCCGGACCCAGACCCGAACCCGAACCCGGACACGGACCCGGACCCGGACCCGGACCCGGACCCGGACCCTTACCCGGACCCGGACCCGGACCCGGACCCGGATCCGGACCCGAACCCTTACCCGGACCCAGACCCGGACCCGGACATGGATCCGCACCCGGACATGGACCCGGACCCTTACCCGGACCCGGACACAGACCCGGACCCGGACCCGGACCCGGACCCGGACCCGGACCCGGACCCTGACCCTGACCCGGACCCGGACCCGGACCCGGACCCGGACCCTTACCCGGACCCGGACCCGGACCCGGACCCGGATCCGGACCCGAACCCTTACCCAAACCCGGACCCGGACCCGGACCCGGACATGGACCCGGACCCTTACCCGGACCCGGACCCGGACCTGGACCCTTACCCGGACCAGGACCCGGACCCGGACCCTTACCTGGACCCTGACCCGGACCCGGACCCGGACCCGGACCCGGACCCGGACCCGGACCCGGACCCGGACCCGGGAATGGACCCAGATCCTTACCCGGACCCGGACCCAGACCCGGACCCGGACCCTGACCCGGACCCGGACCCGGACCCGGACCCGGACCCGGACCCTGACCCGGACCTGGACCAGGACCAGGACGCGGACCCGGACCCTTGCCCGGATCCGGACATGGACCCGGACCCTTGCCCGGACCCGGACCCGGACATGGACCCGGACCCTTACCCGGACCCGGACCCGGACCTGGACCCTTACCCGGACCCGGACCCGGACCCGGACCCTTACCCGGACCCGGACCCGGAACCGGACCCGAACCCGGACCCGGACCCGGACCCGGACCCGGACCCGGACCCGGGAATGGACCCAGATCCTTACCCGGACCCGGACCCGGACAAGGACCCGGACCCGGACCAGGACCAGGACGCGGACCCGGACCCTTGCCCGGATCCGGACATGGACCCGGACCCTTGCCCGGACCCGGACCCGGACATGGACCCGGACCCTTACCCGGACCCGGACCCGGACCCGGACCCTTACCCGGACCCGGACCCGAACCCGGACCCTTACCCGGACCCGGACCCGGACCCGGACCCGGACCCGGACCCGGACCCGGACCCGGACCCGGACCCGGACCCGGGAATGGACCCAGATCCTTACCCGGACCCGGACCCGGACAAGGACCCGGAACCGGAACCGGACCCGGACCTGGACCCGGACCCGGACCCGGACCCGGACATGGACCCTGATCCTTACCCGGACACGGACCCGGACCCGGACCCAGACCCGGACCCGGACCCGGACCCGGACCCGGACCCGGACCCTTACCCGGACCCGGACCCGGACCCGGACCCGGACCCTTACCCGGACCCGGACCCGGACCCGGACCCGGACCCGGATCCGGACCCGAACCCTTACCCAAACCCGGACCCGGACCCGGACCCGGACCCGGACCCGGACCCGGACCCGGACCCTTACCCGGACCCAGACCCGGACCCGGACATGGATCCGGACCCGGACCCGGATCAGGACCCGGACCTGGACCCGGACCCAGACCTGGACCCGGACCCGGACCCGGACCCGGACCCGGACCCGGACCCGGACCCTTACCCGGACCCGGACCCGGACCCGGACCCGGACCCGGATCCGGACCCGAACCCTTACCCAAACCCGGACCCGGACCCGGACCCGGACCCGGACCCGGACCCGGACCCGGACCCTTACCCGGACCCAGACCCGGACACGGACACGGAGCCGGAGCCGGACCCGGACCCGGACCCGGACCCGGACCCGAACCCGGACCCGGACCCGGACCCAGACCCAGACCCTTACACGGAACCGGACCCGGACCCGGACATGGATCCGCACCCGGACCCGGATCCGGACCCGGACCCGGACCCGGACCCAGACCCGGACCCGGACCCGGACCCGGACCCGAACCCGAACCCGAACCCGGACCCGGACCCGGACCCGTACCCGGATCCAGACCCGGACACGGAGCCGGAGCCGGACCCGGACCCGGACCCGGACCCGGACCCGAACCCGGACCCGGACCCGGACCCGGACCCGGACCCGGACCCGGACCCGGACCCGGACCCGGACCCGGACCCGGGAATGGACCCAGATCCTTACCCGGACCCGGACCCGGACAAGGACCCGGAACCGGAACCGGACCCGGACCTGGACCCGGACCAGGACCCGGAACCGGACATGGACCCTGATCCTTACCCGGACACGGACCCGGACCCGGACCCAGACCCGGACCCGGACCCGGACCCGGACCCGGACCCGGACCCTTACCCGGACCCGGACCCGGACCCGGACCCGGACCCTTACCCGGACCCGGACCCGGACCCGGACCCGGACCCGGATCCGGACCCGAACCCTTACCCAAACCCGGACCCGGACCCGGACCCGGACCCGGACCCGGACCCGGACCCGGACCCGGACCCTTACCCGGACCCAGACCCGGACCCGGACATGGATCCGGACCCGGACCCGGATCAGGACCCGGACCTGGACCCGGACCCAGACCTGGACCCGGACCCGGACCCGGACCCGGACCCGAACCCGAACCCGGACACGGACCCGGACCCGGACCCGGATCCGGACCCGGACACGGAGCCGGAGCCGGACCCGGACCCGGACCCGGACCCGGACCCGAACCCGGACCCGGACCCGGACCCAGACCCAGACCCTTACACGGAACCGGACCCGTACCCGTACCTGGAACCGGACCCGGACCCTTACCCGGACCCGGACCCGGACCCGGACCCGGACCCTTACCCGGCCCTGGACCCGGACCCGGACATGGACCCGGACCCTTACCCGGACCCGGACACAGACCCGGACCCGGACCCGGACCCGGACCCGGACCCTTACCCGGACCCGGACCCGGACCCGGACCCGGACCCGGACCCGGATCCGGACCCGAACCCTTACCCAAACCCGGACCCGGACCCGGACCCGGACCCGGACCCGGACCCGGACCCTTACCCGGACCCAGACCCGGACCCGGACATGGATCCGGACTCGGACCCGGATCCGGACCCGGACCTGGATCCGGACCCAGACCCGAACCCGAACCCGGACACGGACCCGGACCCGGACCCGGACCCGGACCCTTACCCGGACCCGGACCCGGACCCGGACCCGGATCCGGACCCGAACCCTTACCCGGACCCAGACCCGGACCCGGACATGGATCCGCACCCGGACATGGACCTGGACCCTTACCCGGACCCGGACACAGACCCGGACCCGGACCCGGACCCGGACCCGGACCCGGACCCGGACCCTGACCCTGACCCGGACCCGGACCCGGACCCGGACCCGGACCCGGACCCGGACCCTTACCCGGACCCGGACCCAGACCCGGACCCGGATCCGGACCCGAACCCTTACCCAAACCCGGACCCGGACCCGGACCCGGACCCGGACCTGGACCCGGACCCTTACCCGGACCCAGACCCGGACCCGGACATGGATCCGCACCCGGACCCGGATCCGGACCCGGACCCGGACCCGGACCCAGACCCGGACCCGGACCCGGACCCGGACCCGAACCCGAACCCGGACCCGGACCCGGACCCGTACCCGTACCCGGATCCAGACCCGGACACGGAGCCGGAGCCGGACCCGGACCCGGACCCGGACCCGGACCCGAACCCGGACCCGGACCCGGACCCAGACCCAGACCCTTACACGGAACCGGACCCGGACCCGTACCCGTACCTGGAACCGGACCCGGACCCTTACCCGGACCCGGACCCGGACCCGGACCCGGACCCGGACCCTTACCCGGCCCTGGACCCGGACCCGGACACGGACCCGGACCCTTACCCGGACCCGGACACAGACCCGGACCCGGACCCGGACCCGGACCCGGACCCGGACCCGGACCCGGACCCTAACCCGGACCCGGACCAGGACGCGGACCCGGACCCTTGCCCGGATCCGGACATGGACCCGGACCCTTGCCCGGACCCGGACCCGGACATGGACCCGGACCCTTACCCGGACCCGGACCCGGACCCGGACCCGGACCCGGACCCGGATCCGGACCCGAACCCTTACCCAAACCCGGACCCGGACCCGGACCCTTACCCGGACCCGGACCCGGACCCGGACCCGGATCCGGACCCGAACCCTTACCCAAACCCGGACCCGGACCCGGACCCGGACCCGGACCCGGACCCGGACCCGGACCCTTACCCGGACCCAGACCCGGACCCGGACATGGATCCGCACCCGGACCCGGATCCGGATCCGGACCCGGACCCGGACCCGGACCCAGACCCGGACCCGGACCCGGACCCGGACCCGAACCCGAACCCGGACCCGGACCCGGACCCAGACCCGGATCCGGACCCGGACACGGAGCCGGAGCCGGACCCGGACCCGGACCCGGACCCGAACCCGGACCCGGACCCGGACCCAGACCCAGACCCTTACACGGAACCGGACCCGTACCCGTACCTGGAACCGGACCCGGACCCTTACCCGGACCCGGACCCGGACCCGGACCCGGACCCTTACCCGGCCCTGGACCCGGACCCGGACATGGACCCGGACCCTTACCCGGACCCGGACACAGACCCGGACCCGGACCCGGACCCGGACCCGGACCCGGACCCGGACCCTGACCCTGACCCGGACCCGGACCCGGACCCAGACCCGGACCCGGACCCGGACCCGGACCCGGACCCTTACCCGGACCCGGACCCGGACCCGGACCCGGATCCGGACCCGAACCCTTACCCAAACCCGGACCCGGACCCGAACCCGGACCCGGACCCGGACCCGGACCCTTACCCGGACCCGGACCCGGACCCGGACATGGATCCGCACCCGGACCCGGACCCGGACCCGGACCCGAACCCTTACCCAAACCCGGACCCGGACCCGGACCCGGACCCGGACCCGGACCCTTACCCGGACCCAGACCCGGACCCGGACATGGATCCGGACCCGGACCCGGATCCGGACCCGGACCTGGACCCGGACCCAGACCCGAACCCGAACCCGGACACGGACCCGGACCCGGACCCGGACCCGGACCCGGACCCGGACCCTTACCCGGACCCGGACCCGGACCCGGACCCGGATCCGGACCCGAACCCTTACCCGGACCCAGACCCGGACCCGGACATGGATCCGCACCCGGACATGGACCCGGACCCTTACCCGGACCCGGACACAGACCCGGACCCGGACCCGGACCCGGACCCGGACCCGGACCCGGACCCTGACCCTGACCCGGACCCGGACCCGGACCCGGACCCGGACCCGGACCCGGACCCTTACCCGGACCCGGACCCGGACCCGGACCCGGACCCGGATCCGGACCCGAACCCTTACCCAAACCCGGACCCGGACCCGGACCCGGACCCGGACCTGGACCCGGACCCTTACCCGGACCCAGACCCGGACCCGGACATGGATCCGCACCCGGACCCGGATCCGGACCCGGACCCGGACCCGGACCCAGACCCGGACCCGGACACGGACCCGGACCCGAACCCGAACCCGGACCCGGACCCGGACCCGTACCCGGATCCAGACCCGGACACGGAGCCGGAGCCGGACCCGGACCCGGACCCGGACCCGGACCCGAACCCGGACCCGGACCCGGACCCAGACCCAGACCATTACACGGAACCGGACCCGGACCCGTACCCGTACCTGGAACCGGACCCGGACCCTTACCCGGACCCGGACCCGGACCCGGACCCGGACCCTTACCCGGCCCTGGACCCGGACCCGGACATGGACCCGGACCCTTACCCGGACCCGGACCCGGACCTGGACCCTTACCCGGACCCGGACCCGGACCCGGACCCTTACCCGGACCCGGACCCGGACCCGGACCCGAACCCGGACCCGGACCCGGACCCGGACCCGGACCCGGACCCGGGAATGGACCCAGATCCTTACCCGGACCCGGACCCGGACAAGGACCCGGACCCGGACCAGGACCAGGACGCGGACCCGGACCCTTGCCCGGATCCGGACATGGACCCGGACCCTTGCCCGGACCCGGACCCGGACATGGACCCGGACCCTTACCCGGACCCGGACCCGGACCCGGACCCTTACCCGGACCCGGACCCGAACCCGGACCCTTACCCGGACCCGGACCCGGACCCGGACCCGGACCCGGACCCGGACCCGGACCCAGACCCAGACCCTTACACGGAACCGGACCCGTACCCGTACCTGGAACCGGACCCGGACCCTTACCCGGACCCGGACCCGGACCCGGACCCGGACCCTTACCCGGCCCTGGACCCGGACCCGGACATGGACCCGGACCCTTACACGGACACGGACACAGACCCGGACCCGGACCCGGACCCGGACCCGGACCCGGACCCGGACCCTGACCCGGACCCGGACCCGGACCCGGACCCGGACCCGGACCCGGACCCGGACCCTTACCCGGACCCGGACCCGGACCCGGACCCGGATCCGGACCCGAACCCTTACCCAAACCCGGACCCGGACCCGGACCCGGACCCGGACCCGGACCCGGACCCTTACCCGGACCCGGACCCGGACCCGGACCCGGATCCGGACCCGAACCCTTACCCAAACCCGGACCCGGACCCGGACCCGGACCCGGACCCGGACCCGGACCCGGACCCTTACCCGGACCCTTACCCGGACCCGGACCCGGACCCGGACCCGGATCCGGACCCGAACCCTTACCCAAACCCGGACCCGGACCCGGACCCGGACCTGGACCCGGACCCGGACCCGGACCCTTACCCGGACCCAGACCCGGACCCGGACATGGATCCGCACCCGGACCCCGATCCGGACCCGGACCCGGACCCAGACCCGGACCCGGACCCGGACCCGGACCCGAACCCGGACCCGGACCCGGACCCGGACCCGGATCCGGACCCGGACACGGAGCCGGAGCCGGAGCCGGACCCGGACCCGGACCCGGACCCGGACCCGAACCCGGACCCGGACCCGGACCCAGACCCAGACCCTTACACGGAACCGGACCCGTACCCGTACCTGGAACCGGACCCGGACCCTTACCCGGACCCGGACCCGGACCCGGACCCGGACCCGGACCCTTACCCGGCCCTGGACCCGGACCCGGACATGGACCCGGACCCTTACCCGGACCCGGACACAGACCCGGACCCGGACCCGGACCCGGACCCGGACCCTGACCCGGACCCGGACCCGGACCCGGACCCGGACCCGGACCCGGACCCGGACCCGGACCCGGACCCGGACCCTTACCCGGACCCGGACCCGGACCCGGACCCGGATCCGGACCCGAACCCTTACCCAAACCCGGACCCGGACCCGGACCCGGACCCGGACCCGGACCCTTACCCGGACCCAGACCCGGACCCGGACATGGATCCGCACCCGGACCCGGATCCGGATCCGGACCCGGACCCGGACCCGGACCCAGACCCGGACCCGGACCCGGACCCGGACCCGAACCCGAACCCGGACCCGGACCCGGACCCGGACCCGGATCCGGACCCGGACACGGAGCCGGAGCCGGACCCGGACACGGACCCGG
This sequence comes from Arizona elegans, assembly GCA_022577455.1. Classification (NCBI taxonomy): domain Eukaryota; kingdom Metazoa; phylum Chordata; class Lepidosauria; order Squamata; family Colubridae; genus Arizona; species Arizona elegans. The sequence continues at coordinate 1,298,747 of JAKOOJ010000026.1, forward strand.
ACCCGAACCCGGACCCGGACCCGGACCCAGACCCAGACCCTTACACGGAACCGGACCCGTACCCGTACCTGGAACCGGACCCGGACCCTTACCCGGACCCGGACCCGGACCCGGACCCGGACCCTTACCCGGCCCTGGACCCGGACCCGGACATGGACCCGGACCCTTACCCGGACCCGGACACAGACCCGGACCCGGACCCGGACCCGGACCCGGACCCGGACCCTGACCCTGACCCGGACCCGGACCCGGACCCGGACCCGGACCCGGACCCGGACCCGGACCCTTACCCGGACCCGGACCCGGACCCGGACCCGGATCCGGACCCGAACCCTTACCCAAACCCGGACCCGGACCCGGACCCGGACCCGGACCCGGACCCGGACCCTTACCCGGACCCAGACCCGGACCCGGACATGGATCCGCACCCGGACCCGGATCCGGACCCGGACCCGGACCCGGACCCAGACCCGGACCCGGACCCGGACCCGGACCTGGACCCTTACCCGGACCCTTACCCGGACCCGTACCCGGACCCGGACCCGGACCCGGACCCGGACCCGGACCCGGACCCGGACCCGGACCCGGACCCTTACCCGGACCCGGACCCGGACCCGGACCCTTACCCGGACCCGGACCCGGACCCGGACCCGGACCCGGATCCGGACCCGAACCCTTACCCAAACCCGGACCCGGACCCGGGAATGGACCCAGATCCTTACCCGGACCCGGACCCGGACAAGGACCCGGACCCGGACCAGGACCAGGACGCGGACCCGGACCCGGACCCTTGCCCGGATCCGGACATGGACCCGGACCCTTGCCCGGACCCGGACCCGAACATGGACCCGGACCCTTACCCGGACCCGGACCCGGACCTGGACCCTTACCCGGACCCTTACCCGGACCCGGACCCTTACCCGGACCCGGACCCGGACCCGGACCCGGACCCGGACCCGGACCCGGACCCGGACCCTTACCCGGACCCGGACCCGGACCCGGACCCGGATCCGGACCCGAACCCTTACCCAAACCCGGACCCGGACCCGGACACGGACCCGGACACGGACCCGGACCCGGACCCGAATCCTTACCCAAACCCGGACCCGGATCCGGACCTGGACCCGGACCCGGACCCGGACCTTTACCCGGACCCAGACCCGGACCCGGACATGGATCCGCACCCGGACCCGGATCCGGACCCGGACCCGGACCCGGACCCAGACCCGGACCCGGACCCGGACCCGGACCCGAACCCGAACCCGGACCCGGACCCGGACCCGGACCCGGATCCGGACCCGGACATGGACCCGGACCCTTACACGGACCCGGACCCGGAACCGGACCCGGACCCGGACCCGGACCCGGACCCGGACCCGGACCCGGACCCGGACCCGGACCCGGACCCGGACCCTTACCCGGACCCGGACCCGGACCCGGACCCGGATCCGGACCCGAACCCTTACCCAAACCCAGACCCAGACCCGGACCCGGACATGGATCCGCACCCGGACCCGGATCCGGACCCGGACCCGGAACCGGACCCAGACCCGGACCCGGACCCGGACCCGGACCCGAACCCGAACCCGGACCCGGACCCGGACCCGGACCCGGATCCGGACCCGGACACGGAGCCGGAGCCGGACCCGGACCCGGACCCGGACCCGAACCCGGACCCGGACCCGGACCCAGACCCAGACCCTTACACGGAACCGGACCCGTACCCGTACCTGGAACCGGACCCGGACCCTTACCCGGACCCGGACCCGGACCCGGACCCGGACCCTTACCCGGCCCTGGACCCGGACCCGGACAAGGACCCGGACCCTTACCCGGACCCGGACACAGACCCGGACCCGGACCCGGACCCGGACCCGGACCCGGACCCTGACCCTGACCCGGACCCGGACCCGGACCCGGACCCGGACCCGGACCCGGACCCTTACCCGGACCCGGACCCGGACCCGGACCCGGATCCGGACCCGAACCCTTACCCAAACCCGGACCCGGACCCGGACCCGGACCCGGACCCGGACCCTTACCCGGACCCAGACCCGGACCCGGACATGGATCCGCACCCGGACCCGGATCCGGACCCGGACCCGGACCCGGACCCGGACCCAGACCCGGACCCGGACCCGGACCCGGACCCGAACCCGAACCCGGACCCGGACCCGGACCCGGACCCGAACATGGACCCGGACCCTTACCCGGACCCGGACCCGGACCTGGACCCTTACCCGGACCCTTACCCGTACCCGTACCCGTACCCGTACCCGTACCCGGACCCGGACCCGGACCCGGACCCGGACCCGGACCCGGACCCTTACCCGGACCCGGACCCGGACCCGGACCCGGACCCGGACCCGGATCCGGACCCGAACCCTTACCCAAACCCGGACCCGGACCCGGGAATGGACCCAGATCCTTACCCGGACCCGGACCCGGACAAGGACCCGGACCCGGACCAGGACCAGGACGCGGACCCGGACCCGGACCCTTGCCCGGATCCGGACATGGACCCGGACCCTTGCCCGGACCCGGACCCGAACATGGACCCGGACCCTTACCCGGACCCGGACCCGGACCTGGACCCTTACCCGGACCCTTACCCGGACCCGGACCCTTACCCGGACCCGGACCCGGACCCGGACCCGGACCCGGACCCGGACCCGGACCCGGACCCGGACCCGGACCCTTACCCGGACCCGGACCCGGACCCGGACCCGGATCCGGACCCGAACCCTTACCCAAACCCGGACCCGGATCCGGACCTGGACCCGGACCCGGACCCGGACCCTTACCCGGACCCAGACCCGGACCCGGACATGGATCCGCACCCGGACCCGGATCCGGACCCGGACCCGGACCCGGACCCAGACCCGGACCCGGACCCGGACCCCGACCCGAACCCGAACCCGGACCCGGACCCGGACCCGGACCCGGACCCGGATCCGGACCCGGACATGGACCCGGACCCTTACACGGACCCGGACCCGGACCCGGACCCGAACCCGGACCCGGACCCGGACCCGGACCCGGACCCGGACCCGGACCCTTACCCGGACCCGGACCCGGACCCGGACCTGGATCCGGACCCGAACCCTTACCCAAACCCAGACCCAGACCCGGACCCGGACATGGATCCGCACCCGGACCCGGATCCGGACCCGGACCCGGACCCGGACCCAGACCCAGACCCGGACCCGGACCCGGACCCGGACCCGAACCCGAACCCGGACCCGGACCCGGACCCGGACCCGGATCCGGACCCGGACACGGAGCCGGACCCGGACCCGGACCCGGACCAGGACCCGAACCCGGACCCGGACCCGGACCCAGACCCCGGACCCTTACACGGAACCGGACCCGGACCCGTACCTGGAACCGGACCCGGACCCGGACCCGGACCCGGACCCGGACCCGGACCCGGACCCGGACCCGGACCCGGACCCGGACCCTGACCCTTACCCGGACCCGGACCCGGACCCGGACCCGGATCCGGACCCGAACCCTTACCCAAACCCGGACCCGGACCCGGACCCGGACCCGGACCCGGACCCGGACCCTTACCCGGACCCAGACCCGGACCCGGACATGGATCCGCACCCGGACCCGGATCCGGACCCGGACCCGGACCCGGACCCGGACCCGGACCCGGACCTGGATCCGGACCCGAACCCTTACCCAAACCCAGACCCAGACCCGGACCCGGACATGGATCCGCACCCGGACCCGGATCCGGACCCGGACCCGGACCCGGACCCAGACCCAGACCCGGACCCGGACCCGGACCCGGACCCGAACCCGAACCCGGACCCGGACCCGGACCCGGACCCGGATCCGGACCCGGACACGGAGCCGGACCCGGACCCGGACCCGGACCAGGACCCGAACCCGGACCCGGACCCGGACCCAGACCCCGGACCCTTACACGGAACCGGACCCGGACCCGTACCTGGAACCGGACCCGGACCCGGACCCGGACCCGGACCCGGACCCGGACCCGGACCCGGACCCGGACCCGGACCCGGACCCTGACCCTTACCCGGACCCGGACCCGGACCCGGATCCGGACCCGAACCCTTACCCAAACCCGGACCCGGACCCGGACCCGGACCCGGACCCGGACCCGGACCCTTACCCGGACCCAGACCCGGACCCGGACATGGATCCGCACCCGGACCCGGATCCGGACCCAGACCCGGACCCTGACCCTTACCCGGACCCGGACCCGGACCCGGATCCGGACCCGAACCCTTACCCAAACCCGGACCCGGACCCGGACCCGGACCCGGACCCGGACCCGGACCCTTACCCGGACCCAGACCCGGACCCGGACATGGATCCGCACCCGGACCCGGATCCGGACCCGGACCCGGACCCGGACCCGGACCCGGACCCGAACCCGGACCCGGACCCGAACCCGGACCCGGACCCGGACCCAGACCAAGACCCTTACAGGGAACCGGACCCGTACCCGTACCTGGAACCGGAACCGGACCCGGACCCTTACCCGGACCCGGACCCGGACCCGGACCCGGACCCGGACCCTTACCCGGCCCTGGACCCGGACCCGGACATGGACCCGGACCCTTACCCGGACCCGGACACAGACCCGGACCCGGACCCGGACCCGGACCCGGACCCGGACCCGGACCCGAACCCGGACCCGGACCCGGACCCGGACCCGAACATGGACCCGGACCCTTACCCGGACCCGGACCCGGACCTGGACCCTTACCCGGACCCTTACCCGTACCCGTACCCGTACCCGTACCCGTACCCGTACCCGGACCCGGACCCGGACCCGGACCCGGACCCGGACCCTTACCCGGACCCGGACCCGGACCCGGACCCGGACCCGGACCCGGATCCGGACCCGAACCCTTACCCAAACCCGGACCCGGACCCGGGAATGGACCCAGATCCTTACCCGGACCCGGACCCGGACAAGGACCCGGACCCGGACCAGGACCAGGACGCGGACCCGGACCCGGACCCTTGCCCGGATCCGGACATGGACCCGGACCCTTGCCCGGACCCGGACCCGAACATGGACCCGGACCCTTACCCGGACCCGGACCCGGACCTGGACCCTTACCCGGACCCTTACCCGGACCCGGACCCTTACCCGGACCCGGACCCGGACCCGGACCCGGACCCGGACCCGGACCCGGACCCGGACCCGGACCCGGACCCTTACCCGGACCCGGACCCGGACCCGGACCCGGATCCGGACCCGAACCCTTACCCAAACCCGGACCCGGATCCGGACCTGGACCCGGACCCGGACCCGGACCCTTACCCGGACCCAGACCCGGACCCGGACATGGATCCGCACCCGGACCCGGATCCGGACCCGGACCCGGACCCGGACCCAGACCCGGACCCGGACCCGGACCCCGACCCGAACCCGAACCCGGACCCGGACCCGGACCCGGACCCGGACCCGGATCCGGACCCGGACATGGACCCGGACCCTTACACGGACCCGGACCCGGACCCGGACCCGAACCCGGACCCGGACCCGGACCCGGACCCGGACCCGGACCCGGACCCTTACCCGGACCCGGACCCGGACCCGGACCTGGATCCGGACCCGAACCCTTACCCAAACCCAGACCCAGACCCGGACCCGGACATGGATCCGCACCCGGACCCGGATCCGGACCCGGACCCGGACCCGGACCCAGACCCAGACCCGGACCCGGACCCGGACCCGGACCCGAACCCGAACCCGGACCCGGACCCGGACCCGGACCCGGAGCCGGACCCGGACACGGAGCCGGACCCGGACCCGGACCCGGACCCGGACCCGAACCCGGACCCGGACCCGGACCCAGACCCCGGACCCTTACACGGAACCGGACCCGGACCCGTACCTGGAACCGGACCCGGACCCGGACCCGGACCCGGACCCGGACCCGGACCCGGACCCGGACCCGGACCCGGACCCGGACCCGGACCCTGACCCTTACCCGGTCCCGGACCCGGACCCGGACCCGGATCCGGACCCGAACCCTTACCCAAACCCGGACCCGGACCCGGACCCGGACCCGGACCCGGACCCGGACCCTTACCCGGACCCAGACCCGGACCCGGACATGGATCCGCACCCGGACCCGGATCCGGACCCGGACCCGGACCCGGACCCGGACCCGGACCCGAACCCGGACCCGGACCCGAACCCGGACCCGGACCCGGACCCAGACCAAGACCCTTACAGGGAACCGGACCCGTACCCGTACCTGGAACCGGAACCGGACCCGGACCCTTACCCGGACCCGGACCCGGACCCGGACCCGGACCCGGACCCTTACCCGGCCCTGGACCCGGACCCGGACATGGACCCGGACCCTTACCCGGACCCGGACACAGACCCGGACCCGGACCCGGACCCGGACCCGGACCCGGACCCGGACCCGGACCCGGACCCGGACCCGGACCCTGACCCGGACCCGGACCCTGACCCGGACCCGGACCAGGACGCGGACCCGGACACTTGCCCGGATCCGGACATGGACCCGGACCCTTGCCCGGACCCGGACCCGGACATGGACCCGGACCCTTACCCGGACCCGGACCCGGACCTGGACCCGGACCTGGACCCTTACCCGGACCCGGACCCGGACCCGGACCCGGAACCCTTACCCGGACCCGGACCCGGACCCGGACCCGGACCCGGACCCGGACCCGGACCCGGACCCGGGAATGGACCCAGATCCTTACCCGGACCCGGACCCGGACAAGGACCCGGACCCGGACCAGGACCAGGACGCGGACCCGGACCCTTGCCCGGATCCGGACATGGACCCGGACCCTTGCCCGGACCCGGACCCGAACATGGACCCGGACCCTTACCCGGACCCGGACCCGGACCTGGACCCTTACCCGGACCCGGACCCGGACCCGGACCCTTACCCGGACCCGGACCCGGACCCGGACCCGGACCCGGACCCGGACCCGGACCCGGACCCGGACCCGGACCCGGACCCTTACCCGGACCCGGACCCGGACCCGGACCCGGATCCGGACCCGAACCCTTACCCAAACCCGGACCCGGACCCGGACACGGACCCGGACCCGGACCCGGACCCGGACCCGGACCCTTACCCGGACCCGGACCCGGACCCGGACCCGGACCCTTACCCGGCCCTGGACCCGGACCCGGACATGGACCCGGACCCTTACCCGGACCCGGACACAGACCCGGACCCGGACCCGGACCCGGACCCGGACCCGGACCCGGACCCGGACCCTGACCCTGACCCGGACCCGGACCCGGACCCGGACCCGGACGCGGACCCTGACCCGGACCCGGACCAGGACCAGGACGCGGACCCGGACCCTTGCCCGGATCCGGACATGGACCCGGACCCTTGCCCGGACCCGGACCCGGACATGGACCCGGACCCTTACCCGGACCCGGACCCGGACATGGACCCTTACCCGGACCCGGACCCGGACCCGGACCCGGACCCTTACCCGGACACGGACCCGGACCCGGACCCGGACCCGGACCCGGACCCGGACCCGGACCCGGACCCGGGAATGGACCCAGATCCTTACCCGGACCCGGACCCGGACAAGGACCCGGACCCGGACCAGGACCAGGACGCGGACCCGGACCCTTGCCCGGATCCGGACATGGACCCGGACCCTTGCCCGGACCCGGACCCGGACATGGACCCGGACCCTTACCCGGACCCGGACCCGGACCCGGACCCTTACACGGACCCGGACCCGAACCCGGACCCTTACCCGGACCCGGACCCGGACCCGGACCCGGACCCGGACCCGGACCCGGACCCGGACCCGGGAATGGACCCAGATCCTTACCCGGACCCGGACCCGGACAAGGACCCGGACCCGGACCCGGACCGGGACCTGGACCCGGACCCGGACCCGGACCCGGACATGGACCCTGATCCTTACCTGGACACGGACCCGGACCCGGACCCAGACCCGGACCCGGACCCGGACCCGGACCCGGACCCGGACCCGGACCCGGACCCTTACCCGGACCCGGACCCGGACCCGGACCCGGACCCTTACCCGGACCCGGACCCGGACCCGGACCCGGATCCGGACCCGAACCCTTACCCAAACCCGGACCCGGACCCGGACCCGGACCCGGACCCGGACCCGGACCCTTACCCGGACCCGCACCTGGACCCGGACCCGGACCCGCACCCGGACCCGGACCCGGACCCTTACCCGGACCCGGACCCAGATCCGGACCCGAACCCTTACCCAAACCCGGACCCGGACCCGGACCCGGACCCGGACCCTTACCCGGACCCGGACCCGGACCCGGACCCGGACCCTTATCCGGCCCTGGACCCGGACCCGGACATGGACCCGGACCCTTACCCGGACCCGGACACAGACCCGGACCCGGACCCGGACCCGGACCCGGACCCGGACCCGGACCCTGACCCGGACCCGGACCCGGACACGGACCCGGACGCGGACCCTGACCCGGACCCGGACCAGGACCAGGACGCGGACCCGGACCCTTGCCCGGATCCGGACATGGACCCGGACCCTTGCCCGGACCCGGACCCGGACATGGACCCGGACCCTTACCCGGACCCGGACCCGGACATGGACCCTTACCCGGACCCGTACCCGTACCCGGACCCTTACCCGGACCCGGACCCGGACCTGGACCCGGACCCGGACCCGGACCCGGACCCGGACCCGGACCCGGACCCGGACCCGGACCCGGACCCGGACCCGGGAATGGACCCAGATCCTTACCCGGACCCGGACCCGGACAAGGAACCGGACCCGGACCAGGACCAGGACGCGGACCCGGACCCTTGCCCGGATCCGGACATGGACCCGGACCCTTGCCCGGACCCGGACCCGGACATGGACCCGGACCCTTACCCGGACCCGGACCCGGACCCGGACCCTTACACGGACCCGGACCCAAACCCGGACCCTTACCCGGACCCGGACCCGGACCCGGACCCTGACCCGGACCCGGACCCGGACCCGGACCCGGACCCGGACCCGGACCCGGACCCGGGAATGGACCCAGATCCTTACCCGGACCCGGACCCGGACAAGGACCCGGACCCGGACCCGGACCGGGACCTGGACCCGGACCCGGACCCGGACCCGGACATGGACCCTGATCCTTACCTGGACACGGACCCGGACCCGGACCCAGACCCGGACCCGGACCCGGACCCGGACCCGGACCCGGACCCTTACCCGGACCCGGACCCGGACCCGGACCCGGACACTTACCCGGACCCGGACCCGGACCCGGACCCGGATCCGGACCCGAACCCTTACCCAAACCCGGACCCGGACCCGGACCCGGACCCGGACCCGGACCCGGACCCGGACCCTTACCCGGCCCTGGACCCGGACCCGGACCCGGACATGGACCCGGAACCTTACCCGGACCCGGACACAGACCCGGACCCGGACCCGGACCCGGACCCGGACCCGGACCCGGACCCGGACCCTGACCCGGACCCGGACCCGGACCCGGACCCGGACGCGGACCCGGACCCGGACCCGGACCAGGACCAGGACGCGGACCCGGACCCTTGCCCGGATCCGGACATGGACCCGGACCCTTGCCCGGACCCGGAACCGGACCCGGACCCGGACCCTTACCCGGACACGGACCCGGACCCGGACCCTTACCCGGACCCGGACCCGGACCCGGACCCTTACCCGGACCCGGACACGGACACGGACCCGAACCCGGACCCGGACCCGGACCCGGACCCGGACCCGGACCCTTACCCGGACCCAGACCCGGACCCGGACCCGGACCCGAACCCTTACCCGGACCCGGACCCAAACCCGGACCCGGACCTGGGACCTGGAACCTGACCCGGACCCTTACCCGGACCCGGACCCGGACCCGGACCCGGACCCTTACCTGGCCCTGGACCCGAACCCGGACATGGACCTGGACCCTTAACCGGACCCGGAACCAGACCCGGAACCGGACCCGGACACGGACCCGGACCCGGACCCGGACCCGGACCCTTACCCGGACCCGGACCCGGACCTGGACCCTGACCCGGACCCGGACCCGGACCCGGACACTGACCCTTACCCGGACCCGGACACGGACCCTTACCCGGACCCGGACCCGGACCCGGACCCGGACCCGGACCCGGACCCGGACCCGGACCCTTACCCGCACCCGGACCCTGACCCGGACCCTTGCCCGGGCCCGGACCCGGACCCGGACCCGAACCCGGACCCGGACCCCGACCCGGACCCGGACCCTTACACGGAACCGGACCCGTACCCGTACCTGGAACCGGACCCGGACCCTTACCCGGACCCGGACCCGTACCCGGACCCGGACCTGGAGCCTTACCCGGACCCGGACCCGGACCCAAACCCGGACCCGGACCTGGAGCCTTACCCGGACCCGGACCCGGACCCGGACCCAGACATGGACCCGGACACTTACCCGGACCCGGACCAAGACCCGGACCCAGACCCGGACCCTTATCCGGACCCGGACCCAGACCCGGACCTGGACCCTTACCCGGACCCGGACCCGAACGCGGACCCTGACCCGGTCCCTTACCCTGACCCGGACCCGGACCCGGACCCGGACCCTTGCCTGGACCCGGACCCGTACCCTGACCCGGACCCGGACCCTGACCCGGACCCGGACCCGGACCCGGACCCGGACCCGGACCCGGACCCGGACCCGGACCCGGACCCGGACCTGGACCCGGACACGGACCCGGACACGGACATGGACCCTTACCCGGCCCTGGACCCGGACCCGGACATGGACCTGGACCCTTAACCGGACCCGGAACCAGACCCGGACCCGGACCCGGACCCGGACCCGGACCCGGACCCGGACCCGGACCCGGACCCGGACCCGGACCCGGACCCGGACCCGGACCCGGACCCTTACCCGGACCCAGACCCGGACCTGGACCCTGACCCGGCCCCGGACACGGACACGGACACTGACCCTTACCCGGACCCGGACACGGACCCTTACCCGGACCCGGACCCGGACCCTTACCCGGACCCAGACCCGGACCCGGACATGGACCCGGACCCTTACCAGGATCCGGACCCGGACCCGGACCCGGACCCGGACCCGGACCCGGACCCGAACCCGAACCCGGACCCGGACCCGGACCCAGACCCGGACCCGGACCCGGACCCGGACCCTTACACGGAACCGGACCCGTACCCGTACCTGGAACCGGACCCGGACCCTTACCCGGACCCGGACCCAGACCCGGACCCGGACCCGGACCCGGACCCTTACCCGGCCCTGGACCCGAACCCGGACATGGACCTGGACCCTTAACCGGACCCGGAACCAGACCCGGACCCTTACCCGGCCCTGGACCCGGACCCGGACCCGGACATGGACCCGGAACCTTACCCGGACCCGGACACAGACCCGGACCCGGACCCGGACCCGGACCCGGACCCGGACCCGGACCCTGACCCGGACCCGGACCCGGACCCGGACCCGGACCCGGACCCTGACCCGGACCCGGACCAGGACCAGGACGCGGACCCGGACCCTTGCCCGGATCCGGACATGGACCCGGACCCTTGCCCGGACCCGGAACCGGACCCGGACCCGGACCCTTACCCGGACACGGACCCGGACCCGGACCCAGACCCGGACCCGGACCCGGACCCGGACCCTTACCCGGACCCGGACACGGACACGGACCCGAACCCGGACCCGGACCCGGACCCGGAACCGGACCCGGACCCTTACCCGGACCCAGACCCGGACCCGGACCCGGACCCGAACCCTTACCCGGACCCGGACCCAAACCCGGACCCGGACCTGGAACCTGACCCGGACCCTTACCCGGACCCGGACCCGGACCCGGACCCGGACCCGGACCCTTACCCGGCCCTGGACCCGAACCCGGACATGGACCTGGACCCTTAACCGGACCCGGAACCAGACCCGGAACCGGACCCGGACACGGACACGGACCCGGACCCGGACCCGGACCCTTACCCGGACCCGGACCCGGACCTGGACCCTGACCCGGACCCGGACCCGGACCCGGACACTGACCCTTACCCGGACCCGGACACGGACCCTTACCCGGACCCGGACCCGGACCCGGACCCGGACCCGGACCCGGACCCGGACCCGGACCCGGACCCTTACCCGCACCCGGACCCTGACCCGGACCCTTGCCCGGGCCCGGACCCGGACCCGGACCCGAACCCGGACCCGGACCCCGACCCGGACCCGGACCCTTACACGGAACCGGACCCGTACCCGTACCTGGAACCGGACCCGGACCCTTACCCGGACCCGGACCCGTACCCGGACCCGGACCTGGAGCCTTACCCGGACCCGGACCCGGACCCAAACCCGGACCCGGACCTGGAGCCTTACCCGGACCCGGACGCGGACCCGGACCCAGACATGGACCCGGACACTTACCCGGACCCGGACCAAGACCCGGACCCAGACCCGGACCCTTATCCGGACCCGGACCCAGACCCGGACCTGGACCCTTACCCGGACCCGGACCCGAACGCGGACCCTGACCCGGTCCCTTACCCTGACCCGGACCCGGACCCGGACCCGGACCCTTGCCTGGACCCGGACCCGTACCCTGACCCGTACCCGGACCCTGACCCGGACCCGGACCCGGACCCGGACCCGGACCCGGACCCGGACCCGGACCCGGACCCGGACCCGGACCCGGACCCGGACACGGACACGGACCTGGACCCGGACACGGACACGGACACGGACATGGACCCTTACCCGGCCCTGGACCCGGACCCGGACATGGACCTGGACCCTTAACCGGACCCGGAACCAGACCCGGACCCGGACCCGGACCCGGACCCGGACCCGGACCCGGACCCGGACCCGGACCCGGACCCGGACCCGGACCCGGACCCTTACCCGGACCCAGACCCGGACCTGGACCCTGACCCGGCCCCGGACCCGGACCCGGACACTGACCCTTACCCGGACCCGGACACGGACCCTTACCCGGACCCGGACCCGGACCCTTACCCGGACCCAGACCCGGACCCGGACATGGACCCGGACCCTTACCAGGATCCGGACCCGGACCCGGACCCGGACCCGGACCCGGACCCGGACCCGAACCCGAACCCGGACCCGGACCCGGACCCAGACCCGGACCCGGACCCGGACCCGGACCCGGACCCGGACCCGGACCCGGACCCGGACCCTTACCCGGACCCGGACCCGGACCTGGACCCTGACCCGGACCCGGACCCAGACCGGGACACTGACCCTTAACCGGACCCGGACACGGACCCTTACCCGGACCCGGACCCGGACCCGGACCCGGACCCGGACCCGGACCCGGACCCTTACCCGCACCCGGACCCTGACCCGGACCCTTGCCCAGGCCCGGACCCGGACCCGGACCCGAACCCGGACCCGGACCCCGACCCGGACCCGGACCCTTACACGGAACCGGACCCGTACCCGTACCTGGATCCGGACCCGGACCCTTACCCGGACCCGGACCCGGACCCGGACCCGGACCCGGACCCGGACCCTTACCCGGCCCTGGACCCGAACCCGGACATGGACCTGGACCCTTAACCGGACCCGGAACCAGACCCGGACCCGGACCCGGACCCGGACCCGGACCCGGACCCGGACCCGGACCCTTACCCGGACCTGGACCCGGACCTGGACCCTGACCCGGACCCGGACACGGACCCGGACACTGACCCTTACCCGGACCCGGACACGGACCCTTACCCGGACCCGGACACGGACCCGGACCCGGACCCGGACCCGGACCCGGACCCGGACCCGGACCCATACCCGCACCCGGACCCTGACCCGGACCCTTGCCCGGGCCCGGACCCGGACCCGGACCCGGACCCGAACCCGGACCCGGACCCCGACCCGGACCCGGAACCAGACCCGGACCCTTACACGGAACCGGACCCGTACCCGTACCTGGAACCGGACCCGGACCCTTACCCGGACCCGGACCCGGACCCGGACCCTTACCCGGCCCTGGACCCGGACCCGGACATGGACCCGGACCCTTACCCGGACCCGGACACAGACCCGGACCCGGACCCGGACCCGGACCCGGACCCGGACCCGGACCCGGACCCGGACCCGGACCCGGACCCGGACCCGGACCCTGACCCGGACGCGGACCAGGACCAGGACGCGGACCCGGACCCTTGCCCGGATCCGGACATGGACCCGGACCCTTGCCCGGACCCGGACCCGGACATGGACCTGGACCCTTACCCGGACCCGGACCCGGACCTGGACCCTTACCCGGACCCAGACCCGGACCCGGACCCTTACCCGGACCCGGACCCGGACCCGGACCCAGACCCGGACCCGGACCCGGACCCGGACCCGGACCCGGGAATGGACCCAGATCCTTACCCGGACCCGGACCCGGACAAGGACCCGGACCCGGACCAGGACCAGGATGCGGACCCGGACCCTTGCCCGGATCCGGACATGGACCCGGACCCTTGCCCGGACCCGGACCCGGACCCGGACATGGACCCGGACCCTTACCCGGACCCGGACCCGGACCCGGACCCTTACCCGGACCCGGACCCGGACCCGGACCCTTACCCGGACCCTTACCCGGACCCGGACCCGGACCCGGACCCGGACCCGGACCCGGACCCGGACCCGGGAATGGACCCAGATCCTTACCCGGACCCGGACCCGGACAAGGACCCAGACCCGGACCCGGACCCGGACCTGGACCCGGACCCGGACCCGGACCCGGACATGGACCCTGATCCTTACCCGGACACGGACCCGGACCCGGACCCAGACCCGGACCCGGACCCGGACCCGGACCCGGACACGGACACGGACCCTTACCCAGACCCGGACCCGGACCCGGACCCGGATCCGGACCCGAACCCTTACCCAAACCCGGACCCGGACCCGGACCCGGACCCGGACCCGGACCCTTACACAGACCCGGACCCGGACCCGGACCCGGACCCGGACCCGGACCCGGACCCGGTCCCTTACCCTGACCCGGACCCGGACCCGGACCCGGACCCTGACCTGGACCCGGACCCTTGCCTGGACCCGGACCCGTACCCTGACCCGGACCCGGACCCTGACCCGGACCCGGATCCGGACCCGGACCCGGACCTGGACCCGGACACGGACACGGACATGGACACGGACCCGGACCCTTACCCGGACCCGGACCCGGAACCGGACCCGGAACCGGAGCCTTACCCGGACCCGGACCCGGACCCTTACCCTGACCCGGACCCGGACCCGGACCCTGACCTGGACCCGGACCCTTGCCTGGACCCGGACCCGTACCCTGACCCGGACCCGGACCCGTACCCTGACCCGGACCCGGACCCTGACCCGGACCCGGATCCGGACCCGGACCCGGACCTGGACCCGGACACGGACACGGACACGGACACTGACCCGGACCCTTACCCGGACCCGGACCCGGAACCGGACCCGGACCCGGAGCTTTACCCGGACCCGGACCCGGACCCGGACCCTTACCCGGACCCAGACCCGGACCCGGACCTGGACCCGGACACGGACACGGACACGGACATGGACCCTTACCTGGCCCTGGACCCGGACCCGGACATGGACCTGGACCCTTAACCGGACCCGGAACCAGACCCGGACGCGGACCCGGACCCGGACCCGGACCCGGACCCGGACCCGGACCCGGACCCGGACCCTTACCCGGACCCAGACCCGGACCTGGACCCTGACCCGGCCCCGGCCCCGGACCCGGACACTGACCCTTACCCGGACCCGGACACGGACCCTTACCCGGACCCGGACCCGGACCCTTACCCGGACCCAGACCCGGACCCGGACATGGACCCGGACCCTTACCAGGATCCGGACCCGGACCCGGACCCGGACCCGGACCCGGACCCGGACCCGAACCCGAACCCGGACCCGGACCCGGACCCAGACCCGGACCCGGACCCGGACCCGGACCCTTACACGGAACCGGACCCGTACCCGTACCTGGAACCGGACCCGGACCCTTACCCGGACCCGGACCCAGACCCGGACCCGGACCCGGACCCGGACCCGGACCCTTACCCGGCCCTGGACCCGAACCCGGACATGGACCTGGACCCTTAACCGGACCCGGAACCAGACCCGGACCCGGACCCGGACCCGGACCCGGACCCGGACCCGGACCCGGACCCGGACCCTTACCCGGACCCGGACCCGGACCTGGACCCTGACCCGGACCCGGACCCAGACCGGGACACTGACCCTTAACCGGACCCGGACACGGACCCTTACCCGGACCCGGACCCGGACCCGGACCCGGACCCGGACCCGGACCCGGACCCTTACCCGCACCCGGACCCTGACCCGGACCCTTGCCCAGGCCCGGACCCGGACCCGGACCCGAACCCGGACCCGGACCCCGACCCGGACCCGGACCCTTACACGGAACCGGACCCGTACCCGTACCTGGATCCGGACCCGGACCCTTACCCGGACCCGGACCCGGACCCGGACCCGGACCCGGACCCGGACCCTTACCCGGCCCTGGACCCGAACCCGGACATGGACCTGGACCCTTAACCGGACCCGGAACCAGACCCGGACCCGGACCCGGACCCGGACCCGGACCCGGACCCGGACCAGGACCCGGACCCGGACCCTTACCCGGACCCGGACCCGGACCTGGACCCTGACCCGGACCCGGACACGGACCCGGACACTGACCCTTACCCGGACCCGGACACGGACCCTTACCCGGACCCGGACACGGACCCGGACCCGGACCCGGACCCGGACCCGGACCCGGACCCGGACCCGGACCCATACCCGCACCCGGACCCTGACCCGGACCCTTGCCCGGGCCCGGACCCGGACCCGGACCCGGACCCGAACCCGGACCCGGACCCCGACCCGGACCCGGAACCAGACCCGGACCCTTACACGGAACCGGACCCGTACCCGTACCTGGAACCGGACCCGGACCCTTACCCGGACCCGGACCCAGACCCGGACCCTTACCCGGCCCTGGACCCGGACCCGGACATGGACCCGGACCCTTACCCGGACCCGGACACAGACCCGGACCCGGACCCGGACCCGGACCCGGACCCGGACCCGGACCCGGACCCGGACCCGGACCCGGACCCTGACCCGGACGCGGACCAGGACATGGACCTGGACCCTTGCCCGGACCCGGACCCGGACATGGACCTGGACCCTTACCCGGACCCGGACCCGGACCTGGACCCTTACCCGGACCCGGACCCGGACCCGGACCCTTACCCGGACCCGGACCCGGACCCGGACCCGGACCCAGACCCGGACCCGGACCCGGACCCGGACCCGGACCCGGGAATGGACCCAGATCCTTACCCGGACCCGGACCCGGACAAGGACCCGGACCCGGACCAGGACCAGGATGCGGACCCGGACCCTTGCCCGGATCCGGACATGGACCCGGACCCTTGCCCGGACCCGGACCCGGACCCGGACATGGACCCGGACCCTTACCCGGACCCGGACCCGGACCCGGACCCTTACCCGGACCCGGACCCGGACCCGGACCCTTACCCGGACCCTTACCCGGACCCGGACCCGGACCCGGACCCGGACCCGGACCCGGACCCGGACCCGGGAATGGACCCAGATCCTTACCCGGACCCGGACCCGGACAAGGACCCAGACCCGGACCCGGACCCGGACCTGGACCCGGACCCGGACCCGGACCCGGACATGGACCCTGATCCTTACCCGGACACGGACCCGGACCCGGACCCAGACCCGGACCCGGACCCGGACCCGGACCCGGACCCGGACCCGGACCCTTACCCGGACCCGGACCCGGACCCGGACCCGGATCCGGACCCGAACCCTTACCCAAACCCGGACCCGGACCCGGACCCGGACCCGGACCCGGACCCTTACCCAGACCCGGACCCGGACCCGGACCCGGACCCGGACCCGGACCCGGACCCGGACCCGGTCCCTTACCCTGACCCGGACCCGGACCCGGACCCGGACCCTGACCTGGACCCGGACCCTTGCCTGGACCCGGACCCGTACCCTGACCCGGACCCGGACCCTGACCCGGACCCGGATCCGGACCCGGACCCGGACCTGGACCCGGACACGGACACGGACACGGACACGGACCCGGACCCTTACCCGGACCCGGACCCGGATACGGACCCGAACCCGGACCCTTACCCGGACCCGGACCCGGACCCGGACCCTTACCCGGACCCAGACCCGGACCCGGACCCGGACCCGAACCCTTACCCGGACCCGGACCCAAACCCGGACCCGGACCTGGAGCCTTACCCGGACCCGGACCCGGACCCGGACCCAGACATGGACCCGGACACTTACCCGGACCCGGACCAAGACCCGGACCCAGACCCGGACCCTTATCCGGACCCGGACCCAGACCCGGACCTGGACCCTTACCCGGACCCGGACCCGAACCCGGACCCTGACCTGGTCCCTTACCCTGACCCGGACCCAGACCCGGACCCGGACCCGGACCCTTGCCTGGACCCGGACCCGGAACCTGACCCGGACCCGGACCCTGACCCGGACCCGGACCCGGACCCGGACCCGGACCCGGACCCGGACCCGGACCCGGACCCGGACCTGGACACGGACACGGACACGGACACGGACATGGACCCTTACCCGGACCCGGACCCGGACATGGACCCGGACCCTTACCCGGACCCGGACCCGGACCCAGACCCGGACCCGAACCCTTACCCGGACCCGGACCCAAACCTGGACCCGGACCTGGAGCCTTATCCGGACCCGGACCCAGACCCGGACCTGGACCCTTACCCAGACCCGGACCCGGACCATGACCCGGATCCGGACCCGGACCCGGACCCGAACCCGGACACTTACCCGGACGCGGACCAGGACCCGGACCCGGACCCGGACCCTTACCCAGACTCGGACCCGGACCCGGACCCGGACCTGGACCCTTACACGGACCCGGACATGGACCCGGACCCTTACCCGGACCCAGACACGGACCCGGACCCGGACCCTTACCCGGACCCGGACCCGGACCCTTACCCGGACCCGGACCCGGACCCGGACCCGGACCCGAACCCTTACCCGGACCCGGACCCAAACCCGGACCCGGACCTGGAGCCTTACCCGGACCCCGACCCGGACCCGGACCCGGACATGGACCCGGACACTTACCCGGACCCGGACCAAGACCCGGACCCGGACCCGGACCCTTATCCGGACCCGGACCCAGACCCGGACCTGGACCCTTACCCGGACCCGGACCCGGACCCGGACCCTTACCCGGATCCGGACCCGGACCTGGACCCGAACCCGGACACTTACCCAGACCCGGACCAGGACCCGGACCCGGACCCGGACCCTTACCCAGACCCGGACCCGGACCCGGACCCGGACCCGGACCCGGTCCCTTACCCTGACCCGGACCCGGACCCGGACCCTGACCTGGACCCGGACCCTTGCCTGGACCCAGACCCGTACCCTGACCCGGACCCGGACCCTGAACCGGACCCGGATCCGGACCCGGACCCGGACCTGGACCCGGACACGGACACGGACACGGACACGGACACGGACCCGGACCCTTACCCGGACCCGGACCCGGAACCGGACCCGGAACCGGACCCTTACCCGGACCCGGACCCGGACCCGGACCCGGACCCGGACACGGACCCGGACATGGACCCGGACACGGACCCGAACCCGCACCCTTACCCGGACCCGGATCCGGACCCGGACCCTTACCCGGACCCAGACCCGGACCCGGACCCGGACCCGAACCCTTACCCGGACCCGGACCCAAACCCGGACCCGGACCTGGAGCCTTACCCGGACCCGGACCCGGACCCGGACCCAGACATGGACCCGGACACTTACCCGGACCCGGACCAAGACCCGGACCCAGACCCGGACCCTTATCCGGACCCGGACACAGACCCGGACCTGGACCCTTACCCGGACCCGGACCCGAACCCGGACCCTGACCCGGTCCCTTACCCTGACCCGGACCCGGACCCGGACCCGGACCCGGATCCTTGCCTGGACCCGGACCCGTACCCTGACCCGGACCCGTACCCTGACACGGACCCGGACCCGGACCCGGACCCGGACCCGGACCCGGACCCGGACCTGGACCCGGACACGGACACGGACACAGACCTGGACCCTTACCCGGACCCGGACCCGGACATGGACCCGGACACTTACCCGTACCCGTACCCGGACCCGGACCCTGACCCGAACCCTTACCCGGACCCGGACCCAAACCTGGACCCGGACCTGGAGCCTTATCCGGACCCGGACCCAGACCCGGACCTGGACCCTTACCCGGACCCGGACCCGGACCATGACCCGGATCCGGACCCGGACCCGGACCCGAACCCGGACACTTACCCGGACCCGGACCAGGACCCGGACCCGGACCCGGACCCTTACCCAGACCCGGACCCGGACCCGGACCCTGACCTGGACCCTTACACGGACCCGGACCCGGACCCGGACCCGGACCCGGACCCTTGCCTGGACCCGGACCCGGACCCGAACCCGGACACTTACCCGGACCCGGACCAGGACCCTGACCCGGACCCGTACCCTGACCCGGACCCGGACCCGGACCCGGACCCGGACCTTGACCCGGACACGGACATGGACACGGACACAGACCCGGACCCTTACCCGGACCCGGACCCGGACATGGACCCGGACCCTTACCCGGACCCGGACCCGGACCCGGACCTGGACCCGGACCCTTCCCCGGACCCGGACCCGGACCCGGATCTGGACCCGGACCCGGACCCGAACCCTTACCCAAACCCTGACCCGGACCCGGACCCGGACGCGGACCCGGACCCGGACATGGACCCGGATCCTTACCCAGACCCGGACCCGGACAAGGACCCGGACCCGGACCCGGACCCGGACCCGAACCCTTACCCAAACCCTGACCCGGACCCGGACCCGGACCCGGACCCGGACCCGGACCCGGACCCGGACCCTTACCCAGACCCGGACCCTGACCCGGACATGGACCCGGACCCTTACCCGGACCCGGACCCGGACCCGGACCCGGACCCGGACCCGGACCCGGACCCTTACACGGAACCGGACCCGTACCCGTACCTGGATCCGGACCCGGACCCTTACCCGGACCCGGACCCGGACCCGGACCCGGACCCGGACCCGGACCCTTACCCGGCCCTGGACCCGAACCCGGACATGGACCTGGACCCTTAACCGGACCCGGAACCAGACCCGGACCCGGACCCGGACCCGGACCCGGACCCGGACCCGGACCCGGACCCTTACCCGGACCCGGACCCGGACCTGGACCCTGACCCGGACCCGGACACGGACCCGGACACTGACCCTTACCCGGACCCGGACACGGACCCTTACCCGGACCCGGACCCGGACCCGGACCCGGACCCGGACCCGGACCCGGACCCGGACCCGGACCCATACCCGCACCCGGACCCTGACCCGGACCCTTGCCCGGGCCCGGACCCGGACCCGGACCCGGACCCGAACGCGGACCCGGACCCCGACCCGGACCCGGAACCAGACCCGGACCCTTACACGGAACCGGACCCGTACCCGTACCTGGAACCGGACCCGGACCCTTACCCGGACCCGGACCCGGACCCGGACCCTTACCCGGCCCTGGACCCGGACCCGGACATGGACCCGGACCCTTACCCGGACCCGGACACAGACCCGGACCCGGACCCGGACCCGGACCCGGACCCGGACCCGGACCCGGACCCGGACCCGGACGCGGACCAGGACCAGGACGCGGACCCGGACCCTTGCCCGGATCCGGACATGGACCCGGACCCTTGCCCGGACCCGGACCCGGACATGGACCTGGACCCTTACCCGGACCCGGACCCGGACCTGGACCCTTACCCGGACCCGGACCCGGACCCGGACCCTTACCCGGACCCGGACCCGGACCCGGACCCGGACCCAGACCCGGACCCGGACCCGGACCCGGACCCGGACCCGGGAATGGACCCAGATCCTTACCCGGACCCGGACCCGGACAAGGACCCAGACCCGGACCAGGACCAGGATGCGGACCCGGACCCTTGCCCGGATCCGGACATGGACCCGGACCCTTGCCCGGACCCGGACCCGGACCCGGACATGGACCCGGACCCTTACCCGGACCCGGACCCGGACCCGGACCCTTACCCGGACCCGGACCCGGACCCGGACCCTTACCCGGACCCGGACCCGGACCCGGACCCGGACCCAGACCCGGACCCGGACCCGGACCCGGACCCGGACCCGGGAATGGACCCAGATCCTTACCCGGACCCGGACCCGGACAAGGACCCGGACCCGGACCAGGACCAGGATGCGGACCCGGACCCTTGCCCGGATCCGGACATGGACCCGGACCCTTGCCCGGACCCGGACCCGGACCCGGACATGGACCCGGACCCTTACCCGGACCCGGACCCGGACCCGGACCCTTACCCGGACCCGGACCCGGAATCGGACCCTTACCCGGACCCTTACCCGGACCCGGACCCGGACCCGGACCCGGACCCGGACCCGGACCCGGACCCGGGAATGGACCCAGATCCTTACCCGGACCCGGACCCGGACAAGGACCCAGACCCGGACCCGGACCCGGACCTGGACCCGGACCCGGACCCGGACCCGGACATGGACCCTGATCCTTACCCGGACACGGACCCGGACCCGGACCCAGACCCGGACCCGGACCCGGACCCGGACCCGGACCCGGACCCGGACCCGGACCCTTACCCGGACCCGGACCCGGACCCGGACCCGGATCCGGACCCGAACCCTTACCCAAACCCGGACCCGGACCCGGACCCGGACCCGGACCCGGACCCTTACCCAGACCCGGACCCGGACCCGGACCCGGACCCGGACCCGGACCCGGACCCGGACCCGGACCCGGTCCCTTACCCTGACCCGGACCCGGACCCGGACCCGGACCCTGACCTGGACCCGGACCCTTGCCTGGACCCGGACCCGTACCCTGACCCGGACCCGGACCCTGACCCGGACCCGGATCCGGACCCGGACCCGGACCTGGACCCGGACACGGACACGGACACGGACACGGACACGGACCCGGACCCTTACCCGGACCCGGACCCGGACCCGGACCCGGAACCGGAGCCTTACCCGGACCCGGACCCGGACCCTTACCCTGACCCGGACCCGGACCCGGACCCTGACCTGGACCCGGACCCTTGCCTGGACCCGGACCCGTACCCTGACCCGGACCCGGACCCGTACCCTGACCCGGACCCGGACCCTGACCCGGACCCGGATCCGGACCCGGACCCGGACCTGGACCCGGACACGGACACGGACACGGACACTGACCCGGACCCTTACCCGGACCCGGACCCGGAACCGGACCCGGACCCGGAGCCTTACCCGGACCCGGACCCGGACCCGGACCCTTACCCGGACCCAGACCCGGACCCGGACCCTTACCCGGACCCGGACCCGGATACGGACCCGAACCCGGACCCTTACCCGGACCCGGACCCGGACCCGGACCCTTACCCGGACCCAGACCCGGACCCGGACCCGGACCCGAACCCTTACCCGGACCCGGACCCAAACCCGGACCCGGACCTGGAGCCTTACCCGGACCCGGACCCGGACCCGGACCCGGACCCAGACATGGACCCGGACACTTACCCGGACCCGGACCAAGACCCGGACCCAGACCCGGACCCTTATCCGGACCCGGACCCAGACCCGGACCTGGACCCTTACCCGGACCCGGACCCGAACCCGGACCCTGACCCGGTCCCTTACCCTGACCCGGACCCGGACCCGGACCCTTGCCTGGACCCGGACCCGGAACCTGACCCGGACCCGGACCCTGACCCGGACCCGGACCCGGACCCGGACCCGGACCCGGACCCGGACCCGGACCCGGACCCGGACCTGGACACGGACACGGATACGGACACGGACATGGACCCTTACCCGGACCCGGACCCGGACATGGACCCGGACCCTTACCCGGACCCGGACCCGGACCCAGACCCGGACCCGAACCCTTACCCGGACCCGGACCCAAACCTGGACCCGGACCTGGAGCCTTATCCGGACCCGGACCCAGACCCGGACCTGGACCCTTACCCAGACCCGGACCCGGACCATGACCCGGATCCGGACCCGGACCCGGACCCGAACCCGGACACTTACCCGGACGCGGACCAGGACCCGGACCCGGACCCGGACCCTTACCCAGACTCGGACCCGGACCCGGACCCTGACCTGGACCCTTACACGGACCCGGACATGGACCCGGACCCTTACCCGGACCCAGACACGGACCCGGACCCGGACCCTTACCCGGACCCGGACCCGGACCCTTACCCGGACCCGGACCCTTACCCGGACCCGGACCCGGACCCTTACCCGGACCCGGACCCGGACCCGGACCCGGACCTGGAGCCTTACCCGGACCCCGACCCGGACCCGGACCCGGACATGGACCCGGACACTTACCCGGACCCGGACCAAGACCCGGACCCGGACCCGGACCCTTATCCGGACCCGGACCCAGACCCGGACCTGGACCCTTACCCGGACCCGGACCCGGACCCTGACCCGGATCCGGACCCGGACCTGGACCCGAACCCGGACACTTACCCAGACCCGGACCAGGACCCGGACCCGGACCCGGACCCTTACCCAGACCCGGACCCGGACCCGGACCCGGACCCGGACCCGGTCCCTTACCCTGACCCGGACCCGGACCCGGACCCTGACCTGGACCCGGACCCTTGCCTGGACCCGGACCCGTACCCTGACCCGGACCCGGACCCTGAACCGGACCCGGATCCGGACCCGGACCCGGACCTGGACCCGGACACGGACACGGACACGGACACGGACACGGACCCTTACCCGGACCCGGACCCGGAACCGGACCCGGAACCGGACCCTTACCCGGACCCGGACCCGGACCCGGACCCGGACACGGACCCGGACACGGACCCGGACACGGACCCGAACCCGCACCCTTACCCGGACCCGGATCCGGACCCGGACCCTTACCCGGACCCAGACCCGGACCCGGACCCGGACCCGAACCCTTACCCGGACCCGGACCCAAACCCGGACCCGGACCTGGAGCCTTACCCGGACCCGGACCCGGACCCGGACCCAGACATGGACCCGGACACTTACCCGGACCCGGACCAAGACCCGGACCCAGACCCGGACCCTTATCCGGACCCGGACACAGACCCGGACCTGGACCCTTACCCGGACCCTGACCCGAACCCGGACCCTGACCCGGTCCCTTACCCTGACCCGGACCCGGACCCGGACCCGGACCCGGACCCTTGCCTGGACCCGGACCCGTACCCTGACCCGGACCCGTACCCTGACCCGGACCCGGACCCGGACCCGGACCCGGACCCGGACCCGGACCCGGACCTGGACCCGGACACGGACACGGACACAGACCTGGACCCTTACCCGGACCCGGACCCGGACATGGACCCGGACACTTACCCGTACCCGTACCCGTACCTGGACCCTGACCCGAACCCTTACCCGGACCCGGACCCAAACCTGGACCCGGACCTGGAGCCTTATCCGGACCCGGACCCAGACCCGGACCTGGACCCTTACCCGGACCCGGACCCGGACCATGACCCGGATCCGGACCCAGACCCGGACCCGAACCCGGACACTTACCCGGACCCGGACCAGGACCCGGACCCGGACCCGGACCCTTACCCAGACCCGGACCCGGACCCGGACCCTGACCTGGACCCTTACACGGACCCGGACCCGGACCCGGACCCGGACACTTGCCTGGACCCGGACCCGGACCCGAACCCGGACACTTACCCGGACCCGGACCAGGACCCTGACCCGGACCCGTACCCTGACCCGGACCCGGACCCGGACCCGGACCCGGACCCGGACCCGGACCTTGACCCGGACACGGACATGGACACGGACACGGACCCGGACCCTTACCCGGACCCGGACCCGGACATGGACCCGGACCCTTACCCGGACCCGGACCCGGACCCGGACCTGGACCCGGACCCTTCCCCGGACCCTTACCCGGACCCGGATCTGGACCCGGACCCGGACCCGAACCCTTACCCAAACCCTGACCCGGACCCGGACCCGGACGCGGACCCGGACCCGGACATGGACCCGGATCTTTACCCAGACCCGGACCCGGACAAGGACCCGGACCCGGACCCGGACCCGGACCCGGACCCGGACCCGGACCCGGACCCTTACCCGGACCCGGACCCGGACCCGGACCCGGACCCGGACCCGGACCCGGACCCGGACCCTTACCCGGACCCGGACCCGGACCCTTACCCGGACCCGGACCCGGACCCGGACCCGGACCCGGACCCAGACCCAGACCCGAACCCGGACACTTACCCGGACGCGGACCAGGACCCGGACCCGGACCCGGACCCTTACCCAGACCCGGACCCGGACCCGAACCCTGACCTGGACACTTACACGGACCCGGACATGGACCCGGACCCTTACCCGGACCCAGACACGGACCCGGACCCGGACCCTTACCCGGACCCGGACCCGGACCCTTACCCGGACCCGGACCCGGACCCGGACCCGGACCCGAACCCTTACCCGGACCCGGACCCAAACCCGGACCCGGACCTGGAGCCTTACCCGGACCCGGACCCGGACCCGGACCCGGACATGGACCCGGACACTTACCCGGACCCGGACCAAGACCCGGACCCGGACCCGGACCCTTATCCGGACCCGGACCCAGACCCGGACCTGGACCCTTACCCGGACCCGGACCCGGACCCTGACCCGGATCCTGGACCCGAACCCGGACACTTACCCAAACCCGGACAAGGACCCGGACCCGGACCCGGACCCTTACCCAGACCCGGACCCGGACCCGGACCCGGACCCGGACCCGGTCCCTTACCCTGACCCGGACCCGGACCCGGACCCTGACCTGGACCCGGACCCTTGCCTGGACCCGGACCCGTACCCTGACCCGGACCCGGACCCTGACCCGGACCCGGATCCGGACCCGGACCCGGACCTGGACCCGGACACGGACACGGACACGGACACGGAACCGGACCCTTACCCGGACCCGGACCCGGACCCGGACCCGGACCCGGACCCGGACCCGGACCCGGACCCTTACCCGGACCCGGACCCGGACCCGGACCCTTACCCGGACCCGGACCTGGACCCGGACCCGGACCCTTACCCGGACCCGGACACGGACACGGACACGGACCCGAACCCGGACCCTTACCCGGACCCGGACCCGGACCCGGACCCTTACCCGGACCCAGACCCGGACCCGGACCCGGACCCGAACCCTTACCCGGACCCGGACCCAAACCCGGACCCGGACCTGGAGCCTTACCCGGACCCGGACCCGGACCCGGACCCAGACATGGACCCGGACACTTACCCGGACCCGGACCAAGACCCGGACCCAGACCCGGACCCTTATCCGGACCCGGACCCAGACCCGGACCTGGACCCTTACCCGGACCCGGACCCGAACCCGGACCCTGACCCGGTCCCTTACCCTGACCCGGACCCGTACCCGTACCCGGACCCGGACCCTTGCCTGGACCCGGACCCGTACCCTGACCCGGACCCGGACCCTGACCCGTACCCGTACCCGTACCCGTACCCGGACCCAGACCCGGACCTGGACCCGGACACGGACACGGACACGGACCTGGACCCTTACCAGGACCCGGACCCGGACATGGACCCGGACCCTTACCCGGACCCGGACCCGGACCCGGACCCGGACCCGAACCCTTACCCGTACCCGGACCCAAACCTGGACCCGGACCTGGAGCCTTATCCGGACCCGGACCCAGACCCGGACCTGGACCCTTACCCGGACCCGGACCCGGACCATGACCCGGATCCGGACCCGGACCCGGACCCTAACCCGGACACTTACCCGGACCCGGACCAGGACCCGGACCCGGACCCGGACCCTTACCCAGACCCGGACCCAGACCCGGACCCGGACCCGGACCCTGACCTGGACCCTTACACGGACCCGGACCCGGACCCGGACCCGGACCCTTGCCTGGACCCGGACCCGGACCTGACCCGGACCCGTATCCTGACCCGTACCCGGACCCGGACCCGGACACGGACACGGACCCTTACCCGGACCCGGACCCGGACATGGACCCGGACCCTTACCCGGACCCGGACCCGGACCCGGACCCGGACCCGGACCCGGACCCTTTCCCGGACCCGGACCCGGACCCGGACCCGGATCCGGACCCGGACCCGGACCCGAACCCTTAACCAAACCCTGACCCGGACCCGGACCCGGACCCGGACCCGGACCCGGACGCGGACCCTTACACGGACCCGGACCCGGACCCGGACCCGGACCCGGACCGGGACCCGAACCCGGACCCGGACCCTTACCCGGACCCGGACCCGGACCCGGAATCGGACCCGGACCCGGACCCGGACCCGGACCCGGACCCGGACGCGGATCCGGACCCGGACATGGACCCGGATCCTTACCCAGACCCGGACCCGGACAAGGACCCGGACCCGGACCCGGACCCGGACCCGGACCCGAACCCTTACCCAAACCCTGACCCGGACCCGGACCCGGACCCGGACCCGGACCCGGACCCGGACCCTTACCCGGACCCGGACCCGGACCCGGACATGGACCCGGACCCTTACCCGGACCTGGACCCGGACCCGGACCCGGACCCGGACCCGGACCCGGACCCGGACCCGGACCCGGACCCGGACCCTTACCCGGACCTGGACCCGGACCCGGACCCGGACCCGGACCCGGACCCGGACCTGGACCCGGACCCGGACCCGGACTGGGACCCTTACCCGGACCCTGACCCGGACCCGGACCCGGACCCGGACCCGGACCCGGACCCGGACATGGACCCGGACCCGGACCCGGACCCGGACCCGGACCCGGACCCGGACCCGGACCCGGACCCGGACCCGGACCCGGACCCGGACCCGGACATGGACCCGGTTCCTTACCCAGACCCGGACCCGGACCCAGACCCGGACCGGGACCCGGACCCGGACCCTTACCCGGACCCGGACCCAGACCCGGACATGGACCCGGACCCTTGCCCGGACCCGGACCCGGACCCTGACCCGGACCCGGACCCGGACCCGGACATGGACCCGGACCCGGACCCGGACCCGGACCCGGACCCGGACCCGGACCCGGACATGGACCCGGATCCTTACCCAGACCCGGACCCGGACAAGGACCCGGACCCGGACCCGGACCCGGACCCGGACCCGGACCCGGACATGGACCCGGATCCTTACCCAGACCCGGACCCGGACCCAGACCCGGACCGGGACCCGGACCCGGACCCTTACCCGGACCCGGACCCGGACCCAGACATGGACCCGGACCCTTACCCGGACCCGGACCCGGACCCGGACCCTTGCCCGGACCCGGACCCGGACCCTGACCCGGACCCGGACCCGGACCCGGACATGGACCCGGACCCGGACCCGGACCCGGACCCGGACCCGGACCCGGACCCGGACATGGACCCGGATCCTTACCCAGACCCGGACCCGGACAAGGACCCGGACCCGGACCCTTGCCCGGACCCGGACCCGGACCCGGACCCGGACCCGGACCCGGACCCGGACCCGGACCCGGACCCGGACCCTTGCCCGGACCCGGACCCGGACCCGGACCCTGACCCGGACCCGGACCCGGACCCGGACCCTTACCCGGATCCGGACCCGGACCCAGACCCGGACCCTGACCCGGACCCGGACCCGGAACCGGAACCGGACCCGGACCCGGACCCGGACCCGGACATGGACCCGGATCCTTACCCAGACCCGGACCCGGACAAGGACCCGGACCCGGACCCAGACCCGGACCCGAACCCTTACCCAAACCCTGACCCGGACCCGGACCCGGACCCGGACCCGGACCCGGACCCGGACCCGGACCCGGACCCGAACCCTTACCCAAACCCTGACCCTGACCCGGACCCGGACCCGGACCCTAACCCGGACCCGGACCCGGACCCGGACCCTTACCCGGACCCGGACCCGGACCCGGACCCGGACCCGGACATGGACCCGGACCCTTACCCAGACCCGGACCCGGACCCGGACCCGGACCCTTACCCGGACCCGGACCCGGACCCGGACCCGGACCCGGACCCGGACCCGGACCCGGACCCGGACCCTTGCCCGGACCCGGACCCGGACCCTGACACGGACCCGGACCCGGACCCGGACATGGACCCGGACCCGGACCCGGACCCGGACACGGACCCGGACCCGGACACGGACCCGGACCCGGACCCGGACACGGACCCGGACCCGGACCCGGACCCGGACATGGACCCGGATCCTTACCGAGACCCGGACCCGGACAAGGACCCGGACCCTTACCCGGAACCGGACCCGGACCCGGACCCGGACCCGGACCCGGACCCGGACCCGGACCCGGACCCGGACCCGGACCCTTGCCCGGACCCGGACCCGGACCCGGACCCTGACCTGGACCCGGACCCGGACCCGGACCCGGACCCGGACCCGGACCCGGACCCGGACCCGGACCCGGACCCGGACCCGGACCCGAACCCTTACCCAAACCCTGACCCTGACCCGGACCCGGACCCGGACCCTAACCCGGACCCGGACCCGGACCCGGACCCTTACCCGGACCCGGACCCGGACCCGGACCCGGACATGGACCCGGACCCTTACCCAGACCCGGACCCGGACCCGGACCCGGACCCTTACCCGGACCCGGACCCGGACCCGGACCCGGACCCGGACCCGGACCCGGACCCGGACCCTTGCCCGGACCCGGACCCGGACCCTGACACGGACCCGGACCCGGACCCGGACATGGACCCGGACCCGGACCCGGACCCGGACCCGGACCCGGACCCGGACACGGACCCGGACCCGGACCCGGACACGGACCCGGACCCGGACCCGGACCCGGACATGGACCCGGATCCTTACCGAGACCCGGACCCGGACAAGGACCCGGACCCTTACCCGGAACCGGACCCGGACCCGGACCCGGACCCGGACCCGGACCCGGACCCGGACCCGGACCCGGACCCGGACCCTTGCCCGGACCCGGACCCGGACCCGGACCCTGACCTGGACCCGGACCCGGACCCGGACCCTTACCCGGATCCGGACCCGGACCCGGACCCGGACCCGGACCCGGACCCGGACCCGGACCCTTACCCGGACCCGGACCCGGACCCGGACATGGACCCGGACCCTTACCCGGACACGGACACGGACACGGACCCGGACCTGGACCCGGACCCGGACCCGGACCCTTACCCGGACCCGGACACAGACCCGGACCCGGACCCGGACCCGGACCCGGACCCGGACCCAGACCCGGACCCGGACAAGGAACCGGACCCGGACCCGGACCCGGACCCGGACCCGAACCCTTACCCAAACCCTGACCCGGACCCTTACCCAAACCCTGACCCTGACCCGGACCCGGACCCGGACCCGGACATGGACCCGGACCCTTACCCGGACTCGGACCTTGACCCGGACCCGGACCCGGACCCGGACCCGGACCCGGAAGCGGACCCTGACCCGGACCCGGACCTGGACCCGGACCCGGACCTGGACCCGGACGCGGACCCTTACACGGACCCGGACCTGGACCCGGACCCGGACCGGGACCCGGACCCGTCCCGGACCCTTACTCGGACCCCGACCCGGACCCGGAACCGGACCCGGACCCGGACCCGGACCCGGACCCGGACCCGGACATGGACCCGGATCCTTACCCAAACCCGGACCCGGACAAGGAACCGGACCCGGACCCGGACCCGGACCCGGACCCGAACCCTTACCCAAACCCTGACCCGGACCCGGACCCAGACCCGGACCCGGACCCGGACCGGGACCCTTACCCGGACCCGGACCCGGACCCGGACCCGAACCCTTACCCAAACCCTGACCCGGACCTGGACCTGGACCCGGACCCGGACCCGGACCCGGACCCGGACCCTTACCCGGACCCGGACCCGGACCCGGACATGGACCCGGACCCTGACCCGGACCCGGACCCGGACCCGGACCCGGACCCGGACCCGGACCCTTACCCGGACCCCGACCCGGACCCGGAACCGGACCCGGACCCGGACCCGGACCCGGACCCGGACCCGGACCCGGACCCGGACCCGGACATGGACCCGGATCCTTACCCAGACCCGGACCCGGACAAGGACCCGGACCCGGACCCTTGCCCGGACCCGGACCCGGACCCGG
Source organism: Arizona elegans (assembly GCA_022577455.1). Taxonomy (NCBI): domain Eukaryota; kingdom Metazoa; phylum Chordata; class Lepidosauria; order Squamata; family Colubridae; genus Arizona; species Arizona elegans. The sequence goes on from JAKOOJ010000026.1 coordinate 1,331,103, forward strand.
ACCCGGACCCGGACCCGGACCCGGACCCGGACCCGGACCCGGACCCGGACCCTTGCCCGGACCCGGACCCGGACCCGGACCCTGACCCGGACCCGGACCCGGACCCGGACCCTTACCCGGATCCGGACCCGGACCCAGACCCGGACCCTGACCCGGACCCGGACCCGGAACCGGAACCGGACCCGGACCCGGACCCGGACCCGGACATGGACCCGGATCCTTACCCAGACCTGGACCCGGACAAGGACCCGGACCCGGACCCAGACCCGGACCCGAACCCTTACCCAAACCCTGACCCGGACCCGGACCCGGACCCGGACCCGGACCCGGACCCGGACCCGGACCCGGACCCGGACCCGGACCCGAACCCTTACCCAAACCCTGACCCTGACCCGGACCCGGACCCGGACCCGAACCCGGACCCGGACCCGGACCCGGACCCTTACCCGGACCCGGACCCGGACCCGGACCCGGACCCGGACCCGGACATGGACCCGGACCCTTACCCAGACCCGGACCCGGACCCGGACCCGGACCCTTACCCGGACCCGGACCCGGACCCGGACCCGGACCCGGACCCGGACCCGGACCCGGACCCTTGCCCGGACCCGGACCCGGACCCTGACACGGACCCGGACCCGGACCCGGACATGGACCCGGACCCGGACCCGGACCCGGACACGGACCCGGACCCGGACACGGACCCGGACCCGGACCCGGACACGGACCCGGACCCGGACCCGGACATGGACCCGGATCCTTACCGAGACCCGGACCCGGACAAGGACCCGGACCCGGACCCTTACCCGGAACCGGACCCGGACCCGGACCCGGACCCGGACCCGGACCCGGACCCGGACCCGGACCCGGACCCGGACCCTTGCCCGGACCCGGACCCGGACCCGGACCCTGACCTGGACCCGGACCCGGACCCGGACCCTTACCCGGATCCGGACCCGGACCCGGACCCGGACCCGGACCCGGACCCGGACCCGGACCCGGACCCTTACCCGGACCCGGACCCGGACCCGGACATGGACCCGGACCCTTACCCGGACCCGGACCCGGACCCGGACCCGGACCCGGACCCGGACAAGGAACCGGACCCGGACCCGGACCCGGACCCGGACCCGAACCCTTACCCAAACCCTGACCCGGACCCTTACCCAAACCCTGACCCTGACCCGGACCCGGACCCGGACCCGGACATGGACCCGGACCCTTACCCGGACTCGGACCTTGACCCGGACCCGGACCTGGACCCGGACCCGGACGCGGACCCTGACCCGGACCCGGACCTGGACCCGGACCCGGACCTGGACCCGGACGCGGACCCTTACACGGACCCGGACCCGGACCCGGACCCGGACCGGGACCCGGACCCGTCCCGGACCCTTACTCGGACCCCGACCCGGACCCGGAACCGGACCCGGACCCGGACCCGGACCCGGACCCGGACCCGGACCCGGACCCGGACCCGGACATGGACCCGGATCCTTACCCAGACCCGGACCCGGACAAGGAACCGGACCCGGACCCGGACCCGTCCCCGGACCCGAACCCTTACCCAAACCCTGACCCGGACCCGGACCCGGACCCGGACCCGGACCCGGACCGGGACCCTTACCCGGACCCGGACCCGGACCCGGACCCGAACCCTTACCCAAACCCTTACCCGGACCCGGACCCGGACCCGGACCCGGACCCGGACCCGGACCCGGACCCTTACCCGGACCCGGACCCGGACCCGGACATGGACCCGGACCCTTACCCGGACCCGGACCCGGACCCGGACCCGGACCCGGACCCGGACCCTTACCCGGACCCGGACCCGGACCCGGACCCTGACCCGGACCCGGACCCGGACCCGGACACGGACACGGACCCTTGCCCGGACCCGGACCCGGTCCCTGACCCGGACCCGGACCCGGACCCGGACATGGACCCGGACCCGGACCCGGACCCGGACCCGGACCCTTACCCGGACCCCGACCCGGACCCGGAACCGGACCCGGACCCGGACCCGGACCCGGACCCGGACCCGGACCCGGACCCGGACATGGACCCGGATCCTTACCCAGACCCGGACCCGGACAAGGACCCGGACCCGGACCCTTACCCGGACCCGGACCCGGACCCGGACCCGGACCCGGACCCGGACCCGGACCCTTGCCCGGACCCGGACCCGGACCCGGACCCTGACCCGGACCCGGACCCGGACCCGGACCCTTACTCGGATCCGGACCCGGACCCGGACCCGGACCCGGACCCGGACCCGGACGCGGACCCGGACCCGGACATGGACCCGGATCCTTACCCAGACCCGGACCCGGACAAGGACCCGGACCCGGACCCGGACCCGGACCCGGACCCGGACCCGGACCCGAACCCTTACCCAAACCCTGACCCGGACCCGGACCCGGACCCGGACCCGGACCCGGAACCGGACCCTTACCCGGACCCGGACCCGGACCCGGACATGGACCCGGATCCTTACCCAGACCCGGACCCGGACAAGGACCCGGACCCGGACCCAGACCCGGACCCGAACCCTTACCCAAACCCTGACCCGGACCCGGACCCGGACCCGGACCCGGACCCGGACCCGGACCCGGACCCGAACCCTTACCCAAACCCTGACCCTGACCCGGACCCGGACCCGGACCCGGACCCGGACCCGGACCCGGACCCTTACCCGGACCCCGACCCGGACCCGGAACCGGACCCGGACCCGGACCCGGACCCGGACCCGGACCCGGACCCGGACCCGGACATGGACCCGGATCCTTACCCAGACCCGGACCCGGACATGGACCCGGACCCGGACCCGGACCCAGACCCGGACCCGGACCCGGACCCGGACCCGGACCCGGACCCGGACCCGGACCCGGACCCGGACCCGGACATGGACCCGGATCCTTACCCAGACCCGGACCCGGACCCAGACCCGGACCGGGACCCGGACCCGGACCCTTACCCGGACCCGGACCCGGACCCGGACATGGACCCGGACCCTTACCCGGACCCGGACCCGGACCCGGACCCTTGCCCGGACCCGGACCCGGACCCTGACCCGGACCCGGACCCGGACATGGACCCGGACCCGGACCCGGACCCGGACCCGGACCCGGACCCGGACCCGGACCCGGACATGGACCCGGATCCTTACCCAGACCCGGACCCGGACAAGGACCCGGACCCGGACCCGGACCCGGACCCGGACCCGGACCGGGACCCGGACATGGACCCGGATCCTTACCCAGACCCGGACCCGGACCCAGACCCGGACCGGGACCCGGACCCGGACCCTTACCCGGACCCGGACCCGGACCCGGACATGGACCCGGACCCTTACCCGGACCCGGACCCGGACCCGGACCCTTGCCCGGACCCGGACCCGGACCCTGACCCGGACCCGGACCCGGACCCGGACATGGACCCGGACCCGGACCCGGACCCGGACCCGGACCCGGACCCGGACCCGGACATGGACCCGGATCCTTACCCAGACCCGGACCCGGACAAGGACCCGGACCCGGACCCTTGCCCGGACCCGGACCCGGACCCGGACCCGGACCCGGACCCGGACCCGGACCCGGACCCGGACCCGGACCCGGACCCTTGCCCGGACCCGGACCCGGACCCGGACCCTGACCCGGACCCGGACCCGGAACCGGAACCGGACCCGGACCCGGACCCGGACCCGGACATGGACCCGGATCCTTACCCAGACCCGGACCCGGACAAGGACCCGGACCCGGACCCAGACCCGGACCCGAACCCTTACCCAAACCCTGACCCGGACCCGGACCCGGACCCGGACCCGGACCCGGACCCGGACCCGGACCCGGACCCGGACCCGAACCCTTACCCAAACCCTGACCCTGACCCGGACCCGGACCCGGACCCGAACCCGGACCCGGACCCGGACCCGGACCCTTACCCGGACCCGGACCCGGACCCGGACCCGGACCCGGACATGGACCCGGACCCTTACCCAGACCCGGACCCGGACCCGGACCCGGACCCGGACCCTTACCCGGACCCGGACCCGGACCCGGACCCGGACCCGGACCCGGACCCGGACCCGGACCCGGACCCTTGCCCGGACCCGGACCCGGACCCTGACACGGACCCGGACCCGGACCCGGACATGGACCCGGACCCGGACCCGGACCCGGACACGGACCCGGACCCGGACACGGACCCGGACCCGGACCCGGACCCGGACACGGACCCGGACCCGGACCCGGACATGGACCCGGATCCTTACCGAGACCCGGACCCGGACAAGGACCCGGACCCGGACCCTTACCCGGAACCGGACCCGGACCCGGACCCGGACCCGGACCCGGACCCGGACCCGGACCCGGACCCGGACCCGGACCCGGACCCTTGCCCGGACCCGGACCCGGACCCGGACCCTGACCCGGACCCGGACCCGGACCCGGACCCTTACCCGGATCCGGACCCGGACCCGGACCCGGACCCGGACCCGGACCCGGACCCTTACCCGGACCCGGACCCGGACCCGGACATGGACCCGGACCCTTACCCGGACACGGACACGGACACGGACCCGGACCTGGACCCGGACCCGGACCCGGACCCTTACCCGGACCCGGACACAGACCCGGACCCTTACCCGGACTCGGACCTTGACCCGGACCCGGACCCGGACCCGGACCCGGACGCGGACCCTGACCCGGACCCGGACCTGGACCCGGACCCGGACCTGGACCCGGACGCGGACCCTTACACGGACCCGGACCCGGACCCGGACCCGGACCGGGACCCGGACCCGTCCCGGACCCTTACTCGGACCCCGACCCGGACCCGGAACCGGACCCGGACCCGGACCCGGACCCGGACCCGGACCCGGACCCGGACCCGGACATGGACATGGACCCGGATCCTTACCCAGACCCGGACCCGGACAAGGAACCGGACCCGGACCCGGACCCGGACCCGGACCCGAACCCTTACCCAAACCCTGACCCGGACCCGGACCCGGACCCGGACCCGGACCGGGACCCTTACCCGGACCCGGACCCGGACCCGGACCCGAACCCTTACCCAAACCCTGACCCGGACCCGGACCCGGACCCGGACCCGGACCCGGACCCGGACCCGGACCCTTACCCGGACCCGGACCCGGACCCGGACATGGACCCGGACCCTTACCCGGACCCGGACCCGGACCCGGACCCGGACCCGGACCCGGACCCTTACCCGGACCCGGACCCGGACCCGGACCCTGACCCGGACCCGGACCCGGACCCGGACCCGGACACGGACCCTTGCCCGGACCCGGACCCGGTCCCTGACCCGGACCCGGACCCGGACCCGGACATGGACCCGGACCCGGACCCGGACCCGGACCCGGACCCTTACCCGGACCCCGACCCGGACCCGGAACCGGACCCGGACCCGGACCCGGACCCGGACCCGGACCCGGACCCGGACCCGGACCCGGACCCTTACCCGGACCCGGACCCGGACCCGGACCCGGACCCGGACATGGACCCGGACCCTTACCCAGACCCGGACCCGGACCCGGACCCGGACCCGGACCCTTACCCGGACCCGGACCCGGACCCGGACCCGGACCCGGACCCGGACCCGGACCCGGACCCGGACCCTTGCCCGGACCCGGACCCGGACCCTGACACGGACCCGGACCCGGACCCGGACATGGACCCGGACCCGGACCCGGACCCGGACACGGACCCGGACCCGGACACGGACCCGGACCCGGACCCGGACCCGGACACGGACCCGGACCCGGACCCGGACATGGACCCGGATCCTTACCGAGACCCGGACCCGGACAAGGACCCGGACCCGGACCCTTACCCGGAACCGGACCCGGACCCGGACCCGGACCCGGACCCGGACCCGGACCCGGACCCGGACCCGGACCCGGACCCTTGCCCGGACCCGGACCCGGACCCGGACCCTGACCTGGACCCGGACCCGGACCCGGACCCTTACCCGGATCCGGACCCCGACCCGGACCCGGACCCGGACCCGGACCCGGACCCTTACCCGGACCCGGACCCGGACCCGGACATGGACCCGGACCCTTACCCGGACACGGACACGGACACGGACCCGGACCTGGACCCGGACCCGGACCCGGACCCTTACCCGGACCCGGACACAGACCCGGACCCTTACCCGGACTCGGACCTTGACCCGGACCCGGACCCGGACCCGGACCCGGACGCGGACCCTGACCCGGACCCGGACCTGGACCCGGACCCGGACCTGGACCCGGACGCGGACCCTTACACGGACCCGGACCCGGACCCGGACCCGGACCGGGACCCGGACCCGTCCCGGACCCTTACTCGGACCCCGACCCGGACCCGGAACCGGACCCGGACCCGGACCCGGACCCGGACCCGGACCCGGACCCGGACCCGGACCCGGACATGGACCCGGATCCTTACCCAGACCCGGACCCGGACAAGGAACCGGACCCGGACCCGGACCCGGACCCGGACCCGAACCCTTACCCAAACCCTGACCCGGACCCGGACCCGGACCCGGACCCGGACCCGGACCGGGACCCTTACCCGGACCCGGACCCGGACCCGGACCCGAACCCTTACCCAAACCCTGACCCGGACCCGGACCCGGACCCGGACCCGGACCCTTACCCGGACCCGGACCCGGACCCGGACATGGACCCGGACCCTTACCCGGACCCGGACCCGGACCCGGACCCGGACCCGGACCCGGACCCTTACCCGGACCCAGACCCGGACCCGGACCCTGACCCGGACCCGGACCCGGACCCGGACCCGGACACGGACCCTTGCCCGGACCCGGACCCGGTCCCTGACCCGGACCCGGACCCGGACCCGGACATGGACCCGGACCCGGACCCGGACCCGGACCCGGACCCTTACCCGGACCCCGACCCGGACCCGGAACCGGACCCGGACCCGGACCCGGACCCAGACCCGGACCCGGACCCGGACCCGGACATGGACCCGGATCCTTACCCAGACCCGGACCCGGACAAGGACCCGGACCCGGACCCTTACCCGGACCCGGACCCGGACCCGGACCCGGACCCGGACCCGGACCCGGACCCTTGCCCTGACCCGGACCCGGACCCGGACCCGGACCCTGACCCGGACCCGGACCCGGACCCGGACCCTTACCCGGATCCGGACCCGGACCCGGACCCGGACCCGGACCCGGACGCGGACCCGGACCCGGACATGGACCCGGATCCTTACCCAGACCCGGACCCGGACAAGGACCCGGACCCGGACCCGGACCCGGACCCGGACCCGGACCCGGACCCGAACCCTTACCCAAACCCTGACCCGGACCCGGACCCGGACCCGGACCCGGACCCGGAACCGGACCCTTACCCGGACCCGGACCCGGACCCGGACATGGACCCGGATCCTTACCCAGACCCGGACCCGGACAAGGACCCGGACCCGGACCCAGACCCGGACCCGAACCCTTACCCAAACCCTGACCCGGACCCGGACCCGGACCCGGACCCGGACCCGGACCCGGACCCGGACCCGAACCCTTACCCAAACCCTGACCCTGACCCGGACCCGGACCCGGACCCGGACCCGGACCCGGACCCGGACCCGGACCCTTGCCCGGACCCGGACCCGGACCCTGACCCGGACCCGGACCCGGACCCGGACCCTTACCCGGACCCGGACCCGGACCCGGACCCTTACCCGGACCCGGACCCGGACCCGGACCCGGACCCGGACCCGGACCCGGACCCGGACCCTGTCCCGGACCCGGACCCTGACCCGGACCCGGACCCGGACCCGGACACGGACCCGGACCCGGACCCGGACACGGACCCGGACACGGACCCGGACACGGACCCGGACCCGGACCCGGACCCGGACATGGACCCGGATCCTTACCGAGACCCGGACCCGGACAAGGACCCGGACCCGGACCCTTACCCGGACCCGGACACGGACCCGGACCCGGACCCGGACCCGGACCCGGACCCGGACCCTTGCCCGGACCCGGACCCGGACCCGGACCCTGACCCGGACCCGGACCCGGACCCGGACCCTTACCCGGATCTGGACCCGGACCCGGACCCGGACCCGGACCCGGACCCGGACCCTTACCCGGACCCGGACCCGGACCCGGACATGGACCCGGACCCTTACCCGGACGCGGACACGGACACGGACCCGGACCTTGACCCGGACACGGACCCGGACCCTTACCCGGACCCGGACACAGACCCGGACCCGGACCCGGACCCGGACCCGGACCCGGACCCAGACCCGGACCTGGACCCGGACCCGGACCCGGACCCGGACCCGGACCCGGACCCGGACCCGGACCCGGACCCGGACCCTTAACCGGACCCGGACCCGGACATGGACCCGGACATGGACCCGGACCCTTACCCGGACCCGGACCCGGACCCGGACCCGGACCCGGACCCGGACCCGGACCCGGACCCGGACCCGGACCCGGACCCGGACCCGGACCCGGACCCGGACCCGGACCCTTAACCGGACCCGGACCCGGACATGGACCCGGACATGGACCCGGACCCTTACCCGGACCCGGACCCGGACCCGGACCCGGACCCGGACCCGGACGCGGACCCTGACCCGGACCCGGCCCTGGACCCGGACCCGGACCCGGACCCGGACGCGGACCCTTACACGGACCCAGACCCGGACCCGGAACCGGACCGGGACCCGGACCCGTCCCGGACCCTTACTCGGACCCCGACCCGGACCCGGAACTGGACCCGGACCCGGACCCGGACCCGGACCCGGACCCGGACCCGGACCCGGACATGGACCCGGATCCTTACCCAGACCCGGACCCGGATAAGGAACCGGACCCGGACCCGGACCCGGACCCGGACCCGGACCCGGACCCGGACCCGAACCCTTACCCAAACCCTGACCCGGACCCGGACCCGGACCCGGACCCGGACCCGGACCCTTACCCGGACCCGGACCCGGACCCGGACCCGAACCCTTACCCAAACCCTGACCCGGACCCGGACCCGGACCCGGACCCGGACCCGGACCCGGACCCGGACCCGGACCCTTACCCGGACCCGGACCCGGACCCGGACATGGACCCGGACCCTTACCTGGACCCGGACCCGGACCCGGACCCGGACCCTTACCCGGACCCGGACCCGGACCCGGACCCTGACCCGGACCCGGACACGGACCCGGACCCGGACACGGACCCTTGCCCGGACCCGGACCCGGTCCCTGACCCGGACCCGGACCCGGACCCGGACATGGACCCGGACCCGGACCCGGACCCTGACCCTGACCCGGACCCGGACCCGGACATGGACCCGGACATGGACCCGGACCCTTACCCGGACCCGGACCCTGACCCGGACCCGAACCCTTACCCAAACCCTGACCCGGACCCGGACCCGGACCCGGACCCGGACCCGGACCCGGACCCGGACCCTTACCCGGACCCGGACCCGGACCCGGACATGGACCCGGACCCTTACCTGGACCCGGACCCGGACCCGGACCCGGACCCTTACCCGGACCCGGACCCGGACCCGGACCCTGACCCGGACCCGGACACGGACCCGGACCCGGACATGGACCCTTGCCCGGACCCGGACCCGGTCCCTGACCCGGACCCGGACCCGGACCCGGACATGGACCCGGACCCGGACCCGGACCCTGACCCTGACCCGGACCCGGACCCGGACATGGACCCGGACATGGACCCGGACCCTTACCCGGACCCGGACCCGGACCCGGACCCGGACCCGGACCCGGACCCGGACCCGGACCCGGACCCGGACCCGGACCCGGACCCTTAACCGGACCCGGACCCGGACATGGACCCGGACATGGACCCGGACCCTTACCCGGACCCGGACCCGGACCCGGACCCGGACCCGGACGCGGACCCTGACCCGGACCCGGACCTGGACCCGGACCCGGACCCGGACCCGGACGCGGACCCTTACACGGACCCGGACCCGGACCCGGAACCAGACCGGGACCCGGACCCGTCCCGGACCCTTACTCGGACCCCGACCCGGACCCGGAACTGGACCCGGACCCGGACCCGGACCCGGACCCGGACCCGGACCCGGACCCGGACCCGGACATGGACCCGGATCCTTACCCAGACCCGGACCCGGACAAGGACCCGGACCCGGACCCGGACCCGGACCCGGACCCGGACCCGGACCCGGACCCGAACCCTTACCCAAACCCTGACCCGGACCCGGACCCGGACCCGGACCCGGACCTGGACCCTTACCCGGACCCGGACCCGGACCCGGACCCGGACCCGAACCCTTACCCAAACCCTGACCCGGACCCGGACCCGGACCCGGACCCGGACCCGGACCCGGACCCGGACCCGGACCCTTACCCGGACCCGGACCCGGACCCGGACATGGACCCGGACCCTTACCTGGACCCGGACCCGGACCCGGACCCGGACCCTTACCCGGACCCGGACCCGGACCCGGACCCTGACCCGGACCCGGACACGGACCCGGACCCGGACACGGACCCTTGCCCGGACCCGGACCCGGTCCCTGACCCGGACCCGGACCCGGACCCGGACATGGACCCGGACCCGGACCCGGACCCTGACCCTGACCCGGACCCGGACCCGGACCCGGACCCGGACCCGGACCCGGACCCGGACCCTTACCCGGACCCGGACCCGGACCCGGACCCGGACATGGACCCGGACCCTTACCCAGACCCGGACCCGGACCCGGACCCGGACCCGGACCCGGACCCGGACCCGGACCCGGACATGGACCCGGACCCTTACCCAGACCCGGACCCGGACCCGGACCCGGACCCTTACCCGGACCCGGACCCGGACCCGGACCCGGACCCGGACCCGGACCCTTGCCCAGACCCGGACCCGGACCCTGACACGGACCCGGACCCGGACCCGGACATGGACCCGGACCCGGACCCGGACCCGGACACGGACCCGGACACGGACACGGACCCGGACCCGGACCCGGACCCGGACCCGGACCCGGACCCGGACATGGACCCGGATCCTTACCGAGACCCGGACCCGGACAAGGACCCGGACCCGGACCCTTTCCCGGAACCGGACCCGGACCCGGACCCGGACCCGGACCCGGACCTGGACCCGGACCCGGACCCGGACCCGGACCCTTACCCGGATCCGGACCCGGACCCGGACCCGGACCCGGACCCGGACCCTTTCCCGGACCCGGACCCGGACCCGGACATGGACCCGGACCCTTACCCGGACCCGGACACGGACACGGACACGGACCTGGACCCGGACCCGGACCCGGACCCTTACCCGGACCCGGACACGGACCCGGACCCGGACCCGGACCCGGACCCGGACCCGGACCCGGACCCGGACCTGGACCCGGACCCGGACCCGGACCCGGACCCGGACCCGGACCCGGACCCGGACCCGGACCCGGACCCTTAACCGGACCCAGACCCGGACCCGGACATGGACCCGGACCCTTACCTGGACCCGGACCCGGACCCGGACCCGGACCCGGACATGGACCCGGATCCTTACCCAGACCCGGACCCGGACAAGGACCCGGACCCGGACCCGGACCAGGACCCGAACCCTTACCCAAACCCTGACCCGGACCCGGACCCGGACCCGGACCCGGACCCTGACCCGGACCCTGACCCGGACCCGGACCCGGACCCGTACCCGGACCCGGACGCGGACCCTTACACGGACCCGGACCCGGACCCGGACCCGGACCGGGACCCGGACCCGGACCCGGACCCTTACCCGGACCCCGACCCGGACCCGGAACCGGACCCGGACCCGGACCCGGACCCGGACCCGGACCCGGACCCGGACCCGGACATGGACCCGGATCCTTACCCAGACCCGGACCCGGACAAGGACCCGGACCCGGACCCTTACCCGGACCCGGACCCGGACCCGGACCCGGACCCGGACCCGGACCCGGACACGGACCCGGACCCAGACCCGGACCCGGACCCGGACCCGGACCCGGACCCGGACCCGGACCCGGACCCTTGCCCGGACCCGGACCCGGACCCGGACCCTGACCCGGACCCGGACCCGGACCCGGACCCTTACCCGGATCCGGACCCGGACCGGGACCCGGACCCGGACCCGGACCCTTACCCGGACCCGGACATGGACCCGGATCCTTACCCAGACCCGGACCCGGACAAGGACCCGGACCCGGACCCGGACCAGGACCCGAACCCTTACCCAAACCCTGACCCGGACCCGGACCCGGACCCGGACCCGGACCCTGACCCGGACCCTGACCCGGACCCGGACCCGGACCCGTACCCGGACCCGGACGCGGACCCTTACACGGACCCGGACCCGGACCCGGACCCGGACCGGGACCCGGACCCGGACCCGGACCCTTACCCGGACCCCGACCCGGACCCGGAACCGGACCCGGACCCGGACCCGGACCCGGACCCGGACCCGGACCCGGACCCGGACATGGACCCGGATCCTTACCCAGACCCGGACCCGGACAAGGACCCGGACCCGGACCCTTACCCGGACCCGGACCCGGACCCGGACCCGGACCCGGACCCGGACACGGACACGGACCCGGACCCAGACCCGGACCCGGACCCGGACCCGGACCCGGACCCGGACCCGGACCCGGACCCTTGCCCGGACCCGGACCCGGACCCGGACCCTGACCCGGACCCGGACCCGGACCCGGACCCTTACCCGGATCCGGACCCGGACCCGGACCCGGACCCGGACCCGGACCCTTACCCGGACCCGGACCCGGACCCGGACATGGACCCGGACCCTTACCCGGACCCGGACACGGACCCGGACCCGGACCCGGACCCGGACGCGGACCCGGACCCGGACATGGACCCGGATCCTTACCCAGACCCGGACCCGGACAAGGACCCGGACCCGGACCCGGACCCGGACCCGGACCCGGACCCGGACCCGGACCCGAACCCTTACCCAAACCCTGACCCGGACCCGGACCCGGACCCGGACCCGGACCCGGAACCGGACCCTTACCCGGAACCGGACCCGGACCCGGACATGGACCCGGATCCTTACCCAGACCCGGACCCGGACAAGGACCCGGACCCGGACCCGGACCCGGACCCGGACCCGGACCCGGACCCGGACCCGGACCCGAACCCTTACCCAAACCCTGACCCTGACCCGGACCCGGACCCGGACCCGGACCCGGACCCGGACCCGGACCCGGACCCGGACCCGGACCCTTACCCGGACCCGGACCCGGACCCGGACCCGAACCCTTACCCAAACCCTGACCCGGACCCGGACCCGGACCCGGACCCGGACCCGGACCCGGACCCTTACCCGGACCCGGACCCGGACCCGGACATGGACCCGGACCCTTACCTGGACCCGGACCCGGACCCGGACCCGGACCCTTACCCGGACCCGGACCCGGACCCGGACCCTGACCCGGACCCGGACACGGACCCGGACCCGGACACGGACCCTTGCCCGGACCCGGACCCGGTCCCTGACCCGGACCCGGACCCGGACCCGGACATGGACCCGGACCCGGACCCGGACCCTGACCCTGACCCGGACCCGGACCCGGACCCGGACCCGGACCCGGACCCTTACCCGGACCCGGACCCGGACCCGGACCCAGACATGGACCCGGACCCTTACCCAGACCCGGACCCGGACCCGGACCCGGACCCGGACCCGGACCCGGACCCGGACCCGGACATGGACCCGGACCCTTACCCAGACCCGGACCCGGACCCGGACCCGGACCCTTACCCGGACCCGGACCCGGACCCGGACCCGGACCCGGACCCGGACCCTTGCCCGGACCCGGACCCGGACCCTGACACGGACCCGGACCCGGACCCGGACATGGACCCGGACCCGGACCCGGACCCGGACACGGACCCGGACCCGGACACGGACCCGGACCCGGACCCGGACACGGACCCGGACCCGGACCCGGACATGGACCCGGATCCTTACCGAGACCCGGACCCGGACAAGGACCCGGACCCGGACCCTTACCCGGAACCGGACCCGGACCCGGACCCGGACCCGGACCCGGACCCGGACCCGGACCCGGACCCGGACCCGGACCCGGACCCTTACCCGGATCCGGACCCGGACCCGGACCCGGACCCGGACCCGGACCCTTACCCGGACCCGGACCCGGACCCGGACATGGACCCGGACCCTTACCCGGACCCGGACACGGACACGGACACGGACCTGGACCCGGACCCGGACCCGGACCCTTACCCGGACCCGGACACGGACCCGGACCCGGACCCGGACCCGGACCCGGACCCGGACCCAGACCCGGACCTGGACCCGGACCCGGACCCGGACCCGGACCCGGACCCGGACCCGGACCCGGACCCGGACCCTTAACCGGACCCGGACCCGGACCCGGACATGGACCCGGACCCTTACCTGGACCCGGACCCGGACCCGGACCCGGACCCGGACATGGACCCGGATCCTTACCCAGACCCAGACCCGGACAAGGACCCGGACCCGGACCCGGACCAGGACCCGAACCCTTACCCAAACCCTGACCCGGACCCGGACCCGGACCCGGACCCGGACCCTGACCCGGACCCTGACCCGGACCCGGACCCGGACCCGTACCCGGACCCGGACGCGGACCCTTACACGGACCCGGACCCGGACCCGGACCCGGACCGGGACCCGGACCCGGACCCGGACCCTTACCCGGACCCCGACCCGGACCCGGAACCGGACCCGGACCCGGACCCGGACCCGGACCCGGACCCGGACCCGGACCCGGACATGGACCCGGATCCTTACCCAGACCCGGACCCGGACAAGGACCCGGACCCGGACCCTTACCCGGACCCGGACCCGGACCCGGACCCGGACCCGGACCCGGACCCGGACACGGACCCGGACCCAGACCCGGACCAGGACCCGGACCCGGACCCGGACCCGGACCCTTGCCCGGACCCGGACCCGGACCCGGACCCTGACCCGGACCCGGACCCGGACCCGGACCCTTACCCGGATCCGGACCCGGACCCGGACCCGGACCCGGACCCGGACCCGGACCCTTACCCGGACCCGGACCCGGACCCGGACATGGACCCGGACCCTTACCCGGACCCGGACACGGACCCGGACCCGGACCCGGACCCGGACGCGGACCCGGACCCGGACATGGACCCGGATCCTTACCCAGACCCGGACCCGGACAAGGACCCGGACCCGGACCCGGACCCGGACCCGGACCCGGACCCGGACCCGAACCCTTACCCAAACCCTGACCCGGACCCGGACCCGGACCCGGACGCGGACCCGGAACCGGACCCTTACCCGGACCCGGACCCGGACCCGGACATGGACCCGGATCCTTACCCAGACCCGGACCCGGACAAGGACCCGGACCCGGACCCGGACCCGGACCCGGACCCGGACCCGGACCCGGACCCGGACCCGAACCCTTACCCAAACCCTGACCCTGACCCGGACCCGGACCCGGACCCGGACCCGGACCCGGACCCGGACCCGGACCCGGACCCGGACCCTTACCCGGACCCGGACCCGGACCCTGACCCGGACCCTGACCCGGACCCGGACCCGGACCCGGACCCGGACATGGACCCGGACCCTTACCCGGACCCGGACACGGACACGGACACGGACCTGGACCCGGACCAGGACCCGGACCCTTACCCGGACCCGGACACAGACCCGGACCCGGACCCGGACCCGGACCCGGACCCGGACCCGGACCCAGACCCGGACCTGGACCCGGACCCGGACCCGGACCCGGACCCGGACCCGGACCCGGACCCGGACCCGGACATGG
This sequence comes from Arizona elegans, assembly GCA_022577455.1. Lineage (NCBI taxonomy): Eukaryota > Metazoa > Chordata > Lepidosauria > Squamata > Colubridae > Arizona > Arizona elegans. Next base: position 1,346,956 of record JAKOOJ010000026.1, read on the forward strand.
ATCCGGACCCGGACAGGGACCGGGACCAGGACCCTTACACGGACCCGGACCCGGACTCGGACCCGGACCCGGACCCGGACCTGGACCCTTACCCAGACCCGGACCAGGACCCGGACCATGACCCGGACCCGGACCCGGACCCGGACCCGGACCCGGACCCGGACCCGGACCCGGACCCGGACCCGGATCCGGACCCGAACCCGGACCCGGACCCTGATCCGGACCCGGACCCTTACCCGGACCCGGACCCAGACCCGGACCCGGACCCTTACACGGACCCGGACCCGGACCCGGACATGGACCCGGACCCGGACAGGGACCGGGACCAGGACCCTTACCCGGACCCGGACCCGGACCCGGACCCGGACCCGGACATGGACCCGGACCCTTACCCGGACTCGGACCAGGACCCGGACCAGGACCCGGACCCGGACCCGGACCCGGACCCGGACCCGGACCCGGACCCGGACCCGGACATGGATCCGGACCCGGACAGGGACCGGGACCAGGACCCTTACACGGACCCGGACCCGGACTCGGACCCGGACCCGGACCCGGACCCGGACCCGGACCCGGACCCGGACCCTTACCCAGACCCGGACCAGGACCCGGACCAGGACCCGGACCCGGACCCTTACCCGGATCCTGACCTGGACCCGGACCCGGACCTGGACCCGAACCCGGACCCGGACCCTGATCCGGACCTGGACCCGGAACCGGACACTTGCCCGGACCCGGACCCGGACCCTGACCCGGACCCGGACCCGGACCCGGACATGGACCCGGACCTGGACAGGGACCGGGACCAGGACCCTTACATGGACCCGGACCCGGACTCGGACCCGGACCCGGACCCGGACCCGGACCCTTACCCGGACCCGGACCAGGACCCGGACCAGGTCCCGGACCCGGACCTGGACCCGGACCCGGACCCGGACCCGGATCCGGACCCAGACCCAGACCCGGACACTTGCCCGGACCCGGACCCGGACCCTGACCCGGACCCGGATCCGGACCCGGACCCGGACCCGGACCCGAACCCGGACCCGGACCCGGACCCGGACCCGGACCCGGACGCTGACCCGGACCCGGACATGGACCCGGATCCTTACCCAGACCCGGACCCGGACAAGGACCCGGACCCGGACACGGACCCGAACCCTTACCCAAACCCTGACCCGGACACGGACCCGGACCCGGACCCGGACACGGACACGGACACGGACACGGACCCGGACCCGGACACGGACCCGGACCCGAACCCTTACCCAAACCCTGACCCGGACACGGACCCGGACCCGGACCCGGACACGGACACGGACACGGACACGGACACGGACACGGACCCGGACCCGGACCCGGACCCGAACCCTTACCCAAACCCTGACCCGGACCCGGACCCGGACCCGGACCCGGACCCGGACCCGGACCCGGACCCGGACCCGGACCCGGACCCGGACCCTTACCCGGACCCGTACCCGTACCCGGACATGGACCCGGACCCTTACCCGGACCCGGACCCGGACCCTTACCCGGACCCGGACCCGGACCCGGACCCGGACCCGGACCCGGACCCGGACCCGGACCCGGACACGGACCCTTGCCCGGACCCGGACCCGGACCCTGACCCGGACCCGGACCCGGACCCGGACATGGACCCGGACCCGGACCCGGACCCGGACCCGGACCCGGACCCGGACCCGGACCCGGACCCGGACCCGGACATGGACCCGGATCCTTACCCAGACCCGGACCCGGACAAGGACCCGGACCCGGACCCGGACCCGGACCCGAACACTTACCCAAACCCTGACCCGGACCCGGACCCGGACCCGGACCCGGACCCGGACCCGGACCCTTACCCGGACCCGGACCCTTACTCGGACCCGGACCCGGACCCGGACCCGGACCCGGACCCGGACCCGTACCCGGACCCCGACCCGGACCCGGACCCTTACCCGGACATGGACCCGGACCCGGACCCGGACGCGGACCCGGACCCAGACCCGGACCTGGACCCTGACCCGGACCCGGACTCGGACCCTTACCCGGACCCGGTCCCGGACCCGGACCCGGACCCGGACCCGGACCCGGACCCGGACCCGGACCCGGACCCGGACCCGGACCCGGACCCTTGCCCGGACCCGGACCCGGACCCTGACCCGGACCCGGACCCGGACCCGGATCCTTACCCGGATCCGGACCCGGACCCGGACCCGGACCAGGACCAGGACCCGGACCCGGACCCGGACCCGGACCCTTACCCGGACCCGGACCCGGACCCGGACCCGGAACCGGACATGAACCCGGACCCGGACAGGGACCGGGACCAGGACCCTTACATGGACCCGGACCCGGACTCGGACCCGGACCCGACCCGGACCCGGACCCTTACCCGGACCCGGACCAGGACCCGGACCAGGACCCGGACCCGGACCCTTACCCGGATCCGGACCTGGACCCGGACCCGGACCTGGACCCGGACCCGGACCCGGACCCGGATCCGGACCCAGACCCAGACCCGGACACTTGCCCGGACCCGGACCCGGACCCTGACCCGGACCCGGATCCGGACCCGGACCCTTACCCGGATCCGGACCCGGACCCGGACCCGAACCCGGACCCGGACCCGGACCCGGACCCGGACCCGGACCCGGACGCGGACCCGGACCCGGACATGGACCCGGATCCTTACCCAGACCCGGACCCGGACAAGGACCCGGACCCGGACCCGGACCCGGACCCGGACCCGGACCCGGACCCGGACCCGGACCCGGACCGGAACCCTTACCCAAACCCTGACCCGGACACGGACCCGGACCCGGACCCGGACCCGGACACGGACACGGACACGGACACGGACACGGACCCGGACCCGGACCCGAACCCTTACCCAAACCCTGACCCGGACCCGGACCCGGACCCGGACCCGGACCCGGACCCGGACCCGGACCCTTACCCGGACCCGGACCCGGACCCGGGCCCGGACCCGGACCCGGACCCGGACCCGGACATGGACCCGGACACTTACCCGGACTCGGACCAGGACCCGGACCAGGACCCGGACCCGGACCCGGACCCGGACCCGGACCCGGACCCGGACCCGGACCCGGACATGGATCCGGACCCGGACAGGGACCGGGACCAGGACCCTTACACGGACCCGGACCCGGACTCGGACCCGGACCCGGACCCGGACCCGGACCCGGACCCTTACCCGGATCCAGACCTGGACCCGGACCCGGACCTGGACCCGAACCCGGACCCGGACCCGGACCCTGATCCGGACCCGGACCCGGACCCGGACACTTGCCCGGACCCGGACCCGGACCCTGACCCGGACCCGGACCCGGACCCTTACCCGGATCCGGACCCGGACCCGGACCCGGACCCGGACCCGGACATGGACCCGGACCTGGACAGGGACCGGGACAAGGACCCTTACACGGACCCGGACCCGGACTCGGACCCGGACCCGGACCCGGACCCGGACCCTTACCCGGACCCGGACCAGGACCCGGACCAGGACCCGGACCCGGACCCTTACCCGGATCCGGACCTGGACCCGGACCCGGACATGGACCCGGACCCGGACCCGGACCCGGACCTGGACCCGGACCCGGACCCGGACCCGGACATGGACCCGGATCCTTACCCAGACCCGGACCCGGACAAGGACCCGGACCCGGACCCGGACCCGGACCCGAACACTTACCCAAACCCTGACCCGGACCCGGACCCGGACCCGGACCCGGACCCGGACCCTTACCCGGACCCGGACCCTTACTCGGACCCGGACCCGGACCCGGACCCGGACCCGGACCCGGACCCGGACCCGGACCCTTACCCGGACCTGGACCCGGACCCGGACCCGGACGCGGACCCGGACCCAGACCCGGACCTGGACCCTGACCCGGACCCGGACTCGGACCCTTACCCGGACCCGGTCCCGGACCCGGACCCGGACCCGGACCCGGACCCGGACCCGGACCCGGACCCGGACCCTTGCCCGGACCCGGACCCGGACCCTGACCCGGACCTGGACCCGGACCCGGACCCTTACCCGGATCCGGACCCGGACCCGGACCCGGACCAGGACCCGAACCCTTACCCAAACCCTGACCCGGACCCGGACCCGGACCCGGACCCGGACCCGGAACCGGACAAGGACCCGGACCCGGACCCGGACCCGGACCCGGACCCGAACCCTTACCCAAACCCTGACCCGGACACGGACCCGGACCCGGACCCGGACCCGGACACGGACACGGACACGGACACGGACCCGGACCCGGACCCGGACCCGAACCCTTACCCAAACCCTGACCCGGACCCGGACCCGGACCCGGACCCGGACCCGGACCCGGACCCGGACCCTTACCCGGACCCGGACACAGACCCGGACCCGGACCCGGACCCGGACCCGGACCCGGACCCAGACCCGGACCTGGACCCGGACCCGGACCCGGACCCGGACCCGGACCCGGACCCGGACCCGGACCCGGACCCGGACCCTTAACCGGACCCGGACCCGGACATGGACCCGGACATGGACCCGGACCCTTACCCGGACCCGGACCCGGACCCGGACCCGGACCCGGACCCGGACCCGGACCCGGACCCGGACCCGGACCCGGACCCGGACCCGGACCCTTAACCGGACCCGGACCCGGACATGGACCCGGACATGGACCCGGACCCTTACCCGGACCCGGACCCGGACCCGGACCCGGACCCGGACCCGGACGCGGACCCTGACCCGGACCCGGACCCGGACCTGGACCCGGACCCGGACCCGGACCCGGACGCGGACCCTTACACGGACCCAGACCCGGACCCGGAACCGGACCGGGACCCGGACCCGTCCCGGACCCTTACTCGGACCCCGACCCGGACCCGGAACTGGACCCGGACCCGGACCCGGACCCGGACCCGGACCCGGACCCGGACCCGGACATGGACCCGGATCCTTACCCAGACCCGGACCCGGATAAGGAACCGGACCCGGACCCGGACCCGGACCCGGACCCGGACCCGGACCCGGACCCGAACCCTTACCCAAACCCTGACCCGGACCCGGACCCGGACCCGGACCCGGACCCGGACCCTTACCCGGACCCGGACCCGGACCCGGACCCGAACCCTTACCCAAACCCTGACCCGGACCCGGACCCGGACCCGGACCCGGACCCGGACCCGGACCCGGACCCGGACCCTTACCCGGACCCGGACCCGGACCCGGACATGGACCCGGACCCTTACCTGGACCCGGACCCGGACCCGGACCCGGACCCTTACCCGGACCCGGACCCGGACCCGGACCCTGACCCGGACCCGGACACGGACCCGGACCCGGACACGGACCCTTGCCCGGACCCGGACCCGGTCCCTGACCCGGACCCGGACCCGGACCCGGACATGGACCCGGACCCGGACCCGGACCCTGACCCTGACCCGGACCCGGACCCGGACATGGACCCGGACATGGACCCGGACCCTTACCCGGACCCGGACCCGGACCCGGACCCGAACCCTTACCCAAACCCTGACCCGGACCCGGACCCGGACCCGGACCCGGACCCGGACCCGGACCCGGACCCTTACCCGGACCCGGACCCGGACCCGGACATGGACCCGGACCCTTACCTGGACCCGGACCCGGACCCGGACCCGGACCCTTACCCGGACCCGGACCCGGACCCGGACCCTGACCCGGACCCGGACACGGACCCGGACCCGGACATGGACCCTTGCCCGGACCCGGACCCGGTCCCTGACCCGGACCCGGACCCGGACCCTTACCCAAACCCTGACCCGGACCCGGACCCGGACCCTTACCCGGACCCGGACCCGGACCCGGACCCGAACCCTTACCCAAACCCTGACCCGGACCCGGACCCGGACCCGGACCCGGACCCGGACCCGGACCCGGACCCGGACCCTTACCCGGACCCGGACCCGGACCCGGACATGGACCCGGACCCTTACCTGGACCCGGACCCGGACCCGGACCCGGACCCTTACCCGGACCCGGACCCGGACCCGGACCCTGACCCGGACCCGGACACGGACCCGGACCCGGACCCGGACCCTGACCCTGACCCGGACCCGGACCCGGACATGGACCCGGACATGGACCCGGACCCTTACCCGGACCCGGACCCGGACCCGGACCCGAACCCTTACCCAAACCCTGACCCGGACCCGGACCCGGACCCGGACCCGGACCCGGACCCGGACCCGGACCCTTACCCGGACCCGGACCCGGACCCGGACATGGACCCGGACCCTTACCTGGACCCGGACCCGGACCCGGACCCGGACCCTTACCCGGACCCGGACCCGGACCCGGACCCTGACCCGGACCCGGACACGGACCCGGACCCGGACATGGACCCTTGCCCGGACCCGGACCCGGTCCCTGACCCGGACCCGGACCCGGACCCGGACATAGACCCGGACCCGGACCCGGACCCTGACCCTGACCCGGACCCGGACCCGGACATGGACCCGGACATGGACCCGGACCCTTACCCGGACCCGGACCCGGACCCGGACCCGGACCCGGACCCGGACCCGGACCCGGACCCGGACCCGGACCCGGACCCTTAACCGGACCCGGACCCGGACATGGACCCGGACATGGACCCGGACCCTTACCCGGACCCGGACCCGGACCCGGACCCGGACCCGGACCCGGACCCGGACGCGGACCCTGACCCGGACCCGGACCTGGACCCGGACCCGGACCCGGACCCGGACGCGGACCCTTACACGGACCCGGACCCGGACCCGGAACCAGACCGGGACCCGGACCCGTCCCGGACCCTTACTCGGACCCCGACCCGGACCCGGAACTGGACCCGGACCCGGACCCGGACCCGGACCCGGACCCGGACCCGGACCCGGACCCGGACATGGACCCGGATCCTTACCCAGACCCGGACCCGGACAAGGACCCGGACCCGGACCCGGACCCGGACCCGGACCCGGACCCGGACCCGGACCCGAACCCTTACCCAAACCCTGACCCGGACCCGGACCCGGACCCGGACCCGGACCTGGACCCTTACCCGGACCCGGACCCGGACCCGGACCCGGACCCGAACCCTTACCCAAACCCTGACCCGGACCCGGACCCGGACCCGGACCCGGACCCGGACCCGGACCCGGACCCGGACCCTTACCCGGACCCGGACCCGGACCCGGACATGGACCCGGACCCTTACCTGGACCCGGACCCGGACCCGGACCCGGACCCTTACCCGGACCCGGACCCGGACCCGGACCCTGACCCGGACCCGGACACGGACCCGGACCCGGACACGGACCCTTGCCCGGACCCGGACCCGGTCCCTGACCCGGACCCGGACCCGGACCCGGACATGGACCCGGACCCGGACCCGGACCCTGACCCTGACCCGGACCCGGACCCGGACCCGGACCCGGACCCGGACCCGGACCCGGACCCTTACCCGGACCCGGACCCGGACCCGGACCCGGACATGGACCCGGACCCTTACCCAGACCCGGACCCGGACCCGGACCCGGACCCGGACCCGGACCCGGACCCGGACATGGACCCGGACCCTTACCCAGACCCGGACCCGGACCCGGACCCGGACCCTTACCCGGACCCGGACCCGGACCCGGACCCGGACCCGGACCCGGACCCTTGCCCAGACCCGGACCCGGACCCTGACACGGACCCGGACCCGGACCCGGACATGGACCCGGACCCGGACCCGGACCCGGACACGGACCCGGACACGGACACGGACCCGGACCCGGACCCGGACACGGACCCGGACCCGGACCCGGACATGGACCCGGATCCTTACCGAGACCCGGACCCGGACAAGGACCCGGACCCGGACCCTTTCCCGGAACCGGACCCGGACCCGGACCCGGACCCGGACCCGGACCCGGACCCGGACCCGGACCCGGACCCGGACCCTTACCCGGATCCGGACCCGGACCCGGACCCGGACCCGGACCCGGACCCTTTCCCGGACCCGGACCCGGACCCGGACATGGACCCGGACCCTTACCCGGACCCGGACACGGACACGGACACGGACCTGGACCCGGACCCGGACCCGGACCCTTACCCGGACCCGGACACGGACCCGGACCCGGACCCGGACCCGGACCCGGACCCGGACCCGGACCCGGACCTGGACCCGGACCCGGACCCGGACCCGGACCCGGACCCGGACCCGGACCCGGACCCGGACCCGGACCCGGACCCTTAACCGGACCCAGACCCGGACCCGGACATGGACCCGGACCCTTACCTGGACCCGGACCCGGACCCGGACCCGGACCCGGACATGGACCCGGATCCTTACCCAGACCCGGACCCGGACAAGGACCCGGACCCGGACCCGGACCAGGACCCGAACCCTTACCCAAACCCTGACCCGGACCCGGACCCGGACCCGGACCCGGACCCTGACCCGGACCCTGACCCGGACCCGGACCCGGACCCGTACCCGGACCCGGACGCGGACCCTTACACGGACCCGGACCCGGACCCGGACCCGGACCGGGACCCGGACCCGGACCCGGACCCTTACCCGGACCCCGACCCGGACCCGGAACCGGACCCGGACCCGGACCCGGACCCGGACCCGGACCCGGACCCGGACGCGGACCCTGACCCGGACCCGGACCTGGACCCGGACCCGGACCCGGACCCGGACGCGGACCCTTACACGGACCCGGACCCGGACCCGGAACCAGACCGGGACCCGGACCCGTCCCGGACCCTTACTCGGACCCCGACCCGGACCCGGAACTGGACCCGGACCCGGACCCGGACCCGGACCCGGACCCGGACCCGGACCCGGACCCGGACATGGACCCGGATCCTTACCCAGACCCGGACCCGGACAAGGACCCGGACCCGGACCCGGACCCGGACCCGGACCCGGACCCGGACCCGGACCCGAACCCTTACCCAAACCCTGACCCGGACCCGGACCCGGACCCGGACCCGGACCTGGACCCTTACCCGGACCCGGACCCGGACCCGGACCCGGACCCGAACCCTTACCCAAACCCTGACCCGGACCCGGACCCGGACCCGGACCCGGACCCGGACCCGGACCCGGACCCGGACCCTTACCCGGACCCGGACCCGGACCCGGACATGGACCCGGACCCTTACCTGGACCCGGACCCGGACCCGGACCCGGACCCTTACCCGGACCCGGACCCGGACCCGGACCCTGACCCGGACCCGGACACGGACCCGGACCCGGACACGGACCCTTGCCCGGACCCGGACCCGGTCCCTGACCCGGACCCGGACCCGGACCCGGACATGGACCCGGACCCGGACCCGGACCCTGACCCTGACCCGGACCCGGACCCGGACCCGGACCCGGACCCGGACCCGGACCCGGACCCTTACCCGGACCCGGACCCGGACCCGGACCCGGACATGGACCCGGACCCTTACCCAGACCCGGACCCGGACCCGGACCCGGACCCGGACCCGGACCCGGACCCGGACATGGACCCGGACCCTTACCCAGACCCGGACCCGGACCCGGACCCGGACCCTTACCCGGACCCGGACCCGGACCCGGACCCGGACCCGGACCCGGACCCTTGCCCAGACCCGGACCCGGACCCTGACACGGACCCGGACCCGGACCCGGACATGGACCCGGACCCGGACCCGGACCCGGACACGGACCCGGACACGGACACGGACCCGGACCCGGACCCGGACACGGACCCGGACCCGGACCCGGACATGGACCCGGATCCTTACCGAGACCCGGACCCGGACAAGGACCCGGACCCGGACCCTTTCCCGGAACCGGACCCGGACCCGGACCCGGACCCGGACCCGGACCCGGACCCGGACCCGGACCCGGACCCGGACCCTTACCCGGATCCGGACCCGGACCCGGACCCGGACCCGGACCCGGACCCTTTCCCGGACCCGGACCCGGACCCGGACATGGACCCGGACCCTTACCCGGACCCGGACACGGACACGGACACGGACCTGGACCCGGACCCGGACCCGGACCCTTACCCGGACCCGGACACGGACCCGGACCCGGACCCGGACCCGGACCCGGACCCGGACCCGGACCCGGACCTGGACCCGGACCCGGACCCGGACCCGGACCCGGACCCGGACCCGGACCCGGACCCGGACCCGGACCCGGACCCTTAACCGGACCCAGACCCGGACCCGGACATGGACCCGGACCCTTACCTGGACCCGGACCCGGACCCGGACCCGGACCCGGACATGGACCCGGATCCTTACCCAGACCCGGACCCGGACAAGGACCCGGACCCGGACCCGGACCAGGACCCGAACCCTTACCCAAACCCTGACCCGGACCCGGACCCGGACCCGGACCCGGACCCTGACCCGGACCCTGACCCGGACCCGGACCCGGACCCGTACCCGGACCCGGACGCGGACCCTTACACGGACCCGGACCCGGACCCGGACCCGGACCGGGACCCGGACCCGGACCCGGACCCTTACCCGGACCCCGACCCGGACCCGGAACCGGACCCGGACCCGGACCCGGACCCGGACCCGGACCCGGACCCGGACCCGGACATGGACCCGGATCCTTACCCAGACCCGGACCCGGACAAGGACCCGGACCCGGACCCTTACCCGGACCCGGACCCGGACCCGGACCCGGACCCGGACCCGGACCCGGACACGGACCCGGACCCAGACCCGGACCCGGACCCGGACCCGGACCCGGACCCGGACCCGGACCCGGACCCTTGCCCGGACCCGGACCCGGACCCGGACCCTGACCCGGACCCGGACCCGGACCCGGACCCTTACCCGGATCCGGACCCGGACCGGGACCCGGACCCGGACCCGGACCCTTACCCGGACCCGGACATGGACCCGGATCCTTACCCAGACCCGGACCCGGACAAGGACCCGGACCCGGACCCGGACCAGGACCCGAACCCTTACCCAAACCCTGACCCGGACCCGGACCCGGACCCGGACCCGGACCCTGACCCGGACCCTGACCCGGACCCGGACCCGGACCCGTACCCGGACCCGGACGCGGACCCTTACACGGACCCGGACCCGGACCCGGACCCGGACCGGGACCCGGACCCGGACCCGGACCCTTACCCGGACCCCGACCCGGACCCGGAACCGGACCCGGACCCGGACCCGGACCCGGACCCGGACCCGGACCCGGACCCGGACATGGACCCGGATCCTTACCCAGACCCGGACCCGGACAAGGACCCGGACCCGGACCCTTACCCGGACCCGGACCCGGACCCGGACCCGGACCCGGACCCGGACCCGGACACGGACACGGACCCGGACCCAGACCCGGACCCGGACCCGGACCCGGACCCGGACCCGGACCCGGACCCGGACCCGGACCCTTGCCCGGACCCGGACCCGGACCCGGACCCTGACCCGGACCCGGACCCGGACCCGGACCCTTACCCGGATCCGGACCCGGACCCGGACCCGGACCCGGACCCGGACCCTTACCCGGACCCGGACCCGGACCCGGACATGGACCCGGACCCTTACCCGGACCCGGACACGGACCCGGACCCGGACCCGGACCCGGACGCGGACCCGGACCCGGACATGGACCCGGATCCTTACCCAGACCCGGACCCGGACAAGGACCCGGACCCGGACCCGGACCCGGACCCGGACCCGGACCCGGACCCGGACCCGAACCCTTACCCAAACCCTGACCCGGACCCGGACCCGGACCCGGACCCGGACCCGGAACCGGACCCTTGCCCGGAACCGGACCCGGACCCGGACATGGACCCGGATCCTTACCCAGACCCGGACCCGGACAAGGACCCGGACCCGGACCCGGACCCGGACCCGGACCCGGACCCGGACCCGGACCCGGACCCGAACCCTTACCCAAACCCTGACCCTGACCCGGACCCGGACCCGGACCCGGACCCGGACCCGGACCCGGACCCGGACCCGGACCCGGACCCTTACCCGGACCCGGACCCGGACCCGGACCCGAACCCTTACCCAAACCCTGACCCGGACCCGGACCCGGACCCGGACCCGGACCCGGACCCGGACCCTTACCCGGACCCGGACCCGGACCCGGACATGGACCCGGACCCTTACCTGGACCCGGACCCGGACCCGGACCCGGACCCTTACCCGGACCCGGACCCGGACCCGGACCCTGACCCGGACCCGGACACGGACCCGGACCCGGACACGGACCCTTGCCCGGACCCGGACCCGGTCCCTGACCCGGACCCGGACCCGGACCCGGACATGGACCCGGACCCGGACCCGGACCCTGACCCTGACCCGGACCCGGACCCGGACCCGGACCCGGACCCGGACCCGGACCCGGACCCTTACCCGGACCCGGACCCGGACCCGGACCCAGACATGGACCCGGACCCTTACCCAGACCCGGACCCGGACCCGGACCCGGACCCGGACCCGGACCCGGACCCGGACATGGACCCGGACCCTTACCCAGACCCGGACCCGGACCCGGACCCGGACCCTTACCCGGACCCGGACCCGGACCCGGACCCGGACCCGGACCCGGACCCTTGCCCGGACCCGGACCCGGACCCTGACACGGACCCGGACCCGGACCCGGACATGGACCCGGACCCGGACCCGGACCCGGACACGGACCCGGACCCGGACACGGACCCGGACCCGGACCCGGACACGGACCCGGACCCGGACCCGGACATGGACCCGGATCCTTACCGAGACCCGGACCCGGACAAGGACCCGGACCCGGACCCTTACCCGGAACCGGACCCGGACCCGGACCCGGACCCGGACCCGGACCCGGACCCGGACCCGGACCCGGACCCGGACCCTTACCCGGATCCGGACCCGGACCCGGACCCGGACCCGGACCCGGACCCTTACCCGGACCCGGACCCGGACCCGGACATGGACCCGGACCCTTACCCGGACCCGGACACGGACACGGACACGGACCTGGACCCGGACCCGGACCCGGACCCTTACCCGGACCCGGACACGGACCCGGACCCGGACCCGGACCCGGACCCGGACCCGGACCCAGACCCGGACCTGGACCCGGACCCGGACCCGGACCCGGACCCGGACCCGGACCCGGACCCGGACCCTTAACCGGACCCGGACCCGGACCCGGACATGGACCCGGACCCTTACCTGGACCCGGACCCGGACCCGGACCCGGACCCGGACATGGACCCGGATCCTTACCCAGACCCAGACCCGGACAAGGACCCGGACCCGGACCCGGACCAGGACCCGAACCCTTACCCAAACCCTGACCCGGACCCGGACCCGGACCCGGACCCGGACCCGGACCCGGACCCGGACATGGACCCGGATCCTTACCCAGACCCGGACCCGGACAAGGACCCGGACCCGGACCCGGACCCGGACCCGGACCCGGACCCGGACCCGGACCCGAACCCTTACCCAAACCCTGACCCGGACCCGGACCCGGACCCGGACCCGGACCTGGACCCTTACCCGGACCCGGACCCGGACCCGGACCCGGACCCGAACCCTTACCCAAACCCTGACCCGGACCCGGACCCGGACCCGGACCCGGACCCGGACCCGGACCCGGACCCGGACCCTTACCCGGACCCGGACCCGGACCCGGACATGGACCCGGACCCTTACCTGGACCCGGACCCGGACCCGGACCCGGACCCTTACCCGGACCCGGACCCGGACCCGGACCCTGACCCGGACCCGGACACGGACCCGGACCCGGACACGGACCCTTGCCCGGACCCGGACCCGGTCCCTGACCCGGACCCGGACCCGGACCCGGACATGGACCCGGACCCGGACCCGGACCCTGACCCTGACCCGGACCCGGACCCGGACCCGGACCCGGACCCGGACCCGGACCCGGACCCTTACCCGGACCCGGACCCGGACCCGGACCCGGACATGGACCCGGACCCTTACCCAGACCCGGACCCGGACCCGGACCCGGACCCGGACCCGGACCCGGACCCGGACATGGACCCGGACCCTTACCCAGACCCGGACCCGGACCCGGACCCGGACCCGGACCCTTACCCGGACCCGGACCCGGACCCGGACCCGGACCCGGACCCGGACCCTTGCCCAGACCCGGACCCGGACCCTGACACGGACCCGGACCCGGACCCGGACATGGACCCGGACCCGGACCCGGACCCGGACACGGACCCGGACACGGACACGGACCCGGACCCGGACCCGGACACGGACCCGGACCCGGACCCGGACATGGACCCGGATCCTTACCGAGACCCGGACCCGGACAAGGACCCGGACCCGGACCCTTTCCCGGAACCGGACCCGGACCCGGACCCGGACCCGGACCCGGACCCGGACCCGGACCCGGACCCGGACCCGGACCCTTACCCGGATCCGGACCCGGACCCGGACCCGGACCCGGACCCGGACCCTTTCCCGGACCCGGACCCGGACCCGGACATGGACCCGGACCCTTACCCGGACCCGGACACGGACACGGACACGGACCTGGACCCGGACCCGGACCCGGACCCTTACCCGGACCCGGACACGGACCCGGACCCGGACCCGGACCCGGACCCGGACCCGGACCCGGACCCGGACCTGGACCCGGACCCGGACCCGGACCCGGACCCGGACCCGGACCCGGACCCGGACCCGGACCCGGACCCTTAACCGGACCCAGACCCGGACCCGGACATGGACCCGGACCCTTACCTGGACCCGGACCCGGACCCGGACCCGGACCCGGACATGGACCCGGATCCTTACCCAGACCCGGACCCGGACAAGGACCCGGACCCGGACCCGGACCAGGACCCGAACCCTTACCCAAACCCTGACCCGGACCCGGACCCGGACCCGGACCCGGACCCTGACCCGGACCCTGACCCGGACCCGGACCCGGACCCGTACCCGGACCCGGACGCGGACCCTTACACGGACCCGGACCCGGACCCGGACCCGGACCGGGACCCGGACCCGGACCCGGACCCTTACCCGGACCCCGACCCGGACCCGGAACCGGACCCGGACCCGGACCCGGACCCGGACCCGGACCCGGACCCGGACCCGGACATGGACCCGGATCCTTACCCAGACCCGGACCCGGACAAGGACCCGGACCCGGACCCTTACCCGGACCCGGACCCGGACCCGGACCCGGACCCGGACCCGGACCCGGACACGGACCCGGACCCAGACCCGGACCCGGACCCGGACCCGGACCCGGACCCGGACCCGGACCCGGACCCTTGCCCGGACCCGGACCCGGACCCGGACCCTGACCCGGACCCGGACCCGGACCCGGACCCTTACCCGGATCCGGACCCGGACCGGGACCCGGACCCGGACCCGGACCCTTACCCGGACCCGGACATGGACCCGGATCCTTACCCAGACCCGGACCCGGACAAGGACCCGGACCCGGACCCGGACCAGGACCCGAACCCTTACCCAAACCCTGACCCGGACCCGGACCCGGACCCGGACCCGGACCCTGACCCGGACCCTGACCCGGACCCGGACCCGGACCCGTACCCGGACCCGGACGCGGACCCTTACACGGACCCGGACCCGGACCCGGACCCGGACCGGGACCCGGACCCGGACCCGGACCCTTACCCGGACCCCGACCCGGACCCGGAACCGGACCCGGACCCGGACCCGGACCCGGACCCGGACCCGGACCCGGACCCGGACATGGACCCGGATCCTTACCCAGACCCGGACCCGGACAAGGACCCGGACCCGGACCCTTACCCGGACCCGGACCCGGACCCGGACCCGGACCCGGACCCGGACACGGACACGGACCCGGACCCAGACCCGGACCCGGACCCGGACCCGGACCCGGACCCGGACCCGGACCCGGACCCTTGCCCGGACCCGGACCCGGACCCGGACCCTGACCCGGACCCGGACCCGGACCCGGACCCTTACCCGGATCCGGACCCGGACCCGGACCCGGACCCGGACCCGGACCCTTACCCGGACCCGGACCCGGACCCGGACATGGACCCGGACCCTTACCCGGACCCGGACACGGACCCGGACCCGGACCCGGACCCGGACGCGGACCCGGACCCGGACATGGACCCGGACCCGGACCCGGACCCGGACCCGGACCCGAACCCTTACCCAAACCCTGACCCGGACCCGGACCCGGACCCGGACCCGGACCCGGAACCGGACCCTTACCCGGAACCGGACCCGGACCCGGACATGGACCCGGATCCTTACCCAGACCCGGACCCGGACAAGGACCCGGACCCGGACCCGGACCCGGACCCGGACCCGGACCCGGACCCGGACCCGGACCCGAACCCTTACCCAAACCCTGACCCGGACCCGGACCCGGACCCGGACCCGGACCCGGAACCGGACCCTTACCCGGAACCGGACCCGGACCCGGACATGGACCCGGATCCTTACCCAGACCCGGACCCGGACAAGGACCCGGACCCGGACCCGGACCCGGACCCGGACCCGGACCCGGACCCGGACCCGAACCCTTACCCAAACCCTGACCCTGACCCGGACCCGGACCCGGACCCGGACCCGGACCCGGACCCGGACCCGGACCCGGACCCGGACCCTTACCCGGACCCGGACCCGGACCCGGACCCGAACCCTTACCCAAACCCTGACCCGGACCCGGACCCGGACCCGGACCCGGACCCGGACCCGGACCCTTACCCGGACCCGGACCCGGACCCGGACATGGACCCGGACCCTTACCTGGACCCGGACCCGGACCCGGACCCGGACCCTTACCCGGACCCGGACCCGGACCCGGACCCTGACCCGGACCCGGACACGGACCCGGACCCGGACACGGACCCTTGCCCGGACCCGGACCCGGTCCCTGACCCGGACCCGGACCCGGACCCGGACATGGACCCGGACCCGGACCCGGACCCTGACCCTGACCCGGACCCGGACCCGGACCCGGACCCGGACCCGGACCCGGACCCGGACCCTTACCCGGACCCGGACCCGGACCCGGACCCAGACATGGACCCGGACCCTTACCCAGACCCGGACCCGGACCCGGACCCGGACCCGGACCCGGACCCGGACCCGGACCCGGACATGGACCCGGACCCTTACCCAGACCCGGACCCGGACCCGGACCCGGACCCTTACCCGGACCCGGACCCGGACCCGGACCCGGACCCGGACCCGGACCCTTGCCCGGACCCGGACCCGGACCCTGACACGGACCCGGACCCGGACCCGGACATGGACCCGGACCCGGACCCGGACCCGGACACGGACCCGGACCCGGACACGGACCCGGACCCGGACCCGGACACGGACCCGGACCCGGACCCGGACATGGACCCGGATCCTTACCGAGACCCGGACCCGGACAAGGACCCGGACCCGGACCCTTACCCGGAACCGGACCCGGACCCGGACCCGGACCCGGACCCGGACCCGGACCCGGACCCGGACCCGGACCCGGACCCTTACCCGGATCCGGACCCGGACCCGGACCCGGACCCGGACCCGGACCCTTACCCGGACCCGGACCCGGACCCGGACATGGACCCGGACCCTTACCCGGACCCGGACACGGACACGGACACGGACCTGGACCCGGACCCGGACCCGGACCCTTACCCGGACCCGGACACGGACCCGGACCCGGACCCGGACCCGGACCCGGACCCGGACCCAGACCCGGACCTGGACCCGGACCCGGACCCGGACCCGGACCCGGACCCGGACCCGGACCCGGACCCGGACCCTTAACCGGACCCGGACCCGGACCCGGACATGGACCCGGACCCTTACCTGGACCCGGACCCGGACCCGGACCCGGACCCGGACATGGACCCGGATCCTTACCCAGACCCAGACCCGGACAAGGACCCGGACCCGGACCCGGACCAGGACCCGAACCCTTACCCAAACCCTGACCCGGACCCGGACCCGGACCCGGACCCTGACCCTGACCCGGACCCTGACCCGGACCCGGACCCGGACCCGTACCCGGACCCGGACGCGGACCCTTACACGGACCCGGACCCGGACCCGGACCCGGACCGGGACCCGGACCCGGACCCGGACCCTTACCCGGACCCCGACCCGGACCCGGAACCGGACCCGGACCCGGACCCGGACCCGGACCCGGACCCGGACCCGGACCCGGACATGGACCCGGATCCTTACCCAGACCCGGACCCGGACAAGGACCCGGACCCGGACCCTTACCCGGACCCGGACCCGGACCCGGACCCGGACCCGGACCCGGACCCGGACACGGACCCGGACCCAGACCCGGACCCGGACCCGGACCCGGACCCGGACCCGGACCCTTGCCCGGACCCGGACCCGGACCCGGACCCTGACCCGGACCCGGACCCGGACCCGGACCCTTACCCGGATCCGGACCCGGACCCGGACCCGGACCCGGACCCGGACCCGGACCCTTACCCGGACCCGGACCCGGACCCGGACATGGACCCGGACCCTTACCCGGACCCGGACACGGACCCGGACCCGGACCCGGACCCGGACGCGGACCCGGACCCGGACATGGACCCGGATCCTTACCCAGACCCGGACCCGGACAAGGACCCGGACCCGGACCCGGACCCGGACCCGGACCCGGACCCGGACCCGAACCCTTACCCAAACCCTGACCCGGACCCGGACCCGGACCCGGACGCGGACCCGGAACCGGACCCTTACCCGGACCCGGACCCGGACCCGGACATGGACCCGGATCCTTACCCAGACCCGGACCCGGACAAGGACCCGGACCCGGACCCGGACCCGGACCCGGACCCGGACCCGGACCCGGACCCGGACCCGAACCCTTACCCAAACCCTGACCCTGACCCGGACCCGGACCCGGACCCGGACCCGGACCCGGACCCGGACCCGGACCCGGACCCGGACCCTTACCCGGACCCGGACCCGGACCCTGACCCGGACCCTGACCCGGACCCGGACCCGGACCCGGACCCGGACATGGACCCGGACCCTTACCCGGACCCGGACACGGACACGGACACGGACCTGGACCCGGACCAGGACCCGGACCCTTACCCGGACCCGGACACAGACCCGGACCCGGACCCGGACCCGGACCCGGACCCGGACCCGGACCCAGACCCGGACCTGGACCCGGACCCGGACCCGGACCCGGACCCGGACCCGGACCCGGACCCGGACATGGATCCGGACCCGGACAGGGACCGGGACCAGGACCCTTACACGGACCCGGACCCGGACTCGGACCCGGACCCGGACCCGGACCTGGACCCTTACCCAGACCCGGACCAGGACCCGGACCATGACCCGGACCCGGACCCGGACCCGGACCCGGACCCGGACCCGGACCCGGACCCGGACCCGGACCCGGATCCGGACCCGAACCCGGACCCGGACCCTGATCCGGACCCGGACCCTTACCCGGACCCGGACCCAGACCCGGACCCGGACCCTTACACGGACCCGGACCCGGACCCGGACATGGACCCGGACCCGGACAGGGACCGGGACCAGGACCCTTACCCGGACCCGGACCCGGACCCGGACCCGGACCCGGACATGGACCCGGACCCTTACCCGGACTCGGACCAGGACCCGGACCAGGACCCGGACCCGGACCCGGACCCGGACCCGGACCCGGACCCGGACCCGGACCCGGACATGGATCCGGACCCGGACAGGGACCGGGACCAGGACCCTTACACGGACCCGGACCCGGACTCGGACCCGGACCCGGACCCGGACCCGGACCCGGACCCGGACCCGGACCCTTACCCAGACCCGGACCAGGACCCGGACCAGGACCCGGACCCGGACCCTTACCCGGATCCTGACCTGGACCCGGACCCGGACCTGGACCCGAACCCGGACCCGGACCCTGATCCGGACCTGGACCCGGAACCGGACACTTGCCCGGACCCGGACCCGGACCCTGACCCGGACCCGGACCCGGACCCGGACATGGACCCGGACCTGGACAGGGACCGGGACCAGGACCCTTACATGGACCCGGACCCGGACTCGGACCCGGACCCGGACCCGGACCCGGACCCTTACCCGGACCCGGACCAGGACCCGGACCAGGTCCCGGACCCGGACCTGGACCCGGACCCGGACCCGGACCCGGATCCGGACCCAGACCCAGACCCGGACACTTGCCCGGACCCGGACCCGGACCCTGACCCGGACCCGGATCCGGACCCGGACCCGGACCCGGACCCGAACCCGGACCCGGACCCGGACCCGGACCCGGACCCGGACGCTGACCCGGACCCGGACATGGACCCGGATCCTTACCCAGACCCGGACCCGGACAAGGACCCGGACCCGGACACGGACCCGAACCCTTACCCAAACCCTGACCCGGACACGGACCCGGACCCGGACACGGACACGGACACGGACACGGACACGGACCCGGACCCGGACACGGACCCGGACCCGAACCCTTACCCAAACCCTGACCCGGACACGGACCCGGACCCGGACCCGGACACGGACACGGACACGGACACGGACACGGACCCGGACCCGGACCCGGACCCGAACCCTTACCCAAACCCTGACCCGGACCCGGACCCGGACCCGGACCCGGACCCGGACCCGGACCCGGACCCGGACCCGGACCCGGACCCGGACCCTTACCCGGACCCGTACCCGTACCCGGACATGGACCCGGACCCTTACCCGGACCCGGACCCGGACCCTTACCCGGACCCGGACCCGGACCCGGACCCGGACCCGGACCCGGACCCGGACCCGGACCCGGACACGGACCCTTGCCCGGACCCGGACCCGGACCCTGACCCGGACCCGGACCCGGACCCGGACATGGACCCGGACCCGGACCCGGACCCGGACCCGGACCCGGACCCGGACCCGGACCCGGACCCGGACCCGGACCCGGACATGGACCCGGATCCTTACCCAGACCCGGACCCGGACAAGGACCCGGACCCGGACCCGGACCCGGACCCGAACACTTACCCAAACCCTGACCCGGACCCGGACCCGGACCCGGACCCGGACCCGGACCCGGACCCTTACCCGGACCCGGACCCTTACTCGGACCCGGACCCGGACCCGGACCCGGACCCGGACCCGGACCCGTACCCGGACCCCGACCCGGACCCGGACCCTTACCCGGACATGGACCCGGACCCGGACCCGGACGCGGACCCGGACCCAGACCCGGACCTGGACCCTGACCCGGACCCGGACTCGGACCCTTACCCGGACCCGGTCCCGGACCCGGACCCGGACCCGGACCCGGACCCGGACCCGGACCCGGACCCGGACCCGGACCCGGACCCTTGCCCGGACCCGGACCCGGACCCTGACCCGGACCCGGACCCGGACCCGGATCCTTACCCGGATCCGGACCCGGACCCGGACCCGGACCAGGACCAGGACCCGGACCCGGACCCGGACCCGGACCCTTACCCGGACCCGGACCCGGACCCGGACCCGGAACCGGACATGGACCCGGACCCGGACAGGGACCGGGACCAGGACCCTTACATGGACCCGGACCCGGACTCGGACCCGGACCCGACCCGGACCCGGACCCTTACCCGGACCCGGACCAGGACCCGGACCAGGACCCGGACCCGGACCCTTACCCGGATCCGGACCTGGACCCGGACCCGGACCTGGACCCGGACCCGGACCCGGACCCGGATCCGGACCCAGACCCAGACCCGGACACTTGCCCGGACCCGGACCCGGACCCTGACCCGGACCCGGATCCGGACCCGGACCCTTACCCGGATCCGGACCCGGACCCGGACCCGAACCCGGACCCGGACCCGGACCCGGACCCGGACCCGGACCCGGACGCGGACCCGGACCCGGACATGGACCCGGATCCTTACCCAGACCCGGACCCGGACAAGGACCCGGACCCGGACCCGGACCCGGACCCGGACCCGGACCCGGACCCGGACCCGGACCCGGACCCGGACCCGAACCCTTACCCAAACCCTGACCCGGACACGGACCCGGACCCGGACCCGGACCCGGACACGGACACGGACACGGACACGGACCCGGACCCGGACCCGGACCCGAACCCTTACCCAAACCCTGACCCGGACCCGGACCCGGACCCGGACCCGGACCCGGACCCGGACCCGGACCCTTACCCGGACCCGGACCCGGACCCGGGCCCGGACCCGGACCCGGACCCGGACCCGGACATGGACCCGGACACTTACCCGGACTCGGACCAGGACCCGGACCAGGACCCGGACCCGGACCCGGACCCGGACCCGGACCCGGACCCGGACCCGGACCCGGACATGGATCCGGACCCGGACAGGGACCGGGACCAGGACCCTTACACGGACCCGGACCCGGACTCGGACCCGGACCCGGACCCGGACCCGGACCCTTACCCAGACCCGGACCAGGACCCGGACCCGGACCCGGACCCGGACCCTTACCCGGATCCAGACCTGGACCCGGACCCGGACCTGGACCCGAACCCGGACCCGGACCCGGACCCTGATCCGGACCCGGACCCGGACCCGGACACTTGCCCGGACCCGGACCCGGACCCTGACCCGGACCCGGACCCGGACCCTTACCCGGATCCGGACCCGGACCCGGACCCGGACCCGGACCCGGACATGGACCCGGACCTGGACAGGGACCGGGACAAGGACCCTTACACGGACCCGGACCCGGACTCGGACCCGGACCCGGACCCGGACCCGGACCCTTACCCGGACCCGGACCAGGACCCGGACCAGGACCCGGACCCGGACCCTTACCCGGATCCGGACCTGGACCCGGACCCGGACATGGACCCGGACCCGGACCCGGACCCGGACCTGGACCCGGACCCGGACCCGGACCCGGACATGGACCCGGATCCTTACCCAGACCCGGACCCGGACAAGGACCCGGACCCGGACCCGGACCCGGACCCGAACACTTACCCAAACCCTGACCCGGACCCGGACCCGGACCCGGACCCGGACCCGGACCCTTACCCGGACCCGGACCCTTACTCGGACCCGGACCCGGACCCGGACCCGGACCCGGACCCGGACCCGGACCCGGACCCGGACCCTTACCCGGACCTGGACCCGGACCCGGACCCGGACGCGGACCCGGACCCAGACCCGGACCTGGACCCTGACCCGGACCCGGACTCGGACCCTTACCCGGACCCGGTCCCGGACCCGGACCCGGACCCGGACCCGGACCCGGACCCGGACCCGGACCCTTGCCCGGACCCGGACCCGGACCCTGACCCGGACCTGGACCCGGACCCGGACCCTTACCCGGATCCGGACCCGGACCCGGACCCGGACCAGGACCAGGACCCGGACCCGGACCCGGACGCGGACCCTTACCCGGACCCGGACCCGGACCCGGAACCGGACAAGGACCCGGACCCGGACCCGGACCCGGACCCGGACCCGAACCCTTACCCAAACCCTGACCCGGACCCGGACCCGGACCCGGACCCGGACCCGGACCCGGACCCGGACCCGGACCCTTACCCGGACCCGGACCCGGACCCGGACCCGGACCCGGACCCGGACCCGGACCCGGACCCGGACATGGACCCGGACACTTACCTGGACTCGGACCAGGACCCGGACCAGGACCCGGACCCGGACCCGGACCCGGACCCGGACCCGGACCCGGACCCGGACCCGGACATGGATCCGGACCCGGACAGGGACCGGGACCAGGACCCTTACACGGACCCGGACCCGGACTCGGACCCGGACCCGGACCCGGACCCGGACCCGGACCCTTACCCAGACCCGGACCAGGACCCGGACCCGGACCCGGACCCAGACCCTTACCCGGATCCAGACCTGGACCCGGACCCGGACCTGGACCCGAACCCGGACCCGGACCCTGATCCGGACCCGGACCCGGACCCGGACACTTGCCCGGACCCGGACCCGGACCCTGACCCGGACCCGGACCCGGACACTTACCCGGATCCGGACCCGGAACCGGACCCGGACCCGGACCCGGACATGGACCCGGACCTGGACAGGGACCGGGACAAGGACCCTTACACGGACCCGGACCCGGACTCGGACCCGGACCCGGACCCGGACCCGGACCCTTACCCGGACCCGGACCAGGACCCGGATCCGGACCCAGACCCGGACCCGGACACTTGCCCGGACCCGGACCCGGACCCTGACCCGGACCCGGATCCGGACCCGGACCCTTACCCGGATCCGGACCCGGACCCGAACCCGGACCCGGACCCAGACCCGGACCCGGACCCGGACCCGGACCCGGACATGGACCCGGATCCTTACCCAGACCCGGACCCGGACAAGGACCCGGACCCGGACCCGAACCCGGACCCGGACCCGAACCCTTACCCAAACCCTGACCCGGACACGGACCCGGACCCGGACCCGGACACGGACCCGGACACGGACACGGACCCGGACCCGGACCCGGACCCGAACCCTTACCCAAACGGTGACCCGGACCCGGACCCGGACCCGGACCCGGACCCGGACCCGGACCCGGACATGGACCCGGATCCTTACCCAGACCCGGACCCGGACAAGGACCCGGACCCGGACCCGGACCCGGACCCGAACACTTACCCAAACCCTGACCCGGACCCGGACCCGGACCCGGACCCGGACCCGGACCCTTACCCGGACCCGGACCCTTACTCGGACCCGGACCCGGACCCGGACCCGGACCCGGACCCGGACCCGGACCCGGACCCTTACCCGGACCTGGACCCGGACCCGGACCCGGACGCGGACCCGGACCCAGACCCGGACCTGGACCCTGACCCGGACCCGGACTCGGACCCTTACCCGGACCCGGTCCCGGACCCGGACCCGGACCCGGACCCGGACCCGGACCCGGACCCGGACCCTTGCCCGGACCCGGACCCGGACCCTGACCCGGACCTGGACCCGGACCCGGACCCTTACCCGGATCCGGACCCGGACCCGGACCCGGACCAGGACCAGGACCCGGACCCGGACCCGGACGCGGACCCTTACCCGGACCCGGACCCGGACCCGGAACCGGACAAGGACCCGGACCCGGACCCGGACCCGGACCTGGACCCGAACCCTTACCCAAACCCTGACCCGGACACGGACCCGGACCCGGACCCGGACCCGGACACGGACACGGACACGGACACGGACACGGACCCGGACCCGGACCCGAACCCTTACCCAAACCCTGACCCGGACCCGGACCCGGACCCGGACCCGGACCCGGACCCGGACCCGGACCCGGACCCTTACCCGGACCCGGACCCGGACCCGGACCCGGACCCGGACCCGGACCCGGACCCGGACCCGGACATGGACCCGGACACTTACCCGGACTCGGACCAGGACCCGGACCAGGACCCGGACCCGGACCCGGACCCGGACCCGGACCCGGACCCGGACCCGGACCCGGACCCGGACATGGATCCGGACCCGGACAGGGACCGGGACCAGGACCCTTACACGGACCCGGACCCGGACTCGGACCCGGACCCGGACCCGGACCCGGACCCTTACCCAGACCCGGACCAGGACCCGGACCCGGACCCGGACCCAGACCCTTACCCGGATCCAGACCTGGACCCGGACCCGGACCTGGACCCGAACCCGGACCCGGACCCTGATCCGGACCCGGACCCGGACCCGGACACTTGCCCGGACCCGGACCCGGACCCTGACCCGGACCCGGACCCGGACACTTACCCGGATCCGGACCCGGAACCGGACCCGGACCCGGACCCGGACATGGACCCGGACCTGGACAGGGACCGGGACAAGGACCCTTACACGGACCCGGACCCGGACTCGGACCCGGACCCGGACCCGGACCCGGACCCTTACCCGGACCCGGACCAGGACCCGGATCCGGACCCAGACCCGGACCCGGACACTTGCCCGGACCCGGACCCGGACCCTGACCCGGACCCGGATCCGGACCCGGACCCTTACCCGGATCCGGACCCGGACCCGAACCCGGACCCGGACCCAGACCCGGACCCGGACCCGGACCCGGACCCGGACATGGACCCGGATCCTTACCCAGACCCGGACCCGGACAAGGACCCGGACCCGGACCCGAACCCGGACCCGGACCCGAACCCTTACCCAAACCCTGACCCGGACACGGACCCGGACCCGGACCCGGACACGGACCCGGACACGGACACGGACCCGGACCCGGACCCGGACCCGAACCCTTACCCAAACGGTGACCCGGACCCGGACCCGGACCCGGACCCGGACCCGGACCCGGACCCGGACCCGGACCCGGACATGGACCCGGACCCTTACCCGGACCCGTACCCGTACCCGGACATGGACCCGGACCCTTACCCGGACCCGGACCCGGACCCTTACCCGGACCCGGACCCGGACCCGGACCCGGACCCGGACCCGGACCCGGACCCGGACCCGGACCCGGACCCGGACCCGGACCCTGACCCGGACCCTTACCCAGACCCGGACCTGGACCCGGACCCGGACCCGGACCCGGACCCGGACCCTTACCCGGACCCGGACCCGGACCCGGACATGGACCCGGACCCTTACCCGGACCCGGACCCGGACCCGGACCCTTACCCGGACCCGGACCCGGACCCGGACCCGGACCCGGACCCGGACCCGGACCCGGACCCGGACCCTTACATGGACCCGGACCCGGACTTGGACCCGGACCCGGACCCGGACCCGGACCCTTACCCGGACCCGGACCAGGACCCGGACCAGGACCCTTACATGGACCCGGACCCGGACTCGGACCCGGACCCGGACCCGGACCCAGACCCTTACCCGGACCCGGACCAGGACCCGGACCAGGACCCGGACCCGGACCCTTACCCGGATCCGGACCTGGACCCGGACCCGGACCTGGACCCGGACCCGGACCCGGACCCGGATCGGGACCCAGACCCGGACCCGGACACTTGCCCGGACCCGGACCCGGACCCTGACACGGACCCGGATCCGGACCCGGACCCTTACCCGGATCCGGACCCGGACCCGGACCCGAACCCGGACCCGGACCCGGACCCGGACCCGGACCCGGACCCGGACCCGGACGCGGACCCGGACCCGGACATGGACCCGGATCCTTACCCAGACCCGGACCCGGACAAGGACCCGGACCCGGACCCAGACCCGAACCCTTACCCAAACCCTGACCCTGACCCGGACCCGGACCCGGACCCGGACCCGGACCCGGACCCGGACCCGGACCCGGACCCTTACCCGGACCCGTACCCGTACCCGGACATGGACCCGGACCCGGACCCGGACCCTTACCCGGACCCGGACCCGGACCCGGACCCGGACCCGGACCCGGACCCGGACCCGGACCCGGACCCGGACCCTTGCCCGGACCCGGACCCGGACCCTGACCCGGACCCGGACCCGGACCCGGACCCGGACCCGGACCCGGACCCGGACCCGGACCCGGACCCGGACCCGGACATGGACCCGGATCCTTACCCAGACCCGGACCCGGACAAGGACCCGGACCCGGACCCGGACCCGGACCCGAACACTTACCCAAACCCTGACCCGGACCCGGACCCGGACCCGGACCCGGACCCGGACCCTTACCCGGACCCGGACCCTTACCCGGACCCGGACCCGGACCCGGACCCGGACCCGGACCCGGACCCGGACCCGGACCCGGACCCGGACCCGGACCCGGACCCTTACCCGGACCCGGACCCGGACCCGGACCCGGACCCGGACCCGGACCCAGACCCGGACCTGGACCCTGACCCTGACCCGGACTCGGACCCTTACCCGGACCCGGTCCCGGACCCGGACCCGGACCCGGACCCGGACCCGGACTCGGACCCTTACCCGGACCCGGTCCCGGACCCTGACCCTGAACCGGACCCGGACCCAGACCCGGACCCTTACCCGGATCCGGACACTTACCCGGACCCGGACCCGGCCCCGGCCCCGGCCCCGGACCCGGACCCTTACCCGGACCCGGACCCGGACCCGGACCCGGACCCGGACCCGGACACGGACCCGGACCCGGACATGGACCTGGACCGGGACCCAGCACCGGACCCGGACCCGGACCCGAACCCGGACCCGGACCCGGACCCGGACCCGGACCCTTACACGGACCCGGACCCGGACCCGGACAAGGACCCAGACCGGAACCCGTACCCTGACCCGTACCCGTACCCGGATCCGGATCCGGACCCGGACCCGAACCCGGACCCGGACCCGGACACGGACCCGGACCCGGACCCTTACAAGGACCCGGACCCGGACCCGGACCCGGACCCGGACCCGGACCCGGACCCGGACACGGACACGGACATGGACCCGGACACGGACACGGACACGGACACGGACCCTTACACGGACACGGACCCGGACACGGACACGGACACGGACACGGACACGGACACGGACCCTGACACGGACCCGGACACGGACCCGGACACGGACCCGGACTGGGACACTTGCCCGGATCCGGACCCGGACACGGACCCGGACCCGGACCCTGACCCAGACCCTGACCCGGACCCGGACCCTTACCCGGACCCGGACCCTTACCCGGACCCGGACCCGGACCCGGACCCGGACCCAGACCCGGACCCTTACCCGGATCCGGACACTTACCCGGACCCGGACCCGGCCCCGGCCCCGGCCCCGGACCCGGACCCTTACCCGGACCCGGACCCGGACCCGGACCCGGACCCGGACCCGGACACGGACACGGACCCGGACCCGGACATGGACCTGGACCGGGACCCAGCACCGGACCCGGACCCGGACCCGAACCCGGACCCGGACCCGGACCCGGACCCGGACCCTTACACGGACCCGGACCCGGACCCGGACAAGGACCCAGACCGGAACCCGTACCCGGACCCGTACCCGTACCCGGATCCGGATCCGGACCCGGACCCGAACCCGGACCCGGACCCGGACACGGACCCGGACCCGGACCCTTACAAGGACCCGGACCCGGACCCGGACCCGGACCCGGACCCGGACCCGGACCCGGACCCGGACACGGACACGGACACGGACATGGACACGGACACGGACACGGACACGGACACGGACCCTTACACGGACACGGACACGGACACGGACACGGACACGGACACGGACACGGACACGGACCCTGACACGGACACGGACACGGACCCGGACACGGACCCGGACTGGGACACTTGCCCGGATCCGGACCCGGACCCGGACCCGGACCCGGACCCTGACCCAGACCCTGACCCGGACCCGGACCCTTACCCGGACCCGGACCGTTACCCGGACCCGGACCCGGACCCGGACCCGGACCCTTACCCGGACCCGGACTTGGACCCGGACCCGGATGCGGACCCGGACCCTTACATGGACCCGGACCCGGACTTGGACCCGGACCCGGACCCGGACCCGGACCCTTACCCGGACCCGGACCAGGACCCGGACCAGGACCCTTACATGGACCCGGACCCGGACTCGGACCCGGACCCGGACCCGGACCCAGACCCTTACCCGGACCCGGACCAGGACCCGGACCAGGACCCGGACCCGGACCCTTACCCGGATCCGGACCTGGACCCGGACCCGGACCTGGACCCGGACCCGGACCCGGACCCGGATCGGGACCCAGACCCGGACCCGGACACTTGCCCGGACCCGGACCCGGACCCTGACCCGGACCCGGATCCGGACCCGGACCCTTACCCGGATCCGGACCCGGACCCGGACCCGAACCCGGACCCGGACCCGGACCCGGACCCGGACCCGGACCCGGACCCGGACGCGGACCCGGACCCGGACATGGACCCGGATCCTTACCCAGACCCGGACCCGGACAAGGACCCGGACCCGGACCCAGACCCGAACCCTTACCCAAACCCTGACCCTGACCCGGACCCGGACCCGGACCCGGACCCGGACCCGGACCCGGACCCGGACCCGGACCCTTACCCGGACCCGTACCCGTACCCGGACATGGACCCGGACCCGGACCCGGACCCTTACCCGGACCCGGACCCGGACCCGGACCCTTACCCGGACCCGGACCCGGACCCGGACCCGGACCCGGACCCGGACCCAGACCCGGACCTGGACCCTGACCCTGACCCGGACTCGGACCCTTACCCGGACCCGGTCCCGGACCCGGACCCGGACCCGGACCCGGACCCGGACTCGGACCCTTACCCGGACCCGGTCCCGGACCCTGACCCTGAACCGGACCCGGACCCAGACCCGGACCCTTACCCGGATCCGGACACTTACCCGGACCCGGACCCGGCCCCGGCCCCGGCCCCGGACCCGGACCCTTACCCGGACCCGGACCCGGACCCGGACCCGGACCCGGACCCGGACACGGACCCGGACCCGGACATGGACCTGGACCGGGACCCAGCACCGGACCCGGACCCGGACCCGAACCCGGACCCGGACCCGGACCCGGACCCGGACCCTTACACGGACCCGGACCCGGACCCGGACAAGGACCCAGACCGGAACCCGTACCCTGACCCGTACCCGTACCCGGATCCGGATCCGGACCCGGACCCGAACCCGGACCCGGACCCGGACACGGACCCGGACCCGGACCCTTACAAGGACCCGGACCCGGACCCGGACCCGGACCCGGACCCGGACCCGGACCCGGACACGGACACGGACATGGACCCGGACACGGACACGGACACGGACACGGACCCTTACACGGACACGGACCCGGACACGGACACGGACACGGACACGGACACGGACACGGACCCTGACACGGACCCGGACACGGACCCGGACACGGACCCGGACTGGGACACTTGCCCGGATCCGGACCCGGACACGGACCCGGACCCGGACCCTGACCCAGACCCTGACCCGGACCCGGACCCTTACCCGGACCCGGACCCTTACCCGGACCCGGACCCGGACCCGGACCCGGACCCAGACCCGGACCCTTACCCGGATCCGGACACTTACCCGGACCCGGACCCGGCCCCGGCCCCGGCCCCGGACCCGGACCCTTACCCGGACCCGGACCCGGACCCGGACCCGGACCCGGACCCGGACACGGACACGGACCCGGACCCGGACATGGACCTGGACCGGGACCCAGCACCGGACCCGGACCCGGACCCGAACCCGGACCCGGACCCGGACCCGGACCCGGACCCTTACACGGACCCGGACCCGGACCCGGACAAGGACCCAGACCGGAACCCGTACCCGGACCCGTACCCGTACCCGGATCCGGATCCGGACCCGGACCCGAACCCGGACCCGGACCCGGACACGGACCCGGACCCGGACCCTTACAAGGACCCGGACCCGGACCCGGACCCGGACCCGGACCCGGACCCGGACCCGGACCCGGACACGGACACGGACACGGACATGGACACGGACACGGACACGGACACGGACACGGACCCTTACACGGACACGGACACGGACACGGACACGGACACGGACACGGACACGGACACGGACCCTGACACGGACACGGACACGGACCCGGACACGGACCCGGACTGGGACACTTGCCCGGATCCGGACCCGGACCCGGACCCGGACCCGGACCCTGACCCAGACCCTGACCCGGACCCGGACCCTTACCCGGACCCGGACCGTTACCCGGACCCGGACCCGGACCCGGACCCGGACCCTTACCCGGACCCGGACCCGGACCCGGACCCGGACCCGGACCCGGACCCGGACCCGGACAGGGACCGGGACCAGGACCCTTACCCGGAACCGGACCAGGACCCGGACCCTTACCCGGACCCGGACCCGGACCCTTACACGGACCCGGACCCGGACCCGGACAAGGACCCAGACCGGAACCCATACCCGGACCCGTACCTGGACCCGGATCCGGACCCGGACCCGAACCCGGACCCGGACACGGACACGGACCCGGACCCGGACCCTTACACGGACCCGGACCCGGACCCGGACCCGGACCCGGACCCGGACCCGGACCCGGACCCGGACCCGGACACGGACACGGACCCGGACCCGGACCCGGACCCGGACCCGGACACGGACCCTTACATGGACACGGACCCGGACCCGGACACGGACACGGACACGGACACGGACACGGACCCGGACCCTGACACGGACCCGGACACGGACCCGGACACGGACCCGGACACGGACCCGGACTGGGACACTTGCCCGGATCCGGACCCGGACCCAGACCCGGACCCGGACCCTGACCCAGACCCTGACCCGGACCCGGACCCTTACCCGGACCCGGACCCGGACCCGGACCCGGACCCGGACCCGGACCCGGACCCGGACCCGGACCCTTACCCGGACCCGGACTTGGACCCGGACCCGGATGCGGACACGGACCCGGACCCGGACCGGGACCGGGACCAGGACCCTTACCCAGAACCGGACCAGGACCCGGACCCTTACCCGGACCCGGATCCGGACCCGGACCCGGACCCGGACCCGGACCCGGACCCGGACCCGGACCCGGACCCGGACCCTTACACGGAGACGGACCCGGACCCGGACCCGGACACGGACACGGACACGGACCCAGACCCGGACACGGACCCGGACACGGACCCGGACACGGACCCGGACCGGGACACTTGCCCGGACCCGGACCCGGACCCGGACCCGGACAAGGACCCGGACCGGAACCCGGACCCGGACCCGGACCCGGACCCGGACCCTTACCCGGACCCGGACCCGGACCCTTACACGGACCCGGACCCGGACCCGGACCCGGACAAGGACCCGGACCGGAACCCGGACCCGGACCCGGACCCGGACCCGGACCCGGACCCTTACCCGGACCCGGACCCGGACCCTTACACGGACCTGGACCCGGACCCGGACAAGGACCCAGACCGGAACCCGTACCCGGACCCATACCCGGACCCGGATCCGGACCCGGACCCGCACCCGGACCCGGACCCGGACACGGACCCGGACCCGGACCCTGACCCGGACCCGGACCCTTACCCGGACCCGGACCCGGACCCGGACCCGGACCCGGACCCGGACCCGGACCCGGACCCTTACCCGGACCCGGACTTGGACCCGGACCCGGATGCGGACCCGGACCCGGACCCGGACCGGGACCGGGACCAGGACCCTTACCCGGAACCGGACCAGGACCCGGACCCTTACCCGGACCCGGATCCGGACCCGGACCCGGACCCGGACCCGGACCCGGACCCGGACCCGGACCCGGACCCGGACCCGGACCCTTACACGGAGACGGACCCGGACACGGACACGGACACGGACACGGACCCAGACCCGGACACGGACCCGGACACGGACCCGGACACGGACCCGGACCGGGACACTTGCCCGGACCCGGACCCGGACCCGGACCCGGACAAGGACCCGGACCGGAACCCGGACCCGGACCCGGACCCGGACCCGGACCCGGACCCGGACCCGAACCCGGACCCGGACCCGGACCCGGACCCGGACCCGGACCCAGACCCGGACATGGACCCGGATCCTTACCCAGACCCGGACCCGGACAAGGACCCGGACCCGGACCCGGACCCGGACCCGAACACTTACCCAAACCCTGACCCGGACCCGGACCCGGACCCGGACCCGGACCCGGACCCGGACCCTTACCCGGACCCGGACCCGGACCCGGACCCGGACATGGACCCGGACCCTTACCCGGACCCGGACCCGGACCCGGACCCGGACCCGGACCCTTACCCGGACCTGGACCCGGACCCGGACCCGGACCCGGACCCGGACCCAGACCCAGACCTGGACCCTGACCCGGACCCGGACTCGGACCCTTACCCGGACCCGGTCCCGGACCCGGACCCGGACCCGGACCCGGACCCGGACCCTTGCCCGGACCCGGACCCTGACCCTGACCCGGACCCGGACCCGGACCCAGACCCGGACCCTTACCCGGATCCGGACACTTACCCGGACCCGGCCCCAGCCCCGGCCCCGGACCCGGACCCGGACCCTTACCCGGACCCGGACCCGGACCCGGACCCGGACACGGACCCGGACCCGGACATGGACCCGGACCGGGACCGGGACCCAGACCCGGACCCGGACCCGGACCCGGACCCGAACCCGGACCCAGACCCGGACACGGACCCGGACCCTTACACGGACCCGGACCCGGACCCGGACAAGGACCCAGACCGGAACCCGTACCCGGACCCGTACCCGGACCCGGATCCGGACCCGGACCCGAACCCGGACCCGGACCTTGACACGGACCCGGACCCGGACCCAGACCCGGACCCGGACCCGGACCCGGACCCGGACACGGACACGGACACGGACCCGGACCCGGACACGGACCCGGACACGGACCCTTACACGGACACGGAAACGGACCCGGACCCGGACAGGGACACGGACACGGACACGGACACGGACACGGACCCGGACACGGACCCGGACACGGACCCGGACTGGGACACTTGCCCGGATCCGGACACGGACACGGACCCGGACACGGACCCGGACCCGGACCCAGAACCTTACACGGACCCGGACCCGGACCCGGACCCGGACCCGGACCCGGTCCCGGACCCGGACCCGGACCCGGACCCGGACCCAGAACCTTACACGGACCCGGACCCGGACCCGGACCCGGATCCGGACCCGGACACGGACCCGGACACGGACCCGGACCCGGACCCGGACCCTTACACGGACACGGACCCGGACCCGGACCAGGACCCGGACACGGACCCGGACACGGACCCGGACCGGGACACTTGCCCGGACCCGGACCCGGACCCGGACAAGGACCCGGACCGGAACCCGGACACGGACCCGGACACGGACCCGGACCGGGACACTTGCCCGGACCCGGACCCGGACCCGGACAAGGACCCGGACCGGAACCCGGACCCGGACCAGGACCCGGACCCGGACCCGGACCCGGACCTGAACCCGGACCTGGACCCGGACCCGGACCCAGACCCGGACCCGGACCCGGACCCGAACCCGGACCCGGACCCGGACCCAGACCCAGACCCGGACCCGGACCCGGACCCGGACACGGACACGGACACGGACACGGACCCGGACCCGGACCCGGACCCGGACACGGACCCTTACACGGACACGGACACGGACCCGGACCCGGACCCGGACCCGGACACGGACACGGACACGGACCCGGACACGGACCCGGACACGGACCCGGACACGGACCCGGACACGGACCCGGACTGGGACACTTGCCCGGATCCGGACCCGGACCCGGACCCGGACCCGGACCCTGACCCGGACCCTGACCCGGACCCAGATCCTTACCCGGACCCGGACCCGGACCCGGACCCGGACCCGGACCCGCACCCGGACCCTTACCCGGACCCGGACTTGGACCCGGACCCGGATGCGGACCCGGACCCGGACCCGGACCGGGACCGGGACCAGGACCCTTACCCGGAACCGGACCAGGACCCGGACCCTTACCCGGACCCGGACCCGGATCCGGACCCGGACCCGGACCCGGACCCGGACCCGGACCCGGACCCGGACCCGGACCCGGACCCGGACCCGGACCCTTACACGGACCCGGACCCGGACCCGGACCCGGACACGGACCCGGACACGGACACGGACCCGGACACGGACCCGGACACGGACACGGACACGGACACGGACCGGGACACTTGCCCGGACCCGGACCCGGACCCGAACCCGGACCCGGACCCGGACCCGGACCCGGACCCGGACCCGGACCCGGACACGGACCCGGACCCGGACACGGACACGGACCCGGACCCGGACCCGGACCCGGACACGGACCCTTACACGGACACGGACCCGGACCCGGACCCAGACCCGGACACGGACACGGACACGGACCCGGACCTGGACACGGACCCGGACACGGACCCGGACACGGACCCTGACTGGGACACTTGCCCGGATCCGGACCCGGACCCGGACCCGGACCCGGACCCTGACCCAGACCCTGACCCGGACCCGGACCCTTACCCGGACCCGGACCCGGACCCGGACACGGACCCGGACCCGGACCCGGACCCGGACCCTTACCCGGACCCGGACTTGGACCCGGACCCGGATGCGGACCCGGACCCGGACCCGGACCGGGACCGGGACCAGGACCCTTACCCGGAACCGGACCAGGACCCGGACCCTTACCCGGACCCGGATCCGGACCCGGACCCGGACCCGGACCCGGACCCGGACCCGGACCCGGACCCGGACCCGGACCCGGACCCGGACCCGGACCCGGACCCGGACCCTTACCCGGACACGGACCAGGACATGGACCCTTGCCCGGATCTGGACATGGACCCGGACCCTTACCCGGACCCGGACCCGGACATGGACCCGGACCCGGACAGGGACCGGGACCAGGACCCTTACACGGACCCGGACCCGGACTCGGACCCGGACCCGGACCCGGACCCGGACCCTTACCCGGACCCGGACCAGGACCCGGACCAGGACCCGGACCCGGACCCTTACCCGGATCCAGACCTGGACCCGGACCCGGACCTGGACCCGGACCCGGACCCGGACCCTGATCCGGACCCGGACCCGGACCCGGACACTTGCCCGGACCCGGACCCGGACCCTGACCCGGACCCGGACCCGGACCCGGACCCGGACCCTTACCCGGATCCGGACCCGGACCCAGACCCGGACCCGGACCCGGACATGGACCCGGACCCGGACAGGGACCGGGACCAGGACCCTTACACGGACCCGGACCCGGACTCGGACCCGGACCCGGACCCGGACCCGGACATGGACCCGGACCCGGACAGGGACCGGGACCAGGACCCTTACACGGACCCGGACCCGGACTCGGACCCGGACCCGGACCCGGACCCGGACCCGGACCCTTACACTGACCCGGACCAGGACCCGGACCAGGACCCGGACCCGGACCCTTACCCGGATCCGGACCTGGACCCGGACCCGGACCCGGACCCGGACCCGGACCCGGACGCGGACCCGGACCCGGACATGGACCCGGATCCTTACCCAGACCCGGACCCGGACAAGGACCCGGACCCGGACCCGGACCCGGACCCGAACACTTACCCAAACCCTGACCCGGACCAGGACCCGGACCCGGACCCGGACCCGGACCCGGACACGGACCCGGACACGGACCCGGACCCGGACCCGGACCCGGACACGGACACGGACACGGACACGGACACGGACCCGGACACGGACACGGACACGGACACGGACCCGGACACGGACCCGGACCGGGACACTTGCCCGGACCCGGACACGGACCCGGACCCGGACCCGGACCCGGACCTGGACCTGGACCCGGACCCTTACAAGGACCAGGACTTGGACCCGGAACCGGATGCGGACCCGGACCCGGACCCGGACCGGGACCGGGACCAGGACCCTTACCCGGAACCGGACCCGGACCCGGACCCTTACCCGGACATGGACCAGGACCCGGACCCTTGCCCGGATCCGGACATGGACCCGGGCCCTTACCCGGAACCGGATCCGGACCCGGACCCGGACCCGGACCCGGACCCGGACCCGGACCCGGACCCGGACCCGGACCCGGACCCGGACCCTTACCCGGACATGGACCAGGACCCGGACCCTTGCCCGGATCCGGACATGGACCCGGACACTTACCCGGACCCGGACCCGGACCCTTACCCGGACCCGGACCCTTACCCGGACCCGGACCCGGACCCGGACCCGGACCCGGACCCGGACCCGGACCTGGACCCCGACCCGGACCCGGACCCGGACCCGGACCCGGACCCGGACCCTTACCCGGACGCGGACCCGGACCCGGACCCGGACACGGACACGGACCCGGACCCGGACATGGACCCGGATCCTTACCCGTACCCGGACCCGGACCCGTACCCGGACCCGGACCCGGACCCTGACCCGGACCCTTACCCGGACCCGGACCCGGACCCGGACCCGGACCCGGACCCGGACCCAGACCCGGACCCGGACCCGGACCCGGACACTTACCCGGAACCGGACCCGGACCCGGACCCTTACCCGGACCCGGACCCGGACCCTTACCCGGACGCGGACCCGGACCCGGACCCCGACCCGGACCCTTACCCGGACCCAGACCCGGACACGGACCCGGACCCGGACCCTTACACGGACCCGGACCCGGACCCGGACAAGGACCCAGACCGGAACCCGTACCCGGACCCGTACCCGGACCCGGATCCGGACCCGGACCCGAACCCGGACCCGGACCTTGACACGGACCCGGACCCGGACCCAGACCCGGACCCGGACCCGGACCCGGACCCGGACCCGGACACGGACACGGACACGGACCCGGACCCGGACACGGACCCGGACACGGACCCTTACACGGACACGGAAACGGACCCGGACCCGGACAGGGACACGGACACGGACACGGACACGGACACGGACCCGGACACGGACCCGGACACGGACCCGGACTGGGACACTTGCCCGGATCCGGACACGGACACGGACCCGGACCCGGACCCTGACCCAGACCCTGACCCGGACCCAGATCCTTACCCGGACCCGGACCCGGACCCGGACCCGGACCCGGACCCGGACCCGGACAAGGACCCAGACCGGAACCCGTACCCGGACCCGTACCCCGACCCGGATCCGGACCCGGACCCGAACCCGGACCCGGACCCGGACACGGACCCGGACCCGGACCCTTACACGGACCCGGACCCGGACCCGGACCCGGACCCGGACCCGGTCCCGGACCCGGACCCGGACCCGGACCCGGACCCAGAACCTTACACGGACCCGGACCCGGACCCGGACCCGGATCCGGACCCGGACACGGACCCGGACACGGACCCGGACCCGGACCCGGACCCTTACACGGACACGGACACGGACCCGGACCCGGACCCGGACACGGACCCGGACACGGACCCGGACCGGGACACTTGCCCGGACCCGGACCCGGACCCGGACAAGGACCCGGACCGGAACCCGGACACGGACCCGGACACGGACCCGGACCGGGACACTTGCCCGGACCCGGACCCGGACCCGGACAAGGACCCGGACCGGAACCCGGACCCGGACCAGGACCCGGACCCGGACCCGGACCCGGACCTGAACCCGGACCTGGACCCGGACCCGGACCCAGACCCGGACCCGGACCCGGACCCGAACCCGGACCCGGACCCGGACCCAGACCCGGACCCGGACCCGGACCCGGACCCGGACACGGACACGGACACGGACACGGACCCGGACCCGGACCCGGACCCGGACACGGACCCTTACACGGACACGGACACGGACCCGGACCCGGACCCGGACCCGGACACGGACACGGACACGGACCCGGACACGGACCCGGACACGGACCCGGACACGGACCCGGACACGGACCCGGACTGGGACACTTGCCCGGATCCGGACCCGGACCCGGACCCGGACCCGGACCCTGACCCGGACCCTGACCCGGACCCAGATCCTTACCCGGACCCGGACCCGGACCCGGACCCGGACCCGGACCCGCACCCGGACCCTTACCCGGACCCGGACTTGGACCCGGACCCGGATGCGGACCCGGACCCGGACCCGGACCGGGACCGGGACCAGGACCCTTACCCGGAACCGGACCAGGACCCGGACCCTTACCCGGACCCGGACCCGGATCCGGACCCGGACCCGGACCCGGACCCGGACCCGGACCCGGACCCGGACCCGGACCCGGACCCTTACACGGACCCGGACCCGGACCCGGACACGGACACGGACCCGGACACGGACCCGGACCCGGACACGGACCCGGACACGGACACGGACACGGACCCGGACCGGGACACTTGCCCGGACCCGGACCCGGACCCGGACAAGGACTCGGACCGGAACCCGGACCCGGACCCGGACCCGGACCCGGACCCGGACCCGGACCCGAACCCGGACCCGGACCCGGACCTGGACCCGGACCCGGACCCGGACCCGGACACGGACCCGGACCCGGACACGGACACGGACCCGGACCCGGACCCGGACACGGACACGGACCCTTACACGGACACGGACCCGGACCCGGACCCAGACCCGGACACGGACACGGACACGGACCCGGACCTGGACACGGACCCGGACACGGACCCGGACACGGACCCTGACTGGGACACTTGCCCGGATCCGGACCCGGACCCGGACCCGGACCCGGACCCTGACCCAGACCCTGACCCGGACCCGGACCCTTACCCGGACCCGGACACGGACCCGGACACGGACCCGGACCCGGACCCGGACCCGGACCCTTACCCGGACCCGGACTTGGACCCGGACCCGGATGCGGACCCGGACCCGGACCCGGACCGGGACCGGGACCAGGACCCTTACCCGGAACCGGACCAGGACCCGGACCCTTACCCGGACCCGGATCCGGACCCGGACCCGGACCCGGACCCGGACCCGGACCCGGACCCGGACCCGGACCCGGACCCGGACCCGGACCCGGACCCGGACCCGGACCCGGACCCTTACCCGGACACGGACCAGGACATGGACCCTTGCCCGGATCTGGACATGGACCCGGACCCTTACCCGGACCCGGACCCGGACATGGACCCGGACCCGGACAGGGACCGGGACCAGGACCCTTACACGGACCCGGACCCGGACTCGGACCCGGACCCGGACCCGGACCCGGACCCTTACCCGGACCCGGACCAGGACCCGGACCAGGACCCGGACCCGGACCCTTACCCGGATCCAGACCTGGACCCGGACCCGGACCTGGACCCGGACCCGGACCCGGACCCTGATCCGGACCCGGACCCGGACCCGGACACTTGCCCGGACCCGGACCCGGACCCTGACCCGGACCCGGACCCGGACCCGGACCCGGACCCGGACCCTTACCCGGATCCGGACCCGGACCCGGACCCGGACCCGGACCCGGACATGGACCCGGACCCGGACAGGGACCGGGACCAGGACCCTTACACGGACCCGGACCCGGACTCGGACCCGGACCCGGACCCGGACCCGGACATGGACCCGGACCCGGACAGGGACCGGGACCAGGACCCTTACACGGACCCGGACCCGGACTCGGACCCGGACCCGGACCCGGACCCGGACCCGGACCCTTACACTGACCCGGACCAGGACCCGGACCAGGACCCGGACCCGGACCCTTACCCGGATCCGGACCTGGACCCGG
Organism: Arizona elegans; assembly: GCA_022577455.1. NCBI lineage: Eukaryota > Metazoa > Chordata > Lepidosauria > Squamata > Colubridae > Arizona > Arizona elegans. The sequence continues at coordinate 1,388,135 of JAKOOJ010000026.1, forward strand.
ACCCGGACCTGGACCCGGACCCGGACCCGGACCCGGACCCGGATCCGGACCCGGACCTGGACCCGGACACTTGCCCGGACCCGGACCCGGACCCTGACCCGGACCCGGACACTTGCCCGGACCCGGACCCGGACCCGAACCCGGACCCGGACCCGGACCCGGACCCGGACCCGGACGCGGACCCGGACCCGGACATGGACCCGGATCCTTACCCAGACCCGGACCCGGACAAGGACCCGGACCCGGACCCGGACCCGGACCCGAACACTTACCCAAACCCTGACCCGGACCAGGACCCGGACCCGGACCCGGACCCGGACCCGGACACGGACCCGGACACGGACCCGGACCCGGACCCGGACCCGGACACGGACACGGACACGGACACGGACACGGACCCGGACACGGACACGGACACGGACACGGACCCGGACACGGACCCGGACCGGGACACTTGCCCGGACCCGGACACGGACCCGGACCCGGACCCGGACCCGGACCTGGACCTGGACCCGGACCCTTACAAGGACCAGGACTTGGACCCGGAACCGGATGCGGACCCGGACCCGGACCCGGACCGGGACCGGGACCAGGACCCTTACCCGGAACCGGACCCGGACCCGGACCCTTACCCGGACATGGACCAGGACCCGGACCCTTGCCCGGATCCGGACATGGACCCGGGCCCTTACCCGGAACCGGATCCGGACCCGGACCCGGACCCGGACCCGGACCCGGACCCGGACCCGGACCCGGACCCGGACCCGGACCCTTACCCGGACATGGACCAGGACCCGGACCCTTGCCCGGATCCGGACATGGACCCAGACCCTTACCCGGACCCGGACCCGGACATGGACCCGGACCCTTACCCGGACCCGGACCCGGACCCGGACCCGGACCCAGACCCGGACCCGGACCCGGACCCGGACATGGACCCGAACCCGGACCCTTACCCGGACCCGGACCAGGACTCGGACCAGGACCCGGACCCGGACCCTTACCCGGATCCGGACCCGGACCCTGACCCGGACCCGGACCCGGACCCGGACATGGACCCGGACCCGGACCCGGACCCGGACCCGGACCCGGACCCGGACCCGGACCCGGACATGGACCCGGACCCGGACCCGGACCCGGACCCGGACCCGGACCCGGACCCGGACCCGGACCCGGACCCGGACATGGACCCGGATCCTTACCCAGACCCGGACCCGGACAAGGGCCCGGACCCGGACCCGGACCCGGACCCGGACCCAGACCCGAACCCGGACCCTTACCCGGACCCGGACCAGGACTCGGACCAGGACCCGGACCCGGACCCTTACCCGGATCCGGACCTGGACCCGGACCCGGACCCGGACCTGGACCCGGACCCGGACCCGGACACTTGCCCGGACCCGGACCCGGACACTTGCCCGGACCAGGACCCGGACCCTGACCCGGACCCGGACCCGGACCCGGACCCTTACCCGGATCCGGACCCGGACCCGGACCCGGACCCGAACCCGGACCCGGACCTGGACCCGGACGCGGACCCGAACCCGGACATGGACCCGGACCCGGACCCGGACACGGACACGGACCCGGACCCGGACCCGGACCCGAACCCTTACCCAGACCCTGACCCGGACCCGGACCCGGACCCGGACCCGGACCCGGACCCGGACCCGGACCCGGACCCGGACCCGGACCCTTACCCGGACCCGTACCCGGACATGGACCCGGACCCTTACCCGGACCCGGACCCGGACCCTTACCCGGACCCGGACCCAGACCCGGACCCGGACCCGGACCCGGACCCGGACCCGGACCCGGACCCGGACACGGACCCTTGCCCGGACCCGGACCCGGACCCTGACCCGGACCCGGACCCGGACCCGGACATGGACCCGGACCCGGACCCGGACCCGGACCCGGACCCGGACCCGGACCCGGACATGGACCCGGACCCGGACCCGGACCCGGACCCGGACCCGGACCCGGACCCGGACCCGGACCCGGACCCGGACCCGGACCCGGACATGGACCCGGATCCTTACCCAGACCCGGACCCGGACAAGGACCCGGACTCGGACCCGGACCCGGACCCGGACCCGGACCCGGACCCGAACCCGGACCCTTACCCGGACCCGGACCAGGACTCGGACCAGGACCCGGACCCGGACCCTTACCCGGATCCGGACCTGGACCCGGACCCGGACCCGGACCTGGACCCGGACCCGGACCCGGACACTTGCCCGGACCCGGACCCGGACACTTGCCCGGACCAGGACCCGGACCCTGACCCGGACCCGGACCCGGACCCGGACCCTTACCCGGATCCGGACCCGGACCCGGACCCGGACCCGAACCCGGACCCGGACCCGGACCCGGACCCGGACCCGGACCCTTACCCGGACCCGTACCCGGACATGGACCCGGACCCTTACCCGGACCCGGACCCGGACCCTTACCCGGACCCGGACCCAGACCCGGACCCGGACCCGGACCCGGACCCGGACCCGGACCCGGACCCGGACCCGGACACGGACCCTTGCCCGGACCCGGACCCGGACCCTGACCCGGACCCGGACCCGGACCCGGACATGGACCCGGACCCGGACCCGGACCCGGACCCAGACCCGGACCCGGACCCGGACATGGACCCGGACCCGGACCCGGACCCGGACCCGGACCCGGACCCGGACCCGGACCCGGACCCGGACATTGACCCGGATCCTTACCCAGACCCGGACCCGGACAAGGACCCGGACCCGGACCCGGACCCGGACCCGGACCCGGACACGGACCCGGACACGGACCCGGACATGGACCCGAACCCGGACCCTTACCCGGATCCGGACCCGGACCCGGACCCGGACCTGGACCCGGACCCGGACCCGGACCCGGATCCGGACCCGGACCCGGACCCGGACACTTGCCCGGACCAGGACCCGGACCCTGACCCGGACCCGGACCCGGACGCGGACCCGGACCCGGACATGGACCCGGATCCTTACCCAGACCCGGACCCGGACAAGGACCCGGACCCGGACCCGGACCCGGACCCGAACCCTTACCCTTACACGGACCCGGACCCGGACCCGGACCCGGACCCGGACACGGACCCTTGCCCGGACCCGGACCCGGACCCTGACCCGGACCCGGACCCAGACCCGGACCCGGACCCGGACCCGGACCCGGACCCGGACCTTGACCCGAACCCGGACCCTTACCCGGACCCGGACCAGGACTCGGACCAGGACCCGGACCCGGACCCTTACCCGGATCCGGATCTGGACCCGGACCCGGACCTGGACCCGGACCCGGATCTGGACCCGGATCCGGACCCGGACCCGGACCCGGACACTTGCCCGGACCCGGACCCGGACCCTGACCCGGACCCGGACCCGGACCCGGACCCTTACCCGGATCCGGACCCGGACCCGGACCCGGACCCGAACCCGGACCCGGACCCGGACCCGGACGCGGACCCGGACCCGGACATGGACCCGGATCCTTACCCAGACCCGGACCCGGACAAGGACCCGGACCCGGACCCGGACCCGGACCCGAACCCTTACCCTTACACGGACCCGGACCCGGACCCGGACCCGGACCCGGACCCGGACCCGGACACGGACCCTTGCCCGGACCCGGACCCGGACCCTGACCCAGACCCGGACCCGGACCCGGACATGGACCCGGACCCGGACCCGGACCCGGACCCGGACCCGGACCCGGACCCGGACCCGGACCCGGACATGGACCCGGACCCGGACCCGGACCCGGACCCGGACCCGGACCCGGACCCGGACCCGGACCCGGACATGGACCCGGATCCTTACCCAGACCCGGACCCGGACAAGGACCCGGACCCGGACCCGGACCCGGACCCGGACACAGACCCGAACCCGGACCCTTACCCGGACCCGGACCAGGACTCGGACCAGGACCCGGACCCGGACCCTTACCCGGATCCGGACCTGGACCCGGACCCGGACCCGGACCTGGACCCGGACCCGGACCCGGACACTTGCCCGGACCCGGACCCGGACACTTGCCCGGACCAGGACCCGGACCCTGACCCGGACCCGGACCCGGACCCGGACCCGGACCCTTACCCGGATCCGGACCCGGACTCGGACCCGGACCCGAACCCGGACCCGGACCTGGACCCGGACGCGGACCCGGACCCGGACATGGACCCGGACCCGGACACGGACACGGACACGGACCCGGACCCGGACCCGGACCCGAACCCTTACCCAGACCCTGACCCGGACCCGGACCCGGACCCGGACCCGGACCCGGACCCGGACCCGGACCCGGACCCGGACCCTTACCCGGACCCGTACCCGGACATGGACCCGGACCCTTACCCGGACCCGGACCCGGACCCTTACCCGGACCCGGACCCAGACCCGGACCCGGACCCGGACCCGGACCCGGACCCGGACACGGACCCGGACCCGGACACGGACCCTTGCCCGGACCCGGACCCGGACCCTGACCCGGACCCGGACCCGGACCCGGACATGGACCCGGACCCGGACCCGGACCCGGACCCGGACCCGGACCCGGACCCGGACCCGGACACGGACATGGACCCGGACCCGGACCCGGACCCGGACCCGGACCCGGACCCGGACCCGGACCCGGACCCGGACCCGGACATGGACCCGGATCCTTACCCAGACCCGGACCCGGACAAGGACCCGGACCCGGACCCGGACCCGGACCCGGACCCGGACCCGGACCCAGACCCGAACCCGGACCCTTACCCGGACCCGGACCAGGACTCGGACCAGGACCCGGACCCGGACCCTTACCCGGATCCGGACCTGGACCCGGACCCGGACCCGGACCTGGACCCGGACCCGGACCCGGACACTTGCCCGGACCCGGACCCGGACACTTGCCCGGACCAGGACCCGGACCCTGACCCGGACCCGGACCCGGACCCGGACCCTTACCCGGATCCTTACCCAGACCCGGACCCGGACAAGGACCCGGACCCGGACCCGGACCCGGACCCGGACCCGGACCCGGACCCAGACCCGAACCCGGACCCTTACCCGGACCCGGACCAGGACTCGGACCAGGACCCGGACCCGGACCCTTACCCGGATCCGGACCTGGACCCGGACCCGGACCCGGACCTGGACCCGGACCCGGACCCGGACACTTGCCCGGACCCGGACCCGGACACTTGCCCGGACCAGGACCCGGACCCTGACCCGGACCCGGACCCGGACCCGGACCCTTACCCGGATCCGGACCCGGACCCGGACCCGGACCCGAACCCGGACCCGGACCTGGACCCGGACGCGGACCCGGACCCGGACATGGACCCGGACCCGGACCCGGACACGGACACGGACCCGGACCCGGACCCGGACCCGAACCCTTACCCAGACCCTGACCCGGACCCGGACCCGGACCCGGACCCGGACCCGGACCCGGACCCGGACCCGGACCCGGACATGGACCCGGACCCGGACCCGGACCCGGACCCGGACCCGGACCCGGACCCGGACCCGGACCCGGACCCGGACCCGGACCCGGACCCTTACCCGGACCCGTACCCGGACATGGACCCGGACCCTTACCCGGACCCGGACCCGGACCCTTACCCGGACCCGGACCCGGACCCGGACCCGGACCCGGACCCTGACCCGGACCCGGACCCGGACCCGGACATGGACCCGGACCCGGACCCGGACCCGGACCCGGACCCGGACCCGGACCCGGACCCGGTCATGGACCCGGACCCGGACCCGGACCCGGACCCGGACCCGGACCCGGACCCGGACCCGGACCCGGACCCGGACATGGACCCGGATCCTTACCCAGACCCGCACCCGGGCAAGGACCCGGACCCGGACCCGGACCCGGACCCGGACCCGGACCCGGACCCGGACCCGGACCCGGACATGGACCCGAACCCGGACCCTTACCCGGACCCGGACCAGGACTCGGACCAGGACCCGGACCCGGACCCTTACCCGGATCCGGACCTGGACCCGGACCCGGACCTGGACCCGGACCCGGACCCGGACCCGGATCCGGACCCGGACCCGGACCCGGACACTTGCCCGGACCAGGACCCGGACCCTGACCCGGACCCGGACCCGGACCCGGACCCTTACCCGGATCCGGACCCGGACCCGGACCCGGACCCGAACCCGGACCCGGACCTGGACCCGGACCCGGACCCAGACCCGGACATGGACCCGGACCCGGACCCGGACCCGGACACGGACCCGGACCCGGACCCGGACCCGAACCCTTACCCAGACCCTGACCCGGACCCGGACCCGGACCCGGACCCGGACCCGGACCCGGACCCGGACCCGGACCCGGACCCGGACCCGGACCCAGACCCTTTCCCGGACCCGTACCTGGACATGGACCCGGACCCTTACCCGGACCCGGACACGGACCCTTACCCGGACCCGGACCCAGACCCGGACCCGGACCCGGACCCGGACCCGGACCCGGACACGGACCCGGACACGGACCCTTGCCCGGACCCGGACCCGGACCCTGACCCGGACCCGGACCCGGACCCGGACCCGGACCCGGACCCGGACCCGGACCCGGACCCGGACCCGGACCTGGACCCGAACCCGGACCCTTACCCGGACCCGGACCAGGACTCGGACCAGGACCCGGACCCGGACCCTTACCCGGATCCGGACCTGGACCCGGACCCGGACCTGGACCCGGACCCGGATCTGGACCCGGATCCGGACCCGGACCCGGACCCGGACATTTGCCCGGACCCGGACCCGGACCCTGACCCGGACCCGGACCCGGACCCGGACCCTTACCCGGATCCGGACCCGGACCCGGACCCGGACCCGAACCCGGACCCGGACCCGGACCCGGACGCGGACCCGGACCCGGACATGGACCCGGATCCTTACCCAGACCCGGACCCGGACAAGGACCCGGACCCGGACCCGGACCCGGACCCGAACCCTTACCCTTACACGGACCCGGACCCGGACCCGGACCCGGACCCGGACCCGGACCCGGACCCGGACCCAGACCCGGACCCGGACCCGGACCCGGACCCGGACCCGGACCCGGAACCTTACACGGACCCGGACCCGGACCCGGACCCGGACCCGGACCCGGACCCGGACCCGGACACGGACCCGGACCCGGACCCTTACACGGACCCGGACCCGGACCCGGACCCGGACCCGGACCCGGACCCGGACCCGGACCCGGACCCGGACCCGGACCCTTACACGGACCCGGACCCGGACCCGGACCCGGACACGGACACGGACCCGGACATGGACCCGGACCCGGACCCGGACCCGGACCCTTACACGGACACGGACCCGGACCCGGACACGGACCCGGACACGGACACGGACACGGACCCGGACACGGACACGGACCCGGACCCGGACCCGGACCCGGACCCGGACCGGGACACTTGCCGGACCCGGACCCGGACCCGGACCCGGACCCTTACACGGACCCGGACCCAGACCCGGACAAGGACCTGGACCGGAACCCGGACCCGGACCCGGACCCGGACCCGGACCCGGACCCGGACCCGGACCCGAACCCGGACCCGGACCCGGACCCGGACCCGGACCCGGACCCGGACCCGGACCCGGACCCTTACACGGACCCGGACCCGGACCCGGACCCGGACCCGGACCCGGACCCGGACCCGGACCCGGACCCGGACCCGGAAACGGACCCGGACCCGGACCCGGACCCTTACACGGACCCGGACCCGGACCCGGACCCAGACCCAGACACGGACACGGACCCGGACCCGGACCCGGACCCGGACCCGGACCCGGACCCGGACACGGACACGGACCCGGACCCGGACCCGGACCCGGACCCGGACCCTTACACGGACACGGACCCGGACCCGGACCCGGACACGGACACGGACACGGACACGGACCCGGACACGGACCCGGACACGGACCCGGACACGGACCCGGACCGGGACACTTGCCCGGACCCGGACCCGGACCCGGACCCTGACCCAGACCCAGACCCGGACCCGGACCCTTACCCGGAACCGGACCCGGACCCGGACCTGGACCCGGACCCTTACCCGGACCCGGACTTGGACCCGGACCCGGATGCGGACCCGGACCCGAACCCGGACTGGGACCGGGACCAGGACCCTTACCCGGAACCGGACCCGGACCCGGACCTTTACCCGGACCCGGATCCGGACCCGGACCCAGACCCGGACCCGGACCCGGACCCGGACCCGGACCCGGACCCTTACCCGGACATGGACCAGGACCCGGACCCTTGCCCGGATCCGGACATGGACCCGGACCCTTACCCGGAACCGGATCCGGACCCGGACCCGGACCCAGACCCGGACCCGGACCCGGACCCTTACCCGGACATGGACCAGGACCCGGACCCTTGCCCGGATCCGGACATGGACCCGGACCCTTACCCGGACCCGGACCCGGACATGGACCCGGACCCTTACCCGGACCCGGACCCGGACCCGGACCCGGACCCGGACCCGGACACGGACCCGGACCCGGACACGGACACGGACACGGACCCGGACACGGACCCGGACACGGACCCTTACACGGACACGGACCCGGACCCGGACACGGACACGGACACGGACACGGACACGGACACGGACACGGACACGGAACCGGAAATGGACCCGGACCCGGACCCGGACCCTTACACGGACCCGGACCCGGACCCGGACCCGGACCCAGACACGGACACGGACCCGGACCCGGACCCGGACCCGGACACGGACACGGACCCGGACACGGACACGGACCCGGACACGGACCCGGACCCGGACACGGACCCTTACACGGACACGGACCCGGACCCGGACCCGGACCCGGACCCGGACACGGACACGGACACGGACACGGACACGGACACGGACACGGACCCGGACACGGACCCGGACCGGGACACTTGCCCGGACCCGGACCCGGACCCGGACCCTGACCCGGACCCAGACCCGGACCCGGACCCTTACCCGGACCCAGACCCGGACCCGGACCTGGACCCGGACCCTTACCCGGACCCGGACTTGGACCCGGACCCGGATGCGGACCCGGACCCGAACCCGGACCGGGACCGGGACCAGGACCCTTACCCGGAACTGGACCCGGACCCGGACCCTTACCCGGACCCGGATCCGGACCCGGACCCGGACCCGGCCCCGGACCCGGACCCGGACCCGGACCCGGACCCGGACCCTTAACCGGACATGGACCAGGACCCGGACCCTTGCCCGGATCCGGACATGGACCCGGACCCTTACCCGGAACCGGATCCGGACCCGGACCCGGACCCGGACCCGGACCCGGACCCGGACCCTTACCTGGATATGGACCAGGACCCGGATCCTTGCCCGGATCCGGACATGGACCCGGACCCTTACCCGGACCCGGACCCGGACATGGACCCGGACCCTTACCCGGACCCGGACCCGGACCCGGACCCGGACCCGGACCCGGACCCGGACCTGGACCCGGACCCGGACACGGACACGGACACGGACCCGGACACGGACCCGGACACGGACCCTTACACGGACACGGACCCGGAGAAGGACACGGACACGGACACGGACACGGACACGGACACGGACACGGACACGGACACGGACACGGACCGGGACACTTGCCCGGAACCGGACCCGGACCCGGACCCTGACCCGGACCCAGACCCCGACCCGGACCCTTACCCGGACCCGGACCCGGACCCGGACCCGGACCCGGACCCGGACCTGGACCCGGACCCTTACCCGGACCCGGACTTGGACCCGGACCCGGATGCGGACCCGGACCCGGACCCGGACCGGGACCGGGACCAGGACCCTTACCCGGAACCGGACCCGGAACCGGACCCTTACCCGGACCCGGATCCGGACCCGGACCCGGACCCGGCCCCGGCCCCGGACCCGGACCCGGACCCGGACCCGGACCCTTACCCGGACATGGACCAGGACCCGGACCCTTGCCCGGATTCGGACATGGACCCGGACCCTTACCCGGAACCGGACCCGGACCCGGACCCGGACCCGGACCCGGACCCGGACCCGGACCCGGACCCGGACCCGGACCCTTACCCGGACATGGACCAGGACCCGGACCCTTGCCCGGATCCGGACATGGACCCGGACCCTTACCCGGACCCGGACCCGGACATGGACCCGGACCCTTACCCGGACCCGGACCCGGACCCGGACCCGGACCCGGACCCGGACCCGGACCCGGACCCGGACCCGGACCAGGACCCGGACACGGACCCTTGCCCGGACCCGGACCCGGACCCTGACCCGGACCCGGACCCGGACCCGGACATGGACCCGGACCCGGACCCGGACCCGGACCCGGACCCGGACCCGGACCCGGACCCGGACCCGGACATGGACCCGGACCCGGACCCGGACCCGGACCCGGACCCGGACCCGGACCCGGACCCGGACATGGACCCGGATCCTTACCCAGACCCGGACCCGGACCCGGACCCAGACCCGGACACGGACACGGACACGGACCCGGACCCGGACACGGACCCGGACACGGACCCTTACACGGACACGGACCCGGACCCGGACCCGGACACAGACACGGACACGGACACGGACACGGACACGGACACGGACACGGACACGGACCCGGACACGGACCCGGACCGGGACACTTGCCCGGAACCGGACCCGGACCCGGACCCTGACCCGGACCCAGACCCCGACCCGGACCCTTACCCGGACCCGGACCCGGACCCGGACCCGGACCCGGACCTGGACCCGGACCCTTACCCGGACCCGGACTTGGACCCGGACCCGGATGCGGACTCGGACCCGGACCCGGACCGGGACCGGGACCAGGACCCTTACCCGGAACCGGACCCGGAACCGGACCCTTACCCGGACCCGGATCCGGACCCGGACCCGGACCCGGACCCGGACCCGGACCCGGACCCGGACCCGGACCCTTACCCGGCCATGGACCAGGACCCGGACCCTTGCCCGGATCCGGACATGGACCCGGACCCTTACCCGGAACCGGACCCGGACCCGGACCCGGACCCGGACCCGGACCCGGACCCGGACCCGGACCCGGACCCGGACCCTTACCCGGACATGGACCAGGACCCGGACCCTTGCCCGGATCCGGACATGGACCCGGACCCTTACCCGGACCCGGACCCGGACATGGACCCGGACCCTTACCCGGACCCGGACCCGGACCCGGACCCGGACCCGGACCCGGACCCGGACCCGGACGCGGACCCGGACCCGGACCCGGACGCGGACCCGGACCCGGACCCGGACCCGGACCCGGACCCGGACCCGGACCCGGACCCGGACATGGACATGGACCCGGACCCGGACCCGGACCCGGACCCGGACCCGGACCCGGACCCGGACCCGGACCCGGACCCGGACCCGGACATGGACCCGGACCCGGACCCGGACCCGGACCCGGACCCGGACCCGGACCCGGACCCGGACCCGGACCCGGACATGGACCCGGATCCTTACCCAGACCCGGACCCGGACAAGGACCCGGACCCGGACCCGGACCCGGACCCGAACACTTATCCAAACCCTGACCCGGACCCGGACCCGGACCCGGACCCGGACCCGGACCCGGACCCGGCCCCAGACCCGGACCCTTACCCGGACCCGGACCCGGACCCTGACCCGGACATGGACCAGGACCCGGACCCTTGCCCGGATCCGGACATGGACCCGGACCCTTACACGGACCCGGACCCGGACATGGACCCGGACCCTTACCCGGACCCGGACCCGGACCCGGACCCGGACCCGGACCCGGACCCGGACCTGGACACGAACCCGGACCCTTACCCGGACCCGGACCAGGACTCGGACCAGGACCCGGACCCGGACCCTTACCCGGATCCGGACCTGGACCCGGACCCGGACCTGGACCCGGACCCGGACCCGGACCCGGATCCGGACCCGGACCCGGACCCGGACACTTGCCCGGACCCGGACACGGACCCGGACCCGGACCCGGACCCGAACCCGGACCCGGACCCGGACCCGGACGCGGACACGGACCCGGACCCGGACCCGGACCCTTACCCGGCCATGGACCAGGACCCGGACCCTTGCCCGGATCCGGACATGGACCCGGACCCTTACCCGGAACCGGACCCGGACCCGGACCCGGACCCGGACCCGGACCCGGACCCGGACCCAGACCCGGACCCGGACCCGGACCCGGACCCGGACCCTTACCCGGACATGGACCAGGACCCGGACCCTTGCCCGGATCCGGACATGGAACCGGACCCTTACCCGGACCCGGACCCGGACATGGACCCGGACCCTTACCCGGACCCGGACCCGGACCCGGACCCGGACCCGGACCCGGACCTGGACCCGGACCCGGACCCGGACCCGGACGCGGACCCGGACCCGGACCCGGACCCGGACCCGGACCCGTACCCGGACCCGGACCCGGACCCGGACCCGGACCCGGACATGGACATGGACCCGGACCCGGACCCGGACCCGGACCCGGACCCGGACCCGGACCCGGACCCGGACCCGGACCCGGACATGGACCCGGACCCGGACCCGGCCCCGGCCCCGGACCCGGCCCCGGACCCGGACCCTTACCCGGACCCTGACCCGGACCCTGACCCGGACATGGACCAGGACCCGGACCCTTGCCTGGATCCGGACATGGACCCGGACCCTTACACGGACCCGGACCCGGACATGGACCCGGACCCTTACCCGGACCCGGACCCGGACCCGGACCCGGACCCGGACCCGGACCCGGACCCGGACCCGGACCTGGACACGAACCCGGACCCTTACCCGGACCCGGACCAGGACTCGGACCAGGACCCGGACCCGGACCCTTACCCGGATCCGGACCTGGACCCGGACCCGGACCTGGACCCGGACCCGGACCAGGACACGGATCCGGACCCGGACCCGGACCCGGACACTTGCCCGGACCCGGACCCGGACCCTGACCCGGACCCGGACCCGGACCCGGACCCGGACCCTTACCCGGACCCGGACCCGGACCCGGACCTGGACACGGACACGGACACGGACCCGGACCCGGACATGGACCCGGACTGGGACCCAGACCCGGACCCGGACCCGGACCCGAACCCGGACCCAGACCCGGACCCGGACCCGGACCCTTACACGGACCCGGACCCGGACCCGGACAAGGACCCGGAACGGAACCCGTACCCGGACCCGTACCCGGACCCGGATCCGGACCCGGACCCGAACCCGGACCCGGACCCGGACACGGACCCGGACCCGGACCCTTACACGGACCCGGACCCGGACCCGGACCCGGACCCGGACCCGGACCTGGACCCTTACACGGACCCGGACCCGGACCCGGACCCGGACCCGGACCAGAACCCGGACCCGGACCCGGACCCGGACCCGGACCCGGACCCGGACCCGGACCCGAACCCGGACCCGGACCCGGACCCGGACGCGGACCCGGACCCGGACCCTTACACGGACCCGGACCCGGACCCGGACCCGGACACGGACCCGGACACGGACACGGACACGGACCCGGACACAGACCCGGACACGGACCCGGACTGGGACACTTGCCCGGATCCGGACCCGGACCCGGACCCGGACCCGGACCCTGACCCGGACCCTGACCCGGACCCGGACCCGGACCCTTACCCGGACCCGGACCCGGACCCGGACCCGGACTTGGACCCGGACCCGGATGCGGACCCGGACCCGGACCCGGACCGGGACCAGGACCAGGACCCTTACCCGGAACCGGACCCCGACCCGGACCCTTACCCGGACCCGGATCCGGACCCGGACCCGGACCCGGACCCGGACCCGGACCCGGACCCTGACCCGGACACGGACCAGGACATGGACCCTTGCCCGGATCCGGACATGGAACCGGACCCTTACCCGGACCCGGACCCGGACATGGACCCGGACCCTTACCCGGACCCGGACCCGGACCCGGACCCGGACCCGGACCCGGACCCGGAGCCGGACCCGGACCCGGACCCGGACATGGACCCGGACCCGGACCCGGACCCGGACCCGGACCCGGACCCGGACCAGGACCCGGACCCGGACCCGGACATGGACCCGGATCCTTACCCAGACCCGGACCCGGACAAGGACTCGGACCCGGACCCGGACCCGGACCCGAACACTTATCCAAACCCTGACCCGGACCCGGACCCGGACCCGGACCCGGACCCGGACCCGGACCCTTACCCGGATCCGGACACTTACCCGGACCCGGCCCCGGCCCCGGCCCCGGCCCCGGACCCGGACCCTTACCCGGACCCGGACCCGGACCCGGACCCTGACCCGGACATGGACCAGGACCCGGACCCTTGCCTGGATCCGGACATGGACCCGGACCCTTACACGGACCCGGACCCGGACATGGACCCGGACCCTTACCCGGACCCGGACCCGGACCCGGACCCGGACCCGGACCCGGACCCGGACCCGGACCCGGACCTGGACACGAACCCGGACCCTTACCCGGACCCGGACCAGGACTCGGACCAGGACCCGGACCCGGACCCTTACACGGACCCGGACCCGGACCCGGACCCGGACCCGGACCCGGACCCGGACGCGGACCCGGACCCGGACCCTTACACGGACCCGGACCCGGACACGGACCCGGACACGGACACGGACCCGGACACGGACCCAGACACGGACCCGGACACAGACCCGGTCACGGACCCGGACTGGGACACTTGCCCGGATCCGGACCCGGACCCGGACCCTGACCCGGACCCTGACCCGGACCCGGACCCGGACCCTTACCCGGACCCGGACCCGGACCCGGACCCGGACCCGGACCCGGACCCGGACCCGGACCCGGACCCTTACCCGGACCCGGACTTGGACCCGGACCCGGACCCGGACGCGGACCCGGACCCGGACATGGACCCGGACCCGGACCCGGACCCGGACCCGAACCCTTACCCGGACCCGGACCCGGACCCGGACCCGGACCCGGACCCGGACCCGGACCCGGACCAGGACCCGGACACGGACCCTAGCCCGGACCCGGACCCGGACCCTGACCCGGACCCGGACCCGGACCCGGACATGGACCCGGACCCGGACCCGGACCCGGACCCGGACATGGACCCGGACCCTTACCCGGACCCGGACCCGGACACGGACCCGGACCCGGACCCGGACACTTACCCGGACCTGGACCCGGACCCGGACCCGGACCCGGACCCGGACCCGGACCCAGACCCGGACCTGGACCCTGACCCGGACCCTTACCCGGATCCGGACACTTACCCGGACCCGGCCCCGGCCCCGGCCCCAGCCCCGGACCCGGACCCTTACCCTGACCCGGACCCGGACCCGGACCTGGACACGGACACGGACACGGACCCGGACCCGGACATGGACCCGGACCGGGACCCAGACCCGGACCCGGACCCGGACCCGAACCCGGACCCAGACCCGGACCCGGACCCGGACCCTTACACGGACCCGGACCCGGACCCGGACAAGGACCCGGAACGGAACCCGTACCCGGACCCGTACCCGGACCCGGATCCGGACCCGGACCCGAACCCGGACCCGGACCCGGACACGGACCCGGACCCGGACCCTTACACGGACCCGGACCCGGACCCGGACCCGGACCCGGACCCGGACCTGGACCCTTACACGGACCCGGACCCGGACCCAGACCCGGACCCGGACCAGAACCCGGACCCGGACCCGGACCCGGACCCGGACCCGGACCCGGACCCGGACCCGGACCCGAACCCGGACCCGGACCCGGACCCGGACGCGGACCCGGACCCGGACCCTTACACGGACCCGGACCCGGACCCGGACCCGGACACGGACACGGACCCGGACACGGACCCGGACACGGACCCGGACACAGACCCGGACACGGACCCGGACTGGGACACTTGCCCGGATCCGGACCCGGACCCGGACCCGGACCCGGACCCTGACCCGGACCCTGACCCGGACCCGGACCCGGACCCTTACCCGGACCCGGACCCGGACCCGGACCCGGACCCGGACCCGGACCCGGACCCTTACCCGGACCCGGACCCGGACCCGGACCCGGACCCGGACCCGGACCCGGACCCGGACCCTTACCCGGACCCGGACTTGGACCCGGACCCGGATGCGGACCCGGACCCGGACCCGGACCGGGACCAGGACCAGGACCCTTACCCGGAACCGGACCCCGACCCGGACCCTTACCCGGACCCGGATCCGGACCCGGACCCGGACCCGGACCCGGACCCGGACCCGGACCCGGACCCGGACCCTGACCCGGACACGGACCAGGACATGGACCCTTGCCCGGATCCGGACATGGAACCGGACCCTTACCCGGACCCGGACCCGGACATGGACCCGGACCCTTACCCGGACCCGGACCCGGACCCGGACCCGGACCCGGACCCGGACGCGGAGCCGGACCCGGACCCGGACCCGGACATGGACCCGGACCCGGACCCGGACCCGGACCCGGACCCGGACCCGGACCCGGACCAGGACCCGGACCCGGACCCGGACATGGACCCGGATCCTTACCCAGACCCGGACCCGGACAAGGACTCGGACCCGGACCCGGACCCGGACCCGAACACTTATCCAAACCCTGACCCGGACCCGGACCCGGACCCGGACCCGGACCCGGACCCGGACCCTTACCCGGATCCGGACACTTACCCGGACCCGGCCCCGGCCCCGGCCCCGGCCCCGGCCCCGGACCCTTACCCGGACCCGGACCCGGACCCTGACCCGGACATGGACCAGGACCCGGACCCTTGCCTGGATCCGGACATGGACCCGGACCCTTACACGGACCCGGACCCGGACATGGACCCGGACCCTTACCCGGACCCGGACCCGGACCCGGACCCGGACCCGGACCCGGACCCGGACCCGGACCCGGACCTGGACACGAACCCGGACCCTTACCCGGACCCGGACCAGGACTCGGACCAGGACCCGGACCCGGACCCTTACACGGACCCGGACCCGGACCCGGACCCGGACCCGGACCCGGACCAGAACCCGGACCCGGACCCGGACCCGGACCCGGACCCGGACCCGGACCCGAACCCGGACCCGGACCCGGACCCGGACGCGGACCCGGACCCGGACCCTTACACGGACCCGGACCCGGCCCCGGCCCCAGCCCCGGACCCGGACCCTTACCCGGACCCGGACCCGGACCCGGACCTGGACACGGACACGGACACGGACACGGACCCGGACATGGACCCGGACCGGGACCCAGACCCGGACCCGGACCCGGACCCGAACCCGGACCCAGACCCGGACCCGGACCCGGACCCTTACACGGACCCGGACCCGGACCCGGACAAGGACCCGGAACGGAACCCGTACCCGGACCCGTACCCGGACCCGGATCCGGACCCGGACCCGAACCCGGACCCGGACCCGGACACGGACCCGGACCCGGACCCTTACACGGACCCCGACCCGGACCCGGACCCGGACCCGGACCCGGACCTGGACCCTTACACGGACCCGGACCCGGACCCGGACCCGGACCCGGACCAGAACCCGGACCCGGACCCGGACCCGGACCCGGACCCGGACCCGGACCCGGACCCGAACCCGGACCCGGACCCGGACCCGGACGCGGACCCGGACCCGGACCCTTACACGGACCCGGACCCGGACCCGGACCCGGACACGGACACGGACCCGGACACGGACCCGGACACGGACCCGGACACAGACCCGGACACGGACCCGGACTGGGACACTTGCCCGGATCCGGACCCGGACCCGGACCCGGACCCGGACCCTGACCCGGACCCTGACCCGGACCCGGACCCGGACCCTTACCCGGACCCGGACCCGGACCCGGACCCGGACCCGGACCCGGACCCGGACCCTTACCCGGACCCGGACCCGGACCCGGACCCGGACCCGGACCCGGACCCGGACCCGGACCCTTACCCGGACCCGGACTTGGACCCGGACCCGGATGCGGACCCGGACCCGGACCCGGACCGGGACCAGGACCAGGACCCTTACCCGGAACCGGACCCCGACCCGGACCCTTACCCGGACCCGGATCCGGACCCGGACCCGGACCCGGACCCGGACCCGGACCCGGACATGGACCCTTGCCCGGATCCGGACATGGAACCGGACCCTTACCCGGACCCGGACCCGGACATGGACCCGGACCCTTACCCGGACCCGGACCCGGACCCGGACCCGGACCCGGACCCGGACCCGGAGCCGGACCCGGACCCGGACCCGGACATGGACCCGGACCCGGACCCGGACCCGGACCCGGACCCGGACCCGGACCAGGACCCGGACCCGGACCCGGACATGGACCCGGATCCTTACCCAGACCCAGACCCGGACCCGGACGCGGACCCGGACCCGGACCCTTACACGGACCCGGACCCGGCCCCGGCCCCAGCCCCGGACCCGGACCCTTACCCGGACCCGGACCCGGACCCGGACCTGGACACGGACACGGACACGGACACGGACCCGGACATGGACCCGGACCGGGACCCAGACCCGGACCCGGACCCGGACCCGAACCCGGACCCAGACCCGGACCCGGACCCGGACCCTTACACGGACCCGGACCCGGACCCGGACAAGGACCCGGAACGGAACCCGTACCCGGACCCGTACCCGGACCCGGATCCGGACCCGGACCCGAACCCGGACCCGGACCCGGACACGGACCCGGACCCGGACCCTTACACGGACCCGGACCCGGACCCGGACCCGGACCCGGACCCGGACCTGGACCCTTACACGGACCCGGACCCGGACCCGGACCCGGACCCGGACCAGAACCCGGACCCGGACCCGGACCCGGACCCGGACCCGGACCCGGACCCGGACCCGAACCCGGACCCGGACCCGGACCCGGACGCGGACCCGGACCCGGACCCTTACACGGACCCGGACCCGGACCCGGACCCGGACACGGACACGGACCCGGACACGGACCCGGACACGGACCCGGACACAGACCCGGACACGGACCCGGACTGGGACACTTGCCCGGATCCGGACCCGGACCCGGACCCGGACCCGGACCCTGACCCGGACCCTGACCCGGACCCGGACCCGGACCCTTACCCGGACCCGGACCCGGACCCGGACCCGGACCCGGACCCGGACCCGGACCCTTACCCGGACCCGGACCCGGACCCGGACCCGGACCCGGACCCGGACCCGGACCCGGACCCTTACCCGGACCCGGACTTGGACCCGGACCCGGATGCGGACCCGGACCCGGACCCGGACCGGGACCAGGACCAGGACCCTTACCCGGAACCGGACCCCGACCCGGACCCTTACCCGGACCCGGATCCGGACCCGGACCCGGACCCGGACCCGGACCCGGACCCGGACATGGACCCTTGCCCGGATCCGGACATGGAACCGGACCCTTACCCGGACCCGGACCCGGACATGGACCCGGACCCTTACCCGGACCCGGACCCGGACCCGGACCCGGACCCGGACCCGGACCCGGAGCCGGACCCGGACCCGGACCCGGACATGGACCCGGACCCGGACCCGGACCCGGACCCGGACCCGGACCCGGACCAGGACCCGGACCCGGACCCGGACATGGACCCGGATCCTTACCCAGACCCGGACCCGGACAAGGACTCGGACCCGGACCCGGACCCGGACCCGAACACTTATCCAAACCCTGACCCGGACCCGGACCCGGACCCGGACCCGGACCCGGACCCGGACCCGGACCCTTACCCGGATCCGGACACTTACCCGGACCCGGCCCCGGCCCCGGCCCCGGCCCCGGACCCGGACCCTTACCCGGACCCGGACCCGGACCCTGACCCGGACATGGACCAGGACCCGGACCCTTGCCTGGATCCGGACATGGACCCGGACCCTTACACGGACCCGGACCCGGACATGGACCCGGACCCTTACCCGGACCCGGACCCGGACCCGGACCCGGACCCGGACCCGGACCCGGACCCGGACCCGGACCCGGACCCGGACCTGGACACGAACCCGGACCCTTACCCGGACCCGGACCAGGACTCGGACCAGGACCCGGACCCGGACCCTTACACGGACCCGGACCCGGACCCGGACCCGGACCCGGACCCGGACCCGGACGCGGACCCGGACCCGGACCCTTACACGGACCCGGACCCGGACCCGGACCCGGACACGGACACGGATACGGACCCGGACACGGACCCGGACACGGACACGGACATGGACCCGGACACGGACACGGACCCTGACACGGACCCGGACACGGACCTGGACCGGGACACTTGCCCGGACCCGGACCCGGACCCGGACCCGGACCCGGACCCTTACACGGACCCGGACCCAGACCCGGACAAGGACCCGGACCCGAACCCGGACCCGGACCCGGACCCGGACCCGGACGCGGACCCGGACCCGGACGCGGACCCGGACCCGGACCCGGACCCGGACCCGGACCCGGACCCGGACCCGGACCCGGACCCGGACCCGGACATGGACATGGACCCGGACCCGGACCCGGACCCGGACCCGGACCCGGACCCGGACATGGACCCGGACCCGGACCCGGACCCGGACCCGGACCCGGACCCGGACCCGGACCCGGACATGGACCCGGATCCTTACCCAGACCCGGACCCGGACAAGGACCCGGACCCGGACCCGGACCCGGACCCGAACACTTATCCAAACCCTGACCCGGACCCGGACCCGGACCCGGACCCGGACCCGGACCCGGACCCTTACCCGGATCCGGACACTTACCCGGACCCGGCCCCGGCCCCGGCCCCGGCCCCGGACCCGGACCCTTACCCGGACCCGGACCCGGACCCTGACCCGGACATGGACCAGGACCCGGACCCTTGCCTGGATCCGGACATGGACCCGGACCCTTACACGGACCCGGACCCGGACATGGACCCGGACCCTTACCCGGACCCGGACCCGGACCCGGACCCGGACCCGGACCCGGACCCGGACCCGGACCCGGACCTGGACACGAACCCGGACCCTTACCCGGACCCGGACCAGGACTCGGACCAGGACCCGGACCCGGACCCTTACCCGGATCCGGACCTGGACCCGGACCCGGACCTGGACCCGGACCCGGACCCGGACCCGGATCCGGACCCGGACCCGGACCCGGACACTTGCCCGGACCCGGACCCGGACCCTGACCCGGACCCGGACCCGGACCCGGACCCTTACCCGGATCCGGACCCGGACCCGGACCCGGACCCGGACCCGAACCCGGACCCGGACCCGGACCCGGACCCGGACGCGGACCCGGACCCGGACATGGACCCGGACCCGGACCCGGACCCGGACCCGAACCCTTACCCGGACCCGGACCCGGACCCGGACCCGGACCCGGACCCGGACCCGGACCAGGACCCGGACACGGACCCTTGCCCGGACCCGGACCCGGACCCTGACCCGGACCCGGACCCGGACCCGGACCCGGACATGGACCCGGACCCGGACCCGGACCCGGACCCGGACCCGGACATGGACCCGGACCCTTACCCGGACCCGGACCCGGACACGGACCCGGACCCGGACCCGGACACTTACCCGGACCTGGACCCGGACCCGGACCTGGACCCGGACCCAGACCCGGACCCGGACCTGGACCCTGACCCGGACCCTTACCCGGATCCGGACACTTACCCAGACCCGGCCCCGGCCCCGGCCCCTGCCCCGGACCCGGACCCTTACCCGGACCCGGACCCGGACCCGGACCTGGACACGGACACGGACACGGACCCGGACCCGGACATGGACCCGGACCGGGACCCAGACCCGGACCCGGACCCGGACCCGAACCCGGACCCAGACCCGGACCCGGACCCGGACCCGGACATGGACCCGGATCCTTACCCAGACCCGGACCCGGACAAGGACTCGGACCCGGACCCGGACCCGGACCCGAACACTTATCCAAACCCTGACCCGGACCCGGACCCGGACCCGGACCCGGACCCGGACCCGGACCCGGACCCTTACCCGGATCCGGACACTTACCCGGACCCGGCCCCGGCCCCGGCCCCGGCCCCGGACCCGGACCCTTACCCGGACCCGGACCCGGACCCTGACCCGGACATGGACCAGGACCCGGACCCTTGCCTGGATCCGGACATGGACCCGGACCCTTACACGGACCCGGACCCGGACATGGACCCGGACCCTTACCCGGACCCGGACCCGGACCCGGACCCGGACCCGGACCCGGACCCGGACCCGGACCCGGACCCGGACCTGGACACGAACCCGGACCCTTACCCGGACCCGGACCAGGACTCGGACCAGGACCCGGACCCGGACCCTTACACGGACCCGGACCCGGACCCGGACCCGGACCCGGACCCGGACCCGGACGCGGACCCGGACCCGGACCCTTACACGGACCCGGACCCGGACCCGGACACGGACACGGACCCGGACCCGGACACGGACCCGGACACGGACCCGGACACAGACCCGGACACGGACCCGGACTGGGACACTTGCCCGGATCCGGACCCGGACCCGGACCCGGACCCGGACCCTGACCCGGACCCTGACCCGGACCCGGACCCGGACCCTTACCCGGACCCGGACCCGGACCCGGACCCGGACCCGGACCCGGACCCGGACCCGGACCCGGACCCTTACCCGGACCCGGACTTGGACCCGGACCCGGATGCGGACCCGGACCCGGACCCGGACCCGGACCGGGACCAGGACCAGGACCCTTACCCGGAACCGGACCCCGACCCGGACCCTTACCCGGACCCGGATCCGGACCCGGACCCGGACCCGGACCCGGACCCGGACCCGGACCCGGACCCGGACCCTTACCCGGACACGGACCAGGACATGGACCCTTGCCCGGATCCGGACATGGAACCGGACCCTTACCCGGACCCGGACCCGGACATGGACCCGGACCCTTACCCGGACCCGGACCCGGACCCGGACCCGGACCCGGACCCGGAGCCGGACCTGGACCCGAACCCGGACCCGGACCCGGACCTGGACGCGGACACTTACACGGACCCGGACCCGGACCCGGACCCGGACCCGGACCCGGACCCGGACCCAGACCCG
This sequence comes from Arizona elegans, assembly GCA_022577455.1. Taxonomy (NCBI): domain Eukaryota; kingdom Metazoa; phylum Chordata; class Lepidosauria; order Squamata; family Colubridae; genus Arizona; species Arizona elegans. Next base: position 1,411,275 of record JAKOOJ010000026.1, read on the forward strand.
GACCCGGACCCGGACCCGGACCCGGAACCTTACACGGACCCGGACTCGGACCCGGACCCGGACCCGGACACGGACCCGGACCCGGACACGGACCCGGACCCGGACCCTTACACGGACCCGGACCCGGACCCGGACCCGGACCCGGACCCGGACCCTTACACGGACCTGGACCCGGACCCGGACCCGGACCCGGACCCGGACCCGGACCCGGACCCGGACACGGACCCTTACACGGACACGGATACGGACCCGGACACGGACCCGGACACGGACACGGACATGGACCCGGACACGGACACGGACCCTGACACGGACCCGGACACGGACCTGGACCGGGACACTTGCCCGGACCCGGACCCGGACCCGGACCCGGACCCGGACCCTTACACGGACCCGGACCCAGACCCGGACAAGGACCCGGACCGGAACCCGGACCCGGACCCGGACCCGGACCCGGACCCGGACCCGGACGCGGACCCGGACCCGGACGCGGACCCGGACCCGGACCCGGACCCGGACCCGGACCCGGACCCGGACCCGGACCCGGACCCGGACCCGGACCCGGACATGGACATGGACCCGGACCCGGACCCGGACCCGGACCCGGACCCGGACCCGGACCCGGACCCGGACCCGGACCCGGACCCGGACATGGACCCGGACCCGGACCCGGACCCGGACCCGGACCCGGACCCGGACCCGGACCCGGACCCGGACCCGGACATGGACCCGGATCCTTACCCAGACCCGGACCCGGACAAGGACCCGGACCCGGACCCGGACCCGGACCCGAACACTTATCCAAACCCTGACCCGGACCCGGACCCGGACCCGGACCCGGACCCGGACCCGGACCCTTACCCGGATCCGGACACTTACCCGGACCCGGCCCCGGCCCCGGCCCCGGCCCCGGCCCCGGACCCGGACCCTTACCCGGACCCGGACCCGGACCCTGACCCGGACATGGACCAGGACCAGGACCCTTGCCTGGATCCGGACATGGACCCGGACCCTTACACGGACCCGGACCCGGACATGGACCCGGACCCTTACCCGGACCCGGACCCGGACCCGGACCCGGACCCGGACCCGGACCCGGACCCGGACCCGGACCTGGACACGAACCCGGACCCTTACCCGGACCCGGACCAGGACTCGGACCAGGACCCGGACCCGGACCCTTACCCGGATCCGGACCTGGACCCGGACCCGGACCTGGACCCGGACCCGGACCCGGACCCGGATCCGGACCCGGACCCGGACCCGGACACTTGCCCGGACCCGGACCCGGACCCTGACCCGGACCCGGACCCGGACCCGGACCCTTACCCGGATCCGGACCCGGACCCGGACCCGGACCCGGACCCGAACCCGGACCCGGACCCAGACCCGGACGCGGACCCGGACCCGGACATGGACCCGGACCCGGACCCGGACCCGGACCCGAACCCTTACCCGGACCCGGACCCGGACCCGGACCCGGACCCGGACCCGGACCCGGACCAGGACCCGGACACGGACCCTTGCCCGGACCCGGACCCGGACCCTGACCCGGACCCGGACCCGGACCCGGACATGGACCCGGAACCGGACCCGGACCCGGACCCGGACCCGGACATGGACCCGGACCCTTACCCGGACCCGGACCCGGACACGGACCCGGACCCGGACCCGGACACTTACCCGGACCTGGACCCGGACCCGGACCTGGACCCGGACCCAGACCCGGACCCAGACCCGGACCTGGACCCTGACCCGGACCCTTACCCGGATCCGGACACTTACCCAGACCCGGCCCCGGCCCCGGCCCCAGCCCCGGACCCGGACCCTTACCCGGACCCGGACCCGGACCCGGACCTGGACACGGACACGGACACGGACCCGGACCCGGACATGGACCCGGACCGGGACCCAGACCCGGACCCGGACCCGGACCCGAACCCGGACCCAGACCCGGACCCGGACCCGGACCCTTACACGGACCCGGACCGGACCCGGACAAGGACCCGGAACGGAACCCGTACCCGGACCCGTACCCGGACCCGGATCCGGACCCGGACCCGAACCCGGACCCGGACCCGGACACGGACCCGGACCCGGACCCTTACACGGACCCGGACCCGGACACGGACCCGGACACAGACCCGGACCCGGACCCGGACCCGGACCCGGACCAGGACCCGGACCCGGACCCGGAACCTTACACGGACCCGGACCCGGACCCGGACCCGGACACGGACACGGACACGGACACGGACCCGGACCCGGACCCTTACACGGACACGGACACGGACCCGGACACGGACCCGGACACGGACCCGGACACAGACCCGGACACGGACCCGGACCAGAACCCGGACCCGGACCCGGACCCGGACCCGGACCCGGACCCGGACCCGGACCCGAACCCGGACCCGGACCCGGACCCGGACGCGGACCCGGACCCGGACCCTTACACGGACCCGGACCCGGACCCGGACCCGGACACGGACACGGACCCGGACACGGACCCGGACACGGACCCGGACACAGACCCGGACACGGACCCGGACTGGGACACTTGCCCGGATCCGGACCCGGACCCGGACCCGGACCCGGACCCTGACCCGGACCCTGACCCGGACCCGGACCCGGACCCTTACCCGGACCCGGACCCGGACCCGGACCCGGACCCGGACCCGGACCCGGACCCGGACCCTTACCCGGACCCGGACTTGGACCCGGACCCGGATGCGGACCCGGACCCGGACCCGGACCCGGACCGGGACCAGGACCAGGACCCTTACCCGGAACCGGACCCCGACCCGGACCCTTACCCGGACCCGGATCCGGACCCGGACCCGGACCCGGACCCGGACCCGGACCCGGACCCGGACACTTACCCGGACACGGACCAGGACATGGACCCTTGCCCGGATCCGGACATGGAACCGGACCCTTACCCGGACCCGGACCCGGACATGGACCCGGACCCTTACCCGGACCCGGACCCGGACCCGGACCCGGACCCGGACCCGGACCCGGAGCCGGACCTGGACCCGAACCCGGACCCGGACCCGGACCTGGACGCGGACACTTACACGGACCCGGACCCGGACCCGGACCCGGACCCGGACCCGGACCCGGACCCAGACCCGGACCCGGACCCGGACCCGGACCCGGAACCTTACACGGACCCGGAGCCGGACACGGACCCGGACCCGGACCCGGACACGGACACGGACACGGACCCGGACCCGGACCCTTACACGGACCCGGACCCGGACCCGGACCCGGACCCGGACCCGGACCCGGACCCGGACCCGGACCCGGACCCTTACACGGACCCGGACCCGGACCCGGACACGGACCCGGACCCGGACCCGGACCCGGACCCGGACCCGGACCCGGACCCGGACACGGACCCTTACACGGACACGGACACGGACCCGGACACGGACCCGGACACGGACACGGACATGGACCCGGACACGGACACGGACCCTGACACGGACACGGACACGGACCTGGACCGGGACACTTGCCCGGACCCGGACCCGGACCCGGACCCGGACCCGGACCCTTACACGGACCCGGACCCAGACCCGGACAAGGACCCGGACCGGAACCCGGACCCGGACCCGGACCCGGACCCGGACCCGGACCCGGACCCGGACCCGAACCCGGACCCGGACCCGGACCCGGACCCGGACCCAGACCCGGACCCTTACACGGACCCGGACCCGGACCCGGACACGGACCCGGACCCGGACCCAGACCCGGACCCGGACCCAGACCCGGACCCGGACCCGGACCCTTACACGAACCCGGACCCGGACCCGGACCCGGACCCAGACACGGACCCGGACCCGGACCCGGACCCGGACCCGGACCCGGACCCGGAAACGGACACGGACACGGACCCGGACCCGGACCCGGACCCGGACCCGGACCGTTACACGGACACGGACACGGACACGGACACGGACCCGGACACGGACCCGGACCGGGACACTTGCCCGGAACCGGACCCGGACCCGGACCCGGACTCTTACCCGGACCCGGATCCGGACCCGGACCCGGACCCGGCCCCGGCCCCGGCCCCGGACCCGGACCCGGACCCTTACCCGGACATGGACCAGGACCCGGACCCTTGCCCGGATCCGGACATGGACCCGGACCCTTACCCGGAACCGGATCCGGACCCGGACCCGGACCCGGACCCGGACCCGGACCCGGACCCGGACCCGGACCCTTACCCGGACATGGACCAGGACCCGGACCCTTGCCCGGATCCGGACATGGACCCGGAACCTTACCCGGACCCGGACCCGGACATGGACCCGGACCCTTACCCGGACCCGGACCCGGACCCGGACCCGGACCCGGACCCGGACCCGGACACGGACACGGACCCGGACCCGGACCCGGACCCGGACACGGACCCTTACACGGACACGGACCCGGACCCGGACCCGGACACGGACACGGACACGGACACGGACACGGACCCGGACACGGACCCGGACACGGACCCGGACACGGACCCGGACCCGGACGCGGACCCGGACCCGGACATGGACCCGGACCCGGACCCGGACCCGGACCCGAACCCTTACCCGGACCCGGACCCGGACCCGGACCCGGACCCGGACCCGGACCCGGACCAGGACCCGGACACGGACCCTTGCCCGGACCCGGACCCGGACCCGGACATGGACCCGGACCCGGACCCGGACCCGGACCCGGACCCGGACATGGACCCGGACCCTTACCCGGACCCGGACCCGGACACGGACCCGGACCCGGACCCGGACACTTACCCGGACCTGGACCCGGACCCGGACCTGGACCCGGACCCAGACCCGGACCCAGACCCGGACCTGGACCCTGACCCGGACCCTTACCCGGATCCGGACACTTACCCAGACCCGGCCCCGGCCCCGGCCCCAGCCCCGGACCCGGACCCTTACCCGGACCCGGACACGGACCCGGACCTGGACACGGACACGGACACGGACCCGGACCCGGACATGGACCCGGACCGGGACCCAGACCCGGACCCGGACCCGGACCCGAACCCGGACCCAGACCCGGACCCGGACCCGGACCCTTACACGGACCCGGACCCGGACCCGGACAAGGACCCGGAACGGAACCCGTACCCGGACCCGTACCCGGACCCGGATCCGGACCCGGACCCGAACCCGGACCCGGACCCGGACACGGACCCGGACCCGGACCCTTACACGGACCCGGACCCGGACACGGACCCGGACACAGACCCGGACCCGGACCCGGACCCGGACCCGGACCCGGACCCGGACCCGGAACCTTACACGGACCCGGACCCGGACCCGGACCCGGACGCGGACCCGGACCCGGACCCTTACACGGACCCGGACCCGGACCCGGACCCGGACACGGACACGGACCCGGACACGGACCCGGACACGGACCCGGACACAGACCCGGACACGGACCCGGACTGGGACACTTGCCCGGATCCGGACCCGGACCCGGACCCGGACCCGGACCCGGACCCGGACCCTGACCCGGACCCTGACCCGGACCCGGACCCGGACCTGGACCCTGACCCGGACCCTTACCCGGATCCGGACACTTACCCAGACCCGGCCCCGGCCCCGGCCCCAGCCCCGGACCCGGACCCTTACCCGGACCCGGACCCGGACCCGGACCTGGACACGGACACGGACACGGACCCGGACCCGGACATGGACCCGGACCGGGACCCAGACCCGGACCCGGACCCGGACCCGAACCCGGACCCAGACCCGGACCCGGACCCGGACCCTTACACGGACCCGGACCCGGACCCGGACAAGGACCCGGAACGGAACCCGTACCCGGACCCGTACCCGGACCCGGATCCGGACCCGGACCCGAACCCGGACCCGGACCCGGACACGGACCCGGACCCGGACCCTTACACGGACCCGGACCCGGACACGGACCCGGACACAGACCCGGACCCGGACCCGGACCCGGACCCGGACCCGGACCCGGACCCGGACCCGGAACCTTACACGGACCCGGACCCGGACCCGGACCCGGACGCGGACCCGGACCCGGACCCTTACACGGACCCGGACCCGGACCCGGACCCGGACACGGACACGGACCCGGACACGGACCCGGACACGGACCCGGACACAGACCCGGACACGGACCCGGACTGGGACACTTGCCCGGATCCGGACCCGGACCCGGACCCGGACCCGGACCCGGACCCTGACCCGGACCCTGACCCGGACCCGGACCCGGACCCTTACCCGGACCCGGACCCGGACCCGGACCCGGACCCGGACCCGGACCCGGACCCGGACCCTTACCCGGACCCGGACTTGGACCCGGACCCGGATGCGGACCCGGACCCGGACCCGGACCCGGACCGGGACCAGGACCAGGACCCTTACCCGGAACCGGACCCCGACCCGGACCCTTACCCGGACCCGGATCCGGACCCGGACCCGGACCCGGACCCGGACCCGGACCCGGACCCGGACCCGGACCCGGACACTTACCCGGACACGGACCAGGACATGGACCCTTGCCCGGATCCGGACATGGAACCGGACCCTTACCCGGACCCGGACCCGGACATGGACCCGGACCCTTACCCGGACCCGGACCCGGACCCGGACCCGGACCCGGACCCGGACCCGGAGCCGGACCTGGACCCGAACCCGGACCCGGACCCGGACCTGGACGCGGACACTTACACGGACCCGGACCCGGACCCGGACCCGGACCCGGACCCGGACCCGGACCCGGACCCAGACCCGGACCCGGACCCGGACCCGGACCCGGAACCTTACACGGACCCGGAGCCGGACCCGGACCCGGACCCGGACACGGACACGGACCCGGACACGGACCCGGACCCGGACCCTTACACGGACCCGGACCCGGACCCGGACCCGGACCCGGACCCGGACCCGGACCCGGACCCGAACCCGGACCCTTACACGGACCCGGACCCGGACCCGGACACGGACCCGGACCCGGACCCGGACCCGGACCCGGACCCGGACCCGGACCCGGACACGAACCCTTACACGGACACGGACACGGACCCGGACACGGACCCGGACACGGACACGGACATGGACCCGGACACGGACACGGACCCTGACACGGACACGGACACGGACCTGGACCGGGACACTTGCCCGGACCCGGACCCGGACCCGGACCCGGACCCTTACACGGACCCGGACCCAGACCCGGACAAGGACCCGGACCGGAACCCGGACCCGGACCCGGACCGGAACCCGGACCCGGACCCGGACCCGGACCCGGACCCGGACCCGGACCCGGACCCGGACCGGAACCCGGACCCGGACCCGGACCCGGACCCGGACCCGGACCCGGACCCTTACACGGACCCGGACCCGGACCCGGACACGGACCCGGACCCGGACCCAGACCCGGACCCGGACCCAGACCCAGACCCGGACCCGGACCCTTACACGAACCCGGACCCGGACCCGGACCCGGACCCAGACACGGACCCGGACCCGGACCCGGACCCGGACCCGGACCCGGAAACGGACACGGACCCGGACCCGGACCCGGACCCGGACCCGGACCCGGACCCTTACACGGACACGGACACGGACCCGGACACGGACCCGGACACGGACCCGGACCGGGACACTTGCCCGGACCAGGACCCGGACCCGGACCCTGACCCGGACCCAGACCCGGTCCCGGACCCTTACCCGGACCCGGACCCGGACCCGGACCTGGACCCGGACCCTTACCCGGACCCGGACTTGGACCCGGACCCGGATGCGGACCCGGACCCGGACCCGGACCGGGACCGGGACCAGGACCCTTACCCGGAACCGGACCCGGACCCGGACTCTTACCCGGACCCGGATCCGGAACCGGACCCGGACCCGGCCCCGGCCCCGGACCCGGACCCGGCCCCGGACCCTTACCCGGACATGGACCAGGACCCGGACCCTTGCCCGGATCCGGACATGGACCCGGACCCTTACCCGGAACCGGATCCGGACCCGGACCCGGACCCGGACCCGGACCCGGACCCGGACCCGGACCCTTACCCGGACATGGACCAGGACCCGGACCCTTGCCCGGATCCGGACATGGACCCGGACCCTTACCCGGACCCGGACCCGGACATGGACCCGGACCCTTACCCGGACCCGGACCCGGACCCGGACCCGGACCCGGACCCGGACCCGGACACGGACACGGACCCGGACCCAGACCCGGGCCCGGACACGGACCCTTACACGGACACGGACCTGGACCCGGACCCGGACACGGACACGGACACGGACACGGACACGGACCCGGACACGGACCCGGACACGGACCCGGACACGGACCCGGACCGGGACACTTGCCCGGAACCGGACCCGGACCCGGACCCTGACCCGGACCCAGACCCGGACCCGGACCCTTACCCGGACCCGGACCCGGACCCGGACCCGGACCCGGACCTGGACCCGGACTCTTACCCGGACCTGGACTTGGACCCGGACCCGGATGCGGACCCGGACCCGGACCCGGACCCGGACCGGGACCGGGACCAGGACCCTTACCCGGAACCGGACCCGGAACCGGACCCTTACCCGGACCCGGATCCGGACCCGGACCCGGACCCGGCCCCGGACCCGGCCCCGGACCCGGACCCGGACCCTTACCCGGACATGGACCAGGACCCGGACCCTTGCCCGGATCCGGACATGGACCCGGACCCTTACCCGGACCCGGACCCGGACCCGGACCCGGACCCGGACCCGGACCCGGACCCGGACCCGGACCCGGACCGTTACCCGGACATGGACCAGGACCCGGACCCTTGCCCGGATCCGGACATGGACCCGGACCCTTACCCGGACCCGGACCCGGACATGGACCCGGACCCTTACCCGGACCCGGACCCGGACCCGGACCCGGACCCGGACCCTGACCTGGACCCGAACCCGGACCCGGACCCGGACCTGGACGCGGACACTTACACGGACCCGGACCCGGACCCGGACCCGGACCCGGACCCGGACCCGGACCCGGACCCGGACCCGGACCCGGACCCTTACCCGGACACGGACCCGGACCCGGACCCGGACCCGGACCCTTACCCGGACCCGGACCCGGACCCGGAAACGGACCCGGACCCAGACCCGGACCCGGACATGGACCCGGATCCTTACCGGGACCCGGACCCGGACAAGGACCCGGACCCGGACCCGGACCCGGACCCGGACATGGACCCGGATCCTTACCCGGACCCGGACCCGGACCCGGACCCAGACCCGGACCCGGACCCGGACCCGGACCCGGACCCGGACCCGGACCCGGACCCGGACCCTTACCCGGACCCTTACCCAGACCCGGACCTGGACCTGGACCCGGACCCGGACCCGGACCCGGAACCGGACCCTTACCCGGACCCGGACCCGGACCCGGACATGGACCCGGACCCTTACCTGGACCCGGACCCGGACCCGGACCCGGACCCTTACCCGGACCCGGACCCGGACCCGGACCCGGACCCGGACCCGGACCCTTGCCCGGACCCGGACCCGGGCCCTGACCCGGACCCGGACCCGGACCCGGACCCTTACCCGGATCCGGACCCGGACCCGGACCCGGACCAGGACTAGGACCCGGACCCGGACCCGGACCCGGACCCGGACCCTTACCCGGACCCGGACCCGGACCCGGACCCGGACATGGACCCGGACCCGGACATGGACCGGGACCAGGACCCTTACACGGACCCGGACCCGGACTCGGACCCGGACCCGTACCCGGACCCGGACCCTTACCCGGACCCGGACCCGTACCCGGACCCGGACCCAGACCCTTACCCGGACCCGGACCCGGACCCGGACATGGACCCGGACCCTTACCCGGACCCGGACCCGGACCCGGACCCGGACCCTTACCAGGACCCGGACCCGGACCCGGACCCGGACCCGGACCTGGACCCGGACCCAGACCCGGACCCGGACCCGGACCCGGACCCTTGCCCGGACCAGGACCCGGACCCTGACCCGGACCCGGACTCGGACCCAGACCCTTACCCGGATCCGGATCCGGACCCAGACCCGGACCCGGACCCGGACCCGGACCCGGTCCCGGACCCTTACCCGGACCGGGACCTGAACCCGGACCCTGACCCGGACCCGGACTCGGACCCAGACCCTTACCCGGATCCGGACCCGGACCCGGACCCGGACACGGACACGGACCCGGACCCGGACCCGGACACGGACCCTTACCCGGACCCGGACCCGGACACGGACCCGGACCCGGACCCGGACCCGGACCCGGACCCAGACCCTTACCCGGACCCGGACCCGGAACCGGACATGGACCCGGACCCTTACCCGGACTCGGACCAGGACCCGGACCAGGACCCGGACCCGGAGCCGGACCCGGACCCGGACCCAGACCCAGACCCGGACCCGGACCCAGACCCGGACCCGGACATGGACCCGGACCCGGACAGGGACCGGGACCCGGACAGGGACCGGGACCAGGACACTTACACGGACCCGGACCCGGACTCGGACCCGGACCCGGACCCGGACCCGGACCCTTACCCGGACCCGGACCAGGACCCGGACCAGGACCCGGACCCGGACCCGGACCCTTACCCGGACCTGGACCCGGACCCGGACCCGGACCCTGATCCGGACCCGGACCCGGACCCGGACACTTGCCCGGACCCGGACCCGGACCCTGACCCGGACCCTTACCCGGACCCTTACCCAGACCCGGACCTGGACCCGGACCCGGACCCGGACCCGGACCCGGACCCGGACCCTTACCCGGACCCGGACCCGGACCCGGACCCGGACCCGGACATGGACCCGGACCCGGACCCGGACATGGACCCGGACCCTTACCTGGACCCGGACCCGGACCCGGACCCGGACCCTTACCCGGACCCGGACCCGGACCCGGACCCGGACCCGGACCCGGACCCGGACCCGGACCAGGACCCTTGCCCGGACCCGGACCCGGACCCTGACCCAGACCCGGACCCGGACCCGGACCCGGACCCTTACCCGGATCCGGACCCGGACCCGGACCCGGACCAGGACTAGGACCCGGACCCGGACCCGGACCCGGACCCTTACCCGGACCCGGACCCGGACCCGGACCCGGACCCGGACATGGACCCGGACCCGGACAGGGACCGGGACCAGGACCCTTACACGGACCCGGACCCGGACTCGGACCCGGACCCGGACCCGGACCCGGACCCTTACCCGGACCCGGACCCGGACCCGGACCCGGACCCGGACCCGGACCCGGACCCGGACCCTTACCCGGACCCGGACCCGGACCTGGACATGGACCCGGACCCTTACCCGGACCCGGACCCGGACCCGGACCCGGACCCGGACCCTTACCAGGACCCGGACCCTGACCCGGACCCGGACCTGGACCCGGACCCATACCCGGACCCGGACCCGGACCCGGACCCTTGCCTGGACCAGGACCCGGACCCTGACCTGGACCCGGACTCGGACCCAGACCCTTACCCGGATCCGGACCCAGACCCAGACCCGGACCCGGACCCGGACCCGGTCCCGGACCCTTACCCGGACCGGGACCCGAACCCGGACCCGAACCCGGACCCGGATCCTTAACCGGACCCGGACCCGGACCCGGACACGGACCTGGACCCGGACCCGGACCCGGACCCGGACCCGGACCCGGACCCGGACCCGGACCCGGACCCGGACCCGGAACCGGAACCGGAACCGGACCCAGAACCGGACCGGGACCGGGACCAGGACCCTTACCTGGACCCGGCCCAGACCCGGACCCGGACCCGGACCCGGACCCGGACCCGGACCCGGACCCCGACCCGGACCCCGACCCTTACCCGGTCCGGACCCGGACCCGGACCCGGACCCGGACCCGGACCCGGACCCGGACCCGGACCCGGACCCGGACCCGGACCCGGACATGGACCCGGACCCGGACAGGGACCGGGACCAGGACCCTTACACGGACCCGGACCCGGACTCGGACCCGGACCCGGACCCGGACCCGGACCCTTACCCGGACCCGGACCCGTACCCGGACCCGGACCCGGACCCGGACCCGGACCCTTACCCGGACCCGGACCCGGACCTGGACATGGACCCGGACCCTTACCCGGACCCGGACCCGGACCCGGACCCGGACCCGGACCCGGACCCTTACCAGGACCCGGACCCTGACCCGGACCCGGACCTGGACCCGGACCCAGACCCGGACCCGGACCCGGACCCGGACCCTTGCCTGGACCAGGACCCGGACCCTGACCCGGACCCGGACTCGGACCCAGACCCTTACCCGGATCCGGACCCAGACCCAGACCCGGACCCGGACCCGGACCCGGTCCCGGACCCTTACCCGGACCGGGACCCGAACCCGGACCCGAACCCGGACCCGGATCCTTAACCGGACCCGGACCCGGACCCGGACCCGGACCCGGACCCGGACCCGGACCCGGACCCGGACCCGGAACCGGAACCGGAACCGGACCCGGAACCGGACCGGGACCGGGACCAGGACCCTTACCTGGACCCGGCCCGGACCCGGACCCGGACCCGGACCCGGACCCGGACCCGGACCCCGACCCGGACCCCGACCCTTACCCGGTCCGGACCCGGACCCGGACCCGGACCCGGACCCGGACCCGGACCCGGACCCGGACCCGGACCCGGACCCTTACCCGGACCCGGACCCGGACACGGAAACGGACACGGACATGGACCCGGATCCTTACCCGGACCCGGACCCGGACAAGGACCCAGACCCGGACCCGGAACCGGACCAGGACCCAGACCCTTACCCGGACCCGGACCCCGACCCGGACCCTTACCCGGACCCTTACCCGGACCCTTACCCGGACCCGGACCCGGACCCGGACCCGGACCCGGACCCGGACCCGGACCCGGACCCGGACCTGGAACCTTACCCGGACACGGACCCGGACACGGACATGGACCCGGATCCTTACCCGGACCCGGACCTGGACCCGGACCCAGACCCAGACCCGGACCCGGACCCAGACCCGGACCCTGACCCGGACCCGGACCCGGACCCGGACCCTTACCCGGATCCGGACCCGGACCCGGACCCGGACCAGGACTAGGACCCGGACCCGGACCCGGACCCGGACCCGGACCCGGACCCGGACCCGGACCCGGACCCTTACCTGGACCCGGACCCGGACCCGGACCCGGACCCGGACATGGACCCGGACCCGGACAGGGACCGGGACCAGGACCCTTACACGGACCCGGACCCGGACTCGGACCCGGACCCGGACCCGGACCCGGACCCGGACCCTTACCCGGACCCGTACCCGTACCCGTACCCGTACCCGGACCCGGACCCGGACCCGGACCCGGACCCTTACCCGGACCCGGACCCGGACCCGGACCCGAACATGGACCCGGACCCTTACCCGGACCCGGACCCGGACCCGGACCCGGACCCTTACCCGGACCCGGACCCGGACCCGGACCCGGACCCGGACCCGGACCCGGACCCGGACATGGACCCAGACCCGGAAAGGGACCGGGACCAGGACCCTTACACGGACCCGGACCCGGACTCGGACCCGGACCCGGACCCGGACCCGGACCCGGACCCTTACCCGTACCCGGACCCGTACCCGGACCCGGACCCGGACCCGGACCCGGACCCGGACCCTTACCCGGACCCGGACCCGGACCTGGACATGGACCCGGACCCTTACCCGGACCCGGACCCGGACCCGGACCCGGACCCGGACCCGGACCCTTACCAGGACCCGGACCCTGACCCGGACCCGGACCTGGACCCGGACCCAGACCCGGACCCGGACCCGGACCCGGACCCTTGCCTGGACCAGGACCCGGACCCTGACCCGGACCCGGACTCGGACCCAGACCCTTACCAGGATCCGGACCCATACCCAGACCCGGACCCGGACCCGGACCCGGTCCCGGACCCTTACCCGGACCGGGACCCGAACCCGGACCCGAACCCGGACCCGGATCCTTAACCGGACCCGGACCCGGACCCGGACACGGACACGGACCCGGACCCGGACCCGGACCCGGACCCGGACCCGGACCCGGACCCGGACCCGGACCCGGACCCGGACCCGGACCCGGACCCGGACCCGGACCCGGACCCGGAAACGGACACGGACATGGACCCGGATCCTTACCCGGACCCGGACCCGGACAAGGACCCAGACCCGGACCCGGACCCGGACCCGGACCCAGACCCTTACCCGGACCCGGACCCCGACCCGGACCCTTACCCGGACCCTTACCCGGACCCTTACCCGGACCCGGAACCGGACCCGGACCCGGACCCGGACCCGGACCCTTACCCGGTCCGGACCCGGACCCGGACCCGGACCCGGACCCGGACCCGGACCCGGACCCGGACCCGGACCCGGACCTGGAACCTTACCCGGACACGGACCCGGACACGGACATGGACCCGGATCCTTACCCGGACCCGGACCTGGACCCGGACCCAAACCCAGACCCGGACCCGGACCCAGACCCGGACCCTGACCCGGACCCGGACCCGGACCCGGACCCTTACCCGGATCCGGACCCGGACCCGGACCCGGACCAGGACTAGGACCCGGACCCGGACCCGGACCCGGACCCGGACCCGGACCCGGACCCGGACCCGGACCCGGACCCGGACCCTTACCTGGACCCGGACCCGGACCCGGACCCGGACCCGGACATGGACCCGGACCCGGACAGGGACCGGGACCAGGACCCTTACACGGACCCGGACCCGGACTCGGACCCGGACCCGGACCCGGACCCGGACCCGGACCCTTACCCGGACCCGGACCCGTACCCGGACCCGGACCCGGACCCGTACCCGGACCCGGACCCGGACCCTTACCCGGACCCGGACCCGGACCCGGACCCGAACATGGACCCGGACCCTTACCCGGACCCGGACCCGGACCCGGACCCGGACCCTTACCCGGACCCGGACCCGGACCCGGACCCGGACCCGGACCTGGACCCGGACCCAGACCCGGACCCGGACCCGGACCCGGACCCGAACATGGACCCGGACCCTTACCCGGACCCGGACCCGGACCCGGACCCGGACCCGGACCCGGACCCTTACCCGGACCCGGACCCGGACCCGGAAACGGACACGGACATGGACCCGGATCCTTACCCGGACCCGGACCCGGACAAGGACCCAGACCCGGACCCGGACCCGGACCCGGACCCAGACCCTTACCCGGACCCGGACCCCGACCCGGACCCTTACCCGGACCTTTACCCGGACCCTTACCCGGACCCGGAACCGGACCCGGACCCGGACCCGGACCCGGACCCTTACCCGGTCCGGACCCGGACCCGGACCCGGACCCGGACCCGGACCCGGACCCGGACCCGGACCCGGACCTGGAACCTTACCCGGACACGGACCCGGACACGGACATGGACCCGGATCCTTACCCGGACCCGGACCTGGACCCGGACCCAGACCCAGACCCGGACCCGGACCCAGACCCGGACCCTGACCCGGACCCGGACCCGGACCCGGACCCTTACCCGGATCCGGACCCGGACCCGGACCCGGACCAGGACTAGGACCCGGACCCGGACCCGGACCCGGACCCGGACCCGGACCCGGACCCGGACCCGGACCCGGACCCGGACCCGGACCCGGACCCTTACCTGGACCCGGACCCGGACCCGGACCCGGACCTGGACATGGACCCGGACCCGGACAGGGACCTGGACCAGGAGCCTTACACGGACCCGGACCCGGACTCGGACCCGGACCCGGACCCGGACCCGGACCCGGACCCTTACCCGGACCCGGACCCGTACCCGGACCCGGACCCGGACCCGTACCCGGACCCGTACCCGGACCCTTACCCGGACCCGGACCCGGACCCGGACCCGAACATGGACCCGGACCCTTACCCGGACCCGGACCCGGACCCGGACCCGGACCCTTACCCGGACCCGGACCCGGACCCGGACCCGGACCTGGACCCGGACCCAGACCCGGACCCGGACCCGGACCCGAACATGGACCCGGACCCTTACCCGGACCCGGACCCGGACCCGGACCCGGACCCTTACCCGGACCCGGACCCGGACCCGGACCCGGACCTGGACCCGGACCCAGACCCGGACCCGGACCCTGACCCGGACCCTTGCCCGCACCAGGACCCGGACCCTGACCCGGACCCGGACTCGGACCCGGACCCTTACCCGGATCCGGAACCAGACCCGGACCCGGACCAGGACCCGGAGCCGGTCCCGGACCCTTACCCGGACCGGGACCCGAACCCGGACCCGAACCCAGACCCGGACCCCGACCCGGACCCCGACCCTTACCCGGTCCGGACCCGGACCCGGACCCGGACCCGGACCCGGACCCGGACCCGGACCCGGACCCAGACCCGGACCCGGACCCAGACCCGGACCCGGACCTGGACCCTTACCCGGACACGGACCCGGACACGGAAACGGACACGGACATGGACCCGGATCCTTACCCGGACCCGGACCCGGACAAGGACCCAGACCCGGACCCGGACCCGGACCCGGACCCGGACCCTTACCCGGACCCGGACCCGGACCCGGACCCTTACCCGGACCCTTACCCGGACCCTTACCCGGACCCGGAACCGGACCCGGACCCGGACCCGGACCCGGACCCTTACCCGGTCCGGACCCGGACCCGGACCCGGACCCGGACCCGGACCCGGACCCGGACCCGGACCCGGACCCGGACCCGGACCCGGACCCGGACCCGGACCCGGACCTGGAACCTTACCCGGACACGGACACGGACACGGACATGGACCCGGATCCTTACCAGGACCCGGACCCGGACCCGGACCCAGACCCGGACCCGGACCCAGACCCGGACCCTGACCCGGACCCGGACCCGGACCCGGACCCGGACCCTTACCCGGATCCGGACCCGGACCCGGACCCGGACCAGGACTAGGACCCGGACCCGGACCCGGACCCGGACCCGGACCCGGACCCTTACCCGGACCCGTACCCGGACCCGGACCCGGACCCGGACCCGTACCCGGACCCGGACCCGGACCCTTACCCGGACCCGGACCCGGACCCGAACATGGACCCGGACCCTTACCCGGACCCGGACCCGGACCCGGACCCGGACCCTTACCCGGACCCGGACCCGGACCCGGACCCGGACCTGGACCCGGACCCAGACCCGGATCCGGACCCTGACCCGGACCCCGACCCGGACCCCGACCCTTACCCGGTCCGGACCCGGACCCGGACCCGGACCCGGACCCGGACCCGGACCCGGACCCGGACCCGGACCCGGACCCGGACACAGACCCGGACCCGGACCCGGACCCGGACCCTTACCCGGACACGGACCCGGACACGGAAACGGACACGGACATGGACCCGGATCCTTACCCGGACCCGGACCCGGACAAGGACCCAGACCCGGACCCGGACCCGGACCCGGACCTGGACCCTTACCCGGACCCGGACCCGGACCCGGACCCTTACCCGGACCCTTACCCGGACCCTTACCCGGACCCGGAACCGGACCCGGACCCGGACCCGGACCCGGACCCTTACCCGGTCCGGACCCGGACCCGGACCCGGACCCGGACCCGGACCCGGACCCGGACCCGGACCCGGACCCGGACCTGGAACCTTACCCGGACACGGACCCGGACACGGACATGAACCCGGATCCTTACCCGGACCCGGACACGGACCCGGACCCAGACCCGGACCCGGACCCAGACCCGGACCCTGACCCGGACCCGGACCCGGACCCGGACCCTTACCCGGATCCGGACCCGGACCCGGACCCGGACCAGGACTAGGACCCGGACCCGGACACGGACCCGGACCCGGACCCGGACCCGGACCCGGACCCGGACCCTTACCCGGACCCGGACCCGGACCCGGACCCGGACCCGGACATGGACCCGGACCCAGACCCTTACCCGGACCCGGACCCGTACCCGTACCCGTACCCGGACCCGTACCCGGACCCGGACCCGGACCCTTACCCGGACCCGGACCCAGACCCGAACATGGACCCGGACCCTTACCCGGACCCGGACCCGGACCCGGACCCGGACCCTTACCCGGACCCGGACCCGGTCCCGGACCCGGACCTGGACCCGGACCCAGACCCGGACCCGGACCCGGACCTGGACCCTTGCCCGGACCAGGACCCGGACCCTGACCCGGACCCGGACTCGGACCCGGACCCTTACCCGGATCCGGACCCGGACCCGGACCCAGGCCCGGACCCGGACCCGGTCCCGGACCCTTACCCGGACCGGGACCCGAACCCGGACCCGAACCCGGACCCGGATCCTTAACCGGACCCGGACCCGGACCGGGACCCGAACCCGGACCCGAACCCGGACCCGGATCCTTAACCGGACCCGGACCCGGACCCGGACCCGGACACGGACCCGGACCCGGACCCTTACCCGGACCCGGACCCGGACCCGGACACGGACCCGAACCCTTACCCAAACCCTGACCCGGACCCGGACCCGGACCCGGACCCGGACCCGGACCCAGACCCTTACCCGGACCCGAACCCGGACCCGGACATGGACCCGGACCCTTACCCGGACTCGGACCAGGACCCGGACCAGGACCCGGACCCGGACCCGGACCCGGACCCGGACCCGGACCCTTACCCAGACCCGGACCCGGACCCTGACACAGACCCGGACCCTTACCCGGACCCGGATCCTTACCCGGACCCGGACCCGGACCCGGACCCGGACCCGGACCCGGACCCGGACCCGGACCCGGACCCTTACCCGGACCCGGACCAGGACCCGGACCAGGACCCGGACCCGGACCCTTACCCGGACCTGGACCCGGACCCGAACCCGGACCCTGATCCGGACCCGGACCCGGACCCGGACACTTGCCCGGACCCGGACCCAGACCCTGACCCGGACCCGGACCCGGACCCGGACCCTTACCCGGATCCGGACCCGGACCCGGACCCGGACCCGGACCCGGACCCGGACATGGACCCGGACCCGGACAGGGACCGGGACCAGGACCCTTACACGGACCCGGACCCGGACTCGGACCCGGACCCGGACCCGGACCCTTACCCGGACCCGGACCAGGACCCGGACCAGGACCCTGACCCGGACCCGGACCCGGACCCGGACCCTTACCCGGATCCGGACCCGGACCCGGACCCGGACCCTGACCCGTACCCGGATCCGGACCCGGACCCGGACCCGGACCCTTACCCGGACCCGGACCCGGACCCGGACCCGGACCCGGACCTTTAACCAGACCCGGACCCGGACCCGGACCCGGACCCGGACCCGGACCCGGACCCGGACCCAGACCCAGACCCGGACCCGGACCAGGACCCGGACCCTTACCTGGACTCGGACCCGGACCCGGACCCGGACCCAGACCCGGACCCTTGCCCGGACCCGGAACCGGACCCGGACCCGGACCCTGACCCGGACCCGGACCCGGACCCGGACCCGGACCCGGACCCGGATCCGGACCCGGACCCTTACCCGGACCCGGACCCGGACCCGGACCCGGACCCGGACCCGGACCCGGACCCGGACCCGGACCCGGACCCGGACCCTTACCCGGACCCGGACCCGGACCCGGACCCGGACCCGGACCCGGACCCTGACCCGTACCCGGATCCGGACCCGGACCCGGACCCGGACCCGGACCCTTACCCGGACCCGGACCCGGACCCGGACCCGGACCCGGACCTTTAACCGGACCCGGACCCGGACCCGGACCCGGACCCGGACCCGGACCCGGACCCAGACCCAGACCCGGACCCGGACCAGGACCCGGACCCTTACCTGGACTCGGACCCGGACCCGGACCCGGACCCAGACCCGGACCCTTGCCCGGACCCGGAACCGGACCCGGACCCGGACCCTGACCCGGACCCGGACCCGGACCCGGACCCGGACCCGGACCCGGACCCGGACCCGGATCCGGACCCGGACCCTTACCCGGACCCGGACCCAGACCCGGACCCGGACCCGGACCCGGACCCGGACCCGGACCCGGACCCTTACCCGGACCCGGACCCGGACCCGGACCCGGACCCGGACCCGGACGGGGACCCGGACCCGGACCGGGACCGGGACCAGGACCCTTACCTGGACCCGGCCCGGACCCGGACCCGGACCCGGACCCGGACCCGGAACCGGACCCGGACCCGGACCCCGACCCGGACCCCGACCCTTACCCGGTCCGGACCCGGACCCGGACCCGGACCCGGACCCGGACCCGGACCCGGACCCGGACCCAGACCCGGACCCGGACCCGGAGCCGGACCCTTACCCGGACACGGACCCGGACACGGAAACGGACACGGACATGGACCCGGATCCTTACCCGGACCCGCACCCGGACAAGGACCCAGACCCGGACCCGGACCCGGACCCGGACCCGGACCCTTACCCGGACCCGGACCCGGACCCGGACCCTTACCCGGACCCTTACCCGGACCCGGACCCGGACCCGGACCCGGACCCTTACCCGGACCCAGATCAGGACCCGGACCCGGACCCGGACCCGGACCCGGACCCGGACCCGGACCCGGACCCGGACCCGGACCCGGACCCGGAAACGGAAACGGACACGGAAACGGACACGGACATGGACCCGGATCCTTACCCGGACCCCGACCCGGACAAGGACCCAGACCCGGACCCGGACCCGGACCCGGACCCGGACCCGGACCCGGACCCGGACCCGGACATGGACCCGGATCCTTACCCGGACCCGGACCCGGACCCGGACCCAGACCCAGACCCGGACCCGGACCCGAACCCGGACCCGGACCCGGAAACGGACCAGGACCCTTACCCGGACACGGACCCGGACCCGGACATGGACCCGGATCCTTACCCGGACCGGGACCCGGACCCGGACCCAGACCCGGACCCGGACCCGGACCCGGACCCGGACCCTTACCCGGACCCGGACCAGGACACTTACCCGGACACTTACCCGGACCCGGACTCGGACCCGGAACCTTACCCAGACCCGGACCGGGACATGGACCCGGACCATTACACGGACCCGGACCCGGACCCAGACCCGGACCCGGACCCGGACCCGGACCCGGACCCTTACCCGGACCCGGATCCGGACCCGGACCCGGACCCGGACCCGGACCCGGACATGGACCCGGACCCTTACCCGGACCCGGACCCGGACATGGACCCGGACCCTTACCCGGACCTGGACCCGGACCCGGACCCGGACCCGGACCCGGACCCGGACCCGAACCCGAACCCGGACCCGGACCCGTACGCAGAAACTTACACGGACCCGGACCCGGACCCGGACCCGGACCTGGACCCAGACCCGGACCCGGACCCGGATCCGGACCCGGACCCGGACCCGGACACTTGCCCGGACCCGGACCCGGACCCGGACCCTGACCCGGACCCGGACCCGGACCCGGACCCTTACCCGGATCCGGACCCGGACCCGGACCCGGACCCGAACCCGGACCCGGACCCGGACCCGGACGCGGACCCGGACCCGGACATGGACCCGGACCCTTACCCGGATCCGGACCCGGACCCGGACCCGGACCCGGACCCGGACCCGGACATGGACCCGGACCCGGACAGGGACCGGGACCAGGACCCTTACACGGACCCGGACCCGGACTCGGACCCGGACCCGGACCCGGACCCTTACCCGGACCCGGACCAGGACCCGGACCAGGACCCTGACCCGGACCCGGACCCGGACCCGGACCCTTACCCGGATCCGGACCCGGACCCGGACCCGGACCCTGACCCGTACCCGGATCCGGACCCGGACCCGGACCCGGACCCTTACCCGGACCCGGACCCGGACCCGGACCCGGACCCGGACCTTTAACCAGACCCGGACCCGGACCCGGACCCGGACCCGGACCCGGACCCGGACCCGGATCCGGACCCGGACCCGGACCCGGACCCTTACCCGGACCCGGACCCGGACCCGGACCCGGACCCGGACCTTTAACCAGACCCGGACCCGGACCCGGACCCGGACCCGGACCCGGACCCGGACCCGGACCCAGACCCAGACCCGGACCCGGACCAGGACCCGGACCCTTACCTGGACTCGGACCCGGACCCGGACCCGGACCCAGACCCGGACCCTTGCCCGGACCCGGAACCGGACCCGGACCCGGACCCTGACCCGGACCCGGACCCGGACCCGGACCCGGACCCGGACCCGGATCCGGACCCGGACCCTTACCCGGACCCGGACCCGGACCCGGACCCGGACCCGGACCCGGACCCGGACCCGGACCCGGACCCGGACCCGGACCCTTACCCGGACCCGGACCCGGACCCGGACCCGGACCCGGACCCGGACCCGGACCCTGACCCGTACCCGGATCCGGACCCGGACCCGGACCCGGACCCGGACCCTTACCCGGACCCGGACCCGGACCCGGACCCGGACCCGGACCTTTAACCGGACCCGGACCCGGACCCGGACCCGGACCCGGACCCGGACCCGGAC
The DNA here is from genome assembly GCA_022577455.1 of Arizona elegans. NCBI lineage: Eukaryota > Metazoa > Chordata > Lepidosauria > Squamata > Colubridae > Arizona > Arizona elegans. Next base: position 1,433,837 of record JAKOOJ010000026.1, read on the forward strand.
CCAGACCCAGACCCGGACCCGGACCAGGACCCGGACCCTTACCTGGACTCGGACCCGGACCCGGACCCGGACCCAGACCCGGACCCTTGCCCGGACCCGGAACCGGACCCGGACCCGGACCCTGACCCGGACCCGGACCCGGACCCGGACCCGGACCCGGACCCGGACCCGGACCCGGACCCGGATCCGGACCCGGACCCTTACCCGGACCCGGACCCAGACCCGGACCCGGACCCGGACCCGGACCCGGACCCGGACCCGGACCCGGACCCTTACCCGGACCCGGACCCGGACCCGGACCCGGACCCGGACCCGGACGGGGACCCGGACCCGGACCGGGACCGGGACCAGGACCCTTACCTGGACCCGGCCCGGACCCGGACCCGGACCCGGACCCGGACCCGGAACCGGACCCGGACCCGGACCCCGACCCGGACCCCGACCCTTACCCGGTCCGGACCCGGACCCGGACCCGGACCCGGACCCGGACCCGGACCCGGACCCGGACCCGGACCCAGACCCGGACCCGGACCCGGAGCCGGACCCTTACCCGGACACGGACCCGGACACGGAAACGGACACGGACATGGACCCGGATCCTTACCCGGACCCGCACCCGGACAAGGACCCAGACCCGGACCCGGACCCGGACCCGGACCCGGACCCTTACCCGGACCCGGACCCGGACCCGGACCCTTACCCGGACCCTTACCCGGACCCGGACCCGGACCCGGACCCGGACCCTTACCCGGACCCAGATCAGGACCCGGACCCGGACCCGGACCCGGACCCGGACCCGGACCCGGACCCGGACCCGGACCCGGACCCGGACCCGGAAACGGAAACGGACACGGAAACGGACACGGACATGGACCCGGATCCTTACCCGGACCCCGACCCGGACAAGGATCCAGACCCGGACCCGGACCCGGACCCGGACCCGGACCCGGACCCGGACCCGGACCCGGACATGGACCCGGATCCTTACCCGGACCCGGACCCGGACCCGGACCCAGACCCAGACCCGGACCCGGACCCGAACCCGGACCCGGACCCGGAAACGGACCAGGACCCTTACCCGGACACGGACCCGGACCCGGACATGGACCCGGATCCTTACCCGGACCGGGACCCGGACCCGGACCCAGACCCGGACCCGGACCCGGACCCGGACCCGGACCCTTACCCGGACCCGGACCAGGACACTTACCCGGACACTTACCCGGACCCGGACTCGGACCCGGAACCTTACCCAGACCCGGACCGGGACATGGACCCGGACCATTACACGGACCCGGACCCGGACCCAGACCCGGACCCGGACCCGGACCCGGACCCTTACCCGGACCCGGATCCGGACCCGGACCCGGACCCGGACCCGGACCCGGACATGGACCCGGACCCTTACCCGGACCCGGACCCGGACATGGACCCGGACCCTTACCCGGACCTGGACCCGGACCCGGACCCGGACCCGGACCCGGACCCGGACCCGAACCCGAACCCGGACCCGGACCCGTACGCAGAAACTTACACGGACCCGGACCCGGACCCGGACCCGGACCTGGACCCAGACCCGGACCCGGACCCGGATCCGGACCCGGACCCGGACCCGGACACTTGCCCGGACCCGGACCCGGACCCGGACCCTGACCCGGACCCGGACCCGGACCCGGACCCTTACCCGGATCCGGACCCGGACCCGGACCCGGACCCGAACCCGGACCCGGACCCGGACCCGGACGCGGACCCGGACCCGGACATGGACCCGGATCCTTACCCAGACCCGGACCCGGACAAGGACCCGGACCCGGACCCGGACCCGGATCCGAACCCTTACCCAAACCCTGACCCGGACCCGGACCCGGACCCGGACCCGGACCCGGACCCGGACCCGGACATGGACCCGGACCCTTACCCGGACCCGGACCCGGACCCGGACCCGGACCCTTACCCGGACCCGGACCCGGACCCGGACCCGGACCCGGACCCGGACCCGGACCCGGACACGGACCCTTGCCCGGACCCGGACCCGGACCCTGACCCGGACCCGGACCCGGACCCGGACATGGACCCGGACCCGGACCCGGACCCGGACCCGGACCCGGACCCGGACCCGGACCCGGACCCGGACACGGACACGGACCCGGACCCGGACCCGGACCCGAACCCTTACCCAAACCCTGACCCGGACCCGGACCCGGACCCGGACCCGGACCCGGACCCGGACCCGGACCCGGACCCGGACCCTTACCCGGACCCGGACCCGGACCCGGACCCGGACATGGACCCGGACCCTTACCCGGACCCGGACCCGGACCCTTGCCCGGACCCGGACCCGGACCCCGACCCGGACCCGGACCCGGACCCGGACCCGGACCCGGACACGGACCCTTGCCCGGACCCGGACCCGGACCCTGACCCGGACCCGGACCCGGACCCGGACATGGACCCGGACCCGGACCCGGACCCGGACCCGGACCCGGACCCGGACCCGGACCCGGACATGGACCCGGACCCGGACCCGGACCCGGACCCGGACCCGGACCCGGACCCTGACCCGGACCCGGACCCGGACCCGGACCCGGACCCGGACCAGGACATGGACCCGGACCCGGACCCGGACCCGGACCCGGACCCGGACCCGGACCCGGACCCGGACCCGGACCCGGACCCGGACCCGGACCCGGACATGGACCCGGATCCTTACCCAGACCCGGACCCGGACAAGGACCCGGACCCGGACCCGGACCCGGACCCGAACACTTACCCAAACCCTGACCCGGACCCGGACCCGGACCCGGACCCGGACCCGGACCCGGACCCTTACCCGGATCCGGACACTTACCCGGACCCGGCCCCGGACCCGGACCTGGACCCGGACCCTTACCCGGACCCGGACCCGGACCCTGACCCGGACATGGACCAGGACCCGGACCCTTGCCCGGATCCGGACATGGACTCGGACCCTTACCCGGACCCGGACCCGGACATGGACCCGGACCCGAACCCGGACCCAGACCCGGACCCGGACCCGGACCCGGACATGGACCCGGATCCTTACCCAGACCCGGACCCGGACAAGGACTCGGACCCGGACCCGGACCCGGACCCGAACACTTATCCAAACCCTGACCCTGACCCGGACCCGGACCCGGACCCGGACCCGGACCCGGACCCTTACCCGGATCCGGACACTTACCCGGACCCGGCCCCGGCCCCGGCCCCGGCCCCGGCCCCGGACCCGGACCCTTACCCGGACCCGGACCCGGACCCTGACCCGGACATGGACCAGGACCCGGACCCTTGCCTGGATCCGGACATGGACCCGGACCCTTACACGGACCCGGACCCGGACATGGACCCGGACCCTTACCCGGACCCGGACCCGGACCCGGACCCGGACCCGGACCCGGACCCGGACCCGGACCCGGACCCGGACCTGGACACGAACCCGGACCCTTACCCGGACCCGGACCAGGACTCGGACCAGGACCCGGACCCGGACCCTTACACGGACCCGGACCCGGACCCGGACCCGGACCCGGACCCGGACCCGGACGCGGACCCGGACCCGGACCCTTACACGGACCCGGACCCGGACCCGGACCCGGACACGGACACGGACCCGGACACGGACCCGGACACGGACCCGGACACAGACCCGGACACGGACCCGGACTGGGACACTTGCCCGGATCCGGACCCGGACCCGGACCCGGACCCGGACCCTGACCCGGACCCTGACCCGGACCCGGACCCGGACCCTTACCCGGACCCGGACCCGGACCCGGACCCGGACCCGGACCCGGACCCGGACCCGGACCCGGACCCTTACCCGGACCCGGACTTGGACCCGGACCCGGATGCGGACCCGGACCCGGACCCGGACCGGGACCAGGACCAGGACCCTTACCCGGAACCGGACCCCGACCCGGACCCTTACCCGGACCCGGATCCGGACCCGGACCCGGACCCGGACCCGGACCCGGACCCGGACCCGGACCCGGACCCTTACCCGGACACGGACCAGGACATGGACCCTTGCCCGGATCCGGACATGGAACCGGACCCTTACCCGGACCCGGACCCGGACATGGACCCGGACCCTTACCCGGACCCGGACCCGGACCCGGACCCGGACCCGGAGCCGGACCTGGACCCGAACCCGGACCCGGACCCGGACCTGGACGCGGACACTTACACGGACCCGGACCCGGACCCGGACCCGGACCCGGACCCGGACCCGGACCCAGACCCGGACCCGGACCCGGACCCGGACCCGGAACCTTACACGGACCCGGACTCGGACCCGGACCCGGACCCGGACACGGACCCGGACCCGGACACGGACCCGGACCCGGACCCGGACCCTTACACGGACCCGGACCCGGACCCGGACCCGGACCCGGACCCGGACCCTTACACGGACCTGGACCCGGACCCGGACCCGGACCCGGACCCGGACCCGGACCCGGACCCGGACCCGGACCCGGACCCGGACCCGGACCCGGACACGGACCCTTACACGGACACGGATACGGACCCGGACACGGACCCGGACACGGACATGGACATGGACCCGGACACGGACACGGACCCTGACACGGACCCGGACACGGACCTGGACCGGGACACTTGCCCGGACCCGGACCCGGACCCGGACCCGGACCCGGACCCTTACACGGACCCGGACCCAGACCCGGACAAGGACCCGGACCGGAACCCGGACCCGGACCCGGACCCGGACCCGGACCCGGACCCGGACGCGGACCCGGACCCGGACGCGGACCCGGACCCGGACCCGGACCCGGACCCGGACCCGGACCCGGACCCGGACCCGGACATGGACATGGACCCGGACCCGGACCCGGACCCGGACCCGGACCCGGACCCGGACCCGGACCCGGACCCGGACCCGGACCCGGACATGGACCCGGACCCGGACCCGGACCCGGACCCGGACCCGGACCCGGACCCGGACCCGGACCCGGACCCGGACATGGACCCGGATCCTTACCCAGACCCGGACCCGGACAAGGACCCGGACCCGGACCCGGACCCGGACCCGAACACTTATCCAAACCCTGACCCGGACCCGGACCCGGACCCGGACCCGGACCCGGACCCGGACCCTTACCCGGATCCGGACACTTACCCGGACCCGGCCCCGGCCCCGGCCCCGGCCCCGGCCCCGGACCCTTACCCGGACCCGGACCCGGACCCTGACCCGGACATGGACCAGGACCCGGACCCTTGCCTGGATCCGGACATGGACCCGGACCCTTACACGGACCCGGACCCGGACATGGACCCGGACCCTTACCCGGACCCGGACCCGGACCCGGACCCGGACCCGGACCCGGACCCGGACCTGGACACGAACCCGGACCCTTACCCGGACCCGGACCAGGACTCGGACCAGGACCCGGACCCGGACCCTTACCCGGATCCGGACCTGGACCCGGACCCGGACCTGGACCCGGACCCGGACCCGGACCCGGACCCGGACCCTGACCCGGACCCGGACCCGGACCCGGACCCTTACCCGGATCCGGACCCGGACCCGGACCCGGACCCGGACCCGAACCCGGACCCGGACCCGGACCCGGACGCGGACCCGGACCCGGACATGGACCCGGACCCGGACCCGGACCCGGACCCGAACCCTTACCCGGACCCGGACCCGGACCCGGACCCGGACCCGGACCCGGACCCGGACCCGGACCCGGACCCGGACCCGGACCCGGACCCGGACCCGGACCCGGACCCTGACCCGGACCCGGACCCGGACCCGGACATGGACCCGTACCCGGACCCGGACCCGGACCCGGACCCGGACATGGACCCGGACCCTTACCCGGACCCGGACCCGGACACGGACCCGGACCCGGACCCGGACACTTACCCGGACCTGGACCCGGACCCGGACCTGGACCCGGACCCAGACCCGGACCCAGACCCGGACCTGGACCCTGACCCGGACCCTTACCCGGATCCGGACACTTACCCAGACCCTGACCCGGACCCTTACCCGGATCCGGACACTTACCCAGACCCGGCCCCGGCCCCGGCCCCAGCCCCGGACCCGGACCCTTACCCGGACCCGGACCCGGACCCGGACCTGGACACGGACACGGACACGGACCCGGACCCGGACATGGACCCGGACCGGGACCCAGACCCGGACCCGGACCCGGACCCGAACCCGGACCCAGACCCGGACCCGGACCCGGACCGTTACACGGACCCGGACCGGACCCGGACAAGGACCCGGAACGGAACCCGTACCCGGACCCGTACCCGGACCCGGATCCGGACCCGGACCCGAACCCGGACACGGACCCGGACACGGACCCGGACCCGGACCCTTACACGGACCCGGACCCGGACACGGACCCGGACACAGACCCGGACCCGGACCCGGACCCGGACCCGGACCCGGACCCGGACCCGGACCCGGACCCGGAACCTTACACGGACCCGGACCCGGACCCGGACCCGGACACGGACACGGACACGGACACGGACCCGGACACGGACCCTTACACGGACACGGACACGGACCCGGACACGGACCCGGACACGGACCCGGATACAGACCCGGACACGGACCCGGACCAGAACCCGGACCCGGACCCGGACCCGGACCCGGACCCGGACCCGGACCCGGACCCGAACCCGGACCCGGACCCGGACCCGGACGCGGACCCGGACCCGGACCCTTACACGGACCCGGACCCGGACCCGGACACGGACACGGACCCGGACACGGACCCGGACACGGACCCGGACACAGACCCGGACACGGACCCGGACTGGGACACTTGCCCGGATCCGGACCCGGACCCGGACCCGGACCCGGACCCTGACCCGGACCCTGACCCGGACCCGGACCCGGACCCTTACCCGGACCCGGACCCGGACCCGGACCCGGACCCGGACCCGGACCCTTACCCGGACCCGGACTTGGACCCGGACCCGGATGCGGACCCGGACCCGGACCCGGACCCGGATCGGGACCAGGACCAGGACCCTTACCCGGAACCGGACCCCGACCCGGACCCTTACCCGGACCCGGATCCGGACCCGGACCCGGACCCGGACCCGGACCCGGACCCGGACCCGGACCCGGACCCGGACCCGGACACTTACCCGGACACGGACCAGGACATGGACCCTTGCCCGGATCCGGACATGGAACCGGACCCTTACCCGGACCCGGACCCGGACATGGACCCGGACCCTTACCCGGACCCGGACCCGGACCCGGACCCGGACCCGGACCCGGACCCGGAGCCGGACCTGGACCCGAACCCGGACCCGGACCCGGACCTGGACGCGGACACTTACACGGACCCGGACCCGGACCCGGACCCGGACCCGGACCCGGACCCGGACCCAGACCCGGACCCGGACCCGGACCCGGACCCGGAACCTTACACGGACCCGGAGCCGGACCCGGACCCGGACCCGGACACGGACACGGACCCGGACACGGACCCGGACCCGGACCCTTACACGGACCCGGACCCGGACCCGGACCCGGACCCGGACCCGGACACGGACACGGACCCGGACCCGGACCCTTACACGGACCCGGACCCGGACCCGGACACGGACACGGACCCGGACCCGGACCCGGACCCGGACCCGGACCCGGACACGGACCCTTACACGGACACGGACACGGACCCGGACACGGACCCGGACACGGACACGGACATGGACCCGGACACGGACACGGACCCTGACACGGACACGGACACGGACCTGGACCGGGACACTTGCCCGGACCCGGACCCGGACCCGGACCCGGACCCGGACCCTTACACGGACCCGGACCCAGACCCGGACAAGGACCCGGACCGGAACCCGGACCCGGACCCGGACGCGGACCCGGACCCGGACCCGGACCCGGACCCGAACCCGGACCCGGACCCGGACCCGGACCCGGACCCGGACCCGGACCCTTACACGGACCCGGACCCGGACCCGGACACGGACCCGGACCCGGACCCAGACCCGGACCCGGACCCAGACCCGGACCCGGACCCGGACCCTTACACGAACCCGGACCCGGACCCGGACCCGGACCCAGACACGGACCCGGACCCGGACACGGACCCGGACCCGGACCCGGACCCGGAAACGGACCCGGACCCGGACCCGGACCCGGACCCGGACCCGGACCCGGACCCTTACACGGACACGGACACGGACCCGGACACGGACCCGGACACGGACCCGGACCGGGACACTTGCCCGGACCAGGACCCGGACCCGGACCCTGACCCGGACCCAGACCCGGTCCCGGACCCTTACCCGGACCCGGACCCGGACCCGGACCCGGACCTGGACCCGGACCCTTACCCGGACCCGGACTTGGACCCGGACCCGGATGCGGACCCGGACCCGGACCCGGACCGGGACCGGGACCAGGACCCTTACCCGGAACCGGACCCGGACCCGGACCCGGACTCTTACCCGGACCCGGATCCGGACCCGGACCCGGACCCGGCCCCGGCCCCGGCCCCGGACCCGGACCCGGACCCTTACCCGGACATGGACCAGGACCCGGACCCTTGCCCGGATCCGGACATGGACCCGGACCCTTACCCGGAACCGGATCCGGACCCGGACCCGGACCCGGACCCGGACCCGGACCCGGACCCGGACCCTTACCCGGACATGGACCAGGACCCGGACCCTTGCCCGGATCCGGACATGGACCCGGACCCTTACCCGGACCCGGACCCGGACATGGACCCGGACCCTTACCCGGACCCGGACCCGGACCCGGACCCGGACCCGGACCCGGACCCGGACACGGACACGGACCCGGACCCGGACACGGACACGGACCCGGACCCGGACCCGGACCCGGACACGGACCCTTACACGGACACGGACCCGGACCCGGACCCGGACACGGACACGGACACGGACACGGACACGGACCCGGACACGGACCCGGACACGGACCCGGACACGGACCCGGACCCGGACGCAGACCCGGACCCGGACATGGACCCGGACCCGGACCCGGACCCGGACCCGAACCCTTACCCGGACCCGGACCCGGACCCGGACCCGGACCCGGACCCGGACCCGGACCAGGACCCGGACACGGACCCTTGCCCGGACCCGGACCCGGACCCGGACATGGACCCGGACCCGGACCCGGACCCGGACCCGGACCCGGACATGGACCCGGACCCTTACCCGGACCCGGACCCGGACACGGACCCGGACCCGGACCCGGACACTTACCCGGACCTGGACCCGGACCCGGACCTGGACCCGGACCCAGACCCGGACCCAGACCCGGACCTGGACCCTGACCCGGACCCTTACCCGGATCCGGACACTTACCCAGACCCGGCCCCGGCCCCGGCCCCAGCCCCGGACCCGGACCCTTACCCGGACCCGGACCCGGACCCGGACCTGGACACGGACACGGACCCGGACCCGGACATGGACCCGGACCGGGACCCAGACCCGGACCCGGACCCGGACCCGAACCCGGACCCAGACCCGGACCCGGACCCGGACCCTTACACGGACCCGGACCCGGACCCGGACAAGGACCCGGAACGGAACCCGTACCCGGACCCGTACCCGGACCCGGATCCGGACCCGGACCCGAACCCGGACCCGGACCCGGACACGGACCCGGACCCGGACCCTTACACGGACCCGGACCCGGACACGGACCCGGACACAGACCCGGACCCGGACCCGGACCCGGACCCGGACCCGGACCCGGACCCGGACCCGGAACCTTACACGGACCCGGACCCGGACCCGGACACGGACACGGACACGGACACGGACACGGACCCGGACCCGGACCCTTACACGGACACGGACACGGACCCGGACACGGACCCGGACACGGACCCGGACACAGACCCGGACACGGACCCGGACCAGAACCCGGACCCGGACCCGGACCCGGACCCGGACCCGGACCCGGACCCGGACCCGGACCCGAACCCGGACCCGGACCCGGACCCGGACGCGGACCCGGACCCGGACCCTTACACGGACCCGGACCCGGACCCGGACCCGGACACGGACACGGACCCGGACACGGACCCGGACACGGACCCGGACACAGACCCGGACACGGACCCGGACTGGGACACTTGCCCGGATCCGGACCCGGACCCGGACCCGGACCCGGACCCGGACCCTGACCCGGACCCTGACCCGGACCCGGACCCGGACCCTTACCCGGACCCGGACCCGGACCCGGACCCGGACCCGGACCCGGACCCGGACCCGGACCCGGACCCTTACCCGGACCCGGACTTGGACCCGGACCCGGATGCGGACCCGGACCCGGACCCGGACCCGGACCGGGACCAGGACCAGGACCCTTACCCGGAACCGGACCCCGACCCGGACCCTTACCCGGACCCGGATCCGGACCCGGACCCGGACCCGGACCCGGACCCGGACCCGGACCCGGACCCGGACCCGGACACTTACCCGGACACGGACCAGGACATGGACCCTTGCCCGGATCCGGACATGGAACCGGACCCTTACCCGGACCCGGACCCGGACATGGACCCGGACCCGGACCCGGACCCGGACCCGGACCCGGACGCGGACCCGGACCCGGACCCTTACACGGACCCGGACACGGACCCGGACCCGGACCCGGACCCGGACCCGGACCCGGACCCGGACCCGGACACGCACCCTTACACGGACACGGACACGGACCCGGACACGGACCCGGACACGGACACGGACATGGACCCGGACACGGACACGGACCCTGACACGGACACGGACACGGACCTGGACCGGGACACTTGCCCGGACCCGGACCCGGACCCGGACCCGGACCCGGACCCTTACACGGACCCGGACCCAGACCCGGACAAGGACCCGGACCGGAACCCGGACCCGGACCCGGACCGGAACCCGGACCCGGACCCGGACCCGGACCCGGACCTGGACCCGGACCCGGACCCGAACCCGGACCCGGACCCGGACCCGGACCCGGACCCGGACCCGGACCCTTACACGGACCCGGACGCGGACCCGGACACGGACCCGGACCCGGACCCAGACCCGGACCCGGACCCAGACCCGGACCCGGACCCGGACCCTTACACGAACCCGGACCCGGACCCGGACCCGGACCCAGACACGGACCCGGACCCGGACCCGGACCCGGACCCGGACCCGGACCCGGAAACGGACACGGACACGGACCCGGACCCGGACCCGGACCCGGACCCGGACCCTTACACGGACACGGACACGGACCCGGACACGGACCCGGACACGGACCCGGACCGGGACACTTGCCCGGACCAGGACCCGGACCCGGACCCTGACCCGGACCCAGACCCGGTCCCGGACCCTTACCCGGACCCGGACCCGGACCCGGACCTGGACCCGGACCCTTACCCGGACCCGGACTTGGACCCGGACCCGGATGCGGACCCGGACCCGGACCCGGACCGGGACCGGGACCAGGACCCTTACCCGGAACCGGACCCGGACCCGGACTCTTACCCGGACCCGGATCCGGACCCGGACCCGGACCCGGCCCCGGCCCCGGACCCGGACCCGGACCCGGACCCTTACCCGGACATGGACCAGGACCCGGACCCTTGCCCGGATCCGGACATGGACCCGGACCCTTACCCGGAACCGGATCCGGACCCGGACCCGGACCCGGACCCGGACCCGGACCCGGACCCGGACCCTTACCCGGACATGGACCAGGACCCGGACCCTTGCCCGGATCCGGACATGGACCCGGACCCTTACCCGGACCCGGACCCGGACATGGACCCGGACCCTTACCCGGACCCGGACCCGGACCCGGACCCGGACCCGGACCCGGACACGGACACGGACACGGACCCGGACCCGGACCCGGACACGGACACGGACCCTTACACGGACACGGACCTGGACCCGGACCCGGACACGGACACGGACACGGACACGGACACGGACACGGACACGGACACGGACACGGACCCGGACACAGACCCGGACCGGGACACTTGCCCGGAACCGGACCCGGACCCGGACCCTGACCCGGACCCAGACCCGGACCCGGACCCTTACCCGGACCCGGACCTGGACCCGGACCCGGACCCGGACCTGGACCCGGACTCTTACCCGGACCTGGACTTGGACCCGGACCCGGATGCGGACCCGGACCCGGACCCGGACCCGGACCGGGACCGGGACCAGGACCCTTACCCGGAACCGGACCCGGAACCGGACCCTTACCCGGACCCGGATCCGGATCCGGACCCGGACCCGTACCCGGCCCCGGACCCGGACCCGGACCCGGACCCGGACCCTTACCCGGACATGGACCAGGACCCGGACCCTTGCCCGGATCCGGACATGGACCCGGACCCTTACCCGGACCCGGACCCTGACCCGGACCCGGACCCGGACCCGGACCCGGACCCGGACCCGGACCCGGACCCGGACCCGGACCGTTACCCGGACATGGACCAGGACCCGGACCCTTGCCCGGATCCGGACATGGACCCGGACCCTTACCCGGACCCGGACCCGGACATGGACCCGGACCCTTACCCGGACCCGGACCCGGACCCGGACCCGGACCCGGACCCTGACCTGGACCCGAACCCGGACCCGGACCCGGACCTGGACGCGGACACTTACACGGACCCGGACCCGGACCCGGACCCGGACCCGGACCCGGACCCGGACCCGGACCCGGACCCGGACCCGGACCCTTACCCGGACACGGACCCGGACCCGGACCCGGACCCGGACCCTTACCCGGACCCGGACCCGGACCCGGAAACGGACCCGGACCCAGACCCGGACCCGGACATGGACCCGGATCCTTACCGGGACCCGGACCCGGACAAGGACCCGGACCCGGACCCGGACCCGGACCCGGACATGGACCCGGATCCTTACCCGGACCCGGACCCGGACCCTGACCCAGACCCGGACCCGGACCCGGACCCGGCCCCGGACCCGGACCCGGACCCGGACCCGGACCCTTACCCGGACCCTTACCCAGACCCGGACCTGGACCTGGACCCGGACCCGGACCCGGACCCGGAACCGGACCCTTACCCGGACCCGGACCCGGACCCGGACATGGACCCGGACCCTTACCTGGACCCGGACCCGGACCCGGACCCGGACCCTTACCCGGACCCGGACCCGGACCCGGACCCGGACCCGGACCCGGACCCGGACCCTTGCCCGGACCCGGACCCGGGCCCTGACCCGGACCCGGACCCGGACCCGGACCCTTACCCGGACCCGGACCCGGACCCGGACCCGGACCCGGACCCGGACCCGGACCCTTGCCCGGACCCGGACCCGGGCCCTGACCCGGACCCGGACCCGGACCCGGACCCTTACCCGGACATGGACCAGGACCCGGACCCTTGCCCGGATCCGGACATGGACCCGGACCCTTACCCGGACCCGGACCCGGACATGGACCCGGACCCTTACCCGGACCCGGACCCGGACCCGGACCCGGACATGGACCCGGACCCTTACCCGGACCCGGACCCGGACACGGACCCGGACCCGGACCCGGACACTTACCCGGACCTGGACCCGGACCCGGACCTGGACCCGGACCCAGACCCGGACCCAGACCCGGACCTGGACCCTGACCCGGACCCTTACCCGGATCCGGACACTTACCCAGACCCGGCCCCGGCCCCGGCCCCAGCCCCGGACCCGGACCCTTACCCGGACCCGGACCCGGACCCGGACCTGGACACGGACACGGACACGGACCCGGACCCGGACATGGACCCGGACCGGGACCCAGACCCGGACCCGGACCCGGACCCGAACCCGGACCCAGACCCGGACCCGGACCCGGACCCTTACACGGACCCGGACCCGGACCCGGACAAGGACCCGGAACGGAACCCGTACCCGGACCCGTACCCGGACCCGGATCCGGACCCGGACCCGAACCCGGACCCGGACACGGACACGGACCCGGACCCGGACCCTTACACGGACCCGGACCCGGACACGGACCCGGACACAGACCCGGACCCGGACCCGGACCCGGACCCGGACCCGGACCCGGACCCGGACCCGGAACCTTACACGGACCCGGACCCGGACCCGGACACGGACACGGACACGGACACGGACACGGACCCGGACCCGGACCCTTACACGGACACGGACACGGACCCGGACACGGACCCGGACACGGACCCGGACACAGACCCGGACACGGACCCGGACCAGAACCCGGACCCGGACCCGGACCCGGACCCGGACCCGGACCCGGACCCGGACCCGGACCCGGACCCGAACCCGGACCCGGACCCGGACCCGGACCCGGACCCGGACCCGGACCCTTACACGGACCCGGACCCGGACCCGGACCCGGACACGGACACGGACCCGGACACGGACCCGGACACGGACCCGGACACAGACCCGGACACGGACCCGGACTGGGACACTTGCCCGGATCCGGACCCGGACCCGGACCCGGACCCGGACCCGGACCCTGACCCGGACCCTGACCCGGACCCGGACCCGGACCCTTACCCGGACCCGGACCCGGACCCGGACCCGGACCCGGACCCGGACCCGGACCCGGACCCTTACCCGGACCCGGACTTGGACCCGGACCCGGATGCGGACCCGGACCCGGACCCGGACCCGGACCGGGACCAGGACCAGGACCCTTACCCGGAACCGGACCCCGACCCGGACCCTTACCCGGACCCGGATCCGGACCCGGACCCGGACCCGGACCCGGACCCGGACCCGGACCCGGACCCGGACCCGGACCCGGACACTTACCCGGACACGGACCAGGACATGGACCCTTGCCCGGATCCGGACATGGAACCGGACCCTTACCCGGACCCGGACCCGGACATGGACCCGGACCCTTACCCGGACCCGGACCCGGACCCGGACCCGGACCCGGACCCGGACCCGGAGCCGGACCTGGACCCGAACCCGGACCCGGACCCGGACCTGGACGCGGACACTTACACGGACCCGGACCCGGACCCGGACCCGGACCCGGACCCGGACCCGGACCCGGACCCAGACCCGGACCCGGACCCGGACCCGGACCCGGAACCTTACACGGACCCGGAGCCGGACCCGGACCCGGACCCGGACACGGACACGGACCCGGACACGGACCCGGACCCGGACCCTTACACGGACCCGGACCCGGACCCGGACCCGGACCCGGACCCGGACCCGGACCCGGACCCTTACACGGACCCGGACCCGGACCCGGACACGGACCCGGACCCGGACCCGGACCCGGACCCGGACCCGGACCCGGACCCGGACCCGGACACGGACCCTTACACGGACACGGACACGGACCCGGACACGGACCCGGACACGGACACGGACATGGACCCGGACACGGACACGGACCCTGACACGGACACGGACACGGACCTGGACCGGGACACTTGCCCGGACCCGGACCCGGACCCGGACCCGGACCCGGACCCTTACACGGACCCGGACCCAGACCCGGACAAGGACCCGGACCGGAACCCGGACCCGGACCCGGACCGGAACCCGGACCCGGACCCGGACCCGGACCCGGACCCGGACCCGGACCCGGACCCGAACCCGGACCCGGACCCGGACCCGGACCCGGACCCGGACCCGGACCCTTACACGGACCCGGACGCGGACCCGGACACGGACCCGGACCCGGACCCAGACCCGGACCCGGACCCAGACCCGGACCCGGACCCGGACCCTTACACGAACCCGGACCCGGACCCGGACCCGGACCCAGACACGGACCCGGACCCAGACCCGGACCCGGACCCGGACCCGGACCCGGAAACGGACACGGACACGGACCCGGACCCGGACCCGGACCCGGACCCTTACACGGACACGGACACGGACCCGGACACGGACCCGGACACGGACCCGGACCGGGACACTTGCCCGGACCAGGACCCGGACCCGGACCCTGACCCGGACCCAGACCCGGTCCCGGACCCTTACCCGGACCCGGACCCGGACCCGGACCTGGACCCGGACCCTTACCCGGACCCGGACTTGGACCCGGACCCGGATGCGGACCCGGACCCGGACCCGGACCGGGACCGGGACCAGGACCCTTACCCGGAACCGGACCCGGACCCGGACTCTTACCCGGACCCGGATCCGGACCCGGACCCGGACCCGGCCCCGGCCCCGGACCCGGACCCGGACCCGGACCCTTACCCGGACATGGACCAGGACCCGGACCCTTGCCCGGATCCGGACATGGACCCGGACCCTTACCCGGAACCGGATCCGGACCCGGACCCGGACCCGGACCCGGACCCGGACCCGGACCCGGACCCTTACCCGGACATGGACCAGGACCCGGACCCTTGCCCGGATCCGGACATGGACCCGGACCCTTACCCGGACCCGGACCCGGACATGGACCCGGACCCTTACCCGGACCCGGACCCGGACCCGGACCCGGACCCGGACCCGGACCCGGACACGGACACGGACCCGGACCCGGACCCGGACACGGACACGGACCCTTACACGGACACGGACCTGGACCCGGACCCGGACACGGACACGGACACGGACACGGACACGGACCCGGACACGGACCCGGACACGGACCCGGACACAGACCCGGACCGGGACACTTGCCCGGAACCGGACCCAGACCCGGACCCTGACCCGGACCCAGACCCGGACCCGGACCCTTACCCGGACCCGGACCCGGACCCGGACCCGGACCCGGACCTGGACCCGGACTCTTACCCGGACCTGGACTTGGACCCGGACCCGGATGCGGACCCGGACCCGGACCCGGACCCGGACCGGGACCGGGACCAGGACCCTTACCCGGAACCGGACCCGGAACCGGACCCTTACCCGGACCCGGATCCGGATCCGGACCCGGACCCGTACCCGGCCCCGGACCCGGACCCGGACCCGGACCCGGACCCGGACCCTTACCCGGACATGGACCAGGACCCGGACACTTGCCCGGATCCGGACATGGACCCGGACCCTTACCCGGACCCGGACCCTGACCCGGACCCGGACCCGGACCCGGACCCGGACCCGGACCCGGACCCGGACCGTTACCCGGACATGGACCAGGACCCGGACCCTTGCCCGGATCCGGACATGGACCCGGACCCTTACCCGGACCCGGACCCGGACATGGACCCGGACCCTTACCCGGACCCGGACCCGGACCCGGACCCGGACCCGGACCCTGACCTGGACCCGAACCCGGACCCGGACCCGGACCTGGACGCGGACACTTACACGGACCCGGACCCGGACCCGGACCCGGACCCGGACCCGGACCCGGACCCGGACCCGGACCCGGACCCGGACCCGGACCCTTACCCGGACACGGACCCGGACCCGGACCCGGACCCGGACCCTTACCCGGACCCGGACCCGGACCCGGAAACGGACCCGGACCCAGACCCGGACCCGGACATGGACCCGGATCCTTACCGGGACCCGGACCCGGACAAGGACCCGGACCCGGACCCGGACCCGGACCCGGACATGGACCCGGATCCTTACCCGGACCCGGACCCGGACCCTGACCCAGACCCGGACCCGGACCCGGACCCGGCCCCGGACCCGGACCCGGACCCGGACCCGGACCCTTACCCGGACCCTTACCCAGACCCGGACCTGGACCTGGACCCGGACCCGGACCCGGACCCGGAACCGGACCCTTACCCGGACCCGGACCCGGACCCGGACATGGACCCGGACCCTTACCTGGACCCGGACCCGGACCCGGACCCGGACCCTTACCCGGACCCGGACCCGGACCCGGACCCGGACCCGGACCCGGACCCGGACCCTTGCCCGGACCCGGACCCGGGCCCTGACCCGGACCCGGACCCGGACCCGGACCCTTACCCGGATCCGGACCCGGACCCGGACCCGGACCAGGACTAGGACCCGGACCCGGACCCGGACCCGGACCCGGACCCTTACCCGGACCCGGACCCGGACCCGGACCCGGACATGGACCCGGACCCGGACATGGACCGGGACCAGGACCCTTACACGGACCCGGACCCGGACTCGGACCCGGACCCGTACCCGGACCCGGACCCTTACCCGGACCCGGACCCGTACCCGGACCCGGACCCAGACCCTTACCCGGACCCGGACCCGGACCCGGACATGGACCCGGACCCTTACCCGGACCCGGACCCGGACCTGGACCCGGACCCAGACCCGGACCCGGACCCGGACCCGGACCCTTGCCCGGACCAGGACCCGGACCCTGACCCGGACCCGGACTCGGACCCAGACCCTTACCCGGATCCGGATCCGGACCCAGACCCGGACCCGGACCCGGACCCGGACCCGGTCCCGGACCCTTACCCGGACCGGGACCTGAACCCGGACCCTGACCCGGACCCGGACTCGGACCCAGACCCTTACCCGGACCCGGACCCGGAACCGGACATGGACCCGGACCCTTACCCGGACTCGGACCAGGACCCGGACCAGGACCCGGACCCGGAGCCGGACCCGGACCCGGACCCAGACCCAGACCCGGACCCGGACCCAGACCCGGACCCGGACATGGACCCGGACCCGGACAGGGACCGGGACCCGGACAGGGACCGGGACCAGGACACTTACACGGACCCGGACCCGGACTCGGACCCGGACCCGGACCCGGACCCGGACCCTTACCCGGACCCGGACCAGGACCCGGACCAGGACCCGGACCCGGACCCTTACCCGGACCTGGACCCGGACCCGGACCCGGACCCGGACCCTGATCCGGACCCGGACCCGGACCCGGACACTTGCCCGGACCCGGACCCGGACCCTGACCCGGACCCTTACCCGGACCCTTACCCAGACCCGGACCTGGACCCGGACCCGGACCCGGACCCGGACCCGGACCCTTACCCGGACCCGGACCCGGACCCGGACCCGGACCCGGACATGGACCCGGACCCGGACCCGGACATGGACCCGGACCCTTACCTGGACCCGGACCCGGACCCGGACCCGGACCCTTACCCGGACCCGGACCCGGACCCGGACCCGGACCCGGACCCGGACCCGGACCCGGACCAGGACCCTTGCCCGGACCCGGACCCGGACCCTGACCCAGACCCGGACCCGGACCCGGACCCTTACCCGGATCCGGACCCGGACCCGGACCCGGACCAGGACTAAGACCCGGACCCGGACCCGGACCCGGACCCTTACCCGGACCCGGACCCGGACCCGGACCCGGACCCGGACATGGACCCGGACCCGGACAGGGACCGGGACCAGGACCCTTACACGGACCCGGACCCGGACTCGGACCCGGACCCGGACCCGGACCCGGACCCTTACCCGGACCCGGACCCGGACCCGGACCCGGACCCGGACCCGGACCCGGACCCGGACCCTTACCCGGACCCGGACCCGGACCTGGACATGGACCCGGACCCTTACCCGGACCCGGACCCGGACCCGGACCCGGACCCGGACCCTTACCAGGACCCGGACCCTGACCCGGACCCGGACCTGGACCCGGACCCAGACCCGGACCCGGACCCGGACCCGGACCCTTGCCTGGACCAGGACCCGGACCCTGACCCGGACCCGGACTCGGACCCAGACCCTTACCCGGATCCGGACCCAGACCCAGACCCGGACCCGGACCCGGACCCGGTCCCGGACCCTTACCCGGACCGGGACCCGAACCCGGACCCGAACCCGGACCCGGATCCTTAACCGGACCCGGACCCGGACCCGGACACGGACCTGGACCCGGACCCGGACCCGGACCCGGACCCGGACCCGGACCCGGACCCGGACCCGGACCCGGACCCGGACCCGGAACCGGAACCGGAACCGGAACCGGACCCAGAACCGGACCGGGACCGGGACCAGGACCCTTACCTGGACCCGGCCCAGACCCGGACCCGGACCCGGACCCGGACCCGGACCCGGACCCGGACCCCGACCCGGACCCCGACCCTTACCCGGTCCGGACCCGGACCCGGACCCGGACCCGGACCCGGACCCGGACCCGGACCCGGACCCGGACCCGGACCCGGACCCGGACATGGACCCGGACCCGGACAGGGACCGGGACCAGGACCCTTACACGGACCCGGACCCGGACTCGGACCCGGACCCGGACCCGGACCCGGACCCTTACCCGGACCCGGACCCGTACCCGGACCCGGACCCGGACCCGGACCCGGACCCGGACCCTTACCCGGACCCGGACCCGGACCTGGACATGGACCCGGACCCTTACCCGGACCCGGACCCGGACCCGGACCCGGACCCGGACCCGGACCCTTACCAGGACCCGGACCCTGACCCGGACCCGGACCTGGACCCGGACCCAGACCCGGACCCGGACCCGGACCCGGACCCTTGCCTGGACCAGGACCCGGACCCTGACCCGGACCCGGACTCGGACCCAGACCCTTACCCGGATCCGGACCCAGACCCAGACCCGGACCCGGACCCGGACCCGGTCCCGGACCCTTACCCGGACCGGGACCCGAACCCGGACCCGAACCCGGACCCGGATCCTTAACCGGACCCGGACCCGGACCCGGACCCGGACCCGGACCCGGACCCGGACCCGGACCCGGACCCGGAACCGGAACCGGAACCGGACCCGGAACCGGACCGGGACCGGGACCAGGACCCTTACCTGGACCCGGCCCGGAACCGGAACCGGACCCGGACCCGGACCCGGACCCGGACCCGGACCCCGACCCGGACCCCGACCCTTACCCGGTCCGGACCCGGACCCGGACCCGGACCCGGACCCGGACCCGGACCCGGACCCGGACCCGGACCCGGACCCGGACCCGGACCCGGACCCGGACACGGAAACGGACACGGACATGGACCCGGATCCTTACCCGGACCCGGACCCGGACAAGGACCCAGACCCGGACCCGGACCCGGACCCGGACCCAGACCCTTACCCGGACCCGGACCCCGACCCGGACCCTTACCCGGACCCTTACCCGGACCCTTACCCGGACCCGGACCCGGACCCGGACCCGGACCCGGACCCGGACCCGGACCCGGACCCGGACCTGGAACCTTACCCGGACACGGACCCGGACACGGACATGGACCCGGATCCCTACCCGGACCCGGACCTGGACCCGGACCCAGACCCAGACCCGGACCCGGACCCAGACCCGGACCCTGACCCGGACCCGGACCCGGACCCGGACCCTTACCCGGATCCGGACCCGGACCCGGACCCGGACCAGGACTAGGACCCGGACCCGGACCCGGACCCGGACCCGGACCCGGACCCGGACCCGGACCCGGACCCGGACCCTTACCTGGACCCGGACCCGGACCCGGACCCGGACCCGGACATGGACCCGGACCCGGACAGGGACCGGGACCAGGACCCTTACACGGACCCGGACCCGGACTCGGACCCGGACCCGGACCCGGACCCGGACCCGGACCCTTACCCGGACCCGTACCCGTACCCGTACCCGTACCCGGACCCGGACCCGGACCCGGACCCTTACCCGGACCCGGACCCGGACCCGGACCCGAACATGGACCCGGACCCTTACCCGGACCCGGACCCGGACACGGACCCGGACCCTTACCCGGACCCGGACCCGGACCCGGACCCGGACCCGGACCCGGACCCGGACATGGACCCGGACCCGGACAGGGACCGGGACCAGGACCCTTACACGGACCCGGACCCGGACTCGGACCCGGACCCGGACCCGGACCCGGACCCGGACCCTTACCCGGACCCGGACCCGTACCCGGACCCGGACCCGGACCCGGACCCGGACCCGGACCCTTACCCGGACCCGGACCCGGACCTGGACATGGACCCGGACCCTTACCCGGACCCGGACCCGGACCCGGACCCGGACCCGGACCCGGACCCTTACCAGGACCCGGACCCTGACCCGGACCCGGACCTGGACCCGGACCCAGACCCGGACCCGGACCCGGACCCGGACCCTTGCCTGGACCAGGACCCGGACCCTGACCCGGACCCGGACTCGGACCCAGACCCTTACCAGGATCCGGACCCATACCCAGACCCGGACCCGGACCCGGACCCGGTCCCGGACCCTTACCCGGACCGGGACCCGAACCCGGACCCGAACCCGGACCCGGATCCTTAACCGGACCCGGACCCGGACCCGGACACGGACACGGACCCGGACCCGGACCCGGACCCGGACCCGGACCCGGACCCGGACCCGGACCCGGACCCGGACCCGGACCCGGAACCGGACCCGGAACCGGACCGGGACCGGGACCAGGACCCTTACCTGGACCCGGCCCGGACCCGGACCCGGACCCGGACCCGGACCCGGACCCGGACCCGGACCCGGACCCCGACCCGGACCCCGACCCTTACCCGGTCCGGACCCGGACCCGGACCCGGACCCGGACCCGGACCCGGACCCGGACCCGGACCCGGACCCGGACCCGGACCCGGACCCGGACCCGGACCCGGACCCGGACCCTTACCCGGACCCGGACCCGGACACGGAAACGGACACGGACATGGACCCGGATCCTTACCCGGACCCGGACCCGGACAAGGACCCAGACCCGGACCCGGACCCGGACCCGGACCCAGACCCTTACCCGGACCCGGACCCCGACCCGGACCCTTACCCGGACCCTTACCCGGACCCTTACCCGGACCCGGAACCGGACCCGGACCCGGACCCGGACCCGGACCCTTACCCGGTCCGGACCCGGACCCGGACCCGGACCCGGACCCGGACCCGGACATGGACCCGGACCCGGACAGGGACCGGGACCAGGACCCTTACACGGACCCGGACCCGGACTCGGACCCGGACCCGGACCCGGACCCGGACCCGGACCCTTACCCGGACCCGGACCCGTACCCGGACCCGGACCCAGACCCGTACCCGGACCCGGACCCGGACCCTTACCCGGACCCGGACCCGGACCCGGACCCGAACATGGACCCGGACCCTTACCCGGACCCGGACCCGGACCCGGACCCGGACCCTTACCCGGACCCGGACCCGGACCCGGACCCGGACCCGGACCTGGACCCGGACCCAGACCCGGACCCGGACCCGGACCCGGACCCGAACATGGACCCGGACCCTTACCCGGACCCGGACCCGGACCCGGACCCGGACCCGGACCCGGACCCTTACCCGGACCCGGACCCGGACCCGGAAACGGACACGGACATGGACCCGGATCCTTACCCGGACCCGGACCCGGACAAGGACCCAGACCCGGACCCGGACGCGGACCCGGACCCAGACCCTTACCCGGACCCGGACCCCGACCCGGACCCTTACCCGGACCCTTACCCGGACCCTTACCCGGACCCGGAACCGGACCCGGACCCGGACCCGGACCCGGACCCGGACCCTTACCCGGTCCGGACCCGGACCCGGACCCGGACCCGGACCCGGACCCGGACCCGGACCCGGACCCGGACCTGGAACCTTACCCGGACACGGACCCGGACACGGACATGGACCCGGATCCTTACCCGGACCCGGACCTGGACCCGGACCCAGACCCAGACCCGGACCCGGACCCAGACCCGGACCCTGACCCGGACCCGGACCCGGACCCGGACCCTTACCCGGATCCGGACCCGGACCCGGACCCGGACCAGGACTAGGACCCGGACCCGGACCCGGACCCGGACCCGGACCCGGACCCGGACCCGGACCCGGACCCGGACCCGGACCCGGACCCTTACCTGGACCCGGACCCGGACCCGGACCCGGACCTGGACATGGACCCGGACCCGGACAGGGACCGGGACCAGGACCCTTACACGGACCCGGACCCGGACTCGGACCCGGACCCGGACCCGGACCCGGACCCGGACCCTTACCCGGACCCGGACCCGTACCCGGACCCGGACCCGGACCCGTACCCGGACCCGGACCCGGACCCTTACCCGGACCCGGACCCGGACCCGGACCCGAACATGGACCCGGACCCTTACCCGGACCCGGACCCGGACCCGGACCCGGACCCTTACCCGGACCCGGACCCGGACCCGGACCCGGACCTGGACCCGGACCCAGACCCGGACCCGGACCCGGACCCGAACATGGACCCGGACCCTTACCCGGACCCGGACCCGGACCCGGACCCGGACCCTTACCCGGACCCGGACCCGGACCCGGACCCGGACCTGGACCCGGACCCAGACCCGGACCCGGACCCTGACCCGGACCCTTGCCCGCACCAGGACCCGGACCCTGACCCGGACCCGGACTCGGACCCGGACCCTTACCCGGATCCGGACCCAGACCCGGACCCGGACCAGGACCCGGAGCCGGTCCCGGACCCTTACCCGGACCGGGACCCGAACCCGGACCCGAACCCAGACCCGGACCCCGACCCGGACCCCGACCCTTACCCGGTCCGGACCCGGACCCGGACCCGGACCCGGACCCGGACCCGGACCCGGACCCGGACCCGGACCCAGACCCGGACCCGGACCCAGACCCGGACCCGGACCCGGACCCTTACCCGGACACGGACCCGGACACGGAAACGGACACGGACATGGACCCGGATCCTTACCCGGACCCGGACCCGGACAAGGACCCAGACCCGGACCCGGACCCGGACCCGGACCCGGACCCTTACCCGGACTCGGACCCGGACCCGGACCCTTACCCGGACCCTTACCCGGACCCTTACCCGGACCCGGAACCGGACCCGGACCCGGACCCGGACCCGGACCCTTACCCGGTCCGGACCCGGACCCGGACCCGGACCCGTACCCGGACCCGGACCCGGACCCGGACCCGTACCCGGACCCGGACCCGGACCCTTACCCGGACCCGGACCCGGACCCGAACATGGACCCGGACCCTTACCCGGACCCGGACCCGGACCCGGACCCGGACCCTTACCCGGACCCGGACCCGGACCCGGACCCGGACCTGGACCCGGACCCAGACCCGGACCCGGACCCTGACCCGGACCCCGACCCGGACCCCGACCCTTACCCGGTCCGGACCCGGACCCGGACCCGGACCCGGACCCGGACCCGGACCCGGACCCGGACCCGGACCCGGACCCGGACCCGGACCCGGACACAGACCCGGACCCTTACCCGGACACGGACCCGGACACGGAAACGGACACGGACATGGACCCGGATCCTTACCCGGACCCGGACCCGGACAAGGACCCAGACCCGGACCCGGACCCGGACCCGGACCCGGACCCTTACCCGGACCCGGACCCGGACCCGGACCCTTACCCGGACCCTTACCCGGACCCTTACCCGGACCCGGAACCGGACCCGGACCCGGACCCGGACCCGGACCCTTACCCGGTCCGGACCCGGACCCGGACCCGGACCCGGACCCGGACCCGGACCCGGACCCGGACCCGGACCCGGACCTGGAACCTTACCCGGACACGGACCCGGACACGGACATGGACCCGGATCCTTACCCGGACCCGGACACGGACCCGGACCCAGACCCGGACCCGGACCCAGACCCGGACCCTGACCCGGACCCGGACCCGGACCCGGACCCTTACCCGGATCCGGACCCGGACCCGGACCCGGACCAGGACTAGGACCCGGACCCGGACCCGGACCCGGACCCGGACCCGGACCCGGACCCGGACCCTTACCCGGACCCGGACCCGGACCCGGACCCGGACCCGGACATGGACCCGGACCCGGACCCTTACCCGGACCCGGACCCGTACCCGTACCCGTACCCGGACCCGTACCCGGACCCGGACCCGGACCCTTACCCGGACCCGGACCCAGACCCGAACATGGACCCGGACCCTTACCCGGACCCAGACCCGGACCCGGACCCGGACCCTTACCCGGACCCGGACCCGGTCCCGGACCCGGACCTGGACCCGGACCCAGACCCGGACCCGGACCCGGACCTGGACCTTTGCCCGGACCAGGACCCGGACCCTGACCCGGACCCGGACTCGGACCCGGACCCTTACCCGGATCCGGACCCGGACCCGGACCCAGACCCGGACCCGGACCCGGTCCCGGACCCTTACCCGGACCGGGACCCGAACCCGGACCCGAACCCGGACCCGGATCCTTAACCGGACCCGGACCCGGACCCGGACCCGGACCCGGACACGGACCCGGACCCGGACCCTTACCCGGACCCGGACCCGGACCCGGACACGGACCCGAACCCTTACCCAAACCCTGACCCGGACCCGGACCCGGACCCGGACCCGGACCCGGACCCGGACCCAGACTCTTACCCGGACCCGAACCCGGACCCGGACATGGACCCGGACCCTTACCCGGACTCGGACCAGGACCCGGACCAGGACCCGGACCCGGACCCGGACCCGGACCCGGACCCGGACCCGGACCCGGACCCGGACATGGACCCGGACCCTTACCCGGACCCGGACCCGGACCCGGACCCTTACCCGGACTCGGACCAGGACCCGGACCAGGACCCGGACCCGGACCCGGACCCGGACCCGGACCCGGACCCGGACCCTTACCCAGACCCGGACCCGGACCCTGACACAGACCCGGACCCTTACCCGGACCCGGATCCTTACCCGGACCCGGACCCGGACCCGGACCCGGACCCGGACCCGGACCCGGACCCTTACCCGGACCCGGACCAGGACCCGGACCAGGACCCGGACCCGGACCCTTACCCGGACCTGGACCCGGACCCGAACCCGGACCCTGATCCGGACCCGGACCCGGACCCGGACACTTGCCCGGACCCGGACCCAGACCCTGACCCGGACCCGGACCCGGACCCGGACCCTTACCCGGATCCGGACCCGGACCCGGACCCGGACCCGGACCCGGACCCGGACATGGACCCGGACCCGGACAGGGACCGGGACCAGGACCCTTACACGGACCCGGACCCGGACTCGGACCCGGACCCGGACCCGGACCCGGACCCTTACCCGGACCCGGACCCGGACCAGGACCCGGACCAGGACCCTGACCCGGACCCGGACCCGGACCCGGACCCTTACCCGGATCCGGACCCGGACCCGGACCCGGACCCTGACCCGTACCCGGATCCGGACCCGGACCCGGACCCGGACCCTTACCCGGACCCGGACCCGGACCCGGACCCGGACCCGGACCTTTAACCAGACCCGGACCCGGACCCGGACCCGGACCCGGACCCGGACCCGGACCCAGACCCAGACCCGGACCCGGACCAGGACCCGGACCCTTACCTGGACTCGGACCCGGACCCGGACCCGGACCCAGACCCGGACCCTTGCCCGGACCCGGAACCGGACCCGGACCCGGACCCTGACCCGGACCCGGACCCGGACCCGGACCCGGACCCGGACCCGGATCCGGACCCGGACCCTTTCCCGGACCCGGACCCGGACCCGGACCCGGACCCGGACCCGGACCCGGACCCGGACCCGGACCCTTACCCGGACCCGGACCCGGACCCGGACCCGGACCCGGACCCGGACCCGGACCCGGACCCTGACCCGTACCCGGATCCGGACCCGGACCCGGACCCGGACCCGGACCCTTACCCGGACCCGGACCCGGACCCGGACCCGGACCCGGACCTTTAACCGGACCCGGACCCGGACCCGGACCCGGACCCGGACCCGGACCCGGACCCAGACCCAGACCCGGACCCGGACCAGGACCCGGACCCTTACCTGGACTCGGACCCGGACCCGGACCCGGACCCAGACCCGGACCCTTGCCCGGACCCGGAACCGGACCCGGACCCGGACCCTGACCCGGACCCGGACCCGGACCCGGACCCGGACCCGGACCCGGATCCGGACCCGGACCCTTACCCGGACCCGGACCCAGACCCGGACCCGGACCCGGACCCGGACCCGGACCCGGACCCGGACCCGGACCCGGACCCGGACCCGGACCCGGACCCGGACCCGGACGGGGACCCGGACCCGGACCGGGACCGGGACCAGGACCCTTACCTGGACCCGGCCCGGACCCGGACCCGGACCCGGACCCGGACCCGGAACCGGACCCGGACCCGGACCCCGACCCGGACCCCGACCCTTACCCGGTCCGGACCCGGACCCGGACCCGGACCCGGACCCAGACCCGGACCCGGACCCGGACCCGGACCCGGACCCGGACCCAGACCCGGACCCGGACCCGGAGCCGGACCCTTACCCGGACACGGACCCGGACACGGAAACGGACACGGACATGGACCCGGATCCTTACCCGGACCCGCACCCGGACAAGGACCCAGACCCGGACCCGGACCCGGACCCGGACCCGGACCCTTACCCGGACCCGGACCCGGACCCGGACCCTTACCCGGACCCTTACCCGGACCCTTACCCGGACCCGGAACCGGACCCGGACCCGGACCCGGACCCGGACCCGGACCCTTACCCGGACCCAGATCAGGACCCGGACCCGGACCCGGACCCGGACCCGGACCCGGACCCGGACCCGGACCCGGACCCGGACCCGGACCCGGAAACGGACACGGAAACGGACACGGACATGGACCCGGATCCTTACCCGGACCCCGACCCGGACAAGGACCCAGACCCGGACCCGGACCCGGACCCGGACCCGGACCCAGACCCGGACCCGGACCCGGACCCGGACCCGGACCCGGACATGGACCCGGATCCTTACCCGGACCCGGACCCGGACCCGGACCCAGACCCAGACCCGGACCCGGACCCGAACCCGGACCCGGACCCGGAAACGGACCAGGACCCTTACCTGGACACGGACCCGGACCCGGACATGGACCCGGATCCTTACCCGGACCGGGACCCGGACCCGGACCCAGACCCGGACCCGGACCCGGACCCGGACCCGGACCCTTACCCGGACCCGGACCAGGACACTTACCCGGACACTTACCCGGACCCGGACTCGGACCCGGAACCTTACCCAGACCCGGACCGGGACATGGACCCGGATCATTACACGGACCCGGACCCGGACCCAGACCCGGACCCGGACCCGGACCCGGACCCTTACCCGGACCCGGATCCGGACCCGGACCCGGACCCGGACCCGGACCCGGACATGGACCCGGACCCTTACCCGGACCCGGACCCGGACATGGACCCGGACCCTTACCCGGACCTGGACCCGGACCCGGACCCGGACCCGGACCCGGACCCGGACCCGAACCCGAACCCGGACCCGGACCCGTACGCAGAAACTTACACGGACCCGGACCCGGACCCGGACCCGGACCTGGACCCAGACCCGGACCCGGACCCGGATCCGGACCCGGACCCGGACCCGGACACTTGCCCGGACCCGGACCCGGACCCTGACCCGGACCCGGACCCGGACCCGGACCCTTACCCGGATCCGGACCCGGACCCGGACCCGGATCCGGACCCGGACCCGGACCCGGACCCGAACCCGGACCCGGACCCGGACCCGGACGCGGACCCGGACCCGGACATGGACCCGGATCCTTACCCAGACCCGGACCCGGACAAGGACCCGGACCCGGACCCGGACCCGGATCCGAACCCTTACCCAAACCCTGACCCGGACCCGGACCCGGACCCGGACCCGGACCCGGACCCGGACCCGGACCCGGACCCGGACATGGACCCGGACCCTTACCCGGACCCGGACCCGGACCCGGACCCTTACCCGGACCCGGACCCGGACCCGGACCCGGACCCGGACCCGGACCCGGACCCGGACACGGACCCTTGCCCGGACCCGGACCCGGACCCTGACCCGGACCCGGACCCGGACCCGGACATGGACCCGGACCCGGACCCGGACCCGGACCCGAACCCGGACCCGGATCCTTAACCGGACCCGGACCCGGACCCGGACCCGGACCCGGACACGGACCCGGACCCGGACCCTTACCCGGACCCGGACCCGGACCCGGACACGGACCCGAACCCTTACCCAAACCCTGACCCGGACCCGGACCCGGACCCGGACCCGGACCCGGACCCGGACCCAGACTCTTACCCGGACCCGAACCCGGACCCGGACATGGACCCGGACCCTTACCCGGACTCGGACCAGGACCCGGACCAGGACCCGGACCCGGACCCGGACCCGGACCCGGACCCGGACCCGGACCCGGACCCGGACATGGACCCGGACCCTTACCCGGACCCGGACCCGGACCCGGACCCTTACCCGGACTCGGACCAGGACCCGGACCAGGACCCGGACCCGGACCCGGACCCGGACCCGGACCCGGACCCGGACCCTTACCCAGACCCGGACCCGGACCCTGACACAGACCCGGACCCTTACCCGGACCCGGATCCTTACCCGGACCCGGACCCGGACCCGGACCCGGACCCGGACCCGGACCCGGACCCTTACCCGGACCCGGACCAGGACCCGGACCAGGACCCGGACCCGGACCCTTACCCGGACCTGGACCCGGACCCGAACCCGGACCCTGATCCGGACCCGGACCCGGACCCGGACACTTGCCCGGACCCGGACCCAGACCCTGACCCGGACCCGGACCCGGACCCGGACCCTTACCCGGATCCGGACCCGGACCCGGACCCGGACCCGGACCCGGACCCGGACATGGACCCGGACCCGGACAGGGACCGGGACCAGGACCCTTACACGGACCCGGACCCGGACTCGGACCCGGACCCGGACCCGGACCCGGACCCTTACCCGGACCCGGACCCGGACCAGGACCCGGACCAGGACCCTGACCCGGACCCGGACCCGGACCCGGACCCTTACCCGGATCCGGACCCGGACCCGGACCCGGACCCTGACCCGTACCCGGATCCGGACCCGGACCCGGACCCGGACCCTTACCCGGACCCGGACCCGGACCCGGACCCGGACCCGGACCTTTAACCAGACCCGGACCCGGACCCGGACCCGGACCCGGACCCGGACCCGGACCCAGACCCAGACCCGGACCCGGACCAGGACCCGGACCCTTACCTGGACTCGGACCCGGACCCGGACCCGGACCCAGACCCGGACCCTTGCCCGGACCCGGAACCGGACCCGGACCCGGACCCTGACCCGGACCCGGACCCGGACCCGGACCCGGACCCGGACCCGGATCCGGACCCGGACCCTTTCCCGGACCCGGACCCGGACCCGGACCCGGACCCGGACCCGGACCCGGACCCGGACCCGGACCCTTACCCGGACCCGGACCCGGACCCGGACCCGGACCCGGACCCGGACCCGGACCCTGACCCGTACCCGGATCCGGACCCGGACCCGGACCCGGACCCGGACCCTTACCCGGACCCGGACCCGGACCCGGACCCGGACCCGGACCTTTAACCGGACCCGGACCCGGACCCGGACCCGGACCCGGACCCGGACCCGGACCCAGACCCAGACCCGGACCCGGACCAGGACCCGGACCCTTACCTGGACTCGGACCCGGACCCGGACCCGGACCCAGACCCGGACCCTTGCCCGGACCCGGAACCGGACCCGGACCCGGACCCTGACCCGGACCCGGACCCGGACCCGGACCCGGACCCGGACCCGGATCCGGACCCGGACCCTTACCCGGACCCGGACCCAGACCCGGACCCGGACCCGGACCCGGACCCGGACCCGGACCCGGACCCGGACCCGGACCCGGACCCGGACCCGGACCCGGACCCGGACGGGGACCCGGACCCGGACCGGGACCGGGACCAGGACCCTTACCTGGACCCGGCCCGGACCCGGACCCGGACCCGGACCCGGACCCGGAACCGGACCCGGACCCGGACCCCGACCCGGACCCCGACCCTTACCCGGTCCGGACCCGGACCCGGACCCGGACCCGGACCCAGACCCGGACCCGGACCCGGACCCGGACCCGGACCCGGACCCAGACCCGGACCCGGACCCGGAGCCGGACCCTTACCCGGACACGGACCCGGACACGGAAACGGACACGGACATGGACCCGGATCCTTACCCGGACCCGCACCCGGACAAGGACCCAGACCCGGACCCGGACCCGGACCCGGACCCGGACCCTTACCCGGACCCGGACCCGGACCCGGACCCTTACCCGGACCCTTACCCGGACCCTTACCCGGACCCGGAACCGGACCCGGACCCGGACCCGGACCCGGACCCGGACCCTTACCCGGACCCAGATCAGGACCCGGACCCGGACCCGGACCCGGACCCGGACCCGGACCCGGACCCGGACCCGGACCCGGACCCGGACCCGGAAACGGACACGGAAACGGACACGGACATGGACCCGGATCCTTACCCGGACCCCGACCCGGACAAGGACCCAGACCCGGACCCGGACCCGGACCCGGACCCGGACCCAGACCCGGACCCGGACCCGGACCCGGACCCGGACCCGGACATGGACCCGGATCCTTACCCGGACCCGGACCCGGACCCGGACCCAGACCCAGACCCGGACCCGGACCCGAACCCGGACCCGGACCCGGAAACGGACCAGGACCCTTACCTGGACACGGACCCGGACCCGGACATGGACCCGGATCCTTACCCGGACCGGGACCCGGACCCGGACCCAGACCCGGACCCGGACCCGGACCCGGACCCGGACCCTTACCCGGACCCGGACCAGGACACTTACCCGGACACTTACCCGGACCCGGACTCGGACCCGGAACCTTACCCAGACCCGGACCGGGACATGGACCCGGATCATTACACGGACCCGGACCCGGACCCAGACCCGGACCCGGACCCGGACCCGGACCCTTACCCGGACCCGGATCCGGACCCGGACCCGGACCCGGACCCGGACCCGGACATGGACCCGGACCCTTACCCGGACCCGGACCCGGACATGGACCCGGACCCTTACCCGGACCTGGACCCGGACCCGGACCCGGACCCGGACCCGGACCCGGACCCGAACCCGAACCCGGACCCGGACCCGTACGCAGAAACTTACACGGACCCGGACCCGGACCCGGACCCGGACCTGGACCCAGACCCGGACCCGGACCCGGATCCGGACCCGGACCCGGACCCGGACACTTGCCCGGACCCGGACCCGGACCCTGACCCGGACCCGGACCCGGACCCGGACCCTTACCCGGATCCGGACCCGGACCCGGACCCGGATCCGGACCCGGACCCGGACCCGGACCCGAACCCGGACCCGGACCCGGACCCGGACGCGGACCCGGACCCGGACATGGACCCGGATCCTTACCCAGACCCGGACCCGGACAAGGACCCGGACCCGGACCCGGACCCGGATCCGAACCCTTACCCAAACCCTGACCCGGACCCGGACCCGGACCCGGACCCGGACCCGGACCCGGACCCGGACCCGGACCCGGACATGGACCCGGACCCTTACCCGGACCCGGACCCGGACCCGGACCCTTACCCGGACCCGGACCCGGACCCGGACCCGGACCCGGACCCGGACCCGGACCCGGACACGGACCCTTGCCCGGACCCGGACCCGGACCCTGACCCGGACCCGGACCCGGACCCGGACATGGACCCGGACCCGGACCCGGACCCGGACCCGGACCCGGACCCGGACCCGGACCCGGACCCGGACACGGACACGGACCCGGACCCGGACCCGGACCCGAACCCTTACCCAAACCCTGACCCAGACCCGGACCCGGACCCGGACCCGGACCCGGACCCGGACCCGGACCCGGACCCTTACCCGGACCCGGACCCGGACCCGGACATGGACCCGGACCCTTACCCGGACCCGGACCCGGACCCTTGCCCGGACCCGGACCCGGACCCGGACCCGGACCCGGACCCGGACCCGGACCCGGACCCGGACACGGACCCTTGCCCGGACCCGGACCCGGACCCTGACCCGGACCCGGACCCGGACCCGGACATGGACCCGGACCCGGACCCGGACCCGGACCCGGACCCGGACCCGGACCCGGACCCGGACCCGGACAGGGACCCGGACCCGGACCCGGACCCGGACCCGGACCCGGACCCGGACCCTGACCCGGACCCGGACCCGGACCCGGACCCGGACCCGGACCCGGACATGGACCCGGACCCGGACCCGGACCCGGACCCGGACCCGGACCCGGACCCGGACCCGGACCCGGACATGGACCCGGATCCTTACCCGGATCCTTACCCGGACCCGGACCCGGACAAGGACCCGGACCCGGACCCGGACCCGGACCCGGACCCGAACACTTACCCAAACCCTGACCCGGACCCGGACCCGGACCCGGACCCGGACCCGGACCCGGACCCGGACCCTTACCCGGATCCGGACACTTACCCGGGCCCGGCCCCGGACCCGGACCCGGACCCGGACCCTTACCCGGACCCGGACCCGGACCCTGACCCGGACATGGACCAGGACCCGGACCCTTGCCCGGATCCGGACATGGACTCGGACCCTTACCCGGACCCGGACCCGGACATGGACCCGGACCCTTACCCGGACCCGGACCCGGACCCGGACCCGGACCCGGACCCGGACCCAGACCCGGACCCGGACCCGGACCCGGACCCGGACCTGGACCCGAACCCGGACCCTTACCCGGACCCGGACCAGGACTCGGACCAGGACCCGGACCCGGACCCTTACCCGGATCCGGACCTGGACCCGGACCCGGACCTGGACCCGGACCCGGACCCGGACCCGGATCCGGACCCGGACCCGGACCCGGACACTTGCCCGGACCCGGACCCGGACCCTGACCCGGACCCGGACCCGGACCCGGACCCTTACCCGGATCCGGACCCGGACCCGGACCCGGACCCGAACCCGGACCCGGACCCGGACCCGGACGCGGACCCGGACCCAGACATGGACCCGGATCCTTACCCAGACCCGGACCCGGACAAGGACCCGGACCCGGACCCGGACCCGGACCCGAACCCTTACCCAAACCCTGACCCGGACCCGGACCCGGACCCGGACCCGGACCCGGACCCGGACCCGGACCCGGACCCGGACCCTTACCCGGACCCGGACCCGGACCCGGACATGGACCCGGACCCTTACCCGGACCCGGACCCGGACCCGGACCCTTACCCGGACCCGGACCCGGACCCGGACCCGGACCCGGACCCGGACCCGGACCCGGACCCGGACCCGGACACGGACCCTTGCCCGGACCCGGACCCGGACCCGGACCTGGACCCTTACACGGACCCGGACCCGGACCCGGACCCGGACAAGGACCCGGACCGGAACCCGGACCCGGACCCGGACCCGGACCCGGACCCTTACACGGACCCGGACCCGGACACGGACCCGGACACGGACCCGGACCCGGACCCGGACCCGGAACCTTACACGGACCCGGACCCGGACCCTGACACGGACACGGACACGGACACGGACCCGGACCCGGACCCGGACACTTACACGGACACGGACCCGGACCCGGACACGGACACGGACACGGACACGGACACGGACCCGGACACGGACACGGACCCGGACACGGACCCGGACACGGACCCGGACCCGGACCGGGACACTTGCCCGGACCCGGACCCGGACCCGGACCCGGACCTGGACCCTTACACGGACCCGGACCCGGACCCGGACCCGGACAAGGACCCGGACCGGAACCCGGACCCGGACCCGGACCCGGACCCGGACCCGGACCCGGACCCGGACCCGAACCCGGACCCGGACCCGGACCCGGACCCGGACCCGGACCCTTACACGGACCCGGACACGGACCCGGACCCGGACACGGACACGGACCCGGACACGGACCCGGACACGGACCCGAACCCGGACCCGGACCCGGACCCAGACGCGGACCCGGACCCGGACCCTTACACGGACCCGGACACGGACACGGACACGGACCCGGACCCGGACACGGACCCGGACCCGGACACGGACACGGACCCGGACCGGGATACTTGCCCGGACCCGGACCCGGACCCGGACCCTGACCCGGACCCTGACCCGGACCCGGACCCTTACCCGGACCCGGACCCGGACCCGGACCCTTACACGGACCCGGACCCGGACCCGGACACGGACACGGACCCGGACACGGACCCGGACCCGGACCCGGACCCGGACCCGGACCCGGACCCTTACACGGACACGGACACGGACCCGGACACGGACCCGGACACGGACACGGACACGGACCCGGACACGGACCCGGACACGGACCCGGACCGGGACACTTGCCCGGACCCGGACCCGGACCCGGACCCGGACCCTTACACGGACCCGGACCCAGACCCGGACAAGGACCCGGACCGGAACCCGGACCCGGACCCGGACCCGGACCCGGACCGGGACCCGGACCCGGACCCGGACCCGGACCCGGACCCGGACCCGGACCCGGACCCGGACCCGGACACGGACCCGGACCCGGACACGGACCCGGACCCGGACCCGGACCCGGACCCGGACCCGGACCCTTACACGGACACGGACACGGACCCGGACACGGACCCGGACCCGGACCCGGACCCGGACCCGGACACGGACACGGACCCGGACCCGGACCCGGACCCGGACCCGGACCCTTACACGGACACGGACCCGGACCCGGACACGGACACGGACACGGACACGGACACGGACACGGACACGGACCCGGACCCGGACACGGACCCGGACACGGACCCGGACCGGGACACTTGCCCGGACCCGGACCCGGACCCGGACCCTGACCCGGACCCAGACCCGGACCCGGACCCTTACCCGGACCCGGACCCGGACCCGGACCTGGACCCGGACCCTTACCCGGACCCGGACTTGGACCCGGACCCGGATGCGGACCCGGACCCGGACCCGGACCGGGACCGGGACCAGGACCCTTACCCGGAACCGGACCCGGACCCGGACCCTTACCCGGACCCGGATCCGGACCCGGACCCGGACCCGGCCCCGGACCCGGACCCAGACCCGGACCCGGACCCTTACCCGGACATGGACCAGGACCCGGACCCTTGCCCGGATCCGGACATGGACTCGGACCCTTACCCGGACCCGGACCCGGACATGGACCCGGACCCTTACCCGGACCCGGACCCGGACCCGGACCCGGACCCGGACCCGGACCCAGACCCGGACCCGGACCCGGACCCGGACCCGGACCTGGACCCGAACCCGGACCCTTACCCGGACCCGGACCAGGACTCGGACCAGGACCCGGACCCGGACCCTTACCCGGATCCGGACCTGGACCCGGACCCGGACCTGGACCCGGACCCGGACCCGGACCCGGATCCGGACCCGGACCCGGACCCGGACACTTGCCCGGACCCGGACCCGGACCCTGACCCGGACCCGGACCCGGACCCGGACCCTTACCCGGATCCGGACCCGGACCCGGACCCGGACCCGAACCCGGACCCGGACCCGGACCCGGACGCGGACCCGGACCCGGACATGGACCCGGATCCTTACCCAGACCCGGACCCGGACAAGGACCCGGACCCGGACCCGGACCCGGACCCGAACCCTTACCCAAACCCTGACCCGGACCCGGACCCGGACCCGGACCCGGACCCGGACCCGGACCCGGACCCGGACCCTTACCCGGACCCGGACCCGGACCCGGACATGGACCCGGACCCTTACCCGGACCCGGACCCGGACCCGGACCCGGACCCTTACCCGGACCCGGACCCGGACCCGGACACGGACCCTTGCCCGGACCCGGACCCGGACCCGGACCTGGACCCTTACACGGACCCGGACCCGGACCCGGACCCGGACAAGGACCCGGACCGGAACCCGGACCCGGACCCGGACCCGGACCCGGACCCTTACACGGACCCGGACCCGGACCCGGACCCGGACACGGACCCGGACCCGGACCCGGACCCGGAACCTTACACGGACCCGGACCCGGACCCTGACACGGACACGGACACGGACACGGACCCGGACCCGGACCCGGACACTTACACGGACACGGACCCGGACCCGGACCCGGACACGGACACGGACACGGACCCGGACACGGACACGGACCCGGACACGGACCCGGACACGGACCCGGACCCGGACCGGGACACTTGCCCGGACCCGGACCCGGACCCGGACCCGGACCTGGACCCTTACACGGACCCGGACCCGGACCCGGACCCGGACAAGGACCCGGACCGGAACCCGGACCCGGACCCGGACCCGGACCCGGACCCGGACCCGGACCCGGACCCGAACCCGGACCCGGACCCGGACCCGGACCCGGACCCGGACCCTTACACGGACCCGGACACGGACCCGGACACGGACACGGACACGGACCCGGACACGGACCCGGACACGGACCCGAACCCGGACCCGGACCCGGACCCAGACGCGGACCCGGACCCGGACCCTTACACGGACCCGGACACGGACACGGACACGGACCCGGACCCGGACACGGACCCGGACCCGGACACGGACACGGACCCGGACCGGGATACTTGCCCGGACCCGGACCCGGACCCGGACCCTGACCCGGACCCTGACCCGGACCCGGACCCTTACCCGGACCCGGACCCGGACCCGGACCCTTACACGGACCCGGACCCGGACCCGGACACGGACACGGACCCGGACACGGACCCGGACCCGGACCCGGACCCGGACCCGGACACGGACCCTTACACGGACACGGACACGGACCCGGACACGGACCCGGACACGGACACGGACACGGACACGGACACGGACCCGGACACGGACACAGACACGGACCCGGACCGGGACACTTGCCCGGACCCGGACCCGGACCCGGACCCGGACCCTTACACGGACCCGGACCCAGACCCGGACAAGGACCCGGACCGGAACCCGGACCCGGACCCGGACCCGGACCCGGACCGGGACCCGGACCCGGACCCGGACCCGGACCCGGACCCGGACCCGGACACGGACCCGGACACGGACCCGGACCCGGACACGGACCCGGACCCGGACCCGGACCCGGACCCGGACCCGGACCCTTACACGGACACGGACACGGACCCGGACACGGACCCGAACACGGACACGGACACGGACACGGACACGGACCCGGACCGGGACACTTGCCCGGACCCGGACCCGGACCCGGACCCGGACCCTTACACGGACCCGGACCCAGACCCGGACCCGGACCCAGACACGGACACGGACACGGACCCGGACCCGGACCCGGACCCGGACCCGGACCCGGACCCGGACACGGACCCGGACCCGGACCCGGACCCGGACCCGGACCCTTACACGGACACGGACCCGGACCCGGACACGGACACGGACACGGACACGGACACGGACACGGACACGGACCCGGACCCGGACACGGACCCGGACACGGACCCGGACCGGGACACTTGCCCGGACCCGGACCCGGACCCGGACCCTGACCCGGACCCAGACCCGGACCCGGACCCTTACCCGGACCCGGACCCGGACCCGGACCTGGACCCGGACCCTTACCCGGACCCGGACTTGGACCCGGACCCGGATGCGGACCCGGACCCGGACCCGGACCGGGACCGGGACCAGGACCCTTACCCGGAACCGGACCCGGACCCGGACCCTTACCCGGACCCGGATCCGGACCCGGACCCGGACCCGGCCCCGGACCCGGACCCAGACCCGGACCCGGACCCTTACCCGGACATGGACCAGGACCCGGACCCTTGCCCGGATCCGGATATGGACCCGGACCCTTACCCGGAAGCGGATCCGGACCCGGACCCGGACCCGGACCCGGACCCGGACCCGGACCCTTACCCGGACATGGACCAGGACCCGGACCCTTGCCCGGATCCGGACATGGACCCCGATCCTTACCCAGACCCGGACCCGGACTCGGACCCGGACCCGGACCCTTACCCAGACCCGGACCCGGACCTGGACTCGGACCCAGACCCGGACCCGGACCCGGACCCGGACCCGGACCCGAACCCTTACCCAGACCCGGACCCGGACCCGGACCCGGACCTGGACCCGGACCCGGACCCGGACCCGGACCCGGACCCTTAC
Organism: Arizona elegans; assembly: GCA_022577455.1. Lineage (NCBI taxonomy): Eukaryota > Metazoa > Chordata > Lepidosauria > Squamata > Colubridae > Arizona > Arizona elegans. The sequence goes on from JAKOOJ010000026.1 coordinate 1,473,760, forward strand.
CCGGACCCGGACCCAGACCCGGACATGGACCCGGACCCTTACCCGGACCCGGACCCGGACCCGGACCCGGACCCGGACCCGGACCCGCACCCGGACCCGGACCCGGACCCTTACCCAGACCCTTACCCGGACCTGGACCCGGAACCTGACCCGGACCCGGATCCGGACCCGGACCCTTACCCGGACCCGGACCCCGACCCGGACCCGGACCCGGACCTGGACCCTTACCCGGACCCGGTCCCGGACCCGGACCCGGACACTTACCCGGACCCCGACCCGGACCCGGACCTGGACCCTTACCCGGACCCGGACCCGGACCCGGACCCGGACACTTACCCGGACCCCGACCCGGACCCGGACCCGAACCCTTACCCAGACCCGGACCCGGACCCGGACCCGGACCCGGACCCGGACCCGGTCCCGGACCCTGACACGGATCCGGACCCTTACCCGGACCCGGATCCTTACCCGGACCCGGACCCGGACCCGGACCCGGACACTTACCCGGACCCCGACCCGGACCCGGACCCGAACCCTTACCCAGACCCGGACCCGGACTCGGACCCGGACATGGACCCGGATCCTTACCCGGACCCGGACCCGGACTCGGACCCGGACCCGGACCCTGACCCAGACCCGGACCCCGACCTGGACTCGGACCCAGACCCGGACCCGGACCCGGACCCGGACCCGGACCCGGACCCGAACCCTTACCCAGACCCGGACCCGGACCCGGACCCGGACCTGGACCCGGACCCGGACCCGGACCCGGACCCAGACACTTACCCGGACCCGGACCCAGACCCGGACATGGACCCGGACCCTTACCCGGACCCGGACCCGGACCCGGACCCGGACCCGGACCCGGACCCGGACCCAGACCCGGACCCGGACCCGGACCCGGACCCGGACCCTTACCCAGACCCTTACCCGGACCTGGACCCGGAACCTGACCCGGACCCGGATCCGGACCCGGACCCTTACCCGGACCCGGACCCCGACCCGGACCCGGACCCGGACCTGGACCCTTACCCGGACCCAGACCCGGACCCGGACCCGGACACTTACCCGGACCCCGACCCGGACCCGGACCTGGACCCTTACCCGGACCCGGACCCGGGCGCGGACCCAGACACTTACGCGGACCCCGACCCGGACCCGGACCCGAACCCTTACCCAGACCCGGACCCGGACCCGGACCCGGACCCGGACCCGGACCCGGACCCGGACCCTGACACGGATCCGGACCCTTACCCGGACCCGGATCCTTACCCGGACCCGGACCCGGACCCGGACCCAGACCCGGACCCGGACCCGGACCCGGACCTGGACCCGGACCCGGACCCGGACCCGGACCCGGACCCTTACCCGGACCCGGACCCAGACCCGGACATGGACCCGGACCCGGATCCGGACCCGGACCCTTACCCGGACCCGGACCCCGACCCGGACCCGGACCCGGACCTGGACCCTTACCCGGACCCGGACCCGGACCCGGACCCGGACACTTACCCGGACCCCGACCCGGACCCGGACCTGGACCCTTACCCGGACCAGGCCCCGGACCCGGAACCGAACCCTTACCCAGACCCGGACCCGGACCCGGACCCGGACCCGGACCCGGACCCGGACCCGGACCCGGACCCGGACCCGGACATGGACCCGGATCCTTACCCGGACCCGGACCCGGACTCGGACCCGGACCCGGACCCGGACTCGGACCCGGCCCCGGACCAGGCCCCGGACCCGGACCCGAACCCTTACCCAGACCCGGACCCGGACCCGGACCCGGACCCGGACCTGGACCCGGACCCGGACCCGGACCCGGACATGGACCCGGATCCTTACCCGGACCCGGACCCGGACTCGGACCCGGACCCGGACCCTTACCCGGACCCGGACCCGGACCTGGACTCGGACCCAGACCCGGACCCGGACCCGGACCCGGACCCGGACCCGAACCCTTACCCAGACCCGGACCCGGACCCGGACCCGGACCTGGACCCGGACCCGGACCCGGACCCGGACCCGGACCCTTACCCGGACCCGGACCCAGACCCGGACATGGACCCGGACCCTTACCCGGACCCGGACCCGGACCCGGACCCGGACCCGGACCCGGACCCGGACCCGGACCCGGACCCGGACCCGGACCCGGACCCTTACCCAGACCCGGACCCTTGCCCAGACCCGGACCCGGACCCGGACCCGGACCCGGACCTGGACCCGGACCCGGACCCGGACCCGGACATGGACCCGGATCCTTACCCGGACCCGGACCCGGACTCGGACCCGGACCCGGACCCTTACCCGGACCCGGACCCGGACCTGGACTCGGACCCAGACCCGGACCCGGACCCGGACCCGGACCCGGACCCGAACCCTTACCCAGACCCGGACCCGGACCCGGACCCGGACCTGGACCCGGACCCGGACCCGGACCCGGACCCGGACCCTTACCCGGACCCGGACCCAGACCCGGACATGGACCCGGACCCTTACCCGGACCCGGACCCGGACCCGGACTCGGACCCGGACCCGGACCCTTACCCGGACCCGGACCCGGACCCGGACCCGGACCCGGACCTGGACCCGGACCCGGACCCGGACCCGGACCCGGACCCTTACCCGGACCCGGACCCAGACCCGGACATGGACCCGGACCCTTACCCGGACCCGGACCCGGACCCGGACCCGGACCCGGACCCGGACCCGGACCCGGACCCGGACCCGGACCCGGACCCTTACCCAGACCCGGACCCTTGCCCAGACCCGGACCCGGACCCGGACCCGGACCCGGACCTGGACCCGGACCCGGACCCGGACCCGGACATGGACCCGGATCCTTACCCGGACCCGGACCCGGACTCGGACCCGGACCCGGACCCTTACCCGGACCCGGACCCGGACCTGGACTCGGACCCAGACCCGGACCCGGACCCGGACCCGGACCCGGACCCGAACCCTTACCCAGACCCGGACCCGGACCCGGACCCGGACCTGGACCCGGACCCGGACCTGGACCCGGACCCGGACCCGGACCCGGACCCGGACCCTTACCCGGACCCGGACCCATACCCGGACCCGGACCCGGACCCGGACCCGGACCCGGACCCGGACCCGGACCCGGACCCGAACCCTTACCCAGACCCGGACCCGGACCCGGACCCGGACCTGGACCCGGACCCGGACCCGGACCCGGACCCGGACCCTTACCCGGACCCGGACCCAGACCCGGACATGGACCCGGACCCTTACCCGGACCCGGACCCGGACCCGGACCCGGACTCGGACCCGGACCCGGACCCTTACCCGGACCCGGACCCGGACCCGGACCCGGACCCGGACCTGGACCCGGACCCGGACCCGGACCCGGACCCGGACCCTTACCCGGACCCGGACCCAGACCCGGACATGGACCCGGACCCTTACCCGGACCCGGACCCGGACCCGGAGCCGGACCCGGACCCGGACCCGGACCCGGACCCGGACCCGGACCCGAACCCTTACCCAAACCCTGACCCGGACCCGGACCCGGACCCGGACCCGGACCCGGACCCGGACCCGGACCCGGACCCGGACCCGGACCCGGACCCTTACCCGGACCCGGACCCGGACCCGGACATGGACCCGGACCCTTACCCGGACCCGGACCCGGACCCGGACCCGGACCCTTACCCGGACCCGGACCCGGACCCGGACACGGACCCTTGCCCGGACCCGGACCCGGACCCGGACCTGGACCCTTACACGGACCCGGACCCGGACCCGGACCCGGACAAGGACCCGGACCGGAACCCGGACCCGGACCCGGACCCGGACCCGGACCCTTACACGGACCCGGACCCGGACCCGGACCCGGACACGGACCCGGACCCGGACCCGGACCCGGAACCTTACACGGACCCGGACCCGGACCCTGACACGGACACGGACACGGACACGGACCCGGACCCGGACCCGGACACTTACACGGACACGGACCCGGACCCGGACCCGGACACGGACACGGACACGGACCCGGACACGGACACGGACCCGGACACGGACCCGGACACGGACCCGGACCCGGACCGGGACACTTGCCCGGACCCGGACCCGGACCCGGACCCGGACCTGGACCCTTACACGGACCCGGACCCGGACCCGGACCCGGACAAGGACCCGGACCGGAACCCGGACCCGGACCCGGACCCGGACCCGGACCCGGACCCGGACCCGGACCCGAACCCGGACCCGGACCCGGACCCGGACCCGGACCCGGACCCTTACACGGACCCGGACAAGGACCCGGACACGGACACGGACACGGACCCGGACACGGACCCGGACACGGACCCGAACCCGGACCCGGACCCGGACCCAGACGCGGACCCGGACCCGGACCCTTACACGGACCCGGACACGGACACGGACACGGACCCGGACCCGGACACGGACCCGGACCCGGACACGGACACGGACCCGGACCGGGATACTTGCCCGGACCCGGACCCGGACCCGGACCCTGACCCGGACCCTGACCCGGACCCGGACCCTTACCCGGACCCGGACCCGGACCCGGACCCTTACACGGACCCGGACCCGGACCCGGACACGGACACGGACCCGGACACGGACCCGGACCCGGACCCGGACCCGGACCCGGACACGGACCCTTACACGGACACAGACACGGACCCGGACACGGACCCGGACACGGACACGGACACGGACACGGACACGGACCCGGACACGGACACAGACACGGACCCGGACCGGGACACTTGCCCGGACCCGGACCCGGACCCGGACCCTTACACGGACCCGGACCCAGACCCGGACAAGGACCCGGACCGGAACCCGGACCCGGACCCGGACCCGGACCCGGACCGGGACCCGGACCCGGACCCGGACCCGGACCCGGACCCGGACCCGGACACGGACCCGGACACGGACCCGGACCCGGACACGGACCCGGACCCGGACCCGGACCCGGACCCGGACCCGGACCCTTACACGGACACGGACACGGACCCGGACACGGACCCGAACACGGACACGGACACGGACACGGACACGGACCCGGACCGGGACACTTGCCCGGACCCGGACCCGGACCCGGACCCGGACCCTTACACGGACCCGGACCCAGACCCGGACCCGGACCCAGACACGGACACGGACACGGACCCGGACCCGGACCCGGACCCGGACCCGGACCCGGACCCGGACACGGACCCGGACCCGGACCCGGACCCGGACCCGGACCCTTACACGGACACGGACCCGGACCCGGACACGGACACGGACACGGACACGGACACGGACACGGACACGGACCCGGACCCGGACACGGACCCGGACACGGACCCGGACCGGGACACTTGCCCGGACCCGGACCCGGACCCGGACCCGGACCCTGACCCGGACCCAGACCCGGACCCGGACCCTTACCCGGACCCGGACCCGGACCCGGACCTGGACCCGGACCCTTACCCGGACCCGGACTTGGACCCGGACCCGGATGCGGACCCGGACCCGGACCCGGACCGGGACCGGGACCAGGACCCTTACCCGGAACCGGACCCGGACCCGGACCCTTACCCGGACCCGGATCCGGACCCGGACCCGGACCCGGCCCCGGACCCGGACCCAGACCCGGACCCGGACCCTTACCCGGACATGGACCAGGACCCGGACCCTTGCCCGGATCCGGATATGGACCCGGACCCTTACCCGGAAGCGGATCCGGACCCGGACCCGGACCCGGACCCGGACCCGGACCCGGACCCTTACCCGGACATGGACCAGGACCCGGACCCTTGCCCGGATCCGGACATGGACCCCGATCCTTACCCAGACCCGGACCCGGACTCGGACCCGGACCCGGACCCTTACCCAGACCCGGACCCGGACCTGGACTCGGACCCAGACCCGGACCCGGACCCGGACCCGGACCCGGACCCGAACCCTTACCCAGACCCGGACCCGGACCCGGACCCGGACCTGGACCCGGACCCGGACCCGGACCCGGACCCGGACCCTTACCCGGACCCGGACCCAGACCCGGACATGGACCCGGACCCTTACCCGGACCCGGACCCGGACCCGGACCCGGACCCGGACCCGGACCCGCACCCGGACCCGGACCCGGACCCTTACCCAGACCCTTACCCGGACCTGGACCCGGAACCTGACCCGGACCCGGATCCGGACCCGGACCCTTACCCGGACCCGGACCCCGACCCGGACCCGGACCCGGACCTGGACCCTTACCCGGACCCGGTCCCGGACCCGGACCCGGACACTTACCCGGACCCCGACCCGGACCCGGACCTGGACCCTTACCCGGACCCGGACCCGGACCCGGACCCGGACACTTACCCGGACCCCGACCCGGACCCGGACCCGAACCCTTACCCAGACCCGGACCCGGACCCGGACCCGGACCCGGACCCGGACCCGGTCCCGGACCCTGACACGGATCCGGACCCTTACCCGGACCCGGATCCTTACCCGGACCCGGACCCGGACCCGGACCCGGACACTTACCCGGACCCCGACCCGGACCCGGACCCGAACCCTTACCCAGACCCGGACCCGGACTCGGACCCGGACATGGACCCGGATCCTTACCCGGACCCGGACCCGGACTCGGACCCGGACCCGGACCCTGACCCAGACCCGGACCCCGACCTGGACTCGGACCCAGACCCGGACCCGGACCCGGACCCGGACCCGGACCCGGACCCGAACCCTTACCCAGACCCGGACCCGGACCCGGACCCGGACCTGGACCCGGACCCGGACCCGGACCCGGACCCAGACACTTACCCGGACCCGGACCCAGACCCGGACATGGACCCGGACCCTTACCCGGACCCGGACCCGGACCCGGACCCGGACCCGGACCCGGACCCGGACCCAGACCCGGACCCGGACCCGGACCCGGACCCTTACCCAGACCCTTACCCGGACCTGGACCCGGAACCTGACCCGGACCCGGATCCGGACCCGGACCCTTACCCGGACCCGGACCCCGACCCGGACCCGGACCCGGACCTGGACCCTTACCCGGACCCAGACCCGGACCCGGACCCGGACACTTACCCGGACCCCGACCCGGACCCGGACCTGGACCCTTACCCGGACCCGGACCCGGGCGCGGACCCAGACACTTACGCGGACCCCGACCCGGACCCGGACCCGAACCCTTACCCAGACCCGGACCCGGACCCGGACCCGGACCCGGACCCGGACCCGGACCCGGACCCTGACACGGATCCGGACCCTTACCCGGACCCGGATCCTTACCCGGACACGGACCCGGACCCGGACCCAGACCCGGACCCGGACCCGGACCCGGACCTGGACCCGGACCCGGACCCGGACCCGGACCCGGACCCTTACCCGGACCCGGACCCAGACCCGGACATGGACCCGGACCCGGATCCGGACCCGGACCCTTACCCGGACCCGGACCCCGACCCGGACCCGGACCCGGACCTGGACCCTTACCCGGACCCGGACCCGGACCCGGACCCGGACACTTACCCGGACCCCGACCCGGACCCGGACCTGGACCCTTACCCGGACCAGGCCCCGGACCCGGAACCGAACCCTTACCCAGACCCGGACCCGGACCCGGACCCGGACCCGGACCCGGACCCGGACCCGGACCCGGACCCGGACCCGGACATGGACCCGGATCCTTACCCGGACCCGGACCCGGACTCGGACCCGGACCCGGACCCGGACTCGGACCCGGCCCCGGACCAGGCCCCGGACCCGGACCCGAACCCTTACCCAGACCCGGACCCGGACCCGGACCCGGACCCGGACCTGGACCCGGACCCGGACCCGGACCCGGACATGGACCCGGATCCTTACCCGGACCCGGACCCGGACTCGGACCCGGACCCGGACCCTTACCCGGACCCGGACCCGGACCTGGACTCGGACCCAGACCCGGACCCGGACCCGGACCCGGACCCGGACCCGAACCCTTACCCAGACCCGGACCCGGACCCGGACCCGGACCTGGACCCGGACCCGGACCCGGACCCGGACCCGGACCCGGACCCTTACCCGGACCCGGACCCAGACCCGGACATGGACCCGGACCCTTACCCGGACCCGGACCCGGACCCGGACCCGGACCCGGACCCGGACCCGGACCCGGACCCGGACCCGGACCCGGACCCGGACCCTTACCCAGACCCGGACCCTTGCCCAGACCCGGACCCGGACCCGGACCCGGACCCGGACCTGGACCCGGACCCGGACCCGGACCCGGACATGGACCCGGATCCTTACCCGGACCCGGACCCGGACTCGGACCCGGACCCGGACCCTTACCCGGACCCGGACCCGGACCTGGACTCGGACCCAGACCCGGACCCGGACCCGGACCCGGACCCGGACCCGAACCCTTACCCAGACCCGGACCCGGACCCGGACCCGGACCTGGACCCGGACCCGGACCCGGACCCGGACCCGGACCCTTACCCGGACCCGGACCCAGACCCGGACATGGACCCGGACCCTTACCCGGACCCGGACCCGGACCCGGACTCGGACCCGGACCCGGACCCTTACCCGGACCCGGACCCGGACCCGGACCCGGACCCGGACCTGGACCCGGACCCGGACCCGGACCCGGACCCGGACCCTTACCCGGACCCGGACCCAGACCCGGACATGGACCCGGACCCTTACCCGGACCCGGACCCGGACCCGGACCCGGACCCGGACCCGGACCCGGACCCGGACCCGGACCCGGACCCGGACCCTTACCCAGACCCGGACCCTTGCCCAGACCCGGACCCGGACCCGGACCCGGACCCGGACCTGGACCCGGACCCGGACCCGGACCCGGACATGGACCCGGATCCTTACCCGGACCCGGACCCGGACTCGGACCCGGACCCGGACCCTTACCCGGACCCGGACCCGGACCTGGACTCGGACCCAGACCCGGACCCGGACCCGGACCCGGACCCGGACCCGAACCCTTACCCAGACCCGGACCCGGACCCGGACCCGGACCTGGACCCGGACCCGGACCTGGACCCGGACCCGGACCCGGACCCGGACCCGGACCCTTACCCGGACCCGGACCCATACCCGGACATGGACCCGGACCCTTACCCGGACCCGGACCCGGACCCGGACCCGGACCCGGACCCGGACCCTTACCCGGACCTGGACCCGGAACCTGACCCGGACCCGGATCCGGACCCGGACCTGGACTCGGACCCAGACCCGGACCCGGACCCGGACCCGGACCCGGACCCGGACCCGAACCCTTACCCAGACCCGGACCCGGACCCGGACCCGGACCTGGACCTGGACCCGGACCCGGACCCGGACCCGGACCCTTACCCGGACCCGGACCCAGACCCGGACATGGACCCGGACCCTTACCCGGACCCGGACCCGGACCCGGACTCGGACCCGGACCCGGACCCTTACCCGGACCCGGACCCGGACCCGGACCCGGACCCGGACCTGGACCCGGACCCGGACCCGGACCCGGACCCTTACCCGGACCCGGACCCAGACCCGGACCCGGACCCGGACCCTTACCCGGACCCGGACCCAGACCCGGACATGGACCCGGACCCTTACCCGGACCCGGACCCGGACCCGGACCCGGACCCTTACCCAGACCCGGACCCTTGCCCAGACCCGGACCCGGACCTGGACCCGGACCCGGACCCGGACCCGGACCCTTACCCGGACCTGGACCCGGAACCTGACCCGGAACCGGACCCGGACTCGGACCCGGACCCGGACCCGGACCCGGACCCGGACCCTTACCCGGACCCGGACCCGGACCCGGACCCGGACCCTTACCCGGACCCTTACCCAGACACGGACACGGAAACGGACCCTTGCCCGGACCCGTACCCGTACCCGGACCCGTACCCGTACCCGGACCCGGACCCGGACCCTGACCCGAACCCGGACCCGGACCCTTACCCGGACCTGGACCCGGAACCTGACCCGGACCCGGATCCGGACCCGGACCTGGACTCGGACCCAGACCCGGACCCGGACCCGGACCCGGACCCGGACCCGGACCCGAACCCTTACCCAGACCCGGACCCGGACCCGGACCCGGACCTGGACCCGGACCCGGACCCGGACCCGGACTCGGACCCTTACCCGGACCCGGACCCAGACCCGGACATGGACCCGGACCCTTACCCGGACCCGGACCCGGACCCGGACTCGGACCCGGACCCGGACCCTTACCCGGACCCGGACCCGGACCCGGACCCGGACCCGGACCTGGACCCGGACCCGGACCCGGACCCGGACCCGGACCCTTACCCGGACCCGGACCCAGACCCGGACATGGACCCGGACCCTTACCCGGACCCGGACCCGGACCCGGAGCCGGACCCGGACCCGGACCCGGACCCGGACCCGGACCCGGACCCGGACCCTTACCCAGACCCGGACCCTTGCCCAGACCCGGACCCGGACCCGGACCCGGACCCGGACCTGGACCCGGACCCGGACCCGGACCCGGACATGGACCCGGATCCTTACCCGGACCCGGACCCGGACTCGGACCCGGACCCGGACCCTTACCCGGACCCGGACCCGGACCTGGACTCGGACCCAGACCCGGACCCGGACCCGGACCCGGACCCGGACCCGAACCCTTACCCAGACCCGGACCCGGACCCGGACCCGGACCTGGACCCGGACCCGGACCTGGACCCGGACCCGGACCCGGACCCGGACCCGGACCCTTACCCGGACCCGGACCCATACCCGGACATGGACCCGGACCCTTACCCGGACCCGGACCCGGACCCGGACCCGGACCCGGACCCGGACCCGGACCCGGACCCGGACCCGGACCCGGACCCGGACCCGGACCCTTACCCAGACCCGGACCCTTGCCCAGACCCGGACCCGGACCTGGACCCGGACCCGGACCCGGACCCGGACCCTTACCCGGACCTGGACCCGGAACCTGACCCGGAACCGGACCCGGACTCGGACCCGGACCCGGACCCGGACCCGGACCCGGACCCTTACCCGGACCCGGACCCGGACCCGGACCCGGACCCTTACCCGGACCCTTACCCAGACACGGACACGGAAACGGACCCTTGCCCGGACCCGTACCCGTACCCGGACCCGTACCCGTACCCGGACCCGGACCCGGACCCTGACCCGAACCCGGACCCGGACCCTTACCCGGACCTGGACCCGGAACCTGACCCGGACCCGGATCCGGACCCGGACCCTTACCCGGACCCGGACCCAGACCCGGACCCGGACCCGGACCCGGACCCGGACCCGGACCCGGACCCGGACCCGGACCCGGACCCGGACCCTTACCCGGACCCGGACACGGACCCGGACACGGACCCGGACACGGACCTGGAACCTTACCCGGACCCGGACCCGAACCCTTACCCAGACCCGGACCCGGACCCGGACCCGGACCCGGACCCTTACCCGGACCCGGACCCGGACCCGAACCCGGACCCGGACCCGGAAACGGACCAGGACCCTTACCCGGACACGGACCCAGACCCGGACCCGGACCCGGACCCGGACCCGGACATGGACCCGGATCCTTACCCGGACCCGGACCCGGACCCGGACCCAGACCCAGACCCGGACCCGGACCCGAACCCGGACCCGGACCCGGAAACGGACCAGGACCCTTACCCGGACACGGACCCGGACCCGGACATGGACCCGGATCCTTACCCGGACCGGGACCCGGACCCGGACCCGGACCCAGACCCGGACCCGGACCCGGACCCGGACCCGGACCCTTACCCGGACCCGGACCAGGACCCTTACCCGGACACTTACCCGGACCCGGACTCGGACCCGGAACCTTACCCAGACCCGGACCGGGACATGGACCCGGACCATTACACGGACCCGGACCCGGACCCAGACCCGGACCCGGACCCGGACCCGGACCCTTACCCGGACCCGGATCCGGACCCGGACCCGGACCCGGACCCGGACCCGGACATGGACCCGGACCCTGACCCGGACCCGGACCCGGACATGGACCCGGACCCTTACCCGGACCTGGACCCGGACCCGGACCCGGACCCGGACCCGGACCCGGACCCGGACCCGGACCCGAACCCGGACCCGGACCCGGACCCGTACGCAGAAACTTACACGGACCCGGACCCGGACCCGGACCCGGACCTGGACCCAGACCCGGACCCGGACCCGGATCCGGACCCGGACCCGGACCCGGACCCGGACACTTGCCCGGACCCGGACCCGGACCCTGACCCGGACCCGGACCCGGACCCGGACCCTTACCCGGATCCGGACCCGGACCCGGACCCGGACCCGAACCCGGACCCGGACCCGGACCCGGACGCGGACCCGGACCCGGACATGGACCCGGATCCTTACCCAGACCCGGACCCGGACAAGGACCCGGACCCGGACCCGGACCCGGACCCGAACCCTTACCCAAACCCTGACCCGGACCCGGACACGGACCCGGACCCGGACCCGGACCCTTACCCGGACCCGGACCCGGACCCGGACCCGGACCCGGACCCGGACCCGGACCCGGACACGGACCCTTGCCCGGACCCGGACCCGGACCCTGACCCGGACCCGGACCCGGACCCGGACATGGACCCGGACCCGGACCCGGACCCGGACCCGGACCCGGACCCGGACCCGGACCCGGACCCGGACCCGGACCCGGACACGGACCCGGACCCGGACCCGGACCCGGACCCGAACCCTTACCCAAACCCTGACCCGGACCCGGACCCGGACCCGGACCCGGACCCGGACCCGGACCCGGACCCGGACCCGGACCCGGACCCTTACCCGGACCCGGACCCGGACCCGGACCCGGACATGGACCCGGACCCTTACCCGGACCCGGACCCGGACCCTTGCCCGGACCCGGACCCGGACCCGGACCCGGACCCGGACCCGGACCCGGACCCGGACCCGGACCCGGACACGGACCCTTGCCCGGACCCGGACCCGGACCCTGACCCGGACCCGGACCCGGACCCGGACATGGACCCGGACCCGGACCCAGACCCGGACCCGGACCCGGACCCGGACCCGGACATGGACCCGGACCCGGACCCGGACCCGGACCCGAACCCTTACCCAAACCCTGACCCGGACCCGGACCCGGACCCGGACCCGGACCCGGACCCGGACCCGGACCCGGACCCGGACCCTTACCCGGACCCGGACCCGGACCCGGACCCGGACATGGACCCGGACCCTTACCCGGACCCGGACCCGGACCCTTGCCCGGACCCGGACCCGGACCCGGACCCGGACCCGGACCCGGACCCGGACCCGGACCCGGACACGGACCCTTGCCCGGACCCGGACCCGGACCCTGACCCGGACCCGGACCCGGACCCGGACATGGACCCGGACCCGGACCCAGACCCGGACCCGGACCCGGACCCGGACCCGGACATGGACCCGGACCCGGACCCGGACCCGGACCCGGACCCGGACCCTGACCCGGACCCGGACCCGGACCCGGACCCGGACCCGGACCCGGACCCGGACCCGGACATGGACCCGGACCCGGACCCGGACCCGGACCCGGACCCGGACCCGGACCCGGACCCGGACCCGGACCCGGACCCGGACCCGGACCCGGACCCGGACATGGACCCGGATCCTTACCCAGACCCGGACCCGGACAAGGACCCGGACCCGGACCCGGACCCGGACCCGAACACTTACCCAAACCCTGACCCGGACCCGGACCCGGACCCGGACCCGGACCCGGACCCGGACCCTTACCCGGATCCGGACACTTACCCGGACCCGGCCCCGGACCCGGACCCGGACCCGGACCCTTACCCGGACCCGGACCCGGACCCTGACCCGGACATGGACCAGGACCCGGACCCTTGCCCGGATCCGGACATGGACGCGGACCCTTACCCGGACCCGGACCCGGACATGGACCCGGACCCTTACCCGGACCCGGACCCGGACCCGGACCCGGACCCGGACCCGGACCCAGACCCGGACCCGGACCCGGACCCGGACCCGGACCTGGACCCGAACCCGGACCCTTACCCGGACCCGGACCAGGACTCGGACCAGGACCCGGACCCGGACCCTTACCCGGATCCGGACCTGGACCCGGACCCGGACCTGGACCCGGACCCGGACCCGGACCCGGATCCGAACCCGGACCCGGACCCGGACACTTGCCCGGACCCGGACCCGGACCCTGACCCGGACCCGGACCCGGACCCGGACCCTTACCCGGATCCGGACCCGGACCCGGACCCGGACCCGAACCCGGACCCGGACCCGGACCCGGACGTGGACCCGGACCCGGACATGGACCCGGATCCTTACCCAGACCCGGACCCGGACAAGGACCCGGACCCGGACCCGGACCCGGACCCGAACCCTTACCCAAACCCTGACCCGGACCCGGACCCGGACCCGGACCCGGACCCGGACCCGGACCCGGACCCGGACCAGGACCCGGACCCTTACCCGGACCCGGACCCGGACCCGGACATGGACCCGGACCCTTACCCGGACCCGGACCCGGACCCAGACCCTTACCCGGACCCGGACCCAGACCCGGACCCGGACCCGGACCCGGACCCGGACCCGGACCCGGACCCGGACACGGACCCTTGCCCGGACCCGGACCCGGACCCTGACCCGGACCCGGACCCGGACCCGGACATGGACCCGGACCCGGACCCGGCCCCGGACCCGGACCCGGCCCCGGACCCGGAACCGGACACGGACCCTTACCCGGACCCGGACCCGGACCCTGACCCGGACATGGACCAGGACCCGGATCCTTGCCCGGATCCGGACATGGACTCGGACCCTTACCCGGACCCGGACCCGGACATGGACCCGGACCCTTACCCGGACCCGGACCCGGACCCGGACCCGGACCCGGACCCGGACCCGGACCCAGACCCGGTCCCGGACCCAGACCCGGACCCGGACCCGGACCCTTACCCGGACCCGGACCCGGACCCGGACATGGACCCGGACCCAGACCCGGACCCGGACCCGGACCCTTACCCGGACCCGGACCCGGACCCGGACCCGGACCCGGACCCGAACCCTTACCCAAACCCTGACCCGGACCCGGACCCGGACCCGGACCCGGACCCGGACCCGGACCCAGACCCGGACCCGGACCCGGACCCTTACCCGGACCCGGACCCGGACCCGGACATGGACCCGGACCCTTACCCGGACCCGGACCCGGACCCGGACCCTTACCCGGACCCGGACCCGGACCCGGACCCGGACCCGGACCCGGACCCGGACCCGGACCCGGACACGGACCCTTGCCCGGACCCGGACCCGGACCCTGACCCGGACCCGGACCCGGACCCGGACATGGACCCGGACCCGGACCCGGACCCGGACCCGGACCCGGACCCGGACCCGGACCCGGACCCGGACATGGACCCGGACCCGGACCCGGACCCGGACCCGGACCCGGACCCGGACCCAGACCCGGACCTGGACCCTGACCCGGACCCGGACTCGGACCCTTACCCGGACCCGGTCCCGGACCCGGACCCGGACCCGGACCCGGACCCGGACCCGGACCCGGACCCGGACCCGGACCCTTGCCCGGACCCAGACCCGGACCCTGACCCGGACCCAGACCCAGACCCGGACCCTTACCCGGATCCGGACACTTACCCGGACCCGGACCCGGCCCCGGCCCCGGCCCCGGACCCGGACCCTTACCCGGACCCGGACCCGGACCCGGACCTGGACACGGACACGGACACGGACCCGGACCCGGACATGGACCCGGACCGGGACCCAGACCCGGACCCGGACCCGGACCCGAACCCGGACCCAGACCCGGACCCGGACCCGGACCCTTACACGGACCCGGACACGGACCCGGACAAGGACCCGGACCGGAACCCGTACCCGTACCCGTACCCGGACCCGGATCCGGACCCGGACCCGAACCCGGACCCGGACCCGGACACGGACCCGGACCCGGACCCTTACACGGACCCGGACACGGACACGGACCCGGACACGGACCCGGACCCGGACCCGGACCCGGAACCTTACACGGACCCGGACCCGGACCCGGACACGGACACGGACACGGACACGGACACGGACACGGACCCGGACCCGAACCCTTACACGGACACGGACCCGGACACGGACACGGACACGGACACGGACACGGACCCGGACACGGACCCGGACACGGACCCGGACACGGACCCGGACCGGGACACTTGCCCGGACCCGGACACGGACCCGGACCCGGACCTGGACCCTTACACGGACCCGGACCCGGACCCGGACCCGGACCAAGACCCGGACCGGAACCCGGACCCGGACCCGGACCCTTACCCGGACCCGGACACGGACCCGGACCTGGACACGGACACGGACACGGACCCGGACACGGACATGGACCCGGACCGGGACCCAGACCCGGACCCGGACCCGGACCCGAACCCGAACCCAGACCCGGACCCGGACCCGGACCCTTACACGGACCCGGACACGGACCCGGACAAGGACCCGGACCGGAACCCGGACCCGTACCCGTACCCGGACCCGGATCCGGACCCGGACCCGAACCCGGACCCGGACCCGGACACGGACCCGGACCCGGACCCTTACACGGACCCGGACACGGACACGGACCCGGACACGGACCCGGACCCGGACCCGGACCCGGACCCGGAACCTTACACGGACCCGGACCCGGACCCGGACACGGACCCGGACACGGACACGGACACGGACCCGGACCCGGACCCTTACACGGACACGGACCCGGACACGGACACGGACACGGACACGGACACGGACACGGACCCGGACACGGACCCGGACACGGACCCGGACACGGACCCGGACCGGGACACTTGCCCGGACCCGGACACGGACCCGGACCCGGACCCGGACCCGGATCCGAACCCGGACCCGGACCCGGACACTTGCCCGGACCCGGACCCGGACCCTGACCCGGACCCGGACCCGGACCCGGACCCTTACCCGGATCCGGACCCGGACCCGGACCCGGACCCGAACCCGGACCCGGACCCGGACCCGGACGTGGACCCGGACCCGGACATGGACCCGGATCCTTACCCAGACCCGGACCCGGACAAGGACCCGGACCCGGACCCGGACCCGGACCCGAACCCTTACCCAAACCCTGACCCGGACCCGGACCCGGACCCGGACCCGGACCCGGACCCGGACCCGGACCCGGACCAGGACCCGGACCCTTACCCGGACCCGGACCCGGACCCGGACATGGACCCGGACCCTTACCCGGACCCGGACCCGGACCCAGACCCTTACCCGGACCCGGACCCAGACCCGGACCCGGACCCGGACCCGGACCCGGACCCGGACCCGGACCCGGACCCGGACACGGACCCTTGCCCGGACCCGGACCCGGACCCTGACCCGGACCCGGACCCGGACCCGGACATGGACCCGGACCCGGACCCGGCCCCGGACCCGGACCCGGCCCCGGACCCGGAACCGGACACGGACCCTTACCCGGACCCGGACCCGGACCCTGACCCGGACATGGACCAGGACCCGGATCCTTGCCCGGATCCGGACATGGACTCGGACCCTTACCCGGACCCGGACCCGGACATGGACCCGGACCCTTACCCGGACCCGGACCCGGACCCGGACCCGGACCCGGACCCGGACCCGGACCCAGACCCGGACCCGGACCCAGACCCGGACCCGGACCCGGACCCTTACCCGGACCCGGACCCGGACCCGGACATGGACCCGGACCCAGACCCGGACCCGGACCCGGACCCTTACCCGGACCCGGACCCGGACCCGGACCCGGACCCGGACCCGAACCCTTACCCAAACCCTGACCCGGACCCGGACCCGGACCCGGACCCGGACCCGGACCCGGACCCAGACCCGGACCCGGACCCGGACCCTTACCCGGACCCGGACCCGGACCCGGACATGGACCCGGACCCTTACCCGGACCCGGACCCGGACCCGGACCCTTACCCGGACCCGGACCCGGACCCGGACCCGGACCCGGACCCGGACCCGGACCCGGACCCGGACACGGACCCTTGCCCGGACCCGGACCCGGACCCTGACCCGGACCCGGACCCGGACCCGGACATGGACCCGGACCCGGACCCGGACCCGGACCCGGACCCGGACCCGGACCCGGACCCGGACCCGGACATGGACCCGGACCCGGACCCGGACCCGGACCCGGACCCGGACCCGGACCCAGACCCGGACCTGGACCCTGACCCGGACCCGGACTCGGACCCTTACCCGGACCCGGTCCCGGACCCGGACCCGGACCCGGACCCGGACCCGGACCCGGACCCGGACCCGGACCCGGACCCTTGCCCGGACCCGGACCCGGACCCTGACCCGGACCCAGACCCAGACCCGGACCCTTACCCGGATCCGGACACTTACCCGGACCCGGACCCGGCCCCGGCCCCGGCCCCGGACCCGGACCCTTACCCGGACCCGGACCCGGACCCGGACCTGGACACGGACACGGACACGGACCCGGACCCGGACATGGACCCGGACCGGGACCCAGACCCGGACCCGGACCCGGACCCGAACCCGGACCCAGACCCGGACCCGGACCCGGACCCTTACACGGACCCGGACACGGACCCGGACAAGGACCCGGACCGGAACCCGTACCCGTACCCGTACCCGGACCCGGATCCGGACCCGGACCCGAACCCGGACCCGGACCCGGACACGGACCCGGACCCGGACCCTTACACGGACCCGGACACGGACACGGACCCGGACACGGA
The DNA here is from genome assembly GCA_022577455.1 of Arizona elegans. NCBI lineage: Eukaryota > Metazoa > Chordata > Lepidosauria > Squamata > Colubridae > Arizona > Arizona elegans. Next base: position 1,492,581 of record JAKOOJ010000026.1, read on the forward strand.
CCCGGACCCGGACCCGGACCCGGAACCTTACACGGACCCGGACCCGGACACGGACACGGACACGGACACGGACACGGACACGGACACGGACCCGGACCCGAACCCTTACACGGACACGGACCCGGACACGGACACGGACACGGACACGGACACGGACCCGGACACGGACCCGGACACGGACCCGGACACGGACCCGGACCGGGACACTTGCCCGGACCCGGACACGGACCCGGACCCGGACCTGGACCCTTACACGGACCCGGACCCGGACCCGGACCCGGACCAAGACCCGGACCGGAACCCGGACCCGGACCCGGACCCTTACCCGGACCCGGACACGGACCCGGACCTGGACACGGACACGGACACGGACCCGGACACGGACATGGACCCGGACCGGGACCCAGACCCGGACCCGGACCCGGACCCGAACCCGAACCCAGACCCGGACCCGGACCCGGACCCTTACACGGACCCGGACACGGACCCGGACAAGGACCCGGACCGGAACCCGGACCCGTACCCGTACCCGGACCCGGATCCGGACCCGGACCCGAACCCGGACCCGGACCCGGACACGGACCCGGACCCGGACCCTTACACGGACCCGGACACGGACACGGACCCGGACACGGACCCGGACCCGGACCCGGACCCGGACCCGGAACCTTACACGGACCCGGACCCGGACCCGGACACGGACCCGGACACGGACACGGACACGGACCCGGACCCGGACCCTTACACGGACACGGACCCGGACACGGACACGGACACGGACACGGACACGGACACGGACCCGGACACGGACCCGGACACGGACCCGGACACGGACCCGGACCGGGACACTTGCCCGGACCCGGACACGGACCCGGACCCGGACCTGGACCCTTACACGGACCCGGACCCGGACCCGGACCCGAACCCGGACCCGGACCCGGACCCGGACGCGGACCCGGACCCGGACCCTTACACGGACCCGGACCCGGACACGGACACGGACACGGACCCGGACACGGACCCGGACACGGACCCGGACACGGACCCGGACACGGACCCGGACTGGGACACTTGCCCGGATCCGGACCCGGACCCGGACCCGGACCCGGACCCTGACCCGGACCCTGACCCGGACCCGGACCCTTACCCGGACCCGGACCCGGACCCGGACCCGGACCCGGACCCGGACCCGGACCCGGACCCGGACCCGGACCCTTACCCGGACCCGGAATTGGACCCGGACCCGGATGCGGACCCGGACCCGGACCCGGACCCGGACCCGGACCGGGACCAGGACCAGGACCCTTACCCGGAACCGGACCCCGACCCGGACCCTTACCCGGACCCAGATCCGGACCCGGACCCGGACCCGGACCCGGACCCGGACCCTTACACGGACCCGGACCCGGACCCGGACCCGGACACGGACCCGGACCCGGACCCGGACCCGGAACCTTACACGGACCCGGACCCGGACCCTGACACGGACACGGACACGGACACGGACCCGGACCCGGACCCGGACACTTACACGGACACGGACCCGGACCCGGACACGGACACGGACACGGACACGGACCCGGACCCGGACACGGACCCGGACACGGACCCGGACACGGACCCGGACCCGGACCGGGACACTTGCCCGGACCCGGACCCGGACCCGGACCCGGACCTGGACCCTTACACGGACCCGGACCCGGACCCGGACCCGGACAAGGACCCGGACCGGAACCCGGACCCGGACCCGGACCCGGACCCGGACCCGGACCCGGACCCGGACCCGGACCCGGACCCTTACACGGACCCGGACCCGGACCCGGACCCGGACACGGACCCGGACCCGGACCCGGACCCGGAACCTTACACGGACCCGGACCCGGACCCTGACACGGACACGGACACGGACCCGGACCCGGACCCGGACCCGGACACTTACACGGACACGGACCCGGACCCGGACACGGACACGGACACGGACACGGACCCGGACACGGACACGGACCCGGACACGGACCCGGACACGGACCCGGACCCGGACCGGGACACTTGCCCGGACCCGGACCCGGACCCGGACCCGGACCCGGACCCTTACACGGACCCGGACCCGGACCCGGACCCGGACAAGGACCCGGACCGGAACCCGGACCCGGACCCGGACCCGGACCCGGACCCGGACCCGGACCCGGACCCGAACCCGGACCCGGACCCGGACCCGGACGCGGACCCGGACCCGGACCCTTACACGGACCCGGACACGGACCCGGACACGGACACGGACACGGACACGGACCCGGACACGGACCCGGACCCGGACCCGAACCCGGACCCGGACCCGGACCCAGACGCGGACCCGGACCCTTACACGGACCCGGACACGGACACGGACACGGACCCGGACCCGGACACGGACCCGGACACGGACACGGACACGGACCCGGACCGGGATACTTGCCCGGACCCGGACCCGGACCCGGACCCTGACCCGGACCCTGACCCGGACCCGGACCCTTACCCGGACACGGACCAGGACATGGAAACTTGCCCGGATCCGGACATGGAACCGGACCCTTACCCGGACCCGGACCCGGACATGGACCCGGACCCTTACCCGGACCCGGACCCGGACCCGGACCCGGACCCGGACCCGGACCCGGAGCCGGACCTGGACCCGAACCCGGACCCGGACCCGGACCTGGACGCGGAAACTTACACGGACCCGGACCCGGACTCCGACCCGGACCCGGACCCGGACCCGGACCCAGACCCGGACCCTTACACGGACCCGGACCCGGACCCGGACCCGGACACGGACCCGGACCCGGACCCGGACCCGGAACCTTACACGGACCCGGACCCGGACCCTGACACGGACACGGACACGGACACGGACACGGACCCGGACCCGGACCCGGACACTTACACGGACCCGGACCCGGACACGGACACGGACACGGACACGGACACGGACACGGACACGGACACGGACCCGGACACGGACCCGGACACGGACCCGGACCCGGACCGGGACACTTGCCCGGACCCGGACCCGGACCCGGACCCGGACCCGGACCCTTACACGGACCCGGACCCGGACCCGGACCCGGACAAGGACCCGGACCGGAACCCGGACCCGGACCCGGACCCGGACCCGGACCCGGACCCGGACCCGGACCCGGACCCGGACCCTTACACGGACCCGGACCCGGACCCGGACCCGGACACGGACACGGACCCGGACCCGGACCCGGAACCTTACACGGACCCGGACCCGGACCCTGACACGGACACGGACACGGACACGGACACGGACACGGACCCGGACCCGGACACTTACACGGACACGGACCCGGACCCGGACACGGACACGGACACGGACACGGACCCGGACACGGACACGGACCCGGACACGGACCCGGACACGGACCCGGACACGGACCGGGACACTTGCCCGGACCCGGACCCGGACCCGGACCCGGACCTGGACCCTTACACGGACCCGGACCCGGACCCGGACCCGGACCCGGACAAGGACCCGGACCGGAACCCGGACCCGGACCCGGACCCGGACCCGGACCCGGACCCGGACCCGGACCCGGACCCGAACCCGGACCCGGACCCGGACCCGGACCCGGACCCGGACCCGGAGCCGGACCTGGACCCGAACCCGGACCCGGACCCGGACCTGGACGCGGACACTTACACGGACCCGGACCCGGACTCCGACCCGGACCCGGACCCGGATCCGGACCCAGACCCGGACCCGGACCCGGACCCGGACCCGGACCCGGAACCTTACACGGACCCGGACCCGGACCCGGACCCGGACCCGGACCCGGACCCGGACCCGGACACGGACCCGGACCCGGACCCTTACACGGACCCGGACCCGGACCCGGACCCGGACCCGGACCCGGACCCGGACCCGGACCCGGACCCGGACCCTTACACGGACCCGGACCCGGACGCGGACACGGACCCGGACCCGGACACGGACCCGGACCCGGACCCGGACCCGGACCCGGACCCGGACCCGGACCCTTACACGGACACGGACACGGACCCGGACACGGACCCGGACACGGACACGGACACGGACACGGACACGGACCCGGACCCGGACCCCAACACGGACCCGGACCGGGACACTTGCCCGGACCCGGACCCGGACCCGGACCCGGACCCTTACACGGACCCGGACCCAGACCCGGACAAGGACCCGGACCGGAACCCGGACCCGGACCCGGACCCGGACCCGGACCGGGACCCGGACCCGAACCCGGACCCGGACCCGGACCCGGACCCGGACCCGGAAACGGACCCGGACCCGGACACGGACCCGGACCCGGACACGGACCCGGACCCGGACCCGGACCCTTACACGGACACGGACACGGACCCGGACACGGACCCGGACACGGACACGGACACGGACACGGACACGGACCCGGACACGGACACGGACACGGACACGGACCCGGACCGGGACACTTGCCCGGACCCGGACCCGGACCCGGACCCGGACCCTTACACGGACCCGGACCCAGACCCGGACCCGGACCCAGACACGGACACGGACACGGACCCGGACCCGGACCCGGACCCGGACCCGGACCCGGACACGGACACGGACCCGGACCCGGACCCGGACCCGGACCCGGACCCTTACACGGACACGGACCCGGACACGGACACGGACACGGACACGGACACGGACACGGACACGGACACGGACACGGACACGGACACGGACACGGACCCGGACCCGGACACTTGCCCGGACCCGGACCCGGACCCGGACCCTGACCCGGACCCAGACCCGGACCCGGACCCTTACCCGGACCCGGACCCGGACCCGGACCTGGACCCGGACCCTTACCCGGACCCGGACTTGGACCCGGACCCGGATGCGGACCCGGACCCGGACCCGGACCGGGACCGGGACCAGGACCCTTACCCGGAACCGGACCCGGACCCGGACCCTTACCCGGACCCGGATCCGGACCCGGCCCCGGACCCGGCCCCGGACCCGGACCCAGACCCGGACCCGGACCCTTACCCGGACATGGACCAGGACCCGGACCCTTGCCCGGATCCGGATATGGACCCGGACCCTTACCCGGAAGCGGATCCGGACCCGGACCCGGACCCGGACCCGGACCCGGACCCGGACCCTTACCCGGACATGGACCAGGACCCGGACCCTTGCCCGGATCCGGACATGGACCCGGACCCTTACCCGGACCCGGACCCGGACATGGACCCGGACCCTTACCCGGACCCGAACCCGGACCCTTACCCGGACCCGGACCCGGACCCGGACCCGGACACGGACACGGACCCGGACCCGGACCCGGACACGGACACGGACACGGACCCGGACCCGGACCCGGACCCGGACACGGACCCTTACACGGACACGGACCCGGACACGGACCCGGACACGGACACGGACACGGACACGGACACGGACCCGGACCCGGACCCGGACCCGGACCCGGACCCTTACCCGGACATGGACCAGGACCCGGACCCTTGCCCGGATCCGGACATGGACCCGGACCCTTACCCGGACCCGGACCCGGACATGGACCCGGACCCTTACCCGGACCCGGACCCGGACCCTTACCCGGACCCGGACCCGGAGCCGGACCCGGACACGGACACGGACCCGGACCCGGACCCGGACACGGACACGGACACGGACCCGGACCCGGACACGGACCCGGACACGGACCCTTACACGGACACGGACCCGGACCCGGACACGGACACGGACACGGACACGGACCCGGACCCGGACACGGACACGGACACGGACCCGGACACGGACCCGGACCGGGACACTTGCCCGGAACCGGACCCCGACCCGGACCCTGACCCGGACCCAGACCCGGACCCGGACCCTTACCCGGACCCGGACCGGGACCCGGACCCGGACCCGGACACGGACACGGACACGGACACGGACCCGGACCCGGACCCGGACCCGGACACGGACCCTTACACGGACACGGACCCGGACACAGACCCGGACACGGACACGGACACGGACACGGACACGGACACGGACCCGGACCCGGACCCGGACCCGGACCCTTACCCGGACATGGACCAGGACCCGGACCCTTGCCCGGATCCGGACATGGACCCGGACCCTTACCCGGACCCGGACCCGGACATGGACCCGGACCCTTACCCGGACCCGGACCCGGACCCTTACCCGGACCCGGACCCGGAGCCGGACCCGGACACGGACACGGACCCGGACCCGGACACGGACACGGACACGGACACGGACCCGGACCCGGACACGGACCCGGACACGGACCCTTACACGGACACGGATCCGGACCCGGACCCGGACACGGACACGGACACGGACACGGACCCGGACCCGGACCCGGACACGGACACGGACCCGGACACGGACTCGGACCGGGACACTTGCCCGGAACCGGACCCCGACCCGGACCCTGACCCGGACCCAGACCCGGACCCGGACCCTTACCCGGACCCGGACCGGGACCCGGACCCGGACCCGGAACCGGACCAGGACTAGGACCCGGACCCTTGCCCGGATCCGGACATGGACCCGGACCCTTACCCGGACCCGGACCCGGACCCGGACCCGGACCCGGACCCGGACCCGGACCCGGACCCGGACCCGGACCCGGACCCGGACATGGACCAGGACCCGGACCCGGACCGGGACCGGGACCAGGACCCTTACCCGGAACCGGACCCGGAACCGGACCCTTACCCGGACCCGGATCCGGCCCCGGACCCGGACCCGGACCCGGACCCGGACCCGGACCCGGACCCGGACCCTTACCCGGACATGGACCAGGACCCGGACCCTTGCCCGGATCCGGACATGGACCCGGACCCTTACCCGGAACCGGACCCGGACCCGGACCCGGACCCGGACCCGGACCCGGACCCGGACCCGGACCCTTACCCGGACATGGACCAGGACCCGGACCCTTACCCAGACCCGGACCCGGACCCGGACCCGGACCCTTACCCGGACCCTTACCCAGACCCGGACCTGGACCCGGACCCGGACCCGGACCCGGACCCGGACCCGGACCCGGACCCTTACCCGGACCCGGACCCGGACCCGGACCCGGACATGGACCCGGACACTTACCTGGACCCGGACCCGGACCCGGACCCGGACCCTTACCCGGACCCGGACCCGGACCCGGACCCGGACCCGGACCCGGACCCGGACCCGGACCCGGACCCGGACCCGGACCCGGACCCTTGCCCGGACCCGGACCCGGACCCTGACCCGGACCCGGACCCGGACCCGGACCCTTACCCGGATCCGGACCCGGACCCGGACCCGGACCAGGACTAGGACCCGGACCCGGACCCGGACCCGGACCCTTACCCGGACCCGGACCCGGACCCGGACCCGGACCCGGACCCGGACCCGGACATGGACCCGGACCCGGACAGGGACCGGGACCAGGACCCTTACACGGACTCGGACCCGGACCCGGACCCGGACCCGGACCCTTACCCGGACCCGTACCCGGACCCATACCCGGACCCGTACCCGGACCCGGACCCGTACCCGGACCCGGACCCGGACCCTTACCCGGACCCGGACCCGGACCCGGACATGGACCCGGACCCTTACCCGGACCCGGACCCGGACCCGGACCCTTACCAGGACCCGGACCCGGACCCGGACCCGGACCTGGACCCGGACCCGGACCCGGACCCGGACCCTTGCCCGGACCAGGACCCGGACCCTGACCCGGACCCGGACTCGGACCCAGACCCTTACCCGGATCCGGACCCAGACCCGGACCCGGACCCGGACTCGGACCCGGTCCCGGACCCTTACACGGACCGGGACCTGAACCCGGACCCGAACCCGGACCCGGATCCTTAACCGGACCCGGACCCGGACCCGGACCCGGACACGGACACGGACACGGACCCGGACCCGGACCCGGACCCTTACCCGGACCCGGACCCGGACCCGGACCAGGACCCGGACCCGGACCCTTACCCGGACCTGGACCCGGACCCGGACCCGGACCCTGATCCGGACCAGGACCCGGACCCGGACACTTGCCCGGACCCGGACCGGGACCTGAACCCGGACCCGAACCCGGACCCGGATCCTTAACCGGACCCGGACCCGGACACGGACACGGACACGGACCCGGACACGGACCCGGATCCGGACCCGGACCCGGACCCGGACCCGGACCCAGACCCGGACCCGGACCCGGACCCGGACCCGGACCCTTACCCAGACAAGGACCCGGACACGGAAACGGACACGGACATGGACCCGGATCCTTACCCGGACCCGGACCCGGACAAGGACCCAGACCCGGACCCGGACCCGGACCCGGACCCGGACCCGGACCCTTACCCGGACCCGGACCCGGACCCGGAGCCTTACCCGGACCCTTACCCGGACCCTTACCCGGACCCGGAACCGGACCCGGACCCGGACCCGGACCCGGACCCGGACCCGGACCCGGACCCGGACCCGGACCCGGACCCGGACCCGGACCCGGACCTGGAACCTTACCCGGACACGGACCCGGACACGGACATGGACCCGGATCCTTACCCGGACCCGGACCCGGACCCGGACCCAGACCCGGACCCGGACCCAGACCCGGACCCTGACCCGGACCCGGACCCGGACCCGGACCCTTACCCGGATCCGGACCCGGACCCGGACCCGGACCAGGACTAGGACCCGGACCCGGACCCGGACCCGGACCCGGACCCGGACCCGGACCCGGACCCGGACCCGGACCCTTACCCGGACCCGGACCCGGACCCGGACCCGGACCCGGACATGGACCCGGACACGGACAGGGACCGGGACCAGGACCCTTACACGGACCCGGACCCGGACTCGGACCCGGACCCGGACCCGGACCCGGACCCTTACCCAGACCCGGACCCGTACCCGGACCCGGACCCGGACCCGGACCCGTACCCGGACCCGGACCCGGACCCTTACCTGGACCCGGACCCGGACCCGGACATGGACCCGGACCCTTACCCGGACCCGGACCCGGACCCGGACCCGGACCCTTACCCGGACCCGGACCCTTACCCGGATCCGGACCCAGACCCGGACCCAGACCCGGACCCGGACCCGGACCCGGACCCTTGCCCGGACCAGGACCCGGACCCTGACCCGGACCCGGACTCGGACCCGGACCCTTACCCGGATCCGGACCCAGACCCGGACCCGGACCCGGACCCGGACCCGGTCCCGGACCCTTACCCGGACCGGGACCCGAACCCGGACCCGAACCCGGACCCGGATCCTTAACCGGACCCGGACCCGGACCCGGACCCGGACCCGGACACGGACCCGGACCCGGACCCGGACCCGGACCCGGACCCGGACCCTTACCCGGACCCGGACCCGGACCCGGACACGGACCCGAACCCTTACCCAAACCCTGACCCGGACCCGGACCCGGACCCGGACCCGGAGCCTTACCCGGACCCTTACCCGGACCCTTACCCGGACCCGGAACCGGACCCGGACCCGGACCCGGACCCGGACCCGGACCCGGACCCGGACCCGGACCCGGACCTGGAACCTTACCCGGACACGGACACGGACACGGACATGGACCCGGATCCTTACCCGGACCCGGACCCGGACCCGGACCCAGACCCGGACCCGGACCCAGACCCGGACCCTGACCCGGACCCGGACCCGGACCCGGACCCGGACCCTTACCTGGACCCGGACCCGGACCCGGACATGGACCCGGACCCTTACCCGGACCCGGACCCGGACCCGGACCCGGACCCTTACCCGGACCCGGACCCGGACCCGGACCCGGACCTGGACCCGGACCCAGACCCGGACCCGGACCCGGACCCGGACCCTTGCCCGGACCAGGACCCGGACCCTGACCCGGACCCGGACTCGGACCCGGACCCTTACCCGGATCCGGACCCAGACCCGGACCCGGACCCGGACCCGGACCCGGACCCGGACCCGGTCCCGGACCCTTACCCGGACCGGGACCCGAACCCGGACCCGAACCCGGACCCGGATCCTTAACCGGACCCGGACCCGGACCCGGACCCGGACCCGGACCCGGACCCGGACACGGACCCGGACCCGGACCCGGACCCGGACCCTTACCCGGACCCGGACCCGGACCCGGACACGGACCCGAACCCTTACCCAAACCCTGACCCGGACCCGGACCCGGACCCGGACCCGGACCCGGACCCGGACCCAGACCCTTACCCGGACCCGGACCCGGACCCGGACATGGACCCGGACCCTTACCCAGACTCGGACCAGGACCCGGACCAGGACCCGGACCCGGACCCGGACCCGGACCCGGACCCGGACCCGGACCCGGACCCGGACCCGGACATGGACCCGGACCCGGACAGGGACCGGGACCAGGACACTTACACGGACCCGGACCCGGACTCGGACCCGGACCCGGACCCGGACCCGGACCCGGACCCTTACCCGGACCCGGACCAGGACCCGGACCAGGACCCGGACCCGGACCCTTACCCGGACCTGGACCCGGACCCGGACCCGGACCCGGACCCGGACCCTGATCCGGACCCGGACCCGGACCCGGACACTTGCCCGGACCCGGACCCGGACCCTGACCCGGACCCGGACCCGGACCCGGACCCTTACCCGGATCCGGACCCGGACCCGGACCCGGACCCGGACCCGGACCCGGACCCGGACCCGGACATGGACCCGGACCCGGACAGGGACCGGGACCAGGACCCTTACACGGACCCGGACCCGGACTCGGACCCGGACCCGGACCCGGACCCTTACCCGGACCCGGACCAGGACCCGGACCAGGACCCTGACCCGGACCCGGACCCGGACCCGGACCCTTACCCGGATCCGGACCCGGACCCGGACCCGGACCCTGACCCGGACCCGGACCCGGACCCGGACCCGGACCCGGACCCGGACCCTTACCCGGACCCGGACCCGGACCCGGACCCGGACCCGGACCTTTAACCGGACCCGGACCCTGACCCGGACCCGGACCCGGACCCGGACCCGGACCCGGACCCAGACCCAGACCCGGACCCGGACCAGGACCCGGACCCTTACCTGGACTCGGACCCGGACCCGGACCCGGACCCGGATCCAGACCCGGACCCTTGCCCGGACCCGGAACCGGACCCGGACCCGGACCCTGACCCGGACCCGGACCCGGACCCGGACCCGGACCCGGACCCAGACCCGGACCCGGACCCGGATCCGGACCCGGACCCTTACCCGGACCCGGACCCGGACCCGGACCCGGACCCGGACCCGGACCCGGACCCGGACCCGGACCCGGACCCGGACCCGGACCCTTACCCGGACCCGGACCCGGACCCGGACCCGGACCCGGACGGGGACCCGGACCCGGACCGGGACCGGGACCAGGACCCTTACCTGGACCCGGCCCGGACCCGGACCCGGACCCGGACCCGGAACCGGAACCGGACCCGGACCCGGACCCGGACCCGGACCCTTACCCGGACCCGGACCAGGACCCGGACCAGGACCCTGACCCGGACCCGGACCCGGACCCGGACCCTTACCCGGATCCGGACCCGGACCCGGACCCGGACCCTGACCCGGACCCGGACCCGGACCCGGACCCGGACCCGGACCCGGACCCTTACCCGGACCCGGACCCGGACCCGGACCCGGACCCGGACCTTTAACCGGACCCGGACCCTGACCCGGACCCGGACCCGGACCCGGACCCGGACCCGGACCCAGACCCAGACCCGGACCCGGACCAGGACCCGGACCCTTACCTGGACTCGGACCCGGACCCGGACCCGGACCCGGATCCAGACCCGGACCCTTGCCCGGACCCGGAACCGGACCCGGACCCGGACCCTGACCCAGACCCGGACCCGGACCCGGACCCGGACCCGGACCCGGACCCGGATCCGGACCCGGACCCTTACCCGGACCCGGACCCGGACCCGGACCCGGACCCGGACCCGGACCCGGACCCGGACCCGGACCCGGACCCGGACCCTTACCCGGACCCGGACCGGACCCGGACCCGGACCCGGACCCGGACGGGGACCCGGACCCGGACCGGGACCGGGACCAGGACCCTTACCTGGACCCGGCCCGGACCCGGACCCGGACCCGGACCCGGAACCGGAACCGGACCCGGACCCCGACCCGGACCCCGACCCTTACCCGGTCCGGACCCGGACCCGGACCCGGACCCGGACCCGGACCCGGACCCGGACCCGGACCCTGACCCGGACCCGGACCCGGACCCAGACCCGGACCCGGACCCGGAGCCGGACCCTTACCCGGACACGGACCCGGACACGGAAACGGACACGGACATGGACCCGGATCCTTACCCGGACCCGGACCCGGACAAGGACCCAGACCCGGACCCGGACCCGGACCCGGACCCGGACCCTTACCCGGACCCGGACCCGGACCCGGACCCTTACCCGGACCCTTACCCGGACCCTTACCCGGACCCGGAACCGGACCCGGACCCGGACCCGGACCCGGACCCTTACCCGGTCCGGACCCGGACCCGGACCCGGACCCGGACCCGGACCCGGACCCGGACCCGGACCCGGACCTGGAACCTTACCCGGACACGGACCCGGACACGGACATGGACCCGGAAACTTACCCGGACCCGGACCCGGACCCGGACCCGGACCCGGACCCAGACCCGGACCCGGACCCAGACCCGGACCCTTAGCCGGACCCGGATCCGGACCCTTACCCGGACACTTACCCGGACCCGGACTCAGACCCGGACCCTTACCCAGACCCGGACCCGGACATTGACCCGGACCATTACCCGGACCCGGACCCGGACCCACACCCGGACCCGGACCTGGACCCGGACCCTTACCCGGACCCAGATCAGGACCCGGACCCGGACCCGGACCCGGACCCGGACCCGGACCCGGAAACGGACACGGACATGGACCCGGATCCTTACCCGGACCCCGACCCGGACAAGGACCCAGACCCGGACCCGGACCCGGACCCGGACCCGGACCCGGACCCGGACCCGGACCTGGACCCTTACCCGGACACGGACCCGGACCCGGACATGGACCCGGATCCTTACCCGGACCGGGACCCGGACCCGGACCCAGACCCGGACCCGGACCCGGACCCAGACCCTTACCCGGACCCGGACCAGGACCCTTACCCGGACACTTACCCGGACCCGGACTCGGACCCGGAACCTTACCCAGACCCGGACCCGGACATGGACCCGGACCATTACACGGACCCGGACCCGGACCCAGACCCGGACCCGGACCCGGACCCGGACCCGGACCCTTACCTGGATCCGGACCCGGACCCGGACCCGGACCCGGACCCGGACCCGGACCCGGACCGGACCCAGACCCTTACCCGGACACGGACCAGGACCCGGACCCTTGCCCGGATCCGGACATGGACCCGGACCCTTACCCGGACCCGGACCCGGACATGGACCCGGACCCTTACCCGGACCTGGACCCGGACCCGGACCCGGACCCGGACCCGGACCCGGACCCGAACCCGGACCCGGACCCGGACCCGTACGCAGAAACTTACACGGACCCGGACCCGGACCCGGACCCGGACCCGGACCCGGACCCGGACCCGGACCCGGACCCGGACACGGACCCGGACACGGACCCGGACACGGACACGGACCCGGACATGGACCCGGATCCTTACCCGGACCCGGACCCAGACAAGGACCCGGACCCGGACCAGGACCCGGACCCGGACCCGGACCCGGATCCGGACATGGACCCGGACCCTTACCCGGACCCGGACCCAGACCCGGACCCGGACCCGGACCCGAACCCTTACCCAAACCCTGACCCGGACCCGGACCCGGACCCGGACCCGGACCCGGACCCGGACCCGGACCCTTACCTGGACACGGACACGGACCCGGACCCGGACCCGGACCAGGACACTTACCCGGACCTGGACCCGGACCCTTTCCCGGACCCGGACATGGACCCGGACCCTTACCCGGACCCGGACCCAGACCCGGACCCGGACCCGGACCCTTACCCGGACACGGACACGGACACGGACACGGACCCGGACCCTTACCCAGACCCGGACCCGGACCCAGACCCGGACCCGGACCCGGACCGGGACACTTGCCCGGACCCGGACCCGGACCCGGACCCTGATCCGGACCCTGACCTTGACCCGGACCCTTACCCGGACCCGGACCCAGACCCGGACCCGGACCCGGACCCGGACCCGGACCCGGACCCGGACCCTTACTCGGACCCGGACCCGGACCCGGACCCGGACCCGGACCCGGACCCGGACCGGGACCAGGACCCTTACCCGGACCCGGACCCGGACCCGGACCCTTACCCGGACACGGACACGGACACGGACACGGACCCGGACCCTTACCCAGACCCGGACCCGGACCCAGACCCGGACCCGGACCCGGACCGGGACACTTGCCCGGACCCGGACCCGGACCCGGACCCTGATCCGGACCCTGACCTGGACCCGGACCCTTACCCGGACCCGGACCCAGACCCGGACCCGGACCCGGACCCGGACCCGGACCCGGACCCGGACCCGGACCCTTACTCGGACCCAGACCCGGACCCGGACCCGGACCCGGACCCGGACCCGGACCCGGACCCGGACCGGGACCAGGACCCTTACCCGGACCCGGACCCGGACCTGGACCCTTACCAGGACCCGGATCCGTACCCGGAACCGTACCCGTACCCGGACCCGGACCCGGACCCGGACCCTTACCCGGACCCGGACCCGGACCCTTACACGGACCCGGACCCGGACCCGGACCCGGACCCGGACCCGGACCCGGACCCAGACCCTTACCCGGACCTGGACCCGGACCCAGACCCGGACCCGGACCCGGACCCAGACCCGGAACCGGACCGGGACCGGGACCAGGACCTTTACCCGGACCCGGACCCGGACCCGGACTCGGACCCGGACCCGGACCCGGACCCGGACCCGGACCCGGACCCGGACCTGGACCCGGACCCGGACCCGGACCCGAACCCGGACACTTACCCGGACCCGGACCCTTAACCGGACCCGGACCCGGACCCTTACCCGGACCCGGACCCGGACCCGGACCCGGACCCGGACCCGGACCCGGACCCGGACCCGGACCCGGACCCGGACCCTTACCCGGACCCGGACCCGGACCCGGACCCGGACCCGGACCCGGACCCGGACCCGGACCCAGACCCGGACCCGGACCCAGACCCGGACCCTTAGCCGGACCCGGATCCGGACCCTTACCCGGACACTTACCCGGACCCGGACTCAGACCCGGACCCTTACCCAGACCCGGACCCGGACATGGACCCGGACCATTACCCGGACCCGGACCCGGACCCAGACCCGGACCCGGACCCGGACCCGGACCCTTACCCGGACCCAGATCAGGACCCGGACCCGGACCCGGACCCGGACCCAGACCCGGACCCGGACCCGGACCCGGAAACGGACACGGACATGGACCCGGATCCTTACCCGGACCCCGACCCGGACAAGGACCCAGACCCGGACCCGGACCCGGACCCGGACCCGGACCCGGACCCGGACCCGGACCCGG
Source organism: Arizona elegans (assembly GCA_022577455.1). NCBI lineage: Eukaryota > Metazoa > Chordata > Lepidosauria > Squamata > Colubridae > Arizona > Arizona elegans. The sequence continues at coordinate 1,508,216 of JAKOOJ010000026.1, forward strand.
ACCCGGACATGGACCCGGATCCTTACCCGGACCCGGACCCGGACCCGGACCCAGACCCAGACCCGGACCCGGACCCGGACCCGGACCCGGACCCGGACCCTTACCCGGACCCTTACCCCGACCCGGACCCGGACCCGGACCCGGACCCGGACCTGGACCCTTACCTGGACACGGACCCGGACCCGGACATGGACCCGGATCCTTACCCGGACCCGGACCCGGACCCGGACCCAGACCCGGACCCGGACCCGGACCCGGACCCGGACCCTTACCCGGACCCGGACCAGGACCCTTACCCGGACACTTACCCGGACCCGGACTCGGACCCGGAACCTTACCCAGACCCGGACCCGGACATGGACCCGGACCATTACACGGACACGGACCCGGACCCAGACCCGGACCCGGACCCGGACCCGGACCCTTACCCGGACCCGGATCCGGACCCGGACCCGGACCCGGACCCGGACCCGGACCCGGACCCTTACCCGGACACGGACCAGGACCCGGACCCTTGCCCGGATCCGGACATGGACCCGGACCCTTACCCGGACCCGGACCCAGACATGGACCCGGACCCTTACCCGGACCTGGACCCGGACCCGGACCCGGACCCGGACCCGGACCCGGACCCGGACCCGAACCCGGACCCGGACCCGGTCCCGTACGCAGAAACTTACACGGACCCGGACCCGGACCCGGACCCGGACCCGGACCCGGACACGGACCCGGACCCGGACCCGGACACGGACCCGGACACGGACACGGACCCGGACATGGACCCGGATCCTTACCCGGACACGGACCCGGACAAGGACCCGGACCCGGACCCGGACCCGGACCCGGACCCGGACCCTTACCCGGACCCGGACCAGGACCCTTACCCGGACACTTACCCGGACCCGGACTCGGACCCGGAACCTTACCCAGACCCGGACCCGGACATGGACCCGGACCATTACACGGACACGGACCCGGACCCAGACCCGGACCCGGACCCGGACCCGGACCCTTACCCGGACCCGGACCCGGACCCGGACCCGGACCCGGACCCGGACCCGGACCCGGACCCGGACCCGGACCCGGACCCGGACCCGGACCCGGACCCGGACCCTTACCCGGACACGGACCCGGACACGGAAACGGACACGGACATGGACCCGGATCCTTACCCGGACCCGGACCCGGACAAGGACCCAGACCCGGACCCGGACCCGGACCCGGACCCGGACCCGGACCCGGACCCGGACCCTTACCCGGACCCGGACCCGGACCCGGAGCCTTACCCGGACCCTTACCCGGACCCTTACCCGGACCCGGAACCGGACCCGGACCCGGACCCGGACCCGGACCCGGACCCGGACCCGGACCCGGACCCGGACCCGGACCTGGAACCTTACCCGGACACGGACCCGGACACGGACATGGACCCGGATCCTTACCCGGACCCGGACCCGGACCCGGACCCAGACCCGGACCCGGACCCAGACCCGGACCCTGACCCGGACCCGGACCCGGACCCGGACCCTTACCCGGATCCGGACCCGGACCCGGACCCGGACCAGGACTAGGACCCGGACCCGGACCCGGACCCGGACGCGGACCCGGACCCGGACCCGGACCCTTACCCAGACCCGGACCCGTACCTGTACCCGGACCCGGACCCGTACCCGGACCCGGACCCGGACCCTTACCTGGACCCGGACCCGGACCCGGACATGGACCCGGACCCTTACCCGGACCCGGACCCGGACCCGGACCCGGACCCGGACCCTTACCCGGACCCGGACCCGGACCCGGACCCGGACCTGGACCCGGACCCAGACCCGGACCCGGACCCGGACCCGGACCCTTGCCCGGACCAGGACCCGGACCCTGACCCGGACCCGGACTCGGACCCGGACCCTTACCCGGATCCGGACCCAGACCCGGACCCGGACCCGGACCCGGACCCGGTCCCGGACCCTTACCCGGACCGGGACCCGAACCCGGACCCGAACCCGGACCCGGATCCTTAACCGGACCCGGACCCGGACCCGGACCCGGACACGGACACGGACCCGGACCCGGACCCGGACCCGGACCCGGACCCTTACCCGGACCCGGACCCGGACCCGGACACGGACCCGAACCCTTACCCAAACCCTGACCCGGACCCGGACCCGGACCCGGACCCGGACCCGGACCCAGACCCTTACCCGGACCCGGACCCGGACCCGGACATGGACCCGGACCCTTACCCGGACTCGGACCAGGACCCGGACCAGGACCCGGACCCGGACCCGGACCCGGACCCGGACCCGGACCCGGACCCGGACCCGGACCCGGACCCGGACATGGACCCGGACCCGGACAGGGACCGGGACCAGGACACTTACACGGACCCGGACCCGGACTCGGACCCGGACCCGGACCCGGACCCGGACCCGGACCCTTACCCGGACCCGGACCAGGACACTTGCCCGGACCCGGACCCGGACCCTGACCCGGACCCGGACCCGGACCCGGACCCTTACCCGGATCCGGACCCGGACCCGGACCCGGACCCGGACCCGGACCCGGACCCGGACCCGGACCCGGACATGGACCCGGACCCGGACAGGGACCGGGACCAGGACCCTTACACGGACCCTGACCCGGACTCGGACCCGGACCCGGACCCGGACCCTTACCCGGACCCGGACCAGGACCCGGACCAGGACCCTGACCCGGACCCGGACCCGGACCCGGACCCTTACCCGGATCCGGACCCGGACCTGGACCCGGACCCTGACCCGGACCCGGACCCGGACCCGGACCCGGACCCGGACCCGGACCCGGACCCGGACCCGGACCCGGACCCGGACCCGGACCCTTACCCGGACCCGGACCCGGACCCGGACCCGGACCCGGACCCTTGCCCGGACCAGGACCCGGACCCTGACCCGGACCCGGACTCGGACCCGGACCCTTACCCGGATCCGGACCCAGACCCGGACCCGGACCCGGACCCGGACCCGGTCCCGGACCCTTACCCGGACCGGGACCCGAACCCGGACCCGAACCCGGACCCGGATCCTTAACCGGACCCGGACCCGGACCCGGACCCGGACCCGGACACGGACCCGGACCCGGACCCGGACCCGGACCCGGACCCTTACCCGGACCCGGACCCGGACCTGGACACGGACCCGAACCCTTACCCAAACCCTGACCCGGACCCGGACCCGGACCCGGACCCGGACCCGGACCCGGACCCGGACCCAGACCCTTACCCGGACCCGGACCCGGACCCGGACATGGACCCGGACCCTTACCCGGACTCGGACCAGGACCCGGACCAGGACCTGGACCCGGACCCGGACCCGGACCCGGACCCGGACCCGGACCCGGACCCGGACCCGGACCCGGACCCGGACCCGGACATGGACCCGGACCCGGACAGGGACCGGGACCAGGACACTTACACGGACCCGGACCCGGACTCGGACCCGGACCCGGACCCGGACCCGGACCCGGACCCGGACCCTTACCCGGACCCGGACCAGGACAATTGCCCGGACTAGGACCCGGACCCTGACCCGGACCCGGACTCGGACCCGGACCCTTACCCGGATCCGGACCCAGACCCGGACCCGGACCCGGACCCGGACCCGGTCCCGGACCCTTACCCGGACCGGGACCCGAACCCGGACCCGAACCCGGACCCGGATCCTTAACCGGACCCGGACCCGGACCCGGACCCGGACCCGGACACGGACCCGGACCCGGACCCGGACCCGGACCCGGACCCGGACCCGGACCCTTACCCGGACCCGGACCCGGACACGGACACGGACCCGAACCCTTACCCAAACCCTGACCCGGACCCGGACCCGGACCCGGACCCGGACCCGGACCCGGACCCGGACCCAGACCCTTACCCGGACCCGGACCCGGACCCGGACATGGACCCGGACCCTTACCCGGACTCGGACCAGGACCCGGACCAGGACCCGGACCCGGACCCGGACCCGGACCCGGACCCGGACCCGGACCCGGACCCGGACCCGGACCCGGACCCGGACATGGACCCGGACCCGGACAGGGACCGGGACCAGGACACTTACACGGACCCGGACCCGGACTCGGACCCGGACCCGGACCCGGACCCGGACCCGGACCCTTACCCGGACCCGGACCAGGACACTTGCCCGGACCCGGACCCGGACCCTGACCCGGACCCGGACCCGGACCCTTACCCGGATCCGGACCCGGACCCGGACCCGGACCCGGACCCGGACCCGGACCCGGACATGGACCCGGACCCGGACAGGGACCGGGACCAGGACCCTTACACGGACCCGGACCCGGACTCGGACCCGGACCCGGACCCGGACCCGGACCCTTACCCGGACCCGGACCAGGACCCGGACCAGGACCCTGACCCGGACCCAGACCCGGACCCGGACCCTTACCCGGATCCGGACCCGGACCCGGACCCGGACCCTGACCCGGACCCGGACCCGGACCCGGACCCGGACCCGGACCCGGACCCGGACCCTTACCCGGACCCGGACCCGGACCCGGACCCGGACCTTTAACCGGACCCGGACCCGGACCCGGACGCGGACCCGGACCCGGACCCGGACCCAGACCCAGACCCAGACCCGGACCCGGACCAGGACCCGGACCCTTACCTGGACTCGGACCCGGACCCGGACCCGGACCCGGATCCAGACCCGGACCCTTGCCCGGACCCGGAACCGGACCCGGACCCGGACCCTGACCCGGACCCGGATCCGGACCCGGACCCGGACCCGGACCCGGACCCGGACCTGGACCCGGACCCGGACCGGGACCGGGACCAGGACCCTTACCTGGACCCGGCCCGGACCCGGACCCGGACCCGGACCCGGAACCGGACCCGGACCCGGACCCCGACCCGGACCCCGACCCTTACCCGGTCCGGACCCGGACCCGGACCCGGACCCGGACCCGGACCCGGACCCGGACCCGGACCCGGACCCGGACCCAGACCCGGACCCGGACCCGGAGCCGGACCCTTACCCGGACACGGACCCGGACACGGAAACGGACACGGACATGGACCCGGATCCTTACCCGGACCCGGACCCGGACAAGGACCCAGACCCGGACCCGTACCCGGACCCGGACCCGGACCCTTACCCGGACCCGGACCCGGACCCGGACCCTTACCCGGACCCTTACCCGGACCCTTACCCGGACCCGGAACCGGACCCGGACCCGGACCCGGACCCGGACCCTTACCCGGTCCGGACCCGGACCCGGACCCGGACCCGGACCCGGACCCGGACCCGGACCCGGACCCGGACCCGGACCCGGACCCGGACCTGGAACCTTACCCGGACACGGACCCGGACACGGACATGGACCCGGAAACTTACCCGGACCCGGACCCGGACCCGGACCCGGACCCAGACCCGGACCCGGACCCAGACCCTTACCCGGACCCGGACCAGGACACTTGCCCGGACCCGGAACCGGACCCTGACCCGGACCCGGACCCGGACCCGGACCCTTACCCGGATCCGGACCCGGACCCGGACCCGGACTCGGACCCGGACCCGGACCCGGACCCGGACATGGACCCGGACCCGGACAGGGACCGGGACCAAGACCCTTACACGGACCCGGACCCGGACTCGGACCCGGACCCGGACCCGGACCCTTACCCGGACCCGGACCAGGACCCGGACCAGGACCCTGACCCGGACCCGGACCCGGACCCGGACCCTTACCCGGATCCGGACCCGGACCCGGACCCGGACCCTGACCCGGACCCGGACCCGGACCCGGACCCGGACCCGGACCCGGACCCTTACCCGGACCCGGACCCGGACCCGGACCCGGACCTTTAACCGGACCCGGACCCGGACCAGGACCCGGACCCTTACCTGGACTCGGACCCGGACCCGGACCCGGACCCGGATCCAGACCCGGACCCTTGCCCGGACCCGGAACCGGACCCGGACCCGGACCCTGACCCGGACCCGGATCCGGACCCGGACCCGGACCCGGACCCGGACCCGGATCCGGACCCGGACCCTTACCCGGACCCGGACCCGGACCCGGACCCGGACCCGGACCCGGACCCGGACCCGGACCCGGACCCTTACCCGGACCCGGACCCGGACCCGGACCCGGACCCGGACGGGGACCCGGACCCGGACCGGGACCGGGACCAGGACCCTTACCTGGACCCGGCCCGGACCCGGACCCGGACCCGGACCCGGAACCGGACCCGGACCCGGACCCCGACCCAGACCCCGACCCTTACCCGGTCCGGACCCGGACCCGGACCCGGACCCGGACCCGGACCCGGACCCGGACCCGGACCCGGACCCGGACCCGGACCCGGACCCAGACCCGGACCCGGACCCGGAGCCGGACCCTTACCCGGACACGGACCCGGACACGGAAACGGACACGGACATGGACCCGGATCCTTACCCGGACCCGGACCCGGACAAGGACCCAGACCCGGACCCGGACCCGGACCCGGACCCGGACCCTTACCCGGACCCGGACCCGGACCCGGACCCTTACCCGGACCCTTACCCGGACCCTTACCCGGACCCGGAACCGGACCCGGACCCGGACCCGGACCCGGACCCGGACCCTTACCCGGTCCGGACCCGGACCCGGACCCGGACCCGGACCCGGACCCGGACCCGGACCCGGACCCGGACCCGGACCTGGACCCGGACCCGGACCTGGAACCTTACCCGGACACGGACCCGGACACGGACATGGACCCGGAAACTTACCCGGACCCGGACCCGGACCCGGACCCGGACCCAGACCCGGACCCGGACCCAGACCCTGACCCTTAGCCGGACCCGGATCCGGACCCTTACCCGGACACTTACCCGGACCCGGACTCAGACCCGGACCCTTACCCAGACCCGGACCCGGACATGGACCCGGACCATTACCCGGACCCGGACCCGGACCCACACCCGGACCCGGACCCGGACCCGGACCCTTACCCGGACCCAGATCAGGACCCGGACCCGGACCCGGACCCGGACCCGGACCCGGACCCGGACCCGGACCCGGACCCGGAAACGGACACGGACATGGACCCGGACCCGGACCCGGACCCGGACCCTTACCCGGATCCGGACCCGGACCCGGACCCGGACCCGGACCCGGACCCTTACCCGGTCCGGACCCGGACCCGGACCCGGACCCGGACCCGGACCCGGACCCGGACCCGGACCGGGACCCGGACCCGGACCCGGACCTGGAACCTTACCCGGACACGGACCCGGACACGGACATGGACCCGGAAACTTACCCGGACCCGGACCCGGACCCGGACCCGGACCCAGACCCAGACCCGGACCCGGACCCGGACCCGGACCCGGACCCGGACCTGGACCCTTACCCGGACACGGACCCGGACCCGGACATGGACCCGGATCCTTACCCGGACCGGGACCCGGACCCGGACCCAGACCCGGACCCGGACCCGGACCCGGACCCTTACCCGGACCCGGACCAGGACCCTTACCCGGACACTTACCCGGACCCGGACTCGGACCCGGAACCTTACCCAGACCCGGACCCGGACATGGACCCGGACCATTACACGGACCCGGACCCGGACCCAGACCCGGACCCGGACCCGGACCCGGACCCGGACCCTTACCCGGATCCGGACCCGGACCCGGACCCGGACCCGGACCCGGACCCGGACCCGAACCCGGACCCAGACCCTTACCCGGACACGGACCAGGACCCGGACCCTTGCCCGGATCCGGACATGGACCCGGACCCTTACCCGGACCCGGACCCGGACATGGACCCGGACCCTTACCCGGACCTGGACCCGGACCCGGACCCGGACCCGGACCCGGACCCGGACCCGAACCCGGACCCGGACCCGGACCCGTACGCAGAAACTTACACGGACCCGGACCCGGACCCGGACCCGGACCCGGACCCGGACCCGGACCCGGACCCGGACCCGGACCCGGACACGGACCCGGACACGGACCCGGACACGGACACGGACCCGGACATGGACCCGGATCCTTACCCGGACCCGGACCCGGACAAGGACCCGGACCCGGACCAGGACCCGGACCCGGACCCGGACCCGGATCCGGACATGGACCCGGACCCGGACCCTTACTCGGACCCGGACCCGGACCCGGACCCGGACCCGGACCCGGACCGGGACCAGGACCCTTACCCGGACCCGGACCCGGACCCAGACCCTTACCCGGACACGGACACGGACACGGACACGGACCCGGACCCTTACCCAGACCCGGACCCGGACCCAGACCCGGACCCGGACCCGGACCGGGACACTTGCCCGGACCCGGACCCCGACCCGGACCCTGATCCGGACCCTGACCTGGACCCGGACCCTTACCCGGACCCGGACCCAGACCCGGACCCGGACCCGGACCCGGACCCGGACCCGGACCCTTACTCGGACCCAGACCCGGACCCGGACCCGGACCCGGACCCGGACCCGGACCCGGACACGGACCCGGACACGGACACGGACACGGACATGGACCCGGATCCTTACCCGGACCCGGACCCGGACAAGGACCCGGACCCGGACCAGGACCCGGACCCGGACCCGGACCCGGATCCGGACATGGACCCGGACCCTTACCCGGACCCGGACCCAGACCCAGACCCGGACCCGGACCCGAACCCTTACCCAAACCCTGACCCGGACCCGGACCCGGACCCGGACCCGGACAAGGACCCAGACCCGGACCCGTACCCGGACCCGGACCCGGACCCTTACCCGGACCCGGACCCGGACCCGGACCCTTACCCGGACCCTTACCCGGACCCTTACCCGGACCCGGAACCGGACCCGGACCCGGACCCGGACCCGGACCCTTACCCGGTCCGGACCCGGACCCGGACCCGGACCCGGACCCGGACCCGGACCCGGACCCGGACCCGGACCCGGACCCGGACCCGGACCTGGAACCTTACCCGGACACGGACCCGGACACGGACATGGACCCGGAAACTTACCCGGACCCGGACCCGGACCCGGACCCGGACCCAGACCCGGACCCGGACCCAGACCCTTACCCGGACCCGGACCAGGACACTTGCCCGGACCCGGAACCGGACCCTGACCCGGACCTGGACCCGGACCCGGACCCTTACCCGGATCCGGACCCGGACCCGGACCCGGACTCGGACCCGGACCCGGACCCGGACCCGGACATGGACCCGGACCCGGACAGGGACCGGGACCAAGACCCTTACACGGACCCGGACCCGGACTCGGACCCGGACCCGGACCCGGACCCTTACCCGGACCCGGACCAGGACCCGGACCAGGACCCTGACCCGGACCCGGACCCGGACCCGGACCCTTACCCGGATCCGGACCCGGACCCGGACCCGGACCCTGACCCGGACCCGGACCCGGACCCGGACCCGGACCCGGACCCGGACCCTTACCCGGACCCGGACCCGGACCCGGACCCGGACCTTTAACCGGACCCGGACCCGGACCAGGACCCGGACCCTTACCTGGACTCGGACCCGGACCCGGACCCGGACCCGGACCCGGAACCGGACCCGGACCCGGAACCGGACCCTTACCCGGACCCGGACCCGGACCCGGACCCTTACCCGGACCCTTACCCGGACCCTTACCCGGACCCGGAACCGGACCCGGACCCGGACCCGGACCCGGACCCGGACCCTTACCCGGTCCGGACCCGGACCCGGACCCGGACCCGGACCCGGACCCGGACCCGGACCCGGACCCGGACCCGGACCCGGACCCCGACCCAGACCCCGACCCTTACCCGGTCCGGACCCGGACCCGGACCCGGACCCGGACCCGGACCCGGACCCGGACCCGGACCCGGACCCGGACCCGGACCCAGACCCGGACCCGGACCCGGAGCCGGACCCTTACCCGGACACGGACCCGGACACGGAAACGGACACGGACATGGACCCGGATCCTTACCCGGACCCGGACCCGGACAAGGACCCAGACCCGGACCCGGACCCGGACCCGGACCCGGACCCTTACCCGGACCCGGACCCGGACCCGGACCCTTACCCGGACCCTTACCCGGACCCTTACCCGGACCCGGAACCGGACCCGGACCCGGACCCGGACCCGGACCCGGACCCTTACCCGGTCCGGACCCGGACCCGGACCCGGACCCGGACCCGGACCCGGACCCGGACCCGGACCCGGACCCGGACCCGGACCTGGACCCGGACCCGGACCTGGAACCTTACCCGGACACGGACCCGGACACGGACATGGACCCGGAAACTTACCCGGACCCGGACCCGGACCCGGACCCGGACCCAGACCCGGACCCGGACCCAGACCCTGACCCTTAGCCGGACCCGGATCCGGACCCTTACCCGGACACTTACCCGGACCCGGACTCAGACCCGGACCCTTACCCAGACCCGGACCCGGACATGGACCCGGACCATTACCCGGACCCGGACCCGGACCCACACCCGGACCCGGACCCGGACCCGGACCCTTACCCGGACCCAGATCAGGACCCGGACCCGGACCCGGACCCGGACCCGGACCCGGACCCGGACCCGGACCCGGACCCGGACCCGGAAACGGACACGGACATGGACCCGGACCCGGACCCGGACCCGGACCCTTACCCGGATCCGGACCCGGACCCGGACCCGGACCCGGACCCGGACCCTTACCCGGTCCGGACCCGGACCCGGACCCGGACCCGGACCCGGACCCGGACCCGGACCCGGACCGGGACCCGGACCCGGACCCGGACCTGGAACCTTACCCGGACACGGACCCGGACACGGACATGGACCCGGAAACTTACCCGGACCCGGACCCGGACCCGGACCCGGACCCAGACCCAGACCCGGACCCGGACCCGGACCCGGACCCGGACCCGGACCTGGACCCTTACCCGGACACGGACCCGGACCCGGACATGGACCCGGATCCTTACCCGGACCGGGACCCGGACCCGGACCCAGACCCGGACCCGGACCCGGACCCGGACCCTTACCCGGACCCGGACCAGGACCCTTACCCGGACACTTACCCGGACCCGGACTCGGACCCGGAACCTTACCCAGACCCGGACCCGGACATGGACCCGGACCATTACACGGACCCGGACCCGGACCCAGACCCGGACCCGGACCCGGACCCGGACCCGGACCCTTACCCGGATCCGGACCCGGACCCGGACCCGGACCCGGACCCGGACCCGGACCCGGACCCGGACCCAGACCCTTACCCGGACACGGACCAGGACCCGGACCCTTGCCCGGATCCGGACATGGACCCGGACCCTTACCCGGACCCGGACCCGGACATGGACCCGGACCCTTACCCGGACCTGGACCCGGACCCGGACCCGGACCCGGACCCGGACCCGGACCCGAACCCGGACCCGGACCCGGACCCGTACGCAGAAACTTACACGGACCCGGACCCGGACCCGGACCCGGACCCGGACCCGGACCCGGACCCGGACCCGGACCCGGACCCGGACACGGACCCGGACACGGACCCGGACACGGACACGGACCCGGACATGGACCCGGATCCTTACCCGGACCCGGACCCGGACAAGGACCCGGACCCGGACCAGGACCCGGACCCGGACCCGGACCCGGATCCGGACATGGACCCGGACCCGGACCCAGACCCAGACCCGGACCCGGACCCGAACCCTTACCCAAACCCTGACCCGGACCCGGACCCGGACCCGGACCCGGACCCGGACCCGGACCCTTACCTGGACACGGACACGGACCCGGACCCGGACCCGGACCAGGACACTTACCCGGACCTGGACCCGGACCCTTTCCCGGACCCGGACATGGACCCGGACCCTTACCCGGACCCGGACCCAGACCCGGACCCGGACGCGGACCCTTACCCGGACACGGACACGGACACGGACACGGACCCGGACCCTTACCCAGACCTGGACCCGGACCCAGACCCGGACCCGGACCCGGACCGGGACACTTGCCCGGACCCGGACCCGGACCCGGACCCTGATCCGGACCCTGACCTTGACCCGGACCCTTACCCGGACCCGGACCCAGACCCGGACCCGGACCCGGACCCGGACCCGGACCCGGACCCGGACCCTTACTCGGACCCGGACCCGGACCCGGACCCGGACCCGGACCCGGACCGGGACCAGGACCCTTACCCGGACCCGGACCCGGACCCAGACCCTTACCCGGACACGGACACGGACACGGACACGGACCCGGACCCTTACCCAGACCCGGACCCGGACCCAGACCCGGACCCGGACCCGGACCGGGACACTTGCCCGGACCCGGACCCCGACCCGGACCCTGATCCGGACCCTGACCTGGACCCGGACCCTTACCCGGACCCGGACCCAGACCCGGACCCGGACCCGGACCCGGACCCGGACCCGGACCCTTACTCGGACCCAGACCCGGACCCGGACCCGGACCCGGACCCGGACCCGGACCCGGACACGGACCCGGACACGGACACGGACACGGACATGGACCCGGATCCTTACCCGGACCCGGACCCGGACAAGGACCCGGACCCGGACCAGGACCCGGACCCGGACCCGGACCCGGATCCGGACATGGACCCGGACCCTTACCCGGACCCGGACCCAGACCCAGACCCGGACCCGGACCCGAACCCTTACCCAAACCCTGACCCGGACCCGGACCCGGACCCGGACCCGGACCCGGACCCTTACCTGGACACGGACACGGACCCGGACCCGGACCCGGACCAGGACACTTACCCGGACCTGGACCCGGACCCTTTCCCGGACCCGGACATGGACCCGGACCCTTACCCGGACCCGGACCCAGACCCGGACCCGGACCCGGACCCTTACCCGGACACGGACACGGACACGGACACGGACCCGGACCCTTACCCAGACCTGGACCCGGACCCAGACCCGGACCCGGACCCGGACCGGGACACTTGCCCGGACCCGGACCCGGACCCGGACCCTGATCCGGACCCTGACCTTGACCCGGACCCTTACCCGGACCCGGACCCAGACCCGGACCCGGACCCGGACCCGGACCCGGACCCGGACCCGGACCCTTACTCGGACCCGGACCCGGACCCGGACCCGGACCCGGACCCGGACCGGGACCAGGACCCTTACCCGGACCCGGACCCGGACCCAGACCCTTACCCGGACACGGACACGGACACGGACACGGACCCGGACCCTTACCCAGACCTGGACCCGGACCCAGACCCGGACCCGGACCCGGACCGGGACACTTGCCCGGACCCGGACCCGGACCCGGACCCTGATCCGGACCCTGACCTTGACCCGGACCCTTACCCGGACCCGGACCCAGACCCGGACCCGGACCCGGACCCGGACCCGGACCCGGACCCGGACCCTTACTCGGACCCGGACCCGGACCCGGACCCGGACCCGGACCCGGACCGGGACCAGGACCCTTACCCGGACCCGGACCCGGACCCAGACCCTTACCCGGACACGGACACGGACACGGACACGGACCCGGACCCTTACCCAGACCCGGACCCGGACCCAGACCCGGACCCGGACCCGGACCGGGACACTTGCCCGGACCCGGACCCGGACCCGGACCCTGATCCGGACCCTGACCTGGACCCGGACCCTTACCCGGACCCGGACCCAGACCCGGACCCGGACCCGGACCCGGACCCGGACCCGGACCCTTACTCGGACCCAGACCCGGACCCGGACCCGGACCCGGACCCGGACCCGGACCCGGACCCGGACACGGACACGGACCCGCACCCGGACCCGGACCCTTACCCGGACCCGGACCCGGACCCGGACCCGGACCCGGACCCGGACCCAGACCCGGACCCGGACCCAGACCCGGACCCTTAGCCGGACCCGGATCCGGACCCTTACCCGGACACTTACCCGGACCCGGACTCAGACCCGGACCCTTACCCAGACCCGGACCCGGACATGGACCCGGACCATTACCCGGACCCGGACCCGGACCCAGACCCGGACCCGGACGCGGACCCGGACCCTTACCCGGACCCAGATCAGGACCCGGACCCGGACCCGGACCCGGACCCGGACCCGGACCCGGACCCGGACCCGGACCCGGACCCGGACCCGGACCCGGACACGGACATGGACCCGGATCCTTACCCGGACCCCGACCCGGACAAGGACCCAGACCCGGACCCGGACCCGGACCCGGACCCGGACCCGGACCCGGACCCGGACCCGGACCCGGACCCGGACATGGACCCGGATCCTTACCCGGACCCGGACCCGGACCCGGACCCAGACCCAGACCCGGACCCGGACCCGGACCCGGACCCGGACCCGGACCCGGACCCGGACCCGGACCCTTACCCGGACCCTTACCCCGACCCGGACCCGGACCCGGACCCGGACCCGGACCTGGACCCTTACCTGGACACGGACCCGGACCCGGACATGGACCCGGATCCTTACCCGGACCCGGACCCGGACCCGGACCCAGACCCGGACCCGGACCCGGACCCGGACCCGGACCCTTACCCGGACCCGGACCAGGACCCTTACCCGGACACTTACCCGGACCCGGACTCGGACCCGGAACCTTACCCAGACCCGGACCCGGACATGGACCCGGACCATTACACGGACACGGACCCGGACCCAGACCCGGACCCGGACCCGGACCCGGACCCTTACCCGGACCCGGATCCGGACCCGGACCCGGACCCGGACCCGGACCCGGACCCGGACCCGGACCGGGACCCGGACCCGGACCCGGACCCGGACCCGGACCCTTACCCGGACCCGGACCAGGACCCTTACCCGGACACTTACCCGGACCCGGACTCGGACCCGGAACCTTACCCAGACCCGGACCCGGACATGGACCCGGACCATTACACGGACACGGACACGGACCCAGACCCGGACCCGGACCCGGACCCGGACCCTTACCCGGACCCGGACCAGGACCCTTACCCGGACACTTACCCGGACCCGGACTCGGACCCGGAACCTTACCCAGACCCGGACCCGGACATGGACCCGGACCATTACACGGACACGGACACGGACCCAGACCCGGACCCGGACCCGGACCCGGACCCTTACCCGGACCCGGATCCGGACCCGGACCCGGACCCGGACCCGGACCCGGACCCGGACCCGGACCCGGACCCGGACCCGGACCGGGACCAGGACCCTTACCCGGACCCGGACCCGGACCCGGACCCTTACCCGGACACGGACACGGACACGGACACGGACCCGGACCCTTACCCAAACCCGGACCCGGACCCAGACCCGGACCCGGACCCGGACCGGGACACTTGCCCGGACCCGGACCCGGACCCGGACCCTGATCCGGACCCTGACCTGGACCCGGACCCTTACCCGGACCCGGACCCAGACCCGGACCCGGACCCGGACCCGGACCCGGACCCGGACCCTTACTCGGACCCAGACCCGGACCCGGACCCGGACCCGGACCCGGACCCGGACCCGGACCCGGACCGGGACCAGGACCCTTACCCGGACCCGGACCCGGACCTGGACCCTTACCAGGACCCGGATCCGTACCCGGACCCTTACACGGACCCGGACCCGGACCCGGACCCGGACCCGGACCCGGACCCGGACCCGGACCCGGACCCGGACCCGGACCCAGACCCTTACCCGGACCTGGACCCGGACCCGGACCCGGACCCGGACCCGGACCCAGACCCGGAACCGGACCGGGACCGGGACCAGGACCCTTACCCGGACCCGGACCCGGACTCGGACCCGGACCCGGACCCGGACCCGGACTCGGACCCGGACCCGGACCCGGACCCGGACCCGGACCCGGACCCGGACCCGGACCCGGACCCGAACCCGGACACTTACCCGGACCCGGACCCTTAACCGGACCCGGACCCGGACCCTTACCCGGACCCGGACCCGGACCCGGACCCGGACCCGGACCCGGACCCGGACCCGCACCCGGACCCGGACCCTTACCCGGACCCGGACCCGGACCCGGACCCGGACCCGGACCCAGACCCGGACCCGGACCCAGACCCGGACCCTTAGCCGGACCCGGATCCGGACCCTTACCCGGACACTTACCCGGACCCGGACTCAGACCCGGACCCTTACCCAGACCCGGACCCGGACATGGACCCGGACCATTACCCGGACCCGGACCCGGACCCAGACCCGGACCCGGACCCGGACCCGGACCCTTACCCGGACCCAGATCAGGACCCGGACCCGGACCCGGACCCGGACCCGGACCCGGACCCGGACCCGGACACGGACACGGACATGGACCCGGATCCTTACCCGGACCCCGACCCGGACAAGGACCCAGACCCGGACCCGGACCCGGACCCGGACCCGGACCCGGACCCGGACCCGGACCCGGACCCGGACCCGGACCCGGACCCGGACATGGACCCGGATCCTTACCCGGACCCGGACCCGGACCCGGACCCAGACCCAGACCCGGACCCGGACCCGGACCCGGACCCGGACCCGGACCCGGACCCGGACCCGGACCCTTACCCGGACCCTTACCCCGACCCGGACCCGGACCCGGACCCGGACCCGGACCTGGACCCTTACCTGGACACGGACCCGGACCCGGACATGGACCCGGATCCTTACCCGGACCCGGACCCGGACCCGGACCCAGACCCGGACCCGGACCCTTACCCGGACCCGGACCCTTACCCGGACCCGGACCAGGACCCTTACCCGGACACTTACCCGGACCCGGACTCGGACCCGGAACCTTACCCAGACCCGGACCCGGACATGGACCCGGACCATTACACGGACACGGACACGGACCCAGACCGGGACCCGGACCCGGACCCGGACCCTTACCCGGACCCGGATCCGGACCCGGACCCGGACCCGGACCCGGACCCGGACCCGGACCCTTACCCGGACACGGACCAGGACCCGGACCCTTGCCCGGATCCGGACATGGACCCGGACCCTTACCCGGACCCGGACCCAGACATGGACCCGGACCCTTACCCGGACCTGGACCCGGACCCGGACCCGGACCCGGACCCGGACCCGGACCCGGACCCGAACCCGGACCCGGACCCGGACCCGTACGCAGAAACTTACACGGACCCGGACCCGGACCCGGACCCGGACCCGGACACGGACCCGGACACGGACCCGGACCCGGACCCGGACACGGACCCGGACACGGACACGGACCCGGACATGGACCCGGATCCTTACCCGGACCCGGACCCGGACAAGGACCCGGACCCGGACCCGGACCCGGACCCGGACCCGGACCCGGACCCGGACCCGGACCCGGACCCTTACCCGGACCCGGACCAGGACCCTTACCCGGACACTTACCCGGACCCGGACTCGGACCCGGAACCTTACCCAGACCCGGACCCGGACATGGACCCGGACCATTACACGGACACGGACCCGGACCCAGACCCGGACCCGGACCCGGACCCGGACCCTTACCCGGACCCGGATCCGGACCCGGACCCGGACCCAGACCCGGACCCGGACCCGGACCCGGACCGGGACCCGGACCCGGACCCGGACCCGGACCCGGACCCTTACCCGGACCCGGACCAGGACCCTTACCCGGACACTTACCCGGACCCGGACTCGGACCCGGAACCTTACCCAGACCCGGACCCGGACATGGACCCGGACCATTACACGGACACGGACACGGACCCAGACCCGGACCCGGACCCGGACCCGGACCCTTACCCGGACCCGGATCCGGACCCGGACCCGGACCCGGACCCGGACCCGGACCCGGACCCGGACCCGGACCCGGACCCTTACCCGGACACGGACCAGGACCCGGACCCTTGCCCGGATCCGGACATGGACCCGGACCCTTACCCGGACCCGGACCCGGACATGGACCCGGACCCTTACCCGGACCTGGACCCGGACCCGGACCTGGACCCGGACCCGGACCCGGACCCGGACCCGAACCCGGACCCGGACCCGGACCCGTACGCAGAAACTTACACGGACCCGGACCCGGACATGGACACGGACCCGGACCCGGACCCGGACACGGACCCGGACACGGACACGGACACGGACACGGACCCGGACATGGACCCGGATCCTAACCCGGACCCGGACCCGGACAAGGACCCGGACCCGGACCCGGACCCGGACCCGGACCCGGACCCGGACCCGGACCCGGACCCGGACCCGGACCCGGACCCGGACCCTTACCCGGACCCGGACCCGGACCCGGACCCGGACCCGAACCCTTACCCAAACCCTGACCCGGACCCTGACCCGGACCCGGACCCGGACCCGGACCCGGACCCGGACCCGGACCCGGACCCGGACCCTTACCTGGACACGGACCCGGACCCGGACCCGGACCTGGACCGTTACCAGGACCCGGATCCGTACCCGTACCCGTACCCGGACCCGGACCCGGACCCGGACCTGGACCCTTACCCGGACCCGGACCCGGACCCTTACACGGACCCGGACCCGGACCCAGACCCGGACCCGGACCGGGACCAGGACCCTTACCCGGACCCGGACCCGGACCTGGACCGTTACCAGGACCCGGATCCGTACCCGGACCCGTACCCGTACCCGGACCCGGACCCGGACCTGGACCCTTACCCGGACCCGGACCCGGACCCTTACAGGGACCCGGACCCGGACCCAGACCCGGACCCGGACCCGGACCCGGACCCGGACCCGGACCCTTACCCGGACCTGGACCCGGACCCGGACCCGGACCCGGACCCGGACCCGGACCCAGACCCGGAACCGGATCGGGACCGGGACCAGGACCTTTACCCGGACCCGGACCCGGACTCGGACCCGGACCCGGACCCGGACCCGGACCCGGACCCGGACCCTTACCCGGACACGGACCAGGACCCGGACACTTGCCCGGATCCGGACATGGACCCGGACCCTTACCCGGACCTGGACCCGGACCCGGACCCGGACCCGGACCCGGACCCGGACCCGGACCCGGACCCGAACCCTTACCCGGACCCGGACCCGGACGCAGACACTTACACGGACCCGGACCCAGACCCGGACCCAGACCCGGACCCGGACCCGGACCCGGACCCGTACACGGACCCGGACACGGACCCGGACCCGGACCCGGACCCGGACCAAGACCCGGACCCGGACATGGACCCGGATCCTTACCCGCACCCGGACCCGGACCCGGACCCGGACCCGGACCCAGACCCGGACCCGGACCCGGACCGGGACACTTGCCCGGACCCGGACCCGGACCCGGACCCTGATCCGGACCCTGACCTGGACCCGGACCCTTACCCGGACCCGGACCCGGACCATTACCCGGACCCAGATCAGGACCCGGACCCGGACCCGGACCCGGACCCGGACCCGGACACGGACCCGGAAACGGACACGGACATGGACCCGGATCCTTACCCGGACCCCGACCCGGACAAGGACCCAGACCCGGACCCGGACCCGGACCCGGACCCGGACCCGGACCCGGACCCGGACCCGGACCAGGACATGGACCCGGATCCTTACCCGGACCCGGACCCGGACCCGGATCCTTACCCGGACCCGGACCCGGACCCGGATCCTTACCCGGACCCGGACCCGGACCCGGACCCAGACCCGGACCCGGACCCGGACCCGGACCCTTACCCGGACCCGGACCCGGACCCTTACCCGGACCCTTACCCGGACCCGGACCCGGACCCGGACCCGGACCCGGACCCGGACCCGGACCCGGACCCGGACCTGGACCCTTACCCGGACACGGACCCGGAACCGGACATGGACCCGGATCCTTACCCGGACCCGGACCCGGACCCGGACCCGGACCCAGACCCGGACCCGGACCCGGACCCGGACCCGGACCCAGACCCGGATCCAGACCCGGACCCGGACCCGGACCCGGACCCGGACCCGGACCCGGACCCGGACCCGGTCCCGGACCCGGACATGGACCCGGACCCTTACCCGGACCTGGACCCGGACCCGGACCCGGACCCTGACCCGGACCCGGACCCGGACCCAGACCCGAACCCGGACCCGGACCCGGACCCGGACGCGGACACTTACACGGACCCGGACCCGGACCCGGACCCGGACCCAGACACAGACCTGGACACGGACCCGGACACGGACCCGGACCCGGACACGGACCCGGACACGGACATGGACCCGGATCCTTACCCGGACCCGGACCCGGACAAGGACCCGGACCCGGACCCGGACCCGGACCCGGACCCGGACCCGGACCCGGACCCGGACCCGGACCCGAACCCTTACCCGGACCCGGACCCGGACGCAGACACTTACACGGACCCGGACCCAGACCCGGACCCAGACCCGGACCCGGACCCGGACCCGGACCCGTACACGGACCCGGACACGGACCCGGACCCGGACATGGACCCGGATCCTTACACGGACCTGGACCCAGACAAGGACCCGGACCCGGACCCGGACCAAGACCCGGACCCGGACATGGACCCGGATCCTTACCCGCACCCGGACCCGGACCCGGACCCGGACCCGGACCCAGACCCGGACCCGGACCCGGACCGGGACACTTGCCCGGACCCGGACCCGGACCCGGACCCTGATCCGGACCCTGACCTGGACCCGGACCCTTACCCGGACCCGGACCCGGACCATTACCCGGACCCAGATCAGGACCCGGACCCGGACCCGGACCCGGACCCGGACCCGGACCCGGACCCGGAAACGGACACGGACATGGACCCGGATCCTTACCCGGACCCCGACCCGGACAAGGACCCAGACCCGGACCCGGACCCGGACCCGGACCCGGACCCGGACCCGGACCCGGACCCGGACCCGGACCCGGACCAGGACATGGACCCGGATCCTTACCCGGACCCGGACCCGGACCCGGATCCTTACCCGGACCCGGACCCGGACCCGGATCCTTACCCGGACCCGGACCCGGACCCGGACCCAGACCCGGACCCGGACCCGGACCCGGACCCTTACCCGGACCCGGACCCGGACCCTTACCCGGACCCTTACCCGGACCCGGACCCGGACCCGGACCCGGACCCGGACCCGGACCCGGACCTGGACCCTTACCCGGACACGGACCCGGAACCGGACATGGACCCGGATCCTTACCCGGACCCGGACCCGGACCCGGACCCGGACCCAGACCCGGACCCGGACCCGGACCCGGACCCGGACCCAGACCCGGATCCAGACCCGGACCCGGACCCGGACCCGGACCCGGACCCGGACCCGGACCCGGACCCGGTCCCGGACCCGGACATGGACCCGGACCCTTACCCGGACCCGGACCCGGACCATTACCCGGACCCAGATCAGGACCCGGACCCGGACCCGGACCCGGACCCGGACCCGGACACGGACCCGGAAACGGACACGGACATGGACCCGGATCCTTACCCGGACCCCGACCCGGACAAGGACCCAGACCCGGACCCGGACCCGGACCCGGACCCGGACCCGGACCCGGACCCGGACCAGGACATGGACCCGGATCCTTACCCGGACCCGGACCCGGACCCGGATCCTTACCCGGACCCGGACCCGGACCCGGATCCTTACCCGGACCCGGACCCGGACCCGGACCCAGACCCGGACCCGGACCCGGACCCGGACCCTTACCCGGACCCGGACCCGGACCCTTACCCGGACCCTTACCCGGACCCGGACCCGGACCCGGACCCGGACCCGGACCCGGACCCGGACCCGGACCTGGACCCTTACCCGGACACGGACCCGGAACCGGACATGGACCCGGATCCTTACCCGGACCCGGACCCGGACCCGGACCCGGACCCAGACCCGGACCCGGACCCGGACCCGGACCCGGACCCAGACCCGGATCCAGACCCGGACCCGGACCCGGACCCGGACCCGGACCCGGACCCGGACCCGGACCCGGACCCGGACCCGGTCCCGGACCCGGACATGGACCCGGACCCTTACCCGGACCTGGACCCGGACCCGGACCCGGACCCTGACCCGGACCCGGACCCGGACCCAGACCCGAACCCGGACCCGGACCCGGACCCGGACGCGGACACTTACACGGACCCGGACCCGGACCCGGACCCGGACCCAGACACAGACCTGGACACGGACCCGGACACGGACCCGGACCCGGACACGGACCCGGACACGGACATGGACCCGGATCCTTACCCGGACCCGGACCCGGACAAGGACCCGGACCCGGACCCGGACCCGGACCCGGACCCGGACCCGGACCCGGACCCGGACCCGGACCCGGACCCGGACCCGGACGCAGACACTTACACGGACCCGGACCCAGACCCGGACCCAGACCCGGACCCGGACCCGGACCCGGACCCGTACACGGACCCGGACACGGACCCGGACCCGGACATGGACCCGGATCCTTACACGGACCTGGACCCAGACAAGGACCCGGACCCGGACCCGGACCAAGACCCGGACCCGGACATGGACCCGGATCCTTACCCGCACCCGGACCCGGACCCGGACCCGGACCCGGACCCAGACCCGGACCCGGACCCGGACCGGGACACTTGCCCGGACCCGGACCCGGACCCGGACCCTGATCCGGACCCTGACCTGGACCCGGACCCTTACCCGGACCCGGACCCGGACCATTACCCGGACCCAGATCAGGACCCGGACCCGGACCCGGACCCGGACCCGGACCCGGACCCGGACCCGGAAACGGACACGGACATGGACCCGGATCCTTACCCGGACCCCGACCCGGACAAGGACCCAGACCCGGACCCGGACCCGGACCCGGACCCGGACCCGGACCCGGACCCGGACCCGGACCCGGACCCGGACCAGGACATGGACCCGGATCCTTACCCGGACCCGGACCCGGACCCGGATCCTTACCCGGACCCGGACCCGGACCCGGATCCTTACCCGGACCCGGACCCGGACCCGGACCCAGACCCGGACCCGGACCCGGACCCGGACCCTTACCCGGACCCGGACCCGGACCCTTACCCGGACCCTTACCCGGACCCGGACCCGGACCCGGACCCGGACCCGGACCCGGACCCGGACCTGGACCCTTACCCGGACACGGACCCGGAACCGGACATGGACCCGGATCCTTACCCGGACCCGGACCCGGACCCGGACCCGGACCCAGACCCGGACCCGGACCCGGACCCGGACCCAGACCCAGACCCGGATCCAGACCCGGACCCGGACCCGGACCCGGACCCGGACCCGGACCCGGACCCGGACCCGGTCCCGGACCCGGACATGGACCCGGACCCTTACCCGGACCTGGACCCGGACCCGGACCCTGACCCGGACCCGGACCCGGACCCAGACCCGAACCCGGACCCGGACCCGGACCCGGACGCGGACACTTACACGGACCCGGACCCGGACCCGGACCCGGACCCAGACACAGACCTGGACACGGACCCGGACACGGACCCGGACCCGGACACGGACCCGGACACGGACATGGACCCGGATCCTTACCCGGACCCGGACCCGGACAAGGACCCGGACCCGGACCCGGACCCGGACCCGGACCCGGACCCGGACCCGGACCCGGACCCGGACATGGACCCGGATCCTTACCCGGACCCGGACCCGGACCCGGACCCGGACCCGGACCCAGACCCGGACCCGGACCCGGACCCGGACCCTTACCCGGACCTGGACCCGGACCCGGACACGGACCCGGACCCGGACCCTTACCCGGACCTGGACCCGGACCCGGACCCGGACCCGGACCCGGACCCGGACTCGGACCCGGACACGGACACGGACCCGGACCCGAACCCGGACCCTTACCCGGACCCGGACCCTTAACCGGACACGGACCCGGATCCGGACCCGGACCAAGACCCGGACCCTTACCCGGACCCGGAACAAGACCCGGACCCGGACCCAGACCCAGACCCATACCCGGACCCGGACCCGGACCCAGACACGGACGCGGACCCGGACCCGGACCCTTACCCGGACCCGGACCCCCACTCTTACCCGGATCCGGACCCTTACTCGGACCCGGATCCGGACCCGGACCCTTACCCGCACCCGGACCCGGACCCTTACCCGGACACGGACCCGGACCCGGACCCGGACCCGGACCCGGACCCTTACCCGGACCCGGACCCTTACCCGGACCCGGACCCAGACCCGGACCCGGACCCGGACCCGGACCCGGACCCGGACCGGGACTGGGACCAGGACCCTTACCCGGACCCGGACCCGGACCCGGATCCAGACCCGGACCCGGACCCGGACCGGGACACTTGCCCGGACCCGGACCCGGACCCGGACCCTTGCCCGGATCCGGACATGGACCCGGACCCTTACCCGGACCCGGACCCGGACCCGGACCCGGACCCGGACCCGGACCCGGACCTGGACCCTTACCCGGACACGGACCCGGAACCGGACATGGACCCGGATCCTTACCCGGACCCGGACCCGGACCCGGACCCGGACCCAGACCCGGACCCGGACCCGGACCCGGACCCGGACCCAGACCCGGATCCAGACCCGGACCCGGACCCGGACCCGGACCCGGACCCGGACCCGGACCCGGACCCGGACCCGGTCCCGGACCCGGACATGGACCCGGACCCTTACCCGGACCTGGACCCGGACCCGGACCCTGACCCGGACCCGGACCCGGACCCAGACCCGAACCCGGACCCGGACCCGGACCCGGACGCGGACACTTACACGGACCCGGACCCGGACCCGGACCCGGACCCAGACACGGACCTGGACACGGACCCGGACACGGACCCGGACCCGGACACGGACCCGGACACGGACATGGACCCGGATCCTTACCCGGACCCGGACCCGGACAAGGACCCGGACCCGGACCCGGACCCGGACCCGGACCCGGACCCGGACCCGGACATGGACCCGGATCCTTACCCGGACCCGGACCCGGACCCGGACCCGGACCCGGACCCAGACCCGGACCCGGACCCGGACCCGGACCCTTACCCGGACCTGGACCCGGACCCGGACCCGGACATGGACCCGGATCCTTACCCGGACCCGGACCCGGACCCGGACCCGGACCCGGACCCAGACCCGGACCCGGACCCGGACCCGGACCCTTACCCGGACCCGGACCCGGACCCGGACCCGGACCCGGACCCGGACGCAGACACTTACACGGACCCGGACCCAGACCCGGACCCAGACCCGGACCCGGACCCGGACCCGGACCCGTACACGGACCCGGACACGGACCCGGACCCGGACATGGACCCGGATCCTTACACGGACCTGGACCCAGACAAGGACCCGGACCCGGACCCGGACCAAGACCCGGACCCGGACATGGACCCGGATCCTTACCCGCACCCGGACCCGGACCCGGACCCGGACCCGGACCCAGACCCGGACCCGGACCCGGACCGGGACACTTGCCCGGACCCGGACCCGGACCCGGACCCTGATCCGGACCCTGACCTGGACCCGGACCCTTACCCGGACCCGGACCCGGACCATTACCCGGACCCAGATCAGGACCCGGACCCGGACCCGGACCCGGACCCGGACCCGGACCCGGACCCGGAAACGGACACGGACATGGACCCGGATCCTTACCCGGACCCCGACCCGGACAAGGACCCAGACCCGGACCCGGACCCGGACCCGGACCCGGACCCGGACCCGGACCCGGACCCGGACCCGGACCCGGACCAGGACATGGACCCGGATCCTTACCCGGACCCGGACCCGGACCCGGATCCTTACCCGGACCCGGACCCGGACCCGGATCCTTACCCGGACCCGGACCCGGACCCGGACCCAGACCCGGACCCGGACCCGGACCCGGACCCTTACCCGGACCCGGACCCGGACCCTTACCCGGACCCTTACCCGGACCCGGACCCGGACCCGGACCCGGACCCGGACCCGGACCCGGACCTGGACCCTTACCCGGACACGGACCCGGAACCGGACATGGACCCGGATCCTTACCCGGACCCGGACCCGGACCCGGACCCGGACCCAGACCCGGACCCGGACCCGGACCCGGACCCGGACCCAGACCCGGATCCAGACCCGGACCCGGACCCGGACCCGGACCCGGACCCGGACCCGGACCCGGACCCGGTCCCGGACCCGGACATGGACCCGGACCCTTACCCGGACCTGGACCCGGACCCGGACCCTGACCCGGACCCGGACCCGGACCCAGACCCGAACCCGGACCCGGACCCGGACCCGGACGCGGACACTTACACGGACCCGGACCCGGACCCGGACCCGGACCCAGACACAGACCTGGACACGGACCCGGACACGGACCCGGACCCGGACACGGACCCGGACACGGACATGGACCCGGATCCTTACCCGGACCCGGACCCGGACAAGGACCCGGACCCGGACCCGGACCCGGACCCGGACCCGGACCCGGACCCGGACCCGGACCCGGACATGGACCCGGATCCTTACCCGGACCCGGACCCGGACCCGGACCCGGACCCGGACCCGGACCCAGACCCGGACCCGGACCCGGACCCGGACCCTTACCCGGACCTGGACCCGGACCCGGACACGGACCCGGACCCGGACCCTTACCCGGACCTGGACCCGGACCCGGACCCGGACCCGGACCCGGACCCGGACTCGGACCCGGACACGGACACGGACCCGGACCCGAACCCGGACCCTTACCCGGACCCGGACCCTTAACCGGACCCGGACCCGGATCCGGACCCGGACCAAGACCCGGACCCTTACCCGGACCCGGAACAAGACCCGGACCCGGACCCAGACCCAGACCCATACCCGGACCCGGACCCGGACCCAGACACGGACGCGGACCCGGACCCGGACCCTTACCCGGACCCGGACCCCCACTCTTACCCGGATCCGGACCCTTACTCGGACCCGGATCCGGACCCGGACCCTTACCCGCACCCGGACCCGGACCCTTACCCGGACACGGACCCGGACCCGGACCCGGACCCGGACCCGGACCCTTACCCGGACCCGGACCCTTACCCGGACCCGGACCCAGACCCGGACCCGGACCCGGACCCGGACCCGGACCCGGACCGGGACTGGGACCAGGACCCTTACCCGGACCCGGACCCGGACCCGGATCCAGACCCGGACCCGGACCCGGACCGGGACACTTGCCCGGACCCGGACCCGGACCCGGACCCTTGCCCGGATCCGGACATGGACCCGGACCCTTACCCGGACCCGGACCCGGACCCGGACCCGGACCCGGACCCGGACCCGGACCTGGACCCTTACCCGGACACGGACCCGGAACCGGACATGGACCCGGATCCTTACCCGGACCCGGACCCGGACCCGGACCCGGACCCAGACCCGGACCCGGACCCGGACCCGGACCCGGACCCAGACCCGGATCCAGACCCGGACCCGGACTCGGACCCGGACCCGGACCCGGACCCGGACCCGGACCCGGACCCGGTCCCTGACCCGGACATGGACCCGGACCCTTACCCGGACCTGGACCCGGACCCGGACCCTGACCCGGACCCGGACCCGGACCCAGACCCGAACCCGGACCCGGACCCGGACCCGGACGCGGACACTTACACGGACCCGGACCCGGACCCGGACCCGGACCCAGACACAGACCTGGACACGGACCCGGACACGGACCCGGACCCGGACACGGACCCGGACACGGACATGGACCCGGATCCTTACCCGGACCCGGACCCGGACAAGGACCCGGACCCGGACCCGGACCCGGACCCGGACCCGGACCCGGACCCGGACCCGGACCCGGACCCGGACATGGACCCGGATCCTTACCCGGACCCGGACCCGGACCCGGACCCGGACCCGGACCCAGACCCGGACCCGGACCCGGACCCGGACCCTTACCCGGACCTGGACCCGGACCCGGACCCGGACCCGGACCCGGACCCTTACCCGGACCCGGACCCGGACCCTTACCCGGACCCTTACCCGGACCCGGACCCGGACCCGGACCCGGACCCGGACCCGGACCCGGACCTGGACCCTTACCCGGACACGGACCCGGAACCGGACATGGACCCGGATCCTTACCCGGACCCGGACCCGGACCCGGACCCGGACCCAGACCCGGACCCGGACCCGGACCCGGACCCGGACCCAGACCCGGATCCAGACCCGGACCCGGACCCGGACCCGGACCCGGACCCGGACCCGGACCCGGACCCGGTCCCGGACCCGGACATGGACCCGGACCCTTACCCGGACCTGGACCCGGACCCGGACCCTGACCCGGACCCGGACCCGGACCCAGACCCGAACCCGGACCCGGACCCGGACCCGGACGCGGACACTTACACGGACCCGGACCCGGACCCGGACCCGGACCCAGACACAGACCTGGACACGGACCCGGACACGGACCCGGACCCGGACACGGACCCGGACACGGACATGGACCCGGATCCTTACCCGGACCCGGACCCGGACAAGGACCCGGACCCGGACCCGGACCCGGACCCGGACCCGGACCCGGACCCGGACCCGGACCCGGACATGGACCCGGATCCTTACCCGGACCCGGACCCGGACCCGGACCCGGACCCGGACCCAGACCCGGACCCGGACCCGGACCCGGACCCTTACCCGGACCTGGACCCGGACCCGGACACGGACCCGGACCCGGACGCTTACCCGGACCTGGACCCGGACCCGGACCCGGACCCGGACCCGGACCCGGACTCGGACCCGGACACGGACACGGACCCGGACCCGAACCCGGACCCTTACCCGGACCCGGACCCTTAACCGGACACGGACCCGGATCCGGACCCGGACCAAGACCCGGACCCTTACCCGGACCCGGAACAAGACCCGGACCCGGACCCAGACCCAGACCCATACCCGGACCCGGACCCGGACCCAGACACGGACGCGGACCCGGACCCGGACCCTTACCCGGACCCGGACCCCCACTCTTACCCGGATCCGGACCCTTACTCGGACCCGGATCCGGACCCGGACCCTTACCCGCACCCGGACCCGGACCCTTACCCGGACACGGACCCGGACCCGGACCCGGACCCGGACCCGGACCCTTACCCGGACCCGGACCCTTACCCGGACCCGGACCCAGACCCGGACCCGGACCCGGACCCGGACCCGGACCCGGACCGGGACTGGGACCAGGACCCTTACCCGGACCCGGACCCGGACCCGGATCCAGACCCGGACCCGGACCCGGACCGGGACACTTGCCCGGACCCGGACCCGGACCCGGACCCTTGCCCGGATCCGGACATGGACCCGGACCCTTACCCGGACCCGGACCCGGACCCGGACCCGGACCCGGACCCGGACCCGGACCCGGACCTGGACCCTTACCCGGACACGGACCCGGAACCGGACATGGACCCGGATCCTTACCCGGACCCGGACCCGGACCCGGACCCGGACCCAGACCCGGACCCGGACCCGGACCCGGACCCGGACCCAGACCCGGATCCAGACCCGGACACGGACTCGGACCCGGACCCGGACCCGGACCCGGACCCGGACCCGGTCCCTGACCCGGACATGGACCCGGACCCTTACCCGGACCTGGACCCGGACCCGGACCCTGACCCGGACCCGGACCCGGACCCAGACCCGAACCCGGACCCGGACCCGGACCCGGACGCGGACACTTACACGGACCCGGACCCGGACCCGGACCCGGACCCAGACACAGACCTGGACACGGACCCGGACACGGACCCGGACCCGGACACGGACCCGGACACGGACATGGACCCGGATCCTTACCCGGACCCGGACCCGGACAAGGACCCGGACCCGGACCCGGACCCGGACCCGGACCCGGACCCGGACCCGGACCCGGACCCGGACATGGACCCGGATCCTTACCCGGACCCGGACCCGGACCCGGACCCGGACCCGGACCCAGACCCGGACCCGGACCCGGACCCGGACCCTTACCCGGACCTGGACCCGGACCCGGACCCGGACCCGGACCCGGACCCTTACCCGGACCTGGACCCGGACCCGGACCCGGACCCGGACCCGGACCCGGACCCGGACCCGGACCCGGACCCGGACCCGGACCGGGACCGGGACCAGGACCCTTACCCGGACCCGGACCCGGACTCGGACCCGGACACGGACACGGACCCGGACCCGAACCCGGACCCTTACCCGGACCCGGACCCTTAACCGGACCCGGACCCGGACCCGGAACCGGACCCGGACCCAAACCCGGACCCTTACCCGGACCCGGACCCTTAACCGGACCCAGACCCGGATCCGGACCCGGACCAAGACCCGGACCCTTACCCGGACCCGGAACAAGACCCGGACCCGGACCCAGACCCAGACCCATACCCGGACCCGGACCCGGACCCAGACACGGACGCGGACCCGGACCCGGACCCTTACCCGGACCCGGACCCCCACTCTTACCCGGATCCGGACCCTTACTCGGACCCGGATCCGGACCCGGACCCTTACCCGCACCCGGACCCGGACCCTTACCCGGACACGGACCCGGACCCGGACCCGGACCCGGACCCGGACCCTTACCCGGACCCGGACCCTTACCCGGACCCGGACCCAGACCCGGACCCGGACCCGGACCCGGACCCGGACCCGGACCGGGACTGGGACCAGGACCCTTACCCGGACCCGGACCCGGACCCGGATCCAGACCCGGACCCGGACCCGGACCCGGACCGGGACACTTGCCCGGACCCGGACCCGGACCCGGACCCTTGCCCGGATCCGGACATGGACCCGGACCCTTACAGGGATCCGGACCCGGATATGGACACGGACCCTTACCCGGACCCGGACCCGGACCCGGACCCGGACCCGGACCCGGACCCGGACCCGGACCCGGACCCGGACCCGAACCCGGACCCGGACCCGGACCCTTGCCCGGACCCGGACCCGGACCCAGACCCTGACCCGGACCCGGACCCGGACCCGGATCCGGACCCTTACCCGGATCCGGACCCGGACCCGGACCCGGACCCGGACCCGGACCCGGACCCTTACCCGGACCCTTACCCGGACCCGGACCCGGACCCGGACCCGGACGTGGGCCCGGACCCTGACCGGGACCGGGACCAGGACCCTTACACGGACCCGGACCCGGACTCGGACCCGGACCCGGACGCGGACACTTACACGGACCCGGACCCGGACCCGGACCCGGACCCGGACCCAGACACAGACCTGGACACGGACCCGGACACTTACCCGGACCCGGACACGGACCCGGACACGGACATGGACCCGGATCCTTACCCGGACCCGGACCCGGACAAGGACCCGGACCCGGACCCGGACCCGGACCCGGACCCGGACCCGGACCCGGACATGGACCCGGATCCTTACCCGGACCCGGACCCGGACCCGGACCCGGACCCGGACCCAGACCCGGACCCGGACCCGGACCCGGACCTGGACCCGGACCCTTACCCGGACCCGGACCCGGACCCGGACCCGGACCCGGACCCTGACCCTGACCCGAACCCTTACCCAAACCCTGACCCGGACCCGGACCCGGACCCGGACCCGGACCCTTACCTGGACACGGACCCGGACCCGGACCCGGACCCGGACCAGGACACTTACCCGGACCCGGACCCGGACCCTTTCCCGGACCCGGACATGGACCCGGACCCTTACCCGGACCCGGACCCGGACCCGGACCCGGAC
The DNA here is from genome assembly GCA_022577455.1 of Arizona elegans. Lineage (NCBI taxonomy): Eukaryota > Metazoa > Chordata > Lepidosauria > Squamata > Colubridae > Arizona > Arizona elegans. The sequence continues at coordinate 1,539,910 of JAKOOJ010000026.1, forward strand.
CCTTACCCGGACACGGACATGGACACGGACATGGACCCGGACCCTTACCCAGACCCGGACCCGGACCCAGACCCGGACCCGGACCCGGACCGGGACACTTGCCCGGACCAGGACCCGGACCCGGACCCTGATCCGGACCCTGACCTGGACCCGGACCCTTACCCGGACCTGGACCCGGACCCGGACCCGGACCCCGACCCGGACCCGGACCCGGACCCGGACCCGGACCCGGACCCTTACCCGGACCCGGACCCGGACCCGGACCCGGACCCGGACCCGGACCCGGACCCGGACCCAGACCCTTACCCGGACCCGGACCCGGACCCGGACCCGGACCCGGACCCGGGCCCAGACCCGGACCCGGACCCAGACCCGGACCCTTAGCCGGACCCGGATCCGGACCCTTACCCGGACACTTACCCGGACCCGGACCCGGACATGGACCCGGACCATTACCCGGACCCGGACCCGGACCCAGACCCGGACCCGGACCCGGACCCGGACCCTTACCCGGACCCAGATCAGGACCCGGACCCGGACCCGGACCCGGACCCGGACCCGGACCCGGACCCGGACCCGGACACGGACCCGGAAACGGACACGGACATGGACCCGGATCCTTACCCGGACCCCGACCCGGACAAGGACCCAGACCCGGACCCGGACCCGGACCCGGACCCGGACCCGGACCCGGACCCGGACCCGGACCCGGACATGGACCCGGATCCTTACCCGGACCCGGACCCGGACCCGGACCCAGACCCAGACCCGGACCCGGACCCGGACCCGGACCCGGACCCGGACCCGGACCCGGACCCTTACCCGGACCCTTACCCCGACCCGGACCCGGACCCGGACCCGGACCCGGACCCGGACCTGGACACTTACCCGGACACGGACCCGGACCCGGACATGGACCCGGATCCTTACCCGGACCCGGACCCGGACCCGGACCCAGACCCGGACCCGGACCCGGACCCGGACCCGGACCCTTACCCGGACCCGGACCAGGACCCTTACCCGGACACTTACCCGGACCCGGACTCGGACCCGGAACCTTACCCAGACCCGGACCCGGACATGGACCCGGACCATTACACGGACACGGACCCGGACCCAGACCCGGACCCGGACCCGGACCCGGACCCTTACCCGGACCCGGATCCGGACCCGGACCCGGACCCGGACCCGGACCCGGACCCGGACCCTTACCCGGACACGGACCAGGACCCGGACCCTTGCCCGGATCCGGACATGGACCCGGACCCTTACCCGGACCCGGACCCGGACCCAGACCCGAACCCGGACCCGGACCCGGACCCGGACGCGGACACTTACACGGACCCGGACCCGGACCCGGACCCGGACCCAGACACAGACCTGGACACGGACCCGGACACGGACCCGGACCCGGACACGGACCCGGACACGGACATGGACCCGGATCCTTACCCGGACCCGGACCCGGACAAGGACCCGGACCCGGACCCGGACCCGGACCCGGACCCGGACCCGGACCCGGACCCGGACCCGGACATGGACCCGGATCCTTACCCGGACCCGGACCCGGACCCGGACCCGGACCCGGACCCAGACCCGGACCCGGACCCGGACCCGGACCCTTACCCGGACCTGGACCCGGACCCGGACCCGGACCCGGACCCGGACCCTTACCCGGACCCGGACCCGGACCCTTACCCGGACCCTTACCCGGACCCGGACCCGGACCCGGACCCGGACCCGGACCCGGACCCGGACCTGGACCCTTACCCGGACACGGACCCGGAACCGGACATGGACCCGGATCCTTACCCGGACCCGGACCCGGACCCGGACCCGGACCCAGACCCGGACCCGGACCCGGACCCGGACCCGGACCCAGACCCGGATCCAGACCCGGACCCGGACCCGGACCCGGACCCGGACCCGGACCCGGACCCGGACCCGGTCCCGGACCCGGACATGGACCCGGACCCTTACCCGGACCTGGACCCGGACCCGGACCCTGACCCGGACCCGGACCCGGACCCAGACCCGAACCCGGACCCGGACCCGGACCCGGACGCGGACACTTACACGGACCCGGACCCGGACCCGGACCCGGACCCAGACACAGACCTGGACACGGACCCGGACACGGACCCGGACCCGGACACGGACCCGGACACGGACATGGACCCGGATCCTTACCCGGACCCGGACCCGGACAAGGACCCGGACCCGGACCCGGACCCGGACCCGGACCCGGACCCGGACCCGGACCCGGACCCGGACATGGACCCGGATCCTTACCCGGACCCGGACCCGGACCCGGACCCGGACCCGGACCCAGACCCGGACCCGGACCCGGACCCGGACCCTTACCCGGACCTGGACCCGGACCCGGACACGGACCCGGACCCGGACCCTTACCCGGACCTGGACCCGGACCCGGACCCGGACCCGGACCCGGACCCGGACTCGGACCCGGACACGGACACGGACCCGGACCCGAACCCGGACCCTTACCCGGACCCGGACCCTTAACCGGACACGGACCCGGATCCGGACCCGGACCAAGACCCGGACCCTTACCCGGACCCGGAACAAGACCCGGACCCGGACCCAGACCCAGACCCATACCCGGACCCGGACCCGGACCCAGACACGGACGCGGACCCGGACCCGGACCCTTACCCGGACCCGGACCCCCACTCTTACCCGGATCCGGACCCTTACTCGGACCCGGATCCGGACCCGGACCCTTACCCGCACCCGGACCCGGACCCTTACCCGGACACGGACCCGGACCCGGACCCGGACCCGGACCCGGACCCGGACCCTTACCCGGACCCGGACCCTTACCCGGACCCGGACCCAGACCCGGACCCGGACCCGGACCCGGACCCGGACCCGGACCGGGACTGGGACCAGGACCCTTACCCGGACCCGGACCCGGACCCGGATCCAGACCCGGACCCGGACCCGGACCGGGACACTTGCCCGGACCCGGACCCGGACCCGGACCCTTGCCCGGATCCGGACATGGACCCGGACCCTTACCCGGACCCGGACCCGGACCCGGACCCGGACCCGGACCCGGACCCGGACCCGGACCTGGACCCTTACCCGGACACGGACCCGGAACCGGACATGGACCCGGATCCTTACCCGGACCCGGACCCGGACCCGGACCCGGACCCAGACCCGGACCCGGACCCGGACCCGGACCCGGACCCAGACCCGGATCCAGACCCGGACCCGGACTCGGACCCGGACCCGGACCCGGACCCGGACCCGGACCCGGTCCCTGACCCGGACATGGACCCGGACCCTTACCCGGACCTGGACCCGGACCCGGACCCTGACCCGGACCCGGACCCGGACCCAGACCCGAACCCGGACCCGGACCCGGACCCGGACGCGGACACTTACACGGACCCGGACCCGGACCCGGACCCGGACCCAGACACAGACCTGGACACGGACACGGACACGGACCCGGACCCGGACACGGACCCGGACACGGACATGGACCCGGATCCTTACCCGGACCCGGACCCGGACAAGGACCCGGACCCGGACCCGGACCCGGACCCGGACCCGGACCCGGACCCGGACCCGGACCCGGACATGGACCCGGATCCTTACCCGGACCCGGACCCGGACCCGGACCCGGACCCGGACCCAGACCCGGACCCGGACCCGGACCCGGACCCTTACCCGGACCTGGACCCGGACCCGGACCCGGACCCGGACCCGGACCCTTACCCGGACCTGGACCCGGACCCGGACCCGGACCCGGACCCGGACCCGGACCCGGACCCGGACCCGGACCCGGACCCGGACCGGGACCGGGACCAGGACCCTTACCCGGACCCGGACCCGGACTCGGACCCGGACACGGACACGGACCCGGACCCGAACCCGGACCCTTACCCGGACCCGGACCCTTAACCGGACACGGACCCGGACCCGGAACCGGACCCGGACCCAAACCCGGACCCTTACCCGGACCCGGACCCTTAACCGGACCCAGACCCGGATCCGGACCCGGACCAAGACCCGGACCCTTACCCGGACCCGGAACAAGACCCGGACCCGGACCCAGACCCAGACCCATACCCGGACCCGGACCCGGACCCAGACACGGACGCGGACCCGGACCCGGACCCTTACCCGGACCCGGACCCCCACTCTTACCCGGATCCGGACCCTTACTCGGACCCGGATCCGGACCCGGACCCTTACCCGCACCCGGACCCGGACCCTTACCCGGACACGGACCCGGACCCGGACCCGGACCCGGACCCGGACCCTTACCCGGACCCGGACCCTTACCCGGACCCGGACCCAGACCCGGACCCGGACCCGGACCCGGACCCGGACCCGGACCGGGACTGGGACCAGGACCCTTACCCGGACCCGGACCCGGACCCGGATCCAGACCCGGACCCGGACCCGGACCCGGACCGGGACACTTGCCCGGACCCGGACCCGGACCCGGACCCTTGCCCGGATCCGGACATGGACCCGGACCCTTACAGGGATCCGGACCCGGATATGGACACGGACCCTTACCCGGACCCGGACCCGGACCCGGACCCGGACCCGGACCCGGACCCGGACCCGGACCCGGACCCGAACCCGGACCCGGACCCGGACCCTTGCCCGGACCCGGACCCGGACCCAGACCCTGACCCGGACCCGGACCCGGACCCGGATCCGGACCCTTACCCGGATCCGGACCCGGACCCGGACCCGGACCCGGACCCGGACCCGGACCCTTACCCGGACCCTTACCCGGACCCGGACCCGGACCCGGACCCGGACGTGGGCCCGGACCCTGACCGGGACCGGGACCAGGACCCTTACACGGACCCGGACCCGGACTCGGACCCGGACCCGGACGCGGACACTTACACGGACCCGGACCCGGACCCGGACCCGGACCCAGACACAGACCTGGACACGGACCCGGACACTTACCCGGACCCGGACACGGACCCGGACACGGACATGGACCCGGATCCTTACCCGGACCCGGACCCGGACAAGGACCCGGACCCAGACCCGGACCCGGACCCGGACCCGGACCCGGACCCGGACATGGACCCGGATCCTTACCCGGACCCGGACCCGGACCCGGACCCGGACCCGGACCCAGACCCGGACCCGGACCCGGACCCGGACCTGGACCCGGACCCTTACCCGGACCCGGACCCGGACCCGGACCCGGACCCGGACCCTGACCCTGACCCGAACCCTTACCCAAACCCTGACCCGGACCCGGACCCGGACCCGGACCCGGACCCTTACCTGGACACGGACCCGGACCCGGACCCGGACCCGGACCAGGACACTTACCCGGACCCGGACCCGGACCCTTTCCCGGACCCGGACATGGACCCGGACCCTTACCCGGACCCGGACCCGGACCCGGACCCGGACCCTTACCCGGACACGGACATGGACACGGACATGGACCCGGACCCTTACCCAGACCCGGACCCGGACCCAGACCCGGACCCGGACCCGGACCGGGACACTTGCCCGGACCAGGACCCGGACCCGGACCCTGATCCGGACCCTGACCTGGACCCGGACCCTTACCCGGACCTGGACACGGACCCGGACCCGGACCCCGACCCGGACCCGGACCCGGACCCGGACCCGGACCCGGACCCTTACCCGGACCCGGACCCGGACCCGGACCCGGACCCGGACCCGGACCCGGACCCGGACCCAGACCCTTACCCGGACCCGGACCCGGACCCGGACCCGGACCCGGACCCGGGCCCAGACCCGGACCCGGACCCAGACCCGGACCCTTAGCCGGACCCGGATCCGGACCCTTACCCGGACACTTACCCGGACCCGGACCCGGACATGGACCCGGACCATTACCCGGACCCGGACCCGGACCCAGACCCGGACCCGGACCCGGACCCGGACCCTTACCCGGACCCAGATCAGGACCCGGACCCGGACCCGGACCCGGACCCGGACCCGGACCCGGACCCGGACCCGGACACGGACCCGGAAACGGACACGGACATGGACCCGGATCCTTACCCGGACCCCGACCCGGACAAGGACCCAGACCCGGACCCGGACCCGGACCCGGACCCGGACCCGGACCCGGACCCGGACCCGGACCCGGACATGGACCCGGATCCTTACCCGGACCCGGACCCGGACCCGGACCCAGACCCAGACCCGGACCCGGACCCGGACCCGGACCCGGACCCGGACCCGGACCCGGACCCTTACCCGGACCCTTACCCCGACCCGGACCCGGACCCGGACCCGGACCCGGACCCGGACCTGGACACTTACCCGGACACGGACCCGGACCCGGACATGGACCCGGATCCTTACCCGGACCCGGACCCGGACCCGGACCCAGACCCGGACCCGGACCCGGACCCGGACCCGGACCCTTACCCGGACCCGGACCAGGACCCTTACCCGGACACTTACCCGGACCCGGACTCGGACCCGGAACCTTACCCAGACCCGGACCCGGACATGGACCCGGACCATTACACGGACACGGACCCGGACCCAGACCCGGACCCGGACCCGGACCCGGACCCTTACCCGGACCCGGATCCGGACCCGGACCCGGACCCGGACCCGGACCCGGACCCGGACCCTTACCCGGACACGGACCAGGACCCGGACCCTTGCCCGGATCCGGACATGGACCCGGACCCTTACCCGGACCCGTACCCAGACATGGACCCGGACCCTTACCCGGACCTGGACCCGGACCCGGACCCGGACCCGGACCCGGACCCGGACCCGGACCCGAACCCGGACCCGGACCCGGACCCGTACGCAGAAACTTACACGGACCCGGACCCGGACCCGGACCCGGACACGGACACGGACACGGACCCGGACACGGACCCGGACACGGACCCGGACACGGACCCGGACACGGACACGGACCCGGACATGGACCCGGATCCTTACCCGGACCCGGACCCGGACAAGGACCCGGACCCGGACCCGGACCCGGACCCGGACCCGGACCCGGACCCGGACCCTTACCCGGACCCGGACCAGGACCCTTACCCGGACACTTACCCGGACCCGGACTCGGACCCGGAACCTTACCCAGACCCGGACCCGGACATGGACCCGGACCATTGCACGGACACGGACACGGACCCAGACCCGGACCCGGACCCGGACCCGGACCCTTACCCGGACCCGGACCCGGACCCGGACCCGGACCCGGACCCGGACCCGGACCCGGACCCGGACCCTTACCCGGACACGGACCAGGACCCGGACCCTTGCCCGGATCCGGACATGGACCCGGACCCTTACCCGGACCCGGACCCGGACATGGACCCGGACCCTTACCCGGACCTGGACCCGGACCCGGACCCGGACCTGGACCCGGACCCGGACCCGAACCCGGACCCGGACCCGGACCCGGACCCGTACGCAGAAACTTACACGGACCCGGACCCGGACACGGACACGGACCCGGACCCGGACACGGACCCGGACACGGACCCGGACACGGACACGGACCCGGACACGGACACGGACCCGGACATGGACCCGGATCCTTACCCGGACCCGGACCCGGACAAGGACCCTCACCCGGACCCGGACCCGGACCCGGACCCGGACCCGGACCCGGACCCGGACCCGGACCCGGACCCGGACCCGGACCCTTACCCGGACCCGGACCCGGACCCGGACCCGGACCCGGACCCGAACCCTTACCCAAACCCTGACCCGGACCCGGACCCGGACACGGACCCGGACCCGGACCCGGACCCGGACCCGGACCCGAACCCTTACCCAAACCCTGACCCGGACCCGGACCCGGACACGGACCCGGACCCGGACCCGGACCCTTACCTGGACACGGACCCGGACCCGGACCCGGACCCGGACCAGGACACTTACCCGGACCTGGACCCGGACCCTTTCCCGGACCCGGACATGGACCCGGACCCTTACCCGGACCCGGACCCAGACCCGGACCCGGACACGGACCCTTACCCGGACACGGACACGGACACGGACACGGACCCGGACCCTTACCCAGACCCGGACCCGGACCCAGACCCGGACCCGGACCCGGACCGGGACACTTGCCCGGACACGGACCCGGACCCGGACCCTGATCCGGACCCTGACCTGGACCCGGACCCTTACCCGGACCCGGACCCAGACCCGGACCCGGACCCGGACGCGGACCCGGACCCGGACCCGGACCCGGACCCGGACCCGGACCCGGACCCGGACCGGGACCAGGACCCTTACCCGGACCCGGACCCGGACCTGGACCGTTACCAGGACCCGGATCCGTACCCGGACCCGTACCCGTACCCGGACCCGGACCCGGACCTGGACCCTTACCCGGACCCGGACCCGGACCCTTACACGGACCCGGACCCGGACCCAGACCCGGACCCGGACCGGGACCAGGACCCTTACCCGGACCCGGACCCGGACCTGGACCGTTACCAGGACCCGGATCCGTACCCGGACCCGTACCCGTACCCGGACCCGGACCCGGACCTGGACCCTTACCCGGACCCCGACCCGGACCCTTACAGGGACCCGGACCAGGACCCAGACCCGGACCCGGACCCGGACCCGGACCCGGACCCGGACCCGGACCCTTACCCGGACCTGGACCCGGACCCGGACCCGGACCCGGACCCGGACCCGGACCCAGACCCGGAACCGGATCGGGACCGGGACCAGGACCCTTACCCGGACCCGGACCCGGACTCGGACCCGGACCCGGACCCGGACCCGGACCCGGACCCGGACCCGGACCCGAACCCGGACACTTACCCGGACCCGGACCCTTAACCGGACCCGGACCCGGACCCGGAACCGGAACCGGACCCGGACCCGGACCCGGACCCGGACCCGGACCCGGACCCGGACCCGGACCCTTACCCGGACCCGGACCCGGACCCGGACCCGGACCCGGACCCGGACCCGGACCCGGACCAGGACCCTTACCCGGACCCGGACCCGGACCCTTACCCGGACACTTACCCGGACCCAGACTCGGACCCGGACCCTTACCCAGACCCGGACCCGGACATGGACCCGGTCCCGGACCCTTACCCGGACCCGGATACGGACCCGGACCCGGACCCGGACACGGACCCGGACCCGGACCCGGACCCGGACCCGGACCCGGACCCGGACCCGGACCCTTACCCGGACACGGACCAGGACCCGGACACTTGCCCGGATCCGGACATGGACCCGGACCCTTACCCGGACCTGGACCCGGACCCGGACCCGGACCCGGACCCGGACCCGGACCCGGACCCGGACCCGAACCCGGACCCGGACCCGGACCCGGACGCAGACACTTACACGGACCCGGACCCAGACCCGGACCCAGACCCGGACACGGACCCGGACCCGGACCCGTACACGGACCCGGACACGGACCCGGACCCGGACATGGACCCGGATCCTTACACGGACCTGGACCCAGACAAGGACCCGGACCCGGACCCGGACCAAGACCCGGACCCGGACATGGACCCGGATCCTTACCCGCACCCGGACCCGGACCCGGACCCGGACCCGGACCCAGACCCGGACCCGGACCCGGACCGGGACACTTGCCCGGACCCGGACCCGGACCCGGACCCTGATCCGGACCCTGACCTGGACCCGGACCCTTACCCGGACCCGGACCCGGACCATTACCCGGACCCAGATCAGGACCCGGACCCGGACCCGGACCCGGACCCGGACCCGGACCCGGACACGGACCCGGACCCGGACCCGGACACGGACCCGGAAACGGACACGGACATGGACCCGGATCCTTACCCGGACCCCGACCCGGACAAGGACCCAGACCCGGACCCGGACCCGGACCCGGACCCGGACCCGGACCCGGACCCGGACCCGGACCCGGATCCGGACCCGGACCCGGACCCGGACCCGGACCCGGACCCGGACCCGGACCCTTACCCGGACCCGGACCCAGACCCGGACCCGGACCCGGACCCGGACCCTTACCCGGACCCAGATCAGGACCCAGACCCGGACCCGGACCCGGACCCGGACCCGGACCCGGACCCGGACCCGGATCGGGAAACGGACACGGACATGGACCCGGATCCTTACCCGGACCCCGACCCGGACAAGGACCCAGACCCGGACCCGGACCCGGACCCGGACCCGGACCCGGACCCGGACCCGGACCCGGACCCAGACCCGGACCCGGACCCGGACATGGACCCGGATCCTTACCCGGACCCGGACCCGGACCCGGATCCTTACCCGGACCCGGACCCGGACCCGGACCCAGACCCGGACCCGGACCCGGACCCGGACCCTTACCCGGACCCGGACCCGGACCCTTACCCGGACCCTTACCCGGACCCGGACACGGACCCGGACCCGGACCCGGACCAGGACCCGGACCCGGACCTGGACCCTTACCCGGACACGGACCCGGACCCGGACATGGAGCCGGATCCTTACCCGGACCCGGACCCGGACCCGGACCCAGACCCTGACCCGGACCCGGACCCGGACCCGGAACCTTACCCGGACCCGGACACGGACCCTTACCCGGACACTTACACGGACCCGGACTCGGACCCGGACCCTTACCCAGACCCGGACCCGGACATGGACCCGGACCATTACCCGGACACGGACCCGGACCCAGACCCGGACCCGGACACGGACCCGGACACGGACCCTTACCCGGACATGGACCCGGATCCTTACCCGGACCCGGACCCGGACAAGGACCCGGACCCGGACCCGGACCCGGACCCGGACCCGGACCTGGACCCGGACCCGGACATGGACCCGGATCCTTACCCGGACCCGGACCCGGACCCGGACCCGGACCCGGACCCAGACCCGGACCCGGACCCGGACCCGGACCTGGACCCGGACACTTACCCGGACCCGGACCCGGACCCGGACCCGGACCCGGACCCTGACCCGAAACCTTACCCAAACCCTGACCCGGACCCGGACCCGGACCCGGACCCGGACCCTTACCTGGACACGGACACGGACCCGGACCCGGACCCGGACCCGGACCAGGACACTTACCCGGACCCGGACCCGGACCCTTTCCCGGACCCGGACATGGACCCGGACCCTTACCCGGACCCGGACCCGGACCCGGACCCGGACCCTTACCCGGACACGGACATGGACACGGACATGGACCCGGACCCTTACCCAGACCCGGACCCGGACCCAGACCCGGACCCGGACCCGGACCGGGACACTTGCCCGGACCAGGACCCGGACCCGGACCCTGATCCGGACCCTGACCTGGACCCGGACACTTACCCGGACCCGGACCCGGACCCGGACCCGGACCCGGACCCGGACCCGGACCCGGACCCGGACCCGGACCCGGACCGGGACCAGGACCCTTACCCGGACCCGGACACGGACCCGGACCCTTACCAGGACCCGGACCCGGACCCGGACCCGTACCCGGACCCGTACCCGGACCCGGACCCGGACCCGGAGCCTTAACCGGACCCGGACCCGGACCCTTACACGGACCCGGACCCGGACCCGGACCCGGACCCGGACCCGGACCCGGACCCGGACCCGGACCCGGACCGGGACCCGGACCCGGACCCTTACCCGGACCTGGACCCGGACCCGGACCCGGACCCGGACCCGGACCCGGACCCGGACCCGGACCCGGACCCGGACCCGGAACCGGACTGGGACCGGGACCAGGACCCTTACCCGGACCCGGACCCGGACTCGGACCCGGACACGGACACGGACCCGGACCCGAACCCGGACCCTTACCCGGACCCGGACCCTTAACCGGACCCGGACCCGGACCCGGAACCGGACCCGGACCCAAACCCGGACCCTTACCCGGACCCGGACCCTTAACCGGACCCAGACCCGGATCCGGACCCGGACCAAGACCCGGACCCTTACCCGGACCCGGAACAAGACCCGGACCCGGACCCAGACCCAGACCCATACCCGGACCCGGACCCGGACCCAGACACGGACCCGGACCCTTACACGGACGCGGACCCGGACCCGGACCCTTACCCGGACCCGGACCCCCACTCTTACCCGGATCCGGACCCTTACTCGGACCCGGATCCGGACCCGGACCCTTACCCGCACCCGGACCCGGACCCTTACCCGGACACGGACCCGGACCCGGACCCGGACCCGGACCCGGACCCTTACCCGGACCCGGACCCGGACCCTGACCCGCACCCGGACCCTTACCCGGACCCGGACCCAGACCCGGACCCGGACCCGGACCCGGACCCGGACCCGGACCGGGACTGGGACCAGGACCCTTACCCGGACCCGGACCCGGACCCGGACCCGGACCGGGACTGGGACCAGGACCCTTACCCGGACCCGGACCCGGACCCGGATCCAGACCCGGACCCGGACCCGGACCGGGACACTTGCCCGGACCCGGACCCGGACCCGGACCCTTGCCCGGATCCGGACATGGACCCGGACCCTTACCCGGATCCGGACCCGGATATGGACCCGGACCCTTACCCGGACCCGGACCCGGACCCGGACCCGGACCCGGACCCGGACCCGGACCCGGACCCGGACCCGGACCCGAACCCGGACCCGGACCCGGACCCGGACCCTTGCCCGGACCCGGACCCGGACCCAGACCCTGACCCGGACCCGGACCCGGACCCGGATCCGGACCCTTACCCGGATCCGGACCCGGACCCGGACCCGGACCCGGACCCGGACCCGGACCCGGACCCGGACCCGGACCCTTACCCGGACCCTTACCCGGACCCGGACCCGGGCCCGGACCCGGACGTGGGCCCAGACCCTGACCGGGACCGGGACCAGGACCCTTACATGGACCCGGACCCGGACTCGGACCCGGACCCGGACGCGGACACTTACACGGACCCGGACCCGGACCCGGACCCGGACCCGGACACAGACACAGACCTGGACACGGACCCGGACACGGACCCGGACCCGGACACGGACCCGGACACGGACATGGACCCGGATCCTTACCCGGACCCGGACCCGGACAAGGACCCGGACCCGGACCCGGACCCGGACAAGGACCCGGACCCGCACCCGGACCCTTACCCGGACCCGGACCCAGACCCGGACCCGGACCCGGACCCGGACCCGGACCGGGACTGGGACCAGGACCCTTACCCGGACCCGGACCCGGACCCTGACCCGCACCCGGACCCTTACCCGGACCCGGACCCAGACCTGGACCCGGACCCGGACCCGGACCCGGACCCTTTCCCGGATCCGGACATGGACCCGGACCCTTACCCGGATCCGGACCCGGATATGGACCCGGACCCTTACCCGGACCCGGACCCGGACCCGGACCCGGACCCGGACCCGGACCCGGACCCGGACCCGGACCCGGACCCGGACCCGAACCCGGACCCGGACCCGGACCCGGACCCTTGCCCGGACCCGGACCCGGACCCAGACCCTGACCCGGACCCGGACCCGGACCCGGATCCGGACCCTTACCCGGATCCGGACCCGGACCCGGACCCGGACCCGGACCCGGACCCGGACCCGGACCCTTACCCGGACCCTTACCCGGACCCGGACCCGGGCCCGGACCCGGACGTGGGCCCGGACCCTGACCGGGACCGGGACCAGGACCCTTACATGGACCCGGACCCGGACTCGGACCCGGACCCGGACGCGGACACTTACACGGACCCGGACCCGGACCCGGACCCGGACCCGGACCCAGACACAGACCTGGACACGGACCCGGACACGGACCCGGACCCGGACACGGACCCGGACACGGACATGGACCCGGATCCTTACCCGGACCCGGACCCGGACAAGGACCCGGACCCGGACCCGGACCCGGACCCGGACACGGACCCGGACCCGGACATGGACCCGGATCCTTACCCGGACCCGGACCCAGACCCGGACCCGGACCCGGACCCGGACCCGGACCCGGACCCTTACCCGGACCCGGACCCGGACCCGGACCCGGACCCGGACCCGGACCCGGACCCTGACCCGAACCCTTACCCAAACCCTGACCCGGACCCGGACCCGGACCCGGACCCGGACCCTTACCTGGACACGGACCCGGACCCGGACCCGGACCCGGACCAGGACACTTACCCGGACCCGGACCCGGACCCTTTCCCGGACCCGGACATGGACCCGGAACCTTACCCGGACCCGGACCCGGACCCGGACCCGGACCCTTACCCGGACACGGACATGGACACGGACATGGACCCGGACCCTTACCCAGACCCGGACCCGGACCCAGACCCGGACCCGGACCCGGACCGGGACACTTGCCCGGACCAGGACCCGGACCCGGACCCTGATCCGGACCCTGACCTGGACCCGGACTCTTACCCGGACCTGGACCCGGACCCGGACCCGGATCCGGACCCGGACCCGGACCCGGACCCTTACCCGGACCCGGACCCGGACCCGGACCCGGACCCGGACCCGGACCCGGACCCGGACCCGGACCAGGACCCTTACCCGGACCCGGACACGGACCCGGACCCTTACCAGGACCCGGACCCGGACCCGGACCCGGACCCGGACCCGGACCCGGACCCGGACCCGGACCCGGAGCCTTAACCGGACCCGGACCCGGACCCTTACACGGACCCGGACCCGGACCCGGACCCGGACCCGGACCCGGACCCGGACCCGGACCCGGACCCGGACCCGGACCCGGACCCGGACCCTTACCCGGTCCTGGACCCGGACCCGGACCCGGACCCGGACCCGGACCCGGACCCGGACCCGGAACCGGACCGGGACCGGGACCAGGACCCTTACCCGGACCCGGACCCGGACTCGGACCCGGACCCGGACCCGGACCCGGACCCGGACCCGGACCCGGACCCGAACCCGGACCCTTACCCGGACCCGGACCCTTAACCGGACCCGGACCCGGACCCGGAACCGGACCCGGACCCAAACCCGGACCCTTACCCGGACCCGGACCCTTAACCGGACCCAGACCCGGATCCGGACCCGGACCAAGACCCGGACCCTTACCCGGACCCGGAACAAGACCCGGACCCGGACCCAGACCCAGACCCATACCCGGACCCGGACCCGGACCCAGACACGGACCCGGACCCTTACACGGACGCGGACCCGGACCCGGACCCTTACCCGGACCCGGACCCCCACTCTTACCCGGATCCGGACCCTTACTCGGACCCGGATCCGGACCCGGACCCTTACCCGCACCCGGACCCGGACCCTTACCCGGACACGGACACGGACCCGGACCCGGACCCGGACCCGGACCCTTACCTGGACCCGGACCCGGACCCTGACCCGCACCCGGACCCTTACCCGGACCCGGACCCAGACCCGGACCCGGACCCGGACCCGGACCCGGACCGGGACTGGGACCAGGACCCTTACCCGGACCCGGACCCGGACCCGGATCCAGACCCGGACCCGGACCCGGACCGGGACACTTGCCCGGACCCGGACCCGGACCCGGACCCTTGCCCGGATCCGGACATGGACCCGGACCCTTACCCGGATCCGGACCCGGATATGGACCCGGACCCTTACCCGGACCCGGACCCGGACCCGGACCCGGACCCGGACCCGGACCCGGACCCGGACCCGAACCCGGACCCGGACCCGGACCCGGACCCTTGCCCGGACCCGGACCTGGACCCAGACCCTGACCCGGACCCGGACCCGGACCCGGACCCGGACCCTTACCCGGATCCGGACCTGGACCCGGACCCGGACCCGGACCCGGACCCTTACCCGGACCCTTACCCGGACCCGGACCCGGACCCTTACCCGGACACGGACACGGACCCGGACCCGGACCCGGACCCGGACCCTTACCCGGACCCGGACCCGGACCCTTACCCGGACACGGACACGGACCCGGACCCGGACCCGGACCCGGACCCTTACCCGGACCCGGACCCGGACCCTGACCCGCACCCGGACCCTTACCCGGACCCGGACCCAGACCCGGACCCGGACCCGGACCCGGACCCGGACCGGGACTGGGACCAGGACCCTTACCCGGACCCGGACCCGGACCCGGATCCAGACCCGGACCCGGACCCGGACCCGGACCCAGACCCTGACCCGGACCCGGACCCGGACCCGGATCCGGACCCTTACCCGGATCCGGACCCGGACCCGGACCCGGACCCGGACCCGGACCCGGACCCGGACCCTTACCCGGACCCTTACCCGGACCCGGACCCGGGCCCGGACCCGGACGTGGGCCCGGACCCTGACCGGGACCGGGACCAGGACCCTTACATGGACACGGACCCGGACTCGGACCCGGACCCGGACGCGGACACTTACACGGACCCGGACCCGGACCCGGACCCGGACCCGGACCCAGACACAGACCTGGACACGGACCCGGACACGGACCCGGACCCGGACACGGACCCGGACACGGACATGGACCCGGATCCTTACCCGGACCCGGACCCGGACAAGGACCCGGACCCGGACCCGGACACGGACCCGGACCCGGACATGGACCCGGATCCTTACCCAGACCCGGACCCGGACCCGGACCCGGACCCGGACCCAGACCCGGACCCGGACCCGGACCCGGACCCGGACCCGGACCCGGACCCTTACCCGGACCCGGACCCGGACCCGGACCCGGACCCGGACCCGGACCCGGACCCTGACCCGAACCCTTACCCAAACCCTGACCCGGACCCGGACCCGGACCCGGACCCGGACCCTTACCTGGACACGGACCCGGACCCGGACCCGGACCCGGACCAGGACACTTACCCGGACCCGGACCCGGACCCTTTCCCGGACCCGGACATGGACCCGGAACCTTACCCGGACCCGGACCCGGACCCGGACCCGGACCCTTACCCGGACACGGACATGGACACGGACATGGACCCGGACCCTTACCCAGACCCGGACCCGGACCCAGACCCGGACCCGGACCCGGACCGGGACACTTGCCCGGACCAGGACCCGGACCCGGACCCTGATCCGGACCCTGACCTGGACCCGGACCCTTACCCGGACCTGGACCCGGACCCGGACCCGGATCCGGACCCGGACCCGGACCCGGACCCTTACCCGGACCCGGACCCGGACCCGGACCCGGACCCGGACCCGGACCCGGACCCGGACCCGGACCCGGACCCGGAGCAGGACCCTTACCCGGACACGGACACGGACCCGGACCCTTACCAGGACCCGGACCCGGACCCGGACCCGGACCCGGACCCGGACCCGGACCCGTACCCGGACCCGGACCCGGACCCGGAGCCTTAACCGGACCCGGACCCGGACCCTTACACGGACCCGGACCCGGACCCGGACCCGGACCCGGACCCGGACCCGGACCCGGACCCGGACCCGGACCCGGACCCTTACCCGGACCTGGACCCGGACCCGGACCCGGACCCGGACCCGGACCCGGACCCGGACCCGGAACCGGACCGGGACCGGGACCAGGACCCTTACCCGGACCCGGACCCGGACTCGGACCCGGACCCGGACACGGACCCGGACCCGAACCCGGACCCTTACCCGGACCCGGACCCTTAACCGGACCCGGACCCGGACCCGGAACCGGACCCGGACCCAAACCCGGACCCTTACCCGGACCCGGACCCTTAACCGGACCCAGACCCGGATCCGGACCCGGACCAAGACCCGGACCCTTACCCGGACCCGGAACAAGACCCGGACCCGGACCCAGACCCAGACCCATACCCGGACCCGGACCCGGACCCAGACACGGACCCGGACCCTTACACGGACGCGGACCCGGACCCGGACCCTTACCCGGACCCGGACCCCCACTCTTACCCGGATCCGGACCCTTACTCGGACCCGGATCCGGACCCGGACCCTTACCCGCACCCGGACCCGGACCCTTACCCGGACACGGACACGGACCCGGACCCGGACCCGGACCCGGACCCTTACCCGGACCCGGACCCGGACCCTGACCCGCACCCGGACCCTTACCCGGACCCGGACCCAGACCCGGACCCGGAACCGGACCCGGACCCGGACCGGGACTGGGACCAGGACCCTTACCCGGACCCGGACCCGGACCCGGACCCGGATCCAGACCCGGACCCGGACCCGGACCCTTGCCCGGATCCGGACATGGACCCGGACCCTTACCCGGATCCGGACCCGGATATGGACCCGGACCCTTACCCGGACCCGGACCCGGACCCGGACCCGGACCCGGACCCGGACCCGGACCCGGACCCGGACCCGAACCCGGACCCGGACCCGGACCCGGACCCTTGCCCGGACCCGGACCCGGACCCAGACCCTGACCCGGACCCGGACCCGGACCCGGACCCGGACCCTTACCCGGATCCGGACCTGGACCCGGACCCGGACCCGGACCCGGACCCTTACCCGGACCCTTACCCGGACCCGGACCCGGACCCTTACCCGGACACGGACACGGACCCGGACCCGGACCCGGACCCGGACCCTTACCCGGACCCGGACCCGGACCCTTACCCGGACACGGACACGGACCCGGACCCGGACCCGGACCCGGACCCTTACCCGGACCCGGACCCGGACCCTGACCCGCACCCGGACACTTACCCGGACCCGGACCCAGACCCGGACCCGGACCCGGACCCGGACCCGGACCCGGACCGGGACTGGGACCAGGACCCTTACCCGGACCCGGACCCGGACCCGGATCCAGACCCGGACCCGGACCCGGACCGGGACACTTGCCCGGACCCGGACCCGGACCCGGACCCTTGCCCGGATCCGGACATGGACCCGGACCCTTACCCGGATCCGGACCCGGATATGGACCCGGACCCTTACCCGGACCCGGACCCGGACCCGGACCCGGACCCGGACCCGGACCCGGACCCGGACCCGGACCCGAACCCGGACCCGGACCCGGACCCTTGCCCGGACCCGGACCCGGACCCAGACCCTGACCCGGACCCGGACCCGGACCCGGACCCGGACCCTTACCCGGATCCGGACCCGGACCCGGACCCGGACCCGGACCCGGACCCTTACCCGGACCCTTACCCGGACCCGGACCCGGACCCGGACCCGGACGTGGGCCCGGACCCTGACCGGGACCGGGACCAGGACCCTTACACGGACCCGGACCCGGACTCGGACCCGGACCCGGACCCGGACCCGGACCCGGACCCGGACCCGGACCCGGACCCGGACCCGGACCCGAAACCGGACCCAGACCCTTAACCGGAACCGGACCCTTAACCGGACCCGGACCCGGACCCAGACCCGTACGCGTACCCGGACCCGGACCCGGACCCGGACCAGGACCCGGATCCGGACCCGGACCCGGACCCGGACCCTTGCCCGGACCCAGACCCGGACCCGGACCCTGACCCGGACCCGGACCCGGACCCTTACCCGGACCCGGACCCGGACCCGGACCCGGACCCGGACCCGGACCCGGACCCGGGCCCGGACACGGACACGGACCCGGACCCGGACCAGGACCCTTACACGGACCCGGACACGGACCCGGACCCTTACCAGGACCCGGACCCGGACCCGGACCCGTACCCGTACCCGTACCCGGACCCGGACCCGGACCCGGAGCCTTAACCGGACCCGGACCCGGACCCTTACACGGACCCGGACCCGGACCCGGACCCGGACCCGGACCCGGACCCGGACCCGGACCCAGACCCGGACCCGGACCCTTACCCGGACCCGGACCCGGACCCTGACCCGCACCCGGACCCTTACCCGGACCCGGACCCAGACCCGGACCCGGACCCGGACCCGGACCAGGACCCGGACCCGGACCCGGACCCGGACCCGGACCCGGACCCGGAACCGGACCGGGACCGGGACCAGGACCCTTACCCGGACCCGGACCCGGACTCGGACCCGGACCCGGACACGGACCCGGACCCGAACCCGGACCCTTACCCGGACCCGGACCCTTAACCGGACCCGGACCCGGACCCGGAACAGGACCCGGACCCAAACCCGGACCCTTACCCGGACCCGGACCCTTAACCGGACCCAGACCCGGATCCGGACCCGGACCAAGACCCGGACCCTTACCCGGACCCGGAACAAGACCCGGACCCGGACCCAGACCCAGACCCAGACCCGGACCCGGACCCGGACCCAGACACGGACCCGGACCCTTACACGGACGCGGACCCGGTCCCGGACCCTTACCCGGACCCGGACCCCCACTCTTACCCGGATCCGGACCCTTACTCGGACCCGGATCCGGACCCGGAGCCTTACCCGCACCCGGACCCGGACCCTTACCCGGACACGGACCCGGACCCGGACCCGGACCCGGACCCGGACCCTTACCCGGACCCGGACCCGGACCCTGACCCGCACCCGGACCCTTACCCGGACCCGGACCCAGACCCGGACCCGGACCCAGACCCGGACCCGGACCCGGACCCGGACCCGGACCGGGACTGGGACCAGGACCCTTACCCGGACCCGGACCCGGACCCGGATCCAGACCCGGACCCGGACGTGGGCCCGGACCCTGACCGGGACCGGGACCAGGACCCTTACACGGACCCGGACCCGGACTCGGACCCGGACCCGGACCCGGACCCGGACCCGGACCCGGACCCGAAACCGGACCCGGACCCTTAACCGGACCCGGACCCTTAACCGGACCCGGACCCGGACCCAGACCCGTACCCGTAACCGTACCCGGACCCGGACCAGGACCCGGATCCGGACCCGGACCCGGACCCGGACCCTTGCCCGGACCCAGACCCGGACCCGGACCCTGACCCGGACCCGGACCCGGACCCTTACCCGGACCCGGAACCGGACCCTGACCCGGACCCGGACCCGGACCCGGACCCGGACCCGGACCCGGACCCGGACCCGGACCCGGACCCGGACCCGGACCGGGACCAGGACCCTTACCCGGACCCGGACTCGGACTCGGACCCGGACCCGGACCCGGACCCGGACCCGAACCCGGACCCTTACCCGGACCCGGACCCTTAACCGGACCTGGACCCGGACCCGGAACCGGAACCGGACCCGGACCTGGACCCGGACCCGTACCCGGACCCGGTCCCGGACCCTTACCCAGACCCGGACCCGGACCCGGACCCGGACCCGGACCCGGACCCGGACCCGGACCCGGACCCTTACCCGGACCCGGACCCGGACCCGGACCCGGACCGGGACCCGAACCCTTACCTGGACCCGGACCCGGACCCTGACCCGGACCCTGACCCGGACCCGGACCCGGACACGGACACGGACCCGGACCCTTACCCGGACACGGACCAGGACCCGGACACGGACACGGACACGGACCCTTACCCGGACCCGGACCCGGACCCGGACCCGGACCCGGACCCGGACCCGGACCCGGACCCGGACCCGGACCCGGACCCGGACCCGGACCCTTACCCGGACCTGGACCCGGACCCGGACCCGGACCCGGACCCGGACCCGGACCCGGACCCGGACCCGGACCCGGAACCGGACCGGGACCGGGACCAGGACCCTTACCCGGACCCGGACCCGGACTCGGACCCGGACCCGGACACGGACCCGGACCCGAACCCGGACCCTTACCCGGACCCGGACCCTTAACCGGACCCGGACCCGGACCCAGAACCGGACCCGGACCCAAACCCGGACCCTTACCCGGACCCGGATCCTTAACCGGACCCAGACCCGGATCCGGACCCGGACCAAGACCCGGACCCTTACCCGGACCCGGAACAAGACCCGGACCCGGACCCAGACCCAGACCCAGACCCGGACCCGGACCCGGACCCAGACACGGACCCGGACCCTTACACGGACGCGGACCCGGACCCGGACCCTTAACCGGACCCGGACCCCCACTCTTACCCGGATCCGGACCCTTACTCGGACCCGGATCCGGACCCGGACCCTTACCCGCACCCGGACCCGGACCCTTACCCGGACCCGGAACCGGACCCGGACCCGGACCCGGACCCGGACCCTTACCCGGACCCGGACCCGGACCCTGACCCGCACCCGGACCCTTACCCGGACCCGGACCCAGACCCGGACCCGGACCCAGACCCGGACCCGGACCCGGACCCGGACCCAGACCGGGACTGGGACCAGGACCCTTACCCGGACCCGGACCCGGACCCGGATCCAGACCCGGACCCGGACCCGGACCGGGACACTTGCCCGGACCCGGACCCGGACCCGGACCCTTGCCCGGATCCGGACATGGACCCGGACCCTTACCCGGATCCGGACCCGGATATGGACCCGGACCCTTACCCGGACCCGGACCCGGACCCGGACCCGGACCCGGACCCGGACCCGGACCCGGACCCGAACCCGGACCCGGACCCGGACCCGGACCCTTGCCCGGACCCGGACCCGGACCCAGACCCTGACCCGGACCCGGACCCAGACCCGGACCCGGACCCTTACCCGGATCCGGACCCGGACCCGGACCCGGACCCGGACCCGGACCCGGACCCTTACCCGGACCCTTACCCGGACCCGGACCCGGACCCGGACCCGGACGTGGGCCCGGACCCTGACCGGGACCGGGACCAGGACCCTTACACGGACCCGGACCCGGACTCGGACCCGGACCCGGACCCGGACCCGGACCCGGACCCGGACCCGAAACCGGACCCGGACCCTTAACCGGACCCGGACCCTTAACCGGACCCGGACCCGGACCCAGACCCGCACCCGTACCCGGACCCGGACCCGGACCAGGACCCGGATCCGGACCCGGACCCGGACCCGGACCCGGACCCTTGCCCGGACCCGAACCCGGACCCGGACCCTGACCCGGACCCGGACCCGGACCCTTACCCGGACCCGGAACCGGACCCTGACCCGGACCCGGACCCGGACCCGGACCCGGACCCGGACCCGGACCCGGACCCGGACCCGGACCGGGACCAGGACCCTTACCCGGACCCGGACTCGGACTCGGACCCGGACCCGGACCCGGACCCGGACCCGGACCCGAACCCGGACCCTTACCCGGACCCGGACCCTTAACCGGACCTGGACCCGGACCCGGAACCGGAACCGGACCCGGACCTGGACCCGGACCCGTACCCGGACCCGGTCCCGGACCCTTACCCAGACCCGGACCCGGACCCGGACCCGGACCCGGACCCGGACCCGGACCCGGACCCTTACCCGGACCCGGACCCGGACCCGGACCCGGACCGGGACCCGAACCCTTACCTGGACCCGGACCCGGACCCTGACCCGGACCCGGACCCGGACCCGGACCCGGACACGGACACGGACCCGGACCCTTACCCGGACACGGACCAGGACCCGGACACGGACACGGACACGGACCCTTACCCGGACCCGGACCCGGACCCGGACCCGGACCCGGACCCTTACCCGGACCCGGACCCTTAACCGGACCTGGACACGGACCCGGACCCGGACCCGGACCCGGACCCGGACCCGGACCCGGACCCGGACCCGGACCCGGACCCGGACCCTTACCCGGACCCGGACCCGGACCCGGACCCGGACCCGGACCCGGACCGGGACCGGGACCGGGAACAGGACGCTTACCCGGACCCGGACCCGGACCCGGACCCGGACCCGGACCCGGACCCGGACCCGGACCCGAACCCGGACCCTTACCCGGACCCGGACCCTTAACCGGACCCGGACCCGGACACGGAACCGGACCCGGACCCGGACCCGGACCCTGACCCGGACCCTTACCCGGACCCGGACCCGGACCCGGACCCCGACCCGGACCCGGACCCGGACCCGGACCCGGACCCGGACCCGGACCCGGACCCGGACCCGGACCCTTACCCGGACCCGGACCCGGACCCGGACCCGGACCCGGACCCGGACCGGGACCAGGACCCTTACCCGGACCCGGACCCGGACTCGGACCCGGACCCGGACCCGGACTCGGACCCGGACCCGGACCCGGACCCGGACCCGGACATGAACCCGGACCCGGACCCGGAACCGGACCCGGACCCGGACCCGGACCCGGACCCAGAACCGGACCCGGACCCGGACCCGGACCCGGACCCGGTCCCGGACCCTTAACCGGACCCGGACCCGGACCCGGACTCGGACCAGGACCCGGACCCGGACCCGGACCCGGACCCGGACCCTTGCCCGGACCCAGACCCGGACCCGGACCCTGACCCGGACCCGGACCCGGACCCTTACCCGGACCCGGAACCGGACCCGGACCCGGACCCGGACCCGGACCCGGACCCGGACCCGGACCCGGACCCGGACCCGGACCCGGACCCGGACCCGGACCGGGACCAGGACCCTTACCCGGACCCGGACTCGGACTCGGACCCGGACCCGGACCCGGACCCGGACCCGGACCCGAACCCGGACCCTTACCCGGACCCGGACCCGGACCCGGACCCGGACCCGGACCCGGACCGGGACCGGGACCGGGACCAGGACGCTTACCCGGACCCGGACCCGGACCCGGACCCGGACCCGGACCCGGACCCGGACCCGGACCCGGACCCGGACCCGGACCCTTACCCGGACCCGGACCCTTAACCGGACCCGGACCCGGACACGGAACCGGACCCGGACCCGGACCCGGACCCTGACCCGGACCCTTACCCGGACCCGGACCCGGACCCGGACCCCGACCCGGACCCGGACCCGGACCCGGACCCGGACCAGGACCCGGACCCGGACCCGGACCCTTACCCGGACCCGGAACCGGACCCGGACCCGGACCCGGACCTGGACCCGGACCGGGACCAGGACCCTTACCCGGACCCGGACCCGGACTCGGACCCGGACCCGGACCCGGACTCGGACCCGGACCCGGACCCGGACCCGGACACGAACCCGGACCCGGACCCGGAACCGGACCCGGACCCGGACCCGGACCCGGACCCAGAACCGGACCCGGACCCGGACCCGGACCGGGACCGGGACCGGGACCAGGACGCTTACCCGGACCCGGACCCGGACCCGGACCCGGACCCGGACCCGGACCCGGACCCGGACCCGAACCCGGACCCTTACCCGGACCCGGACCCTTAACCGGACCCGGACCCGGACACGGAACCGGACCCGGACCCGGACCCGGACCCTGACCCGGACCCTTACCCGGACCCGGACCCGGACCCGGACCCGGACCCGGACCCAGACCCGGACCCGGACCCGGACCCGGACCGGGACCGGGACCAGGACCCTTACCCGGACCCGGACCCGGACCCGGACCCGGACCCGGACCCTTGCCCGGACCCGGACATGGACCCGGACCCTTACCCGGACCCGGACCCAGACATGGACCCGGACCCTTACCCGGACCCGGACCCGGACCCGGACCGCGACCCGGACCCTTAAACGGACCCGGACCCGGACCCGGACCTGGACCCGGACCCGGACCCGGACCCTTACCCGGACCCGGACCCGGACCCGGACCCGGACCCGGACACAGACACGGACACGGACCCGGACCCGGACCCGGACCCGGACCGGGACTGGGACCGGGACCAGGACCCTTACACGGACCCGGACCCGGACCCGGACCCGGACCCGGACTCGGACCCCGACCCGGACCCGGACCCAGACACGAACCCGGACCCTTACCCGGACCCGGACCCTTAACCGGACCCGGACCAGGACCCAGACACGGACCCGGACCCTGACCCGGACCTGGACCCAGACCCGGACCCGGACCCGGACCCAGACCCGGACCCTTACCCGGACCCGGACCCGGACCAGGACCCGGACCCTTACCCGGACCAGGACCCCCACTCTTACCCGGACCCGGATCCTTACTCGGACCCGGATCCGGACCCAGACCCTTACCCGGACCCGGACACGGACCCGGACCCGGACACGGACCAAGACCCGGACCCTTACCCGGACCCGGACCCGGAACCGGACCCGGACCCGGACCCGGACCCAGACCCAGACCCTTACCCGGACCCGGACCCGGACCCGGACACGGACACGGACCCAGACACGGACCCGGACCCTTACTCTGACCCGGACACGGACCCGGACCCAAACCCGGACCCTTACCCGGACGCGGACCCGGACGCGGACCCGGACCCGGACCCTTACCCGGACCCGGACCCCCACTCTTACCCGGACCCGGACCCTTACTCGGACCCGGACATGGACCCGGACCCTTACCCGGACCCGGACCCGGACATGGACCCGGACCCGGACCCTTACCCGGACCCGGACCCGGACCCGGACCCGGACCCGGACCCTTAAACGGACCCGGACCCGGACCCGGACACGGACACGGAGCCGGACCCGGACACGGACACGGACCCGGACCGGGACTGGGACCGGGACCAGGACCCTTACACGGACCCGGACCCGGACCCGGACTCGGACCCCGACCCGGACCCGGACCCGGACACGAACCCGGACCCTTACCCGGACCCGGACCCTTAACCGGACCCGGACCCGGACCCGGAACCGGACCCGGACCCGGACCCGGACCCTTACCCGGACCCGGACCCTTAACCGGACCTGGACACGGACCCGGACCCGGACCCGGACCCGGACCCGGACCCGGACCCGGACCCGGACCCGGACCCGGACCCGGACCCGGACCCTTACCCGGACCCGGACCCGGACCCGGACCCGGACCCGGACCGGGACCGGGACCGGGACCAGGACGCTTACCCGGACCCGGACCCGGACCCGGACCCGGACCCGGACCCGGACCCGAACCCGGACCCTTACCCGGACCCGGACCCTTAACCGGACCCGGACCCGGACACGGAACCGGACCCGGACCCGGACCCGGACCCTGACCCGGACCCTTACCCGGACCCGGACCCGGACCCGGACCCGGACCCGGACCCGGACCCGGACCCGGACCCGGACCCGGACCCGGACCGGGACCGGGACCAGGACCCTTACCCGGACCCGGACCCGGACCCGGACCCGGACCCTTGCCCGGACCCGGACATGGACCCGGACCCTTACCCGGACCCGGACCCAGACATGGACCCGGACCCTTACCCGGACCCGGACCCGGACCCGGACCGCGACCCGGACCCTTAAACGGACCCGGACCCGGACCCGGACCCGGACCCGGACCCGGACCCGGACCCTTACCCGGACCCGGACCCGGACCCGGACCCGGACCCGGACCCGGACCCGGACACGGACACGGACACGGACCCGGACCGGGACTGGGACCGGGACCAGGACCCTTACACGGACCCGGACCCGGACCCGGACTCGGACCCCGACCCGGACACGGACCCGGACACGAACCCGGACCCTTACCCGGACCCGGACCCTTAACAGGACCCGGACCAGGACCCAGACACGGACCCGGACCCTGACCCGGACCTGGACCCAGACCCGGACCCGGACCCGGACCCAGACCCGGACCCTTACCCGGACCCGGACCCCCACTCTTACCCGGACCCGGACCCTTACTCGGACCCGGATCCGGACCCGGACCCTTACACGGACCCGGACCCGGACCCGGACCCGGACCCTTACCCGGACCCGGACCCCCACTCTTACCCGGACCCGGACCCTTACTCGGACCCGGATCCGGACCCGGACCTTTACACGGACCCGGACCCGGACCCGGACCCGGACCCGGACCCGGACCCGGTCCCGGACCCGGACCCGGACCCTTAACCGGACCCGGACCCTTACCCGGACCCAGACCCGGACCCGGACCCGTACCCGGACCCAGACCCGGACCCGGACCCGGACCCGGACCCTTACCCAGACCCGGACACGGACCATTACCCGGACCCGGACCCGGACCCGGACCCGGACCCGAACCCTTACCCGGACCCTTACACGGACCAGGACCCGGACCCGGACCCGGACCCGGACCCGGACCCGGACACGAACCCGGACCCTTACCCGGACCCGGACCCTTAACCGGACCCGGACCAGGACCCAGACACGGACCCGGACCCTGACCCGGACCTGGACCCAGACCCGGACCCTTACCCGGACCCGGACCCGGACCAGGACCCGGACCCTTACCCGGACCCGGACCCCCACTCTTACCCGGACCCGGATCCTTACTCGGACCCGGATCCGGACCCAGACCCTTACCCGGACCCGGACACGGACCCGGACCCGGACACGGACCAAGACCCGGACCCTTACCCGGACCCGGAACCGGACCCGGACCCGGACCCGGACCCAGACCCAGACCCTTACCCGGACCCGGACCCGGACCCGGACACGGACACGGACCCAGACACGGACCCGGACCCTTACTCTGACCCGGACACGGACCCGGACCCAAACCCGGACCCTTACCCGGACGCGGACCCGGACCCGGACCCGGACCCGGACCCTTACCCGGACCCGGACCCCCACTCTTACCCGGACCCGGACCCTTACTCGGACCCGGACATGGACCCGGACCCTTACCCGGACCCGGACCCGGACATGGACCCGGACCCTTACCCGGACCCGGACCCGGACCCGGACCCGGACCCGGACCCTTAAACGGACCCGGACCCGGACCCGGACCCGGACCCGGACCCGGACCCGGACACGGACACGGACCCGGACCCGGACCGGGACTGGGACCGGGACCAGGACCCTTACACGGACCCGGACCCGGACCCGGACTCGGACCCCGACCCGGACCCGGACCCGGACACGAACCCGGACCCTTACCCGGACCCGGACCCTTAACCGGACCCGGACCCGGACCCGGAACCGGACCCGGACCCGGACCCGGACCCTTACCCGGACCCGGACCCTTAACCGGACCTGGACACGGACCCGGACCCGAACCCGGACCCGGACCCGGACCCGGACCCGGACCCGGACCCGGACCCGGACCCGGACCCGGACCCTTACCCGGACCCGGACCCGGACCCGGACCCGGACCCGGACCGGGACCGGGACCGGGACCAGGACGCTTACCCGGACCCGGACCCGGACCCGGACCCGGACCCGGACCCGGACCCGGACCCGGACCCGGACCCGGACCCGGACCGGGACCGGGACCAGGACCCTTACCCGGACCCGGACCCGGACCCGGACCCGGACCCTTGCCCGGACCCGGACATGGACCCGGACCCTTACCCGGACCCGGACCCAGACATGGACCCGGACCCTTACCCGGACCCGGACCCGGACCCGGACCGCGACCCGGACCCTTAAACGGACCCGGACCCGGACCCGGACCCGGACCCGGACCCGGACCCGGACCCTTACCCGGACCCGGACCCGGACCCGGACCCGGACCCGGACCCGGACCCGGACACGGACACGGACACGGACCCGGACCGGGACTGGGACCGGGACCAGGACCCTTACACGGACCCGGACCCGGACCCGGACTCGGACCCCGACCCGGACACGGACCCGGACACGAACCCGGACCCTTACCCGGACCCGGACCCTTAACAGGACCCGGACCAGGACCCAGACACGGACCCGGACCCTGACCCGGACCTGGACCCAGACCCGGACCCGGACCCGGACCCAGACCCGGACCCTTACCCGGACCCGGACCCCCACTCTTACCCGGACCCGGACCCTTACTCGGACCCGGATCCGGACCCGGACCCTTACACGGACCCGGACCCGGACCCGGACCCGGACCCTTACCCGGACCCGGACCCCCACTCTTACCCGGACCCGGACCCTTACTCGGACCCGGATCCGGACCCGGACCTTTACACGGACCCGGACCCGGACCCGGACCCGGACCCGGACCCGGACCCGGACCCGGACCCGGACCCGGACCCGGACCCTTAACCGGACCCGGACCCTTACCCGGACCCGGACCCGGACCCGGACCCGTACCCGGACCCAGACCCGGACCCGGACCCGGACCCGGACCCTTACCCAGACCCGGACACGGACCATTACCCGGACCCGGACCCGGACCCGGACCCGGACCCGAACCCTTACCCGGACCCTTACACGGACCAGGACCCGGACCCGGACCCGGACCCGGACCCGGACCCGGACCCGGACCCAGACACGGACCCAGACACTGACCCGGACCCGGACCCAGACACTGACCCGGACCCGGACCCGGACCCGGACCCGGACCCGGACCCTTACCCGGACCCGGACCCCCACTCTTACCCGGACCCGGATCCTTACTCGGACCCGGATCCAGACCCGGACCCTTACCCGGACCTGGACCCGGACCCTTACCCGGATCCGGACCCGGACCCGGACCCGGACGCTTACCCAAACCCGGACCCGGACCCGGACCCGGACCCGGACCCTTACCCTGACCCGGACCCGGACCCGGACACGGACACGGACCCGTACCCGAACCCTTACCCGGATCCGGACCAGGACCCGGACCGGGACCCGGACCCTTAGCCGGACCCGGACCCCGACCCTTACCCGGACCCGGACCCTGACCCGGACCCGGACCCGGACCCGGACACGGACACGGACACGGACACGGACCCGGACCCGGCCCGGGACTGGGACCGGGATCAGGACCCTTACACGGACCCGGATCCGGACCCGGACTCGGACCCCGACCCGGACCCGGACCCGGACACGAACCCGGACCCTTAACCGGACCCGGACCCTTAACCGGACCCGGAACCGGACCCGGAACCGGAACCGGAACCGGAACCGGACCCGGACCCGGACCCGGACCCGGACCCGGACCCGGACCCGGACCCGGACCCGGACCCTTACCCGGACCCGGACCCGGACTCGGACTCGGACCCGGACCCGGACCCGGACCCGGACCCTTACCCGGACCCGGACCCGGACCCGGACCCGGACCCGGACCCGGACCCGGACCCGGACCCGGACCCCCACTCTTACCCGGACCCGGATTCTTACCCGGACCCGGACCCGGACCCTTACCCGGACCCGGACCCGGACCCTTACCCGGACCCGGACCAGGACCCAGACACGGACCCGGACCCTGACCCGGACCCGGACCCTTACCCGGACCCGGACCCGGACCCGGACCCGGACCCTTACCCGGACCCGGACCCCCACTCTTACCCGGACCCGGATTCTTACTCGGACCCGGATCCGGACCCAGACCCTTACCAGGACCCGGACCCGGACCCGGACCCGGACCCGGACCAAGACCCGGACCCTTACCCGGACCCGGACCCTTACCCGGACCCGGACCCTTACCCGGACCCGGACCCGGACCCGGACCCGGACCCGGACCCAGACCCGGACCCGGACCCGGACCAGGACCCGGACCCGGACCCGGACCCTTACCCGGACCCGGACCCGGATCCGGACCCGGACCCTTACCCGGACCGGGAACAGGACCCTTACCCGGACCCTTACCCGGACACGGACCCGGACCCGGACCCGGACCCGGACCCGGACCAAGACCCGGACCCTTACCCGGACCCGGACCCGGACCCGGACCCGGACCCTTGCCCGGACCCGGACATGGACCCGGACCCTTACCCGGACCCGGACCCGGACATGGACGCGGACCCGGACCCGGACCCGGACCCGGACCCGGACCCGGACCCGGACCCTTACCCGGACCGGGACCCGGACCCGGACCCGGACCCGGACCCGGACCCGGACCCGGACCCGGACCCGGACCCGGACCCGGACCCTTACCCGGACCCGGACCCGGACCCTTACCCGGACCCGGACCCGGACCCTTACCCGGACCCGGACCAGGACCCAGACACGGACCCGGACCCTGACCCGGACCCGGACCCTTACCCGGACCCGGACCCGGACCCGGACCCGGACCCGGACCCTTACCCGGACCCGGACCCCCACTCTTACCCGGACCCGGATTCTTACTCAGACCCGGATCCGGACCCAGACCCTTACCAGGACCCGGACCCGGACCCGGACCCGGACCCGGACCAAGTCCCGGACCCTTACCCGGACCCGGACCCTTACCCGGACCCGGACCCTTACCCGGACCCGGACCCGGACCCGGACCCGGACCCGGACCCAGACCCGGACCCGGACCCGGACCAGGACCCGGACCCGGACCCGGACCCTTACCCGGACCCGGACCCGGATCCGGACCCGGACCCTTACCCGGACCGGGAACAGGACCCTTACCCGGACCCTTACCCGGACCCGGACCCGGACCTGGACCCGGACCCGGACCCGGACCAAGACCCGGACCCTTACCCGGACCCGGACCCGGACCCGGACCCGGACCCTTGCCCGGACCCGGACATGGACCCGGACCCTTACCCGGACCCGGACCCGGACATGGACGCGGACCCGGACCCGGACCCGGACCCGGACCCGGACCCGGACCCGGACCCTTACCCGGACCGGGACCCGGACCCGGACACGGACCCGGACCCGGACCCGGACCCGGACCCGGACCCGGACCCGGAACCGGAACCGGACCCGGACCCGGAACCGGACCCGGACCCGGACCCGGACCCGGACCCGGACCGGGACCGGGATCAGGACCCTTACCCGGACCCGGACCCCCACTCTTACCCGGACCCGGATCCTTACTCGGACCCGGATCCAGACCCGGACCCTTACCCGGACCTGGACCCGGACCCTTACCCGGACCCGGACCCTTACCCGGACCCGGACCCGGACCCGGACCCGGACCCGGACCCAGACCCGGACCCGGACCCGGACCAGGACCCGGACCCGGACCCGGACCCTTACCCGGACCCGGACCCGGATCCGGACCCGGACCCTTACCCGGACCGGGAACAGGACCCTTACCCGGACCCTTACCCGGACCCGGACCCGGACCCGGACCCGGACCCGGACCCGGACCAAGACCCGGACCCTTACCCGGACCCGGACCCGGACCCGGACCCGGACCCTTGCCCGGACCCGGACATGGACCCGGACCCTTACCCGGACCCGGACCCGGACATGGACGCGGACCCGGACCCGGACCCGGACCCGGACCCGGACCCGGACCCGGACCCTTACCCGGACCGGGACCCGGACCCGGACACGGACCCGGACCCGGACCCGGACCCGGACCCGGACCCGGACCCGGACCCGGACCCTTACCCGGACCCGGACCCGGACCCTTACCCGGACCCGGACCCGGACCCTTACCCGGACCCGGACCAGGACCCAGACACGGACCCGGACCCTGACCCGGACCCGGACCCTTACCCGGACCCGGACCCGGACCCGGACCCGGACCCTTACCCGGACCCGGACCCCCACTCTTACCCGGACCCGGATTCTTACTCAGACCCGGATCCGGACCCAGACCCTTACCAGGACCCGGACCCAGACCCGGACCCGGACCCGGACCAAGACCCGGACCCTTACCCGGACCCGGACCCTTACCCGGACCCGGACCCTTACCCGGACCCGGACCCGGACCCGGACCCGGACCCGGACCCAGACCCGGACCCGGACCCGGACCAGGACCCGGACCCGGACCCGGACCCTTACCCGGACCCGGACCCGGATCCGGACCCGGACCCTTACCCGGACCGGGAACAGGACCCTTACCCGGACCCTTACCCGGACCCGGACCCGGACCCGGACCCGGATCCGGACCCGGACCAAGACCCGGACCCTTACCCGGACCCGGACCCGGACCCGGACCCGGACCCTTGCCCGGACCCGGACATGGACCCGGACCCTTACCCGGACCCGGACCCGGACATGGACGCGGACCCGGACCCGGACCCGGACCCGGACCCGGACCCGGACCCGGACCCTTACCCGGACCGGGACCCGGACCCGGACACGGACACGGACCCGGACCCGGACCCGGACCCGGACCCGGACCCGGAACCGGACCCGGACCCGGAACCGGACCCGGACCCGGACCCGGACCCGGACCCGGACCGGGACCGGGATCAGGACCCTTACCCGGACCCGGACCCCCACTCTTACCCGGACCCGGATCCTTACTCGGACCCGGATCCAGACCCGGACCCTTACCCGGACCTGGACCCGGACCCTTACCCGGATCCGGACCCGGACCCGGACCCGGACGCTTACCCAAACCCGGACCCGGACCCGGACCCGGACCCGGACCCGGACCCGGACCCGGACCCGGACCCTTACCCTGACCCGGACCCGGACCCGAACCCGGACACGGACCCGGACCCGAACCCTTACCCGGATCCGGACCAGGACCCTTGCCCGGACCCGGACATGGACCCGGACCCTTACCCGGACCCGGACCCAGACATGGACCCGGACCCTTACCCGGACCCGGACCCGGACCCGGACCGCGACCCGGACCCTTAAACGGACCCGGACCCGGACCCGGACCCGGACCCGGACCCGGACCCGGACCCGGACCCGGACCCTTACCCGGACCCGGACCCGGACCCGGACCCGGACCCGGACACGGACACGGACACGGACCCGGACCCGGACCGGGACTGGGACCGGGACCAGGACCCTTACACTCACCCGGACCCTGACCCGGACTCGGACCCCGACCCGGACCCGGACCCGGACACGAACCCGGACCCTTACCCGGACCCGGACCCTTAACCGGACCCGGACCAGGACCCAGACACGGACCCGGACCCTGACCCGGACCTGGACCCAGACCCGGACCCGGACCCGGACCCAGACCCGGACCCTTACCCGGACCCGGACCCGGACCAGGACCCGGACCCTTACCCGGACCCGGACCCCCACTCTTACCCGGACCCGGATCCTTACTCTGACCCGGATCCGGACCCAGACCCTTACCCGGACCCGGACACGGACCCGGACCCGGACACGGACCAAGACCCGGACCCTTACCCGGACCCGGAACCGGACCCGGACCCGGACCCGGACCCAGACCCAGACACTTACCCGGACCCGGACCCGGACACGGACACGGACACG
The DNA here is from genome assembly GCA_022577455.1 of Arizona elegans. Taxonomy (NCBI): domain Eukaryota; kingdom Metazoa; phylum Chordata; class Lepidosauria; order Squamata; family Colubridae; genus Arizona; species Arizona elegans. Next base: position 1,574,647 of record JAKOOJ010000026.1, read on the forward strand.
GACCCAGACACGGACCCGGACCCTTACTCTGACCCGGACACGGACCCGGACCCAAACCCGGACCCTTACCCGGACGCGGACCCGGACCCGGACCCGGACCCGGACCCTTACCCGGACCCGGACCCCCACTCTTACCCGGACCCGGACCCTTACTCGGACCCGGACATGGACCCGGACCCTTACCCGGACCCGGACCCGGACATGGACCCGGACCCTTACCCGGACCCGGACCCAGACATGGACCCGGACCCTTACCCGGACCCGGACCCGGACCCGGACCGCGACCCGGACCCTTAAACGGACCCGGACCCGGACCCGGACCCGGACCCGGACCCGGACCCGGACCCGGACCCTTACCCGGACCCGGACCCGGACCCGGACCCGGACCCGGACCCGGACACGGACACGGACACGGACCCGGACCCGGACCGGGACTGGGACCGGGACCAGGACCCTTACACTCACCCGGACCCTGACCCGGACTCGGACCCCGACCCGGACCCGGACCCGGACACGAACCCGGACCCTTACCCGGACCCGGACCCTTAACCGGACCCGGACCAGGACCCAGACACGGACCCGGACCCTGACCCGGACCTGGACCCAGACCCGGACCCGGACCCGGACCCAGACCCGGACCCTTACCCGGACCCGGACCCGGACCAGGACCCGGACCCTTACCCGGACCCGGACCCCCACTCTTACCCGGACCCGGATCCTTACTCTGACCCGGATCCGGACCCAGACCCTTACCCGGACCCGGACACGGACCCGGACCCGGACACGGACCAAGACCCGGACCCTTACCCGGACCCGGAACCGGACCCGGACCCGGACCCGGACCCAGACCCAGACCCTTACCCGGACCCGGACCCGGACACGGACACGGACATTGACCCAGACACGGACACGGACCCTTACTCTGACCCGGACACGGACCCGGACCCAAACCCGGACCCTTACCCGGACGCGGACCCGGACGCGGACCCGGACCCGGACCCTTACCCGGACCCGGACCCCCACTCTTACCCGGACCCGGACCCTTACTCGGACCCGGACATGGACCCGGACCCTTACCCGGACCCGGACCCGGACATGGACCCGGACCCTTACCCGGACCCGGACCCGGACCCGGACCCGGACCCGGACCCTTAAACGGACCCGGACCCGGACCCGGACCCGGACCCGGACCCGGACCCGGACCCGGACACGGACCCGGACCCGGACCGGGACTGGGACCGGGACCAGGACCCTTACACGGACCCGGACCCGGACCCAGACTCGGACCCCGACCCGGACCCGGACCCGGACACGAACCCGGACCCTTACCCGGACCCGGACCCTTAACCGGACCCGGACCCGGACCCGGAACTGGACCCGGACCCGGACCCGGACCCGGACCCGTACCCGGACCCGTACCCGGACCCGGACCCGGACCCGGACCCTTACCCGGACCCGGACCCGGACTCGGACTCGGACCCGGACCCGGACCCGGACCCGGACCCGGACCCTTACCCGGACCCGGACCCGGACCCGGACCCGGACCCGGACCCGGACCCGGACCCGAACCCTTACCCGGACCCGGACCCAGACCCGGACCCTTACCCGGACCCGGACCCGGACCCTTACCCGGACCCGGACCCGGACCCAGACACGGACCCGGACCCTGACCCGGACCCGGAACCAGACCCGGACCCGGACCCGGACCCAGACCCGGACCCTTACCCGGACCCGGACCCGGTCCCGGACCCGGACCCTTACCCGGACCCGGACCCCCACTCTTACCCGGACCCGGATCCTTACTCGGACCCGGATCCGGACCCAGACCCTTACCCGGACCCGGACCCGGACACGGACCCGGACCCGGACCAAGACCCGGACCCTTACCCGGACCCGGAACCGGACCCGGACCCGGACCCGGACCCAGACCCAGACCCAGACCCGGACCCGGACCCGGACCCAGACCCGGACCCTTACCCGGACCCGGACCCGGACCAGGACCCGGACCCTTACCCGGACCCGGACCCCCACTCTTACCCGGACCCGGATCCTTACTCTGACCCGGATCCGGACCCAGACCCTTACCCGGACCCGGACACGGACCCGGACCCGGACACGGACCAAGACCCGGACCCTTACCCGGACCCGGAACCGGACCCGGACCCGGACCCGGACCCGGACCCAGACCCAGACCCTTACCCGGACCCGGACCCGGACACGGACCCGGACCCGGACCCTTACCCAGACCCGGACCCCCACTCTTACCCGGACCCGGACCCTTACTCGGACGCGGACATGGACCCGGACCCTTAACCGGACCCGGACCCGGACATGGACCCGGACCCTTACCCGGACCCGGACCCGGACCCGGACCCGGACCCGGACCCTTAAACGGACCCGGACCCGGACCCGGACCCGGACCCGGACCCGGACCCGGACCCGGACCCGGACCCGGACCGGGACTGGGACCGGGACCAGGACCCTTACACGGACCTGGACCCGGACCCGGACTCGGACCCCGACCCGGACCCGGACCTGGACACGAACCCGGACCCTTACCCGGACCCGGACCCTTAACCAGACCCGGACCCGGACCCGGAACCGGACCCGGACCCTGACCCGGACCCGGACCCGGACCCGGACCCGTACCCGGACCCGGACCCGGACCCGGACCCTTACCCGGACCCGGACCCGGACTCGGACTCGGACCCGGACCCGGACCCGGACCCGGACCCGGACCCGGACCCTTACCCGGACCCGGACCCGGACCCGGACCCGGACCCGGACCCGAACCCTTACCCGGACCCGGACCCGGACCCGGACCCTTACCCGGACCCGGACCCGGACCCTTACCCGGACCCGGACCCGGACCCGGACACGGACCCGGACCCTGACCCGGACCCGGACCCAGACCCGGACCCGGACCCGGACCCAGACCCGGACCCTTACCGGGACCCGGACCCGGACCAGGACCCGGACCCTTACCCGGACCCGGACCCCCACTCTTACCCGGACCCGGATCCTTACTCTGACCCGGATCCGGACCCAGACCCTTACCCGGACCCAGACACGGACCCGGACCCGGACACGGACCAAGACCCGGACCCTTACCCGGACCCGGAACCGGACCCGGACCCGGACCCGGACCCAGACCCAGACCCTTACCCGGACCCGGACCCGGACACGGACACGGACACGGACCCAGACACGGACCCGGACCCTTACTCTGACCCGGACACGGACCCGGACCCAAACCCGGACCCTTACCCGGACGCGGACCGGGACTGGGACCGGGACCAGGACCCTTACACGGACCCGGACCCGGACCCGGACTCGGACCCCGACCCGGACCCGGACCCGGACACGAACCCGGACCCTTACCCGGACCCGGACCCTTAACCGGACCCGGACCCGGACCCGGACCCGGACCCGGACCCGGACCCGGACCCGGACCCGGACCCGTACCCGGACCCGTACCCGGACCCGGACCCGGACCCGTACCCGGACCCTTACCCGGACCCGGACCCGGACTCGGACTCGGACCCGGACCCGGACCCGGACCCGGACCCGGACCCGGACCCTTACCCGGACCCGGACCCGGACCCGGACCCGGACCCGGACCCGGACCCGGACCCGGACCCGGACCCGAACCCTTACCCGGACCCGGACCCGGACCCGGACCCTTACCCGGACCCGGACCCGGACCCGGACCCGGACCCTTACCCGGACCCGGACCCCCACTCTTACCCGGACCCGGATCCTTACTCTGACCCGGATCCGGACCCAGACCCTTACCCGGACCCGGACACGGACCCGGACCCGGACACGGACCAAGACCCGGACCCTTACCCGGACCCGGAACCGGACCCGGACCCGGACCCGGACCCAGACCCAGACACTTACCCGGACCCGGACCCGGACACGGACACGGACACGGACCCAGACACGGACCCGGACCCTTACTCTGACCCGGACACGGACCCGGACCCAAACCCGGACCCTTACCCGGACGCGGACCCGGACGCGGACCCGGACCCGGACCCTTACCCGGACCCGGACCCCCACTCTTACCCGGACCCGGACCCTTACTCGGACCCGGACATGGACCCGGACCCTTACCCGGACCCGGACCCGGACATGGACCCGGACCCTTACCCGGACCCGGACCCAGACATGGACCCGGACCCTTACCCGGACCCGGACCCGGACCCGGACCGCGACCCGGACCCTTAAACGGACCCGGACCCGGACCCGGACCCGGACCCGGACCCGGACCCGGACCCGGACCCTTACCCGGACCCGGACCCGGACCCGGACCCGGACCCGGACCCGGACACGGACACGGACACGGACCCGGACCCGGACCGGGACTGGGACCGGGACCAGGACCCTTACACTCACCCGGACCCTGACCCGGACTCGGACCCCGACCCGGACCCGGACCCGGACACGAACCCGGACCCTTACCCGGACCCGGACCCTTAACCGGACCCGGACCAGGACCCAGACACGGACCCGGACCCTGACCCGGACCTGGACCCAGACCCGGACCCGGACCCGGACCCAGACCCGGACCCTTACCCGGACCCGGACCCGGACCAGGACCCGGACCCTTACCCGGACCCGGACCCCCACTCTTACCCGGACCCGGATCCTTACTCTGACCCGGATCCGGACCCAGACCCTTACCCGGACCCGGACACGGACCCGGACCCGGACACGGACCAAGACCCGGACCCTTACCCGGACCCGGAACCGGACCCGGACCCGGACCCGGACCCAGACCCAGACCCTTACCCGGACCCGGACCCGGACACGGACACGGACACGGACCCAGACACGGACACGGACCCTTACTCTGACCCGGACACGGACCCGGACCCAAACCCGGACCCTTACCCGGACGCGGACCCGGACGCGGACCCGGACCCGGACCCTTACCCGGACCCGGACCCCCACTCTTACCCGGACCCGGACCCTTACTCGGACCCGGACATGGACCCGGACCCTTACCCGGACCCGGACCCGGACATGGACCCGGACCCTTACCCGGACCCGGACCCGGACCCGGACCCGGACCCGGACCCTTAAACGGACCCGGACCCGGACCCGGACCCGGACCCGGACCCGGACCCGGACCCGGACACGGACCCGGACCCGGACCGGGACTGGGACCGGGACCAGGACCCTTACACGGACCCGGACCCGGACCCAGACTCGGACCCCGACCCGGACCCGGACCCGGACACGAACCCGGACCCTTACCCGGACCCGGACCCTTAACCGGACCCGGACCCGGACCCGGAACTGGACCCGGAACTGGACCCGGACCCGGACCCGGACCCGGACCCGTACCCGGACCCGTACCCGGACCCGTACCCGGACCCGGACCCTTACCCGGACCCGGACCCGGACTCGGACTCGGACCCGGACCCGGACCCGGACCCGGACCCGGACCCTTACCCGGACCCGGACCCGGACCCGGACCCGGACCCGGACCCGGACCCGGACCCGAACCCTTACCCGGACCCGGACCCAGACCCGGACCCTTACCCGGACCCGGACCCGGACCCTTACCCGGACCCGGACCCGGACCCAGACACGGACCCGGACCCTGACCCGGACCCGGAACCAGACCCGGACCCGGACCCGGACCCAGACCCGGACCCTTACCCGGACCCGGACCCGGTCCCGGACCCGGACCCTTACCCGGACCCGGACCCCCACTCTTACCCGGACCCGGATCCTTACTCGGACCCGGATCCGGACCCAGACCCTTACCCGGACCCGGACCCGGACACGGACCCGGACCCGGACCAAGACCCGGACCCTTACCCGGACCCGGAACCGGACCCGGACCCGGACCCGGACCCAGACCCAGACCCAGACCCGGACCCGGACCCGGACCCAGACCCGGACCCTTACCCGGACCCGGACCCGGACCAGGACCCGGACCCTTACCCGGACCCGGACCCCCACTCTTACCCGGACCCGGATCCTTACTCTGACCCGGATCCGGACCCAGACCCTTACCCGGACCCGGACACGGACCCGGACCCGGACACGGACCAAGACCCGGACCCTTACCCGGACCCGGAACCGGACCCGGACCCGGACCCGGACCCGGACCCAGACCCAGACCCTTACCCGGACCCGGACCCGGACACGGACCCGGACCCGGACCCTTACCCGGACCCGGACCCCCACTCTTACCCGGACCCGGACCCTTACTCGGACGCGGACATGGACCCGGACCCTTAACCGGACCCGGACCCGGACATGGACCCGGACCCTTACCCGGACCCGGACCCGGACCCGGACCCGGACCCGGACCCTTAAACGGACCCGGACCCGGACCCGGACCCGGACCCGGACCCGGACCCGGACCCGGACCCGGACCCGGACCGGGACTGGGACCGGGACCAGGACCCTTACACGGACCTGGACCCGGACCCGGACTCGGACCCCGACCCGGACCCGGACCCGGACACGAACCCGGACCCTTACCCGGACCCGGACCCTTAACCAGACCCGGACCCGGACCCGGAAACGGACCCGGACCCGGACCCGGACCCGGACCCGGACCCGGACCCGTACCCGGACCCGGACCCGGACCCGGACCCTTACCCGGACCCGGACCCGGACTCGGACTCGGACCCGGACCCGGACCCGGACCCGGACCCGGACCCTTACCCGGACCCGGACCCGGACCCGGACCCGGACCCGGACCCGAACCCTTACCCGGACCCGGACCCGGACCCGGACCCTTACCCGGACCCGGACCCGGACCCTTACCCGGACCCGGACCCGGACCCGGACACGGACCCGGACCCTGACCCGGACCCGGACCCAGACCCGGACCCGGACCCGGACCCAGACCCGGACCCTTACCGGGACCCGGACCCGGACCAGGACCCGGACCCTTACCCGGACCCGGACCCCCACTCTTACCCGGACACGGATCCTTACTCTGACCCGGATCCGGACCCAGACCCTTACCCGGACCCAGACACGGACCCGGACCCGGACACGGACCAAGACCCGGACCCTTACCCGGACCCGGAACCGGACCCGGACCCGGACCCGGACCCAGACCCAGACCCTTACCCGGACCCGGACCCGGACACGGACACGGACACGGACCCAGACACGGACCCGGACCCTTACTCTGACCCGGACACGGACCCGGACCCAAACCCGGACCCTTACCCGGACGCGGACCTGGACGCGGACCCGGACCCGGACCCTTACCCGGAACCGGACCCCCACTCTTACCCGGACCCGGACCCTTACTCGGACCCGGACATGGACCCGGACCCTTACCCGGACCCGGACCCGGACCCTTAAACGGACCCGGACCCGTACCCGGACCCTTAAACGGACCCGGACCCGGACCCGGACCCGGACCCGGACCCGGACCCGGACCCGGACACGGACACGGACCCGGACCCGGACCGGGACTGGGACCGGGACCAGGACCCTTACACGGACCCGGACCCGGACCCGGACTCGGACCCCGACCCGGACCCGGACCCGGACACGAACCCGGACCCTTACCCGGACCCGGACCCTTAACCGGACCCGGACCCGGACCCGGACCCGGACCCGGACCCGGACCCGGACCCGGACCCGGACCCGTACCCGGACCCGTACCCGGACCCGGACCCGGACCCGTACCCGGACCCTTACCCGGACCCGGACCCGGACTCGGACTCGGACCCGGACCCGGACCCGGACCCGGACCCGGACCCGGACCCTTACCCGGACCCGGACCCGGACCCGGACCCGGACCCGGACCCGGACCCGGACCCGAACCCTTACCCGGACCCGGACCCGGACCCGGACCCTTACCCGGACCCGGACCCGGACCCTTACCCGGACCCGGACCCGGACCCAGACACGGACCCGGACCCTGACCCGGACCCGGACCCAGACCCGGACCCGGACCCGGACCCAGACCCGGAACCTTACCCGGACCCGGACCCGGACCCGGACCCGGACCCTTACCCGGACCCGGACCCCCACTCTTACCCGGACCCGGATCCTTACTCGGACCCGGATCCGGACCCAGACCCTTACCCGGACCCGGACCCGGACACGGACCCGGACCCGGACCAAGACCCGGACCCTTACCCGGACCCGGAACCGGACCCGGACCCGGACCCGGACCCAGACCCAGACCCTTACCCGGACCCGGACCAGGACACGGACACGGACACGGACCCAGACACGGACCCGGACCCTTACCCTGACCCGGACACGGACCCGGACCCAAACCCGGACCCTTACCCGGACGCGGACCCAGGCGCGGACCCGGACCCGGACCCTTACCCGGACCCGGACCCCCACTCTTACCCGGACCCGGACCCTTACTCGGACCCGGATCCGGACCCGGACCCTTACACGGACCCGGACCCGGACCCGGACCCGGACCCGGACCCGGACCAGGACCCGGACCCTTACCCGGACCCGGACCCCCACTCTTACCCGGACCCGGATCCTTACTCGGACCCGGATCCGGACCCAGACCCTTACCCGGACCCGGACACGGACCCGGACCCGGACACGGACCAAGACCCGGACCCTTACCCGGACCCGGAACCGGACCCGGACCCGGACCCGGACCCAGACCCAGACCCTTACCCGGACCCGGACCCGGACCCGGACACGGACACGGACCCAGACACGGACCCGGACCCTTACTCTGACCCGGACACGGACCCGGACCCAAACCCGGACCCTTACCCGGACGCGGACCCGGACCCGGACCCGGACCCGGACCCTTACCCGGACCCGGACCCCCACTCTTACCCGGACCCGGACCCTTACTCGGACCCGGACATGGACCCGGACCCTTACCCGGACCCGGACCCGGACATGGACCCGGACCCTTACCCGGACCCGGACCCGGACCCGGACCCGGACCCGGACCCTTAAACGGACCCGGACCCGGACCCGGACCCGGACCCGGACCCGGACCCGGACACGGACACGGACCCGGACCCGGACCGGGACTGGGACCGGGACCAGGACCCTTACACGGACCCGGACCCGGACCCGGACTCGGACCCCGACCCGGACCCGGACCCGGACACGAACCCGGACCCTTACCCGGACCCGGACCCTTAACCGGACCCGGACCCGGACCCGGAACCGGACCCGGACCCGGACCCGGACCCTTACCCGGACCCGGACCCTTAACCGGACCTGGACACGGACCCGGACCCGAACCCGGACCCGGACCCGGACCCGGACCCGGACCCGGACCCGGACCCGGACCCGGACCCTTACCCGGACCCGGACCCGGACCCGGACCCGGACCGGGACCGGGACCGGGACCAGGACGCTTACCCGGACCCGGACCCGGACCCGGACCCGGACCCGGACCCGGACCCGAACCCGGACCCTTACCCGGACCCGGACCCTTAACCGGACCCGGACCCGGACACGGAACCGGACCCGGACCCGGACCCGGACCCGGACCCTGACCCGGACCCTTACCCGGACCCGGACCCGTACGCGTACCCGGACCCGGACCCGGACCCGGACCCGGACCCGGACCCGGACCCGGACCCGGACCCGGACCCGGACCCTTACCCGGACCCGGACCCGGACCCGGACCCGGACCCGGACCCGGACCGGGACCAGGACCCTTACCCGGACCCGGACCCGGACTCGGACCCGGACCCGGACCCGGACCCGGACTCGGACCCGGACCCGGACCCGGACCCGGACACGGACCCGGACCCGGACCCGGAACCGGACCCGGACCCGGAACCGGACCCGGACCCAGAACCGGACCCGGACCCTTGCCCGGACCCGGACATGGACCCGGACCCTTACCCGGACCCGGACCCAGACATGGACCCGGACCCTTACCCGGACCCGGACCCGGACCCGGACCGCGACCCGGACCCTTAAACGGACCCGGACCCGGACCCGGACCCGGACCCGGACCCGGACCCGGACCCTTACCCGGACCCGGACCCGGACCCGGACCCGGACCCGGACCCGGACCCGGACACGGACACGGACACGGACCCGGACCGGGACTGGGACCGGGACCAGGACCCTTACACGGACCCGGACCCGGACCCGGACTCGGACCCCGACCCGGACACGGACCCGGACACGAACCCGGACCCTTACCCGGACCCGGACCCTTAACAGGACCCGGACCAGGACCCAGACACGGACCCGGACCCTGACCCGGACCTGGACCCAGACCCGGACCCGGACCCGGACCCAGACCCGGACCCTTACCCGGACCCGGACCCCCACTCTTACCCGGACCCGGACCCTTACTCGGACCCGGATCCGGACCCGGACCCTTACACGGACCCGGACCCGGACCCGGACCCGGACCCTTACCCGGACCCGGACCCCCACTCTTACCCGGACCCGGACCCTTACTCGGACCCGGATCCGGACCCGGACCTTTACACGGACCCGGACCCGGACCCGGACCCGGACCCGGACCCGGACCCGGACCCGGACCCGGACCCGGACCCGGACCCTTAACCGGACCCGGACCCTTACCCGGACCCGTACCCGGACCCGTACCCGTACCCGGACCCAGACCCGGACCCGGACCCGGACCCGGACCCTTACCCAGACCCGGACACGGACCATTACCCGGACCCGGACCCGGACCCGGACCCGGACCCGAACCCTTACCCGGACCCTTACACGGACCAGGACCCGGACCCGGACCCGGACCCGGACCCGGACCCGGACCCGGACCCAGACACGGACCCAGACACTGACCCGGACCCGGACCCAGACACTGACCCGGACCCGGACCCGGACCCGGACCCGGACCCGGACCCTTACCCGGACCCGGACCCCCACTCTTACCCGGACCCGGATCCTTACTCGGACCCGGATCCAGACCCGGACCCTTACCCGGACCTGGACCCGGACCCTTACCCGGATCCGGACCCGGACCCGGACCCGGACGCTTACACAAACCCGGACCCGGACCCGGACCCGGACCCGGACCCGGACCCGGACCCTTACCCTGACCCGGACCCGGACCCGGACCCTTACCCGGATCCGGACCAGGACCCGGACCGGGACCCGGACCCTTAGCCGGACCCGGACCACGACCCTTACCCGGACCCGGACCCTGACCCGGACCCGGACCCGGACCCGGACCCGGACACGGACACGGACCCGGACCCGGCCCGGGACTGGGACCGGGATCAGGACCCTTACACGGACCCGGATCCGGACCCGGACTCGGACCCCGACCCGGACCCGGACCCGGACACGAACCCGGACCCTTAACCGGACCCGGACCCTTAACCGGACCCGGAACCGGACCCGGAACCGGAACCGGACCCGGACCCGGACCCGGACCCGGACCCGGACCCGGACCCGGACCCGGACCCGGACCCGGACCCTTACCCGGACCCGGACCCGGACTCGGACTCGGACCCGGACCCGGACCCGGACCCGGACCCTTACCCGGACCCGGACCCGGACCCGGACCCGGACCCGGACCCGGACCCGGACCCGGACCCGGACCCGGACCCGGACCCGGACCCGGACCTGAACCCTTACCCGGACCCGGACCCGGACCCGGACCCGGACCCGGACCCGGACCCGGACCGTTACCCGGACCCGGACCCGGACCCTTACCCGGACCCGGACCCGGACCCTTACCCGGACCCGGACCAGGACCCAGACACGGACCCGGACCCTGACCCGGACCCGGACCCTTACCCGGACCCGGACCCAGACCCGGACCCGGACCCTTACCCGGACCCGGACCCCCACTCTTACCCGGACCCGGATTCTTACTCGGACCCGGATCCGGACCCAGACCCTTACCAGGACCCGGACCCGGACCCGGACCCGGACCCGGACCAAGACCCGGACCCTTACCCGGACCCGGACCCTTACCCGGACCCGGACCCTTACCCGGACCCGGACCCGGACCCGGACCCGGACCCGGACCCAGACCCGGACCCGGACCCGGACCAGGACCCGGACCCGGACCCGGACCCTTACCCGGACCCGGACCCGGATCCGGACCCGGACCCTTACCCGGACCGGGAACAGGACCCTTACCCGGACCCTTACCCGGACCCGGACCGGGACCCGGACCCGGACCCGGACCCGGACCAAGACCCGGACCCTTACCCGGACCCGGACCCGGACCCGGACCCGGACCCTTGCCCGGACCCGGACATGGACCCGGACCCTTACCCGGACCCGGACCCGGACATGGACGCGGACCCGGACCCGGACCCGGACCCGGACCCGGACCCGGACCCGGACCCTTACCCGGACCGGGACCCGGACCCGGACACGGACCCGGACCAGGACCCGGACCCGGACCCGGACCCGGACCCGGACCCGGACCCTTACCCGGACCCGGACCCGGACCCTTACCCGGACCCGGACCCGGACCCTTACCCGGACCCGGACCAGGACCCAGACACGGACCCGGACCCTGACCCGGACCCGGACCCTTACCCGGACCGGGACCCGGACCCGGACCCGGACCCTTACCCGGACCCGGACCCCCACTCTTACCCGGACCCGGATTCTTACTCAGACCCGGATCCGGACCCAGACCCTTACCAGGACCCGGACCCGGACCCGGACCCGGACCCGGACCAAGACCCGGACCCTTACCCGGACCCGGACCCTTACCCGGACCCGGACCCTTACCCGGACCCGGACCCGGACCCGGACCCGGACCCGGACCCAGACCCGGACCCGGACCCGGACCAGGACCCGGACCCGGACCCGGACCCTTACCCGGACCTGGACCCGGATCCGGACCCGGACCCTTACCCGGACCGGGAACAGGACCCTTACCCGGACCCTTACCCGGACCCGGACCCGGACCCGGACCCGGACCCGGACCCGGACCAAGACCCGGACCCTTACCCGGACCCGGACCCGGACCCGGACCCGGACCCTTGCCCGGACCCGGACATGGACCCGGACCCTTACCCGGACCCGGACCCGGACCCGGACCCGGACCCGGACCCGGACCCGGACCCGGACCCGGACCCGGACCCGGAACCGGACCCGGACCCGGAACCGGACCCGGACCCGGACCCGGACCCGGACCCGGACCGGGACCGGGATCAGGACCCTTACCCGGACCCGGACCCCCACTCTTACCCGGACCCGGATCCTTACTCGGACCCGGATCCAGACCCGGACCCTTACCCGGACCTGGACCCGGACCCTTACCCGGACCCGGACCCTTACCCGGACCCGGACCCGGACCCGGACCCGGACCCGGACCCAGACCCGGACCCGGACCCGGACCAGGACCCGGACCCGGACCCGGACCCTTACCCGGACCCGGACCCGGATCCGGACCCGGACCCTTACCCGGACCGGGAACAGGACCCTTACCCGGACCCTTACCCGGACCCGGACCCGGACCCGGACCCGGACCCGGACCCGGACCAAGACCCGGACCCTTACCCGGACCCGGACCCGGACCCGGACCCGGACCCTTGCCCGGACCCGGACATGGACCCGGACCCTTACCCGGACCCGGACCCGGACATGGACCCGGACCCGGACCCGGACCCGGACCCGGACCCGGACCCGGACCCGGACCCTTACCCGGACCGGGACCCGGACCCGGACACGGACCCGGACCCGGACCCGGACCCGGACCCGGACCCGGACCCGGACCCGGACCCGGACCCTTACCCGGACCCGGACCCGGACCCTTACCCGGACCCGGACCCGGACCCTTACCCGGACCCGGACCAGGACCCAGACACGGACCCGGACCCTGACCCGGACCCGGACCCTTACCCGGACCCGGACCCGGACCCGGACCCGGACCCTTACCCGGACCCGGACCCCCACTCTTACCCGGACCCGGATTCTTACTCAGACCCGGATCCGGACCCAGACCCTTACCAGGACCCGGACCCGGACCCGGACCCGGACCCGGACCAAGACCCGGACCCTTACCCGGACCCGGACCCTTACCCGGACCCGGACCCTTACCCGGACCCGGACCCGGACCCGGACCCGGACCCGGACCCAGACCCGGACCCGGACCCGGACCAGGACCCGGACCCGGACCCGGACCCTTACCCGGACCCGGACCCGGATCCGGACCCGGACCCTTACCCGGACCGGGAACAGGACCCTTACCCGGACCCTTACCCGGACCCGGACCCGGACCCGGACCCGGACCCGGACCCGGACCAAGACCCGGACCCTTACCCGGACCCGGACCCGGACCCGGACCCGGACCCTTGCCCGGACCCGGACATGGACCCGGACCCTTACCCGGACCCGGACCCGGACATGGACGCGGACCCGGACCCGGACCCGGACCCGGACCCGGACCCGGACCCGGACCCTTACCCGGACCGGGACCCGGACCCGGACACGGACCCGGACCCGGACCCGGACCCGAACCCGGACCCGGACCCGGAACCGGACCCGGACCCGGAACCGGACCCGGACCCGGACCCGGACCCGGACCCGGACCGGGACCGGGATCAGGACCCTTACCCGGACCCGGACCCCCACTCTTACCCGGACCCGGATCCTTACTCGGACCCGGATCCAGACCCGGACCCTTACCCGGACCTGGACCCGGACCCTTACCCGGATCCGGACCCGGACCCGGACCCGGACGCTTACCCAAACCCGGACCCGGACCCGGACCCGGACCCGGACCCGGACCCGGACCCGGACCCGGACCCGGACCCTTACCCTGACCCGGACCCGGACCCGAACCCGGACACGGACCCGGACCCGAACCCTTACCCGGATCAGGACCAGGACCCTTGCCCGGACCCGGACATGGACCCGGACCCTTACCGGACCCGGACCCAGACATGGACCCGGACCCTTACCCGGACCCGGACCCGGACCCGGACCGCGAACCGGACCCTTAAACGGACCCGGACCCGGACCCGGACCCGGACCCGGACCCGGACCCGGACCCGGACCCTTACCCGGACCCGGACCCGGACCCGGACCCGGACCCGGACACGGACACGGACACGGACCCGGACCCGGACCGGGACTGGGACCGGGACCAGGACCCTTACACTCACCCGGACCCTGACCCGGACTCGGACCCCGACCCGGACCCGGACCCGGACACGAACCCGGACCCTTACCCGGACCCGGACCCTTAACCGGACCCGGACCAGGACCCAGACACGGACCCGGACCCTGACCCGGACCTGGACCCAGACCCGGACCCGGACCCGGACCCAGACCCGGACCCTTACCCGGACCCGGACCCGGACCAGGACCCGGACCCTTACCCGGACCCGGACCCCCACTCTTACCCGGACCCGGATCCTTACTCTGACCCGGATCCGGACCCAGACCCTTACCCGGACCCGGACACGGACCCGGACCCGGACACGGACCAAGACCCGGACCCTTACCCGGACCCGGAACCGGACCCGGACCCGGACCCGGACCCAGACCCAGACACTTACCCGGACCCGGACCCGGACACGGACACGGACACGGACCCAGACACGGACCCGGACCCTTACTCTGACCCGGACACGGACCCGGACCCAAACCCGGACCCTTACCCGGACGCGGACCCGGACCCGGACCCGGACCCGGACCCTTACCCGGACCCGGACCCCCACTCTTACCCGGACCCGGACCCTTACTCGGACCCGGACATGGACCCGGACCCTTACCCGGACCCGGACCCGGACATGGACCCGGACCCTTACCCGGACCCGGACCCAGACATGGACCCGGACCCTTACCCGGACCCGGACCCGGACCCGGACCGCGACCCGGACCCTTAAACGGACCCGGACCCGGACCCGGACCCGGACCCGGACCCGGACCCGGACCCGGACCCTTACCCGGACCCGGACCCGGACCCGGACCCGGACCCGGACCCGGACCCGGACACGGACACGGACCCGGACCCGGACCGGGACTGGGACCGGGACCAGGACCCTTACACTCACCCGGACCCTGACCCGGACTCGGACCCCGACCCGGACCCGGACCCGGACACGAACCCGGACCCTTACCCGGACCCGGACCCTTAACCGGACCCGGACCAGGACCCAGACACGGACCCGGACCCTGACCCGGACCTGGACCCAGACCCGGACCCGGACCCGGACCCAGACCCGGACCCTTACCCGGACCCGGACCCGGACCAGGACCCGGACCCTTACCCGGACCCGGACCCCCACTCTTACCCGGACCCGGATCCTTACTCTGACCCGGATCCGGACCCAGACCCTTACCCGGACCCGGACACGGACCCGGACCCGGACCCGGACCCGGACCCGGACCCGGACCCGGACCCGGACCCGGACCCTTACCCGGACCCGGACCCGGACCCGGACCCGGACCCGGACACGGACACGGACACGGACCCGGACCCGGACCGGGACTGGGACCGGGACCAGGACCCTTACACTCACCCGGACCCTGACCCGGACTCGGACCCCGACCCGGACCCGGACCCGGACACGAACCCGGACCCTTACCCGGACCCGGACCCTTAACCGGACCCGGACCAGGACCCAGACACGGACCCGGACCCTGACCCGGACCTGGACCCAGACCCGGACCCGGACCCGGACCCAGACCCGGACCCTTACCCGGACCCGGACCCGGACCAGGACCCGGACCCTTACCCGGACCCGGACCCCCACTCTTACCCGGACCCGGATCCTTACTCTGACCCGGATCCGGACCCAGACCCTTACCCGGACCCGGACCCGGACCCGGACCCGGACACGGACCAAGACCCGGACCCTTACCCGGACCCGGAACCGGACCCGGACCCGGACCCGGACCCAGACCCAGACACTTACCCGGACCCGGACCCGGACACGGACACGGACACGGACCCAGACACGGACCCGGACCCTTACTCTGACCCGGACACGGACCCGGACCCAAACCCGGACCCTTACCCGGACGCGGACCCGGACGCGGACCCGGACCCGGACCCTTACCCGGACCCGGACCCCCACTCTTACCCGGACCCGGACCCTTACTCGGACCCGGACATGGACCCGGACCCTTACCCGGACCCGGACCCGGACATGGACCCGGACCCTTACCCGGACCCGGACCCAGACATGGACCCGGACCCTTACCCGGACCCGGACCCGGACCCGGACCGCGACCCGGACCCTTAAACGGACCCGGACCCGGACCCGGACCCGGACCCGGACCCGGACCCGGACCCGGACCCTTACCCGGACCCGGACCCGGACCCGGACCCGGACCCGGACCCGGACCCGGACACGGACACGGACCCGGACCCGGACCGGGACTGGGACCGGGACCAGGACCCTTACACTCACCCGGACCCTGACCCGGACTCGGACCCCGACCCGGACCCGGACCCGGACACGAACCCGGACCCTTACCCGGACCCGGACCCTTAACCGGACCCGGACCAGGACCCAGACACGGACCCGGACCCTGACCCGGACCTGGACCCAGACCCGGACCCGGACCCGGACCCAGACCCGGACCCTTACCCGGACCCGGACCCGGACCAGGACCCGGACCCTTACCCGGACCCGGACCCCCACTCTTACCCGGACCCGGATCCTTACTCTGACCCGGATCCGGACCCAGACCCTTACCCGGACCCGGACACGGACCCGGACCCGGACACGGACCAAGACCCGGACCCTTACCCGGACCCGGAACCGGACCCGGACCCGGACCCGGACCCAGACCCAGACCCTTACCCGGACCCGGACCCGGACACGGACACGGACACGGACCCAGACACGGACACGGACCCTTACTCTGACCCGGACACGGACCCGGACCCAAACCCGGACCCTTACCCGGACGCGGACCCGGACGCGGACCCGGACCCGGACCCTTACCCGGACCCGGACCCCCACTCTTACCCGGACCCGGACCCTTACTCGGACCCGGACATGGACCCGGACCCTTACCCGGACCCGGACCCGGACATGGACCCGGACCCTTACCCGGACCCGGACCCGGACCCGGACCCGGACCCGGACCCTTAAACGGACCCGGACCCGGACCCGGACCCGGACCCGGACCCGGACCCGGACCCGGACACGGACCCGGACCCGGACCGGGACTGGGACCGGGACCAGGACCCTTACACGGACCCGGACCCGGACCCAGACTCGGACCCCGACCCGGACCCGGACCCGGACACGAACCTGGACCCTTACCCGGACCCGGACCCTTAACCGGACCCGGACCCGGACCCGGAACTGGACCCGGACCCGGACCCGGACCCGGACCCGTACCCGGACCCGTACCCGGACCCGGACCCGGACCCGGACCCGGACCCTTACCCGGACCCGGACCCGGACTCGGACTCGGACCCGGACCCGGACCCGGACCCGGACCCGGACCCTTACCCGGACCCGGACCCGGACCCGGACCCGGACCCGGACCCGGACCCGGACCCGAACCCTTACCCGGACCCGGACCCAGACCCGGACCCTTACCCGGACCCGGACCCGGACCCTTACCCGGACCCGGACCCGGACCCAGACACGGACCCAGACCCTGACCCGGACCCGGACCCAGACCCGGACCCGGACCCGGACCCAGACCCGGACCCTTACCTGGACCCGGACCCGGTCCCGGACCCGGACCCTTACCCGGACCCGGACCCCCACACTTAGCCGGACCCGGATCCTTACTCGGACCCGGATCCGGACCCAGACCCTTACCCGGACCCGGACCCGGACACGGACCCGGACCCGGACCAAGACCCGGACCCTTACCCGGACCCGGAACCGGACCCGGACCCGGACCCGGACCCAGACCCAGACCCAGACCCGGACCCGGACCCGGACCCAGACCCGGACCCTTACCCGGACCCGGACCCGGACCAGGACCCGGACCCTTACCCGGACCCGGACCCCCACTCTTACCCGGACCCGGATCCTTACTCTGACCCGGATCCGGACCCAGACCCTTACCCGGACCCGGACACGGACCCGGACCCGGACACGGACCAAGACCCGGACCCTTACCCGGACCCGGAACCGGACCCGGACCCGGACCCGGACCCGGACCCAGACCCAGACCCTTACCCGGACCCGGACCCGGACACGGACCCGGACCCGGACCCTTACCCGGACCCGGACCCCCACTCTTACCCGGACCCGGACCCTTACTCGGACGCGGACATGGACCCGGACCCTTACCCGGACCCGGACCCGGACATGGACCCGGACCCTTACCCGGACCCGGACCCGGAATCGGACTCGGACCCGGACCCGGACCCGGACCCGGACCCGGACCCGGACCCTTACCCGGACCCGGACCCGGACCCGGACCCGGACCCGGACCCGAACCCTTACCCGGACCCGGACCCGGACCCGGACCCTTACCCGGACCCGGACCCGGACCCTTACCCGGACCCGGACCCGGACCCGGACACGGACCCGGACCCTGACCCGGACCCGGACCCAGAACCGGACCCGGACCCGGACCCAGACCCGGACCCTTACCGGGACCCGGACCCGGACCAGGACCCGGACCCTTACCCGGACCCGGACCCCCACTCTTACCCGGACCCGGATCCTTACTCTGACCCGGATCCGGACCCAGACCCTTACCCGGACCCAGACACGGACCCGGACCCGGACACGGACCAAGACCCGGACCCTTACCCGGACCCGGAACCGGACCCGGACCCGGACCCGGACCCAGACCCAGACCCTTACCCGGACCCGGACCCGGACACGGACACGGACACGGACCCAGACACGGACCCGGACCCTTACTCTGACCCGGACACGGACCCGGACCCAAACCCGGACCCTTACCCGGACGCGGACCTGGACGCGGACCCGGACACGGACCCTTACCCGGAACCGGACCCCCACTCTTACCCGGACCCGGACCCTTACTCGGACCCGGACATGGACCCGGACCCTTACCCGGACCCGGACCCGGACCCTTAAACGGACCCGGACCCGGACCCGGACCCTTAAACGGACCCGGACCCGGACCCGGACCCGGACCCGGACCCGGACCCGGACCCGGACACGGACCCGGACCCGGACCGGGACTGGGACCGGGACCAGGACCCTTACACGGACCCGGACCCGGACCCGGACTCGGACCCCGACCCGGACCCGGACCCGGACACGAACCCGGACCCTTACCCGGACCCGGACCCTTAACCGGACCCGGACCCGGACCCGGAACCGGACCCGGACCCGGACCCGGACCCGGACCCGTACCCGGACCCGTACCCGGACCCGGACCCGGACCCGTACCCGGACCCTTACCCGGACCCGGACCCGGACACGGACTCGGACCCGGACCCGGACCCGGACCCGGACCCGGACCCGGACCCTTACCCGGACCCGGACCCGGACCCGGACCCGGACCCGGACCCGGACCCGGACCCGAACCCTTACCCGGACCCGGACCCGGACCCGGACCCTTACCCGGACCCGGACCCGGACCCTTACCCGGACCCGGACCCGGACCCAGACACGGACCCGGACCCTGACCCGGACCCGGACCCAGACCCGGACCCGGACCCGGACCCAGACCCGGAATCTTACCCGGACCCGGACCCGGACCCGGACCCGGACCCTTACCCGGACCCGGACCCCCACTCTTACCCGGACCCGGATCCTTACTCGGACCCGGATCCGGACCCAGACCCTTACCCGGACCCGGACCCGGACACGGACCCGGACCCGGACCAAGACCCGGACCCTTACCCGGACCCGGAACCGGACCCGGACCCGGACCCGGACCCAGACCCAGACCCTTACCCGGACCCGGACCAGGACACGGACACGGACACGGACCCAGACACGGACCCGGACCCTTACCCTGACCCGGACACGGACCCGGACCCAAACCCGGACCCTTACCCGGACGCGGACCCAGGCGCGGACCCGGACCCGGACCCTTACCCGGACCCGGACCCCCACTCTTACCCGGACCCGGACCCTTACTCGGACCCGGATCCGGACCCGGACCCTTACACGGACCCGGACCCGGACCCGGACCCGGACCCGGACCCGGACCCGGACCCGGACCCGGACCCGGACCCGGACCCTTAACCGGACCCGGACCCGGACCCGGACCCTTACCCGGACCCGGACCCGGACCCGGACCCCTACCCGGACCCGGACCCGGACCCGGACCCGGACCCGGACCCTTACCCAGACCCGGACACGGACCATTACCCGGACCCGGACCCGGACCCGGACCCGGACCCCAACCCTTACCCGGACTCTTACACGGACCAGGACCCGGACCCGGACCCGGACCCGGACCCGGACCCGGACCCGGACCCGGACCCGGACCCAGACACGGACCCAGACACTGACCCGGACCCGGACCCGGACCCGGACCCGGACCCGGACCCGGACCCGGACCCTTACCCGGACCCGGACCCCCACTCTTACCCGGACCCGGATCCTTACTCGGACCCGGATCCACACCCGGACCCTTACCCGGACCTGGACCCGGACCCTTACCCGGATCCGGACCCGGACCCGGACCCGGACGCTTACCCAAACCCGGACCCGGACCCGGACCCGGACCCGGACCCTTACCCTGACCCGGACCTGGACCCGGACCCCTACCCGGACCCGGACCCGGACCCGGACCCGGACCCGGACCCTTACCCAGACCCGGACACGGACCATTACCCGGACCCGGACCCGGACCCGGACCCGGACCCGAACCCTTACCCGGACCCTTACACGGACCAGGACCCGGACCCGGACCCGGACCCGGACCCGGACCCGGACCCGGACCCGGACCCAGACACGGACCCAGACACTGACCCGGACCCGGACCCGGACCCGGACCCGGACCCGGACCCGGACCCGGACCCTTACCCGGACCCGGACCCCCACTCTTACCCGGACCCGGATCCTTACTCGGACCCGGATCCAGACCCGGACCCTTACCCGGACCTGGACCCGGACCCTTACCCGGATCCGGACCCGGACCCGGACCCGGACGCTTACCCAAACCCGGACCTGGACCCGGACCAAGACCCGGACCCGAACCCTGACCCGGACCCGGACACGGACCCGGACACGGACCCGGACCCGAACCCTTACCCGGATCCGGACCAGGACCCGGACCGGGACCCGGACCCTTACCCGGACCCGGACCCGGACCCTTACCCGGACCCGGACCCTGACCCGGACCCGGACCTGGACCCGGACCCGGACACGGACACGGACCCGGACCCGGACCGGGACTGGGACCGGGATCAGGACCCTTACACGGACCCGGATCCGGACCCGGACTCGGACCCCGACCCGGACCCGGACCCGGACACGAACCCGGACCCTTACCCGGACCCGGACCCTTAACCGGACCCGGACCCGGACCCGGAACCGGAACCGGACCCGGACCCGGACCCGGACCCGGACCCGGACCCGGACCCGGACCCGGACCCGGACCCGGACCCTTACCCGGACCCGGACTCGGACTCGGACTCGGACCCGGACCCGGACCCGGACCCGGACCCTTACCCGGACCCGGACCCGGACCCGGACCCGGACCCGGACCCGGACCCTGACCCGGACCCGGACCTGAACCCTTACCCGGACCCGGACCCGGACCCGGACCCGGACCCTTACCTGGACCCGGACCCGGACCCTTACCCGGACCCGGACCAGGACCCAGACACGGACCCGGACCCTGACCCTGACCCGGACCCGGACCCAGACCCGGACCCTTACCCGGACCGGGACCAGGACCCTTACCCGGACCCTTACCCGGACCCGGACCCGGACCCGGACCCGGACCCGGACCCGGACCCGGACCCGGACCAAGACCCGGACCCTTACCCGGACCCGGACCCGGACCCGGACCCTTGCCCGGACCCGGACATGGACCCGGACCCTTACCCGGACCCGGACCCGGACATGGACGCGGACCCGGACAAGGACCCGGACCCGGACCCGGACCCGGACCCGGACCCTTACCCGGACCGGGACCCGGACCCGGACCCAGACCCGGACCCGGACCCGGACCCGGAACCGGACCCGGACCCGGACCCGGACCCGGACCCGGACCCGGACCCGGACCCGGACCCGGACCCGGACCCGGACCCGGACCGGGACCGGGACCGGGATCAGGACCCTTACCCGGACCCGGAACCCCACTCTTACCCGGATCCGGATCCTTACTCGGACCCGGATCCAGACCCGGACCCTTACCCGGACCTGGACCCGGACCCTTACCCGGATCCGGACCCGGACCCGGACCCGGACGCTTACCCAAACCCGGACCCGGACCCGGACCCGGACCCGGACCCTTACCCTGACCCGGACCCGGACCCGGACCCGGACACGGACCCGGACCCGAACCCTTACCCGGATCCGGACCAGGACCCGGACCGGGACCCGGACCCTTACCCGGACCCGGACCCGGACCCTTACCCGGACCCGGACCCTGACCCGGACCCGGACCCGGACCCGGACACGGACACGGACCCGGACCCGGACCGGGACTGGGACCGGGACCAGGACCCTTACACTCACCCGGACCCTGACCCGGACTCGGACCCCGACCCGGACCCGGACCCGGACACGAACCCGGACCCTTACCCGGACCCGGACCCTTAACCGGACCCGGACCAGGACCCAGACACGGACCCGGACCCTGACCCGGACCTGGACCCAGACCCGGACCCGGACCCGGACCCAGACCCGGACCCTTACCCGGACCCGGACCCGGACCAGGACCCGGACCCTTACCCGAACCCGGACCCCCACTCTTACCCGGACCCGGATCCTTACTCTGACCCGGATCCGGACCCAGACCCTTACCCGGACCCGGACACGGACCCGGACCCGGACACGGACCAAGACCCGGACCCTTACCCGGACCCGGAACCGGACCCGGACCCGGACCCGGACCCAGACCCAGACCCTTACCCGGACCCGGACCCGGACACGGACACGGACACGGACCCAGACACGGACCCGGACCCTTACTCTGACCCGGACACGGACCCGGACCCAAACCCGGACCCTTACCCGGACGCGGACCCGGACGCGGACCCGGACCCGGACCCTTACCCGGACCCGGACCCCCACTCTTACCCGGACCCGGACCCTTACTCGGACCCGGACATGGACCCGGACCCTTACCCGGACCCGGACCCGGACATGGACCCGGACCCTTACCCGGACCCGGACCCGGACCCTTGCCCGGACCCGGACATGGACCCGGACCCTTACCCGGACCCGGACCCGGACATGGACGCGGACCCGGACCCGGACCCGGACCCGGACCCGGACCCGGACCCGGACCCTTACCCGGACCGGGACCCGGACCCGGACACGGACCCGGACCCGGACCCGGACCCGGACCCGGACCCGGACCCGGAACCGGACCCGGACCCGGAACCGGACCCGGACCCGGACCCGGACCCGGACCCGGACCGGGACCGGGATCAGGACCCTTACCCGGACCCGGACCCCCACTCTTACCCGGACCCGGATCCTTACTCGGACCCGGATCCAGACCCGGACCCTTACCCGGACCTGGACCCGGACCCTTACCCGGATCCGGACCCGGACCCGGACCCGGACGCTTACCCAAACCCGGACCCGGACCCGGACCCGGACCCGGACCCGGACCCTTACCCTGACCCGGACCCGGACCCGGACCCGAACCCGGACACGGACCCGGACCCGAACCCTTACCCGGATCCGGACCAGGACCCTTGCCCGGACCCGGACATGGACCCGGACCCTTACCCGGACCCGGACCCAGACATGGACCCGGACCCTTACCCGGACCCGGACCCGGACCCGGACCGCGACCCGGACCCTTAAACGGACCCGGACCCGGACCCGGACCCGGACCCGGACCCGGACCCGGACCCGGACCCTTACCCGGACCCGGACCCGGACCCGGACCCGGACCCGGACCCGGACATGGACACGGACACGGACCCGGACCCGGACCGGGACTGGGACCGGGACCAGGACCCTTACACTCACCCGGACCCTGACCCGGACTCGGACCCCGACCCGGACCCGGACCCGGACACGAACCCGGACCCTTACCCGGACCCGGACCCTTAACCGGACCCGGACCAGGACCCAGACACGGACCCGGACCCTGACCCGGACCTGGACCCAGACCCGGACCCGGACCCGGACCCAGACCCGGACCCTTACCCGGACCCGGACCCGGACCAGGACCCGGACCCTTACCCGGACCCGGACCCCCACTCTTACCCGGACCCGGATCCTTACTCTGACCCGGATCCGGACCCAGACCCTTACCCGGACCCGGACACGGACCCGGACCCGGACACGGACCAAGACCCGGACCCTTACCCGGACCCGGAACCGGACCCGGACCCGGACCCGGACCCAGACCCAGACCCTTACCCGGACCCGGACCCGGACACGGACACGGACACGGACCCAGACACGGACACGGACCCTTACTCTGACCCGGACACGGACCCGGACCCAAACCCGGACCCTTACCCGGACGCGGACCCGGACGCGGACCCGGACCCGGACCCTTACCCGGACCCGGACCCCCACTCTTACCCGGACCCGGACCCTTACTCGGACCCGGACATGGACCCGGACCCTTACCCGGACCCGGACCCGGACATGGACCCGGACCCTTACCCGGACCCGGACCCGGACCCGGACCCGGACCCGGACCCTTAAACGGACCCGGACCCGGACCCGGACCCGGACCCGGACCCGGACCCGGACCCGGACCCGGACACGGACCCGGACCCGGACCGGGACTGGGACCGGGACCAGGACCCTTACACTGACCCGGACCCGGACCCAGACTCGGACCCCGACCCGGACCCGGACCCGGACACGAACCCGGACCCTTACCCGGACCCGGACCCTTAACCGGACCCGGACCCGGACCCGGAACCGGACCCGGACCCGGACCCGGACCCGGACCCGTACCCGGACCCGTACCCGGACCCGGACCCGGACCCGGACCCTTACCCGGACCCGGACCCGGACTCGGACTCGGACCCGGACCCGGACCCGGACCCGGACCCGGACCCTTACCCGGACCCGGACCCGGACCCGGACCCGGACCCGGACCCGGACCCGGACCCGAACCCTTACCCGGACCCGGACCCGGACCCGGACCCTTACCCGGACCCGGACCCGGACCCTTACCCGGACCCGGACCCGGACCCAGACACGGACCCGGACCCTGACCCGGACCCGGACCCGGACCCGGACCCGGACCCAGACCCGGACCCTTACCCGGACCCGGACCCGGTCCCGGACCCGGACCCTTACCCGGACCCGGACCCCCACTCTTACCCGGACCCGGATCCTTACTCGGACCCGGATCCGGACCCAGACCCTTACCCGGACCCGGACCCGGACACGGACCCGGACCCGGACCAAGACCCGGACCCTTACCCGGACCCGGAACCGGACCCGGACCCGGACCCGGACCCAGACCCAGACCCAGACCCGGACCCGGACCCGGACCCAGACCCGGACCCTTACCCGGACCCGGACCCGGACCAGGACCCGGACCCTTACCCGGACCCGGACCCCCACTCTTACCCGGACCCGGATCCTTACTCTGACCCGGATCCGGACCCAGACCCTTACCCGGACCCGGACACGGACCCGGACCCGGACACGGACCAAGACCCGGACCCTTACCCGGACCCGGAACCGGACCCGGACCCGGACCCGGACCCGGACCCAGACCCAGACCCTTACCCGGACACGGACCCGGACACGGACACGGACACGGACCCAGACACGGACCCGGACCCTTACTCTGACCCGGACACGGACCCGGACCCAAACCCGGACCCTTACCCGGACGCGGACCCGGACGCGGACCCGGACCCGGACCCTTACCCGGACCCGGACCCCCACTCTTACCCGGACCCGGACCCTTACTCGGACGCGGACATGGACCCGGACCCTTACCCGGACCCGGACCCGGACATGGACCCGGACCCTTACCCGGACCCAGACCCGGACCCGGACCCGGACACGGACCCTTAAACGGACCCGGACCCGGACCCGGACCCGGACCCGGACCCGGACCCGGACCCGGACCCGGACCCGGACCCGGACCGGGACTGGGACCGGGACCAGGACCCTTACACGGACCCGGACCCGGACCCGGACTCGGACCCCGACCCGGACCCGGACCCGGACACGAACCCGGACCCTTACCCGGACCCGGACCCTTAACCGGACCCGGACCCGGACCCGGAACCGGACCCGGACCCGGACCCGGACCCAGACCCGGACCCGGACCCGTACCCGGACCCGGACCCGGACCCGGACCCTTACCCGGACCCGGACCCGGACTCGGACTCGGACCCGGACCCGGACCCGGACCCGGACCCGGACCCTTACCCGGACCCGGACCCGGACCCGGACCCGGACCCGGACCCGAACCCTTACCCGGACCCGGACCCGGACCCGGACCCTTACCCGGACCCGGACCCGGACCCTTACCCGGACCCAGACCCGGACCCGGACACGGACCCGGACCCTGACCCGGACCCGGACCCAGACCCGGACCCGGACCCGGACCCAGACCCGGACCCTTACCGGGACCCGGACCCGGACCAGGACCCGGACCCTTACCCGGACCCGGACCCCCACTCTTACCCGGACCCGGATCCTTACTCTGACCCGGATCCGGACCCAGACCCTTACCCGGACCCAGACACGGACCCGGACCCGGACACGGACCAAGACCCGGACCCTTACCCGGACCCGGAACCGGACCCGGACCCGGACCCGGACCCAGACCCAGACCCTTACCCGGACCCGGACCCGGACACGGACACGGACACGGACCCAGACACGGACCCGGACCCTTACTCTGACCCGGACACGGACCCGGACCCAAACCCGGACCCTTACCCGGACGCGGACCTGGACGCGGACCCGGACCCGGACCCTTACCCGGAACCGGACCCCCACTCTTACCCGGACCCGGACCCTTATTCGGACCCGGACATGGACCCGGACCCTTACCCGGACCCGGACCCGGACCCTTAAACGGACCCGGACCCGGACCCGGACCCTTAAACGGACCCGGACCCGGACCCGGACCCGGACCCGGACCCGGACCCGGACCCGGACACGGACCCGGACCCGGACCGGGACTGGGACCGGGACCAGGACCCTTACACGGACCCGGACCCGGACCCGGACTCGGACCCCGACCCGGACCCGGACCCGGACACGAACCCGGACCCTTACCCGGACCCGGACCCTTAACCGGACCCGGACCCGGACCCGGAACCGGACCCGGACCCGGACCCGGACCCGTACCCGTACCCGGACCCGTACCCGTACCCGGACCCGGACCCGGACCCGGACCCTTACCCGGACCCGGACCCGGACTCGGACTCGGACCCGGACCCGGACCCGGACCCGGACCCGGACCCGGACCCGGACCCTTACCCGGACCCGGACCCGGACCCGGACCCGGACCCGGACCCGAACCCTTACCCGGACCCGGACCCGGACCCGGACCCTTACCCGGACCCGGACCCGGACCCTTACCCGGACCCGGACCCGGACCCAGACACGGACCCGGACCCTGACCCGGACCCGGACCCAGACACGGACCCGGACCCGGACCCAGACCCGGAACCTTACCCGGACCCGGACCCGGACCCGGACCCGGACCCTTACCCGGACCCGGACCCCCACTCTTACCCGGACCCGGATCCTTACTCAGACCCGGATCCGGACCCAGACCCTTACCCGGACCCGGACCCGGACACGGACCCGGACCCGGACCAAGACCCGGACCCTTACCCGGACCCGGAACCGGACCCGGACCCGGACCCGGACCCAGACCCAGACCCTTACCCGGACCCGGACCAGGACACGGACACGGACACGGACCCAGACACGGACCCGGACCCTTACCCTGACCCGGACACGGACCCGGACCCAAACCCGGACCCTTACCCGGACGCGGACCCAGGCGCGGACCCGGACCCGGACCCTTACCCGGACCCGGACCCCCACTCTTACCCGGACCCGGACCCTTACTCGGACCCGGATCCGGACCCGGACCCTTACCCGGACCCGGACCCGGACCCGGACCCGGACCCGGACCCGGACCCGGACCCGGACCCGGACCCGGACCCGGACCCTTAACCGGACCCGGACCCGGACCCGGACCCTTACCCGGACCCGGACCCGGACCCGGACCCCTACCCGGACCCGGACCCGGACCCGGACCCGGACCCGGACCCTTACCCAGACCCGGACCCGGACCCTTACCCAGACCCGGACACGGACCATTACCCGGACCCGGACCCGGACCCGGACCCGGACCCCAACCCTTACCCGGACCCTTACACGGACCAGGACCCGGACCCGGACCCGGACCCGGACCCGGACCCGGACCCGGACCCGGACCCGGACCCAGACACGGACCCAGACACTGACCCGGACCCGGACCCGGACCCGGACCCGGACCCGGACCCGGACCCTTACCCGGACCCGGACCCCCACTCTTACCCGGACCCGGATCCTTACTCGGACCCGGATCCACACCCGGACCCTTACCCGGACCTGGACCCGGACCCTTACCCGGATCCGGACCCGGACCCGGACCCGGACGCTTACCCAAACCCGGACCCGGACCCGGACCCGGACCCGGACCCTTACCCTGACCCGGACCTGGACCCGGACCCCTACCCGGACCCGGACCCGGACCCGGACCCGGACCCGGACCCTTACCCAGACCCGGACACGGACCATTACCCGGACCCGGACCCGGACCCGGACCCGGACCCGGACCCGAACCCTTACCCGGACCCTTACACGGACCAGGACCCGGACCCGGACCCGGACCCGGACCCGGACCCGGACCCGGACCCGGACCCAGACACGGACCCAGACACTGACCCGGACCCGGACCCGGACCCGGACCCGGACCCGGACCCGGACCCTTACCCGGACCCGGACCCCCACTCTTACCCGGACCCGGATCCTTACTCGGACCCGGATCCAGACCCGGACCCTTACCCGGACCTGGACCCGGACCCTTACCCGGATCCGGACCCGGACCCGGACCCGGACGCTTACCCAAACCCGGACCTGGACCCGGACCAAGACCCGGACCCGAACCCTGACCCGGACCCGGACACGGACCCGGACACGGACCCGGACCCGAACCCTTACCCGGATCCGGACCAGGACCCGGACCGGGACCCGGACCCTTACCCGGACCCGGACCCGGACCCTTACCCGGACCCGGACCCTGACCCGGACCCGGACCTGGACCCGGACCCGGACACGGACACGGACCCGGACCCGGACCGGGACTGGGACCGGGATCAGGACCCTTACACGGACCCGGATCCGGACCCGGACTCGGACCCCGACCCGGACCCGGACCCGGACACGAACCCGGACCCTTACCCGGACCCGGACCCTTAACCGGACCCGGACCCGGACCCGGAACCGGAACCGGACCCGGACCCGGACCCGGACCCGGACCCTTGCCCGGACCCGGACATGGACCCGGACCCTTACCCGGACCCGGACCCGGACATGGACGCGGACCCGGACAAGGACCCGGACCCGGACCCGGACCCGGACCCGGACCCTTACCCGGACCGGGACCCGGACCCGGACCCAGACCCGGACCCGGACCCGGACCCGGAACCGGACCCGGACCCGGACCCGGACCCGGACCCGGACCCGGACCCGGACCCGGACCCGGACCCGGACCGGGACCGGGACCGGGATCAGGACCCTTACCCGGACCCGGAACCCCACTCTTACCCGGATCCGGATCCTTACTCGGACCCGGATCCAGACCCGGACCCTTACCCGGACCTGGACCCGGACCCTTACCCGGATCCGGACCCGGACCCGGACCCGGACGCTTACCCAAACCCGGACCCGGACCCGGACCCGGACCCGGACCCTTACCCTGACCCGGACCCGGACCCGGACCCGGACACGGACCCGGACCCGAACCCTTACCCGGATCCGGACCAGGACCCGGACCGGGACCCGGACCCTTACCCGGACCCGGACCCGGACCCTTACCCGGACCCGGACCCTGACCCGGACCCGGACCCGGACCCGGACACGGACACGGACCCGGACCCGGACCCGGACCGGGACTGGGACCGGGACCAGGACCCTTACACGGACCCGGATCCGGACCCGGACTCGGACCCCGACCCGGACCCGGACCCGGACCCGGACACGAACCCGGACCCTTACCCGGACCCGGAACCCCACTCTTACCCGGATCCGGATCCTTACTCGGACCCGGATCCAGACCCGGACCCTTACCCGGACCTGGACCCGGACCCTTACCCGGATCCGGACCCGGACCCGGACCCGGACGCTTACCCAAACCCGGACCCGGACCCGGACCCGGACCCGGACCCTTACCCTGACCCGGACCCGGACCCGGACCCGGACACGGACCCGGACCCGAACCCTTACCCGGATCCGGACCAGGACCCGGACCGGGACCCGGA
Source organism: Arizona elegans (assembly GCA_022577455.1). NCBI lineage: Eukaryota > Metazoa > Chordata > Lepidosauria > Squamata > Colubridae > Arizona > Arizona elegans. Next base: position 1,606,130 of record JAKOOJ010000026.1, read on the forward strand.
CCCTTACCCGGACCCGGACCCGGACCCTTACCCGGACCCGGACCCTGACCCGGACCCGGACCCGGACCCGGACACGGACACGGACCCGGACCCGGACCCGGACCGGGACTGGGACCGGGACCAGGACCCTTACACGGACCCGGATCCGGACCCGGACTCGGACCCCGACCCGGACCCGGACCCGGACCCGGACACGAACCCGGACCCTTACCCGGACCCGGACCCTTAACCGGACCCGGACCCGGACCCGGACCCGGAACCGGACCCGGACCCCGACCCGGACCCGGACCCGGACCCGGACCCGGACCCGGACCCGGACCCGGACCCGGACCCGGACCCTTACCCGGACCCGGACCCGGACTCGGACTCGGACCCGGACCCGGACCCGGACCCGGACCCTTACCCGGACCCGGACCCGGACCCGGACCCGGACCCGGACCCGGACCCGGACCCGGACCTGAACCCTTACCCGGATCCGGACCCGGACCCGGACCCTTACCCGGACCCGGACCCGGACCCTTACCCGGACCCGGACCAGGACCCAGACACGGACCCGGACCCTGACCCGGACCAGGACCCAGACCCGGACCCGGACCCGGACCCAGACCCGGACCCTTACCCGGACCCGGACCCGGACCCGGACCCGGACCCTTACCCGGACCCGGACCCCCACTCTTACCCGGACCCGGATCCTTACTCGGACCCGGATCCGGACCCAGACCCTTACCAGGACCCGGACCCTTACCCTGACCCGGACACGGACCCGGACCCAAACCCGGACCCTTACCCGGACGAGGACCCGGACCCGGACCCGGACCCTTACACGGACCCGGACCCCCACTCTTACCCGGACCCGGACACTTACTCGGACCCGGATCCGGACCCGGACCCTTACCCGGACCCGGACCCGGACCTGGACCCGGACCCGGACCCGGACCCGGACCCGGACCCTTAACCGGACCCGGACCCGGACCCGGACCCGGACCCTTACCTGGACCCGGACCCGGACCCAGACCCGGACCCGGACCCGGACCCGGACCCGGACCCGGACCCGGACCCGGACCCGGACCTGGACACGGACACGGACCCTTACCCGGACCCGGACCCGGACCCGGACCCGGACCCGGACCCGAACCCTTACCCGGACCCTTACACGGACCAGGACCCGGACCCGGACGCGGACCCGGACCCAGACCCGGACCCGGACCCAGACACGGACCCGGACACTGACCCGGACCCGGACCCGGACCCGGACCCGGACCCGGACCCGGACCCGGACCCGGACCCGGACCCGGACCCTTACCCGGACCTGGACCCCCACACTTACCCGGACCCGGATCCTTACTCGGACCCGGATCCAGACCCGGACCCTTACCCGGACCTGGACCCGGACCCTTACCCGGATCCGGACCCGGACCCGGACCCGGACGCTTACCCAAACCCGGACCCGGACCCGGACCCGGACCCGGACCCTTACCCTGACCCGGACCCGGACCCGGACCCGGACACGGACCCGGACCCGAACCCTTACCCGGATCCGGACCAGGACCCGGACCGGGACCCGGACCCTTACCCGGACCCGGACCCGGACCCTTACCCGGACCCGGACCCTGACCCGGACCCGGACCCGGACCCGGACACGGACACGGACCCGGACCCGGACCCGGACCGGGACTGGGACCGGGACCAGGACCCTTACACGGACCCGGATCCGGACCCGGACTCGGACCCCGACCCGGACCCGGACCCGGACACGAACCCGGACCCTTACCCGGACCCGGACCCTTAACCGGACCCGGACCCGGACCCGGACCCGGAACCGGACCCGGACCCCGACCCGGACCCTGACCCGGACCCGGACCCGGACCCGGACCCGGACCCGGACCCGGACCCGGACCCTTACCCGGACCCGGACCCGGACTCGGACTCGGACCCGGACCCGGACCCGGACCCGGACCCTTACCCGGACCCGGACCCGGACCCGGACCCGGACCCGGACCCGGACCCGGACCCGGACCTGAACCCTTACCCGGATCCGGACCCGGACCCTTACCCGGACCCGGACCCGGACCCTTACCCGGACCCGGACCAGGACCCAGACACGGACCCGGACCCTGACCCGGACCAGGACCCAGACCCGGACCCGGACCCGGACCCAGACCCGGACCCTTACCCGGACCCGGACCCCCACTCTTACCCGGACCCGGACCCTTACCCGGACCCGGACCCCCACTCTTACCCGGACCCGGATCCTTACTCGGACCCGGATCCGGACCCAGACCCTTACCAGGACCCGGACCCTTACCCTGACCCGGACACGGACCCGGACCCAAACCCGGACCCTTACCCGGACGAGGACCCGGACCCGGACCCGGACCCGGACCCTTACACGGACCCGGACCCCCACTCTTACCCGGACCCGGACACTTACTCGGACCCGGATCCGGACCCGGACCCTTACCCGGACCCGGACCCGGACCCGGACCCGGACCCGGACCCGGACCCGGACCCGGACCCTTAACCGGACCCGGACCCGGACCCGGACCCGGACCCTTACCCGGACCCGGACCCGGACCCAGACCCGGACCCGGACCCGGACCCGGACCCGGACCCGGACCCGGACCCGGACCTGGACACGGACACGGACCCTTACCCAGACCCGGACCCGGACCCGGACCCGGACCCGAACCCTTACCCGGACCCTTACACGGACCAGGACCCGGACCCGGACGCGGACCCGGACCCAGACCCGGACCCGGACCCAGACACGGACCCGGACACTGACCCGGACCCGGACCCGGACCCGGACCCGGACCCGGACCCGGACCCGGACCCTTACCCGGACCCGGACCCCCACTCTTACCCGGACCCGGATCCTTACTCGGACCCGGATCCAGACCCGGACCATTACCCGGACCTGGACCCGGACCCTTACCCGGATCCGGACCCGGACCCGGACCCGGACGCTTACCCAAACCCGGACCCGGACCCGGACCCGGACCTTTACCCGGACCCGGACCCGGACCCGGACCCGGACCCGGAACCGGACCCGGAACCGGAACCGGAACCGGACCCTTACCAGGACCCGGACCCGGAACCGGACCCGGACCCAGACCCTGACCCGGACCCTGACCCGGACCCTTACCCGGACACGGACCCGGACCCGAACCCTTACCCGGATCCGGACCAGGACCCGGACCGGGACCCGGACCCTTACCCGGACCCGGACCCGGACCCTTACCCGGACCCGGACCCTGACCCGGACCCAGACCCGGACCCAGACATGGACCCGGAACCTTACCCGGAACCGGACCTTGACCCGGACACGGACCCGGAGCCGGACCCAGACACGGACCCGGACCCGGACCCTTACCCAGACCCGGACCCCGACACGGACCCGGACCCGGACCCTTACCCAAACCCGGACCCGGACCCTTACCCGGACCCGGACCCGGACCCGGACCCGGACCCGGACCCGGACCCGGACCCGGACCCGGACCCGGACCCGAACACTTAACCGGACCCGGACCCGGACCCGGACCCTTACCCGGACCCGGACCCGGAACCTTATCTGGACCCGGACCCGGACCCGGACCCGGACCCGGACCCGGATCTGGACCCGGACCCTTGCCCGGACCCGGACCCGGACCCAGACCCGGACCCGGACCCGGACATGGACCCGGACCCTTACCCGGACCCTTACCCGGACCCGGACCCTTACCCGGACCCGGATCCTTACCCGGACCCGGACCCGGACCCGGACCCGGACCCGGACCCGGACCCGGACCCGGACCCGGACCCGGACCCGGACCAGGACCCGGACCCGGACCCGGACCCTTACCCGGACCCGGACCCCCACTCTTACCCGGACCCGGATCCTTACTCGGACCCGGATCCAGACCCGGACCCTTACCCGGACCTGGACCCGGACCCTTACCCGGATCCGGACCCGGACCCGGACCCGGACGCTTACCCAAACCCGGACCCGGACCCGGACCCGGACCCGGACCCTTACCCTGACCCGGACCCGGACCCGGACCCGGACCCGGACCCGGACCCGGACCCGGACCCGGACCCGGACCTGGACACGGACACGGACCCTTACCCAGACCCGGACCCGGACCCGGACCCGGACCCGAACCCTTACCCGGACCCTTACACGGACCAGGACCCGGACCCGGACGCGGACCCGGACCCAGACCCGGACCCGGACCCAGACACGGACCCGGACACTGACCCGGACCCGGACCCGGACCCGGACCCGGACCCGGACCCGGACCCGGACCCTTACCCGGACCCGGACCCCCACTCTTACCCGGACCCGGATCCTTACTCGGACCCGGATCCAGACCCGGACCATTACCCGGACCTGGACCCGGACCCTTACCCGGATCCGGACCCGGACCCGGACCCGGACGCTTACCCAAACCCGGACCCGGACCCGGACCCGGACCTTTACCCGGACCCGGACCCGGACCCGGACCCGGACCCGGAACCGGACCCGGAACCGGAACCGGAACCGGACCCTTACCAGGACCCGGACCCGGAACCGGACCCGGACCCAGACCCTGACCCGGACCCGGACCCGGACCCGGACCCGAACCCTTACCCGGACCCTTACACGGACCAGGACCCGGACCCGGACGCGGACCCGGACCCAGACCCGGACCCGGACCCAGACACGGACCCGGACACTGACCCGGACCCGGACCCGGACCCGGACCCGGACCCGGACCCGGACCCGGACCCTTACCCGGACCCGGACCCCCACTCTTACCCGGACCCGGATCCTTACTCGGACCCGGATCCAGACCCGGACCATTACCCGGACCTGGACCCGGACCCTTACCCGGATCCGGACCCGGACCCGGACCCGGACGCTTACCCAAACCCGGACCCGGACCCGGACCCGGACCTTTACCCGGACCCGGACCCGGACCCGGACCCGGACCCGGAACCGGACCCGGAACCGGAACCGGAACCGGACCCTTACCAGGACCCGGACCCGGAACCGGACCCGGACCCAGACCCTGACCCGGACCCTGACCCGGACCCTTACCCGGACACGGACCCGGACCCGAACCCTTACCCGCATCCGGACCAGGACCCGGACCGGGACCCGGACCCTTACCCGGACCCGGACCCGGACCCTTACCCGGACCCGGACCCTGACCCGGACCCAGACCCGGACCCAGACATGGACCCGGAACCTTACCCGGAACCGGACCTTGACCCGGACACGGACCCGGAGCCGGACCCAGACACGGACCCGGACCCGGACCCTTACCCAGACCCGGACCCCGACACGGACCCGGACCCGGACCCTTACCCAAACCCGGACCCGGACCCTTACCCGGACCCGGACCCGGACCCGGACCCGGACCCGGACCCGGACCCGGACCCGGACCCGGACCCGGACCCGGACCCGAACACTTAACCGGACCCGGACCCGGACCCGGACCCTTACCCGGACCCGGACCCGGAACCTTATCTGGACCCGGACCCGGACCCGGACCCGGACCCGGACCCGGATCTGGACCCGGACCCTTGCCCGGACCCGGACCCGGACCCAGACCCGGACCCGGACCCGGACATGGACCCGGACCCTTACCCGGACCCTTACCCGGACCCGGACCCTTACCCGGACCCGGATCCTTACCCGGACCCGGACCCGGACCCGGACCCGGACCCGGACCCGGACCCGGACCCGGACCCGGACCCGGACCCGGACCAGGACCCGGACCCGGACCCGGACCCTTACCCGGACCCGGACCCCCACTCTTACCCGGACCCGGATCCTTACTCGGACCCGGATCCAGACCCGGACCCTTACCCGGACCTGGACCCGGACCCTTACCCGGATCCGGACCCGGACCCGGACCCGGACGCTTACCCAAACCCGGACCCGGACCCGGACCCGGACCCGGACCCTTACCCTGACCCGGACCCGGACCCGGACCCCTACCCGGACCCGGACCCGGACCCGGACCCGGACCCGGACCCTTACCCAGACCCGGACACGGACCATTACCCGGACCCGGACCCGGACCCGGACCCGGACCCGGACCCGAACCCTTACCCGGACCCTTACACGGACCAGGACCCGGACCCGGACCCGGACCCGGACCCGGACCCGGACCCGGACCCAGACACGGACCCAGACACTGACCCGGACCCGGACCCGGACCCGGACCCGGACCCGGACCCGGACCCTTACCCGGACCCGGACCCCCACTCTTACCCGGACCCGGATCCTTACTCGGACCCGGATCCAGACCCGGACCCTTACCCGGACCTGGACCCGGACCCTTACCCGGATCCGGACCCGGACCCGGACCCGGACGCTTACCCAAACCCGGACCCGGACCCGGACCCGGACCCGGACCCGAACCCTGACCCGGACCCGGACACGGACCCGGACACGGACCCGGACCCGAACCCTTACCCGGATCCGGACCAGGACCCGGACCGGGACCCGGACCCTTACCCGGACCCGGACCCGGACCCTTACCCGGACCCGGACCCTGACCCGGACCCGGACCTGGACCCGGACCCGGACACGGACACGGACCCGGACCCGGACCGGGACTGGGACCGGGATCAGGACCCTTACACGGACCCGGATCCGGACCCAGACTCGGACCCCGACCCGGACCCGGACCCGGACACGAACCCGGACCCTTACCCGGACCCGGACCCTTAACTGGACCCGGACCCGGACCCGGAACCGGACCCGGACACGGACCCGGACCCGGACCCGGACCCGGACCCGGACCCGGACCCGGACCCGGACCCTTACCCGGACCCGGACTCGGACTCGGACTCGGACCCGGACCCGGACCCGGACCCTGACCCTTACCCGGACCCGGACCCGGACCCGGACCCGGACCCGGACCCAGACCCGGACCCAGACATGGACCCGGAACCTTACCCGGAACCGGACCTTGACCCGGACACGGACCCGGAGCCGGACCCAGACACGGACCCGGACCCGGACCCTTACCCAGACCCGGACCCCGACACGGACCCGGACCCGGACCCTTACCCAAACCCGGACCCGGACCCTTACCCGGACCCGGACCCGGACCCGGACCCGGACCCGGACCCGGACCCGGACCCGGACCCGGACCCGGACCCGGACCCGAACACTTAACCGGACCCGGACCCGGACCCGGACCCTTACCCGGACCCGGACCCGGAACCTTATCTGGACCCGGACCCGGACCCGGACCCGGACCCGGACCCGGATCTGGACCCGGACCCTTGCCCGGACCCGGACCCGGACCCAGACCCGGACCCGGACCCGGACATGGACCCGGACCCTTACCCGGACCCTTACCCGGACCCGGACCCTTACCCGGACCCGGATCCTTACCCGGACCCGGACCCGGACCCGGACCCGGACCCGGACCCGGACCCGGACCCGGACCCGGACCCGGACCCGGACCAGGACCCGGACCCGGACCCGGACCCTTACCCGGACCCGGACCCCCACTCTTACCCGGACCCGGATCCTTACTCGGACCCGGATCCAGACCCGGACCCTTACCCGGACCTGGACCCGGACCCTTACCCGGATCCGGACCCGGACCCGGACCCGGACGCTTACCCAAACCCGGACCCGGACCCGGACCCGGACCCGGACCCTTACCCTGACCCGGACCCGGACCCGGACCCCTACCCGGACCCGGACCCGGACCCGGACCCGGACCCGGACCCTTACCCAGACCCGGACACGGACCATTACCCGGACCCGGACCCGGACCCGGACCCGGACCCGGACCCGAACCCTTACCCGGACCCTTACACGGACCAGGACCCGGACCCGGACCCGGACCCGGACCCGGACCCGGACCCGGACCCAGACACGGACCCAGACACTGACCCGGACCCGGACCCGGACCCGGACCCGGACCCGGACCCGGACCCTTACCCGGACCCGGACCCCCACTCTTACCCGGACCCGGATCCTTACTCGGACCCGGATCCAGACCCGGACCCTTACCCGGACCTGGACCCGGACCCTTACCCGGATCCGGACCCGGACCCGGACCCGGACGCTTACCCAAACCCGGACCCGGACCCGGACCCGGACCCGGACCCGAACCCTGACCCGGACCCGGACACGGACCCGGACACGGACCCGGACCCGAACCCTTACCCGGATCCGGACCAGGACCCGGACCGGGACCCGGACCCTTACCCGGACCCGGACCCGGACCCTTACCCGGACCCGGACCCTGACCCGGACCCGGACCTGGACCCGGACCCGGACACGGACACGGACCCGGACCCGGACCGGGACTGGGACCGGGATCAGGACCCTTACACGGACCCGGATCCGGACCCGGACTCGGACCCCGACCCGGACCCGGACCCGGACACGAACCCGGACCCTTACCCGGACCCGGACCCTTAACTGGACCCGGACCCGGACCCGGACCCGGACCCGGACACGGACCCGGACCCGGACCCGGACCCGGACCCGGACCCGGACCCGGACCCGGACCCGGACCCGGACCCTTACCCGGACCCGGACTCGGACTCGGACTCGGACCCGGACCCGGACCCGGACCCTGACCCTTACCCGGACCCGGACCCGGACCCGGACCCGGACCCGGACCCGGACCCGGACCCGGACCCGGACCTGAACCCTTACCCGGACCCGGACCCGGACCCTGACCCGGACCCTTACCCGGACCCGGACCCGGACCCTTACCCGGACCCGGACCAGGACCCAGACACGGACCCGGACCCTGACCCTGACCCGGACCCGGACCCAGACCCGGACCCGGACCCGGACCCAGACCCGGACCCTTACCCGGACCCGGACCCGGACCCGGACCCGGACCCTTACCCGGACCCGGACCCCCACTCTTACCCGGACCCGGATTCTTACTCGGACCCGGATCCGGACCCAGACCCTTACCAGGACCCGGACCTGGACACGGACCCGGACCCGGACCAAGACCCGGACCCTTACCCGGACCCGGACCCTTACCCGGACCCGGACCCTTACCCTGACCCGGACCCGGACCCGGACCCGGACCCGGACCCGGACCCGGACCAGGACCCGGACCCGGACCCGGACCCTTACCCGGACCCGGACCCGGATCCGGACCCGGACCCTTACCCGGACCGGGACCAGGACCCTTACCCGGACCCTTACCCGGACCCGGACCCGGACCCGGACCCAGACCCGGACCCGGACCAAGACCCGGACCCTTACCCGGACCCGGACCCGGACCCGGACCCTTGCCCGGACCCGGACATGGACCCGGACCCTTACCCGGACCCGGACCCGGACCGGGACACGGACCCGGACCCAGACCCGGACCCGGACCCGGACCCGGAACCGGACCCGGACCCGGACCCGGACCCGGACCCGGACCCGGACCCGGACCCGGACCGGGACCGGGACCGGGATCAGGACCCTTACCCGGACCCGGAACCCCACTCTTACCCGGACCCGGATCCTTACTCGGACCCGGATCCAGACCCGGACCCTTACCCGGACCTGGACCCGGACCCTTACCCGGATCCGGACCCGGACCCGGACCCGGACGCTTACCCAAACCCGGAACCGGACCCGGACCCGGACCCGGACCCGGACCCTTACCCTGACCCGGACCCGGACCCGGACCCGGACACGGACCAGGACCCGAACCCTTACCCGGATCCGGACCAGGACCCAGACCGGGACCCGGACCCTTACCCGGACCCGGACCCGGACCCTTACCCGGACCCGGACCCTGACCCGGACCCGGACCCGGACCCGGACACGGACACGGACCCGGACCCGGACCCGGACCGGGACTGGGACCGGGACCAGGACCCTTACACGGACCCGGATCCGGACCCGGACTCGGACCCCGACCCGGACCCGGACCCGGACACGAACCCGGACCCTTACCCGGACCCGGACCCTTAACCGGACCCGGACCCGGACCCGGACCCGGAACCGGACCCGGACCCCGACCCGGACCCGGACCCGGACCCGGACCCGGACCCGGACCCTTACCCGGACCCGGACCCTGACCCGGACCCGGACCTGGACCCGGACCCGGACACGGACACGGACCCGGACCCGGACCGGGACTGGGACCGGGATCAGGACCCTTACACGGACCCGGATCCGGACCCGGACTCGGACCCCGACCCGGACCCGGACCCGGACACGAACCCGGACCCTTACCCGGACCCGGACCCTTAACCGGACCCGGACCCGGACCCGGAACCGGACCCGGACCCGGACCCGGACCCGGACCCGGACCCGGACCCGGACCCGGACCCGGACCCTTACCCGGACCCGGACTCGGACTCGGACTCGGACCCGGACCCGGACCCGGACCCGGACCCTTACACGGACCCGGACCTGAACCCTTACCCGGACCCGGACCCGGACCCGGACCCGGACCCTTACCCGGACCCGGACCCGGACCCTTACCCGGACCCGGACCAGGACCCAGACACGGACCCGGACCCTGACCCTGACCCGGACCCGGACCCAGACCCGGACCCGGACCCGGACCCAGACCCGGACCCTTACCCGGACCCGGACCCGGACCCGGACCCGGACCCTTACCCGGACCCGGACCCCCACTCTTACCCGGACCCGGATTCTTACTCGGACCCGGATCCGGACCCAGACCCTTACCAGGACCCGGACCCGGACACGGACCCGGACCCGGACCAAGACCCGGACCCTTACCCGGACCCGGACCCTTACCCGGACCCGGACCCTTACCCGGACCCGGACCCGGACCCGGACCCTGACCCGGACCCGGACACGGACCCGGACACGGACCCGGACCCGAACCCTTACCCGGATCCGGACCAGGACCCGGACCGGGACCCGGACCCTTACCCGGACCCGGACCCGGACCCTTACCCGGACCCGGACCCTGACCCGGACCCGGACCTGGACCCGGACCCGGACACGGACACGGACCCGGACCCGGACCGGGACTGGGACCGGGATCAGGACCCTTACACGGACCCGGATCCGGACCCGGACTCGGACCCCGACCCGGACCCGGACCCTGACACGAACCCGGACCCTTACCCGGACCCGGACCCTTAACTGGACCCGGACCCGGACCCGGAACCGGACCCGGACACGGACCCGGACCCGGACCCGGACCCGGACCCGGACCCGGACCCGGACCCGGACCCGGACCCGGACCCTTACCCGGACCCGGACTCGGACTCGGACTCGGACCCGGACCCGGACCCGGACCCTGACCCTTACCCGGACCCGGACCCGGACCCGGACCCGGACCCGGACCCGGACCCGGACCCGGACCCGGACCCGGACCCGGACCTGAACCCTTACCCGGACCCGGACCCGGACCCGGACCCGGACCCTTACCCGGACCCTTACCCGGACCCGGACCAGGACCCAGACACGGACCCGGACCCTGACCCTGACCCGGACCCGGACCCAGACCCGGACCCGGACCCGGACCCAGACCCGGACCCTTACCCGGACCCGGACCCGGACCCGGACCCGGACCCTTACCCGGACCCGGACCCCCACTCTTACCCGGACCCGGATTCTTACTCGGACCCGGATCCGGACCCAGACCCTTACCAGGACCCGGACCTGGACACGGACCCGGACCCGGACCAAGACCCGGACCCTTACCCGGACCCGGACCCTTACCCGGACCCGGACCCTTACCCTGACCCGGACCCGGACCCGGACCCGGACCCGGACCCGGACCCGGACCAGGACCCGGACCCGGACCCGGACCCTTACCCGGACCCGGACCCGGATCCGGACCCGGACCCTTACCCGGACCGGGACCAGGACCCTTACCCGGACCCTTACCCGGACCCGGACCCGGACCCGGACCCGGACCCGGACCCGGACCCGGACCAGGACCCGGACCCTTACCCGGACCCGGACCCGGACCCGGACCCTTGCCCGGACCCGGACATGGACCCGGACCCTTACCCGGACCCGGACCCGGACCGGGACCCGGACCCGGACCCAGACCCGGACCCGGACCCGGACCCGGAACCGGACCCGGACCCGGACCCGGACCCGGACCCGGACCCGGACCCGGACCCGGACCCGGACCGGGACCGGGACCGGGATCAGGACCCTTACCCGGACCCGGAACCCCACTCTTACCCGGACCCGGATCCTTACTCGGACCCGGATCCAGACCCGGACCCTTACCCGGACCTGGACCCGGACCCTTACCCGGATCCGGACCCGGACCCGGACCCGGACGCTTACCCAAACCCGGAACCGGACCCGGACCCGGACCCGGACCCGGACCCTTACCCTGACCCGGACCCGGACCCGGACACGGACACGGACACGGACCCGGACCCGAACCCTTACCCGGATCCGGACCAGGACCCAGACCGGGACCCGGACCCTTACCCGGACCCGGACCCGGACCCTTACCCGGACCCGGACCCTGACCCGGACCCGGACCCGGACCCGGACACGGACACGGACCCGGACCCGGACCCGGACCGGGACTGGGACCGGGACCAGGACCCTTACACGGACCCGGATCCGGACCCGGACTCGGACCCCGACCCGGACCCGGACCCGGACACGAACCCGGACCCTTACCCGGACCCGGACCCTTAACCGGACCCGGACCCGGACCCGGACCCGGAACCGGACCCGGACCCCGACCCGGACCCGGACCCGGACCCGGACCCGGACCCGGACCCGGACCCTTACCCGGACCCGGACCCTGACCCGGACCCGGACCTGGACCCGGACCCGGACACGGACACGGACCCGGACCCGGACCGGGACTGGGACCGGGATCAGGACCCTTACACGGACCCGGATCCGGACCCGGACTCGGACCCCGACCCGGACCCGGACCCGGACACGAACCCGGACCCTTACCCGGACCCGGACCCTTAACCGGACCCGGACCCGGACCCGGACCCGGACCCGGACCCGGACCCGGACCCGGACCCGGACCCGGACCCGGACCCGGACCCGGACCCGGACCCGGACCCTTACCCGGACCCGGACTCGGACTCGGACTCGGACCCGGACCCGGACCCGGACCCGGACCCTTACACGGACCCGGACCTGAACCCTTACCCGGACCCGGACCCGGACCCGGACCCGGACCCTTACCCGGACCCGGACCCGGACCCTTACCCGGACCCGGACCAGGACCCAGACACGGACCCGGACCCTGACCCTGACCCGGACCCGGACCCAGACCCGGACCCGGACCCGGACCCAGACCCGGACCCTTACCCGGACCCGGACCCGGACCCGGACCCGGACCCTTACCCGGACCCGGACCCCCACTCTTACCCGGACCCGGATTCTTACTCGGACCCGGATCCGGACCCAGACCCTTACCAGGACCCGGACCCGGACACGGACCCGGACCCGGACCCGGACCCTTACACGGACCCGGACCTGAACCCTTACCCGGACCCGGACCCGGACCCGGACCCTTACCCGGACCCGGACCCGGACCCTTACCCGGACCCGGACCAGGACCCAGACACGGACCCGGACCCTGACCCTGACCCGGACCCGGACCCAGACCCGGACCCGGACCCGGACCCAGACCCGGACCCTTACCCGGACCCGGACCCGGACCCGGACCCGGACCCTTACCCGGACCCGGACCCCCACTCTTACCCGGACCCGGATTCTTACTCGGACCCGGATCCGGACCCAGACCCTTACCAGGACCCGGACCCGGACACGGACCCGGACCCGGACCAAGACCCGGACCCTTACCCGGACCCGGACCCTTACCCGGACCCGGACCCTTACCCGGACCCGGACCCGGACCCGGACCCGGACCCGGACCCGGACCCGGACCAGGACCCGGACCCGGACCCGGACCCGGACCCTTACCCGGACCCGGACCCGGATCCGGACCCGGACCCTTACCCGGACCGGGACCAGGACCCTTACCCGGACCCTTACCCGGACCCGGACCCGGACCCGGACCCGGACCCGGACCCGGACCAAGACCCGGACCCTTACCCGGACCCGGACCCGGACCCGGACCCTTGCCCGGACCCGGACATGGACCCGGACCCTTACCCGGACCCGGACCCGGACATGGACGCGGACCCGGACAAGGACCCGGACCCGGACCCGGACCCGGACCCGGACCCTTACCCGGACCCGGACCCGGACCCTTGCCCGGACCCGGACCCGGACCCGGACCCGGACCCGGACCAGGACCCGGACCCGGACCCGGACCCTTACCCGGACCCGGACCCGGATCCGGACCCGGACCCTTACCCGGACCGGGACCAGGACCCTTACCCGGACCCTTACCCGGACCCGGACCCGGACCCGGACCCGGACCCGGACCCGGACCAAGACCCGGACCCTTACCCGGACCCGGACCCGGACCCGGACCCTTGCCCGGACCCGGACATGGACCCGGACCCTTACCCGGACCCGGACCCGGACATGGACGCGGACCCGGACAAGGACCCGGACCCGGACCCGGACCCGGACCCGGACCCTTACCGGGACCCGGACCCGGACCCAGACCCGGACCCGGACCCGGACCCGGACCCGGACCCGGACCCGGACCCGGACCCGGACCCGGACCGGGACCGGGACCGGGATCAGGACCCTTACCCGGACCCGGAACCCCACTCTTACCCAGACCCGGATCCTTACTCGGACCCGGATCCAGACCCGGACCCTTACCCGGACCTGGACCCGGACCCTTACCCGGATCCGGACCCGGACCCGGACCCGGACGCTTACCCAAACCCGGAACCGGACCCGGACCCGGACCCGGACCCGGACCCTTACCCTGACCCGGACCCGGACCCGGACCCGGACCCGGACACGGACCCGGACCCGAACCCTTACCCGGATCCGGACCAGGACCCGGACCGGGACCCGGACCCTTACCCGGACCCGGACCCGGACCCTTACCCGGACCCGGACCCTGACCCGGACCCGGACCCGGACCCGGACCCGGACACGGACACGGACCCGGACCCGGACCGGGACTGGGACCGGGACCAGGACCCTTACACGGACCCGGATCCGGACCCGGACTCGGACCCCGACCCGGACCCGGACCCGGACACGAACCCGGACCCTTACCCGGACCCGGACCCTTAACCGGACCCGGACCCGGACCCGGACCCGGAACCGGACCCGGACCCCGACCCGGACCCGGACCCGGACCCGGACCCGGACCCGGACCCGGACCCGGACCCGGACCCTTACCCGGACCCGGACCCGGACTCGGACTCGGACCCGGACCCGGACCCGGACCCGGACCCTTACCCGGACCCGGACCCGGACCCGGACCCGGACCCGGACCCGGACCCGGACCCGGACCCGGACCCGGACCTGAACCCTTACCCGGATCCGGACCCGGACCCGGACCCTTACCCGGACCCGGACCCGGACCCTTACCCGGACCCGGACCAGGACCCAGACACGGACCCGGACCCTGACCCGGACCCGGACCCAGACCCGGACCCGGACCCGGACCCAGACCCGGACCCTTACCCGGACCCGGACCCGGACCCGGACCCGGACCCTTACCCGGACCCGGACCCCCACTCTTACCCGGACCCGGATCCTTACTCGGACCCGGATCCGGACCCAGACCCTTACCAGGACCCGGACCCTTACCCTGACCCGGACACGGACCCGGACCCAAACCCGGACCCTTACCCGGACGAGGACCCGGACCCGGACCCGGACCCGGACCCTTACACGGACCCGGACCCCCACTCTTACCCGGACCCGGACACTTACTCGGACCCGGATCCGGACCCGGACCCTTACCCGGACCCGGACCCGGACCCGGACCCGGACCCGGACCCGGACCCGGACCCGGACCCTTAACCGGACCCGGACCCGGACCCGGACCCGGACCCTTACCCGGACCCGGACCCGGACCCGGACCCGGACCCGGACCCGGACCCGGACCCGGACCCGGACCCGGACCTGGACACGGACACGGACCCTTACCCGGACCCGGACCCGGACCCGGACCCGGACCCGAACCCTTACCCGGACCCTTACACGGACCAGGACCCGGACCCGGACGCGGACCCGGACCCAGACCCGGACCCGGACCCAGACACGGACCCGGACACTGACCCGGACCCGGACCCGGACCCGGACCCGGACCCGGACCCGGACCCGGACCCTTACCCGGACCCGGACCCCCACTCTTACCCAGACCCGGATCCTTACTCGGACCCGGATCCAGACCCGGACCCTTACCCGGACCTGGACCCGGACCCTTACCCGTATCCGGACCTGGACCCGGACCCGGACGCTTACCCAAACCCGGACCCGGACCTGGACCCGGACCCGGACCCGGACCCTTACCCGGACCCGGACCCGGACTCGGACTCGGACCCGGACCCGGACCCGGACCCGGACCCTTACCCGGACCCGGACCCGGACCCGGACCCGGACCCGGACCCGGACCCGGACCCGGACCCGGACCCGGACCCGGACCTGAACCCTTACCCGGATCCGGACCCGGACCCGGACCCTTACCCGGACCCGGACCCGGACCCTTACCCGGACCCGGACCAGGACCCAGACACGGACCCGGACCCTGACCCGGACCCGGACCCAGACCCGGACCCGGACCCGGACCCAGACCCGGACCCTTACCCGGACCCGGACCCGGACCCGGACCCGGACCCTTACCCGGACCCGGACCCCCACTCTTACCCGGACCCGGATCCTTACTCGGACCCGGATCCGGACCCAGACCCTTACCAGGACCCGGACCCTTACCCTGACCCGGACACGGACCCGGACCCAAACCCGGACCCTTACCCGGACGAGGACCCGGACCCGGACCCGGACCCGGACCCTTACACGGACCCGGACCCCCACTCTTACCCGGACCCGGACACTTACTCGGACCCGGATCCGGACCCGGACCCTTACCCGGACCCGGACCCGGACCCGGACCCGGACCCGGACCCGGACCCGGACCCGGACCCTTAACCGGACCCGGACCCGGACCCGGACCCGGACCCTTACCCGGACCCGGACCCGGACCCGGACCCGGACCCGGACCCGGACCCGGACCCGGACCCGGACCCGGACCCGGACCCGGACCTGGACACGGACACGGACCCTTACCCGGACCCGGACCCGGACCCGGACCCGGACCCGAACCCTTACCCGGACCCTTACACGGACCAGGACCCGGACCCGGACGCGGACCCGGACCCAGACCCGGACCCGGACCCAGACACGGACCCGGACACTGACCCGGACCCGGACCCGGACCCGGACCCGGACCCGGACCCGGACCCGGACCCTTACCCGGACCCGGACCCCCACTCTTACCCGGACCCGGATCCTTACTCGGACCCGGATCCAGACCCGGACCCTTACCCGGACCTGGACCCGGACCCTTACCCGGATCCGGACCTGGACCCGGACCCGGACGCTTACCCAAACCCGGACCCGGACCCGGACCCGGACCCGGACCTTTACCCGGACCCGGACCCGGACCCGGACCCGGACCCGGAACCGGAACCGGAACCGGAACCGGAACCGGAACCGGACCCTTACCAGGACCCGGACCCGGAACCGGACCCGGACCCAGACCCTGACCCGGACCCGGACCCGGACCCTTACCCGGACACGGACCCGGACCCGAACCCTTACCCGGATCCGGACCAGGACCCGGACCGGGACCCGGACCCTTACCCGGACCCGGACCCGGAACCTTATCTGGACCCGGACCCGGACCCGGACCCGGACCCGGATCTGGACCCGGACCCTTGCCCGGACCCGGACCCGGACCCAGACCCGGACCCGGACCCGGAACCTTATCTGGACCCGGACCCGGACCCGGACCCGGACCCGGATCTGGACCCGGACCCTTGCCCGGACCCGGACCCGGACCCAGACCCGGACCCGGACCCGGACATGGACCCGGACCCTTACCCGGACCCTTACCCGGACCCGGACCCTTACCCGGACCCGGATCCTTACCCGGACCCGGACCCGGACCCGGACCCGGACCCGGACCCGGACCCGGACCCGGACCCGGACCCGGACCAGGACCCGGACCCGGACCCGGACCCTTACCCGGACCCGGACCCGGATCCGGACCCGGACCCTTACCTGGACCCGGACCCGGACCCGGACCAGGACCCGGACCCGGACCCGGACCCTTACCCGGACCCGGACCCGGACCCGGACCAGGACCCGGACCCGGACCCGGACCCTTACCCGGACCCGGACCCGGATCCGGACCCGGACCCTTACCTGGACCCGGACCCGGACCAAGACCCGGACCCTTACCCGGACCCGGACCCGGACCCGGACCCGGACCCGGACCCTTGCCCGGACCCGGACATGGACCCGGACCCTTACCCGGACCCGGACCCGGACATGGACGCGGACCCGGACCCGGACCCGGACCCGGACCCGGACCCGGACCCGGACCCGGACCCGGACCTGAACCCTTACCCGGATCCGGACCCGGACCCGGACCCTTACCCGGACCCGGACCCGGACCCTTACCCGGACCCGGACCAGGACCCAGACACGGACCCGGACCCTGACCCGGACCCGGACCCAGACCCGGACCCGGACCCGGACCCAGACCCGGACCCTTACCCGGACCCGGACCCGGACCCGGACCCGGACCCTTACCCGGACCCGGACCCCCACTCTTACCCGGACCCGGATCCTTACTCGGACCCGGATCCGGACCCAGACCCTTACCAGGACCCGGACCCTTACCCTGACCCGGACACGGACCCGGACCCAAACCCGGACCCTTACCCGGACGAGGACCCGGACCCGGACCCGGACCCGGACCCTTACACGGACCCGGACCCCCACTCTTACCCGGACCCGGACACTTACTCGGACCCGGATCCGGACCCGGACCCTTACCCGGACCCGGACCCGGACCCGGACCCGGACCCGGACCCGGACCCGGACCCGGACCCTTAACCGGACCCGGACCCGGACCCGGACCCGGACCCTTACCCGGACCCGGACCCGGACCCGGACCCGGACCCGGACCCGGACCCGGACCCGGACCCGGACCCGGACCTGGACACGGACACGGACCCTTACCCGGACCCGGACCCGGACCCGGACCCGGACCCGAACCCTTACCCGGACCCTTACACGGACCAGGACCCGGACCCGGACGCGGACCCGGACCCAGACCCGGACCCGGACCCAGACACGGACCCGGACACTGACCCGGACCCGGACCCGGACCCGGACCCGGACCCGGACCCGGACCCGGACCCTTACCCGGACCCGGACCCCCACTCTTACCCAGACCCGGATCCTTACTCGGACCCGGATCCAGACCCGGACCCTTACCCGGACCTGGACCCGGACCCTTACCCGTATCCGGACCTGGACCCGGACCCGGACGCTTACCCAAACCCGGACCCGGACCTGGACCCGGACCCGGACCCGGACCCTTACCCGGACCCGGACCCGGACTCGGACTCGGACCCGGACCCGGACCCGGACCCGGACCCTTACCCGGACCCGGACCCGGACCCGGACCCGGACCCGGACCCGGACCCGGACCCGGACCCGGACCCGGACCCGGACCTGAACCCTTACCCGGATCCGGACCCGGACCCGGACCCTTACCCGGACCCGGACCCGGACCCTTACCCGGACCCGGACCAGGACCCAGACACGGACCCGGACCCTGACCCGGACCCGGACCCAGACCCGGACCCGGACCCGGACCCAGACCCGGACCCTTACCCGGACCCGGACCCGGACCCGGACCCGGACCCTTACCCGGACCCGGACCCCCACTCTTACCCGGACCCGGATCCTTACTCGGACCCGGATCCGGACCCAGACCCTTACCAGGACCCGGACCCTTACCCTGACCCGGACACGGACCCGGACCCAAACCCGGACCCTTACCCGGACGAGGACCCGGACCCGGACCCGGACCCGGACCCTTACACGGACCCGGACCGCCACTCTTACCCGGACCCGGACACTTACTCGGACCCGGATCCGGACCCGGACCCTTACCCGGACCCGGACCCGGACCCGGACCCGGACCCGGACCCGGACCCGGACCCGGACCCTTAACCGGACCCGGACCCGGACCCGGACCCGGACCCTTACCCGGACCCGGACCCGGACCCGGACCCGGACCCGGACCCGGACCCGGACCCGGACCCGGACCCGGACCCGGACCCGGACCTGGACACGGACACGGACCCTTACCCGGACCCGGACCCGGACCCGGACCCGGACCCGAACCCTTACCCGGACCCTTACACGGACCAGGACCCGGACCCGGACGCGGACCCGGACCCAGACCCGGACCCGGACCCAGACACGGACCCGGACACTGACCCGGACCCGGACCCGGACCCGGACCCGGACCCGGACCCGGACCCGGACCCTTACCCGGACCCGGACCCCCACTCTTACCCGGACCCGGATCCTTACTCGGACCCGGATCCAGACCCGGACCCTTACCCGGACCTGGACCCGGACCCTTACCCGGATCCGGACCTGGACCCGGACCCGGACGCTTACCCAAACCCGGACCCGGACCCGGACCCGGACCCGGACCTTTACCCGGACCCGGACCCGGACCCGGACCCGGACCCGGAACCGGAACCGGAACCGGAACCGGAACCGGAACCGGACCCTTACCAGGACCCGGACCCGGAACCGGACCCGGACCCAGACCCTGACCCGGACCCGGACCCGGACCCTTACCCGGACACGGACCCGGACCCGAACCCTTACCCGGATCCGGACCAGGACCCGGACCGGGACCCGGACCCTTACCCGGACCCGGACCCGGACCCTTACCCGGACCCGGACCCTGACCCGGACCCAGACCCGGACCCAGACATGGACCCGGAACCTTACCCGGAACCGGACCTTGACCCGGACACGGACCCGGAGCCGGACCCAGACACGGACCCGGACCCGGACCCTTACCCAGACCCGGACCCGGACACGGACCCGGACCCGGACCCTTACCCAAACCCGGACCCGGACCCTTACCCGGACCCGGACCCGGACCCGGACCCGGACCCGGACCCGGACCCGGACCCTTACCCGGACCCGGACCCGGAACCTTATCTGGACCCGGACCCGGACCCGGACCCGGACCCGGATCTGGACCCGGACCCTTGCCCGGACCCGGACCCGGACCCAGACCCGGACCCGGACCCGGACATGGACCCGGACCCTTACCCGGACCCTTACCCGGACCCGGACCCTTACCCGGACCCGGATCCTTACCCGGACCCGGACCCGGACCCGGACCCGGACCCGGACCCGGACCCGGACCCGGACCCGGACCCGGACCAGGACCCGGACCCGGACCCGGACCCTTACCCGGACCCGGACCCGGATCCGGACCCGGACCCTTACCTGGACCCGGACCCGGACCCGGACCAGGACCCGGACCCGGACCCGGACCCTT
Organism: Arizona elegans; assembly: GCA_022577455.1. Taxonomy (NCBI): domain Eukaryota; kingdom Metazoa; phylum Chordata; class Lepidosauria; order Squamata; family Colubridae; genus Arizona; species Arizona elegans. The sequence goes on from JAKOOJ010000026.1 coordinate 1,627,567, forward strand.
ACCCGGACCCGGACCCGGACCCGGACCAGGACCCGGACCCGGACCCGGACCCTTACCCGGACCCGGACCCGGATCCGGACCCGGACCCTTACCTGGACCCGGACCCGGACCAAGACCCGGACCCTTACCCGGACCCGGACCCGGACCCGGACCCGGACCCGGACCCTTGCCCGGACCCGGACATGGACCCGGACCCTTACCCGGACCCGGACCCGGACATGGACGCGGACCCGGACCCGGACCCGGACCCGGACCCGGACCCGGACCCGGACCCTTACCCGGACCGGGACCCGGACCCGGACACGGACCCGGACCCGGACCCGGACCCGGACCCGGACCTGGACCCGGAACCGGACCCGGACCCGGACCCGGACCTGGACCCGGACCCGGACCCGGACCCGGACCCGGACCGGGACCGGGACCGGGATCAGGACCCTTACCCGGACCCGGACCCCCACTCTTACCCGGACCCGGATCCTTACTCGGACCCGGATCCAGACCCGGACCCTTACCCGGACCTGGACCCGGACCCTTACCCGGATCCGGACCCGGACCCGGACCCGGACGCTTACCCAAACCCGGACCCGGACCCGGACCTGGACCCGGACCCTTACCCTGACCCGGACCCGGACCCGGACCCGGAAACGGACCCGGACCCGAACCCTTACCCGGATCCGGACCAGGACCCGGACCGGGACCCGGACCCTTACCCGGACCCGGACCCGGACCCTTACCTGGACCCGGACCCTTACCCTGACCCGGACCCGGACCCGGACCCGGAAACGGACCCGGACCCGAACCCTTACCCGGATCCGGACCAGGACCCGGACCGGGACCCGGACCCTTACCCGGACCCGGACCCGGACCCTTACCCGGACCCGGACCCTGACCCGGACCCGGACCCGGACCCGGACACGGACACGGACCCGGACCCGGACCGGGACTGGGACCGGGACCAGGACCCTTACACGGACCAGGATCCGGACCCGGACTCGGACCCCGACCCGGACCCGGACCCGGACACGAACCCGGACCCTTACCCGGACCCGGACCCTTAACCGGACCCGGACCCGGACCCGGAACCGGAACCGGACCCGGACCCGGACCCGGACCCGGACCCGGACCCGGACCCTTACCCGGACCCGGACCCGGACTCGGACTCGGACCCGGACCCGGACCCGGACCCGGACCCTTACCCGGACCCGGACCTGGACCCGGACCCGGACCCGGACCCGGACCCGGACCCGGACCCGGACCCGGACCCCGACACGGACCCGGACACGTACCCGGACCCGGACCCTTACACGGACCCGGACCCGGACCCAGACACGGACCCGGACCCGGACCCTTACCCAGACCCGGACCCGGACACGGACCCGGACCCGGACCCTTACCCAAACCCGGACCCGGACCCTTACCCGGACCCGGACCCGGACCCGGACCCGGACCCGGACCCGGACCCGGACCCGGACCCGAACACTTAACCGGACCCGGACCCAGACCCGGACCCTTACCCGGACCCGGACCCGGATCTGGACCCGGACCCTTGCCCGGACCCGGACCCGGACCCGGACCCGGACCCGGACCCGGACCCGGACCCAGACCCGGACCCTTACCCGGACCCGGACCCGGACCCAGACCCGGACCCTTACCCGGACCCGGACCCCCACTCTTACCCGGACCCGGATCCTTACTCGGACCCGGATCCGGACCCAGACCCTTACCAGGACCCGGACCCTTACCCTGACCCGGACACGGACCCGGACCCAAACCCGGACCCTTACCCGGACGCGGACCCGGACCCGGACCCTTACACGGACCCGGACCCCCACTCTTACCCGGACCCGGACCCTTACTCGGACCCGGATCCGGACCCGGACCCTTACCCGGACCCGGACCCGGACCTGGACCCGGACCCGGACCCGGACCCGGACCCGGACCCGGACCCGGACCCGGACCCGGACCCGGACCCGGACCTGGACACGGACCCGGACCCTTACCCAGACCCGGACACGGACCCTTACCCGGACCCGGACCCGGACCCGGACCCGGACCCGAACCCTTACCCGGACCCTTACACGGACCAGGACCCGGACCCGGACGCGGATCCGGACCCAGACCCGGACCCGGACCCAGACACGGACCCGGACACTGACCCGGACCCGGACCCGGACCCGGACCCGGACCCGGACCCGGACCCGGACCCTTACCCGGACCCGGACCCCCACTCTTACCCGGACCCGGATCCTTACTCGGACCCGGATCCAGACCCGGACCCTTACCCGGACCTGGACCCGGACCCTTACCCGGATCCGGACCCGGACCCGGACCCGGACGCTTACCCAAACCCGGACCCGGACCCGGACCCGGACCCGGACCTTTACCCGGACCCGGACCCGGACCCGGACCCGGACCCGGAACCGGAACCGGAACCGGACCCTTACCAGGACCCGGACCCGGAACCGGACCCGGACCCAGACCCTGACCCGGACCCGGACCCGGACCCTTACCCGGACACGGACCCGGACCCGAACCCTTACCCGGATCCGGACCAGGACCCGGACCGGGACCCGGACCCTTACCCGGACCCGGACCCGGACCCTTACCCGGACCCGGACCCTGACCCGGACCCAGACCCGGACCCAGACATGGACCCGGAACCTTACCCGGAACCGGACCTTGACCCGGACACGGACCCGGACCCGGACCCTTACCCAAACCCGGACCCTTACCCGGACCCAGACCCGGACCCGGACACGGACACGGACCCGGACCCGAACCCTTACCCGGATCCGGACCAGGACCCGGACCGGGACCCGGACCCTTACCCGGACCCGGACCCGGACCCTTACCCGGACCCGGACCCTGACCCGGACCCGGACCCGGACCCGGACACGGACACGGACACGGACCCGGACCGGGACTGGGACCGGGACCAGGACCCTTACACGGACCCGGATCCGGACACGGACTCGGACCCCGACCCGGACCCGGACCCGGACACGAACCCGGACGCTTACCCGGACCCGGACCCTTAACCGGACCCGGACCCGGACCCGGACCCGGAACCGGACCCGGACCCGGACCCGGACCCGGACCCGGACCCGGACCCGGAACCGGACCCGGACCCGGACCCGGACCCGGACCCGGACCCGGACCCGGACCCGGACCCGGACCCGGACCCGGACCGGGACCGGGACCGGGATCAGGACCCTTACCCGGACCCGGACCCCCACTCTTACCCGGACCCGGATCCTTACTCGGACCCGGATCCAGACCCGGACCCTTACCCGGACCTGGACCCGGACCCTTACCCGGATCCGGACCCGGACCCGGACCCGGACGCTTACCCAAACCCGGACCCGGACCCGGACCCGGACCCGGACCCTTACCCTTACCCGGACCCGGACACGGACACGGACACGGACCCGGACCCGAACCCTTACCCGGATCCGGACCAGGACCCGGACCGGGACCCGGACCCTTACCCGGACCCGGACCCGGACCCTTACCCGGACCCGGACCCTGACCCGGACCCGGACCCGGACCCGGACCCGGACCCGGACACGGACACGGACCCGGACCCGGACCGGGACTGGGACCGGGACCAGGACCCTTACACGGACCCGGATCCGGACCCGGACTCGGACCCCGACCCGGACCCGGACCCGGACACGAACCCGGACCCTTACCCGGACCCGGACCCTTAACCGGACCCGGACCCGGACCCGGAACCGGAACCGGACCCGGACCCGGACCCGGACCCGGACCCGGACCCGGACCCGGACCCTTACCCGGACCCGGACCCTTACCCGGACCCGGACCCGGACTCGGACCCGGACCCGGACCCGGACCCGGACCCGGACCCTTACCCGGACCCGGACCCGGACCCGGACCCGGACCCGGACCCGGACCCGGACCCGGACCCGGACCCCGACACGGACCCGGACACGGACCCGGACCCGGACCCTTACACGGACCCGGACCCGGACCCAGACACGGACCCGGACCCGGACCCTTATCCAGACCCGGACCCGGACACGGACCCGGACCCGGACCCTTACCCAAACCCGGACCCGGACCCGGACCCTTACCCGGACCCGGACCCGGACCCGGACCCGGACCCGGACCCTTACCCAAACCCGGACCCGGACCCTTACCCGGACCCAGACCCGGACCCTTACCCGGACCCGGACCCGGAACCTTATCTGGACCCGGACCCGGACCCGGACCCGGACCCGGATCTGGACCCGGACCCTTGCCCGGACCCGGACCCGGACCCAGACCCGGACCCGGACACGGACATGGACCCGGACCCTTACCCGGACCCTTAACCGGACCCGGACCCTTACCCGGACCCGGACCCTTACCCGGACCCGGACCCGGACCCGGACCCGGACCCGGACCCGGACCCGGACCCGGACCCTTACCCGGACCCGGACCCGGATCCGGACCCGGACCCTTACCCGGACCGGGACCAGGACCCTTACCCGGACCCTTACCCGGACCCGGACCCGGACCCGGACCCGGACCCGGACCCGGACCAAGACCCGGACCCTTACCCGGACCCGGACCCAGACCCGGACCCGGACCCTTGCCCGGACCCGGACATGGACCCGGACCCTTACCCGGACCCGGACCCGGACATGGACGCGGACCCGGACCCGGACCCGGACCCGGACCCGGACCCGGACCCTTACCCGGACCGGGACCCGGACCCGGACCCGGACCCGGACACGGACCCGGACAGGGACCCGGAATCGGACCCGGACCGGGACCGGGACCGGGACCGGGACAAGGACCCTTACACGGACCCGGACCCGGACCCGGACTCGGACCCGGACCCGGACCCGGACCCGGACCCGAACCCGGACCCTTACCCGGACCCGGACCCTTAACCGGACCCGGACCCGGACCCGGAACCGGACCCGGACCCGGACCCGGACCCGGACCCGGACCCGGACCCGGACCCGGACCCGGACCCGGACCCTTACCCGGACCCGGACCCGGACCCGGACCCGGACCCTTACCCGGACCCGGACCCGGACCCGGACCCGGACCCGGACCCGGACCCGGACCCGGACCCGGACCTGAACCCTTACCCGGATCCGGACCCGGACCCGGACCCGGACCCTTACCCGGACCCGGACCCGGACCCTTACCCGGACCCGGACCAGGACCCAGACACGGACCCGGACCCTGACCCGGACCCGGACCCAGACCCTGACCCGGACCCGGACCCAGACCCGGACCCTTACCCGGACCCGGACCCGGACCCAGACCCGGACCCTTACCCGGACCCGGACCCCCACTCTTACCCGGACCCGGATCCTTACTCGGACCCGGATCCGGACCCAGACCCTTACCAGGACCCGGACCCTTACCCTGACCCGGACACGGACCCGGACCCAAACCCGGACCCTTACCCGGACGCGGACCCGGACCCGGACCCTTACACGGACCCGGACCCCCACACTTACCCGGACCCGGACCCTTACTCGGACCCGGATCCGGACCCGGACCCTTACCCGGACCCGGACCCGGACCTGGACCCGGACCCGGACCCGGACCCGGACCCGGACCCGGACCCTTAACCGGACCCGGACCCGGACCCAGACCCTTACCCGGACCCGGACCCGGACCCGGACCCGGACCCGGACCCGGACCCGGACCTGGACACGGACCCGGACCCTTACCCAGACCCGGACACGGACCCTTACCCGGACCCGGACCCGGACCCGGACCCGGACCCGAACCCTTACCCGGACCCTTACACGGACCAGGACCCTTACCCGGACCCGGACCCGGACCCGGACCCGGACCCGGACCCGGACCCGGACCTGGACCCGGACCCTTACCCGGACCCGGACCCGGACCCGGACCCGGACCCTTACCCGGACCCGGACCCGGACCCGGACCCGGACCCGGACCCGGACCCGGACCCGGACCTGATCCCTTACCCGGATCCGGACCCGGACCCGGACCCGGACCCTTACCCGGACCCGGACCCGGACCCTTACCCTGACCCGGACCAGGACCCAGACACGGACCCGGACCCTGACCCGGACCCGGACCCAGACCCGGACCCGGACCCGGACCCAGACCCGGACCCTTACCCGGACCCGGACCCGGACCCAGACCCGGACCCTTACCCGGACCCGGACCCCCACTCTTACCCGGACCCGGATCCTTACTCGGACCCGGATCCGGACCCAGACCCTTACCAGGACCCGGACCCTTACCCTGACCCGGACACGGACCCGGACCCAAACCCGGACCCTTACCCGGACGCGGACCCGGACCCGGACCCTTACACGGACCCGGACCCCCACACTTACCCGGACCCGGACCCTTACTCGGACCCGGATCCGGACCCGGACCCTTACCCGGACCCGGACCCGGACCTGGACCCGGACCCGGACCCGGACCCGGACCCGGACCCGGACCCGGACCCGGACCCGGACCCTTAACCGGACCCGGACCCGGACCCAGACCCTTACCCGGACCCGGACCCGGACCCGGACCCGGACCCGGACCCGGACCTGGACACGGACCCGGACCCTTACCCAGACCCGGACACGGACCCTTACCCGGACCCGGACCCGGACCCGGACCCGGACCCGAACCCTTACCCGGACCCTTACACGGACCAGGACCCGGACCCGGACGCGGACCCGGACCCAGACCCGGACCCGGACCCAGACACGGACCCGGACACTGACCCGGACCCGGACCCGGACCCGGACCCGGACCCGGACCCGGACCCGGACCCTTACCCGGACCCGGACCCCCACTCTTACCCGGACCCGGATCCTTACTCGGACCCGGATCCAGACCCGGACCCTTACCCGGACCTGGACCCGGACCCTTACCCGGATCCGGACCCGGACCCGGACCCGGACGCTTACCCAAACCCGGACCCGGACCCGGACCCGGACCCGGACCTTTACCCGGACCCGGACCCGGACCCGGACCCGGAACCGGAACCGGAACCGGAACCGGACCCTTACCAGGACCCGGACCCGGAACCGGACCCGGACCCAGACCCTGACCCGGACCCGGACCCGGACCCTTACCCGGACACGGACCCGGACCCGAACCCTTACCCGGATCCGGACCAGGACCCGGACCGGGACCCGGACCCTTACCCGGACCCGGACCCGGACCCTTACCCGGACCCGGACCCTGACCCAGACCCAGACCCGGACCCAGACATGGACCCGGAACCTTACCCGGAACCGGACCTTGACCCGGACACGGACCCGGACCCGGACCCAGACACGGACCCGGACCCGGACCCTTACCCAGACCCGGACCCGGACACGGACCCGGACCCGGACCCTTACCCAAACCCGGACCCGGACCCTTACCCGGACCCGGACCCGGACCCGGACCCGGACCCGGACCCGGACCCGGACCCGAACACTTAACCGGACCCGGACCCGGACCCGGACCCTTACCCGGACCCGGACCCGGAACCTTATCTGGACCCGGACCCGGACCCGGACCCGGACCCGGATCTGGACCCGGACCCTTGCCCGGACCCGGACCCGGACCCAGACCCGGACCCGGACCCGGACATGGACCCGGACACTTACCCGGACCCTTACCCGGACCCGGACCCTTACCCGGACCCGGACCCTTACCCGGACCCGGACCCGGACCCGGACCCGGACCCGGACCCGGACCCGGACCAGGACCCGGACCCGGACCCGGACCCTTACCCGGACCCGGACCCGGATCCGGACCCGGACCCTTACCCGGACCGGGACCAGGACCCTTACCCGGACCCTTACCCGGACCCGGACCCGGACCCGGACCCGGACCCGAACCAAGACCCGGACCCTTACCCGGACCCTGACCCGGACCCGGACCCGGACCCTTGCCCGGACCCGGACATGGACCCGGACCCTTACCCGGACCCGGACCCGGACATGGACGCGGACCCGGACCCGGACCCGGACCCGGACCCGGACCCGGACCCGGACCCTTACCCGGACCGGGACCCGGACCCGGACACGGACCCGGACCCGGACCCGGACCGGGACCCGGACCCGGACCCGGAACCGGACCCGGACCCGGACCCGGACCTGGACCCGGACCCGGACCCGGACCCGGACCCGGACCCGGACCCGGACCCGGACCCGGACCCGGACCTGGACCCGGACCCTTACCCGGATCCGGACCCGGACCCGGACCCGGACGCTTACCCAAACCCGTACCCGGACCCGGACCCGGACCCGGACCCTTACCCTGACCCTGACCCGGACCCGGACCCGGACCCGGACACGGACCCGGACCCGAACCCTTACCCGGATCCGGACCAGGACCCGGACCGGGACCCGGACCCTTACCCGGACCCGGACCCGGACCCTTACCCGGACCCGGACCCTGACCCGGACCCGGACCCGGACCCGGACACGGACACGGACACGGACCCGGACCCGGACCGGGACTGGGACCGGGACCAGGACCCTTACACGGACCCGGATCCGGACCCGGACTCGGACCCCGAACCGGACCCGGACCCGGACACGAACCCGGACCCTTACCCGGACCCGGACCCTTAACCGGACCCGGACCCGGACCCGGACCCGGAACCGGAACCGGACCCGGACCCGGACCCGGACCCGGACCCGGACCCGGACCCTTACCCGGACCCGGACCCGGACCCGGACCCGGACCCGGACCCGGACCCGGACCCGGACCCGAACACTTAACCGGACCCGGACCCGGACCCGGACCCTTACCCGGACCCGGACCCGGAACCTTATCTGGACCCGGACCCGGACCCGGACCCGGACCCGGATCTGGACCCGGACCCTTGCCCGGACCCGGACCCGGACCCAGACCCGGACCCGGACCCGGACATGGACCCGGACCCTTACCCGGACCCTTACCCGGACCCGGACCCTTACCCGGACCCGGACCCTTACCCGGACCCGGACCCGGACCCGGACCCGGACCCGGACCCGGACCCGGACCAGGACCCGGACCCGGACCCGGACCCGGACCCTTACCCGGACCCGGACCCGGATCCGGACCCGGACCCTTACCCGGACCGGGACCAGGACCCTTACCCGGACCCTTACCCGGACCCGGACCCGGACCCGGACCCGGACCCGGACCCGAACCAAGACCCGGACCCTTACCCGGACCCGGACCCGGACCCGGACCCGGACCCTTGCCCGGACCCGGACATGGACCCGGACCCTTACCCGGACCCGGACCCGGACCCGGACATGGACGCGGACCCGGACCCGGACCCGGACCCGGACCCGGACCCGGACCCTTACCCGGACCGGGACCCGGACCCGGACCCGGACCCGGACCCGGACCCGGACCCGGACCCGGACCCGGACCCGGACCCGGACCCTTACCCGGACCCGGACCTGGACCCGGACCCGGACCCGGACCCGGACCCGGACCCGGACCGGGACCGGGACCGGGATCAGGACCCTTACCCGGACCCGGACCCGGACCTGGACCCGGACCCGGACCCGGACCCGGACCCGGACCGGGACCGGGACCGGGATCAGGACCCTTACCCGGACCCGGACCCCCACTTTTACCCGGACCCGGATCCTTACTCGGACCCGGATCCAGACCCGGACCCTTACCCGGACCTGGACCCGGACCCGTACCCGGATCCGGACCCGGACCCGGACCCGGACGCTTACCCAAACCCGGACCCGGACCCGGACCCGGACCCGGACCCGGACCCTTACCCTGACCCGGACCCGGACCCGGACCCGGACACGGACCCGGACCCGAACCCTTACCCGGATCCGGACCAGGACCCGGACCGGGACCCGGACCCTTACCCAGACCCGGACCCGGACCCTTACCCGGACCCGGACCCTGACCCGGACCCGGACCCGGACCCGGACACGGACACGGACACGGACCCGGACCCGGACCGGGACTGGGACCGGGACCAGGACCCTTACACGGACCCGGATCCGGACCCGGACTCGGACCCCGACCCGGACCCGGACCCGGACACGAACCCGGACCCTTACCCGGACCCGGACCCTTAACCGGACCCGCACCCGGACCCGGAACCGGACCCGGACCCGGACCCGCACCCGGACCCGGACCCGGACCCGGACCTGGATCCGGACCCTGACCCGGACCCGGACCCGGACCCGGACCCGGACCCGGACCCAGACCCAGACACAGACCCGGACCCTGACACGGACCCGGACCCTGACCCAGACCCGGACCCTTACCCGGACCCGGACCCGGAACCTTATCTGGACCCGGACCCGGACCCGGACCCGGACCCGGATCTGGACCCGGACCCTTGCCCGGACCCGGACCCGGACCCAGACCCGGACCCGGACCCGGACATGGACCCGGACCCTTACCCGGACCCTTAACCGGACCCGGACCCGGACCCTTACCCGGACCCGGACCCTTACCCGGACCCGGACCCGGACCCGGACCCGGACCCGGACCCGGACCCGGACCCGGACCCGGACCCGGACCCTTACCCGGACCCGGACCCGGATCCGGACCCGGACCCTTACCCGGACCCGGACCCGGACCCGGACCCGGACCCGGACCCGGACCCGGACCAAGACCCGGACCCTTACCCGGACCCGGACCCAGACCCGGACCCGGACCCTTGCCCGGACCCGGACATGGACCCGGACCCTTACCCGGACCCGGACCCGGACATGGACGCGGACCCGGACCCGGACCCGGACCCGGACCCGGACCCTTACCCGGACCGGGACCCGGACCCGGACCCGGACCCGGACACGGACCGGGACCGGGACCGGGACCGGGACAAGGACCCTTACACGGACCCGGACCCGGACCCGGACTCGGACCCGGACCCGGACCCGGACCCGGACCCGAACCCGGACCCTTACCCAGACCCGGACCCTTAACCGGACCCGGACCCGGACCCGGAACCGGACCCGGACCCGGACCCGGACCCGGACCCGGACCTGGACCCGGACCCGGACCCGGACCAGGACCCGGACCCGGACCCGGACCCGGACCCTTACCCGGACCCGGACCCGGACTCGAACTCGGACCCGGACCCGGACCCGGACCCGGACCCGAACCCGGACCCGGACCCGGACCTGGACCCGGACCCGGACCCGGACCCGGACCCGAACCCTTACCCGGACCCGGACCCGGACCCGGACCCGGACCCTTACCCGGACCCGGACCCGGACCCTTACCCGGACCCGGACCCGGACCCAGAGACGGACCCGGACCCTGACCCGGACCCGGACCCTTACCCGGACCCGGACACGGACACGGACACGGACCCAGACACGGACCCGGACCCTTACCCGGACCCGGACATGGACCCGGACCCAAACCCGGACCCTTACCCGGACGCGGACCCGGACCCGGACCCGGACCCGGACCCTTACCCGGACCTGGACCCCCACTCTTACCCGGACCCGGACCCTTACTCGGACCTGGATCCGGACCCGGACCCGGACCCGGACCCGGACCCGGACCCGAACCCTTACCCGGATCCGGACCAGGACCCGGACCGGGACCCGGACCCTTACCCAGACCCGGACCCGGACCCTTACCCGGACCCGGACCCTGACCCGGACCCGGACCCGGACCCGGACACGGACACGGACACGGACCCGGACCCGGACCGGGACTGGGACCGGGACCAGGACCCTTACACGGACCCGGATCCGGACCCGGACTCGGACCCCGACCCGGACCCGGACCCGGACACGAACCCGGACCCTTACCCGGACCCGGACCCTTAACCGGACCCGCACCCGGACCCGGAACCGGACCCGGACCCGGACCCGCACCCGGACCCGGACCCGGACCCGGACCTGGATCCGGACCCTGACCCGGACCCGGACCCGGACCCGGACCCGGACCCGGACCCGGACCCAGACACAGACCCGGACCCTGACACGGACCCGGACCCTGACCCAGACCCGGACCCTTACCCGGACCCGGACCCGGAACCTTATCTGGACCCGGACCCGGACCCGGACCCGGACCCGGATCTGGACCCGGACCCTTGCCCGGACCCGGACCCGGACCCAGACCCGGACCCGGACCCGGACATGGACCCGGACCCTTACCCGGACCCTTAACCGGACCCGGACCCGGACCCTTACCCGGACCCGGACCCTTACCCGGACCCGGACCCGGACCCGGACCCGGACCCGGACCCGGACCCGGACCCGGACCCGGACCCGGACCCTTACCCGGACCCGGACCCTTACCCGGACCCGGACCCGGACCCGGACCCGAACCCGGACCCGGACCCGGACCTGGACCCGGACCCGGACCCGGACCCGGACCCGAACCCTTACCCGGACCCGGACCCGGACCCGGACCCGGACCCTTACCCGGACCCGGACCCGGACCCTTACCCGGACCCGGACCCGGACCCAGAGACGGACCCGGACCCTGACCCGGACCCGGACCCTTACCCGGACCCGGACACGGACACGGACACGGACCCAGACACGGACCCGGACCCTTACCCGGACCCGGACATGGACCCGGACCCAAACCCGGACCCTTACCCGGACGCGGACCCGGACCCGGACCCGGACCCGGACCCTTACCCGGACCTGGACCCCCACTCTTACCCGGACCCGGACCCTTACTCGGACCTGGATCCGGACCCGGACCCGGACCCGGACCCGGACCCGGACCCGGACCCGGACACTTAACCGGACCCGGACCCGGACCCTTACCCGGACCCAGACCCGGACCCGGACCCGGACCCGGACCCGGACCCGGACCCGGACCCGGACACGGACCCGGACCCGGACCCTTACCCAGACCCGGACACGGACCCTTACCCGGACCCGGACCCGGACCCGGACATGGACGCGGACCCGGACCCGGACCCGGACATGGACGCGGACCCGGACCCGGACCCGGACCCTTACCCGGACCGGGACCCGGACCCGGACCCGGACCCGGACACGGACCCGGACACGGACACGGACACGGACACGGACCGGGACCGGGACCGGGACCGGGACAAGGACCCTTACACGGACCCGGACCCGGACCCGGACTCGGACCCGGACCCGGACCCGGACCCGGACCCGAACCCGGACCCTTACCCGGACCCGGACCCTTAACCGGACCCGGACCCGGACCCGGAACCGGACCCGGACCCGGACCCGGACCCGGACCCGGACCTGGACCCGGACCCGGACCCGGACCCGGACCCGAACCCGGACCCGGACCCGGACCTGGACCCGGACCCGGACCCGGACCCGGACTCGAACTCGGACCCGGACCCGGACCCGGACCCGGACCCGAACCCGGACCCGGACCCGGACCTGGACCCGGACCCGGACCCGGACCCGGACCCGAACCCTTACCCGGACCCGGACCCGGACCCGGACCCGGACCCTTACCCGGACCCGGACCCGGACCCTTACCCGGACCCGGACCCGGACCCAGAGACGGACCCGGACCCTGACCCGGACCCGGACCCTTACCCGGACACGGACACGGACACGGACACGGACCCAGACACGGACCCGGACCCTTACCCGGACCCGGACATGGACCCGGACCCAAACCCGGACCCTTACCCGGACGCGGACCCGGACCCGGACCCGGACCCGGACCCTTACCCGGACCTGGACCCCCACTCTTACCCGGACCCGGACCCTTACTCGGACCTGGATCCGGACCCGGACCCGGACCCGGACCCGGACCCGGACCCGGACCCGGACACTTAACCGGACACGGACCCGGACCCTTACCCGGACCTGGACCTGGACCCGGACCCCGACCCGGACCCGGACCCGGACACGGACCCTTACCCGGACCCGGACCCGGACCCGGACCCGGACCCGGACCCGAACCCTTACCCGGACCCTTACACGGACCAGGACCCGGACCCGGACGCGGACGCGGACCCGGACCCGGACCCGGACCCGGACCCAGACACGGACCCGGACACTGACCCGGACCCGGTTCCGGACCCGGACCCGGACCCCCACTCTTACCCGGACCCGGATCCTTACTCGGACCCGGATCCAGACCCAGACCCTTACCCGGATCCGGACCCGGACCCGGACCCGGACGCTTACCCAAACCCGGACCCGGACCCGGACCCGGACCCGGACCATTACCCTGACCCGGACCCGGACCCGGACCCGGACCCGGACACGGACCCGGACCCGAACCCTGACCCGGATCCGGACCAGGACCCGGACCCGGACCCGGAACCTTACCCGGACCCGGACCCGGACCCTTACCCGGACCCAGACCCTGACCCGGACCCAGACCCGGACCCAGACATGGACCCGGAACCTTACCCGGAACCGGACCTTGACCCGGACACGGACCCGGACCCGGACCCAGGCACGGACCCGGACCCGGACCCTTACCCAGACCCGGACCCGGACACGGACCCGGACCCGGACCCTTACCCAAACCCGGACCCGGACCCTTACCCGGACCCGGACCCGGACCCGGACCCGGACCCGGACCCGGACCCGAACACTTAACCGGACCTGGACCCGGACCCTTACCCGGACCCGGACCCGGACCCGGAACCTTATCTGGACCCGGACCCGGACCCGGACCCGGACCCGGATCTGGACCCGGACCCTTGCCCGGACCCGGACCCAGACCCGGACCCGGACCCGGACATGGACCCGGACCCTTACCCGGACCCTTACCCGGACCCGGACCCTTACCCGGACCCGGACCCTTACCCGGACCCGGACCCGGACCCGGACCCGGACCCGGACCAGGACCCGGACCCGGATCCGGACCCTTACCCGGACCCGGACCCGGATCCGGACCCGGACCCTTACCCGGACCGGGACCAGGACCCTTACCCGGACCCGGACCCGGACCCGGACTCGGACCCGGACCCGGACCCGGACCCGGACCCGAACCCGGACCCGGACCCGGAACCGGACCCGGACCCGGACCCGGACCCTGACCCGGACCCTTAACCGGACCCGGACCCTTAACCGGACCCGGACCCGGACCCGGACCCGGACCCGGACCCGGACCCGGACCCGGACCCGGACCCGGACCCGGACCCGGACCCGGACCGGGACCGGGACCGGGATCAGGACCCTTACCCGGACCCGGACCCGGACCCGGACCCGGACCCTTACCAGGACACGGATCCGGACCCGGACCCTTACCCGGACACGGACCCGGACCCTTACCCGGACACGGACCAGGACCCGGACCCGGACACGGACCCGGACCCTTACCCGGACCCGGACCCGGACCCGGACCCGGACCCTTGCCCGGACCCGGACATGGACCCGGACCCTTACCCGGACCCGGACACGGACATGGACCCGGACCCTTACCCGGACCCCGACCCGGACCCCGACCCGGACCCGGACCCGGACCCGGACCCGGACCCGGACCCGAACCCGGACCCGGACCCGGACCCTTACACGGACCAGGACCCGGACCCGGACCCGGACCCAGACACTGACCCGGACACTGACCCGGACCCGGACCCGGACCCGGACCCGGACCCGGACCCGGACCCGGACCCGGACCCGGACCCTTACCCGGACCCGGACCCCCACTCTTACCCGGACCCGGATCCTTACTCGGACCCGGATGCAGACCCGGACCCTTACCCGGACCTGGACCCGGACCCTTACCCGGATCCGGACCCGGACCCGGACCCGGACGCTTACCCAAACCCGGACCCGGACCCGGACCCGGACCCTTACCCTGACCCAGACCCGGACCCGGACCCGGACCCGGACCCGGACCCGAACCCTTACCCGGATCCGGACCAGGACCCGGACCCGGACCCGGACCCTTACCCGGACCCGGACCCGGACCCTTACCCGGACCCGGACCCTGACCCGGACCCAGACCCGGACCCAGACATGGACCCGGAACCTTACCCGGAACCAGACCTTGACCCGGACCCGGACCCGGACCCGGACCCAGACATGGACCCGGACCCGGACCCTTACCCAGACCCGGACCCGGACCCTTACCCGGACCCGGACCCGGACCCGGACCCGGACCTGGACCCGGACCCGGACCCGAACACTTAACCGGACCCGGACCCGGACCCGGACCCGGACCCTTACCCGGACCCAGACCCGGAACCTTATCTGGACCCGGACCCGGACCCGGACCCGGACCCGGATCTGGACCCGGACCCTTGCCCGGACCCGGACCCAGACCCAGACCCGGACCCGGACCCGGACCCGGACATGGACCCGGACCTTTACCCGGACCCTTACCCGGACCCTGACTCTTACCTGGACCCGGACCCTTACCCGGACCCGGACCCGGACCCGGACCCGGACCCGGACCCGGACCCGGACCCGGACCCGGACCAGGACCCGGACCCGGACCCTTACCCGGACCCGGACCCGGATCCGGACCCGGACCCTTACCCGGACCGGGACCAGGACCCTTACCCGGACCCGGACTCGGACCCGGACCCGGACCCGGACCCGGACCCGAACCCGGACCCGGACCCGGAACCGGACCCGGACCCGGATCCGGACCCGGACCCTGACCCGGATCCTTACCCGGACCCGGACCCTTAACCGGACCCGGACCCGGAACCGGACCCGGACCCGGACCCGGACCCGGACCCGGACCCGGACCCGGACCCGGACCCGGACCCGGACCGGGACCAGGACCCTTACCTGGACCCGGACCCGGACCCGGACCCGGACCCTTACCAGGACCCGGATCCAGACCCGGACCCTTACCCGGACACGGACCAGGACCCGGACACGGACACGGATCCGGACCCTTACCCGGACCCGGACCCGGACCCGGACCCGGACCCTTGACCGGACCCGGACATGGACCCGGACCCTTACCCGGACCCGGACACGGACATGGACCCGGACCCTTACCCGGACCCCGACCCGGACCCGGACCCGGACCCGGACCCGGACCCGGACCCGGACCCGGACCCGGACCCGGACCCGGACCCTTGCCCGGACCCGGACATGGACCCGGACCCTTACCCGGACCCAGACCCGGACATGGACCCGGACCCGGACCCGGACCCGGACCCGGACTCGGACTCGGACCCGGACCTGGACCCGGACACGAACCCGGACCCTTACCCGGACCCGGACCCTTAACCGGATCCGGACCCCCACTCTTACCCGAACCCGGACCCGGACCCGGAACCGGACCCGGACCCGGACCCGGACCCTGACCCGGACCCTTACCCGGACCCGGACCCTTAACCGGACCCGGACCCGGACCCGGACCCGGACCCGGACCCGGACCCGGACCCGGACCCGGACCCGGACCCAGACCCGGACCCGGACCGGGACCGGGACCGGGATCAGGACCCTTACCCGGACCCGGACCCGGACCCGGACCCGGACCCTTACCAGGACCCGGATCCGGACCCGGACCCTTACCCGGACACGGACCAGGACCCGGACCCGGACACGGACCCGGACCCTTACCCGGACCCGGACCCGGACATGGACCCGGACCCTTACCCGGACCCCGACCCGGACCCCGACCCGGACCCGGACCCGGATCCGGACCCGGACCCGGAACCGAACCCGGACCCGGACCCGGACCCGGACCCGGACCCTTGCCCGGACCCGGATCCTTACTCGGACCCGGATGCAGACCCGGACCCTTACCCGGACCTGGACCCGGACCCTTACCCGGACCTGGACCCGGACCCTTACCCGGATCCGGACCCGGACCCGGACCCGGACGCTTACCCAAACCCGGACCCGGACCCGGACCCGGACCCTTACCCTGACCCAGACCCGGACCCGGACCCGGACCCGGACCCGGACCCGAACCCTTACCCGGATCCGGACCAGGACCCGGACCCGGACCCGGACCCTTACCCGGACCCGGACCCGGACCCTTACCCGGACCCGGACCCTGACCCGGACCCAGACCCGGACCCAGACATGGACCCGGAACCTTACCCGGAACCAGACCTTGACCCGGACCCGGACCCGGACCCGGACCCAGACATGGACCCGGACCCGGACCCTTACCCAGACCCGGACCCGGACCCTTACCCGGACCCGGACCTGGACCCGGACCCGGACCTGGACCCGGACCCGGACCCGAACACTTAACCGGACCCGGACCCGGACCCGGACCCGGACCCTTACCCGGACCCAGACCCGGAACCTTATCTGGACCCGGACCCGGACCCGGACCCGGACCCGGATCTGGACCCGGACCCTTGCCCGGACCCGGACCCAGACCCAGACCCGGACCCGGACCCGGACCCGGACATGGACCCGGACCTTTACCCGGACCCTTACCCGGACCCGGACTCTTACCTGGACCCGGACCCTTACCCGGACCCGGACCCGGACCCGGACCCGGACCCGGACCCGGACCCGGACCCGGACCCGGACCAGGACCCGGACCCGGACCCTTACCCGGACCCGGACCCGGATCCGGACCCGGACCCTTACCCGGACCGGGACCAGGACCCTTACCCGGACCCGGACTCGGACCCGGACCCGGACCCGGACCCGGACCCGAACCCGGACCCGGACCCGGAACCGGACCCGGACCCGGATCCGGACCCGGACCCTGACCCGGATCCTTACCCGGACCCGGACCCTTAACCGGACCCGGACCCGGAACCGGACCCGGACCCGGACCCGGACCCGGACCCGGACCCGGACCCGGACCCGGACCCGGACCCGGACCGGGACCAGGACCCTTACCTGGACCCGGACCCGGACCCGGACCCGGACCCTTACCAGGACCCGGATCCAGACCCGGACCCTTACCCGGACACGGACCAGGACCCGGACACGGACACGGATCCGGACCCTTACCCGGACCCGGACCCGGACCCGGACCCGGACCCTTGACCGGACCCGGACATGGACCCGGACCCTTACCCGGACCCGGACACGGACATGGACCCGGACCCTTACCCGGACCCCGACCCGGACCCGGACCCGGACCCGGACCCGGACCCGGACCCGGACCCGGACCCGGACCCGGACCCTTGCCCGGACCCGGACATGGACCCGGACCCTTACCCGGACCCAGACCCGGACATGGACCCGGACCCGGACCCGGACCCGGACCCGGACTCGGACTCGGACCCAGACCTGGACCCGGACACGAACCCGGACCCTTACCCGGACCCGGACCCTTAACCGGATCCGGACCCCCACTCTTACCCGAACCCGGACCCGGACCCGGAACCGGACCCGGACACGGACCCGGACCCTGACCCGGACCCTTACCCGGACCCGGATCCTTAACCGGACCCGGACCCGGACCCGGACCCGGACCCGGACCCGGACCCGGACCCGGACCCGGACCCGGACCCAGACCCGGACCCGGACCGGGACCGGGACCGGGATCAGGACCCTTACCCGGACCCGGACCCGGACCCGGACCCGGACCCTTACCAGGACCCGGATCCGGACCCGGACCCTTACCCGGACACGGACCAGGACCCGGACCCGGACACGGACCCGGACCCTTACCCGGACCCGGACCCGGACATGGACCCGGACCCTTACCCGGACCCCGACCCGGACCCCGACCCGGACCCGGACCCGGACCCGAACCCTTACCCGGATCCGGACCAGGACCCGGACCCGGACCCGGACCCTTACCCGGACCCGGACCCGGACCCTTACCCGGACCCGGACCCTGACCCGGACCCAGACCCGGACCCAGACATGGACCCGGAACCTTACCCGGAACCAGACCTTGACCCGGACCCGGACCCGGACCCGGACCCAGACATGGACCCGGACCCGGACCCTTACCCAGACCCGGACCCGGACCCTTACCCGGACCCGGACCCGGACCCGGACCCGGACCTGGACCCGGACCCGCACCCGAACACTTAACCGGACCCGGACCCGGACCCGGACCCGGACCCTTACCCGGACCCAGACCCGGAACCTTATCTGGACCCGGACCCGGACCCGGATCCGGACCCGGATCTGGACCCGGACCCTTGCCCGGACCCGGACCCAGACCCAGACCCGGACCCGGACCCGGACCCGGACATGGACCCGGACTCTTACCTGGACCCGGACCCTTACCCGGACCCGGACCCGGACCCGGACCCGGACCCGGACCCGGACCCGGACCAGGACCCGGACCCGGACCCTTACCCGGATCCGGACCCGGATCCGGACCCGGACCCTTACCCGGACCGGGACCAGGACCCTTACCCGGACCCGGACTCGGACCCGGACCCGGACCCGGACCCGGACCCGAACCCGGACCCGGACCCGGAACCGGACCCGGACCCGGATCCGGACCCGGACCCTGACCCGGATCCTTACCCGGACCCGGACCCTTAACCGGACCCGGACCCGGAACCGGACCCGGACCCGGACCCGGACCCTGACCCGGACCCTTACCCGGACCCGGACCCTTAACTGGACCCGGACCCGGACCCGGACCCGGACCCGGACCCGGACCCGGACCCGGACCCGGACCCGGACCCAGACCCGGACCCGGACCGGGACCGGGACCGGGATCAGGACCCTTACCCGGACCCGGACCCGGACCCGGACCCGGACCCTTACCAGGACCCGGATCCGGACCCGGACCCTTACCCGGACACGGACCAGGACCCGGACCCGGACACGGACCCGGACCCTTACCCGGACCCTGACCCGGACATGGACCCGGACCCTTACCCGGACCCCGACCCGGACCCCGACCCGGACCCGGACCCGGACCCGGACCCGGACCCGGAACCGAACCCGGACCCGGACCCGGACCCGGACCCGGACCCTTGCCCGGACCCGGACCCGGACCCGGACCCGGACCCAGACCCGGACCCGGACCAGGACCGGGACCGGGATCAGGACCCTTACCCGGACCCGGACCCGGACCCGGACCCGGACCCTTACCAGGACCCGGATCCGGACCCGGACCCTTACCCGGACACGGACCAGGACCCGGACACGGACACGGACCCGGACCCTTACCCGGACCCGGACCCGGACACGGACCCGGACCCTTGCCCGGACCCGGACATGGACCCGGACCCTTACCCGGACCCGGACACGGACATGGACCCGGACCCTTACCCGGACCCCGACCCGGACCCCGACCCGGACCCGGACCCGGACCCGGACCCGGACCCGGACCCGAACCCGGACCCGGACCCGGACCCTTACACGGACCAGGACCCGGACCCGGACCCGGACCCGGACCCGGACCCGGACCCGGACCCAGACACGGACCCGGACACTGACCCGGACCCGGACCCGGACCCGGACCCGGACCCGGACCCGGACCCGGACCCTTACCCGGACCCGGACCCCCACTCTTACCCGGACCCGGATCCTTACTCGGACCCGGATCCAGACCCGGACCCTTACCCGGACCTGGACCCGGACCCTTACCCGGATCCGGACCCGGACCCGGACCCGGACGCTTACCCAAACCCGGACCCGGACCCGGACCCGGACCCGGACCCTTACCCGGACCCGGACCCGGACCCGGACCCGGACCCGGACCCGGACCCGGACCCGGACCAGGACCCGGACCCGGACCCTTACCTGGACCCGGACCCGGACCCGGACCCGGACCCGGACCCGGACCAGGACCCGGACCCGGACCCTTACCCGGACCCGGACCCGGATCCGGACCCGGACCCTTACCCGGACCGGGACCAGGACCCTTACCCGGACCCGGACTCGGACCCGGACCCGGACCCGGACCCGGACCCGAACCCGGACCCGGACCCGGAACCGGACCCGGACCCGGATCCGGACCCGGACCCTGACCCGGATCCTTACCCGGACCCGGACCCTTAACCGGACCCGGACCCGGACCGGGACCAGGACCCTTACCTGGACCCGGACCCGGACCCGGACCCGGACCCTTACCAGGACCCGGATCCAGACCCGGACCCTTACCCGGACACGGACCAGGACCCGGACACGGACACGGATCCGGACCCTTACCCGGACCCGGACCCGGACCCGGACCCGGACCCTTGACCGGACCCGGACATGGACCCGGACCCTTACCCGGACCCGGACACGGACATGGACCCGGACCCTTACCCGGACCCCGACCCGGACCCGGACCCGGACCCGGACCCGGACCCGGACCCGGACCCGGACCCGGACCCGGACCCGGACCCTTGCCCGGACCCGGACATGGACCCGGACCCTTACCCGGACCCAGACCCGGACATGGACCCGGACCCGGACCCGGACCCGGACCCGGACTCGGACTCGGACCCGGACCTGGACCCGGACACGAACCCGGACCCTTACCCGGACCCGGACCCTTAACCGGATCCGGACCCCCACTCTTACCCGAACCCGGACCCGGACCCGGAACCGGACCCGGACCCGGACCCGGACCCTGACCCGGACCCTTACCCGGACCCGGACCCTTAACCGGACCCGGACCCGGACCCGGACCCGGACCCGGACCCGGACCCGGACCCGGACCCGGACCCGGACCCAGACCCGGACCCGGACCGGGACCGGGACCGGGATCAGGACCCTTACCCGGACCCGGACCCGGACCCGGACCCGGACCCTTACCAGGACCCGGATCCGGACCCGGACCCTTACCCGGACACGGACCAGGACCCGGACCCGGACACGGACCCGGACCCTTACCCGGACCCGGACCCGGACCAGGACCCGGACCCGGACCCGGACCCGGACCCTTACCCGGACCCGGACCCGGACCCTTACCCGGACCCGGACCCTGACCCGGACCCAGACCCGGACCCAGACATGGACCCGGAACCTTACCCGGAACCAGACCTTGATCCGGACCCGGACCCGGACCCGGACCCAGACATGGACCTGGACCCGGACCCTTACCCAGACCCGGACCCGGACCCTTACCCGGACCCGGACCCGGACCCGGACCCGGACCTGGACCCGGACCCGGACCCGAACACTTAACCGGACCCGGACCCGGACCCGGACCCGGACCCTTACCCGGACCCAGACCCGGAACCTTATCTGGACCCGGACCCGGACCCGGACCTGGACCCGGATCTGGACCCGGACCCTTGCCCGGACCCGGACCCAGACCCAGACCCGGACCCGGACCCGGACCCGGACATGGACCCGGACCTTTACCCGGACCCTTACCCGGACCCGGACTCTTACCTGGACCCGGACCCTTACCCGGACCCGGACCCGGACCCGGACCCGGACCCGGACCCGGACCCGGACCCGGACCAGGACCCGGACCCGGACCCTTACCCGGACCCGGACCCGGATCCGGACCCGGACCCTTACCCGGACCGGGACCAGGACCCTTACCCGGACCCGGACTCGGACCCGGACCCGGACCCGGACCCGGACCCGAACCCGGACCCGGACCCGGAACCGGACCCGGACCCGGATCCGGACCCGGACCCTGACCCGGATCCTTACCCGGACCCGGACCCTTAACCGGACCCGGACCCGGAACCGGACCCGGACCCGGACCCGGACCCGGACCCGGACCAGGACCCGGACCCGGACACGGACCCGGACCCTTACCCGGACACGGACCAGGACCCGGACACGGACACGGACCCGGACCCTTACCCGGACCCGGACCCGGACATGGACCCGGACCCTTACCCGGACCCCGACCCGGACCCCGACCCGGACCCGGACCCGGACCCGGACCCGGACCCGGACCCGGACCCGAACCCGGACCCGGACCCGGACCCGGACCCGGACCCTTGCCCGGACCCGGACCCGGACCCGGACCCGGACCCAGACCCGGACCCGGACCGGGACCGGGACCGGGATCAGGACCCTTACCCGGACCTGGACCCGGACCCGGACCCGGACCCTTACCAGGACCCGGATCCGGACCCGGACCCTTACCCGGACACGGACCAGGACCCGGACCCGGACACGGACCCGGACCCTTACCCGGACCCGGACCCGGACCCGGACCCGGACCCTTGCCCGGACCCGGACATGGACCCGGACCCTTACCCGGACCCGGACACGGACATGGACCCGGACCCTTACCCGGACCCCGACCCGGACCCCGACCCGGACCCGGACCCGGACCCGGACCCGGACCCGGACCCGAACCCGGACCCGGACCCGGACCCTTACACGGACCAGGACCCGGACCCGGACCCGGACCCGGACCCGGACCCGGACCCGGACCCAGACACGGACCCGGACACTGACCCGGACCCGGACCCGGACCCGGACCCGGACCCGGACCCGGACCCTTACCCGGACCCGGACCCCCACTCTTACCCGGACCCGGATCCTTACTCGGACCCGGATCCAGACCCGGACCCTTACCCGGACCTGGACCCGGACCCTTACCCGGATCCGGACCCGGACCCGGACCCGGACGCTTACCCAAACCCGGACCCGGACCCGGACCCGGACCCTTACCCTGACCCGGACCCGGACCCGGACCCGAACCCTTACCCGGATCCGGACCAGGACCCGGACCCGGACCCGGACCCTTACCCGGACCCGGACCCGGACCCTTACCCGGACCCGGACCCTGACCCGGACCCAGACCCGGACCCAGACATGGACCCGGAACCTTACCCGGAACCAGACCTTGACCCGGACCCGGACCCGGACCCGGACCCAGACATGGACCCGGACCCGGACCCTTACCCAGACCCGGACCTGGAAACGGACCCGGACCCGGACCCTTACCCAAACCCGGACCCGGACCCTTACCCGGACCCGGACCCGGACCCGGACCTGGACCCGGACCCGGACCCGAACACTTAACCGGACCCGGACCCGGACCCGGACCCGGACCCTTACCCGGACCCAGACCCGGAACCTTATCTGGACCCGGACCCGGACCCGGACCCGGACCCGGACCCGGATCTGGACCCGGACCCTTGCCCGGACCCTGACCCAGACCCAGACCCGGACCCGGACCCGGACCCGGACATGGACCCGGACCTTTACCCGGACCCTTACCCGGACCCGGACTCTTACCTGGACCCGGACCCTTACCCGGACCCGGACCCGGACCCGGACCCGGACCCGGACCCGGACCCGGACCCGGACCAGGACCCGGACCCTTACCCGGACCCGGACCCGGATCCGGACCCGGACCCTTACCCGGACCGGGACCAGGACCCTTACCCGGACCCGGACCCGGACTCGGACCCGGACCCGGACCCGGACCCGGACCCGGACCCGAACCCGGACCCGGACCCGGAACCGGACCCGGACCCGGACCCGGATCCGGACCCGGAACCTGACCCGGATCCTTACCCGGACCCGGACCCTTAACCGGACCCGGACCCGGAACCGGACCCGGACCCGGACCCGGACCCGGACCCGGACCCGGACCCGGACCCGGACCCGGATCCGGACCGGGACCAGGACCCTTACCTGGACCCGGACCCGGACCCGGACCCGGACCCTTACCAGGACCCGGATCCGGACCCGGACCCTTACCCGGACACGGACCAGGACCCGGACACGGACACGGATCCGGACCCTTACCCGGACCCGGACCCGGACCCGGACCCGGACCCTTGACCGGACCCGGACATGGACCCGGACCCTTACCCGGACCCGGACACGGACATGGACCCGGACCCTTACCCGGACCCCGACCCGGACCCGGACCCGGACCCGGACCCGGACCCGGACCCGGACCCTTGCCCGGACCCGGACATGGACCCGGACCCTTACCCGGACCCAGACCCGGACATGGACCCGGACCCGGACCCGGACCCGGACTCGGACTCGGACCCGGACCTGGACCCGGACACGAACCCGGACCCTTACCCGGACCCGGACCCTTAACCGGATCCGGACCCCCACTCTTACCCGGACCCGGATCCTTACTCGGACCCGGATCCGGACCCAGACCCTTACCCGGACCCGGACCCGGACCCGGACCCGGACCCGGACCCGGACCAAGACCCGGACCCTTACCCAGACCCGGACCCGGACCCGGACCCGGACCCGGACCCAGACCCTTACCCGGACCCGGACCCGGACCCGGACCCGGACAGGGACCCAGACACGGACCCGGACCCTTACCCGGACACGGACCCGGACACGGACCCAAACCCGGACCCTTACCCGGACGCGGACCCGGACCTGGACCCGGACCCGGACCCTTACCCGGACCCGGACCCCCACTCTTACCCGGACCCGGACCCTTACTCGGACCCGGATCCGGACCCGGACCCTTACCCGGACCCGGACCCGGACCCGTTCTCGGACTCAGACCCGGACCCGGACCCGGACCCGGACCCGGACCCGGACCCGAACCCTTACCCAGACCCGGACCCGGACCCGGACCCGGACCCGGACCCGGACCCGGACCCGGACCCGGACCCGGACCCGGACCCGGACATGGACCCGGACCCGGATCCTTACCCGGACCCGGACCCGGACCCGGACCCGGACCCTTACCCGGACCCGGACCCGGACCCGGACTCGGACACAGACCCGGACCCGGACCCGGACCCGGACCCTTACCCGGACCCGGACCCGGACACGGACACGGACACGGACCCGGACCCGGACCCTTACCCGGACACGGACACGGAAACGGACCCTTGCCCGGACCCAGACCCGTACCCGGACCCGTACCCGGACCCGTACCCGGACCCGGACCCTGACGCGAACCCGGACCCGGACCCTTACCCGGACCTGGACCCGGAACCTGACCCGGACCCGGACCCGGACCCGGACCCGGACCCGGATCCTTACCCGGACCCGGACCCGGACCCGGACCCGGACTCTTACCCGGACCCGGACCCGGACCCGGACCCGGACCCTTACCCGGACCCGGACCCGGACCCGGACCCTTACCCGGACCCGGACCCGGACCCGGACCCGGACCCGGACCCGGACCCGGACCCGGACCTGGACCCGGACCAGAACCCTTACCCAGACCCGGAACCCGACCCGGACCCGGACCCGGACCCGGAACCGGAACCGGAACCGGAACGGGACCCGGACCCTTACCCGGACCCGGACCCGGACCCGGACCCTTACCCGGACCCGGACCCGGACCCGGACCCTTACCCGGACCCGGACACTTACACGGACACAAACACGGGCCCGGACCCGGACCCTTACCCGGACACGGACACGGAAACGGACCCTTGCCCGGACCCAGACCCGTACCCGGACCCGTACTCGTACCCGTACCCGTACCCGGACCCTGACGCGAACCCGGACCCGGACCCTTACCCGGACCTGGACCCGGAACCTGACCCGGACCCGGACCCGGACCCGGACCCGGATCCTTACCTGGACCCGGACCCGGACCCGGACCCGGACCCTTACCCGGACCCGGACCCGGACCCGGACTCGGACCCGGACCGGGACCCGGACCCGGACCCAGACCCGAACCCTTACCCAGACCCGGACCCGGACCCGGACCCAGACCCGGACCCGGACCCGGACCCGGACCCGGACCCGGACCCGGACCCGGACCCGGACCCGGACCCTTACCCGGACCCGGACCCGGACCCGGACCCGGACCCTTACCCGGACCCGGACCCGGACCCGGACCCGGACCCGGACCCGGACATGGACCCGGATCCTTACCCGGACCCGGACCCGGACCCGGACCCGGACCCGGACCCTTACCCAGACCCGGACCCGGACCCGGACCCGGACCCGGACTCGGACCCAGACCCGGACCCGGACACGGACCCGGACCCGGACCCGAACCCTTACCCAGACCCGGACCCGGACACGGACCCGGACACGGACCCGGACACGGACACGGACCCGGACCCTAGCCCGGATCCGGACCCGGACCCGGACCCGGACCCGGACCCGGACCCGGACCCGGACCCGGATATGGACCCGGATCCTTACCCGGACCCGGACCAGGACACGGACCCGGACCCGGACCCGGACCCGGACCCAGACCCGGACCCGGACCAGGACCCGGACCCGGACCCGGACCCTTACCTGGACCCGGACCCGGATCCGGACCCGGACCCGGACCCGGACCCTTACCCGGACACGGACACGGACACGGACACGGACATGGACCCGGACCCGGACCCTTACCCGGACACGGACACGGAAACGGACCCTTGCCCGGACCTGGACCTTGACCCGGAACCTGACCCGGACCCGGACCCGGACCCGGACCCGGATACTTACCCGGACCCGGACCCGGACCCGGACCCGGACCCGGACCCTTACCCGGACCCGGACCCGGACCCGGACCCGGACCCGGACCCTTACCCGGACCCGGACCCGGACCCGGACCCGGACCCGGACCCGGACCCGGACCCGGACCCGGACCCGGACCCGGACCCGGACATGGACCCGGATCCTTACCCGGACCCGGACCCGGACCCGGACCCGGACCCGGACTCGGACCCAGACCCGGACCCGGACCCGGACCCGGACCCGGACCCGGACCCGGACCCGGACCCGGACCCGGACCCGAACACTTACCCAGACCCGGACCCGGACCCGGACCCGGACCCGGACCCGGACCCGGACACGGACCCGGACACGGACCCGGACCCGGACCCTTACCCGGACCCGGACCCAGACCCGGACATGGACCCGGAACCTTACCCTTACCCGGACCCGGACCCGGACCCGGACCCGGACCCGGACCCGGACCCGGACCCGGACCCGGACCCGGACCCGGACCCGGACATGGACCCGGACCCGGATCCTTACCCGGACCCGGACCCGGACCCGGACCCGGACCCTTACCCGGACCCGGACCCGGACCCGGACTCGGACACAGACCCGGACCCGGACCCGGACCCGAACCCTTACCCGGACCCGGACCCGGACACGGACACGGACACGGACCCGGACCCGGACCCTTACCCGGACACGGACACGGAAACGGACCCTTGCCCGGACCCAGACCCGTACCCGGACCCGTACCCGGACCCGTACCCGGACCCGGACCCTGACGCGAACCCGGACCCGGACCCTTACCCGGACCTGGACCCGGAACCTGACCCGGACCCGGACCCGGACCCGGACCCGGACCCGGATCCTTACCCGGACCCGGACCCGGACCCGGACCCGGACTCTTACCCGGACCCGGACCCGGACCCGGACCCGGACCCTTACCCGGACCCGGACCCGGACCCTTACCCGGACCCGGACCCGGACCCGGACCCGGACCCGGACCCGGACCCGGACCCGGACCTGGACCCGGACCAGAACCCTTACCCAGACCCGGAACCCGACCCGGACCCGGACCCGGACCCGGAACCGGAACCGGAACCGGAACCGGAACGGGACCCGGACCCTTACCCGGACCCGGACCCGGACCCGGACCCTTACCCGGACCCGGACACTTACACGGACACAAACACGGGCCCGGACCCGGACCCTTACCCGGACACGGACACGGAAACGGACCCTTGCCCGGACCCAGACCCGTACCCGGACCCGTACTCGTACCCGTACCCGTACCCGGACCCTGACGCGAACCCGGACCCGGACCCTTACCCGGACCTGGACCCGGAACCTGACCCGGACCCGGACCCGGACCCGGACCCGGATCCTTACCTGGACCCGGACCCGGACCCGGACCCGGACCCTTACCCGGACCCGGACCCGGACCCGGACTCGGACCCGGACCGGGACCCGGACCCGGACCCAGACCCGAACCCTTACCCAGACCCGGACCCGGACCCGGACCCAGACCCGGACCCGGACCCGGACCCGGACCCGGACCCGGACCCGGACCCGGACCCGGACCCGGACCCTTACCCGGACCCGGACCCGGACCCGGACCCGGACCCTTACCCGGACCCGGACCCGGACCCGGACCCGGACCCGGACCCGGACATGGACCCGGATCCTTACCCGGACCCGGACCCGGACCCGGACCCGGACCCGGACCCTTACCCAGACCCGGACCCGGACCCGGACCCGGACCCGGACTCGGACCCAGACCCGGACCCGGACACGGACACGGACCCGGACCCGAACCCTTACCCAGACCCGGACCCGGACACGGACCCGGACACGGACCCGGACACGGACACGGACCCGGACCCTAGCCCGGATCCGGACCCGGACCCGGACCCGGACCCGGACCCGGACCCGGACCCGGACCCGGATATGGACCCGGATCCTTACCCGGACCCGGACCAGGACACGGACCCGGACCCGGACCCGGACCCGGACCCAGACCCGGACCCGGACCAGGACCCGGACCCGGACCCGGACCCTTACCTGGACCCGGACCCGGATCCGGACCCGGACCCGGACCCGGACCCTTACCCGGACACGGACACGGACACGGACACGGACATGGACCCGGACCCGGACCCTTACCCGGACACGGACACGGAAACGGACCCTTGCCCGGACCTGGACCTGGACCCGGAACCTGACCCGGACCCGGACCCGGACCCGGACCCGGATACTTACCCGGACCCGGACCCGGACCCGGACCCGGACCCGGACCCTTACCCGGACCCGGACCCGGACCCGGACCCGGACCCGGACCCTTACCCGGACCCGGACCCGGACCCGGACCCGGACCCGGACCCGGACCCGGACCCGGACCCGGACCCGGACCCGGACCCGGACATGGACCCGGATCCTTACCCGGACCCGGACCCGGACCCGGACCCGGACCCGGACTCGGACCCAGACCCGGACCCGGACCCGGACCCGGACCCGGACCCGGACCCGGACCCGGACCCGGACCCGAACACTTACCCAGACCCGGACCCGGACCCGGACCCGGACCCGGACCCGGACCCGGACACGGACCCGGACACGGACCCGGACCCGGACCCTTACCCGGACCCGGACCCAGACCCGGACATGGACCCGGAACCTTACCCTTACCCGGACCCGGACCCGGACCCGGACCCGGACCCGGACCCGGACCCGGACCCGGACCCGGACCCGGACCCTTACCCAGACCCGGACACGGACCCGGACCCGGACCCGGACCCGGACCCGGACCCGGACCCGGACCCGGACCCTTACCCAGACCTGGACCCGGAACCTGACCCGGACCCGGACCCGAACCCTTACCCAGACCCGGACCCGGACCCGGACCCGGACCCGGACCCGGACCCGGACCCGGACCCGGACATGGACCCGGATCCTTACCCGGACCCGGACCCGGACCCGGACCCGGACCCGGACCCTTACCCAGACCCGGACCCGGACCCGGACCCGGACCCGGACCCAGACCCGGACCCGGACCCGGACCCGGACCCGGACCCGAACCCTTACCCAGACCCGGACCCGGACCCGGACCCGGACCCGGACCCGGACCCGGACCCGGACCCTAGCCCGGATCCGGACCCGGACCCGGACCCGGACCCGGACCCGGACCCGGACATGGACCCGGATCCTTACCCGGACCCGGACCTGGACCCGGACCCGGACCCGGACCCGGACCCGGACCTGGACCCGGACCCAGACCTGGACCCGGACCAGGACCCGGACCCGGACCCGGACCCTTAACTGGACCCGGACCCAGATCCGGACCCGGACCCTTACCCGGACCCGGACCCAGACCCGGACCCGGACCCGGACCCGGACCCGGACCCGGACATGGACCCGGATCCTTACCCGGACCCGGACCTGGACCCGGACCCGGACCCGGACCCGGACCCGGACCCGGACCCAGACCTGGACCCGGACCAGGACCCGGACCCGGACCCGGACCCTTAACTGGACCCGGACCCAGATCCGGACCCGGACCCTTACCCGGACCCGGACCCAGACCCGGACCCGGACCCGGACCCGGACCCGGACCCGGACCCGGACCCGGACCCGGACCCTTACCCGGACCCGGACACGGACACGGACACGGACATGGACCCGGACACGGACCCTTACCCGGACACGGAAACGGACCCTTGCCCGGACCTGGACCTGGACCCGGACCCTGACCTGGACCCTTAACCGGACCTGGACCCGGAACCTGACCCGGACCCGGACCCGGACCCGGACCCGGATCCTTACCTGGACCCGGACCCGGACCCGGACCCGGACCCGGACCCTTACCCGGACCCGGACCCGGACCCGGACCCGGACCCGGACCCGGACATGGACCCGGATCCTTACCCGGACCCGGACCCGGACCCGGACCCGGACCCGGACCCGGACCCTTACCCGGACCCGGACCCAGACCCGGACCCTGACCCGGACCCGGACCCGGACCCGGACCCGGACCCGGACCCGGACCCGGACCCGGACCCGGACCCTTACCCGGACACGGACACGGACACGGACACGGACATGGACCCGGACCCGGACCCTTACCCGGACACGGACACGGAAACGGACCCTTGCCCGGACCTGGACCTGGACCCGGACCCTGACCTGGACCCTTACCCGGACCTGGACCCGGAACCTGACCCGGACCCGGACCCGGACCCGGACCCGGATCCTTACCCGGACCCGGACCCGGACCCGGACCCGGACCCGGACCCTTACCCGGACCCGGACCCGGACCCGGACCCGGACCCGGACCCTTACCCGGACCCGGACCCGGACCCGGACCCGGACCCGGACCCGGACCCGGACCCGGACCCGGACTCGGACCCAGACCCGGACCCGGACCCGGACCCGGACCCGGACCCGGACCCGAACACTTACCCAGACCCGGACCCGGACCCGGACCCGGACCCGGACCCGGACCCGGACCCGGACCCGGACCCGGACCCTTACCCGGACCCGGACCCGGACCCGGACATGGACCCGGAACCTTACCCTTACCCGGACCCGGACCCGGACCCGGACCCGGACCCGGACCCGGACCCGGACCCGGACCCGGACCCGGACCCGGACCCGGACCCGGACCCTTACCCAGACCCGGACACGGACCCGGACCCGGACCCGGACCCGGACCCGGACCCGGACCCGGACCCTTACCCGGACCTGGACCCGGAACCTGACCCGGACCCGGACCCGAACCCTTACCCAGACCCGGACCCGGACCCGGACCCGGACCCGGACCCGGACCCGGACCCGGACCCGGACCCGGACCCGGACATGGACCCGGATCCTTACCCGGACCCGGACCCGGACCCGGACCCGGACCCGGACCCTTACCCAGACCCGGACCCGGACCCGGACCCGGACTCAGACCCAGACCCGGACCCGGACCCGGACCCGGACCCGGACCCGAACCCTTACCCAGACCCGGACCCGGACCCGGACCCGGACCCGGACACGGACCCGGACCCGGACCCGGACCCTAGCCCGGATCCGGACCCGGACCCGGACCCGGACCCGGACATGGACCCGGATCCTTACCCGGACCCGGACCTGGACCCGGACCCGGACCCGGACCCGGACCCGGACCCGGACCCAGACCTGGACCCGGACCAGGACCCGGACCCGGACCCGGACCCTTAACTGGACCCGGACCCAGATCCGGACCCGGACCCTTACCCGGACCCGGACCCAGACCCGGACCCGGACCCGGACCCGGACCCGGACCCGGACCCGGACCCGGACCCTTACCCGGACCCGGACACGGACACGGACACGGACATGGACCCGGACACGGACCCTTACCCGGACACGGACACGGAAACGGACCCTTGCCCGGACCTGGACCTGGACACGGACCCTGACCTGGACCCTTACCCGGACCTGGACCCGGAACCTGACCCGGACCCGGACCCGGACCCGGACCCGGATCCTTACCTGGACCCGGACCCGGACCCGGACCCGGACCCGGACCCTTACCCGGACCCGGACCCGGACCCGGACCCGGACCCGGACCCGGACATGGACCCGGATCCTTACCCGGACCCGGACCCGGACCCGGACCCGGACCCGGACCCGGACCCTTACCCAGACCCGGACCCGGACCCGGACCCGGACTCAGACCCAGACCCGGACCCGGACCCGGACCCGGACCCGGACCCGAACCCTTACCCAGACCCGGACCCGGACCCGGACCCGGACCCGGACCCGGACCCGGACCCGGACCCTAGCCCGGATCCGGACCCGGACCCGGACCCGGACCCGGACCCGGACATGGACCCGGATCCTTACCCGGACCCGGACCTGGACCCGGACCCGGACCCGGACCCGGACCCGGACCCGGACCCGGACCCGGACCCAGACCTGGACCCGGACCAGGACCCGGACCCGGACCCGGACCCTTAACTGGACCCGGACCCAGATCCGGACCCGGACCCTTACCCGGACCCGGACCCAGACCCGGACCCGGACCCGGACCCGGACCCGGACCCGGACACGGACACGGACCCTTACCCGGACCCGGACACGGACACGGACACGGACATGGACCCGGACACGGACCCTTACCCGGACACGGACACGGAAACGGACCCTTGCCCGGACCTGGACCTGGACCCGGACCCTGACCTGGACCCTTACCCGGACCTGGACCCGGAACCTGACCCGGACCCGGACCCGGACCCGGACCCGGATCCTTACCTGGACCCGGACCCGGACCCGGACCCGGACCCGGACCCTTACCCGGACCCGGACCCGGACCCGGACCCGGACCCTTACCCGGACCCGGACCCGGACCCGGACCCGGACCCGGACCCGGACCCGGACCCGGACCCGGACATGGACCCGGATCCTTACCCGGACCCGGACCCGGACCCGGACCCGGACCCTTACCCAGACCCGGACCCGGACCCGGACTCGGACCCAGACCCGGACCCGGACCCGGACCCGAACACTTACCCAGACCCGGACCCGGACCCGGACCCGGACCCGGACCCGGACCCGGACCCGGACCCTTACCCGGACCCGGACCCAGACCCGGACATGGACCCGGACCCTTACCCGGACCCGGACCCGGACCCGGACCCGGACCCGGACCCGGAACCGGACCCTTACCCAGACCCGGACACGGACCCGGACCCGGACCCGGACCCGGACCCGGACCCAGACCCTTACCCGGACCCGGACCCGGAACCTGACCCGGACCCGGACCCGAACCCTTACCCAGACCCGGACCCGGACCCGGACCCGGACCCGGACCCGGACCCGGACCCGGACCCGGACCCGGACCCTGACACGGATCCGGACCCTTACCCGGACCCGGATCCTTACCCGGACCCGGACCCGGACCCGGACCCAGACCCGGACCCGGACCCGGACCCGGACCCGGACCCGGACATGGACCCGGATCCTTACCCGGACCCGGACCCGGACCCGGACCCTTGACCGGACCCGGACCCGGACCCGGACCCTTACCCGGACCCGGACCTGGACCCGGACCCGGACCCGGACCCGGACCCGGACCCGGACCTGGACCCGGACCAGAACCCTTACCCAGACCCGGAACCGGACCCGGACCCGGACCCGTACCCGTACCCGGACCCGGACCCGGACCCGGACCCGGACATGGACCCGGACCCGGATCCTTACCCGGACCCGGACCCGGACCCGGACCCGGACCCTTACCCGGACCCGGACCCGTACTCGGACCCAGACCCGGACCCGGACCCGGACCCGGACCCTTACCCGGACCCGGACACTTACACGGACACAAACACGGGCCCAGACCCGGACCCTTACCCGGACACGGACACGGAAACGGACCCTTGCCCGGACCCAGACCCGTACCCGTACCCGTACCCGTACCCGTACCCGTACCCGGACCCTGACGCGAACCCGGACCCGGACCCTTACCCGGACCTGGACCCGGAACCTGACCCGGACCCGGACCCGGACCCGGACCCGGATCCTTACCTGGACCCGGACCCGGACCTGGACCCGGACCCTTACCCGGACCCGGACCCGGACCCGGACTCGGACCCGGACCGGGACCCGGACCCGGACCCGGACCCGAACCCTTACCCAGACCCGGACCCGGACCCGGACCCGGACCCGGACCCGGACCCGGACCCGGACCCGGACCCGGACCCGGACCCGGACCCTTACCCGGACCCGGACCCGGACCCGGACCCGGAACCTTACCCGGACCCGGACCCGGACCCGGACCCTTACCCGGACCCGGACACGGACACGGACACGGACATGGACCCGGACCCGGACCCTTACCCGGACACGGACACGGAAACGGACCCTTGCCCGGACCCGTACCCGGACCCGGACCCGTACCCGTACCCGTACCCGGACCCGGACCCTGACCCGAACCCGGACCCGGACCCTTACCCGGACCTGGACCCGGAACCTGACCCGGACCCGGACCCGGACACGGACCCGGATCCTTACCTGGACCCGGACCCTGACCCGGACCCGGACCCGGACCCTTACCCGGACCCGGACCCGGACCCGGACTCGGACCCGGACCCGGACCCGGACCTGGACCCGGACCAGAACCCTTACCCAGACCCGGACCCGGACCCGGACCCGGACACGGACACGGACCCGGACCCGGACCCGGAACCGGACCCGGACCCGGACCCTTACCCGGACCCGGACACGGACACGGACCCAGACCCGGACCCGGACCCGGACCCGGACCCGGACCCGGATCCTTACCCGGACCCGGACCCGGACCCGGACCCAGACCCGGACCCGGACCCGGACCCGGACCCTTACCCGGACCCGGACCTGGACCCAGACCAGAACCCTTACCCAGACCCGGAACCGGACCCGGACCCGGACCCGTACCCGTACCCGGACCCGGACCCGGACCCGGACCCGGACATGGACCCGGACCCGGATCCTTACCCGGACCCGGACCCGGACCCGGACCCGGACCCGGACCCTTACCCGGACCCGGACCCGTACTCGGACCCAGACCCGGACCCGGACCCGGACCCGGACCCTTACCCGGACCCGGACACTTACACGGACACAAACACGGGCCCAGACCCGGACCCTTACCCGGACACGGACACGGAAACGGACCCTTGCCCGGACCCAGACCCGTACCCGGACCCGTACCCGTACCCGTACCCGTACCCGGACCCTGACGCGAACCCGGACCCGGACCCTTACCCGGACCTGGACCCGGAACCTGACCCGGACCCGGACCCGGACCCGGACCCGGATCCTTACCTGGACCCGGACCCGGACCCGGACCCGGACCCTTACCCGGACCCGGACCCGGACCCGGACTCGGACCCGGACCGGGACCCGGACCCGGACCCGGACCCGAACCCTTACCCAGACCCGGACCCGGACCCGGACCCGGACCCGGACCCGGACCCGGACCCGGACCCGGACCCGGACCCGGACCCGGACCCTTACCCGGACCCGGACCCGGACCCGGACCCGGAACCTTACCCGGACCCGGACCCGGACCCGGACCCTTACCCGGACCCGGACACGGACACGGACACGGACATGGACCCGGACCCGGACCCTTACCCGGACACGGACACGGAAACGGACCCTTGCCCGGACCCGGACCCGGACCCGGACCCGTACCCGTACCCGGACCCGGACCCGGACCCTGACCCGAACCCGGACCCGGACCCTTACCCGGACCTGGACCCGGAACCTGACCCGGACCCGGACCCGGACACGGACCCGGATCCTTACCTGGACCCGGACCCTGACCCGGACCCGGACCCGGACCCTTACCCGGACCCGGACCCGGACCCGGACTCGGACCCGGACCCGGACCCGGACCTGGACCCGGACCAGAACCCTTACCCAGACCCGGACCCGGACCCGGACCCGGACCCGGACCCGGACCCGGACCCGGACCCGGACCCGGACCCGGACCCGGAACCGGACCCGGACCCGGACCCTTACCCGGACCCGGACACGGACACGGACCCAGACCCGGACCCGGACCCGGACCCGGACCCGGACCCGGACCCGGACCCGGACCCGGACCCGGACCCGGACCCTTACCCGGACCCGGACCCGGACCCGGACCCGGACCCTTACCCGGACCCGGACCCGGACCCGGACCCGGACCCGGACCCGGACCCGGACATGGACCCGGATCCTTACCCGGACCCGGACCGGGACCCGGACCCGGACCCGGACCCTTACCCAGACCCGGACCCGGACCCGGACCCGGACTCGGACCCAGACCCGGACCCGGACACGGACCCGGACCCGGACCCGAACCCTTACCCAGACCCGGACCCGGACACGGACCCGGACCCGGACCCGGACACGGACACAGACCCGGACCCTAGCCCGGATCCGGACCCGGACCCGGACCCGGACCCGGACCCGGACCCGGACCCGGACCCGGACCAGGACCCGGACCCGGACCCGGACCCTTACCTGGACCCGGACCCGGATCCGGACCCGGACCCTTACCCGGACCCGGACCCAGACCCGGACCCGGACCCGGACCCGGACCCGGACCCGGACCCGGACCCGGACCCGGACCCGGACCCGGACCCTTACCCGGACACGGACACGGACACGGACACGGACATGGACCCGGACCCGGACCCTTACCCGGACACGGACACGGAAACGGACCCTTGCCCGGACCTGGACCTGGACCCGGACCCTGACCTGGACCCTTACCCGGACCTGGACCCGGAACCTGACCCGGACCCGGACCCGGACCCGGACCCGGATCCTTACCCGGACCCGGACCCGGACCCGGACCCGGACCCGGACCCTTACCCGGACCCGGACCCGGACCCGGACCCGGACCCTTACCCGGACCCGGACCCGGACCCGGACCCGGACCCGGACCCGGACCCGGAACCGGAACCGGAACCGGACATGGACCCGGATCCTTACCCGGACCCGGACCCGGACCCGGACCCGGACCCGGACTCGGACCCAGACCCGGACCCGGACCCGGACCCGGACCCGGACCCGGACCCGGACCCGGACCCGGACCCTAGCCCGGATCCGGACCCGGACCCGGACCCGGACCCGGACCCGGACCCGGACATGGACCCGGATCCTTACCCGGACCCGGACCTGGACCCGGACCCGGACCCGGACCCGGACCCGGACCCGGACCCGGACCCGGACCCTAGCCCGGATCCGGACCCGGACCCGGACCCGGACCCGGACCCGGACCCGGACATGGACCCGGATCCTTACCCGGACCCGGACCTGGACCCGGACCCGGACCCGGACCCGGACCCGGACCCGGACCCGGATCCAGACCTGGACCCGGACCAGGACCCGGACCCGGACCCGGACCCTTAACTGGACCCGGACCCAGATCCGGACCCGGACCCTTACCCGGACCCGGACCCAGACCCGGACCCGGACCCGGACCCGGACCCGGACACGGACCCTTACCCGGACCCTTACCCGGACCCGGACACGGACACGGACACGGACATGGACCCGGACACGGACCCTTACCCGGACACGGACACGGAAACGGACCCTTGCCCGGACCTGGACCTGGACCCGGACCCTGACCTGGACCCTTACCCGGACCTGGACCCGGAACCTGACCCGGACCCGGACCCGGACCCGGACCCGGATCCTTACCTGGACCCGGACCCGGACCCGGACCCGGACCCGGACCCTTACCCGGACACGGACACGGACACGGACACGGACATGGACCCGGACCCGGACCCTTACCCGGACACGGACACGGAAACGGACCCTTGCCCGGACCTGGACCTGGACCCGGACCCTGACCTGGACCCTTACCCGGACCTGGACCCGGAACCTGACCCGGACCCGGACCCGGACCCGGACCCGGATCCTTACCCGGACCCGGACCCGGACCCGGACCCGGACCCGGACCCTTACCCGGACCCGGACCCGGACCCGGACCCGGACCCGGACCC
Organism: Arizona elegans; assembly: GCA_022577455.1. Classification (NCBI taxonomy): domain Eukaryota; kingdom Metazoa; phylum Chordata; class Lepidosauria; order Squamata; family Colubridae; genus Arizona; species Arizona elegans. The sequence goes on from JAKOOJ010000026.1 coordinate 1,667,129, forward strand.
TTACCCGGACCCGGACCCGGACCCGGACCCGGACCCGGACCCGGACCCGGACCCGGACCCGGACCCGGACTCGGACCCAGACCCGGACCCGGACCCGGACCCGGACCCGGACCCGGACCCGGACCCGAACACTTACCCAGACCCGGACCCGGACCCGGACCCGGACCCGGACCCGGACCCGGACCCGGACCCGGACCCGGACCCGGACCCGGACCCGGACCCTTACCCGGACCCGGACCCAGACCCGGACATGGACCCGGAACCTTACCCTTACCCGGACCCGGACCCGGACCCGGACCCGGACCCGGACCCGGACCCGGACCCGGACCCGGACCCGGACCCGGACCCGGACCCGGACCCGGACCCTTACCCGGACCTGGACCCGGAACCTGACCCGGACCCGGACCCGAACCCTTACCCAGACCCGGACCCGGACCCGGACCCGGACCCGGACCCGGACCCGGACCCGGACCCGGACCCGGACCCGGACCTGGACCCGGACCCGGATCCGGACCCGGACCCGGACCCAGACCTGGACCCGGACCAGGACCCGGACCCGGACCCGGACCCGGACCCTTAACTGGACCCGGACCCAGATCCGGACCCGGACCCTTACCCGGACCCGGACCCAGACCCAGACCCGGACCCGGACCCGGACCCGGACCCGGACCCGGACCCGGACCCTTACCCGGACCCGGACACGGACACGGACACGGACCCTTACCCGGACCTGGACCCGGAACCTGACCCGGACCCGGACCCGAACCCTTACCCAGACCCGGACCCGGACCCGGACCCGGACCCGGACCCGGACCCGGACCCGGACCCGGACCCGGACCCGGACCCGGACCCGGACCCTTACCCGGACCTGGACCCGGAACCTGACCCGGACCCGGACCCGAACCCTTACCCAGACCCGGACCCGGACCCGGACCCGGACCCGGACCCGGACCCGGACCCGGACCCGGACCCGGACCCGGACCTGGACCCGGACCCGGATCCGGACCCGGACCCGGACCCGGACCCGGACCCGGACCCGGACCCGGACCCGGACCCGGACCCGGACCCTTACCCGGACCCGGACCCAGACCCGGACATGGACCCGGAACCTTACCCTTACCCGGACCCGGACCCGGACCCGGACCCGGACCCGGACCCGGACCCGGACCCTTACCCAGACCCGGACCCGGACCCGGACCCGGACCCGGACCCGGACCCGGACCCGGACCCGGACCCGGACCCTTACCCGGACCTGGACCCGGAACCTGACCCGGACCCGGACCCGAACCCTTACCCAGACCCGGACCCGGACCCGGACCCGGACCCGGACCCGGACCCGGACCCGGACCCGGACCCGGACCCGGACCTGGACCCGGACCCGGATCCGGACCCGGACCCGGACCCAGACCTGGACCCGGACCAGGACCCGGACCCGGACCCGGACCCGGACCCTTAACTGGACCCGGACCCAGATCCGGACCCGGACCCTTACCCGGACCCGGACCCAGACCCAGACCCTGACCCGGACCCGGACCCGGACCCGGACCCGGACCCGGACCCTTACCCGGACCCGGACACGGACACGGACACGGACCCTTACCCGGACACGGACACGGACACGGACACGGACATGGACCCGGACCCGGACCCTTACCCGGACACGGACACGGAAACGGACCCTTGCCCGGACCTGGACCTGGACCCGGACCCTGACCTGGACCCTTACCCGGACCTGGACCCGGAACCTGACCCGGACCCGGACCCGGACATGGACCCGGATCCTTACCCGGACCCGGACCCGGACCCGGACCCGGACCCGGACCCGGACCCTTACCCGGACCCGGACCCGGACCCGGACCCGGACCCGGACCCTTACCCGGACCCGGACCCGGACCCGGACATGGACCCGGAACCTTACCCTTACCCGGACCCGGACCCGGACCCGGACCCGGACCCGGACCCGGACCCGGACCCGGACCCGGACCCGGACCCGGACCCGGAACCTGACCCGGACCCGGACCCGGACCCGGACCCGGATCCTTACCCGGACCCGGACCCGGACCCGGACCCGGACCCGGACCCTTACCCGGACCCGGACCCGGACCCGGACCCGGACCCGGACCCTTACCCGGACCCGGACCCGGACCCGGACCCGGACCCGGACCCGGACCCGGACCCGGACCCGGACTCGGACCCGGACCCGGACCCGGACCCGGACCCGGACCCGGACCCGGACCCGAACACTTACCCAGACCCGGACCCGGACCCGGACCCGGACCCGGACCCGGACCCGGACCCGGACCCGGACCCGGACCCGGACCCGGACCCGGACCCTTACCCGGACCCGGACCCAGACCCGGACATGGACCCGGAACCTTACCCTTACCCGGACCCGGACCCGGACCCGGACCCGGACCCGGACCCGGACCCGGACCCGGACCCGGACCCGGACCCGGACCCTTACCCAGACCCGGACCCGGACCCGGACCCGGACCCGGACACGGACCCGGACCCGGACCCGGACCCGGACCCGGACCCGGACCCTTACCCGGACCTGGACCCGGAACCTGACCCGGACCCGGACCCGAACCCTTACCCAGACCCGGACCCGGACCCGGACCCGGACCCGGACCCGGACCCTTAACTGGACCCGGACCCAGATCCGGACCCGGACCCTTACCCGGACCCGGACCCAGACCCGGACCCGGACCCGGACCCGGACCCGGACCCGGACCCGGACCCTTACCCGGACCCGGACCCGGACACGGACACGGACCCTTACCCGGACACGGACACGGACACGGACACGGACATGGACCCGGACCCGGACCCTTACCCGGACACGGACACGGAAACGGACCCTTGCCCGGACCTGGACCTGGACCCGGACCCTGACCTGGACCCTTACCCGGACCTGGACCCGGAACCTGACCCGGACCCGGACCCGGACATGGACCCGGATCCTTACCCGGACCCGGACCCGGACCCGGACCCGGACCCGGACCCGGACCCTTACCCGGACCCGGACCCGGACCCGGACCCGGACCCGGACCCTTACCCGGACCCGGACCCGGACCCGGACATGGACCCGGAACCTTACCCTTACCCGGACCCGGACCCGGACCCGGACCCGGACCCGGACCCGGACCCGGACCCGGACCCGGACCCGGACCCGGAACCTGACCCGGACCCGGACCCGGACCCGGACCCGGATCCTTACCCGGACCCGGACCCGGACCCGGACCCGGACCCGGACCCTTACCCGGACCCGGACCCGGACCCGGACCCGGACCCGGACCCTTACCCGGACCCGGACCCGGACCCGGACCCGGACCCGGACCCGGACCCGGACCCGGACCCGGACCCGGACTCGGACCCGGACCCGGACCCGGACCCGGACCCGGACCCGGACCCGAACACTTACCCAGACCCGGACCCGGACCCGGACCCGGACCCGGACCCGGACCCGGACCCGGACCCGGACCCGGACCCGGACCCGGACCCGGACCCGGACCCGGACCCTTACCCGGACCCGGACCCAGACCCGGACATGGACCCGGAACCTTACCCTTACCCGGACCCGGACCCGGACCCGGACCCGGACCCGGACCCGGACCCGGACCCGGACCCGGACCCGGACCCTTACCCAGACCCGGACCCGGACACGGACCCGGACCCGGACACGGACCCGGACCCGGACCCGGACCCGGACCCGGACCCGGACCCTTACCCGGACCTGGACCCGGAACCTGACCCGGACCCGGACCCGAACCCTTACCCAGACCCGGACCCGGACCCGGACCCGGACCCGGACCCGGACCCGGACCCGGACCCGGACATGGACCCGGATCCTTACCCGGACCCGGACCCGGACCCGGACCCGGACCCGGACCCTTACCCAGACCCGGACCCGGTCCCGGACCCGGACTCAGACCAAGACCCGGACCCGGACCCGGACCCGGACCCTTACCCAGACCCGGACCCGGACCCGGACCCGGACTCAGACCCAGACCCGGACCCGGACCCGGACCCGGACCCGGACCCGAACCCTTACCCAGACCCGGACCCGGACCCGGACCCGGACCCGGACCCGGACCCGGACCCGGACCCGGACCCTAGCCCGGATCCGGACCCGGACCCGGACCCGGACCCGGACCCGGACATGGACCCGGATCCTTACCCGGACCCGGACATGGACCCGGACCCGGACCCGGACCCGGACCCGGACATGGACCCGGATCCTTACCCGGACCCGGACCTGGACCCGGACCCGGACCCGGACCCGGACCCGGACCCGGACCCGGACCCAGACCTGGACCCGGACCAGGACCCGGACCCGGACCCGGACCCTTAACTGGACCCGGACCCAGATCCGGACCCGGACCCTTACCCGGACCCGGACCCAGACCCGGACCCGGACCCGGACCCGGACCCGGACCCGGACCCGGACCCGGACCCGGACCCTTACCCGGACCCGGACACGGACACGGACACGGACATGGACCCAGACACGGACCATTACCCGGACACGGACACGGAAACGGACCCTTGCCCGGACCTGGACCTGGACCCGGACCCTGACCTGGACCCTTACCCGGACCTGGACCCGGAACCTGACCCGGACCCGGACCCGGACCCGGACCCGGATCCTTACCTGGACCCGGACCCGGACCCGGACCCGGACCCGGACCCGGACCCTTACCCGGACCCGGACCCGGACCCGGACCCGGACCCGGACCCGGACCCTTACCCGGACCCGGACACTTACACGGAAACAAACACGGGCCCAGACCCGGACCCTTACCCGGACACGGACACGGAAACGGACCCTTGCCCGGACCCAGACCCGTACCCGGACCCGTACCCGTACCCGTACCCGGACCCGGACCCTGACGCGAACCCGGACCCGGACCCTTACCCGGACCTGGACCCGGAACCTGACCCGGACCCGGACCCGGACCCGGACCCGGACCCGGATCCTTACCTGGACCCGGACCCGGACCCGGACCCGGACCCTTACCCGGACCCGGACCCGGACCCGGACTCGGACCCGGACCGGGACCCGGACCCGGACCCGGACCCGAACCCTTACCCAGACCCGGACCCGGACCCGGACCCGGACCCGGACCCGGACCTGGACCCGGACCCGGACCCGGACCCTTACCCGGACCCGGACCCGGACCCGGACCCGGAACCTTACCCGGACCCGGACCCGGACCCGGACCCTTACCCGGACCCGGACCCGGACACGGACACGGACATGGACCCGGACCCGGACCCTTACCCGGACACGGACACGGAAACGGACCCTTGCCCGGACCCGGACCCGTACCCGGACCCGTACCCGTACCCGGACCCGGACCCGGACCCTGACCCGAACCCGGACCCGGACCCTTACCCGGACCTGGACCCGGAACCTGACCCGGACCCGGACCCGGACACGGACCCGGATCCTTACCTGGACCCGGACCCTGACCCGGACCCGGACCCGGACCCTTACCCGGACCCGGACCCGGACCCGGACTCGGACCCGGACCCGGACCTGGACCCAGACCAGAACCCTTACCCAGACCCGGACCCGGACCCGGACCCGGAACCGGACCCGGACCCGGACCCGGACCCGGACCCGGAACCGGACCCGGACACGGACACGGAAACGGACCCTTGCCCGGACCCGGACCCGTACCCGGACCCGTACCCATACCCGGACCCGGACCCGGACCCTGACCCGAACCCGGACCCGGACCCTTACCCGGACCTGGACCCGGAACCTGACCCGGACCCGGACCCGGACACGGACCCGGATCCTTACCTGGACCCGGACCCTGACCCGGACCCGGACCCGGACCCTTACCCGGACCCGGACCCGGACCCGGACTCGGACCCGGACCCGGACCCGGACCCGGACCCGGACCAGAACCCTTACCCAGACCCGGACCCGGACCCGGACCCGGAACCGGACCCGGACCCGGACCCGGACCCGGACCCGGACCCGGACCCGGACCCGGACCCTTACCCGGACCCGGACACGGACCCGGACCCGGACCCGGACCCGGACCCGGACCCGGACCCGGACATGGACCCGGACCCGGATCCTTACCCGGACCCGGACCCGGACCCGGACCCGGACCCTTACCCGGACCCGGACCCGGACCCGGACTCGGACCCAGACCCGGACCCGGACCCGGACCCTGACCCTTACCCGGACCCGGACACGGACACGGACACGGACACGGACACGGACCCGGACCCTTACCCGGACACGGACACGGAAACGGACCCTTGCCCGGACCCAGACCCGTACCCGGACCCGTACCCGTACCCGTACCCGGACCCGGACCCTGACGCGAACCCGGACCCGGACCCTTACCCGGACCTGGACCGGGAACCTGACCCGGACCCGGACGCGGACCCGGACCCGGATCCTTACCTGGACCCGGACCCGGACCCGGACCCGGACCCTTACCCGGACCCGGACCCGGACCCGGACCCGGACCCGGACCCGGACCCGGACCCGGACCCTTACCCGGACCCGGACCCGGACCCGGACCCTTACCCGGACCCGGACCCGGACCCGGACCCGGACCCGGACCCGGACCCGGACCCGGACCTGGACCCGGACCAGAACCCTTACCCAGACCCGGAACCGGACCCGGACCCGGAACCGGACCCGGAACCGGAACCGGAACCGGACCCGGACCCGGACCCTTACCCGTACCCGTACCCGTACCCGGACCCGGACCCGGACCCGGACCCGGACCCGGACATGGACCCGGACCCGGATCCTTACCCGGACCCGGACCCGGACCCGGACCCGGACCCTTACCCGGACCCGGACCCGTACTCGGACCCAGACCCGGACCCGGACCCGGACCCGGACCCTTACCCGGACCCGGACACTTACACGGACACAAACACGGGCCCGGACCCGGACCCTTACCCGGACACGGACACGGAAACGGACCCTTGCCCGGACCCAGACCCGTACCCGGACCCGTACCCGTACCCGTACCCGTACCCGGACCCTGACGCGAACCCGGACCCGGACCCTTACCCGGACCTGGACCCGGAACCTGACCCGGACCCGGACCCGGACCCGGACCCGGATCCTTACCTGGACCCGGACCCGGACCCGGACCTGGACCCTTACCCGGACCCGGACCCGGACCCGGACTCGGACCCGGACCGGGACCCGGACCCGGACCCGGACCCGAACCCTTACCCAGACCCGGACCCGGACCCGGACTCGGACCCGGACCCGGACCCGGACCCGGACCCGGACCCGGACCCGGACCCGGACCCGGACCCGGACCCTTACCCGGACCCGGACCCGGACCCGGACCCGGACCCTTACCCGGACCCGGACCCGGACCCGGACCCGGACCCGGACCCGGACCCGGACCCGGACATGGACCCGGATCCTTACCCGGACCCGGACCCGGACCCGGACCCGGACCCGGACCCTTACCCAGACCCGGACCCGGACCCGGACACGGACTCGGACCCAGACCCGGACCCGGACACGGACCCGGACCCGGACCCGGACCCGAACCCTTACCCAGACCCGGACCCGGACACGGACCCGGACCCGGACCCGGACCCGGACACGGACCCGGACCCTAGCCCGGATCCGGACCCGGACCCGGACCCGGACCCGGACCCGGACCCGGACCCGGACCCGGACCCGGACATGGACCCGGATCCTTACCCGGACCCGGACCCGGACCCGGACCCGGACCCGGACCCGGACCCGGTCCCGGACCCGGACCCTTACCCAGACCCGGACACGGACCCGGACCCGGACCCGGACCCGGACCCGGACCCGGACCCGGACCCTTACCCGGACCCGGACCCGGACCCGGACCCGGACCTGGACCCGAACCCTTACCCAGACCCGGACCCGGACCCGGACCCGGACCCGGACCCGGACCCGGACCCGGACCCGGACCCTAGCCCGGATCCGGACCCGGACCCGGACCCGGACCCGGACCCGGACATGGACCCGGATCCTTACCCGGACCCGGACCCGGACCCGGACCCGGACCCGGACCCGGACCCGGACCCGGACCCGGACCCAGACCCGGACCCGGACCAGGACCCGGACCCGGACCCGGACCCTTACCTGGACCCGGACCCAGATCCGGACCCGGACCCTTACCCGGACCCGGACCCAGACCCGGACCCGGACCCGGACCCGGACCCGGACCCGGACCCGGACCCGGACCCGGACCCTTACCCGGACCCGGACACGGACACGGACACGGACATGGACCCGGACCCGGACCCTTACCCGGACACGGACATGGAAACGGACCCTTGCCCGGACCCGGACCTGGACCCGGACCCTGACCTGGACCCTTACCCGGACCCGGACCCGGAACCTGACCCGGACCCGGACCCGGACCCGGATCCTTACCTGGACCCGGACCCGGACCCGGACCCGGACCCGGACCCGGACCCTTACCCGGACCCGGACCCGGACCCGGACCCGGACCCTTACCCGGACCCGGACCCGGACCCGGACCCGGACCCGGACCCGGACCCGGACCCGGACATGGACCCGGATCCTTACCCGGACCCGGACCCGGACCCGGACCCGGACCCTTACCCAGACCCGGATCCGGACCCGGACTCGGACCCAGACCCGGACCCGGACCCGGACCCGGACCCGGACCCGGACCCGGACCCGAACACTTACCCAGACCCGGACCCGGACCCGGACCCGGACCCGGACCCGGACCCGGACCCGGACCCGGACCCGGACCCGGACCCTTACCCGGACCCGGACCCAGACGCGGACATGGACCCGGACCCTTACCCGGACCCGGACCCGGACCCGGACCCTGACCCGGACCCGGACCCGGACCCGGACCCGGACCCGGACCCGGACCCGGACTCGGACCCGGCCCCGGACCAGGCCCCGGACCCGGACCCGAACCCTTACCCTGACCCGGACCCGGACCCGGACCCGGACACGGACCCGGACCCGGACCCGGACCCGGACCCGGACCCGGACATGGACCCGGATCCTTACCCGGACCCGGACCCGGACTCGGACCCGGACCCGGACCCTTACCCAGACCCGGACCCGGACCTGGACTCGGACCCAGACCCAGACCCGGACCCGGACCCGGACCCGGACCCGGACCCGAACCCTTACCCAGACCCGGACCCGGACCCGGACCCGGACCTGGACCCGGACCCGGACCCGGACCCGGACCCTTACCCGGACCCGGACCCAGACCCGGACCCGGACCCTTACCCGGACCCGGACCCGGACCCGGACACGGACCCGGACCCAGACCCGGACCCGGACCCGGACCCGGACCCGAACCCTTACCCAGACCCGGACCCGGACCCGGACCCGGACCTGGACCCGGACCCGGACCCGGACCCGGACCCTTACCCGGACCCGGACCCAGACCCGGACCCGGACCCTTACCCGGACCCGGACCCGGACCCGGACCCGGACCCGGACCCTTACCCAGACCCGGACCCGGACCCGGACTCGGACCCAGACCCGGACCCGGACCCGGACCCGGACCCGGACCCGGACCCTTACCCGGACCCGGACCCAGACCCGGACATGGACCCGGACCCTTACCCGGACCCGGACCCGGACCCTTACCCAGACCCGGATCCGGACCCGGACTCGGACCCAGACCCGGACCCGGACCCGGACCCGGACCCGGACCCGGACCCGGACCCGAACACTTACCCAGACCCGGACCCGGACCCGGACCCGGACCCGGACCCGGACCCGGACCCGGACCCGGACCCGGACCCTTACCCGGACCCGGACCCAGACGCGGACATGGACCCGGACCCTTACCCGGACCCGGACCCGGACCCGGACCCTGACCCGGACCCGGACCCGGACCCGGACCCGGACCCGGACCCGGACCCGGACTCGGACCCGGCCCCGGACCAGGCCCCGGACCCGGACCCGAACCCTTACCCTGACCCGGACCCGGACCCGGACCCGGACACGGACCCGGACCCGGACCCGGACCCGGACCCGGACCCGGACATGGACCCGGATCCTTACCCGGACCCGGACCCGGACTCGGACCCGGACCCGGACCCTTACCCAGACCCGGACCCGGACCTGGACTCGGACCCAGACCCAGACCCGGACCCGGACCCGGACCCGGACCCGAACCCTTACCCAGACCCGGACCCGGACCCGGACCCGGACCTGGACCCGGACCCGGACCCGGACCCTTACCCGGACCCGGACCCAGACCCGGACCCGGACCCTTACCCGGACCCGGACCCGGACCCGGACACGGACCCGGACCCGGACCCGGACCCGGACCCGGACATGGACCCGGAACCTTACCCGGACCCGGACCCGGACCCGGACCCGGACCCTTACCCAGACCCGGACCCGGACCCGGACTCGGACCCAGACCCGGACCCGGACCCGGACCCGGACCCGGACCCGGACCCTTACCCGGACCCGGACCCAGACCCGGACATGGACCCGGACCCTTACCCGGACCCGGACCCGGACCCGGACCCGGACCCGGACCCGGACCCGGACCCGGACCCGGACCCGGACCCTTACCCATACCCGGACCCGGACCCGGACCCGGACCCGGACCCGGACCCGGACCCGGACCCGGACCCGGACGCGGACCCTTACCCGGACCTGGACCCGGAAGCTGACCCGGACCCGGATCCGGACCCGGACCCTTACCCGGACCCGGACCCCGACCCGGACCCGGACCCGGACCTGGACCCTTACCCGGACCCGGACCCGGACCCGGACCCGGACACTTACCCGGACACCGACCCAGGCCCGGACCTGGACCCTTACCCGGACCCGGACCCGGACCCGGACCCTTACCCGGACACGGACATGGAAACGGACCCTTGCCCGGACCCGGACCCGGACCCGGAACCTGACCCGGACCCGGACCCGGACCCGGACCCGGATCCTTACCTGGACCCGGACCCGGACCCGGACCCGGACCCGGACCCGGACCCTTACCCGGACCCGGACCCGGACCCGGACCCGGACCCTTACCCGGACCCGGACCCGGACCCGGACCCGGACCCGGACCCGGACCCGGACCCGGACATGGACCCGGATCCTTACCCGGACCCGGACCCGGACCCGGACCCGGACCCTTACCCAGACCCGGATCCGGACCCGGACTCGGACCCAGACCCGGACCCGGACCCGGACCCGGACCCGGACCCGGACCCGGACCCGAACACTTACCCAGACCCGGACCCGGACCCGGACCCGGACCCGGACCCGGACCCGGACCCGGACCCGGACCCGGACCCGGACCCGGACCCGGACCCGGACCCTTACCCGGACCCGGACCCAGACGCGGACATGGACCCGGACCCTTACCCGGACCCGGACCCGGACCCGGACCCTGACCCGGACCCGGACCCGGACCCGGACCCGGACCCGGACCCGGACTCGGACCCGGCCCCGGACCAGGCCCCGGACCCGGCCCCGAACCCTTACCCTGACCCGGACCCGGACCCGGACCCGGACACGGACCCGGACCCGGACCCGGACCCGGACCCGGACCCGGACATGGACCCGGATCCTTACCCGGACCCGGACCCGGACTCGGACCCGGACCCGGACCCTTACCCAGACCCGGACCCGGACCTGGACTCGGACCCAGACCCAGACCCGGACCCGGACCCGGACCCGGACCCGAACCCTTACCCAGACCCGGACCCGGACCCGGACCCGGACCTGGACCCGGACCCGGACCCGGACCCGGACCCGGACCCTTACCCGGACCCGGACCCAGACCCGGACCCGGACCCTTACCCGGACCCGGACCCGGACCCGGACCCGGACCCGGACCCGGACCCGGACCCGGACCCGGACCCGGACCCGGACATGGACCCGGAACCTTACCCGGACCCGGACCCGGACCCGGACCCGGACCCTTACCCAGACCCGGACCCGGACCCGGACTCGGACCCAGACCCGGACCCGGACCCGGACCCGGACCCGGACCCGGACCCTTACCCGGACCCGGACCCAGACCCGGACATGGACCCGGACCCTTACCCGGACCCGGACCCGGACCCGGACCCGGACCCGGACCCGGACCCGGACCCGGACCCGGACCCTTACCCATACCCGGACCCGGACCCGGACCCGGACCCGGACCCGGACCCGGACCCGGACCCGGACCCGGACCCGGACCCTTACCCGGACCTGGACCCGGAAGCTGACCCGGACCCGGATCCGGACCCGGACCCGGACCCTTACCCGGACCCGGACCCCGACCCGGACCCGGACCCGGACCTGGACCCTTACCCGGACCCGGACCCGGACCCGGACCCGGACACTTACCCGGACACCGACCCAGGCCCGGACCTGGACCCTTACCCGGACCCGGACCCGGACCCGGACCCGGACCCGGACACTTACCCGGACCCCGACCCGGACCCGGACCCGAACCCTTACCCAGACCCGGACCCGGACCCGGACCCGGACCCGGACCCGGACCCGGACCCGGACCCTGACACGGATCCGGACCCTTACCCGGACCCGGATCCTTACCCGGAACCGGACCCGGACCCGGACCCAGACCCGGACCCGGACCCGGACCCTTACCCGGACCCGGACCCGGACCCGGACCCGGACCCGGACCCGGACCCGGACCCGGACCCGGACACGGACACGGACTCGGACCCGGCCCCGGACCAGGCCCCGAACCCGGACCCGAACACTTACCCGGACCCGGACCCGGACCCGGACCCGGACCCGGACCCGGACCCGGACCCGGACCCGGACCCGGACCCGGACCCGGACATGGACCCGGATCCTTACCCGGACCCGGACCCGGACTCGGACCCGGACCCGGACCCTTACCCAGACCCGGACCCGGACCTGGACTCGGACCCAGACCCGGACCCGGACCCGGACCCGGACCCGGACCCGAACCCTTACCCAGACCCGGACCCGGACCCGGACCCGGACCCGGACCTGGACCCGGACCCGGACCCGGACCCGGACCCGGACCCTTACCCGGACCCGGACCCAGACCCGGACATGGACCCGGACCCTTACCCGGACCAGGACCCGGACCCGGACCCGGACCCGGACCCTTACCTGGACCCGGACCCAGATCCGGACCCGGACCCTTACCCGGACCCGGACCCAGACCCAGACCCGGACCCGGACCCGGACCCGGACCCGGACCCGGACCCGGACCCGGACCCTTACCCGGACCCGGACACGGACACGGACACGGACATGGACCCGGACCCGGACCCTTACCCGGACACGGACACGGAAACGGACCCTTGCCCGGACCCGGACCTGGACCCGGACCCTGACCTGGACCCTTACCCGGACCCGGACCCGGACCCGGACCCGGACATGGACCCGGATCCTTACCCGGACCCGGACCCGGACCCGGACCCGGACCCTTACCCAGACCCGGATCCGGACCCGGACTCGGACCCAGACCCGGACCCGGACCCGGACCCGGACCCGGACCCGGACCCGAACACTTACCCAGACCCGGACCCGGACCCGGACCCGGACCCGGACCCGGACCCGGACCCGGACCCGGACCCGGACCCGGACCCGGACCCGGACCCGGACCCTTACCCGGACCCGGACCCAGACGCGGACATGGACCCGGACCCTTACCCGGACCCGGACCCGGACCCTGACCCGGACCCGGACCCGGACCCGGACCCGGACCCGGACCCGGACTCGGACCCGGCCCCGGACCAGGCCCCGGACCCGGATCCGAACCCTTACCCTGACCCGGACCCGGACCCGGACCCGGACACGGACCCGGACCCGGACCCGGACCCGGACCCGGACCCGGACATGGACCCGGATCCTTACCCGGACCCGGACCCGGACTCGGACCCGGACCCGGACCCTTACCCAGACCCGGACCCGGACCTGGACTCGGACCCAGACCCAGACCCGGACCCGGACCCGGACCCGGACCCGAACCCTTACCCAGACCCGGACCCGGACCCGGACCCGGACCTGGACCCGGACCCGGACCCGGACCCGGACCCGGACCCTTACCCGGACCCGGACCCAGACCCGGACCCGGACCCTTACCCGGACCCGGACCCGGACCCGGACCCGGACCCGGACCCGGACCCGGACCCGGACCCGGACCCGGACATGGACCCGGATCCTTACCCGGACCCGGACCCGGACCCGGACCCGGACCCTTACCCAGACCCGGACCCGGACCCGGACTCGGACCCAGACCCGGACCCGGACCCGGACCCGGACCCGGACCCGGACCCTTACCCGGACCCGGACCCAGACCCGGACATGGACCCGGACCCTTACCCGGACCCGGACCCGGACCCGGACCCGGACCCGGACCCGGACCCGGACCCGGACCCGGACCCGGACCCTTACCCATACCCGGACCCGGACCCGGACCCGGACCCGGACCCGGACCCGGACCCGGACCCGGACCCGGACCCGGACCCTTACCCGGACCTGGACCCGGAAGCTGACCCGGACCCGGATCCGGACCCGGACCCTTACCCGGACCCGGACCCCGACCCGGACCCGGACCCGGACCTGGACCCTTACCCGGACCCGGACCCGGACCCGGACCCGGACACTTACCCGGACACCGACCCAGGCCCGGACCTGGACCCTTACCCGGACCCGGACCCGGACCCGGACCCGGACCCGGACACTTACCCGGACCCCGACCCGGACCCGGACCCTTACCCAGACCCGGACACGGACCCGGACCCGGACCCGGACCCGGACCCGGACCCGGACCCGGACCCGGACCCAGACCCGGACCCGGACCCGGACCCTTACCCGGACCCGGACCCGGACCCGGACCCGGACCCGGACCCGGACACGGACCCGGACACGGACACGGACTCGGACCCGGCCCCGGACCAGGCCCCGAACCCGGACCCGAACACTTACCCGGACCCGGACCCGGACCCGGACCCGGACCCGGACCCGGACCCGGACCCGGACCCGGACCCGGACCCGGACCCGGACCCGGACCCGGACATGGACCCGGATCCTTACCCGGACCCGGACCCGGACTCGGACCCGGACCCGGACCCTTACCCAGACCCGGACCCGGACCTGGACTCGGACCCAGACCCGGACCCGGACCCGGACCCGGACCCGGACCCGAACCCTTACCCAGACCCGGACCCGGACCCGGACCCGGACCTGGACCCGGACCCGGACCCGGACCCGGACCCGGACCCTTACCCGGACCCGGACCCAGACCCGGACATGGACCCGGACCCTTACCCGGACCCGGACCCGGACCCGGACCCGGACCCGGACCCGGACCCGCACCCGGACCCGGACCCGGACCCTTACCCAGACCCTTACCCGGACCTGGACCCGGAACCTGACCCGGACCCGGATCCGGACCCGGACCCTTACCCGGACCCGGACCCCGACCCGGACCCGGACCCGGACCTGGACCCTTACCCGGACCCGGACCCGGACCCGGACCCGGACACTTACCCGGACCCCGACCCGGACCCGGACCTGGACCCTTACCCGGACCCGGACCCGGACCCGGACCCGGACACTTACCCGGACCCCGACCCGGACCCGGACCCGAACCCTTACCCAGACCCGGACCCGGACCCGGACCCGGACCCGGACCCGGACCCGGTCCCGGACCCTGACACGGATCCGGACCCTTACCCGGACCCGGATCCTTACCCGGACCCGGACCCGGACCCGGACCCGGACACTTACCCGGACCCCGACCCGGACCCGGACCCGAACCCTTACCCAGACCCGGACCCGGACCCGGACCCGGACCCGGACATGGACCCGGATCCTTACCCGAACCCGGACCCGGACTCGGACCCGGACCCGGACCCTGACCCAGACCCGGACCCCGACCTGGACTCGGACCCAGACCCGGACCCGGACCCGGACCCGGACCCGGACCCGGACCCGAACCCTTACCCAGACCCGGACCCGGACCCGGACCCGGACCTGGACCCGGACCCGGACCCGGACCCGGACCCAGACACTTACCCGGACCCGGACCCAGACCCGGACATGGACCCGGACCCTTACCCGGACCCGGACCCGGACCCGGACCCGGACCCGGACCCGGACCCGGACCCAGACCCGGACCCGGACCCGGACCCGGACCAGGACCCTTACCCAGACCCTTACCCGGACCTGGACCCGGAACCTGACCCGGACCCGGATCCGGACCCGGACCCTTACCCGGACCCGGACCCCGACCCGGACCCGGACCCGGACCGGGACCCTTACCCGGATCCGGACCCGGACCCGGACCCGGACACTTACCCGGACCCCGACCCGGACCCGGACCTGGACCCTTACCCGGACCCGGACCCGGGCGCGGACCCAGACACTTACGCGGACCCCGACCCGGACCCGGACCCGAACCCTTACCCAGACCCGGACCCGGACCCGGACCCGGACCCGGACCCGGACCCGGACCCTGACACGGATCCGGACCCTTACCCGGACCCGGATCCTTACCCGGACCCGGACCCGGACCCGGACCCAGACCCGGACCCGGACCCGGACCCGGACCTGGACCCGGACCCGGACCCGGACCCGGACCCGGACCCTTACCCGGACCCGGACCCAGACCCGGACATGGACCCGGACCCGGATCCGGACCCGGACCCTTACCCGGACCCGGACCCCGACCCGGACCCGGACCCGGACCTGGACCCTTACCCGGACCCGGACCCGGACCCGGACCCGGACACTTACCCGGACCCCGACCCGGACCCGGACCTGGACCCTTACCCGGACCAGGCCCCGGACCCGGAACCGAACCCTTACCCAGACCCGGACCCGGACCCGGACCCGGACCCGGACCCGGACCCGGACCCGGACCCGGACCCGGACCCGGACCCGGACCCGGACATGGACCCGGATCCTTACCCGGACCCGGACCCGGACTCGGACCCGGACCCGGACCCTTACCCAGACCCGGACCCGGACCTGGACTCGGACCCAGACCCGGACCCGGACCCGGACCCGGACCCGGACCCGAACCCTTACCCAGACCCGGACCCGGACCCGGACCCGGACCCGGACCTGGACCCGGACCCGGACCCGGACCCGGACCAGGACCCTTACCCGGACCCGGACCCAGACCCGGACATGGACCCGGACCCTTACCCGGACCCGGACCCGGACCCGGACCCGGAACCGGACCCGGACCCGGACCCGGACCCGGACCCGGACCCGGACACTTACCCGGACCCCGACCCGGACCCGGACCTGGACCCTTACCCGGACCCGGACCCGGACCCGGACCCGGACACTTACCCGGACCCCGACCCGGACCCGGACCCGAACCCTTACCCAGACCCGGACCCGGACCCGGACCCGGACCCGGATCCGGACCCGGACCCGGACCCGGACCCTGACACGGATCCGGACCCTTACCCGGACCCGGATCCATACCCGGACCCGGACCCGGACCAGGACCCAGACCCGGACCCGGACCCGGACCCTTACCCGGACCCAGACCCGGACCCGGACCCGGACCCGGACCCGGACCCGGACTCGGACCCGGCCCCGGACCAGGCCCCGGACCCGGACCCGAACCCTTACCCAGACCCGGACCCGGACCCGGACCCGGACCCGGACCTGGACCCGGACCCGGACCCGGACCCGGACATGGACCCGGATCCTTACCCGGACCCGGACCCGGACTCGGACCCGGACCCGGACCCTTACCCGGACCCGGACCCGGACCTGGACTCGGACCCAGACCCGGACCCGGACCCGGACCCGGACCCGGACCCGGACCCGAACCCTTACCCAGACCCGGACCCGGACCCGGACCCGGACCCGGACCCGGACCCGGACCCGGACCCGGACCCGGACACTTACCCGGACCCGGACCCAGACCCGGACATGGACCCGGACCCTTACCCGGACCCGGACCCGGACCCGGACCCGGACCCGGACCCGGACCCGGACCCGGACCCGGACCCGGACCCGGACCCTTACCCAGACCCGGACCCTTGCCCAGACCCGGACCCAGACCCGGACCCGGACCCGGACCCGGACCCGGACCCGGACCCGGACCCGGACCCGGACCTGGACCCGGACCTGGACCCGGACCCGGACCCGGACCCGGACCCAGACACTTACCCGGACCCGGACCCAGACCCGGACATGGACCCGGACCCTTACCCGGACCCGGACCCGGACCCGGACCCGGACCCGGACCCGGACCCAGACCCGGACCCGGACCCGGACCCGGACCAGGACCCTTACCCAGACCCTTACCCGGACCTGGACCCGGAACCTGACCCGGACCCGGATCCGGACCCGGACCCTTACCCGGACCCGGACCCCGACCCGGACCCGGACCCGGACCGGGACCCTTACCCGGACCCGGACCCGGACCCGGACCCGGACACTTACCCGGACCCCGACCCGGACCCGGACCTGGACCCTTACCCGGACCCGGACCCGGGCGCGGACCCAGACACTTACGCGGACCCCGACCCGGACCCGGACCCGAACCCTTACCCAGACCCGGACCCGGACCCGGACCCGGACCCGGACCCGGACCCGGACCCTGACACGGATCCGGACCCTTACCCGGACCCGGATCCTTACCCGGACCCGGACCCGGACCCGGACCCAGACCCGGACCCGGACCCGGACCCGGACCTGGACCCGGACCCGGACCCGGACCCGGACCCGGACCCTTACCCGGACCCGGACCCAGACCCGGACATGGACCCGGACCCGGATCCGGACCCGGACCCTTACCCGGACCCGCACCCCGACCCGGACCCGGACCCGGACCTGGACCCTTACCCGGACCCGGACCCGGACCCGGACCCGGACACTTACCCGGACCCCGACCCGGACCCGGACCTGGACCCTTACCCGGACCAGGCCCCGGACCCGGAACCGAACCCTTACCCAGACCCGGACCCGGACCCGGACCCGGACCCGGACCCGGACCCGGACCCGGACCCGGACCCGGACCCGGACCCGGACCCGGACCCGGACATGGACCCGGATCCTTACCCGGACCCGGACCCGGACTCGGACCCGGACCCGGACCCTTACCCAGACCCGGACCCGGACCCGGACTCGGACCCAGACCCGGACCCGGACCCGGACCCGGACCCGGACCCGGACCCGAACCCTTACCCAGACCCGGACCCGGACCCGGACCCGGACCTGGACCCGGACCCGGACCCGGACCCGGACCAGGACCCTTACCCGGACCCGGACCCAGACCCGGACATGGACCCGGACCCTTACCCGGACCCGGACCCGGACCCGGACCCGGAACCGGACCCGGACCCGGACCCGGACCCGGACCCGGACCCGGACACTTACCCGGACCCCGACCCGGACCCGGACCTGGACCCTTACCCGGACCCGGACCCGGACCCGGACCCGGACACTTACCCGGACCCCGACCCGGACCCGGACCCGAACCCTTACCCAGACCCGGACCCGGACCCGGACCCGGACCCGGATCCGGACCCGGACCCGGACCCGGACCCTGACACGGATCCGGACCCTTACCCGGACCCGGATCCTTACCCGGACCCGGACCCGGACCAGGACCCAGACCCGGACCCGGACCCGGACCCTTACCCGGACCCGGACCCGGACCCGGACCCGGACCCGGACCCGGACCCGGACCCGGACTCGGACCCGGCCCCGGACCAGGCCCCGGACCCGGACCCGAACTCTTACCCAGACCCGGACCCGGACCCGGACCCGGACCCGGACCTGGACCCGGACCCGGACCCGGACCCGGACCCGGACATGGACCCGGATCCTTACCCGGACCCGGACCCGGACTCGGACCCGGACCCGGACCCTTACCCGGACCCGGACCCGGACCTGGACTCGGACCCAGACCCGGACCCAGACCCGGACCCGGACCCGGACCCGAACCCTTACCCAGACCCGGACCCGGACCCGGACCCGGACCTGGACCCGGACCCGGACCCGGACCCGGACCCGGACCCTTACCCGGACCCGGACCCAGACCCGGACATGGACCCGGACCCTTACCCGGACCCGGACCCGGACCCGGACCCGGACCCGGACCCGGACCCGGACCCGGACCCGGACCCGGACCCGGACCCGGACCCTTACCCAGACCCGGACCCTTGCCCAGACCCGGACCCGGACCCGGACCCGGACCCGGACCCGGACCCGGACCCGGACCCTTACCCGGACCTGGACCCGGAACCTGACCCGGAACAGGACCCGGACTCGGACCCGGACCCGGACCCGGACCCGGACCCAGACCCGGACCCGGACCCGGACCCGGACCCTAGCCTGGATCCGGACCCGGACCCGGACCCGGACCCGGACCCGGACCCGGACCCGGACATGGACCCGGATCCTTACCCGGACCCGGACCCGGACCCGGACCCGGACCCGGACCCGGACCCTTACCCGGACCCGGACCCGGACCCTGACCCGGACCCGGACCCTTACCCGGACCCGGACCCGGACCCTTACCCGGACCCGGACCCGGACCCGGACCCGGACCCTTACCCGGACCCGGACCCGGACCAGGACCCGGACCCGGACCCTTACCCGGACCCGGACCCAGACCCGGACCCGGACCCAGACCCGGACCCGGACCCGGACCCTTACCCGGACCCGGACCCGGACCCGGACCCGGACCCTTACCCGGACCCTTACCCGGATACGGACACGGAAACGGACCCTTGCCCGGACCCGTACCCGTACCCGGACCCGTACCCGGACCCGGACCCGGACCCGGACCCTGACCCGAACCCGGACCCGGACCCTTACCCGGACCTGGACCCGGAACCTGACCCGGACCCGGATCCGGACGCGGACCCTTACCCGGACCCGGACCCAGACCCGGACCCGGACCCGGACCCGGACCCGGACCCGGACCCGGACCCGGACCCGGACCCTTACCCGGACCCGGACACGGACACGGACACGGACCCGGACACGGACCTGGAACCTTACCCGGACCCGGACCCGAACCCTTACCCAGACCCGGACCCGGACCCGGACCCGGACCCGGACCCGGACATGGACCCGGACCCTTACCCGGACCCGGACCCGGACCCGGACCCGGACCCTTACCCGGACCCGGACCCGGAGCCGGACATGGACCCGGACCCTTACCCGGACCCGGACCCGGACCCGGACCCAGACCCGGACCCGGACCTGGACACGGACACGGACACGGACCCTTACCCAGACCCGGACCCGGACCCGGACCCTGACCCGGACCCGGACCCGGACCATTACCCGGACCCGGACCTGGACCCGGACCCGGACACTTACCCGGACCCCAACCCGGACCCGGACCCGGACCCGAACCCTTACCCAGACCCGGACCCGGACCCGGACCCGGACCCGGACCCGGACCCGGACCCGGACCCTGACACGGACCCGGACACTTACCCGGACCCGGATCCTTACCCGGACCCGGACCCGGACCCGGACCCGGACCCGGACCCGGACCCGGACCCGGACCCTTACCCGAACCCGGACCCGGACCCGGACCCGGACCCGGACCCGGACTCTGACCCGGCCCCGGACCCGGCCCCGGACCCGGCCCCGAACCCTTACCCAGACCCGGACCCGGACCCGGACCAGGACCCGGACCCGGACCCGGACCCGGACCCGGACCCGGACCCGGACCCGGACCCGGACATGGACCCGGATCCTTACCCGGACCCGGACCCGGACCCGGACCCGGACCCGGACCCTTACCCAGACCCGGACCCGGACCCGGACTCGGACCCAGAACCGGACCCGGACCCGGACCCGGACCCGGACCCGGACCCGAACCCTTACCCAGACCCGGACCCGGACCCGGACCCGGACCCGGACATGGACCCGGACCCTTACCCGGACCCGGACCCTGACCCGGACCCTGACCCGGACCCGGACCCTTACCCGGACCCGGACCCGGACCCGGACCCGGACACTTACCCGGACCCCGACCCGGACCCGGACCGGAACCCTTACCCGGACCCGGACCCGGACCCGGACCCTTACCCGGACCCGGACCCGGACCCGGACCCGGACCAGGACCCGGACCTGGACCCGGACCCGGACCCGGACCCGGACCCGGACCCGGACCCGGACCCGGACCCGGTCCCGGACCCTTACCCGGACCCGGACCCGGACCCTTACCCGGACCCGGATCCTTACCCGGACCCGGACCAGGACCCGGACCCGGACCCGGACCCTGACCCTAACCCGGACCCGGACCCGGATCCGGACCCGGACCCTTACCCGGACCCGGACCCAGACCCGGACCCGGACCCAGACCCGGACCCTGACCCGGACCCTTACCCGGACCCGGACCCGGACACGGACACGGACCCGGACCCGGACCCTTACCCGGACACGGACACGGAAACGGACCCTTGCCCGGACCCGGACCCGTACCCGGACCCGTACCCGTACCCGGACCCGGACCCGGACCCTGACCCGAACCCGGACCCGGACCCTTACCCGGACCTGGACCCGGAACCTGACCCGGACCCGGACCCTTACCCGGAACCGGACCCAGACCCGGACCCGGACCCGGACCCGGACCCGGACCCCGACCCGGACCCGGACCCGGACCCTTACCCGGACCCGGACACGGACACGGACACGGACACGGACCCGGACCTGGACCATTACGCGGACACGGACACGGAAACGGACCCTTGCCCGGACCCGGACCCGTACCCGGACCCGGACCCGTACCCGGACCCGGTCCCGGACCCTGACCCGAACCCGGACCCGGACCCTTACCCGGACCTGGACCCGGAACCTGACCCGGACCCGGACCCGGACCCGGACCCGGATCTTTACCTGGACCCGGACCCGGACCCGGACCCGGACCCGGACCCTTACCCGGACCCGGACCCGGACACGGACTCGGACCCTGCCCCGGCCCCGGCCCCGGACCCGGACCCGAACCCTTACCGAGACCCGGACACGGACCCGGACCCGGACCCGGACCCGGACCCTGACCCGGACCCGGACCCGGACCCGGACCCGGACCCGGACCCGGACCCGGACCGGGACCCGGACCCGGACCCTTACCCGGACCCGGACCCGGACCCGGACCCGGACCCTTACCCGGACCCGGACCCGGACCCGGACCCGGACCCGGACATGGACCCGGATCCTTACCCGGACCCGGACCCGGACCCGGACCCGGACCCGGACCCGGACCCTTACCCAGACCCGGACCCGGACCCGGACTCGGACCCAGACCCGGACCCTTACCCGGACCCGGACCCGGACCCGGACCCGGACCCGGACCCGGACCCGGCCCCGGACCTGGACCCGGAACCTGACCCGGAACCGGACCCTTACCCGGACCCGGACCCGGACCCTTACCCGGACCCGGACCCAGACCCGAACATGGACCCGGACCCTTACCCGGACCCGGACCCGGACCCGGACCCGGACCCGGAACCTTACCCGGAACCTTACCCAGACCCGGAACCGGACCCGGACCCGGACCCGGACCCGGACAAGGACCCTTACCCGGACCCGGACCCGGACCCGGACCTGGACCCGGACCCTTACCCGGACCCGGTCCCGGACCCGGACCCTTACCCGGACCCGGACCCGGAGCCGGACATGGACCCGGACCCTTACCCGGACCCGGACCCGGACCCGGACTCAGACCCGGACCCGAACCCGGACACGGACACGGACCCGGACCCTTACCCAGACCCGGACACGGACCCGGACCCGGACCCGGACCGGGACACTTGCCCGGACCCGGACACGTACCCGGACCCTGACCCGGAACCTGACCCGGACCCGGACCCGGACCCGGACCCTTACCCGGACCCGGACCCGGACCCGGACACTTACCCGGACCCCGACCCGGACCCGGACCCGAACCCTTACCCAGACCCGGACCCGGACCCGGACACGGACCCGGACCCGGACCCTGACACGGACCCGGACCCTTACCCGGACCCGGATCCTTACCCGGACCCGGACCCGGACCCGGACTCGGACCCGGACCCGGACCCAGACCCGGACATGGACCCGGACCCTTACCCGGACCCGGATCCTTACCCGGACCCGGACCCGGACCCGGACCCGGACCCGGACATGGACCCGGACCCTTACCCGGACCCGGACCCGGACCCGGACCCGGACCCGGACCCGGACCCGGACCCGGACCCGGACCCGGACCCTTACCCGGACCCGGACCCGGACCCGGAACCGGACCCGGACCCTTACCCGGACCTGGACCCGGAACCTGACCCGGAACCGGACCCTTACCCGGACCCGGACCCGGACCCTTACCCGGACCCGGACCCGGACCCGGACCCGGACCCGGACCCTTACCCAGACCCAGACCCGGACCAGGACCCGGACCCGGACCTGGACCCTTACCTGGACCCGGACCCGGATCCGGACCCGGACCCTTACCCGGACCCGGACCCGGACTCGGACCCAGACCCGGACCCGGACCCGGACCCGGACCCGGACCCGGACCCGGACCCGAACCCTTACCCAGACCCGGACCCGGACCCGGACCCGGACCCGGACCTGGACCCGGACCCGGACCCGGACCCGGACCCGGACCCTTACCCGGACCCGGACCCAGACCTGGACATGGACCCGGACCCTTACCCGGACCCGGACCCGGACCCGGACCCGGACCCGGACCCGGACCCGGACCCGGACCCGGACCCGGACCCGGACCCTTACCCGGACCTGGACCCGGAACCTGACCCGGAACCGGACCCTTACCCGGACCCGGACCCGGACCCTTACCCGGACCCGGACCCGGACCCGGACCCGGACCCTTACCCGGACCCGGACCCGGACCAGGACCCGGACCCGGACCAGGACCCGGACCCGGACCCGGACCCGGACCCTTACCCGGACCCGGACCCGGACCCGGACCCGGACCCTTACCCGGACCCGGACCCGGACCCGGACCCGGACCCGGACCCGGACCCGGACCCAGACCCTTACCCGGACCCGGACCCGGACCCGGACATGGACCCGGACACTTACCCGGACCCGGACCCGGACCCGGACCCTTACCCAGACCCGGACCCGGACCCGGACCCGGACTCGGACCCAGACCCGGACCCGGACCCGGACCCGGACCCGGACCCGGACCCGAACCCTTACCCAGACCCGGACCCAGACCCGGACCCGGACCTGGACCCGGACCCGGACCCGGACCCGGACCCGGACCCTTACCCGGACCCGGACCCAGACCCGGACATGGACCCGGACCCTTACCCGGACCCGGACCCTGACCCGGACCCTGACCCGGACCCGGACCCTTACCCGGACCCGGACCCGGACCCGGACCCGGACACTTACCCGGACCCCGACCCGGACCCGGACCGGAACCCTTACCCGGACCCGGACCCGGACCCGGACCCTTACCCGGACCCGGACCCGGACCCGGACCCGGACCAGGACCCGGACCCGGACCCGGACCCGGACCCGGACCCGGACCCGGACCCGGACCCGGACCCGGACCCGGTCCCGGACCCTTACCCGGACCCGGACCCGGACCCTTACCCGGACCCGGATCCTTACCCGGACCCGGACCAGGACCCGGACCCGGACCCTGACCCTTACCCGGACCCGGACCCGGATCCGGACCCGGACCCTTACCCGGACCCGGACCCAGACCCGGACCCTTACCCGGACCCGGACCCGGACACGGACACGGACACGGACCCGGACCCTTACCCGGACACGGACACGGAAACGGACCCTTGCCCGGACCCGGACCCGTACCCGGACCCGTACCCTTACCCGGACCCGGACCCGGACCCTGACCCGGACCCGGACCCGGACCCGGACCCCGAACCGGACCCGGACCCGGACCCTTACCCGGACCCGGACACGGACACGGACACGGACACGGACCCGGACCTGGACCCTTACCCGGACACGGACACGGAAACGGACCCTTGCCCGGACCCGGACCCGGACCCGTACCCGGACCCGGACCCGTACCCGGACCCGGTCCCGGACCCTGACCCGAACCCGGACCCGGACCCTTACCCGGACCTGGACCCGGAACCTGACCCGGACCCGGACCCGGACCCGGACCCGGATCCTTACCTGGACCCGGACCCGGACCCGGACCCGGACCCGGACCCTTACCCGGACCCGGACCCGGACACGGACTCGGACCCTGCCCCGGCCCCGGCCCCGGACCCGGACCCGAACCCTTACCGAGACCCGGACACGGACACGGACCCGGACCCGGACCCGGACCCGGACCCGGACCCGGACCCGGACCCGGACCCGGACCCGGACCGGGACCCGGACCCGGACCCTTACCCGGACCCGGACCCGGACCCGGACCCGGACCCTTACCCGGACCCGGACCCGGACCCGGACCCGGACCCGGACATGGACCCGGATCCTTACCCGGACCCGGACCCGGACCCGGACCCGGACCCGGACCCGGACCCGGACCCTTACCCAGACCCGGACCCGGACCCGGACTCGGACCCAGACCCGGACCCAGACCCGGACCCGGACCCGGACCCGAACCCTTACCCAGACCCGGACCCGGACCCGGACCCGGACCCGGACCCGGACCCGGACCCGGACCCGGACCCGGACCCGGACCCGGACCCTTACCCGGACCCGGACCCAGACCCGAACATGGACCCGGACCCTTACCCGGACCCGGACCCGGACCCGGACCCGGACCCGGACCCGGACCCGGAACCTTACCCGGAACCTTACCCAGACCCGGAACCGGACCCGGACCCGGACCCGGACCCGGACCCGGACCCTTACCCGGACCCGGACCCGGACCCGGACCTGGACCCGGACCCTTACCCGGACCCGGTCCCGGACCCGGACCCTTACCCGGACCCGGAGCCGGAGCCGGACATGGACCCGGACCCTTACCCGGACCCGGACCCGGACCCGGACCAAGACCCGGACCCGAACCCGGACACGGACACGGACCCGGACCCTTACCCAGACCCGGACACGGACCCGGACCCGGACCCGGACCGGGACACTTGCCCGGACCCGGACACGGACCCGGACCCTGACCCGGAACCTGACCCGGACCCGGACCCGGACCCTTACCCGGACCCGGACCCGGACACTTACCCGGACCCCGACCCGGACCCGGACCCCAACCCGGACCCGGACCCGAACCCTTACCCAGACCCGGACCCGGACCCGGACACGGACCCGGACCCGGACCCTGACACGGACCCGGACCCTTACCCGGACCCGGATCCTTACCCGGACTCGGACCCGGACCCGGACCCAGACCCGGACATGGACCCGGACCCTTACCCGGACCCGGATCCTTACCCGGACCCGGACCCGGACCCGGACCCGGACCCGGACATGGACCTGGACCCTTACCCGGACCCGGACCCGGACCCGGACCCGGACCCGGACCCGGACCCGGACCCGGACCCGGACCCGGACCCGGACCCGGACCCTTACCCGGACCCGGACCCGGACCCGGAACCGGACCCGGACCCTTACCCGGACCTGGACCCGGAACCTGACCCGGAACCGGACCCTTACCCGGACCCGGACCCGGACCCTTACCCGGACCCGGACCCGGACCCGGACCCGGACCCTTACCCGGACCCAGACCCGGACCAGGACCCGGACCCGGACCTGGACCCTTACCTGGACCCGGACCCGGATCCGGACCCGGACCCTTACCCGGACCCTTACCCGGACCCGGACCCTTACCCGGACCCTTACCCGGACCCGGATCCTTACCCGGACCCGGACCCGGACCCGGACCCGGACCCGGACCCTTACCCGGACCCGGACCCGGACCCGGACCCGGACCCGGACCCGGACCCGGACCCGGACCCGGACCCGGACCCGGACTCTGACCCGGACCCGGACCCGGACCCGGCCCCGGCCCCGAACCCTTACCCAGACCCGGACCCGGCCCCGGACCAGGACCCGGACCCGGACCCGGACCCGGACCCGGACCCGGACCCGGACCCGGACATGGACCCGGATCCTTACCCGGACCCGGACCCGGACCCTTACCCAGACCCGGACCCGGACCCGGACTCGGACCCAGACCCGGACCCGGACCCGGACCCGGACCCGGACCCGGACCCGGACCCGAACCCTTACCCAGACCCGGACCCGGACCCGGACCCGGACCCGGACCTGGACCCGGACCCGGACCCGGACCCGGACCCGGACCCTTACCCGGACCCGGACCCAGACCTGGACATGGACCCGGACCCTTACCCGGACCCGGACCCGGACCCGGACCCGGACCCGGACCCGGACCCGGACCCGGACCCGGACCCGGACCCTTACCCGGACCCGGACCCAGACCCGGACCCGGACCCGGACCCGGACCCTTACCCGGACCTGGACCCGGAACCTGACCCGGAACCGGACCCTTACCCGGACCCGGACCCTTACCCGGACCCGGACCCGGACCCGGACCCTTACCCGGACCCAGACCCGGACCAGGACCCGGACCCGGACCCGGACCCGGACCCTTACCCGGACCCAGACCCGGATCCGGACCCGGACCCTTACCCGGACCCGGACCCGGACCCGGACCCGGACCCGGACCCGGACCCGGACCCTTACACGGACACGGACACGGACACGGACACAAACACGGACACGGACACGGACCCTTACCCGAACACGGACACGGAAACGGACCTTTGCCCGGACCCGGACCCGGACCCGGACCCTGACCCGGACCCGGACCCGGACCCGGACCCGAACCCGGACTCGGACCCTTACCCGGACCTGGACCCGGAACCTGACCCGGACCCGGACCCTTACCCGGACCCGGACCCGGACCCGGACCCGGACCCGGACCCGGACGCTGACCCTGACCCGGACCGGGACCGGGACCAGGACCCTTACCCGGACCCGGACCCGGACCCTTACCCGGACCCGGACCCAGACCCGGACATGGAACCGGACCCTTACCCGGACCCGGACCCGGACCCGGACCCGGACCCTTACCCGGACCCGGACCCGGACCCGGACCCGGACCCTTACCCGGACCCAGACCCGGACCAGGACCCGGACCCGGACCTGGACCCTTACCTGGACCCGGACCCGGATCCGGACCCGGACCCTTACCCGGACCCTTACCCGGACCCGGACCCTTACCCGGACCCTTACCCGGACCCGGATCCTTACCCGGACCCGGACCCGGACCCGGACCCGGACCCGGACCCTTACCCGGACCCGGACCCGGACCCGGACCCGGACCCGGACCCGGACCCGGACCCGGACCCGGACCCGGACTCTGACCCGGACCCGGACCCGGACCCGGCCCCGGCCCCGAACCCTTACCCAGACCCGGACCCGGCCCCGGACCAGGACCCGGACCCGGACCCGGACCCGGACCCGGACCCGGACCCGGACCCGGACATGGACCCGGATCCTTACCCGGACCCGGACCCGGACCCTTACCCAGACCCGGACCCGGACCCGGACTCGGACCCAGACCCGGACCCGGACCCGGACCCGGACCCGGACCCGGACCCGGACCCGAACCCTTACCCAGACCCGGACCCGGACCCGGACCCGGACCCGGACCTGGACCCGGACCCGGACCCGGACCCGGACCCGGACCCTGACCCGGACCCGGACCCGGACCCGGACCCGAACCCGGACTCGGACCCTTACCCGGACCTGGACCCGGAACCTGACCCGGACCCGGACCCTTACCCGGACCCGGACCCGGACCCGGACCCGGACCCGGACCCGGACGCTGACCCTGACCCGGACCGGGACCGGGACCAGGACCCTTACCCGGACCCGGACCCGGACCCTTACCCGGACCCGGACCCAGACCCGGACATGGAACCGGACCCTTACCCGGACCCGGACCCGGACCCGGACCCGGACCCTTACCCGGACCCGGACCCGGACCCGGACCCGGACCCTTACCCGGACCCAGACCCGGACCAGGACCCGGACCCGGACCTGGACCCTTACCTGGACCCGGACCCGGATCCGGACCCGGACCCTTACCCGGACCCTTACCCGGACCCGGACCCTTACCCGGACCCTTACCCGGACCCGGATCCTTACCCGGACCCGGACCCGGACCCGGACCCGGACCCGGACCCTTACCCGGACCCGGACCCGGACCCGGACCCGGACCCGGACCCGGACCCGGACCCGGACCCGGACCCGGACTCTGACCCGGACCCGGACCCGGACCCGGCCCCGGCCCCGAACCCTTACCCAGACCCGGACCCGGCCCCGGACCAGGACCCGGACCCGGACCCGGACCCGGACCCGGACCCGGACCCGGACCCGGACATGGACCCGGATCCTTACCCGGACCCGGACCCGGACCCTTACCCAGACCCGGACCCGGACCCGGACTCGGACCCAGACCAGGACCCGGACCCGGACCCGGACCCGGACCCGGACCCGGACCCGAACCCTTACCCAGACCCGGACCCGGACCCGGACCCGGACCCGGACCTGGACCCGGACCCGGACCCGGACCCGGACCCGGACCCTTACCCGGACCCGGACCCAGACCTGGACATGGACCCGGACCCTTACCCGGACCCGGACCCGGACCCGGACCCGGACCCGGACCCGGACCCGGACCCGGACCCGGACCCGGACCCTTACCCGGACCCGGACCCAGACCCGGACCCGGACCCGGACCCGGACCCTTACCCGGACCTGGACCCGGAACCTGACCCGGAACCGGACCCTTACCCGGACCCGGACCCTTACCCGGACCCGGACCCGGACCCGGACCCTTACCCGGACCCAGACCCGGACCAGGACCCGGACCCGGACCCGGACCCGGACCCTTACCCGGACCCAGACCCGGATCCGGACCCGGACCCTTACCCGGACCCGGACCCGGACCCGGACCCGGACCCGGACCCGGACCCGGACCCTTACACGGACACGGACACGGACACGGACACAAACACGGACACGGACACGGACCCTTACCCGAACACGGACACGGAAACGGACCTTTGCCCGGACCCGGACCCGGACCCGGACCCTGACCCGGACCCGGACCCGGACCCGGACCCGAACCCGGACTCGGACCCTTACCCGGACCTGGACCCGGAACCTGACCCGGACCCGGACCCTTACCCGGACCCGGACCCGGACCCGGACCCGGACCCGGACCCGGACGCTGACCCTGACCCGGACCGGGACCGGGACCAGGACCCTTACCCGGACCCGGACCCGGACCCTTACCCGGACCCGGACCCAGACCCGGACATGGAACCGGACCCTTACCCGGACCCGGACCCGGACCCGGACCCGGACCCGGACCCGGACCCGGACCCGGACCCGGACCCGGACCCGGACCCGGACCCTTACCCGGACCTGGACCCGGAACCTGACCCGGAACCGGACCCTTACCCGGACCCGGATACGGACCCTTACCCGGACCCGGACCCGGACCCGGACCCGGACCCTTACCCGGACCCAGACCCGGACCAGGACCCGGTCCCGGACCTGGACCCTTACCTGGACCCGGACCCGGATCCGGACCCGGACCCTTACCCGGACCCTTACCCGGACCCCGACCCTTACCCGGACCCTTACCCGGACCCGGATCCTTACCCGGACCCGGACCCGGACCCGGACCTGGACCCGGACCCGGACCCGGACCCTTACCCGGACCCGGACCCGGACCCGGACCCGGACCCGGACCCGGACCCGGACCCGGACCCGGACCCGGACTCTGACCCGGACCCGGACCCGGACCCGGACCCGGCCCCGAACCCTTACCCAGACCCGGACCCGGACCCGGACCAGGACCCGGACCCGGACCCGGACCCGGACCCGGACCCGGACCCGGACCCGGACATGGACCCGGATCGTTACCCGGACATGGACCCGGATCCTTACCCGGACCCGGACCCGGACCCGGACCCGGACCCGGACCCGGACCCGGACCCGGACCCTTACCCAGACCCGGACCCGGACCCGGACTCGGACCCAGACCCGGACCCGGACCCGGACCCGGACCCGGACCCGGACCCGAACCCGGACCCGGACCTGGACCCGGACCCGGACCCGGACCCGGACCCGGACCCTTACCCGGACCCGGACCCAGACCTGGACATGGACCCGGACCCTTACCCGGACCCGGACCCGGACCCGGACCCGGACCCGGACCCGGACCCGGACCCGGACCCGGACCCTTACCCGGACCCGGACCCTTACCCGGACCCGGACCCGGACCCGGACCCGGACCCGGACCCTTACCCGGACCTGGACCCGGAACCTGACCCGGACCCGGACCCGGACCCTTACCCGGACCCGGACCCGGACCCGGACCCGGACCCTTACCCGGACCCGGACCCGGACCAGGACCCGGACCCGGACCCGGACCCGGACCCTTACCCGGACCTGGATCCGGACCCGGACCCTTACCCGGACCCGGACCCGGACCCGGACCCGGACCCGGACCCGGACCCGGACCCGGACCCTTACACGGACACGGACACGGACACGGACACGGACACGGACCCTTACCCGAACACGGACACGGAAACGGACCCTTGCCCGGACCCGGACCCGGACCCGGACCCGGACCCGGACCCGGACCCGGACCCGAACCCGGACTCGGACCCTTACCCGGACCTGGACCCGGAACCTGACCCGGACCCGGACCCTTACCCGGACCCGGACCCGGACCCTTACCCGGACCCGGACCCAGACCCGGACATGGACCTGGACCCTTACCCGGACCCGGACCCGGACCCGGACCCGGACCCGGACCCGGACCCGGACCCGGACCCGGACCCGGACCCTTACCCGGACCCGGACCCAGACCCGGACCCGGACCCGGACCCGGACCCGGACCCTATCCCGGACCTGGACCCGGAACCTGACCCGGAACCGGACCCTTACCCGGACCCGGACCCGGTCCCTTACCCGGACCCGGACCCGGACCCGGACCCGGACCCTTACCCGGACCCGGACCCGGACCAGGACCCGGACCCGGACCCGGACCCGGACCCTTACCCGGACCCGGACCCGGATCCGGACCCGGACCCTTACCCGGACCCGGACCCGGACCCGGATCCGGACCCGGACCCTTACCCGGACCCGGACCCGGACCCGGACCCTTACCCGGACACGGACACGGACACGGACACGGACACGGACACGGACCCTTACCCGAACACGGACACGGAAACGGACCCTTGCCCGGACCCGGACACGGACCCGGACCCGGACCCGGACCCGGACCCGGACCCGGACCCGAACCCGGACTCGGACCCTTACCCGGACCTGGACCCGGAACCTGACCCGGACCCGGACCCTTACCCGGACCCGGACCCGGACCCGGACCCGGAACCGGACCCGCACGCTGACCCTGACCCGGAACGGGACCGGGACCAGGACCCTTACCCGGACCCGGACCCGGACTCGGACCCCGACCCGGACCCGGACACGGACCCGAACCAGGACACTTACCCGGACCCGGACCCTTACCCGGACCCGGACCCTTAAAAGGACCCGGACCCGGACCCGGACCCGGACCCTTACCCGGACCCTTACCCAGACCCAGACCCGGACCCGGACCCTTACACGGACCCGGACCCGGACCCTTACCAGGACACGGACCCGGACCCGGACCCGGACCCGGACCCGGACCCGGACCCGGACCCGGACCCGGACCCGGACCCGGACCCGGACCCTTACGCGGACCCGGACCCGGACCCTGACCCGGACCCTGACCCGGACCCGGACCCTTACCCGGACCCGGACCCGGACCCGGACCCGGACCCGGACCCGGACACTTACCCGGACCCCGACCCGGACCCGGACCGGAACCCATACCCGGACCCGGAACCGGACCCGGACCCTTACCCGGACCCGGACCCGGACCCGGACCCGGACCCGGACCCGGACCGGGACCCGGACCCGGACCCTGACCCGGACCCGGACCCTTACCCGGACCCGGACCCGGACCCTTACCCGGACCCGGATCCTTACCCGGACCCGGACCAGGACCCGGACCCGGACCCGGACCCGGACCCTTACCCGGACCCGGACCCGGATCCAGACCCGGACCCTTACCCGGACCCGGACCCAGAACCGGACCCGGACGCAGACCCGGACCCTGACCCGGACCCTTACCCGGACCCGGACCCGGACACGGACACGGACACGGACCCGGACCCGGACCCTTACCCGGACACGGACACGGAAATGGACCCTTGCCCGGACCCGGACCCGTACCCGTACCCGTACCCGTACCCGTACCCGTACCCGTACCCGTACCCGTACCCTGACCCGAACCCGGACCCGGACCCGTACCCAGACCTGGACCCGGAACCTGACCCGGACCCGGACCCGGACCCGGACCCGGATCCTTACCCGGACCCGGACCAGGACCCGGACCCGGACC
The DNA here is from genome assembly GCA_022577455.1 of Arizona elegans. Lineage (NCBI taxonomy): Eukaryota > Metazoa > Chordata > Lepidosauria > Squamata > Colubridae > Arizona > Arizona elegans. The sequence goes on from JAKOOJ010000026.1 coordinate 1,701,514, forward strand.
CGGACCCGGACCCTTACCCGGACCCGGACCCGGACCCGGACCCGGACTCGGACTCGGACCCGGACCCGGACCCGGACCCGGACCCGGACCCGAACCCTTACCCAGACCCGGACCCGGACCCGGACCCGGACCCGAACCCGGACCCGGACCGGGACCCGGACCCGGACCCGGACCGGGACCCGGACCCGGACCCGGACCCGGACCCGGACCCGGACCCGGACCCGGACCCGGACCCGGACCCGGACCCGGACCCTTACCCAGACCGGGACCAGGACCAGGACCCTTACACGGACCCGGACCCGGACCCGGACTGGGACACTTGCCCGGATCCGGACACGGACCCGGACCCGGACCCGGACCCGGACCCGGACCCGGACCCGGACCCGGACCCGGACCCGGACTCGGACCCGGACCCGGACCCTTACCCGGAACCGGACCCTAGCCCGGACCCGGACCCGGACCCGGACCCGGACCCGGACCCGGACCCGGACCCGGACCCGGACCCGGACCCTTACCCGGACCCGGACCCAGACCCGGACATGGACCCGGACCCTTACCCGGACACGGACCCGGACCCGGACCCGGACCCGGACTCGGACCCGGACTCGGACCCGGAGCCGGAGCCGGACATGGACCCGGACCCTTACCCGGACCCGGACCCGGACCCGGACCCAGACACGGACCCAGACCCGGACACGGACACGGACCCGGACCCTTACCCAGACCCGGACCCGGACCCGGACCCAGACCCGGACCGGGACACTTGCCCGGACCCGGACACGGACCCGGACCCTGACCCGGACCCTGACCCGGACCCGGACCCGGACCCTTACCCGGACCCGGACCCGGACCCGGACCCGGACACTTACCCGGACCCCGACCCGGACCGGAACCCTTACCCAGACCCGGACCTGGACCCGGACCCGGACCCGGACCAGGACCCTGACACGGACCCGGACCCGGACCCGTACCCGTACCCGTACCCGTACCCGTACCCGTAACCGTACCCGTACCCTGACCCGAACCCGGACCCGGACCCTTACCCGGACCTGGACCCGGAACCTGACCCGGACCCGGACCCGGACCCGGACCCGGATCCTTACCCGGACCCGGACCAGGACCCGGACCCGGACCCGGACCCGGACCCTTACCCGGACCCGGACCCGGACCCGGACCCGGACTCGGACTCGGACCCGGACCCGGACCCGGACCCGGACCCGGACCCGAACCCTTACCCAGACCCGGACCCGGACCCGGACCCGGACCCGAACCCGGACCCGGACCGGGACCCGGACCCGGACACTTACCCGGACCCCGACCCGGACCGGAACCCTTACCCAGACCCGGACCTGGACCCGGACCCGGACCCGGACCAGGACCCTGACACGGACCCGGACCCTTACCCGGACCCGGATCCTTACCCGGACACGGACCCGGACCCGGACCCGGACCCGGACCCGGACCCTTACCCGGAACCGGAACCGGACCCAGACCCGGACCCGGACCCGGACTCGGACCCGGACCCGGACCCGGCCCCGGACCCGGACCCGAACCCTTACCCAGACCCGGACCCGGACCCGAACCAGGACCCGGACCCGGACCCGGACCCGGACCCGGACCCGGACCCTTACCCGGACCCGGACATGGACCCGGATCCTTACCCGGACCCGGACCCGGACCCGGACCCGGACCCGGACCCGGACCCGGACCCGGACCCGGACCCGGACCCGGACCCTTACCCAGACCCGGACCCGGACTCGGACCCGGAGCCGGAGCCGGACATGGACCCGGACTCTTACCCGGACCCGGACCCGGACCCGGACCCAGACCCGGACACGGACACGGACACGGACACGGACCCGGACCCTTACCCAGACCCGGACCCGGACCCGGACCCAGACCCGGACCGGGACACTTGCCCGGACCCGGACACGGACCCGGACCCTGACCCGGACCCTGACCCGGACCCGGACCCGGACCCTTACCCGGACCCGGACCCGGACCCGGACCCGGACACTTACCCGGACCCCGACCCGGACCGGAACCCTTACCCAGACCCGGACCTGGACCCGGACCCGGACCCGGACCAGGACCCTGACACGGACCCGGACCCTTACCCGGACCCGGATCCTTACCCGGACACGGACCCGGACCCGGACCCGGACCCGGACCCGGACCCTTACCCGGAACCGGAACCGGACCCAGACCCGGACCCGGACCCGGACTCGGACCCGGCCCCGGACCCGGACCCGGACCCGGACCCGGACCCTTACCCGGACCCGGACCCAGACCCGGACATGGACCCGGACCCTTACCCGGACCCGGACCCGGACCCGGACCCGGACCCGGACTCGGACCCGGACTCGGACCCGGAGCCGGAGCTGGACATGGACCCGGACTCTTACCCGGACCCGGACCCGGACCCGGACCCAGACCCGGACCCGGACACGGACACGGACACGGACCCGGACCCTTACCCAGACCCGGACCCGGACCCGGACCCAGACCCGGACCGGGACACTTGCCCGGACCCGGACACGGACCCGGACCCTGACCCGGACCCTGACCCGGACCTGGACCCGGACCCTTACCCGGACCCGGACCCGGACCCGGACCCGGACACTTACCCGGACCCCGACCCGGACCGGAACCCTTACCCAGACCCGGACCTGGACCCGGACCCGGACCCGGACCAGGACCCTGACACGGACCCGGACCCTTACCCGGACCCGGATCCTTACCCGGACACGGACCCGGACCCGGACCCGGACCCGGACCCGGACCCTTACCCGGAACCGGAACCGGACCCAGACCCGGACCCGGACCCGGACTCGGACCCGGCCCCGGACCCGGCCCCGGACCCGGACCCGAACCCTTACCCAGACCCGGACCCGGACCCGAACCAGGACCCGGACCCGGACCCGGACCCGGACCCGGACCCGGACCCGGACCCGGACCCGGACCCGGACATGGACCCGGATCCTTACCCGGACCCGGACCCGGACCCGGACCCGGACCCGGACCCGGACCCGGACCCTTACCCAGACCCGGACCCGGACACGGACTCGGACCCAGACCCGGACCCGGACCCGGACCCGGACCCGGACCCGAACCCTTACCCAGACCCGGACCCGGACCCGGACCCGGACCTGGACCCGGACCCGGACCCGGACCCGGACCCGGACCCGGACCCTTACCCGGACCCGGAACCAGACCCGGACATGGACCCGGACCCTTACCCGGACCCGGACCCGGACCCGGACCCGGACCCGGACCCGGACCCGGACCCGGACCCGGACCCGGACCCGGATCCTTACCCAGACCCGGACCCGGACCCAGACCCGGACCCGGACCCGGACCCGGACCCTTACCCGGAACCGGACCCTAGCCCGGACCCGGACCCGGACCCGGACCCGGACCTGGACCCGGAACCTGACCCGGACCCGGACCCGGACCCTTACCCGGACCCGGACCCGGACCCGGACCCGGACCCTTACCCGGACCCGGACCCGGACCAGGACCCGGACCCGGACCCGGACCCGGACCCTTACCCGGACCTGGATCCGGACCCGGACCCTTACCCGGACCCGGACCCGGACCCGGACCCGGACCCGGACCCGGACCCGGACCCGGACCCTTACACGGACACGGACACGGACACGGACACGGACACGGACACGGACCCTTACCCGAACACGGACATGGAAACGGACCCTTGCCCGGACCCGGACCCGGACCCGGACCCGGACCCGGACCCGGACCCGGACCCGAACCCGGACTCGGACCCTTACCCGGACCTGGACCCGGAACCTGACCCGGACCCGGACCCTTACCCGGACCCGGACCCGGACCCTTACCCGGACCCGGACCCAGACCCGGACATGGACCCGGACCCTTACCCGGACCCGGACCCGGACCCGGACCCGGACCCGGACCCGGACCCGGACCCGGACCCGGACCCTTACCCGGACCCGGACCCGGACCCGGACCCGGACCCGGACCCGGACCCGGACCCTATCCCGGACCTGGACCCGGAACCTGACCCGGAACCGGACCCTTACCCGGACCCGGACCCGGACCCTTACCCGGACCCGGACCCGGACCCGGACCCGGACCCTTACCCGGACCCGGACCCGGACCAGGACCCGGACCCGGACCCGGACCCGGACCCTTACCCGGACCCGGACCCGGATCCGGATCCGGACCCTTACCCGGACCCGGACCCGGACCCGGATCCGGACCCGGACCCTTACCCGGACCCGGACCCGGACCCGGACCCTTACCCGGACACGGACACGGACACGGACACGGACACGGACACGGACCCTTACCCGAACACGGACACGGAAACGGACCCTTGCCCGGACCCGGACACGGACCCGGACCCGGACCCGGACCCGGACCCGGACCCGGACCCGAACCCGGACTCGGACCCTTACCCGGACCTGGACCCGGAACCTGACCCGGACCCGGACCCTTACCCGGACCCGGACCCGGACCCGGACCCGGAACCGGACCCGCACGCTGACCCTGACCCGGAACGGGACCGGGACCAGGACCCTTACCCGGACCCGGACCCGGACTCGGACCCCGACCCGGACCCGGACACGGACCCGAACCAGGACACTTACCCGGACCCGGACCCTTACCCGGACCCGGACCCTTAAAAGGACCCGGACCCGGACCCGGACCCGGACCCTTACCCGGACCCTTACCCAGACCCAGACCCGGACCCGGACCCTTACACGGACCCGGACCCGGACCCTTACCAGGACACGGACCCGGACCCGGACCCGGACCCGGACCCGGACCCGGACCCGGACCCGGACCCGGACCCGGACCCGGACCCTTACGCGGACCCGGACCCGGACCCTGACCCGGACCCTGACCCGGACCCGGACCCGGACCCTTACCCGGACCCGGACCCGGACCCGGACCCGGACCCGGACCCGGACACTTACCCGGACCCCGACCCGGACCCGGACCGGAACCCATACCCGGACCCGGAACCGGACCCGGACCCTTACCCGGACCCGGACCCGGACCCGGACCCGGACCCGGACCCGGACCGGGACCCGGACCCGGACCCTGACCCGGACCCGGACCCTTACCCGGACCCGGACCCGGACCCTTACCCGGACCCGGATCCTTACCCGGACCCGGACCAGGACCCGGACCCGGACCCGGACCCGGACCCTTACCCGGACCCGGACCCGGATCCAGACCCGGACCCTTACCCGGACCCGGACCCAGAACCGGACCCGGACGCAGACCCGGACCCTGACCCGGACCCTTACCCGGACCCGGACCCGGACACGGACACGGACACGGACCCGGACCCGGACCCTTACCCGGACACGGACACGGAAACGGACCCTTGCCCGGACCCGGACCCGTACCCGTACCCGTACCCGTACCCGTACCCGTACCCGTACCCGTACCCTGACCCGAACCCGGACCCGGACCCGTACCCAGACCTGGACCCGGAACCTGACCCGGACCCGGACCCGGACCCGGACCCGGATCCTTACCCGGACCCGGACCAGGACCCGGACCCGGACCCGGACCCGGACCCTTACCCGGACCCGGACCCGGACCCGGACCCGGACTCGGACTCGGACCCGGACCCGGACCCGGACCCGGACCTGGACCCGAACCCTTACCCAGACCCGGACCCGGACCCGGACCCGGACCCGAACCCGGACCCGGACCGGGACCCGGACCCGGACCCGGACCGGGACCCGGACCCGGAACCGGACCCGGACCCGTACCCTTACCCGGACCCGGACCCGGACCCGGACCCGGACCCTTACCCGGACCCGGACCCGGACCCTTACCCGGACCCGGACCCGGACCCGGACCCGGACCCGGACCCGGACCCGGACCCTTACCCAGACCGGGACCAGGACCAGGACCCTTACACGGACCCGGACCCGGACCCGGACTGGGACACTTGCCCGGATCCGGACACGGACCCGGACTCGGACCCGGAGCCGGAGCCGGACATGGACCCGGACTCTTACCCGGACCCGGACCCGGACCCGGACCCAGACCCGGACCCGGACACGGACACGGACACGGACCCGGACCCTTACCCAGACCCGGACCCGGACCCAGACCCAGACCCGGACCGGGACACTTGCCCGGACCCGGACACGGACCCGGACCCTGACCCGGACCCTGACCCGGACCCGGACCCGGACCCTTACCCGGACCCGGACCCGGACCCGGACCCGGACACTTACCCGGACCCCGACCCGGACCGGAACCCTTACCCAGACCCGGACCTGGACCCGGACCCGGACCCGGACCAGGACCCTGACACGGACCCGGACCCTTACCCGGACCCGGATCCTTACCCGGACACGGACACGGACCCGGACCCGGACCCGGACCCGGACCCTTACCCGGAACCGGAACCGGACCCAGACCCGGACCCGGACCCGGACTCGGACCCGGCCCCGGCCCCGGCCCCGGACCCGGACCCGAACCCTTACCCAGACCCGGACCCGGACCCGGACCAGGACCCGGACCCGGACCCGGACCCGGACCCGGACCCGGACCCGGACCCGGACCCGGACATGGACCCGGATCCTTACCCGGACCCGGACCCGGACCCGGACCCGGACCCGGACCCTTACCCAGACCCGGACCCGGACCCGGACCCGGACCCGGACCCGGACCCGAACCCTTACCCAGACCCGGACCCGGACCCGGACCCGGACCTGGACCCGGACCCGGACCCGGACCCGGACCCGGACCCTTACCCGGACCCGGAACCAGACCCGGACATGGACCCGGACCCTTACCCGGACCCGGACCCGGACCCGGACCCGGACCCGGACCCGGACCCGGACCCGGACCCGGACCCGGACCCGGACCCGGACCCGGATCCTTACCCAGACCCGGACCCGGACCCAGACCCGGACCCGGACCCGGACCCGGACCCTTACCCGGACCCGGACCCAGACCCGGACCCGGACCCGGACCCAGACCCGGACCCGGACCCGGACCCTAGCCCGGATCCGGACCCGGACCCGGACCCGGACACGGACACGGACACGGACACGGACATGGACCCGGATCCTTACCCGGACCCGGACCCGGACCCGGACCCGGACCCGGACCCTTACCCGGACCCGGACCCGGACCCTGACCCGGACCCGGACCCTTACCCGGACCCTGACCCGGACCCTTACCCGGACCCGGACCCGGACCCGGACCCGGACCCTGACCCTTACCCGGACCCGGACCCGGACCAGGACCCGGACCCGGACCCGGACCCTTACCCGGACCCGGACCCGGACCCGGATCCGGACCCGGACCCTTACCCGGACCCGGACCCGGACCCGGACCCGGACCCGGACCCGGACCCGGACCCGGACCCGGACCCGGACCCTTACCCGGACACGGTCACGGACACGGACACGGACACGGACACGGACACGGACCCTTACCCGGACACGGACACGGAAACGGACCCTTGCCCGGACCCGGACCCGGACCCGGACCCGGACCCGGACCCGGACCCGGACCCGGACCCGGACCCTGACCCTAACCCGGACTCGGACCCTTACCCGGACCTGGACCCGGAACCTGACCCGGACCCGGACCCTTACCCGGACCCAGACCCGGACCCGGACCCGGACCCGGACGCTGACCCTGACCCGGACCGGGATCGGGACCAGGACCCTTACCCGGACCCGGACCCGGACTCGGACCCCGACCCGGACCCGGACCCGGACCCGAACCCGGACCCTTACCCGGACCCGGACCCTTACCCGGACCCGGACCCTTAAAAGGACCCGGACCCGGAACCGGACCCGGACCCGGACCCGGACCCTAACCCGGACCCTTACCCGGACCCGGACCCGGACCCGGACCCTTATATGGACCCGGACCCGGACCCTTACCCGGACCCGGACCCAGACCCGGACCCGGACCCGGACCCGGACCCGGACCCGGACCCTTACGCGGACCCGGACCCGGACCCTGACCAGGACCCTGACCTGGACCCGGACCCTTACCCGGACCCGGACCCGGACCCGGACCCGGACCCGGACCCGGACCCGGACCCGGACCCGGACCCGGACACTTACCCGGACCCCGACCCGGACCCGGACCGGAACCCTTACCCGGACCCGGACCCGGACCCGGACCCGGACCCTTACCCGGACCCGGACCCGGACCCGGACCCGGACCCGGACCCGGACCCGGACCCGGACCCGGACCCGGACCCGGACCCGGACCCTGACCCGGACCCGGACCCTTACCCGGACCCGGACCCGGACCCTTACCCGGACCCGGATCCTTACCCGGACCCGGACCAGGACCCGGACCCGGACCCGGACCCTTACCCGGACCCGGACCCGGATCCGGACCCGGACCCTTACCCGGACCCGGACCCAGACCCGGACCCGGACCCAGACCCGGACCCGGACCCAGACCCGGACCCTGACCAGGACCCTTACCCGGACCCGGACCCGGACACGGACACGGACACGGACCCGGACCCGGACCCTTACCCGGACACGGACACGGAAACGGACCCTTGCCCGGACCCGGACCCGTACCCGGACCCGGACCCGTACCCGTACCCGGACCCGTACCCGGACCCGGACCCGGACCCTGACCCGAACCCGGACCCGGACCCTTACCCGGACCTGGACCCGGAACCTGACCCGGACCTGGACACGGACCCGGACCCGGATCCTTACCTGGACCCGGACCCGGACCCGGACCCGGACCCGGACCCGGACCCGGACCCGGACCCGGATCCTTACCTGGACCCTAACCCTAACCCGGACCCGGACCCAGATCCGGACCCAGACCCGGACCCAGACACGGACCCGGACCCGGACACGGACCCGGACCTGGACCCGGACCCGGACCCGGACCCGGACCCGGACCCTTACCCGGACCCGGAACCAGACCCGGACATGGACCCGGACCCTTACCCGGACCCGGACCCGGACCCGGACCCGGACCCGGACCCGGACCCGGACCCGGACCCGGACCCGGACCCGGATCCTTACCCAGACCCGGACCCGGACCCAGACCCGGACCCGGACCCGGACCCGAACCCTTACCCAGACCCGGACCCGGACCCGGACCAGGACCCGGACCCGGACCCGGACCCGGACCCGGACCCGGACCCGGACCCGGACCCGGACCCGGACATGGACCCGGATCCTTACCCGGACCCGGACCCGGACCCGGACCCGGACCCGGACCCTTACCCAGACCCGGACCCGGACCCGGACCCGGACCCGGACCCGGACCCGAACCCTTACCCAGACCCGGACCCGGACCCGGACCCGGACCTGGACCCGGACCCGGACCCGGACCCGGACCCGGACCCTTACCCGGACCCGGAACCAGACCCGGACATGGACCCGGACCCTTACCCGGACCCGGACCCGGACCCGGACCCGGACCCGGACCCGGACCCGGACCCGGACCCGGACCCGGACCCGGACCCGGACCCGGACCCGGACCCGGACCCGGATCCTTACCCAGACCCGGACCCGGACCCAGACCCGGACCCGGACCCGGACCCGGACCCTTACCCGGACCCGGACCCAGACCCGGACCCGGACCCGGACCCAGACCCGGACCCGGACCCGGACCCTAGCCCGGATCCGGACCCGGACCCGGACACGGACACGGACACGGACACGGACACGGACATGGACCCGGATCCTTACCCGGACCCGGACCCGGACCCGGACCCGGACCCGGACCCTTACCCGGACCCGGACCCGGACCCTGACCCGGACCCGGACCCTTACCCGGACCCTGACCCGGACCCTTACCCGGACCCGGACCCGGACCCGGACCCTGACCCTTACCCGGACCCGGACCCGGACCAGGACCCGGACCCGGACCCGGACCCTTACCCGGACCCGGACCCGGACCCGGATCCGGACCCGGACCCTTACCCGGACCCGGACCCGGACCCGGACCCGGACCCGGACCCGGACCCGGACCCGGACCCGGACCCGGACCCGGACCCTTACCCGGACACGGTCACGGACACGGACACGGACACGGACACGGACACGGACCCTTACCCGGACACGGACACGGAAACGGACCCTTGCCCGGACCCGGACCCGGACCCGGACCCGGACCCGGACCCGGACCCGGACCCGGACCCGGACCCTGACCCTAACCCGGACTCGGACCCTTACCCGGACCCGGACCCTTACCCGGACCCGGACCCTTAAAAGGACCCGGACCCGGACCCGGACCCGGACCCGGACCCGGACCCTAACCCGGACCCTTACCCGGACCCGGACCCGGACCCGGACCCTTATATGGACCCGGACCCGGACCCTTACCCGGACCCGGACCCAGACCCGGACCCGGACCCGGACCCGGACCCGGACCCTTACGCGGACCCGGACCCGGACCCTGACCAGGACCCTGACCTGGACCCGGACCCTTACCCGGACCCGGACCCGGACCCGGACCCGGACCCGGACCCGGACCCGGACCCGGACCCGGACCCGGACACTTACCCGGACCCCGACCCGGACCCGGACCGGAACCCTTACCCGGACCCGGACCCGGACCCGGACCCGGACCCGGACCCTTACCCGGACCCGGACCCGGACCCGGACCCGGACCCGGACCCGGACCCGGACCCGGACCCTTACCCGGACCCGGACCCGGACCCTTACCCGGACCCGGATCCTTACCCGGACCCGGACCAGGACCCGGACCCGGACCCGGACCCTTACCCGGACCCGGACCCGGATCCGGACCCGGACCCTTACCCGGACCCGGACCCAGACCCGGACCCGGACCCAGACCCGGACCCTGACCAGGACCCTTACCCGGACCCGGACCCGGACACGGACACGGACACGGACCCGGACCCGGACCCTTACCCGGACACGGACACGGAAACGGACCCTTGCCCGGACCCGGACCCGTACCCGGACCCGGACCCGTACCCGTACCCGGACCCGTACCCGGACCCGGACCCGGACCCTGACCCGAACCCGGACCCGGACCCTTACCCGGACCTGGACCCGGAACCTGACCCGGACCCGGACCCGGACCCGGACCCGGACCCGGATCCTTACCTGGACCCTAACCCTAACCCGGACCCGGACCCAGATCCGGACCCAGACCCGGACCCGGACCCGGACCCGGATCCGGACACGGACCCGGACCTGGACCCGGACCCGGACCCGGACCCGGACCCCGACCCTTACCCGGACCCGGAACCAGACCCGGACATGGACCCGGACCCTTACCCGGACCCGGACCCGGACCCGGACCCGGACCCGGACCCGGACCCGGACCCGGACCCGGACCCGGATCCTTACCCAGACCCGGACCCGGACCCAGACCCGGACCCGGACCCGGACCCGGACCCTTACCCGGACCCGGACCCGGACCCGGACCCGGACCCGGACCCAGACCCGGACCCGGACCCGGACCCTAGCCCGGATCCGGACCCGGACCCGGACCCGGACCCGTACCCGGACCCGGACACGGACACGGACACGGACATGGACCCGGATCCTTACCCGGACCCGGACCCGGACCCGGACCCGGACCCGGACCCTTACCCGGACCCGGACCCGGACCCTGACCCGGACCCGGACCCTTACCCGGACCCTGACCCGGACCCTTACCCGGACCCGGACCCGGACCCGGACCCTGACCCTTACCCGGACCCGGACCCGGACCAGGACCCGGACCCGGACCCGGACCCTTACCCGGACCCAGACCCGGACCCGGACCCGGACCCATACCCGGACCCGGACTGGGACCCAGAACCTGACCTGGACCCGGACCCGGACCCGGACCCTTACCCGGACATGGACCCGGACCCGGACCCTTACCCGGACCCGGACCCGTACCCGGATTCTGACCCGGACCCTTACCCGGACCCGGACCCGGACCCGGACCCTGACCCGGACCCTTACCCGGACCCGGACCCGGACCCTGACCCGGACCCTACCAGGACCCGGACCCGGACATGGACCTGGACCCGGACCCGGACCTGGACCCTTTCCCGGACCCGGACCCGGACCCGGAACCGGACCCGGACCCGGACCCGGACACTTACCCGACCCGGACCCGGACCCGGACCCGGACCCAGACCCGGACCCGGACTGGGACCCGGACCCTGACCTGGACCCGGACCCGGACCCGGACCCGGACCCTTACCCGGACCAGGACCCGGACCCGGACCCTTACCCTTACCCGGACCCGGACCCGGACCCTTACCCGGACCCGGACCCGGACCCTGACCCGGACCCGGACCCGAACCCGGAACCGGACATGGACCTGGACCCGGACCCGGACCTGGACCCTTTCCCGGACCCGGACCCAGAACCGGACCCGGACCCGGACCCGGAACCGGACCCGGACACAGACCCGGACACTTACCCGACCCGGACCCGGACCCTGACCTGGACCCGGACCCGGACCCGGACCCGGACCCTTACCCGGACCAGGACCCGGACCCGGACCCTTACCCTTACCCGGACCCGGACCCGGACCCTTACCCGGACCCGGACCCGGACCCGGACCGGGACCCGAACCCGGAACCGGACATGGACCTGGACCCAGACCCGGACCTGGACCCTTTCCCGGACCCGGAACCGGACCCGGAACCGGACCCGGACCCGGACCCGGAACCGGACCCGGACACAGACCCGGACACTTACCCGACCCGGACCCGGACCCGGACCCAGACCCGGACCCCGAACCTGACCCGGACCAGGACCTGCACCCGGACCCGGACCCGGACCCTTACCCGGACCCGGACCCGGACCCGGACCCTGACCCGGACCCTTACCCGGACCCGGACCCAGACCCAGACCCAGACCCGGACCCGGACCCGAAACCGGACCCTTACCCGGACCCGGACCCAGACCCGGAAATGGACCCGGACCCGGACCCTTACCCGGACCCGGACCCGGACCCGGATCCGGACGCCGACCCGGACCCTGACCCGGACCCTTACCCGGACCCGGACCCAGACCCAGACCCAGACCCGGACCCGGACCCGGACCCGAACCCGGACCCTTACCCGGACCCGGACCCAGACCCGGACATGGACCCGGACCCGGACCCTTACCCGGACCCGGACCCGGACCCGGACCCGGACCCTGACCCAGACCCGGACCCGGACCCGGACCCGGACCCTTACCCGGACCCGGACCTGGACCCTTACACAGACCCGGACCCGGACCCGGACCCTTACCCTGACCCGGACCCAGACCCGGACCCGGACCCGGACCCGGACCCGGACCCGGACCCGGACCCGGACCCGGACCCGGACCCGGGCCGGACACGGACCCATATACGGACCTGGACCCGGACCCTGACCCGGACCAGGACCTGGACCCGGACCCGGACCAGGACCCTTACCCGGACCCGGACCCGGACCCGGACGCTGACCCGAACCCGAACCTGGACCCTTACCCGGACCCGGACCCAGACCCGGACATGGACCCGGACCCGGACCCTGACCCGGACCCGGACCCATACCCGGACCCGGACTGGGACCCGGACCCTGACCCGGACCCGGACCCGGACCCGGACCCGGACCCGGACCCTGACCCGGACCCTTACCCGGACCCGGACCAAGACCCAGACCCAGACACGGACCCGGACCCGAAACCGGACTCTTACCCGGACCCGGACCCAGACCCGTACATGGACCCGGACCCAGACCCTGACCCTTACCTGGACCCGGACCCAGACCCGGACATGGACCCGGACCCGGACCCTTACCCGGACCCGGACCCGGACCCGGACCCGGACCCGGACCCTTACCCGGACCCGGACCCGGACCCGGACCCGGACCCGGACCCGGACCCGGACCCGGACCCGGACTCGGACCCGGACCCGGACCCATACCCGGACCCGGACTGGGACCCGGACCCTGACCTGGACCCGGACCCGGACCCGGACCCGGACCCGTACCCGGACCCGGACCCTTACCCGGACCCGGACCCGGACCCGGACCCTGACCCGGACCCTTACCCGGACCCGGACCCGGACCCGGACCCTGACCCAGACCCTACCAGGACCCGGACCCGGACATGGACCTGGACCCGGACCCGGACCTGGACCCTTTCCCGGAACCGGACCCGGACCCCGAACCGGACCCGGACCCGGACCCGGACACTTACCCGACCCGGACCCGGACCCGGACCCAGACCCGGACCCGGACCCGGGCCGGACCCGGACCCATACCCGGACCCGGACCCGGACCCTGACCCTTACCCGGACCCGGACCCTGACCCGGACATGGACCCGGACCCGGACCCTTACCCGGACCCGGACCCGGACCCAGACCCGGACCAGGACCCGGACCCGGACCCGGACCCGGACCCGGACCCATACCCGGACCCGGACTGGGACCCGGACCCTGACCCGGACCCGGACCCGGACCCGGACCCGGACCCTTACCCGGACATGGACCCGGACCCGGACCCTTACCCGGACCCGGACCCGTACCCGTACCCGGACCCGGACCCTTACCCGGACCCGGACCCGGACCCGGACCCTGACCCGGACCCTTACCCGGAACCGGACCCAGACCCTGACCCGGACCCTATCAGGACCCGGACCCGGACATGGACCTGGACCCGGACCCGGACCTGGACCCTTTCCCGGACCCGGACCCGGACCCGGACCCGGACCCGGACCCGGACCCGGACCCGGACCCGGACCCGGACCCTTACCCGGACCCGGACCTTGACCCGGACCCAGACCCGGACCCGGACCCGGACCCGGACACGGACTGGGACCCGGACCCTGACCTGGACACGGACCCGGACCCGGACCCGGATCCGGACCCTTACCCGGACCAGGACCCGGACCCGGACCCGGACCCGGACCCTTACCCTTACCCGGACCCGGACCCGGACCCTTACCCGGACCCGGACCCGGACCCTGACCCGGACCCGGACCCGAACCCGGAACCGGACATGGACCTGGACCCGGACCCGGACCTGGACCCTTTCCCGGACCCGGACCCGGACCCGGAACCGGACCCGGACCCGGACCCGGAACCGGACCCGCACACAGACCCGGACACTTACCCGACCCGGACTCCGACTCGGACCCGGACCCAGACCCGGACCCCGAACCTGACCCGGACCAGGACCTGCACCCGGACCCGGACCCGGACCCTTACCCGGACCCGGACCCGGACCCAGACCCGGACCCGGACCCTTACCCGGACCCGGACCCTGACCCGGACCTGGACCCGGACCCGGACCCGGACCCGGACCAGGACACGGACCCGGACCCTTACCCTTACCCGGACCCGGACCCGGACCCTTACCCGGACCCGGACCCGGACCCTGACCCGGACCCGGACCCGGACCCGAACCCGGAACCGGACATGGACCTGGACCCGGACCCGGACCTGGACCCTTTCCCGGACCCGGACCCGGAACCGGACCCGGACCCGGACCCGGAACCGGAACCGGACACAGACCCGGACACTTACCCGACCCGGACCCGGACCCGGACCCAGACCCGGACCCCGAACCTGACCCGGACCAGGACCTGCACCCGGACCCGGACCCGGACCCTTACCCGGACCCGGACCCGGACCCAGACCCGGACCCGGACCCTTACCCGGACCCGGACCCGGACCCGGACCTGGACCCGGACCCGGACCCGGACCCGGACCCGGACCCGGACCCGGACCCTTACCCGGACCCGGACCCGGACCCGGACCCGGACCAATACCCGGACCCGGACCGGGACCCGGACCCTGACCCGGACCCGGACCCGGACCCGGACCCGGACCCGGACCCGGACCCGGACCCGGACCCGGACCCGGACCCTGACCCTGACCCGGACCCTTACCCGGACCCGGACCCAGACCCAGACCCAGACCCGGACCCGGACCCGAAACCGGACTCTTACCCGGACCCGGACCCAGACCCGGACATGGACCCGGACCCGGACCCTGACCCTTACCCAGTCCCGGACCCAGACCCGGACATGGACCCGGACCCGGACCCTTACCCGGACACGGACCCGGACCCGGACACTTACCCGGACCCGGACCCGGACCCGGACCCGGACCCAGACCCAGACCCGGACCCGGACCCGGACCCGGACCCATACCCGGACCCGGACTGGGACCCGGACCCAGACCCGGACCCGGACCCTTACCCGGACCCGGACCCGGACCCGGACCCGGACCCGGACCCGGACCTGGACCCGGACCCGGACCCGGACCCGGACCAGGACACGGACCCGGACCCTTACCCTTACCCTTACCCGGACCCGGACCCGGACCCTTACCCAGACCCGGACCCTTACCCTGACCCGGACCCGGACCCGGACCCGAACCCGGAACCGGACATGGACCTGGACCCGGACCCGGACCTGGACCCTTTCCCGGACCCGGACCCGGACCCGGACCCGGAACCGGACCCGGACCCGGACCCGGAACCGGACCCGGACACAGACCCGGACACTTACCCGACCCGGACCCGGACCCGGACCCAGACCCGGACCCCGAACCTGACCCGGACCAGGACCTGCACCCGGACCCGGACCCGGACCCTTACCCGGACCCGGACCCGGACCCGGACCCGGACCCGGACCCGGACCCGGAACCGGACCCGCACACAGACCCGGACACTTACCCGACCCGGACTCGGACTCGGACCCGGACCCAGACCCGGACCCCGAACCTGACCCGGACCAGGACCTGCACCCGGACCCGGACCCGGACCCTTACCCGGACCCGGAACCGGACCCAGACCCGGACCCGGACCCTTACCCGGACCCGGACCCGGACCCGGACCTGGACCCGGACCCGGACCCGGACACGGACCAGGACACGGACCCGGACCCTTACCCTTACCCACACCTGGACCCGGACCCTTACCCGGACCCGGACCCGGACCCTGACCCGGACCCGGACCCGGACACTTACCCGGAACCGGACCCGGACACAGACCCGGACACTTACCCGACCCGGACCCGGACCCGGACCCAGACCCGGACCCCGAACCTGACCCGGACCAGGACCTGCACCCGGACCCGGACCCGGACCCTTACCCGGACCCGGACCCGGACCCGGACCCGGACCCGGACCCGGACCCGGAACCGGACCCGCACACAGACCCGGACACTTACCCGACCCGGACTCGGACTCGGACCCGGACCCAGACCCGGACCCCGAATCTGACCCGGACCAGGACCTGCACCCGGACCCGGACCCGGACCCTTACCCGGACCCGGAACCGGACCCAGACCCGGACCCGGACCCTTACCCGGACCCGGACCCGGACCCGGACCTGGACCCGGACCCGGACCCGGACACGGACCAGGACACGGACCCGGACCCTTACCCTTACCCGGACCCGGACCCTGACCCGGACATGGACCCGGACCCGGACCCTTACCCGGACCCGGACCCGGACCCAGACCCGGACCAGGACCCGGACCCGGACCCGGACCCGGACCCGGACCCATACCCGGACCCGGACTGGGACCCGGACCCTGACCCGGACCCGGACCCGGACCCGGACCCGGACCCTTACCCGGACATGGACCCGGACCCGGACCCTTACCCGGACCCGGACCCGTACCCGTACCCGGACCCGGACCCTTACCCGGACCCGGACCCGGACCCGGACCCTGACCCGGACCCTTACCCGGAACCGGACCCAGACCCTGACCCGGACCCTATCAGGACCCGGACCCGGACATGGACCTGGACCCGGACCCGGACCTGGACCCTTTCCCGGACCCGGACCCGGACCCGGACCCGGACCCGGACCCGGACCCGGACCCGGACCCGGACCCGGACCCTTACCCGGACCCGGACCTTGACCCGGACCCAGACCCGGACCCGGACCCGGACCCGGACACGGACTGGGACCCGGACCCTGACCTGGACACGGACCCGGACCCGGACCCGGATCCGGACCCTTACCCGGACCAGGACCCGGACCCGGACCCGGACCCGGACCCTTACCCTTACCCGGACCCGGACCCGGACCCTTACCCGGACCCGGACCCGGACCCTGACCCGGACCCGGACCCGAACCCGGAACCGGACATGGACCTGGACCCGGACCCGGACCTGGACCCTTTCCCGGACCCGGACCCGGACCCGGAACCGGACCCGGACCCGGACCCGGAACCGGACCCGCACACAGACCCGGACACTTACCCGACCCGGACTCCGACTCGGACCCGGACCCAGACCCGGACCCCGAACCTGACCCGGACCAGGACCTGCACCCGGACCCGGACCCGGACCCTTACCCGGACCCGGACCCGGACCCAGACCCGGACCCGGACCCTTACCCGGACCCGGACCCTGACCCGGACCTGGACCCGGACCCGGACCCGGACCCGGACCAGGACACGGACCCGGACCCTTACCCTTACCCGGACCCGGACCCGGACCCTTACCCGGACCCGGACCCGGACCCTGACCCGGACCCGGACCCGGACCCGAACCCGGAACCGGACATGGACCTGGACCCGGACCCGGACCTGGACCCTTTCCCGGACCCGGACCCGGAACCGGACCCGGACCCGGACCCGGAACCGGAACCGGACACAGACCCGGACACTTACCCGACCCGGACCCGGACCCGGACCCAGACCCGGACCCCGAACCTGACCCGGACCAGGACCTGCACCCGGACCCGGACCCGGACCCTTACCCGGACCCGGACCCGGACCCAGACCCGGACCCGGACCCTTACCCGGACCCGGACCCGGACCCGGACCTGGACCCGGACCCGGACCCGGACCCGGACCCGGACCCGGACCCGGACCCTTACCCGGACCCGGACCCGGACCCGGACCCGGACCAATACCCGGACCCGGACCGGGACCCGGACCCTGACCCGGACCCGGACCCGGACCCGGACCCGGACCCGGACCCGGACCCGGACCCGGACCCGGACCCGGACCCTGACCCTGACCCGGACCCTTACCCGGACCCGGACCCAGACCCAGACCCAGACCCGGACCCGGACCCGAAACCGGACTCTTACCCGGACCCGGACCCAGACCCGGACATGGACCCGGACCCGGACCCTGACCCTTACCCAGTCCCGGACCCAGACCCGGACATGGACCCGGACCCGGACCCTTACCCGGACACGGACCCGGACCCGGACACTTACCCGGACCCGGACCCGGACCCGGACCCGGACCCAGACCCAGACCCGGACCCGGACCCGGACCCGGACCCATACCCGGACCCGGACTGGGACCCGGACCCAGACCCGGACCCGGACCCTTACCCGGACCCGGACCCGGACCCGGACCCGGACCCGGACCCGGACCTGGACCCGGACCCGGACCCGGACCCGGACCAGGACACGGACCCGGACCCTTACCCTTACCCTTACCCGGACCCGGACCCGGACCCTTACCCAGACCCGGACCCTTACCCTGACCCGGACCCGGACCCGGACCCGAACCCGGAACCGGACATGGACCTGGACCCGGACCCGGACCTGGACCCTTTCCCGGACCCGGACCCGGACCCGGACCCGGAACCGGACCCGGACCCGGACCCGGAACCGGACCCGGACACAGACCCGGACACTTACCCGACCCGGACCCGGACCCGGACCCAGACCCGGACCCCGAACCTGACCCGGACCAGGACCTGCACCCGGACCCGGACCCGGACCCTTACCCGGACCCGGACCCGGACCCGGACCCGGACCCGGACCCGGACCCGGAACCGGACCCGCACACAGACCCGGACACTTACCCGACCCGGACTCGGACTCGGACCCGGACCCAGACCCGGACCCCGAACCTGACCCGGACCAGGACCTGCACCCGGACCCGGACCCGGACCCTTACCCGGACCCGGAACCGGACCCAGACCCGGACCCGGACCCTTACCCGGACCCGGACCCGGACCCGGACCTGGACCCGGACCCGGACCCGGACACGGACCAGGACACGGACCCGGACCCTTACCCTTACCCACACCTGGACCCGGACCCTTACCCGGACCCGGACCCGGACCCTGACCCGGACCCGGACCCGGACACTTACCCGGAACCGGACCCGGACACAGACCCGGACACTTACCCGACCCGGACCCGGACCCGGACCCAGACCCGGACCCCGAACCTGACCCGGACCAGGACCTGCACCCGGACCCGGACCCGGACCCTTACCCGGACCCGGACCCGGACCCGGACCCGGACCCGGACCCGGACCCGGAACCGGACCCGCACACAGACCCGGACACTTACCCGACCCGGACTCGGACTCGGACCCGGACCCAGACCCGGACCCCGAATCTGACCCGGACCAGGACCTGCACCCGGACCCGGACCCGGACCCTTACCCGGACCCGGAACCGGACCCAGACCCGGACCCGGACCCTTACCCGGACCCGGACCCGGACCCGGACCTGGACCCGGACCCGGACCCGGACACGGACCAGGACACGGACCCGGACCCTTACCCTTACCCGGACCCGGACCCGGACCCTTACCCGGACCCGGACCCGGACCCTGACCCGGACCCGGACCCGGACCCGGACCCGAACCCGGAACCGGACATGGACCTGGACCCGGACCCGGACCTGGACCCTTTCCCGGACCCGGACCCGGACCCGGAACCGGACCCGGACCCGGACCCGGAACCGGACCCGGACACAGACCCGGACACTTACCCGACCCGGACCCGGACCCGGACCCAGACCCGGACCCCGAACCTGACCCGGACCAGGACCTGCACCCGGACCCGGACCCGGACCCTTACCCGGACCCGGACCCGGACCCAGACCCGGACCCGGACCCTTACCCGGACCCGGACCCGGACCCGGACCTGGACCCGGACCCGGACCCGGACCCGGACCCGGACCCGGACCCTTACCCGGACCCGGACCCGGACCCGGACCCGGACCAATACCCGGACCCGGACTGGGACCCGGACCCTGACCCGGACCCGGACCCGGACCCGGACCCGGACCCGGACCCGGACCCGGACCCGGACCCGGACCCGGACCCTGACCCGGACCCTTACCCGGACCCGGACCCAGACCCAGACCCAGACCCGGACCCGGACCCGAAACCGGACTCTTACCCGGACCCGGACCCAGACCCGGACATGGACCCGGACCCGGACCCTGACCCTTACCCAGACCCGGACCCAGACCCGGACATGGACCCGGACCCGGACCCTTACCCGGACACGGACCCGGACCCGGACACTTACCCGGACCCGGACCCGGACCCGGACCCAGACCCAGACCCGGACCCGGACCCGGACCCGGACCCATACCCGGACCCGGACCCGGACTGGGACCCGGACCCAGACCCGGACCCGGACCCTTACCCGGACCCGGACCCGGACCCGGACCCGGACCCGGACCTGGACCCGGACCCGGACCCGGACCCGGACCAGGACACGGACCCGGACCCTTACCCTTACCCTTACCCGGACCCGGACCCGGACCCTTACCCAGACCCGGACCCTTACCCTGACCCGGACCCGGACCCGGACCCGAACCCGGAACCGGACATGGACCTGGACCCGGACCCGGACCTGGACCCTTTCCCGGACCCGGACCCGGACCCGGACCCGGACCCTTACCCGGACCCGGACCCGGAACCGGACCCGGACACAGACCCGGACACTTACCCGACCCGGACCTGGACCCGGACCCAGACCCGGACCCCGAACCTGACCCGGACCAGGACCTGCACCCGGACCCGGACCCGGACCCTTACCCGGACCCGGACCCGGACCCAGACCCGGAACCGGACCCTTACCCGGACCCGGACCCAGACCCGGACCTGGACCCGGACCCGGACCCGGACCCGGACCCGGACCCTTACCCGGACCCGGACCCGGACCCGGACCCGGACCCTACCAGGACCCGGACCCGGACATGGACCTGGACCCGGACCCGGACCTGGACCCTTTCCCGGACCCAGACCTGGACCCGGAACCGGACCCGGACTCCGACCCGGACACTTACCCGGACCCGGACCCGGACCCGGACCCGGACCCGGACCCGGACCCTTACCCGGACCCGGACCCGGACCCGGACCCGGACCCTGACCCGGACCCTTACCCGGACCCGGACCCGGACCCTGACCCGGACCCTACCAGGACCCGGACCCGGACATGGACCTGGACCCGGACCCGGACCTGGACCCTTTCCCGGACCCGGACCCGGACCCGGAACCGGACCCGGACCCGGACCCGGACACTTACCCGACCCGGACCCGGACCCGGACCCAGACCCGGACCCGGACCCGGACCCGGACCCGGACCCGGACCCGGACCCGGACCCTTACCCGGACCCGGACCCGGACACGGACACGGACACGGACACGGACACGGACACGGACACGGACACGGACCCTTACCCGGACCCGGACACAGACCCGGACCCGTACTCGGACCCGGACTGGGACCCAGACCCTGACCCGGACCCGGACCCGGACCCGGACCCGGACCCGGACCCGGACCCGGACCCTGACCCAGACCCTTACCCGGACCCGGACCCAGACCCAGACCCAGACCCGGACCCGGACCCGAACCCGGACCCGGACCCGGACCCGGACCCGGACCCTGACCCAGACCCTTACCCGGACCCGGACCCAGACCCAGACCCAGACCCGGACCCGGACCCAGACCCGGACCCCGAACCTGACCCGGACCAGGACCTGCACCCGGACCCGGACCAGGACCCTTACCCGGACCCGGACCCGGACCCGGACCCGGACCCGGACCCGGACCCGGACCCTAACCCGGACCCGGACCCGGACCCGGACGCTGACCCGGACCCGGACCCGGACCCTTACCCGGACCAGGACCCGGACCCGGACCCTTACGCTTACCCGGACCCGGACCCGAACCCGGACCCGGACCCTACCAGGACCCGGACCCGGACATGGACCTGGATCCGGACCCTTATCCGGACCCGGACCCGGACCAGGACCCGGACCCGGACCCGGACCCTTACCCGGACCCGGACCCGGACCCGGACCCGGACCCTTACCCGGACCCGGACCCGGACCCGGACGCTGACCCGGACCCTACCAGGACCCGGACCCGGACATGGACCTGGACCCGGACCCGGGCCTGGACCCTTTCCCGGACCCGGACCCGGACCCGGAACCGGACCCGGACACTTACGCTTACCCGGACCCGGACCCGGACCCGAACCCGGACCCGGACCCAGACCCGGACATGGACCCGGACCCGGACCCTTATCCGGAGCCGGACCCGGACCCGGACCCCGACCCGGACCCTTACCCAGACATGGACCCGGACCCGGACCCTTATCCGGACCCGGACCCGGACCCGGACCCGGACCCGGACCCGGACCCGGACCCTTACCCGGACCCGGACCCGGACCCGGACCCTGACCCGGACCCTACCAGGACCCGGACCCGGACATGGACCTGGACCCGGACCCGGACCTGGACCCTTTCCCGGACCCGGACCCGGACCCGGACCCGGACCCGGACCCGGACCCGGACCTGGACACTTACCCGACCCGGACCCGGACCCGGACCCAGACCCGGACCCGGACCCGGGCCGGACCGGGACCCATACCCGGACCCGGACCCGGACCCTTACCCGGACCCGGACCCAGACCCGGACCCGGACCCTTACCCGGACCCGGACCCGGACCCTGACCCGGACCCGGACCCGAACCCCGACCCGGACATGGACCTGGACCCGGACCCGGACCTGGACCCTTTCCCCGACCCGGAACGGGACCCGGAACCGGACCCGGACCCGGACCCGGACCCGGACCCGGACCCGGACCCAGACACTTACCCGACCCGGACCCGGACCCGGATCCAGACCAGGACCCGAACCCGGGCCGGACCCGGACCCATACCCGGACCCGGACCCCGAACCTGACCCGGACCAGGACCTGCACCCGGACCCGGACCAGGACCCTTACCCGGACATGGACCCGGACCCGGACCCTTATCCGGACCCGGACCCGGACCCGGACCCGGACCCGGACCCGGACCCGGACCCGGACCCGGACCCTTACCCGGACCCGGACCCGGACCCGGACCCTGACCCGGACCCTACCAGGACCCGGACCCGGACATGGACCTGGACCCGGACCCGGACCTGGACCCTTTCCCGGACCCGGACCCGGACCCGGAACCGGACCCGGACCCTTACGCTTACCCGGACCCGGACCCGGACCCGAACCCGGACCCGGACCCAGACCCGGACATGGACCCGGACCCGGACCCTTATCCGGACCCGGACCCGGACCCGGACCCGGACCCGGACCAGGACCCGGACCCGGACCCTTACCCAGACATGGACCCGGACCCGGACCCTTATCCGGACCCGGACCCGGACCCGGACCCAGACCCGGACCCGGACCCAGGCCGGACCGGGACCCATACCCGGACCCGGACCCGGACACTTACCCGGACCCGGACCCAGACCCGGACATGGACCCGGACCCGGACCCTGACCCTGACCCGGACCCTGACCCGGACCCGGACCCGGACCCGGACCCGGACCCGGACCCGGACCCGGACCCGGACCCGGACCTGGACCCGGACCCGGACCCTGACCCGGACCCGGACCCGAACCCGGACCCGGACATGGACCTGGACCCGGACCCGGACCTGGACCCTTTCCCCGACCCGGAACCGGAACCGGAACCGGACCCGGACCCGGACCCGGACCCAGAACCGGACCCGGACCCGGACCCAGACACTTACCCGACCCGGACCCGGACCCGGATCCAGACCCGGACCAGAACCCGGGCCGGACCCGGACCCATACCCGGACCCGGACCCCGAACCTGACCCGGACCAGGACCTGCACCCGGACCCGGACCAGGACACTTACCCGGACCCGGACCCGGACCCGGACCCGGACCCGGACCCGGACCCGGACCCGGACCCGGACCTGGACCCGGACCCGGACCCGGACCCGTACCCGGACCCGGACCCGGACCCTTACCCAGACCCGGACCCGGACCCGGACCCTTACCCGGACCCGGACCCGGACCCGGACCCTGACCCGGACCCGGACCCGGACCCAGACCCGGACATGGACCCGGACCCGGACCCTTATCCGGACCTGGACCCGGACCCGGACCCGGACCCGGACCCGGACCCTTACCCGGACATGGACCCGGACCAGGACCCTTATCCGGACCCGGACCCGGACCCGGACCCGGACCCGGACCCTTACCCGGACCCGGACCCGGACCCGGACCCTGACCCGGACCCTACCAGGACCCGGACCCGGACATGGACCTGGACCCGGACCCTTATCCGGACCCGGACCCGGACCCGGACCCGGACCCGGACCCGGACCCGGACCCGGACCCGGACCCTTACCCGGACCCGGACCCGGACCCGGACCCTGACCCGGACCCTACCAGG
The DNA here is from genome assembly GCA_022577455.1 of Arizona elegans. NCBI lineage: Eukaryota > Metazoa > Chordata > Lepidosauria > Squamata > Colubridae > Arizona > Arizona elegans. Next base: position 1,726,911 of record JAKOOJ010000026.1, read on the forward strand.
ACCCGGACCCGGACATGGACCTGGACCCGGACCCGGACCTGGACCCTTTCCCGGACCCGGACCCGGAACCGGACCCGGACCCTTACGCTTACCCGGACCCGGACCCGGACCCGAACCCGGACCCGGACCCAGACCCGGACATGGACCCGGACCCGGACCCTTATCCGGACCCGGACCCGGACCCGGACCCGGACCCGGACCCGGACCCTTACCCAGACATGGACCCGGACCCGGACCCTTATCCGGACCCGGACCCGGAGCCGGACCCGGACCCGGACCCGGACCCTTACCCGGACCCGGACCCGGACCCGGACCCTGACCCGGACCCGGACCCGGACCCGGACCCGGACCCGGACCCGGACCCTTACCCGGACCCGGACCTGGACCCGGACCCGGACCCGGACCTGGACCCTTTCCCGGACCCGGACCCGGACCCGGACCCGGACCCGGACCTGGACACTTACCCGACCCGGACCCGGACCCGGACCCAGACCCGGACCCGGACCCGGGCCGGACCGGGACCCATACCCGGACCCGGACCCGGACCCTTACCCGGACCCGGACCCGGACCCAGACCCGGACATGGACCCGGACCCGGACCCTGACCCTGACCCGGACCCTGACCCGGACCCGGACCCGGACCCGGACCCGGACCCGGACCCTTACCCGGACCGGGACCTGGACCCGGACCCGGACCCGGACCCGGACCCTTACCCAGACCCGGACCCGGACCCTGACCCGGACCCGGACCCGAACCCCGACCCGGACATGGACCTGGACCCGGACCCGGACCTGGACCCTTTCCCCGACCCGGAACCGGACCCGGAACCGGAACCGGACCCGGACACGGACCCGGACCCGGACCCGGACCCGGACCCGGACCCAGACACTTACCCGACCCGGACCCGGACCCGGATCCAGACCCGGACCCGAACCCGGGCCGGACCCGGACCCATACCCGGACCCGGACCCCGAACCTGACCCGGACCAGGACCTGCACCCGGACCCGGACCAGGACCCTTACCCGGACATGGACCCGGACCCGGACCCTTATCCGGACCCGGACCCGGACCCGGACCCGGACCCGGACCCAGACCCGGACCCTTACCCGGACCCGGACCCCACCCGGACCCTGACCCGGACCCTACCAGGACCCGGACCCGGACATGGACCTGGACCCGGACCCGGACCTGGACCCTTTCCCGGACCCGGACCCGGACCCGGAACCGGACCCGGACCCGGACCTGGACACTTACCCGACCCGGACCCGGACCCGGACCCAGACCCGGACCCGGACCCGGGCCGGACCGGGACCCATACCCGGACCCGGACCCGGACCCGGACCCGGACCCGGACCCGGACCCGGACCCGGACCCGGACCCTTACCCAGACCCGGACCCGGACCCTGACCCGGACCCGGACCCGGACCCGGACCCGTACCCGGACCCGGACCCGGACCCGGACCCGGACCCGGACCCTTATCCGGACCCGGACCCGGACCCGGACCCAGACCCGGACCCGGACCCAGACCCTGACCCAGACCCGGACCCGGACCCGGACCCGAACCCGGACCCTTACCCGGACCCGGACCCAGACCCGGACATGGACCCGGACCCGGACCCTTACCCGGACCCGGACCCGGACCCGGACCCGGACCCTGACCCGGACCCTTACCCGGACCCTGACCCGGACCCTTACCCGGACCCGGACCCGGACCCTTTCCCGGACCCTACCAGTACCCGGACCCGGACATGGACCTGGACCCGGACCCGGACCTGGACCCTTTCCCGGACCCGGACCCGGACCTGGAACCGGACCCTGACCCGGACCCGGACACTTACCCGACCCGGACCCGGACCCAGACCCGGACCCGGACCCGGGCCGGACCCGGACCCATACCCGGACCCGGACCCGGACCCGGACCCGGACCCGGACCCGGACCTGGACCTGGACCCGGACACGGACACGGACCAAGACCCTTTCCTGGACCCGGAACCGGAACCGGAACCGGACCCGGACCCGGACAATTACCCGACCCGGACCCGGACCCGGACCCAGACCCGGACCCGAACCCGGGCCGGACCCGGACCCATACCCTGACCCGGACCCAGACCCGGACCTGGACCCGGACCCAGACCCTTACCCGGACCCGGACCCGGACCCTGACCCGGACCCGGACACTTACACGACCCGGACCCGGACCCGGACCCAGACCCGGACACGGACACGGACCCGGACCCGGACACGGACACGGACCCGGACCCGGACCCAGACCCAGACCCAGACCCAGACCCGGACCCGAACCAGGACCCTTACCCGGACCCGGACCCAGACCCGGACCCGGACCCGGGCCGGACCCGGACCCATACCCGGACCCGGACCCGGACCCGGACCCGGACCCGGACCCGGACCCGGACCTGGACCTGGACCCGGACACGGACACGGACCAAGACCCTTTCCTGGACCCGGACCCGGACCCGGACCCAGACCCGGACCCGAACCCGGGCCGGACCCGGACCCATACCCTGACCCGGACCCAGACCCGGACCTGGACCCGGACCCAGACCCTTACCCGGACCCGGACCCGGACCCTGACCCGGACCCGGACACTTACACGACCCGGACCCGGACCCGGACCCAGACCCGGACACGGACACGGACCCGGACCCGGACCCGGACACGGACACGGACCCGGACCCGGACCCAGACCCAGACCCAGACCCAGACCCGGACCCGAACCAGGACCCTTACCCGGACCCGGACCCAGACCCGGACCCGGACCCGGGCCGGACCCGGACCCATACCCGGACCCGGACCCGGACCCGGACCCGGACCCGGACCCGGACCTGGACCTGGACCCGGACACGGACACGGACCAAGACCCTTTCCTGGACCCGGAACCGGACCCGGAACCGGACCCGGACCCGGACAATTACCCGACCCGGACCCGGACCCGGACCCAGACCCGGACCCGAACCCGGGCCGGACCCGGACCCATACCCTGACCCGGACCCAGACCCGGACCTGGACCCGGACCCAGACCCTGACCCAGACCCGGACCCGGACCCGGACCCGAACCCGGACCCTTACCCGGACCCGGACCCAGACCCGGACATGGACCCGGACCCGGACCCTTACCCGGACCCGGACCCGGACCCGGACCCGGACCCTGACCCGGACCCTTACCCGGACCCTGACCCGGACCCTTACCCGGACCCGGACCCGGACCCTTTCCCGGACCCTACCAGTACCCGGACCCGGACATGGACCTGGACCCGGACCCGGACCTGGACCCTTTCCCGGACCCGGACCCGGACCTGGAACCGGACCCTGACCCGGACCCGGACACTTACCCCACCCGGACCCGGACCCAGACCCGGACCCGGACCCGGGCCGGACCCGGACCCATACCCGGACCCGGACCCGGACCCGGACCCGGACCCGGACCCGGACCTGGACCTGGACCCGGACACGGACACGGACCAAGACCCTTTCCTGGACCCGGAACCGGAACCGGAACCGGACCCGGACCCGGACAATTACCCGACCCGGACCCGGACCCGGACCCAGACCCGGACCCGAACCCGGGCCGGACCCGGACCCATACCCTGACCCGGACCCAGACCCGGACCTGGACCCGGACCCAGACCCTTACCCGGACCCGGACCCGGACCCTGACCCGGACCCGGACACTTACACGACCCGGACCCGGACCCGGACCCAGACCCGGACACGGACACGGACCCGGACCCGGACACGGACACGTACCCGGACCCGGACCCAGACCCAGACCCAGACCCAGACCCGGACCCGAACCAGGACCCTTACCCGGACCCGGACCCAGACCCGGACCCGGACCCGGGCCGGACCCGGACCCATACCCGGACCCGGACCCGGACCCGGACCCGGACCCGGACCCGGACCCGGACCTGGACCTGGACCCGGACACGGACACGGACCAAGACCCTTTCCTGGACCCGGAACCGGAACCGGAACCGGACCCGGACCCGGACAATTACCCGACCCGGACCCGGACCCGGACCCAGACCCGGACCCGAACCCGGGCCGGACCCGGACCCATACCCTGACCCGGACCCAGACCCGGACCTGGACCCGGACCCAGACCCTTACCCGGACCCGGACCCGGACCCTGACCCGGACCCGGACACTTACACGACCCGGACCCGGACCCGGACCCAGACCCGGACACGGACACGGACCCGGACCCGGACACGGACACGGACCCGGACCCGGACCCAGACCCAGACCCAGACCCAGACCCGGACCCGAACCAGGACCCTTACCCGGACCCGGACCCAGACCCGGACATGGACCCGGACCCGGACCCTGACCCTGACCCGGACATGGACCCGGACCCGGACCCTTATCCGGACCCGGACCCGGACCCGGACCCGGACCCGGACCCGGACCCGGACCCTTACCCGGACCCTACCAGGACCCGGACCCGGACATGGACCTGGACCCGGACCCGGACCTGGACCCTTTCCCGGACCCGGACCCGGACCCGGAACCGGACCCGGACCCGGACGTGGACACTTACCCGACCCGGACCCGGACCCGGACCCAGACCCGGACCCGGACCCGGGCCGGACCGGGACCCATACCCGGACCCGGACCCGGACCCTTACCCGGACCCGGACCCAGACCCGGACATGGACCCGGACCCGGACCCTGACCCTGACCCGGACCCTGACCCGGACCCGGACCCGGACCCGGACCCGGACCCGGACCCGGACCCGGACCCGGACCCGGACCCGGACCCTTACCCGGACCCGGACCCGGACCCTGACCCGGACCCGTATCCGAACCCGGACCAGGACATGGACCTGGACCCGGACCCGGACCTGGACCCTTTCCCCGACCCGGAACCGGACCTGGAACCGGACCCAGACCCGGACCCGGACCCGGAACCGGACCCGGACCCGGACCCAGACACTTACCCGACCCGGACCCGGACCCGGATCCAGACCCGGACCCGAACCCGGGCTGGACCCGGACCCATACCCGGACCCGGACCCCGAACCTGACCCGGACCAGGACCTGCACCCGGACCCGGACCCGGACCAGGACCCTTACCCGGACCCGGACCCGGACCCGGACCCGGACCCGGACCCGGACCCGGACCCGGACCTGGACCCGGACCCGGACCCGGACCCGGACCCGGACCCGGACCCGGACCCTTACCCAGACCCGGACCCGGACCCGGACCCTGACCCGGACCCTTACCCGGACCCGGACCCGGACCCTGACCCGGACCCGGACACTTACACGACCCGGACCCGGACCCGGATCCAGACCCGGACACGGACACGGACCCGGACCCGGACCCGGACCCGGACCCGGACCCGGACCCGGACCCAGACCCAGACCCAGACCCAGACCCGGACCCGAACCAGGACCCTTACCCGGACCCGGACCCAGACCCGGACATGGACCCGGACCCGGACCCGGACCCGGACCCGGACCCTTACCCGGACCCGCACCCGGACCCGGACCCGGATCCGGACCCGGACCCTTACCTGGACCCGGACCCGGACCCGGACCCGGACACTTACCCGACCCGGACCCGGACCCTGACCTGGACCAGGACCTGGACCCGGACCCGGACCAGGACCCTTACCCGGACCCAGACCCGGACCCGGACCCGGACCCGGACCCGGACCCGGACCCTTACCCGGACCCGGACCCGGACCCGGACCTGGACCCGGACCCGGACCCGGACCCGGACACGGACCCGGACACGGACCCTTACCCAGACCCGGACCCGGACCCGGACCCGGACCCGAACCCGGACCCTTACCCGGACCCGGACCCAGACCCGGACATGGACCCGGACCCGGACCCTTACCCGGACCCGGACCCGGACCCGGACCCGGACCCTGACCCGGACCCTTACCCGGACCCTGACCCGGACCCTTACCCGGACCCGGACCCGGACCCTTTCCCGGACCCTACGAGTACCCGGACCCGGACATGGACCTGGACCCGGACCCGGACCTGGACCCTTTCCCGGACCCGGACCCGGACCTGGAACCGGACCCGGACCCGGACCCGTACACTTACCCGACCCGGACCCGGACCCAGACCCGGACCCGGACCCGGGCCGGACCCGGACCCATACCCGGACCCGGACCCGGACCCGGACCCGGACCCGGACCCGGACCCGGACCTGGACCTGGACCCGGACACGGACCCGGACCAAGACCATTTCCTGGACCCGGAACCGGAACCGGAACCGGACCCGGACCCGGACACTTACCCGACCCGGACCCGGACCCGGACCCAGACCCGGACCCGAACCCGGGCCGGACCCGGACCCATACCCTGACCCGGACCCAGACCCGGACCTGGACCCGGACCCAGACCCTTACCCGGACCCGGACCCGGACCCTGACCCGGACCCGGACACTTACACGACCCGGACCCGGACCCGGACCCAGACCCGGACACGGACACGGACACGGACACGGACACGGACACGGACACGGACCCGGACCCGGACCCAGACCCAGACACAGACCCAGACCCGGACCCGAACCAGGACCCTTACCCGGACCCGGACCCAGACCCGGACATGGACCCGGACCCGGACCCGGACCCGGACCCTTACCCGGACCCGCACCCGGACCCGGACCCGGATCCGGACCCGGACCCTTACCTGGACCCGGACCCGGACCCGGACCCGGACACTTACCCGACCCGGACCCGGACCCGGACCCGGACCCGGACCCGGACCAAGACCCAGACCCGGACCCGAACCCGGACCCTTACCCGGACCCGGACCCGGACCCTGACCTGGACCAGGACCTGGACCCGGACCCGGACCAGGACCCTTACCCGGACCCGGACCCGGACCCGGACCCGGACCCGGACCCTTACCCGGACCCGGACCCGGACCCGGACCTGGACCCGGACCCGGACCCGGACCCGGACCCGGAACCGGACACGGACCCTTACCCAGACCCGGACCCGGACCCGGACCCTTACCCGGACCCGGACCCAGACCCGGACCCGGACCCGGACCCGGACCCGGACCCGGACATGGACCTGGACCCGGACCCGGACCTGGACCCTTTCCCGGACCCTTTCCCGGACCCGGACCCGGACCCGGACCCGGACCCGGACCCGGACCCTTACCCGGACCCGGACCCGGACCCGGACCCGGACCCGGACCCGGAACCGGACCCAGACCCGGACATGGACCCGGACCCGGACATGGACCCGGACCCGGACCCTGACCCGGACCCGGACCCGAACCCGGGCCGGACCCGCACCCATACCCGGACCCGGACCCGGACCCTGACCTGGACCAGGACCTGGACCCGGACCCGGACCAGGACCCTTACCCGGACCCGGACCCGGACCCGGACCCGGACCCGGACCCTTACCCGGACCCGGACCCGGACCCGGACCTGGACCCGGACCCGGACCCGGACCCGGACCCGGAACCGGACACGGACCCTTACCCAGACCCGGACCCGGACCCGGACCCTTACCCGGACCCGGACCCAGACCCGGACCCGGACCCGGACCCGGACCCGGACCCGGACATGGACCTGGACCCGGACCCGGACCTGGACCCTTTCCCGGACCCTTTCCCGGACCCGGACCCGGACCCGGACCCGGACCCGGACCCGGACCCTTACCCGGACCCGGACCCGGACCCGGACCCGGACCCGGAACCGGACCCAGACCCGGACATGGACCCGGACCCGGACATGGACCCGGACCCTGACCCGGACCCGGACCCGAACCCGGGCCGGACCCGCACCCATACCCGGACCCGGACCCCGAACCTGACCCGGACCAGGACCTGCACCCGGACCCGGACCAGGACCCTTACCCGGACATGGACCCGGACCCGGACCCTTATCCGGACCCGGACCCGGACCCGGACCCGGACCCGGACCCGGACCCGGACCCTTACCCGGACCCGGACCCGGACCCGGACCCTGACCCGGACCCTACCAGGACCCGGACCCGGACATGGACCTGGACCTGGACCCGGACCTGGACCCTTTCCCGGACCCGGACCCGGACCCGGAACCGGACCCGGACACGGACCTGGACACTTACCCGACCCGGACCCGGACCCGGACCCAGACCCGGACCCGGACCCAGGCCGGACCGGGACCCATACCCGGACCCGGACCCGGACCCTTACCCGGACCCGGACCCAGACCCGGACATGGACCCGGACCCGGACCCTGACCCTGACCCGGACCCTGACCCGGACCCGGACCCGGACCCGGACCCGGACCCGGACCCGGACCCGGACCCGGACCCGGACCCGGACCCTGACCCGGACCCGGACCCGGACCCTGACCCGGACCCGGACCCGAACCCGGACCCGGACCTGGACCCTTTACCCGACCCGTACCCGGACCCGGACCCGGACCCGGACCCGGACCCGGACCCTTATCCGGACCCGGACCCGGACCCGGACCCAGACCCGGACCCGGACCCAGACCCAGACCCAGACCCGGACCCGGACCCGGACCCGAACCCGGACCCGGACCCTTACCCGGACCCGGACCCAGACCCGGACATGGACCCGGACCCGGACCCTTACCCGGACCCGGACCCGGACCCGGACCCGGACCCTGACCCGGACCCTTACCCGGACCCTGACCCGGACCCTTACCCGGACCCGGACCCGGACCCTGACCCGGACCCGGACACTTACACGACCCGGACCCGGACCCGGATCCAGACCCGGACACGGACACGGACCCGGACACGGACACGGACCCGGACCCGGACCCGGACCCAGACCCAGACCCAGACCCAGACCCGGACCCGAACCAGGACCCTTACCCAGACCCGGACCCAGACCCGGACATGGACCCGGACCCGGACCCGGACCCGGACCCGGACCCTTACCCGGACCCGCACACGCACCCGGACCCGGATCCGGATCCGGACCCGGACCCTTACCTGGACCCGGACCCGGACCCGGACCCGGACCCGGACACTTACCCGACCCGGACCCGGACCCGGACCCGGACCCAGACCCAGACCCGGACCCGGACCCGAACCCGGACCCGGACATGGACCTGGACCCGGAACCGGACCCGGACCCAGACCCAGACCCTGACCCAGACCCGGACCCGGACCCGGACCCGGACCCGAACCCGGACCCTTACCCGGACCCGGACCCAGACCCGGACATGGACCCGGACCCGGACCCTTACCCGGACCCGGACCCAGACCCGGACCCGGACCCGGACCCGGACCCTTACCCGGACCCAGACCCGGACCCGGACTTTGACCCGGACCCTTACCCGGACCCGGACCCGGACCCTTTCCCGGACCCTACCAGTACCCGGACCCGGACATGGACCTGGACCCGGACCCGGACCTGGACCCTTTCCCGGACCCGGACCCGGACCCGGAACCGGACCCGGACCCGGACCCGGACACTTACCCGACCCGGACCCGGACCCAGACCCGGACCCGGACCCGGACCCGGACCTGGACCTGGACCCGGACACGGACCCGGACCAAGACCCTTTCCCGGACCCGGAACCGGACCCGGACCCGGACCCGGACCCGGACACTTACCCGACCCGGACCCGGACCCGGACCCAGACCCGGACCCGGACCCAGGCCGGACCGGGACCCATACCCGGACCCGGACCCGGACCCTTACCCGGACCCGGACCCAGACCCGGACATGGACCCGGACCCGGACCCTGACCCTGACCCGGACCCTGACCCGGACCCGGACCCGGACCCGGACCCGGACCCGGACCCGGACCCGGACCCGGACCCGGACCCTGACCCAGACCCGGACCCGGACCCTGACCCGGACCCGGACCCGAACCCGGACCCGGACCTGGACCCTTTACCCGACCCGTACCCGGACCCGTACCCGGACCCGGACCCGGACCCGGACCCTTATCCGGACCCGGACCCGGACCCGGACCCAGACCCGGACCCGGACCCAGACCCAGACCCAGACCCGGACCCGGACCCGGACCCGAACCCGGACCCGGACCCTTACCCGGACCCGGACCCAGACCCGGACATGGACCCGGACCCGGACCCTTACCCGGACCCGGACCCGGACCCGGACCCGGACCCTTACCCGGACCCTTACCCGGACCCTGACCCGGACCCTTACCCGGACCCGGACCCGGACCCTGACCCGGACCCGGACACTTACACGACCCGGACCCGGACCCGGATCCAGACCCGGACACGGACACGGACCCGGACACGGACACGGACCCGGACCCGGACCCGGACCCGGACCCAGACCCAGACCCAGACCCAGACCCGGACCCGAACCAGGACCCTTACCCGGACCCGGACCCAGACCCGGACATGGACCCGGACCCGGACCCGGACCCGGACCCGGACCCTTACCCGGACCCGCACACGCACCCGGACCCGGATCCGGATCCGGACCCGGACCCTTACCTGGACCCGGACCCGGACCCGGACCCGGACCCGGACACTTACCCGACCCGGACCCGGACCCGGACCCGGACCCAGACCCAGACCCGGACCCGGACCCGAACCCGGACCCGGACATGGACCTGGACCCGGAACCGGACCCGGACCCGGACCCAGACCCTGACCCAGACCCGGACCCGGACCCGGACCCGGACCCGAACCCGGACCCTTACCCGGACCCGGACCCAGACCCGGACATGGACCCGGACCCGGACCCTTACCCGGACCCGGACCCAGACCCGGACCCGGACCCGGACCCGGACCCTTACCCGGACCCGGACCCGGACCCGGACTTTGACCCGGACCCTTACCCGGACCCGGACCCGGACCCTTTCCCGGACCCTACCAGTACCCGGACCCGGACATGGACCTGGACCCGGACCCGGACCTGGACCCTTTCCCGGACCCGGACCCGGACCCGGAACCGGACCCGGACCCGGACCCGGACACTTACCCGACCCGGACCCGGACCCAGACCCGGACCCGGACCCGGACCCGGACCTGGACCTGGACCCGGACACGGACCCGGACCAAGACCCTTTCCCGGACCCGGAACCGGACCCGGACCCGGACCCGGACCCGGACACTTACCCGACCCGGACCCGGACCCGGACCCGGACCCAGACCCGGACCCGAACCCGGGCCGGACCCGGACCCATACCCGGACCCGGACCCCGAACCTGACCCGGACCAGGACCTGGACCCGGACCCGGACCAGGACCCTTACCCGGACCCGGACCCGGACCCGGACCCGGACCCGGACCCGGACCCGGACCCGGACCCGGACCCGGACCCTTACCTGGACCCGGACCCGGACCCGGACCCGGACCCGGACCCGGACCCGGACCCGGACCCAGACCCGGACACGGACACATACCCAGACCCGGACCCGGACCCGGACCCGGACCCTTACCCTGACCCGGACCCATACCCGGACCCGGACTGGGACCCGGACCCTGACCTGGACCCGGACCCGGACCCAGACCCGGACCCTTACCCGGACCAGGACCCGGACCCGGACCCTTACCCTTACCCGGACCCGGACCCGAACCCCGACCCGGACCCGGACCCCGGCCCGGACCCGGACCCGGACCCGGACACGGACCCGGACCCTTACACGGACCCGGACCCGGACCCGGTCCCGGCCCCGGACCCTAACCGGCCCCGTCCCCGTCCCCGTCCCCGTCCCCGGACCCGGACCCGGACCCGGACCCGGACCCTTACCCGGACCCTGACCCGGACCCGGACCCTGACCCGGACCCTTACCCGGACCCGGACCCAGACCCAGACCCAGACCCGGACCCGGACCCGAACCCGGACCCTTACCCGGACCCGGACCCAGACACTTACCCGACCCGGACCCGGACCCGGATCCAGACCCGGACCCGAACCCGGGCCGGACCCGAACCCTTACCCGGACCCGGACCCAGACCCGGACATGGACCCGGACCCGGACACTTACCCGGACCCGGACCCGGACCCGGACCCGGACCCTGACCCGGACCCTTACCCGGACCCTGACCCGGACCCTTACCCGGACCCGGACCCGGACCCTTTCCCGGACCCTACCAGTACCCGGACCCGGACATGGACCTGGACCCGGACCCGGACCTGGACCCTTTCCCGGACCCGGACCCGGACCCGGAACCGGACCCGGACCCGGACCCGGACACTTACCAGACCCGGACCCGGACCCAGACCCGAACCCGGACCCGGGCCGGACCCGGACCCATACCCGGACCCGTACCCGTACCCGGACCCGGACCCGGACCCGGACCCGGACCCGGACCCTTACCCGGACACGGACACGGACCCTGACCCGGACCCGGACCCGGACCCGGACCCGGACCCGGACCCAGACCCGGACACGGACACTTACCCAGACCCGGACCCGGACCCTTACCCTGACCCGGAGCCAGACCCGGACCTGGACCCGGACCCGGACCCGGACCCTTACCCGGACCCGGACCCGGACCCTGACCCGGACCCGGACACTTACACGACCCGGACCCGGACCCGGACCCGGACCCAGACCCGGACACGGACACGGACCCGGACACGGACACGGACACGGACCCGGACCCGGACCCAGACCCAGACCCAGACCCAGACCCGGACCCGAACCAGGACCCTTACCCGGACCCGGACCCAGACCCGGACATGGACCCGGACCCGGACCCGGACCCGGACCCGGACCCTTACCCGGACCCGCACCCGGACCCGGACTCGGACCCGGACCCGGACCCTTACCCGGACCCGGACCCGGACCCGGACCCGGACCCGGACCCGGACCCAGACCCGGACATGGACCCGGACCCGGACCCTTACCCGGACCCGGACCCGGACCCGGACCCGGACCCGGACCCGGACCCGGACCCGGACCCGGACCCGAACCCGGGCCGGACCCGGACCCATACCCGGACCCGGACCCCGAACCTGACCCGGACCAGGACCTGCACCCGGACCCGGACCAGGACCCTTACCCGGACATGGACCCGGACCCGGACCCTTATCCGGACCCGGACCCGGACCCGGACCCGGACCCGGACCCGGACCCGGACCCGGACCCGGACCCGGACCCGGACCCGGACCCTGACCCAGACCCAACCAGGACCCGGACCCGGACATGGACCTGGACCCGGACCCGGACCTGGACCCTTTCCCGGACCCGGAACCGGACCCGGAACCGGACCCGGACCCGGACCTGGACACTTACCCGACCCGGACCCGGACCCGGACCCAGACCCGGACCCGGACCCAGGCCGGACCGGGACCCATACCCGGACCCTGACCCGGACCCGGACCCGAACCCGGACCCGGACATGGACCTGGACCCGGACCCGGACCTGGACCCTTTCCCCGACCCGGAACCGGACCCGGAACCGGACCCGGACCCGGACCCGGACCCGGAACCAGACCCGGACCCGGACCCAGACACTTACCCGACCCGGACCCGGACCCGGATCCAGACCCGGACCTGAAACCGGGCCGGACCCGGACCCATACCCGGACCCGGACCCCGAACCTGACCCGGACCAGGACCTGCACCCGGACCCGGACCAGGACCCTTACCCGGACCCGGACCCGGACCCGGACCCGGACACTTACCCGGACCCGGACCCGGACCCGGACCCTGACCCGGACCCTTACCCGGACCCGGACCCTGACCCGGACCCGGACCAGGACCCTTACCCGGACCCGGTCCCAGACCCGGACCCGGAACCGGATCCGGGCCATGACACTGACCCTGAACCTGACCCTGACCCTGACCCTGACCCTGACCCTGACCAGGACCCTGACCCGGACCCGGACCCGGACCCGGACCCGGACCCGGACCCGGACCCTGACCCGGACACATACCCGGACAAGGACCCGGACCCGGACCCGGACCGTGACCCGGATCCTGACAATGACGCTTAACCGGACCCGGACCCGGACCCGAACCCGGACCCGGACCCGGACCCTGATCCGGACCCTGACCCGGATCCGGACACGGATCCGGACCCGGAACCGGACCCGGAACCGGACTCGGAACCAGACCCGGACTCGGATCCTGACCCTGACCGGGACCCGGACCCGGACCAGGACCCGGACCCGGACCCGGACCCGGACCCGGACCCAGACCAGGACCAGGACCCGGACACGGACCCGGACCCTGACCCGGAGCCGGACCCTGACCCGGACCCGGACCAGGACCCTTACCCGGACCCGGTCCCGGACCCGGACACAGACCCGGATCCGGACCCGGACCCGGGCCATGAAACTGACCCTGACCCTGACCCTGACCCTGACCCTGGCCCTGACCCTGACCCTGACCCTGACCCTGACCAGGACCAGGACCAGGACCCGGACCCTGACCTGGACCCGGACCCGGACCCGGACTCGGACCCTTACCTGGACCTGGACCCATACCCGGACCCGGACCCGGACCAGGACCCGGACCCGGACCCTTACCCGGACCCTTACCCGGACCGTTACCCGGACCCGGACACGTACCCGGACATGGACCCGGACCGGACACGGACACGGACACTTACCCGGACCCTTACCCGGACCCTTACCCGGACCCTTACCCGGACCCGGACCCGGACCCGGACATGGACCCGGACCGGACCCGGACCCGGACACTTACCCGGACCCGGACCCGGACCCAGACCCGGACCCGGACCCGGACCCGGACCCGGACCCGGACCCGGACCCGGACCCGGACCCGGACCCGGACCCGGACCCATACCCGGACCTGGACCCGGACCCGGACCCGGACCCGGACCGTGACCCGGATCCTGACCCTGACCCTTACCCGGACCCGGACCCGGACCCGAACCCGGACCCGGACCCTGACCCGGACCCTGACCCAGATCAGGATCCGGACACGGATCCGGACCCAGACCCGGACCCGGACCCGGACCCTGACAAGCGCCCGGACCCTCACCCGGACCCGGACCTGGACCCGGAACCAGACCCGGACTCGGATCCTGACCCTGACCCGGACCCTGACCCGGACCCGGACCCGGACCCGGACCCGGACCCGGACCCGGACCCGGACCCAAGAGGTACCCTTACCCGGACCTGGGCCCGGACCCTTAACCGGACCCGGACCCGGTCCCGGACCCTTACCCGGACCTGGACCCGGACCCGGACCTGGACCTGGACCCGGACCCGGACCCGGACCCGGACCCTTACCTTGATCCGGACCCGGACCCAGAACCGGACCCGGACCCGGACCCGGACCCGGACCCGGACCCGGACCCGGACCAGGACCCGCACCCGGACCCGCACCCGCACCCGCACCCGGACCCTTACCCGGACCCGGACCCGGACCCGGACATGGACCCAGACCCGGACCCGGACCCGGACCCGGACCCATACCCGGACCCGGACCCGGACCAGGACCCGGAAACGGACCCGGAGCCGGACCCTGACCCTGACCCTGACCCGTACCCGGACCCGGACCCGGACCCGGACCCGGACCCGGACCCTGACCCGGACCCGGACCGTGACCCGGACCGTGACCCGGACCCTGACTCTGACCCTGACCCTGACCCTGACCCTGACCCTGACCCTGACCCTGACCCGGACCCAGACCCGGATCCTGACCCTGACCCTGACCCTTACCCTGACCCTGACCCGGACTCGGATCCTGACCCTGACCCGGACCCGGACCGTTACCCGGATCATGACCCTGACCCTGACCCTGACCCGGACCCCGACCCGGACCCGGACCCGAACCCGGACCCGGAACCAGACCCGGACTCGGATACTGACCCTGACCGGGATCCCGACCCGGACCCGGACCCGGATCCTGACCCTGACCCTGAAACTGTCCCGGACCCGGACCCTGATCCTGACCCGGACCCGGACCCGGACACGGACCTGGACACTTACCCGGATCCGGACCCAGACCCGGACCCGGACCCGGACCCGGACCCATACCCGGACAAGGACCCGGACCCGGACCCGGACCGTGACCCGGATCCTGACAATGACGCTTACCCGGACCCGGACCCGGACCCGAACCCGGACCCGGACCCGGACCCTGACCCGGACCCTGACCCGGATCCGGACACGGATCCGGACCCGGACCCGGACCCGGACCCGGACTCGGAACCAGACCCGGACTCGGATCCTGACCCTGACCGGGACCAGGACCCGGACCAGGACCCGGACCCGGACCCGGAGCCGGACCCGGACCCAGACCAGGACCAGGACCCGGACACGGACCCGGACCCTAATCCGGAGCCGGACCCTGACCCGGACCCGGACCCGGACCCGGACCCGGACCAGGGCCATGACTCTGACCCTGACTCTGACCCTGACACTGACCCTGACACTGACCCTGACACTGACCTGGACCCTGACCCTGACCCGGACCCGGACCCGGACCCGGACACGGACCCTGACACGGACCCGGACACGGACCCATACCCGGACTCGGACCCGGACCCGGACCCAGACCCGGACCCAGACCCGGACCCGGACCCGGACCCGGACCCTTACCCGGACCCGGACCCGGACCCGGACCCAGACCCTTACCCGGACCCGGACCCGGACCCGGACCCTGACCCTGACCCTGACCCTGACCAGGACCAGGATACGGACCGGGACCCTGACCCGGACCCGGACCCGGACCCGGACCCGGACCCTTACCCGGACCCTTACCCGGACCTGGACCCGGACCCGGACCCGGACCCGGACCCGGACCCGGACCCGGACCCTTACCCGGACCCGGACCCGGACCTGGACACTTACCCGGACAAGGACCCGGACCCGGACCCGGACTGTGACCCGGATCCTGACAATGACGCTTACCCGGACCCGGACCCGGACACTTATCCGGACCCGGAACCGGACACTTACCCGGAACCGGAACCGGACCCGGACCCGGACCCGGACCCGGACCCAGACCCGGAACCGGACCCTGACACGGACCCGGACCCGGACCCTTACCCGGACCTGGACCCGGACCCGGACCCGGACCTGGACCCGGACCCGGACCCGGACCCGGACCCGGACCCTTACCTTGACCCGGACCCGGACCCAGAACCGGACCCGGACCCGGACCCGGACCCGGACTGGACCTGGACCCAAACCAGGACCCGGACCCGGACCCGGACCCGGACCCTTACCCGGACCCGGACCCGGACCCGGACCCGGACCCGGACCCGGACCCGGATCCGGACCCGGACCCGGACCCGGACCCGGACCCGGACCCTTACCCGGACCCGGACCCGGACCCGGAGCCGGACACTGACCCAGACCCGGACCCGGACACTGACCCAGACCCGGACCCGGACCCTTACCCGGACCCGGAACCGGACCCGGACCCGGACCCGGACCCGGACCCTGACACTGACACTGACCTGGACCCTGACCCTGACCCTTTCCCGGACCCGGACCCGGACCCTTACCCGGACCCGGACCCTTACCCGGACCCTGACCCTGACCAGGACCAGGACCCGGACCCGGACCCGGACCCGGACCCGGACCCGGATGCTTACCCGGACCCTTACCCGGACCCGGACCCGGACCCGGACCCGGACCCGGACCCGGACCCGGACCCGGACACTTACCCGGACCCGGACCCAGACCCGGATCCGGACCCGGACCCGGACCCGGACCCGGACCCGGTCCCGGACCCGGACCCAGACCCTGACCCTGACCAGGGCCCGGACCCTCACCCGGACCCTGACCCGGACCCGGACCCTGACCTGGACCCGGACCAGGACCCTTACCCGGACCCGGTCCCGGACCCGGACCCAGACCCGGATCCGGACCCGGACCCGGGCCATGAAACTGACCCTGACCCTGAGCCTGACCCTGACCCTGACCCTGACCCTGACCCTGACCCTGACCCTGACCAGGACCAGGACCCGGACCCTGACCTGGACCCGGACCCGGACCCGGACTCGGACCCTTACCTGGACCGGGACCCATACCCGGACCCGGACCCGGACCAGGACCCGGACCCGGACCCGCACCCGGACCCGCACCCGGACCCTTACCCGGACCCGGACCCGGACCCGGACATGGACCCAGACCCGGACCCGGACCCGGACCCGGACCCATACCCGGACCCGGACCCGGACCAGGACCAGGACCCGGAAACGGACCCGGAGCCGGACCCTGACCTTGACCCTGACCCGTACCCGGACCCGGACCCGGACCCGGACCCGGACCCGGACCCGGACCCGGACCCTGACCCGGACCCGGACCGTGACCCGGACCGTGACCCGGACCCTGACTCTGACCCTGACCCTGACCCTGACCCTGACCCTGACCCTGACCCTGACCCGGACCCAGACCCGGATCCTGACCCTGACCCTGACCCTTACCCTGACCCTGACCCGGACTCGGATCCTGACCCTGACCCGGACCCGGACCGTTACCCGGATCATGACCCTGATCCTGACCCTGACCCGGACCCCGACCCGGACCCGGACCCGAACCCGGACCCGGAACCAGACCCGGACTCGGATACTGAACCTGACCGGGATCCGGACCCGGACCCGGATCCTGACCCTGACCCTGAAACTGTCCCGGACCCGGACCCTGATCCTGACCCGGACCCGGACACGGACACGGACCTGGACACTTACCCGGATCCGGACCCAGACCCGGACCCGGACCCGGACCCGGACCCATACCCGGACAAGGACCCGGACCCGGACCCGGACCGTGACCCGGATCCTGACAATGACGCTTACCCGGACCCGGACCCGGACACTTATCCGGACCCGGAACCGGACACTTACCCGGAACCGGAACCGGACCCGGACCCGGACCCGGACCCGGACCCGGAA
Organism: Arizona elegans; assembly: GCA_022577455.1. Lineage (NCBI taxonomy): Eukaryota > Metazoa > Chordata > Lepidosauria > Squamata > Colubridae > Arizona > Arizona elegans. The sequence continues at coordinate 1,745,693 of JAKOOJ010000026.1, forward strand.
CCGGAACCGGACCCTGACACGGACCCGGACCCGGACCCTTACCCGGACCTGGACCCGGACCCGGACCTGGACCTGGACCCGGACCCGGACCCGGACCCGGACCCGGACCCTTACCTTGACCCGGACCCGGACCCGGACCCAGAACCGGACCCGGACCCGGACCCGGACCCGGACCCGGACTGGACCTGGACCCAAACCAGGACCCGGACCCGGACCCGGACCCGGACCCTTACCCGGACCCGGACCCGGACCCGGACCCGGACCCGGACCCGGATCCGGACCCGGACCCGGACCCGGACCCGGACCCGGACCCTTACCCGGACCCGGACCCGGAGCCGGACACTGACCCAGACCCGGAGCCGGACACTGACCCAGACCCGGACCCGGACCCTTACCCAGACCCGGAACCGGACCCGGACCCGGACCCGGACCCGGACCCTGACACTGACACTGACCTGGACCCTGACCCTGACCCTTTCCCGGACCCGGACCCGGACCCTTACCCGGACCCGGACCCTTACCCGGACCCTTACCCGTACCCGGACACGGACCCATACCCGGACTCGGACCGGGACCCGGACCCAAACCCGGACCCGGACCCTTACCCGGACCCGGACCCGGACCCAGACCCTTACCCGGACCCGGACCCGGACCCGGACCCGGACCCTGACCCTGACCCTGACCCTTACCCTGACCCTGACCCTGACCAGGACCAGGACCCGGACCCGGACCCGGACCCGGACCCGGATGCTTACCCGGACCCTTACCCGGACCCGGACCCGGACCCGGACCCGGACCCGGACCCGGACCCGGACCCGGACACTTACCCGGACCCGGACCCAGACCCGGACCCGGACCCGGACCCGGACCCATACCCGGACAAGGACCCGGACCCGGACCCGGACCCGGACCGTGACCCGGATCCTGACAATGACGCTTACACGGACCCGGACCCGGACCCGAACCCGGACCCGGACCCGGACCCTGACCCGGACCCTGACAAGGATCCGGACACGGATCCGGACCCGGACCCGGACCCGGATCCGGACCCGGACCCGGACCCGGACCCGGACCCGGACCCGGTCCCGGACCCGGACCAAGACCCTGACCCTGACCAGGGCCCGGACCCTCACCCGGACCCGGACCCGGACCCAGAACCAGACCCGGACTCCGACCCTGACCCTGACCGGGACCCGGACCCGAACCAGGACCCGGACCCGGATTCGGACCCGGACCCGGATCCTGACTCTGACCCTGACCCTGACCCTGACCCTGACCCTGACCCTGACCCTGACCAGGACCAGGACCCGGACCCTGACCTGGACCCGGACCCGGACCCGGACTCGGACCCTTACCTGGACCTGGACCCATACCCGGACCCGGACCCGGCCCAGGACCCGGACCCGGACCCTTACCCGGACCCTTACCCGGACCGTTACCCGGACCCGGACCCGGACCCGGACATGGACCCGGACCGGACCCGGACCCGGACACTTACCCGGACCCTTACCCGGACCCTTACCCGGACCCTTACCCGGACCCGGACCCGGACCCGGACATGGACCCGGACCGGACCCGGACCCGGACACTTACCCGGACCCGGACCCGGACCCAGACCCGGACCCGGACCCGGACCCGGACCCGGACCCGGACCCGGACCCGGACCCGGACCCGGACCCGGACCCGGACCCGGACCCATACCCGGACCCGGACCCGGACCCGGACCCGGACCCGGACCGTGACCCGGATCCTGACCCTGACCCTTACTCGGACCCGGACCCGGACCCGAACCCGGACCCGGACCCTGACCCGGACCCTGACCCGGATCAGGATCCGGACATGGATCCGGACCCGGACCCGGACCCGGAACCGGACCCTGACAAGCGCCCGGACCCTCACCCGGACCCGGACCCGGACCCGGAACCAGACCCGGACTCGGATCCTGACCCTGACCCGGACCCTGACCCGGACCCGGACCCGGACCCGGACCCGGACCCGGACCCGGACCCGGACCCGGACCCGGACCCGGACCCGGACCCGGACCAGGACACGGACACGGACCCGGACCCTGACTTGGTGCCGGACCCTGACCCGGACCCGGACCCGGACGCGGACCCGGACCCGGACCCGGACCAGGGCTTTGACTCTGACCCTGACCCTGACCCTGACCCTGACCCTGACACTGACCCTGACACTGACCCTGACACTGACCTGGACCCTGACCCTGACCCTGACCCGGACCCGGACCCGGACCCGGACCCTTTCCCGGACCCGGACCCGGACCCTTACCCGTACCCGGACCCTTACCCGGACCCTTACCCGTACCCGGACACGGACCCATACCCGGACTCGGACCCGGACCCGGACCCAAACCCGGACCCGGACCCTTACCCGGACCCGGACCAGGACCCAGACCCTTACGCGGACCCGGACCGGGACCCGGACCCGGACCCAGACCCTGACCCTTACCCTGACCCTGACCCTGACCAGGACCAGGACCCGGACCGGGACCCTGACCCGGACCCGGACCCGGACCCGGACCCGGACCCGGACCCGGACGCTTACCCGGACCCTTACCCGGACCCGGACCCGGACCCGGACCCGGACCCGGACCGGACCCGGACCCGGACACTTACCCGGACCCTTACCCGGACCCTTACCCGGACCCTTACCCGGACCCGGACCCGGACCCGGACATGGACCCGGACCGGACCCGGACCCGGACACTTACCCGGACCCGGACCCGGACCCAGACCCGGACCCGGACCCGGACCCGGACCCGGACCCGGACCCGGACCCGGACCCGGACCCGGACCCGGACCCGGACCCATACCCGGACCTGGACCCGGACCCGGACCCGGACCCGGATCGTGACCCGGATCCTGACCCTGACCCTTACTCGGACCCGGACCCGGACCCGAACCCGGACCCGGACCCTGACCCGGACCCTGACCCGGATCAGGATCCGGACATGGATCCGGACCCGGACCCGGACCCGGAACCGGACCCTGACAAGCGCCCGGACCCTCACCCGGACCCGGACCCGGACCCGGAACCAGACCCGGACTCGGATCCTGACCCTGACCCGGACCCTGACCCGGACCCGGACCCGGACCCGGACCCGGACCCGGACCCGGACCCGGACCCGGACCCGGACCCGGACCCGGACCAGGACACGGACACGGACCCGGACCCTGACTTGGTGCCGGACCCTGACCCGGACCCGGACCCGGACGCGGACCCGGACCCGGACCCGGACCAGGGCTTTGACTCTGACCCTGACCCTGACCCTGACCCTGACCCTGACCCTGACCCTGACACTGACCCTGACACTGACCTGGACCCTGACCCTGACCCTGACCCGGACCCGGACCAAGACCCTGACCCTGACCAGGGCCCGGACCCTCACCCGGACCCGGACCCGGACCCAGAACCAGACCCGGACTCCGACCCTGACCCTGACCGGGACCCGGACCCGAACCAGGACCCGGACCCGGATTCGGACCCGGACCCGGATCCTGACTCTGACCCTGACCCTGACCCTGACCCTGACCCTGACCCTGACCCTGACCAGGACCAGGACCCGGACCCTGACCTGGACCCGGACCCGGACCCGGACTCGGACCCTTACCTGGACCTGGACCCATACCCGGACCCGGACCCGGCCCAGGACCCGGACCCGGACCCTTACCCGGACCCTTACCCGGACCGTTACCCGGACCCGGACCCGGACCCGGACATGGACCCGGACCGGACCCGGACCCGGACACTTACCCGGACCCTTACCCGGACCCTTACCCGGACCCTTACCCGGACCCGGACCCGGACCCGGACATGGACCCGGACCGGACCCGGACCCGGACACTTACCCGGACCCGGACCCGGACCCAGACCCGGACCCGGACCCGGACCCGGACCCGGACCCGGACCCGGACCCGGACCCGGACCCGGACCCGGACCCGGACCCGGACCCGGACCCATACCCGGACCCGGACCCGGACCCGGACCCGGACCCGGACCGTGACCCGGATCCTGACCCTGACCCTTACTCGGACCCGGACCCGGACCCGAACCCGGACCCGGACCCTGACCCGGACCCTGACCCGGATCAGGATCCGGACATGGATCCGGACCCGGACCCGGACCCGGAACCGGACCCTGACAAGCGCCCGGACCCTCACCCGGACCCGGACCCGGACCCGGAACCAGACCCGGACTCGGATCCTGACCCTGACCCGGACCCTGACCCGGACCCGGACCCGGACCCGGACCCGGACCCGGACCCGGACCCGGACCCGGACCCGGACCCGGACCCGGACCAGGACACGGACACGGACCCGGACCCTGACTTGGTGCCGGACCCTGACCCGGACCCGGACCCGGACGCGGACCCGGACCCGGACCCGGACCAGGGCTTTGACTCTGACCCTGACCCTGACCCTGACCCTGACCCTGACACTGACCCTGACACTGACCCTGACACTGACCTGGACCCTGACCCTGACCCTGACCCGGACCCGGACCCGGACCCGGACCCTTTCCCGGACCCGGACCCGGACCCTTACCCGTACCCGGACCCTTACCCGGACCCTTACCCGTACCCGGACACGGACCCATACCCGGACTCGGACCCGGACCCGGACCCAAACCCGGACCCGGACCCTTACCCGGACCCGGACCAGGACCCAGACCCTTACGCGGACCCGGACCGGGACCCGGACCCGGACCCAGACCCTGACCCTTACCCTGACCCTGACCCTGACCAGGACCAGGACCCGGACCGGGACCCTGACCCGGACCCGGACCCGGACCCGGACCCGGACCCGGACCCGGACGCTTACCCGGACCCTTACCCGGACCCGGACCCGGACCCGGACCCGGACCCGGACCGGACCCGGACCCGGACACTTACCCGGACCCTTACCCGGACCCTTACCCGGACCCTTACCCGGACCCGGACCCGGACCCGGACATGGACCCGGACCGGACCCGGACCCGGACACTTACCCGGACCCGGACCCGGACCCAGACCCGGACCCGGACCCGGACCCGGACCCGGACCCGGACCCGGACCCGGACCCGGACCCGGACCCGGACCCGGACCCATACCCGGACCTGGACCCGGACCCGGACCCGGACCCGGATCGTGACCCGGATCCTGACCCTGACCCTTACTCGGACCCGGACCCGGACCCGAACCCGGACCCGGACCCTGACCCGGACCCTGACCCGGATCAGGATCCGGACATGGATCCGGACCCGGACCCGGACCCGGAACCGGACCCTGACAAGCGCCCGGACCCTCACCCGGACCCGGACCCGGACCCGGAACCAGACCCGGACTCGGATCCTGACCCTGACCCGGACCCTGACCCGGACCCGGACCCGGACCCGGACCCGGACCCGGACCCGGACCCGGACCCGGACCCGGACCCGGACCCGGACCAGGACACGGACACGGACCCGGACCCTGACTTGGTGCCGGACCCTGACCCGGACCCGGACCCGGACGCGGACCCGGACCCGGACCCGGACCAGGGCTTTGACTCTGACCCTGACCCTGACCCTGACCCTGACCCTGACCCTGACACTGACACTGACCCTGACACTGACCTGGACCCTGACCCTGACCCTGACCCGGACCCGGACCCGGACCCGGACCCTTTCCCGGACCCGGACCCGGACCCTTACCCGTACCCGGACCCTTACCCGGACCCTTACCCGTACCCGGACACGGACCCATACCCGGACTCGGACCCGGACCCGGACCCAAACCCGGACCCGGACCCTTACCCGGACCCGGACCAGGACCCAGACCCTTACGCGGACCCGGACCGGGACCCGGACCCGGACCCAGACCCTGACCCTTACCCTGACCCTGACCCTGACCAGGACCAGGACCCGGACCGGGACCCTGACCCGGACCCGGACCCGGACCCGGACCCGGACCCGGACCCGGACGCTTACCCGGACCCTTACCCGGAACCGGACCCGGACCCGGACCCGGACCCGGACCCGGACCCGGACCCGGACCCGGACCCGGACCCGGACCCGGACACTTACCCGGACCCGGACCCAGACCCGGACCCGGACCCGGACCCGGACCCATACCCGGACAAGGACCCGGACCCGGACCCGGACCCGGACCGTGACCCGGATCCTGACAATGACGCTTACACGGACCCGGACCGGACCCGAACCCGGACCCGGACCCGGACCCTGACCCGGACCCTGACAAGGATCCGGACACGGATCCGGACCCGGACCCGGACCCGGATCCGGACCCGGACCCGGACCCGGACCCGGACCCGGACATGGACCCGGACCCAGACCCTGACCCTGACAAGGGCCCGGACCCTCACCCGGACCGGGACCCGGACCCGGAACCAGACCCGGACTCCGACCCTGACCCTGACCGGGACCCGGACCCGAACCAGGACCCGGACCCGGATTCGGACCCGGACCCGGACCCAGACCCGGACCCGGACCCGGACCCGGACCCGGACCCGGACCCGGACCCGGACCCGGACCCTGACCCTGACCCTGACCGGGACCCGGACCCGGACCCGAACCAGGACCCGGACCCGGACCCGGACCCGGACCCGGACCCGGACCCGGACCCGGACCAGGACCCGGACACGGACCCGGACCCTGACCCGGAGCCGGACCCTGACCCAGACCCGGACCCGGACCCGGACCCGGACCCGGACCCGGACCCGGACCCGGACCCGGACCAGGGCCATGACTCTGACCCTGACCCTGAAACTGACACTGACCCTGACACTGACCCTGACACTGACCTGGACCCTGACCCTGACCCGGACCCGGACCCGGACCCGGACCCGGACCCGGACCCGGACCCGGACCCGGACCCGGACCCGGACCCGGACCCTTACCCGGACCCGGACCCGGACCCTTACCCAGACCCGGACCCTTACCGGGACCCGGACCCTGACACGGACCCGGACCCGGACCCTTACCCGGACCTGGACCCGGACCCGGACCCGGACCTGGACCTGGACCCGGACCCGGACATGGACCCGGACCCGGACCCGGACCCGGACCCGGACCCTTACCTGGACCCGGACCCGGACCCGGACCCAGAACCGGACCCTTCCCCGGACCCGGACCCGGACCCGGACTGGACCTGGACCCGGATCAGGACCCGGACCCAGACCCGGACCCGGACCCTTACCCGGACCCGGACCCAGACCCGGACCCGGACCCGGACCCAGACCCTGACCCTGACAAGGGCCCGGACCCTCACACGGACCCGGACCCGGACCCGGACCCGGACCTGGAACCAGACCCGGACTCGGATCCTGACCTGGTGCCGGACCCTGACCTGGACCCGGACCCGAACGCGGACCCGGACCCGGACCCAGACCAGGACCCGGACCCGGACCCGGACCCGGACCCGGACCCGGACCAGGGCCATGACTCTGACCCTGACCCTGACCCTGACCCTGACCCTGACCCTGACCCTGACACTGACCTGGACCCTGACCCTGACACTGACCCGGACCCGGCCCCGGACCCGGACCCTTACCCGGACCCGGACCCGGGCCTGACACGAACCCGGACCCTGACACGGACCCGGACACGGACCCATACCCGGACTCGGACCCGGACCCGGACCCAGACCCGGACCCGGACCCGGACCCGGACCCGGACCCTTACACGGACCTGGACCCAGACCCTTACCCGGACCCGGACCCGGACCCGGACCCTTACCTGGACCCGGACCCGGACCCGGACCCAGAACCGGACCCTTCCCCGGACCCGGACCCGGACCCGGACTGGACCTGGACCCGGATCAGGACCCGGACCCTTACCCGGACCCGGACCCGGGCCTGACACGAACCCGGACCCTGACACGGACCCGGACACGGACCCATACCCGGACTCGGACCCGGACCCGGACCCAGACCCGGACCCGGACCCGGACCCGGACCCGGACCCTTACACGGACCTGGACCCAGACCCTTACCCGGACCCGGACCCGGACCCTGACCCTGACCCTGACCCTGACCCTGACCAGGACCAGGACACGGACCGGGACCCTGACCCGGACCCGGACCCGGACCCGGACCCGGACCCGGACCCGGACATGGACCCGGACCCGGACACGGACCTGGACACTTACCCGGATCCGGACCCAGACCCGGACCCGGACCCGGACCCGGACCCATACCCGGACAAGGACCCGGACCCGGACCCGGACCGTGACCCGGATCCTGACAATGACGCTTACCCGGACCCGGACCCGGACCCGAACCCGGACCCGGACCAGGACCCGGACCCTGACCCGGACCCTGACACGGATCCGGACACGGATCCGGACCCGGACCCGGACCCGGACCCGGACTCGGAACCAGACCCGGACTCGGATCCTGACCCTGACCGGGACCAGGACCCGGACCAGGACCCGGACCCGGACCCGGACCCGGACCCGGACCCAGACCAGGACCAGGACCCGGACACGGACCCGGACCCTGACCCGGAGCCAGACCCTGACCCGGACCCGGACCCGGACCCGGACCCGGACCAGGGCCATGACTCTGACCCTGACTCTGACCCTGACACTGACCCTGACACTGACCCTGACACTGACCTGGACCCTGACTCTGACCCGGACCCGGACCCGGACCCGGACCCGGACCCGGACCTGGACCCGGACCCGGACCCTTACCCGGACCCGGACTCGGACCCGGACCCTTACCCGGACCCGGACCCTTACCCGGACCCGGACCCTGACACGGACCCGGACCCGGACACTTACCCGGACCTGGACCCGGACCCGGACCCGGACCTGGACCTGGACCCGGACCAGAACCCGGACCCGGACCCGGACCCTTACCTTGACCCGGACCCGGACCCAGAACCGGACCCGGACCCGGACCCGGACCCGGACCCGGACCCGGACTGGACCTGGACCCAGACCAGGACCCGGACCCGGACCCGGACCCGGACCCGGACCCTTACCCGGACCCGGACCCGGTCCCGGACCAGGATCCGGATCCGGACCCGCACCCGGACCCGGACCCGGACCCGGACCCGGACGCGGACCCAGACCCCGACCCGGACCCGGACCAGGGCCATGACTCTGACCCTGACCCTGACCCTGACCCTGACTCTGACCCTGACACTGACACTGACACTGACACTGACACTGACACTGACACTGACGTGGACCCTAACCCTGACCCTGACCCTGACCCGGACCCGGACCCGGACCCGGATCCTTTCCCGGACCCGGACCTGGACCCTTACCTGGACCCGGACCCTTACCCGGACCCGGACCAGGGCCTGACACGAACCCGGACCCTGACACGGACCCGGACACGGACCCATACCCGGACTCGGACCCGGACCCGGACCCAGACCCGGACCCGGACCCGGACCCGGACCCGGACCCGGACCCGGACCCGGACCCGGACCCTTACCCAGACCCGGATCCGGACCCAGACCCTTACCCGGACCCGGACCCGGACCCGGACCCGGACCCGGACCCTGACCATGACCCTGACCCTGACCAGGACCAGGATACGGACCGGGACCCTGACCCGGACCCGGACCCGGACCCGGACCCGGACCCGGACCCTTACCCGGACCCTTACCCGGACCCGGACCCGGACCCGGACCCGGACCCGGACCCGGACCCGGACCCGGACCCGGACCTGGACACTTACCCGGACAAGGACCCGGACCCGGACCCGGACTGTGACCCGGATCCTGACAATGACGCTTACCCGGACCCGGACCCAGACACTTATCCGGACCCGGAACCGGACACTTACCCGGAACCGGACCCGGACCCGGACCCGGACCCGGATCCGAACCCGAACCCGGACCCGGACCCGGACCCGGACCCGGACCCTTACCCGGACCCGGACCCGGACCCGGACCCGGAACCGGACCTTGACACGGACCCGGACCCGGACCCTTACCCGGACCTGGACCCGGACCCGGACCTGGACCTGGACCCGGACCCGGACCCGGACCCGGACCCGGACCCTTACCTTGACCCGGACCCGGACCCAGAACCGGACCCGGACCCGGACCCGGACCCGGACCCGGACTGGACCTGGACCCAGACCAGGACCCGGACCCGGACCCGGACCCGGACCCGGACCCTTACCCGGACCGGGACCCGGACCCGGACCCGGACCCGGACCCGGACCCGGACCCGGATCCGGACCCGGACCCGGACCCGGACCCGGACCCGGACACTTACCCGGACCCGGACCCGGAGCCGGACACTGACCCAGACCCGGACCCGGACACTGACCCAGACCCGGACCCGGACACTTACCCGGACCCGGAACCGGAACCGGACCCGGAACTGGACCCGGACCCGGACCCGGACCTGGACCCTTACCCGGACACGGACCCGGACCCGGAACCGTAACCGGAACCGGACCCGGACCCTTACCCGGACCCGGATCCGGACCCGGACCTGGACCCAGATCCGGACCCGCACCCGGACCCGGATCCGGACCCGGACCCGGACCCGGACCCGGACCCGAACCCGGACCCGGACCCGGACCCGGACCCGGACCCGGACCCGGACCCGGACCCTTACCCGGACCTGGACCCGGACCCGGACCCGCACCCGGACCCGGATCCGGACCCGGACCCGGACCCGGACCCGAACCCGGACCCGGATCCTTACCCGGACCCGGATCCTTACCCGGACCCGGACCCTTACCCGGACCCGGACCCTGACCCGGACCCGGACACGGACCCTTACCCGGACCCGGACCCGGACCCGGACCCGGACCCGGACCCGGACATTTACCCGGACCCGGACCCGGACCCGAACCCGGACCCGGAACCTTACCCGGACCCGGACCCGGACCCGGACCCGGACCCGGAACCTTACCCGGACCCGGACCCGGACCCGGACCCGGACCCGGACCCTTAACCGGACCCAGACCCGAACCCGGACCCGGATCCGTACCCGGACCCGGATCCTTACCCGGACCCGGACCCTGACCCGGACCCGGACCCTGACCTGGACCCGGACCAGGACCCTTACCCGGACCCGGTCCCGGACCCGGACCCAGACCCGGATCCGGACCCGGACCCGGGCCATGAAACTGACCCTGACCCTGAACCTGAGCCTGACCCTGACCCTGACCCTGACCCTGACCCTGACCCTGACCAGGACCAGGACCCGGACCCTGACCTGGACCCGGACCCGGACCCGGACTCGGACCCTTACCTGGACCGGGACCCATACCCGGACCCGGACCTGGACCAGGACCCGGACCCGGACCCGCACCCGCACCCGCACCCGGACCCTTACCCGGACCCAGACCCGGACCCGGACATGGACCCAGACCCGGACCCGGACCCATACCCGGACCCGGACCCGGACCAGGACCCGGAAACGGACCCGGAGCCGGACCCTGACCCTGACCCTGACCCGGACCCGGACCCGGACCCGGACCCGGACCCGGACCCGGACCCTGACCCGGACCCGGACCGTGACCCGGACCGTGACCCGGACCCTGACTCTTACCCTGACCCTGACCCTGACCCTGACCCTGACCCTGACCCGGACCCAGACCCGGATCCTGACCCTGACCCTGACCCTGACCCTTACCCTGACCCTGACCCGGACTCGGATCCTGACCCTGACCCGGACCCGGACCGTTACCCGGATCATGACCCTGACCCTGACCCTGACCCGGACCCCGACCCGGACCCGGACCCGAACCCGGACCCGGAACCAGACACGGACTCGGATACTGACCCTGACCGGGATCCGGACCCGGATCCTGACCCTGACCCTTACTCGGACCCGGACCCGGACCCGAACCCGGACCCGGACCCTGACCCGGACCCTGACCCGGATCAGGATCCGGACATGGATCCGGACCCGGACCCGGACCCGGAACCGGACCCTGACAAGCGCCCGGACCCTCACCCGGACCCGGACCCGGACCCGGAACCAGACCCGGACTCGGATCCTGACCCTGACCCGGACCCTGACCCGGACCCGGACCCGGACCCGGACCCGGACCCGGACCCGGACCCGGACCCGGACCCGGACCCGGACCCGGACCAGGACACGGACACGGACCCGGACCCTGACTTGGTGCCGGACCCTGACCCGGACCCGGACCCGGACGCGGACCCGGACCCGGACCCGGACCAGGGCTTTGACTCTGACCCTGACCCTGACCCTGACCCTGACCCTGACACTGACCCTGACACTGACCCTGACACTGACCTGGACCCTGACCCTGACCCTGACCCGGACCCGGACCCGGACCCGGACCCTTTCCCGGACCCGGACCCGGACCCTTACCCGTACCCGGACCCTTACCCGGACCCTTACCCGTACCCGGACACGGACCCATACCCGGACTCGGACCCGGACCCGGACCCAAACCCGGACCCGGACCCTTACCCGGACCCGGACCAGGACCCAGACCCTTACGCGGACCCGGACCGGGACCCGGACCCGGACCCAGACCCTGACCCTTACCCTGACCCTGACCCTGACCAGGACCAGGACCCGGACCGGGACCCTGACCCGGACCCGGACCCGGACCCGGACCCGGACCCGGACCCGGACCCGGACGCTTACCCGGACCCTTACCCGGACCCGGACCCGGACCCGGACCCGGACCCGGACCCGGACCCGGACCCGGACACTTACCCGGACCCGGACCCAGACCCGGACCCGGACCCGGACCCGGACCCATACCCGGACAAGGACCCGGACCCGGACCCGGACCCGGACCGTGACCCGGATCCTGACAATGACGCTTACACGGACCCGGACCGGACCCGAACCCGGACCCGGACCCGGACCCTGACCCGGACCCTGACAAGGATCCGGACACGGATCCGGACCCGGACCCGGACCCGGATCCGGACCCGGACCCGGACCCGGACCCGGACCCGGACATGGACCCGGACCCAGACCCTGACCCTGACAAGGGCCCGGACCCTCACCCGGACCGGGACCCGGACCCGGAACCAGACCCGGACTCCGACCCTGACCCTGACCGGGACCCGGACCCGAACCAGGACCCGGACCCGGATTCGGACCCGGACCCGGACCCAGACCCGGACCCTGACACGGACCCGGACCCGGACCCTTACCCGGACCTGGACCTGGACCCGGACCCGGACCTGGACCTGGACCCGGACCCGGACATGGACCCGGACCCGGACCCGGACCCGGACCCGGACCCTTACCTGGACCCGGACCCGGACCCGGACCCAGAACCGGACCCTTCCCCGGACCCGGACCCGGACCCGGACTGGACCTGGACCCGGATCAGGACCCGGACCCAGACCCGGACCCGGACCCGGACCCTTACCCGGACCCGGACCCGGACCCGGACCCGGACCCGGACCCAGACCCTGACCCTGACAAGGGCCCGGACCCTCACACGGACCCGGACCCGGACCCGGACCCGGACCTGGAACCAGACCCGGACTCGGATCCTGACCTGGTGCCGGACCCTGACCTGGACCCGGACCCGAACGCGGACCCGGACCCGGACCCAGACCAGGACCCGGACCCGGACCCGGACCCGGACCCGGACCCGGACCAGGGCCATGACTCTGACCCTGACACTGACCCTGACCCTGACCCTGACCCTGACCCTGACACTGACCTGGACCCTGACCCTGACACTGACCCGGACCCGGCCCCGGACCCGGACCCTTACCCGGACCCGGACCCGGGCCTGACACGAACCCGGACCCTGACACGGACCCGGACACGGACCCATACCCGGACTCGGACCCGGACCCGGACCCAGACCCGGACCCGGACCCGGACCCGGACCCGGACCCTTACACGGACCTGGACCCAGACCCTTACCCGGACCCGGACCCGGACCCTGACCCTGACCCTGACCCTGACCCTGACCAGGACCAGGACACGGACCGGGACCCTGACCCGGACCCGGACCCGGACCCGGACCCGGACCCGGACCCGGACCCGGACATGGACCCGGACCCGGACACGGACCTGGACACTTACCCGGATCCGGACCCAGACCCGGACCCGGACCCGGACCCGGACCCATACCCGGACAAGGACCCGGACCCGGACCCGGACCGTGACCCGGATCCTGACAATGACGCTTACCCGGACCCGGACCCGGACCCGAACCCGGACCCGGACCAGGACCCGGACCCTGACCCGGACCCTGACCCGGATCCGGACACGGATCCGGACCCGGACCCGGACCCGGACCCGGACTCGGAACCAGACCCGGACTCGGATCCTGACCCTGACCGGGACCAGGACCCGGACCAGGACCCGGACCCGGACCCGGACCCGGACCCGGACCCAGACCAGGACCAGGACCCGGACACGGACCCGGACCCTGACCCGGAGCCAGACCCTGACCCGGACCCGGACCCGGACCCGGACCCGGACCAGGGCCATGACTCTGACACTGACTCTGACCCTGACACTGACCCTGACACTGACCCTGACACTGACCTGGACCCTGACTCTGACCCGGACCCGGACCCGGACCCGGACCCGGACCCGGACCTGGACCCGGACCCGGACCCTTACCCGGACCCGGACTCGGACCCGGACCCTTACCCGGACCCGGACCCTTACCCGGACCCGGACCCTGACACGGACCCGGACCCGGACACTTACCCGGACCTGGACCCGGACCCGGACCCGGACCTGGACCTGGACCCGGACCAGAACCCGGACCCGGACCCGGACCCTTACCTTGACCCGGACCCGGACCCAGAACCGGACCCGGACCCGGACCCGGACCCGGACCCGGACCCGGACTGGACCTGGACCCAGACCAGGACCCGGACCCGGACCCGGACCCGGACCCGGACCCTTACCCGGACCCGGACCCGGTCCCGGACCAGGATCCGGATCCGGACCCGCACCCGGACCCGGACCCGGACCCGGACCCGGACGCGGACCCGGACCCCGACCCGGACCCGGACCAGGGCCATGACTCTGACCCTGACCCTGACCCTGACCCTGACTCTGACCCTGACACTGACACTGACACTGACACTGACACTGACACTGACACTGACGTGGACCCTAACCCTGACCCTGACCCTGACCCGGACCCGGACCCGGACCCGGATCCTTTCCCGGACCCGGACCTGGACCCTTACCTGGACCCGGACCCTTACCCGGACCCGGACCAGGGCCTGACACGAACCCGGACCCTGACACGGACCCGGACACGGACCCATACCCGGACTCGGACCCGGACCCGGACCCAGACCCGGACCCGGACCCGGACCCGGACCCGGACCCGGACCCGGACCCGGACCCGGACCCGGACCCTTACCCAGACCCGGACCCGGACCCAGACCCTTACCCGGACCCGGACCCGGACCCGGACCCGGACCCGGACCCTGACCATGACCCTGACCCTGACCAGGACCAGGATACGGACCGGGACCCTGACCCGGACCCGGACCCGGACCCGGACCCGGACCCGGACCCTTACCCGGACCCTTACCCGGACCCGGACCCGGACCCGGACCCGGACCCGGACCCGGACCCGGACCCGGACCCGGACCCGGACCTGGACACTTACCCGGACAAGGACCCGGACCCGGACCCGGACTGTGACCCGGATCCTGACAATGACGCTTACCCGGACCCGGACCCAGACACTTATCCGGACCCGGAACCGGACACTTACCCGGAACCGGACCCGGACCCGGACCCGGACCCGGATCCGAACCCGAACCCGGACCCGGACCCGGACCCGGACCCGGACCCTTACCCGGACCCGGACCCGGACCCGGACCCGGAACCGGACCCTGACACGGACCCGGACCCGGACCCTTACCCGGACCTGGACCCGGACCCGGACCTGGACCTGGACCCGGACCCGGACCCGGACCCGGACCCGGACCCTTACCTTGACCCGGACCCGGACCCAGAACCGGACCCGGACCCGGACCCGGACCCGGACCCGGACTGGACCTGGACCCAGACCAGGACCCGGACCCGGACCCGGACCCGGACCCGGACCCTTACCCGGACCCGGACCCGGACCCGGACCCGGACCCGGACCCGGACCCGGACCCGGATCCGGACCCGGACCCGGACCCGGACCCGGACCCGGACACTTACCCGGACCCGGACCCGGAGCCGGACACTGACCCAGACCCGGACCCGGACACTGACCCAGACCCGGACCCGGACACTTACCCGGACCCGGAACCGGAACCGGACCCGGAACTGGACCCGGACCCGGACCCGGACCTGGACCCTTACCCGGACACGGACCCGGACCCGGAACCGTAACCGGAACCGGACCCGGACCCTTACCCGGACCCGGATCCGGACCCGGACCTGGACCCAGATCCGGACCCGCACCCGGACCCGGATCCGGACCCGGACCCGGACCCGGACCCGAACCCGGACCCGGACCCGGACCCGGACCCGGACCCGGACCCGGACCCGGACCCTTACCCGGACCTGGACCCGGACCCGGACCCGCACCCGGACCCGGATCCGGACCCGGACCCGGACCCGGACCCGAACCCGGACCCGGATCCTTACCCGGACCCGGATCCTTACCCGGACCCGGACCCTTACCCGGACCCGGACCCTGACCCGGACCCGGACACGGACCCTTACCCGGACCCGGACCCGGACCCGGACCCGGACCCAGACCCGGACATTTACCCGGACCCGGACCCGGACCCGAACCCGGACCCGGAACCTTACCCGGACCCGGACCCGGACCCGGACCCGGACCCGGACCCGGAACCTTACCCGGACCCGGACCCGGACCCGGACCCGGACCCGGACCCGGACCCTTAACCGGACCCAGACCCGAACCCGGACCCGGATCCGTACCCGGACCCGGATCCTTACCCGGACCCGGACCCTGACCCGGACCCGGACCCTGACCTGGACCCGGACCAGGACCCTTACCCGGACCCGGTCCCGGACCCGGACCCAGACCCGGATCCGGACCCGGACCCGGGCCATGAAACTGACCCTGACCCTGAACCTGAGCCTGACCCTGACCCTGACCCTGACCCTGACCCTGACCCTGACCAGGACCAGGACCCGGACCCTGACCTGGACCCGGACCCGGACCCGGACTCGGACCCTTACCTGGACCGGGACCCATACCCGGACCCGGACCTGGACCAGGACCCGGACCCGGACCCGCACCCGCACCCGCACCCGCACCCGGACCCTTACCCGGACCCAGACCCGGACCCGGACATGGACCCAGACCCGGACCCGGACCCGGACCCGGACCCATACCCGGACCCGGACCCGGACCAGGACCCGGAAACGGACCCGGAGCCGGACCCTGACCCTGACCCTGACCCGGACCCGGACCCGGACCCGGACCCGGACCCGGACCCGGACCCGGACCCGGACCCTGACCCGGACCCGGACCGTGACCCGGACCGTGACCCGGACCCTGACTCTTACCCTGACCCTGACCCTGACCCTGACCCTGACCCTGACCCGGACCCAGACCCGGATCCTGACCCTGACCCTGACCCTGACCCTTACCCTGACCCTGACCCGGACTCGGATCCTGACCCTGACCCGGACCCGGACCGTTACCCGGATCATGACCCTGACCCTGACCCTGACCCGGACCCCGACCCGGACCCGGACCCGAACCCGGACCCGGAACCAGACCCGGACTCGGATACTGACCCTGACCGGGATCCGGACCCGGACCCGGACCCGGATCCTGACCCTGACCCTGAAACTGTCCCGGACCCGGACCCTGATCCTGACCCGGACCCGGACACGGACACGGACCTGGACACTTACCCGGATCCGGACCCAGACCCGGAACCGGACCCGGACCCGGAACCATACCCGGACAAGGACCCGGACCCGGACCCGGACCGTGACCCGGATCCTGACAATGACGCTTACCCGGACCCGGACCCGGACCCAGACCCGAACCCGGACCCGGACCCGGACCCTGACCCGGACCCTGACCCGGATCCGGACACGGATCCGGACCCGGACCCGGACCCGGACCCGGACTCGGAACCAGACCCGGACTCGGATCCTGACCCTGACCGGGACCAGGACCCGGACCAGGACCCGGAGCCGGACCCGGAGCCGGACCCGGACCCAGACCAGGACCAGGACCCGGACACGGACCCGGACCCTAATCCGGAGCCGGACCCTGACCCGGACCCGGACCCGGACCCGGACCCGGACCCGGACCAGGGCCATGACTCTGACCCTGACTCTGACCCTGACACTGACCCTGACACTGACCCTGACACTGACCTGGACCCTGACCCTGACCCGGACCCGGACCCGGACCCGGACCCGGACCCTGACACGGACCCGGACACGGACCCATACCCGGACTCGGACCCGGACCCGGACCCAGACCCGGACCCAGACCCGGACCCGGACCCGGACCCGGACCCGGACCCGGACCCTTACCCGGACCCAGACCCGGACCCGGACCCTTACCCGGACCCGGACCCGGACCCGGACCCTGACCCTGACCCTGACCCTGACCAGGACCAGGATACGGACCGGGACCCTGACCCGGACCTGGACCCGGACCCGGACCCGGACCCTTACCCGGACCCTTACCCGGACCCGGACCCGGACCCGGACCCGGACCCGGACCCGGACCCGGACCCGGACCCTTACCCGGACCCGGACCCGGACCTGGACACTTACCCGGACAAGGACCCGGACCCGGACCCGGACTGTGACCCGGATCCTGACAATGACGCTTACCCGGACCCGGACCCGGACACTTATCCGGACCCGGAACCGGACACTTACCCGGAACCGGAACCGGACCCGGACCCGGACCCGGACCCGGACCCGGAACCGGACCCTGACACGGACCCGGACCCGGACCCTTACCCGGACCTGGACCCGGACCCGGACCTGGACCTGGACCCGGACCCGGACCCGGACCCGGACCCTTACCTTGACCCGGACCCGGACCCAGAACCGGACCCGGACCCGGACCCGGACCCGGACCCGGACTGGACCTGGACCCAAACCAGGACCCGGACCCGGACCCGGACCCGGACCCTTACCCGGACCCGGACCCGGACCCGGACCCGGACCCGGACCCGGATCCGGACCCGGACCCGGACCCGGACCCGGACCCGGACCCTTACCCGGACCCGGACCCGGAGCCGGACACTGACCCAGACCCGGACCCGGACACTGACCCAGACCCGGACCCGGACCCTTACCCGGACCCGGACCCGGACCTGGACACTTACCCGGACAAGGACCCGGACCCGGACCCGGACTGTGACCCGGATCCTGACAATGACGCTTACCCGGACCCGGACCCGGACACTTATCCGGACCCGGAACCGGACACTTACCCGGAACCGGAACCGGACCCGGACCCGGACCCGGATCCGAACCCGGACCCGGACCCGGACCCGGACCCGGACCCTTACCCGGACCCGGACCCGGACCCGGACCCGGAACCGGACCCTGACACGGACCCGGACCCGGACCCTTACCCGGACCTGGACCCGGACCCGGACCTGGACCTGGACCCGGACCCGGACCCGGACCCGGACCCGGACCCTTACCTTGACCCGGACCCGGACCCAGAACCGGACCCGGACCCGGACCCGGACCCGGACCCGGACTGGACCTGGACCCAGACCAGGACCCGGACCCGGACCCGGACACGGACCCTTACCCGGACCCGGACCCGGACCCGGACCCGGACCCGGACCCGGACCCGGACCCGGATCCGGACCCGGACCCGGACCCGGACCCGGACCCGGACCCGGACCCGGACCCTTACCCGGACCCGGACCCGGACCCGGACACTGACCCAGACCCGGACCCGGACACTGACCCAGACCCGGACCCGGACCCTTACCCGGACCCGGACCCGGAACCGGACCCGGAACCGGACCCGGACCCGGACCCGGACCTGGACCCTTACCCGGACCTGGACCCGGACCCGGAACCGTAACCGGAACCGGACCCGGACCCTTACCCGGACCCGGATCCGGACCCGGACCTGGACCCAGATCCGGACCCGCACCCGGACCCGGATCCGGACCCGGACCCGGACCCGGACCCGGACCCGAACCCGGACCCGGACCCGGACCCGGACCCGGACCCGGACCCGGACCCGGACCCGGACCCGGACCCTTACCGGGACCTGGACCCGGACCCGGACCCGCACCCGGACCCGGATCCGGACCCGGACCCGGACCCGGACCCGAACCCGGACCCGGATCCTTACCCGGACCCGGATCCTTACCCGGACCCGGACCCTGACCCGGACCCGGACCCTGACCCGGACCCGGACACGGACCCTTACCCGGACCCGGACCCGGACCCGGACCCGGACCCGGACCCGGACCCGGACACTTACCCGGACCCGGACCCGGACCCGAACCCGGACCCGGAACCTTACCCGGACCCGGACCCGGACCCGGACCCGGAACCTTACCCGGACCCGGACCCGGACCCGGACCCAGACCCGGACTCGGACCCTTAACCGGACCCGGACCCGAACCCGGACCCGGATCCGTACCCGGACCCGGACCCTGACCCGGACCCGGACCCTGACCTGGACCCGGACCAGGACCCTTACCCGGACCCGGTCCCGGACCCGGACCCAGACCCGGATCCGGACCCGGACCCGGGCCATGAAACTGACCCTGACCCTGAACCTGAGCCTGACCCTGACCCTGACCCTGACCCTGACCCTGACCCTGACCAGGACCAGGACCCGGACCCTGACCTGGACCCGGACCCGGACCCGGACTCGGACCCTTACCTGGACCGGGACCCATACCCGGACCCGGACCCGGACCAGGACCCGGACCCGGACCCGCACCCGCACCCGCACCCGCACCCGGACCCTTACCCGGACCCGGACCCGGACCCGGACATGGACCCAGACCCGGACCCGGACCCGGACCCGGACCCATACCCGGACCCGGACCCGGACCAGGACCCGGAAACGGACCCGGAGCCGGACCCTGACCCTGACCCTGACCCGGACCCGGACCCGGACCCGGACCCGGACCTGGACCCGGACCCTGACCCGGACCCGGACCGTGACCCGGACCGTGACCCGGACCCTGACTCTGACCCTGACCCTGACCCTGACCCTGACCCGGACCCAGACCCGGATCCTGACCCTGACCCTGACCCTTACCCTGACCCTGACCCGGACTCGGATCCTGACCCTGACCCGGACCCGGACCGTTACCCGGATCATGACCCTGACCCTGACCCTGACCCGGACCCCGACCCGGACCCGGACCCGAACCCGGACCCGGAACCAGACCCGGACTCGGATACTGACCCTGACCGGGATCCGGACCCGGACCCGGACCCGGATCCTGACCCTGACCCTGAAACTGTCCCGGACCCGGACCCTGATCCTGACCCGGACCCGGACCCGGACACGGACCTGGACACTTACCCGGATCCGGACCCAGACCCGGACCCGGACCCGGACCCGGACCCATACCCGGACAAGGACCCGGACCCGGACCCGGACCGTGACCCGGATCCTGACAATGACGCTTACCCGGACCCGGACCCGGACCCGCACCCGAACCCGGACCCGGACCCGGACCCTGACCCGGACCCTGACCCGGATCCGGACACGGATCCGGACCCGGACCCGGACCCGGACCCGGACTCGGAACCAGACCCGGACTCGGATCCTGACCCTGATCGGGACCAGGACCCGGACCAGGACCCGGACCCGGACCCGGACCCGGACCCGGACCCAGACCAGGACCAGGACCCGGACACGGACCCGGACCCTAATCCGGAGCCGGACCCTGACCCGGACCCGGACCCGGACCCGGACCAGGGCCATGACTCTGACCCTGACTCTGACCCTGACACTGACCCTGACACTGACCCTGACACTGACCTGGACCCTGACCCTGACCCGGACCCGGACCCGGACCCGGACCCGGACCCGGACCCGGACCCGGACCCGGACCCGGACCCTGACACGGACCCGGACACGGACCCATACCCGGACTCGGACCCGGACCCGGACCCAGACCCGGACCCAGACCCGGACCCGGACCCTTACCCGGACCCGGACCCGGAGCCGGACACTGACCCAGACCCGGACCCAGACACTGACCCAGACCCGGACCCGGACCCTTACCCGGACCCGGAACCGGACCCGGACCCGGACCCTGACCCTGAAACTGTCCCGGACCCGGACCCTGATCCTGACCCGGACCCGGACCCGGACACGGACCTGGACACTTACCCGGATCCGGACCCAGACCCGGACCCGGACCCGGACCCGGACCCATACCCGGACAAGGACCCGGACCCGGACCCGGACCGTGACCCGGATCCTGACAATGACGCTTACCCGGACCCGGACCCGGACCCGGACCCGAACCCGGACCCGGACCCGGACCCTGACCCGGACCCTGACCCGGATCCGGACACGGATCCGGACCCGGACCCGGACCCGGACCCGGACTCGGAACCAGACCCGGACTCGGATCCTGACCCTGATCGGGACCAGGACCCGGACCAGGACCCGGACCCGGACCCGGACCCGGACCCGGACCCAGACCAGGACCAGGACCCGGACACGGATCCGGACCCTAATCCGGAGCCGGACCCTGACCCGGACCCGGACCCGGACCCGGACCAGGGCCATGACTCTGACCCTGACTCTGACCCTGACACTGACCCTGACACTGACCCTGACACTGACCTGGACCCTGACCCTGACCCGGACCCGGACCCGGACCCGGACCCGGACCCGGACCCGGACCCGGACCCGGACCCGGACCCTGACACGGACCCGGACACGGACCCATACCCGGACTCGGACCCGGACCCGGACCCAGACCCGGACCCAGACCCGGACCCGGACCCTTACCCGGACCCGGACCCGGAGCCGGACACTGACCCAGACCCGGACCCAGACACTGACCCAGACCCGGACCCGGACCCTTACCCGGACCCGGAACCGGACCCGGACCCGGACCCGGACCCGGACCCGGACCCGGACCCGGACCTGGACCCTTATCCGGACCCGGACCCGGACCCGGAACCGTAACCGGAACCGGACCCGGACCCTTACCCGGACCCGGATCCAGACCCGGACCTGGACCCAGATCCGGACCCGCACCCGGACCCGGACCCGGATCCGGACCCGCACCCGGACCCGGATCCGGACCCGGACCCGGACCCGGACCCGAACCCAGACCCGGACCCGGACCCGGACCCGGACCCGGACCCGGACCCGGACCCGGACCCTTACCCGGACCTGGACCCGGACCCGGACCCGCACCCGGACCCGGATCCGGACCCGGACCCGGACCCGGACCCGAACCCGGACCCGGATCCTTACCCGGACCCGGATCCTTACCCGGACCCGGACCCTGACCCGGACCCGGACCCGGACCCTGACCCGGACCCGGACACGGACCCTTACCCGGACCCGGACCCGGACCCGGACCCGGACCCGGACACTTACCCGGACCCGGACCCGGACCCGAACCCAGACCCGGATCCTTACCCGGACCCGGACCCTTACTCGGACCCGGACACGGACCCGGACCCTTACCCGGACCCGGACCCGGACCCGGACCCGGACCCTTACCCGGACCCGGACCCGGACCCGGATACTTACCCGGACCCGGATACTTACCCGGACCCGGATCCTTACCCGGACCCGGACCCTGACCCAGAACCGGACCCGGACCCGGACCCGGACACGGACCCGGACTGGACCTGGACCCAGACCAGGACCCGGACCCGGACCCGGACCCGGACCCTTACCCGGACCCGGACCCGGAGCCGGACACTGACCCAGACCCGGACCCGGACACTGACCCAGACCCGGACCCGGACCCGGACCCGGACCCGGACCCGGACCCGGACCTGGACCCTTACCCGGACCCGGACCCGGACCCGTAACCGTAACCGGAACCGGACCCGGACCCTTACCCGGACCCGGATCCGGACCCGGACCTGGACCCAGATCCGGACCCGCACCCGGACCCGGATCCGGACCCGGACCCGGACCCGGACCCGGACCCGGACCCGAACCCGGACCCGGACCCGGACCCGGACCCGGACCCGGACCCTTACCCGGACCTGGACCCGGACCCGGACCCGCACCCGGACCCGGATCCGGACCCGGACCCGGACCCGGACCCGAACCCGGACCCGGATCCTTACCCAGACCCGGATCCTTACCCGGACCCGGACCCTGACCCGGACCCGGACCCTGACCCTGACCCGGACACGGACACGGACCCTTACCCGGACCCGGACCCAGACCCGGACACTTACCAGGACCCGGACCCGGACCCGAACCCGGACCCGGATCCTTACCCGGACCCGGACCCTTACTCGGACCCGGACCCGGACCCGGACCCTTACCCGGACCCGGACCCGGACCCTGACCCGGACCCGGACCCGGACCCGGACCCGGATACTTACCCGGACCCGGATCCTTACCCGGACCCGGACCCTGACCCAGAACCGGACCCGGACACGGACCCGGACACGGACCCGGACTGGACCTGGACCCAGACCAGGACCCTTACCCGGACCCGGACCCGGAGCCGGACACTGACCCAGACCCGGACCCGGACACTGACCCAGACACGGACCCGGACCCGGACCCTTACCGGGACCCGGAACCGGAACCGGACCCGGACCCGGACCCGGACCCGGACCCGGACCTGGACCCTTACCCGGACCCGGACCCGGACCCGGAACCGTAACCGGAACCGGACCCGGACGCTTACCCGGACCCGGATCCGGACCCGGACCTGGACCCAGATCCGGACCCGCACCCGGACCCGGATCCGGACCCGGACCCGGACCCGGACCCGGACCGGAACCCGGACCCGGACCCGGACCCGGACCCGGACCCGGACCCGGACCCGGACCCTGACCCGGACCCGGACCCTTACCCGGACCCGGACCCGGACCCGGACCCGGATCCTTACCCGGACCCGGACCCGAACCCGGACCCGGACCCGGACCCTTACCCGGACCCGGACCCGGAGCCGGACACTGACCCAGACCCGGACCCAGACACTGACCCAGACCCGGACCCGGACCCTTACCCGGACCCGGAACCGGACCCGGACCCGGACCCTGACCCTGAAACTGTCCCGGACCCGGACCCTGATCCTGACCCGGACCCGGACCCGGACACGGACCTGGACACTTACCCGGATCCGGACCCAGACCCGGACCCGGACCCGGACCCGGACCCATACCCGGACAAGGACCCGGACCCGGACCCGGACCGTGACCCGGATCCTGACAATGACGCTTACCCGGACCCGGACCCGGACCCGGACCCGAACCCGGACCCGGACCCGGACCCTGACCCGGACCCTGACCCGGATCCGGACACGGATCCGGACCCGGACCCGGACCCGGACCCGGACTCGGAACCAGACCCGGACTCGGATCCTGACCCTGATCGGGACCAGGACCCGGACCAGGACCCGGACCCGGACCCGGACCCGGACCCGGACCCAGACCAGGACCAGGACCCGGACACGGATCCGGACCCTAATCCGGAGCCGGACCCTGACCCGGACCCGGACCCGGACCCGGACCAGGGCCATGACTCTGACCCTGACTCTGACCCTGACACTGACCCTGACACTGACCCTGACACTGACCTGGACCCTGACCCTGACCCGGACCCGGACCCGGACCCGGACCCGGACCCGGACCCGGACCCGGACCCGGACCCGGACCCTGACACGGACCCGGACACGGACCCATACCCGGACTCGGACCCGGACCCGGACCCAGACCCGGACCCAGACCCGGACCCGGACCCTTACCCGGACCCGGACCCGGAGCCGGACACTGACCCAGACCCGGACCCAGACACTGACCCAGACCCGGACCCGGACCCTTACCCGGACCCGGAACCGGACCCGGACCCGGACCCGGACCCGGACCCGGACCCGGACCCGGACCTGGACCCTTATCCGGACCCGGACCCGGACCCGGAACCGTAACCGGAACCGGACCCGGACCCTTACCCGGACCCGGATCCAGACCCGGACCTGGACCCAGATCCGGACCCGCACCCGGACCCGGACCCGGATCCGGACCCGCACCCGGACCCGGATCCGGACCCGGACCCGGACCCGGACCCGAACCCAGACCCGGACCCGGACCCGGACCCGGACCCGGACCCGGACCCGGACCCGGACCCTTACCCGGACCTGGACCCGGACCCGGACCCGCACCCGGACCCGGATCCGGACCCGGACCCGGACCCGGACCCGAACCCGGACCCGGATCCTTACCCGGACCCGGATCCTTACCCGGACCCGGACCCTGACCCGGACCCGGACCCGGACCCTGACCCGGACCCGGACACGGACCCTTACCCGGACCCGGACCCGGACCCGGACCCGGACCCGGACACTTACCCGGACCCGGACCCGGACCCGAACCCAGACCCGGATCCTTACCCGGACCCGGACCCTTACTCGGACCCGGACACGGACCCGGACCCTTACCCGGACCCGGACCCGGACCCGGACCCGGACCCTTACCCGGACCCGGACCCGGACCCGGATACTTACCCGGACCCGGATACTTACCCGGACCCGGATCCTTACCCGGACCCGGACCCTGACCCAGAACCGGACCCTGACTCTGACACTGACCCTGAAACTGAAACAGACCCGGACCCGGACCCTGACCCGGACCCTGACAGGGATCCGGACCCTGACACGGACCCTGATCCGGACCCGGACCCGGACCCGGACCCTGACCCGGACCCAGACCCTGACCCTGACCCTGACCCTGACCCTGACCCGGACCCTGACTCTGACACTGACCCTGAAACTGAAACAGACCCGGACCCGGACCCGGACCCGGACCCGGACCCGGACCCGGACCCGGACCCGGACCCGGACCCTGATCCTGACCCGGACCCTGACTCTGACACTGACCCTGAAACTGACCCAGACCCGTAGCCGGACCCAGACTCGGACCGGGACCCGGACCCAGACCCGGACTAGAATCCTGACCCCGGACCCTGACCCTGACCCTGACCCGGACCCAGACCCGGACCCGGACCCGGACCCTGACCCTGAGCCTGACCCTGACCCTGACCCGGACCCTGACTCTGACACTGACCCTGAAACTGACCCGGACCCGGACCCGGACCCGGACCCAGACCCGGACTAGAATCCTGACCCCGAACCCTGACCCTGACCCTGACACGGACCCAGACCCGGACCCGGACCCGGACCCTGACCCTGAGCCTGACCCTGACCCTGACCCGGACCCTGACTCTGACACTGACCCTGAAACTGACCCGGACCCGGACCCGGACCATGAACCGGACCCGGACCCGGACCCGGACCCGGACCCGAACCCGGACCCTGACCCTGACCCGGACCCTGACTCTGACACTGACCCTGAAACTGACCCGGACCCGGACCCGGAAGCTGACTCGGACCCGGACCCGGACCCGGACCCGGTCCCAGACCCGGACCCGGATCCGGAACCGGACCCGGTTCCTGACCCTGACCCTGACCCTGACCCTGACCCAGATCCGGACCCGGACCCGGACCCGGACCCTGACCCGGACCCGGACTAGAATCCTGACCCCGGACCCTGACCCTGACCCTGACCCGGACCCAGACCCGGACCCGGACCCGGACCCTGACCCTGAGCCTGACCCTGACCCTGACCCGGACCCTGACTCTGACACTGACCCTGAAACTGACCCGGACCCGGACCCGGACCATGAACCGGACCCGGACCCGGACCCGGACCCGGACCCGAACCCGGACCCTGACCCTGACCCGGACCCTGACTCTGACACTGACCCTGAAACTGACCCGGACCCGGACCCGGAAGCTGACTCGGACCCGGACCCGGACCCGGACCCGGTCCCAGACCCGGACCCGGACCCGGAACCGGACCCGGTTCCTGACCCTGAACCTGACCCTGACCCTGACCCAGATCCGGACCCGGACCCGGACCCGGACCCTGACCCGGACCCGGACTAGAATCCTGACCCCGGACCCTGACTTTGACACTGACCCTTAAACTGACCCAGACCCGGACCCGGACTCGGACCCTGATTCAGACCCGGACCTGGACCCTGACCCGGACCAGGACCCGGACCCGGACCCTGACCCGGACCCGGACCCGGACCCGGACTAGAATCCTGACACCGGACCCGGAACCAGACCCGGACCCGGACCCGGACTCAGATCCTGACCCTGACCCTGACCCGGACCCGGACCCGGACCCGGACCCGGACCCGGACCCTGACCCGGATGCGGACCCTGACCCGGACCCGGACCCGGACACTGACACTGACACTGACACGGACCCGGACCTGGACCCTGACCCGGATCCGGACCCTGACTCTGACCCTGACACTGACACTGACACGGACCCGGACCCGGACCCGGACCCGGACCCGGACCCTGACACGGACCCGGACCCGGACCCTGACACGGACCCGGACCCCGACCCGGACCCGGACCCGGACCCAGACCCTGACACTGAACCGGTCCCTGACTCTGACACTGACCCTGAAACTGACCCGGACCCGGACCCGGACCCGGACCCTGACTCGGACCCGGACCCGGACCCGGACCCGGACCCGGACCCGGATCCGGACCCAGACCCGGACCCGGACCCGGACCCGGACCCGGAACCGGAACTGGAACCGGACCCTGACCCTGACCCTGACCAAGATCCGGATCCGGACCCGGACCCGGACCCGGACCCGGACCCGGACCCGGACCCGGACCCTGACACGGACCAGGACCCTGACACGGACCCGGACCCTGACACTGACCCTGAAACTGACAAGAACCCAGATCCGGACCCTGACCCAGACCCGGACCCGGACACAGACCCGGATCCTGACCATGACCCTGACCCTGACCCTGACCCTGACCCTGACCCTGACCCTGACCATGACCCTGACCCAGATCCGGACACGGACACGGACACGGACCTGGACACGGACTAGAATCCTGTCCCCAGACCCGGACCCGGACCCAGACCCTGACCCGGACCCGGACCCGGACCCTGAAGCTGACCCTGAGCCTGACCCTGACCCTGACCCTGACCCTGACTCTGACACTGACCCTGAAACTGACACAGACCCGGACCCGGACCCTGACCCGGACCCGGACCTGGACCATGACCCGGACTAGGACCCGGACACGGACCCTGACCGTGATCCTGACCCTGACCCTGACCCGGATCCGGACCCTGACTCTGACCCTGACAATGACACTGACACGGACCCGGACCCGGACCCGGACCAGGACCCTTACCCTGACCCAGATCCGGACCCTGACCCTGACCCTGACCCGGATCCGGACCCGGACCCGGACCCGGACCCAGACCCTGACACGGACCCAGACCCAGACCCTGACACGGACACAGACCCGGACCCGGACCCGGACTCGGATCCTGACCGTGACCCTGACCGGGACCCAGACCATGACCCGGACCCTGACTCTGACCCTGACCGTGACCCGGACCCAGACCCGGACCCTGACACGGACCCTGATCCGGACCCGGACCCGGACCCGGACCCTGACGCGGACCCAGACCCTGACCCTGACCCTGACCCTGACCCTGACCCGGACCCTGACTCTGACACTGACCCTGAAACTGAAACAGACCCGGACCCGGACCCGGACCCGGACCCGGACCCGGACCCGGACCCGGACCCTGATCCTGACCCGGACCCTGACTCTGACACTGACCCTGAAACTGACCCAGATCCGTAGCCGGACCCAGACTCGGACCCGGACCCGGACCCGGACCCGGACTAGAATCCTGACCCCGGACCCTGACCCTGACCCTGACCCGGACCCAGACCCGGACCCGGACCCGGACCCTGACCCTGAGCCTGACCCTGACCCGGACCCTGACTCTGACACTGACCCTGAAACTGACCCGGACCCGGACCCGGACCATGAACCGGACCCGGACCCGGACCCGGACCCGGACCCGGACCAGGACCCGGACCCGGACCCGGACCCGGACCCGGACCCGGACCCGGACCCTGACCCTGACCCGGACCCTGACTCTGACACTGACCCTGAAACTGACCCGGACCCGGACCCGGAAGCTGACTCGGACCCGGACCCGGACCCGGACCCGGTCCCAGACCCGGACCCGGACCCGGAACCGGACCCGGTTCCTGACCCTGACCCTGAACCTGACCCTGACCCAGATCCGGACCCGGACCCGGACCCGGACCCGGACCCGGACCCGGACCCGGACTAGAATCCTGACCCCGGACCCTGACTTTGACACTGACCATAAACTGACCCAGACCCGGACCCGGACTCGGACCCTGATTCGGACCCGGACCTGGACCCTGACCCGGACCAGGACCCGGACCCGGACCCTGACCCGGACCCGGACCCAGACCCTGACACTGAACCGGACCCTGACTCTGACACTTACCCTGAAACTGACACAGACCCGGACCCGGACCCTGACACGGACCCTGACAGGGACCCGGACCCTGACACGGACCCTGACCCGGACCCGGACACGGACCCGGACCCAGACCCTGACCCTGACCCTGACCCTGACCCTGACCCTGACCCGGACCCTGACTCTGACACTGACCCTGAAACTGACACAGACCTGGACCCGGACCCTGACACGGACCCTGACCCGGACCCGGACCCGGACCCTGACCCGGACCCGGACCCGGACCCGGACCCAGACCCTGACCCTGACCCTGACCCTGACCCTGACCCGGACCCTGAATTTGACACTGACACTTAAACTGACCCAGACCCGGACCCGGACTCGGACCCTGATTCGGACCCAGACCTAGACCCTGACCCGGACCAGGACCCGGACCCGGACCCGGACCCTGACCCGGACCCGGAACCGGACCCGGACCCAGACCCTGACACTGAACCGGACCCTGACTCTGACACTTACCCTGAAACTGACACAGACCCGGACCCGGACCCTGACACGGACCCTGACAGGGACCCGGACCCTGACACGGACCCTGACCCGGACCCTGACCCTGACCCGGACCCTGACTCTGACACTGACCCTGAAACTGACACAGACCCGGACCCGGACCCTGACACGGACCCTGACCCCGACCCGGACCCGGACCCTGACCCGGACCCGGACCCGGACCCGGACCCGGACCCAGACCCTGACCCTGACCCTGACCCTGACCCTGACCCTGACCCTGACCTGGACCCTGACTCTGACACTGACCCTGAAACTGAAACAGACCCGGACCCGGACCCGGACCCGGACCCGGACCCGGACCCGGACCCGGACCCGGACCCGGACCCTGATCCTGACCCGGACCCTGACTCTAACACTGACCCTGAAACTGACCCAGACCCGGAGCCGGACCCTGACACGGACCCTGACTCTAACACTGACCCTGAAACTGACCCAGACCCGGAGCCGGACCCAGACTCGGACCCGGACCCGGACCCGGATCCGGACCCAGACTAGAATCCTGACCCCGGACCCTGACCCTGACCCGGACCCAAACCCGGTCCCGGACATTGTCCCGGACCCGGACCCTGACCCTGACCAGGACCCGGACCCTCACCCGGACCCGGACCTGGACCTGGACCCGGACCCGGACCCGGACCCAGACCCTGACCCTGAACCGGACCCTGACTCTGACACTGACCCTGAAACTGACCCGGACCTGGACCCGGACCCGGACCCTGACCCGGACCCAGACCCGGACCCGGACTTTGACCCGGACCCGGACCCTGACCCTGACCAGGACCCGGACTAGAATCCTGACCCCGGACCCTGAGCCTGACCCTGACCCTGACCCGGACCCTGACTCTGACACTGACCCTGAAACTGACACGGACCCGGACCCGGACCCGGACCCTGACCCGGACCCGGACATGGACCCTGACCCGGACCAGGACCCGGACCCTCACCCAGACCCGGACCCGGACCCGGACCCGGACCCGGACCCGGACCCGGACCCGGACCCGGACCCGGACCCGGACCCTGACCCAAACCCGGACCCGGACCCGGACCCGGACCCTGACCCTGACCCTGACCCTGACACTGACACTGACCAGGACCCGGACCCGGACCCTGACCCGGATCCGGACCCTGACTCTGACCCTGACCCTGACACTGACCCGGACCCGGACCCGGACCCGGACCCTGACCCGGACCCGGACCCGGACCCAGACCCTGACACGGACCCGGACCGTGACCCGGACCCGGACCCGGACCCGGACTAGAATCCTGACACCGGACCCGGAACCAGACCCGGACCCGGACCCGGACTCAGATCCTCACCCTGACCCTGACCCGGACCCGGACCCGGACCCGGACCCGGACCCGGACCCTGACCCGGATGCGGACCCTGACCCGGACCCGGACCCGGACACTGACCCTGACACTGACACGGACCCGGACCTGGACCCTGACCCGGATCCGGACCCTGACTCTGACCCTGACACTGACACTGACACGGACCCGGACCCGGACCCTGACACGGACCCGGACCCGGACCCTGACACGGACCCGGACCCCGACCCGGACCCGGACCCGGACCCTGACCCTGACCCGGACCCAGACCTGGACCCTGACCCTGACCAGGACCCGGACCCTCACCCGGAACCGGACCCGGACCCGGACCCGGACCCGGACCCTGACACTGACCCTGAAACTGACAAGAACCCAGATCCGGACCCTGACCCAGACACGGACACGGACACGGACCCGGATCCTGACCATGACCCTGACCCTGACCCTGACCCTGACCCTGACCCTGACCCTGACCATGACCCTGACCCAGATCCGGACCCGGACACGGACACGGACACGGACACGGACCTGGACACGGACTAGAATCCTGTCCCCAGACACGGACCCGGACCCAGACCCTGACCCGGACCCGGACCCGGACCCTGACCCTGAGCCTGATCCTGACCGTGACCCGGACCCTTACTCTGACACTGACCCTGAAACTGACACGGACCCGGACCCGGACCCTGACCCGGACCCGGACCTGGACCATGACCCGGACTAGGACCCGGACACTGACCCTGACCGTGATCCTGACCCTGACCCTGACCCGGATCCGGACCCTGACTCTGACCCTGACAATGACACTGACACGGACCCGGACCCGGACCCGGACCAGGACCCTTACCCTGACCCAGAACCGGACCCTGACCCTGACCCTGACCCGGATCCGGACCCGGACCCGGACCCGGACCCAGACCCTGACACGGACCCGGACCCAGACCCTGACACGGACACAGACCCGGACCCGGACCCGGACTCGGATCCTGACCGTGACCCTGACCGGGACCCAGACCATGACCCGGACCCTGACTCTGACCCTGACCGTGACCCGGACCCGGACCCGGACCCGGACCCGGACCCGGATCCTGACTCTGAACCTGACCCTGACCCTGACCCTGACCCTGACCCTGACCCTGACCCTGACCCTGACCCTGACCCTGACCCTGAACCTGACACGGACCCGGACCCTGACTCTGACACTGACCCTGAAACTGACACGGAACCGGACCGTGACCCGGACCTGACTCTGACTCTAACCCTGCACTGACCATGGAACTGACACGGACGTGGACCCGGACCCTGACCCGGACCCGGACCCTGACTCTGACCCTGAAACTGACACTGACACGGACGCGGACCCGGACCCAGACCCGGACCCGGAACCGGAACCGGAACCGGACCCTGACCATGACCAAGATCCGGATCCGGACCCGGACCCGGACCCGGACCCGGACCCGGACCCGGACCCGGACTCGGATCCTGACCCCGGACCCGGACCCTGACTCTGACACTTACCCTGAAACTGACACAGACCCGGACCCGGACCCTGACCCGGACTCTGACAGGGACCCGGACCCTGACACGGACCCTGATCCGGACCCGGACCCGGACCCGGACCCTGACCCGGACCCAGACCCTGACCCTGACCCTGACCCTGACCCTGACCCGGACCCTGACTCTGACACTGACCCTGAAACTGAAACAGACCCGGACCCGGACCCGGACCCGGACCCGGACCCGGACCCGGACCCTGATCCTGACCCGGACCCTGACTCTGACACTGACCCTGAAACTGACCCAGACCTGTAGCCGGACCCAGACTCGGACCCGGACCCGGACCCGGACCCGGACTAGAATCCTGACCCCGGACCCTGACCCTGACCCTGACCCGGACCCAGACCCGGACCCGGACCCGGACCCTGACCCTGAGCCTGACCCTGACCCTGACCCGGACCCTGACTCTGACACTGACCCTGAAACTGACCCGGACCCGGACCCGGACCATGAACCGGACCCGGACCCGGATCCGGACCAGGACCCGGACCCGGACCCGGACCCGGACCCGGACCCGGACCCGGACCCTGACCCTGACCCTGACCCGGACCCTGACTCTGACACTGACCCTGAAACTGACCCGGACCCGGACCCGGAAGATGACTCGGACCCGGACCCGGACCCGGACCCGGTCCCAGACCCGGACCCGGACCCGGAACCGGACCCGGTTCCTGACACTGACCCTGACCCTGACCCTGACCCAGATCCGGACCTGGACCCGGACCCGGACACGGACCCGGACCCGGACCCGGACTAGAATCCTGACCCCGGACCCTGACTTTGACACTGACCCTTAAACTGACCCAGACCCGGACCCGGACTCGGACCCTGATTCGGACCCGGACCTGGACCCTGACCCGGACCAGGACCCGGACCCGGACCCTGACCCTGACCCGGACCCGGACCCGGACCCGGACCCAGACCCTGACACTGAACCGGACCCTGACTCTGACACTTACCCTGAAACTGACACAGACCCGGACCCGGACACTGACACGGACCCTGACAGGGACCCGGACCCTGACACGGACCCTGACCCGGACCCGGACCCGGACCCAGACCCTGACCCTGACCCTGACCCTGACCCTGACCCGGACCCTGACTCTGACACTGACCCTGAAACTGACACAGACCCGGACCCGGACCCTGACACGGACCCTGACCCGGACCCGGACCCGGACCCGGACCCTGACCCGGACCCGGACCCGGACCCGGACCCAGACCCTGACCCTGACCCTGACCCTGACCCTGACCCTGACCCTGAATTTGACACTGACACTTAAACTGACCCAGACCCGGACCCGGACTCGGACCCTGATTCGGACCCAGACCTAGACCCTGACCCGGACCAGGACCCGGACCCGGACCCTGACCCGGACCCGGACCCGGACCCGGACCCAGACCCTGACACTGAACGGGACCCTGACTCTGACACTTACCCTGAAACTGACACAGACCCGGACCCGGACCCTGACACGGACCCTGACAGGGACCCGGACCCTGACACGGACCCTGACCCGGACCCTGACCCTGACCCGGACCCTGACTCTGACACTGACCCTGAAACTGACACAGACCCGGACCCGGACCCTGACACGGACCCTGACCCCGACCCGGACCCGGACCCTGACCCGGACCCGGAACCCGGACCCGGACCCAGACCCTGACCCTGACCCTGACCCTGACCGTGACCCTGACCTGGACCCTGACTCTGACACTGACCCTGAAACTGAAACAGACCCGGACCCGGACCCGGACCCGGACCCGGACCCGGACCCGGACCCGGACCCGGACCCGGACCCTGATCCTGACCCGGACCCTGACTCTAACACTGACCCTGAAACTGACCCAGACCCGGAGCCGGACCCAGACTCGGACCCGGACCCGGACCCGGATCCGGACCCAGACTAGAATCCTGACCCCGGACCCTGACCCTGACCCGGACCCAAACCCGGTCCCGGACTTTGACCAAGACCCGGACCCTGTCCCTGACCAGGACCCGGACTAGAATCCTGACCCCGGACCCTGACCCTTACCCGGACCCAGACCCGGACCCGGACATTGTCCCGGACCCGGACCCTAACCCTGACCAGGACCCGGACCCTCACCCGGACCCGGACCTGGACCTGGACCCGGACCCGGACCCGGACCCAGACCCTGACCCTGAACCGGACCCTGACTCTGACACTGACCCTGAAACTGACCCGGACCTGGACCCGGACCCGGACCCTGACCCGGACCCAGACCCGGACCCGGACTTTGACCCGGACCCGGACCCTGACCCTGACCAGGACCCGGACTAGAATCCTGACTCCGGACCCTGAGCCTGACCCTGACCCTGACCCGGACCCTGACTCTGACACTGACCCTGAAACTGACACGGACCCGGACACGGACCCTGACCCGGACCCGGACATGGACCCTGACCCGGACCAGGACCCGGACCCTCACCCAGACCCGGACCCGGACCCGGACCCGGACCCGGACCCGGACCCGGACCCGGACCCGGACCCGGACCCTGACCCAAACCCGGACCCGGACCCGGACCCGGACCCTGACCCTGACCCTGACCCTGACACTGACACTGACACTGACCAGGACCCGGACCCGGACCCTGACCCGGATCCGGACCCTGACTCTGACCCTGACCCTGACACTGACCCGGACCCGGACCCGGACCCTGACCCGGACCCGGACCCTGATTCGGACCCAGACCTAGACCCTGACCCGGACCAGGACCCGGACCCGGACCCTGACCCGGACCCGGACCCGGACCCGGACCCAGACCCTGACACTGAACGGGACCCTGACTCTGACACTTACCCTGAAACTGACACAGACCCGGACCCGGACCCTGACACGGACCCTGACAGGGACCCGGACCCTGACACGGACCCTGACCCGGACCCTGACCCTGACCCGGACCCTGACTCTGACACTGACCCTGAAACTGACACAGACCCGGACCCGGACCCTGACACGGACCCTGACCCCGACCCGGACCCGGACCCTGACCCGGACCCGGAACCCGGACCCGGACCCAGACCCTGACCCTGACCCTGACCCTGACCCTGACCCTGACCTGGACCCTGACTCTGACACTGACCCTGAAACTGAAACAGACCCGGACCCGGACCCGGACCCGGACCCGGACCCGGACCCGGACCCGGACCCGGACCCGGACCCTGATCCTGACCCGGACCCTGACTCTAACACTGACCCTGAAACTGACCCAGACCCGGAGCCGGACCCAGACTCGGACCCGGACCCGGACCCGGATCCGGACCCAGACTAGAATCCTGACCCCGGACCCTGACCCTGACCCGGACCCAAACCCGGTCCCGGACTTTGACCAAGACCCGGACCCTGTCCCTGACCAGGACCCGGACTAGAATCCTGACCCCGGACCCTGACCCTTACCCGGACCCAGACCCGGACCCGGACATTGTCCCGGACCCGGACCCTGACCCTGACCAGGACCCGGACCCTCACCCGGACCCGGACCTGGACCTGGACCCGGACCCGGACCCGGACCCAGACCCTGACCCTGAACCGGACCCTGACTCTGACACTGACCCTGAAACTGACCCGGACCTGGACCCGGACCCGGACCCTGACCCGGACCCAGACCCGGACCCGGACTTTGACCCGGACCCGGACCCTGACCCTGACCAGGACCCGGACTAGCATCCTGACTCCGGACCCTGAGCCTGACCCTGACCCTGACCCGGACCCTGACTCTGACACTGACCCTGAAACTGACACGGACCCGGACACGGACCCTGACCCGGACCCGGACATGGACCCTGACCCGGACCAGGACCCGGACCCTCACCCAGACCCGGACCCGGACCCGGACCCGGACCCGGACCCGGACCCGGACCCGGACCCGGACCCGGACCCTGACCCAAACCCGGACCCGGACCCGGACCCGGACCCTGACCCTGACCCTGACCCTGACACTGACACTGACACTGACCAGGACCCGGACCCGGACCCTGACCCGGATCCGGACCCTGACTCTGACCCTGACCCTGACACTGACCCGGACCCGGACCCGGACCCTGACCCGGACCCGGACCCGGACCCAGACCCTGACACGGACCCGGACCGTGACCCGGACCCTGACCCAGACCCTGACCCTGACCCGGACCCAGACCCGGACCCGGACTAGAATCCTGACCCCGGACCCGGACCCGGACCCGGACTAGAATCCTGACACCGGACCCGGAACCAGACCCGGACCCGGACCCGTACTCAGATCCTGACCCTGACCCTGACCCGGACCCGGACCCGGACCCGGACCCGGACCCGGACCCTGACCCGGATGCGGACCCTGACCCGGACCCGGACCCGGACACTGACACTGACACTGACACGGACCCGGACCTGGACCCTGACCCGGATCCGGACCCTGACTCTGACCCTGACACTGACACTGACACGGACCCGGACCCGGACCCGGACCCGGACCCGGACCCTGACACGGACCCGGACCCTGACCCTGACCAGGACCCGGACTAGAATCCTGACCCCGGACCCTGAGCCTGACCCTGACCCTGACCCGGACCCTGACTCTGACACTGACCCTGAAACTGACACGGACCCGGACACGGACCCTGACCCGGACCCGGACATGGACCCTGACCCGGACCAGGACCCGGACCCTCACCCAGACCCGGACCCGGACCCGGACCCGGACCCGGAACCGGACCCGGACCCGGACCCGGACCCGGACCCGGACCCTGACCCAAACCCGGACCCGGACCCGGACCCGGACCCTGACCCTGACCCTGACCCTGACCCTGACACTGACACTGACCAGGACCCGGACCCGGACCCTGACCCGGATCCAGACCCTGACTCTGACCCTGACCCTGACACTGACCCGGACCCGGACCCGGACCCTGACCCGGACCCGGACCCGGACCCAGACCCTGACACGGACCCGGACCGTGACCCGGACCCTGACCCAGACCCTGACCCGGACCCGGACTCAGATCCTGACCCTGACCCTGACCCGGACCCGGACCCGGACCCGGACCCGGACCCGGACCCTGACCCGGATGCGGA
Source organism: Arizona elegans (assembly GCA_022577455.1). NCBI lineage: Eukaryota > Metazoa > Chordata > Lepidosauria > Squamata > Colubridae > Arizona > Arizona elegans. Next base: position 1,784,646 of record JAKOOJ010000026.1, read on the forward strand.
CCCTGACCCGGACCCGGACCCGGACACTGACACTGACACTGACACGGACCCGGACCTGGACCCTGACCCGGATCCGGACCCTGACTCTGACCCTGACACTGACACTGACACGGACCCGGACCCGGACCCGGACCCGGACCCTGACACGGACCCGGACCCGGACCCTGACACGGACCCGGACCCCGACCCGGACCCGGACCCTGACCCGGACCCGGACCTGGACCCTGACCCTGACCAGGACCCGGACCCTCACCCGGAACCGGACCCGGACCCGGACCCGGACCCGGACCCGGACCCAGACCCTGACACTGAACCGGACCCTGAATTTGACACTGACACTTAAACTGACACAGACCCGGACCCGGACTCGGACCCTGATTCGGAACCAGACCTAGACCCTGACCCGGACCAGGACCCGGACCCGGACCCTGACCCGGACCCGGACCCGGACCCGGACCCAGACCCTGACACTGAACCGGACCCTGACTCTGACACTTACCCTGAAACTGACACAGACCCGGACCCGGACCCTGACACGGACCCTGATAGGGACCCGGACCCTGACACGGACCCTGACCCGGACCCTGACCCTGACCCGGACCCTGACTCTGACACTGACCCTGAAACTGACACAGACCCGGACCCGGACCCTGACACGGACCCTGACCCCGACCCGGACCCGGACCCTGACCCGGACCCGGACCCGGACCCGGACCCAGACCCTGACCCTGACCCTGACCCTGACCCTGACCCTGACCTGGACCCTGACTCTGACACTGACCCTGAAACTGAAACAGACCCGGACCCGGACCCGGACCCGGACCCGGACCCGGACCCGGACCCGGACCCGGACCCGGACCCTGATCCTGACCCGGACCCTGACTCTAACACTGACCCTGAAACTGACCCAGACCCGGAGCCGGACCCAGACTCGGACCCGGACCCGGACCCGGATCCGGACCCAGACTAGAATCCTGACCCCGGACCCTGACCCTGACCCGGACCCAAACCCGGTCCCGGACTTTGACCCAGACCCGGACCCTGTCCCTGACCAGGACCCGGACTAGAATCCTGACCCCGGACCCTGACCCTTACCCGGAACCAGACCCGGACCCGGACATTGTCCCGGACCCGGACCCTGACCCTGACCAGGACCCGGACCCTCACCCGGACCCGGACCTGGACCTGGACCCGGACCCGGACCCGGACCCAGACCCTGACCCTGAACCGGACCCTGACTCTGACACTGACCCTGAAACTGACCCGGACCTGGACCCGGACCCGGACCCTGACCCGGACCCAGACCCGGACCCGGACTTTGACCCGGACCCGGACCCTGACCCTGACCAGGACCCGGACTAGAATCCTGACCCCGGACCCTGAGCCTGACCCTGACCCTGACCCGGACCCTGACTCTGACACTGACCCTGAAACTGACACGGACCCGGACACGGACCCTGACCCGGACCCGGACATGGACCCTGACCCGGACCAGGACCCGGACCCTCACCCAGACCCGGACCCGGACCCGGACCCGGACCCGGACCCGGACCCGGACCCGGACCTGGACCCGGACCCTGACCCAAACCCGGACCCGGACCCGGACCCGGACCCTGACCCTGACCCTGACCCTGACACTGACACTGACCAGGACCCGGACCCGGACCCTGACCCGGATCCGGACCCTGACTCTGACTCTGACCCTGACCCTGACCCGGACCCGGACCCGGACCCTGACCCGGACCCGGACCCGGACCCAGACCCTGACACGGACCCGGACCGTGACCCGGACCCGGACCCGGACCCTGACCCTGACCCGGACCCAGACCCGGACCCGGACTAGAATCCTGACCCCGGACCCGGACCCGGACCCGGAGTAGAATCCTGACACCGGACCCGGAACCAGACCCGGACCCGGACCCGGACTCAGATCCTGACCCTGACCCGGACCCGGACCCGGACCCGGACCCGGACCCGGACCCGGACCCGGACCCTGACCCGGATGCAGACCCTGACCCGGACCCGGACCCGGACACTGACACTGACACTGACACTGACACGGACCCGGACCTGGACCCTGACCCGGATCCGGACCCTGACTCTGACCCTGACACTGACACTGACACGGACCCGGACCCGGACCCGGACCCGGACCCTGACACGGACCCGGACCCAGACACTGACACGGACCCGGACCCCGACCCGGACCCGGACCCTGACCCGGACCCGGACCTGGACCCTGAACCTGACCAGGACCCGGACCCTCACCCGGAACCGGACCCGGACCCGGACCCGGACCCGGACCCAGACCCTGACACTGAACCGGACCCTGACTCTGACACTGACCCTGAAACTGACCCGGACCTGGACCTGGACCCGGACCCGGACCCTGACTCGGACCCGGTCCCGGACCCGGACCCGGACCCGGACCCGGACCCGGACCCGGACCCGGAACCGGAACCGGAACCGGAACTGGAACCGGACCCTGACCCTGACCCTGACCCTGACCAAGATCCGGACCCGGACCCGGACCCGGACCCGGACCCGGACCCCGACCCGGACCCGGACCCTGACCCGGACCCGGACCTGGACCCTGACCCTGACCAGGACCCGGACCCTCACCCGGAACCGGACCCGGACCCGGACCCGGACCCGGACCCAGACCCTGACACTGAACCGGACCCTGACTCTGACACTGACCCTGAAACTGACCCGGACCTGGACCTGGACCCGGACCCGGACCCTGACTCGGACCCGGACCCGGACCCGGACCCGGACCCGGACCCGGACCCGGACCCGGACCCGGACCCGGAACCGGAACCGGAACTGGAACCGGACCCTGACCCTGACCCTGACCCTGACCAAGATCCGGACCCGGACCCGGACCCGGACCCGGACCCGGACCCTGACACGGACCAGGACCCTGACACGGACCCGGACCCTGACACTGACCCTGAAACTGACAAGAACCCAGATCCGGACCCTGACCCAGACCCGGACACGGACACGGACCCGGATCCTGACCATGACCCTGACCCTGACCCTGACTCTGACCCTGACAATGACACTGACACGGACCCGGACCCGGACCCGGACCCGGACCAGGACCCTTACCCTGACCCAGATCCGGACCCTGACCCTGACCCTGATCCGGATCCGGACCCGGACCCGGACCCGGACCCAGACCCTGACACGGACCCGGACCCAGACCCTGACACGGACACAGACCCGGACCCGGACCCGGACTCGGATCCTGACCGTGACCCTGACCGGGACCCAGACCATGACCCGGACCCTGACTCTGACCTTGACCGTGACCCGGACCCGGACCCGGACCCGGACCCGGATCCTGACTCTGACCCTGACCCTGACCCTGACCCTGACCCTGACCCTGACCCTGACCCTGACCCTGACCCTGACCCTGACCCTGAACCTGACACGGACCCGGACCCTGACTCTGACACTGACCCTGAAACTGACACGGAACCGGACCGTGACCCGGACCTGACTCTGACTCTCACCCTGACACTGACCATGGAACTGACACGGACGTGGACCCGGACCCTGACCCGGACCCGGACCCGGACCCTGACTCTGACCCTGAAACTGACACTGACACGGACGCGGACCCGGACCCAGACCCGGACCCGGAACCGGAACCGGAACCGGACCCTGACCATGACCAAGATCCGGATCCGGACCCGGACCCGGACCCGGACCCGGACCCGGACCCGGACCCGGACCCGGACCCGGACTCGGATCCTGACCCCGGACCCGGACCCTGACTCTGACACTTACCCTGAAACTGACACAGACCCGGACCCGGACCCTGACCCGGACCCTGACAGGGACCCGGACCCTGACACGGACCCTGATCCGGACCCGGACCCGGACCCGGACCCTGACCCGGACCGAGACCCTGACCCTGACCCTGACCCTGACCCTGACCCTGACCCGGACCCTGACTCTGACTCTGACACTGACCCTGAAACTGAAACAGACCCGGACCCGGACCCGGACCCGGACCCGGACCCGGACCAGGACCCTGATCCTGACCCGGACCCTGACTCTGACACTGACCCTGAAACTGACCCAGACCCGTAGCCGGACCCAGACTCGGACCCGGACCCGGACCCGGACCCGGACCCGGACTAGAATCCTGACCCCGGACCCTGACCCTGACCCTGACCCTGACCCGGACCCAGACCCGGACCCGGACCCGGACCCTGACCCTGAGCCTGACCCTGACCCTGACCCGGACCCTGACTCTGACACTGACCCTGAAACTGACACGGACCCGGACCCGGACCCTGACCCGGACCCAGACCCGGACCCGGACCCAGACCCGGACCCGGACCCGGACCCTGACCCTGAGCCTGACCCTGACCCTGACCCGGACCCTGACTCTGACACTGACCCTGAAACTGACACGGACCCGGACCCGGACCCTGACCCGGACCCAGACCCGGACCCGGACTTTGACCCGGACCCGGACCCTGACCCTGACCAGGACCCGGACTAGAATCCTGACCCCGGACCCTGAGCCTGACCCTGACCCTGACCCGGACCCTGACTCTGACACTGACCCTGAAACTAACACGGACACGGACACGGACCCTGACCCGGACCCGGACATGGACCCTGACCCGGACCAGGACCCGGACCCTCACCCAGACCCGGACCCGGACCCGGACCCGGACCCGGACCCGGACCCGGACCCGGAGCCGGAGCCGGACCCGGACCCTGACCCAAACCCGGACCCGGACCCGGACCCGGACCCGGACCCTGACCCTGACCCTGACCCTGACACTGACACTGACCAGGACCCGGACCCGGACCCTGACCCGGATCCGGACCCTGACTCTGACCCTGACCCTGACCCTGACACTGACCCGGACCCAGACCCGGACCCGGACCCGGACCCTGACCCGGACCCGGACCCGGACCCAGACCCTGACACGGACCCGGACCGTGACCCGGACCCGGACCCGGACCCGGACCCTGACCCTGACCCGGACCCAGACCCGGACCCGGACTAGAATCCTGACCCCGGACCCGGACCCGGACACGGACTAGAATCCTGACACCGGACCCGGAACCAGACCCGGACCCGGACCCGGACTCAGATCCTGACCCTGACCCTGACCCAGACCCGGACCCGGACCCGGACCCGGACCCGGACCCGGACCCTGACCCGGATGCGGACCCTGACCCGGACCCGGACCCGGACACTGACACTGACACTGACACGGACCCGGACCTGGACCCTGACCCGGATCCGGACCCTGACTCTGACCCTGACACTGACACTGAAACGGACCCGGACCCGGACCCGGACCCGGACCCGGACCCTGACACGGTCCCGGACCCGGACCCTGACACGGACCCGGACCTGGACCCTGACCCTGACCAGGACCCGGACCCTCACCCGGAACCGGACCCGGACCCGGACCCGGACCCGGACCCAGACCCTGACACTGAACCGGACCCTGACTTTGACACTGACCCTGAAACTGACCCGGACCCGGACCCGGACCCGGACCCTGACTCGGACCCGGACCCGGACCCGGACCCGGACCCGGACCCGGACCTGGACCCAGACCCGGACCCCGACCCGGACCCGGACCCGGACCCGGAACCGGAACTGGAACCGGACCCTGACCCTGACCCTGACCCTGACCAAGATCCGGACCCGGACCCGGACCCGGACCCGGACCCGGACCCGGACCCTGACACGGACCAGGACCCTGACACGGACCCGGACCCTGACACTGACCCTGAAACTGACAAGAATCCAGATCCGGACCCTGACCCAAACCCGGACTCTGACACGGACCCGGACCCGGACCCGGACCCGGACCCTGACACGGACCAGGACCCTGACCCTGACCCTGACCCTGACCATGACCCTGACCCAGATCCGGACCCGGACACGGACACGGACCTGGACACGGACTAGAATCCTGTCCCCAGACCCGGACCCGGACCCAGACCCTGACCCGGACCCGGACCTGGACCCTGACCCTGAGCCTGACCCTGACCCTGACCCGGACCCTGACTCTGACACTGACCCTGAAACTGACACGGACCCGGACCCGGACCCTGACCCGGACCCGGACCTGGACCATGACCCGGACTAGGACCCGGACACTGACCCTGACCGTGACCCTGACCCTGACCCTGACCCGGATCCGGACCCTGACTCTGACCCTGACAATGACACTGACACGGACCCGGACCCTGACTCTGACCCTGACAATGACACTGACACGGACCCGGACCCGGACCAGGACCCTTACCCTGACCCAGATCCGGACCCTGACCCTGACCCTGACCCGGATCCGGACCCGGACCCGGACCCGGACCAAGACCCGGACCCTGACACGGACCCGGACCCAGACCCTGACATGGACACAGACCCGGACCCGGACCCGGACTCGGATCCTGACCGTGACCCGGACCGGGACCCAGACCATGACCCGGACCCTGATTCTGACCCAGACCGTGACCCGGACCCGGAACCGGACCCGGACCCGGACCCGGATCCTGACTCTGACCCTGACCCTGACCCTGACCCTGACCCTGACCCTGACCCAGACCCTGACCCTGACCCTGAACCTGAACCTGACCAGGACCCGGACCCTGACTCTGACACTGACCCTGAAACTGACACGGAACCGGACCGTGACCCGGACCTGACTCTGACTCTAACCCTGACACTGACCATGGAACTGACACGGACGCGGACCCGGACCCTGACCCGGACCCGGACCCTGACTCTGACCCTGACACTGACACTGACACGGACCCGGACCCAGACCCGGACCCGGACCCTGACACGGACCCGGACCCGGACCCTGACACGGACCCGGACCCCGACCCGGACCCGGACACTGACCCGGACCCGGACCTGGACCCTGACCCTGACCAGGACCCGGACCCTCACCCGGAACCGGACCCGGACCCGGACCCGGACCCGGACCCGGACCCAGACCCTGACACTGAACCGGACCCTGAATTTGACACTGACACTTAAACTGACCCAGACCCGGACCCGGACTCGGACCCTGATTCGGAAGCAGACCTAGACCCTGACCCGGACCAGGACCCGGACCCGGACCCTGACCCGGACCCGGACCCGGACCCGGACCCGGACCCAGACCCTGACACTGAACCGGACCCTGACTCTGACACTTACCCTGAAACTGACACAGACCCGGACCCGGACCCTGACACGGACCCTGATAGGGACCCGGACCCTGACACGGACCCTGACCCGGACCCTGACCCTGACCCGGACCCTGACTCTGACACTGACCCTGAAACTGACACAGACCCGGACCCGGACCCTGACACGGACCCTGACCCCGACCCGGACCCGGACCCTGACCCGGACCCGGACCCGGACCCGGACCCAGACCCTGACCCTGACCCTGACCCTGACCCTGACCCTGACCTGGACCCTGACTCTGACACTGACCCTGAAACTGAAACAGACCCGGACCCGGACCCGGACCCGGACCCGGACCCGGACCCGGACCCGGACCCGGACCCGGACCCGGACCCTGATCCTGACCCGGACCCTGACTCTAACACTGACCCTGAAACTGACCCAGACCCGGAGCCGGACCCAGACTCGGACCCGGACCCGGACCCGGATCCGGACCCAGACTAGAATCCTGACCCCGGACCCTGACCCTGACCCGGACCCAAACCCGGTCCCGGACTTTGACCCAGACCCGGACCCTGTCCCTGACCAGGACCCGGACTAGAATCCTGACCCCGGACCCTGACCCTTACCCGGACCCAGACCCGGACCCGGACATTGTCCCGGACCCGGACCCTGACCCTGACCAGGACCCGGACCCTCACCCGGACCCGGACCTGGACCTGGACCCGGACCCGGACCCGGACCCAGACCCTGACCCTGAACCGGACCCTGACTCTGACACTGACCCTGAAACTGACCCGGACCTGGACCCGGACCCGGACCCTGACCCGGACCCAGACCCGGACCAGGACTTTGACCCGGACCCGGACCCTGACCCTGACCAGGACCCGGACTAGAATCCTGACCCCGGACCCTGAGCCTGACCCTGACCCTGACCCGGACCCTGACTCTGACACTGACCCTGAAACTGACACGGACCCGGACCCGGACCCTGACCCGGACCCGGACATGGACCCTGACCCGGACCAGGACCCGGACCCTCACCCAGACCCGGACCCGGACCCGGACCCGGACCCGGACCCGGACCCGGACCCGGACCCGGACCCGGACCCTGACCCAAACCCGGACCCGGACCCGGACCCGGACCCTGACCCTGACCCTGACCCTGACACTGACACTGACCAGGACCCGGACCCGGACCCTGACCCGGATCCGGACCCTGACTCTGACCCTGACCCTGACACTGACCCGGACCCGGACCCGGACCCTGACCCGGACCCGGACCCGGACCCAGACCCTGACACGGACCCGGACCGTGACCCGGACCCGGACCCGGACCCTGACCCTGACCCGGACCCAGACCCGGACCCGGACTAGAATCCTGACCCCGGACCCGGACCCGGACCCGGAGTAGAATCCTGACACCGGACCCGGAACCAGACCCGGACCCGGACCCGGACTCAGATCCTGACCCTGACCCGGACCCGGACCCGGACCCGGACCCGGACCCGGACCCGGACCCTGACCCGGATGCGGACCCTGACCCGGACCCGGACCCGGACACTGACACTGACACTGACACTGACACGGACCCGGACCTGGACCCTGACCCGGATCCGGACCCTGACTCTGACCCTGACACTGACACTGACACGGACCCGGACCCGGACCCGGACCCGGACCCTGACACGGACCCGGACCCAGACACTGACACGGACCCGGACCCCGACCCGGACCCGGACCCTGACCCGGACCCGGACCTGGACCCTGACCCTGACCAGGACCCGGACCCTCACCCGGAACCGGACCCGGACCCGGACCCGGACCCGGACCCGGACCCAGACCCTGACACTGAACCGGACCCTGACTCTGACACTGACCCTGAAACTGACCCGGACCTGGACCTGGACCCGGACCCGGACCCTGACTCGGACCCGGACCCGGACCCGGACCCGGACCCGGACCCGGACCCGGACCCGGACCCGGAACCGGAACCGGAACTGGAACCGGACCCTGACCCTGACCCTGACCCTGACCAAGATCCGGACCCGGACCCGGACCCGGACCCGGACCCGGACCCTGACACGGACCAGGACCCTGACACGGACCCGGACCCTGACACTGACCCTGAAACTGACAAGAACCCAGATCCGGACCCTGACCCAGACCCGGACACGGACACGGACCCGGATCCTGACCATGACCCTGACCCTGACCCTGACCCTGACCCTGACCCTGACCATGACCCTGACCCAGATCCGGACCCGGACACGGACACGGACCTGGACACGGACTAGAATTCTGTCCCCAGACCCGGACCCAGACCCTGACCCGGACCCGGACCCGGACCCTGACCCTGAGCCTGACCCTGACCCTGACCCGGACCCTGACTCTGACACTGACCCTGAAACTGACACGGACCCGGACCCGGACCCTGACCCGGACCCGGACCTGGACCATGACACGGACTAGGACCCGGACACTGACCCTGACCGTGACCCTGACCCTGACCCTGACCCAGATCCGGACCCTGCCTCTGACCCTGACAATGACACTGACACGGACCCGGACCCGGACCCGGACCCGGACCAGGACCCTTACCCTGACCCAGATCCGGACCCTGACCCTGACCCTGAACCGGATCCGGACCCGGACCCGGACCCGGACCCAGACCCTGACACGGACCCGGACCCAGACCCTGACACGGACACAGACCCGGACCCGGACCCGGACTCGGATCCTGACCGTGACCCTGACCGGGACCCAGACCATGACCCGGACCCTGACTCTGACCTTGACCGTGACCCGGACCCGGACCCGGACCCGGACCTGGATCCTGACTCTGACCCTGACCCTGACCCTGACCCTGACCCTGACCCTGACCCTGAACCTGACATGGACCCGGACCCTGACTCTGACACTGACCCTGAAACTGACACGGACCCGGACCCGGACCCTGACCCGGACCCGGACCTGGACCCTGACCCGGACCAGGACACGGACACTGACCCTGACCGTGACCCTGACCCTGACCGTGACCCTGACCCAGATCCGGACCCTGACTCTGACCCTGACAATGACACTGGCACGGACACGGACACGGACACGGACCAGGACCCTTACCCTTTCCCAGATCCGGACCCTGACCCTGACCCGGACCCTGACCCGGACCCGGACCCGGACCCAGACCCGGACCCGGACCCTGATCCTGACCCGGACCCTGACCCTGACACTGACCCTGAAACTGACCCAGACCCGGAGCCGGACCCTGACTCGGACCCGGACCCGGACCCGGACCCGGACTAGAATCCTGACCCCGGACCCTGACCCTGACCCTGACCCGGACCCTTACCCGGACCCGGACTTTGTCCCGGACCCGGACCCTGACCCTGACCAGGACCCGGACCCTCACCCGGACCCGGACCTGGACCTGGACCCGCACCCGCACCCGCACCCGGACCCGGACCCAGACCCTGACCCTGAACCAGACCCTGACTCTGACACTGACCCTGAAAATGACCCGGACCCGGACCCGGACCCTGACTCGGACCCGGACCCGGACCCGGACCCGGACCCGGAACCGGAACCGGAACCGGAACCGGAACCGGAACCGGAACCGGAACCGGACCCTGACCCTGACCAAGATCCGGATCCGGACCAAGACCCGGACCCGGACCCTGACACGGACCCGGACCCTGACACGGACCCGGACCCTGACACTGACCCTGAAACTGACACGGACCCGGATCCGGACCCTGACCCATACCCGGACCCGGACACGGAACCGGATACGGACCCGGATCCTCACCCTGACCCTGACCCTGACCCTGACCCTGACCCTGACCCTGACCATGACCCGGATCCGGACCCGGACCCGGACCTGGACACGGACACGGACCCGGAAACGGACCCGGACCCGGACACGGATGCGGACCCTGATCCGGATCCGGACCCGGACCCGGACCCTGACTCTGACACTGACCCTGAAACTGACACGGACCCGGACCCGGACCCAGACCCTGACCCGGACCCGGACCATGACCCGGACCCTGACTCTGACACTGACCCTGAAACTGACCCGGACCCGGACCCGGACCCGCACCCTGACTCGGACCCGGACACGGACCCGGACCCGGACCCGGACCCGGACCCGGACACGAACCCTTACCCGGACCCAGACCCGGATCCTGACCCTGACCCGGACCCGGAAACGGACCCGGAACGGGACCCTGACCCTGACCTTTACCCTGACCCTGACCCTGACCCAGACCCAGACCCTGACCCTGACCCTGACACGGATCCTGGCCAGGACCCTGACCCGGACCCGGACCCGGACCCTGACCCTGACACTGACCCGGACCGGGACCCAGACCGTGACCCGGACCATGACTCTGACTCTGACCCTGACCCGGACCCGGACCCGGACCCGGACCTGGACCCGGACCCGGACCCGGACCCGGACCCGGAGCCGGACCCGGACCCGGACCCGGACCCGTATCCTGACCCTGACCCGGACCCTGACCCTGACCCTGACCCTGACCCTGACCCTGAACCTGAACCTGAACCTGACCCGGACCCGGACCCGGACCGGGACCCAGACCGTGACCCGGACCATGACTCTGACTCTGACCCTGACCCGGACCCGCACCCTGACTCGGACCCGGACACGGACCCGGACCCGGACCCTGACCCGGACCCGGACCCTGACCCGGACCCGGACCCGGACCCGGACTCGGATCCTGACCCGGACCCTGACCCGGACCCGGACCCGGACCCGGACCCGGACCCTGACCCGGACACGGACCCGGACCCTGATCCGGATCCGGATCCGGACCCGGACACGGACCCTGACCCTGACCCTGAACCTGACCCTGACCCTGACCCTGACCCGGACCCTGACTATGACACTGACCCTGAAACTGACTCGGACCAGGACCCGGACCCGGACCCTGACCCTGACCAAGATCCGGATCCGGACCGGGACCGGGACCCGGACCTGGACCCGGACCCAGAAATGGACCAGGACCCGGACCCAGACCCGGACTCGGATCCTGACCCCGGACCCGGACCCAGACCCGGACACGGACCCGGACCCAGACACGGACCCGGACCCGGACCCGGACCCTGACCCGGACCCGGACACGGACCCGGACCCGGACCCGGACCCGGACCCGGACCCGGACCCTGACCCGGACACGGACCCGGACCCTGATCCGGATCCGGATCCGGATCCGGACCCGGACACGGACCCGGACCCAGACACGGACCCGGACCCGGACCCGGACCCTGACCCGGACCCGGACCCTGACCCGGACACGGACCCGGACCCTGATCCGGATCCGGATCCGGATCCGGACCCGGACACGGACCCTGACCCTGACCCTGACCCTGAACCTGACCCTGACCCTGACCCTGACCCTGACCCGGACCCTGACTCTGACACTGACCCTGAAACTGACCCGGACCCGGACCCGGACCCGCACCCTGACTCGGACCCGGACACGGACCAGGACCCGGACCCGGACACGAACCCTTACCCGGATCCGGACCCGGATCCTGACCCTGACCCGGAACCGGAACCGGAACCGGACCCGGACCCGGAACCGGACCCTGACCCTGTCCAAGATCCGGATCCGGACCCGGATCCGGACCCGGACCCTGACCCGGATCCGGACCCGGACCCTGACCCTGAGCCTGACCCTGACCCTGACCCTGACCCGGACCCTGACTCTAACACTGACCCTGAAACTGACACGGACCCGGACCCGGACCCAGACCCTGACCCGGACCCGGACCCGGACCCGGACCGGGACCGGGACCCGGACCTGGACCCGGACCCAGAAATGGACCAGGACCCGGACCAAGACCCGGACTCGGATCCTGACCCCGGACCCGGACCCAGACCCGGACCCGGACCCTGACCCGGACCCAGACCCGGACCCGGACACGGACACGGACCCTGACCCGGACCCGGACCCGGACCCGGACCCGGACCCGGACCCGGACCCGGACCCGGACACGGACCCTGACCCTGACCCTGACCCTGACCCTGACCCTGACCCTGACCCTGACCCGGACCCCGACTCTGACACTGACCCTGAAACTGACTCGGACCAGGACCCGGACCCGGACCCTGACCCTGACCAAGATCCGGATCCGGACCGGGACCGGGACCCGGATCTGGACCCGGACCCAGAAATGGACCAGGACCCGGACCCAGACCCGGACTCGGATCCTGACCCCGGACCCGGACCCAGACCCGGACCCGGACCCGGACCCGGACCCGGACCCGGACCCGGACCCGGACCCAGACCTGGACCCGGACCCGGACCCTGACCGGGACACGGACCCGGACCCGGACCCGGACCCTGACCCGGACACGGACCCGGACCCTGATCCGGATCCGGATCCGGATCCGGACGCGGACCCGAACCCGGACCCGGACCCGGACCCTGACCCTGACCCTGAACCTGACCCTGACCCTGACCCTGACCCGGACCCTGACTCTGACACTGACCCTGAAACTGACCCGGACCCGGACCCGGACCCGGACCCGGACCCGGACACGAACCCTTACCCGGACCCGGACCCGGATCCAGACCCTGACCCGGAACCGGAACCGGACCCGGACCCGGAACCGGACCCTGACCCTGTCCAAGATCCGGATCCGGACCCGGATCCGGACCCGGACCCTGACCCGGATCCGGACCCGGACCCTGACCCTGAGCCTGACCCTGACCCTGACCCAGACCCTGACTCTAACACTGACCCTGAAACTGACACGGACCCGGACCCGGACCAAGACCCTGACCCGGACCCGGACCCGGACCCGGACCATGACCCGGACCTGGACATGGACCTTGACCCGGACCAGGACCCGGACCCTCACCCAGACCCGGACCCGGACCCGGACCCGGACCCGGACCCGGACTCGGATCCTGACCCTGACCCGGACCCGGATCCGGACCTGGACCCGGACCCGGAACCGGACCCTGATCTGGACCCGGACCCGGACCCGGATCCGGACCCTGACCCGGACGCGGACCCGGACATTGACCCTGACTGTGACCCTGACCCTGACCCTGACCCTGACCCGGATCCGGATCCGGACCCTGACTCTGACCCTGACCCAGATCCGGACCCGGACCCAGACCCTGACCCGGACCCGGACCCGGACCCGGACCCGGACCCGGACCCGGACCCTGACCCTGACCCTGACCCGGACCCTGACTCTGACACTGACCCTGAAACTGACACGGACCCGGATCCAGACCCGGACCCTGACCCGGACCCGGACCCGGACCCTGACCCAGACCCGGACCCGGACCCGGACCCGGACACGGACACGGACCCGGACCCGGACCCGGACCCGGACCCGGACCCGGACTAGAATCCGGACCCCGGACCCAGACCCGGACCCGGACCCTGACCGGGACCCGGACCCGGACCCTGACCCTGACCCTGACCCTGAGCCTGACACTGACCCTGACCCTGACCCGGACCCTGACTCTGACACTGACCCTGAAACTGACACGGACCCAGACCCAGACCCTGACCGGGACCCGGACCATGACCCGGACCCGGACCCGGACCCGGACCCGGACCTGGACCCTGACCCTGACCAGGACCCGGACCCTCACCCAGACCCGGACCCGGACCCGGACCCGGACCCGGACCCGGACTCGGATCCTGACCCTGACCCGGACCCGGACCCGGAACCGGACGCGGACCCGGACCCTGACCCTGAACCTGAACCTGACCCGGACCCGGACCCGGACCGGGACCCAGACCGTGACCAGGACCATGACTCTGACTCTGACCCTGACCCAGACCCGCACCCTGACTCGGACCCGGACACGGACCCGGACCCGGACACGGACCGGGACCCGGACACGGACACGAACCCTTACCCGGACCCGGACTCGGACCCAGAAATGGACCAGGACCCGGACCCAGACCCGGACTCGGATCCTGACCCCGGACCCAGACCCAGACCCGGACCCGGACCCGGACCCGGACCCGGACCCGGACCCGGACCCGGACCCGGACCCGGACCCGGACCCTGACCCGGACACGGACCCGGACCCGGACCCGGACCCTGACCCGGACACGGACCCGGACCCTGATCCGGATCCGGATCCGGACCCGGACACGGACCCTGACCCTGACCCTGAACCTGACCCTGACCCTGACCCTGACCCGGACCCTGACTATGACACTGACCCTGAAACTGACTCGGACCAGGACCCGGACCCGGACCCTGACCCTGACCAAGATCCGGATCCGGACCGGGACCGGGACCCGGACCTGGACCCGGACCCAGAAATGGACCAGGACCCGGACCCAGACCCGGACTCGGATCCTGACCCCGGACCCGGACCCAGACCCGGACACGGACCCGGACCCTGATCCGGATCCGGATCCGGACCCGGACACGGACCCTGACCCTGACCCTGAACCTGACCCTGACCCTGACCCTGACCCGGACCCTGACTATGACACTGACCCTGAAACTGACTCGGACCAGGACCCGGACCCGGACCCTGACCCTGACCAAGATCCGGATCCGGACCGGGACCGGGACCCGGACCTGGACCCGGACCCAGAAATGGACCAGGACCCGGACCCAGACCCGGACTCGGATCCTGACCCCGGACCCGGACCCAGACCCGGACACGGACCCGGACCCAGACACGGACCCGGACCCGGACCCGGACCCTGACCCGGACACGGACACGGACACGGACCCGGACCCGGACCCGGACCCGGACCCGGACCCTGACCCGGACACGGACCCGGACCCTGATCCGGATCCGGATCCGGATCCGGACCCGGACACGGACCCTGACCCTGACCCTGACCCTGAACCTGACCCTGACCCTGACCCTGACCCTGACCCGGACCCTGACTCTGACACTGACCCTGAAACTGACCCGGACCCGGACCCGGACCCGGACCCGCACCCTGACTCGGACCCGGACACGGACCAGGACCCGGACCCGGACACGAACCCTTACCCGGATCCGGACCCGGATCCTGACCCTGACCCGGAACCGGAACCGGAACCGGACCCGGACCCGGAACCGGACCCTGACCCTGTCCAAGATCCGGATCCGGACCCGGATCCGGACCCGGACCCTGACCCGGATCCGGACCCGGACCCTGACCCTGAGCCTGACCCTGACCCTGACCCTGACCCGGACCCTGACTCTAACACTGACCCTGAAACTGACACGGACCCGGACCCGGACCCAGACCCTGACCCGGACCCGGACCCGGACCCGGACCGGGACCGGGACCCGGACCTGGACCCGGACCCAGAAATGGACCAGTACCCGGACCAAGACCCGGACTCGGATCCTGACCCCGGACCCGGACCCAGACCCGGACCCGGACCCTGACCCGGACCCAGACCCGGACCCGGACACGGACACGGACCCTGACCCGGACACGGACCCGGACCCGGACCCGGACCCGGACCCGGACCCGGACACGGACCCTGACCCTGACCCTGACCCTGACCCTGACCCTGACCCTGACCCTGACCCGGACCCCGACTCTGACACTGACCCTGAAACTGACTCGGACCAGGACCCGGACCCGGACCCTGACCCTGACCAAGATCCGGATCCGGACCGGGACCGGGACCCGGATCTGGACCCGGACCCAGAAATGGACCAGGACCCGGACCCAGACCCGGACTCGGATCCTGACCCCGGACCCGGACCCAGACCCGGACCCGGACCCGGACCCGGACCCGGACCCGGACCCGGACCCGGACCCGGACCTGGACCCGGACCCGGACCCTGACCGGGACCCGGACCCGGACCCGGACCCGGACCCTGACCCGGACACGGACCCGGACCCTGATCCGGATCCGGATCCGGATCCGGACGCGGACCCGAACCCGGACCCGGACCCGGACCCTGACCCTGACCCTGAACCTGACCCTGACCCTGACCCTGACCCGGACCCTGACTCTGACACTGACCCTGAAACTGACCCGGACCCGGACCCGGACCCGGACCCGGACACGAACCCTTACCCGGACCCGGACCCGGATCCAGACCCTGACCCGGAACCGGAACCGGACCCGGACCCGGAACCGGACCCTGACCCTGTCCAAGATCCGGATCCGGACCCGGATCCGGACCCGGACCCTGACCCGGATCCGGACCCGGACCCTGACCCTGAGCCTGACCCTGACCCTGACCCAGACCCTGACTCTAACACTGACCCTGAAACTGACACGGACCCGGACCCGGACCAAGACCCTGACCCGGACCCGGACCCGGACCCGGACCATGACCCGGACCTGGACATGGACCTTGACCCGGACCAGGACCCGGACCCTCACCCAGACCCGGACCCGGACCCGGACCCGGACCCGGACCCGGACTCGGATCCTGACCCTGACCCGGACCCGGATCCGGACCTGGACCCGGACCCGGAACCGGACCCTGATCTGGACCCGGACCCGGACCCGGATCCGGACCCTGACCCGGACGCGGACCCGGACATTGACCCTGACTGTGACCCTGACCCTGACCCTGACCCTGACCCGGATCCGGATCCGGACCCTGACTCTGACCCTGACCCAGATCCGGACCCGGACCCAGACCCTGACCCGGACCCGGACCCGGACCCGGACCCGGACCCGGACCCGGACCCTGACCCTGACCCTGACCCGGACCCTGACTCTGACACTGACCCTGAAACTGACACGGACCCGGATCCAGACCCGGACCCTGACCCGGACCCGGACCCGGACCCTGACCCAGACCCGGACCCGGACCCGGACCCGGACACGGACACGGACCCGGACCCGGACCCGGACCCGGACCCGGACCCGGACTAGAATCCGGACCCCGGACCCAGACCCGGACCCGGACCCTGACCGGGACCCGGACCCGGACCCTGACCCTGACCCTGACCCTGAGCCTGACACTGACCCTGACCCTGACCCGGACCCTGACTCTGACACTGACCCTGAAACTGACACGGACCCAGACCCAGACCCAGACCCTGACCGGGACCCGGACCATGACCCGGACCCGGACCCGGACCCGGACCCGGACCTGGACCCTGACCCTGACCAGGACCCGGACCCTCACCCAGACCCGGTCCCGGACCCGGACCCGGACCCGGACCCGGACTCGGATCCTGACCCTGACCCGGACCCGGACCCGGAACCGGACGCGGACCCGGACCCTGACCCTGAACCTGAACCTGACCCTGACCCGGACCCGGACCCGGACCGGGACCCAGACCGTGACCAGGACCATGACTCTGACTCTGACCCTGACCCAGACCCGCACCCTGACTCGGACCCGGACACGGACCCGGACCCGGACACGGACCCGGACCCGGACACGGACACGAACCCTTACCCGGACCCGGACTCGGACCCAGAAATGGACCAGGACCCGGACCCAGACCCGGACTCGGATCCTGACCCCGGACCCAGACCCAGACCCGGACCCGGACCCGGACCCGGACCCGGACCCGGACCCGGACCCGGACCCGGACCCGGACCCGGACCCTGACCCGGACACGGACCCGGACCCGGACCCGGACCCTGACCCGGACACGGACCCGGACCCTGATCCGGATCCGGATCCGGACCCGGACACGGACCCTGACCCTGACCCTGAACCTGACCCTGACCCTGACCCTGACCCGGACCCTGACTATGACACTGACCCTGAAACTGACTCGGACCAGGACCCGGACCCGGACCCTGACCCTGACCAAGATCCGGATCCGGACCGGGACCGGGACCCGGACCTGGACCCGGACCCAGAAATGGACCAGGACCCGGACCCAGACCCGGACTCGGATCCTGACCCCGGACCCGGACCCAGACCCGGACACGGACACGGACCCAGACACGGACCCGGACCCGGACCCGGACCCTGACCCGGACACGGACACGGACCCGGACCCGGACCCGGACCCGGACCCGGACCCGGACCCTGACCCGGACACGGACCCGGACCCTGATCCGGATCCGGATCCGGATCCGGATCCGGACCCGGACACGGACCCTGACCCTGACCCTGACCCTGAACCTGACCCTGACCCTGACCCTGACCCTGACCCGGACCCTGACTCTGACACTGACCCTGAAACTGACCCGGACCCGGACCCGGACCCGCACCCTGACTCGGACCCGGACACGGACCAGGACCCGGACCCGGACACGAACCCTTACCCGGATCCGGACCCGGATCCTGACCCTGACCCGGAACCGGAACCGGAACCGGAACCGGACCCGGAACCGGACCCTGACCCTGTCCAAGATCCGGATCCGGACCCGGATCCGGACCCGGACCCTGACCCGGATCCGGACCCGGACCCTGACCCTGAGCCTGACCCTGACCCTGACCCTGACCCGGACCCTGACTCTAACACTGACCCTGAAACTGACACGGACCCGGACCCAGACCCTGACCCGGACCCGGACCCGGACCCGGACCGGGACCGGGACCCGGACCTGGACCCGGACCCAGAAATGGACCAGGACCCGGACCAAGACCCGGACTCGGATCCTGACCCCGGACCCGGACCCAGACCCGGACCCGGACCCTGACCCGGACCCAGACCCGGACCCGGACACGGACACGGACCCTGACCCGGACACGGACCCGGACCCGGACCCGGACCCGGACCCGGACCCGGACACGGACCCTGACCCTGACCCTGACCCTGACCCTGACCCTGACCCTGACCCTGACCCGGACCCCGACTCTGACACTGACCCTGAAACTGACTCGGACCAGGACCCGGACCCGGACCCTGACCCTGACCAAGATCCGGATCCGGACCGGGACCGGGACCCGGACCTGGACCCGGACCCAGAAATGGACCAGGACCCGGACCCAGACCCGGACTCGGATCCTGACCCCGGACCCGGACCCAGACCCGGACCCGGACCCGGACCCGGACCCGGACCCGGACCCGGACCCGGACCCGGACCCGGACCCGGACCCGGACCCGGACCCGGACCCTGACCCGGACACGGACCCGGACCCGGACCCGGACCCTGACCCGGACACGGACCCGGACCCTGATCCGGATCCGGATCCGGATCCGGACGCGGACCCGAACCCGGACCCGGACCCGGACCCTGACCCTGACCCTGAACCTGACCCTGACCCTGACCCTGACCCTGACCCGGACCCTGACTCTGACACTGACCCTGAAACTGACCCGGACCCGGACCCGGACCCGGACCCGGACACGAACCCTTACCCGGACCCGGACCCGGATCCAGACCCTGACCCGGAACCGGAACCGGACCCGGACCCGGAACCGGACCCTGACCCTGTCCAAGATCCGGATCCGGACCCGGATCCGGACCCGGACCCTGACCCGGATCCGGACCCGGACCCTGACCCTGAGCCTGACCCTGACCCTGACCCAGACCCTGACTCTAACACTGACCCTGAAACTGACACGGACCCGGACCCGGACCAAGACCCTGACCCGGACCCGGACCCGGACCCGGACCATGACCCGGACCTGGACATGGACCTTGACCCGGACCAGGACCCGGACCCTCACCCAGACCCGGACCCGGACCCGGACCCGGACCCGGACCCGGACTCGGATCCTGACCCTGACCCGGACCCGGATCCGGACCTGGACCCGGACCCGGAACCGGACCCTGATCTGGACCCGGACCCGGACCCGGATCCGGACCCTGACCCGGACGCGGACCCGGACATTGACCCTGACTGTGACCCTGACCCTGACCCTGACCCTGACCCGGATCCGGATCCGGACCCTGACTCTGACCCTGACCCAGATCCGGACCCGGACCCAGACCCTGACCCGGACCCGGACCCGGACCCGGACCCGGACCCGGACCCGGACCCTGACCCTGACCCTGACCCGGACCCTGACTCTGACACTGACCCTGAAACTGACACGGACCCGGATCCAGACCCGGACCCTGACCCGGACCCGGACCCGGACCCTGACCCAGACCCGGACCCGGACCCGGACCCGGACACGGACACGGACCCGGACCCGGACCCGGACCCGGACCCGGACCCGGACTAGAATCCGGACCCCGGACCCAGACCCGGACCCGGACCCTGACCGGGACCCGGACCCGGACCCTGACCCTGACCCTGACCCTGAGCCTGACACTGACCCTGACCCTGACCCGGACCCTGACTCTGACACTGACCCTGAAACTGACACGGACCCAGACCCAGACCCTGACCGGGACCCGGACCATGACCCGGACCCGGACCCGGACCCGGACCCGGACCTGGACCCTGACCCTGACCAGGACCCGGACCCTCACCCAGACCCGGACCCGGACCCGGACCCGGACCCGGACCCGGACTCGGATCCTGACCCTGACCCGGACCCGGACCCGGAACCGGACGCGGACCCGGACCCTGACCCTGAACCTGAACCTGACCCGGACCCGGACCCGGACCGGGACCCAGACCGTGACCAGGACCATGACTCTGACTCTGACCCTGACCCAGACCCGCACCCTGACTCGGACCCGGACACGGACCCGGACCCGGACACGGACCCGGACCCGGACACGGACACGAACCCTTACCCGGACCCGGACTCGGACCCAGAAATGGACAAGGACCCGGACCCAGACCCGGACTCGGATCCTGACCCCGGACCCAGACCCAGACCCGGACCCGGACCCGGACCCGGACCCGGACCCGGACCCGGACCCGGACCCGGACCCGGACCCGGACCCTGACCCGGACACGGACCCGGACCCGGACCCGGACCCGGACCCTGACCCGGACACGGACCCGGACCCTGATCCGGATCCGGATCCGGACCCGGACACGGACCCTGACCCTGACCCTGAACCTGACCCTGACCCTGACCCTGACACGGACCCTGACTATGACACTGACCCTGAAACTGACTCGGACCAGGACCCGGACCCGGACCCTGACCCTGACCAAGATCCGGATCCGGACCGGGACCGGGACCCGGACCTGGACCCGGACCCAGAAATGGACCAGGACCCGGACCCAGACCCGGACTCGGATCCTGACCCCGGACCCGGACCCGGACCTGCACCCTGACTCGGACCCGGACACGGACCAGGACCCGGACCCGGACACGAACCCTTACCCGGACCCGGACCCGGATCCTGACCCTGACCCGGAACCGGAACCGGAACCGGAACCGGACCCGGAACCGGACCCTGACCCTGACCAAGATCCGGATCCGGACCGGGACCGGGACCCGGACCTGGACCCGGACCCAGAAATGGACCAGGACCCGGACCCAGACCCGGACTCGGACCCGGACCCGGACCCGGACACGGACCCGGACTCTGACCCGGACACGGACCCGGACCCGGACCCGGACCCTGACACGGACACGGACCCGGACCCTGACCCTGACCCTGAACCTGACCCTGACCCTGACCCTGACCCTGACCCGGACCCTGACTCTGACACTGACCCTGAAACTGACCCGGACCCGGACCCGGACCCGCACCCTGACTCGGACCCGGACACGGACCAGGACCCGGACCCGGACACGAACCCTTACCCGGACCCGGACCCGGATCCTGACCCTGACCCGGAACCGGAACCGGAACCGGACCCGGAACCGGACCCTGACCCTGTCCAAGATCCGGATCCGGACCCGGATCCGGACCCGGACCCTGACCCGGATCCGGACCCGGACCCTGACCCTGACCCTGACCCTGACCCTGACCCGGACCCTGACTCTAACACTGACCCTGAAACTGACACGGACCCGGACCCGGACCAAGACCCTGACCCGGACCCGGACCTGGACCCGGACCATGACCCGGACCCGGACATGGACCTTGACCCGGACCAGGACCCGGAACCTCACCCAGACCCGGACCCGGACCCGGACCCGGACCCGGACCCGGACCCGGACTCGGATCCTGACCCTGACCCGGACCCGGATCCGGACCTGGACCCGGACCCGGAACCGGACCCTGATCCGGACCCGGACCCGGACCCGGATCCGGACCCTGACCCGGACGCGGACCCGGACATTGACCCTGACTGTGACCCTGACCCTGACCCTGACCCGGATCCGGATCCGGACCCTGACTCTGACCCTGACCCAGATCCGGACCCGGACCCAGACCCTGACCCGGACCCGGACCCGGACCCGGACCCGGACCCTGACCCTGACCCTGACCCGGACCCTGACTCTGACACTGACCCTGAAACTGACACGGACCCGGATCCAGACCCGGACCCTGACCCAGACCCGGACCCGGACCCTGACCGGGACCCGGACCCGGACCCGGACCCGGACCCTGACCCTGACCCTGACCCTGACCCTGAGCCTGACCCTGACCCTGACCCTGACCCGGACCCTGACTCTGACACTGACCCTGAAACTGACACGGACCCGGACCCAGACCCTGACCGGGACCCGGACCATGACCCGGACCCGGACCCGGACCTGGACCCTGACCCTGACCAGGACCCGGACCCTCACCCAGACCCGGACCCGGACCCCGACCCGGACCCGGACCCGGACTCGGATCCTGACCCTGACCCGGACCCGGACCCGGAACCGGACCCGGACCCGGACCCTGACACGGACCCGGACCCGGACCCGGACCCTGACCCGGACACGGACACGGACCCTGATCCGGATCCGGATCCGGACAAGGACACGGACCCTGAACCTGACCCTGACCCTGACCCTGACCCTGACCCTGACCCTGACCCTGACCCTGACCCGGACCCTGACTCTGACACTGACCCTGAAACTGACCCGGACCCGGACCCGGACCCGCACCCTGACTCGGACCCGGACACGGACCCGGACACGGACCCGGACACGAACCCGTACCCGTACCCGGACCTGGATCCTGACCCTGACCCGGAACCGGAACCGGACCCGGACCCGGAACCGGACCCTGACCCTGTCCAAGATCCGGATCCGGACCCGGACCCGGACCCGGACCCTGACCCGGATCCGGACCCAGACCCTTACCCTGAGCCTGACCCTGACCCTGACCCGGACCCTGACCCTAACACTGACCCTGAAACTGACACGGACCCGGACCCGGACCCAGACCCTGACCCGGACCCGGACCCGGACCATGACCCGGACACGGACCCGGACCCGGACCGGGACCGGGACCCGGACCTGGACCCGGACCCAGAAATGGACCAGGACCCGGACCCAGACCCGGACTCGGATCCTGACCCCGGACCCGGACCCAGACCCGGACCCAGACCCGGACCCGGACCCGGACCCGGACCCGGACCCGGACACGGACCCTGACCCGGACACGGACCCGGACCCGGACCCGGACCCGGACCCTGACCCGGACACGGACCCGGACCCTGATCCGCATCCGGATCCGGACCCGGACCCGGACACGGACCCTGACCCTGACCCTGACCCTGACCCGGACCCCGACTCTGACACTGACCCTGAAACTGACTCGGACCAGGACCCGGACCCGGACCCTGACCCTGACCAAGATCCGGATCCGGACCGGGACCGGGACCCGGACCTGGACCCGGACCCAGAAATGGACCAGGACCCGGACCCAGACCCGGACTCGGATCCTGACCACGTACCCGGACCCAGACCCGGACCCGGACCCGGACCCGGACCCGGACCCGGACCCTGACCCGGACACGGACCCAGACCCGGACCCTGACCCTGACCCTGAACCTGACCCTGACCCTGACCCTGACCCGGACCCTGACTCTGACACTGACCCTGAAACTGACCCGGACCCGGACCCGGACCAAGACCCTGACCCGGACCCGGACCCGGACCCGGACCATGACCCGGACCCGGACATGGACCTTGACCCGGACCAGGACCCGGACCCTCACCCAGACCCGGACCCGGACCCGGACCCGGACCCGGACCCGGACCCGGACCCGGACCCGGACCCGGACCCGGACTCGGATCCTGACCCTGACCCGGACCCGGATCCGGACCTGGACCCGGACCCGGACCCGGAACCGGACCCTGACCCTGACCCTGACCCGGACCCTGACTCTGACACTGACCCTGAAACTGACCCGGACCCGGACCCGGACCCGCACCCTGACTCGGACCCGGACACGGACCAGGACCCGGACCCGGACACGAACCCTTACCCGGACCCGGACCCGGATCCTGACCCTGACCCGGAACCGGAACCGGATCCGGACCCGGAACCGGACCCTGACCCTGTCCAAGATCCGGATCCGGACCCGGATCCGGACCCAGACCCTGACCCGGATCCGGACCCGGACCCGGACCCTGACCCTGAGCCTGACCCTGACCCTGACCCAGACCCTGACTCTAACACTGACCCTGAAACTGACACGGACCCGGACCCGGACCAAGGCCCTGACCCGGACCCGGACCCGGACCCGGACCATGACCCGGACCCGGACATGGACCTTGACCCGGACCAGGACCCGGACCCTCACCCAGACCCGGACCCGGACCCGGACCCGGACCCGGACCCGGACTCGGATCCTGACCCTGACCCGGACCCGGATCCGGACCCGGACCTGGACCCGGACCCGGACCCTGACCCGGACACGGACCCGGACCCGGACCCGGACCCTGACCCGGACACGGACCCGGACCCTGATCCGGATCCGGATCCGGACCCGGACCCGGACCCGGACCCGGACCCGGACCCTGACCCGGACCCGGACCCGGACCCAGACCCGGACCCGGACCCGGACCCGGACACGGACACGGACCCGGACCCGGACCCGGACCCGGACCCGGACTAGAATCCGGACCCCGGACCCAGACCCGGACCCGGACCCTGACCGGGACCCGGACCCGGACCCTGACCCTGACCCTGACCCTGAGCCTGACCCTGACCCTGACCCTGACCCGGACCCTGACTCTGACACTGACCCTGAAACTGACACGGACCCAGACCCAGACCCTGACCGGGACCCGGACCATGACCCGGACCCGGACCCGGACCCGGACCCGGACCTGGACCCTGACCCTGACCAGGACCCGGACCCTCACCCAGACCCGGACCCGGACCCAGACCCGGACTCGGATCCTGACCCCGGACCCGGACCCAGACCCGGACCCGGACCCGGACCCGGACCCGGACCCGGACCCGGACCCGGACCCGGACCCGGACCCGGACCCGGACCTGGACCCGGACCCGGACCCTGACCCGGACCCGGACCCGGACCCGGACCCGGACCCTGACCCGGACACGGACCCGGACCCTGATCCGGATCCGGATCCGGACCCGGACCCGGACCCGGACCCGGACCCGGACCCGGACCCTGACCCTGACCCTGAACCTGACCCTGACCCTGACCCTGACCCGGACCCTGACTCTGACACTGACCCTGAAACTGACCCGGACCCGGACCCGGACCCGGACCCGGACCCGGACACGAACCCTTACCCGGACCCGGACCCGGATCCAGACCGTGACCCGGAACCGGAACCGGACCCGGACCCGGAACCGGACCCTGACCCTGTCCAAGATCCGGATCCGGACCCGGATCCGGACCCGGACCCTGACCCGGATCCGGACCCGGAACCTGACCCTGAGCCTGACCCTGACCCTGACCCAGACCCTGACTCTAACACTGACCCTGAAACTGACACGGACCCGGACCCGGACCAAGACCCTGACCCGGACCCGGACCCGGACCCGGACCATGACCCGGACCCGGACATGGACCTTGACCCGGACCAGGACCCGGACCCTCACCCAGACCCGGACCCGGACCCGGACCCGGACCCGGACCCGGACTCGGATCCTGACCCTGACCCGGACCCGGATCCGGACCTGGAACCGGACCCGGAACCGGACCCTGATCTGGACCCGGACCCGGACCCGGATCCGGACCCTGACCCGGACGCGGACCCGGACATTGACCCTGACTGTGACCCTGACCCTGACCCTGACCCTGACCCGGATCCGGATCCGGATCCGGACCCTGACTCTGACCCTGACCCAGATCCGGACCCGGACCCAGACCCTGACCCGGACCCGGACCCGGACCCGGACCCGGACCCGGACCCTGACCCTGACCCTGACCCGGACCCTGACTCTGACACTGACCCTGAAACTGACACAGACCCGGATCCAGACCCGGACCCTGACCCGGACACGGACCCGGACCCGGACCCAGACCCGGACCCGGACCCGGACCCGGACCCGGACACGGACCCGGACCCGGACCCGGACCCGGACCCGGACTAGAATCCGGACCCCGGACCCAGACCCGGACCCGGACCCTGACCGGGACCCGGACCCGGACCCTGACCCTGACCCTGACCCTGAGCCTGACCCTGACCCTGACCCTGACCCGGACCCTGACTCTGACACTGACCCTGAAACTGACACGGACCCAGACCCAGACCCTGACCGGGACCCGGACCATGACCCGGACCCGGACCCGGACCCGGACCTGGACCCTGACCCTGACCAGGACCCGGTCCCTCACCCAGACCCGGACCCGGACCCGGACCCGGACCCGGACCCGGACTCGGATCCTGACCCTGACCCGGACCCGGACCCGGAACCGGACGCGGACCCGGACCCTGACCCTGAACCTGAACCTGACCCGGACCCGGACCCGGACCGGGACCCAGACCGTGACCAGGACCATGACTCTGACTCTGACCCTGACCCAGACCCGCACCCTGACTCGGACCCGGACACGGACCCGGACCCGGACACGGACCCGGACCCGGACACGGACACGAACCCTTACCCGGACCCGGACTCGGACCCAGAAATGGACCAGGACCCGGACCCAGACCCGGACTCGGATCCTGACCCCGGACCCAGACCCAGACCCGGACCCGGACCCGGACCCGGACCCGGACCCGGACCCGGACCCGGACCCGGACCCGGACCCTGACCCGGACACGGACCCGGACCCGGACCCGGACCCGGACCCTGACCCGGACACGGACCCGGACCCTGATCCGGATCCGGATCCGGACCCGGACACGGACCCTGACCCTGACCCTGACCCTGAACCTGACCCTGACCCTGACCCTGACCCGGACCCTGACTATGACACTGACCCTGAAACTGACTCGGACCAGGACCCGGACCCGGACCCTGACCCTGACCAAGATCCGGATCCGGACCGGGACCGGGACCCGGACCTGGACCCGGACCCAGAAATGGACCAGGACCCGGACCCAGACCCGGACTCGGATCCTGACCCCGGACTCGGACCCGGACCTGCACCCTGACTCGGACCCGGACACGGACCAGGACCCGGACCGGGACACGAACCCTTACCCGGACCCGGACCCGGATCCTGACCCTGACCCGGAACCGGAACCGGACCCGGACCCGGAACCGGACCCTGACCCTGTCCAAGATCCGGATCCGGACCCGGATCAGGACCCGGACCCTGACCCGGATCCGGACCCGGACCCTGACCCTGAGCCTGACCCTGACCCGGACCCTGACTCTAACACTGACCCTGAAACTGACACGGACCCGGACCCGGACCCAGACCCTGACCCGGACCCGGACACGGACCCGGACCGGGACCGGGACCCGGACCTGGACCCGGACCCAGAAATGGACCAGGACCCGGACCCAGACCCGGACTCGGATCCTGACCCCGGACCCGGACCCAGACCCGGACCCGGACCCGGACGCGGACCCGGACCCGGACCCGGACCCGGACCCGGACCCGGACCCTGACCCGGACACGGACCCGGACCCGGACCCGGACCCGGACCCTGACCCGGACACGGACCCGGACCCTGATCCGGATCCGGATCCGGACCCGGACACGGACCCTGACCCTGACCCTGAACCTGACCCTGACCCTGACCCTGACCCGGACCCTGACTATGACACTGACCCTGAAACTGACTCGGACCAGGACCCGGACCCGGACCCTGACCCTGACCAAGATCTGGATCCGGACCGGGACCGGGACCCGGACCTGGACTCGGACCCAGAAATGGACCAGGACCCGGACCCAGACCCGGACTCGGATCCTGACCCCGGACCCGGACCCGGACCTGCACCCTGACTCGGACCCGGACACGGACCAGGACCCGGACCGGGACACGAACCCTTACCCGGGCCCGGACCCGGATCCTGACCCTGACCCGGAACCGGAACCGGACCCGGACCCGGAACCGGACCCTGACCCTGTCCAAGATCCGGATCCGGACCCGGATCCGGACCCGGACCCTGACCCGGATCCGGACCCGGACCCTGACCCTGAGCCTGACCCTGACCCGGACCCTGACTCTAACACTGACCCTGAAACTGACACGGACCCGGACCCGGACCCAGACCCTGACCCGGACCCGGACACGGACCCGGACCGGGACCGGGACCCGGACCTGGACCCGGACCCAGAAATGGACCAGGACCCGGACCCAGACCCGGACTCGGATCCTGACCCCGGACCCGGACCCAGACCCGGACCCGGACCCGGACGCGGACCCGGACCCGGACCCGGACCCGGACCCGGACCCTGACCCGGACACGGACCCGGACCCGGACCCGGACCCTGACCCGGACACGGACCCGGACCCTGACCCTGACCCTGAACCTGACCCTGACCCTGACCCTGACCCTGACCCGGACCCTGACTCTGACACTGACCCTGAAACTGACCCGGACCCGGACCCGGACCCGCACCCTGACTCGGACCCGGACACGGACCAGGACCCGGACCCGGACACGAACCCTTACCCGGACCCGGACCCGGATCCTGACCCTGACCCGGAACCGGAACCGGAACCGGACCCGGACCCGGACCCTGACCCGGACACGGACCCGGACCCTGATCCGGATCCGGATCCGGACCCGGACCCGGACCCGGACCCGGACCCGGACCCTGACCCTGACCCTGAACCTGACCCTGACCCTGACCCTGACCCGGACCCTGACTCTGACACTGACCCTGAAACTGACCCGGACCCGGACCCGGACCCGGACCCGGACACGAACCCTTACCCGGACCCGGACCCGGACCCGGATCCAGACCCTGACCCGGAACCGGAACCGGACCCGGACCCGGAACCGGACCCTGACCCTGTCCAAGATCCGGATCCGGATCCGGACCCGGATCCGGACCCGGACCCTGACCCGGATCCGGACCCGGAACCTGACCCTGAGCCTGACCCTGACCCTGACCCAGACCCTGACTCTAACACTGACCCTGAAACTGACACGGACCCGGACCCGGACCAAGACCCTGACCCGGACCCGGACCCGGACCCGGACCATGACCCGGACCCGGACATGGACCTTGACCCGGACCAGGACCCGGACCCTCACCCAGACCCGGACCCGGACCCGGACCCGGACCCGGACCCGGACTCGGATCCTGACCCTGACCCGGACCCGGATCCGGACCTGGAACCGGACCCGGAACCGGACCCTGATCTGGACCCGGACCCGGACCCGGATCTGGACCCTGACCCGGACGCGGACCCGGACATTGACCCTGACTGTGACCCTGACCCTGACCCTGACCCTGACCCGGATCCGGATCCGGATCCGGACCCTGACTCTGACCCTGACCCAGATCCGGACCCGGACCCAGACCCTGACCCGGACCCGGACCCGGACCCGGACCCGGACCCGGACCCTGACCCTGACCCTGACCCGGACCCTGACTCTGACACTGACCCTGAAACTGACACGGACCCGGATCCAGACCCGGACCCTGACCCGGACCCGGACCCGGACCCGGACCCAGACCCGGACCCGGACCCGGACCCGGACACGGACACGGACCCGGACCCGGACCCGGACCCGGACCCGGACTAGAATCCGGACCCCGGACCCAGACCCGGACCCGGACCCTGACCGGGACCCGGACCCGGACCCTGACCCTGACCCTGACCCTGAGCCTGACACTGACCCTGACCCTGACCCGGACCCTGACTCTGACACTGACCCTGAAACTGACACGGACCCAGACCCAGACCCTGACCGGGACCCGGACCATGACCCGGACCCGGACCCGGACCCGGACCTGGACCCTGACCCTGACCAGGACCCGGACCCTCACCCAGACCCGGACCCGGACCCGGACCCGGACCCGGACCCGGACTCGGATCCTGACCCTGACCCGGACCCGGACCCGGAACCGGACGCGGACCCGGACCCTGACCCTGAACCTGAACCTGACCCGGACCCGGAGCCGGACCGGGACCCAGACCGTGACCAGGACCATGACTCTGACTCTGACCCTGACCCAGACCCGCACCCTGACTCGGACCCGGACACGGACCCGGACCCGGACACGGACCCGGACCCGGACACGGACACGAACCCTTACCCGGACCCGGACTCGGACCCAGAAATGGACCAGGACCCGGACCCAGACCCGGACTCGGATCCTGACCCCGGACCCAGACCCAGACCCGGACCCGGACCCGGACCCGGACCCGGACCCGGACCCGGACCCGGACCCGGACCCGGACCCTGACCCGGACACGGACCCGGACCCGGACCCGGACCCGGACCCTGACCCGGACACGGACCCGGACCCTGATCCGGATCCGGATCCGGACCCGGACACGGACCCTGACCCTGACCCTGAACCTGACCCTGACCCTGACCCTGACCCGGACCCTGACTATGACACTGACCCTGAAACTGACTCGGACCAGGACCCGGAACCGGACCCTGACCCTGACCAAGATCCGGATCCGGACCGGGACCGGGACCCGGACCTGGACCCGGACCCGGACCCAGAAATGGACCAGGACCCGGACCCAGACCCGGACTCGGATCCTGACCCCGGACCCGGACCCGGACCTGCACCCTGACTCGGACCCGGACACGGACCAGGACCCGGACCGGGACACGAACCCTTACCCGGACCCGGACCCGGATCCTGACCCTGACCCGGAACCGGAACCGGACCCGGACCCGGAACCGGACCCTGACCCTGTCCAAGATCCGGATCCGGACCCGGATCCGGACCCGGACCCTGACCCGGATCCGGACCCGGACCCTGACCCTGAGCCTGACCCTGACCCGGACCCTGACTCTAACACTGACCCTGAAACTGACACGGACCCGGACCCGGACCCAGACCCTGACCCGGACCCGGACACGGACCCTGACCCGGACACGGACCCGGACCCTGACCCTGACCCTGAACCTGACCCTGACCCTGACCCTGACCCTGACCCGGACCCTGACTCTGACACTGACCCTGAAACTGACCCGGACCCGGACCCGGACCCGCACCCTGACTCGGACCCGGACACGGACCAGGACCCGGACCCGGACACGAACCCTTACCCGGACCCGGACCCGGATCCTGACCCTGACCCGGAACCGGAACCGGAACCGGACCCGGAACCGGACCCTGACCCTGTCCAAGATCCGGATCCGGACCCGGATCCGGACCCGGACCCTGACCCGGATCCGGACCCGGACCCTGACCCTGAGCCTGACCCTGACCCTGACCCGGACCCTGACTCTAACACTGACCCTGAAACTGACACGGACCCGGACCCTGACCAAGACCCTGACCCGGACCCGGACCCGGACCCGGACCATGACCCGGACCCGGACATGGACCTTGACCCGGACCAGGACCCGGAACCTCACCCAGACCCGGACCCGGACCCGGACCCGGACCCGGACCCGGACCCGGACCCGGACTCGGATCCTGACCCTGACCCGGACCCGGACCCGGAACCGGACCCGGACCCGGACCCTGACACGGACCCGGACCCGGACCCGGACCCTGACCCGGACACGGACACGGACCCTGATCCGGATCCGGATCCGGACAAGGACACGGACCCTGACCCTGACCCTGACCCTGACCCTGACCCTGACCCTGACCCTGACCCTGACCCTGACCCTGACCCTGACCCTGACCCGGACCCTGACTCTGACACTGACCCTGAAACTGACCCGGACCCGGACCCGGACCCGCACCCTGACTCGGACCCGGACACGGACCCGGACACGGACCCGGACACGAACCCGTACCCGTACCCGTACCCGGACCTGGATCCTGACCCTGACCCGGAACCGGAACCGGACCCGGACCCGGAACCGGACCCTGACCCTGTCCAAGATCCGGATCCGGACCCGGACCCGGACCCGGACCCTGACCCGGATCCGGACCCAGACCCTTACCCTGAGCCTGACCCTGACCCTGACCCGGACCCTGACCCTAACACTGACCCTGAAACTGACACGGACACGGACACGGACCCAGACCCTGACCCGGACCCGGACCCGGACCATGACCCGGACCCGGACCCGGACCCGGACCGGGACCGGGACCCGGACCTGGACCCGGACCCAGAAATGGACCAGGACCCGGACCCAGACCCGGACTCGGATCCTGACCCCGGACCCGGACCCAGACCCGGACCCGGACCCGGACCCGGACACGGACACGGACACGGACCCTGACCCGGACACGGACCCGGACCCGGACACGGACCCGGACCCTGACCCGGACACGGACCCGGACCCTGATCCGCATCCGGATCCGGACCCGGACCCGGACACGGACCCTGACCCTGACCCTGACCCTGACCCTAACCCTGACCCTGACCCGGACCCCGACTCTGACACTGACCCTGAAACTGACTCGGACCAGGACCCGGACCCGGACCCTGACCCTGACCAAGATCCGGATCCGGACCGGGACCGGGACCCGGACCTGGACCCGGACCCAGAAATGGACCAGGACCCGGACCCAGACCCGGACTCGGATCCTGACCACGTACCCGGACCCAGACCCGGACCCGGACCCGGACCCGGACCCGGACCCGGACCCGGACCCGGACCCGGACCTGGACCCGGACCCGGACCCTGACCCGGACACGGACCCGGACCCGGACCCTGACCCTGACCCTGACCCTGACCCTGACCCTGACCCTGACCCGGACCCTGACTCTGACACTGACCCTGAAACTGACCCGGACCCGGACCCGGACCCGCACCCTGACTCGGACCCGGACACGGACCAGGACCCGGACCCGGACACGAACCCTTACCCGGACCCGGACCCGGATCCTGACCCTGACCCGGAACCGGAACCGGACCCGGACCCGGAACCGGACCCTGACCCTGTCCAAGATCCGGATCCGGACCCGGATCCGGACCCGGACCCTGACCCGGATCCGGACCCGGACCCTGACCCTGAGCCTGAGCCTGACCCTGACCCTGACCCAGACCCTGACTCTAAGACTGACCCTGAAACTGACCCGGACCCGGACCCGGACCAAGACCCTGACCCGGACCCGGACCCGGACCCGGACCATGACCCGGACCCGGACATGGACCTTGACCCGGACCAGGACCCGGACCCTCACCCAGACCCGGACCCGGACCCGGACCCGGACCCGGACCCGGACCCGGACTCGGATCCTGACCCTGACCCGGACCCGGACCCGGATCCGGACCTGGACCCGGACCCGGACCCGGAACCGGACCCTGACCCTGACCCTGACCCGGACCCTGACTCTGACACTGACCCTGAAACTGACCCGGACCCGGACCCGGACCCGCACCCTGACTCGGACCCGGACACGGACCAGGACCCGGACCCGGACACGAACCCTTACCCGGACCCGGACCCGGATCCTGACCCTGACCCGGAACCGGAACCGGACCCGGACCCGGAACCGGACCCTGACCCTGTCCAAGATCCGGATCCGGACCCGGATCCGGACCCGGACCCTGACCCGGATCCGGACCTGGACCCTGACCCTGACCCTGACCCTGACCCTGACCCAGACCCTGACTCTAACACTGACCCTGAAACTGACACGGACCCGGACCCGGACCAAGACCCTGACCCGGACCCGGACCCGGACCCGGACCATGACCCGGACCCGGACATGGACCTTGACCCGGACCAGGACCCGGACCCTCACCCAGACCCGGACCCGGACCCGGACCCGGACCCGGACCCGGACCCGGACTCGGATCCTGACCCTGACCCGGACCCGGATCCGGACCTGGACCCGGACCCGGACCCGGAACCGGACCCTGATCTGGACCCGGACCCGGACCCGGATCCGGACCCTGACCCGGACGCGGACCCGGACATTGACCCTGACTGTGACCCTGACCCTGACCCTGACCCTGACCCGGATCCGGATCCGGACCCTGACTCTGACCCTGACCCAGATCCGGACCCGGACCCAGACCCTGACCCGGACCCGGACCCGGACCCGGACCCGGACCCGGACCCGGACCCGGACCCTGACCCTGACCCTGACCCGGACCCTGACTCTGACACTGACCCTGAAACTGACACGGACCCGGATCCAGACCCGGACCCTGACCCGGACCCGGACCCGGACCCGGACCCAGACCCGGACCCGGACCCGGACCCGGACCCGGACCCGGACCCGGACCCGGACCCCGACCCGGACCCGGACCCGGACTAGAATCCGGACCCCGGACCCAGACCCGGACCCGGACCCTGACCGGGACCCGGACCCGGACCCTGACCCTGACCCTGACCCTGAGCCTGACACTGACCCTGACCCTGACCCGGACCCTGACTCTGACACTGACCCTGAAACTGACACGGACCCGGACCCAGACCCTGACCGGGACCCGGACCATGACCCGGACCCGGACCCGGAACCGGACCTGGACCCTGACCCTGACCAGGACCCGGACCCTCACCCAGACCCGGACCCGGACCCGGACCCGGACCCGGACCCGGACCCGGACCCGGACTCGGATCCTGACCCTGACCCGGACCCGGACCCGGAACCGGACGCGGACCCGGACCCTGACCCTGAACCTGACCCTGACCCTGACCCGGACCCGGACCCGGACCCGGACCCGGACTCGGATCCTGACCCTGACCCGGACCCGGACCCGGAACCGGACGCAGACCCGGACCCGGACCCTCACCCAGACCCAGACCCGGACCCGGACCCGGACCCGGACTAGGATCCTGACCCAGACCCGCACCCTGACTCGGACCCGGACACGGACCCGGACCCGGACCCGGACCCGGACCCGGACACGGACCCGGACACGGACCCGGACCCGGACCCTGACCCGGACACGGACCCGGACCCGGACCCGGACCCGGACCCTGACCCGGACACGGACCCGGACCCTGATCCGGATCCGGATCCGGACCCGGACACGGACCCTGACCCTGACCCTGAACCTGACCCTGACCCTGACCCAGACCCGGACCCCGACTCTGACACTGACCCTGAAACTGACTCGGACCAGGACCCGGACCCGGACCCTGACCCTGACCAAGATCCGGATCCGGACCGGGACCGGGACCCGGACCTGAACCCGGACCCAGAAATGGACCAGGACCCGGACCCAGACCCAGACTCGGATCCTGACCCCGGACCCGGACCCAGCCCCGGACCCGGACCCAGCCCCGGACCCGGACCCAGACCCGGACCCGGACCCGGACCCGGACCCGGACCCGGACCCGGACCCGGACCCGGACCCTGACCCGGACACGGACCCGGACCCGGACCCGGACCCTGACCCGGACATGGACCCGGACCCTGACCCTGACCCTGAACCTGACCCTGACCCTGACCCTGACCCGGACCCTGACTCTGACACTGACCCTGAAACTGACCCGGACCCGGACCCGGACCCGCACCCTGACTCGGACCCGGACACGGACCAGGACCCGGACCCGGACACGAACCCTTACCCGGACCCGGACCCGGATCCTGACCCTGACCCGGAACCGGAACCGGAACCGGACCCGGAACCGGACCCTGACCCTGTCCAAGATCCGGATCCGGACCCGGATCCGGACCCGGACCCTGACCCGGATCCGGACCCGGACCCTGACCCTGAGCCTGACCCTGACCCTGACCCGGACCCTGACTCTAACACTGACCCTGAAACTGACACGGACCCGGACCCGGACCAAGACCCTGACCCGGACCCGGACCCGGACCCGGACCATGACCCGGACCCGGACATGGACCTTGACCCGGACCAGGACCCGGAACCTCACCCAGACCCGGACCCGGACCCGGACTCGGATCCTGACCCTGGCCCGGACCCGGATCCGGACCTGGACCCGGACCCGGAACCGGACCCTGATCCGGACCCGGACCCGGAACCGGATCCGGACCCTGACCCTGACCCTGACCCTGACCCTGACCCTGACCCGGACCCTGACTCTGACACTGACCCTGAAACTGACCCGGACCCGGACCCGGACCCGCACCCTGACTCGGACCCGGACACGGACCCGGACACGGACCCGGACACGAACCCGTACCCGTACCCGGACCTGGATCCTGACCCTGACCCGGAACCGGAACCGGACCCGGAACCGGAACCGGACCCTGACCCTGTCCAAGATCCGGATCCGGACCCGGACCCGGACCCGGACCCTGACCCGGATCCGGACCCAGACCCTTACCCTGAGCCTGACCCTGACCCTGACCCGGACCCTGACCCTAACACTGACCCTGAAACTGACACGGACCCGGACCCGGACCCAGACCCTGACCCGGACCCGGACCCGGACCATGACCCGGACCCGGACCCGGACCCGGACCGGGACCGGGACCCGGACCTGGACCCGGACCCAGAAATGGACCAGGACCCGGACCCAGACCCGGACTCGGATCCTGACCCCGGACCCGGACCCAGACCCGGACCCGGACCCGGACCCGGACACGGACCCGGACACGGACACGGACCATGACCCGGACACGGACCCGGACCCGGACCCGGACCCGGACCCTGACCCGGACACGGACCCGGACCCTGATCCGCATCCGGATCCGGACCCGGACCCGGACACGGACCCTGACCCTGACCCTGACCCTGACCCTAACCCTGACCCTGACCCGGACCCCGACTCTGACACTGACCCTGAAACTGACTCGGACCAGGACCCGGACCCGGACCCTGACCCTGACCAAGATCCGGATCCGGACCGGGACCGGGACCCGGACCTGGACCCGGACCCAGAAATGGACCAGGACCCGGACCCAGACCCGGACTCGGATCCTGACCACGTACCCGGACCCAGACCCGGACCCGGACCCGGACCCGGACCCGGACCCGGACCCGGACCCGGACCCGGACCTGGACCCGGACCCGGACCCTGACCCGGACACGGACCCGGACCCGGACCCTGACCCTGACCCTGAACCTGACCCTGACCCTGACCCTGACCCGGACCCTGACTCTGACACTGACCCTGAAACTGACCCGGACCCGGACCCGGACCCGCACCCTGACTCGGACCCGGACACGGACCAGGACCCGGACCCGGACACGAACCCTTACCCGGACCCGGACCCGGATCCTGACCCTGACCCGGAACCGGAACCGGACCCGGACCCGGAACCGGACCCTGACCCTGTCCAAGATCCGGATCCGGACCCGGATCCGGACCCGGACCCTGACCCGGATCCGGACCCGGACCCTGACCCTGAGCCTGACCCTGACCCTGACCCAGACCCTGACTCTAACACTGACCCTGAAACTGACACGGACCCGGACCCGGACCAAGACCCTGACCCGGACCCGGACCCGGACCCGGACCCGGACCATGACCCGGACCCGGACATGGACCTTGACCCGGACCAGGACCCGGACCCTCACCCAGACCCGGACCCGGACCCGGACCCGGACCCGGACCCGGACCCGGACCCGGACTCGGATCCTGACCCTGACCCGGACCCGGATCCGGACCTGGACCCGGACCCGGACCCGGAACCGGACCCTGACCCTGACCCTGACCTGGACCCTGACTCTGACACTGACCCTGAAACTGACCCGGACCCGGACCCGGACCCGCACCCTGACTCGGACCCGGACACGGACCAGGACCCGGACCCGGACACGAACCCTTACCCGGACCTGGACCCGGATCCTGACCCTGACCCGGAACCGGAACCGGACCCGGACCCGGAACCGGACCCTGACCCTGTCCAAGATCCGGATCCGGACCCGGATCCGGACCCGGAACCTGACCCGGATCCGGACCCGGACCCTGACCCTGAGCCTGACCCTGACCCTGACCCAGACCCTGACTCTAACACTGACCCTGAAACTGACACGGACCCGGACCCGGACCAAGACCCTGACCCGGACCCGGACCCGGACCCGGACCATGACCCGGACCCGGACATGGACCTTGACCCGGACCAGGACCCGGACCCTCACCCAGACCCGGACCCGGACCGGGACCCGGACCCGGACCCGGACCCGGACTCGGATCCTGACCCTGACCCGGACCCGGATCCGGACCCTGACCCGGACGCGGACCCGGACATTGACCCTGACTGTGACCCTGACCCTGACCCTGACCCTGACCCGGATCCGGATCCGGACCCTGACTCTGACCCTGACCCAGATCCGGACCCGGACCCAGACCCTGACCCGGACCCGGACCCGGACCCGGACCCGGACCCGGACCCGGACCCGGACCCGGACCCTGACCCTGACCCTGACCCGGACCCTGACTCTGACACTGACCCTGAAACTGACACGGACCCGGATCCAGACCCGGACCCTGACCCGGACCCGGACCCGGACCCGGACCCAGACCCGGACCCGGACCCGGACCCGGACCCGGACCCGGACCCGGACCCGGACCCGGACCCGGACCCGGACTAGAATCCGGACCCCGGACCCAGACCCGGACCCGGACCCTGACCGGGACCCGGACCCGGACCCTGACCCTGACCCTGACCCTGAGCCTGACACTGACCCGGACCCGGACCCGGACCCGGACTCGGATCCTGACCCTGACCCGGACCCGGACCCGGAACCGGACGCGGACCCGGACCCGGACCCTCACCCAGACCCAGACCCGGACCCGGACCCGGACCCGGACTCGGATCCTGACCCAGACCCGCACCCTGACTCGGACCCGGACACGGACCCGGACCCGGACCCGGACCCGGACACGGACACGGACACGAACCCTTACCCGGACCCGGACTCGGACCCAGAAATGGACCAGGACCCGGACCCAGACCCGGACTCGGATCCTGACCCCGGACCCAGACCCAGACCTGGACCCGGACCCGGATCCGGACCCGGACCCTGACCCGGATCCGGACCCGGACCCTGACCCGGATCCGGACCCGGACCCTGACTCTAACACTGACCCTGAAACTGACACGGACCCGGACCCGGACCCAGACCCTGACCCGGACCCGGACCCGGACCCGGACCCGGACCGGGACCGGGACCCGGACCTGGACCCGGACCCAGAAATGGACCAGGACCCGGACCCAGACCCGGACTCGGATCCTGACCCCGGACCCGGACCCAGACCCGGAACCGGACCCGGACCCGGACCCGGACCCGGACCCGGACCCGGACCCTGACCCGGACACGGACCCGGACCCGGACCCGGACCCGGACCCTGACCCGGACACGGACCCGGACCCTGATCCGGATCCGGATCCGGACCCGGACACGGACCCTGACCCTGACCCTGAAGCTGACCCTGACCCTGACCCTGACCCGGACCCCGACTCTGACACTGACCCTGAAACTGACTCGGACCAGGACCCGGACCCGGACCCTGACCCTGACCAAGATCCGGATCCGGACCGGGACCGGGACCCGGACCTGGACCCGGACCCAGAAATGGACCAGGACCCGGACCCAGACCCGGACTCGGATCCTGACCCGGGACCCGGACCCAGCCCCGGACCCGGACCCGGACCCGGACCCGGACCCGGACCCGGACCCGGACCCGGACCCGGACCCGGACCCGGACCCGGACCCGGACCCTGACCCGGACACGGACCCGGACACGGACCCTGACCCGGACACGGACCCGGACCCTGACCCTGACCCTGAACCTGACCCTGACCCTGACCCTGACCCTGACCCGGACCCTGACTCTGACACTGACCCTGAAACTGACCCGGACCCGGACCCGGACCCGCACCCTGACTTGGACCCGGACACGGACCAGGACCCGGACCCGGACACGAACTCTTACCCGGACCCGGACCCGGATCCTGACCCTGACCCGGAACCGGAACCGGAACCGGACCCGGAACCGGACCCTGACCCTGTCCAAGATCCGGATCCGGATCCGGACCCGGATCCGGACCCGGACCCTGACCCGGATCCGGACCCGGACCCTGACCCTGAGCCTGACCCTGACCCTGACCCGGACCCTGACCCTAACACTGACCCTGAAACTGACACGGACCTGGACCCGGACCCAGACCCTGACCCGGACCCGGACCCGGACCATGACCCGGACCCGGACCTGGACCCTGACCCGGACCAGGACCCGGACCCTCACCCAGACCCGGACCCGGACCCGGACCCGGACCCGGACCCGGACCCGGACCCGGACCCGGACTCGGAACCTGACCCTGACCTGGACCCGGACCCGGACCTGGACCCGGACCCGGAACCGGACCCTGACCCGGACCCGGACCCGGACCCGTACCCGGACCCGGACCCGGACCCTGACCCGGACGCGGACCCGGACACTGACCCTGACTGTGACCCTGACCCTGACCCTGACCCTGACCCGGATCCGGACCCTGACTCTGACCCTGACAATGACACTGACACAGACCCGGACCCGGACCAGGACCCTGACCCTGACCCTGACCCAGATCCAGACCCTGACCCTGACCCTGACCCTGACCCTGACTCTGACCCTGACCCTGACTCTGACACTGACCCTGAAACTGACCCGGACCCGGACCCGGACCCAGACCCTGACCCGGACCCGGACCCAGACCCTGACCCGGACCCGGACCCGGACCCGGACCATGACCCGGACCCGGACCTGGACCCTGACCCGGACCAGGACCCGGACCCTCGCCCAGACCCGGACCCGGACCCGGACCCGGACCCGGACCCGGACCCGGACCCGGACTCGGATCCTGACCCTGACGCGGACCCGGATCCGGACCTGGACCCGGACCCGGACCCGGATGCGGACCCTGACCCGAACCCGGACCCGGACCCGGACCCGGACCCTGACCCGGACGCGGACCCGGACACTGACCCTGACTGTGACCCTGACCTTGACCCTGACCCTAACCCTGACCCTGACCCTGTACCTGACCTGGACCCGGACCCGGAACCTGACAATGACACTGACCCTGAAACTGACACGGAACCGGACCCGGACCCGGACCCGGACCCGGACCCTGACACAGACCCGGACCCTGAAACTGACCCTGACCCGGACCCGGACCCTGACCCGGACCCGGACCCGGACACGGACCCAGACCCTGACCCGGACCCGGACCCGGACCCGGACCCGGACCCGGACCTGGACCCTGACCCTGACACTGACCCTGAAACTGACACGGACCCGGATCCAGACCCGGACCCTGACCCTGACCCGGACCCGGACCCAGACCCGGACCCGGACCCGGACTCGGACCCGGACCCGGACCCGGACCCGGACCCGGACCCGGACCCGGACTAGAATCCGGACCCCGGACCCAGACCCGGACCCGGACCCTGACCGGGACCCGGACCCGGACCCGGACCCTGACCCTGACCCTGACCCTGAGCCTGACCCTGACCCTGACCCTGACCCTGACCCGGACCCTGACTCTGACACTGACCCTGAAACTGACACGGACCCGGACCCAGACCCTGACCGGGACCCGGACCATGACCCGGACCCGGACCCGGACCTGGACCCTGACCCTGACCAGGACCCGGACCCTCACCCAGACCCGGACCCGGACCCGGAACCGGACCCGGACCCGGACCCTGACACGGACCCGGACCCGGACACGGACACGGACCCTGACCCGGACACGGACACGGACCCTGATCCGGATCCGGATCCGGATCCGGACAAGGACACGGACCCTGACCCTGACCCTGACCCTGACCCTGACCCTGACCCTGACCCTGACCCTGACCCTGACCCTGACCCTGACCCTGACCCTGACCCTGACCCGGACCCTGACTCTGACACTGACCCTGAAACTGACCCGGACCCGGACCCGGACCCGCACCCTGACTCGGACCCGGACACGGACCCGGACACGGACCCGGACACGAACCCGGACCCGGACCCGGACCTGGATCCTGACCCGGACCCGGACCCGGAACCGGAACCGGAACCGGAACCGGACCCTGACCCTGTCCAAGATCCGGATCCGGACCCGGACCCGGACCCGGACCCTGACCCGGATCCGGACCCAGACCCTTACCCTGAGCCTGACCCTGACCCTGACCCGGACCCTGACCCTAACACTGACCCTGAAACTGACACGGACCCGGACCCGGACCCAGACCCTGACCCGGACCCGGACCCGGACCATGACCCGGACCCGGACCTGGACCCGGACCCGGACCAGGACCCGGACCCGGACTCGGAACCTGACCCTGACCCGGACCCGGACCCGGACCTGGACCCGGACCCGGAACCGGACCCTGACCCGGACCCGGACCCGGACCCGTACCCGGACCCGGACCCGGACCCTGACCCGGACGCGGACCCGGACACTGACCCTGACTGTGACCCTGACCCTGACCCTGACCCTGACCCGGATCCGGACCCTGACTCTGACCCTGACAATGACACTGACACAGACCCGGACCCGGACCAGGACCCTGACCCTGACCGAGATCCGGACCCTGACCCTGACCCTGACCCTGACCCTGACTCTGACCCTGACCCTGACTCTGACACTGACCCTGAAACTGACCCGGACCCGGACCCGGACCCAGACCCTGACCCGGACCCGGACCCGGACCCGGACCATGACCCGGACCCGGACCTGGACCCTGACCCGGACCAGGACCCGGACCCTCGCCCAGACCCGGACCCGGACCCGGACCCGGACCCGGACTCGGATCCTGACCCTGACGCGGACCCGGATCCGGACCTGGACCCGGACCCGGACCCGGATGCGGACCCTGACCCGAACCCGGACCCGGACCCGGACCCGGACCCTGACCCGGACGCGGACCCGGACACTGACCCTGACTGTGACCCTGACCTTGACCCTGACCCTGACCCTAACCCTGACCCTGACCCTGAACCTGACCTGGACCCGGACCCGGACCCTGACAATGACACTGACCCTGAAACTGACTCTGACCCTGACCCTGACTCTGACACTGACCCTGAAACTGACCCGGACCCGGAC
Source organism: Arizona elegans (assembly GCA_022577455.1). Lineage (NCBI taxonomy): Eukaryota > Metazoa > Chordata > Lepidosauria > Squamata > Colubridae > Arizona > Arizona elegans. Next base: position 1,828,894 of record JAKOOJ010000026.1, read on the forward strand.
CCGGACCCAGACCCTGACCCGGACCCGGACCTGGACCCGGACCATGACCCGGACCCGGACCTGGACCCTGACCCGGACCAGGACCCGGACCCTCGCCCAGACCCGGACCCGGACCCGGACCCGGACCCGGACCCGGACTCGGATCCTGACCCTGACGCGGACCCGGATCCGGACCTGGACCCGGACCCGGACCCGGATGCGGACCCTGACCCGTACCCGGACCCGGACCCGGACCCGGACCCTGACCCGGACGCGGACCCGGACACTGACCCTGACTGTGACCCTGACCTTGACCCTGACCCTAACCCTGACCCTGACCCTGTACCTGACCTGGACCCGGACCCGGACCCTGACAATGACACTGACCCTGAAACTGACACGGAACCGGACCCGGACCCTGACCCGGACCCGGACCCTGACACAGACCCGGACCGTGAAACTGACCCGGAACTGGACCCGGACCCTGACCCGGACCCGGAACTGGACCCAGACCCTGACCCGGACCCGGACCCGGACCCGGACCCGGACCCAGACCCTGACCCGGACCCGGACCCGGACCCGGACCCAGGCCCAGACCTGGACCCTGACCCTGACCCTGACCCTGACCCTGACCCTGACCCAGACCCTGACTCTGACACAGACCCTGAAACTGACTCGGACCAGAACCCGGACCCGGACCCTGACCCTGACCAAGATCCGGATCCGGACCGGAACCGGGACCCGGACCCTGACCCTGACCAAGATCCGGATCCGGACCGGAACCGGAACCGGGACCGGGACCTGGACCCGGACCCAGACATGGACCAGGACCCAGACCCTGACCCGGACTCGGATCCTGACCCCGGACCCGGACCCGGACCCGGACCCTGACCCGGACACGGACCCGGACCTGGACCCGGACCCGGACCCTGACCCGGAAACGGACCTGGACCCTGATCCGGATCCGGACCCGGACCCGGACACGGACCCTGTCCCTGACCCTGACCCTGACCCTGACCCTGACCCTGACCCAGACCCTGACTCTGACACTGACCATGAAACTGACCCGGACCCGGACCCGGACCCGCACCCTGACTCGGACCCGGACACGGACCCGGACCCGGACACGAACCCTTACCCGGACCCGGACCCGGATCCTGACCCTGACCCGGAAATGGAACCGGAACCGGAACCGGACCCTGACCCTGTCCAAGATCCGGATCCGGACCCGGATCCGGACCCGGACCCTGACCCGGATCCGGACCCGGACCCTGATCCTGAGCCTGACCCTGACCCTGACCCGGACCCTGACTCTAACACTGACCCAGAAACTGACACGGACCCGGACCCGGACCCAGACCCTGACCCGGACCCGGACCCGGACCCAGAAATGGACCAGGACCCGGACCCAGACCCGGACTCGGATCCTGACCCCGGACCCGGACCCAGACCCGGACCCGGACCCGGACCCGGACCCGGACTCGGACCCGGACCCTGACCCGGACACGGACACGGACACGGACCCGGACCCGGACCCTGACCCGGACACGGACCCGGACCCTGATCCGGATCCGGATCCGGACCCGGACACGGACCCTGACCCTGACCCTGACCCTGACCCTGACCCTGACCCTGACCCGGACCCCGACTCTGACACTGACCCTGAAACTGACTCGGACCAGGACCCGGACCCGGACCCTGACCCTGACCAAGATCCGGATCCGGACCGGGACCGGGACCCGGACCTGGACCCGGACCCAGAAATGGACCAGGACCCGGACACAGACCCGGACTCGGATCCTGACCCCGGACCCGGACCCAGACCCGGACCCGGACCCGGACCCGGACCCGGACCCGGACCCGGACCCTGACCCGGACACGGACCCGGACACGGACACGGACCCTGACCCGGACACGGACCCGGACCCTGATCCGGATCCGGATCCGGACACGGACCCGGACCCGGACCCGGACCCGGACCCGGACCCTGACCCTGACCCTGACCCTGACCCTGACCCTGACCCTGACCCTGACCCGGACCCTGACTCTGACACTGACCCTGAAACTGATCCGGACCCGGACCCGGACCCGCACCCTGACTCGGACACCGACACGGACCAGGACCCGGACCCGGACACGAACCCTTACCCGGACCCGGACCCGGATCCTGACCCTGACCCGGAACCGGAACCGGAACCGGACCCGGAACCGGACCCTGACCCTGTCCAAGATCCGGATCCGGACCCGGATCCGGACCCGGACCCTGACCCGGATCCGGACCCGGACCCTGACCCTGACCCTGAGCCTGACCCTGACCCTGACCCGGACCCTGACACTAACACTGACCCTGAAACTGACACGGACCCGGACCCGGACCAAGACCCTGACCCGGACCCGGACCCGGACCCGGACCATGACCCGGACCCGGACATGGACCTTGACCCGGACCAGGACCCGGAACCTCACCCAGACCCGGACCCGGACCCGGACCCGGACCCGGACCCGGACTCGGATCCTGACCCTGACCCGGACCCGGATCCGGACCTGGACCCGGACCCGGAACCGGACCCTGATCCGGACCCGGACCCGGACCCGGATCCGGACCCTGACCCGGACGCGGACCCGGACATTGACCCTGACTGTGACCCTGACCCTGACCCTGACCCGGATCCGGATCCGGACCCTGACTCTGACCCTGACCCAGATCCGGACCCGGACCCAGACCCTGACCCAGACCCGGACCCGGACCCGGACCCGGACCCGGACCCAGAAATGGACCAGGACCCGGACCCAGACCCGGACTCGGATCCTGACCCCGGACCCGGACCCAGACCCGGACCCGGACCCGGACCCGGACCCGGACTCGGACCCGGACCCTGACCCGGACACGGACACGGACACGGACCCGGACCCGGACCCTGACCCGGACACGGACCCGGACCCTGATCCGGATCCGGATCCGGACCCGGACACGGACCCTGACCCTGACCCTGACCCTGACCCTGACCCTGACCCTGACCCGGACCCCGACTCTGACACTGACCCTGAAACTGACTCGGACCAGGACCCGGACCCGGACCCTGACCCTGACCAAGATCCGGATCCGGACCGGGACCGGGACCCGGACCTGGACCCGGACCCAGAAATGGACCAGGACCCGGACACAGACCCGGACTCGGATCCTGACCCCGGACCCGGACCCAGACCCGGACCCGGACCCGGACCCGGACCCGGACCCGGACCCGGACCCTGACCCGGACACGGACCCGGACACGGACACGGACCCTGACCCGGACACGGACCCGGACCCTGATCCGGATCCGGATCCGGACACGGACCCGGACCCGGACCCGGACCCGGACCCGGACCCTGACCCTGACCCTGACCCTGACCCTGACCCTGACCCTGACCCTGACCCGGACCCTGACTCTGACACTGACCCTGAAACTGATCCGGACCCGGACCCGGACCCGCACCCTGACTCGGACACCGACACGGACCAGGACCCGGACCCGGACACGAACCCTTACCCGGACCCGGACCCGGATCCTGACCCTGACCCGGAACCGGAACCGGAACCGGACCCGGAACCGGACCCTGACCCTGTCCAAGATCCGGATCCGGACCCGGATCCGGACCCGGACCCTGACCCGGATCCGGACCCGGACCCTGACCCTGACCCTGAGCCTGACCCTGACCCTGACCCGGACCCTGACACTAACACTGACCCTGAAACTGACACGGACCCGGACCCGGACCAAGACCCTGACCCGGACCCGGACCCGGACCCGGACCATGACCCGGACCCGGACATGGACCTTGACCCGGACCAGGACCCGGAACCTCACCCAGACCCGGACCCGGACCCGGACCCGGACCCGGACCCGGACTCGGATCCTGACCCTGACCCGGACCCGGATCCGGACCTGGACCCGGACCCGGAACCGGACCCTGATCCGGACCCGGACCCGGACCCGGATCCGGACCCTGACCCGGACGCGGACCCGGACATTGACCCTGACTGTGACCCTGACCCTGACCCTGACCCGGATCCGGATCCGGACCCTGACTCTGACCCTGACCCAGATCCGGACCCGGACCCAGACCCTGACCCAGACCCGGACCCGGACCCGGACCCTGACCCTGACCCTGACCCGGACCCTGACTCTGACACTGACCCTGAAACTGACACGGACCCGGATCCAGACCCGGACCTTGACCCGGACCCGGACCCGGACCCAGACCCTGACCCGGACCCGGACCCGGACCCGGACCCGGACCCGGACCCGGACCCGGACCCGGACCCGGACTAGAATCCGGACCCCGGACCCAGACCCGGACCCGGACCCTGACCGGGACCCGGACCCGGACCCGGACCCGGACCCGGACCCTGACCCTGACCCTGACCCTGAGCCTGAGCCTGACCCTGACCCTGACCCTGACCCTGACCCTGACCCTGACCCGGACCCTGACTCTGACACTGACCCTGAAACTGACACGGACCCGGACCCAGACCCTGACCGGGACCCGGACCATGACCCGGACCCGGACCCGGACCTGGACCCTGACCCTGACCAGGACCCGGACCCTCACCCAGACTCGGACCCGGACCCGGACCCGGACCCGGACCCGGACCCGGACTCGGATCCTGACCCTGACCCGGACCCGGACCCTGACCCGGACCCGGACCCGGAACCGGACCCGGACCCGGACCCGGACCCGGACCCGGACCCTGACCCGGACACGGACACGGACCCTGATCCGGATCCGGATCCGGACAAGGACACGGACCCTGACCCTGACCCTGACCCTGACCCTGACCCTGACCCTGACCCTGACCCGGACCCTGACTCTGACACTGACCCTGAAACTGACCCGGACACGAACCCGTACCCGTACCCGGACCTGGATCCTGACCCTGACCCGGAACCGGAACCGGACCCTGACCCTGTCCAAGATCCGGATCCGGACCCTGACCCTGACCCGGACCCTAACCCTGACCCTGACCCTGAACCTGACCTGGACCCGGACCCGGACCCTGACTATGACACTGACCCTGAAACTGACACGGAACCGGAACCGGACCCTGACACAGACCCGGACCCTGACACAGACCCGGACCCTGAAACTGACCCGGAACCGGACCCGGACCCGGAACCTGACCCGGACCCGGACCCGGACCCAGACCCTGACCCGGACCCGGACCCGGACCCGGACCCGGACCCGGACCCAGACCCGGACCCGGACCCTGACCCTGACCCTGACCCTGACCCTGACCCTGACGCTGACCCTGACCCTGACCCTGACCCAGACCCTGACTCTGACACTGACCCTGAAACTGACTCGGACCAGGACCCGGACCTGGACCCTGACCCTGACCAAGATCCGGATCCGGACCGGGACCGGGACCGGGACCGGGACCCGGACCCGGACCCGGACCCAGACATCGACCAGGAACCGGACCCGGACCCGGACCCAGACCCGGACCAAGACCCGGACCCGGACCCGGACCCGGACCCTGACCCGGACACAGACCCCGACCCTGATCCGGATCCGGACGCGGACCCAGACACTGACCCTGACTGTGACCCTGACCCTGACCCTGATCCTGACCCGGATCCGGACCCTGACTCTGACCCTGACAATGACACTGACACAGACCCAGACCCGGACCAGGACCCTGACCCTGACCCAGATCCGGACCCGGACCCGGACCCGGACCCTGACCCGGACCCGGACCCTGACCCTGACATGCACCCTAACTCTAACACTGACCCTGAAACTGACCCGGACCCGGACCCGGACCCGAACCCTGAACCGGACCCGGACCCGGATCCTTACACGGACCAGGACACGGACCCTTACCCGGACCCGGACCCGGACCCGAACCCGGACCCTGACCCTGACCCTGACCCTGACCCTGACCCTGACCTGGACCCTGACTCTGACACTGACCCTGAAACTGACACGGACCCGGACACGGACCCGGACACGGACCCGGACACGGACCCGGACACGAACCCTTACCGGGACCCGGACCCGGATCCTGACCCTGACCCGGACCCGGACCCGGACCCTGACCCGGACGCGGACCCAGACACTGACCCTGACTGTGACCCTGAACCTGACCCTGACCCTAACCCTGACCCTGACCCTGAACCTGACCTGGACCCGGACCCGGACCCTGACTATGACACTGACCCTGAAACTGACACGGAACCAGACCCGGACCCTGACCCGGACCCGGACCCTGACACAGACCCGGACCCTGAAACTGACCCGGAACTGGACCCGGACCCTGACCCGGACCCGGAACTGGACCCGGACCCTGACCCGGACCCGGACCCGGACCCGGACCCAGACCCTGACCCGGACCCGGACCCGGACCCGGACCCGGACCCAGGCCCGGACCTGGACCCTGACCCTGACCCTGACCCTGACCCTGACCCAGACCCTGACTCTGACACAGACCCTGAAACTGACTCGGACCAGGACCCGGACCCGGACCCTGACCCTGACCAAGATCCGGATCCGGACCGGAACAGGGACCCGGACCTGGACCCGGACCAAGACATGGACCAGGACCCGGACCCGGACCCGGACTCGGATCCTGACCCCGGACCCAGACCCAGACCCGGACCCGGACCCGGACCCGGACCCGGACCCGGACCCGGACCCGGACCCGGACCCTGACCCGGACACGGACCCGGACCCGGACCCGGACCCGGACCCTGACCCGGAAACGGACCCGGACCCTGATCCGGATCCGGATCCGGACCCGGACACGGACCCTGACCCTGACCCTGACCCTGACCCTGACCCTGACCCTGACCCAGACCCTGACTCTGACACTGACCATGAAACTGACCCGGACCCGGACCCGGACCCGCACCCTGACTCGGACCCGGACACGGACCCGGACCCGGACCCGGACACGAACCCTTACCCGGACCCGGACCCGGATCCTGACCCTGACCCGGAACCGGAACCGGAACCGGAACCGGACCCTGACCCTGTCCAAGATCCGGATCCGGACCCGGATCCGGACCCGGACCCTGACCCGGATCCGGACCCGGACCCTGATCCTGATCCTGACCCTGACCCTGACCCGGACCCTGACTCTAACACTGACCCAGAAACTGACACGGACCCGGACCCGGACCCAGACCCTGACCCGGACCCGGACCCGGACCCAGAAATGGACCAGGACCCGGACCCAGACCCGGACCCTGACCCGGACACGGACACGGACCCGGACCCAGACCCGGACCCTGACCCGGACACGGACACGGACACGGACACTGATCCGGATCCGGATCCGGACCCGGACACGGACCCTGACCCTGACCCTGAACCTGACCCTGACCCTGACCCTGACCCGGACCCCGACTCTGACACTGACCCTGAAACTGACTCGGACCAGGACCCGGACCCGGACCCTGACCCTGACCAAGATCCGGATCCGGACCGGGACCGGGACCCGGACCTGGACCCGGACCCAGAAATGGACCAGGACCCGGACCCAGACCCGGACTCGGATCCTGACCCCGGACCCGGACACAGACAAGGACCCGGACCCGGACCCGGACCCGGACCCGGACCCGGACCCGGACCCGGACCCTGACCCGGACCCGGACCCGGACCCGGACCCTGACCCGGACACGGACCCGGACCCTGATCCGGATCCGGATCTGGACACGGACCCGGACCCGGACCCGGACCCGGACCCTGACCCTGACCATGAACCTGACCCTAACCCTGACCCTGACCCTGACCCGGACCCTGACTCTGACACTGACCCTGAAACTGACCCGGACCCGGACCCGGACCCGGACCCGCACCCTGACTCGGACACGGACACGGACCAGGACCCGGACCCGGACACGAACCCTTACCCGGACCCGGACCCGGATCCTGACACTGACCCGGAACCGGAACCGGAACCGGACCCGGAACCGGACCCTGACCCTGTCCAAGATCCGGATCCGGACCCGGACCCGGATCCGGACCCGGACCCTGACCCGGATCCGGACCCGGACCCTGACCCTGAGCCTGACCCTGACCCTGACCCGGACCCTGACACTAACACTGACCCTGAAACTGACACGGACCCGGACCCGGACCAAGACCCTGACCCGGACCCGGACCCGGACCCGGACCATGACCCGGACCCGGACATGGACCTTGACCCGGACCAGGACCCGGAACCTCACCCAGACCCGGACCCGGACCCGGACCCGGACTCGGATCCTGACCCTGACCCGGACCCGGATCCGGACCTGGACCCGGACCCGGAACCGGACCCTGATCCGGACCCGGACCCGGACCCGGATCCGGACCCTGACCCGGACCCGGACACTGACCCTGACCCGGACCCTGACTCTGACACTGACCCTGAAACTGACACGGACCCGGATCCAGACCCGGACCCTGACCCGGACCCGGTCCCGGACCCAGACCCTGACCCGGACCCGGACCCGGACCCGGACCCGGACCCGGACCCGGACCCGGACTAGAATCCGGACCCCGGACCCAGACCCGGACCCGGACCCGGACCCTGACCCTGACCCTGACCCTGACCCTGACCCGGACCCTGACACTAACACTGACCCTGAAACTGACACGGACCCGGACCCGGACCAAGACCCTGACCCGGACCCGGACCCGGACCCGGACCATGACCCGGACCCGGACATGGACCTTGACCCGGACCAGGACCCGGAACCTCACCCAGACCCGGACCCGGACCCGGACCCGGACCCGGACCCGGACTCGGATCCTGACCCTGACCCGGACCCGGATCCGGACCTGGACCCGGACCCGGAACCGGACCCTGATCCGGACCCGGAACCGGACCCTGACCCTGTCCAAGATCCGGATCCGGACCCGGACCCGGATCCGGACCCGGACCCTGACCCGGATCCGGACCCGGACCCTGACCCTGAGCCTGACCCTGACCCTGACCCGGACCCTGACACTAACACTGACCCTGAAACTGACACGGACCCGGACCCGGACCAAGACCCTGACCCGGACCCGGACCCGGACCCGGACCATGACCCGGACCCGGACATGGACCTTGACCCGGACCAGGACCCGGAACCTCACCCAGACCCGGACCCGGACCCGGACCCGGACGCAGACCCGGACTCGGATCCTGACCCTGACCCGGACCCGGATCCGGACCTGGACCCGGACCCGGAACCGGACCCTGATCCGGACCCGGACCCGGACCCGGATCCGGACCCTGACCCGGACCCGGACCCGGACCCTGACCCTGACCCGGACCCTGACTCTGACACTGACCCTGAAACTGACACGGACCCGGATCCAGACCCGGACCCTGACCCGGACCCGGTCCCGGACCCAGACCCTGACCCGGACCCGGACCCGGACCCGGACCCGGACCCGGACCCGGACCCGGACTAGAATCCGGACCCCGGACCCAGACCCGGACCCGGACCCGGACCCTGACCCTGACCCTGACCCTGACCCTGACCCGGACCCTGACACTAACACTGACCCTGAAACTGACACGGACCCGGACCCGGACCAAGACCCTGACCCGGACCCGGACCCGGACCCGGACCATGACCCGGACCCGGACATGGACCTTGACCCGGACCAGGACCCGGAACCTCACCCAGACCCGGACCCGGACCCGGACCCGGACCCGGACCCGGACTCGGATCCTGACCCTGACCCGGACCCGGATCCGGACCTGGACCCGGACCCGGAACCGGACCCTGATCCGGACCCGGACCCGGACCCGGATCCGGACCCTGACCCGGACCCGGACCCTGACCCTGACCCGGACCCTGACTCTGACACTGACCCTGAAACTGACACGGAACCGGATCCAGACCCGGACCCTGACCCGGACCCGGTCCCGGACCCAGACCCTGACCCGGACCCGGACCCGGACCCGGACCCGGACCCGGACCCGGACCCGGACCCGGACCCGGACCCGGACCCGGACTAGAATCCGGACCCCGGACCCAGACCCGGACCCGGACCCTGACCGGTACCCGGACCCGGACCCGGACCCGGACCCTGACCCTGACCCTGAGCCTGAGCCTGAGCCTGACCCTGACCCTGACCCTGACCCTGACCCGGACCCTGACTCTGACACTGACCCTGAAACTGACACGGACCCGGACCCAGACCAAGACCCTGACCCGGACCCGGACCCGGACCCGGACCATGACCCGGACCCGGACATGGACCTTGACCCGGACCAGGACCCGGAACCTCACCCAGACCCTGACCGGGACCCGGACCATGACCCGGACCCGGACCCGGACCTGGACCCTGACCCTGACCAGGACCCGGACCCTCACCCAGACCCGGACCCGGACCCGGACCCGGACCCGGACCCGGACCCGGACCCGGACCCGGACCCGGACTCGGATCCTGACCCTGACCCGGACCCGGACCCGGAACCGGACCCGGACCCGGACCCTGACACGGACCCGGACCCGGACCCGGACCCTGACCCGGACACGGACACGGACCCTGATCCGGATCCGGATCCGGACAAGGACACGGACCCTGACCCTGACCCTGACCCTGACCCTGACCCTGACCCTGACCCTGACCCTGACCCTGACCCTGACCCGGACCCTGACTCTGACACTGACCCTGAAACTGACCCGGACCCGGACCCGGACCCGCACCCTGACTCGGACCCGGACACGGACCCGGACACGGACCCGGACACGAACCCGTACCCGTACCCGGACCTGGATTCTGACCCTGACCCGGAACCGGAACCGGACCCGGAACCGGAACCGGACCCTGACCCTGTCCAAGATCCGGATCCGGACCCTGACCCTGACCCGGACCCTAACCCTGACCCTGACCCTGAACCTGACCTGGACCCGGACCCGGACCCTGACTATGACACTGACCCTGAAACTGACACGGAACCGGAACCGGACCCTGACACAGACCCGGACCCTGACACAGACCCGGACCCTGAAACTGACCCAGAACGGGACCCGGACCCGGAACCTGACCCGGACCCGGACCCGGACCCAGACCCTGACCCGGACCCGGACCCGGACCCAGACCCGGACCCTGACCCTGACCCTGACCCTGACCCTGACCCTGACCCTGACCCTGACGCTGACCCTGACCCTGACCCTGACCCAGACCCTGACTCTGACACTGACCCTGAAACTGACTCGGACCAGGACCCGGACCTGGACCCTGACCCTGACCAAGATCCGGATCCGGACCGGGACCGGGACCGGGACCGGGACCCGGACCCGGACCCGGACCCAGACATCGACCAGGACCCGGACCCGGACCCGGACCCAGACCCGGACCCAGACCCAGACCCGGACCCGGACCCGGACCCGGACCCTGACCCGGACATAGACACGGACCCTGATCCGGATCCGGACGCGGACCCAGACACTGACCCTGACTGTGACCCTGACCCTGACCCTGATCCTGACCCGGATCCGGACCCTGACTCTGACCCTGACAATGACACTGACACAGACCCGGACCCGGACCAGGACCCTGACCCTGACCCAGATCCGGACCCGGACCCGGACCCGGACCCGGACCCTGACCCGGACCCGGACCCTGACCCTGACATGCACCCTAACTCTAACACTGACCCTGAAACTGACCCGGACCCGGACCCGGACCCGGACCCTGAACCGGACCCGGACCCGGATCCTTACCCGGACCAGGACACGGACCCTTACCCGGACCCGGACCCGGACCCGGACCCGAACCCGGACCCTGACCCTGACCCTGACCCTGACCCTGACCCTGACCTGGACCCTGACTCTGACACTGACCCTGAAACTGACACGGACCCGGACACGGACCCGGACACGGACCCGGACACGGACCCGGACACGGACCCGGACACGAACCCTTACCCGGACCCGGACCCGGATCCTGACCCTGACCCGGAACCGGAACCGGACCCGGACCCGGAACCGGACACTGACCCTGAGCCTGACCCTGACCCTGACACTGACCCGGACCCTGACTCTAACACTGACCCTGAAACTGACACGGACCCGGCCCGGACCCAGACCCTGACCCGGACCCGGACCCGAACCCGGACCATGACCCGGATCCAGACCTGGACCCTGACCCGGACCAGGACGCGGACCCTCACCCAGACCCGGACCCGGACCCGGACCCGGACCCGGACTCGGATCCTGACCCTGACCCGGACCCGGATCCGGACCTGGACCCGGACCCGGAACCGTACCCGGACCCTGACCCGGACGCGGACCCAGACACTGACCCTGACTGTGACCCTGACCCTGACCCTGACCCTAACCCTGACCCTGACCCTGAACCTGACCTGGACCCGGACCCGGACCCTGACTATGACACTGACCCTGCAACTGACACGGAACCGGACCCGGACCCTGACCCGGACCCGGACCCTGACACAGACCCGGACCCTGAAACTGACCCGGAACTGAACCCGGACCCTGACCCGGACCCGGAACTGGACCCGGACCCTGACCCGGACCCGGACCCGGACCCGGACCCGGACCCAGACCCTGACCCGGACCCGGACCCGGACCCGGACCCGGACCCGGACCCAGGCCCGGACCTGGACCCTGACCCTGACCCTGACCCTGACCCTGACCCTGACCCAGACCCTGACTCTGACACAGACCCTGAAACTGACTCGGACCAGGACCCGGACCCGGACCCTGACCCTGACCAAGATCCGGATCCGGACCGGAACCGGGACCCGGACCTGGACCCGGACCCAGACATGGACCAGGACCCGGACCCGGACCCGGATTCGGATCCTGACCCCGGACCCAGACCCAGACCCGGACCCGGACCCGGACCTGGACCCGGATCCGGACCCGGACCCGGACCCGGACCCTGACCCGGACACGGACACGGACCCGGACCCGGACCCGGACCCTGACCCGGAAACGGACCCGGACCCTGATCCGGATCCGGATCCGGACCCGGACACGGACCCTGACCCTGACCCTGACCCTGACCTTGACCCTGACCCTGACCCTGACCCAGACCCTGACTCTGACACTGACCCTGAAACTGACCCGGACCCGGACCCAGACCCGCACCCTGACTCGGACCTGGACACGGACCCGGACCCGGACCCGGACACGAACCCTTACCCGGACCCGGACCCGGATCCTGACCCTGATCCGGAACCGGAACCGGAACCGGAACCGGACCCTGACCCGGTCCAAGATCCGGACCCGGACCCGGACCATGACCCGGACCCGGACCTGGACCCTGACCCGGACCAGGACCCGGACCCTCACCCAGACCCGGACCCGGACCCGGACCCGGACCCGGACCCGGACTCGGATCCTGACCCTGACCCGGACCCGGATCCGGACCTGGACCCGGACCCGGAACCGGACCCTGACCCGGATCCGGACCCGGACCCGGACCTGGACCCTGACCCGGACGCGGACCCGGACACTGACCCTGACTGTGACCCTGACACTGACCCTGACACTGACCCGGATCCGGACCCTGACTCTGACCCTGACAATGACACTGACACGGACCCGGACCCGGACCAGGACCCTGACCCTGACCCAGATCCGGACCCGGACCCGGACCCAGATCCTGACCCGGACCCGGACCCCGACCCGGACCCTGACCCTGACCCGGACCCTGACTCTGACACTGACCCTGAAACTGACACGGACCCGGATCCAGACCCGGACCCTGACTAGAATCCGGACCCCGGACCCAGACCCGGACCCGGACCCTGACCATGACCTGGACCCGGACCCTGACCCTGACCCTGACCCTGACCCTGAGCCTGAGCCTGACACTGACCCTGACCCGGACCCTGACTCTGACACTGACCCTGAAACTGACACGGACCCGGACCCAGACCCTGACCCGGACCCGGACCATGACCCGGACCCGGACCTGGACCCTGACCCTGAGCAGGACCCGGATCCTCACCCAGAACCGGACCCGGACCCGGACCCGGACCCGGACTCGGATCCTGACCCTGACCTGGACCCGGACCCGGACCCGGAACCGGAACCGGAACCGGAACCGGAACCGGAACCGGACACTGACACGGACCCTGACCCGGACCCTGACACGGACCCGGACCCGCACTCGGATCCTGACCCTAACCCGGAACCGGACCCGGACCCGGACCCGGATCCTGACCCTGACCCTGACCCTGACCCTAACCCTGACCCTGACCCTGAACCTGACCTGGACCCGGACCCGGACCCTGACTATGACACTGACCCTGAAACTGACACGGAACCGGAACCGGACCCTGACCCAGACCCGGACCCTGACACAGACCCGGACCCTGAAACTGACCCGGAACCGGACCCGGACCCGGACCCTGACCCGGACTGGACCCGGACCCAGACCCGGACCCGGACCCGGACCCGGACCCGGACCCGGACCCGGACCCGGACCCGGACCCGGACCCGGACCCGGACCCTGACCCTGACGCTGACCCTGACCCTGACCCTGACCCAGACCCTGACTCTGACACTGACCCTGAAACTGACTCAGACCAGGACCCGGACCCGGACCCTGACCCTGACCAAGATCCGGACCCGGACCCGGACCCGGACCCGGACCCTGACCCGGACACAGACCCGGACCCTGATCCGGATCCGGACCCGGACCCGGACCCTGACCCTGACCCTGACCCTGACCCTGACTCTGACCCTGACCCTGAACCTGACCTGGACCCGGACCCGGACCCTGACTATGACACTGACCCTGAAACTGACACGGAACCGGAACCGGACCCTGACCCTGACCCTGACCCTGACCCTGACCCAGACCCTGACTCTGACACTGACCCTGAAACTGACCCGGACCCGGACCCAGACCCGCACCCTGACTCGGACCTGGACACGGACCCGGACCCGGACCCGGACACGAACCCTTACCCGGACCCGGACCCTGATCCTGACCCTGATCCGGAACCGGAACCGGAACCGGAACCGGACCCTGACCCGGTCCAAGATCCGGATCCGGACCCGGATCCGGACCCGGACCCGGAACCGGAACCGGACCCTGACCCTGTCCAAGATCCGGACCCGGACCCGGACCATGACCCGGACCCGGACCTGGACCCTGACCCGGACCAGGACCCGGACCCTCACCCAGACCCGGACCCGGACCCGGACCCGGACCCAGACCCGGACTCGGATCCTGACCCTGACCCGGACCCGGATCCGGACCTGGACCCGGACCCGGAACCGGACCCTGACCCGGATCCGGACCCGGACCCGGACCTGGACCCTGATCCGGACGCGGACCCGGTCACTGACCCTGACTGTGACCCTGACACTGACCCTGACACTGACCCGGATCCGGACCCTGACTCTGACCCTGACAATGACACTGACACGGACCCGGACCCGGACCAGGACCCTGACCCTGACCCAGATCCGGACCCGGACCCGGACCCAGATCCTGACCCGGACCCGGACCCCGACCCGGACCCTGACCCTGACCCGGACCCTGACTCTGACACTGACCCTGAAACTGACACGGACCCGGATCCAGACCCGGACCCTGACTAGAATCCGGACCCCGGACCCAGACCCGGACCCGGACCCTGACCGGGACCTGGACCCGGACCCTGACCCTGACCCTGACCCTGACCCTGACCCTGACCCTGAGCCTGAGCCTGACACTGACCCTGACCCGGACCCTGACTCTGACACTGACCCTGAAACTGACACGGACCCGGACCCAGACCCTGACCCGGACCCGGACCATGACCCGGACCCGGACCTGGACCCTGACCCTGACCAGGACCCGGACCCTCACCCAGAACCGGACCCGGACCCGGACCCGGACCCGGACTCGGATCCTGACCCTGACCTGGACCCAGACCCGGAACCGGAACCGGAACCGGAACCGGAACCGGAACCGGACACTGACACGGACCCTGACCCGGACCCTGACACGGACCCGGACCCGCACTCGGATCCTGACCCTAACCCGGAACCGGACCCGGACCCGGACCCGGATCCTGACCCTGACCCTGACCCTGACCCTGACCCTAACCCTGACCCTGACCCTGAACCTGACCTGGACCCGGACCCGGACCCTGACTATGACACTGACCCTGAAACTGACACGGAACCGGAACCGGACCCTGACCCAGACCCGGACCCTGACACAGACCCGGACCCTGAAACTGACCCGGAACCGGACCCGGACCCGGACCCTGACCCGGACTGGACCCGGACCCAGACCCGGACCCGGACCCGGACCCGGACCCGGACCCGGACCCGGACCCGGACCCGGACCCGGACCCGGACCCGGACCCGGACCCGGACCCTGACCCTGACGCTGACCCTGACCCTGACCCTGACCCAGACCCTGACTCTGACACTGACCCTGAAACTGACTCAGACCAGGACCCGGACCCGGACCCTGACCCTGACCAAGATCCGGACCCGGACCCGGACCCGGACCCGGACCCTGACCCGGACACAGACCGGGACCCTGATCCGGATCCGGACCCGGACCCTACCCTGACCCTGACCCTGACCCTGACCCTGACTCTGACCCTGACCCTGACCCTGACCCTGACCCTGACCCGGACCCTGACTCTGACACCGACCCTGAAACTGACCCGGACCCGGACCCGGACCCGCACCATGACTCGGACACGGACACGGACCCGGACCCGGACCCGGACACGAACCCTTACCCGGACCCGGACCCGGACCCGGATCCTGACCCTGACCCGGAACCGGAACCGGACCCGGAACCGGAACCGGACCCTGACCCTGTCCAAGATCCGGATCCGGACCCGGACCCGGACCCGGACCCGGACCCGGACCCTGACCCTGATCCGCACCCAGACCCTGACCCTGAGCCTGACCCTGACCCTGACCCGGACGCTGACACTAACACTGACCCTGAAACTGACACGGACCCGGACCCGGACCCGGACCAAGAACCTAACCCGGACCAGGACCCGGACCCTCACCCAGACCCGGACCCGGACCCGGACCCGGACTCGGATCCTGACCCTGACCCGGACCCGGACCCGGACCTGGACCCGGAATCGGAACCGGACCCTGACCCGGACCCGGACCCGGACCCGGACCCTGACCCGGACGCGGACCAGAACACTGACCCTGACTGTGACCCTGACCCTGACCCTGATCCTGACCCGGATCCGGACCCTGACTCTGACCCTGACAATGACACTGACACAGACCCGGACCCGGACCAGGACCCTGACCCTGACCCAGATCCGGACCCGGACCCGGACCCGGACCCTGACCCGGACCCGGACCCTGACCCTGACCTGCACCCTAACGCTGACCCTGACCCTGAAACTGACCCGGACCCGGACCCAGACCCTGACCCGGACCCGGACCCCGACCCGGACCCGGACCATGACCCGGACCAAGACCTGGACCCTGACCCTGACCAGGACCTGGACCCTCACCCAGACCCGGACCCGGACCCGGACCCGGACCCGGACCCGGACCCGGACCCGGACCCGGACCCGGACCCGGACTCGGATCCTGACTCTGACCATGACCCGGACCCAGACCCGGACCCGGACCTGGACCCGGACCTGGACCCGGACCCGGACCCGGACCCTGACCCGGACCCGGACCCTGACCCGGACCCGGACCCGGACCCGGACCCTGACCCGGACGCGGACCCGGACACTGACCCTGACTGTGACCCTGACCCTGACTCTGACCCGGATCTGGATCCGGCCCCTGACTCTGACCCTGACAATGACACTGACACAGACCCGGACCCGGACCAGGACCCTGACCCTGACCCAGATCCGGACCCGAAACCGGAACCGGAACCGGAACAGGAACCGGACCCGGACCCGGACACGGACCCGGACCCGGACCCTGACACGGACCCGGACCCGGACTCGGATCCTGACCCTAACCCAGAACCGGACCCGGACCCGGACCCGGACCCGGACCTGGACCCTGACTCTGACCCTGACAATGACACTGACACAGACCCGGACCCGGACCAGGACCCTGACCCTGACCCAGATCCGGACCCGGACCCGGACCCGGACCCTGACCCGGACCCGGACCCTGACCCTGACCTGCACCCTAACTCTGACACTGACCCTGAAACTGACCCGGACCCGGACCCGGACCCTGAACCGGACCCGTACCCGGATCCTTACACGGACCAGGACACGGACCCTTACCCGGACCCGGACCAGGACCCGAACCCGGACCCTGACCCTGACCCTGACCCTGACCCTGACCCGGACCCTGACTCTGACACTGACCCTGAAACTGACACGGACCCGGATCCAGACCCGGACCCTGACCCGGACCCGGACCCTGACCCAGACCCGGACCCTGACACAGACCCGGACCCTGAAACTGACCCGGAACCGGACCCGGACCCGGACCCTGACCCGGACTGGACCCGGACCCAGACCCTGACCCGGACCCGGACCCGGACCCGGACCCGGACCCGGACCCGGACCCTGACCCTGACACTGACCCAGACCCTGACTCTGACACTGACCCTGAAACTGACCAGGACCCGGACCCGGACCCTGACCCTGACCAAGATCCGGATCCGGACCGGGAACGGGACCGGGACCGGGACCCGGACCCGGACCCGGACCCGGACCCAGACATCGACCAGGACCCGGACCCGGACCCGGACTGGGATCCTGACCCCGGACCCGGACCCAGACTCAGACCCGGACCCGGACCCGGACCCGGACCCGGACCCTGACCCGGACACAGACCCGGACCCTGATCCGGATCCGGACCCGGACCCGGACCCGGACCCGGACCCTGACCCTGACCCTGACCCTGACCCTGACTCTGACCCTGACCCTGACCCTGACCCGGACCCGGACCCGGACCCGCACCCTGACTCGGACACGGACACGGACACAGACCCGGACCCGGACCCGGACACGAACCCTTACCCGGACCCGGACCCGGATCCTGACCCTGACCCGGAACCGGAACAGGACCCGGAACCGGAACCGGACCCTGATCCTGTCCAAGATCCGGATCCGGTCCCGGACCCGGACCCGGACCCGGACCCGGACCCTGACCCTGATCCGCACCCAGACCCTGACCCTGAGCCTGAGCCTGACCCTGACCCGGACGCTGACTCTAACACTGACCCTGAAACTGACACGGACCCGGACCCGGACCCGGACCAAGAACCTGACCCGGACCAGGACCCGGACCCTCACCCAGACCCGGACCCGGACCCGGACCCGGACTCGGATCCTGACCCTGACCCGGACCCGGACCCGGACCTGGACCCGGAATCGGAACCGGACCCTGACCCGGACCCGGACCCGGACCCTGACCTGGACGCGGACCCGGACACTGACCCTGACTGTGACCCTGACCCTGACCCTGATCCTGACCCGGATCCGGACCCTGACTCTGACCCTGACAATGACACTGACACAGACCCGGACCCGGACCAGGACCCTGACCCGGACCCAGATCCGGACCCGGACCCGGACCCGGACCCTGACCCGGACCCGGACCCTGACCCTGACCTGCACCCTAACTCTGACCCTGACCCTGAAACTGACCCGGACCCGGACCCAGACCCTGACCCGGACCCGGACCCGGACCCGGACCATGACCCGGACCAAGACCTGGACCCTGACCCTGACCAGGACCTGGACCCTCACCCAGACCCGGACCCGGACCCGGACCCGGACCCGGACGCGGACCCGGACAGTGACCCTGACTGTGACCCTGACCCTGACCCTGATCCTGACCCGGATCCGGACCCTGACTCTGACCCTGACAATGACACTGACACAGACCCGGACCCGGACCAGGACCCTGACCCTGACACAGATCCGGACCCGGACCCGGACCCGGACCCTGACCCGGACCCGGACCCTGACCCTGACCTGCACCCTAACTCTGACCCTGACCCTGAAACTGACCCGGACCCGGACCCAGACCCTGACCCGGACCCGGACCCGGACCATGACCCGGACCAAGACCTGGACCCTGACCCTGACCAGGACCTGGACCCTCACCCAGACCCGGACCCGGACCCGGACCCGGACCCGGACCCGGACCCGGACCCGGACTCGGATCCTGACTCTGACCAGGACCCGGACCCGGACCCGGACCCGGACCTGGACCCGGACCTGGACCCGGACCCGGACCCGGACCCGGACCCTGACCCGGACCCGGACCCGGACCCGGACCCGGACCCGGACCCTGACCCGGACGCGGACCCGGACACTGACCCTGACTGTGACCCTGACCCTGACTCTGACCTGGATCTGGATCCGGCCCCTGACTCTGACCCTGACAATGACACTGACACAGACCCGGACCCGGACCAGGACCCTGACCCTGACCCAGATACGGACCCGAAACCGGAACCGGAACCGGAACAGGAACCGGACCCGGACACTGACACGGACCCGGACCCGGACTCGGATCCTGACCCTAACCCGGAACCGGACCCGGACCCGGAACCGGACCCGGACCTGGACCCTGACTCTGACCCTGACAATGACACTGACACTGACACAGACCCGGACCCGGACCAGGACCCTGACCCTGACCCAGATCCGGACCCGGACCCGGACCTGGACCCGGACCTGGACCCGGACCCGGACCCGGACCCGGACCCTGACCCGGACCCGGACCCGGACCCGGACCCGGACCCTGACCCGGACGCGGACCCGGACACTGACCCTGACTGTGACCCTGACCCTGACTCTGACCCGGATCTGGATCCGGCCCCTGACTCTGACCCTGACAATGACACTGACACAGACCCGGACCCGGACCAGGACCCTGACCCTGACCCAGATCCGGACCCGAAACCGGAACCGGAACCGGAACAGGAACCGGACCCGGACACTGACCCGGACCCGGACCCGGACCCGGACCCGGACCCGGACCTGGACCCTGACTCTGACCCTGACAATGACACTGACACAGACCCGGACCCGGACCAGGACCCTGACCCTGACCCAGATCCGGACCCGGACCCGGACCCGGACCCTGACCCGGACCCGGACCCTGACCCTGACCTGCACCCTAACTCTGACACTGACCCTGAAACTGACCCGGACCCGGACCCGGACCCTGAACCGGACCCGGACCCGGATCCTTACACGGACCAGGACACGGACCCTTACCCGGACCCGGACCAGGACCTGAACCCGGACCCTGACCCTGACCCTGACCCTGACCCTGACCCGGACCCTGACTCTGACACTGACCCTGAAACTGACACGGACCCGGATCCAGACCCGGACCCTGACCCGGACCCGGACCCGGACCCGGACCCGGACCCGGACCCGGACTAGAATCCTGACCGCGGACCCGGACCCGGACCCGGACCCGGACCCTGACCGGGACCCGGACCCGGACCCAGATCCGGACCCGAAACCGGAACCGGAACCAGAACCGGAACCGGAACCGGAACCGGAACAGGAACCGGACCCGGACACTGACACGGACCCGGACCCGGACCCTGACACGGACCCGGACACGGACTCGGATCCTGACCCTAACCCAGAACCGGACCTGGACCCGGACCCGGACCCGGACCTGGACCCTGACCAGGACCCGGACCCGGACCCTGATCTGGACCCGGACCAGGACCCGGACTAAAATCCTGACCCCAGACCGGGAACCGGACCCGGACCCAGACCAGGACTCGGATCCTGACCCTGACCCGGACCCGGACCCGGACCCGGACCCGGACCCGGACCCGGACCCGGACCCGGACCCGGACCCTGACCCGGATGCGGACCCTGAACCGGACCCGGACCCGGACACTGACCCTGACCCTGACCCTGACCCTGACCCTGACCCAGACCCAGACCCTGACCCTGACCCTGACCCGGATCCTGGCCCGGACCCTGACCACAATCCGGACCCTGACTCTGACCCTGACACTGACACTGACCCAGACACTGACACGGACCTAGACCCTGACCCGGACCCGGACCCGGACCCGGACCCGGACCCAGACCGTGACCCGGACCATGACTCTGATCCTGACCCTGACCCTGACCCTGACCCTGACCCTGACCCTGACCCAGACCCAGACCCTGACCCTGACCCTGACCCGGATCCTGGCCCGGACCCTGACCACAATCCGGACCCTGACTCTGACCCTGACACTGACACTGACCCAGACACTGACACGGACCTGGACCCTGACCCGGACCCGGACCCGGACCCGGACCCGGACCCGGACCCGGACCCAGACCGTGACCCGGACCATGACTCTGATCCTGACCCTTACCGTGACCCGGACCCGGACATGGACCCGGACCCGGACCCGGAGCCAGACCCGGACCCGGACCCGGACCCGGACCCGGACCCAGACCCGGACCCGGACCCGTATCCTGACCCTGACCCTGACCCTGACCCTGACCCTGACCCTGAACCTGACCTGGACCCGGACCCGGACCCTGACTATGACACTCACCCTGAAACTGACACGGACCCGGAACCGGACCCGGACCCGGACCCGGACCCGGACCCGGACCCGGACCCGGACCCTGACCCTGACCCTAACCCTGACCCTGACCCTGACCCAGACCCTGACTCTGACACTGACCCTGAAACTGACTCGGACCAGGACCCGGACCCGGACTCGGACCCGGACCAAGACATGGACCAGGAACCGGACCCAGACCCGGACTCGGATCCTGACCCCGTACCCGGACCCAGACCCGGACACGGACACGGACCCGGACACTGACCCGGACCCGGACTCGGACCCGGACCCTGACCCGGACACGGACACGGACCCTGATCCGGATCCAGACCCGGACCCGGACCCTGACCCTGACCCTGACCCTGACCCTGACCCTGACCCGGACCCTGACTCTGACACTGACCCTGAAACTGACCCGGACCCGGACCCGGACCCACACCCTGACTCGGACCCGGACATGGACCCGGACCCGGACCCGGACACGAACCCTTACCCGGACGCGGACCCGGATCCTGACCCTGTCCCGGAACCGGAACCGGACCCGGAACCGGACCCTGACCCTGTCCAAGATCCGGATCCGGACCCGGACCCGGACACGGACCCGGACCCTGACCCGGATCCGGACCCGGACCCTGAACCTGAGCCTGAGCCTGACCCTGACCCGGACCCTGACTCTAACACTGACCCTGAAACTGACACGGACCCGGACCCGGACCCGGACCCAGACCCAGACCCGGACACCGACCCGGACACTGACCCGGACCCGGACCCGGACCCAGACCCAGACACGGACACGGACCCTGATCCGGATCCAGACCCGGACCCGGACCCTGACCCTGACCCTGACCCTGACCCTGACCCTGACCCTGACCCTGACCCTGACCCGGACCCTGACTCTGACACTGACCCTGAAACTGACCCGGACCCGGACCCGGACCCACACCCTGACTCGGACCCGGACATGGACCCGGACCTGGACCCGGACACGAACCCTTACCCGGACGCGGACCCGGATCCTGACCCTGTCCCGGAACCGGAACCGGACCCGGAACCGGACCCTGACCCTGTCCAAGATCCGGATCCGGACCCGGACCCGGACACGGACCCGGACCCTGACCCGGATCCGGACCCGGACCCTGACCCTGAGCCTGAGCCTGACCCTGACCCGGACCCTGACTCTAACACTGACCCTGAAACTGACACGGACCCGGACCCGGACCCGGACCCGGACCCAGACCCTGACCCGGACCCGGACCCGGACCCGGACCCGGACTCTCACCCAGACCCGGACCCGGACCCGGACCCGGACTTGGATCCTGACCCTGACCCGGACCCGGACCCGGACCCGGACCTGGACCCGGACCCGGAACCGGACCCTGACCCGGACCCGGACGCGGACCCGGACCCTGACCCGGACCCGGACCCGGACACTGACCCTAACCCTGACCCTGACCCTGACCCTGACCCTGACCCAGACCCAGACCCTGACCCTGACCCTGACCCGGATCCTGGCCCGGACCCTGACCACAATCCGGACCCTGACTCTGACCCTGACACTGACACTGACCCAGACACTGACACGGACCTGGACCCTGACCCTGACACAGATCCGGACCCGGACCCGGACCCGGACCCTGACCCGGACCCGGACCCTGACCCTGACCTGCACCCTAACTCTGACCCTGACCCTGAAACTGACCCGGACCCGGACCCAGACCCTGACCCGGACCCGGACCCGGACCCGGACCATGACCCGGACCAAGACCTGGACCCTGACCCTGACCAGGACCTGGACCCTCACCCAGACCCGGACCCGGACCCGGACCCGGACCCGGACCCGGACCCGGACCCGGACCCGGACTCGGATCCTGACTCTGACCAGGACCCGGACCCGGACCCGGACCCGGACCTGGACCCGGACCTGGACCCGGACCCGGACCCGGACCCGGACCCTGACCCGGACCCGGACCCGGACCCGGACCCGGACCCGGACCCTGACCCGGACGCGGACCCGGACACTGACCCTGACTGTGACCCTGACCCTGACTCTGACCCGGATCTGGATCCGGCCCCTGACTCTGACCCTGACAATGACACTGACACAGACCCGGACCCGGACCAGGACCCTGACCCTGACCCAGATACGGACCCGAAACCGGAACCGGAACCGGAACAGGAACCGGACCCGGACACTGACACGGACCCGGACCCGGACTCGGATCCTGACCCTAACCCGGAACCGGACCCGGACCCGGACCCGGACCCGGACCTGGACCCTGACTCTGACCCTGACAATGACACTGACACAGACCCGGACCCGGACCAGGACCCTGACCCTGACCCAGATCCGGACCCGGACCCGGACCTGGACCCGGACCTGGACCCGGACCCGGACCCGGACCCGGACCCTGACCCGGACCCGGACCCGGACCCGGACCCGGACCCTGACCCGGACGCGGACCCGGACACTGACCCTGACTGTGACCCTGACCCTGACTCTGACCCGGATCTGGATCCGGCCCCTGACTCTGACCCTGACAATGACACTGACACAGACCCGGACCCGGACCAGGACCCTGACCCTGACCCAGATCCGGACCCGAAACCGGAACCGGAACCGGAACAGGAACCGGACCCGGACACTGACCCGGACCCGGACCCGGACTCGGATCCTGACCCTAACCCGGAACCGGACCCGGACCCGGACCCGGACCCGGACCTGGACCCTGACTCTGACCCTGACAATGACACTGACACAGACCCGGACCCGGACCAGGACCCTGACCCTGACCCAGATCCGGACCCGGACCCGGACCCGGACCCTGACCCGGACCCGGACCCTGACCCTGACCTGCACCCTAACTCTGACACTGACCCTGAAACTGACCCGGACCCGGACCCGGACCCTGAACCGGACCCGGACCCGGATCCTTACACGGACCAGGACACGGACCCTTACCCGGACCCGGACCAGGACCTGAACCCGGACCCTGACCCTGACCCTGACCCTGACCCTGACCCGGACCCTGACTCTGACACTGACCCTGAAACTGACATGGACCCGGATCCATACCCGGACCCTGACCCGGACCCGGACCCGGACCCGGACCCGGACCCGGACCCGGACTAGAATCCTGACCCCGGACCCGGACCCGGACCCGGACCCGGACCCTGACCGGGACCCGGACCCGGACCCTGAGCCTGACCCTGAGCCTGACCCTGACCCTGACCCGGACCCTGACTCTGACCCTGACCCTGACCCTGAAACTGACCCGGACCCGGACCCAGAACCTGACCCTGACCCGGACCCTGACCCGGACCATGACCCGGACCCGGACCTGGACCCTGACCCTGACCAAGACCCGGACCCTCACCCAGACCCGGACCCGGACCCGGACCCGGACCCGGACCCGGACTCGGATCCTGACCCTGACCAGGACCCGGACCCGGACCCGGACCCGGACCCGGACCTGGACCCGGACCCGGACCCGGACCCGGACCCTGACCCGGACCCGGACCCGGACCCGGCCCCTGACCCGGACGCGGACCCGGACACTGACCCTGACTGTGACCCTGACGCTGACTCTGACCCGGATCTGGAACCGGCCCCTGACTCTGACCCTGACAATGACACTGACACAGACCCGGACCCAGACCAGGACCCTGACCCTGACCCAGATCCGGACCCGAAACCGGAACCGGAACCAGAACCGGAACCGGAACCGGAACCGGAACAGGAACCGGACCCGGACACTGACACGGACCCGGACCCGGACCCTGACACGGACCCGGACACGGACTCGGATCCTGACCCTAACCCAGAACCGGACCTGGACCCGGACCCGGACCCGGACCTGGACCCTGACCAGGACCCGGACCCGGACCCTGATCTGGACCCGGACCAGGACCCGGACTAAAATCCTGACCCCAGACCGGGAACCGGACCCGGACCCAGACCAGGACTCGGATCCTGACCCTGACCCGGACCCGGACCCGGACCCGGACCCGGACCCGGACCCGGACCCGGACCCTGACCCGGATGCGGACCCTGAACCGGACCCGGACCCGGACACTGACCCTGACCCTGACCCTGACCCTGACCCAGACCCAGACCCTGACCCTGACCCTGACCCGGATCCTGGCCCGGACCCTGACCACAATCCGGACCCTGACTCTGACCCTGACACTGACACTGACCCAGACACTGACACGGACCTAGACCCTGACCCGGACCCGGACCCGGACCCGGACCCGGACCCAGACCGTGACCCGGACCATGACTCTGATCCTGACCCTGACCCTGACCCTGACCCTGACCCTGACCCTGACCCAGACCCAGACCCTGACCCTGACCCTGACCCGGATCCTGGCCCGGACCCTGACCACAATCCGGACCCTGACTCTGACCCTGACACTGACACTGACCCAGACACTGACACGGACCTGGACCCTGACCCGGACCCGGACCCGGACCCGGACCCGGACCCGGACCCGGACCCGGACCCGGACCCGGACCCAGACCGTGACCCGGACCATGACTCTGATCCTGACCCTTACCGTGACCCGGACCCGGACATGGACCCGGACCCGGACCCGGAGCCAGACCCGGACCCGGACCCGGACCCGGACCCGGACCCAGACCCGGACCCGGACCCGTATCCTGACCCTGACCCTGACCCTGACCCTGACCCTGACCCTGACCTGGACCCGGACCCGGACCCTGACTATGACACTCACCCTGAAACTGACACGGACCCGGAACCGGACCCGGACCCGGACCCGGACCCGGACCCGGACCCGGACCCGGACCCTGACCCTGACCCTAACCCTGACCCTGACCCTGACCCAGACCCTGACTCTGACACTGACCCTGAAACTGACTCGGACCAGGACCCGGACCCGGACCCGGACCCGGACCAAGACATGGACCAGGAACCGGACCCAGACCCGGACTCGGATCCTGACCCCGTACCCGGACCCAGACCCGGACACGGACACGGACCCGGACACTGACCCGGACCCGGACTCGGACCCGGACCCTGACCCGGACACGGACACGGACCCTGATCCGGATCCAGACCCGGACCCGGACCCTGACCCTGACCCTGACCCTGACCCTGACCCGGACCCTGACTCTGACACTGACCCTGAAACTGACCCGGACCCGGACCCGGACCCACACCCTGACTCGGACCCGGACATGGACCCGGACCCGGACCCGGACACGAACCCTTACCCGGACGCGGACCCGGATCCTGACCCTGTCCCGGAACCGGAACCGGACCCGGAACCGGACCCTGACCCTGTCCAAGATCCGGATCCGGACCCGGACCCGGACACGGACCCGGACCCTGACCCGGATCCGGACCCGGACCCTGACCCTGACCCTGAGCCTGAGCCTGACCCTGACCCGGACCCTGACTCTAACACTGACCCTGAAACTGACACGGACCCGGACCCGGACCCGGACCCAGACCCAGACCCGGACACCGACCCGGACACTGACCCGGACCCGGACCCGGACCCTGACCCAGACACGGACACGGACCCTGATCCGGATCCAGACCCGGACCCAGACCCTGACCCTGACCCTGACCCTGACCCTGACCCTGACCCTGACCCTGACCCTGACCCTGACCCGGACCCTGACTCTGACACTGACCCTGAAACTGACCCGGACCCGGACCCGGACCCACACCCTGACTCGGACCCGGACATGGACCCGGACCTGGACCCGGACACGAACCCTTACCCGGACGCGGACCCGGATCCTGACCCTGTTCCGGAACCGGAACCGGACCCGGAACCGGACCCTGACCCTGTCCAAGATCCGGATCCGGACCCGGACCCGGACACGGACCCGGACCCTGACCCGGATCCGGACCCGGACCCTGACCCTGAGCCTGAGCCTGACCCTGACCCGGACCCTGACTCTAACACTGACCCTGAAACTGACACGGACCCGGACCCGGACCCGGACCCGGACCCAGACCCTGACCCGGACCCGGACCCGGACCCGGACCCGGACTCTCACCCAGACCCGGACCCGGACCCGGACCCGGACTTGGATCCTGACCCTGACCCGGACCCGGACCCGGACCCGGACCTGGACCCGGACCCGGAACCGGACCCTGACCCGGACCCGGACGCGGACCCGGACCCTGACCCGGACCCGGACCCGGACACTGACCCTAACCCTGACCCTGACCCTGACCCTGACCCAGACCCAGACCCTGACCCTGACCCTGACCCGGATCCTGGCCCGGACCCTGACCACAATCCGGACCCTGACTCTGACCCTGACACTGACACTGACCCAGACACTGACACGGACCTGGACCCTGACCCGGACCCGGACCCGGACCCGGACCCGGACCCGGACCCGGACCCAGACCGTGACCCGGACCATGACTCTGATCCTGACCCGGACCGTGGCCCGGACCCGGACATGGACCCGGACCCGGACCCGGAGCCAGACCCGGACCCGGACCCGGACCCGGACCCGGACCCAGACCCGGACCCGGACCCGTATCCTGACCCTGACCCTGACCCTGACCCTGACCCTGACCCTGACCCTGACCCTGACCCTGACCCTGACCCTGACCCTGACCTGGACCCGGACCCGGACCCGGACCCTGACTATGACACTGACCCTGAAACTGACACGGACCCGGACCCGGACCTGGACCCGGACCAGGACAGGGACCCGCACCCAGACCTGGACCCGGACCCGGACCTGGACCCGGACCGGGACTCGGATCCTGACCCTGACCCGCACCTGGACCCGGACCTGTTCCAAGACCTGGACCCTGACCCGGACCCGGATCCTGACCCGGACCCGGAGCCTGACCCTGAACCGGACCCTGACTCTGACACTGACCCTGAAACTGACCCGGACCCTGACCCTGACCCTGACCCTGACCCTGACTGGACCCGGACCCGGACCCGGATCCTGACACTGACCTGGAAACGGAAACGGACCCGGACCCGGACCCGGACCCGTACCAGGACCTGGACCCTGACACGGACCTGGACCTGGACCCTGACACGGACCCGGACCCGGACCCTGACCTGGACCCGGACCCGGACCGTGACCCGGACCCTGACTCTGACCCTGACCCTGACCCTGACCCTGACCTTGACCCGGACCCGGACCCGGACCCGGACCCGGACCCGGACCCGGACCCAGACCCTGACCCGGACCCGGACCCGGACCCGGACCATGACCCGGACCCGGACCTGGACCCTGACCGGGACCACGACCCGGACCCTCACCCAGACCCGGACCCGGACCCGGACCCGGACCCGGACTTGGATCCTGACCCGGACCCTGACCCAGACGCGGACCCGGACACTGACCCTGACTGTGACCCTGACCCTGACCCAGATCCGGACCCGGACCCGGACCCGGACCCGGACCCTGACCCGGACCCGGACCCGGACCCTGACCCTGACCCGGACCCTAACTCTGACACTGACCCTGAAACTGACCCGGACCCGGACCCGGACACGGACCCTGAACCGGACCCGGACCCGGATCCTTACACGGACCAGGACACGGACCCTTACCCAGTCCCGGACCCGAACCCAGACCCTGACCCTGACCCTGACCCTGACCCGAACCCTGATTCTGACACTGACCCTGAAACTGACACGGATCCGGATCCAGACCCGGACCCTGACCCGGACCCGGACCCGGACCCAGATCCGGACCCGGACCCGGACACGGACACGGACACGGACACGGACACGGACCCGGACCCGGACCCGGACACTGACACAGATGCGGACCCTGACCCGGACCCCGACCCGGACACTGACCCTGACCCTGAACCAAATCCGGACCCGAACCCGGACCCGGACCCGGACCCAGACTAGAATCCTGAACCCGGACCCGGACCCGGACCCTGACCCGGACCCGGACCCGGACCCTGACAGGACCCGGACGCGGACCTGGACCTGGATACTGACCCTGACGCGGTCCCGGACCCGGACCTGGACCCGGACCAGGACAGGGACCCGCACCCAGACCTGGACCCGCACCCGGACCCGGACCCGGACCGGGACTCGGATCCTGACCCTGACCCGCACCCGGACCCGGACCTGTTCCCAGACCCGGACCCTGACCCGGACCCGGATCCTGACCCGGACCCGGAGCCTGACCCTGAACCGGACCCTGACCCTGACTCTGACCCTGACCCTGACCCTGAAACTGACCCGGACCCGGACCCAGAACCTGACCCTGACCCGGACCCTGACCCGGACCATGACCCGGACCCGGACCTGGACCCTGACCCTGACCAAGACCCGGACCCTCACCCAGACCCGGACCCGGACCCGGACCCGGACCCGGACCCGGACTCGGATCCTGACCCTGACCAGGACCCGGACCCGGACCCGGACCCGGACCCGGACCTGGACCCGGACCCGGACCCGGACCCGGACCCTGACCCGGACCCGGACCCGGACCCGGCCCCTGACCCGGACGCGGACCCGGACACTGACCCTGACTGTGACCCTGACGCTGACTCTGACCCGGATCTGGAACCGGCCCCTGACTCTGACCCTGACAATGACACTGACACAGACCCGGACCCAGACCAGGACCCTGACCCTGACCCAGATCCGGACCCGAAACCGGAACCGGAACCAGAACCGGAACCGGAACCGGAACCGGAACAGGAACCGGACCCGGACACTGACACGGACCCGGACCCGGACCCTGACACGGACCCGGACACGGACTCGGATCCTGACCCTAACCCAGAACCGGACCTGGACCCGGACCCGGACCCGGACCTGGACCCTGACCAGGACCCGGACCCGGACCCTGATCTGGACCCGGACCAGGACCCGGACTAAAATCCTGACCCCAGACCGGGAACCGGACCCGGACCCAGACCAGGACTCGGATCCTGACCCTGACCCGGACCCGGACCCGGACCCGGACCCGGACCCGGACCCGGACCCGGACCCTGACCCGGATGCGGACCCTGAACCGGACCCGGACCCGGACACTGACCCTGACCCTGACCCTGACCCTGACCCAGACCCAGACCCTGACCCTGACCCTGACCCGGATCCTGGCCCGGACCCTGACCACAATCCGGACCCTGACTCTGACCCTGACACTGACACTGACCCAGACACTGACACGGACCTAGACCCTGACCCGGACCCGGACCCGGACCCGGACCCGGACCCGGACCCAGACCGTGACCCGGACCATGACTCTGATCCTGACCCTGACCCTGACCCTGACCCTGACCCTGACCCTGACCCAGACCCAGACCCTGACCCTGACCCTGACCCGGATCCTGGCCCGGACCCTGACCACAATCCGGACCCTGACTCTGACCCTGACACTGACACTGACCCAGACACTGACACGGACCTGGACCCTGACCCGGACCCGGACCCGGACCCGGACCCGGACCCGGACCCGGACCCGGACCCGGACCCGGACCCAGACCGTGACCCGGACCATGACTCTGATCCTGACCCTTACCGTGACCCGGACCCGGACATGGACCCGGACCCGGACCCGGAGCCAGACCCGGACCCGGACCCGGACCCGGACCCGGACCCAGACCCGGACCCGGACCCGTATCCTGACCCTGACCCTGACCCTGACCCTGACCCTGACCCTGACCCTGACCTGGACCCGGACCCGGACCCTGACTATGACACTCACCCTGAAACTGACACGGACCCGGAACCGGACCCGGACCCGGACCCGGACCCGGACCCGGACCCGGACCCGGACCCTGACCCTGACCCTAACCCTGACCCTGACCCTGACCCAGACCCTGACTCTGACACTGACCCTGAAACTGACTCGGACCAGGACCCGGACCCGGACCCGGACCCGGACCAAGACATGGACCAGGAACCGGACCCAGACCCGGACTCGGATCCTGACCCCGTACCCGGACCCAGACCCGGACACGGACACGGACCCGGACACTGACCCGGACCCGGACTCGGACCCGGACCCTGACCCGGACACGGACACGGACCCTGATCCGGATCCAGACCCGGACCCGGACCCTGACCCTGACCCTGACCCTGACCCTGACCCGGACCCTGACTCTGACACTGACCCTGAAACTGACCCGGACCCGGACCCGGACCCACACCCTGACTCGGACCCGGACATGGACCCGGACCCGGACCCGGACACGAACCCTTACCCGGACGCGGACCCGGATCCTGACCCTGTCCCGGAACCGGAACCGGACCCGGAACCGGACCCTGACCCTGTCCAAGATCCGGATCCGGACCCGGACCCGGACACGGACCCGGACCCTGACCCGGATCCGGACCCGGACCCTGACCCTGAGCCTGAGCCTGACCCTGACCCGGACCCTGACTCTAACACTGACCCTGAAACTGACACGGACCCGGACCCGGACCCGGACCCAGACCCAGACCCGGACACCGACCCGGACACTGACCCGGACCCGGACCCGGACCCTGACCCAGACACGGACACGGACCCTGATCCGGATCCAGACCCGGACCCAGACCCTGACCCTGACCCTGACCCTGACCCTGACCCTGACCCTGACCCTGACCCTGACCCTGACCCGGACCCTGACTCTGACACTGACCCTGAAACTGACCCGGACCCGGACCCGGACCCACACCCTGACTCGGACCCGGACATGGACCCGGACCTGGACCCGGACACGAACCCTTACCCGGACGCGGACCCGGATCCTGACCCTGTTCCGGAACCGGAACCGGACCCGGAACCGGACCCTGACCCTGTCCAAGATCCGGATCCGGACCCGGACCCGGACACGGACCCGGACCCTGACCCGGATCCGGACCCGGACCCTGACCCTGAGCCTGAGCCTGACCCTGACCCGGACCCTGACTCTAACACTGACCCTGAAACTGACACGGACCCGGACCCGGACCCGGACCCGGACCCAGACCCTGACCCGGACCCGGACCCGGACCCGGACCCGGACTCTCACCCAGACCCGGACCCGGACCCGGACCCGGACTTGGATCCTGACCCTGACCCGGACCCGGACCCGGACCCGGACCTGGACCCGGACCCGGAACCGGACCCTGACCCGGACCCGGACGCGGACCCGGACCCTGACCCGGACCCGGACCCGGACACTGACCCTAACCCTGACCCTGACCCTGACCCTGACCCAGACCCAGACCCTGACCCTGACCCTGACCCGGATCCTGGCCCGGACCCTGACCACAATCCGGACCCTGACTCTGACCCTGACACTGACACTGACCCAGACACTGACACGGACCTGGACCCTGACCCGGACCCGGACCCGGACCCGGACCCGGACCCGGACCCAGACCGTGACCCGGACCATGACTCTGATCCTGACCCGGACCGTGGCCCGGACCCGGACATGGACCCGGACCCGGACCCGGAGCCAGACCCGGACCCGGACCCGGACCCGGACCCGGACCCAGACCCGGACCCGGACCCGTATCCTGACCCTGACCCTGACCCTGACCCTGACCCTGACCCTGACCCTGACCCTGACCCTGACCCTGACCCTGACCTGGACCCGGACCCGGACCCGGACCCTGACTATGACACTGACCCTGAAACTGACACGGACCCGGACCCGGACCTGGACCCGGACCAGGACAGGGACCCGCACCCAGACCTGGACCCGGACCCGGACCTGGACCCGGACCGGGACTCGGATCCTGACCCTGACCCGCACCTGGACCCGGACCTGTTCCAAGACCTGGACCCTGACCCGGACCCGGATCCTGACCCGGACCCGGAGCCTGACCCTGAACCGGACCCTGACTCTGACACTGACCCTGAAACTGACCCGGACCCTGACCCTGACCCTGACCCTGACCCTGACTGGACCCGGACCCGGACCCGGATCCTGACACTGACCTGGAAACGGAAACGGACCCGGACCCGGACCCGGACCCGTACCAGGACCTGGACCCTGACACGGACCTGGACCTGGACCCTGACACGGACCCGGACCCGGACCCTGACCTGGACCCGGACCCGGACCGTGACCCGGACCCTGACTCTGACCCTGACCCTGACCCTGACCCTGACCTTGACCCGGACCCGGACCCGGACCCGGACCCGGACCCGGACCCGGACCCGGACCCAGACCCTGACCCGGACCCGGACCCGGACCCGGACCATGACCCGGACCCGGACCTGGACCCTGACCGGGACCACGACCCGGACCCTCACCCAGACCCGGACCCGGACCCGGACCCGGACCCGGACTTGGATCCTGACCCTGACCCGGACCCGGACCCGGACCCGGACCTGGACCCGGACCCGGAACCGGACCCTGACCCGGACCCGGACGCGGACCCGGACCCTGACCCAGACGCGGACCCGGACACTGACCCTGACTGTGACCCTGACCCTGACCCAGATCCGGACCCGGACCCGGACCCGGACCCGGACCCGGACCCTGACCCGGACCCGGACCCGGACCCTGACCCTGACCCGGACCCTAACTCTGACACTGACCCTGAAACTGACCCGGACCCGGACCCGGACACGGACCCTGAACCGGACCCGGACCCGGATCCTTACACGGACCAGGACACGGACCCTTACCCAGTCCCGGACCCGAACCCAGACCCTGACCCTGACCCTGACCCTGACCCGAACCCTGATTCTGACACTGACCCTGAAACTGACACGGATCCGGATCCAGACCCGGACCCTGACCCGGACCCGGACCCGGACCCAGATCCGGACCCGGACCCGGACACGGACACGGACACGGACACGGACCCGGACCCGGACCCGGACACTGACACAGATGCGGACCCTGACCCGGACCCCGACCCGGACACTGACCCTGACCCTGAACCAAATCCGGACCCGAACCCGGACCCGGACCCGGACCCAGACTAGAATCCTGAACCCGGACCCGGACCCGGACCCTGACCCGGACCCGGACCCGGACCCTGACAGGACCCGGACGCGGACCTGGACCTGGATACTGACCCTGACGCGGTCCCGGACCCGGACCTGGACCCGGACCAGGACAGGGACCCGCACCCAGACCTGGACCCGCACCCGGACCCGGACCCGGACCGGGACTCGGATCCTGACCCTGACCCGCACCCGGACCCGGACCTGTTCCCAGACCCGGACCCTGACCCGGACCCGGATCCTGACCCGGACCCGGAGCCTGACCCTGAACCGGACCCTGACTCTGACACTGACCCTGAAACTGACCCGGACCCTGACCCTGACCCTGACCCTGACTGGACCCGGACCCGGATCCTGACCCTGACCTGGAAACGGAAACGGACCCGGACCCGGACCCGTACCCGTACCAGGACCTGGACCCTGACACGGACCTGGACCCTGACACGGACCCGGACCCGGACCCTGACCTGGACCCGCACCCGGACCCGGACCGTGACCCGGACCCTGACTCTGACCCTGACCCTGACCCTGACCCTGACCCGGTCCCGGACCCGGACCCGGACCCGGACCCGGATCCGGATCCTGACCCTGACCCTGACCCTGACCCTGAACCTGACACGGACCCGGACCCGGACCCGGACCCGGACCCTGACACGGAACCGGACCCTGACACGGACCCGGACCCTGACCCGGACCCTGAAACTGACACGGACCCGGATCCGGACCCTGACACGGACCCGGACACGGACACGGACCCTTACCCGGACCCGGACAGGGACCCAGATCCTGACCCTGACCAAGATCATGATCCGGACCCGGATCCGGACCCGGACCCGGACCCAGACCCGGACCCTGACACGGACCCGGACCCGGACCCGGACCCTGACCCTGACCCTGACCCTGACCCTGACCCTGACCCTGACACTGACCGAACCCTGACCCGGATCCTGACCCTGACCTGGAAACGGACCCGGACCCGGACCCGGACCCGGACCCGGACCCGGACCTGGACCCTGACACGGACCTGGACCCTGACACGGACCAGGACCCGGACCCTGACCTGGACCCGGACCCGGACCGTGACCCGGACCCTGACCCTGACTCTGACCCTGACTCTGACCCTGACCCTGACACGGATCCGGACCCTGACACGGACACGGACCCTTACACGGACCCGGACAGGGACCCGGATCCTGACCCTGACCCTGACACTGACCCTGACCCAGATCTGGACACGGACCTGGAACCGGACCCCGACCCGGACCCGGACTAGAATCCTGACCCCGGACCCGGACCCGGACCTGGAACCGGACCCGGACCCGGACCCGGACCCTGACCCGGACGCGGACCCGGACACTGACCCTGACTGTGACCCTGACCCTGACCCTGACCCGGATCCGGACCCTGACTCTGACCCTGACAATGACACTGACACGGACACGGACACGGACCCGGACCAGGACCCTGACCCTGAGCCAGATCCGGACCCGGACCCGGACCCGGACCCTGACCCGGACCCGGACCCGGACCTGGACCCTGACCCTGACCCGGACCCTAACTCTGACCCTGACCCTGAAACTGAGCCGGACCCGGACCCGGACCCGGACCCTGAACCGGACCCGGATCCGGATCCTTACACAGACCAGGACACGGACCCTTACCCGGACCCGGACCCTGACCCTGACCCTGACCCGGACCCTGACTCTGACACTGACCCTGAAACTGACCCGGACCCGGACCCGGACCCGGACCCGGACCCGGACACTGACCCGGACGCGGACCCTGACCCGGATCCCGACCCGGACACTGACCCTGACCCTGACCCTGACCTAGATCCGGACCCGAACCCGGACCCGGACCCGGACCCGGACCCGGACTAGAATCCTGACCCCAGACCCGGACCCGGACCCGGACCCAGACCCGGACCCTGACCGGACCCGGACGTGGACCTGGACCTGGACCTGGACCTGGATACTGACCCTGACGCGGACACGGACCCGGACCTGGACCCGGACCAGGACCAGGACCCGCACCCAGACCTGGACCCTGACCCGGAGGCGGACCCGGACCTGGACCCGGACCCGGACCCGGACCCTGACCCGGACCCGGAGCCTGACCCGGACCCGGAGCCTGACCCTGAACCGGACCCTGACTCTGACACTGACCCTGAAACTGACCCGGACCCAGACCCGGACCCGGACCCGGATCCTGACCCTGACCCTGACCCTGACCCTGACCCTGACACTGACCGAACCCTGACCCGGATCCTGACCCTGACCTGGAAACGGACCCGGACCCGGACCCGGACCCGGACCCGGACCCGGACCCGGACCCGGACCCGGACCCGGACCTGGACCCTGACACGGACCTGGACCCTGACACGGACCCGGACCCGGACCCTGACCTGGACCCGGACCCGGACCGTGACCCGGACCCTGACCCTGACTCTGACCCTGACTCTGACCCTGACCCTGAAACTGACCCGGACCGGGACCCGGACCCGGATCCTGACCCTGACCCTGACACTGACACTGACCGGACCCGGACCCGGATCCTGACTCTGAACCTGACCTGGAAACGGAAACGGACCCGGACCCGGACCCGGACCCGGACCCGGACCCGGACCCGGACCCGGACCCGGACCCGGACCCGGACCCGGACCCGGACCTGGACCCTGACACGGACCTGGACCCGGACCCGGACCGTGACCCGGACCCTGACTCTGACCCTGACCCTGACCCTGACCCTGACCCTGACCCTGACCCGCACCCGGACCCGGACCCGGACCCGGACCCGGACCCGGACCCGGACCCTGACATGGACCCGGACCCTGACACGGACCCTGAAACTGACACGGACCCGGATCCGGAACCTGACACGGACCCGGACACGGACACGGACCCTTACCCGGACCCGGACAGGGACCCGGATCCTGACCCTGACCCTGACCCTGACCCAGATCCGGACACGGACCCGGAACCGGACCCGGACCCGGACTAGAATCCTGACCCCGGACCCGGACACGGACCCGGACCCGGACCCGGACACGAACCTTTACCCGGACCTGGACCCGGATCCTGACCCTGACCCTGACCCTGACACTGACCGGACCCGGACCCAGATCCTGACCCTGACCCTGACCTGGAAACAGAAACGGACCCGGACCCAGACCCGGACACGGACCCGGACCCTGACACGGACCTGGACCCTGACCTGGACCCGGAACCGGACCGTGACCCGGACCCTGACTCTGACCCTGACCCTGACCCGGACCCGGACCCGGACCCGGACCCGGATCCTGACCCTGACCCTGACCCTGACCCAGATCCGGACACGGACACGGACACGGACACGGACACGGACTAGAATCCTGACCCAGGACCCGGACATGGACCCGGACCCGGACCCGGACACGAACCCTTACCCGGACCCGGACCCGGATCCTGACCCTGACCCTGAACCGGACCCGGACCCGGACCCGGACCCGGACCCGGACCCGGACCCGGACCCTGACCCAGACCCGGACCCGGACCCTGACCCTGACCCTGAGCCTGACCCTGACACTGACCCGGACCCTGACTCTAACACTGACCCTGAAACTGACACGGACCCGGACCCAGACCCAGACCCAGACCCTAACCCGGACCCGGACCCGGACCCGGACCTTGACACGGACCCGGACCTGGACCCTGACCCGGACCAGGACCCGGACCCTCACCCAGACCCAGACCCGGACCCGGACCCGGACTCGGATCCTGACCCTGACCCGGACCCGGACCCGGACCTGGACCCAGAACCGGAACCGGACCCTGACCCGGACCCGGACCCGGACCCGGACCCGGACCCGGACCCGGACCCGGACCCTGACCCGGACGCGGACCCGGACACTGACCCTGACTGTGACCCTGACCCTGACCCTGACCCGGATCCGGACCCTGACTCCAACCCTGACAATGACACTGACACGGACCCGGACCCGGACCCGGACCAGGACCCTGACCCAGATCCGGACACAGACCCGGACCCAGACCCGGACCCTGACCCGGACCCGGACCCTAACTCTGACCCTGACCCTGAAACTGACCCGGACCCGGACCCGGACCCAGACCCTGACCCGGACCCGGACCCGGATCCTTACACGGACCAGGTCACGGACCCTTACCCGGACCCGGACCCGGACCCGGACCCGGACCCGGACCCTGATCCTGACACTGACCCTGACCCTGACTCTGACACTGACCCTGAAACTGACCCGGACCCGGACCCGGACCCGGACCCGGACCCGGACCCGGACCCGGACCCGGATCCTGACCCAGACCCGGACTAGAATCCTGACCCCGGACCCGGACCCGGACCTGTACCCTGACCGGGACCTGGACCCGGACCCTGACCCTGACCCTGACCCTGAGCCTGACCCTGACCCTGACCCGGACCCGGACCCGGACCCTGACCCGGACCCGGACCCTGACCCGGTCCCGGACCCGGACCTGTACCCTGACCCGGACCAGGACCCGGACCCTAACCCAGACCCGGACCCGGACCCGGACCCGGACCCGGACCCGGACCCGGACCCGGACCCGGACTCGGATCCTGACCCTGACCCGGACACGGACCCGGACCTGGACCCGGACCCGGACCCTGACCTGGACCCGGACCCGGACACTGACCCTGACTGTGACCCTGACCCTGACACTGACACGGACACGGACCCTTACACGGACCCGGACAGGGACCCGGATCCTGACCCTGACCCTGACCCTGACCCTGAGCCTGACCCTGACCCGGAACCTGACTCTGACACTGACCCTGAAACTGACCCGGACCCGGACCCGGACCCTGACCCGAACCCGGACCCGGACCCTGACCCGGACCCGGACCCGGACCTGGACCCGGACCCGGACTAGAATCCTGACCCCGGACCCGGACCCGGACCCGGACCCTGACCGGGACCTGGACCCGGACCCTCACCCTGACCCTGACCCTGACCCTGAGCCTGACCCTGACCCGGAACCTGACTCTGACACTGACCCTGAAACTGACCCGGACCCGGACCCGGACCCTGACCCGAACCCGGACCCGGACCCTGACCCTGACCCGGACCCGGACCCGGACCTGGACCCTGACCCGGACCAGGACCCGGACCATCACCCAGACCCGGACCCGGACCCGGACCCGGACTCGGATCCTGACCCTGACCCAGACACTGAACCGGACCTGGACCCGGACCCGGACCCGGACCCGGACCCTGACCTGGACCCGGACCCGGACACTGACCCTGACTGTGACCCTGACCCTGACCCTGACCCGGATCCGGACCCTGACTCTGACCCTGACAATGACACTGACCCGGACCCGGACCTGGACCAGGACCCTGACCCTGACCCAGATCCGCACCCGGAACCGGAATCGGAACCGGACCCAGACACGGACCCTGACACGGACACGGACCCAGACCCTGACACGGACCTAGACCCTGACCCGGACCCGGACCCGGACCCTGACCCGGACCTGGACCCAAAACGTGACCCAGACCCTGACTCTGACCCTGACCCTGACCCGGACCCGGACCCTGACACTGACCCTGAAATTGACACGGACCCGGATCCGGACCCTGACCCGGACACGGACACGGACACGGACCCTTACACGGACACGGACAGGGACCCGGATCCTGACCCTGACCCTGACCCTGACCGTGAACCAGATCCGGACCCGGACCCGGACCCGGACCCGGACCCGGACCCGGACCCGGACCCGGACCCGGACCCGGACCCGGACCATGACCCGGACCCGGAACCGGACCCTGACCCTGACCCGGACCCTAACCCTGACACTGACCCTGAAACTGACCCCGACCCGGACCCGGACCCGGACCAGGACCCTGACCCGGACCCGGACCCGGATCCTTACACGGACCAGGACACGGACACTTACCCGGACCCTGACCCTGACCCTGACCCTGACCCGGACCCTGACTCTGACACTGACCCTGAAACTGACACGGACCCGGACCCAGACCCGGACCCTGACCCGTACCCGGATCCGGACCCTGACCCGGATGCGGACATGGACCTGGATACTGACCCTGACGTGGACCCGTACCCGGACCTGGACCCGGACCAGGACCAGGACCCGCACCCAGACCTGGACCCTGACCCGGACCCGGACCCGGTCCTGGACCCGGACCCGGACCCTGACCCGGACCCAGAGCCTGACCCGGACCCGGAGCCTGACCCTGACCCTGAAATTGACACGGACCCGGATCCGGACCCTGACACGGACCCGGACACGGACACGGACCCTTACACGGACCCGGACAGGGACCCGGATCCTGACCATGACCCTGACCCTGACCCTGACCCTGACCCTGACCCTGACCCTGATCCAGATCCAGACCCGGACCCGGACCCGGACCCGGACCCGGACTAGAATCCTGACCCCGGACCCGGACCCGGACCCGGACCCTGACCTGGACCCGGACCCGGACCTGGACCCTGACCCGGACGCGGACCCTGACCCGGACTCCGACCCGGACCCTGACCCTGACCCTGACTCAGATCCGGACCCCAACCCGGACCCGGACCCGGACCCGGACCCGGACCCGGACTAGAATCCTGACCCCGGACCCGGACCCGGACCCGGACCCGGATCGTGACCCTGACCCTGACCCTGACCCTGACCCTGACCCTGACCGAACCCAGACCCGGATCCTGACCCTGACCAGGAAACGGAAACGGAAACGGACCCGGACCCGGACAGGGACCCGGACCCGGACCTGGACCCTGACCCGGACCTGTACCCTGACACGGACCAGGACCCGGACCCTGACCTGGACGCGGACCCGGACCGTGACCCGGACCCTGACTCTGACCCTGACCCTGACCCTGACCCTGACCCTGACCCTGACCCGGACCCGGACCCGGACCCGGACCCGGACCCGGACCCAGACCCGGACCCGGACCCGGATCCTGACCCTGACCCTGACTCTGAACCTGAACCTGACCCTGACCAGGACCCGGACTCGGACCCGGACCCGGACCCGGACCCGGACCCGGACCCGGACCCGGACCCTGACACAGACCCGGACCCTGACACGGACCCGGACCATGACACTGACCCTGAAACTGACACGGACCTGGCTCCGGACCCTGACACGGACCCGGACCCGGACCCGGACCCTGACACAGACCCGGACCCTGACACGGACCCGGACCATGACACTGACCCTGAAACTGACACGGACCTGGCTCCGGACACGGACCCGGACCCGGACCCGGACCCAGACCCGGACTAGAATCCTGACCCCGGACCCGGACCCGGACCCTGACCGGGACCCGGACCCGGACCCTGACCCTGACCCTGAGCCTGACCCTGACCCTGACCCGGACCCTGACTCTGACACTGACCCTGAAACTGACCCGGACCCGGACCCAGACCCGGACCCGGACCCGGACTAGAATCCTGACCCCGGACACGGACCCGGACCCGGACCCGGACCCGGACCCAGACCCGGACACTGACCGGACACTGACGCGGACCTGGACCTGGATAGTGACCCTGACGCGGACCCGGACCCGGACCTGGACCCGGACCAGGACCAGGACCCGCACCCAGACCTGGACCCTGACCCGGACCCGGACCCGGACCTGGACCCGGACCCAGACCCGGACCCGGAGCCTGACCCGGACCCGGAGCCTGACCCTGAACCGGAACCTGACTCTGACACTGACCCTGAAACTGACCCGGACACGGACCAGGACCCGGATCCTGACCCTGACCCTGAC
This sequence comes from Arizona elegans, assembly GCA_022577455.1. Lineage (NCBI taxonomy): Eukaryota > Metazoa > Chordata > Lepidosauria > Squamata > Colubridae > Arizona > Arizona elegans. The sequence continues at coordinate 1,872,046 of JAKOOJ010000026.1, forward strand.
CCTGACCCTGACCGAACCCGGACCCGGATCCTGATAATGACCTGGAAACGGAAACGGACCCGGAACCGGAACCGGACCCGGACCTGGACCCTGACACGGACCTTTACCCTGACACAGACCCGGACCCGGACCCTGACCTGGACCCGGACCCGGACCGTGACCCGGACCCTGACTCTAACCCTGACCCTGACCCTGACCCTGACCCTGACCCGGACCCTGACCCGGACCCGGACCCGGATCCTGACCCTGACCCTGACCCTGACCCTGACCCAGATCCGGACCCGGACCCGGACCCGGACCCGGACCCGGACTAGAATCCTGACCCCGGACCCGGACCGGGACCAGGACCAGGACCCGCACCCAGACCTGGACCCTGACCCGGACCCGGACCCGGACCTGGACCCGGACCCGGACCCGGACCCGGACCCGGACCCGGAGGCTGACCCTGACCCTGACCCTGATCCTGAACCGGACCCTGACTCTGACACTGACCCTGAAACTGACCCGGACACGGACCAGGACCCGGATCCTGACCCTGACCCTGACCCTGACCCTGACCCTGACCCTGACCGAACCCGGACCCGGATCCTGACCCTGACCTGGAAACGGAAACGGACCCGGACCCGGACCCGGACCCGGACCCGGACCTGGACCCTGACACGGACCTGTACCCTGACACTGACCCGGACCCGGACCCTGACTTGGACCCGGACCCGGACCGTGACCCGGACCCTGACCCTGACCCGGACCCGGACCCGGACCCGGACCCGGACCCGGACCCGGACCCGGACCCGGACCCGGACCCGGACCCTGACCCTGACCCTGAACCTGACGCTGAACCTGACCCTGACCCGGACCCGGACCCGGACCCGGACCCGGACCCGGACCCGGACCCGGACCCGGACCCGGACCCGGACCCTGACACGGACCCGGACCCTGACACGGACCCGGACCCTGACACTGACCCTGAAACTGACACGGACCCGGATCCGGACCCTGACACGGACACGGACACGGACACGGACCCTTACACGGACCCGGAGAGGGACCCGGATCCTGACCCTGACCCTGACCCTGACCCTGACCGAGATCCGGACCTGGACCCGGACCCGGACCCGGACCCGGACTAGAATCCTGACCCCGGACCGGGACCCGGACCCTGACCCTGACCCTGAGCCTGACCCTGACCCTGACCCGGACCCTGACTCTGACACTGACCCTGAAACTGACCCGGACCCGGACCCGGACCCGGACCCGGACCCGGACCCGGACCTGGACCGTGACACGGACCTGTACCCTGACACGGACCCGGACACGGACCCTGACCTGGACCCGGACCCGGACCGTGACCCGGACCCTGACTCTGACCCTGACCCTGACCCTGACCCGGACCCGGACCCGGACCCGGACCCGGACCCGGACACGGACCCGGACCCGGATCCTGACCCTGACCCTGAACCTCACCCTGAACCTGACCCTGACCCTGACCCAGACCCGGACCCGGACCCGGACCCGGACCCGGACCCGGACCCGGACCCGGACCCGGACCCGGACCCGGACCCGGACCCGGACCCGGACCCTGACACGGACCCGGACCCTGACACGGACTAGAATCCTGACCCCGGACCCGGACCCAGACCCGGACCCTGACCGGGACCCGGACCCGGACCCTGACCCTGACCCTGACCCTGACCCTGAGCCTGACCCTGACCCTGACCCGGACCCTGACTCTGACACTGACCCTGAAACTGACACGGACCCGGACCCAGACCCGGACCCGGACCCTGACCCGGACCCTGACCCGGATCCGGACCCGGACCCGGACCTGGACCCGGACCCGGACCCGGACCCGGACCCAGACCCGGACTCTGACCCGGACGCAGACCCTGACCCGGACCCCGACCCGGACACTGACCCTGACCCTGACCCAGATCCGGACCCGAACCCGGACCCGGACCCGGACCCGGACCCGGACCCGGACCCAGACCCGGACCCTGACCGGACCCGGACGCGGACCTGGACCTGGATACTGACCCTGACGCGGACCCGGACCCGGACATGGACCCGGACCAGGACCAGGACCCGCACCCAGACCTGGACCCTGACCCGGACCCGGACCAGGACCTGGACCCGGACCCGGACCCGGACCCGGACCCGGAGCCTGACCCGGACCCGGAGCCTGACCCTAAACCGGACCCTGACTCTGACACTGACCCTGAAACTGACCCGGACACGGACCCGGACCCGGATCCTGACCCTGACCCTGACCCTGACCCTGACCCTGACCCTGACCCTGACCCTGACCCTGACCGAACCCGGACCCGGATCCTGACCCTGACCTGGAAACGGAAACGGACCCGGACCCGGACCCGGACCCGGACCTGGACCCTGACACGGACCTGTACCCTGACACGGACCCGGACCCGGACCCTGACCTGGACCCGGACCCGGACCGTGACCCGGACCCTGACTCTGACCCTGACCCTGACCCTGACCCTGAACCGGACCCGGACCCGTACCCGTACCCGTACCCGTACCCGGTTCCTGACCCTGACCCTGACTCTGACCCTGAACCTGAACCTGACCCTGACCCGGACCCGGACCCGGACCCGGACCCGGACCCGGACCCGGACCCTGACACGGAGCCGGACCCTGACACGGACCCGGACCCTGACACTGACCCTGAAACTGACACGGACCCGGATCCGGACCCTGACACGGACACGGACACGGACACGGAGCCTTACACGAACCCGGACAGGGACCCGGATCCTGACCCTGACCCTGACCCTGACCCTGACCCAGATCCGGACACGGACCCGGACCCGGACCCGGACCCGGACTAGAATCCTGACCCCGGACCCGGACCCGGACCCGGACTCTGACCGGGACCCGGACCCGGACCCTGACCCTGACCCTGAGCCTGACCCTGACCCTGACCCGGACCCTGACTCTGACACTGACACTGACCCTGAAACTGACACGGACCCGGACCTGGACCCTGACCCGGACCCGGACCCGGACCCGGACCCGGACCCGGACCCGGACCCGGACACTGACCCGGACCCGGACCCGGACCCGGACCTGGACCCTGACCCAGACCAGGACCCGGACCCTCACCCAGACCCGAACCCGAACCCGGACCCGGACCCGGACCCGGACCCGGACTCAGATCCTGACCCTGACCCGGACCCGGACCTGGACCTGGACCCGGACCCGGACCCTGACCTGGACCCGGACCCAGACACTGACCCTGACTGTGACCCTGACCCTGACCCTGACCTGGATCCGGACCCTGACTCTGACCCTGACAATGACAGTGACCCGGACCCGGACCCGGACCAGGACCCTGACCCTGACCCAGATCCGCACCTGGAACCGGAACCGGAACCGGACCCGGACCCGGACCCTGACACGGACACGGACCCAGACCCTGACACGGACCTTGACCCTGACCCGGACCCGGACCCGGACCCGGACCCGGACCCTGACCTGGACCGGGACCCAGACCGTGACCCGGACCCTGACTCTGACCCTGACCCTGACCCGGACCCGGACCCGGACCCGGACCCGGATCCTGACCCTGACTCTAACCCTGACCCTGACCCTGACCCTGACCCTGACGCAGACCCTGACCCTGACCCTGACCCTGACCCTGACCCTGACCCTGACCCTGACCCTGACCCTGACCCTGACCCTGAACCTGACCCGGACCCGGACCCGGACCCTGACTCTGACACTGACCCTGAAACTGACACGGAACCGGAACCGGACCTGGACCCGGACCCGGACCCGGACCCTGACACGGACCTGGACCCTGAAACTGACCTGGAACCGGAACCGGACCCTGACCCGGAGCCGGACCCGGACCCAGACCCTGACCCGGACCCAGACCCGGACCCGGACCCGGACCCGGACCCGGACCCGGACCCTGACCCTGACCCTGACCCTGACCCTGACCCTGACTCTGACCCTGACCCGGACCCTGACTCTGACACTGACCCTGAAACTGACCCGGACCAGGACCCGGACCCGGACCCTGACCCTGACCAAGATCCGGATCCGGACCAGGACCCGGACCCGGACCCGGACCCAGACTCTGATCCTGACCCCGGACCCGGACCCAGACCCGGACCCGGACCCGGACCCGGACCCGGACCCGGACCCGGACCCTGACCCGGACACGGACCCGGACTCTGATACGGATCCGGACCCGGACCCTGACCATGAACCTGACCCTGACCCTGACCCTGACCCGGACCCTGACTCTGACACTGACCCTGAAACTGACCCGGACCCGAACCCGGACCCGGACCCTGACTCGGACCGGGACCCGGACCCGAACACGGACCCGGACACGAACCCTTACCCGGACCCGGACCCGGACCCGGATCCTGACCCTGACCCGGAACCAGAACCGGACCCGGAACCGGACCCTGACCCTGACCCGGACCCGGACACGGATACGGACTAGAATCCTGACCCCGGACCCGGACCCGGACCCGGACCGGACCCTGACCCTGACCCGGACCCGGACCATGACCCGGATCCTGACTCTGACCCTGACTCAGACCCTGACCCGGTCACGGACCCGGACCCGGATCCTGACCCTGACCCTGACCCTGACCCTGAACCTCACCCGGACCCGGACCCTCACCCGGACCCGTACCCGTACCCTGACCCTGACGCTGACTCTGACCCTGATCCGGACCCGGACCCGGACCCGGACACGGACACGGACACGGACACGGACCCTGATCCGGATCCGGACCTGGACCCTGACCAGGACCCGGACCCGGACCGTTACACAGACCCTGACTCTGACCGTGACCCTGACCAGGACCCGGACCCGGACCCTGACCCTGACCCTGACTCGGACCGGGACATGGACCCGAACACGGACCCGGACACGGACCCGGACACGAACCCTTACCCGGACCCAGACCCGGACCCGGATCCTGACCCTGACCCGGAACCAGAACCGGACCCGGAACCGGACCCTGACCCTGACCCAGATCCAGACCCGGACCCGGACCCGGATATGGATTAGAATCCTGACCCCGGACCCGGACCCGGACCCGGACCCAGACCCGGACCCAGACCCGGACCCGGACCCGGACCCTGACCCGGACACGGACACGGACCCTGATACGGATACGGACCCGGACCCTGACCATGAACCTGACCCTGACCCTGACCCTGACCCGGACCCTGACTCTGACACTGACACTGACCCTGAAACTGACCCGGACCCGGACCCGGACACGGACCCTGACACGGACCCGGACCCTGAAACTGACCCGGAACCGGACCCGGACCCTGACCCGGACCCAGACCCGGACCCGGACCCGGACCCGGAACCAGACCCTGACCCGGACCCGTACCCGTACCCGGACCCTGACCCTGACCCTGACCCTGACCCTGACCCTGACCCAGACCCTGACTCTGACACTGACCCTGAAATTGACCGGGACCAGGACCCGGACCCGGACCCTGACCCTGACCAAGATCCGGATCCGGACCCGGACCCGGACCCGGACCCGGACATGGACCAGGACCCGGACCCGGACCCGGACCCGGACTCGGATCCTGACCCCGGACCCGGACCCAGACCCGGACCCGGACCAGGACCCGGACCCGGACCCGGACCCGGACCCGGACCCGGACCCGGACCCTGACCCGGACACGGACCCGGACTCTGATACGGATCCGGACCCGGACCCTGACCATGAACCTGACCCTGACCCTGACCCTGACCCGGACCCTGACTCTGACACTGACCCTGAAACTGACCCGGACCCGGACCCGGACCCGGACCCTGACTCGGACCGGGACCCGGACCCGAACACGGACCCGGACACGAACCCTTACCCGGACCCGGACCCGGACCCGGATCCTGACCCTGACCCGGAACCAGAACCGGACCCGGAACCGGACCCTGACCCTGACCCGGACCCGGACACGGATACGGACTAGAATCCTGACCCCGGACCCGGACCCGGACCCGGACCGGACCCTGACCCTGACCCGGACCCGGACCATGACCCGGATCCTGACTCTGACCCTGACTCAGACCCTGACCCGGTCCCGGACCCGGACCCGGATCCTGACCCTGACCCTGACCCTGACCCTGACCCTGAACCTCACCCGGACCCGGACCCGGACCCTCACCCGGACCCGTACCCGTACCCTGACCCTGACGCTGACTCTGACCCTGATCCGGACCCGGACACGGACCCGGACCCGGACACGGACACGGACACGGACACGGACACGGACACGGACCCTGATCCGGATCCGGACCTGGACCCTGACCAGGACCCGGACCCGGACCGTTACACAGACCCTGACTCTGACCGTGACCCTGACCAGGACCCGGACCCGGACCCTGACCCTGACCCTGACTCGGACCGGGACATGGACCCGAACACGGACCCGGACACGGACCCGGACACGAACCCTTACCCGGACCCAGACCCGGACCCGGATCCTGACCCTGACCCGGAACCAGAACCGGACCCGGAACCGGACCCTGACCCTGACCCAGATCCAGACCCGGACCCGGACCCGGATATGGACTAGAATCCTGACCCCGGACCCGGACCCGGACCCGGACCCAGACCCGGACCCGGACCCGGACCCGGACCCGGACCCTGACCCGGACACGGACACGGACCCTGATACGGATCCGGACCCGGACCCTGACCATGAACCTGACCCTGACCCTGACCCTGACCCGGACCCTGACTCTGACACTGACACTGACCCTGAAACTGACCCGGACCCGGACCAGGACACGGACCCTGACTCGGACCGGGACACGGACCCGAACACGGACCCGGACACGAACCCTTACCCGGACCCGGACCCGGACCCGGACCCGGACCCGGACCCGGACCCGGATCCTGACCCTGACCCGGAACCAGAACCGGACCCGGAACCGGACCCTGACCCTGACCCAGATCCAGACCCGGACCCGGACCCGGATATGGACTAGAATCCTGACCCCGGACCCGGACCCGGACCCGGACCCAGACCCGGACCCGGACCCGGACCCGGACCCGGACCCGGACCCTGACCCGGACACGGACCCGGACCCTGATACGGATCCGGACCCGGACCCTGACCATGAACCTGACCCTGACCCTGACCCTGACCCGGACCCTCACTCTGACACTGACCCTGACCCTGACCCTGACCCTGACCCTGACCCAGACCCTGACTCTGACACTGACCCTGAAATTGACCGGGACCAGGACCCGGACCCGGACCCTGACCCTGACCAAGATCCGGATCCGGACCCGGACCCGGACCCGGACCCGGACCCGGATCCTGACCCTGACCCTGACCCTGACCCTGAACCTCACCCGGACCCGGACCCTCACCCGGACCCGTACCCGTACCCTGACCCTGACGCTGACTCTGACCCTGATCCGGACCCGGACCCGGACCCGGACCCGGACCCGGACACGGACACGGACACGGACACGGACCCTGATCCGGATCCGGACCTGGACCCTGACCAGGACCCGGACCCGGACCGTTACACAGACCCTGACTCTGACCGTGACCCTGACCAGGACCCGGACCCGGACCCTGACCCTGACCCTGACTCGGACCGGGACATGGACCCGAACACGGACCCGGACACGGACCCGGACACGAACCCTTACCCGGACCCAGACCCGGACCCGGATCCTGACCCTGACCCGGAACCAGAACCGGACCCGGAACCGGACCCTGACCCTGACCCAGATCCAGACCCGGACCCGGACCCGGATATGGACTAGAATCCTGACCCCGGACCCGGACCCGGACCCGGACCCAGACCCGGACCCGGACCCGGACCCGGACCCGGACCCTGACCCGGACACGGACACGGACCCTGATACGGATCCGGACCCGGACCCTGACCATGAACCTGACCCTGACCCTGACCCTGACCCGGACCCTGACTCTGACACTGACACTGACCCTGAAACTGACCCGGACCCGGACCCGGACACGGACCCTGACTCGGACCGGGACACGGACCCGAACACGGACCCGGACACGAACCCTTACCCGGACCCGGACCCGGACCCGGACCCGGACCCGGACCCGGATCCTGACCCTGACCCGGAACCAGAACCGGACCCGGAACCGGACCCTGACCCTGACCCAGATCCAGACCCGGACCCGGACCCGGATATGGACTAGAATCCTGACCCCGGACCCGGACCCGGACCCGGACCCAGACCCGGACCCGGACCCGGACCCGGACCCGGACCCGGACCCTGACCCGGACACGGACCCGGACCCTGATACGGATCCGGACCCGGACCCTGACCATGAACCTGACCCTGACCCTGACCCTGACCCGGACCCTCACTCTGACACTGACCCTGACCCTGACCCTGACCCTGACCCTGACCCAGACCCTGACTCTGACACTGACCCTGAAATTGACCGGGACCAGGACCCGGACCCGGACCCTGACCCTGACCAAGATCCGGATCCGGACCCGGACCCGGACCCGGACCCGGACCCGGACCCGGACCCGGACATGGACCAGGACCCGGACCCGGACCCGGACCCGGACTCGGATCTTGACCCCGGACCCGGACCCAGACCCGGACCCGGACCAGGACCCGGACCCGGACCCGGACCCGGACCCGGACCCGGACCCGGACCCTGACCCGGACACGGACCCGGACTCTGATACGGATCCGGACCCGGACCCTGACCATGAACCTGACCCTGACCCTGACCCTGACCCGGACCCTGACTCTGACACTGACCCTGAAACTGACCCGGACCCGAACCCGGACCCGGACCCTGACTCGGACCGGGACCCGGACCCGAACACGGACCCGGACACGAACCCTTACCCGGACCCGGACCCGGACCCGGATCCTGACCCTGACCCGGAACCAGAACCGGACCCGGAACCGGACCCTGACCCTGACCCGGACCCGGACACGGATACGGACTAGAATCCTGACCCCGGACCCGGACCCGGACCCGGACCGGACCCTGACCCTGACCCGGACCCGGACCATGACCCGGATCCTGACTCTGACCCTGACTCAGACCCTGACCCGGTCCCGGACCCGGACCCGGATCCTGACCCTGACCCTGACCCTGACCCTGAACCTCACCCGGACCCGGACCCTCACCCGGACCCGTACCCGTACCCTGACCCTGACGCTGACTCTGACCCTGATCCGGACCCGGACCCGGAACCGGACCCGGACACGGACACGGACACGGACACGGACCCTGATCCGGATCCGGACCTGGACCCTGACCAGGACCCGGACCCGGACCGTTACACAGACCCTGACTCTGACCGTGACCCTGACCAGGACCCGGACCCGGACCCTGACCCTGACCCTGACTCGGACCGGGACATGGACCCGAACACGGACCCGGACACGGACCCGGACACGAACCCTTACCCGGACCCAGACCCGGACCCGGATCCTGACCCTGACCCGGAACCAGAACCGGACCCGGAACCGGACCCTGACCCTGACCCAGATCCAGACCCGGACCCGGACCCGGATATGGACTAGAATCCTGACCCCGGACCCGGACCCGGACCCGGACCCAGACCCGGACCCGGACCCGGACCCGGACCCGGACCCTGACCCGGACACGGACACGGACCCTGATACGGATCCGGACCCGGACCCTGACCATGAACCTGACCCTGACCCTGACCCTGACCCGGACCCTGACTCTGACACTGACACTGACCCTGAAACTGACCCGGACCCGGACCCGGACACGGACCCTGACTCGGACCGGGACACGGACCCGAACACGGACCCGGACACGAACCCTTACCCGGACCCGGACCCGGACCCGGACCCGGACCCGGACCCGGACCCGGATCCTGACCCTGACCCGGAACCAGAACCGGACCCGGAACCGGACCCTGACCCTGACCCAGATCCAGACCCGGACCCGGACCCGGATATGGACTAGAATCCTGACCCCGGACCCGGACCCGGACCCGGACCCAGACCCGGACCCGGACCCGGACCCGGACCCGGACCCTGACCCGGACACGGACACGGACCCTGATACGGATCCGGACCCGGACCCTGACCATGAACCTGACCCTGACCCTGACCCTGACCCGGACCCTGACTCTGACACTGACACTGACCCTGAAACTGACCCGGACCCGGACCCGGACACGGACCCTGACTCGGACCGGGACACGGACCCGAACACGGACCCGGACACGAACCCTTACCCGGACCCGGACCCGTACCCGGACCCGGACCCGGATCCTGACCCTGACCCGGAACCAGAACCGGACCCGGAACCGGACCCTGACCCTGACCCAGATCCAGACCCGGACCCGGACCCGGATATGGACTAGAATCCTGACCCCGGACCCGGACCCGGACCCAGACCCAGACCCGGACCCGGACCCGGACCCGGACCCGGACCCGGACCCGGACCCGGACCCTGACCCGGACACGGACCCGGACCCTGATACGGATCCGGACCCGGACCCTGACCATGAACCTGACCCTGACCCTGACCCTGACCCGGACCCTCACTCTGACACTGACCCTGAAACTGACCCGGACCCAGACCCGGACACGGACCCTGACTCGGACCGGGACACGGACCCGAACACGGACCCGGACACGAACCCTTACCCGGACCCGGACCCGGACCCGGACCCGGATCCTGACCCTGACCCGGAACCAGAAACGGACCCGGAACCGGACCCTGACCCTGACCCGGACCCGGACTCGGATCCTGACCCCAGACCCGGACCCAGACCCGGACCCGGAACCGGACCCTGACCCTGACCCTGACCCGAACCCGGACCCGGACCCGGACCCGGATCCGGACTAGAATCCTGACCCGGACCCGGACTAGAATCCTGACTCCGGACCCGGACCCGGACCCGGACCCGGACCCGGATCCTGAACCTGACCCTGACCCTGACCCTGACCCTGACCCTGACCGAACCCGGACCCGGATCCTGACCCTGACCTGGAAACGGAAACGGAAACGGACCCGGACCCGGACCCGGACCCGGACCTGGACCCTGACACGGACCTGTACCCTGACACGGACCCGGACCCGGACCCTGACCTGGACCCAGACCCGGACCGTGACCCGGACCCTGACTCTGACCCTGACCCTGACCCTGACCCTGACCCTGACCCGGACCCGGACCCGGACCCGGACCCGGAACCGGACCCGGAACCGGAACCGGACCCGGAACCGGACCCTGACCCTGACCAAGATCCGGATCCGGACCCGGACCCGGACCCGGACCCGGACCCGGACCCGGACCCGGACCCGGACCCGGACCCGGACCCGGACCCGGACCCGGACCCGGACCCGGAACCTGAGCCTGACCCTGACCCGGACCCGGACCCTGACTCTAACACTGACCCTGAAACTGACACGGACCCGGACCCGGACCCAGACCCTGACCCGGACCCAGACCCGGACCCGGACCTTGACCCGGACCCTGACCTGGACCCGTACCCGGACCGTGACCCGGACCCTGACTCTGACCCTGACTCTGACCCTGACCCTGACCCTGACCCTGACCCTGACCCGGACCCGGACCCGGACCCGGACCCGGACTTTGACCCGGACCCGGACCTGGACCCTGACCCGGACCCGGACCCGGACCCTGACTCTGACCCTGACCCTGACCAGGAACCAGACCCGGACCCGGACCGGGATACTGACCCTGACCCTGACACTGACCCTGACCTTGACCCTGACCCTGACCCTGACCCTGACCCTGACCCGGATCCGGACCCGGACCCGGACCCGGACCCGGACCCTGACTCTGACACTGACCCTGAAATTTACACGGAACCGGACCCTGACCCGGACACGGACCCTGACACGGACCCGGACCCTGAAACTGACCCGGAACCGGACCCGGACCCTGACCCGGACCCAGACCCGGACCCGGACCCGGACCCGGAACCAGACCCTGACCCGGACCCGTACCCGTACCCGGACCCTGACCCTCACCCTGACCCTGACCCTGACCCTGACCCTGACCCAGACCCTGACTCTGACACTGACCCTGAAATTGACCGGGACCAGGACCCGGACCCGGACCCTGACCCTGACCAAGATCCGGATCCGGACCCGGACCCGGACATGGACCAGGACCCGGACCCGGACCCGGACCCGGACTCGGATCCTGACCCCGGACCCGGACCCAGACCTGGACCCGGACCAGGACCCGGACCCGGACCCGGACCCGGACCCGGACCCGGACCCTGACCCGGACACCGACCCGGACTCTGATACGGATCCGGACCCGGACCCTGACCATGAACCTGACCCTGACCCTGACCCTGACCCTGACCCGGACCCTGACTCTGACACTGACCCTGAAACTGACCCGGACCCGAACCCGGACCCGGACCCTGACTCGGACCGGGACCCGGACCCGAACACGGACCCGGACACGAACCCTTACCCGGACCCGGACCCGGACCCGGACCCGGATCCTGACCCTGACCCGGAACCAGAACCGGACCCGGAACCGGACCCTGACCCTGACCCGGACCCGGACACGGATACGGACTAGAATCCTGACCCCGGATCCAGACCCGGACCCGGACCGGACCCTGACCCGGACCCGGACCCGGACCATGACCCGGATCCTGACTCTGACCCTGACTCAGACCCTGACCCGGTCCCGGACCCGGACCCGGATCCTGACCCTGACCCTGACCCTGACCCTGAACCTCACCCGGACCCGGACCCTCACCCGGACCCGTACCCGTACCCTGACCCTGACCCTGACTCTGACCCTGATCCGGACCCGGACCCGGACCCGGACCCGGACCCGGACCCGGACACGGACACGGACCCTGATCCGGATCCGGACCTGGACCCTGACCAGGACCCGGACCCGGACCGTTACCCAGACCCTGACTCTGACCGTGACCCTGACCAGGACCCGGACCTGGACCCTGACCCTGACCCTGACTCGGACCGGGACATGGACCCGAACACAGACCCGGACACGGACCCGGACACGAACCCGTACCCGGACCCGGACCCGGACCCGGATCCTGAACCTGACCCGGAACCAGAACCGGACCTGGAACCGGACCCTGACCCTGACCCAGATCCAGACCCGGACCCGGACCCGGATATGGACTAGAATCCTGACCCCGGACCCGGACCCGGACCCGGACCCAGACCCGGACCCGGACCCGGACCCGGACCCTGACCCGGACACGGACCCGGACCCTGATACGGATCCGGACCCGGACCCTGACCATGAACCTGACCCTGACCCTGACCCTGACCCTGACCCGGACCCTGACTCTGACACTGACCCTGAAACTGACCCGGACCCGGACCCAGACACGGACCCTGACTCGGACCGGGACACGGACCCGAACACGGACCCGGACACGAACCCTTACCCGGACCCGGACCCGGACCCGGACCCGGATCCTGACCCTGACCCGGAACCAGAACCGGACCCGGAACCGGACCCTGACCCTGACCCGGACCCGGACTCGGATCCTGACCCCAGACCCGTACCCAGACCCGGACCCGGACCCGGACCCTGACCCTGACCCGAACCCGGACACGGACCCGGACACGGACCCGGACCCGGACCCGGACTAGAATCCTGACCCGGACCCGGACTAGAATCCTGACCCCGGACCCGGACCCGGACCCGGACCCAGACCCGGACCCGGATCCTGAACCTGACCCTGACCCTGACCCTGACCCTGACCCTGACCCTGACCGAACCCGGACCCGGATCCTGACCCTGACCTGGAAACGGAAACGGAAACGGACCCGGACCCGGACACGGACCCGGACCCGGACCTGGACCCTGACACGGACCTGTACCCTGACACGGACCCGGACCCGGACCCTGACCTGGACCCAGACCCGGACCGTGACCCGGACCCTGACTCTGACCCTGACCCTGACCCTGACCCTGACCCCGACCCGGACCCGGACCCGGACCCGGACCCGGACCCGGAACCGGAACCGGAACCGGAACCGGAACCGGACCTGGAACCGGACCTTGACCCTGACCAAGATCCGGATCCGGACCCGGACCCGGACCCGGACCCGGACCCTGAGCCTGAGCCTGACCCTGACCCGGACCCTGACTCTAACACTGACCCTGAAACTGACACGGACCCGGACCCGGACCCAGACCCTGACCCGGACCCGGACCCGGACCCGGACCCGGACCTTGACCCGGACCCGGACCTGGACCCTGACCCGGACCAGGACACGGACCCTCACCCAGACCCGGACCCGGACCCGGACCCGGACCCGGACTCGGATCCTGACCCTGACCCGGACCTGGACCCGGACCTGGACCCGGACCCGGAACCGGAACCGGACCCTGACCCGGACCCAGACCCGGACCCTGACCCGGACGCGGACCCGGACACTGACCCTGACTGTGACCCTGACACTGACCCTAACCCGGATCCGGACCCTGACTCTGACCCTGACAATGACACTGACACGGACCCGGACCCAGACCCGGACCCGGACCCGGACCCGGACCCGGACCCAGACCCGGACCCTGACCCAGACCCGGACCCGGATCCTGATCCTGACCCGGACCCTAACTCTGACACTGACCCTGAAACTGACCCGGACCCGGACCCGGACCCGGACCCTGACCCGGACCCGGAACCGGATCCTTACACGTTCCAGGACACGGACCCTTACCCGGACCCGGACCCGGACCCGGACCCTGACTCTGACACTGACCCTGAAACTGACACGGACCCGGACCCAGACCCGGACCCTGACCCGGACCCGGACCCGGACCCGGATCCGGACCCGGACCCTGACCCGGACACGGACCCTGACCTGGACCCCGACCCGGACACTGACACTGACCCTGACCCAGATCCGGACCCGAACCCGGACCCGGACCCGGACCCGGACTAGAATCCTGACCCCGGACCGGGACCCGGACCCGGACCCGGACCCGGACCCGGACCCGGACCCAGACCCGGACCCTGACCGGACCCGGACGCGGACCTTGACCTGGATACTGACCCTGACGCGGACCCGGACCCGGACCTGGACCCGGACCAGGACCAGGACCCTCACCCAGACCTGGATCCTGACCCGGACCCGGACCCGGACCTGGACCCGGATCTGGACCCGGACCCGGACCCGGACCCGGACCCGGAGCCTGACCTGGACCCGGAGCCTGACCCTGAACCGGACCCTGACTCTGACACTGACCCTGAAACTGACCCGGACACGGACCCGGACCCGGATCCTGACCCTGACCCTGACCCTGACCCTGACCCTGACCGAACCCGGACCCGGATCCTGACCCTGACCTGGAAACGGAAACGGACCCGGACCCGGACCCGGACCCTGACCCGGACCCGGACCCGGACCCGGACCCGGACCCGGACCTGGACCCTGACACGGACCTGTACCCTGACACGGTCCTGGACCCGGACCCTGACCTGGACCCTGACCCGGACCCGGACCGTGACCCGGACCCTGACTCTGACCCTGAACCTGACCCTGACCCTGACCCGGACCCGACCCGGATCCGGACCCGGACCCGGACCCGGACCCGGATCCTGACCCTGACCCTGACCCTGACCCTGACCCTGACCCTGACCCGGACCCGGACCCGGACCCGGACCCGGACCCGGACCCGGACCCGGACCCGGACCCTTACGGACCCGGACCCTGACACGGACCCGGACCCTGACACTGACCCTGAAACTGACACGGACCCAGATCCGGACCCTGACACGGACACGGACCCTTACACGGACCCGGACAGGGACCCGGATCCTGACCCTGACCCTGACCCTGACCCTGACCCAGATCCGGACACAGACCCGGACCCGGACTAGAATCCTGAACCCGGACCCGGACCCGGACCCGGACCCTGACCGGGACCCGGACCTGGACCCTGACCCTGACCCTGAGCCTGACCCTGACCCTGACCCTGACCCGGACCCTGACTCTGACACTGACCCTGAAACTGACACGGACCCGGACCCAGACCCGGACCCGGACCCGGACCCGGACCTTGACCCGGACCCGGACCTGGACCCTGACCCTGACCAGGACACGGACCCTCACCCAGACCCGGACGCGGACCCGGACCCGGACTCGGATCCTGACCCTGACCCGGACCTGGACCCGGAACTGGACCCGGACCCGGAACCGGAACCGGACCCTGATCCGGACCCGGACCCGGACCCTGACCCGGACGCGGACCCGGACACTGACCCTGACTGTGACCCTGACACTGACCCTGACCCGGATCCGGACCCTGACTCTGACCCTGACAATGACACTGACACGGACACGGACCCGGACCCGGACCCGGACCCGGACACGGATCCTGACCCTGACCCGTACCCTAACTCTGACACTGACCCTGAAACTGACCCGGACCCGGACCCGGACCCGGACCCTGACCTGGACCCGGACCCGGATCCTTACACGTTCCAGGACACGGACCCTTACCCGGACCCGGACCCGGACCCGGACCCTGACTCTGACACTGACCCTGAAACTGACACGGACCCGGACCCAGACCCGGACCCTGACCCGGACCCGGACCCGGACCCGGACCCGGATCCGGACCCGGACCCGGACCCGGACCCGGACCCGGACCCGGACCCGGACCCGGACCCGGACCCGGACCCTGACCCGGACGCGGACCCTGACCTGGACCCCGACCCGGACCCTGACCCTGACCCGGACCCTGACTCTGACACTGACCCTGAAACTGACACGGACCCGGACCCAGACCCGGACCCTGACCCGGACCCGGACCCAGACCCGGACCCTGACCCGGACGTGGACCCTGACCCGGACCCCGACCCGGACCCTGACCCAGACCCTGACCCAGATCCGGACCCGAACCCGGACCCGGACCCGGACCCGGACCCAGATCCGGACCCGAACCCGGATCCAGACCCGGACCCGGACCCGGACCCGGACTAGAATCCTGACCCCGGACCCGGACCCAGACCCGGACCCGGATCCTGACCCTGACCCTGACCCTGACCCAGACCCTGACCCAGATCCGGACCCGAACCCGGACCCGGACCCGGACCCGGACCCAGACCCAGATCCGGACCCGAACCCGGATCCGGACCCGGATCCGGACCCGGACTAGAATCCTGACCCTGGACCCGGACCCGGACCCTGACCGGGACACGGACCCGGACCCTGACCCTGACCCTGAGCCTGACCCTGACCCTGACCCTGACCCGGACCCTGACTCTGATACTGACCCTGAAACTGACACGGACCCGGACCCAGACCCGGACCCGGACCCGGACCCGGACCTTGACCCGGACCCGGACCTGGACCCTGACCCTGACCAGGACACGGACCCTCACCCAGACCCGGACGCGGACCCGGACCCGGACTCGGATCCTGACCCTCACCCGGACCTGGACCCAGAACTGGACCCGGACCCGGACCCGGAACCGGAACCGGAACCGGAACCGGAACCAGACCCTGACCCGGACCCGGACCCGGACCCTGACCCGGACGCGGACCCGGACACTGACCCTGACTGTGACCCTGACACTGACCCTTACCCGGATCCGGACCCTGACTCTGACCCTGACAATGACACTGACACTGACACGGACCCGGAACCGGACCCGGACCCGGACCCGGACCCGGACCCGGACCCGGACCCGGACCCGGACCCGGACCCGGACCCGAACCCTGACCCAGACCCGGACCCGGATCCTGACCCTGACCCGGACCCTAACTCTGACACTGACCCTGAAACTGACCCGGACCCGGACCCGGACCCTGACCCGGACCCGGACCCGGATCCTTACACGTTCCAGGAAACGGACCCTTACCCGGACCCGGACCCGGACCCGGACCCTGACTCTGACACTGACCCTGAAACTGACACGGACCCGGACCCGGACCCGGACCCTGACCCGGACCCGGACCCGGACACGGACCCGGATCCGGACACGGACACGGACACGGACCTGGACCCGGACCCAGACCCGGACCCTGACCCGGACGCGGACCCTGACCTGGACCCCGACCCGGACACTGACCCTGACCCTGACCCAGATCCGGACCCGAACCCGGACCCGGACCCGGACTAGAATCCTGACCCCGGACCGGGACCCGGACCCGGACCCGGACCCGGACCCAGACCCGGACCCTGACCGGACCCGGACGCGGACCTGGACCTGGATACTGACCCTGACGCGGACCCGGACCCGGACCTGGACCCGGACCAGGACCAGGACCCGAACCCAGACCTGGACCCTGACCCGCACCCGGACCCGGACCTGGACCCGGACCTGGACCCGGACCCGGACCCGGACCCGGAGCCTGACCTGGACCCGGAGCCTGACCCTGAACCGGACCCTGACTCTGACACTGACCCTGAAACTGACACGGACCCGGACCCAGACCCGGACCCTGACCCGGACCCGGACCCGGACCCGGACACGGATCCGGACACGGACACGGACACGGACACGGACACGGACCCAGACCCGGACCCTGACCCGGACGCGGACCCTGACCTGGACCCCGACCCGGACACTGACCCTGACCCTGACCCAGATCCGGACCCGAACCCGGACCCGGACCCGGACCCGGACACGGACCCTTACACGGACCCGGACAGGGACCCGGATCCTGACCCTGACCCTGACCCTGACCCTGACCCTGACCCTGACCCAGATCCGGACACGGACACGGACCCGGACCCGGACCCGGACTAGAATCCTGACCCCGGACCGGGACCCGGACCCGGACCCGGACCCGGACCCGGACCCAGACCCGGACCCTGACCGGACCCGGACGCGGACCTGGACCTGGATACTGACCCTGACGCAGACCCGGACCCGGACCTGGACCCGGACCAGGACCAGGACCCTCACCCAGACCTGGATCCTGACCCGGACCCGGACCCGGACCCGGACCTGGACCCGGATCTGGACCCGGACCCGGACCCGGACCCGGACCCGGAGCCTGACCTGGACCCGGAGCCTGACCCTGAACCGGACCCTGACTCTGACACTGACCCTGAAACTGACCCGGACACGGACCCGGACCCGGATCCTGACCCTGACCCTGACCCTGACCCTGACCCTGACCGAACCCGGACCCGGATCCTGACCCTGACCTGGAAACGGAAACGGACCCGGACCCGGACCCGGACCCTGACCCGGACCCGGACCCGGACCCGGACCCGGACCCGGACCTGGACCCTGACACGGACCTGTACCCTGACACGGTCCTGGACCCGGACCCTGACCTGGACCCTGACCCGGACCCGGACCGTGACCCGGACCCTGACTCTGACCCTGACCCTGACCCTGACCCTGACCCGGACCCGACCCGGATCCGGACCCGGACCCGGACCCGGACCCGGATCCTGACCCTGACCCTGACCCTGACCCTGACCCTGACCCTGACCCTGACCCTGACCCGGACCCTGACTCTGACACTGACCCTGAAACTGACACGGACCCGGACCCAGACCCGGACCCGGACCCGGACCCGGACCTTGACCCGGACCCGGACCTGGACCCTGACCCTGACCAGGACACGGACCCTCACCCAGACCCGGACGCGGACCCGGACCCGGACTCGGATCCTGACCCTGACCCGGACCTGGACCCGGAACTGGACCCGGACCCGGACCCCGGAACCGGACCCTGATCCGGACCCGGACCCGGACCCTGACCCGGACGCGGACCCGGACACAGACCCTGACTGTGACCCTGACACTGACCCTGACCCGGATCCGGACCCTGACTCTGACCCTGACAATGACACTGACACGGACACGGACCCGGACCCGGACCCGGACCCGGACCCGGACCCGGATCCTGACCCTGACCCGTACCCTAACTCTGACACTGACCCTGAAACTGACCCGGACCCGGACCCGGACCCGGACCCTGACCTGGACCCGGACCCGGATCCTTACACGTTCCAGGACACGGACCCTTACCCGGACCCGGACCCGGACCCGGACCCTGACTCTGACACTGACCCTGAAACTGACACGGACCCGGACCCGGACCCGGACCCGGACCCTGACCCGGACCCGGACCCGGACCCGGACCCGGACCCGGATCCGGACACGGACCCGGACCCGGACCCGGACCCGGACCCGGACCCTGACCCGGACGCGGACCCTGACCTGGAACCCGACCCGGACCCTGACCCTGACCCGGACCCTGACTCTGACACTGACCCTGAAACTGACACGGACCCGGACCCAGACCCGGACCCTGACCCGGACCCGGACCCAGACCCGGACCCTGACCCGGACGTGGACCCTGACCCGGACCCCGACCCGGACCCTGACCCAGACCCTGACCCAGATCCGGACCTGGACCCGGACCCGGACCCGGACCCGGACCCAGATCCGGACCCGAACCCGGATCCAGACCCGGACCCGGAACCGGACCCGGACTAGAATCCTGACCCCGGACCCGGACCCAGACCCGGACCCGGATCCTGACCCTGACCCTGACCCTGACCCAGACCCTGACCCAGATCCGGACCCGAACCCGGACCCGGACCCGGACCCGGACCCAGACCCAGATCCGGACCCGAACCCGGATCCGGACCCGGATCCGGACCCGGACTAGAATCCTGACCCTGGACCCGGACCCGGACCCTGACCGGGACACGGACCCGGACCCTGACCCTGACCCTGAGCCTGACCCTGACCCTGACCCTGACCCGGACCCTGACTCTGATACTGACCCTGAAACTGACACGGACCCGGACCCAGACCCGGACCCGGACCCGGACCCGGACCTTGACCCGGACCCGGACCTGGACCCTGACCCTGACCAGGACACGGACCCTCACCCAGACCCGGACGCGGACCCGGACCCGGACTCGGATCCTGACCCTCACCCGGACCTGGACCCAGAACTGGACCCGGACCCGGACCCGGAACCGGAACCGGAACCGGAACCGGACCCTGACCCGGACCCGGACCCGGACCCTGACCCGGACGCGGACCCGGACACTGACCCTGACTGTGACCCTGACCCTGACCCTGACCCTGACCCGGATCCGGACCCTGACTCTGACCCTGACAATGACACTGACACGGACACGGACCCGGACCCGGACCCGGACCCGGACCCGGACCCGGACCCGGACCCGGACCCGGACCCGAACCCTGACCCAGACCCGGACCCGGATCCTGACCCTGACCCGGACCCTAACTCTGACACTGACCCTGAAACTGACCCGGACCCGGACCCGGACCCTGACCCGGACCCGGACCCGGATCCTTACACGTTCCAGGACACGGACCCTTACCCGGACCCGGACCCGGACCCGGACCGTGACTCTGACACTGACCCTGAAACTGACACGGACCCGGACCCAGACCCGGACCCTGACCCGGACCCGGACCCGGACCCTGACCCGGACCCGGACCCGGACCCGGACCCGGATCCGGACACGGACACGGACACGGACCTGGACCCGGACCCAGACCCGGACCCTGACCCGGACGCGGACCCTGACCTGGACCCCGACCCGGACACTGACCCTGACCCTGACCCAGATCCGGACCCGAACCCGGAGCCGGACCCAGACTAGAATCCTGACCCCGGACCGGGACCCGGACCCGGACCCGGACCCGGACCCAGACCCGGACCCTGACCGGACCCGGACGCGGACCTGGACCTGGATACTGACCCTGACGCGGACCCGGACCCGGACCTGGACCCGGACCAGGACCAGGACCCGCACCCAGACCTGGACCCTGACCCGCACCCGGACCCGGACCTGGACCCGGACCTGGACCCGGACCCGGACCCGGACCCGGAGCCTGACCTGGACCCGGAGCCTGACCCTGAACCGGACCCTGACTCTGACACTGACCCTGAAACTGACCCGGACCCGGACCCAGACCCGGACCCTGACCCGGACCCGGACCCGGACCCGGACACGGATCCGGACACGGACACGGACACGGACACGGACACGGACCCAGACCCGGACCCTGACCCGGACGCGGACCCTGACCTGGACCCCGACCCGGACACTGACCCTGACCCTGACCCAGACCCGGACCCGGACCCGGACTAGAATCCTGACCCCGGACCCGGACCCTGACCCTGACCGGGACCCGGACCCGGACCCTGACCCTGACCCTGACCCTGAGCCTGACCCTGACCCTGACCCGGACCCTGACTCTGACACTGACCCTGAAACTGACACGGACCCGGACCCAGACCCGGACCCTGACCCGGACCCAGACCCGGATCTGGACACGGACCCGGACCTGGACCCGGACACGGACCCGGACCCAGACCCGGACCGTGACCCTGACCCAGATCCGGACCCGAACCAGGACCCGGACCCGGACCCGGACCCGGACCCGGACTAGAATCCTGACCCCGGACACGGACCCGGACCCGGACCCGGACCCGGACCCAGACCTGGACCCTGACCGGACCCTGACGTGGACCTGGACCTGGATACTGACCCTGACGCGGACCCGGACCCGGACCTGGACCCGGACCAGGACCAGGACCCGCACCCTGACCTGGACCCTGACCCGGACCCGGACCCGGACATGGACCCGGACCCAGACCCGGACCCGGAGCCTGACCCGGACCCGGAGCCTGACCCTGAACCGGAACCTGACTCTGACACTGACCCTGAAACTGACCCGGACATGGACCAGGACCCGGATCCTGACCCTGACCCTGACCCTGACCCTGACCGGACCCGGACCCGGACCTGGACCCTGACACGGACCTGTAACCTGACCCGGACCCGGACCAGGACCCTGACCTGGACCCGGACCCGGACCGTGACCCGGACCCTGACTCTAACCCTGACCCTGACCCTGACCCTGACCCTGACCCGGACCCGGACCCGGACCCGGACCCGGATCCTGACCCTGACCCTGACCCTGACCCTGAACCTGACCCGGACCCGGACCCGGACCCGGACCCGGACCCTGACACGGATCCGGACCCTGACACTGACCCTGAAACTGACACGGACCCGGATCCGGACACTGACACGGACACGGACACGGACACGGACACGGACCCTTACACGGACTCGGACAGGGACCCGGATCCTGACCCTGACCCTGACCCTGACCCTGACCCTGACCCTGACCCTGACCCAGATCCGGACACGGACCCGGACCCGGACCCTGACCCGGACTAGAATCCTGACCCCGGACCCGGACCCGGACCAGGACCAGGACCCGCACCCAGACCTGGACCCTGACCCGGACCCGGACCCGGACCTGGACCCGGACCCGGACCCGGACCCGGACCCGGAGGCTGACCCTGACCCTGACCCTGAGCCTGAACCGGACCCTGACTCTGACACTGACCCTGAAACTGACCCGGACACGGACCAGGACCCGGATCCTGACCCTGACCCTGACCCTGACCCTGACCCTGACCCTGACCGAACCCGGACCCGGATCCTGACCCTGACCCGGACATGGACCCTGACACGGACCTGTACCCTGACACGGAAACGGACCCGGACCCGGACCTGGACCCGGACCCGGACATGGACCCTGACACGGACCTGTACCCTGACACGGACCCGGACCCGGACCCTGATCTGGACCCGGACCCGGACCGTGACCCGGACCCTGACTCTGACCCTGACCCTGACCCTGACCCGGACCCGGACCCGAACCCGGACCCGGACCCGGACCCGGACACGGACCCGGACCCGGACCCGGACCCGGACCCGGACCCGGACCCGGACCCGGATCCTTACCCTGACCCTGAACCTGACCCTGACCCTGACCATGACCCTGACCCAGATCCGGACCCGGACCCGGACCCGGACCCGGACCCGGACTAGAATCCTGACCCCGGACCCGGACCCGGACCCGGACCCTGACCGGGACCCGGACCCGGACCCTGACCCTGACCCTGAGCCTGACCCTGACCCTGACCCTGACCCGGACCCTGACTCTGACACTGACCCTGAAACTGACCCGGACCCGGACCCGGACCCGGACCCGGACCTGGACCCTGACACGGACCTGTACCCTGACACGGACCCGGACCCGGACCCGGACCCGGACCCGGACCCGGACCCGGACCCGGACCCGGACCCGGACCCGGACCCGGACCCTGACACGGACCCGGACCCTGACACGGACCCGGACCCGGACCCGGACCCGGACCCGGACTAGAATCCTGACCCCGGACCCGGACCCAGACCCGGACCCTGACCGGGACCCGGACCCGGACCCTGACCCTGACCCTGAGCCTGACCCTGACCCTGACCCGGACCCTGACTCTGACACTGACCCTGAAACTGACACGGACCCGGACCCAGACCCGGACCCAGACCCGGATCCGGACCCGGACCCGGACCCGGACCCGGACCCGGACCCAGACCCGGACCCTGACCCGGACGCGGACCCTGACCCGGACCCCGACCCGGACACTGACCCTGACCCTGACCCAGATCCGGACCCGAACCCGGACCCGGACCTGGACCCGGACCCGGACTAGAATCCTGACCCCGGACCCGGACCTGGACCCTGACCCGGACCGGGACCCGGACCTGGACCAGGACCCGGACCCGGACCCGGACCCGGAGCCTGACCCGGACCCGGAGCCTGACCCTAAACCGGACCCTGACTCTGACACTGACCCTGAAACTGACCCGGACACGGACCCGGACCCGGACCCGGATCCTGACCCTGACCCTGACCCTGACCGTGACCCTGACCCTGACCCTGACCGAACCCGGACCCGAATCCTGACCCTGACCTGGAAACGGAAACGGACCCGGACCCGGACCTGGACCCTGACACGGACCTGTACCCTGACACGGACCCGGACCCGGACCCTGACCTGGACCCGGACCCGGACCGTGACCCGGACCCTGACTCTGACCCTGACCCTGACCCTGACCCTAACCCTGACCCGGACCCGGACCCGGACCCAGACCCGTACCCGTACCCGGACTAGAATCCTGACCCCGGACCCGGACCCGGACCCGGACCCGGACCCTGACCGGGACCCGGGCCCGGACCCTGACCCTGACCCGGACCCTGACTCTGACACTGACCCTGAAACTGACACGGACCTGGACCTGGACCCTGACCCGGACCCGGACCCGGACCCGGACTCTGACCCGGACCCGGACCCGGACCCGGACCTGGACCCTGACCCTGACCCGGACCAGGACCCGGACCGTCACCCAGACCCGAACCCGGACCCGGACACGGACCCGGACCCGGACTCGGATCCTGACCCTGACCCGGACCCGGACCCGGACCCGGACACTGACCCTGACTTTGACCCTGACCCTGACCCTGACCCGGATCCGGACCCTGACCCTGACATGGATCCAGACCCTGACACTGACCCTGAAACTGACACGGACCCGGATCCGGACACTGACACGGACCCGGACACGGACACGGACCCTTACACGGACCCGGACAGGGACCCGGATCCTGACCCTGACCCTGACCCTGACCCTGACCCTGACCCAGATCCGGACACGGACCCG
This sequence comes from Arizona elegans, assembly GCA_022577455.1. Taxonomy (NCBI): domain Eukaryota; kingdom Metazoa; phylum Chordata; class Lepidosauria; order Squamata; family Colubridae; genus Arizona; species Arizona elegans. The sequence continues at coordinate 1,897,579 of JAKOOJ010000026.1, forward strand.
GACCCGGACCCGGACCCGGACTAGAATCCTGACCCCGGACCCGGACCTGGACCAGGACCAGGACCCGCACCCAGACCTGGACCCTGACCCGGACCCGGACCCGGACCCGGACCTGGACCCGGACCCGGACCCGGACCCGGACCCGGACCCGGAGGCTGACCCTGACCCTGACCCTGACCCTGAACCGGACCCTGACTCTGACACTGACCCTGAAACTGACCCGGACACGGACCAGGACCCGGATCCTGACCCTGACCCTGACCCTGACCCTGACCCTGACCGAACCCGGACCCGGATCCTGACCCTGACCTGGAAACGGAAACGGACCCGGACCCGGACCCGGACCCGGACCCGGACATGGACCCTGACACGGACCTGTACCCTGACACGGACCCGGACCCGGACCCTGACCTGGACCCGGACCCGGACCGTGACCCGGACCCTGACTCTGACCCTGACCCTGACCCTGACCCTGACCCGGACCTGGACCCGGACCCGGACCCGGACCCGGACCCGGACCCGGACCCGGACCCGGATCCTGACCCTGACCCTGAACCTGACACTGAACCTGACACTGACCCGGACCCGGACCCGGACCCGGACCCGGACCCTGACCCTGACCCTGAGCCTGACCCTGACCCTGACCCTGACCCGGACCCTGACTCTGACACTGACACTGAAACTGACCCGGACCCGGACCCGGACCCGGACCCGGACCTGGACCCTGACACGGACCTGTACCCTGACACGGACCCGGACCCGGATCTGGACCCTGACACGGACCCGGACACGGACACGGACCCTTACAAGGACCCGGACAGGGACCCGGATCCTGACCCTGACCCTGACCCTGACCCTGACCCTGACCCGGATCCGGACCCGGACCCGGACCCGGACCCGGACCCGGACCCGGACTAGAATCCTGACCCCGGACCCGGACCAAGACCCGGACCCTGACCGGGACCCGGACCCGGACCCTGACCCTGACCCTGAGCCTGACCCTGACCCTGACCCTGACCCTGACCCGGACCCTGACTCTGACACTGACCCTGAAACTAACACGGACACGGACCCAGACCCGGACCCTGACCCGGACCCGGACCCGGATCCGGACCCGGACCCGGACCCGGACCCGGACCCGGACCCGGACCCGGACCCGGACCCGGACCCGGACCCAGACCCGGACCCTGACCCGGACGCGGACCCTGACCCGGACCCCGACCCGGACACTGACCCTGACCCTGACCCAGATCCGGACCCGAACCCGGACCCGGACCTGGACCCGGACCCGGACTAGAATCCTGACCCCGGACCCGGACCTGGACCCTGACCCGGACCAGGACCCGGACCTGGACCCGGACCCGGACCCGGACCCGGACCCGGAGCCTGACCCGGACCCGGAGCCTGACCCTAAACCGGACCCTGACTCTGACACTGACCCTGAAACTGACCCGGACACGGACCCGGACCCGGACCCGGATCCTGACCCTGACCCTGACCCTGACCGTGACCTTGACCCTGACCCTGACCGAACCCGGACCCGGATCCTGACCCTGACCTGGAAACGGAAACGGACCCGGACCCGGACCTGGACCCTGACACGGACCTGTACCCTGACACGGACCCGGACCCGGATCCTGACCCTGACCCTGACCCTGACCCTAACCCTGACCCGGACCCGGACCCGGACCCGTACCCGGACCCGGACCCGGACTAGAATCCTGACCCCGGACCCGGACCCGGACCCGGACCCGGACCCTGACCGGGACCCGGACACGGACCCTGACCCTGACCCGGACCCTGACTCTGACACTGACCCTGAAACTGACACGGACCTGGACCTGGACCCTGACCCGGACCCGGACCCGGACCCGGACTCTGACCCGGACCCGGACCCGGACCCGGACCTGGACCCTGACCCTGACCCGGACCAGGACCCGGACCGTCACCCAGACCCGAACCCGGACCCGGACCCGGACCCGGACCCGGACTCGGATCCTGACCCTGACCCGGACCCGGACCCGGACACTGACCCTGACTGTGACCCTGACCCTGACCCTGACCCGGATCCGGACCCTGACTCTGACCCTGACAATGACACTCACCCGGACCCGGACCCGGACCAGGACCCTGACCCTGACCCAGATCCGCACCTGGAACCGGAACCGGAACCGGACACGGACCCGGACCCTGACACGGACACGGACCCAGACCCTGACACGGACCTTGACCCTGACCCGGACCCGGACCCGGACCCTGACCCGGACCGGGATCCAGACCGTGACCCGGACCCTGACTCTGACCCTGACCCTGACCTGGACCCGGACCCGGATCCTGACCCTGACCCTAACCCTGACCCTGACCCTGACACTGACCCTGACCCTGACAGTGACCCTGACCCTGATCCTGACCCTGACCCTGACCCTGAACCTGACCCGGACCCGGACCCGGACCCTGACTCTCACACTGACCCTGAAACTGACACGGAACCGGAACCGGAACTGGACCCTGACGCGGACCCGGACCCTGACACGGACCTGGACCCTGAAACTGACCCGGAACCGGAACCGGACCCTGACCCGGAGCCGGACCCCGACCCAGACCCTGACCCGGACCCAGACCCGGACCCGGACCCGGACCCGGACCCGGACCCAGACCCTGACCCTGACCCTTACCCTGACCCTGACCCTGACCCTGACTCTGACCCTGACCCGGACCCTGACTCTGACACTGACCCTGAAACTGACCCGGACCAGGACCCGGACCCGGACCCTGACCCTGACCAAGATCCGGATCCGGACCAGGACCAGGACCCGGACCCGGACCCGGACCCGGACCCGGACCCGGACCCGGACCCGGAGCCGTACCCGGACCCGGACTCGGATCCTGACCCTGACCCGGACCCGGACCCGGACCCGGACCCGGACACTCACCCAGACCCGGACCCGGACCCGGACCCTGACCCGGACCCGGACTCGGATCCTGACCCTGACCCGGTCCCGGACCCGGACCTGGACCTGGACCTGGACCCGGACCCGGACCCGGACCCGGACCCTGACCTGGACACTGACCCGGACGCGGAACCGGACACTGACTCTGACCCTGACAATGACATTGACACAGACCCGGACCCGGACCAGGACCTTGACCCTGACCCAGATCCGGACCCGAAACCGGAACCGGAACCGGAACCGGAACTGGAACCGGACCCTGACACGGACACGGACCCAGACCCTGACACTGACCCGGACCCGGACCTGGACCCGGACCCGGACCCTGACCCGGACCGGGACCCAGACCGTGAACCCGGACCCTGACTCTGACCCTGACCCTGACCAGGAACCAGACCCGGACCCGGACCCGGATCCTGACCCTGACCCTGACCCTGACCCTGACCCTGACCCTGACCCTGACCCTGACCCTGACCCGGACCCGGACCCGGACCCGGACCCGGACCCGGACCCGGACCCGGACCCAGACCCGGACCTGGACCCGGACCCAGACCCGGACCCGGACCCGGACCCGGACCCGGACCCGCATCCGGATCCTGACCCTAACCCGGACCCGGACCCGGACCCGGACCCGGACCCGGACCCGGACCCTGACCCGGACCCGGACCCTGACTCTGAGACTGACCCTGAAACTGACACAGACCCGGACCCGGACCCTGACCCTGACCCGGACCCGGACCCGGACCCTGACCCTGACCCGGACCCGGACCCGGACCCGGAACCAGACCCTGACTCTGACACTGACCCTGAAACTTACACGGAACCGGACCCTGACCCGGACACGGACCCTGACACGGACCCGGACCCTGAAACTGACCCGGAACCGGACCCGGACCCTGACCCGGACCCGGACCCGGACCCGGACCCGGAACCAGACCCTGACCCGGACCCGGACCCGGACCCGTACCCGGACCCTGACCCTGACCCTGACCCTGACCCTGACCCTGACCCTGACCCAGACCCTGACTCTGACACTGACCCTGAAACTGACCGGGACCAGGACCCGGACCCGGACCCTGACCCTGACCAAGATCCGGATCCGGACCCGGACCCGGACCCGGACCCGGACATGGACCAGGACCAGGAACCGGACCCGGACCCGGACTCGGATCCTGACCCCGGACCCGGACCTAGACCCGGACCCGGACCAGGACCCGGACCCGGACCCGGACCCGGACCCGGACCCGGACCCGGACCCGGACCCGGACCCGGACCCGGACCCGGAGCTGGACACGGACCCTGACCCGGACACGGACCCGGACTCTGATACGTATCCGGACCCGGACCCTGACCATGAACCTGACCCTGACCCTGACGCTGACCCGGACCCTGACTCTGACACTGACCCTGAAACTGACCCGGACCCGAACCCGGACCCGGACCCTGACTCGGACCGGGACCCGGACCCGAACACGGACCCGGACACGAACCCTTACCCGGACCCGGACCCGGACCCGGATCCTGACCCTGACCCGGAACCAGAACCGGACCCGGAACCGGACCCTGACCCTGACCCGGACCCGGACACGGATACGGACTAGAATCCTGACCCCGGACCCAGACCCGGACCCGGACCGGACCCTGACCCGGACCCGGACCCGGACCATGACCCTGACCCTCACCCTGACCCTGACCCTGACCCTGACCCAGACCCTGACTCTGACACTGACCCTGAAACTGACCGGGACCAGGACCCGGACCCGAACCCTGACCCTGACCAAGATCCGGATCCGGACCAGGACCAGGACCCGGACCCGGACCCGGACCCGGACCCGGACTCGGATCCTGACCCTGACCCGGGCCGGACCCGGACCCGGACCCGGACACTCACCCAGACCCGGACCCGGACCCGGACCCTGACCCGGACCCGGACTCGGATCCTGACCCTGACCCTGACCCGGTCCCGGACCCGGACCTGGACCTGGACCTGGACCCGGACCCGGACCCGGACCCGGACCCTGACCTGGACACTGACCCGGACGCGGAACCGGACACTGACTCTGACCCTGACAATGACATTGACACAGACCCGGACCCGGACCAGGACCTTGACCCTGACCCAGATCCGGACCCGAAACCGGAACCGGAACCGGAACCGGAACTGGAACCGGACCCTGACACGGACACGGACCCAGACCCTGACACTGACCCGGACCCGGACCTGGACCCGGACCCGGACCCTGACCCGGACCGGGACCCAGACCGTGAACCCGGACCCTGACTCTGACCCTGACCCTGACCAGGAACCAGACCCGGACCCGGACCCGGATCCTGACCCTGACCCTGACCCTGACCCTGACCCTGACCCTGACCCTGACCCGGACCCGGACCCGGACCCGGACCCGGACCCGGACCCGGACCCGGACCCGGACCCGGACCCGGACCCTGACACGGAACCAGACCCTCACCCGGACCCGTACCCGTACCCGGACCCTGACCCTCACCCTGACCCTGACCCTGACCCTGACCCAGACCCTGACTCTGACACTGACCCTGAAACTGACCGGGACCAGGACCCGGACCCGGACCCTGACCCTGACCAAGATCCGGATCCGGACCCGGACCCGGACCCGGACGCGGACATGGACCAGGACCAGGACCCGGACCCGGACCCGGACTCGGATCCTGACCCCGGACCCGGACCTAGACCCTGACCCGGACCAGGACCCGGACCCGGACCCGGACCCGGAACCGGACCCGGACCCGGACCCGGACCCGGACCCGGACCCGGACTCGGATCCTGACCCTGGACCCGGACCCAGACCCGGACCCGGACCCGGGTCCGGGTCCGGGTCCTGACCCTGACCCTGACCCTGACCCTGACCCTGACCCTGACCCTGACCCTGACCCGGACCAGGACCCGGACCCGGACCCGGACCCGGACCCGGACCCGGACCCGGACCCGGACCCGGACCCGGACCCGGACCCGGACCCGGATCCTGACTCTGACACTGACCCTGAAACTTACACGGAACCGGACCCTGACCCGGACACGGACCCTGACACGGACCCGGACCCTGAAACTGACCCGGAACCGGACCCGGACCCTGACCCGGACCCGGACCCGGACCCGGACCCGGAACCAGACCCTGACCCGGACCCGGAACCGGACCCGTACCCGGACCCTGACCCTGACCCTGACCCTGACCCTGACCCTGACCCTGACCCAGACCCTGACTCTGACACTGACCCTGAAACTGACCGGGACCAGGACCCGGACCCGGACCCTGACCCTGACCAAGATCCGGATCCGGACCCGGACCCGGACCCGGACCCGGACATGGACCAGGACCAGGAACCGGACCCGGACCCGGACTCGGATCCTGACCCCGGACCCGGACCTAGACCCGGACCCGGACCAGGACCCGGACCCGGACCCGGACCCGGACCCGGACCCGGACCCGGACCCGGACCCGGACCCGGACCCGGAGCTGGACACGGACCCTGACCCGGACACGGACCCGGACTCTGATACGTATCCGGACCCGGACCCTGACCATGAACCTGACCCTGACCCTGACGCTGACCCGGACCCTGACTCTGACACTGACCCTGAAACTGACCCGGACCCGAACCCGGACCCGGACCCTGACTCGGACCGGGACCCGGACCCGAACACGGACCCGGACACGAACCCTTACCCGGACCCGGACCCGGACCCGGATCCTGACCCTGACCCGGAACCAGAACCGGACCCGGAACCGGACCCTGACCCTGACCCGGACCCGGACACGGATACGGACTAGAATCCTGACCCCGGACCCAGACCCGGACCCGGACCGGACCCTGACCCGGACCCGGACCCGGACCATGACCCGGATCCTGACCCTGACCCTGACCCTGACCCTGAACCTCACCCGGACCCGGACCCTCAACCGGACCCGGACCCGTACCCTGACCCTGACCCTGACTCTGACCCTGATCCGGACCCGGACACGGACACGGACACTGACACGGACCCTGATCCGGACCCGGACCTGGACCCTGACCAGGACCCGGACCCGGACCGTTACCCAGACCCTGACTCTGACCGTGACCCTGACCAGGACCCGGACCCGGACCCTGACCCTGACCCTGACTCGGACCGGGACACGGACCCAAACACGGACCCGGACACGGACCCGGACACGAACCCTTACCCGGACACGGACCCGGACCCGGATCCTGACCCTGACCCGGAACCAGAACCGGACCCGGACCCGGAACCGGACCCTGACCCTGACCCAGATCCAGACCCGGACCCAGACCCGGATATGGACTAGAATCCTGACCCCGGACCCGGACCCGGACACAGACCCGGACCCGGACCCGGACCCGGACCCGGACCCGGACCCGGACCCGGACCTGGACCCTGACCCGGACACGGACCCGGACCCTGATACGGATCCGGACCCGGACCCTGACCATGAACCTGACCCTGACCCTGACCCTGACCCTGACCCGGACCCTGACTCTGACACTGACCCTGAAACTGACCCGGACCCGGACCCGGACCAGGACCCTGACTCGGACCGGGACACGGACCCGAACACGGACCCGGACACGAACCCTTACCCGGACCCGGACCCGGACCCGGATCCTGACCCTGACCCGGAACCAGAACCGGACCCGGAACCGGACCCTGACCCTGACCCGGACCCGGACTCGGATCCTGACCCCAGACCCGGACCCAGACCCGGACCCGGACCCGGACCCTGACCCGGACCCTGACCCTGACCCTGACCCTGACCCTGACCCTGACCCTGACCCTGACCCTGACCCTGACCCTGACCCTGACCCGGACCCTGACCCTGACTCTGACACTGACCCTGAAACTGACCCGGACACGGACACGGACCCGCACCATGACTCGGACCCGGACATGGACCCGGACCCGGACCCGGACACGAACCCTTACCCGGACCCGGACCCGGACCCGGATCCTGACCCTGACCCGGAACCAGAACCGGACCCGGAACCGGACCCTGACCCTGACCCGGACCCGGACTCGGATCCTGACCCCGGACCCGGACCCGGATCCTGACCCTGACCCTGACCCTGACCCTGACCCTGACCCTGACCCTGACCCTGACCCTGACCCTGACCCGGACCCGGACCCGGACACGGACCCGGACACGGACACGGACACGGACACGGACACGGACCCTGACTCTGACACTGACCCTGAAACTTACACGGAACCGGACCCTGACCCGGACACGGACCCTGACACGGACCCGGACCCTGAAACTGACGCGGACCCGGACCCGGACCCTGACCCGGAACCAGAACCGGACCCGGAACCGGACCCTGACCCTGACCCAGATCCAGACCCGGACCCGGACCCGGATATGGACTAGAATCCTGACCCCGGACCCGGACCCGGACCCGGACCCAGACCCGGACCCGGACCCGGACCCGAACCCGGACCCTGACCCGGACACGGACCCGGACCCTGATACGGATCCGGACCCAGACCCTGACCATGAACCTGACCCTGACCCTGACCCTGACCCGGACCCTGACTCTGACACTGACCCTGAAACTGACCCGGACCCGGACCCGGACCCGGACCCTGACTCGGACCGGGACACGGACCCGAACACGGACCCGGACACGAACCCTTACCCGGACCCGGACCCGGACCTGGACCCGGATCCTGACCCAGAACCAGAACCGGACCCGGAACCGGACCCTGACCCTGACCCGGACCCGGACTCGGCTCCTGACCCGGATACGGACTAGAATCGTGACCCCGGACCCGGACCCGGACCCGGACCCGGACCCGGACCCGGACCCGGACCCTGACCCGGACCCGGACCCGGACCCTGACCCGGACCCTGACCCGGACACGGACCCGGACCCTGATACGGATCCGGACCCGGACCCTGACCATGAACCTGACCCTGACCCTGACCCTGACCCGGACCCTGACTCTGACACTGACCCTGAAACTGACCCGGACCCGGACCCGGACCCGGACCCTGACTCGGACCGGGACACGGACCCGAACACGGACCCGGACACGAACCCTTACCCGGACCCGGACCCGGACCCGGATCCTGACCCTGACCCGGAACCAGAACCGGACCCGGAACCGGACCCTGACCCTGACCCGGACCCGGACTCGGATCCTGACCCCGGACCCGGACCCAGACCCGGACCCGGACCCGGACCCTGACCCGGACCCTGACCCTGACCCTGACCTTGACCCTGACCCTGACCCTGACCCTGACCCTGACCCTGACCCGGACCCGGACCCTGACCCTGACACTAACACTGACGTGAAACTGACCCGGACCCGGACACGGACCCGCACCCGGACTCGGACCCGGACATGGACCCGGACCCGGACCCGGACACGAACCATTACCCGGACCCGGACCCGGATCCTGAACCTGACCCGGAACCAGAACCGGACCCGGAACCGGACCCTGACCCTGACCCTGACCCGGACCCGGACTCGGATCCTGACCCTGGACCCGGACCCAGACCCGGACCCGGACCCGGACCCGGATCCTGACCCTGACCCTGACCCTGACCCTGACCCTGACCCTGACCCTGACCCGGACCCGGACCCGGACCCGGACCCGGACCCGGACCCGGACCCGGACCCGGATCCTGACTCTGACACTGACCCTGAAACTTACACGGAACCGGACCCTGACCCGGACACGGACCCTGACACGGACCTGGACCCTGAAACTGACCCGGAACCGGACCCGGACCCTGACCCGGACCCGGAACCGAACCCGGACCCGGAACCAGACCCTGACCCGGACCCGGACCCGGACCCGGACCCGGACCCGGACCCGGACCCTGACCCGAACCCTGACTCTGACACTGACCCTGAAACTGACCCAGACCAGGACCCGGACCCGGACCCGGACCCTGACCCTGACCAAGATCCGGATCCGGACCCGGACCCGGACCCGGGCCTGGACATGGACCAGGACCCAGACCCGGACCCGGACTCGGATCCTGAACCCGGACCCGGACCCAGACCCGGACCCGGACCCGGACCCGGACCCAGACCCGGACCCGGACCCGGACCCGGACCCGGACCCGGACCCGGACCCGGACCCGGACCCGGACCCTGACCCGGAAACGGACCCGGACTCTGATACGGATCCCGACCCTGACCCTGACCCTGACCCGGACCCTGACTCTGACACTGACCCTGAAACTGACCCGGACCCGAACCCGGACCCGGACCCTGACTCGGACTGGGACACAGACCCGAACACGGACCCGGACACGAACCCTTACCCGGACCCGGACCCGGATCCTGACCCTGACCCGGAACCAGAACCGGACCCGGAACCGGACCCTGACCCTGACCCGGACCCGGACCCGGATACGGACTAGAATCCTGACCCCGGACCCGGACCCGGACCCGGACCCGGACCGGACCCGGACCCGGACCCGGACCCGGACCATAACCCGGATCCTGACTCTGACCCTGACTCGGACCCTGACCCGGTCCCGCACCCGGACCCGGATCCTGACCCTGACCCTGACCCTGACCCTGAACCTCACCCGGACCCGTACCCTCACCCGGACCCGGACCCGTACCATTACCCGGACCCGGACCCGGACCCGGACACGGACACTTACCCTGACCCTGACCCTGACTCTGACCCTGATCCGGACCTGGACGCGGACCCGGACCCGGACACGGACACGGACACGGACACGGACCCTGATCCGGACCCGGACCTGGACCCTGACCAGGACCCGGACCCGGACCGTTACCCAGACCCTGACTCTGACCGTGACCCTGACCAGGACCCGGACCCTGACCCTGACCCTGACCCTGACCCTGACCCTGACCCTGACCCTGACCCTGACCCTGACCCTGACCCGGACCCGGACCCGGACCCTGACTCGGACCGGGACACGGACCCGAACACGGACCCGGACACGGACCCGGACACGAACCCTTACCCGGACCCGGACCCGGACCCGGACCCGGATCCTGACCCTGACCCGGAACCAGAACCGGACCCGGAACCGGACCCTGACCCTGACCCAGATCCAGACCCGGACCCGGACCCGGATACGGATACGGACTAGAATCCTGACCCCGGACCCGGACCCGGACCCGGACCCGGACCCCGACCCGGACCCGGACCCGGACCCGGACACGAACCCTTACCCGGACCCGGACCCGGACCCGGATCCTGACCCTGACCCGGAACCAGAACCGGACCCGGAACCGGACCCTGACCCTGACCCGGACCCGGACTCGGATCCTGACCCCGGACCCAGACCCGGACCCGGACCCGGATCCTGACCCTGACCCTGACCCTGACCCTGACCCTGACCCTGACCCTGACCCGGACCCGGACCCGGACCCGGACACGGACACGGACACGGACACGGACACGGACACGGACCCTGACTCTGACACTGACCCTGAAACTTACACGGAACCGGACCCTGACCCGGACCCGGACCCTGACACGGACCCGGACCCTGAAACTGACGCGGACCCGGACCCGGACCCTGACCCGGAACCAGAACCGGACCCGGAACCGGACCCTGACCCTGACCCAGATCCAGACCCGGACCCGGACCCGGATATGGACTAGAATCCTGACCCCGGACCCGGACCCGGACCCGGACCCAGACCCGGACCCGGACCCGGACCCGGACACGGACCCGGACCCTGATACGGATCCGGATCCGGACCCGGACCCTGACCATGAACCTGACCCTGACCCTGACCCTGACCCGGACCCTGACTCTGACACTGACCCTGAAACTGACCCGGACCCGGACCCGGACCCGGACCCTGACTCGGACCGGGACACGGACCCGAACATGGACCCGGACACGAACCCTTACCCGGACCCGGACCCGGACCCGGACCCGGATCCTGACCCAGAACCAGAACCGGACCCGGAACCGGACCCTGACCCTGACCCGGACCCGGACTCGGATCCTGACCCGGATACGGACTAGAATCCTGACCCCGGACCCGGACCCGGACCCGGACCCGGACCCGGACCCGGACCCGGACCCTGACCCGGACCCGGACCCTGACCCTGACCCGGACCCTGACCCGGACACGGACCCGGACCCTGATACGCATCCGGACCCGGACCCTGACCATGAACCTGACCCTGACCCTGACCCTAACCCGGACCCTGACTCTGACACTGACCCTGAAACTGACCCGGACCCGGACCCGGACCCGGACCCTGACTCGGACCGGGACACGGACCCGAACACGGACCCGGACACGAACCCTTACCCGGACCCGGACCCGGACCCGGATCCTGACCCTGACCCGGAACCAGAACCGGACCCGGAACCGGACCCTGACCCTGACCCGGACCCGGACTCGGATCCTGACCCCGGACCCGGACCCAGACCCGGACCCGGACCCGGACCCTGACCCGGACCCTGACCCTGACCCTGACCCTGACCCTGACCTTGACCCTGACCCTGACCCTGACCCTGACCCTGACCCTGACCCTGACCCTGACCCGGACCCTGACCCTGACACTAACACTGACGTGAAACTGACCCGGACCCGGACACGGACCCGCACCCGGACTCGGACCCGGACATGGACCCGGACCCGGACCCGGACACGAACCATTACCCGGACCCGGACCCGGATCCTGACCCTGACCCGGAACCAGAACCGGACCCGGAATCGGACCCTGACCCTGACCCTGACCCGGACCCGGACTCGGATCCTGACCCTGGACCCGGACCCAGACCCGGACCCGGACCCGGACCCGGATCCTGACCCTGGACCCGGACCCAGACCCGGACCCGGACCCTGACCCTGACCCGGACCCGGACCCGGACCCGGACCCGGACCCGGACCCGGACCCGGACCCGGATCCTGACTCTGACACTGACCCTGAAACTTACACGGAACCGGACCCTGACCCGGACACGGACCCTGACACGGACCCGGACCCTGAAACTGACCCGGAACCGGACCCGGACCCTGACCCGGACCCGGACCCGGACCCGAACCCGGACCCGGAGCCAGACCCTGACCCGGACCCGGACCCGGACCCGGACCCGGACCCTGACCCGAACCCTGACCCTGACCCTGACCCTGACCCAGACCCTGACTCTGACACTGACCCTGAAACTGACCCAGACCAGGATCCGGACCCAGACCCGGACCCTGACCCTGACCAAGATCCGGATCCGGACCCAGACCCGGACCCGGGCCTGGACATGGACCATGACCCAGACCCGGACCCGGACTCAGATCCTGACCCCGGACCCGGACCTAGACCCGGACCCGGACCCGGACCCGGACCCAGACCCGGACCCGGACCCGGACCCGGACCCGGACCCGGACCCGGACCCTGACCCGGAAACGGACCCGGACTCTGATACGGATCCCGACCCTGACCCTGACCCTGACCCGGACCCTGACTCTGACACTGACCCTGAAACTGACCCGGACCCGAACCCGGACCCGGACCCTGACTCGGACTGGGACACAGACCCGAACACGGACCCGGACACGAACCCTTACCCGGACCCGGACCCGGATCCTGACCCTGACCCGGAACCAGAACCGGACCCGGAACCGGACCCTGACCCTGACCCGGACCCGGACCCGGATACGGACTAGAATCCTGACCCCGGACCCGGACCCGGACCCGGACCCGGACCCGGACCGGACCCGGACCCGGACCCGGACCCGGACCATGACCCGGATCCTGACTCTGACCCTGACTCGGACCCTGACCCGGTCCCGGACCCGGACCCGGATCCTGACCCTGACCCTGACCCTGACCCTGAACCTCACCCGGACCCGGACCCTCACCCGGACCCGGACCCGGACCCTTACCCGGACCCGGACACGGACACGGACACGGACACTTACCCTGACCCTGACCCTGACTCTGACCATGATCCGGACCTGGACCCGGACCCGGACCCGGACCCGGACACGGACACGGACACGGACACGGACCCTGATCCGGACCCGGACCTGGACCCTGACCAGGACCCGGACCCGGACCGTTACCCAGACCCTGACTCTGACCGTGACCCTGACCAGGACCCGGACCCTGACCCTGACCCTGACCCTGACCCTGACCCTGACCCTGACCCTGACCCTGACCCTGACCCTGACCCTGACCCTGACCCTGACCCTGACCCTGACCCTGACCCTGACCCTGACCCGGACCCGGACCCGGACCCTGACCATGAACCTGACCCTGACCCTGACCCTGACCCTGACCCAGACCCTGACTCTGACACTGACTCTGAAACTGACCCGGACCCGGACCCGGACCCGGACCCTGACTCGGACCATGACACGGACCCGAACACGGACCCGGACACGAACCCTTACCCGGACCCGGACCCGGACCCGGATCCTGACCCTGACCCGGAACCAGAACCGGACCCGGAACCGGACCCTGACCCTGACCCAGATCCAGACCCGGACCCGGACCCGGATACGGACTAGAATCCTGACCCCGGACCCAGACCCGGACCCGGACCCTGACCCTGAGCCTGACCCTGACCCTGACCCGGACCCTAACTCTGACACTGACCCATAAACTGACACGGACCCGGACCCAGACCCTGACACGGACCGGACCCTGACCCGGACCCGGACCTTGACCCGGATCCTGACTCTGACCCTGACTCGGACCCTGACCCTGACCCTGACTCGGACCCTGACCCTGACCCAGACCCAGACCCGGACACGGATCCTGACCCTGACCCTGACCCTGACCCTGACCCTGAACCTCACCCGGACCCGGACCCTCACCCGGACCCGGACCCGTACCCTTACCCGGACACGGACACGGACCCGGACACTGACACTGACACTGACCCTGACCCTGAGCCTGATCCGGACCCGGACCCGGACCCGGACCCGACACGGACACGGACCCTGATCCGGACCCGGACCTGGACCCTGACCCGGACCCAGACCCGGACCATTACCCGGACCCTGACTCTGACCGTGACCCTGACCAGGACCCGGACCCGGACCCTGACCCTGACCCTGACCCTGACCCTGACCCTGACCCTGACCCTGATCCTGACCCTGACCCGGAACCGGAACCGGAACTGGAACCGAAACCGGACCCGGACCCGGACGCGGACCCGGACCCGGACCCGGACCCGGACCCGGACCCGGACCCGGACCCGGACCCGAACCCGGATCCTGACCCTGACCCGGAACCGGAACCGGATCCGGACCCGGACCCGGACCCGGACCGTGACCTGGACCCGGACCCGGACCCAGACCGTTACACGGACCCGGACCCTGACCCGGACCCGGACCCGGACCCGGACACGAACCATTACCCGGACCCGGACCCGGATCCTGAACCTGACCCGGAACCAGAACCGGACCCGGAACCGGACCCTGACCCTGACCCTGACCCGGACCCGGACTCGGATCCTGACCCTGGACCCGGACCCATACCCGGATCCGGACCCGGACCCGGATCCTGACCCTGACCCTGACCCTGACCCTGACCCTGACCCTGACCCGGACCCGGACCCGGACCCGGACCCGGACCCGGACCCGGACCCGGACCCGGATCCTGACTCTGACACTGACCCTGAAACTTACACGGAACCGGACCCTGACCCGGACACGGACCCTGACACGGACCTGGACCCTGAAACTGACCCGGAACCGGACCCGGACCCTGACCCGGACCCGGAACCGAACCCGGACCCGGAACCAGACCCTGACCCGGACCCGGACCCGGACCCGGACCCGGACCCGGACCCGGACCCTGACCCGAACCCTGACTCTGACACTGACCCTGAAACTGACCCAGACCAGGACCCGGACCCGGACCCGGACCCTGACCCTGACCAAGATCCGGATCCGGACCCGGACCCGGACCCGGGCCTGGACATGGACCAGGACCCAGACCCGGACCCGGACTCGGATCCTGAACCCGGACCCGGACCCAGACCCGGACCCGGACCCGGACCCGGACCCAGACCCGGACCCGGACCCGGACCCGGACCCGGACCCGGACCCGGACCCGGACCCGGACCCGGACCCTGACCCGGAAACGGACCCGGACTCTGATACGGATCCCGACCCTGACCCTGACCCTGACCCGGACCCTGACTCTGACACTGACCCTGAAACTGACCCGGACCCGAACCCGGACCCGGACCCTGACTCGGACTGGGACACAGACCCGAACACGGACCCGGACACGAACCCTTACCCGGACCCGGACCCGGATCCTGACCCTGACCCGGAACCAGAACCGGACCCGGAACCGGACCCTGACCCTGACCCGGACCCGGACCCGGATACGGACTAGAATCCTGACCCCGGACCCGGACCCGGACCCGGACCCGGACCGGACCCGGACCCGGACCCGGACCCGGACCATAACCCGGATCCTGACTCTGACCCTGACTCGGACCCTGACCCGGTCCCGGACCCGGACCCGGATCCTGACCCTGACCCTGACCCTGACCCTGAACCTCACCCGGACCCGTACCCTCACCCGGACCCGGACCCGTACCATTACCCGGACCCGGACCCGGACCCGGACACGGACACTTACCCTGACCCTGACCCTGACTCTGACCCTGATCCGGACCTGGACGCGGACCCGGACCCGGACACGGACACGGACACGGACACGGACCCTGATCCGGACCCGGACCTGGACCCTGACCAGGACCCGGACCCGGACCGTTACCCAGACCCTGACTCTGACCGTGACCCTGACCAGGACCCGGACCCTGACCCTGACCCTGACCCTGACCCTGACCCTGACCCTGACCCTGACCCTGACCCTGACCCGGACCCGGACCCGGACCCTGACTCGGACCGGGACACGGACCCGAACACGGACCCGGACACGGACCCGGACACGAACCCTTACCCGGACCCGGACCCGGACCCGGACCCGGATCCTGACCCTGACCCGGAACCAGAACCGGACCCGGAACCGGACCCTGACCCTGACCCAGATCCAGACCCGGACCCGGACCCGGATACGGATACGGACTAGAATCCTGACCCCGGACCCGGACCCGGACCCGGACCCGGACCCGGACCCCGACCCGGACCCGGACCCGGACCCGGACACGAACCCTTACCCGGACCCTGACCCTGACCCTGACCCTGACCCTGACCCTGACCCGGAACCGGACCCTGACCCTGACCCGGACCCGGACTCGGATCCTGACCCCGGACCCAGACCCGGACCCGGACCCGGATCCTGACCCTGACCCTGACCCTGACCCTGACCCTGACCCTGACCCTGACCCGGACCCGGACCCGGACCCGGACACGGACACGGACACGGACACGGACACGGACACGGACACGGACACGGACCCTGACTCTGACACTGACCCTGAAACTTACACGGAACCGGACCCTGACCCGGACCCGGACCCTGACACGGACCCGGACCCTGAAACTGACGCGGACCCGGACCCGGACCCTGACCCGGAACCAGAACCGGACCCGGAACCGGACCCTGACCCTGACCCAGATCCAGACCCGGACCCGGACCCGGATATGGACTAGAATCCTGACCCCGGACCCGGACCCGGACCCGGACCCAGACCCGGACCCGGACCCGGACCCGGACCCGGACCCGGACCCGGACACGGACCCGGACCCTGATACGGATCCGGACCCGGACCCTGACCATGAACCTGACCCTGACCCTGACCCTGACCCGGACCCTGACTCTGACACTGACCCTGAAACTGACCCGGACCCGGACCCGGACCCGGACCCTGACTCGGACCGGGACACGGACCCGAACATGGACCCGGACACGAACCCTTACCCGGACCCGGACCCGGACCCGGACCCGGATCCTGACCCAGAACCAGAACCGGACCCGGAACCGGACCCTGACCCTGACCCGGACCCGGACTCGGATCCTGACCCGGATACGGACTAGAATCCTGACCCCGGACCCGGACCCGGACCCGGACCCGGACCCGGACCCGGACCCGGACCCGGACCCTGACCCGGACCCGGACCCTGACCCTGACCCGGACCCTGACCCGGACACGGACCCGGACCCTGATACGCATCCGGACCCGGACCCTGACCATGAACCTGACCCTGACCCTGACCCTAACCCGGACCCTGACTCTGACACTGACCCTGAAACTGACCCGGACCCGGACCCGGACCCGGACCCTGACTCGGACCGGGACACGGACCCGAACACGGACCCGGACACGAACCCTTACCCGGACCCGGACCCGGACCCGGATCCTGACCCTGACCCGGAACCAGAACCGGACCCGGAACCGGACCCTGACCCTGACCCGGACCCGGACTCGGATCCTGACCCCGGACCCGGACCCAGACCCGGACCCGGACCCGGACCCTGACCCGGACCCTGACCCTGACCCTGACCCTGACCCTGACCTTGACCCTGACCCTGACCCTGACCCTGACCCTGACCCTGACCCTGACCCGGACCCTGACCCTGACACTAACACTGACGTGAAACTGACCCGGACCCGGACACGGACCCGCACCCGGACTCGGACCCGGACATGGACCCGGACCCGGACCCGGACACGAACCATTACCCGGACCCGGACCCGGATCCTGACCCTGACCCGGAACCAGAACCGGACCCGGAATCGGACCCTGACCCTGACCCTGACCCGGACCCGGACTCGGATCCTGACCCTGGACCCGGACCCAGACCCGGACCCGGACCCGGACCCGGATCCTGACCCTGGACCCGGACCCAGACCCGGACCCGGACCCTGACCCTGACCCGGACCCGGACCCGGACCCGGACCCGGACCCGGACCCGGACCCGGACCCGGATCCTGACTCTGACACTGACCCTGAAACTTACACGGAACCGGACCCTGACCCGGACACGGACCCTGACACGGACCCGGACCCTGAAACTGACCCGGAACCGGACCCGGACCCTGACCCGGACCCGGACCCGGACCCGAACCCGGACCCGGAGCCAGACCCTGACCCGGACCCGGACCCGGACCCGGACCCGGACCCTGACCCGAACCCTGACCCTGACCCTGACCCTGACCCAGACCCTGACTCTGACACTGACCCTGAAACTGACCCAGACCAGGATCCGGACCCAGACCCGGACCCTGACCCTGACCAAGATCCGGATCCGGACCCAGACCCGGACCCGGGCCTGGACATGGACCATGACCCAGACCCGGACCCGGACTCAGATCCTGACCCCGGACCCGGACCTAGACCCGGACCCGGACCCGGACCCGGACCCAGACCCGGACCCGGACCCGGACCCGGACCCGGACCCGGACCCGGACCCTGACCCGGAAACGGACCCGGACTCTGATACGGATCCCGACCCTGACCCTGACCCTGACCCGGACCCTGACTCTGACACTGACCCTGAAACTGACCCGGACCCGAACCCGGACCCGGACCCTGACTCGGACTGGGACACAGACCCGAACACGGACCCGGACACGAACCCTTACCCGGACCCGGACCCGGACCCTGACCCTGACCCGGACCCGGACCCGGATACGGACTAGAATCCTGACCCCGGACCCGGACCCGGACCCGGACCCGGACCCGGACCGGACCCGGACCCGGACCCGGACCCGGACCATGACCCGGATCCTGACTCTGACCCTGACTCGGACCCTGACCCGGTCCCGGACCCGGACCCGGATCCTGACCCTGACCCTGACCCTGACCCTGAACCTCACCCGGACCCGGACCCTCACCCGGACCCGGACCCGTACCCTTACCCGGACCCGGACACGGACACGGACACGGACACTTACCCTGACCCTGACCCTGACTCTGACCATGATCCGGACCTGGACCCGGACCCGGACCCGGACCCGGACACGGACACGGACACGGACACGGACCCTGATCCGGACCCGGACCTGGACCCTGACCAGGACCCGGACCCGGACCGTTACCCAGACCCTGACTCTGACCGTGACCCTGACCAGGACCCGGACCCTGACCCTGACCCTGACCCTGACCCTGACCCTGACCCTGACCCTGACCCTGACCCTGACCCTGACCCTGACCCGGACCCGGACCCTGACCATGAACCTGACCCTGACCCTGACCCTGACCCTGACCCAGACCCTGACTCTGACACTGACTCTGAAACTGACCCGGACCCGGACCCGGACCCGGATCCTGACCCTGACCCGGAACCAGAACCGGACCCGGAACCGGACCCTGACCCTGACCCAGATCCAGACCCGGACCCGGACCCGGATACGGACTAGAATCCTGACCCCGGACCCAGACCCGGACCCGGACCCTGACCCTGAGCCTGACCCTGACCCTGACCCGGACCCTAACTCTGACACTGACCCATAAACTGACACGGACCCGGACCCAGACCCTGACACGGACCGGACCCTGACCCGGACCCGGACCTTGACCCGGATCCTGACTCTGACCCTGACTCGGACCCTGACCCTGACCCTGACTCGGACCCTGACCCTGACCCAGACCCAGACCCGGACACGGATCCTGACCCTGACCCTGACCCTGACCCTGAACCTCACCCGGACCCGGACCCTCACCCGGACCCGGACCCGTACCCTTACCCGGACACGGACACGGACCCGGACACTGACACTGACACTGACCCTGACCCTGAGCCTGATCCGGACCCGGACCCGGACCCGGACCCGACACGGACACGGACCCTGATCCGGACCCGGACCTGGACCCTGACCCGGACCCAGACCCGGACCATTACCCGGACCCTGACTCTGACCGTGACCCTGACCAGGACCCGGACCCGGAACCTGACCCTGACCCTGACCCTGACCCTGACCCTGACCCTGACCCTGACCCTGATCCTGACCCTGACCCGGAACCGGAACCGGAACTGGAACCGAAACCGGACCCGGACCCGGACGCGGACCCGGACCCGGACCCGGACCCGGACCCGGACCCGGACCCGGACCCGGACCCGGACCCGAACCCGGATCCTGACCCTGACCCGGAACCGGAACCGGATCCGGACCCGGACCCGGACCCGGACCGTGACCTGGACCCGGACCCGGACCCAGACCGTTACACGGACCCGGACCCTGACCCGGACCCGGACCCGGACCCTGACCCGGACCCGGACTGTGACCCGGACCCTGACTCTGACCCTGACCCTGACCCTGACCCTGACCCTGACCCGGACACGGACACGGATCCTGACCCTGACCCTGACCCTGACCCTGACCCTGACCCTGACCGTGACCCTGACCCTGACCCAGACCCTGACTCTGACACTGACCCTGAAACTGACACGGAACCGGACCCGGACCCGGACCCTGACCCAGACCCAGACCCGGACCCGGACCCGGACCCGGACCCAGACCCTGACCCGGACACGGACACGGAAACGGACACGGACCCGGACATGGACCCTTACCCGGACCCGGACCCGGATCCTGACCCTGACCCTGACCCGGACCCTGACTCTGACCCAGATCCGGACCCGGACCCGGACCCGGACCCGGACCCGGACCCGGACCCTGACCCGGACCCGGACCCGGACCCAGACCGTGACCCGGACCCGGACCCGGACCCTGAACCTGACCCTGACCCTGACCCTGACCCTGACCCTGACCCGGACCCTGACTCTGACACTGACCCTGAAACTGACCCGGACCCGGTCCCGGACCCTGACTCGGACCCGGACACGGACCCGGACCCGGACACGGACACGGACACGGACACGAACCCTTACCCGGACCCGGACCCGGATCCTGACCCTGACCCGGACCCAGAACCGGACCCGGACCCTGTCTCTGACCCTGACACTGACACGGACCCGGACCCGGACCCAGACACGGACCCGGAACCGGAACCGGAACCGGAACCGGACCCTGACCATGACCAAGATCCGGATCCGGACCCGGACCCGGACCCGGACCCGGACCCGGACCCGGACCAGGAGCCGGACCCGGACCCGGACTCGGATCCTGACCCCGGAATCGGACCCAGACCCTGACCCGGACCCGGACCCGGACCCGGACCCGGAGCCTGACCCTGACCTAGAAACGGAACCGGACCCGGACCCGGACCCGGACCCGGACCCTGACACGGACCCGGACCCTGACACGGACCCGGACCCTGACCCGGACCCGGACCCGGACCCGGACCCTGACCTGGACCCGGACCCGGACCCAGACCGTTACACGGACCCGGACCCTGACCCGGACCCAGACCCGGACACTGACCCGGACCCGGACTGTGACCCGGACCCTGACTCTGACCCTGACCCTGACCCTGACCCTGACCCGGACACGGACACGGATCCTGACCCTGACCCTGACCCTGACCCTGAACCTCACCCGGACCCGGACCCTCACCCGGACCCGGACCCGTACCCTTACCCGGACACGGACACGGACCCGGACACTGACACTGACACTGACACTGACACTGACCCTGACCCTGATCCGGACCCGGACACGGACACGGACACGGACACGGACACGGACCCTGATCCGGACCCGGACCTGGACCCTGACCCGGACCCGGACCCGGTCCGTTACCCGGACCCTCACTCTGACCGTGACCCTGACCAGGACCCGGACCCGGACCCTGACCCTGACCCTGACCCTGACCCTGACCCTGACCCTGACCCTGACCCTGACCCTGATCCTGACCCTGACCCGGAACCGGAACCGGAACCGGAACCGGAACCGAAACCGGACCCGGACCCGGACGCGGACCCGGACCCGGACCCGGACCCGGACCCGGACCCGGACCCGAACCCGGATCCTGACCCTGACCCGGAACCGGATCCGGACCCGGACCCGGACCCGGACCGTGACCTGGATCCGGACCAGGACCCAGACCGTTACACGGACCCGGACCCTGACCCGGACCCGGATCCGGACCCTGACCCGGACCCGGACTGTGACCCGGACCCTGACTCTGACCCTGACCCTGACCCTGACCCTGACCCGGACACGGACACGGATCCTGACCCTGACCCTGACCCTGACCGTGACCCTGACCCTGACCCAGACCCTGACTCTGACACTGACCCTGAAACTGACACGGAACCGGACCCGGACTCGGACCCTGACCCAGACCCGGACCCTGACCCGGACCCAGACCCTGACCCGGACACGGACACGGAAACGGACACGGACCCGGACATGGACCCTTACCCGGACACGGACCCGGATCCTGACCCTGACCCTGACCCGGACCCTGACTCTGACCCAGATCCGGACCCGGACCCGGACCCGGACCCGGACCCGGACCCTGACCCGGACACGGACCCGGACCCAGACCGTGACCCGGACCCGGACCCGGACCCTGACCCTGACCCTGACCCTGACCCTGACCCTGACCCTGACCCTGACCCAGACCCTGACTCTGACACTGACCCTGAAACTGACCCGGACCCGGACCCGGACCCTGACTCGGACCCGGACACGGACCCGGACCCGGACACGGACACGAACCCTTACCCGGACCCGGACCCGGATCCTGACCCTGACCCGGACCCTGACCGTGACCCTGACCCTGACCCTGACCCAGACCCTGACTCTGACACTGACCCTGAAACTGACACGGAACCGGACCCGGACTCGGACCCTGACCCAGACCCGGACCCGGACCCGGACCCAGACCCTGACCCGGACACGGACACGGAAACGGACACGGACCCGGACATGGACCCTTACCCGGACACGGACCCGGATCCTGACCCTGACCCTGACCCGGACCCTGACTCTGACCCAGATCCGGACCCGGACCCGGACCCGGACCCGGACCCGGACCCGGACCCTGACCCGGACACGGACCCGGACCCAGACCGTGACCCGGACCCGGACCCGGACCCTGACCCTGACCCTGACCCTGACCCTGACCCTGACCCAGACCCTGACTCTGACACTGACCCTGAAACTGACCCGGACCCGGACCCGGACCCTGACTCGGACCCGGACACGGACCCGGACCCGGACACGGACACGAACCCTTACCCGGACCCGGACCCGGATCCTGACCCTGACCCGGACCCGGACCCGGACCCTGTCTCTGACCCTGACACTGACACGGACCCGGACCCAGACCCGGAACCGGACCCGGACCCGGAACCGGACCCTGACCATGACCAAGATCCGGATCCGGACCCGGACCCGGACCCGGACCCGGACCCGGACACGGACACGGACCCGGACCAGGAGCCGGACCCGGACTCGGATCCTGACCCCGGAACCGGACCCAGACCCTGACCCGGACCCGGACCCGGACCCGGACCCGGACCCGGACCCGGACCCGGACCCTGACCCTGACCTAGAAACGGAACCGGACCTGGACCCGGACCCTGACACGGACCCGGACCCTGACACGGACCCGGACCCTGACATGGACCCGGACCCGGACCCGGACCCTGACCTGGACCCGGACCCGGACCCAGACCGTTACACGGACCCGGACCCTGACCCGGACCCGGACCCGGACCCGGACACTGACCCGGACCCGGACTGTGACCCGGACCCTGACTCTGACCCTGACCCTGACCCGGACACGGACACGGATCCTGACCATGACCGTGAACCTGACCCTGACCCTGACCCAGACCCTGACTCTGACACTGACCCTGAAACTGACACGGAACCGGAACCGGAACCGGAACCGGAACCGAAACCGGACCCGGACCCGGACCCGGACGCGGACCCGGACCCGGACCCGGACGCGGACCCGGACCCGGACCCGGACCCGGACCCGGACCCGGACCCGAACCCGGATCCTGACCCTGACCCGGAACCGGATCCGGACCCGGACCCGGACCCGGACCGTGACCTGGATCCGGACCCGGACCCAGACCGTTACACTGACCCGGACCCTGACCCGGACCCGGACCCGGACCCTGACCCGGACCCGGACTGTGACCCGGACCCTGACTCTGACCCTGACCCTGACCCTGACCCTGACCCGGACACGGACACGGACACGGATCCTGACCCTGACCCTGACCCTGACCCTGACCCTGACCCTGACCCAGACCCTGACTCTGACACTGACCCTGAAACTGACACGGAACCGGACCCGGACTCGGACCCTGACCCAGAACCGGACCCGGACCCGGACCCAGACCCTGACCCGGACACGGACACGGAAACGGACCCGGACCCGGACATGGACCCTTACCCGGACCCGGACCCGGATCCTGACACTGACCCTGACCCGGACCCTGACTCTGACCCAGATCCGGACCCGGACCCGGACCCGGACCCGGACCCGGACCCTGACCCGGACACGGACCCGGACCCAGACCGTGACCCGGACCCGGACCCGGACCCTGACCCTGACCCTGACCCTGACCCTGACCCTGACCCTGACCCAGACCCTGACTCTGACACTGACCCTGAAACTGACCCGGACCCGGACCCGGACCCTGACTCGGACCCAGACCCTGACCCGGACCCGGACCCGGACCCGGACCCGGACCCGGACCCTGACCCTGACCTAGAAACGGAACCGGACCCGGACCCGGACCCTGACTCGGACCCGGACCCTGACACGGACCCGGACCCTGACATGGACACGGACCCGGACCCGGACCCTGACCTGGACCTGGACCCGGACCCAGACCGTTACACGGACCCGGACCCTGACCCGGACCCGGACTGTGACCCGGACCCTGACTCTGACCCTGACCCTGACCCGGACACGGACACGGATCCTGACCATGACCGTGACCGTGACCCTGACCCTGACCCAGACCCTGACTCTGACACTGACCCTGAAACTGACACGGAACCGGACCTGGACCCGGACCCTGACCCGGACCCGGACCCGGACCCAGACCCTGACCCGGACACGGACACGGACCCGGACACGGACCCGGAACCTGACCTGGACCCGGACCCGGACCCAGACCGTTACACGGACCCGGACCCTGACCCAGACCCGGACACTGACCCGGACCCGGACTGTGACCCGGACCCTGACTCTGACCCTGACCCTGACCCTGACCCTGACCCTGACCCGGACACGGATCCTTACCCTGACCGTGACCCTGACCCTGACCCAGACCCTGACTCTGACACTGACCCTGAAACTGACACGGAACCGGACCTGGACCCGGACCCTTACCCGGACCCAGACCCGGACCCGGACCCTGACCCGGACCCGGACGCGGACCCAGACCGTGACCCGGACCCGGACCCTGACCCTGACCCTGACCCTGACCCTGACCCTGACCCTGACCCTGACCCTGACCCTGACCCTGACCCGGACCCTGACTCTGACACTGACCCTGAAACAGACCCGGACCCGGACCCGGACCCGGACCCTGACTCGGACCCGGACACGGACCCGGACACGGACACGGACACGAACCCTTACCCGGACCCGGATCCGGATCCTGACCCTGACCCGGACCCGGACCCGGACCCTGTCTCTGACCCTGACACTGACACGGACCCGGACCCAGACCCGGAACCGGACCCGGAACCGGAACCGGACCCTGACCATGACCAAGATCCGGATCCAGACCCGGACCCGGACCCGGACCAGGACCCGGACCCGGACCCGGACCCGGACCCGGACCCGGACCAGGAGCCGGACCCGGACTCGGATCCTGACCCCGGAACCGGACCCAGACCCGGACCCGGACCCGGACCCGGACCCGGACCCTGACCCTGACCTAGAAACGGAACCGGACCCGGACCCGGACCCGGACCCGGACCCTGACACGGACCCGGACCCTGACACGGACCCGGACCCTGACACGGACCCGGACCCGGACCCGGACCCGGACCCGGACCCTGACCCTGACCTGGACCCGGACCCGGACCCGGACCCGGAGCGTGACCCGGACCCTGACTCTGACTCTGACCCTGACACTGACCCTGAAACTGACCCGGACCCGGACCCGGACCCGGACCCGGACCCGGACCCGGACCCGGACCCGGACCCGGACCCTGACCCAGACCCTGACCCGGACCCGGACCCGGACCCTGACCCGGACCCGGACCCTGACACGGACCCAGACCCTGACACGGACCCGGACCCTGACCATGATCCTGAAACTGACACGGACCCGGACCCGGACCCTGACCTGGACCCGGACCCGGACCCAGACCGTTACACGGACCCGGACCCTGACCCGGACCCAGACCCGGACACTGACCCGGACCCGGACTGTGACCCGGACCCTGACTCTGACCCTGACCCTGACCCTGACCCTGACCCGGACCCGGACACGGATCCTGACCCTGACCCTGACCCTGACCCTGAACCTCACCCGGACCCGGACCCTCACCCGGACCCGAACCCGGACCCTTACCCGGACCCGGACACGGACACGGACACTGACACTGACACTGACACTGACCCTGACCCTGACCCTGATCCGGACCCGGACACGGACACGGACACGGACACGGACACGGACCCTGATCCGGACCCGGACCTGGACCCTGACCCGGACCCGGACCCGGACCGTTACCCGGACCCTCACTCTGACCGTGACCCTGACCAGGACCCGGACCCGGACCCTGACCCTGACCCTGACCCTGACCCTGACCCTGACCCTGACCCTGACCCTGACCCTGATCCTGACCCTGACCCGGAACCGGAACCGGAACCGGAACCGGAACCGGAACCGGAACCGAAACCGGACCCGGACCCGGACGCGGACCCGGACCCGGTCCCGGACCCGGACCCGGACCCGGACCCGGACCCGAACCCGGATGCTGACCCTGACCCGGAACCGGATCCGGACCCGGACCCGGACCCGGACCGTGACCTGGATCCGGACCCGGACCCAGACCGTTACACGGACCCGGACCCTGACCCGGACCCGGACCCGGACCCTGACCCGGACCCGGACTGTGACCCGGACCCTGACTCTGACCCTGACCCTGACCCTGACCCTGACCCGGACACGGACACGGATCCTGACCCTGACCCTGACCCTGACCCTGACCGTGACCCTGACCCTGACCCAGACCCTGACTCTGACACTGACCCTGAAACTGACACGGAACCGGACCCGGACTCGGACCCTGACCCAGACCCGGACCCGGACCGGGACCCAGACCCTGACCCGGACACGGACACGGAAACGGACCCGGACCCGGACATGGACCCTTACCCGGACCCGGACCCGGATCCTGACCCTGACCCTGACCCGGACCCTGACTCTGACCCAGATCCGGACCCGGACCCGGACCCGGACCCGGACCCGGACCCTGACCCGGACACGGACCCGGACCCAGACCGTGACCCGGACCCGGACCCGGACCCGGACCCTGACTCTGACACTGACCCTGAAACTGACCCGGACCCGGACCCGGACCCTGACTCGGACCCGGACACGGACCCGGACCCGGACCCGGACCCGGACCAGGAGCCGGACCCGGACTCGGATCCTGACCCCGGAACCGGACCCAGACCCTGACCCTGACCCGGACCCGGACCCGGACCTGGACCCGGACCCTGACCCTGACCTAGAAATGGAACCGGACCCGGACCCGGACCCTGACACGGACCCGGACCCTGACACGGAACCGGACCCTGACATGGACACGGACCCGGACCCGGACCCTGACCTGGACCCGGACCCGGACCCAGACCGTTACACGGACCCGGACCCTGACCCGGACCCGGACCCGGACACTGACCCGGACCCGGACTGTGACCCGGACCCTGACTCTGACCCTGACCCTGACCCGGACACGGACACGGACACGGATCCTGACCATGACCGTGACCCTGACCCTGACCCTGACCCAGACCCTGACTCTGACACTGACCCTGAAACTGACACGGAACCGGACCTGGACCCGGACCCTGACCCGGACCCGGACCCGGACCCAGACCCTGACCCGGACACGGACCCGGACCCGGACCCGGACCCGGAACCTGACCTGGACCCGGACCCGGACCCAGACCGTTACACGGACCCGGACCCTGACCCAGACCCGGACACTGACCCGGACCCGGACTGTGACCCGGACCCTGACTCTGACCCTGACCCTGACCCTGACCCTGACCCTGACCCGGACACGGACACGGATCCTGACCCTGACCGTGACCCTGACCCTGACCCAGACCCTGACTCTGACACTGACCCTGAAACTGACACGGAACCGGACCTGGACCCGGACCCGGACCCTTTCCCGGACCCGGACCCGGACCCGGACCCTGACCCGGACCCGGACGCGGACCCAGACCATGACCCGGACCCGGACCCTGACCCTGACCCTGACCCTGACCCTGACCCTGACCCTGACCCTGACCCAGACCCTGACTCTGACACTGACCCTGAAAGAGACCCGGACCCGGACCCGGACACGGACCCTGACTCGGACCCGGACACGGACCCGGACACGGACACGGACACGAACCCTTACCCGGACCCGGACCCGGACCCGGATCCTGACCCTGACCCGGACCCGGACCCGGACCCTGTCTCTGACCCTGACACTGACACGGACCCGGACCCAGACCCGGAACCGGACCCGGAACCGGAACCGGACCCTGACCATGACCAAGATCCGGATCCAGACCCGGTCCCGGACCCGGACCCGGACCCGGACCCGGACCCGGACCCGGACCCGGACCCGGACCCGGACCAGGAGCCGGACCCGGACTCGGATCCTGACCCCGGAACCGGACCCAGACCCGGACCCGGACCCGGACCCGGACCAGGACCCGGACCCGGACCCGGACCCTGACCCTGACCTAGAAACGGAACCGGACCCGGACCCGGACCCGGACCCGGACCCTGACACGGACCCGGACCCTGACACGGACCCGGACCCTGACACGGACCCGGACCCGGACCCGGACCCGGACCCTGACCCTGACCTGGACCCGGACCCGGACCCGGACCCGGAGCGTGACCCGGACCCTGACTCTGACTCTGACCCTGACACTGACCCTGAAACTGACCCGGACCCGGACCCGGACCCGGACCCGGACCCGGACCCGGACCCGGACCCGGACCCGGACCCTGACCCGGACCCTGACCCGGACCCGGACCCGGACCCTGACCCGGACCCGGACCCTGACACGGACCCAGACCCTGACACGGACCCGGACCCTGACCATGATCCTGAAACTGACACGGACCCGGATTCGGACACTGACCCGGACACGGTCCCGGTCCCGGACACGGACCCTTACCCGGACCCGGACACGGACCCGGATCCTGACCCGGACCCGGACCCTGATCCTGACCCTGACCCGGACCCTGACTCTGACACTGATCGTGAAACTGACACAGACCCGGACCCGGACCCAGACTAGAATCCTGACCCCGGACCCTGACCAGGACCCGGACCCTCACCCAGACCCGGACCCGGACCCTCACCCAGACCCGGACCCGGACCCGGACCCGGACTCGGATCCTGACCCTTACCCGGACACGGAACCGGGCACTGATACGGATCCGGACCCGGACCCGGACCCGGACCCTGACCATGACCCTGACCCTGACCCGGACCCTGACTCTGACACTTACCCTGAAACTGACCCGGACCCGGACCCGGACCCGGACCCGGACCCGGACCCGGACCCTGACTCGGACCGGGACCCAGACCGTGACCCGGACCCTGACTCTGACCCTGACCCTGACCCGGACCCAGACCCGGACCCTGACCCTGAACCTGACCCGGACCCGGACCCGGACCCGGACACTGACTCTGACACTGACCCGGAAACTGACACGGAACCGGACCCGAACCCTGACACTGACCAGGACCCTGACCTGGACCCGGACCCGGACCCTGACCCGGACCGGGACCCAGACCGTGACCCGGACCCTGACTCTGACCCTGACCCTGACCCGGACCCAGACCCGGACCCTGACCCTGAACCTGACCCGGACCCGGACCCGGACCCGGACACTGACTCTGACACTGACACGGAAACTGACACGGAACCGGACCCGGACCCGGACCCGGACCCTGACACGGACCCGGACCCTGAAACTGACCCGGAACCGGACCCGGACACTGACCCGGACCCGGACCCGGACCCGGACCCTGACCCAGACCCTGACCCAGACCCGGACCCGGACCCGGACCCTGACCCTGACCCTGACCCGGACCCGGACCCGGACCCGGACACGGACCCTGACCCTGACCCTGACCCTGACCCTGACCCTGACCCTGACCCGGACCCTGACTCTGACACTGACCCAGAAACTGACCCGGACCAGGACCCGGACCCGGACCCTGACCCTGACCAAGATCCGGATCCGGACCCGGACCCGGACCAGGACTCGGATCCTGACCCCGGACCCGGACCCAGACCCGGACCCGGACCCGGACCCGGACCCGGACCCGGACACGGACCCGGACACGGACCCGGACACGGACCCTGACCTGGACACGGAACCGGGCACTGATACGGATCCGGACCCGGACCCGGACCCTGACCATGACCCTGACCCTGACCCGGACCCTGACTCTGACACTTACCCTGAAACTGACCCGGACCCGGAACTGGACCCGGACCCGGACCCTGACACGGACCGGGACACGGACACGGACACGGACACGGACCCGGACCCGGACCCGGACCCTGACCCTGACCCTGACCCGGACCCGGACCCGGACCCGGACCCGGACCCGGACCCGGACCCTGACCCTGACCCTGACCCTGACCCTGACCCTGACCCTGACCCGGACCCTGACTCTGACACTGACCCAGAAACTGACCCGGACCAGGACCCGGACCCGGACCCTGACCCTGACCAAGATCCGGATCCGGACCCGGACCCGGACCAGGACTCGGATCCTGACCCCGGACCCGGACCCAGACCCGGACCCGGACCCGGACCCGGACACGGACCCGGACCCGGACCCGGACACGGACCCGGACACGGACCCTGACCTGGACACGGAACCGGGCACTGATACGGATCCGGACCCGGACCCGGACCCGGACCCTGACCATGACCCTGACCCTGACCCGGACCCTGACTCTGACACTTACCCTGAAACTGACCCGGACCCGGACCTGGACCCGGACCCGGACCCTGACACGGACCGGGACACGGACACGGACACGGACACGGACCCGGACCCGGACCCGGACCCTGACCCGGACCCGGACCCTGACACAGACCCAGACCCTGACCCTGACCCTGACCCAGACCCTGACTCTGACACTGACCCTGAAACTGACCCGGACCCGGACCCGGACCCGGAACCGGATCCGGACCCGGACCCGGACCCGGACCCGGACCGTGACCTGGACCCGGACCCGGACCCAGACCGTTACACGGACCCGGACCCGGACCCGGACCCGGACCCGGACCCGGACCCGGACCCGGACCCTGACCCGGACAAGGACTGTGACCCGGACCCTGACTCTGACCCTGACCCTGACCCGGACACGGACACGGATCCTGACCCTGACCGTGACCCTGACCCTGACCCAGACCCTGACTCTGACACTGACCCTGAAACTGACACGGAACCGGACCCGGACCCGGACCCTGACCCGGACCCGGACCCGGACCCGGACCCAGACCCTGACCCGGACACGGACACGGAAACGGACACGGACACGGACACGGACATGGACCCTTACCCGGACCCGGACCCGGACCCGGATCCTGACCCTGACCCTGACTCTGACACTGACCCTGAAACTGACACGGAACCGGACCCGGAACCGGACCCTTACCCGGACCCGGACCCGGACCCGGACCCGGACCCGGACCCGGACCCAGACCGTGACACGGACCCGGACCCGGACCCTGACCCTGACCCTGACCCTGACCCTGACCCTGACCCTGACCCTGACCCGGACCCTGACTCTGACACTGACCCTGAAACAGACCCGGACCCGGACCCGGACCCGGACCCTGACTCGGACCCGGACCCGGACACGGACACGGACACGGACACGAACCCTTACCCGGACCCGGACCCGGATCCTGACCCTGACCCGGACCCGGACCCGGACCCGGACCCGGACCCTGTCTCTGACCCTGACACTGACACGGACCCGGACCCAGACCCGGAACCGGAACCGGAACCGGACCCTGACCCTGACTGGACCCGGACCCGGACCCGGACCTGGACCCGGACACGGACCCTCACCCAGACCCGGACCCGGACCCGGACCCGGACTCGGATCCTTATCCTGACCCGGACCCGGACCTGGACCTGGACCCGGACACTGACCCGGACCCTGACCCGGACCCGGACCCTGACCATGAACCGGACCCTGACTCTGACACTGACCCTGAAAGTGACCCGGACCCGGACCCGGACCCGGACCGGGATCCTGACCCTGACCCTTACCCTGACCCGGACCCAGACCCGGTCCCGTACCCGTACCCGTACCCGGATCCGGATCCTGACCCTGACCTGGAAACGGACACGGACACGGACACGGACACGGACACGGACACGACACGGACCCTGACACGGACACGGACACGGACACGGACACTGACCCGGACCCGGACCCGGACCCGGACCCGGAACCTGACCTGGACCCAGACCCGGACCGTGACCCGGACCCTGACTCTGACCCTGACCCTGACCCTCACCCTCACCCTGAACCTGACCCGGACCCGGACACGGACCCTGACACGGACCCGGACGCTGACACGGGCCCGGACCCTGACACTGACCCTGAAACTGACACCGACCCGGATCCGGACCCTGACCCGGACACGGACACGGACACGGACACGGACACGGACACGGACACGGACACGGACCCTTACCCGGACACGGACACGGACACGGATCCTGACCCTGACCCTGACCCTGACCCTGACCCAGATCCGGACCCTGACCCGGACCCGGACTAGAATCCTGACCCCGGACCCGGACCCGGACCCTGACCCGGACCCGGAACCTGACTCTGACACTGACCCTGAAACTGACACGGACCCAGACCCGGACCCTGACACGGACCATCACCCAGACCCGGATCCGGACCCGGACCCGGACCTGGACCCCGACCCGGACCCCGACCCCGACCCGGACCCGTACCCATACCCTGACCCGGACGCGGATCCGGACCGTGACCCAGACCCTGACTCTGACCCTGACCCTGACCCTGACCCTGACCTGGACCCGGACCAGGATCCTGACCCTGACCCTGACCCTGACCCTGACCCTGACCCGGACCCGGACCCAGATCCGGACCCGGACACGGACACGGACACGGACACGGACCTGGACTAGAATCCTGACCCCAGACCCGGGCCCGGACCGTGACCCGGACCCGGACCCTGACTCTGACACTGACACTGAAACTGACACGGACCCGGACCCGGACCCTGACACGGACCCGGACCTGGACCCTGACCCGGACCAGGACCCGGACCCTCACCCAGACCCGGACCCGGACACGGACCCGGACCCGGACCCGGACCTGGACCCGGACCCGGACCCTGACCCGGACCCGGACCCGGACCCTGACCCGGACGCGGACCCGGACACTGACCCTGACCGTGACCCTGACCCTGACCCTGACCCGGACCCGGACACGGACACAGACACAGACACGGACACGGACCCTTACCCGGACCCGGACACGGACCCGGATCCTGACCCTGACCCTGACCCTGACCCTGACCCAGATCCGGACCCGGACATGTAGCCGGACCTGGACTAGAATCCTGACCCCGGACCCGGACCCGGACCCGGACCCTGACCCGTACCCGTACCCTGACTCTGACACTGACCGTGAAACTGACACGGAAAAGGACTCGGACCCTGACACGGACCCGGACCTGGACCGTGACCCGGACCAGGACCGAGACCCTCACCCAGACCCGGACCCTGACCCTGACCGGACCCCGACCCGGACGTTGACCTGGATACTGACTCTGATGCTGACCCGGACCCAGACCTGGACCCTGACCCGGACCCGGACCCGGACCCTGACCCGGACCCGGACCCTGACCCGGACGCGGATCCGGATCCGGATCTGGATCCGGACCCTGACTCTGACCCTGACATTGACACTGACACGAACCCGGACCCGGACCCGGACCCTGACCCTGACCGGACCCCGACCTGGACCTTGACCTGGATACTGACTCTGACGCGGACCCGGACCCGGACCCGGACCTGGACCCGGACCCGGACCCTCACCCAGACCCGGACCCTCACCCGGACCCGGACCCGGACTCGGATCCTGACCCTGACCCTGACCCGGACCCGGACCCGGACCTGGACCCGGACCCGGACCCTGACTCGGACCCGGACCCGGACCGGGACCCGGACCCGGACCCTGACCCGGACCCGGACCCTGACCCTGAACCAGACCCTGACTCTGACACTGACCCTGAAACTGACCCGGACCTGGACCCAGACCCGGATCCTGACCGTGACCCTTACCCTGACCCGGACCAAGACCCGGTCCCGGATCCGGACCCGGATCCTGACCCTGACCTGGAAACGGACCCGGACCCGGACCCGGACCCGGACCCTGACACGGACCCGGACCCTGACACGGACCCGGACCCGGACCCTGACCAGGACCCGGACCCGGACCGTGACCCGGACCCTGACTTTGACCCTGACCCATACCCTGACCCTGACCCGGACCCGGACCCGGACCCGGATCCTGAACCTGACCCTGACCCTCACCCTGAAGCTGACCGGGACCCGGACCTGGACCCGGACCCGGACCCTGACCCTGACCCTGACACGGACACAGACTCTGACACGGACCCGGACCCTGACACTGACCCTGAAACTGACACCGACCCGGATCCGGACCCTGACCCGGACACGGACACGGACACAGACACGGACACGGACACGGACCCTTACCCGGACCCGGACACGGACCCAGATCCTGACCCTGACCCTGACCCTGACCCTGACCCTGACCCAGATCCGGACCCGGACCCGGACCCGGACCCGGACTAGAATCCTGACCCCGGACCCGGACCCGGACCCTGACCCGGACCCGTACCCTGACTCTGACACTGACCGTGAAACTGACACGGACACGGACTCGGACCCTGACACGGACCCGGACCTGGACCCTGACCCGGACCAGGACCCAGACCCTCACCCAGACCCGGACCCTGACCCTGACCGGACCCCGACCCGGACCTTGACCTGGATACTGACTCTGATGCTGACCCGGACCCAGACCTGGACCCGGACCCGGACCCGGACCCGGACCCTCACCCAGACCCGGACCCGGACCCGGACCCGGACTCGGATCCTGACCCGGACACGGACCCGGACCCGGACCCGGACCTGGACCCGGACCCGGACCCGGACCCTGACCCGGACCCGGATCCTGAACCGGACCCTGACTCTGACACTGACCCTGAAACTGACCCGGACCTGGACCCAGACCCGGATCCTGACCCTGACCATTACCCTGACCCGGACCAAGACCCGGTCCCGGACCCGGACCCGGATCCTGACCCTGACCTGGAAACGGAAACGGACCCAGACCCGGACCCGGACCCGGACCCGGACCCTGACACGGACCCGGACCCGGACCCTGACCAGGACCCGGACCCGGACCGTGACCCGGACCCTGACTCTGACCCGGACCCTGACCCTGACCCTGACCCGGACCCGGACCCGAAGCCGGATCCAGACCCTGACCCTGACTCTGACCCTGACACTGACCCTGACTCTGACCCGGACCCGGACCCGGATCCAGACCCTGACCCTGACCCTCACCCTGAACCTGACCCGGACCCGGACCCGGACCCGGACCCGGACCCGGACCCTGACACGGACCCGGACGCGGACCCTGACTCTGACACTGACCCTGAAACTGACACGGACACGGACCCGGACACGGACCCGGACACTGACCCGGACCCGGACCCGGACCTGGACCCTGACCCGGACCAGGACCCGGACCCTCACCAAGAACAGGACCCGGACCCGGACCCGGACCTGGACCCGGACCCGGACCCTGACCCAGACCCGGACCCTGACCCGGACGCGGACGCGGACCCAGACACTGACCCTGACCCTGACCCTGACCCGGACCCGGACCCTGACCCGGACCCGGTCCCGGACCGGGACCCGGACCCTGACCCTGACCCTGACCCTGACCCTGACCCTGACCCGGACCCGGACCCGGACCCGGACCCGGACCCGGACCCGGACCCGGACCCAGACCGTGACCCGGACCCGGACCCGGACCCGGACCCTGACACTGACACTGACACTGACCCTGACCCGGACCCGGATCCTGACCCTGACCCGGACCCGGACCCGGACCCGGACCCGGATCCTGACCCTGACCCTTACCCTGACCCGGACCCAGACCCGGTCCCGGACCCGGACCCGGACCCAGATCCTGACTCTGACCTGGAAACGGAACCGGACCAGGACCCGGACCCGGACCCGGACCCGGACCCGGACCCGGACCCGGACCCGGACCCGGACCCTGACACGGACATGGACCCTTTCCCGGACGCGGACCCGGACCCGGAACCTGACCTGGACACAGACCCGGACCGTGACCCGGACCCTGACTCTGACCCTGACCCTGACCCTGACCCTGACCCTGACCCTGACCCTGACCCTGACCCTGACCCTGACCCTGACCCTGACCCGGACCCGGACCCGGACCCGGATCCTGACCCTGACCCTGACCCTGACCCTCACCCTGAACCTGACCCGGACCCGGACCCGGACACGGACACGGACACGGACACGGACCCTTACCCGGACCCGGACATGGACCCGGATCCGGACCCGAACCCTGACCCTGACCCTGACCCTGACCCAGATCCGGATCCGGACCTAGACCTGGACCCGGACTAGAATCCTGACCCCGGACCCGGACCCGGACCCGGACCCGGACCCGGATCTGGACCCTGACCCGGACCAGGACCCGGACCCTCACCAAGACCCGGACCCGGACCCGGACCCGGCCCTGACCCGGACCCGGACCATAACCCAGACCCGGACCCTGACCCGGACGTGGACCCGGACACTGACCCTGACCTGAAAACAGAACCGGACCCGGACCCGGACCCGGACCCGGACCAGGACCCGGACCCGGACCCTGACTCTGACACTGACCCTGAAACTGACACGGACCCGGACCCGGACCCTGACACGGACCCGGATCTGGACCCTGACCCGGACCAGGACCCGGACCCTCAGCAAGACCCGGACCCGGACCCGGACCCGGACCCGGACCCGGCCCTGACCCAGACCCGGACCCTGACCCAGACCCGGACCCTGACCCGGACGTGGACCCGGACACTGACCCTGACCTGAAAACAGAACCGGACCCGGACCCGGACCCGGACCCGGACCCGGACCCGGACCCGGACCTGGACCCGGACCCGGACCCGGACAAGAATCCTGACCCTGGAGCCGGACCCGGACCAAGACCCTGACTGGACCCGGACCCGGACCTGGACCTGGATTCTGACCCTGACGCGGACCCGGACCCTGACCCAGACCCGGACCCTGACCCGGACGTGGACCCGGACACTGACCCTGACCTGAAAACAGAACCGGACCCGGACCCGGACCCGGACCCGGACCCGGACCCGGACCCGGACCTGGACCCGGACCCGGACCCGGACAAGAATCCTGACCCTGGAGCCGGACCCGGACCCGGACCCTGACCCGGACCCGTACCCTGACTCTGACACTGACCGTGAAACTGACACGGACCAGGACCCGGACCCTCAGCAAGACCCGGACCCGGACCCGGACCCGGACCCGGACCCGGCCCTGACCCAGACCCGGACCCTGACCCAGACCCGGACCCTGACCCGGACGTGGACCCGGACACTGACCCTGACCTGAAAACAGAACCGGACCCGGACCCGGACCCGGACCCGGACCCGGACCCGGACCCGGACCCGGACCTGGACCCGGACCCGGACCCGGACAAGAATCCTGACCCTGGAGCCGGACCCGGACCCGGACCCTGACCCGGACCCGTACCCTGACTCTGACACTGACCGTGAAACTGACACGGACACGGACTCGGACCCTGACACGGACCCGGACCTGGACCCTGACCCGGACCAGGACCCAGACCCTCACCCAGACCCGGACCCTGACCCTGACCGGACCCCGACCCGGACCTTGACCTGGATACTGACTCTGATGCTG
Source organism: Arizona elegans (assembly GCA_022577455.1). Lineage (NCBI taxonomy): Eukaryota > Metazoa > Chordata > Lepidosauria > Squamata > Colubridae > Arizona > Arizona elegans. The sequence goes on from JAKOOJ010000026.1 coordinate 1,936,620, forward strand.
ACCCGGACCCAGACCTGGACCCGGACCCGGACCCGGACCCGGACCCTCACCCAGACCCGGACCCGGACCCGGACCCGGACTCGGATCCTGACCCGGACACGGACCCGGACCCGGACCCGGACCTGGACCCGGACCCGGACCCGGACCCGGACCCTGACCCGGACCCGGATCCTGAACCGGACCCTGACTCTGACACTGACCCTGAAACTGACCCGGACCTGGACCCAGACCCGGATCCTGACCCTGACCATTACCCTGACCCGGACCAAGACCCGGTCCCGGACCCGTACCCGGATCCTGACCCTGACCTGGAAACGGAAACGGACCCAGACCCGGACCCGGACCCGGACCCGGACCCTGACACGGACCCGGACCCGGACCCTGACCAGGACCCGGACCCGGACCGTGACCCGGACCCTGACTCTGACCCGGACCCTGACCCTGACCCTGACCCGGACCCGGACCCGAAGCCGGATCCAGACCCTGACCCTGACTCTGACCCTGACACTGACCCTGACTCTGACCCGGACCCGGACCCGGATCCAGACCCTGACCCTGACCCTCACCCTGAACCTGACCCGGACCCGGACCCGGACCCGGACCCGGACCCGGACCCTGACACGGACCCGGACGCGGACCCTGACTCTGACACTGACCCTGAAACTGACACGGACACGGACCCGGACACGGACCCGGACACTGACCCGGACCCGGACCCGGACCTGGACCCTGACCCGGACCAGGACCCGGACCCTCACCAAGACCAGGACCCGGACCCGGACCTGGACCCGGACCCGGACCCTGACCCAGACCCGGACCCTGACCCGGACGCGGACGCGGACCCAGACACTGACCCTGACCTGGAAACAGAACCGGACCCGGACCCGGACCCTGACACCGACCCGGACCCTGACACGGACCTGGACCCTGACCCAGACTCTGACCTGACCCTGACCCTGACCCGGACCCGGACCCTGACCCGGACCCGGACCCGGACCGGGACCCGGACCCTGACCCTGACCCTGACCCTGACCCTGACCCTGACCCGGACCCGGACCCGGACCCGGACCCGGACCCGGACCCGGACCCGGACCCAGACCGTGACCCGGACCCGGACCCGGACCCGGACCCTGACACTGACACTGACACTGACCCTGACCCGGACCCGGATCCTGACCCTGACCCGGACCCGGACCCGGACCCGGACCCGGATCCTGACCCTGACCCTTACCCTGACCCGGACCCAGACCCGGTCCCGGACCCGGACCCGGACCCAGATCCTGACTCTGACCTGGAAACGGAACCGGACCAGGACCCGGACCCGGACCCGGACCCGGACCCGGACCCGGACCCGGACCCGGACCCTGACACGGACATGGACCCTTTCCCGGACGCGGACCCGGACCCGGAACCTGACCTGGACACAGACCCGGACCGTGACCCGGACCCTGACTCTGACCCTGACCCTGACCCTGACCCTGACCCTGACCCTGACCCTGACCCTGACCCTGACCCTGACCCTGACCCTGACCCGGACCCGGACCCGGACCCGGATCCTGACCCTGACCCTGACCCTGACCCTCACCCTGAACCTGACCCGGACCCGGACACGGACACGGACACGGACACGGACACGGACCCTTACCCGGACCCGGACATGGACCCGGATCCGGACCCGAACCCTGACCCTGACCCTGACCCTGACCCAGATCCGGATCCGGACCTAGACCTGGACCCGGACTAGAATCCTGACCCCGGACCCGGACCCGGACCCGGACCCGGACCCGGATCTGGACCCTGACCCGGACCAGGACCCGGACCCTCACCAAGACCCGGACCCGGACCCGGACCCGGCCCTGACCCGGACCCGGACCATAACCCAGACCCGGACCCTGACCCGGACGTGGACCCGGACACTGACCCTGACCTGAAAACAGAACCGGACCCGGACCCGGACCCGGACCCGGACCAGGACCCGGACCCTGACTCTGACACTGACCCTGAAACTGACACGGACCCGGACCCGGACCCTGACACGGACCCGGATCTGGACCCTGACCCGGACCAGGACCCGGACCCTCAGCAAGACCCGGACCCGGACCCGGACCCGGACCCGGACCCGGCCCTGACCCAGACCCGGACCCTGACCCAGACCCGGACCCTGACCCGGACGTGGACCCGGACACTGACCCTGACCTGAAAACAGAACCGGACCCGGACCCGGACCCGGACCCGGACCCGGACCCGGACCCGGACCTGGACCCGGACCCGGACCCGGACAAGAATCCTGACCCTGGAGCCGGACCCGGACCAAGACCCTGACTGGACCCGGACCCGGACCTGGACCTGGATTCTGACCCTGACGCGGACCCGGACCCGGACCCGGACCTGAACCCGGACCCGGACCCGGACCCTCACCCAGACCCAGACCTGGACCCGGACTCGGATCCTGACCCTGACCCTGACCCAGACCCGGACCTGGACCCGGACCCAGACCCTGACCTGGACCCTGACCCAGACCCAGACCCTGACCGTGAACCGGACACTGAAACTGACACGGACCCGGACCCGGACCTGGACCCGGACCCTGACCCGGACCCAGACCTGGACCCTGACCCGGACCAGGACCCGGACCCTCACCAAGACCCGGACCCGGACCCGGACCTGGACCCGGACCCGGACCCTGACCCAGACCCGGACCCTGACCCGGACGCGGACCCAGACACTGACCCTGACCTGGAAACAGAACCGGACACGGACCCGGAACCTGACACGGACACGGACCCTGACATGGACCCGGACCCTGACCCAGACTCTGACCCTGACCCTGACCCGGACCCGGACCCTGACCCGGACCCGGACCCGGACCCGGACCCGGACCCTGACCCTGACCCTGACCCTGACCCTGACCCTGACCCGGACCCTGACTCTGACACTGACCTTGAAACTGACACGGAACCGGACCCGGACCCGGACCCGGACCCGGACCCGGACCCGGACCCGGACCCAGACCGTGACCCGGACCCGGACCCGGACCCGGACCCTTACCCTGACACTGACCCTGACCCTGACCCGGACCCGGATCCTGACCCTGACCCGGACCCGGACCCGGACCCGGACCCGGATCCTGACCCTGACCCTTACCCTGACCCAGACCCGGTCCCGGACCCGGACCCGGACCCAGATCCTGACCCTGACCTGGAAACGGAACCAGACCAGGACCCGGACCCGGACCCGGACCCGGACCCGGACCCGGACCCGGACCCGGACCTGGACCCGGACCCGGACCCGGACCCGGACCCGGACCCGGACCCTGACACGGACCCGGACCCGGACCCTGACCAGGACACGGACCTGGACCGTGACCCGGACCCTGACTTTGACCCTGACCCATACCCTGACCCTGACCCGGACCCGGACCCGGACCCGGATCCTGAACCTGACCCTGACCCTCACCCTGAACCTGACCGGGACCCGGACCCGGACCCGGACCCGGATCCGGACCCTGACCCGGACACGGACACAGACACAGACACGGACACGGACACGGACACGGACCCTTACCCGGACCCGGACACGGACCCGGATCCTGACCCTGACCCTGACCCTGACCCTGACCCAGATCCGGACCCGGACCCGGACCCGGACCCGGACTAGAATCCTGACCCCGGACCCGGACCCGGACCCTGACCCGGACCCGTACCCTGACTCTGACACTGACCGTGAAACTGACACGGACACGGACTCGGACCCTGACACGGACCCGGACCTGGACCCTGACCCGGACCAGGACCCAGACCCTCACCCAGACCCGGACCGTGACCCTGACCGGACCCCGACCTGGACCTTGACCTGGATACTGACTCTGATGCTGACCCGGACCCAGACCTGGACCCGGACCCGGACCCGGACCCGGACCCTCACCCAGACCCGGACCCGGACCCGGACCCGGACCCGGACTCCGATCCTGACCCGGACACGGATCCGGACCCGGACCCGGACCTGGACCCGGACCCGGACCCGGACCCTGACCCGGACCCGGATCCTGAACCGGAACCTGACTCTGACACTGACCCTGAAACTGACCCGGACCTGGACCCAGACCCGGATCCTGACCCTGACCATTACCCTGACCCGGACCAAGACCCGGTCCCGGACCCGGACCCGGATCCTGACCCTGACCTGGAAACGGAAACGGACCCAGACCCGGACCCGGACCCGGACCCGGACCCGGACCCTGACACGGACCCGGACCCTGACACGGACTCGGACCCGGACCCTGACCAGGACCCGGACCCGGACCGTGACCCGGACCCTGACTCTGACCCGGACCCTGACCCTGACCCTGACCCTGACTCGGACCCGGACCCGAAGCCGGATCCAGACCCTGACCCTGACTCTGACCCTGACACTGACCCTGACTCTGACCCGGACCCAGACCCGGATCCAGACCCTGACCCTGACCCTCACCCTGAACCTGACCCGGACCCGGACCCGGACCCGGACCCGGACCCTGACACGGACACGGACGCTGACACGGACACGGACCCGGACCCTGACACTGACCCTGAAACTGACACCGACATGGATCCGGACCCTGACCCTGACCCGTACCTGGACCCGGACCCGGACCGTGACCCGGACCCTGACTCTGACCCGGACCCTTACCCGGACCGGGTCCCGGATCCTGTCCCTGACAATGACCCTGACCCTCACCCTGAACCTGACCCGGACACGGACCCGGACGCTGACACGGACCCGGACCCTGACACTGACCCTGAAACTGACACCGACCCGGATCCGAACCCTGACCCGGACCCAGACCCGGACCCTGACCCAGACCCGGACCCTGACCCGGACGTGGACCCGGACACTGACCCTGACCTGAAAACAGAACCGGACCCGGACCCGGACCCGGACCCGGACCCGGACCCGGACCCGGACCTGGACCCGGACCCGGACCCGGACAAGAATCCTGACCCTGGAGCCGGACCCGGACCAAGACCCTGACTGGACCCGGACCCGGACCTGGACCTGGATTCTGACCCTGACGCGGACCCGGACCCGGACCCGGACCTGAACCCGGACCCGGACCCGGACCCTCACCCAGACCCAGACCTGGACCCGGACTCGGATCCTGACCCTGACCCTGACCCAGACCCGGACCTGGACCCGGACCCAGACCCTGACCTGGACCCTGACCCAGACCCAGACCCTGACCGTGAACCGGACACTGAAACTGACACGGACCCGGACCCGGACCTGGACCCGGACCCTGACCCGGACCCAGACCTGGACCCTGACCCGGACCAGGACCCGGACCCTCACCAAGACCCGGACCCGGACCCGGACCTGGACCCGGACCCGGACCCTGACCCAGACCCGGACCCTGACCCGGACGCGGACCCAGACACTGACCCTGACCTGGAAACAGAACCGGACACGGACCCGGAACCTGACACGGACACGGACCCTGACACGGACACGGACCCTGACCCAGACTCTGACCCTGACCCTGACCCGGACCCGGACCCTGACCCGGACCCAGACCCGGACCCGGACCCGGACCCTGACCCTGACCCTGACCCTGACCCTGACCCTGACCCGGACCCTGACTCTGACACTGACCTTGAAACTGACACGGAACCGGACCCGGACCCGGACCCGGACCCGGACCCGGACCCGGACCCGGACCCAGACCGTGACCCGGACCCGGACCCGGACCCGGACCCTTACCCTGACACTGACCCTGACCCTGACCCGGACCCGGATCCTGACCCTGACCCGGACCCGGACCCGGACCCGGACCCGGATCCTGACCCTGACCCTTACCCTGACCCAGACCCGGTCCCGGACCCGGACCCGGACCCAGATCCTGACCCTGACCTGGAAACGGAACCAGACCAGGACCCGGACCCGGACCCGGACCCGGACCCGGACCCGGACCCGGACCCGGACCTGGACCCGGACCCGGACCCGGACCCGGACCCGGACCCGGACCCTGACACGGACCCGGACCCGGACCCTGACCAGGACACGGACCTGGACCGTGACCCGGACCCTGACTTTGACCCTGACCCATACCCTGACCCTGACCCGGACCCGGACCCGGACCCGGATCCTGAACCTGACCCTGACCCTCACCCTGAACCTGACCGGGACCCGGACCCGGACCCGGACCCGGATCCGGACCCTGACCCGGACACGGACACAGACACAGACACGGACACGGACACGGACACGGACCCTTACCCGGACCCGGACACGGACCCGGATCCTGACCCTGACCCTGACCCTGACCCTGACCCAGATCCGGACCCGGACCCGGACCCGGACCCGGACTAGAATCCTGACCCCGGACCCGGACCCTGACCCGGACCCGTACCCTGACTCTGACACTGACCGTGAAACTGACACGGACACGGACTCGGACCCTGACACGGACCCGGACCTGGACCCTGACCCGGACCAGGACCCAGACCCTCACCCAGACCCGGACCGTGACCCTGACCGGACCCCGACCTGGACCTTGACCTGGATACTGACTCTGATGCTGACCCGGACCCAGACCTGGACCCGGACCCGGACCCGGACCCGGACCCTCACCCAGACCCGGACCCGGACCCGGACCCGGACCCGGACTCCGATCCTGACCCGGACACGGATCCGGACCCGGACCCGGACCTGGACCCGGACCCGGACCCGGACCCTGACCCGGACCCGGATCCTGAACCGGAACCTGACTCTGACACTGACCCTGAAACTGACCCGGACCTGGACCCAGACCCGGATCCTGACCCTGACCATTACCCTGACCCGGACCAAGACCCGGTCCCGGACCCGGACCCGGATCCTGACCCTGACCTGGAAACGGAAACGGACCCAGACCCGGACCCGGACCCGGACCCGGACCCGGACCCGGACCCGGACCCTGACACGGACATGGACCCTTTCCCGGACGCGGACCCGGACCCGGAACCTGACCTGGACACAGACCCGGACCGTGACCCGGACCCTGACTCTGACCCTGACCCTGACCCTGACCCTGACCCTGACCCTGACCCTGACCCTGACCCTGACCCTGACCCTGACCCTGACCCGGACCCGGACCCGGACCCGGATCCTGACCCTGACCCTGACCCTGACCCTCACCCTGAACCTGACCCGGACCCGGACCCGGACACGGACACGGACACGGACACGGACCCTTACCCGGACCCGGACATGGACCCGGATCCGGACCCGAACCCTGACCCTGACCCTGACCCTGACCCAGATCCGGATCCGGACCTAGACCTGGACCCGGACTAGAATCCTGACCCCGGACCCGGACCCGGACCCGGACCCGGACCCGGATCTGGACCCTGACCCGGACCAGGACCCGGACCCTCACCAAGACCCGGACCCGGACCCGGACCCGGCCCTGACCCGGACCCGGACCATAACCCAGACCCGGACCCTGACCCGGACGTGGACCCGGACACTGACCCTGACCTGAAAACAGAACCGGACCCGGACCCGGACCCGGACCCGGACCAGGACCCGGACCCTGACTCTGACACTGACCCTGAAACTGACACGGACCCGGACCCGGACCCTGACACGGACCCGGATCTGGACCCTGACCCGGACCAGGACCCGGACCCTCAGCAAGACCCGGACCCGGACCCGGACCCGGACCCGGACCCGGCCCTGACCCAGACCCGGACCCTGACCCAGACCCGGACCCTGACCCGGACGTGGACCCGGACACTGACCCTGACCTGAAAACAGAACCGGACCCGGACCCGGACCCGGACCCGGACCCGGACCCGGACCCGGACCTGGACCCGGACCCGGACCCGGACAAGAATCCTGACCCTGGAGCCGGACCCGGACCAAGACCCTGACTGGACCCGGACCCGGACCTGGACCTGGATTCTGACCCTGACGCGGACCCGGACCCTGACCCAGACCCGGACCCTGACCCGGACGTGGACCCGGACACTGACCCTGACCTGAAAACAGAACCGGACCCGGACCCGGACCCGGACCCGGACCCGGACCCGGACCCGGACCTGGACCCGGACCCGGACCCGGACAAGAATCCTGACCCTGGAGCCGGACCCGGACCCGGACCCTGACCCGGACCCGTACCCTGACTCTGACACTGACCGTGAAACTGACACGGACCAGGACCCGGACCCTCAGCAAGACCCGGACCCGGACCCGGACCCGGACCCGGACCCGGCCCTGACCCAGACCCGGACCCTGACCCAGACCCGGACCCTGACCCGGACGTGGACCCGGACACTGACCCTGACCTGAAAACAGAACCGGACCCGGACCCGGACCCGGACCCGGACCCGGACCCGGACCTGGACCCGGACCCGGACCCGGACAAGAATCCTGACCCTGGAGCCGGACCCGGACCCGGACCCTGACCCGGACCCGTACCCTGACTCTGACACTGACCGTGAAACTGACACGGACACGGACTCGGACCCTGACACGGACCCGGACCTGGACCCTGACCCGGACCAGGACCCAGACCCTCACCCAGACCCGGACCCTGACCCTGACCGGACCCCGACCCGGACCTTGACCTGGATACTGACTCTGATGCTGACCCGGACCCAGACCTGGACCCGGACCCGGACCCGGACCCGGACCCTCACCCAGACCCGGACCCGGACCCGGACCCGGACTCGGATCCTGACCCGGACACGGACCCGGACCCGGACCCGGACCTGGACCCGGACCCGGACCCGGACCCGGACCCTGACCCGGACCCGGATCCTGAACCGGACCCTGACTCTGACACTGACCCTGAAACTGACCCGGACCTGGACCCAGACCCGGATCCTGACCCTGACCATTACCCTGACCCGGACCAAGACCCGGTCCCGGACCCGGACCCGGATCCTGACCCTGACCTGGAAACGGAAACGGACCCAGACCCGGACCCGGACCCGGACCCGGACCCTGACACGGACCCGGACCCGGACCCTGACCAGGACCCGGACCCGGACCGTGACCCGGACCCTGACTCTGACCCGGACCCTGACCCTGACCCTGACCCGGACCCGGACCCGAAGCCGGATCCAGACCCTGACCCTGACTCTGACCCTGACACTGACCCTGACTCTGACCCGGACCCGGACCCGGATCCAGACCCTGACCCTGACCCTCACCCTGAACCTGACCCGGACCCGGACCCGGACCCGGACCCGGACCCGGACCCTGACACGGACCCGGACGCGGACCCTGACTCTGACACTGACCCTGAAACTGACACGGACACGGACCCGGACACGGACCCGGACACTGACCCGGACCCGGACCCGGACCTGGACCCTGACCCGGACCAGGACCCGGACCCTCACCAAGACCAGGACCCGGACCCGGACCTGGACCCGGACCCGGACCCTGACCCAGACCCGGACCCTGACCCGGACGCGGACGCGGACCCAGACACTGACCCTGACCTGGAAACAGAACCGGACCCGGACCCGGACCCTGACACCGACCCGGACCCTGACACGGACCTGGACCCTGACCCAGACTCTGACCTGACCCTGACCCTGACCCGGACCCGGACCCTGACCCGGACCCGGTCCCGGACCGGGACCCGGACCCTGACCCTGACCCTGACCCTGACCCTGACCCTGACCCGGACCCGGACCCGGACCCGGACCCGGACCCGGACCCGGACCCGGACCCAGACCGTGACCCGGACCCGGACCCGGACCCGGACCCTGACACTGACACTGACACTGACCCTGACCCGGACCCGGATCCTGACCCTGACCCGGACCCGGACCCGGACCCGGACCCGGATCCTGACCCTGACCCTTACCCTGACCCGGACCCAGACCCGGTCCCGGACCCGGACCCGGACCCAGATCCTGACTCTGACCTGGAAACGGAACCGGACCAGGACCCGGACCCGGACCCGGACCCGGACCCGGACCCGGACCCGGACCCGGACCCTGACACGGACATGGACCCTTTCCCGGACGCGGACCCGGACCCGGAACCTGACCTGGACACAGACCCGGACCGTGACCCGGACCCTGACTCTGACCCTGACCCTGACCCTGACCCTGACCCTGACCCTGACCCTGACCCTGACCCTGACCCTGACCCGGACCCGGACCCGGACCCGGATCCTGACCCTGACCCTGACCCTCACCCTCACCCTGAACCTGACCCGGACCCGGACCCGGACACGGACACGGACACGGACACGGACCCTTACCCGGACCCGGACATGGACCCGGATCCGGACCCGAACCCTGACCCTGACCCTGACCCTGACCCAGATCCGGATCCGGACCTAGACCTGGACCCGGACTAGAATCCTGACCCCGGACCCGGACCCGGACCCGGACCCGGACCCGGATCTGGACCCTGACCCGGACCAGGACCCGGACCCTCACCAAGACCCGGACCCGGACCCGGACCCGGCCCTGACCCGGACCCGGACCATAACCCAGACCCGGACCCTGACCCGGACGTGGACCCGGACACTGACCCTGACCTGAAAACAGAACCGGACCCGGACCCGGACCCGGACCCGGACCAGGACCCGGACCCTGACTCTGACACTGACCCTGAAACTGACACGGACCCGGACCCGGACCCTGACACGGACCCGGATCTGGACCCTGACCCGGACCAGGACCCGGACCCTCAGCAAGACCCGGACCCGGACCCGGACCCGGACCCGGACCCGGCCCTGACCCAGACCCGGACCCTGACCCAGACCCGGACCCTGACCCGGACGTGGACCCGGACACTGACCCTGACCTGAAAACAGAACCGGACCCGGACCCGGACCCGGACCCGGACCCGGACCCGGACCCGGACCTGGACCCGGACCCGGACCCGGACAAGAATCCTGACCCTGGAGCCGGACCCGGACCAAGACCCTGACTGGACCCGGACCCGGACCTGGACCTGGATTCTGACCCTGACGCGGACCCGGACCCGGACCCGGACCTGAACCCGGACCCGGACCCGGACCCTCACCCAGACCCAGACCTGGACACGGACTCGGATCCTGACCCTGACCCTGACCCAGACCCGGACCTGGACCCGGACCCAGACCCTGACCTGGACCCTGACCCAGACCCAGACCCTGACCGTGAACCGGACACTGAAACTGACACGGACCCGGACCCGGACCTGGACCCGGACCCTGACCCGGACCCAGACCTGGACCCTGACCCGGACCAGGACCCGGACCCTCACCAAGACCCGGACCCGGACCCGGACCTGGACCCGGACCCGGACCCTGACCCAGACCCGGACCCTGACCCGGACGCGGACCCAGACACTGACCCTGACCTGGAAACAGAACCGGACACGGACCCGGAACCTGACACGGACACGGACCCTGACACGGACCCGGACCCTGACCCAGACTCTGACCCTGACCCTGACCCGGACCCGGACCCTGACCCGGACCCGGACCCGGACCCGGACCCGGACCCTGACCCTGACCCTGACCCTGACCCTGACCCTGACCCGGACCCTGACTCTGACACTGACCTTGAAACTGACACGGAACCGGACCCGGACCCGGACCCGGACCCGGACCCGGACCCGGACCCGGACCCAGACCGTGACCCGGACCCGGACCCGGACCCGGACCCTTACCCTGACACTGACCCTGACCCTGACCCGGACCCGGATCCTGACCCTGACCCGGACCCGGACCCGGACCCGGACCCGGACCCGGATCCTGACCCTGACCCTTACCCTGACCCAGACCCGGTCCCGGACCCGGACCCGGACCCAGATCCTGACCCTGACCTGGAAACGGAACCAGACCAGGACCCGGACCCGGACCCGGACCCGGACCCGGACCCGGACCCGGACCCGGACCTGGACCCGGACCCGGACCCGGACCCGGACCCGGACCCGGACCCTGACACGGACCCGGACCCGGACCCTGACCAGGACACGGACCTGGACCGTGACCCGGACCCTGACTTTGACCCTGACCCATACCCTGACCCTGACCCGGACCCGGACCCGGACCCGGATCCTGAACCTGACCCTGACCCTCACCCTGAACCTGACCGGGACCCGGACCCGGACCCGGACCCGGATCCGGACCCTGACCCGGACACGGACACAGACACAGACACGGACACGGACACGGACACGGACCCTTACCCGGACCCGGACACGGACCCGGATCCTGACCCTGACCCTGACCCTGACCCTGACCCAGATCCGGACCCGGACCCGGACCCGGACCCGGACTAGAATCCTGACCCCGGACCCGGACCCGGACCCTGACCCGGACCCGTACCCTGACTCTGACACTGACCGTGAAACTGACACGGACACGGACTCGGACCCTGACACGGACCCGGACCTGGACCCTGACCCGGACCAGGACCCAGACCCTCACCCAGACCCGGACCGTGACCCTGACCGGACCCCGACCTGGACCTTGACCTGGATACTGACTCTGATGCTGACCCGGACCCAGACCTGGACCCGGACCCGGACCCGGACCCGGACCCTCACCCAGACCCGGACCCGGACCCGGACCCGGACCCGGACTCCGATCCTGACCCGGACACGGATCCGGACCCGGACCCGGACCTGGACCCGGACCCGGACCCGGACCCTGACCCGGACCCGGATCCTGAACCGGAACCTGACTCTGACACTGACCCTGAAACTGACCCGGACCTGGACCCAGACCCGGATCCTGACCCTGACCATTACCCTGACCCGGACCAAGACCCGGTCCCGGACCCGGACCCGGATCCTGACCCTGACCTGGAAACGGAAACGGACCCAGACCCGGACCCGGACCCGGACCCGGACCCGGACCCTGACACGGACCCGGACCCTGACACGGACTCGGACCCGGACCCTGACCAGGACCCGGACCCGGACCGTGACCCGGACCCTGACTCTGACCCGGACCCTGACCCTGACCCTGACCCTGACTCGGACCCGGACCCGAAGCCGGATCCAGACCCTGACCCTGACTCTGACCCTGACACTGACCCTGACTCTGACCCGGACCCAGACCCGGATCCAGACCCTGACCCTGACCCTCACCCTGAACCTGACCCGGACCCGGACCCGGACCCGGACCCGGACCCTGACACGGACACGGACGCTGACACGGACACGGACCCGGACCCTGACACTGACCCTGAAACTGACACCGACATGGATCCGGACCCTGACCCTGACCCGTACCTGGACCCGGACCCGGACCGTGACCCGGACCCTGACTCTGACCCGGACCCTTACCCGGACCGGGTCCCGGATCCTGTCCCTGACAATGACCCTGACCCTCACCCTGAACCTGACCCGGACACGGACCCGGACGCTGACACGGACCCGGACCCTGACACTGACCCTGAAACTGACACCGACCCGGATCCGAACCCTGACCCGGACCCAGACCCGGACCCTGACCCAGACCCGGACCCTGACCCGGACGTGGACCCGGACACTGACCCTGACCTGAAAACAGAACCGGACCCGGACCCGGACCCGGACCCGGACCCGGACCCGGACCCGGACCTGGACCCGGACCCGGACCCGGACAAGAATCCTGACCCTGGAGCCGGACCCGGACCAAGACCCTGACTGGACCCGGACCCGGACCTGGACCTGGATTCTGACCCTGACGCGGACCCGGACCCGGACCCGGACCTGAACCCGGACCCGGACCCGGACCCTCACCCAGACCCAGACCTGGACCCGGACTCGGATCCTGACCCTGACCCTGACCCAGACCCGGACCTGGACCCGGACCCAGACCCTGACCTGGACCCTGACCCAGACCCAGACCCTGACCGTGAACCGGACACTGAAACTGACACGGACCCGGACCCGGACCTGGACCCGGACCCTGACCCGGACCCAGACCTGGACCCTGACCCGGACCAGGACCCGGACCCTCACCAAGACCCGGACCCGGACCCGGACCTGGACCCGGACCCGGACCCTGACCCAGACCCGGACCCTGACCCGGACGCGGACCCAGACACTGACCCTGACCTGGAAACAGAACCGGACACGGACCCGGAACCTGACACGGACACGGACCCTGACACGGACCCGGACCCTGACCCAGACTCTGACCCTGACCCTGACCCGGACCCGGACCCTGACCCGGACCCGGACCCGGACCCGGACCCGGACCCTGACCCTGACCCTGACCCTGACCCTGACCCTGACCCGGACCCTGACTCTGACACTGACCTTGAAACTGACACGGAACCGGACCCGGACCCGGACCCGGACCCGGACCCGGACCCGGACCCGGACCCAGACCGTGACCCGGACCTGGACCCGGACCCGGACCCTTACCCTGACACTGACCCTGACCCTGACCCGGACCCGGATCCTGACCCTGACCCGGACCCGGACCCGGACCCGGACCCGGATCCTGACCCTGACCCTTACCCTGACCCAGACCCGGTCCCGGACCCGGACCCGGACCCAGATCCTGACCCTGACCTGGAAACGGAACCAGACCAGGACCCGGACCCGGACCCGGACCCGGACCCGGACCCGGACCCGGACCCGGACCTGGACCCGGACCCGGACCCGGACCCGGACCCGGACCCGGACCCTGACACGGACCCGGACCCGGACCCTGACCAGGACACGGACCTGGACCGTGACCCGGACCCTGACTTTGACCCTGACCCATACCCTGACCCTGACCCGGACCCGGACCCGGACCCGGATCCTGAACCTGACCCTGACCCTCACCCTGAACCTGACCGGGACCCGGACCCGGACCCGGACCCGGATCCGGACCCTGACCCGGACACGGACACAGACACAGACACGGACACGGACACGGACACGGACCCTTACCCGGACCCGGACACGGACCCGGATCCTGACCCTGACCCTGACCCTGACCCTGACCCAGATCCGGACCCGGACCCGGACCCGGACCCGGACTAGAATCCTGACCCCGGACCCGGACCCGGACCCTGACCCGGACCCGTACCCTGACTCTGACACTGACCGTGAAACTGACACGGACACGGACTCGGACCCTGACACGGACCCGGACCTGGACCCTGACCCGGACCAGGACCCAGACCCTCACCCAGACCCGGACCGTGACCCTGACCGGACCCCGACCTGGACCTTGACCTGGATACTGACTCTGATGCTGACCCGGACCCAGACCTGGACCCGGACCCGGACCCGGACCCGGACCCTCACCCAGACCCGGACCCGGACCCGGACCCGGACCCGGACTCCGATCCTGACCCGGACACGGATCCGGACCCGGACCCGGACCTGGACCCGGACCCGGACCCGGACCCTGACCCGGACCCGGATCCTGAACCGGAACCTGACTCTGACACTGACCCTGAAACTGACCCGGACCTGGACCCAGACCCGGATCCTGACCCTGACCATTACCCTGACCCGGACCAAGACCCGGTCCCGGACCCGGACCCGGATCCTGACCCTGACCTGGAAACGGAAACGGACCCAGACCCGGACCCGGACCCGGACCCGGACCCGGACCCTGACACGGACCCGGACCCTGACACGGACTCGGACCCGGACCCTGACCAGGACCCGGACCCGGACCGTGACCCGGACCCTGACTCTGACCCGGACCCTGACCCTGACCCTGACCCTGACTCGGACCCGGACCCGAAGCCGGATCCAGACCCTGACCCTGACTCTGACCCTGACACTGACCCTGACTCTGACCCGGACCCAGACCCGGATCCAGACCCTGACCCTGACCCTCACCCTGAACCTGACCCGGACCCGGACCCGGACCCGGACCCGGACCCTGACACGGACACGGACGCTGACACGGACCCGGACCCGGACCCTGACACTGACCCTGAAACTGACACCGACATGGATCCGGACCCTGACCCTGACCCGTACCTGGACCCGGACCCGGACCGTGACCCGGACCCTGACTCTGACCCGGACCCTTACCCGGACCGGGTCCCGGATCCTGTCCCTGACAATGACCCTGACCCTCACCCTGAACCTGACCCGGACACGGACCCGGACGCTGACACGGACCCGGACCCTGACACTGACCCTGAAACTGACACCGACCCGGATCCGGACCCTGACCCGGACCCAGACACGGACCCAGACACGGACACGGACACGGACATGGACACGGACCCTTACCCGGACACGGACATGGACCCGGATCCGGACCCGGACCCTGACCCTGACCCTGACCCTGACCCGGACCTGGACCCGGACCCGGACCCTGACCCGGACCCGGACCCTGACCCGGACCCGGACCCGGACCCTGACTCTGACACTGACCCTGAAACTGACACGGAGACGGACCCGGACACTGACCCGGACCCGGACCTGGACCCTGACCCGGACCAGGACCCGGACCCTCACCAAGACCAGGACCCGGACCCGGACGTGGACCCGGACCCGGACCCTGACCCAGACCCGGACCCTGACCCGGACGCGGACGCGGACCCAGACACTGACCCTGACCTGGAAACAGAACCGGACCCGGACCCGGACCCTGACACCGACCCGGACCCTGACACGGACCCGGACCCGGACCCTGACCCAGACTCTGACCTGACCCTGACCCTGACCCGGACCCGGACCCGGACCCGGACCCGGACCCGGACCCTGACCCTGACCCTGACCCTGACCTTACCCTGACCCTGACCCGGACCCTGACTCTGACACTGACCTTGAAACTGACCCGGACCCGGACCCGGACCCGGACCCGGACCCGGACCCGGACCCGGACCCGGACCCAGACCGTGACCCGGACCCGGACCCGGACCCGGACCCTTACCCTGACACTGACACTGACCCTGACCCGGACCCGGATCCTGACCCTGACCCGGACCCGGACCCGGACCCGGACCCGGATCCTGACCCTGACCCTTACCCTGACCCGGACCCAGACCCGGTCCCGGACCCGGACCCGGACCCAGATCCTGACCCTGACCTGGACACAGACCCGGACCGTGACCCGGACCCTGACTCTGACCCTGACCCTGACCCTGACCCTGACCCTGACCCTGACCCTGACCCTGACCCTGACCCTGACCCGGACCCGGACCCGGACCCGGATCCTGACCCTGACCCTGACCCTGACCCTCACCCTGAACCTGACCCGGACCCGGACACGGACACGGACACGGACACGGACACGGACCCTTACCCGGACCCGGACATGGACCCGGATCCGGACCCGGACCCTGACCCTGACCCTGACGCTGACCCAGATCCGGATCCGGACCTAGACCTGGACCCGGACTAGAATCCTGACCCCGGACCCGGACCCGGACCCGGACCCGGACCCGGATCTGGACCCTGACCCGGACCAGGACCCGGACCCTCACCAAGACCCGGACCCGGACCCGGACCCGGACCCGGACCCGGCCCTGACCCGGACCCGGACCATGACCCAGACCCGGACCCTGACCCGGACGTGGACCCGGACACTGACCCTGACCTGAAAACAGAACCGGACCCGGACCCGGACCCGGACCCGGACCAGGACCCGGACCCTGACTCTGACACTGACCCTGAAACTGACACGGACCCGGACCCGGACCCTGACACGGACCCGGATCTGGACCCTGACCCGGACCAGGACCCGGACCCTCAGCAAGACCCGGACCCGGACCCGGACCCGGACCCGGCCCTGACCCGGACCCGGACCCTGACCCAGACCCGGACCCTGACCCGGACGTGGACCCGGACACTGACCCTGACCTGAAAACAGAACCGGACCCGGACCCGGACCCGGACCCGGACCCGGACTCGGACCCGGACCTGGACCCGGACCCGGACCCGGACAAGAATCCTGACCCTGGAGCCGGACCCGGACCCAGACCCTGACTGGACCCGGACCCGGACCTGGACCTGGATACTGACCCTGACGCGGACCCGGACCCGGACCCGGACCTGAACCCGGACCCGGACCCGGACCCTCACCCAGACCCGGACCTGGACCCGGACTCGGATCCTGACCCTGACCCTGACCCAGACCCGGACCTGGACCCGGACCCGGACCCTGACCTGGACCCTGACCCAGACCCAGACCCTGACCGTGAACCGGACCCTGAAACTGACACGGACCAGGACCCGGACCTGGACCCGGACCCTGACCCGGACCCAGACCTGGACCCTGACCCGGACCAGGACCCGGACCCTCACCAAGACCCGGACCCGGACCTGGACCCGGACCCGGACCCTGACCCAGACCCGGACCCTGACCCGGACGCGGACCCAGACACTGACCCTGACCTGGAAACAGAACCGGACACGGACCCGGACCCTGACACGGACACGGACCCTGACACGGACCCGGACCCTGACCCAGACTCTGACCCTGACCCGGACCCGGACCCTGACCCGGACCCGGACCCGGACCCTGACCCTGACCCTGACCCTGACCCTGACCCTGACCCTGACCCGGACCCTGACTCTGACACTGACCTTGAAACTGACACGGAACCGGACCCGGACCCGGACCCGGACCCGGACCCGGACCCGGACCCGGACCCGGACCCGGACCCGGACCCAGACCGTGACCCGGACCCGGACCCGGACCCAGACCCTTACCCTGACACTGACCCTGACCCTGACCCGGACCCGGATCCTGACCCTGACCCGGACCCGGACCCGGACCCGGATCCGGACCCGGATCCTGACCCTGACCCTTACCCTGACCCGGACCCAGACCCGGTCCCGGACCCGGACCCGGACCCAGATCCTGACCCTGACCTGGAAACGGAACCGGACCAGGACCCGGACCCGGACCCGGACCCGGACCCGGACCCGGACCCGGACCCGGACCCGGACCCGGACCCGGACCCGGACCCGGACCCGGACCCGGACCCGGACCTGGACCCGGACCCTGACACGGACACGGACCCTTTCCCGGATCCTGACCCTGACCCTCACCCTGACCCTCACCCTAAACCTGACCCGGACCCGGACACGGACCCGGACACGGACACGGACACGGACACGGACACGGACACGGACCCGGACATGGACCCGGATCCGGACCCTGACCCAGACCCTGACCCTGACCCGGACCTGGAACCGGACCCGGACCCTGACCCGGACCCGGACCCTGACCCGGACCCGGACCCTGAATCTGACACTGACCCTGAAACTGACACGGACCCGGACCCGGACCCTGACCTGGACCCGGACCTGGACCCTGACCCAGACCAGGACCCGGACCCTCACCAAGACCCGGACCCGGACCCGGACCTGGACCCAGACCCGGACCCTGACCCAGACCCGGACCCTGACCCGGACGCGGACCCAGACACTGACCCTGACCTGGAAACAGAACCCGACCCGGACCCGGACCCTGACATGGACCTGGACCCTGACACGGACCCGGACCCGGACCCAGACTCTGACCCTGACCCTGACCCTGACCCTGACCCAGATCCGGACTCGGACCCGGAACCGGACCCGGACCCGGACCCGGACAAGAATCCTGACCCTGAACTACTTTGAGTTATAAGGCAGGAGAGTTTTTCTGGGGCATGCAGAAGATCTGGATGTTACTCAGTAGGATGACGGGAATTAACAATCCTGATGAATACCACAACTATAACCATACGGATATATTCATAATTATAATGTCACTCGGGTGGTTGTTTTTACTTTTATACAGGTGTGCGGATATCTACTACTGATGGGGGCAGAAGATGACTGAAGATTTTGAACAAACTGTTGCACCAGCACGTTATTTTACCCTATTATGGGTGATGGATTTAATAATCTAGTGGAAAGACATCAAAGAAGATATTATATGGATCATAAACTTAAAGTTATTGTCTTTTCTCTTTTTACATAATGAAATGCATATATAGATATGTGTATATCTTAGTAAAGTGGGCAGTTGATTATATTTAGAATCGTATTGCATGATTTTGTAGGAATTGAAGGGCTGAAAGAGGTTAGTTTACTGACTGTTATAAAATGGGATGCATATATAGATATGTGTATATTCTAGTAAAGTGGGTAGTGGATTATATTTAGAATTGTATTGTCTGATTTCAAGTCATATATTTAGAGGAGTGGAGGAAGTGGACAGAATTGAATAAATTTGGTTGCAGGGAGAAGGCCGATTTAAAATGTTATATTAATATATATAAAAGATTAAAGGTTAATTTGTAATAATACTCAATAAGTTTAGGGGAGGAGAAAAAGGGCAGATTACCGTAAAAATGGGAGTTATAAGATTAACAAGTTAAGGGTCAGTATTCCGAGAAGGGATTAAGGGAAAGGGAAGATATTATGTATGTAACTAGTTATGAAATAGCTTATTGTTGTGAAGAAGTCACAGGGGGGGTTGGGTGGAAAGGGTGGGTTAGGGAAGAGGGGGGGGGGGAAAAAGGGGGAAAAACATGTATTTGAAAACTTTTTCAATAAAAAAAAAAAAAAAAGAAAAAAAAAATAAAAAATTTAAAAAAAAAAAAAAAAGAATCCTGACCCTGGAGCCGGACCCGGACCCTGACCCTGACTGGACCCGGACCCGGACCTTGACCTGGATACTGACCCTGACGCGGACCCGGACCCGGACCCGGACCCGTACCTGGACCCGGACCCGGACCCGGACCCTCACCCAGACCCGGACCCGGACCTGGACTCGGATCCTTATCCTGACCCGGACCCGGACCTGGACCTGGACCTGGACACGGACCCTGACCCGGACCCTGACCCGGACCCGGACCCTGACCATGAACCGGACCCTGACTCTGACACTGACCCTGAAAGTGACCCGGACCCGGACCCGGACCCGGACCGGGATCCTGACCCTGACCCTTACCCTGACCCGGACCCAGACCCGGTCCCGGACCCGGACCCCGACCCGGACCCGGATCCGGATCCTAACCCTGACCTGGAAACGGACACGGACACGGACACGGACCCGGACCCGGACCTGGACCCGGACCCGGACACGGACACGGACACGGACCCGGACCCTGACACGGACACGGACACGGACACGGACACGGACACTGACCCGGACCCGGACATGGACCCGGATCCGGACCCTGACCCAGACCCTGACCCTGACCCGGACCTGGAACCGGACCCGGACCCTGACCCGGACCCGGACCCTGACCCGGACCCGGACCCGGACCCTGAATCTGACACTGACCCTGAAACTGACACGGACCCGGACCCGGACCCTGACCTGGACCCGGACCTGGACCCTGACCCAGACCAGGACCCGGACCCTCACCAAGACCCGGACCCGGACCCGGACCTGGACCCGGACCCGGACCCTGACCCAGACCCGGACCCTGACCCGGATGCGGACCCAGACACTGACCCTGACCTGGAAACAGAACCGGACCCGGACCCGGACCCTGACACGGACCCAGACCCTGACACGGACCCGGACCCGGACCCAGACTCTGACCCTGACCCTGACCCTGACCCTGACCCAGATCCGGACTCGGACCCGGAACCGGACCCGGACCCGGACCCGGACAAGAATCCTGACCCTGGAGCCGGACCCGGACCCTGACCCTGACTGGACCCGGACCCGGACCTGGACCTGGATACTGACCCTGACGCGGACCCGGACCCGGACCCGGACCCGTACCCGGACCCGGACCCGGACCCTCACCCAGACCCGGACCCGGACCCGGACTCGGATCCTTATCCTGACCCGGACCCGGACCTGGACCTGGACCTGGACACAGACCCTGACCCGGACCCTGACCCGGACCCGGACCCTGACCATGAACCGGACCCTGACTCTGACACTGACCCTGAAAGTGACCCGGACCCGGACCCGGACCCGGACCGGGATCCTGACCCTGACCCTTACCCTGACCCGGACCCAGACCCGGTCCCGGACCCGGACCCCGACCCGGACCCGGATCCGGATCCTAACCCTGACCTGGAAACGGACCCGGACCCGGACCCGGACCCGGACCCGGAACCTGACCTGGACCCTGACCCTGACCTGGACCCGGACCAGGATCCTGACCCTGACCCTGACCCTGACCCTGACCCGGACCCGGACCCGGACCCGGACCCGGACCCTGACACGGACCCGGACGCTGACACGGACCCGGACCCTGACACTGACCCTGAAACTGACACCGACCCGGATCTGGACCCAGACCCTGAACCTGACCCTGACCCAGATCCGGACCCGGACACGAACACAGACACGGACACGGACCTGGACTAGAATCCTGACCCCGGACCCGGACCCGGACCCTGACCCGGACCCGGACCCTGACTCTGACACTGACACTGACACTGAAAATGACCCGGACCCGGACCCGGACCCGGACCCTGACACGGACCCGGACCCGGACCTGGACCCTGACCCGGACCAGGACCCGGACCCTCACCCAGACCCGGACCCGGACCCGGACCCGGACCCGGACCCGGACCCGGACCCGGACCCGGACCCTGACCCGGACCCTGACCCAGACCCTGACCCTGACCCGGACCTGGAACCGGACCCGGACCCTGACCCGGACCCGGACCCTGACCCGGACCCGGACCCTGAATCTGACACTGACCCTGAAACTGACACGGACCCGGACCCGGACCCGGACCCTGACCTGGACCCGGACCTGGACCCTGACCCAGACCAGGACCCGGACCCTCACCAAGACCCGGACCCGGACCCGGACCTGGACCCGGACCCGGACCCTGACCCAGACCCGGACCCTGACCCGGACGCGGACCCAGACACTGACCCTGACCTGGAAACAGAACCCGACCCGGACCCGGACCCTGACACGGACCCGGACCCTGACACGGACCCGGACCCGGACCCAGACTCTGACCCTGACCCTGACCCTGACCCTGACCCAGATCCGGACTCGGACCCGGAACCGGACCCGGACCCGGACCCGGACAAGAATCCTGACCCTGAACTACTTTGAGTTATAAGGCAGGAGAGTTTTTCTGGGGCATGCAGAAGATCTGGATGTTACTCAGTAGGATGACGGGAATTAACAATCCTGATGAATACCACAACTATAACCATACGGATATATTCATAATTATAATGTCACTCGGGTGGTTGTTTTTACTTTTATACAGGTGTGCGGATATCTACTACTGATGGGGGCAGAAGATGACTGAAGATTTTGAACAAACTGTTGCACCAGCACGTTATTTTACCCTATTATGGGTGATGGATTTAATAATCTAGTGGAAAGACATCAAAGAAGATATTATATGGATCATAAACTTAAAGTTATTGTCTTTTCTCTTTTTACATAATGAAATGCATATATAGATATGTG
The DNA here is from genome assembly GCA_022577455.1 of Arizona elegans. Classification (NCBI taxonomy): domain Eukaryota; kingdom Metazoa; phylum Chordata; class Lepidosauria; order Squamata; family Colubridae; genus Arizona; species Arizona elegans. Next base: position 1,959,899 of record JAKOOJ010000026.1, read on the forward strand.
TATATCTTAGTAAAGTGGGCAGTTGATTATATTTAGAATCGTATTGCATGATTTTGTAGGAATTGAAGGGCTGAAAGAGGTTAGTTTACTGACTGTTATAAAATGGGATGCATATATAGATATGTGTATATTCTAGTAAAGTGGGTAGTGGATTATATTTAGAATTGTATTGTCTGATTTCAAGTCATATATTTAGAGGAGTGGAGGAAGTGGACAGAATTGAATAAATTTGGTTGCAGGGAGAAGGCCGATTTAAAATGTTATATTAATATATATAAAAGATTAAAGGTTAATTTGTAATAATACTCAATAAGTTTAGGGGAGGAGAAAAAGGGCAGATTACCGTAAAAATGGGAGTTATAAGATTAACAAGTTAAGGGTCAGTATTCCGAGAAGGGATTAAGGGAAAGGGAAGATATTATGTATGTAACTAGTTATGAAATAGCTTATTGTTGTGAAGAAGTCACAGGGGGGGTTGGGTGGAAAGGGTGGGTTAGGGAAGAGGGGGGGGGGGAAAAGGGGGAAAAACATGTATTTGAAAACTTTTTCAATAAAAAAAAAAAAAAAAGAAAAAAAAAATAAAAAATTTAAAAAAAAAAAAAAAAGAATCCTGACCCTGGAGCCGGACCCGGACCCTGACCCTGACTGGACCCGGACCCGGACCTTGACCTGGATACTGACCCTGACGCGGACCCGGACCCGGACCCGGACCCGTACCTGGACCCGGACCCGGACCCGGACCCTCACCCAGACCCGGACCCGGACCTGGACTCGGATCCTTATCCTGACCCGGACCCGGACCTGGACCTGGACCTGGACACGGACCCTGACCCGGACCCTGACCCGGACCCGGACCCTGACCATGAACCGGACCCTGACTCTGACACTGACCCTGAAAGTGACCCGGACCCGGACCCGGACCCGGACCGGGATCCTGACCCTGACCCTTACCCTGACCCGGACCCAGACCCGGTCCCGGACCCGGACCCCGACCCGGACCCGGATCCGGATCCTAACCCTGACCTGGAAACGGACACGGACACGGACACGGACCCGGACCCGGACCTGGACCCGGACCCGGACCCGGACACGGACACGGACACGGACCCGGACCCTGACACGGACACGGACACGGACACGGACACGGACACGGACACTGACCCGGACCCGGACATGGACCCGGATCCGGACCCTGACCCAGACCCTGACCCTGACCCGGACCTGGAACCGGACCCGGACCCTGACCCGGACCCGGACCCTGACCCGGACCCGGACCCGGACCCTGAATCTGACACTGACCCTGAAACTGACACGGACCCGGACCCGGACCCTGACCTGGACCCGGACCTGGACCCTGACCCAGACCAGGACCCGGACCCTCACCAAGACCCGGACCCGGACCCGGACCTGGACCCGGACCCGGACCCTGACCCAGACCCGGACCCTGACCCGGATGCGGACCCAGACACTGACCCTGACCTGGAAACAGAACCGGACCCGGACCCGGACCCTGACACGGACCCGGACCCTGACACGGACCCGGACCCGGACCCAGACTCTGACCCTGACCCTGACCCTGACCCTGACCCAGATCCGGACTCGGACCCGGAACCGGACCCGGACCCGGACCCGGACAAGAATCCTGACCCTGGAGCCGGACCCGGACCCTGACCCTGACTGGACCCGGACCCGGACCTGGACCTGGATACTGACCCTGACGCGGACCCGGACCCGGACCCGGACCCGGACCCGTACCCGGACCCGGACCCGGACCCTCACCCAGACCCGGACCCGGACCCGGACTCGGATCCTTATCCTGACCCGGACCCGGACCTGGACCTGGACCTGGACACAGACCCTGACCCGGACCCTGACCCGGACCCGGACCCTGACCATGAACCGGACCCTGACTCTGACACTGACCCTGAAAGTGACCCGGACCCGGACCCGGACCCGGACCCGGACCCGGACCGGGATCCTGACCCTGACCCTTACCCTGACCCGGACCCAGACCCGGTCCCGGACCCGGACCCCGACCCGGACCCGGATCCGGATCCTAACCCTGACCTGGAAACGGACCCGGACCCGGACCCGGACCCGGACCCGGAACCTGACCTGGACCCAGACCCGGACCGTGACCCGGACCCTGACTCTGACCCTGACCCTGACCCTGACCCTGACCCGGACCCGGACCCGGATCCTGACCCTGACCCTGACCCTCACCCTGAACCTGACCCGGACCCGGAACCGGACCCGGACCTGGACCCGGACCCTGACACGGACACGGACACGGACACTGACACTGACCCGGACCCGGACCCGGACCCGGACCTGGACCCTGAACCTGACCTGGACCCAGACCCGGACCGTGACCCGGACCCTGACTCTGACGCTGACCCTGACCCTGACCCTGACCCGGACCCGGACCCGGATCCTGACCCTGACCCTGACCCTCACCCTGAACCTGACCCGGACCGGGAACCGGACCCGGACCCGGACCCGGACCCTGACACGGACACGGACACGGACACGGACACTGACCCGGACCCGGACATGGACCCGGATCCGGACCCTGACCCAGACCCTGACCCTGACCCGGACCTGGAACCGGACCCGGACCCGGACCCGGACCCTGACCCGGACCCGGACCCTGACCCGGACCCGGACCCGGACCCGGACCTGGACCCGGACCATGACCCGGACCCGGACCCTGACCCGGACCCGGACCCTGAATCTGACACTGACCCTGAAACTGACACGGACCCGGACCCGGACCCGGACCCTGACCTGGACCCGGACCTGGACCCTGACCCAGACCAGGACCCGGACCCTCACCAAGACCCGGACCCGGACCCGGACCTGGACCCGGACCCGGACCCTGACCCAGACCCGGACCCTGACCCGGACGCGGACCCAGACACTGACCCTGACCTGGAAACAGAACCGGACCCGGACCCGGAACCTGACACGGACCCGGACCCTGACACGGACCCGGACCCGGACCCAGACTCTGACCCTGACCCTGACCCTGACCCTGACCCAGATCCAGACTCGGACCCGGAACCGGACCCGGACCCGGACCCGGACAAGAATCCTGACCCTGAAGCCGGACCCGGACCCTGACCCTTACTGGACCCGGACCCGGACCTGGACCTGGATACTGACCCTGACGCGGACCCGGACCCGGACCCGGACCCGGACCTGGACCCGGACCCGGACCCTCACCCAGACCCGGACCCGGACCCGGACTCGGATCCTTATCCTGACCCGGACCCGGACCTGGACCTGGACCTGGACACAGACCCTGACCCGGACCCTGACCCGGACCCGGACCCTGACCATGAACCGGACCCTGACTCTGACACTGACCCTGAAAGTGACCCGGACCCGGACCCGGACCCGGACCCGGACCCGGACCGGGATCCTGACCCTGACCCTTACCCTGACCCGGACCCAGACCCGGTCCCGGACCCGGACCCCGACCCGGACCCGGATCCGGATCCTAACCCTGACCTGGAAACGGACACGGACCCGGACCCGGACACGGACCCGGACCTGGACACGGACACGGACACGGACACGGACACGGACCCTGACACGGACACGGACACGGACACGGACACGGACACGGACACGGACACGGACACTGAGCCGGACCCGGACCCGGACCTGGACCCAGAACCTGACCTGGACCCAGACCCGGACCGTGACCCGGACCCTGACTCTGACCCTGACCCTGACCCTGACCCTGACCCGGACCCGGACCCGGATCCTGACCCTGACCCTGACCCTGACCCTCACCCTGAACCTGACCTGGACCCGGAACCGGACCCGGACCCGGACCCGGACCCTGACACGGACCCGGACGCTGACACGGGCCCGGACCCTGACACTGACCCTGAAACTGACACCGACCCGGATCCGGACCCTGACCCGGACACGGACACGGACACGGACACGGACACGGACACGGACACGGAGCCTTACCCGGACACGGACACGGACACGGACACGGATCCTGACCCTGACCCTGACCCTGACCCTGACCCAGATCCGGACCCGGACCCGGACCCGGACTAGAATCCTGACCCCGGACCCAGACCCGGACCCTGACCCGGACCCGGACCCTGACTCTGACACTGACCCTGAAACTGACACGAACCCGGACCCGGACCCTGACACGGACCATCACCCAGACCCGGATCCGGACCCGGACCGGGACCTGGACCCCAACCCGGACCCCGACGCTGACCCGGACCCGTACCCGAACCCTGACCCGGACGCGGACCCGGACCGTGACCCAGACCCTGACTCTGACCCTGACCCTGACCCTGACCCTGACCTGGACCCGGACCAGGATCCTGACCCTGACCCTGACCCTGACCCTGACCCTGACCCTGACCCTGACCCTGACCCGGACCCGGACCCGGACCCGGACCCGGACCCTGACACGGACCCGGACGCTGACACGGACCCGGACCCTGACACTGACCCTGAAACTGAAACCGACCCGGATCTGGACCCAGACCCTGAACCTGACCCTGACCCAGATCCGGACCCGGACACGAACACAGACACGGACACGGACCTGGACTAGAATCCTGACCCCGGACCCGGACCCGGACCCTGACCCGGACCCGGACCCTGACTCTGACACTGACACTGACACTGAAACTGACCCGGACCCGGACCCGGACCCGGACCCGGACCCTGACACGGACCCGGACCCGGACCTGGACCCTGACCCGGACCAGGACCCGGACCCTCACCCAGACCCGGACCCGGACCCGGACCCGGACCCGGACCCGGACCCGGACCCGGACCCGGACCCGGACCCTGACCCGGACCCGGACGCGGACCCTGACCCGGACGCGGACCCGGACACTGACCCTGACCGTGACCCTGACCCTGACCCTGACCCGGATCCGGACCCTGACTCTGACCCTGACAATGACACTGACACGGACGCGGACCCGGACCCGGACCCGGACCCTGAACCTGACCGGACCCCGACCCGGACCTTGACCTGGATACTGACTCTGACGCGGACCCGGACCCGGACCCGGACTCGGATCCTGACCCTGACCCTGACCCGTACCCGTACCCGGACCTGGACCCGGACCCGGACCCTGACCCGGACCCGGACCCTGACCCGGACCCGGACCCTGACCCTAAACCAGACCCTGACTCTGACACTGACCCTGAAACTGACCCGGACCTGGACCCAGACCCGGATCCTGACCCTGACCCTGACCCTTACCCTGACCGGGACCAAGACCCGGTCCCGGACCCGGACCCGGATCCTGACCCTGACCTGGAAACGGAAACGGACCCGGACCCGGACCCGGACACAGACCCGGACCCGGACCCGGACCCGGACCCGGACCCGGACCCTGACACGGACCCGGACCCGGACCCTTACCCTGACACTGACCCTGACCCTGACCCGGACCCGGATCCTGACCCTGACCCGGACCCGGACCCGGACCCGGACCCGGATCCTGACCCTGACCCTTACCCTGACCCGGACCCAGACCTGGTCCCGGACCCGGACCCGGACCCAGATCCTGACCCTGACCTGGAAACGGAACCGGACCAGGACCCGGACCCGGACCCGGACCCGGACCCGGACCCGGACCCGGACCCGGACCCGGACCCGGACCTGGACCTGGACCCGGACCCGGACCCGGACCCGGACCCGGACCCGGACCCGGACCCGGACCTGGACCCGGACCCTGACACGGACACGGACCCTTTCCCGGACCCGGACCCGGACCCGGAACCTGACCTGGACACAGACCCGGACCGTGACCCGGACCCTGACTCTGACCCTGACCCTGACCCTGACCCTGACCCTGACCCTGACCCTGACCCTGACCCTGACCCGGACCCGGACCCGGATCCTGACCCTGACCCTCACCCTGACCCTCACCCTAAACCTGACACGGACCCGGACACGGACACGGACACGGACCCGGACCCGGACCCGGACCCTGACACGGACCCGGACCCGGACCCTTACCCTGACACTGACCCTGACCCTGACCCGGACCCGGATCCTGACCCTGACCCGGACCCGGACCCGGACCCGGACCCGGACCCGGATCCTGACCCTGACCCTTACCCTGACCCGGACCCAGACCTGGTCCCGGACCCGGACCCGGACCCAGATCCTGACCCTGACCTGGAAACGGAACCGGACCAGGACCCGGACCCGGACCCGGACCCGGACCCGGACCCGGACCCGGACCCGGACCCGGACCCGGACCCGGACCCGGACCCGGACCCGGACCCGGACCCGGACCCGGACCCGGACCTGGACCCGGACCCTGACACGGACACGGACCCTTTCCCGGACCCGGACCCGGACCCGGAACCTGACCTGGACACAGACCCGGACCGTGACCCGGACCCTGACTCTGACCCTGACCCTGACCCTGACCCTGACCCTGACCCTGACCCTGACCCTGACCCTGACCCTGACCCGGACCCGGACCCGGATCCTGACCCTGACCCTCACCCTGACCCTCACCCTAAACCTGACACGGACCCGGACACGGACACGGACACGGACACGGACACGGACACGGACACGGACACGGACACGGATCCGGACCCTGACCCAGACCCTGACCCTGACCCGGACCTGGAACCGGACCCGGACCCTGACCCGGACCCGGACCCTGACCCGGACCCGGACCCTGAATCTGACACTGACCCTGAAACTGACACGGACCCGGACCCGGACCCGGACCCTGACCTGGACCCGGACCTGGACCCTGACCCAGACCAGGACCCGGACCCTCACCAAGACCCGGACCCGGACCCGGACCTGGACCCGGACCCGGACCCTGACCCAGACCCGGACCCTGACCCGGACGCGGACCCAGACACTGACCCTGACCTGGAAACAGAACCCGACCCGGACCCGGACCCTGACACGGACCCGGACCCTGACACGGACCCGGACCCGGACCCAGACTCTGACCCTGACCCTGACCCTGACCCTGACCCAGATCCGGACTCGGACCCGGAACCGGACCCGGACCCGGACCCGGACAAGAATCCTGACCCTGAACTACTTTGAGTTATAAGGCAGGAGAGTTTTTCTGGGGCATGCAGAAGATCTGGATGTTACTCAGTAGGATGACGGGAATTAACAATCCTGATGAATACCACAACTATAACCATACGGATATATTCATAATTATAATGTCACTCGGGTGGTTGTTTTTACTTTTATACAGGTGTGCGGATATCTACTACTGATGGGGGCAGAAGATGACTGAAGATTTTGAACAAACTGTTGCACCAGCACGTTATTTTACCCTATTATGGGTGATGGATTTAATAATCTAGTGGAAAGACATCAAAGAAGATATTATATGGATCATAAACTTAAAGTTATTGTCTTTTCTCTTTTTACATAATGAAATGCATATATAGATATGTGTATATCTTAGTAAAGTGGGCAGTTGATTATATTTAGAATCGTATTGCATGATTTTGTAGGAATTGAAGGGCTGAAAGAGGTTAGTTTACTGACTGTTATAAAATGGGATGCATATATAGATATGTGTATATTCTAGTAAAGTGGGTAGTGGATTATATTTAGAATTGTATTGTCTGATTTCAAGTCATATATTTAGAGGAGTGGAGGAAGTGGACAGAATTGAATAAATTTGGTTGCAGGGAGAAGGCCGATTTAAAATGTTATATTAATATATATAAAAGATTAAAGGTTAATTTGTAATAATACTCAATAAGTTTAGGGGAGGAGAAAAAGGGCAGATTACCGTAAAAATGGGAGTTATAAGATTAACAAGTTAAGGGTCAGTATTCCGAGAAGGGATTAAGGGAAAGGGAAGATATTATGTATGTAACTAGTTATGAAATAGCTTATTGTTGTGAAGAAGTCACAGGGGGGGTTGGGTGGAAAGGGTGGGTTAGGGAAGAGGGGGGGGGAAAGGGGGAAAAACATGTATTTGAAAACTTTTTCAATAAAAAAAAAAAAAAGAAAAAAAAAATAAAAAATTTAAAAAAAAAAAAAAAAGAATCCTGACCCTGGAGCCGGACCCGGACCCTGACCCTGACTGGACCCGGACCCGGACCTTGACCTGGATACTGACCCTGACGCGGACCCGGACCCGGACCCGGACCCGGACCCGGACCTGGACCCGGACCCGGACCCTCACCCAGACCCGGACCCGGACCCGGACTCGGATCCTTATCCTGACCCGGACCCGGACCTGGACCTGGACCTGGACACGGACCCTGACCCGGACCCTGACCCGGACCCGGACCCTGACCATGAACCGGACCCTGACTCTGACACTGACCCTGAAAGTGACCCGGACCCGGACCCGGACCCGGACCGGGATCCTGACCCTGACCCTTACCCTGACCCGGACCCAGACCCGGTCCCGGACCCGGACCCCGACCCGGACCCGGATCCGGATCCTAACCCTGACCTGGAAACGGACACGGACACGGACACGGACACGGACCCGGACCTGGACCCGGACCCGGACACGGACACGGACACGGACCCGGACCCTGACACGGACACGGACACGGACACGGACACTGACCAGGACCCGGACATGGACCCGGATCCGGACCCTGACCCAGACCCTGACCCTGACCCGGACCTGGAACCGGACCCGGACCCTGACCCGGACCCGGACCCTGACCCGGACCCTGAATCTGACACTGACCCTGAAACTGACACGGACCCGGACCCGGACCCTGACGTGGACCCGGACCTGGACCCTGACCCAGACCAGGACCCGGACCCTCACCAAGACCCGGACCCGGACCCGGACCTGGACCAGGACCCGGACCCTGACCCAGACCCAGACCCTGACCCGGACGCGGACCCAGACACTGACCCTGACCTGGAAACAGAACCGGACCCGGACCCGGACCCTGACACGGACCCGGACCCTGACACGGACCCGGACCCGGACCCAGACTCTGACCCTGAACCTGACCCTGACCCTGACCCAGATCCGGACTCGGACCCGGAACCGGACCCGGACCCGGACCCGGACAAGAATCCTGACCCTGGAGCCGGACCCGGACCCTGACCCTGACTGGACCCGGACACGGACCTGGACCTGGATACTGTCCCTGACGCGGACCCGGACCCGTACCCGTACCCGGACCCGGACCCGGACCCGGACCCTCACCCAGACCCGGACCCGGACCCGGACTCGGATCCTTATCCTGACCCGGACCCGGACCTGGACCTGGACACAGACCCTGACCCGGACCCTGACCCGGACCCGGACCCTGACCATGAACCGGACCCTGACTCTGACACTGACCCTGAAAGTGACCCGGACCCGGACCCGGACCCGGACCCGGACCCGGACCGGGATCCTGACCCTGACCCTTACCCTGACCCGGACCCAGACCCGGTCCCGGACCCGGACCCCGACCCGGACCCGGATCCGGATCCTAACCCTGACCTGGAAACGGACCCGGACCCGGACCCGGACCCGGACACGGACCCGGACACGGACACGGACCCGGACCCGGACACGGACACGGACACGGACACGGACACGGACACGGACCCTGACACGGACACGGACACGGACACGGACACGGACACTGACCCGGACCCGGACCCGGACCTGGACCCGGAACCTGACCTGGACCCAGACCCGGACCGTGACCCGGACCCTGACTCTGACCCTGACCCTGACCCTGACCCTGACCCGGACCCGGACCCGGATCCTGACCCTGACCCTGACCCTCACCCTGAACCTGACCCGGACCCGGAACCGGACCCGGACCCGGACCCGGACCCTGACACGGACACGGACACGGACACGGACACGGACACTGACCCGGACCCGGACATGGACCCGGATCCGGACCCTGACCCAGACCCTGACCCTGACCCTGACCCGGACCTGGAACCGGACCCGGACCCTGACCCGGACCCGGACCCTGACCCGGACCCGGACCCGGACCTGGACCCGGACCATGACCCGGACCCGGACCCTGACCCGGACCCGGACCCTGAATCTGACACTGACCCTGAAACTGACACGGACCCGGACCCGGACCCTGACCTGGACCCGGACCTGGACCCTGACCCAGACCAGGACCCGGACCCTCACCAAGACCCGGACCCGGACCCGGACCTGGACCCGGACCCGGACCCTGACCCAGACCCGGACCCTGACCCGGACGCGGACCCAGACACTGACCCTGACCTGGAAACAGAACCGGACCCGGACCCGGACCCTGACACGGACCCGGACCCTGACACGGACCCTGACCCTGACCCTGACCCAGATCCGGACTCGGACCCGGAACCGGACCCGGACCCGGACCCGGACCCGGACAAGAATCCTGACCCTGAAGCCGGACCCGGACCCTGACCCTGACTGGACCCGGACCCGGACCTGGACCTGGATACTGACCCTGACGCGGACCCGGACCCGGACCCGGACCCGTACCTGGACCCGGACCCGGACCCTCACCCAGACCCGGACCCGGACCCGGACTCGGATCCTTATCCTGACCCGGACCCGGACCTGGACCTGGACCTGGACACAGACCCTGACCCGGACCCTGACCCGGACCCGGACCCTGACCATGAACCGGACCCTGACTCTGACACTGACCCTGAAAGTGACCCGGACCCGGACCCGGACCCGGACCCGGACCCGGACCTGGATCCTGACCCTGACCCTTACCCTGACCCGGACCCAGACCCGGTCCCGGACCCGGACCCCGACCCGGACCCGGATCCGGATCCTAACCCTGACCTGGAAACGGACACGGACACGGACACGGACACGGACCCGGACCTGGACCCGGACCCGGACACGGACACGGACACGGACCCGGACCCTGACACGGACACGGACACGGACACGGACACTGACCAGGACCCGGACATGGACCCGGATCCGGACCCTGACCCAGACCCTGACCCTGACCCGGACCTGGAACCGGACCCGGACCCTGACCCGGACCCGGACCCTGACCCGGACCCTGAATCTGACACTGACCCTGAAACTGACACGGACCCGGACCCGGACCCTGACCTGGACCCGGACCTGGACCCTGACCCAGACCAGGACCCGGACCCTCACCAAGACCCGGACCCGGACCCGGACCTGGACCAGGACCCGGACCCTGACCCAGACCCAGACCCTGACCCGGACGCGGACCCAGACACTGACCCTGACCTGGAAACAGAACCGGACCCGGACCCGGACCCTGACACGGACCCGGACCCTGACACGGACCCGGACCCGGACCCAGACTCTGACCCTGAACCTGACCCTGACCCTGACCCAGATCCGGACTCGGACCCGGAACCGGACCCGGACCCGGACCCGGACAAGAATCCTGACCCTGGAGCCGGACCCGGACCCTGACCCTGACTGGACCCGGACACGGACCTGGACCTGGATACTGTCCCTGACGCGGACCCGGACCCGTACCCGTACCCGGACCCGGACCCGGACCCGGACCCTCACCCAGACCCGGACCCGGACCCGGACTCGGATCCTTATCCTGACCCGGACCCGGACCTGGACCTGGACACAGACCCTGACCCGGACCCTGACCCGGACCCGGACCCTGACCATGAACCGGACCCTGACTCTGACACTGACCCTGAAAGTGACCCGGACCCGGACCCGGACCCGGACCCGGACCCGGACCGGGATCCTGACCCTGACCCTTACCCTGACCCGGACCCAGACCCGGTCCCGGACCCGGACCCCGACCCGGACCCGGATCCGGATCCTAACCCTGACCTGGAAACGGACCCGGACCCGGACCCGGACCCGGACACGGACCCGGACACGGACACGGACCCGGACCCGGACACGGACACGGACACGGACACGGACACGGACACGGACCCTGACACGGACACGGACACGGACACGGACACGGACACTGACCCGGACCCGGACCCGGACCTGGACCCGGAACCTGACCTGGACCCAGACCCGGACCGTGACCCGGACCCTGACTCTGACCCTGACCCTGACCCTGACCCTGACCCGGACCCGGACCCGGATCCTGACCCTGACCCTGACCCTCACCCTGAACCTGACCCGGACCCGGAACCGGACCCGGACCCGGACCCGGACCCTGACACGGACACGGACACGGACACGGACACTGACCCGGACCCGGACATGGACCCGGATCCGGACCCTGACCCAGACCCTGACCCTGACCCGGACCTGGAACCGGACCCGGACCCTGACCCGGACCCGGACCCTGACCCGGACCCGGACCCGGACCTGGACCCGGACCATGACCCGGACCCGGACCCTGACCCGGACCCGGACCCTGAATCTGACACTGACCCTGAAACTGACACGGACCCGGACCCGGACCCTGACCTGGACCCGGACCTGGACCCTGACCCAGACCAGGACCCGGACCCTCACCAAGACCCGGACCCGGACCCGGACCTGGACCCGGACCCGGACCCTGACCCAGACCCGGACCCTGACCCGGACGCGGACCCAGACACTGACCCTGACCTGGAAACAGAACCGGACCCGGACCCGGACCCTGACACGGACCCGGACCCTGACACGGACCCTGACCCTGACCCTGACCCAGATCCGGACTCGGACCCGGAACCGGACCCGGACCCGGACCCGGACCCGGACAAGAATCCTGACCCTGAAGCCGGACCCGGACCCTGACCCTGACTGGACCCGGACCCGGACCTGGACCTGGATACTGACCCTGACGCGGACCCGGACCCGGACCCGGACCCGTACCTGGACCCGGACCCGGACCCTCACCCAGACCCGGACCCGGACCCGGACTCGGATCCTTATCCTGACCCGGACCCGGACCTGGACCTGGACCTGGACACAGACCCTGACCCGGACCCTGACCCGGACCCGGACCCTGACCATGAACCGGACCCTGACTCTGACACTGACCCTGAAAGTGACCCGGACCCGGACCCGGACCCGGACCCGGACCCGGACCGGGATCCTGACCCTGACCCTTACCCTGACCCGGACCCAGACCCGGTCCCGGACCCGGACCCCGACCCGGACCCGGATCCGGATCCTAACCCTGACCTGGAAACGGACCCGGACCCGGACCCGGACCCGGACACGGACCCGGACACGGACACGGACCCGGACCCGGACACGGACACGGACACGGACACGGACACGGACCCTGACACGGACACGGACACGGACACGGACACGGACACTGACCCGGACCCGGACCCGGACCTGGACCCGGAACCTGACCTGGACCCAGACCCGGACCGTGACCCGGACCCTGACTCTGACCCTGACCCTGACCCTGACCCTGACCCGGACCCGGACCCGGATCCTGACCCTGACCCTGACCCTGACCCTCACCCTGAACCTGACCCGGACCCGGAACCGGACCCGGACCCGGACCCGGACCCTGACACGGACACGGACACGGACACGGACACTGACCCGGACCCGGACACGGACACGGACACGGACACGGACACGGACACGGACCCTGACACGGACACGGACACGGACACGGACACGGACACTGACCCGGACCCGGACCCGGACCTGGACCCGGAACCTGACCTGGACCCAGACCCGGACCGTGACCCGGACCCTGACTCTGACCCTGACCCTGACCCTGACCCTGACCCGGACCCGGACCCGGATCCTGACCCTGACCCTGACCCTCACCCTGAACCTGACCCGGACCCGGAACCGGACCCGGACCCGGACCCGGACCCTGACACGGACACGGACACGGACACGGACACTGACCCGGACCCGGACATGGACCCGGATCCGGACCCTGACCCAGACCCTGACCCTGACCCGGACCTGGAACCGGACCCGGACCCTGACCCGGACCCGGACCCTGACCCGGACCCGGACCCGGACCTGGACCCGGACCATGACCCGGACCCGGACCCTGACCCGGACCCGGACCCTGAATCTGACACTGACCCTGAAACTGACACGGACCCGGACCCGGACCCTGACCTGGACCCGGACCTGGACCCTGACCCAGACCAGGACCCGGACCCTCACCAAGACCCGGACCCGGACCCGGACCTGGACCCGGACCCGGACCCTGACCCAGACCCGGACCCTGACCCGGACGCGGACCCAGACACTGACCCTGACCTGGAAACAGAACCGGACCCGGACCCGGACCCTGACACGGACCCGGACCCTGACACGGACCCTGACCCTGACCCTGACCCAGATCCGGACTCGGACCCGGAACCGGATCCGGACCCGGACCCGGACCCGGACAAGAATCCTGACCCTGAAGCCGGACCCGGACCCTGACCCTGACTGGACCCGGACCCGGACCTGGACCTGGATACTGACCCTGACGCGGACCCGGACCCGGACCCGGACCCGTACCTGGACCCGGACCCGGACCCTCACCCAGACCCGGACCCGGACCCGGACTCGGATCCTTATCCTGACCCGGACCCGGACCTGGACCTGGACCTGGACACAGACCCTGACCCGGACCCTGACCCGGACCCGGACCCTGACCATGAACCGGACCCTGACTCTGACACTGACCCTGAAAGTGACCCGGACCCGGACCCGGACCCGGACCCGGACCCGGACCGGGATCCTGACCCTGACCCTTACCCTGACCCGGACCCAGACCCGGTCCCGGACCCGGACCCCGACCCGGACCCGGATCCGGATCCTAACCCTGACCTGGAAACGGACCCGGACCCGGACCCGGACCCGGACACGGACCCGGACCCGGACACGGACACGGACACGGACACGGACCCTGACACGGACACGGACACGGACACGGACACGGACACGGACACTGACCTGGACCCGGACCCGGACCTGGACCCAGAACCCGACCTGGACCCAGACCCGGACCGTGACCCGGACCCTGACTCTGACCCTGACCCTGACCCTGACCCTGACCCGGACCCGGACCCGGATCCTGACCCTGACCCTGACCCTCACCCTGAACCTGACCCGGACCCGGAACCGGACCCGGACCCGGACGCGGACCCTGACACGGACCCGGACGCTGACACGGGCCCGGACCCTGACACTGACCCTGAAACTGACACCGACCCGGATCCGGACCCTGACCCGGACACGGACACGGACACGGACACGGACACGGACACGGACACGGACACGGATCCTGACCCTGACCCTGACCCTGACCCTGACCCAGATCCGGACCCGGACCCGGACCCGGACTAGAATCCTGACCCCGGACCCAGACCCGGACCCTGACCCGGACCCGGACCCTGACTCTGACACTGACCCTGAAACTGACACGAACCCGGACCCGGACCCTGACACGGACCATCACCCAGACCCGGATCCGGACCCGGACCGGGACCTGGACCCCAACCCGGACCCCGACGCTGACCCGGACCCGTACCCGAACCCTGACCCGGACGCGGACCCGGACCGTGACCGAGACCCTGACTCTGACCCTGACCCTGACCCTGACCCTGACCTGGACCCGGACCAGGATCCTGACCCTGACCCTGACCCTGACCCTGACCCGGACCCGGACCCGGACCCGGACCCGGACCCTGACACGGACCCGGACGCTGACACGGACCCGGACCCTGACACTGACCCTGAAACTGACACCGACCCGGATCTGGACCCAGACCCTGAACCTGACCCTGACCCAGATCCGGACCCGGACACGAACACAGACACGGACACGGACCTGGACTAGAATCCTGACCCCGGACCCGGACCCGGACCCTGACCCGGACCCGGACCCTGACTCTGACACTGACACTGACACTGAAAATGACCCGGACCCGGACCCGGACCCGGACCCTGACACGGACCCGGACCCGGACCTGGACCCTGACCCGGACCAGGACCCGGACCCTCACCCAGACCCGGACCCGGACCCGGACCCGGACCCGGACCCGGACCCGGACCCGGACCCGGACCCTGACCCGGACCCTGACCCAGACCCTGACCCTGACCCGGACCTGGAACCGGACCCGGACCCTGACCCGGACCCGGACCCTGACCCGGACCCGGACCCTGAATCTGACACTGACCCTGAAACTGACACGGACCCGGACCCGGACCCGGACCCTGACCTGGACCCGGACCTGGACCCTGACCCAGACCAGGACCCGGACCCTCACCAAGACCCGGACCCGGACCCGGACCTGGACCCGGACCCGGACCCTGACCCAGACCCGGACCCTGACCCGGACGCGGACCCAGACACTGACCCTGACCTGGAAACAGAACCCGACCCGGACCCGGACCCTGACACGGACCCGGACCCTGACACGGACCCGGACCCGGACCCAGACTCTGACCCTGACCCTGACCCTGACCCTGACCCAGATCCGGACTCGGACCCGGAACCGGACCCGGACCCGGACCCGGACAAGAATCCTGACCCTGAACTACTTTGAGTTATAAGGCAGGAGAGTTTTTCTGGGGCATGCAGAAGATCTGGATGTTACTCAGTAGGATGACGGGAATTAACAATCCTGATGAATACCACAACTATAACCATACGGATATATTCATAATTATAATGTCACTCGGGTGGTTGTTTTTACTTTTATACAGGTGTGCGGATATCTACTACTGATGGGGGCAGAAGATGACTGAAGATTTTGAACAAACTGTTGCACCAGCACGTTATTTTACCCTATTATGGGTGATGGATTTAATAATCTAGTGGAAAGACATCAAAGAAGATATTATATGGATCATAAACTTAAAGTTATTGTCTTTTCTCTTTTTACATAATGAAATGCATATATAGATATGTGTATATCTTAGTAAAGTGGGCAGTTGATTATATTTAGAATCGTATTGCATGATTTTGTAGGAATTGAAGGGCTGAAAGAGGTTAGTTTACTGACTGTTATAAAATGGGATGCATATATAGATATGTGTATATTCTAGTAAAGTGGGTAGTGGATTATATTTAGAATTGTATTGTCTGATTTCAAGTCATATATTTAGAGGAGTGGAGGAAGTGGACAGAATTGAATAAATTTGGTTGCAGGGAGAAGGCCGATTTAAAATGTTATATTAATATATATAAAAGATTAAAGGTTAATTTGTAATAATACTCAATAAGTTTAGGGGAGGAGAAAAAGGGCAGATTACCGTAAAAATGGGAGTTATAAGATTAACAAGTTAAGGGTCAGTATTCCGAGAAGGGATTAAGGGAAAGGGAAGATATTATGTATGTAACTAGTTATGAAATAGCTTATTGTTGTGAAGAAGTCACAGGGGGGGTTGGGTGGAAAGGGTGGGTTAGGGAAGAGGGGGGGGGAAAGGGGGAAAAACATGTATTTGAAAACTTTTTCAATAAAAAAAAAAAAAAGAAAAAAAAAATAAAAAATTTAAAAAAAAAAAAAAAAGAATCCTGACCCTGGAGCCGGACCCGGACCCTGACCCTGACTGGACCCGGACCCGGACCTTGACCTGGATACTGACCCTGACGCGGACCCGGACCCGGACCCGGACCCGGACCTGGACCCGGACCCGGACCCTCACCCAGACCCGGACCCGGACCCGGACTCGGATCCTTATCCTGACCCGGACCCGGACCTGGACCTGGACCTGGACACGGACCCTGACCCGGACCCTGACCCGGACCCGGACCCTGACCATGAACCGGACCCTGACTCTGACACTGACCCTGAAAGTGACCCGGACCCGGACCCGGACCCGGACCGGGATCCTGACCCTGACCCTTACCCTGACCCGGACCCAGACCCGGTCCCGGACCCGGACCCCGACCCGGACCCGGATCCGGATCCTAACCCTGACCTGGAAACGGACACGGACACGGACACGGACCCGGACCCGGACCTGGACCCGGACCCGGACACGGACACGGACACGGACCCGGACCCTGACACGGACACGGACACGGACACGGACACTGACCAGGACCCGGACATGGACCCGGATCCGGACCCTGACCCAGACCCTGACCCTGACCCGGACCTGGAACCGGACCCGGACCCTGACCCGGACCCGGACCCTGACCCGGACCCTGAATCTGACACTGACCCTGAAACTGACACGGACCCGGACCCGGACCCTGACCTGGACCCGGACCTGGACCCTGACCCAGACCAGGACCCGGACCCTCACCAAGACCCGGACCCGGACCCGGACCTGGACCCGGACCCGGACCCTGACCCAGACCCAGACCCTGACCCGGACGCGGACCCAGACACTGACCCTGACCTGGAAACAGAACCGGACCCGGACCCGGACCCTGACACGGACCCGGACCCTGACACGGACCCGGACCCGGACCCAGACTCTGACCCTGAACCTGACCCTGACCCTGACCCAGATCCGGACTCGGACCCGGAACCGGACCCGGACCCGGACCCGGACAAGAATCCTGACCCTGGAGCCGGACCCGGACCCTGACCCTGACTGGACCCGGACACGGACCTGGACCTGGATACTGTCCCTGACGCGGACCCGGACCCGGACCCGTACCCGTACCCGGACCCGGACCCGGACCCTCACCCAGACCCGGACCCGGACCCGGACTCGGATCCTTATCCTGACCCGGACCCGGACCTGGACCTGGACACAGACCCTGACCCGGACCCTGACCCGGACCCGGACCCTGACCATGAACCGGACCCTGACTCTGACACTGACCCTGAAAGTGACCCGGACCCGGACCCGGACCCGGACCCGGACCCGGACCGGGATCCTGACCCTGACCCTTACCCTGACCCGGACCCAGACCCGGTCCCGGACCCGGACCCCGACCCGGACCCGGATCCGGATCCTAACCCTGACCTGGAAACGGACCCGGACCCGGACCCGGACCCGGACACGGACCCGGACACGGACACGGACCCGGACCCGGACACGGACACGGACACGGACACGGACACGGACCCTGACACGGACACGGACACGGACACGGACACGGACACTGACCCGGACCCGGACCCGGACCTGGACCCGGAACCTGACCTGGACCCAGACCCGGACCGTGACCCGGACCCTGACTCTGACCCTGACCCTGACCCTGACCCTGACCCGGACCCGGACCCGGATCCTGACCCTGACCCTGACCCTCACCCTGACCCTGACCCGGACCCGGAACCGGACCCGGACCCGGACCCGGACCCTGACACGGACACGGACACGGACACGGACACTGACCCGGACCCGGACATGGACCCGGATCCGGACCCTGACCCAGACCCTGACCCTGACCCGGACCTGGAACCGGACCCGGACCCTGACCCGGACCCGGACCCTGACCCGGACCCGGACCCGGACCTGGACCCGGACCATGACCCGGACCCGGACCCTGACCCGGACCCGGACCCTGAATCTGACACTGACCCTGAAACTGACACGGACCCGGACCCGGACCCTGACCTGGACCCGGACCTGGACCCTGACCCAGACCAGGACCCGGACCCTCACCAAGACCCGGACCCGGACCCGGACCTGGACCCGGACCCGGACCCTGACCAAGACCCGGACCCTGACCCGGACGCGGACCCAGACACTGACCCTGACCTGGAAACAGAACCGGACCCGGACCCGGACCCTGACACGGACCCGGACCCTGACACGGACCCTGACCCTGACCCTGACCCAGATCCGGACTCGGACCCGGAACCGGACCCGGACCCGGACCCGGACCCGGACAAGAATCCTGACCCTGAAGCCGGACCCGGACCCTGACCCTGACTGGACCCGGACCCGGACCTGGACCTGGATACTGACCCTGACGCGGACCCGGACCCGGACCCGGACCCGTACCTGGACCCGGACCCGGACCCTCACCCAGACCCGGACCCGGACCCGGACTCGGATCCTTATCCTGACCCGGACCCGGACCTGGACCTGGACCTGGACACAGACCCTGACCCGGACCCTGACCCGGACCCGGACCCTGACCATGAACCGGACCCTGACTCTGACACTGACCCTGAAAGTGACCCGGACCCGGACCCGGACCCGGACCCGGACCCGGACCCGGACCGGGATCCTGACCCTGACCCTTACCCTGACCCGGACCCAGACCCGGTCCCGGACCCGGACCCCGACCCGGACCCGGATCCGGATCCTAACCCTGACCTGGAAACGGACCCGGACCCGGACCCGGACACGGACCCGGACACGGACACGGACCCGGACACGGACACGGACACGGACACGGACACGGACACGGACCCTGACACGGACACGGACACGGACACGGACACTGACCCGGACCCGGACCCGGACCTGGACCCGGAACCTGACCTGGACCCAGACCCGGACCGTGACCCGGACCCTGACTCTGACCCTGACCCTGACCCTGACCCTGACCCGGACCCGGACCCGGATCCTGACCCTGACCCTGACCCTCACCCTGAACTTGACCCGGACCCGGAACCGGACCCGGACCCGGACCCGGACCCTGACACGGACACGGACACGGACACGGACACTGACCCGGACCCGGACACGGACACGGACACGGACACGGACACGGACACGGACCCTGACACGGACACGGACACGGACACGGACACGGACACTGACCCGGACCCGGACCCGGACCTGGACCCGGAACCTGACCTGGACCCAGACCCGGACCGTGACCCGGACCCTGACTCTGACCCTGACCCTGACCCTGACCCTGACCCGGACCCGGACCCGGATCCTGACCCTGACCCTGACCCTCACCCTGAACCTGACCCGGACCCGGAACCGGACCCGGACCCGGACCCGGACCCTGACACGGACACGGACACGGACACGGACACTGACCCGGACCCGGACATGGACCCGGATCCGGACCCTGACCCAGACCCTGACCCTGACCCGGACCTGGAACCGGACCCGGACCCTGACCCGGACCCGGACCCGGACCCGGACCTGGACCCGGACCATGACCCGGACCCGGACCCTGACCCGGACCCGGACCCTGAATCTGACACTGACCCTGAAACTGACACGGACCCGGACCCGGACCCTGACCTGGACCCGGACCTGGACCCTGACCCAGACCAGGACCCGGACCCTCACCAAGACCCGGACCCGGACCCGGACCTGGACCCGGACCCGGACCCTGACCCAGACCCGGACCCTGACCCGGACGCGGACCCAGACACTGACCCTGACCTGGAAACAGAACCGGACCCGGACCCGGACCCTGACACGGACCCGGACCCTGACACGGACCCTGACCCTGACCCTGACCCAGATCCGGACTCGGACCCGGAACCGGACCCGGACCCGGACCCGGACCCGGACAAGAATCCTGACCCTGAAGCCGGACCCGGACCCTGACCCTGACTGGACCCGGACCCGGACCTGGACCTGGATACTGACCCTGACGCGGACCCGGACCCGGACCCGGACCCGTACCTGGACCCGGACCCGGACCCTCACCCAGACCCGGACCCGGACCCGGACTCGGATCCTTATCCTGACCCGGACCCGGACCTGGACCTGGACCTGGACACAGACCCTGACCCGGACCCTGACCCGGACCCGGACCCTGACCATGAACCGGACCCTGACTCTGACACTGACCCTGAAAGTGACCCGGACCCGGACCCGGACCCGGACCCGGACCCGGACCGGGATCCTGACCCTGACCCTTACCCTGACCCGGACCCAGACCCGGTCCCGGACCCGGACCCCGACCCGGACCCGGATCCGGATCCTAACCCTGACCTGGAAACGGACCCGGACCCGGACCCGGACCCGGACACGGACCCGGACCCGGACACGGACACGGACACGGACACGGACCCTGACACGGACACGGACACGGACACGGACACGGACACGGACACTGACCTGGACCCGGACCCGGACCTGGACCCAGAACCCGACCTGGACCCAGACCCGGACCGTGACCCGGACCCTGACTCTGACCCTGACCCTGACCCTGACCCTGACCCGGACCCGGACCCGGATCCTGACCCTGACCCTGACCCTCACCCTGAACCTGACCCGGACCCGGAACCGGACCCGGACCCGGACGCGGACCCTGACACGGACCCGGACGCTGACACGGGCCCGGACCCTGACACTGACCCTGAAACTGACACCGACCCGGATCCGGACCCTGACCCGGACACGGACACGGACACGGACACGGACACGGACACGGACACGGACACGGATCCTGACCCTGACCCTGACCCTGACCCTGACCCAGATCCGGACCCGGACCCGGACCCGGACTAGAATCCTGACCCCGGACCCAGACCCGGACCCTGACCCGGACCCGGACCCTGACTCTGACACTGACCCTGAAACTGACACGAACCCGGACCCGGACCCTGACACGGACCATCACCCAGACCCGGATCCGGACCCGGACCGGGACCTGGACCCCAACCCGGACCCCGACGCTGACCCGGACCCGTACCCGAACCCTGACCCGGACGCGGACCCGGACCGTGACCGAGACCCTGACTCTGACCCTGACCCTGACCCTGACCCTGACCTGGACCCGGACCAGGATCCTGACCCTGACCCTGACCCTGACCCTGACCCGGACCCGGACCCGGACCCGGACCCTGACACGGACCCGGATGCTGACACGGACCCGGACCCTGACACTGACCCTGAAACTGACACCGACCCGGATCTGGACCCAGACCCTGAACCTGACCCTGACCCAGATCCAGACCCGGACACGAACACAGACACGGACACGGACCTGGACTAGAATCCTGACCCCGGACCCGGACCCGGACCCTGACCCGGACCCGGACCCTGACTCTGACACTGACACTGACACTGAAAATGACCCGGACCCGGACCCGGACCCGGACCCTGACACGGACCCGGACCCGGACCTGGACCCTGACCCGGACCAGGACCCGGACCCTCACCCAGACCCGGACCCGGACCCGGACCCGGACCCGGACCCGGACCCGGACCCGGACCCTGACCCGGACCCGGACGCGGACCCTGACCCGGACGCGGACCCGGACACTGACCCTGACCGTGACCCTGACCCTGACCCTGACCCGGATCCGGACCCTGACTCTGACCCTGACAATGACACTGACACGGACGCGGACCCGGACCCGGACCCGGACCCTGACCCTGACCGGACCCCGACCCGGACCTTGACCTGGATACTGACTCTGACGCGGACCCGGACCCGGACCCGGACTCGGATCCTGACCCTGACCCTGACCCGTACCCGTACCCGGACCTGGACCCGGACCCGGACCCTGACCCGGACCCGGACCCTGACCCGGACCCGGACCCTGACCCTAAACCAGACCCTGACTCTGACACTGACCCTGAAACTGACCCGGACCTGGACCCAGACCCGGATCCTGACCCTGACCCTTACCCTGACCGGGACCAAGACCCGGTCCCGGACCCGGACCCGGATCCTGACCCTGACCTGGAAACGGAAACGGACCCGGACCCGGACCCAGACACAGACCCGGACCCGGACCCGGACCCGGACCCTGACACGGACCCGGACCCGGACCCTGACCCTGACCAGGACCCGGACCCGGACCGTGACCCGGACCCTGACTTTGACCCTGACCCATACCCTGACCCTGACCCGGACCCGGACCCGGACCCGGACCCGGACCCGGATCCTGAACCTGACCCTGACCCTCACCCTGAACCTGACCGGGACCCGGACCCGGACCCGGACCCTGACCCTGACACGGACACAGACGCTGACACGGACCCGGACCCTGACACTGACCCTGAAACTGACACCGACCCGGATCCGGACCCTGACCCGGACACGGACACGGACACAGACACGGACACGGACACGGACCCTTACCCGGACCCGGACACGGACCCGGATCCTGACCCTGACCCTGACCCTGACCCTGACCCAGATCCGGACCCGGACCCAGACCCGGACCCGGACTAGAATCCTGACCCCGGACCCGGACCCGGACCCTGACCCGGACCCGTACCCTGACTCTGACACTGACCGTGAAACTGACACGGACACGGACTCGGACCCTGACACGGACCTGGACCTGGACCCTGACCCGGACCAGGACCCAGACCCTCACCCAGACCCGGACCCTGACCCTGACCGGACCCCAACCCGGACCTTTACCTGGATACTGACTCTGATGCTGACCCGGACCCAGACCTGGACCCGGACCCGGACCCGGACCCGGACCCGGACCCTCACCCAGACCCGGACCCGGACCCGGACCCGGACTCGGATCCTGACCCGGACCCGGACCCGGACCCGGACCCGGACCCGGACCCGGACCCGGACCCGGACCCGGACCCGGACCTGGACCCGGACCCGGACCCTGACCCGGACCCGGATCCTGAACCGGACCCTGACTCTGACACTGACCCTGAAACTGACCCGGACCTGGACCCAGACCCGGATCCTGACCCTGACCATTACCCTGACCCGGACCAAGACCCGGTCCCGGACCCGGACCCGGATCCTGACCCTGACCTGGAAACGGAAACGGACACGGACCCGGACCCGGACCCGGACCCGGACCCGGACCCGGACCATGACCCGGACCCTGACTCTGACCCTGACCCTGACCCTGACCCTGACCCTGACCCGGACCCGAACCCGGATCCAGACCCTGACCCTGACTCTGACTCTGACCCTGACCCTGACCCTGACTCTGACCCGGACCCGGACCCGGATCCAAACCCTGACCCTGACCCTGACCCTGACCCTGAACCTGACCCGGACCCGGACCCGGACCCGGACCCGGACCCGGACCCGGACCCGGACCCGGACCCTGTTACGGACCCGGACGCTGACCCGGACCCGGACCCGGACCCTGACACTGACCCTGAAACTGACACCGACCCGGATCCGGACCCTGACCCTGACCCCTACCTGGACACGGACCCGGACCGTGACCCGGACCCTGACTCTGACCCGGACCCTGACCCGGACCTGGACCCGGACCCGGACCCTGACCCTGAACCTGACCCTGACCCTCACCCTGAACCTGACCCGGACACGGACCCGGACCCGGACCCGGACGCTGACACGGACCCGGACCCTGACACTGACCCTGAAACTGACACCGACCCGGATCCGGACCCTGACCCGGAACCAGACACGGACCCAGACACGGACACGGACACGGACACGGACCCTTACCCGGACCCGGACATGGACCCGGATCCGGACCCTGACCCTGACCCTGACCCTGACCCGGACCTGGAATCGGACCCGGACCCTGACCCGGACCCGGACCCTGACCCGGACCCAGACCCGGACCCGGACCCTGACACGGACCTGGACCCTGACTCTGACACTGACCCTGAAACTGACCCGGACCCGGACCCAGACCCTGACCCGGACCCGGACCCGGACCTGGACCCTGACCCGGACCAGGACCCGGACCCTCACCAAGACCCGGACCCGGACCCGGACCTGGACCCGGACCCGGACCCTTACCCAGACCCGGACCCTGACCCGGACGCGGACCCAGACACTGACCCTGACCTGGAAACAGAACCGGACCCAGACCCGGACCCGGACCCTGACACGGACCCGGACCCTGACACGGACGCGGACCCTGACCCAGACCCTGACCCTGACCCTGACCCGGACCCGGACCCTGACCCGGACCCGGACCCGGACCCAGACCCGGAACCGGACCCTGACCCTGACCCTGACCCTGACCCTGACCCTGACCCGGACCCTGACTCTGACACTGACCTTGAAACTGACCCGGACCCGGACCCGGACCCGGACCCGGACCCGGACCCGGACCCGGACCCGGACCCGGACCCGGACCCGGACCCGGACCCTGACCCGGACCCAGACCGTGACCCGGACCCGGACCCGGACCCGGACCCGGACCCTTACCCTGACACTGACCCTGACCCTGACCCGGACCCGGATCCTGACCCTGACCCGGACCCGGACCCGGACCCGGACCCGGACCCGGATCGTGACCCTGAACCTTACCCTGACCCGGACCCAGACCCGGTCCCGGACCCGGACCCGGACCCAGATCCTGACCCTGACCTGGAAACGGAACCGGACCAGGACCCGGACCCAGACCCGGACCCGGACCCGGACCCGGACCCGGACCCGGACCCGGACCCGGACCCGGACCTGGACCCGGACCCGGACCCGGACCCTGACACGGACACGGACCCTTTCCCGGACCCGGACCCGGACCCGGAACCTGACCTGGACCCTGACCCTGACCCTGACCCTGACCCTGACCCTGACCCTGACCCTGACCCTGACCCTGACCCGGACCCGGACCCGGACCCGGATCCTGACCCTGACCCTCACCCTGACCCTCACCCTGAACCTGACCCGGACCAGGACCCGGACCCGGACCCGGACATGGACCCGGATCTGGACCCTGACCCTGACCCTGACCCTGACCCAGATCCGGATCCGGACCTAGACCCGGACCCGGACTAGAATCCTGACCCCGGACCCGGACCCGGACCCGGACCCGGACCCGGACCCGGACCCTGACCCGGACCAGGACCCGGACCCTGACTCTGACACTGACCCTGAAACTGACACGGACCCGGACCCGGACCCTGACCCGGACCCGGACCCGGACCCTGACCCGGACCCGGACCCGGACCCTGACCCGGACCCGGATCTGGACCCTGACCCGGACCACGACCCGGACACTCACCAAGACCCGGACCCGGACCCGGACCCGGACCTGGACCCGGACCCGGACCCTGACCCAGACCCGGACCCTGACCCGGACGTGGACCCGGACACTGACCCTGACCTGGAAACAGAACCGGACCCGGACCCGGACCCGGACCCGGACCCGGACCCTGACACGGACCTTGACCCTGACCCTGACCCTGACCCTGACACTGACCCTGACCCTGACCCTGACCATGACCCTAACCCAGATCCGGACCCGGACCCGGACCCGGACCCGGACCCGGACCAGGACCCGGACCCGGACCCGGACCCGGACCCGGACCCGGACAAGAATCCTGACCCTGGAGCCGGACCCGGACCCAGACCCTGACTGGACCCAGACCCGGACCTGGACCTGGATACTGACCCTGACGCGGACCCGGACCCGGACCCGTACCTGAACCCGGACCCAGACCCGGACCCTCACCCAGACCCGGACCCGGACCCGGACTCGGACCGGGATCCTGACCCTGACCCTTACCCTGACCCTGACCCAGACCCGGTCGCGGACCCGGACCCGGACACGGACCCGGACCCGGACCCAGATCCTGACCCTGACCTGGAAACGGACCCGGACCCAGACCCGGACCCGGACCCGGACCCGGACACGGACACGGACACGGACACGGACCCGGACCCTGACACGGACACGGACACGGACCCTGACCTGGACCCAGACCCGGACCGTGACCCGGACCCTGACTCTGACCCTGACCCTGACCCTGACCCTCACCCTCACCCTGAACCTGACCCGGACCTGGACCCGGACCCGGACCCGGACCCTGACACGGACCCGGACGCTGACACAGGCCCGGACCCTGACACTGACCCTGAAACTGACACCGACCCGGATCCGGACCCTGACCCGGACACGGACACGGACACGGACACGGACACGGACACGGACACGGACCCTTACCCGGACCCGGACACGGACACGGATCCTGACCCTGACCCTGACCCTGACCCTAACCCAGATCCGGACCCGGACCCGGACCCAGATCCGGACCCGGACCCGGACCCGGACCCGGACCCGGACCCGGACCCGGACCCGGACTAGAATCCTGACCCCGGACACGTACCCGGACCCTGACCCGGACTCGGACCCTGACTCTGACACTGACCCTGAAACTGACACGGACCCGGACCCGGACCCTGACACGGACCATCACCGAGACCCGGATCCGGACCCGGACCCGGACCTGGACCCCGACCCGGACCCGGACCCTGACCCGGACCCGGAACCGGACCCTGACTCTGACACTGACCCTGAAAGTGACCCGGACCCGGACCCGGACCCGGACCCGGACCGGGATCCTGACCCTGACCCTTACCCTGACCCGGACCAAGACCCGGTCCCGGACCCAGACCCGGACACGGACACGGACCGGGACCCGGATCCTGACCCTGACCTGGAAACGGACCCGGCACCGGACCCGGACCCGGACACGGACACGGACACGGACACGGACACGGACCCGGACACGGACACAGACACGGACCCTGACACGGACACGGACACGGACACGGACCCTGACACGGACACGGACACGGAACCTGACCTGGACCCAGACCCGGACCGTGACCCGGACCCTGACTCTGACCCTGACCCTAACCCTGACCCTGACCCTCACCCTCACCCTGAACCTGACCCGGACCCGGACCCGGACCCGGACCCGGACCCTGACACGGACCCGGACGCTGACACGGGCCCGGACCCTGACCCTGACCCTGACCCTGACCCTGACCCTGACCCTGACCCAGACCCTGACTCTGACACTGACCTTGAAACTGACACGGACCCGGACCCAGACCCGGACCCGGACCCGGACCCGGACCCGGACCCGGACCCGGACCCAGACCGTGACCCGGACCCGGACCCAGACCGTGACCCGGACCCGGACCCGGACCCGGACCCTTACCCTGACACTGACCCTGACCCTGACCCGGAACCGGATCCTGACCCTGACCCGGACCCGGACCCGGACCTGGACCTGGATACTGACCCTGACGCGGACCCGGACCCGGACCCGGACCCGTACCTGAACCCGGACCCGGACCCAGACCCGGACCCTCACCCAGACCCGGACCCGGACCCGGACTCGGACCGGGATCCTGACCCTGACCCTTAACCTGACCCGGACCCAGACCCGGTCGCGGACCCGGACCCGGACCCTGACCCGGACCCGGACCTTGACCCCGACCCGGACCCTGACACGGACCCGGACGCTGACCCGGACCCGGACCCTGACACTCACCCTGAAACTGACACCGACCCGGATCTGGACCTTGACCCGGACCCGGACACGGACACGGACACGGACCATTACCCGGACCCGGACACGGACAAGGATCCTGACCCTGACCCTGAACCTGACCCTGACCCAGATCCGGACCCGGACACGAACCCGGACCCGGACCCGGACCCGGACTAGAATCCTGACCCCGGACCCGGACCCGGACCCTGACCCGGACCCGGACCCTGACTCTGACACTGACACTGAAACTGACACGGACCCGGACCCGGACCCTGAGACGGACCCGGACCTGGACCCTGACCTGGACCAGGACCCAGACCCTCACCCAGACCCGGACCCGGACCCGGACCCGGATCCAGACCCGGACCCGGACCCTGAGATGGACCCGGACCCTGACCCGGACCCGGACCCGGACCCGGACCTGGACCCGGACCCGGACCCGGACCGTGACCCGGACCCTGACTCTGACCCTGACCCTGACCCGGACCCGGTCCCGGATCCTGACCCTGACCCTGACCCTCACTCTGAACCTGACCCGGACTCGGACCCGGACCCGGACCTGGACCCGGACCCTGACACGGACACGGACGCTGACACGGACCCGGACTCTGACACTCACCCTGAAACTGACACCGACCCGGATCCGGACCCTGACCCGGACACGGACACGGACACGGACACGGACACGGACACGGACACGGACCCTTACCCGGACACGGACATGGACCCGGATCCGGATCCGGACCCTGACCCTGACCCTGACCCAGATCCGGACCCGGACCCAGACCCGGACCCGGACTAGAATCCTGACCCCGGACCCGGACCCGGACCCGGACCCGGACCCTGACCCGGACCCGGACCCTGACTCTGACACTGACCCTGAAACTGACACGGACCCGGACCCGGACCCGGACCCTGACCCGGACCCGGACCTGGACCCTGACCCGGACCAAGACCCGGACCTGGACCCGGACCTGGACCCGGACCCGGACCCTGACCCGGACCCTGACCCAGACCTGGACCCGGACCCGGACCCTGAACCAGACCCTGACTCTGACACTGACCCTGAAACTGACCCAGACCCGGACCCGGATCCTGACCCTGACCTGGAAACGGAACCGGACCCGGACCCGGACCAGGACCCGGACCCGGACCCAGACCCGGACCCTGACACGGACCCGGACCCTGACCCGGACCCGGACCCGGACCCGGACCTGGACCCGGACCCGGACCTGGACCCGGACCCGGACCCTGAACCAGACCCTGACTCTGACACTGACCCTGAAACTGACCCAGACCCGGACCCGGATCCTGACCCTGACCTGGAAACGGAACCGGACCCGGACCCGGACCAGGACCCGGACCCGGACCCAGACCCGGACCCTGACACGGACCCGGACCCTGACCCGGACCCGGACCCGGACCCGGACCTGGACCCGGACCCGGACCTGGACCCGGACCCGGACCCTGAACCAGACCCTGACTCTGACACTGACCCTGAAACTGACCCAGACCCGGACCCGGATCCTGACCCTGACCTGGAAACGGAACCGGACCCGGACCCGGACCAGGACCCGGACCCGGACCCAGACACGGACCCTGACACGGACCCGGACCCTGACCCGGACCCGGACCCGGACCCGGACCCTGACCCGGACCCGGACCCGGACCCGGACCCAGACCCGGACTCGGATCCTGACCCCGGACCCGGACCCGGACCCGGACCCGGACCCGGACCCGGACCCGGACCCAGACCCGGACCCAGACCCGGACCCGGACTATAACCCGGACGCGGACCCGGACTCGGATCCTGACCCTGACCCTGACCCGGACCCGGACCCGGACCTGGACCCGGACCCGGAGCCTGACCCGGACCCGGACCCTGACCCGGACCCGGACCCTGACCCTGATCCAGACCCTGACTCTGACACTGACCCTGAAACTGACCCGGACCTGGACCCAGCCCGGATCCTGACCCTGACACTTACCATGAACCGGACCAAGACCCGGTCCCGGACCCGGTCCCGGACCCGGACCCGGATCCTAACCCTGACCTGGAAACGGACCCGGACCCGGACCCGGACCCGGACCCGGACCCGGACCCAGACCAGGACCCGGACCCTGACACGGACCCGGACCCTGACACGGACCCGGACCCGGACCCGGACCTGGACCCGGACCCGGACCGTGACCCGGACCCTGACTCTGACCCTGACCCTGACCCGGACCCGGTCCCGGATCCTGACCCTGACCCTGACCCTGACCCTGACCCTGACCCTCACCCTGAACCTGACCCGGACTCGGACCCGGACCCGGACCCGGACCCGGACCCTGACACGGACACGGACGCTGACACGGACCCGGACTCTGTCACTCACCCTGAAACTGACACCGACCCGGATCCGGACCCTGACCCGGACACGGACACGGACACGGACACGGACACGGACACGGACACAGACACAGACACGGACCCTTACCCGGACACGGACATGGACCCGAATCCGGATCCGGACCCTGACCCTGACCCTGACCCTGACCCAGATCCGGACACGGACCCAGACCCGGACCCGGACTAGAATCCTGACCCCGGACCCGGACCCGGACCCGGACCCGGATCCGGACCCTGACCCGGACCCGGACCCTGACTCTGACACTGACCCTGAAACTGACACGGACCCGGACCCGGACCCGGACCCTGACCCGGACCCGGACCTGGACCCTGACACGGACCAAGACCCGGACCCCGACCCGGACCTGGACCCGGACCCGGACCCTGACCCGGACCCGGACCCGGACCCTGACACGGACACGGACCCTGACCCGGACCCGGACCCGGACCCGGAACCTGACCTGGACACAGACCCGGATCGTGACCCGGACCCTGACTCTGACCCTGACCCTGACCCTGACCCTGACCCTGACCCTGACCCTGACCCTGACCCAGATCCGGACCCGGACCCGGAACCTGACCTGGACACAGACCCGGACCGTGACCCGGACCCTGACTCTGACCCTGACCCTGACCCTGACCCGGACCCTGACTCTGACCCTGACCCTGACCCTGACCCTGACCCTGACCTGACCCTGAACCTGACCAGGACAAGGACACGGACACGGACACGGACACGGACACGGACCCTTACCCGGACCCTGACATGGACCCGGATCCGGACCCTGACCCTGACCCTGACCCTTACCCTGACCCTGACCCAGACCCGGTCGCGGACCCGGACCCGGACACGGACCCGGACCCGGACCCAGATCCTGACCCTGACCTGGAAACGGACCCGGACCCAGACCCGGACCCGGACCCGGACCCGGACACGGACACGGACACGGACACGGACCCGGACCCTGACACGGACACGGACACGGACCCTGACCTGGACCCAGACCCGGACCGTGACCCGGACCCTGACTCTGACCCTGACCCTGACCCTGACCCTCACCCTCACCCTGAACCTGACCCGGACCTGGACCCGGACCCGGACCCGGACCCTGACACGGACCCGGACGCTGACACAGGCCCGGACCCTGACACTGACCCTGAAACTGACACCGACCCGGATCCGGACCCTGACCCGGACACGGACACGGACACGGACACGGACACGGACACGGACCCTTACCCGGACCCGGACACGGACACGGATCCTGACCCTGACCCTGACCCTGACCCTAACCCAGATCCGGACCCGGACCCGGACCCAGATCCGGACCCGGACCCGGACCCGGACCCGGACCCGGACCCGGACCCGGACTAGAATCCTGACCCCGGACACGTACCCGGACCCTGACCCGGACTCGGACCCTGACTCTGACACTGACCCTGAAACTGACACGGACCCGGACCCGGACCCTGACACGGACCATCACCGAGACCCGGATCCGGACCCGGACCCGGACCTGGACCCCGACCCGGACCCGGACCCTGACCCGGACCCGGAACCAGACCCTGACTCTGACACTGACCCTGAAAGTGACCCGGACCCGGACCCGGACCCGGACCCGGACCGGGATCCTGACCCTGACCCTTACCCTGACCCGGACCAAGACCCGGTCCCGGACCCAGACCCGGACACGGACACGGACCGGGACCCGGATCCTGACCCTGACCTGGAAACGGACCCGGCACCGGACCCGGACCCGGACACGGACACGGACACGGACACGGACACGGACCCGGACACGGACACAGACACGGACCCTGACACGGACACGGACACGGACACGGACCCTGACACGGACACGGACACGGAACCTGACCTGGACCCAGACCCGGACCGTGACCCGGAC
Source organism: Arizona elegans (assembly GCA_022577455.1). Classification (NCBI taxonomy): domain Eukaryota; kingdom Metazoa; phylum Chordata; class Lepidosauria; order Squamata; family Colubridae; genus Arizona; species Arizona elegans. Next base: position 1,993,117 of record JAKOOJ010000026.1, read on the forward strand.
CCTGACTCTGACCCTGACCCTAACCCTGACCCTGACCCTCACCCTCACCCTGAACCTGACCCGGACCCGGACCCGGACCCGGACCCGGACGCTGACACGGGCCCGGACCCTGACCCTGACCCTGACCCTGACCCTGACCCTGACCCTGACCCAGACCCTGACTCTGACACTGACCTTGAAACTGACACGGACCCGGACCCAGACCCGGACCCGGACCCGGACCCGGACCCGGACCCGGACCCGGACCCAGACCGTGACCCGGACCCGGACCCAGACCGTGACCCGGACCCGGACCCGGACCCGGACCCTTACCCTGACACTGACCCTGACCCTGACCCGGAACCGGATCCTGACCCTGACCCGGACCCGGACCCGGACCCGGACCCGGACCTGGACCTGGATACTGACCCTGACGCGGACCCGGACCCGGACCCGGACCCGTACCTGAACCCGGACCCGGACCCAGACCCGGACCCTCACCCAGACCCGGACCCGGACCCGGACTCGGACCGGGATCCTGACCCTGACCCTTAACCTGACCCGGACCCAGACCCGGTCGCGGACCCGGACCCGGACCCTGACCCGGACCCGGACCTTGACCCCGACCCGGACCCTGACACGGACCCGGACGCTGACCCGGACCCGGACCCTGACACTCACCCTGAAACTGACACCGACCCGGATCTGGACCTTGACCCGGACCCGGACACGGACACGGACACGGACCATTACCCGGACCCGGACACGGACAAGGATCCTGACCCTGACCCTGAACCTGACCCTGACCCAGATCCGGACCCGGACACGAACCCGGACCCGGACCCGGACCCGGACTAGAATCCTGACCCCGGACCCGGACCCGGACCCTGACCCGGACCCGGACCCTGACTCTGACACTGACACTGAAACTGACACGGACCCGGACCCGGACCCTGAGACGGACCCGGACCTGGACCCTGACCTGGACCAGGACCCAGACCCTCACCCAGACCCGGACCCGGACCCGGACCCGGATCCAGACCCGGACCCGGACCCTGAGATGGACCCGGACCCTGACCCGGACCCGGACCCGGACCCGGACCTGGACCCGGACCCGGACCCGGACCGTGACCCGGACCCTGACTCTGACCCTGACCCTGACCCGGACCCGGTCCCGGATCCTGACCCTGACCCTGACCCTCACTCTGAACCTGACCCGGACTCGGACCCGGACCCGGACCTGGACCCGGACCCTGACACGGACACGGACGCTGACACGGACCCGGACTCTGACACTCACCCTGAAACTGACACCGACCCGGATCCGGACCCTGACCCGGACACGGACACGGACACGGACACGGACACGGACACGGACACGGACCCTTACCCGGACACGGACATGGACCCGGATCCGGATCCGGACCCTGACCCTGACCCTGACCCAGATCCGGACCCGGACCCAGACCCGGACCCGGACTAGAATCCTGACCCCGGACCCGGACCCGGACCCGGACCCGGACCCTGACCCGGACCCGGACCCTGACTCTGACACTGACCCTGAAACTGACACGGACCCGGACCCGGACCCGGACCCTGACCCGGACCCGGACCTGGACCCTGACCCGGACCAAGACCCGGACCTGGACCCGGACCTGGACCCGGACCCGGACCCTGACCCGGACCCTGACCCAGACCTGGACCCGGACCCGGACCCTGAACCAGACCCTGACTCTGACACTGACCCTGAAACTGACCCAGACCCGGACCCGGATCCTGACCCTGACCTGGAAACGGAACCGGACCCGGACCCGGACCAGGACCCGGACCCGGACCCAGACCCGGACCCTGACACGGACCCGGACCCTGACCCGGACCCGGACCCGGACCCGGACCTGGACCCGGACCCGGACCTGGACCCGGACCCGGACCCTGAACCAGACCCTGACTCTGACACTGACCCTGAAACTGACCCAGACCCGGACCCGGATCCTGACCCTGACCTGGAAACGGAACCGGACCCGGACCCGGACCAGGACCCGGACCCGGACCCAGACACGGACCCTGACACGGACCCGGACCCTGACCCGGACCCGGACCCGGACCCGGACCCTGACCCGGACCCGGACCCGGACCCGGACCCAGACCCGGACTCGGATCCTGACCCCGGACCCGGACCCGGACCCGGACCCGGACCCGGACCCGGACCCGGACCCGGACCCAGACCCGGACCCAGACCCGGACCCGGACTATAACCCGGACGTGGACCCGGACACTGACCCTGACCGTGACCTGGATACTGACTCTGACGCGGACCCGGACCCGGACCCGGACCTGGACCCGGACCCGGACCCGGACCCTCACCCAGACCCGGACCCGGACCCGGACGCGGACCCGGACTCGGATCCTGACCCTGACCCTGACCCGGACCCGGACCCGGACCTGGACCCGGACCCGGAGCCTGACCCGGACCCGGACCCTGACCCGGACCCGGACCCTGACCCTGATCCAGACCCTGACTCTGACACTGACCCTGAAACTGACCCGGACCTGGACCCAGCCCGGATCCTGACCCTGACACTTACCATGAACCGGACCAAGACCCGGTCCCGGACCCGGTCCCGGACCCGGACCCGGATCCTAACCCTGACCTGGAAACGGACCCGGACCCGGACCCGGACCCGGACCCGGACCCGGACCCAGACCAGGACCCGGACCCTGACACGGACCCGGACCCTGACACGGACCCGGACCCGGACCCGGACCTGGACCCGGACCCGGACCGTGACCCGGACCCTGACTCTGACCCTGACCCTGACCCGGACCCGGTCCCGGATCCTGACCCTGACCCTGACCCTGACCCTGACCCTGACCCTCACCCTGAACCTGACCCGGACTCGGACCCGGACCCGGACCCGGACCCGGACCCTGACACGGACACGGACGCTGACACGGACCCGGACTCTGTCACTCACCCTGAAACTGACACCGACCCGGATCCGGACCCTGACCCGGACACGGACACGGACACGGACACGGACATGGACACGGACACAGACACAGACACGGACCCTTACCCGGACACGGACATGGACCCGGATCCGGATCCGGACCCTGACCCTGACCCTGACCCTGACCCAGATCCGGACACGGACCCAGACCCGGACCCGGACTAGAATCCTGACCCCGGACCCGGACCCGGACCCGGACCCGGATCCGGACCCTGACCCGGACCCGGACCCTGACTCTGACACTGACCCTGAAACTGACACGGACCCGGACCCGGACCCGGACCCTGACCCGGACCCGGACCTGGACCCTGACACGGACCAAGACCCGGACCCCGACCCGGACCTGGACCCGGACCCGGACCCTGACCCGGACCCGGACCCGGACCCTGACACGGACACGGACCCTGACCCGGACCCGGACCCGGACCCGGAACCTGACCTGGACACAGACCCGGATCGTGACCCGGACCCTGACTCTGACCCTGACCCTGACCCTGACCCTGACCCTGACCCTGACCCTGACCCTGACCCAGATCCGGACCCGGACCCGGAACCTGACCTGGACACAGACCCGGACCGTGACCCGGACCCTGACTCTGACCCTGACCCTGACCCTGACCCGGACCCTGACTCTGACCCTGACCCTGACCCTGACCCTGACCCTGACCTGACCCTGAACCTGACCAGGACAAGGACACGGACACGGACACGGACACGGACACGGACCCTTACCCGGACCCTGACATGGACCCGGATCCGGACCCTGACCCTGACCCTGACCCTGACCCTGACCCTGACCCAGATCCGGACCCGGACCTAGACCCGGACCCGGACTAGAATCCTGACCCCGGACCCGGACCCGGACCCGGACCCGGACCCGGACCCGGACCCGGACCCGGACCCGGACCCGGACCCGGACCCGGACCCTGACCCGGACCCGGACCCGGACCCGGACCCTGACTCTGACACTGACCCTGAAACTGACACGGACCCGGACGCGGACCCTGACCCGGACCCGGATCTGGACCCTGACCCGGACCAGGACCCGGACCCTGACACGGACACGGACGCTGACACGGACCCGGACTCTGACATTCACCCTGAAACTGACACCGACCCGGATCCGGACCCTGACCTGGACACGGACACGGACACGGACACGGACACGGACACAGACACGGACACGGACCCTTACCCGGACACGGACACGGACACGGACACGGACACGGACACAGACACGGACAAGGACCCTTACCCGGACACGGACATGGACCCGGATCCGGACCCTGACCCTGACCCTGACCCTGACCCAGATCCGGTCCCGGACCCAGACCCGGACCCGGACCCGGACCCGGATCCAGACCCGGACCCGGACCCTGACATGGACCCGGACCCTGACCCGGACCCGGACCCGGACCCGGACCTGGACCCGGACCCGGACCTTGACCCGGACCCTGACTCTGACCCTGACCCTGACCCGGACCCGGTCCCGGATCCTGACCCTGACCCTGACCCTCACTCTGAACCTGACCCGGACTCGGACCTGGACCCGGACCTGGACCCGGACCCTGACACGGACACGGACGCTGACACGGACCCGGACTCTGACACTCACCCTGAAACTGACACCGACCCGGATCCGGACCCTGACCCGGACACGGACACGGGCACGGACACGGACACGGACACGGACACAGACACAGACACGGACACGGACCCTTACCCGGACACGGACATGGACCCGGATCCGGACCCTGACCCTGACCCTGACCCTGACCCTGACCCAGATCCAGACCCGGACCCAGACCCGGACCCGGACTAGAATCCTGACCCCGGACCCGGACCCGGACCCGGACCCGGACCCGGACCCTGACCCGGACCCTGACACTGACTCTGACACTGACCCTGAAACTGACACGGACCCGGACCCGGACCCGGACCCTGACCCGGACCCGGACCTGGACCCGGACCCGGACCAAGACCCGGACCTGGAACGGACCTGGACCCGGACCCGGACCCTGACCCGGACCCTGACCCAGACCTGGACCCGGACCCGGACCCTGAACCAGACCCTGACTCTGACACTGACACTGAAACTGACCCAGACCCGGACCCGGATCCTGACCCTGACCTGGAAACGGAACCGGACCCGGACCCGGACCCGGACCAGGACCCGGACCCGGACCCAGACCCGGACCCTGACACGGACCCGGACCCTGACCCGGACCCGGACCCGGACCCGGACCTGGACCCGGACCCGGACCGTGACCCGGACCCTGACTCTGACCCGGACCCTGACCCGGACCCGGACCTGGACCCGGACCCAGACCCGGACTCGGATCCTGACCCCGGACCCGGACCCGGACCCGGACCCGGACCCGGACCCGGACCCAGACCCGGACCCAGACCCGGACCCGGACTATGACCCGGACGTGGACCCGGACACTGACCCTGACCGTGACCTGGATACTGACTCTGACGCGGACCCGGACCCGGACCCGGACCTGGACCCGGACCCGGACCCGGACCCTCACCCAGACCCGGACCCGGACCCGGACCCGGACCCGGACTCGGATCCTGACCCTGACCCTGACCCGGACCCGGACCCGGACCTGGACCCGGATCCTAACCCTGACCTGGAAACGGACCCGGACCCGGACCCGGACCCGGACCCGGACCCAGACCAGGACCCGGACCCTGACACGGACCCGGACCCTGACACGGACCCGGACCCGGACCCGGACCTGGACCCGGACCCGGACCGTGACCCGGACCCTGACTCTGACCCTGACCCTGACACGGACCCGGTCCCGGATCCTGACCCTGACCCTGACCCTCACCCTGACCCTCACCCTGAACCTGACCCGGACTCGGACCCGGACCCGGACCCGGACCCGGACCCTGACACGGACACGGACGCTGACACGGACCCGGACTCTGACACTCACCCTGAAACTGACACCGACCCGGATCCGGACCCTGACCCGGACACGGACACGGACACGGACACGGACACAGACACAGACACGGACCCTTACCCGGACACGGACATGGACCCGGATCCGGACCCTGACCCTGACCCTGACCCTGACCCAGATCCGGACACGGACCCAGACCCGGACCCGGACTAGAATCCTGACCCCGGACCCGGACCCGGACCCGGACCCGGACCCGGACCCGGACCCGGACCCGGACCCTGACCCGGACCCGGACCCTGAATCTGACACTGACCCTGAAACTGACACAGACCCGGACCCGGACCCGGACCCTGACCCGGACCCGGACCTGGACCCTGACCCGGACCAAGACCCGGACCCCGACCCGGACCTGGACCCGGACCCGGACCCTGACCCGGACCCGGACCCGGACCCGGACCCTGACACGGACACGGACCCTGACCCGGACCCGGACCCGGACCCGGAACCTGACCTGGACACAGACCCGGACCGTGACCCGGACCCTGACCCTGACCCTGACCCTGACCCTGACCCTGACCCTGACCCTGACCCTGACCCTGACCCAGATCCGGACCCGGACCCGGAACCTGACCTGGACACAGACCCGGACCGTGACCCGGACCCTGACTCTGACCCTGACCCTGACCCTGACCCGGACCCTGACTCTGACCCTGACCCTGACCCTGACCCTGACCCTGACCCTGACCCTGACCCTGAACCTGAACCTGACCCGGACAAGGACACGGACACGGACACGGACACGGACCCTTACCCGGACCCTGACATGGACCCTGATCCGGACCCTGACCCTGACCCTGACCCTGAACCAGATCCGGACCCGGACCTAGACCCGGACCCGGACGAGAATCCTGACCCCGGACCCGGACCCGGACCCGGACCCGGACCCGGACCCGGACCCTGACCCGGACCCGGACCCGGACCCTGATTCTGACACTGACCCTGAAACTGACACGGACCCGGACCCGGATCTGGACCCTGATCCGGACCAGGACCCGGACCCTGATACGGACACGGACGCTGACACGGACCCGGACTCTGACATTCACCCTGAAACTGACACCGACCCGGATCCGGATCCGGACCCTGACCCGGACACGGACACGGACACGGACACGGACACGGACACAGACACGGACACGGACCCTTACCCGGACACGGACATGGACCCGGATCCGGACCCTGACCCTGACCCTGACCCTGACCCAGATCCGGACCCGGACCCAGACCTGGACCCGGACTAGAATCCTGACCCCGGACCCGGACCCGGACCCGGACCCGGACCCGGACCCGGACCCGGACCTGGAACCGGACCCGGACCGTGACCCGGACCCTGACTCTGACCCGGACCCTGACCCGGACCCGGACCCAGACCCGGACTCAGACCCGGACTCGGATCCTGACCCCGGACCCGGACCCGGACCCGGACCCGGACCCGGACCCGGACCCGGACCCGGACCCAGACCCGGACCCAGACCCGGACCCAGACCCTGACCCGGACATGGACCCGGACACTGACCCTGACCGTGACCTGGATACTGACTCTGACGCGGACCCGGACCCGGACCCGGACCTGGACCCGGACCCGGACCCGGATCCTCACCCAGACCCGGACCCGGACCCGGACCCGGACCCGGACCCGGACCCGGACCCGGACTCGGATCCTGACCCTGACCCTGACCAGGACCCGGACCCGGACCTGGACCCGGACCCGGACCCTGACCCGGACCCGGACCCGGACCCTGACCCGGACCCGGACCCTGACCCTGAACCGGACCCTGACTCTGACACTGACCCTGAAACTGACCCGGACCTGGACCCAGACCCGGATCCTGACCCTGACACTTACCCTGAACCGGACCAAGACCCGGTCCCGGACCCGGTCCCGGACCCGGACCCGGACCCGGACCCGGACCCAGACCAGGACCCGGACCCTGACCCGGACCCGGACCCTGACCCGGACCCGGACCCGGACCCGGACCTGGACCCAGTCCCGGATCCTGACCCTGACCCTGACCCTCACCCTGAACCTGACCCGGACTCGGACCCGGACCCGGACCCGGACCCTGACACGGGCACGGACGCTGACACGGACCCGGACTCTGACACTCACCCTGAAACTGACACCGACCCGGATCCGGACCTTGACCCGGACCCGGACACGGACATGGACACGGACACAGACACGGACCCTTACCCGGACACGGACACGGACATGGACCCCGATCTGGACCCTGACCCTGACCCTGACCCTGACCCAGATCCGGACCCGGACCCAGACCCAGACCCGGACTAGAATCCTGACCCCGGACCCAGACCCGGACCCGGACCCGGACCCGGACCCTGACGGGGACCCGGACCCTGACTCTGAAACTGACCCTGAAACTGACACGGACCCGGACCCGGACCCGGACACTGACCCGGACCCGGACCTGGACCCTGACCCGGACCAAGACCCGGAACCCGACCCGGACCTGGACCCGGACCCGGACCCTGACACGGACCCAGACACGGACCCTGACACGGACACGGACCCTGACCCGGAGCCGGACCGTGACCCGGACCCTGACTCTGACCCTGACCCTGACCCTAACCCGGACCCTGACCCTGACCCTGACCCTGACCCTCACCCTCACCCTCACCCTCACCCTCACCCTCACCCTGAATCTGACCCGGACACGGACACGGACACGGACACGGACACGGACACGGACACGGACACGGACCCTTACCCGGACCCGGACATGGACCCGGATCCGGACCCTGACCCTGAACCTGACCCTGACCCAGATCCGGACCCGGACCTAGACCCGGACCCGGACTAGAATCCTGACCCCGGACCCGGACCCGGACCCGGACCCGGACCCGGACCCGGACCCGGACCCAGACCCGGACCCGGACCCAGACCCGGACCCGGACCCGGACCCTGACACTGACCCTGAAACTGACACGGACCCGGACCCGGACCCTGACCCGGACCCGGATCTGGACCCTGACACGGACCAGGACCCGGACCCTCACCAAGACGCGGACCCGGACACGGACCCAGACCTGGACCCAGACCCGGACCCGGACCCTGACCCGGACGTGGACCCGGACACTGACCCTGACCGTGACCTGGATACTGACTCTGACGCGGACCCGGACCCGGACCTGGACCCGGACCCGGACCCGGACCCTCACCCAGACCCGGACCCGGACCCGGACCCGGACCCGGACCTGGACCCGGACCCGGACCCTGACCCTGACCCAGACCCGGACCCTGACCCGGACGTGGACCCGGACACTGACCCTGATCTGGAAACCGAACCGGACCCGGACCCGGACCCGGACCCGGACCCGGACCCGGACCCGGACCCGGACCCGGACCCGGACCCGGACCCGGACCCAGACCCGGACCCGGACCCGGACCCTGACACTGACCCTGAAACTGACACGGACCCAGACCCGGACCCTGACCCGGACCCAGATCTGGACCCTGACACGGACCAGGACCCGGACCCTCACCAAGACGCGGACCCGGACACGGACCCGGACCTGGACCCAGACCCGGACCCGGACCCTGACCCGGACGTGGACCCAGACACTGACCCTGACCGTGACCTGGATACTGACTCTGACGCGGACCCGGACCCGGACCTGGACCCGGACCCGGACCCGGACCCGGACCCTCACCCAGACCCGGACCCGGACCCGGACCCGGACCCGGACCTAGACCCGGACCCGGACCCGGACCCTGACCCTGACCCAGACCCGGACCCTGACCCGGACGTGGACCCGGACACTGACCCTGATCTGGAAACCGAACCGGACCCGGACCCGGACCCGGACCCGGATCGGGACCCGGATCCGGACCCGGACCCTGACTCTGACCCGGACCCTGACCCAGACCCTGACCCGGACCCCGACCCAGACCCGGACTCGGATCCTTACCCCGGACCCGGACCCGGACCCTGACCCGAACCCGGACCCGGACCCGGACCCAGACCCGGACGTGGACCCGGACCCGGACCCGGACCCGGACCCGGACCTGGACCCGGACCCGGACCCGGACCCTCACCCAGACCCGGACCCGGACCCGGACCCGGACCCGGACTTGGATCCTGACCCTGACCCTGACCCTGACCCGGACCCGGACCCGGACCTGGACCCGGACCCGGACCCGGACCCTGAGCCGGAGCCGGAGCCGGACCCTGACCCGGACCCGGACCCTGACCCTGAACCGGACCCTGACTCTGACACTGACCCTGAAACTGACCCGGACCTGGACCCAGACCCGGATCCTGACCCTGACACTTACCCTGAACCGGACCAAGACCCGGTCCCGGACCCGGTCCCGGACCCGGACCCGGACCCGGACCCAGACCAGGACCCGGACCCTGACACGGACCCGGACCCTGACACGGACCCGGACCCGGACCCGGACCTGGACCCAGACCCGGATCCTGACCCTGACACTTACCCTGAACCGGACCCTGACTCTGACCCTGACCCTTACCCGGACCCAGTCCCGGATCCTGACCCTGACCCTGACCCTCACCCTGAACCTGACCCGGACTCGGACCCGGACCCGGACCCGGACCCTGACACGGGCACGGACGCTGACACGGACCCGGACTCTGACACTCACCCTGAAACTGACACCGACCCGGATCCGGACCCTGACCCGGACACGGACACGGACACGGACACGGACACAGACACGGACCCTTACCCGGACACGGACACGGACATGGACCCCGATCTGGACCCTGACCCTGACCCTGACCCTGACCCAGATCCGGACCCGGACCCAGACCCGGACACGGACTAGAATCCTGACCCCGGACCCAGACCCGGACCCGGACCCGGACCCGGACCCTGACGGGGACCCGGACCCTGACTCTGACACTGACCCTGAAACTGACACGGACCCGGACCCGGACCCGGACACTGACCCGGACCCGGACCTGGACCCTGACCCGGACCAAGACCCGGAACCCGACCCGGACCTGGACCCGGACCCGGACCCTGACCCGGACCCAGACACGGACCCTGACACGGACACGGACCCTGACCCGGAGCCGGACCGTGACCCGGACCCTGACTCTGACCCTGACCCTGACCCTAACCCGGACCCTGACTCTGACCCTGACCCTGACCCTGACCCTGACCCTGACCCTGACCCTCACCCTGACCCTCACCCTGAATCTGACACGGACACGGACACGGACACGGACACGGACACGGACACGGACACGGACCCTTACCCGGACCCGGACATGGACCCGGATCCGGACCCTGACCCTGAACCTGACCCTGACCCAGATCCGGACCCGGACCTAGACCCGGACCCGGACTAGAATCCTGACCCCGGACCCGGACCCGGACCCGGACCCGGACCCGGACCCGGACCCGGACCCGGACCCGGACCCGGACCCTGACACTGACCCTGAAACTGACACGGACCCGGACCCGGACCCTGACCCGGACCCGGATCTGGACCCTGACACGGACCAGGACCCGGACCCTCACCAAGACGCGGACCCGGACACGGACACGGACCTGGACCCGGACCCGGACCCTGACCCAGACCCGGACCCTGACCCGGACGTGGACCCGGACACTGACCCTGATCTGGAAACCGAACCGGACCCGGACCCGGACCCGGACCCGAACCCGGACCCGGACCCTGACACGGACCCTGACCCTGACCCTGACGCTGACCCTGACCCTGACCCTGACCCTGACCCTGACCCTGACCCGGATCCGGACCCGGACCCGGACCCGGACCCGGACAAGAATCCTGACCCTGGAGCCGGAGCCGGACCCTGACCCTGACTGGACCCGGACCCGGACCTGGACCTGGATACTGACACTGACGCGGACCCGGACCCGGACCCGTACCTGGACCCGGACCCGGACCCTCACCCAGACCCGGACCCAGACCCGGACTCGGATCCTGACCCGGACCCGGACCCGGACCTGGACCCGGACCCGGACCCTGACCCGGACCCTGACCCAGACCCGGACCCTGACCGTGAACCGGACCCTGACTCTGACACTGACCCTGAAAGTGACCCGGACCCGGACCCGGACCCGGACCGGGATCCTGACCCTGACCCTTACCCTGACCCGGACCCGGACCCTGACCTGGAAACGGAACCGGACCCGGACCCGGACACGGACCCGGACCCTGACCCGGACCTGGATCTGGACCCTGACACGGACCAGGACCCGGACCCTCACCAAGACGCGGACCCGGACACGGACACGGACCTGGACCCGGACCCGGACCCTGACCCAGACGCGGACCCTGACCCGGACGTGGACCCGGACACTGACCCTGATCTGGAAATCGAACCGGACCCGGACCCGGACCCGGACCCGAACCCGGACCCGGACCCTGACACGGACCCTGACCCTGACCCTGACCCTGACCCTGACCCTGACCCTGACCCTGACCCTGACCCGGATCCGGACCCGGACCCGGACCCGGACCCGGACAAGAATCCTGACCCTGGAGCCGGAGCCGGACCCTGACCCTGACTGGACCCGGACCCGGACCTGGACCTGGATACTGACACTGACGCGGACCCGGACCCGGACCCGGACCCGTACCTGGACCCGGACCCGGACCCTCACCCAGACCCGGACCCAGACCCGGACTCGGATCCTGACCCTGACCCGGACCCGGACCTGGACCCGGACCCGGACCCTGACCCGGACCCTGACCCGGACCCGGACCCTGACCGTGAACCGGACCCTGACTCTGACACTGACCCTGAAAGTGACCCGGACCCGGACCCGGACCCGGACCGGGATCCTGACCCTGACCCTTACCCTGACCTGGACCCAGACTCGGTCCCGGACCCGGACCCGGACCCGGACCCGGATCCTGACCCTGACCTGGAACCGGACCCGGACCCGGACCCGGACCCGGACCCGGACCCGGACCCGGACCCGGACCCGGACCCGGACCCGGACCCGGACGCGGACCCTGACACGGACACGGACACGGACCCTGACCCGGACACGGACACGGAACCTGACCTGGACCCAGACCCGGACCGTGACCCTGACCCTGACTCTGAACCTGACCCTGACCCTGACCCTGACCCTGACCCGGACCCGGACCCGGATCCTGACCCTGACCCTGACCCTCACCCTGAACCTGACCCGGACGCGGACCCGGACCCGGACCCTGACACGGACCCGGACGCTGACACGGGCCCGGACCCTGACACTGACCCTGAAACTGACACCGACCCGGATCCGGACCCTGACCCGGACCCGGACACGGACACGGACACGGACCCTTACCCGGACCCGGACACGGACACGGATCCTGACCCTGACCCTGACCCTGACCCTGACCCTGACCCAGATCCGGACCCGGACCCGGACCCAGACCCGGACTAGAATCCTGACCCCGGACCCGGAACCGGACCCTGACCCGGACCCGGACCCTGACTCTAACACTGACCCTGAAACTGACACGGACACGGACACGGACCCTGACACGGACCCGGACCTGGACCCTGATCCGGACCAGGAACCGGACCCTCACCCAGACCCAGATCCGGACCCGGAACCGGACCCGGACCTCGACCCGGACCCTGACCCTGACCCTGACCCTGACCCGGACCCAGACCCTGTCCCGGACCCGGACCATGACCCGGATCCTGACTCTGACCCTAACCCTGACCCTGACCCTGACCCGGACCCGGACCCGGATCCTGACCCTGAACCTGACCCTGAACCTGACCCTGAACCTGACCCGGACCCGGACCCGGACCCGGACCCGGACCCTGACACGGCCCGGACCCTGACACTGACCCTGAAACTGACACCGACCCGGATCTGGACCCTGACACGGACACGGACACGGACACGGACACGGACACGGACCCTTACCCGGACCCGGACACGGACCCGGATCCTGACCCTGACCCTGACCATGACCCTGACCCTGACCCAGATCCGGACCCGGACCCTGACCCGGACCCGGACCCTGACTCTGACACTGACCCTGAAACTGACACGGACCCGGACCCGGACCCGGACCCTGACCCGGACCCGGACCTGGACCCTGACCCGGACCAAGACCCGGACTCCGACCCGGACCTGGACCCGGATCCGGACCCTGACCCGGACCCGGACCCGGACCCTGACCCTGACCCGGACACGGACACGGACACGGACACGGACATGGACACGGACCCTTACCCGGACCCGGACATGGACCCGGATCCGGACCCTGACCCTGACCCTGACCCAGATCCGGACCCGGACCCGGAACCTGACCTGGACAAAGACCCGGACCGTGACCCGGACCCTGACTCTGACCCTGACCCTGACCCTGACCCTGACCCGGACCCTGACTCTGACCCTGACCCTGACCCTGACCCTCACCCTGACCCTCACCCTGACCCTCACCCTGACCCTCACCCTGAACCTGACCCAGACACGGACACGGACACGGACACGGACACGGACACGGACCCTTACCCGGACCCGGACATGGACCCGGATCCGGACCCTGACCCTGACCCTGACCCAGATCCGGACCCGGACCTAGACCCGGACACGGACTAGAATCCTGACCCCGGACCCGGACCCGGACCCTGACCCGGACCCGGATCTGGACCCTGACCCGGACCAGGACCCGGACCATCACCAAGACCCGGACCCGGACCCGGACCCGGACCTGGACCCGGACCCGGACCCTGACCCAGACCCGGACCCTGACCCGGACCTGGACCCGGACACTGACCCTGATCTGGAAACCGAACCGGACCCGGACCCGGACCCGGACCCAGACCCGGACCCGGACCCGGACCCTGACACGGACCCTGACCCTGACCCTGACCCTGACCCTGACCCTGACCCTGACCCTGACCCTGACCCTGACCCGGATCTGGACCCGGACCCGGACCCGGACCCGGACCCGGACCCGGACAAGAATCCTGACACTGGAGCCGGAGCCGGACCCTGACCCTGACTGGACCCGGACCCGGACCTGGACCTGGATACTGACCCTGACGCGGACCCAGACCCGTACCCGTACCTGGACCCGGACCCAGACCCTCACCCAGACCCGGACCCAGACCCGGAACCGGACCCGGACCCGGACCCGGACCTGGACCCGGACCCGGACCCTGACCCGGACCCTGACCCGGACCCGGACCCAGACCCGGTCCCGGACCCGGACCCAGACCCGGACCCGGATCCTGACCCTGACCTGGAAACGGACCCGGACCCGGACCCGGACCCGGACCCGGACACGGACACGGACCCTGACACGGACACGGACACGGACCCTGACCCGGACACGGACACGGAACCTGACCTGGACCCAGACCCGGACCGTGACCCGGACCCTGACTCTGACCCTGACCCTGACCCTGACCCTGACCCTGACCCTGACCCGGACCCGGACCCGGATCCTGACCCTGACCCTGACCCTTACCCTGAACCTGACCGGGACCCGGACCCGGACCCGGACCCTGACACGGACCCGGACGCTGACACGGGCCCGGACCCTGACACTGACCCTGAAACTGACACCGACCCGGATCCGGACCCTGACCCGGACCCGGACACGGACACGGACACGGACACGGACCCTTACCCGGACACGGACACGGACACGGATCCTGACCCTGACCCTGAACCTGACCCTGACCCTGACCCAGATCCGGACCCGGACCCAGACCCGGACTAGAATCCTGACCCCGGACCCTGACCCGGACCCGGACCCTGACCCGGACCCGGACCCTGACTCTGACACTGACCCTGAAACTGACACAGACACGGACACGGACCCTGACACGGACCCGGACCTGGACCCTGATCCGGACCAGGACCCGGACCCTCACCCAGACCCAGATCCGGACCCGGACCCGGACCCGGACCCGGACCTGGACCCGGACCCGGACCCTGACCCTGACCCGGACCCGGACCCAGACCCTGACCCGGACCCGGACTATGACGCGGACCCGGACTCTGACCCTGACCCTGACCCTGACCCTGACCCGGACACGGACACGGACACGGACACGGTCACGGACCATTACCCGGACCCGGACACGGACACGGATCCTGACCCTGACCCTGAACCTGACCCTGACCCAGATCCGGACACGGACACGGACACGGACCCGGACCTGGACCCGGACCCAGACTAGAATCCTGACCCCGGACCCGGACCCGGACCCTGACCCGGACCCGGACCCTGACTCTGACACTGACACTGAAACTGATACGGACCCGGACCCGGACGCTGAGACGGACCCGGACCCGGACCCGGACCCGGACCTGGACCCGGACACGGACCCTGACCCTGACCCGGACCCGGACCCAGACCCTGACCCGGACCCGGACTATGACGCGGACCCGGACTCTGACCCTGACCCTGACCCTGACCCTGACCCGGACCCGGACACGGACACGGACACGGTCACGGACCATTACCCGGACACGGACACGGACACGGATCCTGACCCTGACCCTGAACCTGACCCTGACCCAGATCCGGACACGGACACGGACACGGACCCGGACCTGGACCCGGACCCAGACTAGAATCCTGACCCCGGACCCGGACCCGGACCCTGACCCGGACCCGGACCCTGACTCTGACACTGACACTGAAACTGATACGGACCCGGACCCGGACGCTGAGACGGACCCGGACCTGGACCCTGACCCCGACCAGGACCCGGACCCTCACCCAGACCCGGACCCGGACCCGGACCCAGACCCAGACCCGGACCCGGACACTGACACGGACCCGGACACTGACCCTGACCCGGACCCGGACCCGGACCTGGACCCGGACCCGGACCGTGACCCGCACCCTGACTCTGACTCTGACTCTGACCCTGACCCTGACCCGGACCCGGTCCCGGATCCTGACCCTGACCCTGACCCTGACCCTGACCCTGAACCTGACCCGGACTCGGACCCGGACCCGGACCTGGACCCGGACCCTGACACGGACACGGACGCTGACACGGACCCGGACTCTGACACTCACCCTGAAACTGACACCGACCCGGATCCGGAACCTGACCTGGACACGGACACGGACACGGACACAGACACGGACACGGACACGGACCCTTACCCGGACACGGACATGGACCCAGATCCGGACCCTGACCCTGACCCTAACCCTGACCCAGATCCGGACCCGGACCGAGACCCGGACCCGGACTAGAATCCTGACCCCGCACCCGGACCCGGACCCGGACCGGGACCCGGACCCGGACCCGGACCCTGACCCGGACCCGGACCCTGAACCAGACCCTGACTCTGACACTGAGCCTGAAACTGACCCAGACCCGGACCCGGATCCTGACCCTGACCTTGAAACGGAACCGGACCCGGACCCGGACCAGGACCCGGACCCAGACCCGGACACGGACACGGACACGGACATGGACACGGACCCTTACCCGGACCCGGACATGGACCCGGATCCGGACCCTGACCCTGACGCTGACCCAGATCCGGACCCGGACCCGGAACCTGACCTGGACAAAGACCCGGACCGTGACCCGGACCCTGACTCTGACCCTGACCCTGACCCTGACCCTGACCCGGACCCTGACTCTGACCCTGACCCTGACCCTGACCCTGACCCTGACCCTGACCCTGACCCTCACCCTGACCCTCACCCTGAACCTGACCCAGACACGGACACGGACACGGACACGGACACGGACACGGACCCGGACCCTGACCCGGACCCGGACCCGGACCCGGACCCAGACCCGGACTCGGATCCTGACCCCGGACCCGGACCCGGACCCGGACCCGGACCCGGACCCGGACCCGGACCCGGACCCGGACCCGGACCCAGACCCGGACCAAGACCCGGACCCAGACCCTGACCCGGACGTGGACCCGGACACTGACCCTGACCGTGACCTGGATACTGACTCTGACGCGGACCCGGACCCGGACCCGGACCTGGACCCGGACCCGGACCCGGACCCTCACCCAGACCCGGACCCGGACCCGGACCCGGACCCGGACCCGGACCCGGACCCGGACTCGGATCCTGACCCTGACCCTGACCAGGACCCGGACCCGGACCTGGACCCGGACCCGGACCCTGACCCGGACCCGGACCCGGACCCTGACCCGGACCCGGACCCTGACCCTGAACCGGACCCTGACTCTGACACTGACCCTGAAACTGACCCGGACCTGGACCCAGACCCGGATCCTGACCCTGACACTTACCCTGAACCGGACCAAGACCCGGTCCCGGACCCGGTCCCGGACCCGGACCCGGACCCGGACCCGGACCCAGACCAGGACCCGGACCCTGACACGGACCCGGACCCTGACACGGACCCGGACCCGGACCCGGACCTGGACCCAGACCCGGATCCTGACCCTGACACTTACCCTGAACCGGACCCTGACTCTGACCCTGACCCTGACCCGGACCCAGTCCCGGATCCTGACCCTGACCCTGACCCTCACCCTGAACCTGACCCGGACTCGGACCCGGACCCGGACCCGGACCCTGACACGGGCACGGACGCTGACACGGACCCGGACTCTGACACTCACCCTGAAACTGACACCGACCCGGATCCGGACCTTGACCCGGACACGGACACGGACACGGACACGGACACAGACACGGACACTTACCCGGACACGGACACGGACATGGACCCCGATCTGGACCCTGACCCTGACCCTGACCCTGACCCAGATCCGGACCCGGACCCAGACCCGGACCCGGACTAGAATCCTGACCCCGGACCCAGACCCGGACCCGGACCCGGACCCGGACCCTGACGGGGACCCGGACCCTGACTCTGACACTGACCCTGAAACTGACACGGACCCGGACCCGGACCCGGACACTGACCCGGACCCGGACCTGGACCCTGACCCGGACCAAGACCCGGAACCCGACCCGGACCTGGACCCGGACCCGGACCCTGACCTGGACCCAGACACGGACCCTGACACGGACACGGACCCTGACACGGAGCCGGACCGTGACCCGGACCCTGACTCTGACCCTGACCCTGACCCTAACCCGGACCCTGACTCTGACCCTGACCCTGACCCTGACCCTGACCCTGACCCTGACCCTCACCCTCACCCTCACCCTCACCCTCACCCTCACCCTGAATCTGACCCGGACACGGACACGGACACGGACATGGACACGGACACGGACACGGACACGGACCCTTACCCGGACCCGGACATGGACCCGGATCCGGACCCTGACCCTGAACCTGACCCTGACCCAGATCCGGACCCGGACCTAGACCCGGACCCGGACTAGAATCCTGACCCCGGACCCGGACCCGGACCCGGACCCGGACCCGGACCCGGACCCGGACCCAGACCCGGACCCGGACCCAGACCCGGACCCGGACCCGGACCCTGACACTGACCCTGAAACTGACACGGACCCGGACCCGGACCCTGACCCGGACCCGGATCTGGACCCTGACACGGACCAGGACCCGGACCCTCACCAAGACGCGGACCTGGACACGGACCCGGACCTGGACCCAGACCCGGACCCGGACCCTGACCCGGACGTGGACCCGGACACTGACCCTGACCGTGACCTGGATACTGACTCTGACGCGGACCCGGACCCGGACCTGGACCCGGACCCGGACCCGGACCCTCACCCAGACCCGGACCCGGACCCGGACCCGGACCCGGACCTGGACCCGGACCCGGACCCTGACCCTGACCCAGACCCGGACCCTGACCCGGACGTGGACCCGGACACTGACCCTGATCTGGAAACCGAACCGGACCCGGACCCGGACCCGGACCCGGACCCGGACCCGGACCCGGACCCGGACCCAGACCCGGACCCGGACCCAGACCCGGACCCGGACCCGGACCCTGACACTGACCCTGAAACTGACACGGACCCGGACCCGGACCCTGACCCGGACCCGGATCTGGTCCCTGACACGGACCAGGACCCGGACCCTCACCAAGACGCGGACCCGGACACGGACCCGGACCTGGACCCAGACCCGGACCCGGACCCTGACCTGGACGTGGACCCGGACACTGACCCTGACCGTGACCTGGATACTGACTCTAACGCGGACCCGGACCCGGACCTGGACCCGGACCCGGACCCGGACCCTCACCCAGACCCGGACCCGGACCCGGACCCGGACCCGGACCTGGACCCGGACCCGGACCCTGACCCTGACCCAGACCCGGACCCTGACCCGGACGTGGACCCGGACACTGACCCTGATCTGGAAACCGAACCGGACCCGGACCCGGACCCGGACCCGGATCCGGACCCGGACCCGGACCCGGACCCTGACTCTGACCCGGACCCTGACCGAGACCCTGACCCGGACCCCGACCCAGACCCGGACTCGGATCCTTACCCCGGACCCGGACCCGGACCCTGACCCGAACCCGGACCCGGACCCGGACCCGGACCCAGACCCGGACCCGGACCCTGACCCGGACGTGGACCCGGACCCGGACCCGGACCCGGACCCGGACCTGGACCCGGACCCGGACCCGGACCCTCACCCAGACCCGGACCCGGACCCGGACCCGGACCCGGACTTGGATCCTGACCCTGACCCTGACCCGGACCCGGACCCAGACCTGGACCCGGACCCAGACCCTGAGCCGGAGCCGGACCCTGACCCGGACCCGGACCCTGACCCTGAACCGGACCCTGACTCTGACACTGACCCTGAAACTGACCCGGACCTGGACCCAGACCCGGATCCTGACCCTGACACTTACCCTGAACCGGACCAAGACCCGGTCCCGGACCCGGTCCCGGACCCGGACCCGGACCCGGACCCAGACCAGGACCCGGACCCTGACACGGACCCGGACCCTGACACGGACCCGGACCTGGACCCAGACCCGGATCCTGACCCTGACACTTACCCTGAACCGGACCCTGACTCTGACCCTGACCCTGACCCGGACCCAGTCCCGGATCCTGACCCTGACCCTGACCCTCACCCTGAACCTGACCCGGACTCGGACCCGGACCCGGACCCGGACCCTGACACGGGCACGGACGCTGACACGGACCCGGACTCTGACACTCACCCTGAAACTGACACCGACCCGGATCCGGACCCTGACCCGGACCCGGACACGGACACGGACACGGACACAGACACGGACCATTACCCGGACACGGACACGGACATGGACCCCGATCTGGACCCTGACCCTGACCCTGACCCTGACCCAGATCCGGACCCGGACCCAGACCCGGACCCGGACTAGAATCCTGACCCCGGACCCAGACCCGGACCCGGACCCAGACCCGGACCCTGACGGGGACCCGGACCCTGACTCTGACACTGACCCTGAAACTGACACGGACCCGGACCCGGACCCGGACACTGACCCGGACCCGGACCTGGACCCTGACCCGGACCAAGACCCGGAACCCGACCCGGACCTGGACCCGGACCCGGACCCTGACCCGGACCCAGACACGGACCCTGACACGGACACGGAGCCGGACCCGGAGCCGGACCGTGACCCGGACCCTGACTCTGACCCTGACCCTGACCCTAACCCGGACCCTGACTCTGACCCTGACCCTGACCCTGACCCTGACCCTGACCCTGACCCTCACCCTGACCCTCACCCTGAATCTGACCCGGACACGGACACGGACACGGACACGGACACGGACACGGACCCTTACCCGGACCCGGACATGGACCCGGATCCGGACCCTGACCCTGAACCTGACCCTGACCCAGATCCGGACCCGGACCTAGACCCGGACCCGGACTAGAATCCTGACCCCGGACCCGGACCCGGACCCGGACCCGGACCCGGACCCGGACCCGGACCCGGACCCGGACCCGGACCCGGACCCTGACACTGACCCTGAAACTGACACGGACCCGGACCCGGACCCTGACCCGGACCCGGATCTGGACCCTGACACGGACCAGGACCCGGACCCTCACCAAGACGCGGACCCGGACACGGACCCGGACCTGGACCCGGACCCGGACCCTGACCCTGACCCAGACCCGGACCCTGACCCGGACGTGGACCCGGACACTGACCCTGATCTGGAAACCGAACCGGACCCGGACCCGGACCCGGACCCAAACCCGGACCCGGACCCTGACACGGACCCTGACCCTGACCCTGACCCTGACCCTGACCCTGACCCTGACCCTGACCCTGACCCTGACCCTGACCCGGATCCGGACCCGGACCCGGACCCGGACCCGGACAAGAATCCTGACCCTGGAGCCGGAGCCGGACCCTGACCCTGACTGGACCCGGACCCGGACCTGGACCTGGATACTGACACTGACGCGGACCCGGACCCGGACCCGTACCTGGACCCGGACCCGGACCCTCACCCAGACCCGGACCCAGACCCGGACTCGGATCCTGACCCTGACCCGGACCCGGACCTGGACCCGGACCCGGACCCTGACCCGGACCCTGACCCGGACCCGGACCCTGACCGTGAACCGGACCCTGACTCTGACACTGACCCTGAAAGTGACCCGGACCCGGACCCGGACCCGGACCGGGATCCTGACCCTGACCCTTACCCTGACCCGGACCCGGACCCAGACTCGGTCCCGGACCCGGACCCGGACCCGGACCCGGATCCTGACCCTGACCTGGAAACGGAACCGGACCCGGACCCGGACCCGGACCCGGACCCTGACCCGGACCCGGATCTGGACCCTGACACGGACCAGGACCCGGACCCTCACCAAGACGCGGACCCGGACACGGACACGGACCTGGACCCGGACCCGGACCCTGACCCAGACCCGGACCCTGACCCGGACGTGGACCCGGACACTGATCCTGATCTGGAAATCGAACCGGACCCGGACCCGGACCCGGACCCGAACCCGGACCCGGACCCTGACACGGACCCTGACCCTGACCCTGACCCTGACCCTGACCCTGACCCTGACCCGGATCCGGACCCGGACCCGGACCCGGACCCGGACAAGAATCCTGACCCTGGAGCCGGAGCCGGACCCTGACCCTGACTGGACCCGGACCCGGACCTGGACCTGGATACTGACACTGACGCGGACCCGGACCCGGACCCGGACCCGTACCTGGACCCGTACCCGGACCCTCACCCAGACCCGGACCCAGACCCGGACTCGGATCCTGACCCTGACCCGGACCCGGACCTGGACCCGGACCCGGACCCTGACCCGGACCCGGACCCTGACCGTGAACCGGACCCTGACTCTGACACTGACCCTGAAAGTGACCCGGACCCGGACCCGGACCCGGACCGGGATCCTGACCCTGACCCTTACCCTGACCCGGACCCAGACTCGGTCCCGGACCCGGACCCGGACCCGGACCCGGACCCGGACCCGGACCCGGATCCTGACCCTGACCTGGAAACGGAACCGGACCCGGACCCGGACCCGGACCCGGACCCGGACCCGGACCCGGACCCGGACCCGGACCCGGACCCGGACCCGGACCCGGATGCGGACCCTGACACGGACACGGACACGGACCCTGACACGGACACGGACCCGGACCGTGACCCTGACCCTGACTCTGACCCTGACCCTGACCCTGACGCTGACCCTGACCCGGACCCGGATCCTGACCCTGACCCTGACCCTCACCCTGAACCTGACCCGGACGCGGACCCGGACCCGGACCCTGACACGGACCCGGACGCTGACACGGGCCCGGACCCTGACACTGACCCTGAAACTGACACCGACCCGGATCCGGACCCTGACCCGGACCCGGACACGGACACGGACACGGACCCTTACCCGGACCCGGACACGGACACGGATCCTGACCCTGACCCTGACCCTGACCCTGACCCTGACCCAGATCCGGACCCGGACCCAGACCCGGACTAGAATCCTGACCCCGGACCCGGAACCGGACCCTGACCCGGACCCGGACCCTGACTCTAACACTGACCCTGAAACTGACACGGACACGGACACGGACCCTGACACGGACCCGGACCTGGACCCTGATCCGGACCAGGAACCGGACCCTCACCCAGACCCAGATCCGGACCCGGACCCGGACCCGGACCTCGACCCGGACCCGGACCCTGACCCTGACCCTGACCCGGACCCAGACCCTGTCCCGGACCCGGACCATGACCCGGATCCTGACTCTGACCCTAACCCTGACCCTGACCCTGACCCGGACCCGGACCCGGATCCTGACCCTGAACCTGACCCTGAACCTGACCCTGAACCTGACCCGGACCCGGACCCGGACCCGGACCCGGACCCTGACACGGCCCGGACCCTGACACTGACCCTGAAACTGACACCGACCCGGATCTGGACCCTGACACGGACACGGACACGGACACGGACACGGACACGGACCCTTACCCGGACCCGGACACGGACCCGGATCCTGACCCTGACCCTGACCATGACCCTGACCCTGACCCAGATCCGGACCCGGACCCTGACCCGGACCCGGACCCTGACTCTGACACTGACCCTGAAACTGACACGGACCCGGACACGGACCCGGACCCTGACCCGGACCCGGACCTGGACCCTGACCCGGACCAAGACCCGGACCCCGACCCGGACCTGGACCCGGATCCGGACCCTGACCCGGACCCGGACCCGGACCCTGACCCTGACCCGGACACGGACACGGACACGGACACGGACATGGACACGGACCCTTACCCGGACCCGGACATGGACCCGGATCCGGACCCTGACCCTGACCCTGACCCAGATCCGGACCCGGACCCGGAACCTGACCTGGACAAAGACCCGGACCGTGACCCGGACCCTGACTCTGACCCTGACCCTGACCCTGACCCTGACCCGGACCCTGACTCTGACCCTGACCCTGACCCTGACCCTGACCCTGACCCTGACCCTGACCCTCACCCTGACCCTCACCCTGACCCTCACCCTGAACCTGACCCAGACACGGACACGGACACGGACACGGACACGGACACGGACCCTTACCCGGACCCGGACATGGACCCGGATCCGGACCCTGACCCTGACCCTGACCCAGATCCGGACCCGGACCTAGACCCGGACCCGGACTAGAATCCTGACCCCGGACCCGGACCCGGACCCTGACCCGGACACTGACCCTGACCCTGACCCGGACCCGGACCCGGATCCTGACCCTGACCCTGACCCTCACCCTGAACCTGACCCGGACGCGGACCCGGACCCGGACCCTGACACGGACCCGGACGCTGACACGGGCCCGGACCCTGACACTGACCCTGAAACTGACACCGACCCGGATCCGGACCCTGACCCGGACCCGGACACGGACACGGACACGGACCCTTACCCGGACCCGGACACGGACACGGATCCTGACCCTGACCCTGACCCTGACCCTGACCCTGACCCAGATCCGGACCCGGACCCAGACCCGGACTAGAATCCTGACCCCGGACCCGGAACCGGACCCTGACCCGGACCCGGACCCTGACTCTAACACTGACCCTGAAACTGACACGGACACGGACACGGACCCTGACACGGACCCGGACCTGGACCCTGATCCGGACCAGGAACCGGACCCTCACCCAGACCCAGATCCGGACCCGGACCCGGACCCGGACCCGGACCTCGACCCGGACCCGTACCCTGACCCTGACCCTGACCCGGACCCAGACCCTGTCCCAGACCCGGACCATGACCCGGATCCTGACTCTGACCCTAACCCTGACCCTGACCCTGACCCGGACCCGGACCCGGACCCGGATCCTGACCCTGAACCTGACCCTGAACCTGACCCTGAACCTGACCCGGACCCGGACCCGGACCCGGACCCGGACCCTGACACGGCCCGGACCCTGACACTGACCCTGAAACTGACACCGACCCGGATCTGGACCCTGACACGGACACGGACACGGACACGGACACGGACCCTTACCCGGACCCGGACACGGACCCGGATCCTGACCCTGACCCTGACCATGACCCTGACCCTGACCCTGACCCAGATCCGGACCCGGACCCTGACCCGGACCCGGACCCTGACTCTGACACTGACCCTGAAACTGACACGGACCCGGACACGGACCCGGACCCTGACCCGGACCCGGACCTGGACCCTGACCCGGACCAAGACCCGGACCCCGACCCGGACCTGGACCCGGATCCGGACCCTGACCCGGACCCGGACCCGGACCCTGACCCTGACCCGGACCCTTACACGGACACGGACACGGACATGGACACGGACCCTTACCCGGACCCGGACATGGACCCGGATCCGGACCCTGACCCTGACCCTGACCCAGATCCGGACCCGGACCCGGAACCTGACCTGGACAAAGACCCGGACCGTGACCCGGACCCTGACTCTGACCCTGACCCTGACCCTGACCCTGACCCGGACCCTGACTCTGACCCTGACCCTGACCCTGACCCTGACCCTGACCCTGACCCTCACCCTGACCCTCACCCTGACCCTCACCCTGAACCTGACCCAGACACGGACATGGACACGGACACGGACACGGACCCTTACCCGGACCCGGACATGGACCCGGATCCGGACCCTGACCCTGACCCTGACCCAGATCCGGACCCGGACCTAGACCCGGACCCGGACTAGAATCCTGACCCCGGACCCGGACCCGGACCCTGACCCGGACCCTGACCCTGACCCTGACCCGGACCCGGACCCGGATCCTGACCCTGACCCTGACCCTCACCCTGAACCTGACCCGGACGCGGACCCGGACCCGGACCCTGACACGGACCCGGACGCTGACACGGGCCCGGACCCTGACACTGACCCTGAAACTGACACCGACCCGGATCCGGACCCTGACCCGGACCCGGACCCGGACACGGACACGGACCCTTACCCGGACCCGGACACGGACACGGATCCTGACCCTGACCCTGACCCTGACCCTGACCCTGACCCAGATCCGGACCCGGACCCAGACCCGGACTAGAATCCTGACCCCGGACCCGGAACCGGACCCTGACCCGGACCCGGACCCTGACTCTAACACTGACCCTGAAACTGACACGGACACGGACACGGACCCTGACACGGACCCGGACCTGGACCCTGATCCGGACCAGGAACCGGACCCTCACCCAGACCCAGATCCGGACCCGGACCCGGACCCGGACCTCGACCCGGACCCGGACCCTGACCCTGACCCTGACCCGGACCCAGACCCTGTCCCGGACCCGGACCATGACCCGGATCCTGACTCTGACCCTAACCCTGACCCTGACCCTGACCCGGACCCGGACCCGGATCCTGACCCTGAACCTGACCCTGAACCTGACCCTGAACCTGACCCGGACCCGGACCCGGACCCGGACCCGGACCCGGACCCTGACACGGCCCGGACCCTGACACTGACCCTGAAACTGACACCGACCCGGATCTGGACCCTGACACGGACACGGACACGGACACGGACACGGACACGGACACGGACCCTTACCCGGACCCGGACACGGACCCGGATCCTGACCCTGACCCTGACCATGACCCTGACCCTGACCCAGATCCGGACCCGGACCCTGACCCGGACCCGGACCCTGACTCTGACACTGACCCTGAAACTGACACGGACCCGGACACGGACCCGGACCCTGACCCGGACCCGGACCTGGACCCTGACCCGGACCAAGACCCGGACCCTGACACGGACCAGGACCCGGACCCTCACCAAGACGCGGACCCGGACACGGTCCCGGACCTGGACCCAGACCCGGACCCGGACCCTGACCCGGACGTGGACCCGGACACTGACCCTGACCGTGACCTGGATACTGACTCTGACGCGGACCCGGACCCGGACCTGGACCCGGACCCGGACCCGGACCCTCACCCAGACCCGGACCCGGACCCGGACCCGGACCCGGACCCGGACCCGGACCTGGACCCGGACCCGGACCCTGACCCTGACCCAGACCCGGACCCTGACCCGGACGTGGACCCGGACACTGACCCTGATCTGGAAACCGAACCGGACCCGGACCCGGACCCGGACCCGGACCCGGACCCGGACCCGGACCCAGACCCGGACCCGGACCCAGACCCGGACCCGGACCCGGACCCTGACACTGACCCTGAAACTGACACGGACCCGGACCCGGACCCTGACCCGGACCCGGATCTGGACCCTGACACGGACCAGGACCCGGACCCTCACCAAGACGCGGACCCGGAAACGGACCCGGACCTGGACCCAGACCCGGACCCGGACCCTGACCCGGACGTGGACCCGGACACTGACCCTGACCGTGACCTGGATACTGACTCTGACGCGGACCCGGACCCGGACCCGGACCTGGACCCGGACCCGGACCCTGACCCTGACCCAGACCCGGACCCTGACCCGGACGTGGACCCGGACACTGACCCTGATCTGGAAACCGAACCGGACCCGGACCCGGACCCGGACCCGGATCCGGATCCGGACCCGGACCCGGACCCGGACCCTGACTCTGACCCGGACCCTGACCGAGACCCTGACCCGGACCCCGACCCAGACCCGGACTCGGATCCTTACCCCGGACCCGGACCCGGACCCTGACCCGAACCCGGACCCGGACCCGGACCCAGACCCGGACCCGGACCCTGACCCGGACGTGGACCCGGACCCGGACCCGGAACCGGACCCGGACCTGGACCCGGACCCGGACCCGGACCCTCACCCAGACCCGGACCCGGACCCGGACCCGGACCCGGACTTGGATCCTGACCCTGACCCTGACCCGGACCCGGACCCAGACCTGGACCCGGACCCAGACCCTGAGCCGGAGCCGGACCCTGACCCGGACCCGGACCCTGACCCTGAACCGGACCCTGACTCTGACACTGACCCTGAAACTGACCCGGACCTGGACCCAGACCCGGATCCTGACCCTGACACTTACCCTGACCCTCACCCTGACCCTCACCCTGACCCTCACCCTGAACCTGACCCAGACACGGACACGGACACGGACACGGACACGGACCCTTACCCGGACGCGGACATGGAACCGGATCCGGACCCTGACCCTGACCCTGACCCAGATCCGGACCCGGACCTAGACCCGGACCCGGACTAGAATCCTGACCCCGGACCCGGACCCGGACCCTGACCCGGACCCTGACCCTGACCCTGACCCGGACCCGGACCCGGATCCTGACCCTGACCCTGACCCTCACCCTGAACCTGACCCGGACGCGGACCCGGACCCGGACCCTGACACGGACCCGGACGCTGACACGGGCCCGGACCCTGACACTGACCCTGAAACTGACACCGACCCGGATCCGGACCCTGACCCGGACCCGGACACGGACACGGACACGGACCCTTACCCGGACCCGGACACGGACACGGATCCTGACCCTGACCCTGACCCTGACCCTGACCCTGACCCAGATCCGGACCCGGACCCAGACCCGGACTAGAATCCTGACCCCGGACCCGGAACCGGACCCTGACCCGGACCCGGACCCTGACTCTAACACTGACCCTGAAACTGACACGGACACGGACACGGACCCTGACACGGACCCGGACCTGGACCCTGATCCGGACCAGGAACCGGACCCTCACCCAGACCCAGATCCGGACCCGGACCCGGACCCGGACCTCGACCCGGACCCGGACCCGGACCCTGACCCTGACCCGGACCCAGACCCTGTCCCGGACCCGGACCATGACCCGGATCCTGACTCTGACCCTAACCCTGACCCTGACCCTGACCCGGACCCGGACCCGGATCCTGACCCTGAACCTGACCCTGAACCTGACCCTGAACCTGACCCGGACCCGGACCCGGACCCGGACCCGGACCCTGACACGGCCCGGACCCTGACACTGACCCTGAAACTGACACCGACCCGGATCTGGACCCTGACACGGACACGGACACGGACACGGACACGGACACGGACACGGACCCTTACCCGGACCCGGACACGGACCCGGATCCTGACCCTGACCCTGACCATGACCCTGACCCTGACCCAGATCCGGACCCGGACCCTGACCCGGACCCGGACCCTGACTCTGACACTGACCCTGAAACTGACACGGACCCGGACACGGACCCGGACCCTGACCCGGACCCGGACCTGGACCCTGACCCGGACCAAGACCCGGACCCCGACCCGGACCTGGACCCGGATCCGGACCCTGACCCGGACCCGGACCCGGACCCTGACCCTGACCCGGACCCGGACACGGACACGGACACGGACATGGACACGGACCCTTACCCGGACCCGGACATGGACCCGGATCCGGACCCTGACCCTGACCCTGACCCAGATCCGGACCCGGACCCGGAACCTGACCTGGACAAAGACCCGGACCGTGACCCGGACCCTGACTCTGACCCTGACCCTGACCCTGACCCTGACCCTGACCCGGACCCTGACTCTGACCCTGACCCTGACCCTGACCCTGACCCTGACCCTCACCCTGACCCTCACCCTGACCCTCACCCTGACCCTCACCCTGAACCTGACCCAGACACGGACACGGACACGGACACGGACACGGACCCTTACCCGGACCCGAACATGGACCCGGATCCGGACCCTGACCCTGACCCTGACCCAGATCCGGACCCGGACCTAGACCCGGACCCGGACTAGAATCCTGACCCCGGACCCGGACCCGGACCCTGACCCGGACCCGGATCTGGACCCTGACCCGGACCAGGACCCGGACCATCACCAAGACCCGGACCCGGACCCGGACCCGGACCTGGACCCGGACCCGGACCCTGACCCAGACCCGGACCCTGACCCGGACCTGGACCCGGACACTGACCCTGATCTGGAAACCGAACCGGACCCGGACCCGGACCCGGACCCAGACCCGGACCCGGACCCGGACCCTGACACGGACCCTGACCCTGACCCTGACCCTGACCCTGACCCTGACCCTGACCCTGACCCTGACCCTGACCCTGACCCTGACCCTGACCCGGATCCGGACCCGGACCCGGACCCGGACCCGGACCCGGACCCGGACAAGAATCCTGACCCTGGAGCCGGAGCCGGACCCTGACCCTGACTGGACCCGGACCCGGACCTGGACCTGGATACTGACCCTGACGCGGACCCGGACCCGTACCCGTACCTGGACCCGGACCCAGACCCTCACCCAGACCCGGACCCAGACCCGGACTCGGACCTAGACCCGGACCCGGACTAGAATCCTGACCCCGGAAACGGACCCGGACCCGGACCCAGACCTGGACCCGGACCCGGACCCTGACCCGGACCCTGACCCGGACCCGGACCCAGACCCGGTCCCGGACCCGGACCCGGACCCGGACCCGGACCCGGATCCTGACCCTGACCTGGAAACGGACCTGGACCCGGACCCGGACCCGGACCCGGACCCGGACCCGGACCCGGACCCGGACCCTGACACGGACACGGACACGGACCCTGACCCGGACACGGACACGGAACCTGACCTGGACCCAGACCCGGACCGTGACCCGGACCCTGACTCTGACCCTGACCCTGACCCTGACCCTGACCCTGACCCTGACCCGGACCCGGACCCGGATCCTGACCCTGACCCTGACCCTCACCCTGAACCTGACCCGGACCCGGACCCGGACCCGGACCCTGACACGGACCCGGACGCTGACACGGGCCGGGACCCTGACACTGACCCTGAAACTGACACCGACCCGGATCCGGACCCTGACCCGGACACGGACACGGACACGGACACGGACACGGACACGGACCCTTACCCGGACCCGGACACGGACACGGATCCTGACCCTGACCCTGACCCTGACCCTGACCCTGACCCAGATCCGGACACGGACCCAGACCCGGACTAGAATCCTGACCCCGGACCCTGACCCGGACCCGGACCCTGACCCGGACCCGGACCCTGACTCTGACACTGACCCTGAAACTGACACGGACACGGACACGGACCCTGACACGGACCCGGACCTGGACCCTGATCCGGACCAGGACCCGGACCCTCACCCAGACCCAGATCCGGACCCGGACCCGGACCCGGACCCGGACCCGGACCTGGACCCGGACCCGGACCCTGACCCTGACCCGGACCCGGACCCAGACCCTGACCCGGACCCGGACTATGACGCGGACCCGGACTCTGACCCTGACCCTGACCCTGACCCTGACCCGGACCCGGACACGGACACGGACACGGATCCTGACCCTGACCCTGAACCTGACCCTGACCCGGATCCGGACCCTGACCCTGACCCTGACCCAGATCCGGACCCGGACCCGGAACCTGACCTGGACAAAGACCCGGACCGTGACCCGGACCCTGACTCTGACCCTGACCCTGACCCTGACCCTGACCCGGACCCTGACTCTGACCCTGACCCTGACCCTGACCCTGACCCTGACCCTGACCCTGACCCTGACCTTGACCCTCACCCTGACCCTCACCCTGAACCTGACCCAGACACGGACACGGACACGGACACGGACACGGACCCTTACCCGGACCCGGACATGGACCCGGATCCGGACCCTGACCCTGACCCTGACCCAGATCCGGACCCGGACCTAGACCCGGACCCGGACTAGAATCCTGACCCCGGACCCGGACCCGGACCCTGACCCGGACCCGGATCTGGACCCTGACCCGGACCAGGACCCGGACCATCACCAAGACCCGGACCCGGACCCGGACCCGGACCTGGACCCGGACCCGGACCCTGACCCAGACCCCGACCCTGACCCGGACCTGGACCCGGACACTGACCCTGACCCTGACCCTGACCCTGACCCTGACCCTGACCCTGACCCTGACCCTGACCCTGACCCGGATCCGGACCCGGACCCGGACCCGGACCCGGACCCGGACCCGGACAAGAATCCTGACCCTGGAGCCGGAGCCGGACCCTGACCCTGACTGGACCCGGACCCGGACCTGGACCTGGATACTGACCCTGACGCGGACCCGGACCCGTACCCGTACCTGGACCCGGACCCAGACCCTCACCCAGACCCGGACCCAGACCCGGACTCGGACCTAGACCCGGACCCGGACTAGAATACTGACCCCGGAACCGGACCCGGACCCGGACCCGGACCTGGACCCGGACCCGGACCCTGACCCGGACCCTGACCCGGACCCGGACCCAGACCCGGTCCCGGACCCGGACCCGGACCCGGACCCGGACCCGGACCCGGACCCGGATCCTGACCCTGACCTGGAAACGGACCCGGACCCGGACCCGGACCCGGACCCGGACCCGGACCCGGACCCGGACCCTGACACGGACACGGACACGGACCCTGACCCGGACACGGACACGGAACCTGACCTGGACCCAGACCCGGACCGTGACCCGGACCCTGACTCTGACCCTGACCCTGACCCTGACCCTGACCCTGACCCTGACCCGGACCCGGACCCGGATCCTGACCCTGACCCTGACCCTCACCCTGAACCTGACCCGGACCCGGACCCGGACCCGGACCCTGACACGGACACGGACGCTGACACGGGCCGGGACCCTGACACTGACCCTGAAACTGACACCGACCCGGATCCGGACCCTGACCCGGACCCGGACACGGACACGGACACGGACACGGACCCTTACCCGGACCCGGACCCGGACACGGATCCTGACCCTGACCCTGACCCTGACCCTGACCCTGACCCAGATCCGGACCCGGACCCAGACCCGGACTAGAATCCTGACCCCGGACCCTGACCCGGACCCGGACCCTGACCCGGACCCGGACCCTGACTCTGACACTGACCCTGAAACTGACACGGACACGGACCCTGACACGGACCCGGACCTGGACCCTGATCCGGACCAGGACCCGGACCCTCACCCAGACCCAGATCCGGACCCGGACCCGGACCCGGACCCGGACCCGGACCTGGACCCGGACCCGGACCCTGACCCTGACCTGGACCCGGACCCAGACCCTGACCCGGACCCGGACTATGACGCGGACCCGGACTCTGACCCTGACCCTGACCCTGACCCTGACCCGGACCCGGACACGGACACGGACACGGTCACGGACCATTACCCGGACCCGGACACGGACACGGATCCTGACCCTGACCCTGAACCTGACCCTGACCCAGATCCGGACACGGACACGGACACGGACCCGGACCTGGACCCGGACCCAGACTAGAATCCTGACCCCGGACCCGGACCCGGACCCTGACCCGGACCCGGACCCTGACTATGACACTGACACTGAAACTGATACGGACCCGGACCCGGACGCTGAGACGGACCCGGACCTGGACCCTGACCCGGACCAGGACCCGGACCCTCACCCAGACCCAGACCCGGACCCGGACCCGGACCCAGACCCGGACCCGGACACTGACACGGACCCGGACCCTGACCCGGACCCGGACCCGGACCTGGACCCGGACCCGGACCGTGACCCGCACCCTGACTCTGACTCTGACCCTGACCCTGACCCGGACCCGGTCCCGGATCCTGACCCTGACCCTGACCCTGACCCTGAACCTGACCCGGACTCGGACCCGGACCCGGACCTGGACCCGGACCCTGACACGGACACGGACGCTGACACGGACCCGGACTCTGACACTCACCCTGAAACTGACCCGGACCCGGACCCGGTCCCGGATCCTGACCCTGACCCTGACCCTGACCCTGAACCTGACCCGGACTCGGACCCGGACCCGGACCTGGACCCGGACCCTGACCCTGACCCTGACCCAGATCCGGACCCGGACCTAGACCCGGACCCGGACTAGAATCCTGACCCCGGACCCGGACCCGGACCCTGACCCGGACCCGGATCTGGACCCTGACCCGGACCAGGACCCGGACCATCACCAAGACCCGGACCCGGACCCGGACCCGGACCTGGACCCAGACCCGGACCCTGACCCAGACCCGGACCCTGACCCGGACCTGGACCCGGACACTGACCCTGATCTGGAAACCGAACCGGACCCGGACCCGGACCCGGACCCAGACCCGGACCCGGACCCGGACCCTGACACGGACCCTGACCCTGACCCTGACCCTGACCCTGACCCTGACCCTGACCCTGACCCTGACCCTGACCCGGACCCTGACCCGGACCCGGACCCGGACCCGGACCCGGACCCGGACCCGGACCCGGACCCGGACCCGGACAATAATCCTGACCCTGGAGCCGGAGCCGGAGCCGGACCCTGACCCTGACCCGGACCCGGACCCTGACTCTGACACTGACCCTGAAACTGACACGGACACGGACACGGACCCTGACACGGACCCGGACCTGGACCCTGATCCGGACCAGGACCCGGACCCTCACCCAGACCCAGATCCGGACCCGGACCCGGACCCGGACCCGGACCCGGACCCGGACCTGGACCCGGACCCGGACCCTGACCCTGACCCGGACCCGGACCCAGACCCTGACCCGGACCCGGACCATGACGCGGACCCGGACTCTGACCCTGACCCTGACCCTGACCCTGACCCGGACACGGACACGGACACGGACACGGTCACGGACCATTACCCGGACCCGGACACGGACACGGATCCTGACCCTGACCCTGAACCTGACCCTGACCCAGATCCGGACCCTGACTCTGACACTGACACTGAAACTGATACGGACCCGGACCCGGACGCTGAGACGGACCCGGACCTGGACCCTGACCCGGACCAGGACCCGGACCCTCACCCAGACCCGGACCCGGACCCGGACCCGGACCCGGACCCAGACCCGGACCCGGACACTGACACGGACCCGGACCCTGACCCGGACCCGGACCCGGACCTGGACCCGGACCCGGACCGTGACCCGCACCCTGACTCTGACTCTGACCCTGACCCTGACCCGGACCCGGTCCCGGATCCTGACCCTGACCCTGACCCTGACCCTGAACCTGACCCGGACTCGGACCCGGACCCGGACCTGGACCCGGACCCTGACACGGACACAGACGCTGACACGGACCCGGACTCTGACACTCACCCTGAAACTGACACCGACCCGGATCCGGAACCTGACCCGGACACGGACACGGACACGGACACGGACACAGACACGGACACGGACAGGGACCCTTACCCGGACACGGACATGGACCCAGATCCGGACCCTGACCCTGACCCTAACCCTGACCCAGATCCGGACCCGGACCGAGACCCGGACCCGGACTAGAATCCTGACCCCGCACCCGGACCCGGACCCGGACCGGGACCCGGACCGGGACCCGGACCCTGACCCGGACCCGGACCCTGAACCAGACCCTGACTCTGACACTGAGCCTGAAACTGACCCAGACCCGGACCCGGATCCTGACCCTGACCTTGAAACGGAACCGGACCCGGACCAGGACCAGGACCCGGACCCAGACCCGGACCCTGACACGGACCCGGACCCTGACCCGGACCCGGACCCGTACCTGGACCCGGACACGGACCGTGACCCGGACCCTGACTCTGACCCGGACCCGGACCCGGACCCGGACCCAGACCCGGACTCGGATCCTGACCCTGGACCCGGACCCGGACCCGGACCCGGACACAGACCCGGACCCAGACCCGGACCCGGACCCTGACCCGGACGTGGACCCGGACACTGACCCTGACCGTGACCTGGATACTGACTCTGACGCGGACCCGGACACGGACCTGGACCCGGACCCGGAACCGGACCCTGACCCTGAACCGGACCCTGACTCTGACACTGACCCTGAAACTGACCCGGACCTGGACCCAGACCCGGATCCTGACCCTGACCCTGACCCGGACCCAGACCCTGACCCGGACCCGGACCATGACCCGGACCCGGACTCTGACCCTGACCCTGACCCTGACCCTGACCCGGACCCGGACACGGACACGGACACGGACACGGTCACGGACCATTACCCGGACCCGGACACGGACAGGGATCCTGACCTTGACCCTGAACCTGACCCTGACCCAGATCCGGACACGGACACGGACACGGACCCGGACCTGGACCCGGACCCAGACTAGAATCCTGACCCCGGACCCGGACCCGGACCTGACCCGGACCCGGACCCTGACTCTGACACTGACACTGAAACTGACCCGTACCCGGACCTGGACCCTGACCCGGACCAGGACCCGGACCCTCACCCAGACCCGGACCCGGACCCGGACCCGGACCCAGACCCGGACCCGGACCCTGACACGTTCCCGGACCCTGGCCCGGACCCGGACCCGGACCTGGACCCGTACCCGGACCGTGACCCGCACCCTGACTCTGACTCTGACCCTGACCCGGACCCGGTCCCGGATCCTGACCCTGACCCTTACACTCACCCTGAAACTGACACCGACCCGGATCCGGACCCTGACCCGGACACGGACACGGACACGGACACGGACGCTGACACGGACACGGACACAGACACGGACACGGACCCTTACCCGGACATGGACATGGACCCAGATCCGGACCCTGACCCTGACCCTGACCCTGACCCTGACCCAGATCCGGACCCGGACCGAGACCCGGACCCGGACTAGAATCCTGACCCCGGACCCGGACCCGGACCCGGACCGGGACCCGGACCCGGACCCGGACCCTGACCCGGACCCCGACCCTGACCCTGACACTGACCCTGAAACTGACACGGACCCGGACCCGGACCCGGACCCTGACCCGGACCCGGACCCGGACCTGGACCCTGACCCGGACCAAGACCCGGACCCGGACCCGGACCTGGACCCGGACCCGGACCCTGACCCGGACCCTGACCCAGACCTGGACCCGGACCCGGACCCTGAACCAGACCCTGACTCTGACACTGAGCCTGAAACTGACCCGGACCCGGACCCAGACCCATTCCCTGACACGGACCCGGACACTGACCCGTACCCGGACCCGTACCTGGACCCGGACCCGGACCGTGACCAGGACCCTGACTCTGACCCGGACCCTGACCCGGACCCGGACCCGGACCCGGACCCAGACCCGGACTCGGATCCTGACCCTGGACCCGGATCCGGACCCGGACCCGGACCCGGACACAGACCCGGACCCAGACCCGGACCCGGACCCTGACCCGGACGTGGACCCGGACACTGACCCTGACCGTGACCTGGATACTGACTCTGACGCGGACCCGGACCCGGACCTGGACCCGGACCCGGACCCGGACCCTCACCCAGACCCGGACCCGGACCCGGACCCGGACTCGGATCCTGACCCTGACCCTGACCCGGACCCGGACCCGGACCTGGACACGGACCCGGACCCTGATCCGGAACCGGACCCGGAACCGGAACCGGACCCTGACCCTGAACCGGACCCTGACTCTGACACTGACCCTGAAACTGACCCGGACCTGGACCCAGACCCGGATCCTGACCCTGACCCTTACCCTGACCCGGACCAAGACCCGGTCCCGGACCCGGACCCGGATCCTAACCCTGACCTGGAAACGGACCCGGACCCGGACCCGGACCCGGACCCGGACCCGGACCCAGACCAGGACCCGGACCCTGACACGGACCCGGACCCTGACCCGGACCCGGACCCGTACCCGGACCTTGACCCGGACCCGGACCGTGACCTGGACCCTGACTCTGACCCTGACCCTGACCCGGACCCGGTCCCGGATCCTGACCCTCACCCTGACCCTCACCCTGAACCTGACCCGGACTCGGACCCGGACCCGGACCCGGACCCGGACCCGGACCCGGACCCGGACCCGGACCCTGACACGGACACGGAGGCTGACACGGACCCGGCCTCTGACACTCACCCTGAAAATGACACCGACGCGGATCCGGACCCAGACCCGGACCCGGACCCGGACACGGACACGGACACGGACACAGACACGGACACGGACATGGACCCGGATCCGGACCCTGACCCTGACCCTGACCCTGACCCAGATCCGGACCCGGACCCAGACCCGGACCCGGACTAGAATCCTGACCCCGGACCCGGACCCGGACCCGGACCCGGACCCTGACCCGGACCCGGACCCTGACTCTGACACTGACCCTGAAACTGACACGGACCCGGACCCGGACCCGAACCCGGACCCGGACCCGGACCCTGACCCGGACCTGGACCTG
This sequence comes from Arizona elegans, assembly GCA_022577455.1. NCBI lineage: Eukaryota > Metazoa > Chordata > Lepidosauria > Squamata > Colubridae > Arizona > Arizona elegans. The sequence goes on from JAKOOJ010000026.1 coordinate 2,032,156, forward strand.
GACCCTGACCCGGACCAAGACCCGGACCCCGACCCGGACCTGGACCCGGACCCGGACCCTGACCCGGACCCTGACCCGGACCCGGACCCTGACTCTGACACTGACCCTGAAACTGACACGGACCCGGACACAGACCCTGACACGGACCCTCACCCAGACCCGGATCCGGACCCGGACCCGGACCCGGACCTGGACCCGGACCCGGACCCGGACCCGGACCCGGACCCTGACCCGGACGCGGACCCGGACCGTGACCCAGACCCTGACTCTGACCCTGACCCTGACCCTGACCCTGACCTGGACCCGGACCCGGATCCTAACCCTGACCCTGACCCTGACCCTGACCCGGACCCGGACCCGGACCCGGACCCCGACCCGGACCCTGACACGGACACGGACGCTGACCCGGACCCGGACCCTGACACTGACCCTGAAACTGACACCGACCCGGATCTGGACCCTGACCCGGACCCGGACACGGACACGGACACGGACCCGGACCCAGACCCGGACCCGGACCCTGACACGGACCCGGACCCTGACCCGGACCCGGACCCGGACCTGGACCCGGACCCGGACCGTGACCCGCACCCTGACTCTGACTCTGACCCTGACCCGGACCCGGTCCCGGATCCTGACCCTGACCCTGACCCTGACCCTGACCCTGAACCTGACCCGGACTCGGACCCGGACCCGGACCTGGACCCGGACCCTGACACGGACACGGACGCTGACACGGACCCGGACTCTGACACTCACCCTGAAACTGACACCGACCCGGATCCGGACCCTGACCCGGACACGGACACGGACACGGACACGGACACGGACACAGACACGGACACGGACCCTTACCCGGACACGGACATGGACCCAGATCCGGACCCTGACCCTGACCCTGACCCTGACCCAGATCCGGACCCGGACCGAGACCCGGACCCGGACTAGAATCCTGACCCCGGACCCGGACCCGGACCCGGACCCGGACCGGGACCCGGACCCGGACCCGGACCCTGACCCGGACCCCGACCCTGACTCTGACACTGACCCTGAAACTGACACGGATCCGGACCCGGACCCGGACCCTGACCCGGACCCGGACCTGGACCCTGACCCGGACCAAGACCCGGACCCGGACCCGGACCTGGACCTGGACCCGGACCCTGACCCGGACCCTGACCCAGACCTAGACCCGGACCCGGACCCTGAACCAGACCCTGACTCTGACACTGAGCCTGAAACTGACCCAGACCCGGACCCGGATCCTGACCCTGACCTTGAAACGGAACCGGACCCGGACCCGGACCAGGACCCGGACCCGGATCCAGACCCGGACCCTGACACGGACCCGGACCCTGACCCGGACCCGGACCCGTACCTGGACCCGGACCCGGACCGTGACCCGGACCCTGACTCTGACCCGGAACCTGACCCGGACCCGGACCCGGACCCGGACCCAGACCCGGACTCGGATCCTGACCCTGGACCCGGACCCGGACCCGGACCCGGACCCGGACCCGGACCCGGACACAGACCCGGACCCGGACCCTGACCCGGACGTGGACCCGGACACTGACCCTGACCGTGACCTGGATACTGACTCTGACGCTGACCCGGACCCGGACCTGGACCCGGACCCGGACCCGGACCCTTACCCAGACCCGGACCCGGACCCGGACCCGGACTCAGATCCTGACCCTGACCCTGACCCGGACCCGGACACGGACCTGGACACGGACCCGGACCCTGATCCGGAACCGGAACCGGACCCGGAACCGGACCCTGACCCTGAACCGGACCCTGACTCTGACACTGACCCTGAAACTGACCCGGACCTGGACCCAGACCCGGATCCTGACCCTGACCCTTACCCTGACCCGGACCAAGACCCGGTCCCGGACCCGGACCCGGATCCTAACCCTGACCTGGAAACGGACCCGGACCCGGACCCGGACCCGGACCCAGACCAGGACCCGGACCCTGACACGGACCCGGACCCTGACACGGACCCGGACCCGTACCCGGACCTTGACCCGGACCCGGACTGTGACCCGGACCCTGACTCTGACCCTGACCCTGACCCGGACCCGGTCCCGGATCCTGACCCTCACCCTGACCCTCACCCTGAACCTGACCCGGACTCGGACCCGGACCCGGACCCGGACCCGGACCCTAACACGGACACGGACGCTGACACGGACCCGGACTCTGACACTCACCCTGAACCTGACCCGGACCCGGACCCGGACCCGGACCCGGACCCTAACACGGACACGGACCCAGACCCGGACCCGGACACTGACCCAGACACGGACCCTGACCCGGACGTGGACCCGGACACTGACCCTGACCCTGACCCTGACCCTGACCCTGACCCTGACCCGGATCTGGACCCGGACCCCGACCCGGACCTGGACCCGGACCCAGACCCTCACCCAGACCCGGACCCGGACCCGGACCCTGACACGGACACGGACACGGACCCTGACCCGGACCCGGACACGGAACCTGACCTGGACCCAGACCCGGACCGTGACCCGGACCCTGACTCTGACCCTGACCCTGACCCTGACCCTGACCCGGACCCGGACCCGGACCCGGATCCTGACCCTGACCCTGACCCTCACCCTGAACCTGACCCGGACCCGGACCCGGACCCGGACCCTGACACGGACACGGACGCTGACACGGGCCCGGACCCTGACACTGACCCTGAAACTGACACCGACCCGGATCCGGACCCTGACCCTGACCCGGACCCGGACACGGACACGGACACGGACACGGACCCTTACCCGGACCCGGACACGGACACGGATCCTGACCCTGACCCTGACCCTGACCCTGACCCAGATCCGGACCCGGACCCAGACCCGGACTAGAATCCTGACCCCGGACCCTGACCCGGACCCGGACCCTGACCCGGACCCGGACCCTGACTCTGACACTGACCCTGAAACTGACACGGACATGGACACGGACCCTGACACGGACCCGGACCTGGACCCTGATCCGGACCAGGACCCGGACCCTCACCCAGACCCAGACCCGGTCCCGGTCCCGGACCCGGACCCGGACCCGGACCCGGATCCTGACCCTGACCTGGAAACGGACCCGGACCCGGACCCGGACCCGGACCCGGACCCGGACCCGGACCCTGACCCTGACCCTGACCCTGAACCTGACCCGGACTCGGACCCGGACCCGGACCTGGACCCGGACCCTGACACGGACACGGACGCTGACACGGACCCGGACTCTGACACTCACCCTGAAACTGACACCGACCCGGACCCGGACCCGGACCCAGACCGGGACTCGGATCCTGACCCTGGACCCGGACCCGGACCCGGACCCGGACCCGGACACAGACCCGGACCCAGACCCGGACCCGGACCCTGACCCGGACGTGGACCCGGACACTGACCCTGACCGTGACCTGGATACTGACTCTGACGCGGACCCGGACCCGGACCTGGACCCGGACCCGGACCCGGACCCTCACCCAGACCCGGACCCGGACCCGGACCCGGACTCGGATCCTGACCCTGACCCTGACCCGGACCCGGACCCGGACCCGGACCTGGACACGGACCCGGACCCTGATCCGGAACCGGACCCGGACCCGGAACCGGACCCTGACCCTGACTCTGACACTGACCCTGAAACTGACCCGGACCTGGACCCAGTCCCGGATCCTGACCCTGACCCTTACCCTGACCCGGACCAAGACCCGGTCCCGGACCCGGACCCGGATCCTAACCCTGACCTGGAAACGGACCCGGACCCGGACCCGGACCCGGACCCGGACCCAGACCAGGACCCGGACCCTGACACGGACCCGGACCCTGACCCGGACCCGGACCCGTACCCGGACCTTGACCCGGACCCGGACCGTGACCCGGACCCTGACTCTGACCCTGACCCTGACCCTGACCCTGACCCGGACCCGGTCCCGGATCCTGACCCTCACCCTGACCCTCACCCTGAACCTGACCCGGACTCGGACCCGGACCCGGACCCGGACCCGGACCCGGACCCTGACACGGACACGGACGCTGACACGGACCCGGACTCTGACACTCACCCTGAAACTGACACCGACCCGGATCCGGACCCAGACCCGGACCCGGACCCGGACACGGACACGGACACAGACACGGACACGGACCCTTACCCGGACACGGACATGGACCCGGATCCGGACCCTGACCCTGACCCTGACCCTTACCCAGATCCGGACCCGGACCCAGACCCGGACCCGGACTAGAATCCTGACCCCGGACCCGGACCCGGACCCGGACCCGGACCCTGACCCAGACCCGGACCCTGACCCGGACGTGGACCCGGACACTGACCCTGATCTGGAAACCGAACCGGACCCGGACCCGGACCCGGACCCGAACCCGGACCCGGACCCTGACACGGACCCTGACCCTGACCCTGACCCTGACCCTGACCCTGACCCTGACCCTGACCCTGACCCTGACCCGGATCCGGACCCGGACCCCGACCCGGACCTGGACCCGGACCCGGACCCTGACCCGGACCCGGACCCGGACCCTGACCCTGACCCGGACACGGACACGGACACGGACACGGACATGGATACGGACCCTTAGCCGGACCCGGACATGGACCCGGATCCGGACCCTGACCCTGACCCTGACCCTGACCCAGATCCGGACCCGGACCCGGAACCTGACCTGGACAAAGACCCGGACCGTGACCCGGACCCTGACTCTGACCCTGACCCTGACCCTGACCCGGACCCTGACTCTGACCCTGACCCTGACCCTGACCCTGACCCTGACCCTGACCCTGACCCTCACCCTGAACCTGACCCAGACACGGACACGGACACGGACACGGACACGGACACGGACACGGACCCTTACCCGGACCCGGACATGGACCCGGATCTGGACCCTGACCCTGACCCTGACCCTGACCCAGATCCGGACCCGGACCTAGACCCGGACCCGGACTAGAATCCTGACCCCGGACCCGGACCCGGACCCTGACCCGGACCCGGATCTGGACCCTGACCCGGACCAGGACCCGGACCATCACCAAGACCCGGACCCGGACCCGGACCCGGACCTGGACCCGGACCCGGACACTGACCCAGACCCGGACCCTGACCCGGACGTGGACCCGGACACTGACCCTGATCTGGAAACTGAACCGGACCCGGACCCGGACCCGGACCCAGACCCGGACCCGGACCCGGACCCGGACCCTGACACGGACCCTGACCCTGACCCTGACCCTGACCCTGACCCGGATCCGGACCCGGATCCGGACCCGGACAAGAATCCTGACCCTGGAGCCGGAGCCGGACCCTGACCCTGACTGGACCCGGACCCGGACCTGGACCTGGATACTGACCCTGACGCGGACCCGGACCCGGACCCGTACCCGTACCTGGACCCGGACCCAGACCCTCACCCAGACCCGGACCCAGACCCGGACTCGGATCCTGACCCTGACCCGGACCCGGACCTGGACCCGGACCCGGACCCTGACCCGGACCCTGACCCGGACCCGGACCCAGACCCGGTCCCGGACCCGGACCCGGACCCGGACCCGGACCCGGATCCTGACCCTAACCTGGAAACGGACCCGGACCCGGACACGGACACGGACACGGACACGGACACGGACCCGGACCCGGACCCGGACCCTGACACGGACACGGACACGGACCCTGACCCGGACCCGGACACGGAACCTGACCTGGACCCAGACCCGGACCGTGACCCGGACCCTGACTCTGACCCTGACCCTGACCCTGACCCTGACCCTCACCCTGAACCTGACCCGGACCCGGACCCGGACCCGGACCCTGACACGGACCCGAACGCTGACACGGGCCCGGACCCTGACACTGTCCCTGAAACTGACACCGACCCGGACCCGGACCCTGACCCTGACCCGGACCCGGACACGGACACGGACACGGACACGGACCTTTACCCAGACCCGGACACGGACACGGATCCTGACCCTGACCCTGACCCTGACCCTGACCCAGATCCGGACCCGGACCCAGACCCGGACTAGAATCCTGACCCCGGACCCTGACCCGGACCCGGACCCTGACCCGGACCCGGACCCTGACTCTGACACTGACCCTGAAACTGACACGGACATGGACACGGACCCTGACACGGACCCGGACCTGGACCCTGATCCGGACCAGGACCCGGACCCTCACCCAGACCCAGACCCGGTCCCGGACCCGGACCCGGACCCGGACCCGGATCCTGACCCTGACCTGGAAACGGACCCGGATCCTGACCCTGACCTGGAAACGGACCCGGACCCGGACCCGGACCCGGACCCGGACCCTGACCCTGACCCTGACCCTGAACCTGACCCGGACTCAGACCCGGACCCGGACCTGGACCCGGACGCTGACACGGACACGGACGCTGACACGGACCCGGACTCTGACACTCACCCTGAAACTGACACCGACCCAGATCCGGACCCTGACCCGGACACGGACACGGACACGGACACGGACACAGACACGGACACGGACCCTTACCCGGACACGGACATGGACCCAGATCCGGACCCTGACACTGACCCTGACCCTGACCCAGATCCGGACCCGGACCGAGAACCGGACCAGGACTAGAATCCTGACCCCGGACCCGGACCCGGACCCGGACCGGGACCCGGACCCGGACCCGGACCCGGACCCTGACCCGGACCCCGACCCTGACCCTGACACTGACCCTGAAACTGACACGGACCAGGACACGGACCCGGACCCTGACCCGGACCCGGACCCGGACCTGGACCCTGACCCGGACCAAGACCCGGACCCGGACCCGGACCTGGACCCGGACCCGGACCCTGACCCGGACCCTTACCCAGACCTGGACCCGGACCCGGACCCTGAACCAGACCCTGACTCTGACACTGAGCCTGAAACTGACCCAGACCCGGACCCGGATCCTGACCCTGACCTTGAAACGGAACCGGACCCGGACCCGGACCAGGACCCGGACCCGGACCCAGACCCGGACCCTGACACGGACCCGGACGCTGACCCGGACCCGGACCCGTACCTGGACCCGGACCCGGACCGTGACCCGGACCCTGACTCTGACCCGGACCCTGACCGGGACCCGGACCCGGACCCGGACCCAGACCGGGACTCGGATCCTGACCCTGGACCCGGACCCGGACCCGGACCCAGACCCGGACACAGACCCGGACCCAGACCCGGACCCGGACCCTGACCCGGACGTGGACCCGGACACTGACCCTGACCGTGACCTAGATACTGACTCTGACGCAGACGCGGACCCGGACCTGGACCCGGACCCGGACCCGGACCCTCACCCAGACCCGGACCCGGACCCGGACCCGGACTCGGATCCTGACCCTGACCCTGACCCGGACCCAGACCCGGACCCGGACCTGGACACGGACCCGGACCCTGATCCGGAACCGGACCCGGACCCGGAACCGGACCCTGACCCTGAACCGGACCCTGACTCTGACACTGACCCTGAAACTGACCCGGACCTGGACCCAGACCCGGATCCTGACCCTGACCCTTACCCTGACCCGGACCAAGACCCGGTCCCGGACCCGGACCCGGATCCTAACCCTGACCTGGAAACGGACCCGGACCCGGACCCGGACCCAGACCAGGACCCGGACCCTGACACGGACCCGGACCCTGACCCGGACCCGGACCCGTACCCGGACCTTGACCCGGACCCGGACCGTGACCCGGACCCTGACTCTGACCCTGACCCTGACCCGGACCCGGTCCCGGATCCTGACCCTCACCCTGACCCTCACCCTGAACCTGACCCGGACTCGGACCCGGACCCGGACCCGGACCCGGACCCGGACCCTGACACGGACACGGACGCTGACACGGACCCGGACTCTGACACTCACCCTGAAACTGACACCGACCCGGATCCGGACCCAGACCCGGACCCGGACACGGACACGGACACGGACACAGACACGGACACGGACCCTTACCCGGACACGGACATGGACCCGGATCCGGACCCTGACCCTGACCCTGACCCTTACCCAGATCCGGACCCGGACCCAGACCCGGACCCGGACTAGAATCCTGACCCCGGATCCGGACCCGGACCCGGACCCGGACCCTGACCCAGACCCGGACCCTGACCCGGACGTGGACCCAGACACTGACCCTGATCTGGAAACCGAACCGGACCCGGACCCGGACCCGGACCCGAACCCGGACCCGGACCCTGACACGGACCCTGACCCTGACCCTGACCCTGACCCTGACCCTGACCCTGACCCTGACCCTGACCCGGATCCGGACCCGGACCCGCACCCGGACCCGGACCCGGACAAGAATCCTGACCCTGGAGCCGGAGCCGGACGCTGACCCTGACTGGACCCGGACCCGGACCTGGACCTGGATACTGACACTGACGCGGACCCGGACCCGGACCCGTACCTGGACCCGGACCCGGACCCTCACCCAGACCCGGACCCAGACCTGGACTCGGATCCTGACCCTGACCCGGACCCGGACCTGGACCCGGACCCGGACCCTGACCCGGACCCTGACCCGGACCCGGACCCTGACCGTGAACCGGACCCTGACTCTGACACTGACCCTGAAAGTGACCCGGACCCAGACCCGGACCCGGACCGGGATCCTGACCCTGACCCTTACCCTGACCCGGACCCAGACTCGGTCCCGGACCCGGACCCGGACCCGGACCCGGATCCTGACCCTGACCTGGAAACGGAACCGGACCCGGACCCGGACCCGGACCCGGACCCGGACCCGGACCCGGACCCGGACCCTGACACGGACACGGACACGGACCCGGACCCGGACCCGGACCCGGACAAGAATCCTGACCCTGGAGCCGGAGCCGGACCCTGACCCTGACTGGACCCGGACCCGGACCTGGACCTGGATACTGACACTGACGCGGACCCGGACCCGGACCCGGACCCGTACCTGGACCCGGAACCAGACCCTCACCCAGACCCGGACCCAGACCCGGACTCGGATCCTGACCCTGACCCGGACCCGGACCCTGACCCTGACCCTGACCCTGAACCTGACCCGGACTCGGACCCGGACCCGGACCTGGACCCGGACCCTGACACGGACACGGACACGGACGCTGACACGGACCCGGACTCTGACACTCACCCTGAAACTGACACCGACCCGGATCCGGACCCTGACCCTGACCCGGACACGGACCCGGACACGGACACGGACACGGACACAGACACAGACACGGACCCTTACCCGGACACGGACATGGACCCAGATCCGGACCCTGACCCTGACCCTGACCCTGACCCAGATCCGGACCCGGACCGAGACCCGGACCCGGACTAGAATCCTGACCCCGGACCCGGACCCGGACCCGGACCGGGACCCGGACCCGGACCCGGACCCTGACCCGGACCCCGACCCTGACCCTGACACTGACCCTGAAACTGACACGGACCAGGACCCGGACCCGGACCCTGACCCGGACCCGGACCCGGACCTTGACCCTGACCAAGACCCGGACCCGGACCCGGACCTGGACCCGGACCCGGACCCTGACCCGGACCCGGACCCGGACCTGGACCCTGACCCGGACCAAGACCCGGACCCGGACCCGGACCTGGACCCGGACCCGGACCCTGACCCGGACCCTGACCCAGACCTGGACCCGGACCCCGACCCTGAACCAGACCCTGACTCTGACACTGAGCCTGAAACTGACCCAGACCCGGACCTGGATCCTGACCCTGACCTTGAAACGGAACCGGACCCGGACCCGGACCAGGACCCGGACCCGGACCCAGACCCGGACCCTGACACGGTCCCGGACGCTGACCCGGACCGGACCCGTACCTGGACCCGGACCCGGACCGTGACCTGGACCCTGACTCTGACCCGGACCCTGACCGGGACCCGGACCCGGACCCGGACCCAGACCGGGACTCGGATCCTGACCCTGGACCCGGACCCGGACCCGGACCCGGACCCGGACACAGACCCGGACCCAGACCTGGACCCGGACCCTGACCCGGACGTGGACCTGGACACTGACCCTGACCGTGACCTGGATACTGACTCTGACGCGGACCTGGACCCGGACCTGGACCCGGACCCGGACCCGGACCCTCACCCAGACCCGGACCCGGACCCGGACCCGGACTCGGATCCTGACCCTGACCCTGACCCGGACCCGGACCCGGACCCGGACCTGGACACGGACCCGGACCCTGATCCGGAACCGGACCCGGACCCGGAACCGGACCCTGACCCTGAACCGGACCCTGACTCTGACACTGACCCTGAAACTGACCCGGACCTGGACCCAGACCCGGATCCTGACCCTGACCCTTACCCTGACCCGGACCAAGACCCGGTCCCGGACCCGGACCCGGATCCTAACCCTGACCTGGAAACGGACCCGGACCCAGACCCGGACCCGGACCCGGACCCAGACCAGGACCCGGACCCTGACACGGACCCGGACCCTGACCCGGACCCGTACCCGGACCTTGACCCGGACCCGGACCGTGACCCGGACCCTGACTCTGACCCTGACCCTGACCCGGACCCGGTCCCGGATCCTGACCCTCACCCTGACCCTCACCCTGAACCTGACCCGGACTCGGACCCGGACCCGGACCCGGACCCGGACCCGGACCCGGACCCTGACACGGACACGGACGCTGACACGGACCCGGACTCTGACACTCACCCTGAAACTGACACCGACCCGGATCCGGACCCAGACCCGGACCCGGACATGGACACGGACACGGACACAGACACGGACACGGACACGGACCCTTACCCGGACACGGACATGGACCCGGATCCGGACCCTGACCCTGACCCTGACCCTTACCCAGATCCGGACCCGGACCCAGACCCGGACCCGGACTAGAATCCTGACCCCGGACACGGACCCGGACCCGGACCCGGACCCTGACCCAGACCCGGACCCTGACCCGGACGTGGACCCGGACACTGACCCTGATCTGGAAACCGAACCGGACCCGGACCCGGACCCGGACCCGAACCCGGACCCGGACCCTGACACGGACCCTGACCCTGACCCTGACCCTGACCCTGACCCTGACCCTGACCCTGACCCTGACCCGGATCCGGACCCGGACCCGGACCCGGACCCGGACCCGGACAAGAATCCTGACCCTGGAGCCGGAGCCGGACCCTGACCCTGACTGGACCCGGACCCGGACCTGGACCTGGATACTGACACTGACGCGGACCCGGACCCGGACCCGTACCTGGACCCGGACCCGGACCCTCACCCAGACCCGGACCCAGACCCGGACTCGGATCCTGACCCTGACCCGGACCCGGACCTGGACCCGGACCCGGACCCTGACCCGGACCCTGACCCGGACCCGGACCCTGACCGTGAACCGGACCCTGACTCTGACACTGACCCTGAAAGTGACCCGGACCCGGACCCGGACCCGGACCGGGATCCTGACCCTGACCCTTACCCTGACCCGGACCCAGACTCGGTCCCGGACCCGGACCCGGACCCGGACCCGGATCCTGACCCTGACCTGGAAACGGAACCGGACCCGGACCCGGACCCGGACCCGGACTCGGACCCGGACCCGGACCCGGACCCGGACCCTGACACGGACACGGACACGGAACCTGACCTGGACCCAGACCCGGACCGTGACCCTGACCCTGACTCTGACCCTGACCCTGACCCTGACCCTGACCCGGACCCGGACCCGGATCCTGACCCTGACCCTGACCCTCACCCTGAACCTGACCCGGACCCGGACCCAGACCCGGACCCTGACACGGACCCGGACGCTGACACCGGCCCGGACCCTGACACTGACCCTGAAACTGACACCGACCCGGATCCGGACCCTGACACGGACCCGGACCCGGACACGGACACGGACACGGACCCTTACCCGGACACGGACACGGACACGGATCCTGACCCTGACCCTGACCCTGACCCTGACCCAGATCCGGACCCGGACCCAGACCCGGACTAGAATCCTGACCCCGGACCCGGACCCGGACCCTGACCCGGACCCGGACCCTGACTCTGACACTGACCCTGAAACTGACACGGACACGGACACGGACACGGACCCTGACACGGACCCGGACCTGGACCCTGATCCGGACCAGGACCGGGACCCTCACCCAGACCCAGATTCGGACCCGGACCTGGACCCGGACCCGGACCTCGACCCGGACCCGGACCCTGACCCTGACCCTGACCCGGACCCAGACCCTGACCCGGACCCGGACCATGACCCGGATCCTGACTCTGACCCTAACCCTGACCCTGACCCTGACCCGGACCCGGAACCGGACCCGGATCCTGACCCTGAACCTGACCCTGAACCTGACCCTGAACCTGAACCTGACCCGGACCCGGACCCGGACCCGGACCCTGACACGGCCCGGACCCTGACACTGACCCTGAAACTGACACCGACCCGGATCTGGACCCTGACCCGGACACGGACACGGACACGGACACGGACCTTTACCCGGACCCGGACACGGACCCGGATCCTGACCCTGACCCTGACCATGACCCTGACCCTGACCCAGATCCGGACCCGGACCCTGACCCGGACCCGGACCCTGACTCTGACACTGACCCTGAAACTGACACGGACCCGGACACGGACACGGACCCTGACCCGGACCCGGACCTGGACCCTGACCCGGACAAAGACCCGGACCCCGACCCGGACCTGGACCCGGACCCGGACCCTGACCCGGACCCGGACCCGGACCCTGACCCTGACCCGGACCCGGACACGGACACGGACATGGACATGGACACGGACCCTTACCCGGACCCGGACATGGACCCGGATCCGGACCCTGACCCTGACCCTGACCCTGACCCAGATCCGGACCTGGACCCGGAACCTGACCTGGACAAAGACCTGGACCGTGACCCGGACCCTGACTCTGACCCTGACCCTGACCCTGACCCGGACCCTGACTCTGACCCTGACCCTGACCCTGACCCTGACCCTGACCCTGACCCTGACCCTCACCCTGACCCTCACCCTGAACCTGACCCAGACACGGACACGGACACGGACACGGACACGGACACGGACACGGACACGGACCCTTACCCGGACCCGGACATGGACCCGGATCTGGACCCTGACCCTGACCCTGACCCTGACCCAGATCCGGACCCGGACCTAGACCCGGACCCGGACTAGAATCCTGACCCCGGACCCGGACCCGGACCCTGACCCGGACCCGGATCTGGACCCTGACCCGGACCAGGACCCGGACCATCACCAAGACCCGGACCCGGACCCTGACTCTGACCCTGACCCTGACCCTGACCCGGACCCGGACACTGACCCAGACCCGGACCCTGACCCGGACGTGGACCCGGACACTGACCCTGATCTGGAAACCGAACCGGACCCGGACCCGGACCCGGACCCGGACCCAGACCCGGACCCGGACCCGGACCCTGACACGGACCCTGACCCTGACCCTGACCCTGACCCTGACCCGGATCCGGACCCGGACCTGGACCCGGACCCGGACCCGGACCCGGACAAGAATCCTGACCCTGGAGCCGGAGCCGGACCCTGACTCTGACTGGACCCGGACCCGGACCTGGACCTGGATACTGACACTGACGCGGACCCGGACCCGTACCTGGACCCGGACCCAGACCCTCACCCAGACCCGGACCCAGACCCGGACTCGGATCCTGACCCTGACCCGGACCCGGACCTGGACCCGGACCCGGACCCTGACCCGGACCCTGACCCGGACCCGGACCCGGACACGGACACGGACATGGACATGGACACGGACCCTTACCCGGACCCGGACATGGACCCGGATCCGGACCCTGACCCTGACCCTGACCCTGACCCAGATCCGGACCTGGACCCGGAACCTGACCTGGACAAAGACCTGGACCGTGACCCGGACCCTGACTCTGACCCTGACCCTGACCCTGACCCGGACCCTGACTCTGACCCTGACCCTGACCCTGACCCTGACCCTGACCCTGACCCTGACCCTCACCCTGACCCTCACCCTGAACCTGACCCAGACACGGACACGGACACGGACACGGACACGGACACGGACACGGACACGGACCCTTACCCGGACCCGGACATGGACCCGGATCTGGACCCTGACCCTGACCCTGACCCTGACCCAGATCCGGACCCGGACCTAGACCCGGACCCGGACTAGAATCCTGACCCCGGACCCGGACCCGGACCCTGACCCGGACCCGGATCTGGACCCTGACCCGGACCAGGACCCGGACCATCACCAAGACCCGGACCCGGACCCTGACTCTGACCCTGACCCTGATCCTGACCCGGACCCGGACACTGACCCAGACCCGGACCCTGACCCGGACGTGGACCCGGACACTGACCCTGATCTGGAAACCGAACCGGACCCGGACCCGGACCCGGACCCAGACCCGGACCCGGACCCGGACCCTGACACGGACCCTGACCCTGACCCTGACCCTGACCCTGACCCGGATCCGGACCCGGACCTGGACCCGGACCCGGACCCGGACCCGGACAAGAATCCTGACCCTGGAGCCGGAGCCGGACCCTGACTCTGACTGGACCCGGACCCGGACCTGGACCTGGATACTGACACTGACGCGGACCCGGACCCGTACCTGGACCCGGACCCAGACCCTCACCCAGACCCGGACCCAGACCCGGACTCGGATCCTGACCCTGACCCGGACCCGGACCTGGACCCGGACCCGGACCCTGACCCGGACCCTGACCCGGACCCGGACCCGGACCCAGACCCGGTCCCGGACCCGGACCCGGACCCGGACCCGGACCCTTACCCGGACCCGGACCCGGACCCAGACCCTTATCTGGACCCGGACCCGGACCCGGACCCGGACCCGGACCCGTTCCCGGACCCGGACCCGGACCCGGACCCGTACCCAGAAATGGACCCTTACCCGGACACGCACACGGACCCGGACAAGGACCCGGACCCCGACCCGGACCGTTACCCGGACCCGGACCCGGACCCGGACCCTTACCCGGACCCGGACCCGGACCCGGAACCGGACCCGGAACCGGATCCTTACCCGGACCCGGACCCGGACCCGGACCCGGACCTGGACCCGGACCCGGACCCGGACCCGGTCCCTTACCCGGACCCGGACCCGGACCCAGACCCGGACCCGGACCCGGACCCGGACCCGGAGCCGGACCCAGACCCGGAGCCGGACCCGGACCCTTACCCGGACCCGGACCCTTACCCGGACCCGGACCCGGACCCGGACCCGGACCCGGACCCTTACCCGGACCCGGACCCGGACCCGGAACCGGACCCGGACCCGGACCCGGACCCGGACCCGGACCCGGACCCTTACCCTGACCCAGACCCGGACCCGGACCCGGACCCGGACCTGGACCCGGACCCGGACCCGGACCCGGACCCGGACCCAGACCCGGACCCTTACCCGGACCCGGACCCGGACCCGGACCCGGACCCGGACCCGGACCCTTACCCGGACCCGGACCCGGACCCGGACCCGGACCTGGACCCGGACCCGTACCCAGATACGGACCCTTACCCGGACACGCACACGGACCCGTACCCGGACCCGGACCCGGACCCGGACCGTTACCCGGACCCGGACCCGGACCCGGATCCTTACCCGGACCCGGAACCGGAACCGGACCCTGAACCGGATCCTTACCCGGACCCGGACCCGGACCCGGACCCGGACCCGGACCCGGACCCGGACCCGGACCCGGACCCAGACCCGGACCCTTACCCGGACCCGGACCCGGACCCGGACCCGGACCCGGACCCTTACCCGGACCCGGACCCGGACCCTTACCCGGACCCGGACCCGGACCTGGACCCGGACCCCGACCCGGAACCGGACCCGGAACCGAACCCTTACCCGGACCCGGACCCGGACCCAGACCCTGACCCTTACCCGGACCCGGACCCGGACCCGGACCCGGACCCGGACCCGGACCCAGACACGGACCCGGACACGGACGCGGACACGGACACGGACACGGACCCGGACCCGGACACGGACCCGGACGCTTACCCGGAGCCGGACACGGACCCGGACATGGACCCGGACCCTTACCCGGACCGGGACCCAGACCCGGACCCGGACCCGGAACCTTACCCGGACCCGGACCCGGACCCGGACCCGGACCCGGACCCGGACCCGGACCCGGACCTTTACCCGGACCCGGAACCGGACCCGGACCCTTACCCGGACCCGGACCCGGACCCGGACCCGGACCCTTACCCGGACCCGGACCCGGACCCTTACCCGGACCCGGACCCGGACCTGGACCCGGACCCCGACCCGGAACCGGACCCGGAACCGGTCCCTTACCCGGACCCTTACCCGGACCCGGACCCGGACCCGGACCCGGACCCAGACACGGACCCGGACACGGACGCGGACACGGACACGGACACGGACACGGACCCGGACGCTTACCCGGAGCCGGACACGGACCCGGACATGGACCCGGACCCTTACCCGGACCCGGACCCGGACCCGGACCCGGACCCGGACCCGGAACCTTACCCGGACCCGGACCCGGACCCGGACCCGGACCCGGACCCGGACCTGGACCCGGACCCGGACCCGGACCCGGAGCCGGAGCCGGACCCGGACCCTTACCCGGACCCGGACCCGGACCCGGACCCGGACCCGGACCCGGACCCGGACCTTTACCCGGACCCGGACCCGGACCCGGACCCGGACCCGGACCCGGACCCGGACCCTTACCCTGACCCGGACCCGGACCCGGACCCGGACCCTTACCCGGACCCGGACCCGGACCCAGACCCTTATCTGGACCCGGACCCGGACCCGGACCCGGACCCGGACCCGGACCCGTTCCCGGACCCGGACCCGGACCCGGACCCGTACCCAGAAACGGACCCTTACCCGGACACGCACACGGACCCGGACAAGGACCCGGACCCGGACCCGGACCGTTACCCGGACCCGGACCCGGACCCGGACCCTTACCCGGACCCGGACCCGGACCCGGAACCGGACCCGGAACCGGATCCTTACCCGGACCCGGACCCGGACCCGGACCCGGACCTGGACCCGGACCCGGACCCAGACCCGGACCCTTACCCGGACCCGGACCCGGACCCTTACCCGGACCCGGACCCGGACCCTTACCCGGACCCGGACCCGGACCCGGACCTGGACCCGGACCCCGACCCGGAACCGGACCCGGAACCGGACCCCGACCCGGACCCGTACCCGGAACCTTACCCGGACCCGGACCCGGACCCGGACCCGGACCCGGACCCGGACCCGGACCCGGACCTTTACCCGGACCCGGACCCGGACCCGGACCCGGACCCGGACCCGGACCCGGACCCGGACCCGGACCCAGACCCGGACCCTTACACGGACCCGGACCCGGACCCGGACCCGGACCCGGACCTTTACCCGGAACCGGAACCGGAACCGGACCCGGACCCGGACCCGGACCCGGACCCGGACCCGGAGCCGGACCCGGACCCTTACCCGGACCCGGACCCTTACCCGGACCCGGAACCGGACCCGGACCTGGACCCGGACCCGGACCCGGACCTGGACCCGGACCCGTACCCAGAAACGGACCCTTACCCGGACACGCACACGGACCCGGACCCGGACCCGGACCCGGACCCGGACCGTTACCCGGACCCGGACCCTGACCCTGACCCTGACCCTGACCCTGACCCGGACCCTGACTCTGACCCTGACCCTGACCCTGACCCTGACCCTGACCCTGACCCTGACCCTGACCCTCACCCTGAACCTGACCCAGACACGGACACGGACACGGACACGGACACGGACACGGACCCTTACCCGGACCCGGACATGGACCCGGATCTGGACCCTGACCCTGACCCTGACCCTGACCCAGATCCGGACCCGGACCTAGACCCGGACCCGGACTAGAATCCTGACCCTGGACCCGGACCCGGACCCTGACCCGGACCCGGATCTGGACCCTGACCCGGACCAGGACCCGGACCATCACCAAGACCCAGACCCGGACCCGGAAGCGGACCTGGACCCGGACCCGGACACTGACCCAGACCCGGACCCTGACCCGGACGTGGACCCGGAAACTGACCCTGATCTAGAAACCGAACCGGACCCGGACCCGGACCCGGACCCAGACCCGGACCCGGACCTGGACCCTGACACGGACCCTGACCCTGACCCTGACCCTGACCCTGACCCGGATCCGGACCCGGACCCGGACCCGGACCCGGACCCGGACCCGGACAAGAATCCTGACCCTGGAGCCGGAGCCGGACCCTGACCCTGACTGGACCCGGACCCGGACCTGGACCTGGATACTGACACTGACGCGGACCCGTACCCGTACCCGTACCTGGACCCGGACCCAGACCCTCACCCAGACCCGGACCCAGACCCGGACTCGGATCCTGACCCTGACCCGGACCCGGACCTGGACCCGGACCCGGACCCTGACCCGGACCCTGACCCTGACCCGGACCCGGACCCAGACCCGGTCCCGGACCCGGACCCGGACCCGGACCCGGACCCGGACCCGGACCCGGACCCTGACACGGACACGGACACGGACCCTGACCCGGACCCGGACACGGAACCTGACCTGGACCCAGACCCGGACCGTGACCCGGACCCTGACTCTGACCCTGACCCTGACCCTGACCCTGACCCGGACACGGACCCGGATCCTGACCCTGACCCTGACCCTCACCCTGAACCTGACCCGGACCCAGACCCGGACCCGGACCCTGACACGGACCCGGACGCTGACACGGGCCCGGACCCTGACACTGACCCTGAAACTGACACCGACCCGGATCCGGACCCTGACCCTGACCCGGACACGGACACGGACACGGACACGGACACGGACCCTTACCCGGACCCGGACACGGACACGGACACGGATCCTGACCCTGACCCTGACCCTGACCCTGACCCAGATCCGGACCCGGACCCAGACCCGGACTAGAATCCTGACCCCGGACCCTGACCCGGACCCGGACCCTGACCCGGACCCGGACCCTGACTCTGACACTGACCCTGAAACTGACACGGACATGGACACGGACCCTGACACGGACCCGGACCTGGACCCTGATCCGGACCAGGACCCGGACCCTCACCCAGACCCAGACCCGGTCCCGGACCCGGACCCGGACCCGGACCCGGATCCTGACCCTGACCTGGAAACGGACCCGGACCCGGACCCGGACCCGGACCCGGACCCTGACCCTGACCCTGACCATGACCCTGAACCTGACCCGGACTCGGACCCGGACACGGACCTGGACCCGGACCCTGACACGGACACGGACGCTGACACGGACCCGGACTCTGACACTCACCCTGAAACTGACACCGACCCGGATCCGGACCCTGACCCTGACCCAGACACGGACACGGACACGGACACGGACACAGACACGGACACGGACCCTTACCCGGACACGGACATGGACCCAGATCCGGACCCTGACCCTGACCCTGACCCAGATCCGGACCCGGACCGAGACCCGGACACGGACTAGAATCCTGACCCCGGACCCGGACCCGGACCCGGACCCGGACCGGGACCCGGACCCGGACCCGGACCCTGACCCGGACCCCGACCCTGACCCTGACACTGACCCTGAAACTGACACGGACCAGGACCCGGACCCGGACCCTGACCCGGACCCGGACCCGGACCTGGACCCTGACCCGGACATGGACCCGGACCCGGACCCTGACCCGGACCCTGACCAAGACCTGGACCCGGACCCGGACCCTGAACCAGACCCTGACTCTGACACTGAGCCTGAAACTGACCCAGACCCGGACCCGGATCCTGACCCTGACCTTGAAACGGAACCGGACCCGGACCCGGACCAGGACCCGGACCCGGACCCAGACCCGGACCCTGACACGGACCCGGACGCTGACCCGGACCCGGACCCGTACCTGGACCCGGACCCGGACCGTGACCCGGACCCTGACTCTGACCCGGACCCTGACCCGGACCCGGACCCGGACCCGGACCCAGACCGGGACTCGGATCCTGACCCTGGACCCGGACCCGGACCCGGACCCGGACCCGGACACAGACCCGGACCCAGACCCGGACCCGGACCCTGACCCGGACGTGGACCCGGACACTGACCCTGACCGTGACCTGGATACTGACTCTGACGCGGACCCGGACCCGGACCCGGACCTGGACCCGGACCCGGACCCGGACCCTCACCCAGACCCGGACCCGGACCCGGACCCGGACTCGGATCCTGACCCTGACCCTGACCCGGACCCGGACCCGGACCCGGACCTGGACACGGACCCGGACCCTGATCCGGAACCGGACCCGGACCCGGAACCGGACCCTGACCCTGAACCGGACCCTGACTCTGACACTGACCCTTACCCTGACCCGGACCAAGACCCGGTCCCGGACCCGGACCCGGATCCTAACCCTGACCTGGAAACGGACCCGGACCCGGACCCGGACCCGGACCCGGACCCGGACCCGGACCCAGACCAGGACCCGGACCCTGACATGGACCCGGACCCTGACCCGGACCCGGACCCGTACCCGGACCTTGACCCGGACCCGGACCGTGACCCGGACCCTGACTCTGACCCTGACCCTGACCCGGACCCGGTCACGGATCCTGACCCTCACCCTGACCCTCACCCTGAACCTGACCCGGACTCGGACCCGGACCCGGACCCGGACTCGGACCCGGACCCGGACCCGGACCCGGACCCGGACACGGACCCTGACACGGACACGGACTCTGACACTCACCCTGAAACTGACACCGACCCGGATCCGGCCCGGACACGGACACGGACACAGACACGGACACGGACCCTTACCCGGACACGGACATGGACCCGCATCCGGACCCTGACCCTGACCCTGACCCTTACCCAGATCCGGACCCGGACCCAGACCCGGACCCGGACTAGAATCCTGACCCCGGACCCGGACCCGGACCCGGACCCGGACCCGGACCCTGACCCGGACCCGGACCCTGACAATGACACTGACCCTGAAACTGACACGGACCCGGACCCGGACCCGGACCCGGACCCTGACCCGGACCCGGACCTGGACCCTGACCCGGACCAAGACCCGGACCCCGACCCGGACCTGGACCCGGACCCGGACCCTGACACGGACCCTGACACGGACCCGGACCCTGACTCTGACACTGACCCTGAAACTGACACTGACCCGGACCCAGAACCTGACACGGACCCTCACCCAGACCCGGATCCGGACCCGGACCCGGACCCGGACCCGGACCCGGACCCTGACCAGGACGCGGACCCGGACCGTGACCCAGACCCTGACTCTGACCCTGACCCTGACCCTGACCCTGACCCTGACCTGGACCCAGGCCCGGATCCTGACCCTGACCCTGACCCTGACCCTGACCCTGACCCTGACCCTGACCCGGACCCGGACCCGGACCCCGACCCGGACCCTGACACGGACACGGACGCTGACCCGGACCCGGACCCTGACACTGACCCTGAAACTGACACCGACCCGGATCTGGACCCTGACCCGGACCCGGACCCGGACACGGACACGGACCCGGACCCAGACCCGGACCCGGACCCTGACTCTGACCCTGACCCGGACCCGGTCCCGGATCCTGACCCTGACCCTGACCCTGACCCTGAACCTGACCCGGACTCGGACCCGGACCCGGACCTGGACCCGGACCCTGACACGGACACGGACGCTGACACGGACCCGGACTCTGACACTCACCCTGAAACTGACACCGACCCGGATCCGGACCCTGACCCGGACACGGACACGGACACGGACACGGACACAGACACGGACACGGACCCTTACCCGGACACGGACATGGACCCAGATCCGGACCCTGACCCTGACCCTGACCCTGACCCAGATCCGGACCCGGACCGAGACCCGGACCCGGACTAGAATCCTGACCCCGGACCCGGAACCGGACCCGGACCCTGACCCGGACCCCGACCCTGACTCTGACACTGACCCTGAAACTGACACGGACCCGGACCCGGACCCGGACCCGGACCCTGACCCGGACCCGGACCTGGACCCTGACCCGGACCAAGACCCGGACCCGGACCCGGACCTGGACCCGGACCCGGACCCTGACCCGGACCCTGACCCAGACCTGGACCCGGACCCGGACCCTGAACCAGACCCTGACTCTGACACTGACCCAGACCCGGACCCGGATCCTGACCCTGACCTTGAAACGGAACCGGAACCGGACCCGGACCAGGACCCGGACCCGGACCCAGACCCGGACCCTGACACGGACCTGGACCCTGACCCGGACCCGGACCTGGACCCGGACCCGGACCGTGACCCGGACCCTGACTCTGACCCGGACCCTGACCCGGACCCGGACCCGGACCCGGACCCAGACCCGGACTCGGATCCTCACCCTGGACCCGGACCCGGACCCGGACCCGGACCCGGACACAGACCCGGACCCAGACCCGGACCCGGACCCTTACCCGGACGTGGACCCGGACACTGACCCTGACCGTGACCTGGATACTGACTCTGACGCGGACGCGGACCCGGACCTGGACCCGGACCCGGACCCGGACTCTTACCCAGACCCGGACCCGGACCCGGACCCGGACTCGGATCCTGACCCTGACCCTGACCCGGACCCGGACCCGGACCTGGACACGGACCCGGACCCTGATCCGGAACCGGAACCGGACCAGGAACCGGACCCTGACCCTGAACCGGACCCTGACTCTGACACTGACCCTGAAACTGACCCGGACCTGGACCCAGACCCGGATCCTGACCCTCACCCTTACCCTGATCCGGACCAAGACCCGGTCCCGGACCCGGACCCGGATCCTAACCCTGACCTGGAAACGGACCCAGACCCGGACCCGGACCCGGACCCGGACCCAGACCAGGACCCGGACCCTGACACGGACCCGGACCCTGACCCGGACCCGGACCCGTACCCGGACCTTGACCCATACCCGGACCGTGACCCGGACCCTGACTCTGACCCTGACCCTGACCCGGACCCGGTCCCGGATCCTGACCCTCACCCTGACCCTCACCCTGAACCTGACCCGGACTCGGACCCGGACCCGGACCCGGACCCGGACCCGGACCCGGACCCTGACACGGACACGGATGCTGACACGGACCCGGACTCTGACACTCACCCTGAAACTGACACCGACCCGGATCCGGACCCAGACCCGGACACGGACCCGGACACGGACACGGACACAGACATGGACACGGACCCTTACCCGGACCCCGACATGGACCCGGATCCGGACCCTGACCCTGACCCTGACCCTGACCCAGATCCAGACCCGGACCCGGAACCTGACCTGGACACAGACCCGGACCGTGACCCGGACCCTGACTCTGACCCTGACCCTGACCCTGACCCGGACCCTGACTCTGACCCTGACCCTGACCCTGACCCTCACCCTGACCCTCACCCTGACCCTCACCCTGAACCTGACCCGGACACGGACACGGACACGGACACGGACACGGACACGGACACGGACCTGGACCCTGACCCGGACCAGGACCCAGACCCTCACCCAGACCCGGACCCTGACCCTGACCGGACCCCGACCCGGACCTTGACCTGGATACTGACTCTGATGCGGACCCGGACCCAGACCTGGACTCGGACCCGGATCCGGACCCTCACCCAGACCCAGACCCGGACCCAGACCCGGACCCGGACTCGGATCCTGACCCTGACCCTGACCCTGACCCGGACCCGGACCCGGACCTGGACCCGGCACCGGACCCTGACCCGGACCCGGACCCGGACCCGGACCCGGACTCTGACCCTGAACCGGACCCTGACTCTGACACTGAACCTGAAACTGACCCGGAGCTGGACCCAGACCCGGATCCTGACCCTGACCATTACCCTGACCCGGACCAAGACCCGGTCCTGGACACGGACACGGACCTGGACCCGGACACGGACCCGGACCCGGAACCTGACACGGACCCGGACCCTGACACGGACTCGGACCCGGACCCTGACCAGGACCCGGACCCGGACCGTGACCCGGACCCTGACTCTGACCCTGACCCTGACCCTGACCCTGACCCGGACCCTGACCCGGATCCTGACCCTGACCCTGACCCTGACCCTGACCCTGAACCTGACCCGGACCCGGACCCGGACCCGGACCCGGACCCTGACACGGACCCGGACGCTGACACGGACCCGGACCCTGACACTGACCCTGAAACTGACACCGACCCGGATCCGGACCCTGACCCTGACCCTGACCCGGACACGGACACGGACACGGACCCTTACCCGGACCCGGACACAGACCCGGATCCTGATCCTGACCCAGACCCTGACCCTGACCCAGATCCGGACCCGGACCTGGACCCGGACCCGGACTAGAATCCTGACCCCGGATCCGGACCCGGACCCTGACCCGGACCCGGACCCTGACTCTGACACTGACCGTGAAACTGACACGGACCCGGACCCGGAACCTGACACGGACCCGGACCTGGACCTGGACCCGGACCAGGACCCGGACCCTCACCCAGACCCGGATCCGGACCCGGACTCGGACCTGGACCCGGACCCGGACCGTGACCCAGACCATGACTCTGACCCTGACCCTGACCCTGACCCTGACCCGGACCCGGACCCTGACACGGACCCGGACATTGACACGGACCCGGACCCTGACACTGACCCTGAAACTGACACCGACCCGGATCTGGACCCTGACCCGGACCCGGACCCGGACCCGGACACAGACACGGACCCTTACCCGGACCCGGACCCGGACACGGATCCTGACCCTGAACCTGAACCTGACCCTGACCCAGATCCGGACCCGGACCCGGACCCGGACCCTGACACGGACCCGGACCTGGACCCTGACCCGGACCAGGACCCAGACCCTCACCCAGACCCGGCCCCTGACCCGGACCCAGACCCGGACACTGACCCGGACGCGGACCCGGACACTGACCCTGACCGTGACCGTGACCCTGACCCTGACCCTGACCCTGACCCGCATCCGGAACCTGACTCTGACCCTGACAATGACACTGACACGGACCCGGACCCGGACCAGGACCCTGACCCTGACCCAGATCCGGACCCGGACCCGGACCCGGACCCGGACACGGACCCGGACACGGACCCGGACCCGGACCCGGACCCGGACCCGGACCCGGACCCGGACCCGGAACCGGAACCGGATCCGGATCCTGACCCAGACCCGGAACCGGACCCGGACCCGGACCCGGACCCGGACCCGGACCCGGACACTGACCCTGACCGTGACCCTGACCCTGACCCTGACCCGGATCCGGACCCTGACTCTGACCCTGACAATGACACTGACACGGACCCGGACCCGGACCCGGACTCGGACCCGGACCCGGACCCGGAACCAGACCCGGACCCTGATCCTGACCGGACCCCGACCCGGACCTTGACTTGGATACTGATTCTGACACGGACCCGGACCCGGACCTGGACCTGGACCCGGACCCGGGCCCGGACCCTCACCCAGACCCGGACCCGGACCCGGACCCGGACTCAGATCCTGACCCTGACCCTGACCCGGACCCGGACCCGGACCCGGACCCGTACCCGGACCCGGACCCTGACCCGGACCCGGACCCGGACCCTGACCCTGACCCGGAACCGGACCCTGACCCTGAACCGGACCCTGACTCTGACACTGACCCTAAAGCTGAGCCGGACCTGGACCCAGACCCGGATCCTGACCCTGACCCTGACCCTTACCCTGACCCGGACCAAGACCCTGTCCCGGACCCAGACCCGGATCCAGACCCTGACCTCGAAACGGAACCGGACCCGGACCTGGACCCGGACCCGGACCCGGACCCGGACCCGGACCCGGACCCGGACCCGGACACGGACCCGGACCCTGACACGGACCCGGACCCTGAACCGGACCCGGACCCGTACCCTGACCAGGACCCGGACCCGGACCGTGACCCGGACCCTGACTCTGACCCTGACCCTGACCCTGACCCTGACCCTGACCCGGACCCGGACCCAGATCCTGACCCTGACCCTGACCCTCACCCTGAACCTGACCCGGACCCGGACCCGGACCCGGACCCGGACCCGGACCCTGACACGGACCAGGACGCTGACACGGACCCGGACCCTGGCACTGACCCTGAAACTGACACCGACCCGGATCCGGACCCTGACCTGGACCCGGACCCGGACACGGACACGGACCCTTACCCGGACACGGACACGGATCCTGACCCTGACCCTGACCCTGACCCTGACCCTGACCCAGATCCGGACCCGGACCCGGACCCGCACTCGGATTAGAATCCTGACCCCGGACCCGGACCCGGACCCTGACCCGGACCCGGACCCTGACTCTGACACTGACCGTGAAACTGACACGGACCCGGACCCGGACCCTAACCCGGACCTGGACCCAGACCCGGATCCGGACCCGGACCCGGACCCGGACCTGGACCCGGACCCGGACCCTGACCCGGACCCGGACCCGGACCCGGACCCTGACCCGGACCCGGACCCGGACCGTGACCCGGACCCTGACTCTGACCCTGACGCTGACCCTGACCCTGACCCTGACCCGGACCCGGACCCTGACTCTGACCCTGACCCTGACCCTGACCCTGACCCTGACCCTGACCCGGACCCGGACCCGGACCCGGATCCTGACCCTGACCCTGACCCAGAACCTGAACCTGACCCGGATCCGGACCCGGACCCGGACCCGGACCCGGACCCTAACACGGACCCGGACGCTGACACGGACCCGGACCCTGACCCTGACCCTGAAAATGACACCGACCCGGATCTGGACCCTGACACGGACACGGACACGGACACGGACACGGACACGGACCCTTACCCGGACCCAGACACGGACCCGGATACTGACCCTGACCCTGACCCTGACCCTGACCCTGACCCTGACCCTGACCCTGACCCTGACCCTGACCCAGATCCGGACCCGGACCCGGACCCGGACCCGGACTAGAATCCTGACCCCGGACCCGGACCCAGACCCTGACCCGGACCCGGACCCTGACCAGGACCCGGACCCGGACCGTGACCCGGACCCTGACTCTGACCCTGACCCTGACCCTGACCCTGACCCGGACCCTGACCCGGATCCTGACCCTGACCCTGACCCTGACCCTGACCCTGAACCTGACCCGGACCCGGACCCGGACCCGGACCCGGACCCTGACACGGACCCGGACGCTGACACGGACCCGGACCCTGACACTGACCCTGAAACTGACACCGACCCGGATCCGGACCCTGACCCTGACCCTGACCCGGACACGGACACGGACACGGACACGGACACGGACACGGACACGGACCCTTACCCGGACCCGGACACAGACCCGGATCCTGATCCTGACCCAGACCCTGACCCTGACCCAGATCCGGACCCGGACCTGGACCCGGACCCGGACTAGAATCCTGACCCCGGATCCGGACCCGGACCCTGACCCGGACCCGGACCCTGACTCTGACACTGACCGTGAAACTGACACGGACCCGGACCCGGAACCTGACACGGACCCGGACCTGGACCTGGACCCGGACCAGGACCCGGACCCTCACCCAGACCCGGATCCGGACCCGGACTCGGACCTGGACCCGGACCCGGACCGTGACCCAGACCATGACTCTGACCCTGACCCTGACCCTGACCCTGACCCGGACCCGGACCCTGACACGGACCCGGACATTGACACGGACCCGGACCCTGACACTGACCCTGAAACTGACACCGACCCGGATCTGGACCCTGACCCGGACCCGGACCCGGACACAGACACGGACCCTTACCCGGACCCGGACCCGGACACGGATCCTGACCCTGAACCTGAACCTGACCCTGACCCAGATCCGGACCCGGACCCGGACCCGGACCCTGACACGGACCCGGACCTGGACCCTGACCCGGACCAGGACCCAGACCCTCACCCAGACCCGGCCCCTGACCCGGACCCAGACCCGGACACTGACCCGGACGCGGACCCGGACACTGACCCTGACCGTGACCGTGACCCTGACCCTGACCCTGACCCTGACCCGGATCCGGAACCTGACTCTGACCCTGACAATGACACTGACACGGACCCGGACCCGGACCAGGACCCTGACCCTGACCCAGATCCGGACCCGGACCCGGACCCGGACACGGACACGGACCCGGACCCGGACCCGGACCCGGACCCGGACCCGGACCCGGAACCGGAACCGGATCCGGATCCTGACCCAGACCCGGAACCGGACCCGGACCCGGACCCGGACCCGGACCCGGACCCGGACACTGACCCTGACCGTGACCCTGACCCTGACCCTGACCCGGATCCGGACCCTGACTCTGACCCTGACAATGACACTGACACGGACCCGGACCCGGACCCGGACTCGGACCCGGACCCGGACCCGGAACCAGACCCGGACCCTGATCCTGACCGGACCCCGACCCGGACCTTGACTTGGATACTGATTCTGACACGGACCCGGACCCGGACCTGGACCTGGACCCGGACCCGGGCCCGGACCCTCACCCAGACCCGGACCCGGACCCGGACCCGGACTCAGATCCTGACCCTGACCCTGACCCGGACCCGGACCCGGACCCGGACCCGTACCCGGACCCTGACCCGGACCCGGACCCGGACCCGGACCCGGACCCTGACCCTGACCCGGAACCGGACCCTGACCCTGAACCGGACCCTGACTCTGACACTGACCCTAAAGCTGAGCCGGACCTGGACCCAGACCCGGATCCTGACCCTGACCCTGACCCTTACCCTGACCCGGACCAAGACCCTGTCCCGGACCCAGACCCGGATCCAGACCCTGACCTCGAAACGGAACCGGACCCGGACCTGGACCCGGACCCGGACCCGGACCCGGACCCGGACCCGGACCCGGACCCGGACCCGGACCCGGACCCTGACACGGACCCGGACCCTGACTCTGACCCTGACCCTGACCCTGACCCTGACCCTGACCCGGACCCGGACCCAGATCCTGACCCTGACCCTGACCCTCACCCTGAACCTGACCCGGACCCGGACCCGGACCCGGACCCGGACCCGGACCCGGACCCTGACACGGACCAGGACGCTGACACGGACCCGGACCCTGGCACTGACCCTGAAACTGACACCGACCCGGATCCGGACCCTGACCTGGACCCGGACACGGACACGGACACGGACCCTTACCCGGACACGGACACGGATCCTGACCCTGACCCTGACCCTGACCCTGACCCAGATCCGGACCCGGACCCGGACCCGGACCCGCACTCAGATTAGAATCCTGACCCCGGACCCGGACCCGGACCCTGACCCGGACCCGGACCCTGACTCTGACACTGACCGTGAAACTGACACGGACCCGGACCCGGACCCTAACCCGGACCTGGACCCAGACCCGGATCCGGACCCGGACCCGGACCCGGACCTGGACCCGGACCCGGACCCTGACCCGGACCCGGACCCGGACCCTGACCCGGACCCGGACCCGGACCGTGACCCGGACCCTGACTCTGACCCTGACGCTGACCCTGACCCTGACCCTGACCCTGACCCGGACCCGGACCCTGACTCTGACCCTGACCCTGACCCTGACCCTGACCCTGACCCTGACCCGGACCCGGACCCGGACCCGGATCCTGACCCTGACCCTGACCCAGAACCTGAACCTGACCCAGATCCGGACCCGGACCCGGACCCGGACCCGGACCCTAACACGGACCCGGACGCTGACACGGACCCGGACCCTGACCCTGACCCTGAAAATGACACCGACCCGGATCTGGACCCTGACACGGACACGGACACGGACACGGACACGGACACGGACCCTTACCCGGACCCAGACACGGACCCGGATACTGACCCTGACCCTGACCCTGACCCTGACCCTGACCCTGACCTTGACCCTGACCCTGACCCTGACCCAGATCCGGACCCGGACCCGGACCCGGACCCGGACTAGAATCCTGACCCCGGACCCGGACCCAGACGCTGACCCGGACCCGGACCCTGACTCTGACACTGACCCTGAAACTGACACGGACCCGGACCCGGATCCTGACACGGACCCGGACCTGGACCCTGACCCGGACCCGGACCCGGACCCTCACCCAGACCCTCACCCAGACCCGGCCCCTGACCCGGACCCAGACCCGGACACTGACCCGGACGCGGACCCGGACACTGACCCTGACCGTGACCGTGACCCTGACCCTGACCCTGACCCTGACCCGGATCCGGAACCTGACTCTGACCCTGACAATGACACTGACACGGACCCGGACCCGGACCAGGACCCTGACCCTGACCCAGATCCGGACCCGGACCCGGACCCGGACCCGGACACGGACCCGGACACGGACACGGACCCGGACCCGGACATGGACACGGACCCGGACCCGGAACCGGAACCGGATCCGGATCCTGACCCAGACCCGGAACCGGACCCGGACCCGGACCCGGACCCGGACACTGACCCTGACCGTGACCCTGACCCTGACCCTGACCCAGATCCGGACCCTGACTCTGACCCTGACAATGACACTGACACGGACACGGACCCGGACCCGGACCCGGACCCGGACCCGGACCCGGACCCGGAACCAGACCCGGACCCTGACCCTGACCGGACCCGGACCCGGACCTTGACTTGGATACTGATTCTGACACGGACACGGACCCGGACCTGGACCTGGACCCGGACCCGGACCCGGACCCTCACCCAGACCCGGACCCGGACCCGGACCCGGACCCGGACCCGGACCCGGACCCGGACCCTGACCCGGACCCGGACCTGGACCCTGACCCTGACCCGGAACCGGACCCTGACCCTGAACCGGACCCTGACTCTGACACTGACCCTAAAGCTGAGCCGGACCTGGACCCAGACCCGGATCCTGACCCTGACCCTGACCCTTACCCTGACCCGGACCAAGACCCTGTCCCGGACCCAGACCCGGATCCAGACCCTGACCTCGAAACGGAACCGGACCCGGACCCGGACCCGGACCCGGACCCGGACCCAGACCCGGACCCGGACCCGGACCCTGACACGGACCTGGACCCTGAACCGGACCCGGACCCGTACCCTGACCAGGACCCGGACCCGGACCGTGACCCGGACCCTGACTCTGACCCTGACCCTGACCCTGACCCTGACCCTGACCCGGACCCGGACCCAGATCCTGACCCTGACCCTGACCCTCACCCTGAACCTGACCCGGACCCGGACCCGGACTCGGACCCGGACCCGGACCCGGACCCGGACCCTGACACGGACCAGGACGCTGACACGGACCCGGACCCTGGCACTGACCCTGAAACTGACACCGACCCGGATCCGGACCCTGACCTGGACCCGGACACGGACACGGACACGGACACGGACCCTTACCCGGACACGGACACGGATCCTGACCCTGACCCTGACCCTGACCCTGACCCAGATCCGGACCCGGACCCGGACCCGCACCCGGATTAGAATCCTGACCCCGGACCCGGACCCGGACCCTGACCCGGACCCGGACCCTGACTCTGACACTGACCGTGAAACTGACACGGACCCGGACCCGGACCCTAACCCGGACCTGGACCCAGACCCGGATTCGGACCCGGACCCGGACCCGGACCCGGACCCGGACCCTGACCCGGACCCGGACCCGGACCGTGACCCGGACCCTGACTCTGACCCTGACCCTGACCCTGACCCTGACCCTGACCCTGACCCGGACCCGGACCCGGACCCGGACCCGGATCCTGACCCTGACCCTGACCCTGACCCAGAACCTGAACCTGACCCGGACCCTGACTATGACCCTGACCCTGACCCTGACCCTGACCCTGACCCTGACCCTGACCCTGACCCTGACCCTGACCCGGACCCGGACCCGGACCCGGATCCTGACCCTGACCCTGACCCAGAACCTGAACCTGACCCGGATCCGGACCCGGACCCGGACCCGGAAACGGACCCGGACCCTAACACGGACCCGGACGCTGACACGGACCCGTTCCCTGACCCGGACCCTGAAAATGACACCGACCCGGATCTGGACCCTGACACGGACACGGACACGGACACGGACACGGACCCTTACCCGGACCCAGACACGGACCCGGATACTGACCCTGACCCTGACCCTGACCCTGACCCTGACCCTGACCCTGACCCTGACCCTGACCCTGACCCTGACCCTGACCCAGATCCGGACTCGGACCCGGACCCGGACCCGGACTAGAATCCTGACCCCGGACCCGGACCCGGACCCGGACCCTGACCCGGACCCGGACCCTGACTCTGACACTGACCCTGAAACTGACACGGACCCGGACCCGGATCCTGACACGGACCCGGACCTGGACCCTGACCCGGACCCGGACCCTCACCCAGACCCGGACCCGGACCCGGACCCGGACCCGGACTCGGATCCTGACCCTGACCCTGACCCTGACCCGGACCCGGACCCGGACCTGGAACCGGACCCGGACCCGGACCCTGACCCGGACCCGGACCCGGACCCGGACCCGGACTCTGACCCTGAACCGGACCCTGACTCTGACACTGACCCTGAAACTGACCCGGACCTGGACCCAGACCCGGATCCTGACCCTGACCATTACCCTGACCCGGACCAAGACCCGGTCCTGGACACGGACACGGACCTGGACCCGGACCCGGACCCGGACCCGGAACCTGACACGGACCCGGACCCTGACACGGACTCGGACCCGGACCCTGACCAGGACCCGGACCCGGACCGTGACCCGGACCCTGACTCTGACCCTGACCCTGACCCTGACCCTGACCCGGACCCTGACCCGGATCCTGACCCTGACCCTGACCCTCACCCTGAACCTGACCCGGACCCGGACCCGGACCCGGACCCGGACCCGGACCCGGACCCGGACCCGGACCCGGACCTGGACCCTGACACGGACCCGGACGCTGACACGGACCCGGACCCTGACACTGACCCTGAAACTGACACCGACCCGGATCCGGACCCTGACCCTGACCCTGACCCGGACACGGACACGGACACGGACACGGACACGGACACGGACACGGACCCTTACCCGGACCCGGACACGGACCCGGATCCTGATCCTGACCCAGACCCTGACCCTGACACAGATCCGGACCCGGACCTGGACCCGGACCCGGACTAGAATCCTGACCCCGGATCCGGACCCGGACCCTGACCCGGACCCGGACCCTGACTCTGACACTGACCGTGAAACTGACACGGACCCGGACCCGGAACCTGACACGGACCCGGACCTGGACCTGGACCCGGACCAGGACCCGGACCCTCACCCAGACCCCGATCCGGACCCGGACTCGGACCTGGACCCGGACCCGGACCGTGACCCAGACCATGACTCTGACTCTGACCCTGACCCTGACCCTGACCCGGACCCGGACCCGGACCCGGACCCTGACCCTGACCCTGAACCTGACCCGGACCCGGACCCGGACCCGGACCCGGACCCTGACACGGACCCGGACATTGATACGGACCCGGACCCTGACACTGACCCTGAAACTGACACCGACCCGGATCTGGACCCTGACCCGGACCCGGACCCGGACACGGACACAGACACGGACCCTTACCCGGACCCGGACCCGGACACGGATCCTGACCCTGAACCTGAACCTGACCCTGACCCAGATCCGGACCCGGACCCGGACCCGGACCCGGACCCGGACCCGGACCCGGACCCGGACCCGGACCCGGACCCGGATTAGAATCCTGACCCCGGACCCGGACCCGGACCCTGACCCGGACCCGGACCCTGACTCTGACACTGACCCTGAAACTGACACGGACCCGGACCCGGACCCTGACACGGACCCGGACCTGGACCCTGACCCGGACCAGGACCCAGACCCTCACCCAGACCCGGCCCCTGACCCGGACCCAGACCCGGACACTGACCCGGACGCGGACCCGGACACTGACCCTGACCGTGACCGTGACCCTGACCCTGACCCTGACCCTGACCCGGATCCGGAACCTGACTCTGACCCTGAAAATGACACTGACACGGACCCGGACCCGGACCAGGACCCTGACCCTGACCCAGATCCGGACCCGGACCCGGACCCGGACCCGGACCCGGACCCGGACCCGGACACGGACACGGACACGGACACGGACACGGACCCGGACCCGGACCCGGAACCGGAACCGGATCCGGATCCTGACCCAGACCCGGAACCGGACCCGGACCCGGACCCGGACCCGGACCCGGACCCGGACACTGACCCTGACCGTGACCCTGACCCTGACCCTGACCCGGATCCGGACCCTGACTCTTACCCTGACAATGACACTGACACGGACACGGACCCGGACCCGGACCCGGACCCGGACCCGGACCCGGACCCGGACCCGGACCCGGAACCAGACCCGGACCCTGACCCTGACCGGACCCCGACCCGGACCTTGACTTGGATACTGATTCTGACACGGACCCGGACCCGGACCCGGACCTGGACCTGGACCCGGACCCGGACCCGGACCCGGACCCTCACCCAGACCCGGACACGGACCCGGACCCGGACTCAGATCCTGACCCTGACCCTGACCCGGACCCGGACCCGGACCCGGACCCGGACCCGGACCCTGACCCGGACCCGGACCCGGACCCTGACCCTGACCCGGAACCGGACCCTGACCCTGAACCGGACCCTGACTCTGACACTGACCCTAAAGCTGAGCCGGACCTGGACCCAGACCCGGATCCTGACCCTGACCCTGACCCTTACCCTGACCCGGACCAAGACCCTGTCCCGGACCCAGACCCGGATCCAGACCCTGACCTCGAAACGGAACCGGACCCGGACCCGGACCCGGACCCGGACCCGGACCCGGACCCGGACCCGGACCCGGACCCGGACCCGGACCCGGACCCTGACACGGACCCGGACCCTGAACCGGACCCGGACCCGTACCCTGACCAGGACCCGGACCCGGACCCGGACCGTGACCCGGACCCTGACTCTGACCCTGACCCTGACCCTGACCCTGACCCTGACCCTGACCCGGACCCGGACCCAGATCCTGACCCTGACCCTGACCCTCACCCTGAACCTGACCCGGACCCGGACCCGGACCCGGACACGGACCCGGACACGGACCCTGACACGGACCAGGACGCTGACACGGACCCGGACCCTGGCACTGACCCTGAAACTGACACCGACCCGGATCCGGACCCTGACCTGGACCCGGACCCGGACACGGACACGGACCCTTACCCGGACACGGACACGGATCCTGACCCTGACCCTGACCCTGACCCTGACCCAAATCCGGACCCGGACCCGGACCCGCACCCGGATTAGAATCCTGACCCCGGACCCGGACCCGGACCCTGACCCGGACCCGGACCCTGACTCTGACACTGACCGTGAAACTGACACGGACCCGGACCCGGACACTAACCCGGACCTGGACCCAGACCCGGATCCGGACCCGGACCCGGACCCGGACCTGGACCCGGACCCTGACTCTGACCCTGACCCTGACCCTGACCCTGACCCTGACCCGGACCCGGACCCGGACCCGGATCCTGACCCTGACCCTGACCCTGACCCAGAACCTGAACCTGACCCGGACCCTGACTCTGACCCTGACCCTGACCCTGACCCTGACCCTGACCCTGACCCTGACCCGGACCCGGACCCGGACCCGGATCCTGACCCTGACCCTGACCCAGAACCTGAACCTGACCCGGATCCGGACCCGGACCCGGACCCGGACCCGGACCCGGACCCTAACACGGACCCGGACGCTGACACGGACCCGGACCCTGACCCTGACCCTGAAAATGACACCGACCCGGATCTGGACCCTGACACAGACACGGACACGGACACGGACACGGACCCTTACCCGGACCCAGACACGGACCCGGATACTGACCCTGACCCTGACCCTGACCCTGACCCTGACCCTGACCCTGACCCTGACCCTGACCCTGACCCAGATCCGGACCCGGACCCGGACCCGGACCCGGACTAGAATCCTGACCCCGGACCCGGACCCGGACCCGGACCCTGACCCGGACCCGGACCCTGACTCTGACACTGACCCTGAAACTGACACGGACCCGGACCCGGATCCTGACACGGACCCGGACCTGGACCCTGACCCGGACCAGGACCCGGACCCTCACCCAGACCCGGCCCCTGACCCGGACCCAGACCCGGACACTGACCCGGACGCGGACCCGGACACTGACCCTGACCGTGACCGTGACCCTGACCCTGACCCTGACCCTGACCCGGATCCGGAACCTGACTCTGACCCTGAAAATGACACTGACACGGACCCGGACCCGGACCAGGACCCTGACCCTGACCCAGATCCGGACCCGGACCCGGACCCGGACCCGGACCCGGACCCGGACCCGGACCCGGACACGGACACGGACACGGACACGGACACGGACCCGGACCCGGACCCGGAACCGGAACCGGATCCGGATCCTGACCCAGACCCGGACCCGGAC
This sequence comes from Arizona elegans, assembly GCA_022577455.1. Lineage (NCBI taxonomy): Eukaryota > Metazoa > Chordata > Lepidosauria > Squamata > Colubridae > Arizona > Arizona elegans. Next base: position 2,068,870 of record JAKOOJ010000026.1, read on the forward strand.
CCGGACCCGGACCCGGACCCGGACCCGGACCCGGACACTGACCCTGACCGTGACCCTGACCCTGACCCTGACCCGGATCCGGACCCTGACTCTTACCCTGACAATGACACTGACACGGACACGGACCCGGACCCGGACCCGGACCCGGACCCGGACCCGGACCCGGACCCGGAACCAGACCCGGACCCTGACCCTGACCGGACCCCGACCCGGACCTTGACTTGGATACTGATTCTGACACGGACCCGGACCCGGACCCGGACCTGGACCTGGACCCGGACCCGGACCCGGACCCGGACCCTCACCCAGACCCGGACACGGACCCGGACCCGGACTGAGATCCTGACCCTGACCCTGACCCGGACCCGGACCCGGACCCGGACCCGGACCCGGACCCTGACCCGGACCCGGACCCGGACCCTGACCCTGACCCGGAACCGGACCCTGACCCTGAACCGGACCCTGACTCTGACACTGACCCTAAAGCTGAGCCGGACCTGGACCCAGACCCGGATCCTGACCCTGACCCTGACCCTTACCCTGACCCGGACCAAGACCCTGTCCCGGACCCAGACCCGGATCCAGACCCTGACCTCGAAACGGAACCGGACCCGGACCCGGACCCGGACCCGGACCCGGACCCGGACCCGGACCCGGACCCGGACCCGGACCCGGACCCGGACCCGGACCCGGACCCTGACACGGACCCGGACCCTGAACCGGACCCGGACCCGTACCCTGACCAGGACCCGGACCCGGACCCGGACCGTGACCCGGACCCTGACTCTGACCCTGACCCTGACCCTGACCCTGACCCTGACCCTGACCCGGACCCGGACCCAGATCCTGACCCTGACCCTGACCCTCACCCTGAACCTGACCCGGACCCGGACCCGGACCCGGACACGGACCCGGACACGGACCCTGACACGGACCAGGACGCTGACACGGACCCGGACCCTGGCACTGACCCTGAAACTGACACCGACCCGGATCCGGACCCTGACCTGGACCCGGACCCGGACACGGACACGGACCCTTACCCGGACACGGACACGGATCCTGACCCTGACCCTGACCCTGACCCTGACCCAAATCCGGACCCGGACCCGGACCCGCACCCGGATTAGAATCCTGACCCCGGACCCGGACCCGGACCCTGACCCGGACCCGGACCCTGACTCTGACACTGACCGTGAAACTGACACGGACCCGGACCCGGACCCTAACCCGGACCTGGACCCAGACCCGGATCCGGACCCGGACCCGGACCCGGACCTGGACCCGGACCCTGACTCTGACCCTGACCCTGACCCTGACCCTGACCCTGACCCGGACCCGGACCCGGACCCGGATCCTGACCCTGACCCTGACCCTGACCCAGAACCTGAACCTGACCCGGACCCTGACTCTGACCCTGACCCTGACCCTGACCCTGACCCTGACCCTGACCCGGACCCGGACCCGGACCCAGATCCTGACCCTGACCCTGACCCAGAACCTGAACCTGACCCGGATCCGGACCCGGACCCGGACCCGGACCCGGACCCGGACCCTAACACGGACCCGGACGCTGACACGGACCCGGACCCTGACCCTGACCCTGAAAATGACACCGAACCGGATCTGGACCCTGACACGGACACGGACACGGACACGGACACGGACCCTTACCCGGACCCAGACACGGACCCGGATACTGACCCTGACCCTGACCCTGACCCTGACCCTGACCCTGACCCTGACCCTGACCCTGACCCTGACCCAGATCCGGACCCGGACCCGGACCCGGACCCGGACTAGAATCCTGACCCCGGACCCGGACCCGGACCCTGACCCGGACCCGGACCCTGACTCTGACACTGACCCTGAAACTGACACGGACCCGGACCCGGATCCTGACACGGACCCGGACCTGGACCCTGACCCGGACCAGGACCCGGACCCTCACCCAGACCCGGATGCGGACCCGGACTCGGACCTGGACCCGGACCCGGACCGTGACCCGGACCATGACTCTGACCCTGACCCTGACCCTGACCCTGACCCGGACCCGGACCCGGACCCGGACCCGGACCCTGACCCTGACCCTGACCCTGAACCTAACCCGGACCCGGACCCGGACCCGGACCCGGACCCGGACCCTGACACGGACCCGGACATTGACACGGACCCGGACCCTGACACTGACCCTGAAACTGACACCGACCCGGATCTGGACCCTGACACGGACCCGGACACGGAGCAGGACCCTGACCCTGACCCAGATCCGGACCCGGACCCGGGCCCGGACCCAGACCCGGACCCGGACCCGGACCCGGAACCGGATCCGGATCCTGAACCGGACCCGGAACCGGACCCGGACCCTGACTCTGACCCTGACAATGACACTGACACGGACCCGGACCCGGACCCGGACCCGGACCCGGACCCGGACCCGGACCCCGACCCGGACCCGGACACGGACCCGGACCCCGACCCGGACCCGGACACGGACCCGGACACGGACACGGACCCGGACCCGGACCCGGAACCGGAACCGGATCCGGATCCTGACGCAGACCCGGAACCGGACCCGGACCCGGACCCGGACCCGGACCCGGACCCGGACCCGGACCCGGACCCGGACACTGACCCTGACCGTGACCCTGACCCTGACCCTGACCCGGATCCGGACCCTGACTCTTACCCTAACAATGACACTGACACGGACACGGACCCGGACCCGGACCCGGACCCGGACCCGGACCCGGACCCGGACCCGGACCCGGACCCGGACCCGGAACCAGACCCGGACCCTGACCCTGATCGGACCCCGACCCGGACCTTGACTTGGATACTGATTCTGACACGGACCCGGACCCGGACCTTGACCTGGACCCGGACCCGGACCCGGACCCTCACCCAGACCCGGACCCGGACCCGGACCCGGACTCAGATCCTGACCCTGACCCTGACCCGGACCCGGACCCGGACCCGTACCCGTACCCGGACCCTGACCCGGACCCGGACCCGGACCCGGACCCTGACCCTGACCCGGAACCGGACCCTGACCCTGAACCGGACCCTGACTCTGACACTGACCCTAAAGCTGAGCCGGACCTGGACCCAGACCCGGATCCTGACCCTGACCCTGACCCTTACCCTGACCCGGACCAAGACCCTGTCCCGGACCCAGACCCGGATCCAGACCCTGACCTCGAAACGGAACCGGACCCGGACCCGGACCCGGACCCGGACCCGGACCCGGACCCGGACCCGGACCCGGACCCGGACCCGGACCCGGACCCGGACCCGGACCCTGACACGGATCCGGACCCTGACTCTTACCCTAACAATGACACTGACACGGACACGGACCCGGACCCGGACCCGGACCCGGACCCGGACCCGGACCCGGACCCGGACCCGGACCCGGACCCGGAACCAGACCCGGACCCTGACCCTGATCGGACCCCGACCCGGACCTTGACTTGGATACTGATTCTGACACGGACCCGGACCCGGACCTTGACCTGGACCCGGACCCGGACCCGGACCCTCACCCAGACCCGGACCCGGACCCGGACCCGGACTCAGATCCTGACCCTGACCCTGACCCGGACCCGGACCCGGACCCGTACCCGTACCCGGACCCTGACCCGGACCCGGACCCGGACCCGGACCCTGACCCTGACCCGGAACCGGACCCTGACCCTGAACCGGACCCTGACTCTGACACTGACCCTAAAGCTGAGCCGGACCTGGACCCAGACCCGGATCCTGACCCTGACCCTGAACCTTACCCTGACCCGGACCAAGACCCTGTCCCGGACCCAGACCCGGATCCAGACCCTGACCTCGAAACGGAACCGGACCCGGACCCGGACCCGGACCCGGACCCGGACCCGGACCCGGACCCGGACCCGGACCCGGACCCGGACCCGGACCCGGACCCGGACCCTGACACGGACCCGGACACTGAACCGGACCCGGACTCGTACCCTGACCAGGACCCAGACCCGGACCCGGACCGTGACCCGGACCCTGACTCTGACCCTGACCCTGACCCTGACCCTGACCCTGACCCGGACCCGGACCCAGATCCTGACCCTGACCCTGACCCTCACCCTGAACCTGACCCGGACCCGGACCCGGACCCGGACCCGGACACGGACACGAACCCTGAAACGGACCAGGACGCTGACACGGACCCGGACCCTGGCACTGACCCTGAAACTGACACCGACCCGGATCCGGACCCTGACCTGGACCCGGACCCGGACACGGACACGGACCCTTACCCGGACCCGGACCCGGACACTGACCCTGACCGTGACCCTGACCCTGACCCTGACCCGGATCCGGACCCTGACTCTTACCCTGACAATGACACTGACACGGACCCGGACCCGGACCCGGACCCGGACCCGGACCCGGACCCGGACCCGGACCCGGAACCAGACCCGGACCCTGACCCTGACCGGACCCCGACCCGGACCTTGACTTGGATACTGATTCTGACACGGACCCGGACCCGGACCTGGACCTGGACCCGGACCCGGACCCGGACCCTCACCCAGACCCGGACCCGGACCCGGACCCGGACTCAGATCCTGACCCTGACCCTGACCCGGACCCGGACCCGGACCCGGACCCGGACCCGGACCCTGACCCGGACCCGGACCCGGACCCGGACCCTGACCCTGACCCGGAACCGGACCCTGACCCTGAACCGGACCCTGACTCTGACACTGACCCTAAAGCTGAGCCGGACCTGGACCCAGACCCAGATCCTGACCCTGACCCTGACCCTTACCCTGACCCGGACCAAGACCCTGTCCCGGACCCAGACCCGGATCCAGACCCTGACCTCGAAACGGAAACGGACCCGGACCTGGACCCGGACCCGGACCCGGACCCGGACCCGGACCCGGACCCTGACTCTGACCCTGACCCTGACCCTGACCCTGACCCTGACCCTGACCCGGACCCGGACCCGGACCCAGATCCTGACCCTGATCCTGACCCTCACCCTGAACCTGACCCGGACCCGGACCCGGACCCGGACCCGGACCCGGACACGGACCCTGACACGGACCAGGACGCTGACACGGACCCGGACCCTGGCACTGACCCTGAAACTGACACCGACCCGGATCCGGACCCTGACCTGGACCCGGACCCGGACACGGACACGGACCCTTACCCGGACACGGACACGGATCCTGACCCTGACCCTGACCCTGACCCTGACCCAAATCCGGACCCGGACCCGGACCCGCACCCGGATTAGAATCCTGACCCCGGACCCGGACCCGGACCCTGACCCGGACCCGGACCCTGACTCTGACACTGACCGTGAAACTGACACGGACCCGGACCCGGACCCTAACCCGGACCTGGACCCAGACCCGGATCCGGACCCGGACCCGGACCCGGACCTGGACCCGGACCCGGACACTGACCCGGACCCGGACCCGGACACGGACACGGACCCTTACCCGGACACGGACACGGATCCTGACCCTGACCCTGACCCTGACCCTGACCCAAATCCGGACCCGGACCCGGACCCGCACCCGGATTAGAATCCTGACCCCGGATCCGGACCCGGACCCTGACCCGGACCCGGACCCTGACTCTGACACTGACCGTGAAACTGACACGGACCCGGACCCGGACCCTAACCCGGACCTGGACCCAGACCCGGATCCGGACCCGGACCCGGACCCGGACCTGGACCCGGACCCGGACACTGACCCGGACCCGGACCCGGACCCTGACCCGGACCCGGACCCGGACCGTGACCCGGACCCTGACTCTGACCCTGACCCTGACCCTGACCCTGACCCTGACCCGGACCCGGACCCGGACCCGGATCCTGACCCTGACCCTGACCCTGACCCAGAACCTGAACCTGACCCGGACCCTGACTCTGACCCTGACCCTGACCCTGACCCTGACCCTGACCCTGACCCTGACCCGGACCCGGACCCGGACCCGGATCCTGACCCTGACCCTGACCCAGAACCTGAACCTGACCCGGATCCGGACCCGGACCCGGACCCGGACCCGGACCCGGACCCTAACACGGACCCGGACGCTGACACGGACCCGGACCCTGACCCTGACCCTGAAAATGACACCGACCCGGATCTGGACCCTGACACGGACACGGACACGGACACGGACACGGACCCTTACCCGGACCCAGACACGGACCCGGATACTGACCCTGACCCTGACCCTGACCCTGACCCTGACCCTGACCCTGACCCTGACCCTGACCCGGACACGGACACGGACCCGGACCCGGACCCGGAACCGGAACCGGATCCGGATCCTGACCCAGACCCGGAACCGGACCCGGACCCGGACCCGGACCCGGACCCGGACCCGGACACTGACCCTGACCGTGACCCTGACCCTGACCCTGACCCGGATCCGGACCCTGACTCTTACCCTGACTATGACACTGACACGGACACGGACACGGACCCGGACCCGGACCCGGACCCGGACCCGGACCCGGACCCGGACCCGGACCCGGACCCGGACCCGGAACCAGACCCGGACCCTGACCCTGACCGGACCCCGACCCGGACCTTGACTTGGATACTGATTCTGACACGGACCCGGACCCGGACCTGGACCTGGACCCGGACCCGGACCCGGACCCTCACCCAGACCCGGACCCGGACCCGGACCCGGACTCAGATCCTGACCCTGACCCTGACCCGGACCCGGACCCGGACCCGGACCCGGACCCGGACCCTGACCCGGACCCGGACCCGGACCCGGACCCTGACCCTGACCCGGAACCGGACCCTGACCCTGAACCGGACCCTGACTCTGACACTGACCCTAAAGCTGAGCCGGACCCGGACCCGGACCCGTACCCGGACCCTGACACGGACCCGGACACTGAACCGGACCCGGACCCGGACCCTGACCAGGACCCAGACCCGGACCCGGACCGTGACCCGGACCCTGACTCTGACCCTGACCCTGACCCTGACCCTGACCCTGACCCGGACCCGGACCCAGATCCTGACCCTGACCCTGACCCTCACCCTGAACCTGACCCGGACCCGGACCCGGACCCGGACCCGGACCCGGACACGGACCCTGACACGGACCAGGACGCTGACACGGACCCGGACCCTGGCACTGACCCTGAAACTGACACCGACCCGGATCCGGACCCTGACCTGGACCCGGACCCGGACACGGACACGGACCCTTACCCGGACACGGACACGGATCCTGACCCTGACCCTGACCCTGACCCTGACCCAAATCCGGACCCGGACCCGGACCCGCACCCGGATTAGAATCCTGACCCCGGACCCGGACCCGGACCCTGACCCGGACCCGGACCCTGACTCTGACACTGACCGTGAAACTGACACGGACCCGGACCCGGACCCTAACCCGGACCTGGACCCAGACCCGGATCCGGACCCGGACCCGGACCCGGACCTGGACCCGGACCCGGACACTGACCCGGACCCGGACCCGGACCCTGACCCGGACCCGGACCCGGACCGTGACCCGGACCCTGACTCTGACCCTGACCCTGACCCTGACCCTGACCCTGACCCGGACCCGGACCCGGACCCGGATCCTGACCCTGACCCTGACCCTGACCCAGAACCTGAACCTGACCCGGACCCTGACTCTGACCCTGACCCTGACCCTGACCCTGACCCTGACCCTGACCCGGACCCGGACCCGGACCCGGATCCTGACCCTGACCCTGACCCAGAACCTGAACCTGACCCGGATCCGGACCCGGACCCGGACCCGGACCCGGACCCGGACCCTAACACGGACCCGGACGCTGACACGGACCCGGACCCTGACCCTGACCCTGAAAATGACACCGACCCGGATCTGGACCCTGACACGGACACGGACACGGACACGGACACGGACACGGACCCTTACCCGGACCCAGACACGGACCCGGATACTGACCCTGACCCTGACCCTGACCCTGACCCTGACCCTGACCCTGACCCTGACCCGGACACGGACACGGACCCGGACCCGGAACCGGAACCGGAACCGGATCCGGATCCTGACCCAGACCCGGAACCGGACCCGGACCCGGACCCGGACCCGGACCCGGACCCGGACACTGACCCTGACCGTGACCCTGACCCTGACCCTGACCCGGATCCGGACCCTGACTCTTACCCTGACAATGACACTGACACGGACACGGACCCGGACCCGGACCCGGACCCGGACCCGGACCCGGACCCGGACCCGGACCCGGACCCGGACCCGGACCCGGAACCAGACCCGGACCCTGACCCTGACCGGACCCCGACCCGGACCTTGACTTGGATACTGATTCTGACACGGACCCGGACCCGGACCTGGACCTGGACCCGGACCCGGACCCGGACCCTCACCCAGACCCGGACCCGGACCCGGACCCGGACTCAGATCCTGACCCTGACCCTGACCCGGACCCGGACCCGGACCCGGACCCGGACCCGGACCCGGACCCTGACCCGGACCCGGACCCGGACCCGGACCCTGACCCTGACCCGGAACCGGACCCTGACCCTGAACCGGACCCTGACTCTGACACTGACCCTAAAGCTGAGCCGGACCTGGACCCAGACCCGGATCCTGACCCTGACCCTGACCCTTACCCTGACCCGGACCAAGACCCTGTCCCGGACCCAGACCCGGATCCAGACCCTGACCTCGAAACGGAACCGGACCCGGACCCGGACCCGGACCCGGACCCGGACCCGGACCCGGACCCGGACCCGGACCCGGACCCGTACCCGGACCCTGACACGGACCCGGACACTGAACCGGACCCGGACCCGTACCCTGACCAGGACCCAGACCCGGACCCGGACCGTGACCCGGACCCTGACTCTGACCCTGACCCTGACCCTGACCCTGACCCTGACCCGGACCCGGACCCAGATCCTGACCCTGACCCTGACCCTCACCCTGAACCTGACCCGGACCCGGACCCGGACACGGACCCGGACCCGGACACGGACCCTGACACGGACCAGGACGCTGACACGGACCCGGACCCTGGCACTGACCCTGAAACTGACACCGACCCGGATCCGGACCCTGACCTGGACCCGGACCCGGACACGGACACGGACCCTTACCCGGACCCGGACCCGGACACTGACCCTGACCGTGACCCTGACCCTGACCCTGACCCTGACCCGGACCCGGACCCGGACCCGGACCCGGACCCGGACCCTGACCCGGACCCGGACCCGGACCCTGACCCTGACCCGGAACCGGACCCTGACCCTGAACCGGACCCTGACTCTGACACTGACCCTAAAGCTGAGCCGGACCTGGACCCAGACCCGGATCCTGACCCTGACCCTGACCCTTACCCTGACCCGGACCAAGACCCTGTCCCGGACCCAGACCCGGATCCAGACCCTGACCTCGAAACGGAACCGGACCCGGACCCGGACCCGGACCCGGACCCGGACCCGGACCCGGACCCGGACCCGGACCCGGACCCGGACCCGGACCCGGACCCGGACCCGGACCCTGACACGGACCCGGACCCTGAACCGGACCCGGACCCGTACCCTGACCAGGACCCGGACCCGGACCCGGACCGTGACCCGGACCCTGACTCTGACCCTGACCCTGACCCTGACCCTGACCCTGACCCTGACCCGGACCCGGACCCAGATCCTGACCCTGACCCTGACCCTCACCCTGAACCTGACCCGGACCCGGACCCGGATCCGGACACGGACCCGGACACGGACCCTGACACGGACCAGGACGCTGACACGGACCCGGACCCTGGCACTGACCCTGAAACTGACACCGACCCGGATCCGGACCCTGACCTGGACCCGGACCCGGACCCGGACACGGACCCTTACCCGGACACGGACACGGATCCTGACCCTGACCCTGACCCTGACCCTGACCCAAATCCGGACCCGGACCCGGACCCGCACCCGGATTAGAATCCTGACCCCGGACCCGGACCCGGACCCTGACCCGGACCCGGACCCTGACTCTGACACTGACCGTGAAACTGACACGGACCCGGACCCGGACCCTAACCCGGACCTGGACCCAGACCCGGATCCGGACCCGGACCCGGACCCGGACCTGGACCCGGACCCTGACTCTGACCCTGACCCTGACCCTGACCCTGACCCTGACCCGGACCCGGACCCGGACCCGGATCCTGACCCTGACCCTGACCCTGACCCAGAACCTGAACCTGACCCGGACCCTGACTCTGACCCTGACCCTGACCCTGACCCTGACCCTGACCCTGACCCGGACCCGGACCCGGACCCGGATCCTGACCCTGACCCTGACCCAGAACCTGAACCTGACCCGGATCCGGACCCGGACCCGGACCCGGACCCGGACCCGGACCCTAACACGGACCCGGACGCTGACACGGACCCGGACCCTGACCCTGACCCTGAAAATGACACCGAACCGGATCTGGACCCTGACACGGACACGGACACGGACACGGACACGGACCCTTACCCGGACCCAGACACGGACCCGGATACTGACCCTGACCCTGACCCTGACCCTGACCCTGACCCTGACCCTGACCCTGACCCTGACCCTGACCCAGATCCGGACCCGGACCCGGACCCGGACCCGGACTAGAATCCTGACCCCGGACCCGGACCCGGACCCTGACCCGGACCCGGACCCTGACTCTGACACTGACCCTGAAACTGACACGGACCCGGACCCGGATCCTGACACGGACCCGGACCTGGACCCTGACCCGGACCAGGACCCGGACCCTCACCCAGACCCGGATGCGGACCCGGACTCGGACCTGGACCCGGACCCGGACCGTGACCCGGACCATGACTCTGACCCTGACCCTGACCCTGACCCTGACCCGGACCCGGACCCGGACCCGGACCCGGACCCTGACCCTGACCCTGACCCTGAACCTAACCCGGACCCGGACCCGGACCCGGACCCGGACCCGGACCCTGACACGGACCCGGACATTGACACGGACCCGGACCCTGACACTGACCCTGAAACTGACACCGACCCGGATCTGGACCCTGACACGGACCCGGACACGGAGCAGGACCCTGACCCTGACCCAGATCCGGACCCGGACCCGGGCCCGGACCCAGACCCGGACCCGGACCCGGACCCGGAACCGGATCCGGATCCTGAACCGGACCCGGAACCGGACCCGGACCCGGACCCGGACCCGGACACTGACCCTGACCGTGACCCTGACCCTGACCCTGACCCGGATCCGGACCCTGACTCTGACCCTGACAATGACACTGACACGGACCCGGACCCGGACCCGGACCCGGACCCGGACCCGGACCCGGACCCCGACCCGGACCCGGACACGGACCCGGACACGGACACGGACCCGGACCCGGACCCGGAACCGGAACCGGATCCGGATCCTGACGCAGACCCGGAACCGGACCCGGACCCGGACCCGGACCCGGACCCGGACCCGGACCCGGACCCGGACCCGGACACTGACCCTGACCGTGACCCTGACCCTGACCCTGACCCGGATCCGGACCCTGACTCTTACCCTAACAATGACACTGACACGGACACGGACCCGGACCCGGACCCGGACCCGGACCCGGACCCGGACCCGGACCCGGACCCGGAACCAGACCCGGACCCTGACCCTGATCGGACCCCGACCCGGACCTTGACTTGGATACTGATTCTGACACGGACCCGGACCCGGACCTTGACCTGGACCCGGACCCGGACCCGGACCCTCACCCAGACCCGGACCCGGACCCGGACCCGGACTCAGATCCTGACCCTGACCCTGACCCGGACCCGGACCCGGACCCGTACCCGTACCCGGACCCTGACCCGGACCCGGACCCGGACCCGGACCCTGACCCTGACCCGGAACCGGACCCTGACCCTGAACCGGACCCTGACTCTGACACTGACCCTAAAGCTGAGCCGGACCTGGACCCAGACCCGGATCCTGACCCTGACCCTGACCCTTACCCTGACCCGGACCAAGACCCTGTCCCGGACCCAGACCCGGATCCAGACCCTGACCTCGAAACGGAACCGGACCCGGACCCGGACCCGGACCCGGACCCGGACCCGGACCCGGACCCGGACCCGGACCCGGACCCGGACCCGGACCCGGACCCGGACCCTGACACGGACCCGGACACTGAACCGGACCCGGACTCGTACCCTGACCAGGACCCAGACCCGGACCCGGACCGTGACCCGGACCCTGACTCTGACCCTGACCCTGACCCTGACCCTGACCCTGACCCGGACCCGGACCCAGATCCTGACCCTGACCCTGACCCTCACCCTGAACCTGACCCGGACCCGGACCCGGACCCGGACCCGGACACGGACACGAACCCTGAAACGGACCAGGACGCTGACACGGACCCGGACCCTGGCACTGACCCTGAAACTGACACCGACCCGGATCCGGACCCTGACCTGGACCCGGACCCGGACACGGACACGGACCCTTACCCGGACCCGGACCCGGACACTGACCCTGACCGTGACCCTGACCCTGACCCTGACCCGGATCCGGACCCTGACTCTTACCCTGACAATGACACTGACACGGACCCGGACCCGGACCCGGACCCGGAACCAGACCCGGACCCTGACCCTGACCGGACCCCGACCCGGACCTTGACTTGGATACTGATTCTGACACGGACCCGGACCCGGACCTGGACCTGGACCCGGACCCGGACCCGGACCCTCACCCAGACCCGGACCCGGACCCGGACCCGGACTCAGATCCTGACCCTGACCCTGACCCGGACCCGGACCCGGACCCGGACCCGGACCCGGACCCTGACCCGGACCCGGACCCGGACCCGGACCCTGACCCTGACCCGGAACCGGACCCTGACCCTGAACCGGACCCTGACTCTGACACTGACCCTAAAGCTGAGCCGGACCTGGACCCAGACCCAGATCCTGACCCTGACCCTGACCCTTACCCTGACCCGGACCAAGACCCTGTCCCGGACCCAGACCCGGATCCAGACCCTGACCTCGAAACGGAAACGGACCCGGACCTGGACCCGGACCCGGACCCGGACCCGGACCCGGACCCGGACCCGGACCCTGACTCTGACCCTGACCCTGACCCTGACCCTGACCCTGACCCGGACCCGGACCCGGACCCAGATCCTGACCCTGATCCTGACCCTCACCCTGAACCTGACCCGGACCCGGACCCGGACCCGGACCCGGACACGGACCCTGACACGGACCAGGACGCTGACACGGACCCGGACCCTGGCACTGACCCTGAAACTGACACCGACCCGGATCCGGACCCTGACCTGGACCCGGACCCGGACACGGACACAGACCCTTACCCGGACACGGACACGGATCCTGACCCTGACCCTGACCCTGACCCTGACCCAAATCCGGACCCGGACCCGGACCCGCACCCGGATTAGAATCCTGACCCCGGACCCGGACCCGGACCCTGACCCGGACCCGGACCCTGACTCTGACACTGACCGTGAAACTGACACGGACCCGGACCCGGACCCTAACCCGGACCTGGACCCAGACCCGGATCCGGACCCGGACCCGGACCCGGACCTGGACCCGGACCCGGACACTGACCCGGACCCGGACCCGGACACGGACACGGACCCTTACCCGGACACGGACACGGATCCTGACCCTGACCCTGACCCTGACCCTGACCCAAATCCGGACCCGGACCCGGACCCGCACCCGGATTAGAATCCTGACCCCGGACCCGGACCCGGACCCTGACCCGGACCCGGACCCTGACTCTGACACTGACCGTGAAACTGACACGGACCCGGACCCGGACCCTAACCCGGACCTGGACCCAGACCCGGATCCGGACCCGGACCCGGACCCGGACCTGGACCCGGACCCGGACACTGACCCGGACCCGGACCCGGACCCTGACCCGGACCCGGACCCGGACCGTGACCCGGACCCTGACTCTGACCCTGACCCTGACCCTGACCCTGACCCTGACCCGGACCCGGACCCGGACCCGGATCCTGACCCTGACCCTGACCCTGACCCAGAACCTGAACCTGACCCGGACCCTGACTCTGACCCTGACCCTGACCCTGACCCTGACCCTGACCCTGACCCGGACCCGGACCCGGACCCGGATCCTGACCCTGACCCTGACCCAGAACCTGAACCTGACCCGGATCCGGACCCGGACCCGGACCCGGACCCGGACCCGGACCCTAACACGGACCCGGACGCTGACACGGACCCGGACCCTGACCCTGACCCTGAAAATGACACCGACCCGGATCTGGACCCTGACACGGACACGGACACGGACACGGACACGGACCCTTACCCGGACCCAGACACGGACCCGGATACTGACCCTGACCCTGACCCTGACCCTGACCCTGACCCTGACCCTGACCCTGACCCTGACCCGGACACGGACACGGACACGGACCCGGACCCGGAACCGGAACCGGATCCGGATCCTGACCCAGACCCGGAACCGGACCCGGACCCGGACCCGGACCCGGACCCGGACCCGGACACTGACCCTGACCGTGACCCTGACCCTGACCCTGACCCGGATCCGGACCCTGACTCTTACCCTGACAATGACACTGACACGGACACGGACCCGGACCCGGACCCGGACCCGGACCCGGACCCGGACCCGGACCCGGACCCGGACCCGGACCCGGACCCGGAACCAGACCCGGACCCTGACCCTGACCGGACCCCGACCCGGACCTTGACTTGGATACTGATTCTGACACGGACCCGGACCCGGACCTGGACCTGGACCCGGACCCGGACCCGGACCCTCACCCAGACCCGGACCCGGACCCGGACCCGGACTCAGATCCTGACCCTGACCCTGACCCGGACCCGGACCCGGACCCGGACCCGGACCCGGACCCGGACCCTGACCCGGACCCGGACCCGGACCCGGACCCTGACCCTGACCCGGAACCGGACCCTGACCCTGAACCGGACCCTGACTCTGACACTGACCCTAAAGCTGAGCCGGACCCGGACCCGGACCCGTACCCGGACCCTGACACGGACCCGGACACTGAACCGGACCCGGACCCGGACCCTGACCAGGACCCAGACCCGGACCCGGACCGTGACCCGGACCCTGACTCTGACCCTGACCCTGACCCTGACCCTGACCCTGACCCGGACCCGGACCCAGATCCTGACCCTGACCCTGACCCTCACCCTGAACCTGACCCGGACCCGGACCCGGACCCGGACCCGGACCCGGACACGGACCCTGACACGGACCAGGACGCTGACACGGACCCGGACCCTGGCACTGACCCTGAAACTGACACCGACCCGGATCCGGACCCTGACCTGGACCCGGACCCGGACACGGACACGGACCCTTACCCGGACACGGACACGGATCCTGACCCTGACCCTGACCCTGACCCTGACCCAAATCCGGACCCGGACCCGGACCCGCACCCGGATTAGAATCCTGACCCCGGACCCGGACCCGGACCCTGACCCGGACCCGGACCCTGACTCTGACACTGACCGTGAAACTGACACGGACCCGGACCCGGACCCTAACCCGGACCTGGACCCAGACCCGGATCCGGACCCGGACCCGGACCCGGACCTGGACCCGGACCCGGACACTGACCCGGACCCGGACCCGGACCCGGACCCTGACCCGGACCCGGACCCGGACCGTGACCCGGACCCTGACTCTGACCCTGACCCTGACCCTGACCCTGACCCTGACCCGGACCCGGACCCGGACCCGGATCCTGACCCTGACCCTGACCCTGACCCAGAACCTGAACCTGACCCGGACCCTGACTCTGACCCTGACCCTGACCCTGACCCTGACCCTGACCCTGACCCGGACCCGGACCCGGACCCGGATCCTGACCCTGACCCTGACCCAGAACCTGAACCTGACCCGGATCCGGACCCGGACCCGGACCCGGACCCGGACCCGGACCCTAACACGGACCCGGACGCTGACACGGACCCGGACCCTGACCCTGACCCTGAAAATGACACCGACCCGGATCTGGACCCTGACACGGACACGGACACGGACACGGACACGGACACGGACACGGACCCTTACCCGGACCCAGACACGGACCCGGATACTGACCCTGACCCTGACCCTGACCCTGACCCTGACCCTGACCCTGACCCTGACCCTGACCCGGACACGGACACGGACCCGGACCCGGACCCGGAACCGGAACCGGATCCGGATCCTGACCCAGACCCGGAACCGGACCCGGACCCGGACCCGGACCCGGACCCGGACCCGGACACTGACCCTGACCGTGACCCTGACCCTGACCCTGACCCGGATCCGGACCCTGACTCTTACCCTGACAATGACACTGACACGGACCCGGACCCGGACCCGGACCCGGACCCGGACCCGGACCCGGACCCGGACCCGGACCCGGACCCGGACCCGGAACCAGACCCGGACCCTGACCCTGACCGGACCCCGACCCGGACCTTGACTTGGATACTGATTCTGACACGGACCCGGACCCGGACCTGGACCTGGACCCGGACCCGGACCCGGACCCTCACCCAGACCCGGACCCGGACCCGGACCCGGACTCAGATCCTGACCCTGACCCTGACCCGGACCCGGACCCGGACCCGGACCCGGACCCGGACCCGGACCCTGACCCGGACCCGGACCCGGACCCGGACCCTGACCCTGACCCGGAACCGGACCCTGACCCTGAACCGGACCCTGACTCTGACACTGACCCTAAAGCTGAGCCGGACCTGGACCCAGACCCGGATCCTGACCCTGACCCTGACCCTTACCCTGACCCGGACCAAGACCCTGTCCCGGACCCAGACCCGGATCCAGACCCTGACCTCGAAACGGAACCGGACCCGGACCCGGACCCGGACCCGGACCCGTACCCGGACCCGGACCCGGACCCGGACCCGTACCCGGACCCTGACACGGACCCGGACACTGAACCGGACCCGGACCCGTACCCTGACCAGGACCCAGACCCGGACCCGGACCGTGACCCGGACCCTGACTCTGACCCTGACCCTGACCCTGACCCTGACCCTGACCCGGACCCGGACCCAGATCCTGACCCTGACCCTGACCCTCACCCTGAACCTGACCCGGACCCGGACCCGGACCCGGACCCGGACCCGGACACGGACCCTGACACGGACCAGGACGCTGACACGGACCCGGACCCTGGCACTGACCCTGAAACTGACACCGACCCGGATCCGGACCCTGACCTGGACCCGGACCCGGACACGGACACGGACCCTTACCCGGACCCGGACCCGGACACTGACCCTGACCGTGACCCTGACCCTGACCCTGACCCGGATCCGGACCCTGACTCTTACCCTGACAATGACACTGACAGGGACACGGACCCGGACCCGGACCCGGACCCGGACCCGGACCCTGACCCGGACCCGGACCCGGAACCAGACCCGGACCCTGACCCTGACCGGACCCCGACCCGGACCTTGACTTGGATACTGATTCTGACACGGACCCGGACCCGGACCTGGACCTGGACCCGGACCCGGACCCGGACCCTCACCCAGACCCGGACCCGGACCCGGACCCGGACCCGGACTCAGATCCTGACCCTGACCCTGACCCGGACCCGGACCCGGACCCGGACCCGGACCCGGACCCGGACCCGGACCCTGACCCGGACCCGGACCCGGACCCGGACCCGGACCCGGACCCTGACCCTGACCCGGAACCGGACCCTGACCCTGAACCGGACCCTGACTCTGACACTGACCCTAAAGCTGAGCCGGACCTGGACCCAGACCCGGATCCTGACCCTGACCCTGACCCTTACCCTGACCCGGACCAAGAGCCTGTCCCGGACCCAGACCCGGATCCAGACCCTGACCTCGAAACGGAACCGGACCCGGACCCGGACCCGGACCGGGACCCGGACCCGGACCCGGACCCGGACCCGGACCCGGACCCGGACCCGGACCCGGACCCGGACCCTGACACGGACCCGGACACTGAACCGGACCCGGACCCGGACCCTGACCAGGACCCAGACCCGGACCCGGACCGTGACCCGGACCCTGACTCTGACCCTGACCCTGACCCTGACCCTGACCCTGACCCGGACCCGGACCCAGATCCTGACCCTGACCCTGACCCTCACCCTGAACCTGACCCGGACCCGGACCCGGACCCGGACCCGGACCCGGACCCGGACACGGACCCTGACACGGACCAGGACGCTGACACGGACCCGGACCCTGGCACTGACCCTGAAACTGACACCGACCCGGATCCGGACCCTGACCTGGACCCGGACCCGGACACGGACACGGACCCTTACCCGGACACGGACACGGATCCTGACCCTGACCCTGACCCTGACCCAGACCCAAATCCGGACCCGGACCCGGACCCGGACCCGCACCCGGATTAGAATCCTGACCCCGGACCCGGACCCGGACCCTGACCCGGACCCGGACCCTGACTCTGACACTGACCGTGAAACTGACACGGACCCGGACCCGGACCCTAACCCGGACCTGGACCCAGACCCGGATCCGGACCCTGGCACTGACCCTGAAACTGACACCGACCCGCATCCGGACCCTGACCTGGACCCGGACACGGACACGGACACGGACACGGACACTTACCCGGACACGGACACGGACACGGACACGGATCCTGACCCTGACCCTGACACTGACCCTGACCCAGATCCGGACCCGGACCCGGACCCGCACCCGGATTAGAATCCTGACCCCGGACCCGGACCCGGACCCTGACCCGGACCCGGACCCTGACTCTGACACTGACCGTGAAACTGACACGGACCCGGACCCGGACCCTAACCCGGACCTGGAACCCAGACCCGGATCCGGACCCGGACCCGGACCCGGACCTGGACCCGGACCCGGACCCTGACCCGGACCCGGACCCGGACCCTGACCCGGACCCGGACCCGGACCGTGACCCGGACCCTGACTCTGACCCTGACCCTGACCCTGACCCGGACCCTGATCCTGACCCGGACCCGGACCCGGATCCTGACCCTGACCCTGACCCTGACCCAGAACCTGAACCTGACCCGGACCCTGACTCTGACCCTGACCCTGACCCTGACCCTGACCCGGACCCGGACCCGGATCCTGACCCTGACCCTGACCCAGAACCTGAACATGACCCGGATCCGGACCCGGACCCGGACCCGGACCCGGACCCTAACACCGACCCGGACGCTGACACGGACCCGGACCCTGACCCTGACCCTGAAAATGACACCGACCCGGATCTGGACCCTGACACGGACACGGACACGGACACGGACACGGACACGGACACGGACCCTTACCCGGACCCAGACCCGGACTAGAATCCTGACCCCGGACCCGGACCCGGACCCGGACCCTGACCCGGACCCGGACACTGACTCTGACACTGACCCTGAAACTGACACGGACCCGGACCCGGACCCTGACACGGACCCGGACCTGGACCCTGACCCAGACCCGGACCCGGACCCGTATCCTGACCCTGACCTGGAAACGGAAATGGACCCGGACCCGGACCCTGACACGGACCCGGAACCTGACACGGATCCGGAACCTGACCCGGACCCGGACCAGGACCCGGACCCGGAACCGGAACCGGAACCGGAACCGGACCCGGATCCTGACCAGGACCCGGAACCGGACCCGGACCCGGACCCGGACCCGGACACTGACCCTGACCATGACCCTGATCCTGACCCTGACCCAGATCCGGACCCAGACTCTGACCCTGACAATGACACTGACCCGGACCCGGACCGAGACCCGGACCCTGACACAGACCGGGACACTGACACGGACCCGGACCCGGTCCCGGACCCTGACCTGGAAACGGAAACGGACCCGGACACGGACCCTGACACGGACACGGACCCTGACACGGATCCGGACCCTGACCCGGACCCAGACCCTGACCTGGACCCGGACCCGGACCCGGACCGTGACCCGGACCCTGACTCTGACTCTGACCCTGACACTGACCCTGAAACTGACATGGACCCGGACCCGGACCCGGACCCGGACCCGGACCCGGACCCGGACCCGGACCCGGACCCGGACCCGGACCCGGACCCGGACCCGGATCTGGACCCTGACCCTGACCCGGGCCCTGACTATGACCCAGATCCGGACCCAGACCCGGACCAGGACCCAGACCCGGACTCGGATCCTGACCCCGGACCCGGACCCGGACACGGACCCGGACCCGGACCCGGACCCGGACCCGGACCCGGACCCGGACCCGGACCCGGACCCGTATCCGGACCCGGACCCTGATCCGGACATGGACCCGGATCCTGACCCTGACCCTTACCCTGACCCTGACCCTGACCCTGACCCTCATACGGACCCGGACCCGGACCCGGACCCGGACACGGATCCTGACCCTGACCGTGACCAGGACGCGGACCCGGACCCGGACCCGGACCTGGACACTGACCCTGACCCTGACCCGGACCCTGACCCGGACCCGGACCCTGACCCTGACCCGGACCCTGACTCTGACACTGACCCTGAAACTGACACAGACCAGGACCCGGACCCTGACACGGACCCTGGCACGGACCCGGACCCTGACATGGACCCGGACCCGGACCCGGACCCCGACCCGGACCCGGACCCGGATCCAGACCAGGGCCCTGACCCGGACCCGGACCCGGACCCTACCCGGACCCTGACTCTGACACTGACCCTGACCCTGACCCTGACCCAGATCCGGACACTGACTCTGATCCTGACAATGACACTGACACGGACCCGGACCCGGACCAGGACCCTGACCCTGACCCAGATCCGGAACCGGACTCGGAACCGGAACCGGAACCGGACCCGGACCCGGACCCGGACCCGGACCCGGACCGGGACCCGGACCCGGAACCGGGTCCGGATCCTGACCCTGACCCGGAACCGGAACCGGAACCGGAACCGGACCCAGACCCGGAACCGGTACCGGACCCGACCCGGACACGGACACGGACCCTGACACGGACCCGGACACGGACACGGACACGGACCAGGACCTGGACCCTGACCCTGACCCGGACCCGGACCCGGACCCGGACCCAGACCCGGAACCGGACCCGGACCCGGACCCGGACCCGGACCCTGACCCCAACCCCGACCCTGACCCTGACCCTGACCCTGACCCGGACCCTGACTCTGACACTGACCCTGAAACTGACTCAGACCAGGACCCGGACCCTGACACGGACCCTGACACGGACCCGGACCGTGACATGGACCCGGACCTGGACCCGGACCCCGACCCGGACCCGGACCCGGACCCAGACCCGGACCCTGACCCGGACCCGGACACGGACCCGGACACAGACCCTGACCCTGACCCGGACCCTACCCGGACCCTGACTCTGACACTGACCCTGACACTGACACGGACCCGGACCCGGACCCCGACCCGGACCCAGAACTGGAACCGGAACCGGAACCGGAACCGGAACCGGACCGTGACCCTGACCAAGATCCGGATCCGGATCCGGATCCGGATCCGGACCCAGACCCGGACCCGGACCAGGACCCGGACCCGGACTCGGATCCTGACCCCGGACCCGGACCAAGACCCGGACCCAGACCCGGACCCGGACACGGACACGGACCCGGACACGGACACGGACACGGACACGGACACGGACCCGGACACGGACCCTGATCCGGATCCGGACCCGGGTCCGGACCCTGACCCGGACCCGGACCCAGACCCGGACCCGGACCCAGAGCCAGACCCGGACCCGGACCCATATCCTGACCCTGACCTGGAAACGGAAATGGACCCGGACCCGGACCCTGACCCGGACCCGGAACCTGACACGGATCCGGAACCTGACCCGGACCCGGACCAGGACACGGACCTGGACCCGGACCCTGACCTGGACCCTGACCCGGACCCGGACCCGGACCCGGACCGTGACCCGGACCCTGACTCTGACCCTGACCCGGACCCGGACCCGGACCCTGACCCTGACCCTGACCCTGACCGGACCCCGACCCGGACCTTGACTTGGATACTGACTCAGACACGGACCCGGACCCGGACCTGGACCTGGACCCGGACCCGGACCCGGACCCTCACCCAGACCCGGACCCGGACCCGGACCCGGACTCAGATCCTGACCCTGACCCTGACCCGGACCCGGACCCGGACCTGGACCCGGACCTGGACCCTGACCCGGACCCGGACCCTGACCCTGACCCGGAACCGGACCCTGACCCTGAACCGGACCCTGACTCTGACACTGACCCTAAAGCTGAGCCGGACCTGGACCCAGACCCGGATCCTGACCCTGACCCTGACCCTTACCCTGACCCGGACCAAGACCCGGTCCCGGACCCAGACCCGGATCCTGACCCTGACCTCGAAACGGAACCGCACCCGGACCCGGACCCGGACCCGGACCCGGACCCGGACCCGGACCCTGACACGGACCCGGACCCTGAACCGGACCCGGACCCGGACCCTGACCAGGACCCGGACCCGGACCGTGACCCGGACCCTGACTCTGACCCTGACCCTGACCCTGACCCTGACCCTGACCCTGACCCTGACCCGGACCCAGACCCGGACCCGGATCCTGACCCTGACCGTGACCCTCACCCTGAACCTGACCCGGACCCGGACCCGGACCCGGACCCGGACCCGGACCCGGACCCGGACCCGGACCCGGACCTGGACCCGGACCCTGAAACGGACCAGGACGCTGACACGGACCCGGACCCTGGCACTGACCCTGAAACTGACACCGACCCGCATCCGGACCCTGACCTGGACCCGGACCCGGACACGGACACGGACACGGACCCTTACCCGGACACGGACACGGACACGGACACGGATCCTGACCCTGACCCTGACCCTGACCCTGACCCTGACCCAGATCCGGACCCGGACCCGGACCCGCACCCGGATTAGAATCCTGACCCCGGACCCGGACCCGGACCCGGACCCTGACTCTGACACTGACCGTGAAACTGACACGGACCCGGACCCGGACCCTAACCCGGACCTGGAACCCAGACCCGGATCCGGACCCGGACCCGGACCCGGACCTGGACCCGGACCCGGACCCTGACCCGGACCCGGACCCGGACCCTGACCCGGACCCGGACCCGGACCGTGACCCGGACCCTGACTCTGACCCTGACCCTGACCCTGACCCTGACCCTGATCCTGACCCGGACCCGGACCCGGATCCTGACCCTGACCCTGACCCTGACCCAGAACCTGAACCTGACCCGGACCCTGACTCTGACCCTGACCCTGACCCTGACCCTGACCCTGACCCGGACCCGGACCCGGATCCTGACCCTGACCCTGACCCAGAACCTGAACATGACCCGGATCCGGACCCGGACCCGGACGCTGACACGGACCCGGACCCTGACCCTGACCCTGAAAATGACACCGACCCGGATCTGGACCCTGACACGGACACGGACACGGACACGGACACGGACACGGACCCTTACCCGGACCCGGACCCGGACTAGAATCCTGACCCCGGACCCGGACCCGGACCCTGACCCGGACCCGGACACTGACTCTGACACTGACCCTGAAACTGACACGGACACGGACCCTGGCACTGACCCTGAAACTGACACCGACCCGCATCCGGACCCTGACCTGGACCCGGACACGGACACGGACACGGACACGGACACTTACCCGGACACAGACACGGACACGGATCCTGACCCTGACCCTGACCCTGACCCTGACCCAGATCCGGACCCGGACCCGGACCCGCACCCGGATTAGAATCCTGACCCCGGACCCGGACCCGGACCCTGACCCGGACCCGGACCCTGACTCTGACACTGACCGTGAAACTGACACGGACCCGGACCCGGACCCTAACCCGGACCTGGAACCCAGACCCGGATCCGGACCCGGACCTGGACCCGGACCCGGACCCTGACCCGGACCCGGACCCGGACCCTGACCCGGACCCGGACCCGGACCGTGACCCGGACCCTGACTCTGACCCTGACCCTGACCCTGACCCGGACCCTGATCCTGACCCGGACCCGGACCCGGATCCTGACCCTGACCCTGACCCTGACCCAGAACCTGAACCTGACCCGGACCCTGACTCTGACCCTGACCCTGACCCTGACCCTGACCCGGACCCGGACCCGGATCCTGACCCTGACCCTGACCCAGA
The DNA here is from genome assembly GCA_022577455.1 of Arizona elegans. Lineage (NCBI taxonomy): Eukaryota > Metazoa > Chordata > Lepidosauria > Squamata > Colubridae > Arizona > Arizona elegans. Next base: position 2,093,145 of record JAKOOJ010000026.1, read on the forward strand.
ACCTGAACATGACCCGGATCCGGACCCGGACCCGGACCCGGACCCGGACCCTAACACCGACCCGGACGCTGACACGGACCCGGACCCTGACCCTGACCCTGAAAATGACACCGACCCGGATCTGGACCCTGACACGGACACGGACACGGACACGGACACGGACACGGACACGGACCCTTACCCGGACCCAGACCCGGACTAAAATCCAGACCCCGGACCCGGACCCGGACCCTGACCCGGACCCGGACACTGACTCTGACACTGACCCTGAAACTGACACGGACCCGGACCCGGACCCTGACACGGACCCGGACCTGGACCCTGACCCAGACCTGGACCCGGACCCGTATCCTGACCCTGACCTGGAAACGGAAATGGACCCGGACCCGGACCCTGACACGGACCCGGAACCTGACACGGATCCGGAACCTGACCCGGACCCGGACCAGGACCCGGACACGGACCCGGAACCGGAACCGGAACCGGACCCGGATCCTGACCAGGACCCGGACCCGGACCCGGACCCGGACCCGGACACTGACCCTGACCATGACCCTGATCCTGACCCTGACCCAGATCCGGACCCTGACTCTGACCCTGACAATGACACTGACCCGGACCCGGACCGAGACCCGGACCCTGACCCTGACCCTGACCCTGACCCTGACCCAGATCCGGACCCGGACCCGGACCCGCACCCGGATTAGAATCTTGACCCCGGACCCGGAACCGGACCCTGACCCGGACCCGGACCCTGACTCTGACACTGACTGTGAAACTGACACGGACCCGGACCCGGACCCTAACCCGGACCTGGAACCCAGACCCGGATCCGGACCCGGACCCGGACCCGGACCTGGACCCGGACCCGGACCCTGACCCGGACCCGGACCCGGACCCTGACCCGGACCCGGACCCGGACCGTGACCCGGACCCTGACTCTGACCCTGACCCTGACCCTGACCCGGACCCTGATCCTGACCCGGACCCGGACCCGGATCCTGACCCTGACCCTGACCCTGACCCAGAACCTGAACCTGACCCGGACCCTGACTCTGACCCTGACCCTGACCCTGACCCTGACCCGGACCCGGACCCGGATCCTGACCCTGACCCTGACCCAGAACCTGAACATGACCCAGATCCGGACCCGGACCCGGACACGGACCCGGACCCTAACACCGACCCGGACGCTGACACGGACCCGGACCCTGACCCTGACCCTGAAAATGACACCGACCCGGATCTGGACCCTGACACGGACACGGACACGGACACGGACACGGACACGGACACGGACACGGACCCTTACCCGGACCCAGACCCGGACTAGAATCCTGACCCCGGACCCGGACCCGGACCCTGACCCGGACCCGGACACTGACTCTGACACTGACCCTGAAACTGACACGGACCCGGACCCGGACCCTGACACGGACCCGGACCTGGACCCTGACCCAGACCCGGACCCGGACCCGTATCCTGACCCTGACCTGGAAACGGAAATGGACCCGGACCCGGACCCTGACACGGACCCGGAACCTGACACGGATCCGGAACCTGACCCGGACCCGGACCAGGACCCGGACCCGGACCCGGAACCGGAACCGGAACCGGAACCGGACCCGGACCCGGATCCTGACCAGGACCCGGAACCGGACCCGGACCCGGACCCGGACCCGGACCCTAACACCGACCCGGACGCTGACACGGACCCGGACCCTGACCCTGACCCTGAAAATGACACCGACCCGGATCTGGACCCTGACACGGACACGGACACGGACATGGACACGGACACGGACCCTTACCCGGACCCAGACCCGGACTAGAATCCTGACCCCGGACCCGGACCCGGACCCTGACCCGGACCCGGACACTGACTCTGACACTGACCCTGAAACTGACACGGACCCGGACCCGGACCCTGACACGGACCCGGACCTGGACCCTGACCCAGACCCGGACCCGGACCTGTATCCTGACCATGACCTGGAAACGGAAATGGACCCGGACCCGGACCCTGACACGGACCCGGAACCTGACACGGATCCGGAACCTGACCCGGACCCGGACCAGGACCCGGACCCGGACCCGGAACCGGAACCGGAACCGGAACCGGAACCGGACCCGGATCCTGACCAGGACCCGGAACCGGACCCGGACCCGGACCCGGACCCGGACACTGACCCTGACCATGACCCTGATCCTGACCCTGACCCAGATCCGGACCATGACTCTGACCCTGACAATGACACTGACCCGGACCCGGACCGAGACCCGGACCCTGACACAGACCGGGACACTGACACGGACCCGGACCCGGTCCCGGACCCTGACCTGGAAACGGAAACGGACCCGGACCCGGACCCTGACACGGACACGGACCCTGACACGGATCCGGACCCTGACCCGGACCCAGACCCTGACCTGGACCCGGACCCGGACCCGGACCGTGACCCGGACCCTGACTCTGACTCTGACCCTGACACTGACCCTGAAACTGACATGGACCCGGACCCGGACCCGGACCCGGACCCGGACCCGGACCCGGACCCGGACCCGGACCCGGACCCGGACCCGGATCTGGACCCTGACCCTGACCCGGGCCCTGACTATGACCCAGATCCGGACCCAGACCCGGACCAGGACCCAGACCCGGACTCGGATCCTGACCCCGGACCCGGACCCGGACACGGACCCGGACCCGGACCCGGACCCGGACCTGGACACTGACCCTGACCCTGACCCGGACCCTGACCCGGACCCGGACCCTGACCCTGACCCGGACCCGGACCCGGACCCTACCCGGACCCTGACTCTGACACTGACCCTGACCCTGATCCTGACCCAGATCCGGACACTGACTCTGATCCTGACAATGACACTGACACGGACCCGGACCCGGACCAGGACCCTGACCCTGACCCAGATCCGGAACCGGACTCGGAACCGGAACCGGACCCGGACCCGGAACCGGACCCAGACCCGGAACCGGTACCGGACCCGACCCGGACACGGACACGGACCCTGACACGGACCCGGACACGGACACGGACACGGACCAGGACCTGGACCCTGACCCTGACCCGGACCCGGACCCGGACCCGGACCCAGACCCGGAACCGGACCCGGACCCGGACCCGGACCCGGACCCTGACCCCAACCCCGACCCTGACCCTGACCCTGACCCTGACCCGGACCCTGACTCTGACACTGACCCTGAAACTGACTCAGACCAGGACCCGGACCCTGACCCGGACCCTGATACGGACCCGGACCGTGACATGGACCCGGACCTGGACCCGGACCCCGACCCGGACCCGGACCCGGACCCAGACCCGGACCCTGACCCGGACCCGGACACGGACCCGGACACAGACCCTGACCCTGACCCGGACCCTACCCGGACCCTGACTCTGACACTGACCCTGACACTGACACGGACCCGGACCCGGACCCCGACCCGGACCCGGAACTGGAACCGGAACCGGAACCGGAACCGGAACCGGACCGTGACCCTGACCAAGATCCGGATCCGGATCCGGATCCGGATCCGGACCCAGACCCGGACCCGGACCAGGACCCGGACCCGGACTCGGATCCTGACCCCGGACCCGGACCAAGACCCGGACCCAGACCCGGACCCGGACACGGACACGGACCCGGACACGGACACGGACACGGACACGGACCCGGACACGGACCCTGATCCGGATCCGGACCCGGGTCCGGACCCTGACCCGGACCCGGACCCAGACCCGGACCCGGACCCAGACCCAGACCCGGACCCGGACCCATATCCTGACCCTGACCTGGAAACGGAAATGGACCCGGACCCGGACCCTGACCCGGACCCGGAACCTGACACGGATCCGGAACCTGACCCGGACCCGGACCCGGACCCGGACCTGGACCCGGACCTGGACCCTGACCCGGACCCGGACCCTGACCCTGAACCGGACCCTGACTCTGACACTGACCCTAAAGCTGAGCCGGACCTGGACCCAGACCCGGATCCTGACCCTGACCCTGACCCTTACCCTGACCCGGACCAAGACCCGGTCCCGGACCCAGACCCGGATCCTGACCCTGACCTCGAAACGGAACCGCACCCGGACCCGGACCCGGACCCGGACCCGGACCCGGACCCGGACCCGGACCCGGACCCGGACCCTGACACGGACCCGGACCCTGAACCGGACCCGGACCCGGACCCTGACCAGGACCCGGACCCGGACCGTGACCCGGACCCTGACTCTGACCCTGACCCTGACCCTGACCCTGACCCTGACCCTGACCCTGACCCGGACCAAGACCCGGACCCGGATCCTGACCCTGACCGTGACCCTCACCCTGAACCTGACCCGGACCCGGACCCGGACCCGGACCCGGACCCGGACCCGGACCCGGACCCGGACCCGGACCTGGACCCGGACCCTGAAACGGACCAGGACGCTGACACGGACCCGGACCCTGGCACTGACCCTGAAACTGACACCGACCCGCATCCGGACCCTGACCTGGACCCGGACCCGGACCGTGACCCGGACCCTGACTCTGACCCTGACCCTGACCCTGACCCGGACCCGGACCAGGACCCGGACCCGGACTCGGATCCTGACCCCGGACCCGGACCAAGACCCGGACCCAGACCCGGACCCGGACACGGACACGTACCCGGACACGGACACGGACACGGACACGGACCCGGACACGGACCCTGATCCGGATCCGGACCCGGGTCCGGACCCTGACCCGGACCCGGACCCAGACCCGGACCCGGACCCAGACCCAGACCCGGACCCGGACCCATATCCTGACCCTGACCTGGAAACGGAAATGGACCCGGACCCGGACCCTGACCCGGACCCGGAACCTGACACGGATCCGGAACCTGACCCGGACCCGGACCAGGACCCGGACCTGGACCCGGACCCTGACCTGGACCCTGACCCGGACCCGGACCCGGACCCGGACCGTGACCCGGACCCTGACCCTGACCCTGACCGGACCCCGACCCGGACCTTGACTTGGATACTGACTCAGACACGGACCCGGACCCGGACCTGGACCTGGACCCGGACCCGGACCCGGACCCTCACCCAGACCCGGACCCGGACCCGGACCCGGACTCAGATCCTGACCCTGACCCGGACCCGGACCCGGACCCGGACCTGGACCCGGACCTGGACCCTGACCCGGACCCGGACCCTGACCCTGAACCGGACCCTGACTCTGACACTGACCCTAAAGCTGAGCCGGACCTGGACCCAGACCCGGATCCTGACCCTGACCCTGACCCTTACCCTGACCCGGACCAAGACCCGGTCCCGGACCCAGACCCGGATCCTGACCCTGACCTCGAAACGGAACCGCACCCGGACCCGGACCCGGACCCGGACCCGGACCCGGACCCGGACCCGGACCCGGACCCTGACACGGACCCGGACCCTGAACCGGACCCGGACCCGGACCCTGACCAGGACCCGGACCCGGACCGTGACCCGGACCCTGACTCTGACCCTGACCCTGACCCTGACCCTGACCCTGACCCTGACCCTGACCCGGACCAAGACCCGGACCCGGATCCTGACCCTGACCGTGACCCTCACCCTGAACCTGACCCGGACCCGGACCCGGACCCGGACCCGGACCCGGACCCGGACCCGGACCCGGACCTGGACCCGGACCCTGAAACGGACCAGGACGCTGACACGGACCCGGACCCTGGCACTGACCCTGAAACTGACACCGACCCGCATCCGGACCCTGACCTGGACCCGGACCCGGACACGGACACGGACACGGACCCTTACCCGGACACGGACACGGACACGGACACGGATCCTGACCCTGACCCTGACCCTGACCCTGACCCAGATCCGGACCCGGACCAGGACCCGGACCCGGATTAGAATCCTGACCCCGGACCCGGACCCGGACCCGGACCCTGACTCTGACACTGACCGTGAAACTGACACGGACCCGGACCCGGACCCTAACCCGGACCTGGAACCCAGACCCGGATCCGGACCCGGACCCGGACCCGGACCTGGACCCGGACCCGGACCCGGACCCTGACCCGGACCCGGACCCGGACCCTGACCCGGACCCGGACCCGGACCGTGACCCGGACCCTGACTCTGACCCTGACCCTGACCCTGACCCTGACCCTGATCCTGACCCGGACCCGGACCCGGATCCTGACCCTGACCCTGACCCTGACCCAGAACCTGAACCTGACCCGGACCCTGACTCTGACCCTGACCCTGACCCTGACCCTGACCCTGACCCGGACCCGGAACCGGATCCTGACCCTGACCCTGACCCAGAACCTGAACATGACCCGGATCCGGACCCGGACCCGGACGCTGACACGGACCCGGACCCTGACCCTGACCCTGAAAATGACACCGACCCGGATCTGGACCCTGACACGGACACGGACACGGACACGGACACGGACACGGACCCTTACCCGGACCCGGACCCGGACTAGAATCCTGACCCCGGACCCGGACCCGGACCCTGACCCGGACCCGGACACTGACTCTGACACTGACCCTGAAACTGACACGGACCCGGACCCGGACCCTGACACGGACCCGGACCTGGACCCTGACCCAGACCCGGACCCGGACCCGTATCCTGACCCTGACCTGGAAACGGAAATGGACCCGGACCCGGACCCTGACACGGACCCGGAACCTGACACAGATCCGGAACCTGACCCGGACCCGGACCAGGACCCGGACCCGGACCCGGACCCGGACCCGGAACCGGACCCGGATCCTGACCAGGACCCGGAACCGGACCCGGACCCGGACCCGGACCCGGACACTGACCCTGACCATGACCCTGATCCTGACCCTGACCCAGATCCGGACCCTGACTCTGACCCTGACAATGACACTGACCCGGACCCGGACCGAGACCCGGACCCTGACACAGACCGGGACACTGACACGGACCCGGACCCGGTCCCGGACCCTGACCTGGAAACGGAAACGGACCCGGACCCGGACCCTGACACGGACACGGACCCTGACACGGATCCGGACCCTGACCCGGACCCAGACCCTGACCTGGACCCGGACCCGGACCCGGACCGTGACCCGGACCCTGACTCTGACTCTGACCCTGACACTGACCCTGAAACTGACATGGACCCGGACCCGGACCCGGACCCGGACCCGGACCCGGACCCGGACCCGGACCCGGACCCGGACCCGGACCCGGATCTGGACCCTGACCCTGACCCGGGCCCTGACTATGACCCAGATCCGGACCCAGACCCGGACCAGGACCCAGACCCGGACTCGGATCCTGACCCCGGACCCGGACCCGGACCCGGACACGGACCCGGACCCGGACCCGGACCCGGACCCGGACCCGGACCCGGACCCGGACCCGTATCCGGACCCGGACCCTGATCCGGACATGGACCCGGATCCTGACCCTGACCCTTACCCTGACCCTGACCCTGACCCTGACCCTGACCCTCATACGGACCCGGACCCGGACCCGGACCCGGACATGGATCCTGACCCTGACCGTGACCAGGACGCGGACCCGGACACGGACCCGGACCTGGACACTGACCCTGACCCTGACCCGGACCCTGACCCTGACCCGGACCCGGACCCTGACCCTGACCCGGACCCTGACTCTGACAATGACCCTGAAACTGACACAGACCAGGACCCGGACCCTGACACGGACCCTGGCACGGACCCGGACCCTGACATGGACCCGGACCCGGACCCGGACCCCGACCCGGACCAGGACCCGGACCCAGACCAGGGCCCTGACCCGGACCCGGACCCGGGCCCTACCCGGACCCTGACTCTGACACTGACCCTGACCCTGACCCTGACCCAGATCCGGACACTGACTCTGATCCTGACAATGACACTGACACGGACCCGGACCCGGACCAGGACCCTGACCCTGACCCAGATCCGGAACCGGACTCGGAACCGGAACCGGACCCGGACCCGGACCCGGACCCGGACCCGGACCGGGACCGGGACCCGGACCCGGAACCGGGTCCGGATCCTGACCCTGACCCGGAACCGGAACCGGAACCGGAACCGGACCCAGACCCGGAACCGGTACCGGACCCGACCCGGACACGGACACGGACACGGACCCTGACACGGACCCGGACACGGACACGGACACGGACCAGGACCTGGACCCTGACCCTGACCCGGACCCGGACCCGGACCCGGACCCGGACCCAGACCCGGAACCGGACCCGGACCCGGACCCGGACCCTGACCCCAACCCCGACCCTGACCCTGACCCTGACCCTGACCCGGACCCTGACTCTGACACTGACCCTGAAACTGACTCAGACCAGGACCCGGACCCTGACACGGACCCTGACACGGACCCGGACCGTGACATGGACCCGGACCTGGACCCGGACCCCGACCCGGACCCGGACCCGGACCCAGACCCGGACCCTGACCCGGACCCGGACACGGACCCGGACACAGACCCTGACCCTGACCCGGACCCTACCCGGACCCTGACTCTGACACTGACCCTGACACTGACACGGACCCGGACCCGGACCCCGACCCGGACCCGGAACTGGAACCGGAACCGGAACCGGAACCGGAACCGGACCGTGACCCTGACCAAGATCCGGATCCGGATCCGGATCCGGACCCAGACCCGGACCCGGACCCGGACCCGGACCAGGACCCGGACCCGGACTCGGATCCTGACCCCGGACCCGGACCAAGACCCGGACCCAGACCCGGACACGGACACGGACCCGGACCCGGACACGGACACGGACACGGACACGGACACGGACCCGGACACGGACCCTGATCCGGATCCGGACCCGGGTCCGGACCCTGACCCGGACCCGGACCCAGACCCGGACCCGGACCCAGACCCAGACCCGGACCCGGACCCATATCCTGACCCTGACGTGGAAACGGAAATGGACCCGGACCCGGACCCTGACCCGGACCCGGAACCTGACACGGATCCGGAACCTGACCCGGACCCGGACCAGGACCCGGACCTGGACCCGGACCCTGACCTGGACCCGGACCCGGACCCGGACCGTGACCCGGACGCTGACTCTGACTCTGACCCTGACACTGACCCTGAAACTGACATGGACCCAGACATGGACGCGGACCCGGACCCAGACCTGGACCCTGACCCGGACCAGGACCCGGACCCTCACCCAGACCCGGATTCGGACCCGGACTCGGACCTGGACCCGGACCCGGACCGTGACCCGGACCATGACTCTGACCCTGACCCTGACCCTGACCCTGACCCGGACCCGGACCCGGACCCGGACCCGGACCCGGACCCTGACACGGACCCGGACATTGACACGGACCCGGACCCTGACACTGACCCTGAAACTGACACCGACCCGTATCTGGACCCTGACCCGGACCCGGACACGGACACGGACACAGACACGGACCCTTACCCGGACCCGGACACGGACACGGATCCTGACCCTGAACCTGAACCTGACCCTGACCCTGACCCAGATCCGGACCCGGACCCGGACCCGGACCCGGACCCGGACCCGGACCCGGACCCGGACTAGAATCCTGACCCCGGACCCGGACCCGGACCCTGACCCGGACCCGGACCCTGACTCTGACACTGACCCTGAAACTGACACGGACCCGGACCTGGACCCTGACCCGGACCAGGACCCAGACCCTCACCCAGACCCGGACCCTGACCCGGACCCAGACCCGGACACTGACCCGGACGCGGACCCGGACACTGACACTGACCGTGACCCTGACCCTGACCCTGACCCTGACCCTGACCCGGATCCGGAACCTGACTCTGACCCTGACAATGACACTGACACGGACCCGGACCCGGACCCGGACCAGGACCCTGACCCTGACCCAGATCCTGACCAGGACCCGGAACCGGACCCGGACCCGGACCCGGACCCGGACACTGACCCTGACCGTGACCCTGACCCTGACCCTGACCCGGATCCGGACCCTGACTCTGACCCTGACAATGACACTGACCCGGACCCGGACCGAGACCCGGACCCTGACACAGACCTGGACACTGACACGGACCCGGACCCGGTCCCGGACCCTGACCTGGAAACGGAAACGGACCCGGACCCAGACCCAGACCCGGACCCGGACCCGTATCCTGACCCTGACCTGGAAACGGAAATGGACCCGGACCCGGACCCTGACACGGACCCGGAACCTGACACGGATCCGGAACCTGACCCGGACCCGGACCAGGACCCGGACCCGGACCCGGACCCTGACCTGGACCCGGACCCGGACCCGGACCGTGACCCGGACGCTGACTCTGACTCTGACCCTGACACTGACACTGAAACTGACATGGACCCAGACATGTCAGAAACTGACGCGGACCCGGACCCGGACCTGGACCCTGACCCGGACCAGGACCCGGACCCTCACCCAGACCCGGATGCGGACCCGGACTCGGACCTGGACCCGGACCCGGACCGTGACCCGGACCATGACTCTGACCCTGACCCTGACCCTGACCCTGACCCGGACCCCGACCCGGACCCGGACCCTGACCCTGACCCTGACCCTGAACCTAACCCGGACCCGGACCCGGACCCGGACCCGGACCCGGACCCTGACACGGACTAGAATCCTGACCCCGGACCCGGACCCGGACCCTGACCCGGACCCGGACCCTGACTCTGACACTGACCCTGAAACTGACACGGACCCGGACCTGGACCCTGACCCGGACCAGGACCCAGACCCTCACCCAGACCCGGCCCCTGACCCGGACCCAGACCCGGACACTGACCCGGACGCGGACCCGGACACTGACCCTGACCGTGACCCTGACCCTGACCCTGACCCTGACCCTGACCCGGATCCGGAACCTGACTCTGACCCTGACAATGACACTGACACGGACCCGGACCCGGACCAGGACCCTGACCCTGACCCGGAACCGGCCCCGGACCCGGACCCGGACCCTGACCCGGACCCTGACACGGACCCTTACCCGGACCCGGACCCGGACCCGGACCCGGATCCTGACCCTGACCCTGACCCTGACCCTGACCCAGATCCGGACCCGGACCCGGACCCGGACACGGACCCTGACCCTGACCCGGACCCTGACTCTGACACTGACCCTGAAACTGACACTGACCAGGACCCGGACCCTGACACGGACCAGGACCCGGACCCTCACCCAGACCCGGATCTGGACCCGGACCCGGACCATGACTCTGACCCTGACCCTGACCCTGACCCTGACCCGAACCCGGACCCGGATCCTGACCCTGACCCTGACCCTGACCCTGAACCTGACCCGGACCCGGACCCGGACCCGGACCCTGACACGGACCCGGACGCTGACACGGACCCGGACCCGGACTAGAATCCTGACCCCGGACCCGGACCCGGACCCGGACCCTGACCCGGACCCGGACCCTGACTCTGACACTGACCCTGAAACTGACACCGACCCGGATCTGGACCCGGACCCGGACACGGACCCGGATCCTGACCCTGACCCTGAACCTGACCCTGACCCAGATCCGGACCCGGACCCGGACCCTTACCCGGACCCGGACCCGGACCCGGACCTGGATCCTGACCCTGACCCTGACCCTGACCCTGACCCTGACCCTGACCAGATCCGGACCCGGACCCGGACCCGGACCCGGACTAGAATCCTGACCCCGGACCCGGACCCGGACCCGGACCCTGACCCGGACCCGGACCCTGACTTTGACACTGACCCTGAAACTGACCCGGACCCGGACCCGGACCCTGACACGGACCCGGACCTGGACCCTGACCCGGACCAGGACCCGGACCCTCACCCAGACCCGGATCCGGACCCGGACCCGGACCTGGACCCGGACCCGGACCCTGACCCAGACCCGGACCCGGACCCTGACCCTGACCCTGACCCGGACCCGGACCCGGACCGTGACCCGGACCATGACTCTGACCCTGACCCTGACCCTGACCCTGACCCTGACCCGGACCCGGACCCGGATCCTGACCCTGACCCTGACCCTGACCCTGAACCTGACCCGGACCCGGACCCGGACCCGGACCCTGACACGGACCCGGACGCTGACACGGACCCGGACCCTGACACTGACCCTGAAACTGACACCGACCCGGATCTGGACCCTGACCCGGACCCGGACACAGACACGTACACGGACCCTTACCCGGACCCGGACACGGACACGGATCCTGACCCTGACCCTGAACCTGACCCTGACCCAGATCCGGACCCGGACCCGGACCCTTACCCGGACCCGGATCCTGACCCTGACCCTGACCCTGACCCTGACCCTGACCCTGACCCTGACCCTGACCCTGACCCAGATCTGGACCCGGACCCGGACCCGGACCCGGACTAGAATCCTGACCCCGGACCCGGACCCGGACCCTGACCCGGACCCGGACCCTGACTCTGACACTGACCCTGAAACTGACACGGACCCGGACCTGGACCCTGACCCGGACCAGGACCCGGACCCTCACCCAGACCCGAATCCGGACCCGGACCCGGACCTGGACCCGGACCCGGACCCTGACACGGACCCGGACCCGGACCCTGACACGGACCCGGACCCGGACCGTGACCAGGACCATGACTCTGACCCTGACCCTGACCCTGACCCGGACCCGGACCCGGATCCTGACCCTGACCCTGACCCTGACCCTGAACCTGACCTGGACCCGGACCCGGACCAGGACCCGGACGCTGACACGGACCCGGACCCTGACACTGACCCTGAAACTGACACCGACCCGGATCTGGACCCTGACCCGGAACCGGACATGGACACGGACACGGACACGGACACGGACCCTTACCCGGACCCGGACATGGACCCGGATCCTGACCCTGACCCTGACCCAGATCCGGACCCGGACCCGGACCCGGACCCGGACCCGGACCCAGACCCGGACCCGGACCCGGACCCGGACCCGGACCCTGACCCTGACCCAGACCCGGACCCGGACCCTGACCCGGACGCGGACCCGGACACTGACCCTGACCCTGACCCTGACCCTGACCCTGACCCGGATCCGGATCCGGACCCTGACTCTGACCCTGACAATGACACTGACACGGACACGGACACGGACCAGGACCCTGACCCTGACCCTGACCCAGATCCGGACCCGGACTCGGAACCGGACCCGGACCCGGACCCGGACCCGGACCCGGACCCGGACCCGGACCCGGACCCGGAGCCGGATCCGGATCCTGACCCTGACCCGGAACCGGAACCGGAACCGGACCCAGACCCGGAACCGGACCCGGACCCGGACCCGGACCCGGACACGGACCAGGACCCGGACCCTCACCCAGACCCGGATACGGACCCGGACCCGGACCCGGACCTGGACCCGGACCCGGACCCTGACCCGGACCCGGACCCGGACCCTGACCCGGACCCGGACCCGGACCGTGACCCGGACCATGACTCTGACCCTGACCCAGACCCTGACCCTGACCCGAACCCGGACCCGGATCCTGACCCTGACCCTGACCCTGACCCTGACCCTGAACCTGACCCGGACCCGGACCCGGACCCGGACCCTGACACGGACCCGGACGCTGACACGGACCCGGACCCTGACACTGACCCTGAAACTGACACCGACCCGGATCTGGACCCTGACCCGGACCCGGACACAGACACGGACACGGACCCTTACCCGGACCCGGACACGGACACGGATCCTGACCCTGACCCTGAACCTGACCCTGACCCAGATCCGGACCCGGACCCGGACCCTTACCCGGACCCGGATCCTGACCCTGACCCTGACCCTGACCCTGACCCTGACCCTGACCCTGACCCTGACCCAGATCCGGACCCGGACCTGGACCCGGACCCGGACTAGAATCCTGACCCCGGACCCGGACCCGGACCCTGACCCGGACCCGGACCCTGACTCTGACACTGACCCTGAAACTGACACGGACCCGGACCCGGACCCTTACACGGACCCGGACCTGGACCCTGACCCGGACCAGGACCCGGACCCTCACCCAGACCCGGATCCGGACCCGGACCCGGACCTGGACCCGGACCCGGACCCTGACACGGACCCGGACCCGGACCCGGACCCTGACCCGGACCCGGACCCGGACCGTGACCAGGACCATGACTCTGACCCTGACCCTGACCCTGACCCGGACCCGGACCCGGACCCTGACTCTGACCCTGACAATGACAATGACACTGACATGGACACGGACCCGGACCAGGACCCTGACCCTGACCCTGACCCAGATCCGGACGCGGACCCGGACCCGGACCTGGACCCGGACCCGGACCCGGACCTGGACCCGGACCCGGACCCTGACCCGGACCCGGACCTGGACCCGGACCTGGACCTGGACCCGGACCCGGACCCGGACCCTGACCCTGACCCAGACCCAGACCCAGACCCTGACCCGGACGCAGACCCGGACACTGACCCTGACCTTGACCCTGACCCTGACCCTGACCCGGATCCGGACCCTGACTCTGACCCTGACAATGACACTGACACGGACCCGGACCCGGACCCGGACCAGGACCCTGACCCTGACCCTGACCCAGATCCGGACCCGGACTCGGAACCGGACCCGGACTCGGACCCGGACCCGGACCCGGACCCGGACCCGGACCCGGACCCGGACCCAGACCCAGACCCGGACCCGGACCCGGACCCGGATCCAGATCCTGACCCGTACCCGGAACCGGAACCGGAACCGGACCCAGACCCGGAACCGGCCCCGGACCCGGACCCGGACCCTGACCCGGACCCTGACACAGACCCGGACCCGGACCCGGACCCTGACCCGGACCCGGACCCAGACCCGGACCTGGACCCGGACCCGGACCCGGACCCTGAACCCGACCCTGACCATGACCCTGACCCTGACCCGGACCCTGATTCTGACACTGACCCTGAAACTGACACAGACCAGGACCCGGACCCTGACACGGACCAGGACCCGGACCCGGATCCGGACCCGGACCCGGACCCGGACCCGGACCCGGACCCGGATCCGGATCCTGACCCTGACCCAGAACCGGAACTGGAACCGGACCCAGACCCGGAACCGGGCCCGGACCCGGACCCGGACCCTGATACGGACCCTGACACGGACACGGACCCCGACCCGGACCCGGACCCTGACCCGGACCCGGACCCGGACCCGGACCCTGACCCAGATCCGGACCCGGACCCGGACCCGGACCCGGACCCGGACCCGGACCCGGACTAGAATCGTGACCCCGGACCCGGACCCTGACCCGGACCCGGACCCTGACTCTGACACTGACCGTGAAACTGACACGGACCCGGACCCGGACCCTGACATGGACACGGACCTGGACCCTGACCCGGACCAGGACCCGGACCCTCACCCAGACCCGGATCCGGACCCGGACCCGGACCCGGACCCGGACCTGTACCCGGACCAAGACCCTGACCCGGACCCGGACCCGGACCCTGACCCGGACCCGGACCGTGACCCGGACCCTGACTCTGACCCTGACCCTGACCCTGACCCTGACCCGGACCCGGACCCGGATCCTGACCCTGACCCTGACCCTGACCCTGACCCTGAACCTGACCCGGACCCGGACCCGGACCCGGACCCGGACCCGGACCCGGACCCTGACACGGACCCGGACGCTGACATGGACCCGGACCCTGACACTGACCCAGAAACTGACACCGACCAGGAATTGGACCCTGACCCGGACACGGACGCGGACACGGACACGGACACGGACCCTTACCCGGACCCGGACACGGACCCGGATCCTGACCCTGACCCTGACCCTGACCCTGACCCTGACCCAGATCCGGACCCGGACACGGACACGGACACGGACCCGGACTAGAATCCTGACCCCGGACCCAGACCCTGACCCGGACCCGGACCCTGACTCTGACACTGACCCTGAAACTGACACGGACCCGGACCCGGACCCGGACCCTGACACGGACACGGACCTGGACACTGACCCGGAACAGGACCCGGACCCTCACCCAGACCCGGATCCAGACCCGGACCCGGACCTGGACCCGGACCCGGACCCTGACCCGGACCCAGACCCGGACCGTGACCCGGACCCGGACCCGGACCGTGACCCGGACCATGACTCTGACCCTGACCCTGACCCTGACCCGGACCCGGACCCGGACCCGGACCCGGACCCGGACCCGGACCCGGACCCGGACCCGGATCCTGACCCTGACCCTGACCCTGACCCTGAACCTGACCCGGACCCGGACCCGGACCCGGACCCGGACCCTGACACGGACACGGACGCTGAAACGGACCCGGACCCTGACACTGACCCAGAAACTGACACCAACCCGGATCTGGACCCTGACCCGGACACGGACACGGACACGGACACGGACACGGACACGGACCCTTAGCCGGACACGGACACGGACCCGGATCCTGACCCTGACCCTGAACCTGACCCTGACCCAGATCCGGACCCGGACCCGGACCCTTACCCGGACCCGGACCCAGACCCGGATCCTGACCCTGACCCTGACCCTGACCCTGACCCTGACCCTGACCCTGACCCTGACCCTGACCCTGACCCAGATCCGGACCCGGACCCAGACCCGGACCCGGACTAGAATCCTGACCCCGGACCCGGACCCGGACCCGGACCCGGACCCGGACCCTGACCCGGACCCGGACCCTGACTCTGACACTGACCCTGAAACTGACACGGACCCGGACCCGGACCCTGACCCGGACCCGGACCTGGACCGTAACCCGGACCAGGACCCGGACCCTCACCCAGACCCGGATCCGGACCCGGACCCGGACCTGGACCTGGACCCGGACCCTGACCCGGACCCGGACCCGGACCCGGACCCTGACCCGGACCGGGACTCGGACCGTGACCCGGACCATGACTCTGACCCTGACCCTGACCCTGACCCTGACCCGGACCCGGACCCGGACCCGGACCCGGATCCTGACCCTGACCCTGACCCTGACCCTGACCCTGAACCTGACCCGGACCCGGACCCGGACCCGGACCCGGACCCGGACCCTGACACGGACCCGGACGCTGACACGGACCCGGACCCTGACACTGACCCTGAAACTGACACCGACCCGGATCTGGACCCTGACCCGGACACGGACACGGACACGGACACGGACACGGACACGGACCCTGACACGGACACGGACCTGGACCCTGACCCGGACCAGGACCCTGACCCTCACCCAGACCCGGACCCTGACCCGGACCCGGACCCTGACCCGGAGGCGGACCCGGACACTGACCCTGACCGTGACCCTGACCCTGACCCTGACCCTGACCCGGATCCGGACCCTGACTCGGACCCTGACAATGACACTGACACGGACCCGGACCCGGACCCGGACCAGGACCCTGACCCTGACCCAGATCCGGACCCGGACCCGGACCCGGACCCGGAACCGGACCCGGAACTGGAACCGGACCCGGACCCGGACCCAGGCCCGGACACTGACACGGACCTGGACACTGACACGGACCCGGACCCGGTCTCGGACCCTGACCCTGACCCTGACCCTGACCCTGACCCTGACCCTGACCCGGACCCTGACTCTGACACTGACCCTGAAACTGACACAGACCCTGACCCTGAGCCTGACCCTAATCCTGACCCGGACCCTGACTCTGACACTGACCCTGAAACTGACACAGATCCGGACCCGGACCCTGACCCGGACCCGGACCTGGACCCTGACCCGGACCAGGACCCGGACCCTCACCCAGACCCGGACCCGGACCCGGACCCGGACTCGGATCCTGACCCTGACCCGGACCCGGACCTGGACCCGGACCTGGACCCGGACCCGGACCCGGACCCGGACCCTGACCCTGACCCAGACCCGGACCCGGACCCTGACCCGGACGCGGACCCGGACACTGACCCTGACCCTGACCCTGACCCTGACCCTGACCCGGATCCGGACCCTGACTCTGACCCTGACAATGACACTGACACGGACACGGACACAGACCAGGACCCTGACCCTGACCCTGACCCTGACCCAGATCCGGACCCGGACTCGGAACCGGACCCGGACCCGGACCCGGACCCGGACCCGGACCCGGACCCGGACCCGGACCCGGACCCGGACCCGGACCCGGACCCGGATCCGGATCCTGAGCCTGACCCGGAACCGGAACCGGAACCGGAACCGGACCCAGACCCGGAACCGGCCCCGGCCCCGGCCCCGGACCCTGACACGGACCCTGACACGGACCCGGACCCGGACCCGGACCCTGACCCTGACCCGGACCCGGACCCGGACCCGGACCCGGACCCGGACCCTGACCCGGACCCTGACCCCGACCCTGACCATGACCCTGACCCTGACCCGGACCCTGACTCTGACACTGACCCTGAAACTGACACAAACCAGGACCCGGACCCTGACACGGACCAGGACCCGGACCCTCACCCAGACCAGGATCCGGACCCGGACCCGGACCCGGACCTGGACCCGGACCCGGACCCGGACCCTGACCCGGACCCGGACCCTGACCTGGACCTGGACCCGGACCGTCACCCGGACCATGACTCTGACCCTGACCCTGACCCTGACCCTGACCCGGACCCGGACCCGGATCCTGACCCTGACCCTGACCCTGACCCTGAACCTGACCCGGACCCGGACCCGGACCCGGACCCGGACCCTGACACGGACCCGGACGCTGACACGGACCCGGACCCTGACACTGACCCTGAAACTGACACCGACCCGGATCTGGACCCTGACCCGGACCCGGACACAGACACGGACACGGACCCTTACCCGGACCCGGACACGGACACGGATCCTGACCCTGACCCTGACCCTGAACCTGACCCTGACCCAGATCCGGACCCGGACCCGGACCCTTACCCGGACGCGGATCCTGACCCTGACCCTGACCCTGACCCTGACCCTGACCCTGACCCTGACCCTGACCCAGATCCGGACCCGGACCCGGACCCGGACCCGGACTAGAATCCTGACCCCGGACCCGGACCCGGACCCTGACCCGGACCCGGACCCTGACTCTGACACTGACCCTGAAACTGACACGGACCTGGACCCGGACCCTTACACGGACCCGGACCTGGACCCTGACCCGGACCAGGACCCGGACCCTCACCCAGACCCGGATCCGGACCCGGACCCGGACCTGGACCCGGACCCGGACCCTGACCCGGACCCGGACCCGGACCCTGACCCGGACCCGGACCCGGACCGTGACCAGGACCATGACTCTGACCCTGACCCTGACCCGGACCCGGACCCGGACCCGGATCCTGACCCTGACCCTGACCCTGACCCTGAACCTGACCCGGACCCGGACCCGGACCCGGACCCGGACCAGGACCCGGACGCTGACACGGACCCGGACCCTGACACTGACCCTGAAACTGACACCGACCCGGATCTGGACCCTGACCCGGAACCGGACACGGACACGGACACGGACACGGACACGGACACGGACACGGACCCGGACATGGACCCGGATCCTGACCCTGACCCTGACCCAGATCCGGACCCGGACTCGGACCCGGACGCGGACCCGGACACTGACCCTGACCCTGACCCTGACCCTGACCCTGACCCTGACCCGGATCCTGATCCGGACCCTGATTCTGACCCTGACAATGACACTGACACGGACACGGACACGGACCAGGACCCTGACACTGACCCTGACCCAGATCCGGACCCGGACTCGGACCCGGACCCGGACCCGGACCCGGACCCGGACCCGGACCCGGATCCGGATCCGGATCCTGACCCTGACCCGGAACCGGAACCGGAACCGGAACAGGACCCAGACCCGGAACCGGCCCCAGACCCGGACCCGGACCCTGACACGGACCCTGACACGGACCCTTACCCGGACCCGGACCCGGACCCGGATCATGACCCTGACCCTGACCCTGACCCTGACCCAGATCCGGACCCGGACCCGGACCCGGACCCGGACCCGGACCCGGACACGGACCCTGACCCTGACCCGGACCCTGACTCTGACACTGACCCTGAAACTGACACAGACCAGGACCCGGACCCTGACACGGACCAGGACCCGGACCCTCACCCAGACCCGGATCCGGACCCGGACCCGGACCCGGACCTGGACACGTACCCGGACCCTGACCCGGACCCGGACCCGGACCCTGACCCGGACCCGGACCCGGACCGTGACCCGGACCATGACTCTGACCCTGACCCTGACCCTGACCCTGACCCGAACCCGGACCCGGATCCTGACCCTGACCCTGACCCTGACCCTGACCCTGAACCTGACCCGGACCCGGACCCGGACCCGGACCCTGACACGGACCCGGACGCTGACACGGACCCGGACCCTGACACTGACCCTGAAACTGACACCGACCCGGATCTGGACCCGGACACGGACACGGACCCGGATCCTGACCCTGACCCTGAACCTGACCCTGACCCAGATCCGGACCCGGACCCGGACCCTTACCCGGACCCGGACCCGGACCCGGACCCGGACCCGGATCCTGACCCTGACCCTGACCCTGACCCTGACCCTGACCCTGACCCAGATCCGGACCCGGACCCGGACCCGGACCCAGACTAGAATCCTGACCCCGGACCCGGACCCGGACCCGGACCCTGACCCGGACCCGGACCCTGACTCTGACACTGACCCTGAAACTGACACGGACCCGGACCCTCACCCAGACCCGGATCCAGACCCGGACCCGGACCTGGACCCGGACCCGGACCCTGACCCGCACCCGGACCCGGACCCTGACCCTGACCCTGACCCGGACCCGGACCCGGACCGTGACCCGGACCATGACTCTGACCCTGACCCTGACCCTGACCCGGACCCGGACCCGGATCCTGACCCTGACCCTGACCCTGACCCTGACCCTGACCCTGAACCTGACCCGGACCCGGACCCGGACCCGGACCCGGACCCTGACACGGACCCGGACGCTGACACGGACCCGGACCCTGACACTGACCCTGAAACTGACACCGACCCGGATCTCGACCCTGACCCGGACACGGACACGGACACGGACACGGACCCTTACCCGGACCCGGACACGGACCCGTATCCTGACCCTGACCCTGAACCTGACCCTGACCCAGATCCGGACCCGGACCCGGACCCTTACCCGGACCCGGACGCTGACACAGACCCGGACCCTGACACTGACCCTGAAACTGACACCGACCTGGATCTGGACCCTGACCCGGACCCGGACACGGACACGGACACGGACCCTTACCCTGACCCTGAACCTGACCCTGACCCTGACCCAGATCCGGACCCGGACCCGGACCAGGACCCTGACCCTGACCCAGATCCGGACCCGGACCCAGACCCGGAACCGGACCCGGACCCGGACCCGGACCCAGACCCGGACCCTGACACGGACCTGGACACTGACACGGACCCGGACCCGGTCCCGGACCCGGACCCGGTCCCGGACCCGGACCGGGACCCGGACCCGGACCCAGACCCTGACCCTGACCCTGACCCTGACCCTGACCCTGACCCGGACCCTGACTCTAACACTGACACTGAAACTGACACAGACCCTGACCCTGAGCCTGAGCCTGACCCTAATCCTGACCCGGACCCTGACTCTGACACTGACCCTGAAACTGACACGGACTCGGACCCGGACCCTGATCCGGACCCGGACCTGGACCCTGACCCGGACCCGGACTCGGATCCTGACCCTGACCCTGACCCGGACCCGGACCTGGACCCGGACCTGGACCTGGACCCGGACCCGGACCCGGACCCTGACCCTGACCCTGACCCTGACCCCGACCCTGACCATGACCCTGACCCTGACCCTGACCCTGACCCAGACCCTGACTCTGACACTGACCCTGAAACTGACACAGACCAGGACCCGGACCCTGACACGGACCAGGACCCGGACCCTCACCCAGACCCGGATCCGGACCCGGACCCGGACCCGGACCCGGACCCGGACCCGGACCCGGACCTGGACCCGGACCCGGACCCGGACCCGGACCCGGACCCTGACCCGGACCCGGAATCGGAACCGGACCCGGACCCGGACCCGGACCCGGACCCGGACCCGGACCCGGACCCGGACCCGGACCCGGATCCGGATCCTGACCCTGACCCGGAACCGGAACCGGAACCGGACCCAGACCCGGAACCAGCCCCGACCCCGGCCCCGGACCCTGACACGGACCCTGACACGGACCCGGACCCGGACCCGGACCCGGACCCGGACCCGGACCCGGACCCGGACCCGGACCCTGACCCGGACCCGGACCCGGACCCGGACCCGGACCCGGACCCCGACCCTGACCCTGACCCTGACCCTGACCTGGACCCTGACTCTGACACTGACCCTGAAACTGACACAGACCAGGACCCGGACCCTGACACGGACCCTGACACGGACACGGACCCTGACACGGACCCGGACCCGGACCCGGACCCGGACCCGGACCCGGACCCTGACCCGGACCCGGACCCGGACCCGGACCCGGACCCGGACCCGGACCCCGACCCTGACCCTGACCCTGACCCTGACCCGGACCCTGACTCTGACACTGACCCTGAAACTGACACAGACCAGGACCCGGACCCTGACACGGACCCTGACACGGACACGGACCCTGACATGGACCCGGACCCGGACCCGGACCCCGACCCGGACCCCGACCCGGACCCGGACCCAGACCCGGACCCTGACCCGGACCCGGACCCGGACCCGGACCCGGACCCGGACCCCGACCCTGACCCTGACCCTGACCCTGACCCTGACCCGGACCCTGACTCTGACACTGACCCTGAAACTGACACAGACCAGGACCCGGACCCTGACACGGACCCTGACACGGACACGGACCCTGACATGGACCCGGACCCGGACCCGGACCCGGACCCGGACCCGGACCCTGACACGGACCCGGACGCTGACACGGACCCGGACCCTGACACTGACCCTGAAACTGACACCGACCCGGATCTGGACCCGGACACGGACACGGACACGGATCCTGACCCTGACCCTGAACCTGACCCTGACCCAGATCCGGACCCGGACCCGGACCCTTACCCGGACCCGGACCCGGACCCGGACCCGGACCCGGATCCTGACCCTGACCCTGACCCTGACCCTGACCCTGACCCTGACCCAGATCCGGACCCGGACCCGGACCCGGACCCAGACTAGAATCCTGACCCCGGACCCGGACCCGGACCCGGACCCTGACCCGGACCCGGACCCTGACTCTGACACTGACCCTGAAACTGACACGGACCCGGACCCGGACCCTGACACGGACCCGGACCTGGACCCTGACCCGGACCCGGACCAGGACCCGGACCCTCACCCAGACCCGGATCCGGACCCGGACCCGGACCTGGACCCGGACCCGGATCCTGACCCGCACCCGGACCCGGACCCTGACCCTGACCCTGACCCGGACCCGGACCCGGACCGTGACCCGGACCATGACTCTGACCCTGACCCTGACCCTGACCTGGACCCGGACCCGGATCCTGACCCTGACCCTGACCCTGACCCTGACCCTGAACCTGACCCGGACCCGGACCCGGACCCGGACCCGGACCCTGACACGGACCCGGACGCTGACACGGACCCGGACCCTGACACTGACCCTGAAACTGACACCGACCCGGATCTGGACCCTGACCCGGACACGGACACGGACACGGACACGGACCCTTACCCGGACCCGGACACGGACCCGTATCCTGACCCTGACCCGGATCCTGACCCTGACCCTGAACCTGACCCTGACCCTGACCCAGATCCGGACCCGGACCCGGACCAGGACCCTGACCCTGACCCAGATCCGGACCCGGACGCAGACCCGGAACCGGACCCGGACCCGGACCCGGACCCAGACCCGGACCCTGACACGGACCTGGACACTGACACGGACCCGGACCCGGTCCCGGACCCGGACCCGGTCCCGGACCCGGACCTGGACCCGGACCCGGACCCAGACCCTGACCCTGACCCTGACCCTGACCCTGACCCTGACCCGGACCCTGACTCTGACACTGACACTGAAACTGACACAGACCCTGACCCTGAGCCTGACCCTAATCCTGACCCGGACCCTGACTCTGACACTGACCCTGAAACTGACACGGACTCGGACCCGGACCCTGACCTGGACCCGGACCTGGACCCTGACCCGGACCCGGACTCGGATCCTGACCCTGACCCTGACCCGGACCCGGACCTGGACCCGGACCTGGACCTGGACCCGGACCCGGACCCGGACCCTGACCCTGACCCTGACCCTGACCCTGACCCTGACCCGGATCCGGACCCTGACTCTGACCCTGACAATGACACTGACACGGACACGGACACGGACCAGGACCCTGACCCTGACCCTGACCCAGATCCGGACCCGGACTCGGACCCTGACCCGGACCCGGACCCGGACCCGGACCCGGACCCGGACCCGGACCCGGACCCGGACCCGGACCCGGACCCGGATCCGGATCGTGACCCTGACCCGGAACCGGAACCGGAACCGGACCCAGACCCTGACACGGACCCTGACACGGAGCCGGACCCGGACCCGGACCCTGACCCTGACCCGGACCCGGACCCGGACCCGGACCCGGACCAGGACCCGGACCCGGACCCGGACCCGGACCCGGACCCGGACCCGGACCCGGACCCTGACCCCGACCCTGACCATGACCCTGACCCTGACCCTGACCCGGACCCTGACTCTGACACTGACCCTGAAACTGACACAGACCAGGACCCGGACCCTGACATAGACCAGGACCCGGACCCTCACCCAGACCCGGATCCGGACCCGGACCCGGACCCGGACCCGGACCCGGACCCGGACCCGGACCCGGACCCGGACCCGGACCCTGACCCGGACCCGGACTCGGACCCGGACCCGGACCCGGACCCGGACCCCGACCCTGACCCTGACCCTGACCCTGACCCGGACCCTGACTCTGACACTTACCCTGAAACTGACACAGACCAGGACCCGGACCCTGACACGGACCCTGACACGGACACGGACCCTGACATGGACCCGGACCCGGACCCGGACCCCGACCCGGACCCCGACCCGGACCCGGACCCAGACCCGGACCCGGACCCAGATCCTGACCCTGACCCTGACCCTGACCCGGACCCTACCCGGACCCTGACTCTGACACTGACCCTGAAACTGAAACAGACCCAGACCAGGACCCGGACCCGGACCCGGACCCGGACCCAGACCCGGATCCTGATCCGGACCCGGACCGGGACCCGGACCCTGACCCGAACCCGGACCCGGACCCTGACCCTGATCCGGACCCAGACCCAGACCCGGACCCGGATCCTGACCCTGACCCTGACCCTGACCCTGACCCGGAACCGGAACCGGGTCCGGATCCTGACCCTGACCCGGAACCGGAACCAGAACCGGAACTGGAACCGGATCCGGACCGGGATCCTGATCCTGACCCCGAACCGGAACCGGAACCGGAACCAGAACCGGACTATGAATTCGGAACTCGGAACTCGGAACTCAGAACTCAGAATTCGGAATTTGGAACTCAGAATTCAGAATTCAGAATTCGGAATTCAGAATTCGGAATTCGGAATTTGGAACTACGAATTCCGAATTCCGAATTCCGAATTCCGAATTCGGAACTTGATATTCGGAGTTTGACATTTGAAGTTTGAAATTTGAAATTCTGGACTCGGAACTCGGAATTCGGACTCGGAATTTGAAATTCAGGATTCGGAATTCGGAATTTGGAATTCGGAATTCGGAATTTGAAATTTGAAATTCTGGACTCGGAAATCGGAATTCGGAATTCAGAATTCGGAATTCGGAATTCTTAACTTGATATTCGGAATTTGAAATTTGAAGTTTGAAATTTGAAATTCTGGACTCGAAACTCGGAATTCGGACTCGGAATTTGAAATTCAGGATTCGGAATTCAGAATTCGGAATTCGGAATTTGAAATTTGAAATTCTGGACTTGGAAATCGGAATTTGGAATTCATAATTCGTAATTCGTAATTCGTAATTCGTAATTAGGAACTCGGAATTCAGAATTTGGAATTTGGAATTTGGAATTTGGAACTCAGAATTCTGAATTCCGAATTCCGAATTCGGAACTTGATATTCGGAATTTGAAATTTGAAGTTTGAAATTTGAAATTCTGGACTCGGAACTCAGAATTTGGAATTTGGAATTCATAATTCGGAATTCAGAATCCGGAACTCGGAATTCGAAATTCGGAATTCGGAATTCGGAACTCGGAATTTGGAATTCGTAATTCGTAATTCGTAATTAGGAACTCGGAATTCAGAATTCCGAATTCGGAATTCGGAACTTGATATTTGGAATTCGGAATTCGGAACTCAGAACTCTGAATTCCGAATTCCGAATTCCGAATTCGGAACTTGATATTCGGAATTTGGAACTCGTAACTCGGAATTCGGAACCCAGAACGCGGAACGCGGAACGCGGACCTCTGGACTCGGTACGCGGAACGCGGAACGCAGAACGCTGTACGCGGAACGCGGAACTCGTAATTCGGAATTCAGAATTCGGAACTCCGAACTCCGAACTCCAAACTCCGAACTCCGAACTCCGAAATTCGAAATCCGTAATCAGAAATCGGAATAAATAACTCGGAACTCGGAACTCGGAACTCGGAACTCAGAATGCGGAATGCGGAACTCGGGACTCAGAACTTGGAATTCGGAATTCAGAATTGAGAACACAGAACTCGGAACTCGGAACTTGAAACTCGATATTTGGAATTCGGAATTCAGAAATTGTAAGTTCGAACTCCTAACTCAGAACTCGCAACTTAGAACTCGGAACTCAGAACTCAGAACTCGGAACTGGGAACTGGGAATTCGCAATTCGGAAATTGGAACTCCAAAATCCTAATTCGGAACTCGGAACAAAGACCTCAGACCTCGGAACTCGGAACTCGGAACTCGGAACTCAGAAATTGGAAATTGGAAATCAGAATTCGGAATTCAGAATTCAGAATTCGGAATTCGGAATTCGTAACTCGATATTCAGAATTCATAACTCGGAACTCAGAAATTGGAAATCAGAAATCAGAATTCAGAATTCAGAATTCGGAATTCGGAATTCGGAATTCGGGAATTTGGAACTTGGAACTCGGAATTTGGAATTTGGAATTTGGAATTCAGAAATCGGAACACGGAACTCGGAACTCGGAACTCGGAACTTGATTGTCCAGTCTTGGAACGCGGAACTTGGAACTCGGAATTCGGAATTTGGAACTCGGAATTCAGAATTTGGAATTTGGAATTTGGAATTTGGAACTCAGAATTCCGAATTCCGAATTCGGAACTTGATATTTGGAATTTGAAATTTGAAGTTTGAAATTTGAAATTCTGGACTCGGAACTCAGAATTTGGAATTTGGAATTCATAATTCGGAATTCGGAATCCGGAACTCGGAATTCGAAATTCGGAATTCGGAATTCGGAATTCGAAATTCGGAATTCGGAACTCGGAATTTGGAATTTGGAATTCGGAATTCGGAATTTGGAATTCGGAATTCGGAATTCGGAATTCGGAATTCGAAATTCGGAATTCGGAACTCGGAATTCGGAATTCAGAATTCGGAATTTGGTATTCGGAATTTGGAATTTGGAATTTGGAATTTGGAATTTGGAATTTGGAATTTGGAATTTGGAATTGTGGACTCGGAACTCGGAATTCGGGACACGGAATTCGGAATTCGGAATTCGGAATTTGGATCTCGGAACTCGGCACTGGGAATTCGGAATTCGGAACTCAGAACTCGGGATTCAGAATTCGGTATTCGGAACTTGATATTCGGAATTCGGAACTTGGAATTCGGAATTCAGAATTCGGAATTCGGAATTCGGAATTCAGAATTCGGAATTTGAAATTTGAAATTCTGGACTTGGAACTCGGAATTTGGAATTTGGAATTTGGAATTTGGAATTTGGAATTCGGAACTCGGAATTTGGAATTCAGAATTCAAAATTTGAAATTCTGAACTCGGAACTTGGAATTCGGACTCGGAATTTCAAATTCGGGACTCGGAATTCGGAATTCGGAACTTGCTATTCGGAACTTGGAACTCGGAACTCAAAATTCGAAATTCGGAATTTGGAATTCGGAATTTGAAATTTAAAATTCTGTACTCGGAATTCAGAATTCGGTATTTGGAATTCATAATTCGGAAATCGGAATCCGGAACTCGGAATTCGAAATTCGGAATTCGGAACTCGGAATTCGAAATTCGGAATTCGGAACTCGGAATTCGGGATTCGGAACTCGGAATTCGGAATTCGAAATTCGGAATTCGGAACTCGGAATTCGGAATTCAGAATTCGGAATTCGGTATTCGGAATTTGGAATTTGGAATTTGGAATTTGGAATTTGGAATTGTGGACTCGGAACTCAGAATTCGGGACACGGAATTCGGAATTCGGAATTTGGAATTTGGATCTCGGAACTCGGCACTGGGAATTCGGAATTCGGAACTCAGAACTCGGAATTCAGAATTCGGTATTCGGAACTTGATGTTCGGAATTCGGAATTCGGAACTTGGAATTCGGAATTTGGAATTCTGAATTCGGAATTCGGAATTCGGAATTTGAAATTTGAAATTCTGGACTTGGAACTCGGAATTTGGAATTTGGAATTTGGAATTTGGAATTCGGAACTCGGAACTCGGAATTTGGAATTCAGAATTCAAAATTTGAAATTCTGGACTCGGAACTTGGAATTCGGAATTCGGGACTCAGAACTCGAAACTCGGAACTCGGAACTCGGAATTCGAAATTTGAAATTTGAAATTCGAAATTCGGAATTCGGAATTCGGAACTTGGAATTCAAAATTCGGAACTTGATATTCGGAATTCGGAACTCGGAATTCGGAACTCGGAATTCAAAATTCGGAACTTGATATTCGGAATTCGGAACTCGGAACTTGGAACTCGGAATTCAAAATTCAAAATTCAAAATTCAAAATTCGGAAATCAGAATTCAGAATTCAGAATTCAGAATTCGGAATTCGGAATTCAGAATTCGGAATTTGGAATTTGGATCTCGGAACTCGGCACTGGGAATTCGGAATTTGGAACTCAGAACTCGGAATTCGGAATTTGGAACACAGAATTCCGAATTCCGAATTCGGAACTTGATATTCGGAATTTGAAATTTGAAGTTTGAAATTTGAAATTCTGGACTCAGAACTCGGAATTTGGACTCAGAATTTGAAATTCGGAAATCAGAATTCAGAATTCGGAATTCGGAATTCGGATTTCGGAATTCGGAATTCGGAACTTGATATTTGGAATTCGGAATTCGGAATTCGGAACTTGATATTTGGAATTCGGAATTCGGAACTCGGAACTCGGAACTTGGAACTCGGAATTCGAAATTCGGAATTCAGAATTCGGAATCTGAAATTTGAAATTCTGGACTCGGAACTCGGAATTCGGAAATCGGAATTCATAACTCGGAATTCCGAATTCCGAAATCCGAATTCCGAATTCGGAACTTGATATTCGGAATTCGGAACTCGGAACCCAGAACCCAGAACGTGGAACTCTGGAATCGGAACGTAGTACGCGGAACTCATAATTCGGAATTTTGAATTCGGAACTCCGAACTCCGAACTCCGAACTCCGAACTCCGAACTCCGAACTCCGAACTCCGAACTCCGAACTCCGAACTCCGAAATTCGAAATCATTAATCAGAAATCGGAATAAATAACTGGGAACTCGGAATGCGGAATGCGGAACTCGGGACTCAGAACTTGGAATTCAGAATTCAGAATTCGGAATTTGGAACTCAGAATTCCGAATTCCGAATTCCGAATTCGGAACTTGATATTCGGAATTTGAAATTTGAAGTTTGAAATTTGAAATTCTGGACTCGGAACTCGGAATTCGGAATTTGGAATTCGGGACTCGGAACTCGGAACTCGGAACTCGAAATTCGAAATTCAAAATTCAAAATTTGAAATTTGAAATTCGGAAATCGGAATTTGGAATTTGGAATTTGAAATTTGAAATTTGAAATTCTGGACTCGGAACTCGGAATTCGGACTCGGAATTTGAAATTCGGGACTCGGAATTCGGAATTCGAAATTCGGAATTCAGAATTCAGAATTCAGAATTTGGAATTTGGATCTCAGAACTCGGAACTCGGAATTCGGAATTCGGAAATTGGATTTCATAACTCGGAATTCGGAATTCAGAACTCGGAACTTAGAACTCGGAACTCGGAACTCGGAATTCGAAATTCGAAATTCGAAATTGGAAATTCGGAACTCAGAACTCAGAACTTGGAACTTGGAACTCGGAACTCGGAACTCGGAATGCGAAATTTGAAATTTGAAATTTGAAATTCAGAAATTGTAATTCGGAATTTGAAATTTGAAATTCTGGACTTGGAACTTGGAATTCGGAATTCGGAATTCGGAACTTGATATTTGGAATTCGGAATTCGGAATTCGGAATTCGGGACTCGGAACTCGGAACTCGGAACTCGAAATTTGAAATTCAAAATTCAAAATTTGAAATTTGAAATTCGGAAATCGGAATTTGGAATTTGGAATTTGAAATTTGAAATTCTGGACTCGGAACTCGGAATTCGGACTCGGAATTTGAAATTCAGGACTCGGAATTCGGAATTCAGAATTCGGAATTTGAAATTCGGAATTCAGAATTCAGAATTCGGAATTCGGAATTTGGATCTCGGAACTCGGAACTCGGAACTCGGAATTCGGAATTCGGAATTCGAAATTCGGAATTCAGAATTCAGAATTCGGAATTCGGAATTTGGATCTCGGAACTCGGAACTCGGAATTCGGAATTCGGAAATTGGATTTCATAACTCGGAATTCGGAATTCAGAACTCGGAACTTAGAACTCGGAACTCGGAACTCGGAATTCGAAATTCGAAATTGGAAATTCGGAACTTGGAACTTGGAACTCGGAACTCGGAACTCGGAATGCGAAATTTGAAATTTGAAATTTGAAATTTGAAATTCAGAAATTGTAATTCGGAATTTGAAATTTGAAATTCTGGACTTGGAACTTGGAATTCGGAATTCAGAATTCGGAATTTGGAATTCGGAATTTGGAATTTGAAATTTAAAATTCTGGACTCAGAACTCGGAATTTGGAATTTGGAATTCATAATTTGGAATTCGGAATTCGGAATTCGGAACTCGGAATTCAAAATTCGAAATTCGGAAATCAGAATTCGGAATTCGGAATTCGGAACTCGGAATTCCGAATTCGGAATTCAGAATTCAGAATTTGGAATTTGGAATTCGGAATTCGGAATTCGGAATTCGGAATTCGGAACTTGATATTCGGAATTCGGAATTTGAAATTTGAAATTCTGGACTCGGAAGTCAGAATTCAGAATTCGGTATTCATAATTTGGAATTCGGAATTCGGAATTCGGACGTCGGAACTCGGAACTTGATATTCAGAATTCGGCACTCGGAACTCGGAATTTGAAATTCGGAAATCGGAATTTGGAATTTGGAATTTGGAATTTGAAATTTGAAATTCTGGACTCAGAACTCAGAATTCGGACTCGGAATTCGAAATTCAGAAATCAGAATTCAGAATTCAGAATTCGGAATTCGGAATTCGGAATTTGGATCTCGGAACTCGGAACTCGGAACTCAGAATTCGGAATTCGGAAATTGGATTTCATAACTCGGAATTCGGAATTCAGAACTCGGAACTTAGAACTCGGAACTCGGAACTCGGAATTCGAAATTCGAAATTGGAAATTCGGAACTCAGAACTCGGAACTTGGAACTTGGAACTCGGAACTCGGAACTCGGAATGCGAAATTCGAAATTTGAAATTTGGAAATTGTAATTTGGAATTTGAAATTTGAAATTCTGGACTCGGAACACGGAATTTGGAATTCAGAATTCAGAATTTGGAATTCGGAACTCGGAATTTGAAATTTGGAAATCGGAACTCAGAACTCGGAATTTGGAATTCAGAACTCGGAATTCAGAATTCGGAATTTGAAATTTGGAAATTGTAATTTGGAATTTGAAATTTGAAATGGTGGACTCGGAACTCGGAATTTGGACTCAGAATTTGAAATTCGGGACTCGGAATTCGGAATTCGGAAATCGGAACTCAGAACTCGGAATTCGGAATTCAGAACTCAGACTCGGAACTCGGAACTCAGAACTCGGAACTCGGAATTCAGAATTCAGAATTCCGAATTCGGATCTCGGAACTCGGAACTCGGAACTCGGAAATCGGAAATCGGAATTTGGAATTTGGAATTTGACATTTGAAATTCTGGACTCGGAAGTCGGAATTCGGAATTTGGAATTCATAATTTGGAATTCGGAATTCGGAATTCGGAACTCGGAATTCAAAATTCGAAATTCGGAAATCAGAATTCGGAATTCGGAATTCGGAACTCGGAATTCCGAATTCAGAATTCAGAATTCAGAATTTGGAATTTGGAATTCGGAATTCGGAATTCGGAATTCGGAATTCGGAATTCGGAACTTGATATTCGGAATTCGGAATTTGAAATTTGAAATTCTGGACTCGGAACTCAGAATTTGGAATTTGGAATTCATAATTCGGAATTCAGAATCCGGAACTCGGAATTCGAAATTCGGAATTCGGAATTCGGAACTCGGAATTCGGAATTCGTAATTCGTAATTCGTAATTAGGAACTCGGAATTCAGAATTCCGAATTCGGAATTCGGAACTTGATATTTGGAATTCGGAATTCGGAACTCAGAACTCTGAATTCCGAATTCCGAATTCCGAATTCGGAACTTGATATTCGGAATTTGGAACTCGTAACTCGGAATTCGGAACCCAGAACGCGGAACGCGGAACGCGGACCTCTGGACTCGGTACGCGGAATGCGGAACGCGGAACGCTGTACGCGGAACGCGGAACTCGTAATTCGGAATTCAGAATTCGGAACTCCGAACTCCAAACTCCGAACTCCGAACTCCGAAATTCGAAATCCGTAATCAGAAATCGGAATAAATAACTCGGAACTCGGAACTCGGAACTCGGAACTCGGAACTCAGAATGCGGAATGCGGAACTCGGGACTCAGAACTTGGAATTCGGAATTCAGAATTGAGAACACAGAACTCGGAACTCGGAACTTGAAACTCGATATTTGGAATTCGGAATTCAGAAATTGTAAGTTCGAACTCCTAACTCAGAACTCGCAACTTAGAACTCGGAACTCAGAACTCAGAACTCGGAACTGGGAACTGGGAATTCGCAATTCGGAAATTGGAACTCCAAAATCCTAATTCGGAACTCGGAACAAAGACCTCAGACCTCGGAACTCGGAACTCGGAACTCGGAACTCAGAAATTGGAAATTGGTAATCAGAATTCGGAATTCAGAATTCAGCATTCGGAATTCGGAATTCGTAACTCGATATTCAGAATTCATAACTCGGAACTCAGAAATTGGAAATCAGAAATCAGAATTCAGAATTCGGAATTCGGAATTCGGAATTCGGAATTCGGGAATTTGGAACTTGGAACTCGGAATTTGGAATTTGGAATTTGGAATTCAGAAATCGGAACACGGAACTCGGAACTCGGAACTCGGAACTTGATTGTCCAGTCTTGGAACGCGGAACTTGGAACTCGGAATTCGGAATTTGGAACTCGGAATTCAGAATTTGGAATTTGGAATTTGGAATTTGGAACTCAGAATTCCGAATTCCGAATTCGGAACTTGATATTTGGAATTTGAAATTTGAAGTTTGAAATTTGAAATTCTGGACTCGGAACTCAGAATTTGGAATTTGGAATTCATAATTCGGAATTCGGAATCCGGAACTCGGAATTCGAAATTCGGAATTCGGAATTCGGAATTCGAAATTCAGAATTCGGAACTCGGAATTTGGAATTTGGAATTCGGAATTCGGAATTTGGAATTCGGAATTCGAAATTCGGAATTCGGAATTCGAAATTCGGAATTCGGAACTCGGAATTCGGAATTCAGAATTCGGAATTTGGTATTCGGAATTTGGAATTTGGAATTTGGAATTTGGAATTTGGAATTTGGAATTTGGAATTGTGGACTCGGAACTCGGAATTCGGGACACGGAATTCGGAATTCGGAATTCGGAATTTGGATCTCGGAACTCGGCACTGGGAATTCGGAATTCGGAACTCAGAACTCGGGATTCAGAATTCGGTATTCGGAACTTGATATTCGGAATTCGGAACTTGGAATTCGGAATTCAGAATTCGGAATTCGGAATTCGGAATTCAGAATTCAGAATTTGAAATTTGAAATTCTGGACTTGGAACTCGGAATTTGGAATTTGGAATTTGGAATTTGGAATTTGGAATTCGGAACTCGGAATTTGGAATTCAGAATTCAAAATTTGAAATTCTGGACTCGGAACTTGGAATTCGGACTCGGAATTTCAAATTCGGGACTCGGAATTCGGAATTCGGAACTTGCTATTCGGAACTTGGAACTCGGAACTCAAAATTCGAAATTCGGAATTTGGAATTCGGAATTTGAAATTTAAAATTCTGTACTCGGAATTCAGAATTCGGTATTTGGAATTCATAATTCAGAAATCGGAATCTGGAACTCGGAATTCGAAATTCGGAATTCGGAACTCGGAATTCGAAATTCGGAATTCGGAACTCGGAATTCGGGATTCGGAACTCGGAATTCGGAATTCGAAATTCGGAATTCGGAACTCGGAATTCGGAATTCAGAATTCGGAATTCGGTATTCGGAATTTGGAATTTGGAATTTGGAATTTGGAATTTGGAATTGTGGACTCGGAACTCAGAATTCGGGACACGGAATTCGGAATTCGGAATTTGGAATTTGGATCTCGGAACTCGGCACTGGGAATTCGGAATTCGGAACTCAGAACTCGGAATTCAGAATTCGGTATTCGGAACTTGATGTTCGGAATTCGGAATTCGGAACTTGGAATTCGGAATTTGGAATTCTGAATTCGGAATTCGGAATTCGGAATTTGAAATTTGAAATTCTGGACTTGGAACTCGGAATTTGGAATTTGGAATTTGGAATTTGGAATTCGGAACTCGGAACTCGGAATTTGGAATTCAGAATTCAAAATTTGAAATTCTGGACTCGGAACTTGGAATTCGGAATTCGGGACTCAGAACTCGAAACTCGGAACTCGGAACTCGGAATTCGAAATTTGAAATTTGAAATTCGAAATTCGGAATTCGGAATTCGGAACTTGGAATTCAAAATTCGGAACTTGATATTCGGAATTCGGAACTCGGAATTCGGAACTCGGAATTCAAAATTCGGAACTTGATATTCGGAATTCGGAACTCGGAACTTGGAACTCGGAATTCAAAATTCAAAATTCAAAATTCGGAAATCAGAATTCAGAATTCAGAATTCAGAATTCGGAATTCGGAATTCAGAATTCGGAATTTGGAATTTGGATCTCGGAACTCGGCACTGGGAATTCGGAATTTGGAACTCAGAACTCGGAATTCGGAATTTGGAACACAGAATTCCGAATTCCGAATTCGGAACTTGATATTCGGAATTTGAAATTTGAAGTTTGAAATTTGAAATTCTGGACTCAGAACTCGGAATTTGGACTCAGAATTTGAAATTCGGAAATCAGAATTCAGAATTCGGAATTCGGAATTCGGATTTCGGAATTCGGAATTCGGAACTTGATATTTGGAATTCGGAATTCGGAATTCGGAACTTGATATTTGGAATTCGGAATTCGGAACTCGGAACTTGGAACTCGGAATTCGAAATTCGGAATTCAGAATTCGGAATCTGAAATTTGAAATTCTGGACTCGGAACTCGGAATTCGGAAATCGGAATTCATAACTCAGAATTCCGAATTCCGAAATCCGAATTCCGAATTCGGAACTTGATATTCGGAATTCGGAACTCGGAACCCAGAACCCAGAACGTGGAACTCTGGAATCGGAACGTAGTACGCGGAACTCATAATTCGGAATTTTGAATTCGGAACTCCGAACTCCGAACTCCGAACTCCGAACTCCGAACTCCGAACTCCGAACTCCGAACTCCGAAATTCGAAATCATTAATCAGAAATCGGAATAAATAACTGGGAACTCGGAATGCGGAATGCGGAACTCGGGACTCAGAACTTGGAATTCAGAATTCAGAATTCGGAATTTGGAACTCAGAATTCCGAATTCCGAATTCCGAATTCGGAACTTGATATTCGGAATTTGAAATTTGAAGTTTGAAATTTGAAATTCTGGACTCGGAACTCGGAATTCGGAATTTGGAATT
The DNA here is from genome assembly GCA_022577455.1 of Arizona elegans. Taxonomy (NCBI): domain Eukaryota; kingdom Metazoa; phylum Chordata; class Lepidosauria; order Squamata; family Colubridae; genus Arizona; species Arizona elegans. The sequence goes on from JAKOOJ010000026.1 coordinate 2,129,563, forward strand.
CGGGACTCGGAACTCGGAACTCGGAACTCGGAACTCGAAATTCGAAATTCAAAATTCAAAATTTGAAATTTGAAATTCGGAAATCGGAATTTGGAATTTGGAATTTGGAATTTGAAATTTGAAATTTGAAATTCTGGACTCGGAACTCGGAATTCGGACTCGGAATTTGAAATTCGGGACTCGGAATTCGGAATTCGAAATTCGGAATTCAGAATTCAGAATTCAGAATTTGGAATTTGGATCTCAGAACTCGGAACTCGGAATTCGGAATTCGGAAATTGGATTTCATAACTCGGAATTCGGAATTCAGAACTCGGAACTTAGAACTCGGAACTCGGAACTCGGAATTCGAAATTCGAAATTCGAAATTGGAAATTCGGAACTCAGAACTCAGAACTTGGAACTTGGAACTCGGAACTCGGAACTCGGAATGCGAAATTTGAAATTTGAAATTTGAAATTCAGAAATTGTAATTCGGAATTTGAAATTTGAAATTCTGGACTTGGAACTTGGAATTCGGAATTCGGAATTCGGAACTTGATATTTGGAATTCGGAATTCGGAATTCGGAATTCGGAATTCGGGACTCGGAACTCGGAACTCGGAACTCGAAATTTGAAATTCAAAATTCAAAATTTGAAATTTGAAATTCGGAAATCGGAATTTGGAATTTGGAATTTGAAATTTGAAATTTGAAATTCTGGACTCGGAACTCGGAATTCGGACTCGGAATTTGAAATTCGGGACTCGGAATTCGGAATTCGAAATTCGGAATTCAGAATTCAGAATTCAGAATTTGGAATTTGGATCTCAGAACTCGGAACTCGGAATTCGGAATTCGGAAATTGGATTTCATAACTCGGAATTCGGAATTCAGAACTCGGAACTTAGAACTCGGAACTCGGAACTCGGAATTCGAAATTCGAAATTCGAAATTGGAAATTCGGAACTCAGAACTCAGAACTTGGAACTTGGAACTCGGAACTCGGAACTCGGAATGCGAAATTTGAAATTTGAAATTTGAAATTCAGAAATTGTAATTCGGAATTTGAAATTTGAAATTCTGGACTTGGAACTTGGAATTCGGAATTCGGAATTCGGAACTTGATATTTGGAATTCGGAATTCGGAATTCGGAATTCGGGACTCGGAACTCGGAACTCGGAACTCGAAATTTGAAATTCAAAATTCAAAATTTGAAATTTGAAATTCGGAAATCGGAATTTGGAATTTGGAATTTGAAATTTGAAATTCTGGACTCGGAACTCGGAATTCGGACTCGGAATTTGAAATTCAGGACTCGGAATTCGGAATTCAGAATTCGGAATTTGAAATTCGGAATTCAGAATTCAGAATTCGGAATTCGGAATTTGGATCTCGGAACTCGGAACTCGGAACTTGGAATTCGGAATTCGGAATTCGAAATTCGGAATTCAGAATTCAGAATTCGGAATTCGGAATTTGGATCTCGGAACTCGGAACTCGGAATTCGGAATTCGGAAATTGGATTTCATAACTCGGAATTCGGAATTCAGAACTCGGAACTTAGAACTCGGAACTCGGAACTCGGAATTCGAAATTCGAAATTGGAAATTCGGAACTTGGAACTTGGAACTCGGAACTCGGAACTCGGAATGCGAAATTTGAAATTTGAAATTTGAAATTTGAAATTCAGAAATTGTAATTCGGAATTTGAAATTTGAAATTCTGGACTTGGAACTTGGAATTCGGAATTCAGAATTCGGAATTTGGAATTCGGAATTTGGAATTTGAAATTTAAAATTCTGGACTCAGAACTCGGAATTTGGAATTTGGAATTCATAATTTGGAATTCGGAATTCGGAATTCGGAACTCGGAATTCAAAATTCGAAATTCGGAAATCAGAATTCGGAATTCGGAATTCGGAACTCGGAATTCCGAATTCGGAATTCAGAATTCAGAATTTGGAATTTGGAATTCGGAATTCGGAATTCGGAATTCGGAATTCGGAACTTGATATTCGGAATTCGGAATTTGAAATTTGAAATTCTGGACTCGGAAGTCGGAATTCAGAATTCGGTATTCATAATTTGGAATTCGGAATTCGGAATTCGGACGTCGGAACTCGGAACTTGATATTCAGAATTCGGCACTCGGAACTCGGAATTTGAAATTCGGAAATCGGAATTTGGAATTTGGAATTTGAAATTTGAAATTCTGGACTCAGAACTCAGAATTCGGACTCGGAATTCGAAATTCAGAAATCAGAATTCAGAATTCAGAATTCAGAATTCGGAATTCGGAATTCGGAATTTGGATCTCGGAACTCGGAACTCGGAACTCAGAATTCGGAATTCGGAAATTGGATTTCATAACTCGGAATTCGGAATTCAGAACTCGGAACTTAGAACTCGGAACTCGGAACTCGGAATTCGAAATTCGAAATTGGAAATTCGGAACTCAGAACTCGGAACTTGGAACTTGGAACTCGGAACTCGGAACTCGGAATGCGAAATTCGAAATTTGAAATTTGGAAATTGTAATTTGGAATTTGAAATTTGAAATTCTGGACTCGGAACACGGAATTTGGAATTCAGAATTCAGAATTTGGAATTCGGAACTCGGAATTTGAAATTTGGAAATCGGAACTCAGAACTCGGAATTTGGAATTCAGAACTCGGAATTCAGAATTCGGAATTTGAAATTTGGAAATTGTAATTTGGAATTTGAAATTTGAAATGGTGGACTCGGAACTCGGAATTTGGACTCAGAATTTGAAATTCGGGACTCGGAATTCGGAATTCGGAAATCGGAACTCAGAACTCGGAATTCGGAATTCAGAACTCAGACTCGGAACTCGGAACTCGGAACTCGGAACTCGGAATTCAGAATTCAGAATTCCGAATTCGGATCTCGGAACTCGGAACTCGGAACTCGGAAATCGGAAATCGGAATTTGGAATTTGGAATTTGACATTTGAAATTCTGGACTCGGAAGTCGGAATTCGGAATTTGGAATTCATAATTTGGAATTCGGAATTCGGAATTCGGAACTCGGAATTCAAAATTCGAAATTCGGAAATCAGAATTCGGAATTCGGAATTCGGAACTCGGAATTCCGAATTCAGAATTCAGAATTCAGAATTTGGAATTTGGAATTCGGAATTCGGAATTCGGAATTCGGAATTCGGAACTTGATATTCGGAATTCGGAATTTGAAATTTGAAATTCTGGACTCGGAAGTCGGAATTCAGAATTCGGTATTCATAATTTGGAATTCGGAATTCGGACGTCGGAACTCGGAACTTGATATTCAGAATTCGGCACTCGGAACTCGGAATTTGAAATTCGGAAATCGGAATTTGGAATTTGGAATTTGGAATTTGAAATTTGAAATTCTGGACTCAGAACTCAGAATTCGGACTCGGAATTCGAAATTCAGAAATCAGAATTCAGAATTCAGAATTCAGAATTCGGAATTCGGAATTCGGAATTTGGATCTCGGAACTCGGAACTCGGAACTCAGAATTCGGAATTCGGAAATTGGATTTCATAACTCGGAATTCGGAATTCAGAACTCGGAACTTAGAACTCGGAACTCGGAACTCGGAATTCGAAATTCGAAATTGGAAATTCGGAACTCAGAACTCGGAACTTGGAACTTGGAACTCGGAACTCGGAACTCGGAATGCGAAATTCGAAATTTGAAATTTGGAAATTGTAATTTGGAATTTGAAATTTGAAATTCTGGACTCGGAACACGGAATTTGGAATTCAGAATTCAGAATTTGGAATTCGGAACTCGGAATTTGAAATTTGGAAATCGGAACTCAGAACTCGGAATTTGGAATTCAGAACTCGGAATTCAGAATTCGGAATTTGAAATTTGGAAATTGTAATTTGGAATTTGAAATTTGAAATGGTGGACTCGGAACTCGGAATTTGGACTCAGAATTTGAAATTCGGGACTCGGAATTCGGAATTCGGAAATCGGAACTCAGAACTCGGAATTTGGAATTCAGAACTCAGACTCGGAACTCGGAACTCGGAACTCGGAACTCGGAATTCAGAATTCAGAATTCCGAATTCGGATCTCGGAACTCGGAACTCGGAACTCGGAAATCGGAAATCGGAATTTGGAATTTGGAATTTGACATTTGAAATTCTGGACTCGGAAGTCGGAATTCGGAATTTGGAATTCAGAACTCGGAATTCAGAATTCGGAATTTGAAATTCGGAAATTGTAATTTGGAATTTGAAATTTGAAATGGTGGACTCGGAACTCGGAATTTGGACTCAGAATTTGAAATTCGGGACTCGGAATTCGGAATTCGGAAATCGGAACTCAGAACTCGGAATTCGGAATTCAGAACTCAGACTCGGAACTCGGAACTCGGAATTCAGAATTCAGAATTCCGAATTCGGATCTCGGAACTCGGAACTCGGAACTCGGAAATCGGAAATCGGAATTTGGAATTTGGAATTTGACATTTGAAATTCTGGACTCGGAAGTCGGAATTCGGAATTCGGTATTCATAATTTGGAATTCAGAATTCGGAATTCGAAACTCAGAATTCGGAATTCGGACGTCGGAACTCGGAACTTGATATTCAGAATTCGGCACTCGGAACTCGGAATTTGGAATTTGGAATTCGGAATTCGGGACTCGGAACTCGGAACTCGAAATTCAAAATTCAAAATTCAAAATTTGAAATTCGGAAATCGGAATTTGGAATTTGGAATTTGGAATTTGAAATTTGAAATTTGAAATTCTGGACTCGGAACTCAGAATTCGGAATTCGGAATTTGGAATTCGGACTCGGAATTTCAAATTCGGGACTCGGAATTCGGAATTCGGAACTTGATATTCGGAACTTGGAACTCGGAACTCAAAATTCGAAATTCGGAAATTGGAATTCGGAACTTGATATTCGGAATTTGAAATTTGAAGTTTGAAATTTGAAATTCTGGACTCGGAATTCAGAATTTGGACTCGGAATTTGAAATTCAGAAATCAGAATTCAGAATTCGGAATTCAGAATTCGGATCTCGGAACTCGGAACTAGGAATTTGGAATTTGGAATTTGGAATTCAGAAATCGGAACACGGAACTCGGAATTCGGAATTCGGAATTCGGAATTCGGAATTCGGAATTCGGAATTTGGAATTGTGGACTCGGAACTCAGAATTCGGACTCGGAATTTGAAATCCGGGACTCGGCACTGGGAATTTGGAATTTGGAACTCAGAACTCGGAATTCAGAATTCGGTATTCGGAACTTGATATTCGGAATTCGGAACTTGGAATTCGGAATTTGGAATTTGGAATTTGAAATTTGAAATTCTGGACTTGGAACTCGGAATTCGGAATTCGGAATTCGGAATTCAGAATTCGGAATTCGGAATACGGAACTCGGAACTCGGAATTCGGAATTCAGAATTCAAAATTTGAAATTCTGGACTTGGAACTTGGAATTCGGACTCGGAATTTGAAATTCGGGACTCGGAATTCAGAATTCGGAAATTGGAATTTGGAATTTGGAATTTGGAATTTGGAATTTGGAATTTGAAATTTGAAATTCTGGACTCGGAACTCGGAATTCGAAATTTGGAAATCAGAATTCAGAATTTGGAATTCGGAATTCAGAATTTGGAATTTGGAATTTGGAATTTGGAATTTGAAATTTGAAATTCTGGACTCGGAACTCGGAATTCGAAATTTTGAAATCAGAATTCAGAATTCGGAATTCGGAATTCGGAATTCGGAACTCGGAATTCCGAATTCGGAATTCAGAATTCCGAACTTGATATTCGGAATTTGAAATTTGAAATTTGAAATTGTGGACTCGGAACTCAGAATTTGGACTCGGAATTTGAAATTTGGGACTCGGAATTCGGAATTCGGAAATCGGAACTCAGAACTCGGAATTCGGAATTCAGAACTCGGAATTCAGAATTTGGAATTCGGAATTCGGAATTCGGAATTCAGAACTCAGACTCGGAACTCGGAACTCGGAACTCGGAACTCGGAATTCAGAATTCCGAATTCGGATCTCGGAACTCGGAACTCGGAACTCAGAACTCGGAATTTGGAATTTGGAATTTTAAATTTGAAATTTGAAATTGTGGACTCGGAACTCAGAATTTGTTCTCGGAATTTGAAAATCGGGACTCGGAACTCGGAATTCGAAATTTGGAATTTGGAATTTGACATTTGAAATTCTGGACTCGGAAGTCAGAATTCGGAATTCGGTATTCATAATTTGGAATTCAGAATTCGGAATTCGGACGTCGGAACTCGGAACTTGATATTCAGAATTCGGCACTCGGAACTCGGAATTTGGAATTCGGAATTTGGAATTCGGGACTCGGAACTCGGAACTCGAAATTCAAAATTCAAAATTCGAAATTTGAAATTCGGAAATCGGAATTCGGAATTCGGAATTCGGAATTTGGAATTTGAAATTTGAAATTCTGGACTTGGAACTCGGAATTTGGACTCGGAATTTCAAATTCAGAAATCAGAATTCAGAATTCGGAATTCGGAATTCGGATCTCGGAACTCGGAACTCGGAATTTGGAATTTGGAATTTGGAATTTGGAATTCAGAAATCGGAACACGGAACTCGGAATTCGGAATTCGGAATTCGGTATTCGGAATTCAGAATTTGGCATTGTGGACTCGGAACTCAGAATTCGGACTCGGAATTTGAAATCCGGGACTCGGCACTGGGAATTCGGAATTTGGAACTCAGAACTCGGAATTCAGAATTCGGTATTCGGATCTTGATATTCGGAACTCGGAACTTGGAATTCGGAATTCGGAATTCGGAATTTGGAATTTGAAATTTGAAATTCTGGACTTGGAACTCGGAATTTGTACTCGGAATTTGAAATTCAGAAATCAGAATTCAGAATTCGGAATTCGGAATTCGGATCTCGGAACTCGGAACTCGGAATTTGGAATTTGGAATTCGGAATTCAGAAATCGGAACACGGAACTCGGAATTCGGACTCGGAATTTGAAATCCGGGACTCGGCACTGGGAATTCGGAATTTGGAACTCAGAACTCGGAATTCAGAATTCGGTATTCGGATCTTGATATTCGGAATTCGGAACTTGGAATTCGGAATTCGGAATTCGGAATTCGGAACTCGGAATTTGGAATTCAGAATCCAAAATTTGAAATTCTGAACTCGGAACTTGGAATTCGGACTCGGAATTTCAAATTCGGGACTCGGAATTCGGAATTCGGAACTTGATATTCGGAACTTGGAACTCGGAACTCAAAATTCAAAATTCGGAAATTGGAATTCGGAACTTGATATTCGGAATTTGAAATTTGAAGTTTGAAATTTGAAATTCTGGACTCGGAATTCGGAATTTGGACTCGGAATTTGAAATTCAGAAATCAGAATTCAGAATTCGGAATTCGGAATTCGGATCTCGGAACTCGGAACTCGGAATTCGGAATTCGGAATTCGGAATTTGGAATTGTGGACTCGGAACTCAGAATTCGGACTCGGAATTTGAAATCCGGGACTCGGCACTGGGAATTCGGAATTTGGAACTCAGAACTCGGAATTCAGAATTCGGTATTCGGATCTTGAAATTCGGAATTCGGAACTTGGAATTCGGAATTCGGAATTCGGAATTTGGAATTTGAAATTTGAAATTCTGGACTTGGAACTCGGAATTTGGACTCGGAATTTGAAATTCAGAAATCAGAATTCAGAATTCGGAATTCGGAATTCGGATCTCGGAACTCGGGACTCGGGACTCGGAATTTGGAATTTGGAATTTGGAATTTGGAATTCAGAAATCGGAACACGGAACTCGGAATTCGGAATTCGGAACTCAGAATTCGGACTCGGAATTTGAAATCCGGGACTCGGCACTGGGAATTCGGAATTTGGAACTCAGAACTCGGAATTCAGAATTCGGAATTCGGAAGTCGGAACTCGGAACTTGATATTCAGAATTCGGCACTCGGAACTCGGAATTTGGAATTCGGAATTCGGAATTCGGAATTCGGGACTCGGAACTCAGAACTCGAAATTCGAAATTCGAAATTCAAAATTTGAAATTCGGAAATCGGAATTTGGAATTTGGAATTTGAAATTTGAAATTCTGGACTCGGAACTCGGAATTCGGACTCGGAATTTGAAATTCGGGACTCGGAATTCGGAATTCGGAATTCGAAATTTGAAATTCGGAAATCGGAATTTGGAATTTGGAATTTGAAATTTGAAATTCTGGACTCGGAACTCGGAATTCGGACTCGGAATTTGAAATTCGGGACTCGGAATTCGGAATTCGGAATTCGGAATTCGGAATTCGGAAATTGGATTTCATAACTCGGAATTCGGAATTCAGAACTCGGAACTTAGAAATCGGAACTCGGAACTCGGAATTCGAAATTCGAAATTGGAAATTCGGAACTCAGAACTCGGAATTTGGAACTTGGAACTCGGAACTCGGAATTCAGAATTCAGAATTCAGAATTCAGAATTCGGATCTCGGAACTCGGAACTCGGAACTCGGAAATCGGAAATCGGAATTTGGAATTTGGAATTTGACATTTGAAATTCTGGACTCGGAAGTCGGAATTCGGAATTCGGTATTCATAATTTGGAATTCAGAATTCGGAATTCGAAACTCAGAATTCGGAATTCGGACGTCGGAACTCGGAACTTGATATTCAGAATTCGGCACTCGGAACTCGGAATTTGGAATTTGGAATTCGGAATTCGGGACTCGGAACTCGGAACTCGAAATTCAAAATTCAAAATTCAAAATTTGAAATTCGGAAATCGGAATTTGGAATTTGGAATTTGGAATTTGAAATTTGAAATTTGAAATTCTGGACTCGGAACTGAGAATTCGGAATTCGGAATTTGGAATTCGGAATTCAGAATCCGGAACTCGGAATTCGAAATTCGGAATTCGGAATTCGGAACTCGGAATTCGGAATTCGTAATTCGTAATTCGTAATTAGGAACTCGGAATTCAGAATTCCGAATTCGGAATTCGGAACTTGATATTTGGAATTCGGAATTCGGAACTCAGAACTCTGAATTCCGAATTCCGAATTCCGAATTCGGAACTTGATATTCGGAATTTGGAACTCGTAACTCGGAATTCGGAACCCAGAACGCGGAACGCGGAACGCGGACCTCTGGACTCAGTACGCGGAACGCGGAACGCAGAACGCTGTACGCGGAACGCGGAACTCGTAATTCGGAATTCAGAATTCGGAACTCCGAACTCCGAACTCCAAACTCCGAACTCCGAACTCCGAAATTCGAAATCCGTAATCAGAAATCGGAATAAATAACTCGGAACTCGGAACTCGGAACTCGGAACTCAGAATGCGGAATGCGGAACTCGGGACTCAGAACTTGGAATTCGGAATTCAGAATTGAGAACACAGAACTCGGAACTCGGAACTTGAAACTCGATATTTGGAATTCGGAATTCAGAAATTGTAAGTTCGAACTCCTAACTCAGAACTCGCAACTTAGAACTCGGAACTCAGAACTCAGAACTCGGAACTGGGAACTGGGAATTCGCAATTCGGAAATTGGAACTCCAAAATCCTAATTCGGAACTCGGAACAAAGACCTCAGACCTCGGAACTCGGAACTCGGAACTCGGAACTCAGAAATTGGAAATTGGAAATCAGAATTCGGAATTCAGAATTCAGAATTCGGAATTCGGAATTCGTAACTCGATATTCAGAATTCATAACTCGGAACTCAGAAATTGGAAATCAGAAATCAGAATTCAGAATTCAGAATTCGGAATTCGGAATTCGGAATTCGGGAATTTGGAACTTGGAACTCGGAATTTGGAATTTGGAATTTGGAATTCAGAAATCGGAACACGGAACTCGGAACTCGGAACTCGGAACTTGATTGTCCAGTCTTGGAACGCGGAACTTGGAACTCGGAATTCGGAATTTGGAACTCGGAATTCAGAATTTGGAATTTGGAATTTGGAATTTGGAACTCAGAATTCCGAATTCCGAATTCGGAACTTGATATTTGGAATTTGAAATTTGAAGTTTGAAATTTGAAATTCTGGACTCGGAACTCAGAATTTGGAATTTGGAATTCATAATTCGGAATTCGGAATCCGGAACTCGGAATTCGAAATTCGGAATTCGGAATTCGGAATTCGAAATTCGGAATTCGGAACTCGGAATTTGGAATTTGGAATTCGGAATTCGGAATTTGGAATTCGGAATTCGAAATTCGGAATTCGGAATTCGAAATTCGGAATTCGGAACTCGGAATTCGGAATTCAGAATTCGGAATTTGGTATTCGGAATTTGGAATTTGGAATTTGGAATTTGGAATTTGGAATTTGGAATTTGGAATTTGGAATTGTGGACTCGGAACTCGGAATTCGGGACACGGAATTCGGAATTCGGAATTCGGAATTTGGATCTCGGAACTCGGCACTGGGAATTCGGAATTCGGAACTCAGAACTCGGGATTCAGAATTCGGTATTCGGAACTTGATATTCGGAATTCGGAACTTGGAATTCGGAATTCAGAATTCGGAATTCGGAATTCGGAATTCAGAATTCGGAATTTGAAATTTGAAATTCTGGACTTGGAACTCGGAATTTGGAATTTGGAATTTGGAATTTGGAATTTGGAATTCGGAACTCGGAATTTGGAATTCAGAATTCAAAATTTGAAATTCTGAACTCGGAACTTGGAATTCGGACTCGGAATTTCAAATTCGGGACTCGGAATTCGGAATTCGGAACTTGCTATTCGGAACTTGGAACTCGGAACTCAAAATTCGAAATTCGGAATTTGGAATTCGGAATTTGAAATTTAAAATTCTGTACTCGGAATTCAGAATTCGGTATTTGGAATTCATAATTCGGAAATCGGAATCCGGAACTCGGAATTCGAAATTCGGAATTCGGAACTCGGAATTCGAAATTCGGAATTCGGAACTCGGAATTCGGGATTCGGAACTCGGAATTCGGAATTCGAAATTCGGAATTCGGAACTCGGAATTCGGAATTCAGAATTCGGAATTCGGTATTCGGAATTTGGAATTTGGAATTTGGAATTTGGAATTTGGAATTGTGGACTCGGAACTCAGAATTCGGGACACGGAATTCGGAATTCGGAATTTGGAATTTGGATCTCGGAACTCGGCACTGGGAATTCGGAATTCGGAACTCAGAACTCGGAATTCAGAATTCGGTATTCGGAACTTGATGTTCGGAATTCGGAATTCGGAACTTGGAATTCGGAATTTGGAATTCTGAATTCGGAATTCGGAATTCGGAATTTGAAATTTGAAATTCTGGACTTGGAACTCGGAATTTGGAATTTGGAATTTGGAATTTGGAATTCGGAACTCGGAACTCGGAATTTGGAATTCAGAATTCAAAATTTGAAATTCTGGACTCGGAACTTGGAATTCGGAATTCGGGACTCAGAACTCGAAACTCGGAACTCGGAACTCGGAATTCGAAATTTGAAATTTGAAATTCGAAATTCGGAATTCGGAATTCGGAACTTGGAATTCAAAATTCGGAACTTGATATTCGGAATTCGGAACTCGGAATTCGGAACTCGGAATTCAAAATTCGGAACTTGATATTCGGAATTCGGAACTCGGAACTTGGAACTCGGAATTCAAAATTCAAAATTCAAAATTCAAAATTTGGAAATCAGAATTCAGAATTCAGAATTCAGAATTCGGAATTCGGAATTCAGAATTCGGAATTTGGAATTTGGATCTCGGAACTCGGCACTGGGAATTCGGAATTTGGAACTCAGAACTCGGAATTCGGAATTTGGAACACAGAATTCCGAATTCCGAATTCGGAACTTGATATTCGGAATTTGAAATTTGAAGTTTGAAATTTGAAATTCTGGACTCAGAACTCGGAATTTGGACTCAGAATTTGAAATTCGGAAATCAGAATTCAGAATTCGGAATTCGGAATTCGGATTTCGGAATTCGGAATTCGGAACTTGATATTTGGAATTCGGAATTCGGAATTCGGAACTTGATATTTGGAATTTGGAATTCGGAACTCGGAACTCGGAACTTGGAACTCGGAATTCGAAATTCGGAATTCAGAATTCGGAATCTGAAATTTGAAATTCTGGACTCGGAACTCGGAATTCGGAAATCGGAATTCATAACTCGGAATTCCGAATTCCGAAATCCGAATTCCGAATTCGGAACTTGATATTCGGAATTCGGAACTCGGAACCCAGAACCCAGAACGTGGAACTCTGGAATCGGAACGTAGTACGCGGAACTCATAATTCGGAATTTTGAATTCGGAACTCCGAACTCCGAACTCCGAACTCCGAACTCCGAACTCCGAACTCCGAACTCCGAACTCCGAACTCCGAACTCCGAAATTCGAAATCATTAATCAGAAATCGGAATAAATAACTGGGAACTCGGAATGCGGAATGCGGAACTCGGGACTCAGAACTTGGAATTCAGAATTCAGAATTCGGAATTTGGAACTCAGAATTCCGAATTCCGAATTCCGAATTCGGAACTTGATATTCGGAATTTGAAATTTGAAGTTTGAAATTTGAAATTCTGGACTCGGAACTCGGAATTCGGAATTTGGAATTCGGGACTCGGAACTCGGAACTCGGAACTCGAAATTCGAAATTCAAAATTCAAAATTTGAAATTTGAAATTCGGAAATCGGAATTTGGAATTTGGAATTTGAAATTTGAAATTTGAAATTCTGGACTCGGAACTCGGAATTCGGACTCGGAATTTGAAATTCGGGACTCGGAATTCGGAATTCGAAATTCGGAATTCAGAATTCAGAATTCAGAATTTGGAATTTGGATCTCAGAACTCGGAACTCGGAATTCGGAATTCGGAAATTGGATTTCATAACTCGGAATTCGGAATTCAGAACTCGGAACTTAGAACTCGGAACTCGGAACTCGGAATTCGAAATTCGAAATTCGAAATTGGAAATTGGAAATTCGGAACTCAGAACTCAGAACTTGGAACTTGGAACTCGGAACTCGGAACTCGGAACTCGGAATGCGAAATTTGAAATTTGAAATTTGAAATTCAGAAATTGTAATTCGGAATTTGAAATTTGAAATTCTGGACTTGGAACTTGGAATTCGGAATTCGGAATTCGGAACTTGATATTTGGAATTCGGAATTCGGAATTCGGAATTCGGGACTCGGAACTCGGAACTCGGAACTCGAAATTTGAAATTCAAAATTCAAAATTTGAAATTTGAAATTCGGAAATCGGAATTTGGAATTTGGAATTTGAAATTTGAAATTCTGGACTCGGAACTCGGAATTCGGACTCGGAATTTGAAATTCAGGACTCGGAATTCGGAATTCAGAATTCGGAATTTGAAATTCGGAATTCAGAATTCAGAATTCGGAATTCGGAATTTGGATCTCGGAACTCGGAACTCGGAACTCGGAATTCGGAATTCGGAATTCGAAATTCGGAATTCAGAATTCAGAATTCGGAATTCGGAATTTGGATCTCGGAACTCGGAACTCGGAATTCGGAATTCGGAAATTGGATTTCATAACTCGGAATTCGGAATTCAGAACTCGGAACTTAGAACTCGGAACTCGGAACTCGGAATTCGAAATTCGAAATTGGAAATTCGGAACTTGGAACTTGGAACTCGGAACTCGGAACTCGGAATGCGAAATTTGAAATTTGAAATTTGAAATTTGAAATTCAGAAATTGTAATTCGGAATTTGAAATTTGAAATTCTGGACTTGGAACTTGGAATTCGGAATTCAGAATTCGGAATTTGGAATTCGGAATTTGGAATTTGAAATTTAAAATTCTGGACTCAGAACTCGGAATTTGGAATTTGGAATTCATAATTTGGAATTCGGAATTCGGAATTCGGAACTCGGAATTCAAAATTCGAAATTCGGAAATCAGAATTCGGAATTCGGAATTCGGAACTCGGAATTCCGAATTCGGAATTCAGAATTCAGAATTTGGAATTTGGAATTCGGAATTCGGAATTCGGAATTCGGAATTCGGAACTTGATATTCGGAATTCGGAATTTGAAATTTGAAATTCTGGACTCGGAAGTCGGAATTCAGAATTCGGTATTCATAATTTGGAATTCGGAATTCGGAATTCGGACGTCGGAACTCGGAACTTGATATTCAGAATTCGGCACTCGGAACTCGGAATTTGAAATTCGGAAATCGGAATTTGGAATTTGGAATTTGAAATTTGAAATTCTGGACTCAGAACTCAGAATTCGGACTCGGAATTCGAAATTCAGAAATCAGAATTCAGAATTCCGAATTCAGAATTCGGAATTCGGAATTCGGAATTTGGATCTCGGAACTCGGAACTCGGAACTCAGAATTCGGAATTCGGAAATTGGATTTCATAACTCGGAATTCGGAATTCAGAACTCGGAACTTAGAACTCGGAACTCGGAACTCGGAATTCGAAATTCGAAATTGGAAATTCGGAACTCAGAACTCGGAACTTGGAACTTGGAACTCGGAACTCGGAACTCGGAATGTGAAATTCGAAATTTGAAATTTGGAAATTGTAATTTGGAATTTGAAATTTGAAATTCTGGACTCGGAACACGGAATTTGGAATTCAGAATTCAGAATTTGGAATTCGGAACTCGGAATTTGAAATTTGGAAATCGGAACTCAGAACTCGGAATTTGGAATTCAGAACTCGGAATTCAGAATTCGGAATTTGAAATTTGGAAATTGTAATTTGGAATTTGAAATTTGAAATGGTGGACTCGGAACTCGGAATTTGGACTCAGAATTTGAAATTCGGGACTCGGAATTCGGAATTCGGAAATCGGAACTCAGAACTCGGAATTTGGAATTCAGAACTCGGAATTCAGAATTCGGAATTTGAAATTTGGAAATTGTAATTTGGAATTTGAAATTTGAAATGGTGGACTCGGAACTCGGAATTTGGACTCAGAATTTGAAATTCGGGACTCGGAATTCGGAATTCGGAAATCGGAACTCAGAACTCGGAATTCGGAATTCAGAACTCAGACTCGGAACTCGGAACTCGGAACTCGGAACTCGGAATTCAGAATTCAGAATTCCGAATTCGGATCTCGGAACTCGGAACTCGGAACTCGGAAATCGGAAATCGGAATTTGGAATTTGGAATTTGACATTTGAAATTCTGGACTCGGAAGTCGGAATTCGGAATTTGGAATTCATAATTTGGAATTCGGAATTCGGAATTCGGAACTCGGAATTCAAAATTCGAAATTCGGAAATCAGAATTCGGAATTCGGAATTCGGAACTCGGAATTCCGAATTCAGAATTCAGAATTCAGAATTTGGAATTTGGAATTCGGAATTCGGAATTCGGAATTCGGAATTCGGAATTCGGAACTTGATATTCGGAATTCGGAATTTGAAATTTGAAATTCTGGACTCGGAACTCAGAATTTGGAATTTGGAATTCATAATTCGGAATTCAGAATCCGGAACTCGGAATTCGAAATTCGGAATTCAGAATTCGGAACTCCGAACTCCAAACTCCGAACTCCGAACTCCGAAATTCGAAATCCGTAATCAGAAATCGGAATAAATAACTCGGAACTCGGAACTCGGAACTCGGAACTCGGAACTCAGAATGCGGAATGCGGAACTCGGGACTCAGAACTTGGAATTCGGAATTCAGAATTGAGAACACAGAACTCGGAACTCGGAACTTGAAACTCGATATTTGGAATTCGGAATTCAGAAATTGTAAGTTCGAACTCCTAACTCAGAACTCGCAACTTAGAACTCGGAACTCAGAACTCAGAACTCGGAACTGGGAACTGGGAATTCGCAATTCGGAAATTGGAACTCCAAAATCCTAATTCGGAACTCGGAACAAAGACCTCAGACCTCGGAACTCGGAACTCGGAACTCGGAACTCAGAAATTGGAAATTGGAAATCAGAATTCGGAATTCAGAATTCAGCATTCGGAATTCGGAATTCGTAACTCGATATTCAGAATTCATAACTCGGAACTCAGAAATTGGAAATCAGAAATCAGAATTCAGAATTCGGAATTCGGAATTCGGAATTCGGAATTCGGGAATTTGGAACTTGGAACTCGGAATTTGGAATTTGGAATTTGGAATTCAGAAATCGGAACACGGAACTCGGAACTCGGAACTCGGAACTTGATTGTCCAGTCTTGGAACGCGGAACTTGGAACTCGGAATTCGGAATTTGGAACTCGGAATTCAGAATTTGGAATTTGGAATTTGGAATTTGGAACTCAGAATTCCGAATTCCGAATTCGGAACTTGATATTTGGAATTTGAAATTTGAAGTTTGAAATTTGAAATTCTGGACTCGGAACTCAGAATTTGGAATTTGGAATTCATAATTCGGAATTCAGAATCCGGAACTCGGAATTCGAAATTCGGAATTCGGAATTCGGAATTCGAAATTCAGAATTCGGAACTCGGAATTTGGAATTTGGAATTCGGAATTCGGAATTTGGAATTCGGAATTCGAAATTCGGAATTCGGAATTCGAAATTCGGAATTCGGAACTCGGAATTCGGAATTCAGAATTCGGAATTTGGTATTCGGAATTTGGAATTTGGAATTTGGAATTTGGAATTTGGAATTTGGAATTTGGAATTTGGAATTGTGGACTCGGAACTCGGAATTCGGGACACGGAATTCGGAATTCGGAATTCGGAATTTGGATCTCGGAACTCGGCACTGGGAATTCGGAATTCGGAACTCAGAACTCGGGATTCAGAATTCGGTATTCGGAACTTGATATTCGGAATTCGGAACTTGGAATTCGGAATTCAGAATTCGGAATTCGGAATTCGGAATTCAGAATTCGGAATTTGAAATTTGAAATTCTGGACTTGGAACTCGGAATTTGGAATTTGGAATTTGGAATTTGGAATTTGGAATTCGGAACTCGGAATTTGGAATTCAGAATTCAAAATTTGAAATTCTGAACTCGGAACTTGGAATTCGGACTCGGAATTTCAAATTCGGGACTCGGAATTCGGAATTCGGAACTTGCTATTCGGAACTTGGAACTCGGAACTCAAAATTCGAAATTCGGAATTTGGAATTCGGAATTTGAAATTTAAAATTCTGTACTCGGAATTCAGAATTCGGTATTTGGAATTCATAATTCGGAAATCGGAATCCGGAACTCGGAATTTGAAATTCGGAATTCGGAACTCGGAATTCGAAATTCGGAATTCGGAACTCGGAATTCGGGATTCGGAACTCGGAATTCGGAATTCGAAATTCGGAATTCGGAACTCGGAATTCGGAATTCAGAATTCGGAATTCGGTATTCGGAATTTGGAATTTGGAATTTGGAATTTGGAATTTGGAATTTGGAATTGTGGACTCGGAACTCAGAATTCGGGACACGGAATTCGGAATTCGGAATTTGGAATTTGGATCTCGGAACTCGGCACTGGGAATTCGGAATTCGGAACTCAGAACTCGGAATTCAGAATTCGGTATTCGGAACTTGATGTTCGGAATTCGGAATTCGGAACTTGGAATTCGGAATTTGGAATTCTGAATTCGGAATTCGGAATTCGGAATTTGAAATTTGAAATTCTGGACTTGGAACTCGGAATTTGGAATTTGGAATTTGGAATTTGGAATTCGGAACTCGGAACTCGGAATTTGGAATTCAGAATTCAAAATTTGAAATTCTGGACTCGGAACTTGGAATTCGGAATTCGGGACTCAGAACTCGAAACTCGGAACTCGGAACTCGGAATTCGAAATTTGAAATTTGAAATTCGAAATTCGGAATTCGGAATTCGGAACTTGGAATTCAAAATTCGGAACTTGATATTCGGAATTCGGAACTCGGAATTCGGAACTCGGAATTCAAAATTCGGAACTTGATATTCGGAATTCGGAACTCGGAACTTGGAACTCGGAATTCAAAATTCAAAATTCAAAATTCGGAAATCAGAATTCAGAATTCAGAATTCAGAATTCAGAATTCGGAATTCGGAATTCAGAATTCGGAATTTGGAATTTGGATCTCGGAACTCGGCACTGGGAATTCGGAATTTGGAACTCAGAACTCGGAATTCGGAATTTGGAACACAGAATTCCGAATTCCGAATTCGGAACTTGATATTCGGAATTTGAAATTTGAAGTTTGAAATTTGAAATTCTGGACTCAGAACTCGGAATTTGGACTCAGAATTTGAAATTCGGAAATCAGAATTCAGAATTCGGAATTCGGAATTCGGATTTCGGAATTCGGAATTCGGAACTTGATATTTGGAATTCGGAATTCGGAATTCGGAACTTGATATTTGGAATTCGGAATTCGGAACTCGGAACTTGGAACTCGGAATTCGAAATTCGGAATTCAGAATTCGGAATCTGAAATTTGAAATTCTGGACTCGGAACTCGGAATTCGGAAATCGGAATTCATAACTCAGAATTCCGAATTCCGAAATCCGAATTCCGAATTCGGAACTTGATATTCGGAATTCGGAACTCGGAACCCAGAACCCAGAACGTGGAACTCTGGAATCGGAACGTAGTACGCGGAACTCATAATTCGGAATTTTGAATTCGGAACTCCGAACTCCGAACTCCGAACTCCGAACTCCGAACTCCGAACTCCGAACTCCGAACTCCGAAATTCGAAATCATTAATCAGAAATCGGAATAAATAACTGGGAACTCGGAATGCGGAATGCGGAACTCGGGACTCAGAACTTGGAATTCAGAATTCAGAATTCGGAATTTGGAACTCAGAATTCCGAATTCCGAATTCCGAATTCGGAACTTGATATTCGGAATTTGAAATTTGAAGTTTGAAATTTGAAATTCTGGACTCGGAACTCGGAATTCGGAATTTGGAATTCGGGACTCGGAACTCGGAACTCGGAACTCGGAACTCGAAATTCGAAATTCAAAATTCAAAATTTGAAATTTGAAATTCGGAAATCGGAATTTGGAATTTGGAATTTGGAATTTGAAATTTGAAATTTGAAATTCTGGACTCGGAACTCGGAATTCGGACTCGGAATTTGAAATTCGGGACTTGGAATTCGGAATTCGAAATTCGGAATTCAGAATTCAGAATTCAGAATTTGGAATTTGGATCTCAGAACTCGGAACTCGGAATTCGGAATTCGGAAATTGGATTTCATAACTCGGAATTCGGAATTCAGAACTCGGAACTTAGAACTCGGAACTCGGAACTCGGAATTCGAAATTCGAAATTCGAAATTGGAAATTCGGAACTCAGAACTCAGAACTTGGAACTTGGAACTCGGAACTCGGAACTCGGAATGCGAAATTTGAAATTTGAAATTTGAAATTCAGAAATTGTAATTCGGAATTTGAAATTTGAAATTCTGGACTTGGAACTTGGAATTCGGAATTCGGAATTCGGAACTTGATATTTGGAATTCGGAATTCGGAATTCGGAATTCGGGACTCGGAACTCGGAACTCGGAACTCGAAATTTGAAATTCAAAATTCAAAATTTGAAATTTGAAATTCGGAAATCGGAATTTGGAATTTGGAATTTGAAATTTGAAATTTGAAATTCTGGACTCGGAACTCGGAATTCGGACTCGGAATTTGAAATTCGGGACTCGGAATTCGGAATTCGAAATTCGGAATTCAGAATTCAGAATTCAGAATTTGGAATTTGGATCTCAGAACTCGGAACTCGGAATTCGGAATTCGGAAATTGGATTTCATAACTCGGAATTCGGAATTCAGAACTCGGAACTTAGAACTCGGAACTCGGAACTCGGAATTCGAAATTCGAAATTCGAAATTGGAAATTCGGAACTCAGAACTCAGAACTTGGAACTTGGAACTCGGAACTCGGAACTCGGAATGCGAAATTTGAAATTTGAAATTTGAAATTCAGAAATTGTAATTCGGAATTTGAAATTTGAAATTCTGGACTTGGAACTTGGAATTCGGAATTCGGAATTCGGAACTTGATATTTGGAATTCGGAATTCGGAATTCGGAATTCGGGACTCGGAACTCGGAACTCGGAACTCGAAATTTGAAATTCAAAATTCAAAATTTGAAATTTGAAATTCGGAAATCGGAATTTGGAATTTGGAATTTGAAATTTGAAATTCTGGACTCGGAACTCGGAATTCGGACTCGGAATTTGAAATTCAGGACTCGGAATTCGGAATTCGGAATTCGGAATTTGAAATTCGGAATTCAGAATTCAGAATTCGGAATTCGGAATTTGGATCTCGGAACTCGGAACTCGGAACTTGGAATTCGGAATTCGGAATTCGAAATTCGGAATTCAGAATTCAGAATTCGGAATTCGGAATTTGGATCTCGGAACTCGGAACTCGGAATTCGGAATTCGGAAATTGGATTTCATAACTCGGAATTCGGAATTCAGAACTCGGAACTTAGAACTCGGAACTCGGAACTCGGAATTCGAAATTCGAAATTGGAAATTCGGAACTTGGAACTTGGAACTCGGAACTCGGAACTCGGAATGCGAAATTTGAAATTTGAAATTTGAAATTTGAAATTCAGAAATTGTAATTCGGAATTTGAAATTTGAAATTCTGGACTTGGAACTTGGAATTCGGAATTCAGAATTCGGAATTTGGAATTCGGAATTTGGAATTTGAAATTTAAAATTCTGGACTCAGAACTCGGAATTTGGAATTTGGAATTCATAATTTGGAATTCGGAATTCGGAATTCGGAACTCGGAATTCAAAATTCGAAATTCGGAAATCAGAATTCGGAATTCGGAATTCGGAACTCGGAATTCCGAATTCGGAATTCAGAATTCAGAATTTGGAATTTGGAATTCGGAATTCGGAATTCGGAATTCGGAATTCGGAACTTGATATTCGGAATTCGGAATTTGAAATTTGAAATTCTGGACTCGGAAGTCGGAATTCAGAATTCGGTATTCATAATTTGGAATTCGGAATTCGGAATTCGGACGTCGGAACTCGGAACTTGATATTCAGAATTCGGCACTCGGAACTCGGAATTTGAAATTCGGAAATCGGAATTTGGAATTTGGAATTTGAAATTTGAAATTCTGGACTCAGAACTCAGAATTCGGACTCGGAATTCGAAATTCAGAAATCAGAATTCAGAATTCAGAATTCAGAATTCGGAATTCGGAATTCGGAATTTGGATCTCGGAACTCGGAACTCGGAACTCAGAATTCGGAATTCGGAAATTGGATTTCATAACTCGGAATTCGGAATTCGAAATTGGAAATTCGGAACTCAGAACTCGGAACTTGGAACTTGGAACTCGGAACTCGGAACTCGGAATGCGAAATTCGAAATTTGAAATTTGGAAATTGTAATTTGGAATTTGAAATTTGAAATTCTGGACTCGGAACACGGAATTTGGAATTCAGAATTCAGAATTTGGAATTCGGAACTCGGAATTTGAAATTTGGAAATCGGAACTCAGAACTCGGAATTTGGAATTCAGAACTCGGAATTCAGAATTCGGAATTTGAAATTTGGAAATTGTAATTTGGAATTTGAAATTTGAAATGGTGGACTCGGAACTCGGAATTTGGACTCAGAATTTGAAATTCGGGACTCGGAATTCGGAATTCGGAAATCGGAACTCAGAACTCGGAATTCGGAATTCAGAACTCAGACTCGGAACTCGGAACTCGGAACTCGGAACTCGGAATTCAGAATTCAGAATTCCGAATTCGGATCTCGGAACTCGGAACTCGGAACTCGGAAATCGGAAATCGGAATTTGGAATTTGGAATTTGACATTTGAAATTCTGGACTCGGAAGTCGGAATTCGGAATTTGGAATTCATAATTTGGAATTCGGAATTCGGAATTCGGAACTCGGAATTCAAAATTCGAAATTCGGAAATCAGAATTCGGAATTCGGAATTCGGAACTCGGAATTCCGAATTCAGAATTCAGAATTCAGAATTTGGAATTTGGAATTCGGAATTCGGAATTCGGAATTCGGAATTCGGAACTTGATATTCGGAATTCGGAATTTGAAATTTGAAATTCTGGACTCGGAAGTCGGAATTCAGAATTCGGTATTCATAATTTGGAATTCGGAATTCGGACGTCGGAACTCGGAACTTGATATTCAGAATTCGGCACTCGGAACTCGGAATTTGAAATTCGGAAATCGGAATTTGGAATTTGGAATTTGGAATTTGAAATTTGAAATTCTGGACTCAGAACTCAGAATTCGGAATTCGGAATTTGGAATTCGGACTCGGAATTTCAAATTCGGGACTCGGAATTCGGAATTCGGAACTTGATATTCGGAACTTGGAACTCGGAACTCAAAATTCGAAATTCGGAAATTGGAATTCGGAACTTGATATTCGGAATTTGAAATTTGAAGTTTGAAATTTGAAATTCTGGACTCGGAATTCGGAATTTGGACTCGGAATTTGAAATTCAGAAATCAGAATTCAGAATTCGGAATTCAGAATTCGGATCTCGGAACTCGGAACTAGGAATTTGGAATTTGGAATTTGGAATTCAGAAATCGGAACACGGAACTCGGAATTCGGAATTCGGAATTTGGAATTTGAAATTTGAAATTCTGGACTTGGAACTCGGAATTCGGAATTCGGAATTCGGAATTCGGAATTCGGAATTCGGAATACGGAACTCGGAACTCGGAATTCGGAATTCAGAATTCAAAATTTGAAATTCTGGACTTGGAACTTGGAATTCGGACTCGGAATTTGAAATTCGGGACTCGGAATTCAGAATTCGGAAATTGGAATTTGGAATTTGGAATTTGGAATTTGGAATTTGGAATTTGAAATTTGAAATTCTGGACTCGGAACTCGGAATTTGAAATTTGGAAATCAGAATTCAGAATTTGGAATTCGGAATTCAGAATTTGGAATTTGGAATTTGGAATTTGGAATTTGAAATTTGAAATTCTGGACTCGGAACTCGGAATTCGAAATTTTGAAATCAGAATTCAGAATTCGGAATTCGGAATTCGGAATTCGGAACTCGGAATTCCGAATTCGGAATTCAGAATTCCGAACTTGATATTCGGAATTTGAAATTTGAAATTTGAAATTGTGGACTCGGAACTCAGAATTTGGACTCGGAATTTGAAATTTGGGACTCGGAATTCGGAATTCGGAAATCGGAACTCAGAACTCGGAATTCGGAATTCAGAACTCGGAATTCAGAATTTGGAATTCGGAATTCGGAATTCGGAATTCAGAACTCAGACTCGGAACTCGGAACTCGGAACTCGGAACTCGGAATTCAGAATTCCGAATTCGGATCTCGGAACTCGGAACTCGGAACTCGGAACTCGGAACTCGGAATTTGGAATTTGGAATTTTAAATTTGAAATTTGAAATTGTGGACTCGGAACTCAGAATTTGTTCTCGGAATTTGAAATTCGGGACTCGGAACTCGGAATTCGGAATTTGGAATTTGGAATTTGACATTTGAAATTCTGGATTCGGAAGTCGGAATTCGGAATTCGGTATTCATAATTTGGAATTCAGAATTCGGAATTCGGACGTCGGAACTCGGAACTTGATATTCAGAATTCGGCACTCGGAACTCGGAATTTGGAATTCGGAATTCGGAATTCGGAATTCGGAATTCGGAATTCGGAATTTGGAATTAGAAATTTGAAATTCTGGACTTGGAACTCGGAATTTGGACTCGGAATTTGAAATTCAGAAATCAGAATTCAGAATTCGGAATTCGGAATTCGGATCTCGGAACTCGGAACTCGGAATTTGGAATTTGGAATTTGGAATTTGGAATTCAGAAATCGGAACACGGAACTCGGAATTCGGAATTCGGAATTCGGAATTCGGAATTCGGAATTCGGAATTTGGCATTGTGGACTCGGAACTCAGAATTCGGACTCGGAATTTGAAATCCGGGACTCGGCACTGGGAATTCGGAATTTGGAACTCAGAACTCGGAATTCAGAATTCGGTATTCGGATCTTGATATTCGGAATTCGGAACTTGGAATTCGGAATTTGGAATTTGGAATTTGAAATTTGAAATTCTGGACTTGGAACTCGGAATTTGTACTCGGAATTTGAAATTCAGAAATCAGAATTCAGAATTCGGAATTCGGAATTCGGATCTCGGAACTCGGAACTCGGAATTTGGAATTTGGAATTCGGAATTCAGAAATCGGAACACGGAACTCGGAATTCGGAATTCGGAATTCGGAATTCGGAATTTGGAATTGTGGACTCGGAACTCAGAATTCGGACTCGGAATTTGAAATCCGGGACTCGGCACTGGGAATTCGGAATTTGGAACTCAGAACTCGGAATT
Source organism: Arizona elegans (assembly GCA_022577455.1). Classification (NCBI taxonomy): domain Eukaryota; kingdom Metazoa; phylum Chordata; class Lepidosauria; order Squamata; family Colubridae; genus Arizona; species Arizona elegans. The sequence continues at coordinate 2,153,884 of JAKOOJ010000026.1, forward strand.
CAGAATTCGGTATTCGGATCTTGATATTCGGAATTCGGAACTTGGAAGTCGGAATTCGGAATTCGGAACTCGGAATTTGGAATTCAGAATCCAAAATTTGAAATTCTGAACTCGGAACTTGGAATTCGGACTCGGAATTTCAAATTCGGGACTCGGAATTCGGAATTCGGAACTTGATATTCGGAACTTGGAACTCGGAACTCAAAATTCAAAATTCGGAAATTGGAATTCGGAACTTGATATTCGGAATTTGAAATTTGAAGTTTGAAATTTGAAATTCTGGACTCGGAATTCGGAATTTGGACTCGGAATTTGAAATTCAGAAATCAGAATTCAGAATTCGGAATTCGGAATTCGGATCTCGGAACTCGGAACTCGGAATTCGGAATTCGGAATTCGGAATTTGGAATTGTGGACTCGGAACTCAGAATTCGGACTCGGAATTTGAAATCCGGGACTCGGCACTGGGAATTCGGAATTTGGAACTCAGAACTCGGAATTCAGAATTCGGTATTCGGATCTTGAAATTCGGAATTCGGAACTTGGAATTCGGAATTCGGAATTCGGAATTTGGAATTTGAAATTTGAAATTCTGGACTTGGAACTCGGAATTTGGACTCGGAATTTGAAATTCAGAAATCAGAATTCAGAATTCGGAATTCGGAATTCGGATCTCGGAACTCGGGACTCGGAATTTGGAATTTGGAATTTGGAATTTGGAATTCAGAAATCGGAACACGGAACTCGGAATTCGGAATTCGGAACTCAGAATTCGGACTCGGAATTTGAAATCCGGGACTCGGCACTGGGAATTCGGAATTTGGAACTCAGAACTCGGAATTCAGAATTCGGAATTCGGAAGTCGGAACTCGGAACTTGATATTCAGAATTCGGCACTCGGAACTCGGAATTTGGAATTCGGAATTCGGAATTCGGGACTCGGAACTCAGAACTCGAAATTCGAAATTCGAAATTCGAAATTTGAAATTCGGAAATCGGAATTTGGAATTTGGAATTTGAAATTTGAAATTCTGGACTCGGAACTCGGAATTCGGACTCGGAATTTGAAATTCGGGACTCGGAATTTGGAATTCGGAATTCGGAATTCGGAATTCGGAAATTGGATTTCATAACTCGGAATTCGGAATTCAGAACTCGGAACTTAGAAATCGGAACTCGGAACTCGGAATTCGAAATTCGAAATTGGAAATTCGGAACTCAGAACTCGGAACTTGGAACTTGGAACTTGGAACTTGGAACTCGGAACTCGGAATGCGAAATTCGGAATTCGGAATTCGGAATTCGGAATTCGGAATTCGGAATTGTGGACTCGGAACTCGGAATTCGGACTCGGAATTTGAAATCCGGGACTCGGCACTGGGAATTCGGAATTTGGAACTCAGAACTCGGAATTCAGAATTCGGTATTCGGAACTTGATATTCGGAATTCGGAACTTGGAATTCGGAATTCGGAATTCAGAATTTGAAATTTGAAATTCTGGACTTGGAACTCGGAATTTGGAATTTGGAATTCGGAATTCGGAATTTGGAATTCAGAATTTGAAATTTGAAATTCTGGACTCAGAACTCGGAATTTGGAATTCAGAATTCAGAATTCGGAATTCGGAACTCGGAATTTGAAATTTGGAAATCGGAACTCAGAACTCGGAATTCGGAATTCAGAACTCGGAATTCAGAATTCGGAATTTGAAATTCGGAAATTGTAATTTGGAATTTGAGATTTGAAATGGTGGACTCGGAACTCGGAATTTGGAATTTGGAATTCATAATTTGGAATTCGGAATTCGGAATTCGGAATTCGGAACTCGGAATTCAGAATTTGGATCTCGGAATTCGGAACTCGGAACTCGGAACTCGGAATTCGGAATTCGGACTCGGAATTTGAAATCCGGGACTCGGCACTGGGAATTCGGAATTTGGAACTCAGAACTCGGAATTCAGAATTCGGTATTCGGAACTTGATATTCGGAGTTCGGAACTTGGAATTCGGAATTCGGAATTCAGAATTTGAAATTTGAAATTCTGGACTTGGAACTCGGAATTTGGAATTCGGAATTCGGAATTCAGAATTTGGAATTCGGAACTTGATATTCGGAATTTGAAATTTGAAGTTTGAAATTTGAAATTCTGGACTCGGAATTCGGAATTCGGATCTCGGAACTCAGAACTCAGAATTTGGAATTTGGAATTTGGAATTCAGAAATCGGAACATGGAACTCGGAATTCGGAATTTGGAATTCGTTATTCGGAATTCGGAATTCGGAATTCGGAAGTTGGAATTGTGGACTCAGAACTTGGAATTCGGACTCGGAATTTGAAATCCGGGACTCGGCACTGGGAATTCGGAATTTGGAACTCAGAACTCGGAATTTGGAACTCGGAATTCCGAATTCCGAATTCCGAATTCGGAACTTGATATTCAGAATTCGGAATTTGAAATTTGAAATTCTGGACTCGGAACTCGGAATTCGGACTCGGAATTTGAAATTCGGGACTCGGAATTCAGAATTCGGAATTCGGAATTTGAAATTCAGAAAACAGAATTCAGAATTCAGGATTCCGAATTCCGAATTCGGAATTCAGAATTTGGAATTTGGAATTCGGAATTCGGAATTCGGAATTCGGAATTTGGAATTGTGGACTCAGAACTTGGAATTCGGACTCGGAATTTGAAATCCGGGACTCGGCACTGGGAATTCGGAATTTGGAACTCAGAACTCGGAATTTGGTACTCGGAATTCCGAATTCCGAATTCGGAACTTGATATTCGGAATTCGGAATTTGAAATTTGAAATTCTGGACTCGGAACTCGGAATTCGGACTCGGAATTTGAAATTCGGGACTCGGAATTCAGAATTCGGAATTCGGAATTTGAAATTCAGAAATCAGAATTCCGAATTCCGAATTCCGAATTCCGAATTCCGAATTCCGAATTCCGAATTCCGAATTTGGATCTCGGAACTCGGAATTCGGAATTCGGAATTCGGTATTCATAATTTGGAATTCGGAATTCGGAATTCGGAATTCGAAACTCAGAATTCGGAATTCGGACGTCGGAACTCGGAACTTGATATTCAGAATTCGGCACTCGGAACTCGGAATTTGGAATTCGGAATTCGGAATTTGGGACTCGGGACTCGGAATTCAGAATTCGGTATTCGGATCTTGATATTCGGAATTCGGAACTTGGAAGTCGGAATTCGGAATTCGGAACTCGGAATTTGGAATTCAGAATCCAAAATTTGAAATTCTGAACTCGGAACTTGGAATTCGGACTCGGAATTTCAAATTCGGGACTCGGAATTCGGAATTCGGAACTTGATATTCGGAACTTGGAACTCGGAACTCAAAATTCAAAATTCGGAAATTGGAATTCGGAACTTGATATTCGGAATTTGAAATTTGAAGTTTGAAATTTGAAATTCTGGACTCGGAATTCGGAATTTGGACTCGGAATTTGAAATTCAGAAATCAGAATTCAGAATTCGGAATTCGGAATTCGGATCTCGGAACTCGGAACTCGGAATTCGGAATTCGGAATTCGGAATTTGGAATTGTGGACTCGGAACTCAGAATTCGGACTCGGAATTTGAAATCCGGGACTCGGCACTGGGAATTCGGAATTTGGAACTCAGAACTCGGAATTCAGAATTCGGTATTCGGATCTTGAAATTCGGAATTCGGAACTTGGAATTCGGAATTCGGAATTCGGAATTTGGAATTTGAAATTTGAAATTCTGGACTTGGAACTCGGAATTTGGACTCGGAATTTGAAATTCAGAAATCAGAATTCAGAATTCGGAATTCGGAATTCGGATCTCGGAACTCGGGACTCGGAATTTGGAATTTGGAATTTGGAATTTGGAATTCAGAAATCGGAACACGGAACTCGGAATTCGGAATTCGGAACTCAGAATTCGGACTCGGAATTTGAAATCCGGGACTCGGCACTGGGAATTCGGAATTTGGAACTCAGAACTCGGAATTCAGAATTCGGAATTCGGAAGTCGGAACTCGGAACTTGATATTCAGAATTCGGCACTCGGAACTCGGAATTTGGAATTCGGAATTCGGAATTCGGGACTCGGAACTCAGAACTCGAAATTCGAAATTCGAAATTCGAAATTTGAAATTCGGAAATCGGAATTTGGAATTTGGAATTTGAAATTTGAAATTCTGGACTCGGAACTCGGAATTCGGACTCGGAATTTGAAATTCGGGACTCGGAATTTGGAATTCGGAATTCGGAATTCGGAATTCGGAAATTGGATTTCATAACTCGGAATTCGGAATTCAGAACTCGGAACTTAGAAATCGGAACTCGGAACTCGGAATTCGAAATTCGAAATTGGAAATTCGGAACTCAGAACTCGGAACTTGGAACTTGGAACTTGGAACTTGGAACTCGGAACTCGGAATGCGAAATTCGGAATTCGGAATTCGGAATTCGGAATTCGGAATTCGGAATTGTGGACTCGGAACTCGGAATTCGGACTCGGAATTTGAAATCCGGGACTCGGCACTGGGAATTCGGAATTTGGAACTCAGAACTCGGAATTCAGAATTCGGTATTCGGAACTTGATATTCGGAATTCGGAACTTGGAATTCGGAATTCGGAATTCAGAATTTGAAATTTGAAATTCTGGACTTGGAACTCGGAATTTGGAATTTGGAATTCGGAATTCGGAATTTGGAATTCAGAATTTGAAATTTGAAATTCTGGACTCAGAACTCGGAATTTGGAATTCAGAATTCAGAATTCGGAATTCGGAACTCGGAATTTGAAATTTGGAAATCGGAACTCAGAACTCGGAATTCGGAATTCAGAACTCGGAATTCAGAATTCGGAATTTGAAATTCGGAAATTGTAATTTGGAATTTGAGATTTGAAATGGTGGACTCGGAACTCGGAATTTGGAATTTGGAATTCATAATTTGGAATTCGGAATTCGGAATTCGGAATTCGGAACTCGGAATTCAGAATTTGGATCTCGGAATTCGGAACTCGGAACTCGGAACTCGGAATTCGGAATTCGGACTCGGAATTTGAAATCCGGGACTCGGCACTGGGAATTCGGAATTTGGAACTCAGAACTCGGAATTCAGAATTCGGTATTCGGAACTTGATATTCGGAGTTCGGAACTTGGAATTCGGAATTCGGAATTCAGAATTTGAAATTTGAAATTCTGGACTTGGAACTCGGAATTTGGAATTCGGAATTCGGAATTCAGAATTTGGAATTCGGAACTTGATATTCGGAATTTGAAATTTGAAGTTTGAAATTTGAAATTCTGGACTCGGAATTCGGAATTCGGATCTCGGAACTCAGAACTCAGAATTTGGAATTTGGAATTTGGAATTCAGAAATCGGAACATGGAACTCGGAATTCGGAATTTGGAATTCGTTATTCGGAATTCGGAATTCGGAATTCGGAAGTTGGAATTGTGGACTCAGAACTTGGAATTCGGACTCGGAATTTGAAATCCGGGACTCGGCACTGGGAATTCGGAATTTGGAACTCAGAACTCGGAATTTGGAACTCGGAATTCCGAATTCCGAATTCCGAATTCGGAACTTGATATTCAGAATTCGGAATTTGAAATTTGAAATTCTGGACTCGGAACTCGGAATTCGGACTCGGAATTTGAAATTCGGGACTCGGAATTCAGAATTCGGAATTCGGAATTTGAAATTCAGAAATCAGAATTCAGAATTCAGGATTCCGAATTCCGAATTCGGAATTCAGAATTTGGAATTTGGAATTCGGAATTCGGAATTCGGAATTCGGAATTTGGAATTGTGGACTCAGAACTTGGAATTCGGACTCGGAATTTGAAATCCGGGACTCGGCACTGGGAATTCGGAATTTGGAACTCAGAACTCGGAATTTGGTACTCGGAATTCCGAATTCCGAATTCCGAATTCGGAACTTGATATTCGGAATTCGGAATTTGAAATTTGAAATTCTGGACTCGGAACTCGGAATTCGGACTCGGAATTTGAAATTCGGGACTCGGAATTCAGAATTCGGAATTCGGAATTTGAAATTCAGAAATCAGAATTCCGAATTCCGAATTCCGAATTCCGAATTCCGAATTCCGAATTCCGAATTCCGAATTTGGATCTCGGAACTCGGAATTCGGAATTCGGAATTCGGTATTCATAATTTGGAATTCGGAATTCGGAATTCGGAATTCGAAACTCAGAATTCGGAATTCGGACGTCGGAACTCGGAACTTGATATTCAGAATTCGGCACTCGGAACTCGGAATTTGGAATTCGGAATTCGGAATTTGGGACTCGGGACTCGGAACTCGAAATTCGGAATTCGGAATTTGAAATTTGAAATTTGAAATTCTGGACTCGGAACTCAGAATTCGGACTCGGAATTTGAAATTCGGGACTCGGAATTCGGAATTCGGAACTTGATATGTGGAACTCGGAATTCGGAACTCGGAATTCGAAATTCGGAAATCAGAAATTAGAATTCAGAATTCAGAATTCGGAATTCGGAATTCGGAATACGGAACTCGGAACTCGGAATTCGGAATTCAGAATTCAAAATTTGAAATTCTGGACTTGGAACTTGGAATTCGGACTCGGAATTTGAAATTCTGGACTCGGAACTCGGAATTTGGAATTTGGAATTCAGAATTCAGAATTCGGAATTCGGAACTCGGAATTCGAAATTTGGAAATCAGAATTCAGAATTTGGAATTCGATATTCGGAATTCGGAACTCGGAATTCCGAATTCCAAATTCAGAATTCAGAATTCCGAACTTGATATTCGGAATTTGAAATTTGAAATTTGAAATTGTGGACTTGGAACTCGGAATTTGGACTCAGAATTTGAAATTCGGGACTCGGAATTCGGAATTCAGAATTTGGAATTTGGAATTTGGAATTCGGAATTTGGAACTCGGAATTCCGAATTCCAAATTCCGAATTCGGAACGTGATATTCGGAATTCGGAATTTGAAATTTGAAATTCTGGACTCGGAACTCGGAATTCGGACTCGGAATTTGAAATTCGGGACTCGGAATTCGGAATTCGGAGTTCGAAATTCAGAAATCAGAATTCAGAATTCAGAATTCAGAATTCCAAATTCCAAATTCCGAATTCAGAATTCGGAATTTGGATCTCGGAACTCGGAACTCGGAATTCGGAATTCGGAATTTGGAACTCGGAATTCAGAATTCAGAATTCAGAATTCAAAATTTGAAATTCTGGACTTGGAACTTGGAATTCGGACTCGGAATTTAGAATGTGGAATTTGGAATTTGGAATTTGACATTTGAAATTCTGGACTCGGAAGTCGGAATTCGGACTCGGAATTTGAAATTCGGGACTCGGAATTCGGAATTCGGAACTTGATATGTGGAACTCGGAATTCGGAACTCGGAATTCGAAATTCGGAAATCAGAAATTAGAATTCAGAATTCAGAATTCAGAATTCAGAATTCGGAATTCGGAATTCGGAATACGGAACTCGGAACTCGGAATTCGGAATTCAGAATTCAAAATTTGAAATTCTGGACTTGGAACTTGGAATTCGGACTCGGAATTTGAAATTCGGGACTCGGAACTCGGAATTCGGAAATCGGAATTCATAACTCGGAATTCCGAATTCCGAAATCCGAATTCCGAATTCAGAACTTGATATTCGGAATTCGGAACTCGGAACCCAGAACCCAGAACGTGGAACTCTGGAATCGGAACGTAGTACGCGGAACTCATAATTCGGAATTTTGAATTCGGAACTCCGAACTCCGAACTCCGAACTCCGAACTCCGAACTCCGAACTCCGAACTCCGAACTCCGAAATTCGAAATCATTAATCAGAAATCGGAATAAATAACTGGGAACTCGGAATGCGGAATGCGGAACTCGGGACTCAGAACTTGGAATTCAGAATTCAGAATTCGGAATTTGGAACTCAGAATTCCGAATTCCGAATTCCGAATTCGGAACTTGATATTCGGAATTTGAAATTTGAAGTTTGAAATTTGAAATTCTGGACTCGGAACTCGGAATTCGGAATTTGGAATTCGGGACTCGGAACTCGGAACTCGGAACTCGAAATTCGAAATTCAAAATTCAAAATTTGAAATTTGAAATTCGGAAATCAGAATTTGGAATTTGGAATTTGAAATTTGAAATTTGAAATTCTGGACTCGGAACTCGGAATTCGGACTCGGAATTTGAAATTCGGGACTCGGAATTCGGAATTCGAAATTCGGAATTCAGAATTCAGAATTCAGAATTTGGAATTTGGATCTCGGAACTCGGAACTCGGAATTCGGAATTCGGAAATTGGATTTCATAACTCGGAATTCGGAATTCAGAACTCGGAACGTAGAACTCGGAACTCGGAACTCGGAATTCGAAATTCGAAATTCGAAATTGGAAATTCGGAACTCAGAACTCAGAACTTGGAACTTGGAACTCGGAACTCGGAACTCGGAATGCGAAATTTGAAATTTGAAATTTGAAATTCAGAAATTGTAATTCGGAATTTGAAATTTGAAATTCTGGACTTGGAACTTGGAATTCGGAATTCGGAATTTGGAACTTGATATTTGGAATTCGGAATTCGGAATTCGGAATTCGGGACTCGGAACTCGGAACTCGGAACTCGAAATTTGAAATTCAAAATTCAAAATTTGAAATTTGAAATTCAGAAATCGGAATTTGGAATTTGGAATTTGAAATTTGAAATTCTGGACTCGGAACTCGGAATTCGGACTCGGAATTTGAAATTCAGGACTCGGAATTCGGAATTCGGAATTCGGAATTTGAAATTCGGAATTCAGAATTCAGAATTCGGAATTCGGAATTTGGATCTCGGAACTCGGAACTCGGAACTTGGAATTCGGAATTCGGAATTCGAAATTCGGAATTCAGAATTCAGAATTCGGAATTCGGAATTTGGATCTCGGAACTCGGAACTCGGAACTCGGAATTCGGAATTTGAAATTTGAAATTTGAAATTTGAAATTCAGAAATTGTAATTCGGAATTTGAAATTTGAAATTCTGGACTCAGAACTCAGAATTCGGACTCGGAATTCGAAATTCAGAAATCAGAATTCAGAATTCAGAATTCAGAATTCGGAATTCGGAATTCGGAATTTGGATCTCGGAACTCGGAACTCGGAACTCAGAATTCGGAATTCGGAAATTGGATTTCATAACTCGGAATTCGGAATTCAGAACTCGGAACTTAGAACTTGGAACTCGGAACTCGGAATTCGAAATTCGAAATTGGAAATTCGGAACTCAGAACTCGGAACTTGGAACTTGGAACTCGGAACTCGGAACTCGGAATGCGAAATTCGAAATTTGAAATTTGAAATTTGAAATTTGGAAATTGTAATTTGGAATTTGAAATTTGAAATTCTGGACTCGGAACACGGAATTTGGAATTCAGAATTCAGAATTTGGAATTCGGAACTCGGAATTTGAAATTTGGAAATCGGAACTCAGAACTCGGAACTTGGAATTCGGACTCGGAATTTCAAATTCGGGACTCGGAATTCGGAATTCGGAACTTGATATTCGGAACTTGGAACTCGGAACTCAAAATTCAAAATTCGGAAATTGGAATTCGGAACTTGATATTCGGAATTTGAAATTTGAAGTTTGAAATTTGAAATTCTGGACTCGGAATTCGGAATTTGGACTCGGAATTTGAAATTCAGAAATCAGAATTCAGAATTCGGAATTCGGAATTCGGATCTCGGAACTCGGAACTCGGAATTCAGAATTCGGAATTTGGAATTGTGGACTCGGAACTCAGAATTCGGACTCGGAATTTGAAATCCGGGACTCGGCACTGGGAATTCGGAATTTGGAACTCAGAACTCGGAATTCAGAATTCGGTATTCGGATCTTGAAATTCGGAATTCGGAACTTGGAATTCGGAATTCGGAATTCGGAATTTGGAATTTGAAATTTGAAATTCTGGACTTGGAACTCGGAATTTGGACTCGGAATTTGAAATTCAGAAATCAGAATTCAGAATTCGGAATTCGGAATTCGGATCTCGGAACTCGGGACTCGGAATTTGGAATTTGGAATTTGGAATTTGGAATTCAGAAATCGGAACACGGAACTCGGAATTCGGAATTCGGAACTCAGAATTCGGACTCGGAATTTGAAATCCGGGACTCGGCACTGGGAATTCGGAATTTGGAACTCAGAACTCGGAATTCAGAATTCGGAATTCGGAAGTCGGAACTCGGAACTTGATATTCAGAATTCGGCACTCGGAACTCGGAATTTGGAATTCGGAATTCGGAATTCGGGACTCGGAACTCAGAACTCGAAATTCGAAATTCGAAATTCGAAATTTGAAATTCGGAAATCGGAATTTGGAATTTGGAATTTGAAATTTGAAATTCTGGACTCGGAACTCGGAATTCGGACTCGGAATTTGAAATTCGGGACTCGGAATTCGGAATTCGGAATTCGAAATTTGAAATTCGGAAATCGGAATTTGGAATTTGGAATTTGAAATTTGAAATTCTGGACTCGGAACTCGGAATTCGGACTCGGAATTTGAAATTCGGGACTCGGAATTCGGAATTCGGAATTCGGAATTCGGAATTCGGAAATTGGATTTCATAACTCGGAATTCGGAATTCAGAACTCGGAACTTAGAAATCGGAACTCGGAACTCGGAATTCGAAATTCGAAATTGGAAATTCGGAACTCAGAACTCGGAACTTGGAACTTGGAACTCGGAACTCGGAATGCGAAATTCGGAATTCGGAATTCGGAATTCGGAATTCGGAATTCGGAATTCGGAATTGTGGACTCGGAACTCGGAATTCGGACTCGGAATTTGAAATCCGGGACTCGGCACTGGGAATTCGGAATTTGGAACTCAGAACTCGGAATTCAGAATTCGGTATTCGGAACTTGATATTCGGAATTCGGAACTTGGAATTCGGAATTCGGAATTCAGAATTTGAAATTTGAAATTCTGGACTTGGAACTCGGAATTTGGAATTTGGAATTCGGAATTCGGAATTTGGAATTCAGAATTTGAAATTTGAAATTCTGGACTCAGAACTCGGAATTTGGAATTCAGAATTCAGAATTCGGAATTCGGAACTCGGAATTTGAAATTTGGAAATCGGAACTCAGAACTCGGAATTCGGAATTCAGAACTCGGAATTCAGAATTCGGAATTTGAAATTCAGAAATTGTAATTTGGAATTTGAGATTTGAAATGGTGGACTCGGAACTCGGAATTTGGAATTTGGAATTCATAATTTGGAATTCGGAATTCGGAATTCGGAATTCGGAATTCGGAACTCGGAATTCAGAATTTGGATCTCGGAATTCGGAACTCGGAACTCGGAACTCGGAATTCGGAATTCGGACTCGGAATTTGAAATCCGGGACTCGGCACTGGGAATTCGGAATTTGGAACTCAGAACTCGGAATTCAGAATTCGGTATTCGGAACTTGATATTCGGAATTCGGAACTTGGAATTCGGAATTCGGAATTCAGAATTTGGAATTCGGAACTTGATATTCGGAATTTGAAATTTGAAGTTTGAAATTTGAAATTCTGGACTCGGAATTCGGAATTCGGATCTCGGAACTCGGAACTCAGAATTCGGAATTTGAAATTTGAAATTCTGGACTCGGAACTCGGAATTCGGACTCGGAATTTGAAATTCGGGACTCGGAATTCAGAATTCGGAATTCGGAATTTGAAATTCAGAAATCAGAATTCAGAATTCAGGATTCCGAATTCCGAATTCGGAATTTGGAATTTGGAATTTGGAATTCGGAATTCGGAATTCGGAATTCGGAATTTGGAATTGTGGACTCAGAACTTGGAATTCGGACTCGGAATTTGAAATCCGGGACTCGGCACTGGGAATTCGGAATTTGGAACTCAGAACTCGGAATTTGGTACTCGGAATTCCGAATTCCGAATTCCGAATTCGGAACTTGATATTCGGAATTCGGAATTTGAAATTTGAAATTCTGGACTCGGAACTCGGAATTCGGACTCGGAATTTGAAATTCGGGACTCGGAATTCAGAATTCGGAATTCGGAATTTGAAATTCAGAAATCAGAATTCAGAATTCCGAATTCCGAATTCCGAATTCCGAATTCCGAATTCCGAATTTGGATCTCGGAACTCGGAACTCGGAATTCGGAATTCGGAATTCGGTATTCATAATTTGGAATTCGGAATTCGGAATTCGAAACTCAGAATTCGGAATTCGGACGTCGGACGTCGGAACTCGGAACTTGATATTCAGAATTCGGCACTCGGAACTCGGAATTTGGAATTCGGAATTCGGAATTCGGGACTCGGAACTCGGAACTCGGAACTCGGAACTCGAAATTCGGAATTCGGAATTTGAAATTTGAAATTTGAAATTCTGGACTCGGAACTCAGAATTCGGACTCGGAATTTGAAATTCGGGACTCGGAATTCGGAATTCGGAACTTGATATGTGGAACTCGGAATTCGGAACTCGGAATTCGAAATTCGGAAATCAGAAATTAGAATTCAGAATTCAGAATTCAGAATTCGGAATTCGGAATTCGGAATTCGGAATACGGAACTCGGAACTCGGAATTCGGAATTCAGAATTCAAAATTTGAAATTCTGGACTTGGAACTTGGAATTCGGACTCGGAATTTGAAATTCGGGACTCGGAATTCGGAATTCGGACATCGGAACTCAGAACTCGGAATTTGGAATTCAGAACTCGGAATTCTGAATTCAGAATTTGGAATTTGGAATTTGGAATTCGGAATTTGGAACTCGGAATTCCGAATTCCGAATTCCGAATTCGGAACGTGATATTCGGAATTCGGAATTTGAAATTTGAAATTCTGGACTCGGAACTCGGAATTCGGACTCGGAATTTGAAATTCGGGACTCGGAATTCGGAATTCGGAATTCGAAATTCAGAAATCAGAATTCAGAATTCAGAATTCAGAATTCCAAATTCCAAATTCGGAATTCGGAATTCGGAATTTGGATCTCGGAACTCGGAACTCGGAATTCGGAATTCGGAATTTGGAACTCGGAATTCAGAATTCAGAATTCAGAATTCAAAATTTGAAATTCTGGACTTGGAACTTGGAATTCGGACTCGGAATTTAGAATGTGGAATTTGGAATTTGGAATTTGACATTTGAAATTCTGGACTCGGAAGTCGGAATTCGGACTCGGAATTTGAAATTCGGGACTCGGAATTCGGAATTCGGAACTTGATATGTGGAACTCGGAATTCGGAACTCGGAATTCGAAATTCGGAAATCAGAAATTAGAATTCAGAATTCAGAATTCAGAATTCAGAATTTGGAATTCGGAATTCGGAATACGGAACTCGGAACTCGGAATTCGGAATTCAGAATTCAAAATTTGAAATTCTGGACTTGGAACTTGGAATTCGGACTCGGAATTTGAAATTCGGGACTCGGAATTCGGAATTCGGAAATCGGAACTCAGAACTCGGAATTCGGAATTCAGAACTCGGAATTCAGAATTCGGAATTCGGAATTCGGAATTCAGAACTCAGACTCGGAACTCGGAACTCGGAACTCGGAACTCAGAATTCAGAATTCAGAATTCGGATCTCGGAACTCGGAACTCGGAACTCGGAACTCGGAACTCGGAACTCGGAATTCGGAATTTGGAATTTGGAATTTGACATTTGAAATTCTGGACTCGGAAGTCGGAATTCGGAATTCGGTAATCATAATTTGGAATTCGGAATTCGGAATTCGGAATTCGAAACTCAGAATTCGGAATTTGGACGTCGGAAGTCGGAACTTGATATTCAGAATTCGGCACTCGGAACTCGGAACTCGGAATTTGGAATTCGGAATTCGGAATTCGGAATTCGGGACTCGGAACTCGGAACTCGAAATTCAAAATTTGAAATTCAAAATTTGAAATTCGGAAATCGGAATTTGGAATTTGGAATTTGGAATTTGAAATTTGAAATTTGAAATCTGGACTCGGAACTCAGAATTCGGACTCGGAATTTGAAATTCGGGACTCGGAATTCGGAATTCGGAACTTGATATGTGGAACTCGGAATTCGGAACTCGGAATTCGAAATTCGGAAATCAGAATTCAGAATTCAGAATTCCAAATTCCAAATTCCAAATTCCGAATTTGGAATTTGGATCTCGGAACTCGGAACTCGGAATTCGGAATTCGGAATTCGGAACTCGGAATTCAGAATTCAGAATTCAGAATTCAGAATTCAAAATTTGAAATTCTGGACTTGGAACTTTGAATTCGGACTCGGAATTTGAAATTCGGGACTCGGAATTCGGAATTTGGAATTTGGAATTTGGAATTTGGAATTTGGAATTTGACATTTGAAATTCTGGACTCGGAAGTCGGAATTCGGAATTCGGTATTCATAATTTGGAATTCGGAATTCGGAATTCGAAACTCAGAATTCGGAATTCGGACGTCGGAACTCGGAACTTGATATTCAGAATTCGGCACTTGGAACTCGGAATTTGGAATTCGGAATTCGGAATTCGGGACTCGGAACTCGGAACTCGAAATTCGGAATTCGGAATTTGAAATTTGAAATTTGAAATTCTGGACTCGGAACTCAGAATTCGGACTCGGAATTTGAAATTCGGGACTCGGAATTCGGAATTCGGAACTTGATATGTGGAACTCGGAATTCGGAACTTGGAATTCGAAATTCGGAAATCAGAAATTAGAATTCAGAATTCAGAATTCGGAATTCGGAATTCGGAATTCGGAATACGGAACTCGGAACTCGGAATTCGGAATTCAGAATTCAAAATTTGAAATTCTGGACTTGGAACTTGGAATTCGGACTCGGAATTTCAAATTCGGGACTCGGAATTCGGAATTCGGAACTTGATATTCGGAACTTGGAACTCGGAACTCAAAATTCAAAATTCGGAAATTGGAATTCGGAACTTGATATTCGGAATTTGAAATTTGAAGTTTGAAATTTGAAATTCTGGACTCGGAATTTGGAATTTGGACTCGGAATTTGAAATTCAGAAATCAGAATTCAGAATTCGGAATTCGGAATTCGGATCTCGGAACTCGGAACTCGGAATTCGGAATTCGGAATTCGGAATTTGGAATTGTGGACTCGGAACTCAGAATTCGGACTCGGAATTTGAAATCCGGGACTCGGCACTGGGAATTCGGAATTTGGAACTCAGAACTCGGAATTCAGAATTCGGTATTCGGATCTTGAAATTCGGAATTCGGAACTTGGAATTCGGAATTCGGAATTCGGAATTTGGAATTTGAAATTTGAAATTCTGGACTTGGAACTCGGAATTTGGACTCGGAATTTGAAATTCAGAAATCAGAATTCAGAATTCGGAATTCGGAATTCGGATCTCGGAACTCGGGACTCGGAATTCGGAATTCGGAACTCAGAATTCAGACTCGGAATTTGAAATCCGGGACTCGGCACTGGGAATTCGGAATTTGGAACTCAGAACTCGGAATTCAGAATTCGGAATTCGGAAGTCGGAACTCGGAACTTGATATTCAGAATTCGGCACTCGGAACTCGGAATTTGGAATTCGGAATTCGGAATTCGGGACTCGGAACTCGGAACTCAGAACTCGAAATTCAAAATTCGAAATTCGAAATTTGAAATTCGGAAATCGGAATTTGGAATTTGGAATTTGAAATTTGAAATTCTGGACTCGGAACTCGGAATTCGGACTCGGAATTTGAAATTCGGGACTCGGAATTCGGAATTCGGAATTCGAAATTCGGGACTCGGAACTCAGAACTCGAAATTCGAAATTCGAAATTCGAAATTTGAAATTCGGAAATCGGAATTTGGAATTCGGAATTTGAAATTTGAAATTCTGGACTCGGAACTCGGAATTCGGACTCGGAATTTGAAATTCGGGACTCGGAATTCGGAATTCGGAATTCGAAATTTGAAATTCGGAAATCGGAATTTGGAATTTGGAATTTGAAATTTGAAATTCTGGACTCGGAACTCGGAATTCGGACTCGGAATTTGAAATTCGGGACTCGGAATTCGGAATTTGGAATTCGGAATTCGGAATTCGGAAATTGGATTTCATAACTCGGAATTCGGAATTCAGAAATCGGAACTTAGAAATCGGAACTCGGAACTCGGAATTCGAAATTCGAAATTGGAAATTCGGAACTCAGAACTCGGAACTTGGAACTTGGAACTCGGAACTCGGAATGCGAAATTCGGAATTCGGAATTTGGAATTCGGAATTCGGAATTCGGAATTCGGAATTGTGGACTCGGAACTCGGAATTCGGACTCGGAATTTGAAATCCGGGACTCGGCACTGGGAATTCGGAATTTGGAACTCAGAACTCGGAATTCAGAATTCGGTATTCGGAACTTGATATTCGGAATTCGGAACTTGGAATTCGGAATTCGGAATTCAGAATTTGAAATTTGAAATTCTGGACTCAGAACTCGGAATTTGGAATTCAGAATTCAGAATTCGGAATTCGGAACTCGGAATTTGAAATTTGGAAATCGGAACTCAGAACTCAGAATTCGGAATTCAGAACTCGGAATTCAGAATTCGGAATTTGAAATTCGGAAATTGTAATTTGGAATTTGAGATTTGAAATGGTGGACTCGGAACTCGGAATTTGGAATTTGGAATTCATAATTTGGAATTCGGAATTCGGAATTCGGAATTCGGAATTCGGAACTCGGAATTCAGAATTTGGATCTCGGAATTCGGAACTCGGAACTCGGAACTCGGAATTCGGAATTCGGACTCGGAATTTGAAATCCGGGACTCGGCACTGGGAATTCGGAATTTGGAACTCAGAACTCGGAATTCAGAATTCGGTATTCGGAACTTGATATTCGGAATTCGGAACTTGGAATTCGGAATTCGGAATTCAGAATTTGAAATTTGAAATTCTGGACTTGGAACTCGGAATTTGGAATTCGGAATTCGGAATTCAGAATTTGGAATTCGGAACTTGATATTCGGAATTTGAAATTTGAAGTTTGAAATTTGAAATTCTGGACTCGGAATTCGGAATTCGGATCTCGGAACTCGGAACTCAGAATTTGGAATTTGGAATTTGGAATTCAGAAATCGGAACATGGAACTCGGAATTCGGAATTTGGAATTCGTTATTCGGAATTCGGAATTCGGAATTCGGAAGTTGGAATTGTGGACTCAGAACTTGGAATTCGGACTCGGAATTTGAAATCCGGGACTCGGCACTGGGAATTCGGAATTTGGAACTCAGAACTCGGAATTTGGAACTCGGAATTCCGAATTCCGAATTCCGAATTCGGAACTTGATATTCAGAATTCGGAATTTGAAATTTGAAATTCTGGACTCGGAACTCGGAATTCGGACTCGGAATTTGAAATTCGGGACTCGGAATTCAGAATTCGGAATTCGGAATTCGGAATTGTGGACTCGGAACTCGGAATTCGGACTCGGAATTTGAAATCCGGGACTCGGCACTGGGAATTCGGAATTTGGAACTCAGAACTCGGAATTCAGAATTCGGTATTCGGAACTTGATATTCGGAATTCGGAACTTGGAATTCGGAATTCGGAATTCAGAATTTGAAATTTGAAATTCTGGACTCAGAACTCGGAATTTGGAATTCAGAATTCAGAATTCGGAATTCGGAACTCGGAATTTGAAATTTGGAAATCGGAACTCAGAACTCAGAATTCGGAATTCAGAACTCGGAATTCAGAATTCGGAATTTGAAATTCGGAAATTGTAATTTGGAATTTGAGATTTGAAATGGTGGACTCGGAACTCGGAATTTGGAATTTGGAATTCATAATTTGGAATTCGGAATTCGGAATTCGGAATTTGGAACTCGGAATTCAGAATTTGGATCTCGGAATTCGGAACTCGGAACTCGGAACTCGGAATTCGGAATTCGGACTCGGAATTTGAAATCTGGGACTCGGCACTGGGAATTCGGAATTTGGAACTCAGAACTCGGAATTCAGAATTCGGTATTCGGAACTTGATATTCGGAATTCGGAACTTGGAATTCGGAATTCGGAATTCAGAATTTGAAATTTGAAATTCTGGACTTGGAACTCGGAATTTGGAATTCGGAATTCGGAATTCAGAATTTGGAATTCGGAACTTGATATTCGGAATTTGAAATTTGAAGTTTGAAATTTGAAATTCTGGACTCGGAATTCGGAATTCGGATCTCGGAACTCGGAACTCAGAATTTGGAATTTGGAATTTGGAATTCAGAAATCGGAACATGGAACTCGGAATTCAGAATTTGGAATTCGTTATTCGGAATTCGGAATTCGGAATTCGGAAGTTGGAATTGTGGACTCAGAACCTGGAATTCGGACTCGGAATTTGAAATCCGGGACTCGGCACTGGGAATTCGGAATTTGGAACTCAGAACTCGGAATTTGGAACTCGGAATTCCGAATTCCGAATTCCGAATTCGGAACTTGATATTCAGAATTCGGAATTTGAAATTTGAAATTCTGGACTCGGAACTCGGAATTTGGACTCGGAATTTGAAATTCGGGACTCGGAATTCAGAATTCGGAATTCGGAATTTGAAATTCAGAAATCAGAATTCAGAATTCAGGATTCCGAATTCCGAATTCGGAATTCGGAATTTGGAATTTGGAATTCGGAATTCGGAATTCGGAATTCGGAATTTGGAATTGTGGACTCAGAACTTGGAATTCGGACTCGGAATTTGAAATCCGGGACTCGGCACTGGGAATTCGGAATTTGGAACTCAGAACTCGGAATTTGGTACTCGGAATTCCGAATTCTGAATTCCGAATTCGGAACTTGATATTCGGAATTCGGAATTTGAAATTTGAAATTCTGGACTCGGAACTCGGAATTCGGACTCGGAATTTGAAATTCGGGACTCGGAATTCAGAATTCGGAATTCGGAATTTGAAATTCAGAAATCAGAATTCCGAATTCCGAATTCCGAATTCCGAATTCCGAATTCCGAATTCCGAATTTGGATCTCGGAACTCGGAACTCGGAATTCGGAATTCGGAATTCGGTATTCATAATTTGGAATTCGGAATTCGGAATTCGGAATTCGAAACTCAGAATTCGGAATTCGGACGTCGGAACTCGGAACTTGATATTCAGAATTCGGCACTCGGAACTCGGAATTTGGAATTCGGAATTCGGAATTCGGGACTCGGGACTCGGAACTCGGAACTCGGAACTCGAAATTCGGAATTCAGAATTTGAAATTTGAAATTTGAAATTCTGGACTCGGAACTCAGAATTCGGACTCGGAATTTGAAATTCGGGACTCGGAATTCGGAATTCGGAAATCAGAAATTAGAATTCAGAATTCAGAATTCGGAATTCGGAATTCGGAATTCGGAATACGGAACTCGGAACTCGGAATTCGGAATTCAGAATTCAAAATTTGAAATTCTGGACTTGGAACTTGGAATTCGGACTCGGAATTTGAAATTCGGGACTCGGAATTCGGAATTCGGACATCGGAACTCAGAACTCGGAATTTGGAATTCAGAACTCGGAATTCTGAATTCAGAATTTGGAATTTGGAATTTGGAATTCGGAATTTGGAACTCGGAATTCCGAATTCCGAATTCCGAATTCGGAACGTGATATTCGGAATTCGGAATTTGAAATTTGAAATTCTGGACTCGGAACTCGGAATTCGGACTCGGAATTTGAAATTCGGGACTCGGAATTCGGAATTCGGAATTCGAAATTCAGAAATCAGAATTCAGAATTCAGAATTCAGAATTCCAAATTCCAAATTCCGAATTCGGAATTCGGAATTTGGATCTCGGAACTCGGAACTCGGAATTCGGAATTCGGAATTTGGAACTCGGAATTCAGAATTCAGAATTCAGAATTCAAAATTTGAAATTCTGGACTTGGAACTTGGAATTCGGACTCGGAATTTAGAATGTGGAATTTGGAATTTGGAATTTGACATTTGAAATTCTGGACTCGGAAGTCGGAATTCGGACTCGGAATTTGAAATTCGGGACTCGGAATTCGGAATTCGGAACTTGATATGTGGAACTCGGAATTCGGAACTCGGAATTCGAAATTCGGAAATCAGAAATTAGAATTCAGAATTCAGAATTCAGAATTCAGAATTTGGAATTCGGAATTCGGAATACGGAACTCGGAATTCAGAATTCAAAATTTGAAATTCTGGACTTGGAACTTGGAATTCGGACTCGGAATTTGAAATTCGGGACTCGGAATTCGGAATTCGGACATCGGAACTCAGAACTCGGAATTTGAAATTCGGGACTCGGAATTCGGAATTCGGAACTTGATATGTGGAACTCGGAATTCGGAACTCGGAATTCGGAATTCGAAATTCGGAAATCAGAAATTAGAATTCGGAATTCGGAATTCGGAATTCAGAATTCGGAATACGGAACTCGGAACTCGGAATTCGGAATTCAGAAATCAAAATTTGAAATTCTGGACTTGGAACTTGGAATTCGGACTCAGAATTTGAAATTCGGGACTCGGAATTCAGAATTCGGACATCGGAACTCAGAACTCGGAATTTGGAATTCAGAACTCGGAATTCCGAATTCGGAATTCGGAATTCGGAATTCGGAATTCGGAATTCAGAACTCAGACTCGGAACTCGGAACTCGGAACTCGAAACTCGGAATTCAGAATTCCGAATTCGGATCTCGGAACTCGGAACTCGGAACTCGGAACTCGGAATTCGGAATTTGGAATTTTAAATTTTAAATTTGAAATTGTGGACTCGGAACTCAGAATTTGTTCTCGGAATTTGAAATTCGGGACTCGGAATTCGGAATTCGGAAATCGGAACTCAGAACTCGGAATTCGGAATTCAGAACTCGGAATTCAGAATTCGGAATTCGGAATTCGGAATTCAGAACTCAGACTCGGAACTCGGAACTCGGAACTCGGAACTCAGAATTCAGAATTCCGAATTCGGATCTCGGAACTCGGAACTCGGAACTCGGAACTCGGAACTCGGAACTCGGAATTCGGAATTTGGAATTTGGAATTTGACATTTGAAATTCTGGACTCGGAAGTCGGAATTCGGAATTTGGTATTCATAATTTGGAATTCGGAATTCGGAATTCGAAACTCAGAATTCGGAATTCGGACGTCGGAAGTCGGAACTTGATATTCAGAATTCGGAACTCGGAACTCGGAATTTGGAATTCGGAATTCGGAATTCGGGACTTGGAACTCGGAACTCGAAATTCAAAATTTGAAATTCAAAATTTGAAATTCGGAATTCGGAATTTGGAATTTGGAATTTGGAATTTGAAATTTGAAATTTGAAATTCTGGACTCGGAACTCAGAATTCGGACTCGGAATTTGAAATTCGGGACTCGGAATTCGGAATTCGGAACTTGATATGTGGAACTCGGAATTCAGAACTCGGAATTCGAAATTCGGAAATCAGAATTCAGAATTCAGAATTCCAAATTCCAAATTCCAAATTCCGAATTCGGAATTTGGATCTCGGAACTCGGAACTCGGAATTCGGAATTCGGAATTCGGAACTCGGAATTCAGAATTCAGAATTCAGAATTCAGAATTCAGAATTCAAAATTTGAAATTCTGGACTTGGAACTTTGAATTCGGACTCGGAATTTGAAATTCGGGACTCGGAATTTGGAATTTGGAATTTGGAATTTGGAATTTGGAATTTGGAATTTGGAATTTGGAATTTGACATTTGAAATTCAGGACTCGGAAGTCGGAATTCGGAATTCGGTATTCATAATTTGGAATTCGGAATTCGGAATTCGAAACTCAGAATTCGGAATTCGGACGTCGGAACTCGGAACTTGATATTCAGAATTCGGCACTCGGAACTCGGAATTTGGAATTCGGAATTCGGGACTCGGAACTCGGAACTTGGAACTCGAAATTCGGAATTCGAAATTTGAAATTTGAAATTTGAAATTTGAAATTCTGGACTCGGAACTCAGAATTCGGACTCGGAATTTGAAATTCGGGACTCGGAATTCGGAATTCGGAACTTGATATGTGGAACTCGGAATTCGGAACTCGGAATTCAAAATTCAGAAATCAGAAATCAGAATTCAGAATTCGGAATTCGGAATTCGGAATTCAGAATTCGGAATTCCAAATTGGGAATTCTGAATTCAGAATTCGGAATTCAGAATTCCAAATTCGGAATTCTGAATTCAGAATTTGGAATTTGGAATTTGGAATTCGGAATTTGGAACTCGGAATTCCGAATTCCGAATTCGGAACTTGATATTCGGAATTCGGAATTTGAAATTTGAAATTCTGGACTCGGAACTCGGAATTCAGACTCGGAATTTGAAATTCGGGACTCGGAATTCGGAATTCGGAATTCAAAATTTGAAATTCGGAAATCGGAATTTGGAATTTGGAATTTGAAATTTGAAATTCTGGACTCGGAACTCGGAATTCGGACTCGGAATTTGAAATTCGGGACTCGGAATTCGGAATTCGGAATTCGGAATTTGGAATTCGGAATTTGGATCTCGGAACTCGGAACTCGGAACTCGGAATTCGGAATTCGGAAATTGGATTTCATAACTCGGAATTCGGAATTCAGAACTCAGAACTTAGAACTCGGAACTCGGAACTCGGAATTCAAAATTCGAAATTGGAAATTCGGAACTCAGAACTCGGAACTTGGAACTTGGAACTCGGAACTCGGAATGCGAAATTCGGAATTCGGAATTCGGAATTCGGAATTCGGAATTCGGAATTGTGGACTCGGAACTCGGAATTCGGACTCGGAATTTGAAATCCGGGACTCGGCACTGGGAATTCGGAATTTGGAACTCAGAACTCGGAATTCAGAATTCGGTATTCGGAACTTGATATTCGGAATTCGGAACTTGGAATTTGGAATTCGGAATTCAGAATTTGAAATTTGAAATTCTGGACTTGGAACTCGGAATTTAGAATTTGGAATTCGGAATTCGGAATTTGGAATTCAGAATTTGAAATTTGAAATTCTGTACTCGGAACTCGGAATTTGGAATTCAGAATTCAGAATTCGGAATTCGGAACTCGGAATTTGAAATTTGGAAATCGGAACTGAGAACTCGGAATTCGGAATTCAGAACTCGGAATTCAGAATTCGGAATTTGAAATTCGGAAATTGTAATTTGGAATTTGAGATTTGAAATGGTGGACTCGGAACTCGGAATTTGGACTCAGAATTTGAAATTCGGGACTCGGAATTCGGAATTCGGAATTCGGAATTCGGAAATCGGAACTCAGAACTCGGAATTCAGACCTCGGAATTCAGAATTTGGAATTTGAAATTCGGAAATTGTAATTTGGAATTTGAAATTTGAAATTCTGGACTCGGAACTTAGAATTTGGAATTTGGAATTCATAATTTGGAATTCGGAATTCGGAATTCGGATATCGGAATTCGGAACTCGGAATTCAGAATTCGGAACTCAGAATTCAGAATTCGGAATTTGAAATTTGAAATTCTGGAATCGGAACTCGGAATTCGGAATTCAGTATTCACAATTTGGAATTCGGAATTTGGAATTCGAAACTCAGAATTCGGAATTCGGACGTCGGAACTCGGAACTTGATATTCGGAATTCGGCACTCGGAACTCGGAATTTGGAATTTGGAATTTGGAATTTGGAATTTGGAATTTGGAATTTGGAATTTGGAATTCGGAATTCGGAATTCGGGACTCGGAATTCAGAATTTGGAATTTGAAATTTGAAATTCTGGAATCGGAAGTCGGAATTCGGAATTCGGTATTCATAATTTGGAATTTGGAATTCGGAATTCGAAACTCAGAATTCGGAATTCGGACGTCGGAACTCGGAACTTGATATTCGGAATTCGGCACTCGGAACTCGGAATTTGGAATTTGGAATTTGGAATTTGAAATTTGAAATTCTGGACTCGGAACTCGGAATTCGGACTCGGAATTTGAAATTCGGGACTCGGAATTCGGAATTCGGAATTCGAAATTCAGAAATCACAATTCAGAATTCAGAATTCAGAATTCGGAATTCGGAATTTGGAATTTGGATCTCGGAACTCGGAACTCGGAATTCGGAATTTGAAATTTGAAATTTGAAATTTGAAATTTGAAATTTGAAATTTGAAATTTGAAATTTGAAATTTGAAATTTGAAATTCTGGACTCGGAACTCAGAATTCGGACTCGGAATTTGAAATTCGGGACTCGGAATTCGGAATTCGGAACTTGATATTTGGAACTCGGAACTCGAAATTCGAAATTCGGAAATTGGAATTTGGAATTTGGAATTTGGAATTCATAATTTGGAATTTGGAATTCGGAATTCGGAACTCGGAATTCAAAATTCAAAATTCGGAAATCAGAATTCGGAATTCGGAATTCGGAATTCGGAATTCGGAATTCGGAATTCGGAACTCGGAATTCCGATTTCCAAATTCCGAATTCAGAATTCAGAATTTGGAATTTGGAATTTGGAATTCGGAATTCCGAATTCCGAATTCGGAACTTGATATTCGGAATTTGGAATTTGAAATTTGAAATTCGGAATTCGGTATTCATAATTTGGAATTCGGAATTCGGAATTCGGACGTCGGAACTCGGAACTTGATATTCAGAATTCGGCACTCGGAACTCGGAATTTGGAATTCGGAATTCGGGACTCGGGACTCGGAACTCGGAACTCGAAATTCAAAATTCAAAATTCGAAATTCGAAATTCGAAATTCAAAATTCAAAATTTGAAATTTGGAAATCGGAATTTGGAATTTGGAATTTGAAGTTTGAAATTCTGGACTCAGAACTCGGAATTCGGACTCGGAATTCAAAATTCAGAAATCAGAATTCAGAATTCGGAATTCGGAATTCAGAATTTGGATCTCGGAACTCGGAACTCGGAACTCGGAACTCGGAATTCGGAATTCGGAAATTGGATTTCATAACTCGGAATTCGGAATTCAGAACTCGGAACTTAGAACTCGGAACTCGGAACTCGGAATTCGAAATTCGAAATTGGTAATTCGGAACTCAGAACTCGGAACTTGGAACTTGGAACTCGGAACTCGGAATGCGAAATTCGGAATTCGGAATTCGGAATTCGGAATTGTGGACTCGGAAATCGGAATTCAGAATTCAGAATTCGGAATTCGATATTCGGAACTCAGAACTCGGAACTTGGAACTCAGAACTTGGAACTCGGAACTCGGAACTCGGAATTCGGAATTCGAAATTCAAAATTCGAAATTCAAAATTTGAAATTCGGAAATTGTAATTCGGAATTTGAAATTTGAAATGGTGGACTCGGAACTCGGAATTTGGACTCAGAATTTGAAATTCGGGACTTGGAATTCGGAATTCGGAATTCGGAAATCGGAACTCAGAACTCGGAATTCGGAATTCAGACCTCGGAATTCAGAATTCGGAATTTGAAATTCGGAAAATGTAATTTGGAATTTGAAATTTGAAATTCTGGACTCGGAACTTAGAATTTGGAATTTGGAATTCATAATTTGGAATTCGGAATTCGGAACTCGGAATTCAAAATTCGGAACTCGGAACTCGGAACTCGGAACTCGGAATTCAGAATTCGGAACTCGGAATTCAGAATTCGGAATTTGAAATTTGAAATTCTGGACTCGGAAGTCGGATTTCGGAATTCGGTATTCATAATTTGGAATTCGGAATTCGGAATTCGAAACTCAGAATTCGGAATTCGGACGTCGGAACTCGGAACTTGATATTCAGAATTCGGCACTCGGAACTCGGAATTTGGAATTCGGAATTCGGAATTCGGGACTCGGAACTCAGAACTCGAAATTCGGAATTCGAAATTCGAAATTCGAAATTCGAAATTCGAAATTCGAAATTCGAAATTCGAAATTCGAAATTCGAAATTCGGAACTCAGAACTCGGAACTTGGAACTTGGAACTCGGAACTCGGAACGCGAAATTCGGAAATCGGAATTCGGAATTCGGAATTCGGAATTCGGAATTCGGAATTCGGAATTCGGAATTCGGAATTGTGGACTCGGAATTTGAAATCCGGGACTCGGCACTGGGAATTCGGAATTTGGAACTCAGAACTCGGAATTCAGAATTCGGTATTCGGAACTTGATATTCGGAATTCGGAACTTGGAATTCGGAATTTGGAATTCAGAATTTGAAATTTGAAATTCTGGACTTGGAACTCGGAATTTGGAATTTGGAATTCGGAATTCGGAATTTGGAATTCGGAACTTGATATTCGGAATTTGAAATTTGAAGTTTGAAATTTGAAATTCTGGACTCGGAATTCGGAATTCGGATCTCGGAACTCGGAACTCGGAACTCGGAATTTGGAATTTGGAATTTGGAATTCAGAAATCGGAACACGGAACTCGGAATTCGGAATTTGGAATTCGGAATTCGGAATTCGGAATTCGGAATTTGGAATTGTGGACTCAGAACTTGGAATTCGGACTCGGAATTTGAAATCCGGGACTCGGCACTGGGAATTCGGAATTTGGAACTCAGAACTCGGAATTTGGAACTCGGAATTCCGAATTCCGAATTCCGAATTTGGAACTTGATATTCGGAATTCAGAATTCAAAATTTGAAATTCTGGACTTGGAACTTGGAATTCGGACTCGGAATTTGAAATTTGGAATTTGGAATTTGGAATTCGAAACTCAGAATTCGGAATTCGGACGTCGGAACTCGGAACTTGATATTCAGAATTCGGCACTCGGAACTCGGAATTTGGAATTCGGAATTCGGAATTCGGAATTCGGGACTCGGAACTCGGAACTCGGAACTCGAAATTCGAAATTCGAAATTCGAAATTTGAAATTCGGAAATCGGAATTTGGAATTTGGAATTCGGAATTCGGAATTTGGAATTCGGAACTTGATATTCGGAATTTGAAATTTGAAGTTTGAAATTTGAAATTCTGGACTCGGAATTCGGAATTCGGATCTCGGAACTCGGAACTCGGAACTCGGAATTTGGAATTTGGAATTTGGAATTCAGAAATCGGAACACGGAACTCGGAATTCGGAATTTGGAATTCGGAATTCGGAATTCGGAATTCGGAATTTGGAATTGTGGACTCAGAACTTGGAATTCGGACTCGGAATTTGAAATCCGGGACTCGGCACTGGGAATTCGGAATTTGGAACTCAGAACTCGGAATTTGGAACTCGGAATTCCGAATTCCGAATTCCGAATTTGGAACTTGATATTCGGAATTCAGAATTCAAAATTTGAAATTCTGGACTTGGAACTTGGAATTCGGACTCGGAATTTGAAATTTGGAATTTGGAATTTGGAATTCGAAACTCAGAATTCGGAATTCGGACGTCGGAACTCGGAACTTGATATTCAGAATTCGGCACTCGGAACTCGGAATTTGGAATTCGGAATTCGGAATTCGGAATTCGGGACTCGGAACTCGGAACTCGGAACTCGAAATTCGAAATTCGAAATTCGAAATTCGAAATTTGAAATTCGGAAATCGGAATTTGGAATTTGGAATTTGGAATTTGAAATTTGAAATTTGAAATTCTGGACTCAGAACTCGGAATTCGGACTCGGAATTCAAAATTCAGAAATCAGAATTCAGAATTCAGAATTCAGAATTCGGAATTCGGAATTCGGAATTCGGATCTCGGAACTCGGAACTCGGAACTCGGAATTCAGAATTCGGAACTCGGAATTCAGAATTCGGAATTTGAAATTTGAAATTCTGGACTCGGAAGTCGGATTTCGGAATTCGGTATTCATAATTTGGAATTCGGAATTCGGAATTCGAAACTCAGAATTCGGAATTCGGACGTCGGAACTCGGAACTTGATATTCAGAATTCGGCACTCGGAACTCGGAATTTGGAATTCGGAATTCGGAATTCGGGACTCGGAACTCAGAACTCGAAATTCGGAATTCGAAATTCGAAATTCGAAATTCGAAATTCGAAATTCGAAATTCGAAATTCGAAATTCGAAATTCGGAACTCAGAACTCGGAACTTGGAACTTGGAACTCGGAACTCGGAACGCGAAATTCGGAAATCGGAATTCGGAATTCGGAATTCGGAATTCGGAATTCGGAATTCGGAATTCGGAATTCGGAATTGTGGACTCGGAATTTGAAATCCGGGACTCGGCACTGGGAATTCGGAATTTGGAACTCAGAACTCGGAATTCAGAATTCGGTATTCGGAACTTGATATTCGGAATTCGGAACTTGGAATTCGGAATTTGGAATTCAGAATTTGAAATTTGAAATTCTGGACTTGGAACTCGGAATTTGGAATTTGGAATTCGGAATTCGGAATTTGGAATTCGGAACTTGATATTCGGAATTTGAAATTTGAAGTTTGAAATTTGAAATTCTGGACTCGGAATTCGGAATTCGGATCTCGGAACTCGGAACTCGGAACTCGGAATTTGGAATTTGGAATTTGGAATTCAGAAATCGGAACACGGAACTCGGAATTCGGAATTTGGAATTCGGAATTCGGAATTCGGAATTCGGAATTTGGAATTGTGGACTCAGAACTTGGAATTCGGACTCGGAATTTGAAATCCGGGACTCGGCACTGGGAATTCGGAATTTGGAACTCAGAACTCGGAATTTGGAACTCGGAATTCCGAATTCCGAATTCCGAATTTGGAACTTGATATTCGGAATTCAGAATTCAAAATTTGAAATTCTGGACTTGGAACTTGGAATTCGGACTCGGAATTTGAAATTTGGAATTTGGAATTTGGAATTCGAAACTCAGAATTCGGAATTCGGACGTCGGAACTCGGAACTTGATATTCAGAATTCGGCACTCGGAACTCGGAATTTGGAATTCGGAATTCGGAATTCGGAATTCGGGACTCGGAACTCGGAACTCGGAACTCGAAATTCGAAATTCGAAATTCGAAATTCGAAATTTGAAATTCGGAAATCGGAATTTGGAATTTGGAATTTGGAATTTGAAATTTGAAATTTGAAATTCTGGACTCAGAACTCGGAATTCGGACTCGGAATTCAAAATTCAGAAATCAGAATTCAGAATTCAGAATTCAGAATTCGGAATTCGGAATTCGGATCTCGGAACTCGGAACTCGGAACTCGGAATTCAGAATTCGGAACTCGGAATTCAGAATTCGGAATTTGAAATTTGAAATTCTGGACTCGGAAGTCGGATTTCGGAATTCGGTATTCATAATTTGGAATTCGGAATTCGGAATTCGAAACTCAGAATTCGGAATTCGGACGTCGGAACTCGGAACTTGATATTCAGAATTCGGCACTCGGAACTCGGAATTTGGAATTCGGAATTCGGAATTCGGGACTCGGAACTCAGAACTCGAAATTCGGAATTCGAAATTCGAAATTCGAAATTCAAAATTCGAAATTCGAAATTCGAAATTCGAAATTCGAAATTCGGAACTCAGAACTCGGAACTTGGAACTTGGAACTCGGAACTCGGAACGCGAAATTCGGAAATCGGAATTCGGAATTCGGAATTCGGAATTCGGAATTCAGAATTCGGAATTCGGAATTCGGAATTGTGGACTCGGAATTTGAAATCCGGGACTCGGCACTGGGAATTCGGAATTTGGAACTCAGAACTCGGAATTCAGAATTCGGTATTCGGAACTTGATATTCGGAATTCGGAACTTGGAATTCGGAATTTGGAATTCAGAATTTGAAATTTGAAATTCTGGACTTGGAACTCGGAATTTGGAATTTGGAATTCGGAATTCGGAATTTGGAATTCGGAACTTGATATTCAGAATTTGAAATTTGAAGTTTGAAATTTGAAATTCTGGACTCGGAATTCGGAATTCGGATCTCGGAACTCGGAACTCGGAACTCGGAATTTGGAATTTGGAATTTGGAATTCAGAAATCGGAACACGGAACTCGGAATTCGGAATTTGGAATTCGGAATTCGGAATTCGGAATTCGGAATTTGGAATTGTGGACTCAGAACTTGGAATTCGGACTCGGAATTTGAAATCCGGGACTCGGCACTGGGAATTCGGAATTTGGAACTCAGAACTCGGAATTTGGAACTCGGAATTCCGAATTCCGAATTCCGAATTTGGAACTTGATATTCGGAATTCAGAATTCAAAATTTGAAATTCTGGACTTGGAACTTGGAATTCGGACTCGGAATTTGAAATTTGGAATTTGGAATTTGGAATTCGAAACTCAGAATTCGGAATTCGGACGTCGGAACTCGGAACTTGATATTCAGAATTCGGCACTCGGAACTCGGAATTTGGAATTCGGAATTCGGAATTCGGAATTCGGGACTCGGAACTCGGAACTCGGAACTCGAAATTCGAAATTCGAAATTCGAAATTTGAAATTCGGAAATCGGAATTTGGAATTTGGAATTCGGAATTCGGAATTTGGAATTCGGAACTTGATATTCGGAATTTGAAATTTGAAGTTTGAAATTTGAAATTCTGGACTCGGAATTCGGAATTCGGATCTCGGAACTCGGAACTCGGAACTCGGAATTTGGAATTTGGAATTTGGAATTCAGAAATCGGAACACGGAACTCGGAATTCGGAATTTGGAATTTGGAATTCGGAATTCGGAATTCGGAATTTGGAATTGTGGACTCAGAACTTGGAATTCGGACTCGGAATTTGAAATCCGGGACTCGGCACTGGGAATTCGGAATTTGGAACTCAGAACTCGGAATTTGGAACTCGGAATTCCGAATTCCGAATTCCGAATTTGGAACTTGATATTCGGAATTCAGAATTCAAAATTTGAAATTCTGGACTTGGAACTTGGAATTCGGACTCGGAATTTGAAATTTGGAATTTGGAATTTGGAATTCGAAACTCAGAATTCGGAATTCGGACGTCGGAACTCGGAACTTGATATTCAGAATTCGGCACTCGGAACTCGGAATTTGGAATTCGGAATTCGGAATTCGGAATTCGGGACTCGGAACTCGGAACTCGGAACTCGAAATTCGAAATTCGAAATTCGAAATTCGAAATTTGAAATTCGGAAATCGGAATTTGGAATTTGGAATTTGGAATTTGAAATTTGAAATTTGAAATTCTGGACTCAGAACTCGGAATTCGGACTCGGAATTCAAAATTCAGAAATCAGAATTCAGAATTCAGAATTCAGAATTCGGAATTCGGAATTCGGATCTCGGAACTCGGAACTCGGAACTCGGAATTCGGAATTTGGAAATTGGATTTCATAACTCGGAATTCGGAATTCAGAACTCCGAACTTAGAACTCGGAACTCGGAACTCGGAATTCGAAATTCGAAATTCGAAATTGGAAATTCGGAACTCAGAACTCGGAACTTGGAACTTGGAACTTGGAACTCGGAACTCGGAATGCGAAATTCGAAATTTGAAATTCAGAAATTGTAATTCAGAATTTGAAATTTGAAATTCTGGACTCGGAACTCGGAATTCGGACTCGGAATTTGAAATTCGGGACTCGGAATTCGGAATTCGGAATTCGGAATTCGAAATTCAGAAATCAGAATTCAGAATTCAGAATTCAGAATTCGGAATTCGGAATTCGGAATTTGGATCTCGGAACTCGGAACTCGAAACTCGGAACTCGGAATTCGGAATTTGAAATTTGAAATTTGAAATTTGAAATTCGGGACTCGGAATTCAGAATTCGGACATCGGAACTCAGAACTCGGAATTTGGAATTCAGAACTCGGAAATCAGAATTCGGAATTCGGAATTCGGAATTCGGAATTCAGAACTCAGACTCGGAACTCGGAACTCGGAACTCGGAACTCGGAATTCAGAATTCCGAATTCGGATCTCGGAACTCGGAACTCGGAACTCGGAACTCGGAACTCGGAATTCGGAATTTGGAATTCAGAACTCGGAATTCAGAATTCGGAATTCGGAATTCGGAATTCGGAATTCAGAACTCAGACTCGGAACTCGGAACTCGGAACTCGGAACTCGGAATTCAGAATTCCGAATTCGGATCTCGGAACTCGGAACTCGGAACTCGGAACTCGGAATTCGGAATTTGGAATTTGAAATTTGAAATTTGAAATTGTGGACTCGGAACTCAGAATTTGTTCTCGGAATTTGAAATTCGGGACTCGGAATTCGGACTCGGAATTCAAAATTCAGAAATCAGAATTCAGAATTCAGAATTCAGAATTCGGAATTCGGAATTCGGATCTCGGAACTCGGAACTCGGAACTCGGAATTCGGAATTTGGAAATTGGATTTCATAACTCGGAATTCGGAATTCAGAACTCGGAACTTAGAACTCGGAACTCGGAACTCGGAATTTGAAATTCGAAATTCGAAATTGGAAATTTGGAACTCAGAACTCGGAACTTGGAACTTGGAACTTGGAACTCGGAACTCGGAATGCGAAATTCGAAATTTGAAATTCAGAAATTGTAATTCAGAATTTTAAATTTGAAATTCTGGACTCGGAACTCGGAATTCGGACTCAGAATTTGAAATTCGGGACTCGGAATTCGGAATTCGGAATTCGGAATTCGAAATTCAGAAATCAGAATTCAGAATTCAGAATTCAGAATTCGGAATTCGGAATTCGGAATTTGGATCTCGGAACTCGGAACTCGAAACTCGGAACTCGGAATTCGGAATTTGAAATTTGAAATTTGAAATTTGAAATTCGGGACTCGGAATTCAGAATTCGGACATCGGAACTCAGAACTCAGAATTTGGAATTCAGAACTCGGAATTCAGAATTCGGAATTCGGAATTTGGAATTCGGAATTCAGAACTCAGACTCGGAACTCGGAACTCGGAACTCGGAACTCGGAATTCAGAATTCCGAATTCGGATCTCGGAACTCGGAACTCGGAACTCGGAACTCGGAATTCGGAATTTGGAATTCAGAACTCGGAATTCAGAATTCGGAATTCGGAATTCGGAATTCGGAATTCAGAACTCAGACTCGGAACTCGGAACTCGGAACTCGGAACTCGGAATTCAGAATTCCGAATTCGGATCTCGGAACTCGGAACTCGGAACTCGGAACTCGGAATTCAGAATTCCGAATTCGGATCTCGGAACTCGGAACTCGGAACTCGGAACTCGGAATTCGGAATTTGGAATTTTAAATTTGAAATTTGAAATTGTGGACTCGGAACTCAGAATTTGTTCTCGGAATTTGAAATTCGGGACTCGGAATTCGGAATTCGGAAATCGGAACTCAGAACTCGGAATTCGGAATTCAGAACTCGGAATTCAGAATTCGGAATTCGGAATTCGGAATTCAGAACTCAGACTCGGAACTCGGAACTCGGAACTCGGAACTCGGAATTCAGAATTCCGAATTCGGATCTCGGAACTCGGAACTCGGAACTCGGAACTCGGAATTCGGAATTTGGAATTTGGAATTTGACATTTGAAATTCTGGACTCGGAACTCGGAATTCGGACTCGGAATTTGAAATTCGGGACTCGGAATTCAGAATTCGGAATTCGGAATTTGAAATTCAGAAATCAGAATTCAGAATTCAGAATTCAGAATTCAGAATTCAGAATTCAGAATTCAGAATTTGGATCTCGGAACTCGGAACTCGGAATTCAGAATTCGGAATTCGGAACTCGGAATTCAGAATTCAGAATTCAAAATTTGAAATTCTGGACTTGGAACTTGGAATTTGGACTCGGAATTTGAAATTCGGAATTTGGAATTCGGAATTTGGAATTTGGAATTTGACATTTGAAATTCTGGACTCGGAAGTCGGAATTCAGAATTCGGTATTCATAATTTGGAATTCGGAATTCGGAATTCGAAACTTGATATTCAGAATTCGGCACTCGGAACTCGGAATTTGGAATTCGGAATTCGGAATTTGGAATTCGGGACTCGGAACTCGGAACTCGAAATTCAAAATTCGAAATTCGAAATTTGAAATTCGGAAATCGGAATTTGGAATTTGGAATTTGGAATTTGAAATTTGAAATTTGAAATTCTGGACTCAGAACTCGGAATTCGGACTCGGAATTCGAAATTCAGAAATCAGAATTCAGAATTCAGAATTCGGAATTCGGAATTTGGATCTCGGAACTCGGAACTCGGAACTCGGAATTCGGAATTCGGAAATTGGATTTCATAACTCGGAATTCGGAATTCAGAACTCGGAACTTAGAACTCGGAACTCAGAACTTGGAACTTGGAACTTGGAACTTGGAACTCGGAACTCGGAATGCGAAATTCGAAATTTGAAATTCAGAAATTGTAATTCAGAATTTGAAATTTGAAATTCTGGACTCGGAACTCGGAATTCGGACTCGGAATTTGAAATTCGGGACTCGGAATTCGGAATTCGGAATTCGGAATTCGAAATTCAGAAATCAGAATTCAGAATTCAGAATTCGGAATTCGGAATTCGGAATTTGGATCTCGGAACTCGGAACTCGAAACTCGGAACTCGGAACTCGGAATTTGGAATTTGAAATTTGAAATTTGAAATTTGAAATTCTGGACTCGGAACTCAGAATTCGGACTCGGAATTTGAAATTCGGGACTCGGAATTCGGAATTCGGAACTTGATATTTGGAACTCGGAACTCGGAACTCGAAATTCGAAATTCAGAAATTGGAATTTGGAATTTGGAATTCGGAATTCGGAATTCGGAATTTGAAATTTGAAATTCTGGACTCGGAACTCGGAATTTGGAATTTGGAATTCATAATTTGGAATTCAGAACTTGATACTCGGAATTCGGAATTTGAAATTTGAAATTCTGGACTCGGAATTCGGATTTCGCTATTCGGTATTCATAATTTGGATTTCAGAATTCGGAATTCGAAACTCAGAATTCGGAATTCGGACGTCGGAACTCGGAACTCGAAATTCGAAATTCAAAATTCAAAATTCAAAATTCAAAATTCAAAATTCAAAATTCGAAATTTGAAATTCGGAAATCAGAATTCGGAATTCGGAATTCGGAATTTGGAATTCGGAATTCGGAATTCGGAGTTCGGAACTCGGAATTCCAAATTCGGAATTCAGAATTCAGAATTTGGAATTTGGAATTCGGAATTCCAAATTCCGAATTCCGAATTCGGAACTTGATACTCGGAATTCAGAATTTGAAATTTGAAATTCTGGACTCGGAATTCGGATTTCGCTATTCGGTATTCATAATTTGGATTTCGGAATTCGGAATTCGAAATTCAGAATTCGGAATTCGGACGTCGGAACTCGGAACTCGAAATTTGAAATTCAAAATTCAAAATTCAAAATTTGAAATTCGAAATTCGAAATTTGAAATTTGGAAATCGGAATTTGGAATTTGGAATTTGAAATTTGAAATTTGAAATTCTGGACTCGGAACTCGGAATTCGGACTCGGAATTTGAAATTCGGGACACGGAATTCGGAATTCGGAACTTGATATTTGGAACTCGGAACTCGGAACTCGAAATTCGAAATTCAGAAATTGGAATTTGGAATTTGGAATTCGGAATTCGGAATTCGGAATTTGAAATTTGAAATTCTGGACTCGGAACTCGGAATTTGGAATTTGGAATTCATAATTTGGAATTCAGAACTTGATACTCGGAATTCGGAATTTGAAATTTGAAATTCTGGACTCGGAATTCGGATTTCGCTATTCGGTATTCATAATTTGGATTTCAGAATTCGGAATTCGAAACTCAGAATTCGGAATTCGGACGTCGGAACTCGGAACTCGAAATTCGAAATTCGAAATTCGAAATTCAAAATTCAAAATTCAAAATTCAAAATTCAAAATTCGAAATTTGAAATTCGGAAATCAGAATTCGGAATTCGGAATTCGGAATTTGGAATTCGGAAATCGGAATTCGGAATTCGGAGTTCGGAACTCGGAATTCCAAATTCGGAATTCAGAATTCAGAATTTGGAATTCGGAACTTGATACTCGGAATTCAGAATTTGAAATTTGAAATTCTGGACTCGGAATTCGGATTTCGCTATTCGGTATTCATAATTTGGATTTCGGAATTCGGAATTCGAAACTCAGAATTCGGAATTCGGACGTCGGAACTCGGAACTCGAAATTTGAAATTCAAAATTCAAAATTCAAAATTCGAAATTCGAAATTCGAAATTCGAAATTTGAAATTCGGAAATCGGAATTTGGAATTTGGAATTTGAAATTTGAAATTTGAAATTCTGGACTCGGAACTCGGAATTCGGAATTCGGAATTCGGAATTCGGAATTGTGGACTCGGAACTCGGAATTCGGACTCGGAATTTGAAATCCGGGACTTGGCAATGGGAATTCGGAATTTGGGACTCAGAACTCGGAATTCAGAATTCGGTATTCGGAACTTGATATTCAGAATTCGGAACTTGGAATTCGGAATTCGGAATTCAGAATTTGAAATTCTGGACTCGGAACTCGGAATTTGGAATTTGGAATTTGGAATTTGGAATTTGGAATTTGGAATTTGAAATTTGAAATTCTGGACTCGGAACTCGGAATTCGAAATTCAAAATTCGGAAATCAGAATTCAGAATTCGGAATTCAGAACTCCGAATTCAGAATTCGGAATTTGAAATTCGGAAATTGTAATTTGGAATTTGAAATTTGAAATGGTGGACTCGGAACTTGGAATTTGGACTCAGAATTTGAAATTCGGGACTCGGAATTCGGAATTCGGAAATCGGAACTCAGAACTCGGAATTCGGAATTCAGAACTCGGAATTCAGAATTCGGAATTTGAAATTTGGAAATTGTAATTTGGAATTTGAAATTTGAAATTCTGGACTCGGAACTTAGAATTTGGAATTTGGAATTCATAATTTGGAATTCAAAATTCGGAACTCGGAACTCGGAACTCGGAATTCAGAATTCGGAACTCGGAATTCGGAATTCGGAATTTGAAATTTGAAATTCTGGAATCGGAAGTCGGAATTCGGAATTCGGTATTCATAATTTGGAATTCGGAATTCAGAATTCGAAACTCAGAATTCGGAGTTCGGACGTCGGAACTCGGAACTTGATATTCGGAATTCGGAACTCGGAACTCGGAATTTGGAATTCGGAATTTGGAATTTGGAATTCAGAATTCGGAATTTGGAATTCGGAATTCGGAATTCAGGACTCGGAATTCAGAATTCGAAATTCGAAATTTGAAATTCGGGACTCGGAATTCGGAATTCGGAACTCGGAATTCGGAATTCGGAATTCGGAATTCGGTATTCGGAATTTGGAATTTGGAATTTGGAATTTGGAATTTGGAATTTGGAATTGTGGACTCGGAACTCGGAATTCGGGACTCGGAATTCAGAATTCGGAATTCGGAATTTGGATCTCGGAACTCAGAATTCGGAATTCGGAATTCGGAACTCAGAACTCGGAATTCAGAATTCGGTATTCGGAACTTGATATTCGGAATTCGAAACTTGGAATTCGGAATTCAGAATTCGGAATTCAGAATTCGGAATTCGGAATTCGGAATTCAGAATTCGGAATTTGAAATTTGAAATTCTGGACTTGGAACTCGGAATTCGGAATTTGGAATTTGGAATTTGGAATTCGGAACTCGGAATTTGGAATTCAGAATTCAAAATTTGAAATTCTGAACTCGGAACTTGGAATTCGGACTCGGAATTTCAAATTCGGGACTCGGAATTCGTAATTCGGAACTTGATATTCGGAACTTGGAACTCGGAACTCAAAATTCAAAATTCGGAAATTGGAATTCAGAACTTGATATTCGGAATTTGAAATTTGAAGTTTGAAATTTGAAATTCTGGACTCGGAATTCGGAATTTGGAATCGGAATTTGAAATTCAGAAATCAGAATTCAGAATTCGGAATTCAGAATTCGGAATTCGGATCTCGGAACTCGGAACTCGGAACTCGGAATTCGGAATTCGGAATTCGGAATTTGGAATTGTGGACTCGGAACTCAGAATTCGGACTCGGAATTTGAAATCCGGGACTCGGCACTGGGAATTCGGAATTTGGAACTCAGAACTCGGAATTCAGAATTCAGAATTCAGAGTTCAAAATTTGAAATTCTGGACTTGGAACTTGGAATTCGGACTCGGAATTTGAAATTCGGGACTCGGAATTCGGAATTTGGAATTTGGAATTTGGAATTTGGAATTTGACATTTGAAATTCTGGACTCGGAAGTCGGAAGTCGGAATTCGGTATTCATAATTTGGAATTCGGAATTCGGAATTTGGAATTTGGAATTCGGAATACGGAACTCGGAACTCAGAATTCGGAATTCAGAATTCAAAATTTGAAATTCTGGACTTGGAACTTGGAATTCGGACTCGGAATTTGAAATTCGGGACTCGGAATTCAGAATTCGGACATCGGAACTCAGAACTCGGAATTTGGAATTCAGAACTCGGAATTCAGAATTCGGAATTCGGAATTCGGAATTCGGAATTCAAAACTCAGACTCGGAACTCGGAACTCGGAACTCGGAACTCGGAATTCAGAATTCCGAATTCGGATCTCGGAACTCGGAACTCGGAACTCGGAACTCGGAATTCGGAATTTGGAATTTGAAATTTGAAATTTGAAATTGTGGACTCGGAACTCAGAATTTGTTCTCGGAATTTCAAATTCGGGACTCGGAATTCGGAATTCAGAAATCGGAACTCAGAACTCGGAATTCGGAATTCAGAACTCAGACTCGGAACTCGGAACTCGGAACTCGGAACTCGGAATTCAGAATTCCGAATTCGGATCTCGGAACTCGGAACTCGGAACTCGGAACTCGGAATTCGGAATTTGGAATTTGGAATTTGACATCTGAAATTCTGGACTCGGAACTCGGAATTCGGACTCGGAATTTGAAATTCGGGACTCGGAATTCAGAATTCGGAATTCGGAATTTGAAATTCAGAAATCAGAAATCAGAATTCAGAATTCAGAATTCAGAATTCAGAATTCAGAATTCAGAATTCCGAATTCGGAATTTGGATCTCGGAACTCGGAACTCGGAATTCGGAATTCGGAATTCGGAACTCGGAATTCAGAATTCAGAATTCAAAATTTGAAATTCTGGACTTGGAACTTGGAATTCGGACTCGGAATTTGAAATTCGGAATTTGGAATTTGGAATTTGGAATTTGGAATTTGACATTTGAAATTCTGGACTCGGAAGTCGGAATTCAGAATTCGGTATTCATAATTTGGAATTCGGAATTCGGAATTCGAAACTTGATATTCAGAATTCGGCACTCGGAACTCGGAATTTGGAATTCGGAATTCGGAATTTGGAATTCGGGACTCGGAACTCGGAACTCGAAATTCAAAATTCGAAATTCGAAATTTGAAATTCGGAAATCGGAATTTGGAATTTGGAATTTGGAATTTGAAATTTGAAATTTGAAATTCTGGACTCAGAACTCGGAATTCGGACTCGGAATTCGAAATTCAGAAATCAGAATTCAGAATTCAGAATTCGGAATTCGGAATTTGGATCTCGGAACTCGGAACTCGGAACTCGGAATTCGGAATTCGGAAATTGGATTTCATAACTCGGAATTCGGAATTCAGAACTCGGAACTTAGAACTCGGAACTCAGAACTCGGAACTTGGAACTTGGAACTTGGAACTTGGAACTCGGAACTCGGAATGCGAAATTCGAAATTTGAAATTCAGAAATTGTAATTCAGAATTTGAAATTTGAAATTCTGGACTCGGAACTCGGAATTCGGACTCGGAATTTGAAATTCGGGACTCGGAATTCGGAATTCGGAATTCGGAATTCGAAATTCAGAAATCAGAATTCAGAATTCAGAATTCGGAATTCGGAATTCGGAATTTGGATCTCGGAACTCGGAACTCGAAACTCGGAACTCGGAACTCGGAATTCGGAATTTGAAATTTGAAATTTGAAATTTGAAATTCTGGACTCGGAACTCAGAATTCGGACTCGGAATTTGAAATTCGGGACTCGGAATTCGGAATTCGGAACTTGATATTTGGAACTCGGAACTCGGAACTCGAAATTCGAAATTCAGAAATTGGAATTTGGAATTCGGAATTCGGAATTCGGAATTTGGAATTCGGAATTTGAAATTTGAAATTCTGGACTCGGAACTCGGAATTTGGAATTTGGAATTCATAATTTGGAATTCGGAATTCGGAATTCGGAATTTGGAATTTGGAATTCGGAACTCGGAATTCGAAATTCAAAATTCGGAAATCAGAATTCAGAATTCGGAATTCAGAACTCCGAATTCAGAATTCGGAATTTGAAATTCGGAAATTGTAATTTGGAATTTGAAATTTGAAATGGTGGACTCGGAACTTGGAATTTGGACTCAGAATTTGAAATTCGGGACTCGGAATTCGGAATTCGGAAATCGGAACTCAGAACTCGGAATTCGGAATTCAGAACTCGGAATTCAGAATTCGGAATTTGAAATTTGGAAATTGTAATTTGGAATTTGAAATTTGAAATTCTGGACTCGGAACTTAGAATTTGGAATTTGGAATTCATAATTTGGAATTCAAAATTCGGAACTCGGAACTCGGAACTCGGAATTCAGAATTCGGAACTCGGAATTCGGAATTCGGAATTTGAAATTTGAAATTCTGGAATCGGAAGTCAGAATTCGGAATTCGGTATTCATAATTTGGAATTCGGAATTCAGAATTCGAAACTCAGAATTCGGAGTTCGGACGTCGGAACTCGGAACTTGATATTCGGAATTCGGAACTCGGAACTCGGAATTTGGAATTCGGAATTTGGAATTTGGAATTCAGAATTCGGAATTTGGAATTCGGAATTCGGAATTCGGAATTCAGGACTCGGAATTCAGAATTCGAAATTCGAAATTTGAAATTCGGGACTCGGAATTCGGAATTCGGAACTCGGAATTCGGAATTCGGAATTCGGAATTCGGTATTCGGAATTTGGAATTTGGAATTTGGAATTTGGAATTTGGAATTTGGAATTGTGGACTCGGAACTCGGAATTCGGGACTCGGAATTCAGAATTCGGAATTCGGAATTTGGATCTCGGAACTCAGAATTCGGAATTCGGAATTCGGAACTCAGAACTCGGAATTCAGAATTCGGTATTCGGAACTTGATATTCGGAATTCGAAACTTGGAATTCGGAATTCAGAATTCGGAATTCAGAATTCGGAATTCGGAATTCGGAATTCGGAATTCGGAATTTGAAATTTGAAATTCTGGACTTGGAACTCGGAATTCGGAATTTGGAATTTGGAATTCGGAATTCGGAACTCGGAATTTGGAATTCAGAATTCAAAATTTGAAATTCTGAACTCGGAACTTGGAATTCGGACTCGGAATTTCAAATTCGGGACTCGGAATTCGTAATTCGGAACTTGATATTCGGAACTTGGAACTCGGAACTCAAAATTCAAAATTCGGAAATTGGAATTCAGAACTTGATATTCGGAATTTGAAATTTGAAGTTTGAAATTTGAAATTCTGGACTCGGAATTCGGAATTTGGAATCGGAATTTGAAATTCAGAAATCAGAATTCAGAATTCGGAATTCAGAATTCGGAATTCGGATCTCGGAACTCGGAACTCGGAACTCGGAACTCGGAATTTGGAATTTGGAATTTGGAATTTGGAATTCAGAAATCGGAACACGGAACTCGGAATTCGGAATTTGGAATTCGGAATTCGGAATTCGGAATTCGGAATTTGGAATTGTGGACTCAGAACTTGGAATTCGGACTCGGAATTTGAAATCCGGGACTCGGCACTGGGAATTCGGAATTTGGAACTCAGAACTCGGAATTTGGAACTCGGAATTCCGAATTCCGAATTCCGAATTTGGAACTTGATATTCGGAATTCAGAATTCAAAATTTGAAATTCTGGACTTGGAACTTGGAATTCGGACTCGGAATTTGAAATTTGGAATTTGGAATTTGGAATTCGAAACTCAGAATTCGGAATTCGGACGTCGGAACTCGGAACTTGATATTCAGAATTCGGCACTCGGAACTCGGAATTTGGAATTCGGAATTCGGAATTCGGAATTCGGGACTCGGAACTCGGAACTCGGAACTCGAAATTCGAAATTCGAAATTCGAAATTCGAAATTTGAAATTCGGAAATCGGAATTTGGAATTTGGAATTTGGAATTTGAAATTTGAAATTTGAAATTCTGGACTCAGAACTCGGAATTCGGACTCGGAATTCAAAATTCAGAAATCAGAATTCAGAATTCAGAATTCAGAATTCGGAATTCGGAATTCGGATCTCGGAACTCGGAACTCGGAACTCGGAATTCGGAATTTGGAAATTGGATTTCATAACTCGGAATTCGGAATTCAGAACTCCGAACTTAGAACTCGGAACTCGGAACTCGGAATTCGAAATTCGAAATTCGAAATTGGAAATTCGGAACTCAGAACTCGGAACTTGGAACTTGGAACTTGGAACTCGGAACTCGGAATGCGAAATTCGAAATTTGAAATTCAGAAATTGTAATTCAGAATTTGAAATTTGAAATTCTGGACTCGGAACTCGGAATTCGGACTCGGAATTTGAAATTCGGGACTCGGAATTCGGAATTCGGAATTCGGAATTCGAAATTCAGAAATCAGAATTCAGAATTCAGAATTCAGAATTCGGAATTCGGAATTCGGAATTTGGATCTCGGAACTCGGAACTCGAAACTCGGAACTCGGAATTCGGAATTTGAAATTTGAAATTTGAAATTTGAAATTCGGGACTCGGAATTCAGAATTCGGACATCGGAACTCAGAACTCGGAATTTGGAATTCAGAACTCGGAAATCAGAATTCGGAATTCGGAATTCGGAATTCGGAATTCAGAACTCAGACTCGGAACTCGGAACTCGGAACTCGGAACTCGGAATTCAGAATTCCGAATTCGGATCTCGGAACTCGGAACTCGGAACTCGGAACTCGGAATTCGGAATTTGGAATTCAGAACTCGGAATTCAGAATTCGGAATTCGGAATTCGGAATTCGGAATTCAGAACTCAGACTCGGAACTCGGAACTCGGAACTCGGAACTCGGAATTCAGAATTCCGAATTCGGATCTCGGAACTCGGAACTCGGAACTCGGAACTCGGAATTCGGAATTTGGAATTTGAAATTTGAAATTTGAAATTGTGGACTCGGAACTCAGAATTTGTTCTCGGAATTTGAAATTCGGGACTCGGAATTCGGACTCGGAATTCAAAATTCAGAAATCAGAATTCAGAATTCAGAATTCAGAATTCGGAATTCGGAATTCGGATCTCGGAACTCGGAACTCGGAACTCGGAATTCGGAATTTGGAAATTGGATTTCATAACTCGGAATTCGGAATTCAGAACTCGGAACTTAGAACTCGGAACTCGGAACTCGGAATTTGAAATTCGAAATTCGAAATTGGAAATTTGGAACTCAGAACTCGGAACTTGGAACTTGGAACTTGGAACTCGGAACTCGGAATGCGAAATTCGAAATTTGAAATTCAGAAATT
This sequence comes from Arizona elegans, assembly GCA_022577455.1. Taxonomy (NCBI): domain Eukaryota; kingdom Metazoa; phylum Chordata; class Lepidosauria; order Squamata; family Colubridae; genus Arizona; species Arizona elegans. Next base: position 2,197,365 of record JAKOOJ010000026.1, read on the forward strand.
GTAATTCAGAATTTTAAATTTGAAATTCTGGACTCGGAACTCGGAATTCGGACTCAGAATTTGAAATTCGGGACTCGGAATTCGGAATTCGGAATTCGGAATTCGAAATTCAGAAATCAGAATTCAGAATTCAGAATTCAGAATTCGGAATTCGGAATTCGGAATTTGGATCTCGGAACTCGGAACTCGAAACTCGGAACTCGGAATTCGGAATTTGAAATTTGAAATTTGAAATTTGAAATTCGGGACTCGGAATTCAGAATTCGGACATCGGAACTCAGAACTCAGAATTTGGAATTCAGAACTCGGAATTCAGAATTCGGAATTCGGAATTTGGAATTCGGAATTCAGAACTCAGACTCGGAACTCGGAACTCGGAACTCGGAACTCGGAATTCAGAATTCCGAATTCGGATCTCGGAACTCGGAACTCGGAACTCGGAACTCGGAATTCGGAATTTGGAATTCAGAACTCGGAATTCAGAATTCGGAATTCGGAATTCGGAATTCGGAATTCAGAACTCAGACTCGGAACTCGGAACTCGGAACTCGGAACTCGGAATTCAGAATTCCGAATTCGGATCTCGGAACTCGGAACTCGGAACTCGGAACTCGGAATTCAGAATTCCGAATTCGGATCTCGGAACTCGGAACTCGGAACTCGGAACTCGGAATTCGGAATTTGGAATTTTAAATTTGAAATTTGAAATTGTGGACTCGGAACTCAGAATTTGTTCTCGGAATTTGAAATTCGGGACTCGGAATTCGGAATTCGGAAATCGGAACTCAGAACTCGGAATTCGGAATTCAGAACTCGGAATTCAGAATTCGGAATTCGGAATTCGGAATTCAGAACTCAGACTCGGAACTCGGAACTCGGAACTCGGAACTCGGAATTCAGAATTCCGAATTCGGATCTCGGAACTCGGAACTCGGAACTCGGAACTCGGAATTCGGAATTTGGAATTTGGAATTTGACATTTGAAATTCTGGACTCGGAACTCGGAATTCGGACTCGGAATTTGAAATTCGGGACTCGGAATTCAGAATTCGGAATTCGGAATTTGAAATTCAGAAATCAGAATTCAGAATTCAGAATTCAGAATTCAGAATTCAGAATTCAGAATTCAGAATTTGGATCTCGGAACTCGGAACTCGGAATTCAGAATTCGGAATTCGGAACTCGGAATTCAGAATTCAGAATTCAAAATTTGAAATTCTGGACTTGGAACTTGGAATTTGGACTCGGAATTTGAAATTCGGAATTTGGAATTCGGAATTTGGAATTTGGAATTTGACATTTGAAATTCTGGACTCGGAAGTCGGAATTCAGAATTCGGTATTCATAATTTGGAATTCGGAATTCGGAATTCGAAACTTGATATTCAGAATTCGGCACTCGGAACTCGGAATTTGGAATTCGGAATTCGGAATTTGGAATTCGGGACTCGGAACTCGGAACTCGAAATTCAAAATTCGAAATTCGAAATTTGAAATTCGGAAATCGGAATTTGGAATTTGGAATTTGGAATTTGAAATTTGAAATTTGAAATTCTGGACTCAGAACTCGGAATTCGGACTCGGAATTCGAAATTCAGAAATCAGAATTCAGAATTCAGAATTCGGAATTCGGAATTTGGATCTCGGAACTCGGAACTCGGAACTCGGAATTCGGAATTCGGAAATTGGATTTCATAACTCGGAATTCGGAATTCAGAACTCGGAACTTAGAACTCGGAACTCAGAACTTGGAACTTGGAACTTGGAACTTGGAACTCGGAACTCGGAATGCGAAATTCGAAATTTGAAATTCAGAAATTGTAATTCAGAATTTGAAATTTGAAATTCTGGACTCGGAACTCGGAATTCGGACTCGGAATTTGAAATTCGGGACTCGGAATTCGGAATTCGGAATTCGGAATTCGAAATTCAGAAATCAGAATTCAGAATTCAGAATTCGGAATTCGGAATTCGGAATTTGGATCTCGGAACTCGGAACTCGAAACTCGGAACTCGGAACTCGGAATTCGGAATTTGAAATTTGAAATTTGAAATTTGAAATTCTGGACTCGGAACTCAGAATTCGGACTCGGAATTTGAAATTCGGGACTCGGAATTCGGAATTCGGAACTTGATATTTGGAACTCGGAACTCGGAACTCGAAATTCGAAATTCAGAAATTGGAATTTGGAATTTGGAATTCGGAATTCGGAATTCGGAATTTGAAATTTGAAATTCTGGACTCGGAACTCGGAATTTGGAATTTGGAATTCATAATTTGGAATTCAGAACTTGATACTCGGAATTCGGAATTTGAAATTTGAAATTCTGGACTCGGAATTCGGATTTCGCTATTCGGTATTCATAATTTGGATTTCAGAATTCGGAATTCGAAACTCAGAATTCGGAATTCGGACGTCGGAACTCGGAACTCGAAATTCGAAATTCAAAATTCAAAATTCAAAATTCAAAATTCAAAATTCGAAATTTGAAATTCGGAAATCAGAATTCGGAATTCGGAATTCGGAATTTGGAATTCGGAATTCGGAATTCGGAGTTCGGAACTCGGAATTCCAAATTCGGAATTCAGAATTCAGAATTTGGAATTTGGAATTCGGAATTCCAAATTCCGAATTCCGAATTCGGAACTTGATACTCGGAATTCAGAATTTGAAATTTGAAATTCTGGACTCGGAATTCGGATTTCGCTATTCGGTATTCATAATTTGGATTTCGGAATTCGGAATTCGAAATTCAGAATTCGGAATTCGGACGTCGGAACTCGGAACTCGAAATTTGAAATTCAAAATTCAAAATTCAAAATTTGAAATTCGAAATTCGAAATTTGAAATTTGGAAATCGGAATTTGGAATTTGGAATTTGAAATTTGAAATTTGAAATTCTGGACTCGGAACTCGGAATTCGGACTCGGAATTTGAAATTCGGGACACGGAATTCGGAATTCGGAACTTGATATTTGGAACTCGGAACTCGGAACTCGAAATTCGAAATTCAGAAATTGGAATTTGGAATTTGGAATTCGGAATTCGGAATTCGGAATTTGAAATTTGAAATTCTGGACTCGGAACTCGGAATTTGGAATTTGGAATTCATAATTTGGAATTCAGAACTTGATACTCGGAATTCGGAATTTGAAATTTGAAATTCTGGACTCGGAATTCGGATTTCGCTATTCGGTATTCATAATTTGGATTTCAGAATTCGGAATTCGAAACTCAGAATTCGGAATTCGGACGTCGGAACTCGGAACTCGAAATTCGAAATTCGAAATTCGAAATTCAAAATTCAAAATTCAAAATTCAAAATTCAAAATTCGAAATTTGAAATTCGGAAATCAGAATTCGGAATTCGGAATTCGGAATTTGGAATTCGGAAATCGGAATTCGGAATTCGGAGTTCGGAACTCGGAATTCCAAATTCGGAATTCAGAATTCAGAATTTGGAATTCGGAACTTGATACTCGGAATTCAGAATTTGAAATTTGAAATTCTGGACTCGGAATTCGGATTTCGCTATTCGGTATTCATAATTTGGATTTCGGAATTCGGAATTCGAAACTCAGAATTCGGAATTCGGACGTCGGAACTCGGAACTCGAAATTTGAAATTCAAAATTCAAAATTCAAAATTCGAAATTCGAAATTCGAAATTCAAAATTTGAAATTCGGAAATCGGAATTTGGAATTTGGAATTTGAAATTTGAAATTTGAAATTCTGGACTCGGAACTCGGAATTCGGAATTCGGAATTCGGAATTCGGAATTGTGGACTCGGAACTCGGAATTCGGACTCGGAATTTGAAATCCGGGACTTGGCAATGGGAATTCGGAATTTGGGACTCAGAACTCGGAATTCAGAATTCGGTATTCGGAACTTGATATTCAGAATTCGGAACTTGGAATTCGGAATTCGGAATTCAGAATTTGAAATTCTGGACTCGGAACTCGGAATTTGGAATTTGGAATTTGGAATTTGGAATTTGGAATTTGGAATTTGAAATTTGAAATTCTGGACTCGGAACTCGGAATTCGAAATTCAAAATTCGGAAATCAGAATTCAGAATTCGGAATTCAGAACTCCGAATTCAGAATTCGGAATTTGAAATTCGGAAATTGTAATTTGGAATTTGAAATTTGAAATGGTGGACTCGGAACTTGGAATTTGGACTCAGAATTTGAAATTCGGGACTCGGAATTCGGAATTCGGAAATCGGAACTCAGAACTCGGAATTCGGAATTCAGAACTCGGAATTCAGAATTCGGAATTTGAAATTTGGAAATTGTAATTTGGAATTTGAAATTTGAAATTCTGGACTCGGAACTTAGAATTTGGAATTTGGAATTCATAATTTGGAATTCAAAATTCGGAACTCGGAACTCGGAACTCGGAATTCAGAATTCGGAACTCGGAATTCGGAATTCGGAATTTGAAATTTGAAATTCTGGAATCGGAAGTCGGAATTCGGAATTCGGTATTCATAATTTGGAATTCGGAATTCAGAATTCGAAACTCAGAATTCGGAGTTCGGACGTCGGAACTCGGAACTTGATATTCGGAATTCGGAACTCGGAACTCGGAATTTGGAATTCGGAATTTGGAATTTGGAATTCAGAATTCGGAATTTGGAATTCGGAATTCGGAATTCAGGACTCGGAATTCAGAATTCGAAATTCGAAATTTGAAATTCGGGACTCGGAATTCGGAATTCGGAACTCGGAATTCGGAATTCGGAATTCGGAATTCGGTATTCGGAATTTGGAATTTGGAATTTGGAATTTGGAATTTGGAATTTGGAATTGTGGACTCGGAACTCGGAATTCGGGACTCGGAATTCAGAATTCGGAATTCGGAATTTGGATCTCGGAACTCAGAATTCGGAATTCGGAATTCGGAACTCAGAACTCGGAATTCAGAATTCGGTATTCGGAACTTGATATTCGGAATTCGAAACTTGGAATTCGGAATTCAGAATTCGGAATTCAGAATTCGGAATTCGGAATTCGGAATTCAGAATTCGGAATTTGAAATTTGAAATTCTGGACTTGGAACTCGGAATTCGGAATTTGGAATTTGGAATTTGGAATTCGGAACTCGGAATTTGGAATTCAGAATTCAAAATTTGAAATTCTGAACTCGGAACTTGGAATTCGGACTCGGAATTTCAAATTCGGGACTCGGAATTCGTAATTCGGAACTTGATATTCGGAACTTGGAACTCGGAACTCAAAATTCAAAATTCGGAAATTGGAATTCAGAACTTGATATTCGGAATTTGAAATTTGAAGTTTGAAATTTGAAATTCTGGACTCGGAATTCGGAATTTGGAATCGGAATTTGAAATTCAGAAATCAGAATTCAGAATTCGGAATTCAGAATTCGGAATTCGGATCTCGGAACTCGGAACTCGGAACTCGGAATTCGGAATTCGGAATTCGGAATTTGGAATTGTGGACTCGGAACTCAGAATTCGGACTCGGAATTTGAAATCCGGGACTCGGCACTGGGAATTCGGAATTTGGAACTCAGAACTCGGAATTCAGAATTCAGAATTCAGAGTTCAAAATTTGAAATTCTGGACTTGGAACTTGGAATTCGGACTCGGAATTTGAAATTCGGGACTCGGAATTCGGAATTTGGAATTTGGAATTTGGAATTTGGAATTTGACATTTGAAATTCTGGACTCGGAAGTCGGAAGTCGGAATTCGGTATTCATAATTTGGAATTCGGAATTCGGAATTTGGAATTTGGAATTCGGAATACGGAACTCGGAACTCAGAATTCGGAATTCAGAATTCAAAATTTGAAATTCTGGACTTGGAACTTGGAATTCGGACTCGGAATTTGAAATTCGGGACTCGGAATTCAGAATTCGGACATCGGAACTCAGAACTCGGAATTTGGAATTCAGAACTCGGAATTCAGAATTCGGAATTCGGAATTCGGAATTCGGAATTCAAAACTCAGACTCGGAACTCGGAACTCGGAACTCGGAACTCGGAATTCAGAATTCCGAATTCGGATCTCGGAACTCGGAACTCGGAACTCGGAACTCGGAATTCGGAATTTGGAATTTGAAATTTGAAATTTGAAATTGTGGACTCGGAACTCAGAATTTGTTCTCGGAATTTCAAATTCGGGACTCGGAATTCGGAATTCAGAAATCGGAACTCAGAACTCGGAATTCGGAATTCAGAACTCAGACTCGGAACTCGGAACTCGGAACTCGGAACTCGGAATTCAGAATTCCGAATTCGGATCTCGGAACTCGGAACTCGGAACTCGGAACTCGGAATTCGGAATTTGGAATTTGGAATTTGACATCTGAAATTCTGGACTCGGAACTCGGAATTCGGACTCGGAATTTGAAATTCGGGACTCGGAATTCAGAATTCGGAATTCGGAATTTGAAATTCAGAAATCAGAAATCAGAATTCAGAATTCAGAATTCAGAATTCCGAATTCCGAATTCCGAATTCGGAATTTGGATCTCGGAACTCGGAACTCGGAATTCGGAATTCGGAATTCGGAACTCGGAATTCAGAATTCAGAATTCAAAATTTGAAATTCTGGACTTGGAACTTGGAATTCGGACTCGGAATTTGAAATTCGGAATTTGGAATTTGGAATTTGGAATTTGGAATTTGACATTTGAAATTCTGGACTCGGAAGTCGGAATTCAGAATTCGGTATTCATAATTTGGAATTCGGAATTCGGAATTCGAAACTTGATATTCAGAATTCGGCACTCGGAACTCGGAATTTGGAATTCGGAATTCGGAATTTGGAATTCGGGACTCGGAACTCGGAACTCGAAATTCAAAATTCGAAATTCGAAATTTGAAATTCGGAAATCGGAATTTGGAATTTGGAATTTGGAATTTGAAATTTGAAATTTGAAATTCTGGACTCAGAACTCGGAATTCGGACTCGGAATTCGAAATTCAGAAATCAGAATTCAGAATTCAGAATTCGGAATTCGGAATTTGGATCTCGGAACTCGGAACTCGGAACTTGGAATTCGGAATTCGGAAATTGGATTTCATAACTCGGAATTCGGAATTCAGAACTCGGAACTTAGAACTCGGAACTCAGAACTCGGAACTTGGAACTTGGAACTTGGAACTTGGAACTCGGAACTCGGAATGCGAAATTCGAAATTTGAAATTCAGAAATTGTAATTCAGAATTTGAAATTTGAAATTCTGGACTCGGAACTCGGAATTCGGACTCGGAATTTGAAATTCGGGACTCGGAATTCGGAATTCGGAATTCGGAATTCGAAATTCAGAAATCAGAATTCAGAATTCAGAATTCGGAATTCGGAATTTGGAATTTGGATCTCGGAACTCGGAACTCGAAACTCGGAACTCGGAACTCGGAATTCGGAATTTGAAATTTGAAATTTGAAATTTGAAATTCTGGACTCGGAACTCAGAATTCGGACTCGGAATTTGAAATTCGGGACTCGGAATTCGGAATTCGGAACTTGATATTTGGAACTCGGAACTCGGAACTCGAAATTCGAAATTCAGAAATTGGAATTTGGAATTCGGAATTTGGAATTCGGAATTTGGAATTCGGAATTTGAAATTTGAAATTCTGGACTCGGAACTCGGAATTTGGAATTTGGAATTCATAATTTGGAATTCGGAATTCGGAATTCGGAATTTGGAATTCGGAACTCGGAATTCGAAATTCAAAATTCGGAAATCAGAATTCAGAATTCGGAATTCAGAACTCCGAATTCAGAATTCGGAATTTGAAATTCGGAAATTGTAATTTGGAATTTGAAATTTGAAATGGTGGACTCGGAACTTGGAATTTGGACTCAGAATTTGAAATTCGGGACTCGGAATTCGGAATTCGGAAATCGGAACTCAGAACTCGGAATTCGGAATTCAGAACTCGGAATTCAGAATTCGGAATTTGAAATTTGGAAATTGTAATTTGGAATTTGAAATTTGAAATTCTGGACTCGGAACTTAGAATTTGGAATTTGGAATTCATAATTTGGAATTCAAAATTCGGAACTCGGAACTCGGAACTCGGAATTCAGAATTCGGAACTCGGAATTCGGAATTCGGAATTTGAAATTTGAAATTCTGGAATCGGAAGTCGGAATTCGGAATTCGGTATTCATAATTTGGAATTCGGAATTCAGAATTCAAAACTCAGAATTCGGAGTTCGGACGTCGGAACTCGGAACTTGATATTCGGAATTCGGAACTCGGAACTCGGAATTTGGAATTCGGAATTTGGAATTTGGAATTCAGAATTCGGAATTTGGAATTCGGAATTCGGAATTCAGGACTCGGAATTCAGAATTCGAAATTCGAAATTTGAAATTCGGGACTCGGAATTCGGAATTCGGAACTCGGAATTCGGAATTCGGAATTCGGAATTCGGTATTCGGAATTTGGAATTTGGAATTTGGAATTTGGAATTTGGAATTTGGAATTGTGGACTCGGAACTCGGAATTCGGGACTCGGAATTCAGAATTCGGAATTCGGAATTTGGATCTCGGAACTCAGAATTCGGAATTCGGAATTCGGAACTCAGAACTCGGAATTCAGAATTCGGTATTCGGAACTTGATATTCGGAATTCGAAACTTGGAATTCGGAATTCAGAATTCGGAATTCAGAATTCGGAATTCGGAATTCGGAATTCGGAATTCGGAATTTGAAATTTGAAATTCTGGACTTGGAACTCGGAATTCGGAATTTGGAATTTGGAATTCGGAATTCGGAACTCGGAATTTGGAATTCAGAATTCAAAATTTGAAATTCTGAACTCGGAACTTGGAATTCGGACTCGGAATTTCAAATTCGGGACTCGGAATTCGTAATTCGGAACTTGATATTCGGAACTTGGAACTCGGAACTCAAAATTCAAAATTCGGAAATTGGAATTCAGAACTTGATATTCGGAATTTGAAATTTGAAGTTTGAAATTTGAAATTCTGGACTCGGAATTCGGAATTTGGAATCGGAATTTGAAATTCAGAAATCAGAATTCAGAATTCGGAATTCAGAATTCGGAATTCGGATCTCGGAACTCGGAACTCGGAACTCGGAATTCGGAATTCGGAATTCGGAATTTGGAATTGTGGACTCGGAACTCAGAATTCGGACTCGGAATTTGAAATCCGGGACTCGGCACTGGGAATTCGGAATTTGGAACTCAGAACTCGGAATTCAGAATTCAGAATTCAGAATTCAAAATTTGAAATTCTGGACTTGGAACTTGGAATTCGGACTCGGAATTTGAAATTCGGGACTCGGAATTCGGAATTTGGAATTTGGAATTTGGAATTTGGAATTTGACATTTGAAATTCTGGACTCGGAAGTCGGAAGTCGGAATTCGGTATTCATAATTTGGAATTCGGAATTCGGAATTTGGAATTTGGAATTCGGAATACGGAACTCGGAACTCAGAATTCGGAATTCAGAATTCAAAATTTGAAATTCTGGACTTGGAACTTGGAATTCGGACTCGGAATTTGAAATTCGGGACTCGGAATTCAGAATTCGGACATCGGAACTCAGAACTCGGAATTTGGAATTCAGAACTCGGAATTCAGAATTCGGAATTCGGAATTCGGAATTCGGAATTCAAAACTCAGACTCGGAACTCGGAACTCGGAACTCGGAACTCGGAGTTCAGAATTCCGAATTCGGATCTCGGAACTCGGAACTCGGAACTCGGAACTCGGAATTCGGAATTTGGAATTTGAAATTTGAAATTTGAAATTGTGGACTCGGAACTCAGAATTTGTTCTCGGAATTTGGAATTCGGGACTCGGAACTCGGAACTCGAAATTCAAAATTCGAAATTCGAAATTTGAAATTCGGAAATCGGAATTTGGAATTTGGAATTTGGAATTTGAAATTTGAAATTTGAAATTCTGGACTCAGAACTCGGAATTCGGACTCGGAATTCGAAATTCAGAAATCAGAATTCAGAATTCAGAATTCGGAATTCGGAATTTGGATCTCGGAACTCGGAACTCGGAACTCGGAATTCGGAATTCGGAAATTGGATTTCATAACTCGGAATTCGGAATTCAGAACTCGGAACTTAGAACTCGGAACTCAGAACTCGGAACTTGGAACTCGGAACTCGGAATGCGAAATTCGAAATTTGAAATTCAGAAATTGTAATTCAGAATTTGAAATTTGAAATTCTGGACTCGGAACTCGGAATTCGGACTCGGAATTTGAAATTCGGGACTCGGAATTCGGAATTCGGAATTCGGAATTCGGAATTCAGAAATCAGAATTCAGAATTCAGAATTCGGAATTCGGAATTCGGAATTTGGATCTCGGAACTCGGAACTCGAAACTCGGAACTCGGAACTCGGAATTCGGAATTTGGAATTTGGAATTTGACATTTGAAATTCTGGACTCGGAAGTCAGAATTCGGACTCGGAATTTGAAATTCGGGACTCGGAATTCGGAATTCGGAACTTGATATGTGGAACTCGGAATTCAGAACTCGGAATTCGAAATTCGGAAATCAGAATTCAGAATTCAGAATTCCAAATTCCAAATTCCAAATTCCGAATTCGGAATTTGGATCTCGGAACTCGGAACTCGGAATTCGGAATTCGGAATTCGGAACTCGGAATTCAGAATTCAGAATTCAGAATTCAGAATTCAGAATTCAAAATTTGAAATTCTGGACTTGGAACTTTGAATTCGGACTCGGAATTTGAAATTCGGGACTCGGAATTCGGAATTTGGAATTTGGAATTTGGAATTTGGAATTTGGAATTTGGAATTTGACATTTGAAATTCTGGACTCGGAAGTCGGAATTCGGAATTCGGTATTCATAATTTGGAATTCGGAATTCGGAATTCGAAACTCAGAATTCGGAATTCGGACGTCGGAACTCGGAACTTGATATTCAGAATTCGGCACTCGGAACTCGGAATTTGGAATTCGGAATTCGGGACTCGGAACTCGGAACTTGGAACTCGAAATTCGGAATTCGAAATTTGAAATTTGAAATTTGAAATTTGAAATTTGAAATTCTGGACTCGGAACTCAGAATTCGGACTCGGAATTTGAAATTCGGGACTCGGAATTCGGAATTCGGAACTTGATATGTGGAACTCGGAATTCGGAACTCGGAATTCAAAATTCAGAAATCAGAAATCAGAATTCAGAATTCGGAATTCGGAATTCGGAATTCAGAATTCGGAATTCCAAATTGGGAATTCTGAATTCAGAATTCGGAATTCAGAATTCCAAATTCGGAATTCTGAATTCAGAATTTGGAATTTGGAATTTGGAATTCGGAATTTGGAACTCGGAATTCCGAATTCCGAATTCGGAACTTGATATTCGGAATTCGGAATTTGAAATTTGAAATTCTGGACTCGGAACTCGGAATTCAGACTCGGAATTTGAAATTCGGGACTCGGAATTCGGAATTCGGAATTCAAAATTTGAAATTCGGAAATCGGAATTTGGAATTTGGAATTTGAAATTTGAAATTCTGGACTCGGAACTCGGAATTCGGACTCGGAATTTGAAATTCGGGACTCGGAATTCGGAATTCGGAATTCGGAATTTGGAATTCGGAATTTGGATCTCGGAACTCGGAACTCGGAACTCGGAATTCGGAATTCGGAAATTGGATTTCATAACTCGGAATTCGGAATTCAGAACTCGGAACTTAGAACTCGGAACTCGGAACTCGGAATTCAAAATTCGAAATTGGAAATTCGGAACTCAGAACTCGGAACTTGGAACTTGGAACTCGGAACTCGGAATGCGAAATTCGGAATTCGGAATTCGGAATTCGGAATTCGGAATTCGGAATTGTGGACTCGGAACTCGGAATTCGGACTCGGAATTTGAAATCCGGGACTCGGCACTGGGAATTCGGAATTTGGAACTCAGAACTCGGAATTCAGAATTCGGTATTCGGAACTTGATATTCGGAATTCGGAACTTGGAATTTGGAATTCGGAATTCAGAATTTGAAATTTGAAATTCTGGACTTGGAACTCGGAATTTAGAATTTGGAATTCGGAATTCGGAATTTGGAATTCAGAATTTGAAATTTGAAATTCTGTACTCGGAACTCGGAATTTGGAATTCAGAATTCAGAATTCGGAATTCGGAACTCGGAATTTGAAATTTGGAAATCGGAACTGAGAACTCGGAATTCGGAATTCAGAACTCGGAATTCAGAATTCAGAATTTGAAATTCGGAAATTGTAATTTGGAATTTGAGATTTGAAATGGTGGACTCGGAACTCGGAATTTGGACTCAGAATTTGAAATTCGGGACTCGGAATTCGGAATTCGGAATTCGGAATTCGGAAATCGGAACTCAGAACTCGGAATTCAGACCTCGGAATTCAGAATTTGGAATTTGAAATTCGGAAATTGTAATTTGGAATTTGAAATTTGAAATTCTGGACTCGGAACTTAGAATTTGGAATTTGGAATTCATAATTTGGAATTCGGAATTCGGAATTCGGATATCGGAATTCGGAACTCGGAATTCAAAATTCGGAACTCGGAACTCGGAACTCGGAATTCAGAATTCGGAACTCAGAATTCAGAATTCGGAATTTGAAATTTGAAATTCTGGAATCGGAACTCGGAATTCGGAATTCAGTATTCACAATTTGGAATTCGGAATTTGGAATTCGAAACTCAGAATTCGGAATTCGGACGTCGGAACTCGGAACTTGATATTCGGAATTCGGCACTCGGAACTCGGAATTTGGAATTTGGAATTTGGAATTTGGAATTTGGAATTTGGAATTTGGAATTTGGAATTTGGAATTCGGAATTCGGGACTCGGAATTCAGAATTTGGAATTTGAAATTTGAAATTCTGGAATCGGAAGTCGGAATTCGGAATTCGGTATTCATAATTTGGAATTTGGAATTCGGAATTCGAAACTCAGAATTCGGAATTCGGACGTCGGAACTCGGAACTTGATATTCGGAATTCGGCACTCGGAACTCGGAATTTGGAATTTGGAATTTGGAATTTGAAATTTGAAATTTGAAATTTGAAATTTGAAATTTGAAATTTGAAATTTGAAATTTGAAATTCTGGACTCGGAACTCAGAATTCGGACTCGGAATTTGAAATTCGGGACTCGGAATTCGGAATTCGGAACTTGATATTTGGAACTCGGAACTCGAAATTCGAAATTCGGAAATTGGAATTTGGAATTTGGAATTTGGAATTCATAATTTGGAATTTGGAATTCGGAATTCGGAACTCGGAATTCAAAATTCGAAATTCGGAAATCAGAATTCGGAATTCGGAATTCGGAATTCGGAATTCGGAATTCGGAACTCGGAATTCCGATTTCCAAATTCTGAATTCAGAATTCAGAATTTGGAATTTGGAATTTGGAATTCGGAATTCCGAATTCCGAATTCGGAACTTGATATTCGGAATTTGGAATTTGAAATTTGAAATTCGGAATTCGGTATTCATAATTTGGAATTCGGAATTCGGAATTCGGACGTCGGAACTCGGAACTTGATATTCAGAATTCGGCACTCGGAACTCGGAATTTGGAATTCGGAATTCGGGACTCGGGACTCGGAACTCGGAACTCGAAATTCAAAATTCAAAATTCAAAATTCGAAATTCGAAATTCGAAATTCAAAATTTGAAATTTGGAAATCGGAATTTGGAATTTGGAATTTGAAGTTTGAAATTCTGGACTCAGAACTCGGAATTCGGACTCGGAATTCAAAATTCAGAAATCAGAATTCAGAATTCAGAATTCGGAATTCGGAATTCAGAATTTGGATCTCGGAACTCGGAACTCGGAACTCGGAACTCGGAATTCGGAATTCGGAAATTGGATTTCATAACTCGGAATTCGGAATTCAGAACTCGGAACTTAGAACTCGGAACTCGGAACTCAGAATTCGAAATTCGAAATTGGAAATTCGGAACTCAGAACTCGGAACTTGGAAATTGGAACTCGGAACTCGGAATGCGAAATTCGGAATTCGGAATTCGGAATTCGGAATTGTGGACTCGGAAATCGGAATTCAGAATTCAGAATTCGGAATTCGATATTCGGAACTCAGAACTCGGAACTTGGAACTCAGAACTTGGAACTCGGAACTCGGAACTCGGAATTCGGAATTCGAAATTCAAAATTCGAAATTCAAAATTTGAAATTCGGAAATTGTAATTCGGAATTTGAAATTTGAAATGGTGGACTCGGAACTCGGAATTTGGACTCAGAATTTGAAATTCGGGACTTGGAATTCGGAATTCGGAATTCGGAAATCGGAACTCAGAACTCGGAATTCGGAATTCAGACCTCGGAATTCAGAATTCGGAATTTGAAATTCGGAAAATGTAATTTGGAATTTGAAATTTGAAATTCTGGACTCGGAACTTAGAATTTGGAATTTGGAATTCATAATTTGGAATTCGGAATTCGGAACTCGGAATTCAAAATTCGGAACTCGGAACTCGGAACTCGGAACTCGGAATTCAGAATTCGGAACTCGGAATTCAGAATTCGGAATTTGAAATTTGAAATTCTGGACTCGGAAGTCGGATTTCGGAATTCGGTATTCATAATTTGGAATTCGGAATTCGGAATTCGAAACTCAGAATTCGGAATTCGGACGTCGGAACTCGGAACTTGATATTCAGAATTCGGCACTCGGAACTCGGAATTTGGAATTCGGAATTCGGAATTCGGGACTCGGAACTCAGAACTCGAAATTCGGAATTCGAAATTCGAAATTCGAAATTCGAAATTCGAAATTCGAAATTCGAAATTCGAAATTCGGAACTCAGAACTCGGAACTTGGAACTTGGAACTCGGAACTCGGAACGCGAAATTCGGAAATCGGAATTCGGAATTCGGAATTCGGAATTCGGAATTCGGAATTCGGAATTCGGAATTGTGGACTCGGAATTTGAAATCCGGGACTCGGCACTGGGAATTCGGAATTTGGAACTCAGAACTCGGAATTCAGAATTCGGTATTCGGAACTTGATATTCGGAATTCGGAACTTGGAATTCGGAATTTGGAATTCAGAATTTGAAATTTGAAATTCTGGACTTGGAACTCGGAATTTGGAATTTGGAATTCGGAATTCGGAATTTGGAATTCGGAACTTGATATTCGGAATTTGAAATTTGAAGTTTGAAATTTGAAATTCTGGACTCGGAATTCGGAATTCGGATCTCGGAACTCGGAACTCGGAACTCGGAATTTGGAATTTGGAATTTGGAATTCAGAAATCGGAACACGGAACTCGGAATTCGGAATTTGGAATTTGGAATTCGGAATTCGGAATTCGGAATTTGGAATTGTGGACTCAGAACTTGGAATTCGGACTCGGAATTTGAAATCCGGGACTCGGCACTGGGAATTCGGAATTTGGAACTCAGAACTCGGAATTTGGAACTCGGAATTCCGAATTCCGAATTCCGAATTTGGAACTTGATATTCGGAATTCAGAATTCAAAATTTGAAATTCTGGACTTGGAACTTGGAATTCGGACTCGGAATTTGAAATTTGGAATTTGGAATTTGGAATTCGAAACTCAGAATTCGGAATTCGGACGTCGGAACTCGGAACTTGATATTCAGAATTCGGCACTCGGAACTCGGAATTTGGAATTCGGAATTCGGAATTCGGAATTCGGGACTCGGAACTCGGAACTCGGAACTCGAAATTCGAAATTCGAAATTTGAAATTTGAAATTCAGAAATCGGAATTTGGAATTTGGAATTCGGAATTCGGAATTTGGAATTCGGAACTTGATATTCGGAATTTGAAATTTGAAGTTTGAAATTTGAAATTCTGGACTCGGAATTCGGAATTCGGATCTCGGAACTCGGAACTCGGAACTCGGAATTTGGAATTTGGAATTTGGAATTCAGAAATCGGAACACGGAACTCGGAATTCGGAATTTGGAATTCGGAATTCGGAATTCGGAATTCGGAATTTGGAATTGTGGACTCAGAACTTGGAATTCGGACTCGGAATTTGAAATCCGGGACTCGGCACTGGGAATTCGGAATTTGGAACTCAGAACTCGGAATTTGGAACTCGGAATTCCGAATTCCGAATTCCGAATTTGGAACTTGATATTCGGAATTCAGAATTCAAAATTTGAAATTCTGGACTTGGAACTTGGAATTCGGACTCGGAATTTGAAATTTGGAATTTGGAATTTGGAATTCGAAACTCAGAATTCGGAATTCGGACGTCGGAACTCGGAACTTGATATTCAGAATTCGGCACTCGGAACTCGGAATTTGGAATTCGGAATTCGGAATTCGGAATTCGGGACTCGGAACTCGGAACTCGGAATTCAAAATTCGAAATTCGGAAATCAGAATTCGGAATTCGGAATTCGGAATTCGGAATTCGGAATTCGGAACTCGGAATTCCGATTTCCAAATTCTGAATTCAGAATTCAGAATTTGGAATTTGGAATTTGGAATTCATAATTTGGAATTCGGAATTCGGAATTCGGATATCGGAATTCGGAACTCGGAATTCAAAATTCGGAACTCGGAACTCGGAACTCGGAATTCAGAATTCGGAACTCAGAATTCAGAATTCGGAATTTGAAATTTGAAATTCTGGAATCGGAACTCGGAATTCGGAATTCAGTATTCACAATTTGGAATTCGGAATTTGGAATTCGAAACTCAGAATTCGGAATTCGGACGTCGGAACTCGGAACTTGATATTCGGAATTCGGCACTCGGAACTCGGAATTTGGAATTTGGAATTTGGAATTTGGAATTTGGAATTTGGAATTTGGAATTTGGAATTTGGAATTTGGAATTCGGAATTCGGGACTCGGAATTCAGAATTTGGAATTTGAAATTTGAAATTCTGGAATCGGAAGTCGGAATTCGGAATTCGGTATTCATAATTTGGAATTTGGAATTCGGAATTCGAAACTCAGAATTCGGAATTCGGACGTCGGAACTCGGAACTTGATATTCGGAATTCGGCACTCGGAACTCGGAATTTGGAATTTGGAATTTGGAATTTGAAATTTGAAATTTGAAATTTGAAATTTGAAATTTGAAATTTGAAATTTGAAATTTGAAATTCTGGACTCGGAACTCAGAATTCGGACTCGGAATTTGAAATTCGGGACTCGGAATTCGGAATTCGGAACTTGATATTTGGAACTCGGAACTCGAAATTCGAAATTCGGAAATTGGAATTTGGAATTTGGAATTTGGAATTCATAATTTGGAATTTGGAATTCGGAATTCGGAACTCGGAATTCAAAATTCGAAATTCGGAAATCAGAATTCGGAATTCGGAATTCGGAATTCGGAATTCGGAATTCGGAACTCGGAATTCCGATTTCCAAATTCTGAATTCAGAATTCAGAATTTGGAATTTGGAATTTGGAATTCGGAATTCCGAATTCCGAATTCGGAACTTGATATTCGGAATTTGGAATTTGAAATTTGAAATTCGGAATTCGGTATTCATAATTTGGAATTCGGAATTCGGAATTCGGACGTCGGAACTCGGAACTTGATATTCAGAATTCGGCACTCGGAACTCGGAATTTGGAATTCGGAATTCGGGACTCGGGACTCGGAACTCGGAACTCGAAATTCAAAATTCAAAATTCGAAATTCGAAATTCGAAATTCGAAATTCAAAATTTGAAATTTGGAAATCGGAATTTGGAATTTGGAATTTGAAGTTTGAAATTCTGGACTCAGAACTCGGAATTCGGACTCGGAATTCAAAATTCAGAAATCAGAATTCAGAATTCAGAATTCGGAATTCGGAATTCAGAATTTGGATCTCGGAACTCGGAACTCGGAACTCGGAACTCGGAATTCGGAATTCGGAAATTGGATTTCATAACTCGGAATTCGGAATTCAGAACTCGGAACTTAGAACTCGGAACTCGGAACTCGGAATTCGAAATTCGAAATTGGAAATTCGGAACTCAGAACTCGGAACTTGGAAATTGGAACTCGGAACTCGGAATGCGAAATTCGGAATTCGGAATTCGGAATTCGGAATTGTGGACTCGGAAATCGGAATTCAGAATTCAGAATTCGGAATTCGATATTCGGAACTCAGAACTCGGAACTTGGAACTCAGAACTTGGAACTCGGAACTCGGAACTCGGAATTCGGAATTCGAAATTCAAAATTCGAAATTCAAAATTTGAAATTCGGAAATTGTAATTCGGAATTTGAAATTTGAAATGGTGGACTCGGAACTCGGAATTTGGACTCAGAATTTGAAATTCGGGACTTGGAATTCGGAATTCGGAATTCGGAAATCGGAACTCAGAACTCGGAATTCGGAATTCAGACCTCGGAATTCAGAATTCGGAATTTGAAATTCGGAAAATGTAATTTGGAATTTGAAATTTGAAATTCTGGACTCGGAACTTAGAATTTGGAATTTGGAATTCATAATTTGGAATTCGGAATTCGGAACTCGGAATTCAAAATTCGGAACTCGGAACTCGGAACTCGGAACTCGGAATTCAGAATTCGGAACTCGGAATTCAGAATTCGGAATTTGAAATTTGAAATTCTGGACTCGGAAGTCGGATTTCGGAATTCAGTATTCATAATTTGGAATTCGGAATTCGGAATTCGAAACTCAGAATTCGGAATTCGGACGTCGGAACTCGGAACTTGATATTCAGAATTCGGCACTCGGAACTCGGAATTTGGAATTCGGAATTCGGAATTCGGGACTCGGAACTCAGAACTCGAAATTCGGAATTCGAAATTCGAAATTCGAAATTCGAAATTCGAAATTCGAAATTCGAAATTCGAAATTCGGAACTCAGAACTCGGAACTTGGAACTTGGAACTCGGAACTCGGAACGCGAAATTCGGAAATCGGAATTCGGAATTCGGAATTCGGAATTCGGAATTCGGAATTCGGAATTCGGAATTGTGGACTCGGAATTTGAAATCCGGGACTCGGCACTGGGAATTCGGAATTTGGAACTCAGAACTCGGAATTCAGAATTCGGTATTCGGAACTTGATATTCGGAATTCGGAACTTGGAATTCGGAATTTGGAATTCAGAATTTGAAATTTGAAATTCTGGACTTGGAACTCGGAATTTGGAATTTGGAATTCGGAATTCGGAATTTGGAATTCGGAACTTGATATTCGGAATTTGAAATTTGAAGTTTGAAATTTGAAATTCTGGACTCGGAATTCGGAATTCGGATCTCGGAACTCGGAACTCGGAACTCGGAATTTGGAATTTGGAATTTGGAATTCAGAAATCGGAACACGGAACTCGGAATTCGGAATTTGGAATTCGGAATTCGGAATTCGGAATTCGGAATTTGGAATTGTGGACTCAGAACTTGGAATTCGGACTCGGAATTTGAAATCCGGGACTCGGCACTGGGAATTCGGAATTTGGAACTCAGAACTCGGAATTTGGAACTCGGAATTCCGAATTCCGAATTCCGAATTCGGAACTTGATATTCGGAATTTGGAATTTGAAATTTGAAATTCGGAATTCGGTATTCATAATTTGGAATTCGGAATTCGGAATTCGGACGTCGGAACTCGGAACTTGATATTCAGAATTCGGCACTCGGAACTCGGAATTTGGAATTCGGAATTCGGGACTCGGGACTCGGAACTCGGAACTCGAAATTCAAAATTCAAAATTCGAAATTCGAAATTCGAAATTCGAAATTCGAAATTCAAAATTTGAAATTTGGAAATCGGAATTTGGAATTTGGAATTTGAAGTTTGAAATTCTGGACTCAGAACTCGGAATTCGGACTCGGAATTCAAAATTCAGAAATCAGAATTCAGAATTCAGAATTCGGAATTCGGAATTCAGAATTTGGATCTCGGAACTCGGAACTCGGAACTCGGAACTCGGAATTCGGAATTCGGAAATTGGATTTCATAACTCGGAATTCGGAATTCAGAACTCGGAACTTAGAACTCGGAACTCGGAACTCGGAATTCGAAATTCGAAATTGGAAATTCGGAACTCAGAACTCGGAACTTGGAAATTGGAACTCGGAACTCGGAATGCGAAATTCGGAATTCGGAATTCGGAATTCGGAATTGTGGACTCGGAAATCGGAATTCAGAATTCAGAATTCGGAATTCGATATTCGGAACTCAGAACTCGGAACTTGGAACTCAGAACTTGGAACTCGGAACTCGGAACTCGGAATTCGGAATTCGAAATTCAAAATTCGAAATTCAAAATTTGAAATTCGGAAATTGTAATTCGGAATTTGAAATTTGAAATGGTGGACTCGGAACTCGGAATTTGGACTCAGAATTTGAAATTCGGGACTTGGAATTCGGAATTCGGAATTCGGAAATCGGAACTCAGAACTCGGAATTCGGAATTCAGACCTCGGAATTCAGAATTCGGAATTTGAAATTCGGAAAATGTAATTTGGAATTTGAAATTTGAAATTCTGGACTCGGAACTTAGAATTTGGAATTTGGAATTCATAATTTGGAATTCGGAATTCGGAACTCGGAATTCAAAATTCGGAACTCGGAACTCGGAACTCGGAACTCGGAATTCAGAATTCGGAACTCGGAATTCAGAATTCGGAATTTGAAATTTGAAATTCTGGACTCGGAAGTCGGATTTCGGAATTCGGTATTCATAATTTGGAATTCGGAATTCGGAATTCGAAACTCAGAATTCGGAATTCGGACGTCGGAACTCGGAACTTGATATTCAGAATTCGGCACTCGGAACTCGGAATTTGGAATTCGGAATTCGGAATTCGGGACTCGGAACTCAGAACTCGAAATTCGGAATTCGAAATTCGAAATTCGAAATTCGAAATTCGAAATTCGAAATTCGAAATTCGAAATTCGGAACTCAGAACTCGGAACTTGGAACTTGGAACTCGGAACTCGGAACGCGAAATTCGGAAATCGGAATTCGGAATTCGGAATTCGGAATTCGGAATTCGGAATTCGGAATTCGGAATTGTGGACTCGGAATTTGAAATCCGGGACTCGGCACTGGGAATTCGGAATTTGGAACTCAGAACTCGGAATTCAGAATTCGGTATTCGGAACTTGATATTCGGAATTCGGAACTTGGAATTCGGAATTTGGAATTCAGAATTTGAAATTTGAAATTCTGGACTTGGAACTCGGAATTTGGAATTTGGAATTCGGAATTCGGAATTTGGAATTCGGAACTTGATATTCGGAATTTGAAATTTGAAGTTTGAAATTTGAAATTCTGGACTCGGAATTCGGAATTCGGATCTCGGAACTCGGAACTCGGAACTCGGAATTTGGAATTTGGAATTTGGAATTTGGAATTCGAAACTCAGAATTCGGAATTCGGACGTCGGAACTCGGAACTTGATATTCAGAATTCGGCACTCGGAACTCGGAATTTGGAATTCGGAATTCGGAATTCGGAATTCGGGACTCGGAACTCGGAACTCGGAACTCGAAATTCGAAATTCGAAATTCGAAATTCGAAATTTGAAATTCGGAAATCGGAATTTGGAATTTGGAATTTGGAATTTGAAATTTGAAATTTGAAATTCTGGACTCAGAACTCGGAATTCGGACTCGGAATTCAAAATTCAGAAATCAGAATTCAGAATTCAGAATTCAGAATTCGGAATTCGGAATTCGGATCTCGGAACTCGGAACTCGGAACTCGGAATTCGGAATTTGGAAATTGGATTTCATAACTCGGAATTCGGAATTCAGAACTCGGAACTTAGAACTCGGAACTCGGAACTCGGAACTCGGAATTCGAAATTTGAAATTCGAAATTGGAAATTCGGAACTCAGAACTCGGAACTTGGAACTTGGAACTTGGAACTCGGAACTCGGAATGCGAAATTCGAAATTTGAAATTCAGAAATTGTAATTCAGAATTTGAAATTTGAAATTCTGGACTCGGAACTCGGAATTCGGACTCGGAATTTGAAATTCGGGACTCGGAATTCGGAATTCGGAATTCGGAATTCGAAATTCAGAAATCAGAATTCAGAATTCAGAATTCGGAATTCGGAATTCGGAATTTGGATCTCGGAACTCGGAACTCGAAACTCGGAACTCGGAATTCGGAATTTGAAATTTGAAATTTGAAATTTGAAATTCGGGACTCGGAATTCAGAATTCGGACATCGGAACTCAGAACTCGGAATTTGGAATTCAGAACTCGGAAATCAGAATTCGGAATTCGGAATTCGGAATTCGGAATTCAGAACTCAGACTCGGAACTCGGAACTCGGAACTCGGAACTCGGAATTCCGAATTCCGAATTCGGATCTCGGAACTCGGAACTCGGAACTCGGAACTCGGAATTCGGAATTTGGAATTTGAAATTTGAAATTTGAAATTGTGGACTCGGAACTCAGAATTTGTTCTCGGAATTTGAAATTCGGGACTCGGAATTCGGACTCGGAATTCAAAATTCAGAAATCAGAATTCAGAATTCAGAATTCAGAATTCGGAATTCGGAATTCGGATCTCGGAACTCGGAACTCGGAACTCGGAATTCGGAATTTGGAAATTGGATTTCATAACTCGGAATTCGGAATTCAGAACAAGGAACTTAGAACTCGGAACTCGGAACTCGGAATTTGAAATTCGAAATTCGAAATTGGAAATTTGGAACTCAGAACTCGGAACTTGGAACTTGGAACTTGGAACTCGGAACTCGGAATGCGAAATTCGAAATTTGAAATTCAGAAATTGTAATTCAGAATTTGAAATTTGAAATTCTGGACTCGGAACTCGGAATTCGGACTCAGAATTTGAAATTCGGGACTCGGAATTCGGAATTCGGAATTCGGAATTCGAAATTCAGAAATCAGAATTCAGAATTCAGAATTCAGAATTCGGAATTCGGAATTCGGAATTTGGATCTCGGAACTCGGAACTCGAAACTCGGAATTCGGAATTCGGAATTTGAAATTTGAAATTTGAAATTTGAAATTCGGGACTCGGAATTCAGAATTCGGACATCGGAACTCAGAACTCGGAATTTGGAATTCAGAACTCGGAATTCAGAATTCGGAATTCGGAATTTGGAATTCGGAATTCAGAACTCAGACTCGGAACTCGGAACTCGGAACTCGGAACTCGGAATTCAGAATTCCGAATTCGGATCTCGGAACTCGGAACTCGGAACTCGGAACTCGGAATTCGGAATTTGGAATTCAGAACTCGGAATTCAGAATTCGGAATTCGGAATTCGGAATTCGGAATTCAGAACTCAGACTCGGAACTCGGAACTCGGAACTCGGAACTCGGAATTCAGAATTCCGAATTCGGATCTCGGAACTCGGAACTCGGAACTCGGAACTCGGAATTCAGAATTCCGAATTCGGATCTCGGAACTCGGAACTCGGAACTCGGAACTCGGAATTCGGAATTTGGAATTTTAAATTTGAAATTTGAAATTGTGGACTCGGAACTCAGAATTTGTTCTCGGAATTTGAAATTCGGGACTCGGAATTCGGAATTCGGAAATCGGAACTCAGAACTCGGAATTCGGAATTCAGAACTCGGAATTCAGAATTCGGAATTCGGAATTCGGAATTCAGAACTCAGACTCGGAACTCGGAACTCGGAACTCGGAACTCGGAATTCAGAATTCCGAATTCGGATCTCGGAACTCGGAACTCGGAACTCGGAACTCGGAATTCGGAATTTGGAATTTGGAATTTGACATTTGAAATTCTGGACTCGGAACTCGGAATTCGGACTCGGAATTTGAAATTCGGGACTCGGAATTCAGAATTCGGAATTCGGAATTTGAAATTCAGAAATCAGAATTCAGAATTCAGAATTCAGAATTCAGAATTCAGAATTCAGAATTCAGAATTCAGAATTTGGATCTCGGAACTCGGAACTCGGAATTCGGAATTCGGAATTCGGAACTCGGAATTCAGAATTCAGAATTCAAAATTTGAAATTCTGGACTTGGAACTTGGAATTTGGACTCGGAATTTGAAATTCGGAATTTGGAATTCGGAATTTGGAATTTGGAATTTGACATTTGAAATTCTGGACTCGGAAGTCGGAATTCAGAATTCGGTATTCATAATTTGGAATTCGGAATTCGGAATTCGAAACTTGATATTCAGAATTCGGCACTCGGAACTCGGAATTTGGAATTCGGAATTCGGAATTTGGAATTCGGGACTCGGAACTCGGAACTCGAAATTCAAAATTCGAAATTCGAAATTTGAAATTCGGAAATCGGAATTTGGAATTTGGAATTTGGAATTTGAAATTTGAAATTTGAAATTCTGGACTCAGAACTCGGAATTCGGACTCGGAATTCGAAATTCAGAAATCAGAATTCAGAATTCAGAATTCGGAATTCGGAATTTGGATCTCGGAACTCGGAACTCGGAACTCGGAATTCGGAATTCGGAAATTGGATTTCATAA
This sequence comes from Arizona elegans, assembly GCA_022577455.1. Lineage (NCBI taxonomy): Eukaryota > Metazoa > Chordata > Lepidosauria > Squamata > Colubridae > Arizona > Arizona elegans. The sequence continues at coordinate 2,221,814 of JAKOOJ010000026.1, forward strand.
CTCGGAATTCGGAATTCAGAACTCGGAACTTAGAACTCGGAACTCAGAACTTGGAACTTGGAACTTGGAACTTGGAACTCGGAACTCGGAATGCGAAATTCGAAATTTGAAATTCAGAAATTGTAATTCAGAATTTGAAATTTGAAATTCTGGACTCGGAACTCGGAATTCGGACTCGGAATTTGAAATTCGGGACTCGGAATTCGGAATTCGGAATTCGGAATTCGAAATTCAGAAATCAGAATTCAGAATTCAGAATTCGGAATTCGGAATTCGGAATTTGGATCTCGGAACTCGGAACTCGAAACTCGGAACTCGGAACTCGGAATTCGGAATTTGAAATTTGAAATTTGAAATTTGAAATTCTGGACTCGGAACTCAGAATTCGGACTCGGAATTTGAAATTCGGGACTCGGAATTCGGAATTCGGAACTTGATATTTGGAACTCGGAACTCGGAACTCGAAATTCGAAATTCAGAAATTGGAATTTGGAATTTGGAATTCGGAATTCGGAATTCGGAATTTGAAATTTGAAATTCTGGACTCGGAACTCGGAATTTGGAATTTGGAATTCATAATTTGGAATTCAGAACTTGATACTCGGAATTCGGAATTTGAAATTTGAAATTCTGGACTCGGAATTCGGATTTCGCTATTCGGTATTCATAATTTGGATTTCAGAATTCGGAATTCGAAACTCAGAATTCGGAATTTGGACGTCGGAACTCGGAACTCGAAATTCGAAATTCGAAATTCGAAATTCAAAATTCAAAATTCAAAATTCGAAATTTGAAATTCGGAAATCAGAATTCGGAATTCGGAATTCGGAATTTGGAATTCGGAATTCGGAATTCGGAGTTCGGAACTCGGAATTCGGACTCGGAATTTGAAATTCGGGACACGGAATTCGGAATTCGGAACTTGATATTTGGAACTCGGAACTCGGAACTCGAAATTCGAAATTCAGAAATTGGAATTTGGAATTTGGAATTCGGAATTCGGAATTCGGAATTTGAAATTTGAAAATCTGGACTCGGAACTCGGAATTTGGAATTTGGAATTCATAATTTGGAATTCAGAACTTGATACTCGGAATTCGGAATTTGAAATTTGAAATTCTGGACTCGGAATTCGGATTTCGCTATTCGGTATTCATAATTTGGATTTCAGAATTCGGAATTCGAAACTCAGAATTCGGAATTCGGACGTCGGAACTCGGAACTCGAAATTCGAAATTCAAAATTCGAAATTCAAAATTCAAAATTCAAAATTCAAAATTCGAAATTTGAAATTCGGAAATCAGAATTCGGAATTCGGAATTCGGAATTTGGAATTCGGAAATCGGAATTCGGAATTCGGAGTTCGGAACTCGGAATTCCAAATTCGGAATTCAGAATTCAGAATTTGGAATTCGGAACTTGATACTCGGAATTCAGAATTTGAAATTTGAAATTCTGGACTCGGAATTCGGATTTCGCTATTCGGTATTCATAATTTGGATTTCGGAATTCGGAATTCGAAACTCAGAATTCGGAATTCGGACGTCGGAACTCGGAACTCGAAATTTGAAATTCAAAATTCAAAATTCAAAATTCAAAATTCGAAATTCGAAATTCGAAATTTGAAATTCGGAAATCGGAATTTGGAATTTGGAATTTGAAATTTGAAATTTGAAATTCTGGACTCGGAACTCGGAATTCGGAATTCGGAATTCGGAATTCGGAATTGTGGACTCGGAACTCGGAATTCGGACTCGGAATTTGAAATCCGGGACTTGGCAATGGGAATTCGGAATTTGGGACTCAGAACTCGGAATTCAGAATTCGGTATTCGGAACTTGATATTCAGAATTCGGAACTTGGAATTCGGAATTCGGAATTCAGAATTTGAAATTCTGGACTCGGAACTCGGAATTTGGAATTTGGAATTTGGAATTTGGAATTTGGAATTTGGAATTTGAAATTTGAAATTCTGGACTCGGAACTCGGAATTCGAAATTCAAAATTCGGAAATCAGAATTCAGAATTCGGAATTCAGAACTCCGAATTCAGAATTCGGAATTTGAAATTCGGAAATTGTAATTTGGAATTTGAAATTTGAAATGGTGGACTCGGAACTTGGAATTTGGACTCAGAATTTGAAATTCGGGACTCGGAATTCGGAATTCGGAAATCGGAACTCAGAACTCGGAATTCGGAATTCAGAACTCGGAATTCAGAATTCGGAATTTGAAATTTGGAAATTGTAATTTGGAATTTGAAATTTGAAATTCTGGACTCGGAACTTAGAATTTGGAATTTGGAATTCATAATTTGGAATTCAAAATTCGGAACTCGGAACTCGGAACTCGGAATTCAGAATTCGGAACTCGGAATTCGGAATTCGGAATTTGAAATTTGAAATTCTGGAATCGGAAGTCGGAATTCGGAATTCGGTATTCATAATTTGGAATTCGGAATTCAGAATTCGAAACTCAGAATTCGGAGTTCGGACGTCGGAACTCGGAACTTGATATTCGGAATTCGGAACTCGGAACTCGGAATTTGGAATTCGGAATTTGGAATTTGGAATTCAGAATTCGGAATTTGGAATTCGGAATTCGGAATTCGGAATTCAGGACTCGGAATTCAGAATTCGAAATTCGAAATTTGAAATTCGGGACTCGGAATTCGGAATTCGGAACTCGGAATTCGGAATTCGGAATTCGGAATTCGGTATTCGGAATTTGGAATTTGGAATTTGGAATTTGGAATTTGGAATTTGGAATTGTGGACTCGGAACTCGGAATTCGGGACTCGGAATTCAGAATTCGGAATTCGGAATTTGGATCTCGGAACTCAGAATTCGGAATTCGGAATTCGGAACTCAGAACTCGGAATTCAGAATTCGGTATTCGGAACTTGATATTCGGAATTCGAAACTTGGAATTCGGAATTCAGAATTCGGAATTCAGAATTCGGAATTCGGAATTCGGAATTCGGAATTCGGAATTTGAAATTTGAAATTCTGGACTTGGAACTCGGAATTCGGAATTTGGAATTTGGAATTTGGAATTCGGAACTCGGAATTTGGAATTCAGAATTCAAAATTTGAAATTCTGAACTCGGAACTTGGAATTCGGACTCGGAATTTCAAATTCGGGACTCGGAATTCGTAATTCGGAACTTGATATTCGGAACTTGGAACTCGGAACTCAAAATTCAAAATTCGGAAATTGGAATTCAGAACTTGATATTCGGAATTTGAAATTTGAAGTTTGAAATTTGAAATTCTGGACTCGGAATTCGGAATTTGGAATCGGAATTTGAAATTCAGAAATCAGAATTCAGAATTCGGAATTCAGAATTCGGAATTCGGATCTCGGAACTCGGAACTCGGAACTCGGAATTCGGAATTCGGAATTCGGAATTTGGAATTGTGGACTCGGAACTCAGAATTCGGACTCGGAATTTGAAATCCGGGACTCGGCACTGGGAATTCGGAATTTGGAACTCAGAACTCGGAATTCAGAATTCAGAATTCAGAGTTCAAAATTTGAAATTCTGGACTTGGAACTTGGAATTCGGACTCGGAATTTGAAATTCGGGACTCGGAATTCGTAATTCGGAACTTGATATTCGGAACTTGGAACTCGGAACTCAAAATTCAAAATTCGGAAATTGGAATTCAGAACTTGATATTCGGAATTTGAAATTTGAAGTTTGAAATTTGAAATTCTGGACTCGGAATTCGGAATTTGGAATCGGAATTTGAAATTCAGAAATCAGAATTCAGAATTCGGAATTCAGAATTCGGAATTCGGATCTCGGAACTCGGAACTCGGAACTCGGAATTCGGAATTCGGAATTCGGAATTTGGAATTGTGGACTCGGAACTCAGAATTCGGACTCGGAATTTGAAATCCGGGACTCGGCACTGGGAATTCGGAATTTGGAACTCAGAACTCGGAATTCAGAATTCAGAATTCAGAGTTCAAAATTTGAAATTCTGGACTTGGAACTTGGAATTCGGACTCGGAATTTGAAATTCGGGACTCGGAATTCGGAATTTGGAATTTGGAATTTGGAATTTGGAATTTGACATTTGAAATTCTGGACTCGGAAGTCGGAAGTCGGAATTCGGTATTCATAATTTGGAATTCGGAATTCGGAATTTGGAATTTGGAATTCGGAATACGGAACTCGGAACTCAGAATTCGGAATTCAGAATTCAAAATTTGAAATTCTGGACTTGGAACTTGGAATTCGGACTCGGAATTTGAAATTCGGGACTCGGAATTCAGAATTCGGACATCGGAACTCAGAACTCGGAATTTGGAATTCAGAACTCGGAATTCAGAATTCGGAATTCGGAATTCGGAATTCGGAATTCAAAACTCAGACTCGGAACTCGGAACTCGGAACTCGGAACTCGGAATTCAGAATTCCGAATTCGGATCTCGGAACTCGGAACTCGGAACTCGGAACTCGGAATTCGGAATTTGGAATTTGAAATTTGAAATTTGAAATTGTGGACTCGGAACTCAGAATTTGTTCTCGGAATTTCAAATTCGGGACTCGGAATTCGGAATTCAGAAATCGGAACTCAGAACTCGGAATTCGGAATTCAGAACTCAGACTCGGAACTCGGAACTCGGAACTCGGAACTCGGAATTCAGAATTCCGAATTCGGATCTCGGAACTCGGAACTCGGAACTCGGAACTCGGAATTCGGAATTTGGAATTTGGAATTTGACATCTGAAATTCTGGACTCGGAACTCGGAATTCGGACTCGGAATTTGAAATTCGGGACTCGGAATTCAGAATTCGGAATTCGGAATTTGAAATTCAGAAATCAGAAATCAGAATTCAGAATTCAGAATTCAGAATTCCGAATTCCGAATTCCGAATTCGGAATTTGGATCTCGGAACTCGGAACTCGGAATTCGGAATTCGGAATTCGGAACTCGGAATTCAGAATTCAGAATTCAAAATTTGAAATTCTGGACTTGGAACTTGGAATTCGGACTCGGAATTTGAAATTCGGAATTTGGAATTTGGAATTTGGAATTTGGAATTTGACATTTGAAATTCTGGACTCGGAAGTCGGAATTCAGAATTCGGTATTCATAATTTGGAATTCGGAATTCGGAATTCGAAACTTGATATTCAGAATTCGGCACTCGGAACTCGGAATTTGGAATTCGGAATTCGGAATTTGGAATTCGGGACTCGGAACTCGGAACTCGAAATTCAAAATTCGAAATTCGAAATTTGAAATTCGGAAATCGGAATTTGGAATTTGGAATTTGGAATTTGAAATTTGAAATTTGAAATTCTGGACTCAGAACTCGGAATTCGGACTCGGAATTCGAAATTCAGAAATCAGAATTCAGAATTCAGAATTCGTAATTCGGAATTTGGATCTCGGAACTCGGAACTCGGAACTCGGAATTCGGAATTCGGAAATTGGATTTCATAACTCGGAATTCGGAATTCAGAACTCGGAACTTAGAACTCGGAACTCAGAACTCGGAACTTGGAACTTGGAACTTGGAACTTGGAACTCGGAACTCGGAATGCGAAATTCGAAATTTGAAATTCAGAAATTGTAATTCAGAATTTGAAATTTGAAATTCTGGACTCGGAACTCGGAATTCGGACTCGGAATTTGAAATTCGGGACTCGGAATTCGGAATTCGGAATTCGGAATTCGAAATTCAGAAATCAGAATTCAGAATTCAGAATTCGGAATTCGGAATTCGGAATTTGGATCTCGGAACTCGGAACTCGAAACTCGGAACTCGGAACTCGGAATTCGGAATTTGAAATTTGAAATTTGAAATTTGAAATTCTGGACTCGGAACTCAGAATTCGGACTCGGAATTTGAAATTCGGGACTCGGAATTCGGAATTCGGAACTTGATATTTGGAACTCGGAACTCGGAACTCGAAATTCGAAATTCAGAAATTGGAATTTGGAATTCGGAATTTGGAATTCGGAATTTGGAATTCGGAATTTGAAATTTGAAATTCTGGACTCGGAACTCGGAATTCAGAATTCAGAATTCAAAATTTGAAATTCTGGACTTGGAACTTGGAATTCGGACTCGGAATTTGAAATTCGGAATTTGGAATTCGGAATTCGGAATTCGAAACTTGATATTCAGAATTCGGCACTCGGAACTCGGAATTTGGAATTCGGAATTCGGAATTTGGAATTCGGGACTCGGAACTCGGAACTCGAAATTCGAAATTCAAAATTCGAAATTCGAAATTTGAAATTCGGAAATCGGAATTTGGAATTTGGAATTTGGAATTTGAAATTTGAAATTTGAAATTCTGGACTCAGAACTCGGAATTCGGACTCGGAATTCGAAATTCAGAAATCAGAATTCAGAATTCAGAATTCGGAATTCGGAATTTGGATCTCGGAACTCGGAACTCGGAACTCGGAACTCGGAATTCGGAATTCGGAAATTGGATTTCATAACTCGGAATTCGGAATTCAGAACTCGGAACTTAGAACTCGGAACTCAGAACTCGGAACTTGGAACTTGGAACTTGGAACTCGGAACTCGGAATGCGAAATTCGAAATTTGAAATTCAGAAATTGTAATTCAGAATTTGAAATTTGAAATTCTGGACTCGGAACTCGGAATTCGGACTCGGAATTTGAAATTCGGGACTCGGAACTCGGAACTCGGAATTCGGAATTTGAAATTTGAAATTTGAAATTTGAAATTCTGGACTCGGAACTCAGAATTCGGACTCGGAATTTGAAATTCGGGACTCGGAATTCGGAATTCGGAACTTGATATTTGGAACTCGGAACTCGGAACTCGAAATTCGAAATTCAGAAATTGGAATTTGGAATTCGGAATTCGGAATTCGGAATTCGGAATTTGAAATTTGAAATTCTGGACTCGGAACTCGGAATTTGGAATTTGGAATTCATAATTTGGAATTCGGAATTCGGAATTTGGAATTCGGAACACGGAATTCGAAATTTGAAATTCGGAAATCAGAATTCGGAATTCGGAATTCGGAATTCGGAATTCGGAGTTCGGAACTCGGAATTCCAAATTCGGAATTCAGAATTCAGAATTTAGAATTTGGAATTCGGAATTCCGAATTCCGAATTCCGAATTCGGAACTTGATACTCGGAATTCGGAATTTGAAATTGGAAATTCTGGACTCGGAATTCGGATTTCGCTATTCGGTATTCATAATTTGGATTTCGGAATTCGGAATTCGAAACTCAGAATTCGGAATTCGGACGTCGGAACTCGGAACTCGAAATTCAAAATTCAAAATTCAAAATTCGAAATTCGAAATTTGAAATTTGAAATTCGGAAATCGGAATTTGGAATTTGGAATTTGAAATTTGAAATTCTGGACTCGGAACTCGGAACTCGGAACTCGGAATTCGGAATTTGAAATTTGAAATTTGAAATTTGAAATTTGAAATTCTGGACTCGGAACTCAGAATTCGGACTCGGAATTTGAAATTCGGGACTCGGAATTCGGAATTCGGAACTTGATATTTGGAACTCGGAACTCGGAACTCGAAATTCGAAATTCAGAAATTGGAATTTGGAATTCGGAATTCGGAATTCGGAATTCGTAATTTGAAATTTGAAATTCTGGACTCGGAACTCGGAATTTGGAATTTGGAATTCATAATTTGGAATTCGGAATTCGGAATTTGGAATTCGGAACTCGGAATTCGAAATTTGAAATTCGGAAATCAGAATTCGGAATTCGGAATTCGGAATTCGGAATTCGGAATTCGGAGTTCGGAACTCGGAATTCCAAATTCGGAATTCAGAATTCAGAATTTAGAATTTGGAATTCGGAATTCGGAATTCCGAATTCCGAATTCGGAACTTGATACTCGGAATTCGGAATTTGAAATTGGAAATTCTGGACTCGGAATTCGGATTTCGCTATTCGGTATTCATAATTTGGATTTCGGAATTCGAAACTCAGAATTCGGAATTCGGACGTCGGAACTCGGAACTCGAAATTCAAAATTCAAAATTCGAAATTCGAAATTTGAAATTTGAAATTTGAAATTCGGAAATCGGAATTTGGAATTTGGAATTTGAAATTTGAAATTCTGGACTCGGAACTCGGAATTCGGACTCGGAATTTGAAATTCAGGACTCGGAATTCGGAATTCGGAATTCGGAATTCGGAATTTGGAATTGTGGACTCGGAACTCGGAATTCGGACTCGGAATTTGAAATCCGGGACTTGGCAATGGGAATTCGAAATTTGGGACTCAGAACTCGGAATTCAGAATTCGGTATTCGGAACTTGATATTCGGAATTCGGAACTTGGAATTCGGAATTCGGAATTTGAAATTCTGGACTCGGAACTCGGAATTTGGAATTTGGAATTTGGAATTTGGAATTTGGAATTTGGAATTCGGAATTTGGAATTTGGAATTCGGAATTTGAAATTTGAAATTCTGGAATCGGAACTCGGAATTTGGAATTTGGAATTCATAATTTGGAATTCGGAATTCGGAACTCGGAATTCGAAATTCGAAATTCGGAAATCAGAATTCAGAATTCGGAATTCAGAACTCGGAATTCAGAATTCGGAATTTGAAATTCGGAAATTGTAATTTGGAATTTGAAATTTGAAATGGTGGACTCGGAACTCGGAATTTGGACTCAGAATTTTTAAATTCGGGACTCGGAATTCGGAATTCGGAAATCGGAACTCAGAACTCGGAATTTGGAATTTGGAATTTGACATTTGAAATTCTGGACTCGGAACTCGGAATTCGGACTCGGAATTTGAAATTCGGGACTCGGAATTCAGAATTCGGAATTCGGAATTTGAAATTCAGCAATCAGAATTCAGAATTCAGAATTCAGAATTCCGAATTCCGAATTCCGAATTCGGAATTTGGATCTCGGAACTCGGAACTTGGAACTCGGAACTCGAAATTCAGAATTCCGAATTCGGATCTCGGAACTCGGAACTCGGAACTCGGAACTCGGAACTCGGAATTCGGAATTTGGAATTTGGAATTTGACATTTGAAATTCGGGACTCGGAATTCAGAATTCGGAATTCGGAATTTGAAATTCAGAAATCAGAATTCAGAATTCAGAATTCAGAATTCAGAATTCCGAATTCCGAATTCCGAATTTGGAATTTGGATCTCGGAACTCGGAACTCGGAACTCGGAATTCGGAATTCGGAATTCGGAACTCGGAATTCGAAACTTGATATTCAGAATTCGGCACTCGGAACTCGGAATTTGGAATTCGGAATTCGGAATTTGGAATTCGGGACTCGGAACTCGGAACTCGAAATTCAAAATTCGAAATTTGAAATTTGAAATTCGGAAATCGGAATTTGGAATTTGGAATTTGGAATTTGAAATTTGAAATTTGAAATTCTGGACTCAGAACTCGGAATTCGGACTCGGAATTCGAAATTCAGAAATCAGAATTCAGAATTCAGAATTCGGAATTCGGAATTTGGATCTCGGAACTCGGAACTCGGAACTCGGAATTCGGAATTCGGAAATTGGATTTCATAACTCGGAATTCGGAATTCAGAACTCGGAACTTAGAACTCGGAACTCAGAACTCGGAACTTGGAACTTGGAACTTGGAACTCGGAACTCGGAATGCGAAATTCGAAATTTGAAATTCAGAAATTGTAATTCAGAATTTGAAATTTGAAATTCGGGACTCGGAATTCGGAATTCGGAATTCGGAATTCGGAATTCAGAAATCAGAATTCAGAATTCAGAATTCGGAATTTGGAATTCGGAATTTGGATCTCGGAACTCGGAACTCGAAACTCGCAATTCGAAATTCAGAAATTGGAATTTGGAATTCGGAATTCGGAATTCGGAATTCGGAATTTGAAATTTGAAATTCTGGACTCGGAACTCGGAATTTGGAATTTGGAATTCATAATTTGGAATTCGGAATTCGGAATTTGGAATTCGGAACTCGGAATTCGAAATTTGAAATTCAGAAATCAGAATTCGGAATTCGGAATTCGGAATTCGGAATTCGGAATTCGGAATTCGGAGTTCGGAACTCGGAATTCCAAATTCGGAATTCAGAATTCAGAATTTAGAATTTGGAATTCGGAATTCGGAATTCCGAATTCCGAATTCGGAACTTGATACTCGGAATTCGGAATTTGAAATTGGAAATTCTGGACTCGGAATTCGGATTTCGCTATTCGGTATTCATAATTTGGATTTCGGAATTCGGAATTCGAAACTCAGAATTCGGAATTCGGACGTCGGAACTCGGAACTCGAAATTCAAAATTTGAAATTCGAAATTCGAAATTCGAAATTCGAAATTTGAAATTCAGAAATCGGAATTTGGAATTTGGAATTTGAAATTGTGGACTCGGAACTCGGAATTTGGACTCGGAATTTGAAATTCGGGACTCGGAATTCGGAATTCAGAAATCGGAACTCAGAACTCGGAATTTGGAATTTGGAATTTGACATTTGAAATTCTGGACTCGGAACTCGGAATTCGGACTCGGAATTTGAAATTCGGGACTCGGAATTCAGAATTCGGAATTCGGAATTTGAAATTCAGAAATCAGAATTCAGAATTCAGAATTCAGAATTCCGAATTCCGAATTCCGAATTCCGAATTTGGATCTCGGAACTCGGAACTCGGAACTCGGAACTCGGAATTCAGAATTCCGAATTCGGATCTCGGAACTCGGAACTCGGAACTCGGAACTCGGAACTCGGAATTCGGAATTTGGAATTTGGAATTTGACATTTGAAATTCGGGACTCGGAATTCAGAATTCGGAATTCGGAATTTGAAATTCAGAAATCAGAATTCAGAATTCAGAATTCAGAATTCAGAATTCCGAATTCCGAATTCCGAATTCGGAATTTGGATCTCGGAACTCGGAACTCGGAACTCGGAATTCGGAATTCGGAATTCGGAACTCGGAATTCGAAACTTGATATTCAGAATTCGGCACTCGGAACTCGGAATTTGGAATTCGGAATTCGGAATTTGGAATTCGGGACTCGGAACTCGGAACTCGAAATTCAAAATTCGAAATTCGAAATTCGAAATTTGAAATTTGAAATTCGGAAATCGGAATTTGGAATTTGGAATTTGGAATTTGAAATTTGAAATTTGAAATTCTGGACTCAGAACTCGGAATTCGGACTCGGAATTCGAAATTCAGAAATCAGAATTCAGAATTCAGAATTCGGAATTCGGAATTTGGATCTCGGAACTCGGAACTCGGAACTCGGAATTCGGAATTCGGAAATTGGATTTCATAACTCGGAATTCGGAATTCAGAACTCGGAACTTAGAACTCGGAACTCAGAACTCGGAACTTGGAACTTGGAACTTGGAACTCGGAACTCGGAATGCGAAATTCGAAATTTGAAATTCAGAAATTGTAATTCAGAATTTGAAATTTGAAATTCGGGACTCGGAATTCGGAATTCGGAATTCGGAATTCGGAATTCAGAAATCAGAATTCAGAATTCAGAATTCGGAATTCGGAATTCGGAATTTGGATCTCGGAACTCGGAACTCGAAACTCGAAATTCGAAATTCAGAAATTGGAATTTGGAATTCGGAATTCGGAATTCGGAATTCGGAATTTGAAATTTGAAATTCTGGACTCGGAACTCGGAATTTGGAATTTGGAATTCATAATTTGGAATTCGGAATTCGGAATTTGGAATTCGGAACTCGGAATTCGAAATTTGAAATTCAGAAATCAGAATTCGGAATTCGGAATTCGGAATTCGGAATTCGGAATTCGGAATTCGGAGTTCGGAACTCGGAATTCCAAATTCGGAATTCAGAATTCAGAATTTAGAATTTGGAATTCGGAATTCGGAATTCCGAATTCCGAATTCGGAACTTGATACTCGGAATTCGGAATTTGAAATTGGAAATTCTGGACTCGGAATTCGGATTTCGCTATTCGGTATTCATAATTTGGATTTCGGAATTCGGAATTCGAAACTCAGAATTCGGAATTCGGACGTCGGAACTCGGAACTCGAAATTCAAAATTCAAAATTCGAAATTTGAAATTCGAAATTCGAAATTCGAAATTTGAAATTCAGAAATCGGAATTTGGAATTTGGAATTTGAAATTTGAAATTCTGGACTCGGAACTCAGAATTCGGACTCGGAATTTGAAATTCGGGACTCGGAATTCGGAATTCGGAATTCGGAATTTGAAATTCGGAAATCAGAATTCAGAATTCAGAATTCAGAACTCGGAATTCAGAATTCGGAATTTGAAATTCGGAAATTGTAATTCGGAATTTGAAATTTGAAATGGTGGACTCGGAACTCGGAATTTGGACTCAGAATTTTTAAATTCGGGACTCGGAATTCGGAATTTGGAATTTGGAATTTGGAATTTGGAATTTGACATTTGAAATTCTGGACTCGGAAGTCGGAAGTCGGAATTCGGTATTCATAATTTGGAATTCGGAATTTGGAATTCGAAACTCAGAATTCGGAATTCGGACGTCGGAACTCGAAACTTGATATTCAGAATTCGGCAGTCGGAACTCGGAATTTGGAATTCGGAATTCGGAATTCGGGACTCGGAACTCGGAACTCGAAATTCGGAATTCGGAATTTGAAATTTGAAATTTGAAATTTGAAATTCTGGACTCGGAACTCAGAATTCGGACTCGGAATTTGAAATTCGGGACTCGGAATTCGGAATTCGGAACTTGATATGTGGAACTCGGAATTCGGAACTCGGAATTCGAAATTCGGAAATCAGAAATTAGAATTCAGAATTCAGAATTCGGAATTCGGAATTCGGAATTCGGAATTCGGAATACGGAACTCGGAACTCAGAATTCGGAATTCAGAATTCAAAATTTGAAATTCTGGACTTGGAACTTGGAATTCGGACTCGGAATTTGAAATTCGGGACTCGGAATTCAGAATTCGGACATCGGAACTCAGAACTCGGAATTTGGAATTCAGAACTCGGAATTCCGAATTCGGAATTCGGAATTCGGAACTCGGAATTCAGAATTCAGAATTCGGATCTCGGAACTCGGAACTCGGAACTCGGAACTCAGAATTTGGAATTTGGAATTTGAAATTTGAAATTTGAAATTGTGGACTCGGAACTCAGAATTTGTTCTCGGAATTTGAAATTCGGGACTCGGAATTCGGAATTCGGAAATCGGAACTCAGAACTCGGAATTCGGAATTCAGAACTCGGAATTCAGAATTCGGAATTCGGAATTCGGAATTCAGAACTCAGACTCGGAACTCGGAACTCGGAACTCGGAACTCGGAATTCAGAATTCCGAATTCGGATCTCGGAACTCGGAACTCGGAACTCGGAACTCGGAACTCGGAATTCGGAATTTGGAATTTGGAGTTTGACATTTGAAATTCTGGACTCGGAACTCGGAATTCGGACTCGGAATTTGAAATTCGGTACTCGGAATTCAGAATTCGGAATTCGGAATTTGAAATTCAGAAATCAGAATTCAGAATTCAGAATTCAGAATTCTGAATTCCGAATTCCGAATTCGGAATTTGGATCTCGGAACTCGGAACTCGGAATTCGGAATTCGGAATTCGGAACTCGGAATTCAGAATTCAGAATTCAAAATTTGAAATTCTGGACTTGGAACTTGGAATTCGGACTCGGAATTTGGAATTCGGAATTCGGAATTCGAAACTTGATATTCAGAATTCGGCACTCGGAACTCGGAATTTGGAACTCGAAATTCAAAATTCGAAATTCGAAATTTGAAATTCGGAAATCGGAATTTGGAATTTGGAATTTGGAATTTGAAATTTGAAATTTGAAATTCTGGACTCAGAACTCGGAATTCGGACTCGGAATTCGAAATTCAGAAATCAGAATTCAGAATTCAGAATTCGGAATTCGGAATTTGGATCTCGGAACTCGGAACTCGGAACTCGGAATTCGGAATTCGGAAATTGGATTTCATAACTCGGAATTCGGAATTCAGAACTCGGAACTTAGAACTCGGAACTCAGAACTCGGAACTTGGAACTTGGAACTTGGAACTCGGAACTCGGAATGCGAAATTCGAAATTTGAAATTCAGAAATTGTAATTCAGAATTTGAAATTTGAAATTCTGGACTCGGAACTCGGAATTCGGACTCGGAATTTGAAATTCGGGACTCGGAATTCGGAATTCGGAATTCGGAATTCGGAATTCAGAAATCAGAATTCAGAATTCAGAATTCAGAATTCAGAATTCGGAATTCGGAATTCGGAATTTGGATCTCGGAACTCGGAACTCGAAACTCGGAACTCGGAACTCGGAACTCGGAATTCGGAATTTGAAATTTGAAATTTGAAATTTGAAATTCTGGACTCGGAACTCAGAATTCGGACTCGGAATTTGAAATTCGGGACTCGAAATTCGGAATTCGGAACTTGATATTTGGAACTCGGAACTCGGAACTCGAAATTCGAAATTCAGAAATTGGAATTTGGAATTCGGAATTCGGAATTCGGAATTCGGAATTCGGAATTTGAAATTTGAAATTCTGGACTCGGAACTCGGAATTTGGAATTTGGAATTCATAATTTGGAATTCGGAATTCGGAATTTGGAATTCAGAACTCGGAATTCGAAATTTGAAATTCGGAAATCAGAATTCGGAATTCGGAATTCGGAATTCGGAATTCGGAATTCGGAATTCGGAGTTCGGAACTCGGAATTCCAAATTCGGAATTCAGAATTCAGAATTTAGAATTTGGAATTCGGAATTCGGAATTCCGAATTCCGAATTCGGAACTTGATACTCGGAATTCGGAATTTGAAATTGGAAATTCTGGACTCGGAATTCGGATTTCGCTATTCGGTATTCATAATTTGGATTTCGGAATTCGGAATTCGAAACTCAGAATTCGGAATTTGGACGTCGGAACTCGGAACTCGAAATTCAAAATTCAAAATTCGAAATTCAAAATTTGAAATTCGAAATTTGAAATTCGGAAATCGGAATTTGGAATTTGGAATTTGAAATTTGAAATTCTGGACTCGGAACTCGGAATTCGGACTCGGAATTTGAAATTCGGGACTCGGAATTCGGAATTCGGAATTCGGAATTTGAAATTCGGAAATCAGAATTCAGAATTCAGAATTCAGAACTCGGAATTCAGAATTTGGAATTTGAAATTCGGAAATTGTAATTTGGAATTTGAAATTTGAAATGGTGGACTCGGAACTCGGAATTTGGACTCAGAATTTTTAAATTCGGGACTCGGAATTCGGAATTTGGAATTTGGAATTTGGAATTTGGAATTTGACATTTGAAATTCTGGACTCGGAAGTCGGAAGTCGGAATTCGGTATTCATAATTTGGAATTCGGAATTTGGAATTCGAAACTCCGAATTCGGAATTCGGACGTCGGAACTCGAAACTTGATATTCAGAATTCGGCAGTCGGAACTCGGAATTTGGAATTCGGAATTCGGAATTCGGGACTCGGAACTCGGAACTCGAAATTCGGAATTCGGAATTTGAAATTTGAAATTTGAAATTCTGGACTCGGAACTCAGAATTCGGACTCGGAATTTGAAATTCGGGACTCGGAATTCGGAATTCGGAACTTGATATGTGGAACTCGGAATTCGGAACTCGGAATTCGAAATTCGGAAATCAGAAATTAGAATTCAGAATTCAGAATTCGGAATTCGGAATTCGGAATTCGGAATTCGGAATACGGAACTCGGAACTCAGAATTCGGAATTCAGAATTCAAAATTTGAAATTCTGGACTTGGAACTTGGAATTCGGACTCGGAATTTGAAATTCGGGACTCGGAATTCAGAATTCGGACATCGGAACTCAGAACTCGGAATTTGGAATTCAGAACTCGGAATTCCGAATTCGGAATTCGGAATTCGGAATTCGGAATTCAGAACTCAGACTCGGAACTCGGAACTCGGAACTCGGAACTCGGAATTCAGAATTCAGAATTCGGATCTCGGAACTCGGAACTCGGAACTCGGAACTCGGAATTCGGAATTTGGAATTTGAAATTTGAAATTTGAAATTGTGGACTCGGAACTCAGAATTTGTTCTCGGAATTTGAAATTCGGGACTCGGAATTCGGAATTCGGAAATCGGAACTCAGAACTCGGAATTCGGAATTCAGAACTCGGAATTCAGAATTCGGAATTCGGAATTCGGAATTCAGAACTCAGACTCGGAACTCGGAACTCGGAACTCGGAACTCGGAATTCAGAATTCCGAATTCGGATCTCGGAACTCGGAACTCGGAACTCGGAACTCGGAACTCGGAATTCAGAATTCGGAATTCGGAATTTGAAATTCAGAAATCAGAATTCAGAATTCAGAATTCAGAATTCTGAATTCCAAATTCCGAATTCGGAATTTGGATCTCGGAACTCGGAACTCTGAATTCGGAATTCGGAATTCGGAACTCGGAATTCAGAATTCAGAATTCAAAATTTGAAATTCTGGACTTGGAACTTGGAATTCGGACTCGGAATTTGGAATTCGGAATTCGGAATTCGAAACTTGATATTCAGAATTCGGCACTCGGAACTCGGAATTTGGAATTCGGAATTCGGAATTTGGAATTCGGGACTCGGAACTCGGAACTCGAAATTCAAAATTCGAAATTCGAAATTTGAAATTCGGAAATCGGAATTTGGAATTTGGAATTTGGAATTTGAAATTTGAAATTTGAAATTCTGGACTCAGAACTCGGAATTCGGACTCGGAATTCGAAATTCAGAAATCAGAATTCAGAATTCAGAATTCGGAATTCGGAATTTGGATCTCGGAACTCGGAACTCGGAACTCGGAATTCGGAATTCGGAAATTGGATTTCATAACTCGGAATTCGGAATTCAGAACTCGGAACTTAGAACTCGGAACTCAGAACTCGGAACTTGGAACTTGGAACTTGGAACTCGGAACTCGGAATGCGAAATTCGAAATTTGAAATTCAGAAATTGTAATTCAGAATTTGAAATTTGAAATTCTGGACTCGGAACTCGGAATTCGGACTCGGAATTTGAAATTCGGGACTCGGAATTCGGAATTCGGAATTCGGAATTCGGAATTCAGAAATCAGAATTCAGAATTCAGAATTCAGAATTCGGAATTCGGAATTCGGAATTTGGATCTCGGAACTCGGAACTCGAAACTCGGAACTCGGAACTCGGAATTCGGAATTTGAAATTTGAAATTTGAAATTTGAAATTCTGGACTCGGAACTCAGAATTCGGACTCGGAATTTGAAATTCGGGACTCGGAATTCGGAATTCGGAACTTGATATTTGGAACTCGGAACTCGGAACTCGAAATTCGAAATTCAGAAATTGGAATTTGGAATTTGGAATTCGGAATTCGGAATTCGGAATTCGGAATTCGGAATTCGGAGTTCGGAACTCGGAATTCCAAATTCGGAATTCAGAATTCAGAATTTAGAATTTGGAATTCGGAATTCCGAATTCCGAATTCCGAATTCGGAACTTGATACTCGGAATTCGGAATTTGAAATTGGAAATTCTGGACTCGGAATTCGGATTTCGCTATTCGGTATTCATAATTTGGATTTCGGAATTCGGAATTCGAAACTCAGAATTCGGAATTCGGACGTCGGAACTCGGAACTCGAAATTCAAAATTCGAAATTCAAAATTCGAAATTCGAAATTTGAAATTTGAAATTTGAAATTCGGAAATCGGAATTTGGAATTTGGAATTTGAAATTTGAAATTCTGGACTCGGAACTCGGAATTCGGACTCGGAATTTGAAATTCGGGAATCGGAATTCGGAATTCGGAATTCGGAATTTGGAATTGTGGACTCGGAACTCGGAATTCGGACTCGGAATTTGAAATCCGGGACTTGGCAATGGGAATTCGGAATTTGGGACTCAGAACTCGGAATTCAGAATTCGGTATTCGGAACTTGATATTCGGAATTCGGAACTTGGAATTCGGAATTCGGAATTTGAAATTCTGGACTCGGAACTCGGAATTTGGAATTTGGAATTTGGAATTTGGAATTTGGAATTTGGAATTTGGAATTTGGAATTCGGAATTTGGAATTCGGAATTTGAAATTTGAAATTCTGGACTCGGAACTCGGAATTTGGAATTTGGAATTCATAATTTGGAATTCGGAATTCGGAACTCGGAATTCGAAATTCGAAATTCGGAAATCAGAATTCAGAATTCGGAATTCAGAACTCGGAATTCAGAATTCGGAATTTGAAATTCGGAAATTGTAATTTGGAATTTGAAATTTGAAATTCTGGACTCGGAACTCGGAATTCGGACTCGGAATTTGAAATTCGGGACTCGGAATTCAGAATTCGGAATTCGGAATTTGAAATTCAGAAATCAGAATTCAGAATTCAGAATTCAGAATTCCGAATTCCGAATTCCGAATTCGGAATTTGGATCTCGGAACTCGGAACTCGGAACTCGGAACTCGGAATTCAGAATTCCGAATTCGGATCTCGGAACTCGGAACTCGGAACTCGGAACTCGGAACACGGAACTCGGAATTCGGAATTTGGAATTTGGAATTTGACATTTGAAATTCTGGACTCGGAACTCAGAATTCGGACTCGGAATTTGAAATTCGGGACTCGGAATTCAGAATTCGGAATTCGGAATTTGAAATTCAGAAATCAGAATTCAGAATTCAGAATTCCGAATTCCGAATTCCGAATTCCGAATTCGGAATTTGGATCTCGGAACTCGGAACTCGGAATTCGGAATTCGGAATTCGGAACTCGGAATTCAGAATTCAGAATTCAAAATTTGAAATTCTGGACTTGGAACTTGGAATTCGGACTCGGAATTTGAAATTCGGAATTTGGAATTCGGAATTCGGAATTCGAAACATGATATTCAGAATTCGGCACTCGGAACTCGGAATTTGGAATTCGGAATTCGGAATTTGGAATTCGGGACTCGGAACTCGGAACTCGAAATTCAAAATTCGAAATTCGAAATTTGAAATTCGGAAATCGGAATTTGGAATTTGGAATTTGGAATTTGAAATTTGAAATTTGAAATTCTGGACTCAGAACTCGGAATTCGGACTCGGAATTCAAAATTCAGAAATCAGAATTCAGAATTCAGAATTCGGAATTCGGAATTTGGATCTCGGAACTCGGAACTCGGAACTCGAATTCGGAATTCGGAAATTGGATTTCATAACTCGGAATTCGGAATTCAGAACTCGGAACTTAGAACTCGGAACTCAGAACTCGGAACTTGGAACTTGGAACTTGGAACTCGGAACTCGGAATGCGAAATTCGAAATTTGAAATTCAGAAATTGTAATTCAGAATTTGAAATTTGAAATTCTGGACTCGGAACTCGGAATTCGGAATTCGGAATTCGGAATTCAGAAATCAGAATTCAGAATTCAGAATTCGGAATTCGGAATTCGGAATTTG
Organism: Arizona elegans; assembly: GCA_022577455.1. Lineage (NCBI taxonomy): Eukaryota > Metazoa > Chordata > Lepidosauria > Squamata > Colubridae > Arizona > Arizona elegans. Next base: position 2,241,260 of record JAKOOJ010000026.1, read on the forward strand.
GATCTCGGAACTCGGAACTCGAAACTCGGAACTCGGAACTCGGAATTCGGAATTTGAAATTTGAAATTTGAAATTTGAAATTCTGGACTCGGAACTCAGAATTCGGACTCGGAATTTGAAATTCGGGACTCGGAATTCGGAATTCGGAACTTGATATTTGGAACTCGGAACTCGGAACTCGAAATTCGAAATTCAGAAATTGGAATTTGGAATTCGGAATTCGGAATTCGGAATTCGGAATTTGAAATTTGAAATTCTGGACTCGGAACTCGGAATTTGGAATTTGGAATTCATAATTTGGAATTCGAAATTCGGAATTTGGAATTCGGAACTCGGAATTCGAAATTTGAAATTCGGAAATCAGAATTCGGAATTCGGAATTCAGAATTCGGAATTCGGAATTCGGAATTCGGAATTCGGAGTTCGGAACTCGGAATTCCAAATTCGGAATTCAGAATTCAGAATTTAGAATTTGGAATTCGGAATTTGGAATTCCGAATTCCGAATTCGGAACTTGATACTCGGAATTCGGAATTTGAAATTGGAAATTCTGGACTCGGAATTCGGATTTCGCTATTCGGTATTCATAATTTGGATTTCGAAACTCAGAATTCGGAATTCGGACGTCGGAACTCGGAACTCGAAATTCAAAATTCGAAATTCGAAATTCGAAATTCGAAATTCGAAATTCGAAATTCGAAATTTGAAATTCGGAAATCGGAATTTGGAATTTGGAATTTGAAATTTGAAATTCTGGACTCGGAACTCGGAATTCGGACTCGGAATTTGAAATTCGGGACTCGGAATTCGGAATTCGGAATTCGGAATTTGAAATTCGGAAATCAGAATTCAGAATTCAGAATTCAGAACTCGGAATTCAGAATTCGGAATTTGAAATTCGGAAATTGTAATTTGGAATTTGAAATTTGAAATGGTGGACTCGGAACTCGGAATTTGGACTCAGAATTTTTAAATTCGGGACTCGGAATTCGGAATTTGGAATTTGGAATTTGGAATTTGGAATTTGACATTTGAAATTCTGGACTCGGAAGTCGGAAGTCGGAATTCGGTATTCATAATTTGGAATTCGGAATTTGGAATTCGAAACTCAGAATTCGGAATTCGGACGTCGGAACTCGAAACTTGATATTCAGAATTCGGCAGTCGGAACTCGGAATTTGGAATTCGGAATTCGGAATTCGGGACTCGGAACTCGGAACTCGAAATTCGGAATTCGGAATTTGAAATTTGAAATTTGAAATTCTGGACTCGGAACTCAGAATTCGGACTCGGAATTTGAAATTCGGGACTCAGAATTCGGAATTCGGAACTTGATATGTGGAACTCGGAATTCGGAACTCGGAATTCGAAATTCGGAAATCAGAAATTAGAATTCAGAATTCAGAATTCGGAATTCGGAATTCGGAATTCGGAATTCGGAATACGGAACTCGGAACTCAGAATTCGGAATTCAGAATTCAAAATTTGAAATTCTGGACTTGGAACTTGGAATTCGGACTCGGAATTTGAAATTCGGGACTCGGAATTCAGAATTCGGACATCGGAACTCAGAACTCGGAATTTGGAATTCGGAATTCGGAATTCGGAATTCGGAATTCGGAATTCGGAATTCGGAATTCGGAATTCGGAATTCAGAACTCAGACTCGGAACTCGGAACTCGGAACTCGGAACTCGGAATTCAGAATTCCGAATTCGGATCTCGGAACTCGGAACTCGGAATTCGGAATTTGGAATTTTAAATTTGAAATTTGAAATTGTGGACTCGGAACTCAGAATTTGTTCTCGGAATTTGAAATTCGGGACTCGGAATTCGGAATTCGGAAATCGGAACTCAGAACTCGGAATTCGGAATTCAGAACTCGGAATTCGGAACTCGGAATTCCGAATTCCGAATTCCGAATTCAGAATTCAGAATTCCGAACTTGATATTCGGAATTTGAAATTTGAAATTTGAAATTGTGGACTCGGAACTCGGAATTTGGACTCAGAATTTGAAATTCGGGACTCCGAATTCGGAATTCGGAAATCGGAACTCAGAACTCGGAATGCGGAATTCAGATCTCGGAATTCAGAATTCGGAATTTGAAATTCGGAAATTGTAACTTGGAATTTGAAATTTGAAATTCTGGACTCGGAACTTAGAATTTGGAATTTGGAATTCATAATTTGGAATTTGGAATTCGGAACTCGGAATTCAAAATTCGGAACTTGGAACTCGGAACTCGGAACTCGGAATTCAGAATTCGGAACTCGGAATTCAGAATTCGGAATTTGAAATTTGAAATTCTGGAATCGGAAGTCGGAATTCAGAATTCAGTATTCATAATTTGGAATTCGGAATTCGGAATTCGAAACTCAGAATTCGGAATTCGGACGTCGGAACTCGGAACTTGATATTCGGAATTCGGCACTCGGAACTCGGAATTTGGAATTTGGAATTTGGAATTTGGAATTTGGAATTTGGATTTCGGTATTCGGAATTCGGAATTCGGAATTCGGAACTCGGGACTCGGGACTCGGAACTCGGAACTCGAAATTCGAAATTTGAAATTCAAAATTCAAAATTCAAAATTCAAAATTTGAAATTCGGGACTCAGAATTCGGAATTCGGAACTCGGAATTCGAAATTCGAAATTGGATATTCGGAACTCAGAACTCGGAACTCGGAACTTGGAACTTGGAACTCGGAACTCGGAATGCGAAACTCGAAATTTGAAATTCAGAAATTGTAATTCGGAATTTGAAATTTGAAATTCTGGACTCGGAACTCAGAATTTGTTCTCGGAATTTGAAATTCGGGACTCGGAATTCGGAATTCGGAAATCGGAACTCAGAACTCGGAATTCGGAATTCAGAACTCGGAATTCGGAACTCGGAATTCCGAATTCCGAATTCCGAATTCAGAATTCAGAATTCCGAACTTGATATTCGGAATTTGAAATTTGAAATTTGAAATTGTGGACTCGGAACTCGGAATTTGGACTCAGAATTTGAAATTCGGGACTCCGAATTCGGAATTCGGAAATCGGAACTCAGAACTCGGAATGCGGAATTCAGAACTCGGAATTCAGAATTCGGAATTTGAAATTCGGAAATTGTAACTTGGAATTTGAAATTTGAAATGGTGGACTCGGAACTCGGAATTTGGACTCAGAATTTTTAAATTCGGGACTCGGAATTCGGAATTTGGAATTTGGAATTTGGAATTTGGAATTTGACATTTGAAATTCTGGACTCGGAAGTCGGAAGTCGGAATTCGGTATTCATAATTTGGAATTCGGAATTTGGAATTCGAAACTCAGAATTCGGAATTCGGACGTCGGAACTCGAAACTTGATATTCAGAATTCGGCAGTCGGAACTCGGAATTTGGAATTCGGAATTCGGAATTCGGGACTCGGAACTCGGAACTCGAAATTCGGAATTCGGAATTTGAAATTTGAAATTTGAAATTCTGGACTCGGAACTCAGAATTCGGACTCGGAATTTGAAATTCGGGACTCGGAATTCGGAATTCGGAACTTGATATGTGGAACTCGGAATTCGGAACTCGGAATTCGAAATTCGGAAATCAGAAATTAGAATTCAGAATTCAGAATTCGGAATTCGGAATTCGGAATTCGGAATTCGGAATACGGAACTCGGAACTCAGAATTCGGAATTCAGAATTCAAAATTTGAAATTCTGGACTTGGAACTTGGAATTCGGACTCGGAATTTGAAATTCGGGACTCGGAATTCAGAATTCGGACATCGGAACTCAGAACTCGGAATTTGGAATTCAGAACTCGGAATTCCGAATTCGGAATTCGGAATTCGGAATTCGGAATTCGGAATTCAGAACTCAGACTCGGAACTCGGAACTCGGAACTCGGAACTCGGAATTCAGAATTCCGAATTCGGATCTCGGAACTCGGAACTCGGAATTCGGAATTTGGAATTTTAAATTTGAAATTTGAAATTGTGGACTCGGAACTCAGAATTTGTTCTCGGAATTTGAAATTCGGGACTCGGAATTCGGAATTCGGAAATCGGAACTCAGAACTCGGAATTCGGAATTCAGAACTCGGAATTCGGAACTCGGAATTCCGAATTCCGAATTCCGAATTCAGAATTCAGAATTCCGAACTTGATATTCGGAATTTGAAATTTGAAATTTGAAATTGTGGACTCGGAACTCGGAATTTGGACTCAGAATTTGAAATTCGGGACTCCGAATTCGGAATTCGGAAATCGGAACTCAGAACTCGGAATGCGGAATTCAGATCTCGGAATTCAGAATTCGGAATTTGAAATTCGGAAATTGTAACTTGGAATTTGAAATTTGAAATTCTGGACTCGGAACTTAGAATTTGGAATTTGGAATTCATAATTTGGAATTTGGAATTCGGAACTCGGAATTCAAAATTCGGAACTTGGAACTCGGAACTCGGAACTCGGAATTCAGAATTCGGAACTCGGAATTCAGAATTCGGAATTTGAAATTTGAAATTCTGGAATCGGAAGTCGGAATTCAGAATTCAGTATTCATAATTTGGAATTCGGAATTCGGAATTCGAAACTCAGAATTCGGAATTCGGACGTCGGAACTCGGAACTTGATATTCGGAATTCGGCACTCGGAACTCGGAATTTGGAATTTGGAATTTGGAATTTGGAATTTGGAATTTGGATTTCGGTATTCGGAATTCGGAATTCGGAATTCGGAACTCGGGACTCGGGACTCGGAACTCGGAACTCGAAATTCGAAATTTGAAATTCAAAATTCAAAATTCAAAATTCAAAATTTGAAATTCGGGACTCAGAATTCGGAATTCGGAACTCGGAATTCGAAATTCGAAATTGGATATTCGGAACTCAGAACTCGGAACTCGGAACTTGGAACTTGGAACTCGGAACTCGGAATGCGAAACTCGAAATTTGAAATTCAGAAATTGTAATTCGGAATTTGAAATTTGAAATTCTGGACTCGGAACTCAGAATTTGTTCTCGGAATTTGAAATTCGGGACTCGGAATTCGGAATTCGGAAATCGGAACTCAGAACTCGGAATTCGGAATTCAGAACTCGGAATTCGGAACTCGGAATTCCGAATTCCGAATTCCGAATTCAGAATTCAGAATTCCGAACTTGATATTCGGAATTTGAAATTTGAAATTTGAAATTGTGGACTCGGAACTCGGAATTTGGACTCAGAATTTGAAATTCGGGACTCCGAATTCGGAATTCGGAAATCGGAACTCAGAACTCGGAATGCGGAATTCAGAACTCGGAATTCAGAATTCGGAATTTGAAATTCGGAAATTGTAACTTGGAATTTGAAATTTGAAATTCTGGACTCGGAACTTAGAATTTGGAATTTGGAATTCATAATTTGGAATTTGGAATTCGGAACTCGGAATTCAAAATTCGGAACTCGGAACTCGGAACTCGGAATTCAGAATTCGGAACTCGGAATTCAGAATTCGGAATTTGAAATTTGAAATTCTGGAATCGGAAGTCGGAATTCGGAATTCAGTATTCATAATTTGGAATTCGGAATTCGGAATTCGAAACTCAGAATTCGGAATTCGGACGTCGGAACTCGGAACTTGATATTCGGAATTCGTCACTCGGAACTCGGAATTTGGAATTTGGAATTTGGAATTTGGAATTTGGAATTTGGATTTCGGTATTCGGAATTCGGAATTCGGAATTCGGAACTCAGGACTCGGAACTCGGAACTCGAAATTCGAAATTTGAAATTCAAAATTCGAAATTCAAAATTCAAAATTTGAAATTCGGGACTCAGAATTCGGAATTCGGAACTCGGAATTCGAAATTCGAAATTGGATATTCGGAACTCAGAACTCGGAACTCGGAACTTGGAACTTGGAACTCGGAACTCGGAATGCAAAACTCGAAATTTGAAATTCAGAAATTGTAATTCGGAATTTGAAATTTGAAATTCTGGACTCGGAACTCAGAATTTGGAATTTGGAATTCATAACTTGGAATTCGGAATTCGGAACTCGGAATTCAAAATTCGGAATTCGGAATTCGGAACTCGGAATTCGGAATTCGGAATTCGGAATTCGGAATTGTGGACTCGGAACTCGGAATTCGGACTCGGAATTTGAAATCCGGGACTCGGCACTGGGAATTCAGAATTTGGAACTCAGAACTCGGAATTCAGAATTCGGTATTCGGAACTTGATCTTCGGAATTCAGAACTTGGAACTCGGAATTCAGAATTTGGAATTCGGAACTCGGAACTCGGAACTCGGAACTCGGAATTCGGAATTTGAAATTTGAAATTTGAAATTCTGGACTCGGAACTCAGAATTCGGACTCGGAATTTGAAATTCGGGACTCGGAATTCGGAATTCGGAACTTGATATGTGGAATTCGGAATTCGGAACTCGAAATTCGAAATTCGGAATTTGAAATTCGGGACTCGGAATTCGGAATTCGGAACTTGATATTGGGAACTCGGAACTCGGAACTCGAAATTCGAAATTCGGAAATTGGAATTTGGAATTTGGAATTCAGAATTCGGAATTTGAAATTTGAAATTCTGGACTCGGAACTCGGAATTTGGAATTTGGAATTCATAATTTGGAATTTGGAATTCGGAACTCGGAATTCAAAATTCGGAACTCGGAACTCGGAACTCGGAACTCGGAATTCAGAATTCGGAACTCGGAATTCAGAATTCGGAATTTGAAATTTGAAATTCTGGAATCGGAAGTCGGAATTCGGAATTCAGTATTCATAATTTGGAATTCGGAATTCGGAATTCGAAACTCAGAATTCGGAATTCGGACGTCGGAACTCGGAACTTGATATTCGGAATTCGGCACTCGGAACTCGGAATTTGGAATTTGGAATTTGGAATTTGGAATTTGGAATTTGGAATTCGGTATTCGGAATTCGGTATTCGGAATTCGGAATTCGGAACTCGGGACTCGGAACTCGGAACTCGAAATTCGAAATTTGAAATTCAAAATTCGAAATTCAAAATTCAAAATTTGAAATTCGGGACTCAGAATTTGGAATTCGGAACTCGGAATTCGAAATTCGAAATTGGATATTCGGAACTCAGAACTCGGAACTCGGAACTTGGAACTTGGAACTCGGAACTCGGAATGCGAAACTCGAAATTTGAAATTCAGAAATTGTAATTCAGAATTTGAAATTTGAAATTCTGGACTCGGAACTCAGAATTTGGAATTTGGAATTCATAACTTGGAATTCGGAATTCGGAACTCGGAATTCAAAATTCGGAATTCGGAATTCGGAACTCGGAATTCGGAATTCGGAATTCGGAATTCGGAATTGTGGACTCGGAACTCGGAATTCGGACTCGGAATTTGAAATCCGGGACTCGGCACTGGGAATTCAGAATTTGGAACTCAGAACTCGGAATTCAGAATTCGGTATTCGGAACTTGATATTCGGAATTCAGAACTTGGAACTCGGAATTCAGAATTTGGAATTCGGAACTCGGAACTCGGAACTCGGAACTCGGAATTCGGAATTTGAAATTTGAAATTTGAAATTCTGGACTCGGAACTCAGAATTCGGACTCGGAATTTGAAATTCGGGACTCGGAATTCGGAATTCGGAACTTGATATGTGGAATTCGGAATTCGGAACTCGAAATTCGAAATTCGGAATTTGAAATTCGGGACTCGGAATTCGGAATTCGGAACTTGATATTGGGAACTCGGAACTCGGAACTCGAAATTCGAAATTCGGAAATTGGAATTTGGAATTTGGAATTCAGAATTCGGAATTTGAAATTTGAAATTCTGGACTCGGAACTCGGAATTTGGAATTTGGAATTCATAATTTGGAATTCGGAATTCGGAACTCGGAATTCAAAATTCGAAATTCGGAAATCAGAATTCAGAATTTGGAATTCGGAATTCGGAATTTGGAATTCGGAACTTGACATTCGGAATTCGGAATTTGAAATTTGAAATTCTGGACTCGGAAGTCGGAATTCGGAATTTGGTATTCATAATTTGGAATTCGGAATTCAGAATTCGAAACTCAGAATTCGGAATTCGGAAGTCGGAACTCGGAACTTGATATTCAGAATTCGGCACTCGGAACTCGGAATTTGGAATTTGGAATTTGGAATTCGGGACTCGGAACTCGGAACTCGAAATTCAAAATTCGAAATTTGAAATTCGAAATTTGAAATTCGAAATTTGAAATTCAAAATTTGAAATTCAGAATTTGGAATTTGGAATTTGGAATTTGGAATTTGGAATTTGGATTTCGGTATTCGGAATTCGGAATTCGGAATTCGGAATTCGGAATTCGGAACTCGGGACTCGGAACTCGGAACTCGAAATTCGAAATTTGAAATTCAAAATTCAAAATTCAAAATTCAAAATTTGAAATTCGGGACTCAGAATTCGGAATTCGGAACTCGGAATTCGAAATTCGAAATTGGATATTCGGAACTCAGAACTCGGAACTCGGAACTTGGAACTTGGAACTCGGAACTCGGAATGCAAAACTCGAAATTTGAAATTCAGAAATTGTAATTCGGAATTTGAAATTTGAAATTCTGGACTCGGAACTCAGAATTTGGAATTTGGAATTCAGAACTCAGACTCGGAACTCGGAACTCGGAATTCAGAATTCCGAATTCGGATCTCGGAACTCGGAACTCGGAACTCGGAATTCGGAATTTGGAATTTTAAATTTGAAATTTGAAATTGTGGACTCGGAACTCAGAATTTGTTCTCGGAATTTGAAATTCGGGACTCGGAATTCGGAATTCGGAAATCGGAACTCAGAACTCGGAATTCGGAATTCAGAACTCGGAATTCGGAACTCGGAATTCCGAATTCCGAATTCCGAATTCAGAATTCAGAATTCCGAACTTGATATTCGGAATTTGAAATTTGAAATTTGAAATTGTGGACTCGGAACTCGGAATTTGGACTCAGAATTTGAAATTCGGGACTCCGAATTCGGAATTCGGAAATCGGAACTCAGAACTCGGAATGCGGAATTCAGAACTCGGAATTCAGAATTCGGAATTTGAAATTCGGAAATTGTAACTTGGAATTTGAAATTTGAAATTCTGGACTCGGAACTTAGAATTTGGAATTTGGAATTCATAATTTGGAATTTGGAATTCGGAACTCGGAATTCAAAATTCGGAACTCGGAACTCGGAACTCGGAATTCAGAATTCGGAACTCGGAATTCAGAATTCGGAATTTGAAATTTGAAATTCTGGAATCGGAAGTCGGAATTCGGAATTCAGTATTCATAATTTGGAATTCGGAATTCGGAATTCGAAACTCAGAATTCGGAATTCGGACATCGGAACTCGGAACTTGATATTCGGAATTCGGCACTCGGAACTCGGAATTTGGAATTTGGAATTTGGAATTTGGAATTTGGAATTTGGATTTCGGTATTCGGAATTCGGAATTCGGAATTCGGAACTCGGGACTCGGAACTCGGAACTCGAAATTCGAAATTTGAAATTCAAAATTCGAAATTCCAAATTCAAAATTTGAAATTCGGGACTCAGAATTCGGAATTCGGAACTCGGAATTCGAAATTCGAAATTGGATATTCGGAACTCAGAACTCGGAACTCGGAACTTGGAACTTGGAACTCGGAACTCGGAATGCAAAACTCGAAATTTGAAATTCAGAAATTGTAATTCGGAATTTGAAATTTGAAATTCTGGACTCGGAACTCAGAATTTGGAATTTGGAATTCATAACTTGGAATTCGGAATTCGGAACTCGGAATTCAAAATTCGGAATTCGGAATTCGGAACTCGGAATTCGGAATTCGGAATTCGGAATTCGGAATTGTGGACTCGGAACTCGGAATTCGGACTCGGAATTTGAAATCCGGGACTCGGCACTGGGAATTCAGAATTTGGAACTCAGAACTCGGAATTCAGAATTCGGTATTCGGAACTTGATCTTCGGAATTCAGAACTTGGAACTCGGAATTCAGAATTTGGAATTCGGAACTCGGAACTCGGAACTCGGAACTCGGAATTCGGAATTTGAAATTTGAAATTTGAAATTCTGGACTCGGAACTCAGAATTCGGACTCGGAATTTGAAATTCGGGACTCGGAATTCGGAATTCGGAACTTGATATGTGGAATTCGGAATTCGGAACTCGAAATTCGAAATTCGGAAATCAGAATTCAGAATTCAGAATTCGGAATTCGGAATTCGGAACTCGGAATTTTGAATTCCGAATTGAGAATTCAGAATTCGGAATTCGGAATTCAGAACTCGGAACTCGGAATTCCGAATTCGGATCTCGGAACTCGGCATTCGGAATTCGGAATTTGAAATTTGAAATTCTGGACTCGGAACTCAGAATTCGGACTCGGAATTTGAAATTCGGGACTCGGAATTCGGAATTCGGAACTTGATATGTGGAATTCGGAATTCGGAACTCGAAATTTGAAATTCGGAATTTGAAATTCGGGACTCGGAATTCGGAATTCGGAACTTGATATTGGGAACTCGGAACTCGGAACTCGAAATTCGAAATTCGGAAATTGGAATTTGGAATTTGGAATTCAGAATTCGGAATTTGAAATTTGAAATTCTGGACTCGGAACTCGGAATTTGGAATTTGGAATTCATAATTTGGAATTTGGAATTCGGAACTCGGAATTCAAAATTCGGAACTCGGAACTCGGAACTCGGAACTCGGAATTCAGAATTCGGAACTCGGAATTCAGAATTCGGAATTTGAAATTTGAAATTCTGGAATCGGAAGTCGGAATTCGGAATTCAGTATTCATAATTTGGAATTCGGAATTCGGAATTCGAAACTCAGAATTCGGAATTCGGACGTCGGAACTCGGAACTTGATATTCGGAATTCGGCACTCGGAACTCGGAATTTGGAATTTGGAATTTGGAATTTGGAATTTGGAATTCGGTATTCGGAATTCGGTATTCGGAATTCGGAATTCGGAACTCGGGACTCGGAACTCGGAACTCGAAATTCGAAATTTGAAATTCAAAATTCGAAATTCAAAATTCAAAATTTGAAATTCGGGACTCAGAATTTGGAATTCGGAACTCGGAATTCGAAATTCGAAATTGGATATTCGGAACTCAGAACTCGGAACTCGGAACTTGGAACTTGGAACTCGGAACTCGGAATGCGAAACTCGAAATTTGAAATTCAGAAATTGTAATTCGGAATTTGAAATTTGAAATTCTGGACTCGGAACTCAGAATTTGGAATTTGGAATTCATAACTTGGAATTCGGAATTCGGAACTCGGAATTCAAAATTCGGAATTCGGAATTCGGAACTCGGAATTCGGAATTCGGAATTCGGAATTCGGAATTGTGGACTCGGAACTCGGAATTCGGACTCGGAATTTGAAATCCGGGACTCGGCACTGGGAATTCAGAATTTGGAACTCAGAACTCGGAATTCAGAATTCGGTATTCGGAACTTGATATTCGGAATTCAGAACTTGGAACTCGGAATTCAGAATTTGGAATTCGGAACTCGGAACTTGGAACTCGGAACTCGGAATTCGGAATTTGAAATTTGAAATTTGAAATTCTGGACTCGGAACTCAGAATTCGGACTCGGAATTTGAAATTCGGGACTCGGAATTCGGAATTCGGAACTTGATATGTGGAATTCGGAATTCGGAACTCGAAATTCGAAATTCGGAATTTGAAATTCGGGACTCGGAATTCGGAATTCGGAACTTGATATTGGGAACTCGGAACTCGGAACTCGAAATTCGAAATTCGGAAATTGGAATTTGGAATTTGGAATTCAGAATTCGGAATTTGAAATTTGAAATTCTGGACTCGGAACTCGGAATTTGGAATTTGGAATTCATAATTTGGAATTCGGAATTCGGAACTCGGAATTCAAAATTCGAAATTCGGAAATCAGAATTCAGAATTTGGAATTCGGAATTCGGAATTTGGAATTCGGAACTTGACATTCGGAATTCGGAATTTGAAATTTGAAATTCTGGACTCGGAAGTCGGAATTCGGAATTTGGTATTCATAATTTGGAATTCGGAATTCAGAATTCGAAACTCAGAATTCGGAATTCGGAAGTCGGAACTCGGAACTTGATATTCAGAATTCGGCACTCGGAACTCGGAATTTGGAATTTGGAATTTGGAATTCGGGACTCGGAACTCGGAACTCGAAATTCAAAATTCGAAATTTGAAATTCGAAATTTGAAATTCGAAATTTGAAATTCAAAATTTGAAATTCAGAATTTGGAATTTGGAATTTGGAATTTGGAATTTGGAATTTGGATTTCGGTATTCGGAATTCGGAATTCGGAATTCGGAATTCGGAATTCGGAACTCGGGACTCGGAACTCGGAACTCGAAATTCGAAATTTGAAATTCAAAATTCAAAATTCAAAATTCAAAATTTGAAATTCGGGACTCAGAATTCGGAATTCGGAACTCGGAATTCGAAATTCGAAATTGGATATTCGGAACTCAGAACTCGGAACTCGGAACTTGGAACTTGGAACTCGGAACTCGGAATGCAAAACTCGAAATTTGAAATTCAGAAATTGTAATTCGGAATTTGAAATTTGAAATTCTGGACTCGGAACTCAGAATTTGGAATTTGGAATTCAGAACTCAGACTCGGAACTCGGAACTCGGAATTCAGAATTCCGAATTCGGATCTCGGAACTCGGAACTCGGAACTCGGAATTCGGAATTTGGAATTTTAAATTTGAAATTTGAAATTGTGGACTCGGAACTCAGAATTTGTTCTCGGAATTTGAAATTCGGGACTCGGAATTCGGAATTCGGAAATCGGAACTCAGAACTCGGAATTCGGAATTCAGAACTCGGAATTCGGAACTCGGAATTCCGAATTCCGAATTCCGAATTCAGAATTCAGAATTCCGAACTTGATATTCGGAATTTGAAATTTGAAATTTGAAATTGTGGACTCGGAACTCGGAATTTGGACTCAGAATTTGAAATTCGGGACTCCGAATTCGGAATTCGGAAATCGGAACTCAGAACTCGGAATGCGGAATTCAGAACTCGGAATTCAGAATTCGGAATTTGAAATTCGGAAATTGTAACTTGGAATTTGAAATTTGAAATTCTGGACTCGGAACTTAGAATTTGGAATTTGGAATTCATAATTTGGAATTTGGAATTCGGAACTCGGAATTCAAAATTCGGAACTCGGAACTCGGAACTCGGAATTCAGAATTCGGAACTCGGAATTCAGAATTCGGAATTTGAAATTTGAAATTCTGGAATCGGAAGTCGGAATTCGGAATTCAGTATTCATAATTTGGAATTCGGAATTCGGAATTCGAAACTCAGAATTCGGAATTCGGACATCGGAACTCGGAACTTGATATTCGGAATTCGGCACTCGGAACTCGGAATTTGGAATTTGGAATTTGGAATTTGGAATTTGGAATTTGGAATTTGGATTTCGGTATTCGGAATTCGGAATTCGGAATTCGGAATTCGGAACTCGGGACTCGGAACTCGGAACTCGAAATTCGAAATTTGAAATTCAAAATTCGAAATTCAAAATTCAAAATTTGAAATTCGGGACTCAGAATTCGGAATTCGGAACTCGGAATTCGAAATTCGAAATTGGATATTCGGAACTCAGAACTCGGAACTCGGAACTTGGAACTTGGAACTCGGAACTCGGAATGCAAAACTCGAAATTTGAAATTCAGAAATTGTAATTCGGAATTTGAAATTTGAAATTCTGGACTCGGAACTCAGAATTTGGAATTTGGAATTCATAACTTGGAATTCGGAATTCGGAACTCGGAATTCAAAATTCGGAATTCGGAATTCGGAACTCGGAATTCGGAATTCGGAATTCGGAATTCGGAATTGTGGACTCGGAACTCGGAATTCGGACTCGGAATTTGAAATCCGGGACTCGGCACTGGGAATTCAGAATTTGGAACTCAGAACTCGGAATTCAGAATTCGGTATTCGGAACTTGATCTTCGGAATTCAGAACTTGGAACTCGGAATTCAGAATTTGGAATTCGGAACTCGGAACTCGGAACTCGGAACTCGGAATTCGGAATTTGAAATTTGAAATTTGAAATTCTGGACTCGGAACTCAGAATTCGGACTCGGAATTTGAAATTCGGGACTCGGAATTCGGAATTCGGAACTTGATATGTGGAATTCGGAATTCGGAACTCGAAATTCGAAATTCGGAAATCAGAATTCAGAATTCAGAATTCGGAATTCGGAATTCGGAACTCGGAATTTTGAATTCCGAATTGAGAATTCAGAATTCGGAATTCGGAATTCAGAACTCGGAACTCGGAATTCCGAATTCGGATCTCGGAACTCGGCATTCGGAATTCGGAATTTGAAATTTGAAATTCTGGACTCGGAACTCAGAATTCGGACTCGGAATTTGAAATTCGGGACTCGGAATTCGGAATTCGGAACTTGATATGTGGAATTCGGAATTCGGAACTCGAAATTTGAAATTCGGAATTTGAAATTCGGGACTCGGAATTCGGAATTCGGAACTTGATATTGGGAACTCGGAACTCGGAACTCGAAATTCGAAATTCGGAAATTGGAATTTGGAATTTGGAATTCAGAATTCGGAATTTGAAATTTGAAATTCTGGACTCGGAACTCGGAATTTGGAATTTGGAATTCATAATTTGGAATTTGGAATTCGGAACTCGGAATTCAAAATTCGGAACTCGGAACTCGGAACTCGGAACTCGGAATTCAGAATTCGGAACTCGGAATTCAGAATTCGGAATTTGAAATTTGAAATTCTGGAATCGGAAGTCGGAATTCGGAATTCAGTATTCATAATTTGGAATTCGGAATTCGGAATTCGAAACTCAGAATTCGGAATTCGGACGTCGGAACTCGGAACTTGATATTCGGAATTCGGCACTCGGAACTCGGAATTTGGAATTTGGAATTTGGAATTTGGAATTTGGAATTTGGATTTCGGTATTCGGAATTCGGAATTCGGAATTCGGAATTCGGAATTCGGAACTCGGGACTCGGAACTCGGAACTCGAAATTCGAAATTTGAAATTCAAAATTCAAAATTCAAAATTCAAAATTTGAAATTCGGGACTCAGAATTCGGAATTCGGAACTCGGAATTCGAAATTCGAAATTGGATATTCGGAACTCAGAACTCGGAACTCGGAACTTGGAACTTGGAACTCGGAACTCGGAATGCGAAACTCGAAATTTGAAATTCAGAAATTGTAATTCGGAATTTGAAATTTGAAATTCTGGACTCGGAACTCAGAATTTGGAATTTGGAATTCATAACTTGGAATTCGGAATTCGGAACTCGGAATTCAAAATTCGGAATTCGGAATTCGGAACTCGGAATTCGGAATTCGGAATTCGGAATTCGGAATTGTGGACTCGGAACTCGGAATTCGGACTCGGAATTTGAAATCCGGGACTCGGCACTGGGAATTCAGAATTTGGAACTCAGAACTCGGAATTCAGAATTCGGTATTCGGAACTTGATATTCGGAATTCAGAACTTGGAACTCGGAATTCAGAATTTGGAATTCGGAACTCGGAACTCGGAACTCGGAACTCGGAATTCGGAACTCGAAATTCGAAATTCGGAAATCAGAATTCAGAATTCAGAATTCGGAATTCGGAATTCGGAACTCGGAATTTTGAATTCCGAATTGAGAATTCAGAATTCGGAATTCGGAATTCAGAACTCGGAACTCGGAATTCCGAATTCGGATCTCGGAACTCGGCATTCGGAATTCAGAATTTGAAATTTGAAATTCTGGACTCGGAACTCAGAATTTGGACTCGGAATTTGAAATTCGGGACTCGGAATTCGGAATTCGGAACTTGATATGTGGAATTCGGAATTCGGAACTCGAAATTTGAAATTCGGAATTTGAAATTCGGGACTCGGAATTCGGAATTCGGAACTTGATATTGGGAACTCGGAACTCGGAACTCGAAATTCAAAATTCGGAAATTGGAATTTGGAATTTGGAATTCAGAATTCGGAATTTGAAATTTGAAATTCTGGACTCGGAACTCGGAATTTGGAATTTGGAATTCATAATTTGGAATTTGGAATTCGGAACTCGGAATTCAAAATTCGGAACTCGGAACTCGGAACTCGGAACTCGGAATTCAGAATTCGGAACTCGGAATTCAGAATTCGGAATTTGAAATTTGAAATTCTGGAATCGGAAGTCGGAATTCGGAATTCAGTATTCATAATTTGGAATTCGGAATTCGGAATTCGAAACTCAGAATTCGGAATTCGGACGTCGGAACTCGGAACTTGATATTCGGAATTCGGCACTCGGAACTCGGAATTTGGAATTTGGAATTTGGAATTTGGAATTTGGAATTTGGAATTCGGTATTCGGAATTCGGAATTCGGAATTCGGAATTCGGAATTCGGAATTCGGAACTCGGGACTCGGAACTCGGAACTCGAAATTCGAAATTTGAAATTCAAAATTCGAAATTCAAAATTCAAAATTTGAAATTCGGGACTCAGAATTCGGAATTCGGAACTCGGAATTCGAAATTCGAAATTGGATATTCGGAACTCAGAACTCGGAACTCGGAACTTGGAACTTGGAACTCGGAACTCGGAATGCGAAACTCGAAATTTGAAATTCAGAAATTGTAATTCGGAATTTGAAATTTGAAATTCTGGACTCGGAACTCAGAATTTGGAATTTGGAATTCATAACTTGGAATTCGGAATTCGGAACTCGGAATTCAAAATTCGGAATTCGGAATTCGGAACTCGGAATTCGGAATTCGGAATTCGGAATTCGGAATTGTGGACTCGGAACTCGGAATTCGGACTCGGAATTTGAAATCCGGGACTCGGCACTGGGAATTCAGAATTTGGAACTCAGAACTCGGAATTCAGAATTCGGTATTCGGAACTTGATATTCGGAATTCAGAACTTGGAACTCGGAATTCAGAATTTGGAATTCGGAACTCGGAACTCGGAACTCGGAACTCGGAACTCGGAATTCGGAATTTGAAATTTGAAATTTGAAATTCTGGACTCGGAACTCAGAATTCGGACTCGGAATTTGAAATTCGGGACTCGGAATTCGGAATTCGGAACTTGATATGTGGAATTCGGAATTCGGAACTCGAAATTCGAAATTCGGAATTTGAAATTCGGGACTCGGAATTCGGAATTCGGAACTTGATATTGGGAACTCGGAACTCGGAACTCGAAATTCGAAATTCGGAAATTGGAATTTGGAATTTGGAATTCAGAATTCGGAATTTGAAATTTGAAATTCTGGACTCGGAACTCGGAATTTGGAATTTGGAATTCATAATTTGGAATTCGGAATTCGGAACTCGGAATTCAAAATTCGAAATTCGGAAATCAGAATTCAGAATTTGGAATTCGGAATTCGGAATTTGGAATTCGGAACTTGACATTCGGAATTCGGAATTTGAAATTTGAAATTCTGGACTCGGAAGTCGGAATTCGGAATTTGGTATTCATAATTTGGAATTCGGAATTCAGAATTCGAAACTCAGAATTCGGAATTCGGAAGTCGGAACTCGGAACTTGATATTCAGAATTCGGCACTCGGAACTCGGAATTTGGAATTTGGAATTTGGAATTCGGGACTCGGAACTCGGAACTCGAAATTCAAAATTCGAAATTTGAAATTCGAAATTTGAAATTCGAAATTTGAAATTCAAAATTTGAAATTCAGAATTTGGAATTTGGAATTTGGAATTTGGAATTTGGAATTTGGATTTCGGTATTCGGAATTCGGAATTCGGAATTCGGAATTCGGAATTCGGAACTCGGGACTCGGAACTCGGAACTCGAAATTCGAAATTTGAAATTCAAAATTCAAAATTCAAAATTCAAAATTTGAAATTCGGGACTCAGAATTCGGAATTCGGAACTCGGAATTCGAAATTCGAAATTGGATATTCGGAACTCAGAACTCGGAACTCGGAACTTGGAACTTGGAACTCGGAACTCGGAATGCGAAACTCGAAATTTGAAATTCAGAAATTGTAATTCGGAATTTGAAATTTGAAATTCTGGACTCGGAACTCAGAATTTGGAATTTGGAATTCAGAACTCAGACTCGGAACTCGGAACTCGGAATTCAGAATTCCGAATTCGGATCTCGGAACTCGGAACTCGGAACTCGGAATTCGGAATTTGGAATTTTAAATTTGAAATTTGAAATTGTGGACTCGGAACTCAGAATTTGTTCTCGGAATTTGAAATTCGGGACTCGGAATTCGGAATTCGGAAATCGGAACTCAGAACTCGGAATTCGGAATTCAGAACTCGGAATTCGGAACTCGGAATTCCGAATTCCGAATTCCGAATTCAGAATTCAGAATTCCGAACTTGATATTCGGAATTTGAAATTTGAAATTTGAAATTGTGGACTCGGAACTCGGAATTTGGACTCAGAATTTGAAATTCGGGACTCCGAATTCGGAATTCGGAAATCGGAACTCAGAACTCGGAATGCGGAATTCAGAACTCGGAATTCAGAATTCGGAATTTGAAATTCGGAAATTGTAACTTGGAATTTGAAATTTGAAATTCTGGACTCGGAACTTAGAATTTGGAATTTGGAATTCATAATTTGGAATTTGGAATTCGGAACTCGGAATTCAAAATTCGGAACTCGGAACTCGGAACTCGGAATTCAGAATTCGGAACTCGGAATTCAGAATTCGGAATTTGAAATTTGAAATTCTGGAATCGGAAGTCGGAATTCGGAATTCAGTATTCATAATTTGGAATTCGGAATTCGGAATTCGAAACTCAGAATTCGGAATTCGGACATCGGAACTCGGAACTTGATATTCGGAATTCGGCACTCGGAACTCGGAATTTGGAATTTGGAATTTGGAATTTGGAATTTGGAATTTGGATTTCGGTATTCGGAATTCGGAATTCGGAATTCGGAACTCGGGACTCGGAACTCAGAACTCGAAATTCGAAATTTGAAATTCAAAATTCGAAATTCAAAATTCAAAATTTGAAATTCGGGACTCAGAATTCGGAATTCGGAACTCGGAATTCGAAATTCGAAATTGGATATTCGGAACTCAGAACTCGGAACTCGGAACTTGGAACTTGGAACTCGGAACTCGGAATGCAAAACTCGAAATTTGAAATTCAGAAATTGTAATTCGGAATTTGAAATTTGAAATTCTGGACTCGGAACTCAGAATTTGGAATTTGGAATTCATAACTTGGAATTCGGAATTCGGAACTCGGAATTCAAAATTCGGAATTCGGAATTCGGAACTCGGAATTCGGAATTCGGAATTCGGAATTCGGAATTGTGGACTCGGAACTCGGAATTCGGACTCGGAATTTGAAATCCGGGACTCGGCACTGGGAATTCAGAATTTGGAACTCAGAACTCGGAATTCAGAATTCGGTATTCGGAACTTGATCTTCGGAATTCAGAACTTGGAACTCGGAATTCAGAATTTGGAATTCGGAACTCGGAACTCGGAACTCGGAACTCGGAATTCGGAATTTGAAATTTGAAATTTGAAATTCTGGACTCGGAACTCAGAATTCGGACTCGGAATTTGAAATTCGGGACTCGGAATTCGGAATTCGGAACTTGATATGTGGAATTCGGAATTCGGAACTCGAAATTCGAAATTCGGAAATCAGAATTCAGAATTCAGAATTCGGAATTCGGAATTCGGAACTCGGAATTTTGAATTCCGAATTGAGAATTCAGAATTCGGAATTCGGAATTCAGAACTCGGAACTCGGAATTCCGAATTCGGATCTCGGAACTCGGCATTCGGAATTCGGAATTTGAAATTTGAAATTCTGGACTCGGAACTCAGAATTCGGACTCGGAATTTGAAATTCGGGACTCGGAATTCGGAATTCGGAACTTGATATGTGGAATTCGGAATTCGGAACTCGAAATTTGAAATTCGGAATTTGAAATTCGGGACTCGGAATTCGGAATTCGGAACTTGATATTGGGAACTCGGAACTCGGAACTCGAAATTCGAAATTCGGAAATTGGAATTTGGAATTTGGAATTCAGAATTCGGAATTTGAAATTTGAAATTCTGGACTCGGAACTCGGAATTTGGAATTTGGAATTCATAATTTGGAATTTGGAATTCGGAACTCGGAATTCAAAATTCGGAACTCGGAACTCGGAACTCGGAACTCGGAATTCAGAATTCGGAACTCGGAATTCAGAATTCGGAATTTGAAATTTGAAATTCTGGAATCGGAAGTCGGAATTCGGAATTCAGTATTCATAATTTGGAATTCGGAATTCGGAATTCGAAACTCAGAATTCGGAATTCGGACGTCGGAACTCGGAACTTGATATTCGGAATTCGGCACTCGGAACTCGGAATTTGGAATTTGGAATTTGGAATTTGGAATTTGGAATTTGGAATTCGGTATTCGGAATTCGGAATTCGGAATTCGGAATTCGGAACTCGGGACTCGGAACTCGGAACTCGAAATTCGAAATTTGAAATTCAAAATTCGAAATTCAAAATTCAAAATTTGAAATTCGGGACTCAGAATTCGGAATTCGGAACTCGGAATTCGAAATTCGAAATTGGATATTCGGAACTCAGAACTCGGAACTCGGAACTTGGAACTTGGAACTCGGAACTCGGAATGCGAAACTCGAAATTTGAAATTCAGAAATTGTAATTCGGAATTTGAAATTTGAAATTCTGGACTCGGAACTCAGAATTTGGAATTTGGAATTCATAACTTGGAATTCGGAATTCGGAACTCGGAATTCAAAATTCGGAATTCGGAATTCGGAACTCGGAATTCGGAATTCGGAATTCGGAATTCGGAATTGTGGACTCGGAACTCGGAATTCGGACTCGGAATTTGAAATCCGGGACTCGGCACTGGGAATTCAGAATTTGGAACTCAGAACTCGGAATTCAGAATTCGGTATTCGGAACTTGATATTCGGAATTCAGAACTTGGAACTCGGAATTCAGAATTTGGAATTCGGAACTCGGAACTCGGAACTCGGAACTCGGAATTCGGAATTTGAAATTTGAAATTTGAAATTCTGGACTCGGAACTCAGAATTCGGACTCGGAATTTGAAATTCGGGACTCGGAATTCGGAATTCGGAACTTGATATGTGGAATTCGGAATTCGGAACTCGAAATTCGAAATTCGGAATTTGAAATTCGGGACTCGGAATTCGGAATTCGGAACTTGATATTGGGAACTCGGAACTCGGAACTCGAAATTCGAAATTCGGAAATTGGAATTTGGAATTTGGAATTCAGAATTCGGAATTTGAAATTTGAAATTCTGGACTCGGAACTCGGAATTTGGAATTTGGAATTCATAATTTGGAATTCGGAATTCGGAACTCGGAATTCAAAATTCGAAATTCGGAAATCAGAATTCAGAATTTGGAATTCGGAATTCGGAATTTGGAATTCGGAACTTGACATTCGGAATTCGGAATTTGAAATTTGAAATTCTGGATTCGGAAGTCGGAATTCGGAATTTGGTATTCATAATTTGGAATTCGGAATTCAGAATTCGAAACTCAGAATTCGGAAGTCGGAAGTCGGAACTCGGAACTTGATATTCAGAATTCGGCACTCGGAACTCGGAATTTGGAATTTGGAATTTGGAATTCGGGACTCGGAACTCGGAACTCGAAATTCAAAATTCGAAATTTGAAATTCGAAATTTGAAATTCGAAATTTGAAATTCAAAATTTGAAATTCGGAAATCGGAATTTGGAATTTGAAATTTGAAATTTGAAATTCTGGACTCAGAACTCGGAATTCGTACTCGGAATTCGAAATTCAGAAATCAGAATTCAGAATTCAGAATTCGGAATTCGGAATTCGGAATTTGGATCTCGGAACTCGGAACTCGGAACTCGGAACTCGGAATTCGGAATTCGGAAATTGGATTTCATAACTCAGAATTCGGAATTCAGAACTCGGAACTTAGAACTCGGAACTCGGAACTCGGAACTCGGAACTCGGAATGCGAAATTCAAAATTTGAAATTCGGAAATTGTAATTCGGAATTTGAAATTTGAAATTCTGGACTCGGAACTCAGAATTTGGAATTTGGAATTCATAATTTGGAATTCGGAATTCGGAACTCGGAATTCGGAATTCGGAATTCGGAATTCGGAATTCGGAATTTGGAACTCGGAATTCCGAATTCCGATTTCCAAATTCGGAACTTGATATTCGGAATTTGAAATTTGAAATTTGAAATGGTGGACTCGGAACTCGGAATTTGGAACTTGGAACTCGGAACTCAGAACTCGGAATGCGAAATTTGAAATTTGAAATTCAGAAATTGTAATTCGGAATTTGAAATTTGAAATTCTGGACTCGGAACTCGGAATTTGGAATTTGGAATTCATAATTTGGAATTCGGAATTCGGAACTCGGAATTCGAAATTCGAAATTCGGAAATCAGAATTCAGAATTCGGAATTCGGAATTCGGAATTCGGAACTCGGAACTTGACATTCGGAATTCGGAATTTGAAATTTGAAATTCTGGACTCGGAAGTCAGAATTCGGAATTTGGTATTCATAATTTGGAATTCGGAATTCAGAATTCGAAACTCAGAATTCGGAATTCGGAAGTCGGAACTCGGAACTTGATATTCAGAATTCGGCACTCGGAACTCGGAATTTGGAATTTGGAATTTGGAATTCGGGACTCGGAACTCGGAACTCGGAACTCGAAATTCGAAATTCGAAATTCGAAATTTGAAATTCGAAATTTGAAATTCGGGACTCAGAATTCGGAATTCGGAACTCGGAATTCGAAATTCGAAATTGGATATTCGGAACTCAGAACTCGGAACTCGGAACTTGGAACTTGGAACTCGGAACTCGGAATGCGAAACTCGAAATTTGAAATTCAGAAATTGTAATTCGGAATTTGAAATTTGAAATTCTGGACTCGGAACTCAGAATTTGGAATTTGGAATTCAGAACTCGGAATTCCGAATTCGGAATTCGGAATTCGGAATTCGGAATTCAGAACTCAGACTCGGAACTCGGAACTCGGAACTCGGAACTCGGAATTCAGAATTCCGAATTCGGATCTCGGAACTCGGAACTCGGAACTCGGAATTCGGAATTTGGAATTTTAAATTTGAAATTGTGGACTCGGAACTCGGAATTTGGACTCAGAATTTGAAATTCGGGACTCCGAATTCGGAATTCGGAAATCGGAACTCAGAACTCGGAATGCGGAATTCAGAACTCGGAATTCAGAATTCGGAATTTGAAATTCGGAAATTGTAACTTGGAATTTGAAATTTGAAATTCTGGACTCGGAACTTAGAATTTGGAATTTGGAATTCATAATTTGGAATTTGGAATTCGGAACTCGGAATTCAAAATTCGGAACTCGGAACTCGGAACTCGGAATTCAGAATTCGGAACTCGGAATTCAGAATTCGGAATTTGAAATTTGAAATTCTGGAATCGGAAGTCGGAATTCGGAATTCAGTATTCATAATTTGGAATTCGGAATTCGGAATTCGAAACTCAGAATTCGGAATTCGGACATCGGAACTCGGAACTTGATATTCGGAATTCGGCACTCGGAACTCGGAATTTGGAATTTGGAATTTGGAATTTGGAATTTGGAATTTGGATTTCGGTATTCGGAATTCGGAATTCGGAATTCGGAACTCGGGACTCGGAACTCAGAACTCGAAATTCGAAATTTGAAATTCAAAATTCGAAATTCAAAATTCAAAATTTGAAATTCGGGACTCAGAATTCGGAATTCGGAACTCGGAATTCGAAATTCGAAATTGGATATTCGGAACTCAGAACTCGGAACTCGGAACTTGGAACTTGGAACTCGGAACTCGGAATGCAAAACTCGAAATTTGAAATTCAGAAATTGTAATTCGGAATTTGAAATTTGAAATTCTGGACTCGGAACTCAGAATTTGGAATTTGGAATTCATAACTTGGAATTCGGAATTCGGAACTCGGAATTCAAAATTCGGAATTCGGAATTCGGAACTCGGAATTCGGAATTCGGAATTCGGAATTCGGAATTGTGGACTCGGAACTCGGAATTCGGACTCGGAATTTGAAATCCGGGACTCGGCACTGGGAATTCAGAATTTGGAACTCAGAACTCGGAATTCAGAATTCGGTATTCGGAACTTGATCTTCGGAATTCAGAACTTGGAACTCGGAATTCAGAATTTGGAATTCGGAACTCGGAACTCGGAACTCGGAACTCGGAATTCGGAATTTGAAATTTGAAATTTGAAATTCTGGACTCGGAACTCAGAATTCGGACTCGGAATTTGAAATTCGGGACTCGGAATTCGGAATTCGGAACTTGATATGTGGAATTCGGAATTCGGAACTCGAAATTCGAAATTCGGAAATCAGAATTCAGAATTCAGAATTCGGAATTCGGAATTCGGAACTCGGAATTTTGAATTCCGAATTGAGAATTCAGAATTCGGAATTCGGAATTCAGAACTCGGAACTCGGAATTCCGAATTCGGATCTCGGAACTCGGCATTCGGAATTCGGAATTTGAAATTTGAAATTCTGGACTCGGAACTCAGAATTCGGACTCGGAATTTGAAATTCGGGACTCGGAATTCGGAATTCGGAACTTGATATGTGGAATTCGGAATTCGGAACTCGAAATTTGAAATTCGGAATTTGAAATTCGGGACTCGGAATTCGGAATTCGGAACTTGATATTGGGAACTCGGAACTCGGAACTCGAAATTCGAAATTCGGAAATTGGAATTTGGAATTTGGAATTCAGAATTCGGAATTTGAAATTTGAAATTCTGGACTCGGAACTCGGAATTTGGAATTTGGAATTCATAATTTGGAATTTGGAATTCGGAACTCGGAATTCAAAATTCGGAACTCGGAACTCGGAACTCGGAACTCGGAATTCAGAATTCGGAACTCGGAATTCAGAATTCGGAATTTGAAATTTGAAATTCTGGAATCGGAAGTCGGAATTCGGAATTCAGTATTCATAATTTGGAATTCGGAATTCGGAATTCGAAACTCAGAATTCGGAATTCGGACGTCGGAACTCGGAACTTGATATTCGGAATTCGGCACTCGGAACTCGGAATTTGGAATTTGGAATTTGGAATTTGGAATTTGGAATTTGGAATTCGGTATTCGGAATTCGGTATTCGGAATTCGGAATTCGGAACTCGGGACTCGGAACTCGGAACTCGAAATTCGAAATTTGAAATTCAAAATTCGAAATTCAAAATTCAAAATTTGAAATTCGGGACTCAGAATTTGGAATTCGGAACTCGGAATTCGAAATTCGAAATTGGATATTCGGAACTCAGAACTCGGAACTCGGAACTTGGAACTTGGAACTCGGAACTCGGAATGCGAAACTCGAAATTTGAAATTCAGAAATTGTAATTCGGAATTTGAAATTTGAAATTCTGGACTCGGAACTCAGAATTTGGAATTTGGAATTCATAACTTGGAATTCGGAATTCGGAACTCGGAATTCAAAATTCGGAATTCGGAATTCGGAACTCGGAATTCGGAATTCGGAATTCGGAATTCGGAATTGTGGACTCGGAACTCGGAATTCGGACTCGGAATTTGAAATCCGGGACTCGGCACTGGGAATTCAGAATTTGGAACTCAGAACTCGGAATTCAGAATTCGGTATTCGGAACTTGATATTCGGAATTCAGAACTTGGAACTCGGAATTCAGAATTTGGAATTCGGAACTCGGAACTTGGAACTCGGAACTCGGAATTCGGAATTTGAAATTTGAAATTTGAAATTCTGGACTCGGAACTCAGAATTCGGACTCGGAATTTGAAATTCGGGACTCGGAATTCGGAATTCGGAACTTGATATGTGGAATTCGGAATTCGGAACTCGAAATTCGAAATTCGGAATTTGAAATTCGGGACTCGGAATTCGGAATTCGGAACTTGATATTGGGAACTCGGAACTCGGAACTCGAAATTCGAAATTCGGAAATTGGAATTTGGAATTTGGAATTCAGAATTCGGAATTTGAAATTTGAAATTCTGGACTCGGAACTCGGAATTTGGAATTTGGAATTCATAATTTGGAATTCGGAATTCGGAACTCGGAATTCAAAATTCGAAATTCGGAAATCAGAATTCAGAATTTGGAATTCGGAATTCGGAATTTGGAATTCGGAACTTGACATTCGGAATTCGGAATTTGAAATTTGAAATTCTGGACTCGGAAGTCGGAATTCGGAATTTGGTATTCATAATTTGGAATTCGGAATTCAGAATTCGAAACTCAGAATTCGGAATTCGGAAGTCGGAACTCGGAACTTGATATTCAGAATTCGGCACTCGGAACTCGGAATTTGGAATTTGGAATTTGGAATTCGGGACTCGGAACTCGGAACTCGAAATTCAAAATTCGAAATTTGAAATTCGAAATTTGAAATTCGAAATTTGAAATTCAAAATTTGAAATTCAGAATTTGGAATTTGGAATTTGGAATTTGGAATTTGGAATTTGGATTTCGGTATTCGGAATTCGGAATTCGGAATTCGGAATTCGGAATTCGGAACTCGGGACTCGGAACTCGGAACTCGAAATTCGAAATTTGAAATTCAAAATTCAAAATTCAAAATTCAAAATTTGAAATTCGGGACTCAGAATTCGGAATTCGGAACTCGGAATTCGAAATTCGAAATTGGATATTCGGAACTCAGAACTCGGAACTCGGAACTTGGAACTTGGAACTCGGAACTCGGAATGCAAAACTCGAAATTTGAAATTCAGAAATTGTAATTCGGAATTTGAAATTTGAAATTCTGGACTCGGAACTCAGAATTTGGAATTTGGAATTCATAACTTGGAACTCGGAATTCGGAACTCGGAATTCGGAATTGTGGACTCGGAACTCGGAATTCGGACTCGGAATTTGAAATCCGGGACTTGGCAATGGGAATTCGGAATTTGGGACTCAGAACTCGGAATTCAGAATTCGGTATTCGGAACTTGATATTCGGAATTCGGAACTTGGAATTCGGAATTCGGAATTTGAAATTCTGGACTCGGAACTCGGAATTTGGAATTTGGAATTTGGAATTCGGAATTTGGAATTCGGAATTTGGAATTCGGAATTTGAAATTTGAAATTCTGGACTCGGAACTCGGAATTTGGCATTTGGAATTCATAATTTGGAATTCGGAATTCGGAACTCGGAATTCGAAATTCGAAATTCGGAAATCAGAATTCAGAATTCGGAATTCAGAACTCGGAATTCAGAATTCGGAATTTGAAATTCGGAAATTATAATTTGGAATTTGAAATTTGAAATGGTGGACTCGGAACTCGGAATTTGGACTCAGAATTTTTAAATTCGGGACTCGGAATTCAGAATTCGGGACTCGGAATTCAGAATTCGGAATTTGAAATTTGAAATTCTGGAATCGGAAGTCGGAATTCGGAATTCGGTATTCATAATTTGGAATTCGGAATTCAGAATTCGAAACTCAGAATTCGGAATTCGGACGTCGGAACTCGGAACTTGATATTCGGAATTCGGAATTCGGAATTCGGAATTGTGGACTCGGAACTCGGAATTCGGACTCGGAATTTGAAATCCGGGACTCGGCACTGGGAATTCGGAATTTGGAACTCAGAACTCGGAATTCAGAATTCGGTATTCAGAACTTGATATTCGGAATTCGGAACTTGGAATTCGGAATTCGGAATTCGGAATTTGAAATTTGAAATTCTGGACTTGGAACTCGGAATTCGGAATTTGGAATTCGGAATTCGGAATTCGGAATACGGAACTCGGAATTCGGAATTCAGAATTCAAAATTTGAAATTCTGGACTTGGAACTTGGAATTCGGACTCGGAATTGGAAATTCTGGACTCGGAACTCGGAATTTGGAATTTGGAATTCAGAATTCAGAATTCGGAATTCGGAACTCGGAATTCGAAATTTGGAAATCAGAATTCAGAATTTGGAATTCGGAATTCGGAACTCGGAATTCCGAATTCAGAATTCAGAATTCAGAATTCAGAATTCCGAACTTGATATTCGGAATTTGAAATTTGAAATTTGAAATTGTGGACTCGGAACTCGGAATTTGGACTCAGAATTTGAAATTCGGGACTCGGAATTCGGAATTCGGAAATCGGAACTCAGAACTCGGAATGCGGAATTCAGAACTCGGAATTCAGAATTCGGAATTTGAAATTCGGAAATTGTAACTTGGAATTTGAAATTTGAAATTCTGGACTCGGAACTTAGAATTTGGAATTTGGAATTCATAATTTGGAATTTGGAATTCGGAACTCGGAATTCAAAATTCGGAACTCGGAACTCGGAACTCGGAACTCGGAATTCAGAATTCGGAACTCGGAATTCAGAATTCGGAATTTGAAATTTGAAATTCTGGAATCGGAAGTCGGAATTCGGAATTCAGTATTCATAATTTGGAATTCGGAATTCGGAATTGGAAACTCAGAATTCGGAATTCGGACGTCGGAACTCGGAACTTGATATTCGGAATTCGGCACTCGGAACTCGGAATTTGGAATTTGGAATTTGGAATTTGGAATTTGGAATTTGGAATTTGGAATTTGGAATTTGGAATACGGAATTCGGAATTCGGAATTCGGAATTCGGAACTCGGGACTCGGAACTCGGAACTCAAAATTTGAAATTTGAAATTCAAAATTCAAAATTCAAAATTCAAAATTCGAAATTTGAAATTCGGGTCTCGGAATTCGGAATTCGGAACTCGGAATTCGAAATTCGAAATTGGAAATTCAGAACTCAGAACTCGGAACTCGGAACTTGGAACTTGGAACTCGGAACTCGGAACTCGGAATGCGAAATTCGAAATTTGAAATTCAGAAATTGTAATTCGGAATTTGAAATTTGAAATTCTGGACTCGGAACTCAGAATTTGGAATTTGGAATTCATAACTTGGAATTCGGAATTCGGAACTCGGAATTCAAAATTCAGAATTCGGAATTCGGAACTTGGAATTCGGAATTCGAAATTCGGAAATCAGAATTCAGAATTCAGAATTCGGAATTCGGAATTCGGAACTCGGAATTTTGAATTCCGAATTGAGAATTCAGAATTCGGAATTCGGAATTCAGAACTCGGAACTCGGAATTCCGAATTCGGATCTCGGAACTCGGCATTCGGAATTCGGAATTTGAAATTTGAAATTCTGGACTCGGAACTCAGAATTTGGACTCGGAATTTGAAATTCGGGACTCGGAATTCGGAATTCGGAACTTGATATGTGGAATTCGGAATTCGGAACTCGAAATTTGAAATTCGGAATTTGAAATTCGGGACTCGGAATTCGGAATTCGGAACTTGATATTGGGAACTCGGAACTCGGAACTCGAAATTCGAAATTCGGAAATTGGAATTTGGAATTTGGAATTCAGAATTCGGAATTTGAAATTTGAAATTCTGGACTCGGAACTCGGAATTTGGAATTTGGAATTCATAATTTGGAATTTGGAATTCGGAACTCGGAATTCAAAATTCGGAACTCGGAACTCGGAACTCGGAACTCGGAATTCAGAATTCGGAACTCGGAATTCAGAATTCGGAATTTGAAATTTGAAATTCTGGAATCGGAAGTCGGAATTCGGAATTCAGTATTCATAATTTGGAATTCGGAATTCGGAATTCGAAACTCAGAATTCGGAATTCGGACGTCGGAACTCGGAACTTGATATTCGGAATTCGGCACTCGGAACTCGGAATTTGGAATTTGGAATTTGGAATTTGGAATTTGGAATTTGGAATTCGGTATTCGGAATTCGGAATTCGGAATTCGGAATTCGGAACTCGGGACTCGGAACTCGGAACTCGAAATTCGAAATTTGAAATTCAAAATTCGAAATTCAAAATTCAAAATTTGAAATTCGGGACTCAGAATTCGGAATTCGGAACTCGGAATTCGAAATTCGAAATTGGATATTCGGAACTCAGAACTCGGAACTCGGAACTTGGAACTTGGAACTCGGAACTCGGAATGCGAAACTCGAAATTTGAAATTCAGAAATTGTAATTCGGAATTTGAAATTTGAAATTCTGGACTCGGAACTCAGAATTTGGAATTTGGAATTCATAACTTGGAATTCGGAATTCGGAACTCGGAATTCAAAATTCGGAATTCGGAATTCGGAACTCGGAATTCGGAATTCGGAATTCGGAATTCGGAATTGTGGACTCGGAACTCGGAATTCGGACTCGGAATTTGAAATCCGGGACTCGGCACTGGGAATTCAGAATTTGGAACTCAGAACTCGGAATTCAGAATTCGGTATTCGGAACTTGATATTCGGAATTCAGAACTTGGAACTCGGAATTCAGAATTTGGAATTCGGAACTCGGAACTCGGAACTCGGAACTCGGAATTCGGAATTTGAAATTTGAAATTTGAAATTCTGGACTCGGAACTCAGAATTCGGACTCGGAATTTGAAATTCGGGACTCGGAATTCGGAATTCGGAACTTGATATGTGGAATTCGGAATTCGGAACTCGAAATTCGAAATTCGGAATTTGAAATTCGGGACTCGGAATTCGGAATTCGGAACTTGATATTGGGAACTCGGAACTCGGAACTCGAAATTCGAAATTCGGAAATTGGAATTTGGAATTTGGAATTCAGAATTCGGAATTTGAAATTTGAAATTCTGGACTCGGAACTCGGAATTTGGAATTTGGAATTCATAATTTGGAATTCGGAATTCGGAACTCGGAATTCAAAATTCGAAATTCGGAAATCAGAATTCAGAATTTGGAATTCGGAATTCGGAATTTGGAATTCGGAACTTGACATTCGGAATTCGGAATTTGAAATTTGAAATTCTGGATTCGGAAGTCGGAATTCGGAATTTGGTATTCATAATTTGGAATTCGGAATTCAGAATTCGAAACTCAGAATTCGGAAGTCGGAAGTCGGAACTCGGAACTTGATATTCAGAATTCGGCACTCGGAACTCGGAATTTGGAATTTGGAATTTGGAATTCGGGACTCGGAACTCGGAACTCGAAATTCAAAATTCGAAATTTGAAATTCGAAATTTGAAATTCGAAATTTGAAATTCAAAATTTGAAATTCGGAAATCGGAATTTGGAATTTGAAATTTGAAATTTGAAATTCTGGACTCAGAACTCGGAATTCGTACTCGGAATTCGAAATTCAGAAATCAGAATTCAGAATTCAGAATTCAGAATTCGGAATTCGGAATTCGGAATTTGGATCTCGGAACTCGGAACTCGGAACTCGGAATTCGGAATTCGGAAATTGGATTTCATAACTCAGAATTCGGAATTCAGAACTCGGAACTTAGAACTCGGAACTCGGAACTCGGAACTCGGAACTCGGAATGCGAAATTCAAAATTTGAAATTCGGAAATTGTAATTCGGAATTTGAAATTTGAAATTCTGGACTCGGAACTCAGAATTTGGAATTTGGAATTCATAATTTGGAATTCGGAATTCGGAACTCGGAATTCGGAATTCGGAATTCGGAATTCGGAATTCGGAATTTGGAACTCGGAATTCCGAATTCCGATTTCCAAATTCGGAACTTGATATTCGGAATTTGAAATTTGAAATTTGAAATGGTGGACTCGGAACTCGGAATTTGGAACTTGGAACTCGGAACTCAGAACTCGGAATGCGAAATTTGAAATTTGAAATTCAGAAATTGTAATTCGGAATTTGAAATTTGAAATTCTGGACTCGGAACTCGGAATTTGGAATTTGGAATTCATAATTTGGAATTCGGAATTCGGAACTCGGAATTCGAAATTTGAAATTCGGAAATCAGAATTCAGAATTCGGAATTCGGAATTCGGAATTCGGAACTCGGAACTTGACATTCGGAATTCGGAATTTGAAATTTGAAATTCTGGACTCGGAAGTCAGAATTCGGAATTTGGTATTCATAATTTGGAATTCGGAATTCAGAATTCGAAACTCAGAATTCGGAATTCGGAAGTCGGAACTCGGAACTTGATATTCAGAATTCGGCACTCGGAACTCGGAATTTGGAATTTGGAATTTGGAATTCGGGACTCGGAACTCGGAACTCGGAACTCGAAATTCGAAATTCGAAATTCGAAATTTGAAATTTGAAATTTGAAATTCGGGACTCAGAATTCGGAATTCGGAACTCGGAATTCGAAATTCGAAATTGGATATTCGGAACTCAGAACTCGGAACTCGGAACTTGGAACTTGGAACTCGGAACCCGGAATGCGAAACTCGAAATTTGAAATTCAGAAATTGTAATTCGGAATTTGAAATTTGAAATTCTGGACTCGGAACTCAGAATTTGGAATTTGGAATTCAGAACTCGGAATTCCGAATTCGGAATTCGGAATTCGGAATTCGGAATTCAGAACTCAGACTCGGAACTCGGAACTCGGAACTCGGAACTCGGAATTCAGAATTCCGAATTCGGATCTCGGAACTCGGAACTCGGAACTCGGAATTCGGAATTTGGAATTTTAAATTTGAAATTGTGGACTCGGAACTCGGAATTTGGACTCAGAATTTGAAATTCGGGACTCCGAATTCGGAATTCGGAAATCGGAACTCAGAACTCGGAATGCGGAATTCAGAACTCGGAATTCAGAATTCGGAATTTGAAATTCGGAAATTGTAACTTGGAATTTGAAATTTGAAATTCTGGACTCGGAACTTAGAATTTGGAATTTGGAATTCATAATTTGGAATTTGGAATTCGGAACTCGGAATTCAAAATTCGGAACTCGGAACTCGGAACTCGGAATTCAGAATTCGGAACTCGGAATTCAGAATTCGGAATTTGAAATTTGAAATTCTGGAATCGGAAGTCGGAATTCAGAATTCAGTATTCATAATTTGGAATTCGGAATTCGGAATTCGAAACTCAGAATTCGGAATTCGGACATCGGAACTCGGAACTTGATATTCGGAATTCGGCACTCGGAACTCGGAATTTGGAATTTGGAATTTGGAATTTGGAATTTGGAATTTGGATTTCGGTATTCGGAACTCGGAACTCGAAATTCGAAATTTGAAATTCAAAATTCGAAATTCAAAATTCAAAATTTGAAATTCGGGACTCAGAATTCGGAATTCGGAACTCGGAATTCGAAATTCGAAATTGGATATTCGGAACTCAGAACTCGGAACTCGGAACTTGGAACTTGGAACTCGGAACTCGGAATGCAAAACTCGAAATTTGAAATTCAGAAATTGTAATTCGGAATTTGAAATTTGAAATTCTGGACTCGGAACTCAGAATTTGGAATTTGGAATTCATAACTTGGAATTCGGAATTCGGAACTCGGAATTCAAAATTCGGAATTCGGAATTCGGAACTCGGAATTCGGAATTCGGAATTCGGAATTCGGAATTGTGGACTCGGAACTCGGAATTCGGACTCGGAATTTGAAATCCGGGACTCGGCACTGGGAATTCAGAATTTGGAACTCAGAACTCGGAATTCAGAATTCGGTATTCGGAACTTGATCTTCGGAATTCAGAACTTGGAACTCGGAATTCAGAATTTGGAATTCGGAACTCGGAACTCGGAACTCGGAACTCGGAATTCGGAATTTGAAATTTGAAATTTGAAATTCTGGACTCGGAACTCAGAATTCGGACTCGGAATTTGAAATTCGGGACTCGGAATTCGGAATTCGGAACTTGATATGTGGAATTCGGAATTCGGAACTCGAAATTCGAAATTCGGAAATCAGAATTCAGAATTCAGAATTCGGAATTCGGAATTCGGAACTCGGAATTTTGAATTCCGAATTGAGAATTCAGAATTCGGAATTCGGAATTCAGAACTCGGAACTCGGAATTCCGAATTCGGATCTCGGAACTCGGCATTCGGAATTCGGAATTTGAAATTTGAAATTCTGGACTCGGAACTCAGAATTCGGACTCGGAATTTGAAATTCGGGACTCGGAATTCGGAATTCGGAACTTGATATGTGGAATTCGGAATTCGGAACTCGAAATTTGAAATTCGGAATTTGAAATTCGGGACTCGGAATTCGGAATTCGGAACTTGATATTGGGAACTCGGAACTCGGAACTCGAAATTCGAAATTCGGAAATTGGAATTTGGAATTTGGAATTCAGAATTCGGAATTTGAAATTTGAAATTCTGGACTCGGAACTCGGAATTTGGAATTTGGAATTCATAATTTGGAATTTGGAATTCGGAACTCGGAATTCAAAATTCGGAACTCGGAACTCGGAACTCGGAACTCGGAATTCAGAATTCGGAACTCGGAATTCAGAATTCGGAATTTGAAATTTGAAATTCTGGAATCGGAAGTCGGAATTCAGAATTCGGTATTCATAATTTGGAATTCGGAATTCGGAATTCGAAACTCAGAATTCGGAATTCGGACGTCGGAACTCGGAACTTGATATTCGGAATTCGGCACTCGGAACTCGGAATTTGGAATTTGGAATTTGGAATTTGGAATTTGGAATTTGGAATTCGGTATTCGGAATTCGGAATTCAGAATTCGGAATTCGGAACTCGGGACTCGGAACTCGGAACTCGAAATTCGAAATTTGAAATTCAAAATTCGAAATTCAAAATTCAAAATTTGAAATTCGGGACTCAGAATTCGGAATTCGGAACTCGGAATTCGAAATTCGAAATTGGATATTCGGAACTCAGAACTCGGAACTCGGAACTTGGAACTTGGAACTCGGAACTCGGAATGCGAAACTCGAAATTTGAAATTCAGAAATTGTAATTCGGAATTTGAAATTTGAAATTCTGGACTCGGAACTCAGAATTTGGAATTTGGAATTCATAACTTGGAATTCGGAATTCGGAACTCGGAATTCAAAATTCGGAATTCGGAATTCGGAACTCGGAATTCGGAATTCGGAATTCGGAATTCGGAATTGTGGACTCGGAACTCGGAATTCGGACTCGGAATTTGAAATCCGGGACTCGGCACTGGGAATTCAGAATTTGGAACTCAGAACTCGGAATTCAGAATTCGGTATTCGGAACTTGATATTCGGAATTCAGAACTTGGAACTCGGAATTCAGAATTTGGAATTCGGAACTCGGAACTCGGAACTCGGAACTCGGAATTCGGAATTTGAAATTTGAAATTTGAAATTCTGGACTCGGAACTCAGAATTCGGACTCGGAATTTGAAATTCGGGACTCGGAATTCGGAATTCGGAACTTGATATTGGGAACTCGGAACTCGGAACTCGAAATTCGAAATTCGGAAATTGGAATTTGGAATTTGGAATTCAGAATTCGGAATTTGAAATTTGAAATTCTGGACTCGGAACTCGGAATTTGGAATTTGGAATTCATAATTTGGAATTCGGAATTCGGAACTCGGAATTCAAAATTCGAAATTCGGAAATCAGAATTCAGAATTTGGAATTCGGAATTCGGAATTTGGAATTCGGAACTTGACATTCGGAATTCGGAATTTGAAATTTGAAATTCTGGATTCGGAAGTCGGAATTCGGAATTTGGTATTCATAATTTGGAATTCGGAATTCAGAATTCGAAACTCAGAATTCGGAAGTCGGAAGTCGGAACTCGGAACTTGATATTCAGAATTCGGCACTCGGAACTCAGAATTTGGAATTTGGAATTTGGAATTCGGGACTCGGAACTCGGAACTCGAAATTCAAAATTCGAAATTTGAAATTTGAAATTTGAAATTCAAAATTTGAAATTCAAAATTTGAAATTCGGAAATCGGAATTTGGAATTTGAAATTTGAAATTTGAAATTCTGGACTCAGAACTCGGAATTCGTACTCGGAATTCGAAATTCAGAAATCAGAATTCAGAATTCAGAATTCAGAATTCGGAATTCGGAATTCGGAATTTGGATCTCGGAACTCGGAACTCGGAACTCGGAATTCGGAATTCGGAAATTGGATTTCATAACTCAGAATTCGGAATTCAGAACTCGGAACTTAGAACTCGGAACTCGGAACTCGGAACTCGGAACTCGGAATGCGAAATTCAAAATTTGAAATTCGGAAATTGTAATTCGGAATTTGAAATTTGAAATTCTGGACTCGGAACTCAGAATTTGGAATTTGGAATTCATAATTTGGAATTCGGAATTCGGAACTCGGAA
The DNA here is from genome assembly GCA_022577455.1 of Arizona elegans. NCBI lineage: Eukaryota > Metazoa > Chordata > Lepidosauria > Squamata > Colubridae > Arizona > Arizona elegans. The sequence continues at coordinate 2,277,481 of JAKOOJ010000026.1, forward strand.
TTCAGAATTCGGAATTCGGAATTCGGAATTCGGAATTTGGAACTCGGAATTCCGAATTCCGATTTCCAAATTCGGAACTTGATATTCGGAATTTGAAATTTGAAATTTGAAATGGTGGACTCGGAACTCGGAATTTGGAACTTGGAACTCGGAACTCAGAACTCGGAATGCGAAATTTGAAATTTGAAATTCAGAAATTGTAATTCGGAATTTGAAATTTGAAATTCTGGACTCGGAACTCGGAATTTGGAATTTGGAATTCATAATTTGGAATTTGGAATTCGGAACTCGGAATTCGAAATTCGAAATTCGGAAATCAGAATTCAGAATTCGGAATTCGGAATTCGGAATTCGGAACTCGGAACTTGACATTCGGAATTCGGAATTTGAAATTTGAAATTCTGGACTCGGAAGTCAGAATTTGGAATTTGGTATTCATAATTTGGAATTCGGAATTCAGAATTCGAAACTCAGAATTCGGAATTCGGACGTCGGAACTCGGAACTTGATATTCGGAATTCGGAATTCGGAATTCGGAATTGTGGACTCGGAACTCGGAATTCGGACTCGGAATTTGAAATCCGGGACTCGGCACTGGGAATTCGGAATTTGGAACTCAGAACTCGGAATTCAGAATTCGGTATTCAGAACTTGATATTCGGAATTCGGAACTTGGAATTCGGAATTCGGAATTCGGAATTTGAAATTTGAAATTCTGGACTTGGAACTCGGAATTCGGAATTTGGAATTCGGAATTCGGAATTCGGAATACGGAACTCGGAATTCGGAATTCAGAATTCAAAATTTGAAATTCTGGACTTGGAACTTGGAATTCGGACTCGGAATTGGAAATTCTGGACTCGGAACTCGGAATTTGGAATTTGGAATTCAGAATTCAGAATTCGGAATTCGGAACTCGGAATTCGAAATTTGGAAATCAGAATTCAGAATTTGGAATTCGGAATTCGGAACTCGGAATTCCGAATTCAGAATTCAGAATTCAGAATTCAGAATTCCGAACTTGATATTCGGAATTTGAAATTTGAAATTTGAAATTGTGGACTCGGAACTCGGAATTTGGACTCAGAATTTGAAATTCGGGACTCGGAATTCGGAATTCGGAAATCGGAACTCAGAACTCGGAATGCGGAATTCAGAACTCGGAATTCAGAATTCGGAATTCGGAACTCGGAACTCGGAACTCGGAACTCGGAATTCGGAATTTGAAATTTGAAATTTGAAATTCTGGACTCGGAACTCAGAATTCGGACTCGGAATTTGAAATTCGGGACTCGGAATTCGGAATTCGGAACTTGATATTGGGAACTCGGAACTCGGAACTCGAAATTCGAAATTCGGAAATTGGAATTTGGAATTTGGAATTCAGAATTCGGAATTTGAAATTTGAAATTCTGGACTCGGAACTCGGAATTTGGAATTTGGAATTCATAATTTGGAATTCGGAATTCGGAACTCGGAATTCAAAATTCGAAATTCGGAAATCAGAATTCAGAATTTGGAATTCGGAATTCGGAATTTGGAATTCGGAACTTGACATTCGGAATTCGGAATTTGAAATTTGAAATTCTGGATTCGGAAGTCGGAATTCGGAATTTGGTATTCATAATTTGGAATTCGGAATTCAGAATTCGAAACTCAGAATTCGGAAGTCGGAAGTCGGAACTCGGAACTTGATATTCAGAATTCGGCACTCGGAACTCAGAATTTGGAATTTGGAATTTGGAATTCGGGACTCGGAACTCGGAACTCGAAATTCAAAATTCGAAATTTGAAATTCGAAATTTGAAATTCGAAATTTGAAATTCAAAATTTGAAATTTGGAAATCGGAATTTGGAATTTGAAATTTGAAATTTGAAATTCTGGACTCAGAACTCGGAATTCGTACTCGGAATTCGAAATTCAGAAATCAGAATTCAGAATTCAGAATTCAGAATTCGGAATTCGGAATTCGGAATTTGGATCTCGGAACTCGGAACTCGGAACTCGGAATTCGGAATTCGGAAATTGGATTTCATAACTCAGAATTCGGAATTCAGAACTCGGAACTTAGAACTCGGAACTCGGAACTCGGAACTCGGAACTCGGAATGCGAAATTCAAAATTTGAAATTCGGAAATTGTAATTCGGAATTTGAAATTTGAAATTCTGGACTCGGAACTCAGAATTTGGAATTTGGAATTCATAATTTGGAATTCGGAATTCGGAACTCGGAATTCAGAATTCGGAATTCGGAATTCGGAATTCGGAATTTGGAACTCGGAATTCCGAATTCCGATTTCCAAATTCGGAACTTGATATTCGGAATTTGAAATTTGAAATTTGAAATGGTGGACTCGGAACTCGGAATTTGGAACTTGGAACTCGGAACTCAGAACTCGGAATGCGAAATTTGAAATTTGAAATTCAGAAATTGTAATTCGGAATTTGAAATTTGAAATTCTGGACTCGGAACTCGGAATTTGGAATTTGGAATTCATAATTTGGAATTTGGAATTCGGAACTCGGAATTCGAAATTCGAAATTCGGAAATCAGAATTCAGAATTCGGAATTCGGAATTCGGAATTCGGAACTCGGAACTTGACATTCGGAATTCGGAATTTGAAATTTGAAATTCTGGACTCGGAAGTCAGAATTTGGAATTTGGTATTCATAATTTGGAATTCGGAATTCAGAATTCGAAACTCAGAATTCGGAATTCGGAAGTCGGAACTCGGAACTTGATATTCAGAATTCGGCACTCGGAACTCGGAATTTGGAATTTGGAATTTGGAATTCGGGACTCGGAACTCGGAACTCGGAACTCGAAATTCGAAATTCGAAATTCGAAATTCGAAATTTGAAATTCGAAATTTGAAATTCGGGACTCAGAATTCGGAATTCGGAACTCGGAATTCGAAATTCGAAATTGGATATTCGGAACTCAGAACTCGGAACTCGGAACTTGGAACTTGGAACTCGGAACTCGGAATGCGAAACTCGAAATTTGAAATTCAGAAATTGTAATTCGGAATTTGAAATTTGAAATTCTGGACTCGGAACTCAGAATTTGGAATTTGGAATTCATAACTTGGAATTCGGAATTCGGAACTCGGAATTCGGAATTGTGGACTCGGAACTCGGAATTCGGACTCGGAATTTGAAATCCGGGACTTGGCAATGGGAATTCGGAATTTGGGACTCAGAACTCGGAATTCAGAATTCGGTATTCGGAACTTGATATTCGGAATTCGGAACTTGGAATTCGGAATTCGGAATTTGAAATTCTGGACTCGGAACTCGGAATTTGGAATTTGGAATTTGGAATTTGGAATTTGGAATTCGGAATTTGGAATTCGGAATTTGAAATTTGAAATTCTGGACTCGGAACTCGGAATTTGGCATTTGGAATTCATAATTTGGAATTCGGAATTCAGAACTCGGAATTCGAAATTCGAAATTCGGAAATCAGAATTCAGAATTCGGAATTCAGAACTCGGAATTCAGAATTCGGAATTTGAAATTCGGAAATTATAATTTGGAATTTGAAATTTGAAATGGTGGACTCGGAACTCGGAATTTGGACTCAGAATTTTTAAATTCGGGACTCGGAATTCAGAATTCGGGACTCGGAATTCAGAATTCGGAATTTGAAATTTGAAATTCTGGAATCGGAAGTCGGAATTCGGAATTCGGTATTCATAATTTGGAATTCGGAATTCAGAATTCGAAACTCAGAATTCGGAATTCGGACGTCGGAACTCGGAACTTGATATTCGGAATTCGGAATTCGGAATTCGGAATTGTGGACTCGGAACTCGGAATTCGGACTCGGAATTTGAAATCCGGGACTCGGCACTGGGAATTCGGAATTTGGAACTCAGAACTCGGAATTCAGAATTCGGTATTCAGAACTTGATATTCGGAATTCGGAACTTGGAATTCGGAATTCGGAATTCGGAATTTGAAATTTGAAATTCTGGACTTGGAACTCGGAATTTGGAATTTGGAATTTGGAATTTGGAATTTGGAATTCGGAATTTGGAATTCGGAATTTGAAATTTGAAATTCTGGACTCGGAACTCGGAATTTGGCATTTGGAATTCATAATTTGGAATTCGGAATTCAGAACTCGGAATTCGAAATTCGAAATTCGGAAATCAGAATTCAGAATTCGGAATTCAGAACTCGGAATTCAGAATTCGGAATTTGAAATTCGGAAATTATAATTTGGAATTTGAAATTTGAAATGGTGGACTCGGAACTCGGAATTTGGACTCAGAATTTTTAAATTCGGGACTCGGAATTCAGAATTCGGGACTCGGAATTCAGAATTCGGAATTTGAAATTTGAAATTCTGGAATCGGAAGTCGGAATTCGGAATTCGGTATTCATAATTTGGAATTCGGAATTCAGAATTCGAAACTCAGAATTCGGAATTCGGACGTCGGAACTCGGAACTTGATATTCGGAATTCGGAATTCGGAATTCGGAATTGTGGACTCGGAACTCGGAATTCGGACTCGGAATTTGAAATCCGGGACTCGGCACTGGGAATTCGGAATTTGGAACTCAGAACTCGGAATTCAGAATTCGGTATTCAGAACTTGATATTCGGAATTCGGAACTTGGAATTCGGAATTCGGAATTCGGAATTTGAAATTTGAAATTCTGGACTTGGAACTCGGAATTCGGAATTTGGAATTCGGAATTCGGAATTCGGAATACGGAACTCGGAATTCGGAATTCAGAATTCAAAATTTGAAATTCTGGACTTGGAACTTGGAATTCGGACTCGGAATTGGAAATTCTGGACTCGGAACTCGGAATTTGGAATTTGGAATTCAGAATTCAGAATTCGGAATTCGGAACTCGGAATTCGAAATTTGGAAATCAGAATTCAGAATTTGGAATTCGGAATTCGGAACTCGGAATTCCGAATTCAGAATTCAGAATTCAGAATTCAGAATTCCGAACTTGATATTCGGAATTTGAAATTTGAAATTTGAAATTGTGGACTCGGAACTCGGAATTTGGACTCAGAATTTGAAATTCGGGACTCGGAATTCGGAATTCGGAAATCGGAACTCAGAACTCGGAATGCGGAATTCAGAACTCGGAATTCAGAATTCGGAATTTGAAATTCGGAAATTGTAACTTGGAATTTGAAATTTGAAATTCTGGACTCGGAACTTAGAATTTGGAATTTGGAATTCATAATTTGGAATTTGGAATTCGGAACTCGGAATTCAAAATTCGGAACTCGGAACTCGGAACTCGGAACTCGGAATTCAGAATTCGGAACTCGGAATTCAGAATTCGGAATTTGAAATTTGAAATTCTGGAATCGGAAGTCGGAATTCGGAATTCAGTATTCATAATTTGGAATTCGGAATTCGGAATTGGAAACTCAGAATTCGGAATTCGGACGTCGGAACTCGGAACTTGATATTCGGAATTCGGCACTCGGAACTCGGAATTTGGAATTTGGAATTTGGAATTTGGAATTTGGAATTTGGAATTTGGAATTTGGAATTTGGAATACGGAATTCGGAATTCGGAATTCGGAATTCGGAACTCGGGACTCGGAACTCGGAACTCAAAATTTGAAATTTGAAATTCAAAATTCAAAATTCAAAATTCAAAATTCGAAATTTGAAATTCGGGTCTCGGAATTCGGAATTCGGAACTCGGAATTCGAAATTCGAAATTGGAAATTCAGAACTCAGAACTCGGAACTCGGAACTTGGAACTTGGAACTCGGAACTCGGAACTCGGAATGCGAAATTCGAAATTTGAAATTCAGAAATTGTAATTCGGAATTTGAAATTTGAAATTCTGGACTCGGAACTCAGAATTTGGAATTTGGAGTTCAGAATTCAGAATTCTGAATTCGGAACTCGGAATTCGAAATTTGGAAATCAGAATTCGGAATTCGGAATTCTGAATTCGGAACTCGGAATTCGGAATTCAGAATTCGGAACTCGGAATTCCGAATTCCGAATTCAGAATTCCGAACTTGATATTCGGAATTTGAAATTTGAAATTTGAAATTGTGGCCTCGGAATTCAGAATTCGGAATTCGGAATTCGGAATTCAGAACTCAGACTCGGAACTCGGAACTCGGAACTCGGAACTCGGAATTCAGAACTCGGAACTCAGAATTCAGAATTCGGAATTCGGAATTCGGAATTCGGAATTCAGAACTCGGAATTCCGAATTCGGAATTCAGAATTCAGAATTCAGAATTTGGAATTTGGAATTCGGAATTTGGAACTCGGAGTTCTGAATTCTGAATTCCGAATTCGGAACTTGATATTCGGAATTTGAAATTTGAAATTTGAAATTCTGGAATCGGAAGTCGGAATTCAAAACTCAGAATTCGGAATTCGGACGTCGGAACTCGGAACTTGATATTCGGAATTCGGCATTCGGAACTCGGAATTTGGAATTTGGAATTTGGAATTTGGAATTTGGAATTCGGGGCCCCGGAACTCGGAACTCGAAATTCGAAATTCGAAATTCAAAATTTGAAATTCAGAAATCAGAATTTGGAATTGTGGACTCGGAACTCGGAATTCAGAATTCGGTATTCGGAACTTGTTATTCGGAATTCGGAACTTGGAATTCGGAATTCTGAATTCGGAACTCGGAATTCGGAATTCGGAATTCGGAACTCCGAATTCCGAATTCCGAATTCCGAATTCCGAATTCAGAATTCAGAATTCCGAACTTGATATTCGGAATTTGAAATTTGAAATTTGAAATTGTGGACTCGGAACTCAGAATTTGGACTCGGAATTTGAAATTCGGGACTCGGAATTCGGAATTCGGAATTCGGAATTCGGAAATCGGAACTCAGAACTCAGAATTCAGAATTCAGAACTCGGAATTCAGAATTCGGAATTCGGAATTCGGAATTCAGAACTCAGACTCGGAACTCGGAACTCGGAACTCGGAACTCGGAATTCAGAATTCCGAATTCGGATCTCGGAACTCGGAACTCGGAATTCGGAATTTGAAATTTGAAATTTGAAATTCTGGACTCGGAACTCAGAATTTGGAATTTGGAATTCATAATTTGGAATTTGGAATTCGGAACTCGGAATTCAAAATTCGGAACTCGGAATTCAGAATTCGGAATTTTAAATTCGGAAATTGTAACTTGGAATTTGAAATTTGAAATTCTGGACTTGGAACTTAGAATTTGGAATTTGGAATTCATAATTTGGAATTTGGAATTCGGAACTCGGAATTCAAAATTCGGAACTCGGAACTCGGAACTCGGAACTCGGAATTCAGAATTCGGAACTCGGAATTCAGAATTCGGAATTTGAAATTTGAAATTCTGGAATCGGAAGTCGGAATTCGGAATTCAGTATTCATAATTTGGAATTCGGAATTCGGAATTCGAAACTCAGAATTCGGAATTCGGACGTCGGAACTCGGAACTTGATATTCGGAATTCGGCACTCGGAACTCGGAATTTGGAATTTGGAATTTGGAATTTGGAATTCGGAATTCGGAATTCGGAATTCGGAATTCGGAATTCGGAACTCGGGACTCAGAACTCGGAACTCAAAATTTGAAATTTGAAATTCAAAATTCAAAATTCAAAATTCAAAATACAAAATTTGAAATTCGGGTCTCGGAATTCGGAATTCGGAACTCGGAATTCGAAATTCGAAATTGGAAATTCAGAACTCAGAACTCGGAACTCGGAACTTGGAACTTGGAACTCGGAACTCGGAACTCGGAATGCGAAATTCGAACTTTGAAATTCAGAAATTGTAATTCAGAATTTGAAATTTGAAATTCTGGACTCGGAACTCAGAATTTGGAATTTGGAATTCATAACTTGGAATTCGGAATTCGGAACTCGGAATTCAAAATTCGGAATTCGGAATTCGGAATTCGGAATTCGGAATTCGGAATTCGGAATTCGGAATTGTGGACTCGGAACTCGGAATTCGGACTCGGAATTTGAAATTTGAAATTCTGGACTTGGAACTCGGAATTCGGAATTTGGAATTCGGAATTCGGAATTCGGAACTCGGAATTCGGAATTCAGAATTCCAAATTTGAAATTCTGGACTTGGAACTTGGAATTCGGACTCGGAAATTGAAATTCGGGACTCGGAATTCGGAATTCAGAAATTGGAATTTGGAATTTGGAATTTGGAATTCGGAATTTGAAATTTGAAATTCTGGACTCGGAACTCAGAATTTGGAATTTGGAATTCATAACTTGGAATTCGGAATTCGGAACTCGGAATTCAAAATTCGGAATTCGGAATTCGGAACTCGGAATTCAGAATTCGGAAATCGGAATTTGGAATTGTGGACTCGGAACTCGGAATTCGGACTCGGAATTTGAAATCCGGGACTCGGCACTGGGAATTCGGAATTTGGAACTCAGAACTCGGAATTCAGAATTCGGTATTCGGAACTTGATATTCGGAATTCGGAACTTGGAATTCGGAATTCGGAATTTGAAATTTGAAATTCTGGACTTGGAACTCGGAATTCGGAATTTGGAATTTGGAATTCGGAATTCGGAATACGGAACTCGGAATTCGGAATTCAGAATTCAAAATTTGAAATTCTGGACTTGGAACTTGGAATTCGGACTCGGAATTTGAAATTCTGGACTCGGAACTCGGAATTTGGAATTTGGAATTCAGAATTCAGAATTCGGAATTCGGAACTCGGAATTCGAAATTTGGAAATCAGAATTCAGAATTTGGAATTCGGAATTCGGAATTCGGAACTCGGAATTCCGAATTCCAAATTCAGAATTCAGAATTCCGAACTTGATATTCGGAATTTGAAATTTGAAATTTGAAATTGTGGACTCGGAACTCGGAATTTGGACTCAGAATTTGAAATTCGGGACTCGGAATTCGGAATTCGGAAATCGGAACTCAGAACTCGGAATTCGGAATTCAGAACTCGGAATTCAGAATTCGGAATTTGAAATTCGGAAATTGTAACTTGGAATTTGAAATTTGAAATTCTGGACTCGGAACTTAGAATTTGGAATTTGGAATTCATAATTTGGAATTTGGAATTCGGAACTCGGAATTCAAAATTCGGAACTCGGAACTCGGAACTCGGAACTCGGAATTCAGAATTCGGAACTCGGAATTCAGAATTCGGAATTTGAAATTTGAAATTCTGGAATCGGAAGTCGGAATTCAGAATTCAGAACTCGGAATTCAGAATTCGGAATTTGAAATTCGGAAATTGTAACTTGGAATTTGAAATTTGAAATTCTGGACTCGGAACTTAGAATTTGGAATTTGGAATTCATAATTTGGAATTTGGAATTCGGAACTCGGAATTCAAAATTCGGAACTCGGAACTCGGAACTCGGAACTCGGAATTCAGAATTCGGAACTCGGAATTCAGAATTCGGAATTTGAAATTTGAAATTCTGGAATCGGAAGTCGGAATTCGGAATTCGGTATTCATAATTTGGAATTCAGAATTCGGAATTCGAAACTCAGAATTCGGAATTCGGACGTCGGAACTCGGAACTTGATATTCGGAATTCGGCACTCGGAACTCGGAATTTGGAATTTGGAATTTGGAATTTGGAATTCGGAATTCGGAATTCGGAATTCGGAATTCGGAACTCGGGACTCGGAACTCGGAACTCGAAATTCAAAATTTGAAATTCAAAATTCGAAATTCAAAATTCAAAATTTGAAATTCGGGACTCAGAATTCGGAATTCGGAACTCGGAATTCGAAATTCGAAATTGGATATTCGGAACTCAGAACTCGGAACTCGGAACTTGGAACTTGGAACTCGGAACTCGGAATGCGAAACTCGAAATTTGAAATTCAGAAATTGTAATTCGGAATTTGAAATTTGAAATTCTGGACTCGGAACTCAGAATTTGGAATTTGGAATTCATAACTTGGAATTCGGAATTCGGAACTCGGAATTCAAAATTCGGAATTCGGAATTCGGAACTCGGAATTCGGAATTCGGAAATCGGAATTTGGAATTGTGGACTCGGAACTCGGAATTCGGACTCGGAATTTGAAATCCGGGACTCGGCACTGGGAATTCGGAATTTGGAACTCAGAACTCGGAATTCAGAATTCGGTATTCGGAACTTGATATTCGGAATTCGGAACTTGGAATTCGGAATTCGGAATTTGAAATTTGAAATTCTGGACTTGGAACTCGGAATTCGGAATTTGGAATTTGGAATTCGGAATTCGGAATACGGAACTCGGAATTCGGAATTCAGAATTCAAAATTTGAAATTCTGGACTTGGAACTTGGAATTCGGACTCGGAATTTGAAATTCTGGACTCGGAACTCGGAATTTGGAATTTGGAATTCAGAATTCAGAATTCGGAATTCGGAACTCGGAATTCAAAATTTGGAAATCAGAATTCAGAATTTGGAATTCGGAATTCGGAATTCGGAACTCGGAATTCCGAATTCCAAATTCAGAATTCAGAATTCCGAACTTGATATTCGGAATTTGAAATTTGAAATTTGAAATTGTGGACTCGGAACTCGGAATTTGGACTCAGAATTTGAAATTCGGGACTCGGAATTCGGAATTCGGAAATCGGAACTCAGAACTCGGAATGCGGAATTCAGAACTCGGAATTCAGAATTCGGAATTTGAAATTCGGAAATTGTAACTTGGAATTTGAAATTTGAAATTCTGGACTCGGAACTTAGAATTTGGAATTTGGAATTCATAATTTGGAATTTGGAATTCGGAACTCGGAATTCAAAATTCGGAACTCGGAACTCGGAACTCGGAACTCGGAATTCAGAATTCGGAACTCGGAATTCAGAATTCGGAATTTGAAATTTGAAATTCTGGAATCGGAAGTCGGAATTCGGAATTCGGTATTCATAATTTGGAATTCGGAATTCGGAATTCGAAACTCAGAATTCGGAATTCGGACGTCGGAACTCGGAACTTGATATTCGGAATTCGGCACTCGGAACTCGGAATTTGGAATTTGGAATTTGGAATTTGGAATTTGGAATTCGGAATTTGGAATTCGGAATTCGGAATTTGGAATTCGGAATTCGGAATTCGGAATTCGGAATTCGGGACTCGGAACTCGGAACTCAAAATTTGAAATTCGAAATTCAAAATTCGAAATTCAAAATTCAAAATTCAAAATTTGAAATTCGGGTCTCAGAATTCGGAATTCGGAACTCGGAATTCGAAATTCGAAATTGGAAATTCAGAACTCAGAACTCGGAACTCGGAACTTGGAACTTGGAACTCGGAACTCGGAACTCGGAATGCGAAATTCGAAATTTGAAATTCAGAAATTGTAATTCAGAATTTGAAATTTGAAATTCTGGACTCGGAACTCAGAATTTGGAATTTGGAATTCATAACTTGGAATTCGGAATTCGGAACTCGGAATTCAAAATTCAGAATTCGGAATTCGGAACTTGGAATTCGGAATTCGGAATTCGGAATTCGGAATTGTGGACTCGGAACTCGGAATTCGGACTCGGAATTTGAAATTTGAAATTCTGGACTTGGAACTCGGAATTCGGAATTTGGAATTCGGAATTCGGAATTCGGAACTCGGAATTCGGAATTCAGAATTCCAAATTTGAAATTCTGGACTTGGAACTTGGAATTCGGACTCGGAAATTGAAATTCGGGACTCGGAATTCGGAATTCAGAAATTGGAATTTGGAATTTGGAATTTGGAATTCGGAATTTGAAATTTGAAATTCTGGACTCGGAACTCAGAATTTGGAATTTGGAATTCATAACTTGGAATTCGGAATTCGGAACTCGGAATTCAAAATTCGGAATTCGGAATTCGGAATTTGGAACTCAGAACTCGGAATTCAGAATTCGGTATTCGGAACTTGATATTCGGAATTCAGAACTTGGAACTCGGAATTCAGAATTTGGAATTCGGAACTCGGAACTCGGAACTCGGAACTCGGAACTCGGAACTCGGAATTCGGAATTTGAAATTTGAAATTTGAAATTCTGGACTCGGAACTCAGAATTCGGACTCGGAATTTGAAATTCGGGACTCGGAATTCGGAATTCGGAACTTGATATGTGGAATTCGGAATTCGGAACTCGAAATTCGAAATTCGGAAATCAGAATTCAGAATTCAGAATTCGGAATTCGGAATTCGGAACTCGGAATTCCGAATTCCGAATTCCGAATTCAGAATTCGGAATTCGGAATTCAGAACTCGGAACTCGGAATTCCGAATTCGGATCTCGGAACTTGGCATTCGGAATTCGGAATTTGAAATTTGAAATTCTGGACTCGGAACTCAGAATTCGGACTCGGAATTTGAAATTCGGGACTCGGAATTCGGAATTCGGAATTTGGAATTCATAATTCGGAATTCGGAATTCGGAACTCGGAATTCGAAATTCGAAATTCGGAAATCAGAATTCAGAATTCGGAATTCGGAATTCGGAATTTGGAATTCAGAACTTGACATTCGGAATTCGGAATTTGAAATTTGAAATTCTGGACTCGGAAGTCGGAATTCGGAATTTGGTATTCATAATTTGGAATTCGGAATTCAGAATTCGAAACTCAGAATTCGGAATTCGGAAGTCGGAACTCGGAACTTGATATTCAGAATTCGGCACTCGGAACTCGGAATTTGGAATTTGGAATTTGGAATTCGGGACTCGGAACTCGGAACTCGAAATTTGAAATTCGAAATTTGAAATTCGAAATTTGAAATTCGAAATTTGAAATTCAAAATTTGAAATTCGGAAATCAGAATTTGGAATTTGGAATTTGAAATTTTAAATTTGAAATTCTGGACTCAGAACTCGGAATTCGTACTCGGAATTCGAAATTCAGAAATCAGAATTCAGAATTCAGAATTCAGAATTCGGAATTCGGAATTCGGAATTTGGATCTCGGAACTCGGAACTCGGAACTCGGAATTCGGAAATTGGATTTCATAACTCAGAATTCGGAATTCAGAACTCGGAACTTAGAACTCGGAACTCGGAACTCGGAACTCGGAACTCGGAATGCGAAATTCAAAATTTGAAATTCGGAAATTGTAATTCGGAATTTGAAATTTGAAATTCTGGACTCGGAACTCAGAATTTGGAATTTGGAATTCATAATTTGGAATTCGGAATTCGGAACTCGGAATTCGGAATTCGGAATTCGGAATTCGGAATTTGGAACTCGGAATTCCGAATTCCGATTTCCAAATTCGGAACTTGATATTCGGAATTTGAAATTTGAAATTTGAAATGGTGGACTCGGAACTCGGAATTTGGAACTTGGAACTCGGAACTCGGAACTCGGAATGCGAAATTTGAAATTTGAAATTCAGAAATTGTAATTCGGAATTTGAAATTTGAAATTCTGGACTCGGAACTCGGAATTTGGAATTTGGAATTCATAATTTGGAATTCGGAATTCGGAACTCGGAATTCGAAATTCAAAATTCGGAAATCAGAATTCAGAATTCGGAATTCGGAATTCGGAATTCGGAATTCGGAACTTGACATTCGGAATTCGGAATTTGAAATTTGAAATTCTGGACTCGGAAGTCAGAATTCGGAATTTGGTATTCATAATTTGGAATTCGGAATTCAGAATTCGAAACTCAGAATTCGGAATTCGGAAGTCGGAACTCGGAACTTGATATTCAGAATTCGGCACTCGGAACTCGGAATTTGGAATTTGGAATTTGGAATTCGGGACTCGGAACTCGGAACTCGAAATTCGAAATTCGAAATTCGAAATTCGAAATTTGAAATTCGAAATTTGAAATTCGAAATTTGAAATTCGGAAATCGGAATTTGGAATTTGGAATTTGGAATTTGAAATTTGAAATTCTGGACTCAGAACTCGGAATTCGTACTCGGAATTTGAAATTCAGAAATCAGAATTCAGAATTCAGAATTCAGAATTCGGAATTCGGAATTCGGAATTTGGATCTCGGAACTCGGAACTCGGAACTTGGAATTCGGAAATTGGATTTCATAACTCAGAATTCGGAATTCAGAACTCGGAACTTAGAACTCGGAACTCGGAACTCGGAACTCGGAACTCGGAATGCGAAATTCAAAATTTGAAATTCGGAAATTGTAATTCGGAATTTGAAATTTGAAATTCTGGACTCGGAACTCAGAATTTGGAATTTGGAATTCATAATTTGGAATTCGGAATTCGGAACTCGGAATTCGGAATTCGGAATTCGGAATTCGGAATTTGGAACTCGGAATTCCGAATTCCGATTTCCAAATTCGGAACTTGATATTCGGAATTTGAAATTTGAAATTTGAAATGGTGGACTCGGAACTCAGAATTTGGAACTTGGAACTCGGAACTCGGAACTCGGAATGCGAAATTTGAAATTTGAAATTCAGAAATTGTAATTCAGAATTTGAAATTTGAAATTCTGGACTCGGAACTCAGAATTTGGAATTTGGAATTCATAACTTGGAATTCGGAATTCGGAACTCGGAATTCAAAATTCGGAATTCGGAATTCGGAACTCGGAATTTGGAATTCGGAATTCGGAATTCGGAATTGTGGACTCGGAACTCGGAATTCGGACTCGGAATTTGGAATCCGGGACTCGGCACTGGGAATTCGGAATTTGGAACTCAGAACTCGGAATTCAGAATTCGGTATTCGGAACTTGATATTCGGAATTCGGAACTTGGAATTCGGAATTCGGAATTTGAAATTTGAAATTCTGGACTTGGAACTCGGAATTCGGAATTTGGAATTCGGAATTCGGAATTTGGAACTCGGAATTCCGAATTCCGATTTCCAAATTCGGAACTTGATATTCGGAATTTGAAATTTGAAATTTGAAATGGTGGACTCGGAACTCGGAATTTGGAACTTGGAACTCGGAACTCTGAACTCGGAATGCGAAATTTGAAATTTGAAATTCAGAAATTGTAATTCGGAATTTGAAATTTGAAATTCTGGACTCGGAACTCGGAATTTGGAATTTGGAATTCATAATTTGGAATTCGGAATTCGGAACTCGGAATTCGAAATTCGAAATTCGGAAATCAGAATTCAGAATTCGGAATTCGGAATTCGGAATTCGGAATTCGGAACTTGACATTCGGAATTCGGAATTTGAAATTTGAAATTCTGGACTCGGAAGTCAGAATTCGGAATTTGGTATTCATAATTTGGTATTCGGAATTCAGAATTCGAAACTCAGAATTCGGAATTCGGAAGTCGGAACTCGGAACTTGATATTCAGAATTCGGCACTCGGAACTCGGAATTTGGAATTTGGAATTTGGAATTCGGGACTCGGAACTCGGAACTCGAAATTCGAAATTCGAAATTCAAAATTCGAAATTTGAAATTCGAAATTTGAAATTCGAAATTTGAAATTCGGAAATCGGAATTTGGAATTTGGAATTTGGAATTTGAAATTTGAAATTCTGGACTCAGAACTCGGAATTCGTACTCGGAATTCGAAATTCAGAAATCAGAATTCAGAATTCAGAATTCAGAATTCGGAATTCGGAATTCGGAATTCGGAATTTGGATCTCGGAACTCGGAACTCGGAACTCGGAACTCGGAATTCGGAAATTGGATTTCATAACTCAGAATTCGGAATTCAGAACTCGGAACTTAGAACTCGGAACTCGGAACTCGGAACTCGGAACTCGGAATGCGAAATTCAAAATTTGAAATTTGGAAATTGTAATTCGGAATTTGAAATTTGAAATTCTGGACTCGGAACTCAGAATTTGGAATTTGGAATTCATAATTTGGAATTCGGAATTCAGAACTCGGAATTCGGAATTCGGAATTCGGAATTCGGAATTTGGAACTCGGAATTCCGAATTCCGATTTCCAAATTCGGAACTTGATATTCGGAATTTGAAATTTGAAATTTGAAATGGTGGACTCGGAACTCGGAATTTGGAACTTGGAACTCGGAACTCGGAACTCGGAATGCGAAATTTGAAATTTGAAATTCAGAAATTGTAATTCGGAATTTGAAATTTGAAATTCTGGACTCGGAACTCAGAATTTGGAATTTGGAATTCATAACTTGGAATTCGGAATTCGGAACTCGGAATTCAAAATTCGGAATTCGGAATTCGGAACTCGGAATTTGGAATTCGGAATTCGGAATTCGGAATTGTGGACTCGGAACTCGGAATTCGGACTCGGAATTTGAAATCCGGGACTCGGCACTGGGAATTCGGAATTTGGAACTCAGAACTCGGAATTCAGAATTCGGTATTCGGAACTTGATATTCGGAATTCGGAACTTGGAATTCGGAATTCGGAATTTGAAATTTGAAATTCTGGACTTGGAACTCGGAATTCGGAATTTGGAATTCGGAATTCGGAATTCGGAATACGGAACTCGGAATTCGGAATTCAGAATTCAAAATTTGAAATTCTGGACTTGGAACTTGGATTTCAGACTCGGAATTTGAAATTCTGGACTCGGAACTCGGAATTTGGAATTTGGAATTCAGAATTCAGAATTCGGAATTCGGAACTCGGAATTCGAAATTCCGAATTCCGAATTCCGAATTCAGAATTCCGAACTTGATATTCGGAATTTGAAATTTGAAATTTGAAATTGTGGACTCGGAACTCGGAATTTGGACTCAGAATTTGAAATTCAGGACTCGGAATTCGGAATTCGGAAATCGGAACTCAGAACTCGGAATTCGGAATTCAGAACTCGGAATTCAGAATTCGGAATTTGAAATTCGGAAATTGTAACTTGGAATTTGAAATTTGAAATTCTGGAATCGGAAGTCGGAATTCGGAATTCGGTATTCATAATTTGGAATTCGGAATTCGGAATTCGAAACTCAGAATTTGGAATTCGGACGTCGGAACTCGGAACTTGATATTCGGAATTCGGCACTCGGAACTCGGAATTTGGAATTTGGAATTTGGAATTTGGAATTTGGAATTTGGAATTCGGAATTCGGAATTTGGAATTTGGAATTTGGAATTCGGAATTCGGGACTCGGAACTCGGAACTTGAAATTCGAAATTTGAAATTCAAAATTTGAAATTCAAAATTCAAAATTCGAAATTTGAAATTCGGGTCTCGGAATTCGGAATTCGGAACTCGGAATTCGAAATTCGAAATTGGAAATTCAGAACTCAGAACTCGGAACTCAGAACTTGGAACTTGGAACTCGGAACTCGGAACTCGGAATGCGAAATTCGAAATTTGAAATTCAGAAATTGTAATTCGGAATTTGAAATTTGAAATTCTGGACTCGGAACTCAGAATTTGGAATTTGGAATTCATAACTCGGAATTCGGAATTCGGAATTCGGAATTCGGAATTGTGGACTCGGAACTCGGAATTCGGACTCGGAATTTGGAATCCGGGACTCGGCACTGGGAATTCGGAATTTGGAACTCAGAACTCGGAATTCAGAATTCGGTATTCGGAACTTGATATTCGGAATTCGGAACTTGGAATTCGGAATTCGGAATTCGGAATTTGAAATTTGAAATTCTGGACTTGGAACTCGGAATTCGGAATTTGGAATTCGGAATTCGGAATTCGGAATTCGGAATACGGAACTCGGAATTCGGAATTCAGAATTCAAAATTTGAAATTCTGGACTTGGAACTTGGAATTCGGACTCGGAATTTGAAATTCGGGACTCGGAATTCGGAATTCAGAAATTGGAATTTGGAATTTGGAATTTGAAATTTGAAATTCTGGACTCGGAACTCGGAACTCGGAATTTGGAATTTGGAATTCAGAATTCGGAATTCGGAACTCGGAATTCAAAATTCAAAATTCGGAATTCGGAATTCGGAACTCGGAATTCGGAATTCGGAATTCGGAATTCAGAATTGTGGACTCGGAACTCGGAATTCGGACTCGGAATTTGAAATCCGGGACTCGGCACTGGGAATTCGGAATTTGGAACTCAGAACTCGGAATTCAGAATTCGGTATTCGGAACTTGATATTCGGAATTCGGAACTTGGAATTCGGAATTCGGAATTCGGAATTTGAAATTTGAAATTCTGGACTTGGAACTCGGAATTCGGAATTTCGAATTCGGAATTCGGAATTCGGAATTCGGAACTCGGAATTCGGAATTCAGAATTCAAATATTTGAAATTCTGGACTTGGAACTTGGAATTCGGACTCGGAATTTGAAATTCGGGACTCGGAATTCGGAATTCAGAAATTGGAATTTGGAATTTGGAATTTGGAATTCGGAATTTGAAATTTGAAATTCTGGACTCGGAACTCGGAATTTGGAATTTGGAATTTGGAATTCAGAATTTGAAATTTGAAATTCTGGACTCGGAACTCGGAATTTGGAATTTGGAGTTCAGAATTCAGAATTCTGAATTCGGAACTCGGAATTCGAAATTTGGAAATCAGAATTCGGAATTCGGAATTCTGAATTCGGAACTCGGAATTCGGAATTCGGAATTCGGAACTCGGAATTCCGAATTCCGAATTCAGAATTCCGAACTTGATATTCGGAATTTGAAATTTGAAATTTGAAATTGTGGCCTCGGAATTCAGAATTCGGAATTCGGAATTCGGAATTCAGAACTCAGACTCGGAACTCGGAACTCGGAACTCGGAACTCGGAATTCAGAACTCGGAACTCAGAATTCAGAATTCGGAATTCGGAATTCGGAATTCAGAACTCGGAATTCCGAATTCGGAATTCAGAATTCAGAATTCAGAATTTGGAATTCGGAATTCGGAATTTGGAACTCGGAGTTCTGAATTCTGAATTCCGAATTCGGAACTTGATATTCGGAATTTGAAATTTGAAATTTGAAATTCTGGAATCGGAAGTCGGAATTCGAAACTCAGAATTCGGAATTCGGACGTCGGATCTCGGAACTTGATATTCGGAATTCGGCACTCGGAACTCGGAATTTGGAATTTGGAATTTGGAATTTGGAATTCGGAATTCGGGGCCCCGGAACTCGGAACTCGAAATTCGAAATTCGAAATTCAAAATTTGAAATTCAGAAATCAGAATTTGGAATTGTGGACTCGGAACTCGGAATTCAGAATTCGGTATTCGGAACTTGATATTCGGAATTCGGAACATGGAATTCGGAATTCTGAATTCGGAACTCGGAATTCGGAATTCGGAATTCGGAATTCGGAACTCCGAATTCCGAATTCAGAATTCCGAATTCAGAATTCCGAATTCAGAATTCCGAACTTGATATTCGGAATTTGAAATTTGAAATTTGAAATGGTGGACTCGGAACTCGGAATTTGGAACTTGGAACTCGGAACTCGGAACTCGGAATGCGAAAT
The DNA here is from genome assembly GCA_022577455.1 of Arizona elegans. Classification (NCBI taxonomy): domain Eukaryota; kingdom Metazoa; phylum Chordata; class Lepidosauria; order Squamata; family Colubridae; genus Arizona; species Arizona elegans. The sequence continues at coordinate 2,296,775 of JAKOOJ010000026.1, forward strand.
TCGAAATTTGAAATTCAGAAATTGTAATTCGGAATTTGAAATTTGAAATTCTGGACTCGGAACTCAGAATTTGGACTCGGAATTTGAAATTCGGGACTCGGAATTCGGAATTCGGAATTCGGAACTCGGAATTCGGAATTCGGAATTCGGAATTCAGAATTGTGGACTCGGAACTCGGAATTCGGACTCGGAATTTGAAATCCGAGACTCGGCACTGGGAATTCGGAATTTGGAACTCAGAACTCGGAATTCAGAATTCGGTATTCGGAACTTGATATTCGGAATTCGGAACTTGGAATTCGGAATTCGGAATTCGGAATTTGAAATTTGAAATTCTGGACTTGGAACTCGGAATTCGGAATTTCGAATTCGGAATTCGGAATTCGGAATTCGGAACTCGGAATTCGGAATTCAGAATTCAAATATTTGAAATTCTGGACTTGGAACTTGGAATTCGGACTCGGAATTTGAAATTCGGGACTCGGAATTCGGAATTCAGAAATTGGAATTTGGAATTTGGAATTTGGAATTTGGAATTCGGAATTTGAAATTTGAAATTCTGGACTCGGAACTCGGAATTTGGAATTTGGAGTTCAGAATTCAGAATTCTGAATTCGGAACTCGGAATTCGAAATTTGGAAATCAGAATTCGGAATTCGGAATTCTGAATTCGGAACTCGGAATTCGGAATTCTGAATTCGGAACTCGGAATTCCGAATTCAGAATTCAGAATTCCGAACTTGATATTCATAATTTGAAATTTGAAATTTGAAATTGTGGCCTCGGAATTCAGAATTCGGAATTCGGAATTCGGAATTCAGAACTCAGACTCGGAACTCGGAACTCGGAACTCGGAACTCGGAATTCAGAACTCGGAACTCAGAATTCAGAATTCGGAATTCGGAATTCGGAATTCAGAACTCGGAATTCCGAATTCGGAATTCAGAATTCAGAATTCAGAATTTGGAATTCGGAATTCGGAATTTGGAACTCGGAGTTCTGAATTCTGAATTCCGAATTCGGAACTTGATATTCGGAATTTGAAATTTGAAATTTGAAATTCTGGAATCGGAAGTCGGAATTCGAAACTCAGAATTCGGAATTCGGACGTCGGATCTCGGAACTTGATATTCGGAATTCGGCACTCGGAACTCGGAATTTGGAATTTGGAATTTGGAATTTGGAATTCGGAATTCGGGGCCCCGGAACTCGGAACTCGAAATTCGAAATTCGAAATTCAAAATTTGAAATTCAGAAATCAGAATTTGGAATTGTGGACTCGGAACTCGGAATTCAGAATTCGGTATTCGGAACTTGATATTCGGAATTCGGAACATGGAATTCGGAATTCTGAATTCGGAACTCGGAATTCGGAATTCGGAATTCGGAATTCGGAACTCCGAATTCCGAATTCAGAATTCCGAATTCAGAATTCCGAATTCAGAATTCCGAACTTGATATTCGGAATTTGAAATTTGAAATTTGAAATGGTGGACTCGGAACTCGGAATTTGGAACTTGGAACTCGGAACTCGGAACTCGGAATGCGAAATTCGGAATTTGAAATTTGAAATTCTGGACTCGGAACTCAGAATTTGGACTCGGAATTTGAAATTCGGGACTCGGAATTCGGAATTCGGAAATCGGAACTCAGAACTCGGAATTCAGAATTCGGAATTCGGAATTTGGAATTCAGAACTCAGACTCGGAACTCGGAACTCGGAACTCGAAACTCGGAATTCCGAATTCCGAATTCGGATCTCGGAACTCAGAACTCGGAACTCGGAATTCGGAATTCGGAATTCGAAATTTGAAATTCTGGACTTGGAACTCGGAATTCGGAATTTGGAATTCGGAATTTGGAATTCGGAATACGGAACTCGGAATTCAGAATTCAAAATTTGAAATTCTGGACTTGGAACTTGGAATTCGGACTCGGAATTCAAAATTCGGAATTCGGAATTCGGAACTCGGAATTCGGAATTCGGAATTCGGAATTCAGAATTGTGGACTCGGAACTCGGAATTCGGACTCGGAATTTGAAATCCGAGACTCGGCACTGGGAATTCGGAATTTGGAACTCAGAACTCGGAATTCAGAATTCGGTATTCGGAACTTGATATTCGGAATTCGGAACTTGGAATTCGGAATTCGGAATTCGGAATTTGAAATTTGAAATTCTGGACTTGGAACTCGGAATTCGGAATTTCGAATTCGGAATTCGGAATTCGGAATTCGGAACTCGGAATTCGGAATTCAGAATTCAAATATTTGAAATTCTGGACTTGGAACTTGGAATTCGGACTCGGAATTTGAAATTCGGGACTCGGAATTCGGAATTCAGAAATTGGAATTTGGAATTTGGAATTTGGAATTCGGAATTTGAAATTTGAAATTCTGGACTCGGAACTCGGAATTTGGAATTTGGAATTTGGAATTCAGAATTTGAAATTTGAAATTCTGGACTCGGAACTCGGAATTTGGAATTTGGAGTTCAGAATTCAGAATTCTGAATTCGGAACTCGGAATTCGAAATTTGGAAATCAGAATTCGGAATTCGGAATTCTGAATTCGGAACTCGGAATTCGGAATTCAGAATTCGGAACTCGGAATTCCGAATTCCGAATTCAGAATTCCGAACTTGATATTCGGAATTTGAAATTTGAAATTTGAAATTGTGGCCTCGGAATTCAGAATTCGGAATTCGGAATTCGGAATTCAGAACTCAGACTCGGAACTCGGAACTCGGAACTCGGAACTCGGAATTCAGAACTCGGAACTCAGAATTCAGAATTCGGAATTCGGAATTCGGAATTCGGAATTCAGAACTCGGAATTCCGAATTCGGAATTCAGAATTCAGAATTCAGAATTTGGAATTTGGAATTCGGAATTTGGAACTCGGAGTTCTGAATTCTGAATTCCGAATTCGGAACTTGATATTCGGAATTTGAAATTTGAAATTTGAAATTCTGGAATCGGAAGTCGGAATTCAAAACTCAGAATTCGGAATTCGGACGTCGGAACTCGGAACTTGATATTCGGAATTCGGCATTCGGAACTCGGAATTTGGAATTTGGAATTTGGAATTTGGAATTTGGAATTCGGGGCCCCGGAACTCGGAACTCGAAATTCGAAATTCGAAATTCAAAATTTGAAATTCAGAAATCAGAATTTGGAATTGTGGACTCGGAACTCGGAATTCAGAATTCGGTATTCGGAACTTGATATTCGGAATTCGGAACTTGGAATTCGGAATTCTGAATTCGGAACTCGGAATTCGGAATTCGGAATTCGGAACTCCGAATTCCGAATTCCGAATTCCGAATTCAGAATTCAGAATTCCGAACTTGATATTCGGAATTTGAAATTTGAAATTTGAAATTGTGGACTCGGAACTCAGAATTTGGACTCGGAATTTGAAATTCGGGACTCGGAATTCGGAATTCGGAATTCGGAATTCGGAAATCGGAACTCAGAACTCAGAATTCAGAATTCAGAACTCGGAATTCAGAATTCGGAATTCGGAATTCGGAATTCAGAACTCAGACTCGGAACTCGGAACTCGGAACTCGGAACTCGGAATTCAGAATTCCGAATTCGGATCTCGGAACTCGGAACTCGGAATTCGGAATTTGAAATTTGAAATTTGAAATTCTGGACTCGGAACTCAGAATTTGGAATTTGGAATTCATAATTTGGAATTTGGAATTCGGAACTCGGAATTCAAAATTCGGAACTCGGAATTCAGAATTCGGAATTTTAAATTCGGAAATTGTAACTTGGAATTTGAAATTTGAAATTCTGGACTTGGAACTTAGAATTTGGAATTTGGAATTCATAATTTGGAATTTGGAATTCGGAACTCGGAATTCAAAATTCGGAACTCGGAACTCGGAACTCGGAACTCGGAATTCAGAATTCGGAACTCGGAATTCAGAATTCGGAATTTGAAATTTGAAATTCTGGAATCGGAAGTCGGAATTCGGAATTCAGTATTCATAATTTGGAATTCGGAATTCGGAATTCGAAACTCAGAATTCGGAATTCGGACGTCGGAACTCGGAACTTGATATTCGGAATTCGGCACTCGGAACTCGGAATTTGGAATTTGGAATTTGGAATTTGGAATTTGGAATTTGGAATTCGGAATTCGGAATTCGGAATTCGGAATTCGGAACTCGGGACTCAGAACTCGGAACTCAAAATTTGAAATTTGAAATTCAAAATTCAAAATTCAAAATTCAAAATACAAAATTTGAAATTCGGGTCTCGGAATTCGGAATTCGGAACTCGGAATTCGAAATTCGAAATTGGAAATTCAGAACTCAGAACTCGGAACTCGGAACTTGGAACTTGGAACTCGGAACTCGGAACTCGGAATGCGAAATTCGAACTTTGAAATTCAGAAATTGTAATTCAGAATTTGAAATTTGAAATTCTGGACTCGGAACTCAGAATTTGGAATTTGGAATTCATAACTTGGAATTCGGAATTCGGAACTCGGAATTCAAAATTCGGAATTCGGAATTCGGAATTCGGAATTCGGAATTCGGAATTCGGAATTCGGAATTGTGGACTCGGAACTCGGAATTCGGACTCGGAATTTGAAATTTGAAATTCTGGACTTGGAACTCGGAATTCGGAATTTGGAATTCGGAATTCGGAATTCGGAACTCGGAATTCGGAATTCAGAATTCCAAATTTGAAATTCTGGACTTGGAACTTGGAATTCGGACTCGGAAATTGAAATTCGGGACTCGGAATTCGGAATTCAGAAATTGGAATTTGGAATTTGGAATTTGGAATTCGGAATTTGAAATTTGAAATTCTGGACTCGGAACTCAGAATTTGGAATTTGGAATTCATAACTTGGAATTCGGAATTCGGAACTCGGAATTCAAAATTCGGAATTCGAATTCGGAACTCGGAATTCAGAATTCGGAAATCGGAATTTGGAATTGTGGACTCGGAACTCGGAATTCGGACTCGGAATTTGAAATCCGGGACTCGGCACTGGGAATTCGGAATTTGGAACTCAGAACTCGGAATTCAGAATTCGGTATTCGGAACTTGATATTCGGAATTCGGAACTTGGAATTCGGAATTCGGAATTTGAAATTTGAAATTCTGGACTTGGAACTCGGAATTCGGAATTTGGAATTTGGAATTCGGAATTCGGAATACGGAACTCGGAATTCGGAATTCAGAATTCAAAATTTGAAATTCTGGACTTGGAACTTGGAATTCGGACTCGGAATTTGAAATTCTGGACTCGGAACTCGGAATTTGGAATTTGGAATTCAGAATTCAGAATTCGGAATTCGGAACTCGGAATTCGAAATTTGGAAATCAGAATTCAGAATTTGGAATTCGGAATTCGGAATTCGGAACTCGGAATTCCGAATTCCAAATTCAGAATTCAGAATTCCGAACTTGATATTCGGAATTTGAAATTTGAAATTTGAAATTGTGGACTCGGAACTCGGAATTTGGACTCAGAATTTGAAATTCGGGACTCGGAATTCGGAATTCGGAAATCGGTATTCATAATTTGGAATTCGGAATTCGGAATTCGAAACTCAGAATTCGGAATTCGGACGTCGGAACTCGGAACTTGATATTCGGAATTTGGCACTCGGAACTCGGAATTTGGAATTTGGAATATGGAATTTGGAATTTGGAATTCGGAATTTGGAATTTGGAATTTGGAATTTGGAATTTGGAATTTGGAATTCGGAATTCGGGACTCGGAACTCGGAACTCAAAATTTGAAATTCAAAATTCAAAATTCAAAATTCAAAATTCAAAATTCGAAATTTGAAATTCGGGTCTCGGAATTCGGAATTCGGAACTCGGAATTCGAAATTCGAAATTGGAAATTCAGAACTCAGAACTCGGAACTCGGAACTCGGAACTTGGAACTCGGAACTCGGAACTCGGAACTCGGAATGCGAAATTCGAAATTTGAAATTCAGAAATTGTAATTCGGAATTTGAAATTTGAAATTCTGGACTCGGAACTCAGAATTTGGAATTTGGAATTCATAACTTGGAATTCGGAATTCGGAACTCGGAATTCAAAATTCGGAATTCGGAATTCGGAACTTGGAATTCGGAATTCGGAATTCGGAATTCGGAATTGTGGACTCGGAACTCGGAATTCGGACTCGGAATTTGAAATTTGAAATTCTGGACTTGGAACTCGGAATTCGGAATTTGGAATTCGGAATTCGGAATTCGGAACTCGGAATTCGGAATTCAGAATTCCAAATTTGAAATTCTGGACTCGGAATTCGGAATTCAGAAATTGGAATTTGGAATTTGGAATTTGGAATTCGGAATTTGAAATTTGAAATTCTGGACTCGGAACTCAGAATTTGGAATTTGGAATTTGGAATTTGGAATTCAGAATTCAGAATTCGGAATTCGGAACTCGGAACTCGGAATTCGAAATTTGGAAATCAGAATTCGGAATTCGGAATTCGGAATTCAGAATTCGGAACTCGGAATTCCGAATTCAGAATTCAGAATTCCGAACTTGATATTCGGAATTTGAAATTTGAAATTTGAAATTGTGGACTCGGAACTCGGAATTTGGACTCAGAATTTGAAATTCGGGACTCGGAATTCGGAATTCGGAAATCGGAACTCAGAACTCGGAATTCAGAATTCAGAACTCGGAATTCAGAATTCGGAATTTGAAATTCGGAAATTGTAACTTGGAATTTGAAATTTGAAATTCTGGACTCGGAACTTAGAATTTGGAATTTGGAATTCATAATTTGGAATTTGGAATTCGGAACTCGGAATTCAAAATTCGGAACTCGGAATCGGAACTCGGAACTCGGAATTCAGAATTCGGAACTCGGAATTCAGAATTCGGAATTTGAAATTTGAAATTCTGGAATCGGAAGTCGGAATTCAGAATTCAGAACTCGGAATTCAGAATTCGGAATTTGAAATTCGGAAATTGTAACTTGGAATTTGAAATTTGAAATTCTGGACTCGGAACTTAGAATTTGGAATTTGGAATTCATAATTTGGAATTTGGAATTCGGAACTCGGAATTCAAAATTCGGAACTCGGAACTCGGAACTCGGAACTCGGAATTCAGAATTCGGAACTCGGAATTCAGAATTCGGAATTTGAAATTTGAAATTCTGGAATCGGAAGTCGGAATTCGGAATTCGGTATTCATAATTTGGAATTCAGAATTCGGAATTCGAAACTCAGAATTCAGAATTCGGACGTCGGAACTCGGAACTTGATATTCGGAATTCGGCACTCGGAACTCGGAATTTGGAATTTGGAATTTGGAATTTGGAATTCGGAATTCGGAATTCGGAATTCGGAATTCGGAACTCGGGACTCGGAACTCGGAACTCGAAATTCAAAATTTGAAATTCAAAATTCGAAATTCAAAATTCAAAATTTGAAATTCGGGACTCAGAATTCGGAATTAGGAACTCGGAATTCGAAATTCGAAATTGGATATTCGGAACTCAGAACTCGGAACTCGGAACTTGGAACTTGGAACTCGGAACTCGGAATGCGAAACTCGAAATTTGAAATTCAGAAATTGTAATTCGGAATTTGAAATTTGAAATTCTGGACTCGGAACTCAGAATTTGGAATTTGGAATTCATAACTTGGAATTCGGAATTCGGAACTCGGAATTCAAAATTCGGAATTCGGAATTCGGAACTCGGAATTCGGAATTCGGAAATCGGAATTTGGAATTGTGGACTCGGAACTCGGAATTCGGACTCGGAATTTGAAATCCGGGACTCGGCACTGGGAATTCGGAATTTGGAACTCAGAACTCGGAATTCAGAATTCGGTATTCGGAACTTGATATTCGGAATTCGGAACTTGGAATTCGGAATTCGGAATTTGAAATTTGAAATTCTGGACTTGGAACTCGGAATTCGGAATTTGGAATTTGGAATTCGGAATTCGGAATACGGAACTCGGAATTCGGAATTCAGAATTCAAAATTTGAAATTCTGGACTTGGAACTTGGAATTCGGACTCGGAATTTGAAATTCTGGACTCGGAACTCGGAATTTGGAATTTGGAATTCAGAATTCAGAATTCGGAATTCGGAACTCGGAATTCAAAATTTGGAAATCAGAATTCAGAATTTGGAATTCGGAATTCGGAATTCGGAACTCGGAATTCCGAATTCCAAATTCAGAATTCAGAATTCCGAACTTGATATTCGGAATTTGAAATTTGAAATTTGAAATTGTGGACTCGGAACTCGGAATTTGGACTCAGAATTTGAAATTCGGGACTTGGAATTCGGAATTCGGAAATCGGAACTCAGAACTCGGAATGCGGAATTCAGAACTCGGAATTCAGAATTCGGAATTTGAAATTCGGAAATTGTAACTTGGAATTTGAAATTTGAAATTCTGGACTCGGAACTTAGAATTTGGAATTTGGAATTCATAATTTGGAATTTGGAATTCGGAACTCGGAATTCAAAATTCGGAACTCGGAACTCGGAACTCGGAACTCGGAATTCAGAATTCGGAACTCGGAATTCAGAATTCGGAATTTGAAATTTGAAATTCTGGAATCGGAAGTCGGAATTCGGAATTCGGTATTCATAATTTGGAATTCGGAATTCGGAATTCGAAACTCAGAATTCGGAATTCGGACGTCGGAACTCGGAACTTGATATTCGGAATTCGGCACTCGGAACTCGGAATTTGGAATTTGGAATTTGGAATTTGGAATTTGGAATTCGGAATTTGGAATTCGGAATTCGGAATTTGGAATTCGGAATTCGGAATTCGGAATTCGGAATTCGGGACTCGGAACTCGGAACTCAAAATTTGAAATTCGAAATTCAAAATTCGAAATTCAAAATTCAAAATTCAAAATTTGAAATTCGGGTCTCAGAATTCGGAATTCGGAACTCGGAATTCGAAATTCGAAATTGGAAATTCAGAACGCAGAACTCGGAACTCGGAACTTGGAACTTGGAACTCGGAACTCGGAACTCGGAATGCGAAATTCGAAATTTGAAATTCAGAAATTGTAATTCAGAATTTGAAATTTGAAATTCTGGACTCGGAACTCAGAATTTGGAATTTGGAATTCATAACTTGGAATTCGGAATTCGGAACTCGGAATTCAAAATTCAGAATTCGGAATTCGGAACTTGGAATTCGGAATTCGGAATTCGGAATTCGGAATTGTGGACTCGGAACTCGGAATTCGGACTCGGAATTTGAAATTTGAAATTCTGGACTTGGAACTCGGAATTCGGAATTTGGAATTCGGAATTCGGAATTCGGAACTCGGAATTCGGAATTCAGAATTCCAAATTTGAAATTCTGGACTTGGAACTTGGAATTCGGACTCGGAAATTGAAATTCGGGACTCGGAATTCGGAATTCAGAAATTGGAATTTGGAATTTGGAATTTGGAATTCGGAATTTGAAATTTGAAATTCTGGACTCGGAACTCAGAATTTGGAATTTGGAATTCATAACTTGGAATTCGGAATTCGGAACTCGGAATTCAAAATTCGGAATTCGGAATTCGGAATTTGGAACTCAGAACTCGGAATTCAGAATTCGGTATTCGGAACTTGATATTCGGAATTCAGAACTTGGAACTCGGAATTCAGAATTTGGAATTCGGAACTCGGAACTCGGAACTCGGAACTCGGAACTCGGAACTCGGAATTCGGAATTTGAAATTTGAAATTTGAAATTCTGGACTCGGAACTCAGAATTCGGACTCGGAATTTGAAATTCGGGACTCGGAATTCGGAATTCGGAACTTGATATGTGGAATTCGGAATTCGGAACTCGAAATTCGAAATTCGGAAATCAGAATTCAGAATTCAGAATTCGGAATTCGGAATTCGGAACTCGGAATTCCGAATTCCGAATTCCGAATTCAGAATTCGGAATTCGGAATTCAGAACTCGGAACTCGGAATTCCGAATTCGGATCTCGGAACTTGGCATTCGGAATTCGGAATTTGAAATTTGAAATTCTGGACTCGGAACTCAGAATTCGGACTCGGAATTTGAAATTCGGGACTCGGAATTCGGAATTCGGAATTTGGAATTCATAATTTGGAATTCGGAATTCGGAACTCGGAATTCGAAATTCGAAATTCGGAAATCAGAATTCAGAATTCGGAATTCGGAATTCGGAATTTGGAATTCAGAACTTGACATTCGGAATTCGGAATTTGAAATTTGAAATTCTGGACTCGGAAGTCGGAATTCGGAATTTGGTATTCATAATTTGGAATTCGGAATTCAGAATTCGAAACTCAGAATTCGGAATTCGGAAGTCGGAACTCGGAACTTGATATTCAGAATTCGGCACTCGGAACTCGGAATTTGGAATTTGGAATTTGGAATTCGGGACTCGGAACTCGGAACTCGAAATTTGAAATTCGAAATTTGAAATTCGAAATTTGAAATTCGAAATTTGAAATTCAAAATTTGAAATTCGGAAATCAGAATTTGGAATTTGGAATTTGAATTTTTAAATTTGAAATTCTGGACTCAGAACTCGGAATTCGTACTCGGAATTCGAAATTCAGAAATCAGAATTCAGAATTCAGAATTCAGAATTCGGAATTCGGAATTCGGAATTTGGATCTCGGAACTCGGAACTCGGAACTCGGAATTCGGAAATTGGATTTCATAACTCAGAATTCGGAATTCAGAACTCGGAACTTAGAACTCGGAACTCGGAACTCGGAACTCGGAACTCGGAATGCGAAATTCAAAATTTGAAATTCGGAAATTGTAATTCGGAATTTGAAATTTGAAATTCTGGACTCGGAACTCAGAATTTGGAATTTGGAATTCATAATTTGGAATTCGGAATTCGGAACTCGGAATTCGGAATTCGGAATTCGGAATTCGGAATTTGGAACTCGGAATTCCGAATTCCGATTTCCAAATTCGGAACTTGATATTCGGAATTTGAAATTTGAAATTTGAAATTCTGGACTCGGAACTCGGAATTTGGAATTTGGAATTCATAATTTGGAATTCGGAATTCGGAACTCGGAATTCGAAATTCGAAATTCGGAAATCAGAATTCAGAATTCGGAATTCGGAATTCGGAATTCGGAATTCGGAACTTGACATTCGGAATTCGGAATTTGAAATTTGAAATTCTGGACTCGGAAGTCAGAATTCAGAATTTGGTATTCATAATTTGGTATTCGGAATTCAGAATTCGAAACTCAGAATTCGGAATTCGGAAGTCGGAACTCGGAACTTGATATTCAGAATTCGGCACTCGGAACTCGGAATTTGGAATTTGGAATTTGGAATTCGGGACTCGGAACTCGGAACTCGAAATTCGAAATTCGAAATTCAAAATTCGAAATTTGAAATTCGAAATTTGAAATTCGAAATTTGAAATTCGGAAATCGGAATTTGGAATTTGGAATTTGGAATTTGAAATTTGAAATTCTGGACTCAGAACTCGGAATTCGTACTCGGAATTCGAAATTCAGAAATCAGAATTCAGAATTCAGAATTCGGAATTCGGAATTCGGAATTTGGATCTCGGAACTCGGAACTCGGAACTCGGAACTCGGAATTCGGAAATTGGATTTCATAACTCAGAATTCGGAATTCAGAACTCGGAACTTAGAACTCGGAACTCGGAACTCGGAACTCGGAACTCGGAATGCGAAATTCAAAATTTGAAATTTGGAAATTGTAATTCGGAATTTGAAATTTGAAATTCTGGACTCGGAACTCAGAATTTGGAATTTGGAATTCATAATTTGGAATTCGGAATTCAGAACTCGGAATTCGGAATTCGGAATTCGGAATTCGGAATTTGGAACTCGGAATTCCGAATTCCGATTTCCAAATTCGGAACTTGATATTCGGAATTTGAAATTTGAAATTTGAAATGGTGGACTCGGAACTCGGAATTTGGAACTTGGAACTCGGAACTCGGAACTCGGAATGCGAAATTTGAAATTTGAAATTCAGAAATTGTAATTCGGAATTTGAAATTTGAAATTCTGGACTCGGAACTCAGAATTTGGAATTTGGAATTCATAACTTGGAATTCGGAATTCGGAACTCGGAATTCAAAATTCGGAATTCGGAATTCGGAACTCGGAATTTGGAATTCGGAATTCGGAATTCGGAATTGTGGACTCGGAACTCGGAATTCGGACTCGGAATTTGAAATCCGGGACTCGGCACTGGGAATTCGGAATTTGGAACTCAGAACTCGGAATTCAGAATTCGGTATTCGGAACTTGATATTCGGAATTCGGAACTTGGAATTCGGAATTCGGAATTTGAAATTTGAAATTCTGGACTTGGAACTCGGAATTCGGAATTTGGAATTCGGAATTCGGAATTCGGAATACGGAACTCGGAATTCGGAATTCAGAATTCAAAATTTGAAATTCTGGACTTGGAACTTGGATTTCAGACTCGGAATTTGAAATTCTGGACTCGGAACTCGGAATTTGGAATTTGGAATTCAGAATTCAGAATTCGGAATTCGGAACTCGGAATTCGAAATTCCGAATTCCAAATTCCGAATTCAGAATTCCGAACTTGATATTCGGAATTTGAAATTTGAAATTTGAAATTGTGGACTCGGAACTCGGAATTTGGACTCAGAATTTGAAATTCAGGACTCGGAATTCGGAATTCGGAAATCGGAACTCAGAACTCGGAATTCGGAATTCAGAACTCGGAATTCAGAATTCGGAATTTGAAATTCGGAAATTGTAACTTGGAATTTGAAATTTGAAATTCTGGAATCGGAAGTCGGAATTCGGAATTCGGTATTCATAATTTGGAATTCGGAATTCGGAATTCGAAACTCAGAATTTGGAATTCGGACGTCGGAACTCGGAACTTGATATTCGGAATTCGGCACTCGGAACTCGGAATTTGGAATTTGGAATTTGGAATTTGGAATTTGGAATTCGGAATTCGGAATTCGGAATTTGGAATTTGGAATTTGGAATTTGGAATTCGGGACTCGGAACTCGGAACTTGAAATTCGAAATTTGAAATTCAAAATTTGAAATTCAAAATTCAAAATTCGAAATTTGAAATTCGGGTCTCGGAATTCAGAATTCGGAACTCGGAATTCGAAATTCGAAATTGGAAATTCAGAACTCAGAACTCGGAACTCAGAACTTGGAACTTGGAACTCGGAACTCGGAACTCGGAATGCGAAATTCGAAATTTGAAATTCAGAAATTGTAATTCGGAATTTGAAATTTGAAATTCTGGACTCGGAACTCAGAATTTGGAATTTGGAATTCATAACTCGGAATTCGGAATTCGGAATTCGGAATTCGGAATTGTGGACTCGGAACTCGGAATTCGGACTCGGAATTTGGAATCCGGGACTCGGCACTGGGAATTCGGAATTTGGAACTCAGAACTCGGAATTCAGAATTCGGTATTCGGAACTTGATATTCGGAATTCGGAACTTGGAATTCGGAATTCGGAATTCGGAATTTGAAATTTGAAATTCTGGACTTGGAACTCGGAATTCGGAATTTGGAATTCGGAATTCGGAATTCGGAATTCGGAATACGGAACTCGGAATTCGGAATTCAGAATTCAAAATTTGAAATTCTGGACTTGGAACTTGGAATTCGGACTCGGAATTTGAAATTCGGGACTCGGAATTCGGAATTCAGAAATTGGAATTTGGAATTTGGAATTTGGAATTCGGAATTTGAAATTTGAAATTCTGGACTCGGAACTCGGAATTTGGAATTTGGAATTTGGAATTCAGAATTTGAAATTTGAAATTCTGGACTCGGAACTCGGAATTTGGAATTTGGAGTTCAGAATTCAGAATTCTGAATTCGGAACTCGGAATTCGAAATTTGGAAATCAGAATTCGGAATTCGGAATTCTGAATTCGGAACTCGGAATTCGGAATTCGGAATTCGGAACTCGGAATTCCGAATTCCGAATTCAGAATTCCGAACTTGATATTCGGAATTTGAAATTTGAAATTTGAAATTGTGGCCTCGGAATTCAGAATTCGGAATTCGGAATTCGGAATTCAGAACTCAGACTCGGAACTCGGAACTCGGAACTCGGAACTCGGAATTCAGAACTCGGAACTCAGAATTCAGAATTCGGAATTCGGAATTCGGAATTCAGAACTCGGAATTCCGAATTCGGAATTCAGAATTCAGAATTCAGAATTTGGAATTCGGAATTCGGAATTTGGAACTCGGAGTTCTGAATTCTGAATTCCGAATTCGGAACTTGATATTCGGAATTTGAAATTTGAAATTTGAAATTCTGGAATCGGAAGTCGGAATTCGAAACTCAGAATTCGGAATTCGGACGTCGGATCTCGGAACTTGATATTCGGAATTCGGCACTCGGAACTCGGAATTTGGAATTTGGAATTTGGAATTTGGAATTCGGAATTCGGGGCCCCGGAACTCGGAACTCGAAATTCGAAATTCGAAATTCAAAATTTGAAATTCAGAAATCAGAATTTGGAATTGTGGACTCGGAACTCGGAATTCAGAATTCGGTATTCGGAACTTGATATTCGGAATTCGGAACATGGAATTCGGAATTCTGAATTCGGAACTCGGAATTCGGAATTCGGAATTCGGAATTCGGAACTCCGAATTCCGAATTCCGAATTCCGAATTCAGAATTCCGAATTCAGAATTCCGAACTTGATATTCGGAATTTGAAATTTGAAATTTGAAATGGTGGACTCGGAACTCGGAATTTGGAACTTGGAACTCGGAACTCGGAACTCGGAATGCGAAATTCGAAATTTGAAATTCAGAAATTGTAATTCGGAATTTGAAATTTGAAATTCTGGACTCGGAACTCAGAATTTGGACTCGGAATTTGAAATTCGGGACTCGGAATTCGGAATTCGGAAATCGGAACTCAGAACTCGGAATTCAGAATTCGGAATTCGGAATTTGGAATTCAGAACTCAGACTCGGAACTCGGAACTCGGAACTCGGAACTCGGAATTCCGAATTCCGAATTCGGATCTCGGAACTCAGAACTCGGAACTCGGAATTCGGAATTCGGAATTCGAAATTTGAAATTCTGGACTTGGAACTCGGAATTCGGAATTTGGAATTCGGAATTTGGAATTCGGAATACGGAACTCGGAATTCAGAATTCAAAATTTGAAATTCTGGACTTGGAACTTGGAATTCGGACTCGGAATTCAAAATTCGGAATTCGGAATTCGGAACTCGGAATTCGGAATTCGGAATTCGGAATTCAGAATTGTGGACTCGGAACTCGGAATTCGGACTCGGAATTTGAAATCCGAGACTCGGCACTGGGAATTCGGAATTTGGAACTCAGAACTCGGAATTCAGAATTCGGTATTCGGAACTTGATATTCGGAATTCGGAACTTGGAATTCGGAATTCGGAATTCGGAATTTGAAATTTGAAATTCTGGACTTGGAACTCGGAATTCGGAATTTCGAATTCGGAATTCGGAATTCGGAATTCGGAACTCGGAATTCGGAATTCAGAATTCAAATATTTGAAATTCTGGACTTGGAACTTGGAATTCGGACTCGGAATTTGAAATTCGGGACTCGGAATTCGGAATTCAGAAATTGGAATTTGGAATTTGGAATTTGGAATTCGGAATTTGAAATTTGAAATTCTGGACTCGGAACTCGGAATTTGGAATTTGGAATTTGGAATTCAGAATTTGAAATTTGAAATTCTGGACTCGGAACTCGGAATTTGGAATTTGGAGTTCAGAATTCAGAATTCTGAATTCGGAACTCGGAATTCGAAATTTGGAAATCAGAATTCGGAATTCGGAATTCTGAATTCGGAACTCGGAATTCGGAATTCGGAATTCGGAACTCGGAATTCCGAATTCAGAATTCAGAATTCCGAACTTTATATTCATAATTTGAAATTTGAAATTTGAAATTGTGGCCTCGGAATTCAGAATTCGGAATTCGGAATTCGGAATTCAGAACTCAGACTCGGAACTCGGAACTCGGAACTCGGAACTCGGAATTCAGAACTCGGAACTCAGAATTCAGAATTCGGAATTCGGAATTCGGAATTCAGAACTCGGAATTCCGAATTCGGAATTCAGAATTCAGAATTCAGAATTTGGAATTCGGAATTCGGAATTTGGAACTCGGAGTTCTGAATTCTGAATTCCGAATTTGGAACTTGATATTCGGAATTTGAAATTTGAAATTTGAAATTCTGGAATCGGAAGTCGGAATTCGAAACTCAGAATTCGGAATTCGGACGTCGGATCTCGGAACTTGATATTCGGAATTCGGCACTCGGAACTCGGAATTTGGAATTTGGAATTTGGAATTTGGAATTCGGAATTCGGGGCCCCGGAACTCGGAACTCGAAATTCGAAATTCGAAATTCAAAATTTGAAATTCAGAAATCAGAATTTGGAATTGTGGACTCGGAACTCGGAATTCAGAATTCGGTATTCGGAACTTGATATTCGGAATTCGGAACATGGAATTCGGAATTCTGAATTCGGAACTCGGAATTCGGAATTCGGAATTCGGAATTCGGAACTCCGAATTCCGAATTCCGAATTCCGAATTCAGAATTCCGAATTCAGAATTCCGAACTTGATATTCGGAATTTGAAATTTGAAATTTGAAATGGTGGACTCGGAACTCGGAATTTGGAACTTGGAACTCGGAACTCGGAACTCGGAATGCGAAATTCGAAATTTGAAATTCAGAAATTGTAATTCGGAATTTGAAATTTGAAATTCTGGACTCGGAACTCAGAATTTGGACTCGGAATTTGAAATTCGGGACTCGGAATTCGGAATTCGGAAATCGGAACTCAGAACTCGGAATTCAGAATTCGGAATTCGGAATTTGGAATTCAGAACTCAGACTCGGAACTCGGAACTCGGAACTCGGAACTCGGAATTCCGAATTCCGAATTCGGATCTCGGAACTCAGAACTCGGAACTCGGAATTCGGAATTCGGAATTCGAAATTTGAAATTCTGGACTTGGAACTCGGAATTCGGAATTTGGAATTCGGAATTTGGAATTCGGAATACGGAACTCGGAATTCAGAATTCAAAATTTGAAATTCTGGACTTGGAACTTGGAATTCGGACTCGGAATTCAAAATTCGGAATTCGGAATTCGGAACTCGGAATTCGGAATTCGGAATTCGGAATTCAGAATTGTGGACTCGGAACTCGGAATTCGGACTCGGAATTTGAAATCCGAGACTCGGCACTGGGAATTCGGAATTTGGAACTCAGAACTCGGAATTCAGAATTCGGTATTCGGAACTTGATATTCGGAATTCGGAACTTGGAATTCGGAATTCGGAATTCGGAATTCGGAATTTGAAATTTGAAATTCTGGACTTGGAACTCGGAATTCGGAATTTTGAATTCGGAATTCGGAATTCGGAATTCGGAACTCGGAATTCGGAATTCAGAATTCAAATATTTGAAATTCTGGACTTGGAACTTGGAATTCGGACTCGGAATTTGAAATTCGGGACTCGGAATTCGGAATTCAGAAATTGGAATTTGGAATTTGGAATTTGGAATTCGGAATTTGAAATTTGAAATTCTGGACTCGGAACTCGGAATTTGGAATTTGGAATTTGGAATTCAGAATTTGAAATTTGAAATTCTGGACTCGGAACTCGGAATTTGGAATTTGGAGTTCAGAATTCAGAATTCTGAATTCGGAACTCGGAATTCGAAATTTGGAAATCAGAATTCGGAATTCGGAATTCTGAATTCGGAACTCGGAATTCGGAATTCAGAATTCGGAACTCGGAATTCCGAATTCCGAATTCAGAATTCCGAACTTGATATTCGGAATTTGAAATTTGAAATTTGAAATTGTGGCCTCGGAATTCAGAATTCGGAATTCGGAATTCGGAATTCAGAACTCAGACTCGGAACTCGGAACTCGGAACTCGGAACTCGGAATTCAGAACTCGGAACTCAGAATTCAGAATTCGGAATTCGGAATTCGGAATTCGGAATTCAGAACTCGGAATTCCGAATTCGGAATTCAGAATTCAGAATTCAGAATTTGGAATTTGGAATTCGGAATTTGGAACTCGGAGTTCTGAATTCTGAATTCCGAATTCGGAACTTGATATTCGGAATTTGAAATTTGAAATTTGAAATTCTGGAATCGGAAGTCGGAATTCAAAACTCAGAATTCGGAATTCGGACGTCGGAACTCGGAACTTGATATTCGGAATTCGGCATTCGGAACTCGGAATTTGGAATTTGGAATTTGGAATTTGGAATTTGGAATTCGGGGCCCCGGAACTCGGAACTCGAAATTCGAAATTCGAAATTCAAAATTTGAAATTCAGAAATCAGAATTTGGAATTGTGGACTCGGAACTCGGAATTCAGAATTCGGTATTCGGAACTTGATATTCGGAATTCGGAACTTGGAATTCGGAATTCTGAATTCGGAACTCGGAATTCGGAATTCGGAATTCGGAACTCCGAATTCCGAATTCCGAATTCCGAATTCCGAATTCCGAATTCCGAATTCAGAATTCAGAATTCAGAATTCCGAACTTGATATTCGGAATTTGAAATTTGAAATTTGAAATTGTGGACTCGGAACTCAGAATTTGGACTCGGAATTTGAAATTCGGGACTCGGAATTCGGAATTCGGAATTCGGAATTCGGAAATCGGAACTCAGAACTCAGAATTCAGAATTCAGAACTCGGAATTCAGAATTCGGAATTCGGAATTCGGAATTCAGAACTCAGACTCGGAACTCGGAACTCGGAACTCGGAACTCGGAATTCAGAATTCCGAATTCGGATCTCGGAACTCGGAACTCGGAATTCGGAATTTGAAATTTGAAATTTGAAATTCTGGACTCGGAACTCAGAATTTGGAATTTGGAATTCATAATTTGGAATTTGGAATTCGGAACTCGGAATTCAAAATTCGGAACTCGGAATTCAGAATTCGGAATTTTAAATTCGGAAATTGTAACTTGGAATTTGAAATTTGAAATTCTGGACTTGGAACTTAGAATTTGGAATTTGGAATTCATAATTTGGAATTTGGAATTCGGAACTCGGAATTCAAAATTCGGAACTCGGAACTCGGAACTCGGAACTCGGAATTCAGAATTCGGAACTCGGAATTCAGAATTCGGAATTTGAAATTTGAAATTCTGGAATCGGAAGTCGGAATTCGGAATTCAGTATTCATAATTTGGAATTCGGAATTCGGAATTCGAAACTCAGAATTCGGAATTCGGACGTCGGAACTCGGAACTTGATATTCGGAATTCGGCACTCGGAACTCGGAATTTGGAATTTGGAATTTGGAATTTGGAATTTGGAATTTGGAATTCGGAATTCGGAATTCGGAATTCGGAATTCGGAACTCGGGACTCAGAACTCGGAACTCAAAATTTGAAATTTGAAATTCAAAATTCAAAATTCAAAATTCAAAATACAAAATTTGAAATTCGGGTCTCGGAATTCGGAATTCGGAACTCGGAATTCGAAATTCGAAATTGGAAATTCAGAACTCAGAACTCGGAACTCGGAACTTGGAACTTGGAACTCGGAACTCGGAACTCGGAACTCGGAATGCGAAATTCGAAATTTGAAATTCAGAAATTGTAATTCGGAATTTGAAATTTGAAATTCTGGACTCGGAACTCAGAATTTGGAATTCGGAATTCGGAATTCGGAACTCGGAATTCCGAATTCCAAATTCAGAATTCAGAATTCTGAACTTGATATTCGGAATTTGAAATTTGAAATTTGAAATTGTGGACTCGGAACTCGGAATTTGGACTCAGAATTTGAAATTCGGGACTCGGAATTCGGAATTCGGAAATCGGAATTCGAAATTTGGAAATCAGAATTCAGAATTTGGAATTCGGAATTTGAAATTCGGAAATTGTAACTTGTTATTTGAAATTTGAAATTCTGGACTCGGAACTTAGAATTTGGAATTTGGAATTCATAATTTGGAATTTGGAATTCGGAACTCGGAATTCAAAATTCGGAACTCGGAATTCAGAATTCGGAATTTTAAATTCGGAAATTGTAACTTGGAATTTGAAATTTGAAATTCTGGACTTGGAACTTAGAATTTGGAATTTGGAATTCATAATTTGGAATTTGGAATTCGGAACTCGGAATTCAAAATTCGGAACTCGGAACTCGGAACTCGGAACTCGGAATTCAGAATTCGGAACTCGGAATTCAGAATTCGGAATTTGAAATTTGAAATTCTGGAATCGGAAGTCGGAATTCGGAATTCAGTATTCATAATTTGGAATTCGGAATTCGGAATTCGAAACTCAGAATTCGGAATTCGGACGTCGGAACTCGGAACTTGATATTCGGAATTCGGCACTCGGAACTCGGAATTTGGAATTTGGAATTTGGAATTTGGAATTTTAATTTGGAATTTGGAATTCGGAATTCGGAATTCGGAATTCGGAATTCGGAATTCGGAACTCGGGACTCGGAACTCGGAACTCAAAATTTGAAATTCAAAATTCAAAATTCAAAATTCAAAATTCAAAATTCAAAATTTGAAATTCGGGTCTCGGAATTCGGAATTTGGAACTCGGAATTCGAAATTCGAAATTTGAAATTCAGAAATTGTAATTCGGAATTTGAAATTCGGGACTCGGAATTCGGAATTCGGAACTTGATATTGGGAACTCGGAACTCGGAACTCGAAATTCGAAATTCGGAAATTGGAATTTGGAATTTGGAATTCAGAATTCGGAATTTGAAATTTGAAATTCTGGACTCGGAACTCGGAATTTGGAATTTGGAATTCATAATTTGGAATTTGGAATTCGGAACTCGGAATTCGAAATTCGAAATTCGGAAATCAGAATTCAGAATTCGGAATTCGGAATTCGGAATTTGGAATTCAGAACTTGACATTCGGAATTCGGAATTTGAAATTTGAAATTCTGGACTCGGAAGTCGGAATTCGGAATTTGGTATTCATAATTTGGAATTCGGAATTCAGAATTCGAAACTCAGAATTCGGAATTCGGAAGTCGGAACTCGGAACTTGATATTCAGAATTCGGCACTCGGAACTCGGAATTTGGAATTTGGAATTTGGAATTCGGGACTCGGAACTCGGAACTCGAAATTCGAAATTCGAAATTTGAAATTCGAAATTTGAAATTCGAAATTTGAAATTCAAAATTTGAAATTTGGAAATCGGAATTTGGAATTTGAAATTTGAAATTTGAAATTCTGGACTCAGAACTCGGAATTCGTACTCGGAATTCGAAATTCAGAAATCAGAATTCAGAATTCAGAATTCAGAATTCGGAATTCGGAATTCGGAATTTGGATCTCGGAACTCGGAAGTCGGAACTCGGAACTCGGAATGCGAAATTCAAAATTTGAAATTCGGAAATTGTAATTCGGAATTTGACATTTGAAATTCTGGACTCGGAACTCAGAATTTGGAATTTGGAATTCATAATTTGGAATTCGGAATTCGGAACTCGGAATTCGGAATTCGGAATTCGGAATTCGGAATTCGGAATTTGGAACTCGGAATTCCGAATTCCGATTTCCAAATTCGGAACTTGATATTCGGAATTTGAAATTTGAAATTTGAAATGGTGGACTCGGAACTCGGAATTTGGAACTTGGAACTCGGAACTCGGAACTCGGAATGCGAAATTTGAAATTTGAAATTCAGAAATTGTAATTCGGAATTTGAAATTTGAAATTCTGGACTCGGAACTCGGAATTTGGAATTTGGAATTCATAATTTGGAATTCGGAATTCGGAACTCGGAATTCGAAATTCGAAATTCGGAAATCAGAATTCAGAATTCGGAATTCGGAATTCGGAATTCGGAATTCGGAACTTGACATTCGGAATTCGGAATTTGAAATTTGAAATTCTGGACTCGGAAGTCAGAATTCGGAATTTGGTATTCATAATTTGGAATTCGGAATTCAGAATTCGAAACTCAGAATTCGGAATTCGGAAGTCGGAACTCGGAACTTGATATTCAGAATTCGGCACTCGGAACTCGGAATTTGGAATTTGGAATTTGGAATTCGGGACTCGGAACTTGGAACTCGAAATTCAAAATTCGAAATTCGAAATTCGAAATTTGAAATTCGAAATTTGAAATTCAAAATTTGAAATTCGGAAATCGGAATTTGGAATTTGGAATTTGGAATTTGAAATTTGAAATTCTGGACTCAGAACTCGGAATTCGTACTCGGAATTCGAAATTCAGAAATCAGAATTCAGAATTCAGAATTCAGAATTCGGAATTCGGAATTCGGAATTTGGATCTCGGAACTCGGAACTCGGAACTCAGAATTCGGAAATTGGATTTCATAACTCAGAATTCGGAATTCAGAACTCGGAACTTAGAACTCGGAACTCGGAACTCGGAACTCGGAATGCGAAATTCAAAATTTGAAATTCGGAAATTGTAATTCGGAATTTGAAATTTGAAATTCTGGACTCGGAACTCAGAATTTGGAATTTGGAATTCATAATTTGGAATTCGGAATTCGGAACTCGGAATTCGGAATTCGGAATTCGGAATTCGGAATTTGGAACTCGGAATTCCGAATTCCGATTTCCAAATTCGGAACTTGATATTCGGAATTTGAAATTTGAAATTTGAAATGGTGGACTCGGAACTCGGAATTTGGAACTTGGAACTCGGAACTCGGAACTCGGAATGCGAAATTTGAAATTTGAAATTCAGAAATTGTAATTCGGAATTTGAAATTTGAAATTCTGGACTCGGAACTCAGAATTTGGAATTTGGAATTCATAACTTGGAATTCGGAATTCGGAACTCGGAATTCAAAATTCGGAATTCGGAATTCGGAACTCGAAATTTGGAATTCGGAATTCGGAATTCGGAATTGTGGACTCGGAACTCGGAATTCGGACTCGGAATTTGAAATCCGGGACTCGGCACTGGGAATTCGGAATTTGGAACTCAGAACTCGGAATTCAGAATTCGGTATTCCGAACTTGATATTCGGAATTCGGAACTTGGAATTCGGAATTCGGAATTCGGAATTCGGAATTCGGAATACGGAACTCGGAATTCGGAATTCAGAATTCAAAATTTGAAATTCTGGACTTGGAACTCGGAATTCGGAATTTGGAATTCGGAATTCGGAATTCGGAATACGGAACTCGGAATTCGGAATTCAGAATTCAAAATTTGAAATTCTGGACTTGGAACTTGGATTTCAGACTCGGAATTTGAAATTCTGGACTCGGAACTCGGAATTTGGAATTCGGAACTCGGAATTCGAAATTCGAAATTGGAAATTCAGAACTCAGAACTCGGAACTCAGAACTTGGAACTTGGAACTCGGAACTCGGAACTCGGAACTCGGAATGCGAAATTCGAAATTTGAAATTCAGAAATTGTAATTCGGAATTTGAAATTTGAAATTCTGGACTCGGAACTCAGAATTTGGAATTTGGAATTCATAACTCGGAATTCGGAATTCGGAATTCGGAATTCGGAACTTGATATTCGGAATTCGGAACCTGGAATTCGGAATTCGGAATTCGGAATTTGAAATTTGAAATTCTGGACTTGGAACTCGGAATTTGGAATTTGGAATTCGGAATTCGGAATTCGGAATTCGGAATACGGAACTGGAATTCGGAATTCAGAATTCAAAATTTGAAATTCTGGACTTGGAACTTGGAATTCGGACTCGGAATTTGAAATTCTGGACTCGGAACTCGGAATTTGGAATTTGGAATTCAGAATTCAGAATTCGGAATTTGGAACTCGGAATTCGAAATTTGGAAATCAGAATTCAGAATTTGGAATTCGGAATTCGGAACTCGGAATTCCGAATTCCGAATTCCGAATTCAGAATTCCGAACTTGATATTCGGAATTTGAAATTTGAAATTTGAAATTGTGGACTCGGAACTCGGAATTTGGACTCAGAATTTGAAATTCGGGACTCGGAATTCGGAATTCGGAAATCGGAACTCAGAACTCGGAATGCGGAATTGAGAACTCGGAATTCAGAATTCGGAATTTGAAATTCGGAAATTGTAACTTGGAATTTGAAATTTGAAATTCTGGACTCGGAACTTAGAATTTGGAATTTGGAATTCATAATTTGGAATTTGGAATTCGGAACTCGGAATTCAAAATTCGGAACTCGGAACTCGGAACTCGGAACTCGGAATTCAGAATTCGGAACTCGGAATTCAGAATTCGGAATTTGAAATTTGAAATTCTGGAATCGGAAGTCGGAATTCGGAATTCAGTATTCATAATTTGGAATTTGGAATTCGGAATTCGGAATTCAGAATTCGGAATTCGGAACTCGGGACTCAGAACTCGGAACTCAAAATTTGAAATTCGAAATTCAAAATTCAAAATTCAAAATTCAAAATTCGAAATTTGAAATTCGGGTCTCGGAATTCGGAATTCGGAACTCGGAATTCGAAATTCGAAATTGGAAATTCAGAACTCAGAACTCGGAACTCGGAACTTGGAACTTGGAACTCGGAACTCGGAATGCGAAATTCGAAATTTGAAATTCAGAAATTGTAATTCGGAATTTGAAATTTGAAATTCTGGACTCGGAACTCAGAATTTGGAATTTGGAATTCATAACTTGGAATTCGGAATTCGGAACTCGGAATTCAAAATTCGGAATTCAGAATTCGGAACTTGGAATTCGGAATTCGGAATTCGGAATTGTGGACTCGGAACTCGGAATTCGGACTCGGAATTTGAAATTTGAAATTCTGGACTTGGAACTCGGAATTCGGAATTCAGAAATTGGAATTTGGAATTTGGAATTTGGAATTCGGAATTTGAAATTTGAAATTCTGGACTCGGAACTCGGAATTTGGAATTTGGAATTTGGAATTCAGAATTTGAAATTTGAAATTCTGGACTCGGAACTCGGAATTTGGAATTTGGAGTTCAGAATTCAGAATTCAGAATTCAGAACTCGGAATTCAGAATCCGGAATTCGGAATTCAGAACTCAGACTCGGAACTCGGAACTCGGAACTCGGAACTCGGACCTCGGAATTCAGAATTCCGAATTCGGATCTCGGAACACGGAACTCGGAATTCGGAATTTGAAATTTGAAATTTGAAATTCTGGACTCGGAACTCAGAATTCGGACTCAGAATTTGAAATTCGGGACTCGGAATTCGGAATTCGGAACTTGATATGTGGAATTCGGAATTCTGAATTCTGAATTCGGAATTCGGAACTCGGAATTCCGAATTCCGAATTCAGAATTCAGAATTCAGAATTCCGAACTTGATATTCGGAATTTGAAATTTGAAATTTGAAATTGTGGACTCGGAACTCGGAATTTGGACTCAGAATTTGAAATTTGGAATTCATAACTTGGAATTCGGAATTCGGAACTCGGAATTCAAAATTCGGAATTCGGAATTCGGAACTCGAAATTTGGAATTCGGAATTCGGAATTCGGAATTGTGGACTCGGAACTCGGAATTCGGACTCGGAATTTGAAATCCGGGACTCGGCACTGGGAATTCGGAATTTGGAACTCAGAACTCGGAATTCAGAATTCGGTATTCCGAACTTGATATTCGGAATTCGGAACTTGGAATTCGGAATTCGGAATTCGGAATTCGGAATTCGGAATACGGAACTCGGAATTCGGAATTCAGAATTCAAAATTTGAAATTCTGGACTTGGAACTCGGAATTCGGAATTTGGAATTCGGAATTCGGAATACGGAACTCGGAATTCGGAATTCAGAATTCAAAATTTGAAATTCTGGACTTGGAACTTGGATTTCAGACTCGGAATTTGAAATTCTGGACTCGGAACTCGGAATTTGGAATTCGGAACTCGGAATTCGAAATTCGAAATTGGAAATTCAGAACTCAGAACTCGGAACTCAGAACTTGGAACTTGGAACTCGGAACTCGGAACTCGGAACTCGGAATGCGAAATTCGAAATTTGAAATTCAGAAATTGTAATTCGGAATTTGAAATTTGAAATTCTGGACTCGGAACTCAGAATTTGGAATTTGGAATTCATAACTCGGAATTCGGAATTCGGAATTCGGAATTCGGAACTTGATATTCGGAATTCGGAATTCGGAATTTGGAACTCGGAGTTCTGAATTCTGAATTCCGAATTCGGAACTTGATATTCGGAATTTGAAATTTGAAATTTGAAATTCTGGAATCGGAAGTCGGAATTCGAAACTCAGAATTCGGAATTCGGACGTCGGATCTCGGAACTTGATATTCGGAATTCGGCACTCGGAACTCGGAATTTGGAATTTGGAATTTGGAATTTGGAATTCGGAATTCGGGGCCCCGGAACTCGGAACTCGAAATTCGAAATTCGAAATTCAAAATTTGAAATTCAGAAATCAGAATTTGGAATTGTGGACTCGGAACTCGGAATTCAGAATTCGGTATTCGGAACTTGATATTCGGAATTCGGAACATGGAATTCGGAATTCTGAATTCGGAACTCGGAATTCGGAATTCGGAATTCGGAATTCGGAACTCCGAATTCCGAATTCCGAATTCCGAATTCAGAATTCCGAATTCAGAATTCCGAACTTGATATTCGGAATTTGAAATTTGAAATTTGAAATGGTGGACTCGGAACTCGGAATTTGGAACTTGGAACTCGGAACTCGGAACTCGGAATGCGAAATTCGAAATTTGAAATTCAGAAATTGTAATTCGGAATTTGAAATTTGAAATTCTGGACTCGGAACTCAGAATTTGGACTCGGAATTTGAAATTCGGGACTCGGAATTCGGATCTCGGAACTCAGAACTCGGAACTCGGAATTCGGAATTCGGAATTCGAAATTTGAAATTCTGGACTTGGAACTCGGAATTCGGAATTTGGAATTCGGAATTTGGAATTCGGAATACGGAACTCGGAATTCAGAATTCAAAATTTGAAATTCTGGACTTGGAACTTGGAATTCGGACTCGGAATTCAAAATTCGGAATTCGGAATTCGGAACTCGGAATTCGGAATTCGGAATTCGGAATTCAGAATTGTGGACTCGGAACTCGGAATTCGGACTCGGAATTTGAAATCCGAGACTCGGCACTGGGAATTCGGAATTTGGAACTCAGAACTCGGAATTCAGAATTCGGTATTCGGAACTTGATATTCGGAATTCGGAACTTGGAATTCGGAATTCGGAATTCGGAATTTGAAATTTGAAATTCTGGACTTGGAACTCGGAATTCGGAATTTCGAATTCGGAATTCGGAATTCGGAATTCGGAACTCGGAATTCGGAATTCAGAATTCAAATATTTGAAATTCTGGACTTGGAACTTGGAATTCGGACTCGGAATTTGAAATTCGGGACTCGGAATTCGGAATTCAGAAATTGGAATTTGGAATTTGGAATTTGGAATTCGGAATTTAAAATTTGAAATTCTGGACTCGGAACTCGGAATTTGGAATTTGGAATTTGGAATTCAGAATTTGAAATTTGAAATTCTGGACTCGGAACTCGGAATTTGGAATTTGGAGTTCAGAATTCAGAATTCTGAATTCGGAACTCGGAATTCGAAATTTGGAAATCAGAATTCGGAATTCGGAATTCTGAATTCGGAACTCGGAATTCGGAATTCGGAATTCGGAACTCGGAATTCCGAATTCAGAATTCAGAATTCCGAACTTGATATTCATAATTTGAAATTTGAAATTTGAAATTGTGGCCTCGGAATTCAGAATTCGGAATTCGGAATTCGGAATTCAGAACTCAGACTCGGAACTCGGAACTCGGAACTCGGAACTCGGAATTCAGAACTCGGAACTCAGAATTCAGAATTCGGAATTCGGAATTCGGAATTCAGAACTCGGAATTCCGAATTCGGAATTCAGAATTCAGAATTCAGAATTTGGAATTCGGAATTCGGAATTTGGAACTCGGAGTTCTGAATTCTGAATTCCGAATTCGGAACTTGATATTCGGAATTTGAAATTTGAAATTTGAAATTCTGGAATCGGAAGTCGGAATTCGAAACTCAGAATTCGGAATTCGGACGTCGGATCTCGGAACTTGATATTCGGAATTCGGCACTCGGAACTCGGAATTTGGAATTTGGAATTTGGAATTTGGAATTCGGAATTCGGGGCCCCGGAACTCGGAACTCGAAATTCGAAATTCGAAATTCAAAATTTGAAATTCAGAAATCAGAATTTGGAATTGTGGACTCGGAACTCGGAATTCAGAATTCGGTATTCGGAACTTGATATTCGGAATTCGGAACATGGAATTCGGAATTCTGAATTCGGAACTCGGAATTCGGAATTCGGAATTCGGAATTCGGAACTCCGAATTCCGAATTCAGAATTCCGAATTCAGAATTCCGAATTCAGAATTCCGAACTTGATATTCGGAATTTGAAATTTGAAATTTGAAATGGTGGACTCGGAACTCGGAATTTGGAACTTGGAACTCGGAACTCGGAACTCGGAATGCGAAATTCGAAATTTGAAATTCAGAAATTGTAATTCGGAATTTGAAATTTGAAATTCTGGACTCGGAACTCAGAATTTGGACTCGGAATTTGAAATTCGGGACTCGGAATTCGGAATTCGGAAATCGGAACTCAGAACTCGGAATTCAGAATTCGGAATTCGGAATTTGGAATTCAGAACTCAGACTCGGAACTCGGAACTCGGAACTCGGAACTCGGAATTCCGAATTCCGAATTCGGATCTCGGAACTCAGAACTCGGAACTCGGAATTCGGAATTCGGAATTCGAAATTTGAAATTCTGGACTTGGAACTCGGAATTCGGAATTTGGAATTCGGAATTTGGAATTCGGAATACGGAACTCGGAATTCAGAATTCAAAATTTGAAATTCTGGACTTGGAACTTGGAATTCGGACTCGGAATTCAAAATTCGGAATTCGGAATTCGGAACTCGGAATTCGGAATTCGGAATTCGGAATTCAGAATTGTGGACTCGGAACTCGGAATTCGGACTCGGAATTTGAAATCCGAGACTCGGCACTGGGAATTCGGAATTTGGAACTCAGAACTCGGAATTCAGAATTCGGTATTCGGAACTTGATATTCGGAATTCGGAACTTGGAATTCGGAATTCGGAATTCGGAATTTGAAATTTGAAATTCTGGACTTGGAACTCGGAATTCGGAATTTCGAATTCGGAATTCGGAATTCGGAATTCGGAACTCGGAATTCGGAATTCAGAATTCAAATATTTGAAATTCTGGACTTGGAACTTGGAATTCGGACTCGGAATTTGAAATTCGGGACTCGGAATTCGGAATTCAGAAATTGGAATTTGGAATTTGGAATTTGGAATTCGGAATTTGAAATTTGAAATTCTGGACTCGGAACTCGGAATTTGGAATTTGGAATTTGGAATTCAGAATTTGAAATTTGAAATTCTGGACTCGGAACTCGGAATTTGGAATTTGGAGTTCAGAATTCAGAATTCTGAATTCGGAACTCGGAATTCGAAATTTGGAAATCAGAATTCGGAATTCGGAATTCTGAATTCGGAACTCGGAATTCGGAATTCAGAATTCGGAACTCGGAATTCCGAATTCCGAATTCAGAATTCCGAACTTGATATTCGGAATTTGAAATTTGAAATTTGAAATTGTGGCCTCGGAATTCAGAATTCGGAATTCGGAATTCGGAATTCAGAACTCAGACTCGGAACTCGGAACTCGGAACTCGGAACTCGGAATTCAGAACTCGGAACTCAGAATTCAGAATTCGGAATTCGGAATTCGGAATTCGGAATTCAGAACTCGGAATTCCGAATTCGGAATTCAGAATTCAGAATTCAGAATTTGGAATTTGGAATTCGGAATTTGGAACTCGGAGTTCTGAATTCTGAATTCCGAATTCGGAAGTTGATATTCGGAATTTGAAATTTGAAATTTGAAATTCTGGAATCGGAAGTCGGAATTCAAAACTCAGAATTCGGAATTCGGACGTCGGAACTCGGAACTTGATATTCGGAATTCGGCATTCGGAACTCGGAATTTGGAATTTGGAATTTGGAATTTGGAATTTGGAATTCGGGGCCCCGGAACTCGGAACTCGAAATTCGAAATTCGAAATTCAAAATTTGAAATTCAGAAATCAGAATTTGGAATTGTGGACTCGGAACTCGGAATTCAGAATTCGGTATTCGGAACTTGATATTCGGAATTCGGAACTTGGAATTCGGAATTCTGAATTCGGAACTCGGAATTCGGAATTCGGAATTCGGAACTCCGAATTCCGAATTCCGAATTCCGAATTCAGAATTCAGAATTCAGAATTCAGAATTCCGAACTTGATATTCGGAATTTGAAATTTGAAATTTGAAATTGTGGACTCGGAACTCAGAATTTGGACTCGGAATTTGAAATTCGGGACTCGGAATTCGGAATTCGGAATTCGGAATTCGGAAATCGGAACTCAGAACTCAGAATTCAGAATTCAGAACTCGGAATTCAGAATTCGGAATTCGGAATTCGGAATTCAGAACTCAGACTCGGAACTCGGAACTCGGAACTCGGAACTCGGAATTCAGAATTCCGAATTCGGATCTCGGAACTCGGAACTCGGAATTCGGAATTTGAAATTTGAAATTTGAAATTCTGGACTCGGAACTCAGAATTTGGAATTTGGAATTCATAATTTGGAATTTGGAATTCGGAACTCGGAATTCAAAATTCGGAACTCGGAATTCAGAATTCGGAATTTTAAATTCGGAAATTGTAACTTGGAATTTGAAATTTGAAATTCTGGACTTGGAACTTAGAATTTGGAATTTGGAATTCATAATTTGGAATTTGGAATTCGGAACTCGGAATTCAAAATTCGGAACTCGGAACTCGGAACTCGGAACTCGGAATTCAGAATTCGGAATTTGAAATTTGAAATTCTGGAATCGGAAGTCGGAATTCGGAATTCAGTATTCATAATTTGGAATTCGGAATTCGGAATTCGAAACTCAGAATTCGGAATTCGGACGTCGGAACTCGGAACTTGATATTCGGAATTCGGCACTCGGAACTCGGAATTTGGAATTTGGAATTTGGAATTTGGAATTTGGAATTTGGAATTCGGAATTCGGAATTCGGAATTCGGAATTCGGAACTCGGGACTCAGAACTCGGAACTCAAAATTTGAAATTTGAAATTCAAAATTCAAAATTCAAAATTCAAAATACAAAATTTGAAATTCGGGTCTCGGAATTCGGAATTCGGAACTCGGAATTCGAAATTCGAAATTGGAAATTCAGAACTCAGAACTCGGAACTCGGAACTTGGAACTTGGAACTCGGAACTCGGAACTCGGAACTCGGAATGCGAAATTCGAAATTTGAAATTCAGAAATTGTAATTCGGAATTTGAAATTTGAAATTCTGGACTCGGAACTCAGAATTTGGAATTCGGAATTCGGAATTCGGAACTCGGAATTCCGAATTCCAAATTCAGAATTCAGAATTCTGAACTTGATATTCGGAATTTGAAATTTGAAATTTGAAATTGTGGACTCGGAACTCGGAATTTGGACTCAGAATTTGAAATTCGGGACTCGGAATTCGGAATTCGGAAATCGGAATTCGAAATTTGGAAATCAGAATTCAGAATTTGGAATTCGGAATTTGAAATTCGGAAATTGTAACTTGTTATTTGAAATTTGAAATTCTGGACTCGGAACTTAGAATTTGGAATTTGGAATTCATAATTTGGAATTTGGAATTCGGAACTCGGAATTCAAAATTCGGAACTCGGAATTCAGAATTCGGAATTTTAAATTCGGAAATTGTAACTTGGAATTTGAAATTTGAAATTCTGGACTTGGAACTTAGAATTTGGAATTTGGAATTCATAATTTGGAATTTGGAATTCGGAACTCGGAATTCAAAATTCGGAACTCGGAACTCGGAACTCGGAACTCGGAATTCAGAATTCGGAACTCGGAATTCAGAATTCGGAATTTGAAATTTGAAATTCTGGAATCGGAAGTCGGAATTCGGAATTCAGTATTCATAATTTGGAATTCGGAATTCGGAATTCGAAACTCAGAATTCGGAATTCGGACGTCGGAACTCGGAACTTGATATTCGGAATTCGGCACTCGGAACTCGGAATTTGGAATTTGGAATTTGGAATTTGGAATTTTAATTTGGAATTTGGAATTCGGAATTCGGAATTCGGAATTCGGAATTCGGAATTCGGAACTCGGGACTCGGAACTCGGAACTCAAAATTTGAAATTCAAAATTCAAAATTCAAAATTCAAAATTCAAAATTCAAAATTTGAAATTCGGGTCTCGGAATTCGGAATTTGGAACTCGGAATTCGAAATTCGAAATTTGAAATTCAGAAATTGTAATTCGGAATTTGAAATTCGGGACTCGGAATTCGGAATTCGGAACTTGATATTGGGAACTCGGAACTCGGAACTCGAAATTCGAAATTCGGAAATTGGAATTTGGAATTTGGAATTCAGAATTTGGAATTTGAAATTTGAAATTCTGGACTCGGAACTCGGAATTTGGAATTTGGAATTCATAATTTGGAATTTGGAATTCGGAACTCGGAATTCGAAATTCGAAATTCGGAAATCAGAATTCAGAATTCGGAATTCGGAATTCGGAATTTGGAATTCAGAACTTGACATTCGGAATTCGGAATTTGAAATTTGAAATTCTGGACTCGGAAGTCGGAATTCGGAATTTGGTATTCATAATTTGGAATTCGGAATTCAGAATTCGAAACTCAGAATTCGGAATTCGGAAGTCGGAACTCGGAACTTGATATTCAGAATTCGGCACTCGGAACTCGGAATTTGGAATTTGGAATTTGGAATTCGGGACTCGGAACTCGGAACTCGAAATTCGAAATTCGAAATTTGAAATTCGAAATTTGAAATTCGAAATTTGAAATTCAAAATTTGAAATTTGGAAATCGGAATTTGGAATTTGAAATTTGAAATTTGAAATTCTGGACTCAGAACTCGGAATTCGTACTCGGAATTCGAAATTCAGAAATCAGAATTCAGAATTCAGAATTCAGAATTCGGAATTCGGAATTCGGAATTTGGATCTCGGAACTCGGAAGTCGGAACTCGGAACTCGGAATGCGAAATTCAAAATTTGAAATTCGGAAATTGTAATTCGGAATTTGACATTTGAAATTCTGGACTCGGAACTCAGAATTTGGAATTTGGAATTCATAATTTGGAATTCGGAATTCGGAACTCGGAATTCGGAATTCGGAATTCGGAATTCGGAATTCGGAATTTGGAACTCGGAATTCCGAATTCCGATTTCCAAATTCGGAACTTGATATTCGGAATTTGAAATTTGAAATTTGAAATGGTGGACTCGGAACTCGGAATTTGGAACTTGGAACTCGGAACTCGGAACTCGGAATGCGAAATTTGAAATTTGAAATTCAGAAATTGTAATTCGGAATTTGAAATTTGAAATTCTGGACTCGGAACTCGGAATTTGGAATTTGGAATTCATAATTTGGAATTCGGAATTCGGAACTCGGAATTCGAAATTCGAAATTCGGAAATCAGAATTCAGAATTCGGAATTCGGAATTCGGAATTCGGAATTCGGAACTTGACATTCGGAATTCGGAATTTGAAATTTGAAATTCTGGACTCGGAAGTCAGAATTCGGAATTTGGTATTCATAATTTGGAATTCGGAATTCAGAATTCGAAACTCAGAATTCGGAATTCGGAAGTCGGAACTCGGAACTTGATATTCAGAATTCGGCACTCGGAACTCGGAATTTGGAATTTGGAATTTGGAATTCGGGACTCGGAACTTGGAACTCGAAATTCAAAATTCGAAATTCGAAATTCGAAATTTGAAATTCGAAATTTGAAATTCAAAATTTGAAATTCGGAAATCGGAATTTGGAATTTGGAATTTGGAATTTGAAATTTGAAATTCTGGACTCAGAACTCGGAATTCGTACTCGGAATTCGAAATTCAGAAATCAGAATTCAGAATTCAGAATTCAGAATTCGGAATTCGGAATTCGGAATTTGGATCTCGGAACTCGGAACTCGGAACTCAGAATTCGGAAATTGGATTTCATAACTCAGAATTCGGAATTCAGAACTCGGAACTTAGAACTCGGAACTCGGAACTCGGAACTCGGAATGCGAAATTCAAAATTTGAAATTCGGAAATTGTAATTCGGAATTTGAAATTTGAAATTCTGGACTCGGAACTCAGAATTTGGAATTTGGAATTCATAATTTGGAATTCGGAATTCGGAACTCGGAATTCGGAATTCGGAATTCGGAATTCGGAATTTGGAACTCGGAATTCCGAATTCCGATTTCCAAATTCGGAACTTGATATTCGGAATTTGAAATTTGAAATTTGAAATGGTGGACTCGGAACTCGGAATTTGGAACTTGGAACTCGGAACTCGGAACTCGGAATGCGAAATTTGAAATTTGAAATTCAGAAATTGTAATTCGGAATTTGAAATTTGAAATTCTGGACTCGGAACTCAGAATTTGGAATTTGGAATTCATAACTTGGAATTCGGAATTCGGAACTCGGAATTCAAAATTCGGAATTCGGAATTCGGAACTCGAAATTTGGAATTCGGAATTCGGAATTCGGAATTGTGGACTCGGAACTCGGAATTCGGACTCGGAATTTGAAATCCGGGACTCGGCACTGGGAATTCGGAATTTGGAACTCAGAACTCGGAATTCAGAATTCGGTATTCCGAACTTGATATTCGGAATTCGGAACTTGGAATTCGGAATTCGGAATTCGGAATTCGGAATTCGGAATACGGAACTCGGAATTCGGAATTCAGAATTCAAAATTTGAAATTCTGGACTTGGAACTCGGAATTCGGAATTTGGAATTCGGAATTCGGAATTCGGAATACGGAACTCGGAATTCGGAATTCAGAATTCAAAATTTGAAATTCTGGACTTGGAACTTGGATTTCAGACTCGGAATTTGAAATTCTGGACTCGGAACTCGGAATTTGGAATTCGGAACTCGGAATTCGAAATTCGAAATTGGAAATTCAGAACTCAGAACTCGGAACTCAGAACTTGGAACTTGGAACTCGGAACTCGGAACTCGGAACTCGGAATGCGAAATTCGAAATTTGAAATTCAGAAATTGTAATTCGGAATTTGAAATTTGAAATTCTGGACTCGGAACTCAGAATTTGGAATTTGGAATTCATAACTCGGAATTCGGAATTCGGAATTCGGAATTCGGAACTTGATATTCGGAATTCGGAACCTGGAATTCGGAATTCGGAATTCGGAATTTGAAATTTGAAATTCTGGACTTGGAACTCGGAATTCGGAATTTGGAATTCGGAATTCGGAATTCGGAATTCGGAATACGGAACTGGAATTCGGAATTCAGAATTCAAAATTTGAAATTCTGGACTTGGAACTTGGAATTCGGACTCGGAATTTGAAATTCTGGACTCGGAACTCGGAATTTGGAATTTGGAATTCAGAATTCAGAATTCGGAATTTGGAACTCGGAATTCGAAATTTGGAAATCAGAATTCAGAATTCGGAATTCGGAATTCGGAACTCGGAATTCCGAATTCCGAATTCCGAATTCAGAATTCCGAACTTGATATTCGGAATTTGAAATTTGAAATTTGAAATTGTGGACTCGGAACTCGGAATTTGGACTCAGAATTTGAAATTCGGGACTCGGAATTCGGAATTCGGAAATCGGAACTCAGAACTCGGAATGCGGAATTGAGAAC
Organism: Arizona elegans; assembly: GCA_022577455.1. NCBI lineage: Eukaryota > Metazoa > Chordata > Lepidosauria > Squamata > Colubridae > Arizona > Arizona elegans. The sequence continues at coordinate 2,332,577 of JAKOOJ010000026.1, forward strand.
TCGGAATTCAGAATTCGGAATTTGAAATTCGGAAATTGTAACTTGGAATTTGAAATTTGAAATTCTGGACTCGGAACTTAGAATTTGGAATTTGGAATTCATAATTTGGAATTTGGAATTCGGAACTCGGAATTCAAAATTCGGAATTTGAAATTTGAAATTCTGGAATCGGAAGTCGGAATTCGGAATTCAGTATTCATAATTTGGAATTCGGAATTCGGAATTCGAAACTCAGAATTCGGAATTAGGACGTCGGAACTCGGAACTTGATATTCGGAATTCGGCACTCGGAACTCGGAATTTGGAATTTGGAATTTGGAATTTGGAATTTGGAATTTGGAATTCGGAATTCGGAATTCGGAATTCGGAATTCGGAACTCGGGACTCAGAACTCGGAACTCAAAATTTGAAATTCGAAATTCAAAATTCAAAATTCAAAATTCAAAATTCAAAATTCGAAATTTGAAATTCGGGTCTCGGAATTCGGAATTCGGAACTCGGAATTCGAAATTCGAAATTGGAAATTCAGAACTCAGAACTCGGAACTCGGAACTTGGAACTTGGAACTCGGAACTCGGAACTCGGAATGCGAAATTCGAAATTTGAAATTCAGAAATTGTAATTCGGAATTTGAAATTTGAAATTCTGGACTCGGAACTCAGAATTTGGAATTTGGAATTCATAACTTGGAATTCGGAATTCGGAACTCGGAATTCAAAATTCGGAATTCGGAATTCGGAACTTGGAATTCGGAATTCGGAATTCGGAATTGTGGACTCGGAACTCGGAATTCGGACTCGGAATTTGAAATTTGAAATTCTGGACTTGGAACTCGGAATTCGGAATTCAGAAATTGGAATTTGGAATTTGGAATTTGGAATTCGGAATTTGAAATTTGAAATTCTGGACTCGGAACTCGGAATTTGGAATTTGGAATTTGGAATTTGGAATTCAGAATTCAGAATTTGAAATTCGGGACTCGGAATTCGGAATTCAGAACTTGATATGTGGAATTCGGAATTCTGAATTCTGAATTCGGAATTCGGAACTCAGAACTCGGAATTCAGAATTCAGAACTCGGAATTCAGAATCCGGAATTCGGAATTCAGAACTCAGACTCGGAACTCGGAACTCGGAACTCGGAACTCGGAACTCGGAATTCAGAATTCCGAATTCGGATCTCGGAACACGGAACTCGGAATTCGGAATTTGAAATTTGAAATTTGAAATTCTGGACTCGGAACTCAGAATTCGGACTCAGAATTTGAAATTCGGGACTCGGAATTCGGAATTCGGAACTTGATATGTGGAATTCGGAATTCTGAATTCTGAATTCGGAATTCGGAACTCGGAATTCCGAATTCCGAATTCAGAATTCAGAATTCAGAATTCCGAACTTGATATTCGGAATTTGAAATTTGAAATTTGAAATTGTGGACTCGGAACTCGGAATTTGGACTCAGAATTTGAAATTCGGGACTCGGAATTCGGAATTTGGAATTCGGAATTCGGAATTCGGAATACGGAACTCGGAATTCGGAATTCAGAATTCAAAATTTGAAATTCTGGACTTGGAACTTGGAATTCGGACTCGGAATTTGAAATTCTGGACTCGGAACTCGGAATTTGGAATTTGGAATTCAGAATTCAGAATTCGGAATTCGGAACTCGGAATTCGAAATTTGGAAATCAGAATTCAGAATTTGGAATTCGGAATTCGGAATTCGGAACTCGGAATTCCAAATTCCGAATTCAGAATTCAGAATTCCGAACTTGATATTCGAAATTTGAAATTTGAAATTTGAAATTGTGGACTCGGAACTCGGAATTTGGACTCAGAATTTGAAATTCGGGACTCCGAATTCGGAATTCGGAAATCGGAACTCAGAACTCGGAATGCGGAATTCAGAACTCGGAATTCAGAATTCGGAATTTGAAATTCGGAAATTGTAACTTGGAATTTGAAATTTGAAATTCTGGACTCGGAACTTAGAATTTGGAATTTGGAATTCATAATTTGGAATTTGGAATTCGGAACTCGGAATTCAAAATTCGGAACTCGGAACTCGGAACTCGGAACTCGGAATTCAGAATTCGGAACTCGGAATTCAGAATTCGGAATTTGAAATTTGAAATTCTGGAATCGGAAGTCGGAATTCGGAATTCGGTATTCATAATTTGGAATTCGGAATTCGGAATTCGAAACTCAGAATTCGGAATTCGGACGTCGGAACTCGGAACTTGATATTCGGAATTCGGCACTCGGAACTCGGAATGTGGAATTTGGAATTTGGAATTTGGAATTTGGAATTTGGAATTCGGAATTCGGAATTTGAAATTTGAAATTCTGGACTCGGAACTCGGAATTTGGAATTTGGAATTTGGAATTTGGAATTCAGAATTCAGAATTTGAAATTCGGGACTCGGAATTCGGAATTCAGAACTTGATATGTGGAATTCGGAATTCTGAATTCTGAATTCGGAATTCGGAACTCAGAACTCGGAATTCAGAATTCAGAACTCGGAATTCAGAATCCGGAATTCGGAATTCAGAACTCAGACTCGGAACTCGGAACTCGGAACTCGGAACTCGGAACTCGGAATTCAGAATTCCGAATTCGGATCTCGGAACACGGAACTCGGAATTCGGAATTTGAAATTTGAAATTTGAAATTCTGGACTCGGAACTCAGAATTCGGACTCAGAATTTGAAATTCGGGACTCGGAATTCGGAATTCGGAACTTGATATGTGGAATTCGGAATTCTGAATTCTGAATTCGGAATTCGGAACTCGGAATTCCGAATTCCGAATTCAGAATTCAGAATTCAGAATTCCGAACTTGATATTCGGAATTTGAAATTTGAAATTTGAAATTGTGGACTCGGAACTCGGAATTTGGACTCAGAATTTGAAATTCGGGACTCGGAATTCGGAATTTGGAATTCGGAATTCGGAATTCGGAATACGGAACTCGGAATTCGGAATTCAGAATTCAAAATTTGAAATTCTGGACTTGGAACTTGGAATTCGGACTCGGAATTTGAAATTCTGGACTCGGAACTCGGAATTTGGAATTTGGAATTCAGAATTCAGAATTCGGAATTCGGAACTCGGAATTCGAAATTTGGAAATCAGAATTCAGAATTTGGAATTCGGAATTCGGAATTCGGAACTCGGAATTCCAAATTCCGAATTCAGAATTCAGAATTCCGAACTTGATATTCGAAATTTGAAATTTGAAATTTGAAATTGTGGACTCGGAACTCGGAATTTGGACTCAGAATTTGAAATTCGGGACTCCGAATTCGGAATTCGGAAATCGGAACTCAGAACTCGGAATGCGGAATTCAGAACTCGGAATTCAGAATTCGGAATTTGAAATTCGGAAATTGTAACTTGGAATTTGAAATTTGAAATTCTGGACTCGGAACTTAGAATTTGGAATTTGGAATTCATAATTTGGAATTTGGAATTCGGAACTCGGAATTCAAAATTCGGAACTCGGAACTCGGAACTCGGAACTCGGAATTCAGAATTCGGAACTCGGAATTCAGAATTCGGAATTTGAAATTTGAAATTCTGGAATCGGAAGTCGGAATTCGGAATTCGGTATTCATAATTTGGAATTCGGAATTCGGAATTCGAAACTCAGAATTCGGAATTCGGACGTCGGAACTCGGAACTTGATATTCGGAATTCGGCACTCGGAACTCGGAATGTGGAATTTGGAATTTGGAATTTGGAATTTGGAATTTGGAATTCGGAATTCGGAATTTGGAATTCGGAATTCGGAATTCGGAATTCGGGACTCGGAACTCGGAACTCAAAATTTGAAATTCGAAATTCAAAATTCAAAATTCAAAATTCAAAATTCAAAATTTGAAATTTGAAATTTGAAATTCGGGTCTCGGAATTCGGAATTCGGAACTCGGAATTCGAAATTCGAAATTGGAAATTCAGAACTCAGAACTCGGAACTCGGAACTTGGAACTTGGAACTCGGAACTCGGAACTCGGAATGCGAAATTCGAAATTTGAAATTCAGAAATTGTAATTCGGAATTTGAAATTTGAAATTCTGGACTCGGAACTCAGAATTTGGAATTTGGAATTCATAACTTGGAATTCGGAATTCGGAACTCGGAATTCAAAATTCGGAATTCGGAATTCGGAACTTGGAATTCGGAATTCGGAATTCGGAATTGTGGACTCGGAACTCGGAATTCGGACTCGGAATTTGAAATTTGAAATTCTGGACTTGGAACTCGGAATTCGGAATTCAGAAATTGGAATTTGGAATTTGGAATTTGGAATTCGGAATTTGAAATTTGAAATTCTGGACTCGGAACTCGGAATTTGGAATTTGGAATTTGGAATTTGGAATTCAGAATTCAGAATTTGAAATTCGGGACTCGGAATTCGGAATTCAGAACTTGATATGTGGAATTCGGAATTCTGAATTCTGAATTCGGAATTCGGAACTCAGAACTCGGAATTCAGAATTCAGAACTCGGAATTCAGAATCCGGAATTCGGAATTCAGAACTCAGACTCGGAACTCGGAACTCGGAACTCGGAACTCGGAACTCGGAATTCAGAATTCCGAATTCGGATCTCGGAACACGGAACTCGGAATTCGGAATTTGAAATTTGAAATTTGAAATTCTGGACTCGGAACTCAGAATTCGGACTCAGAATTTGAAATTCGGGACTCGGAATTCGGAATTCGGAACTTGATATGTGGAATTCGGAATTCTGAATTCGGAATTCTGAATTCGGAACTCGGAATTCCGAATTCCGAATTCAGAATTCAGAATTCAGAATTCCGAACTTGATATTCGGAATTTGAAATTTGAAATTTGAAATTGTGGACTCGGAACTCGGAATTTGGACTCAGAATTTGAAATTCGGGACTCGGAATTCGGAATTTGGAATTCGGAATTCGGAATTCGGAATACGGAACTCGGAATTCGGAATTCAGAATTCAAAATTTGAAATTCTGGACTTGGAACTTGGAATTCGGACTCGGAATTTGAAATTCTGGACTCGGAACTCGGAATTTGGAATTTGGAATTCAGAATTCAGAATTCGGAATTCGGAACTCGGAATTCGAAATTTGGAAATCAGAATTCAGAATTTGGAATTCGGAATTCGGAATTCGGAACTCGGAATTCCAAATTCCGAATTCAGAATTCAGAATTCCGAACTTGATATTCGAAATTTGAAATTTGAAATTTGAAATTGTGGACTCGGAACTCGGAATTTGGACTCAGAATTTGAAATTCGGGACTCCGAATTCGGAATTCGGAAATCGGAACTCAGAACTCGGAATGCGGAATTCAGAACTCGGAATTCAGAATTCGGAATTTGAAATTCGGAAATTGTAACTTGGAATTTGAAATTTGAAATTCTGGACTCGGAACTTAGAATTTGGAATTTGGAATTCATAATTTGGAATTTGGAATTCGGAACTCGGAATTCAAAATTCGGAACTCGGAACTCGGAACTCGGAACTCGGAATTCAGAATTCGGAACTCGGAATTCAGAATTCGGAATTTGAAATTTGAAATTCTGGAATCGGAAGTCGGAATTCGGAATTCGGTATTCATAATTTGGAATTCGGAATTCGGAATTCGAAACTCAGAATTCGGAATTCGGACGTCGGAACTCGGAACTTGATATTCGGAATTCGGCACTCGGAACTCGGAATGTGGAATTTGGAATTTGGAATTTGGAATTTGGAATTTGGAATTCGGAATTCGGAATTTGAAATTTGAAATTCTGGACTCGGAACTCGGAATTTGGAATTTGGAATTTGGAATTTGGAATTCAGAATTCAGAATTTGAAATTCGGGACTCGGAATTCGGAATTCAGAACTTGATATGTGGAATTCGGAATTCTGAATTCTGAATTCGGAATTCGGAACTCAGAACTCGGAATTCAGAATTCAGAACTCGGAATTCAGAATCCGGAATTCGGAATTCAGAACTCAGACTCGGAACTCGGAACTCGGAACTCGGAACTCGGAACTCGGAATTCAGAATTCCGAATTCGGATCTCGGAACACGGAACTCGGAATTCGGAATTTGAAATTTGAAATTTGAAATTCTGGACTCGGAACTCAGAATTCGGACTCAGAATTTGAAATTCGGGACTCGGAATTCGGAATTCGGAACTTGATATGTGGAATTCGGAATTCTGAATTCTGAATTCGGAATTCGGAACTCGGAATTCCGAATTCCGAATTCAGAATTCAGAATTCAGAATTCCGAACTTGATATTCGGAATTTGAAATTTGAAATTTGAAATTGTGGACTCGGAACTCGGAATTTGGACTCAGAATTTGAAATTCGGGACTCGGAATTCGGAATTTGGAATTCGGAATTCGGAATTCGGAATACGGAACTCGGAATTCGGAATTCAGAATTCAAAATTTGAAATTCTGGACTTGGAACTTGGAATTCGGACTCGGAATTTGAAATTCTGGACTCGGAACTCGGAATTTGGAATTTGGAATTCAGAATTCAGAATTCGGAATTCGGAACTCGGAATTCGAAATTTGGAAATCAGAATTCAGAATTTGGAATTCGGAATTCGGAATTCGGAACTCGGAATTCCAAATTCCGAATTCAGAATTCAGAATTCCGAACTTGATATTCGAAATTTGAAATTTGAAATTTGAAATTGTGGACTCGGAACTCGGAATTTGGACTCAGAATTTGAAATTCGGGACTCCGAATTCGGAATTCGGAAATCGGAACTCAGAACTCGGAATGCGGAATTCAGAACTCGGAATTCAGAATTCGGAATTTGAAATTCGGAAATTGTAACTTGGAATTTGAAATTTGAAATTCTGGACTCGGAACTTAGAATTTGGAATTTGGAATTCATAATTTGGAATTTGGAATTCGGAACTCGGAATTCAAAATTCGGAACTCGGAACTCGGAACTCGGAACTCGGAATTCAGAATTCGGAACTCGGAATTCAGAATTCGGAATTTGAAATTTGAAATTCTGGAATCGGAAGTCGGAATTCGGAATTCGGTATTCATAATTTGGAATTCGGAATTCGGAATTCGAAACTCAGAATTCGGAATTCGGACGTCGGAACTCGGAACTTGATATTCGGAATTCGGCACTCGGAACTCGGAATGTGGAATTTGGAATTTGGAATTTGGAATTTGGAATTTGGAATTCGGAATTCGGAATTTGGAATTCGGAATTCGGAATTCGGAATTCGGGACTCGGAACTCGGAACTCAAAATTTGAAATTCGAAATTCAAAATTCAAAATTCAAAATTCAAAATTCAAAATTTGAAATTTGAAATTCGGGTCTCGGAATTCGGAATTCGGAACTCGGAATTCGAAATTCGAAATTGGAAATTCAGAACTCAGAACTCGGAACTCGGAACTTGGAACTTGGAACTCGGAACTCGGAACTCGGAATGCGAAATTCGAAATTTGAAATTCAGAAATTGTAATTCGGAATTTGAAATTTGAAATTCTGGACTCGGAACTCAGAATTTGGAATTTGGAATTCATAACTTGGAATTCGGAATTCGGAACTCGGAATTCAAAATTCGGAATTCGGAATTCGGAACTTGGAATTCGGAATTCGGAATTCGGAATTGTGGACTCGGAACTCGGAATTCGGACTCGGAATTTGAAATTTGAAATTCTGGACTTGGAACTCGGAATTCGGAATTCAGAAATTGGAATTTGGAATTTGGAATTTGGAATTCGGAATTTGAAATTTGAAATTCTGGACTCGGAACTCGGAATTTGGAATTTGGAATTTGGAATTTGGAATTCAGAATTCAGAATTTGAAATTCGGGACTCGGAATTCGGAATTCAGAACTTGATATGTGGAATTCGGAATTCTGAATTCTGAATTCGGAATTCGGAACTCAGAACTCGGAATTCAGAATTCAGAACTCGGAATTCAGAATCCGGAATTCGGAATTCAGAACTCAGACTCGGAACTCGGAACTCGGAACTCGGAACTCGGAACTCGGAATTCAGAATTCCGAATTCGGATCTCGGAACACGGAACTCGGAATTCGGAATTTGAAATTTGAAATTTGAAATTCTGGACTCGGAACTCAGAATTCGGACTCAGAATTTGAAATTCGGGACTCGGAATTCGGAATTCGGAACTTGATATGTGGAATTCGGAATTCTGAATTCGGAATTCGGAATTCGGAACTCGGAATTCCGAATTCCGAATTCAGAATTCAGAATTCAGAATTCCGAACTTGATATTCGGAATTTGAAATTTGAAATTTGAAATTGTGGACTCGGAACTCGGAATTTGGACTCAGAATTTGAAATTCGGGACTCGGAATTCGGAATTTGGAATTCGGAATTCGGAATTCGGAATACGGAACTCGGAATTCGGAATTCAGAATTCAAAATTTGAAATTCTGGACTTGGAACTTGGAATTCGGACTCGGAATTTGAAATTCTGGACTCGGAACTCGGAATTTGGAATTTGGAATTCAGAATTCAGAATTCGGAATTCGGAACTCGGAATTCGAAATTTGGAAATCAGAATTCAGAATTTGGAATTCGGAATTCGGAATTCGGAACTCGGAATTCCAAATTCCGAATTCAGAATTCAGAATTCCGAACTTGATATTCGAAATTTGAAATTTGAAATTTGAAATTGTGGACTCGGAACTCGGAATTTGGACTCAGAATTTGAAATTCGGGACTCCGAATTCGGAATTCGGAAATCGGAACTCAGAACTCGGAATGCGGAATTCAGAACTCGGAATTCAGAATTCGGAATTTGAAATTCGGAAATTGTAACTTGGAATTTGAAATTTGAAATTCTGGACTCGGAACTTAGAATTTGGAATTTGGAATTCATAATTTGGAATTTGGAATTCGGAACTCGGAATTCAAAATTCGGAACTCGGAACTCGGAACTCGGAACTCGGAATTCAGAATTCGGAACTCGGAATTCAGAATTCGGAATTTGAAATTTGAAATTCTGGAATCGGAAGTCGGAATTCGGAATTCGGTATTCATAATTTGGAATTCGGAATTCGGAATTCGAAACTCAGAATTCGGAATTCGGACGTCGGAACTCGGAACTTGATATTCGGAATTCGGCACTCGGAACTCGGAATGTGGAATTTGGAATTCAGAACTCGGAATTCCGAATTCGGAATTCAGAATTCAGAATTCAGAATTTGGAATTCGGAATTCGGAATTTGGAACTCGGAGTTCTGAATTCTGAATTCCGAATTCGGAACTTGATATTCGGAATTTGAAATTTGAAATTTGAAATTCTGGAATCGGAAGTCGGAATTCGAAACTCAGAATTCGGAATTCGGACGTCGGATCTCGGAACTTGATATTCGGAATTCGGCACTCGGAACTCGGAATTTGGAATTTGGAATTTGGAATTTGGAATTCGGAATTCGGGGCCCCGGAACTCGGAACTCGAAATTCGAAATTCGAAATTCAAAATTTGAAATTCAGAAATCAGAATTTGGAATTGTGGACTCGGAACTCGGAATTCAGAATTCGGTATTCGGAACTTGATATTCGGAATTCGGAACATGGAATTCGGAATTCTGAATTCGGAACTCGGAATTCGGAATTCGGAATTCGGAATTCGGAACTCCGAATTCCGAATTCAGAATTCCGAATTCAGAATTCCGAATTCAGAATTCCGAACTTGATATTCGGAATTTGAAATTTGAAATTTGAAATGGTGGACTCGGAACTCGGAATTTGGAACTTGGAACTCGGAACTCGGAACTCGGAATGCGAAATTCGAAATTTGAAATTCAGAAATTGTAATTCGGAATTTGAAATTTGAAATTCTGGACTCGGAACTCAGAATTTGGACTCGGAATTTGAAATTCGGGACTCGGAATTCGGAATTCGGAAATCGGAACTCAGAACTCGGAATTCAGAATTCGGAATTCGGAATTTGGAATTCAGAACTCAGACTCGGAACTCGGAACTCGGAACTCGGAACTCGGAATTCCGAATTCCGAATTCGGATCTCGGAACTCAGAACTCGGAACTCGGAATTCGGAATTCGGAATTCGAAATTTGAAATTCTGGACTTGGAACTCGGAATTCGGAATTTGGAATTCGGAATTTGGAATTCGGAATACGGAACTCGGAATTCAGAATTCAAAATTTGAAATTCTGGACTTGGAACTTGGAATTCGGACTCGGAATTCAAAATTCGGAATTCGGAATTCGGAACTCGGAATTCGGAATTCGGAATTCGGAATTCAGAATTGTGGACTCGGAACTCGGAATTCGGACTCGGAATTTGAAATCCGAGACTCGGCACTGGGAATTCGGAATTTGGAACTCAGAACTCGGAATTCAGAATTCGGTATTCGGAACTTGATATTCGGAATTCGGAACTTGGAATTCGGAATTCGGAATTCGGAATTTGAAATTTGAAATTCTGGACTTGGAACTCGGAATTCGGAATTTCGAATTCGGAATTCGGAATTCGGAATTCGGAACTCGGAATTCGGAATTCAGAATTCAAATATTTGAAATTCTGGACTTGGAACTTGGAATTCGGACTCGGAATTTGAAATTCGGGACTCGGAATTCGGAATTCAGAAATTGGAATTTGGAATTTGGAATTTGGAATTCGGAATTTGAAATTTGAAATTCTGGACTCGGAACTCGGAATTTGGAATTTGGAATTTGGAATTCAGAATTTGAAATTTGAAATTCTGGACTCGGAACTCGGAATTTGGAATTTGGAGTTCAGAATTCAGAATTCTGAATTCGGAACTCGGAATTCGAAATTTGGAAATCAGAATTCGGAATTCGGAATTCTGAATTCGGAACTCGGAATTCGGAATTCAGAATTCGGAACTCGGAATTCCGAATTCCGAATTCAGAATTCCGAACTTGATATTCGGAATTTGAAATTTGAAATTTGAAATTGTGGCCTCGGAATTCAGAATTCGGAATTCGGAATTCGGAATTCAGAACTCAGACTCGGAACTCGGAACTCGGAACTCGGAACTCGGAATTCAGAACTCGGAACTCAGAATTCAGAATTCGGAATTCGGAATTCGGAATTCGGAATTCAGAACTCGGAATTCCGAATTCGGAATTCAGAATTCAGAATTCAGAATTTGGAATTTGGAATTCGGAATTTGGAACTCGGAGTTCTGAATTCTGAATTCCGAATTCGGAAGTTGATATTCGGAATTTGAAATTTGAAATTTGAAATTCTGGAATCGGAAGTCGGAATTCAAAACTCAGAATTCGGAATTCGGACGTCGGAACTCGGAACTTGATATTCGGAATTCGGCATTCGGAACTCGGAATTTGGAATTTGGAATTTGGAATTTGGAATTTGGAATTCGGGGCCCCGGAACTCGGAACTCGAAATTCGAAATTCGAAATTCAAAATTTGAAATTCAGAAATCAGAATTTGGAATTGTGGACTCGGAACTCGGAATTCAGAATTCGGTATTCGGAACTTGATATTCGGAATTCGGAACTTGGAATTCGGAATTCTGAATTCGGAACTCGGAATTCGGAATTCGGAATTCGGAACTCCGAATTCCGAATTCCGAATTCCGAATTCAGAATTCAGAATTCAGAATTCAGAATTCCGAACTTGATATTCGGAATTTGAAATTTGAAATTTGAAATTGTGGACTCGGAACTCAGAATTTGGACTCGGAATTTGAAATTCGGGACTCGGAATTCGGAATTCGGAATTCGGAATTCGGAAATCGGAACTCAGAACTCAGAATTCAGAATTCAGAACTCGGAATTCAGAATTCGGAATTCGGAATTCGGAATTCAGAACTCAGACTCGGAACTCGGAACTCGGAACTCGGAACTCGGAATTCAGAATTCCGAATTCGGATCTCGGAACTCGGAACTCGGAATTCGGAATTTGAAATTTGAAATTTGAAATTCTGGACTCGGAACTCAGAATTTGGAATTTGGAATTCATAATTTGGAATTTGGAATTCGGAACTCGGAATTCAAAATTCGGAACTCGGAATTCAGAATTCGGAATTTTAAATTCGGAAATTGTAACTTGGAATTTGAAATTTGAAATTCTGGACTTGGAACTTAGAATTTGGAATTTGGAATTCATAATTTGGAATTTGGAATTCGGAACTCGGAATTCAAAATTCGGAACTCGGAACTCGGAACTCGGAACTCGGAATTCAGAATTCGGAATTTGAAATTTGAAATTCTGGAATCGGAAGTCGGAATTCGGAATTCAGTATTCATAATTTGGAATTCGGAATTCGGAATTCGAAACTCAGAATTCGGAATTCGGACGTCGGAACTCGGAACTTGATATTCGGAATTCGGCACTCGGAACTCGGAATTTGGAATTTGGAATTTGGAATTTGGAATTTGGAATTTGGAATTCGGAATTCGGAATTCGGAATTCGGAATTCGGAACTCGGGACTCAGAACTCGGAACTCAAAATTTGAAATTTGAAATTCAAAATTCAAAATTCAAAATTCAAAATACAAAATTTGAAATTCGGGTCTCGGAATTCGGAATTCGGAACTCGGAATTCGAAATTCGAAATTGGAAATTCAGAACTCAGAACTCGGAACTCGGAACTTGGAACTTGGAACTCGGAACTCGGAACTCGGAACTCGGAATGCGAAATTCGAAATTTGAAATTCAGAAATTGTAATTCGGAATTTGAAATTTGAAATTCTGGACTCGGAACTCAGAATTTGGAATTCGGAATTCGGAATTCGGAACTCGGAATTCCGAATTCCAAATTCAGAATTCAGAATTCTGAACTTGATATTCGGAATTTGAAATTTGAAATTTGAAATTGTGGACTCGGAACTCGGAATTTGGACTCAGAATTTGAAATTCGGGACTCGGAATTCGGAATTCGGAAATCGGAATTCGAAATTTGGAAATCAGAATTCAGAATTTGGAATTCGGAATTTGAAATTCGGAAATTGTAACTTGTTATTTGAAATTTGAAATTCTGGACTCGGAACTTAGAATTTGGAATTTGGAATTCATAATTTGGAATTTGGAATTCGGAACTCGGAATTCAAAATTCGGAACTCGGAATTCAGAATTCGGAATTTTAAATTCGGAAATTGTAACTTGGAATTTGAAATTTGAAATTCTGGACTTGGAACTTAGAATTTGGAATTTGGAATTCATAATTTGGAATTTGGAATTCGGAACTCGGAATTCAAAATTCGGAACTCGGAACTCGGAACTCGGAACTCGGAATTCAGAATTCGGAACTCGGAATTCAGAATTCGGAATTTGAAATTTGAAATTCTGGAATCGGAAGTCGGAATTCGGAATTCAGTATTCATAATTTGGAATTCGGAATTCGGAATTCGAAACTCAGAATTCGGAATTCGGACGTCGGAACTCGGAACTTGATATTCGGAATTCGGCACTCGGAACTCGGAATTTGGAATTTGGAATTTGGAATTTGGAATTTTAATTTGGAATTTGGAATTCGGAATTCGGAATTCGGAATTCGGAATTCGGAATTCGGAACTCGGGACTCGGAACTCGGAACTCAAAATTTGAAATTCAAAATTCAAAATTCAAAATTCAAAATTCAAAATTCAAAATTTGAAATTCGGGTCTCGGAATTCGGAATTTGGAACTCGGAATTCGAAATTCGAAATTTGAAATTCAGAAATTGTAATTCGGAATTTGAAATTCGGGACTCGGAATTCGGAATTCGGAACTTGATATTGGGAACTCGGAACTCGGAACTCGAAATTCGAAATTCGGAAATTGGAATTTGGAATTTGGAATTCAGAATTCGGAATTTGAAATTTGAAATTCTGGACTCGGAACTCGGAATTTGGAATTTGGAATTCATAATTTGGAATTTGGAATTCGGAACTCGGAATTCGAAATTCGAAATTCGGAAATCAGAATTCAGAATTCGGAATTCGGAATTCGGAATTTGGAATTCAGAACTTGACATTCGGAATTCGGAATTTGAAATTTGAAATTCTGGACTCGGAAGTCGGAATTCGGAATTTGGTATTCATAATTTGGAATTCGGAATTCAGAATTCGAAACTCAGAATTCGGAATTCGGAAGTCGGAACTCGGAACTTGATATTCAGAATTCGGCACTCGGAACTCGGAATTTGGAATTTGGAATTTGGAATTCGGGACTCGGAACTCGGAACTCGAAATTCGAAATTCGAAATTTGAAATTCGAAATTTGAAATTCGAAATTTGAAATTCAAAATTTGAAATTTGGAAATCGGAATTTGGAATTTGAAATTTGAAATTTGAAATTCTGGACTCAGAACTCGGAATTCGTACTCGGAATTCGAAATTCAGAAATCAGAATTCAGAATTCAGAATTCAGAATTCGGAATTCGGAATTCGGAATTTGGATCTCGGAACTCGGAAGTCGGAACTCGGAACTCGGAATGCGAAATTCAAAATTTGAAATTCGGAAATTGTAATTCGGAATTTGACATTTGAAATTCTGGACTCGGAACTCAGAATTTGGAATTTGGAATTCATAATTTGGAATTCGGAATTCGGAACTCGGAATTCGGAATTCGGAATTCGGAATTCGGAATTCGGAATTTGGAACTCGGAATTCCGAATTCCGATTTCCAAATTCGGAACTTGATATTCGGAATTTGAAATTTGAAATTTGAAATGGTGGACTCGGAACTCGGAATTTGGAACTTGGAACTCGGAACTCGGAACTCGGAATGCGAAATTTGAAATTTGAAATTCAGAAATTGTAATTCGGAATTTGAAATTTGAAATTCTGGACTCGGAACTCGGAATTTGGAATTTGGAATTCATAATTTGGAATTCGGAATTCGGAACTCGGAATTCGAAATTCGAAATTCGGAAATCAGAATTCAGAATTCGGAATTCGGAATTCGGAATTCGGAATTCGGAACTTGACATTCGGAATTCGGAATTTGAAATTTGAAATTCTGGACTCGGAAGTCAGAATTCGGAATTTGGTATTCATAATTTGGAATTCGGAATTCAGAATTCGAAACTCAGAATTCGGAATTCGGAAGTCGGAACTCGGAACTTGATATTCAGAATTCGGCACTCGGAACTCGGAATTTGGAATTTGGAATTTGGAATTCGGGACTCGGAACTTGGAACTCGAAATTCAAAATTCGAAATTCGAAATTCGAAATTTGAAATTCGAAATTTGAAATTCAAAATTTGAAATTCGGAAATCGGAATTTGGAATTTGGAATTTGGAATTTGAAATTTGAAATTCTGGACTCAGAACTCGGAATTCGTACTCGGAATTCGAAATTCAGAAATCAGAATTCAGAATTCAGAATTCAGAATTCGGAATTCGGAATTCGGAATTTGGATCTCGGAACTCGGAACTCGGAACTCAGAATTCGGAAATTGGATTTCATAACTCAGAATTCGGAATTCAGAACTCGGAACTTAGAACTCGGAACTCGGAACTCGGAACTCGGAATGCGAAATTCAAAATTTGAAATTCGGAAATTGTAATTCGGAATTTGAAATTTGAAATTCTGGACTCGGAACTCAGAATTTGGAATTTGGAATTCATAATTTGGAATTCGGAATTCGGAACTCGGAATTCGGAATTCGGAATTCGGAATTCGGAATTTGGAACTCGGAATTCCGAATTCCGATTTCCAAATTCGGAACTTGATATTCGGAATTTGAAATTTGAAATTTGAAATGGTGGACTCGGAACTCGGAATTTGGAACTTGGAACTCGGAACTCGGAACTCGGAATGCGAAATTTGAAATTTGAAATTCAGAAATTGTAATTCGGAATTTGAAATTTGAAATTCTGGACTCGGAACTCAGAATTTGGAATTTGGAATTCATAACTTGGAATTCGGAATTCGGAACTCGGAATTCAAAATTCGGAATTCGGAATTCGGAACTCGAAATTTGGAATTCGGAATTCGGAATTCGGAATTGTGGACTCGGAACTCGGAATTCGGACTCGGAATTTGAAATCCGGGACTCGGCACTGGGAATTCGGAATTTGGAACTCAGAACTCGGAATTCAGAATTCGGTATTCCGAACTTGATATTCGGAATTCGGAACTTGGAATTCGGAATTCGGAATTCGGAATTCGGAATTCGGAATACGGAACTCGGAATTCGGAATTCAGAATTCAAAATTTGAAATTCTGGACTTGGAACTCGGAATTCGGAATTTGGAATTCGGAATTCGGAATTCGGAATACGGAACTCGGAATTCGGAATTCAGAATTCAAAATTTGAAATTCTGGACTTGGAACTTGGATTTCAGACTCGGAATTTGAAATTCTGGACTCGGAACTCGGAATTTGGAATTCGGAACTCGGAATTCGAAATTCGAAATTGGAAATTCAGAACTCAGAACTCGGAACTCAGAACTTGGAACTTGGAACTCGGAACTCGGAACTCGGAACTCGGAATGCGAAATTCGAAATTTGAAATTCAGAAATTGTAATTCGGAATTTGAAATTTGAAATTCTGGACTCGGAACTCAGAATTTGGAATTTGGAATTCATAACTCGGAATTCGGAATTCGGAATTCGGAATTCGGAACTTGATATTCGGAATTCGGAACCTGGAATTCGGAATTCGGAATTCGGAATTTGAAATTTGAAATTCTGGACTTGGAACTCGGAATTCGGAATTTGGAATTCGGAATTCGGAATTCGGAATTCGGAATACGGAACTGGAATTCGGAATTCAGAATTCAAAATTTGAAATTCTGGACTTGGAACTTGGAATTCGGACTCGGAATTTGAAATTCTGGACTCGGAACTCGGAATTTGGAATTTGGAATTCAGAATTCAGAATTCGGAATTTGGAACTCGGAATTCGAAATTTGGAAATCAGAATTCAGAATTCGGAATTCGGAATTCGGAACTCGGAATTCCGAATTCCGAATTCCGAATTCAGAATTCCGAACTTGATATTCGGAATTTGAAATTTGAAATTTGAAATTGTGGACTCGGAACTCGGAATTTGGACTCAGAATTTGAAATTCGGGACTCGGAATTCGGAATTCGGAAATCGGAACTCAGAACTCGGAATGCGGAATTGAGAACTCGGAATTCAGAATTCGGAATTTGAAATTCGGAAATTGTAACTTGGAATTTGAAATTTGAAATTCTGGACTCGGAACTTAGAATTTGGAATTTGGAATTCATAATTTGGAATTTGGAATTCGGAACTCGGAATTCAAAATTCGGAATTTGAAATTTGAAATTCTGGAATCGGAAGTCGGAATTCGGAATTCAGTATTCATAATTTGGAATTCGGAATTCGGAATTCGAAACTCAGAATTCGGAATTAGGACGTCGGAACTCGGAACTTGATATTCGGAATTCGGCACTCGGAACTCGGAATTTGGAATTTGGAATTTGGAATTTGGAATTTGGAATTTGGAATTCGGAATTCGGAATTCGGAATTCGGAATTCGGAACTCGGGACTCAGAACTCGGAACTCAAAATTTGAAATTCGAAATTCAAAATTCAAAATTCAAAATTCAAAATTCAAAATTCGAAATTTGAAATTCGGGTCTCGGAATTCGGAATTCGGAACTCGGAATTCGAAATTCGAAATTGGAAATTCAGAACTCAGAACTCGGAACTCGGAACTTGGAACTTGGAACTCGGAACTCGGAACTCGGAATGCGAAATTCGAAATTTGAAATTCAGAAATTGTAATTCGGAATTTGAAATTTGAAATTCTGGACTCGGAACTCAGAATTTGGAATTTGGAATTCATAACTTGGAATTCGGAATTCGGAACTCGGAATTCAAAATTCGGAATTCGGAATTCGGAACTTGGAATTCGGAATTCGGAATTCGGAATTGTGGACTCGGAACTCGGAATTCGGACTCGGAATTTGAAATTTGAAATTCTGGACTTGGAACTCGGAATTCGGAATTCAGAAATTGGAATTTGGAATTTGGAATTTGGAATTCGGAATTTGAAATTTGAAATTCTGGACTCGGAACTCGGAATTTGGAATTTGGAATTTGGAATTTGGAATTCAGAATTCAGAATTTGAAATTCGGGACTCGGAATTCGGAATTCAGAACTTGATATGTGGAATTCGGAATTCTGAATTCTGAATTCGGAATTCGGAACTCAGAACTCGGAATTCAGAATTCAGAACTCGGAATTCAGAATCCGGAATTCGGAATTCAGAACTCAGACTCGGAACTCGGAACTCGGAACTCGGAACTCGGAACTCGGAATTCAGAATTCCGAATTCGGATCTCGGAACACGGAACTCGGAATTCGGAATTTGAAATTTGAAATTTGAAATTCTGGACTCGGAACTCAGAATTCGGACTCAGAATTTGAAATTCGGGACTCGGAATTCGGAATTCGGAACTTGATATGTGGAATTCGGAATTCTGAATTCTGAATTCGGAATTCGGAACTCGGAATTCCGAATTCCGAATTCAGAATTCAGAATTCAGAATTCCGAACTTGATATTCGGAATTTGAAATTTGAAATTTGAAATTGTGGACTCGGAACTCGGAATTTGGACTCAGAATTTGAAATTCGGGACTCGGAATTCGGAATTTGGAATTCGGAATTCGGAATTCGGAATACGGAACTCGGAATTCGGAATTCAGAATTCAAAATTTGAAATTCTGGACTTGGAACTTGGAATTCGGACTCGGAATTTGAAATTCTGGACTCGGAACTCGGAATTTGGAATTTGGAATTCAGAATTCAGAATTCGGAATTCGGAACTCGGAATTCGAAATTTGGAAATCAGAATTCAGAATTTGGAATTCGGAATTCGGAATTCGGAACTCGGAATTCCAAATTCCGAATTCAGAATTCAGAATTCCGAACTTGATATTCGAAATTTGAAATTTGAAATTTGAAATTGTGGACTCGGAACTCGGAATTTGGACTCAGAATTTGAAATTCGGGACTCCGAATTCGGAATTCGGAAATCGGAACTCAGAACTCGGAATGCGGAATTCAGAACTCGGAATTCAGAATTCGGAATTTGAAATTCGGAAATTGTAACTTGGAATTTGAAATTTGAAATTCTGGACTCGGAACTTAGAATTTGGAATTTGGAATTCATAATTTGGAATTTGGAATTCGGAACTCGGAATTCAAAATTCGGAACTCGGAACTCGGAACTCGGAACTCGGAATTCAGAATTCGGAACTCGGAATTCAGAATTCGGAATTTGAAATTTGAAATTCTGGAATCGGAAGTCGGAATTCGGAATTCGGTATTCATAATTTGGAATTCGGAATTCGGAATTCGAAACTCAGAATTCGGAATTCGGACGTCGGAACTCGGAACTTGATATTCGGAATTCGGCACTCGGAACTCGGAATGTGGAATTTGGAATTTGGAATTTGGAATTTGGAATTTGGAATTCGGAATTCGGAATTTGAAATTTGAAATTCTGGACTCGGAACTCGGAATTTGGAATTTGGAATTTGGAATTTGGAATTCAGAATTCAGAATTTGAAATTCGGGACTCGGAATTCGGAATTCAGAACTTGATATGTGGAATTCGGAATTCTGAATTCTGAATTCGGAATTCGGAACTCAGAACTCGGAATTCAGAATTCAGAACTCGGAATTCAGAATCCGGAATTCGGAATTCAGAACTCAGACTCGGAACTCGGAACTCGGAACTCGGAACTCGGAACTCGGAATTCAGAATTCCGAATTCGGATCTCGGAACACGGAACTCGGAATTCGGAATTTGAAATTTGAAATTTGAAATTCTGGACTCGGAACTCAGAATTCGGACTCAGAATTTGAAATTCGGGACTCGGAATTCGGAATTCGGAACTTGATATGTGGAATTCGGAATTCTGAATTCTGAATTCGGAATTCGGAACTCGGAATTCCGAATTCCGAATTCAGAATTCAGAATTCAGAATTCCGAACTTGATATTCGGAATTTGAAATTTGAAATTTGAAATTGTGGACTCGGAACTCGGAATTTGGACTCAGAATTTGAAATTCGGGACTCGGAATTCGGAATTTGGAATTCGGAATTCGGAATTCGGAATACGGAACTCGGAATTCGGAATTCAGAATTCAAAATTTGAAATTCTGGACTTGGAACTTGGAATTCGGACTCGGAATTTGAAATTCTGGACTCGGAACTCGGAATTTGGAATTTGGAATTCAGAATTCAGAATTCGGAATTCGGAACTCGGAATTCGAAATTTGGAAATCAGAATTCAGAATTTGGAATTCGGAATTCGGAATTCGGAACTCGGAATTCCAAATTCCGAATTCAGAATTCAGAATTCCGAACTTGATATTCGAAATTTGAAATTTGAAATTTGAAATTGTGGACTCGGAACTCGGAATTTGGACTCAGAATTTGAAATTCGGGACTCCGAATTCGGAATTCGGAAATCGGAACTCAGAACTCGGAATGCGGAATTCAGAACTCGGAATTCAGAATTCGGAATTTGAAATTCGGAAATTGTAACTTGGAATTTGAAATTTGAAATTCTGGACTCGGAACTTAGAATTTGGAATTTGGAATTCATAATTTGGAATTTGGAATTCGGAACTCGGAATTCAAAATTCGGAACTCGGAACTCGGAACTCGGAACTCGGAATTCAGAATTCGGAACTCGGAATTCAGAATTCGGAATTTGAAATTTGAAATTCTGGAATCGGAAGTCGGAATTCGGAATTCGGTATTCATAATTTGGAATTCGGAATTCGGAATTCGAAACTCAGAATTCGGAATTCGGACGTCGGAACTCGGAACTTGATATTCGGAATTCGGCACTCGGAACTCGGAATGTGGAATTTGGAATTTGGAATTTGGAATTTGGAATTTGGAATTCGGAATTCGGAATTTGGAATTCGGAATTCGGAATTCGGAATTCGGGACTCGGAACTCGGAACTCAAAATTTGAAATTCGAAATTCAAAATTCAAAATTCAAAATTCAAAATTCAAAATTTGAAATTTGAAATTCGGGTCTCGGAATTCGGAATTCGGAACTCGGAATTCGAAATTCGAAATTGGAAATTCAGAACTCAGAACTCGGAACTCGGAACTTGGAACTTGGAACTCGGAACTCGGAACTCGGAATGCGAAATTCGAAATTTGAAATTCAGAAATTGTAATTCGGAATTTGAAATTTGAAATTCTGGACTCGGAACTCAGAATTTGGAATTTGGAATTCATAACTTGGAATTCGGAATTCGGAACTCGGAATTCAAAATTCGGAATTCGGAATTCGGAACTTGGAATTCGGAATTCGGAATTCGGAATTGTGGACTCGGAACTCGGAATTCGGACTCGGAATTTGAAATTTGAAATTCTGGACTTGGAACTCGGAATTCGGAATTCAGAAATTGGAATTTGGAATTTGGAATTTGGAATTCGGAATTTGAAATTTGAAATTCTGGACTCGGAACTCGGAATTTGGAATTTGGAATTTGGAATTTGGAATTCAGAATTCAGAATTTGAAATTCGGGACTCGGAATTCGGAATTCAGAACTTGATATGTGGAATTCGGAATTCTGAATTCTGAATTCGGAATTCGGAACTCAGAACTCGGAATTCAGAATTCAGAACTCGGAATTCAGAATCCGGAATTCGGAATTCAGAACTCAGACTCGGAACTCGGAACTCGGAACTCGGAACTCGGAACTCGGAATTCAGAATTCCGAATTCGGATCTCGGAACACGGAACTCGGAATTCGGAATTTGAAATTTGAAATTTGAAATTCTGGACTCGGAACTCAGAATTCGGACTCAGAATTTGAAATTCGGGACTCGGAATTCGGAATTCGGAACTTGATATGTGGAATTCGGAATTCTGAATTCGGAATTCTGAATTCGGAACTCGGAATTCCGAATTCCGAATTCAGAATTCAGAATTCAGAATTCCGAACTTGATATTCGGAATTTGAAATTTGAAATTTGAAATTGTGGACTCGGAACTCGGAATTTGGACTCAGAATTTGAAATTCGGGACTCGGAATTCGGAATTTGGAATTCGGAATTCGGAATTCGGAATACGGAACTCGGAATTCGGAATTCAGAATTCAAAATTTGAAATTCTGGACTTGGAACTTGGAATTCGGACTCGGAATTTGAAATTCTGGACTCGGAACTCGGAATTTGGAATTTGGAATTCAGAATTCAGAATTCGGAATTCGGAACTCGGAATTCGAAATTTGGAAATCAGAATTCAGAATTTGGAATTCGGAATTCGGAATTCGGAACTCGGAATTCCAAATTCCGAATTCAGAATTCAGAATTCCGAACTTGATATTCGAAATTTGAAATTTGAAATTTGAAATTGTGGACTCGGAACTCGGAATTTGGACTCAGAATTTGAAATTCGGGACTCCGAATTCGGAATTCGGAAATCGGAACTCAGAACTCGGAATGCGGAATTCAGAACTCGGAATTCAGAATTCGGAATTTGAAATTCGGAAATTGTAACTTGGAATTTGAAATTTGAAATTCTGGACTCGGAACTTAGAATTTGGAATTTGGAATTCATAATTTGGAATTTGGAATTCGGAACTCGGAATTCAAAATTCGGAACTCGGAACTCGGAACTCGGAACTCGGAATTCAGAATTCGGAACTCGGAATTCAGAATTCGGAATTTGAAATTTGAAATTCTGGAATCGGAAGTCGGAATTCGGAATTCGGTATTCATAATTTGGAATTCGGAATTCGGAATTCGAAACTCAGAATTCGGAATTCGGACGTCGGAACTCGGAACTTGATATTCGGAATTCGGCACTCGGAACTCGGAATGTGGAATTTGGAATTTGGAATTTGGAATTTGGAATTTGGAATTCGGAATTCGGAATTTGAAATTTGAAATTCTGGACTCGGAACTCGGAATTTGGAATTTGGAATTTGGAATTTGGAATTCAGAATTCAGAATTTGAAATTCGGGACTCGGAATTCGGAATTCAGAACTTGATATGTGGAATTCGGAATTCTGAATTCTGAATTCGGAATTCGGAACTCAGAACTCGGAATTCAGAATTCAGAACTCGGAATTCAGAATCCGGAATTCGGAATTCAGAACTCAGACTCGGAACTCGGAACTCGGAACTCGGAACTCGGAACTCGGAATTCAGAATTCCGAATTCGGATCTCGGAACACGGAACTCGGAATTCGGAATTTGAAATTTGAAATTTGAAATTCTGGACTCGGAACTCAGAATTCGGACTCAGAATTTGAAATTCGGGACTCGGAATTCGGAATTCGGAACTTGATATGTGGAATTCGGAATTCTGAATTCTGAATTCGGAATTCGGAACTCGGAATTCCGAATTCCGAATTCAGAATTCAGAATTCAGAATTCCGAACTTGATATTCGGAATTTGAAATTTGAAATTTGAAATTGTGGACTCGGAACTCGGAATTTGGACTCAGAATTTGAAATTCGGGACTCGGAATTCGGAATTTGGAATTCGGAATTCGGAATTCGGAATACGGAACTCGGAATTCGGAATTCAGAATTCAAAATTTGAAATTCTGGACTTGGAACTTGGAATTCGGACTCGGAATTTGAAATTCTGGACTCGGAACTCGGAATTTGGAATTTGGAATTCAGAATTCAGAATTCGGAATTCGGAACTCGGAATTCGAAATTTG
Organism: Arizona elegans; assembly: GCA_022577455.1. Classification (NCBI taxonomy): domain Eukaryota; kingdom Metazoa; phylum Chordata; class Lepidosauria; order Squamata; family Colubridae; genus Arizona; species Arizona elegans. The sequence continues at coordinate 2,356,205 of JAKOOJ010000026.1, forward strand.
GAAATCAGAATTCAGAATTTGGAATTCGGAATTCGGAATTCGGAACTCGGAATTCCAAATTCCGAATTCAGAATTCAGAATTCCGAACTTGATATTCGAAATTTGAAATTTGAAATTTGAAATTGTGGACTCGGAACTCGGAATTTGGACTCAGAATTTGAAATTCGGGACTCCGAATTCGGAATTCGGAAATCGGAACTCAGAACTCGGAATGCGGAATTCAGAACTCGGAATTCAGAATTCGGAATTTGAAATTCGGAAATTGTAACTTGGAATTTGAAATTTGAAATTCTGGACTCGGAACTTAGAATTTGGAATTTGGAATTCATAATTTGGAATTTGGAATTCGGAACTCGGAATTCAAAATTCGGAACTCGGAACTCGGAACTCGGAACTCGGAATTCAGAATTCGGAACTCGGAATTCAGAATTCGGAATTTGAAATTTGAAATTCTGGAATCGGAAGTCGGAATTCGGAATTCGGTATTCATAATTTGGAATTCGGAATTCGGAATTCGAAACTCAGAATTCGGAATTCGGACGTCGGAACTCGGAACTTGATATTCGGAATTCGGCACTCGGAACTCGGAATGTGGAATTTGGAATTTGGAATTTGGAATTTGGAATTTGGAATTCGGAATTCGGAATTTGGAATTCGGAATTCGGAATTCGGAATTCGGGACTCGGAACTCGGAACTCAAAATTTGAAATTCGAAATTCAAAATTCAAAATTCAAAATTCAAAATTCAAAATTTGAAATTTGAAATTCGGGTCTCGGAATTCGGAATTCGGAACTCGGAATTCGAAATTCGAAATTGGAAATTCAGAACTCAGAACTCGGAACTCGGAACTTGGAACTTGGAACTCGGAACTCGGAACTCGGAATGCGAAATTCGAAATTTGAAATTCAGAAATTGTAATTCGGAATTTGAAATTTGAAATTCTGGACTCGGAACTCAGAATTTGGAATTTGGAATTCATAACTTGGAATTCGGAATTCGGAACTCGGAATTCAAAATTTGGAATTCGGAATTCGGAACTTGGAATTCGGAATTCGGAATTCGGAATTGTGGACTCGGAACTCGGAATTCGGACTCGGAATTTGAAATTTGAAATTCTGGACTTGGAACTCGGAATTCGGAATTCAGAAATTGGAATTTGGAATTTGGAATTTGGAATTCGGAATTTGAAATTTGAAATTCTGGACTCGGAACTCGGAATTTGGAATTTGGAATTTGGAATTTGGAATTCAGAATTCAGAATTTGAAATTCGGGACTCGGAATTCGGAATTCAGAACTTGATATGTGGAATTCGGAATTCTGAATTCTGAATTCGGAATTCGGAACTCAGAACTCGGAATTCAGAATTCAGAACTCGGAATTCAGAATCCGGAATTCGGAATTCAGAACTCAGACTCGGAACTCGGAACTCGGAACTCGGAACTCGGAACTCGGAATTCAGAATTCCGAATTCGGATCTCGGAACACGGAACTCGGAATTCGGAATTTGAAATTTGAAATTTGAAATTCTGGACTCGGAACTCAGAATTCGGACTCAGAATTTGAAATTCGGGACTCGGAATTCGGAATTCGGAACTTGATATGTGGAATTCGGAATTCTGAATTCGGAATTCGGAATTCGGAACTCGGAATTCCGAATTCCGAATTCAGAATTCAGAATTCAGAATTCCGAACTTGATATTCGGAATTTGAAATTTGAAATTTGAAATTGTGGACTCGGAACTCGGAATTTGGACTCAGAATTTGAAATTCGGGACTCGGAATTCGGAATTTGGAATTCGGAATTCGGAATTCGGAATACGGAACTCGGAATTCGGAATTCAGAATTCAAAATTTGAAATTCTGGACTTGGAACTTGGAATTCGGACTCGGAATTTGAAATTCTGGACTCGGAACTCGGAATTTGGAATTTGGAATTCAGAATTCAGAATTCGGAATTCGGAACTCGGAATTCGAAATTTGGAAATCAGAATTCAGAATTTGGAATTCGGAATTCGGAATTCGGAACTCGGAATTCAAAATTCCGAATTCAGAATTCAGAATTCCGAACTTGATATTCGAAATTTGAAATTTGAAATTTGAAATTGTGGACTCGGAACTCGGAATTTGGACTCAGAATTTGAAATTCGGGACTCCGAATTCGGAATTCGGAAATCGGAACTCAGAACTCGGAATGCGGAATTCAGAACTCGGAATTCAGAATTCGGAATTTGAAATTCGGAAATTGTAACTTGGAATTTGAAATTTGAAATTCTGGACTCGGAACTTAGAATTTGGAATTTGGAATTCATAATTTGGAATTTGGAATTCGGAACTCGGAATTCAAAATTCGGAACTCGGAACTCGGAACTCGGAACTCGGAATTCAGAATTCGGAACTCGGAATTCAGAATTCGGAATTTGAAATTTGAAATTCTGGAATCGGAAGTCGGAATTCGGAATTCGGTATTCATAATTTGGAATTCGGAATTCGGAATTCGAAACTCAGAATTCGGAATTCGGACGTCGGAACTCGGAACTTGATATTCGGAATTCGGCACTCGGAACTCGGAATGTGGAATTTGGAATTTGGAATTTGGAATTTGGAATTTGGAATTCGGAATTCGGAATTTGGAATTCGGAATTCGGAATTCGGAATTCGGGACTCGGAACTCGGAACTCAAAATTTGAAATTCGAAATTCAAAATTCAAAATTCAAAATTCAAAATTCAAAATTTGAAATTTGAAATTCGGGTCTCGGAATTCGGAATTCGGAACTCGGAATTCGAAATTCGAAATTGGAAATTCAGAACTCAGAACTCGGAACTCGGAACTTGGAACTTGGAACTCGGAACTCGGAACTCGGAATGCGAAATTCGAAATTTGAAATTCAGAAATTGTAATTCGGAATTTGAAATTTGAAATTCTGGACTCGGAACTCAGAATTTGGAATTTGGAATTCATAACTTGGAATTCGGAATTCGGAACTCGGAATTCAAAATTCGGAATTCGGAATTCGGAACTTGGAATTCGGAATTCGGAATTCGGAATTGTGGACTCGGAACTCGGAATTCGGACTCGGAATTTGAAATTTGAAATTCTGGACTTGGAACTCGGAATTCGGAATTCAGAAATTGGAATTTGGAATTTGGAATTTGGAATTCGGAATTTGAAATTTGAAATTCTGGACTCGGAACTCGGAATTTGGAATTTGGAATTTGGAATTTGGAATTCAGAATTCAGAATTTGAAATTCGGGACTCGGAATTCGGAATTCAGAACTTGATATGTGGAATTCGGAATTCTGAATTCTGAATTCGGAATTCGGAACTCAGAACTCGGAATTCAGAATTCAGAACTCGGAATTCAGAATCCGGAATTCGGAATTCAGAACTCAGACTCGGAACTCGGAACTCGGAACTCGGAACTCGGAACTCGGAATTCAGAATTCCGAATTCGGATCTCGGAACACGGAACTCGGAATTCGGAATTTGAAATTTGAAATTTGAAATTCTGGACTCGGAACTCAGAATTCGGACTCAGAATTTGAAATTCGGGACTCGGAATTCGGAATTCGGAACTTGATATGTGGAATTCGGAATTCTGAATTCGGAATTCGGAATTCGGAACTCGGAATTCCGAATTCCGAATTCAGAATTCAGAATTCAGAATTCCGAACTTGATATTCGGAATTTGAAATTTGAAATTTGAAATTGTGGACTCGGAACTCGGAATTTGGACTCAGAATTTGAAATTCGGGACTCGGAATTCGGAATTTGGAATTCGGAATTCGGAATTCGGAATACGGAACTCGGAATTCGGAATTCAGAATTCAAAATTTGAAATTCTGGACTTGGAACTTGGAATTCGGACTCGGAATTTGAAATTCTGGACTCGGAACTCGGAATTTGGAATTTGGAATTCAGAATTCAGAATTCGGAATTCGGAACTCGGAATTCGAAATTTGGAAATCAGAATTCAGAATTTGGAATTCGGAATTCGGAATTCGGAACTCGGAATTCCAAATTCCGAATTCAGAATTCAGAATTCCGAACTTGATATTCGAAATTTGAAATTTGAAATTTGAAATTGTGGACTCGGAACTCGGAATTTGGACTCAGAATTTGAAATTCGGGACTCCGAATTCGGAATTCGGAAATCGGAACTCAGAACTCGGAATGCGGAATTCAGAACTCGGAATTCAGAATTCGGAATTTGAAATTCGGAAATTGTAACTTGGAATTTGAAATTTGAAATTCTGGACTCGGAACTTAGAATTTGGAATTTGGAATTCATAATTTGGAATTTGGAATTCGGAACTCGGAATTCAAAATTCGGAACTCGGAACTCGGAACTCGGAACTCGGAATTCAGAATTCGGAACTCGGAATTCAGAATTCGGAATTTGAAATTTGAAATTCTGGAATCGGAAGTCGGAATTCGGAATTCGGTATTCATAATTTGGAATTCGGAATTCGGAATTCGAAACTCAGAATTCGGAATTCGGACGTCGGAACTCGGAACTTGATATTCAGAATTCGGCACTCGGAACTCGGAATGTGGAATTTGGAATTTGGAATTTGGAATTTGGAATTTGGAATTCGGAATTCGGAATTTGGAATTCGGAATTCGGAATTCGGAATTCGGGACTCGGAACTCGGAACTCAAAATTTGAAATTCGAAATTCAAAATTCGAAATTCAAAATTCAAAATTCAAAATTTGAAATTCGGGTCTCAGAATTCGGAATTCGGAACTCGGAATTCGAAATTCGAAATTGGAAATTCAGAACTCAGAACTCGGAACTCGGAACTTGGAACTTGGAACTCGGAACTCGGAACTCGGAATGCGAAATTCGAAATTTGAAATTCAGAAATTGTAATTCAGAATTTGAAATTTGAAATTCTGGACTCGGAACTCAGAATTTGGAATTTGGAATTCATAACTTGGAATTCGGAATTCGGAACTCGGAATTCAAAATTCGGAATTCGGAATTCGGAACTTGGAATTCGGAATTCGGAATTCGGAATTCGGAATTGTGGACTCGGAACTCGGAATTCGGACTCGGAATTTGAAATTTGAAATTCTGGACTTGGAACTCGGAATTCGGAATTTGGAATTCGGAATTCGGAATTCGGAACTCGGAATTCGGAATTCAGAATTCCAAATTTGAAATTCTGGACTTGGAACTTGGAATTCGGACTCGGAAATTGAAATTCGGGACTCGGAATTCGGAATTCAGAAATTGGAATTTGGAATTTGGAATTTGGAATTCGGAATTTGAAATTTGAAATTCTGGACTCGGAACTCAGAATTTGGAATTTGGAATTCATAACTTGGAATTCGGAATTCGGAACTCGGAATTCAAAATTCGGAATTCGGAATTCGGAACTCGGAATTCAGAATTCGGAAATCGGAATTTGGAATTGTGGACTCGGAACTCGGAATTCGGACTCGGAATTTGAAATCCGGGACTCGGCACTGGGAATTCGGAATTTGGAACTCAGAACTCGGAATTCAGAATTCGGTATTCGGAACTTGATATTCGGAATTCGGAACTTGGAATTCGGAATTCGGAATTTGAAATTTGAAATTCTGGACTTGGAACTCGGAATTCGGAATTTGGAATTTGGAATTCGGAATTCGGAATACGGAACTCGGAATTCGGAATTCAGAATTCAAAATTTGAAATTCTGGACTTGGAACTTGGAATTCGGACTCGGAATTTGAAATTCTGGACTCGGAACTCGGAATTTGGAATTTGGAATTCAGAATTCAGAATTCGGAATTCGGAACTCGGAATTCGAAATTTGGAAATCAGAATTCAGAATTTGGAATTCGGAATTCGGAATTCGGAACTCGGAATTCCGAATTCCAAATTCAGAATTCAGAATTCCGAACTTGATATTCGGAATTTGAAATTTGAAATTTGAAATTGTGGACTCGGAACTCGGAATTTGGACTCAGAATTTGAAATTCGGGACTCGGAATTCGGAATTCGGAAATCGGTATTCATAATTTGGAATTCGGAATTCGGAATTCGAAACTCAGAATTCGGAATTCGGACGTCGGAACTCGGAACTTGATATTCGGAATTTGGCACTCGGAACTCGGAATTTGGAATTTGGAATATGGAATTTGGAATTTGGAATTCGGAATTTGGAATTTGGAATTTGGAATTTGGAATTTGGAATTCGGAATTCGGGACTCGGAACTCGGAACTCAAAATTTGAAATTCAAAATTCAAAATTCAAAATTCAAAATTCAAAATTCAAAATTTGAAATTCGGGTCTCGGAATTCGGAATTCGGAACTCGGAATTCGAAATTCGAAATTGGAAATTCAGAACTCAGAACTCGGAACTCGGAACTCGGAACTTGGAACTCGGAACTCGGAACTCGGAACTCGGAATGCGAAATTCGAAATTTGAAATTCAGAAATTGTAATTCGGAATTTGAAATTTGAAATTCTGGACTCGGAACTCAGAATTTGGAATTTGGAATTCATAACTTGGAATTCGGAATTCGGAACTCGGAATTCAAAATTCGGAATTCGGAATTCGGAACTTGGAATTCGGAATTCGGAATTCGGAATTCGGAATTGTGGACTCGGAACTCGGAATTCGGACTCGGAATTTGAAATTTGAAATTCTGGACTTGGAACTCGGAATTCGGAATTTGGAATTCGGAATTCGGAATTCGGAACTCGGAATTCGGAATTCAGAATTCCAAATTTGAAATTCTGGACTTGGAACTTGGAATTCGGACTCGGAAATTGAAATTCGGGACTCGGAATTCGGAATTCAGAAATTGGAATTTGGAATTTGGAATTTGGAATTCGGAATTTGAAATTTGAAATTCTGGACTCGGAACTCAGAATTTGGAATTTGGAATTTGGAATTTGGAATTCAGAATTCAGAATTCGGAATTCGGAACTCGGAACTCGGAATTCGAAATTTGGAAATCAGAATTCTGAATTCGGAATTCGGAATTCAGAATTCGGAACTCGGAATTCCGAATTCCGAATTCAGAATTCCGAACTTGATATTCGGAATTTGAAATTTGAAATTTGAAATTGTGGACTCGGAACTCGGAATTTGGACTCAGAATTTGAAATTCGGGACTCGGAATTCGGAATTCGGAAATCGGAACTCAGAACTCGGAATTCAGAATTCAGAACTCGGAATTCAGAATTCGGAATTTGAAATTCGGAAATTGTAACTTGGAATTTGAAATTTGAAATTCTGGACTCGGAACTTAGAATTTGGAATTTGGAATTCATAATTTGGAATTTGGAATTCGGAACTCGGAATTCAAAATTCGGAACTCGGAACTCGGAACTCGGAACTCGGAATTCAGAATTCGGAACTCGGAATTCAGAATTCGGAATTTGAAATTTGAAATTCTGGAATCGGAAGTCGGAATTCAGAATTCGGTATTCATAATTTGGAATTCAGAATTCGGAATTCGAAACTCAGAATTCGGAATTCGGACGTCGGAACTCGGAACTTGATATTCGGAATTCGGCACTCGGAACTCGGAATTTGGAATTTGGAATTTGGAATTTGGAATTTGGAATTCGGAATTCGGAATTCGGAATTCGGAACTCGGGACTCGGAACTCGGAACTCGAAATTCAAAATTTGAAATTCAAAATTCGAAATTCAAAATTCAAAATTTGAAATTCGGGACTCAGAATTCGGAATTCGGAACTCGGAATTCGAAATTCGAAATTGGATATTCGGAACTCAGAACTCGGAACTCGGAACTTGGAACTTGGAACTCGGAACTCGGAATGCGAAACTCGAAATTTGAAATTCAGAAATTGTAATTCGGAATTTGAAATTTGAAATTCTGGACTTGGAACTCGGAATTCGGAATTTGGAATTTGGAATTCGGAATTCGGAATACGGAACTCGGAATTCGGAATTCAGAATTCAAAATTTGAAATTCTGGACTTGGAACTTGGAATTCGGACTCGGAATTTGAAATTCTGGACTCGGAACTCGGAATTTGGAATTTGGAATTCAGAATTCAGAATTCGGAATTCGGAACTCGGAATTCAAAATTTGGAAATCAGAATTCAGAATTTGGAATTCGGAATTCGGAATTCGGAACTCGGAATTCCGAATTCCAAATTCAGAATTCAGAATTCCGAACTTGATATTCGGAATTTGAAATTTGAAATTTGAAATTGTGGACTCGGAACTCGGAATTTGGACTCAGAATTTGAAATTCGGGACTCGGAATTCGGAATTCGGAAATCGGAACTCAGAACTCGGAATGCGGAATTCAGAACTCGGAATTCGGAATTCGGAATTTGAAATTCGGAAATTGTAACTTGGAATTTGAAATTTGAAATTCTGGACTCGGAACTTAGAATTTGGAATTTGGAATTCATAATTTGGAATTTGGAATTCGGAACTCGGAATTCAAAATTCGGAACTCGGAACTCGGAACTCGGAACTCGGAATTCAGAATTCGGAACTCGGAATTCAGAATTCGGAATTTGAAATTTGAAATTCTGGAATCGGAAGTCGGAATTCGGAATTCGGTATTCATAATTTGGAATTCGGAATTCGGAATTCGAAACTCAGAATTCGGAATTCGGACGTCGGAACTCGGAACTTGATATTCGGAATTCGGCACTCGGAACTCGGAATTTGGAATTTGGAATTTGGAATTTGGAATTTGGAATTTGGAATTTGGAATTCGGAATTCGGAATTTGGAATTCGGAATTCGGAATTCGGAATTCGGAATTCGGGACTCGGAACTCGGAACTCAAAATTTGAAATTCGAAATTCAAAATTCGAAATTCAAAATTCAAAATTCAAAATTTGAAATTCGGGTCTCAGAATTCGGAATTCGGAACTCGGAATTCGAAATTCGAAATTGGAAATTCAGAACTCAGAACTCGGAACTCGGAACTTGGAACTTGGAACTCGGAACTCGGAACTCGGAATGCGAAATTCGAAATTTGAAATTCAGAAATTGTAATTCAGAATTTGAAATTTGAAATTCTGGACTCGGAACTCAGAATTTGGAATTTGGAATTCATAACTTGGAATTCGGAATTCGGAACTCGGAATTCAAAATTCAGAATTCGGAATTCGGAACTTGGAATTCGGAATTCGGAATTCGGAATTCGGAATTGTGGACTCGGAACTCGGAATTCGGACTCGGAATTTGAAATTTGAAATTCTGGACTTGGAACTCGGAATTCGGAATTTGGAATTCGGAATTCGGAATTCGGAACTCGGAATTCGGAATTCAGAATTCCAAATTTGAAATTCTGGACTTGGAACTTGGAATTCGGACTCGGAAATTGAAATTCGGGACTCGGAATTCGGAATTCAGAAATTGGAATTTGGAATTTGGAATTTGGAATTCGGAATTTGAAATTTGAAATTCTGGACTCGGAACTCAGAATTTGGAATTTGGAATTCATAACTTGGAATTCGGAATTCGGAACTCGGAATTCAAAATTCGGAATTCGGAATTCGGAACTCGGAATTCAGAATTCGGAAATCGGAATTTGGAATTGTGGACTCGGAACTCGGAATTCGGACTCGGAATTTGAAATCCGGGACTCGGCACTGGGAATTCGGAATTTGGAACTCAGAACTCGGAATTCAGAATTCGGTATTCGGAACTTGATATTCGGAATTCGGAATTCGGAATTTCAAATTTGAAATTCTGGACTTGGAACTCGGAATTCGGAATTTGGAACTCGGAGTTCTGAATTCTGAATTCCGAATTCGGAACTTGATATTCGGAATTTGAAATTTGAAATTTGAAATTCTGGAATCGGAAGTCAGAATTCGAAACTCAGAATTCGGAATTTGGACGTCGGAACTCGGAACTTGATATTCGGAATTCAGCACTCGGAACTCGGAATTTGGAATTTGGAATTTGGAATTCGGAATTTGGAATTCGGGGCCCCGGAACTCGGAACTCGAAATTCGAAATTCGAAATTCAAAATTTGAAATTCAGAAATCAGAATTTGGAATTGTGGACTCGGAACTCGGAATTCGAACTCGGAATTTGAAATCCGGGACTCGGCACTGGGAATTCGGAATTTGGAACTCAGAACTCGGAATTCAGAATTCGGAATTCTGAATTCGGAACTCGGAATTCGGAATTCGGAATTCGGAATTTGGAACTCAGAACTCGGAATTCAGAATTCGGTATTCGGAACTTGATATTCGGAATTCAGAACTTGGAACTCGGAATTCAGAATTTGGAATTCGGAACTCGGAACTCGGAACTCGGAACTCGGAACTCGGAATTCGGAATTTGAAATTTGAAATTTGAAATTCTGGACTCGGAACTCAGAATTCGGACTCGGAATTTGAAATTCGGGACTCGGAATTCGGAATTCGGAACTTGATATGTGGAATTCGGAATTCGGAACTCGAAATTCGAAATTCGGAAATCAGAATTCAGAATTCAGAATTCGGAATTCGGAATTCGGAATTCGGAACTCGGAATTCCGAATTCCGAATTCCGAATTCAGAATTCAGAATTCGGAATTCAGAACTCGGAACTCGGAATTCCGAATTCGGATCTCGGAACTTGGCATTCGGAATTCGGAATTTGAAATTTGAAATTCTGGACTCGGAACTCAGAATTCGGACTCGGAATTTGAAATTCGGGACTCGGAATTCGGAATTCGGAATTTGGAATTCATAATTTGGAATTCGGAATTCGGAACTCGGAATTCGAAATTCGAAATTCGGAAATCAGAATTCAGAATTCGGAATTCGGAATTCGGAATTTGGAATTCAGAACTTGACATTCGGAATTCGGAATTTGAAATTTGAAATTCTGGACTCGGAAGTCGGAATTCGGAATTTGGTATTCATAATTTGGAATTCGGAATTCAGAATTCGAAACTCAGAATTCGGAATTCGGAAGTCGGAACTCGGAACTTGATATTCAGAATTCGGCACTCGGAACTCGGAATTTGGAATTTGGAATTTGGAATTCGGGACTCGGAACTCGGAACTCGAAATTTGAAATTCGAAATTTGAAATTCGAAATTTGAAATTCGAAATTTGAAATTCAAAATTTGAAATTCGGAAATCAGAATGTGGAATTTGGAATTTGAAATTTGAAATTTGAAATTCTGGACTCAGAACTCGGAATTCGTACTCGGAATTCGAAATTCAGAAATCAGAATTCAGAATTCAGAATTCAGAATTCGGAATTCGGAATTCGGAATTTGGATCTCGGAACTCGGAACTCGGAACTCGGAATTCGGAAATTGGATTTCATAACTCAGAATTCGGAATTCAGAACTCGGAACTTAGAACTCGGAACTCGGAACTCGGAACTCGGAACTCGGAATGCGAAATTCAAAATTTGAAATTCGGAAATTGTAATTCGGAATTTGAAATTTGAAATTCTGGACTCGGAACTCAGAATTTGGAATTTGGAATTCATAATTTGGAATTCGGAATTCGGAACTCGGAATTCGGAATTCGGAATTCGGAATTCGGAATTTGGAACTCGGAATTCCGAATTCCGATTTCCAAATTCGGAACTTGATATTCGGAATTTGAAATTTGAAATTTGAAATGGTGGACTCCGAACTCGGAATTTGGAACTTGGAACTCGGAACTCGGAACTCGGAATGCGAAATTTGAAATTTGAAATTCAGAAATTGTAATTCGGAATTTGAAATTTGAAATTCTGGACTCGGAACTCGGAATTTGGAATTTGGAATTCATAATTTGGAATTCGGAATTCGGAACTCGGAATTCGAAATTCGAAATTCGGAAATCAGAATTCAGAATTCGGAATTCGGAATTCGGAATTCGGAATTCGGAACTTGACATTCGGAATTCGGAATTTGAAATTTGAAATTCTGGACTCGGAAGTCAGAATTCGGAATTTGGTATTCATAATTTGGAATTCGGAATTCAGAATTCGAAACTCAGAATTCGGAATTCGGAAGTCGGAACTCGGAACTTGATATTCAGAATTCGGCACTCGGAACTCGGAATTTGGAATTTGGAATTTGGAATTCGGGACTCGGAACTCGGAACTCGAAATTCGAAATTCGAAATTCAAAATTCGAAATTTGAAATTCGAAATTTGAAATTCGAAATTTGAAATTCGGAAATCGGAATTTGGAATTTGGAATTTGGAATTTGAAATTTGAAATTCTGGACTCAGAACTCGGAATTCGTACTCGGAATTCGAAATTCAGAAATCAGAATTCAGAATTCAGAATTCGGAATTCGGAATTCGGAATTTGGATCTCGGAACTCGGAACTCGGAACTCGGAACTCGGAATTCGGAAATTGGATTTCATAACTCAGAATTCGGAATTCAGAACTCGGAACTTAGAACTCGGAACTCGGAACTCGGAACTCGGAACTCGGAATGCGAAATTCAAAATTTGAAATTTGGAAATTGTAATTCGGAATTTGAAATTTGAAATTCTGGACTCGGAACTCAGAATTTGGAATTTGGAATTCATAATTTGGAATTCGGAATTCAGAACTCGGAATTCGGAATTCGGAATTCGGAATTCGGAATTCGGAATTTGGAACTCGGAATTCCGAATTCCGATTTCCAAATTCGGAACTTGATATTCGGAATTTGAAATTTGAAATTTGAAATGGTGGACTCGGAACTCGGAATTTGGAACTTGGAACTCGGAACTCGGAACTCGGAATGCGAAATTTGAAATTTGAAATTCAGAAATTGTAATTCGGAATTTGAAATTTGAAATTCTGGACTCGGAACTCAGAATTTGGAATTTGGAATTCATAACTTGGAATTCGGAATTCGGAACTCGGAATTCAAAATTCGGAATTCGGAATTCGGAACTCGGAATTTGGAATTCGGAATTCGGAATTCGGAATTGTGGACTCGGAACTCGGAATTCGGACTCGGAATTTGAAATCCGGGACTCGGCACTGGGAATTCGGAATTTGGAACTCAGAACTCGGAATTCAGAATTCGGTATTCGGAACTTGATATTCGGAATTCGGAACTTGGAATTCGGAATTCGGAATTTGAAATTTGAAATTCTGGACTTGGAACTCGGAATTCGGAATTTGGAATTCGGAATTCGGAATTCGGAATACGGAACTCGGAATTCGGAATTCAGAATTCAAAATTTGAAATTCTGGACTTGGAACTTGGATTTCAGACTCGGAATTTGAAATTCTGGACTCGGAACTCGGAATTTGGAATTTGGAATTCAGAATTCAGAATTTGGAATTCGGAACTCGGAATTCGAAATTCCGAATTCCGAATTCCGAATTCAGAATTCCGAACTTGATATTCGGAATTTGAAATTTGAAATTTGAAATTGTGGACTCGGAACTCGGAATTTGGACTCAGAATTTGAAATTCAGGACTCGGAATTCGGAATTCGGAAATCGGAACTCAGAACTCGGAATTCGGAATTCAGAACTCGGAATTCAGAATTCGGAATTTGAAATTCGGAAATTGTAACTTGGAATTTGAAATTTGAAATTCTGGAATCGGAAGTCGGAATTCGGAATTCGGTATTCATAATTTGGAATTCGGAATTCGGAATTCGAAACTCAGAATTTGGAATTCGGACGTCGGAACTCGGAACTTGATATTCGGAATTCGGCACTCGGAACTCGGAATTTGGAATTTGGAATTTGGAATTTGGAATTTGGAATTTGGAATTCGGAATTCGGAATTCGGAATTTGGAATTTGGAATTCGGAATTCGGGACTCGGAACTCGGAACTTGAAATTCGAAATTTGAAATTCAAAATTTGAAATTCAAAATTCAAAATTCGAAATTTGAAATTCGGGTCTCGGAATTCGGAATTCGGAACTCGGAATTCGAAATTCGAAATTGGAAATTCAGAACTCAGAACTCGGAACTCAGAACTTGGAACTTGGAACTCGGAACTCGGAACTCGGAATGCGAAATTCGAAATTTGAAATTCAGAAATTGTAATTCGGAATTTGAAATTTGAAATTCTGGACTCGGAACTCAGAATTTGGAATTTGGAATTCATAACTCGGAATTCGGAATTCGGAATTCGGAATTCGGAATTGTGGACTCGGAACTCGGAATTCGGACTCGGAATTTGGAATCCGGGACTCGGCACTGGGAATTCGGAATTTGGAACTCAGAACTCGGAATTCAGAATTCGGTATTCGGAACTTGATATTCGGAATTCGGAACTTGGAATTCGGAATTCGGAATTCGGAATTTGAAATTTGAAATTCTGGACTTGGAACTCGGAATTCGGAATTTGGAATTCGGAATTCGGAATTCGGAATTCGGAATACGGAACTCGGAATTCGGAATTCAGAATTCAAAATTTGAAATTCTGGACTTGGAACTTGGAATTCGGACTCGGAATTTGAAATTCGGGACTCGGAATTCGGAATTCAGAAATTGGAATTTGGAATTTGGAATTTGAAATTTGAAATTCTGGACTCGGAACTCGGAACTCGGAATTTGGAATTTGGAATTCAGAATTCGGAATTCGGAACTCGGAATTCAAAATTCGGAATTCGGAATTCGGAACTCGGAATTCGGAATTCGGAATTCGGAATTCAGAATTGTGGACTCGGAACTCGGAATTCGGACTCGGAATTTGAAATCCGGGACTCGGCACTGGGAATTCGGAATTTGGAACTCAGAACTCGGAATTCAGAATTCGGTATTCGGAACTTGATATTCGGAATTCGGAACTTGGAATTCGGAATTCGGAATTCGGAATTTGAAATTTGAAATTCTGGACTTGGAACTCGGAATTCGGAATTTCGAATTCGGAATTCGGAATTCGGAATTCGGAACTCGGAATTCGGAATTCAGAATTCAAATATTTGAAATTCTGGACTTGGAACTTGGAATTCGGACTCGGAATTTGAAATTCGGGACTCGGAATTCGGAATTCAGAAATTGGAATTTGGAATTTGGAATTTGGAATTCGGAATTTGAAATTTGAAATTCTGGACTCGGAACTCGGAATTTGGAATTTGGAATTTGGAATTCAGAATTTGAAATTTGAAATTCTGGACTCGGAACTCGGAATTTGGAATTTGGAGTTCAGAATTCAGAATTCTGAATTCGGAACTCGGAATTCGAAATTTGGAAATCAGAATTCGGAATTCGGAATTCTGAATTCGGAACTCGGAATTCGGAATTCGGAATTCGGAACTCGGAATTCCGAATTCCGAATTCAGAATTCCGAACTTGATATTCGGAATTTGAAATTTGAAATTTGAAATTGTGGCCTCGGAATTCAGAATTCGGAATTCGGAATTCGGAATTCAGAACTCAGACTCGGAACTCGGAACTCGGAACTCGGAACTCGGAATTCAGAACTCGGAACTCAGAATTCAGAATTCGGAATTCGGAATTCGGAATTCAGAACTCGGAATTCCGAATTCGGAATTCAGAATTCAGAATTCAGAATTTGGAATTCGGAATTCGGAATTTGGAACTCGGCGTTCTGAATTCTGAATTCCGAATTCGGAACTTGATATTCGGAATTTGAAATTTGAAATTTGAAATTCTGGAATCGGAAGTCGGAATTCGAAACTCAGAATTCGGAATTCGGACGTCGGATCTCGGAACTTGATATTCGGAATTCGGCACTCGGAACTCGGAATTTGGAATTTGGAATTTGGAATTCGGAATTCGGAATTCGGGGCCCCGGAACTCGGAACTCGAAATTCGAAATTCGAAATTCAAAATTTGAAATTCAGAAATCAGAATTTGGAATTGTGGACTCGGAACTCGGAATTCAGAATTCGGTATTCGGAACTTGATATTCGGAATTCGGAACATGGAATTCGGAATTCTGAATTCGGAACTCGGAATTCGGAATTCGGAATTCGGAATTCGGAACTCCGAATTCTGAATTCCGAATTCCGAATTCAGAATTCCGAATTCAGAATTCCGAACTTGATATTCGGAATTTGAAATTTGAAATTTGAAATGGTGGACTCGGAACTCGGAATTTGGAACTTGGAACTCGGAACTCGGAACTCGGAATGCGAAATTCGAAATTTGAAATTCAGAAATTGTAATTCGGAATTTGAAATTTGAAATTCTGGACTCGGAACTCAGAATTTGGACTCGGAATTTGAAATTCGGGACTCGGAATTCGGAATTCGGAAATCGGAACTCAGAACTCGGAATTCAGAATTCGGAATTCGGAATTTGGAATTCAGAACTCAGACTCGGAACTCGGAACTCGGAACTCGGAACTCGGAATTCCGAATTCCGAATTCGGATCTCGGAACTCAGAACTCGGAACTCGGAATTCGGAATTCGGAATTCGAAATTTGAAATTCTGGACTTGGAACTCGGAATTCGGAATTTGGAATTCGGAATTTGGAATTCGGAATACGGAACTCGGAATTCAGAATTCAAAATTTGAAATTCTGGACTTGGAACTTGGAATTCGGACTCGGAATTCAAAATTCGGAATTCGGAATTCGGAACTCGGAATTCGGAATTCGGAATTCGGAATTCAGAATTGTGGACTCGGAACTCGGAATTCGGACTCGGAATTTGAAATCCGAGACTCGGCACTGGGAATTCGGAATTTGGAACTCAGAACTCGGAATTCAGAATTCGGTATTCGGAACTTGATATTCGGAATTCGGAACTTGGAATTCGGAATTCGGAATTCGGAATTTGAAATTTGAAATTCTGGACTTGGAACTCGGAATTCGGAATTTCGAATTCGGAATTCGGAATTCGGAATTCGGAACTCGGAATTCGGAATTCAGAATTCAAATATTTGAAATTCTGGACTTGGAACTTGGAATTCGGACTCGGAATTTGAAATTCGGGACTCGGAATTCGGAATTCAGAAATTGGAATTTGGAATTTGGAATTTGGAATTCGGAATTTGAAATTTGAAATTCTGGACTCGGAACTCGGAATTTGGAATTTGGAATTTGGAATTCAGAATTTGAAATTTGAAATTCTGGACTCGGAACTCGGAATTTGGAATTTGGAGTTCAGAATTCAGAATTCTG
This sequence comes from Arizona elegans, assembly GCA_022577455.1. Lineage (NCBI taxonomy): Eukaryota > Metazoa > Chordata > Lepidosauria > Squamata > Colubridae > Arizona > Arizona elegans. The sequence continues at coordinate 2,373,204 of JAKOOJ010000026.1, forward strand.
AATTCGGAACTCGGAATTTGAAATTTGGAAATCAGAATTCGGAATTCGGAATTCTGAATTCGGAACTCGGAATTCGGAATTCAGAATTCGGAACTCGGAATTCCGAATTCCGAATTCAGAATTCCGAACTTGATATTCGGAATTTGAAATTTGAAATTTGAAATTGTGGCCTCGGAATTCAGAATTCGGAATTCGGAATTCGGAATTCAGAACTCAGACTCGGAACTCGGAACTCGGAACTCGGAACTCGGAATTCAGAACTCGGAACTCAGAATTCAGAATTCGGAATTCGGAATTCGGAATTCGGAATTCAGAACTCGGAATTCCGAATTCGGAATTCAGAATTCAGAATTCAGAATTTGGAATTTGGAATTCGGAATTTGGAACTCGGAGTTCTGAATTCTGAATTCCGAATTCGGAACTTGATATTCGGAATTTGAAATTTGAAATTTGAAATTCTGGAATCGGAAGTCGGAATTCAAAACTCAGAATTCGGAATTCGGACGTCGGAACTCGGAACTTGATATTCGGAATTCGGCATTCGGAACTCGGAATTTGGAATTTGGAATTTGGAATTTGGAATTTGAAATTCTGAATTCGGAACTCGGAATTCGGAATTCGGAATTCGGAACTCCGAATTCCGAATTCCGAATTCCGAATTCAGAATTCAGAATTCAGAATTCCGAACTTGATATTCGGAATTTGAAATTTGAAATTTGAAATTGTGGACTCGGAACTCAGAATTTGGACTCGGAATTTGAAATTCGGGACTCGGAATTCGGAATTCGGAATTCGGAATTCGGAAATCGGAACTCAGAACTCAGAATTCAGAATTCAGAACTTGGAATTCAGAATTCGGAATTCGGAATTCGGAATTCAGAACTCAGACTCGGAACTCGGAACTCGGAACTCGGAACTCGGAATTCAGAATTCCGAATTCGGATCTCGGAACTCGGAACTCGGAATTCGGAATTTGAAATTTGAAATTTGAAATTCTGGACTCGGAACTCAGAATTCGGACCCGGAATTTGAAATTCGGGACTCGGAATTCGGAATTCGGAACTTGATATGTGGAATTCGGAATTCGGAATTCGGAATTCGGAATTCGGAATTCGGAATTCGGAATTCGGAATTGTGGACTCGGAACTCGGAATTCGGACTCGGAATTTGAAATCCGGGACTTGGCACTGGGAATTTGGAATTTGGAACTCAGAACTCGGAATTCAGATTTCGGTATTCGGAACTTGATATTCGGAATTTGAAATTTGAAATTTGAAATGGTGGACTCGGAACTCGGAATTTGGAACTTGGAACTCGGAACTCGGAACTCGGAATGCGAAATTCGAAATTTGAAATTCAGAAATTGTAATTCGGAATTTGAAATTTGAAATTCTGGACTCGGAACTCAGAATTTGGACTCGGAATTTCAAATTCGGGACTCGGAATTCGGAATTCGGAAATCGGAACTCAGAACTCGGAATTCAGAATTCGGAATTCGGAATTTGGAATTCGAAATTCAGAACTCAGACTCGGAACTCGGAACTCGGAATTCGGAATTCGAAATTTGAAATTCTGGACTTGGAACTCGGAATTCGGAATTTGGAATTCGGAATTTGGAATTCGGAATACGGAACTCGGAATTCAGAATTCAAAATTTGAAATTCTGGACTTGGAACTTGGAATTCGGACTCGGAATTTGAAATTCGGGACTCGGAATTCGGAATTCAGAAATTGGAATTTGGAATTTGGAATTTGAAATTTGAAATTCTGGACTCGGAACTCGGAACTCGGAATTTGGAATTTGGAATTCAGAATTCGGAATTCGGAACTCGGAATTCAAAATTCGGAATTCGGAATTCGGAACTCGGAATTCGGAATTCGGAATTCGGAATTCAGAATTGTGGACTCGGAACTCGGAATTCGGACTCGGAATTTGAAATCCGGGACTCGGCACTGGGAATTCGGAATTTGGAACTCAGAACTCGGAATTCAGAATTCGGTATTCGGAACTTGATATTCGGAATTCGGAACTTGGAATTCGGAATTCGGAATTCGGAATTTGAAATTTGAAATTCTGGACTTGGAACTCGGAATTCGGAATTTCGAATTCGGAATTCGGAATTCGGAATTCGGAATTCGGAACTCGGAATTCGGAATTCAGAATTCAAATATTTGAAATTCTGGACTTGGAACTTGGAATTCGGACTCGGAATTTGAAATTCGGGACTCGGAATTCGGAATTCAGAAATTGGAATTTGGAATTTGGAATTTGGAATTCGGAATTTGAAATTTGAAATTCTGGACTCGGAACTCGGAATTTGGAATTTGGAATTTGGAATTCAGAATTTGAAATTTGAAATTCTGGACTCGGAACTCGGAATTTGGAATTTGGAGTTCAGAATTCAGAATTCTGAATTCGGAACTCGGAATTCGAAATTTGGAAATCAGAATTCGGAATTCAAAATTCTGAATTCGGAACTCGGAATTCGGAATTCGGAATTCGGAACTCGGAATTCCGAATTCCGAATTCAGAATTCCGAACTTGATATTCGGAATTTGAAATTTGAAATTTGAAATTGTGGCCTCGGAATTCAGAATTCGGAATTCGGAATTCGGAATTCAGAACTCAGACTCGGAACTCGGAACTCGGAACTCGGAACTCGGAATTCAGAACTCGGAACTCAGAATTCAGAATTCGGAATTCGGAATTCGGAATTCAGAACTCGGAACTCAGAATTCAGAATTCGGAATTCGGAATTCGGAATTCAGAACTCGGAATTCCGAATTCGGAATTCAGAATTCAGAATTCAGAATTTGGAATTCGGAATTCGGAATTTGGAACTCGGAGTTCTGAATTCTGAATTCCGAATTCGGAACTTGATATTCGGAATTTGAAATTTGAAATTTGAAATTCTGGAATCGGAAGTCGGAATTCGAAACTCAGAATTCGGAATTCGGACGTCGGAACTCGGAACTTGATATTCGGAATTCGGCACTCGGAACTCGGAATTTGGAATTTGGAATTTGGAATTTGGAATTCGGAATTCGGGGCCCCGGAACTTGGAACTCGAAATTCGAAATTCGAAATTCAAAATTTGAAATTCAGAAATCAGAATTTGGAATTGTGGACTCGGAACTCGGAATTCAGAATTCGGTATTCGGAACTTGATATTCGGAATTCGGAACTTGGAATTCGGAATTCTGAATTCGGAACTCGGAATTCGGAATTCGGAATTCGGAACTCCGAATTCCGAATTCCGAATTCCGAATTCAGAATTCAGAATTCAGAATTCCAAACTTGATATTCGGAATTTGAAATTTGAAATTTGAAATTGTGGACTCGGAACTCAGAATTTGGACTCGGAATTTGAAATTCGGGACTCGGAATTCGGAATTCGGAATTCGGAATTTGGAAATCGGAACTCAGAACTCGGAATTCAGAATTCAGAACTCGGAATTCAGAATTCGGAATTCGGAATTCGGAATTCAGAACTCAGACTCGGAACTCGGAACTCGGAACTCGGAATTCGGAATTTGAAATTTGAAATTTGAAATTCTGGACTCGGAACTCAGAATTCGGACCCGGAATTTGAAATTCGGGACTCGGAATTCGGAATTCGGAACTTGATATGTGGAATTCGGAATTCGGAATTCGGAATTCGGAATTCGGAATTCGGAATTCGGAATTCGGAATTGTGGACTCGGAACTCGGAATTCGGACTCGGAATTTGAAATCCGGGACTTGGCACTGGGAATTTGGAATTTGGAACTCAGAACTCGGAATTCAGAATTCGGTATTCGGAACTTGATATTCGGAATTTGAAATTTGAAATTTGAAATGGTGGACTCGGAACTCGGAATTTGGAACTTGGAACTCGGAACTCGGAACTCGGAATGCGAAATTCGAAATTTGAAATTCAGAAATTCAGAAATTGTAATTCGGAATTTGAAATTTGAAATTCTGGACTCGGAACTCAGAATTTGGACTCGGAATTTGAAATTCGGGACTCGGAATTCGGAATTCGGAAATCGGAACTCAGAACTCGGAATTCAGAATTCGGAATTCGGAATTTGGAATTCAGAACTCAGACTCGGAACTCGGAACTCGGAACTCGGAACTCGGAATTCAGAATTCCGAATTCGGATCTCGGAACTCAGAACTCGGAACTCGGAATTCGGAATTCGGAATTCGAAATTTGAAATTCTGGACTTGGAACTCGGAATTCGGAATTTGGAATTCGGAATTTGGAATTCGGAATACGGAACTCAGAATTCGGAATTCGGACGTCGGAACTCGGAACTTGATATTCGGAATTCGGCACTCGGAACTCGGAATTTGGAATTTGGAATTTGGAATTTGGAATTTGGAATTTGGAATTCGGAATTCGGAATTCGGAATTTGGAATTTGGAATTTGGAATTCGGAATTCGGGACTCGGAACTCGGAATTCAAAATTTGAAATTCAAAATTCAAAATTCAAAATTCAAAATTCAAAATTCGAAATTTGAAATTCGGGTCTCGGAATTCGGAATTCGGAACTCGGAATTCGAAATTCGAAATTGGAAATTCAGAACTCAGAACTCGGAACTCGGAACTCGGAACTTGGAACTCGGAACTCGGAACTCGGAATGCGAAATTCGAAATTTGAAATTCAGAAATTGTAATTCGGAATTTGAAATTTGAAATTCTGGACTTGGAACTCAGAATTTGGAATTTGGAATTCATAACTTGGAATTCGGAATTCGGAACTCGGAATTCAAAATTCGGAATTCGGAATTCGGAACTTGGAATTCGGAATTCGGAATTCGGAATTCGGAATTGTGGACTCGGAACTCGGAATTCGGACTCGGAATTTGAAATCCGGGACTCGGCACTGGGAATTCGGAATTTGGAACTCAGAACTCGGAATTCAGAATTCGGTATTCGGAACTTGATATTCGGAATTCGGAACTTGGAATTCGGAATTCGGAATTTGAAATTTGAAATTCTGGACTTGGAACTCGGAATTCGGAATTTGGAATTCGGAATTCGGAATTCGGAATACGGAACTCGGAATTCGGAATTCAGAATTCAAAATTTGAAATTCTGGACTTGGAACTTGGAATTCGGACTCGGAATTTGAAATTCTGGACTCGGAACTCGGAATTTGGAATTTGGAATTCTGAATTCAGAATTCGGAATTCGGAACTCGGAATTCGAAATTTGGAAATCAGAATTCAGAATTTGGAATTCGGAATTCGGAATTCGGAACTCGGAATTCCGAATTCCAAATTCAGAATTCAGAATTCCGAACTTGATATTCGGAATTTGAAATTTGAAATTTGAAATTGTGGACTCGGAACTCGGAATTTGGACTCAGAATTTGAAATTCGGGACTCGGAATTCGGAATTCGGAAATCGGAACTCAGAACTCGGAATGCGGAATTCAGAACTCGGAATTCAGAATTCGGAATTTGAAATTCGGAAATTGTAACTTGGAATTTGAAATTTGAAATTCGGGACTCGGAATTCGGAAATCGGAAATCGGAACTCGGAACTCCGAATTCAGAATTCGGAACTCGGAATTCAGAATTCGGAATTTGAAATTTGAAATTCTGGAATCGGAAGTCGGAATTCGGAATTCGGTATTCATAATTTGGAATTTGGAATTCGGAATTCGGAATTTGGAATTTGGAATTCGGAATTCGGGACTCGGAACTCGGAACTCGAAATTTGAAATTCTGGACTCGGAAGTCGGAATTCGGAATTTGGTATTCATAATTTGGAATTCGGAATTCAGAATTCGAAACTCAGAATTCGGAATTCGGAAGTCGGAACTCGGAACTTGATATTCAGAATTCGGCACTCGGAACTCGGAATTTGGAATTTGGAATTTGGAATTTGGAATTCGGAATTCGGAATTCGGAATTTGGAATTCGGAATTCGGAATTCGGGACTCGGAACTCGGAACTCGAAATTCGAAATTTGAAATTCAAAATTCGAAATTCAAAATTCAAAATTTGAAATTCGGGACTCAGAATTCGGAATTCGGAACTCGGAATTCGAAATTCGAAATTGGATATTCGGAACTCAGAACTCGGAACTCGGAACTTGGAACTTGGAACTCGGAACTCGGAATGCGAAACTCGAAATTTGAAATTCAGAAATTGTAATTCGGAATTTGAAATTTGAAATTCTGGACTCGGAACTCAGAATTTGGAATTTGGAATTCATAACTTGGAATTCGGAATTCGGAACTCGGAATTCAAAATTCGGAATTCGGAATTCGGAACTCGGAATTCGGAATTCGGAATTCGGAATTTGGAATTGTGGACTCGGAACTCGGAATTCGGACTCGGAATTTGAAATCCGGGACTCGGCACTGGGAATTCAGAATTTGGAACTCAGAACTCGGAATTCAGAATTCGGTATTCGGAACTTGATATTCGGAATTCAGAACTTGGAACTCGGAATTCAGAATTTGGAATTCGGAACTCGGAACTCGGAACTCGGAACTCGGAATTCGGAATTTGAAATTTGAAATTTGAAATTCTGGACTCGGAACTCAGAATTCGGACTCGGAATTTGAAATTCGGGACTCGGAATTCGGAATTCGGAACTTGATATGTGGAATTCGGAATTCGGAACTCGAAATTCGAAATTCGGAAATCAGAATTCAGAATTCAGAATTCGGAATTCGGAATTCGGAACTCGGAATTCCGAATTCCGAATTCAGAATTCAGAATTCGGAATTCGGAATTCAGAACTCGGAACTCGGAATTCCGAATTCGGATCTCGGAACTTGGCATTCTGAATTTGGAATTTTAAATTTGAAATTCTGGACTCGGAACTCAGAATTCGGACTCGGAATTTGAAATTCGGGACTCGGAATTCGGAATTCGGAACTTGATATGGGGAACTCGGAACTCGGAACTCGAAATTCGAAATTCGGAAATTGGAATTTGGAATTTGGAATTTGGAATTCAGAATTCGGAATTTGAAATTTAAAATTCTGAACTCGGAACTCGGAATTTGGAATTTGGAATTTGGAATTCATAATTTGGAATTCGGAATTCGGAACTCGGAATTTGAAATTCGAAATTCGGAAATCAGAATTCAGAATTCGGAATTCGGAATTCGGAATTTGGAATTCAGAACTTGACATTCGGAATTCGGAATTTGAAATTTGAAATTCTGGACTCGGAACTCAGAATTTGGAATTTGGAATTCATAATTTGGAATTCGGAATTTGGAACTCGGAATTCGGAATTCGGAATTCGGAATTCGGAATTTGGAACTCGGAATTCCGAATTCCGATTTCCAAATTCGGAACTTGATATTCGGAATTTGAAATTTGAAATTTGAAATGGTGGACTCGGAACTCGGAATTTGGAACTTGGAACTCGGAACTCGGAACTCGGAATGCGAAATTTGAAATTTGAAATTCAGAAATTGTAATTCGGAATTTGAAATTTGAAATTCTGGACTCGGAACTCGGAATTTGGAATTTGGAATTCATAATTTGGAATTCGGAATTCGGAACTCGGAATTCGAAATTCGAAATTCGGAAATCAGAATTCAGAATTCGGAATTCGGAATTCGGAATTCGGAATTCGGAACTTGACATTCGGAATTCGGAATTTGAAATTTGAAATTCTGGACTCGGAAGTCAGAATTCGGAATTTGGTATTCATAATTTGGAATTCGGAATTCAGAATTCGAAACTCAGAATTCGGAATTCGGAAGTCGGAACTCGGAACTTGATATTCAGAATTCGGCACTCGGAACTCGGAATTTGGAATTTGGAATTTGGAATTCGGGACTCGGAACTCGGAACTCGAAATTCGAAATTCGAAATTCGAAATTCGAAATTTGAAATTCGAAATTTGAAATTCAAAATTTGAAATTCGGAAATCAGAATTTGGAATTTGGAATTTGGAATTTGAAATTTGAAATTCTGGACTCAGAACTCGGAATTCGTACTCGGAATTCGAAATTCAGAAATCAGAATTCAGAATTCAGAATTCAGAATTCGGAATTCGGAATTCGGAATTTGGATCTCGGAACTCGGAACTCGGAACTCGGAATTCGGAAATTGGATTTCATAACTCAGAATTCGGAATTCAGAACTCGGAACTTAGAACTCGGAACTCGGAACTCGGAACTCGGAACTCGGAACTCGGAATGCGAAATTCAAAATTTGAAATTCGGAAATTGTAATTCGGAATTTGAAATTTGAAATTCTGGACTCGGAACTCAGAATTTGGAATTTGGAATTCATAATTTGGAATTCGGAATTCGGAACTCGGAATTCGGAATTCGGAATTCGGAATTCGGAATTTGGAACTCGGAATTCCGAATTCCGATTTCCAAATTCGGAACTTGATATTCGGAATTTGAAATTTGAAATTTGAAATGGTGGACTCGGAACTCGGAATTTGGAACTTGGAACTCGGAACTCGGAACTCGGAATGCGAAATTTGAAATTTGAAATTCAGAAATTGTAATTCGGAATTTGAAATTTGAAATTCTGGACTCGGAACTCAGAATTTGGAATTTGGAATTCATAACTTGGAATTCGGAATTCGGAACTCGGAATTCAAAATTCGGAATTCGGAATTCGGAACTCGGAATTCAGAATTCGGTATTCGGAACTTGATATTCGGAATTCGGAACTTGGAATTCGGAATTCGGAATTTGAAATTTGAAATTCTGGACTTGGAACTCGGAATTCGGAAATCGGAACTCAGAACTCGGAATTCGGAATTCAGAACTCGGAATTCAGAATTCGGAATTTGAAATTCGGAAATTGTAACTTGGAATTTGAAATTTGAAATTCTGGACTCGGAACTTAGAATTTGGAATTTGGAATTCATAATTTGGAATTTGGAATTCGGAACTCGGAATTCAAAATTCGGAACTCGGAACTCGGAACGCGGAACTCGGAATTCAGAATTCGGAACTCGGAATTCAGAATTTGGAATTTGAAATTTGAAATTCTGGAATCGGAAGTCGGAATTCGGAATTCGGTATTCATAATTTGGAATTCGGAATTCGGAATTCGAAACTCAGAATTTGGAATTCGGACGTCGGAACTCGGAACTTGATATTCGGAATTCGGCACACGGAACTCGGAATTTGGAATTTGGAATTTGGAATTTGGAATTTGGAATTTGGAATTTGGAATTCGGAATTCGGAATTTGGAATTTGGAATTTGGAATTTGGAATTCGGGACTCGGAACTCGGAACTCAAAATTCAAAATTTGAAATTCGAAATTTGAAATTCGGGTCTCGGAATTCGGAATTCGGAACTCGGAATTCGAAATTCGAAATTGGAAATTCAGAACTCAGAACTCGGAACTCAGAACTTGGAACTTGGAACTCGGAACTCGGAACTCGGAATGCGAAATTCGAAATTTGAAATTCAGAAATTGTAATTCGGAATTTGAAATTTGAAATTCTGGACTCGGAACTCAGAATTTGGAATTTGGAATTCATAACTTGGAATTCGGAATTCGGAACTCGGAATTCAAAATTCGGAATTCGGAATTCGGAACTCGGAATTCGGAATTCGGAATTCGGAATTTGGAATTGTGGACTCGGAACTCGGAATTCGGACTCGGAATTTGAAATCCGGGACTCGGCACTGGGAATTCAGAATTTGGAACTCAGAACTCGGAATTCAGAATTCGGTATTCGGAACTTGATATTCGGAATTCAGAACTTGGAACTCGGAATTCAGAATTTGGAATTCGGAACTCGGAACTCGGAACTCGGAACTCGGAATTCGGAATTTGAAATTTGAAATTTGAAATTCTGGACTCGGAACTCAGAATTCGGACTCGGAATTTGAAATTCGGGACTCGGAATTCGGAATTCGGAACTTGATATGTGGAATTCGGAATTCGGAACTCGAAATTCGAAATTCGGAAATCAGAATTCAGAATTCAGAATTCGGAATTCGGAATTCGGAACTCGGAATTCCGAATTCCGAATTCAGAATTCAGAATTCGGAATTCGGAATTCAGAACTCGGAACTCGGAATTCCGAATTCGGATCTCGGAACTTGGCATTCTGAATTTGGAATTTTAAATTTGAAATTCTGGACTCGGAACTCAGAATTCGGACTCGGAATTTGAAATTCGGGACTCGGAATTCGGAATTCGGAACTTGATATGGGGAACTCGGAACTCGGAACTCGAAATTCGAAATTCGGAAATTGGAATTTGGAATTTGGAATTTGGAATTCAGAATTCGGAATTTGAAATTTAAAATTCTGAACTCGGAACTCGGAATTTGGAATTTGGAATTTGGAATTCATAATTTGGAATTCGGAATTCGGAACTCGGAATTTGAAATTCGAAATTCGGAAATCAGAATTCAGAATTCGGAATTCGGAATTCGGAATTTGGAATTCAGAACTTGACATTCGGAATTCGGAATTTGAAATTTGAAATTCTGGACTCGGAACTCAGAATTTGGAATTTGGAATTCATAATTTGGAATTCGGAATTTGGAACTCGGAATTCGGAATTCGGAATTCGGAATTCGGAATTTGGAACTCGGAATTCCGAATTCCGATTTCCAAATTCGGAACTTGATATTCGGAATTTGAAATTTGAAATTTGAAATGGTGGACTCGGAACTCGGAATTTGGAACTTGGAACTCGGAACTCGGAACTCGGAATGCGAAATTTGAAATTTGAAATTCAGAAATTGTAATTCGGAATTTGAAATTTGAAATTCTGGACTCGGAACTCGGAATTTGGAATTTGGAATTCATAATTTGGAATTCGGAATTCGGAACTCGGAATTCGAAATTCGAAATTCGGAAATCAGAATTCAGAATTCGGAATTCGGAATTCGGAATTCGGAATTCGGAACTTGACATTCGGAATTCGGAATTTGAAATTTGAAATTCTGGACTCGGAAGTCAGAATTCGGAATTTGGTATTCATAATTTGGAATTCGGAATTCAGAATTCGAAACTCAGAATTCGGAATTCGGAAGTCGGAACTCGGAACTTGATATTCAGAATTCGGCACTCGGAACTCGGAATTTGGAATTTGGAATTTGGAATTCGGGACTCGGAACTCGGAACTCGAAATTCGAAATTCGAAATTCGAAATTCGAAATTTGAAATTCGAAATTTGAAATTCAAAATTTGAAATTCGGAAATCAGAATTTGGAATTTGGAATTTGGAATTTGAAATTTGAAATTCTGGACTCAGAACTCGGAATTCGTACTCGGAATTCGAAATTCAGAAATCAGAATTCAGAATTCAGAATTCAGAATTCGGAATTCGGAATTCGGAATTTGGATCTCGGAACTCGGAACTCGGAACTCGGAATTCGGAAATTGGATTTCATAACTCAGAATTCGGAATTCAGAACTCGGAACTTAGAACTCGGAACTCGGAACTCGGAACTCGGAACTCGGAACTCGGAATGCGAAATTCAAAATTTGAAATTCGGAAATTGTAATTCGGAATTTGAAATTTGAAATTCTGGACTCGGAACTCAGAATTTGGAATTTGGAATTCATAATTTGGAATTCGGAATTCGGAACTCGGAATTCGGAATTCGGAATTCGGAATTCGGAATTTGGAACTCGGAATTCCGAATTCCGATTTCCAAATTCGGAACTTGATATTCGGAATTTGAAATTTGAAATTTGAAATGGTGGACTCGGAACTCGGAATTTGGAACTTGGAACTCGGAACTCGGAACTCGGAATGCGAAATTTGAAATTTGAAATTCAGAAATTGTAATTCGGAATTTGAAATTTGAAATTCTGGACTCGGAACTCAGAATTTGGAATTTGGAATTCATAACTTGGAATTCGGAATTCGGAACTCGGAATTCAAAATTCGGAATTCGGAATTCGGAACTCGGAATTCAGAATTCGGTATTCGGAACTTGATATTCGGAATTCGGAACTTGGAATTCGGAATTCGGAATTTGAAATTTGAAATTCTGGACTTGGAACTCGGAATTCGGAAATCGGAACTCAGAACTCGGAATTCGGAATTCAGAACTCGGAATTCAGAATTCGGAATTTGAAATTCGGAAATTGTAACTTGGAATTTGAAATTTGAAATTCTGGACTCGGAACTTAGAATTTGGAATTTGGAATTCATAATTTGGAATTTGGAATTCGGAACTCGGAATTCAAAATTCGGAACTCGGAACTCGGAACGCGGAACTCGGAATTCAGAATTCGGAACTCGGAATTCAGAATTTGGAATTTGAAATTTGAAATTCTGGAATCGGAAGTCGGAATTCGGAATTCGGTATTCATAATTTGGAATTCGGAATTCGGAATTCGAAACTCAGAATTTGGAATTCGGACGTCAGAACTCGGAACTTGATATTCGGAATTCGGCACACGGAACTCGGAATTTGGAATTTGGAATTTGGAATTTGGAATTTGGAATTTGGAATTTGGAATTCGGAATTCGGAATTTGGAATTTGGAATTTGGAATTTGGAATTCGGGACTCGGAACTCGGAACTCAAAATTCAAAATTTGAAATTCGAAATTTGAAATTCGGGTCTCGGAATTCGGAATTCGGAACTCGGAATTCGAAATTCGAAATTGGAAATTCAGAACTCAGAACTCGGAACTCAGAACTTGGAACTTGGAATTCGGAACTCGGAACTCGGAATGCGAAATTCGAAATTTGAAATTCAGAAATTGTAATTCGGAATTTGAAATTTGAAATTCTGGACTCGGAACTCAGAATTTGGAATTTGGAATTCATAACTCGGAATTCGGAATTCGGAATTCGGAATTCGGAATTGTGGACTCGGAACTCGGAATTCGGACTCGGAATTTGAAATCCGGGACTCGGCACTGGGAATTCGGAATTTGGAACTCAGAACTCGGAATTCAGAATTCGGTATTCAGAACTTGATATTCGGAATTCGGAACTTGGAATTCGGAATTCGGAATTCGGAATTTGAAATTTGAAATTCTGGACTTGGAACTCGGAATTCGGAATTTGGAATTTGGAATTCGGAATTCGGAATTCGGAATACGGAACTCAGAATTCGGAATTCAGAATTCAAAATTTGAAATTCTCGACTTGGAACTTGGAATTCGGACTCGGAATTTGAAATTCTGGACTCGGAACTCGGAAATTGGAATTTGGAATTCAGAATTCAGAATTCGGAATTTGGAACTCGGAATTCGAAATTTGGAAATCAGAATTCAGAATTTGGAATTCGGAATTCGGAACTCGGAATTCCGAATTCCGAATTCCGAATTCAGAATTCCGAACTTGATATTCGGAATTTGAAATTTGAAATTTGAAATTGTGGACTCGGAACTCGGAATTTGGACTCAGAATTTGAAATTCGGGACTCGGAATTCGGAATTCGGAAATCGGAACTCAGAACTCGGAATGCGGAATTCAGAACTCGGAATTCAGAATTCGGAATTTGAAATTCGGAAATTGTAACTTGGAATTTGAAATTTGAAATTCTGGACTTGGAACTTAGAATTTGGAATTTGGAATTCATAATTTGGAATTTGGAATTCGGAACTCGGAATTCAAAATTCGGAACTCGGAACTCGGAACTCGGAACTCGGAACTCGGAATTCAGAATTCGGAACTCGGAATTCAGAATTCGGAATTTGAAATTTGAAATTCTGGAATCGGAAGTCGGAATTCGGAATTCAGTATTCATAATTTGGAATTCGGAATTCGGAATTCGAAACTCAGAATTCGGAATTCGGACGTCGGAACTCAGAACTTGATATTCGGAATTCGGCACTCGGAACTCGGAATTTGGAATTTGGAATTTGGAATTTGGAATTTGGAATTTGGAATTTGAAATTCGAAATTCAAAATTCAAAATTCAAAATTCGAAATTTGAAATTCGGGTCTCGGAATTCGGAATTCGGAACTCGGAATTCGAAATTCGAAATTGGAAATTCAGAACTCAGAACTCGGAACTCGGAACTTGGAACTTGGAACTCGGAACTCGGAACTCGGAATGCGAAATTCGAAATTTGAAATTCAGAAATTGTAATTCGGAATTTGAAATTTGAAATTCTGGACTCGGAACTCAGAATTTGGAATTTGGAATTCATAACTTGGAATTCGGAATTCGGAACTCGGAATTCAAAATTCGGAATTCGGAATTCGGAACTTGGAATTCGGAATTCGGAATTCGGAATTGTGGACTCGGAACTCGGAATTCGGACTCGGAATTTGAAATTTGAAATTCTGGACTTGGAACTCGGAATTCGGAATTTGGAATTCGGAATTCGGAATTCGGAACTCGGAATTCGGAATTCAGAATTCCAAATTTGAAATTCTGGACTTGGAACTTGGAATTCGGACTCGGAATTTGAAATTCGGGACTCGGAATTCGGAATTCAGAAATTGGAATTTGGAATTTGGAATTTGGAATTCGGAATTTGAAATTTGAAATTCTGGACTCGGAACTCGGAATTTGGAATTTGGAATTTGGAATTTGGAATTCAGAATTCAGAATTTGAAATTCGGGACTCGGAATTCGGAATTCGGAACTTGATATGTGGAATTCGGAATTCTGAATTCGGAATTCGGAATTCGGAACTCAGAACTCGGAATTCAGAATTCAGAACTCGGAATTCAGAATCCGGAATTCGGAATTCGGAATTCAGAACTCAGACTCGGAACTCGGAACTCGGAACTCGGAACTCGGAACTCGGAATTTGGACTCAGAATTTGAAATTCGGGACTCGGAATTCGGAATTTGGAATTCGGAATTCGGAATTCGGAATACGGAACTCGGAATTCGGAATTCAGAATTCAAAATTTGAAATTCTGGACTTGGAACTTGGAATTCGGACTCGGAATTTGAAATTCTGGACTCGGAACTCGGAATTTGGAATTTGGAATTCAGAATTCAGAATTCGGAATTCGGAACTCGGAATTCGAAATTTGGAAATCAGAATTCAGAATTTGGAATTCGGAATTCGGAATTCGGAACTCGGAATTCCAAATTCCGAATTCAGAATTCAGAATTCCGAACTTGATATTCGGAATTTGAAATTTGAAATTTGAAATTGTGGAATCGGAAGTCGGAATTCGGAATTCAGTATTCATAATTTGGAATTCGGAATTCGGAATTCGGAATTTGGAATTGTGGACTCGGAACTCGGAATTCGGACTCGGAATTTGAAATCCGGGACTCGGCACTGGGAATTCAGAATTTGGAACTCAGAACTCGGAATTCAGAATTCGGTATTCGGAACTTGATATTCGGAATTCAGAACTTGGAACTCGGAATTCAGAATTTGGAATTCGGAACTCGGAACTCGGAACTCGGAACTCGGAATTCGGAATTTGAAATTTGAAATTTGAAATTCTGGACTCGGAACTCAGAATTCGGACTCGGAATTTGAAATTCGGGACTCGGAATTCGGAATTCGGAACTTGATATGTGGAATTCGGAATTCGGAACTCGAAATTCGAAATTCGGAAATCAGAATTCAGAATTCAGAATTCGGAATTCGGAATTCGGAACTCGGAATTCCGAATTCCGAATTCAGAATTCAGAATTCGGAATTCGGAATTCAGAACTCGGAACTCGGAATTCCGAATTCGGATCTCGGAACTTGGCATTCTGAATTTGGAATTTTAAATTTGAAATTCTGGACTCGGAACTCAGAATTCGGACTCGGAATTTGAAATTCGGGACTCGGAATTCGGAATTCGGAACTTGATATGGGGAACTCGGAACTCGGAACTCGAAATTCGAAATTCGGAAATTGGAATTTGGAATTTGGAATTTGGAATTCAGAATTCGGAATTTGAAATTTAAAATTCTGAACTCGGAACTCGGAATTTGGAATTTGGAATTTGGAATTCATAATTTGGAATTCGGAATTCGGAACTCGGAATTTGAAATTCGAAATTCGGAAATCAGAATTCAGAATTCGGAATTCGGAATTCGGAATTTGGAATTCAGAACTTGACATTCGGAATTCGGAATTTGAAATTTGAAATTCTGGACTCGGAACTCAGAATTTGGAATTTGGAATTCATAATTTGGAATTCGGAATTTGGAACTCGGAATTCGGAATTCGGAATTCGGAATTCGGAATTTGGAACTCGGAATTCCGAATTCCGATTTCCAAATTCGGAACTTGATATTCGGAATTTGAAATTTGAAATTTGAAATGGTGGACTCGGAACTCGGAATTTGGAACTTGGAACTCGGAACTCGGAACTCGGAATGCGAAATTTGAAATTTGAAATTCAGAAATTGTAATTCGGAATTTGAAATTTGAAATTCTGGACTCGGAACTCGGAATTTGGAATTTGGAATTCATAATTTGGAATTCGGAATTCGGAACTCGGAATTCGAAATTCGAAATTCGGAAATCAGAATTCAGAATTCGGAATTCGGAATTCGGAATTCGGAATTCGGAACTTGACATTCGGAATTCGGAATTTGAAATTTGAAATTCTGGACTCGGAAGTCAGAATTCGGAATTTGGTATTCATAATTTGGAATTCGGAATTCAGAATTCGAAACTCAGAATTCGGAATTCGGAAGTCGGAACTCGGAACTTGATATTCAGAATTCGGCACTCGGAACTCGGAATTTGGAATTTGGAATTTGGAATTCGGGACTCGGAACTCGGAACTCGAAATTCGAAATTCGAAATTCGAAATTCGAAATTTGAAATTCGAAATTTGAAATTCAAAATTTGAAATTCGGAAATCAGAATTTGGAATTTGGAATTTGGAATTTGAAATTTGAAATTCTGGACTCAGAACTCGGAATTCGTACTCGGAATTCGAAATTCAGAAATCAGAATTCAGAATTCAGAATTCAGAATTCGGAATTCGGAATTCGGAATTTGGATCTCGGAACTCGGAACTCGGAACTCGGAATTCGGAAATTGGATTTCATAACTCAGAATTCGGAATTCAGAACTCGGAACTTAGAACTCGGAACTCGGAACTCGGAACTCGGAACTCGGAACTCGGAATGCGAAATTCAAAATTTGAAATTCGGAAATTGTAATTCGGAATTTGAAATTTGAAATTCTGGACTCGGAACTCAGAATTTGGAATTTGGAATTCATAATTTGGAATTCGGAATTCGGAACTCGGAATTCGGAATTCGGAATTCGGAATTCGGAATTTGGAACTCGGAATTCCGAATTCCGATTTCCAAATTCGGAACTTGATATTCGGAATTTGAAATTTGAAATTTGAAATGGTGGACTCGGAACTCGGAATTTGGAACTTGGAACTCGGAACTCGGAACTCGGAATGCGAAATTTGAAATTTGAAATTCAGAAATTGTAATTCGGAATTTGAAATTTGAAATTCTGGACTCGGAACTCAGAATTTGGAATTTGGAATTCATAACTTGGAATTCGGAATTCGGAACTCGGAATTCAAAATTCGGAATTCGGAATTCGGAACTCGGAATTCAGAATTCGGTATTCGGAACTTGATATTCGGAATTCGGAACTTGGAATTCGGAATTCGGAATTTGAAATTTGAAATTCTGGACTTGGAACTCGGAATTCGGAAATCGGAACTCAGAACTCGGAATTCGGAATTCAGAACTCGGAATTCAGAATTCGGAATTTGAAATTCGGAAATTGTAACTTGGAATTTGAAATTTGAAATTCTGGACTCGGAACTTAGAATTTGGAATTTGGAATTCATAATTTGGAATTTGGAATTCGGAACTCGGAATTCAAAATTCGGAACTCGGAACTCGGAACGCGGAACTCGGAATTCAGAATTCGGAACTCGGAATTCAGAATTTGGAATTTGAAATTTGAAATTCTGGAATCGGAAGTCGGAATTCGGAATTCGGTATTCATAATTTGGAATTCGGAATTCGGAATTCGAAACTCAGAATTTGGAATTCGGACGTCGGAACTCGGAACTTGATATTCGGAATTCGGCACACGGAACTCGGAATTTGGAATTTGGAATTTGGAATTTGGAATTTGGAATTTGGAATTTGGAATTCGGAATTCGGAATTTGGAATTTGGAATTTGGAATTTGGAATTCGGGACTCGGAACTCGGAACTCAAAATTCAAAATTTGAAATTCGAAATTTGAAATTCGGGTCTCGGAATTCGGAATTCGGAACTCGGAATTCGAAATTCGAAATTGGAAATTCAGAACTCAGAACTCGGAACTCAGAACTTGGAACTTGGAATTCGGAACTCGGAACTCGGAATGCGAAATTCGAAATTTGAAATTCAGAAATTGTAATTCGGAATTTGAAATTTGAAATTCTGGACTCGGAACTCAGAATTTGGAATTTGGAATTCATAACTCGGAATTCGGAATTCGGAATTCGGAATTCGGAATTGTGGACTCGGAACTCGGAATTCGGACTCGGAATTTGAAATCCGGGACTCGGCACTGGGAATTCGGAATTTGGAACTCAGAACTCGGAATTCAGAATTCGGTATTCAGAACTTGATATTCGGAATTCGGAACTTGGAATTCGGAATTCGGAATTCGGAATTTGAAATTTGAAATTCTGGACTTGGAACTCGGAATTCGGAATTTGGAATTTGGAATTCGGAATTCGGAATTCGGAATACGGAACTCAGAATTCGGAATTCAGAATTCAAAATTTGAAATTCTCGACTTGGAACTTGGAATTCGGACTCGGAATTTGAAATTCTGGACTCGGAACTCGGAAATTGGAATTTGGAATTCAGAATTCAGAATTCGGAATTTGGAACTCGGAATTCGAAATTTGGAAATCAGAATTCAGAATTTGGAATTCGGAATTCGGAACTCGGAATTCCGAATTCCGAATTCCGAATTCAGAATTCCGAACTTGATATTCGGAATTTGAAATTTGAAATTTGAAATTGTGGACTCGGAACTCGGAATTTGGACTCAGAATTTGAAATTCGGGACTCGGAATTCGGAATTCGGAAATCGGAACTCAGAACTCGGAATGCGGAATTCAGAACTCGGAATTCAGAATTCGGAATTTGAAATTCGGAAATTGTAACTTGGAATTTGAAATTTGAAATTCTGGACTTGGAACTTAGAATTTGGAATTTGGAATTCATAATTTGGAATTTGGAATTCGGAACTCGGAATTCAAAATTCGGAACTCGGAACTCGGAACTCGGAACTCGGAACTCGGAATTCAGAATTCGGAACTCGGAATTCAGAATTCGGAATTTGAAATTTGAAATTCTGGAATCGGAAGTCGGAATTCGGAATTCAGTATTCATAATTTGGAATTCGGAATTCGGAATTCGAAACTCAGAATTCGGAATTCGGACGTCGGAACTCAGAACTTGATATTCGGAATTCGGCACTCGGAACTCGGAATTTGGAATTTGGAATTTGGAATTTGGAATTTGGAATTTGGAATTTGAAATTCGAAATTCAAAATTCAAAATTCAAAATTCGAAATTTGAAATTCGGGTCTCGGAATTCGGAATTCGGAACTCGGAATTCGAAATTCGAAATTGGAAATTCAGAACTCAGAACTCGGAACTCGGAACTTGGAACTTGGAACTCGGAACTCGGAACTCGGAATGCGAAATTCGAAATTTGAAATTCAGAAATTGTAATTCGGAATTTGAAATTTGAAATTCTGGACTCGGAACTCAGAATTTGGAATTTGGAATTCATAACTTGGAATTCGGAATTCGGAACTCGGAATTCAAAATTCGGAATTCGGAATTCGGAACTTGGAATTCGGAATTCGGAATTCGGAATTGTGGACTCGGAACTCGGAATTCGGACTCGGAATTTGAAATTTGAAATTCTGGACTTGGAACTCGGAATTCGGAATTTGGAATTCGGAATTCGGAATTCGGAACTCGGAATTCGGAATTCAGAATTCCAAATTTGAAATTCTGGACTTGGAACTTGGAATTCGGACTCGGAATTTGAAATTCGGGACTCGGAATTCGGAATTCAGAAATTGGAATTTGGAATTTGGAATTTGGAATTCGGAATTTGAAATTTGAAATTCTGGACTCGGAACTCGGAATTTGGAATTTGGAATTTGGAATTTGGAATTCAGAATTCAGAATTTGAAATTCGGGACTCGGAATTCGGAATTCGGAACTTGATATGTGGAATTCGGAATTCTGAATTCGGAATTCGGAATTCGGAACTCAGAACTCGGAATTCAGAATTCAGAACTCGGAATTCAGAATCCGGAATTCGGAATTCGGAATTCAGAACTCAGACTCGGAACTCGGAACTCGGAACTCGGAACTCGGAACTCGGAATTTGGACTCAGAATTTGAAATTCGGGACTCGGAATTCGGAATTTGGAATTCGGAATTCGGAATTCGGAATACGGAACTCGGAATTCGGAATTCAGAATTCAAAATTTGAAATTCTGGACTTGGAACTTGGAATTCGGACTCGGAATTTGAAATTCTGGACTCGGAACTCGGAATTTGGAATTTGGAATTCAGAATTCAGAATTCGGAATTCGGAACTCGGAATTCGAAATTTGGAAATCAGAATTCAGAATTTGGAATTCGGAATTCGGAATTCGGAACTCGGAATTCCAAATTCCGAATTCAGAATTCAGAATTCCGAACTTGATATTCGGAATTTGAAATTTGAAATTTGAAATTGTGGAATCGGAAGTCGGAATTCGGAATTCAGTATTCATAATTTGGAATTCGGAATTCGGAATTCGAAACTCAGAATTCGGAATTAGGACGTCGGAACTCGGAACTTGATATTCGGAATTCGGCACTCGGAACTCGGAATTTGGAATTTGGAATTTGGAATTTGGAATTTGGAATTTGGAATTCGGAATTCGGAATTCGGAATTCGGAATTCGGAACTCGGGACTCAGAACTCGGAACTCAAAATTTGAAATTCAAAATTCAAAATTCAAAATTCAAAATTCAAAATTCAAAATTCGAAATTTGAAATTCGGGTCTCGGAATTCGGAATTCGGAACTCGGAATTCGAAATTCGAAATTGGAAATTCAGAACTCCGAACTCGGAACTCGGAACTTGGAACTTGGAACTCGGAACTCGGAACTCGGAATGCGAAATTCGAAATTTGAAATTCAGAAATTGTAATTCGGAATTTGAAATTTGAAATTCTGGACTCGGAACTCAGAATTTGGAATTTGGAATTCATAACTTGGAATTCGGAATTCGGAACTCGGAATTCAAAATTCGGAATTCGGAATTCGGAACTTGGAATTCGGAATTCGGAATTCGGAATTGTGGACTCGGAACTCGGAATTCGGACTCGGAATTTGAAATTTGAAATTCTGGACTTGGAACTCGGAATTCGGAATTCAGAAATTGGAATTTGGAATTTGGAATTTGGAATTCGGAATTTGAAATTTGAAATTCTGGACTCGGAACTCGGAATTTGGAATTTGGAATTTGGAATTTGGAATTCAGAATTCAGAATTTGAAATTCGGGACTCGGAATTCGGAATTCAGAACTTGATATGTGGAATTCGGAATTCTGAATTCTGAATTCGGAATTCGGAACTCAGAACTCGGAATTCAGAATTCAGAACTCGGAATTCAGAATCCGGAATTCGGAATTCAGAACTCAGACTCGGAACTCGGAACTCGGAACTCGGAACTCGGAACTCGGAATTCAGAATTCCGAATTCGGATCTCGGAACACGGAACTCGGAATTCGGAATTTGAAATTTGAAATTTGAAATTCTGGACTCGGAACTCAGAATTCGGACTCAGAATTTGAAATTCGGGACTCGGAATTCGGAATTCGGAACTTGATATGTGGAATTCGGAATTCTGAATTCGGAATTCGGAATTCGGAACTCGGAATTCCGAATTCCGAATTCAGAATTCAGAATTCAGAATTCCGAACTTGATATTCGGAATTTGAAATTTGAAATTTGAAATTGTGGACTCGGAACTCGGAATTTGGACTCAGAATTTGAAATTCGGGACTCGGAATTCGGAATTTGGAATTCGGAATTCGGAATTCGGAATACGGAACTCGGAATTCGGAATTCAGAATTCAAAATTTGAAATTCTGGACTTGGAACTTGGAATTCGGACTCGGAATTTGAAATTCTGGACTCGGAACTCGGAATTTGGAATTTGGAATTCAGAATTCAGAATTCGGAATTCGGAACTCGGAATTCGAAATTTGGAAATCAGAATTCAGAATTTGGAATTCGGAATTCGGAATTCGGAACTCGGAATTCCAAATTCCGAATTCAGAATTCAGAATTCCGAACTTGATATTCGAAATTTGAAATTTGAAATTTGAAATTGTGGACTCGGAACTCGGAATTTGGACTCAGAATTTGAAATTCGGGACTCCGAATTCGGAATTCGGAAATCGGAACTCAGAACTCGGAATGCGGAATTCAGAACTCGGAATTCAGAATTCGGAATTTGAAATTCGGAAATTGTAACTTGGAATTTGAAATTTGAAATTCTGGACTCGGAACTTAGAATTTGGAATTTGGAATTCATAATTTGGAATTTGGAATTCGGAACTCGGAATTCAAAATTCGGAACTCGGAACTCGGAACTCGGAACTCGGAATTCAGAATTCGGAACTCGGAATTCAGAATTCGGAATTTGAAATTTGAAATTCTGGAATCGGAAGTCGGAATTCGGAATTCGGTATTCATAATTTGGAATTCGGAATTCGGAATTCGAAACTCAGAATTCGGAATTCGGATGTCGGAACTCGGAACTTGATATTCGGAATTCGGCACTCGGAACTCGGAATTTGGAATTTGGAATTTGGAATTTGGAATTTGGAATTTGGAATTTGGAATTCGGAATTTGGAATTTGGAATTTGGAATTCGGAATTCGGAATTCGGGACTCGGAACTCGGAACTCAAAATTTGAAATTCGAAATTCAAAATTCGAAATTCAAAATTCAAAATTCGAAATTTGAAATTCGGGTCTCGGAATTCGGAATTCGGAACTCGGAATTCGAAATTCGAAATTGGAAATTCAGAACTCAGAACTCGGAACTCGGAACTTGGAACTTGGAACTCGGAACTCGGAACTCGGAATGCGAAATTCGAAATTTGAAATTCAGAAATTGTAATTCAGAATTTGAAATTTGAAATTCTGGACTCGGAACTCAGAATTTGGAATTTGGAATTCATAACTTGGAATTCGGAATTCGGAACTCGGAATTCAAAATTCGGAATTCGGAATTCGGAACTTGGAATTCGGAATTCGGAATTCGGAATTGTGGACTCGGAACTCGGAATTCGGACTCGGAATTTGAAATTTGAAATTCTGGACTTGGAACTCGGAATTCGGAATTTGGAATTCGGAATTCGGAATTCGGAACTCGGAATTCGGAATTCAGAATTCCAAATTTGAAATTCTGGACTTGGAACTTGGAATTCGGACTCGGAAATTGAAATTCGGGACTCGGAATTCGGAATTCAGAAATTGGAATTTGGAATTTGGAATTTGGAATTCGGAATTTGAAATTTGAAATTCTGGACTCGGAACTCAGAATTTGGAATTTGGAATTTGGAATTTGGAATTCAGAATTCAGAATTCGGAATTCGGAACTCGGAACTCGGAATTCGAAATTTGGAAATCAGAATTCTGAATTCGGAATTCGGAATTCAGAATTCGGAACTCGGAATTCCGAATTCCGAATTCAGAATTCCGAACTTGATATTCGGAATTTGAAATTTGAAATTTGAAATTGTGGACTCGGAACTCGGAATTTGGACTCAGAATTTGAAATTCGGGACTCGGAATTCGGAATTCGGAAATCGGAACTCAGAACTCGGAATTCAGAATTCAGAACTCGGAATTCAGAATTCGGAATTTGAAATTCGGAAATTGTAACTTGGAATTTGAAATTTGAAATTCTGGACTCGGAACTTAGAATTTGGAATTTGGAATTCATAATTTGGAATTTGGAATTCGGATCTCGGAATTCAAAATTCGGAACTCGGAACTCGGAACTCGGAACTCGGAATTCAGAATTCGGAACTCGGAATTCAGAATTCGGAATTTGAAATTTGAAATTCTGGAATCGGAAGTCGGAATTCAGAATTCGGTATTCATAATTTGGAATTCGGAATTCGGAATTCAAAACTCAGAATTCGGAATTCGGACGTCGGAACTCGGAACTTGATATTCGGAATTCGGCACTCGGAACTCGGAACTCGAAATTTGAAATTCGAAATTCAAAATTTGAAATTCAAAATTCAAAATTCGAAATTTGAAATTCGGGTCTCGGAATTCGGAATTCGGAACTCGGAATTCAAAATTCGAAATTGGAAATTCAGAACTCAGAACTCGGAACTCGGAACTTGGAACTTGGAACTCGGAACTCGGAACTCGGAATGCGAAATTCGAAATTTGAAATTCAGAAATTGTAATTCGGAATTTGAAATTTGAAATTCTGGACTCGGAACTCAGAATTTGGAATTTGGAATTCATAACTCGGAATTCGGAATTCGGAACTCGGAATTCAAAATTCGGAATTCGGAATTCGGAACTCGGAATTCGGAATTCGGAATTCGGAATTCGGAATTGTGGACTCGGAACTCGGAATTCGGACTCGGAATTTGAAATCCGGGACTCGGCACTGGGAATTCGGAATTTGGAACTCAGAACTCGGAATTCAGAATTCGGTATTCGGAACTTGATATTCGGAATTCGGAACTTGGAATTCGGAATTCGGAATTTGAAATTTGAAATTCTGGACTTGGAACTCGGAATTCGGAATTTGGAATTTGGAATTCGGAATTCGGAATACGGAACTCGGAATTCGGAATTCAGAATTCAAAATTTGAAATTCTGGACTTGGAACTTGGAATTCGGACTCGGAATTTGAAATTCTGGACTCGGAACTCGGAATTTGGAATTTGGAATTCAGAATTCAGAATTCGGAATTCGGAACTCGGAATTCGAAATTTGGAAATCAGAATTCAGAATTTGGAATTCGGAATTCGGAATTCGGAACTCGGAATTCCGAATTCCAAATTCCGAATTCAGAATTCCGAACTTGATATTCGGAATTTGAAATTTGAAATTTGAAATTGTGGACTCGGAACTCGGAATTTGGACTCAGAATTTTAAATTCGGGACTCGGAATTCGGAATTCGGAAATCGGAACTCAGAACTCGGAATGCGGAATTCAGAACTCGGAATTCAGAATTCGGAATTTGAAATTCGGAAATTGTAACTTGGAATTTGAAATTTGAAATTCTGGACTCGGAACTTAGAATTTGGAATTTGGAATTCATAATTTGGAATTTGGAATTCGGAACTCGGAATTCAAAATTCGGAACTCGGACCTCGGAACTCGGAACTCGGAACTCGGAATTCAGAATTCGGAACTCAGAATTCAGAATTTGGAATTTGAAATTTGAAATTCTGGAATCGGAATTCGGAATTCGGAATTCGGTATTCATAATTTGGAATTCGGAATTCGGAATTCGAAACTCAGAATTCGGAATTCGGACGTCGGAACTCGGAACTTGATATTCGGAATTTGGCACTCGGAACTCGGAATTTGGAATTTGGAATATGGAATTTGGAATTTGGAATTCGGAATTCGGAATTTGGAATTTGGAATTTGGAATTCGGAATTCGGAATTCGGGACTCGGAACTCGGAATTCAAAATTTGAAATTCAAAATTCAAAATTCAAAATTCAAAATTCAAAATTCGAAATTTGAAATTCGGGTCTCGGAATTCGGAATTCGGAACTCGGAATTCGAAATTCGAAATTGGAAATTCAGAACTCAGAACTCGGAACTCGGAACTCGGAACTTGGAACTCGGAACTCGGAACTCGGAATGCGAAATTCGAAATTTGAAATTCAGAAATTGTAATTCGGAATTTGAAATTTGAAATTCTGGACTCGGAACTCAGAATTTGGAATTTGGAATTCATAACTCGGAATTCGGAATTCGGAACTCGGAATTCAAAATTCGGAATTCGGAATTCGGAACTCGGAATTCGGAATTCGGAATTCGGAATTCGGAATTGTGGACTCGGAACTCGGAATTCGGACTCGGAATTTGAAATCCGGGACTCGGCACTGGGAATTCGGAATTTGGAACTCAGAACTCGGAATTCAGAATTCGGTATTCGATACTTGATATTCGGAATTCGGAACTTGGAATTCGGAATTCGGAATTTGAAATTTGAAATTCTGGACTTGGAACTCGGAATTCGGAATTTGGAATTCGGAATTCGGAATTCGGAATACGGAACTCGGAATTCAGAATTCAGAATTCAAAATTTGAAATTCTGGACTTGGAACTTGGAATTCGGACTCGGAATTTGAAATTCTGGACTCGGAACTCGGAATTTGGAATTTGGAATTCTGAATTCAGAATTCGGAATTCGGAACTCGGAATTCGAAATTTGGAAATCAGAATTCAGAATTTGGAATTCGGAATTCGGAATTCGGAACTCGGAATTCCGAATTCCAAATTCAGAATTCAGAATTCCGAACTTGATATTCGGAATTTGAAATTTGAAATTTGAAATTGTGGACTCGGAACTCGGAATTTGGACTCAGAATTTGAAATTCGGGACTCGGAATTCGGAATTCGGAAATCGGAACTCAGAACTCGGAATGCGGAATTCAGAACTCGGAATTCAGAATTCGGAATTTGAAATTCGGAAATTGTAACTTGGAATTTGAAATTTGAAATTCTGGACTCGGAACTTAGAATTTGGAATTTGGAATTCATAATTTGGAATTTGGAATTCGGAACTCGGAATTCAAAATTCGGAACTCGGAACTCGGAACTCGGAATTCAGAATTCGGAACTCGGAATTCAGAATTCGGAATTTGAAATTTGAAATTCTGGAATCGGACGTCGGAATTCGGAATTCGGTATTCATAATTTGGAATTCGGAATTCGGAATTCGAAACTCAGAATTCGGAATTCGGACGTCGGAACTCGGAACTTGATATTCGGAATTCGGCACTCGGAACTCGGAATTTGGAATTTGGAATTTGGAATTTGGAATTTGGAATTTGGAATTTGGAATTCGGAATTCGGAATTTGGAATTCGGAATTCGGAATTCGGGACTCGGAACTCGGAACTCAAAATTTGAAATTCGAAATTCAAAATTCGAAATTCAAAATTCAAAATTCAAAATTTGAAATTCGGGTCTCGGAATTCGGAATTCGGAACTTGGAATTCGAAATTCGAAATTGGAAATTCAGAACTCAGAACTCGGAACTCGGAACTTGGAACTT
This sequence comes from Arizona elegans, assembly GCA_022577455.1. Lineage (NCBI taxonomy): Eukaryota > Metazoa > Chordata > Lepidosauria > Squamata > Colubridae > Arizona > Arizona elegans. The sequence continues at coordinate 2,400,386 of JAKOOJ010000026.1, forward strand.
GGAACTCGGAACTCGGAACTCGGAATGCGAAATTCAAAATTTGAAATTCAGAAATTGTAATTCGGAATTTGAAATTTGAAATTCTGGACTCGGAACTCAGAATTTGGAATTTGGAATTCATAACTTGGAATTTGGAATTCGGAACTCGGAATTCAAAATTCGGAATTCGGAATTCGGAACTTGGAATTCGGAATTCCGAATTCGGAATTCGGAATTGTGGACTCGGAACTCGGAATTCGGACTCGGAATTTGAAATTTGAAATTCTGGACTTGGAACTCGGAATTCGGAATTTGGAATTCGGAATTCGGAATTCGGAACTCGGAATTCGGAATTCAGAATTCCAAATTTGAAATTCTGGACTTGGAATTTGGAATTCAGAAATTGGAATTTGGAATTTGGAATTTGGAATTCGGAATTTGAAATTTGAAATTCTGGACTCGAAACTCAGAATTTGGAATTTGGAATTTGGAATTCAGAATTCAGAATTCAGAATTCGGAATTCGGAACTCAGAATTTGAAATTTGGAAATCAGAATTCTGAATTCGGAATTCGGAATTCAGAATTCGGAACTCGGAATTCCAAATTCCGAATTCAGAATTCCGAACTTGATATTCGGAATTTGAAATTTGAAATTTGAAATTGTGGACTCGGATCTCGGAATTTGGACTCAGAATTTGAAATTCGGGACTCGGAATTCGGAATTCGGAAATCGGAACTCAGAACTCGGAATTCAGAATTCAGAACTCGGAATTCAGAATTCGGAATTTGAAATTCGGAAATTGTAACTTGGAATTTGAAATTTGAAATTCTGGACTCGGAACTTAGAATTTGGAATTTGGAATTCATAATTTGGAATTTGGAATTCGGAACTCGGAATTCAAAATTCGGAACTCGGAACTCGGAACTCGGAACTCGGAATTCAGAATTCGGAACTCGGAATTCAGAATTCGGAATTTGAAATTTGAAATTCTGGAATCGGAAGTCGGAATTCGGAATTCGGTATACATAATTTGGAATTCGGAATTCGGAATTCGGAATTCGGAACTCGGAATTCGAAATTTGTAAATCAGAATTCAGAATTTGGAATTCGGAATTCGGAATTCGGAACTCGGAATTCCGAATTCCAAATTCAGAATTCAGAATTCTGAACTTGATATTCGGAATTTGAAATTTGAAATTTGAAATTGTGGACTCGGAACTCGGAATTTGGACTCAGAATTTGAAATTCGGGACTCGGAATTCGGAATTCGGAAATCGGAATTCGAAATTTGGAAATCAGAATTCAGAATTTGGAATTCGGAATTTGAAATTCGGAAATTGTAACTTGTTATTTGAAATTTGAAATTCTGGACTCGGAACTTAGAATTTGGAATTTGGAATTCATAATTTGGAATTTGGAATTCGGAACTCGGAATTCAAAATTCGGAACTCGGAACTCGGAACTCGGAACTCGGAATTCAGAATTCGGAACTCGGAATTCAGAATTCGGAATTTGAAATTTGAAATTCTGGAATCGGAATTCGGAATTCGGAATTCAGTATTCATAATTTGGAATTCGGAATTCGGAATTCGAAACTCAGAATTCGGAATTCGGACGTCGGAACTCGGAACTTGATATTCGGAATTCGGCACTCGGAACTCGGAATTTGGAATTTGGAATTTGGAATTTGGAATTTGGAATTTGGAATTCGGAATTCGGAATTCGGAATTCGGAATTCGGAACTCGGGACTCAGAACTCGGAACTCAAAATTTGAAATTTGAAATTCAAAATTCAAAATTCAAAATTCAAAATACAAAATTTGAAATTCGGGTCTCGGAATTCGGAATTCGGAACTCGGAATTCGAAATTCGAAATTGGAAATTCAGAACTCAGAACTCGGAACTCGGAACTTGGAACTTGGAACTCGGAACTCGGAACTCGGAATGCGAAATTCGAAATTTGAAATTCAGAAATTGTAATTCGGAATTTGAAATTTGAAATTCTGGACTCGGAACTCAGAATTTGGAATTCGGAATTCGGAATTCGGAACTCGGAATTCCGAATTCCAAATTCAGAATTCAGAATTCTGAACTTGATATTCGGAATTTGAAATTTGAAATTTGAAATTGTGGACTCGGAACTCGGAATTTGGACTCAGAATTTGAAATTCGGGACTCGGAATTCGGAATTCGGAAATCGGAATTCGAAATTTGGAAATCAGAATTCAGAATTTGGAATTCGGAATTTGAAATTCGGAAATTGTAACTTGTTATTTGAAATTTGAAATTCTGGACTCGGAACTTAGAATTTGGAATTTGGAATTCATAATTTGGAATTTGGAATTCGGAACTCGGAATTCAAAATTCGGAACTCGGAATTCAGAATTCGGAATTTTAAATTCGGAAATTGTAACTTGGAATTTGAAATTTGAAATTCTGGACTTGGAACTTAGAATTTGGAATTTGGAATTCATAATTTGGAATTTGGAATTCGGAACTCGGAATTCAAAATTCGGAACTCGGAACTCGGAACTCGGAACTCGGAATTCAGAATTCGGAACTCGGAATTCAGAATTCGGAATTTGAAATTTGAAATTCTGGAATCGGAAGTCGGAATTCGGAATTCAGTATTCATAATTTGGAATTCGGAATTCGGAATTCGAAACTCAGAATTCGGAATTCGGACGTCGGAACTCGGAACTTGATATTCGGAATTCGGCACTCGGAACTCGGAATTTGGAATTTGGAATTTGGAATTTGGAATTTGGAATTTGGAATTCGGAATTCGGAATTCGGAATTCGGAATTCGGAACTCGGGACTCAGAACTCGGAACTCAAAATTTGAAATTTGAAATTCAAAATTCAAAATTCAAAATTCAAAATACAAAATTTGAAATTCGGGTCTCGGAACTTAGAATTTGGAATTTGGAATTCATAATTTGGAATTTGGAATTCGGAACTCGGAATTCAAAATTCGGAATTCGGAATTCGGAACTTGGAATTCGGAATTCGGAATTCGGAATTGTGGACTCGGAACTCGGAATTCGGACTCGGAATTTGAAATTTGAAATTCTGGACTTGGAACTCGGAATTCGGAATTTGGAATTCGGAATTCGGAATTCGGAACTCGGAATTCGGAATTCAGAATTCCAAATTTGAAATTCTGGACTTGGAACTTGGAATTCGGACTCGGAATTTGAAATTCGGGACTCGGAATTCGGAATTCAGAAATTGGAATTTGGAATTTGGAATTTGGAATTTGGAATTTGAAATTTGAAATTCTGGACTCGGAACTCGGAATTTGGAATTTGGAATTTGGAATTTGGAATTCAGAATTCAGAATTTGAAATTCGGGACTCGGAATTCGGAATTCGGAACTTGATATGTGGAATTCGGAATTCTGAATTCTGAATTCGGAATTCGGAACTCAGAACTCGGAATTCAGAATTCAGAACTCGGAATTCAGAATCCGGAATTCGGAATTCGGAATTCAGAACTCAGACTCGGAACTCGGAACTCGAAACTCGGAACTCGGAACTCGGAACTCGGAATTCAGAATTCCGAATTCGGATCTCGGAACACGGAACTTGGAATTCGGAATTTGAAATTTGAAATTCTGGACTCGGAACTCAGAATTCGGACTCAGAATTTGAAATTCGGGACTCGGAATTCGGAATTTGGACTCAGAATTTGAAATTCGGGACTCGGAATTCGGAATTTGGAATTCGGAATTCGGAATTCGGAATACGGAACTCGGAATTCGGAATTCAGAATTCAAAATTTGAAATTCTGGACTTGGAACTTGGAATTCGGACTCGGAATTTGAAATTCTGGACTCGGAACTCGGAATTTGGAATTTGGAATTCAGAATTCAGAATTCGGAATTCGGAACTCGGAATTCGAAATTTGGAAATCAGAATTCAGAATTTGGAATTCGGAATTCGGAATTCGGAACTCGGAATTCCAAATTCCGAATTCAGAATTCAGAATTCCGAACTTGATATTCAGAATTTGAAATTTGAAATTTGAAATTGTGGACTCGGAACTCGGAATTTGGACTCAGAATTTGAAATTCGGGACTCGGAATTCGGAATTCGGAAATCGGAACTCAGAACTCGGAATGCGGAATTCAGAACTCGGAATTCAGAATTCGGAATTTGAAATTCGGAAATTGTAACTTGGAATTTGAAATTTGAAATTCTGGACTCGGAACTTAGAATTTGGAATTTGGAATTCATAATTTGGAATTTGGAATTCGGAACTCGGAATTCAAAATTCGGAACTCGGAACTCGGAACTCGGAACTCGGAATTCAGAATTCGGAACTCGGAATTCAGAATTCGGAATTTGAAATTTGAAATTCTGGAATCGGAAGTCGGAATTCGGAATTCGGTATTCATAATTTGGAATTCGGAATTCGGAATTCGAAACTCAGAATTCGGAATTCGGATGTCGGAACTCGGAACTTGATATTCGGAATTCGGCACTCGGAACTCGGAATTGGGAATTTGGAATTTGGAATTTGGAATTTGGAATTTGGAATTTGGAATTCGGAATTCGGAATTTGGAATTTGGAATTTGGAATTCGGAATTCGGGACTCGGAACTCGGAACTCAAAATTTGAAATTTGAAATTCAAAATTCGAAATTCAAAATTCAAAATTCAAAATTTGAAATTCGGGTCTCGGAATTCGGAATTCGGAACTCGGAATTCGAAATTCGAAATTGGAAATTCAGAACTCAGAACTCGGAACTCGGAACTTGGAACTTGGAACTCGGAACTCGGAACTCGGAATGCGAAATTCGAAATTTGAAATTCAGAAATTGTAATTCAGAATTTGAAATTTGAAATTCTGGACTCGGAACTCAGAATTTGGAATTTGGAATTCATAACTTGGAATTCGGAATTCGGAACTCGGAATTCAAAATTCGGAATTCGGAATTCGGAACTTGGAATTCGGAATTCGGAATTCGGAATTCGGAATTGTGGACTCGGAACTCGGAATTCGGACTCGGAATTTGAAATTTGAAATTCTGGACTTGGAACTCGGAATTCGGAATTTGGAATTCGGAATTCGGAATTCGGAACTCGGAATTCGGAATTCAGAATTCCAAATTTGAAATTCTGGACTTGGAACTTGGAATTCGGACTCGGAAATTGAAATTCGGGACTCGGAATTCGGAATTCAGAAATTGGAATTTGGAATTTTGAATTTGGAATTCGGAATTTGAAATTTGAAATTCTGGACTCGGAACTCGGAATTTGGAATTTGGAATTTGGAATTTGGAATTCAGAATTCAGAATTTGAAATTCGGGACTCGGAATTCGGAATTCGGAACTTGATATGTGGAATTCGGAATTCTGAATTCTGAATTCTGAATTCGGAACTCAGAACTCGGAATTCAGAATTCAGAACTCGGAATTCAGAATCCGGAATTCGGAATTCGGAATTCAGAACTCAGACTCGGAACTCGGAACTCGGAACTCGGAACTCGGAACTCGGAATTTGGACTCAGAATTTGAAATTCGGGACTCGGAATTCGGAATTTGGAATTCGGAATTCGGAATTCGGAATACGGAACTCGGAACTCGGAATTCGAAATTTGGAAATCAGAATTCAGAATTTGGAATTCGGAATTCGGAATTCAGAACTCGGAATTCCAAATTCCGAATTCAGAATTCAGAATTCCGAACTTGATATTCGGAATTTGAAATTTGAAATTTGAAATTGTGGACTCGGAACTCGGAATTTGGACTCAGAATTTGAAATTCGGGACTCGGAATTCGGAATTCGGAAATCGGAACTCAGAACTCGGAATGCGGAATTCAGAACTCGGAATTCAGAATTCGGAATTTGAAATTCGGAAATTGTAACTTGGAATTTGAAATTTGAAATTCTGGACTCTGAACTTAGAATTTGGAATTTGGAATTCATAATTTGGAATTTGGAATTCGGAACTCGGAATTCAAAATTCAGAATTCGGAACTCGGAATTCAGAATTTGGAATTTGAAATTTGAAATTCTGGAATCGGAAGTCGGAATTCGGAATTCGGTATTCATAATTTGGAATTCGGAATTCGGAATTCGAAACTCAGAATTCGGAATTCGGATGTCGGAACTCGGAACTTGATATTCGGAATTCGGCACTCGGAACTCGGAATTTGGAATTTGGAATTTGGAATTTGGAATTTGGAATTTGGAATTTGGAATTTGGAATTCGGAATTCGGAATTTGGAATTTGGAATTCGGAATTCGGAATTCGGGACTCGGAACTCGGAACTCAAAATTTGAAATTCGAAATTCAAAATTCGAAATTCAAAATTCAAAATTCGAAATTTGAAATTCGGGTCTCGGAATTCGGAATTCGGAACTCGGAATTCGAAATTCGAAATTGGAAATTCAGAACTCAGAACTTGGAACTCGGAACTTGGAACTTGGAACTCGGAACTCGGAACTCGGAATGCGAAATTCGAAATTTGAAATTCAGAAATTGTAATTCAGAATTTGAAATTTGAAATTCTGGACTCGGAACTCAGAATTTGGAATTTGGAATTCATAACTTGGAATTCGGAATTCGGAACTCGGAATTCAAAATTCGGAATTCGGAATTCGGAACTTGGAATTCGGAATTCGGAATTCGGAATTGTGGACTCGGAACTCGGAATTCGGACTCGGAATTTGAAATTTGAAATTCTGGACTTGGAACTCGGAATTCGGAATTTGGAATTCGGAATTCGGAACTCGGAATTCGGAATTCAGAATTCCAAATTTGAAATTCTGGACTTGGAACTTGGAATTCGGACTCGGAAATTGAAATTCGGGACTCGGAATTCGGAATTCAGAAATTGGAATTTGGAATTTGGAATTTGGAATTCGGAATTTGAAATTTGAAATTCTGGACTCGGAACTCAGAATTTGGAATTTGGAATTTGGAATTTGGAATTCAGAATTCAGAATTCGGAATTCGGAACTCGGAACTCGGAATTCGAAATTTGGAAATCAGAATTCTGAATTCGGAATTCGGAATTCAGAATTCGGAACTCGGAATTCCGAATTCCGAATTCAGAATTCCGAACTTGATATTCGGAATTTGAAATTTGAAATTTGAAATTGTGGACTCGGAACTCGGAATTTGGACTCAGAATTTGAAATTCGGGACTTGGAATTCGGAATTCGGAAATCGGAACTCAGAACTCGGAATTCAGAATTCAGAACTCGGAATTCAGAATTCGGAATTTGAAATTCGGAAATTGTAACTTGGAATTTGAAATTTGAAATTCTGGACTCGGAACTTAGAATTTGGAATTTGGAATTCATAATTTGGAATTTGGAATTCGGAACTCGGAATTCAAAATTCGGAACTCGGAACTCGGAACTCGGAACTCGGAATTCAGAATTCGGAACTCGGAATTCAGAATTCGGAATTTGAAATTTGAAATTCTGGAATCGGAAGTCGGAATTCAGAATTCGGTATTCATAATTTGGAATTCGGAATTCAGAATTCGAAACTCAGAATTCGGAATTCGGACGTCGGAACTCGGAACTTGATATTCGGAATTCGGCACTCGGAACTCGGAATTTGGAATTTGGAATTTGGAATTTGGAATTTGGAATTTGGAATTCGGAATTTGGAATTTGGAATTCGGAATTCGGGACTCGGAACTCGGAACTCGAAATTTGAAATTCGAAATTCAAAATTTGAAATTCAAAATTCAAAATTCGAAATTTGAAATTCGGGTCTCGGAATTCGGAATTCGGAACTCGGAATTCAAAATTCGAAATTGGAAATTCAGAACTCAGAACTCGGAACTCGGAACTTGGAACTTGGAACTCGGAACTCGGAACTCGGAACTCGGAATGCGAAATTCGAAATTTGAAATTCAGAAATTGTAATTCGGAATTTGAAATTTGAAATTCTGGACTCGGAACTCAGAATTTGGAATTTGGAATTCATAACTCGGAATTCGGAATTCGGAACTCGGAATTCAAAATTCGGAATTCGGAATTCGGAACTCGGAATTCGGAATTCGGAATTCGGAATTCGGAATTGTGGACTCGGAACTCGGAATTCGGACTCGGAATTTGAAATCCGGGACTCGGCACTGGGAATTCGGAATTTGGAACTCAGAACTCGGAATTCAGAATTCGGTATTCGGAACTTGATATTCGGAATTCGGAACTTGGAATTCGGAATTCGGAATTTGAAATTTGAAATTCTGGACTTGGAACTCGGAATTCGGAATTTGGAATTTGGAATTCGGAATTCGGAATACGGAACTCGGAATTCGGAATTCAGAATTCAAAATTTGAAATTCTGGACTTGGAACTTGGAATTCGGACTCGGAATTTGAAATTCTGGACTCGGAACTCGGAATTTGGAATTTGGAATTCAGAATTCAGAATTCGGAATTCGGAACTCGGAATTCGAAATTTGGAAATCAGAATTCAGAATTTGGAATTCGGAATTCGGAATTCGGAACTCGGAATTCCGAATTCCAAATTCCGAATTCAGAATTCCGAACTTGATATTCGGAATTTGAAATTTGAAATTTGAAATTGTGGACTCGGAACTCGGAATTTGGACTCAGAATTTGAAATTCGGGACTCGGAATTCGGAATTCGGAAATCGGAACTCAGAACTCGGAATGCGGAATTCAGAACTCGGAATTCAGAATTTGGAATTTGAAATTCGGAAATTGTAACTTGGAATTTGAAATTTGAAATTCTGGACTCGGAACTTAGAATTTGGAATTTGGAATTCATAATTTGGAATTTGGAATTCGGAACTCGGAATTCAAAATTCGGAACTCGGAACTCGGAACTCGGAACTCGGAATTCAGAATTCGGAACTCGGAATTCAGAATTTGGAATTTGAAATTTGAAATTCTGGAATCGGAATTCGGAATTCGGAATTCGGTATTCATAATTTGGAATTCGGAATTCGGAATTCGAAACTCAGAATTCGGAATTCGGACGTCGGAACTCGGAACTTGATATTCGGAATTTGGCACTCGGAACTCGGAATTTGGAATTTGGAATATGGAATTTGGAATTTGGAATTCGGAATTCGGAATTTGGAATTTGGAATTTGGAATTCGGAATTCGGAATTCGGGACTCGGAACTCGGAATTCAAAATTTGAAATTCAAAATTCAAAATTCAAAATTCAAAATTCAAAATTCGAAATTTGAAATTCGGGTCTCGGAATTCGGAATTCGGAACTCGGAATTCGAAATTCGAAATTGGAAATTCAGAACTCAGAACTCGGAACTCGGAACTCGGAACTTGGAACTCGGAACTCGGAACTCGGAATGCGAAATTCGAAATTTGAAATTCAGAAATTGTAATTCGGAATTTGAAATTTGAAATTCTGGACTCGGAACTCAGAATTTGGAATTTGGAATTCATAACTCGGAATTCGGAATTCGGAACTCGGAATTCAAAATTCGGAATTCGGAATTCGGAACTCGGAATTCGGAATTCGGAATTCGGAATTGTGGACTCGGAACTCGGAATTCGGACTCGGAATTTGAAATCCGGGACTCGGCACTGGGAATTCGGAATTTGGAACTCAGAACTCGGAATTCAGAATTCGGTATTCGGAACTTGATATTCGGAATTCGGAACTTGGAATTCGGAATTCGGAATTTGAAATTTGAAATTCTGGACTTGGAACTCGGAATTCGGAATTTGGAATTCGGAATTCAGAATTCGGAATACGGAACTCGGAATTCGGAATTCAGAATTCAAAATTTGAAATTCTGGACTTGGAACTTGGAATTCGGACTCGGAATTTGAAATTCTGGACTCGGAACTCGGAATTTGGAATTTGGAATTTGGAATTCAGAATTCAGAATTCAGAATTCGGAATTCGGAACTCAGAATTTGAAATTTGGAAATCAGAATTCTGAATTCGGAATTCGGAATTCAGAATTCCGAACTTGATATTCGGAATTTGAAATTTGAAATTTGAAATTGTGGACTCGGATCTCGGAATTTGGACTCAGAATTTGAAATTCGGGACTCGGAATTCGGAATTCGGAAATCGGAACTCGGAACTCGGAATTCGAAATTTGGAAATCAGAATTCAGAATTTGGAATTCGGAATTCGGAATTCGGAACTCGGAATTCCGAATTCCAAATTCAGAATTCAGAATTCTGAACTTGATATTCGGAATTTGAAATTTGAAATTTGAAATTGTGGACTCGGAACTCGGAATTTGGACTCAGAATTTGAAATTCGGGACTCGGAATTCGGAATTCGGAAATCGGAATTCGAAATTTGGAAATCAGAATTCAGAATTTGGAATTCGGAATTTGAAATTCGGAAATTGTAACTTGTTATTTGAAATTTGAAATTCTGGACTCGGAACTTAGAATTTGGAATTTGGAATTCATAATTTGGAATTTGGAATTCGGAACTCGGAATTCAAAATTCGGAACTCGGAACTCGGAACTCGGAACTCGGAATTCAGAATTCGGAACTCGGAATTCAGAATTCGGAATTTTAAATTCGGAAATTGTAACTTGGAATTTGAAATTTGAAATTCTGGACTTGGAACTTAGAATTTGGAATTTGGAATTCATAATTTGGAATTTGGAATTCGGAACTCGGAATTCAAAATTCGGAACTCGGAACTCGGAACTCGGAACTCGGAATTCAGAATTCGGAACTCGGAATTCAGAATTCGGAATTTGAAATTTGAAATTCTGGAATCGGAAGTCGGAATTCGGAATTCAGTATTCATAATTTGGAATTCGGAATTCGGAATTCGAAACTCAGAATTCGGAATTCGGACGTCGGAACTCGGAACTTGATATTCGGAATTCGGCACTCGGAACTCGGAATTTGGAATTTGGAATTTGGAATTTGGAATTCGGAATTCGGAATTCGGAATTCGGAATTCGGAATTCGGAACTCGGGACTCAGAACTCGGAACTCAAAATTTGAAATTCGAAATTCAAAATTCAAAATTCAAAATTCAAAATTCGAAATTTGAAATTCGGGTCTCGGAATTCGGAATTCGGAACTCGGAATTCGAAATTCGAAATTGGAAATTCAGAACTCAGAACTCGGAACTCGGAACTTGGAACTTGGAACTCGGAACTCGGAACTCGGAATGCGAAATTCGAAATTTGAAATTCAGAAATTGTAATTCGGAATTTGAAATTTGAAATTCTGGACTCGGAACTCAGAATTTGGAATTTGGAATTCATAACTTGGAATTCGGAATTCGGAACTCGGAATTCAAAATTCGGAATTCGGAATTCGGAACTTGGAATTCGGAATTCGGAATTCGGAATTGTGGACTCGGAACTCGGAATTCGGACTCGGAATTTGAAATTCAGAATTCCAAATTTGAAATTCTGGACTTGGAACTTGGAATTCAGAAATTGGAATTTGGAATTTGGAATTTGGAATTCGGAATTTGAAATTTGAAATTCTGGACTCGAAACTCAGAATTTGGAATTTGGAATTTGGAATTCAGAATTCAGAATTCAGAATTCGGAATTCGGAACTCAGAATTTGAAATTTGGAAATCAGAATTCTGAATTCGGAATTCGGAATTCAGAATTCGGAACTCGGAATTCCAAATTCCGAATTCAGAATTCCGAACTTGATATTCGGAATTTGAAATTTGAAATTTGAAATTGTGGACTCGGATCTCGGAATTTGGACTCAGAATTTGAAATTCGGGACTCGGAATTCGGAATTCGGAAATCGGAACTCGGAACTCGGAACTCGGAATTCAGAATTCGGAACTCGGAATTCAGAATTCGGAATTTGAAATTTGAAATTCTGGAATCGGAAGTCGGAATTCGGAATTCGGTATACATAATTTGGAATTCGGAATTCGGTATTCGGAATTCGGAACTCGGAATTCGAAATTTGGAAATCAGAATTCAGAATTTGGAATTCGGAATTCGGAATTCGGAACTCGGAATTCCGAATTCCAAATTCAGAATTCAGAATTCTGAACTTGATATTCGGAATTTGAAATTTGAAATTTGAAATTGTGGACTCGGAACTCGGAATTTGGACTCAGAATTTGAAATTCGGGACTCGGAATTCGGAATTCGGAAATCGGAATTCGAAATTTGGAAATCAGAATTCAGAATTTGGAATTTGGAATTTGAAATTCGGAAATTGTAACTTGTTATTTGAAATTTGAAATTCTGGACTCGGAACTTAGAATTTGGAATTTGGAATTCATAATTTGGAATTTGGAATTCGGAACTCGGAATTCAAAATTCGGAACTCGGAACTCGGAACTCGGAACTCGGAATTCAGAATTTGGAACTCGGAATTCAGAATTCGGAATTTTAAATTCGGAAATTGTAACTTGGAATTTGAAATTTGAAATTCTGGACTTGGAACTTAGAATTTGGAATTTGGAATTCATAATTTGGAATTTGGAATTCGGAACTCGGAATTCAAAATTCGGAACTCGGAACTCGGAACTCGGAACTCGGAATTCAGAATTCGGAACTCGGAATTCAGAATTCGGAATTTGAAATTTGAAATTCTGGAATCGGAAGTCGGAATTCGGAATTCAGTATTCATAATTTGGAATTCGGAATTCGGAATTCGAAACTCAGAATTCGGAATTCGGACGTCGGAACTCGGAACTTGATATTCGGAATTCGGCACTCGGAACTCGGAATTTGGAATTTGGAATTTGGAATTTGGAATTCGGAATTCGGAATTCGGAATTCGGAATTCGGAATTCGGAACTCGGGACTCAGAACTCGGAACTCAAAATTTGAAATTCGAAATTCAAAATTCAAAATTCAAAATTCAAAATTCAAAATTCGAAATTTGAAATTCGGGTCTCGGAATTCGGAATTCGGAACTCGGAATTCGAAATTCGAAATTGGAAATTCAGAACTCAGAACTCGGAACTCGGAACTTGGAACTTGGAACTCGGAACTCGGAACTCGGAATGCGAAATTCGAAATTTGAAATTCAGAAATTGTAATTCGGAATTTGAAATTTGAAATTCTGGACTCGGAACTCAGAATTTGGAATTTGGAATTCATAACTTGGAATTCGGAATTCGGAACTCGGAATTCAAAATTCGGAATTCGGAATTCGGAACTTGGAATTCGGAATTCGGAATTCGGAATTGTGGACTCGGAACTCGGAATTCGGACTCGGAATTTGAAATTCAGAATTCCAAATTTGAAATTCTGGACTTGGAACTTGGAATTCAGAAATTGGAATTTGGAATTTGGAATTTGGAATTCGGAATTTGAAATTTGAAATTCTGGACTCGAAACTCAGAATTTGGAATTTGGAATTTGGAATTCAGAATTCAGAATTCAGAATTCGGAATTCGGAACTCAGAATTTGAAATTTGGAAATCAGAATTCTGAATTCGGAATTCGGAATTCAGAATTCGGAACTCGGAATTCCAAATTCCGAATTCAGAATTCCGAACTTGATATTCGGAATTTGAAATTTGAAATTTGAAATTGTGGACTCGGATCTCGGAATTTGGACTCAGAATTTGAAATTCGGGACTCGGAATTCGGAATTCGGAAATCGGAACTCGGAACTCGGAACTCGGAATTCAGAATTCGGAACTCGGAATTCAGAATTCGGAATTTGAAATTTGAAATTCTGGAATCGGAAGTCGGAATTCGGAATTCGGTATACATAATTTGGAATTCGGAATTCGGTATTCGGAATTCGGAACTCGGAATTCGAAATTTGGAAATCAGAATTCAGAATTTGGAATTCGGAATTCGGAATTCGGAACTCGGAATTCCGAATTCCAAATTCAGAATTCAGAATTCTGAACTTGATATTCGGAATTTGAAATTTGAAATTTGAAATTGTGGACTCGGAACTCGGAATTTGGACTCAGAATTTGAAATTCGGGACTCGGAATTCGGAATTCGGAAATCGGAATTCGAAATTTGGAAATCAGAATTCAGAATTTGGAATTTGGAATTTGAAATTCGGAAATTGTAACTTGTTATTTGAAATTTGAAATTCTGGACTCGGAACTTAGAATTTGGAATTTGGAATTCATAATTTGGAATTTGGAATTCGGAACTCGGAATTCAAAATTCGGAACTCGGAACTCGGAACTCGGAACTCGGAATTCAGAATTTGGAACTCGGAATTCAGAATTCGGAATTTTAAATTCGGAAATTGTAACTTGGAATTTGAAATTTGAAATTCTGGACTTGGAACTTAGAATTTGGAATTTGGAATTCATAATTTGGAATTTGGAATTCGGAACTCGGAATTCAAAATTCGGAACTCGGAACTCGGAACTCGGAACTCGGAATTCAGAATTCGGAACTCGGAATTCAGAATTCGGAATTTGAAATTTGAAATTCTGGAATCGGAAGTCGGAATTCGGAATTCAGTATTCATAATTTGGAATTCGGAATTCGGAATTCGAAACTCAGAATTCGGAATTCGGACGTCGGAACTCGGAACTTGATATTCGGAATTCGGCACTCGGAACTCGGAATTTGGAATTTGGAATTTGGAATTTGGAATTTGGAATTTGGAATTCGGAATTCGGAATTCGGAATTCGGAATTCGGAACTCGGGACTCAGAACTCGGAACTCAAAATTTGAAATTCGAAATTCAAAATTCAAAATTCAAAATTCAAAATTCGAAATTTGAAATTCGGGTCTCGGAATTCGGAATTCGGAACTCGGAATTCGAAACTCGAAATTGGAAATTCAGAACTCAGAACTCGGAACTCGGAACTTGGAACTTGGAACTCGGAACTCGGAACTCGGAATGCGAAATTCGAAATTTGAAATTCAGAAATTGTAATTCGGAATTTGAAATTTGAAATTCTGGACTCGGAACTCAGAATTTGGAATTTGGAATTCATAACTTGGAATTCGGAATTCGGAACTCGGAATTCAAAATTCGGAATTCGGAATTCGGAACTTGGAATTCGGAATTCGGAATTCGGAATTGTGGACTCGGAACTCGGAATTCGGACTCGGAATTTGAAATTCAGAATTCCAAATTTGAAATTCTGGACTTGGAACTTGGAATTCGGACTCGGAATTTGAAATTCGGGACTCGGAATTCGGAATTCAGAAATTGGAATTTGGAATTTGGAATTTGGAATTTGGAATTTGAAATTTGAAATTCTGGACTCGGAACTCGGAATTTGGAATTTGGAATTTGGAATTTGGAATTCAGAATTCAGAATTTGAAATTCGGGACTCGGAATTCGGAATTCGGAACTTGATATGTGGAATTCGGAATTCTGAATTCTGAATTCGGAATTCGGAACTCAGAACTCGGAATTCAGAATTCAGAACTCGGAATTCAGAATCCGGAATTCGGAATTCGGAATTCGGAATTCAGAACTCAGACTCGGAACTCGGAACTCGGAACTCGGAACTCGGAACTCGGAATTCAGAATTCCGAATTCGGATCTCGGAACACGGAACTCGGAATTCGGAATTTGAAATTTGAAATTCTGGACTCGGAACTCAGAATTCGGACTCAGAATTTGAAATTCGGGACTCGGAATTCGGAATTTGGACTCAGAATTTGAAATTCGGGACTCGGAATTCGGAATTTGGAATTCGGAATTCGGAATTCGGAATACGGAACTCGGAATTCGGAATTCAGAATTCAAAATTTGAAATTCTGGACTTGGAACTTGGAATTCGGACTCGGAATTTGAAATTCTGGACTCGGAACTCGGAATTTGGAATTTGGAATTCAGAATTCAGAATTCGGAATTCGGAACTCGGAATTCGAAATTTGGAAATCAGAATTCAGAATTTGGAATTCGGAATTCGGAATTCGGAACTCGGAATTCCAAATTCCGAATTCAGAATTCAGAATTCCGAACTTGATATTCAGAATTTGAAATTTGAAATTTGAAATTGTGGACTCGGAACTCGGAATTTGGACTCAGAATTTGAAATTCGGGACTCGGAATTCGGAATTCGGAAATCGGAACTCAGAACTCGGAATGCGGAATTCAGAACTCGGAATTCAGAATTCGGAATTTGAAATTCGGAAATTGTAACTTGGAATTTGAAATTTGAAATTCTGGACTCGGAACTTAGAATTTGGAATTTGGAATTCATAATTTGGAATTTGGAATTCGGAACTCGGAATTCAAAATTCGGAACTCGGAACTCGGAACTTGGAATTCGGAATTCGGAATTCGGAATTGTGGACTCGGAACTCGGAATTCGGACTCGGAATTTGAAATTCAGAATTCCAAATTTGAAATTCTGGACTTGGAACTTGGAATTTGGACTCGGAATTTGAAATTCGGGACTCGGAATTCGGAATTCAGAAATTGGAATTTGGAATTTGGAATTTGGAATTTGGAATTTGAAATTTGAAATTCTGGACTCGGAACTCGGAATTTGGAATTTGGAATTTGGAATTTGGAATTCAGAATTCAGAATTTGAAATTCGGGACTCGGAATTCGGAATTCGGAACTTGATATGTGGAATTCGGAATTCTGAATTCTGAATTCGGAATTCGGAACTCAGAACTCGGAATTCAGAATTCAGAACTCGGAATTCAGAATCCGGAATTCGGAATTCGGAATTCGGAATTCAGAACTCAGACTCGGAACTCGGAACTCGGAACTCGGAACTCGGAACTCGGAATTCAGAATTCCGAATTCGGATCTCGGAACACGGAACTCGGAATTCGGAATTTGAAATTTGAAATTCTGGACTCGGAACTCAGAATTCGGACTCAGAATTTGAAATTCGGGACTCGGAATTCGGAATTTGGACTCAGAATTTGAAATTCGGGACTCGGAATTCGGAATTTGGAATTCGGAATTCGGAATTCGGAATACGGAACTCGGAATTCGGAATTCAGAATTCAAAATTTGAAATTCTGGACTTGGAACTTGGAATTCGGACTCGGAATTTGAAATTCTGGACTCGGAACTCGGAATTTGGAATTTGGAATTCAGAATTCAGAATTCGGAATTCGGAACTCGGAATTCGAAATTTGGAAATCAGAATTCAGAATTTGGAATTCGGAATTCGGAATTCGGAACTCGGAATTCCAAATTCCGAATTCAGAATTCAGAATTCCGAACTTGATATTCAGAATTTGAAATTTGAAATTTGAAATTGTGGACTCGGAACTCGGAATTTGGACTCAGAATTTGAAATTCGGGACTCGGAATTCGGAATTCGGAAATCGGAACTCAGAACTCGGAATGCGGAATTCAGAACTCGGAATTCAGAATTCGGAATTTGAAATTCGGAAATTGTAACTTGGAATTTGAAATTTGAAATTCTGGACTCGGAACTTAGAATTTGGAATTTGGAATTCATAATTTGGAATTTGGAATTCGGAACTCGGAATTCAAAATTCGGAACTCGGAACTCGGAACTCGGAACTCGGAATTCAGAATTCGGAACTCGGAATTCAGAATTCGGAATTTGAAATTTGAAATTCTGGAATCGGAAGTCGGAATTCGGAATTCGGTATTCATAATTTGGAATTCGGAATTCGGAATTCGAAACTCAGAATTCGGAATTCGGATGTCGGAACTCGGAACTTGATATTCGGAATTCGGCACTCGGAACTCGGAATTTGGAATTTGGAATTTGGAATTTGGAATTTGGAATTTGGAATTTGGAATTCGGAATTCGGAATTTGGAATTTGGAATTTGGAATTCGGAATTCGGGACTCGGAACTCGGAACTCAAAATTTGAAATTTGAAATTCAAAATTCGAAATTCAAAATTCAAAATTCAAAATTTGAAATTCGGGTCTCGGAATTCGGAATTCGGAACTCGGAATTCGAAATTCGAAATTGGAAATTCAGAACTCAGAACTCGGAACTCGGAACTTGGAACTTGGAACTCGGAACTCGGAACTCGGAATGCGAAATTCGAAATTTGAAATTCAGAAATTGTAATTCAGAATTTGAAATTTGAAATTCTGGACTCGGAACTCAGAATTTGGAATTTGGAATTCATAACTTGGAATTCGGAATTCGGAACTCGGAATTCAAAATTCGGAATTCGGAATTCGGAACTCGGAATTCGGAATTCAGAATTCCAAATTTGAAATTCTGGACTTGGAACTTGGAATTCGGACTCGGAAATTGAAATTCGGGACTCGGAATTCGGAATTCAGAAATTGGAATTTGGAATTTGGAATTTGGAATTCGGAATTTGAAATTTGAAATTCTGGACTCGGAACTCAGAATTTGGAATTTGGAATTTGGAATTTGGAATTCAGAATTCAGAATTCGGAATTCGGAATTCGGAACTCGGAATTCAAAATTCGGAATTCGGAATTCGGAACTCGGAATTCGGAATTCGGAATTCGGAATTCGGAATTGTGGACTCGGAACTCGGAATTCGGACTCGGAATTTGAAATCCGGGACTCGGCACTGGGAATTCGGAATTTGGAACTCAGAACTCGGAATTCAGAATTCGGTATTCGGAACTTGATATTCGGAATTCGGAACTTGGAATTCGGAATTCGGAATTTGGAATTTGGAATTCGGAATTCGGAATACGGAACTCGGAATTCGGAATTCAGAATTCAAAATTTGAAATTCTGGACTTGGAACTTGGAATTCGGACTCGGAATTTGAAATTCTGGACTCGGAACTCGGAATTTGGAATTTGGAATTCAGAATTCAGAATTCGGAATTCGGAACTCGGAATTCGAAATTTGGAAATCAGAATTCAGAATTTGGAATTCAGAATTCGGAATTCGGAACTCGGAATTCCGAATTCCAAATTCCGAATTCAGAATTCCGAACTTGATATTCGGAATTTGAAATTTGAAATTTGAAATTGTGGACTCGGAACTCGGAATTTGGACTCAGAATTTGAAATTCGGGACTCGGAATTCGGAATTCGGAAATCGGAACTCAGAACTCGGAATGCGGAATTCAGAACTCGGAATTCAGAATTCGGAATTTGAAATTCGGAAATTGTAACTTGGAATTTGAAATTTGAAATTCTGGACTCGGAACTTAGAATTTGGAATTTGGAATTCATAATTTGGAATTTGGAATTCGGAACTCGGAATTCAAAATTCGGAACTCGGAACTCGGAACTCGGAACTCGGAATTCAGAATTCGGAACTCGGAATTCAGAATTCGGAATTTGAAATTTGAAATTCTGGAATCGGAATTCGGAATTCGGAATTCGGTATTCATAATTTGGAATTCGGAATTCGGAATTCGAAACTCAGAATTCGGAATTCGGACGTCGGAACTCGGAACTTGATATTCGGAATTTGGCACTCGGAACTCGGAATTTGGAATTTGGAATATGGAATTTGGAATTTGGAATTCGGAATTCGGAATTTGGAATTTGGAATTTGGAATTCGGAATTCGGAATTCGGGACTCGGAACTCGGAATTCAAAATTTGAAATTCAAAATTCAAAATTCAAAATTCAAAATTCAAAATTCAAAATTTGAAATTCGGGTCTCGGAATTCGGAATTCGGAACTCGGAATTCGAAATTCGAAATTGGAAATTCAGAACTCAGAACTCGGAACTCGGAACTCGGAACTTGGAACTCGGAACTCGGAACTCGGAATGCGAAATTCGAAATTTGAAATTCAGAAATTGTAATTCGGAATTTGAAATTTGAAATTCTGGACTCGGAACTCAGAATTTGGAATTTGGAATTCATAACTTGGAATTCGGAATTCGGAACTCGGAATTCAAAATTCGGAATTCGGAATTCGGAACTTGGAATTCGGAATTCGGAATTCGGAATTCGGAATTGTGGACTCGGAACTCGGAATTCGGACTCGGAATTTGAAATCCGGGACTCGGCACTGGGAATTCGGAATTTGGAACTCAGAACTCGGAATTCAGAATTCGGTATTCGGAACTTGATATTCGGAATTCGGAACTTGGAATTCGGAATTCGGAATTTGAAATTTGAAATTCTGGACTTGGAACTCGGAATTCGGAATTTGGAATTTGGAATTCGGAATTCGGAATACGGAACTCGGAATTCGGAATTCAGAATTCAAAATTTGAAATTCTGGACTTGGAACTTGGAATTCGGACTCGGAATTTGAAATTCTGGACTCGGAACTCGGAATTTGGAATTTGGAATTCTGAATTCAGAATTCGGAATTCGGAACTCGGAATTCGAAATTTGGAAATCAGAATTCAGAATTTGGAATTCGGAATTCGGAATTCGGAACTCGGAATTCCGAATTCCAAATTCAGAATTCAGAATTCCGAACTTGATATTCGGAATTTGAAATTTGAAATTTGAAATTGTGGACTCGGAACTCGGAATTTGGACTCAGAATTTGAAATTCGGGACTCGGAATTCGGAATTCGGAAATCGGAACTCAGAACTCGGAATGCGGAATTCAGAACTCGGAATTCAGAATTCGGAATTTGAAATTCGGAAATTGTAACTTGGAATTTGAAATTTGAAATTCTGGACTCGGAACTTAGAATTTGGAATTTGGAATTCATAATTTGGAATTTGGAATTCGGAACTCGGAATTCAAAATTCGGAACTCGGAACTCGGAACTCGGAACTCGGAATTCAGAATTCGGAACTCGGAATTCAGAATTCGGAATTTGAAATTTGAAATTCTGGAATCGGAAGTCGGAATTCAGAATTCGGTATTCATAATTTGGAATTCGGAATTCAGAATTCGAAACTCAGAATTCGGAATTCGGACGTCGGAACTCGGAACTTGATATTCGGAATTCGGCACTCGGAACTCGGAATTTGGAATTTGGAATTCGGAATTCGGAATTCGGAATTCCGGGCCCCGGAACTCGGAACTCGAAATTCGAAATTTGAAATTCGAAATTCGAAATTCGAAATTTGAAATTCAGAAATCAGAATTTGGAATTGTGGACTCGGAACTCGGAATTCGAACTCGGAATTTGAAATCCGGGACTCGGCACTGGGAATTCGGAATTTGGAACTCAGAACTCGGAATTCAGAATTCGGAAATTGGAATTTGGAATTTGGAATTTGGAATTTGGAATTCGGAATTCGGAATTTGAAATTTGAAATTCTGGACTCGGAACTCGGAATTTGGAATTTGGAATTCAGTATTCGGAATTCGGAATTCGAAACTCAGAATTCGAAATTCAGAAATCAGAATTCAGAATTCGGAATTCGGAATTCGGAATTCAGAACTCGGAATTCCGAATTCGGAATTCAGAATTCAGAATTCAGAATTTGGAATTCGGAATTCGGAATTTGGAACTCGGAGTTCTGAATTCTGAATTCCGAATTCGGAACTTGATATTCGGAATTTGAAATTTGAAATTTGAAATTCTGGAATCGGAAGTCGGAATTCGAAACTCAGAATTCGGAATTCGGACGTCGGAACTCGGAACTTGATATTCGGAATTCGGCACTCGGAACTCGGAATTTGGAATTTGGAATTTGGAATTTGGAATTTGGAATTTGGAATTCGGAATTCGGGGCCCCGGAACTCGGAACTCGAAATTCGAAATTCGAAATTCAAAATTTGAAATTCAGAAATCAGAATTTGGAATTGTGGACTCGGAACTCGGAATTCGAACTCGGAATTTGAAATCCGGGACTCGGCACTGGGAATTCGGAATTTGGAACTCAGAACTCGAAATTCAGAATTCGGTATTCGGAACTTGATATTCGGAATTTGAAATTTGAAATTTGAAATTCTGGAATCGGAAGTCGGAATTCGAAACTCAGAATTCGGAATTCGGACGTCGGAACTCGGAACTTGATATTCGGAATTCGGCACTCGGAACTCGGAATTTGGAATTTGGAATTTGGAATTTGGAATTCGGAATTCGGGGCCCCGGAACTTGGAACTCGAAATTCGAAATTCGAAATTCAAAATTTGAAATTCAGAAATCAGAATTTGGAATTGTGGACTCGGAACTCGGAATTCAGAATTCGGTATTCGGAACTTGATATTCGGAATTCGGAACTTGGAATTCGGAATTCTGAATTCGGAACTCGGAATTCGGAATTCGGAATTCGGAACTCCGAATTCCGAATTCCGAATTCCGAATTCAGAATTCAGAATTCAGATTTCCGAACTTGATATTCGGAATTTGAAATTTGAAATTTGAAATTGTGGACTCGGAACTCAGAATTTGGACTCGGAATTTGAAATTCGGGACTCGGAATTCCGAATTCGGAACTTGATATTCGGAATTTGAAATTTGAAATTTGAAATTCTGGAATCGGAAGTCGGAATTCGGAATTCGGTATTCATAATTTGGAATTCGGAATTCGGAATTCGAAACTCAGAATTCGGAATTCGGATGTCGGAACTCGGAACTTGATATTCGGAATTCGGCACTCGGAACTCGGAATTTGGAATTTGGAATTCGGAATTCAGAATTCGGGGCCCCGGAACTCAGAACTCGATATTCGAAATTCAAAATTCAAAATTTGAAATTCAGAAATCAGAATTTGGAATTGTGGACTCGGAACTCGGAATTCGAACTCGGAATTTGAAATCCGGGACTCGGCACTGGGAATTCGGAATTTGGAACTCAGAACTCGGAATTCAGAATTCGGTATTCGGAACTTGATATTCGGAATTCGGAATTCGGAATTCGGAATTTGAAATTTGAAATTCTGGACTTGGAACTCGGAATTCGGAATTTGGAATTCAAAATTCGGAACTCGGAACTCGGAACTCGGAACTCGGAATTCAGAATTCGGAATTTGAAATTTGAAATTCTGGAATCGGAAGTCGGAATTCGGAATTCGGTATTCATAATTTGGAATTTGGAATTCGGAATTCGAAACTCAGAATTCGGAATTCGGACGTCGGACCTCGGAACTTGATATTCGGAATTCGGCACTCGGAACTCGGAATTTGGAATTTGGAATTTGGAATTTGGAATTTGGAATTTGGAATTTGGAATTTGGAATTTGGAATTTGGAATTTGGAATTTGGAATTCGGGACTCGGAACTCGGAACTCGGAACTCGAAATTCGAAATTCAAAATTCAAAATTCGAAATTCAAAATTCGAAATTTGAAATTCGGGACTCGGAATTCAGAATTCGGAACTCGGAATGCGAAATTCGAAATTGGAAATTCAGAAATTGTAATTCGGAATTTGAAATTTGAAATTCTGGACTCGGAACTCAGAATTTGGAATTTGGAATTCATAACTTGGAATTCGGAATTCGGAACTCGGAATTCAAAATTCGGAATTCGGAACTCGGAATTCGGAATTCGGAATTCGGAATTCGGAATTCGGAATTGTGGACTCGGAACTCGGAATTCGGACTCGGAATTTGAAATCCGGGACTCGGCACTGGGAATTCGGAATTTGGAACTCAGAACTCGGAATTCAGAATTCGGTATTCGGAACTTGATATTCGGAATTCGGAACTTGGAATTCGGAATTCGGAATTCGGAATTTGAAATTTGAAATTCTGGACTTGGAACTCGGAATTCGGAATTTCGAATTCGGAATTCGGAATTCGGAATTTGGAACTCGGAATTCGGAATTCAGAATTCAAATTTTGAAATTCTGGACTTGGAACTTGGAATTCGGTCTCGGAATTTGAAATTCGGGACTCGGAATTCGGAATTCAGAAATTGGAATTTGGAATTTGGAATTTGGAATTTGAAATTTGAATTTCTGGACTCGGAACTCGGAATTTGGAATTTGGAATTTGGAATTCAGAATTTGAAATTTGAAATTCTGGACTCGGAACTCGGAATTTGGAATTTGGAGTTCAGAATTCAGAATTCTGAATTCGGAACTCGGAATTCGAAATTTGGAAATCAGAATTTGGAATTCGGAATTCTGAATTCGGAACTCAGAATTCGGAATTCGGAATTCGGAACTCGGAATTCCGAATTCCGAATTCAGAATTCCGAACTTGATATTCGGAATTTGAAATTTGAAATTTGAAATTGTGGCCTCGGAATTCAGAATTCGGAATTCGGAATTCGGAATTCAGAACTCAGACTCGGAACTCGGAACTCGGAACTCGGAACTCGGAATTCAGAACTCAGAACTCAGAATTCTGAATTCGGATCTCAGAACTCGGCATTCGGAATTCGGAATTTGAAATTTGAAATTCTGGACTCGGAACTCAGAATTCGGACTCGGAATTTGAAATTCGGGAATCGGAAGTCGGAAGTCGGAATTCGGTATTCATAATTTGGAATTCGGAATTCGGAATTCGAAACTCAGAATTTGGAATTCGGACGTCGGAAATCGGAACTTGATATTCGGAATTCGGCACTCGGAACTCGGAATTTGGAATTTGGAATTTGGAATTCGGAATTCGGAATTCGGAATTCGGAATTCAGAATTCGGGGCCCCGGAACTCGGAACTCGAAATTCGAAATTCGAAATTCAAAATTTGAAATTCAGAAATCAGAATTTGGAATTGTGGACTCGGAACTCGGAATTCGAACTCGGAATTTGAAATCCGGGACTCGGCACTGGGAATTCGGAATTTGCAACTCAGAACTCGGAATTCAGAATTCGGAAATTGGAATTTGGAAATCAGAATTCAGAATTCTGAATTCTGAATTCGGAACTCGGAATTCGGAATTCGGAACTCGGAACTCAGAATTCCGAATTCCGAATTCCGAATTCAGAATTCCGAACTTGATATTCGGAATTCGGAATTCGGAAATCAGAACTCAGAACTCGGAATTCAGAATTCGGTATTCGGAACTTGATATTCGGAATTTGAAATTTGAAATTTGAAATGGTGGACTCGGAACTCGGAATTTGGAACTTGGAACTCGGAACTCGGAACTCGGAATTCAGAATTCGGTATTCGGAACTTGATATTCGGAATTCGGAACTTGGAATTCGGAATTCTGAATTCGGAACTCGGAATTCGGAATTCGGAATTCGGAACTCCGAATTCCGAATTCCGAATTCCGAATTCCGAATTCAGAATTCAGATTTCCGAACTTGATATTCGGAATTTGAAATTTGAAATTTGAAATTGTGGACTCGGAACTCAGAATTTGGACTCGGAATTTGAAATTCGGGACTCGGAATTCCGAATTCGGAACTTGATATTCGGAATTTGAAATTTGAAATTTGAAATTCTGGAATCGGAAGTCGGAATTCGGAATTCGGTATTCATAATTTGGAATTCGGAATTCGGAATTCGAAACTCAGAATTCGGAATTCGGATGTCGGAACTCGGAACTTGATATTCGGAATTCGGCACTCGGAACTCGGAATTTGGAATTTGGAATTCGGAATTCAGAATTCGGGGCCCCGGAACTCAGAACTCGATATTCGAAATTCAAAATTCAAAATTTGAAATTCAGAAATCAGAATTTGGAATTGTGGACTCGGAACTCGGAATTCGAACTCGGAATTTGAAATCCGGGACTCGGCACTGGGAATTCGGAATTTGGAACTCAGAACTCGGAATTCAGAATTCGGTATTCGGAACTTGATATTCGGAATTCGGAATTCGGAATTCAGAATTTGAAATTTGAAATTCTGGACTTGGAACTCGGAATTCGGAATTTGGAATTCAAAATTCGGAACTCGGAACTCGGAACTCGGAACTCGGAATTCAGAATTCGGAATTTGAAATTTGAAATTCTGGAATCGGAAGTCGGAATTCGGAATTCGGTATTCATAATTTGGAATTTGGAATTCGGAATTCGAAACTCAGAATTCGGAATTCGGACGTCGGACCTCGGAACTTGATATTCGGAATTCGGCACTCGGAACTCGGAATTTGGAATTTGGAATTTGGAATTTGGAATTTGGAATTTGGAATTTGGAATTTGGAATTTGGAATTTGGAATTTGGAATTTGGAATTTGGAATTTGGAATTCGGGACTCGGAACTCGGAACTCGGAACTCGAAATTCAAAATTCAAAATTCAAAATTCGAAATTCAAAATTCGAAATTTGAAATTCGGGACTCGGAATTCAGAATTCGGAACTCGGAATGCGAAATTCGAAATTGGAAATTCAGAAATTGTAATTCGGAATTTGAAATTTGAAATTCTGGACTCAGAACTCAGAATTTGGAATTTGGAATTCATAACTTGGAATTCGGAATTCGGAACTCGGAATTCAAAATTCGGAATTCGGAACTCGGAATTCGGACTCGGAATTTGAAATCCGGGACTCGGCACTGGGAATTCGGAATTTGGAACTCAGAACTCGGAATTCAGAATTCGGTATTCGGAACTTGATATTCGGAATTCGGAACTTGGAATTCGGAATTCGGAATTCGGAATTTGAAATTTGAAATTCTGGACTTGGAACTCGGAATTCGGAATTTCGAATTCGGAATTCGGAATTCGGAATTTGGAACTCGGAATTCGGAATTCAGAATTCAAATTTTGAAATTCTGGACTTGGAACTTGGAATTCGGTCTCGGAATTTGAAATTCGGGACTCGGAATTCGGAATTCAGAAATTGGAATTTGGAATTTGGAATTTGGAATTTGAAATTTGAATTTCTGGACTCGGAACTCGGAATTTGGAATTTGGAATTTGGAATTCAGAATTTGAAATTTGAAATTCTGGACTCGGAACTCGGAATTTGGAATTTGGAGTTCAGAATTCAGAATTCTGAATTCGGAACTCGGAATTCGAAATTTGGAAATCAGAATTTGGAATTCGGAATTCTGAATTCGGAACTCAGAATTCGGAATTCGGAATTCGGAACTCGGAATTCCGAATTCCGAATTCAGAATTCCGAACTTGATATTCGGAATTTGAAATTTGAAATTTGAAATTGTGGCCTCGGAATTCAGAATTCGGAATTCGGAATTCGGAATTCAGAACTCAGACTCGGAACTCGGAACTCGGAACTCGGAACTCGGAATTCAGAACTCAGAACTCAGAATTCTGAATTCGGATCTCAGAACTCGGCATTCGGAATTCGGAATTTGAAATTTGAAATTCTGGACTCGGAACTCAGAATTCGGACTCGGAATTTGAAATTCGGGAATCGGAAGTCGGAAGTCGGAATTCGGTATTCATAATTTGGAATTCGGAATTCGGAATTCGAAACTCAGAATTTGGAATTCGGACGTCGGAAATCGGAACTTGATATTCGGAATTCGGCACTCGGAACTCGGAATTTGGAATTTGGAATTTGGAATTCGGAATTCGGAATTCGGAATTCGGAATTCAGAATTCGGGGCCCCGGAACTCGGAACTCGAAATTCGAAATTCGAAATTCAAAATTTGAAATTCAGAAATCAGAATTTGGAATTGTGGACTCGGAACTCGGAATTCGAACTCGGAATTTGAAATCCGGGACTCGGCACTGGGAATTCGGAATTTGCAACTCAGAACTCGGAATTCAGAATTCGGAAATTGGAATTTGGAAATCAGAATTCAGAATTCTGAATTCTGAATTCGGAACTCGGAATTCGGAATTCGGAACTCGGAACTCAGAATTCCGAATTCCGAATTCCGAATTCAGAATTCCGAACTTGATATTCGGAATTCGGAATTCGGAAATCAGAACTCAGAACTCGGAATTCAGAATTCAGAACTCGGAATTCAGAATCCGGAATTCGGAATTAGGAATTCAGAACTCAGACTCGGAACTCGGAACTCGGAACTCGGAACTCGGAATTCAGAATTCCGAATTCGGATCTCGGAACTCGGAACTCGGAATTCGGAATTTGAAATTTGAAATTTGAAATTCTGGACTCGGAACTCAGAATTCGGACCCGGAATTTGAAATTCGGGACTCGGAATTCGGAATTCGGAACTTGATATGTGGAATTCGGAATTCGGAATTCGGAATTCGGAATTCGGAATTCGGAATTCGGAATTCGGAATTCGGAATTGTGGACTCGGAACTCGGAATTCGGACTCGGAATTTGAAATCCGGGACTTGGCACTGGGAATTTGGAATTTGGAACTCAGAACTCGGAATTCAGAATTCGGTATTCGGAACTTGATATTCGGAATTTGAAATTTGAAATTTGAAATGGTGGACTCGGAACTCGGAATTTGGAACTTGGAACTCGGAACTCGGAACTCGGAATGCGAAATTCGAAATTTGAAATTCAGAAATTGTAATTCGGAATTTGAAATTTGAAATTCTGGACTCGGAACTCAGAATTTGGACTCGGAATTTGAAATTCGGGACTCGGAATTCGGAATTCGGAAATCGGAACTCAGAACTCGGAATTCAGAATTCGGAATTCGGAATTTGGAATTCAGAACTCAGACTCGGAACTCGGAACTCGGAACTCGGAACTCGGAATTCAGAATTCCGAATTCGGATCTCGGAACTCAGAACTCGGAACTCGGAATTCGGAATTCGGAATTCGGAATTCGAAATTTGAAATTCTGGACTTGGAACTCGGAATTCGGAATTTGGAATTCGGAATTTGGAATTCGGAATACGGAACTCGGAATTCAGAATTCAAAATTTGAAATTCTGGACTTGGAACTTGGAATTCGGACTCGGAATTTGAAATTCGGGACTCGGAATTCGGAATTCAGAAATTGGAATTTGGAATTTGGAATTTGAAATTTGAAATTCTGGACTCGGAACTCGGAACTCGGAATTTGGAATTTGGAATTCAGAATTCGGAATTCGGAACTCGGAATTCAAAATTCGGAATTCGGAATTCGGAACTCGGAATTCGGAATTCGGAATTCGGAATTCAGAATTGTGGACTCGGAACTCGGAATTCGGACTCGGAATTTGAAATCCGGGACTCGGCACTGGGAATTCGGAATTTGGAACTCAGAACTCGGAATTCAGAATTCGGTATTCGGAACTTGATATTCGGAATTCGGAACTTGGAATTCGGAATTCGGAATTCGGAATTTGAAATTTGAAATTCTGGACTTGGAACTCGGAATTCGGAATTTCGAATTCGGAATTCGGAATTCGGAATTCGGAACTCGGAATTCGGAATTCAGAATTCAAATATTTGAAATTCTGGACTTGGAACTTGGAATTCGGACTCGGAATTTGAAATTCGGGACTCGGAATTCGGAATTCAGAAATTGGAATTTGGAATTTGGAATTCGGAATTCGGAATTTGAAATTTGAAATTCTGGACTCGGAACTCGGAATTTGGAATTTGGAATTTGGAATTCAGAATTTGAAATTTGAAATTCTGGACTCGGAACTCGGAATTTGGAATTTGGAGTTCAGAATTCAGAATTCTGAATTCGGAACTCGGAATTCGAAATTTGGAAATCAGAATTCGGAATTCGGAATTCTGAATTCGGAACTCGGAATTCGGAATTCGGAATTCGGAACTCGGAATTCCGAATTCCGAATTCAGAATTCCGAACTTGATATTCGGAATTTGAAATTTGAAATTTGAAATTGTGGCCTCGGAATTCAGAATTCGGAATTCGGAATTCGGAATTCAGAACTCAGACTCGGAACTCGGAACTCGGAACTCGGAACTCGGAATTCAGAACTCGGAACTCAGAATTCAGAATTCGGAATTCGGAATTCGGAATTCGGAATTCAGAACTCGGAATTCCGAATTCGGAATTCCTAATTCAGAATTCAGAATTTGGAATTCGGAATTCGGAATTTGGAACTCGGAGTTCTGAATTCTGAATTCCGAATTCGGAACTTGATATTCGGAATTTGAAATTTGAAATTTGAAATTCTGGAATCGGAAGTCGGAATTCGAAACTCAGAATTCGGAATTCGGACGTCGGAACTCGGAACTTGATATTCGGAATTCGGCATTCGGAACTCGGAATTTGGAATTTGGAATTTGGAATTTGGAATTCGGAATTCGGGGCCCCGGAACTCGGAACTCGAAATTCGAAATTCGAAATTCAAAATTTGAAATTCAGAAATCAGAATTTGGAATTGTGGACTCGGAACTCGGAATTCAGAATTCGGTATTCGGAACTTGATATTCGGAACTCGGAACTTGGAATTCGGAATTCTGAATTCAGAATTCCGAACTTGATATTCGGAATTTGAAATTTGAAATTTGAAATTGTGGACTCGGAACTCAGAATTTGGACTCGGAATTTGAAATTCGGGACTCGGAATTCGGAATTTGGAATTCGGAATTCGGAAATCGGAACTCAGAACTCGGAATTCAGAATTCAGAACTCGGAATTCAGAATTCGGAATTCGGAATTCGGAATTCAGAACTCAGACTCGGAACTCGGAACTCGGAACTCGGAACTCGGAATTCAGAATTCCGAATTCGGATCTCGGAACTCGGAACTCGGAATTCGGAATTTGAAATTTGAAATTTGAAATTCTGGACTCGGAACTCAGAATTCGGACCCGGAACTTGAAATTCGGGACTCGGAATTCGGAATTCGGAACTTGATATGTGGAATTCGGAATTCGGAATTCGGAATTCGGAATTCGGAATTCGGAATTCGGAATTCGGAATTCGGAATTCGGAATTGTGGACTCGGAACTCGGAATTCGGACTCGGAATTTGAAATCCGGGACTTGGCACTGGGAATTTGGAATTTGGAACTCAGAACTCGGAATTCAGAATTCGGTATTCGGAACTTGATATTCGGAATTTGAAATTTGAAATTTGAAATGGTGGACTCGGAACTCGGAATTTGGAACTTGGAACTCGGAACTCGGAACTCGGAATGCGAAATTCGAAATTTGAAATTCAGAAATTGTAATTCGGAATTTGAAATTTGAAATTCTGGACTCGGAACTCAGAATTTGGACTCGGAATTTGAAATTCGGGACTCGGAATTCGGAATTCGGAAATCGGAACTCAGAACTCGGAATTCAGAATTCGGAATTCGGAATTTGGAATTCAGAACTCAGACTCGGAACTCGGAACTCGGAACTCGGAACTCGGAATTCAGAATTCCGAATTCGGATCTCGGAACTCAGAACTCGGAACTCGGAATTCGGAATTCGGAAATTGGAATTTGGAATTTGGAATTTGGAATTCGGAATTTGAAATTTGAAATTCTGGACTCGGAACTCGGAATTTGGAATTTGGAGTTCAGAATTCAGAATTCTGAATTCGGAACTCGGAATTCGAAATTTGGAAATCAGAATTCGGAATTCGGAATTCTGAATTCGGAACTCGGAATTCGGAATTCGGAATTCGGAACTCGGAATTCCAAATTCCGAATTCAGAATTCCGAACTTGATATTCGGAATTTGAAATTTGAAATTTGAAATTGTGGCCTCGGAATTCAGAATTCGGAATTCGGAATTCGGAATTCAGAACTCAGACTCGGAACTCGGAACTCGGAACTCGGAACTCGGAATTCAGAACTCGGAACTCAGAATTCAGAATTCGGAATTCGGAATTCGGAATTCGGAATTCAGAACTCGGAATTCCGAATTCGGAATTCAGAATTCAGAATTCAGAATTTGGAATTCGGAATTCGGAATTTGGAACTCGGAGTTCTGAATTCTGAATTCCGAATTCGGAACTTGATATTCGGAATTTGAAATTTGAAATTTGAAATTCTGGAATCGGAAGTCGGAATTCGAAACTCAGAATTCGGAATTCGGACGTCGGAACTCGGAACTTGATATTCGGAATTCGGCATTCGGAACTCGGAATTTGGAATTTGGAATTTGGAATTTGGAATTCGGAATTCGGGGCCCCGGAACTCGGAACTCGAAATTCGAAATTCGAAATTCAAAATTTGAAATTCAGAAATCAGAATTTGGAATTGTGGACTCAGAACTCGGAATTCAGAATTCGGTATTCGGAACTTGATATTCGGAATTCGGAACTTGGAATTCGGAATTCTGAATTCGGAACTCGGAATTCGGAATTCGGAATTCGGAACTCCGAATTCCGAATTCCGAATTCAGAATTCAGAATTCAGAATTCAGAATTCCGAACTTGATATTCGGAATTTGAAATTTGAAATTTGAAATTGTGGACTCGGAACTCAGAATTTGGACTCGGAATTTGAAATTCGGGACTCGGAATTCGGAATTCGGAATTCGGAAATCGGAACTCAGAACTCGGAATTCAGAATTCAGAACTCGGAATTCAGAATTCGGAATTCGGAATTCGGAATTCGGAATTCAGAATTGTGGACTCGGAACTCGGAATTCGGACTCGGAATTTGAAATCCGGGACTCGGCACTGGGAATTCGGAATTTGGAACTCAGAACTCGGAATTCAGAATTCGGTATTCGGAACTTGATATTCGGAATTCGGAACTTGGAATTCAGAATTCGGAATTCGGAATTTGAAATTTGAAATTCTGGACTTGGAACTCGGAATTCGGAATTTCGAATTCGGAATTCGGAATTCGGAATTCGGAATTCGGAACTCGGAATTCGGAATTCAGAATTCAAATATTTGAAATTCTGGACTTGGAACTTGGAATTCGGACTCGGAATTTGAAATTCGGGACTCGGAATTCGGAATTCAGAAATTGGAATTTGGAATTTGGAATTTGGAATTCGGAATTTGAAATTTGAAATTCTGGACTCGGAACTCGGAATTTGGAATTTGGAATTTGGAATTCAGAATTTGAAATTTGAAATTCTGGACTCGGAACTCGGAATTTGGAATTTGGAATTTGGAATTCAGAATTTGAAATTTGAAATTCTGGACTCGGAACTCGGAATTTGGAATTTGGAGTTCAGAATTCAGAATTCTGAATTCGGAACTCGGAATTCGAAATTTGGAAATCAGAATTCGGAATTCGGAATTCTGAATTCGGAACTCGGAATTCGGAATTCGGAATTCGGAACTCGGAATTCCAAATTCCGAATTCAGAATTCCGAACTTGATATTCGGAATTTGAAATTTGAAATTTGAAATTGTGGCCTCGGAATTCAGAATTCGGAATTCGGAATTCAGAACTCAGACTCGGAACTCGGAACTCGGAACTCGGAACTCGGAATTCAGAACTCGGAACTCAGAATTCAGAATTCAGAATTCGGAATTCGGAATTCGGAATTCAGAACTCGGAATTCCGAATTCGGAATTCAGAATTCAGAATTCAGAATTTGGAATTCGGAATTCGGAATTTGGAACTCGGAGTTCTGAATTCTGAATTCCGAATTCGGAACTTGATATTCGGAATTTGAAATTTGAAATTTGAAATTCTGGAATCGGAAGTCGGAATTCGAAACAGAATTCGGAATTCGGACGTCGGAACTCGGAACTTGATATTCGGAATTCGGCACTCGGAACTCGGAATTTGGAATTTGGAATTTGGAATTTGGAATTTGGAATTCGGAATTCGGGGCCCCGGAACTCGGAACTCGAAATTCGAAATTCGAAATTCAAAATTTGAAATTCAGAAATCAGAATTTGGAATTGTGGACTCGGAACTCGGAATTCAGAATTCGGTATTCGGAACTTGATATTCGGAATTCGGAACTTGGAATTCGGAATTCTGAATTCGGAACTCGGAATTCGGAATTCGGAATTCGGAACTCCGAATTCCGAATTCCGAATTCCGAATTCCGAATTCAGAATTCAGAATTCCGAACTTGATATTCGGAATTTGAAATTTGAAATTTGAAATTGTGGACTCGGAACTCAGAATTTGGACTCGGAATTTGAAATTCGGGACTCGGAATTCGGAATTCGGAATTCGGAAATCGGAACTCAGAACTCGGAATTCAGAATTCAGAACTCGGAATTCAGAATTCGGAATTCGGAATTCGGAATTCAGAACTCAGACTCGGAACTCGGAACTCGGAACTCGGAACTCGGAATTCAGAATTCCGAATTCGGATCTCGGAACTCGGAACTCGGAATTCGGAATTTGAAATTTGAAATTTGAAATTCTGGACTCGGAACTCAGAATTCGGACCCGGAATTTGAAATTCGGGACACGGAATTCGGAATTCGGAACTTGATATGTGGAATTCGGAATTCGGAATTCGGAATTCGGAATTCGGAATTCGGAATTCGGAATTCGGAATTCGGAATTGTGGACTCGGAACTCGGAATTCGGACTCGGAATTTGAAATCCGGGACTTGGCACTGGGAATTTGGAATTTGGAACTCAGAACTCGGAATTCAGAATTCGGTATTCGGAACTTGATATTCGGAATTTGAAATTTGAAATTTGAAATGGTGGACTCGGAACTCGGAATTTGGAACTTGGAACTCGGAACTCGGAACTCGGAATGCGAAATTCGAAATTTGAAATTCAGAAATTGTAATTCGGAATTTGAAATTTGAAATTCTGGACTCGGAACTCAGAATTTGGACTCGGAATTTGAAATTCGGGACTCGGAATTCGGAATTCGGAAATCGGAACTCAGAACTCGGAATTCAGAATTCGGAATTCGGAATTTGGAATTCAGAACTCAGACTCGGAACTCGGAACTCGGAACTCGGAACTCGGAATTCAGAATTCCGAATTCGGATCTCGGAACTCAGAACTCGGAACTCGGAATTCGGAATTCGGAATTCGAAATTTGAAATTCTGGACTTGGAACTCGGAATTCGGAATTTGGAATTCGGAATTTGGAATTCGGAATACGGAACTCGGAATTCAGAATTCAAAATTTGAAATTCTGGACTTGGAACTTGGAATTCGGACTCGGAATTTGAAATTCGGGACTCGGAATTTGGAATTCAGAAATTGGAATTTGGAATTTGGAATTTGAAATTTGAAATTCTGGACTCGGAACTCGGAACTCGGAATTTGGAATTTGGAATTCAGAATTCGGAATTCGGAACTCGGAATTCAAAATTCGGAATTCGGAATTCGGAACTCGGAATTCGGAATTCGGAATTCGGAATTCAGAATTGTGGACTCGGAACTCGGAATTCGGACTCGGAATTTGAAATCCGGGACTCGGCACTGGGAATTCGGAATTTGGAACTCAGAACTCGGAATTCAGAATTCGGTATTCGGATCTTGATATTCGGAATTCGGAACTTGGAATTCGGAATTCGGAATTCGGAATTTGAAATTTGAAATTCTGGACTTGGAACTCGGAATTCGGAATTTCGAATTCGGAATTCGGAATTCGGAATTCGGAACTCGGAATTCGGAATTCAGAATTCAAATATTTGAAATTCTGGACTTGGAACTTGGAATTCGGACTCGGAATTTGAAATTCGGGACTCGGAATTCGGAATTCAGAAATTGGAATTTGGAATTTGGAATTTGGAATTCGGAATTTGAAATTTGAAATTCTGGACTCGGAACTCGGAATTTGGAATTTGGAATTTGGAATTCAGAATTTGAAATTTGAAATTCTGGACTCGGAACTCGGAATTTGGAATTTGGAGTTCAGAATTCAGAATTCTGAATTCGGAACTCGGAATTCGAAATTTGGAAATCAGAATTCGGAATTCGGAATTCTGAATTCGGAACTCGGAATTCGGAATTCGGAATTCGGAACTCGGAATTCCGAATTCCGAATTCAGAATTCCGAACTTGATATTCGGAATTTGAAATTTGAAATTTGAAATTGTGGCCTCGGAATTCAGAATTCGGAATTCGGAATTCGGAATTCAGAACTCAGACTCGGAACTCGGAACTCGGAACTCGGAACTCGGAATTCAGAACTCGGAACTCAGAATTCAGAATTCGGAATTCGGAATTCGGAATTCGGAATTCAGAACTCGGAATTCCGAATTCGGAATTCAGAATTCAGAATTCAGAATTTGGAATTCGGAATTCGGAATTTGGAACTCGGAGTTCTGAATTCTGAATTCCGAATTCGGAACTTGATATTCGGAATTTGAAATTTGAAATTTGAAATTCTGGAATCGGAAGTCGGAATTCGAAACTCAGAATTCGGAATTCGGACGTCGGAACTCGGAACTTGATATTCGGAATTCGGCATTCGGAACTCGGAATTTGGAATTTGGAATTTGGAATTTGGAATTCGGAATTCGGGGCCCCGGAACTCGGAACTCGAAATTCGAAATTCGAAATTCAAAATTTGAAATTCAGAAATCAGAATTTGGAATTGTGGACTCGGAACTCGGAATTCAGAATTCGGTATTCGGAACTTGATATTCGGAATTCGGAACTTGGAATTCGGAATTCTGAATTCGGAACTCGGAACTCGGAATTCGGAATTCGGAATTCGGAACTCCGAATTCTGAATTCCGAATTCCGAATTCCGAATTCCGAATTCAGAATTCCGAACTTGATATTCGGAATTTGAAATTTGAAATTTGAAATTGTGGACTCGGAACTCAGAATTTGGACTCGGAATTTGAAATTCGGGACTCGGAATTCGGAATTCGGAATTCGGAATTCGGAAATCGGAACTCAGAACTCGGAATTCAGAATTCAGAACTCGGAATTCAGAATTCGGAATTCGGAATTCGGAATTCAGAACTCAGACTCGGAACTCGGAACTCGGAACTCGGAACTCGGAATTCAGAATTCCGAATTCGGATCTCGGAACTCGGAACTCGGAATTCGGAATTTGAAATTTGAAATTTGAAATTCTGGACTCGGAACTCAGAATTCGGACCCGGAATTTGAAATTCGGGACTCGGAATTCGGAATTCGGAACTTGATATGTGGAATTCGGAATTCGGAATTCGGAATTCGGAATTCGGAATTCGGAATTCGGAATTCGGAATTCGGAATTGTGGACTCGGAACTCGGAATTCTGACTCGGAATTTGAAATCCGGGACTTGGCACTGGGAATTTGGAATTTGGAACTCAGAACTCGGAATTCAGAATTCGGTATTCGGAACTTGATATTCAGAATTTGAAATTTGAAATTTGAAATGGTGGACTCGGAACTCGGAATTTGGAACTTGGAACTCGGAACTCGGAACTCGGAATGCGAAATTCGAAATTTGAAATTCAGAAATTGTAATTCGGAATTTGAAATTTGAAATTCTGGACTCGGAACTCAGAATTTGGACTCGGAATTTGAAATTCGGGACTCGGAATTCGGAATTCGGAAATCGGAACTCAGAACTCGGAATTCAGAATTCGGAATTCGGAATTTGGAATTCGGAATTCAGAACTCAGACTCGGAACTCGGAACTCGGAATTCGGAATTCAAAATTTGAAATTCTGGACTTGGAACTCGGAATTCGGAATTCGGAACTCGGAATTCGGAATTCGGAATTCGGAATTCAGAATTGTGGACTCGGAACTCGGAATTCGGACTCGGAATTTGAAATCCGGGACTCGGCACTGGGAATTCGGAATTTGGAACTCAGAACTCGGAATTCAGAATTCGGTATTCGGAACTTGATATTCGGAATTCGGAACTTGGAATTCGGAATTCAGAATTCGGAATTTGAAATTTGAAATTCTGGACTTGGAACTCGGAATTCGGAATTTCGAATTCGGAATTCGGAATTCGGAATTCGGAACTCGGAATTCGGAATTCAGAATTCAAATATTTGAAATTCTGGACTTGGAACTTGGAATTCGGACTCGGAATTTGAAATTCGGGACTCGGAATTCGGAATTCAGAAATTGGAATTTGGAATTTGGAATTTGGAATTCGGAATTTGAAATTTGAAATTCTGGACTCGGAACTCGGAATTTGGAATTTGGAATTTGGAATTCAGAATTTGAAATTTGAAATTCTGGACTCGGAACTCGGAATTTGGAATTTGGAGTTCAGAATTCAGAATTCTGAATTCGGAACTCGGAATTCGAAATTTGGAAATCAGAATTCGGAATTCGGAATTCTGAATTCGGAACTCGGAATTCGGAATTCGGAATTCGGAATTCAGAACTCAGACTCGGAACTCGGAACTCGGAACTCGGAACTCGGAATTCAGAACTCGGAACTCAGAATTCAGAATTCGGAATTCGGAATTCGGAATTCAGAACTCGGAATTCCGAATTCGGAATTCAGAATTCAGAATTCAGAATTTGGAATTCGGAATTCGGAATTTGGAACTCGGAGTTCTGAATTCTGAATTCCGAATTCGGAACTTGATATTCGGAATTTGAAATTTGAAATTTGAAATTCTGGAATCGGAAGTCGGAATTCGAAACTCAGAATTCGGAATTCGGACGTCGGAACTCGGAACTTGATATTCGGAATTCGGCACTCGGAACTCGGAATTTGGAATTTGGAATTTGGAATTCGGAATTCGGAATTCGGGGCCCCGGAACTCGGAACTCGAAATTCGAAATTCGAAATTCAAAATTTGAAATTCAGAAATCAGAATTTGGAATTGTGGACTCGGAACTCGGAATTCAGAATTCGGTATTCGGAACTTGATATTCGGAATTCGGAACTTGGAATTCGGAATTCTGAATTCGGAACTCCGAATTCCGAATTCCGAATTCCGAATTCAGAATTCAGAATTCAGAATTCAGAATTCCGAACTTGATATTCGGAATTTGAAATTTGAAATTTGAAATTGTGGACTCGGAACTCAGAATTTGGACTCGGAATTTGAAATTCAGGACTCGGAATTCGGAATTCGGAATTCGGAAATCGGAACTCAGAACTCGGAATTCAGAATTCAGAACTCGGAATTCAGAATTCGGAATTCGGAATTCGGAATTCAGAACTCAGACTCGGAACTCGGAACTCGGAACTCGGAACTCGGAATTCAGAATTCCGAATTCGGATCTCGGAACTCGGAACTCGGAATTCGGAATTTGAAATTTGAAATTTGAAATTCTGGACTCGGAACTCAGAATTCGGACCCGGAATTTGAAATTCGGGACTCGGAATTCGGAATTCGGAACTTGATATGTGGAATTCAGAATTCGGTATTCGGAACTTGATATTCGGAATTTGAAATTTGAAATTTGAAATGGTGGACTTGGAACTCGGAATTTGGAACTTGGAACTCGGAACTCGGAACTCGGAATGCGAAATTCGAAATTTGAAATTCAGAAATTGTAATTCGGAATTTGAAATTTGAAATTCTGGACTCGGAACTCAGAATTTGGACTCGGAATTTGAAATTCGGGACTCGGAATTCGGAATTCGGAAATCGGAACTCAGAACTCGGAATTCAGAATTCGGAATTCGGAATTTGGAATTCAGAACTCAGACTCGGAACTCGGAACTCGGAACTCGGAACTCGGAATTCAGAATTCCGAATTCGGATCTCGGAACTCAGAACTCGGAACTCGGAATTCGGAATTCGGAATTCGAAATTTGAAATTCTGGACTTGGAACTCGGAATTCGGAATTTGGAATTCGGAATTTGGAATTCGGAATACGGAACTCGGAATTCAGAATTCAAAATTTGAAATTCTGGACTTGGAACTTGGAATTCGGACTCGGAATTTGAAATTCGGGACTCGGAATTCGGAATTCAGAAATTGGAATTTGGAATTTGGAATTTGAAATTTGAAATTCTGGACTCGGAACTCGGAACTCGGAATTTGGAATTTGGAATTCAGAATTCGGAATTCGGAACTCGGAATTCAAAATTCGGAATTCGGAATTCGGAACTCGGAATTCGGAATTCGGAATTCAGAATTGTGGACTCGGAACTCGGAATTCGGACTCGGAATTTGAAATCCGAGACTCGGCACTGGGAATTCGGAATTTGGAACTCAGAACTCGGAATTCAGAATTCGGTATTCGGAACTTGATATTCGGAATTCGGAACTTGGAATTCGGAATTCGGAATTCGGAATTTGAAATTTGAAATTCTGGACTTGGAACTCGGAATTCGGAATTTCGAATTCGGAATTCGGAATTCGGAATTCGGAACTCAGAATTCGGAATTCAGAATTCAAATATTTGAAATTCTGGACTTGGAACTTGGAATTCGGACTCGGAATTTGAAATTCGGGACTCGGAATTCGGAATTCAGAAATTGGAATTTGGAATTTGGAATTCGGAATTTGAAATTTGAAATTCTGGACTCGGAACTCGGAATTTGGAATTTGGAATTTGGAATTCAGAATTTGAAATTTGAAATTCTGGACTCGGAACTCGGAATTTGGAATTTGGAGTTCAGAATTCAGAATTCTGAATTCGTAACTCGGAATTCGAAATTTGGAAATCAGAATTCGGAATTCGGAATTCTGAATTCGGAACTCGGAATTCGGAATTCGGAATTCGGAACTCGGAATTCCGAATTCCGAATTCAGAATTCCGAACTTGATATTCGGAATTTGAAATTTGAAATTTGAAATTGTGGCCTCGGAATTCAGAATTCGGAATTCGGAATTCAGAATTCAGAACTCAGACTCGGAACTCGGAACTCGGAACTCGGAACTCGGAATTCAGAACTCGGAACTCAGAATTCAGAATTCGGAATTCGGAATTCGGAATTTGGAATTCAGAACTCGGAATTCCGAATTCGGAATTCAGAATTCAGAATTCAGAATTTGGAATTCGGAATTCGGAATTTGGAACTCGGAGTTCTGAATTCTGAATTCCGAATTCGGAACTTGATATTCGGAATTTGAAATTTGAAATTTGAAATTCTGGAATCGGAAGTCGGAATTCGAAACTCAGAATTCGGAATTCGGACGTCGGAACTCGGAACTTGATATTCGGAATTCGGCATTCGGAACTCGGAATTTGGAATTTGGAATTTGGAATTTGGAATTCGGAATTCGGGGCCCCGGAACTCGGAACTCGAAATTCGAAATTCGAAATTCAAAATTTGAAATTCAGAAATCAGAATTTGGAATTGTGGACTCGGAACTCGGAATTCAGAATTCGGTATTCGGAACTTGATATTCGGAATTCGGAACTTGGAATTCGGAATTCTGAATTCGGAACTCGGAATTCGGAATTCGGAATTCGGAACTCCGAATTCCGAATTCCGAATTCCGAATTCCGAATTCCGAATTCAGAATTCCGAACTTGATATTCGGAATTTGAAATTTGAAATTTGAAATTGTGGACTCGGAACTCAGAATTTGGACTCGGAATTTGAAATTCGGGACTCGGAATTCGGAATTCGGAATTCGGAATTCGGAAATCGGAACTCAGAACTCGGAATTTAGAATTCAGAACTCGGAATTCAGAATTCGGAATTCGGAATTCGGAATTCAGAACTCAGACTCGGAACTCGGAACTCGGAACTCGGAACTCGGAATTCAGAATTCCGAATTCGGATCTCGGAACTCGGAACTCGGAATTCGGAATTTGAAATTTGAAATTTGAAATTCTGGACTCGGAACTCAGAATTCGGACCCGGAATTTGAAATTCGGGACTCGGAATTCGGAATTCGGAACTTGATATGTGGAATTCGGAATTCGGAATTCGGAATTCGGAATTCGGAATTCGGAATTCGGAATTCGGAATTGTGGACTCGGAACTCGGAATTCGGACTCGGAATTTGAAATCCGGGACTTGGCACTGGGAATTTGGAATTTGGAACTCAGAACTCGGAATTCAGAATTCGGTATTCGGAACTTGATATTCGGAATTTGAAATTTGAAATTTGAAATGGTGGACTCGGAACTCAGAATTTGGAACTTGGAACTCGGAACTCGGAACTCGGAATGCGAAATTCGAAATTTGAAATTCAGAAATTGTAATTCGGAATTTGAAATTTGAAATTCTGGACTCGGAACTCAGAATTTGGACTCGGAATTTGAAATTCGGGACTCGGAATTCGGAATTCGGAAATCGGAACTCAGAACTCGGAATTCAGAATTCGGAATTCGGAATTTGGAATTCGGAATTCAGAACTCAGACTCGGAACTCGGAACTCGGAATTCGGAATTCGAAATTTGAAATTCTGGACTTGGAACTCGGAATTCGGAATTTGGAATTCGGAATTTGGAATTCGGAATACGGAACTCGGAATTCAGAATTCAAAATTTGAAATTCTGGACTTGGAACTTGGAATTCGGACTCGGAATTTGAAATTCGGGACTCGGAATTCGGAATTCAGAAATTGGAATTTGGAATTTGGAATTTGAAATTTGAAATTCTGGACTCGGAACTCGGAACTCGGAATTTGGAATTTGGAATTCAGAATTCGGAATTCGGAACTCGGAATTCAAAATTCGGAATTCGGAATTCGGAACTCGGAATTCGGAATTCGGAATTCGGAATTCAGAATTGTGGACTAGGAATTCGGAATTCGGACTCGGAATTTGAAATCCGAGACTCGGCACTGGGAATTCGGAATTTGGAACTCAGAACTCGGAATTCAGAATTCGGTATTCGGAACTTGATATTCGGAATTCGGAACTTGGAATTCGGAAGTCGGAATTCGGAATTTGAAATTTGAAATTCTGGACTTGGAACTCGGAATTCGGAATTTCGAATTCGGAATTCGGAATTCGGAATTCGGAACTCGGAATTCGGAATTCAGAATTCAAATATTTGAAATTC
Organism: Arizona elegans; assembly: GCA_022577455.1. NCBI lineage: Eukaryota > Metazoa > Chordata > Lepidosauria > Squamata > Colubridae > Arizona > Arizona elegans. The sequence goes on from JAKOOJ010000026.1 coordinate 2,442,495, forward strand.
TGGACTTGGAACTTGGAATTCGGACTCGGAATTTGAAATTCGGGACTCGGAATTCGGAATTCAGAAATTGGAATTTGGAATTTGGAATTTGGAATTCAGAATTTGAAATTTGAAATTCTGGACTCGGAACTCGGAATTTGGAATTTGGAGTTCAGAATTCAGAATTCTGAATTCGGAACTCGGAATTCGAAATTTGGAAATCAGAATTCGGAATTCGGAATTCTGAATTCGGAACTCGGAATTCGGAATTCGGAATTCGGAACTCGGAATTCCGAATTCCGAATTCAGAATTCCGAACTTGATATTCGGAATTTGAAATTTGAAATTTGAAATTGTGGCCTCGGAATTCAGAATTCGGAATTCGGAATTCGGAATTCAGAACTCAGACTCGGAACTCGGAACTCGGAACTCGGAACTCGGAATTCAGAACTCGGAACTCAGAATTCAGAATTCGGAATTCGGAATTCGGAATTCGGAATTCAGAACTCGGAATTCCGAATTCGGAATTCAGAATTCAGAATTCAGAATTTGGAATTCGGAATTCGGAATTTGGAACTCGGAGTTCTGAATTCTGAATTCCGAATTCGGAACTTGATATTCGGAATTTGAAATTTGAAATTTGAAATTCTGGAATCGGAAGTCGGAATTCGAAACTCAGAATTCGGAATTCGGACGTCGGAACTCGGAACTTGATATTCGGAATTCGGCATTCGGAACTCGGAATTTGGAATTTGGAATTTGGAATTTGGAATTCGGAATTCGGGGCCCCGGAACTCGGAACTCGAAATTCGAAATTCGAAATTCAAAATTTGAAATTCAGAAATCAGAATTTGGAATTGTGGACTCGGAACTCGGAATTCAGAATTCGGTATTCGGAACTTGATATTCGGAATTCGGAACTTGGAATTCGGAATTCTGAATTCGGAACTCGGAACTCGGAATTCGGAATTCGGAATTCGGAACTCCGAATTCTGAATTCCGAATTCCGAATTCCGAATTCCGAATTCAGAATTCCGAACTTGATATTCGGAATTTGAAATTTGAAATTTGAAATTGTGGACTCGGAACTCAGAATTTGGACTCGGAATTTGAAATTCGGGACTCGGAATTCGGAATTCGGAATTCGGAATTCGGAAATCGGAACTCAGAACTCGGAATTCAGAATTCAGAACTCGGAATTCAGAATTCGGAATTCGGAATTCGGAATTCAGAACTCAGACTCGGAACTCGGAACTCGGAACTCGGAACTCGGAATTCAGAATTCCGAATTCGGATCTCGGAACTCGGAACTCGGAATTCGGAATTTGAAATTTGAAATTTGAAATTCTGGACTCGGAACTCAGAATTCGGACCCGGAATTTGAAATTCGGGACTCGGAATTCGGAATTCGGAACTTGATATGTGGAATTCGGAATTCGGAATTCGGAATTCGGAATTCGGAATTCGGAATTCGGAATTCGGAATTCGGAATTGTGGACTCGGAACTCGGAATTCTGACTCGGAATTTGAAATCCGGGACTTGGCACTGGGAATTTGGAATTTGGAACTCAGAACTCGGAATTCAGAATTCGGTATTCGGAACTTGATATTCAGAATTTGAAATTTGAAATTTGAAATGGTGGACTCGGAACTCGGAATTTGGAACTTGGAACTCGGAACTCGGAACTCGGAATGCGAAATTCGAAATTTGAAATTCAGAAATTGTAATTCGGAATTTGAAATTTGAAATTCTGGACTCGGAACTCAGAATTTGGACTCGGAATTTGAAATTCGGGACTCGGAATTCGGAATTCGGAAATCGGAACTCAGAACTCGGAATTCAGAATTCGGAATTCGGAATTTGGAATTCGGAATTCAGAACTCAGACTCGGAACTCGGAACTCGGAATTCGGAATTCAAAATTTGAAATTCTGGACTTGGAACTCGGAATTCGGAATTCGGAACTCGGAATTCGGAATTCGGAATTCGGAATTCAGAATTGTGGACTCGGAACTCGGAATTCGGACTCGGAATTTGAAATCCGGGACTCGGCACTGGGAATTCGGAATTTGGAACTCAGAACTCGGAATTCAGAATTCGGTATTCGGAACTTGATATTCGGAATTCGGAACTTGGAATTCGGAATTCAGAATTCGGAATTTGAAATTTGAAATTCTGGACTTGGAACTCGGAATTCGGAATTTCGAATTCGGAATTCGGAATTCGGAATTCGGAACTCGGAATTCGGAATTCAGAATTCAAATATTTGAAATTCTGGACTTGGAACTTGGAATTCGGACTCGGAATTTGAAATTCGGGACTCGGAATTCGGAATTCAGAAATTGGAATTTGGAATTTGGAATTTGGAATTCGGAATTTGAAATTTGAAATTCTGGACTCGGAACTCGGAATTTGGAATTTGGAATTTGGAATTCAGAATTTGAAATTTGAAATTCTGGACTCGGAACTCGGAATTTGGAATTTGGAGTTCAGAATTCAGAATTCTGAATTCGGAACTCGGAATTCGAAATTTGGAAATCAGAATTCGGAATTCGGAATTCTGAATTCGGAACTCGGAATTCGGAATTCGGAATTCGGAACTCGGAATTCCGAATTCCGAATTCAGAATTCCGAACTTGATATTCGGAATTTGAAATTTGAAATTTGAAATTGTGGCCTCGGAATTCAGAATTCGGAATTCGGAATTCGGAATTCAGAACTCAGACTCGGAACTCGGAACTCGGAACTCGGAACTCGGAATTCAGAACTCGGAACTCAGAATTCAGAATTCGGAATTCGGAATTCGGAATTCAGAACTCGGAATTCCGAATTCGGAATTCAGAATTCAGAATTCAGAATTTGGAATTCGGAATTCGGAATTTGGAACTCGGAGTTCTGAATTCTGAATTCCGAATTCGGAACTTGATATTCGGAATTTGAAATTTGAAATTTGAAATTCTGGAATCGGAAGTCGGAATTCGAAACTCAGAATTCGGAATTCGGACGTCGGAACTCGGAACTTGATATTCGGAATTCGGCACTCGGAACTCGGAATTTGGAATTTGGAATTTGGAATTCGGAATTCGGAATTCGGGGCCCCGGAACTCGGAACTCGAAATTCGAAATTCGAAATTCAAAATTTGAAATTCAGAAATCAGAATTTGGAATTGTGGACTCGGAACTCGGAATTCAGAATTCGGTATTCGGAACTTGATATTCGGAATTCGGAACTTGGAATTCGGAATTCTGAATTCGGAACTCCGAATTCCGAATTCCGAATTCCGAATTCAGAATTCAGAATTCAGAATTCAGAATTCCGAACTTGATATTCGGAATTTGAAATTTGAAATTTGAAATTGTGGACTCGGAACTCAGAATTTGGACTCGGAATTTGAAATTCAGGACTCGGAATTCGGAATTCGGAATTCGGAAATCGGAACTCAGAACTCGGAATTCAGAATTCAGAACTCGGAATTCAGAATTCGGAATTCGGAATTCGGAATTCAGAACTCAGACTCGGAACTCGGAACTCGGAACTCGGAACTCGGAATTCAGAATTCCGAATTCGGATCTCGGAACTCGGAACTCGGAATTCGGAATTTGAAATTTGAAATTTGAAATTCTGGACTCGGAACTCAGAATTCGGACCCGGAATTTGAAATTCGGGACTCGGAATTCGGAATTCGGAACTTGATATGTGGAATTCAGAATTCGGTATTCGGAACTTGATATTCGGAATTTGAAATTTGAAATTTGAAATGGTGGACTTGGAACTCGGAATTTGGAACTTGGAACTCGGAACTCGGAACTCGGAATGCGAAATTCGAAATTTGAAATTCAGAAATTGTAATTCGGAATTTGAAATTTGAAATTCTGGACTCGGAACTCAGAATTTGGACTCGGAATTTGAAATTCGGGACTCGGAATTCGGAATTCGGAAATCGGAACTCAGAACTCGGAATTCAGAATTCGGAATTCGGAATTTGGAATTCAGAACTCAGACTCGGAACTCGGAACTCGGAACTCGGAACTCGGAATTCAGAATTCCGAATTCGGATCTCGGAACTCAGAACTCGGAACTCGGAATTCGGAATTCGGAATTCGAAATTTGAAATTCTGGACTTGGAACTCGGAATTCGGAATTTGGAATTCGGAATTTGGAATTCGGAATACGGAACTCGGAATTCAGAATTCAAAATTTGAAATTCTGGACTTGGAACTTGGAATTCGGACTCGGAATTTGAAATTCGGGACTCGGAATTCGGAATTCAGAAATTGGAATTTGGAATTTGGAATTTGAAATTTGAAATTCTGGACTCGGAACTCGGAACTCGGAATTTGGAATTTGGAATTCAGAATTCGGAATTCGGAACTCGGAATTCAAAATTCGGAATTCGGAATTCGGAACTCGGAATTCGGAATTCGGAATTCAGAATTGTGGACTCGGAACTCGGAATTCGGACTCGGAATTTGAAATCCGAGACTCGGCACTGGGAATTCGGAATTTGGAACTCAGAACTCGGAATTCAGAATTCGGTATTCGGAACTTGATATTCGGAATTCGGAACTTGGAATTCGGAATTCGGAATTCGGAATTTGAAATTTGAAATTCTGGACTTGGAACTCGGAATTCGGAATTTCGAATTCGGAATTCGGAATTCGGAATTCGGAACTCAGAATTCGGAATTCAGAATTCAAATATTTGAAATTCTGGACTTGGAACTTGGAATTCGGACTCGGAATTTGAAATTCGGGACTCGGAATTCGGAATTCAGAAATTGGAATTTGGAATTTGGAATTCGGAATTTGAAATTTGAAATTCTGGACTCGGAACTCGGAATTTGGAATTTGGAATTTGGAATTCAGAATTTGAAATTTGAAATTCTGGACTCGGAACTCGGAATTTGGAATTTGGAGTTCAGAATTCAGAATTCTGAATTCGGAACTCGGAATTCGAAATTTGGAAATCAGAATTCGGAATTCGGAATTCTGAATTCGGAACTCGGAATTCGGAATTCGGAATTCGGAACTCGGAATTCCGAATTCCGAATTCAGAATTCCGAACTTGATATTCGGAATTTGAAATTTGAAATTTGAAATTGTGGCCTCGGAATTCAGAATTCGGAATTCGGAATTCAGAATTCAGAACTCAGACTCGGAACTCGGAACTCGGAACTCGGAACTCGGAATTCAGAACTCGGAACTCAGAATTCAGAATTCGGAATTCGGAATTCGGAATTTGGAATTCAGAACTCGGAATTCCGAATTCGGAATTCAGAATTCAGAATTCAGAATTTGGAATTCGGAATTCGGAATTTGGAACTCGGAGTTCTGAATTCTGAATTCCGAATTCGGAACTTGATATTCGGAATTTGAAATTTGAAATTTGAAATTCTGGAATCGGAAGTCGGAATTCGAAACTCAGAATTCGGAATTCGGACGTCGGAACTCGGAACTTGATATTCGGAATTCGGCATTCGGAACTCGGAATTTGGAATTTGGAATTTGGAATTTGGAATTCGGAATTCGGGGCCCCGGAACTCGGAACTCGAAATTCGAAATTCGAAATTCAAAATTTGAAATTCAGAAATCAGAATTTGGAATTGTGGACTCGGAACTCGGAATTCAGAATTCGGTATTCGGAACTTGATATTCGGAATTCGGAACTTGGAATTCGGAATTCTGAATTCGGAACTCGGAATTCGGAATTCGGAATTCGGAACTCCGAATTCCGAATTCCGAATTCCGAATTCCGAATTCCGAATTCAGAATTCCGAACTTGATATTCGGAATTTGAAATTTGAAATTTGAAATTGTGGACTCGGAACTCAGAATTTGGACTCGGAATTTGAAATTCGGGACTCGGAATTCGGAATTCGGAATTCGGAATTCGGAAATCGGAACTCAGAACTCGGAATTTAGAATTCAGAACTCGGAATTCAGAATTCGGAATTCGGAATTCGGAATTCAGAACTCAGACTCGGAACTCGGAACTCGGAACTCGGAACTCGGAATTCAGAATTCCGAATTCGGATCTCGGAACTCGGAACTCGGAATTCGGAATTTGAAATTTGAAATTTGAAATTCTGGACTCGGAACTCAGAATTCGGACCCGGAATTTGAAATTCGGGACTCGGAATTCGGAATTCGGAACTTGATATGTGGAATTCGGAATTCGGAATTCGGAATTCGGAATTCGGAATTCGGAATTCGGAATTCGGAATTGTGGACTCGGAACTCGGAATTCGGACTCGGAATTTGAAATCCGGGACTTGGCACTGGGAATTTGGAATTTGGAACTCAGAACTCGGAATTCAGAATTCGGTATTCGGAACTTGATATTCGGAATTTGAAATTTGAAATTTGAAATGGTGGACTCGGAACTCAGAATTTGGAACTTGGAACTCGGAACTCGGAACTCGGAATGCGAAATTCGAAATTTGAAATTCAGAAATTGTAATTCGGAATTTGAAATTTGAAATTCTGGACTCGGAACTCAGAATTTGGACTCGGAATTTGAAATTCGGGACTCGGAATTCGGAATTCGGAAATCGGAACTCAGAACTCGGAATTCAGAATTCGGAATTCGGAATTTGGAATTCGGAATTCAGAACTCAGACTCGGAACTCGGAACTCGGAATTCGGAATTCGAAATTTGAAATTCTGGACTTGGAACTCGGAATTCGGAATTTGGAATTCGGAATTTGGAATTCGGAATACGGAACTCGGAATTCAGAATTCAAAATTTGAAATTCTGGACTTGGAACTTGGAATTCGGACTCGGAATTTGAAATTCGGGACTCGGAATTCGGAATTCAGAAATTGGAATTTGGAATTTGGAATTTGAAATTTGAAATTCTGGACTCGGAACTCGGAACTCGGAATTTGGAATTTGGAATTCAGAATTCGGAATTCGGAACTCGGAATTCAAAATTCGGAATTCGGAATTCGGAACTCGGAATTCGGAATTCGGAATTCGGAATTCAGAATTGTGGACTAGGAATTCGGAATTCGGACTCGGAATTTGAAATCCGAGACTCGGCACTGGGAATTCGGAATTTGGAACTCAGAACTCGGAATTCAGAATTCGGTATTCGGAACTTGATATTCGGAATTCGGAACTTGGAATTCGGAAGTCGGAATTCGGAATTTGAAATTTGAAATTCTGGACTTGGAACTCGGAATTCGGAATTTCGAATTCGGAATTCGGAATTCGGAATTCGGAACTCGGAATTCGGAATTCAGAATTCAAATATTTGAAATTCTGGACTTGGAACTTGGAATTCGGACTCGGAATTTGAAATTCGGGACTCGGAATTCGGAATTCAGAAATTGGAATTTGGAATTTGGAATTTGGAATTCAGAATTTGAAATTTGAAATTCTGGACTCGGAACTCGGAATTTGGAATTTGGAGTTCAGAATTCAGAATTCTGAATTCGGAACTCGGAATTCGAAATTTGGAAATCAGAATTCGGAATTCGGAATTCTGAATTCGGAACTCGGAATTCGGAATTCGGAATTCGGAACTCGGAATTCCGAATTCCGAATTCAGAATTCCGAACTTGATATTCGGAATTTGAAATTTGAAATTGTGGCCTCGGAATTCAGAATTCGGAATTCGGAATTCGGAATTCAGAACTCAGACTCGGAACTCGGAACTCGGAACTCGGAACTCGGAATTCAGAACTCGGAACTCAGAATTCAGAATTCGGAATTCGGAATTCGGAATTCAGAACTCGGAATTCAGAATTCGGAATTCAGAATTCAGAATTCAGAATTTGGAATTCGGAATTCGGAATTTGGAACTCGGAGTTCTGAATTCTGAATTCCGAATTCGGAACTTGATATTCGGAATTTGAAATTTGAAATTTGAAATTCTGGAATCGGAAGTCGGAATTCGAAACTCAGAATTCGGAATTCGGACGTCGGAACTCGGAACTTGATATTCGGAATTCGGCACTCGGAACTCGGAATTTGGAATTTGGAATTTGGAATTTGGAATTCGGAATTCGGGGCCCCGGAACTTGGAACTCGAAATTCGAAATTCGAAATTCAAAATTTGAAATTCAGAAATCAGAATTTGGAATTGTGGACTCGGAACTCGGAATTCAGAATTCGGTATTCGGAACTTGATATTCGGAATTCGGAACTTGGAATTCGGAATTCTGAATTCGGAACTCGGAATTCGGAATTCGGAATTCGGAACTCCGAATTCCGAATTCCGAATTCCGAATTCAGAATTCAGAATTCAGAATTCCGAACTTGATATTCGGAATTTGAAATTTGAAATTTGAAATTGTGGACTCGGAACTCAGAATTTGGACTCGGAATTTGAAATTCGGGACTCGGAATTCGGAATTCGGAATTCGGAAATCGGAACTCAGAACTCGGAATTCAGAATTCAGAACTCGGAATTCAGAATTCGGAATTCGGAATTCGGAATTCAGAACTCAGACTCGGAACTCGGAACTCGGAACTCGGAACTCGGAATTCAGAATTCCGAATTCGGATCTCGGAACTCGGAACTCGGAATTCGGAATTTGAAATTTGAAATTTGAAATTCTGGACTCGGAACTCAGAATTCGGACCCGGAATTTGAAATTCGGGACTCGGAATTCGGAATTCGGAACTTGATATGTGGAATTCGGAATTCGGAATTCGGAATTCGGAATTCGGAATTCGGAATTCGGAATTCGGAATTCGGAATTGTGGACTCGGAACTCGGAATTCGGACTCGGAATTTGAAATCCGGGACTTGGCACTGGGAATTTGGAATTTGGAACTCAGAACTCGGAATTCAGAATTCGGTATTCGGAACTTGATATTCGGAATTTGAAATTTGAAATTTGAAATGGTGGACTCGGAACTCGGAATTTGGAACTTGGAACTCGGAACTCGGAACTCGGAATGCGAAATTCGAAATTTGAAATTCAGAAATTGTAATTCGGAATTTGAAATTTGAAATTCTGGACTCGGAACTCAGAATTTGGACTCGGAATTTGAAATTCGGGACTCGGAATTCGGAATTCGGAAATCGGAACTCAGAACTCGGAATTCAGAATTCGGAATTCGGAATTTGGAATTCAGAACTCAGACTCGGAACTCGGAACTCGGAACTCGGAATTCAGAATTCCGAATTCGGATCTCGGAACTCAGAACTCGGAACTCGGAATTCGGAATTCGGAATTCGAAATTTGAAATTCTGGACTTGGAACTCGGAATTCGGAATTTGGAATTCGGAATTTGGAATTCGGAATACGGAACTCGGAATTCAGAATTCAAAATTTGAAATTCTGGACTTGGAACTTGGAATTCGGACTCGGAATTTGAAATTCGGGACTCGGAATTCGGAATTCAGAAATTGGAATTTGGAATTTGGAATTTGAAATTTGAAATTCTGGACTCGGAACTCGGAACTCGGAATTTGGAATTTGGAATTCAGAATTCGGAATTCGGAACTCGGAATTCAAAATTCGGAATTCGGAATTCGGAACTCGGAATTCGGAATTCGGAATTCGGAATTCAGAATTGTGGACTCGGAACTCGGAATTCGGACTCGGAATTTGAAATCCGGGACTCGGCACTGGGAATTCGGAATTTGGAACTCAGAACTCGGAATTCAGAATTCGGTATTCGGAACTTGATATTCGGAATTCGGAACTTGGAATTCGGAATTCGGAATTCGGAATTTGAAATTTGAAATTCTGGACTTGGAACTCGGAATTCGGAATTTCGAATTCGGAATTCGGAATTCGGAATTCGGAACTCGGAATTCGGAATTCAGAATTCAAATATTTGAAATTCTGGACTTGGAACTTGGAATTCGGACTCGGAATTTGAAATTCGGGACTCGGAATTCGGAATTCAGAAATTGGAATTTGGAATTTGGAATTTGGAATTCGGAATTTGAAATTTGAAATTCTGGACTCGGAACTCGGAATTTGGAATTTGGAATTTGGAATTCAGAATTTGAAATTTGAAATTCTGGACTCGGAACTCGGAATTTGGAATTTGGAGTTCAGAATTCAGAATTCTGAATTCGGAACTCGGAATTCGAAATTTGGAAATCAGAATTCGGAATTCGGAATTCTGAATTCGGAACTCGGAATTCGGAATTCGGAATTCGGAACTCGGAATTCCGAATTCCGAATTCAGAATTCCGAACTTGATATTCGGAATTTGAAATTTGAAATTTGAAATTGTGGCCTCGGAATTCAGAATTCAGAATTCGGAATTCGGAATTCAGAACTCAGACTCGGAACTCGGAACTCGGAACTCGGAACTCGGAATTCAGAACTCGGAACTCAGAATTCAGAATTCGGAATTCGGAATTCGGAATTCAGAACTCGGAATTCCGAATTCGGAATTCAGAATTCAGAATTCAGAATTTGGAATTCGGAATTCGGAATTTGGAACTCGGAGTTCTGAATTCTGAATTCCGAATTCGGAACTTGATATTCGGAATTTGAAATTTGAAATTTGAAATTCTGGAATCGGAAGTCGGAATTCGAAACTCAGAATTCGGAATTCGGACGTCGGAACTCGGAACTTGATATTCGGAATTCGGCACTCGGAACTCGGAATTTGGAATTTGGAATTTGGAATTTGGAATTCGGAATTCGGGGCCCCGGAACTTGGAACTCGAAATTCGAAATTCGAAATTCAAAATTTGAAATTCAGAAATCAGAATTTGGAATTGTGGACTCGGAACTCGGAATTCAGAATTCGGTATTCGGAACTTGATATTCGGAATTCGGAACTTGGAATTCGGAATTCTGAATTCGGAACTCGGAATTCGGAATTCGGAATTCGGAACTCCGAATTCCGAATTCCGAATTCCGAATTCCGAATTCAGAATTCAGATTTCCGAACTTGATATTCGGAATTTGAAATTTGAAATTTGAAATTGTGGACTCGGAACTCAGAATTTGGACTCGGAATTTGAAATTCGGGACTCGGAATTCGGAATTCGGAATTCGGAAATCGGAACTCAGAACTCAGAATTCAGAATTCAGAACTCGGAATTCAGAATTCGGAATTCGGAATTCGGAATTCAGAACTCAGACTCGGAACTCGGAACTCGGAACTCGGAACTTGGAATTCAGAATTCCGAATTCGGATCTCGGAACTCGGAACTCGGAATTCGGAATTTGAAATTTGAAATTTGAAATTCTGGACTCGGAACTCAGAATTCGGACCCGGAATTTGAAATTCGGGACTCGGAATTCGGAATTCGGAACTTGATATGTGGAATTCGGAATTCGGAATTCGGAATTCGGAATTCGGAATTCGGAATTCGGAATTCGGAATTGTGGACTCGGAACTCGGAATTCGGACTCGGAATTTGAAATCCGGGACTTGGCACTGGGAATTTGGAATTTGGAACTCAGAACTCGGAATTCAGAATTCGGTATTCGGAACTTGATATTCGGAATTTGAAATTTGAAATTTGAAATGGTGGACTCGGAACTCGGAATTTGGAACTTGGAACTCGGAACTCGGAACTCGGAATGCGAAATTCGAAATTTGAAATTCAGAAATTGTAATTCGGAATTTGAAATTTGAAATTCTGGACTCGGAACTCAGAATTTGGACTCGGAATTTGAAATTCGGGACTCGGAATTCGGAATTCGGAAATCGGAACTCAGAACTCGGAATTCAGAATTCGGAATTCGGAATTTGGAATTCAGAACTCAGACTCGGAACTCGGAACTCGGAACTCGGAACTCGGAATTCAGAATTCCGAATTCGGATCTCGGAACTCAGAACTCGGAACTCGGAATTCGGAATTCGGAATTCGAAATTTGAAATTCTGGACTTGGAACTCGGAATTCGGAATTTGGAATTCGGAATTTGGAATTCGGAATACGGAACTCGGAATTCAGAATTCAAAATTTGAAATTCTGGACTTGGAACTTGGAATTCGGACTCGGAATTTGAAATTCGGGACTCGGAATTCGGAATTCAGAAATTGGAATTTGGAATTTGGAATTTGAAATTTGAAATTCTGGACTTGGAACTCGGAACTCGGAATTTGGAATTTGGAATTCAGAATTCGGAATTCGGAACTCGGAATTCAAAATTCGGAATTCGGAATTCGGAACTCGGAATTCGGAATTCGGAATTCGGAATTCAGAATTGTGGACTCGGAACTCGGAATTCGGACTCGGAATTTGAAATCCGGGACTCGGCACTGGGAATTCGGAATTTGGAACTCAGAACTCGGAATTCAGAATTCGGTATTCGGAACTTGATATTCGGAATTCGGAATTCGGAATTTGAAATTTGAAATTCTGGACTTGGAACTCGGAATTCGGAATTTCGAATTCGGAATTCGGAATTCGGAATTCGGAACTCAGAACTCGGAATTCGGAATTCAGAAATTGGAATTTGGAATTTGGAATTTGGAATTTGGAATTTGAAATTTGAAATTCTGGACTCGGAACTCGGAATTTGGAATTTGGAGTTCAGAATTCAGAATTCTGAATTCGGAACTCGGAATTCAAAATTTGGAAATCAGAATTCGGAATTCGGAATTCGGAATTCGGAACTCGGAATTCGGAATTCGGAATTCGGAACTCGGAATTCCGAATTCCGAATTCCGAATTCCGAACTTGATATTCGGAATTTGAAATTTGAAATTTGAAATTGTGGCCTCGGAATTCAGAATTCGGAATTCGGAATTCGGAATTCAGAACTCAGACTCGGAACTCGGAACTCGGAACTCGGAACTCGGAATTCGGAATTTGAAATTTGAAATTTGAAATTCTGGACTCGGAACTCAGAATTCGGACTCGGAATTTGAAATTCGGGACTCGGAATTCGGAATTCGGAACTTGATATGTGGAATTCGGAATTCGGAACTCGGAATTCGAAATTCGGAAATCAGAATTCGGAATTCGGAACTCGGAATTCCGAATTCCAAATTCCAAATTCAGAATTCAGAATTCAGAATTCAGAATTCAGAATTCGGAATTCGGAATTCAGAACTCGGAACTCAGAATTCCAAATTCGGATCTCGGAACTCGGCATTCGGAATTCGGAATTTGAAATTTGAAATTCTGGACTCGGAACTCAGAATTCGGACTCGGAATTTGAAATTCGGGAATCGGAAGTCGGAAGTCGGAATTCGGTATTCATAATTTGGAATTCGGAATTCGAAACTCAGAATTCGGAATTCGGATGTCGGAACTCAGAACTTGATATTCGGAATTCGGCACTCGGAACTCGGAATTTGGAATTTGGAATTTGGAATTCGGAATTCAGAATTTGAGGCCCCGGAACTCGGAACTCGAAATTCGAAATTCGAAATTCAAAATTGGAAATTCAGAAATCAGAATTTGGAATTGTGGACTCGGAACTCGGAATTCGAACTCGGAATTTGAAATCCGGGACTCGGCACTGGGAATTCGGAATTTGGAACTCAGAACTCGGAATTCAGAATTCGGTATTCGGAACTTGATATTCGGAATTCGGAACTTGGAATTCGGAATTCGGAATTCGGAATTTGAAATTTGAAATTCTGGACTTGGAACTCGGAATTCAGAATTTGGAATTTGGAATTTGGAATTCGGAACTCGGAACTCGGAATTCGGAATTCAGAATTCAAAATTTGAAATTCTGGACTTGGAACTTGGAATTCGGACTCGGAATTCGGAATTCGGAAATTGGAATTTGGAATTCAGAATTCAGAATTCGGAACTCGGAATTCGAAATTTGGAAATCAGAATTCGGAATTCGGAATTCGGTATTCGGAACTCAGAATTCCGAATTCGGAATTCAGAATTCGGAACTTGATATTCGGAATTCGGAATTTGAAATTTGAAATTCTGGACTTGGAACTCGGAATTTGGAATTTGGAATTTGGAATTCGGAATACGGTATACGGAACTCGGAATTCGGAATTCAGAATTCAAAATTTGAAATTCTGGACTTGGAACTTGGAATTAGGACTCGGAATTTGAAATTCGGGACTCGAAATTCGGAATTCAGAAATTGGAATTTGGAATTTGGAATTTGGAATTTGGAATTTGAAATTTGAAATTCTGGACTCGGAATTCGAAATTTGGAAATCAGAATTCGGAATTCGGAATTCAAAATTCAGAATTCGGAACTCGGAATTTGGACTCGGAATTTGAAATTCGGGACTCGGAATTCAGAATTCGGAATTCGGAATTCGGAATTCAGAACTCGGAATTCCAAATTTGGAATTCAGAATTCAGAATTCAGAATTTGGAATTCGGAATTCGGAATTTGGAACTCGGAATTCTGAATTCTGAATTCCGAATTCGGAACTTGATATTCGGAATTTGAAATTTGAAATTTGAAATTCTGGAATCGGAAGTCGGAATTCGGAATTCGGTATTCATAATTTGGAATTCGGAATTCGGAATTCGGAACTCGGAATTCGAAATTCGGAAATCAGAATTCCGAATTCCGAATTCGGAACTCAGAATTCCGAATTCCGAATTCCGAATTCCGAATTCCAAATTCCGAATTCCGAATTCAGAATTCAGAATTCGGAAAGCGGAATTCAGAACTCGGAACTCGGAATTCCGAATTCGGATCTCGGAACTCGGCATTCGGAATTCAGAATTTGAAATTTGAAATTCTGGACTCGGAACTCAGAATTCGGACTCGGAATTTGAAATTCGGGAATCGGAAGTCGGAAGTCGGAATTCGGTATTCATAATTTGGAATTCGGAATTCGGAATTCGGAATTCGGAACTCAGAATTTGAAATTCGGAAATCAGAATTCAGAATTCGGAATTCGGAATTCGGAATTCAGAACTCGGAATTCCGAATTCGGAATTCAGAATTCAGAATTCAGAATTTGGAATTCGGAATTCGGAATTTGGAACTCGGAGTTCTGAATTCTGAATTCCGAATTCGGAACTTGATATTCGGAATTTGAAATTTGAAATTTGAAATTCTGGAATCGGAAGTCGGAATTCGAAACTCAGAATTCGGAATTCGGACGTCGGAACTCGGAACTTGATATTCGGAATTGGGTACTCGGAACTCGGAATTTGGAATTTGGAATTTGGAATTTGGAATTCGGAATTCGGAATTCGGGGCCCCGGAACTCGGAACTCGAAATTCGAAATTCGAAATTCAAAATTTGAAATTCAGAAATCAGAATTTGGAATTGTGGACTCGGAACTCGGAATTCAGAATTCGGTATTCGGAACTTGATATTCGGAATTCGGAACTTGGAATTCGGAATTCTGAATTCGGAACTCGGAACTCGGAATTCGGAATTCGGAATTCGGAACTCTGAATTCCGAATTCCGAATTCAGAATTCAGAATTCCGAACTTGATATTCGGAATTTGAAATTTGAAATTTGAAATTGTGGACTCGGAACTCAGAATTCGGACCCGGAATTTGAAATTCGGGACTCGGAATTCGGAATTCGGAACTTGATATGTGGAATTCGGAATTCGGAATTCGGAATTCGGAATTCGGAATTCGGAATTCGGAATTCGGAATTGTGGACTCGGAACTCGGAATTCGGACTCGGAATTTGAAATCCGGGACTCGGAATTCGGAATTCGGAACTTGATATGTGGAATTCGGAATTCGGAATTCGGAATTCGGAATTCGGAATTCGGAATTCGGAATTCGGAATTGTGGACTCGGAACTCGGAATTCGGACTCGGAATTTGAAATCCGGGACTTGGCACTGGGAATTTGGAATTTGGAACTCAGAACTCGGAATTCAGAATTCGGTATTCGGAACTTGATATTCGGAATTTGAAATTTGAAATTTGAAATGGTGGACTCGGACCTCGGAATTTGGAACTTGGAACTCGGAACTCGGAACTCGGAATGCGAAATTCGAAATTTGAAATTCAGAAATTGTAATTCGGAATTTGAAATTTGAAATTCTGGACTCGGAACTCAGAATTTGGACTCGGAATTTGAAATTCGGGACTCGGAATTCGGAATTCGGAAATCGGAACTCAGAACTCGGAATTCCGAATTCGGAATTCAGAATTCAGAATTCAGAATTTGGAATTCGGAATTTGGAACTTGGAACTCGGAACTCGGAATTCAGAATTCAGAACTCGGAATTCAGAATTTGGAATTCGGAATTCGGAATTCAGAACTCAGACTCGGAACTCGGAACTCGGAACTCGGAATTCAGAATTCCGAATTCGGATCTCGGAACTCGGAACTCGGAATTCGGAATTTGAAATTTGAAATTTGAAATTCTGGACTCGGAACTCAGAATTCGGACCCGGAATTTGAAATTCGGGACTCGGAATTCGGAATTCGGAACTTGATATGTGGAATTCGGAATTCGGAATTCGGAATTCGGAATTCGGAATTCGGAATTCGGAATTCGGAATTGTGGACTCGGAACTCGGAATTCAGACTCGGAATTTGAAATCCGGGACTTGGCACTGGGAATTTGGAATTTGGAACTCAGAACTCGGAATTCAGAATTCGGTATTCGGAACTTGATATTCGGAATTTGAAATTTGAAATTTGAAATGGTGGACTCGGAACTCGGAATTTGGAACTTGGAACTCGGAACTCGGAACTCGGAATGCGAAATTCGAAATTTGAAATTCAGAAATTGTAATTCGGAATTTGAAATTTGAAATTCTGGACTCGGAACTCAGAATTTGGACTCGGAATTTGAAATTCGGGACTCGGAATTCGGAATTCGGAAATCGGAACTCAGAACTCGGAATTCCGAATTCGGAATTCAGAATTCAGAATTCAGAATTTGGAATTCGGAATTCGGAATTTGGAACTCGGAGTTCTGAATTCTGAATTCCGAATTCGGAACTTGATATTCGGAATTTGAAATTTGAAATTTGAAATTCTGGAATCGGAAGTCGGAATTCGAAACTCAGAATTCGGAATTCGGACGTCGGAAGTCGGAACTTGATATTCGGAATTCGGCACTCGGAACTCGGAATTTGGAATTTGGAATTTGGAATTTGGAATTCGGAATTCGGGGCCCCGGAACTCGGAACTCGAAATTCGAAATTCAAAATTCAAAATTTGAAATTCAGAAATCAGAATTTGGAATTGTGGACTCGGAACTCGGAATTCAGAATTCGGTATTCGGAACTTGATATTCGGAATTCGGAACTTGGAATTCGGAATTCTGAATTCGGAACTCGGAATTCGGAATTCGGAATTCGGAACTCCGAATTCCGAATTCCGAATTCAGAATTCAGAATTCCGAACTTGATATTCGGAATTTGAAATTTGAAATTTGAAATTGTGGACTCGGAACTCAGAATTTGGACTCGGAATTTGAAATTCGGGACTCGGAATTCGGAATTCGGAATTCGGAAATCGGAACTCAGAACTCGGAATTCAGAATTCAGAATTCAGAACTCGGAATTCAGAATTCGGAATTCGGAATTCGGAATTCAGAACTCAGACTCGGAACTCGGAACTCGGAACTCGGAACTCGGAATTCAGAATTCCGAATTCGGATCTCGGAACTCGGAATTCGGAATTTGAAATTTGAAATTTGAAATTCTGGACTCGGAACTCAGAATTCGGACCCGGAATTTGAAATTCGGGACTCGGAATTCGGAATTCGGAACTTGATATGTGGAATTCGGAATTCGGAATTCGGAATTCGGAATTCGGAATTCGGAATTCGGAATTCGGAATTGTGGACTCGGAACTCGGAATTCGGACTCGGAATTTGAAATCCGGGACTTGGCACTGGGAATTTGGAATTTGGAACTCAGAACTCGGAATTCAGAATTCGGTATTCGGAACTTGATATTCGGAATTTGAAATTTGAAATTTGAAATGGTGGACTCGGAACTCGGAATTTGGAACTTGGAACTCGGAACTCGGAACTCGGAATGCGAAATTCGAAATTTGAAATTCAGAAATTGTAATTCGGAATTTGAAATTTGAAATTCTGGACTCGGAACTCAGAATTTGGACTCGGAATTTGAAATTCGGGACTCGGAATTCGGAATTCGGAAATCGGAACTCAGAACTCGGAATTCAGAATTCGGAATTTGGAATTCAGAACTCAGACTCGGAACTCGGAACTCGGAACTCGGAACTTGGAATTCAGAATTCCGAATTCGGATCTCGGAACTCAGAACTCGGAACTCGGAATTCGGAATTCGGAATTCGAAATTTGAAATTCTGGACTTGGAACTCGGAATTCGGAATTTGGAATTCGGAATTTGGAATTCGGAATACGGAACTCGGAATTCAGAATTCAAAATTTGAAATTCTGGACTTGGAACTTGGAATTCGGACTCGGAATTTGAAATTCGGGACTCGGAATTCGGAATTCAGAAATTGGAATTTGGAATTTGGAATTTGAAATTTGAAATTCTGGACTCGGAACTCGGAATTCGGAATTCGGAATTCGGAATTCAGAATTGTGGACTCGGAACTCGGAATTCGGACTCGGAATTTGAAATCCGGGACTCGGCACTGGGAATTCGGAATTTGGAACTCAGAACTCGGAATTCAGAATTCGGTATTCGGAACTTGATATTCGGAATTCGGAACTTGGAATTCGGAATTCGGAATTCGGAATTTGAAATTTGAAATTCTGGACTTGGAACTCGGAATTCGGAATTTCGAATTCGGAATTCGGAATTCGGAATTCGGAACTCGGAATTCGGAATTCAGAATTCAAATATTTCAAATTCTGGACTTGGAACTTGGAATTCGGACTCGGAATTTGAAATTTGGGACTCGGAATTCGGAATTCAGAAATTGGAATTTGGAATTTGGAATTTGGAATTCGGAATTTGAAATTTGAAATTCTGGACTCGGAACTCGGAATTTGGAATTTGGAATTTGGAATTCAGAATTTGAAATTTGAAATTCTGGACTCGGAACTCGGAATTTGGAATTTGGAGTTCAGAATTCAGAATTCTGAATTCGGAACTCGGAATTCGAAATTTGGAAATCAGAATTCGGAATTTGGAATTCTGAATTCGGAACTCGGAATTCGGAATTCGGAATTCGGAACTCGGAATTCCGAATTCCGAATTCAGAATTCCGAACTTGATATTCGGAATTTGAAATTTGAAATTTGAAATTGTGGCCTCGGAATTCAGAATTCGGAATTCGGAATTCGGAATTCAGAACTCAGACTCGGAACTCGGAACTCGGAACTCGGAACTCGGAATTCAGAATTCCGAATTCGGATCTCGGAACTCGGAATTCGGAATTTGAAATTTGAAATTTGAAATTCTGGACTCGGAACTCAGAATTCGGACCCGGAATTTGAAATTCGGGACTCGGAATTCGGAATTCGGAACTTGATATGTGGAATTCGGAATTCGGAATTCGGAATTCGGAATTCGGAATTCGGAATTCGGAATTCGGAATTGTGGACTCGGAACTCGGAATTCGGACTCGGAATTTGAAATCCGGGACTTGGCACTGGGAATTTGGAATTTGGAACTCAGAACTCGGAATTCAGAATTCGGTATTCGGAACTTGATATTCGGAATTTGAAATTTGAAATTTGAAATGGTGGACTCGGAACTCGGAATTTGGAACTTGGAACTCGGAACTCGGAACTCGGAATGCGAAATTCGAAATTTGAAATTCAGAAATTGTAATTCGGAATTTGAAATTTGAAATTCTGGACTCGGAACTCAGAATTTGGACTCGGAATTTGAAATTCGGGACTCGGAATTCGGAATTCGGAAATCGGAACTCAGAACTCGGAATTCAGAATTCGGAATTTGGAATTCAGAACTCAGACTCGGAACTCGGAACTCGGAACTCGGAACTTGGAATTCAGAATTCCGAATTCGGATCTCGGAACTCAGAACTCGGAACTCGGAATTCGGAATTCGGAATTCGAAATTTGAAATTCTGGACTTGGAACTCGGAATTCGGAATTTGGAATTCGGAATTTGGAATTCGGAATACGGAACTCGGAATTCAGAATTCAAAATTTGAAATTCTGGACTTGGAACTTGGAATTCGGACTCGGAATTTGAAATTCGGGACTCGGAATTCGGAATTCAGAAATTGGAATTTGGAATTTGGAATTTGAAATTTGAAATTCTGGACTCGGAACTCGGAATTCGGAATTCGGAATTCGGAATTCAGAATTGTGGACTCGGAACTCGGAATTCGGACTCGGAATTTGAAATCCGGGACTCGGCACTGGGAATTCGGAATTTGGAACTCAGAACTCGGAATTCAGAATTCGGTATTCGGAACTTGATATTCGGAATTCGGAACTTGGAATTCGGAATTCGGAATTCGGAATTTGAAATTTGAAATTCTGGACTTGGAACTCGGAATTCGGAATTTCGAATTCGGAATTCGGAATTCGGAATTCGGAACTCGGAATTCGGAATTCAGAATTCAAATATTTGAAATTCTGGACTTGGAACTTGGAATTCGGACTCGGAATTTGAAATTTGGGACTCGGAATTCGGAATTCAGAAATTGGAATTTGGAATTTGGAATTCGGAATTCGGAATTTGAAATTTGAAATTCTGGACTCGGAACTCGGAATTTGGAATTTGGAATTTGGAATTCAGAATTTGAAATTTGAAATTCTGGACTCGGAACTCGGAATTTGGAATTTGGAGTTCAGAATTCAGAATTCTGAATTCGGAACTCGGAATTCGAAATTTGGAAATCAGAATTCGGAATTTGGAATTCTGAATTCGGAACTCGGAATTCGGAATTCGGAATTCGGAACTCGGAATTCCGAATTCCGAATTCAGAATTCCGAACTTGATATTCGGAATTTGAAATTTGAAATTTGAAATTGTGGCCTCGGAATTCAGAATTCGGAATTCGGAATTCGGAATTCAGAACTCAGACTCGGAACTCGGAACTCGGAACTCGGAACTCGGAATTCAGAACTCGGAACTCAGAATTCTGAATTCAGATCTCGGAACTCGGCATTCGGAATTCGGAATTTGAAATTTGAAATTCTGGACTCGGAACTCAGAATTCGGACTCGGAATTTGAAATCCGGGACTCGGCACTGGGAATTCGGAATTTGCAACTCAGAACTCGGAATTCAGAATTCGGAAATTGGAATTTGGAAATCAGAATTCAGAATTCGGAATTCGGAATTCGGAATTCGGAACTCGGAATTCGGAATTCGGAACTCGGAACTCAGAATTCCGAATTCAGAATTCCGAATTCAGAATTCCGAACTTGATATTCGGAATTTGAAATTTGAAATTTGAAATTGTGGACTCGGAACTCAGAATTTGGACTCGGAATTTGAAATTCGGGACTCGGAATTCGGAATTCGGAAATCGGAACTCAGAACTCGGAATTCAGAATTCAGAACTCGGAATTCAGAATCCGGAATTCGGAATTCGGAATTCAGAACTCAGACTCGGAACTCGGAACTCGGAACTCGGAACTCGGAATTCAGAATTCCGAATTCGGATCTCGGAACTCGGAACTCGGAACTCGGAACTCGGAATTCGGAATTTGAAATTTGAAATTTGAAATTCTGGACTCGGAACTCAGAATTCGGACTCGGAATTTGAAATTCGGGACTCGGAATTCGGAATTCGGAACTTGATATGTGGAATTCGGAATTCGGAACTCGGAATTCGAAATTCGGAAATCAGAATTCGGAATTCGGAACTCGGAATTCCGAATTCAGAATTCAGAATTCAGAATTCAGAATTCAGAATTCAGAATTCAGAATTCAGAATTCAGAATTCAGAATTCAGAATTCGGAATTCAGAATTTAGAACTCGGAACTCAGAATTCCGAATTCGGATCTCGGAACTCGGCATTCGGAATTCGGAATTTGAAATTTGAAATTCTGGACTCGGAACTCAGAATTCGGACTCGGAATTTGAAATTCGGGAATCGGAAGTCGAAAGTCGGAATTCGGTATTCATAATTTGGAATTCGGAATTCGAAACTCAGAATTCGGAATTCGGATGTCGGAACTCAGAACTTGATATTCGGAATTCGGCACTCGGAACTCGGAATTCGGAATTCGGAACTCGGAATTCGGAATTCAGAATTCAAATATTTGAAATTCTGGACTTGGAACTTGGAATTCGGACTCGGAATTTGAAATTCGGGACTCGGAATTCGGAATTCAGAAATTGGAATTTGGAATTTGGAATTTGAAATTTGAAATTCTGGACTCGGAACTCGGAATTTGAAATCCGGGACTCGGCACTGGGAATTCGGAATTTGGAACTCAGAACTCGGAATTCAGAATTCGGTATTCGGAACTTGATATTCGGAATTCGGAACTTGGAATTCGGAATTCGGAATTCGGAATTTGAAATTTGAAATTCTGGACTTGGAACTCGGAATTCGGAATTTCGAATTCGGAATTCGGAATTCGGAATTCGGAACTCGGAATTCGGAATTCAGAATTCAAATATTTGAAATTCTGGACTTGGAACTTGGAATTCGGACTCGGAATTTGAAATTCGGGACTCGGAATTCGGAATTCAGAAATTGGAATTTGGAATTTGGAATTTGGAATTCGGAATTTGAAATTTGAAATTCTGGACTCGGAACTCGGAATTTGGAATTTGGAATTTGGAATTCAGAATTTGAAATTTGAAATTCTGGACTCGGAACTCGGAATTTGGAATTTGGAGTTCAGAATTCAGAATTCTGAATTCGGAACTCGGAATTCGAAATTTGGAAATCAGAATTCGGAATTTGGAATTCTGAATTCGGAACTCGGAATTCGGAATTCGGAATTCAGAATTCGGAACTCGGAATTCCGAATTCCGAATTCAGAATTCCGAACTTGATATTCGGAATTTGAAATTTGAAATTTGAAATTGTGGCCTCGGAATTCAGAATTCGGAATTCGGAATTCGGAATTCAGAACTCAGACTCGGAACTCGGAACTCGGAACTCGGAACTCGGAATTCAGAACTCGGAACTCAGAATTCTGAATTCAGATCTCGGAACTCGGCATTCGGAATTCGGAATTTGAAATTTGAAATTCTGGACTCGGAACTCAGAATTCGGACTCGGAATTTGAAATTCGGGAATCGGAAGTCGGAAGTCGGAATTCGGTATTCATAATTTGGAATTCGGAATTCGGAATTCGAAACTCAGAATTTGGAATTCGGACGTCGGAAATCGGAACTTGATATTCGGAATTTGGCACTCGGAACTCGGAATTTGGAATTTGGAATTTGGAATTTGGAATTCGGAATTCGGAATTCGGAATTCGGAACTCGGAATTCGGAATTCGGAACTCGGAACTCAGAATTCCGAATTCAGAATTCCGAATTCAGAATTCCGAACTTGATATTCGGAATTTGAAATTTGAAATTTGAAATTGTGGACTCGGAACTCAGAATTTGGACTCGGAATTTGAAATTCGGGACTCGGAATTCGGAATTCGGAAATCGGAACTCAGAACTCGGAATTCAGAATTCAGAACTCGGAATTCAGAATCCGGAATTCGGAATTCGGAATTCAGAACTCAGACTCGGAACTCGGAACTCGGAACTCGGAACTCGGAATTCAGAATTCCGAATTCGGATCTCGGAACTCGGAACTCGGAACTCGGAATTCGGAATTTGAAATTTGAAATTTGAAATTCTGGACTCGGAACTCAGAATTCGGACTCGGAATTTGAAATTCGGGACTCGGAATTCGGAATTCGGAACTTGATATGTGGAATTCGGAATTCGGAACTCGGAATTCGAAATTCGGAAATCAGAATTCGGAATTCGGAACTCGGAATTCCGAATTCAGAATTCAGAATTCAGAATTCAGAATTCAGAATTCAGAATTCAGAATTCAGAATTCAGAATTCAGAATTCGGAATTCGGAATTCAGAACTCGGAACTCAGAATTCCGAATTCGGATCTCGGAACTCGGCATTCGGAATTCGGAATTTGAAATTTGAAATTCTGGACTCGGAACTCAGAATTCGGACTCGGAATTTGAAATTCGGGAATCGGAAGTCGGAAGTCGGAATTCGGTATTCATAATTTGGAATTCGGAATTCGAAACTCAGAATTCGGAATTCGGATGTCGGAACTCAGAACTTGATATTCGGAATTCGGCACTCGGAACTCGGAATTTGGAATTTGGAATTTGGAATTCGGAATTCAGAATTTGGGGCCCCGGAACTCGGAACTCGAAATTCGAAATTCGAAATTCAAAATTGGAAATTCAGAAATCAGAATTTGGAATTGTGGACTCGGAACTCGGAATTCGAACTCGGAATTTGAAATCCGGGACTCAGCACTGGGAATTCGGAATTTGGAACTCAGAACTCGGAATTCAGAATTCGGTATTCGGAACTTGATATTCGGAATTCGGAACTTGGAATTCGGAATTCGGAATTTGGAATTTGAAATTTGAAATTCTGGACTTGGAACTCGGAATTCAGAATTTGGAATTTGGAATTTGGAATTCGGAACTCGGAACTCGGAATTCGGAATTCAGAATTCAAAATTTGAAATTCTGGACTTGGAACTTGGAATTCGGACTCGGAATTCGGAATTCGGAAATTGGAATTTGGAATTCATAATTCAGAATTCGGAACTCGGAATTCGAAATTTGGAAATCAGAATTCGGAATTCGGAATTCGGTATTCGGAACTCAGAATTCCGAATTCGGAATTCAGAATTCGGAACTTGATATTCGGAATTCGGAATTTGAAATTTGAAATTCTGGACTTGGAACTCGGAATTTGGAATTTGGAATTTGGAATTCGGAATTCGGAATACGGAACTCGGAATTCGGAATTCAGAATTCAAAATTTGAAATTCTGGACTTGGAACTTGGAATTAGGACTCGGAATTTGAAATTCGGGACTCGGAATTCGGAATTCAGAAATTGGAATTTGGAATTTGGAATTTGGAATTCGGAATTTGAAATTTGAAATTCTGGACTCGGAACTCGGAATTTGGAATTTGGAATTTGGAATTCAGAATTCAGAATTCGGAATTCGGAACTCGGAATTCGAAATTTGGAAATCAGAATTCGGAATTCGGAATTCAAAATTCAGAATTCGGAACTCGGAATTTGGACTCGGAATTTGAAATTCGGGACTCGGAATTCAGAATTCGGAATTCGGAATTCCGAATTCCGAATTCTGAATTCTGAATTCTGAATTCGGAATTCGGAATTCGGAATTCGGAATTCGGAATTTGGAACTCGGAATTCTGAATTCTGAATTCCGAATTCGGAACTTGATATTCGGAATTTGAAATTTGAAATTTGAAATTCTGGAATCGGAAGTCGGAATTCGGAATTCGGTATTCATAATTTGGAATTCAGAATTCGGAATTCGGAACTCGGAATTCGAAATTCGGAAATCAGAATTCGGTATTCGGAACTTGATATTCGGAATTTGAAATTTGAAATTTGAAATGGTGGACTCGGAACTCGGAATTTGGAACTTGGAACTCGGAACTCGGAACTCGGAATGCGAAATTCGAAATTTGAAATTCAGAAATTGTAATTCGGAATTTGAAATTTGAAATTCTGGACTCGGAACTCAGAATTTGGACTCGGAATTTGAAATTCGGGACTCGGAATTCGGAATTCGGAAATCGGAACTCAGAACTCGGAATTCAGAATTCGGAATTTGGAATTCAGAACTCAGACTCGGAACTCGGAACTCGGAACTCGGAACTTGGAATTCAGAATTCCGAATTCGGATCTCGGAACTCAGAACTCGGAACTCGGAATTCGGAATTCGGAATTCGAAATTTGAAATTCTGGACTTGGAACTCGGAATTCGGAATTTGGAATTCGGAATTTGGAATTCGGAATACGGAACTCGGAATTCAGAATTCAAAATTTGAAATTCTGGACTTGGAACTTGGAATTCGGACTCGGAATTTGAAATTCGGGACTCGGAATTCGGAATTCAGAAATTGGAATTTGGAATTTGGAATTTGAAATTTGAAATTCTGGACTCGGAACTCGGAATTCGGAATTCGGAATTCGGAATTCAGAATTGTGGACTCGGAACTCGGAATTCGGACTCGGAATTTGAAATCCGGGACTCGGCACTGGGAATTCGGAATTTGGAACTCAGAACTCGGAATTCAGAATTCGGTATTCGGAACTTGATATTCGGAATTCGGAACTTGGAATTCGGAATTCGGAATTCGGAATTTGAAATTTGAAATTCTGGACTTGGAACTCGGAATTCGGAATTTCGAATTCGGAATTCGGAATTCGGAATTCGGAACTCGGAATTCGGAATTCAGAATTCAAATATTTGAAATTCTGGACTTGGAACTTGGAATTCGGACTCGGAATTTGAAATTTGGGACTCGGAATTCGGAATTCAGAAATTGGAATTTGGAATTTGGAATTTGGAATTCGGAATTTGAAATTTGAAATTCTGGACTCGGAACTCGGAATTTGGAATTTGGAATTTGGAATTCAGAATTTGAAATTTGAAATTCTGGACTCGGAACTCGGAATTTGGAATTTGGAGTTCAGAATTCAGAATTCTGAATTCGGAACTCGGAATTCGAAATTTGGAAATCAGAATTCGGAATTTGGAATTCTGAATTCGGAACTCGGAATTCGGAATTCGGAATTCGGAACTCGGAATTCCGAATTCCGAATTCAGAATTCCGAACTTGATATTCGGAATTTGAAATTTGAAATTTGAAATTGTGGCCTCGGAATTCAGAATTCGGAATTCGGAATTCGGAATTCAGAACTCAGACTCGGAACTCGGAACTCGGAACTCGGAACTCGGAATTCAGAACTCGGAACTCAGAATTCTGAATTCAGATCTCGGAACTCGGCATTCGGAATTCGGAATTTGAAATTTGAAATTCTGGACTCGGAACTCAGAATTCGGACTCGGAATTTGAAATCCGGGACTCGGCACTGGGAATTCGGAATTTGCAACTCAGAACTCGGAATTCAGAATTCGGAAATTGGAATTTGGAAATCAGAATTCAGAATTCGGAATTCGGAATTCGGAATTCGGAACTCGGAATTCGGAATTCGGAACTCGGAACTCAGAATTCCGAATTCAGAATTCCGAATTCAGAATTCCGAACTTGATATTCGGAATTTGAAATTTGAAATTTGAAATTGTGGACTCGGAACTCAGAATTTGGACTCGGAATTTGAAATTCGGGACTCGGAATTCGGAATTCGGAAATCGGAACTCAGAACTCGGAATTCAGAATTCAGAACTCGGAATTCAGAATCCGGAATTCGGAATTCGGAATTCAGAACTCAGACTCGGAACTCGGAACTCGGAACTCGGAACTCGGAATTCAGAATTCCGAATTCGGATCTCGGAACTCGGAACTCGGAACTCGGAACTCGGAATTCGGAATTTGAAATTTGAAATTTGAAATTCTGGACTCGGAACTCAGAATTCGGACTCGGAATTTGAAATTCGGGACTCGGAATTCGGAATTCGGAACTTGATATGTGGAATTCGGAATTCGGAACTCGGAATTCGAAATTCGGAAATCAGAATTCGGAATTCGGAACTCGGAATTCCGAATTCAGAATTCAGAATTCAGAATTCAGAATTCAGAATTCAGAATTCAGAATTCAGAATTCAGAATTCAGAATTCAGAATTCGGAATTCAGAATTTAGAACTCGGAACTCAGAATTCCGAATTCGGATCTCGGAACTCGGCATTCGGAATTCGGAATTTGAAATTTGAAATTCTGGACTCGGAACTCAGAATTCGGACTCGGAATTTGAAATTCGGGAATCGGAAGTCGAAAGTCGGAATTCGGTATTCATAATTTGGAATTCGGAATTCGAAACTCAGAATTCGGAATTCGGATGTCGGAACTCAGAACTTGATATTCGGAATTCGGCACTCGGAACTCGGAATTCGGAATTCGGAACTCGGAATTCGGAATTCAGAATTCAAATATTTGAAATTCTGGACTTGGAACTTGGAATTCGGACTCGGAATTTGAAATTCGGGACTCGGAATTCGGAATTCAGAAATTGGAATTTGGAATTTGGAATTTGAAATTTGAAATTCTGGACTCGGAACTCGGAATTTGAAATCCGGGACTCGGCACTGGGAATTCGGAATTTGGAACTCAGAACTCGGAATTCAGAATTCGGTATTCGGAACTTGATATTCGGAATTCGGAACTTGGAATTCGGAATTCGGAATTCGGAATTTGAAATTTGAAATTCTGGACTTGGAACTCGGAATTCGGAATTTCGAATTCGGAATTCGGAATTCGGAATTCGGAACTCGGAATTCGGAATTCAGAATTCAAATATTTGAAATTCTGGACTTGGAACTTGGAATTCGGACTCGGAATTTGAAATTCGGGACTCGGAATTCGGAATTCAGAAATTGGAATTTGGAATTTGGAATTTGGAATTCGGAATTTGAAATTTGAAATTCTGGACTCGGAACTCGGAATTTGGAATTTGGAATTTGGAATTCAGAATTTGAAATTTGAAATTCTGGACTCGGAACTCGGAATTTGGAATTTGGAGTTCAGAATTCAGAATTCTGAATTCGGAACTCGGAATTCGAAATTTGGAAATCAGAATTCGGAATTTGGAATTCTGAATTCGGAACTCGGAATTCGGAATTCGGAATTCAGAATTCGGAACTCGGAATTCCGAATTCCGAATTCAGAATTCCGAACTTGATATTCGGAATTTGAAATTTGAAATTTGAAATTGTGGCCTCGGAATTCAGAATTCGGAATTCGGAATTCGGAATTCAGAACTCAGACTCGGAACTCGGAACTCGGAACTCGGAACTCGGAATTCAGAACTCGGAACTCAGAATTCTGAATTCAGATCTCGGAACTCGGCATTCGGAATTCGGAATTTGAAATTTGAAATTCTGGACTCGGAACTCAGAATTCGGACTCGGAATTTGAAATTCGGGAATCGGAAGTCGGAAGTCGGAATTCGGTATTCATAATTTGGAATTCGGAATTCGGAATTCGAAACTCAGAATTTGGAATTCGGACGTCGGAAATCGGAACTTGATATTCGGAATTTGGCACTCGGAACTCGGAATTTGGAATTTGGAATTTGGAATTTGGAATTCGGAATTCGGAATTCGGAATTCGGAACTCGGAATTCGGAATTCGGAACTCGGAACTCAGAATTCCGAATTCAGAATTCCGAATTCAGAATTCCGAACTTGATATTCGGAATTTGAAATTTGAAATTTGAAATTGTGGACTCGGAACTCAGAATTTGGACTCGGAATTTGAAATTCGGGACTCGGAATTCGGAATTCGGAAATCGGAACTCAGAACTCGGAATTCAGAATTCAGAACTCGGAATTCAGAATCCGGAATTCGGAATTCGGAATTCAGAACTCAGACTCGGAACTCGGAACTCGGAACTCGGAACTCGGAATTCAGAATTCCGAATTCGGATCTCGGAACTCGGAACTCGGAACTCGGAATTCGGAATTTGAAATTTGAAATTTGAAATTCTGGACTCGGAACTCAGAATTCGGACTCGGAATTTGAAATTCGGGACTCGGAATTCGGAATTCGGAACTTGATATGTGGAATTCGGAATTCGGAACTCGGAATTCGAAATTCGGAAATCAGAATTCGGAATTCGGAACTCGGAATTCCGAATTCAGAATTCAGAATTCAGAATTCAGAATTCAGAATTCAGAATTCAGAATTCAGAATTCAGAATTCAGAATTCAGAATTCGGAATTCGGAATTCAGAACTCGGAACTCAGAATTCCGAATTCGGATCTCGGAACTCGGCATTCGGAATTCGGAATTTGAAATTTGAAATTCTGGACTCGGAACTCAGAATTCGGACTCGGAATTTGAAATTCGGGAATCGGAAGTCGGAAGTCGGAATTCGGTATTCATAATTTGGAATTCGGAATTCGAAACTCAGAATTCGGAATTCGGATGTCGGAACTCAGAACTTGATATTCGGAATTCGGCACTCGGAACTCGGAATTTGGAATTTGGAATTTGGAATTCGGAATTCAGAATTTGGGGCCCCGGAACTCGGAACTCGAAATTCGAAATTCGAAATTCAAAATTGGAAATTCAGAAATCAGAATTTGGAATTGTGGACTCGGAACTCGGAATTCGAACTCGGAATTTGAAATCCGGGACTCAGCACTGGGAATTCGGAATTTGGAACTCAGAACTCGGAATTCAGAATTCGGTATTCGGAACTTGATATTCGGAATTCGGAACTTGGAATTCGGAATTCGGAATTTGGAATTTGAAATTTGAAATTCTGGACTTGGAACTCGGAATTCAGAATTTGGAATTTGGAATTTGGAATTCGGAACTCGGAACTCGGAATTCGGAATTCAGAATTCAAAATTTGAAATTCTGGACTTGGAACTTGGAATTCGGACTCGGAATTCGGAATTCGGAAATTGGAATTTGGAATTCATAATTCAGAATTCGGAACTCGGAATTCGAAATTTGGAAATCAGAATTCGGAATTCGGAATTCGGTATTCGGAACTCAGAATTCCGAATTCGGAATTCAGAATTCGGAACTTGATATTCGGAATTCGGAATTTGAAATTTGAAATTCTGGACTTGGAACTCGGAATTTGGAATTTGGAATTTGGAATTCGGAATTCGGAATACGGAACTCGGAATTCGGAATTCAGAATTCAAAATTTGAAATTCTGGACTTGGAACTTGGAATTAGGACTCGGAATTTGAAATTCGGGACTCGGAATTCGGAATTCAGAAATTGGAATTTGGAATTTGGAATTTGGAATTCGGAATTTGAAATTTGAAATTCTGGACTCGGAACTCGGAATTTGGAATTTGGAATTTGGAATTCAGAATTCAGAATTCGGAATTCGGAACTCGGAATTCGAAATTTGG
Organism: Arizona elegans; assembly: GCA_022577455.1. Taxonomy (NCBI): domain Eukaryota; kingdom Metazoa; phylum Chordata; class Lepidosauria; order Squamata; family Colubridae; genus Arizona; species Arizona elegans. The sequence continues at coordinate 2,473,253 of JAKOOJ010000026.1, forward strand.
AAATCAGAATTCGGAATTCGGAATTCAAAATTCAGAATTCGGAACTCGGAATTTGGACTCGGAATTTGAAATTCGGGACTCGGAATTCAGAATTCGGAATTCGGAATTCGGAATTCCGAATTCCGAATTCTGAATTCTGAATTCTGAATTCGGAATTCGGAATTCGGAATTCGGAATTCGGAATTTGGAACTCGGAATTCTGAATTCTGAATTCCGAATTCGGAACTTGATATTCGGAATTTGAAATTTGAAATTTGAAATTCTGGAATCGGAAGTCGGAATTCGGAATTCGGTATTCATAATTTGGAATTCAGAATTCGGAATTCGGAACTCGGAATTCGAAATTCGGAAATCAGAATTCGGTATTCGGAACTTGATATTCGGAATTTGAAATTTGAAATTTGAAATGGTGGACTCGGAACTCGGAATTTGGAACTTGGAACTCGGAACTCGGAACTCGGAATGCGAAATTCGAAATTTGAAATTCAGAAATTGTAATTCGGAATTTGAAATTTGAAATTCTGGACTCGGAACTCAGAATTTGGACTCGGAATTTGAAATTCGGGACTCGGAATTCGGAATTCGGAAATCGGAACTCAGAACTCGGAATTCAGAATTCGGAATTTGGAATTCAGAACTCAGACTCGGAACTCGGAACTCGGAACTCGGAACTTGGAATTCAGAATTCCGAATTCGGATCTCGGAACTCAGAACTCGGAACTCGGAATTCGGAATTCGGAATTCGAAATTTGAAATTCTGGACTTGGAACTCGGAATTCGGAATTTGGAATTCGGAATTTGGAATTCGGAATACGGAACTCGGAATTCAGAATTCAAAATTTGAAATTCTGGACTTGGAACTTGGAATTCGGACTCGGAATTTGAAATTCGGGACTCGGAATTCGGAATTCAGAAATTGGAATTTGGAATTTGGAATTTGAAATTTGAAATTCTGGACTCGGAACTCGGAATTCGGAATTCGGAATTCGGAATTCAGAATTGTGGACTCGGAAGTCGGAATTCGGACTCGGAATTTGAAATCCGGGACTCGGCACTGGGAATTCGGAATTTGGAACTCAGAACTCGGAATTCAGAATTCGGTATTCGGAACTTGATATTCGGAATTCGGAACTTGGAATTCGGAATTCGGAATTCGGAATTTGAAATTTGAAATTCTGGACTTGGAACTCGGAATTCGGAATTTCGAATTCGGAATTCGGAATTCGGAATTCGGAACTCGGAATTCGGAATTCAGAATTCAAATATTTGAAATTCTGGACTTGGAACTTGGAATTCGGACTCGGAATTTGAAATTTGGGACTCGGAATTCGGAATTCAGAAATTGGAATTTGGAATTTGGAATTTGGAATTCGGAATTTGAAATTTGAAATTCTGGACTCGGAACTCGGAATTTGGAATTTGGAATTTGGAATTCAGAATTTGAAATTTGAAATTCTGGACTCGGAACTCGGAATTTGGAATTTGGAGTTCAGAATTCAGAATTCTGAATTCGGAACTCGGAATTCGAAATTTGGAAATCAGAATTCGGAATTTGGAATTCTGAATTCGGAACTCGGAATTCGGAATTCGGAATTCGGAACTCGGAATTCCGAATTCCGAATTCAGAATTCCGAACTTGATATTCGGAATTTGAAATTTGAAATTTGAAATTGTGGCCTCGGAATTCAGAATTCGGAATTCGGAATTCGGAATTCAGAACTCAGACTCGGAACTCGGAACTCGGAACTCGGAACTCGGAATTCAGAATTCCGAATTCGGATCTCGGAACTCGGAATTCGGAATTTGAAATTTGAAATTTGAAATTCTGGACTCGGAACTCAGAATTCGGACCCGGAATTTGAAATTCGGGACTCGGAATTCGGAATTCGGAACTTGATATGTGGAATTCGGAATTCGGAATTCGGAATTCGGAATTCGGAATTCGGAATTCGGAATTCGGAATTGTGGACTCGGAACTCGGAATTCGGACTCGGAATTTGAAATCCGGGACTTGGCACTGGGAATTTGGAATTTGGAACTCAGAACTCGGAATTCAGAATTCGGTATTCGGAACTTGATATTCGGAATTTGAAATTTGAAATTTGAAATGGTGGACTCGGAACTCGGAATTTGGAACTTGGAACTCGGAACTCGGAACTCGGAATGCGAAATTCGAAATTTGAAATTCAGAAATTGTAATTCGGAATTTGAAATTTGAAATTCTGGACTCGGAACTCAGAATTTGGACTCGGAATTTGAAATTCGGGACTCGGAATTCGGAATTCGGAAATCGGAACTCAGAACTCGGAATTCAGAATTCGGAATTTGGAATTCAGAACTCAGACTCGGAACTCGGAACTCGGAACTCGGAACTTGGAATTCAGAATTCCGAATTCGGATCTCGGAACTCAGAACTCGGAACTCGGAATTCGGAATTCGGAATTCGAAATTTGAAATTCTGGACTTGGAACTCGGAATTCGGAATTTGGAATTCGGAATTTGGAATTCGGAATACGGAACTCGGAATTCAGAATTCAAAATTTGAAATTCTGGACTTGGAACTTGGAATTCGGACTCGGAATTTGAAATTCGGGACTCGGAATTCGGAATTCAGAAATTGGAATTTGGAATTTGGAATTTGAAATTTGAAATTCTGGACTCGGAACTCGGAATTCGGAATTCGGAATTCGGAATTCAGAATTGTGGACTCGGAACTCGGAATTCGGACTCGGAATTTGAAATCCGGGACTCGGCACTGGGAATTCGGAATTTGGAACTCAGAACTCGGAATTCAGAATTCGGTATTCGGAACTTGATATTCGGAATTCGGAACTTGGAATTCGGAATTCGGAATTCGGAATTTGAAATTTGAAATTCTGGACTTGGAACTCGGAATTCGGAATTTCGAATTCGGAATTCGGAATTCGGAATTCGGAACTCGGAATTCGGAATTCAGAATTCAAATATTTGAAATTCTGGACTTGGAACTTGGAATTCGGACTCGGAATTTGAAATTTGGGACTCGGAATTCGGAATTCAGAAATTGGAATTTGGAATTTGGAATTCGGAATTCGGAATTTGAAATTTGAAATTCTGGACTCGGAACTCGGAATTTGGAATTTGGAATTTGGAATTCAGAATTTGAAATTTGAAATTCTGGACTCGGAACTCGGAATTTGGAATTTGGAGTTCAGAATTCAGAATTCTGAATTCGGAACTCGGAATTCGAAATTTGGAAATCAGAATTCGGAATTTGGAATTCTGAATTCGGAACTCGGAATTCGGAATTCGGAATTCGGAACTCGGAATTCCGAATTCCGAATTCAGAATTCCGAACTTGATATTCGGAATTTGAAATTTGAAATTTGAAATTGTGGCCTCGGAATTCAGAATTCGGAATTCGGAATTCGGAATTCAGAACTCAGACTCGGAACTCGGAACTCGGAACTCGGAACTCGGAATTCAGAACTCGGAACTCAGAATTCTGAATTCAGATCTCGGAACTCGGCATTCGGAATTCGGAATTTGAAATTTGAAATTCTGGACTCGGAACTCAGAATTCGGACTCGGAATTTGAAATCCGGGACTCGGCACTGGGAATTCGGAATTTGCAACTCAGAACTCGGAATTCAGAATTCGGAAATTGGAATTTGGAAATCAGAATTCAGAATTCGGAATTCGGAATTCGGAATTCGGAACTCGGAATTCGGAATTCGGAACTCGGAACTCAGAATTCCGAATTCAGAATTCCGAATTCAGAATTCCGAACTTGATATTCGGAATTTGAAATTTGAAATTTGAAATTGTGGACTCGGAACTCAGAATTTGGACTCGGAATTTGAAATTCGGGACTCGGAATTCGGAATTCGGAAATCGGAACTCAGAACTCGGAATTCAGAATTCAGAACTCGGAATTCAGAATCCGGAATTCGGAATTCGGAATTCAGAACTCAGACTCGGAACTCGGAACTCGGAACTCGGAACTCGGAATTCAGAATTCCGAATTCGGATCTCGGAACTCGGAACTCGGAACTCGGAACTCGGAATTCGGAATTTGAAATTTGAAATTTGAAATTCTGGACTCGGAACTCAGAATTCGGACTCGGAATTTGAAATTCGGGACTCGGAATTCGGAATTCGGAACTTGATATGTGGAATTCGGAATTCGGAACTCGGAATTCGAAATTCGGAAATCAGAATTCGGAATTCGGAACTCGGAATTCCGAATTCAGAATTCAGAATTCAGAATTCAGAATTCAGAATTCAGAATTCAGAATTCAGAATTCAGAATTCAGAATTCAGAATTCGGAATTCAGAATTTAGAACTCGGAACTCAGAATTCCGAATTCGGATCTCGGAACTCGGCATTCGGAATTCGGAATTTGAAATTTGAAATTCTGGACTCGGAACTCAGAATTCGGACTCGGAATTTGAAATTCGGGAATCGGAAGTCGAAAGTCGGAATTCGGTATTCATAATTTGGAATTCGGAATTCGAAACTCAGAATTCGGAATTCGGATGTCGGAACTCAGAACTTGATATTCGGAATTCGGCACTCGGAACTCGGAATTCGGAATTCGGAACTCGGAATTCGGAATTCAGAATTCAAATATTTGAAATTCTGGACTTGGAACTTGGAATTCGGACTCGGAATTTGAAATTCGGGACTCGGAATTCGGAATTCAGAAATTGGAATTTGGAATTTGGAATTTGAAATTTGAAATTCTGGACTCGGAACTCGGAATTTGAAATCCGGGACTCGGCACTGGGAATTCGGAATTTGGAACTCAGAACTCGGAATTCAGAATTCGGTATTCGGAACTTGATATTCGGAATTCGGAACTTGGAATTCGGAATTCGGAATTCGGAATTTGAAATTTGAAATTCTGGACTTGGAACTCGGAATTCGGAATTTCGAATTCGGAATTCGGAATTCGGAATTCGGAACTCGGAATTCGGAATTCAGAATTCAAATATTTGAAATTCTGGACTTGGAACTTGGAATTCGGACTCGGAATTTGAAATTCGGGACTCGGAATTCGGAATTCAGAAATTGGAATTTGGAATTTGGAATTTGGAATTCGGAATTTGAAATTTGAAATTCTGGACTCGGAACTCGGAATTTGGAATTTGGAATTTGGAATTCAGAATTTGAAATTTGAAATTCTGGACTCGGAACTCGGAATTTGGAATTTGGAGTTCAGAATTCAGAATTCTGAATTCGGAACTCGGAATTCGAAATTTGGAAATCAGAATTCGGAATTTGGAATTCTGAATTCGGAACTCGGAATTCGGAATTCGGAATTCAGAATTCGGAACTCGGAATTCCGAATTCCGAATTCAGAATTCCGAACTTGATATTCGGAATTTGAAATTTGAAATTTGAAATTGTGGCCTCGGAATTCAGAATTCGGAATTCGGAATTCGGAATTCAGAACTCAGACTCGGAACTCGGAACTCGGAACTCGGAACTCGGAATTCAGAACTCGGAACTCAGAATTCTGAATTCAGATCTCGGAACTCGGCATTCGGAATTCGGAATTTGAAATTTGAAATTCTGGACTCGGAACTCAGAATTCGGACTCGGAATTTGAAATTCGGGAATCGGAAGTCGGAAGTCGGAATTCGGTATTCATAATTTGGAATTCGGAATTCGGAATTCGAAACTCAGAATTTGGAATTCGGACGTCGGAAATCGGAACTTGATATTCGGAATTTGGCACTCGGAACTCGGAATTTGGAATTTGGAATTTGGAATTTGGAATTCGGAATTCGGAATTCGGAATTCGGAACTCGGAATTCGGAATTCGGAACTCGGAACTCAGAATTCCGAATTCAGAATTCCGAATTCAGAATTCCGAACTTGATATTCGGAATTTGAAATTTGAAATTTGAAATTGTGGACTCGGAACTCAGAATTTGGACTCGGAATTTGAAATTCGGGACTCGGAATTCGGAATTCGGAAATCGGAACTCAGAACTCGGAATTCAGAATTCAGAACTCGGAATTCAGAATCCGGAATTCGGAATTCGGAATTCAGAACTCAGACTCGGAACTCGGAACTCGGAACTCGGAACTCGGAATTCAGAATTCCGAATTCGGATCTCGGAACTCGGAACTCGGAACTCGGAATTCGGAATTTGAAATTTGAAATTTGAAATTCTGGACTCGGAACTCAGAATTCGGACTCGGAATTTGAAATTCGGGACTCGGAATTCGGAATTCGGAACTTGATATGTGGAATTCGGAATTCGGAACTCGGAATTCGAAATTCGGAAATCAGAATTCGGAATTCGGAACTCGGAATTCCGAATTCAGAATTCAGAATTCAGAATTCAGAATTCAGAATTCAGAATTCAGAATTCAGAATTCAGAATTCAGAATTCAGAATTCGGAATTCGGAATTCAGAACTCGGAACTCAGAATTCCGAATTCGGATCTCGGAACTCGGCATTCGGAATTCGGAATTTGAAATTTGAAATTCTGGACTCGGAACTCAGAATTCGGACTCGGAATTTGAAATTCGGGAATCGGAAGTCGGAAGTCGGAATTCGGTATTCATAATTTGGAATTCGGAATTCGAAACTCAGAATTCGGAATTCGGATGTCGGAACTCAGAACTTGATATTCGGAATTCGGCACTCGGAACTCGGAATTTGGAATTTGGAATTTGGAATTCGGAATTCAGAATTTGGGGCCCCGGAACTCGGAACTCGAAATTCGAAATTCGAAATTCAAAATTGGAAATTCAGAAATCAGAATTTGGAATTGTGGACTCGGAACTCGGAATTCGAACTCGGAATTTGAAATCCGGGACTCAGCACTGGGAATTCGGAATTTGGAACTCAGAACTCGGAATTCAGAATTCGGTATTCGGAACTTGATATTCGGAATTCGGAACTTGGAATTCGGAATTCGGAATTTGGAATTTGAAATTTGAAATTCTGGACTTGGAACTCGGAATTCAGAATTTGGAATTTGGAATTTGGAATTCGGAACTCGGAACTCGGAATTCGGAATTCAGAATTCAAAATTTGAAATTCTGGACTTGGAACTTGGAATTCGGACTCGGAATTCGGAATTCGGAAATTGGAATTTGGAATTCATAATTCAGAATTCGGAACTCGGAATTCGAAATTTGGAAATCAGAATTCGGAATTCGGAATTCGGTATTCGGAACTCAGAATTCCGAATTCGGAATTCAGAATTCGGAACTTGATATTCGGAATTCGGAATTTGAAATTTGAAATTCTGGACTTGGAACTCGGAATTTGGAATTTGGAATTTGGAATTCGGAATTCGGAATACGGAACTCGGAATTCGGAATTCAGAATTCAAAATTTGAAATTCTGGACTTGGAACTTGGAATTAGGACTCGGAATTTGAAATTCGGGACTCGGAATTCGGAATTCAGAAATTGGAATTTGGAATTTGGAATTTGGAATTCGGAATTTGAAATTTGAAATTCTGGACTCGGAACTCGGAATTTGGAATTTGGAATTTGGAATTCAGAATTCAGAATTCGGAATTCGGAACTCGGAATTCGAAATTTGGAAATCAGAATTCGGAATTCGGAATTCAAAATTCAGAATTCGGAACTCGGAATTTGGACTCGGAATTTGAAATTCGGGACTCGGAATTCAGAATTCGGAATTCGGAATTCGGAATTCCGAATTCCGAATTCTGAATTCTGAATTCGGAATTCGGAATTCGGAATTCGGAATTCGGAATTCGGAATTTGGAACTCGGAATTCTGAATTCTGAATTCCGAATTCGGAACTTGATATTCGGAATTTGAAATTTGAAATTTGAAATTCTGGAATCGGAAGTCGGAATTCGGAATTCGGTATTCATAATTTGGAATTCAGAATTCGGAATTCGGAACTCGGAATTCGAAATTCGGAAATCAGAATTCGGTATTCGGAACTTGATATTCGGAATTTGAAATTTGAAATTTGAAATGGTGGACTCGGAACTCGGAATTTGGAACTTGGAACTCGGAACTCGGAACTCGGAATGCGAAATTCGAAATTTGAAATTCAGAAATTGTAATTCGGAATTTGAAATTTGAAATTCTGGACTCGGAACTCAGAATTTGGACTCGGAATTTGAAATTCGGGACTCGGAATTCGGAATTCGGAAATCGGAACTCAGAACTCGGAATTCAGAATTCGGAATTTGGAATTCAGAACTCAGACTCGGAACTCGGAACTCGGAACTCGGAACTTGGAATTCAGAATTCCGAATTCGGATCTCGGAACTCAGAACTCGGAACTCGGAATTCGGAATTCGGAATTCGAAATTTGAAATTCTGGACTTGGAACTCGGAATTCGGAATTTGGAATTCGGAATTTGGAATTCGGAATACGGAACTCGGAATTCAGAATTCAAAATTTGAAATTCTGGACTTGGAACTTGGAATTCGGACTCGGAATTTGAAATTCGGGACTCGGAATTCGGAATTCAGAAATTGGAATTTGGAATTTGGAATTTGAAATTTGAAATTCTGGACTCGGAACTCGGAATTCGGAATTCGGAATTCGGAATTCAGAATTGTGGACTCGGAACTCGGAATTCGGACTCGGAATTTGAAATCCGGGACTCGGCACTGGGAATTCGGAATTTGGAACTCAGAACTCGGAATTCAGAATTCGGTATTCGGAACTTGATATTCGGAATTCGGAACTTGGAATTCGGAATTCGGAATTCGGAATTTGAAATTTGAAATTCTGGACTTGGAACTCGGAATTCGGAATTTCGAATTCGGAATTCGGAATTCGGAATTCGGAACTCGGAATTCGGAATTCAGAATTCAAATATTTGAAATTCTGGACTTGGAACTTGGAATTCGGACTCGGAATTTGAAATTTGGGACTCGGAATTCGGAATTCAGAAATTGGAATTTGGAATTTGGAATTTGGAATTCGGAATTTGAAATTTGAAATTCTGGACTCGGAACTCGGAATTTGGAATTTGGAATTTGGAATTCAGAATTTGAAATTTGAAATTCTGGACTCGGAACTCGGAATTTGGAATTTGGAGTTCAGAATTCAGAATTCTGAATTCGGAACTCGGAATTCGAAATTTGGAAATCAGAATTCGGAATTTGGAATTCTGAATTCGGAACTCGGAATTCGGAATTCGGAATTCGGAACTCGGAATTCCGAATTCCGAATTCAGAATTCCGAACTTGATATTCGGAATTTGAAATTTGAAATTTGAAATTGTGGCCTCGGAATTCAGAATTCGGAATTCGGAATTCGGAATTCAGAACTCAGACTCGGAACTCGGAACTCGGAACTCGGAACTCGGAATTCAGAACTCGGAACTCAGAATTCTGAATTCAGATCTCGGAACTCGGCATTCGGAATTCGGAATTTGAAATTTGAAATTCTGGACTCGGAACTCAGAATTCGGACTCGGAATTTGAAATCCGGGACTCGGCACTGGGAATTCGGAATTTGCAACTCAGAACTCGGAATTCAGAATTCGGAAATTGGAATTTGGAAATCAGAATTCAGAATTCGGAATTCGGAATTCGGAATTCGGAACTCGGAATTCGGAATTCGGAACTCGGAACTCAGAATTCCGAATTCAGAATTCCGAATTCAGAATTCCGAACTTGATATTCGGAATTTGAAATTTGAAATTTGAAATTGTGGACTCGGAACTCAGAATTTGGACTCGGAATTTGAAATTCGGGACTCGGAATTCGGAATTCGGAAATCGGAACTCAGAACTCGGAATTCAGAATTCAGAACTCGGAATTCAGAATCCGGAATTCGGAATTCGGAATTCAGAACTCAGACTCGGAACTCGGAACTCGGAACTCGGAACTCGGAATTCAGAATTCCGAATTCGGATCTCGGAACTCGGAACTCGGAACTCGGAACTCGGAATTCGGAATTTGAAATTTGAAATTTGAAATTCTGGACTCGGAACTCAGAATTCGGACTCGGAATTTGAAATTCGGGACTCGGAATTCGGAATTCGGAACTTGATATGTGGAATTCGGAATTCGGAACTCGGAATTCGAAATTCGGAAATCAGAATTCGGAATTCGGAACTCGGAATTCCGAATTCAGAATTCAGAATTCAGAATTCAGAATTCAGAATTCAGAATTCAGAATTCAGAATTCAGAATTCGGAATTCAGAATTTAGAACTCGGAACTCAGAATTCCGAATTCGGATCTCGGAACTCGGCATTCGGAATTCGGAATTTGAAATTTGAAATTCTGGACTCGGAACTCAGAATTCGGACTCGGAATTTGAAATTCGGGAATCGGAAGTCGAAAGTCGGAATTCGGTATTCATAATTTGGAATTCGGAATTCGAAACTCAGAATTCGGAATTCGGATGTCGGAACTCAGAACTTGATATTCGGAATTCGGCACTCGGAACTCGGAATTCGGAATTCGGAACTCGGAATTCGGAATTCAGAATTCAAATATTTGAAATTCTGGACTTGGAACTTGGAATTCGGACTCGGAATTTGAAATTCGGGACTCGGAATTCGGAATTCAGAAATTGGAATTTGGAATTTGGAATTTGAAATTTGAAATTCTGGACTCGGAACTCGGAATTTGAAATCCGGGACTCGGCACTGGGAATTCGGAATTTGGAACTCAGAACTCGGAATTCAGAATTCGGTATTCGGAACTTGATATTCGGAATTCGGAACTTGGAATTCGGAATTCGGAATTCGGAATTTGAAATTTGAAATTCTGGACTTGGAACTCGGAATTCGGAATTTCGAATTCGGAATTCGGAATTCGGAATTCGGAACTCGGAATTCGGAATTCAGAATTCAAATATTTGAAATTCTGGACTTGGAACTTGGAATTCGGACTCGGAATTTGAAATTCGGGACTCGGAATTCGGAATTCAGAAATTGGAATTTGGAATTTGGAATTTGGAATTCGGAATTTGAAATTTGAAATTCTGGACTCGGAACTCGGAATTTGGAATTTGGAATTTGGAATTCAGAATTTGAAATTTGAAATTCTGGACTCGGAACTCGGAATTTGGAATTTGGAGTTCAGAATTCAGAATTCTGAATTCGGAACTCGGAATTCGAAATTTGGAAATCAGAATTCGGAATTTGGAATTCTGAATTCGGAACTCGGAATTCGGAATTCGGAATTCAGAATTCGGAACTCGGAATTCCGAATTCCGAATTCAGAATTCCGAACTTGATATTCGGAATTTGAAATTTGAAATTTGAAATTGTGGCCTCGGAATTCAGAATTCGGAATTCGGAATTCGGAATTCAGAACTCAGACTCGGAACTCGGAACTCGGAACTCGGAACTCGGAATTCAGAACTCGGAACTCAGAATTCTGAATTCAGATCTCGGAACTCGGCATTCGGAATTCGGAATTTGAAATTTGAAATTCTGGACTCGGAACTCAGAATTCGGACTCGGAATTTGAAATTCGGGAATCGGAAGTCGGAAGTCGGAATTCGGTATTCATAATTTGGAATTCGGAATTCGGAATTCGAAACTCAGAATTTGGAATTCGGACGTCGGAAATCGGAACTTGATATTCGGAATTTGGCACTCGGAACTCGGAATTTGGAATTTGGAATTTGGAATTTGGAATTCGGAATTCGGAATTCGGAATTCGGAACTCGGAATTCGGAATTCGGAACTCGGAACTCAGAATTCCGAATTCAGAATTCCGAATTCAGAATTCCGAACTTGATATTCGGAATTTGAAATTTGAAATTTGAAATTGTGGACTCGGAACTCAGAATTTGGACTCGGAATTTGAAATTCGGGACTCGGAATTCGGAATTCGGAAATCGGAACTCAGAACTCGGAATTCAGAATTCAGAACTCGGAATTCAGAATCCGGAATTCGGAATTCGGAATTCAGAACTCAGACTCGGAACTCGGAACTCGGAACTCGGAACTCGGAATTCAGAATTCCGAATTCGGATCTCGGAACTCGGAACTCGGAACTCGGAATTCGGAATTTGAAATTTGAAATTTGAAATTCTGGACTCGGAACTCAGAATTCGGACTCGGAATTTGAAATTCGGGACTCGGAATTCGGAATTCGGAACTTGATATGTGGAATTCGGAATTCGGAACTCGGAATTCGAAATTCGGAAATCAGAATTCGGAATTCGGAACTCGGAATTCCGAATTCAGAATTCAGAATTCAGAATTCAGAATTCAGAATTCAGAATTCAGAATTCAGAATTCAGAATTCAGAATTCGGAATTCGGAATTCAGAACTCGGAACTCAGAATTCCGAATTCGGATCTCGGAACTCGGCATTCGGAATTCGGAATTTGAAATTTGAAATTCTGGACTCGGAACTCAGAATTCGGACTCGGAATTTGAAATTCGGGAATCGGAAGTCGGAAGTCGGAATTCGGTATTCATAATTTGGAATTCGGAATTCGAAACTCAGAATTCGGAATTCGGATGTCGGAACTCAGAACTTGATATTCGGAATTCGGCACTCGGAACTCGGAATTTGGAATTTGGAATTTGGAATTCGGAATTCAGAATTTGGGGCCCCGGAACTCGGAACTCGAAATTCGAAATTCGAAATTCAAAATTGGAAATTCAGAAATCAGAATTTGGAATTGTGGACTCGGAACTCGGAATTCGAACTCGGAATTTGAAATCCGGGACTCAGCACTGGGAATTCGGAATTTGGAACTCAGAACTCGGAATTCAGAATTCGGTATTCGGAACTTGATATTCGGAATTCGGAACTTGGAATTCGGAATTCGGAATTTGGAATTTGAAATTTGAAATTCTGGACTTGGAACTCGGAATTCAGAATTTGGAATTTGGAATTTGGAATTCGGAACTCGGAACTCGGAATTCGGAATTCAGAATTCAAAATTTGAAATTCTGGACTTGGAACTTGGAATTCGGACTCGGAATTCGGAATTCGGAAATTGGAATTTGGAATTCATAATTCAGAATTCGGAACTCGGAATTCGAAATTTGGAAATCAGAATTCGGAATTCGGAATTCGGTATTCGGAACTCAGAATTCCGAATTCGGAATTCAGAATTCGGAACTTGATATTCGGAATTCGGAATTTGAAATTTGAAATTCTGGACTTGGAACTCGGAATTTGGAATTTGGAATTTGGAATTCGGAATTCGGAATACGGAACTCGGAATTCGGAATTCAGAATTCAAAATTTGAAATTCTGGACTTGGAACTTGGAATTAGGACTCGGAATTTGAAATTCGGGACTCGGAATTCGGAATTCAGAAATTGGAATTTGGAATTTGGAATTTGGAATTCGGAATTTGAAATTTGAAATTCTGGACTCGGAACTCGGAATTTGGAATTTGGAATTTGGAATTCAGAATTCAGAATTCGGAATTCGGAACTCGGAATTCGAAATTTGGAAATCAGAATTCGGAATTCGGAATTCAAAATTCAGAATTCGGAACTCGGAATTTGGACTCGGAATTTGAAATTCGGGACTCGGAATTCAGAATTCGGAATTCGGAATTCGGAATTCCGAATTCCGAATTCTGAATTCTGAATTCTGAATTCGGAATTCGGAATTCGGAATTCGGAATTCGGAATTTGGAACTCGGAATTCTGAATTCTGAATTCCGAATTCGGAACTTGATATTCGGAATTTGAAATTTGAAATTTGAAATTCTGGAATCGGAAGTCGGAATTCGGAATTCGGTATTCATAATTTGGAATTCAGAATTCGGAATTCGGAACTCGGAATTCGAAATTCGGAAATCAGAATTCGGTATTCGGAACTTGATATTCGGAATTTGAAATTTGAAATTTGAAATGGTGGACTCGGAACTCGGAATTTGGAACTTGGAACTCGGAACTCGGAACTCGGAATGCGAAATTCGAAATTTGAAATTCAGAAATTGTAATTCGGAATTTGAAATTTGAAATTCTGGACTCGGAACTCAGAATTTGGACTCGGAATTTGAAATTCGGGACTCGGAATTCGGAATTCGGAAATCGGAACTCAGAACTCGGAATTCAGAATTCGGAATTTGGAATTCAGAACTCAGACTCGGAACTCGGAACTCGGAACTCGGAACTTGGAATTCAGAATTCCGAATTCGGATCTCGGAACTCAGAACTCGGAACTCGGAATTCGGAATTCGGAATTCGAAATTTGAAATTCTGGACTTGGAACTCGGAATTCGGAATTTGGAATTCGGAATTTGGAATTCGGAATACGGAACTCGGAATTCAGAATTCAAAATTTGAAATTCTGGACTTGGAACTTGGAATTCGGACTCGGAATTTGAAATTCGGGACTCGGAATTCGGAATTCAGAAATTGGAATTTGGAATTTGGAATTTGAAATTTGAAATTCTGGACTCGGAACTCGGAATTCGGAATTCGGAATTCGGAATTCAGAATTGTGGACTCGGAACTCGGAATTCGGACTCGGAATTTGAAATCCGGGACTCGGCACTGGGAATTCGGAATTTGGAACTCAGAACTCGGAATTCAGAATTCGGTATTCGGAACTTGATATTCGGAATTCGGAACTTGGAATTCGGAATTCGGAATTCGGAATTTGAAATTTGAAATTCTGGACTTGGAACTCGGAATTCGGAATTTCGAATTCGGAATTCGGAATTCGGAATTCGGAACTCGGAATTCGGAATTCAGAATTCAAATATTTGAAATTCTGGACTTGGAACTTGGAATTCGGACTCGGAATTTGAAATTTGGGACTCGGAATTCGGAATTCAGAAATTGGAATTTGGAATTTGGAATTTGGAATTCGGAATTTGAAATTTGAAATTCTGGACTCGGAACTCGGAATTTGGAATTTGGAATTTGGAATTCAGAATTTGAAATTTGAAATTCTGGACTCGGAACTCGGAATTTGGAATTTGGAGTTCAGAATTCAGAATTCTGAATTCGGAACTCGGAATTCGAAATTTGGAAATCAGAATTCGGAATTTGGAATTCTGAATTCGGAACTCGGAATTCGGAATTCGGAATTCGGAACTCGGAATTCCGAATTCCGAATTCAGAATTCCGAACTTGATATTCGGAATTTGAAATTTGAAATTTGAAATTGTGGCCTCGGAATTCAGAATTCGGAATTCGGAATTCGGAATTCAGAACTCAGACTCGGAACTCGGAACTCGGAACTCGGAACTCGGAATTCAGAACTCGGAACTCAGAATTCTGAATTCAGATCTCGGAACTCGGCATTCGGAATTCGGAATTTGAAATTTGAAATTCTGGACTCGGAACTCAGAATTCGGACTCGGAATTTGAAATCCGGGACTCGGCACTGGGAATTCGGAATTTGCAACTCAGAACTCGGAATTCAGAATTCGGAAATTGGAATTTGGAAATCAGAATTCAGAATTCGGAATTCGGAATTCGGAATGCGGAACTCGGAATTCGGAATTCGGAACTCGGAACTCAGAATTCCGAATTCAGAATTCCGAATTCAGAATTCCGAACTTGATATTCGGAATTTGAAATTTGAAATTTGAAATTGTGGACTCGGAACTCAGAATTTGGACTCGGAATTTGAAATTCGGGACTCGGAATTCGGAATTCGGAAATCGGAACTCAGAACTCGGAATTCAGAATTCAGAACTCGGAATTCAGAATCCGGAATTCGGAATTCGGAATTCAGAACTCAGACTCGGAACTCGGAACTCGGAACTCGGAACTCGGAATTCAGAATTCCGAATTCGGATCTCGGAACTCGGAACTCGGAACTCGGAACTCGGAATTCGGAATTTGAAATTTGAAATTTGAAATTCTGGACTCGGAACTCAGAATTCGGACTCGGAATTTGAAATTCGGGACTCGGAATTCGGAATTCGGAACTTGATATGTGGAATTCGGAATTCGGAACTCGGAATTCGAAATTCGGAAATCAGAATTCGGAATTCGGAACTCGGAATTCCGAATTCAGAATTCAGAATTCAGAATTCAGAATTCAGAATTCAGAATTCAGAATTCAGAATTCAGAATTCAGAATTCAGAATTCGGAATTCAGAATTTAGAACTCGGAACTCAGAATTCCGAATTCGGATCTCGGAACTCGGCATTCGGAATTCGGAATTTGAAATTTGAAATTCTGGACTCGGAACTCAGAATTCGGACTCGGAATTTGAAATTCGGGAATCGGAAGTCGAAAGTCGGAATTCGGTATTCATAATTTGGAATTCGGAATTCGAAACTCAGAATTCGGAATTCGGATGTCGGAACTCAGAACTTGATATTCGGAATTCGGCACTCGGAACTCGGAATTCGGAATTCGGAACTCGGAATTCGGAATTCAGAATTCAAATATTTGAAATTCTGGACTTGGAACTTGGAATTCGGACTCGGAATTTGAAATTCGGGACTCGGAATTCGGAATTCAGAAATTGGAATTTGGAATTTGGAATTCGGAACTCGGAACTCGGAATTCCGAATTCGGATCTCGGAAACTCGGCATTCGGAATTCGGAATTTGAAATTTGAAATTCTGGACTCGAAACTCAGAATTCGGACTCGGAATTTGAAATTCGGGACTCGGAATTCGGAATTCGGAACGTGATATGTGGAATTCGGAATTCGGAATTCGGAATTCAGAATTCGGAATTCGGAATTGTGGACTCGGAACACGGAATTCGGACTCAGAATTTGAAATCCGGGACTCGGCACTGGGAATTCGGAATTTGGAACTCAGAACTCGGAATTCAGAATTCGGTATTCGGAACTTGATATTCGGAATTTGAAATTTGAAATTTGAAATGGTGGACTCGGAACTCGGAATTTGGAACTTGGAACTCGGAACTCGGAACTGGAATGCGAAATTCGAAATTTGAAATTCAGAAATTGTAACTCGGAATTTGAAATTTGAAATTCTGGACTCGGAACTCAGAATTTGGAATTTGGAATTCATATCTTGGAATTTGGAATTCGGAACTCGGAATTCAAAATTCGGAATTCGGAATTCGGAACTCGGAATTCGGAATTCGGAATTCGGAATTGTGGACTCGGAACTCGGAATTCGGACTCGGAATTTGAAATCCGGGACTCGGCACTGGGAATTCGGAATTTGGAACTCAGAACTCGGAATTCAGAATTCGGTATTCGGAACTTGATATTCGGAATTCGGAACTTGGAATTCGGAATTTGGAATTTGAAATTTGAAATTCTGGACTTGGAACTCGGAATTCGGAATTTGGAATTCGGAATTCGGAATTCGGAATACGGAACTCGGAATTCGGAATTCAGAATTCAAAATTTGAAATTCTGGACTTGGAACTTGGAATTCGGACTCGGAATTTGAAATTCGGGACTCGGAATTCAGAAATTGGAATTTTGAATTTGGAATTCGGAATTCGGAATTTGAAATTTGAAATTCTGGACTCGGAACTCGGAATTTGGAATTTGGAATTCAGAATTCAGAATTCGGAATTCGGAATTCGGAACTCAGAATTTGAAATTTGGAAATCAGAATTCAGAATTCGGAATTCGGAATTCGGAATTCGGAATTTGGAACTCGGAATTCCGAATTCCGAATTCAGAATTCCGAACTTGATATTCGGAATTTGAAATTTGAAATTTGAAATTGTGGACTCGGAACTCAGAATTTGGACTCGGAATTTGAAATTTGGGACTCGGAATTCGGAATTCGGAAATCGGAACTCAGAACTCGGAATTCGGAATTCAGAACTCGGAATTCAGAATTCGGAATTTGAAATTCGGAAATTGTAACTTGGAATTTGAAATCTGAAATTCTGGACTCGGAACTTAGAATTTGGAATTTGGAATTCATAATTTGGAATTTGGAATTCGGAACTCGGAATTCAAAATTCGGAACTCGGAACTCGGAACTCGGAACTCGGAATTCAGAATTCGGAACTCGGAATTCAGAATTCGGAATTTGAAATTTGAAATTCTGGAATCGGAAGTCGGAATTCGGAATTCGGTATTCATAATTTGGAATTCGGAATTCAGAATTCGAAACTCAGAATTCGGAATTTGGACGTCGGAACTCGGAACTTGATATTCGGAATTCGGCACTCGGAACTCGGAATTTGGAATTCGGAATTTGGAATTCGGAATTTGGAATTTGGGACTCGGAACTCGGAACTCGAAACTCGAAATTTGAAATTCAAAATTCGAAATTCAAAATTCAAAATTGGAAATTCGGAACTCAGAACTCGGAACTTGGAACTTGGAACTCGGAACTCGGAACTCGGAATGCGAAATTCGAAATTTGAAATTCAGAAAATGTAATTCGGAATTTGAAATTTGAAATTCTGGAATCGGAACTCAGAATTTGGAATTTGGAATTCATAACTTGGAATTCGGAAGTTGGAACTCGGAATTCAAAATTCGGAATTCGGAATTCGGAACTCGGAATTCGGAATTCGGAATTCGGAATTCGGAATTGTGGACTCGGAACTCGGAATTCGGACTCGGAATTTGAAATCCGGGACTCGGCACTGGGAATTCGGAATTTGGAACTCAGAACTCGGAATTCGGAATTCAGAAATTGGAATTTGGAATTTGGAATTTGGAATTCGGAATTTGAAATTTGAAATTCTGGACTCGGAACTCGGAATTTGGAATTCAGAATTCAGAATTTGGAATTCGGAACTCAGAATTCGAAATTTGGAAATCAGAATTCAGAATTCGGAATTCAGAATTCGGAATTCGGAACTCGGAATTCCGAATTCAGAATTCCGAACTTGATATTCGGAATTTGAAATTTGAAATTTGAAATTGTGGACTCGGAACTCAGAATTTGGACTCGGAATTTGAAATTCGGGACTCGGAATTCGGAATTCGGAACGTGATATGTGGAATTCGGAATTCGGAATTCGGAATTCAGAATTCGGAATTCGGAATTGTGGACTCGGAACACGGAATTCGGACTCAGAATTTGAAATCCGGGACTCGGCACTGGGAATTCGGAATTTGGAACTCAGAACTCGGAATTCAGAATTCGGTATTCGGAACTTGATATTCGGAATTTGAAATTTGAAATTTGAAATGGTGGACTCGGAACTCGGAATTTGGAACTTGGAACTCGGAACTCGGAACTCGGAATGCGAAATTCGAAATTTGAAATTCAGAAATTGTAACTCGGAATTTGAAATTTGAAATTCTGGACTCGGAACTCAGAATTTGGAATTTGGAATTCATAACTTGGAATTTGGAATTCGGAACTCGGAATTCAAAATTCGGAATTCGGAATTCGGAACTCGGAATTCGGAATTCGGAATTCGGAATTGTGGACTCGGAACTCGGAATTCGGACTCGGAATTTGAAATCCGGGACTCGGCACTGGGAATTCGGAATTTGGAACTCAGAACTCGGAATTCAGAATTCGGTATTCGGAACTTGATATTCGGAATTCGGAACTTGGAATTCGGAATTTGGAATTTGAAATTTGAAATTCTGGACTTGGAACTCGGAATTCGGAATTTGGAATTCGGAATTCGGAATTCGGAATACGGAACTCGGAATTCGGAATTCAGAATTCAAAATTTGAAATTCTGGACTTGGAACTTGGAATTCGGACTCGGAATTTGAAATTCGGGACTCGGAATTCAGAAATTGGAATTTTGAATTTGGAATTCGGAATTCGGAATTTGAAATTTGAAATTCTGGACTCGGAACTCGGAATTTGGAATTTGGAATTCAGAATTCAGAATTCGGAACTCAGAATTTGGACTCGGAATTTGAAATTTGGGACTCGGAATTCGGAATTCGGAAATCGGAACTCAGAACTCGGAATTCGGAATTCAGAACTCGGAATTCAGAATTCGGAATTTGAAATTCGGAAATTGTAACTTGGAATTTGAAATCTGAAATTCTGGACTCGGAACTTAGAATTTGGAATTTGGAATTCATAATTTGGAATTTGGAATTCGGAACTCGGAATTCAGAATTCGGAACTCGGAATTCAGAATTCGGAATTTGAAATTTGAAATTCTGGAATCGGAAGTCGGAATTCGGAATTCGGTATTCATAATTTGGAATTCGGAATTCAGAATTCGAAACTCAGAATTCGGAATTTGGACGTCGGAACTCGGAACTTGATATTCGGAATTCGGCACTCAGAACTCGGAATTTGGAATTCGGAATTTGGAATTCGGAATTTGGAATTCGGGACTCGGAACTCGGAACTCGAAACTCGAAATTTGAAATTCAAAATTCAAAATTCAAAATTCAAAATTGGAAATTCGGAACTCAGAACTCGGAACTTGGAACTTGGAACTCGGAACTCGGAACTCGGAATGCGAAATTCGAAATTTGAAATTCAGAAAATGTAATTCGGAATTTGAAATTTGAAATTCTGGAATCGGAACTCAGAATTTGGAATTTGGAATTCATAACTTGGAATTCGGAAGTTGGAACTCGGAATTCAAAATTCGGAATTCGGAATTCGGAACTCGGAATTCGGAATTCGGAATTCGGAATTCGGAATTGTGGACTCGGAACTCGGAATTCGGACTCGGAATTTGAAATCCGGGACTCGGCACTGGGAATTCGGAATTTGGAACTCAGAACTCGGAATTCGGAGTTCAGAAATTGGAATTTGGAATTGGGAATTTGGAATTCGGAATTTGAAATTTGAAATTCTGGACTCGGAACTCGGAATTTGGAATTCAGAATTCAGAATTTGGAATTCGGAACTCAGAATTCGAAATTTGGAAATCAGAATTCAGAATTCGGAATTCAGAATTCGGAATTCGGAACTCGGAATTCCGAATTCAGAATTCCGAACTTGATATTCGGAATTTGAAATTTGAAATTTGAAATTGTGGACTCGGAACTCAGAATTTGGACTCGGAATTTGAAATTTGGGACTCGGAATTCGGAATTCGGAAATCGGAACTCAGAACTCGGAATTCGGAATTCAGAACTCGGAATTCAGAATTCGGAATTTGAAATTCGGAAATTGTAACTTGGAATTTGAAATCTGAAATTCTGGACTCGGAACTTAGAATTTGGAATTTGGAATTCATAATTTGGAATTTGGAATTCGGAACTCGGAATTCAAAATTCGGAACTCGGAACTCGGAACTCGGAACTCGGAACTCGGAATTCAGAATTCGGAACTCGGAATTCAGAATTCGGAATTTGAAATTTGAAATTCTGGAATCGGAAGTCGGAATTCGGAATTCGGTATTCATAATTTGGAATTCGGAATTCAGAATTCGAAACTCAGAATTCGGAATTCAGACGTCGGAACTCGGAACTTGATATTCGGAATTCGGCACTCGGAACTCGGAATTTGGAATTCGGAATTTGGAATTCGGAATTTGGAATTCGGGACTCGGAACTCGGAACTCGAAACTCGAAACTCGAAATTCGAAATTCGAAATTCGAAATTCAAAATTCAAAATTGGAAATTCGGAACTCAGAACTCGGAACTCGGAACTTGGAACTTGGAACTCGGAACTCGGAACTCGGAATGCGAAATTCGAAATTTGAAATTCAGAAATTGTAATTCGGAATTTGAAATTTGAAATTCTGGACTCGGAACTCAGAATTTGGAATTTGGAATTCATAACTTGGAATTCGGAAGTCGGAACTCGGAATTCAAAATTCGGAATTTGGAATTCGGAACTCGGAATTCGGAATTCGGAATTCGGAATTGTGGACTCGGAACTTGGAATTCGGACTCGGAATTTGAAATCCGGGACTCGGCACTGGGAATTCGGAATTTGGAACTCAGAACTCGGAATTCGGAATTCAGAAATTGGAATTTGGAATTTGGAATTTGGAATTCGGAATTTGAAATTTGAAATTCTGGACTCGGAACTCGGAATTTGGAATTCAGAATTCAGAATTTGGAATTCGGAACTCAGAATTCAAAATTTGGAAATCAGAATTCAGAATTCGGAATTCAGAATTCAGAATTCGGAACTCGGAATTCCGAATTCAGAATTCCGAACTTGATATTCGGAATTTGAAATTTGAAATTTGAAATTTGAAATTGTGGACTCGGAACTCAGAATTTGGACTCGGAATTTGAAATTCGGGACTCGGTATTCGGAATTCGGAGATCGGAACTCAGAACTCGGAATTCAGAATTCAGAACTCGGAATTCAGAATTCGGAATTCGGAATTCGGAATTCAGAACTCAGACTCGGAACTCGGAACTCGGAACTCGGAACTCGGAACTCGGAATTCAGAATTCCGAATTCGGATCTCGGAACTCGGAACTCGGAACTCGGAATTCGGAATTCGGAATTCGAAATTTGAAATTCTGGACTTGGAACTCGGAATTCGGAATTTGGAATTCGGAATTCGGAATTCGGAATACGGAACTCGGAATTCAGAATTCAAAATTTGAAATTCTGGACTTGGAACTTGGAATTCGGACTCGGAATTTGAAATTCGGGACTCGGAATTCGGAATTCAGAAATTGGAATTTGGAATTTGGAATTGTGGACTCGGAACTCAGAATTTGGACTCGGAATTTGAAATTCGGGACTCGGAATTCGGAATTCGGAAATCAGAACTCAGAATTCGGAATTTGAAATTTGAAATTCTGGAATCGGAAGTCGGAATTCGGAATTCGGTATTCATAATTTGGAATTCGGAATTCAGAATTCGAAACTCAGAATTCGGAATTCGGACGTCGGAACTCGGAACTTGATATTCGGAATTCGGCACTCGGAACTCGGAATTTGGAATTCGGAATTTGGAATTCGGAATTCGGAATTTGGAATTCGGAATTTGGAATTCGGGACTCGGAACTCGGAACTCGAAACTCGAAATTCGAAATTCGAAATTCGAAATTCGAAATTCAAAATTCAAAATTGGAAATTCGGAACTCAGAACTCGGAACTCGGAACTTGGAACTTGGAACTCGGAACTCGGAACTCGGAATGCGAAATTCGAAATTTGAAATTCAGCAATTGTAATTCGGAATTTGAAATTTGAAATTCTGGAATCGGAACTCAGAATTTGGAATTTGGAATTCATAACTTGGAATTCGGAAGTCGGAACTCGGAATTCAAAATTCGGAATTCGGAATTTGGAACTCGGAATTCGGAATTCGGAATTCGGAATTCGGAATTGTGGACTCGGCACTGGGAATTCGGAATTTGGAACTCAGAACTCGGAATTCGGAATTCAGAAATTGGAATTTGGAATTTGGAATTTGGAATTTGGAATTCGGAATTTGAAATTTGAAATTCTGGACTCGGAACTCGGAATTTGGAATTCAGAATTCAGAATTTGGAATTCGGAATTCAGAATTCGAAACTCAGAATTCGGAATTCGGACGTCGGAACTCGGAACTTGATATTCGGAATTCGGCACTCGGAACTCGGAATTTGGAATTCGGAATTTGGAATTCGGAATTTGGAATTCGGGACTCGGAACTCGGAACTCGAAACTCGAAACTCGAAATTCGAAATTCGAAATTCGAAATTCAAAATTCAAAATTGGAAATTCGGAACTCAGAACTCGGAACTCGGAACTTGGAACTTGGAACTCGGAACTCGGAACTCGGAATGCGAAATTCGAAATTTGAAATTCAGAAATTGTAATTCGGAATTTGAAATTTGAAATTCTGGAATCGGAACTCAGAATTTGGAATTTGGAATTCATAACTTGGAATTCGGAAGTCGGAACTCGGAATTCAAAATTCGGAATTCGGAATTTGGAACTCGGAATTCGGAATTCGGAATTCGGAATTCGGAATTCGGAATTGTGGACTCGGCACTGGGAATTCGGAATTTGGAACTCAGAACTCGGAATTCGGAATTCAGAAATTGGAATTTGGAATTTGGAATTTGGAATTTGGAATTCGGAATTTGAAATTTGAAATTCTGGACTCGGAACTCGGAATTTGGAATTCAGAATTCAGAATTTGGAATTCGGAATTCAGAATTCGAAACTCAGAATTCGGAATTCGGACGTCGGAACTCGGAAC
Organism: Arizona elegans; assembly: GCA_022577455.1. Taxonomy (NCBI): domain Eukaryota; kingdom Metazoa; phylum Chordata; class Lepidosauria; order Squamata; family Colubridae; genus Arizona; species Arizona elegans. The sequence continues at coordinate 2,497,157 of JAKOOJ010000026.1, forward strand.
TTGATATTCGGAATTCGGCACTCGGAACTCGGAATTTGGAATTCGGAATTTGGAATTCGGAATTTGGAATTCGGGACTCGGAACTCGGAACTCGAAACTCGAAACTCGAAATTCAAAATTCGAAATTCAAAATTCAAAATTCAAAATTGGAAATTCGGAACTCAGAACTCGGAACTCGGAACTTGGAACTTGGAACTCGGAACTCGGAACTCGGAATGCGAAATTCGAAATTTGAAATTCAGAAATTGTAATTCGGAATTTGAAATTTGAAATTCTGGAATCGGAACTCAGAATTTGGAATTTGGAATTCATAACTTGGAATTCGGAAGTCGGAACTCGGAATTCAAAATTCGGAATTCGGAATTTGGAACTCGGAATTCGGAATTCGGAATTCGGAATTCGGAATTCGGAATTGTGGACTCGGCACTGGGAATTCGGAATTTGGAACTCAGAACTCGGAATTCGGAATTCAGAAATTGGAATTTGGAATTTGGAATTTGGAATTTGGAATTCGGAATTTGAAATTTGAAATTCTGGACTCGGAACTCGGAATTTGGAATTCAGAATTCAGAATTTGGAATTCGGAATTCAGAATTCGAAACTCAGAATTCGGAATTCGGACGTCGGAACTCGGAACTTGATATTCGGAATTCGGCACTCGGAACTCGGAATTTGGAATTCGGAATTTGGAATTCGGAATTTGGAATTCGGGACTCGGAACTCGGAACTCGAAACTCGAAACTTGAAATTCGAAATTCGAAATTCGAAATTCAAAATTCAAAATTGGAAATTCGGAACTCAGAACTCGGAACTCGGAACTTGGAACTTGGAACTCGGAACTCGGAACTCGGAATGCGAAATTCGAAATTTGAAATTCAGAAATTGTAATTCGGAATTTGAAATTTGAAATTCTGGAATCGGAACTCAGAATTTGGAATTTGGAATTCATAACTTGGAATTCGGAAGTCGGAACTCGGAATTCAAAATTCGGAATTCGGAATTCGGAACTCGGAATTCGGAATTCGGAATTCGGAATTGTGGACTCGGAACTCGGAATTCGGACTCGGAATTTGAAATCCGGGACTCGGCACTGGGAATTCGGAATTTGGAACTCAGAACTCGGAATTCGGAATTCAGAAATTGGAATTTGGAATTTGGAATTTGGAATTCGGAATTTGAAATTTGAAATTCTGGACTCGGAACTCGGAATTTGGAATTCAGAATTCAGAATTTGGAATTCGGAACTCAGAATTCGAAATTTGGAAATCAGAATTCAGAATTCGGAATTCAGAATTCGGAATTCGGAACTCGGAATTCCGAATTCAGAATTCCGAACTTGATATTCGGAATTTGAAATTTGAAATTTGAAATTTGAAATTGTGGACTCGGAACTCAGAATTTGGACTCGGAATTTGAAATTCGGGACTCGGAATTCGGAATTCGGAAATCGAAACTCAGAACTCGGAATTCAGAATTCAGAACTCGGAATTCAGAATTCGGAATTCGGAATTCGGAATTCAGAACTCAGACTCGGAACTCGGAACTCGGAACTCGGAACTCGGAATTCAGAATTCCGAATTCGGATCTCGGAACTCGGAACTCGGAACTCGGAATTCGGAATTCGGAATTCGAAATTTGAAATTCTGGACTTGGAACTCGGAATTCGGAATTTGGAATTCGGAATTCGGAATTCGGAATACGGAACTCGGAATTCAGAATTCAAAATTTGAAATTCTGGACTTGGAACTTGGAATTCGGACTCGGAATTTGAAATTCGGGACTCGGAATTCGGAATTCAGAAATTGGAATTTGGAATTTGGAATTGTGGACTCGGAACTCAGAATTTGGACTCGGAATTTGAAATTCGGGACTCGGAATTCGGAATTCGGAAATCGGAACTCAGAATTCGGAATTTGAAATTTGAAATTCTGGAATCGGAAGTCGGAATTCGGAATTCGGTATTCATAATTTGGAATTCGGAATTCAGAATTCGAAACTCAGAATTCGGAATTCGGACGTCGGAACTCGGAACTTGATATTCGGAATTCGGCACTCGGAACTCGGAATTTGGAATTCGGAATTTGGAATTCGGAATTCGGAATTTGGAATTCGGAATTTGGAATTCGGGACTCGGAACTCGGAACTCGAAACTCGAAATTCGAAATTCGAAATTCGAAATTCGAAATTCAAAATTCAAAATTGGAAATTCGGAACTCAGAACTCGGAACTCGGAACTTGGAACTTGGAACTCGGAACTCGGAACTCGGAATGCGAAATTCGAAATTTGAAATTCAGAAATTTTAATTCGGAATTTGAAATTTGAAATTCTGGAATCGGAACTCAGAATTTGGAATTTGGAATTCATAACTTGGAATTCGGAAGTCGGAACTCGGAATTCAAAATTCGGAATTCGGAATTTGGAACTCGGAATTCGGAATTCGGAATTCGGAATTCGGAATTGTGGACTCGGCACTGGGAATTCGGAATTTGGAACTCAGAACTCGGAATTCGGAATTCAGAAATTGGAATTTGGAATTTGGAATTTGGAATTTGGAATTTGGAATTCGGAATTTGAAATTTGAAATTTGAAATTCTGGACTCGGAACTCGGAATTTGGAATTCAGAATTCAGAATTTGGAATTCGGAACTCAGAATTCAAAATTTGGAAATCAGAATTCAGAATTCGGAATTCAGAATTCGGAATTCGGAACTCGGAATTCCGAATTCAGAATTCCGAACTTGATATTCGGAATTTGAAATTTGAAATTTGAAATTTGAAATTGTGGACTCGGAACTCAGAATTTGGACTCGGAATTTGAAATTCGGGACTCGGAATTCGGAATTCGGAAATCGGAACTCAGAACTCGGAATTCAGAATTCAGAACTCGGAATTCAGAATTCGGAATTCGGAATTCGGAATTCAGAACTCAGACTCGGAACTCGGAACTCGGAACTCGGAACTCGGAATTCAGAATTCCGAATTCGGATCTCGGAACTCGGAACTCGGAACTCGGAATTCGGAATTCGGAATTCGGAATTCGAAATTTGAAATTCTGGACTTGGAACTCGGAATTCGGAATTTGGAATTCGGAATTCGGAATTCGGAATACGGAACTCGGAATTCAGAATTCAAAATTTGAAATTCTGGACTTGGAACTTGGAATTCGGACTCGGAATTTGAAATTCGGGACTCGGAATTCGGAATTCAGAAATTGGAATTTGGAATTTGGAATTGTGGACTCGGAACTCAGAATTTGGACTCGGAATTTGAAATTCGGGACTCGGAATTCGGAATTCGGAAATCGGAACTCAGAATTCGGAATTTGAAATTTGAAATTCTGGAATCGGAAGTCAGAATTCGGAATTCGGTATTCATAATTTGGAATTCGGAATTCAGAATTCGAAACTCAGAATTCGGAATTCGGACGTCGGAACTCGGAACTTGATATTCGGAATTCGGCACTCGGAACTCGGAATTTGGAATTCGGAATTTGGAATTCGGAATTCGGAATTTGGAATTCGGAATTTGGAATTCGGGACTCGGAACTCGGAACTCGAAACTCGAAATTCGAAATTCGAAATTCAAAATTCAAAATTCAAAATTGGAAATTCGGAACTCAGAACTCGGAACTTGGAACTTGGAACTCGGAACTCGGAACTCGGAATGCGAAATTCGAAATTTGAAATTCAGAAATTGTAATTCGGAATTTGAAATTTGAAATTCTGGAATCGGAACTCAGAATTTGGAATTTGGAATTCATAACTTGGAATTCGGAAGTCGGAACTCGGAATTCAAAATTCGGAATTCGGAATTTGGAACTCGGAATTCGGAATTCGGAATTCGGAATTCGGAATTCGGAATTCGGAATTGTGGACTCGGCACTGGGAATTCGGAATTTGGAACTCAGAACTCGGAATTCGGAATTCAGAAATTGGAATTTGGAATTTGGAATTTGGAATTTGGAATTTGGAATTCGGAATTTGAAATTTGAAATTCTGGACTCGGAACTCGGAATTTGGAATTCAGAATTCAGAATTTGGAATTCGGAACTCAGAATTCAAAATTTGGAAATCAGAATTCAGAATTCGGAATTCAGAATTCGGAATTCGGAACTCGGAATTCCGAATTCAGAATTCCGAACTTGATATTCGGAATTTGAAATTTGAAATTTGAAATTTGAAATTGTGGACTCGGAACTCAGAATTTGGACTCGGAATTTGAAATTCGGGACTCGGAAATCGGAATTCGGAAATCGGAACTCAGAACTCGGAATTCAGAATTCAGAACTCGGAATTCAGAATTCGGAATTCGGAATTCGGAATTCAGAACTCAGACTCGGAACTCGGAACTCGGAACTCGGAATTCAGAATTCCGAATTCGGATCTCGGAACTCGGAACTCGGAACTCGGAATTCGGAATTCGGAATTCGGAATTCGAAATTTGAAATTCTGGACTTGGAACTCGGAATTCGGAATTTGGAATTTGGAATTCGGAATTCGGAATACGGAACTCGGAATTCAGAATTCAAAATTTGAAATTCTGGACTTGGAACTTGGAATTCGGACTCAGAATTTGAAATTCGGGACTCGGAATTCGGAATTCAGAAATTGGAATTTGGAATTTGGAATTGTGGACTCGGAACTCAGAATTTGGACTCGGAATTTGAAATTCGGGACTCGGAATTCGGAATTCGGAAATCGGAACTCAGAATTCGGAATTTGAAATTTGAAATTCTGGAATCGGAAGTCGGAATTTGGAATTCGGTATTCATAATTTGGAATTCGGAATTCAGAATTCGAAACTCAGAATTCGGAATTCGGACGTCGGAACTCGGAACTTGATATTCGGAATTCGGCACTCGGAACTCGGAATTTGGAATTCGGAATTTGGAATTCGGAATTCGGAATTTGGAATTCGGAATTTGGAATTCGGGACTCGGAACTCGGAACTCGAAACTCGAAATTCGAAATTCGAAATTCGAAATTCGAAATTCAAAATACAAAATTGGAAATTCGGAACTCAGAACTCGGAACTCGGAACTTGGAACTTGGAACTCGGAACTCGGAACTCGGAATGCGAAATTCGAAATTTGAAATTCAGAAATTGTAATTCAGAATTTGAAATTTGAAATTCTGGAATCGGAACTCAGAATTTGGAATTTGGAATTCATAACTTGGAATTCGGAAGTCGGAACTCGGAATTCAAAATTCGGAATTCGGAATTTGGAACTCGGAATTCGGAATTCGGAATTCGGAATTCGGAATTGTGGACTCGGAACTCGGAATTCGGACTCGGAATTTGAAATCCGGGACTCGGCACTGGGAATTCGGAATTTGGAACTCAGAACTCGGAATTCGGAATTCAGAAATTGGAATTTGGAATTTGGAATTTGGAATTTGGAATTCGGAATTTGAAATTTGAAATTCTGGACTCGGAACTCGGAATTTGGAATTCAGAATTCAGAATTTGGAATTCGGAACTCAGAATTCAAAATTTGGAAATCAGAATTCAGAATTCGGAATTCAGAATTCGGAATTCGGAACTCGGAATTCCGAATTCAGAATTCCGAACTTGATATTCGGAATTTGAAATTTGAAATTTGAAATTTGAAATTGTGGACTCGGAATTCAGAACTCAGACTCGGAACTCGGAACTCGGAACTTGGAACTCGGAATTCAGAATTCCGAATTCGGATCTCGGAACTCGGAACTCGGAACTCGGAATTCGGAATTCGGAATTCGAAATTTGAAATTCTGGACTTGGAACTCGGAATTCGGAATTTGGAATTTGGAATTCGGAATTCGGAATACGGAACTCGGAATTCAGAATTCAAAATTTGAAATTCTGGACTTGGAACTTGGAATTCGGACTCAGAATTTGAAATTCGGGACTCGGAATTCGGAATTCAGAAATTGGAATTTGGAATTTGGAATTGTGGACTCGGAACTCAGAATTTGGACTCGGAATTTGAAATTCGGGACTCGGAATTCGGAATTCGGAAATCGGAACTCAGAACTCGGAATTCAGAATTCAGAACTCGGAATTCAGAATTCGGAATTCGGAATTCGGAATTCGGAATTCAGAACTCAGACTCGGAACTCGGAACTCGGAACTCGGAACTCGGAATTCAGAATTCCGAATTCGGATCTCGGAACTCGGAACTCGGAACTCGGAATTCGGAATTCGGAATTCGAAATTTGAAATTCTGGACTTGGAACTCGGAATTCGGAATTTGGAATTCGGAATTCAGAATTCGGAATACGGAACTCGGAATTCAGAATTCAAAATTTGAAATTCTGGACTTGGAACTTGGAATTCGGACTCGGAATTTGAAATTCGGGACTCGGAATTCGGAATTCAGAAATTGGAATTTGGAATTTGGAATTTGGAATTTGGAATTTGAAATTTGAAATTCTGGACTCGGAACTCGGAATTTGGAATTTGGAATTCAGAATTCAGAATTTGGTATTCGGAACTCAGAATTCAAAATTTGGAAATCAGAATTCAGAATTCAGAATTCAGAATTCGGAATTCGGAATTCGGAACACGGAATTCCGAATTCAGAATTCCGAACTTGATATTCGGAATTTGAAATTTGAAATTTGAAATTGTGGACTCGGAACTCAGAATTTGGACTCGGAATTTGAAATTCGGGACTCGGAATTCGGAATTCGGAACGTGATATGTGGAATTCGGAATTCGGAACTCGGAATTCGAAATTCGGAAATCAGAATTCGGAATTCGGAATTCGGAACTCAGAATTCCGAATTCAGAATTCAGAATTCAGAATTCAGAATTCAGAATTCAGAATTCAGAATTCGGAATTCGGAATTCAGAACTCGGAACTCGGAATTCCGAATTCGGATCTCGGAACTCGGCATTCGGAATTCAGAATTTGAAATTTGAAATTCTGGACTCGGAACTCAGAATTCGGACTCGGAATTCGAAATTCGGGAATCGGAAGTCGGAAGTCGGAATTCGGTATTCATAATTTGGAATTCGGAATTCGGAATTCGAAACTCAGAATTCGGAATTCGGACGTCGGAAATTGGAACTTGATATTCGGAATTCGGCACTCGGAACTCGGAATTTGGAATTTGGAATTTGGAATTCGGAATTCGGAATTCGGAATTCGGAATTCCGGGCCCCGGAACTCGGAACTCGAAATTCGAAATTTGAAATTTGAAATTCGAAATTCGAAATTCGAAATTTGAAATTCAGAAATCAGAATTTGGAATTGTGGACTCGGAACTCGGAATTTGGAATTCGGAATTTGGAATTCGGAATTCGGAATTTGGAATTCGGAATTTGGAATTCGGGACTCGGAACTCGGAACTCGAAACTCGAAATTCGAAATTCGAAATTCGAAATTCGAAATTCGAAATTCAAAATTCAAAATTGGAAATTCGGAACTCAGAACTCGGAACTTGGAACTTGGAATTCGGAACTCGGAACTCGGAATGCGAAATTCGAAATTTGAAATTCAGAAATTGTAATTCGGAATTTGAAATTTGAAATTCTGGAATCGGAACTCAGAATTTGGAATTTGGAATTCATAACTTGGAATTCGGAAGTCGGAACTCGGAATTCAAAATTCGGAATTCGGAATTTGGAACTCGGAATTCGGAATTCGGAATTCGGAATTCGGAATTGTGGACTCGGCACTGGGAATTCGGAATTTGGAACTCAGAACTCGGAATTCGGAATTCAGAAATTGGAATTTGGAATTTGGAATTTGGAATTTGGAATTTGGAATTCGGAATTTGAAATTTGAAATTCTGGACTCGGAACTCGGAATTTGGAATTCAGAATTCAGAATTTGGAATTCGGAACTCAGAATTCAAAATTTGGAAATCAGAATTCAGAATTCGGAATTCAGAATTCGGAATTCGGAACTCGGAATTCCGAATTCAGAATTCCGAACTTGATATTCGGAATTTGAAATTTGAAATTTGAAATTTGAAATTGTGGACTCGGAACTCAGAATTTGGACTAGGAATTTGAAATTCGGGACTCGGAAATCGGAATTCGGAAATCGGAACTCAGAACTCGGAATTCAGAATTCAGAACTCGGAATTCAGAATTCGGAATTCGGAATTCGGAATTCAGAACTCAGACTCGGAACTCGGAACTCGGAACTCGGAATTCAGAATTCCGAATTCGGATCTCGGAACTCGGAACTCGGAACTCGGAATTCGGAATTCGGAATTCGGAATTCGAAATTTGAAATTCTGGACTTGGAACTCGGAATTCGGAATTTGGAATTTGGAATTCGGAATTCGGAATACGGAACTCGGAATTCAGAATTCAAAATTTGAAATTCTGGACTTGGAACTTGGAATTCGGACTCAGAATTTGAAATTCGGGACTCGGAATTCGGAATTCAGAAATTGGAATTTGGAATTTGGAATTGTGGACTCGGAACTCAGAATTTGGACTCGGAATTTGAAATTCGGGACTCGGAATTCGGAATTCGGAAATCGGAACTCAGAATTCGGAATTTGAAATTTGAAATTCTGGAATCGGAAGTCGGAATTCGGAATTCGGTATTCATAATTTGGAATTCGGAATTCAGAATTCGAAACTCAGAATTCGGAATTCGGACGTCGGAACTCGGAACTTGATATTCGGAATTCGGCACTCGGAACTCGGAATTTGGAATTCGGAATTTGGAATTCGGAATTCGGAATTTGGAATTCGGAATTTGGAATTCAGGACTCGGAACTCGGAACTCGAAACTCGAAATTCGAAATTCGAAATTCGAAATTCAAAATACAAAATTGGAAATTCGGAACTCAGAACTCGGAACTCGGAACTTGGAACTTGGAACTCGGAACTCGGAATGCGAAATTCGAAATTTGAAATTCAGAAATTGTAATTCAGAATTTGAAATTTGAAATTCTGGAATCGGAACTCAGAATTTGGAATTTGGAATTCATAACTTGGAATTCGGAAGTCGGAACTCGGAATTCAAAATTCGGAATTCGGAATTTGGAACTCGGAATTCGGAATTCGGAATTCGGAATTCGGAATTCGGAATTGTGGACTCGGAACTCGGAATTCGGACTCGGAATTTGAAATCCGGGACTCGGCACTGGGAATTCGGAATTTGGAACTCAGAACTCGGAATTCGGAATTCAGAAATTGGAATTTGGAATTTGGAATTTGGAATTTGGAATTCGGAATTTGAAATTTGAAATTCTGGACTCGGAACTCGGAATTTGGAATTCAGAATTCAGAATTTGGAATTCGGAACTCAGAATTCAAAATTTGGAAATCAGAATTCAGAATTCGGAATTCAGAATTCGGAATTCGGAACTCGGAATTCCGAATTCAGAATTCCGAACTTGATATTCGGAATTTGAAATTTGAAATTTGAAATTTGAAATTGTGGACTCGGAATTCAGAACTCAGACTCGGAACTCGGAACTCGGAACTCGGAACTCGGAATTCAGAATTCCGAATTCGGATCTCGGAACTCGGAACTCGGAACTCGGAATTCGGAATTCGGAATTCGAAATTTGAAATTCTGGACTTGGAACTCGGAATTCGGAATTTGGAATTCGGAATTCGGAATTCGGAATACGGAACTCGGAATTCAGAATTCAAAATTTGAAATTCTGGACTTGGAACTTGGAATTCGGACTCGGAATTTGAAATTCGGGACTCGGAATTCGGAATTCAGAAATTGGAATTTGGAATTTGGAATTTGGAATTTGGAATTCGGAATTTGAAATTTGAAATTCTGGACTCGGAACTCGGAATTTGGAATTTGGAATTCAGAATTCAGAATTTGGTATTCGGAACTCAGAATTCAAAATTTGGAAATCAGAATTCAGAATTCAGAATTCGGAATTCGGAATTCGGAACTCGGAATTCCGAATTCAGAATTCCGAACTTGATATTCGGAATTTGAAATTTGAAATTTGAAATTGTGGACTCGGAACTCAGAATTTGGACTCGGAATTTGAAATTTGGGACTCGGAATTCGGAATTCGGAACGTGATATGTGGAATTCGGAATTCGGAACTCGGAATTCGAAATTCGGAAATCAGAATTCGGAATTTGGAATTCGGAACTCAGAATTCTGAATTCCGAATTCAGAATTCAGAATTCAGAATTCAGAATTCAGAATTCAGAATTCGGAATTCGGAATTCAGAACTCGGAACTCGGAATTCCGAATTCGGATCTCGGAACTCGGCATTCGGAATTCAGAATTTGAAATTTGAAATTCTGGACTCGGAACTCAGAATTCGGACTCGGAATTCGAAATTCGGGAATCGGAAGTCGGAAGTCGGAATTCGGTATTCATAATTTGGAATTCGGAATTCGGAATTCGAAACTCAGAATTCGGAATTCGGACGTCGGAAATTGGAACTTGATATTCGGAATTCGGCACTCGGAACTCGGAATTTGGAATTTGGAATTTGGAATTCGGAATTCGGAATTCGGAATTCGGAATTCCAGGCCCCGGAACTCGGAACTCGAAATTCGAAATTTGAAATTTGAAATTCGAAATTCGAAATTCGAAATTTGAAATTCAGAAATCAGAATTTGGAATTGTGGACTCGGAACTCGGAATTCGAACTCGGAATTTGAAATCCGGGACTCGGCACTGGGAATTCGGAATTTGGAACTCAGAACTCGGAATTCAGAATTCGGAAATTGGAATTTGGAATTTGGAATTCGGAATTTGAAATTTGAAATTCTGGACTCGGAACTCGGAATTTGGAATTTGGAATTCAGAATTTGGAATTCGGAATTCGGAACTCAGAATTCGAAATTCGGAAATCAGAATTCAGAATTCGGAATTCGGAATTCGGAATTCAGAACTCGGAATTCCGAATTCGGAATTCAGAATTCAGAATTCAGAATTTGGAATTCGGAATTTGGAACTCGGAGTTCTGAATTCTGAATTCTGAATTCCGAATTCGGAACTTGATATTCGGAATTTGAAATTTGAAATTTTAAATTCTGGAATCGGAAGTCGGAATTCGAAACTCAGAATTCGGAATTCGGACGTCGGAACTCGGAACTTGATATTCGGAATTCGGCACTCGGAACTCGGAATTTGGAATTTGGAATTTGGAATTCGGAATTCGGGGCCCCGGAACTCGGAACTCGAAATTCGAAATTCGAAATTCAAAATTTGAAATTCAGAAATCAGAATTTGGAATTGTGGACTCGGAACTCGGAATTCGAACTCGGAATTTGAAATCCGGGACTCGGCACTGGGAATTCGGAATTTGGAACTCAGAACTCGGAATTCAGAATTCGGTATTCGGAACTTGATATTCGGAATTCGGAACTTGGATTCGGAATTCGGAATTCAGAACTCAGACTCGGAACTCGGAACTCGGAACTCGGAACTCGGAATTCAGAATTCAGAATTCGGATCTCGGAACTCGGAACTCGGAACTCGGAATTCGGAATTTGAAATTTGAAATTTGAAATTCTGGACTCGGAACTCAGAATTCGGACTCGGAATTTGAAATTCGGGACTCGGAATTCGGAATTCGGAACGTGATATGTGGAATTCGGAATTCGGAACTCGGAATTCGAAATTCGGAAATCAGTATTCGGAATTCGGAAATTGGAACTTGATATTCGGAATTCGGCACTCGGAACTCGGAATTTGGAATTTGGAATTCGGAATTCGGAATTCGGAATTCGGAATTCCGGGCCCCGGAACTCGGAACTCGAAATTCGAAATTTGAAATTCGAAATTTGAAATTCGAAATTTGAAATTCAGAAATCAGAATTTGGAATTGTGGACTTGGAACTCGGAATTCGAACTCGGAATTTGAAATCCGGGACTCGGCACTGGGAATTCGGAATTTGGAACTCAGAACTCGGAATTCAGAATTCGGAAATTGGAATTTGGAATTTGGAATTCGGAATTTGAAATTTGAAATTCTGGACTCGGAACTCGGAATTTGGAATTTGGAATTCAGAATTTGGAATTCGGAATTCGGAACTCAGAATTCGAAATTCGGAAATCAGAATTCAGAATTCGGAATTCGGAATTCGGAATTCAGAACTCGGAATTCCGAATTCGGAATTCAGAATTCAGAATTCAGAATTTGGAATTCGGAATTTGGAACTCGGAGTTCTGAATTCTGAATTCTGAATTCCGAATTCGGAACTTGATATTCGGAATTTGAAATTTGAAATTTGAAATTCTGGAATCGGAAGTCGGAATTCGAAACTCAGAATTCGGAATTCGGACGTCGGAACTCGGAACTTGATATTCGGAATTCGGCACTCGGAACTCGGAATTTGGAATTTGGAATTTGGAATTCGGAATTCGGGGCCCCGGAACTCGGAACTCGAAATTCGAAATTTGAAATTCAAAATTTGAAATTCAGAAATCAGAATTTGGAATTGTGGACTCGGAACTCGGAATTCGAACTCGGAATTTGAAATCCGGGACTCGGCACTGGGAATTCGGAATTTGGAACTCAGAACTCGGAATTCAGAATTCGGTATTCGGAACTTGATATTCGGAATTCGGAACTTGGAATTCGGAATTCGGAATTCGGAATTTGAAATTTGAAATTCTGGACTTGGAACTCGGAATTCGGAATTTGGAATTCGGAATTCGGAACTCGGAACTCGGAACTCGGAACTCGGAATTCGGACTCGGAATTCGGAATTCGGAATTCGGAAATTGGAATTTGGAATTTGGAATTTGAAATTTGAAATTTGAAATTCTGGACTCGAAACTCGGAATTTGGACTCGGAATTTGAAATTCGGGACTCGGAATTCGGAATTCGGAAATCGGAACTCAGAACTCGGAATTCGGAATTCAGAACTCGGAATTCAGAATTCGGAATTCGGAATTCAGAACTCAGACTCGGAACTCGGAACTCGGAATTCAGAATTCGGAATTCGGATCTCGGAACTCGGCATTCGGAATTCGGAACTTGATATTTGGAACTCGGAACTCGGAACTCGAAATTCGAAATTCGGAAATTGGAATTTGGAATTTGGAATTCAGAATTTGGAATTTGAAATTTGAAATTCTGGACTCGGAACTCAGAATTTGGAATTTGGAATTCATAATTTGGAATTCGGAATTCGGAACTCGGAATTCGAAATTCGGAACTCGGAATTCGGAATTCAGAATTCGGAATTCAGAACTCAGACTCGGAACTCGGAACTCGGAACTCGGAATTCAGAATTCCAAATTCGGATCTCGGAACTCGGAACTCGGAATTTGAAATTTGAAATTTGAAATTCTGGACTCGGAACTCAGAATTCGGACTCGGAATTTGAAATTCGGGACTCGGAATTTGAAATTCGGGACTCGGAATTCGGAATTCGGAACTTGATATGTGGAACTCGGAATTCGGAACTCGGAATTCAAAATTCGGAAATCAGAATTCAGAATTCAGAATTCGGAATTCGGAATTCGGAATTCGGAACTCGGTATTCATAATTTGGAATTCGGAATTCGGAATTCGAAACTCAGAATTCGGAATTCGGACGTCAGAACTCGGAACTTGATATTCGGAATTCGGCACTCGGAACTCGGAATTTGGAATTCGGAATTTGGAATTCAAAATTTGAAATTCAAAATTTGAAATTCGGAAATCGGAATTTGGAATTGTGGACTCGGAACTCGGAATTCGGACTCGGAATTTGAAATCCGGGACTCGGCACTGGGAATTCGGAATTTGGAACTCAGAACTCGGAATTCAGAATTCGGTATTCGGAACTTGATATTCGGAATTCGGAATTCGGAATTTGAAATTTGAAATTCTGGACTTGGAACTCGGAATTCGGAATTTGGAACTCGGAGTTCTGAATTCTGAATTCCGAATTCGGAACTTGATATTCGGAATTTGAAATTTGAAATTTGAAATTCTGGAATCGGAAGTCAGAATTCGAAACTCAGAATTCGGAATTTGGACGTCGGAACTCGGAACTTGATATTCGGAATTCGGCACTCGGAACTCGGAATTTGGAATTTGGAATTTGGAATTTGGAATTTGGAATTCGGGGCCCCGGAACTCGGAACTCGAAATTCGAAATTCGAAATTCAAAATTTGAAATTCAGACATCAGAATTTGGAATTGTGGACTCGGAACTCGGAATTCGAACTCGGAATTTGAAATCCGGGACTCGGCACTGGGAATTCGGAATTTGGAACTCAGAACTCGGAATTCAGAATTCGGTATTCGGAACTTGATATTCAGAATTCGGAACTTGGAATTCGGAATTCTGAATTCGGAACTCGGAATTCGGAATTCGGAACTCGGAACTCCGAATTCCGAATTCCGAATTCCGAATTCCGAATTCCGAATTCCGAATTCAGAATTCCGAACTTGATATTCGGAATTTGAAATTTGAAATTTGAAATTGTGGACTCGGAACTCAGAATTTGGACTCGGAATTTGAAATTCGGGACTCGGAATTCGGAATTCGGAATTCGGAAATCGGAACTCAGAACTCGGAATTCAGAATTCAGAACTCAGACTCGGAACTCGGAACTCGGAACTCGGAACTCGGAATTCAGAATTCCGAATTCGGATCTCGGCACTCGGAACTCGGAATTTGGAATTTGGAATTTGGAATTTGGAATTTGGAATTCGGGGCCCCGGAACTCGGAACTCGAAATTCGAAATTCGAAATTCAAAATTTGAAATTCAGACATCAGAATTTGGAATTGTGGACTCGGAACTCGGAATTCGAACTCGGAATTTGAAATCCGGGACTCGGCACTGGGAATTCGGAATTTGGAACTCAGAACTCGGAATTCAGAATTCGGTATTCGGAACTTGATATTCAGAATTCGGAACTTGGAATTCGGAATTCTGAATTCGGAACTCGGAATTCGGAATTCGGAACTCGGAACTCCGAATTCCGAATTCCGAATTCCGAATTCCGAATTCCGAATTCCGAATTCAGAATTCCGAACTTGATATTCGGAATTTGAAATTTGAAATTTGAAATTGTGGACTCGGAACTCAGAATTTGGACTCGGAATTTGAAATTCGGGACTCGGAATTCGGAATTCGGAATTCGGAAATCGGAACTCAGAACTCGGAATTCAGAATTCAGAACTCAGACTCGGAACTCGGAACTCGGAACTCGGAACTCGGAATTCAGAATTCCGAATTCGGATCTCGGAACTCGGAACTCGGAATTCGGAATTTGAAATTTGAAATTTGAAATTCTGGACTCGGAACTCAGAATTCGGACCCGGAATTTGAAATTCGGGACTCGGAATTCGGAATTCGGAACTTGATATGTGGAATTCGGAATTCGGAATTCGGAATTCGGAATTCGGAATTCGGAATTCGGAATTGTGGACTCGGAACTCGGAATTCGGACTCGGAATTTGAAATCCGGGACTTGGCACTGGGAATTTGGAATTTGGAACTCAGAACTCGGAATTCAGAATTCGGTATTCGGAACTTGATATTCGGAATTTGAAATTTGAAATTTGAAATGGTGGACTCGGAACTCGGAATTTGGAACTTGGAACTCGGAACTCGGAACTCGGAATGCGAAATTCGAAATTTGAAATTCAGAAATTGTAATTCGGAATTTGAAATTTGAAATTCTGGACTCGGAACTCAGAATTCGGACTCGGAATTTGAAATCCGGGACTCGGCACTGGGAATTCGGAATTTGGAACTCAGAACTCGGAATTCAGAATTCGGTATTCGGAACTTGATATTCGGAATTCGGAATTCGGAATTTGAAATTTGAAATTCTGGACTTGGAACTCGGAATTCGGAATTTGGAACTCGGAGTTCTGAATTCTGAATTCCGAATTCGGAACTTGATATTCGGAATTTGAAATTTGAAATTTGAAATTCTGGAATCGGAAGTCAGAATTCGAAACTCAGAATTCGGAATTTGGACGTCGGAACTCGGAACTTGATATTCGGAATTCGGCACTCGGAACTCGGAATTTGGAATTTGGAATTTGGAATTCGGAATTTGGAATTCGGGGCCCCGGAACTCGAAATTCGAAATTCGAAATTCAAAATTTGAAATTCAGAAATCAGAATTTGGAATTGTGGACTCGGAACTCGGAATTCGAACTCGGAATTTGAAATCCGGGACTTGGCACTGGGAATTCGGAATTTGGAACTCAGAACTCGGAATTCAGAATTCGGTATTCGGAACTTGATATTCGGAATTCGGAACTTGGAATTCGGAATTCTGAATTCGGAACTCGGAATTCGGAATTCGGAATTCGGAACTCCGAATTCCGAATTCCGAATTCCGAATTCCGAATTCAGAATTCAGAATTCCGAATTCAGAATTCAGAATTCCGAACTTGATATTCGGAATTTGAAATTTGAAATTTGAAATTGTGGACTCGGAACTCAGAATTTGGACTCGGAATTTGAAATTCGGGACTCGGAATTCGGAATTCGGAATTCGGAAATCGGAACTCAGAACTCGGAATTCAGAATTCAGAACTCGGAATTCAGAATTCGGAATTCGGAATTCAGAACTCAGACTCGGAACTCGGAACTCGGAACTCGAAACTCGGAATTCAGAATTCCGAATTCGGATCTCGGAACTCAGAACTCGGAATTCGGAATTTGAAATTTGAAATTTGAAATTCTGGACTCGGAACTCAGAATTCGGACCCGGAATTTGAAATTCGGGACTCGGAATTCGGAATTCGGAACTTGATATGTGGAATTCGGAATTCGGAATTCGGAATTCGGAATTCGGAATTCGGAATTCGGAATTGTGGACTCGGAACTCGGAATTCGGACTCGGAATTTGAAATCCGGGACTTGGCACTGGGAATTTGGAATTTGGAACTCAGAACTCGGAATTCAGAATTCGGTATTCGGAACTTGATATTCGGAATTTGAAATTTGAAATTTGAAATGGAGGACTCGGAACTCAGAATTTGGACTCGGAATTTGAAATTCGGGACTCGGAATTCGGAATTCGGAAATCGGAACTCAGAACTCGGAATTCAGAATTCAGAACTCGGAATTCAGAATTCGGAATTCGGAATTCGGAATTCGGAATTCAGAACTCAGACTCGGAACTCGGAACTCGGAACTCGGAACTCAGAATTCAGAATTCAGAATTCGGATCTCGGAACTCGGAACTCGGAATTCGGAATTTGAAATTTGAAATTTGAAATTCTGGACTCGGAACTCAGAATTCGGACTCGGAATTTGAAATTCGGGACTCGGAATTCGGAATTCGGAACGTGATATGTGGAATTCGGAATTCGGAATTCAGAACTCGGAATTCGAAATTCGGAAATCAGAATTCGGAATTCGGAATTCGGAACTCAGAATTCCGAAATCCGAATTCCGAATTCCGAATTCCGAATTCCGAATTCCGAATTCAGAATTCGGAATTCGGAATTCAGAACTCGGAACTCGGAATTCCGAATTCGGATCTCGGAACTCGGCATTCGGAATTCGGAATTCGGAATTTGAAATTTGAAATTCTGGTCTCGGAACTCAGAATTCGGACTCGGAATTTGAAATTCGGGAATCGGAAGTCGGAAGTCGGAATTCGGTATTCATAATTTGGAATTCGGAATTCGGAATTTGGAATTCGGAATTCGGAATTCGGAATTGTGGACTCGGAACTCGGAATTCGGACTCGGAATTTGAAATCCGGGACTCGGCACTGGGAATTCGGAATTTGGAACTCAGAACTCGGAATTCAGAATTCGGAAATTGGAATTTGGAATTTGGAATTCGGAATTTGAAGTTTGAAATTCTGGACTCGGAACTCGGAATTTGGAATTTGGAATTCAGAATTTGGAATTCGGAATTCGGAACTCAGAATTCGAAATTCGGAAATCAGAATTCAGAATTCGGAATTCGGAATTCGGAATTCGGAATTCAGAACTCGGAATTCCGAATTCGGAATTCAGAATTCAGAATTCAGTATTTGGAATTCGGAATTTGGAACTCGGAGTTCTGAATTCTGAATTCTGAATTCCGAATTCGGAACTTGATATTCGGAATTTGAAATTTGAAATTTGAAATTCTGGAATCGGAAGTCGGAATTCGAAACTCAGAATTCGGAATTCGGACGTCGGAACTCGGAACTTGATATTCGGAATTCAGCACTCGGAACTCGGAATTTGGAAT
Source organism: Arizona elegans (assembly GCA_022577455.1). Taxonomy (NCBI): domain Eukaryota; kingdom Metazoa; phylum Chordata; class Lepidosauria; order Squamata; family Colubridae; genus Arizona; species Arizona elegans. The sequence goes on from JAKOOJ010000026.1 coordinate 2,515,261, forward strand.
TTGGAATTTGGAATTCGGAATTCGGGGCCCCGGAACTCGGAACTCGAAATTCGAAATTCGAAATTCAAAATTTGAAATTCAGAAATCAGAATTTGGAATTGTGGACTCGGAACTCGGAATTCGAACTCGGAATTTGAAATCCGGGACTCGGCACTGGGAATTCGGAATTTGGAACTCAGAACTCGGAATTCAGAATTCGGTATTCGGAACTTGATATTCGGAATTCGGAACTTGGAATTCGGAATTCGGAATTCGGAATTTGAAATTTGAAATTCTGGACTTGGAACTCGGAATTCGGAATTCGGAATTCGGAAATTGGAATTTGGAATTTGGAATTTGAAATTTGAAATTTGAAATTCTGGACTCGAAACTCGGAATTTGGACTCGGAATTTGAAATTCGGGACTCGGAATTCGGAATTCGGAAATCGGAACTCAGAACTCGGAATTCGGAATTCAGAACTCGGAATTCAGAATTCGGAATTCGGAATTCAGAACTCAGACTCGGAACTCGGAACTCGGAATTCAGAATTCGGAATTCGGATCTCGGAACTCGGCATTCGGAATTCGGAACTTGATATTTGGAACTCGGAACTCGGAACTCGAAATTTGAAATTCGGAAATTGGAATTTGGAATTTGGAATTCAGAATTTGGAATTTGAAATTTGAAATTCTGGACTCGGAACTCGGAATTTGGAATTTGGAATTCATAATTTGGAATTCGGAATTCGGAACTCGGAATTCGAAATTCGGAACTCGGAATTCGGAATTCGGAATTCAGAATTCAGAACTCAGACTCGGAACTCGGAACTCGGAACTCGGAATTCAGAATTCCAAATTCGGATCTCAGAACTCGGAACTCGGAATTTGAAATTTGAAATTTGAAATTCTGGACTCGGAACTCAGAATTCGGACTCGGAATTTGAAATTCGGGACTCGGAATTTGAAATTCGGGACTCGGAATTCGGAATTCGGAACTTGATATGTGGAACTCGGAATTCGGAACTCGGAATTCAAAATTCGGAAATCAGAATTCAGAATTCGGAATTCGGAATTCGGAATTCGGAACTCGGTATTCATAATTTGGAATTCGGAATTCGGAATTCGAAACTCAGAATTCGGAATTCGGACGTCGGAACTCGGAACTTGATATTCGGAATTCGGCACTCGAAACTCGGAATTTGGAATTCGGAATTTGGAATTCAAAATTTGAAATTCAAAATTTGAAATTCGGAAATCGGAATTTGGAATTGTGGACTCGGAACTCGGAATTCGGACTCGGAATTTGAAATCCGGGACTCGGCACTGGGAATTCGGAATTTGGAACTCAGAACTCGGAATTCAGAATTCGGTATTCGGAACTTGATATTCGGAATTCGGAATTCGGAATTTGAAATTTGAAATTCTGGACTTGGAACTCAGAATTCGGAATTTGGAACTCGGAGTTCTGAATTCTGAATTCTGAATTCCGAATTCGGAACTTGATATTCGGAATTTGAAATTTGAAATTTGAAATTCTGGAATCGGAAGTCGGAATTCGAAACTCAGAATTCGGAATTCGGACGTCGGAACTCGGAACTTGATATTCGGAATTCGGCACTCGGAACTCGGAATTTGGAATTTGGAATTTGGAATTCGGAATTCGGGGCCCCGGAACTCGGAACTCGAAATTCGAAATTCGAAATTCAAAATTTGAAATTCAGAAATCAGAATTTGGAATTGTGGACTCGGAACTCGGAATTCGAACTCGGAATTTGAAATCCGGGACTCGGCACTGGGAATTCGGAATTTGGAACTCAGAACTCGGAATTCAGAATTCGGTATTCGGAACTTGATATTCGGAATTCGGAACTTGGAATTCGGAATTCGGAATTCGGAATTTGAAATTTGAAATTCTGGACTTGGAACTCGGAATTCGGAATTCGGAATTCGGAAATTGGAATTTGGAATTTGGAATTTGAAATTTGAAATTTGAAATTCTGGACTCGAAACTCGGAATTTGGACTCGGAATTTGAAATTCGGGACTCGGAATTCGGAATTCGGAAATCGGAACTCAGAACTCGGAATTCGGAATTCAGAACTCGGAATTCAGAATTCGGAATTCGGAATTCAGAACTCAGACTCGGAACTCGGAACTCGGAATTCAGAATTCGGAATTCGGATCTCGGAACTCGGCATTCGGAATTCGGAACTTGATATTTGGAACTCGGAACTCGGAACTCGAAATTTGAAATTCGGAAATTGGAATTTGGAATTTGGAATTCAGAATTTGGAATTTGAAATTTGAAATTCTGGACTCGGAACTCGGAATTTGGAATTTGGAATTCATAATTTGGAATTCGGAATTCGGAACTCGGAATTCGAAATTCGGAACTCGGAATTCGGAATTCGGAATTCAGAATTCAGAACTCAGACTCGGAACTCGGAACTCGGAACTCGGAATTCAGAATTCCAAATTCGGATCTCAGAACTCGGAACTCGGAATTTGAAATTTGAAATTTGAAATTCTGGACTCGGAACTCAGAATTCGGACTCGGAATTTGAAATTCGGGACTCGGAATTTGAAATTCGGGACTCGGAATTCGGAATTCGGAACTTGATATGTGGAACTCGGAATTCGGAACTCGGAATTCAAAATTCGGAAATCAGAATTCAGAATTCGGAATTCGGAATTCGGAATTCGGAACTCGGTATTCATAATTTGGAATTCGGAATTCGGAATTCGAAACTCAGAATTCGGAATTCGGACGTCGGAACTCGGAACTTGATATTCGGAATTCGGCACTCGAAACTCGGAATTTGGAATTCGGAATTTGGAATTCAAAATTTGAAATTCAAAATTTGAAATTCGGAAATCGGAATTTGGAATTGTGGACTCGGAACTCGGAATTCGGACTCGGAATTTGAAATCCGGGACTCGGCACTGGGAATTCGGAATTTGGAACTCAGAACTCGGAATTCAGAATTCGGTATTCGGAACTTGATATTCGGAATTCGGAATTCGGAATTTGAAATTTGAAATTCTGGACTTGGAACTCAGAATTCGGAATTTGGAACTCGGAGTTCTGAATTCTGAATTCCGAATTCGGAACTTGATATTCGGAATTTGAAATTTGAAATTTGAAATTCTGGAATCGGAAGTCAGAATTCGAAACTCAGAATTCGGAATTTGGACGTCGGAACTCGGAACTTGATATTCGGAATTCGGCACTCGGAACTCGGAATTTGGAATTTGGAATTTGGAATTCGGAATTTGGAATTCGGGGCCCCGGAACTCGGAACTCGAAATTCGAAATTCGAAATTCAAAATTTGAAATTCAGAAATCAGAATTTGGAATTGTGGACTCGGAACTCGGAATTCGTACTCGGAATTTGAAATCCGGGACTCGGCACTGGGAATTCGGAATTTGGAACTCAGAACTCGGAATTCAGAATTCGGTATTCGGAACTTGATATTCGGAATTCGGAACTTGGAATTCGGAATTCTGAATTCGGAACTCGGAATTCGGAATTCGGAATTCGGAACTCCGAATTCCGAATTCCGAATTCCGAATTCCGAATTCCGAATTCCGAATTCCGAATTCCGAATTCAGAATTCAGAATTCCGAATTCAGAATTCAGAATTCCGAACTTGATATTCGGAATTTGAAATTTGAAATTTGAAATTGTGGACTCGGAACTCAGAATTTGGACTCGGAATTTGAAATTCGGGACTCGGAATTCGGAATTCGGAATTCGGAAATCGGAACTCAGAACTCGGAATTCAGAATTCAGAACTCGGAGTTCAGAATTCGGAATTCGGAATTCAGAACTCAGACTCGGAACTCGGAACTCGGAACTCGGAACTCGGAATTCAGAATTCCGAATTCGGATCTCGGAACTCAGAACTCGGAATTCGGAATTTGAAATTTGAAATTTGAAATTCTGGACTCGGAACTCAGAATTCGGACCCGGAATTTGAAATTCGGGACTCGGAATTCGGAATTCGGAACTTGATATGTGGAATTCGGAATTCGGAATTCGGAATTCGGAATTCGGAATTCGGAATTGTGGACTCGGAACTCGGAATTCGGACTCGGAATTTGAAATCCGGGACTTGGCACTGGGAATTTGGAATTTGGAACTCAGAACTCGGAATTCAGAATTCGGTATTCGGAACTTGATATTCGGAATTCGGAATTCGGAATTTGAAATTTGAAATTCTGGACTTGGAACTCAGAATTCGGAATTTGGAACTCGGAGTTCTGAATTCTGAATTCCGAATTCGGAACTTGATATTCGGAATTTGAAATTTGAAATTTGAAATTCTGGAATCGGAAGTCAGAATTCGAAACTCAGAATTCGGAATTTGGACGTCGGAACTCGGAACTTGATATTCGGAATTCGGCACTCGGAACTCGGAATTTGGAATTTGGAATTTGGAATTCGGAATTTGGAATTCGGGGCCCCGGAACTCGGAACTCGAAATTCGAAATTCGAAATTCAAAATTTGAAATTCAGAAATCAGAATTTGGAATTGTGGACTCGGAACTCGGAATTCGAACTCGGAATTTGAAATCCGGGACTCGGCACTGGGAATTCGGAATTTGGAACTCAGAACTCGGAATTCAGAATTCGGTATTCGGAACTTGATATTCGGAATTCGGAACTTGGAATTCGGAATTCTGAATTCGGAACTCGGAATTCGGAATTCGGAATTCGGAACTCCGAATTCCGAATTCCGAATTCCGAATTCCGAATTCTGAATTCCGAATTCCGAATTCAGAATTCCGAATTCAGAATTCAGAATTCCGAACTTGATATTCGGAATTTGAAATTTGAAATTTGAAATTGTGGACTCGGAACTCAGAATTTGGACTCGGAATTTGAAATTCGGGACTCGGAATTCGGAATTCGGAATTCGGAAATCGGAACTCAGAACTCGGAATTCAGAATTCAGAACTCGGAGTTCAGAATTCGGAATTCGGAATTCAGAACTCAGACTCGGAACTCGGAACTCGGAACTCGGAACTCGGAATTCAGAATTCCGAATTCGGATCTCGGAACTCAGAACTCGGAATTCGGAATTTGAAATTTGAAATTTGAAATTCTGGACTCGGAACTCAGAATTCGGACCCGGAATTTGAAATTCGGGACTCGGAATTCGGAATTCGGAACTTGATATGTGGAATTCGGAATTCGGAATTCGGAATTCGGAATTCGGAATTCGGAATTGTGGACTCGGAACTCGGAATTCGGACTCGGAATTTGAAATCCGGGACTTGGCACTGGGAATTTGGAATTTGGAACTCAGAACTCGGAATTCAGAATTCGGTATTCGGAACTTGATATTCGGAATTTGAAATTTGAAATTTAAAATGGTGGACTCGGAACTCAGAATTTGGACTCGGAATTTGAAATTCGGGACTCGGAATTCGGAATTCGGAAATCGGAACTCAGAACTCGGAATTCAGAATTCAGAACTCGGAATTCAGAATTCGGAATTCGGAATTCGGAATTCGGAATTCAGAACTCAGACTCGGAACTCGGAACTCGGAACTCGGAACTCGGAATTCGGAATTTGAAATTTGAAATTTGAAATTCTGGACTCGGAACTCAGAATTCGGACTCGGAATTTGAAATTCGGGACTCGGAATTCGGAATTCGGAACGTGATATGTGGAATTCGGAATTTGGAATTCAGAACTCGGAATTCGAAATTCGGAAATCAGAATTCGGAATTCGGAATTCGGAACTCAGAATTCCGAAATCCGAATTCCGAATTCCGAATTCCGAATTCCGAATTCCGAATTCGGAATTCGGAATTCAGAACTCGGAACTCGGAATTCCGAATTCGGATCTCGGAACTCGGCATTCGGAATTCGGAATTCGGAATTTGAAATTTGAAATTCTGGTCTCGGAACTCAGAATTCGGACTCGGAATTTGAAATTCGGGAATCGGAAGTCGGAAGTCGGAATTCGGTATTCATAATTTGGAATTCGGAATTCGGAATTCGGAATTCGGAATTCGGAATTCGGAATTCGGAATTGTGGACTCGGAACTCGGAATTCAGACTCGGAATTTGAAATCCGGGACTCGGCACTGGGAATTCGGAATTTGGAACTCAGAACTCGGAATTCAGAATTCGGAAATTGGAATTTGAAATTTGAAATTCTGGACTCGGAACTCGGAATTTGGAATTTGGAATTCAGAATTTGGAATTCGGAATTCGGAACTCAGAATTCGAAATTCGGAAATCAGAATTCAGAATTCGGAATTCGGAATTCGGAATTCAGAACTCGGAATTCCGAATTCAGAATTCAGAATTTGGAATTCGGAATTTGGAACTCGGAGTTCTGAATTCTGAATTCTGAATTCCGAATTCGGAACTTGATATTCGGAATTTGAAATTTGAAATTTGAAATTCTGGAATCGGAAGTCGGAATTCGAAACTCAGAATTCGGAATTCGGACGTCGGAACTCGGAACTTGATATTCGGAATTCGGCACTCGGAACTCGGAATTTGGAACTTGGAATTTGGAATTCGGAATTCGGGGCCCCGGAACTCGGAACTCGAAATTCGAAATTCGAAATTCAAAATTTGAAATTCAGAAATCAGAATTTGGAATTGTGGACTCGGAACTCGGAATTCGAACTCGGAATTTGAAATCCGGGACTCGTCACTGGGAATTCGGAATTTGGAACTCAGAACTCGGAATTCAGAATTCGGAATTCGGAACTCGGAACTCGGAACTCGGAACTCGGAATTCGGAATTCGGAATTCAGAATTCAAAATTTGAAATTCTGGACTTGGAACTTGGAATTCGGACTCGGAATTCGGAATTCGGAATTCGGAAATTGGAATTTGGAATTTGGAATTTGGAATTTGAAATTTGAAATTTGAAATTCTGGACTCGAAACTCGGAATTTGGACTCGGAATTTGAAATTCGGGACTCGGAATTCGGAATTCGGAAATCGGAACTCAGAACTCGGAATTCGGAATTCAGAACTCGGAATTCAGAATTCGGAATTCGGAATTCAGAACTCAGACTCGGAACTCGGAACTCGGAATTCAGAATTCGGAATTCGGATCTCGGAACTCGGCATTCGGAATTCGGAACTTGATATTTGGAACTCGGAACTCGGAACTCGAAATTTGAAATTCGGAAATTGGAATTTGGAATTTGGAATTCAGAATTTGGAATTTGAAATTTGAAATTCTGGACTCGGAACTCGGAATTTGGAATTTGGAATTCATAATTTGGAATTCGGAATTCGGAACTCGGAATTCGAAATTCGGAACTCGGAATTCGGAATTCAGAATTCAGAATTCAGAACTCAGACTCGGAACTCGGAACTCGGAACTCGGAATTCAGAATTCCAAATTCGGATCTCAGAACTCGGAACTCGGAATTTGAAATTTGAAATTTGAAATTCTGGACTCGGAACTCAGAATTCGGACTCGGAATTTGGAATTCGGACTCGGAATTTGAAATTCGGGACTCGGAATTCGGAATTCAGAAATTGGAATTTGGAATTTGGAATTTGAAATTTGAAATTCTGGACTCGGAACTCGGAACTCGGAATTTGGAATTTGGAATTCAGAATTCGGAATTCGGAACTCAGAATTCGAAATTCGGAAATCAGAATTCAGAATTCGGAATTCGGAATTCGGAATTCAGAACTCGGAATTCCGAATTCGGAATTCAGAATTCAGAATTCAGAATTTGGAATTCGGAATTCGGAATTTGGAACTCAGAGTTCTGAATTCTGAATTCCGAATTCGGAACTTGATATTCGGAATTTGAAATTTGAAATTTGAAATTCTGGAATCGGAAGTCGGAATTCGAAACTCAGAATTCGGAATTCGGACGTCGGAACTCGGAACTTGATATTCGGAATTCGGCACTCGGAACTCGGAATTTGGAATTTGGAATTTGGAATTCGGAATTCGGGGCCCCGGAACTCGGAACTCGAAATTCGAAATTCAAAATTCAAAATTTGAAATTCAGAAATCAGAATTTGGAATTGTGGACTCGGAACTCGGAATTCGAACTCGGAATTTGAAATCCGGGACTCGGCACTGGGAATTCGGAATTTGGAACTCAGAACTCGGAATTCGGAATTCGGAATTCGGAACTCGGAATTCCGAATTCAGAATTCCGATCTTGATATTCGGAATTTGAAATTTGAAATTTGAAATTGTGGACTCGGAACTCAGAATTTGGACTCGGAATTTGAAATTCGGGACTCGGAATTCGGAATTCGGAATTCGGAAATCGGAACTCAGAACTCGGAATTCAGAATTCAGAACTCGGATCTCGGAACTCGGAACTCGGAATTCGGAATTTGAAATTTGAAATTTGAAATTCTGGACTCGGAACTCAGAATTCGGACCCGGAATTTGAAATTCGGGACTCGGAATTCGGAATTCGGAACTTGATATGTGGAATTCGGAATTCGGAATTCGGAATTCGGAATTCGGAATTCGGAATTCGGAATTGTGGACTCGGAACTCGGAATTCGGACTCGGAATTTGAAATCCGGGACTTGGCACTGGGAATTTGGAATTTGGAACTCAGAACTCGGAATTCAGAATTCGGTATTCGGAACTTGATATTCGGAATTTGAAATTTGAAATTTGAAATGGTGGACTCGGAACTCAGAATTTGGACTCGGAATTTGAAATTCGGGACTCGGAATTCGGAATTCGGAAATCGGAACTCAGAACTCGGAATTCAGAATTCAGAACTCGGAATTCAGAATTCGGATCTCGGAACTCGGAACTCGGAATTCGGAATTTGAAATTTGAAATTTGAAATTCTGGACTCGGAACTCAGAATTCGGACTCGGAATTTGAAATTCGGGACTCGGAATTCGGAATTCGGAACGTGATATGTGGAATTCGGAATTCGGAATTCAGAACTCGGAATTCGAAATTCGGAAATCAGAATTCAGAATTCGGAATTCGGAACTCAGAATTCCGAATTCCAAATTCCAAATTCCGAATTCCGAATTCAGAATTCGGAATTCGGAATTCAGAACTCGGAACTCGGAATTCCGAATTCGGATCTCGGAACTCGGCATTCGGAATTCGGAATTCGGAATTTGAAATTTGAAATTCTGGTCTCGGAACTCAGAATTCGGACTCGGAATTTGAAATTCGGGAATCGGAAGTCGGAAGTTGGAATTCGGTATTCATAATTTGGAATTCGGAATTCGGAATTCGGAATTCGGAATTCGGAATTCGGAATTGTGGACTCGGAACTCGGAATTCGGACTCGGAATTTGAAATCCGGGACTCGGCACTGGGAATTTGGAATTTGGAACTCAGAACTCGGAATTCAGAATTTGGTATTCGGAACTTGATATTCGGAATTTGAAATTTGAAATTTGAAATGGTGGACTCGGAACTCGGAATTTGGAACTTGGAACTCGGAACTCGGAACTCGGAATGCGAAATTCGAAATTTGAAATTCAGAAATTGTAATTCGGAATTTGAAATTTGAAATTCTGGACTCGGAACTCAGAATTTGGACTCGGAATTTGAAATTCGGGACTCGGAATTCGGAATTCGGAAATCGGAACTCAGAACTCGGAATTCAGAATTCGGAATTCGGAATTCGGAATTCAGAATTCAGAACTCAGACTCGGAACTCGGAACTCGGAACTCGGAATTCAGAATTCCGAATTCGGATCTCGGAACTCAGAACTTGGAACTCGGAATTCGGAATTCGGAATTCGGAATTCGGAATTCGGAATACGGAACTCGGAATTCAGAATTCAAAATTTGAAATTCTGGACTTGGAACTTGGAATTCGGACTCGGAATTTGAAATTCGGGACTCGGAATTCGGAATTCAGAAATTGGAATTTGGAATTTGGAATTTGAAATTTGAAATTCTGGACTCGGAACTCGGAACTCGGAATTTGGAATTTGGAATTCAGAATTCGGAATTCGGAACTCAGAATTTGAAATTCGGAAATCAGAATTCAGAATTCGGAATTCGGAATTCGGAATTCAGAACTCGGAATTCCGAATTCAGAATTCCGAACTTGATATTCGGAATTTGAAATTTTAAATTTGAAATTTGAAATTGTGGACTCGGAATTCAGAACTCAGACTCGGAACTCGGAACTCGGAACTCGGAACTCGGAATTCAGAATTCCGAATTCGGATCTCGGAACTCGGAACTCGGAACTCGGAATTCGGAATTTGAAATTTGAAATTTGAAATTCTGGACTCGGAACTCAGAATTCGGACTCGGAATTTGAAATTCGGGACTCGGAATTCGGAATTCGGAACGTGATATGTGGAATTCGGAATTCGGAATTCAGAACTCGGAATTCGAAATTCGGAATTCGGAATTCAGAACTCGGAACTCGGAATTCCGAATTCGGATCTCGGAACTCGGCATTCGGAATTCGGAATTCGGAATTTGAAATTTGAAATTCTGGTCTCGGAACTCAGAATTCGGACTCGGAATTTGAAATTCGGGAATCGGAAGTCGGAAGTCGGAATTCGGTATTCATAATTTGGAATTCGGAATTCGGAATTCGGAATTCGGAATTCGGAATTCGGAATTGTGGACTCGGAACTCGGAATTCGGACTCGGAATTTGAAATCCGGGACTCGGCACTGGGAATTCGGAATTTGGAACAAAGAACTCGGAATTCAGAATTCGGAAATTGGAATTTGGAATTTGGAATTTGGAATTTGAAATTTGAAATTCTGGACTCGGAACTCGGAATTTGGAATTTGGAATTCAGAATTTGGAATTCGGAATTCGGAACTCAGAATTCGAAATTCGGAAATCAGAATTCAGAATTCGGAATTCGGAATTCGGAATTCAGAACTCGGAATTCCGAATTTGGAATTCAGAATTCAGAATTCAGAATTTGGAATTCGGAATTTGGAACTCGGAGTTCTGAATTCTGAATTCTGAATTCCGAATTCGGAACTTGATATTCGGAATTTGAAATTTGAAATTTGAAATTCTGGAATCGGAAGTCGGAATTCGAAACTCAGAATTCGGAATTCGGACGTCGGAACTCGGAACTTGATATTCGGAATTCGGCACTCGGAACTCGGAATTTGGAATTTGGAATTTGGAATTCAGAATTCGGGGCCCCGGAACTCGGAACTCGAAATTCGAAATTCGAAATTCAAAATTTGAAATTCAGAAATCAGAATTTGGAATTGTGGACTCGGAACTCGGAATTCGAACTCGGAATTTGAAATCCGGGACTCGGCACTGGGAATTCGGAATTTGGAACTCAGAACTCGGAATTCAGAATTCGGTATTCGGAACTTGATATTCGGAATTCGGAACTTGGAATTCGGAATTCGGAATTCGGAATTTGAAATTTGAAATTCTGGACTTGGAACTCGGAATTCGGAATTTGGAATTCGGAATTCGGAACTCGGAACTCGGAACTCGGAATTCGGAATTCGGAATTCGGAAATTGGAATTTGGAATTTGGAATTTGAAATTTGAAATTTGAAATTCTGGACTCGAAACTCGGAATTTGGACTCGGAATTTGAAATTCGGGACTCGGAATTCGGAATTCGGAAATCGGAACTCAGAACTCGGAATTCGGAATTCAGAACTCAGACTCGGAACTCGGAACTCGGAATTCAGAATTCGGAATTCGGATCTCGGAACTCGGCATTCGGAATTCGGAACTTGATATTTGGAACTCGGAACTCGGAACTCGAAATTCGAAATTTGGAAATTGGAATTTGGAATTTGGAATTCAGAATTTGGAATTTGAAATTTGAAATTCTGGACTCGGAACTCGGAATTTGGAATTTGGAATTCATAATTTGGAATTCGGAATTCGGAACTCGGAATTCGAAATTCGGAACTCGGAATTCGGAATTCGGAATTCGGAATTCAGAACTCAGACTCGGAACTCGGAACTCGGAACTCGGAATTCAGAATTCCAAATTCGGATCTCAGAACTCGGAACTCGGAATTTGAAATTTGAAATTTGAAATTCTGGACTCGGAACTCAGAATTCGGACTCGGAATTTGAAATTCGGGACTCGGAATTTGAAATTCGGGACTCGGAATTCGGAATTCGGAACTTGATATGTGGAACTCGGAATTCGGAACTCGGAATTCAAAATTCGGAAATCAGAATTCAGAATTCGGAATTCGGAATTCGGAATTCGGAACTCGGTATTCATAATTTGGAATTCGGAATTCGGAATTCGAAACTCAGAATTCGGAATTCGGACGTCGGAACTCGGAACTTGATATTCGGAATTCGGCACTCGGAACTCGGAATTTGGAATTCGGAATTTGGAATTCAAAATTTGAAATTCAAAATTTGAAATTCGGAAATCGGAATTTGGAATTGTGGACTCGGAACTCGGAATTCGGACTCGGAATTTGAAATCCGGGACTCGGCACTGGGAATTCGGAATTTGGAACTCAGAACTCGGAATTCAGAATTCGGTATTCGGAACTTGATATTCGGAATTCGGAATTCGGAATTTGAAATTTGAAATTCTGGACTTGGAACTCGGAATTCGGAATTTGGAACTCGGAGTTCTGAATTCTGAATTCTGAATTCGGAACTTGATATTCGGAATTTGAAATTTGAAATTTGAAATTCTGGAATCGGAAGTCAGAATTCGAAACTCAGAATTCGGAATTTGGACGTCGGAACTCGGAACTTGATATTCGGAATTCGGCACTCGGAACTCGGAATTTGGAATTTGGAATTTGGAATTCGGAATTTGGAATTCGGGGCCCCGGAACTCGGAACTCGAAATTCGAAATTCGAAATTCAAAATTTGAAATTCAGAAATCAGAATTTGGAATTGTGGACTCGGAACTCGGAATTCGAACTCGGAATTTGAAATCCGGGACTCGGCACTGGGAATTCGGAATTTGGAACTCAGAACTCGGAATTCAGAATTCGGTATTCGGAACTTGATATTCGGAATTCGGAACTTGGAATTCGGAATTCTGAATTCGGAACTCGGAATTCGGAATTCGGAATTCGGAACTCCGAATTCCGAATTCCGAATTCCGAATTCCGAATTCCGAATTCAGAATTCAGAATTCAGAATTCCGAACTTGATATTCGGAATTTGAAATTTGAAATTTGAAATTGTGGACTCGGAACTCAGAATGTGGACTCGGAATTTGAAATTCGGGACTCGGAATTCGGAATTCGGAATTCGGAAATCGGAACTCAGAACTCGGAATTCAGAATTCAGAACTCGGAATTCAGAATTCGGAATTCGGAATTCAGAACTCAGACTCGGAACTCGGAACTCGGAACTCGGAACTCGGAACTCGGAATTCAGAATTCAGAATTCGGATCTCGGAACTCGGAACTCGGAATTCGGAATTTGAAATTTGAAATTTGAAATTCTGGACTCGGAACTCAGAATTCGGACCCGGAATTTGAAATTCGGAATTCGGAATTCGGAATTCGGAATTCGGAATTCGGAATTGTGGACTCGGAACTCGGAATTCGGACTCGGAATTTGAAATCCGGGACTTGGCACTGGGAATTTGGAATTTGGAACTCAGAACTCGGAATTCAGAATTCGGTATTCGGAACTTGATATTCGGAATTTGAAATTTGAAATTTGAAATGGTGGACTCGGAACTCAGAATTTGGACTCGGAATTTGAAATTCGGGACTCGGAATTCGGAATTCGGAAATCGGAACTCAGAACTCGGAATTCAGAATTCAGAACTCGGAATTCAGAATTCGGAATTCGGAATTCGGAATTCGGAATTCAGAACTCAGACTCGGAACTCGGAACTCGGAACTCGGAACTCGGAATTCAGAATTCAGAATTCGGATCTCGGAACTCGGAACTCGGAATTCGGAATTTGAAATTTGAAATTTGAAATTCTGGACTCGGAACTCAGAATTCGGACTCGGAATTTGAAATTCGGGACTCGGAATTCGGAATTCAGAACGTGATATGTGGAATTCAGAATTCGGAATTCGGAATTCAGAACTCGGAACTCGGAATTCCGAATTCGGATCTCGGAACTCGGCATTCAGAATTCGGAATTCGGAATTTGAAATTTGAAATTCTGGTCTCGGAACTCAGAATTCGGACTCGGAATTTGAAATTCGGGAATCGGAAGTCGGAAGTCGGAATTCGGAATTGTGGACTCGGAACTCGGAATTTGGAACTTGGAACTCGGAACTCGGAACTCGGAATGCGAAATTCGAAATTTGAAATTCAGAAATTGTAATTCGGAATTTGAAATTTGAAATTCTGGACTCGGAACTCAGAATTTGGACTCGGAATTTGAAATTCGGGACTCGGAATTCGGAATTCGGAAATCGGAACTCAGAACTCGGAATTCAGAATTCGGAATTCGGAATTCGGATTTCAGAACTCAGACTCGGAACTCGGAACTCGGAACTCGGAATTCAGAATTCCGAATTCGGATCTCGGAACTCAGAACTCGGAACTCGGAATTCGGAATTCGGAATTCGAAATTTGAAATTCTGGACTTGGAACTCGGAATTCGGAATTTGGAATTCGGAATTCGGAATTCGGAATACGGAACTCGGAATTCAGAATTCAAAATTTGAAATTCTGGACTTGGAACTTGGAATTCGGACTCGGAATTTGAAATTCGGGACTCGGAATTCGGAATTCAGAAATTGGAATTTGGAATTTGGAATTTGAAATTTGAAATTCTGGACTCGGAACTCGGAACTCGGAATTTGGAATTTGGAATTCAGAATTCGGAATTCGGAACTCAGAATTCGAAATTCGGAAATCAGAATTCAGAATTCGGAATTCGGAATTCGGAATTCAGAACTCGGAATTCCGAATTCGGAATTCAGAATTCAGAATTCAGAATTTGGAATTCGGAATTCGGAATTTGGAACTCAGAGTTCTGAATTCTGAATTCCGAATTCGGAACTTGATATTCGGAATTTGAAATTTGAAATTTGAAATTCTGGAATCGGAAGTCGGAATTCGAAACTCAGAATTCGGAATTCGGACGTCGGAACTCGGAACTTGATATTCGGAATTCGGCACTCGGAACTCGGAATTTGGAATTTGGAATTTGGAATTTGGAATTCGGAATTCGGGGCCCCGGAACTCGGAACTCGAAATTCGAAATTTGAAATTCAAAATTTGAAATTCAGAAATCAGAATTTGGAATTGTGGACTCGGAACTCGGAATTCGAACTCGGAATTTGAAATCTGGGACTCGGCACTGGGAATTCGGAATTTGGAACTCAGAACTCGGAATTCGGAATTCAGAATTCGGAACTTGGAATTCAGAATTCAGAATTCCGAACTTGATATTCGGAATTTGAAATTTGAAATTTGAAATTGTGGACTCGGAACTCAGAATTTGGACTCGGAATTTGAAATTTGGGACTCGGAATTCGGAATTCGGAATTCGGAAATCGGAACTCAGAACTCGGAATTCAGAATTCAGAACTCGGATCTCGGAACTCGGAACTCGGAATTCGGAATTTGAAATTTGAAATTTGAAATTCTGGACTCGGAACTCAGAATTCGGACTCGGAATTTGAAATTCGGGACTCGGAATTCGGAATTCGGAACGTGATATGTGGAATTCGGAATTCGGAATTCAGAACTCGGAATTTGAAATTCGGAAATCAGAATTCAGAATTCGGAATTCGGAACTCAGAATTCCGAATTCCGAATTCCGAATTCCGAATTCAGAATTCAGAATTCGGAATTCGGAATTCAGAACTCGGAACTCGGAATTCCGAATTCGGATCTCGGAACTCGGCATTCGGAATTCGGAATTCAGAATTTGAAATTTGAAATTCTGGTCTCGGAACTCAGAATTCGGACTCGGAATTTGAAATTCGGGAATCGGAAGTCGGAAGTCGGAATTCGGTATTCATAATTTGGAATTCGGAATTCGGAATTCGGAATTCGGAATTCGGAATTCGGAATTGTGGACTCGGAACTCGGAATTCGGACTCGGAATTTGAAATCCGGGACTCGGCACTGGGAATTTGGAATTTGGAACTCAGAACTCGGAATTCAGAATTCGGTATTCGGAACTTGATATTCGGAATTTGAAATTTGAAATTTGAAATGGTGGACTCGGAACTCGGAATTTGGAACTTGGAACTCGGAACTCGGAACTCGGAATGCGAAATTCGAAATTTGAAATTCAGAAATTGTAATTCGGAATTTGAAATTTGAAATTCTGGACTCGGAACTCAGAATTTGGACTCGGAATTTGAAATTCGGGACTCGGAATTCGGAATTCGGAAATCGGGACTCAGAACTCGGAATTCAGAATTCGGAATTCGGAATTCGGAATTCGGAATTCAGAACTCAGACTCGGAACTCGGAACTCGGAACTCGGAATTCAGAATTCCGAATTCGGATCTCGGAACTCAGAACTCGGAACTCGGAATTCGGAATTCGAAATTTGAAATTCTGGACTTGGAACTCGGAATTCGGAATTTGGAATTCGGAATTCGGAATTCGGAATACGGAACTCGGAATTCAGAATTCAAAATTTGAAATTCTGGACTTGGAACTTGGAATTCGGACTCGGAATTTGAAATTCGGGACTCGGAATTCGGAATTCAGAAATTGGAATTTGGAATTTGGAATTTGAAATTTGAAATTCTGGACTCGGAACTCGGAACTCGGAATTTGGAATTTGGAATTCAGAATTCGGAATTCGGAACTCAGAATTCGAAATTCGGAAATCAGAATTCAGAATTCGGAATTCGGAATTCGGAATTCAGAACTCGGAATTCCGAATTCGGAATTCAGAATTCAGAATTCAGAATTTGGAATTCGGAATTCGGAATTTGGAACTCGGAGTTCTGAATTCTGAATTCCGAATTCGGAACTTGATATTCGGAATTTGAAATTTGAAATTTGAAATTCTGGAATCGGAAGTCGGAATTCGAAACTCAGAATTCGGAATTCGGACGTCGGAACTCGGAACTTGATATTCGGAATTCGGCACTCGGAACTCAGAATTTGGAATTTGGAATTTGGAATTCGGAACTCGGAATTCGGAATTTGAAATTTGAAATTTGAAATTCTGGACTCGGAACTCAGAATTCGGACTCGGAATTTGAAATTCGGGACTCGGAATTCGGAATTCGGAACGTGATATGTGGAATTCGGAATTCGGAATTCAGAACTCGGAATTCGAAATTCGGAAATCAGAATTCAGAATTCGGAATTCAGAACTCAGAATTCCGAATTCCGAATTCCGAATTCCGAATTCAGAATTCAGAATTCGGAATTCGGAATTCAGAACTCGGAACTCGGAATTCCGAATTCGGATCTCGGAACTCGGCATTCAGAATTCGGAATTCGGAATTCGGAATTCGGAACTCGGTATTCATAATTTGGAATTCGGAATTCGGAATTCGAAACTCAGAATTCGGAATTCGGACGTCGGAACTCGGAACTTGATATTCGGAATTCGGCACTCGGAACTCGGAATTTGGAATTCGGAATTTGGAATTCAAAATTTGAAATTCAAAATTTGAAATTCGGAAATCGGAATTTGGAATTGTGGACTCGGAACTCGGAATTCGGACTCGGAATTTGAAATCCGGGACTCGGCACTGGGAATTCGGAATTTGGAACTCAGAACTCGGAATTCAGAATTCGGTATTCGGAACTTGATATTCGGAATTCGGAATTCGGAATTTGAAATTTGAAATTCTGGACTTGGAACTCGGAATTCGGAATTTGGAACTCGGAGTTCTGAATTCTGAATTCCGAATTCGGAACTTGATATTCGGAATTTGAAATTTGAAATTTGAAATTCTGGAATCGGAAGTCAGAATTCGAAACTCAGAATTCGGAATTTGGACGTCGGAACTCGGAACTTGATATTCGGAATTCAGCACTCGGAACTCGGAATTTGGAATTTGGAATTTGGAATTCGGAATTTGGAATTCGGGGCCCCGGAACTCGGAACTCGAAATTCGAAATTCGAAATTCAAAATTTGAAATTCAGAAATCAGAATTTGGAATTGTGGACTCGGAACTCGGAATTCGAACTCGGAATTTGAAATCCGGGACTCGGCACTGGGAATTCGGAATTTGGAACTCAGAACTCGGAATTCAGAATTCGGTATTCGGAACTTGATATTCGGAATTCGGAACTTGGAATTCGGAATTCTGAATTCGGAACTCGGAATTCGGAATTTGGAATTCGGAACTCCGAATTCCGAATTCCGAATTCCGAATTCAGAATTCAGAATTCAGAATTCAGAATTCAGAATTCCGAACTTGATATTCGGAATTTGAAATTTGAAATTTGAAATTGTGGACTCGGAACTCAGAATTTGGACTTGGAATTTGAAATTCGGGACTCGGAATTCGGAATTCGGAATTCGGAAATCGGAACTCAGAACTCGGAATTCAGAATTCAGAACTCAGACTCGGAACTCGGAACTCGGAACTCGGAACTCGGAATTCAGAATTCCGAATTCGGATCTCGGAACTCGGAACTCGGAATTCGGAATTTGAAATTTGAAATTTGAAATTCTGGACTCGGAACTCAGAATTCGGACCCGGAATTTGAAATTCGGGACTCGGAATTCGGAATTCGGAACTTGATATGTGGAATTCGGAATTCGGAATTCGGAATTCGGAATTCGGAATTCGGAATTCGGAATTGTGGACTCGGAACTCGGAATTCGGACTCGGAATTTGAAATCCGGGACTTGGCACTGGGAATTTGGAATTTGGAACTCAGAACTCGGAATTCAGAATTCGGTATTCGGAACTTGATATTCGGAATTTGAAATTTGAAATTTGAAATGGTGGACTCGGAACTCGGAATTTGGAACTTGGAACTCGGAACTCGGAACTCGGAATGCGAAATTCGAAATTTGAAATTCAGAAATTGTAATTCGGAATTTGAAATTTGAAATTCTGGACTCGGAACTCAGAATTCGGACTCGGAATTTGAAATCCGGGACTCGGCACTGGGAATTCGGAATTTGGAACTCAGAACTCGGAATTCAGAATTCGGTATTCGGAACTTGATATTCGGAATTCGGAATTCGGAATTTGAAATTTGAAATTCTGGACTTGGAACTCGGAATTCGGAATTTGGAACTCGGAGTTCTGAATTCTGAATTCCGAATTCGGAACTTGATATTCGGAATTTGAAATTTGAAATTTGAAATTCTGGAATCGGAAGTCAGATTTCGAAACTCAGAATTCGGAATTTGGACGTCGGAACTCGGAACTTGATATTCGGAATTCGGCACTCGGAACTCGGAATTTGGAATTTGGAATTTGGAATTTGGAATTTGGAATTCGGGGCCCCGGAACTCGGAACTCGAAATTCGAAATTCGAAATTCAAAATTTGAAATTCAGAAATCAGAATTTGGAATTGTGGACTCGGAACTCGGAATTCGAACTCGGAATTTGAAATCCGGGACTTGGCACTGGGAATTCGGAATTTGGAACTCAGAACTCGGAATTCAGAATTCGGTATTCGGAACTTGATATTCGGAATTCGGAACTTGGAATTCGGAATTCTGAATTCGGAACTCGGAATTCGGAATTCGGAATTCGGAACTCTGAATTCCGAATTCCGAATTCCGAATTCCGAATTCAGAATTCAGAATTCCGAATTCAGAATTCAGAATTCCGAACTTGATATTCGGAATTTGAAATTTGAAATTTGAAATTGTGGACTCGGAACTCAGAATTTGGACTCGGAATTTGAAATTTGGGACTCGGAATTCGGAATTCGGAATTCGGAAATCGGAACTCAGAACTCGGAATTCAGAATTCAGAACTCGGAATTCAGAATTCGGAATTCGGAATTCAGAACTCAGACTCGGAACTCGGAACTCGGAACTCGGAACTCGGAATTCAGAATTCCGAATTCGGATCTCGGAACTCAGAACT
This sequence comes from Arizona elegans, assembly GCA_022577455.1. Taxonomy (NCBI): domain Eukaryota; kingdom Metazoa; phylum Chordata; class Lepidosauria; order Squamata; family Colubridae; genus Arizona; species Arizona elegans. The sequence continues at coordinate 2,535,144 of JAKOOJ010000026.1, forward strand.
CGGAATTCGGAATTTGAAATTTGAAATTTGAAATTCTGGACTCGGAACTCAGAATTCGGACCCGGAATTTGAAATTCGGGACTCGGAATTCGGAATTCGGAACTTGATATGTGGAATTCGGAATTCGGAATTCGGAATTCGGAATTCGGAATTGTGGACTCGGAACTCGGAATTCGGACTCGGAATTTGAAATCCGGGACTTGGCACTGGGAATTTGGAATTTGGAACTCAGAACTCGGAATTCAGAATTCGGTATTCGGAACTTGATATTCGGAATTTGAAATTTGAAATTTGAAATGGTGGACTCGGAACTCAGAATTTGGACTCGGAATTTGAAATTCGGGACTCGGAATTCGGAATTCGGAAATCGGAACTCAGAACTCGGAATTCAGAATTCAGAACTCGGAATTCAGAATTCGGAATTCGGAATTCGGAATTCGGAATTCAGAACTCAGACTCGGAACTCGGAACTCGGAACTCGGAACTCAGAATTCAGAATTCAGAATTCGGATCTCGGAACTCGGAACTCGGAATTCGGAATTTGAAATTTGAAATTTGAAATTCTGGACTCGGAACTCAGAATTCGGACTCGGAATTTGAAATTCGGGACTCGGAATTCGGAATTCGGAACGTGATATGTGGAATTCGGAATTCGGAATTCAGAACTCAGAATTCGAAATTCGGAAATCAGAATTCGGAATTCGGAATTCGGAACTCAGAATTCCGAAATCCGAATTCCGAATTCCGAATTCCGAATTCAGAATTCCGAATTCAGAATTCGGAATTCGGAATTCAGAACTCGGAACTCGGAATTCCGAATTCGGATCTCGGAACTCGGCATTCGGAATTCGGAATTCGGAATTTGAAATTTGAAATTCTGGTCTCGGAACTCAGAATTCGGACTCGGAATTTGAAATTCGGGAATCGGAAGTCGGAAGTCGGAATTCGGTATTCATAATTTGGAATTCAGAATTCGGAATTTGGAATTTGGAATTCGGAATTCGGAATTGTGGACTCGGAACTCGGAATTCGGACTCGGAATTTGAAATCCGGGACTCGGCACTGGGAATTCGGAATTTGGAACTCAGAACTCGGAATTCAGAATTCGGAAATTGGAATTTGGAATTTGGAATTCGGAATTTGAAGTTTGAAATTCTGGACTCGGAACTCGGAATTTGGAATTTGGAATTCAGAATTTGGAATTCGGAATTCGGAACTCAGAATTCGAAATTTGGAAATCAGAATTCAGAATTCGGAATTCGGAATTCGGAATTCGGAATTCAGAACTCGGAATTCCGAATTCGGAATTCAGAATTCAGAATTCAGTATTTGGAATTCGGAATTTGGAACTCGGAGTTCTGAATTCTGAATTCTGAATTCCGAATTCGGAACTTGATATTCGGAATTTGAAATTTGAAATTTGAAATTCTGGAATCGGAAGTCGGAATTCGAAACTCAGAATTCGGAATTCGGACGTCGGAACTCGGAACTTGATATTCGGAATTCGGCACTCGGAACTCGGAATTTGGAATTTGGAATTTGGAATTCGGAATTCGGGGCCCCGGAACTCGGAACTCGAAATTCGAAATTCGAAATTCAAAATTTGAAATTCAGAAATCAGAATTTGGAATTGTGGACTCGGAACTCGGAATTCGAACTCGGAATTTGAAATCCGGGACTCGGCACTGGGAATTCGGAATTTGGAACTCAGAACTCGGAATTCAGAATTCGGTATTCGGAACTTGATATTCGGAATTCGGAACTTGGAATTCGGAATTCGGAATTCGGAATTTGAAATTTGAAATTCTGGACTTGGAACTCGGAATTCGGAATTTGGAATTCGGAATTCGGAACTCGGAACTCGGAACTCGGAACTCGGAATTCGGAATTCGGAATTCAGAATTCAAAATTTGAAATTCTGGACTTGGAACTTGGAATTCGGACTCGGAATTCGGAATTCGGAATTCGGAAATTGGAATTTGGAATTTGGAATTTGAAATTTGAAATTTGAAATTCTGGAATCGGAAGTCAGAATTCGAAACTCAGAATTCGGAATTTGGACGTCGGAACTCGGAACTTGATATTCGGAATTCGGCACTCGGAACTCGGAATTTGGAATTTGGAATTTGGAATTCGGAATTTGGAATTCGGGGCCCCGGAACTCGGAACTCGAAATTCGAAATTCGAAATTCAAAATTTGAAATTCAGAAATCAGAATTTGGAATTGTGGACTCGGAACTCGGAATTCGAACTCGGAATTTGAAATCCGGGACTCGGCACTGGGAATTCGGAATTTGGAACTCAGAACTCGGACTTCAGAATTCGGTATTCGGAACTTGATATTCGGAATTCGGAACTTGGAATTCGGAATTCTGAATTCAGAACTCGGAATTCGGAATTCGGAATTCGGAACTCCGAATTCCGAATTCCGAATTCCGAATTCCGAATTCAGAATTCAGAATTCCGAATTCAGAATTCAGAATTCCGAACTTGATATTCGGAATTTGAAATTTGAAATTTGAAATTGTGGACTCGGAACTCAGAATTTGGACTCGGAATTTGAAATTCGGGACTCGGAATTCGGAATTCGGAATTCGGAAATCGGAACTCAGAACTCGGAATTCAGAATTCAGAACTCGGAATTCAGAATTCGGAATTCGGAATTCAGAACTCAGACTCGGAACTCGGAACTCGGAACTCGGAACTCGGAATTCAGAATTCCGAATTCGGATCTCGGAACTCAGAACTCGGAATTCGGAATTTGAAATTTGAAATTTGAAATTCTGGACTCGGAACTCAGAATTCGGACCCGGAATTTGAAATTCGGGACTCGGAATTCGGAATTCGGAACTTGATATGTGGAATTCGGAATTCGGAATTTGGAATTCGGAATTCGGAATTCGGAATTCGGAATTGTGGACTCGGAACTCGGAATTCGGACTCGGAATTTGAAATCCGGGACTTGGCACTGGGAATTTGGAATTTGGAACTCAGAACTCGGAATTCGGAATTCGGAAATCGGAACTCAGAACTCGGAATTCAGAATTCAGAACTCGGAATTCAGAATTCGGAATTCGGAATTCGGAATTCGGAATTCAGAACTCAGACTCGGAACTCGGAACTCGGAACTCGGAACTCGGAACTCGGAATTCAGAATTCAGAATTCGGATCTCGGAACTCGGAACTCGGAATTCGGAATTTGAAATTTGAAATTTGAAATTCTGGACTCGGAACTCAGAATTCGGACTCGGAATTTGAAATTCGGGACTCGGAATTCGGAATTCGGAACGTGATATGTGGAATTCGGAATTCGGAATTCAGAACTCGGAATTCGAAATTCGGAAATCAGAATTCGGAATTCGGAATTCGGAATTTGAAATTTGAAATTCTGGACTTGGAACTCGGAATTCGGAATTTGGAATTCGGAATTCGGAACTCGGAACTCGGAACTCGGAACTCGGAATTCGGAATTCGGAATTCAGAATTCAAAATTTGAAATTCTGGACTTGGAACTTGGAATTCGGACTCGGAATTCGGAATTCGGAATTCGGAAATTGGAATTTGGAATTTGGAATTTGAAATTTGAAATTTGAAATTCTGGAATCGGAAGTCAGAATTCGAAACTCAGAATTCGGAATTTGGACGTCGGAACTCGGAACTTGATATTCGGAATTCGGCACTCGGAACTCGGAATTTGGAATTTGGAATTTGGAATTCGGAATTTGGAATTCGGGGCCCCGGAACTCGGAACTCGAAATTCGAAATTCGAAATTCAAAATTTGAAATTCAGAAATCAGAATTTGGAATTGTGGACTCGGAACTCGGAATTCGAACTCGGAATTTGAAATCCGGGACTCGGCACTGGGAATTCGGAATTTGGAACTCAGAACTCGGACTTCAGAATTCGGTATTCGGAACTTGATATTCGGAATTCGGAACTTGGAATTCGGAATTCTGAATTCAGAACTCGGAATTCGGAATTCGGAATTCGGAACTCCGAATTCCGAATTCCGAATTCCGAATTCAGAATTCAGAATTCAGAATTCCGAATTCAGAATTCAGAATTCCGAACTTGATATTCGGAATTTGAAATTTGAAATTTGAAATTGTGGACTCGGAACTCAGAATTTGGACTCGGAATTTGAAATTCGGGACTCGGAATTCGGAATTCGGAATTCGGAAATCGGAACTCAGAACTCGGAATTCAGAATTCAGAACTCGGAATTCAGAATTCGGAATTCGGAATTCAGAACTCAGACTCGGAACTCGGAACTCGGAACTCGGAACTCGGAATTCAGAATTCCGAATTCGGATCTCGGAACTCAGAACTCGGAATTCGGAATTTGAAATTTGAAATTTGAAATTCTGGACTCGGAACTCAGAATTCGGACCCGGAATTTGAAATTCGGGACTCGGAATTCGGAATTCGGAACTTGATATGTGGAATTCGGAATTCGGAATTTGGAATTCGGAATTCGGAATTCGGAATTCGGAATTGTGGACTCGGAACTCGGAATTCGGACTCGGAATTTGAAATCCGGGACTTGGCACTGGGAATTTGGAATTTGGAACTCAGAACTCGGAATTCAGAATTCGGTATTCGGAACTTGATATTCGGAATTTGAAATTTGAAATTTGAAATGGTGGACTCGGAACTCAGAATTTGGACTCGGAATTTGAAATTCGGGACTCGGAATTCGGAATTCGGAAATCGGAACTCAGAACTCGGAATTCAGAATTCAGAACTCGGAATTCAGAATTCGGAATTCGGAATTCGGAATTCGGAATTCAGAACTCAGACTCGGAACTCGGAACTCGGAACTCGGAACTCGGAACTCGGAATTCAGAATTCAGAATTCGGATCTCGGAACTCGGAACTCGGAATTCGGAATTTGAAATTTGAAATTTGAAATTCTGGACTCGGAACTCAGAATTCGGACTCGGAATTTGAAATTCGGGACTCGGAATTCGGAATTCGGAACGTGATATGTGGAATTCGGAATTCGGAATTCAGAACTCGGAATTCGAAATTCGGAAATCAGAATTCGGAATTCGGAATTCGGAACTCAGAATTCCGAAATCCGAATTCCGAATTCCGAATTCCGAATTCCGAATTCCGAATTCCGAATTCGGAATTCAGAACTCGGAACTCGGAATTCCGAATTCGGATCTCGGAACTCGGCATTCGGAATTCGGAATTCGGAATTTGAAATTTGAAATTCTGGTCTCGGAACTCAGAATTCGGACTCGGAATTTGAAATTCGGGAATCGGAAGTCGGAAGTCGGAATTCGGTATTCATAATTTGGAATTCGGAATTCGGAATTCGGAATTCGGAATTCGGAATTCGGAATTGTGGACTCGGAACTCGGAATTCGGACTCGGAATTTGAAATCCGGGACTCGGCACTGGGAATTCGGAATTTGGAACTCAGAACTCGGAATTCAGAATTCGGAAATTGGAATTTGGAATTTGGAATTCGGAATTTGAAATTTGAAATTCTGGACTCGGAACTCGGAATTTGGAATTTGGAATTCAGAATTTGGAATTCGGAATTCGGAACTCAGAATTCGAAATTCGGAAATCAGAATTCAGAATTCGGAATTCGGAATTCGGAATTCAGAACTCGGAATTCCGAATTCGGAATTCAGAATTCAGAATTCAGAATTTGGAATTCGGAATTTGGAACTCGGAGTTCTGAATTCTGAATTCTGAATTCCGAATTCGGAACTTGATATTCGGAATTTGAAATTTGAAATTTGAAATTCTGGAATCGGAAGTCGGAATTCGAAACTCAGAATTCGGAATTTGGACGTCGGAACTCGGAACTTGATATTCGGAATTCAGCACTCGGAACTCGGAATTTGGAATTTGGAATTTGGAATTCGGAATTCGGGGCCCCGGAACTCGGAACTCGAAATTCGAAATTCGAAATTCAAAATTTGAAATTCAGAAATCAGAATTTGGAATTGTGGACTCGGAACTCGGAATTCGAACTCGGAATTTGAAATCCGGGACTCGGCACTGGGAATTCGGAATTTGGAACTCAGAACTCGGAATTCAGAATTCGGTATTCGGAACTTGATATTCGGAATTCGGAACTTGGAATTCGGAATTCGGAATTCGGAATTTGAAATTTGAAATTCTGGACTTGGAACTCGGAATTCGGAATTCGGAATTCGGAAATTGGAATTTGGAATTTGGAATTTGAAATTTGAAATTTGAAATTCTGGACTCGAAACTCGGAATTTGGACTCGGAATTTGAAATTCGGGACTCGGAATTCGGAATTCGGAAATCGGAACTCAGAACTCGGAATTCGGAATTCAGAACTCGGAATTCAGAATTCGGAATTCGGAATTCAGAACTCAGACTCGGAACTCGGAACTCGGAATTCAGAATTCGGAATTCGGATCTCGGAACTCGGCATTCGGAATTCGGAACTTGATATTTGGAACTCGGAACTCGGAACTCGAAATTTGAAATTCGGAAATTGGAATTTGGAATTTGGAATTCAGAATTTGGAATTTGAAATTTGAAATTCTGGACTCGGAACTCGGAATTTGGAATTTGGAATTCATAATTTGGAATTCGGAATTCGGAACTCGGAATTCGAAATTCGGAACTCGGAATTCGGAATTCGGAATTCAGAATTCAGAACTCAGACTCGGAACTCGGAACTCGGAACTCGGAATTCAGAATTCCAAATTCGGATCTCAGAACTCGGAACTCGGAATTTGAAATTTGAAATTTGAAATTCTGGACTCGGAACTCAGAATTCGGACTCGGAATTTGAAATTCGGGACTCGGAATTTGAAATTCGGGACTCGGAATTCGGAATTCGGAACTTGATATGTGGAACTCGGAATTCGGAACTCGGAATTCAAAATTCGGAAATCAGAATTCAGAATTCGGAATTCGGAATTCGGAATTCGGAACTCGGTATTCATAATTTGGAATTCGGAATTCGGAATTCGAAACTCAGAATTCGGAATTCGGACGTCGGAACTCGGAACTTGATATTCGGAATTCGGCACTCGAAACTCGGAATTTGGAATTCGGAATTTGGAATTCAAAATTTGAAATTCAAAATTTGAAATTCGGAAATCGGAATTTGGAATTGTGGACTCGGAACTCGGAATTCGGACTCGGAATTTGAAATCCGGGACTCGGCACTGGGAATTCGGAATTTGGAACTCAGAACTCGGAATTCAGAATTCGGTATTCGGAACTTGATATTCGGAATTCGGAATTCGGAATTTGAAATTTGAAATTCTGGACTTGGAACTCAGAATTCGGAATTTGGAACTCGGAGTTCTGAATTCTGAATTCCGAATTCGGAACTTGATATTCGGAATTTGAAATTTGAAATTTGAAATTCTGGAATCGGAAGTCAGAATTCGAAACTCAGAATTCGGAATTTGGACGTCGGAACTCGGAACTTGATATTCGGAATTCGGCACTCGGAACTCGGAATTTGGAATTTGGAATTTGGAATTCGGAATTTGGAATTCGGGGCCCCGGAACTCGGAACTCGAAATTCGAAATTCGAAATTCAAAATTTGAAATTCAGAAATCAGAATTTGGAATTGTGGACTCGGAACTCGGAATTCGAACTCGGAATTTGAAATCCGGGACTCGGCACTGGGAATTCGGAATTTGGAACTCAGAACTCGGAATTCAGAATTCGGTATTCGGAACTTGATATTCGGAATTCGGAACTTGGAATTCGGAATTCAGAATTCGGATCTCGGAACTCGGAACTCGGAATTCGGAATTTGAAATTTGAAATTTGAAATTCTGGACTCGGAACTCAGAATTCGGACTCGGAATTTGAAATTCGGGACTCGGAATTCGGAATTCGGAACGTGATATGTGGAATTCGGAATTCGGAATTCAGAACTCGGAATTCGAAATTCAGAAATCAGAATTCGGAATTCGGAATTCGGAACTCAGAATTCCGAAATCCGAATTCCGAATTCCGAATTCCGAATTCCGAATTCCGAATTCAGAATTCGGAATTCGGAATTCAGAACTCGGAACTCGGAATTCCGAATTCGGATCTCGGAACTCGGCATTCGGAATTCGGAATTCGGAATTTGAAATTTGAAATTCTGGTCTCGGAACTCAGAATTCGGACTCGGAATTTGAAATTCGGGAATCGGAAGTCGGAAGTCGGAATTCGGTATTCATAATTTGGAATTCGGAATTCGGAATTCGGAATTCGGAATTCGGAATTCGGAATTGTGGACTCGGAACTCGGAATTCGGACTCGGAATTTGAAATCCGGGACTCGGCACTGGGAATTCGGAATTTGGAACTCAGAACTCGGAATTCAGAATTCGGAAATTGGAATTTGGAATTTGGAATTCGGAATTTGAAATTTGAAATTCTGGACTCGGAACTCGGAATTTGGAATTTGGAATTCAGAATTTGGAATTCAGAATTCGGAACTCAGAATTCGAAATTCGGAAATCAGAATTCAGAATTCGGAATTCGGAATTCGGAATTCGGAACTCGGAATTCCGAATTCGGAATTCAGAATTCAGAATTCAGAATTTGGAATTCGGAATTTGGAACTCGGAGTTCTGAATTCTGAATTCTGAATTCCGAATTCGGAACTTGATATTCGGAATTTGAAATTTGAAATTTGAAATTCTGGAATCGGAAGTCGGAATTCGAAACTCAGAATTCGGAATTCGGACGTCGGAACTCGGAACTTGATATTCGGAATTCAGCACTCGGAACTCGGAATTTGGAATTTGGAATCTGGAATTCGGAATTCGGGGCCCCGGAACTCGGAACTCGAAATTCGAAATTCGAAATTCAAAATTTGAAATTCAGAAATCAGAATTTGGAATTGTGGACTCGGAACTCGGAATTCGAACTCGGAATTTGAAATCCGGGACTCGGCACTGGGAATTCGGAATTTGGAACTCAGAACTCGGAATTCAGAATTCGGTATTCGGAACTTGATATTCGGAATTCGGAACTTGGAATTCGGAATTCGGAATTCGGAATTTGAAATTTGAAATTCTGGACTTGGAACTCGGAATTCGGAATTCGGAATTCGGAAATTGGAATTTGGAATTTGGAATTTGAAATTTGAAATTTGAAATTCTGGACTCGAAACTCGGAATTTGGACTCGGAATTTGAAATTCGGGACTCGGAATTCGGAATTCAGAAATCGGAACTCAGAACTCGGAATTCGGAATTCAGAACTCGGAATTCAGAATTCGGAATTCGGAATTCAGAACTCAGACTCGGAACTCGGAACTCGGAATTCAGAATTCGGAATTCGGATCTCGGAACTCGGCATTCGGAATTCGGAACTTGATATTTGGAACTCGGAACTCGGAACTCGAAATTTGAAATTCGGAAATTGGAATTTGGAATTTGGAATTCAGAATTTGGAATTTGAAATTTGAAATTCTGGACTCGGAACTCGGAATTTGGAATTTGGAATTCATAATTTGGAATTCGGAATTCGGAACTCGGAATTCGAAATTCGGAACTCGGAATTCGGAATTCGGAATTCAGAATTCAGAACTCAGACTCGGAACTCGGAACTCGGAACTCGGAATTCAGAATTCCAAATTCGGATCTCAGAACTCGGAACTCGGAATTTGAAATTTGAAATTTGAAATTCTGGACTCGGAACTCAGAATTCGGACTCGGAATTTGAAATTCGGGACTCGGAATTTGAAATTCGGGACTCGGAATTCGGAATTCGGAACTTGATATGTGGAACTCGGAATTCGGAACTCGGAATTCAAAATTCGGAAATCAGAATTCAGAATTCGGAATTCGGAATTCGGAATTCGGAACTCGGTATTCATAATTTGGAATTCGGAATTCGGAATTCGAAACTCAGAATTCGGAATTCGGACGTCGGAACTCGGAACTTGATATTCGGAATTCGGCACTCGAAACTCGGAATTTGGAATTCGGAATTTGGAATTCAAAATTTGAAATTCAAAATTTGAAATTCGGAAATCGGAATTTGGAATTGTGGACTCGGAACTCGGAATTCGGACTCGGAATTTGAAATCCGGGACTCGGCACTGGGAATTCGGAATTTGGAACTCAGAACTCGGAATTCAGAATTCGGTATTCGGAACTTGATATTCGGAATTCGGAATTCGGAATTTGAAATTTGAAATTCTGGACTTGGAACTCAGAATTCGGAATTTGGAACTCGGAGTTCTGAATTCTGAATTCCGAATTCGGAACTTGATATTCGGAATTTGAAATTTGAAATTTGAAATTCTGGAATCGGAAGTCAGAATTCGAAACTCAGAATTCGGAATTTGGACGTCGGAACTCGGAACTTGATATTCGGAATTCGGCACTCGGAACTCGGAATTTGGAATTTGGAATTTGGAATTCGGAATTTGGAATTCGGGGCCCCGGAACTCGGAACTCGAAATTCGAAATTCGAAATTCAAAATTTGAAATTCAGAAATCAGAATTTGGAATTGTGGACTCGGAACTCGGAATTCGAACTCGGAATTTGAAATCCGGGACTCGGCACTGGGAATTCGGAATTTGGAACTCAGAACTCGGAATTCAGAATTCGGTATTCGGAACTTGATATTCGGAATTCGGAACTTGGAATTCGGAATTCTGAATTCGGAACTCGGAATTCGGAATTCGGAATTCGGAACTCCGAATTCCGAATTCCGAATTCCGAATTCCGAATTCCGAATTCCGAATTCAGAATTCAGAATTCCGAATTCAGAATTCAGAATTCCGAACTTGATATTCGGAATTTGAAATTTGAAATTTGAAATTGTGGACTCGGAACTCAGAATTTGGACTCGGAATTTGAAATTCGGGACTCGGAATTCGGAATTCGGAATTCGGAAATCGGAACTCAGAACTCGGAATTCAGAATTCAGAACTCGGAGTTCAGAATTCGGAATTCGGAATTCAGAACTCAGACTCGGAACTCGGAACTCGGAACTCGGAACTCGGAATTCAGAATTCCGAATTCGGATCTCGGAACTCAGAACTCGGAATTCGGAATTTGAAATTTGAAATTTGAAATTCTGGACTTGGAACTCAGAATTCGGACCCGGAATTTGAAATTCGGGACTCGGAATTCGGAATTCGGAACTTGATATGTGGAATTCGGAATTCGGAATTCGGAATTCGGAATTCGGAATTCGGAATTGTGGACTCGGAACTCGGAATTCGGACTCGGAATTTGAAATCCGGGACTTGGCACTGGGAATTTGGAATTTGGAACTCAGAACTCGGAATTCAGAATTCGGTATTCGGAACTTGATATTCGGAATTCGGAATTCGGAATTTGAAATTTGAAATTCTGGACTTGGAACTCAGAATTCGGAATTTGGAACTCGGAGTTCCGAATTCTGAATTCCGAATTCGGAACTTGATATTCGGAATTTGAAATTTGAAATTTGAAATTCTGGAATCGGAAGTCAGAATTCGAAACTCAGAATTCGGAATTTGGACGTCGGAACTCGGAACTTGATATTCGGAATTCGGCACTCGGAACTCGGAATTTGGAATTTGGAATTTGGAATTCGGAATTTGGAATTCGGGGCCCCGGAACTCGGAACTCGAAATTCGAAATTCGAAATTCAAAATTTGAAATTCAGAAATCAGAATTTGGAATTGTGGACTCGGAACTCGGAATTCGAACTCGGAATTTGAAATCCGGGACTCGGCACTGGGAATTCGGAATTTGGAACTCAGAACTCGGAATTCAGAATTCGGTATTCGGAACTTGATATTCGGAATTCGGAACTTGGAATTCGGAATTCTGAATTCGGAACTCGGAATTCGGAATTCGGAATTCGGAACTCCGAATTCCGAATTCCGAATTCCGAATTCCGAATTCCGAATTCCGAATTCAGAATTCAGAATTCCGAATTCAGAATTCAGAATTCCGAACTTGATATTCGGAATTTGAAATTTGAAATTTGAAATTGTGGACTCGGAACTCAGAATTTGGACTCGGAATTTGAAATTCGGGACTCGGAATTCGGAATTCGGAATTCGGAAATCGGAACTCAGAACTCGGAATTCAGAATTCAGAACTCGGAGTTCAGAATTCGGAATTCGGAATTCAGAACTCAGACTCGGAACTCGGAACTCGGAACTCGGAACTCGGAATTCAGAATTCCGAATTCGGATCTCGGAACTCAGAACTCGGAATTCGGAATTTGAAATTTGAAATTTGAAATTCTGGACTCGGAACTCAGAATTCGGACCCGGAATTTGAAATTCGGGACTCGGAATTCGGAATTCGGAACTTGATATGTGGAATTCGGAATTCGGAATTCGGAATTCGGAATTCGGAATTCGGAATTGTGGACTCGGAACTCGGAATTCGGACTCGGAATTTGAAATCCGGGACTTGGCACTGGGAATTTGGAATTTGGAACTCAGAACTCGGAATTCAGAATTCGGTATTCGGAACTTGATATTCGGAATTTGAAATTTGAAATTTGAAATGGTGGACTCGGAACTCAGAATTTGGACTCGGAATTTGAAATTCGGGACTCGGAATTCGGAATTCGGAAATCGGAACTCAGAACTCGGAATTCAGAATTCAGAACTCGGAATTCAGAATTCGGAATTCGGAATTCGGAATTCGGAATTCAGAACTCAGACTCGGAACTCGGAACTCGGAACTCGGAACTCGGAATTCAGAATTCAGAATTCGGATCTCGGAACTCGGAACTCGGAACTCGGAATTCGGAATTTGAAGTTTGAAATTTGAAATTCTGGACTCGGAACTCAGAATTCGGACTCGGAATTTGAAATTCGGGACTCGGAATTCGGAATTCGGAACGTGATATGTGGAATTCGGAATTTGGAATTCAGAACTCGGAATTCGAAATTCGGAAATCAGAATTCGGAATTCGGAATTCGGAACTCAGAATTCCGAAATCCGAATTCCGAATTCCGAATTCCGAATTCCGAATTCCGAATTCCGAATTCGGAATTCGGAATTCAGAACTCGGAACTCGGAATTCCGAATTCGGATCTCGGAACTCGGCATTCGGAATTCGGAATTCGGAATTTGAAATTTGAAATTCTGGTCTCGGAACTCAGAATTCGGACTCGGAATTTGAAATTCGGGAATCGGAAGTCGGAAGTCGGAATTCGGTATTCATAATTTGGAATTCGGAATTCGGAATTCGGAATTCGGAATTCGGAATTCGGAATTGTGGACTCGGAACTCGGAATTCAGACTCGGAATTTGAAATCCGGGACTCGGCACTGGGAATTCGGAATTTGGAACTCAGAACTCGGAATTCAGAATTCGGAAATTGGAATTTGGAATTTGGAATTCGGAATTTGAAATTTGAAATTCTGGACTCGGAACTCGGAATTTGGAATTTGGAATTCAGAATTTGGAATTCGGAATTCGGAACTCAGAATTCGAAATTCGGAAATCAGAATTCAGAATTCGGAATTTGGAATTCGGAATTCAGAACTCGGAATTCCGAATTCGGAATTCAGAATTCAGAATTCAGAATTTGGAATTCGGAATTTGGAACTCGGAGTTCTGAATTCTGAATTCTGAATTCCGAATTCGGAACTTGATATTCGGAATTTGAAATTTGAAATTTGAAATTCTGGAATCGGAAGTCGGAATTCAAAACTCAGAATTCGGAATTCGGACGTCGGAACTCGGAACTTGATATTCGGAATTCGGCACTCGGAACTCGGAATTTGGAACTTGGAATTTGGAATTCGGAATTCGGGGCCCCGGAACTCGGAACTCGAAATTCGAAATTCGAAATTCAAAATTTGAAATTCAGAAATCAGAATTTGGAATTGTGGACTCGGAACTCGGAATTCGAACTCGGAATTTGAAATCCGGGACTCGGCACTGGGAATTCGGAATTTGGAACTCAGAACTCGGAATTCAGAATTCGGAATTCGGAACTCGGAACTCGGAACTCGGAACTCGGAACTCGGAATTCGGAATTCGGAATTCAGAATTCAAAATTTGAAATTCTGGACTTGGAACTTGGAATTCGGACTCGGAATTCGGAATTCGGAATTCGGAAATTGGAATTTGGAATTTGGAATTTGGAATTTGAAATTTGAAATTTGAAATTCTGGACTCGAAACTCGGAATTTGGACTCGGAATTTGAAATTCGGGACTCGGAATTCGGAATTCGGAAATCGGAACTCAGAACTCGGAATTCGGAATTCAGAACTCGGAATTCAGAATTCGGAATTCGGAATTCAGAACTCAGACTCGGAACTCGGAACTCGGAATTCAGAATTCGGAATTCGGATCTCGGAACTCGGCATTCGGAATTCGGAACTTGATATTTGGAACTCGGAACTCGGAACTCGAAATTTGAAATTCGGAAATTGGAATTTGGAATTTGGAATTCAGAATTTGGAATTTGAAATTTGAAATTCTGGACTTGGAACTCGGAATTTGGAATTTGGAATTCATAATTTGGAATTCGGAATTCGGAACTCGGAATTCGAAATTCGGAACTCGGAATTCGGAATTCAGAATTCAGAATTCAGAACTCAGACTCGGAACTCGGAACTCGGAACTCGGAATTCAGAATTCCAAATTCGGATCTCAGAACTCGGAACTCGGAATTTGAAATTTGAAATTTGAAATTCTGGACTCGGAACTCAGAATTCGGACTCGGAATTTGGAATTCGGACTCGGAATTTGAAATTCGGGACTCGGAATTCGGAATTCAGAAATTGGAATTTGGAATTTGGAATTTGAAATTTGAAATTCTGGACTCGGAACTCGGAACTCGGAATTTGGAATTTGGAATTCAGAATTCGGAATTCGGAACTCAGAATTCAAAATTCGGAAATCAGAATTCAGAATTCGGAATTCGGAATTCGGAATTAAGAACTCGGAATTCCGAATTCGGAATTCAGAATTCAGAATTCAGAATTTGGAATTCGGAATTCGGAATTTGGAACTCAGAGTTCTGAATTCTGAATTCCGAATTCGGAACTTGATATTCGGAATTTGAAATTTGAAATTTGAAATTCTGGAATCGGAAGTCGGAATTCGAAACTCAGAATTCGGAATTCGGACGTCGGAACTCGGAACTTGATATTCGGAATTCGGCACTCGGAACTCGGAATTTGGAATTTGGAATTTGGAATTCGGAATTCGGGGCCCCGGAACTCGGAACTCGAAATTCGAAATTCAAAATTCAAAATTTGAAATTCAGAAATCAGAATTTGGAATTGTGGACTCGGAACTCGGAATTCGAACTCGGAATTTGAAATCCGGGACTCGGCACTGGGAATTCGGAATTTGGAACTCAGAACTCGGAATTCGGAATTCGGAATTCGGAACTCGGAATTCCGAATTCAGAATTCCGAACTTGATATTCGGAATTTGAAATTTGAAATTTGAAATTGTGGACTCGGAACTCAGAATTTGGACTCGGAATTTGAAATTCGGGACTCGGAATTCGGAATTCGGAATTCGGAAATCGGAACTCAGAACTCGGAATTCAGAATTCAGAACTCGGATCTCGGAACTCGGAATTCGGAATTTGAAATTTGAAATTTGAAATTCTGGACTCGGAACTCAGAATTCGGACCCGGAATTTGAAATTCGGGACTCGGAATTCGGAATTCGGAACTTGATATGTGGAATTCGGAATTCGGAATTCGGAATTCGGAATTCGGAATTCGGAATTCGGAATTGTGGACTCGGAACTCGGAATTCGGACTCGGAATTTGAAATCCGGGACTTGGCACTGGGAATTTGGAATTTGGAACTCAGAACTCGGAATTCAGAATTCGGTATTCGGAACTTGATATTCGGAATTTGAAATTTGAAATTTGAAATGGTGGACTCGGAACTCAGAATTTGGACTCGGAATTTGAAATTCGGGACTCGGAATTCGGAATTCGGAAATCGGAACTCAGAACTCGGAATTCAGAATTCAGAACTCGGAATTCAGAATTCGGAATTCGGAATTCGGAATTCGGAATTCAGAACTCAGACTCGGAACTCGGAACTCGGAACTCGGAACTCGGAATTCAGAATTCAGAATTCGGATCTCGGAACTCGGAACTCGGAATTCGGAATTTGAAATTTGAAATTTGAAATTCTGGACTCGGAACTCAGAATTCGGACTCGGAATTTGAAATTCGGGACTCGGAATTCGGAATTCGGAACGTGATATGTGGAATTCGGAATTCGGAATTCAGAACTCGGAATTCGAAATTCGGAAATCAGAATTCAGAATTCGGAATTCGGAACTCAGAATTCCGAATTCCAAATTCCAAATTCCGAATTCCGAATTCAGAATTCGGAATTCGGAATTCAGAACTCGGAACTCGGAATTCCGAATTCGGATCTCGGAACTCGGCATTCGGAATTCGGAATTCGGAATTTGAAATTTGAAATTCTGGTCTCGGAACTCAGAATTCGGACTCGGAATTTGAAATTCGGGAATCGGAAGTCGGAAGTTGGAATTCGGTATTCATAATTTGGAATTCGGAATTCGGAATTCGGAATTCGGAATTCGGAATTCGGAATTGTGGACTCGGAACTCGGAATTCGGACTCGGAATTTGAAATCCGGGACTCGGCACTGGGAATTTGGAATTTGGAACTCAGAACTCGGAATTCAGAATTTGGTATTCGGAACTTGATATTCGGAATTTGAAATTTGAAATTTGAAATGGTGGACTCGGAACTCGGAATTTGGAACTTGGAACTCGGAACTCGGAACTCGGAATGCGAAATTCGAAATTTGAAATTCAGAAATTGTAATTCGGAATTTGAAATTTGAAATTCTGGACTCGGAACTCAGAATTTGGACTCGGAATTTGAAATTCGGGACTCGGCACTGGGAATTCGGAATTTGGAACTCAGAACTCGGAATTCGGAATTCGGAATTCGGAACTCGGAATTCCGAATTCAGAATTCCGAACTTGATATTCGGAATTTGAAATTTGAAATTTGAAATTGTGGACTCGGAACTCAGAATTTGGACTCGGAATTTGAAATTCGGGACTCGGATTTCGGAATTCGGAATTCGGAAATCGGAACTCAGAACTCGGAATTCAGAATTCAGAACTCGGAGTTCAGAATTCGGAATTCGGAATTCAGAACTCAGACTCGGAACTCGGAACTCGGAACTCGGAACTCGGAATTCAGAATTCCGAATTCGGATCTCGGAACTCAGAACTCGGAATTCGGAATTTGAAATTTGAAATTTGAAATTCTGGACTCGGAACTCAGAATTCGGACCCGGAATTTGAAATTCGGGACTCGGAATTCGGAATTCGGAACTTGATATGTGGAATTCGGAATTCGGAATTCGGAATTCGGAATTCGGAATTCGGAATTGTGGACTCGGAACTCGGAATTCGGACTCGGAATTTGAAATCCGGGACTTGGCACTGGGAATTTGGAATTTGGAACTCAGAACTCGGAATTCAGAATTCGGTATTCGGAACTTGATATTCGGAATTTGAAATTTGAAATTTGAAATGGTGGACTCGGAACTCAGAATTTGGACTCGGAATTTGAAATTCGGGACTCGGAATTCGGAATTCGGAAATCGGAACTCAGAACTCGGAATTCAGAATTCAGAACTCGGAATTCAGAATTCGGAATTCGGAATTCGGAATTCGGAATTCGGAATTCAGAACTCAGACTCGGAACTCGGAACTCGGAACTCGGAACTCGGAATTCAGAATTCAGAATTCGGATCTCGGAACTCGGAACTCGGAACTCGGAATTCGGAATTTGAAGTTTGAAATTTGAAATTCTGGACTCGGAACTCAGAATTCGGACTCGGAATTTGAAATTCGGGACTCGGAATTCGGAATTCGGAACGTGATATGTGGAATTCGGAATTTGGAATTCAGAACTCGGAATTCGAAATTCAGAAATCAGAATTCGGAATTCGGAATTCGGAACTCAGAATTCCGAAATCCGAATTCCGAATTCCGAATTCCGAATTCCGAATTCCGAATTCGGAATTCGGAATTCAGAACTCGGAACTCGGAATTCCGAATTCGGATCTCGGAACTCGGCATTCGGAATTCGGAATTCGGAATTTGAAATTTGAAATTCTGGTCTCGGAACTCAGAATTCGGACTCGGAATTTGAAATTCGGGAATCGGAAGTCGGAAGTCGGAATTCGGTATTCATAATTTGGAATTCGGAATTCGGAATTCGGAATTCGGAATTCGGAATTCGGAATTGTGGACTCGGAACTCGGAATTCAGACTCGGAATTTGAAATCCGGGACTCGGCACTGGGAATTCGGAATTTGGAACTCAGAACTCGGAATTCAGAATTCGGAAATTGGAATTTGGAATTTGGAATTCGGAATTTGAAATTTGAAATTCTGGACTCGGAACTCGGAATTTGGAATTTGGAATTCAGAATTTGGAATTCGGAATTCGGAACTCAGAATTCGAAATTCGGAAATCAGAATTCAGAATTCGGAATTCGGAATTCGGAATTCAGAACTCGGAATTCCGAATTCGGAATTCAGAATTCAGAATTCAGAATTTGGAATTCGGAATTTGGAACTCGGAGTTCTGAATTCTGAATTCTGAATTCCGAATTCGGAACTTGATATTCGGAATTTGAAATTTGAAATTTGAAATTCTGGAATCGGAAGTCGGAATTCGAAACTCAGAATTCGGAATTCGGACGTCGGAACTCGGAACTTGATATTCGGAATTCGGCACTCGGAACTCGGAATTTGGAACTTGGAATTTGGAATTCGGAATTCGGGGCCCCGGAACTCGGAACTCGAAATTCGAAATTCGAAATTCAAAATTTGAAATTCAGAAATCAGAATTTGGAATTGTGGACTCGGAACTCGGAATTCGAACTCGGAATTTGAAATCCGGGACTCGGCACTGGGAATTCGGAATTTGGAACTCAGAACTCGGAATTCAGAATTCGGAATTCGGAACTCGGAACTCGGAACTCGGAACTCGGAATTCGGAATTCGGAATTCAGAATTCAAAATTTGAAATTCTGGACTTGGAACTTGGAATTCGGACTCGGAATTCGGAATTCGGAATTCGGAAATTGGAATTTGGAATTTGGAATTTGGAATTTGAAATTTGAAATTTGAAATTCTGGACTCGAAACTCGGAATTTGGACTCGGAATTTGAAATTCGGGACTCGGAATTCGGAATTCGGAAATCGGAACTCAGAACTCGGAATTCGGAATTCAGAACTCGGAATTCAGAATTCGGAATTCGGAATTCAGAACTCAGACTCGGAACTCGGAACTCGGAATTCAGAATTCGGAATTCGGATCTCGGAACTCGGCATTCGGAATTCGGAACTTGATATTTGGAACTCGGAACTCGGAACTCGAAATTTGAAATTCGGAAATTGGAATTTGGAATTTGGAATTCAGAATTTGGAATTTGAAATTTGAAATTCTGGACTCGGAACTCGGAATTTGGAATTTGGAATTCATAATTTGGAATTCGGAATTCGGAACTCGGAATTCGAAATTCGGAACTCGGAATTCGGAATTCAGAATTCAGAATTCAGAACTCAGACTCGGAACTCGGAACTCGGAACTCGGAATTCAGAATTCCAAATTCGGATCTCAGAACTCGGAACTCGGAATTTGAAATTTGAAATTTGAAATTCTGGACTCGGAACTCAGAATTTGGACTCGGAATTTGAAATTCGGGACTCGGAATTCGGAATTCGGAAATCGGAACTCAGAACTCGGAATTCAGAATTCAGAACTCGGAATTCAGAATTCGGAATTCGGAATTCGGAATTCGGAATTCGGAATTCAGAACTCAGACTCGGAACTCGGAACTCGGAACTCGGAACTCGGAATTCAGAATTCAGAATTCGGATCTCGGAACTCGGAACTCGGAACTCGGAATTCGGAATTTGAAGTTTGAAATTTGAAATTCTGGACTCGGAACTCAGAATTCGGACTCGGAATTTGAAATTCGGGACTCGGAATTCGGAATTCGGAACGTGATATGTGGAATTCGGAATTTGGAATTCAGAACTCGGAATTCGAAATTCAGAAATCAGAATTCGGAATTCGGAATTCGGAACTCAGAATTCCGAAATCCGAATTCCGAATTCCGAATTCCGAATTCCGAATTCCGAATTCGGAATTCGGAATTCAGAACTCGGAACTCGGAATTCCGAATTCGGATCTCGGAACTCGGCATTCGGAATTCGGAATTCGGAATTTGAAATTTGAAATTCTGGTCTCGGAACTCAGAATTCGGACTCGGAATTTGAAATTCGGGAATCGGAAGTCGGAAGTCGGAATTCGGTATTCATAATTTGGAATTCGGAATTCGGAATTCGGAATTCGGAATTCGGAATTCGGAATTGTGGACTCGGAACTCGGAATTCAGACTCGGAATTTGAAATCCGGGACTCGGCACTGGGAATTCGGAATTTGGAACTCAGAACTCGGAATTCAGAATTCGGAAATTGGAATTTGGAATTTGGAATTCGGAATTTGAAATTTGAAATTCTGGACTCGGAACTCGGAATTTGGAATTTGGAATTCAGAATTTGGAATTCGGAATTCGGAACTCAGAATTCGAAATTCGGAAATCAGAATTCAGAATTCGGAATTCGGAATTCGGAATTCAGAACTCGGAATTCCGAATTCGGAATTCAGAATTCAGAATTCAGAATTTGGAATTCGGAATTTGGAACTCGGAGTTCTGAATTCTGAATTCTGAATTCCGAATTCGGAACTTGATATTCGGAATTTGAAATTTGAAATTTGAAATTCTGGAATCGGAAGTCGGAATTCGAAACTCAGAATTCGGAATTCGGACGTCGGAACTCGGAACTTGATATTCGGAATTCGGCACTCGGAACTCGGAATTTGGAACTTGGAATTTGGAATTCGGAATTCGGGGCCCCGGAACTCGGAACTCGAAATTCGAAATTCGAAATTCAAAATTTGAAATTCAGAAATCAGAATTTGGAATTGTGGACTCGGAACTCGGAATTCGAACTCGGAATTTGAAATCCGGGACTCGGCACTGGGAATTCGGAATTTGGAACTCAGAACTCGGAATTCAGAATTCGGAATTCGGAACTCGGAACTCGGAACTCGGAACTCGGAATTCGGAATTCGGAATTCAGAATTCAAAATTTGAAATTCTGGACTTGGAACTTGGAATTCGGACTCGGAATTCGGAATTCGGAATTCGGAAATTGGAATTTGGAATTTGGAATTTGGAATTTGAAATTTGAAATTTGAAATTCTGGACTCGAAACTCGGAATTTGGACTCGGAATTTGAAATTCGGGACTCGGAATTCGGAATTCGGAAATCGGAACTCAGAACTCGGAATTCGGAATTCAGAACTCGGAATTCAGAATTCGGAATTCGGAATTCAGAACTCAGACTCGGAACTCGGAACTCGGAATTCAGAATTCGGAATTCGGATCTCGGAACTCGGCATTCGGAATTCGGAACTTGATATTTGGAACTCGGAACTCGGAACTCGAAATTTGAAATTCGGAAATTGGAATTTGGAATTTGGAATTCAGAATTTGGAATTTGAAATTTGAAATTCTGGACTCGGAACTCGGAATTTGGAATTTGGAATTCATAATTTGGAATTCGGAATTCGGAACTCGGAATTCGAAATTCGGAACTCGGAATTCGGAATTCAGAATTCAGAATTCAGAACTCAGACTCGGAACTCGGAACTCGGAACTCGGAATTCAGAATTCCAAATTCGGATCTCAGAACTCGGAACTCGGAATTTGAAATTTGAAATTTGAAATTCTGGACTCGGAACTCAGAATTCGGACTCGGAATTTGGAATTCGGACTCGGAATTTGAAATTCGGGACTCGGAATTCGGAATTCAGAAATTGGAATTTGGAATTTGGAATTTGAAATTTGAAATTCTGGACTCGGAACTCGGAACTCGGAATTTGGAATTTGGAATTCAGAATTCGGAATTCGGAACTCAGAATTCAAAATTCGGAAATCAGAATTCAGAATTCGGAATTCGGAATTCGGAATTAAGAACTCGGAATTCCGAATTCGGAATTCAGAATTCAGAATTCAGAATTTGGAATTCGGAATTCGGAATTTGGAACTCAGAGTTCTGAATTCTGAATTCCGAATTCGGAACTTGATATTCGGAATTTGAAATTTGAAATTTGAAATTCTGGAATCGGAAGTCGGAATTCGAAACTCAGAATTCGGAATTCGGACGTCGGAACTCGGAACTTGATATTCGGAATTCGGCACTCGGAACTCGGAATTTGGAATTTGGAATTTGGAATTCGGAATTCGGGGCCCCGGAACTCGGAACTCGAAATTCGAAATTCAAAATTCAAAATTTGAAATTCAGAAATCAGAATTTGGAATTGTGGACTCGGAACTCGGAATTCGAACTCGGAATTTGAAATCCGGGACTCGGCACTGGGAATTCGGAATTTGGAACTCAGAACTCGGAATTCGGAATTCGGAATTCGGAACTCGGAATTCCGAATTCAGAATTCCGAACTTGATATTCGGAATTTGAAATTTGAAATTTGAAATTGTGGACTCGGAACTCAGAATTTGGACTCGGAATTTGAAATTCGGGACTCGGAATTCGGAATTCGGAATTCGGAAATCGGAACTCAGAACTCGGAATTCAGAATTCAGAACTCGGATCTCGGAACTCGGAACTCGGAATTCGGAATTTGAAATTTGAAATTTGAAATTCTGGACTCGGAACTCAGAATTCGGACCCGGAATTTGAAATTCGGGACTCGGAATTCGGAATTCGGAACTTGATATGTGGAATTCGGAATTCGGAATTCGGAATTCGGAATTCGGAATTCGGAATTCGGAATTGTGGACTCGGAACTCGGAATTCGGACTCGGAATTTGAAATCCGGGACTTGGCACTGGGAATTTGGAATTTGGAACTCAGAACTCGGAATTCAGAATTCGGTATTCGGAACTTGATATTCGGAATTTGAAATTTGAAATTTGAAATGGTGGACTCGGAACTCAGAATTTGGACTCGGAATTTGAAATTCGGGACTCGGAATTCGGAATTCGGAACTCAGAACTCGGAATTCAGAATTCAGAACTCGGAATTCAGAATTCGGAATTCGGAATTCGGAATTCGGAATTCAGAACTCAGACTCGGAACTCGGAACTCGGAACTCGGAACTCGGAATTCAGAATTCAGAATTCGGATCTCGGAACTCGGAACTCGGAATTCGGAATTTGAAATTTGAAATTTGAAATTCTGGACTCGGAACTCAGAATTCGGACTCGGAATTTGAAATTCGGGACTCGGAATTCGGAATTCGGAACGTGATATGTGGAATTCGGAATTCGGAATTCAGAACTCGGAATTCGAAATTCGGAAATCAGAATTCAGAATTCGGAATTCGGAACTCAGAATTCCGAATTCCAAATTCCAAATTCCGAATTCAGAATTCAGAATTCGGAATTCGGAATTCAGAACTCGGAACTCGGAATTCCGAATTCGGATCTCGGAACTCGGCATTCGGAATTCGGAATTCGGAATTTGAAATTTGAAATTCTGGTCTCGGAACTCAGAATTCGGACTCGGAATTTGAAATTCGGGAATCGGAAGTCGGAAGTTGGAATTCGGTATTCATAATTTGGAATTCGGAATTCGGAATTCGGAATTCGGAATTCGGAATTCGGAATTGTGGACTCGGAACTCGGAATTCGGACTCGGAATTTGAAATCCGGGACTCGGCACTGGGAATTTGGAATTTGGAACTCAGAACTCGGAATTCAGAATTTGGTATTCGGAACTTGATATTCGGAATTTGAAATTTGAAATTTGAAATGGTGGACTCGGAACTCGGAATTTGGAACTTGGAACTCGGAACTCGGAACTCGGAATGCGAAATTCGAAATTTGAAATTCAGAAATTGTAATTCGGAATTTGAAATTTGAAATTCTGGACTCGGAACTCAGAATTTGGACTCGGAATTTGAAATTCGGGACTCGGCACTGGGAATTCGGAATTTGGAACTCAGAACTCGGAATTCGGAATTCGGAATTCGGAACTCGGAATTCCGAATTCAGAATTCCGAACTTGATATTCGGAATTTGAAATTTGAAATTTGAAATTGTGGACTCGGAACTCAGAATTTGGACTCGGAATTTGAAATTCGGGACTCGGATTTCGGAATTCGGAATTCGGAAATCGGAACTCAGAACTCGGAATTCAGAATTCAGAACTCGGATCTCGGAACTCGGAACTCGGAATTCGGAATTTGAAATTTGAAATTTGAAATTCTGGACTCGGAACTCAGAATTCGGACCCGGAATTTGAAATTCGGGACTCGGAATTCGGAATTCGGAACTTGATATGTGGAATTCGGAATTCGGAATTCGGAATTCGGAATTCGGAATTCGGAATTCGGAATTGTGGACTCGGAACTCGGAATTCGGACTCGGAATTTGAAATCCGGGACTTGGCACTGGGAATTTGGAATTTGGAACTCAGAACTCGGAATTCAGAATTCGGTATTCGGAACTTGATATTCGGAATTTGAAATTTGAAATTTGAAATGGTGGACTCGGAACTCAGAATTTGGACTCGGAATTTGAAATTCGGGACTCGGAATTCGGAATTCGGAAATCGGAACTCAGAACTCGGAATTCAGAATTCAGAACTCGGAATTCAGAATTCGGAATTCGGAATTCGGAATTCGGAATTCAGAACTCAGACTCGGAACTCGGAACTCGGAACTCGGAACTCGGAATTCAGAATTCAGAATTCGGATCTCGGAACTCGGAACTCGGAATTCGGAATTTGAAATTTGAAATTTGAAATTCTGGACTCGGAACTCAGAATTCGGACTCGGAATTTGAAATTCGGGACTCGGAATTCGGAATTCGGAACGTGATATGTGGAATTCGGAATTCGGAATTCAGAACTCGGAATTCGAAATTCGGAAATCAGAATTCAGAATTCGGAATTCGGAACTCAGAATTCCGAATTCCAAATTCCAAATTCCGAATTCCGAATTCAGAATTCGGAATTCGGAATTCAGAACTCGGAACTCGGAATTCCGAATTCGGATCTCGGAACTCGGCATTCGGAATTCGGAATTCGGAATTTGAAATTTGAAATTCTGGTCTCGGAACTCAGAATTCGGACTCGGAATTTGAAATTCGGGAATCGGAAGTCGGAAGTTGGAATTCGGTATTCATAATTTGGAATTCGGAATTCGGAATTCGGAATTCGGAATTCGGAATTCGGAATTGTGGACTCGGAACTCGGAATTCGGACTCGGAATTTGAAATCCGGGACTCGGCACTGGGAATTCGGAATTCGGAAATCGGAACTCAGAACTCGGAATTCGGAATTCAGAACTCGGAATTCAGAATTCGGAATTCGGAATTCAGAACTCAGACTCGGAACTCGGAACTCGGAATTCAGAATTCGGAATTCGGATCTCGGAACTCGGCATTCGGAATTCGGAACTTGATATTTGGAACTCGGAACTCGGAACTCGAAATTTGAAATTCGGAAATTGGAATTTGGAATTTGGAATTCAGAATTTGGAATTTGAAATTTGAAATTCTGGACTCGGAACTCGGAATTTGGAATTTGGAATTCATAATTTGGAATTCGGAATTCGGAACTCGGAATTCGAAATTCGGAACTCGGAATTCGGAATTCAGAATTCAGAATTCAGAACTCAGACTCGGAACTCGGAACTCGGAACTCGGAATTCAGAATTCCAAATTCGGATCTCAGAACTCGGAACTCGGAATTTGAAATTTGAAATTTGAAATTCTGGACTCGGAACTCAGAATTCGGACTCGGAATTTGGAATTCGGACTCGGAATTTGAAATTCGGGACTCGGAATTCGGAATTCAGAAATTGGAATTTGGAATTTGGAATTTGAAATTTGAAATTCTGGACTCGGAACTCGGAACTCGGAATTTGGAATTTGGAATTCAGAATTCGGAATTCGGAACTCAGAATTCGAAATTCGGAAATCAGAATTCAGAATTCGGAATTCGGAATTCGGAATTCAGAACTCAGAATTCCGAATACGGAATTCAGAATTCAGAATTCAGAATTTGGAATTCGGAATTCGGAATTTGGAACTCAGAGTTCTGAATTCTGAATTCCGAATTCGGAACTTGATATTCGGAATTTGAAATTTGAAATTTGAAATTCTGGAATCGGAAGTCGGAATTCGAAACTCAGAATTCGGAATTCGGACGTCGGAACTCGGAACTTGATATTCGGAATTCGGCACTCGGAACTCGGAATTTGGAATTTGGAATTTGGAATTCGGAATTCGGGGCCCCGGAACTCGGAACTCGAAATTCGAAATTCAAAATTCAAAATTTGAAATTCAGAAATCAGAATTTGGAATTGTGGACTCGGAACTCGGAATTCGAACTCGGAATTTGAAATCCGGGACTCGGCACTGGGAATTCGGAATTTGGAACTCAGAACTCGGAATTCGGAATTCGGAATTCGGAACTCGGAATTCCGAATTCAGAATTCCGAACTTGATATTCGGAATTTGAAATTTGAAATTGTGGACTCGGAACTCAGAATTTGGACTCGGAATTTGAAATTCGGGACTCGGAATTCGGAATTCGGAATTCGGAAATCGGAACTCAGAACTCGGAATTCAGAATTCAGAACTCGGATCTCGGAACTCGGAACTCGGAATTCGGAATTTGAAATTTGAAATTTGAAATTCTGGACTCGGAACTCAGAATTCGGACCCGGAATTTGAAATTCGGGACTCGGAATTCGGAATTCGGAACTTGATATGTGGAATTCGGAATTCGGAATTCGGAATTCGGAATTCGGAATTCGGAATTCGGAATTGTGGACTCGGAACTCGGAATTCGGACTCGGAATTTGAAATCCGGGACTTGGCACTGGGAATTTGGAATTTGGAACTCAGAACTCGGAATTCAGAATTCGGTATTCGGAACTTGATATTCGGAATTTGAAATTTGAAATTTGAAATGGTGGACTCGGAACTCAG
Source organism: Arizona elegans (assembly GCA_022577455.1). Taxonomy (NCBI): domain Eukaryota; kingdom Metazoa; phylum Chordata; class Lepidosauria; order Squamata; family Colubridae; genus Arizona; species Arizona elegans. Next base: position 2,562,152 of record JAKOOJ010000026.1, read on the forward strand.
AATTTGGACTCGGAATTTGAAATTCGGGACTCGGAATTCGGAATTCGGAAATCGGAACTCAGAACTCGGAATTCAGAATTCAGAACTCGGAATTCAGAATTCGGAATTCGGAATTCGGAATTCGGAATTCAGAACTCAGACTCGGAACTCGGAACTCGGAACTCGGAACTCGGAATTCAGAATTCAGAATTCGGATCTCGGAACTCGGAACTCGGAATTCGGAATTTGAAATTTGAAATTTGAAATTCTGGACTCGGAACTCAGAATTCGGACTCGGAATTTGAAATTCGGGACTCGGAATTCGGAATTCGGAACGTGATATGTGGAATTCGGAATTCGGAATTCAGAACTCGGAATTCGAAATTCGGAAATCAGAATTCAGAATTCGGAATTCGGAACTCAGAATTCCGAATTCCAAATTCCAAATTCCGAATTCCGAATTCAGAATTCGGAATTCGGAATTCAGAACTCGGAACTCGGAATTCCGAATTCGGATCTCGGAACTCGGCATTCGGAATTCGGAATTCGGAATTTGAAATTTGAAATTCTGGTCTCGGAACTCAGAATTCGGACTCGGAATTTGAAATTCGGGAATCGGAAGTCGGAAGTTGGAATTCGGTATTCATAATTTGGAATTCGGAATTCGGAATTCGGAATTCGGAATTCGGAATTCGGAATTGTGGACTCGGAACTCGGAATTCGGACTCGGAATTTGAAATCCGGGACTCGGCACTGGGAATTTGGAATTTGGAACTCAGAACTCGGAATTCAGAATTTGGTATTCGGAACTTGATATTCGGAATTTGAAATTTGAAATTTGAAATGGTGGACTCGGAACTCGGAATTTGGAACTTGGAACTCGGAACTCGGAAATCGGAATGCGAAATTCGAAATTTGAAATTCAGAAATTGTAATTCGGAATTTGAAATTGGAAATTCTGGACTCGGAACTCAGAATTTGGACTCGGAATTTGAAATTCGGGACTCGGAATTCGGAATTCGGAAATCGGAACTCAGAACTCAGAACTCGGAATTCAGAATTCAGAATTCGGAATTCGGAATTCAGAATTCAGAACTCAGACTCGGAACTCGGAACTCGGAACTCGGAATTCAGAATTCCGAATTCGGATCTCGGAACTCAGAACTTGGAACTCGGAATTCGGAATTCGGAATTCAAAATTTGAAATTCTGGACTTGGAACTTGGAATTCGGACTCGGAATTTGAAATTCGGGACTCGGAATTCGGAATTCAGAAATTGGAATTTGGAATTTGGAATTTGAAATTTGAAATTCTGGACTCGGAACTCGGAACTCGGAATTTGGAATTTGGAATTCAGAATTCGGAATTCGGAACTCAGAATTCGAAATTCGGAAATCAGAATTCAGAATTCGGAATTCGGAATTCGGAATTCAGAACTCGGAATTCCGAATACGGAATTCAGAATTCAGAATTCAGAATTTGGAATTCGGAATTCGGAATTTGGAACTCAGAGTTCTGAATTCTGAATTCCGAATTCGGAACTTGATATTCGGAATTTGAAATTTGAAATTTGAAATTCTGGAATCGGAAGTCGGAATTCGAAACTCAGAATTCGGAATTCGGACGTCGGAACTCGGAACTTGATATTCGGAATTCGGCACTCGGAACTCGGAATTTGGAATTTGGAATTTGGAATTCGGAATTCGGGGCCCCGGAACTCGGAACTCGAAATTCGAAATTCAAAATTCAAAATTTGAAATTCAGAAATCAGAATTTGGAATTGTGGACTCGGAACTCGGAATTCGAACTCGGAATTTGAAATCCGGGACTCGGCACTGGGAATTCGGAATTTGGAACTCAGAACTCGGAATTCGGAATTCGGAATTCGGAACTCGGAATTCCGAATTCAGAATTCCGAACTTGATATTCGGAATTTGAAATTTGAAATTTGAAATTGTGGACTCGGAACTCAGAATTTGGACTCGGAATTTGAAATTCGGGACTCGGAATTCGGAATTCGGAATTCGGAATTCGGAAATCGGAACTCAGAACTCGGAATTCAGAATTCAGAACTCGGATCTCGGAACTCGGAACTCGGAATTCGGAATTTGAAATTTGAAATTTGAAATTCTGGACTCGGAACTCAGAATTCGGACCCGGAATTTGAAATTCGGGACTCGGAATTCGGAATTCGGAACTTGATATGTGGAATTCGGAATTCGGAATTCGGAATTCGGAATTCGGAATTCGGAATTCGGAATTGTGGACTCGGAACTCGGAATTCGGACTCGGAATTTGAAATCCGGGACTTGGCACTGGGAATTTGGAATTTGGAACTCAGAACTCGGAATTCAGAATTCGGTATTCGGAACTTGATATTCGGAATTTGAAATTTGAAATTTGAAATGGTGGACTCGGAACTCAGAATTTGGACTCGGAATTTGAAATTCGGGACTCGGAATTCGGAATTCGGAAATCGGAACTCAGAACTCGGAATTCAGAATTCAGAACTCGGAATTCAGAATTCGGAATTCGGAATTCGGAATTCGGAATTCAGAACTCAGACTCGGAACTCGGAACTCGGAACTCGGAACTCGGAATTCAGAATTCAGAATTCGGATCTCGGAACTCGGAACTCGGAATTCGGAATTTGAAATTTGAAATTTGAAATTCTGGACTCGGAACTCAGAATTCGGACTCGGAATTTGAAATTCGGGACTCGGAATTCGGAATTCGGAACGTGATATGTGGAATTCGGAATTCGGAATTCAGAACTCGGAATTCGAAATTCGGAAATCAGAATTCAGAATTCGGAATTCGGAACTCAGAATTCCGAATTCCAAATTCCAAATTCCGAATTCCGAATTCAGAATTCGGAATTCGGAATTCAGAACTCGGAACTCGGAATTCCGAATTCGGATCTCGGAACTCGGCATTCGGAATTCGGAATTCGGAATTTGAAATTTGAAATTCTGGTCTCGGAACTCAGAATTCGGACTCGGAATTTGAAATTCGGGAATCGGAAGTCGGAAGTTGGAATTCGGTATTCATAATTTGGAATTCGGAATTCGGAATTCGGAATTCGGAATTCGGAATTCGGAATTCGGAATTGTGGACTCGGAACTCGGAATTCGGACTCGGAATTTGAAATCCGGGACTCGGCACTGGGAATTTGGAATTTGGAACTCAGAACTCGGAATTCAGAATTTGGTATTCGGAACTTGATATTCGGAATTTGAAATTTGAAATTTGAAATGGTGGACTCGGAACTCGGAATTTGGAACTTGGAACTCGGAACTCGGAACTCGGAATGCGAAATTCGAAATTTGAAATTCAGAAATTGTAATTCGGAATTTGAAATTTGAAATTCTGGACTCGGAACTCAGAATTTGGACTCGGAATTTGAAATTCGGGACTCGGAATTCGGAATTCGGAAATCGGAACTCAGAACTCAGAACTCGGAATTCAGAATTCAGAATTCGGAATTCGGAATTCAGAATTCAGAACTCAGACTCGGAACTCGGAACTCGGAATTCAGAATTCCGAATTCGGATCTCGGAACTCGGAACTCGGAATTCGGAATTTGAAATTTGAAATTTGAAATTCTGGACTCGGAACTCAGAATTCGGACTCGGAATTTGAAATTCGGGACTCGGAATACGGAATTCGGAACGTGATATGTGGAATTCGCAATTCGGAACTCGGAATTCGAAATTCGGAAATCAGAATTCGGAATTCGGAATTCGGAACTCAGAATTCCGAATTCAGAATTCAGAATTCAGAATTCGGAATTCGGAATTCAGAACTCGGAACTCGGAATTCCGAATTCGGATCTCGGAACTCGGCATTCGGAATTCGGAATTTGAAATTTGAAATTCTGGACTCGGAACTCAGAATTCGGACTCGGAATTTGAAATTCGGGAATCGGAAGTCGGAAGTCGGAATTCGGTATTCATAATTTGGAATTCGGAATTCGGAATTCGAAACTCAGAATTCGGAATTCGGCCGTCGGAAATTGGAACTTGATATTCGGAATTCGGCACTCGGAACTCGGAATTTGGAATTTGGAATTCGGAATTCGGAATTCGGAATTCGGAATTCCGGGCCCCGGAACTCGGAACTCGAAATTCGAAATTTGAAATTCGAAATTCGAAATTCGAAATTTGAAATTCAGAAATCAGAATTTGGAATTGTGGACTCGGAACTCGGAATTCGAACTCGGAATTTGAAATCCGGGACTCGGCACTGGGAATTTGGAATTTGGAACTCAGAACTCGGAATTCAGAATTCGGAAATTGGAATTTGGAATTTGGAATTCGGAATTTGAAATTTGAAATTCTGGACTCGGAACTCGGAATTTGGAATTTGGAATTCAGAATTCGGAATTCGGAATTCGGAATTCAGAACTCGGAATTCCGAATTCGGAATTCAGAATTCTGAATTCCGAATTCGGAACTTGATATTCGGAATTTGAAGTTTGAAATTTGAAATTCTGGAATCGGAAGTCGGAATTCGAAACTCAGAATTCGGAATTCGGACGTCGGAACTCGGAACTTGATATTCGGAATTCGGCACTCGGAACTCGGAATTTGGAATTTGGAATTTGGAATTCGGAATTCGGGGCCCCGGAACTCGGAACTCGAAATTCAAAATTCGAAATTCAAAATTTGAAATTCAGAAATCAGAATTTGGAATTGTGGACTCGGAACTCGGAATTCGAACTCGGAATTTGAAATCCGGGACTCGGCACTGGGAATTCGGAATTTGGAACTCAGAACTCGGAATTCAGAATTCGGTATTCGGAACTTGATATTCGGAATTCGGAACTTGGAATTCGGAACTCGGAATTCAGAACTCAGACTCGGAACTCGGAACTCGGAACTCGGAACTCGGAATTCAGAATTCAGAATTCGGATCTCGGAACTCGGAACTCGGAATTCGGAATTTGAAATTTGAAATTTGAAATTCTGGACTCGGAACTCAGAATTCGGACTCGGAATTTGAAATTCGGGACTCGGAATTCGGAATTCGGAACGTGATATGTGGAATTCGGAATTCGGAATTCAGAACTCGGAATTCGGAATTCGGAACTCAGAATTCCGAATTCCGAATTCCGAATTCAGAATTCAGAATTCAGAATTCCGAACTTGATATTCGGAATTTGAAATTTGAAATTTGAAATTGTGGACTCGGAACTCAGAATTTGGACTCGGAATTTGAAATTCGGGACTCGGAATTCGGAATTCGGAACGTGATATGTGGAATTCGGAATTCGGAACTCGGAATTCGAAATTCGGAAATCAGAATTCGGAATTCGGAACTTGGAATTCGGAATTCTGAATTCGGAACTCGGAATTCGGAATTCGGAATTCGGAACTCCGAATTCCGAATTCCGAATTCCGAATTCCGAATTCAGAATTCAGAATTCAGAATTCAGAATTCAGAATTCAGAATTCCGAACTTGATATTCGGAATTTGAAATTTGAAATTTGAAATTGTGGACTCGGAACTCAGAATTTGGACTCGGAATTTGAAATTCGGGACTCGGAATTCGGAATTCGGAACGTGATATGTGGAATTCGGAATTCGGAACTCGGAATTCGAAATTCGGAAATCAGAATTCGGAATTCGGAATTCGGAACTCAGAATTCCGAATTCAGAATTCAGAATTCGGAATTCGGAATTCAGAACTCGGAACTCAGAATTCCGAATTCGGATCTCGGAACTCGGCATTCGGAATTCGGAATTTGAAATTTGAAATTCTGGACTCGGAACTCAGAATTCGGACTCGGAATTTGAAATTCGGGAATCGGAAGTCGGAAGTCGGAATTCGATATTCATAATTTGGAATTCGGAATTCGGAATTCGAAACTCAGAATTCGGAATTCGGACGTCGGAAATTGGAACTTGATATTCGGAATTCGGCACTCGGAACTCGGAATTTGGAATTTGGAATTCGGAATTCGGAATTCGGAATTCGGAATTCCGGGCCCCGGAACTCGGAACTCGAAATTCGAAATTTGAAATTCGAAATTTGAAATTCGAAATTTGAAATTCAGAAATCAGAATTTGGAATTGTGGACTCGGAACTCGGAATTCGAACTCGGAATTTGAAATCCGGGACTCGGCACTGGGAATTCGGAATTTGGAACTCAGAACTCGGAATTCAGAATTCGGAAATTGGAATTTGGAATTTGGAATTCGGAATTTGAAATTTGAAATTCTGGACTCGGAACTCGGAATTTGGAATTTGGAATTCAGAATTTGGAATTCGGAATTCGGAACTCAGAATTCGAAATTCGGAAATCAGAATTCAGAATTCGGAATTCGGAATTCGGAATTCAGAACTCGGAATTCCGAATTCGGAATTCAGAATTCAGAATTCAGAATTTGGAATTCGGAATTTGGAACTCGGAGTTCTGAATTCTGAATTCTGAATTCCGAATTCGGAACTTGATATTCGGAATTTGAAATTTGAAATTTGAAATTCTGGAATCGGAAGTCGGAATTCGAAACTCAGAATTCGGAATTCGGACGTCGGAACTCGGAACTTGATATTCGGAATTCGGCACTCGGAACTCGGAATTTGGAATTTGGAATTCGGAATTCGGAATTCGGGGCCCCGGAACTCGGAACTCGAAATTCGAAATTTGAAATTCAAAATTTGAAATTCAGAAATCAGAATTTGGAATTGTGGACTCGGAACTCGGAATTCGAACTCGGAATTTGAAATCCGGGACTCGGCACTGGGAATTCGGAATTTGGAACTCAGAACTCGGAATTCAGAATTCGGTATTCGGAACTTGATATTCGGAATTCGGAACTTGGAATTCGGAATTCGGAATTCGGAATTTGAAATTTGAAATTCTGGACTTGGAACTCGGAATTCGGAATTTGGAATTCGGAATTCGGAACTCGGAACTCGGAACTCGGAACTCGGAACTCGGAATTCGGAATTCGGAATTCAGAATTCAAAATTTGAAATTCTGGACTTGGAACTTGGAATTCGGACTCGGAATTCGGAATTCGGAATTCGGAAATTGGAATTTGGAATTTGGAATTTGAAATTTGAAATTTGAAATTCTGGACTCGAAACTCGGAATTTGGACTCGGAATTTGAAATTCGGGACTCGGAATTCGGAATTCGGAAATCGGAACTCAGAACTCGGAATTCGGAATTCAGAACTCGGAATTCAGAATTCGGAAATCGGAATTCAGAACTCAGACTCGGAACTCGGAACTCGGAATTCAGAATTCGGAATTCGGATCTCGGAACTCGGCATTCGGAATTCGGAACTTGATATTTGGAACTCGGAACTCGGAACTCGAAATTCGAAATTCGGAAATTGGAATTTGGAATTTGGAATTCAGAATTTGGAATTTGAAATTTGAAATTCTGGACTCGGAACTCAGAATTTGGAATTTGGAATTCATAATTTGGAATTCGGAATTCGGAACTCGGAATTCGAAATTCGGAACTCGGAATTCGGAATTCGGAATTTGAAATTCGGGACTCGGAATTTGAAATTCGGGACTCGGAATTCGGAATTCGGAATTCGGAATTCGGAACTCGGTATTCATAATTTGGAATTCGGAATTCGGAATTCGAAACTCAGAATTCGGAATTCGGACGTCGGAACTCGGAACTTGATATTCGGAATTCGGCACTCGGATCTCGGAATTTGGAATTCAGAATTTGGAATTCAAAATTTGAAATTCAAAATTTGAAATTCGGAAATCGGAATTTGGAATTGTGGACTCGGAACTCGGAATTCGGACTCGGAATTTGAAATCCGGGACTCGGCACTGGGAATTCGGAATTTGGAACTCAGAACTCGGAATTCAGAATTCGGTATTCGGAACTTGATATTCGGAATTCGGAATTCGGAATTTGAAATTTGAAATTCTGGACTTGGAACTCGGAATTCGGAATTTGGAACTCGGAGTTCTGAATTCTGAATTCCGAATTCGGAACTTGATATTCGGAATTTGAAATTTGAAATTTGAAATTCTGGAATCGGAAGTCAGAATTCGAAACTCAGAATTCGGAATTTGGACGTCGGAACTCAGAACTTGATATTCGGAATTCGGCACTCGGAACTCGGAATTTGGAATTTGGAATTTGGAATTCGGAATTTGGAATTCGGGGCCCCGGAACTCGGAACTCGAAATTCGAAATTCAAAATTCAAAATTTGAAATTCAGAAATCAGAATTTGGAATTGTGGACTCGGAACTCGGAATTCGAACTCGGAATTTGAAATCCGGGACTCGGCACTGGGAATTCGGAATTTGGAACTCAGAACTCGGAATTCAGAATTCGGTATTCGGAACTTGATATTCAGAATTTGGAACTTGGAATTCGGAATTCTGAATTCGGAACTCGGAATTCGGAATTCGGAATTCGGAACTCCGAATTCCGAATTCCGAATTCCGAATTCCGAATTCAGAATTCCGAATTCCGAATTCAGAATTCCGAACTTGATATTCGGAATTTGAAATTTGAAATTTGAAATTGTGGACTCGGAACTCAGAATTTGGACTCGGAATTTGAAATTCGGGACTCGGAATTCGGAATTCGGAATTCGGAAATCGGAACTCAGAACTCGGAATTCAGAATTCAGAACTCAGACTCGGAACTCGGAACTCGGAACTCGGAACTCGGAACTCGGAATTCAGAATTCCGAATTCGGATCTCGGAACTCGGAACTCGGAATTCGGAATTTGAAATTTGAAATTTGAAATTCTGGAATCGGAACTCAGAATTCGGACCCGGAATTTGAAATTCGGGACTCGGAATTCGGAATTCGGAACTTGATATGTGGAATTCGGAATTCGGAATTCGGAATTCGGAATTCGGAATTCGGAATTGTGGACTCGGAACTCGGAATTCGGACTCGGAATTTGAAATCCGGGACTTGGCACTGGGAATTTGGAATTTGGAACTCAGAACTCGGAATTCAGAATTCGGTATTCGGAACTTGATATTCGGAATTTGAAATTTGAAATTTGAAATGGTGGACTCGGAACTCGGAATTTGGAACTTGGAACTCGGAACTCGGAACTCGGAATGCGAAATTCGAAATTTGAAATTCAGAAATTGTAATTCGGAATTTGAAATTTGAAATTCTGGACTCGGAACTCAGAACTCAGACTCGGAACTCGGAACTCGGAACTCAGAACTCGGAATTCAGAATTCCGAATTCGGATCTCGGAACTCAGAACTCGGAACTCGGAATTCGGAATTCGGAATTCGAAATTTGAAATTCTGGACTTGGAACTCGGAATTCGGAATTTGGAATTCGGAATTTGGAATTCGGAATACGGAACTCGGAATTCAGAATTCAAAATTTGAAATTCTGGACTTGGAACTTGGAATTCGGACTCGGAATTTGAAATTCGGAATTCGGAAATTGGAATTTGGAATTTGGAATTTGAAATTTGAAATTTGAAATTCTGGACTCGAAACTCGGAATTTGGACTCGGAATTTGAAATTCGGGACTCGGAATTCGGAGTTCGGAAATCGGAACTCAGAACTCGGAATTCGGAATTCAGAACTCGGAATTCAGAATTCGGAATTCGGAATTCAGAACTCAGACTCGGAACTCGGAACTCGGAATTCAGAATTCGGAATTCGGATCTCGGAACTCGGCATTCGGAATTCGGAACTTGATATTTGGAACTCGGAACTCGGAACTCGAAATTCGAAATTCGGAAATTGGAATTTGGAATTTGGAATTCAGAATTTGGAATTTGAAATTTGAAATTCTGGACTCGGAACTCAGAATTTGGAATTTGGAATTCATAATTTGGAATTCGGAATTCGGAACTCGGAACTCGGAACTCGGAACTCGGAATTCAGAATTCCAAATTCGGATCTCGGAACTCGGAACTCGGAATTTGAAATTTGAAATTTGAAATTCTGGACTCGGAACTCAGAATTCGGACTCGGAATTTGAAATTCGGGACTCGGAATTTGAAATTCGGGACTCGGAATTCGGAATTCGGAACTTGATATGTGGAACTCGGAATTCGGAACTCGGAATTCAAAATTCGGAAATCAGAATTCAGAATTCAGAATTCGGAATTCGGAATTCGGAATTCGGAACTCGGTATTCATAATTTGGAATTCGGAATTCGGAATTCGAAACTCAGAATTCGGAATTCGGACGTCGGAACTCGGAACTTGATATTCGGAATTCGGCACTCGGAACTCGGAATTTGGAATTCGGAATTTGGAATTCAAAATTTGAAATTCAAAATTTGAAATTCGGAAATCGGAATTTGGAATTGTGGACTCGGAACTCGGAATTCGGACTCGGAATTTGAAATCCGGGACTCGGCACTGGGAATTCGGAATTTGGAACTCAGAACTCGGAATTCAGAATTCGGTATTCGGAACTTGATATTCGGAATTCGGAATTCGGAATTTGAAATTTGAAATTCTGGACTTGGAACTCGGAATTCGGAATTTGGAACTCGGAGTTCTGAATTCTGAATTCCGAATTCGGAACTTGATATTCGGAATTTGAAATTTGAAATTTGAAATTCTGGAATCGGAAGTCAGAATTCGAAACTCAGAATTCGGAATTTGGACGTCGGAACTCGGAACTTGATATTCGGAATTCGGCACTCGGAACTCGGAATTTGGAATTTGGAATTTGGAATTCGGAATTTGGAATTCGGGGCCCCGGAACTCGGAACTCGAAATTCGAAATTCGAAATTCAAAATTTGAAATTCAGAAATCAGAATTTGGAATTGTGGACTCGGAACTCGGAATTCGAACTCGGAATTTGAAATCCGGGACTCGGCACTGGGAATTCGGAATTTGGAACTCAGAACTCGGAATTCAGAATTCGGTATTCGGAACTTGATATTCAGAATTCGGAACTTGGAATTCGGAATTCTGAATTCGGAACTCGGAATTCGGAATTCGGAATTCGGAACTCCGAATTCCGAATTCCGAATTCCGAATTCCGAATTCAGAATTCCGAACTTGATATTCGGAATTTGAAATTTGAAATTTGAAATTGTGGACTCGGAACTCAGAATTTGGACTCGGAATTTGAAATTCGGGACTCGGAATTCGGAATTCGGAATTCGGAAATCGGAACTCAGAACTCGGAATTCAGAATTCAGAACTCAGACTCGGAACTCGGAACTCGGAACTCGGAACTCGGAATTCAGAATTCCGAATTCGGATCTCGGAACTCGGAACTCGGAATTCGGAATTTGAAATTTGAAATTTGAAATTCTGGACTCGGAACTCAGAATTCGGACCCGGAATTTGAAATTCGGGACTCGGAATTCGGAATTCGGAACTTGATATGTGGAATTCGGAATTCGGAATTCGGAATTCGGAATTCGGAATTCGGAATTCGGAATTCAGAATTCGGAATTGTGGACTCGGAACTCGGAATTCGGACTCGGAATTTGAAATCCGGGACTTGGCACTGGGAATTTGGAATTTGGAACTCAGAACTCGGAATTCAGAATTCGGTATTCGGAACTTGATATTCGGAATTTGAAATTTGAAATTTGAAATGGTGGACTCGGAACTCGGAATTTGGAACTTGGAACTCGGAACTCGGAACTCGGAATGCGAAATTCGAAATTTGAAATTCAGAAATTGTAATTCGGAATTTGAAATTTGAAATTCTGGACTCGGAACTCAGAACTCAGACTCGGAACTCGGAACTCGGAACTCGGAACTCGGAATTCAGAATTCCGAATTCGGATCTCGGAACTCAGAACTCGGAACTCGGAATTCGGAATTCGGAATTCGAAATTTGAAATTCTGGACTTGGAACTCGGAATTCGGAATTTGGAATTCGGAATTTGGAATTCGGAATACGGAACTCGGAATTCAGAATTCAAAATTTGAAATTCTGGACTTGGAACTTGGAATTCGGACTCGTAATTTGAAATTCGGGACTCGGAATTCGGAATTCAGAAATTGGAATTTGGAATTTGGAATTTGAAATTTGAAATTCTGGACTCGGAACTCGGAACTCGGAATTTGGAATTTGGAATTCAGAATTCGGAATTCGGAACTCGGAACTCAGAATTCGAAATTCGGAAATCAGAATTCAGAATTCGGAATTCGGAATTCGGAATTCAGAACTCGGAATTCAGAATTCGGAATTCAGAATTCAGAATTCAGAATTTGGAATTCGGAATTCGGAATTTGGAACTCGGAGTTCTGAATTCTGAATTCCGAATTCGGAACTTGATATTCGGAATTTGAAATTTGAAATTTGAAATTCTGGAATCGGAAGTCGGAATTCGAAACTCAGAATTCGGAATTCGGACGTCGGAACTCGGAACTTGATATTCGGAATTCGGCACTCGGAACTCGGAATTTGGAATTTGGAATTTGGAATTTGGAATTCGGAATTCGGGGCCCCGGAACTCGGAACTCGAAATTCGAAATTCGAAATTCAAAATTTGAAATTCAGAAATCAGAATTTGGAATTGTGGACTCGGAACTCGGAATTCGAACTCGGAATTTGAAATCCGGGACTCGGCACTGGGAATTCGGAATTTGGAACTCAGAACTCGGAATTCGGAATTCAGAATTCGGAACTCGGAATTCAGAATTCGGTATTCGGAACTTGATATTCGGAATTTGAAATTTGAAATTTGAAATTCTGGAATCGGAACTCAGAATTTGGACTCGGAATTTGAAATTCGGGACTCGGAATTCGGAATTCGGAAATCGGAACTCAGAACTCGGAATTCGGAATTCAGAATTCGGAACTCAGAATTCCGAATTCCGAATTCCGAATTCCGAATTCCGAATTCCGAATTCCGAATTCCGAATTCCGAATTCAGAATTCGGAATTCGGAATTCAGAACTCAGAACTCGGAATTTCGAATTCGGATCTCGGAACTCGGCATTCGGAATTCGGAATTCGGAATTTGAAATTTGAAATTCTGGTCTCGGAACTCAGAATTCGGACTCGGAATTTGAAATTCGGGAATCGGAAGTCGGAAGTCGGAATTCGGTATTCATAATTTGGAATTCGGAATTCGGAATTCGGAATTCGGAATTCGGAATTCGGAATTCGGAATTCGGAATTGTGGACTCGGAACTCGGAATTCGGACTCGGAATTTGAAATCCGGGACTCGGCACTGGGAATTCGGAATTTGGAACTCAGAACTCAGAATTCAGAATTCGGAAATTGGAATTTGGAATTTGGAATTCGGAATTTGAAATTTGAAATTCTGGACTCGGAACTCGGAATTTGGAATTTGGAATTCAGAATTTGGAATTCGGAATTCGGAACTCAGAATTCGAAATTCGGAAATCAGAATTCAGAATTCGGAATTCGGAACTCGGAATTCAGAACTCGGAATTCCGAATTCGGAATTCAGAATTCAGAATTCAGAATTTGGAATTCGGAATTTGGAACTCGGAGTTCTGAATTCTGAATTCTGAATTCCGAATTCGGAACTTGATATTCGGAATTTGAAATTTGAAATTTGAAATTCTGGAATCGGAACTCAGAATTTGGACTCGGAATTTGAAATTCGGGACTCGGAATTCGGAATTCGGAAATCGGAACTCAGAACTCGGAATTCAGAATTCAGAACTCGGAATTCAGAATTCGGAATTCGGAATTCGGAATTCGGAATTCAGAACTCAGACTCGGAACTCGGAACTCGGAACTCAGAACTCGGAATTCAGAATTCAGAATTCGGATCTCGGAACTCGGAACTCGGAACTCGGAATTCGGAATTTGAAATTTGAAATTTGAAATTCTGGACTCGGAACTCAGAATTCGGACTCGGAATTTGAAATTCGGGACTCGGAATTCGGAATTCGGAACGTGATATGTGGAATTCGGAATTCGGAATTCAGAACTCGGAATTCGAAATTCGGAATTCGGAATTCAGAACTCGGAACTCGGAATTCCGAATTCGGATCTCGGAACTCGGCATTCGGAATTCGGAATTCGGAATTTGAAATTTGAAATTCTGGTCTCGGAACTCAGAATTCGGACTCGGAATTTGAAATTCGGGAATCGGAAGTCGGAAGTCGGAATTCGGTATTCATAATTTGGAATTCGGAATTCGGAATTCGGAATTCGGAATTCGGAATTCGGAATTGTGGACTCGGAACTCGGAATTCGGACTCGGAATTTGAAATCCGGGACTCGGCACTGGGAATTCGGAATTTGGAACAAAGAACTCGGAATTCAGAATTCGGAAATTGGAATTTGGAATTTGGAATTTGGAATTTGAAATTTGAAATTCTGGACTCGGAACTCGGAATTTGGAATTTGGAATTCAGAATTTGGAATTCGGAATTCGGAACTCAGAATTCGAAATTCGGAAATCAGAATTCAGAATTCGGAATTCGGAATTCGGAATTCAGAACTCGGAATTCCGAATTCGGAATTCAGAATTCAGAATTCAGAATTTGGAATTCGGAATTTGGAACTCGGAGTTCTGAATTCTGAATTCTGAATTCCGAATTCGGAACTTGATATTCGGAATTTGAAATTTGAAATTTGAAATTCTGGAATCGGAAGTCGGAATTCGAAACTCAGAATTCGGAATTCGGACGTCGGAACTCGGAACTTGATATTCGGAATTCGGCACTCGGAACTCGGAATTTGGAATTTGGAATTTGGAATTCAGAATTCGGGGCCCCGGAACTCGGAACTCGAAATTCGAAATTCGAAATTCAAAATTTGAAATTCAGAAATCAGAATTTGGAATTGTGGACTCGGAACTCGGAATTCGAACTCGGAATTTGAAATCCGGGACTCGGCACTGGGAATTCGGAATTTGGAACTCAGAACTCGGAATTCAGAATTCGGTATTCGGAACTTGATATTCGGAATTCGGAACTTGGAATTCGGAATTCGGAATTCGGAATTTGAAATTTGAAATTCTGGACTTGGAACTCGGAATTCGGAATTTGGAATTCGGAATTCGGAACTCGGAACTCGGAACTCGGAACTCGGAATTCGGAATTCGGAATTCAGAATTCAAAATTTGAAATTCTGGACTTGGAACTTGGAATTCGGACTCGGAATTCGGAATTCGGAATTCGGAAATTGGAAATTGGAATTTGGAATTTGGAATTTGAAATTTGAAATTTGAAATTTGAAATTCTGGACTCGAAACTCGGAATTTGGACTCGGAATTTGAAATTCGGGACTCGGAATTCGGAATTCGGAAATCGGAACTCAGAACTCGGAATTCGGAATTCAGAACTCAGACTCGGAACTCGGAACTCGGAATTCAGAATTCGGAATTCGGATCTCGGAACTCGGCATTCGGAATTCGGAACTTGATATTTGGAACTCGGAACTCGGAACTCGAAATTCGAAATTCGGAAATTGGAATTTGGAATTTGGAATTCAGAATTTGGAATTTGAAATTTGAAATTCTGGACTCGGAACTCGGAATTTGGAATTTGGAATTCATAATTTGGAATTCGGAATTCGGAACTCGGAATTCGAAATTCGGAACTCGGAATTCGGAATTCGGAATTCGGAATTCAGAACTCAGACTCGGAACTCGGAACTCGGAACTCGGAATTCAGAATTCCAAATTCGGATCTCAGAACTCGGAACTCGGAATTTGAAATTTGAAATTTGAAATTCTGGACTCGGAACTCAGAATTCGGACTCGGAATTTGAAATTCGGGACTCGGAATTTGAAATTCGGGACTCGGAATTCGGAATTCGGAACTTGATATGTGGAACTCGGAATTCGGAACTCGGAATTCAAAATTCGGAAATCAGAATTCAGAATTCGGAATTCGGAATTCGGAATTCGGAACTCGGTATTCATAATTTGGAATTCGGAATTCGGAATTCGAAACTCAGAATTCGGAATTCGGACGTCGGAACTCGGAACTTGATATTCGGAATTCGGCACTCGGAACTCGGAATTTGGAATTCGGAATTTGGAATTCAAAATTTGAAATTCAAAATTTGAAATTCGGAAATCGGAATTTGGAATTGTGGACTCGGAACTCGGAATTCGGACTCGGAATTTGAAATCCGGGACTCGGCACTGGGAATTCGGAATTTGGAACTCAGAACTCGGAATTCAGAATTCGGTATTCGGAACTTGATATTCGGAATTCGGAATTCGGAATTTGAAATTTGAAATTCTGGACTTGGAACTCGGAATTCGGAATTTGGAACTCGGAGTTCTGAATTCTGAATTCTGAATTCGGAACTTGATATTCGGAATTTGAAATTTGAAATTTGAAATTCTGGAATCGGAAGTCAGAATTCGAAACTCAGAATTCGGAATTTGGACGTCGGAACTCGGAACTTGATATTCGGAATTCGGCACTCGGAACTCGGAATTTGGAATTTGGAATTTGGAATTCGGAATTTGGAATTCGGGGCCCCGGAACTCGGAACTCGAAATTCGAAATTCAAAATTCAAAATTTGAAATTCAGAAATCAGAATTTGGAATTGTGGACTCGGAACTCGGAATTCGAACTCGGAATTTGAAATCCGGGACTCGGCACTGGGAATTCGGAATTTGGAACTCAGAACTCGGAATTCAGAATTCGGTATTCGGAACTTGATATTCGGAATTCGGAACTTGGAATTCGGAATTCTGAATTCGGAACTCGGAATTCGGAATTCGGAATTCGGAACTCCGAATTCCGAATTCCGAATTCCGAATTCCGAATTCCGAATTCAGAATTCAGAATTCAGAATTCCGAACTTGATATTCGGAATTTGAAATTTGAAATTTGAAATTGTGGACTCGGAACTCAGAATGTGGACTCGGAATTTGAAATTCGGGACTCGGAATTCGGAATTCGGAATTCGGAAATCGGAACTCAGAACTCGGAATTCAGAATTCAGAACTCGGAATTCAGAATTCGGAATTCGGAATTCAGAACTCAGACTCGGAACTCGGAACTCGGAACTCGGAACTCGGAACTCGGAATTCAGAATTCAGAATTCGGATCTCGGAACTCGGAACTCGGAATTCGGAATTTGAAATTTGAAATTTGAAATTCTGGACTCGGAACTCAGAATTCGGACCCGGAATTTGAAATTCGGAATTCGGAATTCGGAATTCGGAATTCGGAATTCGGAATTGTGGACTCGGAACTCGGAATTCGGACCCGGAATTTGAAATTCGGAATTCGGAATTCGGAATTCGGAATTCGGAATTCGGAATTGTGGACTCGGAACTCGGAATTCGGACTCGGAATTTGAAATCCGGGACTTGGCACTGGGAATTTGGAATTTGGAACTCAGAACTCGGAATTCAGAATTCGGTATTCGGAACTTGATATTCGGAATTTGAAATTTGAAATTTGAAATGGTGGACTCGGAACTCAGAATTTGGACTCGGAATTTGAAATTCGGGACTCGGAATTCGGAATTCGGAATTCGGAACTCGGAATTCGAAATTCGGAACTCGGAATTCGGAATTCGGAATTCGGAATTCAGAACTCAGACTCGGAACTCGGAACTCGGAACTCGGAATTCAGAATTCCAAATTCGGATCTCAGAACTCGGAACTCGGAATTTGAAATTTGAAATTTGAAATTCTGGACTCGGAACTCAGAATTCGGACTCGGAATTTGAAATTCGGGACTCGGAATTTGAAATTCGGGACTCGGAATTCGGAATTCGGAACTTGATATGTGGAACTCGGAATTCGGAACTCGGAATTCAAAATTCGGAAATCAGAATTCAGAATTCGGAATTCGGAATTCGGAATTCAGAACTCGGTATTCATAATTTGGAATTCGGAATTCGGAATTCGAAACTCAGAATTCGGAATTCGGACGTCGGAACTCGGAACTTGATATTCGGAATTCGGCACTCGGAACTCGGAATTTGGAATTCGGAATTTGGAATTCAAAATTTGAAATTCAAAATTTGAAATTCGGAAATCGGAATTTGGAATTGTGGACTCGGAACTCGGAATTCGGACTCGGAATTTGAAATCCGGGACTCGGCACTGGGAATTCGGAATTTGGAACTCAGAACTCGGAATTCAGAATTCGGTATTCGGAACTTGATATTCGGAATTCGGAATTCGGAATTTGAAATTTGAAATTCTGGACTTGGAACTCGGAATTCGGAATTTGGAACTCGGAGTTCTGAATTCTGAATTCTGAATTCGGAACTTGATATTCGGAATTTGAAATTTGAAATTTGAAATTCTGGAATCGGAAGTCAGAATTCGAAACTCAGAATTCGGAATTTGGACGTCGGAACTCGGAACTTGATATTCGGAATTCGGCACTCGGAACTCGGAATTTGGAATTTGGAATTTGGAATTCGGAATTTGGAATTCGGGGCCCCGGAACTCGGAACTCGAAATTCGAAATTCAAAATTCAAAATTTGAAATTCAGAAATCAGAATTTGGAATTGTGGACTCGGAACTCGGAATTCGAACTCGGAATTTGAAATCCGGGACTCGGCACTGGGAATTCGGAATTTGGAACTCAGAACTCGGAATTCAGAATTCGGTATTCGGAACTTGATATTCGGAATTCGGAACTTGGAATTCGGAATTCTGAATTCGGAACTCGGAATTCGGAATTCGGAATTCGGAATTCGGAACTCCGAATTCCGAATTCCGAATTCCGAATTCCGAATTCCGAATTCAGAATTCAGAATTCAGAATTCCGAACTTGATATTCGGAATTTGAAATTTGAAATTTGAAATTGTGGACTCGGAACTCAGAATGTGGACTCGGAATTTGAAATTCGGGACTCGGAATTCGGAATTCGGAATTCGGAAATCGGAACTCAGAACTCGGAATTCAGAATTCAGAACTCGGAATTCAGAATTCGGAATTCGGAATTCAGAACTCAGACTCGGAACTCGGAACTCGGAACTCGGAACTCGGAACTCGGAATTCAGAATTCAGAATTCGGATCTCGGAACTCGTAACTCGGAATTCGGAATTTGAAATTTGAAATTTGAAATTCTGGACTCGGAACTCAGAATTCGGACCCGGAATTTGAAATTCGGAATTCGGAATTCAGAATTCGGAATTCGGAATTCGGAATTGTGGACTCGGAACTCGGAATTCGGACCCGGAATTTGAAATTCGGAATTCGGAATTCGGAATTCGGAATTCGGAATTCGGAATTGTGGACTCGGAACTCGGAATTCGGACTCGGAATTTGAAATCCGGGACTTGGCACTGGGAATTTGGAATTTGGAACTCAGAACTCGGAATTCAGAATTCGGTATTCGGAACTTGATATTCGGAATTTGAAATTTGAAATTTGAAATGGTGGACTCGGAACTCAGAATTTGGACTCGGAATTTGAAATTCGGGACTCGGAATTCGGAATTCGGAAATCGGAACTCAGAACTCGGAATTCAGAATTCAGAACTCGGAATTCAGAATTCGGAATTCGGAATTCGGAATTCGGAATTCAGAACTCAGACTCGGAACTCGGAACTCGGAACTCGGAACTCGGAATTCAGAATTCAGAATTCGGATCTCGGAACTCGGAACTCGGAATTCGGAATTTGAAATTTGAAATTTGAAATTCTGGACTCGGAACTCAGAATTCGGACTCGGAATTTGAAATTCGGGACTCGGAATTCGGAATTCAGAACGTGATATGTGGAATTCAGAATTCGGAATTCGGAATTCAGAACTCGGAACTCGGAATTCCGAATTCGGATCTCGGAACTCGGCATTCGGAATTCGGAATTCGGAATTTGAAATTTGAAATTCTGGTCTCGGAACTCAGAATTCGGACTCGGAATTTGAAATTCGGGAATCAGAAGTCGGAAGTCGGAATTCGGAATTGTGGACTCGGAACTCGGAATTTGGAACTTGGAACTCGGAACTCGGAACTCGGAATGCGAAATTCGAAATTTGAAATTCAGAAATTGTAATTCGGAATTTGAAATTTGAAATTCTGGACTCGGAACTCAGAATTTGGACTCGGAATTTGAAATTCGGGACTCGGAATTCGGAATTCGGAAATCGGAACTCAGAACTCGGAATTCAGAATTCGGAATTCGGAATTCGGATTTCAGAACTCAGACTCGGAACTCGGAACTCGGAACTCGGAATTCAGAATTCCGAATTCGGATCTCGGAACTCAGAACTCGGAACTCGGAATTCGGAATTCGGAATTCGAAATTTGAAATTCTGGACTTGGAACTCGGAATTCGGAATTTGGAATTCGGAATTCGGAATTCGGAATACGGAACTCGGAATTCAGAATTCAAAATTTGAAATTCTGGACTTGGAACTTGGAATTCGGACTCGGAATTTGAAATTCGGGACTCGGAATTCGGAATTCAGAAATTGGAATTTGGAATTTGGAATTTGAAATTTGAAATTCTGGACTCGGAACTCGGAACTCGGAATTTGGAATTTGGAATTCAGAATTCGGAATTCGGAACTCAGAATTCGAAATTCGGAAATCAGAATTCAGAATTCGGAATTCGGAATTCGGAATTCAGAACTCGGAATTCCGAATTCGGAATTCAGAATTCAGAATTCAGAATTTGGAATTCGGAATTCGGAATTTGGAACTCAGAGTTCTGAATTCTGAATTCCGAATTCGGAACTTGATATTCGGAATTTGAAATTTGAAATTTGAAATTCTGGAATCGGAAGTCGGAATTCGAAACTCAGAATTCGGAATTCGGACGTCGGAACTCGGAACTTGATATTCGGAATTCGGCACTCGGAACTCGGAATTTGGAATTTGGAATTTGGAATTTGGAATTCGGAATTCGGGGCCCCGGAACTCGGAACTCGAAATTCGAAATTTGAAATTCAAAATTTGAAATTCAGAAATCAGAATTTGGAATTGTGGACTCGGAACTCGGAATTCGAACTCGGAATTTGAAATCTGGGACTCGGCACTGGGAATTCGGAATTTGGAACTCAGAACTCGGAATCGGAATTCAGAATTCGGAACTTGGAATTCAGAATTCAGAATTCCGAACTTGATATTCGGAATTTGAAATTTGAAATTTGAAATTGTGGACTCGGAACTCAGAATTTGGACTCGGAATTTGAAATTTGGGACTCGGAATTCGGAATTCGGAATTCGGAAATCGGAACTCAGAACTCGGAATTCAGAATTCAGAACTCGGATCTCGGAACTCGGAACTCGGAATTCGGAATTTGAAATTTGAAATTTGAAATTCTGGACTCGGAACTCAGAATTCGGACCCGGAATTTGAAATTCGGGACTCGGAATTTGGAATTCGGAACTTGATATGTGGAATTCGGAATTCGGAATTCGGAATTCGGAATTCGGAATTCGGAATTCGGAATTGTGGACTCGGAACTCGGAATTCGGACTCGGAATTTGAAATCCGGGACTTGGCACTGGGAATTTGGAATTTGGAACTCAGAACTCGGAATTCAGAATTCGGTATTCGGAACTTGATATTCGGAATTTGAAATTTGAAATTTGAAATGGTGGACTCGGAACTCAGAATTTGGACTCGGAATTTGAAATTCGGGACTCGGAATTCGGAATTCGGAAATCGGAACTCAGAACTCGGAATTCAGAATTCAGAACTCGGAATTCAGAATTCGGAATTCGGAATTCGGAATTCGGAATTCAGAACTCAGACTCGGAACTCGGAACTCGGAACTCGGAACTCGGAATTCAGAATTCAGAATTCGGATCTCGGAACTCGGAACTCGGAATTCGGAATTTGAAATTTGAAATTTGAAATTCTGGACTCGGAACTCAGAATTCGGACTCGGAATTTGAAATTCGGGACTCGGAATTCGGAATTCGGAACGTGATATGTGGAATTCGGAATTCGGAATTCAGAACTCGGAATTTGAAATTCGGAAATCAGAATTCAGAATTCGGAATTCGGAACTCAGAATTCCGAATTCCGAATTCCGAATTCCGAATTCAGAATTCAGAATTCGGAATTCGGAATTCAGAACTCGGAACTCGGAATTCCGAATTCGGATCTCGGAACTCGGCATTCGGAATTCGGAATTCAGAATTTGAAATTTGAAATTCTGGTCTCGGAACTCAGAATTCGGACTCGGAATTTGAAATTCGGGAATCGGAAGTCGGAAGTCGGAATTCGGTATTCATAATTTGGAATTCGGAATTCGGAATTCGGAATTCGGAATTCGGAATTCGGAATTGTGGACTCGGAACTCGGAATTCGGACTCGGAATTTGAAATCCGGGACTCGGCACTGGGAATTTGGAATTTGGAACTCAGAACTCGGAATTCAGAATTCGGTATTCGGAACTTGATATTCGGAATTTGAAATTTGAAATTTGAAATGGTGGACTCGGAACTCGGAATTTGGAACTTGGAACTCGGAACTCGGAACTCGGAATGCGAAATTCGAAATTTGAAATTCAGAAATTGTAATTCGGAATTTGAAATTTGAAATTCTGGACTCGGAACTCAGAATTTGGACTCGGAATTTGAAATTCGGGACTCGGAATTCGGAATTCGGAAATCGGGACTCAGAACTCGGAATTCAGAATTCGGAATTCGGAATTCGGAATTCGGAATTCAGAACTCAGACTCGGAACTCGGAACTCGGAACTCGGAATTCAGAATTCCGAATTCGGATCTCGGAACTCAGAACTCGGAACTCGGAATTCGGAATTCGAAATTTGAAATTCTGGACTTGGAACTCGGAATTCGGAATTTGGAATTCGGAATTCGGAATTCGGAATACGGAACTCGGAATTCAGAATTCAAAATTTGAAATTCTGGACTTGGAACTTGGAATTCGGACTCGGAATTTGAAATTCGGGACTCGGAATTCGGAATTCAGAAATTGGAATTTGGAATTTGGAATTTGAAATTTGAAATTCTGGACTCGGAACTCGGAACTCGGAATTTGGAATTTGGAATTCAGAATTCGGAATTCGGAACTCAGAATTCGAAATTCGGAAATCAGAATTCAGAATTCGGAATTCGGAATTCGGAATTCAGAACTCGGAATTCCGAATTCGGAATTCAGAATTCAGAATTCAGAATTTGGAATTCGGAATTCGGAATTTGGAACTCGGAGTTCTGAATTCTGAATTCTGAATTCGGAACTTGATATTCGGAATTTGAAATTTGAAATTTGAAATTCTGGAATCGGAAGTCGGAATTCGAAACTCAGAATTCGGAATTCGGACGTCGGAACTCGGAACTTGATATTCGGAATTCGGCACTCGGAACTCAGAATTTGGAATTTGGAATTTGGAATTCGGAACTCGGAATTCGGAATTTGAAATTTGAAATTTGAAATTCTGGACTCGGAACTCAGAATTCGGACTCGGAATTTGAAATTCGGGACTCGGAATTCGGAATTCGGAACGTGATATGTGGAATTCGGAATTCGGAATTCAGAACTCGGAATTCGAAATTCGGAAATCAGAATTCAGAATTCGGAATTCAGAACTCAGAATTCCGAATTCCGAATTCCGAATTCCGAATTCAGAATTCAGAATTCGGAATTCGGAATTCAGAACTCGGAACTCGGAATTCCGAATTCGGATCTCGGAACTCGGCATTCAGTATTCGGAATTCGGAATTCGGAATTCGGAACTCGGTATTCATAATTTGGAATTCGGAATTCGGAATTCGAAACTCAGAATTCGGAATTCGGACGTCGGAACTCGGAACTTGATATTCGGAATTCGGCACTCGGAACTCGGAATTTGGAATTCGGAATTTGGAATTCAAAATTTGAAATTCAAAATTTGAAATTCGGAAATCGGAATTTGGAATTGTGGACTCGGAACTCGGAATTCGGACTCGGAATTTGAAATCCGGGACTCGGCACTGGGAATTCGGAATTTGGAACTCAGAACTCGGAATTCAGAATTCGGTATTCGGAACTTGATATTCGGAATTCGGAATTCGGAATTTGAAATTTGAAATTCTGGACTTGGAACTCGGAATTCGGAATTTGGAACTCGGAGTTCTGAATTCTGAATTCCGAATTCGGAACTTGATATTCGGAATTTGAAATTTGAAATTTGAAATTCTGGAATCGGAAGTCAGAATTCGAAACTCAGAATTCGGAATTTGGACGTCGGAACTCGGAACTTGATATTCGGAATTCAGCACTCGGAACTCGGAATTTGGAATTTGGAATTTGGAATTCGGAATTTGGAATTCGGGGCCCCGGAACTCGGAACTCGAAATTCGAAATTCGAAATTCAAAATTTGAAATTCAGAAATCAGAATTTGGAATTGTGGACTCGGAACTCGGAATTCGAACTCGGAATTTGAAATCCGGGACTCGGCACTGGGAATTCGGAATTTGGAACTCAGAACTCGGAATTCAGAATTCGGTATTCGGAACTTGATATTCGGAATTCGGAACTTGGAATTCGGAATTCTGAATTCGGAACTCGGAATTCGGAATTCGGAATTCGGAACTCCGAATTCCGAATTCCGAATTCCGAATTCAGAATTCAGAATTCAGAATTCAGAATTCAGAATTCCGAACTTGATATTCGGAATTTGAAATTTGAAATTTGAAATTGTGGACTCGGAACTCAGAATTTGGACTTGGAATTTGAAATTCGGGACTCGGAATTCGGAATTCGGAACGTGATATGTGGAATTCGGAATTCGGAATTCAGAACTCGGAATTCGAAATTCGGAAATCAGAATTCAGAATTCGGAATTCAGAACTCAGAATTCCGAATTCCGAATTCCGAATTCCGAATTCAGAATTCAGAATTCGGAATTCGGAATTCAGAACTCGGAACTCGGAATTCCGAATTCGGATCTCGGAACTCGGCATTCAGAATTCGGAATTCGGAATTCGGAATTCGGAACTCGGTATTCATAATTTGGAATTCGGAATTCGGAATTCGAAACTCAGAATTCGGAATTCGGACGTCGGAACTCGGAACTTGATATTCGGAATTCGGCACTCGGAACTCGGAATTTGGAATTCGGAATTTGGAATTCAAAATTTGAAATTCAAAATTTGAAATTCGGAAATCGGAATTTGGAATTGTGGACTCGGAACTCGGAATTCGGACTCGGAATTTGAAATCCGGGACTCGGCACTGGGAATTCGGAATTTGGAACTCAGAACTCGGAATTCAGAATTCGGTATTCGGAACTTGATATTCGGAATTCGGAATTCGGAATTTGAAATTTGAAATTCTGGACTTGGAACTCGGAATTCGGAATTTGGAACTCGGAGTTCTGAATTCTGAATTCCGAATTCGGAACTTGATATTCGGAATTTGAAATTTGAAATTTGAAATTCTGGAATCGGAAGTCAGAATTCGAAACTCAGAATTCGGAATTTGGACGTCGGAACTCGGAACTTGATATTCGGAATTCAGCACTCGGAACTCGGAATTTGGAATTTGGAATTTGGAATTCGGAATTTGGAATTCGGGGCCCCGGAACTCGGAACTCGAAATTCGAAGTTCGAAATTCAAAATTTGAAATTCAGAAATCAGAATTTGGAATTGTGGACTCGGAACTCGGAATTCGAACTCGGAATTTGAAATCCGGGACTCGGCACTGGGAATTCGGAATTTGGAACTCAGAACTCGGAATTCAGAATTCGGTATTCGGAACTTGATATTCGGAATTCGGAACTTGGAATTCGGAATTCTGAATTCGGAACTTGATATTCGGAATTTGAAATTTGAAATTTGAAATTGTGGACTCGGAACTCAGAATTTGGACTCGGAATTTGAAATTCGGGACTCGGAATTCGGAATTCGGAATTCGGAAATCGGAACTCAGAACTCGGAATTCAGAATTCAGAACTCGGAATTCAGAATTCGGAATTCGGAATTCAGAACTCAGACTCGGAACTCGGAACTCGGAACTCGGAACTCGGAACTCGGAACTCGGAATTCAGAATTCAGAATTCGGATCTCGGAACTCGGAACTCGGAATTCGGAATTTGAAATTTGAAATTTGAAATTCTGGACTCGGAACTCAGAATTCGGACCCGGAATTTGAAATTCGGAATTCGGAATTCGGAATTCGGAATTCGGAATTCGGAATTGTGGACTCGGAACTCGGAATTCGGACTCGGAATTTGAAATCCGGGACTTGGCACTGGGAATTTGGAATTTGGAACTCAGAACTCGGATTTCAGAATTCGGTATTCGGAACTTGATATTCGGAATTTGAAATTTGAAATTTGAAATGGTGGACTCGGAACTCAGAATTTGGACTCGGAATTTGAAATTCGGGACTCGGAATTCGGAATTCGGAAATCGGAACTCAGAACTCGGAATTCAGAATTCAGAACTCGGAATTCAGAATTCGGAATTCGGAATTCGGAATTCGGAATTCAGAACTCAGACTCGGAACTCGGAACTCGGAACTCGGAACTCGGAATTCAGAATTCAGAATTCGGATCTCGGAACTCGGAACTCGGAATTCGGAATTTGAAATTTGAAATTTGAAATTCTGGACTCGGAACTCAGAATTCGGACTCGGAATTTGAAATTCGGGACTCGGAATTCGGAATTCAGAACGTGATATGTGGAATTCAGAATTCGGAATTCGGAATTCAGAACTCGGAACTCGGAATTCCGAATTCAGATCTCGGAACTCGGCATTCGGAATTCGGAATTTGAAATTTGAAATTCTGGTCTCGGAACTCAGAATTCGGACTCGGAATTTGAAATTCGGGAATCGGAAGTCGGAAGTCGGAATTCGGTATTCATAATTTGGAATTCGGAATTCGGAATTCGGAATTCGGAATTCGGAATTCGGAATTGTGGACTCGGAACTCGGAATTTGGAACTTGGAACTCGGAACTCGGAACTCGGAATGCGAAATTCGAAATTTGAAATTCAGAAATTGTAATTCGGAATTTGAAATTTGAAATTCTGGACTCGGAACTCGGAATTCGGACTCGGAATTTGAAATTTGAAATTCTGGACTTGGAACTCGGAATTCGGAATTTGGAATTCAGAATTCGGAATTCGGAACTCGGAATTCGGAATTCAGAATTCCAAATTTGAAATTCTGGACTTGGAACTTGGAATTCGGACTCGGAATTTGAAATTCGGGACTCGGAATTCGGAATTCAGAAATTGGAATTTGGAATTTGGAATTTGGAATTCGGAATTTGAAATTTGAAATTCTGGACTCGGAACTCGGAATTTGGAATTTGGAATTTGGAATTTGGAATTCAGAATTCAGAATTCGGAATTCGGAACTCGGAATTCGAAATTTGGAAATCAGAATTCGGAATTCGGAATTCGGAATTCAGAATTCGGAACTCGGAATTCCGAATTCCGAATTCAGAATTCAGAATTCTGAACTTGATATTCGGAATTTGAAATTTGAAATTTGAAATTGTGGACTCGGAACTCAGAATTTGGACTCGGAATTTGAAATTTGGGACTCGGAATTCGGAATTCGGAAATCGGAACTCAGAACTCGGAATTCGGAATTCAGAACTCGGAATTCAGAATTCGGAATTTGAAATTCGGAAATTGTAACTTGGAATTTGAAATCTGAAATTCTGGACTCGGAACTTAGAATTTGGAATTCATAATTTGGAATTTGGAATTCGGAACTCGGAATTCAAAATTCGGAACTCGGAACTCGGAACTCGGAACTCGGAATTCAGAATTCGGAACTCGGAATTCAGAATTCGGAATTTGAAATTTGAAATTCTGGAATCGGAAGTCGGAATTCGGAATTCGGTATTCATAATTTGGAATTCGGAATTCAGAATTCGAAACTCAGAATTCGGAATTCGGACGTCGGAACTCGGAACTTGATATTCGGAATTCGGCACTCGGAACTCGGAATATGGAATTTGGAATTTGGAATTCGGAATTCGGAATTCGGAATTCGGAATTTGGAATTCGGGACTCGGAACTCGGAACTCGAAACTCGAAATTCGAAATTCGAAATTCGAAATTCGAAATTCAAAATTCAAAATTGGAAATTCGGAACTCAGAACTCGGAACTCAGAACTTGGAACTTGGAACTCGGAACTCGGAACTCGGAATGCGAAATTCGAAATTTGAAATTCAGAAATTGTAATTCGGAATTTGAAATTTGAAATTCTGGAATCGGAACTCAGAATTTGGAATTTGGAATTCATAACTTGGAATTCGGAAGTCGGAACTCGGAATTCAAAATTCGGAATTCGGAACTCGGAATTCGGAATTCGGAATTTGGAATTCGGAATTCGGAATTGTGGACTCGGAACTCGGAATTCGGACTCGGAATTTGAAATCCGGGACTCGGCACTGGGAATTTGGAATTTGGAACTCAGAACTCGGAATTCAGTATTCGGTATTCGGAACTTGATATTCGGAATTTGAAATTTGAAATTTGAAATGGTGGACTCGGAACTCGGAATTTGGAACTTGGAACTCGGAACTCGGAACTCGGAATGCGAAATTCGAAATTTGAAATTCAGAAATTGTAATTCGGAATTTGAAATTTGAAATTCTGGACTCGGAACTCAGAATTTGGACTCGGAATTTGAAATTCGGGACTCGGAATTCGGAATTCGGAAATCGGAACTCAGAACTCGGAATTCAGAATTCGGAATTCGGAATTCGGAATTCAGAACTCAGACTCGGAACTCGGAACTCGGAACTCGGAATTCAGAATTCCGAATTCGGATCTCGGAACTCAGAACTCGGAACTCGGAATTCGGAATTCGGAATTCGAAATTTGAAATTCTGGACTTGGAACTCGGAATTCGGAATTTGGAATTCGGAATTCGGAATACGGAACTCGGAATTCAGAATTCAAAATTTGAAATTCTGGACTTGGAACTTGGAATTCGGACTCGGAATTTGAAATTCGGGACTCGGAATTCGGAATTCAGAAATTGGAATTTGGAATTTGGAATTTGGAATTTGAAATTCTGGACTCGGAACTCGGAACTCGGAATTTGGAATTTGGAATTCAGAATTCGGAATTCGGAACTCAGAATTCGAAATTCGGAAATCAGAATTCAGAATTCGGAATTCGGAATTCGGAATTCAGAACTCGGAATTCCGAATTCGGAATTCAGAATTCAGAATTCAGAATTTGGAATTCGGAATTCGGAATTTGGAACTCAGAGTTCTGAATTCTGAATTCCGAATTCGGAACTTGATATTCGGAATTTGAAATTTGAAATTTGAAATTCTGGAATCGGAAGTCGGAATTCGAAACTCAGAATTCGGAATTCGGACGTCGGAACTCGGAACTTGATATTCGGAATTCGGCACTCGGAACTCGGAATTTGGAATTTGGAATTTGGAATTCGGAATTTGGAATTCGGGGCCCCGGAACTCGGAACTCGAAATTCGAAATTCGAAATTCAAAATTTGAAATTCAGAAATCAGAATTTGGAATTGTGGACTCGGAACTCGGAATTCGAACTCGGAATTTGAAATCCGGGACTCGGCACTGGGAATTCGGAATTTGGAACTCAGAACTCGGAATTCAGAATTCGGAATTCTGAATTCGGAACTCGGAATTCGGAATTCGGAATTCGGAACTCCGAATTCCGAATTCCGAATTCCGAATTCAGAATTCAGAATTCAGAATTCAGAATTCAGAATTCCGAACTTGATATTCGGAATTTGAAATTTGAAATTTGAAATTGTGGACTCGGAACTCAGAATTTGGACTCGGAATTTGAAATTCGGGACTCGGAATTCGGAATTCGGAATTCGGAAATCGGAACTCAGAACTCGGAATTCAGAATTCAGAACTCGGAATTCAGAATTCGGAATTCGGAATTCAGAACTCAGACTCGGAACTCGGAACTCGGAACTCGGAACTCGGAACTCGGAACTCGGAATTCAGAATTCAGAATTCGGATCTCGGAACTCGGAACTCGGAATTCGGAATTTGAAATTTGAAATTTGAAATTCTGGACTCGGAACTCAGAATTCGGACCCGGAATTTGAAATTCGGAATTCGGAATTCGGAATTCGGAATTCGGAATTGTGGACTCGGAACTCGGAATTCGGACTCGGAATTTGAAATCCGGGACTTGGCACTGGGAATTTGGAATTTGGAACTCAGAACTCGGAATTCAGAATTCGGTATTCGGAACTTGATATTCGGAATTTGAAATTTGAAATTTGAAATGGTGGACTCGGAACTCAGAATTTGGACTCGGAATTTGAAATTCGGGACTCGGAATTCGGAATTCGGAAATCGGAACTCAGAACTCGGAATTCAGAATTCAGAACTCGGAATTCAGAATTCGGAATTCGGAATTCGGAATTCGGAATTCAGAACTCAGACTCGGAACTCGGAACTCGGAACTCGGAACTCGGAATTCAGAATTCAGAATTCGGATCTCGGAACTCGGAACTCGGAATTCGGAATTTGAAATTTGAAATTTGAAATTCTGGACTCGGAACTCAGAATTCGGACTCGGAATTTGAAATTCGGGACTCGGAATTCGGAATTCAGAACGTGATATGTGGAATTCAGAATTCGGAATTCGGAATTCAGAACTCGGAACTCGGAATTCCGAATTCGGATCTCGGAACTCGGCATTCGGAATTCGGAATTCGGAATTTGAAATTTGAAATTCTGGTCTCGGAACTCAGAATTCGGACTCGGAATTTGAAATTCGGGAATCGGAAGTCGGAAGTCGGAATTCGGTATTCATAATTTGGAATTCGGAATTCGGAATTCGGAATTCGGAATTCGGAATTCGGAATTGTGGACTCGGAACTCGGAATTTGGAACTTGGAACTCGGAACTCGGAACTCGGAATGCGAAATTCGAAATTTGAAATTCAGAAATTGTAATTCGGAATTTGAAATTTGAAATTCTGGACTCGGAACTCGGAATTCGGACTCGGAATTTGAAATTTGAAATTCTGGACTTGGAACTCGGAATTCGAAACTCAGAATTCGGAATTCGGACGTCGGAACTCGGAACTTGATATTCGGAATTCGGCACTCGGAACTCAGAATTTGGAATTTGGAATTTGGAATTCGGAACTCGGAATTCGGAATTTGAAATTTGAAATTTGAAATTCTGGACTCGGAACTCAGAATTCGGACTCGGAATTTGAAATTCGGGACTCGGAATTCGGAATTCGGAACGTGATATGTGGAATTCGGAATTCGGAATTCAGAACTCGGAATTCGAAATTCGGAAATCAGAATTCAGAATTCGGAATTCAGAACTCAGAATTCCGAATTCCGAATTCCGAATTCCGAATTCAGAATTCAGAATTCGGAATTCGGAATTCAGAACTCGGAACTCGGAATTCCGAATTCGGATCTCGGAACTCGGCATTCAGTATTCGGAATTCGGAATTCGGAATTCGGAACTCGGTATTCATAATTTGGAATTCGGAATTCGGAATTCGAAACTCAGAATTCGGAATTCGGACGTCGGAACTCGGAACTTGATATTCGGAATTCGGCACTCGGAACTCGGAATTTGGAATTCGGAATTTGGAATTCAAAATTTGAAATTCAAAATTTGAAATTCGGAAATCGGAATTTGGAATTGTGGACTCGGAACTCGGAATTCGGACTCGGAATTTGAAATCCGGGACTCGGCACTGGGAATTCGGAATTTGGAACTCAGAACTCGGAATTCAGAATTCGGTATTCGGAACTTGATATTCGGAATTCGGAATTCGGAATTTGAAATTTGAAATTCTGGACTTGGAACTCGGAATTCGGAATTTGGAACTCGGAGTTCTGAATTCTGAATTCCGAATTCGGAACTTGATATTCGGAATTTGAAATTTGAAATTTGAAATTCTGGAATCGGAAGTCAGAATTCGAAACTCAGAATTCGGAATTTGGACGTCGGAACTCGGAACTTGATATTCGGAATTCAGCACTCGGAACTCGGAATTTGGAATTTGGAATTTGGAATTCGGAATTTGGAATTCGGGGCCCCGGAACTCGGAACTCGAAATTCGAAATTCGAAATTCAAAATTTGAAATTCAGAAATCAGAATTTGGAATTGTGGACTCGGAACTCGGAATTCGAACTCGGAATTTGAAATCCGGGACTCGGCACTGGGAATTCGGAATTTGGAACTCAGAACTCGGAATTCAGAATTCGGTATTCGGAACTTGATATTCGGAATTCGGAACTTGGAATTCGGAATTCTGAATTCGGAACTCGGAATTCGGAATTCGGAATTCGGAACTCCGAATTCCGAATTCCGAATTCCGAATTCCGAATTCCGAATTCAGAATTCAGAATTCAGAATTCCGAACTTGATATTCGGAATTTGAAATTTGAAATTTGAAATTGTGGACTCGGAACTCAGAATTTGGACTTGGAATTTGAAATTCGGGACTCGGAATTCGGAATTCGGAACGTGATATGTGGAATTCGGAATTCGGAATTCAGAACTCGGAATTCGAAATTCGGAAATCAGAATTCAGAATTCGGAATTCAGAACTCAGAATTCCGAATTCCGAATTCCGAATTCCGAATTCAGAATTCAGAATTCGGAATTCGGAATTCAGAACTCGGAACTCGGAATTCCGAATTCGGATCTCGGAACTCGGCATTCAGAATTCGGAATTCGGAATTCGGAATTCGGAACTCGGTATTCATAATTTGGAATTCGGAATTCGGAATTCGAAACTCAGAATTCGGAATTCGGACGTCGGAACTCGGAACTTGATATTCGGAATTCGGCACTCGGAACTCGGAATTTGGAATTCGGAATTTGGAATTCAAAATTTGAAATTCAAAATTTGAAATTCGGAAATCGGAATTTGGAATTGTGGACTCGGAACTCGGAATTCGGACTCGGAATTTGAAATCCGGGACTCGGCACTGGGAATTCGGAATTTGGAACTCAGAACTCGGAATTCAGAATTCGGTATTCGGAACTTGATATTCGGAATTCGGAATTCGGAATTTGAAATTTGAAATTCTGGACTTGGAACTCGGAATTCGGAATTTGGAACTCGGAGTTCTGAATTCTGAATTCCGAATTCGGAACTTGATATTCGGAATTTGAAATTTGAAATTTGAAATTCTGGAATCGGAAGTCAGAATTCGAAACTCAGAATTCGGAATTTGGACGTCGGAACTCGGAACTTGATATTCGGAATTCAGCACTCGGAACTCGGAATTTGGAATTTGGAATTTGGAATTCGGAATTTGGAATTCGGGGCCCCGGAACTCGGAACTCGAAATTCGAAATTCGAAATTCAAAATTTGAAATTCAGAAATCAGAATTTGGAATTGTGGACTCGGAACTCGGAATTCGAACTCGGAATTTGAAATCCGGGACTCGGCACTGGGAATTCGGAATTTGGAACTCAGAACTCGGAATTCAGAATTCGGTATTCGGAACTTGATATTCGGAATTCGGAACTTGGAATTCGGAATTCTGAATTCGGAACTCGGAATTCGGAATTCGGAATTCGGAACTCCGAATTCCGAATTCCGAATTCCGAATTCAGAATTCAGAATTCAGAATTCAGAATTCAGAATTCAGAATTCAGAATTCCGAACTTGATATTCGGAATTTGAAATTTGAAATTTGAAATTGTGGACTCGGAACTCAGAATTTGGACTCGGAATTTGAAATTCGGGACTCGGAATTCGGAATTCGGAATTCGGAAATCGGAACTCAGAACTCGGAATTCAGAATTCAGAACTCGGAATTCAGAATTCGGAATTCGGAATTCAGAACTCAGACTCGGAACTCGGAACTCGGAACTCGGAACTCGGAACTCGGAACTCGGAATTCAGAATTCAGAATTCGGATCTCGGAACTCGGAACTCGGAATTCGGAATTTGAAATTTGAAATTTGAAATTCTGGACTCGGAACTCAGAATTCGGACCCGGAATTTGAAATTCGGAATTCGGAATTCGGAATTCGGAATTCGGAATTCGGAATTGTGGACTCGGAACTCGGAATTCGGACTCGGAATTTGAAATCCGGGACTTGGCACTGGGAATTTGGAATTTGGAACTCAGAACTCGGATTTAAGAATTCGGTATTCGGAACTTGATATTCGGAATTTGAAATTTGAAATTTGAAATGGTGGACTCGGAACTCAGAATTTGGACTCGGAATTTGAAATTCGGGACTCGGAATTCGGAATTCGGAAATCGGAACTCAGAACTCGGAATTCAGAATTCAGAACTCGGAATTCAGAATTCGGAATTCGGAATTCGGAATTCGGAATTCAGAACTCAGACTCGGAACTCGGAACTCGGAACTCGGAACTCGGAATTCAGAATTCAGAATTCGGATCTCGGAACTCGGAACTCGGAATTCGGAATTTGAAATTTGAAATTTGAAATTCTGGACTCGGAACTCAGAATTCGGACTCGGAATTTGAAATTCGGGACTCGGAATTCGGAATTCAGAACGTGATATGTGGAATTCAGAATTCGGAATTCGGAATTCAGAACTCGGAACTCGGAATTCCGAATTCAGATCTCGGAACTCGGCATTCGGAATTCGGAATTTGAAATTTGAAATTCTGGTCTCGGAACTCAGAATTCGGACTCGGAATTTGAAATTCGGGAATCGGAAGTCGGAAGTCGGAATTCGGTATTCATAATTTGGAATTCGGAATTCGGAATTCGGAATTCGGAATTCGGAATTCGGAATTGTGGACTCGGAACTCGGAATTTGGAACTTGGAACTCGGAACTCGGAACTCGGAATGCGAAATTCGAAATTTGAAATTCAGAAATTGTAATTCGGAATTTGAAATTTGAAATTCTGGACTCGGAACTCGGAATTCGGACTCGGAATTTGAAATTTGAAATTCTGGACTTGGAACTCGGAATTCGGAATTTGGAATTCAGAATTCGGAATTCGGAACTCGGAATTCGGAATTCAGAATTCCAAATTTGAAATTCTGGACTTGGAACTTGGAATTCGGACTCGGAATTTGAAATTCGGGACTCGGAATTCGGAATTCAGAAATTGGAATTTGGAATTTGGAATTTGGAATTCGGAATTTGAAATTTGAAATTCTGGACTCGGAACTCGGAATTTGGAATTTGGAATTTGGAATTTGGAATTCAGAATTCAGAATTCGGAATTCGGAACTCGGAATTCGAAATTTGGAAATCAGAATTCGGAATTCGGAATTCGGAATTCAGAATTCGGAACTCGGAATTCCGAATTCCGAATTCAGAATTCAGAATTCTGAACTTGATATTCGGAATTTGAAATTTGAAATTTGAAATTGTGGACTCGGAACTCAGAATTTGGACTCGGAATTTGAAATTTGGGACTCGGAATTCGGAATTCGGAAATCGGAACTCAGAACTCGGAATTCGGAATTCAGAACTCGGAATTCAGAATTCGGAATTTGAAATTCGGAAATTGTAACTTGGAATTTGAAATCTGAAATTCTGGACTCGGAACTTAGAATTTGGAATTCATAATTTGGAATTTGGAATTCGGAACTCGGAATTCAAAATTCGGAACTCGGAACTCGGAACTCGGAACTCGGAATTCAGAATTCGGAACTCGGAATTCAGAATTCGGAATTTGAAATTTGAAATTCTGGAATCGGAAGTCGGAATTCGGAATTCGGTATTCATAATTTGGAATTCGGAATTCAGAATTCGAAACTCAGAATTCGGAATTCGGACGTCGGAACTC
The DNA here is from genome assembly GCA_022577455.1 of Arizona elegans. NCBI lineage: Eukaryota > Metazoa > Chordata > Lepidosauria > Squamata > Colubridae > Arizona > Arizona elegans. Next base: position 2,597,666 of record JAKOOJ010000026.1, read on the forward strand.
GGAACTTGATATTCGGAATTCGGCACTCGGAACTCGGAATATGGAATTTGGAATTTGGAATTCGGAATTCGGAATTCGGAATTCGGAATTTGGAATTCGGGACTCGGAACTCGGAACTCGGAACTCGAAACTCGAAATTCGAAATTCGAAATTCGAAATTCGAAATTCAAAATTCAAAATTGGAAATTCGGAACTCAGAACTCGGAACTCAGAACTTGGAACTTGGAACTCGGAACTCGGAACTCGGAATGCGAAATTCGAAATTTGAAATTCAGAAATTGTAATTCGGAATTTGAAATTTGAAATTCTGGAATCGGAACTCAGAATTTGGAATTTGGAATTCATAACTTGGAATTCGGAAGTCGGAACTCGGAATTCAAAATTCGGAATTCGGAACTCGGAATTCGGAATTCGGAATTCGGAATTGTGGACTCGGAACTCGGAATTCGGACTCGGAATTTGAAATCCGGGACTCGGCACTGGGAATTTGGAATTTGGAACTCAGAACTCGGAATTCAGTATTCGGTATTCGGAACTTGATATTCGGAATTTGAAATTTGAAATTTGAAATGGTGGACTCGGAACTCGGAATTTGGAACTTGGAACTCGGAACTCGGAACTCGGAATGCGAAATTCGAAATTTGAAATTCAGAAATTGTAATTCGGAATTTGAAATTTGAAATTCTGGACTCGGAACTCAGAATTTGGACTCGGAATTTGAAATTCGGGACTCGGAATTCGGAATTCGGAAATCGGAACTCAGAACTCGGAATTCAGAATTCGGAATTCGGAATTCGGAATTCAGAACTCAGACTCGGAACTCGGAACTCGGAACTCGGAATTCAGAATTCCGAATTCGGATCTCGGAACTCAGAACTCGGAACTCGGAATTCGGAATTCGGAATTCGAAATTTGAAATTCTGGACTTGGAACTCGGAATTCGGAATTTGGAATTCGGAATTCGGAATACGGAACTCGGAATTCAGAATTCAAAATTTGAAATTCTGGACTTGGAACTTGGAATTCGGACTCGGAATTTGAAATTCGGGACTCGGAATTCGGAATTCAGAAATTGGAATTTGGAATTTGGAATTTGGAATTTGAAATTCTGGACTCGGAACTCGGAACTCGGAATTTGGAATTTGGAATTCAGAATTCGGAATTCGGAACTCAGAATTCGAAATTCGGAAATCAGAATTCAGAATTCGGAATTCGGAATTCGGAATTCAGAACTCGGAATTCCGAATTCGGAATTCAGAATTCAGAATTCAGAATTTGGAATTCGGAATTCGGAATTTGGAACTCAGAGTTCTGAATTCTGAATTCCGAATTCGGAACTTGATATTCGGAATTTGAAATTTGAAATTTGAAATTCTGGAATCGGAAGTCGGAATTCGAAACTCAGAATTCGGAATTCGGACGTCGGAACTCGGAACTTGATATTCGGAATTCGGCACTCGGAACTCGGAATTTGGAATTTGGAATTTGGAATTCGGAATTTGGAATTCGGGGCCCCGGAACTCGGAACTCGAAATTCGAAATTCGAAATTCAAAATTTGAAATTCAGAAATCAGAATTTGGAATTGTGGACTCGGAACTCGGAATTCGAACTCGGAATTTGAAATCCGGGACTCGGCACTGGGAATTCGGAATTTGGAACTCAGAACTCGGAATTCAGAATTCGGAATTCTGAATTCGGAACTCGGAATTCGGAATTCGGAATTCGGAACTCCGAATTCCGAATTCCGAATTCCGAATTCAGAATTCAGAATTCAGAATTCAGAATTCAGAATTCCGAACTTGATATTCGGAATTTGAAATTTGAAATTTGAAATTGTGGACTCGGAACTCAGAATTTGGACTCGGAATTTGAAATTCGGGACTCGGAATTCGGAATTCGGAATTCGGAAATCGGAACTCAGAACTCGGAATTCAGAATTCAGAACTCGGAATTCAGAATTCGGAATTCGGAATTCAGAACTCAGACTCGGAACTCGGAACTCGGAACTCGGAACTCGGAACTCGGAACTCGGAATTCAGAATTCAGAATTCGGATCTCGGAACTCGGAACTCGGAATTCGGAATTTGAAATTTGAAATTTGAAATTCTGGACTCGGAACTCAGAATTCGGACCCGGAATTTGAAATTCGGAATTCGGAATTCGGAATTCGGAATTCGGAATTGTGGACTCGGAACTCGGAATTCGGACTCGGAATTTGAAATCCGGGACTTGGCACTGGGAATTTGGAATTTGGAACTCAGAACTCGGAATTCAGAATTCGGTATTCGGAACTTGATATTCGGAATTTGAAATTTGAAATTTGAAATGGTGGACTCGGAACTCAGAATTTGGACTCGGAATTTGAAATTCGGGACTCGGAATTCGGAATTCGGAAATCGGAACTCAGAACTCGGAATTCAGAATTCAGAACTCGGAATTCAGAATTCGGAATTCGGAATTCGGAATTCGGAATTCAGAACTCAGACTCGGAACTCGGAACTCGGAACTCGGAACTCGGAATTCAGAATTCAGAATTCGGATTTCGGAACTCGGAACTCGGAATTCGGAATTTGAAATTTGAAATTTGAAATTCTGGACTCGGAACTCAGAATTCGGACTCGGAATTTGAAATTCGGGACTCGGAATTCGGAATTCAGAACGTGATATGTGGAATTCAGAATTCGGAATTCGGAATTCAGAACTCGGAACTCGGAATTCCGAATTCGGATCTCGGAACTCGGCATTCGGAATTCGGAATTCGGAATTTGAAATTTGAAATTCTGGTCTCGGAACTCAGAATTCGGACTCGGAATTTGAAATTCGGGAATCGGAAGTCGGAAGTCGGAATTCGGTATTCATAATTTGGAATTCGGAATTCGGAATTCGGAATTCGGAATTCGGAATTCGGAATTGTGGACTCGGAACTCGGAATTTGGAACTTGGAACTCGGAACTCGGAACTCGGAATGCGAAATTCGAAATTTGAAATTCAGAAATTGTAATTCGGAATTTGAAATTTGAAATTCTGGACTCGGAACTCGGAATTCGGACTCGGAATTTGAAATTTGAAATTCTGGACTTGGAACTCGGAATTCGGAATTTGGAATTCAGAATTCGGAATTCGGAACTCGGAATTCGGAATTCAGAATTCCAAATTTGAAATTCTGGACTTGGAACTTGGAATTCGGACTCGGAATTTGAAATTCGGAACTCGGAATTCGGAATTCAGAAATTGGAATTTGGAATTTGGAATTTGGAATTCGGAATTTGAAATTTGAAATTCTGGACTCGGAACTCGGAATTTGGAATTTGGAATTTGGAATTTGGAATTCAGAATTCAGAATTCGGAATTCGGAACTCGGAATTCGAAATTTGGAAATCAGAATTCGGAATTCGGAATTCGGAATTCAGAATTCGGAACTCGGAATTCCGAATTCCGAATTCAGAATTCAGAATTCCGAACTTGATATTCGGAATTTGAAATTTGAAATTTGAAATTGTGGACTCGGAACTCAGAATTTGGACTCGGAATTTGAAATTCGGGACTCGGAATTCGGAATTCGGAAATCGGAACTCAGAACTCGGAATTCGGAATTCAGAACTCGGAATTCAGAATTCGGAATTTGAAATTCGGAAATTGTAACTTGGAATTTGAAATCTGAAATTCTGGACTCGGAACTTAGAATTTGGAATTTGGAATTCATAATTTGGAATTTGGAATTCGGAACTCGGAATTCAAAATTCGGAACTCGGAACTCGGAACTCGGAACTCGGAATTCAGAATTCGGAACTCGGAATTCAGAATTCGGAATTTGAAATTTGAAATTCTGGAATCGGAAGTCGGAATTCGGAATTCGGTATTCATAATTTGGAATTCGGAATTCAGAATTCGAAACTCAGAATTCGGAATTCGGACGTCGGAACTCGGAACTTGATATTCGGAATTCGGCACTCGGAACTCGGAATATGGAATTTGGAATTTGGAATTCGGAATTCGGAATTCGGAATTCGGAATTTGGAATTCGGGACTCGGAACTCGGAACTCGAAACTCGAAATTCGAAATTCGAAATTCGAAATTCGAAATTCAAAATTCAAAATTGGAAATTCGGAACTCAGAACTCGGAACTCAGAACTTGGAACTTGGAACTCGGAACTCGGAACTCGGAATGCGAAATTCGAAATTTGAAATTCAGAAATTGTAATTCGGAATTTGAAATTTGAAATTCTGGAATCGGAACTCAGAATTTGGAATTTGGAATTCATAACTTGGAATTCGGAAGTCGGAACTCGGAATTCAAAATTCGGAATTCGGAACTCGGAATTCGGAATTCGGAATTTGGAATTCGGAATTCGGAATTGTGGACTCGGAACTCGGAATTCGGACTCGGAATTTGAAATCCGGGACTCGGCACTGGGAATTTGGAATTTGGAACTCAGAACTCGGAATTCAGTATTCGGTATTCGGAACTTGATATTCGGAATTTGAAATTTGAAATTTGAAATGGTGGACTCGGAACTCGGAATTTGGAACTTGGAACTCGGAACTCGGAACTCGGAATGCGAAATTCGAAATTTGAAATTCAGAAATTGTAATTCGGAATTTGAAATTTGAAATTCTGGACTCGGAACTCAGAATTTGGACTCGGAATTTGAAATTCGGGACTCGGAATTCGGAATTCGGAAATCGGAACTCAGAACTCGGAATTCAGAATTCGGAATTCGGAATTCGGAATTCAGAACTCAGACTCGGAACTCGGAACTCGGAACTCGGAATTCAGAATTCCGAATTCGGATCTCGGAACTCAGAACTCGGAACTCGGAATTCGGAATTCGGAATTCGAAATTTGAAATTCTGGACTTGGAACTCGGAATTCGGAATTTGGAATTCGGAATTCGGAATACGGAACTCGGAATTCAGAATTCAAAATTTGAAATTCTGGACTTGGAACTTGGAATTCGGACTCGGAATTTGAAATTCGGGACTCGGAATTCGGAATTCAGAAATTGGAATTTGGAATTTGGAATTTGGAATTTGAAATTCTGGACTCGGAACTCGGAACTCGGAATTTGGAATTTGGAATTCAGAATTCGGAATTCGGAACTCAGAATTCGAAATTCGGAAATCAGAATTCAGAATTCGGAATTCGGAATTCGGAATTCAGAACTCGGAATTCCGAATTCGGAATTCAGAATTCAGAATTCAGAATTTGGAATTCGGAATTCGGAATTTGGAACTCAGAGTTCTGAATTCTGAATTCCGAATTCGGAACTTGATATTCGGAATTTGAAATTTGAAATTTGAAATTCTGGAATCGGAAGTCGGAATTCGAAACTCAGAATTCGGAATTCGGACGTCGGAACTCGGAACTTGATATTCGGAATTCGGCACTCGGAACTCGGAATTTGGAATTTGGAATTTGGAATTCGGAATTTGGAATTCGGGGCCCCGGAACTCGGAACTCGAAATTCGAAATTCGAAATTCAAAATTTGAAATTCAGAAATCAGAATTTGGAATTGTGGACTCGGAACTCGGAATTCGAACTCGGAATTTGAAATCCGGGACTCGGCACTGGGAATTCGGAATTTGGAACTCAGAACTCGGAATTCAGAATTCGGAATTCTGAATTCGGAACTCGGAATTCGGAATTCGGAATTCGGAACTCCGAATTCCGAATTCCGAATTCCGAATTCAGAATTCAGAATTCAGAATTCAGAATTCAGAATTCCGAACTTGATATTCGGAATTTGAAATTTGAAATTTGAAATTGTGGACTCGGAACTCAGAATTTGGACTCGGAATTTGAAATTCGGGACTCGGAATTCGGAATTCGGAAATCGGAACTCAGAACTCGGAATTCGGAATTCAGAACTCGGAATTCAGAATTCGGAATTTGAAATTCGGAAATTGTAACTTGGAATTTGAAATCTGAAATTCTGGACTCGGAACTTAGAATTTGGAATTTGGAATTCATAATTTGGAATTTGGAATTCGGAACTCGGAATTCAAAATTCGGAACTCGGAACTCGGAACTCGGAACTCGGAATTCAGAATTCGGAACTCGGAATTCAGAATTCGGAATTTGAAATTTGAAATTCTGGAATCGGAAGTCGGAATTCGGAATTCGGTATTCATAATTTGGAATTCGGAATTCAGAATTCGAAACTCAGAATTCGGAATTCGGACGTCGGAACTCGGAACTTGATATTCGGAATTCGGCACTCGGAACTCGGAATATGGAATTTGGAATTTGGAATTCGGAATTCGGAATTCGGAATTCGGAATTTGGAATTCGGGACTCGGAACTCGGAACTCGAAACTCGAAATTCGAAATTCGAAATTCGAAATTCGAAATTCAAAATTCAAAATTGGAAATTCGGAACTCAGAACTCGGAACTCAGAACTTGGAACTTGGAACTCGGAACTCGGAACTCGGAATGCGAAATTCGAAATTTGAAATTCAGAAATTGTAATTCGGAATTTGAAATTTGAAATTCTGGAATCGGAACTCAGAATTTGGAATTTGGAATTCATAACTTGGAATTCGGAAGTCGGAACTCGGAATTCAAAATTCGGAATTCGGAACTCGGAATTCGGAATTCGGAATTCGGAATTCGGAATTCGGAATTGTGGACTCGGAACTCGGAATTCGGACTCGGAATTTGAAATCCGGGACTCGGCACTGGGAATTTGGAATTTGGAACTCAGAACTCGGAATTCAGTATTCGGTATTCGGAACTTGATATTCGGAATTTGAAATTTGAAATTTGAAATGGTGGACTCGGAACTCGGAATTTGGAACTTGGAACTCGGAACTCGGAACTCGGAATGCGAAATTCGAAATTTGAAATTCAGAAATTGTAATTCGGAATTTGAAATTTGAAATTCTGGACTCGGAACTCAGAATTTGGACTCGGAATTTGAAATTCGGGACTCGGAATTCGGAATTCGGAAATCGGAACTCAGAACTCGGAATTCAGAATTCGGAATTCGGAATTCGGAATTCAGAACTCAGACTCGGAACTCGGAACTCGGAACTCGGAATTCAGAATTCCGAATTCGGATCTCGGAACTCAGAACTCGGAACTCGGAATTCGGAATTCGGAATTCGAAATTTGAAATTCTGGACTTGGAACTCGGAATTCGGAATTTGGAATTCGGAATTCGGAATACGGAACTCGGAATTCAGAATTCAAAATTTGAAATTCTGGACTTGGAACTTGGAATTCGGACTCGGAATTTGAAATTCGGGACTCGGAATTCGGAATTCAGAAATTGGAATTTGGAATTTGGAATTTGGAATTTGAAATTCTGGACTCGGAACTCGGAACTCGGAATTTGGAATTTGGAATTCAGAATTCGGAATTCGGAACTCAGAATTCGAAATTCGGAAATCAGAATTCAGAATTCGGAATTCGGAATTCGGAATTCAGAACTCGGAATTCCGAATTCGGAATTCAGAATTCAGAATTCAGAATTTGGAATTCGGAATTCGGAATTTGGAACTCAGAGTTCTGAATTCTGAATTCCGAATTCGGAACTTGATATTCGGAATTTGAAATTTGAAATTTGAAATTCTGGAATCGGAAGTCGGAATTCGAAACTCAGAATTCGGAATTCGGACGTCGGAACTCGGAACTTGATATTCGGAATTCGGCACTCGGAACTCGGAATTTGGAATTTGGAATTTGGAATTCGGGGCCCCGGAACTCGGAACTCGAAATTCGAAATTCGAAATTCAAAATTTGAAATTCAGAAATCAGAATTTGGAATTGTGCACTCGGAACTCGGAATTCGAACTCGGAATTTGAAATCCGGGACTCGGCACTGGGAATTCGGAATTTGGAACTCAGAACTCGGAATTCAGAATTCGGTATTCGGAACTCGGAATTCAGAATTCAGAATTCCGAACTTGATATTCGGAATTTGAAATTTGAAATTTGAAATTGTGGACTCGGAACTCAGAATTTGGACTCGGAATTTGAAATTCGGGACTCGGAATTCGGAATTCGGAAATCGGAACTCAGAACTCGGAATTCAGAATTCAGAACTCGGAATTCAGAATTCGGAATTCAGAATTCGGAATTCAGAACTCAGACTCGGAACTCGGAACTCGGAACTCGGAACTCGGAATTCAGAATTCAGAATTCGGATCTCGGAACTCGGAACTCGGAATTCGGAATTTGAAATTTGAAATTTGAAATTCTGGACTCGGAACTCAGAATTCGGACTCGGAATTTGAAATTCAGGACTCGGAATTCGGAATTCGGAACGTGATATGTGGAATTCGGAATTCGGAATTCAGAACTCGGAATTCGAAATTCGGAAATCAGAATTCGGAATTCGGAATTCGGAACTCAGAATTCTGAATTCCGAATTCCGAATTCAGAATTCAGAATTCAGAATTCAGAATTCAGAATTCGGAATTCGGAATTCAGAACTCGGAACTCGGAATTCCGAATTCGGATCTCGGAACTCGGCATTCGGAATTCGGAATTTGAAATTTGAAATTCTGGACTCGGAACTCAGAATTCGGACTCGGAATTTGAAATTCGGGAATCGGAAGTCGGAAGTCGGAATTCGGTATTCATAATTTGGAATTCGGAATTCGGAATTTGAAACTCAGAATTTGGAATTCGGACGTCGGAAATTGGAACTTGATATTCGGAATTCGGCACTCGGAACTCGGAATTTGGAATTTGGAATTTGGAATTCGGAATTTGGAATTCCGGGCCCCGGAACTCGGAACTCGAAATTCGAAATTTGAAATTCGAAATTCGAAATTCGAAATTTGAAATTCAGAAATCAGAATTTGTAATTGTGGACTCGGAACTCGGAATTCGAACTCGGAATTTGAAATCCGGGACTCGGCACTGGGAATTCGGAATTTGGAACTCAGAACTCGGAATTCAGAATTCGGAAATTGGAATTTGGAATTTGGAATTTGGAATTCGGAATTTGAAATTTGAAATTCTGGACTCGGAACTCGGAATTTGGAATTTGGAATTCAGAATTCGGAATTCGGAATTCGGAACTCAGAATTCGAAATTCAGAAATCAGAATTCAGAATTCAGAGTTCTGAATTCTGAATTCCGAATTCGGAACTTGATATTCGGAATTTGAAATTTGAAATTTGAAATTCTGGAATCGGAAGTCGGAATTCGAAACTCAGAATTCGGAATTCGGACGTCGGAACTCGGAACTTGATATTCGGAATTCGGCACTCGGAACTCGGAATTTGGAATTTGGAATTTGGAATTTGGAATTTGGAATTCGGAATTCGGGGCCCCGGAACTCGGAACTCGAAATTCGAAATTCGAAATTCAAAATTTGAAATTCAGAAATCAGAATTTGGAATTGTGGACTCAGAACTCGGAATTCGAACTCGGAATTTGAAATCCGGGACTCGGCACTGGGAATTCGGAATTTGGAACTCAGAACACGGAATTCAGAATTCGGTATTCGGAACTTGATATTCGGAATTCGGAACTTGGAATTCGGAATTCTGAATTCGGAACTCGGAATTCGGAATTCGGAATTCGGAACTCCGAATTCCGAATTCAGAATTCCGAATTCCGAATTCCGAACTTGATATTCGGAATTTGAAATTTGAAATTTGAAATTGTGGACTCGGAACTCAGAATTTGGACTCGGAATTTGAAATTCGGGACTCGGAATTCGGAATTCGGAAATCGGAACTCAGAACTCGGAATTCAGAATTCAGAACTCGGAATTCAGAATTGGGAATTCGGAATTCGGAATTCAGAACTCAGACTCGGAACTCGGAACTCGGAACTCGGAATTCAGAATTCCGAATTCGGATCTCGGAACTCGGAACTCGGAATTCGGAATTTGAAATTTGAAATTTGAAATTCTGGACTCGGAACTCAGAATTCGGACTCGGAATTTGAAATTCGGGACTCGGAATTCGGAATTCGGAACTTGATATGTGGAATTCGGAATTCGGAATTCAGAATTCGGAATTCAGAATTCAGAATTCGGAATTGTGGACTCGGAACTCGGAATTCGGACTCGGAATTCAAAATTCGGAATTCGGAATTCGGAACTTGGAATTCGGAATTCGGAATTCGGAATTCGGAATTGTGGACTCGGAACTCGGAATTCGGAATTTGAAATTTGAAATTTGAAATTCTGGACTCGGAACTCAGAATTCGGACTCGGAATTTGAAATTCGGGACTCGGAATTCGGAATTCGGAACTTGATATGTGGAATTCGGAATTCGGAATTCAGAATTCGGAATTCAGAATTCAGAATTCGGAATTGTGGACTCGGAACTCGGAATTCGGACTCGGAATTTGAAATCCGGGACTCGGCACTGGGAATTCGGAATTTGGAACTCAGAACTCGGAATTCAGAATTCGGTATTCGGAACTTGATATTCGGAATTTGAAATTTGAAATTTGAAATGGTGGACTCGGAACTCGGAATTTGGAACTTGGAACTCGGAACTCGGAACTCGGAATGCGAAATTCGAAATTTGAAATTCAGAAATTGTAATTCGGAATTTGAAATTTGAAATTCTGGACTCGGAACTCAGAATTTGGAATTTGGAATTCATAACTTGGAATTCGGAATTCGGAACTCGGAATTCAAAATTCGGAATTCGGAATTCGGAACTTGGAATTCGGAATTCGGAATTCGGAATTCGGAATTGTGGACTCGGAACTCGGAATTCGGACTCGGAATTTGAAATTTGAAATTCTGGACTTGGAACTCGGAATTCGGAATTTGGAATTCAGAATTCGGAATTCGGAACTCGGAATTCGGAATTCAGAATTCCAAATTTAAAATTCTGGACTTGGAACTTGGAATTCGGACTCGGAATTTGAAATTCGGGACTCGGAATTCGGAATTCAGAAATTGGAATTTGGAATTTGGAATTTGGAATTCGGAATTTGAAATTTGAAATTCTGGACTCGGAACTCGGAATTTGGAATTTGGAATTTGGAATTTGGAATTCAGAATTCAGAATTCGGAATTCGGAACTCGGAATTCGAAATTTGGAAATCAGAATTCGGAATTCGGAATTCGGAATTCAGAATTCGGAACTCGGAATTCCGAATTCCGAATTCAGAATTCAGAATTCCGAACTTGATATTCGGAATTTGAAATTTGAAATTTGAAATTGTGGACTCGGAACTCAGAATTTGGACTCGGAATTTGAAATTTGGGACTCGGAATTCGGAATTCGGAAATCGGAACTCAGAACTCGGAATTCGGAATTCAGAACTCGGAATTCAGAATTCGGAATTTGAAATTCGGAAATTGTAACTTGGAATTTGAAATCTGAAATTCTGGACTCGGAACTTAGAATTTGGAATTTGGAATTCATAATTTGGAATTTGGAATTCGGAACTCGGAATTCAAAATTCGGAACTCGGAACTCGGAACTCGGAACTCGGAATTCAGAATTCGGAACTCGGAATTCAGAATTCGGAATTTGAAATTTGAAATTCTGGAATCGGAAGTCGGAATTCGGAATTCGGTATTCATAATTTGGAATTCGGAATTCAGAATTCGAAACTCAGAATTCGGAATTCGGACGTCGGAACTTGGAACTTGATATTCGGAATTCGGCACTCGGAACTCGGAATATGGAATTTGGAATTTGGAATTCGGAATTCGGAATTCGGAATTCGGAATTTGGAATTCGGGACTCGGAACTCGGAACTCGAAACTCGAAATTCGAAATTCGAAATTCGAAATTCGAAATTCAAAATTCAAAATTGGAAATTCGGAACTCAGAACTCGGAACTCGGAACTTGGAACTTGGAACTCGGAACTCGGAACTCGGAATGCGAAATTCGAAATTTGAAATTCAGAAATTGTAATTCGGAATTTGAAATTTGAAATTCTGGAATCGGAACTCAGAATTTGGAATTTGGAATTCATAACTTGGAATTCGGAAGTCGGAACTCGGAATTCAAAATTCGGAATTCGGAACTCGGAATTCGGAATTCGGAATTCGGAATTCGGAATTCGGAATTGTGGACTCGGAACTCGGAATTCGGACTCGGAATTTGAAATCCGGGACTCGGCACTGGGAATTTGGAATTTGGAACTCAGAACTCGGAATTCAGTATTCGGTATTCGGAACTTGATATTCGGAATTTGAAATTTGAAATTTGAAATGGTGGACTCGGAACTCGGAATTTGGAACTTGGAACTCGGAACTCGGAACTCGGAATGCGAAATTCGAAATTTGAAATTCAGAAATTGTAATTCGGAATTTGAAATTTGAAATTCTGGACTCGGAACTCAGAATTTGGACTCGGAATTTGAAATTCGGGACTCGGAATTCGGAATTCGGAAATCGGAACTCAGAACTCGGAATTCAGAATTCGGAATTCGGAATTCGGAATTCAGAACTCAGACTCGGAACTCGGAACTCGGAACTCGGAATTCAGAATTCCGAATTCGGATCTCGGAACTCAGAACTCGGAACTCGGAATTCGGAATTCGGAATTCGAAATTTGAAATTCTGGACTTGGAACTCGGAATTCGGAATTTGGAATTCGGAATTCGGAATTCGGAATACGGAACTCGGAATTCAGAATTCAAAATTTGAAATTCTGGACTTGGAACTTGGAATTTGGACTCGGAATTTGAAATTCGGGACTCGGAATTCGGAATTCAGAAATTGGAATTTGGAATTTGGAATTTGAAATTTGAAATTTTGGACTCGGAACTCGGAACTCGGAATTTGGAATTTGGAATTCAGAATTCGGAATTCGGAACTCAGAATTCGAAATTCGGAAATCAGAATTCAGAATTCGGAATTCGGAATTCGGAATTCAGAACTCGGAATTCCGAATTCGGAATTCAGAATTCAGAATTCAGAATTTGGAATTCGGAATTCGGAATTTGGAACTCAGAGTTCTGAATTCTGAATTCCGAATTCGGAACTTGATATTCGGAATTTGAAATTTGAAATTTGAAATTGTGGACTCGGAACTCAGAATTTGGACTCGGAATTTGAAATTTGGGACTCGGAATTCGGAATTCGGAAATCGGAACTCAGAACTCGGAATTCGGAATTCAGAACTCGGAATTCAGAATTCGGAATTTGAAATTCGGAAATTGTAACTTGGAATTTGAAATCTGAAATTCTGGACTCGGAACTTAGAATTTGGAATTTGGAATTCATAATTTGGAATTTGGAATTCGGAACTCGGAATTCAAAATTCGGAACTCGGAACTCGGAACTCGGAACTCGGAATTCAGAATTCGGAACTCGGAATTCAGAATTCGGAATTTGAAATTTGAAATTCTGGAATCGGAAGTCGGAATTCGGAATTCGGTATTCATAATTTGGAATTCGGAATTCAGAATTCGAAACTCAGAATTCGGAATTCGGACGTCGGAACTTGGAACTTGATATTCGGAATTCGGCACTCGGAACTCGGAATATGGAATTTGGAATTTGGAATTCGGAATTCGGAATTCGGAATTCGGAATTTGGAATTCGGGACTCGGAACTCGGAACTCGAAACTCGAAATTCGAAATTCGAAATTCGAAATTCGAAATTCAAAATTCAAAATTGGAAATTCGGAACTCAGAACTCGGAACTCGGAACTTGGAACTTGGAACTCGGAACTCGGAACTCGGAATGCGAAATTCGAAATTTGAAATTCAGAAATTGTAATTCGGAATTTGAAATTTGAAATTCTGGAATCGGAACTCAGAATTTGGAATTTGGAATTCATAACTTGGAATTCGGAAGTCGGAACTCGGAATTCAAAATTCGGAATTCGGAACTCGGAATTCGGAATTCGGAATTCGGAATTCGGAATTCGGAATTGTGGACTCGGAACTCGGAATTCGGACTCGGAATTTGAAATCCGGGACTCGGCACTGGGAATTTGGAATTTGGAACTCAGAACTCGGAATTCAGTATTCGGTATTCGGAACTTGATATTCGGAATTTGAAATTTGAAATTTGAAATGGTGGACTCGGAACTCGGAATTTGGAACTTGGAACTCGGAACTCGGAACTCGGAATGCGAAATTCGAAATTTGAAATTCAGAAATTGTAATTCGGAATTTGAAATTTGAAATTCTGGACTCGGAACTCAGAATTTGGACTCGGAATTTGAAATTCGGGACTCGGAATTCGGAATTCGGAAATCGGAACTCAGAACTCGGAATTCAGAATTCGGAATTCGGAATTCGGAATTCAGAACTCAGACTCGGAACTCGGAACTCGGAACTCGGAATTCAGAATTCCGAATTCGGATCTCGGAACTCAGAACTCGGAACTCGGAATTCGGAATTCGGAATTCGAAATTTGAAATTCTGGACTTGGAACTCGGAATTCGGAATTTGGAATTCGGAATTCGGAATTCGGAATACGGAACTCGGAATTCAGAATTCAAAATTTGAAATTCTGGACTTGGAACTTGGAATTTGGACTCGGAATTTGAAATTCGGGACTCGGAATTCGGAATTCAGAAATTGGAATTTGGAATTTGGAATTTGAAATTTGAAATTCTGGACTCGGAACTCGGAACTCGGAATTTGGAATTTGGAATTCAGAATTCGGAATTCGGAACTCAGAATTCGAAATTCGGAAATCAGAATTCAGAATTCGGAATTCGGAATTCGGAATTCAGAACTCGGAATTCCGAATTCGGAATTCAGAATTCAGAATTCAGAATTTGGAATTCGGAATTCGGAATTTGGAACTCAGAGTTCTGAATTCTGAATTCCGAATTCGGAACTTGATATTCGGAATTTGAAATTTGAAATTTGAAATTCTGGAATCGGAAGTCGGAATTCGAAACTCAGAATTCGGAATTCGGACGTCGGAACTCGGAACTTGATATTCGGAATTCGGCACTCGGAACTCGGAATTTGGAATTTGGAATTTGGAATTTGGAATTCGGAATTCGGGGCCCCGGAACTCGGAACTCGAAATTCAAAATTTGAAATTCAAAATTTGAAATTCAGAAATCAGAATTTGGAATTGTGGACTCGGAACTCGGAATTCGAACTCGGAATTTGAAATCCGGGACTCGGCACTGGGAATTCGGAATTTGGAACTCAGAACTCGGAATTCGGAATTCGGAATTCGGAACTCGGAATTCCGAATTCAGAATTCCGAACTTGATATTCGGAATTTGAAATTTGAAATTTGAAATTGTGGACTCGGAACTCAGAATTTGGACTCGGAATTTGAAATTCGGGACTCCGAATTCGGAATTCGGAATTCGGAAATCGGAACTCAGAACTCGGAATTCAGAATTCAGAACTCGGATCTCGGAACTCGGAACTCGGAATTCGGAATTTGAAATTTGAAATTTGAAATTCTGGACTCGGAACTCAGAATTCGGACCCGGAATTTGAAATTCGGGACTCGGAATTCGGAATTCGGAACTTGATATGTGGAATTCGGAATTCGGAATTCGGAATTCGGAATTCGGAATTCGGAATTCGGAATTGTGGACTCGGAACTCGGAATTCGGACTCGGAATTTGAAATCCGGGACTTGGCACTGGGAATTTGGAATTTGGAACTCAGAACTCGGAATTCAGAATTCGGTATTCGGAACTTGATATTCGGAATTTGAAATTTGAAATTTGAAATGGTGGACTCGGAACTCAGAATTTGGACTCGGAATTTGAAATTCGGGACTCGGAATTCGGAATTCGGAAATCGGAACTCAGAACTCGGAATTCAGAATTCAGAACTCGGAATTCAGAATTCGGAATTCGGAATTCGGAATTCGGAATTCAGAACTCAGACTCGGAACTCGGAACTCGGAACTCGGAACTCGGAATTCAGAATTCAGAATTCGGATCTCGGAACTCGGAACTCGGAATTCGGAATTTGAAATTTGAAATTTGAAATTCTGGACTCGGAACTCAGAATTCGGACTCGGAATTTGAAATTCGGGACTCGGAATTCGGAATTCGGAACGTGATATGTGGAATTCGGAATTCGGAATTCAGAACTCGGAATTCGAAATTCGGAAATCAGAATTCAGAATTCGGAATTCGGAACTCAGAATTCCGAATTCCGAATTCCGAATTCCGAATTCCGAATTCCGAATTCAGAATTCGGAATTCGGAATTCAGAACTCGGAACTCGGAATTCCGAATTCGGATCTCAGAACTCGGCATTCGGAATTCGGAATTCGGAATTTGAAATTTGAAATTCTGGTCTCGGAACTCAGAATTCGGACTCGGAATTTGAAATTCAGGAATCGGAAGTCGGAAGTCGGAATTCGGTATTCATAATTTGGAATTCGGAATTCGGAATTCGGAATTCGGAATTCGGAATTCGGAATTGTGGACTCGGAACTCGGAATTCGGACTCGGAATTTGAAATCCGGGACTCGGCACTGGGAATTTGGAATTAGGAACTCAGAACTCAGAATTCAGAATTCGGTTTTCGGAACTTGATATTCGGAATTTGAAATTTGAAATTTCAAATGGTGGACTCGGAACTCGGAATTTGGAACTTGGAACTCGGAACTCGGAACTCGGAATGCGAAATTCGAAATTTGAAATTCAGAAATTGTAATTCGGAATTTGAAATTTGAAATTCTGGACTCGGAACTCAGAATTTGGACTCGGAATTTGAAATTCGGGACTCGGAATTCGGAATTCGGAAATCGGAACTCAGAACTCGGAATTCAGAATTCGGAATTCGGAATTCGGAATTCGGAATTCAGAACTCAGACTCGGAACTCGGAACTCGGAACTCGGAATTCAGAATTCCGAATTCGGATCTCGGAACTCAGAACTTGGAACTCGGAATTCGGAATTCGGAATTCGAAATTTGAAATTCTGGACTTGGAACTCGGAATTCGGAATTTGGAATTCGGAATTCGGAATTCGGAATACGGAACTCGGAATTCAGAATTCAAAATTTGAAATTCTGGACTTGGAACTTGGAATTCGGACTCGGAATTTGAAATTCGGGACTCGGAATTCGGAATTCAGAAATTGGAATTTGGAATTTGGAATTTGAAATTTGAAATTCTGGACTTGGAACTCGGAATTTGGAATTTGGAATTCAGAATTCGGAATTCGGAACTCAGAATTCGGAATTCGGAAATCAGAATTAGAATTCGGAATTCGGAATTCGGAATTCAGAACTCAGAATTCCGAATTCGGAATTCAGAATTCAGAATTCAGAATTTGGAATTCGGAATTCGGAATTTGGAACTCAGAGTTCTGAATTCTGAATTCCGAATTCGGAACTTGATATTCGGAATTTGAAATTTGAAATTTGAAATTCTGGAATCGGAAGTCGGAATTCGAAACTCAGAATTCGGAATTCGGACGTCGGAACTCGGAACTTGATATTCGGAATTCGGCACTCGGAACTCGGAATTTGGAATTTGGAATTTGGAATTTGGAATTTGGAATTCGGAATTCGGGGCCCCGGAACTCGGAACTCGAAATTCGAAATTTGAAATTCAAAATTTGAAATTCAGAAATCAGAATTTGGAATTGTGGACTCGGAACTCGGAATTCGAACTCGGAATTTGAAATCCGGGACTCGGCACTGGGAATTCGGAATTTGGAACTCAGAACTCGGAATTCGGAATTCGGAATTCGGAACTCGGAATTCCGAATTCAGAATTCCGAACTTGATATTCGGAATTTGAAATTTGAAATTTGAAATGGTGGACTCGGAACTCAGAATTTGGACTCGGAATTTGAAATTCGGGACTCGGAATTCGGAATTCGGAAATCGGAACTCAGAACTCGGAATTCAGAATTCAGAACTCGGAATTCAGAATTCGGAATTCGGAATTCGGAATTCGGAATTCAGAACTCAGACTCGGAACTCGGAACTCGGAACTCGGAACTCGGAATTCAGAATTCAGAATTCGGATCTCGGAACTCGGAACTCGGAATTCGGAATTTGAAATTTGAAATTTGAAATTCTGGACTCGGAACTCAGAATTCGGACTCGGAATTTGAAATTCGGGACTCGGAATTCGGAATTCGGAACGTGATATGTGGAATTCGGAATTCGGAATTCAGAACTCGGAATTCGAAATTCGGAAATCAGAATTCAGAATTCGGAATTCGGAACTCAGAATTCCGAATTCCGAATTCCGAATTCCGAATTCCGAATTCCGAATTCCGAATTCGGAATTCGGAATTCAGAACTCGGAACTCGGAATTCCGAATTCGGATCTCGGAACTCGGCATTCGGAATTCGGAATTCGGAATTTGAAATTTGAAATTCTGGTCTCGGAACTCAGAATTCGGACTCGGAATTTGAAATTCGGGAATCGGAAGTCGGAAGTCGGAATTCGGTATTCATAATTTGGAATTCGGAATTCGGAATTCGGAATTCGGAATTCGGAATTCGGAATTGTGGACTCGGAACTCGGAATTCGGACTCGGAATTTGAAATCCGGGACTCGGCACTGGGAATTTGGAATTTGGAACTCAGAACTCGGAATTCAGAATTCGGTATTCGGAACTTGATATTCGGAATTTGAAATTTGAAATTTGAAATGGTGGACTCGGAACTCGGAATTTGGAACTTGGAACTCGGAACTCGGAACTCGGAATGCGAAATTCGAAATTTGAAATTCAGAAATTGTAATTTGGAATTTGAAATTTGAAATTCTGGACTCGGAACTCAGAATTTGGACTCGGAATTTGAAATTCGGGACTCGGAATTCGGAATTCGGAAATCGGAACTCAGAACTCGGAATTCAGAATTCGGAATTCGGAATTCGGAATTCGGAATTCAGAACTCAGACTCGGAACTCGGAACTCGGAACTCGGAATTCAGAATTCCGAATTCGGATCTCGGAACTCAGAACTCGGAACTCGGAATTCGGAATTCGAAATTTGAAATTCTGGACTTGGAACTCGGAATTCGGAATTTGGAATTCGGAATTCGGAATTCGGAATACGGAACTCGGAATTCAGAATTCAAAATTTGAAATTCTGGACTTGGAACTTGGAATTCGGACTCGGAATTCAGAACTCAGACTCGGAACTCGGAACTCGGAACTCGGAATTCAGAATTCAGAATTCGGATCTCGGAACTCGGAACTCGGAATTCGGACTCGGAATTTGAAATTCGGGACTCGGAATTCGGAATTCGGAACGTGATATGTGGAATTCGGAATTCGGAACTCGGAATTCGAAATTCGGAAATCAGAATTCGGAATTCGGAATTCGGAACTCAGAATTCCGAATTCCGAATTCAGAATTCGGAATTCGGAATTCAGAACTCGGAACTCGGAATTCCGAATTCGGATCTCGGAACTCGGCATTCGGAATTCGGAATTTGAAATTTGAAATTCTGGACTCGGAACTCAGAATTCGGACTCGGAATTTGAAATTCGGGAATCGGAAGTCGGAAGTCGGAATTCGGTATTCATAATTTGGAATTCGGAATTCGGAATTCGAAACTCAGAATTTGGAATTTGGAATTCGGAATTCGGAATTCGGAATTCAGAATTCCGGGCCCCGGAACTCGGAACTCGAAATTCGAAATTTGAAATTCGAAATTTGAAATTCGAAATTTGAAATTCAGAAATCAGAATTTGGAATTGTGGACTCGGAACTCGGAATTCGAACTCGGAATTTGAAATCCGGGACTCGGCACTGGGAATTCGGAATTTGGAACTCAGAACTCGGAATTCAGAATTCGGAAATTGGAATTTGGAATTTGGAATTTGGAATTTGAAATTTGAAATTCTGGACTCGGAACTCGGAATTTGGAATTTGGAATTCGGAATTTGGAATTCGGAATTCGGAACTCAGAATTCGAAATTCGGAAATCAGAATTCAGAATTCGGAATTCGGAATTCGGAATTCAGAACTCGGAATTCCGAATTCGGAATTCAGAATTCAGAATTCAGAATTTGGAATTCGGAATTTGGAACTCGGAGTTCTGAATTCTGAATTCTGAATTCCGAATTCGGAACTTGATATTCGGAATTTGAAATTTGAAATTTGAAATTCTGGAATCGGAAGTCGGAATTCGAAACTCAGAATTCGGAATTCGGACGTCGGAACTCGGAACTTGATATTCGGAATTCGGCACTCGGAACTCGGAATTTGGAATTTGGAATTTGGAATTCGGAATTCGGGGCCCCGGAACTCGGAACTCGAAATTTGAAATTCGAAATTCAAAATTTGAAATTCAGAAATCAGAATTTGGAATTGTGGACTCGGAACTCGGAATTCGAACTCGGAATTTGAAATCCGGGACTCGGCACTGGGAATTCGGAATTTGGAACTCAGAACTCGGAATTCAGAATTCGGTATTCGGAACTTGATATTCGGAATTCGGAACTTGGAATTCGGAATTCGGAATTCGGAATTTGAAATTTGAAATTCTGGACTTGGAACTCGGAATTCGGAATTTGGAATTCGGAATTCGGAACTCGGAACTCGGAACTCGGAACTCGGAATTCGGAATTCGGAATTCAGAATTCAAAATTTGAAATTCTGGACTTGGAACTTGGAATTCGGACTCGGAATTCGGAATTCGGAATTCGGAAATTGGAATTTGGAATTTGGAATTTGAAATTTGAAATTTGAAATTCTGGACTCGAAAATCGGAATTTGGACTCGGAATTTGAAATTCGGGACTCGGAATTCGGAATTCGGAAATCAGAACTCAGAACTCGGAATTCGGAATTCAGAACTCGGAATTCAGAATTCGGAATTCGGAATTCAGAACTCAGACTCGGAACTCGGAACTCGGAATTCAGAATTCGGAATTCGGATCTCGGAACTCGGCATTCGGAATTCGGAACTTGATATTTGGAACTCGGAACTCGGAACTCGAAATTCGAAATTCGGAAATTGGAATTTGGAATTTGGAATTCAGAATTTGGAATTTGAAATTTGAAATTCTGGACTCGGAACTCAGAATTCGGACTCGGAATTTGAAATTCGGGAATCGGAAGTCGGAAGTCGGAATTCGGTATTCATAATTTGGAATTCGGAATTCGGAATTCGAAACTCAGAATTTGGAATTTGGAATTCGGAATTCGGAATTCGGAATTCAGAATTCCGGGCCCCGGAACTCGGAACTCGAAATTCGAAATTTGAAATTCGAAATTTGAAATTCGAAATTTGAAATTCAGAAATCAGAATTTGGAATTGTGGACTCGGAACTCGGAATTCGGACTCGGAATTTGAAATCCGGGACTCGGCACTGGGAATTTGGAATTTGGAACTCAGAACTCGGAATTCAGAATTCGGTATTCGGAACTTGATATTCGGAATTTGAAATTTGAAATTTGAAATGGTGGACTCGGAACTCGGAATTTGGAACTTGGAACTCGGAACTCGGAACTCGGAATGCGAAATTCGAAATTTGAAATTCAGAAATTGTAATTTGGAATTTGAAATTTGAAATTCTGGACTCGGAACTCAGAATTTGGACTCGGAATTTGAAATTCGGGACTCGGAATTCGGAATTCGGAAATCGGAACTCAGAACTCGGAATTCAGAATTCGGAATTCGGAATTCGGAATTCGGAATTCAGAACTCAGACTCGGAACTCGGAACTCGGAACTCGGAATTCAGAATTCCGAATTCGGATCTCGGAACTCAGAACTCGGAACTCGGAATTCGGAATTCGAAATTTGAAATTCTGGACTTGGAACTCGGAATTCGGAATTTGGAATTCGGAATTCGGAATTCGGAATACGGAACTCGGAATTCAGAATTCAAAATTTGAAATTCTGGACTTGGAACTTGGAATTCGGACTCGGAATTCAGAACTCAGACTCGGAACTCGGAACTCGGAACTCGGAATTCAGAATTCAGAATTCGGATCTCGGAACTCGGAACTCGGAATTCGGACTCGGAATTTGAAATTCGGGACTCGGAATTCGGAATTCGGAACGTGATATGTGGAATTCGGAATTCGGAACTCGGAATTCGAAATTCGGAAATCAGAATTCGGAATTCGGAATTCGGAACTCAGAATTCCGAATTCCGAATTCAGAATTCGGAATTCGGAATTCAGAACTCGGAACTCGGAATTCCGAATTCGGATCTCGGAACTCGGCATTCGGAATTCGGAATTTGAAATTTGAAATTCTGGACTCGGAACTCAGAATTCGGACTCGGAATTTGAAATTCGGGAATCGGAAGTCGGAAGTCGGAATTCGGTATTCATAATTTGGAATTCGGAATTCGGAATTCGAAACTCAGAATTTGGAATTTGGAATTCGGAATTCGGAATTCGGAATTCAGAATTCCGGGCCCCGGAACTCGGAACTCGAAATTCGAAATTTGAAATTCGAAATTTGAAATTCGAAATTTGAAATTCAGAAATCAGAATTTGGAATTGTGGACTCGGAACTCGGAATTCGAACTCGGAATTTGAAATCCGGGACTCGGCACTGGGAATTCGGAATTTGGAACTCAGAACTCGGAATTCAGAATTCGGAAATTGGAATTTGGAATTTGGAATTTGGAATTTGAAATTTGAAATTCTGGACTCGGAACTCGGAATTTGGAATTTGGAATTCGGAATTTGGAATTCGGAATTCGGAACTCAGAATTCGAAATTCGGAAATCAGAATTCAGAATTCGGAATTCGGAATTCGGAATTCAGAACTCGGAATTCCGAATTCGGAATTCAGAATTCAGAATTCAGAATTTGGAATTCGGAATTTGGAACTCGGAGTTCTGAATTCTGAATTCTGAATTCCGAATTCGGAACTTGATATTCGGAATTTGAAATTTGAAATTTGAAATTCTGGAATCGGAAGTCGGAATTCGAAACTCAGAATTCGGAATTCGGACGTCGGAACTCGGAACTTGATATTCGGAATTCGGCACTCGGAACTCGGAATTTGGAATTTGGAATTTGGAATTCGGAATTCGGGGCCCCGGAACTCGGAACTCGAAATTTGAAATTCGAAATTCAAAATTTGAAATTCAGAAATCAGAATTTGGAATTGTGGACTCGGAACTCGGAATTCGAACTCGGAATTTGAAATCCGGGACTCGGCACTGGGAATTCGGAATTTGGAACTCAGAACTCGGAATTCAGAATTCGGTATTCGGAACTTGATATTCGGAATTCGGAACTTGGAATTCGGAATTCGGAATTCGGAATTCGGAATTTGAAATTTGAAATTCTGGACTTGGAACTCGGAATTCGGAATTTGGAATTCGGAATTCGGAACTCGGAACTCGGAACTCGGAACTCGGAATTCGGAATTCGGAATTCAGAATTCAAAATTTGAAATTCTGGACTTGGAACTTGGAATTCGGACTCGGAATTCGGAATTCGGAATTCGGAAATTGGAATTTGGAATTTGGAATTTGAAATTTGAAATTTGAAATTCTGGACTCGAAAATCGGAATTTGGACTCGGAATTTGAAATTCGGGACTCGGAATTCGGAATTCGGAAATCAGAACTCAGAACTCGGAATTCGGAATTCAGAACTCGGAATTCAGAATTCGGAATTCGGAATTCAGAACTCAGACTCGGAACTCGGAACTCGGAATTCAGAATTCGGAATTCGGATCTCGGAACTCGGCATTCGGAATTCGGAACTTGATATTTGGAACTCGGAACTCGGAACTCGAAATTCGAAATTCGGAAATTGGAATTTGGAATTTGGAATTCAGAATTTGGAATTTGAAATTTGAAATTCTGGACTCGGAACTCAGAATTCGGACTCGGAATTTGAAATTCGGGAATCGGAAGTCGGAAGTCGGAATTCGGTATTCATAATTTGGAATTCGGAATTCGGAATTCGAAACTCAGAATTTGGAATTTGGAATTCGGAATTCGGAATTCGGAATTCAGAATTCCGGGCCCCGGAACTCGGAACTCGAAATTCGAAATTTGAAATTCGAAATTTGAAATTCGAAATTTGAAATTCAGAAATCAGAATTTGGAATTGTGGACTCGGAACTCGGAATTCGAACTCGGAATTTGAAATCCGGGACTCGGCACTGGGAATTCGGAATTTGGAACTCAGAACTCGGAATTCAGAATTCGGAAATTGGAATTTGGAATTTGGAATTTGGAATTTGAAATTTGAAATTCTGGACTCGGAACTCGGAATTTGGAATTTGGAATTCGGAATTTGGAATTCGGAATTCGGAACTCAGAATTCGAAATTCGGAAATCAGAATTCAGAATTCGGAATTCGGAATTCGGAATTCAGAACTCGGAATTCCGAATTCGGAATTCAGAATTCAGAATTCAGAATTTGGAATTCGGAATTTGGAACTCGGAGTTCTGAATTCTGAATTCTGAATTCCGAATTCGGAACTTGATATTCGGAATTTGAAATTTGAAATTTGAAATTCTGGAATCGGAAGTCGGAATTCGAAACTCAGAATTCGGAATTCGGACGTCGGAACTCGGAACTTGATATTCGGAATTCGGCACTCGGAACTCGGAATTTGGAATTTGGAATTTGGAATTCGGAATTCGGGGCCCCGGAACTCGGAACTCGAAATTTGAAATTCGAAATTCAAAATTTGAAATTCAGAAATCAGAATTTGGAATTGTGGACTCGGAACTCGGAATTCGAACTCGGAATTTGAAATCCGGGACTCGGCACTGGGAATTCGGAATTTGGAACTCAGAACTCGGAATTCAGAATTCGGTATTCGGAACTTGATATTCGGAATTCGGAACTTGGAATTCGGAATTCGGAATTCGGAATTTGAAATTTGAAATTCTGGACTTGGAACTCGGAATTCGGAATTTGGAATTCGGAATTCGGAACTCGGAACTCGGAACTCGGAACTCGGAATTCGGAATTCGGAATTCAGAATTCAAAATTTGAAATTCTGGACTTGGAACTTGGAATTCGGACTCGGAATTCGGAATTCGGAATTCGGAAATTGGAATTTGGAATTTGGAATTTGAAATTTGAAATTTGAAATTCTGGACTCGAAAATCGGAATTTGGACTCGGAATTTGAAATTCGGGACTCGGAATTCGGAATTCGGAAATCAGAACTCAGAACTCGGAATTCGGAATTCAGAACTCGGAATTCAGAATTCGGAATTCGGAATTCAGAACTCAGACTCGGAACTCGGAACTCGGAATTCAGAATTCGGAATTCGGATCTCGGAACTCGGCATTCGGAATTCGGAACTTGATATTTGGAACTCGGAACTCGGAACTCGAAATTCGAAATTCGGAAATTGGAATTTGGAATTTGGAATTCAGAATTTGGAATTTGAAATTTGAAATTCTGGACTCGGAACTCAGAATTCGGACTCGGAATTTGAAATTCGGGAATCGGAAGTCGGAAGTCGGAATTCGGTATTCATAATTTGGAATTCGGAATTCGGAATTCGAAACTCAGAATTTGGAATTTGGAATTCGGAATTCGGAATTCGGAATTCAGAATTCCGGGCCCCGGAACTCGGAACTCGAAATTCGAAATTTGAAATTCGAAATTTGAAATTCGAAATTTGAAATTCAGAAATCAGAATTTGGAATTGTGGACTCGGAACTCGGAATTCGAACTCGGAATTTGAAATCCGGGACTCGGCACTGGGAATTCGGAATTTGGAACTCAGAACTCGGAATTCAGAATTCGGAAATTGGAATTTGGAATTTGGAATTTGGAATTTGAAATTTGAAATTCTGGACTCGGAACTCGGAATTTGGAATTTGGAATTCGGAATTTGGAATTCGGAATTCGGAACTCAGAATTCGAAATTCGGAAATCAGAATTCAGAATTCGGAATTCGGAATTCGGAATTCAGAACTCGGAATTCCGAATTCGGAATTCAGAATTCAGAATTCAGAATTTGGAATTCGGAATTTGGAACTCGGAGTTCTGAATTCTGAATTCTGAATTCCGAATTCGGAACTTGATATTCGGAATTTGAAATTTGAAATTTGAAATTCTGGAATCGGAAGTCGGAATTCGAAACTCAGAATTCGGAATTCGGACGTCGGAACTCGGAACTTGATATTCGGAATTCGGCACTCGGAACTCGGAATTTGGAATTTGGAATTTGGAATTCGGAATTCGGGGCCCCGGAACTCGGAACTCGAAATTTGAAATTCGAAATTCAAAATTTGAAATTCAGAAATCAGAATTTGGAATTGTGGACTCGGAACTCGGAATTCGAACTCGGAATTTGAAATCCGGGACTCGGCACTGGGAATTCGGAATTTGGAACTCAGAACTCGGAATTCAGAATTCGGTATTCGGAACTTGATATTCGGAATTCGGAACTTGGAATTCGGAATTCGGAATTCGGAATTTGAAATTTGAAATTCTGGACTTGGAACTCGGAATTCGGAATTTGGAATTCGGAATTCGGAACTCGGAACTCGGAACTCGGAACTCGGAATTCGGAATTCGGAATTCAGAATTCAAAATTTGAAATTCTGGACTTGGAACTTGGAATTCGGACTCGGAATTCGGAATTCGGAATTCGGAAATTGGAATTTGGAATTTGGAATTTGAAATTTGAAATTTGAAATTCTGGACTCGAAAATCGGAATTTGGACTCGGAATTTGAAATTCGGGACTCGGAATTCGGAATTCGGAAATCAGAACTCAGAACTCGGAATTCGGAATTCAGAACTCGGAATTCAGAATTCGGAATTCGGAATTCAGAACTCAGACTCGGAACTCGGAACTCGGAATTCAGAATTCGGAATTCGGATCTCGGAACTCGGCATTCGGAATTCGGAATTTGATATTTGGAACTCGGAACTCGGAACTCGAAATTCGAAATTCGGAAATTGGAATTTGGAATTTGGAATTCAGAATTTGGAATTTGAAATTTGAAATTCTGGACTCGGAACTCAGAATTTGGAATTTGGAATTCATAATTTGGAATTCGGAACTCGGAATTCGGAATTCGGAATTAAGAATTCGGAATTCAGAACTCAGACTCGGAACTCGGAACTCGGAACTCGGAATTCAGAATTCCAAATTCGGATCTCGGAACTCGGAACTCGGAATTTGAAATTTGAAATTTGAAATTCTGGACTCGGAACTCAGAATTCGGACTCGGAATTTGAAATTCGGGACTCGGAATTTGAAATTCGGGACTCGGAATTCGGAATTCGGAACTTGATATGTGGAACTCGGAATTCGGAACTCGGAATTCAAAATTCGGAAATCAGAATTCAGAATTCAGAATTTGGAATTCGGAATTCGGAATTCGGAACTCGGTATTCATAATTTGGAATTCGGAATTCGGAATTCGAAACTCAGAATTCGGAATTCGGACGTCGGAACTCGGAACTTGATATTCGGAATTCGGCACTCGGAACTCGGAATTTGGAATTCGGAATTTGGAATTCAAAATTTGAAATTCAAAATTTGAAATTCGGAAATCGGAATTTGGAATTGTGGACTCGGAACTCGGAATTCGGACTCGGAATTTGAAATCCGGGACTCGGCACTGGGAATTCGGAATTTGGAACTCAGAACTCGGAATTCAGAATTCGGTATTCGGAACTTGATATTCGGAATTCGGAATTCGGAATTTGAAATTTGAAATTCTGGACTTGGAACTCGGAATTCGGAATTTGGAACTCGGAGTTCTGAATTCTGAATTCCGAATTCGGAACTTGATATTCGGAATTTGAAATTTGAAATTTGAAATTCTGGAATCGGAAGTCAGAATTCGAAACTCAGAATTCGGAATTTGGACGTCGGAACTCGGAACTTGATATTCGGAATTCGGCACTCGGAACTCGGAATTTGGAATTTGGAATTTGGAATTCGGAATTTGGAATTCGGGGCCCCGGAACTCGGAACTCGAAATTCGAAATTCGAAATTCAAAATTTGAAATTCAGAAATCAGAATTTGGAATTGTGGACTCGGAACTCGGAATTCGAACTCGGAATTTGAAATCCGGGACTCGGCACTGGGAATTCGGAATTTGGAACTCAGAACTCGGAATTCAGAATTCGGTATTCGGAACTTGATATTCAGAATTCGGAACTTGGAAT
The DNA here is from genome assembly GCA_022577455.1 of Arizona elegans. NCBI lineage: Eukaryota > Metazoa > Chordata > Lepidosauria > Squamata > Colubridae > Arizona > Arizona elegans. The sequence goes on from JAKOOJ010000026.1 coordinate 2,625,606, forward strand.
TCGGAATTCTGAATTCGGAACTCGGAATTCGGAATTCGGAATTCGGAACTCCGAATTCCGAATTCCGAATTCCGAATTCCGAATTCAGAATTCAGAATTCCGAACTTGATATTCGGAATTTGAAATTTGAAATTTGAAATTGTGGACTCGGAACTCAGAATTTGGACTCGGAATTTGAAATTCGGGACTCGGAATTCGGAATTCGGAATTCGGAATTCGGAAATCGGAACTCAGAACTCGGAATTCAGAATTCAGAACTCAGACTCGGAACTCGGAACTCGGAACTCGGAACTCGGAATTCAGAATTCCGAATTCGGATCTCGGAACTCGGAACTCGGAATTCGGAATTTGAAATTTGAAATTTGAAATTCTGGACTCGGAACTCAGAATTCGGACCCGGAATTTGAAATTCGGGACTCGGAATTCGGAATTCGGAACTTGATATGTGGAATTCGGAATTCGGAATTCGGAATTCGGAATTCGGAATTCGGAATTCGGAATTGTGGACTCGGAACTCGGAATTCGGACTCGGAATTTGAAATCCGGGACTTGGCACTGGGAATTTGGAATTTGGAACTCAGAACTCGGAATTCAGAATTCGGTATTCGGAACTTGATATTCGGAATTTGAAATTTGAAATTTGAAATGGTGGACTCGGAACTCGGAATTTGGAACTTGGAACTCGGAACTCGGAACTCGGAATGCGAAATTCGAAATTTGAAATTCAGAAATTGTAATTCGGAATTTGAAATTTGAAATTCTGGACTCAGAACTCAGAATTTGGACTCGGAATTTGAAATTCGGGACTCGGAATCCAGAATTCGGAAATCGGAACTCAGAACTCGGAATTCAGAATTCGGAATTCGGAATTCGGAATTCAGAACTCAGACTCGGAACTCGGAACTCGGAACTCGGAACTCGGAATTCAGAATTCCGAATTCGGATCTCGGAACTCAGAACTCGGAACTCGGAATTCGGAATTCGGAATTCGAAATTTGAAATTCTGGACTTGGAACTCGGAATTCGGAATTTGGAATTCGGAATTTGGAATTCGGAATACGGAACTCGGAATTCAGAATTCAAAATTTGAAATTCTGGACTTGGAACTTGGAATTCGGACTCGGAATTTGAAATTCGGGACTCGGAATTCGGAATTCAGAAATTGGAATTTGGAATTTGGAATTTGAAATTTGAAATTCTGGACTCGGAACTCGGAACTCGGAATTTGGAATTTGGAATTCAGAATTCGGAATTCGGAACTCGGAACTCAGAATTCGAAATTCGGAAATCAGAATTCAGAATTCGGAATTCGGAATTCGGAATTCAGAACTCGGAATTCAGAATTCGGAATTCAGAATTCAGAATTCAGAATTTGGAATTCGGAATTCGGAATTTGGAACTCGGAGTTCTGAATTCTGAATTCCGAATTCGGAACTTGATATTCGGAATTTGAAATTTGAAATTTGAAATTCTGGAATCGGAAGTCGGAATTCGAAACTCAGAATTCGGAATTCGGACGTCGGAACTCGGAACTTGATATTCGGAATTCGGCACTCGGAACTCGGAATTTGGAATTTGGAATTTGGAATTTGGAATTCGGAATTCGGGGCCCCGGAACTCGGAACTCGAAATTCGAAATTTGAAATTCAAAATTTGAAATTCAGAAATCAGAATTTGGAATTGTGGACTCGGAACTCGGAATTCGAACTCGGAATTTGAAATCCGGGACTCGGCACTGGGAATTCGGAATTTGGAACTCAGAACTCGGAATTCGGAATTCGGAATTCGGAACTCGGAATTCCGAATTCAGAATTCCGAACTTGATATTCGGAATTTAAAATTTGAAATTTGAAATTGTGGACTCGGAACTCAGAATTTGGACTCGGAATTTGAAATTCGGGACTCGGAATTCGGAATTCGGAAATCGGAACTCAGAACTCGGAATTCAGAATTCAGAACTCGGAATTCAGAATTCGGAATTCGGAATTCGGAATTCAGAACTCAGACTCGGAACTCGGAACTCGGAACTCGGAATTCGGAATTTGAAATTTGAAATTTGAAATTCTGGACTCGGAACTCAGAATTCGGACTCGGAATTTGAAATTCGGGACTCGGAATTCGGAATTCGGAACGTGATATGTGGAATTCGGAATTCGGAATTCAGAACTCGGAATTCGAAATTCGGAAATCAGAATTCGGAATTCGGAATTCGGAACTCAGAATTCCGAATTCCGAATTCCGAATTCCGAATTCCGAATTCCGAATTCAGAATTCAGAATTCGGAATTCGGAATTCAGAACTCGGAACTTGGAATTCCGAATTCGGATCTCGGAACTCGGCATTCGGAATTCGGAATTCGGAATTTGAAATTTGAAATTCTGGTCTCGGAACTCAGAATTCGGACTCGGAATTTGAAATTCGGGAATCGGAAGTCGGAAGTCGGAATTCGGTATTCATAATTTGGAATTCGGAATTCGGAATTCGGAATTCGGAATTCGGAATTCGGAATTGTGGACTCGGAACTCGGAATTCGGACTCGGAATTTGAAATCCGGGACTCGGCACTGGGAATTCGGAATTTGGAACTCAGAACTCGGAATTCAGAATTCGGAACTCGGAATTTGGAATTTGGAATTCAGAATTTGGAATTCGGAATTCGGAACTCAGAATTCGAAATTCGGAAATCAGAATTCAGAATTCGGAATTCGGAATTCGGAATTCAGAACTCGGAATTCCGAATTCGGAATTCAGAATTCAGAATTTGGAATTCGGAATTTGGAACTCGGAGTTCTGAATTCTGAATTCTGAATTCCGAATTCAGAACTTGATATTCGGAATTTGAAATTTGAAATTTGAAATTCTGGAATCGGAAGTCAGAATTCGAAACTCAGAATTCGGAATTCGGACGTCGGAACTCGGAACTTGATATTCGGAATTCGGCACTCGGAACTCGGAATTTGGAATTTGGAATTCGGAATTCGGAATTCGGGGCCCCGGAACTCGGAACTCGAAATTCGAAATTCGAAATTCAAAATTTGAAATTCAGAAATCAGAATTTGGAATTGTGGACTCGGAACGCGGAATTCAAACTCGGAATTTGAAATCCGGGACTCGGCACTGGGAATTCGGAATTTGGAACTCAGAACTCGGAATTCAGAATTCGGTATTCGGAACTTGATATTCGGAATTCGGAACTTGGAATTCGGAATTCGGAATTCGGAATTTGAAATTTGAAATTCTGGACTTGGAACTCGGAATTCGGAATTTGGAATTCGGAATTCGGAACTCGGAACTCGGAACTCGGAACTCGGAATTCGGAATTCGGAATTCAGAATTCAAAATTTGAAATTCTGGACTTGGAACTTGGAATTCGGACTCGGAATTCGGAATTCGGAATTCGGAAATTGGAATTTGGAATTTGGAATTTGAAATTTGAAATTTGAAATTCTGGACTCGAAACTCGGAATTTGGACTCGGAATTTGAAATTCGGGACTCGGAATTCGGAATTCGGAAATCGGAACTCAGAACTCGGAATTCGGAATTCAGAACTCGGAATTCAGAATTCGGAATTCGGAATTCAGAACTCAGACTCGGAACTCGGAACTCGGAATTCAGAATTCGGAATTCGGATCTCGGAACTCGGCATTCGGAATTCGGAACTTGATATTTGGAACTCGGAACTCGGAACTCGAAATTCGAAATTCGGAAATTGGAATTTGGAATTTGGAATTCAGAATTTGGAATTTGAAATTTGAAATTCTGGACTCGGAACTCGGAATTTGGAATTTGGAATTCATAATTTGGAATTCGGAATTCGGAACTCGGAATTCGAAATTCGGAACTCGGAATTCGGAATTCGGAATTCGGAATTCAGAACTCAGACTCGGAACTCGGAACTCGGAACTCGGAATTCAGAATTCCAAATTCGGATCTCAGAACTCGGAACTCGGAATTTGAAATTTGAAATTTGAAATTCTGGACTCGGAACTCAGAATTCGGACTCGGAATTTGAAATTCGGGACTCGGAATTTGAAATTCGGGACTCGGAATTCGGAATTCGGAACTTGATATGTGGAACTCGGAATTCGGAACTCGGAATTCAAAATTCGGAAATCAGAATTCAGAATTTGGAATTCGGAATTCGGAATTCGGAACTCGGTATTCATAATTTGGAATTCGGAATTCGGAATTCGAAACTCAGAATTCGGAATTCGGACGTCGGAACTCGGAACTTGATATTCGGAATTCGGCACTCGGAACTCGGAATTTGGAATTCGGAATTTGGAATTCAAAATTTGAAATTCAAAATTTGAAATTCGGAAATCGGAATTTGGAATTGTGGACTCGGAACTCGGAATTCGGACTCGGAATTTGAAATCCGGGACTCGGCACTGGGAATTCGGAATTTGGAACTCAGAACTCGGAATTCAGAATTCGGTATTCGGAACTTGATATTCGGAATTCGGAATTCGGAATTTGAAATTTGAAATTCTGGACTTGGAACTCGGAATTCGGAATTTGGAACTCGGAGTTCTGAATTCTGAATTCTGAATTCGGAACTTGATATTCGGAATTTGAAATTTGAAATTTGAAATTCTGGAATCGGAAGTCAGAATTCGAAACTCAGAATTCGGAATTTGGACGTCGGAACTCGGAACTTGATATTCGGAATTCGGCACTCGGAACTCGGAATTTGGAATTCGGGGCCCCGGAACTCGGAACTCGAAATTCGAAATTCGAAATTCAAAATTTGAAATTCAGAAATCAGAATTTGGAATTGTGGACTCGGAACTCGGAATTCGAACTCGGAATTTGAAATCCGGGACTCGGCACTGGGAATTCGGAATTTGGAACTCAGAACTCGGAATTCAGAATTCGGTATTCGGAACTTGATATTCGGAATTCGGAACTTGGAATTCGGAATTCTGAATTCGGAACTCGGAATTCGGAATTCGGAATTCGGAACTCCGAATTCCGAATTCCGAATTCCGAATTCCGAATTCAGAATTCAGAATTCAGAATTCCGAACTTGATATTCGGAATTTGAAATTTGAAATTTGAAATTGTGGACTCGGAACTCAGAATTTGGACTCGGAATTTGAAATTCGGAATTCGGAAATCGGAACTCAGAACTCGGAATTCAGAATTCAGAACTCGGAATTCAGAATTCGGAATTCGGAATTCAGAACTCAGACTCGGAACTCGGAACTCGGAACTCGGAACTCGGAACTCAGAATTCAGAATTCCGAATTCGGATCTCGGAACTCGGAACTCGGAATTCGGAATTTGAAATTTGAAATTTGAAATTCTGGACTCGGAACTCAGAATTCGGACCCGGAATTTGAAATTCGGGACTCGGAATTCGGAATTCGGAACTTGATATGTGGAATTCGGAATTCGGAATTCGGAATTCGGAATTCGGAATTCGGAATTCGGAATTCTGGACTCGGAACTCTGAATTCGGACTCGGAATTTGAAATCCGGGACTTGGCACTGGGAATTTGGAATTTGGAACTCAGAACTCGGAATTCAGAATTCGGTATTCGGAACTTGATATTCGGAATTTGAAATTTGAAATTTGAAATGGTGGACTCGGAACTCAGAATTTGGACTCGGAATTTGAAATTCGGGACTCGGAATTCGGAATTCGGAAATCGGAACTCAGAACTCGGAATTCAGAATTCAGAACTCGGAATTCAGAATTCGGAATTCGGAATTCGGAATTCGGAATTCAGAACTCAGACTCGGAACTCGGAACTCGGAACTCGGAACTCGGAATTCAGAATTCAGAATTCGGATCTCGGAACTCGGAACTCGGAATTCGGAATTTGAAATTTGAAATTTGAAATTCTGGACTCGGAACTCAGAATTCGGACTCGGAATTTGAAATTCGGGACTCGGAATTCGGAATTCGGAACGTGATATGTGGAATTCGGAATTCGGAATTCAGAACTCGGAACTCGGAATTCCGAATTCGGATCTCGGAACTCGGCATTTGGAATTCGGAATTCGGAATTTGAAATTTGAAATTCTGGTCTCGGAACTCAGAATTCGGACTCGGAATTTGAAATTCGGGAATCGGAAGTCGGAAGTCGGAATTCGGTATTCATAATTTGGAATTCGGAATTCGGAATTCGGAATTCGGAATTCGGAATTGTGGACTCGGAACTCGGAATTCGGACTCGGAATTTGAAATCCGGGACTCGGCACTGGGAATTTGGAATTTGGAACTCAGAACTCGGAATTCAGAATTCGGTATTCGGAACTTGATATTCGGAATTTGAAATTTGAAATTTGAAATGGTGGACTCGGAACTCGGAATTTGGAACTTGGAACTCGGAACTCGGAACTCGGAATGCGAAATTCGAAATTTGAAATTCAGAAATTGTAATTCGGAATTTGAAATTTGAAATTCTGGACTCGGAACTCAGAATTTGGACTCGGAATTTGAAATTCGGGACTCGGAATTCGGAATTCGGAAATCGGAACTCAGAACTCGGAATTCAGAATTCGGAATTCGGAATTCGGAATTCAGAACTCAGACTCGGAACTCGGAACTCGGAACTCGGAATTCAGAATTCCGAATTCGGATCTCGGAACTCAGAACTCGGAACTCGGAATTCGGAATTCGGAATTCGGAATTCGAAATTTGAAATTCTGGACTTGGAACTCGGAATTCGGAATTTGGAATTCGGAATTCGGAATTCGGAATACGGAACTCGGAATTCAGAATTCAAAATTTGAAATTCTGGACTTGGAACTTGGAATTCGGACTCGGAATTTGAAATTCGGGACTCGGAATTCGGAATTCAGAAATTGGAATTTCGAATTTGGAATTTGAAATTTGAAATTCTGGACTCGGAACTCGGAACTCGGAATTTGGAATTTGGAATTCAGAATTCGGAATTCGGAACTCAGAATTCGAAATTCGGAAATCAGAATTCGGAATTCGGAATTCAGAATTCAGAACTCGGAATTCCAAATTCGGAATTCAGAATTCAGAATTCAGAATTTGGAATTCGGAATTCGGAATTTGGAACTCAGAGTTCTGAATTCTGAATTCCGAATTCGGAACTTGATATTCGGAATTTGAAATTTGAAATTTGAAATTCTGGAATCGGAAGTCGGAATTCGAAACTCAGAATTCGGAATTCGGACGTCGGAACTCGGAACTTGAAATCCGGGACTCGGCACTGGGAATTCGGAATTTGGAACTCAGAACTCGGAATTCAGAATTCGGTATTCGGAACTTGATATTCAGAATTCGGAACTTGGAATTCGGAATTCTGAATTCGGAACTCGGAATTCGGAATTCGGAATTCGGAACTCCGAATTCCGAATTCCGAATTCCGAATTCCGAATTCAGAATTCAGAATTCCGAACTTGATATTCGGAATTTGAAATTTGAAATTTGAAATTGTGGACTCGGAACTCAGAATTTGGACTCGGAATTTGAAATTCGGGACTCGGAATTCGGAATTCGGAATTCGGAATTCGGAAATCGGAACTCAGAACTCGGAATTCAGAATTCAGAACTCAGACTCGGAACTCGGAACTCGGAACTCGGAACTCGGAATTCAGAATTCCGAATTCGGATCTCGGAACTCGGAACTCGGAATTCGGAATTTGAAATTTGAAATTTGAAATTCTGGACTCGGAACTCAGAATTCGGACCCGGAATTTGAAATTCGGGACTCGGAATTCGGAATTCGGAACTTGATATGTGGAATTCGGAATTCGGAATTCGGAATTCGGAATTCGGAATTCGGAATTCGGAATTGTGGACTCGGAACTCGGAATTCGGACTCGGAATTTGAAATCCGGGACTTGGCACTGGGAATTTGGAATTTGGAACTCAGAACTCGGAATTCAGAATTCGGTATTCGGAACTTGATATTCGGAATTTGAAATTTGAAATTTGAAATGGTGGACTCGGAACTCGGAATTTGGAACTTGGAACTCGGAACTCGGAACTCGGAATGCGAAATTCGAAATTTGAAATTCAGAAATTGTAATTCGGAATTTGAAATTTGAAATTCTGGACTCGGAACTCAGAATTTGGACTCGGAATTTGAAATTCGGGACTCGGAATCCAGAATTCGGAAATCGGAACTCAGAACTCGGAATTCAGAATTCGGAATTCGGAATTCGGAATTCAGAACTCAGACTCGGAACTCGGAACTCGGAACTCGGAACTCGGAATTCAGAATTCCGAATTCGGATCTCGGAACTCAGAACTCGGAACTCGGAATTCGGAATTCGGAATTCGAAATTTGAAATTCTGGACTTGGAACTCGGAATTCGGAATTTGGAATTCGGAATTTGGAATTCGGAATACGGAACTCGGAATTCAGAATTCAAAATTTGAAATTCTGGACTTGGAACTTGGAATTCGGACTCGGAATTTGAAATTCGGGACTCGGAATTCGGAATTCAGAAATTGGAATTTGGAATTTGGAATTTGAAATTTGAAATTCTGGACTCGGAACTCGGAACTCGGAATTTGGAATTTGGAATTCAGAATTCGGAATTCGGAACTCGGAACTCAGAATTCGAAATTCGGAAATCAGAATTCAGAATTCGGAATTCGGAATTCGGAATTCAGAACTCGGAATTCAGAATTCGGAATTCAGAATTCAGAATTCAGAATTTGGAATTCGGAATTCGGAATTTGGAACTCGGAGTTCTGAATTCTGAATTCCGAATTCGGAACTTGATATTCGGAATTTGAAATTTGAAATTTGAAATTCTGGAATCGGAAGTCGGAATTCGAAACTCAGAATTCGGAATTCGGACGTCGGAACTCGGAACTTGATATTCGGAATTCGGCACTCGGAACTCGGAATTTGGAATTTGGAATTTGGAATTTGGAATTCGGAATTCGGGGCCCCGGAACTCGGAACTCGAAATTCGAAATTTGAAATTCAAAATTTGAAATTCAGAAATCAGAATTTGGAATTGTGGACTCGGAACTCGGAATTCGAACTCGGAATTTGAAATCCGGGACTCGGCACTGGGAATTCGGAATTTGGAACTCAGAACTCGGAATTCGGAATTCGGAATTCGGAACTCGGAATTCCGAATTCAGAATTCCGAACTTGATATTCGGAATTTAAAATTTGAAATTTGAAATTGTGGACTCGGAACTCAGAATTTGGACTCGGAATTTGAAATTCGGGACTCGGAATTCGGAATTCGGAAATCGGAACTCAGAACTCGGAATTCAGAATTCAGAACTCGGAATTCAGAATTCGGAATTCGGAATTCGGAATTCAGAACTCAGACTCGGAACTCGGAACTCGGAACTCGGAATTCGGAATTTGAAATTTGAAATTTGAAATTCTGGACTCGGAACTCAGAATTCGGACTCGGAATTTGAAATTCGGGACTCGGAATTCGGAATTCGGAACGTGATATGTGGAATTCGGAATTCGGAATTCAGAACTCGGAATTCGAAATTCGGAAATCAGAATTCGGAATTCGGAATTCGGAACTCAGAATTCCGAATTCCGAATTCCGAATTCCGAATTCCGAATTCAGAATTCAGAATTCGGAATTCGGAATTCAGAACTCGGAACTCGGAATTCCGAATTCGGATCTCGGAACTCGGCATTCGGAATTCGGAATTCGGAATTTGAAATTTGAAATTCTGGTCTCGGAACTCAGAATTCGGACTCGGAATTTGAAATTCGGGAATCGGAAGTCGGAAGTCGGAATTCGGTATTCATAATTTGGAATTCGGAATTCGGAATTCGGAATTCGGAATTCGGAATTCGGAATTGTGGACTCGGAACTCGGAATTCGGACTCGGAATTTGAAATCCGGGACTCGGCACTGGGAATTCGGAATTTGGAACTCAGAACTCGGAATTCAGAATTCGGAACTCGGAATTTGGAATTTGGAATTCAGAATTTGGAATTCGGAATTCGGAACTCAGAATTCGAAATTCGGAAATCAGAATTCAGAATTCGGAATTCGGAATTCGGAATTCAGAACTCGGAATTCCGAATTCGGAATTCAGAATTCAGAATTTGGAATTCGGAATTTGGAACTCGGAGTTCTGAATTCTGAATTCTGAATTCCGAATTCAGAACTTGATATTCGGAATTTGAAATTTGAAATTTGAAATTCTGGAATCGGAAGTCAGAATTCGAAACTCAGAATTCGGAATTCGGACGTCGGAACTCGGAACTTGATATTCGGAATTCGGCACTCGGAACTCGGAATTTGGAATTTGGAATTCGGAATTCGGAATTCGGGGCCCCGGAACTCGGAACTCGAAATTCGAAATTCGAAATTCAAAATTTGAAATTCAGAAATCAGAATTTGGAATTGTGGACTCGGAACGCGGAATTCGAACTCGGAATTTGAAATCCGGGACTCGGCACTGGGAATTCGGAATTTGGAACTCAGAACTCGGAATTCAGAATTCGGTATTCGGAACTTGATATTCGGAATTCGGAACTTGGAATTCGGAATTCGGAATTCGGAATTTGAAATTTGAAATTCTGGACTTGGAACTCGGAATTCGGAATTTGGAATTCGGAATTCGGAACTCGGAACTCGGAACTCGGAACTCGGAATTCGGAATTCGGAATTCAGAATTCAAAATTTGAAATTCTGGACTTGGAACTTGGAATTCGGACTCGGAATTCGGAATTCGGAATTCGGAAATTGGAATTTGGAATTTGGAATTTGAAATTTGAAATTTGAAATTCTGGACTCGAAACTCGGAATTTGGACTCGGAATTTGAAATTCGGGACTCGGAATTCGGAATTCGGAAATCGGAACTCAGAACTCGGAATTCGGAATTCAGAACTCGGAATTCAGAATTCGGAATTCGGAATTCAGAACTCAGACTCGGAACTCGGAACTCGGAATTCAGAATTCGGAATTCGGATCTCGGAACTCGGCATTCGGAATTCGGAACTTGATATTTGGAACTCGGAACTCGGAACTCGAAATTCGAAATTCGGAAATTGGAATTTGGAATTTGGAATTCAGAATTTGGAATTTGAAATTTGAAATTCTGGACTCGGAACTCGGAATTTGGAATTTGGAATTCATAATTTGGAATTCGGAATTCGGAACTCGGAATTCGAAATTCGGAACTCGGAATTCGGAATTCGGAATTCGGAATTCAGAACTCAGACTCGGAACTCGGAACTCGGAACTCGGAATTCAGAATTCCAAATTCGGATCTCAGAACTCGGAACTCGGAATTTGAAATTTGAAATTTGAAATTCTGGACTCGGAACTCAGAATTCGGACTCGGAATTTGAAATTCGGGACTCGGAATTTGAAATTCGGGACTCGGAATTCGGAATTCGGAACTTGATATGTGGAACTCGGAATTCGGAACTCGGAATTCAAAATTCGGAAATCAGAATTCAGAATTTGGAATTCGGAATTCGGAATTCGGAACTCGGTATTCATAATTTGGAATTCGGAATTCGGAATTCGAAACTCAGAATTCGGAATTCGGACGTCGGAACTCGGAACTTGATATTCGGAATTCGGCACTCGGAACTCGGAATTTGGAATTCGGAATTTGGAATTCAAAATTTGAAATTCAAAATTTGAAATTCGGAAATCGGAATTTGGAATTGTGGACTCGGAACTCGGAATTCGGACTCGGAATTTGAAATCCGGGACTCGGCACTGGGAATTCGGAATTTGGAACTCAGAACTCGGAATTCAGAATTCGGTATTCGGAACTTGATATTCGGAATTCGGAATTCGGAATTTGAAATTTGAAATTCTGGACTTGGAACTCGGAATTCGGAATTTGGAACTCGGAGTTCTGAATTCTGAATTCTGAATTCGGAACTTGATATTCGGAATTTGAAATTTGAAATTTGAAATTCTGGAATCGGAAGTCAGAATTCGAAACTCAGAATTCGGAATTTGGACGTCGGAACTCGGAACTTGATATTCGGAATTCGGCACTCGGAACTCGGAATTTGGAATTCGGGGCCCCGGAACTCGGAACTCGAAATTCGAAATTCGAAATTCAAAATTTGAAATTCAGAAATCAGAATTTGGAATTGTGGACTCGGAACTCGGAATTCGAACTCGGAATTTGAAATCCGGGACTCGGCACTGGGAATTCGGAATTTGGAACTCAGAACTCGGAATTCAGAATTCGGTATTCGGAACTTGATATTCGGAATTCGGAACTTGGAATTCGGAATTCTGAATTCGGAACTCGGAATTCGGAATTCGGAATTCGGAACTCCGAATTCCGAATTCCGAATTCCGAATTCCGAATTCAGAATTCAGAATTCAGAATTCCGAACTTGATATTCGGAATTTGAAATTTGAAATTTGAAATTGTGGACTCGGAACTCAGAATTTGGACTCGGAATTTGAAATTCGGAATTCGGAAATCGGAACTCAGAACTCGGAATTCAGAATTCAGAACTCGGAATTCAGAATTCGGAATTCGGAATTCAGAACTCAGACTCGGAACTCGGAACTCGGAACTCGGAACTCGGAACTCAGAATTCAGAATTCAGAATTCCGAATTCGGATCTCGGAACTCGGAACTCGGAATTCGGAATTTGAAATTTGAAATTTGAAATTCTGGACTCGGAACTCAGAATTCGGACCCGGAATTTGAAATTCGGGACTCGGAATTCGGAATTCGGAACTTGATATGTGGAATTCGGAATTCGGAATTCGGAATTCGGAATTCGGAATTCGGAATTCGGAATTCTGGACTCGGAACTCTGAATTCGGACTCGGAATTTGAAATCCGGGACTTGGCACTGGGAATTTGGAATTTGGAACTCAGAACTCGGAATTCAGAATTCGGTATTCGGAACTTGATATTCGGAATTTGAAATTTGAAATTTGAAATGGTGGACTCGGAACTCAGAATTTGGACTCGGAATTTGAAATTCGGGACTCGGAATTCGGAATTCGGAAATCGGAACTCAGAACTCGGAATTCAGAATTCAGAACTCGGAATTCAGAATTCGGAATTCGGAATTCGGAATTCGGAATTCAGAACTCAGACTCGGAACTCGGAACTCGGAACTCGGAACTCGGAATTCAGAATTCAGAATTCGGATCTCGGAACTCGGAACTCGGAATTCGGAATTTGAAATTTGAAATTTGAAATTCTGGACTCGGAACTCAGAATTCGGACTCGGAATTTGAAATTCGGGACTCGGAATTCGGAATTCGGAACGTGATATGTGGAATTCGGAATTCGGAATTCAGAACTCGGAACTCGGAATTCCGAATTCGGATCTCGGAACTCGGCATTTGGAATTCGGAATTCGGAATTTGAAATTTGAAATTCTGGTCTCGGAACTCAGAATTCGGACTCGGAATTTGAAATTCGGGAATCGGAAGTCGGAAGTCGGAATTCGGTATTCATAATTTGGAATTCGGAATTCGGAATTCGGAATTCGGAATTCGGAATTGTGGACTCGGAACTCGGAATTCGGACTCGGAATTTGAAATCCGGGACTCGGCACTGGGAATTTGGAATTTGGAACTCAGAACTCGGAATTCAGAATTCGGTATTCGGAACTTGATATTCGGAATTTGAAATTTGAAATTTGAAATGGTGGACTCGGAACTCGGAATTTGGAACTTGGAACTCGGAACTCGGAACTCGGAATGCGAAATTCGAAATTTGAAATTCAGAAATTGTAATTCGGAATTTGAAATTTGAAATTCTGGACTCGGAACTCAGAATTTGGACTCGGAATTTGAAATTCGGGACTCGGAATTCGGAATTCGGAAATCGGAACTCAGAACTCGGAATTCAGAATTCGGAATTCGGAATTCGGAATTCAGAACTCAGACTCGGAACTCGGAACTCGGAACTCGGAATTCAGAATTCCGAATTCGGATCTCGGAACTCAGAACTCGGAACTCGGAATTCGGAATTCGGAATTCGGAATTCGAAATTTGAAATTCTGGACTTGGAACTCGGAATTCGGAATTTGGAATTCGGAATTCGGAATTCGGAATACGGAACTCGGAATTCAGAATTCAAAATTTGAAATTCTGGACTTGGAACTTGGAATTCGGACTCGGAATTTGAAATTCGGGACTCGGAATTCGGAATTCAGAAATTGGAATTTCGAATTTGGAATTTGAAATTTGAAATTCTGGACTCGGAACTCGGAACTCGGAATTTGGAATTTGGAATTCAGAATTCGGAATTCGGAACTCAGAATTCGAAATTCGGAAATCAGAATTCGGAATTCGGAATTCAGAATTCAGAACTCGGAATTCCAAATTCGGAATTCAGAATTCAGAATTCAGAATTTGGAATTCGGAATTCGGAATTTGGAACTCAGAGTTCTGAATTCTGAATTCCGAATTCGGAACTTGATATTCGGAATTTGAAATTTGAAATTTGAAATTCTGGAATCGGAAGTCGGAATTCGAAACTCAGAATTCGGAATTCGGACGTCGGAACTCGGAACTTGATATTCGGAATTCGGCACTCGGAACTCGGAATTTGGAATTTGGAATTTGGAATTTGGAATTCGGAATTCGGGGCCCCGGAACTCGGAACTCGAAATTCGAAATTTGAAATTCAAAATTTGAAATTCAGAAATCAGAATTTGGAATTGTGGACTCGGAACTCGGAATTCGAACTCGGAATTTGAAATCCGGGACTCGGCACTGGGAATTCGGAATTTGGAACTCAGAACTCGGAATTCGGAATTCGGAATTCGGAACTCGGAATTCCGAATTCAGAATTCCGAACTTGATATTCGGAATTTGAAATTTGAAATTTGAAATTGTGGACTCGGAACTCAGAATTTGGACTCGGAATTTGAAATTCGGGACTCGGAATTCGGAATTCGGAATTCGGAAATCGGAACTCAGAACTCGGAATTCAGAATTCAGAACTCGGATCTCGGAACTCGGAACTCGGAATTCGGAATTTGAAATTTGAAATTTGAAATTCTGGACTCGGAACTCAGAATTCGGACCCGGAATTTGAAATTTGGGACTCGGAATTCGGAATTCGGAACTTGATATGTGGAATTCGGAATTCGGAATTCGGAATTCGGAATTCGGAATTCGGAATTCGGAATTGTGGACTCGGAACTCTGAATTCGGACTCGGAATTTGAAATCCGGGACTTGGCACTGGGAATTTGGAATTTGGAACTCAGAACTCGGAATTCAGAATTCGGTATTCGGAACTTGATATTCGGAATTTGAAATTTGAAATTTGAAATGGTGGACTCGGAACTCAGAATTTGGACTCGGAATTTGAAATTCGGGACTCGGAATTCGGAATTCGGAAATCGGAACTCAGAACTCGGAATTCAGAATTCAGAACTCGGAATTCAGAATTCGGAAATTGGAATTTGGAATTTGGAATTCGGAATTTGAAATTTGAAATTCTGGACTCGGAACTCGGAATTTGGAATTTGGAATTCAGAATTTGGAATTCGGAATTCGGAACTCAGAATTCGAAATTCGGAAATCAGAATTCAGAATTCGGAATTCGGAATTCGGAATTCAGAACTCGGAATTCCGAATTCGGAATTCAGAATTCAGAATTCAGAATTTGGAATTCGGAATTTGGAACTCGGAGTTCTGAATTCTGAATTCTGAATTCCGAATTCAGAACTTGATATTCGGAATTTGAAATTTGAAATTTGAAATTCTGGAATCGGAAGTCAGAATTCGAAACTCAGAATTCGGAATTCGGACGTCGGAACTCGGAACTTGATATTCGGAATTCGGCACTCGGAACTCGGAATTTGGAATTTGGAATTTGGAATTCGGAATTCGGGGCCCCGGAACTCGGAACTCGAAATTCGAAATTCGAAATTCAAAATTTGAAATTCAGAAATCAGAATTTGGAATTGTGGACTCGGAACGCGGAATTCGAACTCGGAATTTGAAATCCGGGACTCGGCACTGGGAATTCGGAATTTGGAACTCAGAACTCGGAATTCAGAATTCGGTATTCGGAACTTGATATTCGGAATTCGGAACTTGGAATTCGGAATTCGGAATTCGGAATTTGAAATTTGAAATTCTGGACTTGGAACTCGGAATTCGGAATTTGGAATTCGGAATTCGGAACTCGGAACTCGGAACTCGGAACTCGGAATTCGGAATTCGGAATTCAGAATTCAAAATTTGAAATTCTGGACTTGGAACTTGGAATTCAGACTCGGAATTCGGAATTCGGAATTCGGAAATTGGAATTTGGAATTTGGAATTTGAAATTTGAAATTTGAAATTCTGGACTCGAAACTCGGAATTTGGACTCGGAATTTGAAATTCGGGACTCGGAATTCGGAATTCGGAAATCGGAACTCAGAACTCGGAATTCGGAATTCAGAACTCGGAATTCAGAATTCGGAATTCGGAATTCAGAACTCAGACTCGGAACTCGGAACTCGGAATTCAGAATTCGGAATTCGGATCTCGGAACTCGGCATTCGGAATTCGGAACTTGATATTTGGAACTCGGAACTCGGAACTCGAAATTCGAAATTCGGAAATTGGAATTTGGAATTTGGAATTCAGAATTTGGAATTTGAAATTTGAAATTCTGGACTCGGAACTCGGAATTTGGAATTTGGAATTCATAATTTGGAATTCGGAATTCGGAACTCGGAATTCGAAATTCGGAACTCGGAATTCGGAATTCGGAATTCGGAATTCAGAACTCAGACTCGGAACTCGGAACTCGGAACTCGGAATTCAGAATTCCAAATTCGGATCTCAGAACTCGGAACTCGGAATTTGAAATTTGAAATTTGAAATTCTGGACTCGGAATTTGAAATTCGGGACTCGGAATTCGGAATTCGGAACTTGATATGTGGAACTCGGAATTCGGAACTCGGAATTCAAAATTCGGAAATCAGAATTCAGAATTTGGAATTCGGAATTCGGAATTCGGAACTCGGTATTCATAATTTGGAATTCGGAATTCGGAATTCGAAACTCAGAATTCGGAATTCGGACGTCGGAACTCGGAACTTGATATTCGGAATTCGGCACTCGGAACTCGGAATTTGGAATTCGGAATTTGGAATTCAAAATTTGAAATTCAAAATTTGAAATTCGGAAATCGGAATTTGGAATTGTGGACTCGGAACTCGGAATTCGGACTCGGAATTTGAAATCCGGGACTCGGCACTGGGAATTCGGAATTTGGAACTCAGAACTCGGAATTCAGAATTCGGTATTCGGAACTTGATATTCGGAATTCGGAATTCGGAATTTGAAATTTGAAATTCTGGACTTGGAACTCGGAATTCGGAATTTGGAACTCGGAGTTCTGAATTCTGAATTCCGAATTCGGAACTTGATATTCGGAATTTGAAATTTGAAATTTGAAATTCTGGAATCGGAAGTCAGAATTCGAAACTCAGAATTCGGAATTTGGACGTCGGAACTCGGAACTTGATATTCGGAATTCAGCACTCGGAACTCGGAATTTGGAATTTGGAATTCATAATTTGGAATTCGGAATTCGGAACTCGGAATTCGAAATTCGGAACTCGGAATTCGGAATTCGGAATTCGGAATTCAGAACTCAGACTCGGAACTCGGAACTCGGAACTCGGAATTCAGAATTCCAAATTCGGATCTCAGAACTCGGAACTCGGAATTTGAAATTTGAAATTTGAAATTCTGGACTCGGAATTTGAAATTCGGGACTCGGAATTCGGAATTCGGAACTTGATATGTGGAACTCGGAATTCGGAACTCGGAATTCAAAATTCGGAAATCAGAATTCAGAATTTGGAATTCGGAATTCGGAATTCGGAACTCGGTATTCATAATTTGGAATTCGGAATTCGGAATTCGAAACTCAGAATTCGGAATTCGGACGTCGGAACTCGGAACTTGATATTCGGAATTCGGCACTCGGAACTCGGAATTTGGAATTCGGAATTTGGAATTCAAAATTTGAAATTCAAAATTTGAAATTCGGAAATCGGAATTTGGAATTGTGGACTCGGAACTCGGAATTCGGACTCGGAATTTGAAATCCGGGACTCGGCACTGGGAATTCGGAATTTGGAACTCAGAACTCGGAATTCAGAATTCGGTATTCGGAACTTGATATTCGGAATTCGGAATTCGGAATTTGAAATTTGAAATTCTGGACTTGGAACTCGGAATTCGGAATTTGGAACTCGGAGTTCTGAATTCTGAATTCTGAATTCGGAACTTGATATTCGGAATTTGAAATTTGAAATTTGAAATTCTGGAATCGGAAGTCAGAATTCGAAACTCAGAATTCGGAATTTGGACGTCGGAACTCGGAACTTGATATTCGGAATTCGGCACTCGGAACTCGGAATTTGGAATTCGGGGCCCCGGAACTCGGAACTCGAAATTCGAAATTCGAAATTCAAAATTTGAAATTCAGAAATCAGAATTTGGAATTGTGGACTCGGAACTCGGAATTCGAACTCGGAATTTGAAATCCGGGACTCGGCACTGGGAATTCGGAATTTGGAACTCAGAACTCGGAATTCAGAATTCGGTATTCGGAACTTGATATTCGGAATTCGGAACTTGGAATTCGGAATTCTGAATTCGGAACTCGGAATTCGGAATTCGGAATTCGGAACTCCGAATTCCGAATTCCGAATTCCGAATTCAGAATTCAGAATTCAGAATTCAGAATTCAGAATTCCGAACTTGATATTCGGAATTTGAAATTTGAAATTTGAAATTGTGGACTCGGAACTCAGAGTTTGGACTCGGAATTTGAAATTCGGAATTCGGAAATCGGAACTCAGAACTCGGAATTCAGAATTCAGAACTCGGAATTCAGAATTCGGAATTCGGAATTCAGAACTCAGACTCGGAACTCGGAACTCGGAACTCGGAACTCGGAACTCAGAATTCCGAATTCCGAATTCGGATCTCGGAACTCGGAACTCGGAATTCGGAATTTGAAATTTGAAATTTGAAATTCTGGACTCGGAACTCAGAATTCGGACCCGGAATTTGAAATTCGGGACTCGGAATTCGGAATTCGGAACTTGATATGTGGAATTCGGAATTCGGAATTCGGAATTCGGAATTCGGAATTCGGAATTCGGAATTGTGGACTCGGAACTCGGAATTCGGACTCGGAATTTGAAATCCGGGACTTGGCACTGGGAATTTGGAATTTGGAACTCAGAACTCGGAATTCAGAATTCGGTATTCGGAACTTGATATTCGGAATTTGAAATTTGAAATTTGAAATGGTGGACTCGGAACTCAGAATTTGGACTCGGAATTTGAAATTCGGGACTCGGAATTCGGAATTCGGAAATCGGAACTCAGAACTCGGAATTCAGAATTCAGAACTCGGAATTCAGAATTCGGAATTCGGAATTCGGAATTCGGAATTCAGAACTCAGACTCGGAACTCGGAACTCGGAACTCGGAACTCGGAATTCAGAATTCAGAATTCGGATCTCGGAACTCGGAACTCGGAATTCGGAATTCGGAATTTGAAATTTGAAATTTGAAATTCTGGACTCGGAACTCAGAATTCGGACTCGGAATTTGAAATTCGGGACTCGGAATTCGGAATTCGGAACGTGATATGTGGAATTCGGAATTCGGAATTCAGAACTCGGAACTCGGAATTCCGAATTCGGATCTCGGAACTCGGCATTCGGAATTCGGAATTCGGAATTTGAAATTTGAAATTCTGGTCTCGGAACTCAGAATTCGGACTCGGAATTTGAAATTCGGGAATCGGAAGTCGGAAGTCGGAATTCGGTATTCATAATTTGGAATTCGGAATTCGGAATTCGGAATTCGGAATTCGGAATTGTGGACTCGGAACTCGGAATTCGGACTCGGAATTTGAAATCCGGGACTCGGCACTGGGAATTTGGAATTTGGAACTCAGAACTCGGAATTCAGAATTCGGTATTCGGAACTTGATATTCGGAATTTGAAATTTGAAATTTGAAATGGTGGACTCGGAACTCGGAATTTGGAACTTGGAACTCGGAACTCGGAACTCGGAATGCGAAATTCGAAATTTGAAATTCAGAAATTGTAATTCGGAATTTGAAATTTGAAATTCTGGACTCGGAACTCAGAATTTGGACTCGGAATTTGAAATTCGGGACTCGGAATTCGGAATTCGGAAATCGGAACTCAGAACTCGGAATTCAGAATTCGGAATTCGGAATTCGGAATTCAGAACTCAGACTCGGAACTCGGAACTCGGAACTCGGAATTCAGAATTCCGAATTGGGATCTCGGAACTCAGAACTCGGAACTCGGAATTCGGAATTCGGAATTCGGAATTCGAAATTTGAAATTCTGGACTTGGAACTCGGAATTCGGAATTTGGAATTCGGAATTCGGAATTCGGAATACGGAACTCGGAATTCAGAATTCAAAATTTGAAATTCTGGACTTGGAACTTGGAATTCGGACTCGGAATTTGAAATTCGGGACTCGGAATTCGGAATTCAGAAATTGGAATTTCGAATTTGGAATTTGAAATTTGAAATTCTGGACTCGGAACTCGGAACTCGGAATTTGGAATTTGGAATTCAGAATTCGGAATTCGGAACTCAGAATTCGAAATTCGGATCTCAGAACTCGGAACTCGGAATTTGAAATTTGAAATTTGAAATTCTGGACTCGGAATTTGAAATTCGGGACTCGGAATTCGGAATTCGGAACTTGATATGTGGAACTCGGAATTCGGAACTCGGAATTCAAAATTCGGAAATCAGAATTCAGAATTTGGAATTCGGAATTCGGAATTCGGAACTCGGTATTCATAATTTGGAATTCGGAATTCGGAATTCGAAACTCAGAATTCGGAATTCGGACGTCGGAACTCGGAACTTGATATTCGGAATTCGGCACTCGGAACTCGGAATTTGGAATTCGGAATTTGGAATTCAAAATTTGAAATTCAAAATTTGAAATTCGGAAATCGGAATTTGGAATTGTGGACTCGGAACTCGGAATTCGGACTCGGAATTTGAAATCCGGGACTCGGCACTGGGAATTCGGAATTTGGAACTCAGAACTCGGAATTCAGAATTCGGTATTCGGAACTTGATATTCGGAATTCGGAATTCGGAATTTGAAATTTGAAATTCTGGACTTGGAACTCGGAATTCGGAATTTGGAACTCGGAGTTCTGAATTCTGAATTCTGAATTCGGAACTTGATATTCGGAATTTGAAATTTGAAATTTGAAATTCTGGAATCGGAAGTCAGAATTCGAAACTCAGAATTCGGAATTTGGACGTCGGAACTCGGAACTTGATATTCGGAATTCGGCACTCGGAACTCGGAATTTGGAATTCGGGGCCCCGGAACTCGGAACTCGAAATTCGAAATTCGAAATTCAAAATTTGAAATTCAGAAATCAGAATTTGGAATTGTGGACTCGGAACTCGGAATTCGAACTCGGAATTTGAAATCCGGGACTCGGCACTGGGAATTCGGAATTTGGAACTCAGAACTCGGAATTCAGAATTCGGTATTCGGAACTTGATATTCGGAATTCGGAACTTGGAATTCGGAATTCTGAATTCGGAACTCCGAATTCCGAATTCCGAATTCCGAATTCAGAATTCAGAATTCAGAATTCAGAATTCAGAATTCTGAACTTGATATTCGGAATTTGAAATTTGAAATTTGAAATTGTGGACTCGGAACTCAGAATTTGGACTCGGAATTTGAAATTCGGAATTCGGAAATCGGAACTCAGAACTCGGAATTCAGAATTCAGAACTCGGAATTCAGAATTCGGAATTCGGAATTCAGAACTCAGACTCGGAACTCGGAACTCGGAACTCGGAACTCGGAACTCAGAATTCAGAATTCCGAATTCGGATCTCGGAACTCGGAACTCGGAATTCGGAATTTGAAATTTGAAATTTGAAATTCTGGACTCGGAACTCAGAATTCGGACCCGGAATTTGAAATTTGGGACTCGGAATTCGGAATTCGGAACTTGATATGTGGAATTCGGAATTCGGAATTCGGAATTCGGAATTCGGAATTCGGAATTCGGAATTGTGGACTCGGAACTCGGAATTCGGACTCGGAATTTGAAATCCGGGACTCGGCACTGGGAATTTGGAATTTGGAACTCAGAACTCGGAATTCAGAATTCGGTATTCGGAACTTGATATTCGGAATTTGAAATTTGAAATTTGAAATGGTGGACTCGGAACTCGGAATTTGGAACTTGGAACTCGGAACTCGGAACTCGGAATGCGAAATTCGAAATTTGAAATTCAGAAATTGTAATTCGGAATTTGAAATTTGAAATTCTGGACTCGGAACTCAGAATTTGGACTCGGAATTTGAAATTCGGGACTCGGAATTCGGAATTCGGAAATCGGAACTCAGAACTCGGAATTCAGAATTCGGAATTCGGAATTCGGAATTCAGAACTCAGACTCGGAACTCGGAACTCGGAACTCGGAATTCAGAATTCCGAATTGGGATCTCGGAACTCAGAACTCGGAACTCGGAATTCGGAATTCGGAATTCGGAATTCGCAATTTGAAATTCTGGACTTGGAACTCGGAATTCGGAATTTGGAATTCGGAATTCGGAATTCGGAATACGGAACTCGGAATTCAGAATTCAAAATTTGAAATTCTGGACTTGGAACTTGGAATTCGGACTCGGAATTTGAAATTCGGGACTCGGAATTCGGAATTCAGAAATTGGAATTTCGAATTTGGAATTTGAAATTTGAAATTCTGGACTCGGAACTCGGAACTCGGAATTTGGAATTTGGAATTCAGAATTCGGAATTCGGAACTCAGAATTCGAAATTCGGATCTCAGAACTCGGAACTCGGAATTTGAAATTTGAAATTTGAAATTCTGGACTCGGAATTTGAAATTCGGGACTCGGAATTCGGAATTCGGAACTTGATATGTGGAACTCGGAATTCGGAACTCGGAATTCAAAATTCGGAAATCAGAATTCAGAATTTGGAATTCGGAATTCGGAATTCGGAACTCGGTATTCATAATTTGGAATTCGGAATTCGGAATTCGAAACTCAGAATTCGGAATTCGGATGTCGGAACTCGGAACTTGATATTCGGAATTCGGCACTCGGAACTCGGAATTTGGAATTCGGAATTTGGAATTCAAAATTTGAAATTCAAAATTTGAAATTCGGAAATTGGAATTTGGAATTGTGGACTCGGAACTCGGAATTCGGACTCGGAATTTGAAATCCGGGACTCGGCACTGGGAATTCGGAATTTGGAACTCAGAACTCGGAATTCAGAATTCGGTATTCGGAACTTGATATTCGGAATTCGGAATTCGGAATTTGAAATTTGAAATTCTGGACTTGGAACTCGGAATTCGGAATTTGGAACTCGGAGTTCTGAATTCTGAATTCTGAATTCGGAACTTGATATTCGGAATTTGAAATTTGAAATTTGAAATTCTGGAATCGGAAGTCAGAATTCGAAACTCAGAATTCGGAATTTGGACGTCGGAACTCGGAACTTGATATTCGGAATTCGGCACTCGGAACTCGGAATTTGGAATTCGGGGCCCCGGAACTCGGAACTCGAAATTCGAAATTCGAAATTCAAAATTTGAAATTCAGAAATCAGAATTTGGAATTGTGGACTCGGAACTCGGAATTCGAACTCGGAATTTGAAATCCGGGACTCGGCACTGGGAATTCGGAATTTGGAACTCAGAACTCGGAATTCAGAATTCGGTATTCGGAACTTGATATTCGGAATTCGGAACTTGGAATTCGGAATTCTGAATTCGGAACTCGGAATTCGGAATTCGGAATTCGGAACTCCGAATTCCGAATTCCGAATTCCGAATTCAGAATTCAGAATTCAGAATTCAGAATTCAGAATTCCGAACTTGATATTCGGAATTTGAAATTTGAAATTTGAAATTGTGGACTCGGAACTCAGAATTTGGACTCGGAATTTGAAATTCGGAATTCGGAAATCGGAACTCAGAACTCGGAATTCAGAATTCAGAACTCGGAATTCAGAATTCGGAATTCGGAATTCAGAACTCAGACTCGGAACTCGGAACTCGGAACTCGGAACTCGGAACTCAGAATTCAGAATTCAGAATTCGGATCTCGGAACTCGGAACTCGGAATTCGGAATTTGAAATTTGAAATTTGAAATTCTGGACTCGGAACTCAGAATTCGGACCCGGAATTTGAAATTTGGGACTCGGAATTCGGAATTCGGAACTTGATATGTGGAATTCGGAATTCGGAATTCGGAATTCGGAATTCGGAATTCGGAATTCGGAATTGTGGACTCGGAACTCGGAATTCGGACTCGGAATTTGAAATCCGGGACTTGGCACTGGGAATTTGGAATTTGGAACTCAGAACTCGGAATTCAGAATTCGGTATTCGGAACTTGATATTCGGAATTTGAAATTTGAAATTTGAAATGGTGGACTCGGAACTCAGAATTTGGACTCGGAATTTGAAATTCGGGACTCGGAATTCGGAATTTGGAAATCGGAACTCAGAACTCGGAATTCAGAATTCAGAACTCGGAATTCAGAATTCGGAATTCGGAATTCGGAATTCGGAATTCAGAACTCAGACTCGGAACTCGGAACTCGGAACTCGGAACTCGGAATTCAGAATTCAGAATTCGGATCTCGGAACTCGGAACTCGGAATTCGGAATTCGGAATTTGAAATTTGAAATTTGAAATTCTGGACTCGGAACTCAGAATTCGGACTCGGAATTTGAAATTCGGGACTCGGAATTCGGAATTCGGAACGTGATATGTGGAATTCGGAATTCGGAATTCAGAACTCGGAACTCGGAATTCCGAATTCGGATCTCGGAACTCGGCATTCGGAATTCGGAATTCGGAATTTGAAATTTGAAATTCTGGTCTCGGAACTCAGAATTCGGACTCGGAATTTGAAATTCGGGAATCGGAAGTCGGAAGTCGGAATTCGGTATTCATAATTTGGAATTCGGAATTCGGAATTCGGAATTCGGAATTCGGAATTGTGGACTCGGAACTCGGAATTCGGACTCGGAATTTGAAATCCGGGACTCGGCACTGGGAATTTGGAATTTGGAACTCAGAACTCGGAATTCAGAATTCGGTATTCGGAACTTGATATTCGGAATTTGAAATTTGAAATTTGAAATGGTGGACTCGGAACTCGGAATTTGGAACTTGGAACTCGGAACTCGGAACTCGGAATGCGAAATTCGAAATTTGAAATTCAGAAATTGTAATTCGGAATTTGAAATTTGAAATTCTGGACTCGGAACTCAGAATTTGGACTCGGAATTTGAAATTCGGGACTCGGAATTCGGAATTCGGAAATCGGAAATCGGAACTCAGAACTCGGAATTCAGAATTCGGAATTCGGAATTCGGAATTCAGAACTCAGACTCGGAACTCGGAACTCGGAACTCGGAATTCAGAATTCCGAATTGGGATCTCGGAACTCAGAACTCGGAACTCGGAATTCGGAATTCGGAATTCGGAATTCGAAATTTGAAATTCTGGACTTGGAACTCGGAATTCGGAATTTGGAATTCGGAATTCGGAATTCGGAATACGGAACTCGGAATTCAGAATTCAAAATTTGAAATTCTGGACTTGGAACTTGGAATTCGGACTCGGAATTTGAAATTCGGGACTCGGAATTCGGAATTCAGAAATTGGAATTTCGAATTTGGAATTTGAAATTTGAAATTCTGGACTCGGAACTCGGAACTCGGAATTTGGAATTTGGAATTCAGAATTCGGAATTCGGAACTCAGAATTCGAAATTCGGAAATCAGAATTCGGAATTCGGAATTCAGAATTCAGAACTCGGAATTCCAAATTCGGAATTCAGAATTCAGAATTCAGAATTTGGAATTCGGAATTCGGAATTTGGAACTCAGAGTTCTGAATTCTGAATTCCGAATTCGGAACTTGATATTCGGAATTTGAAATTTGAAATTTGAAATTCTGGAATCGGAAGTCGGAATTCGAAACTCAGAATTCGGAATTCGGACGTCGGAACTCGGAACTTGATATTCGGAATTCGGCACTCGGAACTCGGAATTTGGAATTTGGAATTTGGAATTTGGAATTCGGAATTCGGGGCCCCGGAACTCGGAACTCGAAATTCGAAATTTGAAATTCAAAATTTGAAATTCAGAAATCAGAATTTGGAATTGTGGACTCGGAACTCGGAATTCGAACTCGGAATTTGAAATCCGGGACTCGGCACTGGGAATTCGGAATTTGGAACTCAGAACTCGGAATTCGGAATTCGGAATTCGGAACTCGGAATTCCGAATTCAGAATTCCGAACTTGATATTCGGAATTTGAAATTTGAAATTTGAAATTGTGGACTCGGAACTCAGAATTTGGACTCGGAATTTGAAATTCGGGACTCGGAATTCGGAATTCGGAATTCGGAAATCGGAACTCAGAACTCGGAATTCAGAATTCAGAACTCGGATCTCGGAACTCGGAACTCGGAATTCGGAATTTGAAATTTGAAATTTGAAATTCTGGACTCGGAACTCAGAATTCGGACCCGGAATTTGAAATTTGGGACTCGGAATTCGGAATTCGGAACTTGATATGTGGAATTCGGAATTCGGAATTCGGAATTCGGAATTCGGAATTCGGAATTCGGAATTGTGGACTCGGAACTCGGAATTCGGACTCGGAATTTGAAATCCGGGACTTGGCACTGGGAATTTGGAATTTGGAACTCAGAACTCGGAATTCAGAATTCGGTATTCGGAACTTGATATTCGGAATTTGAAATTTGAAATTTGAAATGGTGGACTCGGAACTCAGAATTTGGACTCGGAATTTGAAATTCGGGACTCGGAATTCGGAATTCGGAAATCGGAACTCAGAACTCGGAATTCAGAATTCAGAACTCGGAATTCAGAATTCGGAAATTGGAATTTGGAATTTGGAATTCGGAATTTGAAATTTGAAATTCTGGACTCGGAACTCGGAATTTGGAATTTGGAATTCAGAATTTGGAATTCGGAATTCGGAACTCAGAATTCGAAATTCGGAAATCAGAATTCAGAATTCGGAATTCGGAATTCGGAATTCAGAACTCGGAATTCCGAATTCGGAATTCAGAATTCAGAATTCAGAATTTGGAATTCGGAATTTGGAACTCGGTGTTCTGAATTCTGAATTCTGAATTCCGAATTCAGAACTTGATATTCGGAATTTGAAATTTGAAATTTGAAATTCTGGAATCGGAAGTCAGAATTCGAAACTCAGAATTCGGAATTCGGACGTCGGAACTCGGAACTTGATATTCGGAATTCGGCACTCGGAACTCGGAATTTGGAATTTGGAATTTGGAATTCGGAATTCGGGGCCCCGGAACTCGGAACTCGAAATTCGAAATTCGAAATTCAAAATTTGAAATTCAGAAATCAGAATTTGGAATTGTGGACTCGGAACGCGGAATTCGAACTCGGAATTTGAAATCCGGGACTCGGCACTGGGAATTCGGAATTTGGAACTCAGAACTCGGAATTCAGAATTCGGTATTCGGAACTTGATATTCGGAATTCGGAACTTGGAATTCGGAATTCGGAATTCGGAATTTGAAATTTGAAATTCTGGACTTGGAACTCGGAATTCGGAATTTGGAATTCGGAATTCGGAATTCGGAACTCGGAACTCGGAACTCGGAACTCGGAATTCGGAATTCGGAATTCAGAATTCAAAATTTGAAATTCTGGACTTGGAACTTGGAATTCAGACTCGGAATTCGGAATTCGGAATTCGGAAATTGGAATTTGGAATTTGGAATTTGAAATTTGAAATTTGAAATTCTGGACTCGAAACTCGGAATTTGGACTCGGAATTTGAAATTCGGGACTCGGAATTCGGAATTCGGAAATTGGAACTCAGAACTCGGAATTCGGAATTCAGAACTCGGAATTCAGAATTCGGAATTCGGAATTCAGAACTCAGACTCGGAACTCGGAACTCGGAATTCAGAATTCGGAATTCGGATCTCGGAACTCGGCATTCGGAATTCGGAACTTGATATTTGGAACTCGGAACTCGGAACTCGAAATTCGAAATTCGGAAATTGGAATTTGGAATTTGGAATTCAGAATTTGGAATTTGAAATTTGAAATTCTGGACTCGGAACTCGGAATTTGGAATTTGGAATTCATAATTTGGAATTCGGAATTCGGAACTCGGAATTCGAAATTCGGAACTCGGAATTCGGAATTCGGAATTCGGAATTCAGAACTCAGACTCGGAACTCGGAACTCGGAACTCGGAATTCAGAATTCCAAATTCGGATCTCAGAACTCGGAACTCGGAATTTGAAATTTGAAATTTGAAATTCTGGACTCGGAACTCAGAATTCGGACTCGGAATTTGAAATTCGGAACTCGGAATTTGAAATTCGGGACTCGGAATTCGGAATTCGGAACTTGATATGTGGAACTCGGAATTCGGAACTCGGAATTCAAAATTCGGAAATCAGAATTCAGAATTTGGAATTCGGAATTCGGAATTCGGAACTCGGTATTCATAATTTGGAATTCGGAATTCGGAATTCGAAACTCAGAATTCGGAATTCGGACGTCGGAACTCGGAACTTGATATTCGGAATTCGGCACTCGGAACTCGGAATTTGGAATTCGGAATTTGGAATTCAAAATTTGAAATTCAAAATTTGAAATTCGGAAATCGGAATTTGGAATTGTGGACTCGGAACTCGGAATTCGGACTCGGAATTTGAAATCCGGGACTCGGCACTGGGAATTCGGAATTTGGAACTCAGAACTCGGAATTCAGAATTCGGTATTCGGAACTTGATATTCGGAATTCGGAATTCGGAATTTGAAATTTGAAATTCTGGACTTGGAACTCGGAATTCGGAATTTGGAACTCGGAGTTCTGAATTCTGAATTCTGAATTCGGAACTTGATATTCGGAATTTGAAATTTGAAATTTGAAATTCTGGAATCGGAAGTCAGAATTCGAAACTCAGAATTCGGAATTTGGACGTCGGAACTCGGAACTTGATATTCGGAATTCGGCACTCGGAACTCGGAATTTGGAATTCGGGGCCCCGGAACTCGGAACTCGAAATTCGAAATTCGAAATTCAAAATTTGAAATTCAGAAATCAGAATTTGGAATTGTGGACTCGGAACTCGGAATTCGAACTCGGAATTTGAAATCCGGGACTCGGCACTGGGAATTCGGAATTTGGAACTCAGAACTCGGAATTCAGAATTCGGTATTCGGAACTTGATATTCGGAATTCGGAACTTGGAATTCGGAATTCTGAATTCGGAACTCGGAATTCGGAATTCGGAATTCGGAACTCCGAATTCCGAATTCCGAATTCCGAATTCCGAATTCAGAATTCAGAATTCAGAATTCAGAATTCCGAATTCCGAACTTGATATTCGGAATTTGAAATTTGAAATTTGAAATTGTGGACTCGGAACTCAGAATTTGGACTCGGAATTTGAAATTCGGGACTCGGAATTCGGAATTCGGAATTCGGAAATCGGAACTCAGAACTCGGAATTCAGAATTCAGAACTCGGAATTCAGAATTCGGAATTCGGAATTCAGAACTCAGACTCGGAACTCGGAACTCGGAACTCGGAACTCGGAACTCGGAATTCAGAATTCCAAATTCGGATCTCGGAACTCGGAACTCGGAATTCGGAATTTGAAATTTGAAATTTGAAATTCTGGACTCGGAACTCAGAATTCGGACCCGGAATTTGAAATTCGGGACTCGGAATTCGGAATTCGGTACTTGATATGTGGAATTCGGAATTCGGAATTCGGAATTCGGAATTCGGAATTCGGAATTCGGAATTCGGAATTGTGGACTCGGAACTCGGAATTCGGACTCGGAATTTGAAATCCGGGACTTGGCACTGGGAATTTGGAATTTGGAACTCAGAACTCGGAATTCAGAATTCGGTATTCGGAACTTGATATTCGGAATTTGAAATTTGAAATTTGAAATGGTGGACTCGGAACTCAGAATTTGGACTCGGAATTTGAAATTCGGGACTCGGAATTCGGAATTCGGAAATCGGAACTCAGAACTCGGAATTCAGAATTCAGAACTCGGAATTCAGAATTCGGAATTCGGAATTCGGAATTCGGAATTCAGAACTCAGACTCGGAACTCGGAACTCGGAACTCGGAACTCGGAATTCAGAATTCAGAATTCGGATCTCGGAACTCGGAACTCGGAATTCGGAATTTGAAATTTGAAATTTGAAATTCTGGACTCGGAACTCAGAATTCGGACTCGGAATTTGAAATTCGGGACTCGGAATTCGGAATTCGGAACGTGATATGTGGAATTCGGAATTCGGAATTCAGAACTCGGAACTCGGAATTCCGAATTCGGATCTCGGAACTCGGCATTCGGAATTCGGAATTCGGAATTTGAAATTTGAAATTCTGGTCTCGGAACTCAGAATTCGGACTCGGAATTTGAAATTCGGGAATCGGAAGTCGGAAGTCGGAATTCGGTATTCATAATTTGGAATTCGGAATTCGGAATTCGGAATTCGGAATTCGGAATTGTGGACTCGGAACTCGGAATTCGGACTCGGAATTTGAAATCCGGGACTCGGCACTGGGAATTTGGAATTTGGAACTCAGAACTCGGAATTCAGAATTCGGTATTCGGAACTTGATATTCGGAATTTGAAATTTGAAATTTGAAATGGTGGACTCGGAACTCGGAATTTGGAACTTGGAACTCGGAACTCGGAACTCGGAATGCGAAATTCGAAATTTGAAATTCAGAAATTGTAATTCGGAATTTGAAATTTGAAATTCTGGACTCGGAACTCAGAATTTGGACTCGGAATTTGAAATTCGGGACTCGGAATTCGGAATTCGGAAATCGGAACTCAGAACTCGGAATTCAGAATTCGGAATTCGGAATTCGGAATTCAGAACTCAGACTCGGAACTCGGAACTCGGAACTCGGAATTCAGAATTCCGAATTCGGATCTCGGAACTCAGAACTCGGAACTCGGAATTCGGAATTCGGAATTCGGAATTCGAAATTTGAAATTCTGGACTTGGAACTCGGAATTCGGAATTCGGAATTCGGAATTCGGAATTCGGAATACGGAACTCGGAATTCAGAATTCAAAATTTGAAATTCTGGACTTGGAACTTGGAATTCGGACTCGGAATTTGAAATTCGGGACTCAGAATTCGGAATTCAGAAATTGGAATTTCGAATTTGGAATTTGAAATTTGAAATTCTGGACTCGGAACTCGGAACTCGGAATTTGGAATTTGGAATTCAGAATTCGGAATTCGGAACTCAGAATTCGAAATTCGGAAATCAGAATTCGGAATTCGGAATTCGGAATTCAGAACTCGGAATTCCGAATTCGGAATTCAGAATTCAGAATTCAGAATTTGGAATTCGGAATTCGGAATTTGGAACTCAGAGTTCTGAATTCTGAATTCCGAATTCGGAACTTGATATTCGGAATTTGAAATTTGAAATTTGAAATTCTGGAATCGGAAGTCGGAATTCGAAACTCAGAATTCTGAATTCGGACGTCGGAACTCGGAACTTGATATTCGGAATTCGGCACTCGGAACTCGGAATTTGGAATTTGGAATTTGGAATTTGGAATTCGGAATTCGGGGCCCCGGAACTCGGAACTCGAAATTCGAAATTTGAAATTCAAAATTTGAAATTCAGAAATCAGAATTTGGAATTGTGGACTCGGAACTCGGAATTCGAACTCGGAATTTGAAATCCGGGACTCGGCACTGGGAATTCGGAATTTGGAACTCAGAACTCGGAATTCGGAATTCGGAATTCGGAACTCGGAATTTGAAATCCGGGACTCGGCACTGGGAATTTGGAATTTGGAACTCAGAACTCGGAATTCAGAATTCGGTATTCGGAACTTGATATTCGGAATTTGAAATTTGAAATTTGAAATGGTGGACTCGGAACTCGGAATTTGGAACTTGGAACTCGGAACTCGGAACTCGGAATGCGAAATTCGAAATTTGAAATTCAGAAATTGTAATTCGGAATTTGAAATTTGAAATTCTGGACTCGGAACTCAGAATTTGGACTCGGAATTTGAAATTCGGGACTCGGAATTCGGAATTCGGAAATCGGAACTCAGAACTCGGAATTCAGAATTCGGAATTCGGAATTCGGAATTCAGAACTCAGACTCGGAACTCGGAACTCGGAACTCGGAATTCAGAATTCCGAATTCGGATCTCGGAACTCAGAACTCGGAACTCGGAATTCGGAATTCGGAATTCGGAATTCGAAATTTGAAATTCTGGACTTGGAACTCGGAATTCGGAATTCGGAATTCGGAATTCGGAATTCGGAATACGGAACTCGGAATTCAGAATTCAAAATTTGAAATTCTGGACTTGGAACTTGGAATTCGGACTCGGAATTTGAAATTCGGGACTCAGAATTCGGAATTCAGAAATTGGAATTTCGAATTTGGAATTTGAAATTTGAAATTCTGGACTCGGAACTCGGAACTCGGAATTTGGAATTTGGAATTCAGAATTCGGAATTCGGAACTCAGAATTCGAAATTCGGAAATCAGAATTCGGAATTCGGAATTCGGAATTCAGAACTCGGAATTCCGAATTCGGAATTCAGAATTCAGAATTCAGAATTTGGAATTCGGAATTCGGAATTTGGAACTCAGAGTTCTGAATTCTGAATTCCGAATTCGGAACTTGATATTCGGAATTTGAAATTTGAAATTTGAAATTCTGGAATCGGAAGTCGGAATTCGAAACTCAGAATTCTGAATTCGGACGTCGGAACTCGGAACTTGATATTCGGAATTCGGCACTCGGAACTCGGAATTTGGAATTTGGAATTTGGAATTTGGAATTCGGAATTCGGGGCCCCGGAACTCGGAACTCGAAATTCGAAATTTGAAATTCAAAATTTGAAATTCAGAAATCAGAATTTGGAATTGTGGACTCGGAACTCGGAATTCGAACTCGGAATTTGAAATCCGGGACTCGGCACTGGGAATTCGGAATTTGGAACTCAGAACTCGGAATTCGGAATTCGGAATTCGGAACTCGGAATTCCGAATTCAGAATTCCGAACTTGATATTCGGAATTTGAAATTTGAAATTTGAAATTGTGGACTCGGAACTCAGAATTTGGACTCGGAATTTGAAATTCGGGACTCGGAATTCGGAATTCGGAAATCGGAACTCAGAACTCGGAATTCAGAATTCAGAACTCGGAATTCAGAATTCGGAATTCGGAATTCGGAATTCGGAATTCAGAACTCAGACTCGGAACTCGGAACTCGGAACTCGGAATTCAGAATTCAGAATTCGGATCTCGGAACTCGGAACTCGGAACTCGGAATTCGGAATTTGAAATTTGAAATTTGAAATTCTGGACTCGGAACTCAGAATTCGGACTCGGAATTTGAAATTCGGGACTCGGAATTCGGAATTCGGAACGTGATATGTGGAATTCGGAATTCGGAATTCAGAACTCGGAACTCGGAATTCCGAATTCGGATCTCGGAACTCGGCATTCGGAATTCGGAATTCGGAATTTGAAATTTGAAATTCTGGTCTCGGAACTCAGAATTCGGACTCGGAATTTGAAATTCGGGAATCGGAAGTCGGAAGTCGGAATTCGGTATTCATAATTTGGAATTCGGAATTCGGAATTCGGAATTCGGAATTGTGGACTCGGAACTCGGAATTCGGACTCGGAATTTGAAATCCGGGACTCGGCACTGGGAATTTGGAATTTGGAACTCAGAACTCGGAATTCAGAATTCGGTATTCGGAACTTGATATTCGGAATTTGAAATTTGAAATTTGAAATGGTGGACTCGGAACTCGGAATTTGGACTCGGAATTTGAAATTCGGGACTCGGAATTCGGAATTCGGAAATTGGAACTCAGAACTCGGAATTCGGAATTCAGAACTCGGAATTCAGAATTCGGAATTCGGAATTCAGAACTCAGACTCGGAACTCGGAACTCGGAATTCAGAATTCGGAATTCGGATCTCGGAACTCGGCATTCGGAATTCGGAACTTGATATTTGGAATTTGAAATTTGAAATTTGAAATTCTGGAATCGGAAGTCAGAATTCGAAACTCAGAATTCGGAATTTGGACGTCGGAACTCGGAACTTGATATTCGGAATTCGGCACTCGGAACTCGGAATTTGGAATTTGAAATTTGAAATTTGAAATTCTGGACTCGGAACTCAGAATTCGGACTCGGAATTTGAAATTCGGGACTCGGAATTTGAAATTCGGGACTCGGAATTCGGAATTCGGAACTTGATATGTGGAACTCGGAATTCGGAACTCGGAATTCAAAATTCGGAAATCAGAATTCAGAATTTGGAATTCGGAATTCGGAATTCGGAACTCGGTATTCATAATTTGGAATTCGGAATTCGGAATTCGAAACTCAGAATTCGGAATTCGGACGTCGGAACTCGGAACTTGATATTCGGAATTCGGCACTCGGAACTCGGAATTTGGAATTCGGAATTTGGAATTCAAAATTTGAAATTCAAAATTTGAAATTCGGAAATCGGAATTTGGAATTGTGGACTCGGAACTCGGAATTCGGACTCGGAATTTGAAATCCGGGACTCGGCACTGGGAATTCGGAATTTGGAACTCAGAACTCGGAATTCAGAATTCGGTATTCGGAACTTGATATTCAGAATTCGGAATTCGGAATTTGAAATTTGAAATTCTGGACTTGGAACTCGGAATTCGGAATTTGGAACTCGGAGTTCTGAATTCTGAATTCTGAATTCGGAACTTGATATTCGGAATTTGAAATTTGAAATTTGAAATTCTGGAATCGGAAGTCAGAATTCGAAACTCAGAATTCGGAATTTGGACGTCGGAACTCGGAACTTGATATTCGGAATTCGGCACTCGGAACTCGGAATTTGGAATTCGGGGCCCCGGAACTCGGAACTCGAAATTCGAAATTCGAAATTCAAAATTTGAAATTCAGAAATCAGAATTTGGAATTGTGGACTCGGAACTCGGAATTCGAACTCGGAATTTGAAATCCGGGACTCGGCACTGGGAATTCGGAATTTGGAACTCAGAACTCGGAATTCAGAATTCGGTATTCGGAACTTGATATTCGGAATTCGGAACTTGGAATTCGGAATTCTGAATTCGGAACTCGGAATTCGGAATTCGGAATTCGGAACTCCGAATTCCGAATTCCGAATTCCGAATTCCGAATTCAGAATTCAGAATTCAGAATTCCGAATTCCGAACTTGATATTCGGAATTTGAAATTTGAAATTTGAAATTGTGGACTCGGAACTCAGAATTTGGACTCGGAATTTGAAATTCGGGACTCGGAATTCGGAATTCGGAATTCGGAAATCGGAACTCAGAACTCGGAATTCAGAATTCAGAACTCGGAATTCAGAATTCGGAATTCGGAATTCAGAACTCAGACTCGGAACTCGGAACTCGGAACTCGGAACTCGGAACTCGGAATTCAGAATTCCGAATTCGGATCTCGGAACTCGGAACTCGGAATTCGGAATTTGAAATTTGAAATTTGAAATTCTGGACTCGGAACTCAGAATTCGGACCCGGAATTTGAAATTCGGGACTCGGAATTCGGAATTCGGAACTTGATATGTGGAATTCGGAATTCGGAATTCGGAATTCGGAATTCGGAATTCGGAATTCGGAATTGTGGACTCGGAACTCGGAATTCGGACTCGGAATTTGAAATCCGGGACTCGGCACTGGGAATTTGGAATTTGGAACTCAGAACTCGGAATTCAGAATTCGGTATTCGGAACTTGATATTCGGAATTTGAAATTTGAAATTTGAAATGGTGGACTCGGAACTCGGAATTTGGAACTTGGAACTCGGAACTCGGAACTCGGAATGCGAAATTCGAAATTTGAAATTCAGAAATTGTAATTCGGAATTTGAAATTTGAAATTCTGGACTCGGAACTCAGAATTTGGACTCGGAATTTGAAATTCGGGACTCGGAATTCGGAATTCGGAAATCGGAACTCAGAACTCGGAATTCAGAATTCGGAATTCGGAATTCGGAATTCAGAACTCAGACTCGGAACTCGGAACTCGGAACTCGGAATTCAGAATTCCGAATTCGGATCTCGGAACTCAGAACTCGGAACTCGGAATTCGGAATTCGGAATTCGGAATTCGAAATTTGAAATTCTGGACTTGGAACTCGGAATTCGGAATTCGGAATTCGGAATTCGGAATTCGGAATTCGGAATACGGAACTCGGAATTCAGAATTCAAAATTTGAAATTCTGGACTTGGAACTTGGAATTCGGACTCGGAATTTGAAATTCGGGACTCAGAATTCGGAATTCAGAAATTGGAATTTCGAATTTGGAATTTGAAATTTGAAATTCTGGACTCGGAACTCGGAACTCGGAATTTGGAATTTGGAATTCAGAATTCGGAATTCGGAACTCAGAATTCGAAATTCGGAAATCAGAATTCGGAATTCGGAATTCGGAATTCAGAACTCGGAATTCCGAATTCGGAATTCAGAATTCAGAATTCAGAATTTGGAATTCGGAATTCGGAATTTGGAACTCAGAGTTCTGAATTCTGAATTCCGAATTCGGAACTTGATATTCGGAATTTGAAATTTGAAATTTGAAATTCTGGAATCGGAAGTCGGAATTCGAAACTCAGAATTCTGAATTCGGACGTCGGAACTCGGAACTTGATATTCGGAATTCGGCACTCGGAACTCGGAATTTGGAATTTGGAATTTGGAATTTGGAATTCGGAATTCGGGGCCCCGGAACTCGGAACTCGAAATTCGAAATTTGAAATTCAAAATTTGAAATTCAGAAATCAGAATTTGGAATTGTGGACTCGGAACTCGGAATTCGAACTCGGAATTTGAAATCCGGGACTCGGCACTGGGAATTCGGAATTTGGAACTCAGAACTCGGAATTCGGAATTCGGAATTCGGAACTCGGAATTTGAAATCCGGGACTCGGCACTGGGAATTTGGAATTTGGAACTCAGAACTCGGAATTCAGAATTCGGTATTCGGAACTTGATATTCGGAATTTGAAATTTGAAATTTGAAATGGTGGACTCGGAACTCGGAATTTGGAACTTGGAACTCGGAACTCGGAACTCGGAATGCGAAATTCGAAATTTGAAATTCAGAAATTGTAATTCGGAATTTGAAATTTGAAATTCTGGACTCGGAACTCAGAATTTGGACTCGGAATTTGAAATTCGGGACTCGGAATTCGGAATTCGGAAATCGGAACTCAGAACTCGGAATTCAGAATTCGGAATTCGGAATTCGGAATTCAGAACTCAGACTCGGAACTCGGAACTCGGAACTCGGAATTCAGAATTCCGAATTCGGATCTCGGAACTCAGAACTCGGAACTCGGAATTCGGAATTCGGAATTCGGAATTCGAAATTTGAAATTCTGGACTTGGAACTCGGAATTCGGAATTCGGAATTCGGAATTCGGAATTCGGAATACGGAACTCGGAATTCAGAATTCAAAATTTGAAATTCTGGACTTGGAACTTGGAATTCGGACTCGGAATTTGAAATTCGGGACTCAGAATTCGGAATTCAGAAATTGGAATTTCGAATTTGGAATTTGAAATTTGAAATTCTGGACTCGGAACTCGGAACTCGGAATTTGGAATTTGGAATTCAGAATTCGGAATTCGGAACTCAGAATTCGAAATTCGGAAATCAGAATTCGGAATTCGGAATTCGGAATTCAGAACTCGGAATTCCGAATTCGGAATTCAGAATTCAGAATTCAGAATTTGGAATTCGGAATTCGGAATTTGGAACTCAGAGTTCTGAATTCTGAATTCCGAATTCGGAACTTGATATTCGGAATTTGAAATTTGAAATTTGAAATTCTGGAATCGGAAGTCGGAATTCGAAACTCAGAATTCTGAATTCGGACGTCGGAACTCGGAACTTGATATTCGGAATTCGGCACTCGGAACTCGGAATTTGGAATTTGGAATTTGGAATTTGGAATTCGGAATTCGGGGCCCCGGAACTCGGAACTCGAAATTCGAAATTTGAAATTCAAAATTTGAAATTCAGAAATCAGAATTTGGAATTGTGGACTCGGAACTCGGAATTCGAACTCGGAATTTGAAATCCGGGACTCGGCACTGGGAATTCGGAATTTGGAACTCAGAACTCGGAATTCGGAATTCGGAATTCGGAACTCGGAATTCCGAATTCAGAATTCCGAACTTGATATTCGGAATTTGAAATTTGAAATTTGAAATTGTGGACTCGGAACTCAGAATTTGGACTCGGAATTTGAAATTCGGGACTCGGAATTCGGAATTCGGAAATCGGAACTCAGAACTCGGAATTCAGAATTCAGAACTCGGAATTCAGAATTCGGAATTCGGAATTCGGAATTCGGAATTCAGAACTCAGACTCGGAACTCGGAACTCGGAACTCGGAACTCGGAATTCAGAATTCAGAATTCGGATCTCGGAACTCGGAACTCGGAATTCGGAATTTGAAATTTGAAATTTGAAATTCTGGACTCGGAACTCAGAATTCGGACTCGGAATTTGAAATTCGGGACTCGGAATTCGGAATTCGGAACGTGATATGTGGAATTCGGAATTCGGAATTCAGAACTCGGAACTCGGAATTCCGAATTCGGATCTCGGAACTCGGCATTCGGAATTCGGAATTCGGAATTTGAAATTTGAAATTCTGGTCTCGGAACTCAGAATTCGGACTCGGAATTTGAAATTCGGGAATCGGAAGTCGGAAGTCGGAATTCGGTATTCATAATTTGGAATTCGGAATTCGGAATTCGGAATTCGGAATTCGGAATTGTGGACTCGGAACTCGGAATTCGGACTCGGAATTTGAAATCCGGGACTCGGCACTGGGAATTTGGAATTTGGAACTCAGAACTCGGAATTCAGAATTCGGTATTCGGAACTTGATATTCGGAATTTGAAATTTGAAATTTGAAATGGTGGACTCGGAACTCGGAATTTGGACTCGGAATTTGAAATTCGGGACTCGGAATTCGGAATTCGGAAATTGGAACTCAGAACTCGGAATTCGGAATTCAGAACTCGGAATTCAGAATTCGGAATTCGGAATTCAGAACTCAGACTCGGAACTCGGAACTCGGAATTCAGAATTCGGAATTCGGATCTCGGAACTCGGCATTCGGAATTCGGAACTTGATATTTGGAATTTGAAATTTGAAATTTGAAATTCTGGAATCGGAAGTCAGAATTCGAAACTCAGAATTCGGAATTTGGACG
Source organism: Arizona elegans (assembly GCA_022577455.1). Classification (NCBI taxonomy): domain Eukaryota; kingdom Metazoa; phylum Chordata; class Lepidosauria; order Squamata; family Colubridae; genus Arizona; species Arizona elegans. The sequence continues at coordinate 2,664,952 of JAKOOJ010000026.1, forward strand.
TCGGAACTCGGAACTTGATATTCGGAATTCGGCACTCGGAACTCGGAATTTGGAATTTGAAATTTGAAATTTGAAATTCTGGACTCGGAACTCAGAATTCGGACTCGGAATTTGAAATTCGGGACTCGGAATTTGAAATTCGGGACTCGGAATTCGGAATTCGGAACTTGATATGTGGAACTCGGAATTCGGAACTCGGAATTCAAAATTCGGAAATCAGAATTCAGAATTTGGAATTCGGAATTCGGAATTCGGAACTCGGTATTCATAATTTGGAATTCGGAATTCGGAATTCGAAACTCAGAATTCGGAATTCGGACGTCGGAACTCGGAACTTGATATTCGGAATTCGGCACTCGGAACTCGGAATTTGGAATTCGGAATTTGGAATTCAAAATTTGAAATTCAAAATTTGAAATTCGGAAATCGGAATTTGGAATTGTGGACTCGGAACTCGGAATTCGGACTCGGAATTTGAAATCCGGGACTCGGCACTGGGAATTCGGAATTTGGAACTCAGAACTCGGAATTCAGAATTCGGTATTCGGAACTTGATATTCAGAATTCGGAATTCGGAATTTGAAATTTGAAATTCTGGACTTGGAACTCGGAATTCGGAATTTGGAACTCGGAGTTCTGAATTCTGAATTCTGAATTCGGAACTTGATATTCGGAATTTGAAATTTGAAATTTGAAATTCTGGAATCGGAAGTCAGAATTCGAAACTCAGAATTCGGAATTTGGACGTCGGAACTCGGAACTTGATATTCGGAATTCGGCACTCGGAACTCGGAATTTGGAATTCGGGGCCCCGGAACTCGGAACTCGAAATTCGAAATTCGAAATTCAAAATTTGAAATTCAGAAATCAGAATTTGGAATTGTGGACTCGGAACTCGGAATTCGAACTCGGAATTTGAAATCCGGGACTCGGCACTGGGAATTCGGAATTTGGAACTCAGAACTCGGAATTCAGAATTCGGTATTCGGAACTTGATATTCGGAATTCGGAACTTGGAATTCGGAATTCTGAATTCGGAACTCGGAATTCGGAATTCGGAATTCGGAACTCCGAATTCCGAATTCCGAATTCCGAATTCAGAATTCAGAATTCAGAATTCAGAATTCCGAATTCCGAACTTGATATTCGGAATTTGAAATTTGAAATTTGAAATTGTGGACTCGGAACTCAGAATTTGGACTCGGAATTTGAAATTCGGGACTCGGAATTCGGAATTCGGAATTCGGAAATCGGAACTCAGAACTCGGAATTCAGAATTCAGAACTCGGAATTCAGAATTCGGAATTCGGAATTCAGAACTCAGACTCGGAACTCGGAACTCGGAACTCGGAACTCGGAACTCGGAATTCAGAATTCCGAATTCGGATCTCGGAACTCGGAACTCGGAATTCGGAATTTGAAATTTGAAATTTGAAATTCTGGACTCGGAACTCAGAATTCGGACCCGGAATTTGAAATTCGGGACTCGGAATTCGGAATTCGGAACTTGATATGTGGAATTCGGAATTCGGAATTCGGAATTCGGAATTCGGAATTCGGAATTCGGAATTGTGGACTCGGAACTCGGAATTCGGACTCGGAATTTGAAATCCGGGACTTGGCACTGGGAATTTGGAATTTGGAACTCAGAACTCGGAATTCAGAATTCGGTATTCGGAACTTGATATTCGGAATTTGAAATTTGAAATTTGAAATGGTGGACTCGGAACTCAGAATTTGGACTCGGAATTTGAAATTCGGGACTCGGAATTCGGAATTCGGAAATCGGAACTCAGAACTCGGAATTCAGAATTCAGAACTCGGAATTCAGAATTCGGAATTCGGAATTCGGAATTCGGAATTCAGAACTCAGACTCGGAACTCGGAACTCGGAACTCGGAACTCGGAATTCAGAATTCAGAATTCGGATCTCGGAACTCGGAACTCGGAATTCGGAATTTGAAATTTGAAATTTGAAATTCTGGACTCGGAACTCAGAATTCGGACTCGGAATTTGAAATTCGGGACTCGGAATTCGGAATTCGGAACGTGATATGTGGAATTCGGAATTCGGAATTCAGAACTCGGAACTCGGAATTCCGAATTCGGATCTCGGAACTCGGCATTCGGAATTCGGAATTCGGAATTTGAAATTTGAAATTCTGGTCTCGGAACTCAGAATTCGGACTCGGAATTTGAAATTCGGGAATCGGAAGTCGGAAGTCGGAATTCGGTATTCATAATTTGGAATTCGGAATTCGGAATTCGGAATTCGGAATTCGGAATTGTGGACTCGGAACTCGGAATTCGGACTCGGAATTTGAAATCCGGGACTCGGCACTGGGAATTTGGAATTTGGAACTCAGAACTCGGAATTCAGAATTCGGTATTCGGAACTTGATATTCGGAATTTGAAATTTGAAATTTGAAATGGTGGACTCGGAACTCGGAATTTGGAACTTGGAACTCGGAACTCGGAACTCGGAATGCGAAATTCGAAATTTGAAATTCAGAAATTGTAATTCGGAATTTGAAATTTGAAATTCGGGACTCGGAATTCGGAATTCGGAAATCGGAACTCAGAACTCGGAATTCAGAATTCGGAATTCGGAATTCGGAATTCAGAACTCAGACTCGGAACTCGGAACTCGGAACTCGGAATTCAGAATTCCGAATTCGGATCTCGGAACTCAGAACTCGGAACTCGGAATTCGGAATTCGGAATTCGGAATTCGGAATTCGAAATTTGAAATTCTGGACTTGGAACTCGGAATTCGGAATTTGGAATTCGGAATTCGGAATTCGGAATACGGAACTCGGAATTCAGAATTCAAAATTTGAAATTCTGGACTTGGAACTTGGAATTCGGACTCGGAATTTGAAATTCGGGACTCGGAATTCGGAATTCAGAAATTGGAATTTCGAATTTGGAATTTGGAATTTGAAATTCTGGACTCAGAACTCGGAACTCGGAATTTGGAATTTGGAATTCAGAATTCGGAATTCGGAACTCGGAATTCAAAATTCGGAATTCGGAATTCGGAATTCGGAATTCGGAATTCAGAATTGTGGACTCGGAACTCGGAATTCGGACTCGGAATTTGAAATCCGGGACTCGGCACTGGGAATTCGGAATTTGGAACTCAGAACTCGGAATTCAGAATTCGGTATTCGGAACTTGATATTCGGAATTCGGAACTTGGAATTCGGAATTCGGAATTCGGAATTTGAAATTTGAAATTCTGGACTTGGAACTCGGAATTCGGAATTTCGAATTCGGAATTCGGAATTCGGAATTCGGAACTCGGAATTCGGAATTCAGAATTCAAATATTTGAAATTCTGGACTTGGAACTTGGAATTCGGACTCGGAATTTGAAATTCGGGACTCGGAATTCGGAATTCAGAAATTGGAATTTGGAATTTGGAATTTGGAATTCGGAATTTGAAATTTGAAATTCTGGACTCGGAACTCGGAATTTGGAATTTGGAATTTGGAATTCAGAATTTGAAATTTGAAATTCTGGACTCGGAACTCGGAATTTGGAATTTGGAGTTCAGAATTCAGAATTCTGAATTCGGAACTCGGAATTCGAAATTTGGAAATCAGAATTCGGAATTCGGAATTCTGAATTCGGAACTCGGAATTCGGAATTCGGAATTCGGAACTCGGAATTCCAAATTCCGAATTCAGAATTCCGAACTTGATATTCGGAATTTGAAATTTGAAATTTGAAATTGTGGCCTCGGAATTCAGAATTCGGAATTCGGAATTCGGAATTCAGAACTCAGACTCGGAACTCGGAACTCGGAACTCGGAACTCGGAATTCAGAACTCGGAACTCAGAATTCAGAATTCGGAATTCGGAATTCGGAATTCGGAATTCAGAACTCGGAATTCCGAATTCGGAATTCAGAATTCAGAATTCAGAATTCAGAATTTGGAATTCGGAATTCGGAATTTGGAACTCGGAGTTCTGAATTCTGAATTCCGAATTCGGAACTTGATATTCGGAATTTGAAATTTGAAATTTGAAATTCTGGAATCGGAAGTCGGAATTCGAAACTCAGAATTCGGAATTCGGACGTCGGAACTCGGAACTTGATATTCGGAATTCGGCATTCGGAACTCGGAATTTGGAATTTGGAATTTGGAATTTGGAATTCGGAATTCGGGGCCCCGGAACTCGGAACTCGAAATTCGAAATTCGAAATTCAAAATTTGAAATTCAGAAATCAGAATTTGGAATTGTGGACTCGGAACTCGGAATTCAGAATTCGGTATTCGGAACTTGATATTCGGAATTCGGAACTTGGAATTCGGAATTCTGAATTCGGAACTCGGAATTCGGAATTCGGAATTCGGAACTCCGAATTCCGAATTCCGAATTCAGAATTCAGAATTCAGAATTCAGAATTCCGAACTTGATATTCGGAATTTGAAATTTGAAATTTGAAATTGTGGACTCGGAACTCAGAATTTGGACTCGGAATTTGAAATTCGGGACTCGGAATTCGGAATTCGGAATTCGGAAATCGGAACTCAGAACTCGGAATTCAGAATTCAGAACTCGGAATTCAGAATTCGGAATTCGGAATTCAGAATTCGGAATTCAGAATTGTGGACTCGGAACTCGGAATACGGACTCGGAATTTGAAATCCGGGACTCGGCACTGGGAATTCGGAATTTGGAACTCAGAACTCGGAATTCAGAATTCGGTATTCGGAACTTGATATTCGGAATTCGGAACTTGGAATTCAGAATTCGGAATTCGGAATTTGAAATTTGAAATTCTGGACTTGGAACTCGGAATTCGGAATTTCGAATTCGGAATTCGGAATTCGGAATTCGGAATTCGGAACTCGGAATTCGGAATTCAGAATTCAAATATTTGAAATTCTGGACTTGGAACTTGGAATTCGGACTCGGAATTTGAAATTCGGGACTCGGAATTCGGAATTCAGAAATTGGAATTTGGAATTTGGAATTTGGAATTCGGAATTTGAAATTTGAAATTCTGGACTCGGAACTCGGAATTTGGAAAATGGAATTTGGAATTCAGAATTTGAAATTTGAAATTCTGGACTCGGAACTCGGAATTTGGAATTTGGAGTTCAGAATTCAGAATTCTGAATTCGGAACTCGGAATTCGAAATTTGGAAATCAGAATTCGGAATTCGGAATTCTGAATTCGGAACTCGGAATTCGGAATTCGGAATTCGGAACTCGGAATTCCAAATTCCGAATTCAGAATTCCGAACTTGATATTCGGAATTTGAAATTTGAAATTTGAAATTGTGGCCTCGGAATTCAGAATTCGGAATTCGGAATTCAGAACTCAGACTCGGAACTCGGAACTCGGAACTCGGAACTCGGAATTCAGAACTCGGAACTCAGAATTCAGAATTCGGAATTCGGAATTCGGAATTCGGAATTCAGAACTCGGAATTCCGAATTCGGAATTCAGAATTCAGAATTCAGAATTTGGAATTCGGAATTCGGAATTTGGAACTCGGAGTTCTGAATTCTGAATTCCGAATTCGGAACTTGATATTCGGAATTTGAAATTTGAAATTTGAAATTCTGGAATCGGAAGTCGGAATTCGAAACTCAGAATTCGGAATTCGGACGTCGGAACTCGGAACTTGATATTCGGAATTCGGCACTCGGAACTCGGAATTTGGAATTTGGAATTTGGAATTCGGAATTCGGGGCCCCGGAACTCGGAACTCGAAATTCGAAATTCGAAATTCAAAATTTGAAATTCAGAAATCAGAATTTGGAATTGTGGACTCGGAACTCGGAATTCGAACTCGGAATTTGAAATCCGGGACTCGGCACTGGGAATTCGGAATTTGGAACTCAGAACTCGGAATTCAGAATTCGGTATTCGGAACTTGATATTCGGAATTCGGAACTTGGAATTCGGAATTCTGAATTCGGAACTCGGAATTCGGAATTCGGAATTCGGAACTCCGAATTCCGAATTCCGAATTCCGAATTCAGAATTCCGAACTTGATATTCTGAATTTGAAATTTGAAATTTGAAATTGTGGACTCGGAACTCAGAATTTGGACTCGGAATTTGAAATTCGGGACTCGGAATTCGGAATTCGGAAATCGGAACTCAGAACTCGGAATTCAGAATTCAGAACTCGGAATTCAGAATTGGGAATTCGGAATTCGGAATTCAGAACTCAGACTCGGAACTCGGAACTCGGAACTCGGAATTCAGAATTCCGAATTCGGATCTCGGAACTCGGAACTTGGAATTCGGAATTTGAAATTTGAAATTTGAAATTCTGGACTCGGAACTCAGAATTCGGACTCGGAATTTGAAATTCGGGACTCGGAATTCGGAATTCGGAACTTGATATGTGGAATTCGGAATTCGGAATTCAGAATTCGGAATTCAGAATTCGGAATTCGGAATTGTGGACTCGGAACTCGGAATTCGGACTCGGAATTTGAAATCCGGGACTCGGCACTGGGAATTCGGAATTTGGAACTCAGAACTCGGAATTCAGAATTCGGTATTCGGAACTTGATATTCGGAATTTGAAATTTGAAATTTGAAATGGTGGACTCGGAACTCGGAATTTGGAACTTGGAACTCGGAACTCGGAACTCGGAATGCGAAATTCGAAATTTGAAATTCAGAAATTGTAATTCGGAATTTGAAATTTGAAATTCTGGACTCGGAACTCAGAATTTGGAATTTGGAATTCATAACTTGGAATTCGGAATTCGGAACTCGGAATTCAAAATTCGGAATTCGGAATTCGGAACTTGGAATTCGGAATTCGGAATTCGGAATTCGGAATTGTGGACTCGGAACTCGGAATTCGGACTCGGAATTTGAAATTTGAAATTCTGGACTTGGAACTCGGAATTCGGAATTTGGAATTCAGAATTCGGAATTCGGAACTCGGAATTCGGAATTCAGAATTCCAAATTTGAAATTCTGGACTTGGAACTTGGAATTCGGACTTGGAATTTGAAATTCGGGACTCGGAATTCGGAATTCAGAAATTGGAATTTGGAATTTGGAATTTGGAATTCGGAATTTGAAATTTGAAATTCTGGACTCGGAACTCGGAACTCGGAATTTGGAATTTGGAATTTGGAATTTGGAATTCAGAATTCAGAATTCGGAATTCGGAACTCGGAATTCGAAATTTGGAAATCAGAATTCGGAATTCGGAATTCGGAATTCAGAATTCGGAACTCGGAATTCCAAATTCCGAATTCCAAATTCAGAATTCCGAACTTGATATTCGGAATTTGAAATTTGAAATTTGAAATTGTGGACTCGGAACTCAGAATTTGGACTCGGAATTTGAAATTTGGGACTCGGAATTTGGAATTCGGAATTCGGAAATCGGAACTCAGAACTCGGAATTCGGAATTCAGAACTCGGAATTCAGAATTCGGAATTTGAAATTCGGAAATTGTAACTTGGAATTTGAAATCTGAAATTCTGGACTCGGAACTTAGAATTTGGAATTTGGAATTCATAATTTGGAATTTGGAATTCGGAACTCGGAATTCAAAATTCGGAACTCGGAACTCGGAACTCGGAACTCGGAATTCAGAATTCGGAACTCGGAATTCAGAATTCGGAATTTGAAATTTGAAATTCTGGAATCGGAAGTCGGAATTTGGAATTCGGTATTCATAATTTGGAATTCGGAATTCAGAATTCGAAACTCAGAATTCGGAATTCGGACGTCGGAACTCGGAACTTGATATTCGGAATTCGGCACTCGGAACTCGGAATTTGGAATTTGGAATTTGGAATTCGGAATTCGGAATTCGGAATTCGGAATTTGGAATTCGTGACTCGGGACTCGGAACTCGGAACTCGAAACTCGAAATTCGAAATTCGAAATTCGAAATTCGAAATTCGAAATTCAAAATTCAAAATTGGAAATTCGGAACTCAGAACTCGGAACTCGGAACTTGGAACTTGGAACTCGGAACTCGGAACTCGGAATGCGAAATTCGAAATTTGAAATTCAGAAATTGTAATTCGGAATTTGAAATTTGAAATTCTGGAATCGGAACTCAGAATTTGGAATTTGGAATTCATAACTTGGAATTCGGAAGTCGGAACTCGGAATTCAAAATTCGGAATTCGGAATTCGGAATTCGGAACTCGGAATTCGGAATTCGGAATTCGGAATTCGGAATTGTGGACTCGGAACTCGGAATTCGGACTCGGAATTTGAAATCCGGGACTCGGCACTGGGAATTCGGAATTTGGAACTCAGAACTCGGAATTCGGAATTCAGAAATTGGAATTTGGAATTTGGAATTTGGAATTCGGAATTTGAAATTTGAAATTCTGGACTCGGAACTCGGAATTTGGAATTCAGAATTCAGAATTTGGAATTCGGAACTCAGAATTCAAAATTTGGAAATCAGAATTCAGAATTCGGAATTCAGAATTCGGAATTCGGAACTCGGAATTCCGAATTCAGAATTCCGAACTTGATATTTGGAATTTGAAATTTGAAATTTGAAATTTGAAATTGTGGACTCGGAACTCAGAATTTGGACTCGGAATTTGAAATTCGGGACTCGGAATTCGGAATTCGGAAATCGGAACTCAGAACTCGGAATTCAGAATTCAGAACTCGGAATTCAGAATTCGGAATTCGGAATTCGGAATTCAGAACTCGGAATTCAGAATTCGGAATTCGGAATTCGGAATTCAGAACTCAGACTCGGAACTCGGAACTCGGAACTCGGAATTCAGAATTCAGAATTCGGATCTCGGAACTCGGAACTCGGACCCGGAATTTGAAATTCGGGACTCGGAATTCGGAATTCGGAACTTGATATGTGGAATTCGGAATTCGGAATTCGGAATTCGGAATTCGGAATTGTGGACTCGGAACTCGGAATTCGGACTCGGAATTTGAAATCCGGGACTTGGCACTGGGAATTTGGAATTTGGAACTCAGAACTCGGAATTCAGAATTCGGTATTCGGAACTTGATATTCGGAATTTGAAATTTGAAATTTGAAATGGTGGACTCGGAACTCAGAATTTGGACTCGGAATTTGAAATTCGGGACTCGGAATTCGGAATTCGGAAATCGGAACTCAGAACTCGGAATTCAGAATTCAGAACTCGGAATTCAGAATTCGGAATTCGGAATTCGGAATTCGGAATTCAGAACTCAGACTCGGAACTCGGAACTCGGAACTCGGAACTCGGAATTCAGAATTCAGAATTCGGATCTCGGAACTCGGAACTCGGAATTCGGAATTTGAAATTTGAAATTTGAAATTCTGGACTCGGAACTCAGAATTCGGACTCGGAATTTGAAATTCGGGACTCGGAATTCGGAATTCGGAACGTGATATGTGGAATTCGGAATTCGGAATTCAGAACTCGGAATTCGAAATTCGGAAATCAGAATTCAGAATTCGGAATTCGGAACTCAGAACTCCGAATTCCGAATTCCGAATTCCGAATTCCGAATTCCGAATTCCGAATTCGGAATTCGGAATTCAGAACTCGGAACTCGGAATTCGGAATTCCGAATTCGGATCTCGGAACTCGGCATTCGGAATTCGGAATTCGGAATTTGAAATTTGAAATTCTGGTCTCGGAACTCAGAATTCGGACTCGGAATTTGAAATTCGGGAATCGGAAGTCGGAAGTCGGAATTCGGTATTCATAATTTGGAATTCGGAATTCGGAATTCGGAATTCGGAATTCGGAATTGTGGACTCGGAACTCGGAATTCGGACTCGGAATTTGAAATCCGGGACTCGGCACTGGGAATTTGGAATTTGGAACTCAGAACTCGGAATTCAGAATTCGGTATTCGGAACTTGATATTCGGAATTTGAAATTTGAAATTTGAAATGGTGGACTCGGAACTCGGAATTTGGAACTTGGAACTCGGAACTCGGAACTCGGAATGCGAAATTCGAAATTTGAAATTCAGAAATTGTAATTCGGAATTTGAAATTTGAAATTCTGGACTCGGAACTCAGAATTTGGACTCGGAATTTGAAATTCGGGACTCGGAATTCGGAATTCGGAAATCGGAACTCAGAACTCGGAATTCAGAATTCGGAATTCGGAATTCGGAATTCGGAATTCAGAACTCAGAACTCAGACTCGGAACTCGGAACTCGGAACTCGGAATTCAGAATTCCGAATTCGGATCTCGGAACTCAGAACTCGGAACTCGGAATTCGGAATTCGAAATTTGAAATTCTGGACTTGGAACTCGGAATTCGGAATTTGGAATTCAGAATTCGGAATTCGGAATACGGAACTCGGAATTCAGAATTCAAAATTTGAAATTCTGGACTTGGAACTTGGAATTCGGACTCGGAATTTGAAATTCGGGACTCGGAATTCGGAATTCAGAAATTGGAATTTGGAATTTGGAATTTGAAATTTGAAATTCTGGACTCGGAACTCGGAACTCGGAATTTGGAATTTGGAATTCAGAATTCGGAATTCGGAACTCAGAATTCGAAATTCGGAAATCAGAATTCAGAATTCAGAATTCAGAATTCGGAATTCAGAACTCGGAATTCCGAATTCGGAATTCAGAATTCAGAATTCAGAATTTGGAATTCGGAATTCGGAATTTGGAACCCAGAGTTCTGAATTCTGAATTCCGAATTCGGAACTTGATATTCGGAATTTGAAATTTGAAATTTGAAATTCTGGAATCGGAAGTCGGAATTCGAAACTCAGAATTCGGAATTCGGACGTCGGAACTCGGAACTTGATATTCGGAATTCGGCACTCGGAACTCGGAATTTGGAATTTGGAATTTGGAATTTGGAATTCGGAATTCGGGGCCCCGGAACTCGGAACTCGAAATTCGAAATTTGAAATTCAAAATTTGAAATTCAGAAATCAGAATTTGGAATTGTGGACTCGGAACTCGGAATTCGAACTCGGAATTTGAAATCCGGGACTCGGCACTGGGAATTCGGAATTTGGAACTCAGAACTCGGAATTCAGAATTCGGTATTCGGAACTTGATATTCGGAATTCGGAACTTGGAATTCGGAATTCTGAATTCGGAACTCGGAATTCGGAATTCGGAATTCGGAACTCCGAATTCCGAATTCCGAATTCCGAATTCAGAATTCCGAACTTGATATTCGGAATTTGAAATTTGAAATTTGAAATTGTGGACTCGGAACTCAGAATTTGGACTCGGAATTTGAAATTCGGGACTCGGAATTCGGAATTCGGAAATCGGAACTCAGAACTCGGAATTCAGAATTCAGAACTCGGAATTCAGAATTGGGAATTCGGAATTCGGAATTCAGAACTCAGACTCGGAACTCGGAACTCGGAACTCGGAATTCAGAATTCCGAATTCGGATCTCGGAACTCGGAACTTGGAATTCGGAATTTGAAATTTGAAATTTGAAATTCTGGACTCGGAACTCAGAATTCGGACTCGGAATTTGAAATTCGGGACTCGGAATTCGGAATTCGGAACTTGATATGTGGAATTCGGAATTCGGAATTCAGAATTCGGAATTCAGAATTCGGAATTCGGAATTGTGGACTCGGAACTCGGAATTCGGACTCGGAATTTGAAATCCGGGACTCGGCACTGGGAATTCGGAATTTGGAACTCAGAACTCGGAATTCAGAATTCGGTATTCGGAACTTGATATTCGGAATTTGAAATTTGAAATTTGAAATGGTGGACTCGGAACTCGGAATTTGGAACTTGGAACTCGGAACTCGGAACTCGGAATGCGAAATTCGAAATTTGAAATTCAGAAATTGTAATTCGGAATTTGAAATTTGAAATTCTGGACTCGGAACTCAGAATTTGGAATTTGGAATTCATAACTTGGAATTCGGAATTCGGAACTCGGAATTCAAAATTCGGAATTCGGAATTCGGAATTCGGAATTCGGAATTGTGGACTCGGAACTCGGAATTCGGACTCGGAATTTGAAATTTGAAATTCTGGACTTGGAACTCGGAATTCGGAATTTGGAATTCAGAATTCGGAATTCGGAACTCGGAATTCGGAATTCAGAATTCCAAATTTGAAATTCTGGACTTGGAACTTGGAATTCGGACTTGGAATTTGAAATTCGGGACTCGGAATTCGGAATTCAGAAATTGGAATTTGGAATTTGGAATTCGGAATTTGAAATTTGAAATTCTGGACTCGGAACTCGGAACTCGGAATTTGGAATTTGGAATTTGGAATTTGGAATTCAGAATTCAGAATTCGGAATTCGGAACTCGGAATTCGAAATTTGGAAATCAGAATTCGGAATTCGGAATTCGGAATTCAAAATTCAAAATTGGAAATTCGGAACTCAGAACTCGGAACTCGGAACTTGGAACTTGGAACTCGGAACTCGGAACTCGGAATGCGAAATTCGAAATTTGAAATTCAGAAATTGTAATTCGGAATTTGAAATTTGAAATTCTGGAATCGGAACTCAGAATTTGGAATTTGGAATTCATAACTTGGAATTCGGAAGTCGGAACTCGGAATTCAAAATTCGGAATTCGGAATTCGGAATTCGGAACTCGGAATTCGGAATTCGGAATTCGGAATTCGGAATTGTGGACTCGGAACTCAGAATTTGGACTCGGAATTTGAAATTCGGGACTCGGAATTCGGAATTCGGAAATCGGAACTCAGAACTCGGAATTCAGAATTCAGAACTCGGAATTCAGAATTCGGAATTCGGAATTCGGAATTCAGAACTCAGACTCGGAACTCGGAACTCGAACTCGGAATTCAGAATTCCGAATTCGGATCTCGGAACTCGGAACTCGGAATTCGGAATTCGGAATTCGAAATTTGAAATTCTGGACTTGGAACTCGGAATTCGGAATTTGGAATTTGGAATTCGGAATTCGGAATACGGAACTCGGAATTCAGAATTCAAAATTTGAAATTCTGGACTTGGAACTTGGAATTCGGACTCAGAATTTGAAATTCGGGACTCGGAATTCGGAATTCAGAAATTGGAATTTGGAATTTGGAATTGTGGACTCGGAACTCAGAATTTGGACTCGGAATTTGAAATTCGGGACTCGGAATTCGGAATTCGGAAATCGGAACTCAGAACTCGGAATTCAGAATTCAGAACTCGGAATTCAGAATTCGGAATTCGGAATTCGGAATTCAGAACTCAGACTCGGAACTCGGAACTCGGAACTCGGAACTCGGAATTCAGAATTCAGAATTCGGATCTCGGAACTCGGAACTCGGACCCGGAATTTGAAATTCGGGACTCGGAATTCGGAATTCGGAACTTGATATGTGGAATTCGGAATTCGGAATTCGGAATTCGGAATTCGGAATTCGGAATTCGGAATTGTGGACTCGGAACTCGGAATTCGGACTCGGAATTTGAAATCCGGGACTTGGCACTGGGAATTTGGAATTTGGAACTCAGAACTCGGAATTCAGAATTCGGTATTCGGAACTTGATATTCGGAATTTGAAATTTGAAATTTGAAATGGTGGACTCGGAACTCAGAATTTGGACTCGGAATTTGAAATTCGGGACTCGGAATTCGGAATTCGGAAATCGGAACTCAGAACTCGGAATTCAGAATTCAGAACTCGGAATTCAGAATTCGGAATTCGGAATTCGGAATTCGGGATTCAGAACTCAGACTCGGAACTCGGAACTCGGAACTCGGAACTCGGAATTCAGAATTCAGAATTCGGATCTCGGAACTCGGAACTCGGAATTCGGAATTTGAAATTTGAAATTTGAAATTCTGGACTCGGAACTCAGAATTCGGACTCGGAATTTGAAATTCGGGACTCGGAATTCGGAATTCGGAACGTGATATGTGGAATTCGGAATTCGGAATTCAGAACTCGGAATTCAAAATTCGGAAATCAGAATTCAGAATTCGGAATTCGGAACTCAGAATTCCGAATTCCGAATTCCGAATTCCGAATTCCGAATTCCGAATTCGGAATTCGGAATTCAGAACTCGGAACTCGGAATTCCGAATTCGGATCTCGGAACTCGGCATTCGGAATTCGGAATTCGGAATTTGAAATTTGAAATTCTGGTCTCGGAACTCAGAATTCGGACTCGGAATTTGAAATTCGGGAATCGGAAGTCGGAAGTCGGAATTCGGTATTCATAATTTGGAATTCGGAATTCGGAATTCGGAATTCGGAATTCGGAATTGTGGACTCGGAACTCGGAATTCGGACTCGGAATTTGAAATCCGGGACTCGGCACTGGGAATTTGGAATTTGGAACTCAGAACTCGGAATTCAGAATTCGGTATTCGGAACTTGATATTCGGAATTTGAAATTTGAAATTTGAAATGGTGGACTCGGAACTCGGAATTTGGAACTTGGAACTCGGAACTCGGAACTCGGAATGCGAAATTCGAAATTTGAAATTCAGAAATTGTAATTCGGAATTTGAAATTTGAAATTCTGGACTCGGAACTCAGAATTTGGACTCGGAATTTGAAATTCGGGACTCGGAATTCGGAATTCGGAAATCGGAACTCAGAACTCGGAATTCAGAATTCGGAATTCGGAATTCGGAATTCGGAATTCAGAACTCAGACTCGGAACTCGGAACTCGGAACTCGGAATTCAGAATTCCGAATTCGGATCTCGGAACTCAGAACTCGGAACTCGGAATTCGGAATTCGAAATTTGAAATTCTGGACTTGGAACTCGGAATTCGGAATTTGGAATTCGGAATTCGGAATTCGGAATACGGAACTCGGAATTCAGAATTCAAAATTTGAAATTCTGGACTTGGAACTTGGAATTCGGACTCGGAATTTGAAATTCGGGACTCGGAATTCGGAATTCAGAAATTGGAATTTGGAATTTGGAATTTGAAATTTGAAATTCTGGACTCGGAACTCGGAACTCGGAATTTGGAATTTGGAATTCAGAATTCGGAATTCGGAACTCAGAATTCGAAATTCGGAAATCAGAATTCAGAATTCAGAATTCGGAATTCGGAATTCAGAACTCGGAATTCAGAATTCGGAATTCAGAATTCAGAATTCAGAATTTGGAATTCGGAATTCGGAATTTGGAACTCAGAGTTCTGAATTCTGAATTCCGAATTCGGAACTTGATATTCGGAATTTGAAATTTGAAATTTGAAATTCTGGAATCGGAAGTCGGAATTCGAAACTCAGAATTCGGAATTCGGACGTCGGAACTCGGAACTTGATATTCGGAATTCGGCACTCGGAACTCGGAATTTGGAATTTGGAATTTGGAATTTGGAATTCGGAATTCGGGGCCCCGGAACTCGGAACTCGAAATTCGAAATTCGAAATTCAAAATTTGAAATTCAGAAATCAGAATTTGGAATTGTGGACTCGGAACTCGGAATTCGAACTCGGAATTTGAAATCCGGGACTCGGCACTGGGAATTCGGAATTTGGAACTCAGAACTCGGAATTCAGAATTCGGTATTCGGAACTTGATATTCGGAATTCGGAACTTGGAATTCGGAATTCTGAATTCGGAACTCGGAATTCAGAATTCGGAATTCGGAACTCCGAATTCCGAATTCCGAATTCAGAATTCAGAATTCCGAACTTGATATTCGGAATTTGAAATTTGAAATTTGAAATTGTGGACTCGGAACTCAGAATTTGGACTCGGAATTTGAAATTCGGGACTCGGAATTCGGAATTCGGAAATCGGAACTCAGAACTCGGAATTCAGAATTCAGAACTCGGAATTCAGAATTGGGAATTCGGAATTCGGAATTCAGAACTCAGACTCGGAACTCGGAACTCGGAACTCGGAATTCAGAATTCCGAATTCGGATCTCGGAACTCGGAACTTGGAATTCGGAATTTGAAATTTGAAATTTGAAATTCTGGACTCGGAACTCAGAATTCGGACTCGGAATTTGAAATTCGGGACTCGGAATTCGGAATTCGGAACTTGATATGTGGAATTCGGAATTCGGAATTCGGAATTCAGAATTCGGAATTCAGAATTCGGAATTCGGAATTGTGGACTCGGAACTCGGAATTCGGACTCGGAATTTGAAATCCGGGACTCGGCACTGGGAATTCGGAATTTGGAACTCAGAACTCGGAATTCAGAATTCGGTATTTGGAACTTGATATTCGGAATTTGAAATTTGAAATTTGAAATGGTGGACTCGGAACTCGGAATTTGGAACTTGGAACTCGGAACTCGGAACTCGGAATGCGAAATTCGAAACTTGAAATTCAGAAATTGTAATTCGGAATTTGAAATTTGAAATTCTGGACTCGGAACTCAGAATTTGGAATTTGGAATTCATAACTTGGAATTCGGAATTCGGAACTCGGAATTCAAAATTCGGAATTCGGAATTCGGAACTTGGAATTCGGAATTCGGAATTCGGAATTCGGAATTGTGGACTCGGAACTCGGAATTCGGACTCGGAATT
This sequence comes from Arizona elegans, assembly GCA_022577455.1. Lineage (NCBI taxonomy): Eukaryota > Metazoa > Chordata > Lepidosauria > Squamata > Colubridae > Arizona > Arizona elegans. Next base: position 2,681,388 of record JAKOOJ010000026.1, read on the forward strand.
TGAAATTTGAAATTCTGGACTTGGAACTCGGAATTCGGAATTTGGAATTCAGAATTCGGAATTCGGAACTCGGAATTCGGAATTCAGAATTCCAAATTTGAAATTCTGGACTTGGAACTTGGAATTCGGACTCGGAATTTGAAATTCGGGACTCGGAATTCGGAATTCAGAAATTGGAATTTGGAATTTGGAATTTGGAATTCGGAATTTGAAATTTGAAATTCTGGACTCGGAACTCGGAACTCGGAATTTGGAATTTGGAATTTGGAATTTGGAATTCAGAATTCAGAATTCGGAATTCGGAACTCGGAATTCGAAATTTGGAAATCAGAATTCGGAATTCGGAATTCGGAATTCAGAATTCGGAACTCGGAATTCCGAATTCCGAATTCCGAATTCAGAATTCCGAACTTGATATTCGGAATTTGAAATTTGAAATTTGAAATTGTGGACTCGGAACTCAGAATTTGGACTCGGAATTTGAAATTTGGGACTCGGAATTCGGAATTCGGAAATCGGAACTCAGAACTCGGAATTCGGAATTCAGAACTCGGAATTCAGAATTCGGAATTTGAAATTCGGAAATTGTAACTTGGAATTTGAAATCTGAAATTCTGGACTCGGAACTTAGAATTTGGAATTTGGAATTCATAATTTGGAATTTGGAATTCGGAACTCGGAATTCAAAATTCGGAACTCGGAACTCGGAACTCGGAATTCAGAATTCGGAACTCGGAATTCAGAATTCGGAATTTGAAATTTGAAATTCTGGAATCGGAAGTCGGAATTTGGAATTCGGTATTCATAATTTGGAATTCGGAATTCAGAATTCGAAACTCAGAATTCGGAATTCGGACGTCGGAACTCGGAACTTGATATTCGGAATTCGGCACTCGGAACTCGGAATTTGGAATTTGGAATTTGGAATTCGGAATTCGGAATTCGGAATTCGGAATTTGGAATTCGGGACTCGGGACTCGGAACTCGGAACTCGAAACTCGAAATTCGAAATTCGAAATTCGAAATTCAAAATTCAAAATTCAAAATTGGAAATTCGGAACTCAGAACTCGGAACTCGGAACTTGGAACTTGGAACTCGGAACTCGGAACTCGGAATGCGAAATTCGAAATTTGAAATTCAGAAATTGTAATTCGGAATTTGAAATTTGAAATTCTGGAATCGGAACTCAGAATTTGGAATTTGGAATTCATAACTTGGAATTCGGAAGTCGGAACTCGGAATTCAAAATTCGGAATTCGGAATTCGGAATTCGGAACTCGGAATTCGGAATTCGGAATTCAGAATTCGGAATTGTGGACTCGGAACTCGGAATTCGGACTCGGAATTTGAAATCCGGGACTCGGCACTGGGAATTCGGAATTTGGAACTCAGAACTCGGAATTCGGAATTCAGAAATTGGAATTTGGAATTTGGAATTTGGAATTCGGAATTTGAAATTTGAAATTCTGGACTCGGAACTCGGAATTTGGAATTCAGAATTCAGAATTTGGAATTCGGAACTCAGAATTCAAAATTTGGAAATCAGAATTCAGAATTCGGAATTCAGAATTCGGAATTCGGAACTCGGAATTCCGAATTCAGAATTCCGAACTTGATATTTGGAATTTGAAATTTGAAATTTGAAATTTGAAATTGTGGACTCGGAACTCAGAATTTGGACTCGGAATTTGAAATTCGGGACTCGGAATTCGGAATTCGGAAATCGGAACTCAGAACTCGGAATTCAGAATTCAGAACTCGGAATTCAGAATTCGGAATTCGGAATTCGGAATTCAGAACTCAGACTCGGAACTCGGAACTCGGAACTCGGAACTCGGAATTCAGAATTCCGAATTCGGATCTCGGAACTCGGAACTCGGAACTCGGAATTCGGAATTCGGAATTCGAAATTTGAAATTCTGGACTTGGAACTCGGAATTCGGAATTTGGAATTTGGAATTCGGAATTCGGAATACGGAACTCGGAATTCAGAATTCAAAATTTGAAATTCTGGACTTGGAACTTGGAATTCGGACTCAGAATTTGAAATTCGGGACTCGGAATTCGGAATTCAGAAATTGGAATTTGGAATTTGGAATTGTGGACTCGGAACTCAGAATTTGGACTCGGAATTTGAAATTCGGGACTCGGAATTCGGAATTCGGAAATCGGAACTCAGAACTCGGAATTCAGAATTCAGAACTCGGAATTCAGAATTCGGAATTCGGAATTCGGAATTCAGAACTCAGACTCGGAACTCGGAACTCGGAACTCGGAACTCGGAATTCAGAATTCCGAATTCGGATCTCGGAACTCGGAACTCGGAACTCGGAATTCGGAATTCGGAATTCGAAATTTGAAATTCTGGACTTGGAACTCGGAATTCGGAATTTGGAATTCGGAATTCGGAATTCGGAATACGGAACTCGGAATTCAGAATTCAAAATTTGAAATTCTGGACTTGGAACTTGGAATTCGGACTCGGAATTTGAAATTCGGGACTCGGAATTCGGAATTCAGAAATTGGAATTTGGAATTTGGAATTTGGAATTCGGAATTTGAAATTTGAAATTCTGGACTCGGAACTCGGAATTTGGAATTTGGAATTCAGAATTCAGAATTTGGAATTCGGAACAGAATTCAAAATTTGGAAATCAGAATTCAGAATTCAGAATTTGGAATTCGGAATTCGGAACTTGGAATTCCGAATTCAGAATTCCGAACTTGATATTCGGAATTTGAAATTTGAAATTTGAAATTGTGGACTCGGAACTCAGAATTTGGACTCGGAATTTGAAATTCGGGACTCGGAACTCGGAATTCGAACTCGGAATTTGAAATCCGGGACTCGGCACTGGGAATTCGGAATTTGGAACTCAGAACTCGGAATTCAGAATTCGGAAATTGGAATTTGGAATTTGGAATTTGGAATTTGAAATTTGAAATTCTGGACTTGGAACTCGGAATTTGGAATTTGGAATTCAGAATTCGGAATTCGGAATTCGGAACTCAGAATTCGAAATTCGGAAATCAGAATTCAGAATTCGGAATTCGGAATTCGGAATTCAGAACTCGGAATTCCGAATTCAGAATTCAGAATTCAGAATTCAGAATTTGGAATTCGGAATTTGGAACTCGGAGTTCTGAATTCTGAATTCTGAATTCCGAATTCGGAACTTGATATTCGGAATTTGAAATTTGAAATTTGAAATTCTGGAATCGGAAGTCGGAATTCGAAACTCAGAATTCGGAATTCGGACGTCGGAACTCGGAACTTGATATTCGGAATTCGGCACTCGGAACTCGGAATTTGGAATTTGGAATTTGGAATTTGGAATTCGGAATTCGGGGCCCCGGAACTCGGAACTCGAAATTCGAAATTTGAAATTCAAAATTTGAAATTCAGAAATCAGAATTTGGAATTGTGGACTCGGAACTCGGAATTCGAACTCGGAATTTGAAATCCGGGACTCGGCACTGGGAATTCGGAATTTGGAACTCAGAACTCGGAATTCGGAATTCGGAATTCGGAACTCGGAATTCCGAATTCAGAATTCCGAACTTGATATTCGGAATTTGAAATTTGAAATTTGAAATTGTGGACTCGGAACTCAGAATTTGGACTCGGAATTTGAAATTCGGGACTCGGAATTCGGAATTCGGAAATCGGAACTCAGAACTCGGAATTCAGAATTCAGAACTCGGAATTCAGAATTCGGAATTCGGAATTCGGAATTCGGAATTCAGAACTCAGACTCGGAACTCGGAACTCGGAACTCGGAACTCGGAATTCAGAATTCAGAATTCGGATCTCGGAACTCGGAACTCGGAATTCGGAATTTGAAATTTGAAATTTGAAATTCTGGACTCGGAACTCAGAATTCGGACTCGGAATTTGAAATTCGGGACTCGGAATTCGGAATTCGGAACGTGATATGTGGAATTCGGAATTCGGAATTCAGAACTCGGAACTCGGAATTCCGAATTCGGATCTCGGAACTCGGCATTCGGAATTCGGAATTCGGAATTTGAAATTTGAAATTCTGGTCTCGGAACTCAGAATTCGGACTCGGAATTTGAAATTCGGGAATCGGAAGTCGGAAGTCGGAATTCGGTATTCATAATTTGGAATTCGGAATTCGGAATTCGGAATTCGGAATTCGGAATTGTGGACTCGGAACTCGGAATTCGGACTCGGAATTTGAAATCCGGGACTCGGCACTGGGAATTTGGAATTTGGAACTCAGAACTCGGAATTCAGAATTCGGTATTCGGAACTTGATATTCGGAATTTGAAATTTGAAATTTGAAATGGTGGACTCGGAACTCGGAATTTGGACTCGGAATTTGAAATTCGGGACTCGGAATTCGGAATTCGGAAATTGGAACTCAGAACTCGGAATTCGGAATTCAGAACTCGGAATTCAGAATTCGGAATTCGGAATTCAGAACTCAGACTCGGAACTCGGAACTCGGAATTCAGAATTCGGAATTCGGATCTCGGAACTCGGCATTCGGAATTCGGAACTTGATATTTGGAATTTGAAATTTGAAATTTGAAATTCTGGAATCGGAAGTCAGAATTCGAAACTCAGAATTCGGAATTTGGACGTCGGAACTCGGAACTTGATATTCGGAATTCGGCACTCGGAACTCGGAATTTGGAATTTGAAATTTGAAATTTGAAATTCTGGACTCGGAACTCAGAATTCGGACTCGGAATTTGAAATTCGGGACTCGGAATTTGAAATTCGGGACTCGGAATTCGGAATTCGGAACTTGATATGTGGAACTCGGAATTCGGAACTCGGAATTCAAAATTCGGAAATCAGAATTCAGAATTTGGAATTCGGAATTCGGAATTCGGAACTCGGTATTCATAATTTGGAATTCGGAATTCGGAATTCGAAACTCAGAATTCGGAATTCGGACGTCGGAACTCGGAACTTGATATTCGGAATTCGGCACTCGGAACTCGGAATTTGGAATTCGGAATTTGGAATTCAAAATTTGAAATTCAAAATTTGAAATTCGGAAATCGGAATTTGGAATTGTGGACTCGGAACTCGGAATTCGGACTCGGAATTTGAAATCCGGGACTCGGCACTGGGAATTCGGAATTTGGAACTCAGAACTCGGAATTCAGAATTCGGTATTCGGAACTTGATATTCAGAATTCGGAATTCGGAATTTGAAATTTGAAATTCTGGACTTGGAACTCGGAATTCGGAATTTGGAACTCGGAGTTCTGAATTCTGAATTCTGAATTCGGAACTTGATATTCGGAATTTGAAATTTGAAATTTGAAATTCTGGAATCGGAAGTCAGAATTCGAAACTCAGAATTCGGAATTTGGACGTCGGAACTCGGAACTTGATATTCGGAATTCGGCACTCGGAACTCGGAATTTGGAATTCGGGGCCCCGGAACTCGGAACTCGAAATTCGAAATTCGAAATTCAAAATTTGAAATTCAGAAATCAGAATTTGGAATTGTGGACTCGGAACTCGGAATTCGAACTCGGAATTTGAAATCCGGGACTCGGCACTGGGAATTCGGAATTTGGAACTCAGAACTCGGAATTCAGAATTCGGTATTCGGAACTTGATATTCGGAATTCGGAACTTGGAATTCGGAATTCTGAATTCGGAACTCGGAATTCGGAATTCGGAATTCGGAACTCCGAATTCCGAATTCCGAATTCCGAATTCAGAATTCAGAATTCAGAATTCAGAATTCCGAATTCCGAACTTGATATTCGGAATTTGAAATTTGAAATTTGAAATTGTGGACTCGGAACTCAGAATTTGGACTCGGAATTTGAAATTCGGGACTCGGAATTCGGAATTCGGAATTCGGAAATCGGAACTCAGAACTCGGAATTCAGAATTCAGAACTCGGAATTCAGAATTCGGAATTCGGAATTCAGAACTCAGACTCGGAACTCGGAACTCGGAACTCGGAACTCGGAACTCGGAATTCAGAATTCCGAATTCGGATCTCGGAACTCGGAACTCGGAATTCGGAATTTGAAATTTGAAATTTGAAATTCTGGACTCGGAACTCAGAATTCGGACCCGGAATTTGAAATTCGGGACTCGGAATTCGGAATTCGGAACTTGATATGTGGAATTCGGAATTCGGAATTCGGAATTCGGAATTCGGAATTCGGAATTCGGAATTGTGGACTCGGAACTCGGAATTCGGACTCGGAATTTGAAATCCGGGACTTGGCACTGGGAATTTGGAATTTGGAACTCAGAACTCGGAATTCAGAATTCGGTATTCGGAACTTGATATTCGGAATTTGAAATTTGAAATTTGAAATGGTGGACTCGGAACTCAGAATTTGGACTCGGAATTTGAAATTCGGGACTCGGAATTCGGAATTCGGAAATCGGAACTCAGAACTCGGAATTCAGAATTCAGAACTCGGAATTCAGAATTCGGAATTCGGAATTCGGAATTCGGAATTCAGAACTCAGACTCGGAACTCGGAACTCGGAACTCGGAACTCGGAATTCAGAATTCGAAATTTGAAATTCTGGACTTGGAACTCGGAATTCGGAATTTGGAATTCAGAATTCGGAATTCGGAATACGGAACTCGGAATTCAGAATTCAAAATTTGAAATTCTGGACTTGGAACTTGGAATTCGGACTCGGAATTTGAAATTCGGGACTCGGAATTCGGAATTCAGAAATTGGAATTTGGAATTTGGAATTTGAAATTTGAAATTCTGGACTCGGAACTCGGAACTCGGAATTTGGAATTTGGAATTCAGAATTCGGAATTCGGAACTCAGAATTCGAAATTCGGAAATCAGAATTCAGAATTCAGAATTCAGAATTCGGAATTCAGAACTCGGAATTCCGAATTCGGAATTCAGAATTCAGAATTCAGAATTTGGAATTCGGAATTCGGAATTTGGAACCCAGAGTTCTGAATTCTGAATTCCGAATTCGGAACTTGATATTCGGAATTTGAAATTTGAAATTTGAAATTCTGGAATCGGAAGTCGGAATTCGAAACTCAGAATTCGGAATTCGGACGTCGGAACTCGGAACTTGATATTCGGAATTCGGCACTCGGAACTCGGAATTTGGAATTTGGAATTTGGAATTTGGAATTCGGAATTCGGGGCCCCGGAACTCGGAACTCGAAATTCGAAATTTGAAATTCAAAATTTGAAATTCAGAAATCAGAATTTGGAATTGTGGACTCGGAACTCGGAATTCGAACTCGGAATTTGAAATCCGGGACTCGGCACTGGGAATTCGGAATTTGGAACTCAGAACTCGGAATTCAGAATTCGGTATTCGGAACTTGATATTCGGAATTCGGAACTTGGAATTCGGAATTCTGAATTCGGAACTCGGAATTCGGAATTCGGAATTCGGAACTCCGAATTCCGAATTCCGAATTCCGAATTCAGAATTCCGAACTTGATATTCGGAATTTGAAATTTGAAATTTGAAATTGTGGACTCGGAACTCAGAATTTGGACTCGGAATTTGAAATTCGGGACTCGGAATTCGGAATTCGGAAATCGGAACTCAGAACTCGGAATTCAGAATTCAGAACTCGGAATTCAGAATTGGGAATTCGGAATTCGGAATTCAGAACTCAGACTCGGAACTCGGAACTCGGAACTCGGAATTCAGAATTCCGAATTCGGATCTCGGAACTCGGAACTTGGAATTCGGAATTTGAAATTTGAAATTTGAAATTCTGGACTCGGAACTCAGAATTCGGACTCGGAATTTGAAATTCGGGACTCGGAATTCGGAATTCGGAACTTGATATGTGGAATTCGGAATTCGGAATTCAGAATTCGGAATTCAGAATTCGGAATTCGGAATTGTGGACTCGGAACTCGGAATTCGGACTCGGAATTTGAAATCCGGGACTCGGCACTGGGAATTCGGAATTTGGAACTCAGAACTCGGAATTCAGAATTCGGTATTCGGAACTTGATATTCGGAATTTGAAATTTGAAATTTGAAATGGTGGACTCGGAACTCGGAATTTGGAACTTGGAACTCGGAACTCGGAACTCGGAATGCGAAATTCGAAATTTGAAATTCAGAAATTGTAATTCGGAATTTGAAATTTGAAATTCTGGACTCGGAACTCAGAATTTGGAATTTGGAATTCATAACTTGGAATTCGGAATTCGGAACTCGGAATTCAAAATTCGGAATTCGGAATTCGGAATTCGGAATTCGGAATTGTGGACTCGGAACTCGGAATTCGGACTCGGAATTTGAAATTTGAAATTCTGGACTTGGAACTCGGAATTCGGAATTTGGAATTCAGAATTCGGAATTCGGAACTCGGAATTCGGAATTCAGAATTCCAAATTTGAAATTCTGGACTTGGAACTTGGAATTCGGACTTGGAATTTGAAATTCGGGACTCGGAATTCGGAATTCAGAAATTGGAATTTGGAATTTGGAATTCGGAATTTGAAATTTGAAATTCTGGACTCGGAACTCGGAACTCGGAATTTGGAATTTGGAATTTGGAATTTGGAATTCAGAATTCAGAATTCGGAATTCGGAACTCGGAATTCGAAATTTGGAAATCAGAATTCGGAATTCGGAATTCGGAATTCAAAATTCAAAATTGGAAATTCGGAACTCAGAACTCGGAACTCGGAACTTGGAACTTGGAACTCGGAACTCGGAACTCGGAATGCGAAATTCGAAATTTGAAATTCAGAAATTGTAATTCGGAATTTGAAATTTGAAATTCTGGAATCGGAACTCAGAATTTGGAATTTGGAATTCATAACTTGGAATTCGGAAGTCGGAACTCGGAATTCAAAATTCGGAATTCGGAATTCGGAATTCGGAACTCGGAATTCGGAATTCGGAATTCGGAATTCGGAATTGTGGACTCGGAACTCAGAATTTGGACTCGGAATTTGAAATTCGGGACTCGGAATTCGGAATTCGGAAATCGGAACTCAGAACTCGGAATTCAGAATTCAGAACTCGGAATTCAGAATTCGGAATTCGGAATTCGGAATTCAGAACTCAGACTCGGAACTCGGAACTCGAACTCGGAATTCAGAATTCCGAATTCGGATCTCGGAACTCGGAACTCGGAATTCGGAATTCGGAATTCGAAATTTGAAATTCTGGACTTGGAACTCGGAATTCGGAATTTGGAATTTGGAATTCGGAATTCGGAATACGGAACTCGGAATTCAGAATTCAAAATTTGAAATTCTGGACTTGGAACTTGGAATTCGGACTCAGAATTTGAAATTCGGGACTCGGAATTCGGAATTCAGAAATTGGAATTTGGAATTTGGAATTGTGGACTCGGAACTCAGAATTTGGACTCGGAATTTGAAATTCGGGACTCGGAATTCGGAATTCGGAAATCGGAACTCAGAACTCGGAATTCAGAATTCAGAACTCGGAATTCAGAATTCGGAATTCGGAATTCGGAATTCAGAACTCAGACTCGGAACTCGGAACTCGGAACTCGGAACTCGGAATTCAGAATTCAGAATTCGGATCTCGGAACTCGGAACTCGGACCCGGAATTTGAAATTCGGGACTCGGAATTCGGAATTCGGAACTTGATATGTGGAATTCGGAATTCGGAATTCGGAATTCGGAATTCGGAATTCGGAATTCGGAATTGTGGACTCGGAACTCGGAATTCGGACTCGGAATTTGAAATCCGGGACTTGGCACTGGGAATTTGGAATTTGGAACTCAGAACTCGGAATTCAGAATTCGGTATTCGGAACTTGATATTCGGAATTTGAAATTTGAAATTTGAAATGGTGGACTCGGAACTCAGAATTTGGACTCGGAATTTGAAATTCGGGACTCGGAATTCGGAATTCGGAAATCGGAACTCAGAACTCGGAATTCAGAATTCAGAACTCGGAATTCAGAATTCGGAATTCGGAATTCGGAATTCGGGATTCAGAACTCAGACTCGGAACTCGGAACTCGGAACTCGGAACTCGGAATTCAGAATTCAGAATTCGGATCTCGGAACTCGGAACTCGGAATTCGGAATTTGAAATTTGAAATTTGAAATTCTGGACTCGGAACTCAGAATTCGGACTCGGAATTTGAAATTCGGGACTCGGAATTCGGAATTCGGAACGTGATATGTGGAATTCGGAATTCGGAATTCAGAACTCGGAATTCAAAATTCGGAAATCAGAATTCAGAATTCGGAATTCGGAACTCAGAATTCCGAATTCCGAATTCCGAATTCCGAATTCCGAATTCCGAATTCGGAATTCGGAATTCAGAACTCGGAACTCGGAATTCCGAATTCGGATCTCGGAACTCGGCATTCGGAATTCGGAATTCGGAATTTGAAATTTGAAATTCTGGTCTCGGAACTCAGAATTCGGACTCGGAATTTGAAATTCGGGAATCGGAAGTCGGAAGTCGGAATTCGGTATTCATAATTTGGAATTCGGAATTCGGAATTCGGAATTCGGAATTCGGAATTGTGGACTCGGAACTCGGAATTCGGACTCGGAATTTGAAATCCGGGACTCGGCACTGGGAATTTGGAATTTGGAACTCAGAACTCGGAATTCAGAATTCGGTATTCGGAACTTGATATTCGGAATTTGAAATTTGAAATTTGAAATGGTGGACTCGGAACTCGGAATTTGGAACTTGGAACTCGGAACTCGGAACTCGGAATGCGAAATTCGAAATTTGAAATTCAGAAATTGTAATTCGGAATTTGAAATTTGAAATTCTGGACTCGGAACTCAGAATTTGGACTCGGAATTTGAAATTCGGGACTCGGAATTCGGAATTCGGAAATCGGAACTCAGAACTCGGAATTCAGAATTCGGAATTCGGAATTCGGAATTCGGAATTCAGAACTCAGACTCGGAACTCGGAACTCGGAACTCGGAATTCAGAATTCCGAATTCGGATCTCGGAACTCAGAACTCGGAACTCGGAATTCGGAATTCGAAATTTGAAATTCTGGACTTGGAACTCGGAATTCGGAATTTGGAATTCGGAATTCGGAATTCGGAATACGGAACTCGGAATTCAGAATTCAAAATTTGAAATTCTGGACTTGGAACTTGGAATTCGGACTCGGAATTTGAAATTCGGGACTCGGAATTCGGAATTCAGAAATTGGAATTTGGAATTTGGAATTTGAAATTTGAAATTCTGGACTCGGAACTCGGAACTCGGAATTTGGAATTTGGAATTCAGAATTCGGAATTCGGAACTCAGAATTCGAAATTCGGAAATCAGAATTCAGAATTCAGAATTCGGAATTCGGAATTCAGAACTCGGAATTCAGAATTCGGAATTCAGAATTCAGAATTCAGAATTTGGAATTCGGAATTCGGAATTTGGAACTCAGAGTTCTGAATTCTGAATTCCGAATTCGGAACTTGATATTCGGAATTTGAAATTTGAAATTTGAAATTCTGGAATCGGAAGTCGGAATTCGAAACTCAGAATTCGGAATTCGGACGTCGGAACTCGGAACTTGATATTCGGAATTCGGCACTCGGAACTCGGAATTTGGAATTTGGAATTTGGAATTTGGAATTCGGAATTCGGGGCCCCGGAACTCGGAACTCGAAATTCGAAATTCGAAATTCAAAATTTGAAATTCAGAAATCAGAATTTGGAATTGTGGACTCGGAACTCGGAATTCGAACTCGGAATTTGAAATCCGGGACTCGGCACTGGGAATTCGGAATTTGGAACTCAGAACTCGGAATTCAGAATTCGGTATTCGGAACTTGATATTCGGAATTCGGAACTTGGAATTCGGAATTCTGAATTCGGAACTCGGAATTCAGAATTCGGAATTCGGAACTCCGAATTCCGAATTCCGAATTCAGAATTCAGAATTCCGAACTTGATATTCGGAATTTGAAATTTGAAATTTGAAATTGTGGACTCGGAACTCAGAATTTGGACTCGGAATTTGAAATTCGGGACTCGGAATTCGGAATTCGGAAATCGGAACTCAGAACTCGGAATTCAGAATTCAGAACTCGGAATTCAGAATTGGGAATTCGGAATTCGGAATTCAGAACTCAGACTCGGAACTCGGAACTCGGAACTCGGAATTCAGAATTCCGAATTCGGATCTCGGAACTCGGAACTTGGAATTCGGAATTTGAAATTTGAAATTTGAAATTCTGGACTCGGAACTCAGAATTCGGACTCGGAATTTGAAATTCGGGACTCGGAATTCGGAATTCGGAACTTGATATGTGGAATTCGGAATTCGGAATTCGGAATTCAGAATTCGGAATTCAGAATTCGGAATTCGGAATTGTGGACTCGGAACTCGGAATTCGGACTCGGAATTTGAAATCCGGGACTCGGCACTGGGAATTCGGAATTTGGAACTCAGAACTCGGAATTCAGAATTCGGTATTTGGAACTTGATATTCGGAATTTGAAATTTGAAATTTGAAATGGTGGACTCGGAACTCGGAATTTGGAACTTGGAACTCGGAACTCGGAACTCGGAATGCGAAATTCGAAACTTGAAATTCAGAAATTGTAATTCGGAATTTGAAATTTGAAATTCTGGACTCGGAACTCAGAATTTGGAATTTGGAATTCATAACTTGGAATTCGGAATTCGGAACTCGGAATTCAAAATTCGGAATTCGGAATTCGGAACTTGGAATTCGGAATTCGGAATTCGGAATTCGGAATTGTGGACTCGGAACTCGGAATTCGGACTCGGAATTTGAAATTTGAAATTCTGGACTTGGAACTCGGAATTCGGAATTTGGAATTCAGAATTCGGAATTCGGAACTCGGAATTCGGAATTCAGAATTCCAAATTTGAAATTCTGGACTTGGAACTTGGAATTCGGACTCGGAATTTGAAATTCGGGACTCGGAATTCGGAATTCAGAAATTGGAATTTGGAATTTGGAATTTGGAATTCGGAATTTGAAATTTGAAATTCTGGACTCGGAACTCGGAACTCGGAATTTGGAATTTGGAATTTGGAATTTGGAATTCAGAATTCAGAATTCGGAATTCGGAACTCGGAATTCGAAATTTGGAAATCAGAATTCGGAATTCGGAATTCGGAATTCAGAATTCGGAACTCGGAATTCCGAATTCCGAATTCCGAATTCAGAATTCCGAACTTGATATTCGGAATTTGAAATTTGAAATTTGAAATTGTGGACTCGGAACTCAGAATTTGGACTCGGAATTTGAAATTTGGGACTCGGAATTCGGAATTCGGAAATCGGAACTCAGAACTCGGAATTCGGAATTCAGAACTCGGAATTCAGAATTCGGAATTTGAAATTCGGAAATTGTAACTTGGAATTTGAAATCTGAAATTCTGGACTCGGAACTTAGAATTTGGAATTTGGAATTCATAATTTGGAATTTGGAATTCGGAACTCGGAATTCAAAATTCGGAACTCGGAACTCGGAACTCGGAATTCAGAATTCGGAACTCGGAATTCAGAATTCGGAATTTGAAATTTGAAATTCTGGAATCGGAAGTCGGAATTTGGAATTCGGTATTCATAATTTGGAATTCGGAATTCAGAATTCGAAACTCAGAATTCGGAATTCGGACGTCGGAACTCGGAACTTGATATTCGGAATTCGGCACTCGGAACTCGGAATTTGGAATTTGGAATTTGGAATTCGGAATTCGGAATTCGGAATTCGGAATTTGGAATTCGGGACTCGGGACTCGGAACTCGGAACTCGAAACTCGAAATTCGAAATTCGAAATTCGAAATTCAAAATTCAAAATTCAAAATTGGAAATTCGGAACTCAGAACTCGGAACTCGGAACTTGGAACTTGGAACTCGGAACTCGGAACTCGGAATGCGAAATTCGAAATTTGAAATTCAGAAATTGTAATTCGGAATTTGAAATTTGAAATTCTGGAATCGGAACTCAGAATTTGGAATTTGGAATTCATAACTTGGAATTCGGAAGTCGGAACTCGGAATTCAAAATTCGGAATTCGGAATTCGGAATTCGGAACTCGGAATTCGGAATTCGGAATTCAGAATTCGGAATTGTGGACTCGGAACTCGGAATTCGGACTCGGAATTTGAAATCCGGGACTCGGCACTGGGAATTCGGAATTTGGAACTCAGAACTCGGAATTCGGAATTCAGAAATTGGAATTTGGAATTTGGAATTTGGAATTCGGAATTTGAAATTTGAAATTCTGGACTCGGAACTCGGAATTTGGAATTCAGAATTCAGAATTTGGAATTCGGAACTCAGAATTCAAAATTTGGAAATCAGAATTCAGAATTCGGAATTCAGAATTCGGAATTCGGAACTCGGAATTCCGAATTCAGAATTCCGAACTTGATATTTGGAATTTGAAATTTGAAATTTGAAATTTGAAATTGTGGACTCGGAACTCAGAATTTGGACTCGGAATTTGAAATTCGGGACTCGGAATTCGGAATTCGGAAATCGGAACTCAGAACTCGGAATTCAGAATTCAGAACTCGGAATTCAGAATTCGGAATTCGGAATTCGGAATTCAGAACTCAGACTCGGAACTCGGAACTCGGAACTCGGAACTCGGAATTCAGAATTCCGAATTCGGATCTCGGAACTCGGAACTCGGAACTCGGAATTCGGAATTCGGAATTCGAAATTTGAAATTCTGGACTTGGAACTCGGAATTCGGAATTTGGAATTTGGAATTCGGAATTCGGAATACGGAACTCGGAATTCAGAATTCAAAATTTGAAATTCTGGACTTGGAACTTGGAATTCGGACTCAGAATTTGAAATTCGGGACTCGGAATTCGGAATTCAGAAATTGGAATTTGGAATTTGGAATTGTGGACTCGGAACTCAGAATTTGGACTCGGAATTTGAAATTCGGGACTCGGAATTCGGAATTCGGAAATCGGAACTCAGAACTCGGAATTCAGAATTCAGAACTCGGAATTCAGAATTCGGAATTCGGAATTCGGAATTCAGAACTCAGACTCGGAACTCGGAACTCGGAACTCGGAACTCGGAATTCAGAATTCCGAATTCGGATCTCGGAACTCGGAACTCGGAACTCGGAATTCGGAATTCGGAATTCGAAATTTGAAATTCTGGACTTGGAACTCGGAATTCGGAATTTGGAATTCGGAATTCGGAATTCGGAATACGGAACTCGGAATTCAGAATTCAAAATTTGAAATTCTGGACTTGGAACTTGGAATTCGGACTCGGAATTTGAAATTCGGGACTCGGAATTCGGAATTCAGAAATTGGAATTTGGAATTTGGAATTTGGAATTCGGAATTTGAAATTTGAAATTCTGGACTCGGAACTCGGAATTTGGAATTTGGAATTCAGAATTCAGAATTTGGAATTCGGAACAGAATTCAAAATTTGGAAATCAGAATTCAGAATTCAGAATTTGGAATTCGGAATTCGGAACTTGGAATTCCGAATTCAGAATTCCGAACTTGATATTCGGAATTTGAAATTTGAAATTTGAAATTGTGGACTCGGAACTCAGAATTTGGACTCGGAATTTGAAATTCGGGACTCGGAACTCGGAATTCGAACTCGGAATTTGAAATCCGGGACTCGGCACTGGGAATTCGGAATTTGGAACTCAGAACTCGGAATTCAGAATTCGGAAATTGGAATTTGGAATTTGGAATTTGGAATTTGAAATTTGAAATTCTGGACTTGGAACTCGGAATTTGGAATTTGGAATTCAGAATTCGGAATTCGGAATTCGGAACTCAGAATTCGAAATTCGGAAATCAGAATTCAGAATTCGGAATTCGGAATTCGGAATTCAGAACTCGGAATTCCGAATTCAGAATTCAGAATTCAGAATTCAGAATTTGGAATTCGGAATTTGGAACTCGGAGTTCTGAATTCTGAATTCTGAATTCCGAATTCGGAACTTGATATTCGGAATTTGAAATTTGAAATTTGAAATTCTGGAATCGGAAGTCGGAATTCGAAACTCAGAATTCGGAATTCGGACGTCGGAACTCGGAACTTGATATTCGGAATTCGGCACTCGGAACTCGGAATTTGGAATTTGGAATTTGGAATTCGGAATTCGGGGCCCCGGAACTCGGAACTCGAAATTCGAAATTCAAAATTCAAAATTTGAAATTCAGAAATCAGAATTTGGAATTGTGGACTCGGAACTCGGAATTCAGAATTCGGTATTCGGAACTTGATATTCGGAATTCGGAACTTGGAATTCGGAATTCGGAATTCGGAATTTGAAATTTGAAATTCTGGACTTGGAACTCGGAATTTGGAATTCGGAATTCGGAACTCGGAACTCGGAACTCGGAACTCGGAATTCGGAATTCGGAATTCAGAATTCAAAATTTGAAATTCTGGACTTGGAACTTGGAATTCGGACTCGGAATTCGGAATTCGGAAATTGGAATTTGGAATTTGGAATTTGAAATTTGAAATTTGAAATTCTGGACTCGAAACTCGGAATTTGGAATTTGGAATTCAGAATTCAGAATTCGGAACTCGGAATTCGAAATTTGGAAATCAGAATTCAGAATTCGGAATTTGGAATTCGGAATTCGGAACTCAGAATTCCGAATTCAGAATTCAGAATTTGGAATTTGATATTCGGAATTTGAAATTTGAAATTTGAAATTGTGGACTCGGAACTCGGAATTTGGACTCGGAATTTGAAATTCGGGACTCGGAATTCGGAATTCGGAAATCGGAACTCAGAACTCGGAATTCGGAATTCAGAACTCGGAATTCAGAATTCGGAATTCGGAATTCAGAACTCAGACTCGGAACTCGGAACTCGGAATTCAGAATTCGGAATTCGGATCTCGGAACTCGGCATTCGGAATTCGGAACTTGATATTTGGAACTCGGAACTCGGAACTCGAAATTCGAAATTCGAAATTCGGAAATTGGAATTTGGAATTTGGAATTCAGAATTTGGAATTTGAAATTTGAAATTCTGGACTCGGAACTCGGAATTTGGAATTTGGAATTCATAATTTGGAATTCGGAATTCGGAACTCGGAATTCGAAATTCGGAACTCGGAATTCGGAATTCGGAATTCGGAATTCGGAATTCAGAACTCAGACTCGGAACTCGGAACTCGGAACTCGGAATTCAGAATTCCAAATTCGGATCTCGGAACTCGGAACTCGGAATTTGAAATTTGAAATTTGAAATTCTGGACTCGGAACTCAGAATTCGGACTCGGAATTTGAAATTCGGGACTCGGAATTTGAAATTCGGGACTCGGAATTCGGAATTCGGAACTTGATATGTGGAACTCGGAATTCGGAACTCGGAATTCAAAATTCGGAAATCAGAATTCAGAATTCAGAATTCGGAATTCGGAATTCGGAGTTCGGAACTCGGTATTCATAATTTGGAATTCGGAATTCGGAATTCGAAACTCAGAATTCGGAATTCGGACGTCGGAACTCGGAACTTGATATTCGGAATTCGGCACTCGGAACTCGGAATTTGGAATTTGGAATTTGGAATTTGGAATTTGAAATTTGAAATTCTGGACTCGGAACTCGGAATTTGGAATTTGGAATTCAGAATTCGGAATTCGGAATTCGGAACTCAGAATTCGAAATTCGGAAATCAGAATTCAGAATTCGGAATTCGGAATTCGGAATTCAGAACTCGGAATTCCGAATTCGGAATTCCGAATTCAGAATTCAGAATTTGGAATTCGGAATTTGGAACTCGGAGTTCTGAATTCTGAATTCTGAATTCCGAATTCGGAACTTGATATTCGGAATTTGAAATTTGAAATTTGAAATTCTGGAATCGGAAGTCGGAATTCGAAACTCAGAATTCGGAATTCGGACGTCGGAACTCGGAACTTGATATTCGGAATTCGGCACTCGGAACTCGGAATTTGGAATTTGGAATTTGGAATTCGGAATTCGGGGCCCCGGAACTCGGAACTCGAAATTCGAAATTCAAAATTCAAAATTTGAAATTCAGAAATCAGAATTTGGAATTGTGGACTCGGAACTCGGAATTCGAACTCGGAATTTGAAATACGGGACTCGGCACTGGGAATTCGGAATTTGGAACTCAGAACTCGGAATTCAGAATTCGGTATTCGGAACTTGATATTCGGAATTCGGAACTTGGAATTCGGAATTCGGAATTCGGAATTTGAAATTTGAAATTCTGGACTTGGAACTCGGAATTTGGAATTCGGAATTCGGAACTCGGAACTCGGAACTCGGAACTCGGAATTCGGAATTCGGAATTCAGAATTCAAAATTTGAAATTCTGGACTTGGAACTTGGAATTCGGACTCGGAATTCGGAATTCGGAAATTGGAATTTGGAATTTGGAATTTGAAATTTGAAATTTGAAATTCTGGACTCGAAACTCGGAATTTGGAATTTGGAATTCAGAATTCAGAATTCGGAACTCGGAATTCGAAATTTGGAAATCAGAATTCAGAATTCGGAATTTGGAATTCGGAATTCGGAACTCACAATTCCGAATTCAGAATTCAGAATTTGGAATTTGATATTCGGAATTTGAAATTTGAAATTTGAAATTGTGGACTCGGAACTCGGAATTTGGACTCGGAATTTGAAATTCGGGACTCGGAATTCGGAATTCGGAAATCGGAACTCAGAACTCGGAATTCGGAATTCAGAACTCGGAATTCAGAATTCGGAATTCGGAATTCAGAACTCAGACTCGGAACTCGGAACTCGGAATTCAGAATTCGGAATTCGGATCTCGGAACTTGGCATTCGGAATTCGGAACTTGATATTTGGAACTCGGAACTCGGAACTCGAAATTCGAAATTCGAAATTCGGAAATTGGAATTTGGAATTTGGAATTCAGAATTTGGAATTTGAAATTTGAAATTCTGGACTCGGAACTCGGAATTTGGAATTTGGAATTCATAATTTGGAATTCGGAATTCGGAACTCGGAATTCGAAATTCGGAACTCGGAATTCGGAATTCGGAATTCGGAATTCAGAACTCAGACTCGGAACTCGGAACTCGGAACTCGGAATTCAGAATTCCAAATTCGGATCTCGGAACTCGGAACTCGGAATTTGAAATTTGAAATTTGAAATTCTGGACTCGGAACTCAGAATTCGGACTCGGAATTTGAAATTCGGGACTCGGAATTTGAAATTCGGGACTCGGAATTCGGAATTCGGAACTTGATATGTGGAACTCGGAATTCGGAACTCGGAATTCAAAATTCGGAAATCAGAATTCAGAATTCAGAATTCGGAATTCGGAATTCGGAGTTCGGAACTCGGTATTCATAATTTGGAATTCGGAATTCGGAATTCGAAACTCAGAATTCGGAATTCGGACGTCGGAACTCGGAACTTGATATTCGGAATTCGGCACTCGGAACTCGGAATTTGGAATTTGGAATTTGGAATTTGGAATTTGAAATTTGAAATTCTGGACTCGGAACTCGGAATTTGGAATTTGGAATTCAGAATTCGGAATTCGGAATTCGGAACTCAGAATTCGAAATTCGGAAATCAGAATTCAGAATTCGGAATTCGGAATTCGGAATTCAGAACTCGGAATTCCGAATTCGGAATTCCGAATTCAGAATTCAGAATTTGGAATTCGGAATTTGGAACTCGGAGTTCTGAATTCTGAATTCTGAATTCCGAATTCGGAACTTGATATTCGGAATTTGAAATTTGAAATTTGAAATTCTGGAATCGGAAGTCGGAATTCGAAACTCAGAATTCGGAATTCGGACGTCGGAACTCGGAACTTGATATTCGGAATTCGGCACTCGGAACTCGGAATTTGGAATTTGGAATTTGGAATTCGGAATTCGGGGGCCCGGAACTCGGAACTCGAAATTCGAAATTCAAAATTCAAAATTTGAAATTCAGAAATCAGAATTTGGAATTGTGGACTCGGAACTCGGAATTCGAACTCGGAATTTGAAATCCGGGACTCGGCACTGGGAATTCGGAATTTGGAACTCAGAACTCGGAATTCAGAATTTGGTATTCGGAACTTGATATTCGGAATTCGGAACTTGGAATTCGGAATTCGGAATTCGGAATTTGAAATTTGAAATTCTGGACTTGGAACTCGGAATTCGGAATTTGGAATTCGGAATTCGGAACTCGGAACTCGGAACTCGGAATTCGGAATTCGGAATTCAGAATTCAAAATTTGAAATTCTGGACTTGGAACTTGGAATTCGGACTCGGAATTCGGAATTCGGAAATTGGAATTTGGAATTTGAAATTTGAAATTTGAAATTCTGGACTCGAAACTCGGAATTTGGAATTTGGAATTCAGAATTCAGAATTCGGAACTCGGAATTCGAAATTTGGAAATCAGAATTCAGAATTCGGAATTTGGAATTCGGAATTCGGAACTCAGAATTCCGAATTCAGAATTCAGAATTTGGAATTTGATATTCGGAATTTGAAATTTGAAATTTGAAATTGTGGACTCGGAACTCGGAATTTGGACTCGGAATTTGAAATTCGGGACTCGGAATTCGGAATTCGGAAATCGGAACTCAGAACTCGGAATTCGGAATTCAGAACTCGGAATTCAGAATTCGGAATTCGGAATTCAGAACTCAGACTCGGAACTCGGAACTCGGAATTCAGAATTCGGAATTCGGATCTCGGAACTCGGCATTCGGAATTCGGAACTTGATATTTGGAACTCGGAACTCTTAACTCGAAATTCGAAATTCGAAATTCGGAAATTGGAATTTGGAATTTGGAATTCAGAATTTGGAATTTGAAATTTGAAATTCTGGACTCGGAACTCGGAATTTGGAATTTGGAATTCATAATTTGGAATTCGGAATTCGGAACTCGGAATTCGAAATTCGGAACTCGGAATTCGGAATTCGGAATTCGGAATTCAGAACTCAGACTCGGAACTCGGAACTCGGAACTCGGAATTCAGAATTCCAAATTCGGATCTCGGAACTCGGAACTCGGAATTTGAAATTTGAAATTTGAAATTCTGGACTCGGAACTCAGAATTCGGACTCGGAATTTGAAATTCGGGACTCGGAATTTGAAATTCGGGACTCGGAATTCGGAATTCGGAACTTGATATGTGGAACTCGGAATTCGGAACTCGGAATTCAAAATTCGGAAATCAGAATTCAGAATTCAGAATTCGGAATTCGGAATTCGGAATTCGGAACTCGGTATTCATAATTTGGAATTCGGAATTCGGAATTCGAAACTCAGAATTCCGAATTCGGATCTCGGAACTCGGCATTCGGAATTCAGAATTTGAAATTTGAAATTCTGGACTCGGAACTCAGAATTCGGACTCGGAATTTGAAATTCGGGAATCGGAAGTCGGAAGTCGGAATTCGGTATTCATAATTTGGAATTCGGAATTCGGAATTCGAAACTCAGAATTCGGAATTCGGACGTCGGAAATTGGAACTTGATATTCGGAATTCGGCACTCGGAACTCGGAATTTGGAATTCGGAATTCGGAATTCGGAATTCGGAATTCGGAATTCCGGGCCCCGGAACTCGGAACTCGAAATTCGAAATTTGAAATTCGAAATTTGAAATTCGAAATTTGAAATTCAGAAATCAGAATTTGGAATTGTGGACTCGGAACTCGGAATTCGAACTCGGAATTTGAAATCCGGGACTCGGCACTGGGAATTCGGAATTTGGAACTCAGAACTCGGAATTCAGAATTCGGAAATTGGAATTTGGAATTTGGAATTCGGAATTTGAAATTTGAAATTCTGGACTCGGAACTCGGAATTTGGAATTTGGAATTCAGAATTCGGAATTCGGAATTCGGAACTCAGAATTCGAAATTCGGAAATCAGAATTCAGAATTCGGAATTCGGAATTCAGAACTCGGAATTCCGAATTCGGAATTCCGAATTCAGAATTCAGAATTTGGAATTCGGAATTTGGAACTCGGTGTTCTGAATTCTGAATTCTGAATTCCGAATTCGGAACTTGATATTCGGAATTTGAAATTTGAAATTTGAAATTCTGGAATCGGAAGTCGGAATTCGAAACTCAGAATTCGGAATTCGGACGTCGGAACTCGGAACTTGATATTCGGAATTCGGCACTCGGAACTCGGAATTTGGAATTTGGAATTTGGAATTCGGAATTCGGGGCCCCGGAACTCGGAACTCGAAATTCGAAATTCAAAATTCAAAATTTGAAATTCAGAAATCAGAATTTGGAATTGTGGACTCGGAACTCGGAATTCGAACTCGGAATTTGAAATCCGGGACTCGGCACTGGGAATTCGGAATTTGGAACTCAGAACTCGGAATTCAGAATTTGGTATTCGGAACTTGATATTCGGAATTCGGAACTTGGAATTCGGAATTCGGAATTCGGAATTTGAAATTTGAAATTCTGGACTTGGAACTCGGAATTCGGAATTTGGAATTCGGAATTCGGAACTCGGAACTCGGAACTCGGAACTCGGAATTCGGAATTCGGAATTCAGAATTCAAAATTTGAAATTCTGGACTTGGAACTTGGAATTCGGACTCGGAATTCGGAATTCGGAAATTGGAATTTGGAATTTGGAATTTGAAATTTGAAATTTGAAATTCTGGACTCGAAACTCGGAATTTGGAATTTGGAATTCAGAATTCAGAATTCGGAACTCGGAATTCGAAATTTGGAAATCAGAATTCAGAATTCGGAATTTGGAATTCGGAATTCGGAACTCAGAATTCCGAATTCAGAATTCAGAATTTGGAATTTGATATTCGGAATTTGAAATTTGAAATTTGAAATTGTGGACTCGGAACTCGGAATTTGGACTCGGAATTTGAAATTCGGGACTCGGAATTCGGAATTCGGAAATCGGAACTCAGAACTCGGAATTCGGAATTCAGAACTCGGAATTCAGAATTCGGAATTCGGAATTCAGAACTCAGACTCGGAACTCGGAACTCGGAATTCAGAATTCGGAATTCGGATCTCGGAACTCGGCATTCGGAATTCGGAACTTGATATTTGGAACTCGGAACTCGGAACTCGAAATTCGAAATTCGAAATTCGGAAATTGGAATTTGGAATTTGGAATTCAGAATTTGGAATTTGAAATTTGAAATTCTGGACTCGGAACTCGGAATTTGGAATTTGGAATTCATAATTTGGAATTCGGAATTCGGAACTCGGAATTCGAAATTCGGAACTCGGAATTCGGAATTCGGAATTCGGAATTCAGAACTCAGACTCGGAACTCGGAACTCGGAACTCGGAATTCAGAATTCCAAATTCGGATCTCGGAACTCGGAACTCGGAATTTGAAATTTGAAATTTGAAATTCTGGACTCGGAACTCAGAATTCGGACTCGGAATTTGAAATTCGGGACTCGGAATTTGAAATTCGGGACTCGGAATTCGGAATTCGGAACTTGATATGTGGAACTCGGAATTCGGAACTCGGAATTCAAAATTCGGAAATCAGAATTCAGAATTCAGAATTCGGAATTCGGAATTCGGAATTCGGAACTCGGTATTCATAATTTGGAATTCGGAATTCGGAATTCGAAACTCAGAATTCGGAATTCGGACGTCGGAACTCGGAACTTGATATTCGGAATTCGGCACTCGGTATTCGGAACTTGATATTCGGAATTCGGAACTTGGAATTCGGAATTCGGAATTCGGAATTTGAAATTTGAAATTCTGGACTTGGAACTCGGAATTCGGAATTTGGAATTTGGAATTTGGAATTCGGAACTCAGAACTCAGAACTCGGAATTCGGAATTCGGAATTCAGAATTCAAAATTTGAAATTCTGGACTTGGAACTTGGAATTCGGACTCGGAATTCGGAATTCGGAAATTGGAATTTGGAATTTGGAATTTGAAATTTGAAATTCTGGACTCGAAACTTGGAATTTGGAATTTGGAATTCAGAATTCAGAATTCGGAACTCAGAATTCGAAATTTGGAAATCAGAATTCAGAATTCGGAATTCGGAATTCGGAACTCAGAATTCCGAATTCAGAATTCAGAATTCGGAACTTGATATTCGGAATTTGAAATTTGAAATTTGAAATTGTGGACTCAGAACTCGGAATTTGGACTCGGAATTTGAAATTCGGGACTCGGAATTCGGAATTTGGAAATCGGAACTCAGAACTTGGAATTCGGAATTCAGAACTCGGAATTCAGAATTCGGAATTCGGAATTCAGAACTCAGACTCGGAACTCGGAACTCGGAATTCAGAATTTGGAATTCGGATCTCGGAACTCGGCATTCGGAATTCGGAATTTGAAATTTGAAATTCTGGACTCGGAACTCAGAATTCGGACTCGGAATTTGAAATTCGGGACTCGGAATTCGGAATTCGGAACTTGATATTTGGAACTCAGAACTCGGAACTCGGAACTCGAAATTCGAAATTCGGAAATTGGAATTTGGAATTCGGAATTTGGAATTTGAAATTTGAAATTCTGGACTCGGAACTCGGAATTTGGAATTTGGAATTCATAATTTGGAATTCGGAATTCGGAACTCGGAATTCGAAATTCGGAACTCGGAATTCGGAATTCGGAATTCGGAATTCAGAACTCAGACTCGGAACTCGGAACTCGGAACTCGGAATTCAGAATTCCAAATTCGGATCTCGGAACTCGGAACTCGGAATTTGAAATTTGAAATTTGAAATTCTGGACTCGGAACTCAGAATTCGGACTCGGAATTTGAAATTCGGGACTCGGAATTCGGAATTCGGAACTTGATATGTGGAACTCGGAATTCGGAACTCGGAATTCAAAATTCGGAAATCAGAATTCAGAATTCGGAATTCGGAATTCGGAATTCGGAACTCGGTATTCATAATTTGGAATTCGGAATTCGGAATTCGAAACTCAGAATTCGGAATTCGGACGTCGGAACTCGGAACTTGATATTCGGAATTCGGCACTCGGAACTCGGAATTTGGAATTCGGAATTTGGAATTCAAAATTTGAAATTCAAAATTTGAAATTCGGAAATCGGAATTTGGAATTGTGGACTCGGAACTCGGAATTCGGACTCGGAATTTGAAATCCGGGACTCGACACTGGGAATTCGGAATTTGGAACTCAGAACTCGGAATTCAGAATTCGGTATTCGGAACTTGATATTCGGAATTCGGAATTCGGAATTTGAAATTTGAAATTCTGAACTCAGAAGTTGGAATTCGGACTTGGAATTTGAAATTCGGGACTCGGAATTCGGAATTCGGAACTTGATATGTGGAACTCGGAATTCGGAACTCGGAATTCAAAATTCGGAAATCAGAATTCAGAATTCGGAATTCGGAATTCGGAATTCGGAACTCGGTATTCATAATTTGGAATTCGGAATTCGGAATTCGAAACTCAGAATTCGGAATTCGGACGTCGGAACTCGGAACTTGATATTCGGAATTCGGCACTCGGAACTCGGAATTTGGAATTCGGAATTTGGAATTCAAAATTTGAAATTCAAAATTTGAAATTCGGAAATCGGAATTTGGAATTGTGGACTCGGAACTCGGAATTCGGACTCGGAATTTGAAATCCGGGACTCGGCACTGGGAATTCGGAATTTGGAACTCAGAACTCGGAATTCAGAATTCGGTATTCGGAACTTGATATTCGGAATTCGGAATTCGGAATTTGAAATTTGAAATTCTGGACTTGGAACTCGGAATTCGGAATTTGGAACTCGGCATTCGGAATTCGGAACTTGATATTTGGAACTCGGAACTCGGAACTCGAAATTCGAAATTCGAAATTCGGAAATTGGAATTTGGAATTTGGAATTCAGAATTTGGAATTTGAAATTTGAAATTCTGGACTCGGAACTCGGAATTTGGAATTTGGAATTCATAATTTGGAATTCGGAATTCGGAACTCGGAATTCGAAATTCGGAACTCGGAATTCGGAATTCGGAATTCGGAATTCAGAACTCAGACTCGGAACTCGGAACTCGGAACTCGGAATTCAGAATTCCAAATTCGGATCTCGGAACTCGGAACTCGGAATTTGAAATTTGAAATTTGAAATTCTGGACTCGGAACTCAGAATTCGGACTCGGAATTTGAAATTCGGGACTCGGAATTTGAAATTCGGGACTCGGAATTCGGAATTCGGAACTTGATATGTGGAACTCGGAATTCGGAACTCGGAATTCAAAATTCGGAAATCAGAATTCAGAATTCAGAATTCGGAATTCGGAATTCGGAATTCGGAACTCGGTATTCATAATTTGGAATTCGGAATTCGGAATTCGAAACTCAGAATTCGGAATTCGGACGTCGGAACTCGGAACTTGATATTCGGAATTCGGCACTCGGTATTCGGAACTTGATATTCGGAATTCGGAACTTGGAATTCGGAATTCGGAATTCGGAATTTGAAATTTGAAATTCTGGACTTGGAACTCGGAATTCGGAATTTGGAATTTGGAATTTGGAATTCGGAACTCAGAACTCAGAACTCGGAATTCGGAATTCGGAATTCAGAATTCAAAATTTGAAATTCTGGACTTGGAACTTGGAATTCGGACTCGGAATTCGGAATTCGGAAATTGGAATTTGGAATTTGGAATTTGAAATTTGAAATTCTGGACTCGAAACTTGGAATTTGGAATTTGGAATTCAGAATTCAGAATTCGGAACTCAGAATTCGAAATTTGGAAATCAGAATTCAGAATTCGGAATTCGGAATTCGGAACTCAGAATTCCGAATTCAGAATTCAGAATTCGGAACTTGATATTCGGAATTTGAAATTTGAAATTTGAAATTGTGGACTCAGAACTCGGAATTTGGACTCGGAATTTGAAATTCGGGACTCGGAATTCGGAATTTGGAAATCGGAACTCAGAACTTGGAATTCGGAATTCAGAACTCGGAATTCAGAATTCGGAATTCGGAATTCAGAACTCAGACTCGGAACTCGGAACTCGGAATTCAGAATTTGGAATTCGGATCTCGGAACTCGGCATTCGGAATTCGGAATTTGAAATTTGAAATTCTGGACTCGGAACTCAGAATTCGGACTCGGAATTTGAAATTCGGGACTCGGAATTCGGAATTCGGAACTTGATATTTGGAACTCAGAACTCGGAACTCGGAACTCGAAATTCGAAATTCGGAAATTGGAATTTGGAATTCGGAATTTGGAATTTGAAATTTGAAATTCTGGACTCGGAACTCGGAATTTGGAATTTGGAATTCATAATTTGGAATTCGGAATTCGGAACTCGGAATTCGAAATTCGGAACTCGGAATTCGGAATTCGGAATTCGGAATTCAGAACTCAGACTCGGAACTCGGAACTCGGAACTCGGAATTCAGAATTCCAAATTCGGATCTCGGAACTCGGAACTCGGAATTTGAAATTTGAAATTTGAAATTCTGGACTCGGAACTCAGAATTCGGACTCGGAATTTGAAATTCGGGACTCGGAATTCGGAATTCGGAACTTGATATGTGGAACTCGGAATTCGGAACTCGGAATTCAAAATTCGGAAATCAGAATTCAGAATTCGGAATTCGGAATTCGGAATTCGGAACTCGGTATTCATAATTTGGAATTCGGAATTCGGAATTCGAAACTCAGAATTCGGAATTCGGACGTCGGAACTCGGAACTTGATATTCGGAATTCGGCACTCGGAACTCGGAATTTGGAATTCGGAATTTGGAATTCAAAATTTGAAATTCAAAATTTGAAATTCGGAAATCGGAATTTGGAATTGTGGACTCGGAACTCGGAATTCGGACTCGGAATTTGAAATCCGGGACTCGACACTGGGAATTCGGAATTTGGAACTCAGAACTCGGAATTCAGAATTCGGTATTCGGAACTTGATATTCGGAATTCGGAATTCGGAATTTGAAATTTGAAATTCTGAACTCAGAAGTTGGAATTCGGACTTGGAATTTGAAATTCGGGACTCGGAATTCGGAATTCGGAACTTGATATGTGGAACTCGGAATTCGGAACTCGGAATTCAAAATTCGGAAATCAGAATTCAGAATTCGGAATTCGGAATTCGGAATTCGGAACTCGGTATTCATAATTTGGAATTCGGAATTCGGAATTCGAAACTCAGAATTCGGAATTCGGACGTCGGAACTCGGAACTTGATATTCGGAATTCGGCACTCGGAACTCGGAATTTGGAATTCGGAATTTGGAATTCAAAATTTGAAATTCAAAATTTGAAATTCGGAAATCGGAATTTGGAATTGTGGACTCGGAACTCGGAATTCGGACTCGGAATTTGAAATCCGGGACTCGGCACTGGGAATTCGGAATTTGGAACTCAGAACTCGGAATTCAGAATTCGGTATTCGGAACTTGATATTCGGAATTCGGAATTCGGAATTTGAAATTTGAAATTCTGGACTTGGAACTCGGAATTCGGAATTTGGAATTCGGAATTCGGAATTCGGAACTCAGAACTCGGAATTCAGAATTCGGAATTTGAAATTTGAAATTCTGAACTCAGAAGTTGGAATTCGGACTTGGAATTTGAAATTCGGGACTCGGAATTCGGAATTCGGAACTTGATATTCGGAATTCGGAACTCAGAACTCGGAACTCGGAATTTGAAATTCGGAAATCAGAATTTGGAATTCAGAACTCGGAATTCAGAATTCAGAATTCGGAATTCAGAATTCAGAATTCGGAATTCGGATCTCGGAACTCGGCACTCAGAATTTGGAATTTGAAATTCTGGACTCGGAACTCAGAATTCGGAAATTGGAATTCATAAGTCGGAATTCGGAATTCAGAACTCGGAATTCGGAATTCGGAACTCCGAACTCCGAATTCCGAATTCGGAACTTGATATTCGGAACTCGGAACTCGGAACTCGGAACTCGGAATTCGAAATTCGGAAACCAGAATTCGGAATTCGGATCTCGGAACACGGCACTCGGAATTCGGAACTCGGAATTCAAAATTCGGAAATCAGAATTCAGAATTCGGAATTCGGAATTTGAAATTCTGGACTCGGAACTCGGAATTTGGAATTTGGAATTCATAATTCGGAATTTGGAATTCGGATTCAGAATTCGGAACTTGATATTTGGAATTTGGAACTCGGAACTCGGAATTCGGAACTCGGAATTCAGAATTTGGAATTCGGAATTCAGAATTCAGAATTCGGAATTTGGAACTCGGAATTCCGAATTCCAAATTCGGAACTTGATATTCGGAATTTGAAATTTGATCTCGGAACTCGGAATTCGGAATTCGGAACTCGGAATTCAGAATTTGGAATTCGGAATTCGGAATTTGGAACTCGGAATTCCGAATTCCGAATTCGGAACTTGATATTCGGAATTTGAAATTTGAAATTTGAAATTGTGGACTCGGAACTCGGAATTCGGAC
This sequence comes from Arizona elegans, assembly GCA_022577455.1. Taxonomy (NCBI): domain Eukaryota; kingdom Metazoa; phylum Chordata; class Lepidosauria; order Squamata; family Colubridae; genus Arizona; species Arizona elegans. The sequence continues at coordinate 2,710,758 of JAKOOJ010000026.1, forward strand.
TCGGAATATGAAATTCGGGACTCGGAATTTGGAATTCGGATCTCGGAACTCGGCACTGGGAATTCAGAATTCGGAACTCGGGACTCGGAATTCGAAATTCGGAACTCGGGACTCGGAACATGGAATTTGGAATTTGGAATTCAGAATTCGGAACTCGATATTCGGAATTCGGAACTCAGAACTCGATATTCAGAATTCGGTATTCAATTCAGCCAGAAAACTTAACTTTTGACACAAGCTATCTCAGAATAGGCAGTCGGACTGCATTCAACCAGAAAACATAACTTTTGACACAGAGATTAGATTTGGAAAACCAACATATATTCATGTACCCCACAGTATGTTTTCTGGTTGAATGCAGTCCAACTGCCTATTCTGAGATACAGCTTTGGTCTAACTCCTCAGGGAAAGCTCGTATTGAAAATTGAATGTGTTTTTGCCCTTTTTCAGACCGTGGGGAACATGAACATGTGTTTCTTTTGAAAATCTGAGCTTGTGTCAAAAGTTAAGTTTTCTGGCTGAATTGAGCCCTACTGCCATTTCTCAGATACAGATTTGTCTAACTCCTCAGAGAAAGCTTGTATTGAAAATTGAATGTGTTTTTGCCCTCTTTTAGACCATGGGGAACATGAATATGTGTTTCTTCTTCAAATCTGAGCTGTGTGTCAAATTGAGCCCTACTGACCCGGACCCGGACCCGGACCCGGACCCGGACCCGGACCCGGACCCGGACCCAGACCCTGACCCTGACCCTGACCCTGACCCTAACCCTTACCCTAAGCTTTTTCTGCAAATCTGAGCTCTGTGTCAAAAGTTCAGTTTTCTGGTTGAATTCGCCCTACTGCCAATTCCGAAATACAGCTTTGGTCTAACTCCTCAGGGAAAGCTCGTACCTGAAAATTGAATGTGTTTTGCGCTTTTCAGACCGTGGGGAACATTAATATATGTCTCTTCTGCAAATCTTAGCTCTGTGTCAAAAGTTAAGTTTTCTGGCTGAATTGAGTCCCACTTCCAATTCTGAAATACAGCTTTTGTATAACTCCTCAGGGAAAGCTCGTACCTGAAAATTGAATGTGTTTTGCGCTTTTCAGGCCGTGGGGAACATGAATATGTGTTTCTTCTGCAAATCTAAGCTCTGTGTCAAAAGTCAAGTTTTCTGGCTGAATTGAGTCCTACTGCCAATTCCGAGATAAAGTTTTGGTCTAACTCCTCAGGGAAAGCTCGTACTTGAAAATTGAATGTGTTTTGCGCTTTTCAGACCGTGGGGAACATGAATAGGTGTTTCTTCTGCAAATCTGAGCTCTGTGTCAAAAGTTAAGTTTTCTGGCTGAATTGAGTCCCACTTCCAATTCTGAGATACACTTTGGTCTAACTCCTCAGGGAAAGCTCGTACTTGAAAATTGAATGTGTTTTTGCCCTTTTTTAGACTGTGGGGAACATGAATATGTCTTTCTTCTGCAAATCTGAGCTCTGTGTCAAAAGTTACATTTTCTGGCTCAATTGAGATCTACTGCCAACTGTGAGATACAGTGGTCTAAACCCTTCGGGAAAGCTCGTATTTGAAAATTGAATGGGTTGTTCCTGGAATGCTGACAATGGTAGTTTTGAAGCAGATACCAGAAGGGTAAGAAGCACAAGAAAACAGTATCAATTTCTGAAAGAGAACTGATTAAACTTTTAATGGCTAATACCTGAGGGAATATTGGTGACTTGGAGGGGAAAAAGACACAGATTAGACATGGTGGAGAGTGCACAACAATTTTAACTCACCAATGAAAAGAAAAAGATTCTTCAATAAATTGGAGAAATTAAAATTAAATTTAATCTGCCTTCAAGGTCCACATTAAAAAAACAAGATAGTAAGCTATTAGGGCACCCCAAAATTGGGAAACTTTATTTTTCATTAGCACAGCAAAAGAAAAGGGGGTTGGTGTAAGGATCGCCTCTCCTTCTAACTTAAGAAAGTGAGAACTCTTGAAACGTGGTTGTTCAAAAGGATTTCTTTTATTAAGCAGAAGTGACAGCCATCCAGTTAAAGCAAGATCTGAATACCCTTATGCAAAACAGTAGGATTAAAGTGGTAGAGACCCCATCCTTTAAGTCAGAATGCAGATTTTAGCCAATACAAATGTGAAGATGTTTTCTTTACTAGTTTCTCTGAGAACCCGAACAAATATGCATTCCCACCATTATCCTTTAAAGTGAAACAACCCACATGGCTATCATAAACATTCTTGCAGGTAAAGGGGATCTTAGGGCTCTTTGGCACCAGGATATAGGTTGTAAAATATCTGTTGACACAAGCAATGCTAGTAAATCGAATCCAAGTGCCCCCCTTCCTCCAATTGAATGGCAGTATCACTTTTAGGGATCTGACATGCTACTCTCCTTAGGAAGCGAAAGGGTCCAATTGAAAAAAAACAAATATACACAAAATTTCATGATAGTATATTAACAAGGTTTGTTAGGGTATTAGGAGTGAAATTTTCTCAGTAAGATTGGAGCCCTAACGTGGTGTTTAGCGACCCATTCATGGTGTGCTGATGGTAAATGTTTCCAAGCAACTAAGTATCAGATTTTCCCTCTGTGGATCCTAGAGTCAAGGATTTCCTTGATTTCAAAGGGTTGTTCACCTTCAATCATGATGGGAACAGGTGGTGTAGATGCAGGTGGTCTGAGGGATGATATTACTTCTCACTTGAGTAAACTAATATGGAATACTGGGTGGACTTGCCTGAGTGTCTTTGGAAGGAGTAGTTCAACTTCTACTGGATTGATGATTCTAGTGATGGGGAAAGGTCCAATGAACTTTGGCCCTAGTTTTTTCGATGGTTGTAATGATTTCAGAAATTTTGTAGATAAATATACTCTGTCTCCAATATGAAAAGGTTTGGGTTCCATCCTTTTCTTGTCAGCTTGAATTTTAAAAGCTTCTCTAGCTTCCTTTAAAGCTAGTCTAACCACTGGCCATGTGTTTTGCAAATTATCCATCCACTCCTTAAGTGAGGGGATGGTGGGTTCTTCCGTGGGTAGTTCAGGCATGGGGCTGAAATCCTGGCCTGTCGCTACTCTAAAAGGGGTAAAACCGGTGCTTGAATGGACAGCATTATTAAACGCAACTTCAGCAAAAGGCAAAAGTTCGGTCCAGTTATCTTGTTGAAAATTAATAAAACATCTTCAATATTGTTCTAATACCGAGTTCAAAATTTCAGAATTTCCATTGGTAGCCAGATGATTTGAAGAGCTCAATCCCTGGCCAGTACCAAGTAAGCCCAAAAATGCCCTCCAAAAGTTGGAGGTGAATTGAACCCCTCTGTTGGAGATGATCCTTTGTGGAGTACCATAAATCAATAAATGTGTATTAGGAATAATTTGGCTAAACCTTTAGCAGTTGGGATCTTTTGGCAAGGTATAAAACGTGCCTGTTTTGAAAACTAGTCTGTCACGATCCAAATAACAATATTTCCCTCACTGTTTGGCAATTCTACAATGAAATCTATAACAATCACTCTCCAAGGCGCTGAAGGTTCTGCAATAGACCTGGGGATTTCCCCCAACGTCTTTTTGCTGCTGCACCAATCGGGCAGCTAGCTACATAACTTTTTTATATCCTTTTTTTAGTGATGGCCACCAAAATTGTCTTTTAATCAGGTATAAAGTTTTCACAAACCCAAAATGTCCAGCTAATTTGGAGTCGTGGCACCTTACCATTAAGCATAATCTTTGGCTGACAGGAACATACAACTCCCCCCCGCCCCAAGCCAAGTCTTCTTTCATCAGACAGCTGGATTTGTTGTTCAAAAACCATTCATCAGTGGCCAATGCTTGTTTAAAATTTTGGGTGGTGTTATTGCCCGTCAATGTCTCTTGTTTTTTTTTTAATTTATAAACTTTATTAAAACACATATAAAACACATATAAAAACATTTACAAAACATACAACAAATAAGTGAATTTTCCTTTTAAAGCAGTGGGTCTCAACCTTCCTAATGCTGTGACCCTTTAATACAGTTCCTCATGTTGTGGTGACCCCCAACCATAAAATTATTCCTAAAACCATTGAAAATATATGTTTTCCGATGGTCTTAGGCGACCCCTGTGAAAGGGTCATTCGACCCCCAAAGGGGTCCCGACCCACAGGTTGAGAACCACTGTTTTAAAGCAATATTTCATAGTGGTTCTTCAACTAATACGGTTGTGCTTATTCCCTTTATTCTTAGCCTAGTAGTTTTTTTCTTTTCCCTTTTCACTCCCTCTTCTTTTTTCCCCCCCTTAGGATTCCCCCTTTAACAATCTTTATATTTGGATTACACCGTTGTTTTTGGATTTCCTTATTCCTGTTTATTTGCCCATAGAAAATTATTTATATACATATTTACATCTTTATTCTATCCTTTTTATATCTATGTATCTTTAGTAGAGGCATTGTACCATTAGAACCATTTGTCCCATATTGTCAGGTGTGTTTCCTTTATAGTCCAAGAAAGAATGACTCCATGATTTTAGAAACTGGTACTTTTACTAGTAAATGAAGTGATTGCAACCAAAAAAAGCAGAATCTAAGCCAAAAAGTGTGAAAGTTACAGATAGAGAACATTCCCTCCTACTGTCCATCATAAATCATCCAATCCAAGGGTCTCCCAAAGGTCAGGTGGGAGCACATGTCTGACACGTCTGGCACCGTCATCAATCAGGAATGCCACAACTGTTGCCCCAATAACAGCCCAGTAGCTTAAGAATCATTTTCGTTTCTCTGTCTCTCCTGCATGCTTCCCCCCCCCACATTACCATGGCAGCCAAAGCAGAAAAGGCGGAGGCTGACATTCGCCCCCCCTTCAGAAGAGAAGTTAGTCCTATAAAGAAAAAGGGGAGAAGAGATAACAGCACATAATATCAATTACGGTTTATCAGGATATTTGGTGTGAAACAACTGTACTTTCTTTGGTGCTCGGACATCACGTTTGTTCACCCATTCAGCTTTAGACAACGGGAAATGTTTCCAGGCCACTAGATATTGCACTTTATTGTGATGTTTCCTGGAGTCTAAGATCTCCTTAACCTCAAAATGTCATTCCCCTTCGATTAGTATGGGGACAGGAGGAAGCTCCTGAGGTTTCAGCAACTTTGAGACATAATATCTCCGGCAATATTTTGTTGAGAGAAACAAAACTTGGCCATCTTGTACAACTTTTTATGCTCTATTAAACAAAATTATTAAAACATTCTCATGAGCGATTTCCATCTAGATAATTTGGAGGAAAGTTGGCTGAAAATGACTGTGGCTCAAAAAAAAGGTAAAGTTTGGCTTTTTATATCTCTGGAAGGAAAGGTATGAGAAATGTGAAACTTTGTGCGTAATAACTTAGCAACACAAGGTTTTTATTATTTATTATTCAAATTTCTATACCGCCCTTCTCCTTTCAGACTCAGGGCGGTGAACAGCCAAAATAAAAACATCTATACATAACATTACAGTTAAAAATAAAGTTAAAACAATTTATAAATTTGGCCTGTAATTTAAAACTTGTCAATTTAAAATCAATATTAAAATTTTAAAACTAACCCTAAAATCAAGACAGACTGGCTAACTGAAAAAAATAAGTTTTTAGGGCCCGACGAAAAGTCTGGAGGTCGGAGATCACTTGTATCTCTGGGGGTAGATTGTTCCATAGGGTAGGTGCCACCACAGAGAAGGCTCTCCTCCTGGGGGTCGCCAGCAGGGGTCGTCGGCATTTGTCTGGCCGACGGCACCCTGAGGAGGCCCTCTCTGTGGGAGCGAACCGGCCGGTGGGAGGCTATTGGTGGCAGAAAGCGGTCCCGTAAGTACCCTGGCCCTAAGCCATGGAGCGCTTTAAAGGTGATCACCAACACCTTGAAGCGCACTCGGAAGTCCACCAGAAGCCAATGCAGCTCGCGCAGGAGAGGAGTCACATGGGAGCGCCCCGTCGCTCCCATAATCCCCCGCGCGGCCGCATACTGCACCAGTTTGAGCCTCTGGGTATACTCCAAGGGGAGCCCCATGTAGAGAGCGTTACAATAGTCCAGACGAGAGGTGACAAGTACTTGAGTGACCGTGTGTAGGGTGTCCCGGTCCAGAAAGGGGCGCAACTGGCGTATCAGACGAACCTGACAAAAAGCCCCCCTGGCCACGGCCGTCATATGCCCTTCTAAAAACAGCCGTGCATCTAGGAGGACGCCCAAGTTGTGGGCCCTCTCCGTGGGGGCCAATGATTCGTCCCCAATAACCAGCGATGGCGTCAGCTGGCTATACCGGCGTCCCTGTATACCACAGCCACTCGGTCTTGGAAGGGTTGAGTCGAAGCCTGTTTCTCCCCATCCAGACCCGCACGGCCTCCAGGCACTGGGACATTACTTCCAAGGCATCATTGGGATGGTCTGGGGTGGAAATGTACAGCTAAGTATCATCAGCGTACTGATGAAACTCCACCCCAAAGCCACGGATGATCTCACCCAGAGGCTTCACATAAATGTTGAACAGGAGGGACGAGAGGACCGACCCTTGCGGCACCCCACAAACAAGGCGCCTTGGGGTCGACCGCTGCCCCCGTCAACACAGATTGCAACCGGTAGGAGAGATAGGAGGAGAACCACCGCAAAACGGTGCCCCCCCACTCCCAGTCCCTCCAGCCGGCGCAACATGATACCATGGTCGATGGTGTTGAGCGTCAAGAAGCACTCGACACCTTGTCCATTCAACACCAGAATATGGACACCTGATCGGCAGAGGGGAATGGGTTTACTCACAGAGGTGCTGGTGTTGGGATAGATATCCGGTTAGGCGTTTATGAGCACGGGTGCTTTATGGGGTCGCGGGGACTTAGCCTAATGCTCGGAGAATGTTCCAGATGGAGTCGTCATCAGAACGGCCCAGAGGAAATGAGGAAGAGACGAACCCTGTCCAGCTGAGGACAATTAGGAACGAAGCTATATAAGCAATCAACTACTACTATGTGATAGCTGCGTCTTTTCAATGTTTTACATTCCGGTTCCTGTAAGAGCTGTTTGCCACGATTAAACAGAGATACACCGACTTGGCTTCGAGCGTGTTCTTTGGGCGTGGACACAGTCCTAGGGGAGCCGAGAGGAAGACGCAGCTCTCCTCACACACACACAGGGGTGTCTGACGCTGACTCGAGGAGGAGCGGTATGGCGGAGGGCGTAGCGGCAGACGCGCTGCTGGAGGAGGTGGCGGAGACTGAGGAGGAGTCGGAGGGGGCGGTCACCACCGAGGCAGATGGGACGAGCGAGCCGCCAGTGGTACGACCGAAATGGCATGACCCAGAAGACGACGATACCCAGAGAGAAAGGAAGGGAAGGGGCGGCGAAAGGCAGGAGATGCCGAGCCCCAAGACAGGTGGGACGCGCCTGCAAACCCCTCCTTACGCCGGCACCCAGTTCCAGGGCTGGAGGGAACGGCGGTGGCTGGAGGAGGAAGAAGGGGAGTGGACTCACTCCAGTGGTTTGGGGGCTTCTACTCTAGACATTCTGCGTGACCGCTTTGGGGAGATTAGTTTCCGAGACCCGCCCTCCTGGCAGCCGTGGGCACCTAGCATGGAGGCGCCCGCGTCCTGGCCGGGCGGGAGTTCTGACAGCAAATTCCGCCTTGCCAGCCCGAGGCTAAAACTGGATGGACGTGACCAACGCTGGGTGGGTAGAGAGAGGAGACCCTCCGTACCATCACACAGTGGAGGCGTAGGGAAACGGGCAACCCCTAGCTCCGCTTTGCAACCCGGAAGAGAAACAAGAGCAGATCCCGTGAGAGAAGACCCGCAACGGCCACCCGGCACGGGGAATAGAGCACCACAGCAGCGCCACGTGGATTTGTTGCCAGCGTGGGGCCAGGGATCTTGGGTACCCCCTCAGCAACATCCCTGGGGCTTGCCGCCCGTGCAGGTTGCCTTTGATGGAACTGCAGGAAAGGTGGCGCTGTTTTTAAGTCAGGTGATAAGCCATATGGATTTGTATGGCAGGCTATATCCATCGCAGTGGACCATGGTGGTCGCAGTCACGGCAGTGCTAACAGGAGACGCTGCTGAATGGGTCGCTGATTTACATAGTGAACACGCCCGCGAGCTTACAGATCTGGGCCTGTTCCTCAAGGCGTTGCGTAACAGATTTGAAGATGAGACTCGGACACAAGTCATTGAAGGTGAATTAGTTAACCTACGACAGCGTGGCCGCCCCGCCAAGGAATACGTTAAGGAGTTTCGTGGCCTGGCGGGAAAGCTCCACTCTTGGCCAGAGCGCCTACTTATCCACCAGCTCCAGGCAGGACTTGATAGGGAGATTAAACAGGCCTGTGTCTACCGGGGTCTAGGCCCGTACTTGTCCGAATGGTACAAGGCAGCGGTAAGCCTCGATGTTGGACTACGGGAATTCAGACCTTGGAGCGCACCACAGCCTCAGCCCCGTCGAGGTCCGGGAGGTCGTGGGGGGTTTAGAGGAGCCCCGGCGTTTGGATCCGCCAATTCTGAAGTGAATAGGCACCCGTTCCGTTGCTTTCGATGCAACCAGGAGGGCCATAGGGCTGCGGACTGCCCCCTCACAACCCCGCAATTGTCAACGCCACGGCCTTCCGGTCCGCCAGCCACAGCACATGACCGATCCTTACGGACGCCGGAACGATCCAGGGCAGCCACACAGACGTCCTCAGTAGAAACAACGACCCGTTCCAGCACAGGCGTACCAGGGACGGCTCGTGTTCCCGAAGCGTCTGAAGAAAGCGACAATGGAGACGAGCTACAGGACCCAATGGTAAGTGAACCTATACACCCCTTCCTAATACCGGTGACCCTAAAACACCCTGTTACTAAAAAGGAGTGTGAGCAGAAAGCCTTGATCGATACAGGCTGTACTCGGTGCCTTATGTGGCGATCTGTAGCTGATGACTTGGGGCTGCAGATCCTAACCCTACGGACCCCCATTAAGTTCGAACAAATGGATGGGTCGATTCTAGGTGGCACACCCACCGCCAGTGTCACTGAACCCGTTCTCTTACAAATAGGAACCCATCAGGAACGAATCCGCTTTATCGTAGTGACACAAATGATCGAACCCGTTATACTGGGGCTCACCTGGTTAGATAGGTGGGAACCGCATATCTGGTGGGAGGGGGTTACCGGAAACTCAGATTGCCATGTTCGGAAGAGAGCGCAGCACTCCAGCAGGAGACAATAACGCCAGGGACCTACCCCCAGGTGTATACCGACCTCGCCCGGGTATTTAGCGAGGAAGAATGTGACGCTTTGCCCCCACATCGGGACACAGATTGTGGCATCGAAATACTCCCCGGAGCACAGCTGCCAAAACCCCGTATGTACTCGATGACCCCACAGGAATTAAAAGAATTACAGGCATACATAGATAAGAACCTTGCCCGGGGGTTTATTCGTCCCAGTCGTTCGCATCTGGCGGCACCTGTCCTATTTCGAGGGAAAAAGGATGGGGGCTTACGTTTATGCGTGGACTACCGAGGATTAAATGCTGTCTGTGTAGAACCTCTGTATCCCCTGCCGCTAATGACTGATTTGTTAGCTACCCTGGCATCAGGGAAGGTCTTCACAAAATTAGATCTTCGTGAAGACTACTATCGAATACGAATACGTCAGGGGGACGAATGGAAGACCACGTTCAACACTCCCCTCGGCAGCTACCAGTTCCTTGTGATGCCTTTTGGTTTACAAGGGGCACCAGCGGTGTTTATGCAGCTTATAAACAGTATTTTACATGAACACCTGTACCATGGAGTATTTGTTTATCTGGACGATATTTTGATCTATTCTGACACGATGGAGGAGCACGTCCAGCTGGTCAGACAAGTCCTGACCAAACTGCTTGATGCACATCTTTTTGTGAAACTCTCGAAATGCGAGTTCCATCGGGAGATTGATTATTTAGGATTCCGAATAAGTAGTACAGGTGTTCAAATGGACCCGAAGAAAGTAGCGGCGGTCTTGGAATGGAAGGCACCGCAAACCCGTAAACAATTGCAGAGCTTTTTAGGGTTTGCGAACTTTTATCGTCAGTTCATTCCATCTTTTGCTACAATAGTGTTGCCGTTAACAGAGCTCCTACGAACAAAAGGTGTGATAACCCCTGGGAAGAAACCCAGACCGGGATATAAACTGCAATGGACATCCGAGTGCCAACAGGCCTTTGAGGATCTAAAACATGCGTTTACATCTGAACCCGTATTGAAACACCCTAACATGTCACAACCGTTTGTGATACAAACGGATGCCAGTGACGTGGCTGTAGGGGCCATTCTACTGCAAAAAGACACGACCGGGGTGTTAAGGCCTTGTGCGTATACCTCCCGTAAATTCTCCACAGCGGAAAGGAACTGGGCGGTATGGGAGAAAGAGGCTTATGCCGTAAAATGGGCATTACAGACATGGAGGCACCTATTAGAGGGGAATCCCGTTCCGTTTGAGGTCTGGACGGACCACAAAAACCGACAAGCCCTCCAGACACCCCGAAAATTGTCCCCAAAGCAGGTGAGATGGGCCCAGTATTTCCATAGATTCCGATTTTCTCTTGTGTATAAGCCGGCTAGAGGAATGTTTCTCGCGGATGCATTGTCAAGGATGCCGCAATATCACAGTAAACGAGATGAGGTATTACAAGTAATGATACCACCCCTAAAAGTGTACGCCTTGACAACCCCACAAAGCGAGGATTGGCTAACAACCTTACAAAAAGCTATCCAAACAGACCAATGGGCCCAAACTAATGCAACGTCCTTAACACATCGTGACGGCCTGGTATGGTGGGGTGATAGATTATATATCCCGGCAGAGTTACGACAACGAGTGTTACGTCGTTGCCATGATAATAAAACTGCCGGTCACTTCGGATTTCTTAAAACTTTACACCTAACGCGGAGACAATTTTGGTGGCCCAAAATGAGAAAAGAAATCGATCAATACGTTCGGAAATGTCACACCTGCGCTATAGTCAAACCGCGGCCAGGAAAGCCGCTGGGTCTGCTACAAACGGTAGCCGAGCCAAACAGACCATGGGATGAAATAGCCATGGATTTCATCGTCGACCTTCCCAATAGTAGGGGATATACTGTCATTTGGACAGTAGTCGATCTTTTCTCAAAACAGGCCCATTTTATTCCATGCAAAGGTTTACCATCCGCTCGACATTTAGTACGTCTATTCCTACAGCATATTTACCGTTTACACGGAGTGCCTAAAAGGATTATATCAGACAGAGGGGTGCAGTTCACTGCCAAATTCTGGAGAGATTTCCTTCGTGATATAGGATCATCCCAAGGCCTTAGTTCAGCCTATCACCCCAGTACGAATGGTGTTGCCGAACACACTAATCCCATGGTAGAACGGTATCTACGTTCCTACGTTACCTATCAACAAAACGATTGGGTGGATTATCTGTTGTTCGCTGAAACGGCATATAATAATTCAATACATAGAAGTACTGGTTTTACGCCGTTTCAGGTAATGATGGGGAGGGAATTCCCTGCTATCCCTGAATTAGACCTCTCCCTCCCAAGGCCTATGACTCCTACCAACTGGTGTTCTAACGTGACAACAGTATGGCCTCACGTGAAGGCCGCCTTGACATAAGCAACCAATGAATACAAACTGCAGGCAGACAAAAAGAGGGCTGCCTGTCCGACCTTTCAGATCAGAGACCTAGTGTATTTGTCAACTAAATACCTAAAACTACACTTACCTAGTAAAAAACTAGGCCCCAAGTACATAGGCCCATTTCCTATCATTAAAGTAATAAATCCTGTAACATTCATGTTAAGGCTACCCCCCTTATTGGGAAAGACCCATCCGGTTTTCCACTCTAGCTTATTAAAACCAGCCATCAAACCCACTACCACACATAAATCACCCCCTGGCCCGATAACCGGCGCCTACTATGAAATAAAAGACATTATTGATTCAAAACTACGTAGAGGCCAGGTATATTATTTGGTTCGATGGACAGGGTATCCTGATAGTGAGGCATCCTGGGTACCTGCGAAAGATATAAACGCCCCGAAACTGTTAAGACGATTCCATAAGACATACCCCCATAAACCAAAATCCATTACGTGATTGTTAACACTCTCTTTCTTTGTCTCCTCCTATTAGACAGACACCTGGTGGGGGGAGCCACCTGTCGAGCGTCAAGAAGCACTCGACACCTTGTCCATTCAACACCAGAATATGGACACCTGATCGGCAGAGGGGAATGGGTTTACTCACAGAGGTGCTGGTGTTGGGATAGATATCCGGTTAGGCATTTATGAGCACGGGTGCTTTATGGAGTCGGGGGACTTAGCCTAATGCTCGGAGAATACTCCAGATGGAGTCGTCATCAGAACGGCCCAGAGGAAATGAGGAAGAGACGAACCCTGTCCAGCTGAGGACAATTAGGAACGAAGCTATATAAGCAATCAACTACTGCTATGTGATAGCTGCGTCTTTTCAATGTTTTACATTCCGGTTCCTGTAAGAGCTGTTTGCCACGATTAAACAGAGATACACGACTTGGCTTCGAGCGTGTTCTTTGGGTGTGGACATGGTCCTAGGGGAGCCGAAAGATGGTATCAAAAGCCGCTGAGAGGTCTAATACGACCAGGATAGAAGAATAACCCCTATCCCGGGCCCTCCAGAAATCATCCACCTATGCAATCAATGCCGTTTCCGTGCTATACCCAGGTCTGAAGCCGGACTGGAGCGGATCCAGATAGACAGCTTCATCCAGGTACTGGGGAAGCTGTCGCGCCACCACACTCTCAACAACCTTCGCAATAAAGCGAAGGTTGGAGACTGGACAATAGTTAGCCAAAACAGCCGGATCCAGGGATGGCTTCTTGAGGAGAGGCCTCACCACCGCCTCTTTCAAGCCGGCCGGCAGGACACCCTCACTCAAAGAAGCATTGATAATCCCCTGGAGCCAGCCTCGTGTAACCTCCCGGGAAGCCAGTACCAACCAGGAGGGACACGGGTCCAATAAACATGTGGTCGTGTTCAGCCGTCCCAAGATCCTGTCCACGTCCTCGGGAGCCACGGGATCGAACTCCTCCCAGATAACACTCTCAAGGCCTGCCTCAGTCATCTCGTCTGAACTAACCCAGTCGGCGGCCAAGTCTTCCCGAATCTGAGTTATTTTATCATCCAGATACTGTACAAAATCCTCAGCTCGGCCCTGCAAAGGGTCCTCCCGTGCTCCCAGATGGAGAAGGGAGCGGGTCACCCTAAACAGGGCGGCTGGGCGGTTATCTGATGACGCGATAAGAGCGGCAAAATAGCTAGATTTCGTCGCTTTTATCGCCACTAGGTAGGTCTTAATATGAGACCTTACCAGTGTCAAGTCAGATTCAGAACGACTGGCCCTCCAACCGCTCTCTAGGCGTCTTTTCCGGCGCTTCATCTCCCTCAGCTCCTCGGAGAACCAAGGAGCTAAGTGAGTTCGGTGCCGGGTCAGAGGCCGCAAAGGCACGACCCGGTCCAAAGCCCCGACAGCCACCCTATCCCAGGCGACCACCAGGTCATCAGCCAAGTCATGAGCTAGAGTCTCAGGAAATGGCCCAAACTCCATCTGGAACCTATCAGGGTCCATCAGGCGCCTGGGGCGGAACCACCTGGTTGGCTCCGTCTCCCTGCGACGGGGTACGGTGGTCAGAAAGTCAAGTCGAAGGAGCGAGTGGTCAGACCATGATAAGGGTTCAATATCTACATCCCCTATATCAAGGCCACTCAACCACTGACCAGAGATAAAAACTAAGTCCAGAGTGTATCCCCCCATATGAGTAGGGCCGTGAATTACTTGGGTCAGGTCCATGGCCGTCATGGAAGCCATGAACTCCCGAGCTACCTCAGATGTTTCACCGATGGATGGCAGGTTGAAATCCCCCATGACCACAAGTCTGGGGGTATCAGCCGCCACCTCGGCTATAACATTGAGGAGTTCGGGCAGGGTCGTTGCCACGTGGCAGGGAGCCAGGTACGTGATCAACAGACCCATCTGCACCCCACGACCCCACTTCACAAAAAGGGACTCACATCCAGCTATCTGAGGTACAGGGAGTGGTCTCCCTCGGATCAAGACCTTCTCTTAGAATGACCTCCACCCCCCCGCCCCTGCCCTGAGCTCTCGGCTGATGAAATGCACGGAAGCCTGATGGGCACATCTCCACGAGAGGAACTCCCCCCTCATGGCCCAACCAGGTCTCCGTGATACCTGCCAGGTCTGCTCCCCCCTCCTGAATAAGATCACAAATGAGGGGGCTTTATTTACTATGGACCTGGCATTACACAACATCAGCCGGAGACTCGGGCCCTGAGACTCTAAGCAGCCTGGGGAACGGGAAGAGCTAAGGGGACCGGGGCATGCAATCGCTCGGAGATAGCGAGCACGTGCCCCCATCACATGATATGGCCCCCTGCTCCCGCCATACCTGCCCCTCCCACTCAGCATATTAATAGAGAAGCCCTCACTAGAGGGCATTCTAATAGTCCCCTTTCCCCCAGAGTCCGCACCCCCTATGGCACCATTAATAGCAGCCGCACTAGTCTCCAACCCCTGTAGGTTTCCCCCCAAACCCACATAACCTCCCCCCCGAACCCCTTAAAAGTCTATTTAAAAATGTCTTTAAAAAACCCCTCAATCCCCTTTTTGCAACATGCCATCTCTCGGGGTCCCAAGATCCGTCATTAAGGTGGGCCCTCAATAACATAGAGGGCCAGGCCTGCGAGAGGGGGGAATCTCACAGCGCAAGAAGCTTTGCCCTAGAATACATTTAAAACACTAGAGTGATAATACAAGTTTGGCCTAGACATGGCCTAGGGGTCTATAATGATGGTTTCGAATGTCCAAGAAGCAAGACTAAGTTAATCGGAAGAGTCACCATTACCCTCTCACGGTAATGGGTAGGAGTCCTCACGTTCAGTCCAGCTGGGTGAACTATCCAACCACCCTCTCACGGTGGTTGGCCATCCTAATCAAGGCAAGATGGAAAAAGTCAGAAAAAGTCCAAAGCCACCCTCTCACGGTGGTTTGGCCCTACTGGCCCTGGAAAGATGAATCCCATCCGCGGCGAACGTAGTCTGGAGCTGGCTCCATCCATCCTCCCGTAACTGCCTTGTCCTCCATACAGCCAGGAGACAGGACAAAAGACAGAGCCAGGTCCCAAGCTCTGGGGTTTTGAATATATATATATATATTATTTTGTTCTTATACATCAAACAAACATTAAGTCTATAGCGGTCTACATCACAGCGCAAGAAGGAAGTAAAATTGTCCTGTAAAATTATATATAGGATAGCCAAGAAAAATCTATTACATATATCAAATGACATGTTTATCATATACATCAGTTTGCAGCTCGATTTGACATCCAATTGTACCATTGACTCCAAGATATATAATAGTCTGTGTCCCCTCGTCCTTTCAGTATCATAGTAAACCGATCTGATTCCGCACAGTTCATTATTTTCTGAATTATTACTTGTTCGGGTGGGCTGACATCCATCTTCCAATATTGGACCCATTCCAATCTTGCAGCTATTGTTATATGTAGCAACAGGTACCATGCCATTTTATTTACATTTTTATTTTCGGGTCTTATCCCTAATAAAAAATACCTCAGGACGCAGTTGTATACGCTGCCCCAACATCTCATTAAGCCATTTCTGAATATTTGTCCAAAATTTCATTGCCTCTCGACAGGTCCACCATTGGTGGAAATATGTGCCCTCTTTAACACCACATTTCCAACAGACTGAAGGTGTTCCGGGGAACATTCTGGCGAGTCTGGCCGGCAGTAAATGCCATCAATATGCCATTTTATATATGTTTTCTTTATATGCTATTGACTGGGTTAGTTTAACATTCTTAGTCCAGATTTCGTTCCACTTCTCAGGCTCTATTGAATGACCCAGATTTTTCTCCCAGGCATGAACCAAAGTCTTCGCACCTTCCTCAGCTACCTCCATAGCCATAAAGTATTTATAGCACTTAGTTAACATCTTTCCATCCACCCCCAATAGAATCCTATCCAAAGTCTGCACCTCTTGGCTAATCTCGAGTCTCTGTTTATCTTTCATATACTTACTACTAATTTGCATATATATCCACCAGTCTAAATTCACTCCTTGTTCTTGAAGTGACAGTTTTGTTTTTAACTTCCCATTCAAATCTAATATTTCTTTATTAGATTTATTAGATTTTTTTCCTCTGGGTTATACAAAATCGGATAGATCACAGCTTCCACAGGTGAGACCCAGAGTGGTACCTTATTATAATATGTTTTCCTAATTTCCATCCAACTTTCAATCAGAGCTCCTCACACGTGATGTTTAGTAAAGTATGCTGGGGGTTTACCTCTTTCCCACCATAGGTGGGCATGCCACCCATTGGAGATCGTGGCCTTCGATTATTAACAAACATTTCCCTTGTAGTGTAATCCATTCATGAACCCAAATCAAAACCGCCAAATTATAATAATACTTCCAATTTGGGACCCCAAACCAGCCTTGTTCTTTCGGTTTCTGCATCATTTTCAACTTAATTCAAGGCTTCTTGCCCTGCCAAATGAATCTATTAGTAGCCCTATCCAGATTCCTAAAAAAGATTTTATCCAATCTAACTGGGGCCGTTTGGAAAAGAAATACCATTCTAGGCGCTACCTGAGTCTTGATTAAGGCTATCCATCCCATTAATGGCAGTTATAGTCTGCCCCATTTCTCCAAATCTTTGTCTAATTGCTCAACTAATTTTAAATAGTTATCTGTCTTTATTGAGGAGCATCTATCAGACAAGCAAATCCCTAAATATTTAACTTTACAAACTACCTGGAGGCCCAAAGTGTTTTGTAGTTCTAATTTTTGTATTTCCGTCATATTTTTAACTATAATATTAGTTTTCTTTCTATTTATTTGTAATCCAGCTACTTCACCAAATTTCTGTATCTTGTCAATAAGCCGCCTACCGGAGGTTAGTGGCTCTTCCAGAACAAAGACCAGATCATCCGCAAACGCCTAGACCTTGTATTCTTGTTCTCTGATCTTTAGCCCTCTTATGCCCACATCCTGTCTTATTAACCTAAGCAAAGGTTCTAAAGTAAATATAAACAGCAATGGAGAAAGTGGGCAGCCTTATCTCGTTCCCTTCGCTAACGTCACCTCATCCGACTCTTCTTCATTGATCAGAATCTTGGCTTTCTGTTGACTATAAATTGCCTGGATTGCGTTCATAAAATAGTCGCCAGCCTTCATATATCTCAATTGTGCTATAAGATAATTCCAATTGACTCTGTCGAAGGCTTTCTGGGCATCCAGAAAGAGGAACGCTGCCTGCTTCTCAGGGTGGGCCTCGTAGTATTCCAGGGCGTCCATTATGATTCGTACATTATCTTTCAACTGTCTAGTAGGTAGAAAACCATTTTGATCTATATGGATAAATTTGCTAAGGTATCTCTTAAATCTAGCTGCCATTACATTTGCAAAAATTTTATAATCAGTGTTTAAAAGTGAGATTGGCCTATAGTTATGTATCAGAGCTCCTTCCTTCGGTATTAGAGAAATATAGGCTTCTAGCCATGACTTGGAAGCCTTAGACTCCATCAACACCATATTAAAAATTTCCTTCATATATTTTATAAACAGATCTGTAAAGGTTTTATAAATCTCCACAGGCAAGCCGTCAGTACCAGGAGTTTTATCGGCCTTCTGCCTCTTGATCACAATCTCTATTTCTCCTTCCGTAATCTCTTTATTCAACAGGTCCTTGACTGAATCTGGGAATTTGGGAAGATTCGAATGTTCCAAATATTCCTTAATTTTCTCATCCGACACCTGCTCATTAGCATAAAGTTGTGAAAAGAATTCCTGTGCAATCCCTTTTTTATGTTCATTATCTACCCATATGACTCCCATCTTATCCTGTAGTTGATCTATCCACCTACTTTCCCTTTTCTTCTTTAGTTTATAAGTAAGCCACCGGCCCGCCCTATTAGCATGCTCAAAGTGCATTCTAAGTTTATGTGGTATTTCCTCCTGGTCTAGTAGTATGAGTTGATGTTTACTTATGTCTACTGCTTCCTTAGCTTTGACATCTAGTGGGTTAATCTGTAAATTCCTCTCTGCAGCCTGCACCTTCGCTATCCACCTTTCCCTCTCCTTAAGTTTCTATCTTTGCTTCCCGGCTATATACTTAATCACTAGCCCTTTCATATAAGCTTTCGCTGTATCCCACAGAATCTGTATCGAAGTTTCATTATTATTATTTTTTTTAAAATAAAAAGTTTTTATTTTCTGATCAAACGAGTATACAATATAAACATTCATTCAAACTATCATCAAGAAAAAGAAAAAAAAATCAATCCTTGGTAAACTCAATCTTCAACCCCTCCTCACCACCCCCCACCCCCGACTTCCCAGAACAAAAACAGGGCATAGATTTCACCAAACATTCGCTAAAATAAACTAGCTAACTGCAAGATTTAATAACTCCCAAAACCCCTTAACTCCCCTTTTATAATTTCATCAACCTCCCTTTTTATAAACTCAAAATAGCGTATAATCCAATAACTCTAAGAGTTTTAAAACCTTTAACAAATATTAAACATTCAAACCTTAAAAATTCTCTTAATATATCAGTAAAGTATTCAATTGATTTGCAAAAACATTTTCCCCCTCTTACTTTTCTCAAAGTTCAGATATTTTGAAATCTCATAACAGAAAATAAACCTTAGGTATTCACTAATTAAATTTCTACATTTTTTTAAATTTCTGAATTTCCCCCCTTCATTATTCCTCCCTCCAACTTTTAAAATTTTAAAAGATAATCATCAACATAATTAACCATTAATACATAAACTAAAAAACCAAAAAAGATTAATCTTACATTCAACCATTAATGCATCATATTTAAAAATCAATATTTAACTTTATACTTTTTCCCCCTCAGTAGTTATAACACCTAAAACATAATCATTTTTAACCATAAGTAGAACAACTGCAAAGCCAAAAGAAAAGGTTAATCTTCCATTCTTGCTTTCTTTTTATATTTTTTCCAGTCTTTCTGCATCCCTCCTACTTCTATTTTGAGGAGGTTTTTCATTTTAATTTGAGGTTGATGTAACTTCAAAGATTGTCCCCTTTTTGAGAAAATTTCCTCTGATTTAGAGCCCCCAAATCGCCTCTTCTTGCTTATATAAATCAGTTCATTCCTTCGCCTGTAGGACCAAAGTTTGTCAAGAGTTTGTGAAAAAAAGTTCAGTTGTTTCTTTTCTATTAAATGTATAAATGCCACTGGCAAATCTCCTTCATCTTCTGAAACCTCGAAAGTCTGGTCATTTACTACTTTTTTCCAAACCAAGTCATAATTTTGAAAGATTCTATCAATTTTTCCAAAAAGAGCAGAGAATAAGCTCGAAAATTCTTGAGAAGATTCTTCCACCTTCTCTGCTGCAATCAGAATATCTCCTGAATTGTCATCATGCTCCGTACTTGTTTTTGTCTTCTCAGTCATTTCTGTTGTTATCCCTTTAAGAATTGCTATTTGGTTACTTATAGCTGCAGTATGATTATTCATGGCTTCTTTTATAAATTCTGTAAATTCTGCATCAAAATCCTTATAACTCTGTAAATCAGACAACTGTATTTCTGAGACCTCCAAATAGCTTCCAGCACTTTCAAGATCTCCTTTCTTAGAAGCCATTTTATTTTAAAAAGATTTTCTTTCTTCCCACAACCATAAAATCATAAAGTCAGAGCCATCCTTTTGAGCAGCTTTCAGCAATTTCTTTATAAATCACCAAACGAAATAATCTTTTCCCAAACAGCTCTTCAAAATCTATTCCAGCAACTTAAAGCCAGTCTCTGAGCACGAGTCTATTAGCAAAAACTTTCCTTTCTAACTTTCACTTTTAAAATTGCAACAAAGAAACGCCATCTTTACTTCCAGCTCAGAAAATCCAATTAGAAACATTGTATCCCCGGAGTTAAGTATTATACTTGCAAAAAGCTTGTCCTCCTGCTTCTGTTCCGCCTGCTTTTTTGAAATCATTTAATCTTCTGTTTGACAGCAGAAATTGGACGCAACGCCTAGCTCTGTAAAAAAAAAACAGAGTCCCCCCGGATCCGGAGCTTCAGTGGGCTGAACGGGGAGCTCTCGCCCTCCTAACCCCTGGAATTAATCCAGGGGTTTTCGGGGAGCTCTACCCTCACCCACCTGCTCTCCTCCCCTTCTTTTCCCGAAGGGGAGATTTTCAAGCCGTTTGACAGCTGATTAACGCTGTCAGAACGGCTCAACGGGATCGCGGGGGCGGCGGTCTAAAAAGACCGTCAATGGCGCTGCGGAGCCAACCCGGAAGTCCTCAAAGTTTCATTATTATCGTTGACCTAAAGAAAGCTTCCATTTCTCTCTTTACCATTTGTTGAAATTCTATCTCCGTTAAAATACTTGTTCTCAACATCCACCTCTTATTTCTTTTAATTGTATCCCCTTTCCACCTAACCAATAGTGGACTATGGTCTGCCCAGGTATTAGGTTCTATCTCTGTCACTACAGTTCGGGTTTTTAAATCCGTAGTTACCCACATCATATCCAACCTCGACCAAGATTTATGCCTGGGAGAAAAGAAAGTATATTGATTTGTCTGAGGATGGAACGCTCGCCATATATCCGTAAGACCCAAGTCGCCCCTCATATCTGTACATACTTTTGGAAGTGTTCTCCTATTTTCTCTGTTTTGACTGTTCCCTGGTAAATAATCCAAGTCCCTGTTGATTACTGCGTTAAAATCACCTAGTATAGATATATGGCCATATTGCAGATCGACAAGTTTTTGATACACCTTTTGATAGAAATCAGACTGTCCGTTATTTGGAGCTTATATTCCCACCAAGAGGACCTGTAGCCGGCCTATACGTATCTCCAACATTAGAATTCTTCCCTCATCATCCATATAAACTAATTTAGGTTCCAGGTAATTCCTAACATAGAAGACCACACCTCTTTGTTTCTCATCGGCTAACGTAGCGTACAGCTTACCAAGTTCAGGACATTGCAAAACACATTCACATTGTTTTTTAATATGCACTTCCTGGAGACATATAACATCCATTTTCAATTTTAGTAAATTCTTGAAAACCCACTTCTTCACCTGTGCATTCAAACCATTTATATTTAATGAGAACAGACATATTTCCTCCCCATCTTACCTATCTGCGTTCTTTGCCCTAGTGGTCTGTCTGGTTACCTGTTGGTTGCTCTCCCCTTCTCCTTCCCTTCCTCCTATCGGAAGAAAATTTGGAAGATAAGATGGTTGAGATGGTGGCAGGGATATTGCAGAAAGACCCACAAGTGGTGCACAGTGGTATTAACGAGTGTTCCCAGGTCTTTATATCATTTACAAGGAGACAGAACCTCCTGAGGGAAGTTCATGTAAAATTTAATAAGAGATCATTACGGGAGGAAGTATATCAGAGATCGAAGGACCGGGTGATAAAATACGCTGGTAAACAGGTCGCCGTTTTGCGACAGGTGCCGAAGAAAGTGCGAGACCAAAGACGAAATTATCAAGTTTTGACAACACAACTACGAAAATATGATGTGAGATATAAGTGGTTACTTCCAGATGGGCTTTTGGTGTTGTGGCAGGGGAAGAGAGTATGCCTTGAAACCCCGCAGGAAACTGATGAATTTCTTGAGAGTGAATTTGCAACTTTGGAAAGGGAAGGAGGAAGAGAAAGTGAATATGAGGTAGATAGTAAGGGTCAGGAAAAAGAGCAGGAGGAGAAGGGAGCGGTTGAATATAACATTTCATTCTCCTACTGCTTTCTAATAGTTCACAAATTGAGTATAAAGGTGACAGTTTTTGTAAAAACACCAAAAATAGGGTATTTTCAGCCTGCTTTTACAAAAAAGACCTTCTGGAAACACTGTTAAATCATTCTCATTACAAAAAGCATGTTTCAACCCCCCTAAAAAAGTAGAGTTGGTGTTTTGTTGCTGACATATAAAGCCCTAAAAATAGGGACAAAGTTGAGGATGTTGCTATGGCAGTATCACATGCATTCTATTATTGTTTTGTCTTGTTTGTTTTATATAGACATCATTACTACTATTATATTGCATTGGACCATGGTGACTTTGTCATTACCAGTTCAGGCACTTGACCCACCAATCCCATCGCCATAGGAGGCACGCCTTATAGCCAGTGGTGGGATTCAAATAATTTAACAACCAGTTCTCTGCCCTAATGATTTCTTCCAACAACCATTTCACCAAACTGCTCAGAAAGTTAACAACCGGTTCTCCCGAAGTGGTGCGAAATGGCTGAATCCCACCACTGCTTATAGCCATGCAATACCAGCTATGGGTGGGTTTCTTGGTTCAGGTTCGCAAGCCTGTAGTTTGGTTTCTTCCTCAAGGTTCCAAAGCATTGTGTGGGTATCTGTCTGGTTCCCAAAACAGCAATTGGGCAGATTATCCTAGGTTCCCAAGCCTAAAGTGAGTATCTTATATGGTTCCCAAGCCGAAGTCCGTACTCTTTGTATGAATTGCCAAATTCCAACAACCTCTCATTTATTATTGAATTTATGCACCAAGTTCTTTAGTGTCACTTCTGGGAATTGATACTGTTGACCTGACAATGTAACTGAAGGCGCCGGAAGCACGCAAATAAGATGTGGTTTTGGAACCCAACAAACATCTTGTTTTTCAGGCCAATAAAATGAATGAGCAGGGTCTCGCAGATGCATAAACATTTCCAATGCACAGTGGTGGGATTCAATTTTTTTAACAACCGATTCTGTGGGTGTGGCTTATTTGGGTGGGCGTGGCTTGGAGGTCATGTGACTGGGTGGGTGTGGCTAGCTGATCATGTGACCGGGTGGGCGTGCCTATGTGTATAGGGACTACTCAGAGGGCTGAAAAGAGTAATTTCTGACCGGTCCGCACACTTATGACCATCTTCACATTTATGCCCATTGCAGCACCATGTCACTCATTTCACAACTGCTTCTCTTCACCATGAGGACAAGATAGGGCAAAAAACGTAAAATGTAAGGACAGTCATAAGTGTGAGGACTGGTCAAAAGTGCGAGGACCGGTCAAAAATAATATGCAGATAGGGACTACCCAGAGGGCTGAAAAAACTGATTTCTGACAGTTCCTCACACTTCTGACTGATCATCATTTATGCCCGTTGCAGCATTCCTAACAACCGTGTCGCTCATTTCACAACTGCGGTGCTTCATGTGACTGGGTGGGCGTGGCCAGGTGGTCATGTGGCATCGCTTCTTTGCCCAAATGACAGTTTGCTGCAATGGTCATAAGTCTGAAAAACGGTCACAAATCACTTTTTCCAGTGCCATTGTAACTGTTGTAAATCGAAGATTACCAGTACAAAAATACAAAAAGCTGCTTTATTTGCAAAAAGCTGGCCTAAATACCAATCATTAGATTAGAAATACCTGCAAACTGGAGTTACAAATCAGGGAAGGTGCCAAAGCACCTTGAGGAATTAAAATAGTTAAAATGGAATGATAACTATCAGCAGCCAACTCTTGCTCATAAAGTGAAACTCTTTAACAGAGACGTCATTTTAGCTCTCCAGAATGAAGCAAAGGAGCAAACAGAGTATCTGTTGCTTGTTAAACCAATTAGCAGAACAAATAGACACAAAACTAGTCAGATTTCCAAAGCTGCTTCTTTTCAGGAACAGAGATTAACATTTTTCCTTCCAAACAAAGCTGAAAAGGGAAAATTATCCCATCACTAAACACAGGTTTAAACTTCACCAAAACCCAGTTTTAGGCCAAAAGTCAAAAAGGGTATGTAAACTCACGTTTGAATGTCAATCTTTCTAGCTAGGCAAGAAGCCTTGCTGAATGTCACTCATCTTGGTTCCTTGTCATTAAAAGCTTCTGCTTCATTATTCAATTATTTCTTCAAAGTGCTGATCACTGCACCCTGGCTGGAAGAACTCCAACAGGGGAGTAAAGAGGAACTTTGTAACCCCTTTTTGTTATGAGAACTTTTGAGCTCTACAGAAAAAAAAATTGCTGAACTGTGGAGGAGGGTTTTTCTTTCCTGACTGCAAGCAGCTGGACTTTGGTGAAAAGAAAAGGAATTTACAATGGAACTCCTACAGTTGAACAAATAATAATTTGAATGTTGGTGCAGGAATAGAAGGAGGATTAAGCGTAGCCTTAAAAGAAAGAGATTTGATACATTATATCCGGAATAAAATTATGAAAAGAGATTTAATTGGATTTATGGAGAATAAAATTAAAAACTTGGAAAATGGAAGGAAATTTATATTTGCAGATGAGGAAATGAAGATAATGTGATAAAAATTAAAATAAAGATGATTGTAATAAATTAAAGGGAGGTTTTTATAGAAATTAAAAATGTTAAATGAAACTAATTAATACATGTAAAAATATGTTTAATGCAAGAACTATGTTTTAATGGTAACATGTTAAGGTAAAGAACAAGGGTGAATATGATTAATTGAAAATGTTAAAAGAAATTTTAAAATATACTTAAAAATATATTTTAAGCAAGAACCATGTCTCAAGGTTAAATGTTATGAATGCTATGAAAAAGGATAAAGAAAAATATGATTAAATGAAAAGCAATGCATAGATGGAGGGAAACAACAAAGAGAGGTTTAAGTAGAGATCATTAAACCAACTATGAACATGCTGTATTGAACAGCCAAACAAATGGTCATGCTGGTTATCAGCCAAAACTAAACTTGATATGCTGTGTAACGGCCAAAAAACAAAAATAAAGATGCAACAGCAATCTCTATTCAACAGCCAAACAAACTTGAAGATGCCATGTAACAGCCAAAAAACAAAATTAATATGCTGTGTTTAACAGCCAAACAAAGGGCATGTTGGGTAATGGCCAAAAAATAAAAAGGGGAAAAAATGCATCATGAGCCTGTGTCAAATGCCCACCATGGCCCCACACAAACTCGGAGGTCAAACACAACCCTGATGTGGTCCTCAATGAAATCGAGTTTGACACGCCTGTTATAGAGGAGGAACAGCATTTTGAAGTCAAGGAAATTTAAAGGGAAAATACAATGCTTAGTGGCCTGGAAGTATTTCTCTCCTTCACAATCAGAATAGGTGAATGCTCGGTTCCCTTCAGGTGTTTCACAGGAAATATCCTGATAAACCTGGGTTAATGCAGTATTCTTTAGTTGACTTATTTCATTTT
The DNA here is from genome assembly GCA_022577455.1 of Arizona elegans. Lineage (NCBI taxonomy): Eukaryota > Metazoa > Chordata > Lepidosauria > Squamata > Colubridae > Arizona > Arizona elegans. Next base: position 2,735,991 of record JAKOOJ010000026.1, read on the forward strand.
TTGGCTCCTATTTTAGTTTTGTATTATGCCTTTTATTCTTTTACAGGGCTAATGCCTCTGTCAAAGGGAGGGGGAAATGTCAGCTGGATCTCCAGAGTGCGGTTTGCAGCTTGTTTGCCCTCGGTTGCCATAGAAAAAGGGAGGGGGTTTCGGCACTTGGGGTGGGGAAGTGAGCTGGTGTGAAGTGTTCCCATGAGAATCGGGAGGTTTGCTACCCATTAACTGAGTGTTTTTTTTTATTTTTCCAAGACCAAGGGTCCTGGGCCTCTGAAGGCACACAACACATGCTGAAGAGGTTTTCCCATAACATCATATTGGAGGCAAATTGGTCTTTCTGGTCTGGAGCTTGGGGGGAGGGATTTGGGGTGACGTTCAATGTGTAACTTTCACGCCAATTTTTCCCCCAGATCTTTTGCTGCTATCAGTTCATTCTTAGTAAAAACACCTTTTCTCTAACTGGACAGACTCGGGGCTTCTCTTTCTTAGGATTTGAATGGCGGCAGACCTGACAGCTTGGCTCATCAGGAACCTATTCGTTGCAGAGTTTGTCTCCCAGTTAATTGCCAGGGTACTTACAGTCCCCCATTAATGTGAGGTAATGGGGGACTCACCCATTGTGAGGTGCTTTCTGCACATCTCAGCTCACGGACTACCAAACGGTTCATCTATTTCCTCTGCGTCGTTGGCTACCCTGCAGTGGACGCCTATGGCGATGCCACTTCTTTTTCCTTTTCCACCATTCTCGGTTTTGGCACTTCTCTAGAGGCGATTCTTTACGTTCATCGCAACTCCGTCTCGTCTTTTGTCGGGTCTGTTTTTCCTGAGGAACGCAAATCCTTCTGCAATCCCTTCCTTGCTCGGCCCAACCCGGAAGGGCTTCCACGCGCCGCCCACCGCGCAGCGACACCGCCGGAAAGCGCTTCCGAGGAAGCTCCGCATCCCGGGGGGGTCTCTCAGCCTCCGAGCGCCTCAGCATGCCCCACCCTCAGTGCTTGGCCTGGTCTCCACAGCGACCGCCTCATCCGGGTCCCGAGGGGCCGCGCGTGCGCGTTGGCGTCGTGCGCTAGGCCTTGCCCAGCCATGATGATGATGGCGCTGAGCAAGACCTTCGGGCAGAAGCCCGTCAAGTTCCAGCTGGAGGAGGACGGCGACTTCTACATGATCGGCTCCGAGGTGGGTGGCAGATCGGGCCAGTGGCCGGCCTCCGCGGCCTTGTGGCGGGCAGTTCCGCCGCCGTAGTCCTCCCCCCCTCCCCGCCCGCAGGCGCTGCCTCGGCCGAGTCCGCTCGCCCGCCGGCGGCGGCGTCTAACCTGTCGCCGGTGCCCCTTGTGTTGCCCTGTAGGTGGGCAACTACCTGCGGATGTTCCGCGGCTCCCTCTACAAGCGCTACCCGTCGCTCTGGAGGCGCCTGGCGACGGTGGAGGAGCGCAAGAAGATCGTCGCCTCGTCCCACGGTGAGCCCCGCGGGGAGCGGCGGGGGAGGGGGCGGCGTGGGGGAGGCCCGGCGTGACGCTTTCTTTGCTCTCCTCCCCGCAGAGTCGCAGCGGAGCCACAGCCCGAGAAGATGTGAGTTTCCCGCGCGGGGGGGAGGGCAGCGGGGTCCTGCGGGGGGCTCTTACCCCGTGCGCAATGGCGCGGGAGGCGCAAGGCGGCCTGCCAAGCAGAAAAGAAAGCCTCCCTCTTTGGGCCCCCAAGGCAGGGCCGAACAGAGAGGGCGGGAGGAGTCGGGTAGGCAGCGACCTAGGGCCGGGCGGGGCAGCGGCTCGCTTTGGGAACCCGCACGGCCTGTTTAGTTGAAGAAAAGCCTCGAAGGCGGCTCGACCGCGTGGCCGTTTTCGGAGATTGCCCTTCCTCGGCACGAAGAGCTTGGAAGCCGAGGTAAGGCGGCCGCGCCAGAAGGGAATGTAAAGTACTGATAAAGGAGAATATTTGGAGCGCAGGGCTGGCACGAGGGCTCCTGGATACTCGCCGACTGGCTTGTTTTCTTGCAGACGTTTCATGGCCCAACTAGGGAACATCATCAGGGGTAGAAGGGAGACGGGTTTGCTGTCAGTTTATATTCTGGTGTCTTTCCTGTGGATGGGGATGGCTTTAGAGAGTCTTTGGCTGGGCTGTTTGCTGTTGGCTTCTTGGTACTTTCTTGATTTTTGGTTTGATATTAACCTTGGAGTTAATCTATGCTGATTTGGGTGCTGACAGCTGGTGGAGTGGTGCTTGGGGTCCTTTTTGGGCTGAGGACAGTGGTGGGATTCAATTTTTTAAAAACCGGTTCTGTGGGCGTGGCTTATTTGGGTGAGCATGGCTTGGAGGTCATGTGACCGGGTGGGCATGGCTATGTGTATAGGGACTCAGGGCTAAAAAAAAGTCATTTCTGACCGGTCCTCGCACTTATGACTGGTCATCATTTATGTCCGTTGCAGCATTCTTAACAACCCTGTCATTCATTTCACAACTGCGGTGCTTCATGTGACTGGGTGGGCGTGGTCAAGCGGCATCGCTTCTTTGCCCTAATAACAGTTTGCTGCAATGGTCATAAGTGTGAAAAACGGTCGTAAGTCACTTTTTCCAGTGCCATTGTAACTGTTGTAAATCAAGGATTACCTGTACAAAAATACAAAAAGCTTCTTTGCTTGCGAAAAGCTGCCCTAAATACCAATCATTAGATTAGAAATACCTGCAAACTGGAGTTACAAATCGGAGGGTGCCAGAGCACCTTGAGGAATTAAAATAGTTAAAATGCAATGATAACTATCAGCAGCCAACTCTTGCTCATAAAGTGAAACCCTTTAGCAGAGAGGTCATTTAAGCTCTCCAGAATGAAGCAAAGGAGCAAACAGAGTATCTGTTGCTTGTTAAACCAATTACCAGAACAAATAGACACAGAACTAGTCAGATTTCCAAAGCTGCTTCTTTTCAGGAACAAAGATTAACATTTTTCCTTCCAAACAAAGGTGAATAGGGGAAATTATCCCATCACTAAACACAGGATTAAACTTCACCAAAAACCAGTTTTAGACCAAAAGTCAGAAAGGGTATGTAAACTCACGTTTGAATGTCAATCTTTCTAGCTAGCCAAGAAGCCTTGCTGAATGTCACTCATCTTGGTTCCTTGTCATTAAAAGCTTCTGCTTCATTATTCAATTATTTCTTCAAAGTGCTGATCACTGCACCCTGGCTGGAAGAACTCCAACAGGGGAGTATTTCCTCCCAACAGCGGTGTAAAAAGCTTAAAACAACCCTTCCCCTTTAAGAAAGTCAAGCAAAAAAAAAACCTCTGAGAACCTCCGGAACCGGAAGTGACAGTAAGTCTAGGCATACTGCCGGAGAGGCAGTTTCTGTAAGCAGGGCAATAAAGATTAGGCTAGGAAACAACACCAAATGTTGTAATTCCTTACAGGATTAACCCTGTAAAATGGGAAAAAACAAAAGGAGATTTCTTTTAACAACCGGTTCTCCTAACTACTTAACGACCCGTTCTACGGAACCAGTAGAATCCCACCACTGGCTGGGGGAGAGTCCCTTTTGCATAGTTTAGAGCAGTGATGGCTAACTTTTTTGCCAAAGGCGAAGTGCCAAAAGCGGGGGTCGCACGGGGGGGTCACGCGCACACATGCCCAATCCATCATTCTATGTGCCCCGCCCCCCATGCATGCGTGCGTCACACACACACACACACACACACACACATCCCGCACTCCCCCACTTTTGGCATGCGATGGCACGGGCCACCGGACTTCCGGTGGACCATAAGTCAGGAAACGAGCCGTTTCCGGCTTCTGGAGGGCGTCCAGGAGGACGGGGAAGGCCGTTTTCACCCTCCCCGGGCTCCTAGAAAGGCTCTGGAGCCTGGGGAGAGCGAAAAACGGGCCTTCCTCACCCCCCAGAGACCCTCCAGAGGCCAGAAACAGCATGTTTTCTGACTTCTGGTGGGCACAGAAGGCCTGCAAATCAGCTGGCCGGTGCACTCATGTGCAGCGGAGTTCAGCTCGTGTGCCCACCAATATGGCTCTGCGTGCCACCTGTTGCACGTGTGCCATAGGTTCGCCATCACGGGTCTAGAAGATGTTGTTAATGTCCATGTGTCTATTGATGGCAGGGTGGATAAAAATAAATGATTTTTTTAAAAAAATAAAAAAAATCAGATTTTTTTATTTAAATCGGATTTTTTTTTATTTTTATTGAATTTATTTTAATAAAAAACTTGGTAAAAATCTATCGTAAGATAGTTTTCTATTTAAGATACATAAATAATTTAGTTTATTCAGCATGAAATGCAGCTTAGTTATGTAGCATGAGGCTGTATATTCTATAACACTGGGACTATCGGTGAGTCAACAGTGGGTCAAAGGAGTAGCAAAGATGACAGTTGCTCTTTAAAAATTATGATTTAAATCGAGTTGATTTAAATCAAGCCTTTTTACTAGTGATTTAAGTCATGATTTAAATTGTGATTTAAATCACTCTGGCTGATTTGTCAGAGTGCCAGGCTTCTAGAAATTCCCTGACGTTTTTGGACTTGGCTTGGTCTAGGATGGTCACATTTTCCCAATTGAAATGATGGTTAAATCAATCTGTATGTTGTGAAATAAAAGAATTTTCATCATGTCTTCTGAGTCTGACTGCTAGTTCTGCCAGTTTTCTGTCTATTCATCCTACTAGTGGTTGTTGCAGACTTTACATTGTGTTGTAGATTAATGCCCCCCCCCCCAAAAACCTTTTGGGCACCAGGGACCAGACCTTCCATGGAGACACATTTTGAGTAAAAGGGACGTGGTTTCACGTGCTGCCTGCATCCCATGGATAAAGCTTCACTAGTTGGCGCGGCCCAGTTTCTGGCATGCCGTGGACTGTGGATTGGGGATCCCTATTATAGATGACTCCTTTTTTTTTCTTCTGGGGTTGTTAGGTCCTAGGCTTGCTTAGGATGTTTTGAAGGGCTCGAGTTGGCTTGTGTGCTCTGCTAATTCCATGTGGTTGTATTCTGTTGGTGTTTTTTGAGATATTCTTGATGTATGGCAATGTAATTATTTTTAGGGTTTGTGTTGGTTGTGCTCCAAAGGTGCTTTTTCAAATGAGCATCTGGACTTTCTTGTTTTTCTTTTTTTTTCTTTTTTTTTATTGAAAAAGTTTTACAAATACAATTTTTTTCCCCTTCCCCCCCCTTTCCCTCCCTAGCCCTCCCTTACCCTACCCACCCCCCCATGGCTTCCCCAGGATGAAATCCAAATCCAAATCATGTTATATAATACTTTACCGCCCATCTATTCTACCCCCTGTGTGTTATACATTTCTTCCTGACATTCTAGTATACTATCCCCTGTAAACTATACATTTCTAGACAACATTCATCTAAGAATTATCAGGTACTTCCTAATTTAGTATTTATTCTACACATAATCTATCCACATCCTCCTCTCCCTTACATAAATCTCTTGTGTCCGGTCTTTTATATATGCTGATAACTTCACCATTTCTGCGAGACTGGCCACCTTCAGAGTCCATTCTTCAATAACATCCCTTTTCCAATATAACCTAACCTATCACCATATACCATATCAGTTTTGTTTCACCCACTTTCCCGCAGGTCCACCATATATAATTATTTATAAAATCTAAACAATCACATCAGATCCTTCTTCCAACAGTGTATTTAGTGTCTTTAGTTGCCATCTGCCCCATCATTGAAGAGTACTTTTATGTATAACACCCCCCCCCGAGTGACTTTATATTTATATTCCATATGATATCTTCTGCAAAGTCTTTCATCTAGATTATGAATTCCATCGACCATGTTAGGGTGACAACCAGATCAACTGCAAATGCCCTTGTTCCGTAGTCCTCTTGCCTCATGATTATTCCCTTCAACATACACATAATCCATCTTTTTTAAAATCTATAATAGAAAGTTCCAATTCACTCAATTACAGGCCTTCTCCACATGCTTAAACACCAGCACTGCAGGGATCTGTTTATTCTTCTCAAAATAGTCCAATAAGTCTATAATTTGCCTCACATTATCTTTCATATGTCTGCCTTCTATAAGTCCTGCATAAACATAAATCGGTTCTTAGATAATTGGCATTAATCTATTGGGTAATAATTTTACAAAAATTTTATAATCCATATTCAAAAAAAAAAATTGGTCTAAAACTTTCTAGTTTTGTGGAACCTGCTTTTTTTCTTGCCTTGTGCTAGCTTGAACCTCTGCTGTTGTTTTTCTGGAATTTGTTTGTATGCTGTTCGAGTTGTATGCTGATCTTTAACTTTGCAGGACATCAGATCAAGATCCAAAGCCGCTTCCCTTGTGTTTTTAAGTAATCCACCTAAAACCTTTAAAGGATGATCTGAGCACGGGTCATCCAAAGAGCCCCCTGTGATTCCTTGTATTTCCATTGGCTCCACCTCCATCTGCTTCCACTGGACTTCAATCTTTTGTTCAATTTGCTTTTCTTTATCTCCCTCCTGTATTCCTGACGCTGACAATATACATGGAGATGTTGAGCCAGTTTTAAAAACATTGCGATAAAATTCTTCCGCTTTTTCAACAGTATTTAATCGATATCTTTCTCCTTAATACGTCAATCTTATGCCAACTGGGACATCCCATCTATATGGAATCTGTTGTTTCTTTAGTTCAGTCACCAAAAATCCAAAGTCTTTTCTGTCTTTTAGCATCTTAGGCGGCAACTCTCTGTAAATCCCAATCTGCGTTCCATCCACTTGTAAGGTAGAAACAAAAGACTTTTGCAAGATGTCATTTCTTATTCTTTTATCTGTAAAGTATATCACTACATCTCTGGGCAATTGCCTTTGCCTTGCGACCCAAGAATTCACTCTATAAATCTTGTCAATTTTAGACAAAACCTCTTCAGAGCTAACCTTTAACATCACAGCCAAAGCATCAGCACAAATCCTTCTCAAATCTCTGTTGTTTTCCTTTATCCCCCTCAGTCTTACAGCAGATTCCATAAATTTGAATTGCATCATTGTTACTTCATTTTCAATCCTTTGCATTCTATTGTCCACATTATAGATCTTATAATCAATTTCCTTCATTTTAGACTCTACTTCTAAACTGAATTCTTCCATTTTTTTATCAATCTGGACAATTACTTCTGAGAAGCCAGTCAGGACTGTCAAAATATCTCGTTTCATCTTATCATACTTTTCTTGAACCAACTCCTTGGTTTCCTGTTGAAATTTCTCAAACTTCTGATCCATAGCCACCTCTTATCTCATCAAAGCCGCAGTAATAAATTCCTTCAAGTCTTTAAAATTCTGGCTTTGAATCTGCGATCTTAAAAACTGCTCTTGTGACTTATAAATAGGGGAGCCGCCCCAAACAGCTTTATTATCTAGCTTTAAAGCCATGCTGCCACGCAGATCAATTCTTTTTAAGAAGAAAGTCTTCTCCCCCTTTTTACCAGCATAAAATCCTCTCAGAGTTAATCAAGTCTCTAAGGAGATAGAATATAAGAAAAAAAAAACTTTTCCCTTCTCTTGTAACCAGCGCTGTTATTTTAGATACTTTGTAGCATACTGAAACAATCAGGCAAGTCCACTTTCGCTTTCAGCTTTTTTTTTTCTTTTCAAGCAGCTAAAGCCGGACACCATTTTAAACTTTCACTCTTCTTCATTCTTAAATCCAATCACAGGGCTAATATGTATACTTGCAGTTTTGGTTTCCAGATCTGGATTTCACCCTGTTTATTTAGATAAATCACTAATTACGTTGGTCGCGTTGTCTAGCTCTGCAACAAGCAGAGTTCCCCCGGCGCCCGGAGCCTCAGCAAGCTGGATAGGGAGCCTCATCCTGCTTCCTCCCCAGAGGCAAAAAAACCACTCTGGGGACTTCACAGGGGCTCTACCTGCTCTCGCCGGCTCTCCTTACGCTTCTTCAAAGAAACAGAGTTTTTTTGAGCCACCTCTCAGCTGTGGAGGCGGCTCTTTACGGGCGGTGGGGCTGGCGGTCATAAAAGACCGTCTGGCGAAGGACTTTCTTGTTTTTCTTTGAAGCTGTTTCGCTTCTCATCCAAGAAGCTTCTACAGAACTGAAGAAGCTTCTTGGATAAGAAGCGAAACAGCTTCAGAGAAAAACAGTCCAGTTGCCTCTTGAAAAAGCACTTTTGGGACAATTATGACCTGGATGACTGACAATCTCCATAGACGTTGGTTGTGGTCAGGAACTTTTTGATAGAGTTGCATAAATATCCATTTTGTTGGAATATGTTATATAGAAGCTCTTTTTCTGCTGTTCCAGGTTGCTGAAGTGTTTTTGGGCTCACCTAAGTAAAGTTCTTACACAGTTTCTCTTATGGTAGATTGGGTTGTTGCTTTGGTAGTGGAGCACTTGATTAGTATGGATAGCTTTTCTGTAGACTTGCGTTTCTAGTTTGCCATTGTGGTCTCTGCTGATCAGGATGTTCTGGAAGTGTAAAGTCCATGGAGGTAGAAGGTAGGAGTTGGGTTGGGCTATCAGGGAAGGTCTTCTGATTCTTTCTTTTGCTTACCCAGCGGTCCCCAAGCCCGTCTAAGAGCCCCAGATGGTAGTTCTTCCCAAAGGAGGTACCCCAGCATCCTTCTCCTAATGCTGCCACTAATATGAAGCTGTCCTAGTTAATCTTCCTCCATGGTATCCAGCACACTGAATGTCTCCTTTTTAAATTAACCAAATGCTCCAAATGGAATCTTGCATTGTAGGGAAGTTGCTTCTCACTTTTCAATTGATGCTCTCTTCTGCTTGTAGAGTATCTTTCCTCGGTATGCATGACTGTAAATCTATACAGGTTCTTAGGTCTAGACCAGGGATCTTGCAACCTTAAACACTCAAAGAGCCCTTTGGGTATTTGGGAAGTGTGGGGGAAAAACATTTTTCCCACAGAAAAGAAAACACCAGGAGCCACAAAACCTGGGTGGGCGTGGCCAACTCGACATCACTCACTCCCACCCAGTCACATGACACACATACCCCCAGCCGCGCCTACCCAGGTTTTGTGGCTCCCAGGTGTTTTTTTCTCTATGGGAAACAGGCATCTCTCTCTGTCTCTCTCTTTATCTATCATCCGGCCCTCTGAATTCCCGGCAATAGATGGGGAAAAAATGGAGGTAGTGACTGATTTCATTTTCCTGGGCTCCAAGATCACCGCAGATGGGAACTGCAGCCAAGAAATTAAAAGATGCTCCTGGGGAGGAAAGCTATGGCAAATCTAGACAGCATACTAAAAAGCAGAGACATCACCCTGCCAACAAAAGTGCGTATAGTCAAGGCTTTGGTTTTCCCAGTTGCAATGTATGGCTGTGAAAGTTGGACCATAAGAAAGGCTGAGTGCCAAAGAATCAAGGCCTTTGAACTATGGTGCTGGAAAAGACTCCTCCGAGTCCCTTGGACAGCAAGGTGATCAAACCGGTCAGTCCTAGAGGAGATCAACCTTGACTGCTCTTTAGAAGGCCAGATCCTGAAGAGGAAACTCAAAACACTTCGGCCACCTAATGAGAAGGAAGGGCTTATTGGAGAAAAACCTAATGCTGGGAAAGATTGAGGACAAAAGAAGAAGGGACAACAGAGAATGAGGTGGCTGGATGAAGACACTGAAGCAGTAGGCGTGAGCTTAAAGGGACTCCAAAAGATGGTAGAGGACAGGAAGATCTGGAGGAACGTTGTCCATGGGGTCGCGATGGGTTAGTTGCGACAACTTCGCAACTAACAACAAAATGTTATCTATCTATCTATCTATCTATCTATCTATCATCTATCTTCCTCTCTTTCTTTCTTCCTCTCTCTCTTTCTATCTATCCCTCTGTCTCTCACTTTCTCCTCTCTGTTTTGCCCTCTCTCTTTCTCTCTCTCTCTCTCTTTCTCCCTCTCTGTCTCTCTCTTTTCCCCCTCCCCCCTTCTCTCTCTCCCGCCCACTCGCTCTCTTGGGCTTATTTGTGTTCCCTCTTGAACCATTTCCAAAAACAGGCGAGGGTTGGTGCGTTTTTTGGTTGCTGATGTTCTTCTTTGAGTGTTTTTTACCGTATGATTTAAATCAAGAGTCATTTCAGGTTCCCAGATAAATGAAGCTGTTTTGTCCCCCTGCTGTGGCTCCCTTTCGGCTGAACCCACCACTGGCTGGGCCTGTCCCTTGCCCTCTCCTCCCAATCACTCCTGGCCTGGCCTGAGAAGGTAAGGGTGATGGTGGGGAATGGAGACTCGTTCCACATTCCTTGCCTCATCTTGTGGGCACTTCTTCTGGCCCTTGTTGGTCCTGCGGGCACCTCGGTTGCTCAGGGAGACGTGTGACTTGCTCTCCGCCCTGAGACAGTGGCCCGGTTCGACTGTGGCTGATGCTCCGTGTCATAAGCAGCTCCAGGAGGGGGAGGGGATGCCGTGTCCACCATTGTGAAGCACACTAAATTTAACTGTGCTGTACAAGGCACTGCGAGAGCAATGGGCAAGCCATGGAGGTGGCAACAGCAGACGCATCGGCTGCAGCTGGGCCGAGCTAGTGTCTCAGGGCGGTGAGCAAGTCGCGTATCTCCCCGAGCGACTGAGGTGCATGCAGCATGGGTCGGTAGAAGCACCCATGAGGTGAAGCAAATACAGAGGTGCTTCACTCCTGTTGTGGAATATGGAGCAAGTCTCCATCCCCTGCCATCGCCTTTCTCAGGCCAGGCGGGGAGTGACTAGGAGGGGAGGGCAAAAGGTGGGGCCAGCCAGTGGTGAGTTCAGCCAACAAGGAGTCACAGCAGGTGGACAAAAGAGTGTCCCAGGGTGGAGTCACGGGTTGCCGACACCCAGTCTAGACTGTGGTGCTTGACTTGAAAATTCAGTAAATAAAAAATGGTTTAAGTATTTTATTTTTTGCAGATTATGAGAACTTTCTCTATGGGAAAAAAATGGAAAAAGAATTCCCCATGGATAACAATCTCCCTGTAGCTCATAATGTGGCAAGCAGGATGGATAAAAATTGATGATTTTTTTTAAAATTGGATTTTTAAAATTTAAATTGGATTTTTTTTTTTATTTAAATCTGATTTTTTTTTTGGTCACATTTATTTTAATAAAATGCTTTTGGAGTAAAAATCTATCTAAAGATAGTTTTCTATTTAAGATACATTAATAATTTAGTTTATTCAGCATGAAATGGAGCTTAGTTATGTAGCATGAGGCTGCATATTCTGCAGTATTTACATTTTTGGTAAACTCATTTAATGAATCCAAGTTCTGCAAGCTGAGATCACATGCACTGCATTGATGCATTCATACAATTTCACAGTAACCATGAGATAAATCATAAAACAAAATTCAGGAATATTCCTTTATCCCATTGTTTTGCAAATGTATGTACACTGTGAGGAAAAAGGGCAAGCAATAAAAATGAAAGTGAAACCTAAACAGTTTATAAATATAGTATTAAAGAGTACCTGTCAAATCATGGCAGTGTATGTTAGCCAGCATCCACTCACCTGCTGGCTGCCACGTCCCATTGTTCAACCCTAATACAATCATAGGGCTGGAAGAGACTTTGGAGGATTCTCTTCTATTGAGATTACCCTATATTATCTGCCAGTTTGATAATTCTCTTTATTTCTTCATTCAAGTCGTTTTATGCTATGAGCCCTGGTGGCGCAGTGGTTAGAATGCAACATTGCAAACAAACTGCCTGCTGCCAGGAGTTTGATCCTGATGGGCTCAAGGTTGATTCAGCCTTCCATCCTTCTGAGCTTGGCAGAATGAAGACCCAGATTGTTCGGGGCAATATCCTGGGCAACTTCCTGACAGAGAGTTCTGTAAAGCACTGTGGAATAGTACATAAGTCTAAGTGCTATTGCTACATAGAATAGAATATAGAATAACAGAGTTGGAAGGGACCTTGGAGGTCTTCTAGTCCAACCCCCTGCTTAGGCAGGAAACCCTACACCACTTCAGACAAATGGTTATCCAACATCATCTTAAAAACTTCCAGTGTTGGAACATTCACAAGGCAAGTAGAGGCAAGTTGTTCCACTGATTAATTGTTCAAACTTTCAGGAAATTTCTTGTTAGTTCTATGTTGCTTCTCTCCACCAGTGGTTTGCCACCGGTTTGCTGCCTGCACACGCGCAGTGTGCACTGAACGCATGCTGCGCACGCATGCACAATACACACCTAATGCACCCCTGGTTTCCACCCATTGCTTCTTGTCCTACCCTCAGGTGCTTTGAAGAATAGCTTGACTCCCTCTTCTTTGGGGCAGCCCCTCAGATATTGGAACACTGCTATGATGTCACCCCAAGTCCTTCTTTTCATTAAACTAGATATACCCAGTTCCTGAAACCATTTTTCATATGTCTTAGTCTCCAGTCCCCTAATCATTTTTGTTGCTCTTCTCTGCACCTTTCTAGAGTCTCAACATCTTTTCATCGTGGCGACCAAAACTGAATGCAGTATTCCAAGTGTGACCTTACCAAGGCATTATAAATAACTCTTCACGCTGTCTTTATTCTATCCCTCTGTTTATGCAGCCTAGAACTGTGTTGGCTTTTTTGGCAGCTGTTGCACACTGCTGGCTCATATTTAAATGGTTGTCCACTAGGACTCCAAGATCCCTCTCACAGTTACTACTATTGAGCAAGGTATCACATATACTGTATCTGTGCATTTTGTTTTCCTTGCCTAAATGTAGAACCTTACTTTTTTTCACCATTGAATTTCATTTTGTTAGATAGCACCCAGTGTTCAAGTCTATCAAGCAATGGACCAATTGTTTCCTTTTTTCTTGTTTTTAACATGTTGGAATAAGCTTTTTCAGTTATTTTTTACTTTTGTTGCAAGCCTTTGTTCATTGTGAGCCTTAGCTTTTCCTCACTTCATCTTTACAGGCTCGGGCTATTTGCTGATATTCTGCCTTAGTTATGGGGGGGGGGGGGGTGGCAATTATCATTAAAGAGGGTCTTAGTCCGAGGGAGGCCACTGTTCCTCAGACGGCTGGATGTGAGTCCCTCCTTGTGAAGTGGGGTCATGGGGTGCAGATGGGCCTGCTGGTTACATACCTGGCTCCCTGCTACGTGGCAGCGGCCTTGCCTGAACTACTCAACGTTATAGCCGCGGTGGCGATTGATACCCCTAGACTTATGGTCATGGGGGACTCCAACCTGCCATCTGTCGGTGAGGCGTCTGAGGTGGCTCAGGAGTTCATGGCTTCCATGATGGCCATGGACCTGACCCAATTACTTCATGGCCCTACTCATACGGAGGAAAACACACTGGACCTGGTTTTTGTCTCTGGTCAGTGGCTGAGTGGTCTCGAGATAGGGGATATAGCGATCGAGCCCTTGTCATGGTCAGATCACTCCCTCCTTCGCTTAGACCTTTGAACCGCCACACCCCGCCGCAGGGAGGCGGAACCGATGAGGTGGTTCCGCCCCAGGCGCCTGATGGACCCGGATAGGTTCCAGACGGAGCTTGGGCCATTTCCTGAGGCTCTGGCACACAACTCGACTGAAGACCTAGTGGCTGCCTGGGATAGGGCGGCCGCTGGAGCTTTGGACCGGGTCGTGCCTTTGCGGCCTCTGACCTGGCGTCGATCTCACCTGGCTCCCTGGTTCACTGAGGAGCTGAGGGAGATGAAGCGCTGGAAAAGACGCCTGGAGAGCAGTTGGAGGGCCAGCCGTTCTGAATCTGACCGAACACTGGTAAGGTCTCATATTAAGACCTACCTGGTGGCAATAAAAGCGGCAAAGTGTAACTATTTTTCCGCTCTTATTGCGTCATCAGATAATCGCCCGGCCGCCCTGTTTAGGGTAACCCGCTCCCTACTCCACCAGGAAGCGGGAGGACCCCTTGGAGGGTAGAGCCAAGGACTTTTTACAATATCTGTATGACAAAATCGCTCAGATTCGGGAAAATTTGGACTCTGACTGGGTAGATTCGGGAGGGAGGATGGAGGCAAGTCTTGAGAATATTACCTGGGAAGAGTTTGATTCTGTGACTCTGGAAAACGTGGACAAGATACTGGGCAGACTGAGTGCGGCCACATATTTATTGGACCCGTGTCCCTCCTGGCTGGTGCTGGCCTCTCGGGAGGTTACACGAGGTTGGCTCTAGGGGATTATAAATGCTTCCTTGAGAGAGGGTGTCTTCCCTGCCGCCTTGAAGGAGGCGGTGGTGAGGCCTCTCCTCAAGAAGCCTTCCTTGGACCCAGCAGTGTTGGCTAATTACCGTCCAGTCTCCAACCTTCGCTTCGTTGCGAAGGTTGTTGAGAGTGTGGTAGCGCGACAGCTTCCTCAGTACTTGGATGAATCGGCTTATCTAGATCCGTTCCAGTCGGGCTTCAGGCCCGGATACAGCATGGAAACGGCATTGGTCGCATTGGTAGATGATCTCTGGAGGGCCCGGGACAGGGGTTGTTCCTCTGTCCTGGTCCTATTAGACCTCTCAGCAGCTTTTGATACCATCGACCATGGTATCATGCTGCACCGGTTGGAAGAGTTAGGGGTGGGGGGCACCGTGTTGCGGTGGTTCTCCTCTTTTCTCTCTGATCGGTCGCAGTCTGTGTTGATGGGGGCAGAGGTCGACCCCGAGGCCCCTTATATGTGGGGTGCCACAGAGGTCGGTTCTCTCACCCCTTCTGTTCAACGTTTATGTGAAGCCGCTGGGTGAGATCATCCATGGTTTTGGGGTGAAGTATCATCAGTATGCTGATGATACTCAGCTTTACATCTCCACCCCAGACCACCCCAGTGATGCCCTTAAAGTGATGTCCCAGTGCCTGGAGGCTGTACAGATCTGGATGGGGAGGAACAGACTCAGGCTCAATCCATCCAAGACGGAGTGGCTGTGGTTTCTGACGTCCCGATATAGTCAATTGGTGCCATCACTGACTATTGGGGATGAGTCATTGCCCCCCACGGAGAGGGTTCACAACTTAGGCGTCCTCTTGGACTCACGGCTGTCTTTAGAAGAACACTGGACGGCTGTGGCCGGGAGGTCTTTTTATCAGGTTCGCCTGATCCGCCAGTTGCATCCCTTTCTGGATTGGGACTCGTTAAATACGGTCACTAATGCCCTCGTCACTTCACACCTGGACTACTGTAATGCTCTCTACATGGGGCTCCCCTTGAGGAGCACCCGGAGACTCCAGCTGGTCCAGAATGCGGCCGCGCGGGTAGTTATGGGAGCAGCATGGCGCTCCCATGTGGCTCCCCTCCTGCGCGAGCTGCACTGGCTCCCTGTGGTCTTCCGGGTGTGCTTCAAGGTCTTAGTTACCACCTTTAGAGCGCTCCATAGCTTAGGACCGGGGTACTTACGAGACCGCCTTCTGCCACCAATAGCCTCTCACCACCCAGTACGCTCCCATAGAGAGTGGCTTCTCAGGGTGCCGTCAGCCAAACAGTGTCGACTGGCGGCCCCCAGGGGGAGAGCCTTTTCTGTGAGGACACCCACCATCTGGAACGAGCTCCCCCCAGAGATACAGAAGATTCCGGATCTGCGCACTTTCCGCCGTGCCCTCAAAACATTCCTGTTTCAGCAGGCTGGCCTGGCCTAACTTTCCCTTTATATTGCTTTTTGATTTTATTTTAAACTGGGATGTCTTGAATTATCTAGGACCAGAGTTTTAGTATATTTTAATTGGTTTTTTATTAACGTTTGTATTATATGTATTTTTATCGTTCGCTGTTCACCGCCCTGAGTCCCTTAGGAATAGGGCGGTATATAAATTTAATAAATAAATAAATAAATAGTATCTCAATTATTACAATTCCCTAGTTAAATAGACCTTTTTTTCTTTTGTGTTTTAAAATCTTGAACTCTCCACTTTTTCCCTAAATTTCCCATTGTTTGCACCTACCTTTTTTGGTGAGGAAAAAGAAAAAAAATCTCCCTGCCTAATTTTCCAACGTTGTAGCAACAGCAAAGCCAACAGCCTGCCTTACTTTCAGTTTCGTTTTTCAGCATAGCTAGGGGAAAAAAATTTCTCCAGCACTCTTTGCAAACAAGCAGCAGAGCTCTGAGCAAAACAGCTGAGAGCAAATCAGCTGAGAGTCGGGAGCCGATCTAATCAAGGGCTAATTAACCTATGCTGAAGCTCCGTGGGCCAATAAAATTACAAAAAAACACCGAACCATTTGTTAAATTGCTGGCTCACCCGTCCCTCGCCCACCACTATTTATTGGCAATAAATAGTGGTGCGAAGGGGCGGGGCAGAACCGGCAGAATCCCACCACTGGCTATAGGCCTTTGAAGCTTTGAAGCCCCGCGGCAAGAATTTAAACAGTTTTTTTTCCTCTAGCCATCAGCTGGGACTCAGGAGGCAGCAATAGATTGAGAATGGGCGGGGTAAGCGAACGGCCGGCGATCCAACAGAGCAGAGAGTGAGGGTGAGTGAAGGCGTGGGGGGGCGAGAGAGGGCTTTGGCGAGCCCTGTGAAATGGCCGTTCGACCCCCAAAGGGGTCGCAACCCGCAGGTTGAGAACCGCTGACCTACATGAATGGTATGTCACCGCCGAAGAAGCTGAGATCGATATGTCCAGAAACCAGTATCGAGTGGGGCGAGCATGGAAGAAATCCCCCACCCCCAATGGAAGCAAGAGCCCATCAAACCACAAACTGCATTCTCCCTGAGATCTTCAGCCTGTTTCAAGTGTGGAAAAGAGGGGCACTGAGCTGCAGAATGTCGCTCACAAACACCTGGCCGGAACCACTCACCTGGGGAGAACCCGGCAAAACCGAGTCAGCGTGGGAAGGAGACTGCCCTGAGGAGCAGGCAAACCACAGAGATTCCATCCCCTCCCCCCTTTGGGGAGGAAACCCTGGCATCTGAACAGGAGGAATCATGCTCATTCGGAAGCGATCCAGATGGTGAGCCATTGGTAAGCAAACCAATTAAACCGCTTACCCTCCCCTTAAGACTATTTATCCCAAACCAGGACAGGGAGATAAGTATCTCCACTCTAGTGGATTCAGGGTGCACCCGTTGTTTGATCAGCCCAACCCTAGTAGGAAAGTTAGGGATTAACGTAAGAAAGCTGAAAACCCCTATTGCTTTCTGCCAACTAGATGGGTCAATAGCAGGAGGGGAACCAGCTTCTTTTGCCACTGAGCCTCTATGTATAGGCATCAGAAGCCACGAGCAGAGGCTTACATTTATAGTGGCACCTGGCATGGAATGGCCATTGGTTCTGGGCCTTGCATGGCTGAAAAATCAATTGGAAACAAGGCATCATAAATTTCCAGAGGAATGTGACTTTTGCTGAGTATCCACATAAAGGAACTGAAGGGGCAGAGAATCGAGAAACAGCCATGCCTGGTCACGCCACACCAACTGAGGGCATACCCATAGAATACAAGGATTTAGCTGAGGTTTTTAGCGAAAAAGCCTCAGATGAGCTCCTCCCCCCCCCCCCCCCCCGCACCACTGACTGTGCAATAGAAATCTTACCTGGCGCGAAACTCCCTAAACCCAAGATGTACAGCATGTCACCGAGGGAGTTGGAAGAGCTGAGAACATTTATTGAGAAAAACCTAGCAAGGGGTTTCATCGAACCAGCCCGACCAAAAATTGCAGCTCCAGTGCTATTTAGAGAGAAAAAAGATGGCTCAAAACGTCTCTCTGTTGATTTTAGAAACCTCAATACTATCAGTGTGCAGAACATGTATCCTCTTCCCCTTATGAAAGATATGCTAGCAGACCTTGCTAAAAGGAAAAATTTTTCAAAGCTGGACTTAAGGGAGGCTTACTACCGTGTCAGAATTAAGGAAGGGGATGAGTGGAAAACGGCATTTAACACCCCCCTCGGCTGCTACCAATTCAAGGTGCTCCCCTTTGGGTTGCAAGGAGTTCCTACAGTGTTTGTGCAGTTAATAAATGAAGTGCTGCATTAGCATTTATATAAGGGAGTCCTGGTCTACTTGGACGACATTTTAATCTATACCGAGACCAAAGCAGAACATGTAAAACTAGTCAGGACAGTTTTAAACAAACTCCGCTCTACCAAACTTTACGCCAAACTTTCCACCAGGAGAAGATTGACTATTTGGGATAACGCATTTATTTATTTAATTTATTCATAATTAAATTTATATACCGCCCTACTCCCGAAGGACTCAGGGTGGTGAACAGCCAGAAAGTAAAATATACGTAATACAAACGTTAAAAATCATTTAAAATACATTAAATACTTTGGCCAGATTTAAAACACCCCAATTATAAAACCAATTTAAAAACAATTAAAAAGGGAGGTTAGGCCAGACCAGCCTGCTGGAATAAGAATGTTTTGAGGGTGTGGCGGAAAGTGCGCAGATCCAGGATCCTCCGTGTCTTCAGGGGGAGCTCGTTCCAGATGGTAGATGCCCCCACAGAGAAGGCTCTCCCCCTGGGGGCCGCCAGCCGACATTGTTTGACCGACGGCACTCTGAGAAGACCTTCTCTATGGGAGCGTACTGATCGGTGAGAGGCTATTAGTGGCAGAAGGCGGTCTCGTAGTTACCCCGGTCCTAAGCCATGGAGCGCTCTAAAGGTGGTAGCCAAAACCTTGAAGCGCACTCGGAAGACCACCGGGAGCCATTGCAGCTCGCGCAGGAAGGGAGTCACATGGGAGCGCCATGTTGCTCCCATAACTACCCGCGCGGCCACATTCTGGACCAGTTGGAGCCTCCGGGTGCTCCTCAAGGGGAGCCCCATGTAGAGAGCATTACAGTAGTCCAGACGGGAAGTGACTAGGGCATGAGTGACTGTGCGTAATGAGTCCCGATCCAGAAAGGGATGCAACTGGCAGATCAGGCAAACCTGATAAAAAGTCCTCCCAGCCACAGCCGTCAAATGCTCTTCTAAAGACAGCCGTGAGTCCAAGAGGACGCCTAAGTTGCGAACCCTCTCCGTGGGGGGCAATGACTCATCCCCAATAGTCAGTGATGGCACCAATTGACTATATCGGGACGTCGGAAACCACAGCCACTCAGTCTTGGATGGGTCGAGCCTGAGTCTGTTTCTCCCCATCCAGATCCGTACAGCCTCCAGGCACCGGGACATCACTTCAAGGGCATCATTGGGGTGATCATGATTTCACACCAGGGAGTTGAGATGGATCCTCTAAAAGTGCAGGCTGTACTTGATTGGGACCCTCCATGCACACGTAAACAGTTACAGAGCTTCCTGGGGTTTGCCAACTTTTACCGCCAGTTTATCCCTGCTTCCGCTCAGATTGCCCTCCCCATCACCAAGCTCTTAAAAACGAAGGGGAGGACAGTCCTAAACCAAAGCAGCCAGGCAGCATTTGAAAAACTTAAACGACTGTTCTCAGCAGAACCAATTCTAAAACACCCAGACATGGAGAAACCATTTGTCATACAAGCAGATGCCAGCGATGTGGCAATAGGAGCGGTCCTGCTTCAGAAGAATGAGCAAGACCAACTACAACCCTGTGCTTACACATCGAAAAAGTTGAATGAGACTAAGCAAAGGTGGGCCATTTGGGAGAAAGGCTTCTGCAGTTCGTTGGGCGTTGTTAACCTGGAGGCACTTCCTAAAAGGTAGTAAGACTCCTTTTGAAGTCTGGACTGATCATAAAAATCTAGAAGCCCTAAAGACCCCAAGGAAACTCTCCCCAAAACAAGTACGATAGGCTCAGTACTTTAAACGGTTTGATTTTACTCTAAAATATCTCCCAGGGGGGAAAAAACTTTCTGGCGGATGTGCTATCCAGAAAACGGCAATACAATAGTGCAAAGTCAGACGTAATCAAACCCATAGTACAAAACAATCAACTAGCTGCTAAAATAGTCACCAGATCGCAGGCAATACAAGAGACATTGACGGGCAATAACACCACCCAAAATTTTAAACAAGCATTGGCCACTGATGAATGGTTTTTGAACAACAAATCCAGCTGTCTGATGAAAGAAGACTTGGCTTGGGAGGGGGGGGGGGGAGTTGTATGTTCCTGTCAGCCAAAGATTATGCTTAATGGTAAGGTGCCACGACTCCAAATTAGCTGGACATTTTGGGTTTGTGAAAACTTTATACCTGATTAAAAGACAATTTTGGTGGCCATCACTAAAAAAAGGACATAGAAAGCTATGTAGCTAGCTGCCCGATTGGTGCAGCAGCAAAAAGATGCCAGGGGAAATCCCCAGGTCTATTGGAGAAGGTAGCTGAACCTTCAGCGCCTTGGAGAGAGATTCCTATGGATTTCATCGTGGAATTGCCAAACAGTGAGGGAAATACTGTTATTTGGGTCGTGACAGACCTATTTTCAAAACAGGCACATTTTATACTCTGCCGAAAGATCCCAACTGCTAAAAGTTTAGCCAAATTATTCCTAATACACATTTATTGACTTCATGGGGCTCCACAAAGGATCATCTCCGACAGAGGGGCTCAATTCACCTTCAACTTTTGGAGGGAGTTTTTGGGCTTACTTGGTACTGGCCAGGGGTTGAGCACATCCTTTCATCCTTGTACTAATGGTAATTCTGAAATTTTGAACTCTGTGCTAGAACAATATTTAAGATTGTTCATTAATTTTCAACAGGATAACTGGTCCGAACTTTTGCCTTTTGCTGAAGTTGCGTTTAATAATGCTGTACATTCAAGTACTGGTTTTACCCCTTTTAGAGTAGCAACAGGCCGGGATTTCAGCCCCATGCCTGAACTACCCACAGAAGAACCCACCATCCCCTCACTTAAGGAGTAGTTGGATAATTTGCAAAACACGTGGCCAGTGGTTAGACTAGCTTTAAAGGAAGCTAGAGAAGCTTTTAAGATTCAAGCTGACAAGAAAAGGATGGAACCCAAACCTTTTCATATTAGAGACAGAGTATACTTATCTACAAAATTCCTGAAATCATTACAACCATCGAAAAAACTAGGGCCAAAGTTCATTGGACCTTTCCCCATCACTAGAATCATCAACCCAGTAGCAGTTGAACTACTTCCAAAGACACTCAGGCAGTTCCACCCAGTATTCCATATCAGTTTACACAAACGAGAAGTAATCTCATCCCTCAGACCACCTGCATCTACACCACCTGTTCCCATTATGATTGAAGGTGAACAACCCTTTGAAATCAAGGAAATCCTTGACTCTAGGATCCACAGAGAGAAAATCTGATACTTAGTTGCTTGGAAACATTTACCATCAGCACACCATGAATGAGTCACTAAACACCACGTTAGGGCTCCAATCTTACTGAGAAAATTTCACTCCTAATACCCTAACAAACCTTGTTAATATACTATCATGAAATCTTGTGTATATTTGTTTTCTTTGTTTCCATCTTTTCCAGCAAGCCGGGTTGGCTTAAGAAGAAATTTTTAAATTTTTAAATTCTTTTAATCAGTCTGTGATTTTTTAACTTTCGGGCCAAAATTTATATATATTTTTAAATGTTTTTTAATATTTGTATTCTATGTTTTTTTATCTTGGCTGTACACCGCCCTGAGTCCTCAGGGAGAAGGGCGGTATATAAATTGGAAATTAAATTAAATTAAATTAAAAATTAATGTCAGATCCCTAAAAGTGATACTGCCATTCAAGTGGAGGAAGGGGGAGACTTGGATTCAAGTTACTAGCATGGCCTGTGTCAACAGATATTTTACAACCTATATCCTGGCACCAAGGAAGCCTGAGGTTCCCTTTACCTTCAGGAATTTATATGATAACCATGTGGGTTGTCTCACTTTAAAGGGTAGTGGTGGGAATTCATGTTTGTTCCAGTTCTCAAAGGAAATAGTAAAGAAAACATCTTCACACTTGTGTATTGGCTAAAATCTGCATTCTGACTTAAAGGGAGGGGTCTCTACCACTTTAATCCTAGTGCTTTGCCTAAGGGCATTCAGATTGTGCTTTAGCTGGATGGCTTTCACTTCTGCTTAATAAAAGAATCCTTTTGAACAACCACGTTTCAAGAGTTCTTACTTTCTTAAGTTGGAATTTCCTTATGGCCTTACTCCCCGTACTTAGTAAAATTTTATCCAGTTCTGTTGATTCTATTTTTTATACCCCTTTCCTTTTTATCCTTCATACATTTGGATTGTATTTGTAGATATGCCCACCACTCTAATTCAATTCCCTCTTACTTTAAATTATTCCTTGATTTCTTTATATGTAACAACACCTCCTATTTTAATGAGATTTGGATGCGTGAGCATTTCTACTATCGATATCCAATTGGGGACTTCTATATAGTTACTTCTTTTAGTCTTGATCCAAATATCTAAAAGTGCCCTCCTGATGCCTTTGGAAGTACTGGTGGATTTTATACTTCTCCTCCCAGAGGATAGCGTGCCACCCTATTTGAAGATCATATTTAGATTGTAATTTTCTTATTGCCTTGGGTAATTTATTCTTTATAACTTTTTTGGCTTTTCTTGGTACATATATAAATGTATACCTTGATTAATTTCAAGCAAAAAGATGTTATAAACATCTTCTACATTTTTACAACCTGAAAACAGACAGTGCCGATTTAAAGATGCAAAATCAGCAGCTATTAAATCATAGTTTGCTGTTTTAAAATTGTCTAGTGTTGATCCCGGATTATCTTGGTGTTGGTTGCTGGAGGTGTTATATTCTAGCTTTTCTTGTTTCTTTCCTAGGGTTTTTATTACCTCTTTTGTATGCTGTGTATATGTTGATGATTTCTAATCATTTATTCAGTCAATCAATTTGTATAGATGCCCACCTCAGCAAATCATTCTGGGTTGCAAGAAATTTTAAAATAAATTAGAAAATGATTTCTCAACAAAAATACAAACATTAGAATATAGAGAAGCCAAGCAAAATATTGTTGATTGCCAGCGCAAAGAAAATGAGCCCCTTCAACACTCAAGCCCAGGCCTGGGCTCAGAACCAGATCTTATTTCTTTGCAAAAAGCCAATAGGGTCGGGACCATCTAAACTCCTGGAAAGCGAATGTGGCAGAAAAAGGAGGTCTCCTTGGCCTTGCCGGCTGGCATTCCCTAACCAATGGGACCCACAGAATGCCCATCCTACCAGCCTGGATCAGATAGGTAGAATTCACTAGAAAAGTGAGGTAACCCAGACCTGGGGCATGAAAGGCTTTAAGGATGGCAACCAGTACCTGGAATTGCACCCAGAAACACATTGGCAGCCATCTTGTAGAGGGTCAAGTAATGGTAACCTTTCCTAATCATGTGACTGCATTCTGCACCAGTTGGAGCTTCCAAATGCTCTCCAAAGAGAAACCTCCATAGAGCACATTGCTGCAGTCAGACTAACCTTAGCTCTACCTGTGGAGACCTGGGTTTGTCTGAATGCCAGCTTCCAGAAGTCCCCAGCATATTTGGATTTCACTTGGCCTAAGATGCTAATAGTTTCCCAGCTAAAACTATTGATTTAGTCAGCCCCTGTGTTGTGATTCTCTTCTGTTGGATGCATATTTCCATATCTCTCTTCATGAAATTCCCCCTCTTTCTTCTCGGCATTCTTTCCATCTCTTATATAATGGTGACCAGAACACAGAATTCTGGGTGCAGTGTGGTCATTGCAGCGTAGAATGGATGATTACTTCCCATGACTTCAGCACTGTATTTTGGCTGATGCAGTTGACTGCATTACGTATTTTTGTGGCTGCAGCACACTGTAGATTCACGTTTAATTCGTGGTTTCCAGTGGCCCTCAGATCTTTCTGATAAGTACTACTGTTGTGCTAGATACTACCAATCTGCTTTTTCCTACTTAAGTTTATTTTATTAAGAAGGAGGCTATGCTTAAATTTATCATACATGTTACTGAAGTCTAGAGTACCCTATTTTTTAGTGTACTAATCTAATCAGTTATTACAGAAAGTAAAATCTATCTGACACCTATTTTTAACAAATGCTGGCTAGCTTCTTGTAACCATTTTATGTCTTTTCCAAGTGCTTGCAAATCACATTGCCTGATTATATTTTCTAGGATTTTCCCAGGCACTGATGTCAAGCTGACTAATCTATAGTTACCCAGGTCCATGAGCCTTAGGTAAAGAAGAGAGTTTTCAAGGCAAGATTTGAGTTTTTAAGTAAGTTCTATGCTTGTTGAGATACACTTATACCATACAATGGAAGTACGGTATTGCATTGTCATCAGTCTAGCAAAACATGTTTTTTGAAACCATAGATTTTTCTCAGTTGGGCATCTCAAGGACCTGCATGATTTTGGAATAAATCAATATTTGTGGCAGCCAAGGTAGATAAAAAGCGATGATTTTAAAAAAATAAATTAAAAAATCGGATTTTTAAAATTTAAATTGGATTTAAAAAATTTTTTTATCAAGTTTATTTTAATAAAATGCTTTTGGAGTAAAAATTATCTAAAGATAGTTTTCTATTAAAGATACATTAATAATTTAGTTTATTCAGAATGAAATGGAGCTTAGTTATGTAGCATGAGGCTGTATATTCTGCAATATTGGGACTCGTTGAATCAACAGCGAGTCAGAGGAGCCACTGCGGGACAGAGATGACAGTTGCTCTTTAGAAATTATCATTTAAATCAAGGATTTAAATCAAGCCTTTTTACTAGTGATTTAAATCATTATTTAAATCGACTTAATCTGAATCAAATCCACCCTGGTGGCAGCAAGTATTTATTCAGAGCAATGAATGATGATCTACTTGTGAAGAAAGAAAAAGAAACAAGCTGTGTCATCTTGATACAGTGCAGCTGGCTAAGTATTTGAACTCCTTTTTGGAAAAGAACCTCTTAATTAACTTTTGGAAACTTAAATGAGGAAGATTCCAAAGGAAGGATGGCTGTTCCATGAAACTGAGGCTTAACAAAGAAGCAGCTTCAGTCACCTGTATTTTATAAAGGTGGGAACCAGTTAGAACTGGTTCCTACCAGAATCTCACAATGGATGGGTTGATTTCAACTGGAAGAGGTGGTCCAAGGAAAGATGAGTTCTAGGGCTGCACTGGAAGAGCGCTGGGGTAGCAGAGGACTTCCCCTTTCCCCTGCCCTGGCTCCTCAGCCTCAACTTTGCTCCTGAAAGCCTGCTGGCCACTGGTCTGGTTGAGCTCTGTCAGAGCTTGTTCTGGGAGAGACCCTTGGAGAGCTGAAGGGAGGCTGAGGGCAAGGGGCGAGGAGAAGCTGATCTTTGACTTCTCTCCCAAAAGCGCTCCTTGGGTGCAGCCACTTCTGCAGCAGGATACGCGCCCCAGGCACCTTGCGCTGGCCTTCCAAAGGGTGTAGCAGCAGCTATCCACAATTTTTTTACCGTTATTTTGTCATGACTCATGTGGCCCAGTATGGTGTTAAAAGTTAACATTTCTGAAATGTTAACACTGTACTGGGCCACATGGGACGAAATAACAGTAAAAAAATTGTGAATAGCTGCTGCTACAGTAGCCTTCGGAAGGCCGGTGCATAGGGTGCATCGCTTGGCCTCCTGCTTTTGTGGCTACAATCAATGGCAAAAGTGGCCGTGCTTGCTGGAGGCAGCGGCCAGAGCAGCACCCACAAGGCAGCTGTTCTGTGGGCGGAATTGCCTGCTGTGACTCACCGTTGGCTTCACCAAAGGCAATTGGCTTCAAAAGCGGCCACGCTTACTGGAGACAGTGGCCAGAGCAGCTCAGCTGATCTGTGGGCCCTGATTAAGGGGTCAAGCAGCCCTGAGGGGACCATGGAAGGGAAGGGCTGCCTCCTGTGCTGGCCATGGCCACCCACTTCAATAGGGCTTATTTTTGGGGTAGGGATTATATTAAGAATACCCCCAAAAATCAGGCTAGGCCTTACTTTTTGAATAGGTCATATTTTCAGGGAAACACAGTAACAACAACCCCAAATACCCCCCATTCCACCCAATAGTACTAACTGAAGATCAGCACTGTAGGGAGTTTCTCACACACAGCTCCTCCAGTCCTTCCTGTGCTTCCATATCCCTTCTGCCATGCCACCACAGTGTGATCCCCACTGCTCCCCCATCTACAAGCATCTTGTCCTGAGGGCTCCAAGGTATAATACAGTGGTTCTCAACCTTCCTAATGCCGTGACCCTTTAATACAGTTCCTCATGTTGTGGTGACCCCCAACCAGGGGTGGGTTCTAATTTTTTTTACTACTGGTTCTGTGGGCGTGGCTTATTTTGTGGGCGTGGCTTGGAGGTCATGAGACTGGGTGGGTGTGGCTAGCTGGTCATGTGACCGGGTGGCCATGGCTATGTGTATAGGGACTACTCAGAGGGCTGAAAAAAGTCATTTCTGACACTTTTGACTGGTCCTCACACTTATGACCATCCTCACATTTATGCCCGTGCAGCATTCTTAACAACCATGTCACTCATTTCACAACTGCTTCTCTTCACCATGGTGACAAGATAGGGCAAAAACGTAAAATGTGAGGACAGTCGTAAGTTCGAGGACTGGTCAAAAGTGCGAGGACCAGTCAGAAATAACTTTTTCAGCCCTCTGAGTAGTCCATATGCACAAAAGGACTACCCAGAGGGCTGAAAAAAGTCATTTCTGACTGGGCCTCGCACTTTTGACCAGTCCTCACACTTATGACCATCCTCACATTTATGCCCTGCAGCTTTCTTAACCATGTCACTCATTTCACAACTGCTTTTCTTCACCATGCTGACAAGATAGGGCAAAAACGTAAAATGTGAGGACAGTCGTAAGTTCGAGGACTGGTCAAAAGTGCGAGGACCAGTCAGAAATAACTTTTTCAGCCCTCTGAGTAGTCCATATGCACAAAAGGACTACCCAGAGGGCTGAAAAAAGTCATTTCTGACTGGGCCTCGCACTTTTGACCAGTCCTCACACTTATGACCATCCTCACATTTATGCCCTGCAGCTTTCTTAACAACCATGTCACTCATTTCACAACTGCTTCTCTTCACCATGGTGACAAGATAGGGCAAAAACATAAAATGTGAGGACAGTCGTAAGTTCGAAGACTGGTCAAAAGTGCGAGGACCAGTCAGAAATAACTTTTTCAGCCCTCTGAGTAGTCCATATGCACAAAAGGATACAGCAATAGAGAGGGATGAAGGAAGGGAAGGGAAATTAGAGTAGGAGGGAGGGTAAGAGAGGCAGGAAGAGAGGAGGAGAAGGAGAAAGGAAGAGGAAGTAGGGAGGAGGAGAAGAGGAGGGGGAGGAAGAGAAAGTAAGAAGGAAAGAAAAGAGAGAGGTGGTAGGTTTGAGGAGAAAGATTGCTGTACAATAAAAAAGATGAAAGGGAAGAAAGGCAACCCCAAACAAATATAAAGATATTAAGATAAAGAATGAATTGTTAAACTTTAAAGAATAAAAGAGAACAAATATGAATAAATAACAATAATTAGAAACATACATACAAACATACAATGTATTTTCTTTGAACAGAGTATTTGGCCGGTTCATAAATTTAAACAGTGTTTAGTCATTTCAATTAAATTTACAATTTCTATATTTCCTTTTTGCCATATTTATTCCTCATCTATTTTTGTAAAAAACCAATATTACCCTTCATCCTCATCTCTAATCTTAATCAAATTCAATTTTTCCCTTCTATTCTATATTATACCCCTTCCCATTGTCATCTATTTTTATATCCATCCTCACATTGGTTAATTATGTAATATTACAGTTGTTTAATATGAATTCAACATTTTAATATAAACCAATTAGTTATATAACTACCTTTTTTGTATATTATTCCAATTATTTCCATGCAATCCAATTTCTTACAAATTAATTAATTATATTTACCAATAATAATAAACCAAATAATTTCCCCCATATATTCCTCCAAACCACAACTTAACCATTTCTGCTTTCAACACAATATACAACTAATAGTATCTCAATTATTACAATTCCCTAGTTAAATAGAGCTTTTTTTCTTTTGTGTTTTAAAATCTCCTCTTTTTCCCTAAATTTCCTGTTGTTTGCACCTACCTTTTTTGGTGAGGAAAAAGAAATCTGCCTGCCTAATTTTCCAACGTGCAAAGCCAACAGCCTGCTTTACTTTCTCTTTCGTTTTTCAGTATAGGTAGGGGAGAAAAAATCAGCACTCTTTCCAAGCAAGGAGCAGATCCGTGAGCAAAACAGCTGAGAGCAAATCTAAGCAAGGGCTAATTAGCCTATGCTGAAGCTCCGGGGGCCAATAAAATTCCAAAAAAAACACTGAACCCTTTGTTAAATTGCTGGCTCCCCTGCCCCTCGCCCACCACTATTGATTGGCAATAAATAGTGGTGCGGAGGGGCGGGGCAAGCCAGCAATTTAACAAAGGGTTGGGCTGCAGCACTGGCTCTAGGGCGGCCCTTTGAAGCCCCGCGGCAAGAATTGGCAGTTTTTTTTCCCTCCAGCCATGGGAGGCAGCAATAGATGGGGAGTGGGCGGGGTAAGCGAACGGCCAGCGATCCAACAGAGGAGTGAGGGTGAGTGAAGGCATGGGGGGGGGAGAGGGCTTTGGCGACCCCTGTGAAATTGCCGTTCGACCCCCAAAGGGGTCGCGACTCCCAGGTTGAGAACCGCTGGTATAATAGCTACTCTGGTCCTTCCACCTAGAGAGCTTTCCAAAATATCATGTACCATATGTAGGATTTCATATGCTATGTCCTCTGGTCAAATACAGATGCTTGAAAAAGGAAGTGGAAATTCCTAGTCAGAGTTATAACTAGTGAATGCAAATTGTTTCTCTCTGAAAGGCTTTCTTCCCATGTTTCTCACATCTCAACTGTGTGGTCTAAGATAAGTCAGTATCATCCTTCATCTTTTTTTCTTACCCTCTCACATGAGGGCAAATGTTTTCCAGTCACTTTATTAGAATATATCCTATAGATATGCACAGACACATGTGGGAGATACAGGAAGAGAAGCCAAAAGAGGGGAAAATTCCTCTTTTTCCAAGAAGCCTCTGGGATGAGAAGCAAAACATTTTCAAGGAAAAACCGAAGAAGTCCAGCTGCCTTTTGGAAAAGCACCTTTGGGGCATCCATGACCTGGATGATTGAGAATCTCTGCAGACATTTTCATCTCATGCCCAGATTGAAAGGGAGTTGGAAAAGAACTCGGTGGAAACCTCTCAACTGCTCCAATGTCATTGCCTTCCATCTTTACCACACTTGAGCCTTGATGTCTGTATTGATCGTTTCCACAAGCTTTCATATTTTGTTTGGTCTCAAGCCTGTCAGTTCCTTTCTCAAGGAACTAAAGACTTCTTTTTATTAGCATCAGGCATGCAATTATGATAGCCGAAAGGTTATCTGTCTTCTCTAGCTCCCTTATTGTCTCCTTTGTTCCCCATGTTTTCCAGGTCCCGTCAGACGACATATTTTTAAGAAAGAGACCTGGAGCATTCCCATTCTGTTGGATGGGACAGGCTGAAACGTCTATAACCCTTGCCCTATATCATGTAGGGCAGGGGTGTCAAACTCAAGGCCCGCGGGCTGGGTCCAACCTTCAGGGTGCTTAAATCCAGCCTGCATGGCTGGCCTGGAAATATCAAAGGACCAGCCCGTGGGGCCTCTGGTGGCTAAAACGGGTTGCATGCGCCTCCCCTTGCCTCATTTTCATCCTCCATGGATTCCTGTAGGATTCTGCCAGCCGAAACTGGCCCAAAAATGGCCCTGAAAACAGCTCAAAAACGGGCCTGCAAACAACCAGCAGAGTGCTGCAGGAGGCCATGGAGGGTGAAAACGAGGCACCGGGGGGGGTGGCAGAAGCGCCCTGTTTTGGCCGGCAGGATGTTGCAGGAGGCATCCGTCCCGCCTCCCCCACTTCCCCCCTCTGCCAGCTCACAGAGGAGAACTAGATTATTAGATTATTACATTATTGCAACGCGCTCTACATGGGGCTACCCTTGAAAAGTGTTCGGAGACTATAGTTGGTCCAGAACGTAGCCGCACAAGCTGTCTTGGGTGCACCTAGGTACACCCACATTACACCAGTTCTCCATGAGCTGCACTGGCAAGCGGCACTGGCTCCCTATTGGTCTCCGGTCACAATTCAAGGTGTTGGTTATTACCTTTAAAACCCTACATGGCTCAGGGCCAGGGTATCTTCGAGACCGCCTTCTACCGCATAACTCCCAACGACCGATAAGATCCCACAGAGTTGGTCTCCTCCGGGTCCCATCAGCTAAACAATGCTGGTTGGCGGGCCCGTGGGGGAGGGCCTTCTCTGTGGCTGCCCCAGCTCTCTGGAATCAGTTACGTCCTGAGGTCCGGACCACCCCCATCCTATTGGCCTTCCGAAAAGCGGTGAAAACCTGGTTTTTCTGGCAGGCCTGGGGCCGTTGATCTTTCTCTTGCGATCCGGCGAGATCCGGCCATGGTGTCAATGAGTTTTAATGTTTTTAATGTTTTTAATTTTTAAATGTTTTTTATAATGATTTTAAATGCATTGTGAGCTGCCTTGAGTCTTTGGAGAGGGGTGGCATACAAAATGAATGAATGAATGAATGAATGAATGAATGAATGAATGACAACAATGCTAATCTGGCCCTCAAAGAAATCTAGTTTGAAATCTAGCCCCTGGTGTAGGGCTTTATAAATGAGAATCAGCATCTTTGGACTGATGATGGTACCCAGGAATCAATAAGCACACAAAATAGAAGTGTTACATGGATACACTGAATTGCCCCAATGGCTACTCACATTTGGACCATCTGCAACTGCCCCATCCGTGTTGGGGAAGCTCATCTTGGCTTCTGAGGTGCCCTCAACCTCCTCCTTTTTAGAAAATCTTATGTTAAAGTCTTAGCTGTTCTGCAAAGCATTGGGGTGCAGATGATTTGTGTTAATTGTTCCTGGTTTAATGGAATTGTTTAATGCTTTTGATATTGATTTCATGGAAATAGGTACTTTACACAACTGTCTAATAAATGACATTCCTGCTGAAACAGTGGTTTGCAGGAGCACCTCTGGAGAGTGTTTTTGGCTCCCTTTTGTGAAGGGGGTGGGTTAGAACTTGAGATGAGAGAATGGAAGCCTACTTTTGGCTGGCATTGCTTTCCTGGCCAGTACAGCCCAGGTGCCAGCCTTGATTTTTGATCTTTTAGCTGTCTGAGAGGTTGGTGCTTCTCAAGTTCCACAACCAACAGTTTCTGAGTCTCCCTTTCCTGCTCCAGATCATGGGTATACCACCCTGGCCACCAGCGTGACTCTCTTAAAAGCTTCTGAAGTTGAAGAAATCCTGGATGGAAATGATGAGAAGTACAAAGCCGTCTCCATCAGCACTGAACCTCCCACCTACCTTAGGTAACCAGCTGATTTATTTTCCTCTTGCTACCTGCAAAGGAAGGCCATGTGCATCTTCTGGGTCTGGTAGTGCAACTTTCTTCCTATACCACAAAATCCATATAAAACCTATGGCTGGTGTAAGTGTTGCATGTGAACTCTCACTCAGGAAAGAATAATGTTTTAAAGAATGTGCACTTTTTCCTCTTCATGAGCACCTTTCTCTTCAAGGGAACAGAAGGCCAAAAGAAACAGCCAGTGGGTTCCAACTCTTCCCAATAGCTCCCATCATCTGGATGCTGTGCCTTGCTCAACCACCATTAACAGAAACCGCTTGGGCCGAGACAAGAAGAGAACGTTCCCACTCTGGTGAGCGTAACAATTTGTTTGGGGCAAATTGGTTGGGAGTGGAGTACTGGACTGTAGTAACCTGAGTGCTCATTTCAGCATGTGGGAACAAATGGGTTTTTACCTGAAAAAGAAGTGTAGTTATGTAGAAAAAGGAGAGATGTTGGTATATAAACCATACGGTTCCAGATTTGTTGGTGTGCAAAGTTTTTGCATCATCTAGAGACTAAGCTTTTTCAAATGCAAAAGTCTTTAGCTTTTGAACTCATAATAACATTTAATAGTCAGATTTCATATAAATGATTACGTGTCTTTTAAGGGAAATGGGGGCTCAGTGGCTAAGACGCTGAGCTTGTCGATCGAAAGGTCAGCAGTTCAGCAAGAAATTATTTTATGATAAACCCTCCTAACTGTTTATAATATTATGTTTTAATCCAGTGAACAAGATTGAAAGCATAGTAGGTTGGCTAGTTATTGGAGAAAATTTACCAATTTTTTTAATGGAGTTCAACAGCCTGTTTGGTGAGGGTTCAAATATATCTGATGAAAAATACTCTTAATTGTATGTGATTAACTGCACTAATGGTGTTTTATCTCCACTGGTTTCACAAACATATAGTAGTTGTAATCCTAAATAAATTAAGAAAATTAACAGAAAGAATATGCCAGAGAAGTAGCTGCTCTCCCTTAGAAAGGATGAGCGTGCCTTGTGGTTCTTTCTCCTGCAAGGGTAGAATCTTCCCCAGAGCCCTCCTGATTCCTGCTCCTTGAATCTGCCCTCCCTTGCCCTGGTGTCTGCTGTGTCTAATTCAATGTTGGTCCTATCATTTTTTCCCAGCTTTGATGACCATGACCCAGCAGTGATCCACGAAAATGCCTCACAACCAGAGGTGCTGGTCCCAATCCGGCTGGACATGGAAATCGATGGGCAGAAACTGAGAGACGCTTTTACGTGGAATATGAATGGTTTGTAAAGAAAGATATGCAAATGATCTAATCATCCTGATTCCAGGCATTGGAAACATTCATGAGTAAATATGGCTTTTCCCTAAAAATACGTTTTACCTACTCTTAACTTGGAAGGTGTACACACTTGAGTTTTTTTAACTGTGAACAGAAAATGCAGCAGTTTCTAAAGGGTTTTGACGTTTTCAGATAAATCAGTAAACCAGAAAATATTTTCTTTTTAGCTATGCACCAATCAGCACACTCAGAAAAGGCTTTGGAGTTAAATCATTAGCATAAATTGGCCACATCCAAAGCAGCACAAAGATTTATTTTAGGGCCCTCAATAAGGCAACTGCAGCAGGTGCTTGCACTCACCACACTTACTTGGTACCTTTTTATGCTCCTGTGTACAATCTTGATTTTGTTAGTGTCAGAAACAAAAGCTTCATAGAACTGTTTTGAAAGTCTACTTTTGCCTGTGAATATATTGTGTATACTGTATTTTAAGTCATTCTGTTAACCGATTCAAGAGAACCAATTGAAATGGTTTTTACTTGTAGCCTGACAAAAATGATTTAGAGTATTTATAGCTCAGAGGCAAATGTTGCTGTGGTGTTTGCCTAATAACACAGGTTTCTCGTTTCCATCAGAAAAACTGATGACTCCAGAAATGTTTTCAGAGATTCTCTGTGATGACTTGGATTTGAATCCCCTCACTTTTGTTCCTGCGATCGCATCTGCAATCCGACAGCAAATTGAGTCCTACCCTACCGACAGCATCCTGGAGGACCAGTCAGATCAGCGGGTCATCATTAAGGCAAGGAAAGGGGAGGCAGTGGGGAAAGTACCTCAAAGCTCTCTGGCTTGTGAAGACAGGTCAGCTTTAATAAAGTGATGCAGAGCATAGAAAAAAGCAAAACAAAGGCTGGAGACCGGAGAAAAGGACATGCAGCAAGTTTTTTTCCATACCATTTGTTACATCTCTCTGTGATTTTCTGTCATTGAAAGCCATTCTTGCCTCCAGCACACCAATAATTTAACTTCTCGCCTCTCTCTTTTTGAAGATTTCATTACCTCTGTACCAGGGGTGAAATGCTCCCGGTTCAGACCTGATCACCCGATCCAGTAGCAATGGAGATGGGTGGTTCGGAGAACCGGTAGCAAAAATCCCTGCCCCCCCCCCCCCCCCCCCCCCATGCCCAGCTGAGCCGGGCAATCATCAGAGACTTTTTTTTTAATTTTTAAAAGCATTTTTTCTACAACCTCTTCGGGCGAAAAAATGCTTTTAAATGTTTTTTTTAAAAAAGCCTCTGATGATTTTGCGGCTCAGCTGGGATCGTCAGAGCCTTTTGAAAGCATTTTTTCTACAATCTCTGAAGAGGTTGTAGAAAAAATGCTTTTAAAAGCCTCTGACGATCCCAGCTGAGCCGAAGAGGTTGTAGAAGAAATGGTTTTAAAAGTTTAAAAAAATGGCCACACCCAGCCAGTCACATTACCCCCCCAAGCCACGCCCACAGAACCGATAACTAATTTTAGATTTCACCACTGCTCTGTACAAAAGCCACGGTCTCTGCCTTTCCCTTTCTCTCATTTTCTCTCTGTTTAGTCATCTGTTTATTGGTTTTGTATTCTACTCATTCGTTTTTATCTGTATGATAAAATCATTCAGCTTACTTCTTTCTGCATACACATTCATCACTCATTAGTTCTGTTTCTGTTGTTCAGTTTTGCTTTTTCACATGCTTCTTATGGAGCCTATTCCCTGTTTTATGCTTCCATATATGACTCTTTATAACAAAGTGGGCAGAAGCCCTCTCGGATGAAGAGCAGCTTTGTTCCCATCTGTCCTCAGTCTTTCCTTACTACAGACACATGCTGTTCCACAGCAGTTCTGCTAACAGTGTCAGGTCTACTGTCTTCTTCCATCGACTGTCCCATCTTACTGTGAAGGTGTAGAGGAACATCTTTTGGCTCTCCAGAGAGCTCAATTTTAACATAATGTGTTCAAAATATGATACAAAGAAGTTCTTGACTTACAATCACAATTTGGACCAGAATTTCCAATGCTAAGCAAGACAATGGTCACGTGAGTCCCACTGATTTTGTATTAAGCAAATCACATCGTCATTAAAGAAATCCTTCTTCCCCCACTGACTTTGCTTCTCAGAAGCCAATTGGGAAGGTTGCAAATGATCAACATGTGACTCAGGACACCGCAACCATAGATGCTGGCTTCCAAAGCCTGAATTTTGACCATATGATGCAATGGTCATAAGTGCAAGGACTGTTCATAAGTCACTTTTCTGTGCCACTGTAACTTCAATGGTTGTAATTTGAGGACTATCTGTAATTTGAACCTGGACATTTGTGCCTCAACTGGGAACTCCATATTGATTTGTTCAATTTTTTTTTTTATTTATTTGATTTATATCTCCTTTTCCGGAGACTCAGGGCGGCTTACAATGCGTTAAGCAATTTGGTTGTTTTCTTGGCTATTCATCGTATTCTCAGGAATTTTCTCCCAATTCCAAAGTTCCAAACTATCAATATTGTTTCTGTTCTGCTTCTTCAAAGTCCAGTTTCCATGTTCATAGAGTGTTGAAGTGGGAAGAGACAGGATTATGAATGCGATCACATGACATCTTATGTCAGCATTCTGATGCTGCCATAAAAAGACGAGGCTTGACTTTTCACCTACTTATTTCTTTGTAGATAATATCCCCTAGGAGATGGGATGGTGAGGGGAACATTCCTATGGGGTGAGGTCAGAAGCTGAGGAGACTGACTTGGAAGATGGCCAATGAGAAGATGAGAATTGGGGAACGGAAAGGGAAGGGTTTGGGGGTCAGAGGGTTAGTATCGGCTACGATGAAGTCGGGGCCAGATCTGTCGTACTCAATAAATGGAATACTTCAGCAAAGATTAATTGTTTGGGAGTGCAATTTATTTGAGATGACATCAAAACCTGACATCTTGCTTTGCAACCATATCACTTAGCAGGGCAAATTCTAATCAAAGTTTGGTTGTAAATTGAGGACTACCAGCACAGACATATCACAGTGTGAGATATAAAAACCCTAATTGTATACTCACAATTCAAAAACAAGTCTGGTTCACAAAATCAAAGGTTTATTGGAGATATCATGAAGAAAAATAAAAAGCACAGCCTCTTACACCCTTCCCAATTGGATTGAGTTCAAAGAGCGCAAAATGCAGTTTTCACGTGACGCATTTTATACTCCTACACAATGCATGCCATGCCTAAGAAGCCCTCCCAACTCCCCTTATGTCATTCTCCAAGTTGTTTTACACTTTAAAGGGTCATCTTGACATTTCCTGCCTAACAACAACTATCTTATCATGTTTACTTTTAATTTTCCTCTTGAGCAGATGTTCCTTTCTTACTGATAGTGGTCTTGCCCAAGGCATAGGTTCCTGTCTCCAAGGGAGCTTTTAGCAAGTCATTACACATTGTCTCTACTGATTACAATTTGTGGTCAGTTTGCAACAGTAAGAACATCATAGCTTTTTAAAACATTTAACACTTTTATAAAACAATAACTTATTATTCATTTCCTTCACCAGCATCTGAATATCTTTCCAGGGCTTCCATTGCTACTCTAACTAATTAAATCCATCCATCCTAACTAATTAAGTCATTAAAATTTAAGTCACTCCCTCCAGCTTAGCTTCATAGAATAAAGTCT
Source organism: Arizona elegans (assembly GCA_022577455.1). Classification (NCBI taxonomy): domain Eukaryota; kingdom Metazoa; phylum Chordata; class Lepidosauria; order Squamata; family Colubridae; genus Arizona; species Arizona elegans. The sequence continues at coordinate 2,772,120 of JAKOOJ010000026.1, forward strand.
TTTTATTTCCAGGAATGTCTATCAAGTCTCTTCTTCAAGAAATCCTCAGCCTTATTAATATCCATGAAAAAGTCCCAAAGTTCTGTTAAAGATTGTAGATTAGCTTGGAGTACTTCCTTGTAGAATAAAAAATCTCTGAGATTTCTATCTTTTTTTCTCAAAGGATTCTCAACCTTGTTAGTATCCCAAACTTGACCTCTTCAAAATTGTGAATTTACTTGCCACTCTTGTTTCAATAGCACTGGGAAGGTTATATTCAAACCATCACCATAATGATATCAGATTTATATTCCAAAATTAGTTATTTGCATTGTCCAGTATTTGTTGACTTGTCACAAATGGGTGATAATTTTCTACATCTAACTGTATCTCTTGTTCTTTTTAATATCATCTGTATGGTTTGTATCTTTAGTCCCTAGCCGGTTTATGGTAGATGATTTTCTGTATAGAACTTTCAAAGATTACCCTGATGACAGACCCAAGCTCAGGATTAAGCATCTTCATAGCTCCCTCTAGTGGTCAAACATTTATTTATTTATTTATTTATTTATTTATTTATTTATTTATTCCTTCCTTCCTTCCTTCCTTCCTTCCTTCCTTCCTTCCTTCCTTCCTTCCTTCCTTCCTTCCTTCCCAGACTTCATGAAAATAGGAAAATTTCAATCACCGATAAATAAAGCAATCCAGGGCTACAGATTATTTTTAAAAAAGTAAAATTAAACCACATCTTTTATTCTTATGTTTTTCCATCAAATTTAAAAAGAAAAAATATTCCACACTTCCTTATTTTAGCTGTCTCCAGCAATCCTCTTCCATGTCATTTAACAATAAAGAAATTTCAAAAATGGTGCAGAGCTTCAAAAAGGCTGTGACTAAAGAGAGCCTCTTTTAGCTAATAAAGATAATAGTCTCCTAAATTGGTTAAGAAATAAGGCATGACTTATTGTCCATTTGAAAAAATAAATTCCAAAATGGCTGTTTTATCCAGCGGTGAAATAATTGCAGCCCTGCCCCCGCCCCCCCTCAGCTGCTTCAAAGCACAGCTTCTGAAACTACTTGCTTATAGGAGGATCTTGAAGGATGACTCTACGACTCCCTAACCAAGGAGAATCAGATTAGTGAAAGTCTGTTCCTTCTGTTGTTAAGTTGGAAAAATGACTGTCCAGAGAGGAGATTCTCTGGGCGTGTCAGGTGTTGGCCGTATCACCATAAGAGTGCAGTGTATTTCGTGGCTGCTGGTTCTTTTACTGTTGAAAGTCCTAAAAGGCAGAAGCTCTGCATCATTTCAACATCTTCATTTTCAGATCCAAGGGTCATTGCTGTACCTGTTGCCATTAATGTGGTCTTCTTTATATTTAAGCTGTTTTGTTCTCAATTTTCTCAATTTTCATTGCCAAAGTCTGCAGATCACTTGACTTTTCAGCTACTGCTTTTGCTTTATAAGCAGTATACATTTTATTTTAATATGTTAACTACTATCTTTTGTAATTGCATGCTATGTTTGGCTAAAAGACTTTAGATGAGTTTTCTTTAGACTATAATTGTATGCTATTCTGAAAGATGGAGATACATATATTTTTATAGGAATAAGCAAGTCCTATGAAAAAGATTCTGATGGGACATAAACAAGAATAGTTGCCTTGCATGACACCTCTGGGTACCTTTGTACTGTTCCATTTCTTTGCTGGAGTTTTTTATTACTGCCTACCCCAACATGTCCTGAAATAGATGGAGCATGGAATCTGTTGCTCTACAAAGGAAGGCAGCCAGCAGGCATGGAGGCCTTGTGTTGAAGTTCAGTCTGTAGCACTCGGTTTCTTTGATCTTCATATTCTGTAGGAGATGGAGAGGGATGGCTAGATTCAAGTTCGCTTGACATATAAAAAATGAACCTCACTTGTGTCTTCTGCTTCTAGCTCAACATTCATGTGGGGAACATCTCCTTGGTGGACCAGTTTGAGTGGGATATGTCTGAGAAGGAGAATTCCCCTGAGAAGTTTGCCCTGAAGCTGTGCTCAGAGCTTGGACTGGGTGGTGAGTTTGTCACCACCATCGCTTACAGCATCCGGGGGCAGCTGAGCTGGCATCAGAAGACGTACGCCTTCAGGTATTTATGCTTTGATTCTGTCCCCAAGTTGGGGAATCTGAGGGATGGCCGATTTGTGAACCACCAGGTATTGCTGAATATTTCCTTTGGCTGTGCTGCTCAGGACTGTTGGAAATAGACATTCTGAGAGGCACAGCTTTCCCACTCCTACCACGTGGAGTTCAGCTGTTGTGACTGCAAGAGGCTGTAATGCAGCACCTCTGCTTCCTTGCACCTGGGAGTCCAAGTGTCTTCCACAATCTGAAGCCAACTTGTCTGCTTAACTTCAGATCCAATTCTGCTGGATGTGGCAGTCCATATAGGATGTGAGTGAGAATAAAAGGATGTGACCCTGTACTCCAAGATTTGGAGCTCAGGACTTTGTTAGCTCTGATTCTTCTCTCCCATGTCATCTGTTAGTGAAAACCCCCTGCCGACCGTGGAGATTGCCATTCGTAACACTGGGGATGCCGACCAGTGGTGCCCTCTGCTTGAAACCCTCACTGATGCAGAAATGGAAAAGAAGATCCGAGACCAAGACCGGAACACAAGGTACCGCCTGCCGCCTCTCCTTGTGGAATTTTTTTTCTTTTTCTGCATGATATCAAATGTACTTGCCTAAAGTAGCTCCACAGCGAGATAGCTGGCAAATAAATTTAACAAATAAATACAAATGAAAAACCTTCGATGTTCCCAGATGGTTCACAGATTTTAAAATTAGAATTAAGTAGTTCTGACAATCAGAAGAAGAGTTAAGACTCTCAACTCTTCCCAGAGTCTTCAGGTAAAGTTTTGGATGGTTCATGGATCACCAAACAATGTATGAAAATAATTTAATAAATACTACTTTAATTAATAGTTCTAAAAATAACAATAACAATGGATTGTCCCTTTGATCTTTTGGGGTCAGTACTGACCATTTTGAGGAACCCTGGCTAATTGTGCCTCTGTGGTTTGCAGGGAACTTTCCTGAAAATGCTCTTGTGTCATGGATTGTGCTGAATTCCATGTACTGAAATGGGAATGATGATTTGTTTTCCCTGCACAGGAGTTGTTCCTGTCTTCTTTTCCAGCCTGTTTCCCAGTTTAAACTGAAGTTGTGCCATGAATCTGCTGATGATGAATCTTGTTGTCTTCCCTGCAGGCGCATGAGGCGTTTAGCAAACACAGCTCCAGCCTGGTAACCTCTGCAGAGGACCTTTGGCCACCAGACTGTCTCTCCGAAGGACTGGCCTCCTGCTTGGGGGCCTGCAGCCTTCTCTGGACTAGCTTGGCAAGCCAGGCATCCCTCTTTTCCCCAGTCTCTACCTCTGGGGGTCCAGTAAAGATGGATTGTGGCAGCTGTCAAAACCTTCTTTCCCCATGCCCAAATGACTTTTTAAATAAATAATCCATCAAGATGGAAGATGCATTTCCAAATTCCTTTTCTTTGTCCCCAAATGTATACTAATTAGTTCCCTTTTTTCTCTGTCCATGTGCCTAGCAGTCGATTTTTCTTTGCAATATTTGGGGATGGGGGTGTCACTAAACCACTATGTGACACATTTGGTTTTGGTGTAGTTTGTTGCATGATCTCAGCTCATTTCTTTAGTATAATGGTGGTTAAGCAAACCAGTATGATCTAGGAACTCAGTTAATGGCTTGTTTTAGAAGTATGTTTCTTCCATTGTTGCCTGACTGCATGACAGTCATTCTGAAGTGCTTGAGTTAACAAAATGAGCTGGTGATGTTTCTATTCTGGCTGAACACGAGTCTCTTTTAAGCAACATCTGTTATTATCTGCTTTAGAATTTTGCCCAGTTCTGCAATTGCCCAAGATGACTTCTGATTATATTTTAATAAACATTTCCAGCCTGATATAACATATATTGAAATATTATGGGGATATTTTAGAAGCTGTATAATGCTGGTTTTATAAAGGTTTATATTTTTATATTATATTATAAATATATTATAAATATGATACCATGTTTCCCTGAAAATACAACCTATTCAAAAAGTAAGGCCTAGCCTGATTTTGTGGGGGTAGGCCTAAGATAAGCCCCCCAAAATAAGCCCTATTGAAGTGGGTGGGCGTGGCCAGCACAGGAGGCAGCCCTTCCCTTCCCCAGTCACCTCAGGGCTGCTCGGCCCATTAATCGGGGCCCATGGATCAGCTGAGCCGCTCTAGCCGCTGCCTCCAGTAAGTTGCCACTTTTGCAGCCAATTGCAGCCGCAAAAAGCCAGAGGCCAAGCAGTATGTCCCACGATCCTCGCGCCGGCCTTCTGACGGCTACTGTAGCAGCAGCTATCCACAATTTCTTTTACCGTTATTTTGTCCTGACCCACGTGGCCCAGTATGGTCTTAAAAGTTAACATTTCTGAAATGGTACCGAAGGGTACTGCTGCTACAGTACCCTTTGGAAGGCCGGCGCAAGGTGCGTGGGGCGCATCACTTGGCCTCCTACTGCCAATCGTGGCCACGATTGATGGCAAAAGCAGCCGCGCTTGCTGGAGGCAGCGCTCGGAGTGGCACCCATGAGGCAGCTGTTCCGTGGATGGAAGTGCCTGCTGTGACTATCACCGTTAGGTAAGGAGGGTGTGAGGCGTGTGGGGTGCATCACTTGGCTTCCAGCTGCTTTTGCAGCTGCAATTGGCTGCAAAAGTGGCCACGCTTGCTGGAGACAGCGGCCTGAGCGGCACCTGCGAATCAGCTGTTTCTTGAATGGTGGGTGGCCTGCTGTAACCTTTCAGGAAGCTAGCATGTGGGGCCCCTCGCCCCCCACCTCATACCAGTAATGGGGGTGGGAATAAGACACACACACACAGCCCGAAAAAAAGAAGCCCTAGATGGTTTTTCGAGGATCAAAAGAAAATTAGACACAACCTTATTTTCGGTGAAACGTGGGTATATTCATAAACTGCTGTGGACGTAGCCTGTCTGGATTTTAGCAAAGTGTTTGGTACAGTTGCACATAACAAACTCATGAAAAGTTGTAGAGGCTCTGGCTTAACGCCTGGGTGGTTCAGTGGTGGAAAGTTGACTCAAGAACAGAGCCCAGGGTGTGATTGTTCATCGCCCACTGTCTGAGACCTGTCACAAGTGGCATACTCCCAGGTTCAGTCCTAGGTCCTCTTCTGTTCAACATTGTAAATGATATAACAGAAAGATTGCTAGGTAAGATTTGTCTTTTTGCTGATGACACACAAATTTATAATAGAGTTGGTGTTCCTGGGGATATTTGTAACATGGAAAATGATTTGGCATGGCTGAAAAATTGGTCAAAATGTAGAGACTGCAGTTCAGTGTTTCTAAATGTAAGATCATGCACTTAGGGAAAATGAATCCTCTGACGGTACAGAATTAGGGGTACAGTGTTGGATAAGAGAAGAAAAAGATGTAGGTGTACTCATAGCAAAGGACTGCAAAATGAGCAAACCATGTGACCAGGTAGCTGTGAACACAAACAAAAATCTGGGATGTACCACTAGAAGGAACAAGGAAAAAGGAGCTCCTAATCCTGCTATAGAAAGAGCTTTAGTCAGACCCCATTTGGAACACTGTCCAGTTCTCAAGACTCCACTTCAAAACATGATATAAAACTGAGCAGATCCAGAGATGGGCAACAAAAATGGTGCAAGCTTTGAGGGATAAAACATATCAGGAGAGATTGGATAAACTGAATACATTATTGTGGCCACCAGACTCAAACAGTGAGGAGGTTGGGGAGGAACATGGGTCAGTCCTGGAGTCTGGGGAAGGCACTGATGGGTGCTCAGCGTTGGGAGGCAGAGATGGACATGGAGTAGGAGATAAGTGGGGAAGAAGAACAGGTGCTGCCTGTTCCATATGCACATATGCACAGAGCTGTCAAGAGAAGGGGACAACTAAGGAGTGGGTCAACTCGGAAGTAAAGGATGCTGAAAGGCCACTCCCATAGAGAATAAATAGCAGCAAAAGGAGAGTGTTGTTTGCATTTAGTTTGCTTACTATTGTGAAGATTTGCTTATCTGAGTTCGTGCCTCACAGAGACCTCTTGCCAGGTATTTCATTTTACAGCATTGCAACTGGAAGCTATCGGCCTGGCAACTATCCAAGGACTGATAAGGTCTGTTCTTGCAATTAAACCTTGAAAGGCTTATTGATGGGGATTTTCTGGATGTGAATGATAGCAATTCACATTAACCAAATAAAAAGAGGAGTTTTTTCGGGACAAGAAGTCTGTCTTGTGATTCTGTTAAGCCTGGGCAGAACATGCTGCTTGAGCAAGTGGGGATGCATGCATGCTTGCCCACCGCTTCAGGCAGCCCAGTGGTCCGGGGGTTGGGGACCCCTGTTCTAGAAGGCAGTATTTTCAATGTTAAACAAAATTCAAGAACACAAGCATAAGCTCAAACTAATAGGGAAGATCAAAAGTCATGTTAGAAAGGATGACTTCAGAGAAAGAATAGTGGAAGCTGGGAACCAGTTTCCAGCAGCGGTGGTGGGTCACTGACTTTAAACATGCTTGGGATACATTTGATAAAAAATACAAGTTTTAAATTTATTTAAATAAATAAAACAAAAAAGGGCATAGTTGATAGCAATAGCAGATTTATATACCACTTCATACTGCTTTACAGCCCTCTGAGCAGTTTACAATGTCAGCATTTTGCCCCCAACAATCTGGGTCCTTGTTTTACTGGGCTTGGAAGGGCGGAAGGCTGAGTTCTCCAAGAAGAGCTGCGGTGGTGCAGTGGTTAGAATGCAGCACTGCAGGCCCCTGCTGACTGCCAGCAGTTTGAGTCTCACCAGTTCAAGTGTCAGCATTCCAACTAACAATCCCAACAAAACAACACTCTTGAGGCAGACAATTCCTCAAAGTTCCATTTTATTAGAGAAGTCATATTGGCACATCTGGGAAAACCCGAATCAGAGTTCTGAGGTTTCCCCACCCAAAAGAACATCAAAGATCTATCCCCTGCACCCACATCGGCTGGAGGCAATCCCCAGCCACTCCCATCCAGGTGCAGGGCAGTTGTCCTTGACTCCCAGAGAAAGGAATGTTGTTATGGTTAAACTTCCACCGCTCCTTGCAGGCACTAAATGTGGCAGCTCCAAAGAAAAAGATGGCTTCCAGGGCTGACATCAAGGTTAACTCAGCCTTCCATTGTCCGAGGTTGGTACTACCGAGCCTTGGTAGTACAGGGGTTTAAGGCACCCTGTTATTAAGCTGGTTATTAAGACCAGCTGCCTGCAATTACTGCAGGGTTCGAATCTCGCCAAGGCTCAAGGTTGACTCAGTCTTCCATCCTTTCTAAGGTAGGTGAAATGAGGACCCAGTTGTGGGGGCAATAAGCTGACTTTGTATAAATATACAAAAGGATGAAGGCTATTGCTGAGCACATTGTAAGCCGCCCTGAGTCTTCGGAGAAGGGCGGCATATAAATCAAATTTAAAAAAAATAAATGAGGACCCAGATTGTTAGGGGCAAATAGGCTGACACTGTATAGCGCTTAGAGAGGGCTGTAAGGCACTGAAGCTATATGTCTTTTTGCAGGATAGAACTGCTGAAAGTGGGAATGCAGTCAACCTGCAGTGCTGAGTTCTACTCATTGTAGAGTAGAACCACCACAGTTCCTGGTGATGGATTAGCAGGTCATCTTTTGCCATCTGTTTCCTGTGTTTCTATATAGCAGCGCCATATATAAGATATAAACTGAGTAGTTCTGCGTTGGCTTGTTTGCTCTCTCAAAAGCCGGGAGGGGTGGAGTGAAAGAGCACCAGGAAATCCCAGCATTAGGGTTGGCTAAATGAGTAAAAAAAGGCAGGGTTAGGGTTAGGGTTAGCCACAAAAAGTGTATGTAAAACAGGTAATCTTTGATGTACAACTACAATTGGGCCCAAAATTTCTGTTAAGTGAGACTTTTAGTAAATGAGTTTTTCCTCATTTTGCACCTTTCTTGCCACAGTTGTTAAGTGAATCACTGCAGTTGATCAATTAGTAACCCAATTGTTAAGTGAACTCTGCCTTCCCCATTGACTTGGCTTGTCAAAAGGCTGCAAAAGGGGATCACATGATCTTGGGACACAGCAACGGTCATAAGTATGAACCAGTTGCCAAGCATCTGAATTTGGATCACATGACCATGGGGATGCTGCTATAAGAGTGAAAAACAGTCATAAGTCACTTTTTCAGTACTGTTGTAACTTTGAATGGTCACTAAATGAACTGCTGTAAGTCGAGGAGTACCTGTAGTCATCAGGAGTCCAGTGTGATTTGAAAGAATCTTCCCCTCCCCATAAAAAGGGAATGCAGTGGCCTTTCACTGATTTGTATAAATGGTCTCCCCACCACCCCCCATAATGCTTCCCAGGCTTTTTGCCATATAGTAGAGTTGATATGAGAGTTTAAGCATACAGTTAGGGGCAACTGAGGTGGCTCGAGAGTTCATGGCTTCCATGACGGCCATCGACCTTACTCAGTTAATTCATGACCCCACTCACACAGGGGGACACACTCTGGACTTAGTTTTTGTCTCTGGTCAGTGGTTGAGTGGCCTTGACATAGGGGATATAGCCATTGAACCCTTGTCATGGTCTGACCACTCGCTCCTTCGACTGGACTTTCTAACCGCTGCACCCCGCCGCAGGGAGGCGGGACCGACCAGGTGGTTCCGCCCCAGGCGCCTGATGGACCCTGATAGGTTCCAGATGGAGCTTGGGCCATTTCCTGAGATTCTGGCTCATGACTCGGCTGAAGACCTGGTGGCCGCCTGGGATAGTGCGGCTGCCGGGGCCTTGGACCGAGTCGTGCCTTTGCGGCCTCTGACCCGGCACCGAACTCACCTAGCTCCTTGGTTCTCTGAGGATCTTAGGGAGATGAAGCACCAGAAAAGACACCTGGAGAGTAGTTGGAGGACCAGCCGCACCGAATCTGACCGAACACTGGTGAAGTCTCATATTAAGACCTACCTAGTGGCGATAAAAGCGGTGAAAACTAGTTATTTTGCCGCTCTTATCGCGTCATCAGATAATCGCCCGGCTGCCCTGTTTAGGGTAACCCACCCCTCCTCCATCTGGAAGTGCGGGATGACCCCTTGCAGGGCCGAGCTGAGGATTTTGTGCAGTATCTGTATGACAAAATTCGCTCAGATTCGGGAAGGGCTGGCCTCTGACTGGGTATGTCCGGACGGGATGACTGAGGCAGGTCTTGAGAGTGTTATCTGGGGGGAGTTCGATCCTATGGCTCCCAAGAACATGGACAGGGTCCTGGGATGGCTGAATGCGACCACATGTTTATTGGACCCGTGTCCCTCCTGGTTGGTACTGGCTTCCTGGGAGGTGACACGAGGCTGGCTCCAGAAGATTGTTAATGCTTCTTTGAGTGAGGGGGTCCTGCCGGCCACTTTGAAAGAAGCGGTTGTGAGGCCCCTCCTCAAGAAGTCCTCTCTGGATCCGGCTGTTTTGGCTAACTATCGTCCAATCTCCAACCTTCGCTTCGTTGCGAAGGTTGTTGAGAGTGTGCTGGCGCAACAGTTTCCCCGGTACCTGGATGAAGCTGTCTATCTAGACCCGCTCCAGTCCGGCTTCCAGCCTGGGCACAGCACGGAAACGGCATTGGTCGCATTGGTGGATGATCTCTGGAGGGCCCGGGATAGGGGTTGTTCCTCTATCCTGGTCCTGTTAGACCTCTCAGCGGCTTTTGATACCATCAACCATGGTATCATGTTGCACCGGTTGGCGGGGTTGGGGGTGGGAGGCACCGTTCTGCAGTGGTTCTCCTCCTACCTCTCTGACCTGTCGCAATCTTTGTTGACGGGGGCAGCAGTCGACCCCGAGGGACCTTGCTGGTGGGGTGCCACAAGGGTCAGTCCTCTCGCCCCTTCTGTTCAACATTTATGTAAAGTTGCTGGGTGAGATCATCCGTGGCTTCGGGGTAGAGTTCCACCAGTACGCTGATGATACCCAGCTGTACATCTCCACCCCAGGCCACCCCAATGATGCCCTTGAAGTAATGTCCCAGTGCCTGGAGGCCGTGCGGGCCTGGATGGGGAGAAACAGGCTCCGACTCAACCCCTTCAAGACCGAGTGGCTGTGGCTTCCGGCGTCCCGATATAGCCAGCTGATGCCATCGCTGGCTATTGGGGGTGAATCACTCGCTCCCATGGAGAGGGCTTGTAACTTGGGCGTCCTCCTGGACGCACGGCTGTCTTTAGAAGATCATTTGACGGCCGTGGCCAGGGGGACTTTTTATCAGGTTCGCCTGATACGCCAGTTGCGCCCCTTTCTAGATCGGGACTCCCTACGCACAGTCACTCAGGCACTCGTCACTTCCCGCCTGGACTACTGCAACGCTCTCTACATGGGGCTCCCCCTGGGGTGCACCCGGAGGCTCCAGCTGGTCCAGAACGTGGCCGCGCGGGGGATTATGGGGGCGACGAGGTGCTCCCATGTGACACCTCTCCTGCGCGAGCTGCACTGGCTCCCGGTGGTCTTCCGGGTGCGCTTCAAGGTGTTGGTGACCACCTTTAAAGCGCTCCATGGCTCAGGGCCGGGGTATTTACGAGACCGCCTTCTGCCACCAATAGCCTCCCACCGGCCAGTACGCTCACACAAAGTGAGCCTCCTCAGGGTGCCGTCCGCCAGACAATGTCAGCTGGCAACCCCCAGGGGGAGAGCCTTCTCTGTGGCGGCGCCCACCCTCTGGAACAACCTCCCCCCAGAGATACATACAATAACAGACCGATTTTTCGTCGGGCCCTGAAAACCTATTTATTTCAATTAGCTGGGCTGGCTTGAGTCAAGTTTTAAATTGATTTTAAATTGGAATTGTTTTAATTGTTCACCGCCCTGAGTCCTGTATTGGAGAAGGGCGGTATAGAAATTTAAACAAATAAAAACTCCTCCTCTGTGTCCCTCCTGAAATCTCAGGTTGGACTTGCTTGCACTGAATCAATGTTGGGGAAAAGACAGGAGCCTTAGGGGAGTGTTTAGGTTTTGCCCCGATTCCGTAAGCAGCTTGACAAGAAGCAGGAAAGGAGTAGAGTCGAGGGGAGGTTTTTTTCTACCTCTTTAGTCACTTAACCTCAGTTTTAGAAGTCTAGTTATGATCTGCCAAGTGGATCCAGCTGCCCAATACCCTTTCAAGTATACACACACACACACACACACACACACACACACACACCCCTCACCAGGAGACAGAGGCAGCACAGACAGGGAAGTGAGGGGAACAAGACATGCTCCAGGTCAGATCAGAATGGCCAGATTCAGGACAGGGAACCTTTTATTTTTTTAAAGGGTGGAATTTGCAGAATAAAAACAAATTAACATTGAATAGTGGATTATAAAGTCCAGCCCCTGAGATTCTAGACTTGTAAATGACAAAAGAAATATGAGAGGAGGTGGAAATTAGAGATTAAATCAGTGAAATGGCTTCCAAGAAATAACAGTAAATGGGGATAATACTATACTGTGCCGCTGTTGAGCTCCTCTCGACACCGCCAGCTATAGCGGCGACAGTGATCCCTATCAACCGAGACTCCTGGCGCTCAGCTTACAGCAGCGAGAAGATCGGGAGGGTGGCGGTTTGGATCCAAAGCTCACACGGTGGAGGGGGGTGTTTGTTCCATTAGGCGGGCGGTCACCCAGCGGCCGGGGATAGGCTATCCAAGCTTCCGACGCCCCGCACGTCCATCACTGCGCTGCAAGAGGAGCCTTTCTGCGCAGGCGCCGAGGAGACTGTACCCGGAAGGGCGTTGGCGGGCAGGCGCGAGGATTTAAAAGGCGTTGGGAGGCAGCCGCTCCCAACGCCGACTTTGCGTGTATTTCACTCATGTTCACTTGCCGATGACGGGGCTGTTCGAGGGAATAAATCATTGAAGCATTTCGAAGCTGCTGGTAGCGTTTTCTTTTCCATTCAACAGCAGACCCGCAGCGGAGGTTCTGACAGCCACTTTTATTTAGTTGTAAACTGCATAGAGCAGAGGTGTCAAACTCAAGGTGCTTAGATCTGACCAATAGGGCTGCCCTGGAAACAATGAAGGACCAGCCCGCGGTGCCTCTGCCAGCAAAAATGGAGCTCAGGATGGCCGCAGGTAGCCCTCCCTGGCTCCGTTTTCAGCCGTGATGGCTTCCTGCAGCCCTCTGCCAGTGAAAACGGGAAGCCCACCAGGAGGCTGCCATGGCTGAAAATGGAGCCTCAACGAGTGACGTTGAGCCGGCCACGCCCACCCCACCCGCGCCCACCCTGGCCACACACATACCTATCCCCGGAGGTCAAACACAAGCCTGATGCGGCCCCCAATGAAATTGAGTTTGACACCCCTGGCCTAGAGTCTCCTTTAGGCCAGATTGGCAGCATATAAAAATAAAAGAGAAGAAAAAAGAGTGTTTTGGTAAAGAAGTCTTTAGTAAAAAAAAATTAAAATAAAAATCTCACTTAATGTAATGGGCACCGTTCTTCCTGTCCATGACTGGTAGCATCTCTACATATTTGGCTAAAACTATGTAGAGATGGAAGTTAGGAAGTGTTGTGGCCCCGCCCTCTGAGCCTATCTCATCGGAGGAAGAAGGCTCCGAACATGAGGGAGAGGAGTCAGCTAGGCCTCCCTCTCCAGGCCCCTCCCCTCTGGCACTGCCTCAGGTGCCGGCCGAGGAAGGGGAGATTAGCCAGGAGCCAGGTGTCTCTGATGAGAGCGAGGAAGGAGAGCCGTCGTTCCTGGATGCACGCCAACGAAGGCGTGATAAATGGTTGCAGCAGTTAAGGAGGCGTGCTAGGGATTATAACTGAGTCACTGGACCACACCCCAGAGACTATATAAGTGAGGGTGGTGGCTGGTAAAACTCTGTGACGAACAAAAACTAACTCTGGCTAGTCACTTGAACAACACCTGAAGCTGCCGATGGGATATTGTTTTGCTGGACTATTTACAATGCGTATGTAATTTTATATTATCTGTTGAAGTAAAGCTCTTGGCAGACGGTGCTTATATTGTTGCCAAGTTTGAGATAACGACCTGTGTGCGTGCCAAGTGCTTTCTTAACCCTCGGCTGGCTGTGTTTGTGTGTGTGTGGAGACAGGGACAGAACATCTTGTTCGTCACCAACACATACTCCATCGTTAACCCACGATGGACCAACAGCTGCAGCAGCAGTTACAGCAGATGCTAAAGGCCAATCAACTTCTGCAACAGCAAGTAGCACAGCTAACTGCTCAACTTGCTTTGGGAAATGCTCCTGCAGCTCCCCCTCCTTCCCCTCCCCGTCCGAGATGCCCAGTGAATGTGCCAGATAGGTTTTCTGGACAGCAGGAGATGTTCCCGGCCTTCATGGGACAATGCCAACTTTTCATGGCGATGAGGCCGGAGGATTTTCCGGATGACCGGGCTCGGGTGGCATTTGTGATCAGCTCCCTCTCTGGCACTGCTGCCCGATGGGCCACGCCCCTGTTGCTGCAAAATAGTCCCTTGCTCCTGGACTATCAGGGCTTTTTGCAACACCTGCGCACCATGTTTGAAGACCCCCACCGGGTGCAGACGGCAGCGAGGCGCATCAAGGACCTCCGCCAAGGGAAGCGCCCCCTGCAGGACTATATTGCGGAGTTCCGACTTCTAGGCCAGGATTCGGCTTGGAATGAGGCGGTGCTGCTGGATGCCTTCCAGGACGGCCTCTCCGACGAGATGCAGGACGAGCTGGTTCGTGTGGAGGTGCCACAGACCCTCGATGCGCTGGTGGCCCAATGCCTGCGCATCGACGCCCGCCTTCAACATCGATGGCCCCGTCGGGCCCTTCCGGAACCACCGACAGTGTCGGCACCCCCGCGTTTTGCACTGAGAGCACCCTGGACCACACTGCGCTTTGTGGTGACAGCTGAGGAGCCCGTGGAGCTCGGAGCAGCCAGACCTCAACTGACAGCCCAGGAGCGGATGCGCAGACGCCAAGGGGGGTTGTGCCTCTATTGCGGTGAGGCTGGACATTTTGCTGCCGAGTGGAGCGCTCAAGCCTGTTCCGGAGTCTCGGCGTGACCATGCCCCGCCGGATTCAGCGGCTGTGGACTGTGAGCCCCCTCGGCACCTGATTTTGAACACCCAGGTGTTGTTGGCCAACCGGTCGGAGGGGCTTCAGGCGTATGCGCTGGTGGACTCGGGGGCCACCACAAACTTCATGGACCAGGCCTTTGTGGCCCATTACAAAGTCCCCTTGGTTCCGGTGGACCCTCCGTTGCAGGTCGAGACTATCGATGGGTGGGAACTCGTGGCGGGGCCCATCAAATTCGCTACCCAGCCCTTGTGCCTCGCCATTGGGAACCACGAGGAGGCGATCCAGTTTTACATGACAGCGGACCTGCACTTTCCTTTGGTCCTAGGGATGGCCTGGCTTCGGGCGCACGATCCTCAGGTGGCATGGTTGAGAAACGCCATGGCGGACTGCTTACCCCGCACCGACCCTACGACTGCGCGGTGGACCTGATGCCCAACACACCCCTGCCCTCGGGACGCCTGTACCCCATGTCGGAGCCCGAGCTGGCCACCTTACGGGATTTCCTGGAAAAGAACCTGGCCCGTGGGTTCATCCGGCCTTCGACTTCCCCGCTCTCGGCCCCGGTCCTCTTTGTGAAGAAGAAGACGGGGGATTTACACCTGTGTTGCGACTACCGGCGCTTGAATGCCATCACAGTGCGGAATTGCTACCCCACTGCCGCTGATCCCAGAGCTGATGGAGAGGTTGCGGGAGGCCTCGATCTTCACTAAGCTCGATCTCCGAGGAGCCTACAACCTGGTGCGCGTGCGAGAGGGGGACGAGTGGAAGAAGGCATTCGGCACCCGGTACGGACACTTCGAGTATACCGTCATGCCATTCGGGTTGACCAACGCCCCTGCGGTCTTCCAGCACTTGATGAACGACGTGTTCCTGGACATGCTGGATCGGTTCGTGGTGATCTACCTGGACGATATTCTGATCTATTCCCGGACCCCGGAAAGCCACCTCTAGCATGTCCGCCAGGTCCTGCAGCGCCTGTGGGAGCATCAGCTCTATGCGAAGTTGGAGAAATGCTACTTCTTCCAGACTTCGATAGAGTTCCTCAGGCACATCATCACCACCGAGGGCATCGCGATGGACCCGCGCAAGATGGAGGCCTTGCACAGTTGGGAACCCCCACGTCGGGTGAAGGACGTCCAGCATCTGTTGGGATTCGCCAACTACTACCGGACCTTCATCCCGGGCTTCGCCACCCTGACCTTGCCGTTGACCCAACTCCTTCGGAAGAAGGTCCCGTTCCAGTGGGGGGCCCCGCAGCAGCAGGCCTTCGAGGTCCTCAAGCAGGCCTTCGTCACGGAGCCGGTCCTGAGGCATCCCAATCCACACTGTCCGTTCGTGGTCAGGACGGATGCGTCCAACGTGGCGATTGGGGCGGTGCTGCTACAGGCTCCGGTGGATGGTGGCACTCTTTTTCCCTGCGCTTATTACTCCCGGAAACTCAATCCTTCTGAGCGCAACTACACCATCTGGGAAAAGGAGTTGCTGGCTATCAAGGCCGCGTTCGAGGCTTGGCGACATCACCTCGAGGAGGCCCGACACCAGGTGGAGGTGCGGATGGACCATCGGAACCTGAAGCACCTCACCACGGCCAGGAAGTTGAACCAGCAGCAGATCCGGTGGTCGTTGTTTTTCGCCCGGTTCAACTTCCACGTCATGTACGTTCCAAGCAGCCTCAACCAGAGGGCAGACGCGCTATCCCATAAGCCGGAATACTTTTGACCCAAGGACTCCCTTCCCCACCGGACGGTGCTGCCAGCAGACTCCTTGGCCGCGGTCCAGGAACCCGTGGATCTGCGGGCTCAGGTGCTGGAAGCGCAGCGACTGGTCGCAGCAGCGGAGAGCGGACATCGGCCCCGCGTCCCCATGGACCGTGGAGGAGGGCTTGCTCAGGCACCAGGGTCGTCTGTACGTGCCCACGAGTCCGCTCCGAGCCCTCATCATGAACCAGTGCCATGACAACCCCGCGGCGGGGCACTTCAGCTTCTTTAAGACCTTGAACTTGGTGACGCAGACTTTTTGGTGGCCTCGGGTATGGCACGATGTGCACGCCTACGTGACGTCCTGTGTGACGTGCTGACAGGCCAAAGCCGCATCCGGCCCCCCTCCTGGACTCCTCCAGCCGCTGCCGACACCTGAGAGACCGTGGGGAGCCATCTCCATGGACTTCCTGATGGACCTGCCCCTGTCTGCTACGTTCACGACTGTCCTCATGGTGGTGGACGCAGTCACGAAGATGGCACATTTTATCCCATGCCGCGGCCTGCCCTCGGCCCGCACCACAGCTCGCCTGTTCCTGCAACACGTCTTCCGCCTCCACGGCCTGCCGGACTGGGTGTTATCGGACCGTGGGGCCCAATTCACGGCCCTCTTCTGGAAAAGCCTGATGGCTGCGCTGGAGGTGCAGGTGTGCCTGTCGTCGTCGCACCATCCAGAGACTGATGGGGGCACGGAGAAGGTCATCGGCATACTGGAGCAGTACCTCCGCTGTTTCGTCAACCAGCAGCAGGACAACTGGGCCGAGTACCTTCCCCTGGCAGAGTTCGCCTTTAACAACTCCCAACACACCTCCACCCAGATGACCCCGTTCCATGCCAACGTCAGATACCATCCACGGCTTTTCCCGTTGACAATCATGGACTCCCCTGTTCCCGAGACCCGGGACTTCCTCTCGGAGCTGCAGGCGGTGCAGCAACTGGTGCGGCGGCAGCTGATCTGGGCAAAAGAAGACTATAAATGGTTCGCCGATCGCGCCCGCCAGGCGACGCCACCGCTGGAAGTCAGAGATCGGGTGTGGCTGTCCATGAGACACCTCCCCACGGACCGGCCGGTGAGGAAACTGGCCCACCGCTTTATCGGTCCCTTCCCTATCGAGGCGGTCATCAACCCGGTGGCCTACCGGTTGACTCTACTACGCTCCATGCGGCTCCACCCCATTTTCCATCGGTCCCTCCTGGTCCCTGGGGCTCCCGCAAGCCATCTCCGCCGCCCACCGACACCTGCCCCCCCAGCCGCAGCCGACGAGGACGACGCCTCAATGTACGAGGTGGACAGCATCCAGGACTCCCGTTGGCTGAAGGGGCGCTTCCAATACCTCATCGCCTGGAAGGGGTACGGGCCCGAGGATTTCACCTGGGTGGACGTGTCTGCCATTCAGGCCCCTGACCTGGTACGGGCTTTCCACAAACAGTTCCCGTCCCGACCCCATCCCGACCATCAGACCCAGGGGAAGGGCCCTGCAGTGGGGGATAGTGTTGTGGCCCCGCCCTCTGAGCCTATCTCATCGGAGGAAGAAGGCTCCGAACATGAGGGAGAGGAGTCAGCCAGGCCTCCCTCTCCAGGCCCCTCCCCTCTGGCACTGCCTCAGGTGCCGGCCGAGGAAGGGGAGATTAGCCAGGAGCCAGGTGTCTCTGATGAGAGCGAGGAAGGAGAGCCGTCGTTCCTGAATGCATGCCAACGAAGGCGTGATAAACGGTTGCAGCAGTTAAGGAGGCACGCTAGGGATTATAACTGAGTCACTGGACCACACCCAAAGATTATATAAGAGAGGATGGTGGCTGGTAAAACTCTGTGACGAACAAAAACTAACTCTGGCTAGTCACTTGAACAACGCCTGAAGCTGCCAAAGGGATATTGTTTTGCTGGACTATTTACAATGCGTATGTAATTTTATGTTATCTGTTGAAGTAAAGCTCTTGGCAGACGGTGCTTATATTGTTGCCAAGTTTGAGATAACGACCTGTGTCATTATCCCAAGTGCTTAACCCTCAGCTGGCTGTGTTTGTGTGTGTGTGGAGACGGGGACAGAACAGGAAGCCTTACTGATTATATTGAATGCTCACATGTTTGTTATATTTTGATACCTCTGCAGCAATCTTCTGGTTTTCATTGTTAAGTTTAATTTTTCTTTTAATACAGATTGAGTTTACTTTAATTGATAAGTGGTTAAGGCTCCAAGTTAGAAACTGGGAGACTGTGAATTCTAGTTCTGTCTTAGGCAACAAAGTTGGCTGGGTGACTTGGCCAGTTTCTCTCAGCCCAACTCACCTCAGCTAATACTTGTGGAGAAAATAGGAGTGGGGGAGAAGTTTTAGGCATGTTCGCCACTTTGAGTTATTTTATAAAAACAATAAAAATGAGACGTTTGTGATAATTACCCCTTGTGATTTCCCCCATTTACCCTTTTCCGCCCACATCCAGCTGGCACAATCATTTGCATAGGCTGTTCTGTGTTGGGGCTGTTTTTGGCGTTTGGGTGTGTACAGTGTGGGTGAAGGGACTTCTCTTCCACTTATGCAATCATTGCTGCTTCTGATGCTCCATTGGGTTCGTTGATCCCACAGAGCTCTAATGCTCCACTTTGTCTTGAGATGTTGTCATTGGTAAACCAAGGATTGTGGCTTCCTACTATTATTTGTGAACCTAGCCAGTTGTTGATTGAAAAGCAAAGGGATTGCCAGGCACTCCTCTGCAGGTGGCTGCCCTGACCAAGTAGGGAAGGGCAGAAAATATGTATCTTTTCCCTATGGAAGAACTGTATGGTAGGAAATAATATAGACCAATGGAAGATTAACAAAATAGCTATCTTCTTTCCTGTTTCTGCTAGTAGAAGAAAAAAAGTAGACAAATATCCATTGCAGTTGTTTCTATTCCTAAATTAAATTTAGTTTATAGACCAAAAGGCATGTTTTATTAGGGAGTGTGTGATGCTTGAACCAGAATTCCCAGTAATGTTTGTTTCCCCGTTCCAAAAGTCCCATCTGTTGTGATTTTGATCTAGGTATGAAGAATACTGAAGAGAAGGACTGGGGGTGACATGAGAGCAGCCTTGCAGTATTTAAGGGATTCTCATAGAGAAAAGGGGCTCAACCTCTTTTCCAAAGTATCAGAGGCAGGAAAAGTAATGGGTAGAAAGAACTTGTGGGCACTCCATCACTGGAGATTTTCAAGAAGAAATTAAGAGCCATTTGTCCAGAATTATAAAAGGGTCTTCTGCAGGGGGTTGGACTAGAAGACTCCCATGTCCTTTCCAACCCTATTGCTTCATGTTCTGCTTTGTATTTAAACTTTATCAGAAGCATGAGTTACTGTGTGTGTTTATAACACCTCCTCCCTCTGGCCTAGGAAAAGGGCTCTCTAGGCAAAGGTGTATGGTTAATGATGTGTAACTCACAGGACAGGAAACCAGAGTGTAAAATTTACAGCTTAAAATACAGGAAGATCAACAGGACAATAAAAAATCCATTTACAAATTGTTCCTGTGGGCTATGGTTTTACTGTCCCAGATGGAGAGGCAGCATGGTAGAGAGGTTAATATTTGACACACACTCTCTCCCCAATTTCAATTCATCATGTATTATCTGAATTGCAACTTACCTTCATCATATCCAGCAATTGCAAACCCCTAGTAGATACTGGAACAACAGACCTGGGAGTCAAATGGTCTAGGCCATAGGTGTCAAACTTGTGGCATTGCGCTGCTGTCATGTGACATTTTGTGATATTTTCCCCTTCATGGAGCTGGGATGGGTGTGGCCTGTGCATGATGCATCCGGCCTGCGGCTGCCAGTTTGACACCCCTGGTCTAGGCTGTGGAAAGCACCATTCAAGACCATCTTTGGTCATTAAAGCTTTGGGGACTTTCAGCCCAACCTGCCTTACAGGGTTGTGGAAATGCTCTAGATCAGGGGTGTCAAACTCAAGGCCTGGAAGCTGGATCTGGCCCATGGGGTACTTACATCTGGCCCATGGGGCCGCCCTGGAAACAGCAAAGGACTGGCCTGCGGTGCTTCTGCCAGCGAAAACGGGCTCCCAAGCTCTGTTTGCGGCTGCCATGGCCTCCTGCAACCCTCTGCCAGTGAAAACGGAGCTCAGGAAGGCCCCCCTGAACTCTGTTTTCACTGGCAGAGGGTTGCAGGAGCTGTGGCAGCCAAAAACGGAGCTCGGGAACCCATTTTTGCTGGCAGAGTGCTCTGGCCACCACAGGCACCCCTGACAGGAGTGACATCAAGCTGGCCATACCCACCCTGGCCCCTCCACCACAGCCCACCGAGGTCAAACACAACCCTGATGCGGTCCTCAATGAAATCAAGTTTAACACCCCTGTTCTAGATGAAAGTTAGGTTGTAAATTAGTGAATTATGAGCTGGAAGATGAGACAGGCCAAGGCTCACATTCTAGCTGAGACCCCCAAAGACCCTCTGCCTTTGTTTCATGGCTCTGAAGCTTGTTCTGGTCATGCTGTACAGGGCGTGTGAGCAGCAAAAGCCACACATGCAAGGCAGGGCTGTCTTGGAGGGCATCAAACCCATTAAGAGCCCCTCAAAAATTAACTCCATTGATTCTGACATAACTAGCAGATCATGCTTGCTCTTCAGCTGATCAGCAAGGCTGGTTATTCACTGCAAAAGTGGAGGGGCTTCAGACCAACATTTTCCCCCAGTCTGTAGGCATCTGGTCCACCTGCTCCTTGCCTCCTACTCCCGGTTCAGTGGAAACTTTCAGAGCAGTTTCCCACCTGCCAAGCGAAACGTTTGCATCATGGTGTGTAATGGGTGACTAAGCACACATTCCTGACTTAGAGATTCAGACAGTGCTCCAGCATTCTTTCCAAAGGGTTCAACCGACTGGTCGGGTGCAAATTTCAAGCAGGATGAGCGCACTTCAGCAAGTGGTACAGTTTTAAGTTTTATTTTGGGGATCAGCTGGTTGACTTAGCTATTCTTCCAGGAAACCTTAGGACATAGTGGGGTGGTCACTCCTCTCTTTTCTGGGGAAGCCCAGGACTTGCGGGAGGAACCTCATCACACTTCCCTGAGTGATGGGAGCTACTCCCCAAAGCAACAAGACAGCCAGTCTGCCAGGTTGGGGAGGGTTGCAATTCAAGGGAAATAACTTGTTGAAAAACAAGTTGAAAAACTCTTAAGGAAAACGGCAGCTGCGGTTGTAATTTTTAAAAGTTGGTTAACATCTGCCTTGCTACAGTAATGCCAATGCTGATTGCTCCAAGAAAAAAATGGCAGAAGTTTCATTCTTCTGATGGCTGTTATGAAATGGTCCTTGTAGCAAGACTTCAAGAACTGGTTCAGGTATTTAACATTCCACATCCCTGAAATGCAGTGGGAAAACCGCAAAATCTCTGAACAACAATCAAATTCCTTTGACAAGGTTAGTAGGGAGCTGCCAAACTTCCCTTCGGTCCAGTCAAATGTAGCAGGTCACTCCCCAGAGTCTCCCCAGCCTTTGAGGTAAAGCTGCTGCACCCACCTCACAGAACGAGGCAACTGTTTTAGGAGGGCTCCCAGCTGAATCTTGCGAGTTGGGGATGAGGTAGTCATTTTTTATTTGATTCCCTATTAAATTTAATACAATTAGCATTGCTTTAAACCATAATAATGAGTCCCTTTATATATAACTAAATAGAAATTTAATTTGCATACTGTAGTTAGAAAAACTATATACAGTGGATATAGAACCCCTGTTAAAATGCCAGGTTTTTGAGATGTAAAAAAATCATACCAAGATAAATAACTTGAGAATATTTTCCACCTTTAATATAACGTGTAAACTACAATCAAAAAACAAACTGAAATCTTTTAGGATAAAAATGAAAAATTTAAACTTAAAAAAATGTGATTGCATAAAGTTGACACCAATAAATTAATACTTTGTTGAAGCACCTTTTGATTTTATGACAGCATTCAATCTTTTGGGATAGAAGCATCTCAGCATGGCACTTCTTGCCTTGGGAATCAGCTGGCTCTTCCTCACAAAGAAGTTCACAAATCACCCCACAGCAGGGGTGGCCAAAGAGGTTGTAGAAAAAAAAATGCCTTTAAAAGACTCTGGCGATCCCAGCTGAGTTGCCTGATCGTCAGTGGCTTAAAAGCATTTTTTTCTGCAACCTCTTAAAGTTGTAGAAAAAATGCTTTTAAAAGTAAAAAAAAAAGTTGGCCACGCCCACAGAACCGGTAGTAACAAATTTTACATTTCACCACTGCCCCACAGATTTTCACTTGGATTCAAGTTGACCTCTGCTGTGCCATTCCAAAACTGATCTGATGAAGCCATTATTTTTTTGGTTTGGGGCTTAGATCGTTTGAGATGAGTACTCCTAGTACTCCTTGACAGAGTGAGGGTTGTCTATGAGGTTGTATCTGCCCAGTTTGTATTTGATGTTCTGTTTTTTGTTGCCAATGTGTAAGACAGAGCATTTGTTGGTTGAGATTTGGAGTTGCCAATTATTTGACTATTCAGATAGATAGTCAAGGTCGCTTTGTAGGGCAGTAGTATTGTCAGTGGTGTTGAATAATTTTATGTCATCAGCGAAGAGAATGCAGCTGCTTATAATATGATCACAAAGGTCATTTATATAAAGCAGAAAGAGTGTTTCTAAAATGCTGGCTTGGGGGACACCGCTGTTAACTGGTGCAGGGTCTGATAGGGTGCTCCCTATTTTGACTACTTGTTGTCTGTTCGACAGGAATGCGGCTATCCACTTGTGTAGGGTTCCGGAAATGCTGTAAAAGCTTAGTTTTAACAGTAGTTTGTCATGTATCACTGAATCAAAGGCTTTGCAGAAGTCTATGTAAATTGCATCTATTACTTTTACCCTGGTGTGGCCCAAATGTTTCTGCAGTGTAGGAGTTGCAGATTATAGCACAATTTTTTTCCTGAAACCAAACTGCTTGTTAGAGAGTAGGTTGTTTGTCTCTTAAATGGAGGGTGATGGATTGGTTTATAAATGATTCCATGACTTTGCAGGTGACGCAACACAGTGAGATTGGTCTGTAATTTTCAAGGCTGGGGTCTCCTTTTTTGAAGATAGGAATGACAGTGGCTAATGACTATAGGTCAGGGAAGGAGCTGGTTCTGAAAGATACCTTATAGATTGTGTTTAGAGATTCGACTATGGTAGTGGAAAGCTTTTTCAAGAAGTAGGCACATAATCATCAGGGCCATTAGATAGAGATGGTTTTATGTTGCGTAGTGCCTTTTCAACGTTATCTTCTGTGAAATCAATATGTAGCAGATTATTGCAATTGAGGTTATAGAAGGTGCGGGTGGATTTCATGTGTAACGGCTTTTCCTTTTGTTTGCAGTGGTAATTGGTGCATTCTGCCTTTATCTGGAGGCATAAGGTTTTGTAGTGGCTTTTAAAGTTAGCTACGTAGCTAGTTTAGTTTTTTCGCCAAAGAGATATTTTTTTTGATTGGAGCTTCCTTATTATTGTGGGTAATTTTTTTTTTGCTTTGGGGATTACTAATGGTACGTATAGTTTAATGATTCTTTTGACTTTGAGCAAAAAAGTATTATAATGGTCTTCAGCAGTATTATAGCCAGTGAACAGAATGTGCCAATCAAGAGATGAGAGATCGGCAGCTATGAGGTCATAGTTGGCTTTTTTAAAGTTATAATTTGGAGTCCCATCATTATGACCTTCTTTGCAAGGATGTAAATTGAGACAAAAGTCAATCATGCTGTGGTCACTGTTGGAAAAATGTTATTTTATTTGTAGTCCATAAATTGAGTTTAAACTGTTTGCAGAAGAAGAGGTCAAGGCAGTGACATGGTTGTTAAGAGTGCTGCAACGGGCATAAATGTGAGGATGGTCATAAGTGTGAGGACCGGTCAGAAATGACTTTTTTCAGCCCTCTGAATAGTCCCTATACACATAGCTACGGCCACCCAGTAACATGATCAGCTAGCCACGCCCACCCAAATAAGCCACACCCACAGAACCGGTTGTTAAAAAAATTGAATCCCACCACTGGTTCCATCTACCCATCTGGTTATCAAAGAGTGTCCAATTAGGTGCTAACAATTGTTTGGGTAACAATCCCTGTTTTCGTGGGGTGATTGGTTTTGCATTCCTTTGTGTGACTGTGGAACAGCCGGTAATTCTCACGGGATGGCAAGATGCATGGTTTTGATTCCTCATGCTAACCCTCCCTTTATCACACCACACTGATCTCTCCCCTCCCCCCCTCCATTGCATATGGCAGGCTGTCAGCAGGCAATACATAGCATAGAAGAATGGCAGCTCTGACAATCCTCTTCATCTTCAGCATTTTAGTTTAGTTCAGCATTTAGTTTTGTGCCAAAATTGATTAGCGTGTGGAACTGTTCCTCCACCTCAACTAAAGCGCCAGTTCCAGCTGAAGAAAAGGAGCTCCAAGCATAATGCTATCACCATTGTGCTTAGCTCTGGATATGGTGTACTTTTCGTGATGCAAAGGATTGTTTTTCCATCAAAAATACTTTGTTCTGTCCCAGTTTATGCAATTAGCACTTCAGAAGGATTTAGTATGTTTATTTCACAGCTACATACTTTAAAGTAGACATGTCAAACACAAGGCCCATGTGTTAGGTCTGGCCCGCAGGGCTCCCTTGAAGACAGTGAAGGACCAGCCCCTGCCACCTTGCTCCCTGGCCCAGGCCAGCTGGGCACTGATCTACAACTTTGCATTCTAAAGTTCTAAAGGCACATTCATAGGTGCACTCACAGGAGGTAGTAAGTGTGCAGGGCCTGGTGTCCCGGATGAAAGGGAAGCGCTCAGAATGTGGTCAGCCTGCAGAGCAAGACGATCACCGTGGATGCCAGGCCATTTGTGCTCACCGCCTCTTGGATGTGTGCCAACGGGGCAGGGCTGAAGTGGCAGGAGTGGCCCTTGCTGTCTACAGGATGGACCCATTGGCCAGATCTAAGGCTGACTGTGTTCCAGCCTGGATGGCTGCCAAGAAGTTGTAGATCAGTGCCACATCCACCACCAGTACCTCCATGGCCTGCTCACTGGCTCAGCCATGCAGACCTTGAGCACTTTCCTTTCACTGGGACTGCCTGCCCCCTGCATGGGAAAGCCACAGCTGCCAGTGGTATGGCCACTGACGGCACTGCCAAACTTTCCCCCTCCCCTCATCCCTTCGTGGGCGCAGAGGAAAGGAGGAAGAAAGGGGAGGGAGGGAGGAAGTAGATGGGAATGAGAAGGAGAGAGGCAGGAAAGGAGGAAGGAAGGGAAATGGGAAGGAAGGAAGTAGATGGGAATGAGGAGGGAGGCAGGGAAGGAGGGAGGGAGAGAAACAGGAAGGGAGGGAGGGAGGAAGATGGGAATGAGAAGAAGTAAGGCAGGGAAGGGAGGGAGGGAAAAAGGAAGGCAGGAGGGAAGAAGGAAGGAAGGAGATGGGAATGGGAATGAAGGAAGTAGGGAAGGATAAGGGTAGGAAACAGGAAGGAAGAAAGGGAGGGAAGGAGATAGGAATGAGAAGGAGGGAAGGATGAAAGGAAGGGTGGAAGGAAGGAAAGGAAGGAAGAAAGGAGATGGGAATGAAGGAGGGAAGCAGGGAAGGAGGAAAAAAGGAAGGAGGGGAGGGAGGGAGGGAGATGGGAAGGAGAAGGAGGGAGGCAGGGAAGGAGCGTCGTCCTCCGCCTCCTCCTGAGCAGGGAAATGCCAACAATGTCTGGGATTGGGAGAAAAACGTTTCCTTTGATGTGCTGTGCACATGCATACATGCGTGTGTGTACATGCGCACATCCATCCACCCACACATGCCATTCCAAGCTTGGAAACTTTTATCTACATCTCACTTACAAACTGCCAATCATGCCTGGGCTTCAGGAGAAGACCCTTTCCTTCCTCTGTGAATAAAAGTCCCCAAACTTGGGAATGACCGTACATGTAAATGTGTTCATCTGAAATTCTTTCTGTGCCACTATCCTCTTTTTTATAAACCACCCCAGGATTTCATTCCCTGTCAGTCCACCTTTCCTAGTGAACTCCTCTCCAGCAGATGTTCCGTAGCACACAACACGTGCCCCCTTTCTCTGCTTCTCCTAGACCCAGGACATGGAAGTACCACCATCCAAGAACTTCCAGCATCTCCTGCCTTCTTGCCTAGATGCTTGTGGCCTTGGGGCATTATCTACCTTCCCTAAAACCTCTGGCCTTGGCACAGACAACTGCTTTTCTTAAGATAGGCACTTCAACAGGCCACTCCCAGAGTCCCTGAGAGTCAGAAAAGCATAAAGTTAAATTTATTTATCTATTGTAAAGCTGCCCATCTCAACAAGTGACTCTGGGTGGCAAACAATATTAAATAAAAATAAAAGCATAAGAACAAAAATTAAATTACACAAACGCAACCATTCTAATCTCTGGAGGGAGAATGTTCCTTAGGAGGATGTGAAGACAGAAAAGTGTTTTCTGGGCACCCCAAACAATGTTCCTTAAGCAACAGGACCCAAAAGTGCTGGACTGGATTGGATTGCTTCCTCACAGAATATTATTATTTGTTGTGGACTTATCCTTATTGCTTAAGCACGGGTGCTATGCCAAACTAGGTATTTCACTGACAGCTAAGATTTAAAATATTAAATTATATTCTGGGGGGAAAGGAATCTTCAACCTACAAGAAACTCTGGTGATACAGCATCACCCTTGGACTGTGTTATTTTCTATGGTGGCCCCAGTGCTTACAGTACGTCCCACTCTCTTTTTCCATCTGTTTGCCTCTAAAGCAGACATGTCCAACATAAGGTCCATGGACCAGTTCTGGCCCACAATGTGATTAGATCTGGCCCATGGGGTCACCTTGGAGACAGCGAAGGACTGGCCCCTGCCACCTCACTACCCAGCCCAGCCTGGCCGGGTGCTGATCTACAACTTCTTGGGGACCATCAGGGCCAGAACACAGTCAGGTTTGGATCTGCAGGGCCACCCTGGAGATCACTACCTCTTTGGCCCTTCCATCTGGGTATGTGCACAGGAGAAGGCGAATGCACAGGGCCTGGCATCCTAGGTGAAAGGGAAGTGCTCAGAACATGCTCAGCCTGCAGGGCAAGATGGTCATCAGGGATGCCAGGCTTCACGTGCTTGCTGTCTCCTGGGTTCAGGCCCAAGGGACAGGGCTGAGGTTGTTTCCAGGGCAGCCTTGCAGGCCAGATTTAAGGCTGACTGTTCCTCTAAGACTGACCTGGATGGCTGCCATGAGGTTGTAGATCAGCACCTACCACCAGCACCTCCATGGCTCAATTGTTGGCCCAGCCATACAGCTTGCGAGTGCTTCCCTTTCACCGGCACAGCTACCAAACTCCCCCTCCCCTCATCCCATCCTGGGTGTGGAGGGAGGGAGGAAGGAAGGAAGGAGGGAGGGAGATGGAAATGAGAGTCATGCATGCCAGCAGTTTGGAGAGGCAAGGAACTTGTGGGGCTCCGAATTGTCCCCATGTCAAGTTGGCCTTGTGACTTGTTTTGGCCCGACCCAGCCGTCCCAAATTAGCCACACCCAGAAATCAGCATCGAGCCGACCACACCCATTCAGACATGCCCACCCAGCCACGCCCACCTAGTTGCAGTGACCTGACTACTGACCCTTTGAGAGCAACCATAATGCTGATGCAGCACTCAGTGAAATTGAGTTTGACACCCCTGAGCTAGACCCTCCCAAGCTATTGATCATGCAGTGCCCCACTTGAGGGTCAGCCTCAATAGGTGGACCAGTCCAGGAAATCAACTGCAAATAATCTCATTTTATTGAGATTTGCTATAATGGCGGCCTCTTGCAAATCAGCTTGGTCTGTACTGCCTTGTCCTTCCTACAACTGAACGAAGGGACACCCGCCTAAACTGCGTCCATAATGTCACATTGCTGTTCTGGACTTAAGAAAAGTTTCATCCAGCCCACCCTTACATATTCACCTAAAAGGGGCAGGGAGAAGGCAGAACTCAAAAGAATGACTTCGGCTCTCTCATGCTTCTGAATGAAACAGTTATTCTGTGTGGTTTTTTTACACTAGAATTCCTGAACTTTAACAGTTCTGCAATTTTTCTGCATTTTGTAATAGTGAAAGAAGGCATTGTTATTTCTGGGTATATGGGCATAATTTATTACTCAGAAAGTAAAAGATGGAAAAAATCACCCACTATTTTGACATTCTGGAATAACTGGACAAATGCAAATGGTCTGCAAGGATAAACAAAAACCTCAGGCCAATTCTGACTTGTAGGGACAACACCCATCCCAGGATTTATAGGAATGAAGGGCTGAGAAATGCACCCAGGGTCAGGAACTGGTATTTCTTTCTCCCTAGAAAGATTCAGATGGGCAGATGCCTACAGGATGTCTTCGTGCTCACATGCACCAGAACCCTTCAAAGTCTTGCTTTGCTGGGCAGGTCATCCAGAGGCACCCATGGGCAAAGCTCAAGAGGCAGGCGCTGGGTAGGCAAAGTCCAGGGCCTTTCAAAGAAACTTCTCAGAAGCAAGCTTGGCAGGGGCAGCTACTCTCTCTCCCCCCCCCTTCCCTTCGGGGTCTGCAGCCCAGCAAGGGGCACTTGGGAGTCTTCAGCTCTGCCTCTGTGATGCCACTTATTATTATTTATTATTGCAATTTATATGCCGCCTTTCTCCCTAGGGACTCAAGGCGGCTTACATTATGACAAATTCCAATACAAATCACAATGAAATAAAATTAAAATCAGCAACCCTATTAAAAACAGTTTAAAATTATGACAATGTATCCCCAAACGGATCAGTTGAGTTGTCGAAAGAGCCACGTCTTCAGCTCGCGACGGAAGGAAAGAAGGTCGGGGGCTGTCCTGAGCTCGGTGGGCAATCCATTCCAGAGGGTCGGGGCTCCCACAGAGAACGCTCTCCTCCTGGGGACCGTCAGCCGACATTGTTTGGCCGACGGCACCCTGAGGAGGCCGACTCTGTGAGAGCGCACAGGACGGTGGGAGAGCGGCTGGAGATGGTCCTGCAAGTATCCCGGGCCTAAGCCATGAAGGGCTTTATAGGTAAGCACCAGCACCTTGAAATGTATCCAGAGCGCCACCAGCAGCCAGTGCAGCTCACGCAGGAGAGGTGTTACACGGGAGTATCTAGACGTCCCTGTAACTACCTGCGCGGCTGCGTTCTGGACTAGCTGGAGCCTCCGGACGCATCCCAAGGACAGCCCCATGTAAAGGGTGTTAGAGTAGTCCAACCTAGAGGTAACGGCATGAGTGACCATGGTGAGGGCATCCCGGTCTAGAAAAGGGCGCAACTGGCGCACAAGACGCACCTGTGCGAAGGCACTCCTGGTTACGGCTGTCAGATGGTCCTCTAAGGACAGCCGAGAATCCAGGAGGACACCCAAGTTGCGGACCCTATCAGAGGGAGCAAGGGTTTCTCCCCCAATCATTAAAGATGGAACCTCCAGATCCCGGGATGTCGGCATCCACAGCCATTCAGTCTTGGAAGGGTTGAGTCTAAGTCTGTTCCTCCCCATCCAAACCCGCAGTGCCTCCAGGCAGTGGGACATCACGGAAAGGGCATCCCTAGGGTGGTCAGGGGTGGAGATGTAAAGCTGGATATCATCAGCATATTGATACCTCACCCCAAAACCACGAATGAACTCACCCAGCGGTTTCATGTAGATGTTAAAGAGCAGAGGGGAGAGAACCGATCTCTGAGGCACCCCACAAGTGAGAGGCCTCTGGGAGGATCCCTGACCCCCCGCCCAGACAAACTGCAGATGACCAGAGAGATAGGAGGAGAACCACTGTAAAACAGTGCCTCCTAACCCCATTTCCCCGAGCCGCTGCAGCAGGATACCATGGTCGATGGTATTGAAAGCCGCTGAGAGGTCAAGAAGGACCAGGATGGAGGAACAACCCCCATCCCTGGCCCCCCAGAGATCATTTACTAGGGCGACCAATGCTGTTTCCGTGCTGTGACCACACCTGAAGCCAGATTGGTAAGGATCGAGGTAGTCAGTTTCCTCCAGGAATTGAGGGAATTGCTGCGCCACCAAGGACTCAACAACCTTCACTAAAAAGCGAAGGTTGGAGACTGGATGGTAGTTGTTAAAAACGTCAGGGTCCAGGTTAGGCTTCTTAAAGAGGGGTTGAACCACTGCCTCTTTGAGTGCAGCGGGGAAGACCCCCTCCTTTAATGAAGCGTTGACAACAGCCTGGATCCAGTATCCAGTCACCTCTCTGGCTGCTGAAACTAGCCAGGAGGGACAAGGGTCCAATAAACACGTGGAGGACCCTAGCCTACCCATAATCCTGTCCATGTCATCCAGCGAAACAGGCTCAAACTCAACCCAGATGTTTCCACCAAGACTAGCCCCTGTCACCTCAACAGACTCTGTCCAGTCGGAGTCCAACCTGGTCCAAATCTGAGTGATTTTATCTTGCAGAAACTGTGCAAAATCCTCAGCACGGCCCTGTAAGGGGTCCTCCCTCGCTCCCTGATTAAGGAGGGAGCGGGCACTCTAAACAGGGCTGCTGGGCGGTTTTCTGCAGATGCAATGAGAGTGGCGAAATAGTTACGTTTTGCCACTTCCATCACCACAAGATAAGACCTAATATGGGTTCTTAGTTGTGTTCGGTCAGACTCGGATCGGGAAGATCTCCAACCACCCTCCAGGTGTCTTTTCCGACGCTTCATTTCCCTGAGCTCCGCAGTGAACCAAGGAGCCGCCCGGGATCTGCGTCAGATCAGAGGCCGCAAAGGCACAATTCGATCCAGGGCCCCCACCGCAGCCCGTTCCCAGGCTGCAACAAGGGCGTCGGATGAATCGTAAGCTAAGGAGGCGGGAAATGACCCAAGCTCCATCAGGAACCTTTCGGGTTCCATCAGGCACCTGGGGTGGAACCATCTTACCGGTTCCACACCCCTGCGATGGGGGATGGCAGTGGGAAAGTCAAGCCTAAGGATGGAATGATCGATCCATGACAGAGGGTCGATAGATAAAGTCCCCTCATTTATCATTTATCCACCGTCCAGAGAGAAAAATCAGTTTGAGTGTGTGTCCTCCAATGTGAGTTGGGCCCTGTACAATCTGAGTTAGGTCCATGGCCGTCATGGAGGTCATGAACTTCCGCACCAACTCAGATGTCTCACCAGCCGATGGCAGGTTGAAATCTCCCACAACCACAAGGTTGGGTAGTTCCACCGCCAATTCGGCTAAGACATCTAGTAGTGCAGGCAGGGCTGAGGCCACGCAGCTGGGGGAGAGGTACGTGATCAACAGCCCTGACTGAACTCCAGGGTCCCATTTCAAAAGAAGGGATTCACACCCACCTATCTGAGGAACGGTGACCTCCCTAGGACTAAGACTTTCCTTTATAATTACCGCCACTCCTCCACCCCTCCACTGGAGTCGTGGCTGGTGAAGTATCCGGAAACCTGGGGGACATAAATCCACAAGAGGGACACCACCCTC
Organism: Arizona elegans; assembly: GCA_022577455.1. Lineage (NCBI taxonomy): Eukaryota > Metazoa > Chordata > Lepidosauria > Squamata > Colubridae > Arizona > Arizona elegans. The sequence goes on from JAKOOJ010000026.1 coordinate 2,803,415, forward strand.
CGGTCCCAGCCAAGTCTCAGTGATACAAGCCAGGTCCGCGTCCTCCTCGTCAATAAGATCTCGAACAAGGAGGGCCTTGTTCACCACGGACCTGGCATTCAAATATACCAGCCGGAGTCCAGGGCTCCGCACTCCATCACCATCGGGGGAGCAGGATGAGCTGAGGGCAGGAGAGCGCCACCGCTTGAACAAAGCGGGGGCACTCTCCAAGCCCCCCCTCTCCCGACCTCCACCTCTCCCAACCATCACAGGGATTGGAAGACCCTCTCTCCACCGAGCCTCATCGTTCCCTCCCCCTCCCCCCTCCCCCCACAACCATCCGACGGGCCCAATTGCTGAACCGTAGGAGCCGCCCCCGGCTCATCCCTCACCACCCACCTCCCGGGTCCCCTTAAAATTTGGTTAAAAGTCTTAATTAAAAAACCCCTCAGACCACGCTTAGAAGCATGCCATCACTCGGGGTTCCAAAACCCGTCCTTGAGGTAGGCCTTCGATAAATCTGAAGGCCATGTCTGTGAGAGGGGGGCATCTTGCAGAGCGAGGAGGGTCACCGAAGTGTAAGCCAAAATAAATATGAGAAGTGGGTGGGAAGACAGCGACAGGGGACAAGAGATGGTAAACAAGAGGGGAAGAATGACAAAATAGGAGTAAACCAGGCCGGCAAACCAGGCCGGCATGTCCACCACTCTCTCACAGCTGTGGGGGAGTCCAGAAGCTGCAGTGAATGAATCCAGCGGAACCAGCCGCAACCACGCTCTCACGGTGGGTAGGTGGGGAGCAGCCACCAGCAGAGTAATGGAACAGGTCCTAGGGACATGATGCAGCAGCAGTCCACCAGGACTCACAGCTCTTCAGCCTGTAACTCCATGTCTCTGTCCAATACATTGAGTCCAATTAAGGCAGTAATAGGGGGTAAAAAGATGAGGTGTAACACATCACGATGAGAGAGGAGCCAGGGATCAGATGGCAGTTCAAAAAGGAGGAGGATGACAAGGTCCCAATAAACAACTGAAGATGAATAAGCAGGCGGGCCAAACCAAGGCAGGCAACAGTCCGGGGGGGCATCAAAAACGGGGGAGGGAGAGGCCCCAGGGAAGAGCAAGATGGATAATTACCACTTCCCCTCCAGCCGACTCCCAATCCCCAGATCTTCTTCAGGTCCACCAACCCCACAGTCATAGTCTGTCCATGCTGGGATATTACAACCCAGATCCAGATCTTCCCGGCCTCACGCCCTTCAGGGGCTATTAGATGTAATTCCCAGCAGAATAATCTGCTGGGCCATAGTCCCTTCATCTCCGGTGTGGCACTCACCACCATCGACAAGGCCTCCACAATACTCGCTGACCTAATCCCAGCAGATTCATCAGGGGGACTAACGATCTTACAGCAATCACAGCGCCTGTAGCACCCTCCGATGTAGAATCGCCGAGTGTATACAGCATCTAAAGCGCTGATCCGGCTGATGAAGCTCTGATGGCCGTGGCGCTGTTGCAGAGGCCGACGCCGCCCTCCTAGCGGCGCCCAGCTGATGCAATCCTCTCATCGCCATTGCCCTCCCCAGGTTGTCCGAGAGCCGTCTTCTGCTGGAGATGGCTCATTTAAACTGCCGGAGGCTCAGCATATTGGGCAGGGGGGGCAAAGAATGGAAAAACGGCCGCCCCCCAGTTTCCCGTCACTCGTTCTTACATCCCCAATCTCAGCCGACACTTCAGGGAACCACCATCTTGCACATGTGCAGTGGAAAAAAAAAAACTTCCCACCCAGGTGCTGCACTTGCCAACTTTACTTGTGATTCTTCCCCAGGTTCAAGGTAAGATCCTGATCCTGACAATCTGTGCAGCTGGGATTGGTGGCACTTTTCAGTATGGCTACAATCTCACCATCATCAACGCCCCCACTGTGGTAAGGTGGCCCTTTTGTTACCACACCTTGATCACCTCTCATTGGAACAGGCCCCCAAGGGAGGGACAGCCTCTCATCCTCCACCCTCCCCCCAGATTTTGGGCTCATCTCATGAACTCTTTGGCAGGTGCCCCCCTCATCTCACAAGGTGAAGGGCAGGACAGGTCGGCCTTGGGAGAAACCTAACATTATCTCCTAACTCCTCTGATGTGTAGCAGTGTCCTCTTGTGAGGAGGGTTCAGAAACAACAAATGTCCTCTGGGACAGCTGCTCTTCAGCTAATGCACAGGCTTTCTGGATATTTCCCAGATTCTTCCTGCAGCTTTTGAGGAGTCATAGCTTGTGGAGTAACTAAATTCAGACCTCTAGTGGTTTTCATGGCTCTTACCCACTGCCACACCAGCAGTTCTCAGAGCAGCTGGTTTTCAGTGGGTGGGGCTCTGTGTGATCCAGCTCTGATTTCTCCCACACAATATTTTTTTTTTCTTCATCCTGTAGTTCATCCAGTCCTTTATTAATGAAACCTGGCTGGATCGCACTGGAGCTGCCTTGGAGGCAAAAACGATCACGCTGGTCTGGTCCTTCATTGTTGCCGTGTATCCTTTGGGGGGCCTGGTTGGAGCACTAATTGCTGCTCCCATGGCTGTGAAGATGGGCAGGTGAGGGGTCGGGAGGCCTGTGCTGGACTGGATCAGCCTCTCTCAGCAGGCGGAATATCTTCTAGTGTCTTCTAGAACTGGATTCAGCCAGGAGCATTTGGACACCGGACTCCAGATAGCTCTCTTTATCATACATTTAATGAAACCAAATGGAATGCAATTGAAGTTACTTTTTGCCAGCTTAACTCTTATCAGATTATTTCCTGGTAACCTGCTATTTTCTCCATGTTGACAGGTTCCAGTTGGATGATCCTGATCACTAATGCAGCCTGGTCATGAGTGAGGGGCAGGAAACTTGGGTGCTCCATACACTGCCAAAGGGAGCTGGAAGTTGGTAGTTGTAGTCTAGCTGTACAAGAGTTCTGTCAGAGGGCTGCAAACTAAGGAGTGTGAGGGCTGGACGAGGACAGGGACAATGTCTTTTTCCTCCCTTGTGGGCTGCTCAGAGGCTGCCTACCCTTTTGCTCAGCCAAGCAGCCCAAAGAATGCAGGGTTGGCAGGGACAGCTCAGAGTCCCAGGAGGAGCCCCTGTAAGCAGAGCCCCCTGAAGTTTCATTTGCATTCAGGCATGCATTGAGGCTTTCCAGTCCGCACTCCCATGCCCAGGTTTCCTCTGTTCTCTCAGGGTTTGGCATCTCAGCTCTTGGGAAAGGGTGGGAGTGGCTCAGTAGGCATGGCTGGGTGGTCGCAGCCAGGTCGCCACAACTAGGTAGGCATGATTAGGTGAGATGGCTGACTTGACATGGTTGGTCAATGCCACTCACTCGGCACAGCTGACTCGGTAGGTGCAGCCAACTCCACCTTGCTGCCTGGGGATGGCACGGAACAAATTGCACCAGCTAACTCGACTTGGAGACAATGCGGTGCCCCACAAGCTTCTCACCTCCCCAAATTCCCGGCAGCCAAGCGTGTACACGTGGACACACATATACAGACCGCAGCCCAAGTTTGGGGCTTTTGTACACAGAGGAAGAAGTCCTTCTCCCCAAATCCAGGCATGACTGCAGCTTGCCAGCTCAGATCTGGATAAAAGTCTCCAAGCTTGGAATGGTGTGTGTGTATGTGTATGTGTGTGCGCACGCAGCATGACAAAGGAGACATTCTTTTCTCAGTCCCAGATATCTGAGCACTGGTATTTCCCTGTCCGGTGCCCCCTCCTGGCAGAGCAGGCGGCAGAGGCTGAGGCTGCTGTGCATGGAAGCATGGAGGAGAAAGTTTGCAGGAAGCAGTTTCCTCCAACTTTTGCCTTGACAGATATCTGGAGAGAAGGAAGGGGTGGCAGAGGAGCAGTGCTCCCTGGTCCTGAACGAGGGAGGCTGGCCCTTCTTGAAAGGGAATCCCCATTTCCAAGCATGCATGGTAAGGATGCGGGCAGATTGGGCCAGCCTTCCCTCATGCAGTTCCGCCACCACCCCTCCTTCTCTCCAGAGATCTTTGTAGTTCGATCAAAAAAAAGAAGAAAGAAATGACATCTTTAATATATTATAAATGAGTGCTTGAAGACTGCACAATGCTCTGGTGCAGATCAGCAATGACATGCTCAATAGTTCCCCTTTAAAATCTCTACATTGTTTTCCAACTCTATAGTTTTAAAATAATCTTCATCGCCAATGATTTTGTAATAAATGATTTGCTGTTAGATTGGCTTATATAAAATGGACGATTGCTTTAAGAACTAGCCACATGTAAATCAGCACCAGAAATGACAGTAACATTTATGATGATTTTATATATAAAACAGATCAATGTATGAACTCTATTATATATTCTGCTTCCATGACCTGCGGCAAATATACGTGTCTTTTTGGCATGCTATTTCTAAGCAGTAAATTATGCAGCAATCTGTTAATATCTAATAAAATGTTAGCTAAAAAATGCGGGCAAAAATGGGGACAAAGTCCACTGAATCACAAGCAATCTCAGAATTAAGTCAAGAGTTTCTGAAGTCTTCAAATTGTAAATGAAATAATTCATTACATGCGGGAACCTGTTTATTTCTTTAAAATATTTGTTTCATTTGCCTCCCTCATGCAGGATAGGGGAGCACTGCTCCCCTGCCTCCTCTTCTTGCTCTCCAGAGATCTGTCAAGGCAGAAGTTTGACTGCTCACTTCCACATGCAGCAATGTCACCCTCGCCTCCTGCTTTGCCTGGCCAGCCTCCCCCACAGCTCCCCTGCCACCCCCTCCTTCTCTCCAGAAATTTGTCAAGGCAGAAGTTGGACTCGGAGGAAACTGCTTCATGAAAACTTTCTCCTCTGTCCTTCCATGTGCAGCAGCATTGTCCTCCTGCTTTGCCGGGAGGGGGCACTGGATAGGGAAACGCCAGTGCTCAGATATCTGAGATTGGGAGAAGAATGTCTCCTTTGGCGTGCTGCACGCGTGCGCACACGCACACGCACACACACACCACACACACATACACCATTTCAAGCTTGGAGACTTAGCCACATCTGAGCTGGCAAACTGCCAATCGTGCCTGGGCTTGGGGAGAAGTCCCCAAACCTGAAATGCAAGGTGTGCACATGCTTGGCTGATGGCAGTTTGGGGAGTGAGAAGATTGTGGGGCACTGAGTTGTCCCTTCATCAAGTTAGCCTTTTGACTTGTTCCATCCTGACCCAGCAGTCCTGAATCAACAGGGCCAAGACTACTGCACTTCTCCGGCCAGTCGTAACCGGGCCGCGACCACCCAGCCATGCCTACTCAGCCATGCCCACCTGGCCACTGAGTCGTCCCATTCCACTTGGGGGGGGGGAGGCCATTAACATGCCACTCCCTGTTTAAGATCTTGGCACTGGAACCCAGGCTGTCTGCCACTCTGGCCATGCAAGGAGCCACAGAAGCAGCCGTGATGCTGAATGACGGCCAAGAGAGGCCCAGGAAAGAGGCAAACAAAGCAAAACAAGCCTTTGAAACTTTTTTCCCTTGGTTCCCCTGAAGGAAGAAATCTTTACTGCTGAACAACGCATTTGTGGCCCTTGCTGCACTGCTGGTGGGGTTCAGCCGGGTGGCGAAATCCTTTGAAATGATCTTGCTGAGCAGATTTTTTGCTGGCATCAATTCTGGTAGGTCCAAGACATGAGGAGATACACGGTCGCTGAAGCATTTTGAAAAGCAGTCTATGCTATCTATCCTTGAAGATAGGTCAGGGCTACAACCTGGAGCCAAGAATCCATCAAAATCTACTTTTGCCTTCCAATGGCGGCCGGGGGTGAGGGGGAGGTTTTTGATCTCTCAGTTGCTTTCAATATTATTGACGATGGTATCCTTCCTAGCTGGCTCTGAGGATTGGGAATGGGAAGACAGAACTTTGGGGTGTTCTCTTCGTTTGCAGGGGGGGGCTGATTCCACAATTGTTGGCTAGGATACATTGAGGATACTCAATTGTGTCTTTTAACACCAGACTGGCCAAATGACGCTGTCAAGATTAGTCTGGGAGGGGAGGAACCATTTCTGACTCAATCCTATCAATGGTTGCAAATATAAGGTCTCCTGCTTTGCGCAGGATGTTGGACTAGAAGACCTCCAAGTATGTTTCTTTGTGAGGGCCACTGAATCTGAGGATATTCCATCTTTAAACTTGGGTGGGGTTGTTGTTGTTAGTTGTGAAGTTGTGTCCGACCCATCGTGACCCCATGGACAATGTTTCTCCAGGCCTTCCTGTCCTCTACCATCCTCTGGAGTCCATTTAAACTCATTGAATGGGGTAGCACCTCCTTATTTAGTGCATGATTTGGGGATCTTTATATGGACTCACAGCTCCTGCTCAATATGCAGCTGATGGCTGTAGACAGAAAGTTCTTTGCACAGCAGCATCTACTGTATCAGTTGTGTCTTTTTTCTTGACCAGGAGGTTCTTCAGACAATCAGTTACGCCCTAGACTCCACTATTGCAATGCACTCGAAGACCACTTAGAAGCTTCAGCTGGTCCAGAATACAGTGGCATGGGTAGTGATGGGCATGCCTTGATATGCCCATGGGATTCTTCTGATCTGCATTGATTGACATTCCCCCCCCCCCCCCGGTGTAATTGAGGTTCTAGAAACCCTATGTGGCACAGGACTTGGTTTTTTAAGGGAGACCCTATCTACTGTCATACCTGTTGGTTGAGGCCAAAGAAGCACAAGCAGAAAGCCTCGTTTAGCGAAAGAGAAGGGAAAGGGGAGAGTATTCACAGAATAAAACTTTGTGTCAGCCCCTCAAGATGCATGAAGCTTGAAGGGCTGACACTTTGGCTGGAAAGTTCACTCATTTAGCATGAAAAGCCATGACTGACCAATCCCTGTCACCAGAAGCCAAGTGGTCGTAATAGATGTCATAAAATAAATATGTTTCCTTTCTGAGACTGGGGACTTGTCTGCACAGGAGTGGCCATGAGCATCCAGCCCATGTACTTGGGGGAAAGCGCACCCAAGGAGCAGCGGGGAGCTGTGGCTATGACTTCAGCATCTTTTACAGCCCTTGGCCTGGTGCTTGGCCAGGTGGCTGGACTCAGGTGAGATACAAAGGTCTGGGGAAACCTGAGGTGTGTGTGTCATCTACAAGAAACACCTTTTATTAGGGGCCTGCTGTAGGGTACCCAGAGCTGGGCTATGCGCCGCACCTTAAACAAACCTTAAACACGGCAAAAAGGCCTTTTGTATGGATTGAGAGATTGCTGTGATGACAATTGACAATTAAAAGTCTGTTAAATGAGACCCTGCATCTGTTTCCGTAAGTGACTCTGGATTTTAATGCAGGGAAATCTTGGGAGCAGAAGAGAGCTGGCCTATTCTTCTAGCCAGCAATGTGGTGCCTGGGTTGATCCAGCTGGTGTTTCTGCCCTGGGCTCCAGAAAGCCCCCGCTACCTCTTGATTGACCGAGGAGATCAAGATTCATGCATCTCTGGTAAGCAAGGGTGTCCAGATCAGCCTCCTGTCCTGAGGTACAGCCCAGAGAGTAAATCGTTATAGGGATATTTATTTATTTATTTATTTATTAGAATTTGTCAAACAAAAATGAGAACAAGAATAAAAGAATAAAAATATAGTAACAGAGACAATAGGCACGTTAGTGCACTTATGCATGCCACCTCTAGTAACCACTTAAGTATGTAACATCCACAGAAGTCAATTTGTGACTGAAACTGAAAATTTGTAGCTGAAACAATTGAATCAGGTAGAGCATTCCAGACTTCGACAATTCTGTTACAGAAATCATATTTTTTATAGTCAAGTTTAGCACAATTTACATTGAGTTTAAAGCAGTTGTTAGTGCACGTATTATTGCGATTAAAACAAAAATAGTCATTTTATTGAGGCTTTAGAATCATTTCCCATGTTAACTGTGGCCTTGACCTTAAACAAGATATGAACTCTCATATCTTGATTGGCAAATTCTATTCTCTGGCTGTAATACTGCTGATGACCATTACAACATTTTCTTGCATGAAGTCAAAAGAATCATTAAACTTTACGTACCACTAATATCCCACAAAACCAGAAAAAATAAACTACCAATAACAATAAGGAATTTACAACCCCCCAAAAAAATCTCTGTGGCAAAAAACCAAAACTAACTACGTAGCTAACTTCAAAAACCGTTATAACAACTTATGCCAACAAATAAAGACTGAATGCACCAATTATCACATCAAGCAAGAAGAAAATCTTCTACACACAAAATCCACCCGTGCCTTCTATAATTTGGTAAACAACAAACTTAAAGACTCGAGATCCATCCCACCCCTAAAATTAATTAATTAATTAATTAATTGGTTAATTCTTAACCGATGAACCAAATTGGCTTAATCATCTTATATTCACATTTTATATGTATGTTATTTTAACTGTTCACTGCCCTGAGTCCTTCGGGAGAAGGGCAGTATAGAAATTGAATAAATAAATAAAAAATAAATAAATTAGTAAATAAATAAATAAAAGGTCCAAACAACAAAGACTGTATTGATGAAACCATTAAAGCCAATCTCTTTAACATGTTCTTCGGCTCAGTCTTTGTAAACAGCAACAACACATACCCAATATTTCCCAGTTGTACTTGTAAGATCCGGTGGGGAAACAGAGGCGGAGGCTAGGCTGCTCAGAACATCAACTCTATTGTAACACCAACTAGAACAAGCAATTCCACATAGCCGCTGAGAGATCTAACAGGACCAGGATAGAGGAGCAACCCCTATCCCAAGCCCTCCAGAGATCATCCACCAACGCGACCAATGCCGTTTCCGTGCTGTGCCCAGGCCTGAAGCCGGACTGGCATGGATCCAGATAGACAGCTTCATCCAGGTACCCAGGCAGCTTTCGTGCCATCACACTCTCGACAACCTTTGCCACAAAGGGAAGGTTGGAGACCGGACGATACTTAGCCAAAACAGCCGGATCCAGAATAAGCTTCTTGAGGAGGGGCCTCACCACCGCCTCTTTCAAGGCCGATGGCAGGACACCCTCACCCAAGGAAGCGTTGATAATGCCCTGGAGCCAGCCTCGCGTAAGCTCCCAGAAGGCCAGTACCAACCAGGAGGGACACGGGTCCAATAAACATGTGACTGCATTCAGCCGCCCCAGTATTCTGTCCATGTCCTCGGGAGCAACAGGATCGAACTCCTCCCAAATGACATTCTCAAGACCGGCCTCCATCATCCCGTCTGTACCTACCCAGTCGGAGACCAGGCCTTCCCGAATCTGAGTGATTTTATCATGCAGATACTGAACAAAATTCTCAGCACAACCTTGCAAGGGATCTTCCCGTGCTCCTGAATGGAGGAGTACACAATCTAAAACCATCTCTATCTATTGGACTTGGATGGACTATGTGCATACTTCTTTAAAAAGCTTTCCACTGCAATTGCAGAATCTCTAAGTATAATTTTTGAAAAATCTTTCAGTACCAGCACCTTGCCCTACCAATGATCACAAGCCAAGGTCATCCTTATCTTCAGAAAGGGAGATTCTATCCTAGTTGAAAATTACAGACCAATCTCTTTATATTGCATCACCTGCAAAGTCATGGAATCAATCTTTAATCAATCTATTACCCTCCGCCTAGAGACAAACAATCTACTTTCTAACAAACAATTTGGTTTCAGAAAAAAAATTATCCTGTAATCTACAACTACTACATTGCAAAAACATATGGACTACACATCTCGATCAGGACAAAGCAATAGACGCAGTTTACATAGACTTCTGTAAAGTTTTTGATTCAGTGATACACAACAAATTACTTCTAAAATTAAAATCCTATGGCATTTCTGACTTCCTACATAAATGGATAGCTGTCTTCCTGTCAAACAGACAACAAGTGGTCAAAATAGGAAGCACTCTATCAAATCCTGTACATGTTAATAGCGATGTTCCCCAAGGCAGTGTTTTGGGTCCAACACTCTTCATACTATACATAAATAAGGTGACCAGACGTCCCGCTTTTGGCGGGACAGTCCCGCTTTTGAGCAATTTGTCCCGCGTCCCGCGGCGTTTTAAAAAAGTCCCGATTTTTCATTCTGCCTCCTGGTTCCCGGCTGCCTCCTGAATCCCCGCTGATGGCTAGAGGGAAAAAACCTGTTTAAACTCTTGCCGCGGGGCTTCAAAGGGCCGCCCTACGTTAATTAGCTCGGCTTCCCCCTCTCAGCTGATTTGCACAGGGCTCTGCTCTTGCTAAATTGCTCAGTTTTTTTTTCCTCTTTGTGCAAACCAAGCTCAAAACGAAACTGAAAGTAAAACAGGCTGTTGGCTTTGCGGTTTGCTTGCAACGTTGGAAAATTAGGCAGCAGATTTATTTTCCTTTTCCTCACCAAAAAAGGTAAGTGCAAACAATGGAAAATTATTTAGGGCAAAAGAGGAGAGTTCAAGATTTTAAAACACAAAAGAAAAAAAAGCTCTTTTTAACTAGGGAATTGTAATAATTGAGATATTATTATTTGTATACTGTGTTGAAAGCAGAAATGGTTAAGTTGTGGTTTGGAGGAATATATGGGGGAAATTATTTGGTTTATTATTATTGGTAAGTATAATTAATTGATTTGTAAGAAATTGGATTGCATGGAAATAATTGGAATATTCATGTTCATATTGATTAATATACAAAAAAGATAGTTATATAACTAATTGAAATGTTAATATTAAATATTAAATATTAAAATGTTGAATTTGTATTAAACAACTGTATTACATAATTACATAATTAACCAATGTGAGGATGGATATAAAAATAGATGACAATGGGAAGGGGTATAAAATAGAATAGAAGGGAAAAATTGAATTTGATTAAGATTAGAGATGAGGATGAAGGGTAAAATTGTTTTTTTTTTTAAAATAGATGAGGAATAAATATGGCAAAAAGGAAATATAGAAATTGTAAATTTAATTGAAATGACTAAACACTGTTTAAATTTGTGAACCAGCCAAATATTCTGTTCAAAGAAAATACATTGTATGTATGTGTGTTTCTAATTATTGCTATTTATTTATATTTGTTCTCTTATTCTTTAAAGTTTAACAATTCATTCTTTATCTTAATATCTTTATATTTGTTTGGGGTTGGCTTTCTTCCCTTTCATCTTTTTTATTGTACAGCAATCTTTCTCCTCAAACCTACCACCTCTATCTTTTCTTTCCTTCTTACTTTCTCTCCCCCCCCGCTTCTTCTCCTCCCTACTTCCTCTTCCTTTCTCCTTCTCCTTCTCTCTTCCTCCCTCTCTTACCCTCCCTCCTACTCTAATCTCCCTTCCCTTCCTTCATCCTTCTCTTGGTGTATCCTTTTATGCATATGGACTACTCAGAGGGCTGAAAAAGTTATTTTTGACTGGTCCTCGCATTTTTGACCAGTCCTCGAACTTACAACTGTCCTCACATTTTACATTTTTGCCCTATCTTGTCACCATGGTGAAGAGAAGCAGTTGTGAAATGAGTGACATGGTTGTTAAGAATGCTGCACGGGCATAAATGTGAGGATGGTCATAAGTGGGAGGACCAGTCAAAAGTGTGAGGACCTGTCAGAAATGACTTTTCAGCCCTCTGAGTAGTCCCTATACACACAGCCATGGCCACCCGGTCACATGACCAGCTAGCCACGCCCACCCAGTCACATGGCCTCCAAGCCACGCCCACACAATAAGCCACGCCCACAATGGTGTCCCTCTTACCAATGTTAAAATCTGTTCACCTTACCCTATACACATAGCCATGGCCACCCGGTCACATGACCAGCTAGCCACGCCCACCCAGTCACATGACCAGCTAGCCACGCCCACAAAATAAGCCACGCCCACAATGTCCCTCTTTACCAATGTTAAAATCTGGTCACCTTATACATAAATGACCTTTGCGATCATATTAAAAGCAACTGTGTTCTCTTCGCTGATGATGTTAAACTATTCAACACCACCGACAATGCAACTACCCTTCAAAAAGACCTTTACTATGTGTCAAATTGGTCTAACAAGTGGCAACTTCAAATCTCAACCAACAAATGCTCTGTCTTACACATTGGCAAAAAAAATTCAAAACATAAAATACAAATTAGATTGACATGACCTTGTAGATGACCCTCACTCTGTCAAGGACCTTGGAGTAATAATTTCTAAAGATCTAAGTGCCAGAGCCCACTGTAACAACATTGCCAAAAAGGCATTAAGAGTTGTTAACCTAATCTTGCATAACTTCTTCTCTGGTAATATTGTACTACTAACTAGAGCATACAAAACATTTGCTAGGCCAATTCTTTTATATATATATATATATATATATATATATATATATATATATATATATATATGTTATATATATAACAAAAACATAAAACACATATTTTCAAAATGAAGCTTTTGCCCCAGTCACATATTAAGGCAAATCATTAAAAAATCTTATTTTTCAATTAACGCAACTAAATATTTTAAAACAAGTATTTCCCTCAAATCTATCTATATAACTATGCCATTAGCCCCAAAAACCAGTTACTTAAATCTTAAGTCCTAACCAATTATCAATCCATTTTCTCTTTCATTTGCTTAGATGGATATATTTTAACAATATAAATCAGTGGTTCCCAAACTTTTTCAGTCCACCGCCCCCTTAGTACTACAAACTCATCCTCAGTGCCCCCCACCCAGGGGTGGGTTCTACTTATTACCAGTTTGCAGTGGGGCTGCTTGCACGCACACATGCTCTTCTGCACATGTGTAGAAACGTTTTGGTGATGTCGGGGTCAGTAGGCGGGGCCTTCTGACGGTTTTACTACCGGTTCTATAGAACCGGGGCAACCCACCACTGCCCCTACCCCCACCCCCTATAAATAGCATTGTTCAGAATAGCGGTTTGCACGACCCACTAAGGAAGATAGTAAGAGTAAAATACACGCAATACAGCCATTTTTGGCCTCCTGAAGCCTTGCCCCACATGTCCTGTTTTTGTGAAAAACGGGCCCATTTTTCACAAAAACAGGGTGCGCAGAGCCTTTGGGAGGCCTGCAGGCTGCTTCAATACAAATCTATCCCTGACTTCCGGTGCAGCTGTCAGGGCGGAAAGCCCAGTGCAGCGTTGGCTCCTCTGTACCGAGTGCTTTTCTCGAGCCTCCACAGCTTTACTTTGCCATTCTCAGCCCTGGAGAGGCCGGGGAAATGGAGGGCCTTTCTTCGGAGGCAAGGAGGGGTGTGTGACCCCTCGCCGCAACGAAGCCTGAGCTCTGAGGATCTGGAGGACAAGAAGAGGGCCGCGGAATAGTGGCCCCAAAGCCGATAACGCTGCATTTTTGACCAGCACAGGGAGATGAGACAGAACTGAATGGAAAAAGAAGAAGAAGAGTGGGGATTGAATTTGGCGCTGACGGGACCGTGTAGCGAATGAACAGAGTAGCGGCAGCCAAGATTGTAAGTGAAGGAAGCTTTTATTTGCTCTTCAGCTTTCTCACTGCTGTGGAATCTTGGTGAAATGGAAGAATGATGCCCTGTTTAATTGGAATGAGTGTCGGAGCGGACCTTGTATAGCGGTGGCAACAATTGAGAGGAACTTTATAAAAAAGAGTAATGACTCTCTGAAATAGTAACTGTGAAATTAAAGGCAATGAGTAGGGGGTGATTCCCTTCCTGATTCCCCTTCCTCCCCAGGATTATTGACAGTGAGCCCTCTCCCGATTAGTCCTTTTATTGTGATATGTTGGAATAGTGTTTGAATTTAATATTCTTCTGAATCCCCATTAATTCTTTTGCTCTACTGTAAAATATATTGTGTAACAAGTTAATTAATTGTAACTGAAGATAATTTATATTTCCCAACCTTTATTAATTACGAACAATAATTGATGACTAATTGATTGACTATTTAATTATCCATTTTGATTTGTTATTTATTATAATTTTGTTTACTATATAGTTTGTATATATTATAAGATTAAGACTATATTAAGAATGAAGTATCTGTTATAAGGTAGTGTTTGCTAAATAATATATTGTAATTAATTGTTGATAGGATAATTTTGAATGGATTTTTGATCTTAGATTTGTAGGATAGTGTTAAACAATTGAGGTCAAATAGTAACAAGAGATTTAAATAAGAGGGAAAGCTGATCTGACTGTGCAATCTTAAGCAGACCCCTTAATATTAGTGTATGATAATTTGGAAAAATCTCCTTTGCTTGGCTGACATGTCTACCACAGTGACATCAACAAAAGTGATGAAGAAACATGTAGCCTCAATAGCAGCATCCTCTCCTATTACAACTCCCCCAGGGGTAAGAAAGTTATCCGAAAGCTTATCAACAGTAGAAAAACCTGTCACGATGCAAGGAATTCAGGCGATGTTTCAGAATATTCAGGAAATAATGGAGAAAAATCAAGAATCAACATCTAAAGACTTTGATGATTTGAAGACTGAAATGAGTGAATTAAGAGGAGAGATTAAACAAATTAAAGAAACACTGGGAGAGATGAGATCAACCTTAACCAAACACGAAGACCGCCTGACAGAGGTTGAAAAAACTACTGAACGTGTGGAGGCCCAGATGGAGAGGTGCGAACAGAGATGTGTACAAGCGGTTGGGAAACTGGAAGATGAAGTGCTATTTTTGGAGATGGAGAAATCTGCCTTTTTCTTACGCCTCCAGAATGTGGTGGAGGATAAAGAGGAACGGCTTGATGAGATTGTGGAGGAAGTGAGAGCGGAAGTAGTTGAAAAAAGAAAAGAAGAAGTCTATTGTGATATAGATGAAGCTTACCGCGTCTATACTAATTACGCGAGATGCCACAATTTGCCCAGGGAAATCCATGTGAGGCTTGCTAAAAAAGCACTTAGGGATGAAACTCTCCACAAGGCTAGGGATCAGAATGTTACCTATAAAGGTCACCAGATCACAATCTTAAAACAGATACCTAGAAGGGTGCGGGAGCAGAGACAGAATTATCAATTTATAACCTCGCAGTTGAGGAAACATAATGCGCCATATAGATGGCTGCTCCCTGAAGGGCTTCTGGTGACGTGGCAAGACCAGAAGATTAAAATTGAGAATCTACAAGATGCACAGGATTTCTATGAAAACTTTTTTGGACCTAGCGAACATGAAAGAGATAAAGAAATAGTAAAGGAGGACCAGAGGACCAGAGGGATGATTGGAGAACTGAGTATATTATGGGAAAGGGAAACAAGATGGGAGGAAGGAGGAGCAGAGGAGTACGGAATAGAGACTCGCCTGACAGGTAAAACCACAGGGATTAATAGATAAAAATGGACCAAGGAGTGAGACTATTGACGGTAAGATATTAAGTAAATTAACAAAGGCTGAGGAACAATTACAACATAACTCACTGGCCACTGAAGCCAAAGAACAGATAATATTGTTGAAACACCAACTTAATCTTTTGGATCTGGATGTGATGAAGGATAAGATAAAGGCGGCAAAGCAGAAACATTTCCAGTCAGCCAATAAATTAGGAAAATGGCTCACATTCAGTTTAAAAAAGAAGAAACAGAGTAGAAGAATTGAACAATTAGAAGATAAGGATGGGAATCTAATAAGAGATAAGGGAGGGAAAGAAAGAATTGTGGTGGATTTCTATAAGGAATTATAAAGGAGGGAGGAGATTTCGGCAGGAGAGACGAAAAAGTATATAAAGAATTTGGATTTACCTAGGATATCTAATTTGACGAAACAAATTTTAGAAGAAGAAATAACTTTGACAGAGATTGAAAAAGCAGTAAAGAAGCAGGAGAACTCAAAAACACCGGGCACAGATGGACTCCCGGCTGAGTTATATAAAGCATTGTTTGAAGTAATGGGGGAACATATGAAGGATTTATTTAATGAGGTGCTTGGAAAAGCAGAAATTCCCCATTCATGGAGGGAGGCCAATATTAGCTTAATACCTAAAGAAGATCCTCCTCCGAAAGATATAAAAAATTATAGACCAATATCCCTCCTGAACTCAGAATATAAAATATTTACAGCAATTTTAGCAAATAGGTTAAAAGGTTTTCTAAATGAATTTATACATATCAATCAAAATGGATTTTTACTGTTACGACAATTACTGTTAGACAATTACGAGATAATCTGAGATTTATACTAAATGTACTCAAATATTATGAAAACCATCCAGGTAAACAGGTTCCTTTAGTTTTTATAGACGCCCAGAAAGCATTTGACAGGGTCAGTTGGGAGTTCATACTATTACAATTAGAACACATGGGCTTCAGACAAAATTTTTTAAATACAATTAAAACTATTTATTCTAAACAAACTGCCAGATTATTGATAAATGGTGATTTGACAGAAGAATTCCCTATTGGTAAAGGTACAAGACAGGGTTGCCCTCTCTCCCCCTTACTCTTTATATTATCGTTAGAGACTTTACTGCATAAAATAAGAAATGAGGAAGGAATAAAAGGCCTCAACATTAGAGATCAGATATACAAAACCCAGGCCTTCGCAGATGATATGGCCTTTATTTTGGAAGATCCTATAAAATCTTGTTTATCCTTGCTGGAGAAAATTGAGGAATTTGGGGCTGTAGCAGGTCTGTTAATTAATAAAAAGAAGACAAATATTCTAACCAAGAACATCTCAGAGAAAGGTAAGCAGGATTTAGAGGAAGCAACAGGACTAAGAGTAGTCAGTAAAATCAAATACAGAATCTGGGAATTTGGTTAACGTGTAGATGCTCGAGCATCCAGGAGGATAATTATATTAAACGATTAACTCAAGTAAGAAAAGATCTTGATAAGTGGGGCAAAATTCAAATATCACTCCTGGGAAGAGTAGCAACAATAAAATCCGATGTCTTACCGAAATTCAATTTTCTTTTTCAAACAGCTCCAGTGAATCTACCTAAAAATTTTTTCATAGATTTAAACCAGGCAGTAACTAAATTTATATGGCAGGGGAAAAAAACCCGGATTAAAAAGAAAATGATGCAGGAGATAAAAGAAAGGTGGGGGTTTGGGTCTACCGTGTTGGGAGAATTATTACTCAGCCACCTTATTAGTTTGGGTCAAAGAATGGATCACTCTAAGTAATAATAGTCTTCTTAGGATAGAAGGCCACAATTTACAACAAGGTTGGCATATGGCATTCTGGCGGGATAGCACCCCCCAAGCAAATGGTTCACTCGGCACTACATAAGGAACATTTTAATTCAGAATTGGGAGAAGATTAGTAAAAAATATTATATCAAAATACCGTGTTGGATATCACCTTTAGAAGCTTTGACATATCCCAAATTATTCAATATCGTGAAAAAATCAACATATAAAGATTTGCTGAACGCACAAGGAGAGCTAAAGTCAAGACAGGAGCTGAATTTTCAGGGATTTCAATTGGATTGGTGGACTTACCTGTAGGTCCAATCAAAATATAAAAGTGATCGAGATAGAAATGACATAAATGTTGACCTGCAGGAGTTAGATAAAATTTTGATGGGCCAGGAAAAGGATATGATCTCTAAATGTTATAAATTGTTGATGAGGATAGAGATTGGCGAAGAAGTAGTAAAGGACACGATGATTGCCTGGGGAAAAATTTTGGTTACCCAATTCACCTTGAAAAATGGCAAGAGATTTGGTGGGGAAACATGAAATTAGTACTGTAGTATCTACTACATACAAGGAAAATATCTATAACATGTTATATAGATGGCATCTCCCGCCAGACAGATTGGCAAAAATGTTCACTGGACAGTCCGCTGAATGTTGGAAATGTGGACTTGAACGTGGTACTTATTATCATCAATGGTGGACGTGACCAGAAGCAATTAAATTCTGGGAGAAAATTAAAAAATGGCTAAAAGAAATTTTAAATCAGGAGTTTGAATTGTGTCCAGAGACATGCTTGCTCGGTTCCAAACTGGAAAACATTAAAAAAGACTCATGGTACCTCGTATTACATATTATTACTGTAGCGAGAATAACATTTGCTCAGTTCTGGAAAGACAAAAATATCCCATCAGATGTAGCAATAATAAAGGACTTCCGGTTTGCTCTCTGTCGCTGCCAGACGGCCCCTCGGGACCGCCAGCCCCATCGCCTATAAAGAGCCGCCTTTACAACTGAAAGGCGGCTCAAAAAACTCCATTTCCACAAGGAAATGTGAGATAGAGCAGGTGAGGGCAGGTAGAGCTCTCTGAGAAGCCTCCAGAGTTTTTTTTTACTCTTGGGGACGAAGCAGATGAGGCTCCCTATTTCCCTCACCGCCACTCCGGGCTTTGGGAGACCTCTGCCTTTTTGCAGAGCCAGGCGATGAGAACAAGCCTTTTAAAGAAAATTAACAGATTGTTCAATTAAAGAGGATGAGATCTGGACCTGCGACCCTAAATCGCAAGTATTTTCATTTACTTTATAAAAGATATTGAAGAAAGGAAAAAAGAATTTTAAAATGGCGACTGCTGAAGCTTGAGAAGGGAAAGCTGAAAGGGAAAGTCCTTCCGTCTCTTAACAAGCCACAAAGTAGCGGAATAAATACTGTTGGTTACAATTGAGAAGAAAAAGTTCTACTTTTATGTTTTCTTTTTCCTGGAGATCTGATACTGATCTTGTTTGGAAAGAAGTTTTCTTTTCTTAAAAAAGAGTTTGTCTGTGTGGAAGGATGGCGTTTAAATTAACAAAGCCAGACAAACAAGCAGCGGGGGGGGGGAATTCCCCCATTTACAAACTACGTGAACAAGTTTTAAACCTACAGACTCAGAAAAATGATTTTAATTTAATTGAATTTCTCTTGGAGGAGATGGTAAGAAGGGATGAGATTGTGAATCTTGAAAAATTTAAGCAGGAAATTAAAGAATTGATACAATCAAAGTATGATTATTTGCAACGAAAGATTTCAACAGTGACTAAAGGTTTTTCAGAAATTGTTATAAAGTTGGATGCAAATATCAAGTTATTAGAGTCTAAAATGGAGGAAGTTGATGACAAGATTTATAATTTGGATAATAAAATACAAAGAATTGAAAATTATTTGATAAATACTCAAGACAATAGCTTAGAAGAAAAAATTAAAACGGAAGTTGATCATAAGACTTGTAATGTAGAAAATATAAAACAACGGATTGAAAAAGAAGTTTTAATGATGCAACACAAGTTCACAGAATTTGCGATCAGAATGAGAGGATTACAGGAAAATAATAGAAATGATTTAAGGAAAATATCTGCTGAAATTCTGGCTGGGATTTTAAAGGTTCATCCTGAGGAAGTATTTTGCAGGATTGATAGAGTCTACAGAGTAAATTCTTGGATTGCAAAGCAAAGGCAACTACCTAGAGATGTGGTAATTTATTTTACAGACAAAGAAATAAGAAATAATATTGTGCAAAAATCTTTTAATTCTACTTTACAACTGTATGGAAGAAAGATTTGGATATATAAAGAGTTACCGCCTAAGATGTTAGCAGATAAAAAGAAATTCGGATTCCTGGTGACTGAGCTTAAAAAACAAAATATTTTATTTAGGTGGGATGTTCCAGTTGGAATAATATTGAGATATCAAGGAGAAAGATACCAATTAAATACTGTTGACAAAGCGGAAGAATTTTATTATAAGATTTTGAAAATGAGTTCAACATTTTTATGCGCAACACAAGATAAGCAGAAGGAGTTGGAAATAATGGAAAAACATCGAGCTACAGAGGTCTTTGCAGATGAATCGATCCTTTAGATGTCTTGGTTGGACTACCTATAACTAAGAGAGAAGCGGCGTTGGATTCTAATGTGACAACTCATCAAGTCACAGACAAGCATGGAAATCAACCAGTTGATACACAACTCATAGAAAAGAAACATAAATGGCGATCTAAGCCACAAAAGCAAAACCAACAAGATCAAGTTATAGATCAGAACGAAAATCGAACAGTTGATATACAACTCATAGAAAGGAAATTAGGATGGAGATCAAACCCACAAAAAGTCAAGAAAAAAAGAAATAGGTCTCACAAAAATAAAAATTTTTAATCTAGGCAACAGCGAAGCCAGTTATCTAAAAGATGATTGAATACATGAAAAGACAGTTGAGGCGAAGTATTGGTTAATATTATCCTGAGGAGAGTGACAGATCTCTGCAATGCAGTATTTTTGGGATGTGAAAAGGGCCTTAAACTGTTGGATTGGAACTATCTATTTTGGATTCTTTGATAAATGTATTACATTTATGATGAGTTATATGGCAAGAGAGCTATGATGGGGCACGCAGAAGATCTGGTTATTACCCCACTATGATGGTTGGAATTAATAATCTTGAAGAAAGCCACTACTACAGATACTATATGGAATACAATTATAATGTCACTCGGGTGGTTGTTTTCTTTTTTTTATATACATACATACATGAAGATATCTATTATTGATGGGGGCAGATGATAACTGAGGATTCCGAATATTCTGTTGGAATTAAGATGTGATGTTACCCTAATATGGGTGATGGAGTCAACAATCCAGTTTAAAGACATTATATGGAATATAAGTTTAAAGTTATTGATTTTATCTATATAAGGGGTATCTTTTTTTTCTTAGCTGGGTGGGCAGAAGAATAAAGATATTAAGAATTGTTATTTTGTAGGAAAGTGGGTGGAGATAGGTTAGCTTATTGATTGTTTAGTTTAAGAAAAGGGAAATCTAAGAGATATATTTATGGGAGTGGAGTAGACTAGGAGTTGAATATATGTTAAATTAGGATTTATTATATAGTTTTATAGTGGAAGGCTGCTTTGAAATGTTATATTATCATATATAAAAGATTAAATATTAAATTAGGATTTATTATATAGTTTTAGTGGAAGGTTGTTTTGAAATGTTATATTAATATATATAAAGAGGTTTGATTTAAGAGATATATGTATGGGGGAGGAGAAAAAGGGCAGATTACTGCTAAAGTCAGAATGTTATTTTGAAATGTATAATAAAAGGGGGATATAATAATATTATTAGAAAGAAAGGGTCAGTATTTGGGGGATGGAGTAAGGGAATGGTAAAGTATTATACAATCTGTTATGAATTTGGATTTTACTTTGAAGAAGTCACAGGGGGAGGGGTGGTGAGGGGGGTTAGGGAGGAGGGGGGAGAAAAAAGGGGGAAAATTTGTATTTGAAAAACTTTTTCAATAAAAAAAAAGATGTAGCAATAATAAAGAAGATTTTGGACTGTGCGAAAGCAGATAGACTGACAAAAAACTGAAAGATAGAGATCAAACGCAAACATGTTTATCTTGGGAAAAATGGTATACTTGGCTATCGGAAAGAAAATCAAAATCAGCGGACTTCCGGTTTGCTGCTGACCGCCGCCAGACGTTCCTCTGGGATCGTCAGCTCCCTCTGCCTGTATAGAGCCGCCGTTACAGCGGATGGCGGCTCGAAAAAACTCCGTTTCCAAGAGGAAACGGAGAGAGAGCCGGCAGGGGTGGGTAGAACTCCCCGCAGAGTCCCAAAAGTTTTTTTTTTAACTTTTGGGACGGAGCGGAGGAGAAGCCCCATATCCCCTGCCGCTGCTCCGGGCTTTGGGAGACCTCTGCCTATGCAGAGCCAGGCGTCAAGAGCAAGCCTGTGAATCTAAAAGAATAATTAAAGAAATGAAGAACTGGACCCTTAATACTGAACCGCAAGTATCTCACCCTTTCAAAAACTATTTAAAAGAAAAGAGCAGAGGAAAAGAGGGAAAAAGAGCCTTCTAAAATGGCGTCTGCTGTGGCTGGAGAAGGGCTAAAAGGGAAAGTCCTTCCGTTTTTCATTATTACAATGTAGCGGAATAAATATTATTGGCTACATTTCTAGAGAAACCTCGCTCCTGTGCTGCTCAGAAGTTTTTTTTAATGAGGGAAAGTCTTTTTGTTTTCTATTTCTTCTCTTATTTTTGCTAAATCTTGTCTGTGTGGGAAATGGCATCAGGACTTATACAGCTGGACAAACGGGGGGGGGGAATTTCCCCCCTTAAGAAATTGCGCCAACAAATTTCAACTCTCCAGCGTCAGAAACCCGATTTTAATATATTAGAATTTATCCTTGAAGAGATTGTAAGAAGGGATGAGATTGTGAATCAGCAACTTGAAAAATTTAAGCAGGAAATTAAAGAAATTGGTGAATTGGTGAAATCAGAGTCTGACTTCTTGAATAAAAAGATTTCAAAAGTTGCTAATGGTTTATCAGGCTTTCTGATTCGGATGGAGGCAAAGACTGAATTATTAGAGACTAAAATGAAGGAAGTCGAGGAGAATTTGGATGACATGACTCAAAAAATTAAAAAGGATTTGATAAACATTCAGGATAATAGCTTGGAAGACAAATCTAAAATGGAGACTGACCAAAAGATTGGTAATGAGGAAAATGTACAACAGAGGATTGAAAGAGAAGTTTTAATGATTCAATATAATTTTACAGAATATGCAATTAGATTGAGAGGTCTGCAGGAAAATAATAGAGATGATTTAAGGAAAGTATCTTCTGAAATTCTGGCTGGGATCTTAAAGGTTCAACCTGATGAAGTGTATTGCAGGATTGATAGAATTTATAGAATAAACTCCTGGTGGGCAAAGCAAAGGCAACTGCCTAGAGATGTGGTGATCTATTTTACAGATAAAGAAATTAGGAATAATATTGTGCAGAACTCTTTTAATTCCAATTTGCAATTTCATGGAAGAAAGATTTGGATTTTCAAGGAGCTCCCGCCCAAGATGTTAATGGAGAGGAAGAAATTTGGCTTTTTAGTGACTGAATTAAAAAAAAGAAATATCCTATTCAGGTGGGACATCCCAGCTGGTTTAATATTGAGATATCAAGGCGTAAGATATCAATTGCACACTGTTGAAAAAGCGGAAGATTTTTATCAAAAAATTCTAAAAATGAATTTAACACCTTTAGGCATAATACAGGATAAGCAAAAGGAGTTGGAAATAAAAGGAAAACATCAAATTACAGAGGCTGTGATGGATAAATTGTCTTTGGACTCCTTGGAGACCCCAGCTGGACTGTTTATAAATAAGAGAGCAGTGTCATCCGAACCCAAGGTGATGAATCATCAAGTCACAGGCAAGTGCGCAAATCAATCAGTTGATATACAAGTGATGGAGAAGAAAGATGAGATGATAAAATTAACCCAACAAGAACAATCCACAAAGCAGAATGAAAATCAACCAGCAGATATACAATTGGTAAGCAAGAAAAGAGGATGGAAATTCAACCCGAAAAAGAAAAAGAAAAGAAACAGATCTTATAGAAACAGCAATTTCCAAACTAAGCAACAGTGAAGCCAGGCGCTTTAAAAAATGAATGAATATTAGAAAAGACAGTGGTGGCGAACAATTGTCTGATACTATCCTGAGGATTGTGGCAGATCTCTGCAAGGCCATGATTTTGGGAAGTGGAAAGAGCCTCACTTTGTTGGATTTGAATCATCTAATTTTTTCTTATTTACTTTTTTTTTCTCTTGGAAATATACTATAACTACTTTGAGTTATAAGGCAGGAGAGTTTTGCTGGGGCATGCAGAAGATCTGGATGTTACTCAGTAGGATGACGGGAATTAACAATCCTGATGAATACCACAACTATAACCATACGGATATATTCATAATTATAATGTCACTCGGGTGGTTGTTTTTACTTTTATACAGGTGTGAGGATATCTACTACTGATGGGGGCAGAAGATGACTGAAGATTTTGAACAAACTGTTGCACCAGCATGTTATTTTACCCTATTATGGGTGATGGATTTAACAATCTAGTGGAAAGACATCAAAGAAGATATTATATGGATCATAAACTTAAAGTTATTGTCTTTTCTCTTCTTACATAATGAAATGCATATATAGATATGTGTATATCTTAGTAAAGTGGGCAGTTGATTATATTTAGAATCGTATTGCATGATTTTGTAGGAATTGAAGGGCTGAAATAGGTTAGTTTACTGATTGTTATAAAATGGGATGCATATATAGATATGTGTATATTCTAGTAAAGTGGGTAGTGGATTATATTTAGAATTGTATTGTCTGATTTCAAGTCATATATTTAGAGGAGTGGAGGAAGTGGACAGAATTGAACAAATTTGGTTGCAGGGAGAAGGCCGATTTAAAATGTTATATTAATATATATAAAAGATTAAAGGTTAATTTGTAATAATACTCAATAAGTTTAGGGGAGGAGAAAAAGGGCAGATTACCGTAAAAATGGGAGTTATAAGATTAACAAGTTAAGGGTCAGTATTCCGAGAAGGGATTAAGGGAAAGGGAAGATATTATGTATGTAACTAGTTATGAAATAGCCTATTGTTGTGAAGAAGTCACAGGGGGGGTTGGGTGGAAAGGGTGGGTTAGGGAAGAGGGGGGGGGGAAAGGGGGAAAAACTTGTATTTGAAAACTTTTTCAATAAAAAAAAAAAAGAAAATCAAAATCAGAATAACATAAATAGGCATTGCATTTATTGAAAATATTTTATTACACATATAAAGTGAGGTCGGATAGACCTGATTGATTTTTAAATTTAAAATAGCTAACACTATTAGTTAACACTAAAGAAATCCTCTGAATCAACCAATCTAGAGCAGTGATATTCAGCTGGGGGTTCCTTTTGAATTTGCTGACCAACAGCGAGTGGGAGAAAGCAATTTCACAGAGGACGGGATGGAGAGGGCTGTGGGATGAGTTCACACCCATTCCCAGACCCCCTTGGGATCAACCTGCAGCCCTCCCCTGCCTCCTCCGGCGGTGTAGCATGGGGGGGGATGCTTTTCAAGAAGTCACAAGGGGGGCTGAGAGCTGGTTTCTGTCCCACAAGTAAGATTTGGCCCAGAACCAATCCCAACATGAAGGTCTTTTATTTGCTCCTTGTACTCCTTGGCTTTGCATTTTTAACAGGTAATAAATTAAATTTCTGATGATGTAAAAATAGCTCATAACTCACCTTTCCAGACAGCTATTATCATGTCTAAAAGCAAGATACTCTTCTCTTTTGTCTAGAGTACCATTTAATCCAGAGCCTTTTAATTGTAGAAGTCCAAGTTTAAAGAATGGATTTCTGGAATTAAAGCTCCATTTTTTAGCTAAAACTTAATTCACACCTGTTAGTTTTGCTTGAGCAGTGTGAACAATTGACAGTGTGATCTTCCAAAGGTCTGAAAAATATATCATTGATTTTTCTTTGGCATTTAAACTAGATAACCAATGTGAAAAAGTGCATCAAGGAAGGACTGGAAAGCCAATTGTAAGGATCGCCTCTCCTTCTAATTTAAGAAAGTGAGAACTCTTGAAACGTGGTTGTTCAAAAGGATTTCTTTTATTAAGCAGAAGTGAAAGCCATCCAGCTAAAGCAAGATCTGAATACCCTTAGGCAAGACAGTAGGATTAAAGTGGTAGAGACCCCTCCCTTTAAGTCAGAATGCAGATTTTAGTCAATACACAAGTGTGAAGGTGTTTTCTTTACTAGTTTCTCTGAGAAGCCGAACACACATGCATTCCCACCATTATCCTTTAAAGTGAAACAACCCACATGGCTATCATAAAAATTCCTGCAGGTAAAGGGGATCTCAGGGCTCTTTGGTGCCAGGATATAGGTTGTAAAATATCTGTTGACACAGGCAATGCTAGTGAATTGAATCCAAGTGTCCCCTCTCCTCCGATTGAATGGCAGTATCACTTTTAGGGATCTGACACCAATTCATACTGAACTGTATTGGGTTTTCTGTTGTTATTTGAATAAAATGAAAAGAAATCAAATAGTGGTACCTAGTCCAGAAAAAGAGACGAAATAATGGGTCATTCTCAACACTTGAATCTGTTGTGGCCCCGCCCTCTGAGCCTATCTCATCGGAGGAAGAAGGCTCCGCACATGAAGGAGAGGAGTCAGCCAGGCCTCCCTCTCCAGGCCCCTCCCCTCTGGCACTGTCTCAGGTGCCGGCCAAGGAAGAGGAGATTAGCCAGGAGCCAGGTGTCTCTGATGAGAGCGAGGAAGGAGAGCCATCGTTCCTGGATGCACGCCAACGAAGACGTGATAAACGGTTGCAGCAGTTAAGGAGGCATGCTAGGGATTATGACTGAGTCACTGGACCACACCCCAGAGACTATATAAGAGAGGGTGGTGGTTGGTAAAACTCTGTGACAAACAAAAACTAACTCTGGCTAGTCACCTGAACAACGCTTGAAGCTGCCGAAGGGATATTGTTTTGCTGGACTATTTACAATGCGTATGTAATTTTATGTTATCTGTTGAAGTAAAGCTTTTGGCAGACGGTGCTTATATTGTTGCCAAGTTTGAGATAACGACCTGTGTGTGTGCCAAGTACTTTCTTAACGGCTGGCTATGTTTGTGTGTGTGTGGAGACGGGGACAGATCAGAATCCTCTACATTTAAAATATCTAGAAATTATTATGGTTAAGTGGGTTTGGCCCCATTTCACATTTTTTCTTGCCATAGTTCAAATCAAAGTTCAAATCAAAGATTTGATAGTTCAAATCAGAGATTTGATAGTTCAAATCCAAGATTTCTGAGACCAATGTTGAATACTTAAATTTCAGGAGTCACCAATCCCAGTCTTAAAATGAGTTTAGAATCAATGGGAGTCACTTAAAAGAATGAACTAACTAGCTACTGATAATGAGTCCAGTCCTTTACTTGACTTGACTTTTACTTTTATTTGATTTGTATACCGCCCTACTCCCGAAGGACTCAGGGCAGTGAACAGCCAACAATAAAATACATACATACAAAATTTAAAAAGCAGAAATAAAATCAAATTAAATAGTTTGTCCCAGACACATTAAAACCCCAATCAATTTAAAACAAATTTAGACTTTGAGTATTAAAAATATTAAAAATATTAAAATATTAAAATTGTTTAAAAAGAGGGAGAAAGTTAGGCCAGGCCCGCCTGGTGAAATAAAAAGGTCTTTAGAGTGCGGCGGAAGATGCGCAGATCCGGGATCCTCCATATCTCCGGGGGGAGCTCATTCCAGATAGTAGGTGTCCCCACAGAGAAGGCTCTCCCCCTGGGGGCCACCGGTCGACATTGTTTGGCCAACGGCACCTGGAGGAGCCCCTCTCTATGAGAGCGTACCGGCCAGTGGGAAGCTATTGGTGGTAGTAGGCGGTCCCGCAAGTACCCAGGTCCTGAGCCATGGAGCGCTTTAAAGGTGGTAACCAAAACTTGAAGCGCACCTGGAAGACCACTGGGAGCCAGTGCAGCTCGCGCAGGAGGGGTGTTACATGGGAGCGCCATGTCGCTCCCATTACTACCCGCGCTGCCGCACTCTGCGCCAGTTGGAGCCTCCGGGTGCTCCTCAAGGGGAGCCCCGTATAGAGAGTGTTACAATAGTCCAGGCGGGAGGTGACGAGGGCATGAGTGACCATGCATAAGGAGTCCCGATCCAGAAAGGGACACAACTGGCGAATCAGGCGAACCTGATGAAAAACCCTCCCGGTCATGGCCGTCAAGTGCTCTTCTAAAGACAGCCATGAATCCAGGAGGACACCCAAGTTGCATGCCCCCTCCGTGGGGGCCAATGATTCGCCCCCAATAGTCACTGACTATATCGGGACGTCGGAAACCACAGCCACTCAGTCCTGCCTTTCTTTTCCTTCTGTCCAAGTTTTGCAAGTACTTTTTCCAGGTATATGTTTTATTCCAAAGTATACAAATCATTATTGTTAGGGAAAAAATGGGTCTTCCAAGCAATTTTAAAAGACACTGTCAGAATGACTCTGCTCTCAGCTCCCCTTGTGGCTCCTTGAAAAGCATCCCCCACCCCCCACATATGTAAATGAAAAGAATAAGCTTAAAAATCCTAGCCTTTTAAAATTGAAAATATGGAGAATTGGGAGGATGAATATGAGACACTAAGGGAGATATTTCAAAAAGTAAGGGAGTAATTTAACGGAAATGAGGACCCAGACTGTGGGGGCAATAAACTGACTTTGTATAAATATACAAAAGTATGAAGGCTATTGCTTAACGCATTGTAAGCTGCCCTGAGTCTCCGGAAAAGGGCAGCATATAAATCAAACCAAAAGAAAGAAAGAAAGAAAGAAGCAGAGAATTGGTTAGCTTGCAAAAAATATATTGAAATATATTGCTAATGATTAAAAAGATGAGGGGAAATTTTGAGAAATATACTTGATAAATGAAAGAAAGACTGGGGTTGCCTGGACTCCATAGTGGAAAATATAAAATTGAAAATGAATACAGCAATAGAGAGGGATGAAGGAAGGAGAAGAGAGATGGAAGAAAGAAGGAGAGAGAGGAAAGGAAGAGAAGGGAGGAAGGAAGGGAAGGGAAATTAGAGTAAGAGTGAGGGTAAGAGAGGGAGGAAGAGAGGAGAAGGAGAGGGGGGAGAGAAAGTAAGAAGGAAAGAAAAGAGAGAGGTGGTAGGTTTGAGGAGAAAGATTGCTGTACTTATTGTACAGATGAAATGAAAGAAAGGCAACCTCAAACAAATGTAAAGATATTAAGATAAAGAATGAATTGTTAAACTTTAAAGAATAAAGGATTCTTTATATACAAAAGTATGAAGGCTATTGCTTAATGCATTGTAAGCCGCCCTGAGTCCCCGGAGAAGGGCGGGATATAAATTAAAGCAAAAAAAAAAAAAAGAGAGAGAGAGAGAGAGAGAGAGAGAGAACAAATATGAATAAATAGCAATAATTAGAAACATACAATGTATTTTCTTTGAACAGAGTATTTGGCCAGTTTACAAATTTAAACAGTGTTTAGTCACTTCAATTAAGTTTACAATTTCTATATTTCCTTTTTGCCATATTTATTCCTCATCTATTTTTTTAAAAAACCAATATTACCCTTCATCCTCATCTCTAATCTTAATCAAATTCAATTTTTCCCTTATATCCTATATTATACCCCTTCCCATTGTCATCTATATTTATTTTTCCTCCTCACATTGGTTAATTATGTAATATTACAGTTGTTTAATACCAATTCAATATTTTAATATAAATCAATTAGTTATATAATTATCTTTTTTGTATATTAATCAATATGAACATGAATATTCCAATTATTTCCATGCAATCCAATTTCTTACAAATCAATTAATTATATTTACCAATAATAATAAACCAAATAATTTCCCCCATATATTCCTCCAAACCACAACTTAACCATTTCTGTTTTCAACAGAGTATACAATTAATAGTATCTCAATTATTACAATTCTCTAGTTAAATAGAGCTTTTTTTCTTTTGTGTTTTAAAATCTTAAACTCTCCTCTTTTGCCCTAAATTTCCCATTGTTTGCACCTACCTTTTTTGGTGAGGAAAAAGAAAAGAAATCTACCTCTGCCTAATTTTCCAACATAACAGCAAACAGCCAATAGCCTGCTTTACTTTCAGTTTTGTTTTCAGCTTGATTTGCACAAGGAGAAAAAAAAATCTGCTCCAGCAATTTAGCTCTTTGCAGCAAGCAGTAGAGCACTGCGCAAAACAGCTGAGAGCAAATCAGCTGAGAGTCGGGAGGCTGATCTAATCAACAGGCTAATTAGCCTATGCTGAAGCTGAAAGGAGTTGTTTTTTCTTGCTGTTTGCTTGCAAGGAGGTAACTGTGGCAAGGCACAGGCCAATGGATGGGGGCCACCCTCCTTGCCACTTAGCGCCCCTCTGCCACTCCCTTTTGCCTCTAGCACCCCCCTGCTGCCCCCCTTGCCTCTTACCGCCCCCCTAAGGCATCCCACCGCCCCCCAGGGGACGGTATCGCCCACTTTGGGAACCACTGATGTAAATCATACAATTATATTAAATATTCCAAAAAAAATTTAATTTCAACATACCCATTTTTTTCTAACTATTAAACTCAAAATTTATACTCTTTATTTCTATTATTGAACCTATTTTATTCATTTTATTCCTGTTAACTATCACTCTCAACATACATCCCCTCACTTTTATTATCCCACCTCATTTTATATTTTCCTAAAAGAAAACCCAACATTATTGTCTTTATCTTTGTTGTTAAACCAATCATTTTTATTTCTTGGCTATTAAACACAGCATAACCATTTATTTTGGCTGTTGAACACAGCATATCCTTTTTTATTTTTTGGCTGTTACACAGCATGCCCTTTGTTTGGCTGTTAAACACAGCGTATTAATTTTTGTTTTTTTGGCCATTACACAGCATATTCAGTTTGGTTTGGCTGTTAGACAGCATAATCATTTTGTTTGGCTGTTCAACACAGCATATTATAACTTTTTGGCTGTTAAACACAGCATATTCATAGTTGGTTTAACTATCAATCTCTACTTAAACCTTCCTTTGTTGTTTTCATCCATCTATGCATTACTTTTTCACATAATCATGTTTTTCTGTATCCTTTTTCATTAGATTCATGACATTTTAACATTGAGACATGGTTCTTGCTTAATACATATCTTTAAGTCTATTTATAAATTCCTTTTAACATTTTCAATTAATCATATTTATCCTTGTTCTTTTCCTTAACATTTTGACATTAAAACATAGTTCTTGCATCAAGCATATCTTTACATGTATTAATTAATTTCTTTTAACATTCTTAATTTCTATGAAAACCTCCCTTTTATTATTACAATCCATCTTTACTTTATTTTATTTTTAATCACATTATCTTCATTTCCTCGCATGCAAACGTATATTTCCTTCCATTTTCCAAATTTTTAATTTTTTTCTCCATAAATCACATTAAATCTTCTTATTTTTATTCCGGATATGATGTGTCAAATCTTTTTCTTTCTTTTTTTTTTTTTATTGAAAAGTTTTAAAAAGTTTTACAGACATTTCCCCTTCCCCCTCCCTCCTCCCCTTCCCCTCCCTCCCCCCCCCCCACTTCCCAGAGCAAAATACAGGGTATAACATTTGACAATCATAAGCTAACATAAGTTTATGTTATCTGTAGCCTCCTATCCCCCTCTTGAACTTTTAACTCCCCTTTTACTAAACTAAATTTAAGTACTTTATAAAATCTCTTTGATCATTCATAAGCTATTTGGAATTTTTTAGTCCGATATTTGCCTTGAATATAATCAATCCATCTTCTCCATTCTAACATATATTTCTCATTTGAATGGTCCTTTAAATATGCTGAAATTTTCGCCATTTCTGCTAAATTTACTACTTTTAATGTCCATTCTTGAATAGTAGGTAAATCTTCCTTCTTCCAGTACTGCGCCACCAAGAATCTTGCTGCAGTTATTAAGTTCAAAATCAAATTAGTCTCTATAGCCGTACAATCTGTAATTATATCTAACAAAAACAACTGTGGAGTAAACTTTATCCTTTTTTAAAAAATATTTTGAATAATCCACCATATTTTTATCCAAAATGCTTTAACTTTTTTACAAGTCCACCAAACATGAAAATAGGTAGCATCAACACAATCACATCTCCAACATTTGGGTTGTAGGTTTGGGTACATACAAGCTAACTTTTTGGGATCCAAATGCCATCTATAAGGCATTTTATAAAAATTTTCTCTCAAATTTTGAGCTTATGTAAATTTTACATTTTTTACCCAGATCCTTTCCCATGTTTCCATCATTATTGGTTCCTCGAAATTTTGTGCCTATTTTATCATACAATCTTTAACTAACTCTGTCTCCAAGTCTATTTCTATCAATATATTATACAACCTTTTTATGTGCATTTGACTCTGGTCCCTAATTTGTTTTATCAAATTTTCTTCACTTTGTGTAATACCAATTTTCTGGTCTTTTTTCCATGTATTCTGCAGTTGTACATACTGAAACCAGGTTTGAATTGCCCTTTCCTCTCTTAATACATTCAGAGGCTTTAACTGTAGTACATTTCTTTCTGTAATCAGAAGTTCTTTATAAGTAATTACATCTTGTCTTTGTTCTATACTTACATTTTCTATCGCATGTCTGGATACTACCCACATGGGTATCTTGCCATTCAATTTATATTGGTATTTTTTCCAAACACGCAGGAGGGCATTCCTTAATATGTGACTTTTAAAAGTCCTATCCACCTTCTTCTCATAAACTAAGTAGGCATGCTAACCATATAGCAAATCATACCCTTCAATATTCTTTCATCAATATTCTTTCATCTGTTAAATTAATCCAGTCACTAATTGCTGACAAAACAGCTGCTTCATAGTACAATTTTAGATTGGGCAATTTCAAACCTCCTCTTTCACGTATATCCTGCATTATTTTTAATTTAACTCTTGGTCTCTTCCCTACCCAAACAAAGTTATTAATACCTTTCTGCCATTCCTCCAGATTTGCATCCTTTTGTATTGGTATCATTTGAAAGAGAAATAGAAACTTGGGCAGAACATTCATTTTAACTACTGCTATTCTTCCCAACAAAGATTTGACGTTGTAATAAAGATTCCTAAGTACTTAACCTTTTTGACTATCTCGTATCCTGTTACTCTTTCCAATTCTTCTTTTTGATTTGTATTCATATTCTTAGCTATCATCTTTGTTTTCTCTATATTTATTTTAAACCCTGACACTTGAACATATTGCCTAATTATCTCCATCAAACCTGTAACTGAATTTACTGGTTGGGTTAAAGTTACAACCAAATCATCTGCAAATGCTCGTAATCTATAATCATGTTGCCTGATCTTAATACCCTGTACGTTATCCGAGTCCCGTATTTTATTCAGCAATATTTCCAAAGTTAAAATAAACAATAGTGGAGACAAGGGACATCCCTGTCTTGTTCCTTTCTCAATTTTAAAGGTTTCTGTGAGACTACCATTAACTATTATTTGTGCTGTTTGTTTCTGGTTGCCTTAATAGATTGTATGAAATGCTCTCCCAACTGCATCTTTTGTGCTACTTTCACTAAAAATTGCCAATTCAATCAATCAAACGCTTTCTCTGCATCCAACAATATAAGCACTGCAGGGACTTGGTTGTTCTTCCCCAAATACTCCAGTATATTAACAATTTGTCTTACATTACTTTTCATTTGTCTCCCTTGTATAAATCCAGTTTGATCTTTATGAATCACTTGTTGCATAACTGACAGTCTATTCGCCAAAATTTTTGCAAAGATCTTATAATCTATATTAAGCAATGATATGGGTCTGTAATTTTTGGGTTGACTATGATCTTGATCTTCTTTCAGAATCAGGGAAATAAAAGCTGTTCTCCAGGAGGGTGGCACCTCTCCTCCCATTGTATTTTAGCAAATAACTCCTTAAGAGCCTCCGATAACCTCCCACCGGCCAATACGCTCCCACAGAGAGGGCCTCCTCAGGGTGCCGTCTGTCAGGCAATGTTGGCTGGTGATCCCCCAGGGAAGAGCCTTCTCTGTGGGGGCACCTGCCCTCTGGAATGAGCTACCCCCAGGGATACGACTGATCCCAGACCTCCGGACCTTCCGCCGGGCCCTGAAGACTTTTTTATTTCAGCAAGCCGGGCTGGGTTAAAAATCTTTTAATTGAGGAATTTTATGGGTAAGGGGTTTTAAATTGGGGAAGCCAAAGATAAATTTAATTTTGTTTTAAAGTATTTTAATATTTGTATTGTGTGTTTTTAATTTTGGCTGTTCACCACCCCGAGTCCTTCGGGAGAGGGGGCGGTATAAAAATTTAAAAAATAAATAAATAAATAATAAATAAATAAAGAGTTTCTACCATTTCTAATTGAAAATTTTTATAACAAACTGCTGTCAAACCATCTGTGCCAGGAGCCTTTCCACTTTTTAATTGTTTAATTGCCAGAATAATTTCCTCAGTGGTTATTAATACATTCAATCTTTCCCTTTCTTCATCAGTAATTGCAAGAATATTCTCCTTCTGCAAATATCTCTCTATATCATTACCTTGTATATTATCACTAGCATATAACTTCGTATAAAAATCTAAAAATGCTTTTTTAATCATATTCTGTTAATATACCTCTTTACCTTTATACTCTATTTTTTCTATTGTACGAGATTTTTGTTTTTTCCTTAACATATATGCTAACCACCTGCCTGGTTTATTTGCATTGCAAAAAGTATTATGTTTAGCATATTACAAGTTCGTTGCAACTTGATCTGACATCAACATATTAAACTGTCCTCGCAATATTGTAATGGCTTCTTTTATATTCTTGTCATCTGGTTTTTGGTCTGATCTGGTTGTCATTCCTCTTCTAATTCCCTCTGTTTTTTCCCTTATCTACGTCTGTAGGAATTATTCAAATTTATTAATTTTTTTAAAAAAAATATTATTTTTTTTAATAAATTCAAATCTTTTTCTTTTGAGGCTGCGCTTAATTCTTCTTCTATTCCTGCACCAGTATTTAAATTATTATTATTTCAACTGTAGGAGTTCCATTGTAAATTTCTTTTCTTTTCACCATAAGCACTGCCTGCATATAGGAAAGAAAAATCCTCCTCCATGGAATTCAGTAATTTTTATCTATAAAACTCAGAGTTTCCTATAACAAAGGAAAGTTACAAAGTTCCTCTTTACACCAGATGGTGTCTCTCTATAATCCACATTCTCTATTAGTCATGCAAGACTCTAGTTTATTTATTATTATATAACCATCCAATTCTTCTTCTTTTAATTAAAAAAATATCAAATCTTCTTTTTAAAATCCAGTTCAAATTTTAAAGTGTTTAGTCTTTTAACCATATCTCCAGATTAATTCTCTTAGTTCTGTTCCAAAATTAGTTGTTTCTCAGGTCTTTGTCTCTTTAAAGTTGTAGTTTTAAAAAGTTTTTCCAAAGCCCCTTTGTTGCATAGCCGCTGTTTTAGGCTAGGGGTCTTCTAATTATTAGTGATGTTCCAAACGTTGTTACAAGCCTGGGCTGTTGTCACTCACCCGGCTTCAGAGAGCTCCGTTTTTCTCCACTTTCCTCCAGCACTTTTCTTGCCTGGTCATCACAGCTTCATGGCAGCCGCCATGGCTGCCGCGCCCCACCGCTGACTCACAGAGGGTTCCCTCTGATCTTTGAAGAATGTACCTGTTCCTCTCGGTCATCTGAGGCGCCCCTCTTCTTCCCCTGTCCCTGCAAGACGGGTTCGGTCCAAAGACCCATTGGCGGTGGTTCAGCAGCCGGGGTTTTTGCGTGGCTCATCAGAGCCTGCTATTTCCCCAAATGTCTCGCCATGACGCCAAACCGGAAGTCCTTGCTAGACCAATTCTTGAATACAGCTCATCTGTCTGGAACCCTCACTGCATATCAGACATAAATACAATCAAGAGAGTCCAGAGATATTTTACAAGAAGAGT
The DNA here is from genome assembly GCA_022577455.1 of Arizona elegans. NCBI lineage: Eukaryota > Metazoa > Chordata > Lepidosauria > Squamata > Colubridae > Arizona > Arizona elegans. The sequence goes on from JAKOOJ010000026.1 coordinate 2,838,618, forward strand.
CCTCCATTCCTCTAACCGCAATAAAATACCTTATGCCACCACACTCCAAATTTTGAGCTTAGATAACTTAGAATTCTGCCTTCAGTCTGACCTAAGCATAGTACATAAAATTATCTGCCACAATGTCCTTCCTGTCAATGACTACTTCAGCCTCAACCACAACAATACACGAGCAAATAATAGATACAAACTCAAGGTAAACTGTTCCAAACTCGATTGCAGAAAATATGACTTCAGTAACAGAGTGGTCAATGCCTGGAATGCACTGCCTGACTGTAGTTTCTTCCCCAAACCCCCAAAACTTTAAATTTAAACTGTCTACTGTTGACTTCACCTCATTCCTAAGAGGTCTATATAAGGGGCGTGCATAATTGCACCAGCATGCCTACCGCCCCTGTCCTAATATTTTTTACTTACTCTTTTCATGTATTCAAATTATGTTTATACTTTTATGTGTTATCTCATATATGCCTGACAAATAAACTTATGATTATGATTTACAGGTAAAACATTACTACGTATACTGTATTTTTTGGAGTATAAGACACACCTTTTTACCCCCCAAAAGGGGGTGAAAATTTAGGTGCGTCTTATACACCAAATGTAGCCACTGGCCCCCATCCTTTGGCCTGTGCCTCACAGCAGTTACCTCCTTGCAAGCAAACAGCAAGAAAAAACACCCTTTCAGCTTCAGCAGAGGGTAATTAGCACAAGTTGATTAGATCGGCCTCCTGACTCTCAGCTGATTTGCTCTCAGCTGTTTTGCACAGGGCTCTCCTGCTTGCTGCAAAGAGTGCTGGAGCAGATTTTTTTCCTAACTATGCTGAAAAAACAAAACTGAAAGTAAAGCAGGTTCTTTGCTGCAACGTGACAAAATGAGGCAGAGAGAGATTTCTTTTTCTTTTTCCTCACCAAAAAAGGTAGGTGCAAACAATGGGAAATTTAGGGCAAAAGAGGAGTTCAAGATTTTAAAACAAAAGAAAAAAAGCTCTATTTAACTAGGGAATTGTAATAATTGAGATACTATTAATTGTATATTGTGTTGAAAGCAGAAATGGTTAAGTTGTGGTTTGGAGGAATATATGGGGGAAATTATTTGGTTTATTATTATTGGTAAATATAATTAATTGATTTGTAAGAAATTGGATTGCATGGAAATAATTGGAATATTCATGTTCATATTGATTAATATACAAAAAAATAGTTATATAACTAATTGATTTATATTAAAATGTTGAATTTGTATTAAACAACTGTAATATTAAATAATTAACCAGTGTGAGGATGGATATAAAAATAGATGACAATGGGAAGGGGTATAATATAGAATAGAAGGGAAAAATTGAATTTGATTAAGATTAGAGATGACAATGAAGGATAATATGGTTTTTTTTTTAAAAATAGTTGAGGAATAAATATGGCAAAAAGGAAATATAGAAACTGTAAATTTAATTGAAATGACTAAACACTGTTTAAATTTGTGAACCAGCCAAATACTCTGTTCAAAGATAATACTTTTTTTTTTTAATTTGATTTATATGCCGCCCTTCTCCGGAGACTCAGGGCGGCTTACAATGCGTTAAGCAATAGCCTTCATACTTTTGTATATTTATACAAAGTCAGCTTATTGCCCCCACAAACTGGGTCCTCAATTTACCTACTTTAGAAAGGATGGAAGGCTGAGTCAACCTTTAGCCTGGTGAGATTCGAACTTACAGTAATTGCAGACAGCTGGTGTTAATCACAATGCTATCAGTCTGCTGAGCCACCAGGCCCTCTTGTATGTTTGTATGTGTGTTTATCTAAAAAAATAAATAATAATAATAATAATAAAAAACCTTTAAAAAAAGCAACCAAAAAAGGTAGGTGCATCTTATACTCTGGTGCATCTTATACTCCGAAAAATACGGTAATTTTGTATGCAATACCTAGGTATGACCACAAGCGACGCAGTTCTAAGTTATCCAAACTGAGAATTTCGAGCCTAGTAGCATAGGCTACAGAAGAGCCTATGAGTACAGAAGAGTGTGAGACTTTTCTCGTAAAATACTTCTGAACCTGCAATAGAGTTGTAGGGAAAATCAGACTCATTACATGAGGCCATTTTAGGTCCTGTGGGGATTACAGTAATCCTTGTAGAAGTGATGCTTTCTCCCAAAGGGAACTTTATGTGAGGAATCTGGTCCCATCTGGAGTAAACAGTAGAATCTGTGACCCAGACATTCAAATGCTACCTAGCTGATGTTTCTGCCATAAGATTATACAAAGATGACTTTGTATAAATATACAAAAGGATGAAGGCTATTGCTGAGCACATTGTAAGCCGCCCTGAGTCTCCGGAGAAGGGCAGCATAGAAATCAAATTTTTAAAAAAATGCTGTGTGGTTGTTGTACCTGCTCTGCTTTTCTCGAAGCAGGTTGGAACATGTTGAGAAATTCTAAGGCAACCCATGAATTGGAGGCCTCCACATTTCCCAAGAACCTCAGGCTTACCTTTGGCTTTTTGCAGCTTTGCAACAATTGAGGGGCAGCAGTGACCTGAGCAGCGAGATGAAAGAAATCCTGGCAGAGCAGGCAGCCCTCCAGGGACAGGTGGCCAAGGCACCCTGGGAGCTATGGAGGAACCGGGCTGTCCGTTGGCAGTTTATCACTGTGGTGGTGCTCAGCAGTGCCATGCAGCTCTGTGGCAATGATTCCGTAAGTCCAGCGGCCTGGCCAGGGGGTTGTCCACTGCTATCCTGCATGCCTTTTTTCCAATAGGCCTGGGAACTGAGAAGGGGACAGGTGGCTTCTCCTTTAGGAGACCGCTGGCACAATCCAAGTAGCATACTAAAATGTGTGGCAGTTGGCATCCTCTGTCATCATTTTTTGAGTTGAGTTTCAAGAGAGAGTTGGGAGATTTTTCTTTGCTGCTTAAATTGTGATATGGCTTTTTATGCTTTACATCAGTGGTGGGTTTCCAAATTTTTTATTAACGGTTCTGTGGGTGTGGCTTGCCGGGTGTGGCATGGCTTGGTGGGTGTGGCAGGAGAAGGATACTGTAAAATCTCCATTCCCACCCCACTCCAGGGGAAGATTACTGTAAAATCTCCATTTCTTCCCGATCAGCTGGGACTTGGGAGGCAGGGAATAGATGGGGGCGGGGCCAGTCAGAATTTTTACTATCGGTTCTCCGAACTACTCAAAATTTCTGCTACCGGTTCTCCAGAACTGGTAAGAACCTGCTGAAACCCACCTCTGCTTTACATGAACATTTTCATGACTTTCCTATCTCAGATAAACAGATTAACCGCCTCTCCTTTACATAGTAATAAAAAAATAGGGGCTCAGTAAAGCAGGGATACAAAGATACTTGCTCTTTCTTTATTCCTGCAGATGTACTCCTACGCCTCATATGTGTTCCAAGAGGCAGGGATTCCATATGACAAGATCCAGTACAGTGTTATTGGCACCGGGAGTTGTGAGCTTATCATGTCCATGACTTGTGTGAGAATTTTATCTCCTTTCTTTCACATTGGGTACACAGTGCTGGGATTCTACCGGTTCACACTGGTTCAGTAGAACCGGTTGTTAAGTAGTTAAGTAGTTAAGCAGTTTGGAGAACTGGTTGTTAAAAGAAATCTCGTTTTGTTTTTTCCCACTTTACAGGATTAATCCTGTAAGGAATTACAACATTTGGTGTTGTTTCCTAGCCTAATCTTTATCGCCCTGCTTACAGAAACTGCCTCTCTGGCAGTATGCCTAGACTTACTGTCACTTCCGGTTCCGGAGGTTCTCGGAGGTTTTTTTTTGCTTGACTTTCTTAAAGGGGAAGGGTTGTTTTAAGCTTTTTACACCGCTGTTGAGAGGAAATACTCCCCTGTTGGAGTTCTTCCAGCCAGGGTGCAATGATCAGCACTTTCACGAAATAATTGAATAACGAAGCAGAAGCTTTTAATGACAAGGAACCAAGATGAGTGACATTCAGCAAGGCTTCTTGGCTAGCTAGAAAGATTGACATTCAAACGTGAGTTTACATACCCTTTCTGACTTTTGGTCTAAAACTGGTTTTTGGTGAAGTTTAATCCTGTGTTTAGTGATGGGATAATTTCCCCTATTCACCTTTGTTTGGAAGGAAAAATGTTAATCTCTGTTCCTGAAAAGAAGCAGTTTTGGAAATCTGACTAGTTCTGTGTCTATTTGTTCTGCTAATTGGTTTAACAAGCAACAGATACTCTGTTTGCTCCTTTGCTTCATTCTGGAGAGCTAAAATGACCTCTCTGCTAAAGGGTTTCACTTTATGAGCAAGAGTTGGCTGCTGATAATTATCATTGCATTTTAACTATTTTATTTTTTTTAATAAAAATTTATAAACTTTATTAAAACAGATATAAAACACATAAAACACATATGACAAAAACATAAAAATACATTATACAATAAATATTTATAAATAATCAATCATTTGAAGTGTTGGTCTTTCAAGTAATACAGTTATACTTATTCCCTTAAATCTTAACTTAATAGTTTCTTATTGCCTTTTTCCCTCTCCTCTCTTCTGCTCTCTATCCTGTAAGGATATTATAGGACCAGCATTTCTGTGGATTGCAGGCTCCCAATCCTTTGTGGGGGATCCTGAGCAGTTAGGCCAGCGGTTCTCAACCTGGGGGTCGCGACCCCTTTGGGGGTCGAACGGCCATTTCACAGGGGTCGCCAAAGCGCTCTCCCCCCCCCACGCCTTCACTCACCCTCACCCTCTGCCTCTGTTAGATCGCCCGGTCGCCGTTCGCTTACCCCGCCCACTCCCAATCTATTGCTGCCTCCCAGCTGGTGGCTAGAGGGGAAAAAAACTTTAAATTCTTGCCGCGGGGCTTCAAAGAGCTAGCTGCAAAGAGGTAAATTCCTGGAGCAAGTTTTTTTCCCCCTATCTATGCTGAAAAAGCGAAATTGAAAGTAAGCAGGCTGCAACGTGACAAAATGAGGCAGAGAGATTTCTTTTTCTTTTTCCTTACCAAAAAAGGTAAGTGCAACACTGCAAACAATGGGAAATTTAGGGCAAAAGAGGAGAGTTCCAAGATTTTAAAACACAAAAGAAAAAAAGCTCTATTTAACTAGGGAATTGTAATAATTGAGATACTATTAATTGGTTAAGTTGTGGTTTGGAGGAATATATGGGGGAAATTATTTGGTTTATTATTATTGGTAAATATAATTAATTGATTTGTAAGAAATTGGATTGCATGGAAATAATTGGAATATTCGTGTTCATATTGATTAATATACAAAAAAGATAATTATATAACTAATTGATTTATATTAAAATGTTGAATTTGTATTAAACAATTGTATTACATAATTAACCAATGTGAGGATGGATATAAAAATAGATGACAATGCGAAGGGGTATAATATAGAATAGAAGGGAAAAATTGAATTTGGTTAAGATTAGAGATGAGGATGAAGGGTAATATTGTTTTTTTAAAAAAATAGATGAGGAATAAATATGGTAAAAAGGAAATACAGAAATTGTAAATTTAATTGAAATGACTAAATACTGTGTTGGAAGAAATATCCTTCTGGGTTCTGCTCCAAGCGGGAAAAAAGACACTGGAAACATGGTGACTGCTTGGAAAGATGTTTTAATGTTGGACAGGATCACATGGCTTGATGGGGCCCATTGTGTTAGTTTCTGTTGCTATTGTGTTGCAAATGTCCTTTGACAAAGGATTGAGTTTCTGCCTCTGGCCCATTAACAAAGGGTGGGGGGCAGGAAGGTGGGAGCTGCTTTGTCTGTAAAATATGCTTCTCCATTTATCATACAGGTAGGGAAATATAATATTCTGCCTTTTTAATATTTCCCAAAATATTTCATTCTTCTAGGAAAGGGGTGGGTGCTAACCTCCTACAACTGTTTAAATTTATGAACCGGCCAAATACTCTGTTCAAAGAAAATACGTTGTATGTTTGTATGTGTGTTTCTAATTATTGCTATTTATTGCTATTTGTTCTCTTTTATTCTTTAAAGTTTAACAATGCATTCTTTATCTTAATATCTTAATATTTGTTTGGCTTTCTTCCCTTTCATCTTTTTTATTGTACAGCAATCTTTCTCCTCAAACCTATCACCTCTGTCTTTTATTTCTTTCTTACTTTCTCTTCCCCCCCTCTTCTTCTTCTCCCTACTTCCTCTTTCTCTTTCTCCTCCTCTCTTCCTCCCTCTCTTACCTTCACTCCTACTCTAATTTCCCTTCCCTTCCTTCATCCCTCTCTATTGCTGTATCCTTTTATGCATATGGACTACTCAGAGGGCTGAAAAAGTTATTTTTGACCAGTCCTCGAACTTACAACTGTCCTCACAATTTACGTATTTGCGCTATCTTGTCACCATGGTGAAGAGAAGCAGTTGTGAAATGAGTGACACGGTTGTTAAAAATGCTACAATGGGCATAAATGATGACCAGTCATAACTGCGAAAACTGGTCATAAGTGCGAGGACCTGTCAGAAATCACATTTTTCAGCCCTCTGGGTAGTCCTTTTGTGCACAGGGACTACTCAGAGGGCTGAAAAAGTTATTTTTGACTGGTCCTCGCACTTTTGACCAGTCCTTGAATTTACGACTGTCCTCACATTTTACGTTTTTTGCCCTATCTTATACCATGTTGAAGAGAAGCAGTTGTGAAATGAGTGACATGGTTGTTAAGAATGTTGCACAGGCATAAATGTGAGGATGGTCATAAGTGTGAGGACCAGTCAAAAGTGCGAGGACCTGTCAGAAATGACTTTTTTCAGCCCTCTGAGTAGTCCCTATACATATAGCCACGCCCACCCAGTCACATGACCTCCAAGCCACGCCCACAAAATAAGCCACGCCCACAGATCCGGTAGTAAAAAAATTTAGAACCCACCCCTAGTTGGGAGTCACCACAACATGAGGAACTGTATTAAAGGGTCGCGGCATTAGGAAGGTTGAGAACCACTGAGTTAGGCCCTGGGATCCACAAAGGGCTGCATGTGTCTTCCTTAAAAGACTAAAGTTGACTGTGTATTGTGCTGTTCCTTTTTTTTTAATTGGGTGATCACATTATCCATATGACATGTAAAAACCAAATCCTTTTCAGTAAATGGCACTCCTTAGAGCTGTTCTAATCTCAAAATGTACAGACCAAAATAAAGAGATGATCACTCAGTCAGTTTCTAGAAAGTACCAGTCTATTGACCTCCCCAAATTTCTTTTGTATCTGTTCAATGGGGGAGGGGAGGAGACTGATCTGTTCAATGGGAAGGGGGAGATCTCTCTGTGGAAGGCCTGAGTGGGCTGCCCATTAAGGGGCTTCCCTGTAATGCTGCCTTCCAGAACCTCCTCATCGAGTGTGTTGGGCGACGGGTGCTGCTCATAGGGGGGTATAGCCTCATGGCTACCTGGGCCATCCTGTTCATGGTAGCGTTATCTCTACAGGTAAGAATGGCTCTTTGTTTCTTTGGGTTGAAGGACCCCAGGCCTTCCAATTTAGTAAGGGTCACATGTCGGGCACTTCCTAATTTGCCTATTTCCCTCCTTCCCCCCATCTGCCCCACCACTCTTTTGGCCTTGTAGGACCAATTCAGCTGGATGCCTTATCTCAGCATGGCCTGCATCTTTGCCTACATCCTGAGCTTTGGCATCGGACCAGGTGAGTTACAAGAGCACCAAGGGTCTCAAAAAGGGCATGAAAAAACCACCATACATGACCTCAGAAAGGTCAGAAACTGGGCTGATATTGCCATATTTTTATCTTATTTCTTAGAAAGCAACATTTAATTTGCATGGTTTCTCTAGCTGGTGTGACAGGAATTATACCCACGGAGATTTTTGATCAGGTCGCCCGCCCAGCTGCTTACACAATCAGCGGTTCTGTGCTCTGGATCAACTTATTTCTAGTGGGCCTAGCATTTCCTTTTGTGATGGTAAGCTCTCTGTTTATATTTGTGCAAGGCATCAGTTAGTTCACATGGGACACGGGAAATTGGAGCGAGTTGTTCTTAGGCAGAGATCCTTTCTGTCCATCAATGGAAAGTATTGTCCTAGCTGTGGATTCAAGCAGAAGGAGCCCCCCTCCCCAACACTCTAGGTGTTCCTCCTGTTCTAGATCCATTTGTAGTCACAATTGCTACACAGTCACATGACCAAGGATCTCCTCTCCTAACAGATTGGCGCTGCTTTCTCCTCCAGGTGGACAGGCAAGGAGGCCTCACTTTTGTTAAGAGTGAGGCCACTCCAAGGACTACTTTACAGCCAAGTTTTGGCTCTGCTTGCATGCTCCTGTCAACATGTGCTTCATATGCTGATCCCTTTCTTCTCTCCTCCTCCTCCTCTCAGGAAAGTCTTGGCTATTACTGCTACCTACCATTCTTCACGGTCTGTGTTGGAACCGCTCTCTATGTCTGGTTTTTCCTCCCGGAGACAAAAGGAAAGAGCTTCCTAGAAATCTCAGAAGAGTTTATTAAGCGTAACTTTGGAGGTCAGCCCTGTGACAATGCTTGGGTGTGTCCGGAGGAAATTATATCCACTAGGTTGTAGCTTCAAAAGAGAGAGAACAGCTCACAAAGAAGATATAACAATGGCATTCCTTTTCTTGTGGGGATAACATGGTGTAAAAATCCCCGTTTTCTCCTCCCTTTATCAAACCTAGGTATAAAAAGTGGCCTCCCAAGGCTGGGGAACTACTTATGTGCCAGTCCAGGCTCAGAATGGAAGTACCCTGAACTAAATGGTGCCCTCCCAATACCAGTCTTGTTTCTGCCATGGAAAAGAGAGCTTCCTTCTGTACTCAGAACCTGGTCAAAGAGAGATGACACCTGAAGTAAGCATCGCAATCATTTGCCAGTCAGATTTGGAATATAGCCAGTTTGTTGTAGTGGTTGAGGCACCAGGCTAGAAACTAGGAGACGGTGAGTTCTAGTCCTGCCTTGGGCACTAAGCCACCTGGATGACTTTGGGCCACTCACTCACTCTCAGTCCTAGACTATCACAATATCCCAGCTGTCTCATTCAGGTGCTTGGCAACCATCAACCACCTTGGCTCAGGGTAGGGGTGGAGGGGTGGCGGTTATTATAAAGGAGAGTCTTGATCCTAGGGAAGCCACTGTTCCTCAGAGAGCTGGATGTGAGTCCCTCCTCGTGAAGTGGGGTCATGGGTTATAGATGGGCCTGCTGATCATGTACCTGGCTCCCTGCCATGTAGGAGCAGCCCTGCCTAAGCTCCTCAATGTAATAGCCAGGGTGGCAGTTGAGATTCCTAGGCTTCTTGTCATGGGAGATTTCAATCTGCCGTCCATCAGTGAAACATCTGAGGCAGCTCGGGAGTTCATGGCTTCCATGACGGCCATGGACCTGACCCAATTAGTTCATGGCCCTACTCACACAGGGGGACACACTCTGGACTTGATTTTTGTATCTGACCAGTGGTTGAATGGTCTAGATATAGGGGATATAGTCATCAAACCCTTGTCATGGTCAGACCATTCTCTCCTTAGGCTTGACTTTCTGTCCGCTACAACCCACCGCAGGGAGACGGAACCGATTAAGTGGTTCCGCCCCAGGCGCCTGATGGATCCTGATAGATTCCAAATGGAGCTTGGGCCATTTCCTGAGACTCTAGCTCACAACTCGATTGAAGATCTGGCGGCAACCTGGGATAGGATGGCCGCTGGTGCTTTGGATCGGGTTGTGCCTTTGCGGCCTCTGACCCGGCGTCGAAGTCGCCCAGCTCCTTGGTTTTCCGAGGAGCTGAGGAAAATGAAGCGCCAGAAAAGACGCCTGGAGAGTAGTTGGAGAGCCAGTCGTTCCGAATCTGACCGAATATTGGTGAGGTCATATATTAAGACCTACTTCGTGGCGATAGCAGCGGCAAAATATAACTATTTTTCCGCTATTATTGCATCGGCAGATAATTGCCCAGCCGCCTTGTTTAGGGTGACTCGCTCCCTCCTCCACCTGGGAGCACGGGAAGACCCCTTACTAGGTCGAGCTGAGGATTTTGCACAATATCTACACGATAAAATTGCTCAAATTTGGGAAGGCTTGGACTCTGACTGGGTAGGTTCAGACGGAGTGATGGAGGCGGGTCTTGAGGATATTATTTAGGATGAGTTTGACCCTGTGACCCCTGAAGACGTGGACAGGTTACTGGGAAAGTTGAATGCGACCACATGTTTATTGGACCCGTGTCCCTCCTGGTTGGTACTGGCTTCCCGAGGTTACATGAGGCTGGCTCCAGAGGATTATAAGTGCTTCTCTGAGTGAGGGTTTATTGCCTTCCGCCTTGAAAGAGACAATGGTGAGGCCCCTCCTCAAGAAGCCTTCTCTGGACCCAGCTGTTCTAGCAAACTACCGTCCTGTCTCCAACCTTCGCTTTGTGGCTAAGGTTGTTGAGAGTGTGGTGGCACAGCAACTCCCGCAGTACCTGGATGAAACTGTCTATCTAGATCCACTGAAATGGCATTGGTCGCATTGGTTGATGATCTCTGGAGAGCTCGTGATAGGGGCTGCTCCTCTATCCTGGTTCTATTAGATCTCTCAGCGGCTTTTGATACTATCGACCATGGTATCTTGCTGCGCCAACTGGAGGGGCTGGGAGTGGGAGGCACTGTTCTACAGTGGTTCTCCTCCTATCTCTCCAACCAGTCGCAGTCTGTGTTGGCAGGAGGGCAGAGGTCGACTTCAAGACACCTTACTTGTGGGGTGCCGCAGGGGTCGGTCCTTTCACCTCTTCTGTTCAACATTTATGTGAAGCCGCTGGGTGAGATCATCCGTGGTTTTGGGGTGCAGTGCCATCTTTACGCTGATGATACTCAGCTGTACATCTCCACCCCAGACCACCCCAGTGATGCCCTTACAGTGATGTCCCAGTGCCTCGAGGCCATGCGGATCTGGATGGGGAGAAGCAGGCTCCAACTCAACCCTTCCAAGACCGAGTGGCTGTGGCTGCCGGCGTTCCGATATAGCCAGCTGATACCATCGTTGACTATTGGGGGCGAGACATGGCCCCCACGGAGAGAGCTCGCAACTTAGGTGTCCTCCTGGACGCGCGGCTGTCTTTAGAAGAACATATGACGGCCGTGGCCAGGAGAGCTTTGTATCAGGTTCGCCTGATTCGCCAGTTGCGACCCTTTCTGGATTGGGACTCCTTATGCACAGTCACTCATGCCCTCGTCACTTCTCGACTGGACTACTGTAATGCTCTCTACATGGGGCTCCCCTTGAGGTGCATGCGGAGGCTCCAACTGGGCCAGAATGTGGCCGTGCAGGTGATATTAGGAGTGACATAGCGCTCACATGTAACACCTCTCCTACGTGAGCTGCACTGGCTCCCAGTGGCCTTCCGAGTGCACTTCAAGATGTTGGTTCTTACCTTTAAAATGCTCCATGGCTTAGGACCTGGGTATCTATGAGACCACCTTCTGCAACCTATAACCTCCCACCAACCAATACCCTCCCACAGAGTGGGCCTCCTCAGGGTACCATCACTAAAGCAATGTCGACTGGTAGTTCCCAGGGGGAGAGCCTTCTCTGTGGGGGCACCTACCCTTTGGAACAGGATACCCCCAGGGATAAGAATAATCCCAGATCTTCGTACTTTCCGTTGGGCACTTAAGACCTTCCTCTTTCACCAAGCCGGGCTGGCATAATTAATTTTTTCTTTCCTTTTCCTAATTGTGTAAATTTTATTCTGAAGATCCTAACTTAACTGATAAGCCAAATTGACTTAATTATTATTTATTGCTTCTATTCACATTTTTATATATATATATGTTGATTTTGACTGTTCACCGCCCTGAGTCCTTCGGGAGAAGGGCGGTATAAAAAAATTAATTATATAAATAAATAAATAAATAAATCAGGCAATGGTTACAATGGTTGTAATAGTCACATGACCATCATTTTTGACCTTCCCTGCTGACTTCCTGCAAAGCTCCCATTGCATTTTCACCCACTGGCCATAGTAGCTGCCCACCTGTTTGTACTCCATGGTACCTGCCCATGGCACCCTCCTGGTTCCCTCAGGATTGCCTGCAGTGCCTCCAACCTCTGTAGCTCTCCCCTGCAGCTCTCATCTACCAGTCTGCATGCCTGGGACTCTTGCCTCTTCCCATGGGATGGTCACAGGAGTTCTTTAGTTAAGATCCCTGCAGCCCTGGGGTTATCACAGCAACTGCGATAGTGGCTTATCGCTGTGATTGCCATTACTAAGTGATGTGATCATGTGATTTTGCGCTTTACTACCACATTATTTAGGGATGGAAATTGCAGTCCCAACTTCCACTGGGCCAGAGTACTCCCTGTATCACAATGCACAAATCCTAATGCTGGGGAGAAAAGCTGGGAGAAAAGAGAAAGAGAAAGACAGACAATAAAGTGTCTGGAAGTTAAATCATATGAGGAATGGTTGAAGGACCTAGGGATGTCTAGTCTATCAAAGAAAAAGATGGGGGGGGGGCAACGACATGAGGAACTGTCACAGAGAAGAGGGGGTCAAGTTATTTTCCAGAGCATCTGAAGACAGGACAAGAAGGAACAGGTGGCAAATCCTTAAGGAGAGAGTCAACATGGAACTAAGAAGGAATTTCCTGACAGTGAGAACAGCTGATCAACAGAATGGCTTGCCTCCCAGAGTTGTGGGTGCTCCATTCACTGGAGGTTTTCAAGAGACTGGATTGGGATGCAATAAGGTCTCCTGCCTTGGGCAGGGGATTGGACTAGAAGTCCAAGGTCCCTTCCAGCCCGATGATTCTATGACCGCAGACAAGATGCCTGGAGCACTGGTGGCAGAGGTCGAGGACTGAGGAACATCAAACGTTAGAATTAACTCCTGTCTGGGAAATGAGAGCAGTGGAAGGTCAGCACTTCTCTGCTCTGAAGGCTTTGGGGGGAAAGTCCAGGGTCATGGCTCAAGCCACTGGTTGCAGGCTTTTCTTATTGCGATTTATTGCGACTTATTGCGATTTATTTGCGATTTTCCTACTGTGATTTGCATAAAATAACTCAAATTTGCTCCTTCAGGCATCCATTAGGGTGAGAGGGATTAATTATTCTTGAGGAAGAGGTAGTACTCCTAAAGAAGCTAGCTCTGCATGCAGACAACCTTCAAACTTCCCTTTTGGGGAAGATTCTGGAGAAACCTTAGGTAGGGAGATGATGCAGATTAGCTGAGATTCATCTATCTGGATTTCTTTGATTTATTTATTTATTCAGAAATGCATAGGTATAGTTCACCTTAAATAAATTATTCTGAGTTGCTAACAACCATTTCACAAGAAAAAAATATTCACAAAAATAACAATAACACAATAGCCAAGGCACAAATTCACAATACAAAAATATAGATATTGGACTCCTTTAGCATCTGGCTCTAATGCCTGGAAGAAAATGCAAATCTTCACAACTGTCAGGTATGCTTCCTTCAATATCCAGGAAAGGAAAACCCAAACTCAATCATTTTGAAGAGATTAGTACTTTTACTGAATATGAAATGATCGCAACCCAGGTAAAGCTGGAAGTGAGCAAAACGCGCAAAATAGCATCTACTAAGCTTCTCCCCCCCCGCACCGTGTCCATTGATCATCAGCCAATCCAAAGGTCTCCCAAAGGTCAGGTGGCATCACGTCTGGCAACGTCATTCATCAGGAATGTAGGGCAGTTGGTCAGCCGGCCCCTTTGGAGATTCACTTTCGTTTCTTGGGAAGACACGTCCTACAATGGATAAAACACCTCCTGCACCTTCCCCCCCCCTTTCGCCCCTCTTAACTAATCCCTCCCCCGTTTCTTATGGCAGCTGAAGCAGGCAAAGCTGAGGCTGACATCAACCTTCTGGAAAGCCAAAAGAGTTGGGGGTCTCTGGCTCTCTGGAAAGGGGCACTTCCATAGGGCCACAACAGAGAATTGTATCTCCTGGGTTGGATCAGGTGAGGACCATGGATGTTGGGATGAGGTTGAGGGTGGAATTTTACTCTTAGAAATGCTTCCAGGTTCCCTTTCTAAAAAAGCCAATTTTTGGAAAAATTCCTGATGCTGGGGTAGGAGCACGGGGCTGAGGAGCAAAATATATTTCAAGCCAAAATCAAATACAAAGGGTGGGATAAAACTCATGGTAAAATGTTGCCTTTAGAAATGGTTCCAGTTCCCTTTTGAATTTTTGTAAAATTCAATTGATGATGGGGGCTGGAGCATTGGGGGTTGGGGTGGTATGTGTGTGCCAAAAATATTTCAAACCAAATCGAAAACTGAGGGTAGGATGAGAATTGGGATGGAATTTTACACGAAGCCAGGTAAAGCATGAAGAAAAGCAAGAATGTGGCATCCTCCGAAGACTCTAGTGACCAGGAGCAGGTTTGTTGAACTCTGCCTGGACTCAAATCTAAGTCTGCCAAATCACAACTCAGTTTCCCATTGGCTTCTTTTTGTAACTTTAACACAGGTTTTGGGAACCGCCTCATCCTGTCCCACTGCCTTCCCCTTGTTCTTGGACAACATTCACCACATTCACATTAGTCGCTGCCGCAGGCACATAGAAAAAGATTTTTTTTATCCACTTCTTCGTCTTTCATTAAATCTCTACAACTCAACAAAGTCACAAACATTTCTCCATACATGCATCAGTGCAGGCAGTTGTGTTGTGTTGTGCTGTTATAAAGGCTCAGTTATTCCTTCTTTTAATCTTCTACTGTTTTAGTTAACGGGCTTTGTCCCTTTTGAGGCAGAGGAGAGGGCTCCTAGTTTGGGAATGAAAACATTCAACTGTTTCTCTACTGCTGACTCCCCAGGTTTACCTTTATGGGAAGAATTCTCCTAGAAGAATGAAATATTTTGAGGAATATTTAAAAAGGCAAAATATTATATTTCCCTAGATGAGAAATGGAGAAACATGGTTTTTTAGAAACTGGAAGCAGCCCCAATCTCCCTGCCCCCAAGCAGAAACTGAGGAGGCACCTTTTAGAAATGCAGATTTGGTAATCCATCCACAGGATATTTTGAAACTCCCTGCAGCAAATTCTGAACAAAGGCAGAATGGTAGGATTAGCCCTTTACTCAAGATCCAAACCAGGACAAAGCATTACGCCACAATAGAAATTGCCTAACACCTTTTCAGAGCACAAGCCCCTTCATTGCATCACCCCAGAGCAGTCCAAACTTCAACCAAATTAGCTCAGACAAGCATCTAGGACAGTGATGGCTAACCTTTTTTCCTTCGGGTGCCAAAAGCGTGTGCATGCACGTGCCCACACCCATAATGCAATGCCCCTCCCGCATGCCCCCCTCTGTACATGCGCACGACCCCCGCATGCGCACACGACCCCCGCATGCAAGCACAACCCCCGCCTCTTTTGGCCTCACATCCCAAAACAGCACGGGGGGGGGGAAGCTTCCAAAATGGCTGGGAGGGGGGAAAAAAGCCTTTGCCTCCCAAAACGGCTGTGGGGGGGGGGGAAGGAAAAAAAGCCTCACCTCCCAAAACATTGCTGGGAGGGGAATCTCCGGAGATCTGGGAAGGCGCAGGCAGCAGAAAATGAGGAGAAAGGGAGGACTCCCCAAGCATGCCGCTTGCAGGGCAGACCCGAAAATCAGCTGGCCGACGGGATGTGCATGCGCAGTGGAGCTGAGTTAGGCGACGGCTTGCATGCCTGCAGAGAGGGCTCTGTGTGCCACCTGTGGCACGCATTCCATAGGTTCGCCACCACTGATCTAGGATTTGCCACCACTGATCTAGAATAGAACATCCACAAGTGATGTTCTATTCTTATTGAATCCATGTACTGATATGGTCTGGACAGTCATGTGGGTGCTGAGGGAGCCGGCTTCTGGACACTGGACGCTATTGTAAGGCTGGAGGCGGACCATCAAATTTTCTAAAGTCACGACCATTTGATCATCACCATGAGAGGGTGATTGGGACATTGATCCTCCAGGTGTGCTCAAAGGCTTAAGACTCCTCCCACTGGGGTGAGAGAACAGTGGAGGCCAGCTGTTTTTCCACATGGATTTTCCATCTTCTGTTGCAGAACTTTTTTTTTTTTTTTAATTTGATTTATATGCCGCCCTTCTCCGAAGACTCAGGGTGGCTTACAATGTGCTCAGCAATAGCCTTCATCCTTTTGTATATTTATACAAAGTCAGCTTATTGCCCCCACAACTGGGCCCTCATTTCACCTACCTTAGAAAGGATGGAAGGCTGAGTCAACCTCGAGCCTTGGCGAGATTCGAACCCTGCAGTAATTGCAGGCAGCTGGTCTTAATAACCAGCTTAATAACAGGGTGCCTTAAACCCCTGTACTACCAAGGCTCTACCGGATGCCAGCTCCTTGTTGGACTTTCAGTGGATGTATTTGGTGGCGGAGCTAACTGCACTGCGAGATTCCCCCCTCTTGCAGACGTGGCCCTCCACATTATCGAGGGCCTACCTCAATGACGGGTTTTGGGACCCAGAGAGGTGGCATGTGAAAAAAAGGGGGTTGAGGGATTTTTTTAAAAAGGTAGCAGGGAAGCTTTTAAGGGGACCAGGAGGGGGGAAGGGTGCTGTAGAGATGGACCTAGGGAGTCCATATAGCCACTGTGTGGGGTGGTGGGTTGGATGAGCGCAGAGAAAGGGTTGAGGAGGGTAATCTGACCGGGGAGCCGGGGTGCGAAAGGAAGGGCAGTTCAATTGAAATAATAAGTGGGAGGGGCAGGTATGACAGGCACAGGGGGCCATATCAGGTTACGGGGGTGCGCACACGCTGTCTTCGAGAGATTGCCCCCAAGGCGTGGCCCGTGTCCTGGGTTGCACAGAGTCTCAGGCCCTGGGTCCTCGGCTGATGTTGTGTAACGCCAGGTCGGTAGTTAATAAAGGCCACCTCATCTGTGATCTTATTATGGAGGGGGGTGCGGACCTGGCAGGAATTACGGAGACCTGGTTGGGCAAGGAGGGGGGGGTTCCCCTCAATGAAATGTGCCCTCCAGATTTCCGTGCATTTCATCATCCGAGGGCTCAGGGGAGGGGTGGGGGAGTAGCAGCAATTATTAGGGAAAGTCTTTGCCGAGGGAGGCCACTGCTCCTCAGATAGCCGGATGTGAGTCCCTTTTTGTGAAGTGGGGTCGTGGGGTGCAGATGGATTTGTTGACTACGTACCTGGCTCCCTGCCATGTGGCAGCGACCCTGCCTGAGCTACTCGACGTGATTGCTGGGGTGGCGGTGGATACCCCCAGACTTATTGTCATGGGGGATTTCAACCTGCCATCTGCCGGTGAGGCATCAGAGGTGGCTCGGGAGTTCATGGCCTTCATGATGGCCATGGGCCTGACCCAATTAGTTCAAGGCCCCACTCACACAGGGGGACACACTCTGGGCTTGATTTTCATCTCTGGTCAGTGGTTGAATGATCTTGGTAGAGGGGACTTAGACATCAAGTCATGGACAGATCATTCCCTCCTTCACTTGGACTTTCAAGCCGCTTCCCCCCACTGCAGGGAGATGGAACCGACTACATGGTTCGGTCCCAGGTGCCTGATGGACCCTGAAAGGTTCCTGATGGAGCTTGGGCCGTTTCCTGAGACCCTGGCACATGACTCGACTGAAGACCTGGTGGCCGCCTGGGATAGTGCGGCCGCCGGAGCTTTGGATCGTGTCATGCCTTTGTGGCCTCTGACCCGATGCCGATCTCAATTGGCTCCTTGGTTCTCCAAGGGGCTGAAAGAGATGAAGTGTCAGAAAAGACGCCTAGAGAGCGTCTGGAGGACTAGTCAATCTGAATCTGACTGGACACAGGTGAGATCTTATATCAAGACCTACCTAGTGGCGATAAAAGCGGCAAAATCTAACCATTTTTCCGCTCTTATTGCATCTGCAGAGAACCGCCCAGCCCCTCTGTTTAGGGTGACTCACTCCCTTCTTCAGAGGGGAATGAGGGAAGATCCCTTGCAGGGTTGAGCTGAGGATTTTGTGCAATTCCTGCATGATAAAGTCACTCAGATTCGGGAAGGCTTGGACTCCGACTGGGTGAGTCCGGGGAGGGAGACGGGCATTGGTCTTGAGAATGTTATCTGGGAAGAGTTTAACCCTGTGACTCCCGAGGACGTAGACAGGATTCTGGGAAGGCTTAGTGCCGCCTCATGCTTATTGGACCCGTGTCCCTCCTGGTTGGTATTGGCCTCCCGGGAGGTTACACGAGGCTGGCTCCAGGGGATTATAAATGCTTCTTTGAGCGAGGGTGCCTTTCCCGCTGCCTTGAAAGAGGCAGTGGTGAGGCCCCTCCTCAAGAGGCCATCCCTGGACCCGGCTATATTAGCAAACTATCGTCCAGTCTCCAACCTTTGTTTTGTAGCGAGTGTGATGGCAAAACAGCTACCCCAGTACCTGGATGAAGCTATCTATTTGGCCCGTACCAGTCGGGCTTCAGGCAGGGATACAGCACGGAAACGGCATTGGTCGCGTTGGTTGATGATCTCTGGAGGCCTCGGGACAGGGGTTGCTCCTCTGCTCTGGTCCTATTAGATCTCTCAGTGGCTTTTGATACTGACCATGGTATCATGCTGCAGCAGTTGAGGGGGTTAAGAATAGGAGGCACTGTGTTACAGTGGTTCTCCTCCTTCCTCTCCGACAGTTCACAATTTGTGTTGGCAGGGGGGCAGAGGTTGACCTCGAGACGCCTCGCTTGGGGGGTGCCACAGGGGTCGGTCCTCTCGCCCCTTCTGTTCAACATTTATGTGAAGCTGCAGGGTGAGATCATCCGTGGTTTTGGGGTGGGAGTCCATCAGTACGCTGATGACACTCAGTTGTACATTTCCACCCCAGACCACCCCAACGATGCCCTTGATGTGATGTCCCGCTGCCTGGAGACTGTGCAGGTCTGGATGGGGAGAAACAGGCTCAGACTCAACCCTTCCAAGACCGAGTGACTGTGGCTTCTGGCATCCCGGTATAGTCAGCTGGTGCCATCGCTGACTATTGGGGCCAGGTGGTCATGTGGCATCGCTTCTTTGCCCTAATGATAGTTTGTTGCAATGGTCATAAGTCACTTTTTCCAGTGCCATTGTAACTGTCAAGGATTATTTGTACAAAAATACAAAAAGCTTCTTTGCTTGCAAAAAGCTGCCCTAAATACCAATCATTACTGCATACTGCAGAAATACCTGCAAACTGGAGTTACAAATCGGAGGGTGCCAGAGCACCTTGAGGAATTAACAGCCTGTAGTACAGTGGACTAAAGCACACTGTTATTAACATCTGCTGCTTGCAATTACTGCAAGTTCAAATCTCACCAGGCTCAAGGTTGACTCAGCCTTCCATCCTTTCAAAGGTAGGTGAAATGAGGACCCAGATTGTGGGGGCAATAAACTGACTTTGTATAAATATACAAAAGTATGATGGCTATTGCTTAACGCATTGTAAGCCGCCCTGAGTCTCCGGAGAAGGGCGGCATATAAATTAAAAAAAAAAAAATAGTTAAAATGCAATGATAACTATCAGCAGCCAACTCTTGCTCATAAAGTGAAATCCTTTAGCAGAGAGGTCATTTAAGCTCTCCAGAATGAAGCAAAGGAGCAAACAGAGTATCTGTTGCTTGTTAAACCAATTACCAGAACAAATAGACACAGAACTAGTCAGATTTCCAAAGCTGCTTCTTTTCAGGAACAGAGATTAACACTTTCAAACAAAGCTGAATTATCCCATCACTAAACACAGGATTAAACATCACCAAGCACTTAAACTTCACCAAAAACCAGTTTTAGACCAAAAGTCAGAAAGGGTAGGTAAACTCACGTTTGAATGTCAATCTTTCTAGCTAGCCAGGAAGCCTTGCTGAATGTCACTCATCTTGGTTCCTTGTCATTAAAAGCTTCTGCTTCATTATTCAATTATTTCTTCAAAGTGCTGATCACTGCACCCTGGCTGGAAGAACTCCAACAGGGGAGTAAAGAAGAACTTTGTAACCCCTTTTTGTTATGAGAACTTTGAGCTCTACAGAAAAAAAAATTGCTGAACTGTGGAGGAGGGTTTTTCTTTCCTGACTGCAAAGCAGCTGGACTTTGGTGAAAAGAAAAGGAATTTACAATGGAACTCCTACAGTTGAACAAATAATAATTTGAATGTTGGTGCAGGAATAGAAGGAGGATTAAGCGTAGCCTTAAAAGAAAGAGATTTGATACATTATATCCGGAATAAAATTATGAAAAGAGATTTAATTGGATTTATGGAGAATAAAATTAAAAACTTGGAAAATGGAAGGAAATTTATATTTGCAGATGAGGAAATGAAGATAATGTGATAAAAATTAAAATAAAGATGATTGTAATAAATTAAAGGGAGGTTTTTATAGAAATTAAAAATGTTAAATGAAACTAATTAATACATGTAAAAATATGTTTAATGCAAGAACTATGTTTTAATGGTAACATGTTAAGGTAAAGAACAAGGGTGAATATGATTAATTGAAAATGTTAAAAGAAATTTTAAAATATACTTAAAAATATATTTTAAGCAAGAACCATGTCTCAAGGTTAAATGTTATGAATGCTATGAAAAAGGATAAAGAAAAATATGATTAAATGAAAAGCAATGCATAGATGGAGGGAAACAACAAAGAGAGGTTTAAGTAGAGATCATTAAACCAACTATGAACATGCTGTATTGAACAGCCAAACAAATGGTCATGCTGGTTATCAGCCAAAACTAAACTTGATATGCTGTGTAACGGCCAAAAAACAAAAATAAAGATGCAACAGCAATCTCTATTCAACAGCCAAACAAACTTGAAGATGCCATGTAACAGCCAAAAAACAAAATTAATATGCTGTGTTTAACAGCCAAACAAAGGGCATGTTGGGTAATGGCCAAAAAATAAAAAGGGGAAAAAATGCATCATGAGCCTGTGTCAAATGCCCACCATGGCCCCACACAAACTCGGAGGTCAAACACAACCCTGATGTGGTCCTCAATGAAATCGAGTTTGACACGCCTGTTATAGAGGAGGAACAGCATTTTGAAGTCAAGGAAATTTAAAGGGAAAATACAATGCTTAGTGGCCTGGAAGTATTTCTCTCCTTCACAATCAGAATAGGTGAATGCTCGGTTCCCTTCAGGTGTTTCACAGGAAATATCCTGATAAACCTGGGTTAATGCAGTATTCTTTAGTTGACTTATTTCATTTTTTGGCTCCTATTTTAGTTTTGTATTATGCCTTTTATTCTTTTACAGGGCTAATGCCTCTGTCAAAGGGAGGGGGAAATGTCAGCTGGATCTCCAGAGTGCGGTTTGCAGCTTGTTTGCCCTCGGTTGCCATAGAAAAAGGGAGGGGGTTTCGGCACTTGGGGTGGGGAAGTGAGCTGGTGTGAAGTGTTCCCATGAGAATCGGGAGGTTTGCTACCCATTAACTGAGTGTTTTTTTTTATTTTTCCAAGACCAAGGGTCCTGGGCCTCTGAAGGCACACAACACATGCTGAAGAGGTTTTCCCATAACATCATATTGGAGGCAAATTGGTCTTTCTGGTCTGGAGCTTGGGGGGAGGGATTTGGGGTGACGTTCAATGTGTAACTTTCACGCCAATTTTTCCCCCAGATCTTTTGCTGCTATCAGTTCATTCTTAGTAAAAACACCTTTTCTCTAACTGGACAGACTCGGGGCTTCTCTTTCTTAGGATTTGAATGGCGGCAGACCTGACAGCTTGGCTCATCAGGAACCTATTCGTTGCAGAGTTTGTCTCCCAGTTAATTGCCAGGGTACTTACAGTCCCCCATTAATGTGAGGTAATGGGGGACTCACCCATTGTGAGGTGCTTTCTGCACATCTCAGCTCACGGACTACCAAACGGTTCATCTATTTCCTCTGCGTCGTTGGCTACCCTGCAGTGGACGCCTATGGCGATGCCACTTCTTTTTCCTTTTCCACCATTCTCGGTTTTGGCACTTCTCTAGAGGCGATTCTTTACGTTCATCGCAACTCCGTCTCGTCTTTTGTCGGGTCTGTTTTTCCTGAGGAACGCAAATCCTTCTGCAATCCCTTCCTTGCTCGGCCCAACCCGGAAGGGCTTCCACGCGCCGCCCACCGCGCAGCGACACCGCCGGAAAGCGCTTCCGAGGAAGCTCCGCATCCCGGGGGGGTCTCTCAGCCTCCGAGCGCCTCAGCATGCCCCACCCTCAGTGCTTGGCCTGGTCTCCACAGCGACCGCCTCATCCGGGTCCCGAGGGGCCGCGCGTGCGCGTTGGCGTCGTGCGCTAGGCCTTGCCCAGCCATGATGATGATGGCGCTGAGCAAGACCTTCGGGCAGAAGCCCGTCAAGTTCCAGCTGGAGGAGGACGGCGACTTCTACATGATCGGCTCCGAGGTGGGTGGCAGATCGGGCCAGTGGCCGGCCTCCGCGGCCTTGTGGCGGGCAGTTCCGCCGCCGTAGTCCTCCCCCCCTCCCCGCCCGCAGGCGCTGCCTCGGCCGAGTCCGCTCGCCCGCCGGCGGCGGCGTCTAACCTGTCGCCGGTGCCCCTTGTGTTGCCCTGTAGGTGGGCAACTACCTGCGGATGTTCCGCGGCTCCCTCTACAAGCGCTACCCGTCGCTCTGGAGGCGCCTGGCGACGGTGGAGGAGCGCAAGAAGATCGTCGCCTCGTCCCACGGTGAGCCCCGCGGGGAGCGGCGGGGGAGGGGGCGGCGTGGGGGAGGCCCGGCGTGACGCTTTCTTTGCTCTCCTCCCCGCAGAGTCGCAGCGGAGCCACAGCCCGAGAAGATGTGAGTTTCCCGCGCGGGGGGGAGGGCAGCGGGGTCCTGCGGGGGGCTCTTACCCCGTGCGCAATGGCGCGGGAGGCGCAAGGCGGCCTGCCAAGCAGAAAAGAAAGCCTCCCTCTTTGGGCCCCCAAGGCAGGGCCGAACAGAGAGGGCGGGAGGAGTCGGGTAGGCAGCGACCTAGGGCCGGGCGGGGCAGCGGCTCGCTTTGGGAACCCGCACGGCCTGTTTAGTTGAAGAAAAGCCTCGAAGGCGGCTCGACCGCGTGGCCGTTTTCGGAGATTGCCCTTCCTCGGCACGAAGAGCTTGGAAGCCGAGGTAAGGCGGCCGCGCCAGAAGGGAATGTAAAGTACTGATAAAGGAGAATATTTGGAGCGCAGGGCTGGCACGAGGGCTCCTGGATACTCGCCGACTGGCTTGTTTTCTTGCAGACGTTTCATGGCCCAACTAGGGAACATCATCAGGGGTAGAAGGGAGACGGGTTTGCTGTCAGTTTATATTCTGGTGTCTTTCCTGTGGATGGGGATGGCTTTAGAGAGTCTTTGGCTGGGCTGTTTGCTGTTGGCTTCTTGGTACTTTCTTGATTTTTGGTTTGATATTAACCTTGGAGTTAATCTATGCTGATTTGGGTGCTGACAGCTGGTGGAGTGGTGCTTGGGGTCCTTTTTGGGCTGAGGACAGTGGTGGGATTCAATTTTTTAAAAACCGGTTCTGTGGGCGTGGCTTATTTGGGTGAGCATGGCTTGGAGGTCATGTGACCGGGTGGGCATGGCTATGTGTATAGGGACTCAGGGCTAAAAAAAAGTCATTTCTGACCGGTCCTCGCACTTATGACTGGTCATCATTTATGTCCGTTGCAGCATTCTTAACAACCCTGTCATTCATTTCACAACTGCGGTGCTTCATGTGACTGGGTGGGCGTGGTCAAGCGGCATCGCTTCTTTGCCCTAATAACAGTTTGCTGCAATGGTCATAAGTGTGAAAAACGGTCGTAAGTCACTTTTTCCAGTGCCATTGTAACTGTTGTAAATCAAGGATTACCTGTACAAAAATACAAAAAGCTTCTTTGCTTGCGAAAAGCTGCCCTAAATACCAATCATTAGATTAGAAATACCTGCAAACTGGAGTTACAAATCGGAGGGTGCCAGAGCACCTTGAGGAATTAAAATAGTTAAAATGCAATGATAACTATCAGCAGCCAACTCTTGCTCATAAAGTGAAACCCTTTAGCAGAGAGGTCATTTAAGCTCTCCAGAATGAAGCAAAGGAGCAAACAGAGTATCTGTTGCTTGTTAAACCAATTACCAGAACAAATAGACACAGAACTAGTCAGATTTCCAAAGCTGCTTCTTTTCAGGAACAAAGATTAACATTTTTCCTTCCAAACAAAGGTGAATAGGGGAAATTATCCCATCACTAAACACAGGATTAAACTTCACCAAAAACCAGTTTTAGACCAAAAGTCAGAAAGGGTATGTAAACTCACGTTTGAATGTCAATCTTTCTAGCTAGCCAAGAAGCCTTGCTGAATGTCACTCATCTTGGTTCCTTGTCATTAAAAGCTTCTGCTTCATTATTCAATTATTTCTTCAAAGTGCTGATCACTGCACCCTGGCTGGAAGAACTCCAACAGGGGAGTATTTCCTCCCAACAGCGGTGTAAAAAGCTTAAAACAACCCTTCCCCTTTAAGAAAGTCAAGCAAAAAAAAAAAAAACCTCTGAGAACCTCCGGAACCGGAAGTGACAGTAAGTCTAGGCATACTGCCGGAGAGGCAGTTTCTGTAAGCAGGGCAATAAAGATTAGGCTAGGAAACAACACCAAATGTTGTAATTCCTTACAGGATTAACCCTGTAAAGTGGAAAAAAACAAAAGGAGATTTCTTTTAACAACCAGACTGCTTAACTACTTAACTACTCTACCGAACCAGTGCAAACCGGTAGAATCCCACCACTGGTTTCAAACTCTTGTTGTCACGTCATCTTCACGTGGCATATCACAACTTCCCCCCCCTTCGCTAAACCAAGTATGGGCATGACACATCCAGCCTGTGGTCTGTGAGTTTAACACTCCTGCTATAGAGCCTGCTATGCCCCTACATAACCCCATAGGAATCTGACAACAACCAATAGAATATTAAAGGACATGTTCTTGCACAGGAACAGGAAACTCAAGTGCAAAGCCCAAACTCTCAATTCAATTTTGTGAGCTGCCTGGAATCACATGTGGTTGGTGGTTCAGCTTCATCAATAAACCATATTTCCAATCAGCCTCCATGTTGTTTCCAGCTTCTTTCTCCCAGCTTGAAACTGAACCAGATGGATATTTCTTCCAACACCTTTACAATCTGAGCTACTTCAGAGGCTTTGATTTCTTTGTCCTGGCTAGACCTTTGCAGTTCTTCCAGTTCCACTTCTGTGAATAGTTTATTTTGTATTATAAATTGATGTTGAATGGCTATCCTGTTATTTCTGATTGAGGATGTTGTTAATTATAGAACTAATATATTAATTTTAGATATTGTCTTCTCATTGGGTTTGTAATCCAATTTTATAACACAGCATTATTTCTTTCTTTTCAATCCTTGAATATTTGCAATCAGCAAACACTTTTCCTTCCAGTAGTCCTGCAGCTGCTGGCCCTGGTTGCTCAGCCAAAAGTCGTGAGTCCTGTTACCCAGAGGTGGGATTCTACTGGTTCCGTAGAACTGGTCGTTAAGTAGTTAAGCAGTTCGGAGAACCGGTTGTTAAAAGAAATCTCCTTTTGTCTTTTTTCCACTTTACAGGGTTAATCCTGTAAGGAATTACAACATTTGGTGTTGTTTCCTAGCCTAATCTTTATTGCCCTGTTTACAGAAACTGCCTCTCCGGCAGTATGCCTAGACTTACTGTCACTTCCGGTTCCGGAGGTTCTCAGAGGTTTTTTTTTTTTTGCTTGACTTTCTTAAAGGGGAAGGGTTGTTTTAAGCTTTTTACACCTCTGTTGGGAGGAAATACTCCCCTGTTGGAGTTCTTCCAGCCAGGGTGCAATGATCAGCACTTTGAAGAAATAATTGAATAACAAAGCAGAAGCTTTTAATGACAAGGAACCAAGATGAGTACCATTTCTGACTTTTGGTCTAAAACTGGTTTTTGGTGAAGTTTAATCCTATGTTTAGTGATGGGATAATTTTCCCTATTCAGCTTTGTTTGGAAGGAAAAATGTTAATCTCTGTTCCTGAAAAGAAGCAGCTTTGGAAATCTGACTAGTTCTGTGTCTGTTTGGTCTGGTAATTGCTTTAACAAGCAACAGATATTCTGTTTGCTCCTTTGCTTCATTCTGGAGAGCTTAAATGACCTCTCTGCTAAAGGGTTTCACTTTATGAGCAAGAGTTGGCTGCTGATAGTTATCATTGCATTTTAACTATTTTAATTCCTCAAGGTGCTCTGGCACCCTCCGATTTGTAACTCCAGTTTGCAGGTATTTCTAATCTAATGATTGGTATTTAGGGCAGCTTTTCGCAAGCAAAGAAGCTTTTTGTATTTTTGTACAAATAATACTTGACAGTTACAATGGCACTGGAAAAATGAATTTTTTTACACTTATGACCATTGCAGCAAACTATCATTAGGGCAAAGAAGCGATGCCACATGACCACCTGGCCACATCCACCCAGTCACATGATCAGCTAGCCACACCCACCCAGTCACATGACCTTCAAGCCAGGCCCACCCAAATAAGCCACACCCACAGAACCGGTTGTTAAAAAAATTGAATCTCACCACTGAGGCAGGGCCAGTAAGAATTTTTAATACTGGTTCTCCGAACTACTCAAAATTTCCGCTACCGGTTCTCCAGAACTGGTCAGAACCTGCTGAAACCCACCTCTGCTGCCCAGGCATGACAACTGCAAAAAGCAGAATGTTTAGATGTTTATTTTTAATTTTAGGCATAAGCATGTCAGGTGAATGGACATTTAGGATATCATTAATGTACAGATTAAGAAATGGGAGCAGGTATCCATCCTTGTCTGGACCCTTGATTGGCATGACTTCTCCCTGTTAGGGCTTGTGAAGATGACAGGATTAGCAGAGATAGCAAAACTGATTTTCTTGATTAGAGAAAGGACAATAATTACATTTATTAGTGACTGAAAACCCCTTATGGACTTTTTGTTGAAACATGAAAAAAATGAGCTTGTTATTTATATATTTGATAATGAAAAGGAAGGAAGGAACTTGTCAGGCAACCTTAGAGAGAGAGAAAGTAAGATATAAATGCCCTTATTCTCTGCTGTTAAGATCAGAAGCCACGTCTCTTTTTCTTTTCTTTCTTTTCTTTCTATTCTCTATTTTTATTTGCATTTTCACTTACATATAATTACTTTTATTTACTTTCCTTACTTTTTTCTTTCATAATTTGTATTGTTTTTCTTCATAATTTCTTCAATATGAATTATATATCTAATTTTCTTTGCTTAGTCCTGCACCCAGGTTCATGTAGGCTGTAAGGACAGAATCAACATCTGTGGGAGGTGAGCTAAATGCCTCCATCCCACCAAGACTTGGTCAGAATTAATCTATTGAGTCAAAATAATCCCATCCACTCTGGCCCATTGCAGTAAATATAAATATAATCAAATATTTTAAATATATATAATTTTAGGATACACACATTGTGATATTAGGATTTTTTTTTTTAGTTGACTTTTGTGGTAGACCCCAGAAGCTTCATAGTCCCCAGAGCTGTGCCTGTCACACCTGACAAAGAACCTTGGCTTTCCGGCTCCAATGGAAGGAGGGAAGCGCATGAGGCCTTTTCCCTGGCTGCCCTGATCCATCAAGAGCACCTCTCCTCTCTGCACCTGCCCCTCTCCTCCCTCATCTCTTTGGCTTAGGCATCAAAGCCTGTTTTTGCAGAGCTTTCAGGGCTGTGGTCATAACTTGGTGCAAAGGCTGTGGCTCCTGGGGGCACAGCTTCTTTCCAGAGCAGGTAATGTGCGCCTCTTCCCCAGAGGGATCCTGTTGAGGTCTTCTGTGATGTCTAGGATGGACCTCCCCTTTGTCTCTGGAATGAAGAGGTAGGTGAAAAGTCCCATTCCAATGAGCACACCGAAGAAGACGAGGAAGCAGTAGTGGCCAAGGGCCTCCTAAAGACAGAAAATCATAAGTAAGGATGAGTTTCTTGGCTGAGGTTTAGAGAGGAGACTGAGATGCAACTGAGGTCTTCCTGGACTCTAGGAAGGGTAAGAATTTCCCATGGGTAAAGGTGACAGATTCACTGTCTAACCTCAGTTCACTCTGGACTTTCTGAATGAAATCAAGACACTCTCTGGTTTTCTCAAGAAAGACTCCCTTCCCAGAACCACAATCTCCCCTGCATAGTTGTTTGGGGCTGAAGGGGGAAAACACTGGAGAATTGAAAACCTAATTAAATCCAAGCCACTGAGTGAATCTGATGGACAACGGGTGAGTTGGACAACAAGAAAGTCCTTTTTACCCATCACGTAGGCTCCAAGAATGAGTGGACAAAGTGCTCAGTGGCTTAAACTAAAAAGAGGTTGGACCAATTCAAGAGAGCTCAGAAAGGCCTGGACATGGATGGATGTGTAGCTGAAAGTCAGGAGCAGCACAGGTCCTTTTTGGAGGCAGGAACCCAGGGGTGAAATTCGACCGGTTTGGACTGAATCATGCATACTGGTAGCTGCGATTTTAAATGGTTCGCTGAACCGGTAAAAACAACCCCTGGTTGGCCCACCCCCACTTGCTTGCCTTTGCAAGCTGGCCACGGGGACCACCAGGAAGGCCCTGTGGAAGGCAGGCAAGAAAGTATGTTGGGGCCACCCTGCCACAGGGAAGGGAGGTAGCAACCTACTCCCTTCCACGCGGCCTTGCCATGCTTGCCTGCCTTCCACGCAGCCTTCCCGGCAGTCCCCCATGTCCGCTTGCCTTCCGAGATCTGGTTCCACATCCAGCCCTTGATGGGAGACTCCTCGCTTCCGGGCAGACCCACCCAGTGGGTGGGCGGCCAGCCCTTGGGGGAGCCACAGCCGCTGGGCTGGGTCTGAGAGGGGCAGCTGCAGCAGTACCTCATTTGCAGCCCCAGGACATCCACCCTCCCTCCCGGAGCATCTATGCCCCCTCCCCAGCTCACCTTCGCCTCTGCAGCCTGCTGGCCCCTTGGGGCAGCGCAAATACCACTTTTGCCCTTCTCTTTCTGGGCACAGCACTTCTGCTTGTTGGGCCGCTTCCCTCCAAAAGCTCTGTGGCTGGCTGCTTTGCTTTTTCCCTCTTTTTGGGAGGCTCATGGGAGGCTTGCACAGCGGCTCTGGCGCTGGCATGGGGGAGGCAGGCAATCCAGACATCCTGTGCTAGTGCTTGTTTGGTGCAGCTGCAGGCAAGCCAAGAGACAGTGGGACTAAGGGGCTGGTGCATTGGGATCGCCTCTGCCTCCACCTTCTGCTAGGGCCATCACGCAAGCCTCCCATGAGGAAAAAGAGGGAAAAAGCAAAGCAGCTGCCAGCTTCGGGAAGTGGCCCAACCGGCAGAGGCGCCATGCCCAGAAAGAGACAGGCAAAAGTCATTCTGCGCTGAAGCAGAGGCATTCTGAGCCTTCAGCGTATCCCAGGATTGCAATGCTGAAGGTTTGGAATGCAGCTTTTTTCGCGAACAGGAAAATGGGAAGGGAGATTTTCCTGCCTACCATTCTTCCCTCAGTCCATGCTCAGCTTGAGGAATGGATGACAGGCAGGAAAATCCCCCTCCCCATTTTCCTGCCTTTCGTGAAAAAGGCTCCATTCTGAACCTTCAGCGTATCCCAGGATTGCAACGCTGAAAGCTTAGAATGGAGCCATTTTCATGGGAAGGATGGTAGGCAGGATAATTCCCCTCCCCATTTTCCTGCTATTTGCGACAAGGAGTGGCTGGGATGGGAGGGGCCAGGTGAGGCGCCCCTCAACGTGAGTGATGTCGAGTTGGCCATGCCCACCAAGCCACACCTACAGAACTGATAGGGAAAAAAATTTAATTTCACCCCCGCAGGAACCTGGTAGCTGAAGGAAGCATTGAAGACATTTTCAACCTTCCTCCAAGCAACAAAGCAGAACAGGGAAGCAGGCAGAGGAAAGAGGCAGAGGGAGAAAGTCAAATTCTTCTGGGGTTTTCGGCTGTCAATTCTTTAATCCAGGGGAATGATTACTCCTTGGGTGACAGTATCACCCCAGCTTTCACTTCCTCATGTCTCAGGGAAGCAGGTATTTTAGTGCGAATTCTTTGAGCACCCTCACTTGCTTCTCCCCACAGAGTGGTAGTTGAAGTGGGGTGCAGCCTCCCTGAGGCAAATCTTCCCATGGGTGCCAGCTGCTGCTGCTGCCACCAGTGCAGGTGGTGATGACAATGATTAGATTTTTATCCTGCCTTTTTGTACACTTTGGGTCTCAAAATCTTATGTTCTCCTTATTATTGATTGATTTTAAAAGGTTTCTTTCATGCTCTTTCTCCAGCAGCTCCAAGCAGTTTTACTTTTATCTCTAGAGCCACACTCTGTGAAGAAGGTTAGGCTGAGGGTGTTTGACTGGCTTAAGTGCTGGTCAGTCAGGTCCCATTTGAATGATGCTCTCTAAAGTGCTTTGGAGCTCGAAAGTCAAAATGGGAAAGAAGGAAAGGAAGACCAGTCTTCATTTGGGCAAAGAAGAAGGGTAGGTAGGGAACCCTCTTTGGAAATGATTGAAAGAAACAGTAAAAAATGCTCTATTGAGCTGCTCTTTCTAAGACTCTTGAAGTACAGTAGAAGCAAATCCAAATGATATTCTTTAAAGTGAACACATTTCTCTGAAATTAAGAATACCGTATTTTCAGAGTATAAGACACAC
This sequence comes from Arizona elegans, assembly GCA_022577455.1. NCBI lineage: Eukaryota > Metazoa > Chordata > Lepidosauria > Squamata > Colubridae > Arizona > Arizona elegans. Next base: position 2,869,165 of record JAKOOJ010000026.1, read on the forward strand.
CTTTTTCCCCAAAAAAAGAGGGTGAAAATCTGGGTGCGTCTTATACTCCGAATGTAGCCCCGCCCAGCTTCTCAAATGGAGGTTTCAGAGGCTGAAAAAAGCATCAGAAATGAAGCTTCAGAAAAGCCCTCAAACAGAGCTTCAAAGGCTTTTTTTCTGAAACTCTGTTTCAGAGGCTTTCAGAGGCAAGAAAAGAAAGGGGTTTTTTTGAAATGGAGTTTCAGAAGTTTCAGAGGCAGAAAAAAAAGTAAAAAAAATCAAGGCACAGAGCTCACAACCAAGGAACCTGTTGCTAAAATTCACCTCTGGGAACAGCTGATAGGGGGTATTCCGGGAGGCCGATCCATCTGCCAATCAGCTTTTTTCTTATTTTCCTCCCCAAAAACTAAGGTGCATCTTATACTTCAAAAAATACGGTAATAAGAATGTTTTGAAATGGTTCATTGGAAATCAGCTTTAAAATCAATCAGCAAGATACATGATACATACATGATTCATGTTATTATTTTAATTAATTTCTCCTTCCCTGTGGACTCATGGCCTTCAGTCCAACTTACCACTACAAAGGGAAAGCCTATGCCGGTGATAAAGAGGCCCAACCAGCTGAATGAGCCAGCCACGGCAAGGGCGGATGGTCGTGCATTAGGACGGAAAATCTCCACCATGACAGAGAAGATGGCACCAGCTGAAAGAAAAGACAGCCATAGGATGTCAAGAGTCTCTCTCCTTGCAGGATTCATATTCCATGCTCCTGAGCAGCCCTGGGTCCCTTGTGCCCCTCCCTGTCAGAGCTCACCATGGCCAGGCCTTCAGTGCATGAAACAGCTTGCTGAGACTGCTCCCGGCACACTTACGAGATCGCCTTCTGCCACCGATAGCCTCCCACCGGCCAATACGCTCCCACAGAGAGGGACTCCTCAGGGTGCCGTCAGTCAAACAATGTCGACTGGCGACCCCCAGGGGCAGACCCTTCTCTGTGGGGGCACCTGCCCTCTGGAATGAGCTACCCCCGGGAGGAACCCACCACTGCTCAAGATCCATTCCTCCCTTAAAAGGACCTAACAGTAAAGAATGCAATGATGAAGCAGTTAAAGCAAACCTCTTTAAAATGTTCTTCGGCTCAGTCTTTGTAAACAGCAATGGCTCATGCCCAACATTTCCTAGTCATACCACTAATAACTACAACGGTCTAACACAAATAGATTTCACAGAAGATAATGTTGAAAAGGCACTACGCAGACTAAAACCATCTCTATCTATTGGACCTGATGGACTATGTGCATACTTCTTAAAAAAGCTTTCCACTGCTATAGCAGAACCCTTAAGCATAATTTTGAAAAATCTTTCAGGTCCAGCTCCCTACCCAACCTATTGTCAGATCCCTAAAAGTGATACTGCCATTCAATCGGAGGAGGGGGGACACTTGGATTTGATTCACTAGCATTGCCTATGTCAACAGATATTTTACAACCTATATCCTGGCGCCAAAGAGCCCTGAGATCCCCTTCATCTGCAGGAATTTTTATGATAGCCATGTAGGTTGTTTCACTTTAAAGGATAATGGTGGGAATGCACGTGTGTTCGGGTTCTCAGAGAAACTAGTAAAGAAAACATCTTCACATTTATGTGTTGGCTAAAATCTGCATTCTGACTTAAAGGGAGGGGTCTCTACCACTTTAATCCTACTGAAAGAAAGCAAGATCTGCAAAACAGTCAACCCAGAGAAGCAATCTTCGCTCTACTGAGGGGACCCTGCAAATCATGTCTGAACGAAGCAGAGAACTGGGAGAAACCGATTGCTGGGGGGAGACAGCAACCGCCACCCAGTCGGATGCCTGTTTCATACACCCCATCGGAGAGGATGAGGTAATCCTGGAGAATCCTGAAAAGCCCTGCTGGTCAATTGGCATCGGGAAGAAAGATAACTGGGATGAGAGATCCAGAGGAGTCACCCTCAGCCTTGGCAACCGAAAACCGGGGTGGAAACTGGAACTAGAAGCCCTTGCTGACCGGGGGGGATGACCGAAGCACCACTTCTTATCTGAAGAGGCATATAACCCAATTGGTGATGGAAACTTTGGAAAACCTCAACATCCGAAGATCCAGGACAACAACCAAAGGGTGTGGAAAGGGCAGCAGTCGCGGATGATGGCACGGGAGGCACCCCCCTCCTGGAGCCTGCCTATCGAGCAGATGGTGCCGCAGCAGCAGGAAAAGACCCAGCAACCCCTCCCCCTCAGGCTGCACACACACCGATACCTATTCCCAACCAGCCTCAAGTCCCGCAACTGGAAAGAAAAACTCCTCCCCTTGGGGTGAAGTTTGATAGGAATCCGCAGCAATTAGGATTCTTTGTGGCACACATGCTCACCTACATGCAAGAGTACAGGCGTGATTTCCAAACCCAAGGCTCCCGAGTGTGAGTTGTGACCCTAGCCCTACAGGGTGCTGCTGCCAGATGGATGGTGACCCTGCATAATGCCAGTGCACCAGAACTGTGGGATTTTGACCGTTTTATGATGGCCCTGTGACGTCGGTTTGAGGACCCACTAGCGCAGTGGTTCTCAACCTTCCTAATGCCGCGACCCTTTAATACAGTTCCTCATGTTGTGGTGACCCCCAACCAGGGGTGGGTTCTAATTTTTTTACTACTGATTCTGTGGGCGTGGCTTATTTTGTGGGCATGGCTTGGAGGTCATGTGACTGGGTGGGCATGACTAGCTGGTCATGTGACCGGATGGCCATGGCTATGTGTATAGGGACTACTCAGAGGGCTGAAAAAAGTCATTTCTGACAGGTCCTCGCACTTTTGACTGGTCCTCACACTTATGACCATCCTCACATTTACGCCTGTGCAGCATTCTTAACAACCATGTCACTCATTTCACAACTGCTTCTCTTCAACATGGTATAAGATAGGGCAAAAAACGTAAAATGTGAGGACAGTCGTAAATTCGAGGACTGGTCAAAAGTGCGAGGACCAGTCAAAAATAACTTTTTCAGCCCTCTGAGTAGTCCCTGTGCACAAAAGGACTACCCAGAGGGCTGAAAAATGTGATTTCTGACAGGTCCTCGCACTTTTGACCGGTCTTCGCAGTTATGACTGGTCATCATTTATGCCCATTGTACCATTCTTAACAACTGTATCACTCATTTCACAACTGCTTCTCTTCACCATGGTGACAAGATAGGGCAAAAACATAAATTGTGGGGACAGTCGTAAGTTCGAGGACTGGTCAAAAGTGCGAGGACCAGTCAAAAATAACTTTTTCAGCCCTCTGAGTAGTCCATATGCATAAAAGGATACAGCAATAGAGAGGGATGAAGGAAGGGAAAGGAAATTAGAGGAGGAGTGAAGGTAAGAGAGGAAGAGAAGGAGAAAGAAAGAGGAAGTAGGGAGAAGAAGACGAGGAGGGGAAGAGAAAGTAAGTAAGAAAGAAAAGACAAAGGTGGTAGGTTTGAGGAGAAAGATTGCTGTACAATAAAAAAGATGAAAGGGAAGAAAACCAACCCCAAACAAATATTAAGATATTAAGATAAAGAATGAATTGTTAAACTTTAAAGAATAAAAGAGAACAAATAGCAATAAGTAGCAATAATTAGAAACACACATACAAACATACAAAGAGTATTTGGCCGGTTCACAAATTTAAACAATTGTAGGAGGTTAGCACCCACCCCTTTCCTAGAAGAATGAAATATTTTGGGAAATATTAAAAAGGCAGAATATTATATTTCCCTACCTGGATGAGAAATGGAGAAGCATATTTTACAGACAAAGCAGCTCCCACCTTCCTGCCCCCCACCCTTTGTTAATGGGCCAGAGGCAGAAAGTCCATCCTTTGTCAAAGGACATTTGCAACGTAATAGCAACAGAAACTAACATAATGGGCCCCATCAAGCCATGTGAGCCTGTCCACCATTAAACCATCTTTCCAAGCAGTCTCCATGTTTCCAGTGTCTTTTTCCCCACTTGGAGCAGAACCCAGAAGGATATTTCTTCCAACACAGTATTTAGTCATTTCAATTAAATTTACAATTTCTATATTTCCTTTTTACCATATTTATTCATCTATTTTTTTAAAAAACCAATATTACCCTTCATCCTCATCTCTAATCTTAATCAAATTCAATTTTTCCCTTCTATTCTATATTATACCCCTTCGCATTGTCATCTATTTTTCTATCCATCCTCACATTGGTTAATTATGTAATACAGTTGTTTAATACAAATTCAACATTTTAATATAAATCAATTAGTTATATAACTATCTTTTTTGTATATTAATCAATATGAACATGAATATTCCAATTATTTCCATGCAATCCAATTTCTTACAAATCAATTAATTATATTTACCAATAATAATAAACCAAATAATTTCCCCCATGTATTCCTCCAAACCACAACTTAACCATTTCTGCTTTCAACACAATATACAATTAATAGTATCTCAATTATTACAATTCCCTAGTTAAGAGCTTTTTTTCTTTTGTGTTTTAAAATCTTGAACCTCCTCTTGCCCTAAATTTCCCATTGTTTGCAGTTTTGCACTTACCTTTTTTGGTGAGGAAAAAGAAAAAGAAATCTCTCTGCCTGATTTTGTCACGTTGCAACAAAGACCCTTCCTTAGTTTCAATTTCTCTTTTCAGCATAGGTAGGGGGAAAAACTTGCTCCAGGAATTTACCTCTTTGCAGCTAGCTCTTTGAAGCCCAGCGGCAAGAATTTAAAGTTTTTTTTCCCTCTAGCCATCAGCTGGGACTCCGGAGGCAGCAATAGATTGGGAGTGGGCGGGGTAAGCGAACGGCGACCGGGCGATCCAACAGAGGCAGAGGGTGAGGGTGAGTGAAGGCGGGGGGGGCGAGAGAGGGCTTTGGTGACCCCTGGGAAATGGCCATTCGACCTCCAAAGGGGTCGCGACCCCCAGGTTGAGAACCGCTGCACTAGCGGATCGCAAAGCACGCGACTGCATTAAGGTGGTGAAACAAGGGCGACGGCCAGTAGCAGAATATAGTGAAGAATTCTGGGACCTCGCGTGTTGTGTGCACTGGCCAGAAGATATTTTGGTGAGCTGTTTCAAGGACGGGCTGAGTGATGATCTATGCAATGCCTGCATGGCCCGAGGTCACCGAATGACCTACCATAATGAATGGTATGTCACCACCGAAGAAGCTGAGATCAATATGGCCAGAAACCAGTATTGAGCGGGGCGAGCATGGAAGAAATCCCCACCCCAATGGAAGCAAGAACCCCTCAAACCACAAACTGCATTCTCTCCGAGATCTTCAGCCTATTTCAAGTGTGGAAAAGAGGGGCAATGAGCTGCAGAGTGTCGTTTACAAACACCCGCCCAGAACCACTCACTGGGGGAGAACTCTGAAAAACCGGATCGGCGTGGGAAGGAGACTGCCCTTAAGAGCAGGGAGACTGTTGAAATTCCATCCTCTAACCTCTTTAGGGAGGAAACCCTGGCATCTGAACAGGAGGAATCACACTCATTCGGAAGCGATCCAAATGATGAACCACTGGTAAGCAAACCAATTAAACCACTTACCCTCCCCTTAAGACTATTTATCCCAAACCAGGACAGGAAGATAAATATCTCCACTCTATTGGATTCAGGATGCGCCTGTTGTTTGAGCAGCCCAACTCTAGTAGGGAAGTTAGGGATTAATGTAAGAAAGCTGAAAAATCCCATCGCGTTCTGCCAACTAGATGAGTCAACAGCAGGAGGGGAGCCAACTTCTTTTGCTACCGAGCCTCTACATATAGGCATCGGAAACCACAAGGAAATGCTTACATTTATAGTGGTTCCTGGCATGGAATGGCCATTGGTTCTGGGCCTTGCATGGCTGAAAAAAATGGAACCCAAAAATCAATTGGAAACAAGGCATCATAAGATTTCAGGTGAATGTGACTTTTGCTGAGTATCCACATAAAGGAACTGAGGGGGCAGAGAATCGAGAAACAGCCATGCCTGGTCACGCCATACCAACTGAGGGCATACCTATAGAATACAAGGATTTAGCTGAGGTTTTTAGCGAAAAAGCCTCAGATGAGCTCCCCCACCCACCGCGCCACTGACTGTGCAATAGAAATCTTACCCGGCGTGAAACTCCCTAAACCCAAGATGTACAGCATGTCACTGAGGGAGTTGGAAGAGCTGAAAACATTTATTGAGAAAAACCTAGCAAGGGGTTTCATCGAACCAGCCCGACCAAAAATTGCAGCTCCAGTGCTCTTTAGAGAGAAAAAAGATGGCTCAAAACGTCTCTGCATTGATTTTCATAATTTGAATACTATCAGTGTAGAGAACATGTATCCCCTCCCCCTTATGAAAGATATGTTAGCACACCTCACTAAAGGGAAAATTTGTTCAAAGCTGGTCTTAAGGGAGGCTTACTACCGGGTCAGAATTAAGGAGGGGGATGAGTGGAAAACAGCATTTAACACACCCCTCGGCTGCTACCAATTCAAGGTGCTCCCCTTTGGGTTGCAAGAAGCTCCTGCAGTGTTTATGCAGTTAATAAATGAAGTGCTGCATCAGCATTTATATAAGGGGGTTCTGGTCTATTTGGATGATATTTTAATCTATACCAAGACCAAAGCAGAACATGTAAAACTAGTCAGGGCAGTTTTAAACAAATTTTGTTCTGCCAAATTTTATGCTAAACTTTCCAAATGTGAATTCCATCAAGAGAAGATTGACTATTTGGAACACCGCATTTCACACCAGGGGGTTGAGATGGATCCTCTAAAAGTGCAGGCTGTACTTGATTGGGACCCTCCACGCACGCGTAAACAGTTACAGAGCTTCCTGCGTTTTGCCAACTTTTACCGTCACTTTATCCCTGCTTTCGCCCAGATTGCCCTCCCCATCACCAAGCTCTTAAAAACGAAGGGGGAGGACAATCCAAAACCAAAGCAGCCATTGAACTGGACTATGGAATGCCAGGCGACATTTGAAAAACTTAAACAGCTATTCTCGGCAGAACCAATTCTAAAACACCCAGACATGGAGAAACCATTTGTCATACAAGCAGATGCCAGCGATGTGGCAATAGGAGCGGTCCTGCTTCAGAAGAATGAGCAAGTCCAACTACAACCCTGCGCTTACACATCCAAAAAGTTGAATGAGACTGAGCAAAGGTGGGCCATTTGGGAGAAAGAGGCATATGCAGTTCGTTGGGCGTTGTTAACCTGGAGGCACTTCCTAAAAGGTAGTAAGATTCCTTTTGAAGTCTGGACTGATCATAAAAATCTAGAAGCCCTAAAGACCCCAAGGAAACTCTCCTCCAAAACAAGTACGATGGGCTCAGTACTTTAAATGGTTTGATTTTACTCTAAAATATCTCCGGGGGGGGAGGGGGGACGACTTTCTGGTGGATGCGCTATCCAGAAAACCGCAATACAATAGTGTAAAGCCAGATGTAATCAAACCCATAGTATAAAACAATCAACTAGCTGCTAAAGTAGTCACCAGATCCCAGGCAAAACAAGAGTCATTGACAGGCAATGACACCACCCAAAATTTTAAACAAGCATTGGCCACTGATGAATGGTTGTTTTTTTTTCCCATTTTTTATTTGAAAATACAAACTAAACTAAACAAATCACTACAAAACATGTAATATTCTTTTGTCTTTTAAGATTTTAGTGTTCATCATCCATCTCTTCTTCTTCCGATAGCCTTTCCAAATTATTTTTAGCAGACTATGATCTGCCCATATGTTTGTCATTATTTCTATTTCTTCTAGGTCTTTCCTAAGGTCCATTGTCATCCAGGCCATATCTATCCTGGACCAGGATTGATGTGGATTGGAATAGAACATATACTGGTTTTTTTTTCTTTCTTTATTTCCCTCCAAGTGTCCTGAAGGCATAATTCTTGCGCCATTTCCTTAAAGGTATCTGGAAGGGTCTTTTTCCTAGTTTTATTTTTCCTAGTACTTCAATAGTCTTTTTCTGTGTCTGAAATTGCATTAAAGTCGCCTACAAGGCAGATATTCTCGTAATCCAAGTCTTTTACTTTGTTATGTATGTTTTTGAAGAAGGCATGTTGATTCTCATTTATTTAATTCTGTTTGTATTTCGATCATTAGAACTCTTCCCTCATCATCTGCATATACCTGTTTTGTTTTTAGATGTTTTCTAATGTAAACTGCAATGCGTCTTTTTTTTTGTTCTGCTAGTGAGGTGTAAAGGTTTCCTAATCTTGTGTTTTCTAATATCTTTTGGTGTTGTTTTTTGATATGCACTTTCTGTAAATTAATTATGCCCATCTCCAATTTTTGTAGTTTGGTAAATGTCCAGGTTCTTTTGATTGGGGTGTTTAATCCATTTATGTTGATTGAAATCATTTTTATTTCCTGTTCCATTTTTCTTCCTATTTATTTGTTGTCTTTAGTTTCCTTGTGTTTCTTGTTATTCTTTGTGTTTTTCCCCTTGCTCCTTCTCTCTCCATTTTTTCTCTTTCCAGTCTTCTCTTCTCCTCTTGTTCCTCTTCTGTTTCTTCTACGGGTTGTTCTTCCTGGCTCTTATTTTCCGATTCCTCTCTGGATTCTTGGTCTTCTTCAAGGCCAAAGTATTGGTCGAAAAACTCCTGGGCTCCTTCCAGGTTGTCTTTCTTAATTTTCTTGTCCTGCCACAAAATTAAAATGCCATCTGGTAGTAGCCAACGGAACATCACTTTGTGTTTATTTAGTTGTGATGTGAGGAAGTTGTAGTTTTTCCTCTGGTCCCTTACGCATCTTGGAATTTGTTTCAATGTTATTATTTCTTTCCTTTGTAAACAATTGCCTCCTCTCTCATTTTTCTATATATCTCCTCTTTTATCGTTTTCTTTGTAAATCGAACGTGCACTTCTTTTGGCAGTTTGTTCCTACGTGCATAGTTGGTGTGCACCCTGTAAACTTCATTGATATCCCTTCGTATGTGATCTTTATCTCTGTGTGTTGTTTCAGCCAAAATCTCCATCATAATCTCTCTCAGGTCTTCCTCTTTGGTTTCTGCTATGTTCTGGAACCTTAAATAAAATGATGCCTTCTCCATTTCCAAGAAAGTAAGTGAGTCTTCCAGCTCTCGATTACTTGCCATCTGTTGTTGTTCCAGCATTTCTACTTTCTTGACCGTCTGTTCCATTTTAAGTTCTGTCTTTTGAATCCTTTGTTCGTTTTTGGCAATGTTCTGTTGGATCTTTCTATCTTGTCATCCATTTTCTTTATGTTGTCATTTATCTCTCCCACATCAGATTTCAAATCGTCATGATTTCTTTTTATCTCCTCGTGGTTATTAGCAATCGATTCCTGAGTCTTATTCATCGCTTCCTGTATCATTGCCAGGACTGACTGGATATTTTGTATGCTGAAAATGGAATCTGTCTTTTCTTTTTCTGTTCCAAGCATCGTTTCTATAGATCTCTGCTGAGCAGGAGATGCTGTAAGGGAGGCTTGAGTTGAAGTTATTTTCTTGTTTGCTTTGGTTATAGTAGTTGTTCCGCTACTTCTTTGAGTGAGGGTTACGTCCCCCACTCTTTGAAAGAGGCGGTGGTGAGGCCTCTCCTCAAGAAGCCTTCCCTGGACCTGGCTGTATTAGCGAATTATTGCCCAGTTTCCAACCTTCACTTCGTGGTGAAGGTTGTTGAGAGTGTGGTGGCGCAACAACTGCCCCAATACCTGGATGAAGCCGATTATCTAGATCCATCCCAGTCCGGCTTCAGGCCAGGGCACAGCACGGAAACGGCATTGGTCGCATTGGTTGATGATCTCTGGAGGGCTCGGGACAGGGGTTGCTCCTCTGTCCTGGTCCTATTAAATCTCTCAGCGGCTTTTGATACCATCGATATCATGCTGCGACGATTGGAGCCACTGGGTGAGGTCATCCGTGGATTTGGGGTGCGATGCCATCTGTACGCTGATGACACTCAGCTGTACATCTCTATCCCAAACCACCCCAACGATGCCCTTGAAGTGATGTCCCAGTGTCTGGAGGCAATGCGGGTCTGGATGGGGAGGAACAGGCTTCGACTCAACCCTTCCAAGACTGAGTGGCTGTGGATGCCAGCATCCCAATATAGCCAGCTGGCGCCATCGCTGGCTATTGACCCCCACAGAGGGGGCTCGCAACTTGGGCGTCCTCCTGGACACACGGCTGTCTTTAGAAGAGCATATGACGGCCGTGTCCAGGGGGGCTTTTTATCAGGTTCGCCTGATACGCCAGTTGCGCCCCTTTCTGAGTCGGGATTCCTTATGCACAGTCACTCATGCTCTCGTCACTTCTCACCTGGACTACGCTAACACTCTACATGGGGCTCCCCTTGAGGAGCACCTGGAGGCTCCAACTGGTCCAGAATGCGGCCGCACGGGTGATCACAGGAGTGACATGGCGCTCCCATATAACACCTCTCCTGCTCAAGCTGCACTGGCTCCCGGTGGTCTTCCGGGTGTGCTTCAAGATGTTGGTTCTCACCTTTAAATCGCTCCATGGCTTAGGGCCAGGGTATTTATGAGACTGCCTGCTGCTACCGATAACCTCCCACCGGCCAATATGCTCTCACAGAGAGGGCCTCCTCAGGGTGCCGTCGGTCAAGCAATGTCGGCTGGCGGCCCCCAGGGGGAGAGCCTTCTTTGTGGGAGCACCCACCCTCTGGAACGAGCTACCTCCCGGAATACGGCTGATTCCGGATCTCCACACTTTCCGTAAGGCCGGCAAGCCGGCCTGGCCTGAATAGGTTTTAATTTATTTTTAATTATTTTAACTTTTATATTGTATGTTATTTTAATTCTCGGCTGTTCACTGCCCTGAGTCCCTTCGGGGAGAAGGGCGGGTTATAAATTTAATTAATTAATAAATAAATAAATAAAATAAAATCTGCATTCTGACTTAAAGGGAGGGGTCTCTACCACTTTAATCCTACTGCCTTGCCTAAGGGTATTCAGATCTTGCTTTAACTGGATGGCTGTCACTTCTGCTTAATAAAAGAAATCCTTTTGAACAACCACATTTCAAGAGTTCTCACTTTCTTAAGTTAGAAGAAGAGGCGATCCTTACACCTATGGTCACTATCTATGGTCATCCCTAGCTTCAAAAAAGGGAGACCCCAGCCTAGTTGAAAATTACAGACCAATCTCTTTATGCTGCCTCACCTGCAAAGTCATGGAATCAATCATTAACCAATCCATTACCCTCCACCTAGAAACAAACAACCTAATATCTAATAAACAATCTTGTTTCAGAAAAAAATTATCCTGTAATCTACAACTTCTACACTGCAAAAACATATGGATCAGGGCAAAGCAATTGACACAATTTATATAGATTTCTGTAAAGCCTTTGATTCAGTGGTACATGAGAAACTACTTCTAAAACTAAAATCCTATGGCATCTCCAGACACCTACATAATTGGATAGTGACGTTCCTGTCAAACAGACAAGAAGTGGTGGAAATATCAAATCCTATCAAATCCTGCACCTGTTAATAGCGGTATCCCCCAAGGCAGCGTTCTAGGACCAACACTCTTCATACTATATACATTAAAGACCTTTGCGATCATATTATAAGCAACTGCGTTCTCTTTGCTGATGATGTAAAACTATTTAACACCAGCAAAAATGCTGCTACCCTTGCTCTTTTCTGTGCAAGCACAGAAGCTTCTGCGTATGTGCAGAAGAGTTTTTATGACATCAGGGTCGGTGGCGGAGCCGGTTTTACTACTGGTTCTATAGAACCGGTGCGAACCAGGGGCAGCTCACCACTGAACTGCATCTACATGGAGGGAAGCATGCAGTCAGGTAGCCCAAGGTTCAGTCTTAGGCCCAGTACTCTTCAATATCTTCATAAATGCTCTAGATGAGAGGATAGAAGAGGAACTCATCAAATTTGCAGAAGACACCAAGCTGGGGGGGGGGGGGGGGGATTGGTAATACTTTGGAAGACAGGATCCAAAAGGACCTTGAAAGATTTGAACATTGAGCCCTATCCAACAAGGTAAATTTCAGGGTACAAAAAGTAAAGTCCTACACATAGGCAAGAAAAACCAACTGCACAGATATAGAATAGGTGGTACCCAGCTCAACAGTATCAACTGTGAGATGGATCTAAGTGTCCTAGTAGAGCACCACTGAAGGTGAGCCAATTGTGTACTGCAGCTCCCCAAAAAAGCTAATGCAGTTCTCTGAATCAACAGAGGGATAGTTTCGAGATCATGTGAAATTATAGTAGTTTTATGAGACCACATTTTGAATACTACATCCAATTCTGGTCACCACAATACAAACAAAGATGTTGAAACCTTAGAAAGGGTGCAGAGAAGAGCAACAAAAAGGATAAAGGGTCTGGAGGCTCAACCATTTGATTGAGAAAACGAGGTATGTCTAGTCTAGCAAGGAGAAGACATAGGGCTGATAATGATAGCAGTCTTTCAGTACTTGAGGCGCTGTTACAGAGAAGAATGAGTCAACCTATTCTCCAAAGCACCAGGGCAGGACAAAATGTAATGGGTGGAAGAAGCTGTAAGTGCTCTACCACTGGAGGTTTTCAAGAAGAGAATGAAGAGACATTTGTCCAGAATTATATAGAGTCTCCTGCTATGGGCAGGGGGGTTGGACTAGAAGACTTCTAAAGTCCCTTCCAACCTTATTATACAATGTTCTGTGTCATGGCTTCTCCAATTTGGAAGTTGGGACCTCCTAGTCTCAGTTTCCCCTTCCATGTATTTGATCATTCTGGTGCCCCAGAAGGACCTTGCCAGAACCTATCCCCTCAGTTTCATTTGGTCTTTCCCTGCCCGCTCCCCAGATAAGATGTTTTTCCCCAAAAAATTGTTGGAGAAATATTTTTACTTGACTGAAGTAAAAGGTTATAATGAGGTACCAGACTAGAACAACTGGGAAACCATGAGTTCTACTTCTGATTTAGATGTGAAACCGGTTGTGATTTAAACAATTTATTTGTCAAATTTATATGGCCACCCATTTCACAAAAAAGCATCTCTGGGCAGCATACGATAAGATTAGAATAAAATCAATATATAAAACTAATATTTGTAAAAACAAACAAACAAATAAACAAAGTGTGTATAGACAATGAAGAAAGGTCTGTATTTGATTTCACTGTACTCACACGGACCACTTCCATAGAAAGTTATGAAGAGGAAGATGAGGGTGATGCTGCTGTAGGAAATCCAGGGAGACTGATCCTAAAAGGGAGGAACAAGAGCAGGTGGGATTAAAATGAGGGCACACCACCAGCAAAGCAAAGTTTAGACCAGACATTGTCCCCTCCTATATGATATCTTTTGCAGCCTGTGTGTGGAGGATACTGTGGAATAGGAAACCCAAATTATTCAGCTTACAATTTATTTAGCTGCTGCTGTGATAGTGGTTCTAGCAACAGAAAATCTTAATAACTCCTATGGAGTATTACCCCTGGATGTCTCTGAATTAGCAGAATGTCAGCTGTTCATCTTCACTTTCTTTGAAGCTCTCTAGCAACTTCCATAATCAAGGGGGAGGAAGGAAGGAAAGTATGCTGTAGGTGTGAAAGAATGCTATGGGAAATTGGGGAGTGTGGACATTAACAGGAACCAGAGGTACCAAACTGAGCCACCTGGTGAGCTTCAAGGACATCAGTCCCGGGAAAGGAATTTACACTGGCGCCTGAAGTTCCCAAAACATCAGAACAAGACCTGATTGGACTGCTCTCCCAGGGGGGTTTATTGGAGATTGCTTTCAATATATGATTTTTACATGGGTTTTCTTCAGAGCTTGCCTTAGCCACGCTGCACTCAGCATCTCTAGTAAAAGTATCTTTTCTCTAAAACCTATGGGGTCAAGGGTTATTCTTTCCTAGGGAGTAGCTGGGGCAACTCTGACACAGACCTCCATCTCTCCATCAGAATCATCTAATTCTTTTCAGGGCAACCAACTTGAAATGCTATGCGAAATGCTGTGGATGTAGATTTCATCTACACAATGCTGTGCTGTAGATTTCAGCAAGGCAAATTATAAAGCAGACCACAACCTACTTCTTGGTAAGCTAGATAAATGTGGGATAGACAACATCACCATCAGATGGATTTGTAACTGGCGGACAAACTGTGTTCAACAAGTAATCCTTTAATGGTACTACATCTACATGGAAAGAAGTTAAACAGTGGAGTACCGGAAGGTTGTGTCTTAGGAATAGCCAACACCCCAGAAAATAAATTCAGGATCCAAAAAGATCTTGACAGACTTGAACAATGGACCAACATGAAATTTAATGTGGAGAAAAGCAAGGTTTTACACCTGGGCATAAAAACCAAAGGTACAAGTACATTGTCAGGGTTCCAAGGAACACCCCCAATGAAATAAAACTCCGGCCTGAGGTGTTCCTCAAAGTTCCAATTTATTAGAGATGTCATATTGGCACATCTGGGAAAACCCGAATCTGAAAGCTTCCAGGTTTTCCAGCTAACAGTTCACAGCCCTGCCCCACACCCACAAGTTCATCGTATAGTCCAATCAGCTCTTCACATTCAACTGGATACAATCTCCAGGCAGTCTCCAGCAGATGCAGGCAAAAATGTCCTCGAATACAGAATGTTGTTATGACTAACCTTCTACCGGTCCAACAAAAAACCCCTCCCAATTTCCCAATGTTAATGCTGGATGGATCTAACCCAATAACTCACAGGAGACAATGGTATCTCTTCATTGATTCTTTATTCTAGGCCTGGAGTCCTCCTAGGCCCAATTCAGGGTAAAGGTCACTGACCTCTGTCTTGTCTTTGCAGGCACACATCTGGAACTGCTGGATGCCCACGTGTAGGACCCTTTTATACACCAGGGGAGGAGTCTGAGGTAAGGGGGTATGATGGGATATGGGGAGGTGCCAGCCCCTGCCTGGGAGAATTAGACATTTACCCTGACACCCAAGCTAAAATATGTGGCACTTAGGAAGTAAAAAGGAAAACTCTTCCAAAACTGACAGACAGATTAGGCAAAACCTGGCTCAAAAACAGTAACTGTGAGAGGGACCTTGGAGTCTTAGTGGACGATCATTTAAATCTGAATCAGTTGAGTACAGTAGCAGCCAAAAAAGCTAATACAATCCGTGGTTGTATAAACAGAAGCATAGAATCAAAATAATGTGAAGTATTAATAAAGCTTTATAAAGCCTTAGTAAGACCACACCTGGAATACTGCATCCAGTTTTGCATTACAAAAAGATTACCAAAAAGATGTTGAGATTTTGGAAAAAGTGCAAAGAAGAGCAACTAAGATGATTAAAGGCCTGGAGACTAAAACATATGAAGAACGGATGCAGGATTTGGGTTTGGCTAGTCTAGAGAAAAGAAGGACTAAGGGTGACATGATACCAATATTCCAGTATTCGACTACGACAGTACTTTAGGCCTTGGCTCTCTGCATCAGTTCCATGGCAAAATGCTTTGGAAACGGAGAGGCCTTCCCTCCATTTGCAAAGCCTTTTGCTCTGTTCATAGAGAACAGAGGCCTAAAATACTTTCCATGCTGAGACTAGAAGCTTCTGGGGGCTGATCACAGCCCTAGAAGCTTCCAGTCTCAATGCAAAAAGCATTTGCAAGCTGATGGGAGTCTTGAAGCAATGAGATTTCGTTGGCCCAAAGTCTTGTCGGCTTGCAAATACTTTTCACGCCAAGACTGAAAGCAGGCAAAGAAAGCACAGCAGAGAGGTTGAAGAGGAGACATCTTCACAAGGTAAGTAATCACCTACTTAGTATTAAATTAGAAGAACAAGTAAAAGAAACAATGATAACTTGGGCAAAAAATTTTGGATATTCAACTGAGTTAGATAAATGGCAGCAGCTTTGGGAAAGGAATTATAAATTAACGATGTCCACAGCATATAAGGAGAATCAATATAAAATATTTTACAGATGGCACATGTCACCTGAAAAATTGGCAAAAATGTTTAAAGATAAATCAGCTAAATGTTGGAAATGCTAGCAGACACCAGGATCGTATTATCATATGTGGTGGACGTGTCCAGAAGCGAGAAATTATTGGATTAAAATTAAAACATGGTTAGAAGAAATGATACAACAACATATGGATTTAAAACCTGAACTGTTCCTATTGGGTATCTTACCAGAAAAATTTAATAAAGAAAATACATATTTGATTAAACATGTTATAACTGCAGCAAGGATAGTATTTGCACAAAGATGGAAAGCAGAAAAAATCCCTACAGAGGGAGAAGTAATTAAGAAAATATTGGATTGTGCAGAAATAAATAGATTGACTTTGATAATTAAACAAAGAGAAGAATCGGAATATTTTAAGGTATGGGGTCACTTTTATCATTGGCTAGAGAAGAGATATATATAGGGTAATGTTGTAATGAAATAAGTGAAGAAGAAAGAAGAGAAAGAAGATAGATAAATGTATTAATAGTAAAGCAAGAAATGTGGGAGAAATGTTATAATAAATGAAATGATAATATTAACATATGATAAATAGTGGAGGAGTAGGAAAAAGACACAAAAGATGTACTCAGATTATACACTGATTGATTGATTATGTATTGTATATTTGTGTTGTGGCCCATCAGCGGCCTGTGCAGCTAGTAGCTGATTCCGACAGCAAGGAGGCTGGTGTGGTGATGCACTAGCAGCCTGTGCAGCTGGTACTCAAGTCAGACAATGAGGAGGCTGGAGAAGATGTGGTGCCAGAGGTGGAGATTCAGCCAGGGCCTTCAGAACCTCCAGAAGCTCCCATAAGTGAAGAGGAAGAAGAGGAGGAGCCTCTTCTCGATGCACGAGCGCGCAGAGCTATTAAAAGGAAGGAGTGGCTCCTCAGGAGGAGGTCTCCTCGAATATAAGGCTTGGGGCTAATTGGCCACCTCCCCTTAAGGAAGAACGACGACTGATGCAATTTGCAGGAAACAACTTCATTCATATTCCTTCACGACTTGATTCCAGAAACATTTGATTGGCTCTTGCTTCTCTCTTGTCAGTTTTCCTGCAAATTGCTTCTGGGCATTCTGCCAACCACAGTAAGATTACGGTTATCTGAAATACTGTGCCTCAGAATTGAGTTATTATTCTTTGGATTCTTGTTGGCTGTTAATGAAATTAAATTAACAGCCCTTGTTCAGAAAAGACTGGTTTAAACTGTACTTGTGTTCGAACAACTACTAAGAAAGCTCATTAATAGTCCTTAATTAGTAAACTAAGGTTTGTATGGACTTTGTGTATGCTGCATTCTTTGGGGTCCATAGCTGGGGCAGAACAGTTTGTTTTTAAAATAAAAAACTTTTATAAAAAAAACAAGGTAAGTGACCCAGTATGGCAGGATGGGGGGGGGAGCAATTGTGGGGACCCCACAGGATGGAGCATGAGTTATCTCAGTGGGTCAGGGGAGGCCTTGGGTGCTCTGAAGCAGGTGGCCTGTTCCATCGCTAAGCCGCCCCCCCCCCCCAATGGCCTTCCTCACACTGAGATACCTCGTGTATTTAACAATCTGTGCATTCTGTTAGCAGGGAGTAATCACGTTCATTTGACATGATTCACTCCAACGAATCCTCAGATTATGAATGTAATTGGCAGGCTCCATTATTCTTAATTCAAGGATTACCTTTATTCATACCGCTTTATAAAACTTTAGTAAGGCCAGACCTGGAATGCTGCATCCAGTTTTGGTCACCACATTAGAAGAAAGATGTTGAGATTTTGGAAAAAGTGCAGAAAAGAGCAACTAAGATGATTAAAGGCCCGGAGACTAAAACATATGAAGAATGGTTGGTTGCAGGAGTTGGGTATGGCTAGTCTACAGAAAAGAGGTGACATAATAGCCATGTTCCAATATTTGACAGGCTGCCACAAACTTCCTAACAATGAGAACAATTAACCAGTGGAACAGCTTTCCTTCAGAAGTTGTGGGTGCTTCATCACTGGAGGTTTTTAAGACCAGTCCAGTCACACAAGTATAGGATCTCTTGGTTGACCAGTGGGTTGGACTAGAAGGCCTCCAAGATCCCTTCTGGCTCTATCCTGAATGAGTTTGAATTTTGGTGAAACCTTTGGTAAAAAGCACAAACTTTTTTTTTAACCTCATCTTTTAAATTGTTAGTGGACTTTTATTTTGCTTTTCCATCAATCTGATAATCAGCAGATGACAAGACAAAGACTGTACACAGAGACACACAAACACATGCATGAACACACATATGCACACACATATAAAACAGCATTAGTATAATTAAAATTTAGATAAAAATTAGATAAAAATGAAACTATTCATTTCTTCATTTGTTAAAGAACAGCTAAAGAAACTTAAGTAAAAACCTTTGTGACAGTTTGTGGCAAGTGGAACAATAAACAGAAGTCTTCTAATAAGATAATACTATGCTTAGAGAAAGGTGAATCAAAAAGAAAGAATTGTCCAAAAGGTGTTGATCCACAGAGCCAGAATTAGCCAGGTGGGACATGCTTACCTGGAGAGACAGAGTGAGGACGAGGAGGGCCAATGTGAAGGCCATCATCCCAAACCCGCCCCACAGCAGAACTCTCCGGCCCAGGCGGTCAATGATGCAGCTCTGAGGGCAAAAGAGATGGTCACTCCAAACAGAAGCTCACCCCAAAGAACCTTGCCACATGTGCAGAAGGAGGTGAGTGAGCCTAGCCTGACTTTGTTGCCACCTCCTGCCTTGACTTGTGACTGAAAGACATCTGTCTGGAGGAGCAGATGCCAACCCACCAGGGCCTCGATCCAGCTGCTGCCACCTGACTTTTCTCTTGGGAGGCTGTTTGCCTGACCCTTTCTCTTTGCAGCTGATTATGCAAACTCAGCAAGCAACTCATCTGTACTTACGCACAGGACCACAGAGGCAAATTCGCAGAGACCAATGCCCAGAGTGACATAAGGGATGAGTGGCTCTTCAAGCCTGGCAGTGCGGAAGACTTCAAAAGCATAGAAGTATATCTGGAAGGCAGAGCAAGGGGGATCATGGACTGCAGGTTTTCAAGATGAAGGGTTTTTGTATATGTAGTGGACAAGAGACACAGACTTTCAAGCTCCATTGTTGCATTTTGTGCTTGTTTTTAGCTTTTTTTTCCCCAATGTGTTATTTTAATGTGTTATTTATAAATTGCCTTTGCAACAAGAGGCTACCCATTGTCATTGTTATCATCAAGTCTTCCCTTTAGGGTTGCAGTTATCTCATGTTGCTGAATGGCAAAGCTTTTCCTCAAGGCTGGTTTTCCTTTTCCTTTTGCCAAACTGTTCATTACAATATAAAAGTTGAACATACCTGAAGTTAGACACTCACAGCCTACAAGCTTCCCTATCAAAGCTCTAGAAAATCAACTTGTATCCCGAGAAGTCCAAATTAAGTCCTGTCCTCAAGATTCTGAGGCATCTTGGCGGAATTGCCAAGCAGATGACACCAGGCTGTAGGACTATTTCCAATCTTAAAACAACCCACTGAAAAGAATTAGTTTCAACCAGCCCATCTCTTGATATAAGCACCTATTGGGTGGTGGGCAAAGTCTGGGTTATTACTCCCTAATTGTAACCCTAATCCGGCAGCATCAATGGTGCCTTTATCAACTTTGATATGGAGACACAAAAATGGTAATGCCAAAGAATATATGTACTTTTCTGAAAGTCACAGAACCTTCTCAATAATAGATATACTTTGAGAGCTGTATGCAACAAAATTTCATATCAATGTATGCTGACTACATTTAAAGTGACAATAAAGTTATTCTAAATCTAAGTCTACTTTGGATTTCTCAGAAGCGCACTATGGGCGCCAATAAAATGGAGATATTACGAAAATCTTTTTCAGATCATAACCAGTGGTGGGATTCAAGTAATTTAACAACCGGTTCTCTGCCCTAATGATTTCTTCCAACAACCAGTTTGCCAAACTGTTCAGAAAGTTAACAACCAGTTCTCCCGAAGTGGTGCAAACTGGCTGAATCCCACCACTGATCATAACCCAGTGACTTTAATATGTAAGAGGCAGGGTAGAACTTGTAGATGAAGGCTAAAAAAGGAATTAATAATTAAGGACTAAAAAGAAGCTGAAATAATATTTTGAGATTAATTTAAATAAAAGCACGGAAATAAGGACACTGTGAGACACAAGTAAGTTTAGGAGAGGACAATTTGTACTGCACAATGGTAAATTGAAAAGACAAAGAAAAGGCATTTAAAGGAAATAAAAATAAAAGAGGAGGAATCAAACAGGCATCCAGAAAGAAAAAAATCTCACCAAAAAAATTAAACTTCCACAAACAAAAGAATTTGATAAGCAAATAACTGAAATCTTTTTTAAAAATGAAAAACAGGATAGAAGAATATTTATTTTGGAAGAAGAAGTTAGGAAGTCCAACATTGTTATAAGAGGCATAGTGTAAGAAAAAGTGGACAATGTTAAACAACGTGTTTTGAAATGGCTTAATGAACTTGGATTGGATAAAAATTTTACAACTACAGATTTGATAAGTGTTTATCGAATTGGATTTAGAAGACAACGTGAAATAATAAGATGTTTTGGTAAGATTTGCAAGTGTTAATGATAAATTACAAGTAATGGCAAAAATTAGAGAAAATGGTGATGCTGTGCTGAAGATTGAGGGAAAACAGGTCCAAGTCTTTCAAGATATCTCAAGAGAGGAAAGATCGTGGAGATATTATCTGAAACCAATTACTAAAATATTAAGAGATAGAGGTATTAAGTATAATTGGAGACCACCACAGCGAATGAAATTTTTCTATAAAAATAGAATGCATATATTCACAATAGAAACGGATGTGGTCCAATACTTCTATGAGCTTGGCTTGTTGGAAAAAGAGGAAGAACAAAGTGAATTAAGATCACAATTACTCAAAATGGGTGGAATTGAAATATATACATCAACACCAGAGGAAGAAAGAGGGGCGGTCGGAGGTTTAGGTCCAAAACCAAAGAGGAAAAGAAAACCAACGAAAGATATTTCTCCATCTTTAGCGGAGGTAAAGAAGAAGGTACAGAAGAAAAGTCAACATCTTACTGGTGAAGGAGTGGAAAGGATGATTACATTGGATTCTGAACATAAAAGGGAAGATGAGCCCGAGTGCGGGGATGAAGAACCTGTAGTTGTTCAATTGAAACCAGAATTATGCCAATGAAGAGACGACCCAGCTGATGGACGGGGTCCCCTCTCCCCCACTCTTGGAAACGAGGCGTGTCTTAATGAAGACGGTGGGGGATGAAGATTTTATGTGGTTGTGTGTCATGTTAGTTTTTGTTTTATGTTGTTTGTATGTTTTATATTATTATTATTTTTATTATTTTTTCTATGTTATGTGTTGTCTATATATATTTGTTTGGGTTTTGGGTCACGGAAAGGAAAAAGGGCATAGTTAAAATTAAAAATATTAATGGGGATAATTAAGGTAATGACTTGGAATGTTAAAGGTACTGGGAATCAGATTAAGAGAAGACGTTTAGAATTTAAGATTAAAAGAGATTCTCCTGACATACTTTTTATGCAAGAAACTCATCAGAAATCTGAAGATATAAACAGGATGTATTTAAAAGGGATGCAGGTTTATGAAAAAGCTTTTGGGTCCTCAAAATCTAGAGGTGTTGCAACATTAATATCAAATAGAGTCCAATTTGAAAAAAACAAAGTAATAGCAGATATTGATGGACGATATTTGATAATAACAGGATGTATTAACGAGGAAAAAATAACAGTTAATTTATACGCACCAAATGTGAATCAAAAAGATTTTTTGAATAAGATTACCGATTTGTTGCAAACTGAAAGGGTAGGGAAAGTAATTATTGCTGGTGATTTTAATTTAATTAGAAACCAGATGGATAGTACCAATCCTACCCGATATGGTGGAATAAGAAAAATGGGGATACTTGATAATTGGATGTTGCAAAATGGTGTAGTAGATGTTTGGAGGGAGATTAAAGGTAACGAAAGAATGTATACTTTTCACTCAAAGGTATTTAATTCATATTCAAGAATTGACTATATTTTTGTATCCAAGAATCTGATGGATAACGTGGACAATATGGATGTTGGAATATTTAAAGACTCTGACCACGCAGAATTGTTATTAGAATTAGATATGTTTTTGGAGAAAAAAGAAAATTGTTGGAGATATGATGAAAAATTATATAAAAATGAGGAAGATAAGAATCATATTCTTAGGAAATGGGAAGAAAATTGGGAATGGAATGATAATGGGGAAGTTAATTATGGAACAGTTTGGGACACAATGAAAGCAATTTTTAGAGGAGAAAGTATTAAATTATCAAGTAGGAAGTATAAGAATTATAAAGTAAAAATAGAGGAAAAGAAGAAATTGATAAAAGAACTGGAAAATAGATTTCTAGAGACTAAGGATAGGAAATTATGGGAGGAACTTAAAAAATTGAAAAATAAACAAATAGCGGAAAATACAGAAATAGTTAAAAAAAATTAAGCTATTTAAAAAGAGAATTTTTTGAATATGGTAATAAAAATTCAAAATTATTAGCAAGAATGGTGAAAGATAAAAAAGAAAAAAGAGAAATAGGTGTCCTAATAGATGAAAAAGGTAAGAGATGTTATAAAAAATTAGAGAAATGTGAAATTGTTAAAAAGTTTTTTCAAGAATTATATCTTAAAAAAGAAATTGATAATTGTAAATTAAAAAATTTCTTAGAAAAATATGGTCAGAAGAAAATTGATAATAAATATAAAGAAAAAATGGAAAAGGATATTACCTTTGAGGAAATTAAAGATGTGATTCAGAAGCTAAAACTTGGAAAATCTCCAGGTGAGGATGGGTTACCAGCAGAATTTTATAAAGAGTTTAAAGAAATTTTGATCCCAAAATTACAGATATTGTATAATAAGATATTACATGGAGATGATATTCCCATGTCCTGGAATAGAACAATTATATCCTTAATCCCGAAACCAGGTAAAGATCTAGAAAAAATTGAATCCTATCGGCCCATTTCCTTGATTAACCAAGATGCTAAGATATTTACTGCAATTGTAGCAAATAGATTGAATAATTTTATAGATAAATATATAAACCATAATCAAGTCGGTTTTGTTAAAGGGCGTTATATGTGTGATTTAGTTAGAAGAGTATTAAATGTTATTGATATTGCTGAGAATAATGGTGATAAGATAGGTATTCTTGCCTTGGATATTTTTAAAGCTTTTGATTCTATACAATGGGATACTATAAAAGAAATGATTTCTGCATTAGGATTTGGTAATAAATTTATTCATATTATTTCCAAATTGTACCAGAGGGGTACGGCAAGAGTGAAGGTAAATGGTATATTTACACAAGATATAAATTTGGAAGCAGGGACAAGACACGGTTGTCCTCTGTCTCCGACCCTATTTTTATTAGCAATGGAAATTTTAACAACTTTGATTGAAGAGGATTCAGAATTAATAGGTTACAAAGGCGTCAAAGTTAATTTATATGCAGATGACACTCTTGTCATTTTAAATAATATTACAAATGATATAAAAAGAGTTCAAACACATTTGGAAGAATTTGAAGATATGACTGGTTTGAAAGTAAATTGGGCAAAATCAGAATTATTAATGGAAATTGATAGGGAAAATAAATTAGAAAAATTACAAAATCAATTTGGAATTAGGATAAAGGATAATTTAAGATATTTAGGTATTATACTTTCACTTAAAATTAAAAATTTAAAGAAACTAAATTATGACATAGTAACAAAAGAAATTGAAGAGAAAATTGGGAAATATAAAAAACTCAAGTTATCTTGGTTTGGTAGAGTAGCTTTATGTAAAATGATGTTACTTCCTAAATTTAACTTTTTATTCGAGATGCTTCCAATTTTTTTAACCGAGAAGGACATTGAAGTATATCAAAAAAAATTAGATAAATTTTGTAATGGGGATAAAAAACCAAGACTGATTAAGAAAATGTGGTATCAGAACCAAAAACAAGGTGGTTTAGGAATTCCAAAATTATTAAACTATTATAGAGCATTTAATATAAAAACAGTAGTAAAAATTTTAAAAGGAGATGTTAAACTTTGGGGTAATTTGGAAATGAAGGAAATAAAGAAGTTTGATTACAAATGGTTTTTGGAAAATTTTAAAGGTAAGGTTAAAATTTGCAATTATTGGTTAAATAGTTTGACTAAAAATTGGGACAGAGTAGCAAAAAAATTAATACCAGATGCATTGTATTTAGGTAAACTGAAAGAGAATTGCCCAATGAAATTAAATAGTAACAGAGAGAGGATTATAATAGAAGAGAAAGTGGAAACAATTACTGAATGGTTGAAATTTATAGAAAATGAAATGAGGAAAGAGAAAATTTATGGAAAATTAAACATTAATTGGTTTGAAAGAATTCAAATGAATAAATGGAATAGGAAATGCAAAGAAAGAAACGATGAGAGCAGAAAGGAAACGGAATTTGAAAATTTGACATCTCAAATAATAAAAGATGAAATTGGGCCAAAGGGATTAGTTAGTAAAATTTATAAAATTATTAACTCTGATAATAATTCACAAAGGGTAATGAAAGAGAATTGGGTAAAAGAACTGGGCATTGAAATTTCTGATCAAAATTGGAATATGAATTGGGTTAGCAGAATAATGAGGACATTATCAATAAGGATTAAAGAACATAATTATAAAGTTATTTGGAAGTGGTATTTGACCCCAATAAGACTTTTTCAAATGGATAATAAAGTGGATAAAATGTGTTGGAGATGTAAAGTGGAACTCGGGACATATGCTCATATGTGGTGTAAATGTAATGGGGTTGAACTTTTTTGGTCTAGGATAGAAAATGAAATATTTGAAATAATTAAGAAGAGGGTCAAATTGAAATTGGAAACCATATTATTATTAATATTGAATGAAACAACATTAACAACTGGAGAAAGAGAATTGGTGAGGATTTTGATTATAATGGGGAGAATTATAATTGCTAGATATTGGAAATTAAATGTTGACTTAAAATTAGAAGAATGGTACAATGAAACATGGAAATTTGCATTAAATGATAAATTGACTTGTGATATTAAAATTAGAAGTGGTATATATAAAGAAAATGTTTTTTGGAACACTTGGCAACCATTTGTGGACTTTGCACTTGGGAGATTGGATGAATCGGCATCAGTACCTTATCAAAGAGATTTCTGGAAGAATTGAAGACTTCAAGTTCCTAAAACTTCCTTTCCGTTTGTATAGCACGTTGGGGGGAAATTTTTTTTTTTTCTTTCCTTACTATTGATTTTTTGTATTGATTTTTTTTTCCTTTTTGTTATTCTTTAACAATAAAAATATAATAAAAAACGTAAAAAAAAAAAATTAAACTTCCACAAATTTTCCATGTTAATAATTAAAGAAATGGAAATAAAAATGATATTTGCTAAACAGAAAGATTTTGAAATAGCAAATAAGCTGGGAAAATGGCTTATAAACTGAAAAAAGTGAAAAGAAAATGATATTAAAATTGCAAAATGGAAATGCTATGGTAATTGATAATGTAAATTATGCAAACAAGGGGCTCGGCAGTTAAAGATGCTGAGCTCATCAGCTAGAAAGCTGACAACCTGTGTTCAAGACCTGAGCACTGCATTGGGGGGGGGGCTGTTCTTGCCCCACCTAGTAATTGAAAGCATGCAAATATGAGTCAATAAATCAGTACCACTTCAGTGGGAAGGAAAAAGCGTTCTGTGTGCCTCAATGCATAGTCATGCTGGCCCCATGACGCCAGAAGAGTATTCAGACAACACTGGCTCCCTCAGCTAAGAAATGGATATGAGCAGCT
Organism: Arizona elegans; assembly: GCA_022577455.1. Classification (NCBI taxonomy): domain Eukaryota; kingdom Metazoa; phylum Chordata; class Lepidosauria; order Squamata; family Colubridae; genus Arizona; species Arizona elegans. The sequence continues at coordinate 2,894,970 of JAKOOJ010000026.1, forward strand.
TCTTCTAGAGCTGGAAACAATTGGACAGGGGAAACCTTTACCAATCTGATGTATAATACTGATGTTATGAAGGAGAAGAAATTCCTCTGGCAAAAATAAATATTTAAAGAAACAAAATTTACCAACGTGAATGAATAAACAGCTGATGAATGGACCTAGAATAATAAGAATAATAAGGGAAATGTATGAGAAAAGGCTGGCCCAGAAGAATTACCAGCCTCCTATTATAAATATTTTGAAGACTAACTATTACAATTTATTTGAAAAGATGATGAAATTAATTCTGGATAGAGGACGGATCCAGAAAGTTGGACAGATGCAAATAGAGCACTAATTCTTAAAGAAGGCCAAAACCTGACCTTATTACCATCTTTATTGACGAACTAGACAGCCCATGCATCTTTAGGTCATTGTTTAGAGGCAAAGATTAAATACCATTATTTAAAAAGTTAGGTAAAAAACTAATTTGAAAAGGAGGTGTGAAAATATGTTGATCGGAAATGAGTTTTGGGGGTCCTTGGGAAGAAATGGAAATACAAGAAAATTAGTAACTGTCCCTGGTCCTGCTGAATGCCTTGGGGTTTAAAAAAAAAAAAAACAGGCTAGAAGGTCTGGGCCAAATCGCATAATTCCTCTCTTCTTCCTTCTTAGAACCACTTGCCTATGTATGGAGCACCAAGAGGAAGGCATAGTCCTGTTGGCCTTGTCTACAAATAGTAACATCAAAAAAGGGAAGGAAAGGTCATTTCTTAACTGTTTCCGAATAGTATTCTACTCAACTGCACTCAGGCCACAGAGCTGCAAACTCGCAACCAGCAGAATGGCGATAAGCAATGGCCATCGCAAGCTGGGCTGTCTCACCACTTCCCAGATACTCAAGTTCTTGGAGCCTGCAATGGCCATCTCTTTCAATGCCTCCTCGATTTCCGTTTGCTGATGCCTTTCACCCCAGAGGTCTTTCATTGCTTTGGGGAGAAGGGAGAGAAAAACAATTCAAATATTCATCCCCCCCAAAAAAATCACATTTAGCTGATTCAACAAGATAAATTTCTATAGGGTTAAATGTGTCATCAGTTTGAAATCACTGTGCAGCTATAAGAGACCCAAGTTCAGCTCCCTGTGAATTTCTTTGATCTTATCTAGCACCAATTTGGCTTGACGGTTAATAGATCAGGGTTTTTTTATAGGTAGCTAAATAAACTCTTAGTCCTTTGAACCCAACTCCTGATTCTGGTTTCCTGTGCCTAATGTTTTTAGAGAGAATTGGAACTGACTTTTGAAATAGCATTATTTTAGATCATTCGCATTTTTTTTTTTAAAAAAAGCACATTTTATATGCTGTTATATTTGTGGAGATTCTGAATACCTACAGTATTAATCAGATTTTTTAAAAACACCTCAAAACCATGATAACATTTTAAAGAAAATTTCCTTGTACTTTTTTGTAACTATACATCATCTGGCAAGTAGAGCTCCATATTTAATACTGTGCCAAAATGGGCCTTAGGTTATTCATGGTTTCCAGCGGATTCAATTGCTTATCTTAAGCAATTTGGCAGGCCCTAGATGGGGAGGTCCCAAAAAACTAGAGGAAAACAAATATCACTTCAATTTTCAAAAGGAGTAGAGAAAACTAACCCTAACACACCCCCACCCCCATCCCCGGAGGGTGGGATGATTCAGTCTCTTAATTTGACTTTCTGGGCTGCAGTTCTTGCTCTGCTGAGGCACCACAGACACTTAACCCTGGTCTCCATTTTCATTTGCAGAGCCCTGTTGCTCCAAACATTGGGGCATTTTCAATACTAAAACTTGTTACAAAAATACAACACTTTTATACTTTCTATTTTAGCCAGGGTATAAGAGGGGCAAACAGGAATTGCTTTGCAGCCCCCTCTCTTCTGAATCACTGGCATCCATTGCCATCAATGGGGATTTTTCTCTTTCCTGAAAAGCATTTCTGACAAACATTTTCAAGTTTCCTCCTTAAAAACATATTCAAGTTTGAGAATAAAATTAAGAGAGATGCTGCTCATAAACTGCAGCTTTCCCCACAGGAAAAGCAAGTTAGCAATTTGCCTAATCACCATAATTTCTGGCCTTGGCATCATCAAAATCCCAATTTCTTCCCTCTCTCTTCATGGAATTTAGTCATAGGTCCCTCATAACCCTTTTGTGTCCCTTTAAAGCAATTCCTGTTTCTCTGAGTCCATCTTGTGCCAGAACTGAAGCCAAGGTGTTAGCAATGCAGAATAAAATGGAACTGTTTACTTTACTCTTTGGATGCAATCTACAATTCTATTTGACTTTTTTACAGCATGATCACAGTGATGATTCTTAATAACTTTAATCAAAAACTGTTAATTGTATTCCACAATATTTTTATTGACATTATTACCAAACCAGACATGCCCAAAGTCTGTGTATCTGATTTTTGTTTCCTAAATAAAACCTATTGGTGTCTTCTTGGTTTCATGGAAGTTTTGTTGATTTCCATGATTTAAGTTCAAGACAATGTATTGATAGTACAGTAATAAGCAGTTGAAGTCAGAAGAAAGCTGTTAGGATATGATGTAAGTCTAACAAGTTGTCCAGGCAATATATGTGTTCTCAGCGAGGGAGAGGCCAGTGGTTATACGTGGGTAATACCACTGCAATCCAATCAGATCGAGTCTGTCAGTTGAAAACTGCTCCTCCTTCTGCTGTGTCCCAGCTTTCGGACTCGATCTGAATCAGGTCTGACGGTCCACTGAGCCTCTCTCAAAGCTAATGGTAGATTTCTAGCTTTGGTTCCAGTCCAAATAATTTTTCTTTTATTTAATGCTTCCAACGGCTTCAACTTAGTGAGCAGCTTAGCGAGCAGAGATTCAGCGCGGAGGGCTCCCTCCCCTGCGCCTTGGAGGCTGCTCGACCATTGGGGATTGAGCCATTCTGACTGGCTCTCCCTACCACTGGCGCGAATGGCTCACGCCTAGTACCGCGGCGCAACCTCCCAGCCTCGCTGGTAGCAGGGTCTGCGCCCGAAGATTGCCACTCGCCCCCTTTTCGTCCTCGTTTCGGGCGCAACTCACAGCGCCTCTCAGCTGATGGCTCGGGCGGCTCCGAAGGATCCAAGCCCCACGTGGAACGGAGCGGCAGCATTGCACGTTATCGCAACGCTAATCGGGCGTCCCTGGGGCTTTCTTCCCCACACGCCTCCACCTCCCTGCCTGCAGCTGCCATGAGGAGCTCCGTGGGACAATTCAGGCAGCATTTGCTTCAGGCAAGGCAGGGCGCTCGCGATCCCCTGGGGGGGGGTAAACAAAGGGAGCCTCTTTACTTTACAGGAGAGGGGCGAGGGCAGGGATCATTCCCTCTAGAGTTTTCCCTCTAGAGTTGCTTTCCCTGCGGCGGCCGCCATTTTGTAACTACAATAAGGCCTCCACGAGGCAAGCGGCCGCCATTTTGTCTCCCTGGTTATTAGGCCTGGACTTTTTATTTAATTTGACCTACTGCATTCCACAGATCCTGATGGCTTCTCGCTCTACCAAGGTCAGCAAGAGAGGGGCAGAGGAGGAGGCCTTACCAGGGCCTTCCTCTGCAGGGCCCCCAAAGAAGTCCAAGGGGTCGCACTCCTCTAAGGAGGCAAAACGCCAGGCATCCAAAGCTAAGGAGGAGCTTCGGCTCCATGAAGCCATTGAACGATCTATTCAGAAGGCCCTCAAGGAGGCCTCTATCAGAGAGGCCCCATCTCAGCCTCAACCAGCTCCTTTAATGACTTCGCCCCCCCCCCCCTCAATCTTCTACTCCCTCGAAGGATGGGCCTATTCCGGGAACTTCCATTTCACAACTATCCCCTGATGTGTCTGTGGCTGAAGGCGAGGCCCAGCCCGAGGTCCAAGAGGCCCTTTTCGGGCCTTCTTCTGATCAGGAACCTAAGGAAACCCCACCATCCCTTGCTACTGTTCCATCCCAGCCCCCGGGGACCAATGTGGAATCACCTGCGGTTTCCACCCTAACCCTGGAATTGGCAGCCTTCATCCACCAGGCCATCCAAAAAGGGGTGCAACTGGAGCTCCAGCGGCATACCGCCTCATGGGTTGAGGCTTCAGCCTCTTCTCTTATAGATGTTGAGGGGTCTCAATTTGGGGAGTTGGCCAATCCCATTGGGACTATGGCCCCCTCTGCTGCCTCAGATCACCATTCCCTCCCAGATCTAGAGGCCAGAGATCAGGACCTTTTCGAGGATGAGGACCTGGCCCCTGACCAACCCTCGTTCGTGGGCTTATTTAAGCCTCAACTATTCCGGTCCCTCCTCCACAAAGCAAAAATCACCACTGGATTGGGCATCTCAAAGCCTACTCCCCCTTCGGGGGACCCTCCGGAGTCATCGGTGCCCCTCTTTGAGGAACCTGTCTCAGAGGTGGAGGAAATCCCAGGGCCCAAGCTTTTTAAGGACGTTTTGCAACGTCAATGGTCCAATCCGGTCTCGGGGCCTAACCCCAATTCTCTAGACAGGCGCTTATACAACCTGGCACCTGACATTGCCTCTCTGCTTCAGGTTCCAACGGTAGACCCCCCAGTGGTGGCTCTTTCGAGCCCCTCCAACATGGCCGCTCCTCCTGAGGAGGCCCTTGGCCCCGAGGAAAAACGCCTAGACAATTCTCTAGTCAAAGCACACATGGCCGCGGCCTGGGCAGCCAGAGCTGCCATGTCTTCATCTTTCTTCAACAGAGTTTCTATCCTGTGGCTCCGCCAGTTGAAGGACCGTCTTCCCTTGTCGGACGCCCGGTCCCATCAGGACCTAAATAAGATCCTGGCGGCCTTAGAATTCTCGGTGGACGCGACTCTGAATTCGTCGCGTTTCGCTGCCAAGTCAATTGGAGCCACAGTGACTTCCCGGCGCCTACTTTGGCTTTGCCAATGGCAGGCAGATGCCAAGTCAAAATGGCGCCTCACTTCATCCCCTTTTGCTGGCCCGTCCCTTTTTGGGGCTCCCCTCGAGCCCCTCCTAATCGAAACCAGGGACAAGAGACGTATTTTACCCAACGTCTCTCGTAGGTCAGAGCCTCGCCCGGCTTCTTCCTTTCGCCCCTTTCGTAACCCTGAAGCTGGTTTCTCGGGCCCGAGAAACCAAAGATTCTTCCCATCCCGCCCTCGTCCTCCAGACCGACAGGGTCCCCAGACCCAGAGGAGCCAATTTAGACGCTCCTTTAGAGGGGGCTGAGGGCGCCCCTTTCGCAGATCCCGCTGACTGCAGTTCCTCTTCTCCCATTGGAGGCCACATGGCTCTCTTCGCCAGCCAATGGGAGAGCACTACATCGGATACTTGGGTCAGGGAGACAGTCAGGTGGGGCCTCTCCCTGGAATTCCTCTCCACCCCTCCAGACAGGTTTCTCCGATGCCCTCTCTCAAAGGATCGGTCGAGACGGCTTCTGGTGGTAACGGCCATTCAACATTTATTAGAAATTCGGGCCATCGAACCCGTGCCCCAGGAGCAGCGCGGACAAGGCTACTATTCACGCCTGTTCGTCGTCCAGAAATCATCGGGGGGTTGGAGGGCAATTCTGGACCTCAAGGATTTGAATCGCCGGGTCCTCTACCGGCGGTTCAAAATGCAGTCCTTACTTTCCATCCTGGATGGTATTCGGGTTGGGGACCTCCTCTCGTCGATAGATCTGACAGAGGCATACTTACACGTTCCCATCCATCCAGCTTACTCCAAGTTCCTACGGTTTTGCTATGCGGGCCATCATTACCAGTATCGCGCGCTCCCTTTCGGCCTGTCCTCGGCTCCCCGAGTGTTCACGAAACTAATGGCTGCCATTGCGGCGCACCTCCGGTCCCTTCCGGTCAGGATCCAATGCTACCTGGACGATCTCCTGATCCAGTCGGGCTCGGAGGCCTCGGTGCGACGGGATCTGGATTCCACCATCCAGGTCCTGAGGGCTCACGGCTTCTCCATCAACCTCGCCAAGAGCCACCTGGTACCATCGACCCGCATACAACATCTTGGAGCTGTAATCGATACAGTCAAGAGCAGGGTCTTCCTTTCCCAGGAGCGCCTGACCAGTTTGCGGTCTCTGGTCAGGTTGGTAGCCAGGAGACGCTCCGTCTCCCTGGTAACCCTCTCTCAACTTCTGGGAAAGATGGTTTCCTGCATAGGAATCGTTCCATGGACCCGTCTCCACTGCAGGGACCTGCAGTGGTTTCTTCTCCCATTTCAGAAGTGCCACTTATCGGCCTCCAGCCGGATGGTCACCCTTCCCTCCAAGGTCCGAATAGCCCTAGGGTGGTGGTTATCCCCTGCCCTTCTCAAGGGGAGGGAGTTCCGGGAATCCAACCCCCTCGTGGTAACGACGGATGCCAGCCTCCACGGCTGGGGGGCTCATCTCAACTCCTCCATGGCTCAGGGCCTATGGACTCAGGAGGACCTGGGTCACAACATCAATTGGCTAGAGCTCCGAGCCATCCACCTGGCTCTCCGCGTCTTTCAGGCCCAGGTACAGGATCGCCATGTCATAATTCGGACGGACAACGTGGCCGCCAAGGCCCATGTAAACCGCCTAGGGGGTACCCGATCTCGCGACCTCATGGAGGAAGCCGAGAGATTGGGAGCCTGGGCAGAGACTCACCTGAGGTCTCTTCGAGCCTCTCACATATCGGGACAGTCCAACATGCAAGCCGACTGGCTCAGCCGGTCCACCGTCGATCAGGGCGAATGGCAGCTCGACCCTGCCCTGTTCCTCCGGATTGCGGATCTCTTCGGCCTTCCGACGGTGGACCTGTTTGCGACTCACGCCAATCGGCAGACTCTTCGCTTCGTTTCCAGGTTTTACAACCCGAGGGCGGAGGCAATGGACGCTCTACACTGCAGGTGGCCCTCAGGCCTCCTCTACGCCTTTCCCCCCTTCCCTCTTCTTCCCAAGGTAATCCAGAAGATCTTGGAGGAGGAAGCCGAGTTGATCCTGATAGCACCCCACTGGCCTCGCCGCCCGTGGTTTGCCGACCTCCAGATGCTGTCAACACGTCCGCCGTGGCGTCTTCCTCTGGGGGAGGTAATCCTTCGTCAGGGCCCTCTTCTCCACCCGGACGCCCAATGGCTTCACTTAACCGCCTGGAGGTTGAGCGGCGTCTGCTGAGGGCATCACATCTCCTGGACCAACTCATTGACACCATTCTGGCAGCACGCCGGCCAGCGACGAGGCGCATCTACGGAGCCACCTGGCGGGCTTTCGCGCTCTGGTGCTCGAAGAGGAACCTGGACCCAGGTTTGGCGTCTACAAAACAGGTACTACTCTTTCTTCAAGAGGGGTTGGACTCTGGGTTGGCCCCCAGTACCCTTCGGAGACAGGTAGCTGCCCTCTCCTCCATTTTATGTTTTGGTTCTCGGAGTTCATTGGCGGATCGTCCTCTTATCCGTCTGTTCTTCCGGGGGGCTTCCAACCTCCGCCCTCCCCCGGTTCACCGATACCCGTCCTGGGATCTGCCCAAGGTCCTATCGGCTCTCACTCAAGGCCCATTCGAGCCTCTCCGAACGGTGCCCTTACGCTTCCTCTCGTACAAAGTGTCCTTTTTAGTTGCCATCACCTCCGCCAGGCGTATATCGGAGCTGGCTGCCCTCTCGGCCCGAGCCGACCTCTGTATATTCGACTCCGACAGGGTGGTGCTCCGCCTGGACCCCACCTTTCTTCCCAAAGTCAACACTCTTTTCCATCGGACGCAGGAACTAATCCTGCCCGATTTTTGCCCTAATCCCTCCCACCCTCGGGAACGCTCCTGGCATTCCCTGGATGTTCGCCGGGCCCTCGTATCTAGCTCCGTCGAACGTCCTCTTTCTGTCGGTCAGAAGGCCTCTTCATTTCCTTCCAACTGGCTACCCTGGGGCTTAAGGTTTCTTCCCAAACGGTGGGTCGCTGGATAAGAGCCACAATTACTACGGCTTATGGGGCTCAAGCATTGCCAGTTCCTCGCCGCCTGACGGCCCACTCTACCAGAAGTGCGGCTACCTTGGCGGCCTGGGCCACTCAGGCCCCCCTCCTGGAGGTTTGTCGGGCCGCCACGTGGACGTCTCCGACACCCTTCATCCGCCATTATAAAATTGACAGCTTCGCATCAGCGGAGGCAGCTTTCGGTCGCCGAGTTCTACAACAAGTATGTGCGGGGGGTGTCTCTACGTCCCAGGCGGGTCCCTCCCTATAGATGGTGGGCTTTGGCATGTCCCACGTATAACCACTGGCCTCTCCCTCGCTGAGAAGGGGCGTTGGCTTACCTGAACGCCCTTTCTGAGAGCGGAGAGGCCAGTGGTTATCCCCACCCTTCTCCGCTGGTACGTTTCGCCTGGTATTATCATTTTCCTTCTTTCCTTCCAGTTCAGTGGGAGCGTCTTACGTCTGTCCAAATCTCGTCCGAAAGCTGGGACACAGCAGAAGGAGGAGCAGTTTTCAACTGATAGACTCGATCTGATTGGATCGCAGTGGTATTACCCATGTATAACCACTGGCCTCTCCACTCTCAGAAAGGGCGTTCAGGTAAGCCAACGCGCCTTCTATAACTTTAAATGTATTCTGTAACAATATATGTGTTCTATAACTTTAAATGTAATGCTGAGTAATTGTACTGCTGAGTCATTGTAATAACTAATGACTGCTGACTGAATGCTGATTGCAATTATCATAATTGTACTGTTGAGTCATTGCACTGCTGACTTCACTTATCTTAAGTGGGTAATTACTAGTGTAAAGTGTATATAAGAAGGAAGCTGAGCTATAGTAATTAATCCACCAGATGTAACAACATGGAATCCTGATGATGAAGAAGATGCGAAGAAATTAGTCAAGTTTACCAGAGACAACGAACGAGCTCTTTGCATAATTGGACTAACACTGAGTGACCAGCAACTTGTCCATATTCGTAGCGAAGAGTCTGCTGCTAGGTGTTGGACCAAGTTGAAGAGACTATATGTTCGTGACACTGTGGGTGCTCATATAAATCTCACACGGAAATTGTTTAAGCAACATCTTCTTAAAGGAGGAGATATGATGGCTCATTTTGAATCCATGACCAGAATTTTCCAGAAGCTGCATGAAAAGGAACTTGTTTTTTCACAACTACAGCAAGTTTATATAATTCTTTCTTCTCTGGACGATAGTTATGATGACTATGTTTCTTCACTGGAGGTTTTGACCAGAGATGACCTCACCTTGGCTGGCGTAACCGGTAGGTTATTAGAAGAATCCAGAAGAAGACAAGAAAGGAATTAGTTGAGAGTAAACCAACCAGAAGAAGAAAAAATGTACTCAACTGTCTATGTTGTAAAACGATGTTTTGCTTGTGGGGCTAAAGGGCATATAGCTAAGTATTGTAAGAATAAGAAAATGTCTGTTAGGGGTAATAATAAGAAAGGTTGTAATTTAGCTATATCCAGTTCAACAATTAATGTTAACCAGGATTGGTGGGTTATTGATAGTGGTGCTTCTCAATCTATTACTAAGAATAGAAAGAACTTTGTAAAAATGAATAAGAGTAACCAACATGTTAGATTAGCAAATGGTTGGAAAGTTAAGGTAGCTGGTGAGGGTGTTGCACGTTGGTCATTTAGTAATGAACCATTGCCTATGTTATATATTCCTGGGTTAAATTATAATTTGCTATCTGTTAAATCATTATTGCAAGTTGGGTTTACAGTAACGTTTAAGAATGATAAATGTATAATTGAAAAAGATGGAAAGGTTGTTACTGCGATATTAGAAAATGATTTATTTATTCTAAGAAAGAACCCAGTATTAGTAGCAAATTCTAAATCGGTGTACAGGAATGATAAACCACATGATGAATGTATTCATCTGTTGCATCGGAGACTAGGGCATATAAATTTCAGGACGTTAAAGAAAACAGTTCAGCTATCTGAAGGTATAAAACTACAATCATGTAGTAAGTATTTAAATTGTAATGCCTGTAATCAGCAAAAGAGTAGGGTAATACCAGCAAATCGTTATAATGGTTTTAAAACCAAAAAGCCATTAGAAGTTGTGTTTGTAGATTTGATTGGACCCAAGAAACCCAGTATTGGAGGTGCCTGCTATATTCTAAGCATAGTAGATCATTACTCTAGGTATGGATTCTGTTATCTTATGAAAACGAAATGTGAAACATTCCAGCATATAAATAACTGGCTGAGATTTGTTGAAAGGAAACAGAAGTATAAAGTAATGTGCTTAGTAACAGATAACGGTACAGAATTCACTAACCAAAGGTTAGAGAAGTTTTTGCGGGAGGCAGGAATACAGCATAAACATAGACCACAACACAACGCTTATGTTGAGAGAAGGGGTCAAACATTACAAGCCATGACTAGAACAATGTTGGCAGATTCTGGTTTGCCTGAAACATTATGGGGTGAGGCTGTTATGTGTGCTAACCATGTATTAAACAACGTGGTACATTCATCTACTGGTGAAATACCATTTACATTATGGCATGGGAGGAAACCAAATCTTAGTTATTACACACATTTGGAGCCCCAGCTTGGGTGCATATACCATCTACTGTGAGAAGGAAGGAACAACAAAGAGCCAGAAAAATGTTTTTCGTAGGCTATGATTCAAACCATAGGTCTTTTAGATTTTGGGCACAGGGAACTACTAGCATGTACTGTAGTGCTGATGCAAAATTTCTAGAGCACGAAGGATGGGAGAAACTTGAGCGTGCAGATTATAGACAGGATGACAATACTGTTAGCATTGAGCATCAAATGAGTAATGATACTCCTGATGAGGATATAGATAATGTAGATTCTTCTATTAAGGTTGAAGAAGAAGAGGTAGTCTTAGGGGAGGATGAAATTGAATCATCTGCAATGAGTCCTGTATTGCCTAGGAGATCCAGTAGGGAAAGACATCCACCTGATAGGTATAAAGCAACGGTAGTTTGTCAGGTTAACATAGAACCTTCAAGTTATGAAGATATTAGGTTGTATCCTGAAAAAGAGCAAAATGCATGGAAGGATGCAATGAGTAGAGAAATAAACTCATTAACTAAATTTGGTGTTTATGAGGATGTGAAATTACCACCTGGAGAAAAATTGATTGGTTGTCGATGGGTGTATAAAGTAAAGAAAAGTATAGATGGGACAGTAACCCATAAAGCTCGCCTTGTAGCTCAAGGTTTTGCTCAAACGGAGAAAGATATCGATGAGGTATTTGCTCCGAGTTTAAGAGCTAGCACGTTAAGAACTATGCTAGTGTGGGCGGCAAAGAATAAGTATATTATTAATCATATAGATGTGGAGACGGCATACTTGCATGCTCCATTAAGACATACCATTTATATGAGGAAGCCGTTAGGAGTGAAAACAAACGATCAAACTGTTGGAAATTAAATAAAAACCTATATGGTTTAAAACAATCAGGGTTTGAATAGAACCAATGTATAGTTAAAGAGGTGAATAATATTGGTTTTCAGGAAGGTGTAGCAGACAAATGTCTCTTTAAAAGAGAGAATAATGGTGTAGTATCATTTTTGCTATTATTCACGGACGATATAGCAATTGTAACTAAAACTGACAAGGAAGCAATGGATATTGTTATTGAAAGCAGGGCTGCCTGTGAGCCCACCACCACTTGTCCACCACCTGGGGCTGTTGAAGGACACCAACAGGTCTCCACTGAAAAGTTGTGATTGGCCTGGCTATAACTGGTTCATCACTGAATGTGGTAATAGTTGACTTTTAAGTATCTCTTTTCTGGTTTTATTTAATTCTTCGTTACCCATATCATCCTTATTTATTAATTTATTTATTAGTCACATTTATATGGCTGCCCTTCTCATGGAAAGCGATTCTGGGTTAATTCTGGCATAATGGTTAAATGGCCACTTTTAGCTAAGCACAAAGAGGTTCTTTCCCGCAGGAGAAGACATGTGTCACCTTTTCGGCAGGCATCGGCATCCTTCCTCTGTATCAGGAAGTACAGGGGTGACTCCGGGAAAAACGGCAGCAGGAGCAGCTGCAGCAGGGCTGGGAAGCCACACAGGGCCAGCAGGAGGGGCCACAGGGCCTCGGTGCCTAAAAGGTCTCTGAGGAGATGTGGGGGAGAGAAAGAGACACCGTTTTTCTCTCTGAAGGGGTTGGATGATTGGAGGGAGCCAAAGTGAAGGGGGTGAAGTGGGCACCATCACTTTGACCAAAGTGCCCTTCCCACCATTGCAGCCTGAACTGAGGACCCCTTGAGAACGCCAAAAGGGAGAGCAGTTTATTCCTCAGAGGGAATTTTCATAAGAGTCTAAAGGAAACGAGAAGACCAGCTTTCTCGTTGGCAGAGCAGATGGGAAAACAACAGCCCAGGACAGCCAAAATTGTTAGCCTTCAATGGGAATGGAAGGTGGAAGGGCAAGAGCTTGTCTGACTGGATAGACTCATGGGTGGTGAGCTTACCTTAAGCCCAGGATTTGCCCCAACGCTTTTCCGAGGGAGAAAAATATAGCTGCTGTGGTGGTGGCCAGGCCTCGGAACTTCTTGGGGGAAATTTCACCGAGATAGGGCCCATGGATATTCAGGCAGAGTCCTTCAAGAGAAGAATCACCGGAATCAAAAGGTCTCCCCCACATACCTGTCCCTTCTGATTTAGGGGATGTATTTGGTTTCCTCGAGGGTCAAAAGTTGTGCCCTCCTCCCAATCATACCTGCACTGATGCCATAAAGGAAACGGCCCATTAGAATAATTTCAAAAGACCTGGCCATCTTACTGGAACCAATAAGAAGAGCTCCCACGATTATAATAAAATTGTTGCAAATTAAAGTTTTCTTTCTGAAATAAACCACAATCGGTTGTTAATTAAAGACTCCAACCACTATGTATTTCTCACTGTTGAGTGATTTCTCTGAGACTCAAGCTCATTTCAAGGCTTTCAGTTCTAATTGAAGAGGGAGGGAAAATGAGAACTCTCCTAATTATATCAACATACGTGAGAAAATCTCACAGCTATAAGACAAGGGGCCATCATGAAAACTTTGTCTTGAAGAAAAGCCATACTTTCCGTATCTCACAGCCAGTGATCCGCTCCATAAACAGCCCAGAAGACCCCCCAGGCAGTAGATGGAGATGATGAAGGACCACAACACAGCCAGCCTATCTGGCGGGAGAGACACACCATATCGCTGCAGCCACGTCTCATTGATGAAACTCTTGATGTCCTAGGAAAACAAGCAATATTGTGTTCAACTACCAGGCTGGTTGCAAATCTTGTAGGATAACACAACCTGAATCAGTTTTTCATGTATTAATTTACATTATATGAATCTCGATAACCTGGATGAATGAGTATATTGTGTCAATACAGGAAATGGCTTAATTCAATAAACAGGTTTTTAATTTTTTTTTATTGGTGATATACAACAGCCCCTACAAATATAGCATACTATAAAGAGCTGCCTCATATGTTTGAGATTATACAATATAAAACAACATATAGATTATAATTGAATTAAACAATAAAAAATTACAAATTGTATATTAATACAGATTAGGTCAATGTTAAATTTCTTGTTTTCAGAAGTTGTGGGTGCTCTACCACTGGAGGCTTTTAAGAAGAGACTGGACAATACTTGTCGGGAATGGTATAGGGCAGGAGTATCAAACTTGATTTCATTGAGGGCCACATCAGGGTTGTGTTTGACCTCAGGGGACGAGGTGGGTGTGGCCAGGGTGGGCGTGGCCAGCTTGATGTCACTCGTGTTGGGAGTGCCTGTGATGGCCTGAGTGCTCTGCCAGAGAAAATGGGCTCCCAATCTCCGTTTTCGGTCACAATGGCCTCCTGCAGCCCTCTACCAGTGAAAGCAATTGGGGAAGGGTATACAAGAATGTGGGGATGTATGTGGGTCCATGAGAGGTGCCATGCAGATCAAAGAGCTCACAAGGATTCAAGGGTGCCACATGTGTTGTGGAGGGCACAGGAGGCAACATGCAGGTTGGGGAGGTTTCACAAAGGTGCAATGAGGATGTGCAAAGGTGTGTGGGGATGTGCAAATGTCCAGTGTGAAGCTAGCACAGAGAAGATGGAAGAGGGTGCACAGGTGGGGGTTATTTACCCCCCGCAACTTAGCTTCCTCACTGATTTTCTGGGGAAGCCAACCGGAAAGTTTGCAGGTGGTGAGCAAGTGATTACGGTGTGCTTGGCAACCAGTTGAAAGTGCACAAGGGTTGCCAATCATGATATGAGATTATGGGGGTGTTGGAATGGCCAGGCCTCCAAGGACTGTAACCAGTGGTGGGATTCAATTTTTTTAACAACTGGTTCTGTGGGTGTGGCTTATTTGGGTGGGCATGGCTTGGAGGTCATGTGACTGGGTGGGCATGGCTAGTTGATCATGTGACTGGATGGCCGTGGCTTCAGCTTCTCAAAGGGCTGAAAAAAGTTTTTCTGACTGGTCCTCACACTTATGACCATCCTCACATTTATGCCCGTTGCAGCATTCTGCAGAGCCTTGATGGTACAGTGGTTTAATGCACCCTGTTATTAACACAGCTGCCTGCAATTTCTGCTGGTTCGAATCTCTCCAAGGCTCAAGGTTGACTCAGCCTTCCATCCTTTCTAAGGTAGGTGAAATGAGGACCCAGTTTGTGGGGGCAATAAGCTGACTTTGTATAAAATATACAAAAGAATGAAGGCTATTGCTTAACGCATTGTAAGCCGCCCTGAGTCTCCGGAGAAGGGCGGCATATAAATCAAATTTAAAAAAAAAAAAAAAATTTCACAACTGCTTCTCTTCACCATGGTGACAAGATAGGGCAAAAAATGTAAAATGTGAGGACAGTCATAAGTGCGAGGACTGGTCAAAAGTGCGAGGACCAGTCAAAAATAACTTTTTCAGCCCTCTGAGTAGTCCATATGCACAAAAGGACTACCCAGAAGCTGAAAAAAGTGATTTCTGACAGGTCCTCACACTTTTGACTGGTCATCATTTATGAGACATGCAAGACTGAGAGACGCTCTTGGAGATTAAATGAAAACTTGTTCAGATATGAAAAAAATATAATAGAACTTAAAAGTATTTGAAAGAGTTTTTTGAAATGAATCTGAATAAAGGCACTCCAATGGAAATTGTGTGGGATGCAAGCAAGGCTTATATGAGAGGGGTGCTTATTCATATGAACTCTAAACATAGGTTGATTCGACAAAAGAAAAGACTTGAATTGGAAGCAGAAATAAAGAACAAAGAACAGTTACTTATTAAAAACCCAACAGATGAAAGAATACGTGGTGTCATAAAACTTTTGAAAGATCAATTCCAAATGCTTATAGCGGAACAAGTTGCAACAAATTTACAATACGTGAAGCATAATACATTCTGCAATGCCAATAAACCGGGCAGGTGGTTGGCCTACACATTGAGGAAGAAACAGAGTATACGGACTATTGATAGTATTGATATCGGAGGGAAAGAAGTTTTTCAACAGAAATTAATAAAAGAAGCCTTTCTTGAATATTACACTAAACTATATGCCAGAGAGGAGGTGCAGAATGGACTTATAGAAAAATACTTAGACAAGAAAAGAGTTACAAAAATTACTGAGCAACAAAAGGAAAGAATGAATTATCCTATAACAGAGGAGGAGATAATAGCAGCAATAAAACAATTAAAAACAGCCAAAGCTCCTGGAACGGTTGGTCTGACTGCAGTGTACTATAAAACTTTGCAGGCAGAAATGGTGGAACAACTTAGAGGCTTATTTTGTAATATACAACAAGGGGGAAAAGTACCCCCATCATGGACTACAGCTTATATTTCTTTGATACCAAAAGAACAAGCAGGTCCCAAAAAAACGGAGAATTAACAGACCAATATCTCTTTTGAATACGGATTATAAAATTTATGCAAAAGTACTAGCCAACAGATTGATGCCAGTAATTCAAAAGGTGATTCATGATGATCAAGCGGGATTTATTGAGGGTAGGCACATGAATGACAATGTAAGGCAAGTAATAGACTTATTGGAATATCTTGAGAAGAATAAACAGATCCCTGCAGTGCTGGTTTTCCTGGATGCAGAGAAGGCCTTTGATAAAGTGGACTGGAATTTTCTACTAAAGACTTTAAAAAGGATGGACTTTGGGGACCAATTTATACAGGCGGTCTCAGCAATTTATCAAGACCAAAAGGCACAGATTATTATTAATGGAAGTTTGACAACAGAGTTTAAAATCGAAAAAGGAACAAGACAGGGATGTCCGTTGTCCCCATTGTTGTTTATTTTAACACTAAAAGTCTTGTTAAATACAATAAGGGACTCTAATATCTTGAAAGGTATAATGATAAGGCAAGAGGATTACAGAATAAAGGCATTTGCAGATGATCTGGTTGTTACCCTAACACAGCCAATGGAATCAATAATTCAGATGAAGGACATTATACAAGACTATGGTAAAGTTTCAGGTTTTAGATTGAACCAGAAAAAAACTAAGATGGTAGTCAAAAATATGACACAAGATCGTAAATATGAGCTTGAAAGGAGGGCAGGTTTTGAGATTGTACCAAAGGTAAAATACCTAGGAGTTCAGGTTGCAGAATCAAATATGAAATTGTTTCAAAATAATTATGAGGTGTTGTGGCGAGAGGTGCAAAAAGACATGGAGACTTGGAAAAAACTGCAGCTGTCTTTACTTGGAAGAATAGCAGCAGTTAAGATGAATATTTTGCCAAGATTTCTTTTTTTGTTTCAAATGATTCCGGTGCTCAAAAATGATAAACAACTAAAAGTATGGCAAACTGGAGTGAACAAGTTTGTCTGGAACGAGAAAAAACCAAGAGTAAAATTGAAAATTATGCAAGACGTTCCAGAAAGGGGAGGTCTTAAACTTCCAAACCTACAGTTATATTATGATGCAGCAGCTTTGACTTTAACAAGCGATTGGTTTGGAGGAAAAAAGACTGGAATATTAAATGCAGAAAGTTTCGATTTGGAATTTGGATGGCACGCTTACTTATTTTATGACAGTAAAGTGGACAAAGTATTTAAAAGCCATATACTTAGAGATTCTTTGTTGAGAGTTTGGAAGAAGCACCGAATCAATTGGGATTATAAAATACCGCTATGGCTGGATCTTGGTCATACTTTGTGGAATACAAATATAATGTCACTCGGGGGGGGTTTATATAAAGAGGTTCTTTTTACAGATGCGGGCAGATGGCAGCTGAAGACATTACGGACATTGTTGGCTGAAGGGATTACTCTAACTTGGTTACAATACAATCAATTGCAATGGAGATGGAAAGAGGACCAAAAAATTGGTATTATGGAGTATGAGGAAGAATTGGTCAGACATATAAAAGAGAAAGGCCCAATGCATATTAAAAGACTTTATAATGTTCTGTTAGAAAGGGATTCAGAAACTGAACTAGTTAAAGATTGTATGATTAAGTGGGCACAAAATTTTGAGGAACCAGTGATGTTGGAAACATGGGAAAAAATTTGGGTTCAGAATGTTAAATTTACACAGTCGCAGAATTTGAGGGAAAATTTTTATAAAATGTTTTACAGATGGCATTTAGACCCCCAAAAATTGTCGTGTATGTACCCTAATGTGCAGCCTAAATGTTGGAGATGTGATTGTCTAGATGCTACATATTATCACGTTTGGTGGACCTGTAAGAAAGTTAAGGCTTTTTGGATAAAAATTTGGTGGGTCATGCAGAATGTTTTGAAGAAAAAAATTCAATTTTCTCCACAATTGTTTTTACTGGGTATAGTTAAGGGTTTTACATTGGGTGAAACAAAACTGATACTGCATATGATAACAGCAGCAAGACTGTTAATAGGTAAATACTGGAAAAATGAAGCGCTGCCCACGATTGAGGAATGGACTTTGAAGATGGCCAGTTTTGCAGAGATGGCGAAGATTTCAGCATATTTAAAAGATTGTTCACAAGAGACTTATGAATGGGAATGGAAGAGGTGGATAGATTATGTTCAGAACAAATATCAAACTAGGAAGTATCAAATAGCTTTTATCTGAAAAGGTTATATTAAGATAGAAATATTTTAAGGTAATGAGGATGAAAAATTTATTTGAAAATGTTATATTAAGATAGAAATATTTTAAGGTAATGAGGATGTGAATTTATGTGAAAATGTTATATTAAGATAGAAACAGCTTAATGTAATGATGATGAAAATTTATAAGGGGGAGGGAGGGGTTCAAGTTTTATATACAAAGGAGGGTTTTTCCTTTTATTTGATATGAGTATATTGTGTGGAAGTCTGGGGGAGAGGGGAGGGTTAGGGTGGGTTAGGGAGGTTGGGAAGTTTGGGCTGGGATGAGGGGGGAAAAAAGGGGTGAAAATGTAATTGTAAAACTTTTGCAATAAAAAAAAAAAAAGTGCGAGGACCGGTCAAAAATAACTTTTTCAGCCCTCTGAGTAGTCCATATGCAGATAGGGACTACCCAGAGGGCTGAAAAAAGTCATTTCTGACAATTCCTCACATTTATGACTGGTCATCATTTTTGTCCATTGTAGCATTCTTAACAACCGTGTCATTCATTTCACAACTGCGGTGCTTCATGTGACTGAGTGGGCGTGGCCAGGTGGTCATGTGGCATCACTTCTTTGCCCTAATGACAGTTTGCTGCAATGGTCATAAGTGTGAAAAACAGTCATAAGTCACTTTTTCCAGTGCCATTGTAAATGTTGTAAATCAAGGATTACCTGTACAAAAATACAAAAAGCTTCTTTGCTTGCAAAAAGCTGCCCTAAATACCAATCATTAGATTAGAAACTGGAGTTACAAATCAGGGAGGGTGCCAGAGCACCTTGAGGAATTAAAATAGTTAAAATGCAATGATAACTATCAGCAGCCAACTCTTGCTCATAAAGTGAAACCCTTTAGCAGAGAGGTCATTTTAGCTCTCCAGAATGAAGCAAAGGAGCAAACAGAGTATCTGTTGCTTGTTAAACCAATTACCAGAACAAATAGACACAGAACTAGTCAGATTTCCAAAGCTGCTTCTTTTCAGGAACAGAGATTAACATTTTTCCTTCCAAACAAAGCTGAATAGGGAAAATTATCCCATCACTAAACACAGGATTAAACTTCACCAAAAACCAGTTTTAGACCAAAAGTCAGAAAGGGTATGTAAACTCACGTTTGAATGTCAACCTTTCTAGCTAGCCAGGAAGCCAACTCATCTTGGTTCCTTGTCATTAAAAGCTTCTGCTTCGTTATTCAATTATTTCTTCAAAGTGCTGATCATTGCACCCTGGCTGGAAGAACTCCAACAGGGGAGTATTTCCTCCCAACAGCGGTGTAAAAAGCTTAAAACAACCCTTCCCCTTTAAGAAAGTCAAGCAAAAAAACCCGAAAAAAACTCCGAGAACCTCCGGAACCCGAAGTGACAGTAAGTCTAGGCATACTGCCGGAGAGGCAGTTTCTGTAAACAGGGCAATAAAGATTAGGCTAGGAAACAACACCAAATGTTGTAATTCCTTACAGGATTAACGTGAAAAAAAACAAAGGGAGATTTTTTTTAACAACCAGTTCTCCGAACTGCTTAACTACTTAACAACCGGTTCTACTGAACCGGTAGAATCCCACCACTGGATATAAAGGGTAATATTGGTTTTTAAAAAAATAGAGAGAATAAATATTATGGCAAAAAAAAAATGTATAGAAATTGTAATTGTACCTTTCGCAGTGCCCTTAAGACTCTTGTTCCAACAGGCTGGGCTGGCTTAGAAAATTGAATTTTAAATTGGGTGTTTGTAGCTTTTAACATAAGGGCCAAATTTATATATTTATTTTAAATTGTTTTTAAATTTTGTGAGTATATGTTTGTTTTAATATGGCTGTACACTGCCCTCAGTCCTTCAGGAGAAGGGCGGTATTAGAAGTTTAATAAATACAAATACAAATACAAATTTAGTTGGAATGACTAAAAATTGTTTAAATTTGTGAACCGGCCAATACTCTGTTCAGAAAAAATACATTGTATGTTTGTATGTGTGTTTCTGTAAAAAAAAAAAAAAAAAAACTTTTTACAAAAAAAAAGAAAGAAAAAGGAAAGCATCCCGTCACCAGTTGCATCCTTACTGGGACTCTCTACCACACAGGATATTCATTGTATAAAAAACAGAGAAGTTTCTACCCCGGATAGAAGTCATGTGAAAGCTTGTGCATGGAGGCATGATGTGATGTCACCTCTAGGCCTCCCTGATCTGACGACTGAAGGGAGGATGGGTGGTATATATTGTGCTAACAGAAGTGCCCACGAGAGGTGTTTTTTGGCCCAGCAGAGGCAACAGTTGAATGACTGGCAGCAGGGTGAAGCTGGAGAAGGACAGGAGGAAAGAAGAGTGGCCAGAAAGCTGCTTGTGCTAGGATTTGTGTGTTCAGCTGCATAGATTGTCTCCTAATGGAGATCTTACCAGCTCTCTTAAGGCCATATTGTGCTTTGGGACTGCAGATACTGAGTTGCAAAAACTTCTGTGACTTACCTGGGATGGATAGGTGATCACAGAGACCTGGAAGCCAATAAGGAGGGTCCCACTCATTCCTAATACAATCACCATTTGGAACAGCTGCCGGTACTGCACCTGGAAAGACAACATCCTGGTCTAGGTCATCTAGAAGTCCCCTTTCATACTCCGTTGTTGAAGCAGCTGAGAAAAAAACTCCGCAGGTGCACAGTGGGTACAGCAGAAGATCAGGTGAAAGCAAGGGAACCAGGGTCAAGTCTCCAGATCAACAGGCTCATCTACCAAAAGAAGGCAGACAGGATGTCCTCCAGCTAAAAGGTCTGTCTGCAGCCTAGGCAGAGTCATTTGCAGAGAACACAAGCATCACTTATATGCTATGTCCTGGTTGGGTTGATGTCAGGAGAAAGTGGAGAAGAAATAATGGGTGAGGACCTTCCATTTTGCAAGTTGGCTGAACTGTGGCCATCTGGAGGGCCAGTCTCGCTGAATCTGATCAAGCACTGGTAAGGTCGCATATTAAGGCCTACCTAGTGGCAATAAAGACGGCAAAGTCTAACTACTTTTCCGCCTCTATTGCGTCATCAGGGAATCGTCCGGCCGCCCTGTTTAGGGTGACCCGCGCCCTGCTCCATCTGGGAGTGCGGGAGGATCCCTTAGAAGGCAGGGCGGAGGATTTCGGACAATACCTGTATGACAAAATCGCTCAGATCCGGGGGGATCTGGACTCTGACTGGGTAGATCAGGGCAGGGTGACGAGGAACAGTCTTGAGAATGTTATCTGGGAGGAGTTTGATGCTGTGACTCCCGATGATGTGGACAGGATTTTGGGGAGACTTAGTGCGGCCACATGTTTACTGGACCCGTGTCCCTCCTGGTTGGTACTGGCTTCCCGGGAGGTTACACGAGGCTGGCTCCAGGGCGTCATTAATGCTTCTTTGAGTGAGGGTCACTTCCCCGCTGCCCTGAAAGAGGCGGTGGTGAGGCCTCTCCTCAAGAAGCCGTCCCTGGATCCAGCAATATTGGCCAACTATCGTCCTGTCTCCAACCTTCGCTTCATTGCGAAGGTTGTTGAGAGTGTGGTCGCGCAACAGTTTCCGCAATTCCTGGAGGAAACATCCTATCTAGATCCGTTCCAGTCGGGTTTCAGGTCTGGGCACAGCACGGAAACGGCATTGGTCGCGTTGGTGGATGATCTCTGGAGGGCTCGGGACAGGGGTTATTCCTCTGTTCTGGTCCTGTTAGATCTCTCAGCGGCTTTTGATACCATCGACCATGGTATCATGCTGCACCGGCTGGAAGAGTTGGGGGTGGGAGGCACTGTGTTGCGGTGGTTCTCCTCCTTTCTCTCCGACCGGTCGCAGTTTGTGTTGGCAGGGGGGCAGAGGTCGACCTCGAGGCCTCTCATCTGTGGAGTGCCGCAGGGATCGGTCCTCTCGCCCCTTCTGTTCAACATTTATGTGAAGCCGCTGGGCGAGATCATCCGTGGCTTTGGGGTGAGATACCATCAGTACGCTGATGACACCCAGCTGTACATCTCCACCCCAGGCCACCCCAACGATGCCCTTGAAGTGATGTCCCAGTGCCTGGAGGCTGTGCGGATCTGGATGGGGAGGAACAGGCTCAAGCTCAACCCTTCCAAGACTGAGTGGCTGTGGCTCCCGGCATCCCGATATAGTCAGTTGACTCCATCGCTGACTATTGGGGCGAGTCTTTGGCCCCCACTGAAGGGGCTCGCAATCTGGGAGTCCTCCTGGATAGGCAGCTGTCCTTGGAGGAACATCTGACGGCTGTTACCAGGGGGACCTTTTATCAGGTTCGCCTGATTCGCCAGTTGCGGCCCTTTCTTGATCGGGATTCCTTGTGCACAGTCACTCATGCCCTCGTCACCTCTAGCCTTGACTACTGCAACGCTCTCTACATGGGGCTCCCCTTGAAGAGCACCCGGAGGCTCCAGCTGGTCCAGAATGCAGCAGCGCGGGTAGTGATGGGAGCAACATGGCGCTCCCATGTAACACCGCTCCTGCGCGAGCTGCACTGGCTCCCGGTGGTCTTCCGGGTGCGCTTCAAGGTGTTGGTTATCACCTTTAAAGCGCTCCATGGCATAGGGCCTAGCTATCTCCGAGACCGCCTGCTGCTACCAACGACCTCCCATCGACCCGTGCGCTCCCACAGAGAGGGCCTCCTCAGGGTGCCATCAGCCAAACAATGTAGGCTGGTGGCCCCCAGGGGGAGGGCCTTCTCTGTGGGGGCTCCCACCCTCTGGAATCAGTTGCCCCCGGAGATAAGGAGAATCCATGACCTCAATGCCTTCCGTCGTTCCCTGAAAACCCATCTTTTCCAGCAAGCCGGGTTGGCTTAGAAGAAATTTTTAAATTTTTTAATTAGTTTGTGATTCTTAACTTTCGGCCCAAATTTATATATATTTTTAAATGTTTTAATATTTGTATTCTATGTTTTTTATCTTGGCTGTACACCGCCCTGAGTCCTCAGGGAGAAGGGCGGTATATAAATTGGAAATTAAATTAAATTAAATTAAATTAAATTTTCTTTTTTGTAGTCTCTAGGGAGGTTTCTTTTCTCACTCCTTCAGGGCTGATACAGCCTGGAATGAAGGGGCCAGAGGTGGGGTTTTAGAGTTTAGCTGGGGTGTTGTAGTCAAAATAAAATTCTTTCCCCTGGGAATCAAGGATATTCATGCAGGTGTCTGCAGGGTAGAGACTGAGGTCATCTAGCAACTGGGCTGTATGCTGATTAGACCATGTGACTGAGACTCTGCGGGAAGTGATAAAGTTTTACTTTTAATTGGGGGAAAAACTGGCGCCAATTTTCCATCAGGAATATGCCAATTTGATATGTTAATGCTGGATGGATCTAACCCAATAACTCACAGGAGACAATGGTATCTCTTCATTGATTCTTTATTCTAGGCCTGGAGTCCTCCTAGACCCAATTCAGGGTAAAGGTCACTGACCTCTGTCTTGTCTTTGCAGGCACACATCTGGCATTGCTGGATGCCCACGTGTAGGACCCTTTTATACACCAGGAGAGGAGTCTGAGGTAAGGGGGTATGATGGGATATGGGGAGGTGCCAGCCCCTGCCTGGGAGAATTAGACATTTACCCTGACAAATCCCCCTCTAAATGTTTAATTAACGGCGGACATATGCTATCTGTGAACATACATGTTAGGTACATAAAACACATGATCTACATATATACACATATTTTTGATGTGAGATATGTGTGTTGCTTTTGAGGTAGTGGCTTTGTAAGTATGTCTGCTGTTTGTTGTTCAGTGTCACAGTATATGGCTTTAATGAACCCCATTTCTGAGAATTGCCTAACGTGTTTATATTTTATGTCTATGTGCCTTGATCTCTGTCCCACGGCATCTGCTTTTGATATTTCTATAGCTGCCTTGTTGTCTTCATGTATGACTATGGGGTATGTTGGTTCGGCCCAGATGTCAGTAAGTAAATCATCAAACCACACTAGGTTATTTGCGGCTTTTGATAAACAGACGAATTCGGCTTTGGTGGTAGAAGTGGCCACCAGCTTCTGTTTTCCCATATACCAATGTATAGGGCAATTGTTTAAGAAGACTACGTACCCGGAAGTGCTTTTTCTGCTTTTGGCATCCCCGGCCCAGTTAGCGTCTGCATAGCAGGTTAACTTGGGTTTCTCAAACAGGTCTGGTTCGAGGCACAGCTGGGCATTGGCACTGTGTTTCAGGTACCTGAGCAGTCTTTTTATGGCATCCCAGTGCAGGACAGTGGGCTTGCTCACGTGTCTGGACAGTAGATTGACGGCCAGAGCGATGTCAGGTCTCGTCCAGTTGGCGATGTAGAGTAGTGAGCCTATTGTTGACCTGTACAGCTTGTTGTCAACAAAGGGTTCAGCTTCATTGTACATGCTCCTTATAAAGTCCGGTTGCATGGGTGTCTCGCAGGGTTTTGCCCCTGACATGTTGCATTTGGATAACAGTTCCATGATTTTCTCTCTTTGTGAGATCCGGAAGCCCTTGACAGTTTTAATCACTTGCACCCCTAGGTACTTGTCTATCTTCCCTAGTGACTTCAGAGATAAATGATTTCCTAACTCGGTGGCAAATTTATCGCATTTGGTCCTTTGCAATATATCATCCACATCCACAAGAACACCTTCGAATGCTCCTCCCTTTCTCTTTGTGAAAAAACATTTGTCTGCAGAGGTGGCTTTGAAGCCCATGGTGTTGAGAGCTTTGGCTAGACAATCGTACCACCTCTTGCCAGACTGTTTGAGTCCATATAAACTTTTGTTCAGGAGCCATGTGTTGTCCTTTCCATCATTGTATCCTGTGGGGCCTTAACATAGATTTCCTTATCCAATTCTGCGTGTAGATATGCGGTTTGCACGTCGAATTGGAATACTTCCAGCCCTAGGATGGTGGCAATTACTAGGGCACTCTTGACACTCTCAGCCCTGATTGTGGGGGAGTAGGTGTCCGTGTAGTCTTCCGGGTACCTTTGGGCGAAGCCTTGTGCGACCAGCCTCGCTTTGTAGAGTGTTTTGTTGTCTTCAAGTGTTTTGACTTTGAACACCCACTTGGTCCCAATTGGCTTTTTGTTCTCAGGTGCTTGAGCTGGCGAGTATATCTGTAGGTCTTGGAAGCTCTCCATCTCCTTTTCCATGGCTTGTTTCCACCTTTCCCTCTCTTCCTGGGGGAGGCCGAGTATCTCTTCGTAGGAATTGGGTGTGAAATGCTCTGTGTGTATGGACATGACGTAGTCCTCTAGTCTCTTTGGTAACTTGTTCCTACTGGATCTAGTTGGTCTGTCTGGAGGCGTATCTGCTTCATGCAGGCATTCGGCTTCTTTTTCGGTGAGGCTATCTAGGTTCAGTGTGTGGTGTCCTTCTTTCCATTCCTCGGCTTTCAATTCTTGGTGTTTGGGTCTGTCTGTTTCAGTTTCCTCTGGCCCCCTGGTGGTCAGTTCTTTGTCGCTTTGGTTATGTGGTTGCATGTCTCTGCCAAGGAAAATGTCATTGCAGTGGAGCTTTGACCAATTTGAGTGCTCATGGAATTCTGCAGACCTGGATACAATGAATTTGTTATTGCAGTCCACAAATCTGAATCCCTTTGTCCCAGGCTCATAGCCCACGAACCTTAGCCTTTTTGACACCTTTTCTCCCTTCTTCCTCCTTTTCTCCCTTCTTCTTTAGCTGTCGGGGAATGTGGACGTCAGCTGGGGCACCAAATACGTGTAGGTGGGCTAGGTTGGGTTTTCTATTGTACATTAGTTCATATGGGGTTTTATTGATTGAGCTTGACCACAACCTGTTTAGTGTGTAATTTGAATAGAATGATTGGTTCATTCCAGCATCCTCCAAAACACACCTCATCATTGTTTGGAGTAGTCCATTTTTTCGTTCTGAGACCCCATTCTGGAATGGGGAAAAAGGGGTGGAGCTAAAATGCAATATGCCCCTCTCCCTTAACCATTTTGCAAAGTCCTTGGCCATGAATTCTGTGCCCCGGTCAGTTATTATCTGTTTGATTTTCGCCCCATGTTGTAGTTCCACCCTTTTATAAAAGTCTTTGAACTTTTGGAATGTCTCATTTTTATGCTTGAGAGAGTACACATAGCCATACCTGCTGTAGTCATCTACTATGGTTAGGAAAAACCTTTTCCTGTGTCCAATGGAAGGTCTCAGTGGTCCCACTAAATCCATGTGTACTAGCTGAAATGGGTGGTCAGTTGTGCGCTCTGACCTTTTGGGCCTCGCTTTGACCTTAATTTTTGGAGATTTACACACTGAACACTCCAAATAATTTTTGCAGTCCTTTACTTTCAAACCCTCTGTACATCCTAGCATTTTTTCTACAACCAGGAAACTGATATGTCCTAGCCTTCTGTGAAGGAGGTGGGCACAATTGTCGTGGATGGGTTTTCCCACGGATACCTTGTTTTTGCCTGGTGACACAGTGTTTGTTTCCTCCTGGGGTCCCCCTCTAGTTTCAGTGTCTTCCCCCTGGTCATGGGTGATGCTTGTGTTTATACTTCCCTCGCTGTTCTCACTGGGTGTAAAGTATGGTAATCCATCATGTGTGGTTACCTTGCCAATCCTTTTTCCTTGGTTGAGTATCTGTACCCTGCCTTCCTTGAATGTTACCTCTGTGTCTGTGTCTGTTGTAAGCTTTGCGATGGCTAAGTCTGGCAGAATGGAATTCTCTGGAAGTCCTAGTTGTGGTTGCTCTACTTCTGCTGTAAAAAAGATTATAAAGTTTTTGTATCACTTCATGCAGTGTCATGTGATTCCCTATGCTTGGGCACAAAGTTGGAGAAATACTGGTTAACAAAATACAAAAAGCCCTGTGGTAGTTACAGTCAATTTCAAAAGTCCAGGGTTTCTGGGGTGGATCTCTAGCTGCCGCTAGAGTCTCTATTGCTTTCTCTATCTTGAGCACGCTAGGAAAGTTCTGATTTACTTGGATTTGTTTATTGCAGTTGTTTTCTGGATGCCCCCCATTTGTTTTCGGGCCTTGGCTGTTTCCCGCCATTGGATTCAAATCCCGGCCTCCCATTGGTTGGTGGCCATTCCAAGATGGCTGCTGGGAAATTGGCACGAAACTGAGCCCCTCTATGTCCGGGGCCTCTGTGAGGGAATCCCTTTCCCTTACCAGGCTGGTGTCTTCTTGGGCCTGCTCTTGGGTGTTCATCGCTGCTCCATGGGTTTCTAGGAGGCCTTGGAGTTTCGTGATGAGCTCTCCATTGCTGATGGGCGCTTCCATCATTTTCAGCAGGGCCATTCTCAGTTCGTCTTCTTCTCATGGCTCTTCTCTTTCGTGGTCATCTGCTCCCTCCCGTGATCTCTCTTTACAGAGGAGTGGGCCCGGCTCGATGTCCTGTCCACTTTCAGCTGGGATGGCTCTTGGCATGGCACCTTTGGGTGTCAGTTGAGCAGCCATCCTCTTGGTGAATGCCCTGGTGTTTACTCTGCTCTTCTTATCAGAGTGAACGGCTTGTTCGGTCATTCTTTAGAGTTATGGGCAACCATCCTCTGCTGCCAATTCGTTAATGCTGGATGGATCTAACCCAATAACTCACAGGAGACAATGGTATCTCTTCATAGATTCTTTATTCTAGGCCTGGAGTCCTCCTAGGCCCAATTCAGGGTAAAGGTCACTGACCTCTGTCTTGTCTTTGCAGGCACACATCTGGAACTGCTGGATGCCCACGTGTAGGACCCTTTTATACACCAGGGGAGGAGTCTGAGGTAAGGGGGTATGATGGGATATGGGGAGGTGCCAGCCCCTGCCTGGGAGAATTAGACATTTACCCTGACATGATATTTCCTAATAAAATGTTTTTTGAGGAACTTGCTTGCCTCAGAGTTTTTATTGAACTGGGATGTATTACTTGGAACCCTGACATCAGTCCCATCCCAGAAGGAAATGGAGCCCTGGCTGGTCACGTTCGGCCCCTGGGAGAAGAAGGGAATGGCTGCAGAGGGGCCAGAGGGAGCTTAGTGAGATGAATGCAGATCCTGGGGCCAGATCAGTGTACTCCAGGGCATCAAAAATACTAGACAGCTGTGCTCAGGAATTGCTGAGAACTCCTAGAGGCCTGGAAGGCCCCAGGAAACTACAAGCTTGTCAGCTAAAGATTGTTGACATCATTGCCTGGGAAAATCCGGTAGAAGATAATCAAGGAGCAGATTTGCAAACATCTAGAAACAAGCAAAGCTATTATTGGAAGCCAACATGCATTCATCAAAAACAGATCATGCCAGACAAACTTTGTAGCATTCTTTGATAAAGTGATTAAATTAGTGTAATGCTGTGGACATAGTTTACTTAGACTTCAGTAAGGCATTTAACAAAGAAGACCACAGTCTACTTCTTAGTAAGATAGAACAATGTGGAATAGATAGCATCACCACCAGATCACACTCAATATACAGTCCTCAATGGAACTACATTTACATAATGGGAAACATGCAGTGGGGTACTTTCAGGTTCTGTCTTGGGCCCAGTACTCTTCAACATCTTCATCATGAATTTGCAGATGACACCAAGCTGGAGGGACATAGGGCTGATAATGATAGCAGTCTTTCAGTACTTGAGGGGCTGTTACAGAGAAGAATGAGTCAACCTATTCTCCAAAGCATTTGATTGCACGATAAGAAGTAATGGGCGGAAGATACAGAATTACCGTATTTTTCAGAGTATAAGATGCACTGGAGTATAAGACGCACCTTAATTTTGGGGGAGGAAAACAAGAAAACAAGAATTCTACCTCTACCTATCAGCATTTAAGGTGGCGCTGCTTTACGCCACCCTCCTCCTCCTCCTGCAAGCAAGAGGTGCCTCAGAGACTCAGCTGGGAAAGAGGGCATTGATTACTAATAAGTTCTTTTCCAGAAAACTTATCACGGTGCTCCTGCGATCTGCAGGGCAGGGACTACTCGCTTTCCCCCAAAGAGACCCCTCACATGCTCTGGGGGGAGGGAAAGAGCACAGCCTGAGAAACAAACCTCTTTGGGACGGTCTGGGGGGGGGATCTGCCCGGCAGCTTCAGGGAAAACAAGGCGAGTGCCACGATTTGCGGCAGGTCACCCCTCTGGCCACCCAGCGGGCAGCTCAGGGCAGACAATGGTCGCAATGACTTCACTCACCAACAATGTGAGGAGCCGCTGCCTAAGCCCGCTCCACACCCAGGAGCTGAGCAAGCCAAAACGGAGCTCCTAAAGTGAAACGTCCCTCCTTTCCAGCCACCGCTGCCCGGATTCCCCAATGCAATTCTCAGAGCCGCGTTTCAGATGGCAGGCGGCCAGTTCCCCTGCAATGTGCAGTGGGGAACTGGGAACCATTTTGGATTTGGGGAGGGGATTACAGCGCTGCCGCGTGAAAGTGCTTTTCTTCCCATTGTAGAGCCGCCCCCCCATCCTCCTTCTCAGCAGACTCACCTTCTCTTTCCTCCTGACCAGTTCCGCCGCCTGAAACGCGATGCACTTTTTTTGCCTCTGCACACCCCATGGAATCGGGAAGGGGATCACAGGTCTGCCACCCGAAAATGCTTTCCTTTGGAATCCTGATGCCAAAGGAAAGCATTTTGGGCAGCAGACCCGCGATCCCTTTCCCGATTCCAAACATGGGGTGTACAGAGGCAAAAAAAAGTGCATCGTGTTTCAGGCGGCGGATCTGGCCAAGATTCCTGAAGGTGAGAAGGTGAGTCTCATGAGAAGGAGGATGGGGGTGCCTGGAACTGCCCGAAAATGTCCGAAGGGTGGGGGCTGGCGGTTGGGCGGGACTAAATTCAGCATATAAAATGCACCCAGATTTTCACCCCCTTTTGGGGGGTAAAAAGGTGCGTCTTATATTCTGAAAAATATGATACTACAAAAAAAGAATACAAATAGTGAAATATGAAACCAGAAACCAGTTTGCAGGTAGCTCAGAGAATGAAACATTTTTTACTGAACTATATAGGATACAGTGTCTCAAACATGGATAATAAAATCTGTGCCAGATATGAAATTCTTTACTACAGAATAATAGAGTTGGAAGGACCTTGGAAGTCCAACACCCTGCTCATGCAGGAGACCCTATCTCTTATCCAGTCATTAAAAAGAGATCCAGCCTAGAACTAAAGAGAAATTTCCTGACAGTGAGAAAATTAATCAGTGGAACAGCTTGCCTCCAGAAGTTGTGGGTGCTCCATCATTGGAAGCTTTTAAGAAGAAACTGGACAGGCATTTGTCCAGAATATAGGACAGTGATGGCTAACTTTTTTCCTTCGGGTGCCAAAAGCGTGCACGCGCACATAATCGTGCACACACCCATAATGCAATGCCCGTCCCTCATGCCCCACCCATCTGCACATGCACACGACCCCCCACATGCGCATGCAACCTCTACATGCTTGCACAGACACCCTTTTTGGTCTCACATCCCAAAACAGCACTGGGGGGGGGGGGGAAGCCGTTACCTCCCAAAACGGCTGGGGTGGGGGGGCGGAAGCTTTCAAAATGGCTGGGGGGGAGGGGACAAAAAGCCTTTGCCTCCCAAAACAGCTGTGGGGGGAGAAAGCTTCCAAAACGGCTGGGGGGTGGGGAAGCCTTTGCCTCTCAAAACGACTGGAGGGAGGGGAAGCTTCCAAAACAGCTAGGGGGGGGGGAAAGCCTTTGCCTCCCAATACGGCTGGGAGTGGGGGGGAAAGCCTTTGCCTCCCAATACGGCTGGGAGTGGGAGGGGAAGCTTCCAAAACGACTGGGAGGGGGGGAAAAAGCTTTTGCCTCCCAAAACGGCTGGGGTGGGGGGGGCGGAAGCTTTCAAAACGGCTGGGGGGGAGGGGACAAAAAGCCTTTGCCTCCCAAACAGCTGTGGGGGGAGAAAGCTTCCAAAACTGATGGGGTGGGGGGTGGGGAGCTTCCAAAACGGCTGGGGGGGAAAGCCTTTGCCTCCCAAAACGGCTGGGGGGGCGGAAGCTTCCAAAATGGATGGGAGTGGGGAAAAGCGTTTGCCTCCCAAAACATCGCTGGGAGGGGAATCTCTGGAGATCTGGGAAGGCGCAGGCAGCAGAAAGTGAGGAGAAAGGTAGGACTCTCCAAGCATGCTGCTTGCAGGGCAGACCCAAAAATCAGCTGGCCGGCGGGATGCGTATGCCCTGTGGAGCTGAGCTAGGGGAAGGCTTGCGTGCCTGCAGAGAGGGCTCCATGTGCCACCTGTGGCACGCATGCCAAAGGTTCGCCATCACTGTTCTGTGTTCTAAGACACTGCAGGAGTAATGTCCTTAGATAAATTAACAAGTTATACATTTGTGAGCACTTGGATAGTGATACTACAATAAATAGGGGCGGTATGACTTATATTGTATGACACTAAATTTTCCTCCATCTTTGATGGACTGACTAACTTGGCTGATGAAGGGAATGACTCACAGATTTTCTCCCAAGACTACAGCAAAATCTTCAAAGGTTTGTGGCTCTTGGCTGTTTAACCTATAGAAAATGCAATTGTACAATGATAGGGCAGCCATCTTCAAAGGGTTGAAAGTTCATCGAATAGGAGAGGGAGTAGATTTATTCCCTATCTCTTACCTCCACCCCATATACTCCAGTGAGTCAAGGAGGCCTCTGCCTGAGCCGTTTTTGAATAGCATGTTGTTTTTTAGAACTTAAAAAATATTCCAGTCCTGTTGCCTAAGAAACGGTTCTTGCATATTTCCATCAAGGATGAAGGGTTAGTTTTCCAAGTGGGGACCTGAGGGTATACTCACAAACTCCAAGAAGAAACTGACTGTCATTTTCTGGAAGGGATCCTGCTGATCTCCAGCTGGCAGTTGTCAGGCTGATCAAGTTTCATTAACTGAATCTGGATACTTAGGAGAACTATGACCTAGAATTCAGTTATTTCTACTCTTGTTGGCAATTGGAGGATGGCATGCAATGTTGGATTAACAATTTCAAGAAGCAGATAAATCTGCTTGAGGTCACCATTTTCCCCACCCCTCACCCCCCACCCCCATGCTGCCAGCAACTGATCTGAAGCCAGGAAATGGATGAATTCCTTCTCTGGACTTTAGTAATCCTTTGGGCTGATCAGTAACAGAGAGCTGCTGATATTGCTGTCTAGGGAGAAATGTGAAAAAGGGCAGCTAACTGGGGAGAGTTTGAGGAGTAAGAATCCAACACCCAGATTATGTCCTTCTGCAGTATGAGGAAAATCTTTGGAAGACTCGAAGGTCAGGTAGTGATCATGGTTGCAACACTTGGGATTGACCATTCACCTAGAAGCCACTAAATCCCATTAATGGGAAGGAGAAAAGGCGGTTCAGAGTGATTGAGAGCAAGTCCTAAGCCTCTGGTGTCAGGTCTGCCATCGTAAATGCTTCAGCCTGCTTTGCTTCACTTTGCCCCCTGGAAGATACTGCAGTGTGAAGTGGAATCAGTTAAAGTATTGCCGACTTGTTTCAGAGACAATTTTCAGGGTGTTTTTAAAGCTTCCAGGTTCTTATGGTCTGTCCATACTTTTGTAGAAAGTTAGCACCCACCCCTTTCCTGGAAGAATGAAATATTTTAGGAAATATTAAAAAATGCAGAATATTATGTTTCCCTGGTTGAGAAATGGAGAAACATGTTTTAAAGACAAAGCAACTCCCACCTTCCTGCCTCCCCCCCCTTTGTTAATGGGCCGGAGGCAGAAACTCAATCTTTGACAATAGGACCTATCTGCAACACAATAGCAACAGAAACTCACCACATGGCACCTGGGAAGATTACATCAGCCAGTAAGGCTAGCTAAAACCCCCACCCCCTGGGAGTCTGACAACCAATCAGGATACTCTTTCGGGGCCCCAGGAAGTTCAAAGCCAGAGAAAGCATAAAACCTGGGGACTTGCTGTATCTTGCTCCTTTTTCTGTTCAGGAACTCAAACCATGTGATCCTGTCCACCATTAAACCATCTTTCCAAGCAGTCTCCATGTTTCCAGTGTCTTTTTCCCCACTTGGAGCCAAACCCAGAAGGATATTTCTTCCAACACTTTGATAGGGGTTCCCCCCCTTCTAAGAAATGTGAGTGCCCAATGCACCACATATGACTCTTTTTCCCATAGTGCCCACCTCTGCTCAATGTCTGACAGTTTTTTTGAGATATAAGTGCAAGGTTACAAGACCTCTTGGTCATTGTTTTGAAGTAAAACAGCTCTGACTGCTGTTTTGAATAAAACTCAAAACATTCCAAGGGACAATTGAAAACTGTTTTGTCAGTTGCAACTTTCAATTTCTCTTTGGAATGTTTCCAGTTCTGAGTATTCCCTTATGGCCTACAGGGTCTTAAACTCTGTTCTTCAGCCAAAGGAAGACCAGGGAAAACCCCAGGGCTCCTTCAACCAGTAGCAAAACCTCAAGCACCTTGGAAAGAACCCCTGAAGTGGTGCTGGGTGGTGGGAATGATGGCCGACGAGCCACCTGTTAGATCGGCGCAGGAATGAAGACGTGACCAGCTCGTTACATAAGTAACTTTATTAGAACAGCAACAGTAGCAAGACTGGTGTGCGCTGCCGGAGCTCTCCTTATATTCGCTCCGGCAGACGCACCGCCCCCTGACAGGGATTCAAACTTTCCCGCCCGGTGGCTGGCAGCCAATCCGGGCGGATGTCCTTATAAGGACATAACACTCCTCCCCCCTAGTCCAAAGAAAAAAAACGTTCAGTGTTCGTCAATAAACGTGACGTAGTCCTGCAGGTACGTAGGACGCCTAGGCACCCTACTTGACCTGCGCAGTCTCATTTCTCCCGTGTCCCCGCCCTGGACGGACGGGGTTTCTGTGGCTCCTGGATCCTTCCCCGGAACCGGGCTCGGTTCGGCTGGCGAGTGTGCGGGGTCACCCTCAGTGCCTCCGGCCGGACCGCAGACCTGGAATGGCTGGTTCTGGTGGTCTTCCTCCTGGCCTGTGGATCTTTCGCCTCGGCGGTGCTGTTCGGTTCCGACCCGGGAAGAGCGTCTGAGTCTCGGTAAGACCCCGGCTGTCACTTGCTCTTCCTCGGTCTCCCGGTGGCTGCGGTTCTGCTGCGGCCCGGCCCGCTGTGGTCTGGAGGGTGGTTCGGTCCGGTGCCCTTGGGTCCGGTCTGCCCGCTGTGGGTGGTGTTGGCTCGGGTAGCGGTGTCCAACCTTGCAGGGTTGGCGCAGGTCTCCTTGGCCGGCCAGGCGTTGAAATTCAGCGCGAAAACTGAATTTCCTTTGCTGAAGGCGCGAAGCGGCCGGCTGGCGGTTGCGGTCACTTCCGGGCTGTATTGGGGGTGCAGCCGGTCCAAGGGTGACCTCAACCTTCTGCCCATGAGGAGTTCGGCCGGGCTCTTGTGGGTGGTGGCATGCGGCGTGATGTGCTGGGTGAGAAGGAAGTTGTCGATGCGTTCTTGCCAGTCTCCCGGGCCCATCTTGGTGAGGGCTTCTTTTGTGAGCCGGATCATCCGTTCCGCTTGTCCGTTTCCGGCCGGCCTGTATGGAGCGGAGAGGGCATGGCGGATGCCCAGTCCTGCCAGGAAGGACTCCATGGCCAGGGATGTGAGCTGGGGGCCGTTGTCCGAGACCAGCACGTCCGGTAGACCGTGTGTGGCAAACAGGCGGCGCAGGGCTCGGATCGTCGCTTCTGTTGTGGTAGATGCCATGGGTATCACCTCGAGCCACTTGGAGAAGGCATCTACCACGATGAGGAGGTGTCGCCCCTGCATCGGGCCCGCAAAGTCGATGTGAACCCTCGACCAGGGGTTGCTGGGGGTCTCCCAGTTCGTGACTTCAGATTGCGGTGGCGCGGGGCAGACTTCCTGGCACGGGTCACATCTGGAGACCCATTGTTCGATGTCTCTGTCCAGTGAGGGCCACCAGACGTAACTCCGTGCCAGGGCCTTCATGCGGATGATGCCCGGGTGCCCGTTGTGCAGTGTCTCCAGCATCCGCCGTTGTAGAGTGCTTGGGATCAGCACCCTGTCTCCCCATAGCAGACAGCCCTTTATGGTGGACAGCTCCGTCTGTTTCCTGGTGAACGGGCTGAACCTCTCTTCCGTCTGTTTCGAAGGCCACCCCCTGAGGATCCAGGACCTTACTTGGCGGAGGGTGGGGTCTCTCTGGGTGTGCGCGGCCACATCTGCGGAGGAGACCGGACAGCTGGCGTCGTCATCTATGTGGAATAGATGGAGCGTGGGGGCTGGGTCTTCCACCGGGTTCTTCGATGGGCATCTGCTTAGTGCGTCGGCGTTTCCTATGGCTGTGCCTGGCTGGTGCACAAGCCTATAGGAGTAGCCGGCCAGGAAGATGGCCCATCTCGTCATCCGCGGGGACATGAAGGTCGGGGTGGGTTGGTCGCCTGCGAGGAGTCCCAGGAGTGGCTTGTGATCGGTGACTATGGTGAAACGTCTTCCATAGAGATATTCGTGGAAGCGCTTCACTCCTGCCACGATGGCCAGGGCTTCTTTGTCCAGCTGACTGTAGTTCCGTTCTGCTCCGGACATGGTCTTCGAGAAATATGCGATTGGGGCTTCGGTGCCATTGGGCAGTTCGTGGCTGAGGACTGCCCCCACCCCGTAGGGCGACGCATCACAGGTCAGCTTGATGGGGAGCGTTTCGCTGTATTGGATGAGGACGCTTTTGGACGTCAATAGTCCTTTTATGGCTCGGAATGCCGCTTCCTCTTCCTGGCCCCACTTCCAGGATGCCGATTTCCCCAGCAGGCGGTGAAGTGGCTCAGCAACTGTGGCTTTCTGTTTTAGAAAGATTGCATAAAAGTTGAGCAACCCAAGGAATGCCTGAAGCTCCGTTTTGTTTTTTGGGCTTGGAGCTTCATGGATTGCTTCCACTTTTGATTTGGTGGGGTGGATGCCTGTGCTATCAATGAGGTAGCCCAGGAACTCGACTTCCTGTACTCCTATGATGCACTTGTCCCGCCTGACCCTCAAGCCCTTGGCCTTGAATCGCTGCAGGACAAGCCTGAGCCTTTCAAGGAGTTGAGCTCTTGAGTCACCGGAGATGAGCACATCGTCGAAGTAAGGCACCACCCCTGGAACGCCTTGGAGAAGGCGTTCCATCATGGATTGGAAGATGCCGGGGGCAGCGCTGACTCCAAATTGGAGGCGGTTACATTTGAATGCCCCCCTGTGCGTGACAATTGTTTGAGCCTCCGCCGTTTTTTCGTCTACTGGCAGTTGCTGGTAAGCCTGGGCCAGGTCCAGTTTCGCGAAGATTGATCCAGATCCCAGGGAATGCAGCAGGTGTTGCACCACTGGGACTGGGTATGCGCTCTGTGCCAACGCCTTGTTGATGGTACAACGGTAGTCGGCGCAGATGCGCACAGACCCATCATGCTTCAGTGGGGTCACAATGGGGGTCTCCCATGAAGCATGATCGATCGGTTCCAGGACGCCCTGGGCGATCAGCTTATCCAGCTGCTCGTCTACTTTGGGCCGCAGGGCAAACGGAACTCGGCGGGGCTTGAGCCTAATTGGGGTGATTCCCTTGTCCAGATTGAAGGAGATTGGCCTCCCCACAAATTTCCCCAGCTTACCATCGAAGACTTCCTTGAACTCTTCGATGAAGTTGTCGAGTCCGTCCCTGCGAATTTGGTTGATGCCTTCGATTGAAAGCCCCAGCGGCTTGAACCACTCCACTCCTAGCAGGTTCGGTCGGCTGTCCTTCACGACGGTGATGGGGAGCTTGCCTTCGAACTCCTTGTAGGTGACCCGGATGTCGGCTCTCCCTAACACTCCGATGGGGTTTCCCCCAAAGTCGACGAGCTTGGAGTGTAGTGGCTTCAGCTCTCGCTTGGTGATGCTGGGTTGCAGGCGCTTCAACTGCTGCCAGTCCATGATGGAGTAGACCGAGCCCGAGTCTACCTCCATTTTGCAGGGTGTCCCCTCCACGTGGATGGTCACGTGGAACTTGGTGGCATTGTCTGAGGTCGTGTGTGCGATGGTCGTCTGGTGGACCGCTCCGCTCCGGGGAAATTCGTCGTCTCTGCGTCTGGAAGGGCCAGAGGACCGTTTGGATGATCTCTGGTAATCCTTCCGATTCTCGCGGGGACGGTGGCTGGAGGGTTCTGGGGCTGGTTCCTCAGCTCTGCAAGCTTCGGCGATGTGACCCCTTCTGTTGCAGCGTCGGCAGGTCGCATCTCTCCACTTGCAGGTTGCTCTGGCATGGTCCCCTCTGCAGCTGGCGCAGCGCTCCCCCTTGTAGTTCCGTTGGGCGGCTTCCCGCCTTGGGGGTCTGGAAACCTTGTGGATGGTGGCTTCCCCCTCTGACTCGGATCCGGCTGTGGAATCCTCTGTTGACGATTGCGCTGTGGAGCGAATCTTGTGGATTCCCTTTGCTCTGCTTACTGCGGCGGCTGCTTTCTCCGAGATTTCGGATGCGGTGGCTTCCTCCACCACATCCTTGAGCACGAGTTTCTTCCTGCTCAGGAATTTCTTTTGCAGGCCTCTGTCCCTCATGCCGAAAACCACGCGGTCAGCGATGGCATTGTCCACGTGGTCGAACTCACAGCTGGCTGCGATCTGGCGTAGGGCGGCCACGAATTCCTTGATCGTCTCACCTTCCTTCTGGTCCCTTTGGTGGAAGGTGAACCGGTTCGCCACCGGTGTTCCTGTTGGGGCATAGTGGTCTTCCAGGATCTGCAGCAGGTCTGTCCATGGCACTTCTTCGATGTCTCGTGGTGCTACGAGATCGATTGCCATGTCGAGGACCTCGGAGCCGCAGTTGGCCAGGAAAATGCCCTTTTTCCGGTCATCATCGGCATCCCTGATGTTGTTGCCTCTCAGGTATTGCCGGAATTTCACTACGTAGGATTTCCACTTGTCCTTCCCTGGTCGGAAAGGAGCAAGGGCTGGCAAAGTGACTTCAGCGGATGCCATGCCTACGGAAATGCCTACTGTAGTTCCCGGTGCCGGAGTCTTGGTGTTGTTGGCTTGGTGCCGCGAGGTTCGTTCTTCTCTCTAGTCCTTCATCGCCAGTGTTAGATCGGCGCAGGAATGAAGACGTGACCAGCTCGTTACATAAGTAACTTTATTAGAACAGCAACAGTAGCAAGACTGGCGTGCGCTGCCGGAGCTCTCCTTATATTCGCTCCGGCAGACGCACCGCCCCCTGACAGGGATTCAAACTTTCCCGCCCGGTGGCTGGCAGCCAATCCGGGCGGATGTCCTTATAAGGACATAACACCACCCACGCTCAAATGGCTGGTGGAGAGGTGGGGCATCCCAACACTGGCAGCTCTGCAGGAAAAGAAACTGGGTTTTTTTTTTTTGCTGAGCTGAGCCAACACCAGGTCTTGGTGTGAACTCGCTGCAAACCGGTAGTAAAGGTAAGTGGAACCCACCCCTGGTGTGCACCCTCCTGGCTGTGCCACAACTGGCCAGGGGGTCGCAAGAACAGGAGGAGGAGGAGGAGGGTCACCCGAAGGAAAGCCTCCGCCGTGGCTGGCGATTATTCCTCAGCCAGCCTGGATTTCCAAAAATATCCAAAAAAAAAAAGGAGTAGCGAAGCAACCCAAAAAGCTGTGGCTTTCCAAGAGATAGAGAAGAGACCCAGAGACAGAGTGAGAGTGAGATACACCAGTAGTGAGTTTCAATTTTGGCCACTACCGGTTTGCTCGTGGGTGCTTGTGCGCTCACACTCAGGTGCCCAGCTACTTCTCCATTCCACACCGTCGCCCTTACCTTCTCAGGCCAGGTGAGGGAGGGGAGGGGAAGGCAAGGGGCAGGGCCAGCCAGTGATGGGACAGGGAGCCGCAGTAGAGGGCCCAAAGAGCTGCATGCGGGTGAGGGTTAGCCTTTTGCTGTTTCGGAAAAGAGATGGTTTCTGTGATCATTTCTTTTTTCTGGACTGGGGATGAAAGCTCTGATTGACTCTACTTTATTTGATAATCCTGGGATGTTGTGGAAGGATTTAGGGAAGGATTCCTCCACCAACCAAGTGATTCCCTTTTTCTAGAGAGGAGAGGCCCTGGCTGAGCGGCAGGGCTTCAGTGCAGGTCTCCACGTTGCTCATTGGAATGTGAACTGCTTTCCTCAGAGTTAGCCTTTCCCCCTCAAAGCAATCTTTTTTTCCAGATGCTGGAGATTGAACAGGTCAAGTGATTGCACACCTGGCATGACCAGGTATCAATGAGTGAATCAGCACAGGGGGCTCTCTGCCGAAGGAGTCTGTCCAGCGGCATTTCCTGTGGGCATTGCCTGCACAAACTCTTTTTCTGAAATTGGACAGATGTCAAGCCAATTGAAACAACGAGTTTTTGGATTTGTCTTAATAAAGGGATCAACCAGATGTGGATTTGGAATTACCACATCCTTTCCCCACCTATATTAGATTAATTAATTAATTAATTAATTAATTCATTCATCCATTCAATTTCTATAGCTGTCCAGCTCAAACAAAATGACTCTGGTGAGTTGGCTGTGCTGCTGCCTTTTTTATCCTTCTCCACCTGTCCCCAATAGCCGCAACCCCAGTGCTCCTTCAGATCCCACTTCAAAGCTGCAGATACTTTGCATTTATGCTCATGCCAGCTGAGAAGTGATCTAAGAGTTAAACAGTCCTGGAATGAAGCAATGCAGAAGCATGTCTCTCATGTTGCAAAAAAAAAAAATGACATGACTATGAGTCATCACCCATGGACAAAAGGACACCGGCACTTTTTGCATTCATTTTTCCTTTTGCATTCCTTTTGTGAATTTTGCATTCCTTTTGTGAACAATAATCATAATGCACTGGTTCCTCAGTCTACTCTACTCAACAAGTCAGGTCATCCCACCTTCTTTACATGAACAGTATGAAGCTGTATGGAAAAAGAACATCTGAAGTAAAATCACTGCCCAATACTTTCTGTACATGCAGCCAAGATATTGCAATGGTATCTGGATGGGACGTACCGTATGTGCCATCCTCACCACCAAGGGAAAAATAGTAAATAGTAAAAAGTGTAAATAGTAAAAACTGAAGGAATCAAGATGCTCTTGGAAATAACATCAAAAGTCTGGATGAAGATGATCGCTGGACACTATCACACACTCAGAGAAGAAATACCATCAATTAACTAAAAGGTTAGAAAGACCAGAAAATTAAAGACAATGAAACATCCCACCCCATTTGTTGAAATTCCTGGTGACAAATGGGTAACAACAGTGGTGGGATTCAATTTTTTTAACAACCGGTTTTGTGGTCGTGGCTTATTTGGGTGGGCTTGGCCTTGCAGGGTCAAGCTGATAAAGTCGCTCAGATTTGGGATGGCTTGGACTCCGATTGGATGAGTCCAGGGGAGGAGACGAGGTAAGGTCTTGAGAATGTTATCTGGGAGGAGTTTGATCCTGTGGCTCCCGAGGATGTGGACAGGGTTCTGGGTAAGATTAGTGCCGCCACGTGTTTATTGGACCCGTGTCCCTCCTGGTTGGCACTGGCCTCCCGGGAGGTTACACGAGGTTGGCTCCAGGGAATTATAAATGCTTCTCTGAGTGGGGGTGCCTTTCCTGCCACCTTGAAAGAGGCGGTAGTGAGGCCCCTCCTCAAGAAGCCCTCCCTGGATCCGGCTGAATTAGCCAACTACCGTCCGGTCTCCAACCTTCGTTTTGTGGCGAAGGTTGTTGAGAGCATGGTGGCACGACAGCTTCCCCAACACCTGGATGAAGCTATCTATCTGGACCCGTGCCAGTTGGGCTTCAGGCAGGGGTACAGCACAGAAACGGCATTGGTCGCATTGGTGGATGATCTCTGGAGGGCTAGGGTCAGGGGTTGCTCCTCTGTCCTAGTCCTATTAGATCTCTCAGCAGCTTTTGATACCATCGACCATGGTATCATGCTGCAGTGGTTGAGGGGATTAGGAATAGGGGGCACCATTCTGCGGTGGTTCTCCTCCTTCCTCTCCGACCGCTCGCAGTTTGTGTTGGCAGGGGGGCAGAGGTTGACCTTGAGGCACTTCGCATGGGGAGTGCCGCAAGGGTCGGTCCTCTCGCCCCTTCTGTTCAACATTTATGTGAAGCCGCTGGGTGAGATCATCCGTGGTTTTGGGGTGAAGTGTCATCTGTATGCTGATGATACTCAGCTGTACATCTCCACCCCAGACCACCCCAACGATGCCCTTGATGTGATGTCTCACTGCCTGAAGGCCGTGCGGGTCTGGATGGGGAGGAACAGGCTCAGACTCAACCCGTCCAAGACCGAGTGGCTGTGGCTACCGGCATCCCGATTTAGTCAGCAGGTGCCATCGCTGACTATTGGGGGTGAATCTTTGCCCCCCACAGAGAGGGCTCGCAATCTGGGTGTCCTCCTGGATGCACGGCTGTCTTTAGAAGAGCATATGACGGCCATGGCCAGGGGGGCCTTTTATCAGGTTCACCTGATTCGCCAGTTGCAGCCCTTTCTGGACTGGGACGCCTTGCGCATGGTCACTCACGCCCTTGTCACCTCCCGGCTGGACTATTGTAATGCTCTCTACATGGGGCTCCCCTTGAAGAGCACTCGGAGGCTCCAACTGGTCCAGAATGCAGCCACGAGGGTGGTTATGGGCGCAACTCGTGCCCGCGTGACACCCCTCCTGCACGAGCTGCACTGGCTCCCAGTGGTCTTCCGGGTGTGATTCAAGGTGTTGGTCACCACCTTTAAAGCGCTCCATGGCACAGGACCCGGGTACCTTCGAGACCGACTTCTGCCACCAATAGCCTCCCACCGGCCAGTTCGCTCCCACAGAAAGGGTCTCCTCAGGGTGCCATCAGCCAAGTTATGTCGGCTGGCGACACCCAGGGGGAGGGCCTTCTCTGTGGGAGCCCCAGCCCTGTGGAATGAACTGCCCCCGGAAATACGTAAGATCTCCGACCTCCGGGTGTTTCGCTGCGCACTGAAGACCCTGTTGTTCCGCCAGGCTGGGCTATCAACATAATAATTTTAAATTGGGGTATTTTAAATTTTTGGGGTTTTAAATTGAGCCAAATTTATTTAATTATTTAAAATTTTTAATCGATGTTTTGTCTTGTGTTTTTAAATAGGCTGTACACCGCCCTGAGTCCATCGGGAGAAGGGCGGTATAGAAACAAAATTATTATTGGTTAATCTTTAGTGAGATTCACAG
The DNA here is from genome assembly GCA_022577455.1 of Arizona elegans. Lineage (NCBI taxonomy): Eukaryota > Metazoa > Chordata > Lepidosauria > Squamata > Colubridae > Arizona > Arizona elegans. The sequence continues at coordinate 2,937,002 of JAKOOJ010000026.1, forward strand.
CCTTTGAGGCTGGTTAATTGCTCAGCAGCTCAAGTCCTAACCAAGGACCTAGAAACTGTTAAGGTATTATCGGAGGATGTAAGCTGTTCCGAGTAAGGTGGTTTTTTTGTAGAGTCAAAATGTTCAAGTCCGGCAAATTTAGAATTTCTAAATAGCGGGGTAGCCCTTTGGGTATTGCTCCAAGGGCTCCAATTACAATCAGGACAACACACAATTTCTTTTTCCACAGTCGCTCAACTTCAATTTGCAAATCCTGGTACTTTGTGATTTTTTCTTGCTGCTTATCTTCAATCCGTGCATCACCAGGTATTGCAATGTCAATGAACCATACTTTTTTCTTTTCAACTATTGTTATGTCAGATGTGTTGTGGACCAAGTGCCTGTCAGTCTGAATCCTAAAGTCCCACAAGATCTTGAGTTTCTCATTCTCTAAAACTTTCTCAACCTGATGTTCCCAGTGGTTTTTGCTGTACACAAATCCAAACTTCTGGCACAATTTCCAGTGAATGATCTTAGCAACACGGTCATGGCGTTGTAGGTAGTCAGTTTGTGAAATTTTGCTGCACCCACTGATCAGGTGGTCGACTGTCTCATCTTTCTCATTGCAGAGGTGGCATTTGCTGTTGGTGGTAACTTGTTGAATTTTTGCCTTCATGCAGTTTGTGGCTAGGGCTTGTTCTTGAGCTGCCAAAATAAAGCTTTCTGTTTCTTTTTTCAGTACTCCTGATCTTAACCAGTTCCAAGTTAGTTTCTGGTCAGCTTTGCCTTCAATACTTTTCGAGTATTGGCCATGCAGAGCTTTGTGTTTCCAATTTTCAGCTCGCTGCTCAATTACTTCTTTCTTATATTCTGCTTTTGTTTTAGTTGTCTTTAAAAGGCCTCCTTTATTTACTTCCTTAATCATTGGTTCTTCACTTTTCTGGATGTAATCATTCAAGCTGCATGTTTCTTCTTCCACAGTCTGCTTTACTTGTAGGAGTCCTCAACCACCCTCTGCTCTTGGTAAATATAATCAGTCAACATCACTTTTAGGGTGCAAGGCATGATTCATTGTCATAAGCTTCCTCGTTTTTCTGTCCAAATTGTCTAACTCCATCTGGGTCCAGTCAATTATTCCTGCAGAGTATCTAATCACAGGTATAGCCCAGGTATTTATGGCTTTTATGATGTTTCCTCCACTCAAAATATTATTATTATTATTATTATTATTATTATTATTATTATTATTATTATTATTATTATTATTGGAGGTCATTTGACTGGGTGGGTGTGGCTAACTGATCATGTGACCGGGTGGCCGTGACTATGTGTATAGGGACTACTCAAAGGGCTGAAAAAAGTTGTTTCTGACTGTTCCTCGCACTTTTGTCCGGTCCTCACACTTATGACCATCCTCACATTTATGCCTGTTGCAGCATTCTTAACAACCATGTCATTCATTTCACAACTGCTTCTCTTCACATGGTGACAAGATATAGCAAAAAATGTAAAATGTGAGGACAGTCATAAGTGTGAGTCTCAGCCGACTTTCTCTCAGCTTTCTCACAGCAAAACTGAGGACGGTAATAATCCACGCTGCAGTCAAAATTCGTTAAGGCGGGAATGGTTTATTCAGCATCCAGAATTGCTGCAGACATTGCTGAGTTCAGGTAAAAATAACACAAAGTCGGCGGTGGGCATCGCCGCCGCCCAACGTGGTTTAAATAAGTGCGCCCTTCAGCCCATACTTCCGGGTGCCTCATTAATCCACATTATCAGTCCGTCCCAGTAATCAGGGGCAGTAACGTGCAGCAGTTGCTGCCCAACCTATCGCGGCCTCAAAGTGACCGTCCGCCTACTCACCCTAACACCCACCTCCACCAGATGTGTGCCCGGATACATAGTAGTCATACCCCCACCCCATGTCCCCTCTTGTAATGCTTTCATGGCTATAGGAGACTCCATCGTTGGATTGTCGAGCGTGGGGGTCTCAACAGGGAGGACTGGACAAAAGTGCAAGGACCAGTCCAAAATAACTTTTTCAGCCCTCTGAGTAGTCCATATGCAGATAGGGACTACTCAGAGGGCTGAAAAAAGTGATTTCTGACAGTTCCTCGCACTTATGACCGTTCCTCACACTTATGACTGGTCATCTTTTATGCCCATTGTAGCATTCTTAACAACCCTGTCACTCATTTCACAACTGCTTCTCTTCAGCATGGTGACAAGATAGGGCGAAAAACATAAAATGTGAGGACAGTCGTAAGTGCGAGGACTGGTCAAAAGTACGAGGACCAGTCAAAAATAACTTTTTCAGCCCTCTGAGTAGTCCATATGCACAAAAGGACTACCCAGAAGCTGAAAAAAGTGATTTCTGACAGGTCCTCGAACTTTTGACTGGTCATCATTTATGCCCGTTGCAGCATTCTTAACAACCATGTCACTCATTTCACAACTGCGGTGCTTCATGTGACTGGGTGAGCGTGGCCAGGTGGTCATGTAGCATCGCTTCTTTGCCCTAATAACAGTTTGCTGCAATGGTCATAAGTGTGAAAAACGATCATAAGTCACTTTTTCCAATGCCATTGTAACTGTTGTAAATCAAGGATTACCTGTACAAAAATACAAAAAGCTTCTTTGCTTGCAAAAAGCTGCCCTAAATACCAATCATTAGATTAGAAATACCTGCAAACTGGAGTTACAAATCAGGGAGGGTGCCAGAGCACCTTGAGGAATTAAAGTAGTTAAAATGTTAATCATGGTTCGTGGTTGACCAGCCATCGTGAGAGGGGGGCTGGGTTACCCCCTACCGGATCGAAACAGCATTTTACTCCTGCCATTGCCGTGAGAGGGCAAAGAGGTCCCATGTGTTCCTTTGGAGGTCTATTGAAGTCCGGCATTTCACTCCTTCTGACTGTGATAACATCAAATTGTCCCCTGGTTATTGGCCATGGGTCATTACCTCCCCTTGATGTCCAGATGTACTTGGTGAACGAACTCCGTGCTCTGCGACATTCCCCCCTCTCGCAGGTTTGGCCCTCTTCGTTATCGAGGGCCTATCTTGATGACAGGCTTTGGAGCCCCGAGAGATGGCATGCGGCAAAGAAGAGTTTGAGAGGTTTTTTAAGTGGGTTTTTTAGTGGGTTTTTAACAAAAATTTTAAGGGGTTCGGGGGGGATTAGGGTGGGTTTGGGGGGAAATCCACTGGGTTCAAGACCAGCCTCTGCGGAGGGCTGTGACGCTAGGGATGCAGAACCGGAGGCCGGGGAGGGGGTTGGAGTTCAACTTAGAGAGGGCTGTTCCATCAGTATAGTGAGTAGGAGGGGCAGATATGGCGGAAGCTGGGGACCACATCATGTTCAGGGAATGCGCACTCTGATACCGACGACCTCCCATCGACCCATGCGCTCCCACAGAGAGGGCCTCCTTGGGGTGCCATCTGCCAAACAATGTAGGCTGGTGACCCCCAGGGGGAGGGCCTTCTCGGTGGGGGCTCCCACCCTCTGGAATCAGTTGCCCCCGGAGATAAGGAGAATCCTTGACCTCAATGCCTTCCTTCGTTCCCTTAAAACCCATCTTTTCCAGCAAGCCAGGTTGGCTTAAGAAGAAATTTTTAAATTCTTTTAATCAGTGTCAGGTATGCTTCCTTCAGTATCCAGGAAAGAAACCCCCAAACTCAAGCATTTTGAAGAATTTGGTACTTTTACTGAATATGAAATGATAACAACCCAGGAAAAGCTGGAACTGAGCAAAACGCGCGAAATGCATCTACTAAGCTTCTCCCCCCCTCATGTTCATAAATCATCAGCCAATCCAAAGGTCAGGTGGCAACACGTCTGGCAGCGTCATTCATCAGGAATGTAGGGCAGTTAATTTTTTCGAATATAAATTTTGAAAAAAGTTCCTGACCACTTCACATTTTTCTAATTTTTTATAGCGTCTTATGCCCTTATCATCTATCAAGGCTCCAATTTCTCTCTTCTCTCTTTTATTTTTCGCCATCCTTGCCAATAACTTAGAATTTTTATTGCTAAATTCAAAAAAATTCCTATTTAAATATCTCATATTCTTTTTTACCAATTCTATATCTTCTTCTATCAATTTATTTTTTAGCAGATTTAATTCCTCCAAAAAAAACTTTTCTTTAGTAAGCAAAAATTGATTTTCCAATTCCTTAATCTGGCTTTTATCTTTTTCAATTTTATTTTTATAATTTTTATATTTTCTGCTTGATAACTTGATACTTTCCCCTCTAAACACTGCTTTCATCGCATCCCAAACAATTTCAAATTTAACCTCTCCATTATCATTCAATCTCCAACATTCTTCCCATTTTTTAAATATCCATTTTTTATCCTCCTCATTTTTATACAGTTTTTCATCATATCTCCAACAACTTCCTTTTTTCTCAAAATTAAAATCTATTTCCATCGTAACTTCTGCATGATCAGAATCCTTAAAAATTCCCACATCTATCTTATCCACATTATTCAACAAATCTTTAGAAACTAAGATATAGTCAATTCTTGAATATGTATTATGTATCTTAGAGTAAAAAGTGTACACTCTTTCAGTTCCTTTCACTTCTCTCCAGGCATCCACCACACCGTTTTGAAACATCCATTTATTTAAGATCCCCATTTTATTTGCTTCTCCACAACGAGTGGGGTTAGTACTATCTATTTTATCTCTAATTAAATTAAAATCCCCAGCCACAATTACTTTCCCTACACTTTCGATTTCCAAAATTTTAGTTATTTTTTCAAGAAATTCTTTTTGCTTCTCATTTGGTAAATATAAATTAACCAGTGTCACTTTTTCCTCGTTAATATTTCCCACAATTATTACATACCTTCCTTCTTCATCCACAATTACTTGTTCTTTTTCAAAATATACCCTATCTGATATCAATGTAGCAACTCCTCTTGCTTTTGAAGTTCCAAAAGATTTTTCATAAATTTGCATACCCTTTATATACATTTTATTTGAGTCTTCAGATTTCTGATGGGTTTCTTGCAAAAATAATATATCTGGTAGATCTCTTTTAATTTTAAGTTCCAATCGTCTTCTCTTAATCTGATTCCCTGTACCCTTCACATTCCATGTCATTATTTTTATTAAACCCATTTAAACTGTAATTTTTTTAATCCTTTCCCCTCCTCTTCCTTTCTGTGCCCAGATCCCAACACCAATCTCCCACATTCCAAACAACATTCAACATAGAAGAAAAAAAACAATAAAAAAAAACAAAAAAGGACAAAAAACACATCAAACATTGAATAACAAACAATCTTCGTCCCCCACATCCTCAATTGGTTTCTGCCTCTATAAAGAGAGTGGGGGAGAGGGGACGTGCCAATGGTCGGGTCACTTCTTTCGGGTAGTCTACTTAAATTCATCTCTCAGAGAAAAGGGTGGTAACTTTTCCCCGCACTCAGCTTCCTGCAATTCTTTTTCAAGATCCTTCAATTTCTTATCCACTCCATCTCCCATTATATCATCACGACTTTTCTTTTGTTCAACCATCGCAGGTGAGATTTCCTTCCGCTTTAATCCTTTAGGGTCTTGTCCTCCAGCAGCCCCTTTTTCTTCTGGTGTTGATGTTTTTGCATATGTTCCACCCATCTTGAGCATTTGATCTTTTATCTCTGTTACATCCTCATACTTTACAATCAATCCAAGTTCATGTAAGTATAACACTGCATCTGTTTCCAAAGTAATTATTTGCATTCTTCCTTTATAAAAAAAATTTAGTTGCTGTGGTGGTCTCCAGTTATATTTAATTCCATTGTCTCTCAGAACCTTTGTGATTGGTTTCAAAAAAAATCTCCACGCCCTTTCTTCTCTTGATATATCTGGAAAGACTTGAATAATTTTCTCCTCAAATTTCAAAGCTTCACCCATCTCTCTCACTTTCACCATCACTTCCAATTTGTCACTAAGATTTGCAAATCTGACAAGTACATTTCTATTTAAACCGTTTTGTCTTTTAAACCCAATTCTAAAAACACTTGCCAGATTTGTTGCTGTAAATGTGATTTGTGTATCCAAGTCATTGAGCCATTTTAAAACTCGTTGTTTCAAATTGTCCACTTTTTCTTCTTGAATTCCACGAATAACCAGATTATATTTCCTCGCTTCTTCTTCCAAAAGACAAATTTTTTTATCTTGTTGTTCATTTTTAAAAAAGATTTCTCCAATTTGCCGATCTATCTTTGCATCATGTGTATGAATCTGCTCAATTTCATCTTTAATTATTTTCATTTCTACTGTTTGCTTTGCAAAATTTTCATTCATTTCTTGCTTCATTCTTTTAATTTCCAATGTCATATTATCCATACTATCTGACAGTCCTGATATCTTTTCACTAATTTTAGTTAAGGCCACAGCAACTTGTTGCATTTCTAAGGATTGTTGGGTCGCCATTTTTTAATAAGTTTTAATTATCCACTTTTGCCAAGAGGGTCTGTAATGAAGATTAAGGGACAACAATCCAATATTGAAGCTGAGACAGCTTATTATTGCACTCAAAAGGACCAGCAATAAAAGTTTATAGTTCTCAATTCAGCTTACGTAATTTCCCTAAAAGAAAAAAAGCTAACATCCGTTGGAAGGCACTGCCCAGAAATGCGTTTTGCTGCTTCAACTCAAGCACTTTCACAAACAAAAGATCAACTTAAAGTTTACATATTCTTCCAAGAGAACCCTTCCACCAGTCTTTTGATGTTCCGTGCTTTTATCCCACAGCAAAAACAAACACAGATCGCGGTAGTAATGAGAACAAAGGCAGCTATTTACTCCAAATATGCAATTGCGACTGCCTATCTGGTCACCCCTCACTCCTTCCACTTTCCCACGCTATAAAAAGCTTCAAAATTTGAGTCGTTCAGGGTGACCTACCGATTCCAAAGTCAATCTGCTGGGCCAGTAGCTCTTCCGATACAATTTATAAAATTTTGGTCCTTATCGGTGCATTTCAAACACTTTAATCCACATTTATCTTCCGTAAAATGCCCTGCGAAGTGGAGAAAACGTCCTCACACCACCACGGCCATAACCATAACCAATTAATTGATCGGGGAAAACTGAGAAGCTATTTAGAAAAACATGTTGTGAAAATTGACCAAACATATAAAGATTTAATGGAAGAAGATATAACACAAGACGAGATTAATGGAGTAATACAAAAAATAAAATTAGGGAAAGCTCCAGGTGAAGATGGATTACCTGCTGAGTTTTATAAAGAATTTAAGGAAATAATAATACCAAAATTGCAAAAACTATTTAACGGAATTTTACATGGTGGAGAAGTTCCGTTGTCATGGAACAGAACGGTGATATCTATAATCCCTAAACCAGATAAAGACTTAGAAAGGATTGAGTCCTATCGGCCCATCTCTTTAATTAATCAAGATGCAAAGATATTTACTGCCATTATAAGTAATAGATTAAGTAGATTTATAGATAGATATATAAGTTATAACCAAGTAGGTTTTGTGAAGGGTAGATATATGAGTGATATTGTCAGAAGAGTATTAAATATTATAGATGTTGCTGAATATAATGCTGATAAAATAGGTATAATATCATTAGATATTTTTAAAGCTTTTGACTCTGTACAATGGGAAACTATTAAAATAATTGTTGAGGTACTAGGTTTTGGTAATAAGTTTATACATGTTATTTCAAAACTGTATCAAAAAAGTAGTGCAAGAGTGAAGGTGAATGGAAGGCTGACAGAAGAGATAAGATTGGAAGCGGGTACAAGACAAGGATGTCCCCTGTCTCCAACATTATTTTTATTGGTTATGGAAATTTTGACTAAAATGATAGAAAAAGATGAAGAATTGGAAGGCTATAAGGGATATAAGATAAATCTGTATGCGGATGATACTTTGATTATTTTGAAAGATATAGAGAAAGATTTGAAAAAGATACATAAGCATTTGGAAGAATTTGAGGAAATGACAGGTTTGAAAATAAATTGGTCAAAATCTGAATTATTAATGAATAATAATGGTAAGGAGTGGGAGAATATGCAAGAACAACTTGGGATAAGGATTAAAAAAACATTGAAATATTTGGGCATAACACTTTCACTCAAAGTTAAAGAAATGAAAAAATTAAATTATGATGTGGCGATGAATGAAATTGAGAAAAAGATAGATAAATATAAAATGATAAAGTTGTCTTGGTTTGGTAGAATTGCAATGTGTAAGATGATGTTGTTGCCAAAGTTTAATTTTTTATTTGAGATGTTACCGTTAAACTTGACAGAGAAAGATATTGAAGGATATCAGAAGAAATTGGATAAATTTTGCAATGGTGGGAAAAGACCTAGATTAGTGAAGAAAATGTGGTATCAAAATCAAAAGGAAGGTGGATTAGGAATCCCCAAACTACTCAATTATTATTGGGCTTATGCTATTCGGACTGTGGTAAAAATATTTAAAGGTGAAGATAGTCATTGGAGAGATTTAGAATTAAAGGACATTAAGAGATTTGGCTCAACATGGTTTTTAGATAAAGCAAAATCAAAATGTGTAATTAATAGCTATTGGTTAAAGGGATTGAGTAAAATTTGGAACAAATTTGTTAAAATTTTAATTCCAGATATAATTTTCTTAGGGAAGACAATTGAAAATTGGCCGATTAAAACTAATATAAGTCGTGATAGGGTAATGGAAGATGAAAATATACAAATTATAATAGATTGGTTAAAAACTTTAGAAAATGAAAGGAGGAAAAAAGAAATCATTGAAAAATTGGGTTTGGGCTGGTTTGAAAAAATACAGATAGAAAAATGGACTAAGAAGGTAAGGGACAATTGTTCGATAAGTAGAAGTAAAACTGAATTTGAATACTTAGTATTCCAAATTATGAAAGATGAAATTGGACTAAAGGGACTCGTTAGTAAGATATATAAGATTATAAATTTTGATGGAAAACCACAAAGGGTGATGAAGATGAATTGGGAAAAAGAACTTAATATTAAAATATCAGATTTAGATTGGAACGTGAATTGGAAGAGTAGAATTATGAAGACTTTATCTGTAAGGATTAAAGAGCACAATTATAAGGTTGTTTGGAAATGGTATTTGACTCCATTAAGATTGTCATTGATGGATAAAAAAATTAGTAAACAATGTTGGAGATGTGACATGGAATTAGGGACTTATGAACATATGTGGTACAAATGTGATAAAGTTAAAAAGTTTTGGCAACAATTGGAGGAAAGGATATTTGAAATGATGGGGAAAGCAATAATATTGAGACCAGAAACTATATTACTGTTGATAATTAAGGAAATAGAACCAACAAAATATGAAAAAGAATTGATTAGAATTATGATTATAATGGGTAGAATTATAATAGCCAGATATTGGAAATTAGATGTGAATTTTAGAATAGAAGAATGGTATTGTGAAATGTGGAAATTAGCTTTAAATGATAAAATGACATGTGATATTAAAATTAGAAATGGTGACTATAAAGAAGATATTTTCTGGAAAATTTGGAAACCATTTGTGGACTATGCGCTGGGAAAATTGGATGCTTCGGTACCTGTACCCCGAGAACGTGGATTTTGGCGATCATGAGGATATATCCGAAGAACCAAATCTTCCTTTCTTATGTATAGCACAGGGTGAAGTATTGTATATGTTGTTTGTAATGTTAGTAATTTAAAATATAAAATGAATAAAAAAATTAAAAAAAAAAAAAAGGAATGTAGGGCAGTTGGTCAGCCGTCTCCGTTTGAAGATCCAGTTTCGTTTTCTCATGAAGACACATCCTACCAGAAAAGAAAAAAAAAACCATCTCCTGTTCCTCCCCCCACCCACTTAGCTTTATAACTAATCCCTCCCCACTTTTCTTATGGCAGCTGAAGCAGGAAAAGCTGAGGCTGACATTCGGCCCCCCTTGCAGAAGAGATGTTATTCCTAAGTAAAGGGAAAGAAAAGAGAGAGAAACAGAATATATACAATAATTATGGTTTATCTGGGTATTTGGTATAGAACTGCTGTATTTTCTTGGGAGCTCGGACATCTTGTTTTTTTTTTTTTTTAATAAAAAGTTTTTATTTTCTGATCAAACGAGTATACAATATAAACATTCATTCAAACTATCATCAAGAAAAAAAAAATCAATCCTTGGTAAACTCAATCTTCAACCCCTCCTCACCACCCCCCACCCCGACTTCCCAGAACAAAAACAGGGCATAGATTTCACCAAACATTCGCTAAAATAAACTAGCTAACTGCAAGATTTAATAACTCCCAAAACCCCTTAACTCCCCTTTTATAATTTCATCAACCTCCCTTTTTATAAACTCAAAATAGCGTATAATCCAATAACTCTAAGAGTTTTAAAACCTTTAACAAATATTAAACATTCAAGCCTTAAAAATTCTCTTAATATATCAATAAAGTATTCAATTGATTTGCAAAAACATTTTCCCCCTCTTACTTTTCTCAAAGTTCAGATATTTTGAAATCTCATAACAGAAAATAAACCTTAGGTATTCACTAATTAAATTTCTACATTTTTTAAATTTCTAAATTTCCCCCCTTCATTATTCCTCCCTCCAACTTTTAAAATTTTAAAAGATAATCATCAACATAATTAACCATTAATACATAAACTAAAAAACCAAAAAAGATTAATCTTACATTCAACCATTAATGCATCATATTTAAAAATCAATATTTAACTTTATACTTTTTCCCCCTCAGTAGTTATAACACCTAAAACATAATCATTTTTAACCATAAGTAGAACAACTGCAAAGCCAAAAGAAAAGGTTAATCTTCCATTCTTGCTTTCTTTTTATATTTTTTCCAGTCTTTCTGCATCCCTCCTACTTCTATTTTGAGGAGGTTTTTCATTTTAATTTGAGGTTGATGTAACTTCAAAGATTGTCCCCTTTTTGAGAAAATTTCCTCTGATTTAGAGCCCCCAAATCGCCTCTTCTTGCTTATATAAATCAGTTCATTCCTTCGCCTGTAGGACCAAAGTTTGTCAAGAGTTTGTTTCTTGTTTATTCACCCATTCAGCCTGCGATAAAGGAAAATGTTTCCAGGCAATCAGATATTGGACTTTACCATGGTGTTTTCTCGAGTCCAAAATTTCTTTAACTTCAAAATGTTGCTCCCCTTCTATGAGAATGGGAACTGGAGGGGTGCTTTGATCAGCCCTTAAAGGAGATGAGTGTTCAGGTTTCAATAAACTAACATGAAATACAGGATGCATTTGTCTCAAGGTTTTTGGCAATTCCAATTCAACTGTTACTGGATTAATCAACCTAATCACCCGAAATGGTCCCACATATTTAGGCCCCAGCTTTTTGGACTTTTGGGTGGTCTGTAAGTATTTGGTCGACAAATAGACTTTATCACCCACTTTATACTTGTGAGCTGGGACCTTTTCTTATCGGCTTGAGCCTTATGAGCCCGGTGTGCCTCATCTAATGCCTTCCGAGTCACTGCCCATGTGCTCTTTAGCTGTTCGATCCAATCCATCAAGGAAGGATTTTGAGGATCATCTTGTGGTAACTCGGGAATGGGTACAAAATCCTGGCCCGATGCGACCTTAAAAGGGGTGAATCCGGTGCTGCTGTGTACAGAATTGTTATATGCCACTTCTGCAAATGGCAACAAGTCTACCCAATTGTCTTGCTGGTAGTTTACGTAACACCTCAGGTTTTGCTCGAGTACCCCATTGGTTCTTTCACAGGCCCCATTTGTCTGAGGGTGGTGACTGGAGCTTAACCCCTGTGCTGAACCTATCAATTTCAAAAACTCCTTCCAGAAACTGGAAGTAAATTGCACACCCCTGTCAGAAATTATTCTTTTCGGAGATCCATGTAGTCGGTAAATTTGCCGAATAAACAATTTTGCGAGAGTTTTTGCTGAAGGGATCTTTGAGCAAGGGATGAAATGTACTTGTTTGGAAAACAAATCAGTCACTACCCAAATAACAGTGCAGCTCTCACTATTTGGTAAATCTACAATAAAATCCATAGATATTTCCTTCCATGGGGCGTTCGGTCTAGCCACACCTTGCAATAATCCAGGGGTTTTCCTGGAGGTCTTTTAGCCGAGGCACAGACTGGACAGCTAGCTACATATGCCTCTATGTCCTTTTTTAGTGCAGGCCACCAAAACTGTCTCTTAACAAGATGCAGAGTCTTGACAAACACAAAGTGTCCTGCGGCCTTAGCATCATGAGCATATGTTAATACAATTGTTCTTAAAGTGGCTGGAACATACAACTTTGATCCCACCCAATCTAGTCCGTCACGAATTGTGCATTCATTCGAGTGATTCTTAAAGCACTCGTCAGTTTTTAGAGCTTCTCGCAATTTTTCAAGTAAATCTCCCGAGAGTTCTGGTTCAGTTTTACTCTGAGCTCTGGTAGTGACAGGTGTCGCTAACTGTGTCAATGGGATCATTGGTTGAACCAATTCCTTCTTGATGCTGTTGTACTGTGGCAGTCTGGAAAGTGCGTCCGCCATGAAATTTTTCCCACCAGGAAGGTAACGTAGAGTAAAATTGAACCGCTTGAAGTGTTGGGCCCAGCGAGCCTGTTTTGGTGATAGTTTGCGTGGTGTTTTTAGTGCTTCTAGATTCTTATGATCAGTCCACACCTCGAAAGGGTGTTTCGCCCCTTCTAAAAATTGTCTCCATGTTAACAGCGCCCATCTAACTGCAAACGCTTCTTTCTCCCATATGGCCCATCTCCTTTCCGTGTCTGATAGTTTACGGGACGTGTAAGCACAGGGTTGTAATATCCCGTTCTCATTCTTTTGCAAGAGTATTGCTCCTACAGCGACGTCGCTAGCATCAGCTTGTACTACAAAAGGTTGTTCCATGTCGGGGTGTTTGAGCACTGGTTCAGCTGCAAACAGTCGTTTCAGTTTCTCAAAAGCAGCTTGACATTCTATAGTCCATTCTAGTGGTTTCGAGGGTTTGGGTTTTACTTCCCCTTTGGTTTTTAGCAAGTCTGTAATTGGCAGTGCGATTTTTGCGAAAGAGGGGATAAATTGTCTATAAAAATTTGCAAACCCTAAGAAACTCTGTAATTGTTTATGGGTGCGTGGTGCGGCCCATTCCATCACGGCCCGGACCTTTTCCGGGTCCATCTCTATTCCTTCATGCGATATACGATATCCAAGATAGTCGATTTTGTCTTGGTGGAACTCACATTTAGAAAGTTTGGCATAGAGTTCAGCTGCTCTGAGTTTATTCAAGACCGCTCGAACCAGTCGTACATGGTCAGCCATGTTGTCAGAATAAATTAGAATATCGTCCAAATAGACCGACACCCCCTTATATAGGTGCTCATGCAACACTTCGTTGATCAATTGCATGAATACAGCCGGGGCTCCTTGTAGTCCAAAAGGGAGTACTCTAAACTGGAAACATCCCAGTGGGCAATTAAATGCTGTCTTCCATTCATCTCTCTCTTTTATTCTCACTCGGTAGTATGCCTCTCTTAAATCAAGTTTGGTAAAAAATTTTCCCTTCCCTAAATGGGCTAACATGTCCTTCATGAGTGGGAGGGGGTAGACATTTTCTACACAAATGGCGTTCATGTTTCTATAATCAACTACTAATCTGAAGGAGCCATCTTCCTTTTCGTGGAACATCACTGGCGCTGCCACCTTGGGTTTGGCTCGTTCGATGAATCCACGTTCTAAGTTTTTATCGATGAAATTCCGCAACTCCCCCAATTCTCAAGGTGTCATGGGGTAAATTTTTGGTTTGGGAAGCTTCACCCCAGGGAGAATTTCAATGGTGCAGTCAGTGGCCCTGTGGGGAGGCAGGGCATCTGATGCCTTTTCGCTAAACACTTCCTTGAGGTCCCAATATTCTTTAGGAATTTTTTCTTCTCCCTCAATATAATTAATGGCTACTGCCACCCTTTCCGGCCTTATGTTGTCCCTTGGGGGGGCCTTCCTTTTCTGGAGTCGGTTCTGCCGTACGGATGCGCAGGACCCCCGTCTTCCAATTTACTCGTGGATTCCATTTACGAAGCCAGGGCAGTCCTAGAATGAGGGGTCTTTCCATTCCAGGGGCTACAATAAAGCTGAGCTTCTCTACATGATTCCCCAACTGCAGTTCAAGGGGTTCGGTCATAAAACTAGCTGGGCCCCCTCCTGCAATCGACCCGTCTAATTGACAAAATGCAATGGGTCTTTTTAAAGTTTTCAGTCTCAGTCCCATTTCCTCCACTACTTTGGGGCTAATTATGCATCTAGTGCACCCTGAATCCAACAGGGCTAACAATTGCGCATGAGTTCCTGTGGAGGGCACCCTTACTTCTACGGGGATGAGTAAGGGTTCTTCCGTGTGACTCACCCGTTCGTCGGTGTCGGAGTCGGAGTCCGTCTCGCTGTCATCATCGTTGGTCGGAGTTCCCAGCTCACCCGGGTTCCGGGGAGCGAACTCAACGACTTCTCCTTTCAGGGTGGTGCTGCGGGCTTTGGCGGGTATCTTATCGCCTTTCTTTTGGCCGCCCCCCGGTGGCTTTTGGCGGTGGTTTGGAGAAACACTCGGCCGCTCGGTGACCCTCCTTCCCACATTTGAAACAGGTGAAGGGCTTTGATTTGGGTTTGAATTTGGTCTTCCTGCCAGTCATCTTGGGCGCCCCCTTACGGTAGGAAGAGAATGACTGGTCCCCCATCCGCCTTCCTCGGAGTTCGCTCCGTTTCAGCTCGATCTCCACATCCTCAGCTACTATGTACCATCTATCCAAATCATCGGGGACCCCCATGCTCCTACAGTCTCGATATATCTCTTCATTCAATCCATCTTTGAAACTCTCCAAAAGAGCCATCTCTGACCAGCCTGTCATATAGGGTGCCAGTTCACGAAACTCTTGGATATACTCTGCCACCGGCCTCCGGCCCTGCTGAATGCTCTTCATTCTGAGTCTCGCCTTTCGTTCAGCTAAATGGTCTTCAAACCGTCTTCTAAGGGCCCTCATGAACTGGTTGTAATTTCTCAGCAAGGGGGAGTTGTTATTGTGGAGAACCACCATCCACTCAGCAGCTACTCCCTCTAGGGCATTTGCGACACTTCTGACTTTCGCCGCCTCTGTCTCGTAGTCCTCCCCCCAGTCCTGCATGTGGTTCCACACTTGGGTCAGGAAAAATCCCAAGGCTTTAGGATTCCCATCAAACTTCCCAGGAAGGGGGGGGATTTTTGGCTTTTTACGTCTGCGGGGGGGGGGGCCTGCAAGGCTGGGGTTCTCTGGCCGGCTGCATCTCTCCCACGAGCTGCCGAAGTCTGGGATGTTCCCTCTTCAAAGTCTTCCTCTCCCCCACAGGCTGTTTCTCCTGGCTCCCCCCTGGGGCTTTCTCTCCCCTTCTCCCCAGGAATTTCAAAAGAGTCATGGTTTCTTCTGCTTTCCTCTACATCATGGATAAGTTGCAAGGCTTGGTCTATCATGAGACGTTCTTTTTGTTCTTGCATCCACACTGCCTCCTTTTTCCGGGGTCTGGAAGTTGTCACTCCCCGGGGTTCCTCTCCCCAGTCTGGCAGTCTCCCCACTCCTTTTGACCATCTAGCCTCTTCTGTCTCCAAACGGAGTCTTTCCAACCATTCTGCAGTCTCCTTTTCCGACTGGAGGGCAGTTGAACTGGCTGCCCCCATCTTCTCTTCTCCATCACTCCCCCGATCTGACATATTCTGGATTTACAGTCCCCTCGGTTTTTGTCCGGGTTGACTGGTTGTGAGTTCCAGCTTAATGTCAGGTATGCTTCCTTCAGTATCCAGGAAAGAAACCCCCAAACTCAAGCATTTTGAAGAATTTGGTACTTTTACTGAATATGAAATGATAACAACCCAGGAAAAGCTGGAACTGAGCAAAACGCGTGAAATGCATCTACTAAGCTTCTCCCCCCCTCGTGTTCATAAATCATCAGCCAATCCAAAGGTCTTCCAAAGGTCAGGTGGCAACACGTCTGGCAGCGTCATTCATCAGAATGTAGGGCAGTTGGTCAGCCGTCTCCGTTTGAAGATCCAGTTTCGTTTTCTCATGAAGACACATCCTACCAGAAAAGAAAAAAAAACCATCTCCTGTTCCTTCCCCCCCCCCTTAGCTTTATAACTAATCCCTCCCCCCTTTTCTTATGGCATCTGAAGCAGGAAAAGCTGAGGCTGACAATCAGTCTGTGATTTCTTAACTTTCGGGCCAAAATTTATATATATTTTTAAATGTTTTTTAATATTTGTATTCTATGTTTCTTATCTTGGCTGTACACTGCCCTGAGTCCTCAGGGAGAAGGGCGGTATATAAATTAGAAATTAAATTAAATTAATTAAATTAGAGCGATTGCGCACTCTGATCCCCAATGCTTTTCTCCTTCCCCAAGCTGTCCAGATTCTCAGGGCCAGAGCCTTCGGCTGATGTTATACAATGCCAGGTCCATTGTTAATAAAGCCCCCCTCATCCACGATCTTATTCAGGAGGGGGAAGTGGACCTAGCGGGCATTACGGAGACCTGGTTGGGCCAGGAGGGGGGAGTTCCCCTCGTGGATATATGCCCACCAGGCTTCCGTGCATTTCATCAGCCGAGGGCTCAGGGCAGGGGCGGGGGGGTGGCGGTTATTATAAAGGAAGGTCTGGATCCAAGGGAGACCACTGTTCCACAGATAGCCAGATATGAGTCCCTTTTTGTGAAGTGGGGTCATGGAGTACAGATGGGCTTGTTGATCATGTACTTGGTTCCCTGCCACATGGCAACGGCCCTGCCCGAACTGCTCAACGTCATAGCCGAGGTGGCGGTTGATACCCCCAGACTTGCAGTCATGGAGGATTTCAACCTGCCATCTATCGGTGAAACGTCTGAGGTGGCTCGAGAGTTCATGGCTTCCATGACGGCCATGGACCTTACTCAGTTAATTCATGACCCCACTCACACAGGTGGACACACTCTGGACTTAGTTTTTGTCTCTGGTCAGTGGTTGAGTGGCTTTGAGATAGGGGATATAGCCATCGAACTCTTGTCATGGTCTGACCACTCTCTCCTTCGACTGGACTTTCTAACCACTGCACCCCACCACAGAGAGGCGGGACCGACCAGGTGGTTCCGCCCCAGGCGCCTGATGGATCCTGATAGGTTCCAGATGGAGCTTGGACCATTCCCTGAGACTCTGGCTCATGACTCGGCTGAGGACCTGGTGGCCGCCTGGGATAGTGTGGCCACCGGGGCCTTGGACTGTGTCATGCCTTTGCGGCCTCTGACCCGGCACCAAACTCACCTAGCTCCTTGGTTCTCCAAGGAGCTGAGGGAGATGAAGCGCTGGAAAAGACGCCTGGAGAGTAGTTGGAGGACCAGCCGCTCCGAATCCGACTGAACACTGGTGAGGTCTCATATTAAGACCTACCTAGTGGTGATAAAAGTGGCGAAATCTAGCCATTTTGCCACTCTTATCGCGTAATCAGATAATCGCCCAGCCGCCCTGTTTAGGGTGACCCACTCCCTTCTCCATCTGGAAACGCGGGATGACCCCTTGCAGTGTCGAGCTGAGGATTTTGTGGAGTATCTGTATGACAAGATTGCTCAGATTCGGGAAGGGCTGGCCTCTGACTGGGTATGTCCGGACAGGATGACTGAGGCAGGTCTTGAGAGCGTTATCTGGGAGGAGTTCGATCCTGTAGCTCCCGAGGACATGGACAGGATCCTGGGACGGCTGAATGCGACCACATGTTTATTGGACCTGTGTCCCTCCTGGTTGGTACTGGCTTCCCGGGAGGTTACATGAGGCTGGCTCCAGAGGATTGTTAAGGCTTCTCTGAGTGAGGGGGTCCTGCCGTCCGCTTTGAAAGAAGCAGTGGTGAGGCCCCTCCTCAAGAAGTCCTCTCTGGATCCGGCTGTTTTGGCTAACTATTGTCCAGTCTCCAACCTTCACTTCATTGCGAAGGTTGTTGAGAATGTGGTGGTGCAGCAGCTTCCCCGGTACCTGGATGAAGCTGTCTATCTAGACCCGCTCCAGTCTGGCTTCCGGCCTGGGCACAGCACGGAAACGGCATTGGTCGCATTGGTGGATGATCTCTGGAGGGCTCGGGATAGGGGTTGCTCCTCTATCCTGGTCCTGTTAGATCTCTCAGCGGCTTTTGATACCATCGACCATGGTATCATGTTGCACCGGTTGGAGGGGCTGGGGGTGGGGGGCACTGTTCTGTGGTGGTTCTCCTCCTACCAGTCTGACCAGTCGCAATCTGTGTTGACAGGGGGGCAGCAGTCGACCCCGAGGCACCTTGCTTGTGGGGTGCCACAAGGGTCGGTCCTCTCGCCCCTTCTGTTCAACATTTATGTAAAGCCGCTGGGTGAGATCATCCGTGGCTTTGGGATGGAGTTCCATCAGTACGCTGACGACACCCAGCTGTACATCTCCACCCCAGGCCACCCCAACGATGCCCTTGAAGTGATGTCCGAGTGCCTGGAGGCTGTGCGGGCCTGGATGGGGAGAAACAGGCTCCAACTCAACCCTTCCAAGACCGAGTGGCTGTGGCTTCTGGCGTCCCGATATAGCCAGCTGGTGCCATCGCTGGCTATTGGGGGCGAATCACTTGCCCCCACGGAGAGGGCTTGCAACTTGGGCGTCCTCCTGGATGCAAGGCTGTCTTTAGAAGATCATTTGACGGCCGTGGCCAGGGGGGCTTTTTATCAGGTTCGCCTGATACGCCAGTTGCGCCCCTTTATAGATCGGGACTCCCTACGCACGGTCACTCAGGCACTCGTCACCTCCCGCCTGGACTACTGCAACGCTCTCTACATGGGGCTCCCCCTGGGGTGCACCCGGAGCCTCCAGCTGGTCCAGAATGCGGCCACGCGGGGGATTATGGGAGCGACGGGGCGCTCCCATGTGACACCTCTCCTGCGTGAGCTGCACTGGCTCCCGGTGGTCTTCCGGGTGCGCTTCAAGGTGTTGGTGACCACCTTTAAAGCGCTCCATGGCTTAGGGCCGGGGTATTTACGAGACCGCCTTCTGCCACCAATAGCCTCCCACCGGCCAGTACGCTCGCACAAAGTGAGCCTCCTCAGGGTGCCGTCTGCCAGACAGTGTCAGCTGGCGACCCCCAAGGTGAGAGCCTTCTCTGTGGCGGCGCCCGCCCTCTGGAACAACCTCCTCCCAGTGATACTTACAATATCAGACCTCCGGATTTTTCGGCGGGCCCTGAAAACTTATTTATTTCAACTAGCTGGGCTGGCTTGATCCCACAGTTTTGGGTTAAATTTTAATTGATTTTAAATTGGGTTTGTTTTAAATTGCGGCCAAAAATATTTAATTATTTTAAACTGTTTTTAAATTTTGTATGTCTTGTTTTTATTCTGGCTGTTCACCGCCTTGAGTCCTATTGGAGAAGGGCGGTATATAAATTGAAACAAATGAATGAATGAATGAATGAATGAATGAATGAATGAATAAATAAATAAAATGCAATGATAACTATCAGCAGCCAACTCTTGCTCATAAAGTGAAACCCTTTAGCAGAGAGGTCATTTAAGCTCTCCAGAATGAAGCAAAGAAGCAAACAGAGTATCTGTTGCTTGTTAAACCAATTACCAGAACAAATAGACACAGAACTAGTCAGATTTCCAAAACTGCTTCTTTTCAGGAACAGAGATTAACATTTTTCCTTCCAAACAAAGCTGAATAGGGAAAATTATCCCATCACTAAACACAGGATTAAACTTCACCAAAAACCAGTTTTAGACCAAAAGTCAGAAAGGGCATGTAAACTCACGTTTGACTGTCAATCTTTCTAGCTAGCCAAGAAGCCTTGCTGAATATCACTCATCTTGGTTCCTTGTCATTAAAAGCTTGTGAAGGAGATTCTGATCCCAATGGACCGTGATCTGATTACACACACAAACGCACTAAAGCATGCAAGTTGAGAGAGTCTTGAAAAACTATTTGGTTTAATAAAAGAACACATAAAAGCAAAGCCTGGTCCTTGGATTTGATGGGATAAACAAATCCAAACCTACTATGATCATTTACAAACGTAAGGAAGTAACGATTCCCACCAAAAGAACTTTTAAGGGGACCCACCAAATCCATATGTACCAACTGGAATATGTGTTCAGAATATCTCTGGGATTTCTTGGGTGCGTGTTTCACCTTGGACTTTGCGCTTCTGCAAATAGAACAGTCCAAAAAAATCTTACAATCTTTAACCCTAGTTCAGTTTGAACATTCAGATACCTTTTGTACTATTGGGAAGCTTACATGATCCATTCTACGATGCATGAGATGAGCACATTCATCGTGTAACACCTTGCCAATGGAGACTCTATTGGCATTTTCAGACTCTCTTCTTCCTTGTTTCAAGTTAAAACTTACAGACTTTTTACATCTTAAAACATTGTTACAATTGTCATTAAATTTCCCTTTTTCTCAAATCATCATCTGAATCAGATTGTGATCCATCATCATCACTGTCAAAAGTGGTAACCTGGTTACTAACCTCAGATTCCTCAATCCTTGAAATAGGAGAGTAATAGGGTAAACCGCTAATTTTAAACACTTCCCCAACCATACGCTTATCATTGGTAACTATAGCAGTTCCCTCTGTGAACAATATCTCTATCTTAGAGTTTTCATTTATTTTCACAGTACTGAGCAAGTTATGATCAATTTCAGGTACATATAAAACACCATTAACTTCCCCAAGTCCTGGGACCAGTAACTCTCACCCTTTTACCATTTGCAACCTTTGTCAGGGTGGCAATTAATCCCATTCTGCTTTTGGGTAATTGCACCTTGATTAGAGAATGGATCGTGACCTTTCCTTGAAGTATACTTTAAGAAAATAAAACCGAGATATATTCTAATAAACACATTTTATTATAAAGAAGTAAAAACATCTTGCTAGCTAATTAATTACATCTTGGCAGTGTTCCTGCCAGACCTCTTGGCAGGCGAACAAAGAAAGATAGAAGAAAGTGAAAGAATGTGGACATGCGCAGTTATCTTAGAGATAAGAGCTCTGATCAGCTACGGTAAGTCTTAGAGTTCAAGCACAGCTGGCAAATGCAAAAAAAAAATGCAGTGACAATCCCTTTCTTTGCCAGTTGAGCGGACATCAAGTACATCATCAAATAAGGCACATCTTCTTACGCAGACACTTGTGTTGAGCTGCTGGAAGCATGTTGAGCATATCAGCAATTTGATCATGTGTAGATACATACTGCAATTTAACAAAACCTTTTTTCACTAATTGTTTTATGTTTTGATAACAGACATCAATGTGTCTGGACCTAGAACCTGTGAAATGTGATTCAGAAATATAAACCACCGATTCATTGTCTTCCATCGCGGTAATCGGTCTGATCGGGTGTGTAAGCATAAGCCTCTTTTCCCCACACGGTCCAGTTACGTTCCGTGGGACTTAATTTCCGGGAGGTATAGGTGCATGGTTGGAGTACCCCATGGTCATTCCATTGTAGAAGAACCCCTCCCACCGCTACATCGCTCGCGTCAGCCTGGATTATAAATGGCTTAGAGGTATCCGGATGCTTAAGTATTGGTTCTCTGGTAAACAGGGATTTTAAGGTCTCAAATGCCTGTTGACAGGACAATGTCCACTCTAGACCCTACTTCGGTTTACCCCTTACTGTAAGGGGTTTTGTCCGTAATAGATCAGTTAACAGTAAGGCTACTTTAGCAAAAGAGGGGATAAACTCTGGAGTTGTTTCTGGGTCCTTGGAGCTTGCCACTCTAATACTGTTTTAACTTTATTGGGATCCATCTCTATGCCGTTTCCTGTAATCCTGAACCCGAAATAGTCTATTTCTGATTTATGAAACTCACATTTCGATAGTTTTACGAATAGGTGGGCCTTCAATAATTTGGTTAGGACTTGACTTCCGGTTGGAGCCGTTGTCGCTGTCAGACGGTCCCTTTAAGACCGCCAGTCCCGTTGCTCGTAAAGAGCCGCCTCTACAGCGGAGAGGCAGCTTGGAAAACTCCACGATCCAGAGGAATCGGGAAAAGAGCCGGCACGACAAGGTAGAGCCCCCTTTGAAGTCCCCAGATCGTTTTTTCAGCATCTGGGGAGGAAGCAGGGTGAGGCTCCCTATATGCGCCAAGGCTCCGGGCTCCAAGGACGACTCTGCAATCAGCAGAGCCAGGCAACGCGACCAACGAAATGAGAGAAAGCCAAGAAAACTGTCAAAAATAAGCAGGGTGGAATCTGGACTTCAAATTTAAACCGCATGTATTTTTCTTAGCCCTGTGAAGGAATTTAGTAACTGAGAAGAAGTGAAAGTTCTTTTAAAATGGCGCCCAGCTTTAGCAATAAGGAATGCTGAAAGCGAAAGTGGAAATTGTTTGAGCTTATCTGCGCTACAAAGTAACAAAAAGTAACAGTGCTGGCCAGAAGAAAGAGGAAAAGTTTTTTTAAAAGTGACTTGACTGGTTCCCTCTCCCTTGGGACTTGATTAAAGTTGGGGAAATTCTTGAAAGGTTTTTGTGGTGGAAAGGGAGAGAGGATATCCTTTTTAGAAAGAATCAGGCTGCGTGGAAGGATGGCTTCTAAGCAGACAAAGCCAGCTAAAGCTGCTGGGGGGGTGGGCTCCCCCACTCACAAGCCACAAGAGCAGCCTTCAAGCTTGCAGACACAGACTCAAACACAAGAATCTGGATTTAAAGATCTGAAGGAATTTATTGCTGTGGCTTTGAAGAATCAAAATGAAGCTTTAGACCAGAAATTCGCAAAATCTCAGCAGGAATTTAAGGAGGTGATTCAAGAAAAGTATGACAAGGTGAAGCGGGACATATTGACAGCTATGACTGGTTTGTCAAAGGTTGTGGTTCAGATTGATAAGAAAGTGGAACATCTTAGCTCAGAAGTAGAATCCAAAATGAAGGAAACTGATCAGAAAATTTCTAATGTTGATAACAAAACGCAGAGGCTTGAAAATGAAGTGACAATGATGCAGTTCAGACTTATGGAATATGCTGTAAGACTTAGAGGCATAAAAGAGAATACTAGAGAAGATCTGAGAAGGATCTGTGCTGATGCTTTGGCTGTTATGCTAAAGGTTGATCCTGAGGAGTTTTTTTGCAAAATTGATAAAGTCTACAGAGTGAATTCTTGGGTGGCAAAGCAAAGGCAATTGCCTAGAGATGTGGTGATATATTTTACAGATAGAAGAATAAGAAATGATATTTTACAAAAGTCATTTGTTTCTACTATTCAAGTGGATGGAAGAGAGATTGGGATCTACAAAGAGTTGCCACCTAAGATGTTAAGAGATAGAAAGGACTTTGGGTTCTTGGTGACTGAATTAAAGAAACAACAAATACCATTCAGATGGGACACTCCATTGGGCATAATACTGAGGTATCAAGGAGAGAGATATCGATTAAACACTCTTCAAAAAACGGAAGAATTCTACATTAATGATTTTAAACCTGGTGCAGCATCTCTACGTACCTCTTCAGTGCTAGCCATAGTGGAGGGTGAGAAAGAGAAGGAATTTGAACAAGAGCTTGAAGAGCAGAGGAAGCAGACGGAGAAGGAGGCAATGGAGACCCAAGGAGCAATAGGGGTTTTTTTAGATAAACCCTTGTTGGATCTTCCTTTAGAGGCTTTACCTGAACCATCTAAAAATACAAGAGAAGTGGCAGTGGATCTTGACCTGATGCTGCACAGTGCTAAAGACCAGCGTATAACTCGAGCAGCTTACAAGGAATTTTTAGAGAAACAACAACATCAGAGCTCTAAGTTACCACAAGATAAACAGGGAGTCAATGGTAAAGCACAAAAATCCGAAGCCATGGGGGGAGCTAAGCCGAAGACTACTAGTCTGGAACAGCAACTTCAGCAAATGCTCTTATTGCTTCAGGAGACTACGGATGACAATTAAGTTTTTATCTTGGAATGTGAACGGATTGAACTCACCACAGAAAAGGAGGAAGATATTTCATTATTTGAGACAATTTAACAATGATGTTATGTGCTTACAGGAAACTGATATAATACAAGATCAAAAATATTTGATAAATTCTAGATTAGGAACACAGTTTATAGCTTCAAATTCAGAGAAAAAGAATGGTGTAGTGATTTATACAAATAAAAGACTGCCAACAAAAATTATAGACGCAGATGATTGTGGAAGATATTTAGCAATAGAACTTTTTACAGATAATGGTCCAATCTTGGTGATTGGAATTTATGCTCCTAATCAGCAAGAAATTTTTTATAAATTATTGCATTCTAAAATATTACAATGGGACTATAGATCTATCCTACTTATGGGAGATTGGAATGGAGTAATAGATTCTAAAATAGATAAGAAGAGCCTGGCAAAATCATGTGTCAAACTACCACAGTCTTTTTTTGATATGAAAGAAGATCTGGAATTGAAATATATTTGGAGAATGCATAACCCAAAAGAACTGGACTTTACTTTTTTTTCAGATAGACACAGATCCTTCTCTAGGATTGATTTTATTTTACTTACAGTCGACTTACTCTCAAAAACAAAGAAAACAAAGATATTTCCAAGAACTTTATCAGACCACAGCCCGCTATGGATAGAAATAGAAATGGGGAAGAATGAGAGAAGATCTTGGAGAGTAAATGAAAACTTGTTTAGATATGAAAAGAATGTAAATGAACTTAAAAAACAAATGAAGGAATTTTTTGAAATGAATTTGAACAAGGGTACCCCTTTTGAAATTGTTTGGGATGCGAGCAAGTGTATATGCGGGGGGTACTGATTTATATGAACTCTAAACATAAATCAAACCAACAAAGAAAAAGATTAGAATTGGAAGGGGAGATAAAGAAAAAAGAGCAGTTGCTTATAAAAAATCCAACAGATGAAAAATTACAAGGAATTATAAAACTTTTGAAAGATCAATTCCATATGTTTACAGCGGAACAAGCAGCAACTAATTTACAATTTGCGAAACACAATACATTCTGCAATGCTAATAAACCGGGCAGGTGGTTGGCTTACACACTGAGGAAACAGCAGAGTACTAGGACTATTGGTAGTATTGAATATAGAGGGAAGGAAGTATTTCAACAAAGCCTAATTGTCAGCCTCAGCTTTGCCTGCTTCAGCTGCCATAAGAAATGAGGGGAGGGACTAGTAAACCGAGGGGACTGTAAATCCAAATTATGTCAGATTGAGAGAGTGATGGAGGAGAGCAAATGGGGGCTGCGAGTTCGACTGCAGCCACCCTCCAAGCGGAGAAAGAAAATGCAGAATGGTTGGAAAGACTCTGTTTAGAGCCGGAGGAAGCCAGATGGTTGAAAGGAGTGGGGAGGCTACCGGACTGGGGGGAGGACCCCCAGGGAGTGACGACTTCCAGACCCCGTAAAAAAGAGGCAGTATGGATGCAAGAGCAAAAGGAACATCTCATGATGGAACAAGCCTTGCAGCTTATCCGTGATGTGGAAGAGAGCAGAAAAAACCGTGAGTCTTTTGGAATTCCTGTGGAGAAGGGGGGAGAAGGCCCCAGGGGGGAGCCAGAAGAGACAGCCTGTGGGGGAGAGGAAGAGTTTGAGGAAGAAACATCCCAGGCTTCGGCAGCTCAAGGGAGAGATGCAGCCAGCCAGAGAACCCCAGCCTTGCAGCCCCCCCCCCCCCGCAGACGTAAAAAGCCAAAAATCCCCCCCCCTTCCTGGGAAGTATGATGGAAATCGTAAAACCTTGGGATTTTTCCTGACCCAAGTGTGGAACTACATGCAGGATTGGGGGGAGGACTACGTATCAGAGGCTGCTAGAGTGAGAAGTGTCACGAACGCCTTAGAGGGAGTAGCTGCTGAGTGGATGGTGGTTCTCCACAATAACAACTCCCTCTTGCTGAGAAATTACAACCAGTTCATGGGGGCCCTTAGGAGGCGTTTTGAAGACCATTTAGCTGAACGAAAGGCGAGACTCAGAATGAAGAGCATTCAGCAGGGCCGGAGGCTGGTAGCAGAGTATATCCAAGAGTTTCGTGAACTGGCACCGTATATGACAGGCTGGTCAGAAATGGCTCTTTTGGAGAGCTTCAAAGATGGGTTGAATGAAGAGATATATCGAGACTGTAGAAGCATGGGGGTCCCCGAAGATTTGCAGAGATGGTACATAGTAGCTGAGGATGTGGAGATCGAGCTGAGACGGAGCGAACTCCGAGGAAGGCGTATGGGGGACCAGTCATCTTCCTTCCACCGTAAAGGGACACCAAAGATGGCTGGGGAGAAGACCGAATTCAAACCCAAGTCAAAGCCCTTCACCTGCTTCAAATGTGGGAAAGAAGGTCACCGGGCTGCCGAATCCTTCTCCAAGCCACTGCCAAAAGCTGCCGGGGCCGGCCCGAAGAAAGGCGACAAAATACCTGCCAAAACCCACGGCACCGCCCTGAAAGGAGAAGTCGTTGAGTTCGCTCCCTGAAACCAGGGTGAGTTGGGAACTCCGACCAACTATGACGACAGCGAGACGGACTCCGACTCCGACACCGACGATCAGGTGAGTCACACGGAGGAACCCTTACTCATCCCCGTAGAAGTAAGGGTGCCCTCCACAGGGGCTCACGCGCAAATGTTAGCCCTATTGGACTCGGGGTGCACTAGGTGCATAATTAGCCCCAAAGTAGTGGAGGAAATGGGACTGAGACTGAAAACTTTAAAAAGACCCATTGCATTCTGTCAATTAGACGGGTCGATTGCAGGAGGGGGCCCAGCTAGCTTTATGACTGAACCCCTTGAATTGCAGTTGGGGAATCATGTAGAGAATGTCAGATTTATTGTAGCCCCTGGTATGGAGAGACCCCTCATTCTAGGACTGCCCTGGCTTCGAAAATGGAACCCACGGGTAAATTGGAAGACGGGGGTCCTGCGCATCCGCACGGCAGAACCGACTCCGGAAAAGGAAGCCCCCCCCCAAGGGATGACATAAAACCAGAAAGGGCGGCAGTAGCCATTGACTATATTGAGGGAGAAGAGAAGATTCCAAAGGAATATTGGGATCTCAAGGAAGTCTTTAGCGAAAAGGCATCGGATGCTCTGCCTCCCCACAGGGCCACTGACTGCACCATTGAAATACTCCCTGGGGTGAAGCTTCCCAAACCACAAATTTACTCCATGACACCTCGAGAATTGGGGGAATTGCAAAATTTTATTGACAAAAAACTAGAACGGGGATTCATCGAACGAGCCAAACCCAAGGTGGCGGTGCCAGTAATGTTCCGCGAAAAGAAAGATGGATCCTTTCGTTTAGTGGTCGATTATAGAAATAATAAACGCGATTTGCGTAGAAAATGTCTACCCCCTCCCACTCATGAAGGACATGTTAGCCCATTTAGGGAAGGGAAAATTTTTCACCAAACTTGATTTAAGAGAGGCATACTACTGAGTGAGAATAAAAGAGGGGGATGAATGGAAGACAGCATTTAATTGCCCACTGGGATGTTTCCAGTTTAGAGTACTCCTTTTTGGACTACAGGGAGCCCCTGCTGTATTCATGTAGTTGATCAACGAAGTATTGCATGAGCACCTGTATAAGGGGGTGTTGGTCTATTTGGATGACATTCTGATCTATTCTGACAACATGGCTGACCATGTAAAGTTGGTACGGACGGTCTTGAAGAAACTCAGAGCGGCTGAACTCTATGCCAAACTTTCTAAATGTGAATTTCACCAAGACAAAATCGACTATCTTGGATATCGTATATCGCATGAGGGAATAGAGATGGACCCTGAAAAGGTCCGGGGAGTGCTGGAATGGGCCGCACCACGCACGCGTAAACAGTTACAGAGCTTCTTAGGGTTTGCTAACTTTTATAGACAATTTATCCCCTCTTTCACGAAAATCGCACTACCAATTACAGACTTGCTAAAAACGAAAGGGGAAGTAAAGCCCAAACCCTCGAAAACACTAGAATGGACTATGGACTGTCAAGCCGCTTTTGAAAAATTGAAACGGCCGTTTGCAGCTGAACTAGTGCTCAAACACCCCGACATGGAACAACCTTTTGTAGTACAAGCTGACGCCAGTGACGTAGCTGTAGGAGCAATACTCTTGCAAAAGAATGAAAACGGGATATTACAACCCTGTGCTTACACGTCCCGTAAACTATCAGAAACAGAAAGGAGATGGGCCATATGGGAGAAAGAGGCGTTTGCAGTTAGATGGGTGCTGTTAACATGGAGACAATTTTTAGAAGGGGCGAAACACCCTTTCGAAGTGTGGACTGATCACAAGAATTTAGAAGCATTAAAAACACCACACAAACTATCACCAAAACAGGCTCGTTGGGCCCAACATTTCAATCGTTTCAATTTAACCCTACGTTACCTTCCTGGTGGAAAAAACTTCATGGCGGACGCACTTTCCAGATTGCCGCAGTACAACAGCATCAAGAAGGAGGTGGTTCAACCGATGATCCCCTCGACACAATTGGCAACACCTGTCACTACCAGAGCGCAGGGAAAAACCGAACCAGAACTCTCGGGGGATTTACTTGAAAAATTGCGAGAAGTGCTAAAAACTGACGAGTGCTTTAAGAACCACTCGAATGAATGCACACTTCGTGACGGACTAGCTTGGGTTGGATCGAAATTGTATGTTCCAACCACATTAAGAACAACCGTATTGAAATATGCTCATGATGCCAAGGTCACAGGACACTTTGCGTTTGTCAAGACTCTACATCTTGTTAAGAGACAATTTTGGTGGCCTGCACTTTAAAGGACATAGAGGCATATGTGGCTAGCTGTCCAGTATTGCCTCGGCTAAAAGACCTCCAGGAAAACCCCCTGGATTACTGCAAAGTGTGGCCAGACCAAATGCCCCATGGAAGGAAATATCTATGGATTTTATTGTGGACATACCAGAGAGTGAAGGCTGCACTGTCATTTGGGTAGTAACTGATTTGTTTTCCAAACAAGTACATTTCATCCCTTGCTCAAAGATCCCTTCAGCAAAAACTCTTGCAAAACTGTTTATTCGGCAGATTTACCGACTACATGGATCTCCGAAAAGAATAATTTCTGACAGGGGTGTGCAATTTACTTCCAATTTCTGGAAAGAGTTTTTGAAGTTGATAGGCTCTGCCCAGGGGCTGAGTTCCAGTCACCACCCTCAGACAAATGGGGCCTGTGAAAGAACCAATGGGGTTTTAGAACAATACCTGAGGTGTTACGTAAATTACCAGCAAGACAATTGGGTAGATTTGTTGCCATTTGCAGAAGTGGCATATAATAATTCCGTACACAGTAGCACCGGATTCACTCCTTTTAAGGTCGCGTCGGGCCAGGATTTCGTACCCATTCCCGAGCTACCACAAGATGATCCCCAGAATCCCTCCTTGATGGTTTGGATTGAACAATTAAAGAGCACATGGGCAGTGACTCAGAAGGCATTAGATGAGGCACACCGGGCCCATAAGGCGCAAGCCGATAAGAAAAGGTCACCAGCTCACATTTATAAAGTGGGTGATAAAGTCTATTTATCTACTAAATACTTACAGACTACCCAGAAGTCCAAAAAGCTGGGCCCTAAGTATGTGGGACCATTTCGTGTGATTAGACTGATTAATCCAGTAACAGTTGAATTGGAATTGCCAAAAATGTTGAGACGTATACATCCTGTATTCCATGTTAGTTTATTAAAACCTGAACACTCGTCTACCCTAAGGGCTGACCAAAGCACCCCTCCAATTCCCATTCTCATAGAGGGGGAGCAACATTTTGAAGTTAAGGAAATTTTGGACTCTAGGAAACACCATGGTAAAGTCCAATATCTGATAGCCTGGAAACATTTCCCTTTGTCTCAGGCTGAATGGGTGAATAAACGGGATGTCCGAGCTCCCAAGAAAATACAGCAATTCTATACCAAATACCCAGATAAACCACAATTATTGTATATATTCTGTTTCTCTCTCTTTTCCTTCCTCTTATTTAGGAATAACGTCTCTTCTGCAAGAGGGGCCGAATGTCAGCCTCAGCTTTGCCTGCTTCAGCTGCCATAAGAAACCAGGGGAGGGACTAGTTAAGGGGGCGAATTGGGGGAAGGTGCAGGAGGTGTTTTTTCCATTGTAGGACATGTCTTCCCAAGAAACGAAAGTGAATCTCCAAAGGGGCCGGCTGACCAACTGCCCTACATTCCTGATGAATGACGTTGCCAGACATGATGCCACCTGACCTTTGGGAGACCTTTGGATTGGATGATGGTCATTGGACACGGGGGGGGGGGGAGAAGCTTAGTAGATGCTATTTCGCGCGTTTTGCTCACTTCCAGCTTTACCTGGGTTGCGATCATTTCATATTCAGTAAAAGTACTAATCTCTTTAAAATGATTGGGTTTGGGTTTTTCTTTCCTAGATATTGAAGGAAGCATACCTGACACTAATTAAAGAAGCCTTCTTAGATTATTATACCAAATTATATGCCAAAGATGACATACAGAATGAACTTATAAATAAATATCTAGAGGAAAAGAGAGTTATAAAAATTTCTAATGATCAAAAGGAAAGAACGAATCTACCAATAACAGCTGAGGAGATTACTGTTGCTATTAAACAATTGAAAACAGCCAAAGCTCCAGGAACTGATGGTTTAACTGTGGTGTACTATAAAACTTTACAAGCAGAAATGATTGAACATCTTAAAGACTTATTTTGTAGCATACAACAAGGGGGAAAAATACCCCCTTCATGGAAAGCAGCCTTTGTCTCTTTGATACCGAAAGAGGAGGCAGGTTCTACAAAACCGGAAAATTTTAGACCAATATCTCTCCTGAATACGGATTATAAAATTTTTGCGAAAGTATTAGCCAACAGATTGATGCCAGTTATTCAAGAGGTGATTCATCATGATCAAGCAGGATTTATAGAAGGCAGTTATATGAAGGATAATGTTAGGCAAATTATAGACTTATAGAATATCTTGAGAAGAATAAACAGATCTCTGCAATGCTGGTGTTTTTGGATGCGGAGAAAGCCTTTGATCGAATGAATTGGAACTTTCTATTAAAGACTTTAAAAAAGATGGACTTTGGGGATCAGTTTGTACAGGCGGTTTCGGCAATTTATCAAGAGCAAACAGCACAAATTATTATTAATGGAAGTTTAACTACAAATTTTAGCATAGAAAAAGGCACAAGACAAGGATGTCCGTTATCCCCGTTGTTGTTTATTCTAACTTTAGAAGTCTTGTTGAATACAATACGGGACTCGAGTACTCTGAAGGGAATAGTGATAAGGCAAGAGGATTACAGAACAAGGGCATTTGCAGATGATCTGGTTGTTACCCTAACACAGCCGATGAAATCAATAATTCAGATGAAAGACATTATAGAAGAATATGGTATGGTATCAGGATTCAGATTGAATCAGAGAAAAACCAAGATGATAGTTAAAAATATGATGGTTGATCAAAAGAAGGAACTGGAAAGGAAGGCAGGCTTTGAAATAGTATCAAAGGTGAGATATTTAGGAGTTCAAGTTGCAGATTCAAATATAAAACTGTTTCAAAATAATTAGGAGGTGTTGTGGTGAAAGGTACAAAAGGACATGGAAACCTGGAAAAAACTGCAGCTGTCTCTACTTGGAAGAATAGCAGCAGTTAAAATGAATGTTCTACCTAGATTTTTATTTTTGTTTCAAATGATTCCGGTGCTTAAAAGTGATAAACACCTGACTGATTGGCAAAAGGGAGTGAATAAGTTTGTTTGGAATGAGAAAAAGCCAAGAGTTAAACTGAAAATTATGCAAGATGTTCGTGAAAGGGTTGGTCTTAAACTTCCAAACCTGAGATTATATTATGAAGCAGCAGTGTTTACACAAGCAAGTGATTGGTTTGGAAGGACAAAGACTGGAATATTGAATATAGAAAGTCATGATCTTGAATTTGGTTGGCATGCACATTTATTTTATGAAAACAAGGTGGATAAAGTATTCAATAGCCATATACTTAGAAGCTCCTTGATGAGAGTATGGAAGAAGGACCGACTCAAATGGGATTATAAAATACCGTTGTGGTTGGATCTTGGTCACATCAAACGGAAAATAAATATAAAGTCACTGGGGAGGGGGTTATATAAAGAAGTACTTTTTAATGATGGGGGCAGATGGCAACTAAAGACATTGAACACACTGTTGGAAGAAGGGATTAATTTAACTTGGTTACAGTATAATCAACTTCAATCGAGATGGAGAGAAGATCAAAAAACTGGTTTAATGTTGCATGAAGAAGAATTGGTTAGACCAGTGGTTCTCAACCTTCCTAATGCCGCGACCCTTTAATACAGTTCCTCATGTTGTGGTGACCCCCAACTAGGGGTGGGTTCTAAATTTTTTTACTACCGGATCTGTGGGCGTGGCTTATTTTGTGGGCATGGCTTGGAGGTCATGTGACTGGGTGGGCGTGGCTAGCTGGTCATGTGACCGGGTGGCCATGGCTATATGTATAGGGACTACTCAGAGGGCTGAAAAAAGTCATTTCTGACAGGTCCTCGCACTTTTGACTGGTCCTCACACTTATGACCATCCTCACATTTATGCCTGTGCAGCATTCTTAACAACCATGTCACTCATTTCACAACTGCTTCTCTTCAACATGGTATAAGATAGGGCAAAAAACGTAAAATGTGAGGACAATCGTAAATTCAAGGACTGGTCAAAAGTGCGAGGACCAGTCAAAAATAACTTTTTCAGCCCTCTGAGTAGTCCCTGTGCACAAAAGGACTACGCAGAGGGCTGAAAAATGTGATTTCTGACAGGTCCTCGCACTTATGACCAGTTTTCGCAGTTATGACTGGTCATCATTTATGCCCATTGTAGCATTCTTAACAACCGTGTCACTCATTTCACAACTGCTTCTCTTCACCATAGTGACAAGATAGCGCAAATACGTAAATTGTGAGGACAGTTGTAAGTTCGAGGACTAGTCAAAAATAACTTTTTCAGCCCTCTGAGTAGTCCATATGCATAAAAGGATACAGCAATAGAGAGGGATGAAGGAAGGGAAGGGAAATTAGAGTAGGAGTGAATGTAAGAGAGGGAGGAAGAGAGGAGGAGAAAGAGAAAGAGGAAGTAGGGAGAAGAAGAAGGGGGGAGAGAAAGTAAGAAAGAAAGAAAAGACAGAGGTGATAGGTTTGAGGAGAAAGATTGTTGTACAATAAAAAAGATGAAAGGGAAGAAAGCCAAACAAATATTAAGATATTAAGATAAAGAATGCATTGTTAAACTTTAAAGAATAAAAGAGAACAAATAGCAATAAATAGCAATAATTAGAAACACACATACAAACATACAACGTATTTTCTTTGAACAGAGTATTTGGCCGGTTCACAAATTTAAACAGTTGTAGGGGGTTAGCACCCACCCCTTTCCTAGAAGAATGAAATATTTTGGGAAATATTAAAAAGGCAGAATATTGTATTTCCCTACCTGTATGAGAAATGGAGAAGCATATTTTACAGACAAATCAGCTCCCACCTTCCTGCCCCCCACCCTTTGTTAATGGGCCAGAGGCAGAAACTCAATCCTTTGTCAAAGGACATTTGCAACACAATAGCAACAGAAGCTAACACAATGGGCCCCATCAAGCCATGTGATCCTGTCCAACATTAAACCATCTTTCCAAGCAGTCTCCATGTTTCCAGTGTCTTTTTCCCCGCTTGGAGCAGAACCCAGAAGGATATTTCTTCCAACACAGTATTTAGTCATTTCAATTAAATTTACAATTTCTATATTTCCTTTTTACCATATTTATTCCTCATCTATTTTTTTAAAAAAACAATATTACCCTTCATCCTCATCTCTAATCTTAATCAAATTCAATTTTTCTCTTCTATTCTATATTATACCCCTTCGCATTGTCATCTATTTTTATATCCATCCTCACATTGGTTAATTATGTAATACAGTTGTTTAATACAAATTCAACATTTTAATATAAATCAATTAGTTATATAACTATCTTTTTTGTATATTAATCAATATGAACATGAATATTCCAATTATTTCCATGCAATCCAATTTCTTACAAATCAATTAATTATATTTACCAATAATAATAAACCAAATAATTTCCCCCATATATTCCTCCAAACCACAACTTAACCAATTAATAGTATCTCAATTATTACAATTCTCTAGTTAAATAGAGCTTTTTTTCTTTTGTGTTTTAAAATCTTGGAACTCTCCTCTTTTGCCCTAAATTTCCCATTGTTTGCAGTGTTGCACTTACCTTTTTTTGGTAAGGAAAAAGAAAAAGAAATCTCTCTGCCTCATTTTGTCACGTTGCAGCCTGCTTACTTTCAATTTCGCTTTTTCAGCATAGATAGGGGGAAAAAAACTTGCTCCAGGAATTTACCTCTTTGCAGCTAGCTCTTTGAAGCCCCGCGGCAAGAATTTAAAGTTTTTTTCCCCTCTAGCCACCAGCTGGGACTGGAGGCAGCAATAGATTGGGAGTGGGCGGAGTAAGCGAACAGCGACCGGGCGATCTAACAGAGGCAGAGGGTGAGGGTGAGTGAAGGCGTGGGGGGGGTGAGAGAGGGCTTTGGCGACCCCTGTGAAATGGGCGTTCGACTCCCAAAGGGGTCGCGACCCCCAGGTTGAGAACCGCTGGGTTAGACAGATAAAAGAGAAAGGCCCAACGCATATTAGGAGGGTTTATAATGTTTTGTTAGAAAGAGATTCAGAAAATGAATTGGTTAAAGATTGTATGATAAAATGGGCGCAAAATTTTGGAGAACCAGTGATGATGGAAACTTGGGAAAAAATATGGGTTCAGAATGTTAAATTTACACAGTCGCAGAATTTGAGGGAAAATTTTTATAAAATGTTTTATAGGTGGCATTTAGATCCTAAGAAATTGTCATGCATGTATCCTAATGTTCAACCGAAATGCTGGAGATGTGATTGCTTAGATGCTACATATTATCGTATGTGGTGGACATGCAAGAAAGCAAAGGTTTTTTGGATAAAAATTTGGTGGGTTATGCAAAATGTTTTGAAGAAAAAAATTCAATTTTCTCCTCAATTGTTTTTACTGGGTATAGTTAAGGGTTTTTCAATGGGTGAAACAAAATTGATATTGTATATGGTGACAGCAGCTAGGTTACTGATTGGTCAATATTGGAAAAGGGATGATATGCCTACAATTCAAGAATGGACTTTGAAGATGGCCAGTTTTGCAGAAATGGCAAAGATATCAGTATACTTAAAAGATCGGATTCAAGAGACTTATCTATGGGAGTGGAAGAAATGGATAGATTATGTGCAGAATAAATACCAAACTAGGATGTACCAAATAGCTTTTACCTAAATGTTGTGTAGAAATGTATAGTTTATAGGGGGCAAATAGTTTATTGTTATGTAGAAATGTATAGTGCACAGGGGGGAGAATAGAGGGAGGGTAAAGTATGATATAATATAATGTGGATGGATTTCACCTTGGGGAAGTCATGGGGAGGGAGGGTTTGGGGGGGTTAGGAAGGGATGTGGGGGGAAATGGGAGAAAAATTGATGTTTGTAAAACTTTTTCAATTAAAAAAAAAAATAATATTTTGGTTAGGACTTGCCATACCAGACGGATATGCTCTTCCATGTTGGTGGAATAAATCAGTATGTCATTTAAATACACTAGGACACCTCGATACAGATGATCATAGAGCACGCTGTTTATAAGCTGCATGAAAACTGCAGGAGCCCCCTGCAGGCCAAATGGTATAACCTGGAATTTATAACTGCCCAAAGGGCAGTTAAATGTCATCTTCCACTCATCACCTTCATGAATACGGACCCTATAATAAGCTTCCCATAGATCAAGCTTGGTAAAGATCTTGCCAGTAGTCAAAGTCGAGAGTAAGTCCGTCATGAGAGGTAAAGGATACAGGGGTTACACACACACAGCATTCAATTCTCTAAACTCAACACATAACCATTAATCCCCATCTTTTCTTTAAATAACACTGGCAATGCCATATGTGATTGACTGGGTTTTATAAACCCCCTCGCCAAGTTCTGGTCAATGTAACGCCGTAGTTCGCTTAATTCGAGGGGTGTCATCAAATACATATGAGGTTTGGGCAGCATACTGCCAGGTTTTAGTTCTATCGCATAATCAGTTGCACGATGGGGTGGAAGGGTCTCACACTTTCTCACTAAACACTCTCCACAAATCCCTGTATGTATCTGGAACATCCTCTAAACACTGCACCTCTCTCCCAATCGCTCCTGTAGTGAGGTTATCCTTTGGTGGATCTGGACCCATCGCTATACGTAGTTTACGGAACTCCCCCTCCCACCAAATCGTGGGTTTCCATCTGTCTAGCCATGATAACCCCAAAATTACAGATTCAATCATTTTTTCCACCACCATAAAACACACCAACTCCCAATGTTGATCTATTTCGAGTTTTACCAATTCTGTCACATGGGTAGCTGGTTGTCCACCCAGAATCGAGCCATCCATTTGTTCGAATATAATAGGTTTCTGCATCACTATACTACGGAGGCCTAATTCGTCTGCCATTGATCTCTGTATTAAACAACCCATATCTATTAAAGCCCCTTGGTGGGTTGTCCTACCCCTTTGTGGATGTTTCAATATTACCTGAATTATGAACGGGCGAATAGGATCATATACCATGGGGTCTTGTTGTTCCGACTTCTCCTCATGGATCCTCACCTCCTCCAAGCCCTGGTTCAATTCGGGGCAACCTCCGCTTTCATCCTGGACACAAAGGTCACCTTTTGACTGGTTGGCAATACGGGAGCGCTCCGACGCCACCCGGGAATGTGGTTTTGCCCTTTTGTTAGAACCTGGCCTTTGTGGGATTGATCCGTGGAGAGGTGGGAGTGGACAATCAAGTGCCCAATGACCTTCCTGATCACACCGATAACATCAGAACGGACGTCGTGAGGAGGCGGCACCCCTAGTTCCCACAGGGGTGTCTGGACATACCACTCCTTGCCCCGCTGGGGGTCTCTCCAACATCCTCCATGGCTGGCCTATCCCCTCACTTCATGGATGGAATTCTTTCAAGCCCACGTCTAGTTCTACAGCTGCTTTATACCACTCTGTTATATACGGACCAAGGCCTCTGTAAATGCACGCTTGTCGCAAGTCTCGGTCCAGACCCATATGGAACTGGTGGACAAGTAAACGTTCAGGCCATCCTTTCAGTCGTCCGGCCAGTTTATGAAACTCCTTAACATAATCTCTAGCTGCACGACCCCATTGCTTCAATGAAACTAAGTCACCTTCGGCAGCTGCCTGAGCAATGGCATCGTCCTCAAATCGACTATGCATAGCTTCTAAAAAAAGACCTAAATCCGCTAGTTCTCGAGCATGCATAGTGTGTAAACTCACCACCCAGTCAGCTGCATCACCCGTCAACACTGTGGTGACTGCTACCACTCTCGCCCATTGGGAAGCATAAAAATGTCCATATGCATCCATATAGCTGATTACCTGAGCCACACGATCTGGGTTACCATCGAACGTAGCTTGCAAGGGAGGTGGTCCCCATGGGACTTGCAGTGGCCAGGTGCCAGCAACCCATGGGGGTACAAGATCTCTAACACGATCAGAACCCTCCCCACCTCAAGGACCCCTACGCTCCCTTGGCTGCCTTTATCTGGTAACCATCTCTCCTCCTCTTTCCTCACGTTGGATATGCCCATGGGAATGTACTGTTCCACAAAGCGCCTCGCCCAAAGATGATGTTTCCTCCAGTTTAGTGGGTTCCTCCGTCCTTGCTCGATACTGGGTTTGGTCTACTCTCAATTTAGGACTAGCTAGGCGAAACCGGCTCTCTGAGGTTCTGACCGAAGATGGTCCACTAGCACTTTGCCACGTAGCTGACGGATCCACCCCAGGAGCCCATGGCTGCCAAGAGGGAGCATCCCTAAAACTGGCCTCCCCAAATCTTTCCCGCAACATATCCATTGTAGTTTCCCCGGGACCAGTAGAATAATTCCAGTCTCCTTCTTCCTCTTCACCACATTGTCTCTCCCGCAAGCCTTGATATTGAGGGCCCAAGGGGGGAGGGGTTGGTGCCCGAAACCCCAGCTTCCCCCATAAAGCTGAACTGTGCCACCAATTCCCTGATGAGGCTTGATTGTTTTCCCTTCCCAACGGCTCCTGACTGTCCGGTTTATCTTCTTTCCGAACCTCCCTCTGTTTCGGGCATACCACAGGCTGCTTGCCACACTCTTCTTTTGCCTCTGCCTCCTCCTCAGTCCCATCTGCAATCTCCAAATCCAGCATGGCAACCCCTTTCGCCGTCCCTTCTGCCATCGCCTTTCAACTCACCGTTTCTTGTATACGGGAGAAACAAACAATTGAAATGAAGGTCTCCGA
Organism: Arizona elegans; assembly: GCA_022577455.1. Taxonomy (NCBI): domain Eukaryota; kingdom Metazoa; phylum Chordata; class Lepidosauria; order Squamata; family Colubridae; genus Arizona; species Arizona elegans. The sequence goes on from JAKOOJ010000026.1 coordinate 2,975,312, forward strand.
CTTTCTGTCAGCTCCTCTAGAACCGTCTGTGCTCCACCAAGCAAACACCACAGACACACAAGAAAGTTTCTCCAAAGCTTGGTTTAATTGTAGCTTACGCGGCGGTTTACAGCAGGCGCTGAAGCCCATACAGGACAAAGTTGGAGATGCTCGCTTGTCTGTTCGCGGAGCTTTATAGAGCAGCTCCACCCTCTATCCTCACAGCTGGGCAGCTCTGAATTTGCTGCTTCTTTGGCATGTGACAGCCGTGGCCACCTTTTTTATCAGGTTCGTCTGATTCGCCAGTTGCGTCCCTTTCTGGATCGGGACTCCTTACGCATGGTCACTCATGCCCTCGTCACTTCCTGCCTGGACTATTGCAATGCTCTCTACATGGGGCTCCCCTTGAAGAGCACCCGGAGGCTCCAACTGGTCCAGAATGCGGCCGCAAGGGTGATTATGAGAGCATCATGGCGCTCCCATGTAACACCTCTCCTGCGTGAGCTGCACTGGCTCCTGGTGGTCCTCCGGGTGCGATTCAAGGTGTTGGTGACCACCTTTAGAGAGCTCCATGGCTTAGGGCCTGGATATTTATGGGACCGTCTTCTGCCACCGAGAGCCTCCCACCAGCCAGTACACTCCCACAGAGAGGGACTCCTCTGGGTGCCTCTGGCCAAACAATGCTGACTGGCAGCCCCCAGGTGGAGAGCTTTCTCTGTGAGAGCACCTGCCCTCTGGAACGAGCTCCCCCTGGAGATACGGACGATTCCGGATTTACGTAATTTCCGTTGGGCCCTCAAAACCTTTTTATTTCATCAAGTCGGGCTGGCCTAATCTCTCCAATTGTGTATTTTAATTTGGATTTTTAATGGGGGATTTTAACTGTCGGGCCAAAATGTTTAATTTATTTTTAAATTGTTTTTAAATTTTGTATTTGATGTTTTTTACTTCTGGCTGTTCACCACCCTGAGTCCTTCGGGAGAAGGGCGATATATAAATTTAAATATTAAATTAAATTAAATCTACCATTGTATAGAATGCTTTCGGAAGTGTCTTCCTTAGTTTTTTATTCACTTTTGTAGATTTATAGTCTAACTCATTATCAACAATTACATTAAAATCTCCTATTATGCAAATATCCTCATATTCATGTTCTAATATTTTCCTGTGTAGTTTCACATAAACTTCTTGATTTTCATTCAGAGCATATATACCCACAAGTAATATTTTTTTGTAGTTCATTACAATTTCTACCATTAATACTCTTCCTTTCTCATCCTCAAATATTTGTTTGGATTGATTGTCTGTTTAATGTAAAATATTACTCTTCTTTTGCTTTGAGAAGCCAATGTTGTGTACAATGTCCACAATTGTATTTGCTCCAAAAGCTTTTTATTTTGCTTTTTAATATGTACTTCTTATAAGCATATAATTTCTAATTTTAACTTCTCTAATTTGTTGAATATTTTTCTTCTTTTTATTGCCAAGTTTAGTCCATTTATATTCAAATATATTATTTTAATTTCTTCTTCCATTTCTTATTTATTTACTTGTTTTGTCAATCTAGTCGTTCTTATCTCTCTTTGTTCTTTAACTTCTTTCGCCCTTGCTCCTTCTCTTAACGCTCTCTCATTTTGTTCTCTCATTGTTTCTCTTGGCTGTTCTTTCTTCTCCTCCTGTTGTCCATCCCCATTTTCATTTTTATCAATAATTCTAAGTCTATAGTCCATCTCTTCAACTTTTTTCTCCGTTGCTTCTGCTTTTTCTTCCATTTGCTGCAATTGTTGTTCATTTTCCCCTATCATCTCTTTAACTTCTTTCAATTCTCCTTCCATTTTTTACATTCTCCCATCTACCTTGTCTTGAGATCTTCATATATAGTCTGTAGCATATTTTTTAATTCCGTGTTAATTTTCTCTTGCTGTGATGCAGTTTCTGTTGTCTTTTGCCCTGTGGTGCCTGGCACTGTTGATATCGTTGGTGATGATAAATGTTGTGTTGTTTTCTTCATCTTGTCTCTTCAAATCACACCACCCAATTTGTAATCCAAATAGTCCAATTCTTAGGTTTCAACTGTTCCTTTATTTAAATCCCAAATTCAAATTCCAGATCTGCTCCCAAATCCATCAGATTCTTCAGGTTCTTGATACACTAATCCACATAGGCTTAATCCATATAAACAGAAAAGCTAGAATGACTATAAAAAACCATCCAAAAAGCCAAAAAAGAGAAAAGGAGAAGCCAAGTCAGAACAAAAATAAAAAATTCACCAATAAAAAATTACAAAACCAAGATATTCGCTCAAAATGTCCAACCAAACAATAAAAAAATAGAAAAAGTATAAGATATAGTCTCGCAAAAAAAAAAAAGAAGTTGGAAAGAAAATGGAAAAAGGAAAAACCCTCCTAATCACACACACACACACACACAAAATTAAATTCAGGAAGCAAAGACCTTTACAAAAAAAAAAGAGGTACACAACAAAAGAATTTTAAAAAGGGCAAATTGGAGAAGACAAAATAATATTCCAAATGTTTCAAATAACACTATTGTGTTCCAAAATTTAAATCCAGGAGGCAAGAGGGAAAAAAGGGGGGTGGGGAAAGGAAACAGACAGCCGAGCTTTTCCCTCTTCTGTTACAAAATCAAAAGACCACTTCTTATCAAAAACTTCTTGCCAGTTTCCAAAACATTTTCCAAAGTCATTCCCCTCTTATCGTCTCCTTTATTCAGTACATCTATTTAGTTTTTTCTGTCACCACTAGATGGCACTGCCGTCCACTTAAAATAGTCTTAAAAATCTAGGTTGACTTTCCTTCTTCCCAGTTACAAAACTCAAACTTTTAAAGTACAGTTCATCTCTTTGTCCAATCCACTTTCAATTCATTTAATTTAATTTTTCAGCTTTCATTAATCAGTCTGTATTAATGGCTTCTGTTCCACCTCCACTATTCCAGAAGTGGGGAGGTAGCCTTATTCCGCTCCCTCCCCTCTCCTCTTTGCCAATTCTCTCAAGTAAAATAGTTTTACAAGTTCAGGAGTTAAGTATATAAAGGAATCTTGTTTCCAAGACAACAGTTTCTCACCCAGATGATCACCTCGTTCTTTTTTCTTTCTCTTCTTGCATGTGGCCGCCCGACTTTTGACAGCTCCTAATGGCTGTCTTCCCTTACCGCTGGATCAGAGGCAGTGGTGGGATTCAATTATTTTAACAACCGGTTCTGTGGGTGTGGCTTATTTGGGTGGGCGTGGCTTGGTGGTCATGTGACTAGGTGGGCGTGGCTAGCTTATCATGTGACCGGGTGGCACATGAGGGACTACTCAAAGGGCTGAAAAAAGTCATTTCTGACTGGTCCTCGCACTTTTGACTGGTCCTTACACTTATGACCATCCTCACATTTATGCCTGTTGCAGCATTCTTAACAACCATGTCACTCATTTCACAACTGCTTCTCTTCACCATGGTGACAAGATAGGGCGAAAAAAGTAAAATGCACTTATGAATGTCCTCCCGAGGACTGGTCAAAAGTTCAAGGACCAGTCAAAAATAACTTTTTCAGCCCTCTGAGTAGTCCATATGCACAAAAGGACTACCCAGAGGGCTGAAAAAAGTGATTTCTGACAGGTCCTCGCACTTTTGACTGGTCATCATTTATGCCCCTTGTAGCATTCTTAACAACCGTGTCACTCATTTCACAACTGTGATGCTTTATGTGACTGGGTGGACGTGGCCAGGTGGTCATGTAGCATCGCTTCTTTGCCCTAATGACAGTTTGCTGCAATGGTCATAAGTGTGAAAAATGGTCATTAGTCACTTTTTCCAGTGCCATTGTAAATGTTGTAAATCAAGGATTACCTGTACAAAAATACAAAAAGCTTCTTTGCTTGCAAAAAGCTGCCCTAAATACCAATCATTAGATTAGAAATATCTGCAAACTGGAGTTACAAATCAGGGAGGGTGCCAGAGCACCTTGAGGAATTAAAATAGTTAAAATGCAATGATAACTATCAGCAGCCAACTCTTGCTCATAAAGTGAAACCCTTTAGCAGAGAGGTCATTTAAGCTCTCCAGAATGAAGCAAAGGAGCAAACAGAGTATCTGTTGCTTGTTAAACCAATTACCAGAACAAATAGACATAGAACTAGTCAGATTTCCAAAGCTGCTTCTTTTCAGAAACATTTTTCCTTCCAAACAAAACTGAATAGGGAAAATTATCCCATCACTAAACACAGGATTAAACTTCACCAAAACCCAGTTTTAGACCAAAAGTCAAAAAGGGTATGTAAACTCACGTTTGAATGTCAATCTTTCTAGCTAGTTAAGAAGCCTTGCTGAATGTCACCCAACTTGGTTCCTTGTCATTAAAAGCTTCTGCTTCGTTATTCAATTATTTCTTCAAAGTGCTGATCGTTGCACCCTGGCTGGAAGAACAGGGGAGTATTTCCTCCCAACAGCGGTGTAAAAAGCTTAAAACAACCCTTCCCCTTTAAGAAAGTCAAGCAAAAAAAAAACCTCTGAGAACCTCCGGAACCAGAAGTGACAGTAAGTCTAGGCATACTGCCGGAGAGGCAGTTTCTGTAAGCAGGGCAATAAAGATTAGGCTAGGAAACAACACCAAATGTTGTAATTCCTTACAGGATTAACCCTGTAAAGTGGAAAAAAACAAAAGGAGATTTCTTTTAACAACCGGTTCTCTGAACTGCTTAACTGCTTAACTACTTAACAACTGAACCGGTGTGAACCGGTAGAATCCCACCACTGGTCAGAAGCTAATGCCGGCACTTCAGGGAATTTGTGACTTCCCTGTTTGTACCAGCCTGTGCCTCCGTTCTTTCTCCGTCCTCTGCCTCTCTGATATCCGACTCTGGAGGCTCCAGAGTCCATGCATAACTCCCAGATGGCTCTGGCCCTCTCTCTGCCTCTGATGCAGAACCCTTGTCCGAGCCTTCCCCAGACTCCAGGACTGGCTCATGTTCCTCTCCAGCCTCCTCACTTCGCAGGCTGCTGGCAGACCACAACAATCGCAAACCCTTAACGGAGAAGCCACCCTGGACATCCTCTTTCTAAACCTGCTGAGACCCCTCCTTCTCAACCTATAGGGGCTATTAACTGCTACTGTTCTGGACAAATGGGTCATTGGGCTTTGAGTGTCTGACCCCTGTGCCAGTTCCACAGCCACATTGTGGCATGTTTCCAAGGATCTTACCCAATAACTCCAACACAAAATGTTCTTGAATCAGAGTTCTTTATTAATCAGTTATTTCTATTACAGGTGAACGTCTGGAAGTGGTTCTGGATCCCTGGACCACACCTTATATACCTGGGAGGCAGAGCTAAGGTAAGGAGGGATCAGGGGAAGGGCCAGGTTAATGGGGTTAACTCTTACTCTGCCATGGGGAAGTAATGTTTTTTTTTTTAATTTGATTTATATGCCGCCCTTCTCCAGAGACTCAGGGTGGCTTACAATGCGTTAAGCAATAGCCTTCATTCTTTTGTATATTTATACAAAGTCAGCTTATTGCCCCCACAACTGGGTCCTCAATTTACCTACCTTAGAAAGGATGGAAGGCTGAGTCAACCTTGAGCCTTGGCGAGATTCGAACCTGCAGTAATTGTTAGGCATTTATATGTAATAAATCCCCCTCTAAATGCCTAACAGTTGGAGCTGTGTATATGTGTTGTATATGTACACCTAATCTTGAAGTTAGGTAGGTGTGCTGTTTGTTCTGCAAAGGTTTGGTCAGAATGTCAGCGATTTGTTCAACAGTCTCGCAGTGTATGGCTTTCATAAAACCAATGTTCGTTAACTGTCTGACGTGCTTATGTTTGATGTCTATGTGCCTTGATCTCTGGCCCACAGCATCTGCCATGGATATGTCTATGGCTGCCTTGTTGTCCTCATGTATTATTATTGGGTAGGCTGGCTCAATCCAGATGTTGGAGAGCAGGTCATCGAACCATGTCAGGTTGTTGGCTGCCTTTGAGAGGCAGATGTATTCTGCTTCTGCTATAGATGTGGCCACTAGGGTTTGTTTCCCAGTGTACCAGTGCACTGGGCAACTAGTGCACTGAGGAATACATAGCCAGACGTGCTTTTCCTGCTCTTTGTGTCAGCATCAGCATAACAGGTTAATATGGGTTCTTTGGAGCTCACCGGCTCTAGACATAGGCAGGCATCTATGCTGTACTTTAGGTATCTGAGCATGCATTTTACACCTTCCCAGTGGTACGTTTTTGGTTCGCTGATGTGCCTAGACAAGAGGTTGACTGCTAGGATGATATCTGGCCTAGTCCAGTTGGCTATATATAGTAGGGACCCAACAACAGACCTATAGAGGGTATTGTCCTTAAATGTTCCACCTTCTTCGTTCATGTGTTTTAGAAAGTCAACTTGCATGGGTGTTTCGCATGGCTTGGCATCCTTCATGTTGCCCTTGTGTAGCAGCTCCAATATCTTCTCCTTTTGGGAGATTCTGAATCCTTTCTGTGTTCTGTCAATCTGGACACCCAGCTAATTGTTTACCTTTCCCAAAGTTTTTAGTGTGAAATGCTTCCCCAACTTATCAGCGAAATCATCACATTTCTGTTTGTGCTGGCCACAGTACAAAATATTGTCCACATAAATAAGCACGTATTCAATAGATGTGCCCTCCTTTTTGATGAAGAAGCATAGGTCAGCAGAGGTGGCTGTGAATCCCATGTCCCTGAGAATTTTTACTAGGCACTCATACCACCTCTTACCGGATTGCTTCAGCCCATACAAACTCTTGTTTAACAACTAGGTATCTCCCTTTTGTGTGTTTCTTCCGGGGGGTACTCTGACAAAGATCTCTTTGTCTAGTTCCGCATGGAGATAACCTGTCTGCATGTCAAATTGGTAAACTTCTAGGCCTAGAATTGTTGCTATCACCAGGGCACTCTTGACATTTTCGGCCCTGACCATGGGTGAATATGTATCGGTGTAGTCCTCAGGGTATTTCTGCGCAAACCCTGTGCTACTAACCTAGCCTTGTACAGCGTCTTATTGTCCTCAAGCTCCTTGATTTTAAAAACACACTTTGTCCCAATGGGTACCTTGGATGGAGTATACACATTTAGCTCTCTCAGGCTGGCCATCTCTTTCTCCATGGCCTCTTCCCACCTAATCCTTTCTTCCCATGGCAACCTAAGTATGTCTTCGTAAGAGTTGGGTGTCGTGGTGTTTGTGTGTATTGATAGTACGTAATCTTCAAACCTTTTTGGCATTTTGTTCCTGTTATGTCTAACGGGCCTGTTGGGTTGTGTTTCTGTGTCATGCATGTACCTGGCTTCCCTTTCTGTAAGTGCATCTACCTTTATGATGGGGTGGTCCTCTTTCCATCCCTTGGTGGCTACCCCTTGGTGTCTAGATTTGTGTTTCTCGTGTGCCTCTGATTCAGCTGTGTCTAGTCTACTCGTGACCCTTGCATTGTCTGTGACTTCCTGCCTGGGGAACACTTCGTTGAGGTGTATTTTTGACCAATTTGTGTTTTCATGGAATACTGCTGTTCTGGATATGATAAATTTATTGTCCTTGTCAATAAACCTGTACCCTATTGTCCCGGACTCGTATCCCATAAATCTTAGTTTCCTTGATACCTTGTCCCCCTTGCGCCTTAATTGTATATGCACATCCGCTATGACCCCAAATATGTGTAGGTGAGCTATTTGGGTTTTCCTGTTGTACATAACCTCATAAGGAGTTTTGCCTACCACGCTGGACCATAGTCTGTTCAGGGTGTAGTTTGAGTATGTGAGTGCCTCTGCCCAGAAGTGTTGCCCCAGCCCTGCGTCTTCTAATACGCATCTTACCATGGTTTATAATACACTGTTCCTTCATTCTAACACTCCGTTCTGGAATGCGGAGAATGGTGAAGAAGTGAAATGTAATATTCCATGTTTCTTTATCCAATTGGAGAAGTCCCTTGCTAGGAACTCTGATCCTCTGTCCGTCATTATTTGTTTCATTTTGGTGTTGTGTTGTGTTTCTACCCTCCTGTAAAATTCTTTAAACTTTTGAAACACATCATTTTTGTGATTGAGTGTATATACGAACCCGTAACGACTGAAGTCATCAACTATAGTTAGAAAGAACCTCTTTTTATACTTTATAGAGGGTTTCATGGGGCCTACCAAATCCATGTGTACTAACTGGAAGGTCGAATTGGTGGTGTGAGAGGCCTTTTTTGGTTTAGGTTTTGTTTTGAGTTTAGAACATTTGCACACAGAACACTCTAGGTAATTGTTACAGTTTTTTTACTTGCAAACTGTTTGAACATTCAGTCATTTTTTGCACAATTGGGAAACTGGCGTGGCCCAACTTCCTATGAAGTAGGTGGGCGCAGTCATCATGGATGGGTTTGCCAATAGAGGGCTTCCCCTTGTGTGCTGTGTCAGAAGTGTGTTTCTTTAGTGGTGTGTTCAACCTTAACCCCTTTTGTGTCCCCAGGAGTACCTGTCTTGCCTTCCCTACTTTCTAGTTGTACATTTGTGGATAGTAATCTTCTTGGGGTTGTAGGTATGTGAGCCCCCCTTCGATGATGATTTTGCCTACATCCTTATTACCCTTGGTCATGTATGCCTTTCCTCCTTTAAAGGTCGTCTCGATACCCAAGTCTTTGTTGAGTTTGAGTGTGGCTAGTATATTGTGAGGTATCTCAGGTATGAGCAGTACCCCCTCTATTCTTCCTATTTCATTTATTTATGTGTTCCCTTCTCCTGTTACCAGGACCTTGTCCTGATTTGCTACCTTAAAGTGGTACTTCTTTGCTGTGAATGATGTCAGTATGTTCCTGTTGTTGGTAGTGTGGTTGGTGGCTCCTGAATCGATGAGCCACGTGTTCTCTTTCCCTGGCTGCATGTGTGTGGATTGGTGGTCTCCAAGGCCATACAGTGACCCAGGTTGGCTTTCCCTGGAGCTGTCTCTCTGTCCCCTCCTGTCTCTGGGATTGGGGGAGTCTCTGCGTCTGAATCTGCCTTTCCTTGCGGTGAGTGTAATCTCTGTCCCTTAAGTTTCTGGGGCAGTCTCTCTTATAATGATTCCTGGAGCCGCAGATAAAGCATTCGGGGGTGTTGTGATTCCTAGTTTGAAACTCTACCCTTTTTACTGGCCTACCCTCTCTGCGGCTCATGGAGCGGTCCCTTCTTAGGCTATCCTCAGCTATCAGCCTGTTGGTGAGTGTTTCTAGGGAGAGGTGTTGTATGTTGAGGCTATCCAGTTGCATTATAAAGTTTTCCCAACTAGAATCCAGGGAATTTATAATTATACTTTTCATACTATCTTCAGAGATGGTCTCCCCCCTTTGTATAAGTTCTGCCCTGGTAGCATTCAGATTTAGGATGTGCTCACCCATGGGAGTTCCAGCCTTGTGCCTGGCTGAGTAAAACTCTCTAGAGAGCTTGGTGGTTGTGGCTGCATTCTTGCTATAGAATAAGTTGAATACTTTTTGTAATATTTCTGCCACAGTCAAGTAGTGGCCAAGGCTGGGATAGATGCTGGGTGATAAGCTTGCCATTAACAAATAATAAGCCCTGTGGTGCAGGCAATCTACATCAAAGGTCCAAGGTTTTCTAGGTGGGTCATTAAGCAAAAACAACATATTTTCCCTTAGAAAGATAATTTGGAGCTGATGATTCCACTCTAAGAAATTAGTCCCATCTAGTTTTAGCTTGTAGAAATCAGCTGGTAAAGTCATTGAGCTGTATGGTAAGTTACTCACAGTCTGGTGCTGTCCATGGTTTTGTAGGTGAGAGAACTCACAATATGCTGGGGGAATGCTTGTTGCTAGTCTGAATGGATTTATCTCTATGTTCCTCTCTCTTCTTACAGGCGGTGACTGTAAGAAGCTCATTTTGCACCGGAGGTCGTCGGGTGCTGCTGCTCTCAGGCCTAGGCCTAGGCCTGCCGGTGGGAGGCTGGACTCACCCCTGACAGGTCCGTAGCCCTCCCTGGACGACGGATGCCACGGCTGGACTTCTGGATCCCCGGTGAAGAACAGGAGGAGGTGAGGAGGTGAAGCGGCCGTAGGTCGAGGACCTCTGAAGCTCAGCGGCGCAGCGGCAGCGATGGACATAAGTCGAGGATCTCCTGGATTCGGTGGTGCGGCGGCGGTGGCTGCGGCGGCGGCGGTGGATCCTGGTCGGTGTTGGTTGGTCTCCAGGCAAGTAGAGAAGCCTGGTGGAGGTCGTATGGATTTGCCTTTCTATCCTGGGGTCTTGCATTGTTGGTGCAGTGGGTGGCGAGTGCGAATCCTGCGGTTGGTCGATCCTGCAGGTGATTGGGTTCCAGTGCTCGCTTTCTGGGCGTGTTGTTTCTCGGAGGGTTGGCTGGGTCAGTGCATGGGTTGCGGTGGCCACTCTGTTGTCCCTTTGACTTTGGGGTGCCTCAGGGTGTTTTTTTGCAAGCGCAGGAGGCTTGAATGCAGAGCCGAGTGCTGCCGCAAGAATCTCGATCGCTTTTTCTACTTCGGGCCCAGTAGGTGGGCTCTTGCAGGCTTGTGTTATTATTTCTGGGCAGTTTTTGGGTTCTTCTCCATTTGTATTGGGGTCCTCATTGTTTCGCGCCATTTTGTTTGAATCTCGGCTCCCCATTGGTTGTTGGCCATTCCAAGATGGCCGCTGGGAGCATGGCGCGGAAATGAAATCGTCCATGTCCGGAGCTTCAGCTTGGGAATGCCTTTCCCTTGCTGGACTGGCGACTTCATTTTCTTGTTCCTGGGTGCTCATCACTGCTCCATGGCTTTCTAGGAGGCCTTGGAGTTTCGCGATGAGCTCCCCTTTGCTGGCGGGCGCTTCCAGCATCTTCAGTATGGTTGATCAGAAGTCGTCTCTGCTTGGTGACTCTCTCCTTTCGCGGCTGCAGGTTTCCTCTCGGTCCCTCGTCCCTGAGTAGTGGGCTCGGGTCATAGTCTTGCTCACGTTCTGTCATGGCAATTCTTGCTGTGGCGCCTTCGAGAGCCTGCAGCTCTTCCATCTGCTTGGTATAGGCTCTGGTGAACATCCTGCTCTCTGCTTCGGATTGGATTCCTGATTCTGCCATTTCTGTGAGTTGTGGGTTAACCATCCTCTGCTACCAACCTGTGGCATGTTTTCAAGGATCTTACCCAATAACTCCAACACGAAATGTTCTTGAATCAGAGTTCTTTATTAATCAGTTATTTCTATTACAGGTGAACATCTGGAAGTGGATCTGGATCCCTGGACCACACCTTATATACCTGGGAGGCGGAGCTAAGGTAAGGAGGGATCAGGGGAAGGGCCAGGTGGGTGAATGGTGTTAACCCTTACTCTGCCATGGGGAAGTAATGTTAGGCATTTATATGTAACACACGGCCACCAGAGGCAGAAGGGCACCAAAAAGGCCCTCAAACACCAGCCACTTCACCCGACAAGCCGTAGAGGTTCCCCTCCCCACTGAAGAGAGCAAGGAACCTCCAGCCAAAGGAGCTTCTCCCAGCGAGATGAAGTTGACCTGATTTTGAGTTCAGCCATCCCCCACTTTTCAGTTAAAGTGAATTTGGTGGTGCCTGAGACAGGGGAGCAAGGAGATAATACAGGCTGCACCAGATGCTTAATTGGGCATCCAATAATTGAACAATTAGGGATAAAAAGAGCCCTGAAAAGCCCAATTAAGTTTGAACAGGTGGATGGAACATTAATTGGAGGGGTTCCGGTCACCCAAATAACTGAACTAATAAGGTTAGAAATGGGGACACATCGCAAACTTATATGATTTATAGTGGTGCCAAAGATGCCCAAATCTGTCATATTAGGCCTTGCGTGGCTTGACAAATGGGCCCCAACCATTAAGATCATAACTGGCGTCGGCCCATTACATATATAATAGCATTCTTCTTTTCGGTCAAGGTCAGGGTGTTCCTGCATCTGGAGGAGGATGGTTGAAGTGGTGGCTCAAGATGGGACGGATGGTGATTGGGCCATGTGTTGGATTGAGAGGTGCAGGGGCTGGATTTGGGATGCTGATTTTCTGAGGGAAAACCCAGAACTCTCAGATTCGGGTTTTCCAAGATGTGTGCCAAAATACCTACTCTAATAAATTGGAACTTTGAGAAATTGCCTGTCTCGGAGTTTTCAATTGGAGTTGGGTGCTTCTGGAATGCTGAATAAAATTCCTACAAAATAAAATTCCTACAAAGAATTTTATTTTGATTACATATCTTCTTCCCTCTGTACAATCCCTGAAACCTGAAGGCACAAAGGTAGAAAGATGATTTCCAGGTCTGACACATACAACAATTCAATATGACAGCCAGAAAGGACTTTCTCTGGCCTTTTGCAAAGTTACTTAAATTCAACTTAAATATAAGAGAAACAATCCTGATAGTAATATACAACAGTGAAACAGCCTTCTCTGAGAGGTTGTGAATTTTCCATCTCTGGAAACATTTAAGAAGAGGCTGGAAAGCCACTTCTCATGTATAGTTTAAAACAGCAGTCCCCAACTTTACCGGTTTGATGACTTGATGAGGGGGAGAGAGGGGATGGTTCTGTGTGAGTGGAAGGCAAACATACGAGTGCACACAGCTCTATTTCTGCAAGTGGTGGGCACTTGCGCAAATGGAGCTATGTGTGAGCACGAGCACCCACCGCTCGTGCAAGTGGAGCTGTACGTGCATGTGTACGCTCACCTGCCACTTGTGCGGCCTGGTTCCAAACAAGTCATCACCCACTAGTGGTTTAAAGGGTTTCCTGCATACTGCAGACGGCTGGACTAGATGATCCTTTTTTGGCATATGGCTTATTTGTAGTTTTCCTTTAACAGCCAACATGTTTTGTTGTGGACAGTGCAATGACTGGGTCAATACATTTTTTACACAGTGCTAACAATAATAATACAATTATATATACATAGTTTTTATCTTCCAACTTACCTTAATAATTATAATTATAAAATATTCTTTTATATCTCAATATGTATAATACTATTTTCCCAATTTGTACTCCCTCCCCCACTTATTGGGGTTCTTCCATATTCACCTCTTTAAACAGTACTATTCTATCTTTATTGTTTTCTCCAAAAATATATTTAAACATCAATTTCTTCATGTAATGTGTTTATTGATCCCTGTTAGGTCACCAATATTTTAATATTTTAAATATTACTTAAGTTCCACCAAATTTCCAATATTTCAGTTTTCTATAAATACCAATAAAACCAAATATTAATAAAATTTAAATGGATTATATCTCTAAGTCCCCTGAATTTGTAGTCCTTAAAAGCTATAAATTCCAATATATTCCAATATATTTTGTACACTGTTAATCATAATAATACATTTAAATATGCTTAATCACAGTCTTCCACCTCCTAACCTTAGTATATTTGTGGATATGATAAATTCTATTATATATCTATATATGTGTTACTATTTTCCCAATTTATACTTTCTATTTATTTCTATTAGTTTTTAATACCACCCCCTTTACCATAATAAGATATTATGTCTCTATCCGTCATCTCTCAGCCTTTTTTGAATTTCATCATTTATTGACTTTTTGGTGATTCTTTTATATTTATCTCTTGGGATCCTATATTTCTTTCTAGCATTTTTACATAAACTAAATGTTCCCTCTGCCTTACCTCTTATCTCCTTCTTCTGCATCATTTGGATGCCCATCTGTAACCCTTTCATTATTTTTGGGGAAATCTTTTGTAAGGCTATTGTAAGGTCTTAAGGAATTATCTATTGGATTCTTAATATTTATTGTTATTGTGTTTTCATTGTTTTTGTTTTCTTCTGGCTTATTTTGATTTGTCTTCTCCACCACTCCTGATTTCTCATCTGTCTTCTGAATATTTTGTTCATCTTTTCCCACCATTTGTTGATGGTCTTTTACGCTCACTTCTTTATCTTTGGACAATCCCATCATCTCCTTATGAGAGCCTTCTAATTTCTACTTTATCTTTAAATATTCCCATCAATTTCTTTGTCGCTATTTCTAACATTTCTTCATAAAATGTTACTGTCTCCTGCTGGGTCATTTTGCAACAAGTTAATATACCCCTGATATCCCAGCATCCTAAAATGTAAAAGCTCCAGAAAAAATCAATTATTGACAAAATTTAGTCAATCCCAAAGTTATTCTCTAAATCCCTTAATTTTCTAATCCTTAGATGCTATAAATTTGTGCTTTTCAGTCTCTATAATTTCCAATTTATACCTTCCCAATTATCCAGATTTTAAAGTCTGATTTATCTTTTCTTCTTCTGTCACTTTTCTTGTTTTGCTTCATAAAATGATCTGTCACTTGGTGTTGATAACTCAAATCCAATTTAGCCCACCGTATTTCTTCAAATGTTTCAAATCTGCTTTTCAGTGTACAGTTCTAATAAAGTTTTAATGTTTAATCTAATTTGATTTATAAATCTTCAAAAAGCTCAATAAATATTTCCCAGCATCCAAATTGCCTATTAAGATAAAGTCAAGATCAAGTAGCTTTCCAGGTGTTATTTACTTTCTCTCATCACTTTCCTTTGAATTCCTTTGAATTTTACATCTTGCAGTAATCTTCTTCCTCCAGTAGATGGCTCCCCTGCTCCCAATTTCCTGCTCCTCTGCTCCCAATTACACTTCAACAGAGTGTAAAAGTCAAAAACAGCTGATTGTCATTCAGACAGGGGTGTTAGAGATAGAATTTAGAAAAGCAATATCTCTCAATAGTCACTATTCACTTTCACTTATTCAGCTTTTCCAGGCTTTCTATGTTTTAAATCATCCTTTAGGTTTTTCTTTTACTTCTCAATCTTTAATCTTCCTCTTTAGTTTTTAGTCTTTAATCTTTCTCCATAAATCGAATCACCACTATTTTAATGTTTGGAGATCGTTTTTTGGAACTTTTAACAGGTTAAATCTCTAAGGTAACAGTTGGAAATGTTCTCACCCAGTTTCACTGCTCTGTCCACACATCACTCAAGCACAAGATCTTAGTGTCCCAGTTGTCCCAGCTTGTGACTGACCAAAGATGGCCATTGTCCCTGCTGCACTTCAGGAGAGCTTTCTTCAGATCAGCGGGGAAATTGCAATTTCCTCGCAATCGACGAAGCGCCTCTCCTTTCTTCACCATCCCTCCAGGGCAGCTTAACCCCATAGGGTAGTGGTGGAATTACTATTGGTTCTGTGCGCTTGGCTTGATGGGCGTGGCAGGGGAAGGATACTGCAAAATCTCCATTCCCACCCCACTCCAGGGCCAGCCAGAGGTGGTATTTTCCTGTTCTCTGAACTACTCAAACTTTCTGCTACTGGTTCTCCAGAACCTGTCAGAACCTGCTGAATAGCACCCCTGACATAGGGTCTCCCAGCAAGCACTTGCCGGCTGCATTTCACAGAGCCTGGCGGAGCTCTGCTGTTTTCCAGCCGTTCTCACTGCAACATCAGCCAGGACTAGATTATCCTTATGGTATGTTCCAACTCAACAATTCTGTGATTCTGTTATTCAGGACAGCTCTGATGTTCTCTGACTTCTCGTGAACTGGAATCCATATTCTACATTCAGGCAGGAGAGTATTTTGGAGCGGTGAGCCTTCCTGAACCAAACTGGCGAGGATTAGTGAGCAGATTTTATAACTAGAAAAGGAAGGAAATTTATTTAAAGGAAATGTATAATAAGCTTTGGCCACCCCATCCTCCCAGGAGGAGAGTCCTGCAATGTGTGTCCATTCACGTGCCTGGGAAGGAAGGGGACATTGGGAAGGTGAAATCCCCTCTTCAGCTGCCCCCTAAAGGCCAGTAGGACATGAGGTGGCAAGGAATCAAATGAGGTTTGGACTTCCAACAAATTAGAACCAAAAAGCATAGCAGGAGCACTAGCCCTGCTAGTTGAGCCTGAGGGTTGGCTGGTAGGTTTGGGTTTCATGCCTAAACGAGTTTCAACTTTCTGCCATCAAGCATTCCACTCTTTTATTCTGCATATATTAATGGATGAATTATCCAACAATCTCATCTTACCCAATGAGCAAGAAGAGCAGAAACAGGCAAGGTTAATGATCACTCTGCTGTCATGGTTTCTGTAGCTCAGCAGAATGAAAACCAGTTGACCTTCCTCAGTCAAAGTTCTTTGGTGAAGAGGAATTACAGGATGATGCAGGGGTTCTTCTCCAACCTGGTGAGTAGGCAGGCAGTAAATGTGGCAGTCTGCAGCTGAGGCACATGAAGCACAAAGGCTTACTGGCCCATCCTGTGCAGCCCTACAGTCCACCTCTGGGTAAGCTGCTGGATCCAAGGCCAGGATGGCATGTTCCTGTGAGGTTCTGTGGCTTTGCCCAGCACGCTGTGGATGGCCTCGTGGTTGTTTGGTTGGTTCTAAGAGAGTCTAGCTGCCATTGCCCACCAACCTACTTGGTTCTCTTGTCCTATGGACCCACTCTAACTTACTACAGGAGTTACCCTTCTTCTCTCTTTCAGACCCTTCCTGCTGTTCAATCATTTACCTCAAAAATAATTGTAAGCTATAATCATAATCATCAAAATCCATACAACATAGAACACAGAATAATAGAGTTGGAGGGGACCTTGGAGGTCTTCCAGTCCAATCCCTTACCCATGGCAGGGGAGATCCCATACCATTTTGGACAAATGGCTGTCCAGTCTTTTTGAAAAACTCCAGTGATGGGGCACCCACAGCTTCTGGAGGGAAGTCGCTCACTGGTTAATTGTTCTCACTGTCAGGAAATTTCTCCTTAGTTCTATGTTGGATCTCTCTTTAATGATCTATCATCATTATGATAGTTATGATTATTTATTATATTATATTATATTATATTATATTATATTATATTATATTATATTATATTATATTATATTATATTATATTAATTATATTTAATGACCCATCATGCTTCCTGCCATGGGAAGCAATTCTAAGCAACTTCTGAACATGTTTCCTTCTAATCACAGGGCTTGAGATTCTCTAATCCAGAGTACCCCCGTGTTCTCTCCCCAACCCACCCCTCCCCACCACATATTTTTAGGGTTTCTCAAGGTCAGATACCTTCTGAAAGAATCTGACAGGACAACTTTTGTTTTAGTTCTCATCCATGCTTTGCTCTCTCTACAGGGTCATTACCAGAGGTTCTTTCAAATGATCCTTGTCCTGGGGATTGGTGGGAATCTTATTGTTGGCTACCAGATTTCTGTGATCAATTACCCCTCTGTGGTAAGAGATATCTTAAGTTGCTAGACTGGGAGGCAGAGACCCCTCTGCCAGATAGTATCCATCAGGGTTAGAGTTAGGGTTCGTCCAAGGCTGCTTCCTGTCTTTTCTGGATCCAGAAACATCCATGTGTGTCCCCACTGCCATGCTAATTCTCTTTCTGCCTGTTGAAGGTGTTATTCTAAGTCAGGTGAAGACAGATGAAGACAGATAGCAAGTTAAAGTGGATTGCAAGCCCTTCATCTCCATATTGATAACCGTATTTGGCTGATAGGAGAAAGTGAAGGCCAGAATAGCTTTCAATTAGCAGCTTACCCTGATAGGTCTCAGCCAAAGTGCTGAGCGACCCCCCAGTCAGGAGAGAAATAAATAGTCAGGAAGTGTTGGGGCAGGACTGGTCTGCTTCCCTTTGAATTTATTGCCACAGCCTGCCCTTTCCTTAACTATAGGATGGAGCCTGTCCTGAGCCCCACATGCTTCAAGCAGGGCTCTTGGGCTCTTCTTCATGGCTGCATACCATGCATTTTTCCAGGCCATGATCTAGCAGAAAAGCATGCAAACACAAGCTGTCCTGCCCCCAAAGCTCAGCTCTCCCCCAACCCCAATTATGGGCTATCTAAATCAGCCAGAGGATTTTTAATCTTTGTTTTTTGCCCTGAGAACTCATCTACCAATCAGATGCAGATCAGTGGTTCCCTCCTACTATATTTGGCTCCTCCACAAAGTTCCACTGACTGCTCAGCCAGAACACTTTCTTTGCCATTTTTATTTTGCAAACGATATGTGTCAATCAGGCCAGAGCTTGCTTCATCCCACCCACTTCAGCTGCCAGCCAGAATTTTATTTATTTATTTCCCACGTGACTTAATCAATCTCCTCCAATAGCACTAGTGCTTTGACTAAATAAATACATAAATACATTCTGGGCTGATAGGCCTGCTCTGTGCAAGCCAGATGCCCTGTCTCTCTTGAGCCAAGCCCAAATGGACATGAGGATCTGTCCCCATCAAAAGGAAGCAGACCAAAAAACACACCTGCCCATAAGGCTGGGACTCAGACAGGGTTCCATGTCACTCAGGGCACTTCCTAACCAACCACCTGACAGTTGAGATATTCCTGGTTAAAGGCAAGAACAACAGCAGCAACTACAATATAGGCTGCAAAAGGTAAGTGACTCATCTCTCTCCCAAGCAAGCCAAAATGTCCAGCAGTAGACAGACTTAAGCAGCTGGACTTCATCCTCCGCCATATCACCAATGCATTGTAGTTTGTTCATATGGCAAGACGTGGTTGGGAGAAGATTGTTTTAGTAGGATGAGACAGAGGCCATATTGTGAACTCCTCCTGGTAGTGATTAGACCATATCTTTGTGTTACAAAAAGTAGGACATAAGAATAAGGCCAATTTACATGTTGCTAAGCATAATAATGCTTTTTCTTTCTGTTCTGTTTCTTCCTGTTCTCTTTTACTTAAAAGAGAAGCAGGAAAAAGCCTAGGAAGAGAGCAAATTAAAGATGACTTCTCAGTGGTGAAATCCACATTTTTTACTACCGGTTCTATGGGCGTGGCTTGGTGGGCGTGGTGTGGCTTGGTGGGTGTGGCTTGGTGGGAGTGGCAGGGGAAGGTTACTGCAAAATCCCCATTCCCACCTCACTCTGGGGCCATCCAGAGGTGGTATTTGCCAGTTCTCCGAACTACTCAAAATTTCTGCTACCGGTTGGTTCTCCAGAACCTGTCAGAACCTGCTGGATTTCACCCCTGCTACTCCTGATCTACAGTGTATAGATCTGAAACAGCACAGCTGCAAAGAAAAAAATTGTTTGGAAGCATTCATAAATTCATCTGGAATCACACCCCTCCCTCAAACATCTTCCTTAGCAGGGAAACAGGGGCTCTGGAGTCCCACCCTAGTGCCCAATGCCAGGGAGGCTCAGCAAAGACAGATAGGCATATCTACTTGGACATTTAGCCAGATATGGCTAGAGAGACTTGACCAAGACTTTGACCCAAAGCACTAATCTGGAGCTTCAGGTGTTAGTAGTGGTTGGAATGGAAGGGAAGTAAGAAGGAAAACTTCATAAGCCCCTCAAGGGAAGCCATAAGGGATGGCTGATCCTAGAACCAAGGCACAGAATCTTAGGGTTGGAAGGGACCTTTCTAATCCAGCTGCCAACAATCAGTGGAACAGCTTTTGCCTCTCGAGGTTTTGGTTGCTCCATCATTGGAGGCTGTTAAGAAGAGACAGACAGACAACCATCTGTCTGAAATGGCATAAGACCTCCTGCTCAAGCAGGGGATTGGACTGGAAGACCTCCAAAGTCTCTTTCAACTCTGTTATTCTGTACTCTATTCTGCCTCCCTGAACAAAGAGCTGTCCAACCTTCATTGCAAAACCAGTGATAGAGCCTCCAAAACCCCAGGAGGCAGCTGGCCCACTGCTTCATCGCTTCAAGAGCCCAATAATCAGGCCAACTCTCCAGCCTCAAGGTTGGAAGTTTCTTGGATTTGGGGCCTCAGACTGAAATGCTTTTCAAATTCCTTTTTTTTTTATTTGATTTATATGCCGCCCTTCTCCAGAGACTCAGGGCGGCTTACAATGCGTTAAGCAATAGCCTTCATACTTTTGTATATTTATACAAAGTTATTGCCCCCACAATCTGGGTCCTCATTTTACCTACCTTAGAAAGGATGGAAGGCTGAGTCAACCTTGAGCCTGGTGAGATTTGAACTTGCAGTAATTGCAGGCAGCTGATGTTAATAACAGTGCTTTAGTCTACTGCGCCACCAGGCTCTTCAAAGGGTTCATTTCTTATGGCAGATAGTACTGTAGTTTTTTAAAACAAATATCTGTAACTATGGATGTGTGTTGCTTAAAAATATTACATGGACCATTTTGTCCTACTCCCTCCTGCCATTGCTGGAATTAGGCTCACTTCATCTGCAAGCCTTGGTTTTACACTAGGCTTGCTCAGACACTTTCACATCGTAGGACCTGCTTGTAGGCTTGGTGTGCAATGCCACAGCTTGGGCCCGGGTTGGGGGGGTGGTGGCAAAAGGTTGAGGAATTCAACAGTAATTTAGTCTGGAGAATCATCATCATGCTCTTCTTCCCTCTGTTCTCAGTACATCAAGAGGTTCATGAATAAAACCTGGCTGGAGCGCACTGGAACCCCCCTCAATGAAAAGACGCAGCTCTTCTTGTGGTCATTTGCTGTGTCTGTCTATGGAATAGGAGGCCTGTTGGGATGTCTCTGCAGCGGATTCCTGACTGTGAAATATGGGAAGTAGGTGTGCCCAACAGATGCCAGGAACCTGGCAGCTTCCTTGGGGCAGAGCTGAGAAACAAATGCATCCCTCAGTTACAAAAGAAACCATTAGGCTGTTGGCCCAGAGAAAGCAGGAGGGCCATAAAACAGCTGCAGGCTTCTTGAAAGAAGCCTGCAGTTGTTTTATAAACTTTCTTTTGTTCTAATAAATATAGGAAATAAATAGGCTTATTCAAAATGCAAATGCAAAAGGGATTTTAAAAGGGATGTTTCTTGAACTATTCGTATTCATTGTTGGCCCTGCTGGCATCTGGGATGCTGTCTCTGTTTTAGAAAGTCACCCTGATTCACTCTTAAATCTTGTTCTCCCACACTTGTGATTTAACTCCCTGTCACTTTTAGATGGACAGATGGGTATCAGTAGATACCCATCCCTCTGGCTTTGAGGGAGCAGTAGATGGAGCCAGTCCCACAAAATAGGCTTGCAGGCAAGGCAGCCCCAAGGCAGTGATGTGGCTAATGTGTTACTTTCTCTCCTACCCCTTTTCTTGGCCCATGGACACAGAAAGAAATGCCAGCTGAGCACAAACCTCCTGGTCATCCTGACGGCTGTAGTCATGGTCTGCAGCAAGAGAGCCAAGTGCTTTGAAATGGTTCTGCTTGGACGATTTGGTTACGGGATATGTGCTGGTAAGAAGCCTTAGAAGGCTGAGCTTTAATGTGGCTTTTGATATTCTCTGGAGAAATCCCAGGGGCTCAAAGTCAGTCTCCTGCCACACACCAGCCAGCCTGCCACGGAACCCTAAGACAGAAGGCAGCTGTTGCTGTGCCCACTGATTTTCCACTGTTGTCCACTGATTTTCATGGTGGACAATTAACTGGTCAGCCTTTGGAAGAAGAGGGCCATTAACTGCATCCACCAGGGCTCTTCTGCCCTTCCAATTTTCAGAATAATATAGCTGGAAGGGACCTTGGAAGTCCTCTAGTCCAATCCCCTGCTCAAGCAAGAGACCCTATACCATTCTGACAAGTCTCTTCTTAAAAGCCTCCAGTGATGGAGAACCCACAATTTCTGGAGGCAAGTCGTTTCATTGGTTGATTGTTCTCACCAATAGGAAATTTCTCCTTAGTTCTAGGTTGCTTCTCTCCTTGATTAGTTTCCACCCATTGTTTCTTGTCCTGCCTTCAGGTGCTTTGGAAAATAGGTTGACCCCACCCTCTTCTTTGTGACAGCCCCTCAAGATGCTATCATGTCCCCCCCAGTCCTTCTTTTCACTAAACTAGACATACCCAATTCCTGCAACCGTTCTTCATATTTTAGACTCTGACCCTTAATCATCTTAGTTGCTCTTCTTTGCATTCTTTCCAAAGTCTCGACATTTTTTTTATAATGTGATGACCAAAAGTGGATGCAGTATTCTAAATGTGGTCTTACTAAAGTTTTATAAAGTGGTACTAATACTTCATGTGATCTTGATACTTAATGTGATCTTGACTCTATCCCTCTGTTTATGCAACCAAGGTTTTGCCTTGTTTATTCATTAGGTTTTTTGGCTGCTGCTGCACACTGCAATAAATGATTGTCCACTGGGTCTCTAAGGTCTCTCTCTGATAAACTGGGCAATTGACTAATGATGGTGGCAACAGAGGAGCCTGTATCAGATCCTGGGGAGAAAAAGTTAAAAGTTAAAGTTAAAAATTAAAGTTATAACTTGTGATATGACTCCCCACTGGACTCCCCACTGAAAAACCTTCGGGTGTCCCAGTGATCTGATGCAGCTCTTGTCATCTGCCTAAACCAGCAAACAACTCTGCTCCTGGGACTGTATGGTTATTTTAAATTTCATTGGTTTCTGTCTGTTCTTCCTTTCTCCTTCCTTTCATTCTAGGCCTCTGCCAGGCCATTCATTCTCAGTACGTTGGAGAAATCTCCCCCAAGAAATGGAGAGGACTTGCAAATGCTACCTCAGGATTCTTTTGGTCTCTGGGGAAATGCTGGGGCCAAATCTTGGGACTCAGGTACAGAAAGAGTGGGATGAGGAAAGAGGGAGGGGGCTGATCCTCCACCTCCAACCTTCAATTTCCTATTCTCCAGGGAACTCCTGGGAACTGATTCATCCTGGCCTCTGCTGCTGGCCTTCCCTGGTGTGGCAGCATTCCTCCAGCTGCTCCTCCTGCCCTTCTTCCCTGAGTCTCCTTCTTATCTCTTAATCCAGGAGGGGGATGAGGAAGGCTGCCTGAAAGGTAAATTGTCCTTTAAAAAATTGGTCTCACCTCAGAATGACCAAAGTGGAGCTGGTTTTGGCAAATGTGTTGTCCAAACCTTTGACTGGCCAGGATTAAGGAGGAGCTGGAGATGGTAGGGACTTCAGCTTCTCTGCCAATCTCTGCATCATCATTATCATTGTCTTCTTCATTGTCATTGTTTCTTTTGAAGGGTCCAGAATGTGCTGTGCCATAAGGATGTTGTGTGAATGTTAAAGGGAAAGGCTATAAAAGTGGCTTATTTGGCTAATGGGAGGTACTTATATGGGAGGTACTTAGCAGAATTTTGATCAATGTAGTATGAGAGGGCAGTCATGGAACATACTCCTTAAACAATCCTCCTATTGGCCCTTCGCTCACTTGGATCATCTTGAACAGAGTTGCTGCCTGCAATCTGTGGCTGTCACATAAGAACAGAAAAATTGTGGTGATTGGTGTTCTTGCTGTCACAGGGTCACCCTTATGAGAGGTTCTTACATATGTTTTATCTCTTTTATACGTGTGAAGCCTTTTTGGATACTTCATCTCCTGGAACTCTTCTAAAAACCAGGATGGAAAACAAAATCTATGAACAGGAGGGGCCACCCAGGAATAACCTGGTACAAAGATACTGTTGTCCACCATCATTCCAAGCAGTAACTAAGGCCTCATTCATAGTACCAGATCCTCAAGAACAACCCAAGGTCCTTTTGAAATCCAGCATGGTCCATTAGGTACCCAAAGTGGACCAAAGGAAAGTTTCCAAGGTCCTACATCAGAGAAAAGCTGTGGAGAACTACAAAACCATCAAAGAATGATCTAATCATGACGAGAGATAGATATTAGTATCTCCAGATCACATTGCCACTGGCCCAAGACAAAAAACAAATTGAACCTCTGTCCTCTGCTAAGGCAAGTCCAGGGAAGGCAGGTGAAATCTCCCAAGCCAACCTGACTAGAGAATCAGACAGTTCAAACATTTCTGTATTTCTATCCAACTAGCCCAATCCTTAGCAAGCTGTGAGCTAGGGCAGTGGGTCTCAACTTCAGAAATCTAAAGATGTGTGGATTTCAACTGTCAGAATTCCTCAGCCCCAATCATAAAGTTGATAAGGGGGAGAAACACTGAGCTACAGGACCAAGTTAGAGGCAGCTCCCACCCCCAACCCCACCCCCATGGGCTCCTTTCCCAGTGACCACTTAGAGGTTGGGCCTACAAGGATGAGAACTGTTTCTCTGGGGCCCTTGTGGCCTGTCAGGTCTTTCTGGATGGGGTGTGTGTGTGTGTGTGTGTGTGTGTGTGTGTGTGTGTGTGTGTAGGCTACTGCTGCCCAGGAATGACTTACCTAACCTTTATGACCTGCATCTTTTCTCTTCCCAAGCAATGCAGCAGCTGTGGGGCCAAGGGGATCACCAGGAAGAGCTTGGGGAGCTGAAGAAAGAAATGGCCCCAGGAGGGAAAAGGAGCAAAGTGCTTTGGCCAGGAGAGCTGTTCCACGATGCATCACTTCGCCAGCAGCTGAGCATCCTAGTGGCTGTCATTGTCACTGTGCAGCTCTGTGGCATCAATGCGGTTAAGTGTCCATTCCTCACACAATTTTTGCAGAATTGAGGGAGAGCCAGCTGGTGCCTGCAGCCTAGAAACTGCCCAGGCTTCTCCAGCAAAGCCCCTTGAAGGAGAGGCCTGGGTGGCTAGCCAGGCTAGGAAAAGGGACGACAACAACTGGGTTTATAATATGGAAAAGCTAACACAAAAAATTAAATTAGAAGGCAGCACAATCTCTACAAGAACTACAGCGGGGCATTCCCAAAGTTGCACAACTCCTGTTGCCAACAGCATGCCATCTTAATCAAGACTGGTGAAACTGGAGGAACAACAAAGGCCCCGCTTTGGGCAAGAGCCCAACTAGACAGTCCCTCGTGTGTTTTTCACTCTGGAGTCCTGTGCAGTGCAGTGCTGGTTTTGTCTCAGCACTGCACTGGACTTTCTCCTGCCCAACTCCTGGGCTGCCCTCCAGGTCTAGGACAACTCACCGGTCAACTTGCTGTGGCCAACTCACTGTGGGACAACTTGCTGCAGGACAAAATTGAGATAAAAGAAATAGTGGAATATAATCATTAAAGAAAGGATGCAAAAGGAGGGACAAAATGAAATGTTTATTTATTTATTTATTTAATCTAATTTTTATACCACCCTTCTCCCAAAGGACTCAGGGCGGTGCACAGCCAAAGATAAAACAAACACATATATAAAATTTAAAAGCAATTTAAAAACATATTAAATAATTTGGCCCCAACATGTGTAATGTGTAAATGAAATGTGAATGACAAAAATTAAAATTATTTTAAAATTATTTTAAATAATTAAATAAAAGTGTTGAATTGTCCCACAGTGAGTTGTCCGTGGCAAGTTGGCCCTGACAAGTCGTCCCATCTCCCTGAGGTCTCCTCCTCTTCTTGCAAGTATTTCAAGAGGGGGAAATGCCACTTCTTGAAGCCATCTCCCATGTTGCGAGAACCTGGCATATTGATCTGGGGAGACAAAGGGTCCACCAGCCACCTCGGAGCACAACTTCAGTGCCCTTTAGAGGAAGGACCAGTCTTGGGTAACAAGCCTGGCCAGATTTGGCACATTTGCCGTTCAACTGCTCTCCCCCCCTCCCTACTGTGTTCAGAGCAGCAGTTTGAGCTGTTGCTTCTAGGAGGGAGTCGGACAGTCCTAGTCCTCTCCAGCTCTCGGCTGTGAAGTCACGTGAGCAGCAAATCAGGGGTGGGTATGTGTGGGAAATGACAGCAGCCACTGCTAAATGCAGACCTTCACATGGGACCGCAGCCCTGAGCTTCTGAAGCAGGGGGAGATCTTCACTACTTCTTGGCAACTATTATCATCTTCTTTTTTCCACTTAGGTTTATTTCTATGCTTTTGAAGTGCTTCACAATGCAGGTTTAGAAGAGAGACTTATCCCCTACGTCTCCCTGGGCATCGGCTTCTCTGAGCTCTTCTCATCTTTCCTTTGTGTAAGACCTTTCTAAATAGTTCGTTTTATTCTGAAAACCTCCCTCCTCTCCCAGTGTTATGTTGCCATTATGAATCTTCCTCTGTGACGGTCACTATTCTTCTCACACCCTCCTCTGTGATTCCCCAGAGGCACAGCTTGCATCTCTGCTTGGAGCATGAGTTAGCAAGCCCAAACTCTGGCCAGGACCACTTGGCAAAACCTTTGGCCAGCCTGGGTCCTCTGATGCTGGACATCCTGGCAGGGCCTGCCCCCTCGGACCCCTTGGAGGGAGAGGCACATGCTCCTGGGCTAAACCCCAGTCTGGATGGAGCTGTCAAGCCAAGTAGAATCATCAGGCTCCCACAAGGACCAGTTTGACCATGCGATGCCACAGGAGGTGCTTGGTCCACAATTCTCCAAAAGGAAAAAAGGGCCAAAATGTCATTTCTACTGTTTTGAATTTGAATATAAAAGTTCTGCTTGACACGTATTATTTGAATTTAGATGCCAGGAAATCTGTCCATGTTTCCCTGACATTGGCACATTCCCTAATTTCCCCTCTCCAGATATTTACCATTGAACGGTATGGACGGAGGCCGCTGGTGTGGAAAGGCTGTGGGTCGATGGCCTTGGTGCTCTTCTTCCTCACAGGGACACTTTCTTTGCAGGTAAGAAGAAAAGGCTTCTCTGGAAATTCTCTGTTTTGGCAGCCTAGTAAGCCTCATCTCCTGTAGGAAATGAAATCTTAGTGCCATCATCTCTTCACTTTAAGGTGAATATTTGCTTGCATTGTTTTGACAGTCCCATATAATTCTAATGATCAAATCCTAAAATCTTCTCTCAGTTTCTCTCAAAAAGTCCAATAATGGCTTCCAAGCAGAAATAAAATTTGGCAAAGTGTTTTCTTTTGTCGAGGTTGTCAATGTTGCCATCTCTGTCAATTCCACCAGCTTCACCATCCATTCCTCCACTATAGGTCTTTACGAGTCCTTCCACCTTTGGCCGTTTAAAAATCTCAGTGCCATTGTCATATATAAAAGCAAAGGTCCATGAGATGATTCCATTTGTTTGTCCATTAAGCCAAAAAGAAAACCCTCTACTTTCAATTGTACCTTCACTTTTAAAATCTTCTGCATCAAAATAACCCCAGGAGGCAGATTGGGCCACTGCTTCATAGCTGATCACCTCACCGCATATTAGTGGGTTTTAGATCCAGGCTTTGACTTGACTATTTGAAAAACCCAATTTCTCTCTTTTTTCAGTCATTCCTTGCTGTGTTTATTGGAATGTTTAAGGTCTTGGTTATGGGAGAAGGCTTGAAAGCTGGCTGTTGTCAACCTTCCAGGGTAGACCAGACATGAAACACAGCCACATTAACTAACTCCACTTTATTGTACAAGTTGTCTTTATTAACAAGAGTTCTCCTGCCATTACACTTACTGCTGAAGAACTTAAGGAGAGTCCCCCCTGGGCCTCTAGGCAGCTCTGGACCATGCCCTCTCTCCTCTAACCTTTCCCTTCTCCCAAGGACTTTCCTACATACCACTTCATCACTCTGGGATGCTTGACTTGGGATTCCCACCCAGAATAGGGTATCAGATTTGATGGCCTAATGGCCCTTCTGAATTGGTCAAAAGTCATACCAACTCTCCCAATCTGTCTTTTGATGAGACTGAACACAGCTGCCTGGGCTACTGATGGGAAGGAGGACTCCTGCAGCAGTGGTTGGAGTACAGGCAGAGCTGTCAACCATTTGAATCTTCTTCCAGACAAGGTCCACAGTCTGGCCTTGGTAAAGCCTCCCATTTTCTGAGAAGGATGCATTGATCAGAGAGCCCGATGTTGGGGGTGGGGCTTCTACACATCCTGGTCTCCAAAGCTTCTAGACTGCCTGTTCTCTTATTCCCACCTCCAGAAAAAACTCCCCTGGATGTCTCTCTGCAGTGTCATCCTGATTTTCTTGCTTGTCATCCTCTTTGGAGTTGGACCAAGTGAGTATACAAGTCCTTTCACAAGTAGCCATGCGGAAAAAGAAAGAGGCTTGATGTAGGGGGTGGAAGGAGGGGGGGGGCGGTCCTGCCAAGCCACAGCATTGGTGGAGAGAAATAAAGGCAGGAGCAAAGGGACTCCAAGCAGTAAAGGGAGGTGGGGGGCAGGCCTGGATAAGAACAAAGTGCCACCCATGGAAGAGAAACTCTTTGTTGGAAGAAAAATCCAGGTCCAGTTCCAAGCTGGAAATAAAGTGGAGTCTGCTTAAGAAAGAAAGCTTTTTATATATATAAAGTTTTTTTATTTTTTACACAAACACATAAACAAAAATACAGTACATTTTTTCTGAACAGAGTATTGGCCGGTTCACAAATTTTTATAATTTTATAATTATAATTTATAATTTTAGTCATCTCCAACCCAATTTAAATATTCACTTTTTGCCATAGTGTTTATTCTGTCTAGTTTTTATAAACGAATATTACCCTTCATCCTAATCTCTATCTTAATGAGATTCAATTTTTCCCTTTTCATCTCTAAATTAAACCCCTTAAATTTAAAATCTCACAACATAAAATAATCCCAATATTTCCTTAAATCCTCTTATTATAATCATAAAGATTTTTCTTTATCAAATAATACAATCCAACATCTTAATAAAGCTCAGTTAAATATATAACCTTCCAATCATTCATTTCTTTTCTATTATTTTTCTTAAATTTTAACTCCAATTTTCCCTGATTACAATAAAAAATATTCCACCTATTACAATTTCATATATTAAACTTATTCATATTTGTTAGGAAATGACTATTACCTAACTTGTTGGGTTAGCAGTATATAAACCATTAATGTAGCTTTAAGACGGCTGTATTGCATCATACTGTGTCCTGATTGGTTAGCTCTGTAGCCAATGTCCTTAAGAGGGAGCTAGAAACATGGTTTGTTCTCTTTGCTGTTTATGCTCTCTGATATCTCTGTACGCTACTGTTTGCAAATCCAGAAGAATTGTTTACTGTGTACGACTACAACGACTGGTAAGAAGACTTTGTTATTGGATTATCCCTGGACTGTCGTTTTGCTATCTTCTGCTTTATATGTGTATGACCTGGACTGTTTATTGGACTATGCCTTACTATTTCCTGAAAGTAAACACAACTCAGTGTATCTGTGTGTTGACTGTGTTTATTCGTAACTACTCTCAATCGCTTTCATGTGTACACCCTTGTGAGGTGCACAACCTCAAGGGTTACTCTGCGAATTCCTTAGTATTATTATTTCTAAATTTCTAAATCTTATTTTGTTCCAAATAGTACAATCCAACATCTTAATAAAGTTCAGCTTTATTCCAATCATTTCTTTTCTATTATTTTTTCAAATATATGATCTCTTCTTATTAAATAACAAACCAAATTACTTTGTACAATACAATTTCTTAAATTTTAACTCCAATTTTCAATTACTTTGTCAAAAATATCTTAACTGTTTCTAATTTCACATGGAATTAAAAATATTCCAATTACTACCATTTCCCTAATTACAATAAAAAACATTCCACCTATTACAATCTCATATATTAAACTTATTCATATTTGTAAATTCATTTCAGTTCATTTATGCATCCATGTAATTTTCTATTACTTTATACTTAATTAATTTCATTGTTATAGTTCAATACCTTCCAAGTATCACAATCTTAATTATAACATTTTCTAAAATTCATTGTATCCATAAATCATAGTTCAATTCATTTTTTATTTCTAAAAGTATACAACATATCCCTCTTTTATTTCTTTCTCCCATTTTTTATTTTCTTCTTTTTCTTCCATCTTTTTCTTTGTATTTTAAAATCCTGAACTCTTCTTTTTTGTCCTGTATTTCCCATTGTTTTCCATCCCTTTTTCCTCTTTCTTATTTTCCCGCTGTTAATCCCAGTGTAATTATTTGAATTTTTTGTTTTCTTTCTATTCCGCCCTTTTTTTCCTCCTTGTCTCTTTCCACCTTCTCTATTTTTCCCAATGTAATCTTTAAGGTTCACCTCTATTGCTAAGTTTTTCATTTTACTCCCTATTTTCCTCTCCTTTTCATTATTACTACCCACATGATCATTTGATTTTTCATAGTCAATATCTTTATTTTTTTTCTTCATCTTTATTTTCAGTCTCCCTTTCTTGCTTCTTATTCATTGTTTCTTTATCCACTTGAGTACACTCTGACTAATTTCCATCAGATTCCGGTTTTCCATGCAGCATTATACTTATTTTCCTTACTTCCGTTTTCAATGATATATGCATCATTTTCATCATTTCCATAAATTCCTGCACCATTTTATTATTTCTGGGTTAATGTTATTCAAATTTTAAGTTTTGTTATAATCCGCCTTCTTTTATCATCAAGGTCAAGCTGCTTGCAGACAAACAAACCCTCCTTAAGAATTCCCACAGCTGTTATCACTTCCAAAGTTCAAAGTTTTTTTTCCCAAAATAAAAGTTCAGTATTATAATGATCTTATTTCGCCTGAAGGTGTCTTTCTACAATCCACGATTCCAATCAACAGCCTAAAAAATTATCCATTTTGTTTGCAATCCACGTTACCATGTTATTTGTATTTCCCGAAATCAATTTAAAGTCCAATCCAAATTACAAAGTCCATTTTTCCTCTCTTTTTTAATAAGAGACTTCTATTACAGGGCTTTAATTTTAAGTTCCTCTTTGGGTTTTTTTTTCAGCATTCAACAGAAATCTTTTTCTTCCCCTTTCAATCCTCTCCACACCTATTATAGGTTTTTATTTCTTCTAATTTTTAAAGTTCACAAATTTTTATCCGGAAGTCAATTTTCTTTTCGGGTTTTGTCACTTTAAACTTCCGCTTTAGTCTTCTTCCTACTTTTGCCCCGTGCCCATTAGCCGCTGTTATTTCGCTGGGACACTTTTAACAAATTTTAAAATCTTCCTTTTTTTTTTTTTTTTTTGCCTATGAGCTGGCAATCACTCACCCAGCATCAGTCCAATCAATTCACTGCTCCTGCTCAATACTTGGTCCGGTTGCCCCAGCTTAATGATGGCTGCAATGGCCGCCGCCCCCGCTGCCGAGTTGAAGAGTTTCTTCTGACTTCCGAGGAACTTGCCTGTTCCTCTTGGTCTTCCAAGGTGCCTCTCCTTCTTCTCCGTCCCTACAGGACAGATCTGGTCCGAAGACCCCTCGGCAGCATCTTATCACCCTGGGATTTTGCAAGGCTCATTGGAGCCCGCTATTCCCTGACTGTCTCGCCACGACGCTTCCAATCGAATCTAAGAAAGAAAGTGTATTGACGAGTAGAACCATCAATAGCATATGGTTCTTGGACAGGTGATAAATTGGCTGAATGAGTGGGTGGATCTTTATAGATTTCTGTGATGCTGCTGGGGATTGTGCAATGTTTGAAATGCCTCTAGGGCCATGATGGTGAACCTATGGCATGCATGCCAGATATGGCACACTGAACCTTTTCTGTGGGCACATGCACAGTCGCCCCTCCCTTTATTATTTTTTAATGAATAATTCAAGGTGGCAAACATACCCAATACTCCTTCCTTTTCCTATTTTCCCCACAACAACCCTGTGTTGTCAAGACTCATTTTCCCTTTCACCCACATTTTCTCCTTCTCTCACAGCTTGACAACAAAGGGAGGAGGTGGTGGAATGGAATGCAAAGGGGGGGGGTGATATCGAAGCAACCGAGGCATCTCTGGAAGCTTTCAAGGACATCAACGATGGCTAGCTATCTTCTCATAACAAAATGAACAGAAACTATTGGACTCTCTGTGGCCCAGAGGGAAAAGGAGGAAATGTTGAGACTTTAGAAAAAGTGCAGAGAAGAGCAACCAGGATGATTAGGGGACTGGAGATTAAAACATACAATGAACGGTTGCAGGACCAGGGGAGACATGACAGCAGTCTTCCAATATTTGAGGGGCTGCCATAAAGAGGAGTGGGTCAAGCTATTTTCCAAAGCACCCGAAGGCCAGACAAGGAATAATGGATGGAAACTGATCAAGGAGAGATTCAACCTAGAAATAAGGAGAAATTTTCTGATAGTGAGCAGTTGCTTTCGGAAGTTGTGGTTGCTTCATCACTGGAGGCTTTCAAGAAGAGACTGGACTGCCATTTGGCAGAAATGGTGTAGGGTCTCCTGCTTGGGCGGGGGGATTGGACTAGATGACCTACAAGGTCCCTTTGAACTCTGTTAATTTGTTAAATCTGTTAAATAACTATGCTTGCGTTTGCATGGGAAATCCAGAGCTGGTTTTGCTTCTTCTAAGCCAATGCAGTTTTTCAGTAAAGTATTATACTCTTGGTAAAATTATGTCCCAGGAGTTTCGTTTTTTGGAAATGCCAACTAGATAGTTGACAGTGGGTTGGGCTGAGAGACTTTTAATGTCATCTGCATCAATTGCAGAAAATGACATAAATGGATGCAAATAAGGTAAGATTATCAATTATGGAAATGACGTTGATATAAATGATGTAAAAGTTAATTTTGCAGATTAACCCAATTAAGATTTGACTGCCTTTGGACTATAATGGACCCCTTTGCTTCCAATACTCCATTAAATTGAACTGAACCAAATGAAAATTAGCAACTGATAGAGTTATTGATGATTGGGGTTTTTTTTCATTTCTGGATGTTACTGTTGGTGTTTTTTGTATATTGATCCAAAGAAGGCTGTGGATTGCCATGCCACTGCTAATGGTTCTCCAGATAAATGAATTCTTACTCATCCTGGGTTAAAAAGGGTCTCTCTGGGTCTGAACATATTTTTCTACATTGTCCCTCTTAGATGGAGCCACATTCTCTATTATGATGGAAAT
The DNA here is from genome assembly GCA_022577455.1 of Arizona elegans. Lineage (NCBI taxonomy): Eukaryota > Metazoa > Chordata > Lepidosauria > Squamata > Colubridae > Arizona > Arizona elegans. The sequence goes on from JAKOOJ010000026.1 coordinate 3,007,829, forward strand.
TTTCAGCCAGTCCTCCAGGCCAGCAGCGTTCACGATCGGTGGTTGTCTAAGCTGGGCAGGCCTCTTCATTGTCGGAATCGCCTTTCCCTTTGCTGAGGTGAGTTTTTACCAGCCCTCCATTTCTGCCCCCTGAGTGGCCTCCACACGGCAGCAATCTTCTGGATTGGACTGCAGGTAGGGAGATGGACCACATAGAGACCCATCTTGGTTGTTCAGCCAGTCCAGGGCAATCACTAAATGTGTCTGAAGCTGCTAGAAATAGCAATAATGTCAACAATACAAAACAATAATAATTGTTATTTAGCTGGAATGACAAATGACTGAAGGAACTGGGTATGTCCAGTCTAATGAAGAGAAGGACTAGGGGTAATATATCAGTCTTCCAGTTCTTGAGGGGCTCTCACAGACAGCAGAGGGGGCAATCCAAAGAATCTGAGGACAGAACCAGAAGTAATGGGTGGAAAATCGTTAGCGATTCAACTTAGAACTAATGAAATTTCTTAACAGTGAGAATATTATAACTAGTGGAATGACTTGCCTCCACAAGCTGTGGGTGATCCAACACTGGAGGTTTTTAAGAAGAGATTGGACAACCATTTGTCCAGAATGTATATGGTTTCCTGCTCAAGCTGGGGATTGGACTCAAAGACCTCCAAGGTCACTTCCAACTATTTTATTCCATGTTCTGTATATTTTTAAATGTCAACTAGATAACTCATGCCCCATTGGGTCATCATTTCAGAGATTTTCCTACCTAAGGAAAGAAACAGCATGACTATGGGTAGGCAAAAAAGCAAGGGGAGCTGGAGCAGCTTCAGGCTTCCTGCCAGCTTCCCCATTGACTTTTTTTATAGGAAACTGGCTCGGAGCATCAGAAATCATCCTTCCTCCTTTCCCCACTCCCATTCATGCTGGTTTCCCCATTGACTTTGCTATGGTAAACTTGCAGGGAAAAAGCCAGTGGGGAAGCCTGCAAGAAGTTGCACGTCAGCAGGCAGGTAAGTGGCTACTGCCACATGGTGAACGAATCAGGGGATTCACTGGAGTACATCTCCAGGTCAGGAGTGAGGATGCATGAGACGGGCTATGCAGGGCAGGAAGAGTGCATGGGGCATCCCATGTGGGTCATATAGAGCATGCAGTGCGGGCCAAGAAAGGTGCACAGAGGTCACACAGAGGTGTGAGAAGTATTGCATGAGTTGAGTAACATGCATAGATCAAGTAGGATGTGTGGGGGTCACAGAGCTGTGTAATGCGTCACATAGGTCAGGAAGGGCATCAGAAATGGTATTCAGCAGGTTCGGACTGGTTCAGGTAAACCAGTAGCAGCAATTTTAACTGGTTCACCGAACCAGTAAATACCACCTCTGATTGGCCCCACCCAACCACTCGCCGCTCGCCCCGCCCATCCCCACCTTAAATATGTTGCCTTCGCCACACAGTCCAGCTAATCGCATTGCCAGTCGCCTCCGCACCTGCCTCAGCTATGCTCAGCTCACCAAAGGTAAGCATGCCACCCACTCACCCTTCGTCTTGGGTCAGGGGACGGGGCCCAGGGATGCGCCATTCCCTGAGGCCCCAGAGCCTCTGTCCGCCCGCTCGTCTGCCTCGGCTGGACTGGGGAATGTGCCATTCCCCGGCTCTGGCCTTGCCCCGGAGCTGCCGCCCTCTCGCCCTCCGCTTCACTCACCTACCTTCCATTACGGTCACCATGGTGTGGGAACAAGCTGCAGGAGCTGCCTTCTGAGCAGCTCCGCTGTGAAGGGAGGCAGAAAAGTTTGGTTTCTTTGCTGCAGCATTCAACGTGGCTGCTTCTCTCCTCCTTCTCGGCCTCATACACAGAGAGCAAACATGAGAAGCAGCCAGGTTGAATGCTAGAAGACTTGGCCAAACTTTTCTATTGGTTCTTTGGCGTGGCTTGTGGACGTGGATTAGTAGGGTGGTGCCATCCCACCTTGCCATGAGTGATGTTGAGTTGGCCATGCCCACTCAGTCACATGACCCCCCCACCAAGCCACGCCTACCAAGCCTCGCCCCCAGAACCAGTAGGGAAAAAATTAAATACCACCACTGAAGAGAAGAGTGCCTGGAGTTGGATGACTATGTAAGAGGTGCCATGCAGTTTGGGGAAGGTGCACAGAATTGGGGGAGTGTGCAAGGTAACTGCATGGACTAGGAAAGATTCTTTCCACCCTGTTCCTTCCTCCTCCCTCCCTCCATTCCCTCCCTCCCTTCCTTCTTTCTTTCCTTCCCCCACCCCACCTTCACTTTCCAGCAGACAAGCAAGGAGCTGCTGCTAGGTGGGTGATGAAGCAAGGGATTGTGAGACTTGCTGGGAAACTGTCACAGAATACTAAAAATGAAGATCACATGATTGCAGCAATGGCCCAGAGCCAATAGCACTAAAGAATCCACAACTTTCCCAAATTTAATTTCCTTGGGAGTTTTGAGTTCCAGATTTTGGACATATTGTGTATGTTAGCCTATCTGAGGTACCTTGACTCTAAAATTGTTGCCTTACAATGCACTTTGCCAGTTAAAAGCCATGAAACAAATAATAACGGAAGCATCAGTTCAAGAGATCAAATAAAGTAACTGATGACACAATCACAAATGAGCCTGAATGTCAAAGCTCTGCCTTTAAAAAGTTTCTGCATACCGCAGATGAAGTAGCAATAAGTCCAATGGGAGTGTTTAGAGATGGTTTCCTTGAATTTCTGCCAAATTAGCTTCTGTGGTTGGTGGCACATAACAATTCCTTGACACTATGAAGATTTACAGGGAAGAATGAAATATTTCTGATAAACTCTTCCCAGTTATAGGGACTTCAATTGTGCTCAGAAACAAAATGCATGTGATAAACGAAGATAGAGAAGTTGAAGCAAAGATGCAACATGCAGATAATAAATAAGCTTTAACCAGCTGAACTGTCCAAGCATCTGTGCACCATCCTTAACCTGATTACTGGGTTTACTCATTTTCAGCATTCACATTAAGCCATAAAGCTGTCAGCATCACATTTAACAAAGTCAAAAAATCAAAGCTCCCTTTTCTCCATCCTCTCTTTTAATGACCCAGAGATGCTTGTAGCTTTCTCTAGATGCAGTTTCTGTTTCTTCACCACTAGACCGCAATTCCAGCTTGAACTTTGGGAATGATGGAGATAAAAGAGGGGATTTTTTCAGACACTAATGAGACTGTTACTGTTTATTGTGTCCATTTCAGGAAAGTTTGGGCCCCTTTTGCTTCCTTCTCTTTGCCACCGTGCTCTCTGGCTCTGGGATATTCTTCTACTTATTCCTTCCGGAGACAAAAGGCAAATCTGCAGTAGAGATCACAGAGGAATTCAACAGATCGTCTTTGGGAAAGAAACTTGATGTTCTCAGGAAAAATTTCAGTGAGGACCATTCGGTCTACTCCAGTTTCTGAGTTGCATCTGCCGAGGAAGAACCTCTGGGAGGAATACCTGCTTTTAAAGGGTATGGGGATCACAAAGGGCTCTGCTGCCAAGACGAACTTTTCCCCTCTCTTGTGATGCAGCAGTTTTGGCTCCTGGGAAGGCACAGGTGCTTCCCCCCCCCCCCCCCCGGAAGTGTTACTCTTCATTTTAATCTGAACACAATGGCCACCTACAAATACAGAGAGTCATCTTGTAGCCCCCATCCTTCATGGCATTGAGGTGACCTATTGATCCCTCCCAACATGTTATCATGTTGCCACTGCTTGCTGGCTTCATTTCTGTTCAAACTCAAATGCTTTTCCTGCACATAGTTTTCTTTATTGTTTTTCACTGGTTGGAAAAGCAACTCATGGCTCTGCTCAGATCTCAAGTCGATCAATTAAACCAAGCTAGTTAATGTGTAAAAATGGCTGCTTAAGAGTTACTGTTTGGAATTATTTCCTTCCATCCCTTCTATCTTTCTTTCTGCTTTATGACTTAAATAAAATACCCAAGGGCATGTTTACTTCTGAGCAACTTGGAATATGCTAACAGTAGAATAAAAATGTAAAAAAAAGGGACAGTAATTCAATTCCAAGTCCAAGTCCTGTCCAAGTCCAATTCACTCAAAACATATTGTGTACAATGGTTTTCAGCAAGAGGGCTGAAACATTTGGCTTTTGACTCAATTTCTGGGTTTTTCTTCTTTCTAAACTATAGCTGTGCAGTGTTGCCTAAGTTTCCATTAAGTAATTTTTATCAAATCTCCACTTAGAGCAGGGAAAGGTAACTTTTACTTCAGCATTCAGGTTTGGGGCCTGACGGGGCATATTTCAGGAGCCCAGCTGAAGATAAGTCAACCATATTCCTTTGGTTGCCAAACAGCCAAGCAGCCATCTGGAGCACCAGGGAACTACCAGAGGACTGGAAAAGAGCTGATGTGGTTCCTATCTTCCAAAAAAGGAAAAAATGGATACAGGAAACTATAGCCTAATCAGCTTGACATCAATAACTGGGAAGATTCTGGAAAAGATAATCAAGCAAAAAGATTTGCAAATACCAAGAAACAAGCAAAGCAATTACCAGAAGCCAAAATGGGTTTGTCCAAAGCAGATCACGCCAGGCAAACCTTTATCCTTCTTTGATAAAGTAGCAGAACAACAAATCAATGAATTGAGTTGGAAGGGATTCTTGGAGGTCTTCTAGCCCAATCCCCTGCTCAAGTAAGAAACCCTATACCATTTCAGACAAGTGACTGTGGGAAAAACCACAGAAAAAGAGACAGACACTTCAAAACAGGGAAGAGAGAGATGATTTTTTCAAGACAGAGAACAAAAGGCCAATAACTCTTGTAAACTGTAAACTGACACCAACAGAAAAAATATTTAGTTTTTAGACATTTTGATTTTTTTTTAACAAAGAAAAAGGTCATGGAAATAGAGACGGACACTATAGTGACTTGCAAAGTGTGCCATATGTTTCAGCTTATGTATGTATCAAATTTAAACTACTTGAATAACTAGAAAAAAAAGTAAAGGGTTTATAGGCAACTCTAGCTACTCTGAAACTCAATGAATAAAGTGAGAAATCCCAACGTAAACAAGAAGACTACACCAAAATAAAATAGGGAGCAAACAGCTTCTTTAAAAAATGACCCCATATATGAACATAAAGAAGAAAACCGATACACCCATATTGAACACAATAGGGAACAAAAAGCTTCCATAAAAATGTCCAATTGAAACATGTCACTTTTAGAAGAAAAGAGCAAAGCCCTCACTATCTACCCTAGCCCACTCCACTGAAATCCCTCTGGAGCTGAACCTTGGGCAAGAGTGACCATGTCATATGGGAATTCAATATAATACAAACACAAGCAATAGAATACTTCAAAAGTCCTGAACAAAGACTTGCAACAAAAGTCAAAGATAATATAAAAATGTTTCTTTCAACATATAAATAACAAGGGAAAAGTCAAGGAAACAGTCAGTCCACTAAAGAAAGTCATAATTTGCAAAAAAAAACTAGTATAGCCCAACGTACCAAAAACCTAACTGTAAAAGACAGATTAAAAATTAAAATTAAAATAAGCAAGAAAATGGAAGGAGAACAAGATCAAGACGTTGTGGTACGATTGGGAAATGAGGGGCATGAGCCATTGCTATTTTCAAAGACTGAATTGAAAGAATGTGTTGAAGAGGTTGGCCTTAACGGTTTCATCATTACAGTATTTCCCGTTTGGTCCTTTTAGTGGTGGGATGGATCTTGAGTCTTTAATTTGTTGTTTACAAAATTGTAGAAGGCCTGGGTGGATTTAGTGCGTATTAGGTTTTCCTCTTGTTTGCTGTGATAACTGATGCATTCTGCCTTTATCTGTCGGCTGACGGTTTTGTAGCGACTTTTGAATTTTGCTATGTAGCCAGTTTTGTTTTTGTGCCAGAGTTTTTTTGGGGGGTCTGAAGCTTGTTGTTGTTATGGGTAATTTATTTTTCCTGGTTTTGGGGGTTATTAGTGGTACATATAGTTTGATTATTCTTTTGAATTTTTACAAAAAAATGTTATAATGGTCTTCCACAGTGATGCAGCCAGTGAATAGAGTTTGCCAATCAAGAGATGAAAGGTCATCAGTTATGAGATCATAGTTGGCTTTTCTAAAGTTATACTTTGGGATTCCGTCATTATGATTGTCTATGTGAGGATGTAAGTTGAGATAAAAGTCTATCATGCTGTGGTCACTGTTGGAAAAGGCTTCTTTTATTTGTAGTCCATAAATTGAATTTAAATTGTTGCAAAAGATGAGATCAAGGCAGTTGTTGAGTTTAGTGTTATTAGTTGATCTAGTCCCAGATTAGTTACAGCATTGTACAGGGTTGCATGTATGGGTTCAGTTGTACATTCGTTTGGGGTCCAATTAATAAGATAGATTTAGATCACCAAGAAAGATAAGAGGGTGTGGGCAGGAGGCTGCCCATATTAGTAGTTAATATCTTCATAAATCACTTAGATAAGGGAATAGAAGGGGAACTCATCAAATTTGCAAATAATTTTTATTTTAAATTAAATTTATATACCGCCCTATTCCCGAAGGACTCAGGGTGGTGAACAGGCACAAAATAAAATACATAGATACAAAAGTTAGAAACATAATTAAAACCAGATTAAATAATTTAGCCCGAGACAATTAAAAATCCCAATAATTTAGAACAAATTAAAATTTTGATGTAAAAGAATTTTAAAACAGGGGAGAAAATTAGGCCAGGCCAGCTTGCTGGAATAGGAGGGTCTTAAGAGCACGGCGGAAAGTGCACAGATCCGGGATCCTCCGTATCTCTGGGGGGGAGCTCATTCCAGATAGTGGGTGCCCCCACAGAGAAGGCCTTCCCCCTGGGGGCCGCCAGTTGACATTGTTTGGCTGACGGCACCCTGAGGGGCCCCTCTCTATGAGAGCGTACCAGCCAGTGGGAGGCTGTTTGTGGTAGTAGGCGGTCCCGTAAATAACCAGGTCCTAAGCCATGGAGCACTCTAAAGGTGTTGACCAAAACCTTGAAGCACACCCGGAAGACCACCGGGAGCCAGAGCAGCTCGCGCAGGAGAGGTGTCACACGGGAGCACCATGTTGCTCCCATAACCACCCGCGTGGCCGCACTCTGCACCAGCTGGAGCCTCTGGGTGCTCCTCAAGGGAGCCCCATGTAGAGAGCATTACAGTAGTCCAGGCGGGAAGTGACGAGGGCATGAGTGACTGTGTGTAGGGAGTCTCGATCCAGAAAGGGACGCAACTGGCGAATCAGGCGAACCTGAGGAAAAATCCTCCCGGTCACGGCCGTCAAGTGCTCTTCTAAAGACAGCCGTGAATCCAAGAGGACATCCAAGTTGTGAGCCCTCTCCGTGGGGGCCAGCAATTCACCCCCAATAGTCAGCGATGGCGTCAACTGACTATATCGGGACGTTGGAAACCACAGTCACTCGGTCTTGGATGGGTTGAGCCTGAGCCTGTTCCTCCCCATCCAGATCCGCACGGCCTCCAGACACCGGGACATCATTTCAAGGGCATCGTTGGGGTGGTCTGGGGTGGAGATGTACAGCTGGGTGTCATCAGCGTACTGGTGGTACTTCACCCCAAAACCACGGATGATCTTGCCCAGCGGCTTTACATAAATGTTGAACAAAAGGGGCGAGAGGACTGACTCTTGTGGCACCCCACATATGAGGGGCCTCGGGGTCGACCTCCGCCCCCCAGCCAACACAGACTGCAACCGGTCGGAGAGAAAGGAGGAGAACCACCGTAATACAGTGCCCCCCACCCCTAACTCTTCCAATCGGTGCAGCATGATACCATGGTCGATGGTATCAAAAGCTGCTGAGAGGTCTAATAGGACCAGGACAGAGGAGCAACCCCTGTCCCGAGCCTCCAGAGATCATCAACCAACGTGACCAATGCCGTTTCTGTGCTGTACCCAAGCCTGAAGCCCAACTGGAACGGATCCAGATACGTTGTTTCATCCAGGTACTGGGGGAGCTGTCACGCAACCATACTCTCAACAACCTTGGCAAGAAAACAAAGGTTGGAAACCGGACGATAATTAGCCAACACTGCCGGGTCCAGGGAAGGCTTCTTGAGAAGAGGCCTCACCATTGCCTCTTTCAAGGTGGCGGGGAAGTCACCCTCACCCAACAAAGCATTTATAATCCCCTGGAGCCAGCCTCGCGTCACCTCCCAGGAAGCCAGCACTAACCAGGAGGGGCACGGGTCTAACAAACATGTGGTCGCATTCAGTCCACCCAGAATCCTGTCCACGTCATCAGGGGTCACAGGATCAAACTCATCCCAGGTAACATTCTCAAGACCTGCCTCAGTCATCCCCCCTGGAACTACCCAGTCGGAGTCCAGATCTTCCCGAATCTGAGTGATTTTGTCATGCAGATATTGAACAAAATCCTTGGCTCTACCCTCCAAGGGGTCCTCCCTCACTTCCTGGTGGAGCAGGGAGCCGGTCACCCTAAACAGAGCGGCCGGGCGATTATCTGATGATGCAAATATGTACATTTTGCTGCTTTTATTGCCACTAAGTAATCCTTAATATGAGATCTTACCAGTGTCCGGTCAGATTCAGAAAGACTGGCCCTCCAACTACTCTCTAGGCATCTTTTCCAGCGCTTCATCTCCCTCAGCTCCTCAGTGAACCAAGCAGCTAGGTGAGATCAGCGCCGGGTCAGAGGCCGCAAAGGCACGACCCGATCCAGAGCTCCAGCGACCGCCTATCCCAGGCGGCCACTAGGTCCCTAGTCGAGGCATGTGCCAGAGCCTCAGGAAATGGCCCAAGCTCCATCTGGAACCTATCAGGTTCCATCAGGTGCCTGGGGCGGAACCATCTTACCGGCTCCACCTCCCTGCGACAGGGTATAGCGGTTTGAAGGTCAAGGCGAAGGAGAGAGTGATCCGACCATGACAAGGGCTCGGTGACTATGTCCCCTATCTCAGGATCACTCAACCACTGTCCAGAGACAAAAACCAGGTCCAGCGTGTTTCCCTCTGTGTGGGTAGGGCCATGAATTAACTGGGTCAGGTCCATAGCTGTCATGGAAGCCATGAACTCCCGAGCCACCTCCGATGTCTCACCCACGGATGGCAGGTTGAAATCCCCCATGACCATAAGTCTGGGGGTATCAACCGCCACCGTGGCAATAACATCGAGGAGCTCGGGCAGGGCTGCTGCCACATGGCAGGGAGCCAGGTACATGATCAGCAAACCCATCTGAACCCCATGACCCCACTTCACAAGGAGGGACTCACAGCCGGCCGTCTGAGGAACAGTGGCCTCCCTCGGTCTCAGACCTTCTTTAATAATAACCGCTACTTCCCCGCTCCTGCCCTGTGACCTCGGCCGATGGAATGCAAGGAAACCTGGCGGGCACATTTCAACAAGGGGAACCCCCCTCCTGGCCCAACCAGGTCTCTGTAACTCCCCTAACTCGATATGGCCCCCTGCTCTCGCCATATCTACCCCTCCCACTCACGGTAGAGATATTCAAAGCACTATCCCAACAAACTCTGACTAAGCTGGTAGTAATAGCCAACTCCCCAGAAGACAAATTCAGGATCCACAAAAATCTTGACAGACTTGAATAATGGACCCTATCCAACAACATGAAATTTAATGTGGAGAAAAGCAAGGTTTTACACCTAGGCAGGAAAACCCAAAGGTACAAGTACAGATTAGGTAAATCTGGCTCCAAAATAGTCACTGTGAGGGGGATCTTGGAGTCCTAGTGAATGATCAATTAAACATGAGCCAGCAGTGTTTGGCAGCAGCCAAGAAAGCTAATACTGTACAATCCTTGGTTGCATAAACAGAGGCATAGAATCAAAATCACATGAAGTGCCTCCAGTACTGCTTTATAAAGCCTCCCATTATTACTGTGGACATAGTATACTTGGACTTTGGCATTTGACAAAGTAGACTACAACCTACTTTTTATTAAAACTATCAAATTTCAATGTTTGAGGGGCTGTTACAAAGAAGAGTGGATCAATCTATTTTCCAAAGCACCTGAGGGCAAGACAAGAAGTAACGGATGGAAGATCATTAAAGGGAGATCCAACCTAGTACTAGGGAGAAATTTCCTGACAGTGAGAAGAATTAATCAGTGAAAAGCTTGCCTCCAGAAGTTGTGGGTGCTCCATCACTGGAGGTTTACAAGAAGAGATTGGACACCTATTTGTCTGGAATGGTATAAGGCCTCCTGCTTGATCAGGGAGTTAAAATTAGAATAGAGCTGGAAAGAACCTTGGAGGTCTTCTAGTCTAGCTCCCTGCTCAAGCAGGAGAACCTATACTATTTCAGATAAGTGACTGTGTAGTCTCCTCTTAAAAACCTGTTATTCTGTATTCTGTATAATCTATCCTATTTCTCCCTAGGGCTGGGTGCAAGACATCTGCTAATTTGAGGCACCCTTAGTCCGCTGTCGGAGGCCATGTCTCAGAATGAGGCCTGCCCAGTCCTGCACTCATGTACTTGACTTTTCCCATCCAAATCCAGGACCTTTGCTGAACATCATTCTTTGGGATTTGCCCTATTGATCTAGCCTGACAAGATCCTTCTAAATTGTGATTTTATCTTCTAACCAAGCTCCATAGCTTGCTCACAAGTACACCCATCTGTAGACTGTTGATAAAGATGCTGAACAAGGGTACAAGTAAAGCACTCTGGACTTCAAAACCCATAAGTCAAATGTCAAGCCCTCACCTGTGTTTTCTAATATTCATGCTTCATCGTATCACTCCCTGAATTCAAACTGCTTATTCACAACTCAGGGTTATAGTTTCTCTTGCTGACTTCTCTTTTCAGGTTGGAGACAAGCAGAAAATGGTAAACAATGATGACTTCATCAGAGGCAAAGGAAAAATGGGTCCTATGTCAGAAGGGGCATTGCTGGGATTCCTGCTCTAACCCTAACCCCCTGGACTGGTTACACCACATTTATCCAACTTGCCCACAAGACCTTCTCAAATGTTTTACTGAACCTGTGACACACACATACACACAAGACAAAAGATGAAGGAGTTCCCACAGAGGATGCTGCTTCCACATACCCCACTGATGGACACATACCCTCAGTGGGCCCTCAAATGAAGTGGGTGGGAGTGCTTGTTCTCCCTGCCGCCCAGTCTCAGAAAGGCTGCAGCCAAAGCAAAAGCCCTCCTAGCCCCAACCTTCATTTGCTCCTTGACCAACTACTAGGAATGCCTAAATTCAAAGTTGACATAATCCAGAAACAAGTAGCCTTTGGGGTCAATAGTTGCTAGCTTACTTAGGTGATCCAAGCCTATTTTGCTCCTTTTGGGCTCTGAGAGTTTCCAGACGTTGGGTCAGGACATCACCACATCTCCCATTTTATTCTGGCTGGAGGTGTATAATTAGGCATCATTTGCATAATGATATTCATCCTCAGCTGAAGAATGAATATCACCTTATTACACGAATGAGTTCATGTAATTGTTAAATCTACAAGTCTCCATCTCTCTTCCCCCCACAGCCACCAACGGAGAGCATCCACTCCGAATGGAGCCCACAACTATATATAATGCCCACAACTCAGGGGTGAAATGCTACTGGTTTGGTCCAGTTCGCCTGAACTGGTAGAAAAAAATGTAAAAAAAAAAGTTCCGATGATCAGCTGAGTGACGCACGATGGTCGGAACTTTTTTTAAAAAACTTTATAGCATTTTCTTACTACCAGTTCGGGCAAATAGGTAGTAAAAAAATGCTTTAAAAAAGTTTTTTAAAAAAAAGGCTTGGACGATCACAGCTGTGCCATGTGATTGTCCGAGCCTTTTTAAAATTTTTTTAAAGCATTTTTTTACTACTACCGAGCCGGTAGTAAAAAAATGCTTTTAAAAGGTAAAAGAAAAGGCTTGGACAATCGCATGGCACAGCTGATCATCCCCCCAGCACTATTCTGCTCCCAGGCCTCATGAGGCGCACTGCGCATATGCATGCACCACACGTTTGGTGCGCACTGCACATGCATGTGCATACCTCGTGTTTGGCATGTGGCGTGCATGCACGGCCAGTAGTAAACCGGTTCAGATTTCACCACTGCCATAACTCCCAACCTTGCAGGCAACCCAGAAGGACAGTGTGATCGGCAATACTGAAGGCTTCTGAGAGATCCAGGAGAAAGACGAGTGGGCTCCCTTCATCTAATTCCCCATCAAGGTTTTCCATGAGAACAATCAGTGCTGTTTCCACTCCACCTCCCTTGGCTTGAATCCTGACAGCCAAAAGTCCAGATAGCCTCCTCCTTTCATTGTCCCTGGCAGCTGCTACATCTTCCAGGGAGGAAAGGTTTGGAAGTGGAGCAGGTACTATTTAAACGTGCTGGGTTCGAGGCAGATTGTGGAGGAGACAAACTGGGCCCTTTCAAGGCTACAGGGCCCTTTTTCCTGCCCATTCCTTTTGACTGCAGAGCCAGCTTTCCCTCCTCAGGACCCACAGACTCAAAAATTCCTGGGTTACACAGCCTTCAGCTTCCAACCGACCAGCTTCTAAACTGGACTATTAGTGATTTCATTCAAAAGTATCCAGCCAGACACTGACAGTGAACCCTTGATTGTCAACCTCCCTTCTCTACTTACTTTCTTTACAACATACAATTATTATACTCTGGGTTTATCTCTCCATGCTGGACTCCACTTCAGCTCAGTTCTCATTTAGCTATAGTCCAAAGGAGACCTTTAATCTTTTCTCAGCACAGGCAGTCAGGAAACTCCTTTCTGGTTCCCACCTCCCACCCAGAATCCATGTTCCATACTGCCTGGCTCCCAAGCTTTGGTTCCAGAATCGATCTCCACCTTTTACAACCCATCAGGCAATAAAAATCCTCCTCATCCGTCAGCATCCGTCCTGACCATCTCCAGCCAGGGTCCCCGTTTCCAATCTTCACCCCTCAACAAGCCAGCTTTGTTGCTGCAGAAATCCCATACCCTTCTTCCTCTGTTCCACCATCCAGAAAGCTTTTCACTGGAAGAGCACTAGCAACTTTCTATGAACTTACCACTCCTTGTTGATTTCTGCACTGGAAACGGCCTTGGGAGTGTTACAAGGATTGGTGGATCAGGCCCAATAAAGAGACTTGAGACTTCAAGTAAAATATCTCTCCTTTTATTTGCAGGTTCATCACATCATCACTTGGTTACATTAGGATCTGAGCAACATGGAGGAGTGTGCCCACCTTTTGTACCTGTGGGCGGGGATTCAGGTAAGGAGGGGCCTATGGGAGGAGCTGGCCAGGTGGGTGTCTGGGTTAACCCTTGCACTGCTGAGCTATAGCTGGTCCCTGGCACGGGTAGGGCATTTATACCTGACAAATCCCCCTCTAAATGCCTGACCTGTGTCTGTAGGCCTGACTGACTGGTTGGTACCCTGTGGCGAATGTTGAGCTTGGAAACTAAGTGTGAGTGTTGTTTGCCCTGCAGAGGTTTTGTGAGTATGTCTGCAGTCTGTTCTTCTGTATCGCAGTGTATGGCCTTTATGAAACCGATTCTGGAGAGCTGTCTCACATGCTTATACTTTATATCTATGTGCCTTGACCTTTGCCCTACAGCGTCGGACATGGATATTTCTATAGCGGCCTTGTTATCCTCGTAAACATTTATTGGGTAAGCTGGTTCTTTCCACACGCTGGCCAGTAGGTCGTCGAACCAGATGAGGTTGTTGGCGGCCTTGGAGAGGCATATGTATTCAGCTTCGGTAGTCGAGGTTGCCACCAAGATTTGCTTGCCTGTATACCAATGCACCGGACTGTTATTTAAGTAGAATATGTATCCAGACGTGCTCTTCCGGCCTTTGGTGTCTCCGGCCCAGTCAGCATCGGCGTAGCAGGAGAGGATGGGTTCGTTGGATTTTTCAGGCTCTAGGGTTAGGCATGCATTGGCACTTTGTTTCAGGTATCTTAGCACCCTTTTCACCGCGTCCCAGTGGTATGTGGTGGGTTTGCTCACGTGTCTGGACAATAAATTAACTGATAGAGCAATGTCCGGTCTTGTCCAGTTAGCGATATACAGGAGAGAGCCTATGACTGACCTGTACAGCGTGTTGTCTTCAAATCCGGGTGATTCATCATGCATGTTTCTCAGGAAGTCCGTCTGCATGGGCGAATCACACCCCTTGGCGTCTGCCATGTTGCACTTATGGAGTAACTCTTCTATTTTCTCTTTCTGTGACAGCTGGAAACCTTTTGGTGTTTGGTTGACTTGCACCCCCAGGTACCGGTTTATCTTTCCGAGGTATTTTAGGGTGAAGTGCTCGCTCAGTCTGCTGGCGAAGGTGTCGCGGTTCTCTTCGTGCTTGCTGATATATAGTATGTCATCCACGTAAACCAGGATGTATTCTGGCGAGTCCCCCTCCTTCCTGGTGAAGAAGCAGTTGTCAGCTATGGTCGCCGTGAACCCCATAGACTTCAGTGCCTCTACCAAGCATTCGTACCAGCGCTTGCCCGATTGCTTCAGTCCGTATAGGCTCTTGTGGAGTAACCAGGTGTCCCCCCTGTTGGTTTCTTTGCTGTGAGGCGCTCTGATGTATATCTCTTTATCTAGATTGGCGTGCAAGTAGGCAGTCTGTACATCAAACTGGTGCACCTCCAGTCCTAGCAGAGATGCGATGACCAAGGCGCTTTTTACACTCTCTGTCCTTACGGTGGGCGAGTAGGTGTCAGTGTAGTCCTCCGGGAACCTTTGAGCAAACCCCTGGGCAACTAATCTTGCTTTGTATAGGCTTTGCCCACCCTCTAAGTTTTTGATCTTAAAGATTCATCGGGTGCCTATTGTGTTCTTGCCCTCTGGGACTTTGGTTGGGGTGTAGACCTCTAGCTTCCTCAGGCTGTCCAGCTCTTTGGCCATGGCTAACTCCCACTTTGCCCTCTCTTCCTGGGGTAGTCTCAATACCTCTTCGTAGGAGTTGGGTGTGACGTGATTCGTGTGCACGTGCATCACGTAATCATTTAGTCTTCTTGGCAATTGGTTTCTGGTAGACCTGACCGGTCTGCCTACCGTCTGCTCAGTGTCATGCAGATGTCTGGCCTCTCTTTGGGTCAGTGAGTCTACACTTATCTTGGGGTGATTCTCCTTCCATCCCTCAACCTTGATGCCTTGGAGGTTGGGCCTGGGCCTATCCCCTTCCCGTCTATCCACTGCCTCGCTTTCGTCTTGAGCTTGCTCAATTGGACTATCCTCTCGCTTGGTGAGTACCTCGTTTAAGTGTATTCTGGACCAGTTGGCCTGCTCATGGAAAGTCGCTGTCCTAGATATCACGAATCTATTATTGCTATCCACAAACCTGAAGCCCTTGGTTCCTGGCTCGTATCCCATAAACCTCAGTCTTCTGGATACCTTGTCCCCTTTTTTGCGTAACTGTTTGGGTATGTGGACATCAGCGGTCACGCCGAACACATGTAAGTGTGCTATCTGTGGCTTTTTGTTATACATGAGCTCGTATGGTGTTTTGTCTATCACACTGGACCATGTTCTGTTGAGAGTGTAGTTGGAATAGACCAGGGCTTCAGACCAGAAGTGCTGGCCAATGCCCGCGTCCTCTAAGGCGCACCTGACCATCGTCTGGAGCGTGGAGTTGCGCCGTTCTGTGACCCCGTTCTGAAAGGCGGAAAACGGGGACGACGTAAAGTGAATCACGCCTTTGGATCTGAGCCAATGGGAGAAGTCCTTAGATAGAAACTCAGATCCTCTGTCAGTCATGATTTGCTTGATCTGTGTGTTGTTTTGTGTTTCTACTCTTTTGTAAAACTCTTTGAATTTCTGGAAGACCTCATCCTTTTTCCTTAAAGTATAGACGAAGCCATATCGGCTAAAGTCATCTACTATGGTGAGAAAGTATCTTTTCTTGTAATTTATGGATGGCCTTAGGGGCCCTACCAGGTCCATGTGAACTAGGTCGAATATTTGTTTGGCGGCGCGTAACGACTTCTTGGGCCTGGGTTTTACCTTTAATTTTGAACATTTGCACACCGAGCACTCGAGGTAGTTTTCGCAGTTCTTTATTTTGACACCCTCGGTACAATTGGCCATTTTCTGGACCACGGGGAAGCTGGCGTGCCCTAGCTTCCGGTGTAGCAGATGAGCACAGTCGTCATGCATGGGTTTGCCTATTGAGGGCCCCTTTTGGGTGTGTCTGTTGTGTCGTATTTCTTGTGTCGTGTCGCCATCGCTATCTACCTCTCTCCCATCTACCTGTTCTCCCTCAGTCCTGCCCTGATCGGTGCCCTCTGTGTCCTCTGAACTGGTGCACACGCTGTGGGCGTCATCCTCATGGAAAGTTATGTATGGTAACCCTTGGTTGACGGTTACTCTCCCTATATCTTCCCCATTCTTGCTAACTTTGACATAACCATTTGTAAAGGTCACCTCAGCCCCTGATTCCTTGCTAAGTTTTACTGCGGCTAGGATGTTGTGGGGTATCCCCGGGACTAGCAGCACCCCCTCTATTTTTCCCAAGCCTGGCAATGTAACTGTCCCTTTGCCTGTCACCCTAACCTGATTTTGATCTGCGACTTTGATCGAAAAGTCCTCCCTCTTGAATGATGAGAGTAGCTTCTGATTGTAGGTGGTGTGGTTGGAGGCTCCCGAGTCCAGGAGCCATGAGCTGGTGTCTTTGTCTTGGTATGTGATGTGTGTGCGCTCACCTATCCCGTATAAGGACCCTGTCCTGCTGTCGCGTGAGCTGTCTCTGTTCCCCCTCCTGTCCCTGGGGTTGGGTGAGTCCCTGCGCCTATACCTTTCTTCCGATGTGTGCCTTTCCGTTTGTCTGTGCCTGTGCTCTGGTCTGCCTCTCTCCCTATAGTTCTTGGGGCAGTCCCTTTTGATGTGTCCCCTTGACCCGCAGATATAACATTCTGGCATGTTGTGTTGTCTCTCTTGGAAGACTACTCTCTTCTCACTCTTATGTTCTCTGGGAGGGCCGGGGCGGCTCCTTCTCAGATTATCTTCCGCGATCAGTTTATTGGATAGCTTCTCCACGGATAGCATTCCCAGGCTAACGGTATCTAAGTGTGTCAAGAAGTTATTCCATGAGTGATCTAAAGAGTTAATTATTACGCTCTTCATAATCTGGTCGGAAATAACCTCTCCCCTGAGGTGTAGCTCTGCCCTGGTACCGCTTAAGGACACTAGGTGCTCACTCATGGGTGTTCCTGGCTTAAGTCTGGCAGAAAAGAAGTCTTTGGAGATTTGGGTGGTGGTGGACACACTCTCACTGTAAAATAACCCAAACATTTTTCCTATAATTTCTGATACAGTGAGGTTATGTCCAATACAGTGGTAAATAGTGGGTGATATGCTTGCAACTAAAAGGTAGAATGCCCTGTGGTGCATGCAATCCAGCTCTAAAGACCATGGTCTCTCTGGGGGATCATTAATAAAATGAGACATATTCTCTTTTAGGAATACCACTTGGAGTTGCTGTGACCACTCTAGGATATTGCCCCCATCCATTCTCAACTTGGGAAAGTCAACAGGTAAGTTCCCAGCACTATTAGTAAAATTACTTACTGCTGGCTGTTATCCATGGTTCCTTATGTGCCTATAGCAGCAGTAAGGCATGGGAACGCTTGCCGGTAGTTTAAAAGTCCCGCTTTGTAATTTTTTTCTTTTTTCTTCCTCTAGGCGGAAGAGCGCATGCGCGAAGTCCATTTCAGCTCCGCCGTCGCTGTGGAAGGACCTGTTCATTGCGGCTCCGCTGTAGAGGTCTCTGCCGGTCGGGTAGGCCTCGGCTTCGGCCTTGGGGGTCCAGGTGTGCTCCGGAAGGCGTCGTCCAGCAGCTGCTTCTCCCGAATGAAGATCCTGGCGGTGCTGGGGCTCCGGCGGTGGCTGTAAGTAGCTGCCCCAATCCATGCGGTCCGGGGTGTGCGGCCTAGGCGATCGGAGGCGCGGTGTCCCTGGGGTGCGAAGGTGGGCTGGCGAGCTGTCGCGGGCGTCGGTGGCTCTCGGGTGGGTGCTTCGTTGCCCCTCTCCTCGTTTTCCCTTTTGTTTTGGCCTCTCCGGCTTCTCTTTAGTGATTTTGAGGCCTGGGCCGAAGGCGGCAGCAAGGGTCTTCATGGCCCTATCCACTTGCCGCTCGCTGGGGGTGTACCAGGGGTCGGAGTCGGATTCAGTCCCCTCTCCCCGGTCACTTTCATCATGGCTCATGGTCCGGCATTTTTCGCGCGCCGGCCATTTTGAATTCTGTTTGTTGATTGGTTGGGGGTCGGCCATCTTGTCCGACCATGTGGACAAAGATGGCCGCCGTTTCAAATTTAGAGCGGGGCTTTGGGGCTCGGTGGCCGTTGGGAGTGCCCTTTTGGGCGATCCACTCACCGAGTCCAGCTCCTCGAGTTCGGAGTCCGAGCCTTCTTCGCTCCTTGCCACCTCGCGGTCGATTATGAAGCTCCGCAGGTCGGCAAGTAGGTTCTTGTCGCCGGCTCGCTCTTTCAACAGCTGCAGGACGTCGAGTCGTAGCTTCTCTTCTTCTTGGTCGTGGTGGGCTCTTTTCCCTTTCTCGATCTCCCCCCTTTCTTCCGTCGCGGAGGCTTTGGGGGGGGTTGAGGTTCCTGCCTTCCCTGGCGAGTCCGATGGGTTGCTTTCCCGTTGCTTCGGGGGTGTCGCCATTCTGCAGGTAGGTACGGGTCCTTGTCTTGTGTCTTGGGATCTCTGGGCCTTACCAACCATCCTCTGCTACCATTTTGTTACAAGGATTGGTGGATCAGGCCCAATAAAGAGACTTGAGACTTCAAGTAAAATATCTCTCCTTTTATTTGCAGGTTCATCACATCATCACTTGGTTACATTAGGATCTGAGCAACATGGAGGAGTGTGCCCACCTTTTGTACCTGTGGGCGGGGATTCAGGTAAGGAGGGGCCTATGGGAGGAGCTGGCCAGGTGGGTGTCTGGGTTAACCCTTGCACTGCTGAGCTATAGCTGGTCCCTGGCACGGGTAGGGCATTTATACCTGACAGGGAGGAGGTCTTTCCCTGAAGATATTTAAAAGAAGATGGATGCTAGATCAGTGCGTTCCTGCAGGGGGAAGGGACTGGACTCTAAGGACCCTTCCAACTTTTATATTTTATGGTCCTGTAATTCAAGAGTAGAAAACAAATGCATGTGGGAAGCAATCATATAAACAAAGAGTAGGCAGAATAAAATATCAAGGACAGGCATCAAAGGAATTCCTAGTCATCTACAGCCCCTATGCTGAACAGTAATGAGATGATGAGTGACAGGGGGACTTGGATTGAGATCTGCAGCCTCTGGATTCCCTCTGGTGAGTCCAGAAGGAGCTGGAAATTGGCAAGTTAAAAAGGATAAGGAAATGTGGTATTAGATGCAAAGTTTGTCTCTTAACAGATGGGCACTCCATCTGTCCCAGTGCAACTGAGATGGTGCCCTTTGAAGTGGGGAATTCCAGCAATAGGATGTTGGGAAGATCCAACAACCGCCATGACTGGCCATGACTTCAGGAGAGCTCTCTCTGAAGCCTCTTCTTCCCATCATGCTTCGTCACAGAGTCTATGGACAGCCTAACTCCAGCGACAAACGTACCATTTCATCCTTTGTTCTTGAAATCATTACAGTGAATGATTAACCAGGAAATTTGGGATTTCACCAAGAAATGAAATAAAGAGGCCAAAGTCCAGGGCTGCCTTCTGTTAGAGACAAGATCCAAAAGAGCTCCAAGCAGAGATGGCACTGATCTTCTGGGATGTGGTGAGTACAAGCCAGACAAGGCTTCCTGGCATCCCATCCCAAGGGGCTGCTAAAGGCACAGCAGCAGCTACTTCCAGGTCACCCAGAACCCCCTGGAGCATATGCTGCATAGACGTCTTCCCTGACCTTCCATCCATGCAAAACTCAGCATGCCAGTTTTGAGGGATTCTGCCCAAGCATGAAGTTGGGCTAAATCAGAGTTCCTCAAAGTGGTCAATATGGGTTAATGACCCGATGGGTTGATGGGACTCTTGACAGGGGGTAGTAGTAGTAGTAGTAGTAGTAGTAGTAGTAGTAAAATTCAAAAATCAGACTAGAGATGGAAGAGACCTTGGAGGTCTTCTAGTCTAACCCCCTGCTTAAGCAGGAGATCTTATACCATTTCAGACAAGAGACTGTCCAGTCTCTTCTTAAAGACCTCCAGTGATGGAGCACCCACAACTTCTGAAGACAAGCTTTTCCACTAGTTAATTGTTCTCACTGTTAGGAAGTTTCTCCTTAATTCCAGGTTGCCTCTCTCCTTGAATCCATTGTTTCTTGTTTTTATCTTCTGGTGCTTTGAAAAATAGGTTGATAGGCAGCTCTTCAAATACTGGAATACTGCTATCATGTCACCCCACGTTCTTCTTTTCTCTAGACTAGTCCTTCCCAATTCCTGCAACCATTCTTCATCTGTTTTTGTTTCTAGGCTTTTAATCATCTTAGTAGGTATTAGTTAAGGTAGGATTTATTAAATTATTTTAAAAATTAATACTTAGTTGGGGATGATGAGCAATCTGAAACTTTATGAAGAATTGATGAGCTGAAGAGTTTGGGGAGCCCTGAGCTAGATGAGCTTCAAAGTGCCTCCCAGCATCAAGATTCTGGCTTTGTCCTTCAAAAGTTCCATTTCCTTCAATTTGCTCAGGCTGGGTTTATATCACAAAATGGGCGCCTTGAGCCACTGCAGGCTGTAAAATAGACCCTTCAGCTCTTCAAAGCTTCCACTCCCTTCAAATCTTCTTCTGGGAAGCCAGAAAGATGACAGTGGAGCTCCGATCTCAGGAAGCCTGTCCTTCAGTCATGGCCTCCTCCAGTGCTGGGATTCAATTTTTTTAACAACCAATTCTGTGGATGTGGCTTATTTGAGTGGGCGTGGCTTGGAGGGCATGTGACCGGGTGGGCATGGCTAGCTGGTCATGTGACCGGGTGGGCGTGGCTATGTGTATAGGGACTACTCAGAGGGCTGAAAAAAGTCATTTCTGACTGGTCCTCGCACTTTTGACTGGTCCTCACACTTATGACCATCCTCACATTTATGCCCGTTGCAGCATTCTTAACAACCATGTCATTCATTTCACAACTGCTTCTCTTCACCATGGTGACAAGATAGGGCAAAAAACATAAAATGTGAGGACAGTCATAAGTGCGAGGACTGATCAAAAATGCGAGGACCGGTCAAAAATAACTTTTTCAGCCCTCTGAGTAGTCCATATGCAGATAGGGACTACCCAGAGGGCTGAAGAAAGTGATTTCTGACCGTTCCTTGCACTTTTGACCGTTCCTCGCACTTATGACTGGTCATCATTTATGCCCATTGTAGCATTCTTAATAACAGTGTCACTCATTTCACAACTGCTTCTCTTCACCATGGTGACAAGGTAGGGTGAAAAACGTAAAATGTGAGGACAGTCATAAGTGCGAGGACTGGTCAAAAGTGCAAGGACCAGTCAAAAATAACTTTTTCAGCCCTCTGAGTAGTCCATATGCATAAAAGGACTAACCAGAGGGCTGAAAAAAGTCATTTCTGACCGGTCCTTGCACTTATGACTGGTCATCATTTATGTCCGTTGCAGCATTCTTAACAACCCTGTCATTCATTTCACAACTGCAGTGCTTCATGTGACTGGGTGGACGTGGTCAAGTGGCATCACTTCTTTGCCCTAATGACAGTTTGCACTTATGACCATTGGGTCATAAGTGTGAAAAACGGTTGTAAGTCACTTTTTCCAGTGCCATTGTAACTGTTGTAAATCAAGGATTATCTGTACAAAAATACAAAAAGTTGCTTTGTTTGCAAAAAGCTGCCCTAAATACCAATCATTAGATTAGAAACTGGAGTTACAAATCAGGGAGGGTGCCAGAGCACCTTGAGGAATTAAAATAGTTAAAATGCAATGATAACTATCAGCAGCCAACTCTTGCTCATAAAGTGAAACCCTTTAACAGACAGGTCATTTAAGCTCTCCAGAATGAAGCAAAGGAGCAAACAGAGTATCTGTTGCTTGTTAAACCAATTAGCAGAACAAATAGACACAGAACTAGTCAGATTTCCAAAGCTGCTTCTTTTCAGGAACAGAGATTAACATTTTTCCTTCCAAACAAAGGTGAATAGGGGAAATTATCCCATCACTAAACACAGGATTAAACTTCACCAAAAACCAGTTTTAGACCAAAAGTCAGAAAGGGTATGTAAACTCACGTTTGAATGTCAATCTTTCTAGCTAGCCAAGAAGCCTTGCTGAATGTCACCCAACTTGGTTCCTTGTCATTAAAAGCTTCTGCTTCATTATTCAATTATTTCTTCAAAGTGCTGATCACTGCACCCTGGCTGGAAGAACTCCAACAGGGGAGTATTTCCTCCCAACAACGGTGTAAAAAGCTTAAAACAACCCTTCCCCTTTAAGAAAGTCAAGCAAAAAAAAAACCCTCAGAGAACCTCCAGAACCGGAAGTGACAGTAAGTCTAGGCATACTGCCGGAGAGGCAGTTTCTGTAAGCAGGGCAATAAAGATTAGGCTAGGAAACAACACCAAATGTTGTAATTCCTTACAGGATTAACCCTGTAAAGTGGGAAAAAACAAAAGGAGATTTATTTTAACAACCGGTTCTCCTAACTGCTTAACTGCTTAACAACCGGTTCTACCGAACCGGTGCGAACAGCCCCCTCCCCAGTTGGGAAAGCTTTTTGGTGGTTCCAGATCAATAATCACTACTGGCAATCCTGAGAGGAGTTTCCTTCTCCCCCATCCCTTGGGACGCCCTGCCTCCCACAGGTTTGCATCTCAGGGAAGGGAACAGTGAGTGTTGCCAGGGACATTGGCCTGAGGAGGATCCTCCAGCATTGTTCTCATTGTGTGGGTGTGGAAGGGTGAAATTTGTTTTCAAATGGTGGTGTCCCTCTTCTAGGCTCTGGGTGATAGTTTTATAGGGGCCAGTCAAAGGAAATTAACACAAAGGGGAGTAAGAGGAAAGATTATTTTGAATTAAAAGGTTTAAAAGCTACATAAGTGCATGGCATTTAAAGATTCAGGCAAGGAGAGGGGGCTGAATGTGGACAGTCTAAGCTGACACCTCCAAGGGCAGTCTATGCTTGGGCACCCCCAAGGGCAGGCAGCACTGTGGGATGAAGATGCAAACACCTTCCCCCCAGTGCTGTCCACTGCCCCTCACCCCGATCTCTGGCCTGACCAGCAGAAGCCCCTCAGCATACGCCTTGCCTTTAACTTAGAGGCTGGCCCTTCCTTTGGAGAGATTCTGTCAGGTGCACAGATGGGGTGGGTGGGTTTGTTGCTATAGACCCGTCATTTATGATTGATTTTTATGTCCTTGTGTGATACTTTATTTCTATGTATTTATATGTTCATCAAATTTCTATGCTGCCCATCTATCTGGTAAACAAATAAACTAAAAACAGATCCAATCTATGAAATCATTAAAAAACCAAACCACATATCATATCACCCCCCCAGCCCCCCCCCCCAGGTATGCAGCATTTGACACTCCCTGCCCCACCTGGTGAAAGAGAAGGTCTTCCCCACTTTCCCAAAGGCCAAGAGAGGTGAGCCATCTGTGACTCAGGCAGGGTCTTTCCGTAGGGAGGCACAATGACATCAGCCAGTTCCTGCACTCCCAAGCAAAAATGTGGGTGGGTGGGGTGGGGGGGGAGATGCAGAGCAGGGCCAGTTGTTGACACACACACACACCCAACATTTTGGAAGAGAATGCAGATAACATGATTGCTTTGGAAAATAATGTCATTCAGCTCACCTCAATTGCGTTGAAAGCAATTTTTTACACCAGCCAGTTTTCTCTAACCAGCAGTCCTGGTTAGATAAGGGACATTTATTTATTTATTTATTATTCGAATTTCTATACTGCCCTTCTCCTTTCAGACTCAGGGCGGTGAACAGCCAAAATAAAAGCATTTATACATAAAGTACGATTAAAAATAGATTTAAAATAATTAAATTTGGCCCATAGTTTAAAATTTATCAATTTAAAATCCATATCAAAATTTAAAACCAACCATAAAATCATAAAATCAAGAGAGACCGGCTAATTGAAAGAGATGAGTTTTTAGGGCCCGACGAAAAGTCCGGAGGTCGGAGATCACTCATATTTCTGGGGGTAGATTGTTCCAAAGGGTAGGTGCCCCCACAGAGAAGGCTCTCCTCCTGGGGGTCGCCAGCCGGCATTGTCTAGCCGACGGCACCCTGAGGAGGCCCTCTCTGTGGGAGCGAACTGGCCAGTGGGAGGCTATTGGTGGCAGAAGGCACAGCTGTCTTTAGAAGATCATTTGACGGCTGTGGCCAGGGGGGCTTTTTATCAGGTTCGCCTGATACTCCAGCTATGCCCCTTTCTAGATCGGGACTCCCTACGCACAGTCACTCAGGCACTCATCACTTCCCGCCTGGACTACTGCAACGCTCTCTACATGGGGCTCCCCCTGGGGTGTACCCGGAGGCTCCAGCTGGTCCAGAACGTGGCCGCGCGGGGGATTATGGGGGCGACGAGGCGCTCCCATGTGACACCTCTCCTGCGCGAGCTGCACTGGCTCCCGGTGGTCTTCCAGGTGCGCTTCAAGGTGTTGGTGACCACCTTTAAAGCGCTCCATGGCTTAGGGCTGGGGTATTTACGAGACCGCCTTCTTTTTTTTTATTATTGAAAAGTTTTATGAAAAGTACAAACATTTTCACCCCCCCTTCCCCCTCAACCCCCCTGCCCTTCCCACCCTCCCTTCCCCTCCCTCCCCCCCACCCCCCTCCCTAGACTTCCCAGAACGAGCACAGGGTATAGCATTCACAAACCAAGAACTAAAATGTGCTAACAAATTATTACATTTCATGTAATGTAACATAAACTACTTAATATTATTTCATTCATAAGCTATATGAATCTTCTTATTCGGATACTTCTTCTGTATGTAATCAATCCATTTTGTCCATTCCGATATATATCTCTCATTTGAATGGTCTTTAAGGTATGATGAAATTTTTGCCATTTCCGCCAAATGCACAACTTTTAATGTCCATTCCTCAATAGTAGGTGGATCTTCCTTCTTCCAGTACTGTGCCACCAGTAACCTGGCAGCCGTTATTAAGTTCAAAATCAGTTTAGTCTCTATTACAGCACAATCCATAACTATTCCCAACAGAAAAAACTGTGAATTTAATTTTTTTCTTCAAAATATTTTGAATAATCCACATTTTTATCCAAAAAGCCTTAATCTTTTTGCATGTCCACCATATATGGAAATATGTAGCATCTTCACACTCACATCGCCAACACTTGGGTTGTAAATTCGGATACATACAAGCCAGTTTTTTTGGGTCTAAATGCCATCTATAAAACATTTTGTAAAAATTCTCCCTTAAATTTTGTGCTTGTGTAAATCTTACATTTCTAACCCATATCTTTTCCCATGTTTCCATCATTATTGGTTCACCTACATTTTTGTGCCCATTTTATCATACAATCCTTGACTAACTCTGTTTCTGAATCTATTTCCAGTAATGCATTGTACAACCTTTTTATGTGCATTTGACCTTCATCTCTTATTTGCTTTATCAAATTCTCATCCTGCTGCAAAATACCAATTTTTTGATCTTCTCTCCATCTGGCCAGCAGCTGTCCATATTGAAACCAAGTCTTAATAATCCCTTCTTCTTTTAGTTGTTCCATGGATTTTAACTGTAGTCTGACTTTTTCCTTATAAAGGAGTTCCTTATATGTAATCTTATCTTGCTTTTGCTCTAAATTTATGTTCTCTATCGCGTGTCTGGGTACTGTCCATATTGGTAACCTATCATTTAGTTTATATTTATACTTTTTCCAGACACGCAATAGAGCATTTCTTAATATATGACTTTTAAAAGTCTTATCTACTTTCTTGTCATACACTAAGTAAGCATGCCAGCCATATACCAAACCATATCCTTCAATATTTAATATCTCTTCCTCCGTTAGGTTTATCCAGTCTGTGATTGCTGAGAGGGCAGCGGCTTCATAGTACAGTCTTAAATTGGGCATCTTAAGGCCACCTCTTTCACGAGTATCTTGCAATATCTTTTGTTTAACTCGTGGTTTCTTCCCTGCCCACACAAATTTATTTATGCCCTTCTGCCATTCCTTCAAGTTTTCATCTTTTTAAAGTATAGGTATCATTTGAAAAAGAAATAAAAATTTTGGTAAAATATTCATTTTTACAGCGGCTATCCTTCCCAGCAAAGACAGTTGTAGTTTTTTCCAGTTGTCCAACTGTTTCTGTATTTTATGCCATAATGGTTCATAGTTGTACTGATATAATTTCGTATTTGCAGTCATAATATAAACCCCCAAATATTTAACCTTCTTAACTACTTCAAATCCTGTTAACCTTTCTATCTCTTCTTTTTGGCTCCTAACCATATTTTTAGCTATTATTTTTGTTTTAGCTGCATTTATTTTAAAGCCAGATACTTGTCCATATAAGCAGGTTATATCCATCAAAGCTGTAATCGATCGTACCGGTTGGGTTAAGGTAACAACCAGGTCATCCGCAAATGCTCGTACCTTGTATTCATGCTGTCTAATTTTAATTCCCTTAATTGTATTCATCTCGCATATCTTGTTTAATAAAATTTCCAGCGTCAAAATAAACAATAACGGGGACAAAGGACAGCCTTGCCTTGTTCCTTTTTCTATGTTAAAAGCATCTGTTAAACCACCATTAACTATTATTTGCACTGTTTGTTTTTGATATATTGCCTTAATAGATTGTACAAATTGTTCTCCAAATTGCATCCTTTCTATTAGTTTTAGTAAAAATTGCCAATTCAATCTATCAAAGGCTTTCTCAGCATCCAAGAACACAAGCACTGCGGGGACCTGGTTGTTCCTTCCCAAATATTCTAATAAGTTAACAATTTGCCTTACATTACTCTTCATTTGTCTACCATTTATAAAACCAGTTTGATCATGATGAATCATTTGCTGCATGACTGTCATTAATCTATTTGCCAAAATTTTAGCAAATATCTTATAGTCTGTATTTAATAATGAAATTGGCCTATAATTTTTAGAGACCGTCTTCTGTCACCAATAGCCTCCTACCGGCTAGTACGCTCGCACAGAGTGGGCCTCCTCGGGGTGCCGCCCGCCAGACAATGTCGGCTGGCGACCCCCAGGGGGAGAGCCTTCTCTGTGGCGGCGCCCACCCTGTAGAACAACCTCCCCCCAGAGATACGTACAATAACAGACCTCCGGATTTTTCTTCGGGCACTGAAAACCTATTTATTTCAACTAGCTGGGCTGACTTGAGTTAAATTTTAAATTGATTTTAAATTGGGTTGTTTTAATTTACGGCCAAAATATCTAATTATTTTAAACTGTTTTTAAATTTTGTATGTCCTGTTTTTTTGGCTGTTCACCGCCCTGAGTCCTATTTGGAGAAGGGCGGTATAGAAATTGAAACAAACAAACAAATAAATAAATAACCAGCGATGGCGTCAGCTGGCTATACCGGGACGCCGGCAGCCACAGCCACTCGGTCTTGGAAGGGTTGAGTCGAAGCCTGTTTCTCCCCATCCAGACCCGCACGGCCTCCAGGCACTGGAACATCACTTCCAAGGCATCATTGGGATGCTCTGACATTCTTATCCTCCCCTTTTTGGCATTCTCTAAAAAGGATAGAAATAGAAACTAAGTTTTTGGTTTAGAAAAAAACCCAGTGTTGTTTCTCTTTCTCCTAGATTCAATATCAGAGACTCCTCTTAATGGTGGTTATTCTGGGAATCGGAGGATCACTGCAGGTTGGCTTCCAAGGATCTATGATCACTTATGCATCTATGGTAAGCAATTGTTGTACCCAAAATGAGTCCTAGCCTGGCGCCAAAGCCAACAAAGACCACAAGACACGAGGAATGGCATTTTCAGCTTCTTTTGCGGCAAAATGGTCTCAGCAGCTAAAGAAGCCAAGACCTCAAAAAATGCACAAGCACAAATTGTATGTACAGTTATGATTAAGTTAACATCCTAAGAATCACACATTGGTTCCTTGACACATGTTCCTCTTGATTGGATTCTTCCACTTTACTCTCTTTCTTCACACATTGCATGTTTATGTTAATAAGCTTTCTTATCAAAAGAAATGTGTCTTTTACTACTACAATAAGCCATAGGTTACCAAAGTTTAAATATCTACATGTCTTAACTCTTAAAAAACATCTTTCTAGCGTGTCCTTCTAACTTGCTAGACAATAGTGTCCTATCATTTGTTACCCTCATTGTAGCTGCAACTATCTGTGTCAGCAATTTGTTTAACAAACTTTCCTAATTCTAACTTGAGTCGTTCACAGTCCTCCTCCCAGGCAGGATCTGCATGAAGGATCTACTGGTCACAGCTCTGCAGAACCTGCCTTGAACTCATCACTCCGAGGCACAAAAGAAAGATGCCCCTTGTGGTTCAGCATCGTTGACAGAAGAGGAGAGGACTGTGGGGAATCCTCTTCCTGCTCTGCAGGATGGAGTGGCAGAAACAGTGGCCATGTAGAAGGACATTTCTGCGGGGTCCTTGGTCTCTCTGAGCTGGGTTGTTTTCTTGCAGACATTTCATTACCCAAACTAGATAACATCAAAATGAAATGTTTAGATAAGATTAACAGAGTTGGAAGGGGCTTTGTAAGTCATCTAGTCCAACCACCTGCCCAAGCAGGAGACCCTATAGCATTTCTGACAAATGGCAGTCCAGTCTCTTCTTGAAAGCCTCAAGTGATGAAGCAACCACAACTTCTGAAGGCAACTTCTGTTCCATTGGTGGATTTTTCTCATTGTCAGAAAATTTCTCCTTATTTCTAGGTTGAATCTGTCCTTGATCAGTTTCCATCCATTATTCCTTGTCTGGCCTTTCGGTACCTTGGAAAATAGCTTGAACCCTTCCTCACTGTGATAGCCCCTCAAATATTGGAACCCTGCTATCATGTCTCCCCTGGTCCTCTTCACTAGACTAGCCATACCGAGTACTTGCAACCGTTCGTTGTATGATTTAGCCTCCAGTTCCCTAATCATCTTGGTTGCTCTCCTCTGCACTCTTTCTAGAGTCACAACATCTTTTTTATAGTGTAGTGACCAAAACTGGATGCAGGATGCTATCCTGTGTGGTCTTACTAAGGCTTTATAGAGTGGTATTAGTATTTCACTTGATCTTGATTGTATCCCTCTGTTAATGCAATTTAGGATTGCATTGGCTTTTTTGGCGATCATCACACACTGTTCACTCATAATTAATTGGTTGTCCACTAAGACTCCAAGATCCCTCTCACTGTCACTGCTATGAGTGCTTGGTTTCACCCAGTCTATATGTGTACTTTTGGTTTTTCTTGCCTAAGTATAAGACTTTACTTTTCTCCACATTGAATTTCATTTTGTTTGATAGGGCCCAGTGTTCAAGTCTGTCAAGATCCATCTGGATCTTGAGCCTATCATCTAGGGTGTTAGCTATTCCTGCCAGCTTAGTATCATCCGAAAATTTGGCAAGTTCCCCTTCTATTTCCTCGTCTAAGTCATTTATGAAGATATTGAAGAGTACTGGGCCTAAGATGGAACCTTGTGGTACCCCATTGCTTATATCCCTCCATTAGGATGTAGGCCCATTAAGGACTACTCATTGGGTATGATTTGTCAGCCAGTTACAAATCCATCTGGTAGTGATTCTATCTATCCCAGTTTTTTCTAGCTTACGAAGAAGTAGATTGTGGTCAACTTTGTCAAATGCCTTGCTGAAGTCTATTATGTCCACAGTATTTCACTGGTCTACTAATTTAGTCACTATGTTGAAGAATGAAATAAGATCGGATTGGCATGATCTGTTTTTAACAAACCTGTGCTTATTGCTAGTTATTACTTTACTCATTTCTAGATGCTGGCAGATCTGTTTTTTTATTATCTTTTCCAATGTCTGCAAGAAATGTCTGCAAGAATACAACTAAGCTCGAAGAGCATCATGGGCCCCTCATTTCAACCCTGAGCTACAAATATTCTCCTTTATTGGGATGCAAGGGATGTATTCCACACAATCACAAGACTGAGTGTTGGCTGAGGACTTCAGACAGTGGCTGCTGCTGGAGTCCCCCAGATCAGGGGTCACCAAACTTTCAGACCTCAGGGACCACTAAATTCATAATTTTAAATCCCACGGATCACTAATATGATCTGCCTAATGACTGGCTGGGTGGGCATGGCTATGTGGTCATGTGACTGGGTGGACATGGTCAACTTGATGTCACTCATGTTGAGGGGCACCTCAATGGCCTCTACTCGCCCCTCCCCTCCCAGCCACATTTCCCCTGCCAGCCCAGTCTCCTTAGGGCCCCAGCAGGAAGTAGTTGTTGGAGTTAAGCAACCACCACGAGAAAAAGTTGGCAAAACAACTCAGTTCAAATTGGATCTGACCGAGAAGGAGGCCCAGCAGAAGCACCTCACTGAGAACTACAAGCATAGGCTTTCCAAGCAGAGGGAAGACCTGTGGGAGTGCAAGACCAGGTACCGGCGCCTGCAGGCTCAGTGGGCTGAGATGGTCAGCCAGTTCCAGGCCATGATGCAGTCCCACTGGAACAAGGCTCTCTGGCTGTTCGCCACCAGTGGCACTTCCTTCCAGCCTTTGCCCAAAGCCCCGCAGCAGGAGGCCAAAGCAGACCCCGAGCTGGACTTTCTGCCCCCCTCTGACTGGCACAAAAAGGCCCCAAAGGGGGAGATGCTGCAGCAACACAAACATTCATTGCACGTATCAGGCCTAGGGGCCGCAGTTTGAAGAGTCCTGATTTAGTGCAATATAAAAAATGCAAATAATTTTTCTGCGGACCACCAAAAATTTCTCGCAGACCACCAGTGGTCCATGGATCACCAGTTGGTGACAGCTGCCCCAGATGGTGCTCTGCAGGGCCAGTATACCAAAGGACATCTTTGTGGGCCTCCAGGATCCAGTCCTACATTCCTATTTACACTTTTTATATTAAAAATGGAATTAAAAGAATTGGGAACCTGGCATGCTGCAAGGCATCATGTCAATCTCTATGTCTGACTTTTTTTTGGTAGTAGAATACTTTTGGTATTGCTTTCTTCTGCTTCAAACAGCTGTGACTGGCAGGCCTCTGGGAGGCAGCCATCTCCAGTTTCCAGCCCCAAGAACACCCCAAGCCCCCCACCATGTTTCCCTCCAGATCTTTAAGGGGTTCTTTGGAAACACCCCTTTGAGGCTCCCCCTTCCCATCTTTAAATATTCCCCAGCTCCCAAAGAAAATTGTGGTTCTCTCCCACAGGCAATGCCATGTCCCTTCTGGCCCTTCCCAATCCTTTCAGAAGCCTCTGTCTCCCTTGCCATGTAATGTGCACAGAATGGCATCAGCAAAGGCTCTTTAGAGACCTTCTACAGCCAGATCACAGGTAGTCCTTGACTTACATCTGTTTGTTTAGTGATGGTTTGAAGTTACAGCAGCACTTTAAAAACCTGACTTATGACTGGTTTTCACACTTACGACTGTTGCTGCATCCTCATGGTCACAGGATCACAATTCATGCATTCAGCAACTGGCAAGTATCTATGACTGCTGCACTGGCCCAGGGTCACAAAACCATCATTTGTAGCCTTCCCAGCTGGCTTCTAACAAGCAAAATCAATGGGGGAAGCCATATTTCCTTAAAGACCAAATGATTCATTTAGCAACTGCACTGATTTGCTTAACAATTGTGGCAAAAAAAGTCACAAAACTTACTCAGCTGCCTTGCTTAGCAACAGAAATTTTGGGCTCAATTGTAGTCGTAAGTGGAGTATTACCTGCATCATCCTTCCATTGAAATGAAAACAGCCAAGAAAAATGCCTGTCTGGTTCCAAAATCTGGCAGGTTCTCATTTACTGAGCCTGGTGGCCCAGCTGACTGGTGGCTATCATGGTATCATTACAGGCAGCGCCTGCCTGGGCTGTGTCTTCTTTAGGTGTCTCCTGCCCTTTCCTTCTTACGAACCATAACTGAGCAATTTGTTGGTTTTTACCATCAGTGATGAGAAAACTATCTCTGCCTAACCACATCCCTCTTTTCCAGCACATCAAAGAGTTCATCAATGAGACGTGGTTGGAGAGGTTTGGACATTCAGTCCGTCCTTCAACGCTCACCTTATTGTGGTCTTCGGTGGTATCCATCTTTGGCTTGGGAGGTCTCCTGGGCTCCATGAGCAGTGGATGCCTGGCCGCCAAATATGGAAAGTAGGTCCCTATTGAATACTTGCTTCATCAAGGTGGTCTTGAAAGCATTCAAGAATAATGTGCCAATAGTCAAGTCCTTGAGAGTCTTTCAGCAGCAGGTGGACTTTTTAGTCAGGCATTTTCAGTTGCCCTAATAATAATTCTAATTGGTTGCTTGGCTGGTTGTTTAATTGTTATAGTTTATTATAAGCCCCTTTGAGTATGGTGGTGGTGGTGGTGGTGGTGGTGGTGGTGGAGGAGGAGGAGGAGGAGGAAGAGGAGGAAGAAGAAGAAGAAGAAGAAGAAGAAGAAGAAGAAGAAGAAGAAGAAGAAGAAGAAGAAGAAGAAGAAGATGCATAGAGAAAAAGAGGAGATATGTGGTTGAGAATCCCATGGGGGTCGACCCAAAATCAGAGAGAGATCATAGCTTAGTGCCATAGAAGCAATAGGGATGAAGATCACTGGAAATTTATCAGAGTTTTTGTATTAGCAAGAGCTGAATATATTTTGGAAGTTGTGTAAGGCCATTTTTTAAAGCCAGTAATGCCAAATCAGACAAGTTACCTATAAGTTACCTTCCTGACCAGTTAAGAAGGTACATATTGTAGTTGTAGTTAGTGGTCAGGGATTTTTTTCCTGTCTTCCTATGAAGACAGTTCAAAGAACTGGATGTATTTAGCTATAAGGAAACTGAGAAGATACATATGCTAGCCCTCTTCCTGTATCTCAAAGCCAGAGACAAAAAAGATTCTTCTTCTCTCTTCTTCTCAAGTATAGGACCTGAATTTCAAAGACAGGAAAGAGAAACCTTCCTGAATGTTAGGAAGACGCTTCCTCTGAGGAATGAAGGACCCAGAGAGGCATCTCTCAGGGAGGACTTAATCAACATTCCCGCCATTCCAGGCCTTCTCATGCTGCCCGCAGAATCACTTTTGCCACCATGAAGGTCCAGGCGACTTCCTGAACTGGGGGAGGCACACGCAGGAGAGGGGCCATTTTGACCCCCAAAGGCTCCAGAGTTACTTTAGTCTGAGAGGTAGTACAACGTGCAGAGAGGACACATCTCCTGCTCCAATAGCTCAAACCAGGGTCCCTATCTGCCTTAGGAGGCCCATTCCAACCAGGCTGCTCCAGGTTGTTCCCTTGGTAAATCTTTCTAGTTCTCTCATACACACAAATCCCCAAATCCCCACCCCACACCCTGCCTGATGGCAATGGGGTGAGAAGTGGCAGGCCCTTCTGTTTCTGAAGGAAGAGATGGTTGCTGCTGGCCTCCCATGAACAGGCTGGTCTCACTTTGAGCCAGAAATCCTCATCCTCTTCCAAGCATCAGGGCCATCTCTCCCCCTTTTTCATGGACAGGAAGAAGTGCTTTTGGGGCAGCAGCGTGCTGATGGTGGCCAGCGCATTCCTCCTGGGCTTCAGCAAAATAGCCAGGTCTGTCGAACTCATTCTGGTTGGACGTTTTCTGTGTGGCATCAGCACAGGTATGCACCCACCTCTCCGAACTGCTGGCCAAGACCCAAGCAGGTGCCAAGGTGTATTAGGACTGAGCGGGAGCACTGGATGTGAACATGCAATGGTTGAGTTGTAAGGAATTTAGAAGGGCAGAGGAAGAGCCTCCAGTGGGAGCCCCAGAGGGCACCAAGGGCATTGCATGCAACAATGGCTGTGGGCTGCCCCCTTTTGTGCAAGGCACTCTTTTGCTGTCCCCAAGGTTTCAATCTAGCCAAGCCACATCAACCAATCCTTAGCCAAGCCAAGTCAAGTCAAGTGACTCAATGCTGAGTCCCACCATGAAGCCAAGAGATGGTTTATTTTATTTATTTATTTATTTATCTATCTATCTATCTATTTATTTATTTATTTATTTATTTATTTATTTATTTATTTATTTGATTTGTATGCCGTCCTATCTCCATAGGACTCAGGGCGGCTCACAACAATTAAAATCAAACCAGATAAAACATGTTAAAATACATATTAAACACATATTAAACATATTAAAATAATCCAAACCCCATCAGTCCAGGCTGGGCAATTTGAATAGCCATGTTTTTAATTCGCGGCAGAAGGTGCGAAGGTCAGGGGCCAACCGGAGCCCCAGGGGGAGTTGATTCCAAAGGATGGGAGCCCCCACAGAGAAAACTCTACTTCTGGGGATCACCAGCTGACATTGTCTAGCCGATGGCACCCTGAATAGGCCCTCCCTGTGAGAATGCACTGGGCAACGGGGAACTGTTGCTGGTTGCAGATGGTCCGACGGATATCCTGGGCCTAAGGCATGAAGGGCTTTATAGGTAATCACCAGTACCTTGAATCTCACCTGGAGGGCAACCGGCAACCAATGCAAATCGCGCAGGAGAGGTGTAACATGGGAGTATTGGGACCCTCCCATCACAACCCGCGCGGCCGCATTCTGTATCAGCTGAAGCCTCTGAGTGGTCTTCCAGGGGAGCCCCAAGTAGAGAGCATTGCAGTAGTCAATATGGGAGGTGACTAGCGCATGAGTAACCGTGCGTAGGGCATCTCTGTCCAGATAGGGGTGCAACTGGTGCACCAGGCGAACCTGGGCAAACGCCCCCCTGGTCACGGTTGTTATATGATCTTCTAAGCTCAACCATAAATCCAGGAGGACACCCAAGTTGCGTGCCCTGTCTACAGGGGGTAAAACTTCACCCCCTATAAGCAAAGATGGAACCTCTCTATCAGACCTAGATGCCAGTACCGACAGCCACTCGGTCTTGGCAGGGTTGAGCCGAAGCCTGTTCCTCCCCATCCAGATCCGTATCGCTTCCAGACACCGGGAAATCACATCAAGAGCATCACTGGGCTGGTTCGGAGTGGATATAAAAAAGCTGGGTATCATCAGCATACTGATGATACCTCACCCCGAAACCACGGATGATCTCTCCCAGCGGCTTCATGTAAATGTTGAACAGAAGAGGCGATAGTATCGACCCCTGGAGCACCCCACAAGTGAGGGGCCTCATGGATGACCTCTGCCCCCCTGCCAACACCGCTTGCATACGACCCGAGAGGTAAGAGGAGAACCACTGCAAAACAGTGCCTCCCACTCCTAACCCCTCGAGGCGTCGCAGCAAGATACCATGGTCGATGGTATCGAAGGCAGCCGAAAGATCTAATAGGACCAGAACAGAGGAGTAACCTCTGTCCCAAGCCCTCCAGAGACCATCCACCAGCGCGACCAATGCCGTCTCCATGCTGTATCCGGGCCTGAAACCTGATTGGAATGGATCAAGGTACTCCGCTTCATCCAGGGCCACCGGGAGATGACGTGCCACCACGCTCTCAACAACCTTCGCAAGAAAGCAAAGGTTGGAGACCGGACAAAAGTTACCCAAAATAGCTGGATCCAAGGCAGGTTTTTTGAGGAGGGGCCTAACCACCGCCTCCTTCAAGGCGGCAGGAAAGTTTCCCTCATCCAAAGAAGCAGTTATGACTGCCTGGATCCAGTCACGTGTCACCTCCTGAGCTGAATAAACCAGCCAGGAGGGGCATGGGTTGCACATGGTCGCACTCAGCTTCCTCATGATCCTGTCCACTTCCTCAGGGGCAACAGGATCGAACTCCTCCCAAATAACAAGACCTGCTGCCTCCCCACCGTCTGACCCTGTCCAGTCAGAGTCCAAGCCGTCCCGAATCTGAGCGAATCTGAGCCAGCGATGCTGGCTAAACTCCTTGGCCCGCCCTCGCAAAGGGTCCTCCCCCACCCTCTGATTGAAGAGGGAGCGGGACACCCTAAACAGGGCAGCCAAGATAGAAGAAGGAGCCCCACCCTATGCAGCATGTGCAGATCCAACCCCGCTAAGGTCAAGCCAGTTTCCACAGTTCCCTATTTTGTGCTTCTCTTCTTTGTAGTCAAACTATTTTTGCTTCACTTTGATTGCGCAGCAGACTTTCACTTCTTGTGACCCCATTAACTTGTTTTCTGCCTTCAATTCAAGGTGTTTGTATCCTTCTTCATCCCCAGTACCTCGGGGAGGTTTCCCCCAAAAAACTCCGCGGATTTACCACTTCAACTGCTTCCATGTTTTGGTGTTTGGGAAAAGTCCTCGGTCAAGTTATGGGACTAAGGTACAGTCACACTTTCCTCAATGCTCTGGTTTCTTGACACTTTTTCAGCATTAATGATTGTGGTCATGAGAGCACAAGACAACAATCAGAGATGTGTCTTATCCACAAGCCTTTGGAAACAACCTAGGTTTTCTGTCTGCTTTCCCAGGGAGCTTTTGGGAAGTGGGGCCCTCTGGCCAATGCTGCTGGCCTTCAGTGGGACTGCGGCCTTGGTCCCCTTGCTCACACTACCATTCTTCCCCGAGTCACCACCTTACTTGCTCTTGCACAAAGGAGACGAAGAAGGATGTGTGAAAGGTAACAGATGACACCACTTCCTCCTTTCCATTAAAAAACCTCTGAAAAGGCAGCTAGAAAAGCCATGAGAAATTGGGTCAAGTCAAAGGGAGGCAACAAGATGGGGCTGAGTTTGGAACTGTCTATTCCGATTACCATTGTTAAGTGAGGATCTCTTGTATATGGTTTTTATATAGTTTTAGTTTTTATTGTTCTTAAATTGCTGTATTGTTTGGATCCTTTAATGTTGCTTTCATGGTTTGTGAGCTGCCCCGAGTCATATAGTTGAGATAGGCAACAATATAAATTGGATAAATCACTAATAAATGCCAGAGGGTTTTTCCTATGGAGCAGACTCTTCCCTGGTGCCCCAGATGGGAAGGCCAGAACCAATTCAAACCACGTGCAAGAAGATACAAGAGCAGGCATCAGGAACAACTTCCTAACTGTATGCTAACCAGTGGAAGAGACTGCCACAGGAAGGGGCCCTCCCCTCTCTCAAGGTCCTCAAACAAAGGCTAAGATCCAAACTGCCTAAGCAGGACATGCACCAAAGTGATTCTGAGATCCTTTCCAACCATGGGTCTCTCTGAGATGGATTGCCTTCAGAAGTGGTGGATGCTCCATTACTGGAATTTTTAAGAAAAGATTGGACAGCTATTTGTCCAGGATGGTATGGGGTCTCCTGCTTGTGCATTGGGTTGGACTAGAAGAGCTCCAAGATCCCTTCCAACTCTGTTATTCTCTTCTGTTAGAGACAGGCAATCCTGCCCACTCTGAGTTCCCCACCTTTTTACATCCAGAGAAGTAATAGCTGTGCCATTTCTGGTCTGCCACAAAGTGAAGCTGGTGCCACAAAGAAATGGGCCAGGTGGTTCTGCTGCCAGGCAGGGAGCCAGAGAAGATGTACCTGCTGTACCCGAAGTTGTGTCCTGTGGCAGGGATGCCCGTGTCCCTGCCATGCACTCTTTCTCATTCCCAGCAATGAAGACCTTCTGGGGGGAAGAGCCTCATCGGGCAGAGCTGGATGATTTGCGGAAAGAGCAAGCAGCCCTGAACATCGCCCAGAGCAAGAGCTTCCTGGAAGTGGTCAAGGAGCCTTCCCTGCGCTGGCAGCTCTACATGTTGCTTGTCCTGGCAGTGACCACACAGCTGAGTGGCATCCAGGCAGTTGAGTGAGGCCCCCGGTCCATTGCTTTCGGATGGAGGAGAAGGGGCTTTTACTTGGAGATACAGAAGCAGTAAAACCCTACTGCCCAATTTCCTTTGACCTATTTTCCCCTTAGGAGTTGATGTACCTCCCTTACTAGCAAACATGGGGGTGGGGGTGTTTCCAAGCCAGGACTGGCTCTTCCTTCTCTTCCTTCCTAAGCCTAGTTTGATGAATGCCATATTCTGAACTCGCTCCCTTCTGTTGAAAGCCTCCCCTTCCAGGACTGCTCCTGTGCAGTCGTAGCATCTTCGTCCTGTCCTCAGATGGCTTCCCTGGTTTCTCCTCTTCCTCCTTCTCCTTAGATTTACTCCTACACCTTTGAAGTGCTCCAGACGGCTGGGTTCCACCTTGAACAGATCCCCTACTTGGCCCTGGGAGTGAGCCTCTGTGAATTTCTTTCCACCGTCCTTTGTGTGAGTGAGAGGGGGTGAGATGCAGCAGGAAGCGGCTGGGACGGTTGCTGCCCAAGAGCAGGCAGCCCTTCCTCCAAAAGGGAGAGAAGGCTGGACAGGACCATGGCTAGAGGCTGCCTGAGTGGCTTTGTGGCCACAACTTGAACAGGCATTGATAGCACCATCCTACTGGTGGGTTTTGTGGTTAAGGAGCTGCCTAGAAACCAGGAGACTATGAGTTCTAGTCCAGCCTTAGGCAACAAAGCCAGCTGGCTTTGGGCCAGTCACTCTCAGCCCAACAGGGTTGTTGTGGTGGGGAAAATAGAAGAAGGAAAGAGCATTAGGTATGTTCATCCGCTTGAGTTGTTTACAAAAATGATAAAAGTGGAATAAATATTTAATTATTAAATAAATAAATGTGGAATAACCTTACTTCCTGCTGGCCCTTGGAGAAAGGTAACATATGTAAAGTGTGGTGGCTGGCAATCTCAGGGGTTTCTCAAGCAGCAGCACTGCCCTCCATGCTGGCCATAATCTTGTTCCCAGAGCATCCTGTTGGGATCTATCACTGAAATTAGGGCAGGGCAGGGCAGGGGAGAGAATGGAACAGAACAGAACGGAACAGAACAGAATTCTTTATTGGCCAAGTGTGATTGGACACACAAGGAATTTGTCTCTGATTTATAAGCTCTCAGTGTCTATTGAGATTCTCAGTCATCCAGGTCATGGCTGTCCCAAAGGTGCTTTTTCAAGAGGCAACTGGACTTTCTGGTTTTTCTTTAAAGATTTTTTGCTTCTCATCCAAGAAGCTTCTTCAGCTCTCAGTATTAGTCATCGGTCAAGCTGCAAGGGCATCTTCCAAGTGCTCATTCCTCTCCCCAAATCCCTCAGAGCTTCATCATTGAACGATTTGGAAGAAAGGTGCTACTCTGGGCAGGCTACGCATTGATGGGCACCATGCTGGCTGGTATCACCTTAGCTCTCTCCTTGCAGGTGAGCAAATGCCTCATCCAAACAAGGGATGCCAACTGTTGAGTGATTTATTGGAGGAGACCACTGCACTAGGTTACACTCCCCTGATCTAATAGGTCCCTCCCTCCCTCTCTCTCCCTCCCTCCCTCACACACACACACACACACACCCCTTTGTGGTCAGAAAAGAAGGAAGCAACACATTGAGGAAGATAATTTGATTTCCAAGGCAAAAGCAAGGCTGAGGGCTGAGCAAAGTCAGAAGAGAAAGTTTATTCTACTGACCAGACAAGGGCCCTATAGATGGGGAGGTCAAGAATGGGGGCCAGGAACCAGGGTGTTTTTAGGCTTTTGATAAAAATTAAACTCTGGCTCACGAATCATAGGGAGTTGGTTGACATCCATGTTTGATCATAATAAGTTAATGAACTAAAATGCAGTTTTGTTTATTTCAGCCCTGGTTCTCCTGGATGCCTTATTGTTGCCTGTCTTTGATCTTCTGTTTTGTATTTGTCTTTGGAATGGGCCCAGGTAATTTCTTCAACACAGATTTATATGGATACCCAAAGTCATTTTTGGTTTAAACTTTTCAAAGTAGGGGGCAGAATAAAGTAAGGTGGGGCTGGTGAGTGCTGCAGCTTTTCTGCAATCAGTCAGATGGGCAAATAACTGTGGGGATGCTGCAGTTGCCACAACTTTGAAACCTGGTCATAAGTAGCTCTGGGGAATATGTCATAGCTTCCAGTCGCAAGTTGAAACTACCTGTACCTTGTCCAACTGTTGCTAAAGATGGGAAACTGAGAAATTATAGGATATGCTATAATAAAGGATTAATAATAATATATATAATAAATAATATAATAAATAATATAAATAAAGGATTGTTGTATACAAAAAGGTACCTCTGGCCACAGATGAGAATATATACAGTCTGTTTCCAGTGTCGTGATCTGGACCCTGGCATGACTTTCAGGAACTGAAGCAGTTGCTAGATCTGGGCACCCTCTTTAGCCACCATTCCAAAACCTTCCAACTTCTCTTCTCCTTTCCAACCATGGTTAATAAAGTGATTAAGTCCCCTTCCTAACCACAGCTAAAGTTTGGATACCACTGTGTCTGGCTCAGGAGTCCTCTCGATGAGAAATCTCTGTAAGATTACTGATAGAGTTGTGGTGATGGTAACAAATTCTCCTCTATTTCCTCCACAGCTGGTGCCACAGTCTCTCTCAGGATGGAAATCTTTGATCAGTCATCCAGAGCCCCTGCCTTTGCAATTAGTGGGACCCTCAGCTGGGTTGGAGTCTTTGTGATTGGAATGGTGTTTCCGTTGATGATGGTAAGTGATTCTGGACTTATGGATTTATTCCTCCCTCCAATCTGCAGGAAAATTGGGGCAATCAACTGCCAACATTTTGTAGTTGGTTGAAGCTGACTTACTGAATGGTGCAAAGTCACCAGCTTGGTATTTGGAAACCAGTCAGGAATATTTATTGGGAATTCGCATAAGAATCAGCCTCTGTTCCACTAAGAAGCTGTTGTAATCCTAAATATTTGATGGCATTTTTCCCCCATCCCCAGGAAAACTTCCGTCAGTTCTCCTTTCTCATCTTCATGGGGAGCCTTTACACTTCAGGATTTATTATATACTTCTTCCTGCCCGAGACAAAGAAAAAATCCATCCTAGAAATCCGAGAAGAATTTGATAAACTTAATTTTAAGAAGAAACAAATTCCTGTCTTAGAAGCCAAGATGACCAAAGACCATGAATTATGTACCAAACTATGAGAACGTTGGACTCTCAAATCTCAGAGAAGCCCTGCCTCGTCCAACCTGCAGCTTTTTGGAGGTCCCTTTAAATGACTCTCCAGAATTGCTTCTCTATCCCTAAGATGTTAAAGCACTTCCAGTCACCAAATCATGGTTGTTTTGTGATGACATGATCCAGTAAGAAATAAAGATCCTTGTATTCTTCACAATGTTGCACATTTTGATAGATCACACAAGGGCCTGGCTGGCTCTGGTAGGACTGTAGCATGTCTTTTATAGACATGGAACATATCCAGAATCCCTGGCACTGGATATCAACTTGACCTTCACTTCTACACACATCATCTAAATCTGGGAAGGTCCTGGGTACAGCACCACAGGGGACCTCCATCATCAGCATCATCTAGATAGAGTGGTTTATAATCATCTTGCCACAGGTGTATTTAGTCCCACTTTTAAGGAAATTCTAGAATTGGAATTGGGTAGAGGTAGAGGTAAAGGTACAGGTAGAGGTGGCGTGGCATAGAATGGAATGGAATGGAATGGAATGGAAAGGAAAGGAATGGAATGGAAAGAGAAGAGAGGAGAAGAGAGGAGAGAAAAGAGGAAGAGGAAGAGGAAGAGCTTTATTTGGCCAAGTGTAATTAGATTAGCTTCCAGTGCAGTGTACATACAAAGCAACAAAGTAACAGATTAACAGAGTTAAAAGGGACCTTATAGGTCATCTAGTCCAACCCCCTGCTCAAGCAGGAGACCCTACACCATTTCTGACAAATGGCATTCCAATCTCTTCTTGAAAGTCTCAAGTGATGAAGCTCCCACAACTTCTGAAAGCAAGCTGTTCCATTGGTGGATTGTTCTCACTGTCAGAAAATTTCTCCTTATTTCTAGGTTGTATCTCTCCTTGACCAGTTTCCATCCATTATTCCTTGTCTGGCCTTTGCGTACCTTGGAAAATAGCTTGAACCCTTCCTCTCCGTGGCAACCCCTCAAATATTGGAACCCTGCTCTCATGTCTTCCCTGGTCCTTCTCTTCACTAACTAGCCGTGCCAAGTTCCTGCAACTGTTCTTCATATGTTTTAGTCTCCAGTCCCCTAATCATCCTGGTTGCTCTCCTCTGCGCTTTTTCTAGAGTCTCAACATCTTTTTTATAGTGTGGTGACCAAAACTGGATGCAGTACTCTAGGTGTGGTCACTGCTATGAGTGCTTGGTTTCACCCAGCTTATATGTGTACTTTTGGTTTTTCTTAAGTGTAGGACTTTACTTTTCTGTACATTGAATTTCATTTTGTTAGGTAGGACCCAGTGTTCAAGTCTGTCAAGATCCCCAAAGTCTATCTTTTAGGGTGTTAGCTATTCCTGCCAGCTTAGTATCATCTGAAAATTTGGTAAATTCCCCTTCTATTCCCTCATCTAAGTTGTTTATGAACATATTGAAGAGTACTGGGCCTAAGATGGAACCTTGTGGTACCCCACTGCTTACTTCTCTCAATGTAGACTAGAAAGCGTCTGGAGCCTGGGGAGAGCAAAAAATGGACCTTCCGGTTTCACTGGAAGTTGGCAAATGGGCTGTTTCCGGCCTCCGGAAGGCCTCCAGGGGTTGGTTGCCCTCCCCAGGCTCCAAGAAAGCCTTTGGAGCCTGGGGAGGGTGAAAAACAGGGCTTCTGGGCCCACCGGGCCATCGCATGCCAAAAGCAGGTGGAGTGCGGGGGAGTGGAGTGCATTGAATTATGGGTGTGGGCACATGCGCGCACGACTGCCCCTGCGCTCCTCCCACTTTTGGCACATGATGGCAAAAAGGTTAGCCATCACTGCTCTAGACCCTTTACTTTTTCTTCTAGTAACTTGATTAATTTACATTTGGTACATATGTAGTTTGGGTATTCTATGGGCATAAGATATACATGGAACATGTTCTGCAGATTACAATAGTATCAGTTCCTTCTTCCATGAGTGGATTTTTAAAAAATGAGAGTGGTTTTACCAAAGATTTTTAAAAGGGAAAATGTCCAATTTAGAATACAGATATTCTAATAGATCATTTAAAATTTGGTGGACTCAAGCCTAGCTAAAAATTTGACGTTCTAACATAGTAATCATCATCATC
Organism: Arizona elegans; assembly: GCA_022577455.1. Taxonomy (NCBI): domain Eukaryota; kingdom Metazoa; phylum Chordata; class Lepidosauria; order Squamata; family Colubridae; genus Arizona; species Arizona elegans. The sequence goes on from JAKOOJ010000026.1 coordinate 3,050,820, forward strand.
ATCATCATACCAATAAGAGGGATTTCATTTCATTTCCAATTCATTTCTTGAGAAAATGAGTTCTGTGCTCTGTGGAAAAGTCCTCCTAACTCTTCTTTAGGTTCACTTCCCCCTCAGTATTTTACCTACTTCCTCAACATTGACCATTTGAGTGTCCAGCTACAGTTCACAGTTTCTGCAGCTCTTTGTACCTCCTTTTTATTTTTACCCTGAATGGATTAATTGATACTGTCAACCAATTTGGTGCCCTCACTCCATTGCAGAAACTGGCTCTCTATTTAATCTGTTATTGCTACACAAGTCTGGGAATTCATAGATGAAGCTGATTAGAGCCATTCAGTCTGGTTCCATGTCTGGTTCCATGTCACATTTGCAAGAAAGTGCATTGCTAAGTCTTGTACTTATGGAGGGGACATGGCTGTAAAGTCCACTAAGTTTCCTGATTGCTCCTTTTTGGTCAACATCTTGTTCTAGTCCTTCATAGACTGATGTTGTCAGAAAGTGTTACAGAAATACAGGAAATACAGGAATATTTGTACTACAATTTAAACAGTAAATGATATCATCCAAGCAGCAGACATGACAAAACAATAACAAAAGAATGATGTGACAATATTGAAGCATAAAATACTGTAAAGCCTAATCAAAAAGAAAACTCAAAATTGTGTTTCCTGGAATTTCAGGTTATATGTTAAACCACAGTATGGGTCCTCAAATTACAGCCAGCGGGCCAAATATGGCCTGCTGAAGCCATTAATTGGGGCCGCGTGGGACCATGAGGCTGCCACGCCCACATTGCCACGCCCACCCGCTGGCCCCCACCCCCAATCCTGCCAAGCGCAGGATTTACCTTCGCGAGCTGGAAGTGGAAGGTAAGGCAGAGAGCTATTTGAGGCAGGAGGAAGCCAAAAATGCAGTCGTTTTTGGCTGGCAGAAGGCTTCTGGGGGCCAGGAAAGCCAAAAAGGCCCGGCATTGCAGCCTGTGTGGCTCCCCTTTCACTGAGACCACCCCTGCCCGGTTGCCCCTGGAAAGTATATAAAGAGGGCTGTTGCCTGTGTTCCTTTGCTGAAGTCTCACCCTGAATTAAAGAGCTGTTGTCACTAGCCTGCTTGTGCCTCTAGTTATTCCCGCGCTACAACATTGGCGACGAAGGTGGGATTGAGGCTTCAAGAGGCAAATCAAAAAGAGCTCTGAGTTTCAGCCAGGGTGACTAGCGAACACGGAGACATGGCAATGTCTGCCTACGTTCCGCCAAAACCCTTCGATCCAACCCGAGAGAAGTGGGGATCGTATCTGACCATGTTCAAGTGTTCTCTGGAAGCAAGCGAGATGCAAGGGCTCTCAGCGAACCGAAAAAGAGCCCTGTTCTTAAGCCACTGCGGGCCAGATGTATTCGAGATGGCTGAGTCCCTCTGCGAGCCAACCCCAGTCCAGACGGTCCCCTGGGATGTCCTTCAAGCAAACCTGAGAGCCCACTACGCTCCAGTTCCTTCGAAATTTGTACAGCGCTACAAGCTCCGGCAACGTGTACAAAGAAAAGGAGAACCAGTCAGCGCATATGTGGCTGCCCTTCGAAAAGCTGCAACACATTGCGACTACCGAGATCTAGACGATGCGCTACTTGAGCAATTGATTTGTGGCGTTAGAGACACTCGTTTACAGAGGCGCCTTCTGGGGAAGCCAGATCTAACATTAGCCAGCGCGCTCGACGAAGCCAGAGCACACGAAGTGTCCACGAAGGCTTCTGAAGCACTACAACGGCCACTACCAAGCAAAGACGGTCCAAAAACAGCCCCTGTTCACAGAGAGGAGGTGCAAACCAGCACGGAGGAAGAGTCGGACGAGGACATCTTCCACACGGAAAAGAAAAAGAGCGAGCAAAGCCGCCGCCACGAGAACTGTCCTAGCTGTGGCGGAGATCACGAGAGACAATCCTGCAAATACAGAGATGCCATTTGCAGGCGTTGCGAGAAGAATGGCCACCTAGCACGAGTTTGTAGAGCTCAATTTCCGCGTAGTCACAAGCCACGTGACTACCGCGACCAACCAGAACTGGCACGTTCAAAACAGCCAATCAAAGATGACAGCACGAGAAAACGGTGCGAAATTCAAAAGGGGGAGACCTACAGCACGAGAATCTAGGGTGAAGAATACGAAGATTTGCTCAAGAACATTGACAGACCATAGTCCAGTTTGGCTGGAATTGGAGTATGGGAAAGGGCCCAGGAGGTCCTGGAGGTTAAACGATAATTTGTTTAGGTATGAAGAAAATGTAAAAGAGTGTAGAAAACTTATGAAAGAATTTTTTGTTATGAATATGCAAAAGGGCACATCTATGGAAATGGTATGGGATGCAAGTAAAGCATATATGCGAGGAATTTTGATATATTTGAATAATAAATACAGAAAGAAACAGGGGGCAAAAAGAAAAGAATTAGAAGATGAGATTAGTAAACAGGAACGGGCTTTAATAGCCAATCCAACAGATAAGAAAATCAAAGAGGCTATCAATTTATTGAAAGGTCAATTTAATATGTTAATAGCAGATCAAGTGGCAACTAATTTGCGATATGCAAAACATAATACTTTTTATAATGCCAATAAACCAGGCAGGTGGTTAGCATATTTGTTAAGGAAAGAGCAAAAATCAAGGACAATAGAGAAAATAAAATATAAGGGTAAAGAGGTTTATGAGCAACAACTGATTAAAAAATCTTTTTTAGAGTTTTATTCGAGGCTGTATACTGGTGATAAAATTAAAGATATAGATATAGACAGATATTTGCAGAAAGAGAATATTTATACAATTTCAAATGAGCAGAGGGATAGTTTAAATCAATTGATAACTTCCGAGTAAATTGTGTTAGCAATTAAGCAGTTGAAAGTGGGTAAAGCTCCTGGGACGGACGGTTTGACAGCTATTTATTATAAAACTCTACAGGAGGAAATGGTAGAACCATTGAAATAATTATTTAACAATATACAACAGGGAGGAGAGGTACCTCCAACTTGGAAGACAGCATTTATCTCGTTGATCCCAAAAGAAGGGCATGATGATACAGATCCTAAAAATTATAGGCCGATTTCATTATTAAATACAGACTATAAGATATTTGGTAAAATTTTGGCAAATAGATTAATGATAGTCATGCAGCAAATGATTCACCATGATCAAACTGGTTTTATAAATGGTAGACAAATGAAGAGTATGTAAGGCAAATTGTTAATTTATTAGAATATCTGGGAAGGAACAACCAGGTCCCCGCAGTGCTAGTGTTTTTGGATGCTGAGAAAGCCTTTGATAGATTGAATTGGCAATTTTTACTAAAATTAATAGAAAGGATGCAATTTGGAGAACAATTTGTACAATCTATTAAGGCAATATATCAAAAACAAACAGCGCAAATAATAGTTAATGGTGGTTTAACAGATGCTTTTAACATAGAAAAAGGAACAAGGCAAGGTTGTCCCTTGTCTCCGTTATTGTTTGTTTTGATGCTGGAAATTTTATTAAACAAGATACGCGAGATGAATACAATAAAGGGAATTAAAATTAGACAGCATGAGTACAAGTTACGAGCATTTGCGGATGACCTGGTTGTTACCTTAACCCAACCGGTACAATTGATTACAGCCTTGATGGATATAACCTGCTTATAAGGACAAGTATCTGGTTTTAAAATAAATGCAGCTAAAACAAAAATAATAGCTAAAAATATGGTTAGGAGCCAAAAAGAAGAGATAGAAAGGTTAACAGGATTTGAAGTAGTTAAGAAGGTTAAATATCTGGGGGTTTATATTATGACTGCAAATATGAAATTATATCAGTACAACTATGAACCATTATGGCACAAAATACAGAAAGAGATGGACAACTGGAAAAAACTACAACTGTCTTTGCTGGGAAGGATAGCTGCTGTAAAAATGAATATTTTACCAAAATTTTTATTTCTTTTTCAAATGATACCTATACTTTAAAAAGATGAAAACTTGAAGGAATGGCAGAAGGGCATAAATAAATTTGTGTGGGCAGGGAAGAAACCACGAGTTAAACAAAAGATATTGCAAGATACTCGTGAAAGAGGTGGCCTTAAGATGCCCAATTTAAGACTGTACTATGAAGCCGCTGCCCTCTCAGCAATCACAGACTGGATAAACCTAACGGAGGAAGAGATATTGAATATTGAAGGATATGGTTTGGTATATGGCTGGCATGCTTACTTAGTGTATGACAAGAAAGTAGATAAGACTTTTAAAAGTCATATATTAAGAAATGCTCTATTGCGTGTCTGGAAAAAGTATAAATATAAATTAAATGATAGGTTACCAATATGGACAGCACCCAGACACGCGATAGAGAACATAAATTTAGAGCAAAAGCAAGATAAGATTACATATAAGGAACTCCTCTATAAGAAAGGAGTCGGATTACAATTAAAATCTATGGAGCAATTAAGAGAAGAAGGGATTATTAAGACTTGGTTTCAGTATGGACAGTTGCTGGAGAGAAGACCAAAAAGCTGGTATTTTGCAGCAGGATGAGAATTTGATAAAGCAAATAAGAGATAAAGGTCAAATGCATATAAAAAGGTTGTATAATGCATTAGTGGAAATAGATTCAGAAACAGATTTAGTTAAGGACTGTATGATAAAATGGGCACAAAATGTAGGTGAACCAATAACGATGGAAACATGGGAAATGATATGGGTTAGAAATGAAAGATTTACACAAGCACAAAATCTAAGGGAGAATTTTTACAAGATGTTTTATAGATGGCATTTAGATCCAAAAAAACTAGCTTGTATGTATCCAAACTTACAACCCAAGTGTTGGCAATGTGAGTGTGAAGATGCTACATATTTTCATATATGGTGGACATGCAAAAAAATTAAGGCTTTTTGGATAAAAATATGGTGGATTATTCAAAACATTTTGAAGAAAAAAATTAAATTTACACCACAGTTCTTTCTGTTGGGAATAGTTACGGATTGTACTGTAATAGAGACTAAGCTGGTTTTGAACTTAATAACGGCTGCCAGGTTACTGGTGGCACAGTACTGGAAGAAGGAAGATCCACCCACCATTGAGGAATGGACATTAAAAGTTGTGCATTTGGCAGAAATGGCAAAAATTTCATCATATCTTAAAGACTATTCAAATGAGAGATATATATCGGAATGGAGAAGATGGATTGATTATATACAGAAGAAATATCCAAATAAGAAGATTCATATAGCTTATGAATGAAATAATTTTAAGTAGTTTATATCTGTTTTTTGTTTGTTTGTTTGTTTTTTGAGTTATAAGGATTTAAGGACCTAGGGAGAATATGTAATGTAATAATTTGTTAGCATATTCTAGTTTTTGGTTTGTGAATGCTATACCCTGTGCTGGTTCTGGGAAGTCTAGGGAGGGGGGGTGGGGGGGAGGGGGGGGAAGGAGGGGTGGGGGGTGAAAATGTTTGTATTTCTTATAAAACTTTTCAATAAAAAAAAAAGAGAGAGAGAATCGGCCAAGCCAGCTCAACCGACGATGAGAAAGTCTAGACGAAAGTAGAAATCAAAGGGAGACCATGCGAAATGGAAATTGACACCAGGTCTACCCTGTCCATCATGTCCTGGACTACACTCAAAGCGCTCCTGCCAAAGATCCAGAAAACCCAGCTGTCATGACAAAGAGTTTGCCTCCTCGACTCCCAAGGAAACCGAGTTCTTGTGGAAGGCGTGGGCATGTTCCAGGTCGCCTACGGCGAGTTCCAGAAAGAGCTTCCCCTGACCATCGTCAGCAAGCCACTACCAAGTCTCCTGGGCAAGGCGTGGTTCCAAGCCCTCGGCATGGGCTTCACGGGCGTCCACAGCATCGGCGGGCCATCGCTCAAAGAAACTATTCTACACGAATTCCGGGACGTTTTTGAGGAGACTCTAGGCAAGTACGTGGGGACCCCTATCTCTTTTAATTTAGACCCAACGTGGCCCAAATCAGACTAAAAGCAAGACGGGTTCCATTTGCTTTAAAGCCCAAAATTGACGCAGAGCTTGACAAGCTAATCAAACAAGGGATGTTAGTTCCCGTAGATCACGCTAAGTGGGAAACCCCAATAGTCACGCCAGTTAAATCGGACGGATCAATTAGAATCTGCACTGACTATAAATGTACGATCAATAAGGCGTTGCAGCAGAGCGCCTATCCCGTTCCAATCGTCCACCATCTACTACACCCCCTGGGGCCTGGCAAGCTATTCGCCAAATTAAACCTTGCGCAGGCATACCAGCAGCTGTCAGTAGATGACGCTACGGCAGAATCGCAGACCATAGTAACTCACAGAGGTGCGTTTAAATGCACTAGACTACAGTTTGGGGTTAGCATCGCCCCAGGGCTCTTCCAGAGCACCATGGAGCACCTTCTACAAGACCTCCCAGGAGTCGTCCCTTATTTTGACGACATCCTCATTAGTGGCCAGGACAAAACACAGCTTGGGGATAGAGTTAGACAAGTCCTAACCAGATTCAGAGAAGCGGGACTTAAACTTAAGAAGTCCAAATGCAAAATAGCGGTTCCCTCCGTGGAATTTTTTGGCTACTGAATCAACGGCACAGGCATTCACCCCACGGAAAGCAAAGTCAGGGCCATTCAGAATGCGCCCACCCTCAAATCGAAGCCGAACTGCAGGCTTTCTTGGGACTTCTTAGTTTTTACACTATGTTTTTAAAAGACAAAGCCACCGTTGCGGAGCCACTGCACAGGCTCCTAGGAAAAAATGTTCCCTGGGTGTGGGGCAAAGCAGAAGCGGCTGCATTTCGAGCAGTAAAAAAACTTTTGTCTGAGGACAGTTTCATCATACAATACAACTCAGAACTGCCTCTAGTACTTGTTTGCGATGCGTCCCCTTTTGGCATGGGCGCTGTGTTGAGCCATAGACTACCGAATGGGTTAGAGGCGCCCATTGCCTATTACTCTCGCACCTTATCTAGTGCCGAAAGAAATTACAGCCAGCTAGACAGGGAGGCATTAGCGGCTGTAGCTGGGGTCAAAAAATTTCACGAGTATTTGTTTGGCCAGGCCTTTGAACTTATCATGGACCACCAGCCTCTTTTGGGACTTTTGGCTGGCGACAAGCCAACCCCAGCTGCTCTCTCCCCCCAGATGACCAGATGGTCCATTTTCCTGGCTGCCTATTCCGATAGACTGCTCCACCAACCGGGCCGAACTCTGGGCCATGCTGATGCCCTCAGCCGATGCCCCTTGCCCGAGTTATTAGAGAACCCAACTCCAGAAGCCCCTGTTTTACTCATTGACGTTGTGTCCCTGGGCCCCATTTCTTCTAGCGAGGTGGCAAAGGCTTCTGCCAGGGACTCTGTGTTGCGCACTGTAATGGGCTGGGTAATGCGGGGTTGGCCTACCAAGGTGGACAGTGGGGATTTTCAATTGTATTTCAAAAAGAAAAATGAACTGTCAATGTTAGGGGGTTGCTTGTTGTGGGGAGACACATCCGGCTTCGAAGGCCTTGCAGAGAGATTTGTAAGAACAGCCAAGGAAGCACTATTCCCGCTCGATGCAGGTGATTGACAAGCTAGGATAGACCAATTCTTAGCAATTCAACATGCAACCCCGTGCCCTACCTCAGGGCGCAGCCCAGCCGAGCTATTAATGGGCCGAAAGCTCAGGTGCATTCTTTTTTTTTTTTTTATTGAAAAAGTTTTCAAATGCAAGTTTTCCCCCTTTTTCCCCCCCCTCTTCCCTAACCCCCCCTCTCCACCCATCCCCCCCTGTGACTTCTTCACAACAATAGGCTATTTCATTGTTACTAGTTGGTTATCCTGGTTAGGCCCAATATAAGAGACTGTAGACTTTCTTGTAATAATAATATTTATTTTCTTCCTCAGGAACACATTTAGACAGCTATCAATCTGAGAAGAGCGAAAGCTTATATACAGAGGAGGCGGGGCTAATGGTAAGTAGTAACCAATGGTAAGGAACACAGTGACATCACACAATGACATATGCACAAGCACACATATTTACAGATAGTAGGTTAGGTATTTTCAACTGTAACAAATCCCCCTCTAAAATACCTAACTAATGGTGGGTTATTAAGTTTATATATGTACATTAAGTTTGGAAGTCAAATACACATGTTGTTTGGTTGCTAATGGCTTAGTGAGGATATCAGCAATTTGTTCATTAGTATCGCAATGAACAGCCTTAATGAATCCTATACATGACAGTTGCCTCACATGTTTATATTTGATATCGATATGTCGAGATCGTTGACCTATCGCTTCGGAAGCTGATATATCTATCGCTGCCTTATTATCCTCATTGATGATAATTGGATAAATAGGTTCATCCCACACATTACATAATAAATCATCGAACCAAGTTAGATTATTGACCGCTTTGGATAAGCAAACGTATTCGGCTTCTGCTGTAGAGGTGGCAATTAAGTTCTGTTTGCCAGTGTACCAGTGCACCGCACAACCATTTATAAGAAAAACATATCCAGAAGTGCTTTTTCTGCTTTTTGAATCAGTAGCCCAATCTGCATCGGCGTAGCAGGTCAAAGTTGGTTTTTCAGAAATGAATGGTTCTAGGTATAGACATACATTAATGCTAGATTTCAGATATCTCAAAATTCTCTTGATTCCTTCCCAATGGTATAAGTTAGGATTGCTTACATGTCTTGACAACAAATTTACGGCAAGGGAGATATCAGGTCTAGTCCAATTAGATATGTATAATAAGGACCCAATAATTGATATCCTTAAATGGTTCGTATTCATTGTACACATTCCTATAAAAATCAGTTGACATGGGAGTTTCACAAATTTTTGAGTTAACCATATTACATTTTTCTATGAGTTCTATAATTTTGTCTTTCTGGGATAATTTGAAACCCTTATCTGTTTTGTCAATTTGGACTCCTAAATACTTATTTACCTTTCCTAATATTTTTAAGTTGAAATTTTTGCCTAATTGTTCAGCGAAATTATCACATTTAACCTTGTCACTTCCAAAATATAATATATCATCAATATAAATCAAAACATATTCAATAGAATCATTATTTCTTTTTGTGAAAAAACAAAAATCAGATGAAGTAGCCACAAAGCCTATATCGTTAAGTATCTTTGATAAACACTCATACCACCGTTTGCCGGACTGTTTTAGTCCACAAAGGCTCTTATTCAATAGCCAAATTTCTCCCTTTTTTGTATCTTTTCCTGGGGGTGCTTTTACATAAATTTCTTTATCGAGATCAGCATGCAGATAGGCTGTCTGTACATCAAATTGATATACTTCCAGATTTAAAACGGAAGCTAATACTAATGCTGTTTTCACACTTTCTGATCTAACGGTTGGGGAGTATGTGTCTTCATAGTCATCCGGAAACCTTTGAGCAAAACCTTGAGCCACTAACCTGGCTTTGTATAAGAATTTACCATCCTCTAGCTCTTTGATTTTATAGATCCATCTAGTGCCAGTGGGGGACTTCTCAGTGGGTAGATCTGTTGGTGTATATACATTTAGTTCTTTTAAACTGTCCATCTCTTTTTTCATTGCTTCCTCCCACTTACTTTTTTCTTCTGGAGGTAACTTAAGTATGTCATCATACGTGTTGGGAGTCAGGTGTTTAGCTTGAATAGACAGTACATAATCATCTAATCTTTTAGGAATTGTGCCCCTATTGGATCTAATGGGCCTATTCTGGGGATGTTCATCGCTATGCATATATTTAGCTTCTTTTTCAGTTAATTGGTCTACCTTCAAAGTGGGGTGTCCTTTCTTCCATTCATCATTAATTGTTTTTGTGTATTTAATTCTGTTCGTGGTTGTGGTTTTGGGATTGGTATCTGATGTATGATGATCTGTGTGCGTGTGTGTAATATTTTTTGATTCTGGATATATTTCGTTGAGATGTAATTTTGACCAGTTCATGTGTTCATGAAACACAGCAGATCTGGATACAATGAAATGGTTATTTTTATCAATGAAGCGATATCCCTTGGTTCCTGATTCGTACCCCATAAATATCAGTCTTTTGGATACTTTCTCTCCTTTGCGTCTTAATTGTGAGGGGACATATACATCAGCAGATACACCAAATACGTGTAAATGCCCAATTTTTGGTTTCCTTCCATACATGAGTTCGTATGGGGTCTTGTTGATTGTACTGGACCATAAGCGATTTATAGTGTAATTGGAATAAGTAAGGGCTTCAGCCCAGAATGATTGGTTTAAGCCAGCATCATCTAACACACATTTAACCATGGTTTGTAGCAAACCATTTTTTCTTTCAGAGACTCCATTTTGAAATGGGGAAAACGGACAAGATTTAAAGTGCAATATTCCTTGTGATTTTAGCCAATTTGAAAATTCGTTGGATAGGAATTCCGACCCCCTGTCAGTCATTATTTGTTTAATTTTAGTATTGTGTTGCGTCTCTACCATTTTAAAGAACTCCTTAAATTTTTTGAAAACCTCATTTTTGTGATTAAGGGTGTATACAAAACCGAATCTACTGTAGTCATTGACTATGGTTAGAAAGTATCTTTTTTTATATTTAATTGAGGGTTTTAATGGACCTACTACATCCATGTGAATTAGTTGAAAAATTGATTGTGTGGTGCGAGTGGCTTTTTTGGGTTTTGGTTTGTTTTTAATTTTGGATGAATTGCACACAGAGCATTCTAAGTAATTTTTACAGTTCTTTATTTTTAAATCTTCGGAACATTCTAACATTTTTCGTATGACGGGAAAGCTTGCGTGTCCTAGCTTTCTGTGGAGTAAGTGACTACAATTATCGTGAATAGGTCTTCCATTGTTTAAATTTTCAGACATATTAGTATCAGTGTTTGATGCATTATCATTATTACTTTCATCATGGCTATCTGAATTTGGCTTTTTGTTTCTTAATTGATAGTTTGCATAGACTAGTTCGTTATCTTGTGGCAGTAGGTATGTTAGTCCATCATTTGTAAATAGTTTACCTATGTTTCTGTTGTTCTTAGTCATAAATACCTTTCCACCTCTGAAAGTGGTTTCTATTTCATTCTCTATACTTAATTTTAGGGTTGCCAATATGTTATTTGGAATTTCGGGCACAAATAGTACCCCCTCTAATTTCCCTATACCCTTTATATGCGTGTCTCCTATTCCTCTCACTAGGACCTTATTTTGGTTTGCTACTTTAATGTAATATTTCTTTTCAGTGAAGTTGCTTAATATTTCTCTATTATGAGTTGTATGACATGTGGCTCCAGAATCTATGAGCCAAGTGTTGAGTGAATCAGACATCAAAATGTTATTGTTTCTTATTCCATATAGTGATCCTTTCTTATTTTCTCTAGGGTTATTTCTGTACATTTGTCTTTCTCTAGGGTGTGGTGATTCTCTTCGCTTATACCTGTAATCTGGGGAAGTTCTGTCTAAGAAGTGTATTCTCCTATCCTTGTGTTGATATGAGTCACTGTATCCTGCATTCTTGGGGCAATCTCTACTCTGATGTCTTTGAGATCCACATATGAGACATTCATGTGGGTACCTATCTCTGACCCTAAAATCAGTTCTTCTTTGATTTCTACCTTCCCTTTGTTGTGTATATCACTCTCTTCTAAGTCTATCTTCAGTAATAAGCTTATTGGTGAGGTTTTCTAAAGTAATTTGTTCTATACTTAGGTTATCTGTTAAGGTAATATAGTTATCCCAGCTGTGATCTAATGAGTTAATTATAATGCTTTTCATGGTGTTATCAGAAATGGTTTCCCCCCTTTGAATAAGGTCTGCTCTTACAGCGTTTAGATTCAAGATATGTTCACTCATGGAGGTATCATGTTTTAGTTTGGCAGAATAGAATTCCCTAGAAATTTTTGTGGTGGTGGCTACACTTTTACTATAGAACAAATTGAATAATTTTTGGTATGTTTCAAATACAGTTAAATTATGCTCTATACTGGGAAGTATACTTGGGGAAATAGAGGCAATTAATATATAATATGCTTTGTGATGGAGGCAGTCTATTTCATAGGTCCAAGGCTTATCTGGTGGGTTATCAATAAAAAATAAAACATTCTCTTTCAAATATGTAATCTGTAAACACTGGTTCCATTCCATTAAGTTGCTTCCATCTAATCTTAACTTTATAAAGTCTGAAGGTATTGTCCCTGAGTGTTGTGAAGTGTTATTCATGTTTAGTAGCTGTCCATGATTTAAGACCTTAGCATACTCACAATAAGGCCTGGGTATGGTAGATGCATGTCTGTATTTACTTATCTCTATGTTGCGCTGACTTGTATTTATGTTTTCTTCTTCTTTCTTTGCAGGCTCGTTCTGGGCATGCTCAGTCCTCATTTTTCTCCAGCAGCCGGCGAGGGAGGTTCCTGTGTCTGCAGCTCCTGGGGTGAAGTCCCAGACGGCCTTCTGTTGCTCTGCTTTGTTTCCGGAGGGCCTCTGGTGACTGAAGAATGCCTGGGGTGCTGCTCTGCTCGTTGGGGAGTCTTCTCTGAGGTCATCAGTAAGTGGAGCTTGAGGCAGGCCGCCATTGCCAATGGAGCCGGGTTGTTCAGGGAGTTGCTCTTCGGTAGGTAAGTATGATTGCCAGCTTGTCTTTCTTCGGGTGGCTAGGCCTTTCTTTAGACAGTCTATTTCTTTTTGGCTTTTGGTAGATGGTAGTTTAGAATTTTCTATTTCATTTTCTGGTTGTTTGTTTGGTATTGTTAGTTTAGTCCCGAGTGCTGCAGTCAGCACCTGTATAGCATTGTCTATTTCTACTTCAGTAGGTTGAGCTTTGTTTTGTTTAAGTAATTGTTTTTTATTTGTTTTTGGACTCGGGTAGACATCTTCTTGGTAGGTTTTGTTTTTTATTTCGTAGTTTGAGGTTTGGAATTCTTTTAGTAATTGGTCAGGCATTTTAGAGGTATTAGGTGAGTAAGATGGCTGCCATGAAAAAGGCGGGAAGCTGTCGCCATCTTCGGTGTCATTTTTGAAGTCAGGGGTTGAGTTTCTTACCTTGCAGTTTTCTTGTTTGTTATTTTCGTTTATCATGCTGCGGATTTTCACAAGCAGATTTGATTCAACTGTAGTTGTTTCTATTAATTCTAGTATTTTTCTTTTTACCTCATCTTCTTTGTTTGGTGTTGAGAAAGTTTGTTCTGCTCCAGCTAGTGGTTGTTTGTTTTGTGTTAGCAGTTCATTTTCTTGTAATTGCGTTTGTTTCTTAATATTTTCATGTGGTGTATATTTGTCAGGAGTTAGTTGAGCTGCCATTCTTTTCGTTATGTATCTGGTGGCAGGTCTTCTTTTGTCGTTATGTGAGTCTTGCATCTTTATGTTCGGTTGGGCCTACCAAACCATCCTCTTGCTACCAATTTGTTACTAGTTGGTTATCTTGGTTAGGCCCAATATAAGAGACTGTAGACTTTCTTGTAATAATAATATTTATTTTCTTCCTCAGGAACACATTTAGACAGCTATCAATCTGAGAAGAGCGAAAGCTTATATACAGAGGAGGCGGGGCTAATGGTAAGTAGTAACCAATGGTAAGGAACACAGTGACATCACACAATGACATATGCACAAGCACACATATTTACAGATAGTAGGTTAGGTATTTTCAACTGTAACATTCATAACTAGTTACATACATAATATCTTTCCTTTCCCTTACTTCCTCCTCAGAATACTGACCCTTAGCATATTATTCTTATAACTCCCATTTTTACGATAATCTGCCCTTTTTCTCCTCCCCTAAACTTATAGTATATTATTACAATTTAACATTTAATCTTTTATATATATTAATAATATAACATTTTAAGGCGGCCTTCTCCCTACATCCAAATTTAACATTTATTCAGTTCTATCCAATTCCTCCACTCCCCAAACTAACCTATTTCAACCCTTCAATTCCTGCAAGATCATGCAATACAATTCTAAATATAATCCACTGCCCACTATGCTAAAATATACACATATCTATATATGCATTCCATTTTATAAAAAAAAAAAAAGACAATAACTTTAAATTTATAATCCATATACTATCTTCTTTGGTGTCTTTCCACTGGATTGTTAATTCCATCACCCATAATAGGGTAAAGTAACATGCTGGTGCAACAGTTTGTTCAAAGTCTTCAATCATCTTCTTCCCCCATCAGTAGTAGATATCCTCGCATCTATATAAAAGTAAAAACAACCACCCGAGTGACATTATAATTATATCCATATGGTTATAGTTGTGGTATTCATCAGGATTGTTAATTCCCATCATCCTAATGAGTAACATCCAGATCTTCTGCATGCCCCGGCGTAACTCTCCTGCCTTGTAACTCAAAATAATTATAATATATTTACCAATAAAAAAAAAAAAATCCAGAGTAGATGATTCAAATCCAACAAGGTGAGGCTCTTTTCACATCCCAAAATCACGGCATTGCAGAGATCTGCCACAATCCTCAGGATAGTATTAAACAATTGTTCGCCTCCACTATCTTTTCAAATATTCATTCATTTTTTTAAGTCCCTGGCTTCACTGTTGCATGGTTTAGAAACTGCTGTTTCTATGAGATCTATTTCTTTTCTTTTTCTTTTGCGGGTTGAATTTCCATCCTCGTTTCTTGCCTACCAATTGTGTGTCGGCTGGTCGATTTTCATTCTGCTTTATGGGTTGTTCTTGTTGGGTTAGTTTTATCATCTCATCTTTCTTCTCCGTCACTTGTATGTCAACTGATTGATTTGCGCACTTGTCTGTGACTTGATGGTTCATCAGCTTGGTGTCGGATGACACTACTCTCTTATTTATAGACAGACCAGCTGGGGTATCCAGGGAATCCAAAGACAATTTATCTGCCACAGTCTCTGTAATTTGATATTTTCCTTTTGTTTCCAACTCCTTTTGCTTATCCTGTATTATGCCTAAAGGTGTTAAATTCATTTTTAAAATTTTTTGATAAAAATCTTCCGCTTTTTCAACAGTGTTCAATTGATATCTTACTCCTTGATATCTCAATATTAAACCAACTGGCGTGTCCCACCTGAATAGGATATTTCTTTTTTTTAACTCAGTCACTAGAAAGCCAAATTTCTTCCTCTCCATTAGCATTTTAGTCGGGAGCTCCTTAAAAATCCAAATCTTTCTTCCATGAAATTGCAAAGTAGAATTAAAAGAGTTCTGCACAATATTATTCCTAATTTCTTTATCTGTAAAATAGATCACCACATCTCTAGGCAATTGCCTTTGCTTTGCCAACCAGGAGTTAATTCTGTAAATTCTATCAATCCTGCAAAACACTTCATCAGGTTGAACCTTTAAAATCCCAGCCAGAATTTCAGAAGATATTTTCCTTAAGTCATCTCTATTATTTTCCTGCAGGCCTCTCAGTCTAATTGCGTATTCTGTAAAATTATATTGAATCATTAAAACTTCTCTTTCAATCCTCTGTTGCACATTTTCTCCATTACCAGTCTTTTGGTCAACCTCCATTTTAGATTTGTCTTCTGGACTATTATCCTGAATGTTTACCAAATCCTTTTTAATTTTTTGAATCTTGTCATCCAAATTCTCCTCCGTTTCCTTCATTTTAGACTCTAATAATTTAGTCTTTGCGTCCACCCGAATCAGAAAATCTGATAAACCATTAGCTGATTTTAAAATCTTTTGATTCAAAAAGTCAAACTTTGATTTCACCAATTCACCAATTTCTTTAATTTCCTGCTTAAATTTTTCAAGTTGCTGGTTCACAATCTCATCCCTTCTTACAATCTCTTCAAGGAGAAATTCTATTATATTAAAATCAGGTTTCTGACACTGGAGAGTTACAATTTGTTGGTGCAGTTTCTTAATGGGGGAAGTCCCCCCCCCCCCGTTTGTCCAGCTGTGTAAGTCCCGATGCCATTTCCCACACAGACAAGATTTAGCAAAAAAGAGAGAAAAAATAGAAAACGGAAGGACTTTCCCTTAAAAAAAAAACAAAACTTCTTTTCAATCAACAGCAAGAGAAGACACAGGAGCGAGGTTTTATCTACAAATGTAGCCAGTGATATTTATTCCGCTACATTGTAGTAATAAGAAACGGAAGGACTTTCCCTTTCAGCCCTTCTCCAGCCACGGCAGACGCCATTTTAAAAGGCTCTTTTTCCCCCTTTCCTCTCCTCTTTTCTCTTAAATAGTTTTTTAAAGGGTAAAATACTTGCGATTCAGTATTAAGGGTCCAGCTCGCCTTTTCTTTGATTATTCTGTTAAATTCGCAGGCTTGCTCTTGACGCCTGGCTCTGCATAAGCAGAGGTCTCCCAAAGCCCGGAGCAGCGGCAGGGGATATGGGGCTTCTCATCCGCTCCGTCCCAAAAGTAAAACAAAAAACTTTTGGGACTCTGCAGAGAGTTCTACCCACCCCTGCCGGCTCTATCTCCGTTTCCTCTTGGAAACGGAGTTTTTTCGAGCCGCCATTCCGCTGTGAAGGCGGCTCTGACAGGCAATGGAAGCTGACGATCCCAAAGGAACGTCTGGCGGCGGCCAGCAGCAAACCGGAAGTCCGCTCAGGTGCATTCTTGATCGCTTACACCCCAATTACTCCTCTGATAATTACAAGGGGGAAGGGGGAGGATTAAGACAATTCCAAATCAGAATACCGGTATTCGCCAAAAACTATACCAACGGGCCACTGTGGGTTGAGGGAACTATCATAGGAATCACCAGTCCAAAATCATACACGGTAGATGTAGGGTATGGTAAAATTTGGAGAAGACACATAGACCAATTGTGTAGATGTTTACAGCACGAAAACCCCAACACGGTAAATCCTAACTTCCAAAGTTTTCCTGAAACAGCTACGTCAAGCCCGAGTAAGCCGGAATACTTATCTGGCAAGCCAGAGTTCCAGCACCGCCCCAGCGAGTCAACACTCCCAGCCGGGGATAACCACGCCTTGGAGAAATCCAGGTGGTTCCATTGGCGGAGCCAGGAGAGACGGGAGGTCCCTCTGACCGGCTCGATGCCTCTCCAGCAACTGAACTGCGCAGGTCAACCAGAGTAAAGACACGCCCTGGTCACCTGCGTGATTTTGTATGTAAATATGTAAATAGATAGAATAAGTGCCTTCTGGGAGTGGAGGGGTGTTATTATGTATCTATTTTGTGCGGGAAATTCAAATGCTCTCTGAATGGTGATTGGTTGCCCCTGGAAAGTATATAAAGAGGGCTGTTGCCTGTGTTCCTTTGCTGAAGTCTCACCCTTAAATTAAAGAGCTGTTGTCGCTAGCCTGCTTGTGCCTCTCGTTATTCCCGCGCTACAACATGATGGTTAATTGTAACTGGGTTCTGATTGTGTAATGCTGGAAGAAAGAAGACTTGCTTATTATTGAAGAACGGATGAGAAAGAAGTTGGATTGACTACTTTTAAATAATAATTGGTTTAAATAGTTATATTTAGATATGAACAAGGGGAGTTAAAGATTTTTTTTTCTTTCATATATATATATATATATATATGTTTGTTAGATGCTATATCCTATATTTGCTCTGGGAAGTGGGGGGGAGGGCTGGGGTAGGAGTGGGGAGGAGGGAAGGGAAAACGTGTAAAGAATCTGGAGAGGTTTTTGGAGTTTACGTAATTGTTTCTTTTTAAAGAGGTTGTTAATTTGCAAATGTGATTGTACAATTCATATATGGAAAGATGGCAAACGGTTTATGTTTTTCTTGTAAAAATGTTTTTTGTCTTGTAAAACTTTTTAATAAAAAAAAAAGGAAGTTTCATTTCTATAACCATCTCACATGGTTTTCAGGACTTAGTGAGGCAAGGGACTAGATGACCTACAAGTCCCTTCCAACTCTGTTAATCTGTTAAAAGGGGAAATTTATATAATCTGATGGCAGCAGAGGCCAAATATTTCCCAAATCTGTGGGTGTTAACAGAAGCTAGGCAGTTTCTGATCCTTTAATTGGTCATTGTATCTACTGGTGGGTTATTTATTTAACCCAAAAGCTCCAACTTTGCAGAGAAAGCAAAATTAATAGATTAAGTGGAAACCTGCATGGTAAAGTTTAACTTTAATTAAATGGGGCCAACTGCTAATTTCTACAGTAAGGGACTTCTTTGAGAGCAGCCCATGTGCCTTCCAGTTACAGGAAATTAGTTCCTGCTCACTCCTTAGCTAAGAGATGGCTAGCTTCCTCTCCGATCTGGTGAGTACTGGGCTACCTATCATTTACCACCACCACCCCATACCCAGACACATCCAGAGAGGAAAAGCTCTGGGTGCCGAAACTCAATGGGAGTCTCCTTGCTCCCAGCTATAGCTCCTTGCTATTCAGTTGATAGCCCGCCTTTCCTTTAGGATTTGTGAAGGGAATTACCAGTGACACTGGTAATTCCAGAGTGAGTGAGAGAGGGAGAGAGGCATTCTCTCCCCAAACACCTACCACTTTTTGGAAGCTCTGCCCCAATTTCCAGGGAAGGGGGAGTGCTGTAAAAGAAGCACAGGAGAGGATGCTGAGCGCCAGCTGGAGCTGGGGAGAAGGCTTGGGATGGGAGTAGTCTAAAAGATAAGAGGTGGGATTCAGTGATAGGGTTCCTCATTGCGCTGGAACATTATGGCATTTTGTGTTCCGAGTACACATGTCTGTCAAGAGGTGAATCCCAGTTAAATTCAAAATTCAACATTAAATTCAAGTAGAGTGACTGTGAGGCTGCCCCATAAGCAGAAGGTGAGTGGACATATTCTCGGTCTCTAGGTGATGCAGTATCTCTGCTTTTTATCATGCATGATCATTTAATACTGTGCTAATGGCATGGCCTGAGTTCTCCCTCCTGTCCTGGATTGCCAGTAGTCTAAAAGTAGTCTAAAAGACAAGAGGTGGGATTCTTCCTTGGAGAGGGCCACTTCTGCCAGGTCCCTTGGGGTAATGCCAGAGTTGAGCCTTCTTTTGGCTTCAGCTGCAAAAAAACTCTTCACCTACTGCCAGAAGCTTTTAGATATACCCAGAGTAGTCTTCGACAGGCTGTTTTACGTAGTTTTCAACTTGTCTTTAATTAGCTGGCCTGTTTTAAAGATAAAGGCACAATAGCAAGTTTATTTAAAGATGGACTTGCTATCTCAGTAAGGTTGCCAGGAGGTGAAGGGCCTGAACTCTGGGGCCAGAGATTGGAGCAGAAGTAGCTTGCCCGGGGGGGTGGGGGGGCGGCAGTGAGAGAGGGTGAGTCATTGCCCCCCCCCCCGACCTCAAGGCAAAGGTGCCACAGGCTGCCTGAAAAGCACGGACAGGGAAGAAAGGGCAGCCTGCCTCGAGTGCCTCTCCTGACTAACTCCAGGGCATCCTTCTGTAGCTTCATGTTCAGATCCAGCTTGAAAATGAATTGTGAAAACAAAAACATTTTATGGGAAGGACAGGTCCATGTTAGATGGGAGGAGGAGCGGGGGCAGCGGCACTTGAACCGGCTTAGTACTTTTTCTCTAAAATGTTCTACATCGAAGTCAGAATATAAAGTCAGAAACAGCAACAACTGGTATGTTCTTTCTTTTTTATCATTCAGCAGTCATTAAGAAGGAAGACTTGGCCATTAGATAATTCCTGATTTGACGGCTATACCAAAGACATCAAGAAATGGCGCAATGGGATGGGGAGGTGGGCTGGGAGAAGCCATCAGCAGGGAGGGAAGGGGGCAGGGGGAGGAATTGTGCTGGTGGGTTCCAGAATAGAAGGATGCCCAAATCAATCTTCTCCTTCAGAGCCCCATTTCAAGCCCAAGATACAGGCCAAATCCAAAGAGTTGGTCCGGAGAAAGTCTCTCCAACTCTGAACATCTGCTGGAACCCAAAAGCTTATCCAAGGAGACAATAAATAACTAGTTTTGCTAAGAAATTCTGTGTGCTTGTACCCTTGCTTTCGTGCATTTTCTTTTCTCAATAAACTCCCTTTTCATATTTAAACTTTATTAGTTTAATGCAGAGTTTCCATTAAAACATCCCTTATGTGCAGAATTAGAGTTACCTAGGTACTCATTAATCAGAGTCTGATAGCATCCTCTCAGACTAACATGTTTGATTAAAAGGCAAGCAACACAATATCATTAATAGGAGAAGGACAAGCACACCTCCTTGTTTCACCCCTTTAGAGATATTGAAGTTATCTGTCAGGTATACCATGCAAGACTGGTGGCCCACAGGATGGATGCGTCATGTGCAGGCCATACACCCCCAAGCTCCGCGAAGGGAAAAAAACACTGTGATACATCATGTGATGGCAATGTGACACGGCGAGTTTGACACTCATGCCTAGAGTAAATCTAATCTGAATTTGATTATTTGTATATAATGCCATGATTAAATCAATTACTTTTTTTCAAATTCAACCATCTAAGTTAATCTACAGCTTGTTTCTATTGGTAGGCTCAAAAGCTGCATGAATTAGTCACAAAGGAAATAATTTTCTATTGTCATGCTATTTATGAAATGATCCAATATAAAACCATGGTCAACTGTGGAGAATCCCTGCCTGTGACTCTGCAAACACATTGTTATCAATGAGCCAAACCTTTAATTTATTGACTAGATGTTTTGCATAAATATTGCCCCTGACATTAATCAGGCTAATTGGTTTATATTTTTTTGCATATTGAGAACACTATACCTGTGTTGCAGCCCTGGAGAAGTTGACCAGAGGAGTTACAAGTTTAACCAAAATAGACTTTCACCAAACAGTATGTCTCTTTAAAAAACTGACTCTCTGATCTTGGCTTTGTCTTTAGACACAGATCCAAGAGGTGATAATATCACTGGAGATGATTCTCTTCTGGGGGCAAGGGGGACTTGCCTGAGGACAAAGCCAGGATAGGGACTTGACAGGGGACCAGGGTGTTACATCACTAAGATGTACATTCATTGGAGAATTAGCAGGAATGGGATAGGAAGCAAACTAACTAGTATAAAAATTCTCCCATTTCTTCTTTAGAAAGCTCTAGTTTTCACTCCAACTGATGTTTACCACTTCTCTCCTTTCTTCCTAAGGAGTTCTGTGACAACCCATGAGGAGTAACTTCTTTGGTTTACCTTGCCAAATTCCTAGCCATACAATGTGCTGTTCTACATTCTAGGCAGTAATCCAGCCGTATGGATGCCCTTCCCCTCTCTCAAGTTGTGTGCACGGGTGTGAGAGAGGGAGGGGGTGACTTTGAGGATACAGCTTTGGTAGGAAACGGGTATCCAATGCTAGAAGCCTTAACTTCTTTTCTCTTTCCAGATTCAATACCGGGGACTATTTCAAATGATCCTCGTGCTGGGAATCGGGGGCAGTTTCCCTTATGGGTTTCACATTTCTGTAATAAACTATCCCTCCCTGGTAAGTGATAGTACCCCTTCTTTTCTATGGGCATTTCCTTCAGTTCAAACTTTGAACTGAAGGAAATGCAGTTGATGCTTTAGCCAGGGGCAGAGAAGGTTCACCATCTTGGAGTTCCAGGACCTGTGGTGCCCAGTGTGGTGGGGTGGCTGGGACATTCTGCTGGGATGGCTAATAGGTAAACTCATGGGGAAAAGTGAAAAAAATCATTGTAAAATGAATGAATTTTCTTTATCCACAGCATATTAAAAAATTCATTAATGAGACCTGGCTGGAACGACATGGCTCACCACTGCCTCAAGAGAATGTTATCTTGTTATGGTCCTTCATAGTATCCAGTTACGGGATTGGAGGTCTCGTAGGGAGTGTCTGTTGTGGATACCTCACCACAAAATATAGAAAGTAACTTCTTCACTAGTTAGATCTGTCTATAGTATGGCCCTTATTTGTTATCTCCAAGTATCAAATGTTCAAAATGTTTGAAACTCTATAATGATTGTAGCCCTTTGGCACCCTGTTCAGGGTGTTCACATGGTACCGTCAAACTAAAAGTCAAGATGATGGACACAATGCTGCCCTCCATTGTGCTTTGCTGAGAAACCCCTGGAAATGCATCTCCCTCACTGCCTCCTCTTCTGTTGCAGAAAGAAGTGTCAGATGTTCACCAACCTGATCATGCTGACTGCTGCCCTGTTCATGGGTTTCAGCAAGATGGCCAAATCTTTTGAGATGATCCTCCTTGGACGCCTCCTATATGGGATTGGCATTGGTAGCTATATGGGATTGGCATTGGTAGCTATATGGGATTGGCACTGGTAGCTGTTGGCTGTCTTATAACTGTGAGCAAGTCTATTGACTCAGCACGGGCAAAGTTCTGCTGTGATCAAATGTTCTAGAGGAGAGGCTGATTCAAGAGTGGTTAACTCAGAGCCCTCCTTGGCACAGGCCTCTCCCTCTCTCTTTCTCCCCTTCATATTCGCCTAGTGTCATTGTAATCCTTCTCACTCAGCTACCCATAACTCAGTAATGCCTCTCTGCAATATAAGATGGTTTTAATGACATGACATCTTAGATGACATGCCGGCCAATTTTTCAATACTCCTCTTTGTAACCCTTTTCCTTTCTGAAGGATTTTCTTTCAATATACATCCTCAATATGTGGGAGAGATTTCGCCAAAGAAGTTGCGGGGATTTACAAATGCAACAGTCGCTGTTTTTCTGACATTAGGCAAAGTTGCAGGACAAATCATTGGTCTTGGGTAAGTCCCTTTCCAAAACACACTCAGTGAAAGTCATTTAAATCACCAGATGTCTGAAGTGAACACTTAATTTAAGCTTTAATTTAAAAAAAAATTTCATTTCAGTTGAAACTGGAGCATTTGGCTTTGAACCTGAAGTTGTGAAAATATTATGATATGAATATTAATTTGATAATTGCTGTGCAATAGAAATCTGATCAACCATCTTTTTTCCTCTAAAAATAAATAATACACATACAGATGAGGCAAAAATATTTTGAATGTTATAATAAACTCAGGAACATAAATTGTAGAATCTCAAGTTTCCCATTTTCTTGGATGCAATTTCATTCCACAGAATTTCAAATAGGCTAAACAATGTGATCTTGTATTGCATACAATAAGAATGATTTTCCAGTGGAAAGGAAAACCTCAAATCTTATTCCCATCTTTTAAAATAGAATAGAATTCTTTATTGGCCAAGTATGACTGGACATACAAGGAATTTGTCTTGGTGCATACACTCTCAGTGTACATAAAAGAAAAGATACGTTTGTCAAGAATCTTAACATTACCATTAACAACACTTAATGATAGTCATAGGAAACAAATAAGCAATCAAATCATATTAAGAAAGTCAATATAAATCGTAAGGATACCAGCAACCAGTACAATCATGAAGTCATAAGAGGGAGGAGATAGGTGATAGGAATGATAAGAAGATTAATAGTAATGCAGACTTAATAACTAGTTTTGACAGTGTTGAGGGAATTATTTGTTCAGCAGAGCGATGGCATTTGGAAAAAATTATTCTTGTGTTTAGTTGTTCTGGTGTGCAGTGCTCTATAGTGGTGTTTTGGGGGTAGGAGTTGAAACAGTTTATGTCCAGGATGCGAGGGGTCTGTAAATATTTTCACAGCCCTTTTTTTGACTTGTGCAGTATACAGGTCCTCAATGGAAGGCAGGTTGGTAGCAATTGTTTTTTCTGCAGTTCTAATTATCCTCTAAACTCTCTGTCTGTCTTGTTTAAGGTGACCAGACGTCCCGCTTTTGGCGGGACAGTCCCGCTTTTGAGCAATTTGTCCCGCGTCCCGCGGCGTTTTAAAAAAGTCCCGATTTTTCATTCTGCCTCCTGAATCCCTGCTGATGGCTAGAGGGGAAAAAAACTCTTTAAACTCTTGCCGCGGGGCTTCAAAGGGCCGACCTACAGCTGATCAGTGTTTTAAAAAAAATGAATAGACCCATGCCTGCAAAAATAGAAAAAACAGCCCCTGTTAACAGCTTCCGCTAGGTTAATTAGCTGCAAAAAGCTGCAAAAAGTTCCTGGAGCAGATTCCACCCCCCCCCCCCCCCCAGCTATACTGAAAACAAAGGCGAAAGCGAAACTAAACCTACAACATGACAAAATGAGGCAGAGAGAGATTTCTTTCTTTTTCTTTTTCTTTTTCCTCACCAAAAAAGGTAGGTACAAAACTGCAAACAATGGGAAATTTTGGGCAAAAGAGGAGAGTTCAAGATTTTAAAACACAAAAGAAAAAAAGCTCTATTTAACTAGGGAATTGTAATAATTGAGATACTATTAATAATTGTATATTGTGTTGAAAGCAGAAATGGTTAAGTTGTGGTTTGGAGGAATATATGGGGGAAATTATTTGGTTTATTATTATTGGTAAATATAATTAATTAATTTGTAAGAAATTGGATTGCATGGAAATAATTGGAATATTCATGTTCATATTGATTAATATACAAAAAAGATAGTTATATAACTAATTGATTTATATTAAAATGTTGAATTTATATTAAACAACTGTAATATTACATAATTAACCAATGTGAGGATGGATATAAAAATAGATGACAATGGGAAGGGGTCTAATATAGAATAGAAGGGAAAAATTGAATTTGATTAAGATTAGAGATGAGGATGAAGGGTAATATTGTTTTTTTAAAAAAATAGATGAGGAATAAATATGGCAAAAAGGAAATATAGAAATTGTAAATTTAATTGAAATGTTTAAATTTGTGAACCAGCCAAATATTCTGTTCAAAGAAAATACATTGCATGTTTGTATGTGTGTTTCTAATTATTGCTATTTATTCATATTTGTTCTCTTTTATTCTTTAAAGTTTAACAATTCATTCTTAATCTTAATATCTTTATATTTGCTTGGGGTTGGCTTTCTTCTCTTTCATCTTTTTTATTGTACAGCAATCTTTCTCCTCAAACCTACCACCACTCTCTTTTCTTTCCTTCTTACTTTCTCTTCCCCCCACCCTCTTTTTCTCCTCCCTACTTCCTCTTCCTTTCTCCTTCTCCTCCTCTCTTCCTTCCTCTCTTACCCTCACTCCTACTCTAATTTCCATTCCTTCATCCCTCTCTATTGCTGTATCCTTTAATGCATATGGACTACTCAGAGGGCTGAAAAAGTTATTTTTGACTGGTCCTCACACTTTTGACCAGTCCTCGAATTTACGACTGTCCTCACATTTTACATTTTTGCCCTATCTTGTCATCATGGTGAAGAGAAGCAGTTGTGAAATGAGTGACATGGTTGTTAAGAATGCTGCATGGGCATAAATATGAGGATGGTCATAAGTGTGAGGACCAGTCAAAAGTGCGAGGACCTGTCAGAAATGACTTTTTTCAGCCCTCTGGTTAGTCCTTTTGTGCATATGGACTACTCAGAGGGCTGAAAAAGTTATTTTTGACTGGTCCTCACACTTTTGACCAGTCCTCGAACTTACGACTGTCCTCACATTTTACGTTTTTGCCCTATCTTGTCACCATGGTGAAGAGAAGCAGTTGTGAAATGAGTGACATGGTTGTTAAGAATACTGGACGGGCATAAATGTGAGGATGGTCATAAGTGTGAGGACCAGTCAAAAGTGTGAGGACCTGTCAGAAATGACTTTTCAGCCCTCTGAGTAGTCCCTATACACATAGCCATGGCCACCCGGTCACATGACCAGCTAGCCACGCCCACCCAGTCACATGGCCTCCAAGCCACGCCCACACAATAAGTCACGCCCACAATGGTGTCCTTCTTACCAATGTTAAAATCTGTTCACCTTACTCTATACGCATAGCCATGGCCACCCGGTCACATGACCAGCTAGCCACACCCACCCAGACACATGACCAGCTAGCCACGCCCACCCAGTCACATGACCAGCTAGCCACACCCACAAAATAAGCCACGCCCACAATGTCCCTCTTTACCAATGTTAAAATCTGGTCACCTTAGTCTTGTTGGGTTGCAGAACCAAACCAGACAGTTATAGAGGTGCAGATGACAGACTCAATAATTCCTCTGTAGAGGAATTATTAAATTCCAGCAGCTCCTTGGGCAGTTTGAGCTTTCCGAGTTGGCGCAGAAAGAACATTCTTTTTATATATATAAAAGTTTTTTATTTTGTAAACAAACATACAATAATCAATCATTCAGGGTATCATCTGAGTACATCTTTTGTGTCTTCTTCCTACTCCTCCACTATTTATCATATCTTAATATTATCATTTCATTTATTACAACATTTCTCCCACATTTCTTGCTTTTCTATTAATACATTTATCTATTTCAGAAAGAACATTCTTTGTTGTGCTTTTTTGATGACGTTTTTGATGTTAGGTGTCCATTTTAGATCTTTAGAACCTAGAAATTTGAAGGTCTCTACTGTTGATACTGTGTTGTCTAGTATTGTAAGAGGTGGTAGTGTGGGAGGGTTTCTCCTAAAGTCCACTACCATCTCTACGGTTTTGAGTGTCTTCAGTTCCAGATTGTTCTGGTCTCACGAGGCTAGTTGTTCAACCTCCCATCTGTATGTGGATTCATCATTGTCTCGAATGAGACCGATCACTGTTGTGTAATCTGCGAACTTCAGTAGTTTAACAGATGAGATTCAGTCACTGGTATTGTTGTGACTCCGACTCCCGAGCCTGTCCTCACGGAGGAAGATGACTCTGAAAGTGATGGGGAGGAACTGACAAGGCCTCCCTCTCCAGGACCCTCCTTTCTGGCAACGCCTCAAGTTCCAGCTGAAGGCCAGGAGGAAGGCATGTCAGAGCACCCACTAATAGGGAGTGATGAAGATCAATCTTGGATTGATCCCAGGCAGCATCGGAGGGAGAGACGTGCGCAGCAAAGGAAGAGGTGTGTGTTCTGTCCTCGTCTCACACATGTACACAAGCAGATAGTCAGGGGTTAAATAAAACTGGCAGACAACAAATTCTTTTGATAAGAGGCTTGGCAGCAACTCAGTAGCTGCTTGCCAAGAACTTTACTCATAGAGGGAGGGGGTGTTCCTCCGACAGATAAACCCAAACAAGATACACACAGTTCAAGAATTGTCAAGTGCAGTCCGTATTAAATCCAAGGCAGATAACGTTGTTTCAAAGATACAATGTGACTCGCTAGTAGTTTGTTTTGTCCGTCACAGAGTCTGAATGGCCACCTCACCCCTTTTATGCCTGTGGGGTGTGGTCCAGTGACTCAGCTTAATCTCTGGCATGCCTCCTTTTCTGCTGCGTGCACCTGTCTCTTCGACGCTGGCGTGGATCCAGCCAAGACTTATCTCCGTCACTGTCCGACTGTGAGGAGATACCTGGCTCCTGGCCAATCTCTTCTCCTACGGGAGACACCTGAGGCATTGCCAGAGAGGAGGGTCCTGGAGAGGGAGGCCTGGCCAACTCCTCTCCTTCATGTTCGGAGCCTTCTCCCTCCGATAAGTCGGCCTCGGGGGTCGGAGTCACAACAGTGTGGAAGGGCCAGAGATTGCTGAGTCTCTGAGCTATGCTCCACAGGGGATAAAAGTGGGTGGGGTTGCTCTGCAGGCTCTGTGATGGACAAAAACTGCATATCGTGAGCTTCGGATGGGATATCTTTCGGAATTAAGGCTTGGACTTTGTGAATGATTTCTGACTACTCTTTTGTGCCTTGTGAATTCTTGGTTGCCCCAGCAACGGACTACAAATACGCTGACTCCTGTTTCTAGAGGTGATAAGAAACTTGGCAGGCATTTGGAAAGTAGATGCCAGCACTTTTATCTGCCAAAGGATTCAGGTCGGCTTGTAAAAATAAATTACTGGTAGACGTCTTTTGCTCGTGTGTCTGCCTATGTGAGGTGGGGGACAGAACAGGTATATAGAGAGAAGTGGAGAGAGCACACAGCCTGTGCAGGTATCTAATATGATTCTGCTTAGCTTCACCTGCTGCTTCCTGTTTGTTAGGAAGCTTATGATCTACTTACAAGTGTGTTCAGGTACCGCTAGCTGGTTTAGCTTAGTTAGAAGAATGCCTGGAATGATGGTATTGAATGCTGAACTAAAGTCTACAAAGAGGACCCTTGCGTAGATCTTTGGAGATTCAAGATGTTGTAGGATGTAGTGCAGAGCCATATTAATAGCATCATCTGTTGATCTATTTGCTCGGTATGCAAATTGCAGGAGGTCTAACTGCGGATCCATGATGGTTTTCAAGTGGGACAGCACTAGCCTTTCAAAGGTTTTCATAACTACAGATGTTAGAGCAACTGGTCTGTAGTTGTTCAGTTCGTTGATGGTGGGCTTCTTTGGCACTGAGATGATAGTAGACCGTTTGAAGCAAGAAGGAACATAGCACATCTCTAGCGATTTATTAAAGATACAGGTGAAGATGGGGGCCAATTAGTCAGCACAGACTTTTAAGCAAGAAGGAGTTATCTTGTCTGGGCCTGGAGTTTTTCCTGGCTTTTGTCTGTGAAATAGGTCTTGTACTTCCTTTTCTGTGTGATCACTAGGGGTTAGGAACCCAATGGGATGGGGTCAGTTGTAGGAAGTTTGGCTGTTGTTGGTGTGACTGAGATGGGGGTTGTGGAGATAAGTGGCTTAGTTTCCTTTCAACCCTGCAGTAAAACACGTTCAGGTCATCTGTCAGTTGTTGATTTCCTTCATCCTGGGAAGGAGGTTTGCCATAACCGGTGATACTTTTAAGAGTTTTCCACATGTTTGCTGGTTCATTTGTTGAGAACTGATTCTTTAGCTTTTCAGAGTAGCTTCTTTTTACTACTCTGATCTCCTTTTTGATTTCCCTTGTTAATACATTTCTGGCCTGATTGTACAGCATTTTATCACCTTCTCTGTAGGCTTCCTCTTTGGAATGACGTAGCTGCTTAAGTTTACCTGTGAACCAAGGTTTGTTGTTACTGTATATTCGCAAGTTCCTGGTTGGTATATGTAAATAGCACAATAAAAATATTACCTTCACTTTGACTGATAATTAGACAGATTATTTGCTATTTAAACAAATCTGGATTATCTATTTCAGTTTAAATTTAAATTTTAAATGCTATTCAGTCCTTGGAGGAGGGATTTTCTTCCATGTTTGCTTGGTGAAGAAGGGGAGAAGATTGCAAAATTTCCCCACATCTTATCCATGCTGGGTGGTGCCATGGCTCAGTGGTTAAGACATTGGGCTTGTCAGCTGGAAAGCCAGCAGCCCAGATATGAGACCCAAGCTCCATATGGTAGGATGAGTAGATAAATAGTGGGAAGATGACAATGCTCCGTGACATCATGTTGGCCACATGACCATGGAAATGACAGTGCTGGTTCAATGCTTAGTGCATTGTAAGCCACCCTGAGTCTCCGGAGAAAGGCGGCATATAAATCAAATTAATTTTTTAAAAAAATGGCGTTGAAATGGAGATGAGAACCATCCATTGTAGTCATCAATGATTAGCAAAGTAAAATCTGCAAGAGGACTCCATTATCCCTACTGAGTGACCTTGACTCTGCAGAGACTCACAAAGTGTGATGAATACTGTAGTGAGCAAATAAAGTCTGGTGGAGAAATGCCAAAGCCGCCTCTCTGCTGGTGCAGTACAAATTACGTTCTTCCTTTTTCCGCAGGGAAATTTTGGGCTCAGAGTCTTTGTGGCCACTGCTGTTGGCTTTTAGTGGGCTCACAGCCACAATCCAATTGGTGACACTCCCATGCTTTCCTGACTCCCCACCATACCTTCTGATACAGAAAGGCAATGAAGAGGCCTTCCTGAAAGGTAGGAGAATCCTCCTTCTCCAGCCAAAAGGGGAACAGGACTGGAATATGCTGTAACACTTGAAAGCTTGTCAGGTCCAGCAGTCCTCTGCCTTGGAGACAAGCAGGATCGTTAACGCAGCTGGGGAGAGAGGGGGGGGATCTTCTCTTACAAAGAGAGGAAGTGGGAAGGGAACATCAAACTCTCCTGCCTGGTACCTGGGAGAGCAGCCACCAAGGAAACCTGAGAGAATTATGCTTTTCCATCACCATGCCAATGCTCCAGAACTGAAAATTAGTTAAAAAGTGATGGAATTAAAATGCCAGTTGAAAATAAATTAAGTTTCACCACAGAAACTTAATGGGTCACTCCAACAATCAAATAGCATTAGACACTTCGAGGTCAATACAGTATAACTAAGGAATATATAGAAAGCATAAGGAAAGTCCTGAAATCCATGCTTAATGGTGGAAATACTATTAAAACCATCAACACTTGAATTAGCCCACTTTTTCAATCATTATATCCTAAACACAAAGTGAACTAGAAGCACTAGATCAAAAGCTTGGCAAATTGGCCATCAACCATGCACTAGAGTCATGTGATAACCTTGATAGATACAGAATAGAATATATAATAACAGAGTTGGAAGAGACTTTGGAGATCTTCTAGTCCAACCCTATACTGTTCTGGACAAATGGCTGGACAAATCTCTTCTTCAAAACCTCCGGTGATAGAGCACCCACAACTTCTGGAGGGAAGCTGGTTAATTGTTCTGACTGTCAGGAAAGTTCTAGGCTGGATCTCTTCTTGATAAATTTCTATCCACTACTTCATGTCCTGCCTCTCAGGTGCTTTGGAGAATAGGTTGGCTCCCTCTTCGTTGTATCCCATGGTGAAGGGTACACTAAAGGTAGCCAAAATATATGAAATGACCTAATAAAGGAAGTATTGAAAAGCAATGAAACCAAGGGAGTAGGTAAGAACAAGCAGCTGATGACAAATCTAGCACTTGTGCTTATTGGACAATCCCATGATTACAAAGGCTGCATTGGTCCAGCCGTCCCTGGATCCGGCAATATTGGCCAACTACCGTCCTGTCTCCAACCTTCGCTTTATGGCGAAGGTTGTTGAGAGTGTGGTCGTGCGACAGTTCCCACAATTCCTGGAGGAAACATCTTATCTAGATCCGTTCCAGTCGGGTTTCAGGTCTAGGCACAGCACGGAAACGGCATTGGTCGCATTGGTTGATGATCTCTGAAGGGCTCGGGACAGGGGTTGCTCCTCTGTTCTGGTCCTGTTAGATCTCTCAGCGGCTTTTGATACCATTGACCATGGTATCATGCTGCACCGGCTGGAAGAGTTGGGGGTGGGAGGCACCGTGTTGCGGTGATTCTCCTCCTTTCTCTCCGACCGGTCACAGTTTGTGTTGGTAGAGGGGCAGAGGTTGACCTCGAGGCCTCTCATCTGTGGAGTGCCACAGGGATCAGTCCTCTCGCCCCTTCTGTTCAACATTTATGTAAAGCCGCTGGGCGAGATCATCCGTGGCTTCGGGGTGAGATACCACCAGTACGCTGATGACACCCAGCTGTACATCTCCATCCCAGGCCACCCCAATGATGCCCTTGAAATGATGTCCCAGTGCCTGGAGGCTGTGCAGATCTGGATGGGGAGGAACAGGCTCAAGCTCAACTCTTCCAAGACTGAGTGGCTGTGGCTCCCGGCATCCCGATATAGTCAGTTGACTCCATCACTGACTATTGGGGGCGAGTCTTTGGCCCCCACAGAAAGGGCTCGCAATCTGGGAGTCCTCCTGGATAGGCAGCTGTCCTTGGAGGAACATCTGACAGCTGTAACCAGTGGGACCTTTTGTCAGGTTCGCCTGATTCGCCAGTTGCGGCCCTTTCTTAATCGGGATTCCCTGTGCACAGTCACTCATGCCTTCGTCACCTCTCGCCTTGACTACTGCAATGCTCTCTACATGGGGCTCCCCTTGAAGAGCACCCGGAGGCTCCAACTGGTCCAGAATGCAGCAGCGCGGGTAGTGATGGGAGCAGCATGGCGCTCCCATGTAACACCGCTCCTGCGCGAACTGCACTGTCTCCCAGTGGTCTTCCGGGTGCGCTTCAAGGTGTTGGTCATCACCTTTAAAGCGCTCCATGGCAAAGGGCCTAGCTATCTTCGAGACCGCCTGCTGCTACCAACGACCTCTCATCGTCCTGTGCGTTCCCACAGAGAGGGCCTCCTCGGGGTGCCATCAGCCAAACAGTGTAGGCTGGTGACCCCCAGGGGGAGGGCCTTCTCTGTGGGGGCACCTACCCTCTGGAATCAGTTGCCCCCAGAGATAAGGAGAATCCAAGACCTTAGTGCCTTCCACCGTGCCCTTAAAACCCACTTTTTCCAGCAAGCCGGGCTGCCTTAAGAAGAAATTTTAAATGTTTTAATTGATTTGTATTTTTAATTTTGGGCCAAATTTATATATATTTTAATTGTTTTTAATATTTGTATTTCATGTTTTTTAATTCTGGCTGTACACCGCCCTGAGTCCTCAGGGAGAAGGGCGGTATATAAATTTAAAATAAAATAAAAAATAAATAAAATTGGTTACCAGTTTCTTCTCAAGTGTAATTCAACTGAGAGTCCAGGATGGAAGCAACTTGGGAGGCAGAAGGGAAATGGAAGTATGAAAGAACTGGCCCAAGCAAGAATGAAAATAGAAGGGAATAATGAAATACGAAATACACCTTGATAGAGGCAGGTAGTTTGACTTGGTACACAATTACAGATTCAATAGGAAAGGAATATTAAATTTGTGATCTAATTTTTTGCAAGGAGGCGGCATGTCAAGTAGAAATCCAAATTTACGGTAATTGCCTGTTTGTACACTGGGATCAGATTGATGATGGTTGTCTGCATATCCTTTGTAAACCTCTTTAGCTATCTTAAATTGATCTTGCATCACTAGTTCTTAAAAGTTCTCCACTGAATTTGACGAAGGGGCTTGGGAAAATGAGAACCAAGGACACCATACTTAGTAGGGAAGAGAGACATACAAATTGTTGTCTGATGTGCACTGTTATATGCATATTCTGCAATTGATAAATGTTCCACCCAATTATCTTGCTGAAAATTTAGAAAACAAGGTAGATGTCATTCTAATATCGTTCAGATGTTATACAGTCTTAAGCATAAGGATTCTTGTGCCACTGCTCTTGCAAATCCATCAAGTCATCAGATGTGTTGATGGCTGCAACTATTTCCAGTAGAATGATGCTTTTAAGTCAACATGATTGACTTAATTATATTCAGGTTTCCAGGATAAAGTGCCAGCTTGCTTATTATGGTTACTTGGAATGTAAAACTTGGAAATCAAATGGAGAGAAAACCAGGGTTTATCTAAGCTTCCTTGGTTAGGTTTATGAGTGGATTGCAGGTACTCCAAATAGACAGTTTGCAATTCTACAGTATGCCAGGCTCCTTTGATATGATGACACTATATTTTGAAAGTTACTCTGATGGCTAAAGCTCCTTATCCTAAATAGTATACAGTAGTTAGTATACAGTAGTTAGCTGGGCTTACTTTCCTTGAGAAACAGGCACAAGAGTAAGCCTGAAGAACAGTTCCAACAACAACATCCTGTCTCCCCTAGGAAAGTTCTCAAAGGATCCCAGAGGCATAGGTTCAGTTCAGAGGCAAAAGAAGCATATTGCCTCAAATGCCTTTTGCACCTTTTGGTCAGATTCAAGGTCAGATCAGGATCAGGCAAGAAAGGGTCTCCCACCTCAAAAAATACTTATGAGTAGCTTTTCTGGCCGGCCTTGGATAACTAATTAATGAAGAAAGTGTGCTTCATACTCTTTACTGTTTTACTGTTTTTACAGTATTGTAAGAATTTTTTACAATATTGTATTCTGATTTTGTATAAACTTAGAACAGCTGGCAATAACTTATCAATCTTAAGACATAAATATTAACTCATAACTTTGCCCCATCTCCATAATAGATTCATGGATGGATTATCCATATCTCAATCTGAAGGGTGATCTAGGGTCACCCAAGTGGGCAAAGGGATACAAGGGAGCCGTCATGCATGTCCTTCTTTCCACAGCCATCAAACAGCTCTGGGGTGAGGGGGACCATCAAGCCGAGATTGATGACATCAAGAGGGAAAAGGCAGCCATGTCTTGCACGAAAAGTCTCCGAGTCCTAGAGGTGCTGAAGGCCCAATCATTGCGCTGGCAGCTGTATGTGATGATCACCGTCATGAGCACCCTGCAGCTGTGTGGCATCAATGCAGTTGAGTCTTTGCTCAAAGGAATCCCACAACTGCTGCTGTCTTCTGTCACTGTTGGCAGAGAGTAACACAACCTGTGGCTCAGCCCATCACAAAACCCAGGTTGGCAAGATCATAGAACCATTTAAGAAAAGAAAATGTTTTATTTGGCGCAGGCTGAGTTGGACATTAATCTCCCCTGCTTAAAATGAGGTATTATTAACTGGACCCAAACCCCTTTTCTAAAAAACAAACAAACTTCCCCTTCTCTCCTTTTCCTTCCCTTCCAAAAACACTGCCTATCTTCTCATTTTTTGTTCTTTTTTAGATCTACTTCTACTCATTTGAAGTCTTTCGCACAGCCCAGTTTGAAGAAACCCTCATTCCATACATTGCACTGGGTGTTGGCATATGCGAGTGCTTCTCATCCATTCTGTGCGTAAGTTCAAGAGGACATGCAAGAAGGGAGGACCTTATTAAAGATGGGCAGAACCGTGTCTTCTAAGTACCCCATGGGCCGGATCCGGCCCCTCGGCCTTGAGTTTGACACCCCTGGTCTAGAAGACCTCCAAGGTCCCTTACAGTATAACAGTGTTATACTGCTAATTAATAGATTTTGGAGAATAATTGTTAGCATTCCCACAATTAGCCCATCAAAATGTATTTTCTCTTTATTTTCTTCTGCATTTTAGAGTTCTCTGATTGAGCGTTTTGGGCGGAAACCTCTACTCTGGGGAGGATATGCTGCCATGGTGCTTGTGCTGGCTGCGCTCACAGTAACCCTTTCATTTCAAGTAAGGGAGGTATTTTAGTGTTTTTTTTCCTGGCAAAAGTGGAAGTGGAAGTCTGCTTCTCGCAATGGTGAGATATAACAAAATGAAAATGAGGTGGATGGCAAAATGAAGATCATTCAGATATGCCTTGTGGGCATATTTCAAGAACCCCATTCTAGACCAGGAGGGCCAAATGTCCCCTTAACCCAATTTGACACCTCAAATTTCCAACTGCCCTAGCAATAATCAGGAATCAGAGTGTGGTTGCTGTTATGTTTAAAGGAGCCTTTTTCATTCTAGCATCGCTTCTTTTGGATGCACTACTTGAGTGTCGTTTTCATTTTCCTCTTTGTCATCTTCTATGGAATTGGACCTTGTGAGTATCTCCACCCAGGACAGATTGCTGTATGGGCTTGGATGGGGCAGAACCATCTCCAACCCAAGATCTGTGGGGCTGTGGGGTTTGGGCCACCCAAATCTGGAGATATTCCATCTTTGATCTTGAATGGAATTGCACTCCCTTCAGATGTGGAGCACAATTTGAGGATATTCCTGGATTCACAGTTCCAGCTCAAAAAGAGGTGGTAGCTATAGCCAGAAAGGCCTTTACACAGTTTCATCTGATGTGCTAGTTGTGCCCTTTCCTAGATCCAGGGGCGTTTGATAGTCACTCATGCCTTGGGTCACCTTTCAACTTGACTATTGCAATGCAGTCTACATGGGGCTGCCCTTGAAGACCCTCTGGAAGTTCCAACTGGTCCAGAATACAGTGGCACAGACAGCGACGAGCATGCTTCAATACACCTATGTAACTGCTCTGCTAATCCTAACCTAATTCTGATTGCCAACTTGCTTCCTAGTGCAATTCACTACTTCTAAAGCCAATATGCTGCATAGGGCTTGGTTATTGGAGGAACCGTCCGTCTCCCACAGTATCTGTACAGCTATTTTGATCTGTTGGCACACTCCATGTTCCTTCAATTAAACATTAATCAAGACCACAGAATCACACCTTCTCTGTAGCAATCCTGGCCCTCTGGAATGAGGCTCTCCTTGAGATCCAGAAGGCCTACACTCTATTTAGAGGAGCCATGAACCTGGTGCTTCACCCAGATCTTTGGCAAGGAAGAGTGGGATAAGCAGATTGCTTACAGCAGAGTTATAAGGTCCTTGACCACAAGCTCCATTTATTTATTAGTCAAATCTGTATGCCAGTTAACTCCCAGTGATGAAGCCGCCCACAGAAGGGAAATTACAATAAAATCAATTAAAGGAGGGAACAAAAGAAATAAAAGGTAGCAATAGCACTTAGACTTTTATACCACTTCACAGTGCTTTACAGCCCTCTAAGCAGTTTAGAGTCAGCTTGTTGCCCCCTACAATCTGGATCCTCATTTTACCCACCTCAGAAGGATGGAAGGTTGAATCAACCTTGAGCCTGGTGAGATTCGATCTGCCAAACTGCTGGCAGCCAGTGATCAGCAGAAGTAGCATGCAGTACTACATTTTAACCACTGTATCACCGCGGCTCAAGATGGCAAGAATGATAGACTGGAAATGAAGCAAAGGTTCTGTTGTTAGGCACTCAACACCTGAGCTGAGGTGTGTCCCTTAATCCTCCCCAGACACAATAATGATTTCTGGAGTGATGAGTTCCTATTAAGAGAATGCAATAAGGCTGCTCACCTGATTTTGAGGAGTGAAGAGCCCAAGATGGCTTATTTTTGCTGCCCTCAGAAACGCATCTATCCTTGCCCTGTCCATCCATGGCTACAAGAAAACCTTTCTCTTCACTCTTCCCACAGCTGGAGGCCTCACACGAGCACTGACTGTCATATTATGCATTCTTTCTTTCTCTCCTTCTTTGCTAGCTGGTGCCACAATATCAGTTATGGTGGAAATCTTCAATCAAACATACCGTCCATCTGCCTTTGTAATTGTGGGATTTATCAACTGGATGGGGCTCTTTCTGCTTGGGATGATCTTCCCATTCATTGTGGTAGGAGTAACTTGATTTGGCCAATGCACCTGAGTCACGAAAGGACCAGATGTTATATACACACTGGTTTAACTGCACAACAATATGAAATAGAAAAGGACAGGGCTTGTTTAATGAACTAGATCCAGCCCTGTATTGACCTATCCTTAAATAACATTGAAGAATGCAACACTGTGTGCCTTTTTTAGGTTTTAATTTTTCTTTCTTTGTTTTCAGGAATATCTTGGTCCCTTTTGCTTTCTGATTTTTATGGGGATCCTGGCCGTTTCAAGTGTAATCATCTACTTATATCTTCCAGAAACAAAGGGAAAATCTATTCTTGAAATTACAATGGAGTTTAATAAGCTGAATTATGGAAAGAAACAGGTTTTTCTCACAGAAAATAGTTCTCCAAAGGAAACTGTACTTTGTACCAAACTTTAACTCTTGAACTGCAAAATCTTTTTTGAGAACTGTACAGCACATAAAATTTACCATTCACAACCCTAAAGCATTTGTTCTGAAATTTTGCATAGCTTCACAAAGTGCAAAATCCACCTCTACATTTGAAGAACAACATTTGATGTGTCATATTGTACCCTGCACTGCAAGCAAAGCCTGTCTTCTCAGTTTGTGTCCAGAGAGCATAATCATATTAATTGGCTACCACTTGTATAGCAGACACCCTATATCAGTAGTTCTTAAAACTATTTGACCCAATTATCCCTTCTCTTTGTCTTGAAGAATGTCTTTACTCCCATAAAAGAAACCATTTTACACAAATGTATCAGCAGTGATCAGGGATGCGGTGGCTCAGTGGCTAAGACGTGGAGGTGGTAGATCAGGTCAGAAGTTCGAATCCCTAGCGCCGTGTAATAGAGTGAGCTCCTGTTACTTGTCCAAGCTTTTGCCAACATAGCAGTTCGAAAGCATGTAAAAAATGCAAGTAGAAAAAATAGGGACCACTTTGGTGGGAAGGTAACAGTGCTCTGTGCGCCTTCGGCATTTAGTCATGCCGGTCACATGACCACGGAGATGTCTTCGGACAGCAATGGCTCTTCGGCTTAGAAACGGAAATGAGGACCGCCCCTAGAGCCGGAAATGACTAGTACGCATGTGCGGGGGAACCTTTACCTTTACCTATCAGCAGTGATAGTCCTGAATTGGCTCCTTGACTCACAAACAAGTACCATATTTTTCAGAGTATAAGACACTCCGGAGTATAAGACGCACCTTATTTGGGGGGAGGAAAATAAGAAAAAAAAATTCTGTTTGAGAGGCTCTCCGTTTGAGAGGCGGCGTTTGCAGCCTCCAAAAGCTCCAAAAGGGTGGGGGCCAGTGGGTGGGCAGGGCCACATTTGGTGTATAAGATGCACCCAAATTTCCGCCCTCCAAAAAATACAGTAATCACAAATTACTCCATTACCCAAAATGCCATTTGCCAGGAGGGGATAATGGCATTAACTATTTCTTCCCTTTTATACTGAGGCACTCAAAAAATAGCATCAGCGAGGAAATTCTTTCCCCTTGGCAAGTACCGAAGGGTGAAATTGAACTGATTAAAGTACCGAGCCCACCATACTTGCTTAGGGGATAGTTTCCTTGGGGTTTTCAGGGCTTGTAAGTTCTTGTAGTCAGTCCACACTTCAAAAGGGATCTTGCTGCCTGGTGATACTTCAGATGGTTGGGCTGAGCATGTGGTATGTGGAAATCTGTGGCATGATGCCCCTCTCAAAAGTCCTCTACTCAGCCTCTCAGGCCCAAGTGGACAATAACTGAATTCTCAGAATGAGCCCCTCTTTTCTTCTCCAACAAGAGCAGCTTGTGGTGACAGTTCATAAGAACAGACTGCCATTCAAAGATCACTAAAGGCTCTTGTGAAAGGCCCCCTTCAGATGCTTCTTAGTCAGAAAGCTGAGATTGGGGTAAGCATCTTTCTGGCATGGATCAGTGGCCTGCATGGCTGTTTTGCTGGTCTTGGTAGTAAGGAAAAAAGAGTAAAAAAGCAGGTCAGTTTTCACAGGCCTAATGTCGAAATGTTGAGTCAGCAGCCCCACAGTGAGGTATGGAGGCCTTGGGGACTGGAGCCCCACCATGTGACATATTGCTGGTCTAGCCAATGGACAGGAGTGCAAAAGTCTGCTGTAGGACCTGCAGAGAAGTTGGAAAGGTGAGATAATTTTGTGGCACAGCAGTCAGTTCCTCTTCAGGGAGAGAATTGTTGTGGGGGCTCCTCTGGGAGAAAGGAAGGCAGGCCAGAGGGATGAGCTCTACCTAAAACCTCTGAGGAAGCTGCCAATAGGGAACCCCTGGTTTTCAGCGGGGGAATTGGGCAGA
This sequence comes from Arizona elegans, assembly GCA_022577455.1. Taxonomy (NCBI): domain Eukaryota; kingdom Metazoa; phylum Chordata; class Lepidosauria; order Squamata; family Colubridae; genus Arizona; species Arizona elegans. Next base: position 3,089,767 of record JAKOOJ010000026.1, read on the forward strand.
AGTCCCTGGGGCAGGTCCCAACCCAGACGTGCAAGGCATCCAGAAGCCTCCACAGCTGTGGAGACCCAGCAGCGTCTGGAGGGATTTTAGAGCGCTGCATTATTTACAGCCGGGAGCCCAATTTTGGTGTAGCAATTGAAGTGTAGGGAAACAATAATATAGAATATAAAATACTGATATATTAGATTTAGTAAAAGCTTGTTATTCTGTAATCATTAGGTTCCTGTAACATATATATTGTGCTTTTTGTATCACATATATTATTCCTTTCTATTTGTATCTCCTGTTACAAACATATTGTCATTAGGCCTCTGAAATGTATCTGGTATTTGTCAAACGTATGTCCCTGCCATTTGACCTGCTCATATCAATCTCTTTCTGTGCCACCTAAAAACATGGTACCTGTATCTGTTGGAACTCCAGCCATCAACAAAGGGGTAATTTACATCTCAATCCTAATTTATGTCTGATCTGGATAAGATCTGGTCTTCAGGAGCCAGGGGCTAAGTGGCCAATTAAGTAAACAAAGATAAGACTAATTGGAAGTTAGATTCCTTTGCAGGGCAACAAAGAATACACAAACATAAATTAAGGGGCCAGAATTGGGGATCTAACTGATGCTTTAAAGGTATAAAATGTGGTTACATCTTCTCTGAAGATGTGAACCCTCCCTTATACATATCTCTGTATGTGTTTGGAATGGTTTTACCCAGCCTTTTGTCTTTGATCAAAGATTAAATGTTGATTCTTATTCAAGCCTCCGTTTAAGTCTTTCTTTTTGGTTCACTGAGAGCTTAAGCATATAGCCGGACCTTACAGAAGCATCAACCAGAAGACAGTGAGTTTCAGTCCTACCCGGGACGCATAGCCAGATGGAAGGCCCACTCCCAGCCCTAGGAAGGAAGCAAAGGCCAGGCTCTCCTGTACCAAATCTTTCATCTTCCTTCAGTTCCCCTTCCCCATATTCCCTATGAATATGGGGAAGGGGATTCCCAAGTCTGGGCTTCCTTCTCATCTTCCCCTTCTCAACCCTTCTGGAAGAACTTTTCCCTCGGGAGGGACGACTGTGGAAATTCTCAATTGTCCCTCAGGGCCTCCTCCCGCTTCCCGCCTGGCAAGGGGAGGTGCGGCGGGGGGGGGGGGGGGGGACGCAGCTCCACCCATCGGAGGAGGGGCTAATCGGGGAGAAGGCGGCGGCGGCGGCGGCGGCGGCTGTGGGGTCGTGGCCAGCGCAGCAACAGCTTCCAGCAGCAGCTCCGCCGACGCTTCTTCCTCCTTCAGCCATGCCGGCTTTCGTGGTCTCCACCAACATCTCGCGGGACGCGCTGCCCGAGGGGCTGCTGGCCGAGCTCACCGAGGAGCTGGCCAAGGCCACGGGCAAGCCGGCGCAGGTGAGGGCCGGGCGGCCGGGGACACTTTGGGGACGCGGGGCGAGCCCCGCCATCGCTGTCTCCCTCCCTCCCTCCATCTCTCTCTCTCCTCCCCCCCGCAGTATGTCTCAGTGCAGGTGAACCCGGACCAGGTGATGTCCTTCGGGGGTTCCAGCGCGCCCTGCGCCATCTGCAGCCTCCACAGCATCGGCAAAATCAGCGCGCCGCAGAACAAGGCCTACAGCGCCATGCTGAGCGCGCTCCTGGCCAAGCGCCTGCGTGTGCCCGCCGACAGGTATGGGGCGGTGGGCGGGCGGTGGGCGGAGCTCCCTCCGTCTCTCCCTCTCATTCGTTCCCGCTTCTCTCCCGCAGGGTCTACATCAACTTCTATGACATGGCCCCGGCCAACGTGGGATGGAACGGCTCCACCTTCGCTTAGCGGCTGCTGGGGAGGGGAGGGGAGGGGCTGGAGGGCGGGGCAATAAAGGCTTCGAACAGTCCCTTCGCCCCGGCTGTGTCTTTTCGCGAGCGGGGGGGGCGGGGCCTGGGCGCCTTCTGACGTCATCGGGACGCGCCGCCGGCAGACTTGGCGATGTTCGCGGTTCGCAGGTGAGGCCGCGTGGTTAGGGCTGTGACCGAACCGGCCCGCGTGGGAGGAAGGCGGCGGGGCTTCCGGAGCGGGTGTCGGTCAAACGGTCTGGGTCCTCTGAGGGGGCGGCAACCGATGGCGCTGCCTTTACTTGGTGGTCGAAATCAGCGTGGAAACGAAAACCCCGTCAGAGGCTCGGACGTGCGGCATTCAACATCGCTCGCGCGGGAGTTTAAAGGTTTCAATCGCTGAAGGTCGGAAACAAACCAAAAGGGCGCACTGCTTGTGCCCGGCTCGAAAAAAGTCAAGAAAACGGGCAACGCTTTCAAAATCTCCGGAATGCCGTGGCCAATTAGGGGGTGGCTGGGTGTTGCAAACGGGGTAAGCAAAAGCCCGAACTTGATCCGACAGTCATTAAGCGAGTGAGTTAAGGCGAGCCTTAAAAACAAAAACTGTTCATTAACCGAAGAAGTGATTGGCAGAAGAATAGGAATATTCAGATGTTCTATATCATAACGTCTCTAACGGGGTTTTTAAAGTGCTATCGCACCTGCGTGCCAAGCGTTGATGAAATATCTCTTATCTCTGATAAGAGCTGCAACGTTCCCAATTGAACGTTCCCTTCAATTGCAAAAGGCCACACTGCTGGAATCTGCACATGTAATGCCCCCTTATATGACCACATTCTAGGTGCAAATGAAGGCCAACACCAGCTAAAGAAATGGCAGCTGTGATTACATGTCATAAACCAGCTGATTAAGTGATGGCTTCGGTCTTGCACAAACACGTCTCCCAGGGTTACAAAGCTTCAGATAACCACCTCCCTCAGAGATAAAAGAATTCCAATCCTCATCACCAAAATTGGGGATGATGAGACTGTGGTTCAACATCCTGTAGTTACTGATACAACTGCTTGTCTTTTTTCTCCCAATTTTTAATTTTAATTTAATTTTTTATTTTAAACTCATGACTTGCTCGGAGAGCAGGGGGCAGTCACGGCTAGGAGGGCCTTTGCCTTCAGGTTCTATCATAGAGCATAAAATAATAGGGTTGGAAGGGACCTCTGCCTGGGACAGAGTACCATTCTGTTCTAGCTGTGCCCATTCCTGGACCAGGAGACCCTATACTGCCCTGGTCACCTCATGTTGGATAACTATAATACATTCTGCGTTGGGCTGCATTTGGAAAACAACTGGAAGGGGTGCAAAATGTGGTGCTGCTATTCATGTGCACACTTCAATCTAATCCACGACCTGCATTAGCTATCAATTTGCTTCTGGGTTCAGTTCAAAATGCTGACGATCAATCAAGTTCTACTTGGCATGAAGTTTTACCAGCCTTTCAAAAAGTTCTCAAAATGCTTAAACTATAAATGGTCAAAAATTAAAATGCCAGTTTGGAAAAACAAATATACTAATCAATATAATATGTTTTTTTAGTTATGGCTGAGTCTCTGATTTCTGTGGGCCAACTCCACATTTTTTGATCTTGTACAGCTTCTTTCAGTTGTTTTATGCTCTGGCTGGCATTGGCTTTGATGGTGTCTAGTCACCCTGGCTTTTGGCAGCCTTGTTTCCTTTTACCATTGAACATTCTGAGCATCACTGCATAACTATGTAATAACTAATAAAACAAGGAAACTCTTCACTTGAGATTCTGCCTCAGAAAATTCTTTTTGCTTGAAATCAGTAGCCTTAAAAGTAGCATATACTGCTCTAAAGCAAAAGCAAACATGAAAACTGAGGTAATGTAGCTAAAAAGCTGAATATCCAACTGAACATTAAAGATACTTTGTTTTTCCTCCCATCAAACCACCAAGGATGGATATCTTGTGTATGTGTTAAAATAACTTTCCTCGGGAAATCCCCAGGTACGTTAGTGATGAAGAGGATAATCCAGAATGTAAATCCCAGTTGCTCTTACATCGGCTGCAGGAGCAAGCAAAGACTCGACAGCTGCAAAAACAGGAGCAGAACTGGCCCACTTCTGGGCAACGAAAGAGATTGGTGCCTGAAACCCTTGAAAAAGAAACCAACGAGGAATTAAAGCAAACAAGCAAAAAGAAGAAAGTAAGTCAGGAATCTCTTTCAGCCCAAAGTCACAGAGAAAAGGACCCAAGACAACATACTTGTGGGGCAGAAAGTTTGCCCGAGAAAGGAAATGACTCAAGCAAAAGTAAGAAGAATGGTGGGAATTCCAGAACACCTGAAAGAAAGACAGAAGCAGTTCAAGGTAAAACAAATTTTGATTTTGGCTGGGTCCTTCTGGGAGCTTTACTCAGGCAGGTTTCATTTGGATACTATGAAAGACTGTTAATATTTAGAGTTGTTTTTCAGACCATTGAGCAGAGCACTTATTCCATAGTCGCAGCTTCCCTAAACAAAATGCAACAAACTTTGTGAGTCTCGAATTTTACTTTTCTTAGCACAATCTGTTTTCATGTGTTCGGTGAATTATTTTCTTCCCTTCTTGCTTGCATTGTGTGGCTGTTAATGCAAGCACCTCATTGGTATCAATATTTCTGTTACCAACAGACTGCAAGAACCCAAGTCAACACAAAGTAAGACTACCTGTGCCGTTCTTCCTTTAGCTTTTTGGTTTGGTACTTTTTGAAAAGGGTACTTGACAGTCCACCTTCAAGTCCAGCAGAAAGGGTACATTGCAGGACCTGTTCGTGAAGGAATGTCATCTGATGGGGCCCAGGAGGAAAGCCTTTTCTGCTTTGGCACCTACCCACTGGAACATGGTTTCTCCTGCGGTCAGACTGACTCTGACCTTACCGGCTTTCTGGAAAACCTGAGCATTGCCATCTGGTAGGGGTAGTGCAGAGCTGCAAAATGGTCATACTGCTAGTGAGTTTGGGTGTGGTTGCCCACCAATTGTTTTTTTTAATGGCTTTAATTGCTTTCCTTGTTATATTTTGGTTATTTGTCTTTGTGTTCTTTCATTCTGCAAGCTGCCCAGAATCAAATATGTGAGATGGGTGCCTCTAGGAATTTCATAAACAAACTAATACTTTTAGAAAATATGTATCTAGAGCCCCTTTCTGCCTGAAAACACACACTTTAAGATAAGCCACTTTCTTCCATAAAATGTTTCTTGAAAACCAAGTTATTTGTGTTATGTCTGTTCCTTTTAACAGTTGAAAGTGTGTTGGAGAATCATCCGGAAAGTAGAACTACCCCAGCAGAAGAATATATGGAAGGTTTTGGAGACAAAGAGAGCCAAGCAAGAGAAGATCAGATGATGCTGACACCGAATCCAAGAACAGCTTCTAGCCTGATTGTCCTTGGTCCTTGTGATCAAAGGAATCTGCACAAGGTAACATGATGTGAGACCAAATCTTTACTATGGCCATGGTCCAAAAGGAAGATGGGGTACAGTCAGTTAAAAAGCCCAAAAGCTGCTTCAGTCTAAAACTCTGAAAGTCAGAGCCAGTCCAAAACACCAGTTCCCTCAGAAGGAGAAGACCTCCCCTCCCAACTTACACCTAGCCATTTCAGTGAGGAACTCTTCTTCTCACCATGGTTCCTGGCAGCTCCTTCCACTCCTATTTAATGAAAACTCACTTTTTAATTTGCAGAACTGTTGCCCCCTGTCCCTGGTTTAAGGCAGATTATTTGAGTGTTAGAGAAGAACAGAAACCTTGACGGGCTATGGGGGCAGAGAGGGGAGTTCCCTTCAGTGGGTCGGTCCAGAGCAGAGGCTGAGCAATTCCCGTCTTCTAGGGATTCCTGCCTAGGTTGGGCTGTTGGACTCTCAAGTTGAGGGCTCTGCATTTAACTTTCAGGTGCAACCTTTTGTGCCACGGTGGTTCAGTCAGCCACAGCAGTTCCAGAGGCAGATCAGAGAGAACCTTGTCCCTCTCCAGGATGTTCCAGTCATTCACCCTAAGCTGAGGAAGAAGCTGCAAGCCAATGGAATAGCATCCCTCTTTCCAGGTATCAGAATAAAGAGGAGAGTTGGCTACATATTTCTGAAGTTCATTCACCAAGTTTTCATATTGGAAGTGATGTAGTAATAAAATGCTATTTTCACTTTTTGTATGTTAAATGTTGCAGTTACCAGACAACCTTGGGGAATAATAGTTTTGCTTAACTAATATTTTTTGTTTCAAGCATATTTTTTATGAGTGTTATTTAAGGCCACTGTAATGAGCAGGGTGGTGGCCTAGAGGTTAAGATGCTCACCTCCCATTCCGAAAGTTGAGGGTTCAATCCTAATTAGTGGCAGGTATTTCTCTCTTAGGGCACAAAGAAAAATAGCTGCTGTGAACACCACGTGGCATCAGGAAGGGCATCCGGCTAGAAAACTCTCAGCTCCCTCCTATCACCCCAACTCTGCCCCGAATTAAGGGATTACACTGTTGTAAAAAGGCAGTTTAAGGCCAATATAGCCTTCTTTTAATATTTAATTTGAGAGCGATATTATGCAGGGCACTTTTCTCATGCTTGTTATAGAATTCAAGAAATAAAATGTTATGTGCAACAAATCTTTGAGATATGGACAGATGCCTCTTTGGTATCTCTTTGTTCCTCAACCTTCTATCCAGATTCATGAATCAGTTTGCCTGTGAATGAGGAAGAAGGAGCCCTCTGTGCGAACACACCTGTCACACAGCGGCTGTTGCCAAAACAAGCTCACAGTAAACAGCCCAACCAAAGAACCTTCAAGACCACTCCCACCAGTACTGACAGAGCAAGTCACTAGAACAGTTCCCCAACCTGTCTGGGTTGGCGGTCTGGAGGGGGGAGAGGGAGGGGCAGGGACTTTTGCATGTGTGTGAATAGGGCTGCGAGCACACAATACAAATGGGGTGGCAACTGTAGTGCCCACACAGGGCTCACAGTAATGGTAATGCCCAACGACACTTGTGATGACAGCACCCTCGTGGCAATGGTAGCACCCATGTGGCACTCATGGTGATGCGAGCAACAAGTGGAGGCTTTGTCCGTGTATACTTGTACACGCACTGGCCAGCCAGTCATGCGGCCTGGTGGCGACCGTGGCCTCTTCGCCACGGGGATCCCTGCACTAGAACATCAACTGAGAGCAAACCCCACTCCTGATGTTACCTATGAGTAATGAAACATCTGCAAGAAAAAAACCAATCTCAGAGAGCACCAAGGATCCCTAGTTGCCTTCTGCCAATCCATTGTCCTTCCTTCTCGTTTCTTTATTGTAATCTTACTTAAGAGTAGAGCTTGCCCTCAACCTCCAAGGAGGTCCACCACATATGGTAGAAGGTACCATGATGATGACTACATTTCCAACAATTTGGGCTCGTGTTAGGGTAAATTTTTGTTATTCTAGTAGGGGCTAAATGCCACCCATATAGCATTTTGTATTGGTTTTCTTTATACGCTACCGCCATTGTCAATTTAAGATTACTATTCCAAATTGTTTCCCATTTGTCTAGGTTTATACTATGTCCGATATTTTTTGCCCATGCAATCATTTGCTCTTTGACTACCACCTCTATCCTATCATATTCGAGCAAATAATTATATAATTTGGCTAATAGTTTATTTTCCGTTCCCATCCAAATCTTATCAAATCCATTGGCTCCTATTTCTATACCAAATTCCTCCTTGTCTTTTTGGTATCGGGACTTAATTTATACATACAGCCACCAGTCAATATGGATGCCTTGTTTCTTTAACGCCTCATTCGTTTTGAGATTCCCACCGCTATCTAAAATGTCCTTTTTTCTTCTGGATAAACTTTTCTTTCTTTTGATGAGTTGGTTTAATGGAGGTTTTCTCTAGGCGAAAATTGATACTTTAAAACTCTATATGTATTATATTACTTCCTGCAGTTCTATCCATATTGTTATACTTTTTTTCTGTATTTTTTAATAATTTTCAATAAAAAATAAAAAAATAAAATAAAATTTCTGTACCTTAGAAATTTTTCAAATTTCTAAGACATTAGGATATATTATGGCCTCCATTGTGGAGAGCCATTTCGGGATTTTCGTGTACTGCTTTTGCCTGATTTCCCTCCAGGTCTGCATTAATGTGTCTCTTATTTTATGCCTGTGAAAATATGTCCTTGTCCTTTTGCCTTTATCCCATAAGTAGACATGCCAACTCTTCTGCAGATCGTGCCCTTCCAAAGCCAAAATTCTTTTGTTTTCCAAGCTAGCCCTTGGTCACACCAAATTGGCTGCTTTATGGTACACTTCCCATGCTGGAAATCCAAATCCACCCCTATTCCTTTTATCCTACAGTGTTCGGATTGAGATCCTAGGTTTTTTCCCTCCCCAGATAAATTTCCTGATAATGCTATTGAATTCTAAGAAAATTTTTTTGTCTAGGTTAACTGTCATAGTTTGGAACAAATATAGCAGCTTAGGCAGGATGCTCATCTTTATTGAGGCTATCCTGCCTAGAAGTGATAATTGTAATTTTCCCCATCTTTCCAAATCTTGTTTGATGCTTTTAATCAGGGGCACATAATTGTCTTCCTTTAGAGCCGAACATCTTGTCGTTATTCATACTCCCAAATATTTTGTTTTCTTAACTATTTGCAAACCCAGGGATTCTTCTAGTGCTTTCTTTTGCTCTTCCGACATGTTTTTGATCAACATTTTAGTTTTAGTTTTATTTAATTTAAATCCAGACACTTCTCCATACCTTCCCAATTTCTCCAAAATTTTTTGTCCCGTTTCTAATGGTTCCTTCATCCTAATGATCAAGGTTACATCGTCAGCAAATGCCTGGACTTTGTATACTTCTTTCCTAATTTTCAACCCTTTTATTTCATCATTATTCCTAATTCTTCTTAATAGGGTTTCTAAGGCCAATATAAACAATAGTGGTGACAGCGGGCATCCTTGTCTTACCCCCTTTCTGATTTGAAAAGTTTTTGTCATATCTCCATTTAATAAAATGTTTGCTCTTTGTTTGTCATAAATTGTTGTTATCATTTTCTCAAAATTTACTCCAAATTTCATCATTTTAATTTGTTGGACCATGAATTCCCAATTCAAATTGTCAAACGCTTTCTGAGCGTCTAAGAAAACAAGTGCCATTTGCTTATCTGAATGGGCTTCATAATATTCTAGAATATCAATCACTACTCTTATATTATTCCTTATCTGTCTTCCGGGGAGAAATCCATTTTGGTCAGTATGTATCATATTATTTAGTATTTTCTTTATTCTTTCTGCCATTACACTCATAAAAATTTTGTAATCTGTATTTAAAAGGGAAATTGGCCTATAATTTTTTATCTGTTTTGGATCGGTACCTTCTTTTTGCAATAACGTGATATATGCCTCCCTCCACGAATCCGGAATGTTGGATCCTATCAAGGCCTCATTACAAATTTCCAATAGTTTCGGTAAAAGTATATCCTTCAAATCCAAATTTTTATACAAGTCTCCTGGGAATCCATCTGGGCCTGGTGATTTATTATTTTTAAGTTTAGATATTGCCATTTTTAATTCCGCTATTGTGATTTCCCTATTCAGCATTTCCCTCTCTTCCTCTCCTATCAATGGGAGTTCTTCCTCTGCCAGCTATTGTTCAATTTTTTTTCTTGGGACCGCAAAGACCCACACAGGCAAATAAAAACTAAGTCAGTACTAAAGAATTAGAAATGGAGGGCTGGAAGTTAATAATATGCCTTCAGGAGGTCCATATAAAAAAAGAAGACGGGAAATGTTTAGAGTATAATAAATTTGGGGAAACCTTTACCTCCCTAGCGGGGGAAAAAAAAGAGGGGTGTAGCATTATATGTCAAAAAAGGATTGTAGTGGAATTAAAGCACACCGACACCAAGGGGAGAACATTAGCGATTGAGTTCGAGAGAGGGAACCTTCCAATACTATTGGTAGCCATCTATGCCCCAAACAAAAACCTGGGGGAATACTATAAAAAATTAGGAGGGAAAATAAGTAAAATGGAGTATAGCAACATTTGTATAATTGGCGACTTCAGTGGGATAGTAGATTCGGATAAAGACCATAAGAGTAGTAAAGACAAAAAGAAAAAAGGATAAATTACCAAGAACTTTCTTCGACCTAGTGGATGAATTAAACCCAGTAGATATTTGGCGGACTTTTCATCTGAGCAAGAAACAATATACTTTCTATTCGAATCCCCAAAAATTGTGGTCGAGAATTGACATGATGATCCAGTAGGAGTTTGGGAATGAATTTGAATCCACAGAAATAACACCGAATATATGGGCGGACCATAACCCTTTAGAAATAAGATGGAAAAATTTACACAGGAAAAACATAAGAGATGGAGGTTAAAAACACAATTTTTGAGGGGTAAGGAATACATTGGAAAAGTTAAGGGAGAACTAAAACTATTCTTTGAAGAAGGAATCTCTAGAGCAGCGGTTCTCAACCTGGGGGCCGCGACCCCTTTGGGGGTCGAACGGCCATTTCACAGAGGTCGCCAAAGCCCTCTCTCGCCCCCCCCACGCCTTCACTCACCCTCACTCTCTGCTCTGTTGGATCGCCGGCCGTTCGCTTACCCCGCCCACTCCCAATCTATTGCTGCTTCCTGAGTCCCAGCTGATGGCTAGAGGAAAAAAAAACTGTTTAAATTCTTGCCGCGGGGCTTCAAAGGGCCGCCCTATAGCCAGTGGTGCAGCCGAACCGTTTGTTAAATTGCTGGCTTGCCCCGCCCCTCCGCACCACTATTTATTGCCAATAAATAGTGGTGGGCGAGGGGCGGGGGAGCCAGCAATTTAACAAATGGTTCGGTGTTTTTTTGGAATTTTATTGGCCCGTGGAGCTTTAGCATAGGCTAATTAGCCCTTGATTAGTTTGGCTCCCGACTCTCAGCTGATTTGCTCTCAGCTGTTTTGCTCAGGGCTCTGCTGCTTGCTCTAGCAGATTGTTTTTCCCCTAGCTATGCTGAAAAACAAAACTGAAAGTAAAGAGGCTGTTGTCTTTGCTGTTGCTGCAAGTTGGAAAATTAGGCAGGCAGATTTCTTTTCTTTTTCCTCACCAAAAAAGGTAGGTGCAAACAATGGGAAATTTAGGGAAAAAGAGGAGAGTTCAACATTTTAAAACACAAAAGAAAAAAAGCTCTATTTAACTAGGGAATTGTAATAATTGAGATACTATTAATTGTATATTGTGTTGAAAGCAGAAATGGTTAAGTTGTGGTTTGGAGGAATATATGGGGGAAATTATTTGGTTTATTATTATTGGTAAATATAATTAATTGATTTGTAAGAAATTGGATTGCATGGAAATAATTGGAATATTCATGTTCATATTGATTAATATACAAAAAAGGTAGTTATATAACTAATTGATTTATATTAAAATGTTGAATTTATATTAAACAACTGTAATATTACATAATTAACCAATGTGAGGATGGATATAAAAATAGATGACAATGGGAAGGGGCATAATATAGAATAGAAGGAAAAAATTGAATTTGATTAAGATTAGAGATGAGGATGAAGGATAATATTGTTTTTTTACAAAAATAGATGAGGAATAAATATGGCAAAAAGGAAATATAGAAATTGTAAATTTAATTGAAATGACTAAACACTGTTTAAATTTGTGAACCGGCCAAATACTCTGTTCAAAGTGTTGGAAGAAATCTCCTTCTAGGTTCTGCTCTAAGTGGGGAAAAAGACACTGGAAACATGGAGACTGCTTGGAAAGATGGTTTAATGGACAGGATCACATGGCTTGAGTTCCTGAACAGAAAAGGGCAGATGCAGTAAATCCTCTTTTTATGCTCTCTCTGGCTCTGCATTTCTTGGGGCCACGAAAGAGTATCCTGATTGGTTGTCAGACTCCCAGGGGGTGGGGATCTTAGCTAGCCTTGCTGGCTGATGGTCACATGTGCTTCCCAGGTCACATGTGGTGAGTTTCTATTGCTAGATGGGTAGAGAGCTAATCCTATCTTTATTGGATCTTGGGCAATTCTTACTATGGCTCTGCCTGAAGGAGGTAGATCTTTGTTATGTAGAATAGACTGGCCCAGGCCTTAATGGCCCATTGACAAAGGGTGGGGTCAGGAAGATGGGAGCTGCTTCAAAACATGCTTATCCCAGGGAAATATAATATTCTGCCTTTTTCATATTTCCTAAAATATTTCACTCTTCCAGGAAAGGGGTGGGTGCTAACTTCCTACAAAAGAAAATACATTGTACGTTTGTATGTGTGTTACTAATTATTGTTATTTATTCATATTTATTCTCTTTTATTCCTTAAAGTTTAACAATTCATTCTTTATCTTAATATCTTTATATTTGTTTGGAGTTGGCTTCCTCCCCCTCTTCTTCTCCTCCCTACTTCCTCTTCCTTTCCCCTTCTCCTCCTCTCTTCCTCCCTCTCTTCCCCTCACTCGTACTCTAATTTCCCTTCCCTTCCTTCATCCCTCTCTATTGCTGTATCCTTTTATGCATATGGACTACTCAGAGGGCTGAAAAAGTTATTTCTGACTGGTCCTCGCACTTTTGACCAGTCCTCGAACTTACGACTGTCCTCACATTTTATGTTTTTGCCCTATCTTGTCACCATGGTGAAGAGAAGCAGTTGTGAAATGAGTAACATGGTTGTTAAGAATGCTACAATGGGCATAAATGATGACCAGTCATAAGTGCAAAGACCGGTCAAAAGTGTGAGGACCTGTCAGAAATCACTTTTTTCAGCCCTCTGGGTAGTCCTTTTGTGCACATGGACTACTCAGAAGGCTGAAAAAGTTATTTTTGACTGGTCCTCGCACTTTTGACCAGATCTCGAATTTACGACTATCCTCACATTTTACGTTTTTTGCCCTATCTTATCACCATGGTGAAAAGAAGCAGTTGTGAAATGAGTGACATGGTTGTTAAGAAAGCTGCACGGGCATAAATGTGAGGATGGTCATAAGTGTGAGGACCAATCAAAAGTGTGAGGACCTGTCAGAAATGACTTTTTTCAGCCCTCTGAGTAGTCCCTATACACACAGCCATGGCCACTCCATCACATGACCAGCTAGCCACGCCCACCCAGTCACATGACCTCCAAGTCATGCCCACAAAATAAGCCACGCCCACAGAACTGGTAGTAAAAAAATTTAGAACCCACCCCTGGTTGGGGGTCACCACAACATGAGGAACTGTATTAAAGGGTCGCGGCATTAGGAAGGTTGAGAACCACTGCTCTAGAGAGACTGGGAGAAGCAGAAAAGAACCTGCAGCAAAACCCAGGAGATAAGGTGGCAAAAAGAAAGCTGGGTGATATTAAGACACAAATTGAATATTCTGGATCAGGAAGAATTGGCCTACAAGATAAAATGATCAAAACAATATTACTTTGAAAACGCCAACAAACCGGGCAGATGGCTGTCTTATAAATTAAAAAAGGAGACTGAGAAAGAGATCATTTACCAATTGGAAGATACAGAGGGACGTATATTGAATAAAGAAGAGGATAAGCTCGAAATTGCCCGGGATTACTATGTTTCACTATACAAGGAGGAAGAAATCCCAAGTTTACTCGTCTTTTGTCATGGCATCTCTTCCCTCTTTTCATTGCTACATTAGTGGTTTGTTTGCCTCATCTGGAAGCACAGGAGGGGATTGACCCATAAGAGGAGGGAGGCAAGGATTCATGGCCTGCTGGAATACTTGAACAGAGAGGGCTAAGTGCTGCTCAAAGCCACTGGATATCGGAAAAGAGAACATTTATAGCTCAGGGTGGAATTGGGGGGGTCTACGTGCAACCATAACAGTGATGATGTTACCTAGTTTCGCAATGAAAGGAAACAACCAAGGACCCTTCAGCCAGGTGTTTGTTTGAGTTTTGTTATTACCTGTGGCAAACGCCTAAAATATTTAAAGGTTTTCTTCATATCAATGGACATTTGAGACATTTTATCATTTTCTGTTTTGTGTGAAGCTCTTCTCAAGCGTTCTATTGGGTGGTAACCCACTAATATTTCCCACTCTCCTCTTTAGTTCAGGCTGAGGTGATTCCAGCCATTTTGAATTGTGGGCCCAATGGGGCTTTAGCTGGCAGGGGTGGCTATCCCCCAAGCGACATCTGTGTTTCAGCCCCCACTGGCAGTGGCAAGACATTGGCCTTCATCATTCCAGTGGTGCAGGTGAGCTTCAGCTGGAATCAAGCACTGCTGGTTGTGTCTGGGGGTGTGCAGGGCATCATCCAGAACCAAAGTCCCCACCCACCCCAGGATCCACAGCCAGTGCTGCAAAGTCTGTACAATATGCCAGAGGTGAACAGTGGAAGCAGGGAGAACTGGATCCCAACTTCTAGGATTTCTGAATTTGAGTATTTAGTCCAGTTGCAAAGATTTAATTTTCTTGCCATAAAACTGAAAGTTTTGTAGTGAGTTAAGTACCTTTGAAAGATGAAATAGAAAAACTAGAGTGAAAGGAATGTTGTAGGTCATCTGAAGGGACAATAGCAACAGATAATTGTGGTCAGTGCTCTGGGAACTCAGCCTGTGTTTCAGTGTGAGTGTGTTTCTCTGTACAGAGAGTGTGTGTGTGCATATGTTTATGTGCATGTGTTTCTCTGTTTGTACAAGGGAGGTATTTTTTGTGCACTTATTTGGGAGGATGTAACGGAACTCTAAGACTGTTTCTGATCTCCTGTTTTTGTGTTGGCAGGCCCTGTTGGACCGCGTTGTCTGCCATGTACGGGCTCTGGCAGTCTTGCCCACCAAAGAGCTGGCTCAACAGGTATCATCTGAAGGGAGTTGGTTTTTGTGGCCCCTATTTTTCCCCTCCACCTACAGGAATATTGGAGTGGGCTAGCTGGCCAAGAGACAAACACAAGAAAATGAATTAGTTGCTACAACCTTCTGCTCACACTGTGTTAGTGCATCTGCAGCAGAGCCCCATAAAACTGGCAGACAGACTTGTGGCTTGTCATGTTTGCTATGTATTTTGTTAGAGCCCTGAGAGCCACCTGCCAGGTGACCCAAACTTAGTGGGAGATGCCATTGTTGTTATTGATACTCCAGTAGAAGAGACTATGAGGAGCTCAGGCTGTAACAGTTAGGTTTTTGGTGCTCTCTGAGCTTGTTGACTTCTTCCAGATGTTTCATTACCAGGCTAGGCAATGTCATTAAGACATTTTCTACGAGAGCAGTAAAAACAAATAATGCTTTAAAAAATAAATGCAACAAATATTCATTTTTAGCCAAAAAAATAAAATAAAATTGCAATCAAGTTGTCCCTAGAGAGCCTGGCTGGTCTTCCTCTACTTCTTAAAGTAGGCTGTGCAGGATCAGGGGAACCTCCCTTGGAGAGAATCCCACTACAGAGTCTCCTATTGCGAAGTCCCTGCTTTGGCCACTTCCCTGTCAACCCCTAGGGGAGTTGTAAGCTGGGCTCCCAGGTGACTTTGAGGCACACAGCCTTCTGCCCTCAAGCACAATGTGCAGAATAACAGCAACTCTTTGGGCTGCTAGGGAACCTAATGGGAGACGGGGCCAGGTGACCTCTCTGCAGAGCCTTTGGGTATTCCTAATGTTGGGCCTCCCTCTAACTAAGGATACATTGGAAAGATGGGAGTTAAGGAAATGCCACTCTGTTTACTGTTTTCCTTCCCTCCCTTCCTGATATTCACATGTTCATGTTCTCTTTGTTCATCTCTCTTTCAACATTGACTTTTTTGATAGGTGGCTAAAATATTCAACATTTACACTGATGGGACTGGGCTGAAAGTTGTCCAGCTTACCGGACAGAAATCTTTCATGAAAGAACAAGAGTCCCTTGTTGAGACAACGTAAGTCCACGTTCTCCTGGGCCTGTGCATTAATTTAATCTTGCTGTCTTGGCCTGTTAGCTTTGAAACAAGAGATACAAAATTTGTTACCATCCTAATTAAGGATGGTCAACTGCAGCTTTTCTGACCCTGAAAAGAAGTTTGCCTGGGAGCAGTAGCTAAATCCAAGCCTGCTGTATATCTGCATTTGTGAATCCTTAATCCTGACATGACCTTGAGTATGTTGTGGCTTGACCTTGATTGTCCTGTCAATTCCCCATTTGCTCGATGCTTTCTGGTTCCTAGAAAGAGATGGGGAAACAGTCAAGCCCCGGGGTGAATCAAATCTGGATGGGACCCAAAGCAACATTCCCAAGGGTGCTGCTACTAATTTTTCTGCCTTGTTGTTTTTGGGCAGGCTGATGGGATTTCGTAGTCTGGCAGACATTGTTGTAGCCACCCCAGGACGCCTGGTGGACCATCTCCAGCAAAGTCCCCAGTTCAGCTTGCAAGAGCTTCGTTTCCTGGTGAGGGCAACTCCCCAAAAGTGGGGCTTGAATCAAAACTCTCTTTGGGCAGCCATTGTGAGAGCATCAGAATTCCTCCTGTGTCCCAAGGCAAAAGGGTTTTCAAGTTTACTTCTGCATATTCATGTTTTACCATAAAATTCATGAGTTCAGCAGCTCCCAACATATTTTTGCTGGTATTTGCCTTTGATTGGGCCTGTAAATTGGGAGTGGAGGACATGGCTGGCTAGGTTCTTGTTAGATCAGCGAGCTTGCCGGCAGAGCAGCTATAGCTGGAATCACAGTTTATGCATCACAAGCTTTTCCCCCAAAGATCCTGCGCTTCTTTCCTCCCCACAAGAATGAGCGACCAGCCTAAATTCTTGGCAAGACATGTCCACCATGGTTGCCAGCCTGCCAGACCGGAGTCACCTGGCTGAATGGGTTCCCCCCCTTATTTCTGAGTGCAGATCATTGACGAAGCAGATCGCATGATTGACAACATGCATCAGGATTGGCTGCAGCAAGTAGTAGAGGCTGTGCACCGGGCTGAAGGGGGCTCTGGTCCCAGCAGGCTGTTCAAAAGGATGCAGCCAAATCCCTCCACAGCAGCCAGGTAAGAGATTTCTGCGGGGAGTCTGCATTGAGTTACAGGGGTCTCATCCTGCCACAGAGGCCCCCTTGAGAGGAGAGGGGACTGAGCTTCAAAGAATCAACCTGGAGGATGGTGGATTAACCAAGAGGGTGGCTGGCTTTTCAGGAGGAAGGCTCTCCCTTCCCTGTTTTCCTTTTCAGGGCTTGCTGCCCCCGGCTCCCTCTGCAGAGGCTCCTCTTCTCAGCCACTCTGACGCAGAACCCTGAGAAGCTGCAATGGTTGGGTCTCTACCAGCCTTGCCTCTTCATGCCAGCTCAGTCTGGGAAAGGGAGCAATGTGCTTGGCTCTCAGCCACGTGTCAGCGAAAAGTACATTCTCCCCGAGGGACTCTCAGTAAGTGTCCCTTCTCTGGAACTTGTTCATGTCCTTTGTGCCCTCGGAAGAGGAGTCTTTGCCCAGGAAAATATGTTGATTTGTTTAATATTATACACTGTCAGTATAACTGCCCTCAAGACAGTTACTGTAGGATGCCACCAAAAGGAATCTAATAGGACAGGAACTGGAAGCATCTCTTTCTCTGGGACTGGTTTTGGATAACAGACACCTCTGTTTTCCAGCTTTGAAGGTGGACTAAATACCTGATCAGCTGTTGCAAGAGTTGGTAAATAAATGGGTAATTCATAAAAGAATTAAATAAGGAAATTGGAAGCCTATTACCATAAAAGACACAAAGCAGAACTGCCGAACTTTTATCCCTTGTGGCTACTGGCTGGCCTGGGTAAACTCTTCAGAATATTCTGCTCCTGAGTGAGACGGCTTCAAACGAGCCGGACTCCCAGGGCAAATGCTGCCTTTCCCTCTCTCTCTCTAGCAATATTATGTCCCGTGCAGCCTGAATTGGAAACCGCTGTTCCTCCTGCATTTCCTGGTGAGGCTGAAATTCTCCCAAGTGCTGTGCTTCACCAATAGCAAAGAAACTTCGCACAGGTGAGATTGCATGGCAGAGCTGGTCTTAGATCCCAGGTTCCTATTGCCTGACCTGACTGGCGACAGCTCCCTGGGTTTTCCAGCAAGGATCTTTGTCAGCTGTACTGATCATCTTTGCACAAAAGCATCATTATCTTCCAGTCAGTTCCCTCTCCCCCAACTGTCACTTCTGTTTGTCCTCAGACTCTTCCTGCTAATTCAGGCCTTTGGTGGAGTGAAGGTAGCTGAGTTTTCTTCAAAGCTGAGCTCGAGCAAAAGGAAGATGACCCTGAAGGAGTTTGAGCAAGGCAAGATCCAGCTGTGAGTCTCTCCTGGAGGAGTTTTGGCATCATCTGCTCTGAAATGCTGATCCCATCTGCACCAGGGCCTCTTTGCATCAGGATTTAGAGGCTGTGGCACTAACCAGGGAAGGTGCTTCTCTTTGGAGGCTTCCTCTTCAGGCCTTCAACAATTCTTCACCACCAATTTTGCTAGCTAAATCTTGCCAACTTCTCTTTGCAACATAGTCTGTTCTTAATGCTACATAATTTTGATTCTAATTTCTAACACTCAGATTTATCCATTAGTGCTTTGGCTAGCACATTATTATTTTTTTGAGTGCCTTCAAGTCAGCCTCGATTCCTGGTGACTGCCTGGACCAATGTCTGCAGTTTTCTTGGCAAGATTTCAGGGGTGGTTTGCCATTGCCTCCTTCCTAAGGGTGAGAGAGAGTGACTGGCCCAAGGTCTCCCAGATGGCTTTGTGCCCAAGTTGGGCGTGACCATCTCCTGGTTCTAGCCCTCATCAATATACCAAACTGGTTGTCACAACTGGAGTCTGGTCATGCTCGAATTATTTGTGTCATGTGGAAAGCAATTAATTGTCCTGTGTTTCTTCCGGAACAGTTTAATCAGCACAGATGCCACGGCTCGAGGAATTGATTTTGGTGGTGTGAAATGTGTCATTAGCTACGATGCCCCTCAGTTCATCAGAACCTACATTCACCGGTACTTTTCTCAGAGGAATGTGGGGACGAGGCATTCTGAAAATAGTGTCAGGGAATCTGATCTCTCCCTGAAAGCATCAAGTTTCCTTTTTGATTTTGGGGAAGATCGGAGGGGGGGATTGTTCATCTCCTCACCAGACGCCTTTTGCATTTAGGGTGGGCAGAACAGCTCGTGCTGGGAAGGCAGGCCTGGCTTTTAGCCTGCTCCTCAAGCAACAGGTAGGTGGCCTTGTCCCGCCCTCTGGAAACCCTCCTCAGAACGTGTTCTGCCGCCCCTGGGTGCCAGGGGGTGGAGCACATATCACAAGCCAGTTAAGAGTGACATGTTTCAATGGTACATTCAAGAACGGTTGAGCAAAGGGCCCACGAAAGTGCAGGGCCTGTGGTCTGGGCACCCAGTGGCTAACTTTAGGAGGCTAGATGCACTTCCACTGAACCTGCTGGTTGCTGGAGAAGGCCACCGTTACTGCAGTGTGAAGAAGTCATGAGGTTAGCCCACTTTCCTTCTCTAGGAGTATAGGTTCCTAAAGATGCTGAAGGATGCAGGCCTTCCAGAGTTGCAGCCACAGCTGGTCAAGAGCACCTCCATTCAGCCTCTCCTCCAGCAGTATGAAGCAGCCCTGGCCGAACTTGCACAGACTATCAAGGTAGCCTGGCTTTTAGAGGGAGGGAAACAAAAGTGTTGGAGGGGGCACTAGAGTAAATATTCAAGCAGCTGTACAACTAGCATATGTCACTATGCCTTTAGAAGCAAATTCTGTGTACCAACTCACAGTATACACAGTTGTGGAAAAGTTCCATTTTTATTTTTATTTTTTAATTTTTATTGGATTCTTATTTTTAAGCATATCAACATCAATACATGAACAGTGTGTCTCTGGGTATAGCTCATGTTAATACAAATAATAACAGTCAATTGTTACATTAATCAAACTTATATAATCCTAATATTAATATACTTGATTATTTTAAAGTAGTTATTCAATATTTCAACGTTCCATTCTAATGTCAATGATCTTAAGCATACATAGTAATACCATCTTTCAACCTCTCATCTTTCCATCTAATATTACTTATATTCAATTTATAGAAATTATAACTGCTAATATTCCCCTTAATTCTTATTTCTACCTCTATTCTGATTTCTAATCAGGTCACTTACTAATCCTAATGTTAATACACATATTTAATTAAGGCATAGTCCTTTATATAAAGGTGTATATTCTTATTTCTACGTCTATATTTCTAGTTTTTAATCAGGCCATCATTATATTAGAAAAAAAGAAGAAAGAAAAAATAATTCTTTTCTATCCGTCATCTCTTGTCCATTTTAATACTTCAATTCTTGTTTTTTTTGGCTTTCCTCCCATACTCCTCTCTTGGATCTTTGTCTCTGTCAACATCTGTATCTTCATTATTCCATTTAAGTATTTCTCCCATCTCTAAGCTGCCAAATCTCCAAGGTATCCACCCATACCCCTATCTCCCTTTCAAAAACATCTTCCAGGTTATCCAATTCCATTTTTTTATCTCTCAAAAAAATTTCTCATCCTCTTGGTTTATTTGGTGATTTGTCTATTCTATCTTTTCCTCCATTCTTTCCACTGCCTCCTCCCTTTCCTGGACTCTTTGATCTTCAGTCATTGCCAACTGCATCATTAGAAAAATTTGCCACTTAAGTCTTTTATCACTCTGTGATTCTTTGTCATGGTGTTTGTTTGTTTGTTTGTTTGTTTGTTTATTTATTTATTTATTTATTTATTATTGCGATTTATATGCCGCCTTTTTCCCTAAGGACTCAAGGCGGCTTACAAAATGACAGTTTCCAATACAAATCACAATGAAATAAAGATTAAAATCAGCAACCCTATTAAAACAATTTAAAATTATAACAGTGTACCCCCAAATGGATCAGTTAAGTTGATGGAAGAGCCATGTCTTCAGCTCGCGACAGAAGGAAAGAAGATCGGGGGCTGTCCTAAGCTCGGTGGGCAATCCATTCCAGAGGGTCGGGGCTCCCACAGAGAACAATCTCCTCCTGGGGGCCATCAGCCGACATTGTTTGGCCGACGGTACCCTGAGGAGGCCCACTCTGAGAGTGCACAGGACGATGGGAGAACGGCTAGAGATGGTCCTGCAAGTACCTCAGGCCTAAGCCATGAAGGTATCCCTAAAGCTTTGAAACATCCACACCATATCTCTTGAAATCTCACTTTATTTCCCCCTAGATGAAAGAGCATCTAGTTTAATAAGTCTGCTTTTAGTCAGGGCCACAAACAATATATTCAGTTCCAATTTTGCTCATCAGAGTTCCATAGTCATAGCTCTTTATATCTCAGGGTTATTGATCAATTCCATTTAAGTAGTCCAGGCAGTTTCCACACAACAAAAGCCACTTTACTTTACTTAAGGGTCTTTCTTATTCTCACAATAGTAAACTGATTAATTATAGAACAATTAGTCTCACCACAATCCTTCAAAAGAATGTTGCTCGTTTCTTCTGTCAGAATTTTCCTAGATTTGTAAAGGTGTAGTATATTCCATTCACTAGTAGATGGCAGCATCAACAGAGGTTTTAGTGTTGTTTCAAACATGATAGATTAATTAATCCAAATATAATTCAATTTGTAGAGACAAAATTAAGTACTCAAGTAGATTCAGGTAAATAGTTCCAGCATTTTATAATGCCTTTCCATAACAACGGCTATCCAATTTAAAATCCAATTTTCTGTGATTAAAAGATCTTTAGCTTTTCTCCCCTCAGTTCCTTTCATTCGGGTCTAGGATTTTTCTCTCTATGATTGTTCGCCGCTTTAAAAAAGATAATTCTAAGAGTCTCTTTTCTCTTTTCTTCTTTTTTTCCTTTAAGCTTAGGGGCTAAATACCAAAAAAAGGGATCTTCTCACCCAGCTCCAATCACTCTGCTCTAGCACCAGTCTTAGGTGTTCCTTGGCTGCCCCAGCTTTATGGCAGCCATATTTAGGTTGTCTCTTCTCGTCGTGGCTGACAGGGAAAGAAAAACCCTGGGTTAGGCAGGAGAATTGCGACTCTCCATGACCTCGCAGGGCACCCCTCTTTGCTTCGCCTTCCCTACTGGGAGGCTTTGACTCCCCTCAGAGCCTACCAATGGGGAGAATTCGGCACGGGAACTCTGAGCTCCCATTTCTCAGGCTGTGGTTTAGCCAGAGCAAAAGTGAACTGTTCTGACCTAGACTCCCTTAAAAAGCAGGAAGCAGGAATTGGTCCACTTCTTATTTACACGACTGTGAATTACTTTCATTCTCAATCAGCAAAGTTTGTCCAAACAGTTTTTCAAAGGAATATTTCTCAACACACTTTATCTTGTTTGGCAAACTGCCACGTAATTTGTTTCCAACCGCAGAGTAGGGCAAAACTTGGCACAGAGTCTCTTAGAGTTACGAACAGAACTTTGCACTGTTGAAACTACCGAACAAACGAATTATTTCTTGCAAAAGCCCCCTCCCCGTTTGCTCCTCTTTTGTTTCCTATGGGAGGGGCCAATCATCTCTAAGGTGTGGCTTTACTTCCAAGTCGACCCTGTTTTCTGAGTTATTCTTGTCTTTTGGCAGCTCTGCGTATGCACACATTGGGAACGGGCTCCAGATGTTCCTCTGCCTCACTGCTGTCTATCTCCCTCTCTGCCTCTGATGCATAGCCCTCGTCCGAGCTTTCCCCAGCCCCCAGGACTGGCCCATGTTTCTCCCCAATCTCCTCATTGTCTGACTCTGCTGCCAGCTCTGCTGGCCACCGGCAGGCGACAACATGAACTGGCTCCTCTTGTCTCTCTCTGAAAATGTGTAGAAGCCTAAAGAACTTAAGTTCTGAGGCTAATCTCTTCCAGTGGAGGAGGGATAACTGTCCAAACCACTATTCCAAGTGCTGAATGAATTAAATAGGCTTAACCTCCTCTTTATTTCAACAGGAGGAGCAGGTTGGAAAGCGATCTTAAGGCAGTCTGCCCCCAAGATGCTGCGAACCAGCAGAACTGGAATTTGGCCCCACACTCTTGAGGACACAATGCCTGGAAGCAGATATTCATGAAGAGCAACTTGAGGGCCAAAGAATGAATGAAGGGACACAGCCTGTTCTCACTGCGAAGCAGGAAGAATAATTCTCAACTCTTAAAAAACAGATTAATAAAAGCTTTTCTGGGCAGACTTCAGCCTTTGCCAGCGCAGTGCCACTTTCATGAGCAACCCCACACTTGCACAAATTAGTATTTGAAATGGCTGAATCTCCAAAATGTGGCAAACTAGTTGTGTCTAAGATGTCCTTGTTGATGAAATAACAGTTATGCTAATTTTTAATATCCAGTCTGTTTCTAGCTATGTCTCAATTACAAAAATTACACTATTTGAGTGCATGCATTCTGCTACTAAACTGTACAGCAGTCCTTTGGGTTCAAAGGAGACACGCTTTGCGGCAGATCTTCTGTGGACACGGAGGTTGCTCTGCAGCAGGGATACCGTTGCTCTGCAGTGGAAATAGTCTAGCGCAGCAGGGACACCGGAGATCTACTCTTCTTGTAACTGGGGGTGTTATTCTGCGATGCCGTTCACAGCTTTTCTGTCAGGTTTCCATATTGCCTGTCTTCAAAGCCAGTGGAAGCTTCATAGCCCAGAGCTCACCTGCGGGTTAGGTCAAAAGCCGCAGCTTCTGCTTCCCTTGGCTGGATGTCCCAGGGCACAGTGTTTCTTGCACAGCATCTTCGTAGCCCTTGTGTGGTTGACCTTCCCGGATTCTAGTGCACTGTAGAACAATAGGCGAGGCCGTCCATTCTGATGCCATGGCCCACCATGTCACCTGAGCTCTGGTCATCAGGGACTCAATGCTGGTGGATTCTGCATGATCCAAGACCTCCAGGTCTTGCTAACAAATGCCCAGATTATGCAGAGAGCATGCATGTGATATTTCTATTACTTAATTTATTAAACCTCCTGCTTAAAGTGAAGGACGAGCCTTAATAAAGGAGGACTGTAAGGCCTGGCCTCTCCCCCTTATTTAAGAAAGTAAAAGACTCTTGAAACTTGGTATTTCAGAAGGAACCTTTTATTGAATAGAGGTGATAGGGCGAAAGAGAAAGCAGGCTCTCGAGGGCTCTCAGGCCATGCAGTTAGAATAAAGGAATTAGAAACCCCTCCCAACAGTCTGATGTGGATTCAGCCAATCCACAGATGCAAAGATGTTATTGTACAGGTGCTCTGAGAAAGTGATAAGGGAACTTTTTCAGGGTTCTCTTTCCACCGGCTCTCAAACAATGGAATCCACATGGCCCACCCTCCCCTTATAAAACATCTTAAATATTGTTCTAGCATGCCATTAGTCTGTTCAACCCCCCCTCCCCATTTGTCTGGGGGTGATGGGAGGAACTTAGGCCCTGGGTGGTGCCTAATAAATTCAAAAAAGCCCGCCAAAATCTTGAAGTGAATTGAACTCCCCTGTCAGAAATAATCCTCTGGGAAGCTCCATGGAGGCGGTAGATATGAACCAGGAACATTTTTGCTAATGCCTTAGCTGTTGGGATTTTTGGGCAGGAGATAAAATGGACCTGTTTGGAGAACAGGTCTGTTATTACCCAAATAACTATTTCCAGCGCTTTCAGGCAGTTTGAGAATGAAGTCCATAGAGATCTCTCTCCAGGGTGCTGAAGGCTCAGCTACTATCTGCAAAAGTCTGGGGGATTTTCCTTGCCATCTCAGCTGCAGCAGAAACAGGGCAGCTGGCCATGTAGCTTTCTATGTCCTTTTTCAGGGATGGCCACCTCTTTTGCTGAGGTGCAGCGTTTTTACAAACCCAAAATGTCCTGCTAGTCTGGAATTGTGGCATTTTTTCCATAAGGTCCAGGTGTTGGGTTGCTGGAACATACAGTTTTCCTCCTACCCAAGCTAAGTCATCTTTAATCAAGCTGTTGTTTTTGTGGGTTTTGAACCATTCATCATGCAAATGGCTTTCTTGAATGCCTGGGTGGTGGCATTGTCAGTGGGTTGGTCTTGTTTGGCCTGTGCTCTTTAATTGCCAACAGGGTTTGGAGCAGAGGTTTTATTACCTCGGCTTTTGTACTATTTTATTGGGGTTTCCTGGAGAGGGTGTCTGCCAGAAAGTTTTTCCCCCCTGGGAAATATTTACGGGTGAAGTCAAACCGCTTAAAGTATTGCGCCCAGCATACTTGTTTGGGGTAAAGTTTTCTTGGGGTTTTGAGGGCTTCTAGATTTTTGTGATCAGTCCAGACTTCGGGATTTTATTCCCCTCCAGGAAATGTCTCCAGGTGAGGAGAGCCCAGCGTAGTGTAAGCTTCCTTCTCCCAGATGGCCCACCTCTGTTCCATTTCAGTTAATTTTTTGGAAGTGTAAGCACATGGTTGCAGCTGATCCTGTTCATAATTTTGGAGCAAGACGGCCCCTACGGCTACATCGCTGGCATCAGCTTGTATGACAAATGGTTTATCTGGATCTGGGTGTTCTAATACAGGCTCAGCTGAGAAAAGTTGTTTAATTTTTTTGAATGCCGCTTGGCATTCCATTGTCCAGTTTAGTGATTGCCTGGGTTTTGGTTTGTCCTCCCATTTTGTTTCAAGCAGGTTAGTAATGGGGAGGGCAATTTTTGCAAAAGCCAGGATAAATTGGCAGTAAAAGTTTGCGAATCCCAAGAAGCTTTGTAACTGTTTTCGTGTGCCAGGTGACTCCTAGTCAACCATGGCTTGCACTTTTTGCGGGTCCATCTCTATCCCTTCGTGGGATATTCGGTACCCTAAATAGTCTATCTTTTCCTGGTGGAATTTGCATTTGGAGAGTTTTGCATACAGCTTTGGGGAGCAGATTTTGTTTAGGACCGCTCAGACCAATTTTACGTGCTCCACTTTAGTTTCAGTGTATATTAGAATGTCATCAAGGTAAACCAAAACTCCTTTATATAAATGTTCGTGAAGCATCTCGTTAATTAGTTGCATGAAAATGACCTGGGTGTAATCTGAATGGGAGTATTTTAAATTGGTAACAACGCAATGGGGTATTGTGTGCTGTGTTCCATTCGTCCCCTACCCTTATTCTGATGCGGTAATACGTCTCCCATACGTCCAGTTTAGAGAAGATTTTTCCTTTTGAGAGGTGTGCCAGCATGTCCTTCATAAGGGGGAGGGGGTACACATTTTCTATGCTCACCGTGTTCAAATTTCTGTAGTCTATGCAAAGGCGTAAAATGCCATCCTTTTTTTCACAGAACAGTACTGTTCCAGAAACTACGTGATTTTTGGTCGTGTAAGATCGATAAATCCCCTCACCAGGTTTTTTTGTCAATGAATATCCTCAGTTCTCAAGGGGACATGCTGTACATTTTTGGCTTGGAAAGTTTGGTCCCTAGTAAAATTTCAATGGCACAGTCTGTGGCACGTTGGGGTGGGAGTTTGTTGGACCCTTCCTCGCTGAATACCTTGGCTAGGTCCCTGTATTCCTTTGAGATCCCCTGCGTTGGCATGGCCCAGCCAGGCATTGCTGTCTCTTTGTTCTCCCCCCTTTTGGCTTTATCCTCTTTTTCGTCTGCAAATATCACATGCTTTTGGAATTTTATGGTCTCTTGTTTCCAGTTTATTTTAAGGTTTTATTTTTTTTCAGCCACATGAGACCCAAAACTAGTGACCATTCCATTCCCGGGGCTACTATAAACGTTAGGGTTTCACCATGGTCTCCCAGGTTTATTTGCACAGGTTCTGTGGTAAAAACGGCAGGCTCCCCCCTCCCCCCTGTCGGCTACTGTCCTGTCCAGCTGGCAGAAAACGATGGGGGTTTTTAACTTTCTTAAATGGATCCCCAGTCTCTCTACTGACTCCAAAGGAAATCTCAACATCAAAACTATGTGTGGTGATCAAGAGTAGCAAAGCTTGCTTGCTTTGTATTGCGTCCACCGAGAGCGCCCCACTCGTTATTTAACCCTTTAGTGGAAGTCTAAGGTGGTCTGCTGGTCATTGTGGTGAGCTTGTGTATCCTTTGCAGAATAAAATGACTCACATTTGCTGAATTGGATGTCTGCTGGTCAGGTTCAGGTGGGGTTTGTTTGTTTTTTAATTCCTTTGTTTAATGGAACAGAACAAAAAGAAAATAATATATAGCCAAAAAAAGAAAACAAAGTAATACTAAAAATTATCTATATGGGCTTTCCATACAGGTATATTAAATTTTACATATGTGTTTGAATATTAGTGGCTCGGTTTGGTAGTTAGGCTGTTGGTTTGAGCTCCGAGCTCTGCTATTTGGTTGCAAATGTTTCGTCACTATTCGAGGACACATCGTCAGTGCGTTTTGAGTCAGAACACAGGTCTTTAAATACCTTTTTATGAAGAAATCAGACCACGTCTCAGTAACAACAGCCAGCCAATCAAACAGTTTGAAATCAGACCATGACTCAGAACTATCCAAACAAACAACGTTCAGACTAATTTGCATCTCACAAAAAGTTATTTAAAGACCTGACAGATGAGCACAATTCTAAACACACTGATGATGTCTTCTCGAATGGTGATGAAACGTTTGCTACCAAATTGCCAAGCTCGGAGCTCAAACCAACAGTCTAATTTTCCATATATAGTCATCTATTTCCTCAGTCTCTCAAACCCTGGACAGCGACAGTAAAATAGTCAGACTAGATAAAAACAGCAAAACACAAAATGAACCTGGCCATGCAGATATTCAACAAAAAGCATCCCAACTGAGCAGTGCCAAATTCTGGGCAGCAATGCCACCTCAGACAACAGAGGCCATAAAGCAGGCATGCTTCTTGGGACACTGATGGTAGATGTCATTGTTTCAAAGAGGAGTCGGCTTCCTGTTGCAGGTCTTCCAGGGCAGAGAAAAGTAACCAGCTTTATGCCCCAAAGGTCTGTATAGGTTCCCAAATATGTTGAATTGCACCCAGAAGCTCATCAGTCGTGAATGCAGTTTGCACCACAGGGGTGTCCTGTGGGATCTGCTGCAATCTATAATCTTCAACTTGGCTAGAGCATGTTGCAGTTCTCCAAATAGAATCCAGGTCTCAGGAAGGGGGCAATGGTACCCCAGGCAAATCTGGGCAGAAGCCATCCCAACTTTAGCTGCTACCCATACAGTCTTTGTTTTAGGGCTCCTGATATTAGGAGAGCTGAAATCCCACAACCACTCTTTTTTTAATTAAATATTTATGCTGCCCATCCTCCCTATAAGGCAACTTTGAGTGGTTTACAGATTATAAAAAATAGAGAAGTAATTAAAATATTCAAATTTTAAAATGCAAAAATCAGGACTGAGGGACAGCATGGGAATGAGGTCTTATCTTGTCAATTGCCTCCAGTCATGAGCTCCCTCCCTCTGGGCCCTCTTATTGCAGTAGGCTCAAAGCCGGTTCTTCCCATCCAGATCTTCCCAGCCTCCAGGCAAAGGCAATAGCACTTAGACTTATATACCGCTTCACGGTGCTTTTACAGCCCTCTAAGTGGTTTACAGAGTCAGCCTTTTGCCCCCAACAATATGGGTCCTCATTTTACCAACCTTGGAAGGGTGGAAGGCTGAATCAACCTTGAGCAGGTTAGAATCGAAGTGGAGTGAGCAGTGAGTTAGCCCTGCAGTACTGCATTGTAACCACTGCCCTCCACGGCTCTTAACATCACAAGTTTGTTTTTTGTGCTTTTTTGAAATTTATATATATATATATATATATATATATATATATATATATATATATATATATATATATATATATGCATATTCTTTCTAGCCAGGTTTTACCTACGTAAGCTAGGTTGTTCTGCAGCTCTGACTGTGTGAAATCTCATTCACCATCCTCAGAGCTCCTCCTCTGCTGACAAACTGCAACTCTGCGTTGCTCTCTGGGAGACTCAGATAGCTATTTCTGCCTTATAAGGCTTCGTCAGTGAGCCACACCCACTTCTCAGATATTCCCCCTGTAAAGGTACAATGTGTCTTTTTCTGTTTTTCGTAGGCTTTTATGTGCATATTCTTTCTAGCCAGGTTTTACCTACGTAAGCTAGGTTGTTCTGCAGCTCTGACTGTGTGAAATCTCATTCACCATCCTCAGAGCTCCTCCTCTGCTGACAAACTGCAACTCTGCGTTGCTCTCTGGGAGACTCAGATAGCTATTTCTGCCTTATAAGGCTTCGTCAGTGAGCCACACCCACTTCTCAGATATTCCCCCTGTAAAGGTACAATGTGTCTTTTTCTGTTTTTCGTAGGCTTTTATGTGCATATTCTTTCTAGCCAGGTTTTACCTACGTAAGCTAGGTTGTTCTGCAGCTCTGACTGTGTGAAATCTCATTCACCATCCTCAGAGCTCCTCCTCTGCTGACAAACTGCAACTCTGCGTTGCTCTCTGGGAGACTCAGATAGCTATTTCTGCCTTATAAGGCTTCGTCAGTGAGCCACACCCACTTCTCAGATATTCCCCCTGTAAAGGTACAATGTGTCTTTTTCTGTTTTTCGTAGGCTTTTATGTGCATATTCTTTCTAGCCAGGTTTTACCTACGTAAGCTAGGTTGTTCTGCAGCTCTGACTGTGTGAAATCTCATTCACCATCCTCAGAGCTCCTCCTCTGCTGACAAACTGCAACTCTGCGTTGCTCTCTGGGAGACTCAGATAGCTATTTCTGCCTTATAAGGCTTCGTCAGTGAGCCACACCCACTTCTCAGATATTCCCCCTGTAAAGGTACAATGTGTCTTTTTCTGTTTTTCGTAGGCTTTTATGTGCATATTCTTTCTAGCCAGGTTTTACCTACGTAAGCTAGGTTGTTCTGCAGCTCTGACTGTGTGAAATCTCATTCACCATCCTCAGAGCTCCTCCTCTGCTGACAAACTGCAACTCTGCGTTGCTCTCTGGGAGACTCAGATAGCTATTTCTGCCTTATAAGGCTTCGTCAGTGAGCCACACCCACTTCTCAGATATTCCCCCTGTAAAGGTACAATGTGTCTTTTTCTGTTTTTCGTAGGCTTTTATGTGCATATTCTTTCTAGCCAGGTTTTACCTACGTAAGCTAGGTTGTTCTGCAGCTCTGACTGTGTGAAATCTCATTCACCATCCTCAGAGCTCCTCCTCTGCTGACAAACTGCAACTCTGCGTTGCTCTCTGGGAGACTCAGATAGCTATTTCTGCCTTATAAGGCTTCGTCAGTGAGCCACACCCACTTCTCAGATATTCCCCCTGTAAAGGTACAATGTGTCTTTTTCTGTTTTTCGTAGGCTTTTATGTGCATATTCTTTCTAGCCAGGTTTTACCTACGTAAGCTAGGTTGTTCTGCAGCTCTGACTGTGTGAAATCTCATTCACCATCCTCAGAGCTCCTCCTCTGCTGACAAACTGCAACTCTGCGTTGCTCTCTGGGAGACTCAGATAGCTATTTCTGCCTTATAAGGCTTCGTCAGTGAGCCACACCCACTTCTCAGATATTCCCCCTGTAAAGGTACAATGTGTCTTTTTCTGTTTTTCGTAGGCTTTTATGTGCATATTCTTTCTAGCCAGGTTTTACCTACGTAAGCTAGGTTGTTCTGCAGCTCTGACTGTGTGAAATCTCATTCACCATCCTCAGAGCTCCTCCTCTGCTGACAAACTGCAACTCTGCGTTGCTCTCTGGGAGACTCAGATAGCTATTTCTGCCTTATAAGGCTTCGTCAGTGAGCCACACCCACTT
Source organism: Arizona elegans (assembly GCA_022577455.1). NCBI lineage: Eukaryota > Metazoa > Chordata > Lepidosauria > Squamata > Colubridae > Arizona > Arizona elegans. The sequence goes on from JAKOOJ010000026.1 coordinate 3,120,189, forward strand.
CTCAGATATTCCCCCTGTAAAGGTACAATGTGTCTTTTTCTGTTTTTCGTAGGCTTTTATGTGCATATTCTTTCTAGCCAGGTTTTACCTACGTAAGCTAGGTTGTTCTGCAGCTCTGACTGTGTGAAATCTCATTCACCATCCTCAGAGCTCCTCCTCTGCTGACAAACTGCAACTCTGCGTTGCTCTCTGGGAGACTCAGATAGCTATTTCTGCCTTATAAGGCTTCGTCAGTGAGCCACACCCACTTCTCAGATATTCCCCCTGTAAAGGTACAATGTGTCTTTTTCTGTTTTTCGTAGGCTTTTATGTGCATATTCTTTCTAGCCAGGTTTTACCTACGTAAGCTAGGTTGTTCTGCAGCTCTGACTGTGTGAAATCTCATTCACCATCCTCAGAGCTCCTCCTCTGCTGACAAACTGCAACTCTGCGTTGCTCTCTGGGAGACTCAGATAGCTATTTCTGCCTTATAAGGCTTCGTCAGTGAGCCACACCCACTTCTCAGATATTCCCCCTGTAAAGGTACAATGTGTCTTTTTCTGTTTTTCGTAGGCTTTTATGTGCATATTCTTTCTAGCCAGGTTTTACCTACGTAAGCTAGGTTGTTCTGCAGCTCTGACTGTGTGAAATCTCATTCACCATCACATGGTGTGGCTCACTGACGAAGCCTTATAAGGCAGAAATAGCTATCTGAGTCTCCCAGAGAGCAACGCAGAGTTGCAGTTTGTCAGCAGAGGAGGAGCTCTGAGGATGGTGAATGAGATTTCACACAGTCAGAGCTGCAGAACAACCTAGCTTACGTAGGTAAAACCTGGCTAGAAAGAATATGCACATAAAAGCCTACGAAAAACAGAAAAAGACACATTGTACCTTTACAGGGGGAATATCTGAGAAGTGGGTGTGGCTCACTGACGAAGCCTTATAAGGCAGAAATAGCTATCTGAGTCTCCCAGAGAGCAACGCAGAGTTGCAGTTTGTCAGCAGAGGAGGAGCTCTGAGGATGGTGAATGAGATTTCACACAGTCAGAGCTGCAGAACAACCTAGCTTACGTAGGTAAAACCTGGCTAGAAAGAATATGCACATAAAAGCCTACGAAAAACAGAAAAAGACACATTGTACCTTTACAGGGGGAATATCTGAGAAGTGGGTGTGGCTCACTGACGAAGCCTTATAAGGCAGAAATAGCTATCTGAGTCTCCCAGAGAGCAACGCAGAGTTGCAGTTTGTCAGCAGAGGAGGAGCTCTGAGGATGGTGAATGAGATTTCACACAGTCAGAGCTGCAGAACAACCTAGCTTACGTAGGTAAAACCTGGCTAGAAAGAATATGCACATAAAAGCCTACGAAAAACAGAAAAAGACATATATATATATATATATATATATATATATATATATATATATATATATATCAAAAAATATATATATAAAATATATATCAAATTTTATATATATATATATATATAAATTTGATTTATATGCCGCCCTTCTCCGGAGACTCAGAGAGGCTTACAATGCGTTAAGCAATAGCCTTCATACTTTTGTATATTTATACAAAGTCAGCTTATTGCCCCCACAAACTTGGGGCAATATAATCTTATTGATCCAAAGTCAATAAAAATACAAGACGCCAGAAACTGGGACATTTGGTTTCTGTTTGGACCCTTGTCTCCCAGAGGCTAAACTCACCAAAGCCTGCCATCTTGTGATCTCATGAAAAGCAACCATCTGGAGCACTCAGTTCCTCTCCTTGTCTGGCATCCCTTCTCTTTTTTTTCTCTGTTTTCTTTATTATATTCTAATGTGTCTTTTTCTTTGCTATTTTTCTCCATCTTTTTTTAATTTGTATTAGTTTTTAGGCTTGTAAATTGTAATCTTTTAATAAATTTATCATTCCCATCTAACAATTTTTCACCTTTTTTCCACTTCAAGAAATTTGCCAAGATCTTACTAAGTCTTCCATTTGATTTAAGCATATTAAATCAAAATCCAGTACTGTGTGATGAGAAATACTCATTTCTTGTTTATTTTATTGTAACATCCATTGTGAATTGGGGCTTCAAGTAAGGCCAACTAAGCGCTGGCACTTCCAAACAGCAGGTGATATTTGCCACAATCAAGAAATCTCATAATGCCCCCTAGAGATGACACATGCACACCCTCCTAACCTCACAGCAGGTCATTGTGGCCTGCTTTCCCCAGACTCCCTTCCCCTCGGCCCGCCCTGTTGCTACTCCCTCGTCCCCACAAGAGTTTTGGTTTTCCTTTTTCAAAAAAGTTCCTGCCTGCCCCTGAGGGCGGAACCTGGTCTGGCCTGGCTCCCAGTTTTCCGCTCTTTGCCCTGTTCTCCCTTCTGGGAGAGCCTTTTGCGGAAGGAGGCATGTGAGAACCAGCCTCCCTTCCTAGGACTCAGCCACTCTGTCCATCCAGCTGGCAGAAGAATGGGGCTAGAGCTCTACCTGGACCTTCTGTCCCAGCCCTGCCGGGCGGTCTACATCTTTGCCAAGAAGAACCACATCCCCTTTGAGCTGAGAAATGTGGAGCTGTTCAAAGGTGAGGAGAGCCCCACAAGGGCGCACATAGGGGGGAGGGACTTTTCTCAGCTGGGGGGGATGGAGATGAAGCTTCCTTCAGAGGGACCCCTTGGCTCTCTGGGCAACAGTTGGGTGGGCCTTGCCTTGTTTGATAGATTTCACGGGGCCCATCAGAAACAGGAGGGGACTCTCCCACATGGCGATAGGAGAGTAGCCTGAGCTGGTGGGGGTGCAAACTGGAGGGAAGGTCTTGCATTGAAAACCCTCCGTTATGCTGGTGCCTTCCTCTTGCCAGATTCTATCCTGGGGACCAAGGTGCCTGGAGCAGAGATGGAAGGGGGGGCAATACCCCCATCAGGTAAGAGGAGCTCAGGCTTTATATGAATGGAAAACTGAAGTATGGTCTGCATGGGCGGGGGGGGGGTGGTGTCCTGTAATTTGGCATTCTCTGATTATTTTTTCCTAAATGGGTGGAATCAATTTCAGTTCGGCTCCAGGCAGAACTGTGAACTAGGACACCTCTTGACACCTCAGCAGAGGAGAACACGAGGGCTGTTTACTTTCAGAGTAACAGTTGAGCACCTGCTCACAAAGTGTAATATTGTCAGGGATCTCTTCTTGCTGAGTTGCCTTAACTATCAGGAATCTGGCAGGATCTTCCCACCAGCAGCTGTTGGAAATGCCTGCCACCATTTTCCTCCTTCGGGACTTCAGGTGCGCATGGCGTGTTCTAACAAAACCAGGATGACGCACTGGGGAAAGGAGGGGGATGTAAATAAGTGCCTGCCCCCAACAATTTCACTCAAATCTCTCATGCAGTGGTGCCAAGTTCCCTGTTTGCTATGCAAATACAACTTGAAAAGGTCCAAAGGGCCATTTGAGGTTGCAAAAAGAGCATTTTTCTGCACCCAAACTGGACGGGGTTCTTCCTCCAATAAGATAAGTGACCTGGTTCTTGTACTTTGCCTCTGTGGCTGCTCAAAGCACCTTTCAGTGTCTTATTCAGCCCAGTCTTTCTGTAAGTAATCCCAGTCCAGGGCACTCTGGATCTCTTGTGACCTGGCAGCTCATAAAAGGATCTTTATCATATTTGCATTGCTACTGTTGTTTCTGGAGAGATTAGAGATGCTCAGAAATAAATAAATCCCAACATTCATTATTCACTTTCCAAAATAAACCTTCAGTGGTTTCCTCATTCCTATCTTGCTTACCTGCCCTCTCAAAGTCAGCTTGGGTTCCAAAAAAACCTGAGGCAGGACAGCCCCTCCATACCTGGACATTGTTCTATGTGGTGGTTTCGGCATCCCTCCCTGTCCCACAATTTCCAACAAGTTTGATGGGCCCCAGAGTGAGCCCTCTTCTCATCCCAGTTCCCATGGAATTTCTCTTATGGAGCCTTTATGCTGGTGTTTTCCCACATGCTGCCATCCCCAGAACAAACCTTCCTGTTTGAGTAAGCCGTGAAAAGTGTGAGTCTGTGGGTAGCTACAAAGTCTGGAATACAATGCTCCACTCACATTTGTAATTTAAAAGTTGCGACTGACAGTATCCACAATTTTCTAGTCAATTTCAACTGCAGAAAGCAGAGTTCAGGCAGTTCTCACTTTACAATCTCAAAGGGACACTTGTGCAACTTATTAGCAATCCATCTTTTAGCTGTAATTCAGAGAAGACTTGGGTGGAAGGAGATGTCTGCTCTCCACTCCAGACAGACGTAGCCAGGAACTTAGCCTCCCTCAGGCCTCATGGTGGCATATCTGCTTTGACTTCAAGGGTCGCTGCGCAAGGAGGGCACAAGAGTGAAGAAAGTCCCTGTCTTGAAGGATGAGACCTTCATCTTGGCAGAAGGGTAAGGAGAGTTTCCCCCACCCCCGTTTCTCCTTGTCTAAAGCCATGTTTGGAGACCAGTGGGAGCATCTGCAGGTTTGGGATCAGGGGACACAATGGAGTTACAGCTAAAGACATTAATTCTGGAAGTTTCTTTTTATTTATCCCAGATAACAAGGTATTCATTCCTGAGTTTGATTGGACAGTGGGAGGGTCAGAAATTGAGCAGAACCGGCGTACCTCTCTGTGGTACCTTATTTTACATGAGACATCTGGAAATGTTCTGGAGAACTTCAGTAGACCAGATGGACAATTGAAAGCCCAAAATGTCAAGTTTCGAGGTCATCTCAAATAAATTGCATTTCAAACAAAGTCTTTGATGACACAGAATATTTTTGCTTGTCTCAGTTGTTTCACCTTGGACAATCCACATTCTGCTTTGATTAAGCCAGATGCTCAGTTGTGTTTTGCTCACCAGCTCCTCCTCTGCAGAAACTAACTCCTGCCTTCCTTTTGTGATCCTTTTGTGAACCTGTCCTCCTCAATTTCCATGAATCCGTGGTCAGCACAGCCATCCTTTTGTATTTGAGTCGCAAGTACAACACCCCAGACCACTGGTACCCATCTGACCTACAGAAACGAGCAAAGGTGGATGAATACCTATCATGGCATCAGGCTAACATCAGATCCAATGCTCCCAAAACAATGTGGATTAAGGTGAGAATTTGAAGAGGTTTTTTTAAAAATTATTTATTTATTTGATTTATATGCCGCCCTTCTCCGGAGACTCAGGGCGGCTTACAATGTGCTCAGCAGTAGCCTTCATCCTTTTGTATATTTATACAAAGTCAGCTTATTGCCCCCACAACTGGGTCCTCAATTTACCTACCTTAGAAAGGATGGAAGGCTGAGTCAACCTTGAGCCTTGGCAAGATTCAAACCTGCAGTAATTGCAGGCAGCTGGTCTTAATAACCAGCTTAATAACAGGGTGCCTTAGACCACTGTACTACCAAGGATCTTGAAGAATCTGGAGGTTTGGGAAGCCTCAGTTTGACCCAGAAGATTTAAGATCTGTTTCCAATAGTTGAAACAGATTAAGATGACAAAATGGCAAATGCTACAGGCGGTTGAATAAGTTCTCTCCCCACATTCCCCCCCTCCTCCCATCTCTATCCTTACTATAAGCTGCCATGTGGTTCAAGGTCAAATATCAGCATTCGCAAGCACAGTAGTTTCTCATCCAAAGGAGGGACCTCAGTAGTTCCTTCCCTGGAACCCACTATGTTGAAAAGGGAGCAGGCCTTTTGTTGACCATCCATCTATCCATCCGCTTTCAGAGGAACACCAGTTTGTGACCTCAGCGGCATGAAGTGGCCACTGCTAAGAACCTGACCCCAATCTTCATCTTCCCAGGTGGGCCTGGGCTGCTTTTTGGTAGGGATGACCAGTCTCCTCCTGGTGCAGGTGCTGATCCCCCTGTTCACGGGCCAGCCACTCCCGGCAGAGAAACTGCAAGAGGTGATGGACGGGCTGGCCACAGCGCTGGATCAGTTTGAAGGGTTGTTTCTCCAGGACAAGCCCTTCCTGGTGGGCAGCGAAGTCTCTCTTGCGGACCTGGTGGCCATTGTGGACCTCATGCAGGTGACCTCGAGGGTGCTGGGCTCTCATCCTGCCCTGTGCCCGATTGCCCTTCAGTGGCAGAGGGCCAAAGTGCCAAGCTCCTCAGGAAAGGAAACTCACTAACAAAGCAATGGAAAGACCCGAAGAGGGGTGGGCATGGGCAGGGGGGAGAACAGCCAATGAGCTACAGGCTAATGAAGAGGGGGCTCTGATGATCGGTTGCTGGGTCCTTCCTCTCAAAGGTGGAATGGGGCTTTCCCAGGTGCACATTGCCTACCCTTCCAGCTAGACCAGACTAGGAAATCCAAGGCCTGCCTGCTAAAACCACTTTTATTATAAAGTCAGAGGGGCAGGATTTGGCAAGTCTGAATGAGCTTCCCACTCCCTCCCTTTGTCTTCATAACATCCAGGAAGGGTCTCGTCTGAGACTCTTACTCGGATTATAATCCTAGTCTGGACTAGACAGATTTCTCCTCTCTGGCCATTTATTCCTCTTCCTCTGCCCGCTGCACTCCTTGACATGAAAGGGCATCACTAGCTGCCCGCAAAAGGGGTCCCCTCCCTTCCCCACTGCAGAAGCAGTCTCCAGGCAGGGAGATCTGCATCAGAGCACGGCCAGCTCAGCTGGGGCAAGAAGGGAGGAGAGCAGGCACCCTGGGGGACCAGAGACAGGTTGTGGGGCCTGTGGGGTCTGAGCAGGTTCGGTGGCACAGGCTAGGGAACCGACAGACCTCTCTGTGCGGAGGGCCCTGATCTTCTGCCAGCTGACCCGATGTTACCATTTGCCAGCCTCCCCATTTCCTTCCCTGTTTCTGCAGCCTGTGGGCGTCGGATGTGACATTTTCAAAGACAGGCCCAGACTGGCAGAATGGCGCAAAAGGACAGAAGACGTGATTGGAAAGGAGCTCTTCCTGCAAGCACATGAATTGATCCTGAACGTTAGTAAACTGAGCACCATACAGATCGATCCACAGCTGAAGGAGCAACTGGCCCCCGTTTTGTTAAAGATGATGAGATGAGTAAAGGGATTTCAAAAGAGAGGATAGTGTGACTATCTCTGGGTTTGTTAACTTTTCATTTAGAATTACATCTACAAGAGGCTATCCTGGCAAAAGCCCCATCAGGCGTCCAGTAGCCATCGCATGAGCTCCACTGTTATGCTTGAGTCTTCCTGATCCCTGGAGACTGGAGACAAGCTGCGAAGTCCCCAGACCCTCTGCCAGTCCTCTCTTCTGCCCAGACTAGGGCTCTGGGTATTCCCACAGAAAACACCAGGAGCCACAAAACCTGGATGGCGTGACCAACTCAACGTCACTCCCTCCCACCCAGTCTTTCTTTCTTTTTCTTTCTTTCTCTTTCCCCCTTCTCTCTCATTTATTTCCCTCTCCCATTCTCTCCCTCCAGCTCTCTCATTTCTCTCCCTTTCCCCCTTCTCTCTCTCTCTCATTTGTTTCTTTTTCCTCTCTCATTCTCTACCTACATTATTTTCCCATTTCTTTTTCTCATTTCTGTCTCCCTCATTTGCTTTTTCTTTTTCCTCTCCCTCCCTCCTTTTCTTTCTTTCTCTTCCTTCTCTCTCTCATTTGTTTCTCTCTTTCCTCTCTCTCATTCTCTCCCTCCATCATTTTCTCATTTCCCTCTCTAGCCCTAGCGCCCCTGGGGTTTTCTCTGCATTGTCCACAACCGGCTGCTTTTTGCTATTCTGTGTCCTTCACAGGCTTCTCACGCCAGCCACGGTCCCCTTCGTGTCAGCTCAGGAAGGGAGGAGCAGCTGCTGCCACCCCCAAATGCAGGGAGGGAAGAGCTCTGGCTCTCCTGCACAGCACAGCCGGCTACTCACCTGTATATGCAGTGGCAGCAGTGAGAGGAGGAGTCGCCATTGCTGCCACCGTGATCCTGGGCCAGTAGGGTATCCTGCTTGTGTGTGTGTGTGTGTGTGTGTGTACACGCGTGAGAAAGAGAGATGAGAGAGAGAAAGTGGAAGAATTCTCATCTCTCCCCTTCCCCTTTATGCAGCGGGAGGGCTGCCTGGAGTGCAAATGTGGCACGAAGGCAAGTACAGGGCTGCTTCGCTCCTGCACGAAAGCTCCGGCCATTGCCTTGCCATGTCCCCTCTTCATGCATTGCCTTGCCATGTCCGCCTCCTCCCCTCCCCCGGCAACTCTTCAGCCAAGTGCAGTGGACACAAGCTCCAGCCCGAAGTGGCGGGAGGCGAGGGCTGCCTTGAATGCAAATGTGGTGCCGCTTCGCTGCTGCACTAAGGCTCCAGCAACCCTCCTCCTCCTCATGACACCCTGGCCATTTATGGCAAGGCCGGGCAGGCACTTGCTTGAGGAGGGTCTCTACACTTGTGTGCACCCTCCTGGCCTTGCCACAGCTGGCCAGGGGGTCGCCCCACACACACACATACACACACACGGCTTTCATTGAAAAGCATCCTCCGGGCGGCGAAAGTCCCCCCTGCACGTTTTAAAGCCGCAGCTGGGCGCTGCAGGCCTGTCCCCTTTCTGCTGTTCCGTCCTACCAGATCCCATTCCCAGCCTGCCAGCTCTTGTGTTAGCGAGGCCAGTGTCAGTCACAGCCAGGTTGGGCCAGTGTCTTGGGGCAGAAAGCAGGTTGTGCGTCTCCCCAAGCTACGCCCGGCACCAGGGCTGGAAGAAGCTCCAGCAAGAGTGAGGCGCCAGAGAATCCGCTCCATTCACTTCTCCATCTCCCACCATCGCCCTTACCTTCTCAGGCCAGGCGAGAGCGACTGGGAAGGGAGGGGGAGGGGCGGGGCCAGCAGTGGTGGTATCACCCACAGGGAGCCACAGCAGAGGGCCCAAAGAGCTGCAAGCAGCTCCGGAGCCGCAGGTTGCTGACCCCCGGCCCAGACAAAAGAAGCTCATTCATTCAAACCTTTATTGTCAGAGTACAACATGTGTACAATAATATTGGGTGAGCCTCCCTTCATGCACCCCCTGCAACCCAATACAACTCACAGGGAAAGACAGGGGAAAAAAATCCCTAACCCAGTGAATCCTACTAACAAACACACAATCCTACTGTACCATGTGAACTTATTGCATATCGCGCCGGCCCCGCAAGTCAGTCGTACTATGTTGTTGTAAAGTTATTTTCCATTCAGAAGCGTGACAGCCCACAGATAAAAACTGTTCTTCAGCCTGTTTGTGAAGCTGCCTATGCTTTATATCTCCTTCCCGACGGCAGGAGTGCTGACCAGGGTGTGAGTCATTCCTGAGGATTTTCCTCTCTCTCTCTTCTGGTGGAGCTGAGAGGTTCAGTGAGGTGTGTGCCCAACCCAAGTCAGAAAGGGACAGGAGCCACAGGGGCCCTGGTCCCGAGGCCTGCTCCCTCCTTTCTCTACTCCTGGCCTGGGGTGCTCAATGCCAAGGATGATGGGCCCTGGGAAGGTGGTTGCCCCGGAGCCCTTCTGCCCCCCTGCCTTCTCCCTATGCCCAGGCCTGCTCATCTGGGACAGGAAAGGTCACGTCATAGTGGAGATCAAGCCCACTTTCGTCCACCTTCCTTGCCAATTCCAGCCTGATAGCAACTTTGTGGTCCATGTAGTCACCTTTGGAGAGGAGTGACCAAATTGTTGTTAGTTGCGAAGTCATGTCCGACCCATCGTGACCCAATGGACAATGTTGTTCATGGGGTCACGATGGGTCGCAATGGAGTAACTAAATGGTTCCTATTATTTGTATTACTACTTGGAGAAGCAGCATATTATAGTGGCTAGGGCACTGGACTGGGTGCAGGTGAACCCGGGTTCTGCTGCTGCTTAGGCAGGGAAACCAGCTGGGTGACTTTGAGCCACTCGCCCTCCGCCCTCTTCCACTTAGCCTGAGAAAAGTCCTCCTCAGGGGAACAGTGAAAGCCATGCCCAGTCAGTGCAACAGCAACCACACCCCCAATCACACAGCTCAGAAAAACAGCCGCATCATCTTCTCCACTTGACCTGAAGTTACATGCAAAGTTGGATGTTTCAAGGCATTTGGAGGCAAAAGGCGGTTGATGCCAACAGGTACAACAGTCCTCAATTTACAACAGGTCATTTAGTGACCATTCAAAGTTACAATGTCACTGAAAAAGTGACCATTTTTCACACGACCGCTGCAGCAGGTCGTGATCAGAATTCAGATGCTTGGTCACTGGCATGTATTTATGATGGTTGCTGTGTCCCGGGATCATGTGATCCCCTTTTGTGACCTTCTGACAAGCAAAATCAATGGGAAAGCCAGATTCACTTAACGACTGTGTTACTAACTTAACAACTGCAGTGATTCACTTAACTCTGGCAAGAAAAGGCATTAAATGGGGCAAAATTCATTTAACAACTGTCTCACTTAGCAACAGAAATGTTGGGTCCAGTTATGGTCGTACGTCGAGGACTACCTGTACTTTTCACTCAGCTGCTGCCTCCTGCCATGGGCTTCCACCCACTGAAGGGCTGCAGTGGCTGAACAGGCACCCGGGGGGGGGAGGGGAATGTTGGAGTTTTGCAGACCTTTCAGTTGACAAAACTGAGGAATCTCAGTTTTAACTCACAGCAGGCTAAGCTTGGTTAGCATTAACCTAGTTGAAATTTTTTAGTTTAGTGTATCACGTGACCCCAGAAAACCAGGTGGGCATAGCCGCCAGATTAGCTGTGCTACTAAAAACATAATTTAAACTGATGGCTCGAGAGGAATTCACTTTAAGGAGAGCAGAGACCCCCAAATGCTTCAGTAAAGCCACAATTTCTATTGCTGATTTCCCATTTCTTGTGGGAAGGGGATTGAGCTATGCACATGGCTCAATGTCCCTGGCAGCAGAAGGGCCCACATTGGCTACTGCTGCCACATCCACTGGGCTCCATCCCACCCTGGATAAGGAGGGATGCCAAGCCCCCAAACCCCTCACACCATGAGAGCAGCCACAGCCTACCTAAGGGCTGTCCACCCGGTGGCTCGGGCAAAGGCCTGGCCTGATTGGCTATGGGGCCGCTTGTTCCATCAGCCAATCAGATGCCTGAGGTTTCCGTTGGTTCCACCCACTTGTGGCTGGTCCTCGCAATGGTGCTGGAGCTGTACCTGGACCTGCTTTCCCAGCCTTGCAGGGCAGTCTACATCTTTGCCAAAAAGAACAACATCCCTTTCATGATGAAGCCTGTTGAGATGCTGAAAGGTGGAGGGGGGTGGAGTTCCCCTGCAAGCCCCCTTTTCTCCTGCCCCTCTCCTTCCCCCCAATCTTCTCAAGGCTCCCTGCCTTGGGGGCCCCTTAAGGCTCCCCACCACCTCCAGGAAGTTTCAGAAGTGACCAGCAGGGCATGAGGGTCGTCTGCAGGCATCTTCCCAGTTGGTGGAAATAGGCTTTTGTGCCTTGACCATGCTGGGGGTGGGGGCAACATTCTGTCCTCCCCATGGAGCAGACTCCAGCTACCCCATCCAGAGGCCGGCCCTTTCTGAGGCACCAGAGGGGCAGACAAGCAGCCTGAAAGTTCTCCGAGATCTTGGAGCCATCGGGGTCTTCCTGCCCTGATGCGGGAGTCCTCTTGAGCACAGATATCACGGTGGAGGCCAAAGAGAAAGGGCTTCCCCCCAGCACCTTTGGAAAGCCTGGAAGCTTTGGGGATGGAAAGAGTGGGAGGAGGCCCGTCTGGGATTTGGGCCCTCAACCCAGCCGGAGCCCCTGCTACACCCCCCTCCTGGCACCCGAGCTGCAAGCTCTTAGTTTTGGGGACTGAGCTCAGCTAAGGAGCGGTGGGGAGGGTGGGTGGAAAGCCCGTTTTGCTTTGCGTTGTGGAGTTTTCTTTTTGTTTGACATGGTTTATCAATGTTAGGGCAACACTTCACTGAGGAATTTAACAAGGTGAACATCCTAAGAAAAGTGCCTGTCCTGAAGGATGGAGATTTCATCCTAGAAGAGAGGTGAGGACTCCTGATGAGGAGTGGGGAAGCAGCCACCCCCGCTTGGAGCCACTGAAAATTGCTAGAAGAAAGCAGCATTATTGGCTCGATGGAAAAGCAGCTGGATTTGTGCCCTCCAGCTGGAATAAAAAATTCCAGTTGCAGCTGGGCTGGTGACAGCGATACCCGCAGCTTGAGAGCCAGAAGCGTAAGAGGTCCCTTCCAATTTGGGGCCTCCTGGACACCCGGCCAAAGGGCTGGTTCCCACAAGCTCTCTGGCTGCAATGCTAACCAAGTTCCAGCCAACAAAAAGCCAAGCTGAGGCCAAAGGGATGAAATCCTGGTCTGCTTCCGCTAATTCCAAGGAGGGGCTGCTCAGATGCACAGGAGCGGGGTGCACATGACAGCAGCCATTGTGTACCTGGTCAGCTGTTGCAACAGAAAGCTTGGCCTTCCCTCCAGTGAAGCCACAGCTCAGGGATCTGGGCTGAGCATGGGAACCAAGCAGAAATGCTCAGCCAGGTGTGCTTGGCTTTGCCTTAGCAAGATTGAGAGGTATGCATGGAAGGCATGCTTGGACATACACCCCCCCCCCCAAGGAAAGTGTGTGACTGCCTCCCACTGGGGCAATTCGGGCTTACCCGAATTATCTTGATGACGGGCTTTGGGACCCCGAGAGATGGCATGCAGCAAAGAGGGGGCTGAGGGGTTTTTTAGCAAAATTTTTAAGGAAAATTTTAAAGGGACCCGGGAGGACGGGTGGGGGTTGTAAAAGTGGACCTGGGGGGGTCCAGATAGCGACTGTGCGGGATGATGGGTTGATTAGCTGCAGCAGAGGGGTCGCGAAAGGAAATTTAACCGGGGGGCAGGGGGACGATAGAAAGGGCTGTGTAATTGAAATCTTGAGTGGGAGGGGCAGGTATGACGGGTGCAGGGGGTCATATCAAGTGTCGGGGGTGCGCACGCGCTGTCTCCGAGCGATTGCGCACTCCGGCCCCCAATGCGTAACTCGTGTCCTGGGTTGTGTAGAGCCTCAGGCCCAGGGTCCGCGGCTGATGTTATGTAATGCCAGGTCGGTGGTTAACAAGGCCCCCCTCATCTGTGATCTTATTTTGGAGGGGGGTGCAGACCTGGCAGGTATTACGGAGACCTGGTTGGGCCAAGAGCGGGGGGTCCCCCTCGTAGAGATGTGCCCGCCAGGTTTCCGTGCATTTCATCAGCCAAGGGCCCAGGGGAGGGGTGGGGGAGTGGCGGTGATCATTAGGGAGAGTCTTTGTCCGAGGGAGACCACTGTTCCTCAGATAGCCGGATGTGAGTCCCTTTGTGTGAAGTGGGGCCGTGGGGTGCAGATGGGTTTGCTGACTACGTACCTGGCTCCCTGCCACGTGGCAGCGACCCTGCCCGAGCTACTCGACGTCATTGCCGGGGTGGTGGTCGATACCCCCAGACTTATTGTCATGGGGGATTTCAACCTTCCATCTGCAGGTGAGGCGTCAGAGGTGGCTCGGGAGTTCATGGCTTCCATGACGGCCTTGGACCTGACCCAGTTAGTTCAAGGCCCCACTCACATAGGGGGACACACTCTAGACCTGATTTTTATCTCTGGTCAGTGGTTGAATGATCTTGGTAGAGGGGACCTAGATATTAAACCCTTGTCATGGACAGATCATTCACTCCTTCAACTAGACTTTCCTACCGCCTGCCCCCACCGCAGGGAGACGGAACCGACTAGATGGTTCCGTCCCAGGCGCCTGATGGATCCTGAAAGGTTCCTGACGGAGCTTGGGCCGTTTCCTGAGACTCTAACACACGACTCGACTGAAGAGCTGGTGGCCGCCTGGGAAAGGGCGGCCGCTGGAGCTTTGGACCGTGTCGTGCCTTTGCGGCCTCTGACCCGATGCCGATCTCAATTAGCTCCTCGGTTCTCTGAGGAGCTGAGAGAGATGAAGCGTCGGAAAAGACGCCTAGAGAGCATTTGGAGGACTAGCCAATCCGACTCCGACCGGACACAGGTGAGGTCTTATATCAAGACCTACCTAGTGGCGATAAAAGCGGCAAAATCTAACCATTTTTCCGCTCTTATCGCATCTGCAGAGAACCGCCCAGCCGCCCTGTTTAGGGTGACCCACTCCCTTCTTCGGGGGGGAAGTGCGGGAAGATCCCTTGCAGGGTCGTGCTGAGGACTTTGTGCAATTCCTGCACGATAAAGTCGCTCGGATTCGGGATGGCTTGGACTCCGATTGGATGAGTCCACGGGAGGAGACCGGGGCAGGTCTTGAGAATGTTATCTGGGAGGAGTTTGATCCTGTGGCTCCCGAGGATGTGGACAGGGTTCTGGGTAAGATTAGTGCCGCCACGTGTTTATTGGACCCGTGTCCCTCCTGGTTGGTACTGGCCTCCCGGGAGGTTACACGAGGCTGGCTCCAGGGGATTATAGGTGCTTCTTTGAGTGAGGGTGCCTTTCCTGCCGCCTTGAAAGAGGCGGTAGTGAGGCCCCTCCTCAAGAAGCCTTCCCTGGACCCGGCTGAATTAGCCAACTATCGTCCAGTCTCCAACCTTCGTTTTGTGGCGAAGGTTGTTGAGAGCGTGGTGGCACGACAACTTCCCCGGCACCTGGATGAAGCTATCTATCTAGACCCGTACCAGTCGGGCTTCAGGCAGGGGTACAGCACAGAAACGGCATTGGTCGCGTTGGTGGATGATCTCTGGAGGGCTCGGGACAGGGGTTGTTCCTCTGTCCTAGTCCTATTAGACCTCTCAGCGGCTTTTGATACCATCGACCATGGTATCATGCTGCAGCAGTTGAGGGGGTTAGGAATAGGGGGCACCGTTCTGCGGTGGTTCTCTTCCTTCCTCTCCGACCGCTCGCAGTTTGTGTTGGCAGGGGGGCAGAGGTCGACCTCGAGGCATCTCGCATGGGGAGTGCCGCAAGGGTCGGTCCTCTCGCCTCTCCTGTTCAACATTTATGTGAAGCCGCTGGGTGAGATCATCCGTGGTTTTGGGGTGAAGTGCCATCTGTACGCTGATGATACTCAGCTGTACATCTCCACCCCAGACCACCCCAACGATGCCCTTGATGTGATGTCCCGCTGCCTGGAGGCCGTGCGGGCCTGGATGGGGAGGAACAGGCTCAGACTCAACCCCTCCAAGACCGAGTGGCTGTGGCTTCCGGAGCCCCGATATAGTCAGCAGGTGCCATCGCTGACTATTGGGGGTGAATCCTTGCCCCCCACAAAGAGGGCTCGCAATCTGGGTGTCCTCCTGGACACACGGCTGTCTTTAGAAGAGCATATGACGGCCATGGCCAGGGGGGCCTTTTATCAGGTTCGCCTGATTCGCCAGTTGCAGCCCTTTCTGGATCGGGACGCCTTGCGCACGGTCACTCACGCCCTTGTCACCTCCCGGTTGGACTATTGCAATGCTCTCTACATGGGGCTCCCCTTGAAGAGCACTCGGAGGCTCCAACTGGTCCAGAATGCGGCCGCGCGGGTGGTTATGGGTGCGTCCCGCTGTGCCCATGTGACACCCCTCCTGCGCGAGCTGCACTGGCTCCCAGTGGTCTTCCGGGTGCGATTCAAGGTGTTGGTTACCACCTTTAAAGCGCTCCATGGCATAGGACCCGGGTACCTCCGAGACCGTCTTCTGCCACCAATAGCCTCCCACCGACCAGTCCGTTCCCACAGAGAGGGTCTCCTCAGGGTGCCATCAGCCAAGTTATGTCGGCTGGCGACACCCAGGGGGAGGGCCTTCTCTGTGGGAGCCCCAGCCCTATGGAATGAACTGCCCCCGGAAATTCGTAAGATCTCCGACCTCCGGGCGTTTCGCTGCGCATTGAAGACCCTGTTGTTCCGCCAAGCCGGACTATCAACACAATAGTTTTAAATTGGGTATTTAAATTTATTGGGGTTTTAAATTTGAGCCACCTATTTAATTATTTTAAATTTTATACTGTTGTTCTGTCTGTGTTTTTAAATAGGCTGTACACCGCCCTGAGTCCTTCGGGAGAAGGGCGGTATAGAAATAAAATTATTATTATTATTATTACCCAACCTCCCAAAGAGAACAACCAAAGATGGCCAAGAGGACTGAAGGGCAGCGCCCGGAAAGGCTCTGGGATGGCTCTCCTCTTGGAGGCCAAATCCAGCCGAGGGCACTGAGGGGATGGGGGCCAAGCTTGTAAGGGGCTAGTCCCAAAGAAGGAAGAGAGTCCAAATGCCTGGCTGAATATAGTGGATAGGATTTTACACAGAGGAATGGCAGTTTCTGCCTTAGCAAGGACAATGACCTGGCATCCAAGCAGCCCCACCCCACGCTCAGCGTGTGCAGCCACAGCTAAAGGCAGCATTCTGGGAATACGGTGCCCACTTAGCACCCAGGAGGATGCTAGGACAGGCAAGGCTGGCAAGGTCATTGGGGGCCGAGAGGGGGAGAGGTCAGAGCAGTTGGCAGAAATCTGGAGGTCTATCTGGAGGGGAGGGCAGGGCAGGGCAGGGCAGGGCAAGAGCCCAGTTAGCAGAAGCAGCATCCCAATGGCAGCAGCTGTTGGCTGGCAGAATGGCTGACCTTTGGAGTAGAAGGTTCAGTCTGGCCAAAGAGGCAATTTGATCCCGCCCTGAGCAGTAGATTGGGCTGGATGATCTCTTAAGTGCCTCAAAGGGAGCAGTCTTTTTCCTGCCTTGGCTCTTTGTCTTCCGCTCACCAGCACAGCCATCCTTCTCTACCTGACCCGGAAATACAACACTCCCAGCTACTGGTACCCGCCCGATATGAAAAAGCGAGCCCGTGTGGACGAGTACCTGGCCTGGCAGATCAGCACCATTCGGGCAGGCACATCCAAAATCCTCTGGCTCAAGGTGAGATTGGGCCTCCTGCTCATTGGCAGTGCAGACCCCCCCAAACTGGCCCTGCACAGCCTCCAACGTCCCAGGAGGACGAGAAGGGAGGGCTGACTTGGGGAGGGGGCACTTGGAGATGCTTTTCCCACCAAATCCACTGCAGGGGTGTTAGAGGCAGAGACTGAGGGGGGGGGGCATCCCCATATAGAAGACAGGAAGCCACAGGGTAGCAGCGGAAAAGTAACCTAAGCTCGGAGAGCTGCATGTGTCCCAGCCAGTTCGGCAATGGCTGGCAACTCACAGTTTAATGAAGCCCATGCAAGGGACACCCTTGGCAATCAGATCATTTGGGGGTGTTGCGTGCCACTCCCAAACACACCTTCGTGCAGACATGTCAGTGCGAGGACCAAGGCAGCAGGGGCCCATCTCCTCCTTACTCCTTCTGACAGCAACTCCTCGGATCCCCTGACACTCTCCTCAGAACAAGGGAGACACCAGCAAAGGAACCAAACAGCCAACCTGGCAAGAGCCTCCTCAAGACCAGCCCTCAGGGAGCCCCATTCCCAGCCCAGCCCTCCACAGCCTCCCTTGGCACCTGCCTGGGCGAAGCTGGCCCCCACTCTTCTCCCTCTCTTCTGCATGTCTCTGTGGGGCAGGTGGTGATCCCGCTCTTTGTGGGCCATCAAGTGTCCCCAGAGAAGCTCTATGAAGCAATGGAGGAATTGAACCTCGCCATCCAGAAGCTGGAGGACAAGTTCCTGCAGGATAAGCCGTTCCTCATTGGCCCAGAGATCTCCCTGGCTGACCTGGTGGCCATCGTGGAGCTGATGCAAGTAAGCCCCCCCCCCCCCCGCCCCAACAGCCAACCTCCGAAACTCGGGGTCTTCCAAAGCGGACCCCTGCCAACTGCTGTGCCTCCTCTAGCCCTTGGGAGCCGGCTGCGACATCCTCGAGGGTCGCCCCAAACTCCAGGAGTGGCGCAAAAGGGTGGAGCTGACATTAGGGAAGGACCTCTTCATGGAAGCCCACAACCGGATCCTCAACCCCCAGGAACTGAAGAGCATCATCATTGACCCACCCTTGAAAGCACAGATGAAGCCCCTGCTCTTGAAGATGCTGAAATAAATATGGAAATATATCAATAGGGCTTTCCCTCTCCTTGCATCCTCCTCCCCACCCTGTAGCCCTAGTTTCAGGTTTGGCTTCCAATGATCCTTGCTCCAAGCCCCTTACCTTATTGCCTGGCTCACCTCAGCCAGGGGAGGCACTGGAATAATTCCAGTTGGCATAAGCATATTGCCATCTTCGAGGCGGGCTACTGAGCAACTCCCCTCCCCCCCGCTATCTTGTGCAAGTCCAGATTCTGAATGAAGGCTGCAACATAGGTTCAGAAGGAAACAAGTACTTTTGCCAACAATGGATAAATGTTAGAACTGCAGATTATTCATCTTCAGTTGTCCTTGTTCACAATTCTTTAGGAAGTGTATATTGTAAAAGCATAATAAAGAATAAAATCCAGTGATAAGATAAAATAATTGTAATATTAAATATATACTACATGGAACAAGTAGCTTCCAGGTTCTAACTCCAAAAGATTTTTCCAACACCTGGGAATGGAAGCCTCAATTGGCCCAGGAAGTCTCTCAGTAAGAGCTTCTACCAGCAGGTGAGAAACCCCCTTATCTCATGGGATGGGGGCATCTGGAGGGGTGCAGAGACCTTGAGCCAAGGCAGCTTTCAAGGCTTGGGGCCAGACCGGGGAATGAACTGGTCTGATCTTCCGTTTGGCCAGATCTCTGCTGGCCTGATTTAGATGAATGGACATTTCCTATCATGTGGCAGCGATCCTAAGAGGGATTAACATGGCAGTGGCCCCTCAGCCCAGCAGGTCCCTTGAGGAAATATGTGAGAGTGGACGTAAAGCAATCTGACCTGTTTCAAAGCACGCCAAATGATGCACCTGAACCTTTAGGGCAAGAGTGGGCTGTACCCCCCCACTGCGCAAGCTCCCAGTTTGGCGTAACCTTGATTCCTGGTAAATATTAATGTTGTGATTTATGAAAAATGGTGGCCTGGTTGCTAGCCGGTCTACAGCAGGAAACAAATGAAAATTAAAAATGCAACCCCCAACTCTCATTTGTGGCCTTAGAAAACACCAAACAATCCCTGCCCATCAACCTTACCCCACAGTGCAGCTTCTCCCACTTTCCATCATCCCCACCGCACCCCACCCTACCTGGAGTGTGCATTCACTCAAGCTATAAAAACCCTCCGGTTCTGCTGTGGTAGGACAAGGTAGGCAATAGGTATACAGGTGAAGGTATAGAAGAAGGATCTTCACAGGCCATAGATGGTGTGATGAAGCTGATGAGAACACCACAGATTTTTCCCCCCACAACTTTGCCCAGAGCTCAGACTTGCTCTAGGCTGGGATCCCCCTTGAATTGTTGAATTGCCTCAGTTGTTCACTCTGGAAGGTAGAGATCTTATCACGAAGGGAGTCTGAACAGGGGAGACAGACAGAGCACGAACAAGTTCAGTTCTTTGGTTTATTTTAATTTAGGAGTAAAGACCTGCACGGCGCTCTGCTTGGAGTTCTTATCGATCAAATATGAAGTTGCTGGTCCTCAGGAAAAAAGATAATTGCCTTTAAACTACCTTTACAAAAGAGACACAGGAAGGCACTTCACTGATTAAGCAGGAATCCAAGTATGACTGATGGACAATTATTATAAAGATTAAGCTAAAAAGATCAGTGGCTTCTGCAGTTAGAAGATCTAACTAAGCATTATTTTTAGAGCACACAAGTGCGACCCAAGAGACATTGTTGACTTAATTTCAAAGTCCTTTACCAAAGGTTCTTGAACAAACTTAGGAGTCATGGGGCAAGAGGAAAAATACTTTGGTGAATCAATAACTATAAAAGTAGCAATTAATGACAAAATAATCTTGCAATGGACCAAAATGGAGACACAAAGTGCCATAACTAAGTATGCAAACAATACTCTGAATTTCACACGCTGTTACAATCCTGTTTAGGATTCTTCCAGAGATCAGATTTTTCCAGCTAAGGAATGTGAGACATTATTTCTGATGGCTGCTGGATAAAGGATAAAGCAAAAAATTCAAAAAAGAGGACAGTACTACTTAGGATCCCATTTCGAATTTATGGCTGCTGCAGAGCAACTGCAGTCATAATGCTCTGATGACATTGCAGGGATGCTGCAGGACCCTCATCCCTGGCTATCTTCACTGCCCCCCCCCCCCATTTTGCCCCATGGGGTCCCTGTGAGCCTTGCACTGCTTTCCTCCCAGCCTCTGGCTCAGGGTGCAGTCCCAGTTCATCTCTCCTACTGAAACTGGCAAAGAAGCTGAGCCCTCTTTGCATTCAGAGAGAACGGTGGCTAACTTTAGACTTCAAGATATTGATTAAAGGGATTTTTGATGGCTAAAACCCATAATAAATAAAATGGATTTGTTAAAGAGGATTCAGGCAGCCACCACCCCAGCCTCCCACGAAATAGCAGAGTGCCCCTCTACTCTTCCTTGGTGTAAACCTGGAGTTGTTGGAAGGGCAGAGAAGAGGCGGGGGGGGGGGGAGCCGATGACCTCAGAAGCCGAGGCCTGCTGGAAAGGGCAAGGCTGAGGGGAAGGGGCTATGCGGGAGACCCCGTGACTCCTCAGGGTCATACCTGCCACCGGTCATCCGACCTGCCCTCCAAGTAAGCAGGCAGCCCTTTGCACCCCTGGCGACCGTCCCACCGGGAGGGGGCCGACTCGGTCTCTCTGGGCCTGGGGCAAGGCCGTGGGACCAAGGGGCGCAAAGGCTGTCCCCGCCACCCGCCCAACTCCCAGGAATCCCTGCCTTCCTTCCACGCGCAGCCCGGCTGCCACCTGACGAAGCGGGGCGGAACGGGCGTCCCAGCCTGCCCAGAAGTCTTTGGAAGCCGAATCGCCGGTTACGCCGAGGCGAGGCCGGGGCAGGGCACCCCCGACTGCGCTTCCTTCTCCCAGGAAAGCCGGCGGGGCCCACGACTCCTTCCACCCCCGCGTCAGACACGGCCGGAGGCTCCCCGGAGAAAGGCGCGGAGAATCCGGGAGACTCGCGGGGAGGCCCGGGCCCCTCCCCCGCCCGCCGGGCTCCTTCCTTCCCAGGTTGGAAGGCGCCCCGAGAGAGCCCGGAGGCCCCGCGCTCCTGGGCGCCCTTCCCGCTCCCTCCCTCCCTCCCTCCCTCCCGGCCCCGAGGAAGAGGCGGCGGAGGCGGCGGCGGGCGCAGCGCTTTATTGCCGTGGGGGGGGAGGGGGGGCTCTCACAGGAAGGTCATCACCGTCCCCTTCTTGCCCACCTGCCAGGGCTCCAGCGGGTGGAAGCGGATCAAGATCCTGCGGGAGGAGCGCAGAGTCAGAGCCGGAGACGCTCGCCCGCCGCCGCCGCCCACCCGCCCGCCCGCATCGGCTCACCTGTCGGCGCCCAGCCCCAGCTCGCGGGCCAGGAACTCGGCGAAGTGCGCGCTGTGCGTCCGGTTCTGCTCGGCCGAGCCCACCGCGCCCACCGCCCAGACCGAGAGCAGCGCGCCCGGCGCCGCCGAGCCGCCCATGGACAGCGCCAGCCCGGCCTTCACCGTCGCCGCCACTCGCTGCGGGGAAGCGGCCGGGTCAGCCGGGGACGGAGGGGGGCCGCCCCTCGCCTCCCCTCGTCCCCGCAGCCCCCCCCCGACCCCGCGTACCTCCTCCGGTTTGCCCAGGACGGCGGCGGCGGCGGCGTTGAGCCGGGCGGGCAGGTCGCGGGGCAGCTGCGCCGGCGGCACGTTGGTCTCCAGCTCCACGAAGGGCATCTTGTGCGGCGCCCCGGAGGAGGGAAACCGCCTGCCGCCCCGCCGGCCCTGCCTCCCGCGGCGGGAGGGGCGGGGACGCAGGAGGCCCCCTCGCCCGGCGGGATCGCTCTGCCTTTTCTCTGTATAATAAGCTACTCCGAGCATTCGGAACAGCGGCCCTGTCGCCCCTTTAAGCGAGGGAAGGCATTTCGCGCTTTCACGGATAACATTAAAATAACTCAAAATAAAGGCCCCGAGGCGCGTTTCCGAGGCGCTCCGATCTCGCCCGAAGAGCCGAACGCTGCGAGGGCGGCCGAGACCGGAAGGGGCGTGCCGCAGGGCGGTTGGGTCCTCGGCAGCCTATAGGCGGCCGCCTTGCTGCCCGGTGGCGCGCCGGCGGCTGGGATCCCGGCTTCGCCAGCATGGTCCGTGTCTCCCGGGGGGCGCGGGGGAGGGTCCGGGGGGGTCCCCGGGGGGCCTCCGCGACTGAGCGCTGCTGTCTCCGCAGATCCGGATCGCCGCGCTCAACGCCAGCTCGGCCGTGGAGGACGACCCCGAGGGGACCCTCAAGAGCCACAAGTCGCAGACCAAGGAGGCGCAGGTGACTCGCCCGGCGGGCCTCCCCACTCGCGGCCTTGGGTGGCTCGCGCGGCTCCTCCGCTCTCCGTCCCCGGAGGCGGCCGGCCGGGATAGCTGGTTCTGAGAGCCGTGGAAGTCTGTGGGCCTCCGGCGGAGAAGAGCCAGCCGCGTTTCGAAAAGGCGCTAAAATTCTTTAGTTTTTATTTGGGTGGCGGATTCTTCCTCGCAGCCCCTTTTCTGGCCTCCCTGGGTGGTGGGCCTGAGGGCTCGAGGAAGGCATGCAGGTTAGATGCCCAAACCGTCTGCTGAGGTCCGTCAGCCTGATAAACAGCAGTTACGTTGTATTGGTTTTTTTAATGATTGCTGCCTATAAAATACGTAGATACCAAGTGAGGTCAACCGGGAGCTGCTTTTATAGACCTCAAGTATTGCTCTGGTTATTGATTATCTTCACTGATTATATTTTACTGTAATGAGAGGCCAGATGGGGGGATCTGGAAGACACTCTTCCAAACCGAGAAATCTGTGTCCAAGATCACAGATGTTTAGATTAGATTAGAGCCTAAAAGGTTTTACTGTAGCTAACACATAACAACTCCAGAAAGTTTTGTGGTCTCCTAAAAATAATATCAAATAAAATGAATCGTTTTGGTAAACAAATGCACTGTTGCAAAAGTGATCCTGGTGGAAGATCAACAATAAAATCAGTAGAGAGCATATCCCAGGGTCTGAGAGGGGAGGGAATGGCTGGTTTAGTCCAGATAGCCTTGGCCTGGTGACAGATGTGATATATGGGTTGACAGACATGGTTGTCTGCTTGCTCCTTGCCACCAGAATAGTCATTGGACTCTCTAAAGATGGTTTTAAAAGAGCCTGTGATTGATTTAGGTATGTTGAAAGTGTAAAATGAATGAAAATTATGTGTTCATATGGTATTAATTTGTTTTAGTAATGATTGATAATCCATAACTTAAGATCATAATGGAGCCTGCCCATCATGATTATTAATCATGACAGTTGCAAAACAGGATGGCTATGTGACTGACCAGATTTTCCAGCCATTTTGCAGCAATTGTTAAGTGAATGTGACAGTCATAAAGTGGCCACTGCAGTCGATAAGTGAACACTGTAGTCACAGTTTTGCCAAAAACAGGAAGTTAACAAATCTGGACCATAAGTAGCTGCCAGGTAGGTCTGTTGCAAGGACAGTTGTAAATCCAGGGCTGTAGGAGATGAGCAGGCTGAGCCTGGGGAGGGATGGGGAGGAAGGTGTCAAACTCATCATCAATTTGGAGTCTATGCCCCTGTAGATTTGGGTCTGGCCAGACTTTTATCTGGCATCAAATTGCCATGTCCATTAATAGTTTAGATTCTTGTATATAGGTAGCATAAAATAAATTTGTAATACTTTCAAACTCTATCCTGGTTCCTGATTTCTTATTCCTGACAAGGACCATCTGTACAGTAGTGCTTGAAAGTTTGTGAACGTTTTTGAATTGTTCTGCATAAATATAACTTAAAATGTGATCCTAAAACTACATAAAGAGAACCCATTAAATAAGTAAGCCAAAAATATATTTTGCTCAGTAAATGAATAAGTAAAATGGTTTTGCCTCATTTATTTAATTGGATTCTTTTGGTTTAAGATGTGTGGAGAACAGACTATGGGTTAGGTCATATTTAAGAAGAAAAAACGACAGTTCAAAAGGATCTCTGCAAACTTTTAAGCATGTCTGTATTCTGGTTTACTGTCTATGACAGGTCCCCAAGCCCCCAGGCCACAGATCAGCACTGCTTTGCAGTGCGCCAGAAACCAGGCTGCACAAATGAGCAAAGCCCCATCGGTGCACACATGGGATGCAGGTAGTGTGTGAAATCACACTCCTCCGGTCCGCAGAAAAACCCTTCTCTCCATGGAACCGGAAAAACCTCTCCCAATGGAACTAGTCCCTGGTGCCCAAAATGTTGGGGGCCGCTGCTCTATAAGATTGTTCATATGGTGATACTAAGATATTTTGGTTTAGATATACAAATGTACCCCAGATTTGGAATTTACTGCTATGGATTTATCCAACTTGGAACAAATGAAGCAGACCATTGTTCTGTATTGGAAAACAGCTCAGGATCAGAATAAAGCTGGAAGGGACCTTGGAGGTCTTCTAGTCCAGCCCCCTGCTCAAGCAGGAGATCCTATACCATTTCAGGCAAGTGACTGTCCAGTCTCTTCTTAAAAACCTCCAGTGATGAAGCACTTGCAACTCCTGAAGGCAAGCTGTCTCACTGGTTAATTGACCTAACTATTAGGAAGTTTCTCTTTAATTCCAGGTTGCTTCTCTCCTTGATTAGTTTCCATCCATTGTTTCTTGTCTTGCCCTCTGGTGCTTTGGAAAATAAATTGATCCCCTCTCTTTGGGGCAGCCTCTCAAATACTGCTATCATGTCACCCTTAGTCCTTCTTTTCTCTAGACTAGCCAAACCCAAACCCTGCAACTGTTCTTCATATGTTTTAGTCTCCAGGCCTTTAAACATCTTAGTTGCTCTTCTTTGCACTTTTTCCAAAGAGTCAATATATTTTTTGTAATGTGGTAACCAAACTTGGATGCCCTGTTCCAGGTGCATCCTGTTCCAGGTGTGGTCTTATTCAGGGTTTATAAAGCAGTATTAATACTTCTCGTGACTTTGATTTTATGCCTCTGTTTATACAAACAAGTATTGTATTGGCTTTTTTTGGCTGCTGCCACACACTGCTGACTTATGTTTAAGTGATCATCCAAGGTCCCTCTCACACTGTTTTTGAGCCAGGTTTCGCCTAATCTGTACTTGTACCTTTGGTTTTTATGCCCAGGTGTAAAACCTTGCTTTTCTCCACATTAAATTTCATTTTGTTGGATAGGACCCAAGTCTATCAAGATCTTTTCGGATCCTGAGCTTGTATTTTGGGGTGTTGGCTATTCCTGCCAACTTAGTGTCATTTGCAAATTTAATGAGTTCCCCTTCTATTCCCTCATCTACATCATTTATGAACATATTGAAGAGTACTGGGCCTAAGACGGAACCTTGTGGTATCCCACTGCTTATTTCCCTCCATGTAGATGTATTTAGTACCATTAAGGACTACTCGTTGAGTACGGTTTGTCAGCCAGTTACAAATCCATCTGTTGGTGATGTTGCCTATCCCACATTTTTCTAACTTACCAAGAAATAGGTTGTAGTCTGCTTTGTCAAATGCCTCGCTAAATCACAGCATACCATGCCTCGGTATGGTGTGATTTGGGGGGTAGTTTTGTGTTGCTCTCTTGCTAAACATGGGGGAGGTCTGGAAGAAAATTCAGATGATGCCCAGCAGTTGAAAGAAGCAACCAAACCTCCCAGGCATCTTCTCTGAAGTTGAGTGAAACCTTGAAAGAGTTCCACTCAAAACAGCCCTATTGCCTTTCATCGCTGAGCAAGACTCGGAGAAGTGTGTGTTTGTTCTGAGCATGTGTGCATCTTATAAATCTGCTTAAATTAATGTCTTCTTAAGATTTCAGAGTTGCAGGAGCCTTGTTCTTTTTTCGGAGTGGGGTGTTTAATCAAGCGCACTGTGTCTCTGGCTCTGTAGGAAGCAGAAGCCTTTGCCCTCTATCACCAAGCGCTGGACCTTCAGAAACATGACCTCTTTGAAGAGTCGGCCAAGGCCTACCACCAACTGCTGGAGACTCGTCTGTTGCGCGAAGTCAGTGAAGAAGGGACTGATTGATGTGGTGGTGGGGGAGCTTCTTGTGGGAGGTGGTATCTTTGGCTCTACTGCCACTGAAGATCTCTTAGTGCAGCAGTCCCAAACCTTTCTGACTTGGCCCAGCGGGGGGGGGGGGGGGGGGAAGAGGGGATGCTTCTGTGTGAGTGGCAGGCGCACACACTGCTCCATTTGTGCAAGTGGCGGGCACAACCCAGCCTCTGCTCGCACAAATAGGGCTGCGAGTGCCCCTGCTTGTGAAAGTGGAGCTGTGCGCATGTGCTTGTCTTCCACTCATGGGCCTGGTTCCCAACAGGCTGTGGTCCGGTACTTGGCCTTAGCCCAGGAGTTGGGGGTCCCTGTCTTAGTGGGTTGCAATCTGAAGAATCTCTTTATAACCATTGATAAATCTAGGAAAAAGAGGAAGCTTTATTAGGAACCCTTTTCAGAAGCTAGTTAGCAATGATGTGTGCAGAAAGGATAGATGGGAACTAATCTGTAAGTGGGGGGCTTGGTTCTGGATGCATCTTCAGGCCGAAACCACTTCAGGGATTCCCTATATGGGAAGATCAGAGACAGTTTCCTTTTAGAGTATTTTTCTTTCTAGGCCAATCTTGAATTTGCTATTGATTTTTTTTAACACAAGAGAGACAGAGAGAGAGGTGCTTATGGTTTTTGCTGGTTCCATGAGCAGGAAGGGCCACTCAGAAGGCACAATCAGCAACACGCTGAGCTGCTGCCTCTCCTTGGGGATCCCTGTTCCATAGAGATCGATTCATGGGGAACTTCATCAGCAGGAGAGCAGGACTGGTGAGCAGTCAAACAATCTCCAACCCCACATGCCATTTCTTTCCAATATTCGGTCTGGCTCCCATACATCCTCTTCCTGGTCTTTCCCCCAATGTCTGAACAAGAAAGGGGGTTTCTTGCCTTTTAAAAGCTGGTGTGTGTGTGTGGAATTCCTCCTAGAACCTCAGATCCACTTTGGGGCTTTGAAAGCTGAGTCCTCCTGGCTTTAGTCATGGCCGCAATGGATAGCAGGGCTTGTTTTATATCTTGAATTCTGGAAGCAGCCATGAAAGGTCATTTGGTGATCTTTTAAATCATCATTACAGACAAAACATTTTCCTCCACTTCCTTCTGATTTTCAGGCAGTTGCATCTGGAGATGAGAGGGAGGGGTTGAAGCATCCAGGCTTGATGCTGAAGTATTCGACTTACAAAAACTTGGCCCAGCTGGCTGCCCAGCGAGACGACATTGAGACAGCTATGGAATTCTATCTGGAGGTGAGCCGTTGGGTGGGTCAGTGCCTGGAATAATTTCCACTGTTAATTTTAGCTCCCCTCTCTCTACAAAAGGGTAGCTGAAATTACCCTACCAAAATGAATCCTTTGCCATGAACTGTTGGCTGCCCGCAATCCTGGGCTGCCGTCTGCTCAGTGCCCTAGAGCCTTGGGGAGGTGGGGGGCAAGCAGTGGGCAACCTTTAGCCTCTGACAGTCCAGTTTACCTGAAGAATCTCTTCTGCTGTGTTTTCCCAGGCTGTGCTGCTTGACTCCACAGATGTCAACCTATGGTATAAAATTGGACACGTGGCCCTCCGGCTTACTCGTCTGCCCCTGGCACGGCATGCTTTTGAAGAAGGGCTTGCATGTAATCCAGATCATTGGCCTTGTTTAGATAACCTCATCACTGTCCTCTACACCCTCAGTGACTACACAAGTAGGTCCTTCCTGCTTTTCTTAATTTAGAATTTCTTGTAGTGTTGGAGACAAGCAGTCTTGGAAATTGCAAGTAGGAGGGTTGATTAGGACCAGTACATAGCAGTTATGCATGCCTCCAAGTTATGAAACATGCTTAATATATGTCTATGATGTTTTATTTTTAAAACAATATATTTATTTATTTATTTATTTATTTCAATTTATATACTGCCCTTCTCCCAGTGGACTCAGGCGGTGAACAGCCAGAGCTGTCTGTCAGAACTTCTTTATATCTTAATTCCACAGTTAGAAAAGGACAGATTGATGGCATCAATTAATGATGCTCACGCAGAAGATGATTGTGTTATGTCTTTATTTATTCCTCAATCTCAGGAGAATCTAGACAACCATCATAAACATCTTGTTCAAATTTGCAAGTGTTGAAAAACGTGACTTAAAACTGTCACGGTGTCCCTGTAGTCACATGATCAAAATTCAGGTGCTTGGCAACCATCATGTATTTATGACAGATGCCATGTCCCAGGATCATGTGATTGCTATTTGTGACCTTCTCAAGGGGCTTCCAACAAGCAAAGTCAAGGAGGGAAGCTGGATTTACTTAATAATTACAAGAAAAAAACTTGTAAAATTGGACATGGCTCACTTAATGAAAATATTGCTTAGTAATGTAAGTTCTGATCTCAATTGTGGTTGTAAGTCAAGGATCAGGATGGTTACCATGCATTGATCTCAACAATATGGCTAAGTTTATTTTGTAACTTCTGTAAAGAGCTAGCACAAAGGAGTCTGGAATGCATTAACAGATGTCTTCTTTCTTTGTTGATATCCTCAGCGTGCTTATATTTTATTTGCAAAGCGCTGGAAAGAGATAACTGTTACAGCAAAGGACTTGTTATTAAGGAGAAGATCTTTGAGGAACAGCCGTGCCTCAGAAAGGACTCCTTAAGGATGTTTCTGAAAGGGTAAACGACTTTCTTGTTTTCACATTTGGTGTTACTCTGGAAGTCGTCACAATTTACCATCGTGAGATTGGCAAACAGAGTGGCTCACCAGGTTGAGGGAGTGTTTATAATAACCTTTCTATAACCTTGCAGATTGGTGTCTGGTGTGTTCTGTTCTATAGAGGATTAAATTTGTGCTCAAGATTGCAATATTTATCCTGTCTGAATTCAGAAATAGATTGGGTGTGAATTTGCAAATAAATCGTGTAACAGATAAAAAAAAGCTATTGGTTACTTCAGAAATTTGATATTAGGGAAAATATTTGGTAGGTAAATAAAGCAACTTTTATTGATTCAGAAACCAATAGCTTTATATTTAATTATACATCCCTAGTTCATTCACGTGCGTCTCATCAAATTCATTCATCTGTTTCATGCTGTATTTTATTTCAAGATTCCATTAATATAATACAATTAAAATCATCCATGGCCCAGTAAGTTGGATATCTGCAGCATTTTGCTTGGGTCTTCTACAAATTTCAGCTAGAAAGGAATAAATTCTCTTCTCCCTAAAGAACTTGCACAATAGAAGGTTGACTTTTTTCTTTCTTTCTGTTAGCCAGAGCATTGGACATGGGTTGTTAAGAGATGTTTTCAAAAGCCTAATTTATGGGGAAAGGACATCATTGGCTAAGAAGGCAGCAAAATGAATGCAAACCTCCAACCCCCAACTTGTGCTGTGACCTCCATTCCCACACCAAATACATGTAGTTATGAATGTGAACAGGGTGTATTTAAATCCTTTTTCCTGGTTGCCTCCTTTCCCTAGACCACAGGAATGGTGGAGAGGGTCAGGATAAATGTTTGTAGAATAACCAAATCACAGAGTTGGAAGGGACTTGGAGGTCTTCTAGTCCAAACCTTGCTCAACCAGGACACCCTATACCATTCCAGACAAGCGGCTGTCCAATCTCTTCTTAAAAGCCTCCAAGCCTCCTGCCAACACTGAACATTTTTAAGAAAAGTTTAGCTTTTGTGAAGTGTAGCAGCAGTGAAGGGCTGGCCACACACCAGCACAAGAACAAGAGATTGGCAGTGATGCAAGTAACAGATTTTTGGCCACTGCTCAGTACCAGTGTCAGATTGTGACTACTATGCTGATTTGCACCTGTAAATTGTTGCCTAAAGCTGATCGTCCTAGACAGGCACCAGTGGGATTGGTTGATGCTCGAACAGCAGCAAAACTAAATAATTTACTTGTTGAAATCTGATTCTTTTTCAGTGACCTGTCAGTGTGTGATGTGCCTGTGAGTGCATCAGAAACACAAACAATCCTGGAGGAAGCCCTGGAGCTGCGCAGGAAAAGGCAGGCTTTGATGGCCCGGAAGACTGAGCCAGACCTCAAGCTTGCCCAGCCCATCTATCTGTTCACGTACGTTTCTGCTCAGTGTCAGCTTATTATAAAGTTACACCATTTTGATAAAAAGCCAAGTTCAATGCTATTTCTTCCTAAGACTTCCCCAACCAGTTCTTGCAACTTAATACTTTGTGGGTGAGCCATGCCCTTTTTCTCTGGAGTCTCCTAAAAGGTGTCGTGAAGATCATGTCTCCCACCATGGCAAATAGGCAGGTATCTCCTCACTCATGCCTGGATCCTTCCCAATCTTCGTTCACATATTGTCAGAACCTCCAAGGATTAAAATCAGGAGTTCTTCATCAGGATGGGAATGTTCTGGAGGGGTTGATGGTATAGAATTCTTTAGTCTTCTCTCCCTTCCTTGGTAGTCATCCTAGCAGATGGAGAGGGAGTTCATTCATAAGACTTGTACCTTAAAACTTGTACCTTACACACACTGCCGTGTGTACATACATTAATAGGTGTTCATACATACCCTAAGATTACCAAATAGGACAGTCAAAGAATTTACCCTTTTAGCCAAATGTACTTGTGTACTACAGGATTTTAGCTGCTACCAGAAAATTAGCAATAGACTCTGCCAAACTCTTGTTCCTGTGAAAACATTAAATAAGCAAAAGTTCTCCCTGGGAACTTAACTAAATGAATATTAATCGTGAGATGATCCATAAATTTTGGATTAACAAATTAAAAGAAAATTGCTTTTATTTTGTTAATTGCATATGGTCGTTCTAAGGTAGACAATGAATTATTCATGTCATAAAAGCTGAGGATGTTTTTGTTTCAGGATCCAATCTGGGTATGTCACGGGGACTAGAGGTTTTGTCAACTGAGCTTTCAGACTCGTGCTGGGGCCCATTTTCAGGGAACTTCTCTCTAGCAGAGTATGTGCTGTTCTGTGTGTGGTAATTATAATGCCTGTTCTTTGTGGCTTTTTAGATGTTGATTGGGGTGTGTTGATGGCTGACTTCTAAGTCATTGGCTATCATTTGCATGTGCTGCCCAGTCCTCGCCTTCTAAGTACTTGATAGGCTGGTGGTAAATGAGCATTCCTGTTGACTGACGAGGGGCCTATTTCCCAGACTTCAATCACTTCCTGTTTTTGTGCCTGCTTGTCCAACAATCTTAGTAACTGCAAAATTGAATGTGTGTCCTTGTTCATTGCAGCGTGAGGCTACCAATGAGTCTGGGTCTCCTCGTCCGATCGCTCACTTATGTTCTTGCAATCTGGTGGTTAGCTTCCTCCCCGTCTGTCCTACATAGTCACAAGGGCAATCCACGCAGGGAATTTGGTAATTACACTGGAAGTATCTCTCACCTCCAAGCAAACTTTACAATGCATGATTTGTCCTTCCTATAGTAGCCTCTAGGCAGTGTGCGATGCCCACTTGCAAATCTTGGAAGCTGTGTTTCACAGCTTCTGATATGTTTTTGTTGTATGGCAGGGTGTGCCATGTGGTTGGTCTTACAACTTGTTTCTTCCTTTCTCTCCCCACCGTGTTGCACAGATACCTTGTGACAAATTACTGTGGGTACCCATTCTGTTTGAATTGTTCAAGTAGGTACCTGCTCTCCAGCTATTTGGCTTTGCTGGGTACTACAGTGGGTTCTCACACAGCCTTACAGTGTTCTGGTACAATACTTTTGGTGTGACAGTGGATGGTTGCTGTTGAAATTCAGAATCTGTGGAATGTTGGTGGCCTTGCAATAAACTGTGGTTTCTAGGCCTTCCATCCTCTTGTCCATTGACAAGTACCTCTCAAAATGCTAATTGCCTAACTGTTTCTTCCTCCATTATGAACTGCATGTCTGGGAAGATGGAGTTCAGTATGGTATGAAAGTCTTTTAAGTGCATTTCTCTTGATGATGACGAATGTGTCACCTACATAGCACCACCAGAATTTAGGTCTGTAGTTCTGAAATGCACAGCGTTCTAGTTCATGCAGGACTGTTTCTGCAATGACTCCTGATATTGGGGATCCATGGGTTTTGTTTTATTTTATTTTATTTTATTTTATTTTATTTTATTTTATTTTATTTTATTATTTTATTTTATTTTATTTTAATTTTTTTTATTTTACTTTACTTTACTTTACTTTACTTTACTTTACTTTACTTTACTTTACTTTACTTTACTTTACTTTTTTACTTTACTTTATTTGTTCATACAATTCACTTTTGAATGTGAAGAAGGTGCGTTGACAGTATTGGAGTAGCTTCATGATTTGTGGTGCTGACCAACCCAGATTGGATCCTACAGCATTATCCTGGGACACATACAGTATGTTTTTGTTTCCCTGTTTTCCATGCAGGTGGAAATCTCTAGGAGACAGTCTGATGGCCACTTACTTGCACCTCACAACTTGTGAGCCACCTCGTCCAAGCTTGGGCAAGCGAATTGATCTCTTGGAATACCAAGATCTGGACCAGCACCTGGAGAGCCAAGCAAATTTAGCCCCCGTCAGTGTTCTTCACCCCAGCCCTGTCAGTTGCAACCCACTAGTGCCTTTGACTGAACCACTCCTCACATATACACCACTGACTCCCAACTTCCCCAGTTTGACTGTACTGGAATCGGTAAACTCTGCAGGTGAGGAAGATCTTTGCAAGAGGCATCATATGAATGGGAAGTCCTTCCTTGCTGAATAGTCTGTCCTTCACTGAATAAGCTGTAGAAGAAAAAAGCTGGCCACTTAGTCTTGACTACCACTTCCAAGTGCAGTGGGGGTTATTTTATTTTATCTTTACTTTTACTTTACTTTACTTTATTATTTTATTTTATATTTTATTTTATTTTATTTAATACAAAACGCAACAAACCCCCAACAATTCATAACAAGTTTATATTGCTATAGTTTATATAATTGTAGCAGAAAGAGCTTGCAAATAAACCAGACTGTCACAAACAAGCTGAGGTCCCTGAGGTCCTGGCTCACGCCTCGACTGGAGACTTAGTGGCCGCCTGGGATAGGGCGGCCGCTGGAGCTCTGGATCGAGTCGTGCCTTTGCGGCCTCTGACCCGGCGCCGATCTCACCTGGCTCCTTGGTTTACTGAGGAGCTGAGGGAGATGAAGCGCCGGAAAAGACGCCTAGAGAGTAGTTGGAGGGCCAGCCGCACTGAATCTGACCGGACACTGGTAAGATCTCACATTAAGAATTACCTAGTGGCGATAAAAGCAGCGAAATGCACTTATCTTGCTGCTCTTATTGCGTCATCAGATAACCGCCCGGCCGCCCTGTTTAGGGTGACCCGCTCCCTGCTCCACCAGGAAGCGAGGGAGGACCCCTTGGAGGGAAGAGCCGAGGATTTTGTTCAGTATCTGTATGACAAAATCACTCAGATTCGGGAAGATCTGGACTCCGACTGGGTAGATCCAGCGGGAATGACGGAGGCAGGTCCTGAGAATGTTATCTGGGATGAGTTTGATTCTGTGACCCCTGAGGACGTGGACAGGATTCTGGGTAGACTGAATGCGACCACATGTTTGTTGGACCCGTGCCCCTCCTGGTTAGTGCTGGCTTCCCGGGAGGTGACGCGAGGCTGGCTCCAGGGGATTATAAATGCTTCATTGAGTGAGGGTGTCTTTCCCGCCGCCTTGAAAGAGGCGGTGGTGAGACCTCTCCTCAAGAAGCCTTCCCTGGACCCGGCAATATTGGCTAATTATCGTCCAGTCTCCAACCTTCGCTTTGTAGCGAAGGTTGTTGAGAGTGTGGTGGCACGACAGTTTCTCCAGTACCTGGATGAAACGATGTATCTAGATCCGTTCCAGTCGGGTTTCAGGCCTGCGTACAGCACGGAAACGGCATTGGTCGCGTTGGTGGATGATCTCTGGAGGGCTCGGGACAGAGGTGGTTCCTCTATCCTGGTCCTATTAGATCTCTCGGCGGCTTTTGATACCATCGACCATGGTATCATGCTGCACCGGTTGGAAGGGTTGGGGGTGGGAGGCACCGTATTACGGTGGTTCTCCTCCTTTTTCTCCGACCGGTCGCAGTCTGTGTTGACAGGGGCAGAGGTTGACCCCGAGGCCCCTTATATGTGGGGTGCCACAAGGATCGGTCCTCTCGCCCCTTTTGTTCAACATTTATGTGAAGCCGCTGGGCGAGATCATCCGTGGTTTCGGGGTGGAGTACCATCAGTACGCTGATGACACCCAGCTGTACATCTCCACCCCAGGCCACCCCAACGATGCCCTTGAAGTGATGTCCCGGTGCCTGGAGGCCGTACGGATCTGGATGGGGAGGAACAGGCTCAGACTCAACCCATCCAAGACCGAGTGGCTGTGGTTTCCGACGTCCCGATATAGTCAGCTGGTGCCATCGCTGACTATTGGGGGCGAAGCACTGGCCCCCACGGAGAGGGCTCGCAACTTGGGCGTCCTCCTGGATTCACGGCTGTCTTTAGAAGAGCACTTGACGGCCGTGACCAGGAGGATTTTTCATCAGGTTCTCCTGATTCGCCAGTTGCGTCCCTTTCTGGATCGGGACTCGTTACGCACGGTCACTCATGCCCTCGTCACCTCCCGTCTGGACTATTGTAACGCTCTCTACATGGGGCTCCCCTTGAGGAGCACTCGGAGGCTCCAACTGGCGCAGAGTGCGGCCGCGCGGGTGGTGATGGGAGCGACGTGGCGCTCCCATGTAACGCCTCTCCTGCGCGAGCTGCACTGGCTCCCGGTGGTCTTCCGAGTGCATTTCAAGGTTCTGGTTATCACCTTTAGAGCGCTCCATGGCTTAGGACCTGGCTATTTGCGAGACCGTCTGCTACCACCAATAGCCTCCCACCGACCAGTACGCTCCCATAGAGGGGCTCCTCCGGGTGCCGTCGGCCAAACAATGTCGACTGGCGGCCCCCAGGGGGAGAGCCTTCTCTGTGGGGGCACCTACTATCTGGAACGAGCTCCCCCCCGAGATACGGAGGATTCCGGATCTGCGTACCTTCCGTCGCACTCTTAAGACGTTCTTATTCCAACAAGCCGGCCTGACCTGAACTTCTCCTCTTTTAAATGGAAAATTTTAAATTTGGTTTTAAATTGGGGTTTTAAAATGGTCAGCCAAATTTATTTAATTTGTTTTATCTCTTTTTTAAATTTTGTATTTATATGTTTTATTATGGCTGTTCACCGCCCTGAGTCCTTCGGGAGTAGGGCGGTATACAAATTTAATAAAATGAAATGAAATGAAATGATTGATGGACAGGCTGTAAGATTCTATACTAGATCAAAAAAAATTCTCTAAGCTCTTGAAAATATCATGTTAATTACAGGAAACTAGGGTTTATTAGCAAGTCATGCCAGCCTCACTTCATCTTATGTTTTCTTCAGGTAATTTTTTTAAAATCTTGGAATTATTATATACACAAAAATATAATAAGTGTGTGTGTGCAAAATCCCAGCTGCCAGCTCTACCTGGTGTTGGCTTTCATGTGCATCGAGTTTTTTCCAAGAACCCAGGACAGTGATGGCAAACCTTGGAGCCATGTTTGCAGAGCCCAATCAGAGGCTAGAGAGACATTTGTCAGGAGTGTTTTGTTTGGGTTCCTGCCTTGAGCAGGTAGTTCAGCTTGCCCTCTGTGGCTCCAGGTGCTGTTGCCTCCTCCGCTTGAGAATTTGGAGCTGGAGAGGAGGCAACAAGGTCTCTGTGGGGCCACCTCTGATCAGCCTTGAATTTGGGGACAAGAAACCCACACAGAAACATAGATTTTGTCAATAAAAAAGTCAGGGAAAATAACTTGATAGAGGCTGCTTGTTAATCCAAAACTCTTTGGCTCTTCTCAGGTGATGCTTCTGGGGGTGACAAATCTAAGAAAGGGTTGAAACGGAAGAAAATCATGGAAGAGAGTGGCGAAACAGCAAAGAGGCGATCAGCTCGAGTCAGGAATACCAAGTGCAAAAAAGAAGAAAAAGTCGATTTCCAGGAGCTGCTAGTAAAATTCCTTCCTTCTCGGTGCGCATCCCCATTCCTAAACATGTGCTGGTTCTAGGAAAAAATCTGGGAGGGGGTGGAAGGTTGTTGAGAGGGCTTCAGTGGGGAGGCATAGCCTTGCAACAGTGGATCAGATCGCCTGGCTACCTTTGCCACGCAGTCAGGTTCTCCAGTCTGCTTCTTCAGTGCTTTTCTGGTGTGCTTTCAGTCTGAGGAAGCTGGATCCAGAAGAAGAAGGTCCATTCAACCACTATGAGATCCAAAGCACAGCAAAGGAAGAGAACTCCCAGCCCCTGGGCTCCCATAGGATGTCCCTTGACCTAACAGTCTGCATGGAATCTGGTAGGATTTTTTTTCTGGTTTGTCTTTTTCTGTAGATGGGATCCCTGTAAAGATTTACCTCCACTTTTTTTTTAAGTTTTTAAAAACAACCCAAAAAACAATCACACATATATAAAAACAAAACACGTGAAGACAATGTATTTAACATTACATACCATCAATGGTAATTTTACAGCATTTCGTATTGACATACATATTTTGCTTTTGTATTTCTCTATTCTATCATTTCTATTTACTTCTCAATAATAGAATAATCACATTACTCCAACGCATATATATATATACATATATTATAATATTCATTGTTCTTATCTACACATTTATATTCATTTATTTACATCTCTTTATTTAATGTTATTCAGTTACTCCGAGTTTCATCAGTATTAAGTTAAACATTTCTTGTTCTGATTTCTATTTTCGAGCCAACTGTATATTTTATTCCATATTTCATAATAGTTCGAATCCTCTCTCTCTTTCAATTCGATAGTCATTTTATTCATCTCAGCGCATTCTAGAATTTTCCTAATTACTGCTTCGTCTGAGAGTACACTGTTTTGTTTCCAACTTTTTGTGAATGTGATTCTTGCGGCAGTGAGTATGTGTAATGTAATGTATTGAAGGTTTTTGTTCATTTTCGAGTCCAGTATTCTTAATAAAAACAGTTCAGGTTTCAAATCTATTTTTTGCTTTGTAATTTCTTCCAGTCATTTTTGAATTTTACACCAATACTTCCTTCTGATGGGGCACATCCACCACATATGATTGAATGTTCCAGATTTATGGTTACATCTCCAACAATTGGGTGATAAATTTGGGCACATCTTGGCCAATCTCGCTGGTGCCAAATGCCATCTATAAAACATTTTATAAATGTTTTCTTTGTAGGCAACTGCTGTTACGTGTTTGTAATTCTTTTCCCATAGTTTGTCCCACTGTTCTAACTATGCTGTGGCCAAAATTCCTAGGCCAGATAATCATCATTTCTTTTACAACTTCATCCTCCATTTTATATTTTAGTAAAAAATTATATAATTTTGTAATCATTTTTCCTTCTGTTCCTAGTAAAATATTGTCCAACTCCAATTGTTTCTCATATATGCTGAATTGTTCTTGATTTTTTTTTAGTCTTGTTTTGATTTGTAAGTAGGGCCACTATTCTATGTTTATTCCTTGTGTTTTCAATGTTTGCACTGATTTTAATTCTCCTTTCTTGTTTAAAATTTCTGAGTATCTTACCATTTTACTGAGGTCTATTGTATTTGGGTGTGTCATTGCCTCCATTGTTGATAACCAGTTTGGGATTTTCGCATAGTGATTTTTTTTATCTTTACCCAGACATTGTGTAGGGAATTTCTTATTATATGCCTCTAAAAATATGAATGTGTTTTATTTTTACCTTCCCATAGAAACCCGGGCCAACCTATTTGGAGATTGTGTCCTTCTAATGCTAATATTCTTTTGTTTTAAGTTATTTATTTATTTATTCAATTTATATGCCGCCCCTCTCCGAAGACCCAGGGCGGCTCACAATACAGTCAAAAAATCACTATAAAAACACTTAAAAATTAAAAACATTAAAACCCATTCACACCATTCATGGCCAAATCTCGTCAGATCGCAAAGCGAGATCAACGGCCCTAGGCCTACCGGAAAAGCCAGGTCTTCACCGCTTTTCGGAAGGCCAATAGGGTGGGGATGGTCCGGACCTCAGGAGGTAACTGGTTCCAGAGAGCTGGGGCAGTCACAGAGAAGGCCCTCCCCCGCGGGCCCGCCAGCCGACATTGTTCAGCTGATGGGACCCAGAGGAGACCAACTCTGTGGGATCTTACCAGTCGCTGGGAGCTATGCGGTAGAAGGCGGTCTCGAAGATAATCTGGCCCTGAGCCATGTAGGGCTTTAAAGGAATAACCAACACCTTGAGAGAAAGCCCTGCCACTTTGCCAAATTGGTTTATAGATGGTGTGCTATCCCCTTTTTATCTTCTAGTTGTTGTATTAGTTTCTTTTCTTCTTCTTTTTTTAATTTATAAGCCAACCATCTCCCCAGTTTGTTCGCATTTTCAAAGTAGTTTTGTTTGGTTGCTCTAATTTTTTGCGCTATTAGTTCTTGTGTGATTAAGTTAAGTCTGTGTTTAATTATCTCTTTTTCGTCTCTAATTTCCTGGTTTCTGCATTTTGTCTTTTAATTTTCCCAATTTCTCTTGTAATTCTGTATATTGTTTCTTTTTGTTTTTATTTCTTCATATAGTGTATGCCATTGTAAGGCCCTGGGCGTAAGCTGTGTCCCACAGATTTTGAATAGTTGTCTGTTCATTCCAATTTTCCTGTAGGAAAAATACTAATTCTTTTTCTATGTATTGAACGTATTTTTTTCTTTTATTATCCTTTGATTCATGGTCCATCTCTTTTTTCTTTTTTCTTGCCCTTTCCATTTTACTATTAATGGATTATGATTTGCCCAAATATTTGGTTTTATTTCAATTTCCTCTACATTTTTTCCTGTTTCTGGATCCATCTGGACTATGTCTATCCGGGGCCATGAATTGTGTGGGTTGGAAAAATATGTATATTGAGTTTTTTGTGGTTAATTTCTCTCCAAATATCTTTCAAACGTAGCTCTCAAGTCATTTCAAAGAAAGTCTTTGGTAATGTTCTCCTTTCATAATTTTTTTTACTTCCTGTTTTATAGCTTTATTTTGGATCAACCACCACGCTGAAATCTTCTACTAAGCATACGTTATCCATTTCCAATTCTACAATTTGTTTATGTAATTTGCTGTAATATTCTTTCTATTGAGTGTTTGGTGCATATATGACTGCAATTAATGTTCTTTTTTATTTTATTAATACCTCAATCAATAATGTTCTTCCCTCTTTGTCCACATGTATTTGTTTGGGTTTTAACTGGTCTTTTATATAAACTACGATTCCTCTTTTTCTTACTTCAGATGGGGCCAGAAATAATTTGCCTAATTTGGGGGCTTCCAGAAGATTACCTTCCCCTTTTTTCATATGGACCTCCTGTAAACATATAATGTCTGTGTTTTGTTTTTGAAGTTTAGCAATTACTTGTCTTCTTTTTATTGGTGAATTTAATCCATTTATGTTGACTGAAAATAATGTCACTTCTTCCTCCATTCCACTACTTATTTGTTGCTCTTACTTCCCTCCTTTGTCTTGTTTCCCTTTGCTTTCTTGTTCTTGTTCCTTCTCTTTCCCAAGTCTCAATATCACTTCTCTCTCGTATCTTGTTCCAGTTCCTTTTCCTCTAGCTGTTGTTCCTCTTGATGTTGTGTTTCCAGTTCTTTTCTGCTGTCCGATTCTTCCTCTATATATCATGCATAGAATTCCTGGGCTTTTCCTATTGAGTCTCTCCTTATTTTCTTATCGTGCCATGTTATTAGCAGTCCTTCTGATATCAGCCAGCGAAACATTACTTTGTTTTTTATTAATTGTGTGGTAAGGAACTGGTAGTCTCTTCGTTTCTCTCTAATTCTCTTTCGTATCTGTTTGAAGGTTATGACCTCTCTTCCTTTGTAAGTCAACTGATCGTCCCTCATTCTTCTATAAACTTTGTCCCTGACTGCTCTTTTCGCAAACCTTATATGTATCTCCCATGGTAATCTGTGTCTCCTAGCATAATTCATTTGCACCCTGTATATTTCATCAATGTTGTTTTTTAATTCACTTTTATCCATTTGTTGTGGGTCAGCTAGAATATCCGTCATCAATTTGTGTAAACCTTCTTCTCTTGTCTGTGATATTTTGAAACCTCAGGTAGAAGGCAGATCTCTCTAATTCCAAATGAGTAATTGTCTCTTCCAAGTCTGTTTGGAAGAGGTCTGCTATCAATCTCTCTTCGGTTTCTTCTATTTTCTTTTCGGTTTGTTCTGTTCTTACTATTTCTTCTTTTTTTAAATATTTTATTGTGGTTTTTCTTTTTTTCATAATTCCAATACATAAACGATCAGACTGTGTTACTTTTCGCACAGGTTAGATTAATTTTTCCTATATGTTCTATAATACCAAATATATATATACAGGTGAAACTCAAAAAATTAGAATATCGTGCAAAAGTTCATTTATTTCAGTAATGCAACTTAAAAGGTGAAACTAATATATGAGATTATTACTCATTACATGCAAAGCTAAAGAGTTCAAGCCTTGATTTGTCATAATTTTGATTATGGTTTACAGCTCATGAAAACCCCAAATTCACAATCTCAGAAAATTAGAATATTACATGAAATCAATAAAACAAGGATTGTACATAGAACAATATCAGACCTCTGAAAAATATAAGCATGCATATGTACTCAGTACTTGGTTTGGATCCCTTTTGCATCAATTACTGCCTCTATGCAGTGTGGCATGGATGCTATCAGCCTGTGGCACTGCTGAGGTGTTATGGAAGACCAGGATGCTCCAATAGTGGCCTTCAGCTCTTCTGCATTGTTCGGTCTCATGTCTCTCATCTTTCTCTTGGCAATGCCCATAGATTCTCTATGGGGTTCAGATCAGGCGAGTTTGCTGGCCAATCAGGCACAGTAATCCCATGGTCATTGAATCAGCTTTTGGTACTTTTGGCAGTGTGGGCAGGTGCCAAGTCTTGCTGGAAAATGAAGTCAGCATCCCCATAAAGCTCGTCTGCAGAAGGAAGCATGAAGTGCTCCAGAATCTCCTGGTAAACGGCTGCGTTGACCCTGGATGTAATGAAGCACAGTAGACCAACACCAGCAGATGACATGGTTCCCCAAATCAACACAGACTCTGGAAATTTCACACTGGACTTCAAGCATCTTGCAGTGTGTGCCTCTCCATTCTTCCTCCAGACTCTGGGTCCTTGGTTTCCAAATGAGATGCAAAAGTTGCTCTCATCAGAGAAGATGACTTTGGATCACTGAGCAACAGACCAGTTCTTTTTTTCTTTAGCCCAGGTAAGACGCTTCTGACATTGTTTGTTGTTCAGGAGAGGCTTGACAAGAGGAATACGACATTTGAAGCCCGTGTCCAGGATCCGTCTGTGTGTGGTGGCTCTTGATGCACTGACTCCAGCCTCAGTCCACTCCTTGTGAAAGTCCCCAACATTTTTGAATGGCCTTTTCCTGACAATCCTCTCCAGGCTGCGGTCATCCTGCTGCTTGTGCACCTTTTTCTTCCACACTTTTCCCTTCCACATAACTTTCTATTAATGTGCTTTGATTCAGCACTTTGGGAACATCCAGCTTCTTTTTCAATTACCTTTTGAGGCTTTCCCTCCTTATGGAGGGCGTCAATGATGGTTTTCTGCACGACTGTCAGGTCAGCAGTCTTTCCCATGATTGTGATTCCTACTGAAGCAGACTGAGAGGCTCAGGAACCCTTTGCAGGTGTTATGGCTTAATTAGCTGATTAGAGTGGGACACTTTGAGCCTAGAATATTGAACCTTTTCACAATATTCTAATTTTCTGAGATTGTGAATTTGGGGTTTTCATGAGCTGTAAGCCATAATCATCAATATTATGACAAATCAAGGCTTGATTTGCATGTAATGAGTCTATCTCATATATTAGTTTCACCTTTTAAGTTGCATTACTGAAATAAATGAACTTTTGCACAATATTCTAATTTTTCGAGTTTCATCTGTATATCTTAAACTTTACACTAATTTTCATCCATTTTTAATTTGGTTATCAATCTACCTGTACCAATTATCCCACACCGTATAGAATTCTGAATCCTCTTTTTCATTTAGTTCTAATGTTAATTTATTCATTTCAGCACAATCAAATATTTTCTGAATAATAGATTCCTCAGGTGGTATATTGTTTCCTTTCCAATGTTGTGCATATGTTATTCTCACTGCTGTGAGTATGTGAATGATTAAATATCTTGCTTTGTTATCATATTTGGTCTTTAGTACTCCCAGGAGAAAGGTTTCTGGCATCAATTCAATTTTATTATTAATTAATTCTTGTAGCCAATTTTATATTTTACTCCAATACCTCTTCACTTCGGGACATGACCACCACATATGAAAGAAGGTACTTTGATGATATCCACACTTCCAGCATTTAGGGCTTATGT
The DNA here is from genome assembly GCA_022577455.1 of Arizona elegans. Lineage (NCBI taxonomy): Eukaryota > Metazoa > Chordata > Lepidosauria > Squamata > Colubridae > Arizona > Arizona elegans. Next base: position 3,162,417 of record JAKOOJ010000026.1, read on the forward strand.
TCGGATAGTTTTTTGCCAATCTTGTAGGTGCTAGCTGCCATCGGTATAACATTTTATATTGGTTTTCTTTGTATGATGCCGCTTTTGTTAATTTGTAGTTTCTATTCCAAATCATTTCCCATTCATCCAAATTTATATTATGTCCAATATTTCTGGCCCACTCTATCATTGGTTCTTTTACCACCTCTTCCATCCTGTCATAGTCTAATAAATAATTGTATAGTCTTGATAATATTTTTTTTCTGGACCAATAGTTTCTCTAATTGATTTGCTTCCATCTCAATGCCATATTCTTCTATGTCTTTTTTGTATCTGGGTTGTATCTGCAAGTATGGCCACCAGTCAGTATGTATTCGCTGCTCACCTAGGGTCTGATTACTTTTGAGTTTTCCTTGATTGTCTAGGAGTTCTTTATAACTAATCATTTTACTAATCTCTATTGTATTGGTATATATCATGGCTTCCATGGTTGATAGCCAATTCGGGATTTTCATATACTATTTCCTTCTAATTTCCTCCCATATTTGTATTAGTGCTTCTCTAATCTTATATCTATGAAAATATGTTTTGGTCTTATTCTTTTTATCTCACATAAAGGCGTGCCATCCTCTTTGTAGGTCATGTCCTTCCAAGGTTAGGAGTCTTTTATTCCTTAAATTTACCCATACTAAAATGGCCACTTTGTAGTATGTTTCCCAATCCGGGAGTCTAAAACCTCCCCTACTTCTATTGTCCTATAATGATTGCAATTTTATTCTTGCTTTTTTCCCAGCCCAGACAAATTTCCTGATAATTTTGTTGAATTCTGCAAAGAACTTTTTATCCAGTATAACGGGTATCGTTTGAAATAAGTACAATATTTTGGGCATGATGTTCATCTTAATAGATGCTATCCTGTCCAAAAATGACAATTGCAATTTCCCTCATTTTTCCAAGTCCTTTTTTACTTTTTGAACCAGGGCTATATAATTATCTTCTTTTAGAGCTGAACATCTTGCTGATAACCAAATCCCTAGATATTTGATTTTTTTAACTATTTGTAGATCTAATTCCTTTTCTAATTCTTTCTTCTGTATTGCTGTTAAATTTGTAACCAATAATTTAGTTTTCCCTTTATTCAATTTAAATCCAGCCAGTTCCCCATACTTTCCTATTTCCCGCAATAGTACTGGGCCCGAATCCAAAGGTTCCTCAGTAATGCTATGTCATCTGTGCCTTATATTCCTCTCTTCTAATCTTTAATCCTTTTATTTCGCTATTCTTCCTAATTCTATTTAGCAGGGTTTCTAATATCAAAATGAATAACAATGGTGACAGTGGGCAACCTTGTCCTTATGTCAGCCTTGGAAGCCATATTAGGCCGGAAGCTTCAATGCTACCATCTCCTCGTGTGTGGGAAAGTAGGAGGAGGGATTTAGGAGAGGAGAATTACTAGACATAATAGCATTCTTCCTATTGGTCAAGGTCAGGGGCTGAGTCGAGGTGGAATGGACGTTGATTGGAACATGTGACCAACTGGGGAGAAATGGGATGGTTTTGGGAGCTTTGAATTACTGAAGGAAAGCCCAGGCTTTTCAGAGTCGGAATTTCCCAGATGTGCCAGTTTGCCTATTCTAGTAAAGAGGACTTTGGAAAATGCTTGCTTCCGTGATTTTACTTGGAGAGGGGTTTTTTTCTGGAACGTTGACATTATCCCGAATCTCTCCCTAAACCTAACAACACCCCATAAGGGGGCTGTCGGGTACTGAGCCCCAGCATCTACCTAAACCTTGGGTAATGCAAAGACTCAGTGAAGATGGAGGAGAAAGGAGAAATCGGAGGGAGGCTCACCAGGGGCCCGAATGCTCAAGAATTTGCCGATCCCTTGCTTTCTCTTGCTGAAGAAATGGGACGAGCCATGGAGGCTGCTGAGGCGTCAGATTCCTGGAAGAATTGTCACTCTGACCCAACTCCAGGAGGGGAAAAGAAGTTGCCCTATGAGCCAGACTGGAGGATGGAAGTGGGGACTTTCACCCCCCCTTCCCCACCCCTGGAGGTGAGTTGGAGGCTAGTAAAACCAACGTTCACCCTCCCTGATCCAGGACATGGAGGGGGGATTAGTACGACGCAAACCCCCCCTTACCCATCCAGAGGCCAAACAAGAGGATTAGCGCAGCATTCCAATCCTGCAGCACTGGGGCATCAGGCTCAGCCGGCATACAAAATGCAAAACCCCCCTTTTGGGGACCTTGCCAGCCTGCCTTCTCGTTACCTCCTGCTGAGAATATACAGCCTGGACGGGGTTTCTGTCCCGACCAGGAATGGATCCACGGCCAGTGGCATCCCGCGCTGTCTATTTCAAACTTCCAGGGATTTCCCTGGGCCCCCTCCTATGGCTCAACGATCCTGGCACCACAGGGAGGGCTAATCCAGCAGCCGGCTGGAGTGCCCTTCCCTCCAGCGCAGCAAGCAGCTCAGCAGCCAGGCCCCCTCCCCCAACAGCCGATGCCATTGCCCACCCCCCCCCCAACCCATTTACCTTCACACCAACCTGTTGGAATGCAACAATCAGGGGCACCACAGACTAATCCAACAACCGATTGGAATGCCCCCCCCCTCCAGCGCAGCAAGCAGCTTGGCAACCAGCCTCCCTCCCCCAAACACCCCGCTTCAGAGCAACTTTTGACGGGATGCCAGCCAAGCTAACTTATTTTCTCAGCAGGGTCTGGGCTCACGTTGATCAGTATGGTGACCAATACGAATCAGAACGGGACTTGGTGTCGGCAGTCTCAGATGGGATGAATGAGGGGGAGGCCTCTGAATGGATAGCCCAGCTGCACAATGAGGGCGCTGTTGAACTGTATGATATCGATGGCTTTATCACACTGCTACGGTTCCGCTTTGACGACCTAGACCACGTAAATGAAAATGAAGCCACGCTAAAAGTCATGAAGCAAGGTAATCGACTGATTAAAGACTTTGTATGGGACTTTAGGCGAATCGCAGGGAATCTGGGCCATTGGCCTGACCGCATACTCCTGCACTACTTCAAGGAAGCCATCGACCCAGAAGTCAGAAAAGCCTGTGGGATCCGGGGAGTGCCTGAGTGTCTCCATGAGTGGTATACCATGTCCATTGCTCTAGACAGAGAAGTCCACGCCCCTCAGCCAAACCCCAGCACAGCAGCCACCTTGTATGGTGTTAGCTAAAAAGCCCATTTCAAAACCTGCAAATCTCACACACCCCTCCACCGGGGGAGGGCTGATTAAATGCTATCGCTTTGGACAAATAGGGCATCGAGCTTCTGAGTGCCTGGCCCCTGCCCCAGTTCCACAACAATGACCCGCCACAGCTGCACGAGGGAGGAGGGCTCCAAAGAAAGTCCCAGAAACTGGCCAATTTGCCAAACAAGCTGTGGAGATTCCCCTCCGCACTGAAGAGAGGGAGGACCCTCTGGCTACAGGAGCACCTCCCGAAAAGCCCAGCAGGGATGAAGACCCAATGGTGAGTGCATCCATCACCCCTTTCTCAATTAAAGTAAACTAGTCCTGCCAGAAACGGGGGGGAAAAAAAGAGAACTCTCAGCAGTAATAGATACCGGCTGTACCAAATGTCTAATCGGTTTTAAGATTATAGAACAACTGGGCATCAAAACAACACCCTTAAAACAACCGATTAAATTTTACCAGGTGGATGGCACGCTAATTGGGGGAGTCCCTTCCATTCATATTACTGAACTGATTAGATTGGAGATGGGGAAACATCATGAACTGATATTGTATAGTAACCCCAAAGATGTCAGAATCTATCATACTAGGCCTGACTTGGCTAGACAAATGGGGCCCCACCATCACATGGGAAGATGGATACCGAAAAATCAGGATAGGGGTTGGCCCAACACCCACTGCCCTTCCCCCCAAACACCAACCTACCCAAAATGACCAGCAGCCATAAACAGCAGCGGCTTGTTCAGACAGGCCTCCAGGAGAACACCAAATAACTAAGGTATATGCAGACTTAGCCGAAGCTTTCAGCGAGGAGGAATGTAACCTCCTCCCCCCTCACTGGCCCACAGACTGCGCCATTGAATTACAACCGGGGGCTAAAGTGCCAAAGCCTAGAATGTACTCCATGAGACCTGCTGAGATGACTGAATTGAGGAAGTACATTGACACCAACCTAGCCAGAGGGCTCGTTGAGCCTGCAAAATCCACCATGGCCGCCCCAATATTATTTAAAGAAAAGAAAGATGGCACCTTAAGGTTGTGTATCGATTTTCGATCCATGAATGCTATTTGCATATAAAATACCTACCCCCTCCCACTGATGAAAGACTTACTGAACCACCTATCGAAAGGGAAAATTTTCACCAAGCTAGATCTAAGAGAAGCCTACTACCAACTTCGCATAAAGGAGGGAGACGAATGGAAGACCGCTTTTAACTGCCTCTTGGGCAGTTTCCAATTCCGGGTCATGCCTTTCGGACTCCAGGGGGCCCCAGGGGTCTTCATGCAGTTAACCAACGAAATTTTGCATGAGCATTCATATCGGGGGTTCTTGTTTATCTCGATGACATTCTTATATTCAGCGAAAATATGGAAGACCACGTCAAATTGGTCAGACAAGTGCTGAAAAAACTCCTAGCAGCCAAACTTTATCCAAAATTGTCCAAATGCGAGTTCCACAAGGAGGCCCTGGACTATCTGGGATACAGGGTGTCCAATAAGGGCATCGAAATGGACCCAGGTAAGGTGAGAGCAGTACTGGACTGGCAGCCCCCACGCACCCGTAAGCAGCTCCAGAGCTTTCTGGGGTTTGCAAACTTTTAGAGACAATTCATCCCTTCCTTCGCTGAGGAAGGGATGAATTCCCTTCCCTGAGGAAGGGAACTCTCTTTGACAGAATTGCTAAAGACCGGCCCATCTCCCACCAAGCCAAAACCTAGCCAGCCCTTAGATTGGACAATGGACTGCCAAAAATCTTTTGAACAATTAAAGCACCTATTTGTGGTGGAGCCGATCCTACAGCATCCTGACCCAACTAAACCCTTGGTGGTTCAGGCGGACGCAAGTGATGTGGCTGTCAGGTGTGCTTCCTTCAATATCCAGGAAAGAAAAACCCAAACTCAATCATTTTAAAGAGATTAGTACTTTTACTGAATATGAAATGATCGCAACCCAGGTAAAGCTGGAAGTGAGCAAAACACGCGAAATAGCATCTACTAAGCTTCTCTCCCCCCCCCCCCCCGTGTCCATTGACCATCATCCAATCCAAAGGTCTCCCAAAGGTCAGGTGGCATCACGTCTGGCAACGTCATTCATCAGGAATGTAGGGCAGTTGGTCAGCCGGCCCCTTTGGAGATTCACTTTCGTTTCTTGGGAAGACACGTCCTACAATGGAAAAAACACCTCCTGCACCTTCCCCCCCTTCGCCCCCTTAACTAGTCCCTCCCCCTGTTTCTTATGGCAGCTGAAGCAGGCAAAGCTGAGGCTGACAGTGGCGGTGGCAGTTGTTCTACTACAAAGGGACCCCCAGAACAATCTAATGCCGTGTGCTTATGTATCCATGAAGTTAACAGACACTGAGGGCAGATGGGCGGTATGGGAAAAAGAAGCGTTTGCGGTGCGATGGGCTCTCCTTCCCTGGAGGCACTTCCAGGATGAAAGGATGAGCCTTTTGAGATTTGGACTGACCACAAAAATCTCGAGGCTCTGAAGACCCTGAGGAAGCTCTCTCCAAAGTAGGTCCAGTGGGCTCAATATTTCAAACTCTTTAAATTTAACCTGAAATATATCCCAGGGGCTAAGAACCTTCTGGCTGATGCTCTCTCCCGCAAACCACAATTTGACAGCCGACGGGAAGAGGTAGTTCACGCCATGATCTCAGAGACTCGGCCAGCCGCCCAAGCCCTCACCAGAGCGCAAACGCGCCAGGGTTCAAATCTCACGTTGACAGCATAGCTAAAAGTGGCGCTCTCTAATGATTCCTGGTTCAAAGAAAACCAGGCGGACCTAACCCTAAGGGACGGGTTGGCCTGGAAGGGGACTAAACTTTACGTGCCCCGCAGCCTGTGGCTCCTGGTACTAAAGAGAAGTCATGATTCTTTCACTTTAGGTTTTTAAAAACCCTCCATTTGACTAGGAAGCAATTCTGGTGGCCAAAGATGAAAGCTGATGTGGAAGACTACGTGAGGAGCTGTGCCACCTGCGCCACTATGAAATACCGACCAGGAAAGCCCCCTGGACTTCTCCAGGCTGTAGCCGAACCCACAAAGCCCTAGGAGGAGATTGCGATGGACTTCATAGTTGAGCTCCCGGACAGTGGGGGCAACCAGGTCATTTGGACTGTCATTTCTTTATTCTCCAAGCAAGCCCACTTCACTGCCTGCAGCGGACTACCCTCGGCCAAAAAACTGGCAAAGCTGTTTGTGAAACACATCTACAGGCTACATGGAGTCCCAAAAAGAATAATATCGGACTGCGGGGTCCAGTTTACCGCTAAATTCTGGAGGGAGTTCCTACAATCCATTGGGATTTAGCTCAGCTTTTCACCCATCGACTAACGGATCAGCTGAAAAATTGAACTCAGTGGTGGAGCAGTACATTAGGTGTTATGTGAATTATCAACAAGAGAATTGGGCGGACTTGCTATCGTTCGCAGAAGTTGCTTATAATAATGCAGTACAGAGCAGTACTGAGTTGACTCCTTTTCAGATAACTACGGGCATGGATTTTGTGCCGATGCCTGAGTTGCCTAGAGAGCCGCCTACTTCCGTGTCCTTGACAGACTGGATGACCTCGTTGAAAAAGGGTTGGGAGAATACAAAAAAAGCTTTAGCGGAGTCAGCAGAAAAGTATAAGGCCCAGGGTCGCCAACCACCTTACAGAATAGGTGATAAGGTGTATTTGTCAACCAAGTACATAAGATTGAGGTTGCCTAGCAAGAAGTTTGGACCCAAATTCATTGGTCCCTTTCCTATAGTGAAAGTGATTAATCCGGTGACTGTGCAATTTAGACTCCCTCTCATATTAGGGAAAATACACCCAGTTTTCCACAGTAGCTTATTGAAACCGGTCAGAGAATCTACCCTCAGACCTTTGCCAGCTGCTCCGCCCCCTCCTTTAGTAGTACAAGGGGAGACTCATTATGAGGTGAAGAAAATCCTAGACTCTAGACTCTACAGAGGGCGATTACAATATTTGGTGCGCTGGAAAGGCTACCCTTTGGCTGAAGCTACTTGGGTTAAAAGTTGGGATGTGAAGGCTGATGCGCTTGTGAAACAGTTTTATGACAAATTTCCTGACAAACCAAAAGGTCCTCCGGGGGGAGGGGGGGTTGAAAGGATTGGTGCTAGCATTAACCCCTTCTTTTGTGTTTGTCTGTTTTATTTTTAGGATGTGGTTTTTCTGCAGGGGAGGACAGCTGTCAGCCTTGGAAGCCATATTAGGCTGGAAGCTTCAATGCTGCCATCTCCTCGTATGTGGGAAAGTAGGAGGGGGGATTTAGGAGAGGAGAATTACTAGACATAATAGCATTCTTCCTATTGGTCAAGGTCAGGGGCTGAGTCGAGGTGGAATGGACGTTGATTGGAGCATGTGACCGACTGGGGAGAAATGGGATGGTTTTGGGAGCTTTGAATTACTGAAGGAAAGCCCAGGCTTTTCAAATTCGGAATTTCCCAGATGTGCCAGTTTGCCTATTCTAGTAAAGAGGACTTTGGAAAATGCTTGCTTCCGTGACTTTACTTGGAGAGGGTTTTTTTTCTGGAACGCTGACATTATCCCGAATCTCTCCCTAAACCTAACAGCACCCCATAAGGGGGCTGTCAGGGGTACTGAGCCCCAGCATCTACCTAAACCCTGGGCAATGCAAAGACTCAGTGAAGATGGAGGAGAAAGGAGAAATCGGAGGGAGGCTCGCCAAGGGCCCGAATGCTCAAGAATTTGCCGATCCCTTGCTTTCTCTTGCTGAAGAAATGGGACGAGCCATGGAGGCTGCCAAGGCATCAGATTCCTGGAAGAGTTTTCTTTTGGAGAGGGGTTTTTTTCTGGAACACTGACACCTTATTTGAAAGGTGTTTGTAATATCCTCATTTAATATTATTTTTGCCCTTTGTAGTTTATATATTGTTTCTATCATTTTTTCAAATTTAATTCCAAATTTCATTAATTTAATTTGCTCAATCATAAATTGCCAGTTTAGATTGTCAAAGGCTTTTTGGGCATCCAAAAAAACAAGGGCCATTTGTTTCTCTGGATGTGCTTCATAGTACTTTAGGGTATCCACAATTATCCTTATATTATTCCTTCTTTGTCTATCGGGAGGAAGCCATTTTGATCTGGATGTATGATGGCATTTAGTATCTTTTTCAATCTTTTTGCAATTATATTCATAAAAATTTTATAGTCCGTGTTTAAGAGGGATATCGGTCTGTAGTTTTTTATCTGTTTTTGGTCTGTACCTTCTTTCAGAAGTAATATAATATATGCTTCCCTCCACAATTCTGGTATTTTTGCTTCCAGTAAGGCCTCATTACAAATCTCCAATAATTTTGGTTCTATGATTTTATCTAATTTTTTAAAATTTTCTCCTGGGAGATCATCTGGGCCTGGTGTTTTATTGTTTTTACATTTCGAAATTGCTCCTCTTAGCTCTTCTATTATTACTTCTTTATTTAACATTTCTCTTTCATCCTCTCCTACTGGTGGAATCCTTTCCTCCTTTAAGTAATTTTCAATCTTTTCTATCGGTATCTCTTCTTCATTATAAAGGTCTGTGAAATATTCTTGTGCTATTCACATTTTGTCCTCCTCTTTGTTCTGTAGTTCCCCTTTGTATCTTCCAGTTGTTAAATAATCTGCGCCTCACTTTCTTTCTTCAGTTTATAGGCCAACCACCTGCCCGTCTTGTTTGCATGCTCGAAGTAAGTTTGTTTAGATTGTCTTAATTTTTTTACAGTCTCCTCCTGGTCTAATATGTTCATTTTATGTCTCAATAGTGTCAGTTTCTCTTTTACTATTTTGTCTCCTGGACTTAATTGAAGTTTCTTCTCCATGTTTCCAATTTCTTCCTGAAGGGTATTGTGTGCCTTCCACTTTTTTTTTTTTTTTTTTTTGTGCATTGTATGCTATCTGTCAGCGTTCCAGTGCTGGCATATGAAAGGAGAGGAGAAGCTTGAACTTTTGCCTGCTTAATTCCTTTGAAGATTCTGTCTCCTCGGAGATGGGCGGAGGGGGGAACATTCCTGTGATTTGACGGAGATGGGATGAGGAGAGTGGCTTGGAAGATAGCCAATGAGACGCAGAGAATTGGGGATCGGAAAGGGAGGGCTTGGGGGGCAAAGGTCAGTGTTGACCGCGAAAGAGCCAGGGACAGATCACTATGCTCAATAAAGAGAAAATTTCCTCAAAGATCGGCAGTTTGGAAATTCATTTATTTTGAGATAGCATCGAAACCTGACAGACGGTCAGCACTCACAACTTTCCAAGCCAAACTGGCAAACCTCCAACCCTCCAGCTCCCTGCCAGATGTTTGGACAGAGTGGTGCCAGGGTTCTGAAGCCATGGCAGAAAGCCAACTCCCTACTGAAAACTTACTTCAAGTAGCTGCAAACCAGCCCCCCCCCCCCCTACTCCAGCCAGCTTGGATGTAACGGGGCCTCAACTCCCCCCCTCCTCCAGCAAAGCTGCAATCCCCCCTTCCTCCATCACTGCCGCAGAATTACCAAGGTCAGACGATCGTGCTCCAAGCCAAGAGAAGAAAAAATGATGAACCTTAGTGGACTTTGCCAAAATCTGCAGAAGTTGAGTTCCCCTTTCTGGATGAAAAAAGTAAGGGGAAGCCTCTGAGTGAATTGGGAAGGGCGGATTGGTTATGGGACTGGCAACAAGCCAAACAGCAAAAAGCTTCAAAGCTGCCACTCGAGAGCCCCATGGAGAAATTGAAGGAAGATTTTGACCGTGCCGTCTGACTGGGGGAGGGACCACCCTGCAGGCCCAAGGAGAGGGGGAGGCCAGCCGAGCCTGCTGAACTGAGTCACCATAGACGGGAGCGCAGCCCTCCCCCCTCCCACAACAGAAGGAAAGAAAGTCCCAGAGTACATCCATAGGTTCCCCCTCTGCCCAGGCAAGTCCGGTGGGCCCAATACTTCAACTTCAAGCTGAAGCACATCACAGGGGGGAAGAACTTTCTGGCCGATGCCCTCTCCCAAATGCCCCAATACAACAGTGAACGGGAGCAGGTAGTGAATGCCATCATCCCCTCTCCTCGAGTGGGTCAGGTAACCACCAGACGGCAGCATCGCGACCAGCAGAGCCAACCATCAGGTGACCTGATGACAAGGCTCAAAGCAGAAACATTGGCAGACCCCTGGTTCCGAGACAGTCAACATCTCTTGACAAAAAGGGACGGCCTAGCATGGAAAGGAACGAAGCTGTATGTCCCAGAGAGTCTACGCACCCTGGTCCTAAAGAGCCACGACGTTAAACCAGCGGGGCATTTCGGTTTCCTAAAGACTCTGCATTTAGCACGGAGACAGTTTTGGTGGCCACACATGAGAAAAGACGTAGACAGCTATGTAAAAAGTTGTACCATCTGTGCCACGATGAAAACCCGTCCAGGAATACCTCCCGAGCTGCTGCAGCCAGTAGCTGAACAGTTAAGGCCATGGGAGGAGATTGCTATGGATTTCATAGTAGAGCTGCCAAGGAGCGGCGGAAACACAGTGATCTAGACTGTAATAGACTTATTCTCCAAACAGGCACATTTCGTACCCTGCAACGGACTATCCTCAGCCCGCCAGTTGGCCAAACTGTTAGTGAAACACATCTACCGCCTGCACGGAGTACCCAAAAGAATCATCTCCGATCGAGGTGTCCAGTTTATAGCGAAATTCTGGAGGGAATTCCTCCAATCCATAGGATCATCCCAAGGCCTCAGCTCAGCGTTTCACCTGAGCACCAATGGGGGGGCGGAGAGATTGAATGCCATGATATAGCGGTACCTGAAGTGCTACATTGACTACCAACAATCGAACTGGGGGAACCTCCTATCCTTTGTGGAGGTCACATATAACAATGCTGTCCACAGTAGCACAGGACTAACCCCATTTAAGATAGTGAGCAGTATGGATTTCGTCCCCATGCCAAAGTACCCAAGAGAACCCCCTTCCTCAGTTAGCTTGACCGATTGGATGGCAATGCTGAGAGAAACCTGGGAGAACGTCAAGAAGGCATTAGACAAGGCGGCATAGTCCTATAAGAAACAAGCAGATAAGCACCGATCCCCCCAAAGACCATTCCGAGTAGGAGAGAAAGTCTACCTCTCCACCAAGTATTTAAGACTCAGGCTCCCGACCAGGAAGCTGGGTCCGAAATTTATAGGACCATTTCCTATAGTAAAAATAATCAACCTGGTCACAGTACAATTGCAGTTGCCCCGGTTACTAGGAAAGATACACCCCGTTTTTCACAGTAGTCTTCTGAAGCCTGTGGTGGGGTCAACCTTAAGGCCGGTGCCACGTGATCCCCCGGGGCCCTTGATCATTGGGGGCCACACTCACTATGAAGTACAACGAATTCTTGATTCGAGGTGGCACAGAGGGCGCCTCCAATACTTAATTAAGTGGAAGGGTTACCCCTTGTCAGAAGCTTCCTGGGTGAAGAGCACGAACATCCAAGCTGACCGCTTTATAGCTAAATTCCATGTAGATCACCCGAACAAGGCAGGAGGGGGTGGGACACACCCTCAGACAGGGTAATGGTACTAAACTTGTTGTTTGTCGCGTGCAGGCCTCACTGGGAGAATGAAGGGAGAGGGGCCGGATGTTAGTGTTCCAGCGCTGGCATATGAAAGGAGAGGAGAAGCTTGAACTTTTGCCTACTTAATTCCTTTGAAGATTCTGTCTCCTCAGAGATGGGAGGAGGGGGGAACATTCCTGTGATCTGACGGAGATGGGATGAGGAGAGTGGCTTGGAAGATAGCCAATGAGACGCAGAGAATTGGGGATCGGAAAGGGAGGGCTTGGGGGGCAAAGGTCAGTGCTGACCGCGAAAGAGCCAGGGACAGATCACTATGCTCAATAAAGAGAAAATTTCCTCAAAGATCGGCAGTTTGGAAATTCATTTATTTTGAGATAGCATCGAAACCTGACAGTTATCCCCCTTATGTAAGCTTTCATGGTGTCCCATAAATTAAGTACGGAAGTGTGCTCCTTTTTGTTTTCATTAAAAAATAGTCTCAATTCTCCCATTATCTTTTCTATGTATTCCTTTTCTTTTAAAATTTGTAAATATAACCTCCACCTCCTGACTTTCCTTTTTTGGGGGGCTCTCCAGTTTACTTCCAATGGATTATGGTCTGCCCATACATTGGGGGTAATTTCTATTGTTTCTATTCCCAATCCCAATTCTTTATTTGTCCATAACATATCTATTCTGGACCACGATGCATGGGGGTTAGAGTAGAAGGTATACTTTTTTTTCATTGGGGTGTAGGGTCCTCCAGATATCTGTTAGATTTAATTCTTCTACCATATTAAAAAAATGTTATAGGTAATATGTTCCTTTTTTTTTCTATTGTCTTTACTGCTATGGTAATCTTTTTCTATGTTTATTATCCCATTGTAGTCCCCCACAATACAAATGTTTCTGTAATCCATCTTAATTATTTGTTCATGTAGTTTTTTATAATACTCTCCCTGGTTTTTGTTTGGTGCATAAATAACTACTAACAATATTGGTAGAGTTCCTGTCTTTATTTCCACCATTAGTGTTCTTCCTTTAGGATCCACATATTTTTGTTTAGCAACAATCCCTCCCTTAACATATATTGTGACCCCTTTCTTTTTTTTTTTTCCTGATAGTGCTGAGTATACTTTCCCTAATTTTCTATACTCCAGATATCTTTCATCTTGTTTCCATATATGGACCTCCTGGAGATATATTATATCTATATTTTGTTTGACTAATTTTGTAAATATCTGTCTTCTCTTTTTTGTTGCATTCAGTCCATTCACATTTATCAACAGAAATTTCCAGTCTTCCATTTTTGAATTCTCTGTCAAGTATTAGTATTTATTCGCCCTTGTGATCCTTTGTGTTCTTGTTTTGCTTCCATTTGTGTCTCTGTTCTCTCTTTCTACTGTGTTTTTCTTCTCCAAAGGTCCTTCTTTGATGTCTCGTTGGCTTGGGATTTCTTCTTACTGATTTATGGTCTCCACTTCTTCTTTGCTACTCTGTTCCTCTTCAGTTCCTATCAGTTGGTCCAGAAAGTCTTGCGCTGTCACTAGGCTATCTATTTTTAGCTTTTTTCCTTTACCAAAATTTTTGTTTCTCTTCGTTGTCGTCTTGACAGTTGAAATTTTTCTGCTGATTCATTCTCTATCTGCCCAGTCGCCGCTCAATCTCTTACCATGAGTCCTCTGACCCAAAAAGACCGATCTCACTTCTCAAAGTTCTGGTAGTTTTACGGTGTTCCGGCAGATCCCATACACTGACAATGTCTATTCCAATATTCTTCTCTTCCCACTGTTTATCAGCTCATCGCAGCCTCGGGTCTGCCATTCCAAAATGACAGACACATTTGCGCTGGATCGACAGAGGCGTCTGTTCGTGCGGCGAGCACTCGCCCCTTGCTTCGCCGCCCTCTGAATTCCCTCTCTAGTTCGCAGTAACCTCCAGGCTTTTGCGCCCCTAAGAGTCCCCAAAACGCGAAAAATCCAGGATTGAAGAACAGGGATTGCTCTCCTTCCACCGTCTCACCACGAATCACCAACCGGAAGTCTGTTCTGTTCTTACTTACATTTTTCACTTTTGTATCTTTTTTTTAAAAAAAATTGATTTATATGCCGCCCTTCTCCGGAGACTCAGGGTGGCTTACAATGCGTTAAGCCATAGCCTTCATACTTTTGTATATTTATACAAAGTCAGCTTATTGCCCCCACAAACTGGGTCCTCTTTTTCCTATCTGCCAATACTTCTGACACTTCTCACTTTCTGCTTCCTCTCATATCTTTGTCGGGCCGCTACATCTCTGGACCTCGCCTTGAAAGTTGGTCTCTTCTGCGCCAGTTTTCAGGGTTCTCACCCTTTGTAATGGGGCATCACTCCTCTCCCCGTCACCTCTGGATATTCCCCTCACTATAGCTGTCCCCTCCAAGGACCTGCTTTGCCGTTACTGGCTTCCAAAATGCAGAAAATTGGGCAGGGAGAATGGAGTCTAGTTCCCCTGCACCACACCAGCATGGCGCCACCCCGGAAGTCCTGATTAACCCCCACTTTTATTATACTGTTTGTTTTTCTTAAACATCAGCTTAATCTATTGATCTATTCATTCTGTGAAAATCAGCTTGTGATGGACTCACACACACAAGGTGGCAATTTTTCTTCCAGAGAAGCAGGATGTTCATAAGTTCCTCTTGGCTAATTTGAACAACGGAGGCATCCTTGAACTGATGATGAGATACCTGAAAGTCATCAGCCAGAAGTTCCTGGTCAAGTGGCCACCAGGCTTGCCCGAGGTTGTCCTGAATATCTACAACAACTGGAGAAAGCACAGCAGCAGCCTACCCAACCCACTATTAAGGGACTGTCACAACCAACACATCAGGGTAAGGATCACCAAGACTTTTGGGCAGCAAAATCACATTTCTTCAAGCTTCCCATTGGCTTGCAAGCACTCTTCACACCAAGACTGGAACACTGGGAAAGGCGTTTGCAAGCTGATGGGAGGCTTAAAGCAATGCAATGTTGCTGCCCCAAAATCTTGTTGGCTTGCAAGCGTTCTTTGGCCAGATCTAAACCACTGTAGTGCAAGACGAAGAGAAATCTCGCGCTACTGATCTTGTGTGATCTCGCACTACAGTACTTTAGGCCTCTGTTCACTATGAACCAAGGCCTGCACAAGACCCACGGCAAAAGGCTTTGCAAATGGAGAGGCTGCAGCATTTGTAACTTCGGGACTGGGTCGTAAGTACTGGGGGGGAGGGGGCAGGCTAGGTCATAACTTGGAATGGTCACTAAGTGAACTGTTGTAACTGGAGGATTACCTGTCTTTCTACCTTGAAAGAGTAACCAAGGGTTTAGAAGGCTCTGCAGTGGGCTCCCTTTTGCCTGTCAGAGCCCCCATGGCAAAGGAGAAGGAATGGGTGCTCAGCGGGCACCATGCAGCAAGTGCAGCACAGCGTCTGCTCCATTTAAATGAGGCACACAACTGATCTATACAGTGTTGTATGTACAGAAGAAGTAGGAGAGACCAGAAAAGTCATGTGGTTTGATGAGGTTCCACAGCCAAGAAAGCTCTGCCTCTTCAGTCTTTCAGCCACCAGAAAGAACCTGGTCTCTGAGTTCCATTCATTTCCTTTGAGGAGGACAGTTCTGTGGTCAGTTTCACATCCAGCTTTATTAGAGAAGCCTCATAGAATTGAACCCAAGTCCAAAATGGTTTGTTCTAAATACAGTTCCATTGGATGGTGTGCTCTCTGCCAGAGAGAACATGGGAGTTGGTCTCACCAGCTCAGAGAATCACATACCTTAATTAACAAATAAGTTTTTGTAGCCACTAAACTCCTGAACTGAAAAACTGTCTTAGAAGCATCACTGGATGCTCTGTTCCTTTTCAGTGAGGAGCAGCCTGAGCCCCTTCTACCTTTTAAGCGATGAAGTGCCTTTCTGTTACTGGAAAGGCCAGTGTCAACTTCGAACCAAATCTGGCAGCAGCCATTTTTCTATTCCTCAGTTGCCATACAGAGGGGGAAGGGGGGAAAGGAGGTTGAAATGCCTTACTAGACACAACAGAGAGCTTTCTCGTGAGTACCACAATTATTTCTACTGGCAACAGATAAAGTCAGGGAAGGAGTGCCTGAAGAGACTGCCAATTAACCCAATTGACCAATGTGACCTATGACACTTGAGGATGGGGTTGTCTCTTAGTTTAATTATGCTGAAACCGCGGGAAAGATTTAGAGTGGGTTTTCCTTTGAAGATGTGCCGATATGAAGTACCCAATAAAGAGGAATGTTAAGAAGGATCCTAGTCTGAGAGTTCTGATTTGATTGGGCTCGTTAGTCAGAGCCTTGACAGCCAGATTTTGGCAGGCATTGCAAGTTAGCAGGAGTGCTGCTGATTAGAACTGATTTGAACTACTGGATGCATATAGAGAAAAGAGTAGTCAAAAATCCACCCTGCCCACCCATATTGTCCAGCACCCCCTTCTTTCTGTCATTCCTTTGCCTATATTTCAGGAGATGATGCTGATGAGTCTATCCTGCATGGAATTGCAACTGGATCAGTGGTTGCTGGCCAAAGGGAAGAGCTCCATGGGTGAGTGAATGAGGGCTGGAAGTTCAGCAGATGCTTTTAGAGGTGGGGTCTCTTTGCTTACCAGGGGGCTGGCTTTGGAGGGGAGCTTGGCAACACTTGGCATGCTTCGCCCGAGTAAGTTCCCCGGCTCACAAGAATGGAAGCAGAGAAGGGGACTGCTGCCACTGGCCACACAGACAAGTGGAAGGAGCTCCCCAGGAGTCTCTGCCTGCAGAAGGGGGCTTTGCATTCCCTGCTTCAGGCTCCTGTTTCAAGGGGCTAAATAGGGAAAATGCTTCTTCCAGTATCTCCCAGGAATGGTCCCGCAGCCAGCTCGGCAAATGGCAAATTTGGGCCAGACTTTCCAGGCACCCACTTCTTGGGGGATCTGCTGCAGCTCTCATTCGCTTCTTCCCAGCGGGACCTCTTTGAGGAGAGTTGGTTGCAGTTTGCCGTCCGAGTGTATTGGCTGAAAGCTCGGTTTCTGGCTCTGCAGGTTTGTATTTTGCTGTAGCCAAAGGTTCTTAATGCTCAATTTTATATTCCTCGCAAGACAGGTTTAGAAAGGGGAATTCCCGGCGTTTGCACCTGATCAGAGCAAACGTGTCATGTAAACATCCCTTAAGATGGAACTGGGAAGTGGCCCTTGAGGTTCGTGCTTTATGAGCGCCCCACTTGGCTTGAGGGGTTGATGATGGTACTGGAGGAAGAGGGAGCTGAAAGCCATGTTGCTCCTGCAGGGTGAAATGGAGCAGGCCCTGGAGAACTATGACATCTGCACGGAGATGCTTCAGCATTCTGCTGTCCTCGAGGCTGACTCTGACAGCAACAAGAGGGTGGTGATCAGACTGCCCAACCTCCATGTTGACTCTGTGGTTTCTTTGGAAGAGGTAATGTCACCCGGTTACCTTTTTGGTCATCTTGTTGGCTCCGAGCCATGCTTATCATCTCTCTTTTGCAGCTGGTCTTGCCATAAGGGTCTCATCTGAAGCCTCTGCATTTGCACTTGAGTCGGCATTTTGTGGTTTGGCAGGTCCTGGCTTTATCTGATATTTATCTGATATTTGGCTTTATCTGATATTAAAAGCATCACCTCTATGTTGGAGGAGATGCTTGATTCAAATGCTCTATTTATGCTTCTGGATTTAAGAAATGATGACAGTAGTTTTTAAAAATTAAAATAAAACGCTGTTCTAAGAATGTCTGTCCACCTCAGCTGCCTGTCATCTTTCCACTGTGCATTCTCTGGAGTTCATCGAACGTAAGGAAAAGAGGGAAGAGAAGTTCTCAGTTTGCTATGTCTGGCTTTCCATAGTAGAAAAAACAGAACTAAAAGATAGATTGTGAGCCAGCTTCTGTGGGATACCAGCCACTGTCTTATGGTATAATGACCGGATGGTTGGTTATTGTGGTGAGTGGTGTTGCTTTTTAACCCCAGGTAGACATTAGACGGGAGTGTGACCCATCGAGTGTTTCATTCTTGCAGATCGATAAGAATCTGAAGTCCCTGGAGAGATGCCAATCTCTGGAGGAGCTTCAGCGCTTGTACGAGGCTGGGGACTACAGGGCCGTGGTTCAGCTGCTCCGTCCAACGTTGTGCCTCAGTGGGGGCAGCAGGACGGAGCATTTGGAGTTGGCCATCTCCATTCCAGAGAGGCCAGCACAACTTCTCTTGCTACAGGTGAGTTTGATGTTTTTTACTTTCAGGTAGATTGGTGTAAATTAGCATAAAATGAATGCAACATGATCAGCTATGAGGAAGAATTGCTGAAAAAGGATAAACGTGACCTCGCAGCATTAATGCTATTTCACTCCTTTTGTAGAGTTTAGGGAATTTAATGTCTGCCAGGATATCAGATTATAATAATTGGCAGAGAAGATACATCTGGAGAGTAACATTTGAGTAATCCAGCTGGCAAATGCCCATAAATTAAAGTAGCATCCTAATGGTATGGTTCTTACAATCATTAATCCAAAAGATTCTTCAGAATTGATAAAGAATATATACAATATTCAACAGTTTGTATTCGGGATTAACCAAAATAAGTCCGTCTGGAGAAAAACGCAACGAATAACAGGGTTTAATAATAGTATTAAGCCTTTTATATAAAAAATGAAGACTTATTCAGAAATAATTATACACCGTGTTTCCCCCCCAAATAAGATCCCATCTTATATTTTTTTTGAACCCTGAAATAAGTGCTTGGCCTTGTTGCCATGCGCTCAAAAGCCCGATTGAGCTTATTATCAGGGGATGTCTTATTTTGGGGGAAACAGGGTATCTGAAAAAAATTCATAAGATAGAAAAATTAAATCTTTCTTGTAAGGAAGAATATCTGTAGTAAAAATGAATATGTTATCAAGGATATTTTTTTCATTTCAAATGATCCCCAGTCGGAAAAAAGAAAGATCATGGAATGAATGATGTTGATGAAATCTTCAAACTCTCCATGGAATGGTCAGAAACTGGTCGAAGCTTGGTTCAGCATCTTCAAATCAGTATAGGTTAAAACAAAAATATGAAAATAAGGTGGCACAAAAGATTTGACCAAACTTGAAAGGCTTATGACACAAAATTCAGGGCATCTTTGGCGATTTATATATGTTACAATTGAAACTTATTACAACTTCTACAATTCAGAAACTGAAGATGTGAAACCTTGCATGATTAAATGGATGCTAAATTTTATCCATTCAACAAATATTCTTGGAAGAAAAATATCAAATTCACAGTGAATATTACACTTACAGAAAACTAGCATAATATTTTTTGTTACTATTGATATATTACTCCAGTTACGACTCTCAAATGGTCCATATTTTTTAAAAAACTTGGAAATGTAATAATCAGATTGGATCTTTCTTTATATTTGGTGACAGTCTCAAAAAGCTCAACAATTCTGGAAGATGATTCACCATAGGATGAAATAAATTTTTAACTACCGACTTTCCATTCTTGCCAAGGGTTTTTCTGCTAAGAAGCACCAAGCCTTATATTCCTACAAAATACACCAAGTGGGCCTTACCCATGATGACCACTGCTGGGACTTTCTACACTTACTTCTGGCAATTATATTCAGTTCCTTCATTAGAGGGTTGGCAGATTAAATTTGGAGAGTGCGATACTTCTGTTAAATTTAAAGTTTGATACTTTAATCTGAAATTATTTATGGACTGGAATTTTATCCAGAGACTTCTGCCATATTTCAAATTCAGATTTCTTTTAACATAAGATTGTAAAGGACTAGATTTCATCTGATTTGCATAGTGCATAGTGCAAAGCTAATATGTGACTTTCTTTAGTGTTTCCTGTGAGAATAAAGATGTAATGTTTTCTTTTTTCTTTTAACATGCAACTTGTATAATCTGTACATATTTTTTTATATACTAAAATGTTTCAGAAAGCCCGGGATTATGTGCCAGACAGTATGAATTGGTGTGCTCTAGGTTCTTGTGGGTGCATGTGAAAATGAGAAGGCTTAGGTTGGTGATAATTGCATATTGTGTTTAGGTGAAAAGTAATGGCAAATTGGAGGTAAATTTAGAGGGAAATTGTGCAACATTCTGAATGAATTTTCTGGAGGGAATTTCTCTTGACATGACATGAATGGTCGGAGAACAGCGGAAATGGGTGACTGCTTGAAAGGAGATTCCTGTCTGTATCTGTCTGTCTGTCCCTGCTGATGGAAAAGAAATGAAAGTCCATTGTGTACCTGAAGAGAACGATGGTGAAGG
Source organism: Arizona elegans (assembly GCA_022577455.1). NCBI lineage: Eukaryota > Metazoa > Chordata > Lepidosauria > Squamata > Colubridae > Arizona > Arizona elegans. The sequence goes on from JAKOOJ010000026.1 coordinate 3,182,429, forward strand.
TGGGAGGAGGAATGCCTCAGTGTATAGAATTGTGGGGTGGGGGAGGCATTGGTGTTGTCAGTTGCAAGGAACAAGCATTTGTCTAAAAACTAGCTGCCCACTTGGTCATCTGGAAGAGAAAATGGAGATGTCAGGAGTAACCTTGGGAGCGGAGTACTTAAGGAGCAGGATTGAGGTCTGCTGTATTTCGTTTTCTACCTCCTTCCGTGATTTAATATTTCTTGTTCTTCTGTGTGCCTGTATGCTTTGCATAACACTGCAGACCCCCAAAAGAAAGGGTGTGATAGGGATAATGTATATAACCTGCAGGAAGCAGCACAGATGCCTGTAGAGTCCAGGGTTTATGGTTTATGGTCCAGGGTTTATGGCCTTGCTCTCCTGGTGTGAAGGAAGCAGCTTTTCTGTCTGATGCAACTCATCCTTCTCTTCCCTGGGGTTTTTTATCTTCTACCCTCTTCCTGATATTCTCTAGGACTCCCTTCTTCGACTGAAGGACTATCAGCAGTGCTTAGAATGCTCCGAAGTGGCCTTGAACGAAGCTTTCCAGCAGATGATCAATACGACAGCCACCTCGGCCAAGGAAGAATGGGTGGCCACTGTGACTCAGCTGCTCCAGGGCATCAATCACTCCCTCTCAGCAGACAGCAGCAGCCTGAGTGAAGTTTCTGCCCTGCCGAATCTCACCCGATTAAGTCACAACCTCATCCAGGTAAGGGGGAGGAGCGGGGGCTGACCCCGCAGCTGCTGCAGCTTACACCCTAAGAACTCTGTTTGGAGCAGCAGCCAGTCAAAGAGCACCCTTGCTTATATTTACAGTACCACAGTATATCTTACAGTACAGTATAGTACCAGTATATCTTACAGAGATATATCTATGTATTGTGATAACATTTTGTAACATTTCATATCGGACCTCCAGATACTGATTGCAAAAAGGGACACATCTCTGGGGAAAGGGGCAAGTCTTCCACTAGAGCCCTGTAAAATGTTCTTCGGAGCATAATTTGGTTGGCCAGCAGCTCAGCAATCATCTTTTTACAGGTAGTCCTCACTTAATTACCACTATTGGTCCTGCAACTCTGTCACAATTCTTGAGCAATACATGTCACCGCACTGGACTTATGATATCAATTCTGCTGTGGTTGTTAAATGAATCACCTGCCATAGTTAAGTGACCATGAGTTGCAATTTTACTACCAGCTTCTCCATTGACTTTGTCAGAGGCCGTCTGCAAAACTCACAACTGTTGATTACATGACCATGGCATACTGCAATGCTTGTGAATATGCGCTAGGTGTGACTAACAGAGATGGAAAGGACTTTGGAGGTCTTCTAGTCCAATTCCCTGCTCAGGCAGGAAATCGTATACCTGTGATGGCGAACCTATGGCACGCGTGCCACAGGTGGCACACGTAGCCATTACAGTGGGCACACCAGCTCAGCTCTGGGGCACATGTGCTCGCCGGCCAGCTGATTTTCGGGCCTTCTGGGCCCACCAGAAGTAGGGAAACAGGCTGTTTCTGCCTCCGGAGGGCCTGGGGGAGGGGGGGAATGCCCGTTTTTCTTTCTTACCTGGCTCCAGAGCCTCTCTATTTATCTGGGAAGGGCAAAAACATCCTTTCCCACTCCCTCGGAGGCTCTCCAAAGGCCTGAAATGGCCCATTTCCCAACTCCCGGTGGGACAGGAAGTGATGTTTTTTGCTGTCCCCAGCCTCCAGAGACTCATAGAGAGGCTCCTAGAGACTCTTAGAGGGACTAAGAGGCCATCGTGTGCCAGGAGCCGGGGGAGGGAGGGGGGTTGCGCGCACATGCGCAAGGCAGAGCGCATAGAATTATGGGTGTGGGCACGTACCACATGCAACCCCGCCCCCCCCCCCCCCGGTCTCCTGGCACACGATTGCAAAAAGGTTAGCCATCACTGCCCTATACAGACAAGCAGCTATCCAGTCTCCTCTTAAAAACCTCCAATGTTGCAGCACCCACAATTTCTGGAGGCAAAATCTTTCCACTGATTAATTGTTCTAACTTGTTAGGAAATTTCTTTTTAGTTCTAGGTTGGTTCTCTCCTTGATTAGTTTCCATCCATTGCTACCTTCTGTTTCCATCTGTCCTACCTTCTGGTACTTTGGAGAACAGGTTGACCACTGCTTCTTTGTAACAGCCCCTGAAATATCGGAACGCTGCTATTCTGTCACCCCTAGTCCTTTTCACTAGACTAGACATAACCAATTCCTGTAACCGTTCTTCATATGTTTTAGCCTCCAGTACCCTTGTCATCTTAGTTGCTCTTCTCTGACTCTTTCCAGAGTCTCAATATCTTTTTTATATCATGGTGACCAAAACTGAATGCAGAATTCCAAGTATGGTCTTACTTGGAAAGCCTTAGAAAGTGGTATTAACACTTCACATGATCTTGATTCTATCCCTCTGTTAATGCAGCCTTAAGATTGCAATGGCTGTTTTTATTTATTTATTTATTTTATTTTATAAAATTTGTATGCCGCCCTATATCCAAGGTCTCAGGGCGGCGGCTCACAATGACAGTCGACCAAGCGACTGTTAAAAACAACGAATATACATACAAATTTATTTTTTTTAAAAAAAAAATTAAAATATACTACCCCTTCAGTCCAGGCCGGGGGACATAAATAGGCAGGTTTTCAATTCATGGCGGAAGGTGCAAAGGTCAGGGGCCAACCAGAGCCCCAAAGGGTGGGGGCGCTCACAGAGAAGCCAACATTGTCTAGCCGACAGCACCCTGAGTAGGCCCTCTCTGTGAGAGCGCACTGGGCGATGGAAAGTTGCAGGTGGTCTGGTTGCAGGTGGTCTGACAAATAACCTGGGCCTAAGCCATGAAGGGCTTTTTAGATTAACACCAGCACCTTGAATCTCACCCGGAGGGCAACCGGCAACCAATGCAAGCCGCGCAGGAGTGGTGTAATATGGGAGTATCGGGTCCCTCCCACAACAACCTGCGCGGCCGCATTCTGTGCCAGCTGAAGCCTCCAGGTGGTCTTCACGGGCAGCCCCAGGTAGAGAGCATTGCACTAATCGATCCGGGAGGTGACTAGCGCATGAGTGACGGTGTGTAGGGCATCTCGGTCCAAGTATGGGCGCAACTGGTGCACCAGGCGAATCTGGGCAAACATCCCCTGGTCACAGCCGTGATATGACCCTCCAGACTCAGCCATGAATCCAAGAGGACACCCAAGTTGCATGTCCTGTCTACAGGGGGCAACACCTTGCCCCCAATAGACAGCATTGGAACTCTCGCTCGGCCCGAGATGCCGGTATCCACAGCCACTCGGTCTTGGCTGGGTTAAGTCGAAGCCTGTTATTCCCCATCCAGATCCATACCACCTCCAGGCACCAGGACATCACGTCGAGGGCATCGCTGGGCTGGCTCGGGGTGGATATAAAAAGCTGGGTATTATCAGCATACTGATGATACCCCACCCCAAAACCACGGATGATCTCTCCCAGCGGCTTCATATAAATGTTGAACAGAAGGGGCGAGATGACCGACCCCTGGGGCACCCCGCAAGTGAAGGGCCTCACGGCCGACCTCTGCCTCCCTGCCAACACCGCTTGCGTATGACCCAAGAGGTAGGAGGCGAACCACCGTAAAATGGTGCCGCCCATTCCCAACCCCTTGAGGCGTCGCAGCATGATACCATGGTCGATAGTATCAAAAGCCACCGAGAGATCTAATAGGACCAGGACCAAGGAATGACCCCTGTCCCGAGCCCTCCAGAGAGCATCCACCAGCGCAACCAATGCCGTCTCCGTGCTGTAACCGGGCCTGTAACCCAATTGGCACAGATCGAGGTAATCTGCTTCATCCAGGGCCACCGGAAACTGACGTGCCACCACGCTCTCAACAACCTTCGCCAAAAAGCGAAGGTTGGAGACCGGACGAAAGTTGCCCAAAATGGTTGGATCCAAGGCAGGTTTCTTAAGGAGGGGCTTAACCACTGCCTCCTTCAAGGCGGCGGGAAAACTCCCTCCATCCAAGGATGCCATTATCACTGCCTGGATCCAACTGCGTGTCACCTCCCGAGCTGCATAAACCAGCCAGGAGGGACACGGGTCCAGTATGCAAGTGGTCACACTCAGCTTCCTCATGATCCTGTCCACTTCCTCCGGGGTAACAGGATCGAACTCTTCCCAGACAACAAGACCTGCCGCCTCTCCACTGTCCGACCCTGCCCAGTCAGAGTCCAAGCCGTCCCAAATCTGAGCGATCTTGTCCCACAAATGTTGCCTAAACTCCTCGGCTCGCCCCCGCAAAGGGTCCTCCCCCGCCCTCTGATACAGGAGGGAGCGGGATACCCTGAACAGGGCAGCCGGGTGATTATCTGCGGACGCGATGAGGGCAGAGAAGTATGTACGCTTTGCCACCGCCATCGCCTCCAGGTAAGACCGTGTAAACGATCTTAGCTGGGCTCAGTCAGGTTCGGAACGACTAGTCCTCCAACGGCTCTCTAGGCCTCTCCTCCTGCGCTTCATCCCCCGAAGCTCCTCAGTATACCAAGGAGCAAGCCAGGGTCTGCGCCGGTTCAGATGCCTCAAAGGCATGACATGGTCGAGAGCCCCAGCGGCCGCCCTATCCCAGACCTCCACCAGGGTCTCGACCGGGCCATGGGAGAGAGAGAGAGGAATCATCCCAAGCTCCGTCTGGAACCTCTCAGGGTCCATCAGGCACCTGGGGCGGAACCAGATGGTCGGTTCCGCATCCCAGCAAGGTTGGGCAGCATTCTGGAAGTCCAACCGGAGGAGATGATGGTCGGTCCATGACAGGGGGGAAGCAACAAATACCCCCCCTCCCGTTTTTGCTACTCCCACATACTACTGGCTAAATGATTGTCAACTAGGACTCCCAAGATCCCTCTCACACTTACTATTGAGCCAGGTACCACCTATACTACCATGTTTCCCTGAAGATAAGACTGGGTCTCATTTTCTTTTGGCCCCCAAAATAAGCACTAGGGCTTGTTTTCAGGGAATGTCTTTTTTTATCATGTACAGTACAGTAGGCCCACTTCTTGTGCTTGTTCGCGGGGGGGGGAGGCAAGAGGCTGCGTAGCGCGCTAGTGCTGCTGCCACAAGGCAGGGGGTGAAGCTGCCTCATATGCCCTGCACCAGTTTACCCCAGGGCCCCTGCAGCCAAGCCACTCATGCCCCGGCACCTGCCTCACCTTGCAGAAGCGGCTCCAGCAGCCCCATCCAGCAAAGACCCTGCATGACCACAGGTCCACTTCCGCTTGCTCATGGCCACAACAGAGCAGGAAGCCAAGCAACACACTGGTGCTGTGACAGTGAGGCAGGGGGTAGAGCTGCTCCATGCGCCACACACTGGTTTACCCCAGGGCCCCCACATCCAGGCCATCCACGCCCCGACACATGCCTCACCTTGTGGCCGCGGCACCAACATCAGCACACCACTCAGCCTCCTGCTCTGTTGTGGCTGCAAGCAAGCAGAAGTGGGCCTGTGACCATGCTCATGCTGCACATGGCTGTTGGTGCTGCTGCTGTGCAATAGGTGTTGGGCTGTGGATGGCCTGACTGCGGAGGCTCTGAGGTAAGCTGGTGCGAGGTGCATGAGGCGGACACACACACACACACACACCGCCTCATGGTCACAGCACTGCAAGCAACCAGCTGTAATGGCCAGCCAGCTGGCTGTACAGGCTCTTAAGTAGGGCTTATTTTTTAGGTAAGTCTTATATTATGCCCACACTTTAAAACATGCTAGGTCTTATTTTCGGGGAAACAGGCTACTTCCCAAGTCGTTATCACATGACCATGGGGATATTGTCACAATTGTAAGTTTGATGAGCAATCCTAAAATTACTTTTTCAATGCCTCTGTACCTTTAAATGGTCACTGAACAGGGCAGTCATTCACTGAGGACTGCCTGTACTAGACTCTACAGTCCAATTTTGCAGCTTTTTCTGCCTGGAGCTCCTACAGCATTTAGGTGTCCGTCCTATGACAGCACATGAGATCGTACATCTTTGGGGAACGGGGGGATGAGCATTCTGACAAGTAACAAAGCATTGCCCTGGTGCCTTTAGTGATGCTCTCTTCTTGTTGCAGCTGAATCTCATAACACCTGAACTAGAGGACTGACTCTCAATTACCTTTGTGGCTTTAATTTGCTGTGTCTCTTTCTTTGGCGATTAGATTGTCAATTCCAGCATGGTAGTCCAGGAGGAACCCAAAGAGCCATTTGTGTCCTCAGTGCTTCCCTGGATTATTCTTCATTGGCTCATTCAGCATGAAGAAGAAAACGTCCAGCCCCTTTGCTGCCAACCCGAGGAGCAGCTGCAGAATCCACAGGAAGGAGGTGAGTCCTGGTGCTTCTTTTCTTTTCTTCGGGGTCTTTTTTTCCTCCTTCCCATCCTTCTGCAGTCCTCTGGCCCGATGCCTGTCCTCTTCAAAGGGTCCCAAAAGGGATGCAAGATGGTATCTACAAATGCCTTCAAGATTCTCTGATGTGATCTGATCTGAGCATGTCAGAATGTCATCTGGTACTTCATCCTATGGTTTTCTAGCGACAAGGTGCATCAGGTTTACAGCCGAGGTTCCCAAACAGATCTCAGCACTCTTAGTGTCTCAGTAATTTTGCCTATCGCCCCATAATTCCCAAAACATGCCACAATGCCAAAGGTACTGCAGCAACCTCACAAGTGCCTGCAGCGTTCAGTCTGGGAACCAGAATCTACTGTATTGCCACGATCCATTAAGGAAGTTGCCTGATCAAAAATGAGGTAAAGTCATTCTCTAACTTTCATTTTTGATAAATCCATGCTGACTTCATAATTCCTTATCTGATACCTGGAAGCCACAAGGTCTAATGGAACATGGCAAATTGAGGCTGAACCCTAGCATGATTGACTGGCTGTTTGACTGCTAACCACGGTGTAATTACCTGACTCCCCTCCTTGATCTTGAGGATCTGCCTTAAGGAGGAGATCCCCAACTTGGTTTCTCAGTTCCTTCAAAATCTGTAGACGCCATGGCCCGAGATGGGTTTATCCAGCTTCAGGGTGGCCCTTCTTGGAACCAGAAGGTCTGCTAACACCTACTGATGCCCTCATTACCTCCAAATTGGTGCTATTAGTGCATAATGCAGCAGCTACATGCTCAGGAGGGCAAGGTGATCAAGTTCAAGCAGTTTGGTAGACTATTCTGAGTGATTCCTTTGGGCTGACTGATTTGTTCCTTGCTTTGAAAGACTTTGCTGAAGCAGAAATATGCCTAAAATGCTCTATTAAAATGAGAAACTGCTACCTGAAGTTTGTCACCCATCCTTCTAAAGTTGATAAAGAGTTCTACTTATTTCTCATCTTATTTTCAGTGTCTCCAATTCAAGACACGCCTATGCTGCCCCCTTCCCTTATGTTGCTGAACACAGCCCATGAATACCTTGGAAGGAGATCCTGGTGCTGTAACTCAGATGGAGCTCTGCTTAAATTTTATGTGAGTAGAAATGTCAATTTCTTTTAGTATTGATCGCTTTTGATCTCATCCTTGATATAATGAGGTAATTGTCTTGCATCTTGCATTATTAAAAAAATGTAAGCTGATCTCTCCTCCTCTTTACAGGTGCTTGACATCCAACCTTTTCTGAATATCTTTAGAAAAATCCAATATAAATAAAAAAGAATTCTTCTGCTGAATTAATCTCATATTGAGACCATAGGAAATGACATTCCTTAAGATTCTATTCCATTGGTTTGTAGGATATTCCAACTCTTTTTCCCAAGTTCTTGCAAATTACCAGTATGTCTTTCAATGATATTGCTTGGTTTTCTATAAAAATAGTTTGCTTAGAAAAACCTGTAGAACATCTTCCTTCAAAGTTTTCTTTTGTATTTCATATGAACATTATTCCTCCTAAAATCTGTTTTGACCTAAAATCAGTCATTCTAACATTGCGTAATCCCAAAGTTCTCAGCACTTTAATATCCCAGTCTAGGGGAAAGGAGGAAAATACAGTAAGAAAAATGAAGACATTTGCCTCAACTGCAGTTTAGGTTCTTCATTTGTCTGCTTAATTTCTCTTTCTTGTCTTTACTACCTCAACAATATTTACTAGGTTTTAAAGTATATAAATGTAATACCACATGGTAAATTTCTTATATGTGCAATTTCTTCTGTAAATGTTTTGAATTTCTATTGATTCCTCTTTACTTAATTAAAAAAATTGTTCTCGGCTTCCGGTTTGCTGTCTGCCGCCGCCAGACGTTCTTTCGGGATCGTCAACCCCACCGCCTGTAAGAGCCGCCTTTACAACCGAATGGCGGCTCGAACAAACTCCGTTTCCATGAGGAAACGGAGATAGAGCCGGCTGGGGTGGGTAGAGCTCTCTGCATAATCCCAAAAGTTCTTTTTTTACTTTTGGGACGGAGCGGAAGAGACTCCCCGTATCCCCAGCCGATGCTCCGGGCTTTGGGAGACCTCTGCTACGTGCAGAGCCAGGTGGCAAAAGCAAGCCTGTAAATTTAATAAATTAATTAAAGAAGATGTGAGCTGGACCTGCGATCCTGAAGCGCAAGTATTTTACTTATTTTTTAAAAGTTATTTAAGCTATTTAAGAAAGAAAAAGGAAAAAGGAAAAAAGATTTTTAAAATGGCGACTGCCGCGGCTTGAAGAGAGGCTGAAAGGGAAAGTCCTTCCGTTTCCCATTATTACAAAGTAGCGGAAAAAATATCTTTGGTTACAATTGAAGACACAACTTCACTCTTCTCTTCTTTTTCTCTTCTCCTGGAGATCTGATATTGATCTTGGTTGGAAAGAAGCTTTTTTTTTTCTTTTCTAATAAAGCTTGTCTGGGCGGAAATATGGCATTGAGACTTATAAAGTCAGACATACAGTTAGCGAGGGGGGGGATTCCCCCATTAACAAACTACATGAACAAGTTCTAACTCTCCAGTCTCAGAAACCTGATTTTAACATAATAGAATTCCTCTTAGAGGAGATTGTGAGAAGGGATGAGATTGTGAATCAGCATCTTGAAAAATTTAAGCAGGAAATTAAAGAACTGGTGAAATCTAAGTTTGACTTTTTGGAGCGAAAGATTTTAAAAACGGCTAATGGTTTATCAGAATTTATGATTCAGTTGGATGCAAATACCAAGTCATTAGAGTCTAAAATGGAAGAAACTGAGGATAATTTGGACAATAGAATTCAAAAAATTGAAAAGGATTTGACAAATACTCAAGATAATAGTCCAGAAGAAAAACCTAAAATGGAGGCTGATCAAAAGACTGGTAATGTAGAAAATGTGCAACAGAGGATTGAAAGAGAAGTTTTAATGATGCAACATAATTTTACTGAATATGCGATTAGACTGAGAGGTTTGCAGGAAAATAACAGAGATGATTTAAGGAAAATATTTTCTGAAATTCTGGCTGGGATTTTAAAGGTTCAACCTGATGAAGTGTTTTGTAGGATTGATAGAGTTTATAGAATAAACTCCTGGTTCGCAAAACAAAGGCAATTGCCTAGAGATGTGGTGATCTATTTTACAGATAAAGAAATTAGGAATAATATTGTGCAAAATTCCTTCAATTCTACTTTGCAATTGTACGGAAGAAAGATTTGGATTTTTAAAGAGCTCCCGCCTAAGATGTTAACGGAAAGGAAGAAATTTGGTTTTCTGGTGACTGAGTTAAAAAAAAGAAATATTCTATTTAGGTGGGATGTTCCAGTTGGTATAATATTGAGACATCAAGGAGAAAGATATCAACTAAATACTGTTGAAAAAGCAGAAGAATTTTATCAAAAAATTTTGAAAATGAACTCAACATCTTTAGGCACAATACAGGATAAGCAGAAGGAGTTGGAAACAAAGGGAAAACATCAAATTACAGAGGTTGTGGTAGATAAATTGTCTCCGGATCCTTTGGATACCCCAGCTGGACTGTCTACAAATATGAGAGAAGTGGTATCTGACTTTAACGTGATGAATCATCAAGCCAAAGACAAATATGGAAACCAATCAGCTGATATACAAGTGGTGACAAAGAAATATGAGATACAAAAACAAAACCAACAAGATCAACTTACAAAGCAGAATGAAAACCGATCAATTGACATACAACTTGTAGAAAGGAAATCAGGATGGAAATTAAACCCACACAAAAAAAAGCATAAAAGAAACAGGTCTCACAAAAATAGTAATTTCTAAACCAAGCAACAGTGAAGCCAGTGATTTTAAAAAATGAATGAATATATGAAAATATAGTGGAGGCGAAGCATTGGTTAATATCATCCTGAGGACAGTGACAGATCTCTGCAATGCCGTAATTTTGGGATGCGAAAAGAGCCTTACATTACTAGACTTGAATTATCTATTTTGGATTCCTTTCAGGTATTGATAACTATATTATAACTATCCTGAGCTACAAGGCAAGAGAGTTACGCTGGGGCTTGCAGAAGATCTGGTTGTTACCCACTAGGATGATGGGAATTAATAATCCTGATGAAAGCCACAATTACAACTATATGGAATATAATTATAATGTCACTCGGGTGGTTGTTTTTACTTTTATATATATATGAGGATATTCATTGCTGATGGGGGCAGATGATGATTGAAGATTTTGAACAAACTGTTGTACCAGGATGCTATGCTACCCTATTATGGATGATGGATTTAACAATCCAGTGGAAAGACAATACAGAAGATATTATATGGATTATAAATCTGAAGTTATTGTCTTTTTTTATAAATATATAATGGAATGTATACATATATATATATATATTTTAGCAGAGTGGGCAGTGGATTAAAGATATTTAGAATTGTAGTGCAGGGTAATTTTGTAGGAAACTGGGTGGGAATAGGTTAGTTTAATGATTTTTTTTTTTTATTGAAAAAGTTTTCAAATACAAGTTTTTCCCCCTTTCCCCCCCCCCCTCTTCCCTAACCCACCCTTTCCACCCAACCCCCCCTGTGACTTCTTCACAACAATAGGCTATTTCATAACTAGTTACATACATAATATCTTTCCTTTCCCTTAATCCCTTCTCGAAGTACTGACCCTTAACATGTTAAGCTTATTGAGTATTATTACAATTTAACCTTTAATCTTTTATATATATTAATATAACATTTTAAATCGACCTTCTCCCTGCATCCAAATTTAACATTTATTCAATTCTGTCCAATTCCTCCACTCCTCTAAATATATGACTTAAAATCATACAGTACAATTCTAGATATAATCCACTACCCACTTTACTAAAATATACACATATCTATATATGCATCCCATTTTATAAAAAGAAGAAAAAAAAAAAGAACAGAAAAAAATATATCTTCTTTAGTATCTTTCCACTGAATTGTGAAGTCCTCCACTCCCCTAAATATATGACTTAAGAATCCTTTTTCTTAAACTAATCAATCAGTAAACTAACCTATTTCAACCCTTCAATTCCTACAAAATCATGCAGTACAATTCTAGATATAATCCACTGCCCACATTACTAAGATATACACATATCTATATATGCATTCCATTTTGTAAAAAAGGAAAAAACAATAACTTTAAATTTATAATCCATATAGTATCTTCTTTGATGTCTTTCCTCTGGATTGTTAAATCCATCACCCATAATAGGGTAAAATAACATGCTGGTGCAACAGTTTGTTCAAAATCTCCAGTCATCTTCTGCCCCCATCAGTAGTAGATATCCTCGCATCTGTATAAAAGCAAAAACAACCACCCGAGTGACATTATAATTATAATTATATCCATATGGTTATAGTTGTGGTATTCATCAGGATTATTAATTCCCATCATCCTACTGAGTAACATCCAGATCTTCTGCATGCCCCAGCGAGACTCTCCTGCCTTATAACTCAAAATGATTATAATATATTTACCAAAAAAAAAAAAAAAAAAAAATTAGATGATTCAAATCCAACAAAGTGAGGCTCTTTTCACATCCCAAAATCATGGCCTTGCAGAGATCTGCCACAATCCTCAGGATAGTATCAGACAATTGTTCGCCTCCACTATCTTTTCAAATATTCATTCATTTTTTAAAATCCCTGGCATCACTGTTGCATAGTTTAGAAATTGCTGTTTCTATGCGATCTATTTCTTTTCTTTTTCTTTTCCGGGTTGAATTTCCATCCTCGTTTCTTGCCTACCAATTGTGTGTCTGCTAGTTGATTTTCATTCTGCTTTATGTATTGTTGTTGTTGGGTTAGTTTTATCATCTCATCTTTCTTCTCCATCACTTGTATTTCAACTGATTGATTTGCGCACTTGTCTGTGACTTGATGGTTCATCACGTTGGAGTCGGATGACACTGCTCTCTTATTTATAGACAGTCCAGCTGGGGTATCCAGGGAGTCCAAAGACAATTTATCCATCACAGCCTCTGTAATTTGATGTTTTCCTTTTGTTTCCAACTCCTTTTGCTTATCCTGTGTTATGCCTAAAGGTGTTAAATTCATTTTTAAAATTTTTTGATAAAAATCTTCCGCTTTTTCAACAGTATGCAATTGATATCTTATTCCTTGATATCTCAATATTAGGCCAACTGGGGTGTCCCACCTGAATAGGATATTTCTTTTTTTTAATTCAGTCACTAGAAAGCCAAATTTCTTCCTCTCCATTAACATCTTGGGCGGGAGCTCCTTAAAAATCCAAATCTTTCTTCCATGAAATTGCAAGGTAGAATTAAAAGAGTTCTGCACAATATTATTCCTAATTTCTTTATCTGTAAAATAGATCACCACATCTCTAGGCAATTGCCTTTGCTTTGCCAACCAGGAGTTTATTCTGTAAATTCTATCAATCCTACAATACACTTCATCAGGTTGAACCTTTAAGATCCCAGCCAGAATTTCAGAAGATATTTTCCTTAGATCATCTCTATTATTTTCCTGCAAACCTCTCAATCTAATTGCATATTCTGTAAAATTATATTGAATCATTAAAACTTCTCTTTCAATCCTCTGTTGTACATTTTCTTCATTACCAATCTTTTGGTCAGTCTCCATTTTAGATTTGTCTTCCGAGCTATTATCCTGAATGTTTATCAAATCCTTTTTAATTTTTTGAGTCATGTCATCCAAATTCTCCTCAATTTCCTTCATTTTAGACTCTAATAATTTAGTCTTTGCATCCACCCGAATCAGAAAGCCTGATAAACCATTAGCAGCTTTTAAAATCTTTTGATTCAAAAAGTCAAACTTTGATTTGACCAGTTCACCAATTTCTTTAATTTCCTGCTTAAATTTTTCAAGTTGCTGGTTCACAATCTCATCCCTTCTTACAATCTCTTCAAGGATAAATTCTAATATATTAAAATCGGGTTTCTGACGCTGGAGAGTTGAAATTTGTTGGCGCAATTTCTTGAGAGGGGAAGTTCCCCCCCCCCATTTGTCCAGCTGTGTAAGTCCCGATGCCATTTCCCACACAGACAAGATTTAGCAAAAAAGAGAGAAGAAATAGAAAACAAAAGAACTTTCCCTTAAAAAAGGAAAAAAAAAACTTCTTTTCAATCAACAGCACAGGAGCGAGGTTTTATCTACAAATGTAGCCAGTGATATTTATTCCGCTACATTGTAGTAAGAAGAAACGGAAGGACTTTCCCTTTTAGCCCTTCTCCAGCCACAGCAGACGCCATTTTAAAAGGTTCTTTTTCCCTCTTTTCCTCTCCTCTTTTCTCTTAGATAGATTTTGGAAAGGTGAAATACTTGCGGTTCAGTATTAAGGGTCCAGCTCGTCATTTCTTTAATTATTCTGTTGAATTCGCAGGCTTGCTCTTGACGCCTGGCTCTGCATAAGCAGAGGTCTCCCAAAGCCCGGAGCAGCGGCAGGGGATATGGGGCTTCTCATCCGCTCCGTCCCAAAAGTTAAAAAAAAAACTTTTGGGACTCTGCGGAGAGTTCTACCCACCCCTGCCGGCTCTATCTCCGTTTCCTCTTGGAAACGGAGTTTTTTCGAGCCGCCATCCGCTGTAACGGCGGCTCTGACAGGGAATGGAAGCTGACGATCCCAAAGGAACGTCTGGCGGCGGCCAGCAGCAAACCGGAAGCCAGGTTAGTTTAATGATTGATTAGCTTAAGTAAAGGGATGTTTAAGTGATATATTTGGGGGAGTGGAGGAAGTGGATAGAGTTGAATAAATGTTGAATTAGGATGTAGAGCGAAGGCTGCTTTGAAATGTTATATTAATATATACAAAAGATTAAATGTTAAAGTAGGATCTATCATATAGTTCTAAAGCGAAAGGTTGTTTTGAAATGTTGTAATAATATATAGATATAAGTTGGGAGGAGGAAAAGGGCAGATTATTGTTAAAATGGGAGTTATAATAATATGCTAAATTAGATGTTATCATATAATGTTATAGTAGAATGTTTTTTTTTTCTCTTTTTTTTTCCTTTTTTGAAATGTATGGTAAATGGGGGAAATAATAATATTAATATTTTTTGTAAGTAAGGGTCAGTGTTTAGAGGAGGGAGTAAGGGATTGGTAAAATATTATGTAACTAGTTATGAATTAGATTTTTGTTGTGAAGAAGTCACGGGGGGGATGGGTAGTGAGGGGGGGCTAGGGAGGAGGTGGGGAGGGAAAAAAAGGGGGGGGGGAATTTGTATTTGAAAACTTTTTCAATAAAAAAAAAATGTTCTCTTTTCCCCATCTTGGCCTTTGCTTCCCATTTGCACCCCTCACTGTGGCTATGTGTGCTGCATATTTGTTAAAGCAGCCCACCTTCCTGAACACCCAAACAAGATCTTTGCTTACCCTTAACTGTACGTTCTTTAACCTAAACATCTGTTTCTGTTCTAGGTGCGGGTTCTGCAAAAAGAGCTTTTAGCCTCCACCACAGAAGACACCCACCCTTATAAAGAGGAGCTGGAGACGGCCCTGGAGCAGTGTTTTTATTGCCTGTACGGCTTCCCAAGCAAAAAGAGCAAAGCCCGGTACTTGGAAGAGCATTCTACTCAGCAGGTGAGGCTGTCTGGTGCTCAGGAGCAGAGAGGCCTCTTGGCCAGAGATCCCTCCAGCATTTATGACACTGCCATGGGCAAAGCTTATGTCCTTTTTTCTGACAGTGGTCAGCCACATGTTTCTATGACACCTGCCTGATGCCCATCTTTTTTCCTAAATTGTGTCTCAAAATGTAACCAAAAAAGTTTAATCACAAATAGTGAAAACAAAGCTAATGATATTGTCAATAAAATTAAGCTTAGAGCAGCTCTGTCTGTTCAGGGCTCTGAAAGATCATTGCACAGTAATTCCTCAGAATCCTACAAGGTAAGAAATCATATAGGTTATGAAATCCAACTGTCAACCTGGCGCTCAGTGCAGGAATCCAAAGTGATCTACTCTTAACAGATGCTTGTCCAGGCTTTGCTGAAATGAATGGAAGAAGGAGGAGCCTTTTGAGTAATTTTCACTTCATGCATTAGTTTGATCAATGCATATTTAAAATCTCTTTCTTTCCAAGGTGGAATTGATCTGGGAAGATTCCCTATTCATGTTTGAATATTTTAAGCCCAAGACCCTTCCTGAGTTTGACAGCTATAAAACCAGCACTGTCTCTGCTGACCTAGCCAACCTTCTGAAGAAGATGGCCACGATTGTCCCTCAAACAGATAAGCCTATGCTGAGATTGGAAGAAGTGTCAAGTTACATTGAAGGGACCTTGAGCAAGGTACGAATTACTTTGCTTCTGGGAATGCTTCATAGGAGTCACAAGTGCTTTATTTTCAGACTTCAGAAGAGAGCTGACTGGAGCTGTTGCATGAGAAAGACAGAAAAACTTTGGGTGCAGAGAGAAATGGCTCTCCTTTTCGTGCACTTACAGTAAGCAGGTCCTACAAAGAAAGAGATTAAACTCTGATCACTGCTGGTGCTGCTGGGTTAATGAAATGTCTGCAAGTCAACAGAGAAGCTCAGAGAGCACCAATTAAACCCTGAGCTCAGAGATTCTCTTCTGTTGGGTCCAACTCAGTTTAAGTATCCTTGTTAGAAACCTGCATAGTCTTGCTTTAAGAAAGCCAACATTGCCCCATTATCCATCTGATTTTACAGCTTCTGAGATTCAGTTGGAATCCAGTTCTGTTATCTGTTATCCCATGTCCTGCATTCTGACTTTTTTCTCTAAGATGCAGTTTAGGGTGTTTGAAGTATGTTAACTTATGTCATCTCAGCTGCCTTTTCTCAAGACTAAATATACCCAGCTCAATTCCTTTTGGTTTTCTATCTTCAGATCATTGTTGTTATTATTCTTTGTACATATTTCAATTTCATAGAATTATAGGATGTAAAGATTGGAAGGGATCTTGATTCAATCCTTGCATTATCCCTGGCATTCAACTTCTGTTTAAGGGGCCCTCCATCACCTGAGGAAGTCTATTCCATTGTTAAGCATGTTTTACAATCCAAAATCTGCCTCCTTATAATTTAGCCCCCTTGTTTAGTCATCTGTTTGTTTATTCTATGCAACCAGTTTCAACAAATTGATTAAAAGTGGTTGAGTTCATATTAGTGCCTCGGCTGATGGCTTTCCGAAAACTAGCTAAAACAGCTTTTCTGGAGACCATTTTGGGAATGCCATTCCTATTTCTACAGTGGATTATTAATGCAATGTTGTCCTGGATTTAGTATGATTTTATTGGTGTAAACTGCCAAGAGCTCATGAAGATTATACAAGCATATAAAGACAGAAATGCCCACTGATGCACTGGAGGTTTCAGCCAACCCTTAAACAACAGTTGTCTGTTCACTTTCTCTTCTTTTGGCCGTTTCTGGACCTCCAGATACCTTTTGTGAATATCTTTGTCTTTGCTAGTCTCCTGAAGGCCAGCCTGGCTCCTAGGAGAGTTTTCCCAACTGCTCAGCAGTCCGGACAGCTCTCCCCACCAAGCCAGAAGCTTCCCCGATCCCTGAACCAAGCCCAGGGATGCCTGATGTGGTGTTTCTCTTTGTTGCCAGGTGCCAGCCCTCCCAGAGGGTGCCGACTTCTCTCCTCCAGTGGTGACTGAGCTATACTACCTCCTGGCTGACTACCACTTCAAGAATAAGGAACAGTCCAAGGCCATCAAGTTCTACATGCATGACATTTGCATCTGCCCAAACAGGTTAGACTGACCATCTGCTCAGAGGAGAGCCTCTGCTTACTTGCAGGATGGTGTTTGCGTTGCCTTCCTTTAGCCCTACCCACAGTCTACAGTCTCCATGGGCACCTGGACCTCCAGAAAATGGCTGCTGCAGCTGTTGTTGATCCTGGCAGCAGCAGCAGCTTCTCTCCTGGGCAAAGCCCTTCAGTGGGAAGCAGGTGATGCCGATGCCACAGCAGGGAATAAGGGCCGCCTCCCCACCTCCTCCATTGTGGAGAGAGGCATCTCCTCTTTGATCTGTTTTGCCCTTGAAATGAAAGGATCATGAAAATGCTTGATATGAGCACAGGTCAAAATATGGATGGATGTTTACTGGCTTACTTTTACATCTGTTCAGTGTAACTGATGATATTTTGATACAATACATATCTTGTCTTAATTGAATTGCAGCCTTCCAAAATCAACCCCATTCCTATATTTTATCATTGAAACCATGGAAGATTTTCATGGTTCAGAAGATTCTTAGAGCCAATGGAGGATATTAAATTCATTTTTAAAAAAGTAAGAAAGTGAACCAGGAAGAACATTCGTGTAGGACTCTGTGGTTTGGGACTGATTTCCAAAACTGTAGCCTTGGGAAGGTCTTTCAGCTGCCTGAAAATGCTCCCAGAGCAGCTTTCAACTAGAAAGCTGATGATACCAGATGCTTTAATTTGGATCCTGGACTGAGCAGGAGGTTGGGCGTAAATTTCCCCTTTCAGCTCTTTTGATTCTACACAATATGTTTTTGTTTATAAAATTAGTACTTCAGTTGGATCTCCTTTCATTTTTAACTTCACAACAACAACTTTCTCAAGTTAATTGGACACTGAAACAAAACAGTTTATATTCCCTTTGCTGATAGAGAGCTTAGAATAGGAATTAGTTTAGATTCTCAAAGGGCTTAGTTCTCATAGGAAAATGGATATTATTAGTGTGGCATTAGAGACACAGATTTAAGCATTTTCATGTACAAGTTCAGGAAGTCAAGGCTTGGGAATGGATGACAAGACAGCTAAAAAGGATTTGGACAGCAAACAGCTAGTAAAGATGGACTGCTGGTTTATTTATTTATTTATTGGTTCGATTTATATGCCGCCCTTCTCCGGAGACTCAGGGCGGCTTACAATGCGTTAAGCAATAGCCTTCATACTTTTGTATATACCTGCTTAGTAGGGCTTTCGCCCCACCCCCCAAGGTGTTCTTTTTATACAAAGTCAGCTTATTGCCCTCACAAACTGGGTCCTCATTTTACCTACCTCGGAAGGATGGAAGGCTGAGTCAACCTTGAGCCTGGTGAGATTTGAACTTGCAGTAATTGCAGGCATCTGGCAGCTAAGTGCTACTTAACAGCACTTTAGTCCGCTGCACCATCAAGGCTTTAATGAAGGACAAGGAAGGGCTGGCAAAGCTGTGTTAAATTGGACTGTGTTTGCACTGCTCTGGCTTTGTTTGGCTCTATCTGAAGACAGAAGAGGAGTAACAACACTAAAGGACAATTGCAGACCAGCATGGAGGGCACATAGAGAGTTCCAGATGCTCAGGTCTTTTGCTAGAGGAAAGGTAGCAGACCACAGTTGCTAGCCAAACTGAACAGAGAACTGCCATTAATCTGTGTGACACACACACACATAACCTCTAAAATTTGTAAGGTTTTAAAAAAAAAGACTGGTGGGCACACAGATTAAGTTTGTATCATAATCTGGACCTCTATATACATGCTTAGGATTGCTCTGGGGCCAGAGGGGAAAAATAGTTTAAAAGCAAGCAATAGCAGGCTGTCTTGCCAACAGAGAAAAAAGAGATGCTCTACTATGGAAGGTCAGACGTATTGTATTGTATTGTATTGTAATTGTAATTGTATGTTGCATTTACAAAGCTTAGCTGAAAAAGCAGCTACTTCTGCTAGATGTTATCAGAAGCTGGAATAAACCCCTGAAGGTTATTTGACTCCTCATTTGGTCCCTGAGTCTGTATGCCCACCCTCTGACAGTTCCCTTGAGAGGACCACGTTGAAAAGCCAAGTGCCTTGCGTGATCTCAATGGTTGGCCCTCCTGGGACTGTGGCTGTGTGTTCTCTTTCAGGTTTGACTCGTGGGCGGGCATGGCCCTGGCCCGGGCCAGCCGCATTCAGGATAAGCTGAACTCCAATGAACTGAAGAGCGATGGCCTCATCTGGAAGCAATCCACCCCAGTGCTGAGCTGCTTCAAACGAGCCCTTGAGATCGATGGCTCGAACCTCTCACTCTGGATAGAGTATGGCACCATTTCCTATGCTCTGCACTCGTTCGCCTCCCGGCAGCTGAAGCAGTGGAAGTTGGAGCTGCCCTCAGAGGTGGTGCAGCAGGTGGGGTTGGCTGTCATGGCACAAGTGGCTTGCCACCCTGCATGTGATTTGCTGCTGAGCCAGCTTCCTCTTTCAGATGGAAGAGCGGCGCAACGGCATGTTGGAAACGGCCAAGCACTGCTTCACGTCAGCTTCCCACTGCGAGGGTGACGGAGACGAAGAGGAATGGCTGATCCATTACATGCTGGGGAAGATTGCGGAGAAGCAGAAGCAGCCCCCTGGGGTCTACCTCTTTCACTACAAGCAGGCGGGTCACTTCTTGCACGAAGAAGCAGCACGGTACCCCAAGAAGATCCACTATCATAACCCCCCAGAGCTTGCCATGGAGGCCCTGGAGGTAAGGCAAGGCCCAGACCCACCAGTCACCTACTGCTGACCCCTAGGTGGCCTGTGGTTCAGGTGAAGCCTCCAGCTGCTCTTCCTCTTTGGCCTTCAGTTGATCAGGGTCTTGCAAGTTGCATCAGCCCGATAGAGGAGGTTGGCCAAGTTTGAGCCTCTCTTCCCCTGGGGGCTACAGCAGACAAGGGGCTTGATGTCTATCCTGGACTGTGTCATCTTCAGAAAACTCTAAAACCTGGGATTTTGAGAAAGGCTGCGTTCCTGTGCATCTCCCCAATCTGGTTCCTACTTCCAGCCCCTTCTAGTCCTAACGCGGTGAGGAAGGTTCAAGAGAAGCCTGTCTGCCGTTCTTGTAATTTAACGCTGAGCCCCTTTGGCTGGATGATTCCACTTTTTTAATATGTAATTCAATGCAACAGACATACCCAATACCCTTCTCATACACAACAACAACCAGCACCCACTTTGGCTGAGTGAGAGCGATTGATTGGCCAAAAGTCATCCAGCCAGCTTTCACGCTAAAAGAAAGGATGGAATCCTATTTGGCAGATGCACCCCAACACACTAGAAGTGTCCCCAAAGAGAGTGAACTGGATGGGACACAGCCACTTTGGGAAGAAGGTGCAGGTGCCATTCTCAAAATCATCTGACTAATGTAATACAAGTAGTCCTCGCTTAACAACCATTCGTTCAATGGTTGTTTAAAGTTATGGCAGTGCTGAATAGTACTTAATACTTGGGTCTGAAGTTATAGCAGCCCCCCACGATCATGTAATCAAAACAGGCCACCCACACTACAACCACTGGGCCATTTCAATTCCCCTCCACCCCCTATCTTCCCCCCACCTACCCCTATCTCAGCCTTTTCGGCCATCCTCTGCAACAGGGCATGGGTGGCACAGTAGTTAGAATGTAGTACTGCAGGCTGCTTGCAGTTCGGCAGTTCGATTTTCACCAGCTCCAGGTTGACTCTGCCTTCCATACTTCTGAGATCAGTAAAATGAGGACTCAGATTGTTGGGGGCAATTTGCTGACTCTACAAACCGCTTAGAGAGGGCTGTAAAGCACTATATAAGTGCTATTGCTATGGGGCTGAAGTAGAAGCCCACATCTTCAGCAGTCTTGGCCAGCCACACCATCCCTGGGCCTGTTTCAGTCCCAGCACCACCACCTCAGGCCCTATGCCATAAGCAGCCACCCCAGCAAAAAGGTTAGCGACATATACACTTGCCCTGCCTTGCCCTGCCCTGCCCTCTGCAGACCTTGCTGCACCCAGCTGACCTTCACCATTTTCCTCCTGTTGCCGATGAGTTGTGCCCAGCCTGGCCTCAGGCAAGGCAGCTGCTGGTTGTGCTCACACCATTTTCCAAATAGAATGGGATAGGATAGGATACTTTATTTGTCTCCAGTGCAGAAGCTGTTAGTGTACAGTACATTGCAAAACAACAGAGTAATAATAGTTGTAATAATGATATCAGTAAGGGGGTAGTAGAGAAGATGAGAAGGATCATAATAATGCTACAATCATAAAACATGGGTAAGTACATAGACACAAGACAGCACTCTGGGAATTAGGTGTTCAGCAGAGTGATGGCACGAGGAAAAAAATCCCTGTTTCTGTTTTAGCATGCAATGCCCTGTAGTGGCATGCCAAAGGGAGGAGTGGAAGCAGTTTATGTCCAGGATGTGAGGGGTCTATAGATATTTTCTCAGCCCACCTCCTGAGCCTCGTAATATACAGGTCCTCAATGGAAGGCAGATTGGTTGCACTTGTTCTTTCTGCAGTCCTAACACTGGTATCAGTTGGTCTGTACCTGTCCTGTTTGATTGCTGTGCTAAATCAGTTATTGAGGTACAAAATGACAGACTTAATAATTCCTCTGTAGAACTGTATCAGCAGATCCTTGGGAAATCTGAGCTTTCTGAGTTGGTACAGGAAGAACATTCTTCGTTGTGCCTTTTAATGATGGTGTCCATTTCAAGTCCTGGGAGATTATAGAACCCAGAAACTTGAAGAATTCTACTATTCATACTGTGCATTCGAATATAGTAAAAGGTGATAGAGTAGGAGGGCTCCTCATCTTTACAGTTTGAAGAACAGGCACAGCCTTGTTGCGATGTTCAGGAAGGGCTCAAGCTCTCTGAAAGCTTTCTGAAGCATCATGAGAAGGTGTACACCATTTGAAGAGCAGCGCAAGGGCCCTCGAGAGAAGACCTAACACGGGCCAGGGCAACATGTTTCATCTTGCAACGGAACATCTTTTCTGTCTGTTGTAGTCTTGAGATATGTTTCTCCCCTCATCACTGCGGTGATGGGATTTTCTGTATCTCCCTCAATATCATCATCCTTCCCCTCTACGTGTGAGGTTCCCCCCACCCCCCATCACTGAGAATAGCTCTTTCCCAACTGAGAGGAAGAGGAAAGAAGCTGCCTTGAGCTGAATGAAAATCAAAGTCCACCTGAAGTCTGGTGGCTTTCCCAGCCACCTTGTAGGCAGGTACCTCTGCACAGGATGGCAGATTGGTTGATTGAGATCTTTATACATTGGCTTTATTAGACTGCCTCTTCAAGAACAATAAGAACTCAACTGCCATGCTGGGCACCACAAAAGACATGAAAGGCCTCTTTGTCCAGCAACTTGAAGGGTTTCAACTGCCCTGAGAGGCCCAGTATGGTCCTATCAGATGGGCACTGCCAAGAAGACTCACTCCAGATCCCTTTAGGGTGGATCTGGCTTGCCTTGCTTTTCATTCTCTCTTGTGTATGGATTTTCTCAGATGGCTGGATTCAAAGGAGAAACTTTTGCCACAGTGACTTTCTTTCCGGTAGGTCTACTTTCGGCTCCACGCAACAATCCTAAAACTGGTGGGAAAACATGACTCGGGAGCAGATGCTGAGCTGCTGGTTACTTTTATGAAGGAAGCTGCTGAGGGCCCCTTTGCCAGGGGAGAGGAAAAAAACACCCCCAAGCTCTCTGAAAAGTGAGTCTCTTTTGTTGCTGGCTTCAGCCATGGGGGGGGAAATGGGCAGAGCTTTATGGGGTGGGGTAGCAGTGGTGGTGCTAAAAGCAAACCTTTGAAGACATATTACGGCATTTGGACATTTGGACATTTTGAATTGCCCAGTTTATACTTTATACTGGAAAAGGATGGACGCTAAATGAAAAGCTCTGCTGAAATCTTCCCAGGCCTCTGGACAGCCAGCTTGACATAAGAAGAACCATCCTCTGTATCAGTAAAAGCCTCTCGGAACTTTGCTTTGCAGAGCTACCAACGGGGCAACTCCAAGAGACACACGCCGGGGGTCCCAGAATGAGGATCTAGGCAGGAAATTATGGGAGGGAAGGGTGGAGGTCCCACCCAGTTTCCTGCTCCAAGGGCTGGGGCCCAGTCTTGGGTGTGTGGGGGGCAGTAGGGCTGGGAGAGCAGGAGCAGGTTATCTTCAGCTGTAAAAATCATGGCAGGAGGTGGAGGCACTAGGGTGTAGCTGATCACTTGAAGCCATGCTGGGTCAGAGATTCCTATTGGGACTTGATGAAAATTCTTCAGTGACGAGTGGATGTGCTTGCTCTAAGTGCTGGAGACCCTCACTAAGAGGCTATGGCTAAGCAAACAGGTTTCTGGCTATCCCTGGCTATTTTGTTCCCACAAAGACCAAAAAAATTCAAATACAACATTCCTTTTCTTTCTTTCTTTTTTTACATTTTAAGATGTATTGGCTGGAAAGTTGGTTTTGCTCTCTCACCCAGTTGTCACCCAGTAACACAAAGGGCTGTTCAGGTGTCTTACAGAAATTCTTTGTGCTCTGTGCAGCTGGGCAAACAGCTGCTAAGCAGCAGCTGCCATCCTTATGCCCCTTTTCCAGTCTGGGTAAATCAGGGCTTAGGTGATCCAGAGCTGGCAAAGTTTTGCAATTTTTATCAATGACAATCATCTCAGGGATGGTGCCAGTTTTGGTGCCAGATCTCAACCACATAGAAAACCATGTAGAAAACCACAGAAAATTCCCTTTACATTATTTTCAGACCACTTATTAAAATGGGTGCTGGTATTCCTTGAGAATTTAGAATTGGAAAATAAGTTTTGCATAAAAACAAACGTGGAATAATTTACAGAGGAAAGGCTTCAAAAGTAACTCAGCAGAATGTAAATTACATATCATCAAAATAAACCAGACTGATTTTAATAAGCCAGTCTAAAAATAACTGGTGTAATTTTTAACATGATTTATTAGAGCTGCAGTCTTTCAGTACAGACAGTCCTTGACTTAACAATTGTTCGTTTATAGACCATTTGAAGTTACAACAGCACCGAAAAAAGTGACCTATTACCATTTTTCACACTTAGGACTGTTGCAGCATCCCCATCGTCACATGATCAAAATTTGGATGCTTGGCAACCAGCATGTATTTATGATGGTTGCTGTGTGTCAGGTTCACGTGATCACCTTTGGGACATTCTGACAAGCAAAGTCAATGGGGAAGCAAGATTCACTTAACAACCGTGTCAGGGAATTGCGTAGCCAGTGTCCAAATAAAGTCATAGACACTGACATGAACTTATAGTTTTATATAAATATATTTACATCAAACAAGATAGTCAGGCAAACGAACATTGTCAACACAGCAGGAACATCATGAGGTAAATTAACCCAGTTAACCGCCACTGCGTGTTCTGCCTCACCGCATAGCCCTTCACTGCTCCAGCTACTAAATTTAAATATCTTAAACTATGTTACTAACTTAACAACTGCAGTGATTCACTTAACAACTGTGGCAAGAAAGGCCGTAAACTGGAGCAAAATTCACTTAACTGTCTTGCTTAGCAACAGATATTTTGAGCTTAACTGTGGGCCTAAATTAAGGATTACCTGTATTCTGATTTCTGAAAAGTGCATTGAGTTACAAGTATGTAGCGCTTTCACTCAGTAGCCTCCTACGCAGACCTCCTGCAATGGCATCGGCTGGGCTGCTGGGCATCTGTCACTATGCAATGTAGGATGTGCGGTTCCATCACCACAACCATTACATTCAATTAATTCTTAAGTGACTATAATCTGAGCCTGAATATGAGAGTTCCCCCCCCCCCCAAAAAAGCCAAAATTATGCGTTAGTTAGAAGGGCATCCAATCCTGAAAAAGCTGCCAGTCCTGGTCTTTGGTTGAGGGAAATGAAGAAGAAGGAAGTAGCTAATGGGTGGATTAACTGTGTGTGTGTTTGTGGGGGTGGACGAGGGCTATAAACATTTGGGCACATTTCCTGGGCAGAAGTCAGAAAGTGGGTGCGGGGCAGTCAGAGGGACCTGTGGGCAGCAGGAGGGAAGGGGAGTAGCCTTGTGGGATATGGAAGCGAGAGAAAGAGCATTAAGAAGGGGCCCACAAGAATCCAGACATTTGCATGGGATTCTGTCACTTTGTTCAGCTGTGACTGTGGTCCTGCGCCAGGCCCCCTGCCTCTCCAGAGTGCTTGCTCTCTCCCTCTCCCAGGAGCCATTGTGGGCCTTTCCGCTCTTCACGGTCTCATCCTCTTCTTCCCCCAGGGAAAAGCTTTGCATGGCAGACGAGGACTCGCATTCTTCTGCAGGAACTCTGCCAGGCCCCGGGACTTCCCTGCTCTCTTCCTCTGGTCCAGGTCTGACTTCCCCACCCTACACAGCTACTCCAGTTGACCACGATTACGTCAAATGTAAAAAAAGCCATCAGCAGGCAACACCGGATGGTACAGTCCCTGTTCTCAATACTGTCGGCACTTGGAGGTGCTGGACTCCTGGCGGGCGGGCGGGCTCAATTGGCAGCTTCCAGGAGGGCGAGGGGTCCAGGGTAACATGGGCAATATTGCTACTCATTAACCCCTTCAGTTTTCCACCACCTCCCCTCTGGCCTAAACAATAGGAGGGTCTAGTTAATGCGCTTTCCTGAGGTCCAAGGCTCTGGGCATTTCCCAGAGTCCCTTCAAAAATCCAAACTTCTGCCCACGTCCTGAGTGCCTCACATGGGATTACTTCAACTCCCAGGATTCCTGGCTGTCACAGCATGGGCACTCCACTCCACACGGTCCCTTTCTTCTCACAGGTCAGCTTAGTACCACAGTGGATGGGCAGCTTGTTCTGCTGCAACTGGATGGGAAGTGGTTACCTGTTGGGATGGGCCCTGATCCACCAGGTAGCCTTGAAAGGATCTGCCTCTTGTCACAGAAAGCTCTGCCATCTCTTCCAGGGAGCACAGGAGGAGTCTGCCACAGGTCCTCCAAAATGCTCCAAAAGAGTAAGCAGGAAGGGGCCTCTGCTTAACAGCCGCCTGCTTGCTTTGTGAGGCTTCAGTTGGATCTTGGGCATCTAGGTGGAGATCGCTGCTTTCCTTATCTGTAAAATGCAAAAACAGCCTCACCACCAGGCTGTTTCCTGGCCTCTGTAAACCAAGCAGGGCTTAAGGCTGAACATGCAAATGTAGCCTTTCCGGTCAATCAAGAGGCAGGCCAAAGTCGCAGGTTCCCTTCCTGTCTTCTGTTGCAGCCATCACTCGTTCTTTCTTGGCATTCAGTCATAGCTGGAGGTGATGCCCTCCACCCACTAATGATAGATGCCTATTTAGATTTAGATTTAGATTTAGATTTAGATTTAGATTTAGATTTAGATTTAGATTTAGATTTAGATTTAGATTTAGATTTGATTTAGATTTAGATTTAGATTTAGATTTAGATTTAGATTTAGATTTAGATTTAGATTTTATTTGATTTATATAACGCCCTACTCCCAAAGGACTCAGGGCGGTGAACAGCCACAGATAAAACACATAAATCCAAAATTTAAAAGCAAAGTAAAACCGAATTAAACAATTTTGGCCCAAGACAGATTTAAAACACCCCAATAATTTAAAACAGATTAAAATTTACATTTTAAAAAGGGAAAAAAGGAAAAGATTAGGCCAGGTCAGCCTGATGGAATAAAAAGGTCTTAAGAGCGCGGCGGAAGGTGCACAGATCCAGAATCCTCCGTATCTCCGGCGGGAGCTCATTTCAGATAGTAGGTGCCCCCACAGAGAAGGTTCTCCCCCTGGGGGCCGCCAGTCAACATTGTTTGGCCGACGGCACCCGGAGGAGCCCCTCTCTATGAGAGCGTACCGGCCGGTGGGAGGCTATTGGTGGCAGCAGGCGCTCCCGTAGGTAACCAGGTCCTAAGCCATGGAGCGCTTTAAAGGTGGTAACCAAATCTTGAAGCGCACCCAGAAGACCACCGGGAGCCAGTGCAGCTCGTGCAGGAGAGGTGTTACATGGGAACGCCATGTCGCTCCCATAACCACTCGTGCGGCTGCACTCTGCGCCAGTTGGAGCCTCCAGGTGCTCCTCAAGGGGAGCCCCATGTAGAGAGCGTTGCAATAGTCCAGGCGGGAACTTTCTTGCAAATATTCCCCATGAGGATCTGGGTGACCAATCCCATCTCATCATTTTGGAATAATTTGGATCAGAGAGCTGGACATTTGACCTTTGGTGGACCTGGGCCCATTCACTAGGATGCATTCCCTTTGAGAGGAGCTTCAGCATTGTTTTCTTGGTATTTTTGCCACCATCTACCTATTTTCTCATTTCTTTGTCCATGATCGCCCCATAAAACTTTTTTTCTGAGAAGCCTTCTCTTCTGGAACATGTTAGGTCTCTCTTTCACTATTTGAAAGGATGGGCTATAACTCCTTAAATCCAAGCAGCGCATGCTAGAAGCAACGACAAATGAGTGACAACTTTAACTCAGAAGACAGCGTTTTTCAGGGGTGCTCTTGGGGGACCCTCTCTGAGCAGGGCCAGAGGAAAAGTGAATTTTGGCAAGTCTCAGCGGTGAAACTGCCACAGTTGGGAGGCAGTGGGGCAAGAGAAATCCTGATAACCAAGCCATAGAGGGGAGAAAGGGAACTGTTTCAGTTTGCCATAAATACTTAGGAGTATTTATGGATCAAAGATAAAATGTGGTTGTAGAAGATCATTAGGAGCCCTAAAAGGGGGTGGGGTCGTCTGTGAGGCTGCTTTTCTCAGCTGGGCCTTTATGTGAGCAGATAGGCCTGGAATGCATTTTGTGCTGGAGTTCACCAAGACATACAGAGCACTCCTTCTCTAATTTTCCCCCATGAAAGTTCTATCATGTAGGTTGCACTGAGAGAGAGATTAACCCAAAATGAGCCAGGGCCTCCATAGAAATGAAGGCTAGAAATGTGCTCTTGGAAATCAGAGAAAGTCCTTTAAGGACTGATCACATGTTGTCTGCAATCCACATGGTATTTTGGTGCAGCTCAGAAGACAGAATGAAAGCCAGTTTCTTGTCTTATCCAATCCATGACTGGCTGCAGACATGATTCAGCACCTCTACAGCTTCACCTGGGCTGGGTGAGTCAGAAGTGTTGAGCTTCGGCTGGTCACCCTCAGGAAGGGACTTTCTGCCTAAATTAAATGGCCCTTAACTCCCATGGCCACCAGCCAGCTGAAAAAGTTGACTTGGTTGTTTTGTGGCGTTACTCTCCATTACTAATAAATATTAGTGTCTTTCTCCAACATGAGAAAAGCCATTTCTATGGCATCTGAATTTCAGTTAGGGTTTTCATCTAAACAGATCAAATGTCATCAGCTTAGAGTTCCAAAAAACGAGGCTGACCTGCTCTTTCAGAGGGATGGGCAGAATCATCTGGTAATGCCAAGAATTGTTTCAGTGTCTTTGAATACTTAATCAAGGAGAATAGGGAGGCCTGTGGGGGGAGGGGGGAGAGAACTCCTCTATCGTTGCCTCTGCAATGCTCCCCCCTGGTTTGAAACAGTGGAGACTCTCAGACCAGTCTGTTCCTTATGCCAATGTCCACAAGATTTGGCTTCTCTCCCTCATTTTGATTGTGACTCAGATCAACCGTAGGGCTTTAAGAAAATCACTGTCTTGTCAGTCCAACCCCGTGGTTAAGGCCGGGACACAGAAATGGACTCCTGCGGACAGAAGCAGCTTGACTTGGCCACATTTGCATTGGATTTTCAGTGACGCAGTCAGAGAGCATGAAAGAATGCCTGCCTTTTATTACGACAGAATGAGAGAAGACAACTAGAGAAAGCACATCTGGTTGAACATGTTAAATGCTAAAGAGAGGCCTATCTTCGGCCTGTTTTGATCAGCGCAATCCGTTATATAGAAAGGAATGGGAAGTGTCTAAATTGAAATTGGTTACCCATGGCCAGACCTGACATATTTGCCTGCTTTCCCTCCTCTCCCTCCCTCCCCCCCACCCCCCTGCCCTGCTGTCCAGCTGCCTTCATCAGTCAGCAGGATCCTGCTTCCCCGGGCCTTGAAGGTATGGAAGACATTCCAGGGGAGCCAGTGTCATTCTTGTCACTCTGTGCCTTTGTTCTCTCAATCATGGCTGTTTTCGTTTGTTTCTGCTGTTTTTGTATATTCATGCTTTTGTAACCAATATTGCCTGTGTTGCCCTAACCCTGTTAAAAATGATTCATACACTTTCCTTACTTGCTTGTTGCCCATCATGGCTTGCTTGAACATCACAGCTGCAACTGATGATTTGGCTGTGCAAATGTTGGAAAAGCCTACAATGGCAACAGCCTTCTAGGTTCAGCTGCTGCACCCTGCATTGGCTTGATGATGGCTGGGTAGACTTGGGCCCCCTCTCGCTTTTCTGCTGAATCCATTCCTGTTTATTCTTAACCTGTGCAGTTGTTTTGAATATGCATAGTTACATTTCTGGAAAAAAGGACTGTAGGTAACAGACAAGTCCATTTGCAAAAGCATCCCCTAAAGCAGTGTTTCTCAGCTTTGGCAGCTTAAAAATGGGCTTTGCTGGCTTGGGAATTCTGGGAGTTGAAGTCCACCCATCTTCAAATTGCCAAGGTTGAGAAACACTGTCCTAAGATGACCAGGCCAGACTTATTCCCAAACCGGGCCTGCCATTGTATTGAAATGGGTGTGGCAATCTGCTTCAAGAAACCTTGAAAACGAGTTAAAATTAGACATTCGGTCTTGGTGCCTCCAAATTGAAGAACTGGGACCGATGGATCCAGATCAGGATGGTCTACAGCCTGACTGTTTTAACTATCTTTTTTGTTGGGCAATCAGATGCTTTTGTCCCATTTTTCACCCAGGAAAAGCCCACCATGGCTGAATCAGAAGCAGAACAGCTATTTGTCTTTACTCCATTGGGGGAAGCAATGCCTGCTCCCAAACTGACATCACATCAAAACCATATTAAGGCCACTGACAGAAAAGACAAGATCATAAAATTGAACACATAATAAAACATTCAATAAATTATCCTGTGTAAGTGAACTTCCCTCTGCAGGTAGTCACAAAAAATTGTTCAATACAGCTGGCAAGATTTTTTTTTATGGATGGAAGATTGCCCTCTTAAATCACTGTCCTTTGTGACTCTAAAACTTTTGGGAATTTTCCCTGCAGGATGAAGAGGGACCTTTAAAGTGAGTCCTTGGAAATCACCCCACACACATGGAGGATGTGCAAAAATACCAACACTTTCCAGGCACCAATCCATAGGATTGGTGGGTATCTGATCTAATGCCAGGGCCCACCTTGCTGGTATAGTCAAACTGACTAGGCAGAAAAAGTAACGTTATATTTAGCTATCTTTTCTACAGCATACTCTATCTGACCCGTGATTTAGGAGTAGATGATGTTGATCCCATGGTGTTCAGCCATGTCATCTCTTGGTTTCCTAATTTTCTAGGGACCTGATACTGTCTCAACAACTTCTCCTAAAGTTTGTAGTTGCTATTCTTA
Organism: Arizona elegans; assembly: GCA_022577455.1. Classification (NCBI taxonomy): domain Eukaryota; kingdom Metazoa; phylum Chordata; class Lepidosauria; order Squamata; family Colubridae; genus Arizona; species Arizona elegans. The sequence goes on from JAKOOJ010000026.1 coordinate 3,213,022, forward strand.
TGCTAATATAAATTTCTCTGCTTTCATTCTTTGATGCTTTGATTTCCTTGATGAACACTTTTATAATATTTCCTAATGTGTACAAAGCTTTCTGTTTGTATGCAAATTTCAGAGGGATGAAGACTTTCCCCTAGGTTTTAATTACTGCCACTGCACTCTGAGGAACTAGAGGGAACAAATGGCTTTAGAGTGTAGAGGATTCCTTCTTATAGGAAGTGCTTTTCACAGCAAAGCTCCACCAGAACCAGCTTACCACTTACTAAATTTCTCTGTTTCTTAATGACCCTTTCCTCCTCTGGCTGTTTTCATCAAGCAAGAAATGGCAGAGCCAAAGCAAACAGTTAGCTCCATCACTTCCACTTTCCTGGCTCACAGGAAATAAAAGGTATACATCATAACTAGATAAGCAGTTGTCAAAAATGACAGAATAAACTGAGGTCTGCCAAAATCTACCATTTAATTCTGAGCAGAAGTGTTATTTTGTCTTACAATAGGCTGCCAAATCCATTTCCTCTAGTTTTTAATTCTGGTAGCAGCAATTTGTTGTGTGAATGTGATTGTGACAAAAAAGTAAGATTTCATCCCTTAATATGGGTTCTATCCTGTGTTGGACTGGATTGTGTTTCTCCTTGGGTTGGATTGCTTTTTCACCCCTCCCTCTAAGCTTTCCAGGCAGTGGGGGTGGGGAATAGAGCCATCAGCTCCTTTCCTCAATGTCCGAGGACATTCTCACAGCTCACCCATTTTTTAATAAAATCACCCCTCTGAAATGGCAGGAATACCCCCTCCCCATCCAAATGGGTGTCCAAAGTACATGGGTGCTCTCAGTGGCCTCTCTTGTCTAATTCCCCCTCCATTCCTACAAAGGTTGGACAACTCTAAACCCAGCCAGATGTCTATATATCTGTTTCAATATAGCAGGTACTTTCCAAAACACCATCCTCCAATCTTGCAGTTTTTAAAAAGCAGCCCATATTGGCAATAGAAGTCCCGGGCCCTTTCCTGGAGGGCAGCTTCTGCATAAGAATACTTTCCATGCCACCCTTGAGGCCACATCAAATAGCTTAGGTTGGATATTGATACCTCATTCCGCCCCTCCAATTACTAAAAGATTGATAGGAGCTGGATCAAGGAGCCAGAATTCAGAATAAATGAAGTTGCTTTCCCTAAAGATGAAAAATGACAGTTTAGGATGTTTCCCTCCTATGTTCATGGCTGAATTGCAGAGGTGTGTGTGTGTGTGTGTGCACGCGCGCGCGCACTTCCTAGACAACTGCCGCCTCCTGCCCTTGCAAGGAGACATCCTGCCCTGGGACCCTCCTCCCATTCCCTAATACTTTCTGGGCAAACAGAGCCAGTCTTTTGTTTCCTAGTGTCAGAACAGACCGAATGAATTTTCACCAGGAAAAATAATTTATGGGAAAAATACTTCTGTTCATATCTATATGTGTGTGTTTAGTCCAGCCACAACTAAAAATGATCATTTCCCTTGCCAAAAAAAGAATAAGAAGTAGGCTTGCAGTCAGCTGTTGCTGCAAAATTTCCCCTTATGCCAAGCATCAGTGTTGCTTGCTTCCTACTATCCTGCATTTAAGATCAGTTTTGGGAGATTTTTGTCAGTCAATGTAGGATGGAGATTAGCCAAACCAGGAGGAAGAGTCAAATGAGGAATTAGTCTTAAGTCCATACATAGGCGCAAAAGGGCAACGTCTGGCCCTCCTTGAATGCCTTGAACCATACCTGGTCTTACCTACCTGCAAACTGTCAGTCTTCTCCTATGTAGAGGCTTGAGCAGGAAACCAGTTAATTGAACTCTTCAGGTGTGGATCTGCTTGTTTGTACCTGACCGCCAAAAACTGAGCAGCCTTGCAGGTGTTTGGGTTTTCACTATTCTCTGTAAGAGGGGAACCTAATCTTGGACCTCCTGTAGCCCTTTGAAAACTAAGGATTATTCATTAAAATGCTAAGAAGATTTGTTAGACATTTTGGGTTATAGCTGCATGTATGCTTGTTGAGGGTGGTGTGGTGGAGGGAGATGTCTTCCTGGTGGGCTCAGCATTTCCAGAACCAGCTTAGCACGCCCACGTTGCCTTTTGCTTCTGAATGTCAGCCACTTACGATTTCTCTGGTTTGTCAGGACAATCTCCCATTCTGTAGTTTCTCAGCCATCCTCAGATGAGTTCTCAATTTACCCTTTCATTATAATCATTTCTTTGCAAGTTTTAAATGTCACTCTCATTGCTTGCTATACTGTGCACGTCTTTATTTAGCTTACAAATTGAGGATAAGATATCTGATAAAAAGGAGCATCTTCCCCAAGCGCTTGTAATGCAATAGCTGCTTCCATATTTAAGGAGCCAAGGCCTTTGGCTTTGCTGCAACTGATTCCCATAGTCACCTGAACGCTAAGAGCTTTAAAATATCCCTGCCATTACAATTACTTCTAGCTGAAAGTTTTAAAATTGATATACAAAAGGAAGAAGTATTAGTGGGCTGTAAGAGGAGAGCCTCCATGGTGAAACAAATGAGTGGATTTGTTGCTCTTTGCGCTTACTAGACACCGAATGCTGAAATGGAGGGGGGGGGTGACAGCAGCCGCTGTCTGGAAAAAAAGGGGAGGGGGGTGTTGCCGCCAAAGCACTGTCTCACCTGTGTCTCGGTTTCTCCTGTGCAGACAGAAGTCAGGACAGCACGGCGGTGGGGCTCTCAGACTCCAATTCCACCCAGGACACCTTTATGGAGCTTGCCAGCCTCCCGGACAACAGCAAGAAGATGTTTCCCGAGGGGAGGCCCTTGGCTTCCTGCTCGGACGCCACAGCACCCGGGAAAGAGAGCTTGGCACCCACAGAGGACAGGGGTAAGTTGAGCAACCCTGGAGCCTTTGGGCCTTGGGCCAGGGAAGGAAAGCCTGAGGCTCCTTCCTGGGCTTCTGCTGCCAGAGGTGAAAAGACAAAGCTGGGGCCAGGGGTGCCTCTCTGCTCTCCTTCTGCCTACCTACAAGGCAATTGGGAGTTTGGGTGAGCTGGATCAAAGGGAGGGTAACGTTGCCTATTTTCTGGCCCCTCAGGGAAGCTGGAAGACCCCCTGGGCAGCCCTGATGCCTGCCGTGCTGTGGAGCAGAAGCCCCCTCCGCAGGGACATTCCAAAGCCTCTGCTCCCCCCCTCCCCCAGAGGGACTCCAAGAGACCAGCAGAGCCCCTCTGCACAAGCCAGTTCGGCCAGGGCCTCCCCACAGACCTGGAGGAGCAGCGCACTTTCCTGACCGAGCGCTGCATCACTGCCTTCCACCTCTGCCTCAGCCGCTTCCCCCAGCACTACAAGAGTCTCTACCGCCTGGCCTGCCTCTATGCCTGCAGTCCCACCCATAAGGTAGTTGGGGGCCAGGAGTCTGCAAATGTAAGGGGAGGGGACAAGGCCAGGACAATTAACCTTTCACAGAAGGAGAAAACAGGCCAGGACCTTTGGACATATACAAGGACCTTGGAGGGCTCTACCTGCAGAAGGAACCTTGGTAACAGAGTTGGATTCAGCTCCAAAACAAGGTGGGGGGTCCTGAGGAGTCAGTGAAGGGCAGCACCATGCAGGGCAGTTGTGCCAGTGGAGGGGAGCCAGCAGAGTCCCTCTACCAACTTCCTGCTCCCAGGCCTCTGGGACTCTGCTAGTCCATCATTATTATCTTGCAAGGGCCTTTTAAGGACTAGAAACCTAGTCTCAAGAGGAAATAATATAAAAGATGCCTGGGAAGCCTGGCTTTGCTTCTGACATACATACCAGCGGATGTTTGACAACCGTTTCTTTGGATTTTTTTTCTTTGGATTCAGTTTCTTTGGATTTTTTTCTTCCTTTCAGAGGGTAGGGAGAAGCTTTTTCCAATCAGGGTTGCCTTGCTCTTGATAAAAGATGGATTTTAATTTTAAAATGTACCAGGAGTCTCATACTTAGGTATCAGTGTATGGGAAGAGAGCTCACCCTGTAAATCAAGAGAATCTGACAATCTCAAACATGAAGATTCAGACTAAACGGGTGAGGTGTGTTCCCAGCCACAGGAGGCTTAGAACCCATGCAGAGTTGCTCTTTCTGGAAAGGATCCCACACACCTGACTCCCCCATCCCTATTGCTGGCCACCTTAATTAAAACCAATATTGGGCCAAGATTGGAGAGCTGTGGACACCCTGCGTCCCTCTTTCCAGGGCACAAAACTAGGTAGTGCCCAACGTGGTGCAACAAGAAAGGCCGGGCCCATCACAGAATATGAAACAGCCTCCCCACGTTACCCCTGCCCCCTTGTCTCCCGTTCCAGGCAGGGACCTTCTGTACCAAATAACACGGAGGGAAGTAGAGCAAGATGTTTGGTATGGGTGGGATGAAAACCTGCCTTCCTCTTAGCAGCCAGAAGCAGGACTAAGAGTCTGGAGCATCTTTGGGACACCTGATCACCAGGAGAAAAACGGTGTCCAGGACCCTCATGGAGGCTCTGCTCTATCCAGCTCTCCCACTGAGGAAAGAGATCTATGGTTCTGAAGACTGAATTTAGTCTCTGGGAGTCCCGGTTACCTCTTCCCCTTCCCCCCTCCGCCTTTCAGCTTTGCCCAGGGATGGGAAATGTGTGCATTAGGCCAAGAAGTGGTACCTTGGGGAATTTTGAAGGAGGGAGGGGTGGAAAGAGGAGCTGCAGCAGCTGCACAACCCTGGCTGCTTCTTCCTGCCAACCAATTCGTTCTTTTCTTGCACTCTGTCCTATATAGAATCTGCCGTGGGCGCGCGATGTGCTGCTAGGCAGCAGTCTCCCCTGGCAGCAGCTGAGGCACATGCCAGCACAGGGTCTCTTCTGTGAGAGGAACAAGACCAACTTCTTCAACGTAAGTGGACTGCCCGGGCTGCAAACAGGGTGCTTTCTCTGGCTTTCCCCAGTTGCTTGTTTCCTTTGCCTCAGGCGAGATTCTAGGCAGGCAGGCAGGACCTCTCTGCCCTGGACAGTTACTTCCTTGCCCCACGCCTCACGTGCAGCTCTGGAGCTGCTCCCTTCCTTTCCTGTTGGGCAGCAGGAGGGCGGGCCTTGGGCAGCCCTGTCCAGCCTGTGACTTGGCTGAGCAGAGCAGCATCACTCCAGGGAGGTGGTTGCTTTAGTCAGAGCAGCATCTGTGTCCCCAGAACAAGACATTTTATACCTCCCTACTACAAATAAACTAATGGCAGGAATTTGGAAGCATTTCACCCCCTTCCATGGAGAACAAAAGAAATATTTAAAGTTTTATGAGGATGCTCTCCAAGTCATGGCCTTGAGAGCAGTTGATATGAATGTGGCTGGCCAGAAGTCCAGTTCCTAAAAATGCCCTTATGGGAGAAGAGTTGTGCTACTTTGTGGCACAGGAGGCTTCTGTCTAGTTACACAGACCAGTGGGAGGCAGGAGCTGCGTTGCCATTTTTACCCTTTGAGACTCTTTGGGGTTCAAGCCCTCTCATGGACCTTTGCCCTTTAGATGAGTATAGACAGGGTGTTAGCCCCAGCAGCTCTCCAGGCCCGGGTGCAGAGATTCCCTGCCTGTAATTTATTCTTTCTCTGCCCTCTCTTCTTTGGCATGGAATGGAATCAGAGTTGGAAGGGACCTTGGAGGTCTTCTAGTCCAACTCCCTGCTCAGGCAGGAAACCCTATACTATTTCAGATAAATGGTTGTCCAATCTTCCTAAAAACTTCCAGTGTTGGAGCACCCACAGCTTCTGAAAGCACGTTGTTCCACTGATTAATTGTTCTGTCAGGAAATTTCTCCTTAGTTCTAGGTTGCTTTTCTCGATTAGTCTTCAGATGCTTTGGAGAATAGCTTAACTCCCTCTTCGTGATAGATACTTAGATATTTGAACATTGCTATCATGACCCCTAGTCCTTTTCATTAAGCTAGACATACCCAATTCCAGCAACTGTTCTTCATATGTTTTAGCCTCCAGTCCCCTAATCATCTTTGTTGCTCTTCTCTGCACTTTCTAGTCTTTTTTTTTTTTTTACATTGTGGTGACCAAAATTGGGTGCAGTATTCCAAGTGTGACCTTACCAAGGCATTATAAAGTGGTATTAGCACTTCACATGATCTTGATTCTCTCCCTGTTTATGCAGCCTAGAACTGTGTTGGCTGTTTTGGCAACTGCAGTACCCTGCTGGCTCATATTTAAATGGTTGTCCACTAGGTCTCAAAGATCCCTCTCATAATTAGTACTGTTGAGCCAAGAACCACTTATACTATACCACTTGGTTTTTCTTACCTAAATATAGAACCTTACTTTTTTCAGCACTGAATTTCATTTTGTTAGTTAGATAGCGCCCAATGTTCAAGTCTATCAAGATCCTTCTGTATCTTAAGCCTATCTTCTGGAATGTTGGCTATTTCTGCCAGCTTGGGGTCGTCTGCAAATTTGATGAGTTCCCCATCTATCCCCTCATCCAAATCATTGATAAAGATGTTGAAGAGTACTGGGCCTAAACTTGGAGTCCCCCACTGCATACTTCCCTCTATGTAGAGTTTGGTTGGTCAGCCAGTTACGAATCCATCTGGTGGTGATGCTGTCTAACCCACATTTTTCTATCTTATCAAGTAGTAAGTTGTGGTCTACTTTATCAAATGCCTTGCTGAAGTCCAAGTAAATTATATCCATAGCATTCCTCTAGTCCACTAATTTTGTCACTGTCAAATAATGCAGTAAGATTTATCTGGCATGATCTCTTTTGTCAAAAGCCATGTGGGCTTTTAGATATGATTTTGTTTGCCTCTGGGTGTTCACTGATTCATTGCCAGACAAATCTTACTGCATTATTTGGCAGAATCCTCCCTGGTATTGAGGTATACAGGCACTGCCTTCTTCTGCCTCCCGCTCAGAGGTGGCCTCAGGGCACAAGTGTGAACTGCAAAAGAAAGAGCTCTAGAGGGTTTTTGATAACTTTAGTCCAGCAGCCAGACTTCCCCTTTGTAACGGCTGAGCTGGAGCCCCCTGGTCAGTTCAGCCTGGGAGACAGAAGGCAGAACTAGCCGGCTGAAGTATCGCGGGGTCTTCATCTGCCTGTCTAATGCTGTCTGGAGGTTTTTCTGGGCCGCTCGGGGTCCCTTCCGGGAAGCCCTCATGCAGTGGCGTGAAGCACTGCCTAGGAGGAACAGATGCAAGGGGCAGCAGAGGTGAGAAGGGAAAACCGTGGGGTCCAAGAGTCTCTCACCCAGCCAGCCAACCCCCACAGCTTCAGGGCACTGAGCCTGAACAGCGTTACTCGGATGGCTTTGTTGAGACAGTAAGTTGGATGAGTTCACCCAGCTGCTTCACCTGCATATGAAACAGGAATGGAAAGAGGACTGAGCCCTACAGCCCCCCACAAAGGAGGGGCTGCTGGAGGCTGCATTGTTCTCTCCCATCAACAGGAAGGAGGTGCTGCTCACCTACCTTCAACTCCAGACCCAGTTCAGGATACCATGATTGACGGTATTGAAAGCTGTTAAGAGGTCAAGAGCAAGGAGCATCCCACACCCTCCGGAGGTCATCCAAGAGTGCCTCTGGGTCTCAGACCCAGGCCACCTTCTCTACCATCTTCCCTAAAAAGGGAAGGTTGGAAATTGGATGAAAATTGTCCAGAACAATGGGGCCTAGTGATGGCCCTGGAGGTCTCCCTAAAGAGCCAGTGGGACGACCCCTCCCTTACTCAGATGGAGGCCTTGATCAGCCCAGAGGGCATAGATCTGCACTGACAGCCCCAAAGACTCAAGCCACTTCCTCAGGCCCCACAAGATACTATAGCTGCTTCCCAGTCTTGGAAAGTGACTTTATTATTTTTTTTTTGTGAGCATCAACTTAAGCCCTGCAGTTGCCTGGAGATAAGGGGATGAATCCAGATCGCCAGGGCTCCCCATCCAAATGAGGGCATAACCAGAGTTTTGGCCAAAGATGAGCAATGTTCCCTCCCCTTCTGCTGCTCAGGCAAGAGTCCCAGTCCAGGGCAGAGTGGCTTGTCCAAGAGAAGCACTAACTGCTGTTTCCCTGGGCCAAAGAACAGCTCCACTTGCTCGCTTCTCCCTGTCCTGACTGGCAGCCTCCAGGCACCTCTTGGGATTTCCAAGCCCTCCAGTCTGGGCCAGCGGTGTGTGACCAAGTCTCGAGGTGCATCCCCTCTTCTTTCTGGATGGTGGCATCTCGCTCTCTCTCAGGGGCTTTGGGGTGCCACATAACAAACTCCAGATAATGTTTCTGAAATCAGGAATTGAGGGGGGGGGAATTGGGAGCAAGTTTTCTGCCCGAGGTTCGGCTGCTGCCCTGAGAACTGAGGCGTTGGCCTGTGTTGGGGGGGGGGATGTGCCTGAAGAGGAGCCCCCGCTCGGCCCCTCTTTTTAAGGGGGGGCTTCCTCCCCGCGCTCCTTAATGATTGCGCGCCAAGAGGCTTTCGGGCCGGAGGCGCCTGCCGCTCGCTCCTCTTAAAGCGCCCCTTCCCCGCGCCCGCTCAAGGTGCCTCCCTCGGGGTTCCCGCCTTGGATCGGCGAGATGAGGGGCAGCTTCTCCCCTCGATTGCAGGTGCCGTGGGGATGGGAGGCGCACCGGGGGCTTCGGGAAGGCGCCGTCTCTCCGGGCGCCCCAGGAGGAGCGGGAGGACGCGGCGGCGTTGCAGCTGCAGGCAGACGGAGTGCAGCGCCGCCTTCCTTCGGTTCCCGCGGGGGCGGCGCGGCGTTTCGTGGCGGCTCTGCTGGGGAGGTAGGCGGCGCGCGGGAGGGGCCTGGGCCGGTCCAGGGGAGCTTCGCGGGCTGGGCCGGAGGCGGAAAGAGGCGGCCAAAGGGCGGCGCAGGGCGAGGCCGCGGCGGCTCCAGCCACGCGCGGGCGCCGCCCGGAAACGGCCGCAGTAGTAGCGGCGGGGGCGGAGGCAGAGGCGGTGCCACAACTCCCCCCCTCCCGCGCGCGCGCGTGCGTCTCGCCCGGCCGCGGCCGCTCTTCGGGGACTGACGGGGCGGCGGGCCGCTGTTCGCGTCCGTCCGAAATGGTGAGCGCCGGGAGGGGAGCGGGCTTCGCGGCAGCTCCCCGAGAGGGAGGGAGGACGGGCGGCGGCGGCTGAAGGGCCAGTAGGCCGGTCTCGCCCCCGCCGCGCTCGCTTCCTTCCTGGGCGGCTCCGCTTTGAATTCCGAGCGGCGGCCCACCCGGGCGCACTTGCGGCCGCTTCTCGGTGCCAAGAGATGCTGGCGCAGCCGCCAAGCCTGACTCGGCATCCCGAGTCACCGGCCTTGAAGCGGCCCTGCCTTGCTTCTTTCATGTACAAGCCGGATTTCAGTGCCCGGAGATTGACTGGCCCGCAGGACCAAGGGGCCCGGAGGTCAAGAGAAGGCTGGCGGGGGCGGGGGTTTCCAGGTGACCGAGGCCTTTCAATGATTGGAGCCTCAGGATTGCAGCGCCCTGTCGTGTGAATAGTCGGGGGGGGGGGGTGGCTTGGAGCAGCCAGCGGGTATCCTGGCCCTTAAGAGCCCCTCCAAGGCAACAGTGGCCTTTCCAAAGCATCCCGGGACCCTCCGCCGACCTTTTAAGGACTCGACAGGCCTCTTTTGGATCCTCAGCTGCCCATTTCCATCTCTGGATGCAGGACAGGTCCCTCCATTACTTGGTCTTGCCCTGTGTTGGTAGCAGCTTAACCAACATTTGCTGTTGTCTCTCTTGCCTGTTTCTTCCACAACTGACCACAGTTAACTAGGACCCAAATAATCAGAAAACTTCTCTCCCTTTATCTCTGTAAGCTTGAACAGCTGAGTTCAAAACAGAAGTGTAGATTTCTGCAAGCACACATGCCTTGTGCTGGGAAAGGTGATTAGCGGTGAGCAAGTTTTCTCCAGTGGCCGCCTCACCCACAGCTGGAGACTAGATGGGAAAGCCAACCTATCCAAGAGGCAGGATCCTCTGCCTGCCAAAGTCAAAGGGGGAAAGAGCATGTCCCATTAATGACTGTCTCTTCCTTTTGCTTCCTGTGCAGGGAATATGGCGCATCCCCGTGGATGAAATCGACCGTCCTGGTAGCTTCGCCTCTCATATGAACCGCTCCATTGTCCTGCTGCTGAATGTGCTGTCCCAGCTCAAAGATTACCCCACCTTGCTGAAAATCTCCTCTATGCTGCAGAGGACCCCCGATCAGGGAAAGTGAGTGCCCTGTTCCCTCCGTGAGGGAAGAATGGAACTTTGTTGATGGGGGAGGGGGAAGCTTCTCCCTGTGCAAATGGCCTCCCCAGCCCCATAGGAAGGGAAGGCAAGCCCTTCTCGGTAGCATTCACAAAACCAAATATGGCTTTCCTTGTGTCACCTGTGCCTTCCTGAGCTGGGAGTTGAGCTTTGGGGCTGGGAATCCCAAAGAAACAAAAATACCAAACAAACCTGCAGTTCAAAGTTTAGCACACTCAAGCGCTTCTGTGCTTCTTCCCAATTATCTTGTTTCTGCCTCTGATTAAGGAGTTGCTCATTGATGTTACTGGCACTTTCTCAAAGTTGTCAAAATAATTTTGAATAAATGACACTGGCTGGACTGAAACTTTCTTTGGGGAAAAGGGGACAGTTGGGTCAAGCAGAGGGAAGTGTTTGTTAGCCTTTGCAAGTTGATAGCATAAAGATTTTTTATTTTGATAGAAATGGAGCCCTATTAAGGGATCATGTCCTGTAGTCAGGGCAGTTTCATCATAAAATTCTGGAAAGGCCAGTTCCAGAAAGAGGAACACAAACGATCCTCCATTGGTCGTTCTGTCCTTGGGATGACAGGATGCCAGAAATTGTTCCTTCAAGGCTTTTAGACTTCCAGGCTCTGTTGCCATTTGGAGTTGTGTGGCTTTAACTTCAGCCAAGCAACTCCATAAGTGGGTCGGTGACTAAGGATAGAAAGTCTCACTGGATTATGGAATTATGGAATGTTTTACTCCACCCACAATTGAATCTGAGTAGCTACTGCCCTGTAAAATGGGCCTGGGAGAATGTGATGGTGCAGTGTTGTGTGTGGCGGGTGGCTTGGATCCCCTTGAAATGATGGGCAGTTTCTGCATCTAACCTGTATGGCTCCTCCTTTCCCAACTACAGGAAATACTTGCGGGATGCAGATCGCCAGGTTCTTGCCCAGCACGCCTTTGTTCTCACCGTGATGGTGCTAGAGGACATGTTGCATGAGCTCACCGAGGTAAGTCTTCCCACACCGCCTGCGATGCAGACTCTGATGGAAATTCAGCCAGCTAACTCTGTTTGCCTTGAAGGTCTCCGAAGATCAAAGTGGTCAGGGCTGTGACATTTTGGAGGCAAGAATGACTACTGATGTCTTTCACAAGGCAAGTGCGGAGGATGGCCAAGAACCCCTGCCCCCAAAAGCAGTCCTGTCCAGCAGGGAGGGGGCATCTTACGGCACTGAAGATGTGGCCCAAGAAGTGGGCCAGGACCAGCCTCTCACTGCCATGGAGCCAGACCAGGGCAAGCCGGATAAAACCCCAAAAGAAGCATCTCCGTTGGGCCCTGCTGAGCCCATGGAATGCGACCACTTTGCTACTGAGCCTGAAAAAATGGAAGCCTCCTCGCTTTATCCTGAGTCAGCCCAAGTGCCCTCTGGCAAGGTCTGCAAGGACAAGGCCCCTGAGAGCCGGACCACGGCAGAGCTGTCTCTGGAGGACTTAAGCATCAGCTCCAAGCACCAGCAGCTGGAGGCAGGAAAGGCCCAGGGCCAGGCCAGCCCCACAGAGGAGACCAGCCAGAAGCCCAACCGGAAGAGGAAGCTGGCCGGGGACACAGAGTCGGGGAAGACCCTCCTTCTGGACGCGTACCGCGTGTGGCAGCAAGGGCAGAAGGTCATGACCTACGATCTAGGCAAAATTGAGAAGATCATGTCTGAGACCTACATGCTCATTAAGCAAGTGAGTAAAAGGCTGATGAGCTGCTGGCTTGCAATGGCACCCACAGCTGGGCTCGTTTCCCTCTTGGCATCTGGGGATGGGTGAGGAAATGAAAGCCTCGCCCGTTGGCCAAGAGAGACAGCAGCAGCAGAGGCCTTGCTATTTTCTTATTGATTTCACCCCAGGGTGCTTCACAAAAACATATGTTTAAAAATAAATGACCCAAATCATCCTTAAATAAAATAAGCAAGCACTGTCCCAACTGAAACAAAAATCATTACAAAAAGGAAGCCATGTAGCCAGCCATGAAAAAGACAGTCTGTTCTCAGAGGAATTGTCTCAGAGGCAAGCCCATTCTTTCAAGAGAAATCCCCCACCCCCCAGGTAAGCTGCCAAGCCCCTCTTAGGAGAGAGCTCCACCAAGAGGGGAGGGCTGAGACTTGTTCTGGGGGAATCTTGAGCAGGGCCTTACCAGACGGGACTGGCTGAAGGTCTTTTAGGAATCATCTTTTGACTGCTTTGGCTCCCTAATGTAATTTCTGCCCACAGGTTGATGAAGCGGCAGCTCTAGAACAGGCCGTCAAATTTTGCCAAGTGCACATTGGCGCTTCTGCCCAAAAACAGGTAAGTCCCCAGCTGGCCTCTTCTCAGCCAACTTGAGAGTTGCTCTGTGGCTGCTGCTGGGAGCCCAGTGAAGGATGGGAGAGCTGTGCCTGGTCCTTCCAGCCCTTGGAGTGGCTCTGCTGGGCTTCAGATCGGCCCTTCCCCTTCCCCTTCCTCTATGCCACAGTTGGCTTGCTCTGCTGTGATGTGGCCAGAGGCAGGGCTGCGCATGAGCCTCTTCCCCTCTCGGATGGAGCCTGAGCTCTCCAAGACGGAGCTCTCCAAGGGGGTCCAGCAAGAGATGCAGAGCATCCAGTCTACAAATAGCTCCATGCACTGAATAGCTGCTTGTTTGCATGGTCCATGACTCCGTGTTTGGGGTGTTTTGGTGGAGAACACAGCAGGTTTGTTGGACTTTTGGACTGGCTGCCTCTGCTTCAGCCTGGGGATCAGAAATGTAGAGATTCCGATTGGTTCTCATCTCATCTCGTCTCTGGGCTCAGTTTAAGGCCAGGTTACATTTGTACCCAATGCGTTTCCCTGTCCTTTATTTCTTTATGTAGGTTTCTTATTTCTAAAGCGCCCTCAGAGCAGCTGGCTCTTGAAGGAAGCCGCTTTTCCTCCCCCTACCCCAAGGGAGAAAAGCAATGGAATGTTTTTATTGGAGCTCCAAAAGTGTCGGGGGGAGAGGTGGCATGCAGTTAGTGGCTCTGGGAAGTGTCCTGGCAACGCTTCATGGAAGGTGGCCCTTTGGGACTGATTCCGTGGCTCAGGAGGCCTCGGTCCTGACATGTCTCCTCCAAACAGAAAGCTGCTCTCTTTTTTTGTCCCATTTCGGTTCATAGCCACATCTCCCAAAATACATCATTTAGGAAAAGGCAAGCTCTGTGCCCAAATTTTGGAAGCTGCTTTAGCCTGATCCATAGAGGCCTTTAGGGTCAAGGGTGTTTTGGCCTACCAGTGGCCAGCAGGGCTGGCAGCAGATTTGGACAATGAGGAGGTTAGAGAGGAATGTGGGCCAATCCTGGCGTCTGGGGAAGGCTTGGACGATGGCCCTGAGTCAGAGGCAGAGAGGGGGCCAAGGCCACCTGATAGTTCTTTGCTGCTTCCGGAATCTCCGGAGTTTGACATCAGTGAGGCAGAAGAACAGCGGGAGCCTGTTCCCAGTGTGCGCATGTGCAGAGCTGCGAGGAGACAGGAACAATTAAGGAAATAGGGTCGACTTGGGAGTAAGGCTTAGAGATGATTGGCCCCTTCCATAAGACATAAAAGAGAAGCAAACAGGACATGAGCTTTTGCAGGAAGCTGTTAGTTTATCTGGCTGATTCAAGATTTGAAAATTCTGTTTGTGACTCTGTGCCTGGAAATTAGCTCTGGCAGCATTCCACGTGAGATAGGTGGGTGTTGATAACCTTCCTCTGAAAGACTGTTTATCAAGCCTTGCGGACTGTAAATGAATGTAATTTACAGCCTTGTGAATTAAAGAGGTTTGCTGGGACTAAGTTTATGCTGTTTAATTTCTAAGGAAGCCTAGGTCAGAACAAAGGGGGCAGCTGAGGGGGGGCAGTTAAGAAATGCACTCAGTGGAATTTGCCAATGGGGTGGAGTTGGGCCCTGCATGCAGTTACGAACCCACCCACCCACCCGTTGCCCTGCCTTTCCTTTTTGTCTCTTTTCTAGTCAGCTGGAGATGCTTCAGCCACCCCAAAGTACCCCAGAGATAATAGGGACCACTTCTTTGCTGCTGCCCCTAAGTCTTTGACGCCTCCCATGGGAACTGCTGTGGATGCCACCTCCTCCGTTGCAGAAGCTCTGCCCAGACCAGCAGATCAGCAGAGCAAGCCCAAGGCAGCCTCGCCCTCTTCCTCCTCCTCCTCGTCCTCCTCTTCCTCCTCCTCCTCCTCCTCCTCCTCTTCCACCACTGGTGGTCTCCTCCTGCCACCACAGGAGCCGGCAGGGGTGGAGAACATCAAAGAGATGCCTCCTACATCCAGTCTCAAGCCTGGTGAGTTTTTCTCTTGTAAAGATGTGCTTCTTGACTGCTTGGTCTGTGGCCTCCTCACAGAGTCTCTTCCTGTGGTTGGTGGCAGCTGCTTTAGGCAGCCATGGAACTTCCTTTTCAGAATTGACTTGTTTGAAATAGTCAAAGGATCCCTTTGCACTGGGTACTAAAACCCAGCTAAATTCCAAACACAGCAATAAATCTATGTAGGAGGAAGGCTTGAGAGCATAAATTGCTTTCCAGGCTTTCTTAAAAGCTGGCCTGGAAGGACTGATAGGCCCCAGGGGTAGAGAGCTTCTCTCCCTGGCAAGTGTGGGATGCCTCATCTCTTGTGCATCTTCAGTGGTGAAAGTAGCCTTTAAACAACATGGTGTCAAACCAACTGAGGCTTTCAAGAAAACCGAGAAACTGATTCAGAAATGCAGTAGTAGCTGAATGCATATCTCTCTCTCTCTTTCTCTCTCTCTCTCTCTCTCTCTCTTTCTCTCTCTCTCTCTCACACACACACACACACAGAGAGAGAGAGAGAGAGAGAGGGAGGGAGAGGGAGACACCGTGCATCCAGGCTCTGTTGGAAGATCCAGACTCCTTTTCCTTCTTGTCGTCGTCCCCCCAATCGAAGCCTCTTTGAAAGGAGTACTGCTTCCAGTACTTCAGTTCCTGCTGCTTTCTGGTGCACCTGTGCCCTGTCCTGAGAAGGCCTCCACTCATTCAGAGTCTGGCCTTCCTCACAATTTCTAAATACCTCACCATGGCCACATCGAAAAGTCTCTTTTCTCTTGGAGTCAACAGACAAAACAGCCCTTCATACAGCTCACAACACAAAGAGGGGCATGGAGAATTCAGTGAAAATCCTGGTTCCTTTTCTACTTAAATATTAATTCTGCCTGGAATTTATCCACTGCCCGCCCGTCCACCCTAACTGTCCACAGCTTGGAAGTCCTCCATCATGATGTCCAGTGCCAAGATCAGAAATTAACCTATCATCAACACAGTGTTCTGCCATCTAGGGATTGTATTCTCCTGTCCCAGGTTCATTTTCCTGAGACATGTTTTACACCCCTGAAATGGTGAGTGTCTTTGGTTTAACAGCTCCAGAGAGCACATTAGCCATGTTGCAGTAGCTAATCATTGGAGGACTGATGTGCGTTTAGCGTTTGGTGAAGAGATTTCTGGCATTGGCATGTAGCGATGGGTCCTCCAGGTTGTAGGAACACATGGACCACATAACCTATGGGAGAAAGACCACAAGGCACTGTTATGCAGCAAGTAAGATGAAGTCCTGGATTCTCTCCAGCTCTAAGCATTGTGGCCTCACCTGACTAGATTGACTCTGGCATCCTGTGTACATGAATCTGTCCACTTGGTGTCCTTTTCAAAGCTTCCTGGAAGTGCTTTGAGATCCCTCTGAAAGTAGGATGATTCCTTAACAGCCTCTGCAAATTTCACATAAGGGCTGCATTTCAAATAATTTCAGCACGAGAACTAAGCCCAAGTTTTGCTCCAAAGCTTGAACCTGAGTTTTCATGCCTAATTTTAGCTTTATTTGATGCAGTCAAGTTAGCTGCTGTTTTGGATTTTTACATTTCATTTTTTCACAAAAGGCTAAGCATTGCTTAGTGCTCTGCAGCTGAAATCCTCAGTCTTCCAATGTATGTTGCTCTCAGTTAGCAATGTTGCCACACAGGCACATAACACATTTTAATTGGTTAACGTGTGGGGTCAAGACGGGATGGGATTGGCCCTTCAAGTTTCCCAGTTTGCTGCAGTTCAAACGCTAAAGGAGGTATTTTTCAACATAGGCAGATTCAACAGGCTGGTAAAAAATAAGAAATGCCACAGCAAATTTAAGTTCCAAACAACTATGATTTCTGCATTTTCTTCTTCTGTCCTCAAAATGCAAACTCATTCTTTTTTTTTTTATTGAAAAAGTTTTATTGGTGAAACAAACAGTTTCCCCACAACCCTCCCACCCAACCCCCCTCCCTCTCCCCAACTTCCCAGAGCAGAACACAAGGTATTTCTATTAACTTTTAACAATAAACTAAATTGCTTAACCAACCATTAAACTAACACCCCCTAAAAAAAAAATTCTTAACCCCCATAATAAAATCCTACTTCTTAAACATAATCCTTCTAATATCACTTATATAGCGCTTATACAGTTAGAAAAAAAATCATTCATAAACTATTTGATATTTTTTAGTCTGATACTTATTTTGAATGTAATCAATCCATCTTCTCCAGTCCTGTATATACCTTTCTTGTGTGTGATCCTTCAAATATGCTGAAATTTTAGCCATTTCAGCTAAATTAGTTACTTTCAATATCCAGTCATCAATAGTAGGCAAAAAGTCCTTCTTCCAATGTTGTGCTATCAACAATCTTGCTGCTGTTATCAAGTTCAAAATCAGTTTAGTCTCTGCAACTGTACAGTCCGTAGTTATACCCAATAAAAACAACTGCGGAGTAAATTTCAGTCTTTTTTTAAAAATATTCTGCATCACCCACCAAATCTTTATCCAAATTGCTTTGATTTTTTTACAAGTCCACCATATATGATAATAAGTTGCATCATCACAGTCACATCTCCAACATTTAACTTACACATTAGGATACATACATGATAATTTTTTTGGATCTAAATGCCATCTATAAAACGTTTTATAAAAGTTTTCTCTTAAATTTTGTGCTTGTGTAAATTTCACATTTCTAATCCAAATCTTTTCCCAAGTCTCCATCATCACTGGCTCTTGAAAATTTTGCGCCCATTTAATCATGCAATCTTTAACCAGTTCCGTCTCAGAGTCTATTTCCAATAAAGCATTATACAGCCTTTTAATATGCATTTGTTTTTGATCTCTAATTTGTTTTACCAAATTCTCCTCATTTTGCACGAAGCCAGTTTTTTGATCTTCCTTCCATCTAGCTTGAAGCTGACTGTACTGAAACCATGCATAAATTATACCTTCTTCTCTCAATGTATCTAAAGATTTCAAATACATTACCCCCCTTTCCATAATAAAAAGCTCTTTATAGGTAATCACCTCCTGTTTTTGTTCTATACTTATATTTTCTATTGCATGTCTAGGATTTGCCCATACAGGTATCTTATAATTTAACTTACATTGATATTTTTTCCAAACCCTCAACAATGCATTTCTAAGTATATGGGCCTTAAATACTTTATCCACTTTTTTGTCATATAACAAATAGGCATGCCATCCATATAATAAATCATAACCTTCTAGATTCAAAATTATCCCCTCAGTTAAGTTAAACCAATCACTAATGTGATAAGACCGCTGCTTCGTAATATAATCTTAAATTAGGCATTTTGAGACCCCCCCCCCCCCCTTTCACGTGTATCTTGTATAATTTTCATCTTTATTCGGGGTTTTTTCCCAGCCCAGATAAAGGTATTAACACCTTTCTGCCATTCTCTCAAATTTTCATCTTTCTTAAGCACAGGTATCATTTGGAACAAGAATAAGAATCTAGGTAACACATTCATTTTAATTGCTGCAATTCTTCCCAATAAAGACAACTGTAATTTTTTCCAATTCTCCATATCCTTCTGTACCTTCTGCCTTCTGTACCTTCTGCCAGAGGTCCTCATAGTTATTTTTGTATAATTTTGTATTTGAAGATGCTATATACACTCCTAGATATTTAACCTTTTTCGCTATTTCAAACCCTGTTATTCTTACTAGTTCATCTCTTTCAAATATAGACATATTTTTAATTATCATCTTTGTCTTATGTGAATTAACTTTAAATCCTGATACTTTCCCGTATTGATCAATTATATCCAATATATATGGAGCCGACCCTATAGGTTGGGATAAGGTAACAACCAAATCATCTGCCTTGGTAGCATAGTGGTTTAATGCACCCTGTTATTAACACAGCTGCCTGCAATTTCTGCAGGTTCGAATCTTACCAGGCTCAAGGTTGACTCAGCCTTCCATCCTTTCTAAGGTAGGTTAAATGAGGACCCAGTTTGTGGGGGCAATAAGCTGACTTTGTATAAATATACAAAAGTATGAAGGCTATTGCTTAACGCATTGTAAGCCGCCCCGAGTCTCCGGAGAAGGGCGGCATATAAATCAATTTTTTTAAAAAAAAATGCTCTTAATCTATAATCTTGATGTCTAATTACAATACCCTTCAATTTTTCTGAGTCACGTATCTTATTCAATAGCACTTCCAAAGTCAAGATAAACAACAATGGGGACAGAGGACACCCCTGCCTTGTTCCTTTCTCAATTCTAAAAACCTCTGTTAAACCTCCATTAACTATTATTTGCGCTGTTTGCTGCTGGTATATCGCTCTAATTGATTGTGCAAAATATTCCCCAAATTGCATTTTCTCTATTATTTTAAACAATTGCCAGTTCAAGCGATCAAAGCCTTCTCTGCATCCAAAAATATAAACGCTGCAGGGACTTGGTTATTTTTTTCCAAATATTCCAGTAGGTTTACAATTTGTCTAACATATTTCATTTGTCTCCCTTTTATGAACCCTGATTGGTCATTATGAATTATTTGTTGCATAACCGGCATTAATCTAAGCTAGTATCTTAGCAAAAATCTTATAATCGGTATTCAAAAGTGAAATTGGCCTAA
Source organism: Arizona elegans (assembly GCA_022577455.1). NCBI lineage: Eukaryota > Metazoa > Chordata > Lepidosauria > Squamata > Colubridae > Arizona > Arizona elegans. The sequence goes on from JAKOOJ010000026.1 coordinate 3,232,113, forward strand.
AATTCTCAGGTTTAATGGAATTTTGATCCTCCTTTGGAATTAGTGAGACAAAAGCTGTTTTCCAAGAAGGTGGTACTCCTCCTCCTACCTGTATTTTATTAAATAAAATTTTAAGTGGTTCTAGCATTTCAAATTGTAAATGTTTATAATAAACAGCTGTTAGTCCATCTGTTCCCGGAGCCTTACCTATTTTTAATTGTTTAATTACCCCAACAATTTCCTCGGAAGTTATTGGCTGATTCAATCTTTCTCTCTGTTCCAGCGTTAGTTCAGGAATATCTATCTTTAAATATCTATCAATATCAACATCTTGAATTGAATCTTTAGCATATAGCTTTGTATAGAACTCCAAAAAAGCCTTTTTTATTATGTTCTGTTGGTAAATCTCCTTACCTCTAAATTCTATCTTGTCTATAACACGTGATTTTCGTTTTTTTCTCATCGTGTAAGCCAACCATCTCCCAGGTTTATTAGCATTACAGAATGTATTATGTCTGGCATATTGTATGCTGGTTGCTACTTGCCCAGCCATTAACATATTAAATTGCTCTCTTAAAATATTTATCATAAAAATGCAAACTCATTCTTGTCTGCTGCTGCTACCAGGGTAGCTCGGACCCTGTTCTCCATGCCAGTCCTGAAGAGGGAGTAGGCTCTTGGACACCAGCCTCTGCCCCACAGACAGCTTTCAGCAGGAAAAGCCAGAGGGCTCGGGACCCCCCTCCCATTGCCTGGTCAGTGTGCCTGTTTTGTGCTTTGGCCTCCTACTGGGGCTCTCGTAGGATTTGAGGATGGGCCGTTCCTGTGGCTGGCACTGTTCATTTAGCAGCAGAACCAGAGGGGATGTTGCCCATGACTGCTCCCTTCACCTCTTCTGGGCAGCCCCTGATGGGAAACATAGTGATGCTGTTGAGCTGTACACTTCCTGGAACTTGTGTATAGGGTGAATGTCTTGATCAGCATATAGATGGCAAGATCCTGGTACGGAATGGTGTCTCTTTGTCTTAGCATGTCACTTGTAGGTTGGAATCGGGTGGGTTTCACTTACCTTTGCTACCGGTTCGTGCACGCTCGCGACCACTTCTGCGCATGTGCAGATCGTATTTGATGACGTCCGGACGGGTGGGCAGAGTCTCCCACTGCTGCTGCTGCTACCGGTTTGCCTGAACTGGTCCGAACTGGTAGCAACACACCACTGATTAGAATTGCCCTTCAGTCCAGGAAGCCCCTCCCAAGATGCTCCATTGGACAAAAAGGTGAATCCTGGGCAGCAAGAAACAGCCTTCAAAAGCAGTGAAACCTGAGACTTCCGGTTGGCTCCGCGAGCTTTGAAGACGCTCTTTTATGAGCGCCCGATCCCCGGTGCTGTAAAAGCCCCAAAACAGCCGAAAAACAGCTGTCTGGAGGCTTGGAACCCTCTGCCCGGGCAAAGGAGAGACAGAAGAGCCAACAGGCGGAGGTAGAGGCCCCCAAGTGCCCTAGGAGAAATCCTGGGGCGCGAAGGGTGTGGGCTCCCTATTGAAGCCTGTCAAGCTGTTCCGTGTTAGGATCTGGTTTGAGCCTAACAGTTGTCCAGGCAATAAATGTTCAGTTGCTGCTATGCTATGCTGCCATTGTGTATGAAGATGATGAGATGATGAAGCTGATATGATAAGCTACCGTTGAGAGGAGTTGCTATCTGCTAATCATCGGTTTGATGGATCTGCAACCATCGTGGTTTGTGAACCAGAGTGAGTTTGTTATTCTAACCAACTACTGCTTGTTGGGTAAGAAGATTCTGTAACTACTGGACTGATTTACTGGCAAAGACTTGGAATTTGTTTAAAGACTATGAGACTGTTTTTCTACTATAAAGTAAGCTTTTGATAAACCAGTTTGCATAACTCTTATTCATTGCTCTCAGCAACGTTTCTCTGTGCAATCTACTCTGCTGGTTGGTAACACAACACCAATATCCTTAACACTCCGGACCAGGGACGACTCCGCAAAAGCAGAGCTAGAAGCCGCGACCAAAATCTGCTAGGGAAAAAAAATGAGGGGACTTTTAACATCTTTACCTTGATTGCAGACAGAGCAAACCAGGAGAAAAAAGAAAAAAAATTGCAAGTAACACTTTAACTCCGTTTTAAAATGCAAAAAATGGCGCCTGAGGGCGGGAGGAGGAAGCTACAAGGGAAAGTGCTTGTTACGCTTGTTAACGTTTGCAACATTGATACAGCTACTGGATTACACCTTAAGAGAAAGTTTTAAAGTGGAAGCGCCTAGGAAAAGAATTTGGTACTGAGGAAAAGAATTTGGTATTGACTTTAACTAAAATTTTGCTCTTATACTGTGTAGAAAATAGTTGGAATTGTCGACCTAATAGCTGGAGAAATACAAAGTGGTTGAAAGATGGCTGACAGCAGGGCTGGTGAATCAGCAAATTCTCAAGCTGTAACTGTTAAAGCTTTTCAAGAACTTCTAGAATCCTTTAACTCTGCGCTTTTGGATATAATTGAAAGAGCTTTTTCAAAAAACAGCTTGGAAAATTATAAGGAGTCGTTGATGGACAGCAGGAAATTTTTCAGAGGAGTCTGCCCTTGGAAGATCAAGAGGCTGTTAGGACTGAAAGGCAGGCTGGCACAGCTGAGACAAAGAACTGGGTAGACGCTTCCATTCAACTGATAGAAAAGCAACAAATAGACTCTTTATTGCAAGCTGACAAACTTTATGGCAACAAATTTTGGCTATATGGACAAAGGAATGGACTGAAGGATTATACAAGCAAGAAGAGTCGAAATGGAGATCTCAAACTAGAAAAAGTGATTTCAAGAAGAGCGAGTATTTCAGAAACATCAACCTCAAATCAACATTTTAAAATTTTCAAAAATAAAATTGGGGGGAATGTTGAAAGAATTAATTAAAAAAAAAAGGACTGGAAAAATATAGAAAGAAGAGAAGAATAGAAGATTAAGTATTCGCTTTTTTTTTCTCTTTGGGAAAGGAAGATTCTAGTAATAAAGTGAAAAGTTTAATTACATTGGTATTAAAGGCTGTTTTAGGAATTGAAAATTTGAAAGATATCTTCCTGTAGATTTTGAAATCTGCATTTGGCAAATATGTGTTTTAATGGTATTAAGAGATTTTTAAAATGTTTAACATAAGATTTAAAGTAATAAAGATATTACTTTAAAAGATATATGAGATAAATTGTGTAAGCTTTCAAGATGCCCAACTTTTTGAAGTAAAGAGGATTAATGTTAAATTTAGAATTCTATTACAAAACGATAATTAGTTTTGGATAGTAAAAGGGCTGCTTTCTAAAAAGTTAGAGGTATTAAAATGGTTAATTGAAAACTTGAAAGATACCCTCTTGTAGATTTTGAAATTTATATTTGGTAAATAAGTGTTTTAAAGGTATTAAGAGATTTTTAAAATGTTTAACATAAGATTATATTATTTTAACAGGTATATGAGATAAAATGTGTAAGATTTCAAGATACCCAATTTTTTGAAGGAAAGAGGATTAATGTTAAATTCAGAATTTTATTAGGGAGTAATGTTCAAAAAGAATGATGTTCGAGGGAATGGAAATGAAATTTACTTATGACTTTTACTGTCTGTAATATTGCTAAAGTATTGGATTATATATCAAGAAAAAGTTTTTTTATAATCAGGATGAATGAATTTAACGTAATTGGTCTTGAGGATTTATAAAAGGGAGGTTGATGAATTGGAGCAAGGGGAGTTAAAGAACGTGTGGGAGTTTTGAACTTTATAATTAGTTAGTTTATTTTAGCATATGTTTGCTAGATGCTATACCCTGTTTGCTCTGGGAAGTTGGTGGTGGTGGTGGTGGGGAGGGTGGGATAAGGGTTGGGATGGGGAAAAAAAGTGGAGAATAGAGAAATGTTTTAACAGAAGAAAGTATCTACGATTAGAATACAGGAGTTGCTCAGATATTAAAGGAGGAGAATATTTCACAGCAAAGAAGTTAGAAAGGAGAGAGGAGGAGAGGGTAGGAAGAGGAGAGGGAGGGAGAGGAATGGAAGAAGGAGAGGAGGAAGGGAAGGGGACAGGAGTAGGAGTGAAGGTGAGAAGGGAAAAGAAGAGAGAAGTGGGGGAAAGGAAAAGGAAGTAGGATGAGGTAGGAGAGGAGAAAGGAGGAGAGAAGAGGAGGGCTGGAAGGGAAAGAAAGGAGAAGAAGAAGGTTTGTTGTGGAATGAGGGAAGAAAGAGAAGAAGAGCAACTCCGAATGTAATTAAAATGTCCTATTTTAATGCTTTCTTTAAGGGAAACATGCATTTATTATGTATAAGAAAATGTACACTTTCTATTATGTGGGGAGGGGGGTAGAAAATTGTATTTTTTATAAAACTTTTCAATTAAAAATAAAAAAAGCAGTGAAACCTGAACAGGGAATATGAGAAATAAAGTAGCTAAGAGCCTATAACCTGTTAAAAAATCAGGTGATTTCAAAGGGTTAGGGTTAGGTTCGTTTGATCTGGAAGACACAGAAAGGTGTGTCTCTGGCAGCTGACTCACCCTTCCCTTGATTGCTGGCCAGGCTCAGTGGCTGATGAAGCAGGACCCAGGATTTCTGGCACTTGGATCCTTTACTTCTTGCTTCCTTTAACAGAATAATAAAATTGGAAGAGACTTTGGAGGCCTAGTCCAACCCCTTGCTCAAGCAGGAGACCTTATACCATTTCAGACAAATGGTTGTCCAGTCTCTTCTTTAAAACCTCCAGTGTTGAGAGGTTTAAAACCTCCTTTAAAACACTTTCAGAGAAGCATAAAAAGATATTGAGTGCAGAGAAGAGCAACTAAAATGATTAAAGGCCTGGAGACTAAAACATGAAGAATGGTTGAAGGATTTGGGTTTGGCTAGTTAGAGAAAAGACGGGTGAGGGGTGACATGATAGTAGTATTCCAGTGTTTGAGAGGCTGCCACAAAAAAGAGGGGGTCAACTTATTTTCCAAAGCACCAGAAGGCAATAAACAATAGATGGAAACTAATCAAGGAGAGAACAAACCTAGAACTACGGAGAAACGTCCTATCAGAAAGAAAAATTAACCAGTGGAACGGCTTGCCTTCTGAAGTTGTGGATGCTCCATCACTGGAAGTTTTTAGGAAGAGATTGGATAGTTGCTTGTCTGAAATGGTGTAGAGTCTCCTGCTTGAGCAGGGGGTTGAACTAGAAGACCTCCAGGGTCCCAAGCCAGCTCTATCTTCTGTGGATCCAAGTAAAAAGGGTTGCAACAGAACTTCCAAGAATGGCTGTGGGACTCCTTAACCCTGCTACGTATCTGCAACTCCATGGGCATCACGGGTTTCCAATTCTCTTGGGATGCTTTACCTGTGGCACGTGAATGCAGACAAGTAGCATCTCCTCATCTCCCAGAAGGGGTTATAGCCATTGGGGCATGAAATGCTGAAATCCCCCCATATGTGGTGGCCTGAATACAGCCCCATTTTCCTTGACTTGCATAGCCACAGAAACCAGTTCTCTCCAGTAAACCCCAGTAGCCTAACTGATGTGCTAATGGTCAACATACACTCTTGATCTGCAGAAAGGTCAGCTTCCGGAATGTTCCCTAAGAGCTTCCAATGAGCCTGGAGAAATCTCTTCTTGGGGTTTGTTTTGGGGGGGGGGGCAGTTTACACCTGCAAGAGTAACCCTTACCCTGCTGGATCTCTCTCTGCACAGATAAAGAAGAGGAGAGCAGATCGGAGCCACTCCTGGCGGGACTGCAGCAAGATGCCCCCCGCTGCCAGCAGATGAAAATGGCTGCCATCAACCCCTCTTCCGGTCTACCACCCTGGCAAGTGGAGCTGGAGTCTGCAGGACAGATGGGGGGTCCAGGTGAGGAAAGCCTCGACCCTCGCTCGGTTCTATTTGGGGTGTGGGAAGGATCTACTGGATACCCCCATTTTTCCACTTTGCCCTCCAGGCCTCAAAAGGAGGCTGAAAGAGCCTTCCAGAATGTTGCCAATCCAAGAGCGGCCAGTCACTCCAAGGTGCCACCCACCCCACCCCACCCACCCCCCGTGCCTTCAAAGGCCCCTGTGGCTCACTTCTGTTTCTACTGGGGGGGGGGGGGGCAGTCTTAGCATCCAGTTCCAAGACAGAACTCACAGCAGATGGGCATCCCCTGGGGAGGCAGGTCAGCAAAGCCAGCAGCAGCCGAGTGAAGTCCCGCACCTTGCCCAGTGTGCCAAAGCTCTTCATCCCTTCGTCTGTCTCCAAATTCCCACCTGAGATCACCGTCACTCCACCAACACCTACCCTCCTGTCCCCAAAGGGCAGCATCTCAGAAGAGACCAAGCAGAAGCTCAAGGTGCATTATGTCATTAGAGGAGGGGGTTCTATGCTGAAAGGGTGGTGGGGAGGGGAAGCGGCAGAGAATGGTCCCCTCCCTCCGAACCATGCGGGGACAGCTGGTTTCTTCCCCCCACTCTACTCTGTGTTGGGGCTCATCCTACCAGGAGGGCTGTGCTTGTCCTCTGCAGGTCAAAGGGCCTGTTTCTGATGGGGGGGCTTGGACCAGTAATTGACCCCCACCATTTCTTCTTCCGGAACAGTCTGCAATTCTTTCGGCCCAGTCAGCAGCCAACGTGAAGAAGGACAGCCTCTGCCAGCCTGCCCTGGAGGTGGTGGAGACCTCCAGCCAAGAGTCTTCTCTGGAGAGCGACTCCGAGGAGGAGGAAGAGGAGGAGGAGGAAGAGGAGGATAATGACTGCATGGACATCTGAAGCATCTGGGCTGCTCCTGGGGTGGGCAGGGTGTGATGGACAGAGAGAGGACCTGCCTGCCCACTGCCCAGAGAGCCCCCTCCCCCTTGCCTTGCCTTGCCACTGCTGCCCCCAGGCTGGCATTGTCCCCCCCTCCCCCATCCGTCCTTCTCCTGGGCTGCTCTTGCAACCCTTGGCATGCTGCTCCTGCTCCTGGCACCCCTGCCTGGCTCTGGCTGGGGGAAGGAACCTTCAGCCATGGCTGAGCAGGGCCAAGGAGTAGCTGTGCCCCCAACCGTGCCCCCTTCGTCCTCACCCGCTTCTCTCGCTGTTGCCTGAATTTGCATGAAGAGGCGTCGGTCGGGGCATCACTAACCGAGAAATGGAATGGTTTTCAGTACCATTTTAATAATGTCTGTTTTTTTACAGAATGAGGCAAAAAGTGTACATGTTTTGTTTTTTAAGTCACTGAGGGAAGATTGGTCGCATTTATATGGGAGACAATAAAGAAGACCAAGAATTTTTCTACCGAATGTTGTAATTTGTAGCATAATTAATGCAAATCCTGCACAGGAACCAGGATGTGTATCACTTAAGCCTAAGTGGAGTTTATCAGGCTGGGATTCAGTCTGTTGGAGTCATTGTATAAAGGGTGCAATACAGAGCTTTGTATAAATACACATTTTTTTAATAAAGTCAAAGCATGTCTCCCCTGTGCCTCCCAATTCTTTCTATCTACAAATTGAAATCTTGGAATCTCTCTCTCACTCTGCTGTAGGTCACCTTTCTCTCATTCCACATTGATTCGGGGTCTGCTCCACAGGAGCAATTACACTATGTTCACAATTATCAGGCAAGTTGTATTTGGGGGATTAATTTCATTATTGAACAGCTACAGCTCTCGGTCAATCCAAAATGTTAAAAACCTCAAGCCTGAATATTTAAGAAAGTCAAACTCAGGTTTTGGCTTTCTTAGGAGAATATATGTGCACAATTATTGGGCAACTATTAGTGTGCAGAATTATTATGCAACTAAATTAAAAATTAAAATTTGCCCATCTCATTTATTTGCATCTGTTAAAGTGGAGTACTTCGATGCATGTGATGGAGCATTGTCTTGCATAAAAATCATGGTCTTGAAAGATGCAGACTTTTTCCTCTACCATCGCTTGAAGGAAGTCTCTTCTAAAAACTGTCAGGAGGTTTGGGAGTTGATTTTGAGTCCATCTTCAACCCGAAAAGGTCCAACTAGCACATCTTTCCAGCCTATACCAGTGCCCCACCTCCACTTTGCTGGTGTCTGAGTCAAATGGAGCTCTGCCATTATTGATCCAGCCACAGGCTCATCCATCTGGTCCATAAAGAGTCACTCATCATCAATCCATAAAACCTTTGAAAAATCTGTCTTCAGTTATTATTGGGCTCAGTCTTGCCATTTCAATTTATGTGACTTATTCAGTGATTGTCGGGTTTCAGCCTTCCTTACCTTGGCCATGTCTCTGAGCACTGAACACCTTGTACTTCTGGCCACTCCAGATAGGTTGCAGTTCTGGAATATGACAGCACTGGAGGATAATGGCCCCTGTAATGTTTCTTAAAAGTAATTACAATTTCCCAAGCCCAAGCATCAAATCTGAGTTAGGACTAAGAGCCATGCTTCAAAACTTGGGAAATTATCTAGTCTATTCTGATTTTTATTACACAAATTTTCATATGCTTCCTTTTTGTGAAAAGACCTGAATACCTCACAAATCACTAAAAAGGCAAAATAACAAAGTAAGCAGTAACAAAATAGCAAAACATCCCCCCAACACCTGCACTAGAGGAACCAACTTCATATTCAGCTGAGGATTGCCCGTCTGGTATTGGGGCATATTCCACACTTGGGGTGCCATCTCACTGAGCCTTCACTGAGTGGCTATATAGAACAAAGAATAACAAGATTGGAAGAGACGGTGGAGGTCTAGTCCAGGGATGTCAAACTCGATTTCATTGAGGGCTACATCAGTGTCAGGGGGCCAGAGTAGGTGTGGCCAGGGTAGGCATGAGCAGCTCAACGTTATTCATGTCGGAAGCACCTGTGGTGGCCTTCACTCTGCCAGAGAAAACAGGCTCCCAAGCTCCATTTTCAGCTACGATGGGCTCCTACAACCCTCTGCCAGCAAAAACAAGCAAAAACCGAGTTCCATTTTTGCTGGCAGACACGCTGCAGGCTAGTCCTTTGCTGTTTCCAGGGTGGGCCCGCGGGCCAGATCTAAACACCCTGTGGCTAGATCCAGGTCTTGAGTTCGACACCCCTGTTCTAGTCTAACCCTCTGCTTGTCCATTACATTATTCCAAATATGATTGTCCAATCTCTTATTGAAAACTCCATGATGAGAGTACCCACAAGTTGTTCCACTGATTAATAGTTCTTGTTCCCAAGAAATTTCTCCTTTGTTGGTTAGATCTCTCTTTAATGATCTTCTACCTGTTCCACCAGCCATTCTGTCTGTTTTGCTGATTTATACTAGGAGAAGGAAATGTTCCTGGTCCCTATGAGAGCATTACAGGCTGCTTTTGATGACAAGGTTCCTGGTTCCTTCCAAGTAGGAGGGAGGAAGGGAGGGCAGGGCCATTTTGCCAACTCCAGGTCCCTCTTGCGTCTGTCACAGGATATTTCCAGCACTGCCCCCTGGGACCACTTGCTACAGCATGAATTTATCTGGAATATCTGGGAAAGGGGTGCAATTGATAAAGGCACTAGCAGTTTCCCCTTGCGTCTCAAGTGACAGGAAGCAGCCTCAGTCCACCATTGACCAGCTCACAATCAGGGTGGGTTGACTGACAGAGATGTAGGACCATTCTTTCTTTTTTTTAAAATAATCTTTATTAAATATTTACAATAAAATTAACACACAATAATAATTGAAAAGCAATATAGGAAGCAAAATACAGAAACACATAAACACAGGACTAAAACGAAACAACAAACATGACTAACCAAGAGTTAAGCTCACTCTCCAATTAATATTAACTAATATCATCCTAGCCAAACATTTCAATGCAATCAAGTTCTTTTTACTAACTACAAAACACTAGAGTCTTTTCCAAAACAATTGGTCTGTTTTTATCAAAATTATAAAGAGTTATAAAGCCTAGTAAATATCTAGTTAATCTAATTAGACAATCTTATCACCCTTCTCCTAAGTTTGACCTTCTTTTGAGCCAGATAAAGCATCTGTCCCAACTTCTATTATATACTGAATCTTTCTTGTCTTTTAAGATATACGTTAGTCTGTCCATCTCAGCACATCGAAGAATCTTGTTTATTATCAGATGGTCGGGGAGCGTATCTGCATCTTTCCACAGTTGAGCAAATGCCATTCTCGTCGCTGTTGAGACATGGACAAATATATACCAATCCTTCTTGTCGATGTAGTCCGGTCTTATTCCGAGTAAGTAGAGGTCTGGGTGAAGGGGAAAGCTCACACCTGTTATTTCCAGCAGCCACTGCTGTATTTTCCCCCAATAGTGTCTAGGTGACGGACAAATCCACCACTGATGGAAGAAAGTACCCTTGGCCGACCCACATTTCCAACATCTATCAGAAGATCCTGGGAACATCTTAGCGATTCTGGCGGGGGGGGAGATACCAACGGTAGATCATTTTATAAAAGTTTTCTTTGAATGGGGAAGAAAGTGTCAGTTTCATAGTTTTGTTCCATACATTTTGCCATGCATCAAGCTGAATTGTTGTTCCAATATTTCTCCCCCAGGCAATCATTGTGTCCTTTACAATCTCCTCTGCCATAAAATTGGACAGAAGACGATTGTAAATGTTGGAAATAAATTTCCTTCGGCCACCTAGAAGCTTGTCAAAAGTTTGTAAATGAAGGGAAATACCATGTTCCTGTTTAACTCTAGCGAATCTAGTTTGAATTTTCACATAGGACCACCAGTCTATGTCTAATCCTCTAGTTTGGAGATCGGTTCTAAGTCTAAGTCTCCCAACTTCATCCAACAAGTCACCATAAACCCAGTTCCTCTTTATATTGTGCACAGTCGGAAGGGTCACTGCCTCTAACGGAGACACCCATTTAGGAATCTGTGTGTAAACTAGCTTCTTCACTGTTTCCCAAACCCTTAATAAAATTCCTCTAATATAATGATTAGTAAAATGTTTGGATTGTTTGTCTTTCTGAGACCACAAGAAGGAATGCCATCCCCGCTGCAAATCATATCCTTCAATTGCCAAAATGCACTTTCTTGAGAGGATCACCCAATCTTTTATCCAAACCAGGGATGAAGCTTGGTAATAAAGCTCCCACATAGGGAGCCCCAAGCCACCCCTTGTTTTGTGCTCTTGCAGCATTTTTCTTTTTATACGGGGTTTTTTACTCTAGCAAATAAATTTACTTAGAATTTGGTCTAATTTCCTAAAAAAGTTTTTATCCAATCTTACAGGAGCCGTTTGGAATAAAAAAATCCATTTTGGTAAAACATGGGCTTTTTATCACGAAAATTCTACCCAAAATGAGATCTAAATATGCTGCCATCTCTCCATTTCATTCGCTGTGTCTATTAATAATTTGGAATAATTGAGCTCTTTGATAGAAGAACATCTATTTGTAAACCAAATACCTAAGTATTTAAGTTTTTGACACAATTAATCCCCATAATACTTTGAATCTGTTCCTTTTGGGCACCTGACAAATTTTTTGTTAACATTTTGGTTTTATCCTTATTGATTTTTAATCCCGCTACCTCCCCATATTCATCTAATTTAGTAAGTAATTTTGGTCCCGTAATAAGGGGATCTTCTAATATGAAAACCAAATAGTCGGCGAATGCTTGGAGTTTGTATTCTTCCCCTTTAACTTTTAAGCCCTTAATTTCCAAATCCTGCCTGATTGTCTTAAGAAGTGGTTCAAGTGTTAAAATAAAAAGCAGCGGTGAAAGAGGGCATCCTTGTCTGGTACCTTTATAAACCTGTATCTCATCTGATGGTGATCCATTAAACAGTAACCTTGCTGACTGTTTAGAATAGATGGCTTGAACTGCCCTTGTAAATTGAGACCCAAAACCCATCACTTCCAATTGTTGTATTATAAAATTCCAGTTGACTCTGTCAAAAGCCTTTTGGGCATCCAGAAAAATCATTACCATTGGTTTATCAGGGTGTGTCTCATAGGCGTTCAATACTACCCTTACGTTATCTCTTAGGTGTCTATGAGGCAGGAAACCATTCTGGTCTTGGTGGATAAATTGGGACAGGAACACCCGGAATCTCTCAACTAGTATTGTCGCAAAAATCTTGTAATCCACATTCAGGAGTGAGATTGGCCTATAGTTCTGGATCAGAGTTTTATCTGTATCGGGTTTCAGGATTAGGGAAATGTAGGCTTCTGTCCAGGACCGGGGTATCCTAGAGTGTAATAAAACCTCATTAAATAGATCTTTAATGTACAAACTAAGTGAGTCAAAGACTCCTTTATAAATTCACTAGGAATCCCATCCGGAGAGATGTAGGACCATTCTTTTTTTTTTTTTTTTTTATTGAAAAAGTTTTCAAATACAAGTTTTTCCCCCTTTTTTCCCCCCCTCTTCCCTAACCCACCCTTTCCACCCAACCCCCCCTGTGACTTCTTCACAACAATAGGCTATTTCATAACTAGTTACATACATAATATCTTCCCTTTCCCTTAATCCCTTCTCGGAATACTGACCCTTAACTTGTTAATCTTATAACTCCCATTTTTACGGTAATCTGCCCTTTTTCTCCTCCCCTAAACTTATTGAGTATTATTACAAATTAACCTTTAATCTTTTATATATATTAATATAACATTTTAAATCGGCCTTCTCCCTGCAACCAAATTTATTCAATTCTGTCCACTTCCTCCACTCCTCTAAATATATGACTTGAAATCAGACAATACAATTCTAAATATAATCCACTACCCACTTTACTAGAATATACACATATCTATATATGCATCCCATTTTATAACAATCAGTAAACTAACCTATTTCAGCCCTTCAATTCCTACAAAATCATGCAATACAATTCTAAATATAATCAACTGCCCACTTTACTAAGATATACACATATCTATATATGCATTTCATTATGTAAAAAGAGAAAAGACAATAACTTTAAGTTTATGATCCATATAATATCTTCTTTGATGTCTTTCCACTAGATTGTTAAATCCATCACCCATAATAGGGTAAAATAACATGCTGGTGCAACAGTTTGTTCAAAATCTTCAGTCATCTTCTGCCCCCATCAGTAGTAGATATCCTCACACCTGTATAAAAGTAAAAACAACCACCCGAGTGACATTATAATTATGAATATATCCGTATGGTTATAGTTGTGGTATTCATCAGGATTGTTAATTCCCGTCATCCTACTGAGTAACATCCAGATCTTCTGCATGCCCCAGCAAAACTCTCCTGCCTTATAACTCAAAGTAGTTATAATATATTTCCAAGAGAAAAAAAAAGTAAATAAGAAAAAATTAGATGATTCAAATCCAACAAAGTGAGGCTCTTTCCACTTCCCAAAATCATGGCCTTGCAGAGATCTGCCACAATCCTCAGGATAGTATCAGACAATTGTTCGCCACCACTGTCTTTTCTAATATTCATTCATTTTTTAAAGCGCCTGGCTTCACTGTTGCTTAGTTTGGAAATTGCTGTTTCTATAAGATCTGTTTCTTTTCTTTTTCTTTTTCGGGTTGAATTTCCATCCTCTTTTCTTGCTTACCAATTGTATATCTGCTGGTTGATTTTCATTCTGCTTTGTGGATTGTTCTTGTTGGGTTAATTTTATCATCTCATCTTTCTTCTCCATCACTTGTATATCAACTGATTGATTTGCGCACTTGTCTGTGACTTGATGATTCATCACCTTGGGTTCGGATGACACTGCTCTCTTATTTATAAACAGTCCAGCTGGGGTCTCCAAGGAGTCCAAAGACAATTTATCCATCACAGCCTCTGTAATTTGATGTTTTCCTTTTATTTCCAACTCCTTTTGCTTATCCTGTATTATGCCTAAAGGTGTTAAATTCATTTTTAGAATTTTTTGATAAAAATCTTCCGCTTTTTCAACAGTGTGCAATTGATATCTTACGCCTTGATATCTCAATATTAAACCAACTGGGATGTCCCACCTGAATAGGATATTTCTTTTTTTTAATTCAGTCACTAAAAAGCCAAATTTCTTCCTCTCCATTAACATCTTGGGCGGGAGCTCCTTGAAAATCCAAATCTTTCTTCCATGAAATTGCAAATTGGAATTAAAAGAGTTCTGCACAATATTATTCCTAATTTCTTTATCTGTAAAATAGATCACCACATCTCTAGGCAGTTGCCTTTGCTTTGCCCACCAGGAGTTTATTCTATAAATTCTATCAATCCTGCAATACACTTCATCAGGTTGAACCTTTAAGATCCCAGCCAGAATTTCAGAAGATACTTTCCTTAAATCATCTCTATTATTTTCCTGCAGACCTCTCAATCTAATTGCATATTCTGTAAAATTATATTGAATCATTAAAACTTCTCTTTCAATCCTCTGTTGTACATTTTCCTCATTACCAATCTTTTGGTCAGTCTCCATTTTAGATTTGTCTTCCAAGCTATTATCCTGAATGTTTATCAAATCCTTTTTAATTTTTTGAGTCATGTCATCCAAATTCTCCTCGACTTCCTTCATTTTAGTCTCTAATAATTCAGTCTTTGCCTCCATCCGAATCAGAAAGCCTGATAAACCATTAGCAACTTTTGAAATCTTTTTATTCAAGAAGTCAGACTCTGATTTCACCAATTCACCAATTTCTTTAATTTCCTGCTTAAATTTTTCAAGTTGCTGATTCACAATCTCATCCCTTCTTACAATCTCTTCAAGGATAAATTCTAATATATTAAAATCGGGTTTCTGACGCTGGAGAGTTGAAATTTGTTGGCGCAATTTCTTAAGGGGGGAAATTCCCCCCCCTGTTTGTCCAGCTGTATAAGTCCTGATGCCATTTCCCACACAGACAAGATTTAGCAAAAATAAGAGAAGAAATAGAAAACAAAAAGACTTTCCCTCATTAAAAAAAACTTCTGAACAGCACAGGAGCGAGGTTTCTCTAGAAATGTAGCCAATGATATTTATTCCACTACATTGTAATAATGAAAAACGGAAGGACTTTCCCTTTTAGCCCTTCTCCAGCCACAGCAGACGCCATTTTAGAAGGCTCTTTTTCCCTCTTTTCCTCTGCTCTTTTCTTTTAAATAGTTTTTGAAAGGGTGAGATACTTGCGGTTCAGTATTAAGGGTCCAGTTCTTCATTTCTTTAATTATTCTTTTAGATTCACAGGCTTGCTCTTGACGCCTAGCTCTGCATAGGCAGAGGTCTCCCAAAGCCCGGAGCAGCGGCAGGGGATATGGGGCTTCTCATCCGCTCCGTCCCAAAAGTTAAAAAAAAAACTTTTGGGACTCTGTGGGGAGTTCTACCCACCCCTGCCGGCTCTCTCTCCGTTTCTTCTTGGAAACGGAGTTTTTTCGAGCCGCCATCCGCTGTAACGGCGGCTCTATACAGGCAGAGGGAGCTGACGATCCCAGAGGAACGTCTGGCGGCGGCCAGCAGCAAACCGGAAGTCGATGTAGGACCATTCTTGATGCCCTGCATGAGCCCCCTCCTCCACTTCACCCACTTCTTAGTTGGTTTATGTTTGGACATTGCTGGAAGACCATGAAGCCTGTGTCTAAAATTGGCCAGTTAACAATTTTCTTTCCTCCCCCTTTGAGTTCGGCCAGGTCCTCAAGATGCCACAAAAATTACTGGAACTCTACTAATTGGTATAAGCTGAATCATGAAAGCAGGACAGCAATTTTCCTTCTCTCCTTATACAGATAGCACTCAACTTGCAACCATTCATTTAGTGACCTTTTGAAGTTACAACAGTGGTGGGTTGCTACCGGTTCTCCCCGGTTCTTGCAAACCGTTAGTGGAAATTTTGAGTAGTTTGGAGAACCAGTAAATACCACCTCTGCCTGGTCCCACCCCCAATCTATTCGCTGTCTCCCGACTCCCAGCTGGTCAGCTAAAAGGAAAAAGTCAGGGCTCACTTGACAAAGAAGAGGGGAAAAAAATCAACAAGACACGGTCGCTTTAAATTGAGAAGCCAAGAAGCCTCCCAACTCATCGGCCAGAAGGAAAAAGTCAAGACTCCTTCTCAGCTGGGGAAAAAAAAAAGACGCCTCACTTTAAATTGACAAGCCAAGAAGCAGCTGCTGGAAGGAGGTTTTTGCTTGCAGAAGCGAAGTGACATTCAGCAGTTCGTTTCTGGGTCAGCTGAACAACGAACTGGATAAGAGGAGGACTTCTTATATGGTTCTATGTTTTTGAAGTTTTGGGGTTTGTGTTTCTAAAAAGGTTTGGGCGATTTCCATTGTGAAATATCCTGTCTTGAATGAGTTTTCTGCCTACTTGTAAATGGAGCCGAACTTCCAGTTTCCACTTTCTATTATCTCTAAGCACCGGTAGCTGTTTTCTTCTTACAAAGTTTCCTTTATGCAGCTGGCAGGAATGTGAAATGAGTATCAGGCAGGTTCCTTGTTAGCAGCTTGATCTTTCCTTGCTTATGAGTAATATTTTATTTGGGGAAATAAAGAGGGGGGAGTTTGATTCCTTCCCAGAACAGGTTAGTGGGGTGGGGAGGGAATGGGGATTTTCCCCTGTCACCCACACCACGCCCACCAAGCCATACCCACAGAACCAGTAGTAAAAAAATTTGAAATCCACCAGTGCATAAGTCCATCTTAATATGCTATTCCTGGTATGTGATGTTTGTATACATACAGAGAAGGAAGCACTCTTGTAATCTTTAACTTTTAGGCTTGCTGTCAAACATCAGCCATAATACTAATGACTGTTTTGAACAATATGCAGGTTACACGAATGGCTATTTTATATGTGAAATTGTGACTGAAATATTTCTGCACCTATATTGGTTCACACTGTCAGGAAGTTTCTCTTTAGTTTTAGGTTGCTTTTCTCTTTGTTCAGTTTCCATTCATTGCTTCTTGTTTTGCCTTCTGGTGCTTTGGAAAATACATTGCCTCCTCTTTTTCTGGCAGCCCCTTAAAAGCCTGTTGCCTATCACATTCTTGGGCAAAGCATGTGAGCCATTTCCTCCTTTCAGTGGTCCATGAAAGTATATCTATAGTATGTAGATAATAAAGTTGAAAAAAGATGAACAACATTTTTACAGAACTATAGATATGTTGAGGCTGGGTATGACAGGGAGAGGAGGGGCCAGGCGAGGCACCCCTTGATGTGAGTGACATTGAGTTGGCCATACCTACCCAGTCACATGACCATCAAGCCACACCCACAAAATAAGCCACACCCACAGAACTGGTAATAAAAAAATTTAGAACCCACCCCTGAACAGCACTGAAAAAAGTGACTTATAAGCACTTTTCACACGACTGTTTCACCCATGGTCATGTGATCAAAATCTGGCCGCTTGGCAACTGGCTCATATTTGTAACATTGCAGTGTCCCATGGTTAAGTTGCTCCCCTCTTGCGACCTTCTGACAAGCAAAGTCAATGGGGAAGACAGAATCATATAGCCAATCTTCCTTCAGAAATTGCCCACTTGAGCTACCACTCAGGCAGTTTGAAAGCTGGCTCAACCTCCATCCACAGTCTGCCCTGTCATATTTAAAGTTTTTTTTCTTGCTCTCTGGTAGGAAGGTTGTTATGTATTGATACTTTTAAGCGGGAGTTTCAAACCTGCTTACGTTTCTGATTGGCTGACAGTCTCTCCAGGATTGTATATAAGGAGGGCTGCAGCCTCTGAGTTTTTGCTGAAGTCTCACTGTATATTAAAGAGCTGTTGTCACTTGCTTGCTTGTGCCTCTCGTTATTCCCGAACCACTTCATTGGCGACGAAGGTGGGATTGAGGCTACAAGAAGCCAACCAGTGAGACCACGAGCTTCAGCTAGGCGACGAGGCGAACCACAGGAGACATACCGGACATGTCTGCCTACGTTCCACCCAAGCCTTTTGATCCGACCCGCGAAAAATGGGTCTCGTACCTAACGAGGTTTGAATGCTCGTTAGAAGCCAGCGACATGCAGGGCCTCTCGGCTAATCGAAAGAGAGCCCTATTCCTAAGCCACTGCGGACCGGACGTGTTCGAGATGGCCGAGTCACTGTGTGAGCCAACGCCGGTTCAAACAGTCTCATGGGACACCCTGATGGCAACTCTCCGGGCTCACTACGCTCCGGTCCCCTCCAAGTTCGTGCAGCGATACCAACTGAGGCAGCGCGTCCAACGAGAAGGAGAGCCGGTCAGCGCGTACATGGCCAGCCTGAGAAAAGCCGCAACTCATTGCGACTACAGAGACTTGGATGACGCGTTGCTTGAGCAACTGATCTGTGGTGTTCGGGACATTAGGCTGCAACGGCGGCTGCTCGCCAAGCCTGATTTGACGCTCGCCGGAGCCCTTGACGAGGCCAGGGCTCACGAAGCCTCCACAAAGGCCGCTGAAACGCTACAGCGTCCGCCGACCAGCAAAGACAGCCCCAAGTCTGCCCCGGTGCACAGAGAAGACGCCGGATCCAGCTCGGAGTCCGAGTCGGATGAGGACGTCTTCCGAACAGAGCACCGGAGAAAAGACACTGGCAGCCCCCGGCGAAGCTGTCCCAGCTGTGGTGGGCACCATGATAGACTGTCCTGCAAATACAGAGAGGCTATTTGCAGGCGTTGCGAGAAGAAAGGGCACTTGGCGCGAGTCTGCAGAGCCATTCTGCCCAGAAGTCTCAAACCACGTGAGCGCCGCAACCAACCGGAATCAGCGCGCCAGAAGCAGCCAACGAGAGAAGGCGGCGCGAAAAAACGGCGCGAATTTGAACCGCGAGATGGCCGCAGCATACACATTGACCAGGCCAGCACAACGGTCGAGGACAAAGTCAGCACGGTGGTCGAAATCAACGGAAGACCATGCTCGATGGAGATCGACACCGGATCAGCTCTCTCCATCATGTCGTGGACAACCCTAAAGACCCTCCTGCCGTCGTTCCGGAAGGATCAACTCTCCAGACAGAGACTGCGCATCCTAGACTACCAGGGGAACCGAGTCCCCCTCGAAGGCGTGGGCACGTTCCGGGTCACCTACGGAGACTACGAAAGAGACCTGCCGCTGACCATCGTCACGAAGCAGCTGCCGAGCCTCCTGGGCATGGGGTGGTTCCGAGCCCTTGGCATGGGTTTCACCGGCGTCCACCTGATGTCCAAGTCAACCCTGAAAGACAGCCTCCTGTCCGAGTTCCAGGACGTTTTCGGGGACACATTGGGCAAGTATGTGGGGACCCCTATTTCACTAAACTTAGACCCCAACGTAGCCCAAGTAAGACTAAAGGCCAGAAGAGTGCCGTTCGCATTGAAACCAAAGATCGATGCAGAACTGGACAAACTGATTAAGCAAGGGGTGTTGGTTCCCGTTGACCATGCCAAGTGGGAGACCCCCATAGTCACCCCAGTTAAGTCCGACGGCTCAATCAGAATTTGCGCCGACTACAAGTGCACGATCAACAAGGCTTTGCAGCCGAGCGCCTATCCGGTGCCGATCGTGCACCATCTACTACACTCCCTGGGCCCCGGAAAAATTTTTGCTAAATTAGACCTGGCCCAAGCCTATCAACAGTTACCGGTCGACGACGCCACGGCAGAGGCGCAAACGATCGTGACTCACAGGGGTGCATTTAAATGCACCAGGCTCCAATTTGGGGTGAGCGTTGCACCCGGCTTATTTCAAAGCACCATGGAGCGCCTGTTGCAAGGACTTCCGGGAGTAGTCCCCTATTTCGATGACGTCTTAGTCAGCGCCCAAGACGAACACCAGCTAGGGGACAGGGTACGGAACGTCCTGTCCAGATTCAGAGAAGCGGGACTAAGACTTAAAAAGAACAAATGCAGGATAGCGGTCCCCTCGGTAGAATTTCTGGGGTACAGGGTGGACGGCACAGGCATCCACCCTACCGAAAGCAAGGTGAGGGCCATCAAAAGCGCACCAGCCCCCAAATCCAAAGCTGAGCTCCAAGCCTTCCTTGGACTGCTAAATTTCTACTCAATGTTCCTAAGAGATAAGGCCACGGTCGCTGATCCCCTTCACAAACTCTTAGGGAAGAATGTACCATGGGTCTGGGGGAAACCGCAAGCGGCCGCTTTTGAGGCAGTAAAAAAACTTCTATCTGAGGACAGTTTCCTGATCCAATACAATGCAGAGCTGCCGCTCGTTTTAGTTTGCGACGCCTCCCCCGTAGGAGTTGGTGCCGTCCTAGGCCATAGACTGCCGAACGGCCTAGAGGCACCCATTGCCTTCTACTCCCGAACTCTGTCCAGCACAGAACGAAACTATAGCCAATTGGACAGAGAGGCTCTGGCTGCGATTGCGGGGGTTAAGAAGTTCCACGAATACCTCTATGGCCGAAAATTCGAACTTGTGACTGACCATAGACCGTTGCTAGGACTGCTAGCAGGCGACAGGCCAACCCCCGCTGCCCTCTCCCCCCGTTTAACTAGATGGGCGATTTTCTTATCGGCCTACTCGTACCAGCTCGTCCATCGGCCTGGGCGGACCCTGGGTCATGCGGATGCCCTTAGGGGTTGCCCCCTTCCCGACCTGCTGGACAACCCAACACCGGAAACCTCCATCCTGTTGTTGGACACGTTAACCTTGGGGCCCATCTCCTCCGGCGAGGTGGCGAAGGCATCAAATAGAGACCCTGTTATCCGGACTGTTATGGGTTGGGTTTTGAAAGGGTGGCCGGACAAGGTGGTCGGGGAGGAGTACCAAGGTTTTGCCAACAAACGAAATGAACTGTTTACGCAAGGGGGGTGCTTACTGTGGGGTGACAGAGTGGTAATTCCAGCAAAACTACGAGATAGAGTTTTAGAATTATTGCACGAAGGGCATCCTGGCATCGTTAGGATGAAGTGCTTAGCCCGCAGCTATGTCTGGTGGCCCAACATGGACCAGGTCATTTCCGAGTGGGTGGGGAAGTGCAGACCCTGCCAGGAGTCTCGCCCCGATCCCCCAGTAGCGCCCATCCGAGAGTGGGAGAAACCAAAAGGCCCATGGGGGAGGATCCACATTGATTTTGCCGGCCCGTTCCATGGCCAAACGTTTTTAATAGTAGTGGATGCTTTTTCAAAATGGCTCGAAATTGTATTAATGCCATCCACAACGGCCGAAGCGGTTATCAAGGCCCTAAGAAAGTTGTTTGCCACCCACGGCCTGCCGGATACCTTGGTATCGGATAATGGGCCTCAATTTACAGCGACCCTTTTCGAAGGCTACTTAGCCGGCCTGGGGATCCGCCATGCCCTATCAGCCCCATTTCACCCGGCTTCCAACGGATTGGCTGAACGATTTGTCAGGACAGCCAAGGAAGCACTGTCCAGATTAGACAATGGGGACTGGCAGGCCAGGATAGATCAATTCCTTGCGGTTCAGCATGCATCACCATGCACAGCAACTGGGAGAAGCCCAGCAGAGCTCCTCATGGGGAGAAAGCTCCGGTGCGTGTTGGACAGGCTTCACCCTAACTATTCGCACGAAAACTTTAAGGGAGAGACCTGTGGCTTAAGGCAGTTTCAGGTCGGGTCCCCGGTGTTCGCTCGCAATTATGCCAGCGGTCCTCTGTGGGTTGCCGGAACCATAGTGGGAATAACAGGCCCAAAATCATACACGGTGGACGTGGGGGTAGATAGACTCTGGAAGCGCCACATAGACCAACTGAGGAAACGGGTGGTTGGCGAGGCAAATATCAACGCAGACATGTCCGAGCCTAACTATGACCACTTCTCCAAAACAGCTAACTCAAGCCCGGGGCCGCGAGAATACTTAGCTGACAAGCCCTGGTTCCAGCGCCGCCCCAGCGAGTCGCCACTCCCAGCCGGGGATAACCACGCCCCGGATAAAATCCAGGAGGTTCCATTGGCGGAGCCGGGAGAGACAAAGAGTCCCTCCGACCAGCTCGACGCCTCACCAAACACTGAACTGCGCAGGTCAACTAGGGCGAGAACTCAGCCCAAGCACCTGCGAGACTTTGTTTGTACATATGTTAATTTTTGAGTGTTAGTGCCTTCTGGGAAGGGAGGGGTGTTATGTATTGATACTTTTAAGCGGGAGTTTCAAACCTGCTTACGTTTCTGATTGGCTGACAGTCTCTCCAGGATTGTATATAAGGAGGGCTGCAGCCTCTGAGTTTTTGCTGAAGTCTCACTGTATATTAAAGAGCTGTTGTCACTTGCTTGCTTGTGCCTCTCGTTATTCCCGAACCACTTCAAAGGTAAAGAAAGCTGAGGGAATCCATGAATTGCTGGCCTTAATTTGTCCCTCAGGCCAAGGAGAAGATCACTTTGTTACTGAGGCAGCTTAGAGCTGTCACAGTTCTTTGGCTGGTGTTGGCCTCCATTTGCATCTAGTTCTGCCCAAGAATGTAGTATTTTGTGATGTAATCAATGTAGTACCTATGCGGATCCAAGCAGTGTGGCCTTTTGCAATTGACTGATGGAAATTTTGTCAACGCAAGGATTTTCTAAGTGTCGGCCAAGGTTTTTTGGTAGGGCACCACAACTGGTTTACGCCATAAGCTTTCAATTTTGATTTTCAGATCCTGAGGTTCTCCCATTCTAAATCTTCTATTCTACTATCTCCTGGTATTGCCACTTTAATTGTACATGTTTTTATTTTATGTAATCAGCCAGTGCACACTCTTTGATATTTGTCGGATCTGAAGTAAAGTTCTACCTCCATTTCTGCAGGGCAGGTATAACTGGTCCATATCACCACAAGGATGCAATGCATAGTGAATAGTCATTAGCTTTATTGTTCTTTGCTCCAAATTCTCCAGTGCAGCTTTTTGCCAGTCAGCAATTCCTGCAATGTTATTGTATCATTATTATTTTATCTACTATTAAATTAGCATAACTGTGTGGGTCACTCTCTCTCAGCCAACCCACTTCACAAAGCTATTGTGAGACAAATAGGAGGCAGGAAGGAGTGCTTGCCTCCTTGATTTAGAAGTAGATGTAGATATATATGCAGATATATAGGAGTTTACAGAAGTAGAGATTTGTGGGATGATTATTATCATCTTTAGGCAGGTCACAGGGTAGGCCATAAAAGAGGGAACAGGCCAAATAAAAGTTACCAGAGAAGGAAATGATAACCAGGCTTTAGTTTTCCAAAAACAAAATCCAACCAGGACGATGTCAGCCTGACTCTCGAAATCTTGTCCCTCCAGCTCAGACAGAGTGCAATCAGCCACCAGGGAGGCCCAAAGAACGACTGCAGAGGGGAGCTGCTGCTCCAGATGGCTCTGAATGAAAGCAAAATGACTTTCAGCTGCTGATGTACCAGGAGTAAAAAAAAAGGTGGGGGGAGGGGTTCATGCTGCAAAGTCAGCCATCGTATAAATAATGTCAGAACCAGGACCAAAACAAATCCGGTTTTGTAATTCCGAGAATCCATTAACTGAGGGACTAGTGGTATCCCTTCAGTGGAGCATTGATTGTTCTCCTGCAGAAAAGGAAAAATGGAGTGAACATTATTAACAAAAGGATGTCAAATCAATGCTTGGATACAACCCAGAAACTGACAAGAGTTCTTGATTCATATCCAGGGCAAGCCAATCCATGTTCCAGAGATCCCAGCCTCTGCCAAGCGGGAGCAGAGAAAGGGAAGCTCAGCAGTTCTAATGTGACAACACTTTTTTTTTTTTTTTTTTTGCTTTAATTTATATGCCGCCCTTCTCCAGAGACTTAGGGCGGCTTACAATGCGTTAAGCAATAGCCTTTATCCTTTTGTATATTATTGCCCCCACAATCTGGGTCCTCATTTTACCTAACTTTGAAAGGATGGAAGGCTGAGTCGAAACTTCCGGTTGGGAATCGTGGCGACAGGGTGTTGTGTGAGCGAGCTCTGCTCCACGACACTCTCTTTTTCGCCGTGTCTTGGGGACCCTGAGGGGCGAGATAGCCCGGAGAGCGTCTCGGACTAGAGAGGGGTTCTGAAGAGTGGGAGATCGACGAGCTAGATATTAATTACTAATAACTACTAATATTACCTTATTTATTAGTCTATAATTCCGTAATCACCCCTTTATTTATATCTTTATCTATAGCTTCCTGTTGCTATTAAATTGATACCTATATTTACATTTATCTTAGATAATATAGAATTAAAATATATAGAATATATTTATATATATAAAATTAAATTATTGATTAGATTTAATGAACTTAATAAGTGTGCAATAGCACGATTGGGTGAATTGAAAATTGATTATTGAAGGGTTTAAGAATTTATTAATACATACTGGTCTGGATTGGATAACTGTTATCTCATTGATAGTTGTTACTGTATAATATCTAGCTTATATTTATATATAATCTTAACTAATAACAACCGAGTGAACTGTTGTGAGTTGAGCTATGAGCTGAGTGGGAAATTGAGTAAACCCACAGTTGGATGAATCAGGTCAATCTTATTATTAGAGTGAGAATAGTGCATGACAATTTGGAAGAACATTGAGGCAATCCTGACAAATCAGAAGATAATTTTAAAAGAAATGACAAGCATTTCATCGGCAGTATTCAAAGCCGGAAAGAAAACATCATCTAATCCTGCACTAACAATGTCCTCTCCAGCCCCACAAAAATCCACTGAAGCGCTAACTAAAGCGGACAAATCAGCAATTTTACCAACCATCCAAGCGATACAGGTGACCCTATCAACAATTCAAGAAACTATGCTTTTGCTACAAGAAAAGATGACTAATAACCATGTAGAATTAAAATGATATCCATTCCATCGATCAGAAAATGAGTGAGATTCAGGAGTCCATTCACAACAATGAGGAAAAGATAAAGAAGGTCGAGACAAGGGTGGAGCAGAATGAAAGGAACCTTGACTCGATGGATCAGAAATTAATGGCCCAGAATAGGGAGTTGGAGGACTCTATTATCCAGCTTGAGATGGACCGGGCAGCCTTTTACCTTCGTTTTCAAAATGTGGTAGAGGACAAGGACGAAGATTTGGGGAATGTTATGGTGGACTTAATAGCTGGAATATTACAACAGGACAAAGACAATATTATAAAAGAGCTGGACAAAATTTACAGAGTCCAAACCAACTATGCCAGGAGGAACAAGCTCCCTCGAGAAGTCCACGTCAGATTCGCCCGGAAGAAAGTGAAAGATTTTTATTTATTTTTTTATTTATTTTAAATTTATATACCGCCCTTCTCCCTGAGGACTCAGGGCGGTGTACAGCCAGAATTAAAAAACATAAAATACAAATATTAAAAAACAATTAAAATATATATAAATTTGGCCCAAAATTAAAAATACAAACCAATTAAAACATTTAAAATTTCTTCTTAAGCCAGCCCGGCTTGCTGGAAAAAGTGGGTTTTAAGGGCACGGCGGAAGGCACTAAGGTCTTGGATTCTCCTTATCTCTGGGGGCAACTGATTCCAGAGGGTAGGTGCCCCCACATAGAAGGCCCTCCCCCTGGGGGTCACCAGCCTACATTGATTGGCTGATGACACCCTGAGGAGGCCCTCTCTGTGGGAGCGCACGGGATGATGGGAGGTCGTCGGTAGCAGCAGGCGGTCTCGAAGATAGCTAGGCCCGATGCCATGGAGCGCTTTAAAGGTGATAACCAGCACTGGGAGCCAGTGCAGCTCGCGCAGGAGCGGTGTTACATGGGAGCGCCATGCTGCTCCCATCACTACCCGCGCTGCTGCATTCTGGACCAGTTGGAGCCTCTGGGTGCTCTTCAAGGGGAGCCCCATGTAGAGAGCGTTGCAGTAGTCAAGGCGAGAGGTGACGAGGGCATGAGTGACTGTGCACAGGGAATCCCAATCAAGAAAGGGCCACAACTGGCGAATCAGGCGAACCTGACAAAAGGTCCCCCTGGTTACAGCTGTCAGATGTTCCTCCAAGGACAGCTGCATATCCAGGAGGACTCCCAGCTTGCGAGCCCTTTCTGTGGAGGCCAAAGACTCGTGCCCAATACTCAGTGATGTAGTCAACTGACTATATCGGGATGCCGGGAGCCACAGCCACTCAGTCTTGGAAGGGTTGAGCTTGAGCCTGTTCCTCCCCATCCAGATCCGCACAGCCTCCAGGCACTGGGACATCACTTCCAGGGCATCATTGGGGTGGCCTGGGGTGGAGATGTACAGCTGGGTGTCATCAGCATACTGGTGGTATCTCACCCCGAAGCCACGGATGATCTCGCCCAGATGTGTTATATAACATAGTAAGAGAAGAATCTGTAAGTTTCAAAGGTAAAGAGGTAATAGTATTGAAACAAGTTCCAAAGAGGGTTCGAGAGATGAGAAGAGACTATAGGTTCCTGGCGATTCAGCTAAACAAGAGAAGTATCCCCCTTCAGATGGATCTTACCCGAGGGGATGCTCATCACCTGGCAAGGGAAAAGAATCAAGATCGATAGCCTTGTCTCCACACAAGAACTTTTGGACCAGCTGAGGGGTGCAGAGGAAGACCAAGATAGTAAGGAGGAATTAGATATAGCCTCCCAGGAAGAAATCAACGTACAGTTAAGTAAATCCAAAGAAGGAACACCAAAGGAAAAGGAGCTAGAGGAGAAGGAAATCAAAGAAACCAAAGGAAAGAGACAAAGACCACAAAGAGCAGTAAGGGCAAATAAGAACTAGGTAGTTAGTCGGACAAATGGAAGGTTGGAAATTGCTGTCTGTCAATGTTAATGGTCTAAACAATGGAGGGAAGCGGAAGCAAATATTCTCAAAAATAGTTAAATCCAATTCGGAAATAATATGTCTCCAAGAAGTCCATATAAGGAGAGAGGAGAGGAAATATTTGGAATTTGGCAAATTTGGCAAAGCCTTTACCTCTCTAGCAGACAAAAAAAAGGGGGGGAGTAGCGTTATATGTAAAGAAAGGAATTATTGCTGAATTTAAATATTCGGATGATAAAGGGAGGATATTGACAATTGAAATCAAGAGGGGCAGTATTCCAATTTTAGTAGTAGTTATTTATGCTCCAAATAGGAATTTAGGAGAATTTTATAGGAAATTATGCCACAAAATAGGTGAATTGGGACATAGAAACATTTGCATTATTGGCGATTTTAATGGGGTAGTAAACCCGGAAATGGATTATAAGAGTGGGATAACGAAAAAGAACAAAAGGGAAAGTCTCCCCAAAACCTTTTTTGACTTAGTCGATGAGCACAATCTAGTAGATCTCTGGCGAATATTACATCCGAAGGATAAGCAATTTACCTACTACTCAAGCCCTCAGAAGTCCTGTTCAAGGATTGACATGGTATGGGTCAGTAGAAGCTTGGGGTTAGAAATCAACCCGGCTGAAACCGCCCCAAATGTGTGGGCTGATCACAACCCATTAGAGATAAAGTGGAAGAGCCCAAACAGGGCTAAACGAAGGAGATGGAGATTAAATACCCATATTCTTAGAGATGTAGGGTTTACTAAAAAACTCCAGAGAGATTTACAGTTGTTTTTTGAGGAGAATGAGAACCAGGAAACGCCCTCAACATGCGTTTGGGATATAATGAAGGCTTATTTGAGGGGATTAGTAATATCATATAATATATATAACAATAAAGAAAAAAGAAAGGCTCAGAAGGATCTGCTAATCCAGCTGGAAGAAGCAGAGAAGGGACTACAACGAGATCCCAGTGATACTGAAAAAAAAGAACAATGGATGACAATAAGACATAAATTAAACTTATTAGAACAGGAAGAATTGTATAAAAACCAGGAATTGGAAGAAATGCTTGCACCGAAACTTCTGGCAATATGCAACGAGGCCCTGAGAGGCTCCAGGATTCCAGAATCGTGGAAGGAGGCGTTCATCACATTGGTAGAAAAAGAAGGTACCAACCCCAAACAAATAAAGAACTACAGGCCAATTTCCTTACTCAACACCGACTATAAAATATTTATGGGAATATTAGCAGGTAGGATGAAGATAATACTAAATAACTGGATCCACCCCGACCAAAACGGGTTCCTTCCTGGAAGACAGATCAGAACTAATATGAGAGTGGTTATGGATGTGTTGGAGTATTATGAAATACACTCCGAGAAACAGTTGGCCTTGGTCTTTCTCGACACCCAGAAGGCGTTCGATAACTTAAATTGGGGATTTATGATCCAGCAGATTAAAATAATGAATTTTGGGGAATGCTTTGAGAATGCGATAAAAACAATTTATGACAAGCAGAGTGCAAATATTGTACTGAATGGAGATATGACCAAAACTTTTTGGATCAGTAAAGGGGTTAGGCAAGGTTGTCCACTCTCTCCACTCTTATTTATATTAGCTCTGGAGATACTGTTAAGGAATATTAGGCAAAACAACGAAATACGCGGACTGGTAATTAGGAATGAAACCTTCAAAATTCAAGCTTTTGCTGACGATGTAGCATTGATTATGGAGGACCCGTTAACGACTGGGCCAAAGGTATTGAAAGAGATAGACGAGTACGGGAAGTTATCTGGATTTAAATTAAATATGACAAAAACTAAAATGTTAACAAAAAATATCCCGAAAAGAGAACAGGAAATATTAATAGAAAAATTGGGCATCCAAATAGTTAAAAGGATAAAGTATTTAGGGATATGGATTACCGGTAGATGCTCGACCTTGAAGGAGGACAATTATACGCCATTACTGACAAAAATCAAGCAAGATTTGGATCGTTGGGGGAAGCTACAAATATCGTTTCTAGGTAGGATAGCCCCCATTAAGCCACCATTCTCTCCAAATTAATATATTTGTTCCAAACCACTCCAATTAGCATTGACAAAAAATTCTTTTCGGATCTAAACATGATAGTAAGGAAATTCATTTGGGGAGGGAAAAAAACGAGAATTGCATTACGTTCTTTGCAGGAAAAAAGAAGTAAAGGTGGATTTGGGCTCCCAGTTTGGGAGATATATCACAGAGCTGCCAATTTAGCATGGCTATGAGAGTGGGCCACATTAAGAAACAATTAATGAAGACACGGAAAGAAATTAGGCGTAAACATTACTTTAAAATCCCAAAATGGATCTCTACAATGGAGGCAGTGATCCACCCAAACACAATAAGCAGAGAGAAAATGTTTATGTACCAAGACATTTTAGATAACAGCAGCAACCTCAAATCTAATGAGACATTGAAAGAGCAAGGGATCCATATAGATTGGTAGCCCTATTTACAGATAAAATCCTGATACAGGAAAGATAAACAGGAAGAGGGAATAGAAGCGGGAACAAATAGCTTTGATAAGATATGGCTGGGCAATGAGAACAAACTATTAGCTAAATTATACTCCTACCTGCTCGAATATGATAGAGAAGGAGAAATACTCAAAGACCAAATGATCGCTTGGGGAAAAAATATTGATTCAAAGATAAATTTAGAAGATTGGGAAGAAATATGGAACAGCAATCTTAAATTGACAAGAGCAATAAGCTATAAGGAGAATCAGTACAAAATGCTGTATAGATGGCATTTAGCATCATCTAGAATTGCAAAGATCTATCCGAATGCAAGCCCCAAATGCTGGAAATGCGGCCACCATCAAGGTACCTTCTACCATATGTGGTGGATGTGTCCGGAAGCGAAGAAATTCTGGAAAAAAATACAAAAATGGGTCCAAGAAATATTAAACGAAGATATTAATTTTCTACCTGAAATCTATCTCCTGGGAGTGCTAAAACGGAAATTTGTTAAGGAAAAGAAATATTTGATTATTCATATTGTCACAGCTGCCAGACTCTCCTATGCCAGTTGCTGAAAAAAGAAAGGATGCCCGACTGAGGAACAGATAGTCAATAAAGTATTGGACTATGCAGAAATGTGCAGATTAATGTATGTTTTAAATGGAAAGGAAGACTCAGAATTCTATATGATCTGGGATCTGTGGTATAGGTGGTTGAAAAATAAATGCAAAAGTTAACTCTCATTAGGACAATGTATAATTTTTAATTAATCTATATATTATTGTTGTATTATGTGTTCAATTTTACAAGGTTTACGTATAATACCTAGATAATTGATTAGATTCCATATATGTAAATATACAAGATGACTACACGTTGCTGAACTGTAGAGTTTGAAATGTAATATATTCTTTACTCAATAAAATTTCATTAAAAAAAAAAGGAAGGCTGAGTCAACCTTGAGCCTGATGAGATTTGAACTTGCAGTAATTGCAAGCAGCAGATGTTAATAACAGTGCTTTAGTCCACTGTACTATCAGGCTCTAAGCAGTCAAAGCAGTTCAAAAAGAAGTTTTCAGAGTAATTGCAGGGGATTGGAACACTATTTATTTATTATTTCCATTTCGAGGCTGCCTGACTCCATACAACTGTCAAGTCCAAAGCACACTTTTGCTGTTGCAACCATCTCAGCTTGCCAACAAACCAGAGAGAACGGAAGGGTGTGATGGAATGTAGACTCCAGACATCAAGACAATGAAGCGTGAGAGCCAAGGACACTTCAGCAGGTGTTTGCCAAAACCAAATATTTTTTCTCATAACAATAGTGACATTCAATGTGACCTGCATTAATAGGGGGAGAATTCTATATTCTCCCTGGAGCTGGATCGAGAGAATCCAGGATGGGGCATTGCTCTGTTCTTCTTCTGCCTGGAGACTGAGCACATGATCTTTATTTACATATGTAGTCCCCCCACTTCCTTGTCTGGTGTTTCCCAAGTTCGGCTCAGTCTTCAGCACACAGAGACGTATTTGAACAAGCGGCTTCACCTTTGATTCCGTGATCAGCAAAGTGTGAGTTTATTGGAAGCAGTTTTTAAGATTTCTACTTGTGAGGATAGCTTCTGCGATCCGGCCCGCTAACTGGTCCGCCAGTTAGTGGCCTTGTGCCTGTTTTCAGCAGCCGAGGTTCCCGCCAGCTGCGATTAGCAGCAGGGCCTTAGTAGGCCGGCTACTATTTGAGCTGGGGCCTGGGCAATCCTGCCGGATGGCGGAGAGGGAATCAATCCCTGCACAGTTCATCTGGGCACACTGGAAAGCGGCAGGAGAGCACAGGAGCACAAATTATAGCTGTGGCAGTTTCAGCCCTTTGAGGGTTGGCTTGCCTTTGTCACAGTGGAAAATGGCATAACACGCACCTTCTACCAGCCAGCAGGCCCAGAAAGGGAACAAGAGGGCTGGCCCTACAACCTCCCTGGGTCAGAGGAATGGGGCCTCCAGCCAGAGGGCTGCAGCAAGGGGGGGGCAACAACTAGGAGTCAGGCAATCACTTCGAGTGGCAAGAGGGGCTCCAAATTGGCCAAAAAAGGCACAGAACGGCGTCAAAAGGCCTTGGAAAAAGAGCTGGCCAAGCTCCAGACGGCTAAACAGAGCCAGGATTGAAGTGACCCCCCCGAGGAGGAGGAGCAGAACTTTCCCGCTCTCAAGGAGATGAATCAGTGGATCCCATTAATGATCCGGATCCTTTGCAGCCTGCCTCTTACAGGGCCTGGTCACCTGATGGGCCAGGAGTCATCCTCTCCAATCTTAGGAGAGGTTTTGGATAGAGCTGAAGCCTTTGCCTTTGCAAACCCGTTTGCCTGCAGCAAGCTTTGCAGAGCCACCCTGCATACCAGTTCAGGGCCTGCAGCTTCCTTTACTTCTACTGCAGTGGGGATCAGCCCACAGGAGGAAACTGGGTCAGCAGTGCCTGATCATTTGCAGCAACCGATTTCTCAGGCTATTATGAGCCGAGGTGGCACAGTGGTTAGAGTGCAGTACTGCAGCTACTTCAGCTGACTGCTAGTTCAGCAGATCAGTGGATCAATTCTCACCAGCTCAAGGTTGACTCAGCCTTCCATCCTTCCGAGATTGGTAAAATGAGGACCCAGATTGTTGGGGCAATATGCTATTTAGTATACTGTCTTTGGTGTAAGCCACCCAAAGTCCTCAGAGAGTGGGTGGCACAGAAATATGAATAATAAAATAATAAAAAAGAAATATAAAAAAAAATTACCCAAGTTATAGCTGTAGGCTTACAGTAAAGGAACCAACCTTCTCAAGGGGTTCCACTCCATCAGCCTCCATTGTTACAGCCTGTACATCAAGAGACTTGGATGGGTCCTCAGAGTCTCTGTTGCAATACTTTGAGGATCAGACTCAATAAATAATTCAGGAACAAAGTATTCAAACAAAGTACCGTATTTTCCGGCGTATAAGACGACTGGGCGTATAAGACGACCCCCAACTTTTCCTGTTAAAATATAGGGTTTGGGCTATACTCGCCATATAAGACTACCCCTCTTCCAACACACACCAAATAAAAATTAAAAAAACATCAACTGCCTCAACACAATGTAAAAGCAGCTGTGCTAGACCCAAAATGGCCCCTGCAACTAGCAGGAACCTCACACAGCCACAAAAAGCCCCAAAAAACAACTTTCACACTTTACACACACACACACACAACACAACACAACTGGCTCACCCACAATGTAAAAGCAGCTGTGCTAGACCCAAAATGGCCCCTGCAACAAGCAGGAACCTCACACAGCCACAAAAAGCGCAAAAAACAACTTTCACACTTTACACACACACAACACAACACAACACAACTGGCTCATCCACAATGTAAAAGCAGCTGTGCTAGACCCAAAATGGCCCCTGCAACAAGCAGGAACCTCACACAGCTACAAAAAGCCCAAAAAAATCAACCTTCACACTTTACACACACAAAATTCCACATACAGCTTTGTGAGATTTTGTGTGTTTGTGTAGTTAGAGTGAAACACTACAGAAACACACCACATCTCAGAAAGCTGCACAAATATTATTTTATTTTTATATGAAAACTAAATTTAAAACTTCCTAAACTTTAAATGGCTAGGTCTAAAAAAGAACAACTAAAAAAACCCCAATTAACTATTTTTTTAAAGCTCCCAAAGGGGAAAAAAACTTACCCAATAGAACAGGGGTCTCCAACCTTGGCAACTTTAAGACTTGTAGACTTCAACTCCCAGAATTCCTCAGCCAGCTTTGTTTTTACTGGCTGAGGAATTCTGGGAGTTGAAGTCCACAACTCCTGCCTGCATGATTGCAGGCAGAAAGTGGCTTGCTGATGGAATGGATTCAGGCAAGCGAAGCAAGACAAGCGTGGCGATTACCAGCTAAGGTAAGCAAGCTGGAGGGGGAAAACTTTTTTCTTTTTACAGGGCTCTGGGCTCTGGCGATCCCAGCTGAGTTGCCTGATTAGCAGGCAAAGCTGGGATCGTCAGAGCTTCGATCGCCAGAGCCATTTAAGGCTCGTTAGAGTCTTTTGGGCTGGTCTGCCTGGTTACAGGAGAACGACACCCGGCCTATAAAACGACCCCCGACTTTTGAGAAGATTTTCATGTGTTAAAAAGTCGTCTTATACGCCGGAAAATATGGTACTATTTATTTACAATAGGCACTCTATATTCTCTGAATGATCACAGATAGAAGCAAGAGGGAGGTGCATACATCCCCTTTTATATCAATAAGGCGGAGTAAAGGATGGGAGTGGTTACGTATGAATATATTAAGGAAGGAAGAATAAATTAACCCCTGATACCCTGTGTATGTACATTTTCCCCATTTGAGAATAAGGCATTTACTTGTGACAAATCCCCCTCTAAATGCCGATTCGATATACAACAATAATTACATTCAGATTCAGAACAATATAAGACTTGTAATTTTGAAGTTAAATATTTATGTTGTTTAGATTGCAAAGGCTTAGTCAATATATCAGCTATTTGTTCTGAAGTTTCGCAATGAATGGCCTTAATGAATCCATCTTGAGATAATTGCCTTACATGTTTGAATTTGATATCTATATGTCTGGACCTTTGACCAATGGCATCAGATCTAGATCTCTCTATAGCAGCTTTATTATCTTCGTGTATAATAAATGGTAATGAAGGATTTTTCCAAACATCTGATAACAAATCATTAAACCATACTAGATTATTTGAGGCTTTAGACAAACAGACATATTCTGCCTCAGTTGTTGATGTGGCTACTAAATCTTGTTTCCCAGTATACCAGTAGACTGGACAATCATTAAGAAAGAATACATAACCTGAGGTGCTTTTTCTGCACTTAGTATCACCTGCCCAATCCGCATCAGCGTAACAAGTGAGAATGGGTTCTTTAACATTATTGGGTTCCAAAAGTAGGCAGAAATCTATGCTATGCTTTAAATATCTTAATATTCGTTTAATAGCTTCCCAATGATATATTAGTGGCTTACTAACATATCTGGATAACAGATTAAGGGGTAAAGCAATATCAGGTCTAGTCCAATTAGATATATACAAAAGGGAACCAATAACCGATCTGTAAAGTGTATTATCTTTAAATTCAGGGGATGATTCATCCATATTTCTTAGAAAATCAGTTTGCATTGGAGTATCACAAGGTTTAGCATCAATTAAATTACATTTATTCAGAAGTTCTATAATTTTATCTTTCTGAGATAATTTAAATCCTTTTTTTGTCTTACTGATTTGAACTCCAAGATATTTATTTACTTTCCCCAGTGATTTCAAAGAAAAATGTTCATTTAGTTTTGTTACAAATATATCTCTTTTTTCTTTATGTTTACCAATATATAAAATATCATCCACATAAATTAATACAAATTCCAATGAATCACCTTCCTTTTTAACAAAGAAACAGTTGTCTGCAGTTGTGGCATTGAAATTCATGGTTTTGAGTACATTGACCAAACATTCATACCAACGTTTGCCGGATTGCTTTAATCCGTATAAACTTTTGTTTAATAACCAAGTTTCATTTTTGTTTGTGTATTGGCTGTGAGGTGCTCTCACATATATCTCTTTATCAAGTTTTGCATGTAAATATGCAGTTTGTATATCATATTGAAAAACATCAAGATTAAGTGCAGATGCAATAACTAAAGCTGTTTTAACACTCTCAGTTCTTACAGTGGGAGAGTATGTGTCTGTGTAATCCTCAGGATACTTTTGAGCGTAACCTTGTGCAACTAGTCTAGCTTTATATAATGTGTTGCCTTCTTCCAAATTTTTAATTTTAAATATCCATCTGGTGCCTATAATTGTTTTGTCTTTAGGTGCAGAAGTTGGTGTGAATACATCTAATTCTCGCATGCTGTCCATTTCTTTGGCCATGGCTAATTCCCACTTTTTTCTTTCTTCAATGGGGAGTTTTAATACTTCCTCGTATGTGTTGGGTATTGATGTTTCGTTGTTCATGCACATTATGTAATCTTTATATTTACTTGGTACTTGATTTCTGTTACATCTAATTGCCTTTTTTGGTATGCTTTCGTTATCGTGTAAGTATCTTGCTTCCTTATTGGTTAATGAATCTGTTCTTATTCTGGTGTGACTATTTGTCCATGTTTTATTCTTGTTTTCATGTATGTTGTGGTTATGTTCTTCTCTCTCTATTTTGTCTTGATGTTTAATGTCTGTTTTTGTAATTGGAAATATTTCATTAAGATGTATCTTAGACCAATTGACCTGTTCATGAAATACAGCTGTTCTAGAAATTATGAATCTGTTATTATCAATAAATCTGTATCCTTTTGTGCCTGTTTCATATCCCATGAATCTAAGTCTTCTGGATACGTTAGCACCTTTACGTCTTAATTGTTTTGGTATGTGTACATCCGCTGTAACTCCAAATATGTGCATGTGTGATATATTAGGTTTTCTATTATACATTAGTTCATATGGTGTTTTATTTATGATGCTGGACCAAGTTCTGTTTTGAGTGTAATTTGAATATAATAAGGCTTCTGACCAGAATTGTTTTCCTAAGCCAGCATCTTCTAATGTACATCTAATCATGGTTTGTAGTGTCGAGTTTTTTCGTTCTACCACTCCATTTTGGAATGCAGAGAAAGGGCTAGATGTGAAGTGTAGCATTCCTTTATCCTTTAGCCATTGAGAGAATTCTTTTGACATGAATTCAGATCCCCTATCTGTCATGATTTGTTTTATTCTAATATTGTGTTGTGTTTCTACACGTTTATAAAACTCTTTAAATTTTTGAAAAGTTTCATCTTTGTGTTTCAAAGTATAGACAAACCCGTAACGACTATAGTCATCTACAATAGTTAGGAAATATCGTTTTTTATATGTGATTGATGGGGTTAATGGACCAACTAGATCCATATGTACCAGATAAAAAATGTGGTCAGATGACCTTGTTGCCCTTTTTGGTTTGGGATTAGTTCTGAGTTTTGAGGACTTACATACTGAACATTCCAAATAATTTTTACAATTTTTTATTTTAACACCTTCAGCATGTTCAATCATTTTTTGTATTACAGGAAAACTAGCATGCCCTAATTTTCTATGTAATATATGTGCACATTCATCATGAATTGGTTTCCCAATGGTGGGTTTCTTGTTATTGAGTGTATCACTAGTGGATGTGTTTTCGTGATCATGGTTTGTTTCATGTTCCTCATTATCACTATTACTGTTGTCTTCATTCTCTATGCTAGTGTTATCTTCTGTGTTTGAATCAATATTATGTAGCCATTTTTCTTCTGTGATTAAATAAGGTAGGCCCCCTTTGATAACCACACTACCCAAATTTGTTTTGTTTCTCTCTAGGATTGCCTTTCCTTTTGAGAATACTATATTTATGTCAGAATCTCTGCTTAGTTTTATTGCACTAAGTATGTTGTGAGGTATTTCTGGTATTAATAATACCCCCTCTATTTTTCCTAGACCAGGTAAATTCACACTTCCTCTTCCAATAACTTGGACATTTTCTTGATTGGCTACCTTTATTACAAATTTATCTTCTATAAATGAAGATAGTATTTTCTTGTCATGTGTTGTGTGATTAGTTGCTCCAGAATCAATGAGCCAAGCATTATCACTTGACTTTTGTATGTTAGTTATGTTATGTTTATCTAATCCATTTAATGATCCAGATTTTCTATCTCTTGAATTATCTCTGCCCCTCTACGCTCTCTAAAGTTTGGTGAGTTTCTATATCTATATCTATCAATAGATATATCTGCTTCTATAGTCATGTTTTTGTCTTTCTCCAAGAAATTTAGGACAATCTCTTCTACAGTGTTCTTTGGATCCACAATTATAACATTCAATTGATTCTCGATGTTTCTCTTGAAATACTACTCTCTTAGTCTGTCTATGTTCTGTGTATGTACTATAGCGGCTTCTTCTCAGATTATCTTCAACTACTAGCTTATTTGATAAGTTTTCTATAGATAGGTATCCCAAATTAATTGTGTCTAAATGTGATTTGTAGTTATCCCATGATGAGTCTAATGAATTAAGGATAACACTTTTCATTGTTTGATCTGATATTATTTCTCCCCTTAAATGTAGCTCTGCTCTGATTTTGTTCAGTGATATTAAGTGTTCACTTGTGGTGGTCCCAGATTTTATCCTGGCTGAGAAGAAATCTTTAGACATTCTTGTTGTGGTTGCTACGCTTTCACTATGAAACAGTTTAAACATGCAATGAATTATTTCTGAGACAGTGAGATTATGCTTAATACTATGATACATAGCAGGAGATATACTAGATATTAATAAGTAGAATGCTCTGTTGTGCAGGCAGTCCAACTTTAAAGTCCAAGGTTTTTTGGGAGGGTTAGTTATGAAAAATAATAAATTCTCTCTTAGAAAAACAACCTGAAGTTGTTGACACCATTCTTGTAAATTAATACCATCTATTCTCAGCTTTGGGAAATCATTAGGCAAGTTCCCAATATTGTTTGTTCCATTACCTACAACTGAAGGTTGTCCATGATCTTGTAGATGTTGGTAGTTGCAGAATGGCGTGGGTATGCTCGCAATGAGTCTGAATGGTTCTCTTTGTTCTTCATGTCTTCCGTAGTTGTCTGTGTGTGTTTGCGCATGCGCGTTGCTCATTTCACTTCTGAAGCTGTCGGGAGAGGTTCTCGTCGCTGTAGCTCCCTTGTAGTGCTCTTCCTCCGACGACTCGGTCTCCGGTTCGACCTTGGGTGTCCAGGAGATGGCCGGCGCTCGCTTCCTTTCGCTGAAGCTGTCCTGGTTGAAGTCTCTGGCTCCCGGAAGCATCTGCGGCGTGGGGGAGTATTTGCAAGGTCCTCTGGGTTCAGGCGCTGGTGTTTTCGCTGTCCGGATGGAAGCGGGTGAATTCAGAGACGTTTGCTTGCTTGCTTGTCTTTTCTTTATTTTTTGATCAGCAGCTTCTGTTGATTTTTTTGTAATTTTTAAATTTGGACCAAATGTCGCGAACAGTGTTCTCATGGTTGATTTTATTTTTAGTTCGGTAGAGGTTTCTTCGATGTCTGTATCAGATTCTTCTGAAGAATAGAGTTTTTCTTTTTTACTTTTCATACTGTGTATGGCTTTTTGTGCCAGAGATTTTGAACCCTGTTTTCTGATTGGCTCTGCTTCGCTCATCTTAGTGGTCGGTTGAAACCAAGATGGCTGCCATTCAAAATTTTGTGCGGGACCGTTAGTCTTTCTTTTTGTTACATTTTCATCTATAGGTAATTCGCTCACCATTTTTAGGTCTTTAGATTCAGCTGTTACGATGTGGTTTTCTCTCGCTGCTCCGCTGTCTTTTATGATGTCTCGGAGGTTCGCGATGAGGTTACAGTCATCTTTTTGGCTTTTTAGTAGTCTCAGTATCTCCGATCTGAGATCGTTGCCCTCTATCTCGTTCTCTTCTTGGTCATCAGTTTCATCGATTACCTCTTCGTTGTCTGTAATGCAGTCTTCAGATTCTTCAGTTATTATAGCCGTTGTTTCATCGATCATTTCTTGATCCGTTTCCATTTCTTTATCGTGTGCCCTGGTGTTGGGTCTTTCTCTTCTGTTTTTGAAGTTTCCTTTCTTAGGCATGTCTATTTTTATTGAGTCAGTTTAACCATCCTCTGCTACCAGTTTGTTGCAATACTTTGAGGATCAGACTCAATAAATAATTCAGGAACAACGTATTCAAACAAAGTACTATTTATTTACAATAGGCATTCTATATTCTCTGAATGATCACAGATAGAAGCAAGAGGGAGGTGCATACATCCCCTTTTATATCAATAAGGCAGAGTAAAGGATGGGAGTGGTTACATATGAATATATTAAGGAAGGAAGAATAAATTAACCCCTGATACCCTGTGTATGTACATTTTCCCCATTTGAGAATAAGGCATTTACTTGGGGCAGTCTCTCATCTGTGGCCCATTCTATCAGAAGTGGTGACTCCTTGGCTGAGGAGGAAGACTTTATGGCCTTTTCTGAGGATGCGGGGGATGGATACAGAACCCTCCCCTTTTACAGGCCTTTTCAAACTGGATCTATTTAAACCATTGCTTTGTAAGGCCAAGTCCATTACAAATTTGGAATCTGAGGCTGTTACAGACCCTGTCCCAGTCCAGGGGGTTCTGGTCATCTGCTCTTTACAGAGCCAGCAGTTGAGGCTGAGGTAGTACCATCACCCAAATTATTTTTAGACGTGGTCCAATGTCAATGGAGCAACCCTGGTGCAGGGCATCCCCCGTCCAGAACAGAAAAGAAGCTCTATAAGGTGGCTCCAGATCTGGCTGAAATTTTACAGGTACCCAGGGTGGATAAGCCGGTGGCAGCATTGACATTGGTTGCTCTTCTTCCAACTGATGCAATAGATTGCTTGAGACCTGATGACAAGAAAGCTGAATTGTTGTTATGTAAGGCCCATCAGGGCCTGGATGGTAAAGGCTGCCACTTTGGCTTCATTCTTTTTTTTTTTTTTTTATTGCAAAAGTTTTACAATTACATTTTCACCCCTTTTTCCCCCCCCTCGACCCGCCCCAAACTTCCCAACCTCCCTAACCCACCCTAACCCACCCCTCCCCCCAGACTTCCTCACAATATAATCATGTCAAATAAAAGGAAAAACCCTCCTTTGTATATAAAACTTGAACCCCGCCCTCCCCTTACGAATTTTCATCTTCATTACATTAACCTATTTCTATCTTAATATAGCAGTTTCAACTAAATTTTCATCCTGATTACCTTAAAAATATTTCTATCTTAATATAACATTTTCAAATAAATTTTCATCCTCAACCTTAAAATATTTCTATCTTAATATAACATTTTCAAATAAAAGCTATTTGGTACTTCCTAGTTTGATATTTGTTCTGAACATAATCTATCCACTTCTTCCATTCCCATTCATAAGTCTCTTGAGAACAGTCTTTTAAATATGCTGAAATCTTCGCCATCTCCGCAAAACTGGCCATCTTCAAAATCCATTCCTCAATCGAAGGCAGCGCTTCATTTTTCCAGTATTTACCTATCAACAATCTTGCTGCAGTTATCATGTACAATATCATTTTTGTTTCCCCCAATGTAAAACCCTTAACTATACCCAATAAAAACAGTTGTGGAGAAAATTGAATCTTTCTCTTCAAAACATTCTGCATGACCCACCAAATTTTTATCCAAAAAGCCTTAACTTTCTTACAGGTCCACCAAACATGATAATATGTAGCGTCTAAGCAGTCACATCTCCAACATTTAGGCTGGGCACTAGGGTACATACACGACAATTTTTTTGGATCTAAATGCCATCTATAAAACATTTTGTAGAAATTTTCCCGCAGATTCTGCGACT
The DNA here is from genome assembly GCA_022577455.1 of Arizona elegans. Taxonomy (NCBI): domain Eukaryota; kingdom Metazoa; phylum Chordata; class Lepidosauria; order Squamata; family Colubridae; genus Arizona; species Arizona elegans. The sequence continues at coordinate 3,272,510 of JAKOOJ010000026.1, forward strand.
GTGTAAATTTAACATTCTGAACCCAAATTTTTTCCCATGTTTCCAACATCACTGGTTCCTCAAAATTTTGTGCCCACTTAACCATACAGTCTTTAACTAGTTCAGTTTCTGAATCCCTTTCTAACAAAACATTATAAAGTCTTTTAATATGCATTGGGCCTTTCTCTTTTATATGTCTAACTAATTCTTCCTCATACATCATAATACCAGTTTTTTGGTCCTCTTTCCATCTCAATTGCAATTGATTATATTGTAACCAAGTTAAATTAATCCCTTCAGCCAACAATGTCTGTAATGTCTTCAGCTGCCATCTGCCCGCATCTGCAAAAAGAACCTCTTTATATAAAAACCCCCCGAGTGACATTATATTTGTATTCCACAAGATATGACCAAGATCCAGCCATAGCGGTATTTTGTAATTCCAGTTGTTTCGGTGCTTCTTCCAAACTCTCAGCAAAGAATCTCTAAGTATATGGCTTTTAAATACTTTATCCACTTTGCTGTCATAAAATAAGTAAGCGTGCCATCCAAATTCCAAATCAAAACTTTCTGCATTCAATATTCCAGTCTTTTTTCCTCCAAACCAATCACTTACTAAAGTCAAAGCTGTTGCATCATAATATAATTGTAGGTTTGGAAGTTTGAGACCTCCCCTTTCTGGGATGTCTTGCATAATTTTCATTTTTACTCTTGGTTTTTTCTCGTTCCAAACAAATTTGTTGATACCAGTTTGCCATGCTTTTAGTTGTTTATCATTTTTGAGCACCGGAATCATTTGAAACAAAAAAAGAAATCTTGGCAAAATGTTCATCTTAACTGCTGCTATTCTTCCAAGTAAAGACAGCTGCAGTTTTTTCCAAATCTCCATATCTTTTTGCACCTCTCGCCACAACGCCTCATAGTTATTTTGAAACAATTTCATATTTGATTCTGCAACCTGAACTCCTAGATATTTTACCTTTGGTACAATCTCAAAACCTGCCCTTCTTTCTAACTCCAGTTTACGATCTTGTGTCATATTTTTAACTACCATCTTAGTTTTTCTCTGATTCAATCTGAAACCTGAAACTTTACCAAAGTCTTGTATAATGTCCTTCATCTGGATTATCGATTCCATTGGCTGTGTTAGGGTAACAACCAGATCGTCTGCAAATGCCTTTATTCTGTAATCCTCTTGCCTTATCATTATACCTTTCAATGTGTTAGAATCCCTTATTGTATTTAACAAGACTTCTAGTGTTAAAATGAACAACAATGGGGACAATGGACATCCCTGTCTTGTACCTTTTTCAATTTTAAACTCTGTTGTCAGACTTCCATTGATAATGATCTGTGCCTTTTGCTCTTGATAAATTGCTGAGACCGCCTGTATATATTGGTCCCCAAAGTCCATCTTTTTTAATGTCTTTAGTAGAAAATTCCAATCCACTCTATCAAAGGCCTTCTCTGCATCCAGAAAGACCAGCACTGCAGGGATCTGTTTATTCTTCTCAAGATATTCCAATAAATCTATTACTTGCCTTACATTGTCCTTCATGTGCCTACCCTCAATAAATCCCGCTTGGTCATCATGAATCACCTTTTGAATTACTGGCATCAGTCTGTTGGCTAATACTTTTGCATAAATTTTATAATCCGTATTCAAAAGAGATATTGGTCTGTAATTCTCCGGTTTTTTGGGACCTGCTTGCTCTTTTGGTATCAAAGAAATATAAGCTGTAGTCCACGATGGAGGTACTTTTCCCCCTTGTTGTATGTTGCAAAATAAGTCTCTAAGTTGTTCCACCATTTCTGCCTGTAAAGTTTTATAATACACTGCTGTCAGACCATCCGTTCCAGGAGCTTTGGCTGTTTTTAATTGTTTTATTGCTGCTATTATCTCTTCCTCTGTTATGGGATAATCCATTCTTTCCTTTTGTTGTTCAGTGATTTTTGTAACTCTTTTATTATCCAAATATTTTTCTATAAGTCCATTCTGCACCTCCTCTCTGGCATATAGTTTAGTGTAATATTGAAGAAAGGCTTCTTTTATTAAATTCTGTTGAAAAACTTCTTTCCCCCCAATATCAACACTATCAATAGTCCGTATGCTTTGTTTCTTCCTTAATGTGTAAGCCAACCACCTGCCTGGTTTGTTAGCATTGCAGAATGTATTATGCTTCGCATATTGTAAGTTTGTTGCAACTTGTTCCGCTATAAGCATTTGGAATTGGTCTTTCAGAAGTTTTATAACACTAAGTATTCTTTCATCTGTTGGGTTTTTAATAAGTAACTGTTCTTTATCCTTTATTTCTGCTTCCAATTCAAGTCTTTTCTTTTGTCGAATCCGCTTATGTTTAGAGTTCATATATATAAGCACCCCTCTCATATAAGCTTTGCTTGCATCCCACACAATTTCCATTGGGGTGCCTTTATTCAAGTTCATTTCAAAAAACTCTTTCAGATACTTTTTAAGTTCTATTATATTTTTCTCATATCTAAACAAGTTTTCATTTAATCTCCAAGAGCGTCTCTCATTCTTACATGTCTCAATTTCTATCCAGACTGGACTGTGATCAGTCAAAGTTCTTGGCAGAATCTTTGTTCTTTTTGTCCTAACAAGTAAGTCATCAGACAACAAAATAAAATCAATCCTGGAGAAGGATCTATGTCTGTCAGAAAAGAAAGTATAGTCCAGTTCTTTTGGGTTATGTACTCTCCAAATATCTTTTAATTCCAGGTCTTCTTTCATATCAAAAAAAGTCTGTGGTAATCTAATTCTTGCTTTTGCCAAAGTCTTTTTATCTAATTTAGAATCAATTACTCCATTCCAGTCTCCCATAATTAAAATAGATCTATAATCCCATTGAAGTATTTTAGTATGCAGCATTTTATAAAAATAGTCCTGTTGTTGATTAGGAGCATAAATTCCTATCAGAAGAATTTGACTATTGGCAGAAAGTAATTCAATTGCTACAAACCTACCATCTTGATCAGCTTCTATAAGTTTGGCTGTTAATTTTTTGTTTACATAAATAACCACACCATTCTTTTTTTGATTAGTTGAGGATATAAAATGTGTTCCTAATTTGGAATTTTTCAAATAGTTTTGATCTTGAACTGTAATATGCGTTTCTTGTAAACAAATTATATCATTATTATGTTGTTTTAAATATGCAAATATTTTCTTCCTTTTTTGTGTTGCATTCAACCCATTCACATTCCAAGATAAACATTTAATCATCCTTATTCTCCTTCTGGAGCGAAGCGCAGAACCTTAGGATGTCATCTGAGATCCTCTGTCCTGCTTTTCCCACAGCCCCAGCCTTGTCTTGACTCTCCTGCTGTAACTTTTCTTTAAGTTCCTTGGCTTTTGCTCGAGTTATACGCTGATCCTTAACTTCAGCCGCCCAAGCCAGCTCCGAGATTGGAGAAGGTTCCAGCAAAGGCTCATCCAAAAAGCCTCCTTCAGCACCCTTCAGCTCTGCTAATTCCTGCTTAGATTGTTGTTCTTTAATCTCCAAAACTGTAGATGTGCGTGGGGATGGAGTTCTTTCTTTAAAGATGTCATTGTAAAATTGCTCCGCCTTCTCCACAGTATTCAGACGGTGTTTCTCTCCCTTGTATCTCAAAATTATGCCAGTTGGGGCGTCCCAACGAAATGGGATTTGATTATTCTGCAGTTCTTTAACAAGAAAACCATACTCTTTTCTAGATTTCAACATCTTAGGTGGGAGCTCCTTGTAAACTGTAATCTTGGATCCACTCACTTGCACAGAAGTGAGAAAAGATTTTTGCAAAATGTCATTTCTTATTGCTCTATCTGTAAAATATATGACCACATCTCTAGGCAATTGTCTTTGTCTGGCCACCCACGAGTTGACTCTATAGATTTTATCTATTTTGCAAAAAACCATCTCAGGTTCAACTTTTAAAATCACAGCTAGGGCTTCAGCACAGATCTGTCTCAAATCTTGTCTCTCCTCCTCTCTAATTCACTTTGGCTTCATTCTTCAATCATGCTTCCCTGCTCTTGCTTTGCCAGATGCAAGAACGCATTCCATTGAATGCGTCAGGGTGCAGTTTTCAGCAGATGCGACATTAAATGCAGCTAAATTCGCTTCAAGGTCTATAGCATCTTCAATTATTATCCTGTTTTGGCTTAGGCGCTAGCAGGCTGATAATAAAAACAAATGGAAATTAGCTTCAGACCCCTTTACGGGCAACAAATTATTTAGAGAAGTTCTGGAACCTATCCTGGTTGAGATCAGAGACAAGGGCAAGGCCATGTCTTCCCTTTATAGAAGGGGGGACCGCCGGCCCTCTCCATATTATAGGAGGCAGCCATTTCGAGCCCCAGAACCGGCTCTCGATTATCAATAATTTCAATGGCTGTACCTTAGCCAGCAAGATAGGCAACCTGACAGGTCAGACTTCAGGAGTTGCCAACTGTCTCAGGGTAAACGGCCCTGTCGCGGAGCAGGAAGTCGTCTTTACCATGCAGAGTGGCACCTGCATCTCTCACTGTTTCAACAGCTGACAGAGAGATATGGGACCCCGGTCCCAGATCTTTTCGCATCTCCAGAGAACTCCCAGTTACCACGGTTTTTCAGCAGGTACCAGGCGCAAGGCGTGGAGGGGATAGATGCCCTTCGCATCCCGTGGCCACCGGGCCTTCTGTACGCCTTTCCACCTCTTCCTCTAATTCCGGCAGTCATCAGGAAGATAATAGAGGAAAAGGCAGAGGTGATATTGATAGCACCTCATTGGCCCAGGAGGCCATGGTTTGCAGACTTGGTGACCCTGTCCGTGGCTCGGCCCTGGACTCGACCCATCCTGGATTCTCTCAATCCAGCTCCAGGGAGAATGGATGTTGGTCCTATTTGAGCACCTTTTCTACTGGAGGCTGGGAGAGAGAATCCATCTCCGCCCTTCGTAACATCTGGTCCACAGTCTGGGAGGGGCTAATATTTTTTCAGGTCACATGTTCTTCATTGCTACACCTTCACTGAACTGGAGAAGCGCCAGACGAGGAAGGAGGGACTACATATACAAATAAAGATCACGTGCTCAGTCTCCAGGCAGAAGAAGAACAGAGCAACGCCCCATCCTGGATTCTCTCTCCAGTAGAAAAGGTGTTCAGGTAGGACCAAAACCCATTTTAATTATGTGGGTTTGCATGGGAATTATCTAGTGGGGATTCCCTAAAAAGATCTTTGCAACCCAGAGCCCCATCATCTGAATATGCCTCTCCTTTCCCACTAGCTCTATAAGTGATCATCTGGCACAATTAAAATTGTTCATTGCTTATTTGGACAAGTTTAGAAGTGGATAAGAAATGGAAAATATATTTTGCCCAACAAAGCAATCCAGTCGGAATGGTGAAAAGGACCATTTTGAGTAAAATTTGAAAATTTTCAAGCATTTTATACTAGAGAACAATGAGAACTTGAAATAATCTACTTGCCCTTGTATTTTTCATTTTACGTCTCCAAAATTAGTTGATACTGTAATTTTCAGGCTACCAGCCACTTATCTACAGTATAAATTGGCTAAGGAAATTATTTTTTGTAATATTTAAGATGCTGTGGTTATAAGCAGAACAATCAGTTTGGCATGGAACCTGAATAAAAAGCAGAATGCACAAAATAAAAACAGAAATACCATTACATAAACTTTACTATGGCAAATAGAAAGACAACCCCACCTTCCGAGCTTATCTACCAGGCAGGCATCTTTTTCTTAAATCGAAAATGATTGTTCTAAATCTTTGAACATATCTCGACTGATTCTTCTATACTCAACCTTCCTTCAATGAACTTAAGCAGGGGTGAAATCCAGCAGGTTCTGGAGAACCGATAATGGAAATTTTGAGTAGTTCGGAGAACCGGCAAATACCACCTCTGGTTGGTCCCAGAGTGGGGTGGGAATGGAGATTTTGCAGTATCCTTCTCCTGCCACGCCCACCAAGCCACATCCACAGAACCGATAGTAGAAAAATTTGTATTTCACCACTGAATTTAAGCCAATGGCAATAAAGATGGAGCTGTGCCTGGTTTTTAATTGGCTAACACATTCTCCGGGTCTCCATGGATGGTTGTTTTTAAAAAAGTGCAATCCAATTGTACAAATGATATGTGGGAGTTACTTTGGGAGACAGGGTACAAGATGCAGCCAAGGAAGAGAACTGTCAGACAAAAGGCAGCTGAGCCCACAGCTGGATAGTGGCAGGCTGACCGACTCAGAAGGGACCTTTAAGCTGTAAAAAAAAAAAAAAAAGCGGGGGTGGGGGGAAGAGATGTACTGGTACTTTTAGATTTGCAAGATTATGCTAATGTAGCTTTACAATAAAGTAGCATTAGTTCATCTGATTATGTTTCTAATTGGATCTATCTTGTAAGGCTGACAGTTGTGGAACATTGGACCTAAACAACATGGAATGGCATATACTGCTTGTAAGGACCTCAGCTAGCCCCTCAGGAAAGCATGACTCTTGAAACAAGTAGTTATCAAAAGGAACTTTTACTGAAAGTGATTGCAGAGAAATCAGGCAGAATCTGAAGTTCCCGCACAAAGTGTTAAGCTATTCTTCCCCATTCAAAATCCCAACCCCCTTCACTTAGTCCACGGATCATCAATACAGTGCCACAAAGGTGTTTTGAGAACCCTGAGGCATTAACTTGATAGCAGTTCATCCCCAGGACGCAGCGACCTTAGTGGCAGGCTAGAACTGCCTGGGAGGAAGTCCTTTTTGTCTCTCTGAATCCCAGTTACAGCAAAAGCGAAAGCATGCAGAGAATGCAAACCCGATAGACTCCTCCCTCTCTGTTGTGGCCCCGCCCTTTGAGCCTGTCCCATCGGAGGAAGAAAGCTCCGAGCATGAGGAAAAGGAGTCAGCCAGGCCTCCCTCTCCAGGCCCCTCCCCTCTGACATTGTCTCAGGTGCCGGCCGAGGGAGAGGAGATCAGCAGGGAGACAGCTGGTTCGTCTCAGAGTGATGAGGAAACATCATTCCTGGACGCACGCCTCCGAAGGCGTGATAAACGATTGCAGCAGCTTAGGAGGCGTGCTAGGGATTAGAACTGAGTCACTGGACCACACCCCAGAGACTATATAATAGAGGGTAGTGGTCAGGGATCCTTGTGACGAACAAAAGCAAACCTTGGATAGTCACTAAAGCCTCGTCCGGAACTGCTGAGTGAAAGATTTATAGTGTCGGACATTTGGACTCTTGAGTATTTATCTTTCTGTTTTACTGAGAAAATAAAGTAACTTGGCAGACGGTGTGTCTATCGCTGCCAAGTGGGAGATAAGACCTGGGTGCGTTCCAAAGTGTTTCCTTAACCCTCGGCTGGCTGTGTTTGTGTGTGTGTGGGGACGGGGACAGATCATCTTGTTCGTCACCCCCATACTCCATTGTTAACCCACGATGGACCAACAGCTGCAGCAGCAGATACAGCAGATGCTGAAGGCCAATCAGCTTCTGCAACAGCAAGTAGCACAGCTAACTGCCCAACTTGCTTTGGGAAATGCTCCTGCAGCTCCCCCTCCTCCCCCTCCCCGTTCGAGATGCCCAGTGAACGTGCCAGATAGGTTTTCTGGGCAGCAGGAGATGTTTCCGGCCTTCTTGGGACAATGCCAACTGTTTATGGCGATGAGGCCGGAGGATTTTCTGGATGACCGGGCTCGGGTGGCATTTGTTATCAGCTCCCTCTCTGGCACTGCCGCCCGATGGGCCACGCCCCTGTTGTTGCAAGATAGCCCCTTGCTCCTGGACTTTCAGGGCTTTTTACAACACCTGCGCACCATGTTTGAGGACCCCCTCCGGGTGCAGATGGCAGCGAGGCGCATCAAGGACCTCCGCCAAGGCAAGCGCCCCCTGCAGGACTATATTGCAGAGTTCCGACTGCTAGGCCAGGATTCGGCTTGGAATGAGGTGGCGCTGATGGACGCCTTCCAGGACGGCCTTTCCGATGAGATGCAGGACGAGCTGGTTCATGTGGAGGCGCCACCGACCCTCGACGCGCTGGTGACCCAATGCCTGCGCATTGACGCCCACCTGCAATGGCGACGGCCCCGTCGGGCTCTTCCAGAACCACCGACAGCGTCGGCACCCCCGCGTTTCGCACCGACAGTGCTTCGGACCGCACAGCGTTTTGTGGCGACGGCCGAGGAGCCCATGGAACTCGGAGCAGCCAGACCTCAACTGACGGCCCAGGAGCGGATACGGAGACGTCAAGGGGGGTTGTGCCTCTATTGCGGTGAGGCGGGACATTTTGCCGCCTCGTGTCCCCAGAAGCGGAGTGGACCGCGCAAGCCTGTTCCGGAGTCTCGGTGTGACCAGCCAGGAAACGGGCCAGGCCTGGCCTAGGGGAAACTCTGGGTCAGGCACGTGACCATGCCCCGACGGAGTCGGCGGCTGTGGACTGTGAGCCCCCTTGGCACCTGATTTTGAACACCCGGGTGTTGTTGGCTAACTGGTCGGAGGGGCTCCAGGCGCACGCGCTGGTGGACTCGGGGGCCACCACAAACTTTATGGACCAGGCCTTTTGTGGCCCATTACACAGTCCCCTTGGTTCCAGTGGACCCTCCGTTGAGGGTCGAAACTATAGATGGGCGGGAACTCGTGGCGGGGCCCATCAAAACCGCTACCCAGCCCTTGTGCCTCGCCATTGGGAACCACGAGGAGGCGATCCAGTTTTACGTAACGGCGGATCTGCACTTTCCCTTGGTCCTGGGGATGGCCTGGCTTCGGGCGCACGACCCTCAGGTGGCGTGGTCGAGAAACGCCATCTCGTTCCCGAGCCTGCAGTGTGTCGACCACCTTCGCCACACCTGCGCCGGCCAGGACGTCTCTGCCCCAAACGTCTCCTTGCCTCCGGAGCTGACACCCTTTGCCGACGTGTTCAGCGAGAAGGAGGCGGACCGCTTGCCCCCGCACCGACCCTACAACTGTGCGGTGGACCTAATGCCCAACGCGCCCCTGCCCTCGGGACGCCTGTACTCCATGTCGGAGCCCGAGCTGGCCGCCTTACGGGACTTTCTGGAAAAGAACCTGGCCCGTGGGTTCATCCGGCCTTCGACCTCCCCGCTCTCGGCCCCGGTCCTCTTCGTTAAAAAGAAGACGGGGGACTTGCACCTGTGTTGCGACTACCGGTGCTTGAATGCCATCACAGTGCGAAATCGCTACCCCCTGCCGCTGATCCCGGAGCTGATGGAGAGGTTGCGGGAGGCCTCGATCTTCACTAAGCTCGATCTCTGAGGGGCCTACAACCTGGTGCACGTGAGACAGGGGGACGAGTGGAAGACGGCATTCGGCACTCGGTACAGACACTTCGAGTATACCGTCATGCCGTTCGGGTTGACCAACACCCCCGGGGTCTTCCAGCACTTGATGAACGATGTGTTCCGGGACATGCTGGATCGGTTCGTGGTGATCTACTTGGATGACATTTTGATCTATTCCCGGACCCCGGAAAGTCACCTCCAGCATGTCCGCCAGGTCCTGCAGCGCCTGCGGGAGCACCAGCTCTATGCGAAGTTGGAGAAATGCTACTTCTTCCAGACTTCCATAGAGTTCCTCGGGCACATCATCACCCCCGAGGGCATCGCGATGGACCCGCGCAAGGTGGAGGCCTTGCGCAGTTGGGAACCCCCACGTCGGGTGAAGGACCTCCAGCGTCTGTTGGGATTCGCCAACTACTATCGGACCTTCATCCCGGGCTTCGCCACCCTGACCTTGCCGTTGACCCAGCTCCTTCGGAAGAAGGTCCCGTTCCAGTGGGGGCCCCCGCAGCAGCAGGCCTTCGAGGTCCTCAAGCAGGCCTTCCTCACGGAGCCAGTCCTGAGGCACCCCAATCCACACCGTCCGTTCGTGGTGGAGACGGACGCGTCCAACGTGGCGATTGGGGCGGTGCTGCTACAGGCTCCGGTGGATGGCGGCACTCTTTTTCCCTGCGCATACCACTCCCAGAAACTCAACCCTTCCGAGCGCAACTACATCATCTGGGAAAAGGAGTTGCTGGCCATTAAGGCCGCGTTCGAGGCTTGGCGACATCACCTCGAGGGGGCCCGACACCAGGTGGAGGTGTGGACGGACCATCGGAACCTGGAGCACCTCACCACGGCCAGGAAGTTGAACCAGCGGCAGATCCGGTGGTTGTTGTTTTTCGCCCGGTTCAACTTCCACATCACATACATTCTGAGCAACCTCAACCAGAAGGCGGACGCGCTATCCCGTAAGCCGGAATACTTTTGCCCCAAGGACTCCCTTCCCCCCCGGACGGTGCTGCCAGCGGACTCCTTGGCCGCGGTCCAGGAACCGGTGGACCTGCGGGCTCAGGTGCTGGAAGCGCAGCGACAGGACGACTGGTCGCAGCAGCGGAGAGCGGATGTCGGCCCCGCGTCCCCATGGACCGTGGAGGAGGGCTTGCTCAGACACCGGGGTCGGCTGTACGTGCCCACGAGTCCGCTCCGAGCCCTCATCATGAACCAGTGCCATGACACCCCCGCGGCGGGGCACTTCGGCTTCTTTAAGACTTTGAACTTGGTGACGCGGACTTTTTGGTGGCCTCGGGTACGGCACGACGTGCACACCTACGTGACGTCCTGTGTGACGTGCCGACAGGCCAAAGCCGCATCCGCCCCCCCTCCTGGACTCCTCCAGCCGCTGCCAACACCGGAGAGACCATGGGGAGCCATCTCCATGGACTTCCTGACAGACCTGCCCCTGTCCGCTACGTACACGACCGTCCTCGTGGTGGTGGATGCGCTCATGAAGATGGCACATTTCATCCCGTGCTGCGGCCTGCCCTCGGCCCGCACCACGGCTCGCCTGTTCCTGCAGCATATCTTCCGCCTCCACGGCCTGCCGGACCGGGTGGTTTCGGATCGCGGGGCCCAGTTCACGGCCCGCTTCTGGAAAAGCCTGATGGCCGCGCTGGAGGTGCAGGTGTATTTTTTCTGTCAAATGTATTTTTACAAAATGTATTTGGAAAAACAAGAATTGTCCCAGGAAGAGGTCTTCTTATCAGTTGCTCCGAGAGCAAAGAACCTACGTCATTAATCCACTTTCCCCTCCTGTCCAAAGTTTGAACCCAGAATGTAAGAATGGACGTTGTCTTACCTGAACGTCCCTTTTCTGGGCGCTGTGTACACTATCCATGCATGGGTTAATCCTTCAGTGCTTGGCAAACAACTGAGTGAAAACAAAAGACTTTTCTTCCCCTTTCCGGCCCCAAGCCACGCCTCTGGTCCCATCATCCCCCAGTCTGAACGAAGGCGCAGCAGACAAGAATCCACACTATGAGTAACTTATAAACTCAACTTTATTAACTCAAATTAACGTAATGGAAAAAGAACTAGTCTCAGTCATAAACAGGGGGCAGGCAGCCCTGACGGGTGGGATATGGATAGTGTACGCAGCGTCCAGAAAAGGGACGTTCAGGTAAGACAACGTCCATTTTCCTGTGCGCTGCTCCCACTATCCATGCATGGGATATACCCAAGCTTAAACTCCCTGGGTGGGAAGCTGACTGCCTCCAGAGTCCTCCTCCGTCAACACTTTCTGCAGTACTCTGCGGCCAAACGATGCCTTAGCCGAGTTGTACGCATCGATCTTGTAGTGGCGGATGAACGGTGTGAGGGACGACCATGTCGCAGCTCTGCAGATGTCCACGACCGAGGCTTGGGTGGCCCAGGCCACCGTGGTGGCCGCGCTGCGAGTTGAGTGCGGTAGGATCCTGCCGGGGCCCGGTTTTGAGTTCAGGTCATATGCCAGGGCGATGCAGGCCTTGATCCATCTGCTGACCGTGGCTGCTGATATCTTCTGACCCATGGACTTCAGGTTGAAGGAGACCAGGAGACCCTCAGTACGGCGGAAGGGAGTGGTCGGTCGGATGTAAGTGCGGATGGCGCGTCAAACGTCTAGGGTGTGCCACCTCTTTTCTCTGGGGTCACGAGGTGAGGGGCAGAAATCTGGCAGGATGAGCTCCTGGGCTCGGTGGAACCACGAGTTGACCTTCGGGATAAAGGCAGGGTCCAGGCGTAGCGTCACAGTGGAGTCGTGGAAAATACACAAATCTTTGCTGACTGAAAGGGCCGCTAGCTCTGAGACCCTCCTCGCCGAGGTGATCGCCAGCAGGAAGGTCACCTTAAATGATAGGTACTTAAGAGAGCTCGAGTTTAGGGGCTCAAATGGGGGCCCGGTCAGCGCCCGCAAAACAAGAGGTAAATCCCATGAAGGGTAATGGTGTACTGTGGGGGGTCGCAGGTTGGTGGCCCCATGCAGAAACTCCTTGATGCGCGGGTGGTGCGCGAGGGATTGGTACGGAGCGCATGCGATGACTGTTGATAATGCCGCTGTCTGTCTTCGTAGGGTTGCAGGAGCCAGGCCTTTGTCTAGGCCAGCTTGTAGGAACCGCAGGATGTCCCGAATAGTAGCTGACGTGGGGTCAATATGCTGGTGGGCGCTCCAGCGACAGAACGCCTACCATGATGACTCGTAGATGCGGGTCGTAGGCGGACGCCTGGCTGCCTGGATAGTGGCAACTACCTTGTCTGGCAGGTTATCCTTCTTCAGGATGACCCGTTCAAATGCCAAACGGCTAATTGCAACCACTGGGGCTCTGGATGCGTGACTGCTCCTTGGCACAGAACGAGCTGCTGTGGTGGGATCACCCATGGCTGTTCCACGGACAGTGCCACCAGATCGGCGAACCATGGTCTCCGGGGCCAGTTCGGGGCTACCAGGAGTAGGTCTGCTTTTTCTGCCAGTAGCTTTCGAATGAGACGCGGGAGCAGCGGGACTGGCGGGAATGCGTACAGGAGACCCTCGGGCCACCTGCAGCGCAGCACATCGTGGTCCTCCGCCTGCGGTGTCGGGTAGCGAGATATGAAGCGGGGAAGTTGAGCGTTGGCCGGGGTTGCGAAGAGGTCTACCACCGGGTTTCCGAAGCGTGAAGCGAGTTCTCGAAACAACTGAGGGTGGAGCTGCCATTCCGCTTGATCTATTGTTTCGCGGCTGAGCCAGTCCACTCTCACATTGGTTGCCCCCGAAATGTGGTCTGCTCTGATCGAGAGAAGGTGTCTCTCTGCCCAGCTGAACAGCTCCGCGGCCTCCCGCATCAGGGTACGGGACCTTGTGCCCCCCTCCCTGTTGACGTGTGCCTTGGCCGAGATGTTGTCGGTCAGGATTAAGATGTGATGCCCCTGCACCGTCTGCTGGAAGTTGCGCAGTGCCAGTCTGATCGCCCGAAGCTCTAGGAGATTGATGCTGCATTGCCGTTCTTGAAGCGACCACTGTCCTTGCGTGACTAGGTTGTGGAGATGGGCTCCCCACCCCCGAAGGCTGGCGTCGGTGGTGAGTATCAGACGGTCTGGCTCTAGGAAGCTGGACCCCTTGAGGAGCGATGGCGATGTCCACCACCTGAGGGACCGGCGGACCTGGAGTGTGAGGCGAACTTCCTTTTGGGAGTTGGCCCTTCCCGTTCGCTGGAAGGGAAGGAGGAACCACTGCAGGGGTCTCGAATGTCTGCGTGCCTACGGTACGATGCCGAAGCAGGATACCATCTTCCCGAGGAGGCTTGAGAGGTGGATCAGGGCAGCTCTCCTCCTCGTCAGGATCTGCAGGATCAGAGTTCGGATGCTCTGGACTCTGTCCAGTGATAAGAATACTTGGCCACTGGATGAATCTATCACCGCCCCTAGGTGAAGAAGTGTGGTGGTGGGCTGAAGTTGACTCTTTGCAAGGTTTATGGTGAAACCGTGATCCTGGAAGATCTTCATCACCATCTTCATGTCTCTGGAGGCCTGGTCGGGTGTGGACGACAGGACCAGAATGTCGTCCAGGTAACAGAGCACCCGGATCGGGACGGCTCGGAGCCTGGCCGCCACCACTGCTACCAGCTTGGTAAAGGTGCGGGGGGCCGACGAAAGTCCAAATGGCATTGCGCGATATTGGTAATACCGGTCCGCATACTCGAACCTCAGGTACCGACGGTGATGCGGGTGAATGGGCACGTGCAGATAAGCCTCCCGGAGGTCGACCAACTGAAAGAAGTCGCCCTGTCTCACCCCCACTAAGATGGACTTGAGGGAGTGCATTTTGAACCTGCGGTATTGAACGGACAGGTTCAGACGCTTTAGATTGAGTATGGCCCTCCAACCCCCGGAGTTCTTGGGTACCAAGAAGAGGGTTGAGTAGAACCCTGAGCCCCGCTGGCTGTGCGGGACCGGCTCTATGGCTTCGACCTCCAGGAGGTGGGCAATCTCCTGTGACATTAGGGCCTGAAGCTCCGAGGATCGAGGGGTTGGGCAACGGACGAACCGGTGAGGCGGCTGACCGGAAAATTCGATGGATAATCCTGAAGAGATCGTACTCCTTACCCAGGAGTCCGAAGTCGAGCTGGCCCATTGTAGATGGAAGAGGGTGAGCCTTCCCCCTATGGGTCCCGTGGGCCTGGAGTCATTTTCCCCTTCTGGCAGGCTTAGGGCCGGCTCCATGGAAGTTGCGCTTAGGCTGCTGTTGTCGTCCTCCGTCTCGGAACTGCTGCCTGTCGTGAAATCTGTCTCCTCCCTGGTATTGGGAGCGATGAGAGGAGGACCCTCTGGGTCCGGCGCTGGCCCGAAAGGGCTGCTGGAGCGGGTAAGGCGTGTATCTGTGTTCCTGGCGCCGGTATGTTGAGGGGAGGATCTTCCTCTTGTCCTTCCCTTCAACCAGTAGGGGTTTCCAGCGTGGCTCCGAACAGCTCTGGCGCTTTGTATGGGGAAGTGACCAGCTTCCACTTGGCTTTGAAGTCGGCTTTCCATGGCCTAAGCAAGAACAGCCTCCTAGCGGTAAGGGTTGAGGCCAGCGCCCTAGAGGCGAACTTAGCTGAGTTCAGAGAGCTGTCGGCTGTGTATTCAGTGGCGGCTATTATCTTGTTAAGATCTTGATGCAGTCTAGTGTCCTCAGGCGGGAGTCTGTCCTGGAGGTGTCGGAGCCAAATGAGTATGCGCTATTGAAGAATGAGGATGCGGTCGCGGATCTGATTGCCCAGCCTGCGGCCTGATGAGCCTTGCGGAAGGCCCCCTCCATTCTCTTCTCCTCTGCTTTGAGAGTGTCTAGCGGGTCGGTGGAGACCAAGAAGTTAGAGGATAGTGCTGCCACCGGTTGGTCTACTGAGGGAAGCGCCAGGAGGTCCTCCAACTCTGGGGCTGAGCAGTAGAGTTTCCTCTCCAGGCTGCTGGGTGTTGCCAGGGAGGCCGGTTGCGCCCAGGGGTTCTGAATGACATCCATAAAGAGCTGAGGGCAAGGGATGAAGTCCTTTTGTGGCTTTGATGATTTGAAAAGCGCATCATGAGGGCCTGCTGTCTGCGGGGTGGCGGTTGCGACGTCCCCTGGAACTCCGAGGTTGGTTGTGAGCCGAGCCTTATGGAGTAGGGACTTGAATAGGGCCGGGCGAAAGAGGCCTGTAAACGCCAGGGTGTCCGGTGCCAGGCCCTCATCCTCCGATAGCTCCATCTCCTCAGGCCCCTCCTCCGCTTGGTCTGATTCTTCAGACGACGAGTCCTGCCCTCGATCTGGGCGAAGATGGGGTTGCGGGTGATGCTGCCGTGCCTGGGCCGGTGCGGCTTGTACCTGCGCCTGGGATGCCTGTTGCATGCTTGCGGTGAGGAAGGAAGAAAGGGCCACCGAGAACATGGCCTGGAAATCCATTGGGGCTGCCATCCCTGCCCCCCCCCCGGGGCTGCTGGTCTGCCCTTGAAGGAGTGGAGGTTGCGTCCCTGGCCCGAAGTAGCTGGGCTGGTGAAGGAGTCATTGCGGCCTCCGGTCCGGCCTCTGGGCCTATCTCGAGACGGGGGGTCATGTGTCCTGGCCTGGCCACATCTGGGGTTCTTGGCGTGACTGCAATGTCAGCCACTGAAGTAATTCCCAGCTCTATGTCCCCTGAGGGGGCCTGTGCTGGTCCCAAGAGGCCAGGCTCTCTGGCTGGGGCTCCTGAAGTCGCCTTGTGCGCCCTCTCCCACTGTTGCTCGAGCGCATTGTGTCTCCTTAAGGCGTCCCTGTCCCATATGGGTAGGGAGCCTTCTGATGCGGCCCTGCTGGTTGCGCTCTCGTGTCTCCTTTTGGATTTCTTTCCCCCCCCCTTTGAGGTTTTGCGTGGGGGGGTGAGCTCCAGCTCCATATGCAAAGACGGAGGGGAGCGAGACATTGCTGCTTCTGAAACGCTTGGGCAGGCCTGGAGCTGCGCTGAGCCTTATCCCCAGATGAATGCCCCCTTTAGATAGTGGTGGTGGGGGTTGTAGCCGGCTCCCTGGTGGTGGAGGGAGGCTCAGGCTTAAGGCTCTTGCCAAAATGGCGGCCCAAGGGTCCGTCAAAATGGTGCTGGCACGTGGTACGATGACCCGCTGTGCCAGTCTTCAGCGACGGACTCACAATGGTGGCCCGAGGGTCCGCCAAACGCCACACGTTTCCCCTGCTGCAAGCTTTTCCGTTGTGCAGGGGCAGGCTGGTTCGCTTTCCGGCACTCCTTTCCTCTTCACGCTTCTGTCCGGTACCGCTCTGGTGAAGCGCGGCTCCCAAAGTAGCATCGCGGTCTGCGCCACGTGGCCTGAGCTTCCGGCCCCGCCGCCCAGCTGCTTAGCGCGAAACCACTTGGGTACGGTGAGCGCGGCGCGCGGTGGGCGAAACGGGCAAGTTGCTGTTGTGAGCCTGCCGGCCAGCTGGGGAGCGTGAGCGGCGGCACCAAGGCGGGAAAAGAGCTGCCGTTTGAAATATAAGCCAGCCGATCAAGCGGCGTGGGCGGCTTAGCTCCGCTCCCCCCCTTTCCTCTGATGCACGTTGCAGCAGCGATCCGTAAAAGTAAAGGAGACGCGAAAAAACAAACTATTCAAAATTAACTAAAAAGCCTAGACGCCCTAAGGAAAGGGAAGATTAAAAAACTAGGAAAAAAAGGGAACAAAAGGGAGAACAGTCCCCACAGAGGTACTAAACTGTGGAGCTCCCAAAATCACTACAGTGTTTGCCAGCAATTGAGTGAAGACTGGGGGATCATGGGACTAGAGGCATGGCTTGGGGCCGGAAAGGGGAAGAAAAGTCTTTTGTTTTCACTCAGTTGTTTGCCAAGCACTGAAGGATTAACCCATGCATGGATAGTGGGAGCAGCGCACAGGAAAACTTCAGGTTTGTTGTTAAACTAGTATGTCTCCAGGTTTTCAATAATTAAGGTTTCTTGCCAAGCCATCTTTATGTGGATAGACAGCTAATATTAAAGCACGAAATTAAAGGGACAAATATTTCTTGTGGAACTGAAGGAAGCCAAGAAACTTCAGTGGAGCAACTGAAGGGATGATTTTAATTTTGGTAAATTGATAGCAACAGCTATCAGTCATTTCTCTCCTCCCCTGCTATGACAACCAATTGGCTGCTTCTTCAAACAAATGCAACTCTGTCTCCCCATCCCTCAGGTTTCCTGCAGCTGATGAGGTATCCCTGCCAGCCCCTTTCAAGGACTTGAACACTTTCAATGAATTCTGGGCCAGGCCCCATCAGCTGGACTTCCCCATGGCTCCAGAGCAAGACCTCAAACCTCATGAAAGTTTGGCTGCCACTCTGCTCCTTCCACTCTGGCAGGACAACGCTGGGATGACTAGACATGCTGAAGAGCCAGCTGGCAAACCCAAATCCCAGGGGCTAACCTGTGCGCCTTATGCTCCAGATCAAAGCTTCAGCCAGCGGGTGATTCCCCCACCCAGCGAATACAGGGTTAGAACCTATGCCGCCTTCTTTGCAGAAAGCTCAGGATCTACCGCCGTAGGCAGGGCAGACTGGAGCCAATGCCTTCTGTTCCCTTATGCATGTTGGTGAGAAGGCACCTTTCCCAAGGGGTGCTGAATATGGGCAGGAGGCACCCCAAAGATGTCTTCTGCAAAGGTGACAAGGCCCACAAAGCCTAACAGGTCTCACCGGAGGATTATTGGGCAATCATTGGAGAGTTGAACACTGGAGCAAAACCCCCCGCCCATGTTTTGGGGGTGACTTGCCACTCACTTCAGGGCTGGAAGCAAAGGGCAACTGTTTTGTTGGGAATTTGGGTGCCATTGGGTTCATTCTCTTCTCTGCTTTTGGCATCTGAAAAGACTAGTGTCTTTTTCTTGGCCACCTTTTTGGAACACAAGATCCGCGGTCTGCACGAAGTGTTGCTTTCCTTCATGCTCACAACTTACTGCCTGCAGGAAGCAACATTTCAAGGCCTCCCAGAATGCACTTGCCACATTCTGGAAGGGGGTAACTGTTTTGTCAATCTATGAAGTGACTGTTCCACTGTTCTGGTCTGGCACACCTTTGTGTGTAACAAAATAGTTCCTCTATTTGTTCTGTCCAATTATTCTCTGGTGATGGGAGTTCATAAAATACTGTTTAAAATGCTCCGCCTGCATTTCTGTGGTACTTTGGGATGAGTTCAGGACAAAAACTGATTCAATCCATATATAAATTACATTGCCTGGATTGCACCAAGGGACCTCTGCCTTCGAGCCCCCTGCCCATAAGGGAGAAGCAGCCAGTAGGGAGAGGTCTGTTGTTCAAGGCACTAAACCCCCACTCACTTTTTACCTTTTGCTCAGAGCTGGATGACAAGCTAGCCAAGGAAAGAAACGGGACAAGAATTCTGCAAACAGGACGCATGTTTTATTGAAAGTAATACAAACAGGGCACTGAACTCCTTTGCTCGATGTGGGACCAGTAGTGAATTATATTAAGAAAACAAAAAGGCACTAATTTTAACACATTTCACGTGTTCTAAAAATATACTTAATACTGTTAATTTGTTGCATAAAATAAAAATCCTTGACAAACTCTCAAACGGGACGCAAAGTCCACAAATCTCAGGAGCCTGGTGAGCAAGAGCCTCAGTCCACCTCATTCGGCCCAAAGAAGTGGACTGGCAGCCTGCAGTGGTGTGTGAGAAAGACCTTGGGGCATGGGGAGGAGAGGCAGCCCAGGGAATAGAGGGCTGAGGGCTCAGGAGGGAATCTCCCTAATTTCTTGGGCTGTAAAGAGAAGATTGTAAGATAGATGTCAGTAGACCAGACAGGAAACATGACCCAATAAGCTTATTCTATCTGGAGAAGCAGAGCTTTGCCAGGGAGTAAGGAAGTGGTTCAGGGTTAGAATCTCTTAGGATAAGTTTGGCAAGATTCTGCCATTAGAAGTAGACTAATAAAGGATTGGAATTAATAGGATTTCACTGTGTCATCTTTGGGTTTAGGCCTAATAACTTTATTGTAAAGCTACATTAATAGAATCTTGCTAGTCTGAAAGTACAAATATTCTACTGTCTCCTTTGCAGACTGATAAATTAGGGAGCTCTTCTGAACCTCTTGCTCTACCCACTGTGCAGCTGTGGGTTATCCTGTCCCTAGGCCGCATCTCACACACACTCACCCTAAGGCCTTTCCCACATACTGCCTATTTCAGCTAGGCATCCCCCAGCTCTTCCTGGAGAGACCAGAGAGGCCCCCCCCCCCCCCGCCCTCAACTGCCCAGAATTCAAATGATGCTTCACTGACTTAAAAGATGTGTGAACTTCAGGCTACCCTTTAGAATGGCAACCAACTGTCACATTCAGCTGGAGACACCAGAAAAGTTTATTACTGGCGGGGCAGCCAAACCAGTGTTCAAATATTCTCATTCTACAATATTTCATCTCCAATTCCACCCCCAGCAAAGTAAAATTACAACACATATGAAATATCAGAACAAATGCTTTTCACTCCTTAATAAGACAACCTGCAAGACCTTCCTTGATCTGAGTCCGGACTTTCTTGGTGAGGGACAGCTCTTAGGACTTCCCTGCTAACCTGAGGCATCAATTGTTGCAATGAAGAAACGGAAGACCTTCCGCAGCCAATGGGCACAGTTTGCACACTCCTGCTCAATGAGCGAATTAGATTTCTGAGTCACCTGACAAGGATTCCACTTCAAGGAAGCACAGACTGAAAAAATCCTCAAAATCACGCAGAGCATAGCTGGCTTCCAGAGGCGGCTCTCTGAATGCTTATGAATATTCCTAAGCAAACAGCAAAGACAGTTCACCCTTTGTGACATTCACAATCAGGAGCACATCCAGCTTCTCTAGGTAGGAAAGAACAAAACAGAGAAAAAAATAGTAAAGTAGCCAACATCTGGATGCCATTGAAATGTACCATCAATTTAGTATGTTGCACCTGAACTGCCTTTACCAGCTCTGATCAAAGCTGTTCAAAGTCTACTCTTGATGGGTGTGAAGGCCACTGACTGCTGGCTTCTCTTGCTCGAGACTCAATTGCACAGTTGTCTATGAAACCTCAACCTGTTTACCAAGAAAGCAACTGAGGGTGGAGCTAACCAAAGAAAAGGGAAAGTGTTGGCTGTTGTACAGGTAGCCCAGCAGAATCACAACTAGCTCAATTCCAGGTGTCCTTGCTCACTCTGCAGCTCATCGAGGCAAAACATTTATACACAGTTTGGGTACTGCCCTGAAGGATTGTTCATAGAATTAGGCCAGCTGTGTGGCAGAATTATTGTATGGCAGACGGA
The DNA here is from genome assembly GCA_022577455.1 of Arizona elegans. NCBI lineage: Eukaryota > Metazoa > Chordata > Lepidosauria > Squamata > Colubridae > Arizona > Arizona elegans. The sequence goes on from JAKOOJ010000026.1 coordinate 3,293,048, forward strand.
CATTTAGTGCAGCTTAAATATTCCAAACACAAAGCTCAGTAGTACGACAGTCATTCAAACATGCCCAGGCACTTAATAGAACAGCCACATTATGGTCCATTAGGAAGCATCCAGGCAAGTCTAATTCACAGTCCTTTCCCCAGATCATCAGCTACCTTCCCAGCACTGCTGGTGATCCGAAAGGTTTCTCTCTAGACTGAACTGTTCCAACTGTCTGTCCCCTTCAGCACCTGTCATCCTCTGATTAAGGCACATGAATACTAAGTTAGACGTGTCACTCCTGAAGTCCAACCGCTCAAGAGACCAGCACCAGTGAACTTTCAAAAACATCACTGAGGGAGTCAAGGTCTTCACATGCTATAACCAACATTCAAGTTTCTTCATTATCATATTTCATTGTGTTTAAACTTAGCGCAGAGAAATGATTTTACCATGACTTTGTACTCCTGCGCCTCCATGCAGAAAACAAAGGACCAAGAGTATCTTTTGAGTTATTGTTGCATTTTCTGTAACTGATTATCAATGCTGTTGTTTTTGCTTTTTTTAAAAAAACAAGATTTTAAAGGGATAAATGTAGTTTCATCAAAGCTCGCATAAGTTTTTTCTAAAAAGTTGTATTTAGTGCCTTAAGTATCATTTCAGATCTAAATAAATCTGAATCAAACAAGAGGTTTAGGCTGATATATGGCAAATGAATCAATTATACATGGTTATAAAGATGACAATGAAGAAATGCAGTTTTCAAGAGTTTGCTACAATTTATTCTAAATCAATGGCAAACTCAAAAAAACCTTCTTTGTAGCACAGAAGCATCAATAATTCCCTAAAGACATAATTGTTTAACATGATTATGTGCTCTCATCTTCCATGCCTCATAAAAATGCATTTTTATTATTGTTTGGAGTTAGACAAAATTGTTTAGAATTCTCTTTCTGAGTAAAGTATCCATTTCGGCAAAGAAACTGGATGTCTCGATCCCTCCCCCTCTGCCAGATAGCACCACAATCAGCTCACGGTCCAAAAACCTTCTAGGAGAAACTGCAAATGCTGGTCTACCAGGTGCGTTCCCAAAAGAGACATGGTCGGGCTGTGAAATCACTGCAAGATGGAAACATGAATGACTGGCAATCCTTAGCTGCGCCATCAACAACCATCGCACTTCAAATGATGCTCAAGATAGCCAGAAAAAGGAAGCAGCATTGCAGACATGGGCCAGCAGATCATTCATTTTCATCGGGATTCTGAGGGTCAATTATTTTGACGTGTGTGAAGGGGAAGAGCCCTTTTCTTCCATGGACTTCTCCTTCCCACTGACCATTGATATTCATCCTTGTGATCTTCACAATGTCACCAACCTGCAACAAAGAAAAAAAAATACAACTGCATATATACACAAAATGAAATTGGAAAGGTTCAAGTTATTTCTTCCTACAATAATTGCATTTCAAGAACATTCTCACATTCCTTCAAGTGATTTGCATACATCCCCCTCCCCCCCACAAAAGACAATGCACCTCAGATCAGGACCTCAGCTAGTCTTCAGTGGTCATCGGCCTTTGGGAATCTCATCATCTGAGCTGCCTCTTGTCCTGGAGTCCCAGGCACCCCTACTTGAGGCAGGAGGTCAATGGCCTAAAGCAGCAAGTAGAGTGGGTTTCTCCACAAACCTTTTCTTCTGAAATCACCCAAACTGGCTGGCAGCCAATTCCATGGTCTGACTATGTGCAAACTGCTTCTGGGGACCCTAAATCTCTCTCTCTGGATTTCACTGGATGATCTCAAATGTTAACATCACATATGAGGGAAGAAAATATTTTCTCTTCCCATGTTGTTTATAAAGTTGCCATTTTTACCAAGTTTCCACTCTTCTCTAGTCAAATCAGATGCCTGGTAGCACCTTTTGTGGTGCTCCTTTCTTTTCTCCTCTTGACTTCTGGCTGCCATAGACTAACCTGGCTCTACGCCTGCAATGCCTTCCCAGGTCAGTCTCTGTAGGCCTTCATTCATGTACAAGTAACATTTGGATTTTTGATTTGGATTTAGTGTAAACAATGAAATCTTTTAATATAAATCATTAAATGTTTTAATAAGCAGAATTAAAAAAATGAAAAGGTCTGGAAAATTGTTATTTGGGGAACTTAAAAAGATCTGACTGTTTTTCCATGTGCCTTTATTATTAAAAAAGAATTAGCAGAAAGTTGACCAATGTGCTGTATCAATAATTGCTTTAACCTCAGGATTCCTCCTTCCAGTTCTGCGTATCGGCAGCCTTTGACTTACTACCATTTGCTCCACAAGCATTTAAAGTTTCAAAAGATGGTTTACAGCTGGTCCTTGCACTGCGACTGCTTGTTGCAGCATCCCTACAGTCACATGACAAAATGCCGGCACCTAGCAACCAGCAGGTGCTTATAATGATTGTAGCATCACCCCAGAGGGTCGTGTGATTGGTGTTCATGACGTTCCCAGTTGATTTCCAATAAACGAAGTCAATGGGGGAAGCCAGATTTTCTTAACGACTGCAGTGATTTTCTTAACAACCATGGCAAAAAAGGTCATAAAATGGGGTGAAACATCCTTGCTTAGCAACAGAAATTCTGGTCCCAATGATGGTTATAAACCAAGGACTATCAGTAATTCTTTTAATCCATAAAACCTTGATGTCTTAATTATGTCCAAACACTAACAACACAACCAAGAAGATTCTGTGTCTTGCACATACAGTACTGAGTCGTATAAACAACCCAGTGATTTTGGCCCTTTGGGGATAAGGAGTTAATGCGCTTTCACAGCAAGTGGACTGCAATCAATCTCCATGACATATTCTGAGATATCAGATATACACAAAGGAGTATTTTTGCTGTACTAGATTGTAGGAAATTCATTTCATGTTATTTAAAACAATTCTCCACTAGTTTAGCAGGACAGGACATTCAACCCTCTTAAAAAGAAAGAGGGCTCCTGGCTTAGAAGCTGCATTTGGTTACCTCCAACTGCCTGCAAATGTATTATGCAGATTAATCATTAGAATTAAAGAGGAAGCTTGTAAAGCAAGTAAATCAGTCTTACTTTTTGATTATGTGAAAAATTTACAAGCCAATTTCTTAGAACTGAGTTAATTCAAAGTGCATTTTCTTGTGAGGCAGCTACCGTATTTTCCGGCGTATAAGACGACTGGGCGTATAAGACGACCCCCAACTTTTCCTGTTAAAATATAGGGTTTGGGTTATACTCGCCATATAAGACTACCCCTCTTCCAACACACACCAAATAAAAATTAAAAAACATCAACTGGCTCAACACAATGTAAAAGCAGCTGTGCTAGACCCAAAATGGCCCCTGCAACTAGCAGGAACCTCACACAGCCACAAAAAGCCCAAAAAAACAACTTTCACACTTTACACACACACACACACAACACAACACAACTGGCTCACCCACAATGTAAAAGCAGCTGTGCTAGACCCAAAATGGCCCCTGCAACAAGCAGGAACCTCACACAGCCACAAAAAGCGCAAAAAACAACTTTCACACTTTACACACACACAACACAACACAACACAACTGGCTCATCCACAATGCAAAAGCAGCTGTGCTAGACCCAAAATGGCCCCTGCAACAAGCAGGAACCTCACACAGCCACAAAAAGCGCAAAAAACAACTTTCACACTTTACACACACACAACACAACACAACACAACTGGCTCATCCACAATGTAAAAGCAGCTGTGCTAGACCCAAAATGGGCCCTGCAACAAGCAGGAACCTCACACAGCCACAAAAAGCCCAAAAAAAATCAACCTTCACACTTTACACACACAAAATTCCACATACAGCTTTGTGAGATTTTGTGTGTTTGTGTAGTTAGAGTGAAACACTACAGAAAGACACCACATCTCAGAAAGCTGCACAAATATTATTTTATTTTTATTTTTATATGAAAACTAAATTTAAAACTTCCTAAACTTTAAATGGCTAGGTCTAAAAAAGAACAACTAAAAAAACCCCAATTAACTATTTTTTTAAAGCTCCCAAAGGGTTAAAAAACTTACCCAATAGAACAGGGGTCTCCAACCTTGGCAACTTTAAGACGTGTAGACTTCAACTCCCAGAATTCCTCAGCCAGCTTTGTTTTTACTGGCTGAGGAATTCTGGGAGTTGAAGTCCACAACTCCTGCCTGCATGATTGCAGGCAGAAAGTGGCTTGCTGATGGAATGGATTCAGGCAAGCGAAGCAAGGCAAGCGTGGCGATTACCAGCTAAGGTAAGCAAGCTGGAGGGGGAAAACTTTTTTCTTTTTACAGGGCTCTGGGCTCTGGCATCCCAGCTGAGTTGCCTGATTAGCAGGCAAAGCTGGGATCGTCAGAGCTTCGATCGCCAGAGCCATTTAAGGCTCGTTAGAGTCTTTTGGGCTGGTCTGCCTGGTTACAGGAGAACGACACCCGGCGTATAAGACGACCCCCGACTTTTGAGATGATTTTCATGTGTTAAAAAGTCGTCTTATACGCCGGAAAATACGGTAGTTTAATGCCATTCCCCCAAAGAATTTCCCATGTAAAAAAAAACCTGAACTGTCCCACTGAGTACCTCCTTCCTGAGCAAAAAATTAACATTGTCTGTGAAACTCAGGCTTTCCAAATGCATCCCATGGCATTAAGCGCAGGTAACAAGGATCTCCTTCCTCACTAAAACGTCAATGGGAATCAAATAATTTCTTTTATTTATAATTGATTTTCAACCCTTTCCTGGGCCCTCCACTGGCTAATTATTTTGGGTGGTATCCAGTGGATTAAAAAGACTACCACCAATAAAAGGTGTCTGTGCTTGAGAGGAAAAAATAAGTATATATAGCAGCCAGTTAGCAGCAACAGTCACGCAACAGTTAGCAGGGCCATCCCAGCTCTGGAAGAGCCAGATCTGGAGGACTGACAAGGAGGATCCGTTAGGTCTCCATCCCACCTTTCACTCCACAGACGCAACCTCCCTGGTCCACTCAAGCTGAGATCAAAGAGAAGCTAACCGGAGGGAGAAACTCTCATGGTGGATGATGATAATGATGACGGATTGGTTCATTCCTTGCTAGCAGCTCTCCTGCCTTCAAGCCAACAAAACAAAGTCTCCTTCCATGAATCAATTCAAATGATATATATGCAAAAAATGACAACCTGAAAATGGGTCCACCTTTGGGAAAGCAAAGTCCTTCAGAAAGAGTTGCTTTTGAGTCATCCTGGTGACTGCCTGGGCATAGCCCTGCGGTCTTCTTAGCCAGATTTTGGAAGTGGTTTGCCATTGACTCTTTCCTAGGGCTGAGAGAGACTGACTGGCCCAAGGTTTCTCAGCTGGCTTTGTCTAGTGCCTTCACCACTATACTAAAATGTCTTTCTACTAAAAGATTTGCATTTATATAAAGAATTTATAGAGCCTTTTTTTCTTCTTTCCCCAAGATTCACTTACCCTTCCATTAAGTTTATGTAAGAAAACTACCACCACATTAAGGGGGGGGGGGGGGGGAATCCACAGATCATGTTTTGCATAGTCAAAAGAAATGCAAGTTGGGCAAAAGAGGTCATCTGAGACTGATAATCTGATAATGCTTATATGTTGAGTAAAATCCGCAAGTATGCAGGAGAGGATGAATCTATTTTATCAGGCTTTGAATTAAATTCTTAAAAACAATGTTTGTTGTAATTAGATAAAATGCAAATGTATCATGAGACTAAAATGCAGTATAGCAAAAGTGTTATAATATGGCAGAAAATGGAAACATTTGGTTTTTTAATGCTAAGAGGTTGAATGTTGAGAGGAGATTTTCTTTAGTCACAGAAAATGGGAGAATTCCTCTTTAAAATTATACAATCAAGCAGTCCATTTGGACATGCAATTCCAGTTATGCCAGCAGACAGAGCAAAAACAAAAGACCAGACAGCAGACTTACAAAAGCTGGAAAGATACATGGGTCAAAGGTTCTTTTTCCCCAAGGGATCTTGTGAAAGCAAGCTGTATAAATAATATATTTACTAACCTGTTTCTGGGATGTCTAGAATTGAAAAGGGGCAGATCCCCACCATCCCCCTGATGGTGCACCTTGATTTTTAGGATTCAGCTTGATTAATGTGGATTCAATTTAAATCCTTTTGCAGCTGCAGGCATTCAACTCCAATATGATCAGTGTGCATGTGTGTCTATAACCGTGAGTTGTGATTATTAGATGTAACAGCCACGTCTCATTTAGCAATTGCCTTGGATAGCAACCGTTCACAAATATGACAGTAATAAGCAGTGACAAACACTTTTTGCTTCCTCCTGGTGCAAGATTTTGACAGAGGTCTGTGGAGGTTTTGGCTGCAGGAGAGCACCATGGGGTTCAGCCTCCCCGCAGCTGCTCTTTCCAACGCAGGAGGAACCGTCCCCAAGCCAAGGGGAAATCACTGCCATCTCTTTTTCTTTGGGAAAGAAACTGTCCCAACCTTTTAGTGACACACAAGGCTTGCAGTGAGGCCTCTCAAGGACGTCTGTGTTGGCTGGAGCACAAAGGCAAACACAACTTTGGGAGAGCGTTCCCAGGCAAGGCAGGAGGAAGGGGCAGAATGGACCTCGGGGGCCCTTCCAGGCCAGGTAGGGCCACTTTAACTGATGGCCTGTTTTTTTTTTTTTTTTTTAAAAAAAAAACAAGGCTGGGCTAAGCGGGGTGGTGGTGATGGTGTACAGTGTCAGCCTGTCTCTCTCTGCCAAGCCAGCTGTCTCTTGGGGAGGAGGAAGGGGCCAGCCACCTCCCTCGCGTGCCAAAGGGGCAAGTGAACTGCGCCTGAAATTCTGCCTGGCATTCCAGGCTGTGCTGCGAGGGGCTTGGGAGGCAGGGCCAAGACAGTCTTGAAAAACCAGGCTGAATGGACAAAGGCTCTTTGATCCTTTGTCTGCGCATCAGGTTTTTGGGGAAAAAAATCCTAGCCCTCATTAAGGCGTTGCTATCAGTAAGGAGAACGATTTATTCCAGAATTTAAGGCAAAATTCATAGATTTCCTTCTATTTTATCCCAAGAGTCTGCCAAGCCTTATAAATATTAGAAATCCATCCATATAGGCAACCCTTTGAGACTGAACTGATACGTTACCACCCCTAGCAGCTCACTGAATCTCACAGAAGAAATAAGGGAACTGACTTGTCTACTTGTAACCTTTGATAAACCTGAAGATGCTCCAATTAGGAGCCTCAAAGTTATTAGAAGATTCAGCAACAGTTAGATGCCAACAAACCAGGCCTGGCCTCCATGGATAATCCCTCCCCCACAAATCCAGCATCACCTAAGCAAAGGAATGCAAAATATCCTTGAAGCTCAGCAAAACGTCAGACACATCTGGGCAGGAAGCAGGAAGTGGTTTGCCACTGCTGTCATCTGAGATTTTTCGTCAGTCTCCTGCTCAGCAGTTTACGGCCTTAAGGTTTCTTTGTGGGGGAGGGGGTTCCTATCTCATTAAATTAGTACCAAGTCAGGCCATGCTTAGCTTCTCATGACAAACCAAACACCCAAAATCTCCACCTGGAAGCCATTGACAGTGACTAAATATCTCTTCGGAAACATCCCCAGGCGAACCCAAAATAAGCCAAGGAAAATTCATATGAGGGTCCTCTGTTGTCAGGAATTGCTTCATGGGCAACAGTGTACATCCAGAGTCCTGATTTGGCTGCCACTTATCCCATGTGCTCCCACCCTTTCGATCTCCCTTTCTCTTTCTCCATTTACTGCATTCAATTTCCTTTAATACACAGTCCATCGTCTATTAAATGCCAGCTCATCAGTCCTATCCAATCTTTCAGGCTTCCAGATGCTACCAAAACACAGGAAGAGCCTGGTGGGATCAGGCCCTGATCTAGCCCACCACTCCACCTCACACAACTATCAACTGTGCATCTTTGGGAAGCTGCTCAGCCTGACCTGCGGGATGAAAGAGCCCTTTTCCTGCGGCTTCCTAGCAACTGATATCATGAGCAGCACTAAATGAGCAGAGGGCAGCCTGGATGCTGGGCAGTACTCAGGAGCCACCCAGAGAGGCTAGGAAATGCTCCTCTGCTCTGTAGCTGGTGCATTGTGAAGATGCTGAGTTCCAACTGTTGGCAATATGACAATGTAGAAGCAGACAGGGATGCCACTTGAAAAGAAATAGCTAGGCGCTAAAAGAGCAATTCAAGTATGAATAGTACCACTTACCTTGTCAATTATAAAAGGAAAAACACCAGTTTTGACCTTTTAATTTTTTAAAACTAAATTTGAATATCAAAGCACCCATAACTAGGCACCATCTCTTGCAGGTTCCAAAATATCATTTGGAAAATAATGTTTTCATTATCCAACTCCTTTCTCCGTAAAACACTTCAAAATTAAATTGCCCACTTCTAAGGCAATTAAACAGTTAATTGTTTGGAGGGTTTCAATACACCATATGATAAAGGATTAAGTTCTACCGCAAGGGACTTGGTTGACATTTGGGTCCCCTTTTCCCGAGCATTAGAGAAGGAATGGGAACAGGAAACCACTTGGGAGGTAAACTGCTATCATTACTATCTGTTTATATGAAAAGTAGTCATTGCAAGTTGGACAGCTATATATATATTGATTAAATAGATGGTTTTTCCTGCTGAATGTTGGCAATAAAATCTCAGGATACTGGGGTGCTGCATACTGCTTGCAATTCTTTACTCCCTCATAAAAAGTAAGGACATTCTGAAGAAATCTTTAAATCTCTTGAAACATAAGAGAAGAAAATGTTGGCTAAGGTGCAGATAGCAAAGGCCAAATTCTACCTATATCAATCAACTGAAAACAACATAGTTTAATAATACCTTGGATAAGGAAGAAGAAAGGGAAACAAAAACAAAAGTACTTTGACATTTTTGAAGTGGACCACAAAGAAAAGCATTTTCTATAATTGCTCAATCAAGAGGAAATGTTTAAAGCTCTTTTGGCAGAATTCAAAATATTGGCATTTGTTCAATGAAAAATTACAGAGGCCATGGCCAGTAATCAGGTATAAGAAAAAGGGAGGATAAGCATATGATAAAAACAACTGGGTAACATGACCAAAGAGTTACAGAAAGAGGGTAAGTGCCTGGGGTTTTTACTGTATTTTTCAAGAAGAAATAGAAAGGATTAAGAAATACAACTGTGAAAGCAAGCTTAGGCTATAAGCCTATATTTTATAGGTAAGCCCTGCCACAGTGGGAGTTCACTTCAGATCAAACTTGCTCAAAACCAAACTGTTAAGGATATGAGAAAATAAGGCTGAGCACACAATACAGTACACACAATACAATAAGATAACTGGATATTTACACTGAGAACAGTCTGAGAAAATTAACCAATAAAAAGAAAGTGTATTCTGCAGCTGTGGAATGGGGAAAGAAGAGTAGTGTCAAAGGCTTGTTTATTACAAGCCCTAGAAACATAACTATAAGGCACTTTCAAAATTGTGAAAAAATGAAATATATTTTTTTTGTTCTGAATACATGACTTTAATGCTTTTATTGAATCTAACATCTGGAGAAATGTTAAATTTGCTCCATCCTGAGTAAGACAGTCAATATGGGCCTACAACCCAGGTTCAGCAGAAGGAATGAACATGGAGTACTTATACAAGGCTACTTTGCTTAAATATTTAGAAAGTGAACAGTCATCCTTTCATAACATTCAAGGAATTTTAATATTCTGCAGTAGAGAAGCAGATTCACTAACGGCTGAAAGGCCTCCATGGATTGCAAAACCTGAATATGTCAGCTGCATCCCCCACACCAAGCCTAATCACTAAGCCTGATCACAAAGAGGCAGAGTTTTACCAGGGGCTCCACATTTAAGAGTGACCGTGGGAGGTGGGATCAGAACATCCAATTATTTACTAGTCCATGAAAACCAGAGAGCAGAGAGAACAAGCTAAACCCCTGTTTGAGATAGGCCTTTCCAACCGGATGAGGGAACTGATCTAAACTGCATGGAACCTGCTCCAGCTGAATGGCTTACCTCTAATGCCAAGGCAGTCTTGTCATAAGCACAAGGAACCCTCTTTTGAATGGCTTTGGCATAGACTGGTCCATTCTGGGTCGAAGGCAAGGGGTTGATGACAGCTCCAGGAGTATGGGTGGCACTGGGAAGAGGGCTCGAGGTCTGAGGCTGAGCATAGGCATGAGCGGGCTCGGGAATCCCATAGCTATTGGAATTCCTGCCCCCATGCTTCCCATGAGGAGATGATCTCACAAGCTTCTCAACATAAGGAACAGGGATCATCCCAATGCGCCCGTCTTTGTTTCTGGCACTCCACCACTGGTCTTCGGGTTTTTCTACAATGACGAGTATCTCCCCCTTTTTAAATGGTAGATCCTCCGCATCGTTACCAGGAAAGTCATAAAGAGTCCGAACATATTCCACATTCTCCTCTGCAGCTGATGCACCAGAGCCAGTACCAGAACCCATCAGCGGATACCTGAAGGCGACATGGGAATTACTCAATCTCTTATGAAACAATGACATCCTCATAACATTATCTTTTGTTGTTTAGTAGATTGCTCAACTATTCTAAAGTGCTTACATGGGGTTGCCCTTGAAGACACTTGAAAGCTTCATGTAGTCTAGCATCTAGTGAGGCAATAATAGACACACCTTCGTATGCACACATGACACCATTACGCCGGCCACCTGTTTCCTTCTGAGTGCAATTCAAAGTGCTGATTGTCACTAATAAAGCCCTACACAACAATGCTGGTTTCTACTCGGCTAATGTGAACCAACAAGGTTGATGCCATTAAACAACAGTGTCACCTTTTGGGGCTCAGGGCATGCCTTCTGTTTTAGTGCCCACCACCTGGAATGAAATTCCACCTCACCCTGATAGCATTCTGGAGGGCTATAAAGGCCTGGCTCTTCTCCCTGGCTGCCATGGGTGACTCGCTCGGAAGTCCAGCCTGCAACTAGGCAATTGCAGCCAGACAACTGTAATGGGAGAAGGGAGGGAAGGCACTGGAATGTAAGGGAGATTTGGGAGGGAAATCTGGAATGCAAGCGTGCCAACTAGAACCCTGAGAGAGACCCAACACCTCAAGGTCGCCAGCTGGGGATGTCAGAGGTAGACAGACCAGTCCCAAAACAAAGGGAGTTCAAACGATTGGTGGACAATGGGAGGAAGTTTTCCTATGCTGCCTTGGAGCGAAATCATCAGAATTGGCTTTTTTACTTCTGCACCCATAGGGAAACTTCAGTAGTTTTATACTCTTGGTTACAAAACCGTCCCCGGAGCTTCTTCTGCTGTCTGACCCAGTGGCCCTGGGAAGGGCGGCTGGAGCGCCTGGTGAGTTTTGTTCACATGGGGATTTTATGTGGTTGGCCAGATCTGCCCTCTTGATCTTTATTTGGTGTTTTTTTTCACTTTTCTCTTTGAACTGAAGGGCCTTTTATTCTCTTTGTGGGCTGCCCAGAGTCCTTCTCCATCAAAGGCGTTCAGTTAAAGACGGGCCCGCCTCGGGGAGCTCTGGGGGCCTTCGGGCCTAAATGGGGGCGGGGGGGGCGATGGGGGCTCTGGGTTTGCCCGACGCCCATTTCCCTGAAAAGCTGCTCACGTGAGGAGCCTTTTTAAATCAACCCGCTGGAAGGCGAAGCGATGAAGGGCGGCCTGCCCCCCTCCCTTTCGGCGACCCCGCGGGCGGAGGGCCGGGCTGACCTGGGCGCGGGCTCCAGCAGGGTGGTGGTGTCCAGGTAGTGGACCTTGTAGAAGTCCAGCAGGGCCGGCAGGTGCTCGAACTCCTGGTCGCCGATCTTGAAGCGCCGCCCGGGCAGCGAGTTGATGATGTAGTGGGAGACGCGCGCGTTCTCCGACACCGACAGCACGTAGTCGCCGGGGCAGGTGGACGAGTCGCGCACCAGGAAGGTCCCGTGCCGCTGGCCCTGAAGCCGGCCCTGCGCCTCCGCCCGCGACAGCGGGCCCGCGTACCACGACGCCCGGTCCGACGCGTCGAAGCGGCGCCCCGAGGGCCCCGACGAGGACGCGGAGGCGGGCGGCGGCGGGGGCGGCGACGACATCATGGCGGGCGGGGCTCTCGCGCCGCTGCTCCGGCCTTGCCGCCGCGCCCGCCGGAGCCTGCGCCAAAATGGCGCCGCAGCGGAGCGGGAGGAGGAGGAGGAGGAGGAGCGCGATACGCTCTCTGCGCAGGCGCGCCCAGCCTCTTCCTCGGGGGCTGGCGGGACTTCCGCCCGGAGAGGCTCCTTGCGACGAGGGAGGCGGGGCTTGCGCGCGGAGTCCGGAGGGGGCGGGCCCTGTTCCGCGCTCTTCCGGGCCCGCGAGCGGCTGTCCGGGCAGGGGAGGCCGCAGGGCCGACGGCTCAGGCCAGCCAAGGGAAGCCTCGGTAGCAGCTCCCGGGCGGGAAACGCGAGTGCGGCGCTCGGGGGCTCCTCTGCTTTGGGCCAGCGAGGCCGAGGCCGAGGCCGTTTCCCTTTTGGCCGGCGCCGGAGGAGAACAATCCAAGCAAGCACGGCAGGCTCACAAAAGAGCGTCGGGGCTGCAACGGCGTTTATTAAGAGGAACAGCAGCAACCGAGGTTGGAAGTTTTCCAAGGAAGGGAAAGGAAAGGTGGGCGGCCTGAGCTGTTAGTTTCTGGAACCCCCCGAGCAGATTCTGATGGAGAAACGATTGAAAGCAAGGAATAATTCTTTACAGACACGCGGCTTTCACCGAGAGGCAAAGGAAACGCCCGAGAAGGTGGACCGAAAGCGGCATCCTCCTGCCATTTCTCTTCCAAGGGGCCAGAATCGACTTTAGGTCTTTAGCTGCTCTAACCCCGGCAGCTTCGTCCCCCGGTTAGTCCAGAGGAAAGGCTGCTTTGGTACACTGGAAACCTTATGCAATTTTTTTAAAAATAAAATAAATATGGAAAAAAAAAGGCTGTTGTTTTTCTTCCCATCTGTATGAAATGCAGTGACTATCGTGAGTGGTTCACGGATAATGAAGACGTGGAGTCATGGTTCTGTGCAACAAAGCCAAAATATTATGCCAATCTTTAACGCAGATTCTGTGATCAATTAAGCAGCACGGTAAGCTTTTAATACCTAGTTAATTTGATGCATCTGTTAAACTTCGGAGGTTTGGTCAGCTTTTAGTCAGCAAATAATTTGGAGACTGGTTGGTTGACCAAGACATATACTGTATTTTTTCTGGAGGTTTTCCACTGGCCAAGCAATCAGCTGTACATTTATGGAGATACCCAGGTTGTGGTTGTCTCAAAAGTGCTTTTGCAAAAGGCAACTGGACAATGTTTTTTCCTTAAGATGTTTCGCTTCTCATCAAAGAAACTTATCTTTTTAATGAACTGTACCTTAAAATGTTTCTTGCGATGGCTTTCGCTCTGCTCAATTACTACTAAATGGCATCAGGCTTCCTCCAGGTTGGTAGAGCTCTGATGGCAGCCCAAATAAGAAAAGCCAACCCCAAAATAATATCTAATTATCATTCATGCTCTCAAATTCCTCCCAATCTAATATTCTCAGGACCTCAGCAGACACACCTGAGTAATCCTGGACTCTCTTGCGCTGTCCGTCAGTCACACCCATTTCGCCCTCTGTGAGAATCACCCTTGGCAAAGTAAGGATGCAGGCTGCCATCCCGGAAATGTCATCTTCCAACTGGGGACCCTCTTCCCAGCAGTCTCTCTCGGCATCGTAGATGTGGACATAGTCCATGCAGATCCCACGGTTATGAGATCTCCCTCCCAAGACGTAAATCCTGTGGCCCAGAACAGCAATGCCAGGCTCACCGTGACCGGCATGAAGAGGACGGACAGTTGTCCATTGAGAACTGCTTGGGGTATAACAAGCAACCTGGTAGAAAACAACATTAAAAGAGTGGTCATTTTAGGAAGAGCATTTGGGAACGGCTCTCTGAGTTTGAGAATAAGCACTCTTGGGGTCAGGGTTACTGGAAACCTCCCACAAAGTTGCCATACCAGTTCTGAAATCCAGCAACTTGCTTTACTGTGGACTACAGAAAAGTGTAAACACAGCTTTCATTGGGCACCACTCTGGTCTTTGGACTGGCACTGGAGGTTTTGGCACCAGATAACCAATTTCCATACACTGGGCTTGGCCTGTGCGGTGACTGTAGGCTAGTCCCAAATGTTTGACCCAACATACGCAGATGATCATGTTTGCTCTTGGGGGGGGGGGGGGAGTGTCTTGTGCCTGACGGCCTAACTCCCAATTTGTGTGTGTGTATGTGGGGGGGGGGGGTCCCCATCCTTTTCTCCCTTCATAGATTTTCCTCCCTTGTAGAGGGGAGAGACTGTTTCTCAAACTTGACTGCTTGAAGAATGGCTGGGGAATTCTGGGAATTGAATTCTACCTATCTTCAAGGGACCAAAGTTGAAAAACACTGGCTTAAATTATTTTAAGCAGCTCTAAGTGCTTCCCTAAAAAGTGCTCATCACAGGTTAACAAGTTCATCTTGGCAGCCTTCAGTCAACTTGCCCTGCTCTTTGAAATTGGCACAACCCTAATCAGTTTCTCTCAAAGGCTTTCTTTTGGCTCCTAAGCTGGGGCTAAGGCATTCCTTTTAATGCCTTGTTCTCCGTTGTGTGCTTGCTTATTCTCTTGTAATTTCTTCCTTTCCAACAATGGTGAATACAAACATTGATTTCCCCTTGCTAATTATCCCAGAACAGAGGTGAGGATTCCAGGGTGGGGAGTGGGGGCTATAAAACAGACCTGTTTTTCCAAGCTTCCTCCCGAGTCTCGCTTCTGGAATGAACTTTTCTCATTAGGGCTCAACTGGCTGATTGGGGTCATATCTACTCATGTGGTAAATATTTATGGGCAAATTTTAATAAACCTTTAGAAACATTTATTAAAGTCCTGACATCTCTCTTGGTGTTCTTGTTTGGTATCCTTCCTGTAAATTCTAAATTTAAGTGTTGACACATAGATTAATAGAAACAGGGCGATATCAATATGGCAAGCATTGCTATTTTGTGCTCCAACTGCCATTAACTGCCAGGCAGGATCCTTGCACACTGGAGTCTATTAGGCGGGTCCCCCCCAGGCACCTGATGGATCTGGAGGACTCCGAGGGACAAATGCACTTCCCTTGTGCCCACCTGATCTCTCAGCTGCTTTTAATAACATTAACCATCAATCAGAATAGATCTGGAAGGGACTTTGGAGGTCTTCTAGTCCAACCTTCTGCCCAAGCAGGAGGCCCTTCACCATTTCAGACAAGTGGCTGTCCAGTCTCTTCTTAAAAACATTCAGTGATAAAGTACCCACAACTTCTAAAGACCAGCTGTTCCACTGGTTAATTGTTCTCTATCACTATTAAGTTTCTCCTTACTTGCTTAATATGGCTCCCAATTGCCTAATAGGGCTGGGATTTGGGGTCATGGGCCTACAATGTCTCCATTCCTATTTCAATTGCAAATTTGGCAAGGAAAGAAAATCCATGGAATTCACTCCCCCTCCCCCTCCCCCATTTAGTTGTAGGTGCTATCCTGTCTTGGGATTTCGCTCAAATCTGGATGGGAAAAAACAGGTTTGAAGCTGAACCTAGCAAGGAGGAGTTCTCTGCTAGCTCCATTTTTATGTCTTTTATACCTGAAGCCAGAGCATGTGTTCTTCAGGCATGGCATCTTTACTTAGGACGGTTCCCTGTGGAAACAAGGCTGATCTTCCAGAATTTCTTAAAGGGCATTTGGGGAATGACTGGGTGCCATAGGGACTCGATGAAAATTTATTGGCATTATATTTGGTTAATGCCCTGTTTTCTCCAAAATAAGATATCCCCTGATAATAAGCCCAATCAGGCTTTTGAGCGCATGGCAATAAGGCCAAGCACTTATTTCAGGGTTCAAAAAAATATAAGACAGGGTCTTATTTTCGGGAAAACACAGTAGTTTCAAGTAATGTATGCAAGTGTTTTGTATTTTGGGGGTGCTTGATGTTTCTATTTGGTTGTTAGATTTTTGGTCTAAATATCAGCAGTGTGCAATAAAAATGCCATTAGTCGAGCCAAAGGCTGCCTCACCTCGTGAACATCTCTTCTGTAGCCGGAGTCATTGTTACTGCCTCCAATCACATAGAGCTTTCCCAACAGCGCAGCCATCCCGTGCCAGGCTCTCCTGATGGGACTGTCGCTTAAGATGTCCCAGCGATTGGTGGTCGGATTGTAGCACTGCAGCTCTTTTAGGTACTCCTCTCCTCGCCTCCCACAAGTGATGTAGATCTTGCCTTCCAGTTCTGCTCCTGCATGGGCATAGACCTGTATCAATGGGACAGAAAGCAAGAAGTAGCAGAGCGGGAGACTACACTACACTCTTGGTTTTCTCTCCCCCACCATGCCCTCAATGGACCTTTAGCTACTCTTGGAAAACACAGGAGGAGGGTAGCCAGGTTAGCCTTAGTAGCAAAAAAATCAGGAGTCTGGTAGCGCCTTTTCTGATTAACGTGTTTTATTAAAAGGCATAAGCTCAGAAGGTCCCAATCAATACACTGGGTTTTTAGCACATCACAATTGTCAATTGTAACCTGCATCTGCATAGCCTACCCCCTTCTGCACTCCAATTTACATCCTACAGTAGTCTAGTAGTCTAGCCATTCTATGCATTGAAGTAAGATGCAGCTCACATACTGCCAGGGTTCTCTGCAGCTGAAGTCTGACCACCTTCTCAACAATCTTCAAAGAGGGCAACATCACAGCCTCAGGTCCCACAATCCAGGGCATGTTTATAACCCAGGAGAGACCAAGATCTAACAAGCATGTGACCAAATTGGTAGTTCATCAACTCTATTTCTTCAAGAGTCACTAGCTCATCCCAGATTGTGCCACAAGACTGAGCTCCAGAATCAGACTTGCCCAGTTAGAGTCCAACTCCAAGATACTTGGAATATTCCTCAAAACGAAGGGGTCATATGCCCCAAGGCCCCAACCATTCACCCGTTCCAGGCAGTGCCTAAGGCCTCAGCTAAGCCACCCACCAAGCTTCCTCTGGAAATGCATAGGGTCCATTATTCATGTGGAGTGGGTTGATCAAATAGCCTTAACTCCCTGCAGGGGGAAGAGGAATACCAGTGAGTTCAAAAGCAATCAGAGACTGATCTCTCGCGGCATGACTGGTGTTCATATCTCCCATTACCTGATCATATTGCAACTGCCTCAGACATACACCAGATCAACTGTGTGGCTTTTGACAGGTGGTGGGCTACTGATGACTTGTGATAGATCCGTGGTTGCCATGGAGACCATGAACATCTGAGCTATCCTGAAATCAACAAGGCTGGGAGACCAAATCACGAATGAGGGTGACTTTATTACAAATATTTGCTTTGTGAGTATTTTGATTTTGATGTTGTAGGTCAGGGGCAGGGGTGAAATGCTCCCAGTTCGGACTGGATCATCCGATCCGGTAGCGATGGAGGCGGAGAACTGGTAGCAAAAATCCCTGCCCCCCACATTGCCCAGCTGAGCCGCGCAATCATCAGAGGCTTTTTTTTTATTTTTAAAAGTATTTTTTCTACAACCTCTTTGGCCAAAAAAATGCTTTAAAAATGTAAAAAAAAAAGCCTCTGATGATCACGCGGCTCAGCTGCGATCATCAGAGGCTTTTAAAAGCATTTTTTCTACAACCTCTTCGGCCAAAGAGGTTATAGAAAAGATGTTTTTAAAAAGAAAAAAAGCCTCTGCCGATCAGGCAAGTCAGCTGGGATCATCAGAGGCTTTAAAAGCATTTTTTACAACCTCTTCAGCCGAAGAGGTTGTAGAAAAAATGGTTTTAAAAGTAAAAGAAAGTTGGCCACGCCCACTCAGTCATATTATCCCCCCCCACACACACACCAAGCCACGCCCACAGAACCAGTAGTAACAGATTTTACATTTCACCACTGATCAGGGGTGTCAAACTGCCAGCCTGTAGGCTGGATGCGTCACACGTAGGCCATGCCCACCCCAGCTCTGCAAAGGGGAAACATGTGATACATCATGTGATGGCAACGTGACGCTGCAAGTTTGACACCCGTGTTGTAGATTACTGGGAGTCTTTCTGAAGGGTAGCAGCGCACATACAAACCCATGAATGAATGAATGAATGAATAGTGCTAAGTAATCAGTAATTGGAGATGGGTTAGGGTTGGGAATGGGGCTAGTGCCTCCATCCTTGCTCTCCTTGACCTCTCAGTCAACACTATTAAGCATAGTATCCTTTGGGGTGGCTGCAAAGATTGGGGCTGGGCAGGGGAGACTTGCATTGGTTTTTCTCCCAAGGTTGGTCCCAGTCGGTGTTGCTAGAGTGTGAGAGGTCCAGCGTACCACTGCTTGCAGGCCTTGGTACTCTCCGCTCCTTTTTAACATTATTATTATTATTATTATTATTATTATTATTATTATTATTATTATTATTATTATTATTATTATTATTATTATTTATTAAATTTGTATACCGCCCTTCTCCCGAAGGACTCAGGGCGGTGCACAGCCAAATTAAAATACATACAATACAAAATTTAAAATAATTTAAAACAGAATTAAATCCAATTGGCTTCCCGAAGTATTAAAACCCATTACCCTTAAAAACCCTTTAAAAATTTTAAGCCAGCCCAGCTTGCTGGAATAGGAAGGTCTTCAAAGCTCGACGGAAGGTCCGGAGATCCGGGATTAGTCGTATTCCTGGGGGTAGCTCGTTCCAGAGGGCGGGTGCCCCCACAGAGAAGGCCCTCCCCCTGGGGGTCGTCAGTCGGCATTGCTTGACCGACAGCACCCTAAGGAGGCCCTCTCTGTGGGACCGAATTGGCCAGTGGGAGGTTATCGGTGGCAGAAGGTGGTCTCGCAAATAGCCGGGCCCTAAGCCATGGAGCGCTTTAAAGGTGAGGACCAATACCTTGAAGCGCACCCGGAACACCACTGGGAGCCAGTGCAGCTCGCACAGGCAAGGTGTCACATGGGAGCGCCAAGTCGCTCCCATAATTACCCGCGCGGCCGCATTCTGGACCAGCTGGAGCTTCCGAGTGCTCCTCAAGGGGAGCCCTATGTAGAGAGCATTGCAGTAGTCCAGGCGAGAGGTGACGAGGGCATGAGTGACCGTGCATAGGGAGTCCCAATCCAGAAAGGGACTGGCGTATCAGACGAACCTGATAAAAAGCCCCCCTGGCCACGGCCGTCATATGTTCTTCTAAAGACAGCCGTGCATCCAGGAGGACGCCCAAGTTGCGAGCCCTCTCCGTGGGGGCCACTGATTCGCCCCCAATAGCCAGAGTTGGCACCAGCTGGCTATATCGGGACGCCGGCATCCACAGCCACTCGGTCTTGGAAGGGTTGAGTCGAAGCCTGTTCCTCCCCATCCAGACCCGCACGGCCTCCAGGCACCGGGACATCACTTCAAGGGCATCGTTGGGGTGGTCTGGGGTGGAGATGTACAGCTGAGTATCATCAGCGTACAGATGGCATCGCACCCCAAATCCACGGATGATCTCGCCCAGCGGCTTCACATAAATGTTGAACAGGAGAGGCGAGAGGACCGACCCTTGCGGCACCCCACAAACAAGGTGCCTTGGGGTCGACCTCTGCCCCCTGCCAACACGGACTGCGACCGGTCGGAGAGATAAGAGGAGAACCACCGTAAAACAGTGCCTCCCACTCCCAACCCCTCCAGCCGGCGCAGCATGATACCATGGTCGATGGTATCAAAAGCCGCTGAGAGATCTAATAGGACCAGGACGGAGGAACAACCCGTCCCGAGCCCTCCAGAGATCATCCACCAACGCGACCAATGCCGTTTCTGTGCTGTACCCAGGCCTGAAGCCGGACTGGAACGGATCCAGATAGACAGCTTCATCCAGGTACTGTGGGAGCTGTCGCGCAAGCACACTCTCAACAACCTTAGCCACAAAGCGAAGGTTGGAGACAGGACGGTAGTTTGCCAAAACAGCCGGATCCAGAGAAGGCTTCTTGAGGAGGGACCTCACCACCGCCTCTTTCAAGGCGGGAGGCAAGACACACTCGCTCAGAGAAGCGTTAATAATCCTCTGGAGCCAGCCTCGTGTAACCTCCCGGGTAGCCAGCACCAGCCAGGAGGGACACGGACCCAATAAACGTGTGGTTGCGTTCAATCTCCCCAGCATCCTGTCCACGTCCTCGGGAGTCACAGAATCGAACTCCTCCCAGATGACATTCCCAAGACCCGCCTCAGACACATCGCCTGAACACACCCAGTCAGAGTCCAAGCCGTCCCGAATCTGAGCGATTTTATCGTGCAGATAACATGCAAAATCCTCAGCACGCCCTTGCAAGGGGTCTTCCCGCGCTCCCAGATGGAGAAGGGAGCGGGTCACCCTAAACAAGGCGGCTGGGCGATTATCTGCCGACGCGATAAGAGCGGAGAAGTAATTACACTTCGCCGCTTTTATCGCCACTAAGTAGGTCTTGATATAAGACCTCACTAGTGTTCGGTCAGATCCAGAACGACTAGCCCTCCAACTACTCTCTAGGCGTCTTTTCCGGCGCTTCATCTCCCTCAGCTCCTTGGAGAACCAAGGAGCTGGGCCGATTCGGCGCCGGGTCAGAGGCCGCAAAGGCACGACCCGATCTAAAGCACCAGCGGCTGCCCTATCCCAGGCGGCCACCAGGTCTTCCGTCGAGTCGTGAGCCAGAGTCTCAGGAAATGGCCCAAGCTCCATTTGGAACCTATCAGGATCCATCAGGCGCCTGGGGCGGAACCACCTAGTCGGCTCCGCCTCCCTGCGGCAGGGTGTGGCGGTCAGAAGGTCAAGTCTAAGGAGAGAATGGTCTGACCATGACAGGGGTTCAATGACTATATCCCCTATATCAAGACCATTCAACCACTGACCAGAGATAAAAACCAGGTCCAGAGTGTGTCCTCCTATATGAGTAGGGCCATGAATTAACTGAGTCAGGTCCATGGCTGTCATGGAAGCCATGAACTCCTGAGCCACCTCAGACGTTTCACCGATAGACGGCAGGTTGAAATCCCCCATGATCATTAGCCTGGGGGTCTCAACCGCCACCCCGGCTATGACGCCAAGGAGCTCGGGCAGGGCCGCTGCCACGCAGCAGGGAGCCAGGTACGCAACCAGCAGGCCCACCTGCATCCCATGGCCCCACTTCACAAGGAGAGACTCACCTCCGGCAATCTGAGGTACAGTGGCCTCCCTAGGATTGAGACCTTCCTTTACAATAACCGCCACTCCTCCACCCCTACCCTGAGCCCTTGGCTGATGAAATGCGCGGAAACCTGGTGGGCACATCTCAACGAGGGGGACTCCCCCCTCCCGGCCCAACCAGGTCTCTGTAATACCCGCCAGGTCCGCTCCCCCCTCCTGAATTAACTCGCAAATGAGGGGGGCTTTATTGACCATGGACCTGGCGTTGCACAGCATCAGCCTAAGACCAGGGCTCTGAGACTCTGGACAACCCAGGGAACGAGATGAGCATTGGGGACCGGAGCACGTCACCACTTGAAGACAGCGGGCACATGCCCCCACCACACGATGTGGCCCCCTGCTCCCACCATATCTGCCCCCCACCACCAATAATCCCGATGGAATCGCCCTCCTCCATACCGACACTAACCCCCTCCATACCCCGCTCCGCACCTCCTCAGACACAATCCCGTGCCGGGCCTGGCTCACCCCCCACCAAAAGACCCTCCCTCCCCCTAAAACCCCTTAAAAGATTACATAATGACAATTTTAAAAAACCCCTCAACCCCCTCTTTGCTGCGTGCCACCTCTCAGGGTTCCAAAGCCCGTCATCGAGGTAGGCCCTCGATAACGTAGAGGGCCAATCCTGCGAGAGGGGGGAGTCTTGCAGAACAAGAAGCTCAGCTGCCGAATACATTTTGCTACAAGAGGATTGTCGAGATCCCAAACTCGACACGTTGACAACGAATACCTCTGCAGACGCGGAATCAACACGACAAGGCTATGGGGGTGGGGGTTGGGTTACTTTGTCCTAAACACAGATTGGTGGAGGGGGTGTTAGGGAGGCAGGCGGACGGTCACCTGGCAGCCGCAGTAGGGTATTGAGCAGCTGCTACGTGTTGCTGCTTGTGAGCGGGGCGTGCCGGCAAGGCGGAGCCCAGAAGGGTGGTGGTGGGCGCGATTGTTTAAAAGGCATTGTGTGGCGGCGGCGCCCAACGCCGACTTTGTATTATCTTCACCTGAACTCAGCGAGTTTCTGCACTACCTTTTGACGCTGAATAAACCGTTTCCTGCTTCAAAATCCATTGACTGCAGCGTGGCTTATTTCCGGCTTCGGGTGACGGCAAGAGAGCTGAGAAGGATAAGTGGCCATGTCCAAAGGTCCAGATGGAAAAAAGGTCCAAAGGAGAGAAGATAAATAAATGGGAGCATCCAAAGTCCAGGATCCAAAGTCCACTGTTCCCTCACAACAGCGGGCAAGTCTCCTGCAAAATCGACACAGTTCAAGGGGGATACGATCCAACCACCCTCTCACGGTGATTGGTCTGATGGTCAGTTCCCTCTACTGGTGAAATGGAAGTAATGAACCAAATTACAAAGTCCACACAGCCCAAAGTGGGGTTGAAGTCCGCACCACCCTCTCACGGTGGCTGGTCAGATGGTAAGTCCTCTCTACTGGCAAAATGTGAATAGTGGGGTAAAAACCAAGTCGCTTCAGCCCGAGGGGCACAAGCCAAAGCCACCCTCTCACGGTGGTTGGTCTGATGGTCAGTCCCCTCTGCTGATGAGATGGAAGAGATATACCGATCCCAAAGCGTCCCAACATATTTAATAAACCCTCCAACGGTCAGGGGGGAAGAAAAGGCTCAGATGGAAATAAGCCATAAAGACAGATGTCAGTGTCCATAAACCAAATCAGGCAGTGATGTTAATACGCCAGTGGGTCAGTGAGTCGGTGGTGGCGGCAGCCGGTCCATGATTGCCATAGCATGTAGGGGGATGATGGAAAACCCCAGCCCCCGCACAATCCAACGGGGGCTCCCAATGTCTGCAAGGAGCTGACCCATCAATTGGGCAGCCCTCATACAGAACCTGGTCAATCCTGGAGCAGTGGATATTGCCTGCCACGTTGACCTCCTCTACCCTCTCAATGGGGCTCAGGGCAGACCCCTCCTCATTGCCATTTCCTCTGCCGTTGTCAAACGGTGCCATTCCAGCGGCAGTCGATATCGCCGCTACCGCTGCCTTGCAAAAAGTCCTGGCAGCGTCCCAGAACTCAGCAGGGAGCCCGGCGGCCCCCAAACACCCGGAACGAACCTCAGGGCTCAGGGAACGCCGCCGAGGCGCAGACATTGTAACAGCCATCGGCCGCCGCTGCCCTGACCGCCGAAGACTCCAGCGCAAGGAAACGCCGCCGCCGCCCAGCTGACACAAAACACCGCCCCCGGACTTCACTAGCCGCGCCGAGGACGCCAAAGACGCTGGAGATGTCGATGCCGCTATCTTCGCCCAGCCACGATGTTTAAAGGGGGCAAAGCCCCCAATCGGCTGGCGAAGAACTCCCCCAACCGGGCCAGGGGTTGTAGATCTACCAAACGACCCCCAAACGGACCATCAGCAAGCACAGGTCACCCACCTCCATCGCGATTCAGGCAGGTACCGCCATCTTGGACATGCGCAAAATATATCTACATGAAGTCTCGGGGCGAGATTGTTCTCCACCATGGCACGAGGTACCATTGGTACCCTGATGAGACTCAATATTGACATTACTATCCTAGATAATCCAAATGATTGTTGCCCTCTCGCAGTGCCTGGAGGCCATGAGGGTCTGGATGGGAGGGGCAACAGATTTCAGCTGAATCCTGGTAAGACCAAGTGGCTTTGGGCATGTGATGCTTCCAGGGCTCCAGGATTTTAATATCTTTAGTTCTGGATGGGGTTGCACTACCCCAGACAGACACAGTGTGCAATCTGCGGATTCTCCTGGACTCGTGACTCCTGCTCAATGACCAGGTGGCAGTGGTGGCAAGAAGAACCTTTGCACAATTTCACATTGTGCGCTAGTTGTGCCCTTTCCTGGATAGGGAATCCCTGTGCTCAATCGCTCAAGCCTGGCTCTCTCACGCTTGGACTACTGCAACATGCTTACATGAGGCTGCTCTTGAAGGGTATCTGAAAACTTCGGCTGGTGCAGAAAGCAGCTGCACAGGCTGGCTCGGGCCTTGGTGCCTCTAGGGTGGCTCTTGTCTGCGAGCAAACTAGGTGCCAGTTTGCTTCCAGGTCTAATTCAAAGTATTGGTTATCGCCCTTAAAGCCTTTCATGGCAAAGGTCCAGGCTATTAGAAGAACCAGCTCAGCCTGCCACACCTGTGCCAGCAGAGGGCATGCGGCAGATTCCATCAGCCAAGGAATTTCACTGGTGGAATATAGAAGAGCCGATTCTGGAACATCATGCCCACTGAGGCGAGATCTGCACTCACCGTTTTTGGTCTTCCAAAAGGGCGTGGAGACATGGCTGTGCAGCTAGACTGGAGCCCCAGTGGGCATGTGGCACTTTTGAAGGTGGCTAATGGAGTAGAGAACAATCCAACTCCCTATGAACATGTTCATTTTATTGGCAGGAAGAAAAGTTGGTTAAATGGTCTCCAATTAAAAAGTTGTGTTTATAAAGTTGCAAAGTTTAAGTACCCCTGTGTTAAGTATTCAGAGAGATGAGATTTACAACCAAGTTTGGTATGAAGTCTTACAAAAGTGACGTTTCATTCTTACTCCTATTGCTATAAAACGACAGCCTCTATCTGGAGACCAAGAATTCAACAATGGCTACTGAGCCTCTTGCAACCAGAGTAACTGTTGACTAGGATGCTACTGCCTTGCTTTGTTCTCAGAACCAAGTGACAACTGAAATGGACCTGCTAGCCCAATCCGATGGCCCTTAGCCCAAGAAAGCTACCGCCTGCCCATACTGAACTATCGACTTCTTGTTTGACATAAAGTGTGGGAAACTGCCTGACTCCCTCATTTGATGTGACCTATGTATCTCCTGGAGACATGATGATGGGAGTTAACTGACTAGTTCAAAGAGGGGCTATCTTTGAAAGGATGTACAGGACAAGCTCACTTGTCAAAGCACCCCTGAAACTCTGAAAGCATTAATCTAGATCTGCTTGGATAGCCATGGAAACTCAAAAGACCTGCAACACAGTAGGGACTTCTCCTTCACTCCTTTCTCCCTCCCTTCCATTCCAGCAGGGATTTCAGAAGTTGAATTTACACAGATATCTCCACAAAAAAGTTGTGCTAGTGCATATAAAACCTATGTCTACCTTGCAGAGAACCCTTTGAGCAAGAGTGTCCTGCTAATACTTCCAAAGCACCAACAATATTGTGGGAAGGGTGGCATTTTGCAAATAGCTGTCCTAAACCAGCTGCTTTGAATCTAACTAATAGTTCATGTTATGAACTGCCAACTATTTCCACATTGTGCGTTTACTTGCTTCCAGGAATTTACTGGAAATCTTTCCCGCCCATAAAGTCTTAAGGCTTGCTGCAGGACTGGTGGGGAAGCATGCAGGGACCACAGGTGAGACCCCTCCTTGCGTCTCCTGGGTTCACCCTTCCCCAGTCCAGTTCAGAAGTTCTGAGACCAGGATAGCTGGGGGGGTGAGAGATATGAAGGCTGCTTCTATTAGCAAGCAGGACCTCTGCCTGTGAAGCCAGCCAGTTGGCCATAGATATAGAAGAGAGGAGGGCCATTTCTCCTGCACTTCTGCAATTGTCATTGTAAGAGAAGTGGCTGCCACCAGTAGCCTGGCTTATTCACAAAGAGGCTCACTTCCTTTCCACTTCACAGGAAATTTATCAAGAAGAAACTGAGTAAGTCTCTGCCCTAAGACATTTCAGAGGTAAATCACCTTTTTCTAATAGAAATGCAGTTGCTGAAATTCCTATAGCTTTTTCTGTTCAATAAATCTTATCACGTTAGGCTCTTTGAGAAGTTACCAAAATATTAAATTCTCTAGTACCTGCTATCTGATGTGAAACACCTCACAACTATTCCAGAGGATTAGAAAAACTTACTTTTTCCAGTGTTAAGCAATTCACTGCTTCCACTAACCTGCACCAATGCCTCCTCCTACAGCAATGGTTTTGTCTGGCTTTCTATCACATTTCCTCTTGCCCCAGAGCAGTCCAAGAAGCCAGAGGCCGCTGTTATGGGACCATTCTCTGTAATGGCACAGATTCTGTGGCCTTTCTTGCTTAACAACCACTCATTCAACAATTGTCCACGCTTAGCCCAGTGCTGAATGAGAGGTGCTAATGACTAGTCCTCACACTTCTGTGCCCCGGGATCCCCATTTGCAACCTTTTTTGCTGGAGCCCAGCCGGCAAAATCAATGGGGATGCTGGCTGGAGGCTGCACATAGCAACTAGGTGGCATTCTTGCTTACCAGCCCAGGCTGTCTTGTTTATCATTTGCTTACTAGAAGAGCCAGACTTTCCTTCACAATGACATCAAACTTTACAATCATCATCACTTAGCGAGGGAAATTCTGGTCCCAATTGCCGTTAAGTGAGGACTGCCTATAACCCGGCCCCATACCTTACTGCTGCTTTTTCCTAATTGGCAGGTGATTTAACTCTGTTCTTGGTCCATGTTAACTGCTTCATATCCCTTCAGTGTGTTTCATTGCACTTGGGAGCTGGCAAAGGGCAAAGGATCAAAACCCTCCACAAAGAGCACAAAAGCAGTTTTGCATTTGGCCAGGCAAATTATCCTGGGCCTGAGTGTCGGCACTTAACCTCCGAGAGGCAAGTACCCCCGGATTGCTTTTGCATCCAGGATTGGTCCTCCACTTCAGGGTGAGGCCTGAAGTGAAGTTCCACGAAGTGGGCAGGGCTGGGGAGTCCAAAGCTTTTCCCTCCCACCCTCCTCCCCTCACCCCAATACCCCTAGCGAGGGCTGTGTTCAGATTGGAGGCACAGCCACTTGTAGTGGGGCCATTCCATCCAAGGGCCGGCTTTGGAGAGCTCTTTGGGCAAGACTCCCACCAAACTGCCTTGGCGTTCCCAGATGGGTCAGTCCAACTAGGCACGGCATCATCTCCGGGGCCCCTTCAGGCCGAAGACCTGCCTGCCACCCCCTTGTCTAGCCCTCCCTCCTTACCTCCTTCTGAAGAGGAGCCACGTATTCCCAGCTGTTGGTTTTGGGGTCGTATTTTTCCACCTCCCGAAGGTCCTGCCGGTAGTTGCGTCCAGCCACCGCATAGATCGCCCCGCCCACCACGCAGACACAGAGATCTGCATGCTCTTGCTGCAAGGGCTGGATCTGGAGCCACTTATTGTGTCTTGGGTCATACCTTGCAAAGAAACAGGACAGACAGCTCTCCAAGAGGTTACGGGGGGTGGGGTCTTGAGCACATCTCTAATCTCAGCCCACCCACCCATTTCCCACTATGAGACTTATGAGGGCCACCAGTGTTTCTTGGACTCTGCCTATGCAAATCACAACTGTCTCCCACTGAGCAACTGAGCAGTGGCACATTGTCTTTGTGTTGTCTTCTGCTGCCACCCGTCTGGTTAGCCACTGTCACCGGCTCCTTCCCAATCATTTCTGTTCCACAACAGCCGGCCTATTTTTTGTTCTGTTCAAACAGCGCAGTACTAAAACAGTTGTGCTTGCAATCTTTCCATTACCAAAATGGATCTGCTCATCTTTCCCACCTGAGAAGATGATGTGTTGAAGAAGCCAGCTAAAGTAACTGAGCCAGGCCTTAAGGCAGCTCTGGGATAGTTGGGAGGGCCCTGGGCTTATTTTGCCCGAAGCTAAAGACACCGCAGGCACTGGAAATATTTATACATTTCTGAAAGGGACTCTCTTACCTCCAACATCTGGATTCTGCTCGAAAACCTCGAACATTGTTATCTCCGCCAATCAGATATACAAAATTGTGGAGAACAGCTATTCCCTGGTTGGACATTCTTGGAGACAAGGCTGTTGTGAAATGCCTCCATTCTCCCAAAAGTGGGTTCAAGTACCGGGCTTGGTTGCTGAGGGCAGTAGACGGGGTTGAATGCATCCCCCCGAAGCCTACCACACAGTGGAACTCAGATCTCAATTGTGTATGCATGTTCTGAAGCACCGGCTGGAGGCACTCGTTCTTATGGTACATTAGGGCATTAGCTACCGTCTCCTTTAATGGACAGGAGCTTAACTTGTTGTGAAGTCTCTGCAGAATTTGGAACTCAATCAGAGGAAAACGGACCGTCTCCAGCAGCTTAGGAGGCTCCATCAGTGAAACCTGATCTGTCTCCAGTTGTTCTGGCGTGTAATGGTAAAGGAGGGCCCCTTCATAGACCTCATTCTCAGAGTTCACCTCCAAGAGGTTACTGTTGAGGAGGGTGAAGACCTTCTCCAGGGGAAGTTGGCGGTACGTCTCTGTCTTTGAGAGGGTAACAAAGTTTTTCAGAAAGTAGGAATCCAGCTTCTCTGTCAGGTAACACAAATCAAAGAGGTCAGCCAGTCTATACATGTCCACAATGTTCTCATCATCCACCCAAAGCATGAGGAAATCACAACAGAACTTGATGATCTCAGAGATCTACAAAGAAGAAAGGCATGAAAGTGATATCAGAAGGAGCAATTCTGAGCCTTCAAAATAATATACCTAATCGTTATAATTTCTCATAAGTTCATAGATTGGATCAAAATAAACTTAATCTGTAAGTCTCACTATTGCAAAAATCATCTGTTTAATGGCTTGAGATCAGACTAATGACAAAACTTTATTAGCTGTGGAACATCCATGCAAGAAAAGGACAATTAATCCTTTCTCCCAAGAAGCGGCTGTTTCAAGCATCAGGGCCATGCAATAGGGATCAGCAAGAACAGAACAGGACAGAGAGCATCTTGGATTCAATCCAAGAGCAGGTTTCCATGGGGCCAATTCTCTGATATCTGTATTAACCCTAAACACATTGCAAGATTATTACCAAAAGCTTGGATAAGAAACGTGCCAAATATCCAACACTAAATTTATATGAGAAAACAAATGCAAATGTAACCCAGATTCTGAATACTGCTGGGAAGTCAACTAGTCTGAAATATGAAGAAATTACTTTGTTGGATGGCATCTCTTGCTTTTGAAACTAACAATTTTGTGTTATCAGTTGCCAGGCAACTCTGAGTCGGTAACAAGGATTAAGATTATCCAGTATAAGGAAAATGTTAATACAATGTAATGAAGAAAAAGAAGCAAGTATACCAGTCATCATTGTACAGCAGGCTCATCTCACTTCCTGGTTCTGCTCTTGGGAAAAGGACAAGCTTCCTCAATGGCAATTTGGCAAGTGGGTTGCCATAGGCTGAGAGGGTTATGAGCAGCCCTAAGTCCCCCAGGGGGCTTTGTGCCTGAGGTAGGAGTAGAAACTTGATTTCTAGCCTGACAATTGCTGGCTCTCAGGTTCCTATAAAGTGGTGTTATTTGATTGACAGGATCAGAAGCATGCCCATTCTGTCAGAACATACAGGATGCCATGAAGGGCTGAACACCAGCACCTTGGCTTGCACTTGCCATCCAATGTAGCTCATGCACTAGCAGTGCTGTGGGTGCACACCAAAGTGCACCCATGACTGCCACATTCTCGACCAGCTGTGGCTTCTGAATGCTCTTTATAGGCAGATTCATGTACAGTGGATTGCAATAGTCCAAATGTGGGTAGCCTTTCATCCCCAAAACAGGTGCAACTGGTGCACATACTCCACTCCCAGCACCCTGAGTTGGTCCACATATAAAAAATCTCCAGAAGGGATTAATTATTCCTTTCATGACATTCATAGGTATGGTATGGTCAATGACACACACGGGCACTGGTTAGGGAATCCAGATAATCTGGTTCCTCTAGGACCCTGTGCCATTATCTAGCACTGTTGGTCCAGTGATGCCTTTTTGAGGGAGTGTTGGACCACTACTTCTTTAACATCCCTCACCCAAGAATGAAATCAACACTGCTTGGGTCCTACCATTATCTCCCAGGAGGCCTTGACCAACCATGGGGGAGATGGCTCTCATTAACCGACAGCCACACAATTCTGAGGACCCCGTTCACAGATAACTAAACCAGATTGTGTCTCAATCACCTCAAGAGAACATGCATAACTGGGGCCACGCTTAGACTGGACTCAAGTGATTATTCATCAAGGACTTTGACTAATCCTCCCAGCAGTTCTGCAGATGTTCCTCTCACTCTTTTCTTCCCTAGTTCAGATCAGGTCACCTTAACTAGAGCTGTTGGCTAGCACTCAGCAGATGGAATAAGAGTGGAAAAATAATTACATTTTGTTACCTTTTATTACTACAACACAGTCCTTAATGTAGACTCTTATATGTTAGGCCAGATTCCCTCATCTCTCTCCGTGGTGCTCCAGGTGTCTCTTTTGTTTCATTTCCTAAAGCTCTTTTGAAAGCCAGCAAACTCTATGAGATCCCTAAACAGGGAGAGGCCCAGAGGTGTCACCTTCTCATTCTAGGTAGTGACTAAGGCCTGAGTTTGAATTCTGCAGTAGAGCCTCAGGGAACTCTCTCTGAAACACAGTGGAGTCTTTCAGGGCCTGGAGAAGGCCAACTGAATAGGATCCCCTCCCTAATGTGCGAAGCCACACCAAAGGGATCCAGAGCAGTCACAGAATGGTCTGACCATGACAAGGGGTCAATATTAACTTTATTTATTTCATCTATTTCTATTGCTGTTCAATTCAACAAGGGAAGTACATAAATCGTATCCAGAGTAGTCATAAGTGCCTGAGCTGCCAAGGGATGCAAAATCTCTCAGCACCACAAGACTGGGAAACTCTGCCACCAATGGAGGAAGGGAAGCCACTGTGCCACGGAGAGGCTGCTTTAGTAGCCACAATCTCATTGGGGTCCCTGGAGCCCAAACTCAGAAACAGGATCACAGACCCAGTAAGTTGTGGGACCTCTGACTGCCATACGACAATAATAATTTTTTTTAAAAAATTTGATTTATATGCCGCCCTTCTCCGGAGACTCAGGGCGGCTTACAATGCATTAAGCAATAGCCTTCATACTTTTGTATATTTATACAAAGTCAGCTTATTGCTCCCACAAACTGGGTCCTCATTTCACCTACCTTAGAAAGGATGGAAGGCTGAGTCAACCTTGAGCCTTGGAGAGATTCGAACCAGCAGTAATTGCAGGCAGCTGTGTTAATAACAGGGTGCTTAGACCACTGTACCATCAAGGCTCTAATAATTCACTGCTGCAGGAGTTGCTGCTGATGCCACACCTGAAACCCAGGTAGAAGCATCTTCCAAGAGGGGAGTGTTCATCCCAGTTCATTTAGGCATGTCAAGTTGACTCTCTCATCTATGATAAGATCCTGGGTGAGAGAGGCCTTGTTGCAAAATGGTATTTAGAAGCAGCAACTGGAGCTGAGGATCTGTTGACCTGCACCAGGGCTCAACCCAGGGAGCCAGAAAAGGCTCTACCCTGAGAATGGGCCCACCGTATCGCCTTCTGCCAGTCAACCTGAGATCATGTGACTCCCTGCCCCATCCCTCCATGAGCCGCTCTTCCTCAGCACTAGGAGCCTTTCCAACTTCAAGGCATTCTCCTGCCAATCCTTACGGAGCCTCTGCACTGCTTCTGTTTTAGCATCCAGGCCCCTCTGATCCACTTCAGGCCCCAAGAGGTCTAGAGGAGCCCAGCTCTCCAAGCTGGACGATTATAAAGCCTTTGACCTACGGACACAGCTTGGGCGTTTTCACCACTGGGTCTCTCTGAAGAAGGGCCAGGATCTCCAGACATAGCACAGCATTTTTACCAGCCCGGGTTCATGCTCAACTGAAAGTATTCTTACGTGCCAAAAGCATGGCATTTCTAATTCTGCCCACAGGCTGAGATCCACTGTGGAGGCCCTGCTTGTTCACCCTCCTGAAGGGCAGTAAAGGGTGACCTCTGGGAGGCTGGGACACTTTTTTTTACCATGTGGGAAGACAGCAAAATCCAAAATGGGGCTGGTGATCCAAAAGGGGAGGGGCTGAAAGGGCTGTTATATGGGCTACAAATAGAGGTAGGGTACCCTGAGGGTCATATAACCAGATTTCACTACGATCCAGCAGATTTGTGGATCTTTTTTATTACTTTATCATGTAAAGGAATTTCAAAAAATTTAAAGCAATTTTTTATCACACCACTAGTTCATATGCTAGACAGATCCCTAACTGTCTTGACTATCTATGGCTCATAGTGCCGTTCTTGAGAAGTGTGCTGTGTTGCAGGCCGACAAAACTCTCTGATCTCTCTTAATACATGAGGAAGCTGCCCTTCTTCCCCAACACATCTCACATCTTTTAGAGCTGCCAAAGCTCACCTGTAGTTGACAGGATGCAGCTAGAATTTCTTGCACATTGTTTAGGCCAAGTTCCAGGTCCGAAGTATATATGAAGTTCAGGATTTTACACATGGCATTGTAAGATATGCCCTGAATATGAATTTCTTCCTGTTCCATTTCTCTGAGTCCCCCAGCAAACATTCCCCTACAAAAGGAAAGATCTTCTTTCAGTTACTTCTCCCAATGAAAAGTATAATGAACATCCCAAAATGCAGTTTTTAAACTCATCCTTGCGCTGCCCTATTTCCAAAGAGGTGGCAAGGCGAGATGTGCTGACAGGAGGACCCAACTCTTATGGTCCACTCAGGCATGTGTGGGATGATATGTCAGGCTGGGTTCCACAACATCACCCCCTCTGCACACAACTAGCTTGCCACGTCTGCGACTTCTCTCTGAGCCATCATGCTAAGTGATAGCAGACAGCCCGAGTGAGATCAGGATGACAGAGACAGAGCACAAAGGCATGGGATGCATGGCCTTAGTACGTGACAGAGAGAACCTGAACCAGGAACCCAATTCAAAGCCAGGTTGCATTAACAGATGCCCAATGCTCCGGTTACAGGAAACAAAAGCTTGGCTCTATTCTGTATAGGTGAGATTCTCCAGAATCTGGAATCCCATCCCTCGCATTTTAAGGGTGACAGACTGTGATGCATAAGAGAAGAACTGCCAGGATTGCGATGGGAAGAGAAGACCTAGAGACTAAGTCATGGGAGGAAAGGAGCATATTTAGTCTACAGATTAAAAGGTAAAGGTAAAGGTTTCCCCTATCCAGTCATATCCAGCTCTGGGGAGGGGTGGCAGGGGGGTACTCATCTCCATTTCTTGCCCGAGGGAGCCAGCATTATCTGAAGGTATTTCCATGGTCATGTGACCAACATGACTACACAATGAGGCGCATGGGATGCTGTTATCTTCCCATCAAAATGGTACCTATTTATCTACTTGTATTTGCGTGCTTTTGAACCGTTAGATGGGCAGGAACTGGGGCAGGTAACAGGAGCTCACCCCATAGGGCAGCATTCAGGTCTCAAACCCGGGCAGCCAACTTTGCAACTGACAAGCTCAGCATATTTAATCACTAAGCCCCCATGCTCCCCAAACTACAGATTACAGGGAAGCATAATTACAGTCCACACAACTGGAAACGGAAGGGAGCAAATGCTCTGTTTCCTCCAGGGAATATGTTACAACTAAGTTCAGGAAAGCACACGGCAATTTTAGATGCCCATATTGAGGGCTGTTTATGTAAGAGAAAACATTGATTTAGTTACTTGAAGTTCTTTCTAGGTAAAGCTTCTAATTATCAGCTGAGCATCCCATAATTAGCATCCCATCATGTCAGCATCCTGCACTGAAAAGAGAATGGGTTCCTTCATGCTCCCTTTGACTGATTCCATTGCAGAATTTTGTAAAGGAAGACACAAACACAATCTTGCCAAAGCAATGAACCAAGCAACATCCATGTTTTGCAAATACTCCTTAAACAGGCAGAAACAGCATTACAGGTAAGAAGTGGGAAGATAAATGCTAAATTTGGTTTGATTAAATTTGATTAAATCTAATGATTAGATGAAGCTTTGCTTAATCATTAAGCATATAAAAGTTTCAAACAGCCATGTTTTACTTTTCCACTGCTCATTTCCAGCAATTTCAGATTTTAGTTTTGTTACAGGCACAGACCTGAAGTAATCACAGGATGCAGCTAGGAGGATTCGATGAGCATCAATGGTCTTCCCCTCTACATGCAGAACCACATCAAAGAGGATGCCGCGGTCCCGGAGAGTCCCCAGGCCACTCAGCAGAGTCTGGGAGTGCCCGGCGCTATGGTAGGTCTTGCTGGAGCACTTCTTGGTGAAAGGCTCTAGGGGGATCTTGAGGGGCTCCGTCTCCTCCTGCTGACCCGCCATCCTGGGCAGAACCTCCTTGGGAATCAGAGAGCACAGCAACTGGGGTTCCCCGAGGAGCAACTGGTTTCTGTTAGGCCAATTTCCTCATTCAAAACTTTCATTGCCCATTGCCATGAACACAAATTGCAGGTTCTTATCTACAAAGAAAGAGATTAATGGAATCCAACCATTTTGGCACAAAAGGGCAGCCCAATGCAACCCCCCCATCAATGAGCTTTGTGGCTCTAAAAAGGCATGGAAGGCTGGTGGCCCTTCTCACAGAAGATGGTTTGTCTACCACTTGTATAGTCTTTGGCTCACCCCGTCCTGCCTCAGAGGCAGCCTAAACTTATCTTTAGCTGTTCTGGTGTTATTTTCCCCCTTCCACTGACACAAGTCTTCTTCTACAACCAAGGACACCTCACTGATGATGGAGTCCAGGGATGACATTAGGCTGTTTTCATCTTCAGTCCATGGACCCTGCCACCTGCCCCCAGCCATTTTGGCCTGGTCAAAGGAGAAGACAGAGACCTGATCAATATTCTCTAACAGACTCCCGATGGGAGTCTGAATCAGTGGAGGAAGATGAGCTGGAACAAGAACTGACAGCAATTGAGAGAGCGGCTCCGTTGGCCTTGGAGGAAACTGGGGAAGGGCAGAGTCAGTCCAGGCAAGTCTTTTCGGAATTAGTAAGGCCTGCAGGCAGAGAGGAACAGAGGCAGGATGAACATGAGAGACAGACGAGGAGCAAGGAGCACCCCTTCCTGATCCAAGAGCTCGGAGAGTGCAGAGAAGGCATAATCAGCACAGACCGAGCAGGCTACTCGGGAGGAGAGTGCCCCGCCCAACTTCACCCAGGCACACCTGGGGAATGAGACTTAAGGAGGAGCTGTGGGGAGGGGCATTTGTTGGGAACAAATGCTGAGTTCCTGAAGTGTTGCATGCCAACGTTTGAACTTGCCAAGAGTTCTTGCATTCCTTTTGGCGCTCTGGACTAATTACTTAGAACTTTTGCTCCCTGAACTCCTTGATTTGGATAAACACATTTGGATTTATTGCCGTGCAGCCTTAGTGCAGACAGCACCGGGCTGGACTAATAGCAGCCAGAGGCTGCTTGAGGTTGGTGTGGGGGTTTGTTATCACTCTGCTCTAGGACTTGCCAGAAACGTGGGAGCATTTGGGGAGCAATTAAGGGGCGGTATGAACTTCCAGCTTTTGTGTTATTTCTGTGCTGTGCCCTGGGTGTTTACACAGCCCATTTAGGTGTTGCTCTCTTCTGGAAGAGCACCAAGCTATTTTAAATAGTTTTTAGATGGATTATCTGGATCCTTTTTAGTCAGGTTTTAGATCTGGATATGGTTCCAAAATGGCATTGACACTCATGGATGATCTCTGGCAAGAGCAGGATATGGTGCATCCATCCTTTCTCGTCTTGATTTCTCAATGGCTTTCAATACCACGAACTATGGGGGCCTTAGGGAGTTCACGGTGGGATGCATAGTTCTGCACTGATTCACCCCTTTCCTCTGAGGTCAATCCCAATCAGTGTTGATAGGGAGAGGTCCAGCTCTCAGCCTCTGTCTTATGGGGTGCCACAGGGCTCCCTCTACTCCTTTTTAACATCTACATGAAACCACCTAATACTTAATTATATACCGTATCTCTATCCAAGGTGAAGTGAGTGGATGCCCTTTTGTAGTGCCTGGAGGCTATGAGGGCCTGGATGGAGAACAATAGACTTCAGCTAAGGAGTTCTGCATCCAGGAGTTTATGATGGGGTTGCACTACCCCATATAGATCTGGTGCGTAACCTGTGGGTCATCCTGGACTGACAGTTCCTGCTCAAAAATCTGGTGGCAGCTGTGGCCAAGAGGCCTTTGCTCAGCTTCGTATGGTGTGCTAAATATACCCTCCTTTCCTGGATAGGGAGGACCTCTGCTCGATCACTCATGTCCTGGTCATCTCCTGCTTAGACTACTGCAATATGCTCTACATGCGGCTACCCCATGTGGTACAAAATATGGCCATGCAGCCATTGTTAGGGATCCAAAGAACGGTACATAATATAACACCTATGCTCCGTGAGCTGCATTGGATGCCAGTTTGCTTCCAGGTCCAATTCAAGGTATTGGTTGTGACTCACAAAGCCCTATATGGTGTGGACTTGGCTAATTATGAAACTGCCTTCGTCCCACCCATCCCACCTGGTCAGGCAGGTATGTTGCAGACCCTGTCAGTTAAAGAACTTCCACTGGCACAGTCTAGGAAGAGGGCCATTCTCTGCTGTTGCTCCCATCCTGTGGAATATTCTTACCCTGGCGGTAAGGCGGTAACCCAACTCTCTTGGTTTTCCAAAAAGGAGTGAAGACGTGGCTCTATGGCCTTGCAATGGGAGCTCTGGGGAGTACTCACCCATGGGGCTGGTTAATCCTTCCCTTAACCTTTCAACTAATTTTAATCTCTTGCCTCCTCTTAATTTTTTTCAACTTTTATATACACTGTTTTATGCTTTGTTTTATTGTACACTGTCCAAAGTCCCTCTTTGAAGGAGATGGGCAGTTCAGAAATGTAATAAACGAACATGGTTTATGATCTTCTGAGATACAACTATTCCTTTCTTACCAAAAAGCTTTGGTAGCTGTTTCTTCCTGGCTCTGTCCCAAACATTTCCTGCTGGGAAATAGGTAGGAATAATATTTTAGAAATTGTAGGGAAATGCTGTTGATGTCAAGAGCTGGATAATGATATAAATGTTTGGGTTTAAAAATGATGAAAAGGAAGGGTAAAAATGAAGCTGTTGAACAATTGTAAGGCTGTAAATTTATATAATGTATATTGAGAGATGTTAAACCATGATAAAGTCAATAGATGTGAATTCAGAAAGTTTTGCAAGAATGTGGAGTTTAAGATGTGTTGCTGAATGTAATTAAGAGTGGCATTTGATGGAAATAAAATTTATGTAGACAAGATGCTTGGTAATCTTTAGCACCCAGATGATGTCCTCCTCTGACCCCGTTGACTCACTGACAGACCCAATATTGCAGAATGTATAGCCTCACGCTACACAACTAAGCTCCATTTCATGCTGAATAAACTAAATTATCAATGTATCTTAAATAGAAAACTATTAGATTTTTACTCCAAAAGCATTTTATTAAGATAAATTTGATTTAAATAAAAAAATCCAATTTTTAATTTTTTTTAAAAAAATCGATTTTTATCTACCCTGTATGAAATGCTTGCGGTGATAAAAGTGTAGAGAGACAAAAATGTATAGCTTGTTCGTTAAAACCTGGTTTAGGATCTTCTGAGATAGGACGACTCCCGTTTTAGCAAAACAAACTTGCCTGCATTTTGAGGCAGCTTCGGTCGCCGTTCCTGCCTGGCTCCGTCCCAAACATTCCCTGCTGCATCTACAGAGGAAGCTTTGCGTGGCTGGACTTTGGTTTTGCCCCCCCTCCCTCTCTCCCTCCCCAACACCACTGGGGGGGCTTTCTTTCCTTGGGCTATTCCCGGGCGCCTCCTCCCATGGGGAGCAGCGGGGAAGCCCTCCCGACCTCAGCCCACGGGGGAGCCGGCAGGAGAGGCCAAGAGCCCCCGAGGGGTCCTGCACCCGGCTGCACAAAAGGGCCC
The DNA here is from genome assembly GCA_022577455.1 of Arizona elegans. Lineage (NCBI taxonomy): Eukaryota > Metazoa > Chordata > Lepidosauria > Squamata > Colubridae > Arizona > Arizona elegans. The sequence continues at coordinate 3,330,932 of JAKOOJ010000026.1, forward strand.
GGTGTGAGGGGGGGTCGCCCGAAACCTCCTCCGGCTCCCGACCTCTCGGCGGGGCTTCCCGGGCACTTGGGACCCGCGCTCGGCCGGGAGCAGCTCCCTGGAAGGAAGGGGCTCCCGCGGGCGCTCTGCCGGCTCCTTCCAGCCTCCCGCCCCCGCCGCGTCTCTCCGGCCCCACCGGCGGGCCAGCCTCGCCCACGCCCGCCTTCCCCCGCCGCCCCTACCTGGCCGGAGACGGCGCTCCGCGGACACGCCCAGCGCCGCCACAGACTCCGCCCGCCACCCGCGCAGTCGGCCGGGGCGGAAGCAGGAAGTGCGGCTGCGGAACTCCACTTCCCGGCGTGCCGCGCGACCCTCGCCCGCTCGCCCACTTCCGGCGGCCCTGCGGAGGCGCTCTGGCTCGGGCGCCCGTGGTAGCGGCGGCGGCGGCGGCGGCGGCGGGATGGAGGAGAGCGAGTGGCGCAGCGCCAACTTCCGGCAGAAGCTGGTCAGCCAGATGTGAGTGGCGGGGCCCGCGGGGGGCCTGGGCCTGGCCTGCGGAGCTGCTCGGGGATCCCCGCGTGGCCCGACCTCTGGGCCGAGGGAAGGGCGGCCTGGGGCGGGCTCGGGGCGCGGAGGAGGCGGCTGGCCGGCCTGAGGGCGAAGCTGGGCAAGAGCCCCCGCCGCCCTCGGATGAGGGAGTCCGGCAGGGAGGGCCGCCCCCTCTTCCCCCTGCGCCTTACCTGCAGGGAGGGGCCGGCCAGGTGGGAAGTGGCGGCAGGCGAGGGTTGGCCCGTCTTGCAGGCAGGCTTGTCAGGATACCTGAACGGGGCGCCCGCCTGCCCCTCCCGCAGATTCAGGTTACGACCTGTTGCGGATTCTTGCTCGGAAATAAATGTTTTTAGGACAGGCGCAGAATCTCTCTTGATCTCATGGTAACCCAAAGATTTTTTCCTACTTCCGTACAAACCCTGGGGATCTGTAAACTGTAAATTATTAGTTGACAATTTAGTCAAATTAAACTTCCCTAGCCATTTGTTCCTAAAATATACCTAAAGCTTTTGATTCCCTGGGAATAGTATTTGTAAAACTAACATTAAATTTAATTTTGGGACCCTTTTTCTTAAGATGATTGAAGATATTTATAGCCAAACTAGATATGATTAAGCAGCTATGATTCATATCCCTTTACTATTTTTAAGCGGCACCAAGCAGATGTCTTTTTTATAGCCTTTATTATTTAACCTAGCCATAGAAGCATTGTAATAGCACTCCAATCCAATAATCAGAGATATGGGGTGAAAGTGAGAGATAAGACGTATGTATCTTTTACATTTATTTGCAGATTATATGATTTTGACTCCCAAATGCTTCTTAGTCAGCTGGCTATCCTAAGAAGGAGTCAGACGTGTCAGGACTCCAGTTAATTTTTATAAATCACATCTGGTATTTTTCACATTCCACTCAAAACACAAAAAGGGCTACTCTGGGTGGCTTACAACAATAAAACAGAAAAAAAATGATTTTAAAAAAAATTCCCTTGGAAGCTGGTGCAGCACATTTGTGCTACATCTTTGGCAGTGCGGTAGAAGTGGGTATTTTATGCTTCAGTTGCTGGGATCCCATTCTAACTGAGAGTTCACTGAATCTTGTCAGAATTGACAGAATATTTTCTCTTGTAGTAGCAAACAACAGTGGCAGCAATCAAAGTGATTCCAGCCTTCAATGTTTATGGTTTTTCCCCCTTCCGTTGCACCATCTCTCAGACTGCTTGGATTAATCCTTGCAGTTTTCTTGGCAAGGTTTTTCAGAAGTGGTTTGCCATTGCCTCCTTCGTAGGGCTGAGAGAAAGTGACTAGCTCAGGCAGGACTAGAACTCACCATCTCTCCGTTTCTAGTCTGATGCCTTCACTATGATACCAAAGCAAGTATCAATATTTATTGATATATTATCAATAAATATTACATATTTATGTAAATGTGCTCAATTTCAATTAAATCAGCTAGCAATGTAAAGAGATGTCTAAAACCTTCTGATTTACTCTCCCCAAAGAGCAGGAATAGCTTCAATACCGGTGACATGCAGATATTCTCTGCTTACTTGGGGTCCTAGAAAGCTAAGACAGTTATTCAAGACTTTGTCATTAGCAAACATTTTCTGGGCTTATAATTGTTCCTCCAACTTTATATTTCTTTGCACTTAATGCCTGGAGATGGATTACTGGATTAGGTTTTAGTTGGCATGGCAGCCCCCATTCCTTTCCTGTCTTGGTTTTGTGAGTGATTGGGGGATGCAGCTAATGAAGCATATTTCTTGGTTCTGGTTGATATTCTCAGAGCCAAATGATCAGTTGCAGCAACAACTTTACAATGGAAATACCTTTAATTCCCCAGATTAAAGAAATCTCCCTTCAATGCACAATTTCATGTGGTTTTAAGGAGAAATTGTGGGGGGGGAGACAATTACTGACACCACCATCACAAATTAGACGAGGGTCTAAACGTATTGATTGTTCTTCAAGTAGACAGTCCTGAAGGTACCTCAGCCAGGTAGGAGCATAGGTAAAACCAGCACTTTAAAACTACACCTGCAAACCTGTTGGCAACTGATGTGGGCCGTGTAGCACAGTGCTTGAGGAGCCCAGTGCCAAAAGCACATGTCTTGCACCAGCTTCAGTTTCCAGTGGTCAGTAAAGTCCCCATTCAGAGGACATTGGAGTAACTGAGCAACAATGAAAATGTGAGTTCCTATTGCAGCGCTCACTCGCTCCAGGTCAGGCTGCAACTGGAGCTTCTAAAGGTCCTGGCCATGACCTACTTGTCTGTCCAGGGCAGCATGGCTCCGTAGGATTCCAACAACGTGGACAGACTCTCTTTCAGGCATGATGCTGACCATTTTAGAAACAAGGTTGGACAACCCAGGGATCTCTGTTATCCTCCCAATACAACCACCAGAGTTCTCATTTCCTGTATTGAATGCAGGGTGGATAAAAATCAATGATTTTTTTTAAAAAATCAAAAAAATCAGATTTTTTTGATTTAAATCGAATTTATTTTAATAAAAAACTTTTGGGGTAAAAATCTATCGTAAGATAGTTTTCTATTTAAGATACATAAATAATTTAGTTTATTCAGCATGAAATGGAGCTTAGTTATGTAGCATGAGGCTGTATATTCTGCAGCACTGGGACTATCGATGAGTCAACAGTGGGTCAAAGGAGTAGCAGAGATGATAGTTGCTTTTTAAAAATTATGATTTAAATCGAGTTGATTTAAATCAAGCCTTTTTACTAGTGATTTAAATCATGGTTTAAATTGTGATTTAAATCAACCCGATTTAAATCAAATCCACCCTGATTGAATGGCTCCAAAATGTTGGAAAGCAGGTGGATTAAAGAGTAAAATGTATTCCTTACTTATTTAAGACACCAGTTTTGATCCTTAAGTCTTACCTAAAATGTCATTCCTGCCAATTCCATGAAGAAGCTAAAAGGTTCCTACCCCTATTCTGGACTGGCACATTTTTGAGGCATCTTGGAGTCAGCCAAGGTGTAAAAAATGTGTAGAAGCAGGATGGCATGATGTTGCAGGGGGCAGGATCCTTGAGAGGAGTGCCTGCTAATTGTAGGGAAACCTACAGCAGTTCCTGTCTAGTTAATCTATCTGGATCCGCTCCAGTCCGGCTTCAGGCCTGGGCACAGCACGGAAACGGCATTGGTTGCGTTGGTGGATGATCTCTGGAGGGCTCGGGATAGGGGTTGTTCCTCTATCCTGGTCCTGTTAGATCTCTCAGCAGCTTTTGATACCATCGACCATGGTGTCATGCTGCGCCGGGTGGAGGGGTTGGGAGTGGGGAGCACTGTCCTGCGGTGGTTCTCCTCCTTCCTCTCCGACCGGATGCAGTCGGTGTTGGCAGGGGGCAGAGGTCGACCCCGAGGCGCCTTGTTTATGGGGTGCTGCAGGGGTAGGTCCTCTCGCCCCTTCTGTTCAACATTTATGTGAAGCTGCTGGGCGAGATCATCCGTGGCTTTGGGATGGAGTTCCATCAGTACGCTGACGATACTCAGCTGTACATCTCCACCCCAGGCCATCCCAACGACGCCCTTGAAGTAATGTCCCGGTGCCTGGAGGCCGTGCGGATCTGGATGGGGAGTAACAGGCTTCGACTCAACCCCTCCAAGACCAAGTCGCTGTGGCTTCCGGCGTCCCGATATAGCTAGCTGGTGCCACCGCTGGCTATTGGGGGCAAGTTACTAGTCCCCACGGAGAGGGCTCGCAACTTGGGCATCTTCCTGGATGCACGGCTGTCTTTAGAAGAGCATGTGATGGCCGTGGCCAGGGGGGCTTTTCATCAGGTTCGCCTGATTCGTCAGTTGCGTCCCTTTCTGGATCAGGACTCCTTACACACAGTCACTCAGGCACTCGTCACTTCCTGCCGGGACTACTGCAGTGCTCTCTACATGGGGCTCCCCTTGAGGAGCACCCAGAGGCTCCAACTGGTGCAGAATGAGGCTGTGCGGGGGATTATGGGAGCGACGGGGCGCTCCCATGTGACGCCTCTCCTGTGTGAGCTGCATTGGCTTCCAGTGGTCTTCCGGGTGCGCTTCAAGGTGTTGGTTATCACCTTTAAAGCGCTCCATGGCATAGGGCCTGGGTATTTGCGGGACCGCCTTCTGCCGCCGATAGCCTCCCACCGGCCAGTAAGCTCCCACAGAGAGGGACTCCTCAGGATGCAGTCAGCCAGGCAATGTCGGCTGGTGACCCCCAGGGGGGAGGGCCTTCTCTGTGGCAGCATCTGCCCTCTGGAACGATTTGCCCCCGGAGATACACATGATACCAGATCTCCGGGCTTTTCGCCATGCCCTAAAAAATCTTTCTTTTCCACCAAGCAGGGCTGGCATAACCCCCCCCCCCCCTTTTTTTTAAAGATGTTAGATTTTTAATCGTTTATGGGTTTTAGTCGGGATGTTTTAAATTTTGGGCCAAAGTTGTGTAATTCGTTTAACAAATTTTAACTTTTGTGTTGGGATGTTTTTTATTTTGGCTGTGCACCGCCCTGAGTCCAGCAGGAGAAGGGCGATATACAAATTTAATCAAATAAATAAATAAATAATCAAGGCTGGCTATTGCCTGTTTTCTGGGAAGAGTTGGAGTCTGTAACTCTTGATGAACAGATTCATGTGACTGTAAACATGGCCAAATATATGTTAGATCCTGACTGGGTTAAGGCCTCTTGGGAAGTAGGATATGGTGGGGTCCAGCTGGTGGTAAATTTGTTTTTAAGTAAGGGGATAATCCCTTGATGGATAAATGCAGCTTTAAAATGTATCAGGAGCCAACAGTATTAATATCCACCCAGTCTCCAGCCTCCCCTTTTGGGGGAAAGGTTGTTGAGATATTAAGCATTCACATTGGCCCTGGAAAAAGTGGATTAGCTGCCTTTTTTTCCAGTCCAGTTTCAATCCTGGTTGTAGCATGGAGATGTTTGTAGCATGGAGATGGAGATGCATTCAGAGCCTGAAGACCTGGTTCTGCCATTTGGCTGCTGGATCTGCAGACTCCACCTCCCCCTCCCCCACCACCACTTCTGCTTTCCATCCATCCATCTTTTGGTTATCATAATGATGTATTCTTCTTGTGTTCTTTTTCTTTGTTTGATTCTATTTTCTGTTTACACTTTTTTTGTTTCCTCCATTTTGTTGTTGTAAGCTGCCAAGAGTAGCCCCATTGCAAGATAGGTGACAAATACATTTAAGAAATGAATACATAGATTGCATTTGTAATGGAGCCAGAATGGGGATGGTGCAACCATTGTGGTTTGACTGACTCCAGATTCACATCAAAGAGCCTTGGTGGCACAGTGGACTAAAGTGCTGTTAAGTAGCACTTAGCTGCCAGCTGCCTGCAATTACTACGAGTTCAAATCTCACCAGGCTCAAGGTTGACTCAGCCTTCCATCCTTCCGAGGTAGGTAAAATGAGGACCCGGATTGTGGGGGCAATAAACTGACTTTGTATAAAAAAGAACACTGCTTAGGGGGCCCCCGAAAGCCCTACTAAGCAGGTATATACAAAAGTATGAAGGCTATTGCTTAACGCTTCTCTGGAGAAGGGCGGCATATAAATCGAACCAATTATCTATCTATCTATCTATCTATCTATCTATCTATCTATCTATCTATCTATCTTTTCTTGGATCATTGTACCCTACTCATGGCCACACATAGCTTAGTCAACGTCCTTTATGAATTATGACATGTACCGATAGAAGAGAACAGGTATTACAATGGATGAAGGCGCCCTTGGAAACTACCCAGAAACCACAGCTCATTCAGAGTGAAGTGGTGTGGGTGGAAGTGGTTACTGGTGGGCTTCCAGATGGAGCCAACCTGTTTGCAGGATCGCCTGTCTTCAGTTGAGTCTGCCTGTGCAACAAGATATAAGTACTGTGTTTTCCCGAAAATAAGACAGGGTCTTCTTTTCTTTTGAACCCCGTGTGTGTGTGGTTTTTTTTATTATTTTGGGGGTGGAGGAGGTGACGAGCATGGGACTGGATGTCCCATCACCGTCGTTGCCTCCCCTCCCTGTTCTTCGCATCGCCGGCCCTGACGTGTCCCACCGCCGCTGCTGCCTTGTGGGAGCAGGACTCCGCAAGGCTTGTTGTGCCATTGCACACACGAACTGCAGCACCGCAGCGAGCTTCATCATACCAGCACAGCTGGCGTCCTGCCGCTTGCTGCTGCGCCAGTATGTCAAACCTCACGGCCCTGCTGCTGTTTGTGCATGCAATGGCACAAGCCTTGTAGAGTCCTGCTCCACAAGGCAGTGGCGGCCTTTCTGACAGGTGCGGCGGGGGAGAAGCGAGACGCGTGGAGCGAGACGTGGCTCCCCATGCCATCTATTCTCCCCCCCACTCGCCAGACATGGCAGGGCTCCTGCCCCTTGCTTAGCCACCCGCCCCCTTTTAGGGATGTAATTTGGGGGTGGCAGGTGGGGCGGGCAAGAAGCAGGATGCACGTCTTACCTTTCAAGCTCTATGGCGTTCCTCACCATTGTGTCCAGGGAAACACGTAAAAAAAAAACCTTGTGAGTTCAATAAAGTTTTTTTTTTTCCCAATGTGTTTTCCTGGACATAATGGCGAAGAATGCCATGGAGCTTGAAAGGTAAGACGTGTGTCCCGCTTCTCGCTCGCCCCACTTGCCACCCCCAAATTGCATCCTTAAAGGGGGCGGGTGGCTAAGTAAGGGGCAGGAGCCCTCCCATGCCTGGTGATGGGGGGGGGGAAAGAAGAGACAGCAAGGGGAGCCTCATCTTGCTCCACGTGTCTCGCTTCTCCCCTGCCCCACCTGCCAGAAATGTGCCCCACCTGCCAGAAAGGTTCAGAAATGAACCTTGGTGAAACTCATTGCGCCGCTGCCGCCGCCTTGTGATACAGGACTCTGTAAGGCTTGTGCTGTTGCATGCACAAACAGCAGCCCTGCCGCAAGGTTCGACATACCGGTGCAGCCATAAGCGGCAGGACGCCAGCTGTCCCGGTATAATGAAGCTTGTGGCGGTGCTGCAGTTTGTGCGTGCAATGGCACAATAAGCCTTGTGGAGTCCTGTTCCACGAGGCAGCGATGGCAGTGGGACACGTCAGAACAACAGTGGCCAGCCGCTCGGCCAGTGCAAAGAACAGGGAGGGGAGAGCATGTTCCCCCCCCCTTTCGCCTCCCCCCCTCCGGCCTCGCCTCCTCACCTCGTCTTGTTTCCACGGCAAGCAATCAGAGGAAATGGCGGGACTGGCTGCGCATGCACGTAAGTAGTTGGTGGGGAGGTTATTTAGTGGGGGGAGGGGGCTTATTTTAATGCATGCATTGAAAAGCCCGATTGGGCTTATTATCTGGACAGGTCTTAGTTTCGGGAAAACACGGTAGGTGGGCTGTACGGCAGGGGTGAAATGCTACTGGTTCGGGTGTTAGGAAATGATTATACCTAACTTGTTGGTTTTGGCAATATATAGCTTTAAGACTGCTGTATTGCATCATACTGTGTCTGTAGCCAATGTCCTTAAGAGGGAGCTAGAAACCTGGTTTATTTCTCTTTGCTGATATCTTGTTGTGTTTGCTACTGTTTGCAAATATAGAAGAACTGTTAATGTGTATGGCTACAACGACTGGTAAGAAGACTTTGTTATTGGATTATCCCTGGACTATTGTTTTACTATCTACTGCTTTATCTGTGTATGACCTGGACTGTTTATTGGACTGTGCCGTATTACTATTTCCTGAAAGTAAACACAACTCAGTGTATCTGTGTGTTGGCTAACTAAAAGCCTGATTGGGCTTATTATCTGGACAGGTCTTAGTTTCGGGAAAACACGGTAGGTGGGCTGTACGGCAGGGGTGAAATGCTACTGGTTCGGGCCGGTTCTCCCGAACCGGTAGTAAATTTTTTTTAAAAAAAGTTCCGACAATCAGCTGTGTCGCGTGACCATCCAAACTTTTTTTTTTTTTTTTACTTTTTAAGCATTTTTTTACTACAGGTTCGGGTGAATAGGTAGTAAAATATGCTTTAAAAAAGTAAAAAAAAGGCTTGGACGGTTGCATAGCACAGCTGTGATCGTTGGAACCCTTTTTTTACTTTTTTAAAACCATTTTTTACTACCTATTTGCCCGAACTGGTAGTAAAAAATGCTTTAAAAAAGTTTTGAAAAAGGTTCCCAAGATCGTTTGCCACAGCTGTTGGCAGGTAAGTAGGAAGGTAAGTAGAACAGCCCCCCCCCGTTCTACTTACCTTCCCAAGCCTCCTTTTGGTGCATATTGTGCATGCACGTACAGCACACCTTTGGTGTGAACTGCGCGTGTGCGTGCGCAGTGCGTGTGTGTGGCCAGCGAGCCGGTAGCAGACCGGTTCAGATTTCACCGCTGCTGTACTGTCTTCCGGCACAAGGGAGACATGTCTTCTGGAATGTTCTTCCCCCTCAGACCTTCCAGAAAGCTTTGGATATTCTCGTCCAGGATGTCCATGAGCCCACCGATGGGTTGAATGGTTTGTGCCTTTCTGTTCCTGGGTTAATTTGCCTATATTTGTGTCTCTCACCCTTGGAAGCTGGCCAGAGTTGTATATGGAAATCACAACCTGAAATGATAAAAGAAGATGCTCCCAGTAAAGCCAACCATCTAATTGGAGGAGTCCAGTATCCTCAGCTTTGATGGAGGGGGGGATTTCCTCTGATCCCCCCCTCCCCAATCCAACACATTGAGATGCCCTGACCCAGAATTCCTCCTGCTAGAGAAGACTTTATCTCAGGGAACAATGGCGTGTGCCGTGGCTTCTTGGCCCAAGTGAGCCTGTGCAGCTGCTGTTCCTGGGGCTGTCCCAGCCTCTTGTTGCTTTTAGGCAAGGAAGCATCTTCTGCATGGTGACCCGATTAGGTCCAGAGCGTGGGCTGTGCTATGAGGGAAGCGAATGGGGCTCGTGCAGGAGAAGCCCTGGCATCCATTCAGGAAAGAGCCGCCTTGGTTCAGATCCAAAAGTATTAAGGACTCTATGACAATAAACTTTAGGGAGATAAACAATTTAATGCAAAGCATAGATGGGAAAATAGAAACTATTCTACAAAGGACAACGAATAAAGACTAAGATGCCCAGGAGAGGGAGAAGACAACAGAAAGAATGGAGGAAAAGACAGAACAGATAAATCAACAAGCAAAACAAGAAGAGAAGATTATAAAGACCATAATGATTAATGAAACAAATCAGGGGGAAAGTATCTGAAGAGATTTAAAAATGGAATGGAAAGATACCATTGAAAAGGAGATAGGGGTTTGGGCAGATACCCTGGAGGCTTGGCAGCATAAGAAGATTGAGATGGAAGGAATATTTAGACTAAACAGTAAAAATGCAGAGGTAGATAGAGAGAAAGATCCAAGAGAGGAGTATGGGATGTATGCCAAAAAACAAATAAAAATTGAAATATTAAAACAGGCAAGAGATGATAGATAGAAAGGAAATATTATTTCTTGGGGTTTTTTTTCCTTCTTTCTTTAATATAATGGGAGCCTGATTAAAAGTTAGAATAGAAATAGAAATAAAGATATGCATATTGTAAAAGTAATAAATAGAGGATTAGAGGTTGAAAGATGGACTTAATATGGACTTAAGAGCCTTGATAGTACAGTGGTTTGGTGCACCCTGTCATTAACACAGCTGCCTGCAATTTCTGCTGGTTCAAATCTCTCCAAGGCTCAAGGTTGACTCAGCCTTCCATCCTTTCTAAGGTAGGTGAAATGAGGACCCAGTTTGTGGGGGCAATAAGCTGACTTTGTATAAAATATACAAAAGAATGAAGGCTATTGCTTAATGCATTGTAAGCCGCCCTGAGTCTCCGGAGAAGGGCGGCATATAAATCAAATTAAAAAAAAAATATGTATGTTTAAATAATATGGTGATTGTTGTCAGGATGGAGTAAGAGAATTAGATTTTAATACAATATGTGTACTATACTAGCATTAGTAAGCATGGCCTGATTAAATAGAATAAATTAAAGAATTAAATGGAAAGATTAGAGGTTGAAAGATAGTATTATGCATGCTTAAACAATGTAATTGGCATTAGAATGATACATTGAAATATTGAATAATTAAATGGTTTCTCTCTTAATACTAGGAGTATGTAAGCTTAATTAATGTAACAAATATTATTGATAATAGTATTGTTATTTGTATCAAAATGAATGATACCCAGATGCTACATTGTTCATGTATTGATGTATTGATGTTGATGTATATATAAAACAATAAAAAACATTTTTAAAAAAGGAAACAGCTGCCTTAGTTCATATCTATGCCTTGACCAGCAGCGAAGGGGCTTTGGCCACCAATCTTTCCAGGAGTTCATTATAGCTGGGAAAAAAACCTACTGAACAAAATCCATAGCTGTTTTCAGAGTGTTTCTTTATAGCAGCCATGAAGAGAAGCCAGGTGAAGCGCCAGGCCCCATTCACAAGAACCGTACCCTAAATATTGGAAATCTGTCCCAGGCTGCCCCTGCAAACCTGAACAAACTCTTGTTTCTTGCAGTGAAGATGCCATGAGAAAGGCTGGCGCTGCTCACACTAAGACCAGCAAAGAAATGGAAAACCACGTTTTCATGAAGGCCAAAACGCGGGTAAGAAGTTCCTTTCCTTGCTGGAGGGGACAGGTGGGAGGGAGCCCCCTGCAAGGAGAAGCTGACTGGCTGGTGGCCCTGCAGACGAGGCAGCCTCCGCGCACGGGTTCCCTCTGGGACACATCAGCTGTGGAGAGGGGCGGCTCTTCCCTGCCTGCCGGGGCTCCTGCTCTCAGCCTGGGGCCATGGAGGAGGAGGAGGAGGTCTGCGCAGGATGGGATTTAAGTTTCTGAAAAGGAGCCTCTGCTTGTATGTTGGAAACTCCTCTTAAGGAGAAGATATTCTCCTCCCCACCCCCAGGCCAAAAGGAAGCATATCCTAGTGGTGAAGGTGCCGCACTAAGGAGCAGAGAGACTGTAAGTGCTGGGAAGACGAAGGGTCAGAGCAGGGACAGTACCCCCCCTCCCTCCAGCTCAGCTGGCTTTCCCTCCGTCACTGTAACCTGAAGTGAATTGGTGATCTGCTCCTCCCGGCTCTGTGGCCAGAGGACTGCATGGCACGCAAGGCAGTGCAGGAGGGGTTTGTGAAGGCGTGACTGTGAGTTTCTGAGCCTCATGGATCGAGGAGATAGGAGAGCAACAGCCAGGTTCCACTGGATCCAAGGAGAGACTCTGGAACCCACCAAGTCCTTTGGCTCCGATGGTGGCTGCTTCTGCCTGGCCACCCTCCCACCCACAGGGCCTTTCTCCCCTGCTTCACAAAGGCCTGCAGGCCCAGCCTGATGGGGCAAGAAGTCCCATGAGCCCTCGCCTGCCTTCCTGCTGCCTTCCACAGTGCATTTTCCTTTTCTAATTCTAGGACGAATATCTCTCTCTCGTGGCAAGACTCATCATCCATTTCCGGGATATTCGTAAGTAGCCCTTCGTGTTTCTGTGGATTGGTTTAAGGACATTTTTCCTGGCTGGCAAGTAGCCAGAATGGGGAGCTCACATCAAGTCTTAACCCCCACCCCACCCAACCCTTCCCCAGTTGGAATTTGGAGCCAGGTTCCAACAGCTGTAGCTGGGCCTGGTCTTAGTCCCCAGAAACCCAAAAGAGAATTGTCTAATGCTGAGTTCTAGGAGGGGAGGGGAGGAAGGAAGGAAGGAAGGATGGATGCTGAAAATGAGGGATGAGAAAGCCAGGTCCACAGTCCCAAGTCCTCCCTTTGAAGGGCTTTAGTAGTTTTGAGGGGAAGGTGTACACTCTCCTTTACCTTTGAGCTTCCTTTGTAATAATAATAGTGGTAATATAAATCACTCAGCTCATTTCGGTGGCCTAATTTTTCTTTCCTGGAAAATGAGTCTTTTCCTGGAAATGAGAGATATTGGCATTAACTCAGAGCCCCCAAACTTCCTCACAAATGGGACTTCGTTTTGGGCCTAGAAGTCCATTGGAGGAAGAGCCCAAGATTTTAGATTTAAAAGGACTCCTGCCTTAAAGGAAAAACCCATGTTCCCCAGCAGAAGCCCTGTTGGCCCAGGCGGGTCGTTCCCTAAATCTCTGTGTGTGCAACTGTTACCCTTTTTGTTTCCTAGACAACAAGAAGTCTCTGGCCTCCGTCAGCGGTAAGGAGCCCCCTTTTTTTGTCCCCTTCCTTTGTAGTGATGATTCCGGGGCCTTTTCCGCTTTGCCATGGCCAGAAAGTGAAGGCCAGGCTGGAGGGGTAGGTCTCCTGGAAAGAGGAAATGGGCTCTGAAAAATGCATTCTGATACCCCTTCAGGCTCTTCTGGGGTTGCCAGAATCAGAACTCTGCTTCATGGAAGGCGGGTCAGGGTCTGGGACGGGTCAGGAGGGGAGTGGCTGCATCTTCAGCTGAGTTGACAGAGCAGAGCAGATGCATCTGTCTGTTTTTTTCTCCCCAGACCCAATGAATGCACTGCAGAACCTGACGGGGGGTCCTCCAGCAGGACCAGGGGCCATGGGGATGGCTTCTCGTCCTCAGGGGGCCTCCCTGGTCGGGATGAGTGGGCTTGGGCCCCCCATGGGACAGCCGATGAATCTCCCAGGGCAGCAGCAGCCTGGACCTGCTGGGATGGCCCTTCATGGCATCCCCAACATCCCTGCCACCAGCCAGCCGAGTGAGTGTTTGAGGCAGATCCCTGGCCTTGAGGGGAGGCTCCCTCTGATGGGGTTGGGATTGGTGAGGGGCCTCCCTCGGAACTATGAACACTTCACTTCTGTAGAGAAATGCAGGAGGGTCTTTTTAAACAGAAAGTTGTCCATCTCTTCATTATAGGACTCCAAAAGCATTGATATGATGTCATGTTATTACTTATATTTCATCTGAAAAAGAAGAACTGAGTTCAAATAAATTTTCAAAGGAGAAAGTTAATTAGGACAGCTTTATAATTTTTATCTCTTTCTAGATCAATAGAGAAGTTTGATCTGTGCTAAATATGATCTTATCAAATATTAAGAATATTTTAATTATTATTGCATAAATATGTTAGGCATTATGGAGAAAGGGAAAAACTGGGAAACTATTGGCTTAAATAGATTAAGCAAAATAGTATGGTGCCATTTATTTAGGGTGGACATACACATACACCTATATACATACATATACTATGTGTGTGTATAAGTTCACACACACACACACACTGCAGTGCCCTATAGTGTCGTCTTGAGGGAAGAAGTTGCAACAGTTTATGTCCAGGATGTGAGGGGGTCTGTAGATACTTTCATGGCCTTCTTTTTGGCTTGTGCAGTATATAGGTCTTCAATGGAAGGCAGACTGGTTGCAATTGTTTTTTTCTGCAGTCCTAACTGTCTGTTGAAGTCTGTGTCTATCTTGTTTGTTGCAATGCCAAACGAGGCAGTTATAGAGGTACAAATGACAGACTCAATAATTCCTCTATAGAACTGTTATCAGCAGCTCCTTGGGCAATCTGAGCTTTCTGAGTTGGCGCAGGAAGAACATTCTTTGTTGTGCCTTTTTAATGATGTTTCTAATGTTAGGTGTCCATTTTAAGGCTTGAGATATTATAGAACCTAGAAACCTGAAGGTCTCTAATGTTGATACTGTGTTGTCTAGAATTGTAAGAGGTGGTAGAATAGGAGGGCTTCTCCGATTTCTACAGTTTTGAGTGTGTTCAGTTCAAGATTGTTTCGGCTGCACAACAAGGCTAGTTGTTCAACTTCCTGTCTGTATGCAGATTTGTTGTTGTCTCGAATGAGACCAATCACTGTTGTATCATCTATAAACTTCAGTACTTTTAACAGAGGGATCATTTGAGGTGCAATCATTGATATATAGAGAGAAAGCCCTACTAAGCAGGTACAGTCAGGTCCAGAAATATTGGGACATCAACACAATTCTAACATCTTTGGCTCTATACACCACCACAATGGAGTTGGAATGAAACAAACACTCTGTGTATTAACTGCAGACTGTCAGCTTTAATTTGAGGGTATGTACATCCAACTCAGGTGAACGGTGTAGGACTTATAGCAGTTTGTATATGTGCCTCCTACTTGTTAAGGGACCAAAAGTAATGGGACAATTGGCTTCTCAACTGTTCCATGGCCAGGTGTGTGATATTCCCTCATTACCCCAATTACAATGTGCAGATAAAAGGACCAGAGTTCATTTCAAGTGTGCTATTTGCATTTGGAATCTGTTGCTGTCAACTCTCAAGATGAGATCCAGAGAGTTGTCACTATCAGTGAAGCAAGCCATCATTAGGCTGAAGAAACAAAACAAACCCATCAGAGAGATAGCAAGAACATTAGGCGTGGCCAAAACAACTGTTTGAAACATTCTCAAAAAGAAGGAATGCACCGGTGAGCTCAGCAACACCAAAAGACCCGGGAGACCACAGAAAACAAGTGTGGTGGATGACTGAAGAATTCTTTCCCTGGTGAAGAAAACACCCTTCACAACAGTTGGCCAGATCAAGAACACTCTCCAGGAGGTAGGTGTATGTGTGTCAAAGTCAACAATCAAGAGAAGACTTCACCAGAGTGAATACAGAGGGTTCACCACAAGATGTAAACCATTGGTGAGCCTCAAAAACAGGAAGGCCAGATTAGAGTTTGCCAAACAACATCTAACAAAGCCTTCACAGTTCTGGAACAAGATCCTATGGACAGATGAGACCAAGATCAACTTGTACCAGAGTGATGGGAAGAGAAGAGTATGGAGAAGGAAAGGAACTGCTCATGATCCTAAGCATACCACCTCATCAGTGAAGCATGGTGGTGGTAGTGTCATGGCATGGGCATGTATGGCTGCCAGTGGAACTGGTTCTCTTGTATTTATTGATGATGTGACTGCTGACAAAAGCAGCAGGATGAATTTTGAAGTGTTTCAGGCAATATTATCTGCTCACATTCAGCCAAATGCTGCAGAACTCATTGGACAGCACTTCACAGTGCAGATGGACAATGACCCAAAGCATACTGCAAAAGCAACCAAAGAGTTTTTGAACGGACGGAAGTGGAATGTTATGCAATGGCCAAGTCAATCACCTGACCTGAATCCCATTGAGCATGCATTTCACTTGCTGAAGACAAAACTGAAGGGAAAATGCCCCAAGAACAAGCAGGAACTAAAGACAGTTGCACTAGAGGCCTGGCAGAGCATCACCAGGGATGAAACCCAGCGTCTGGTGATGTCTATGCGTTCCAGACTTCAGGCTGTGATTGACTGCAAAGGATTTGCAACCAAGTATTAAGAAGGGAAAGTTTGATTTATGATTATTATTCTGTCCCATTACTTTTGGTCCCTTAACAAGTGGGAAGCACATATGCAAACTGCTGTAAGTCCTACACCGTTCACCTGAGTTGGATGTACATACCCTTAAATTAAAGCTGACAGTCTGCAGTTAAAGCACATTGTGTTTGTTTCATTCCAACTCCATTGTGATGGTGTATAGAGCCAAAGATGTTAGAATTGTGTCGATGTACCAATATTTCTGGATCTGACTGTATATACAAAAGTATGAAGGCTATTGCTTAACGCATTGTAAGCCGCCCTGAGTCTCTGGAGAAGGGCGGCATATAAATCGAACCAATAAATAAATAAATAAGTGGAGTGAGCACACAGCCCTGTTCTCTCCCTCCCCCCCCCCCCCCCCCCGCTAATTCTATCTGATGTGATTTTGCCTAGCTTCACTTGCTGCTTCCTATCTGTTAGAAAGCTTATGGTCCACTTACAAGTGTGGTCAGGCATGGCTAGCTGAATCACTTTAGTTAGAAGAATATCTGGAAGGATCAAGCAAGGAGGATTTACCTTGTCTGGGCCTGGTGCTTTTCCAGGCTTTTGTCTCTGCAATAGATCTCGCACATCTTTTTGTGATCACCCAGAGGGATGGGGTCAGTTGTAGGAGGCTTGGCTGTTGGTGGTGTATCTGAGATGGAAATAGGTGACAGTGGTTTCCTCTCAAACCTACAGTAAAATACATTCAGGTCACCTGCCAGTTGTCGATTCCCTTCAGCACAGAAAGGCAGTTTGCTGTAACCAGTGATATTCTCTCCCCCCCTCCCCCCCCCCTCCATTTGCTGGTTCATTTGTTGAGAGCTGATTCCTCAGTCTTTCAGAGTAGCTTCTTTCTTCTGATCTCCCTTGTGAAGACATTTCTGGCCTGATTGTACAGCATTCTGTCTCCTTTCCTGTAGGCTTCCTCTTTGGCACGATGTAGCTGCTTGAGTTTAGCTTTGAACCAAGGCTTATTGTTATTGTGTATTTGCAGGTTTCTGGTAAGCACATATAGGTCCTCACAAAACTGACATATTATGTTACAGTATCTGTGAGTTCATCCAAGTCTGCAGAGATATCTTTGAAAATGTTCCAATCTGTGCAGTCAAGGCAAGCCTGTATCTTTAACTTTGACTCCTTAGTCCAACATGTCACTAGTTTAATTGTTGGTTTTATGGTTTTAAGCCTTTGTCTATAAACAGGTTCAAGGTGAATCATACAATGATCAAGAGTGTCAACAGCTGCTCATGGTAAAAACCCATAAGCCTCTTTTAATGGTGTGTAGCAGTGGTCTGAAATATACTTGCCTCCAGTAAGACATTTGACATGCTGAAAGTTTCTTGGCTTAAGTTTTTTTTTTATTTCAATTTATATACCGCCCTTCTCCCTGAGGACTCAGGGCGGTGCACAGCCAGAATTAAAAACATGAAATACAAATATTAAAAACAATTAAAATCTATATAAATTTGGCCCAAAAATTTAAAAAACCACAAACCAATTAAACATTTAAAAAATTTTAAAAATTTCTCCCTAAGCCAGCCCGGCTTGCTGGAAAAAGTGGGTTTTAAGGGCACGGCGGAAGGCACTGAGGTCTTGGATTCTCCTTATCTCTGGGGGCAGCTGATTCCAGAGGGTAGGTGCCCCCACAGAGAAGGTCTCCCCCTGGGGGTCACCAGCCTACATTGTTTGGCTGATGGCACCCTGAGGAGGCCCTCTCTGTGGGAGCGCACAGGTCGGTGGGAGGTCGTCGGTAGCAGAAGGCGGTCTCGAAGATAGCTTGGCCATATGCCATGGAGCGCTTTAAAGGTGATAACCAACACCTTGAAGCGCACCCGGAAGACCACCGGGAGCCAGTGCAGCTCGCACAGGAGCGGTGTTACATGGGAGCGCCATGCTGCTCCCATCACTACCCGCGCTGCTGCATTCTGGACCAGCTGGAGCCTCCGGGTGCCCCTCAAGGGGAGCCCCATGTAGAGAGCATTGCAGTAGTCAAGGCGAGATGTGATGAGGGCGTGAGTGACTGTGCACAGGGAATCCCGATCAAGAAAGGGCCACAACTGGCGAATCAGGCGAACCTGATAAAAGGTCCCCCTGGTTACAGCTGTCAGATGTTCCCCCAAGGACAGCTGCCTATCCAGGAGGACTCCCAGATTGCGAGCCTTTTCTGTGGGGGTCAAGGACTCGCCCCCAATAGTCAGTGATGGAGTCAACTGACTATATCGGGATGCCAGGAGCCACAGCCACTCAGTCTTGGAAGGGTTGAGCTTGAGCCTGTTCCTCCCCATCCAGATCCGCACAGCCTCCAGGCACTGGGACATCACTTCAAGGGCATCGTTGGGGTGGCCTGGGGTGGAGATGTACAGCTGGGTGTCATCAGCGTACTGATGGTATCTCACCCCGAAGCCACGGATGATCTCGCCCAGCGGCTCCACATAAATGTTGAACAGAAGGGGCGAGAGGACCGATCCCTGCGGCACTCCACAGACGAGAGGCCTCAAGGTCGACCTCTGCCCCCCTGCCAACACAAACTGCGACCGGTCAGAGAGAAAGGAGGAGAACCACCGTAATATGGTGCCTCCCACCCCCAACTCTTCCAGCCGGTGCAGCATGATACCATGGTCGATGGTATGCCTCTCACCGTCCTGTTCGCTCACATAGGGCTGCTCTCCTCAGGGTTCCGACGGCGAGCCAATGTCACCTTGCTGTGCCCAGGGGTAGGGTGTTCTCTGTGGGTGCTCCCACCCTCTGGAATGAATTACCTACCAAGCTCCGGACAGCTCCTGATCTCCGCTCCTTCCGTCGGGACTTGAAGACTTGGCTTTTCAAACAAATAGGCCGAGACTGATTCCGGGCTTTATTATTTACTACTAATTAATTATTTGGATTAAATTATGATATTATTGTACTTGTTTCTTAACTTGTGTTCGCCGCCCTGAGTCCTTTGGGAGAATGGCGGCATATAAATACATTAAATAAATAAATAAATAAATAAATAAATAAATAAATGCCGCTGAGAGATCTAACAGGACCAGAACAGAGGAGCAACCCCTGTCCCGAGCCCTCCAGAGATCATCAACCAACGCGACCAATGCCGTTTCCGTGCTGTGCCCAGACCTGAAACCTGACTGGAACGGATCTAGATAAGATGTTTCCTCCAGGAATTGTGGAAACTGTTGCACGACCACACTCTCAACAACCTTCGCAATAAAACGAAGGTTGGAGACAGGACGATAGTTGGCCAATATTGCCAGATCCAGGGACGGCTTCTTAAGGAGAGGCCTCACCACCGCCTCTTTCAAGGCAGCAGGGAAGTAACCCTCACTCAATGAAGCATTGATAACACCCTGGAGCCAGCCTCGTGTGACCTCCCGGGAAGCCAGTACCAACCAGGAGGGACACGGGTCCAGTAAACGTGTGGCCGTACTAAGTCTCCCCAAAATCCTGTCCACATCATCGGGAGTCACAGCATCAAACTCAACAGTTAAACTGTTGAAATCTCTTAACACAATGAGGAGTGAGTCTGGGCATCTCTCTTGAGCCCACATAATCTGGTCAGATAAAGTTTTTAATGCATTGTTTAGGCAAGCTTGTGGAGGAATGTACTTTGCAAATAGAATAAATGTGGAAAGCTCTCATGGAGAATAAAATGGGTTGCAATTGATAATATCTCTTAAGTCCACATCACACATCACAGAATTTCTTTACTGTAGTTACATTTTTATACGATCTATTGTTTATATAAAAGCAGAAACACTCTCCCTTATTTTTACCAGATGTTTCTGCAATTCTGTCTGCTGTCTGTATCTGAAACCCTGGGATGTGCAGGGTGCTATCATCAATCGACTCATTTAGCCAGGTTTCCGTGAAACAGGGCTGCTGAGTTTTAAAAATCAGAGTTGCATCTGTTTAAAAGAAGTGTTTCGTCCACTCTATTAGTGAGTGAATTTAAATTAGTCAAAAAGAGTGAGGGAAGAGGGGCTTTTATTCCATTTATTCAAAATCCCTGCTCACTTACCCCTTCTTCGTTGCCGTCCTCTCCTCCTTTTGTTTTTTGTTTTTCCATTGTCCAGAGAGAGCTGCCATTTCCTGGATGAGAATCTCTTTTGCATTTGTAAAGACAGGGGGGCTATAGTCACAGAAACCTGCCCACTGAGGGGCAAAACCAAGTAGCTGGACTTGTGTACAGGGACACCTGTATGGAATATGGGCTAGTCTTTACCAAGTCTAGATGGAGATCCCACAGGAGATTGTGTAAAACAAGAAGGCCAAGATTCTGTGGGACTACCAGATCCAGACAAACAGGCAAGTACTAGCCTGCTGGTAGACCAGAAGACACCGTGGTGATAGATGTAGCAGTGCCAAGTGGCAGAAAAATGGACCAAGGCCTGAAGGAGGAACTGGATAGGATGTGGAAATAAGTGGCATAAGTGATCCCAGAGGTGGCAGGAGCACTTGGGGCAGGGACTCCTGTATGTAGGTTATTTCAAATCCCATGGTTTCTAACTGCAAAATGTTGAGCTATTTCCTAGAGAAGTTCTGCTCATATAGTAGGAAGCACATAATTGGGATTAGAGAGACTAAAGTACCATTAGGTGAGAGATTAGCTTCCTCTTCCAGGGATGCTGGGGCATTTCAGGAGTGCCCAAGGGGCTGTTTCAATGTCTCCCTCTCTGAACATGTGCACAGGTTCTGTCAATAAAGAATATTTATTTAATCCCCTTGTGAGCACCGTTGAAAGCAAAGCTTCTGAACATCCCAGTGTAACTGTACCTCTTGTGAAGCCCAAGGACCTGATAACAATCCTGGGGGAGTAAAGGTGTCCCTGTGGCTGCCCCTTTGCCCATCAACGTTTTGCTTCTCTTGCCAAGCAATCTCCCTGCCTTTCGGAAGCCTTGGAAGACTATGAGGTCCAGGGAGGTGACAGCAGCCAATTCGGAGGGTCCCCCTTGTGCAGAGTCAGAGGTTTCACACACACCCCCGAAGCGTGTCTTGGGGTGCTTTCAGCATGCGGCCCCTTGTGATTGTCTCTTCAGCCCAGCTCCAGCTGCAGCAGATGGCTGCACAGCAGCAGCAGCAGCAGCAGCAGTTCCAGCAGCAGCAACAGCAGCAGCAGGCTGCCCTGCAGCAGCAGCAGCAGCAGCAGCAGCAGCAGCAGTTCCAGGCCCAGCAGTCAGTAATGCAGCAACAGCAGTTCCAGGTGCAGCAGCAGCAGCAGCAAGCAGCAGCAGTTGCACAGCAGCAAATGCAGGTGGTGCAGCAGCAGCAGCAGCAGCAAATGCTCAAATTGCAGCTGCATCAACAAAGCCAGCAGCAGGTGAGAGCAAAAGCTTCAATGTCACCCTCTCTCTCTTGCCCAGCAGCAGGAGACAGGATGGCTCTGGTTGCCGAGGACTGGCCAGGCCAGCTCCTGTGGGCATCGTGGGAAGGGGTTGGTCTGGCTCCCCTGAAGCCATCAGTCTGACTGGGTCTTCTCTGCTCCACTCGGGGGGTCCAAGGGAAAGAGGGCCCTGTATTTTCATAGCTGGCTCTGAAATCCGCTCCTGAATGCAGAAAAAGGAACCCAGTTGAACTTTGGTGCAGCTCCTGTCTCTCCAGCACCTGGGGCAGCAAAGTCTCCCGGGGGCCTTCCTGGTAACACTTCCTTCTCTTGCACGTCTGACTTTTAGATGCAGCAGCAGCAGCAGCAGCAACTGCAGCGAATTGCTCAGATGCAACAGTTGCAGCAGCAGGCCGCTCAGGCCGCTCAGGCCCAGCAGCAGCAGCCACCGCCACAACCGCCACCTCAGCCACCACCCCCACAGTCAATGCAGCAGCAGGTGGCCCAGGCACCATCCCAGTCGCTTCCTCCCCAGGCCATGGTCTCCCAGGCCCAGACTGTTCCGGGACAGATCCCTGGCCAGGTCTTGTCCATGGCCATCCTGCCCCAGCAGATAAAAGCCATGCAGGTAAGGGGTCATAATGGCTGCCTCTGATTGCCTGCATCCATTTTCCCAGTTGCCTCTAAAGCCAGTAATATAGAATGGTCAAAGAAAACAGGGAAATGATTAAGATTAACAGAGGTAGCGAAAATGCTGAACAGTTTTGATGGAAATAAAAATTAATTGCAAAACTAAGAAAAAAGGCTAAACCAGAAGTCTTCAACAGAGAGGATGAAACTGAAACTTATGAAATTATTTGCAATGCAGCTCAAGTCAGAGATACTGTAGATGGGAATAATATTTTAGAAGGTGTAGGGAAATGCTGTTGATGTCAAGAGCTGGATAATGATATAAATGTTAAGGGTTTAAAAATGATGAAGAGGAAGGATAAAAATGAAGCTGCTGAACAATTGTTAAGGTTGTAGATGGTGTATATTGAGAGATGTTAAAGCATGATAAATGAATAGATGTGAATTCAGCAAGTTTTGCAAGAATGTGAAACTCCACATTCTTGTGGAGTTTAGCTGAATGTAATTAACAGTGGCATTTGATGAAAATAAAATTTATGTAAATGCCTGGCAATATTTATCACTGAGACGATGTCCCCTTGCTTGGAAGAATATGTTGTGGATTAAAAGTATATGAAATGCTTATGATGATAAAAGTATAGAGAGACAAAAATGTATAGTTTGTTGCTTAAAACCTGGTTTTCAGCGAATCTTTAATAGATATACAATACAACAAGGAATAAAAGATCTGAAAATTAATGTATCAAAGACTGAGATAAATGTGTTTGTCAGGGAAAATGGAGTGAACAGTTGCAACTTTGTGTGTGTATAAAACAAAAAAAATAGATGAGAAAATGTTTTCTAAGTGAGTAAATGAAGACATGCAAATATTGTTAAAAATAGATAGTATGTAGTCTTTTTAAAAAGAATTCTATAAAGTAGCTAGGTATAAGACTCCTATCTATTTTATTGAATGGATCATGACCATTGCATATATCAGGAGAAACAGAAAAGAAAGCTGAGAACAGAGGAATCTGAGTGCTAAGAGAATAAGAGTAATAGAAAAGCAAGTGACCGTATGAAGTAAGCATGTTGTGATAGTTTGATCATAAAGAGAGAAATAATGAGGAACAAAATGAAGACCAAGAAAAGTGGTTTTGCTGGAGAGATGAGGCATTTGAACAATAAAATTATCAGGTGCCGATGTAGCTGAATTTTCTTTTTTTGTTTCCTGCCTTTTAATTTTTTTTCTTTGTGTCTTTATACTCTTTGTATAAAGCTTCTTACCCTGAAAGGTAATGGGTGTGAAATGATATGCCTGCGCTTTAATATCAGATTCATGTTTGTGGGCAACAGTTTCTGGGTGTGCAGTTCACAGACTAGGGCAATTCTCAGTGTTTTGAAGCCTAGTAGAACCAGAGGAGGCCCTGCTAGGCTTCTCCTGGCAGCATTGGCATTTCTGCGCATGGAGCCAGCATGTTCTCCATCCCTCTCTGGGATTCCCAAATTTGTAGCAGGCCTGAAAGAAATCCTTCAGCTGGGCCTTGGAAGCGGCTGCCTGGCTCCCCACGAATCGGACAGTGTCTCAGGTTTCGGGCACAGATAGGAAAGAGGCAGATGGGAGTCCCTGCACGTTGGAGAGACGGCCATGAGATTGAGCGCTGTGGAATCCACTCTTGGTTCTGTTCCTTAAGGCCAGAGCTTTGCAGCAGCAGCAGCAGCAGCAGCAGCAGCAGCAGCAGCAGCAGCAGCAGCAGCAGCAACAGGTGGCTTCCCAAGTCCAGGCTGCCCAGATGGGAGCATCCAGCCAGGTAAGCTGCTGCCTCCAGAAGCTGCAGGCCTCTTTCATAGTCCTGGGGAGAGGAGGAGGCTGTTTCAGTTCCCTTCTGCCCTTCTTTGGAGTGCAGTTTCTGCCTACTGAAGTGGGGGAACTTGGCACTGTTGCCCTGGGCTTGGCAAGGCCCCCAGGCCGCTTTAGAGGGGTTTCCTGGATTTTTCTGAAAGAGGTTTGATGGTCCCTTTCTCCCTGTTCCTGAGTGAGTGTGCCATTTCTCCTACCAGAAGCTTTGGTTGGATGCTCCTCCCCCTTCTTCTCTTTTCTGGGTAACCTGAATTTGAGGTGCCGCCTTGTTTCAAAGAGCCAGCTGCACGTGGCACTGATCGTGGACCTGTCGTGCTGGGTGGTGACTCATTTCCAGCACGTGCCTGATTGCCTGCTGTTCTTCCAGGAAAAGAGAACTAAGAATGTGGCTGGACGCAGGAAGAGATTCATGGAACTGATCCCTGTACAGCCTTTCTCTTCCTGGCTCACTTGGAGCTGTTCCTGGAGGAACTCCTGAAGCCCTTGGCCCACGGCAGATGTGGCCCCATGGCTGGCAAGAGAGCTAATCCCAGAAGTCATTTTGTCAGGCAGAGTTTGACCTGAGAGGATCCTCCGAGGAGGAGGGTTCCCTCGGGAGGCGCTCTTTCCTTCCCAGCATCCTGGCCATGCGCCCTTGACAAAAGTGTTCAGTCTTTCTGGCAGCGGGCAAAGTCTGTGCCTCCATCTGTCCCTTGGAAGCCTGTTCAAGGGAGAGCCTCTCTGCTTTTGTCAGGAAGTGCGGAAGGCAAGCTGGGGGCAGTTTGAGGATGGGGCCAAGCAGTGGAGGGCATTGGGGAGGGCTGGACCTCTTGCGCAGAGTGAAGAGCAGGGGAGGCGGAATGTGTTGGGATTTTCAGAGCTCTGGGCACCAGAGACAGGGCAACGGTCGTAAATACAGGCCAGTTGCCAAGCCCCCAAATTTTGATCACGTGACACAGATGCTGCAAACATTGTAAGGGGGGAAACTGGTCATAAGTCACTTATAAGTGCCGTTGTAACTTCAAACAGTTGCTAAATGAATGGCTGTAAGTTGATGACCACCTGTATCTGCTTCTTCTTGCCTCCCTCTCCTCGGCTCTGGCTTGAATGGGCCCCTAGGTGCTGACTGGTTGCGCCATCTTTTGTGGTGTGAGGAAGGGACTCAAAAGAAGGGGCTTGGCAGGGCCCAGGGGCTGCTTGCATCTCGAACTTTATAGATGGGATGAAGGATAATGCAAAATCCTAACAGAATAAAATGAGAGGTTTCTGAGAGCTGAATGGCTGGCTGTGCTCCCATATCCGGATTGTGTTCTCCGGATTTGTCCTGGGCACTTTTTGAAACCTTTTTTGCAAGCAATCCCGTTTCCACCACTGACATCTTTGCATGGCTTTTCATGTTCTGTGGTCCTTCCTGGAAACTTGGGTTGTGCCACGGAGCTGTGACTCTCTGTGAGCTTATTCTATGCCGTTTCCCCTTTCCAAGGAAGCCCATTTGGTTAGAGGCTGCCATGGCTGTGGCACCGGGTCATAAAGCCTTGGTGGAAGGCTAGGAGTAGAAGAGCCCCAACTGGTGCCAACAGCTGCAGCTCCAGAAATAACAGATGACCATAAGGAGGGGCTCCCTAGGCCACCAAGGAGAGGGAGACTATAAAAGGATGGCTACCGGCTGCCAACAGACGCTGCACTTGATGCCTCCCTGGTGGCCACCTCACCTCCTTTTCTTTCTTTTACTTGCTTTCCCAAAATGAGCAGGAGGCAGGCTGGCACACTGCAGAGCAAGTATAGCCTCTCTACTTGCCATTGCCTTTTTTTAAGAAAGCCTCTTCGGCATGCTTAAGGAAAGAAAGGGAGGGCAGCCCCCCCCCTCCCAAGCCCTTAGACACATCTCAGAAGGAGAAAAGGACAGGAGCTGGAGAAAGCTAAACCAAGTGATCCACTCTTGGAAAGGAGCCCCATATCTGCTGAAAACTCCAATGTGCCCAGCTGGCTCCACAATGGCCTCCACCCCTATGAGAAGGCATTCTGGGGAAGCTAGTTGGACGCCTCTTTGAAAGTGGTAAAAGGAGCAGTGGCTTCTTCACCTTTGCCTCGGATGAAAATATTGGGGGATTCTCACTTTATTGTCCCTCAGCAACCGCCTGGCCAAACCTGGGGAACCTGAGCATCTGCAGGTCAGCTTCTGGGCTTGGCTGCCGCTTTCTTCTTCTGAAGTAACCGGGGACGGCAGCTAAGCGTCAGTGTCTTTTCCAGGGGATGATGCGCTCCTGGGCTGAGCATGTATTTGCAACTTTGCCCTGCCTCCCTTTCGATAATTCCATGTCTCCCTAGAGGTTATTCTTATTATGTGCAGTGGGATCTCTGGGGGGCAGAGAAGAGTCGCTTGAGGTTATGCCTGTGATGGGCTTTGGCCCTGCAGTTTAGTTGAGCACACCTGATGGCTGAAGCCAGGAACAGGCACCTTGGGAGCACCAGCCCTGAAAGACCTGTCCGCATCAGAGAAGAGCTGGAGTGGCCCTTCACAAAACACTCCACGCGTTGTCTCTCTCAGTCTTTCAGTCAGGTTGGCTGGTCCTAAATCCATTTGGGAGGGGGCAGAATTAGGCTGTTCCTCCTGGGGCCTCCGTCCCTCAGCTTCCCTGCTCAGAGGCAGCATCTTAGCCCCTGGTTCCTCTGGGCCACTGCAAGAGAGAAGAGCAGGCCTTCTCTTCACTGGGCCCAGCTGGAGGGCCAAGGCCCCCTGGATCTGCCTGTCCTGGCACTGAGCAGCCTCCCTCCCGACTCAGGCGCCACTGACGCTTGAGGGCAGATTTGAGGGATTGCCTCCGTGGAAGTTGTGGGGCTGCTGCCTTTCGAGAGCCTCCGGCCTAAGGGAGGATGTTGCCCGCAGGGGTCTCTGGTGGTGCTGACGGTGGTGGTGGTGCTCAGGGTCAGGGCTGCCTTCTGGCTCCCGCTGGCTTCCCTTTGGCGGTGTGGCAGGAGGCAAGGCGTTCTCAGCATTGCTAGGCCTCCCGTGTGGCTCAGAATGTGGAGGAATGCCTAGAGGGAGTCCATCTGCTGCTGCCCCCCATCGTCTCTCCACCTTCGCTTGGAAGCTGGTGTTGCTGCCTGTTGGATGTGGCTGCCCTTCTCCTCCTGGCCTTCCCCTGCATGCAGTGGAGGTTGCCTGTGTGCACGCGATCTATGTCTCTTCCCTAAGGCTGCTGCTGAGTGACTCCTCCCAGCCCAGGCTGGGAACGGAGCTTCCTTGCTGTGCATGAATGAACCAAGACACTTTCCTTGGATGCTCCTTTCCCCTTTGGTTGTGACCCCTGCATGCGCCTGTTCTGCAGTGGCTGTTGGCAGCACTGATCTCCTGAAATGTGTGCTGTGGCCGCTGCAGTCTTTGACTTAATGGGGACTCCCCAAAGAGGCCGGCCAATTGGTGCTGACATCCCCAGTGCCTTTTGACTTGCTTAGTTGAGTACTCGTCAGGCACTGATCCAGCCACAGGGACTGACTGAGCTGCGGGTGACATGTCCATCCAACCCCAGCTTATATCCCACTCCAGGCCTGTGCCCCCTTTCTAGAAGGAGGCAAACACACTGCCAGTGGCCCCCAGGCTTCCACTAGATATGACCCGCCCCACCTGGGTAATGGTGTACCCCTCTCCTGTGACAGGACTGCAGCTGCCCCCCTCCGTATTAGCCATAGCCAGAGGAGGCTGCTTCTGTAAGCCAGCTGTTGCCAGGAGCCTTCCTGGGAAGAGTGCGCTTGGCTTCCAGCTCCCCAGAGGCTGCATGTGCTTCTTAGCCTGCCAATGTGCTGCATTTCTCGTGTTGCGATTACTTTTGTCTATCCCTCTGTCCTCCCAAGATGATCACCGCAAGTATGGCCCGAGGTGGGATGCCAATAAGACCACGGTTCCCGCCCACCACCGCTGTCTCTGCCACGCCTCCAAGCACCATACCTTTGGGTGGACCACAAATGCCTCAGGTACTTCGTGGGGTGGAGTGGGTTGTGGCTGGGGGTCTGTGCGAGGACTGATTGGATGCTATTGGCCTGCACTCGGAGCAGCTGTTGCAGGGTTGGGGGAGCACATCAGACCGATGGCAGGTGCCACCCGGGAGCCAACATGGGAATGCAGGTGAGGCGAGAAACTGCACCTGCTCCCGTGTGAGACGATGATGCTGGCATCCTCAAAGCACGCATGGTCAGTTTGAGGGGAAGTCCTGGGTGGGATTTTCATTGAGGGGTATGACAGAAGGGAGTCTTTTCTATCCCAACAATGCAAGTTGTTCCTTGGCTCCAGATTCCCTCCTCCGTCTTCTCTTAAAACCTAGAATTCAGCCCTTCTGCCAAGATCTGGCATCAGCAGGGGCCCTTTGCCCCATTTTACACTTCTTTCAATAAGTTGGAAGGAAAACAACAATTTTACATATCAAACTCAAGCTCCTAGAGCTAAAAAGAGTAATTTTCTCAAGTTTTTATCATTTTGGCAGACTTTCTGCTGTACAGTCCAAATCTTTGCAGAACCTGCACCTAAGAGGTTCCATTTTTCCATTGCCTTGGATTCCGGGGGCGTCAGAGTGGGGGAAAGAGAAAGCTCCAAGGGTGATCAGCCAAGAACAGCTTCCGGGTTGGTGGCTTTGCTTCCAAATTTGCTTCCTCTTCTCTATCTTCACTCTTGGTATCCTGTGAATGAGGTTATGAAAAAGCTGGGAAGGGTCTCGTTAATTGGGCTGTTTCTGTGGCCCTTTTCTCCACAGAGCCCTTGGTGAGGCTTCTTCAGGTTGCTAGCCAGCGGCTGCCTTGATTGACCCTGCTTTGTCAGAAGAGCCGCACCCTCCTTTCCCGGTGTATCTCCCCTCCCCCCTTCTGCTTTTCCTGCCTTTTTATTGTGCCAGTGCTGAGACCCTTGCCCCTTCCTCCACCCTTATTCAGGTAGCCATCAGGTTGCAACCAGTTACCTCATTGGCTAGGTCTCTTGGTCTCCGCCCCCCCCCCCCCCCCCCCCCCCAACAGCAGCAGCTCTTCTCTCTTCCTCTGGTTTTTCCCATTCTACCAGGCGGAACTGAACCTGGAGATTAAACGATGAATTTACTACCTGCAGAATGTTCTGCCTGGCCAGCCATCCATGCTCATCAGTGCTGTAGCATCTCTGCCAAGTACGATTTCTGAAAAGTCCATTCTGTCCTTTTAGGCTGAGAAGAAGCTGCAATAAATTCCATTGTCTCCTCTTTGAGAGTTTCCCTTTCCAGAGCAGCTCCCAACTAATGGCATTGTTGCGTGGTGAGGATGGAGGATGGATCTGTTCAGGGGTGGCTCCTTGGCTTTTGGTCATGAAAATTGCTTCCTGTAAAGGCAGCTGAGAGGCCTAAATGAGGAAGCTTCTAATCTGAACATACTTTGCACTCAAAAAAATCTGCCGCCAATTAGTGGGCCACATTCCTGAGAGAAGAGAGTTAAGATTGGCATGTTTTGTAAGTCCAGGCTGGAGGCTCCTAGTGTTAGGCTCCAAATAATGCACCCATCATAAATGACACCTAGTTAGTGGAAAGCTGAGCCCTGGCCAGGGCCCAGCCATTGTGCTCTGGTAGAAATAGGGATTGGTGGGCACTGGCAGTTGCCTGCTGGGCTTTCTCTGGCTGGCTAATCTTGTCCCCAAGGGTCCTTAAATGCCCCTTTAGTTGTCAGTGAACCTCAGTAGTACTAGAGTGGAATCTTCTTCTATTGTGGATTATGAGGGAACCAAGGAAGCGGCCTTTAAAAATTGGATAGGATTTGGGAACCTTTGGCTAATTCTGCACTTGATGAATGGCAGTTTGTGAATTGGGCAGCCATGTCAGTCAGCTAACTGAAGACTACCCACTAATGCCAGTTTATCCTAGTCCCTCTCGGATTAATTGCTCTGAGACCCACTCAGACCCAGGAAGTGCAGTGGGGCATAGGAGACATAAATTGGCTAATTTCCTCACTCTCCAAGGATTTTCAGTCTGTTTTATGTACTTGCTTTGTGCAGCTGAGGAAATAGTTCATGGTTCCCTAGTAATGTTGGGGTTCAGCTGAGAGGGCACCTGCCTGTGGCTCTCTGCCACAAAGACCCAAAGGAGGGGGGCTCGTGGGCCCCTTTACCCGCTGGCCTGAACGTGGGGCCCAAAGGCTGCCAGCTCTGCCGAGGCCTCTCTTGCCAAAGATGGACTTTCTCTTCCAGGTCAACCAGAGCAGTATCACCATGATGTCTTCTCCGTCTCCTGTCCAGCAAGCCCAGACACCCCAGCCAATGCCTCCCCCACCTCAGCCACAGCCTTCTCCTCAGTCTGGGCAGCCCAACTCCCAGCCCAACTCCAATGTCAGGTGAGGGCTGGTCTTTCGATGGGTGGCTCCTCTTGAGGAAAGCAACCACCACTGGCCTGTCTCTGCTCCGGGCGTGAACCTTCCTCTTCCTCCTCTTCCAGTTCTGGCCCAGCCCCGTCTCCCAGCAGCTTCCTTCCCAGTCCATCTCCGCAGCCTTCACAGAGCCCAGCAGCTGCCCGCACACCGCAGAACTTCAGCGTCCCATCTCCAGGGCCGCTCAACACACCAGGTAACATGCATCGCTTGAGGCTTCTTCTAAAACAAGTGTTTCTACGGTGGATTCCTTCAGAAGGAGGTTTCTTGGCAGTGGGGTTTTGTTATTGTTTTAACCTGGCCAGGTCAGAGAAGGAGTGATTTTGGGAGTTGAATAACAGAAGGACAGAGTTGGAGGGTGTTCTAGTTCAACTTCCCGCTCAAACAGGACACCCTATATCCGTAATGGCGAACCTATGGCACATGTGCCAGAGGTGGCATGCAGAGCTCTTTCTGGGCATGTGCAGCGTCGCCAGCTGCTCTTCCAGGTTCTGCCGAACTCATGCACACTGGCCAGCTGCTCTCTTCTGGGTTTCAGTGTGTGCATATGTGTGCACTCCAGTTTCAGCACTCGGTGCCGAAAAGGTTAACCATCACTGCTCTATATCATTCTGGAGATTAATTCCACTGATTAATTGTTCTTGCTATTAAGGAAATTTATCTTTAGTTCTAAGTTGCTTCTCTCCTTGGTGTCAGGCCTGGAGGCCATCTTTTCCTTTGGATCTTCAGGCCTGCCATATTCAGTGGTGTGGGAAACTGGGAGAGGAGATTGTATGGAGCTGGGGAGAAAGGTAGTCAAAAATAACATTCCTTTCTTTGAGAGTCAAGGCCGCTCTGCCCTGCACCTGTGACTGGGAAGCATCTCCAGTTGGGACAGTGCATTGATTGGACCATGTGATGGACATGTGGTTGCAGGGGAAGGGACTTGGACTTTTTTTTGGGTGGGGAAAACCTGAAAGCTTTCTGATTCGGGTTTTCCCAGATGTGCCAATATGATCTTTCTAATAAAATGGAACTTTGAGGAAACTCATGCCTCGGAGTTTTCTTTCATTGGGGGTGTTCCTTGGAACCCAAATATTAAACCGAATCCCCTTTAAAAAACTTCAGCCAGCTCCCTGAGCTTCGGGGTGTTGTCTGGGGTCCTGAGCCCCAAACATTGACCTGAAGCCAGGTGGTGCAAAGACTCAGGGAAGATGGAGAAAGGCAAGAAGACCATGGAGGGAACCACGGGGAATGGTTTGGCACTTTATGTCAAGACCATCTACTCTCCTTCCTAAGTTGTGGTGGAAGCGGAGGAGGTCGCCGATAAGGAGTACCAACTGGGTGCCTGACCCAAGGAGCCAGCGACTGAATGAGCTGCACAACCGGATTCAACCCTGTGGTGTGAAGCTGTGGGATCTATCCCGCTCCAGCAGATAGCGACCGGAGCAACCGGGACAGGGTTCTTGGAACTACAGATGGGAGCAGGCAGAGCGGAACAGATCTCAATCCTCGAGTGGAGAGTACCGGGCCAAATGTGCCGCAAGCATTCCAGAGAGTGAGGATCACCATCACACAGCCAGTCGCTAGCTGGTCTCCTGGAGCAGTTTGGCCAACTCAGTGTAAGCAGCCCCCCTCAGTTACAGGGGACCGAGCAGCCGAGATGGACCCTGGCGCAGCCAGCATTCACCTTCCCAGGCTGGGAAGCCACAGTACCACTGAGTGGAGCATCCACGTGTTTCCATTTGGCAAGAAGCAGTTCATTTCACAACCTCACACATCGAGCCTAACCTGCCAGGATGATGGTCACCCCAGACCTGGGAGTAACCCAACAGCAGAACCTATTGAACCAGCCTCGCTCAGTGCTGCAGGGGCCACAGCAAGGACTCGGGGGGTCAAGGGCTCTTCACCAGCAACCAATCATCAGACTGCCTTCAGTGAACCAGATCCCTCTCGGATGGGCATTCTACTCCGGCCAAGGGTGGGTGCAATATCAGTGGATGCCTGTCCCAATCCTGCAGCCGGTGCCTATCCACCAAAACGGGCACCTCCTGCCATAGGTCATAGCTCCACAACAAGTGCCGGTCCAGTCACCGTTGCAGCTCCAACCGCCGGCTATGGCCAGCAGATCTGTTCCAGCCCAGTGTTGTGGCCCACCAATGGCCAGCAGATCTGGCAGCAGATTTGGACAGTGAGGATGTTGGGGAGAAACATGGGCCAATCCTGGAGTATGGGGAAGACTCTGATGAGGGCTCTGCGTCAGAGGTAGAGATGGGGCCAGAGCCGTCTGACAGTTGTCAGCTGCCTTCGGAGTCTGACATCAGTGAGGCAGAAGAGCTGGATCCTGTTCCCAGTGTGCACATGCGCAGAGCTGCCAGGAGAAGGGAACAGCTAAGGAACAAGGGTCGACTCAAGAGTAAAGCCACAGGTGGACGATGAATGGCCCCTCCCATAGGGAATATAGAGGAGCGAAGGGGAGGGGAATTTGCAGGAGACAATTAGTTCAATTCATTAGAGTGAAGATCTGTTCCTGACTTCTTGTCAAGTATTATCTGCCCCAGCATGGCGTTTGGAAGATATCAGTCTGGCAGCTCTCCAAGCCTGATCAAGGTCTGTAGTTGTGAAATCTCTGGAAAGATTGTTGGCTGGGACTTTGCTTGAGAGGAATTCCCTTTAAACTAAATAAAAGGGGTTTTATCAGGATGAGGAGACTGCTTTGTGCTCTTGAGAGGCCTAGGTCAGAAGACCAGCAACCAGCACCAGCCCAGCCACCATTGCAGCTTCAACAGCCAGCCATGGTCCAGCAACAGCAAATTCCAGCCCAACAACTGGGGCCAGCCCAGCAATCTGCACAGCTGAGCCACCGGATCTGCCAGTCACGCTCCCCCCACGATTCAGGGCGACATTTAATGGAACCCCAGGGAAACTAGCCTTCTTCCTCAACCGAGTCTAAGCTTACATCGACCAGTATGGGAATCAATACCCATCAGATCGGGAATTGATCTCTGCAATCGCAGACAGCATGAACGAAGGAGAAGCATTGGAGTGGATAGTGGAAGTTCACAACGAGGAAGCCCCTGAGCTGGAGGATGCCAATGAATTTGTCCAACTGATGTGGGCCCGCTTCGAAGACATGGCCCACAGAGTGAGGGCTGAGGCCCAAATCAAAGCTCTGAATCAAGCGAGCCGACCTCCCAAGGAATTAATCTGGGAGTTTTGCAGACTGGCTGGGAAACTGAGGGACTGGCTGGAGTGCCTACTCATCCACACCTTCAAGAAAGCCCTCGACCCAGAGCTCCAAAATGCTTGCAGCATCTATGAGGTCCCAGATCACATACAAGCATGGTACAACACTGCAGTAGCCATAGATCCCACAGGAAGCTGGCTACTGAAAAACCGGCGATAAGACCCTTGGGTCGGCCAACAGACTGTGCGATACAATTCGTGCTGGGAGCCAAGCTGCCAAAACTCAAGATGTATTACATGACCCCTA
Organism: Arizona elegans; assembly: GCA_022577455.1. Taxonomy (NCBI): domain Eukaryota; kingdom Metazoa; phylum Chordata; class Lepidosauria; order Squamata; family Colubridae; genus Arizona; species Arizona elegans. Next base: position 3,364,345 of record JAKOOJ010000026.1, read on the forward strand.
AGGAAATGCAAGAACTAAGGAAATACATTGATGCCAATCTGGAGCGGGAGGTTATCCAAACCGTAAAATCCAAAATGGCAGCTCCTGTACTGTTTAAAGAAAAGAAAGATGGGGGGCGGTGAGACTTTGCATTGATTTTTGTAGAATTAACGCTGTGTCCATGGAGAACACCTACCCCTTGCCACTCATGAAGGACTTGCTAAATCACTTAGCCAAGGGCAAAGTGTTCACCAAACTAGACTTGAGAGAAGCCTACTATCGCATAAGAATCAGAGAAGGGGACGAATGGAAAACTGCCTTTTAACTGTCCACTTGGCAGTTTCCAATTCAGAGTCATGCCATTTGGCCTGCAAGGAGCCCCCGCAGTTTTCATGCAGCTAATAAATGAAGTGCTACATGAGCACTTATACAAAGGGGTCATAGTTTACCTAGATGACATACTTATATTCAGTGAGACCCTTGAAGAACACATAAAGCTGGTGCAGCAGTGCTGAAAAAACTCCTAGCCGTCAAACTCTACGCCAAGCTGTCAAAATGTGAATTCCATGAAACCTCCCTAAATTACCTAGGTTACCGAATTCAGCAAGGGGGTAGAAATGGACCCTGGGAAAGTGAAAGCAGTGCTGGACTGACAGCCCCCATGCACTTGCAAGCAACTTCAAAGCTTCCTTGCCAACTTTTACAGGCAATTCATTTCTGCGGTCGCCGAAGTAGCTCTTGTTGTGGCTCCGTTACCTGAGCCTGTGTCATCGGCAGGAGAGGACTCCAAGAGTGAAGAAGAGGAGTTGGCAAGGCCTCCCTCTCCAGGACCCTCCTCTCTGGCAATGCCTTTGGTGTCCGCCGAAGGGCAAGAGATAGGGCCGGGGCCAAGCATGTCCACGCAGCCACAGACAGTGATGGGGGTAATGAGTCTTGGCTGGATCCACGCCAGCGTCACAGAGATAAGCGCACGCAACAGAAGAAAAGGCATGCCCGGGATTAGGCTGAGTCACTGGACCACACCACAGGGAGTGTGGTGGCCAGTCAAACCTTGTGACGAACAAAGCTGAAAGCTTCCACGCCATTCTGCATTGCCAGACTTTTGCTATAAGACTTAGCTGGATTATCTCTGGACTTGATTAACTCCGTAATTATTGAGCTGTTTCTTTTGATGTATCAGAAGTGGGGAGAAGTTATCTCCTCTTTGTAAATAAACTCTTGGCAGGCAGCCACTAGGTTGTTGCCAAGTTCCGTTATCTTAAGGAAAAGGATTTTGCCGGCTGGTTTGGTCTTTAACTCCTGAACGTCTGTTGGTGTGTGTGTATGTGGTTGGGGACAGAACAGCTCTCCCCCTGACAGAACTGCTGAAAACTGGGGCCCCACTTAACAAGCTGCAGCCAAATCAGCCCCTCGCCTGGTTGATGGATTGCCAAAGAGCTTTTGAGAAGTTAAAACTTCTCAATTAAAGTAAAGTAAACTTCTCAAGTAAAAACTTCAAGTTAAATCGGTTTCTTTGCAGAGGAACCTATCCTCCAACACTCAGGCCCAGAAAGGCAGTTCATCATCCAAGCTGACACTGGTGACATAGCCTTAGCTGCTGTACTCCTTCAAAAAGACCCACAAGGACAACTGCTACCTTGTGCATATGTGTCTAAAAAACTCACCGACACCGAGAGGAAGTGGGCCATTTGGGAAAAAGAAGCCTACACAGTCTGCTGGGCCCTCCTCTCCTGGAAACAAAGAAGTACCTTTCGAGGTCTCCAGGAGAGATCACAAAAACCTTGAGGCCTTAAAAACCCCTAGAAAACTCTCCTAAACAAATCCGTTGGGTAAGTACTTCAGGTGGTTCAACTTCGAACTGAAGTACATCCCAGCGGGTAAAAACCTACTTGCTGACGCTTTGTCAAGAAACCACAGTTTGACAGCCGCCAAGAAGTCATCCATGCCATCATGCTTCCCACATAACAAGCTGCACAAGTCACCACCAGAGGCCAAGCCAGACGATAACCTCACCATGCACAGGACAAGTTGACCGCAGCCCTCAAAAACCGCACTTCCAACTGACCCCTGGCTCATTGACAATAAGGACGCCTTGACCATGAGAGACGGGCTAGCATGGAAGAGATCCAAGCTGTATATCCCTGCTAGCATGAGACTGGAAGTGCTACAGCGCAGTCATGACTCAAAGCTGGCCAGTCACTTTGGATTCCTAAAAACTCTACATCTGGCTAGGAGGCAATTCTGGTGGCCAAAGATGAAAGCCGATGTGGAAGGCTATGTAAAAAGCTGTGCCACTTGTGCTGCCATGAAGATGAGACTAGGAAAAACCCCTAGAGTCCTTCAGCAAGTAGCGACTCCCAGCACACCTTGGGAGGAAATCGCAATGGATTTTATAGTCAAACTCCGAGATAGTAGGAGAAACACAGTGATTTGGACAGTAAGCAACTTATTTTGTTGAAGAAGCTGGCATCTTCAACTAAATGTTCAACAAGCAGATCTGCCAACTGCACGGAATACCCCGCTGGGTGATATTGGATCGAGGAGTCCAATTCATCACTAAATTTTAGAGAGAATTCCTCAGATTGGTCAGATCTACACAAGGACTTAGCTCAACTTTCCATCCAAGTACGAATGGTGTGGTGGAACAAGTGAACGCAATGGTGGAACAATATATAAGATGCTATGTGGATTACCAACAATAAAACTGGGTGGACCTCTTGCCGTTTGCAGAAGTGGCCTACAACAGCGCAGTGCATAGCAGCACTGGATTGACCCCTTTCCAGGTCACAAGCGACATGGATTTTGTCCCCATGCCCAAACTGCCCAGGGAACCACCCTCCTCCATGACTTTGACTGACTGGATGGAATTGTTGAAAAAAGGGTGGGAGAATATGAAGAAAGCGCTAGCAGATGCTGCAGAAGCATACAAGAAGCAAGCAGACAAACACCAATCTCTCCAGTCTCCCTTCCATGTGGGAGATCGGGTTTTTCTGTCAACCAAGTACATAAGACTGAAGCTGCCCAGTAAAAAGCTAGGACCTAAGTTTTTAGGTCCCTTCCCCATAGTGAAAGTAATTAACCCAGTGACAGTTCAGCTTAGCCTCCCATCCTGTCTTCCATTGCAGCTTGCTGAAACCAGCAGTTGGGTCAAGGTTAAGACCACAGTACCGATCAGCTCCTAAAACTATAGTGGTACAAGGGGAAACTCATTATGAAGTAAAACGAATCCTAGACTCTAGATTATGTAGAAGGAGATTACAGTGCTTAGTTTATTAGAAGGGGTATTCTTTGTCTGAAGCTACTTGGGTTAAAAGCTGGAATTTGAAAGCAGACAGGTTAGTGAAGCAATTCCATGATAAATATCCTGATAAGGTGATAGTGCTTAACTCCCTATGTTGCTCTCTTGATCTCATTGCAGGATTCAATCATCGGATGAGAGGGGCGGGCTGTCAGGCCTGGAAGCCATTTTGGGCATTGGCTCTTCAGGCCTGCCACATTCAGTGCTGTAGGAAACTGGGAGGGGAGATTGTATGGAGCTGGGGAGAAAGGTAGTCAAAAATGACATTCCTTTCTTTGAGAGTCAAGGCTACTCTGCCCTGCACCTGGAGGGGTGTGACTGAGAGGCATCTCCAGTTGGGACGGTGCATTGATTGGACCATGTGATGGACATGTGGTTGCAGGGGAAGGTACTTGGACTTCCTTTTGGGTGGGGAAAACCTGGAAGCTTTCAGATTCAGGTTTTCCCAGATGTGCCAATATGACATCTCTAATAAAATGGAACTTTGAGGAAACTCATGCCTTGGAGTTTTCTTTCATTGGGGGTGTTCCTTGGAATCCTGACACACTTGGTTAGTTTCTTGCTCCTGTAAGCTGCCTGAAGTTACAGCTAAAGGAGAAAGTATCACCTAGTGACAGGCGACTAATCTTATTTAATACCTCACTTTGACTGAAAGTAAATGAAATTCACTTTAATTTTCTACCTGATGCCTCTCCTTGGGCATCTGGCTTAGTGTGATGGGGAGCTCTGGCCTGCACTCAATGGACTGAATGTGGCAAACGGGGCTGGTGAGGATGAGGTCAACCCCTTCCCCCTCCTCCTGCTCCTGAATCCTCAAGACCTGAAGCTAAAGGGGGGGGGGGAGCTCTCCACTTGAACATGCTGCTTTTTGTCCCCCAAGGCAACCCTAGCTCTGTCATGAGCCCAGCCAGCTCCAGCCAGTCTGAGGAGCAGCAGTACTTGGAGAAGCTCAAGCAGCTGTCCAAATACATTGAGCCTCTGCGCAGGATGATCAACAAGATTGACAAAAATGAAGGTTGGGGTCCTTTTTTGTTGGGGTTTGTTCTGTGTGTCCGTCCTGTCCTTTCAGTAATTGGAGTGGGAGAGGAACTTGCTCTCCCTCCCTCCCTCCCTCCCTCCCTCCCTCTCTCTCTCTCTCCACATATACACGTTATTGAATTTCTATAAAAGAGAAAAAAATTAAAAGGAAAGAAATGGGGGAGAGTGCAAGGAATAAAGAAAAGAAAATGAAATAACTTCTGACTTTCTTCAATACAGTTAAAATTTAAAAAAACAGTAACCTTTTGCTTTAAAATTCAATAGTACACAGTATTTCTGTAATCTGTGAACAGTTTTAATAATCAAATCCCAAAATTAAAGTTTTATTTATTTCAGTTTCAAGCGAAAAGTGATTTCCACTATTTTCTAAAAAGTTCACCCTGTCATTCACTTGGCTTAGCATCATCGATAATTTTATTCACCTTGTCATTTTGCTTTGCCAGAGTCTCAAATTTAGACTTTATAAAATTTGTCAGTTTAAATGTAACTTTGTCAAACCTGAATCTAAAACATGCAATTTCATCCAATCCTTGATGCTGTGATTTTTTTTACAGCCATGGTCAATAGTGCACTCTTTGCTTATAAATCCATGACAATCAACACCGTTAGTCAAAGGCAGCCCTCCAGTGTCCGAAACATAAATTTCATCTGGCAATGCCACTGAAAGTAGAGAGGGGTAAAGGAGGTAATAGGAAACTTCTCTAGTTACCTTTATAAGGTAACTTATAAAGCTGGTCCAGAATGCGGCCGCGCGGGTGATTACGGGAGCGACTTGGCGCTCCCATGTGACACCTTGCCTGTGCGAGCTGCACTGGCTCCCGGTGGTCTTCCGGGTGCGCTTCAAGGTATTGGTTCTCACCTTTAAAGCGCTCCATGGCTTAGGGCCCGGCTATCTGCGAGACCACCTTCTGCCACCGATAACCTCCCACTGGCCAATTCGGTCCCACAGAGAGGGCCTCCTTAGGGTGCCATCAGTCAAGCAATGCCGACTGGCGGCCCCCAGGGGGAGGGCCTTCTCTGTGGGGGCACCCGCCCTCTGGAACAAGCTCCCCCCAGGAATACGACTAATCCCGGACCTCCAGACCTTCCGTCGAGCTTTGAAGACCTTCCTATTCCAGCAAGCTGGGCTGGCTTAAAATTTTTAAAGGGTTTTTAAGGGTAATGGGTTTTAATACTTCGGGAAGCCAATTGGATTTAATTCTGTTTTAAATTATTTTAAATTTTGTATTGTATGTATTTTAATTTGGCTGTGCACCGCCCTGAGTCCTTCGGGAGAAGGGCGGTATACAAATTTAATAAATAATAATAATAATAATATTATTATTAATCCAGACCAATCAGCGCAAGGGAGATGGGGGAAAAACGTTCCTACAAGGCCACTATCAGGTATTCCAGGCTCCAGTCCCACCTGTGGCAAATCTGTTGTGGAATTGGAGCCCGGAATTACCTGACATAGGTAAGCTCCATCCATTAAAAAAAAGTTCTTTCATTTCTTAAAAAAAGGCGGTAATCCATTTTTTTTTCTTGTTTGTTAAATGTGCAAATCCCAAAATCCATATCGAGTTTTCATATTATACCCAGAGAAATACTGGAAAAGTCCTAACAGAAATGCTTAACTGTATCTGAAGAAAGTTTCTCTTCTGCTAAAAGGTGATAAACTGTCGAAATGGGGAGGTGGGCTCTGAGGTCCCATTGAATCTGGTCACGCCCAGCTCCAAATACGTTGGAAACGCTGCCTCTCAGCCACTCAGTTCACCTGCAGATTGCAGATCAACTCCCCGGGGATCAGTTTCCTGGATTCTCATTGGATTCCAGAGAATTTTTCAGACTGCCAGTTGGCTGTGGCGACTTCTCCCTTTCCAAGGGAGCTGCTCAGTCTGACATTTCTCCACCAGAAGGTCCAGGCTGGGAGAAGAAGAGCTGAAGCCCCCCTCCCCCCACACATTTGTTGGTTGGACTCAACCAGCGGTCGGAGCCTCTGGGCAGGATGTGTGGCTGCTCCTCAGCAGCCGTTGAAAGAAACCTGACACCTGGGTCCCTTGAGAGCATCTATCAGTGAACTGAGAACACAGATTCTTACTCGGGGATCTTGCAGAATCAGGCCTGCATTGTCAGATATTCTTCATCTTGGGAGGTTAAGAGGAAGAAGCTGGACTAGTTACTTGGAGAGCTGCAGAGATGAATGTGCCCAAGGTCCCATGAAGGAGCCATCAGCCTCTTGCTTTTGACTGCTGTTCAGCCACCACCTTGTCCCTTTTACTTTGTCGCAATCTTTTACGATTTTACTATAATGGCACTCTTGCAGTTGTGCCCTCGCAAACTTGGATACTAAATTTGGCTTCTTCACCATCTTGGCCGGCTGCAGAGGAGATCTCCTCAGTCCCAGTGAAGATCTGATCTTTGGTGCTGGAGCTGGTGGCCAGGCCTTCAATGGTGGGATTATGTTTCGCCTGCTGTTTTTTCTGACTCTGTTGTGTTTGGGGCAATTCTATATTTTCTTTCTGAGTGAAAGAAAAGGACTGAAGGCTACCCAGTAGTCACGGTCCCCCTTGTTTTCTTCAGACGGTTTGGTCATCCCTGCCTTTTCCCATTCAGACAGGAAGAAGGACCTGAGCAAGATGAAGAGCCTGCTGGACATTCTGACGGATCCTAAGAAGCGGTAAATTCTTGGCGGTTACAGATTTCCCTCCGTGAGTCTCTGCTGCCATGGGGATCCTCCCTTGCAATGAAGCACTTGAGGGGGCTCTGCTGTTGGCTTTCCACCTGCCCCTCTGGCTACGAGCCTCCATTGTATGGTCGGTCCCAGCATCGCACAGGTGTTCTCTGCGACTAGCAGCCCCATTGCAGCTTTTGTTCTTCTCAGCCCCACGAGAAATGGGACCCGCATTCACTTCCCTGGCCAGCCAAACATCCTGATCCAAGGAATGTCTGTCTGGCCCCGTTTTCCCCGGGAGGGAAGTCTGAGAGTCCTTTCTTTCCTTTTTAGCTGTCCTCTGAAAACATTGCAGAAATGCGAAATTGCTCTGGAGAAGCTTAAGAACGACATGGCCGTGGTAAGTGAAGGGAGGATTTTCTCATCTTTCTAATATCCCATAATATGGCAGCCTGTCCGTTCCTCAGAGCCTCGGGTTCTGCCCCTCGGTGAGGCTCTGAAGTTGCAGGTGAAAACGTGGTGCCTGTGCAGAGTCCAGATTGATTGTGCAGGAAATGGCAGGTGAGGGGAGCTAGGCAGGCAGGATCAGTCAGCCCGGAACCAAGCAGAGGACTCCCTTGGGTTGGGGCTGAGGCAGATGGTGGAAAACAACCTGATTGGAAAGATTCCCACTCGGATCCCAGTTACTCTCTCCTGTGTTGACGTGGGGGTGGGGGGGAGAGACGGGTCTCCAGAGAGTATCTGAACTTTAATCACTAGGAAGAGGGTCAAGAGACAGACTTGGCTTTTCAGTTGCCGTATTCTTTTTGCCTTTTTGCCAAGTTTAGGACCTGAGCAGGTAGAGGGAGCAACAAAGGTGCTTGGTTTATGTGCAGGTAATTGGTGTCTCTGTTGTATGCCAGCCCACCCCTCCTCCCCCTGCAGTGCCTGCCACAAAGCAGCAGTATTTGTGCCAACCGTTGCTGGATGCTGTCCTTGCCAATATCCGCTCACCAGTCTTCAATCATTCCCTGTATCGAACTTTCATGCCAGCCGTGACCGCCATCCATGGTCCCCCAATCATGTAGGTGTCATTTTTTCAACTCTTTAGGACAAAGCAAGCAAATTCCAGCGGTGGGAAGGTTTTGGGAAATGCAGCCGGGCTGAAGCATTTGGGAATCCTTCGGATTTTGCCACATTTTTTGCATAAATGTGACCTAAAAAACATGTCCTGATCAGCTCCCAGGACTTGGCAGACCTTGTCTTAATTAAAAATAAGAAAAATAAAAATCAAGTTTGCTTAATTACGTTTACAGATAGTCCTTGACTTACAACCACAATTGAGCCCAAAATTTCCATTGCTAGGTGAGACAGCTGTTAAGTGAATTTTATCCCATTTTATGACCTTTCTAGCCACAGTTGTTAAGTGAATTACTGCAGTAGCTAAGTTACTAACACAGTCGTTAAGTGAATCTGACTTTCCCATTGACTTTGCTTGCCGGAAGGTTGCAAATGTGACTCTGGGACACTGACCGCCGTAAATATGAGCCAGTCACCAAGTGTCCAAATTTTGATCACTGCAACAGTTGTAAGTGTGAAAAACAAGTCATAAGTCACTTTTTTCAGTGCTATCGTAACTTTGAAAGGTCAGTAAAAGCAATAGCACCTAGACTTATATACTGCTTCACAGTGCTTTACAGCCCTCTCTAAGCGGTTTACCAAGTCAGCATATAGTCCCCGACAATCTCGGTCCTCATGAACTGTTGTAAGTCAAGGACTAGCTGTATATCCGGATGCTGCTGTAAATATTTGGTTGTCTGGATGGGCCTCTCTTTGCCCAGGACTCCGGTGCCTTCCCCACGGAAGCGGAAGTACGAAGACGATGAAAGGCAGACCATCCCAAATGTTCTGCAAGGGGAGGTGGCGAGATTAAACCCCAAGTTCCTCGTGAACCTTGATCCTGCCCACTGCAGCAACAATGGCACAGTCCATCTCATCTGCAAGATAGGTGAGTGGCAGAGACAGCTGTGGGGTGAGTCCACTGCAGCATCTGACCCTCTGAGAGGGGGTAGCTGAGGTTGCTCAGACTTGGGGACGGTGGAGTAAGAAAGAAGGGTTGATGTGCAAAAAAGCTTTCAGGTTGTTTTTGCAAGATTTCCCCCAAAAACACACATGGCACCTCTGGTTCCAGATGACAAGAACCTTCCGAGCGTCCCCCCGCTGCAGCTCAGCGTCCCAGCTGACTACCCAGACCAGAGCCCCCTCTGGATTGACAACCCTCAGCAATACGGTATGGCATTGGCGGCTGGTGCTTGGGCTGGCTAGTTCGAACCCCCGTTTTGGCTACACTCTAAGCTGGTGGTGGGAAATCCTGGATTCACATTGCTGAGCCAAAGACTTTTCGGAATTCGTATGATGGAGGGGGGTGGTGGAAGCTGAGTGGGGCAGATGATGTGGGGCAGAGAGCAGGTTAATGCTTCATTTTTAAAGAAGGAAGCAATAAGAGGAGGAACAGGCTTTCTAAGTTTCTACTCCTGATTATTTGGGGCACTGAAACGCACACAGTCTGTCATTGTGCCTCTTAATAGGAATAGGGACTGGCATAGGGAATAGACTAGACTAGACTAGACCTTGGAGGTCTTCTAGTCCAGCCGCCTGCTCAAGCAGGAGAACCTATACCAGCGATGGTGAATCTTTTTGGCATTGTGTGCCAAAAGTCTGAGCGTGCGACTGCTGTCGTGCTCCCGTGGGCCGGCACCCATAATGCAATGTGCATGCATGCAGGACATCCCCCATGCTCCCCCTGCGCATGCACCCTGCACTGCACGTCCCCGAACATGTTCCCCCCTTTTTCAAAGAGGCCGCGTTCTCTTACCAGAGGACAACTAGGTACCGGCCCGTTCCCTGGTGAGACAGTTGTTCCCTGGCCAGTACATGGTGCTGCCAATATGGCGGGGCCAAGAGCGCTGCCAGGGAAGCTCTGAACACATGGCTTGCCTGGGCTCCTTCCTGCTGGGAGCCGCTGTTCCCTGGCTGATGGCCGCTCTCTTGGCCCCGCCGGGGAAGCTCTGAACGCGCGGCTTGCCTGGGCTCCTCCCTGCTGGGAGCCACAGGCTAAGCAGGTGTGGCTGGCAGGGCTTTGGCGGACCAGTAGCCGGTGGGCTCTGAACGCACAGCTTGCCTGGGTTCCTTCCCCCTGGGAACTAATGTTCCCTGGCTCGGCGCGGCACCTCCGCTCGACCCCCACCACTACGCTGCCTGTGGTTGGGCCTATCATCCAAACCCTGTCACGCCCGTTGCTGCGCCGCTGGCTGGGCCAACACTAGGGAAGGAGCAGCCAGCTGCCCAGCCAGCAAATGTTTCCCCGTGCACCTGAGCGGGCCAGTCGCTCTTGCTCTTCCCCTGCAGCCTGCGGCTCCCAGCAGGAAGGAGCCCAAGCAAGCTGCACGTTCAGAGCTTCCCTGTTGGGGCCGAGAGCACTTCCACTTCCCTTCCTTCTCTTTCCTTTCCTTTCATCCCTTCTCCGGGAAAGAAGTGAGCTACCAGAGGAGCAGGGAGCTGGTCGGGCGGCCTCCTCCCACCCGGTTGGCCTGCTCGCCATGATGCTGGCAACAGCAGCAGCTTGCTTTCCTGCCCCGAGTATAAACTTTCCCCGATGCTTCCCAAACTTCAGTGTGGGTGGGAGGCAGAGAGGGAGGAGCAGGCAGCTGCTATGCCTCGGGGCTCCTGGGAGAGGTGGCCAAATGTTCCACGCAGAGGCCGCCAATCACGAGCCCCGGGGGCATCTGCTTCCAAGGGAATGGCTCGGCTACTTTGAAGCAAGTGGCTGGGAAGCTTCCTCGCCAAGAGACGGGCAGACAGACGCTGCGCTTGTAGGGTGGAGTGACACCACATCTCTCCCTTTCCCCTGGCTGACTCCGATCCCGGCCCTGTCTCTCCTCAGCCTCTTTCAGTTCTGGAGTTTGCCGCCTTCCGCAGCTCAGCGCTGTTTTCAATTGGCAGCCGAAGCGGAGCTCCCAGTCTCCCCACATGCAGTGCGAGCGAGCGAGGCAAGAGCGTCTGCCCATCTCTCACCAATCGCGAGCCACAGGGGCTTGCTCGCTTGCGCCTGCTTCCAAGAGAATGGCTCGGCTACCCTCTTGCCTCACTCGCCGATTGAAAACAGCGGTGAGTTGTGGGTCATCTGCACAGGCAGCCCACCACCACCACCCCACCTTCACCAGCTGCTGGTCCAGACTGCCTGGGGCCATGCAAGAAGCCCATACAGGCAGGGAGGGAGGGAAGCCCCGGCTTACCTTGCTCTGCGCCCTTTGGAGCAACCACCGGGATCCCCCCTCTGCATCTCTTGGCACACACGCCTGTTGCTGGTGTTCGCACATGCATGCGCGCCAGAAATCAGACCAGCTGACCGGTGTGCATGCGCACTCTGAAACATCTTCTTGGAGCGCAAATGCGCAATAGGCAGCTGCTCTTCCCGTTTCCAGCCTGCCGGTGTGCATGAAACCCAGCTGGCCAGCGCACCGGAACCTGGAAGAGCAACAGGCGATGGCTCTGCGTGCCCCGAGAAATGGCTCTGTGTGCCACTTCTGGCATACGTACCATAGATTCGACCACACGGACCTATACTGTTTCTTCTTGTAACATTGTCTCCCTTTGCAGAAGCAAACCCTTTCCTGCAGTCGGTGTATCGCTACATGATGTCCAAATTGTTGCAGCTGCCAGACAAGCACTCAGTCACCGCCCTCCTCAACACCTGGGCCCAGAGCATCCGGCAGGCCTGCTTGTCTGCTGCTTGACCAGCCAGTCTCGCCAGCTGGGCACTGGAAGCAAGAGCCTTCATGGGCTCAGACCTGGCTTTCCTGCTTGCGTTGCTTCTGCCTTTGGTGGCTGGCCAGGCTCTTGACCCCCATGGGAATTTACAGTTTTCAGGGGAGGGTTAAAAATGCCTTTGTAGAGAAGAGCTTGGGAAAGCGAACTCGGTCCCTCGTGGAAAGATGGACAGCTGGTCCAGCATCAGCCCTGCCCTCGGTCAGCAGGAGGACCTACTGTGCTCTGCTTCTCACAAGGCATCAAGTGGGGGCTGGCGAGGGTCTGCCAGGGATCAGGACTGTTGGTTCAGGCAGAAACTCCTGCTTTCAGAACTCCAGCTGATGTCTCTGACATTTCAGTTTCAGGAATGGGACTGTTTGGACACAATTCTCCACCTTTCTGAATGTTGGCATTGTTAAGACAGCATCTCGGATGCTGCCCCTTCTGTCAATCTCTGAGCACTGTGCCATTTTGAAGATTTTCAAGTAATTACTTTGCAAGTTGCTGATTAATTGTAGTACAACAGGCGCAATCTTTCAGACACGAATCATTGCATTTGTTTTATTGTAATAAATCTATTGTTACAGTATTTAACACCCAGCCTTTTTTTGCCAACCCACATTTACATTTTCACAAATCCCTTTGATCTAAGCAAGCTCGCCTGTGTTGGGCCTCCAACTGTGATATGGAAGACGGAGGAGACCGCTGCTTTTGAAGGCAAAGCAGTCTTAGCAATTAAGCACTATAACTGTGGCTGTCTGTAGTGCAGCGAGCATGAAAGTCGGCATACATACAAAGTCTAACAAAAATCAGGTCAGGGGAAAAGGCCTCAGGAGCAGCCCAAGGGGCTCCGAGTAGGGGTCCCAAAGGCAGCTGGCTGCAGGGGGTCTCCTGGCTACAGGGCGGTCCTGTGCAGCCTGTTCCTCTGAACGGCTTGTGCTCGCTTCTGCCTCTCGGCAAAGGCGTTCCCCAGCGTCTGCTTCAGGGCAGGCAACACAGCTCTTTCGGCAGCAGGCAGTGGGGTCAGGATCCGGCTGGAAAACAAAGCAGGCCTGTTGATGGCCAACAGGAGACTTCAAGGGGTCCACCTTTCTTTAAGGGCTTGTAAAGGACTCGTTTTCAAGCAAAAGCAACTATTCTATTGGCCTCTCTCAGCCAATAGGGAAAGTGCTCAAAAACACATTTTTATTGGGGTTACATCAAGAATATTGGGTTGATGTCAGCATTAATGTTTTGGGACATGCCGATTGGATCAGGAAAGAGAAAGACTTGGTCAAAAGCTGCTTTCAGCTGTGCAGACCAAGCACACACCTGCATGCAGGTACATACTTCCAAACAAGCAACCCAGCTCAAATTTTTCAGGTCTGAAGTTTTTTTAAACTGCCAAATTAATATTTCCAAAAGGCAGAAAGTATAGCAGCGTGTCTCGTCTTGCCCAGATGTAGTCAAAACAGATTTAGATGTTTTTGTCTATGATCTTGCCTACATTTGGTATTTTTCTACAGGTAAAGATCAGAATTGGAAGTATTTCCGTTGCTGAATTGAGTTATTTCAGCATGCAGTGGAGAATTTTAACTTCATAACCCTAATAAAGGGGGAATATTAAAAGGGGGCTGCTTACCATTTCTTTGGGGCGTTCCTCACTCTGGGCAACTTTGTGCTTTCCTGGCTCCTAAATGAAAGAGAGTGTTAGTTAGTTCCCAAAGGGAGGCATCTTGCCTGGCCCCTTGGCAGAGAGTTCCGTCCAGCTGGCTGAACGGGACATGCCGTTCCACCTTGGCTCTTGTTCAAAGAGCCAGCAAAGAATGCCAGAGACCGTGGGAGACTCAGGTGGGCTGGGGGGGGGGCACATTCTTCCCTCAACAATAAGCAGAGTGTACTTCACAAAGAAGCCCATGCATTGTGTGTGTGCCCTGCCCTGAACTTGCCATCAAAGTGGGCAGAACCCAATCTTTGCCTTTTCATCCTGATATCACCAAACAACTCCCAGGAAGAGAATTCAGTGGCCGTATTTTTCCAAGGTCCAATGGAAATTACTGTGAGAGCCAGCATGATCCAGGGGGATCCCTAACCATTGGAGCTCACAAGGTGCCTCAAGGCTGCTCAGCTCCCAATACAAGAACCAGGCAGGATGGGCAGTGGTGAACAGGCTATGAGGGCGGATCCAGTTCCAGCCTCTCCTTGGCTATGGATTTCCTCCAAGGGGGGGGGGGTGAGCCTCTCCCTCCCAGTCCAAAAACTAGAGTCTGAACTAGGACCAGGGAGGGTTGAATTGGCCAGAACATCAGCCAAGGCTTTACTCAAGCAGGTCGGTTCTCTAGGATTCTGTGAAGCAAAGCAGAATCAGTTACAGGGCAAGTAGATGTGGCATCTGACTTTTCTTGCTTGAGAAGGAAGAGATCCCGTTTTCTTCAATGCCGCATTCACCTGGGAAAAAAACTGGAGATTTAGAGACCACAGGGGTCTTCTTAGGATCCGAGATTTGTGTGAGGAGGAGTATTTTCTAAAATTTGAGAAGGCAATTGACATTAATCAGCCCCCTCAGTTGGGGGGGGGGAGAAAGTAACTGCACAAGGCTGACTTCAGATTCTCCCTTGGTGCCAGAAAAAGTGTGTGCTGGACCCTTCAACCTTCATCTCCTAAGCCAGCTTACCCAAGTTGACCAGCTAACATGTAATCTTCAGGAATTCTTTTGGTCTTGTGTATATCATCCAGGCATGATCTCAAGTACATCAGCTGCAGGAAGAGAGGAGAAAATGGCTCTCATAGGGCCCTCCCTGCCCAGCGCATCTTTGGCACCACCAGTGAGCAAAGGCCTCACCTCTTGCATCTGCATGTGGTTAATGTTCCACAGCTGGCGAATCACCACCTCACATTCCTCCAGGCTGGGGGGCTTCCGCATGTAGGAAGGCAGCACGTTCACCAAGAAGGGGTTGGAAGACGCGGACGGGATTTTCACGTCTCCAGCCCTGCTCTGGCTTGCTGGGGGATGAAGCACAGACATCGGCGACGTCCCCTGGTTGTAGACAGCAGCGTCTCTGCAATGTCAGGCAGGGCAGGAGTGTCAATCACAGCCTCCAGGAGGTTCTCAAAATCAGGACTCCAAAACATAGACTGTCTAAAAGGAGTGCCAGTCACCATCACTCCCTTTCTCACAAAAAGCTCAAGTCATTACAAATGTGGACAACAGAACAATATGTGTTAAATCATGGAAACGAAATGTTAATAACTTTCCCGCAGTACAAAAAAATAGTTTAAAATGAATACGATTATTTTAGTTTTCTTGTATTACCAGAAAAAAGGACTCAAATTAAAAATTAAATCTAATCAAATTTAGGTAACCGATAAGAATGATCTAGATAGAATGGAATTCTAATCCCCTAACAGACAAAATCATTTCATACTTTAAAATACGAATATATTATGTAAAGAGATTTCTAGATCGATGTCTTTAAACCTTAAGGCAAGTTCAGTAGAACAAATGTGTTCCCTAGAATATTATATGTCTGGCATGCAAGTCGTGTGTGTGTGTGTGTGTATATACACGTATACACAAAATACTTTCAAATTTAAATTCAGATATTTAATGTGTTTCATAAATTCCAGTGAGGAACTTCAATTCCAAATACATTTTTTTAGAAAGATGCACCTATTGGATGTTTCCAAATCTTTTCAGTTAGATTTTTTCCAATCTTGCTGTATATCATTTTATATATTTGTTAGCCACATCTGTTGGCTACGACTAAATTTGGGACAAACTGCCGAGTGGCCATTTTCCTTCTGGTTTTAATGGCCGAATGGAGTAAAAAATGAGAAATTCCTATTTTTTTCTGGACAGTGGAAAGAAGTGGTAACATCAAAGAAAGCACTGATGGTAGCAAAAACTTTAGTAGAGAGTAAATGATGTCTACTTGGACAAAAAGCAATTTGTCCAGTTGTTGGAAATCTGTGGAATTCAATCCTCCTTATTCTGTACTCAATTTCTGTGTAATATTCCATGCATTTACTCAATATATAGATGAGACTTATCTCCAGGCAGTTCTTCCCTTGTTGGGAGAAAAGAATGGTTGCTCTCATCTTTGGAATGGAAGCCTGCAGTAAGTTTAAGCATTGTGCCAGGATTGGATGTCGGAGTGCCTCCAGCTAAAATTCATCACTGAATGCAGGGGGAATGGGACAACTTGCCACAGTGAGTTGCTGCGGCCAACTCACCATGGACAACTTGGCACAGGAAAATTTTAACAATTCTATTTAATTATGTAAAATATTTTAATTTTTGCCATTCACATTTCATTGTCCCTCCTTTTGCATCCTTTAATGATTCTATTACACCAATTATTTGATATTAGTGTAACTCGTCCTGTGGTGAGATGGCCATGGTGGGTGTAATTAGACCCGAATGCAGGTTGTGTCTGGCGACATGAGTCCTCTTCCCCTCTGATCCAAAACAGTAAAGATGAATATATGGGTTTGAAAAAGAATGAAGTAGATAATTTCTGACAGCAACTTATCAGTTCCACATGAGAAAGGGTAATGAACTGATTCAGAAATTGGGAATATTGGGAGGTTTGTGCATTTGAATTGCTCACACGTAGATGACAGAAACGAAACCTTGAAATGAGCAATTGTCACATTATAAAAATGAAGGTGAGGAATTTCTTCACAGCATCGTAACAGCGGCCAAAACAAGGGATCATTGTTAGGACCCACAAATAAAATGCAAGTCCATGGAATTTCATCACAAAGCTTCATGTAAGGGGGAAAAGAAATCAATTCAGGATTGTGTACTTTTTGAGAAGGCAGATGGCGTTCATCACATAAATTTTCTGAATCTGACACCTCCATCACTGCAGAGTTCTCTATGGCTCAACACTTTGAAATGATTAAATGGAGTTTGTAAAGGAAAGTTAATTTTGCTGCCACAGAATGCCAGGCCTCACACTTGGTGAGCCACCCAAGACACAAATTTGCATCTTGCTGGCTTCCTGCAACCACCACACAGCTCAGATGTGAGTGACACCACAAGACTCCACCTGTTCTCAAAATGGAAGGAAACCTTCCTAGGTATCTACCGGACTTGAGTGAACAAACAGAGGCTGGAGTTCCTTTGTGATGGTTTTAAGAAACACGACCATCAGGGGCAGAAACGTGTAGTGAATGGAGGTGATGGTACAGAGAAATTTTCCTATTTACATATTGAAATATTCCTGATTAAGCTAATAATGGCAGTTGGAGGCAATACTTTTCAATCAACCCCTTTGTATATTGCTCCAGCTAACTTAACGGTCTGCAGAGTTGATGTTATTTGTGATTTCTGAATGTGTTGGATCAGCATGGATGATTATGATGAACTATGATTTCCATTCGCTTTTCTGTTTCTTCTTTATAACTTTGTGCTCTTTATAACTCTTTCTTTTTCATAATCAAAAAAGGCATAAAGAAAAACGCCCGCCTGGAATTCCCAGCCGGCCCCTCCACCCCCAGCCCTCTCTCGCGGGCAGCCGAAAGCCGCCTGGGCTCCTTTTCTGCCGGCCGAGAGGCAGCACCTCCCGGCCAGCAGCCTAGTCGAGAAGCCTCGGTTCCCACGGACAAAGCCAGAAGTTGCCCAGCACAGAACAAGAACTCGCTGACGCCGCCGCCGCCGCCGCCCCCCCCGCAACTGGGGTTCCTCCTCCTAGGAATGGGCGCAGGGGGCGAGCCGAGCATCTCCCCTTCCTCTGCTCCCAGGGCAGAAGCGGAGCGGCCGGCCGGGCTCTCCCACCTGGCCGAGGTTGCCGCCGCCGCCGCCTCCTGGGTCTCTGCAGTGAGAGGCTCGGCGCCCCTCTCCCTCTCGGGGCTCCCCTCCGCGGCATCGTCCTCTTCGGCCAAGGCCTCGTCCTCGTCCTCGTCCTCGTCCTCGCCGGCCTTCTGCTCCGCATCTGCAAAAGGAGGAGACTTTTGCCGGGCCGCCCCCCGAGGTCTCCGAGCTAGAGGGCGGCCCTGCCGAAGAAGGCCGAGAGGTGGGCAGCTCTGTCGGGCTTCTCCGCCAGCCCGATCAGAGGCCGGAGCGAGGTTGTTCCGCGGAGCCCCTCGCGGGAGCAGCCGCCGCCCCACGCCCCCGGCCGGCCTCCCGCGACTGCTCCGAGGGGGCAGCTACTTCCCGGCTCGCCTGCCGGCCGCCCCCGCGTAACCGCCGCGCCTACCTTCCGGCCGCCCCTCCGACTCCGTGCGGCCGCCGCCGGCCCGCTTCGCCTTGGCCCTGCGAGCAGAGGCGCCTTCGCTGTCCGCCGAGAGGAAGTCTGGCGAGAGCAGGAGAGGCGAGGGGGAGCTACGCAACGCCCCGCCCCGGCCCGGCCCGGCCCGGCCCCGCGCCCGCCTGCTCGGTCGCCCACCTGCCTGCTGGAGCAGCGGCTGCATGATGAGCCGGTACTGCAGATCTGCAGGGAGAGAGGCGGGGGGCGGGGTCAGGGCGGGGGGAGGGGAGGGGAAGGCTGCCCCGCCCCGCCCCGCCCCGCGCCCCGCTCGCGCCCCCCGCCCGCACCCTGGTTGCGCCGCTTCAGCCGGTCGACCTCCTGGTGCAGCTGCCGCAGCGTCTCGCCGTGTTGCTGCTGCAGGAACTGCAGGCTGCGCTCTAGCTCGGGGTCCGCCCGCCTGGAGGGGGGCGTGGGGGCGTCGGGCGGGCCGGGGCCGCCCGCCCGCCCGGGCCGCTCCGCCTGCCCCGCCCGCGGCCAGTGCGGCAGGTGGCCGAGCGGCGGGAAGCCAGAGCCCTGCATGCGCTACCACCGCCCGGGGCGCATCGCGGGAAGCCCAGCAGGCGCCGCTCGAGCCTCACTCGCTCGACCGCCGCCGCGTCCCCGTCGCCAAGGAGACCGGGGGCGCGCGCAGGCTCTGCGGGGAGGGGGGCGGGGCCGTCTGCGCGCGCTCCCCTCGCGGGGCCGCCAAGCAGGGGAAGCCGGGCGCCCCGCCGACCCCAGGGCTCTCGGAGAGACCAGCCCGCTGCCCTGCCTCTCTGACGGCTCCCACTGCATCCGCCCACGGAAGGGCAGCTCCATCGTCCAGAGCCACTGCCTGACGCTGCTCCTTCTTGGCCTCTTGCAGCTGGATGATGTTCAGCTGCAACCGCAGCCTTCATTTCAGTACTTTACTCTGAGCAGCTCCTTTACAAACCCACCTTAATGCAGGATTGTGGCCGGGTGCCAACAGGTGAAGGCCAACTCCCCAGTCGCCCCTCTTCAAGGCTTGCAATTGGTTGCTTCTGCGGAGCCTTCGTGGCCCCGCCTGCTTAACTCTTTGGAATGACCTGCTCCAGGTAGAATTACTTGACCCTCACTTTAGACCTGTTTAGGCACCTTGTATAACTTCCATGGAAGTAACGGCGGAGAGGAGAACAATACTCTCCCACCAGGCAATCAAACCTTAATTTCTGTGTTGTGTGTGTGTGTGGGGGGGGGGGGGGGGGGGGGAATGCCACACCTTGCCTGCTGGCCTTAGACTTTTAAAGAATAGTCTTGTTTCTATGCTTGCTCTACAAACAGAAGCCTAGAATTTAAGTAATAAAACTCTCCCTTCAGGACCACTATTTTGTATCCACCTAGTCCTCAGAACGGTGGTTTGCCAATTTTTCAGCCACTAATTATGTTGTTCATTCAGCCCCCTCCCCTTATGATGAATGAGGGCTGGTGTCAGAGTGCCGTTATGCTACACTACATCTTGTTTGCTGTTAACAGCCTGCCATTGAAAGGGGATGGAGGGCATTGGGTGTATGAGGGAGGGTTGCCAGGGGATACCATGAGGAGACGAAGCCAAGCCTCAGACTGTCCCATGGGAAGCTCTGGCTGCTTCAAGGACGAGAGAGGAATGCCAGATGCAGAGACAGGGACTGTTTCCCAAAACAATTCGTTAGCCCCTAATTGGATGCTTCTTGATGGGGGTGGCAGGGGACATGGAAAGGGTAACAATATACGCTGGGCAGGAAAACCTCAAATTCGCTTCTTATGGGCCTAAGAGTTTTTCTTTTCTAACTGACCAAGTTGGGACAGCCAATAGCTGGATCCCACCATTCAGCAAAGGACCCCCATACTTCTATTGCAAACCAAGCACCACTTGTGCAAGTGAAAGGGTCCTCAAAGGGCAAAATGAAGCCTGCTGAGTTGGAAGGCTGCGAGGAGACCGATGCAACAGCTGGGTGTGGGCACTGGATGGGGGTCTGGCTGCAGAAGCTGGCACAGCCCAAACAGCCCTGCCATACTGGGGACACCAAAGCAGCTCAGGGCCCCTGCTTCTTTTGGCTTCCCCAAAAGAATGCCACCAGGAGTCTCCCAAGATCATGGTGTTTTTTTTAAAAAAAAACTTTATCAAAATAGAATGTATACACAGCAACAGTCTGACAGGCATAGAATTACACCCTCTGTGAACGCGCGATTAAAAAGACTTCTTCAGCACCCAGGAGAGCCTGTACCCCTAACTGAAGGTAGGGCTTACTCAGGCAGCTTTTGCTGTCAATGAAACTGTCTTTTCTCAGTTAAGACAGTCATCCCACAGGCAAAGAGAAGGTATATCAAGAGGAGGAGGAAGGTGCAGGCCACTGGCCCAAGGCAGAACCAGGAGGCCATGAAGTAAACTATCAGTATGGAGAAGAGAGTCCTGTAGCTGGCCAGAAACCTCAAGCTGACTCTCGGCTGCTGAATCCGCCCCGAATGCCACTTGGTGCGTGGGCTGCGCTGGGAATTAGCCACCAGAGACGGGTTGGTAAGGTGATAGCGACAGAAACTGCCAAGGAAATCTTCTCTAGCACAGAGCCTCTCCATCTGACTTCCAAACTAGAAGGGACCAAGATGAAATCAAATCAAGATGGGCGAATTGAAATTGAACCCTTAGCACGAAAGCCAAATGGGCAGACAACCCCCTCGTTCAGGGATGGCTAATTAAAGAATTTGCTGCCACAGCAAATCACTTAGCCAAAGAGTCCCCCGTGGCCTTGTCCAACACGCCAAGAACTTCTAGTCCCCACAATGAGATGCCAGCCTCATGTAGATCTACTCTGGTATCTGGACCCTGGCGGTGTGGAATGTGAAGGCAAAGGAAAGAAGGGCCGCTCAATGGCCTGGGAGCCCAGAGGTCCACTTACACGTTCATTAATGGCCAAAGACAGACGGAAAAGCAGACGGACCAGAGTGGTGCTTTCATAACTTCGGATTGGTTGAAGCTCTGGATCTCCCTGGTAATCTATCTGGAACTTGCGCAGGCCATTGATGATCTAGTGCAAAAAGGAAATCATGGATCTTAAGACACAAGTCACAAAAAGACAGCTGTTTGGGACCCATTGTCCATTCCAGAGAGAACCTGCGGGAATGCTGCTGCAACTCAGCCTCCCAGCTGAGCTGGACAACTGTGTGAATTAATCACATTCTCCTCACACAAGTTTTCCAGTAATTTTTCCAGTGAAATTGTTTTTTAAAAATGACTTTCAGACAAGCAACCTCAAATCTCCAAAATAGCCCTACATCAAATGGCATCATAGGTTACTGACTCCCTGCCTCCTGATTGTGGGGAAGACGGCCAGTCAATGTCAGGATAATGATCCTTCTTTTGGGCCCACCTAGACCTCCAGCAGAGCAGATCTTCTCTTCCAGCAAAGATCTAACTCTCAGTAATTGAGTGTGCTTTTTTTTTTTAACTATTCCCCACTTTCTTCACCCTTTGTGTGTGCACAGATATCTGTACCAGCAGAAGTGTGAAAACATTCAGTCCCAAAATGATACTGAGCTCTGATTATTGTAAACCACAGAAACGTAAAGTTTGTGGACTGTATACTGATTTGAGACAAATCTTTATTAATTTATGTTTCAACCAGAATGTTTAAATCATGTATATTCAAGCGTTCTCTCATCTGACTTTGGGCTCCTGGTAGTTCTGGTGGTAGCCAAATTTCTGGCTGACATGCTGGAAAACACTATTTTCTGAATAATTTGTTTCCCATACAATGTCAAAATGTCTGTCATTTTCTTCTTTCTTATCTTTGTTCTTGAGCCCCTTCAATTTAACAAACCATCTACATAGTTACCAATAAATGTATTAATTTTACCAGGCACATAAAACAGCCATTTTGAGAAAAAAGGAAATGTGACCCCCTCAGGAAGGGACTCAGAGCAACTGAGCAACAAGAAGAAAAGTGCTTGGCCTTAGTGACAAACTGACTATCAACATCTCACCAAGCTCTGATGGCATCCATTAAGAGTTATTAAGGAGGTGAAAGCTGCGATTGTGCACTTCGTAACTGCCATACACAACCTGCCTCTGCAACTGAAGACCAGAAGGGAACTCGGCTTATGGGGAGACAGAAACATTTTTAGGCCTGCTTGCTTAAAATCTGTTCCAAGAACATAGTGGAAATTGCTATAAACAATACAATTACTTAAATAGAGAAGAGTAGAGTTGGAAGGGACCTTGGAGGTCTTTTAGTTCCAAGCTCCAAGCTCTCAAACAGAAGATCCTACACCATTTCAGACAAATGACTGTCCAATCTTTTCTTAAAAGCCTCTAGTGATGAAGCTCCCACAACTTCTGAAGGCACTTCTGTTCCACTGGTTAACTGTTCTCACTGTCAGGAAATTCTTCCTTAGCATGGATTGTTTCTTGTCCTGCATTCTGGTACTTTAGAAAATAGAATAGACTGACACCCTCTTCTTTCTGGCATCCCCCCAAATATTGAAACAGTACAATCTGTCACCCCGGTCCTTCTTTTCACTAGACCATTTATAGCCATTTCCCACAATCGTTCTTCCTATGTTTTAGCCTTCAGTCCCATAATCATCTTTGTTGCTTTTCTCTGCATTCTTTCCAGAGTCTCAACACCATTTATATATCATGGTAACCAAAACTGGATGCAGTATTCCAAGTGTGGCCTTACCAAGGCTTTATAAACCGGTACTAACACTTTATCTGTGGACCTTGCTCAAAAATACCTTTACTGTCTAACTAGCGGTTTCTGAGGGTATCAGTAGACATGTGGATAAGGGTGATGAGCTATTAGGCATCATTGACTGAAATTTTCAAAAAGCCTTCAAGAAAGATTCTCATGAAAGACTTCCCAGGAAGCTCAACAGCCATGGAAGATAAGCAAGGCAGGTAAGCAAGTGGCTGATGACTAACAAACCAAGAGGGAAAACTGACATTCTGAATGGCGCCTTTTAACCTATTCACAAATTATTTGGCCAAGTTTGCTGATAAAGCTAAATTGTTTGGGGTGGTAAAGACGATATGGGACCATGAAGAGCTTCAGAGCGGGATCTCTGCATGTTGGAAAGTGGAAGTCAACATAGGCAAGTGTAAAGTGGTACATGGTGGTACCCAAAATCCCAGCTAGGAGTGAGCGATGAGATCTCAGAGCAACAGTAAACACTTCAATGAAAGTGCTGATTCAGGGTGCATCTGCTGTCAGAAAAGCCACCCCCCCCACCCCACTCCCATGGGAGGGATAAGAAACGGCTGCACACCGAGAGGCCAGCGTCACAATGCCCTTGCATGGATCCCTGGTGCAACACAACTGGAATACTGTTTGCGGTTGTGGTTGCTGCACCTCAGAAGGGGTCAGGCCTAGAGAAAGCCAAGAGAAGCAGAACTAAGGAGGCCAAGAGCAGCTTCCCTGTAAGAAAAAGCTGTGACATTTGGGCTTTTGAATCCTGAAAGATGAACGAGAGGAGACATGATGGAGATGTACATGGTGTGGATAAAGGGGAGAAGCAGTGTTCCCTTCCCAGAGGTCACCCAATGACAGGGACTCCTGGAAGAAGCAGGACAGATCAAAACAGACAAGGAGGTGGGAGAGGAACTGCACTTTCTCACTTGCAACATTCTGTTAATGTAACCTTACAGTCAAGTACAATTAACTAACCTGGTGGTCTTTCCTGCCTGGTCTACCTGGTAAGGCTGTCGATCGCTGTGCAGGTGATGGACCACTGGGAGAACAGCCTGCTGGACCGAATGGCCTGCTTACATTCTTATGTGCACTGCTGCTTTGCACAACTTCCTGAGAAGGTCACTGGCCTACCTGGTATCTTCCAAGAGGCGTGAGTGTTAGCCCATCTTCGTCCTCAATGCAGTCTGGCAGCAACTTCTTCCCGTTCTCCTCTGGAGCCCCTCTCCTGTTCAGGATCAGCTGGCTCAGCTGGGCTTCGTTCAACTGGCAAGAATCAAAACAGGACAGCCCCGTCTATTACACGTCAATTGCATTGTTACAAGAGTAAATGTGGGAGGCCCCTAAACGCAAGATGTCATGGTTCTCCTTGAATTGTAAAACCAACAATTGTCTCGGAATTTGGAGGATTTGGCCCCTGACTCAGTGGAAAGGTTACCACAAACCATCCTCTCCCTCTAAAAAATAAATGATGGCAATTTGAATAGTGCTCTTTCTCAAAATCCCTTCTGTTAATTAAACTGGAAAAACTGCAAGAAAAACAAAGTGCAGCCAAAGGGAGGCTTCGCTCTGCTGGAATGCTTTAGCAGCCACTCACCTGCAGAGAAGGGGCAGCCCTCCCTCTCCCAGGACAGACCAGGAAAGTCCCATGAGCTCCATGAGTCAAAGCAGCCCAGAAGCCTCAGAGGCCTTTTCTTCAGCTGACCTCTCCAGCCCTGACCTGTCCAAAGAGGCCCACAAACCAAGGGCTGTAACAGGCTAACCTTTGTTAACCAGCGGCCAGGAGTTGAGCTGGATTTGCAGCACTGACTGGGGCTCTAGAAAGAGCCTAAAGAACTCAGATTCCTACCCGAAATATCTGACATAAATATTCCAGGGCTTTCTCCAAGTATTCATCCGTTTTTCGTATACTCTCTTGCCCCATTTCGTCCATGTCGTTCCCCAGGTAGGAGCCGTTCAGGTCACTCGAGCCAAACCAGAACCAGGAGAGGAAGGACTGGCCAGGGCCGGACTCCGCCGAATGGTCCGAGAGGGACCTGGCCGATTGCTGGGCCTGGCTGATCAGCTGGGCCAGTCGCAGCACCTGGATGGGAGAATGCCAGAGTCAGGGTGGCTCAGAAGACAAACAACCTCAGGCCAAGCAAAGAGCCAGGGACCCCCTCGGATAGATAGGAAACCAGGATGCAGTTCCCAAATGACTGGTTTCTGTATGTCTGCATCTATTATTTATTTATTTATTTGTTTGTTTGTTTTTTATTATTATTATTATTATTATTATTATTATTATTATTATTATTATTATTAAAATTTATCTGCCCATCTCACCAGAGGGGTACTTTGGGCAGCTTACAACAATAAAATGGGAAAAATGTAAAAATAACAATAGCAAAGGAATAAAACAATAAAAATTAACACTGGAAGTGCAATAATATTAAATGAAAGACGATTGGCGGAGGGCAGCCTCCTCCAGTGATGGACTCCCCTGTTCCCTCCCCTGGCCAACAAGCAGAGTCAGACCTTCGGGCTCCTGTGGAAGGACAGTAGGGTGGGGAAAAGCCTCACCGGGGAGGACAGGACATCCCAGAGGGATGCGGCAGAGAAGGCTCTTCTCTTGGATCCCGTCAGTTGGAGTTCATTGACCGACGAGAACTTGGCAGGCTTCTTCTGCCGGCTTGTCTTGGCGGATGAGAGGTTCATCAAGTTAATCTGGTCCTGTGCCATAACGGGGGGGGGGGGGGGGGGGGCACGGGGGTGCTTTGATGCAATAGGCCCAGCTTTTATGTCAAAGGGCCACAGTTCTATTGATGGAGGGGCTTCCCTATCCACTCAGTAGCGCCAACCAACCTACCAGGTTTCTGACTTCTGTCCCAAACATCTGCCTGTACTGGGTGTCTTGCCCTTCGAGACTGTAGACGTGACTTTTCACTTTAAAGGAGGCGTCCGTGATGGTGGGAGCCCTTCCTGATAGGAAGCTGCCTCCGAGCGAGGGAGTCAGGAAGAGGCGGTGCTGACGGTGGGGAAGGCTCAGATCGGCTTCCAGGAAGAGCTGCTCTGCTGCAGAGAGAGATGGGAATGGCCAGCTGGCCTCAGACCTGGGAAAGCCCCTTCTGGCCACCATGGAAAGGGGCTGCTTCCACTGTGCAGCCCAGGTGCGCTCTGGGGTACCATTTATCAGACAGGGGTCTCGAAGAACCCCCAAAGTGCCCCCCCAATGCTGTATTGTTGCAGCCACAGAGAAGGTGGGATGGGGGCATTTCTTACTTCTCTGGATCATCTCAGGCAGGTGAGGCTGAGCAAAAACCTTGGCCACCCTGAACACCATCAGGGCATTCTTGGGGCTGACCAGGTCTGTGCGGAGAGCTCGGTTCAGAAAGCTGACAAAGAGCTTTGTGTAGAGCAGCAGGTTCTCCTGGACAAAAGGCTCCCTGTAAAAAAACAGTCAGCGGAGAGCATGGTCAGTTGCTTTCCTCTCCAGCTCAGAGGCACCCAGGACAATCAGCTCCAGCAAGTCCAGGTTACACAGATGTGGCTCTTCCTGGCACTACAGAGAAGACCGGGCACCTGAACAGCTGATCAGGGCTGCAGAAAGACTGTCACACTACAGGGACATTTCCATGGGCCCCAATGCCCCCATGGAAGCAGCAACAGCCAGGGCTGGAGAGAAGGGTGGCCAGAAAAACACCCCGATTCCCCCCCTACGTTCCTGCTGTGACTCAAAGACAGCACAGCCACACCCGTTGCTGCCTCCAGCCACCTTGAATGAGCTCACCCAGGCAGCTGCTGGAGGGCCAGCCCCCTCTCTACCCAACCTGCCTTATGCTGGGAGCAAAGGCAGCTGGCCAGATCTGCAGGGGCTCCAAGGGCCCCAGCCCAGGACGCACCATTTCTCTGATACACTACGAGGTGGGGCCTCTGCGCTTGGCAGCTGTTTCTCCGGTGCATATCTCCAAGGCTGTAAGTAGCTTAACCACATCTCCAGAACCTGCAGGAACAAATGGGGTGTTTAAATGTATGTTTGCACTTAAAGCTTTCTTCATCAACCATGTTGCGAAGTTATGGTTAGGGATACCAACATCCATCCCACGAAGTGGATGAGGTTACAAGGTTGACCAGATCTGGACACCAAAAGTTATGAATACTGAAACTACTTTTATTATATATAGGCTTATGGTAATATGGAATAGGACAGCTCTCATGGCCAACTCACCATGGGACAATTCACCAATGCAATTTAATTATTTAAAATAATTAAAAATTAAAAAGATTATTTTAAATTTTGTCATTCACATTTCATTCTGTCCCTCCTTTTTTAATGATTCTATTCCATTATTTCTTCAATGTTAGTGTAACTCTTATCCCACGGCGAGTTGGCTGTCTGCGTTGTCCTAGACTCATAGTAACAGGATCTTGGACTTCCTCCACTGCCTTTACCCGAAAGAGAACAAAGCGAGATCCAGTGAGATGCTTTCTCAAACTCCTTGCTTTGGCCCGAGATTCCTCTTATCTGCCTGCTGTCTTTCTCCTCTTCCTCAGAGTTATTCTCACAAGGGCCTTGTGTTAGAGGATTATCTCATCATAGTAAATCAGGCTCTTGAAAATCATTTGAATATTTCAATTGTTCAGTTATATTCCCAACATTGGAATTTATCTAATTTAACAGATAGAATTTATCTGTTAATAAATTTGGACTTACCATACCACCTACAGAATTGCTAAAAGGGTTATCAAGTGTCCCTGGAAACACTGGGGTACCCCATGAAAATGAACAGTGTCAACTCCCTGCCTCTATTAATGGGAAGGAAAGACTCCACACTGCCCTTTTGTAGGGCCAAGATTTAATTAACAGGTTCAATCTGGATTGCAAAGGTTACATGCCATGGTAGTTATTGCATTTCCTCAGGTCTCTTCTTTGTTTTGTTCACTGTTGTTAGCTGCATTTTAAAGAGTCATTTCTCTCATTCTCTCATCTTAATTTCCAATACAAAACTTGCTAGTTTTCCATCTTTTGGCTCTTTCAATTATATTTATGGTATATAGACCACATATTATTACTTTAATGAAGAACTGATATGTAATTTAATAATTTCTCTTTATGTGGTAACTATACTACTGATTATTATTAGTATTATATAGGATAATTTACTGTAGAAGCTGAGTGATATTTTTAATAATCTTGGGTTTTTTTAAAGCACCACTATTATTTTACTGACTGAGGCTGTGCAACCTGATCGTGCTTTACAAGGCATGGCAGAACTTCCAAGACTTCCTAGAAATTAGCAGTACTAATTCCATCAATGCTCTGAAATTCAAATCCTCACCCTGAAAGGACCAACATCCAAATGGTACCTACAGCTCTGAAAGACGCATCCAGAGGCCAGTGACCAAAGCAGTGCTGAAGAAATATGTAGAGTTTCTGCTGAACAAACCGAGGGATCACAATCCTGCAAAGACACCCCACAGAGTTAGCCAACCGATCCCTATAAGGAAAAAAGCACTTTGCCCCAATGAAAGGTGTTGCATAGGAGACAGCTACACTTCAGCTGACAGGCCAGCTTTAGGCCTGTTGTAATAGCAGAGTACCACACATGAAATAGTGATCCCAGTTGGAGGAAGGAAGATTCTAATTAAATATTAGATAAGATCTCCTTTGACAAGGCACCAGCAGCAGCTGGACACCCAACTGCCTGGAGGGCTTTCATTTGGATTATTCCAGTGACTCGAGGCCTCAGTGCCTCCTTCCAACTCTGACTTTCTGTCAAGCCATCCGAGCAAGTATCTTAAGAGGCTAGTTCAAAGCTTCAGTTCTACAGTTCCTGGAAAAATAACAAACCAAACTTTACCTTTTGGTTTATGCTGAAAAATTCAGAGGGGAAGGGAAGTTGGGAAAGAGAGCTTTACGAGTTTGGGGGTAATTTTTTTCTTCTCTTCAAAGAGCAGAATTGAGTTTTGATGAATACTGAATCAGGGAGCTGCTACTTTAGTCTATTGGCTCAAGATGATACTAGGACTAGGGTTCCTCCACAGTTTCAAGAGCCCAGAATTTCCTCAGCCCAGAGACCATTTTAACAAAAAGAACAACGTACGCTCAACCAAGCTGTATGCCAAGGCAATTTGATTTAAATCAGACATCTTCTATGTGTCAATATTTTATAAAGTAGCCACACACACCCCTCCCCCCATCTTAAATGCTTCAGACAAAATACACCCAATAATTTCCAATTTTTGGTTAGCTTCCATTATCCCCAAAAATCTTTCCTCCAATCTGTCTACATTTTCTGTGGCGCCCAAAAGCGTTCCAGACAGTTGACTGCAGGAAAGTCAAATAGAAGAAATACATCCTGCCTCTTAGTTATAGCAGTATCATTTTATTATTATTATCTCTTTTATTCATTAAACATGAAACTCAGTCAATTGAACATTCAAAAATGTGTCACAAATACCATTGACTGGTGCTAATGGTTGATACGGGTTGCTGCCAGCGTCCTAGGTATCAACCAAGTACCTTCTTAAAATGCATGATGTCAGTAGTGGCTTAGCCTCCGTGAACCAACCCAGGCATCTACCATCACAAGCTGACAATGTCAGCAGCATACACAGCCATTACTATAGCTGTTGCTGTTGAAGAACCCTTGCACAGGCCAGATGATGGCAGATGAGATTCTGCCGAAACGTTGCCAAGATACTCTCAATCTTACACGGGAAAAGACCCGAATACACCAAGACTTGCATACTTGTACTTGTATATATATGTATTTCTCTTTAGCCAGGTTCTTCCTACGTAAACCAAGATTTTTATGCAGTCCTAGTTCACTGCATAAAAATCTTGGTTTATATAGGAAGAACCTGGCTAAAGAGAAATACACATAAAGACCTACGAAAAGAAAACAAACATATGTATGTGTGTGTGTGTGTGTGTGTGTGTGTGTGTATATATATATATATATATATAAAATAATAATTATTTGTTGTTATTGATTTAATCTTCAATTTGATTCGGTCTGGGTCTGGTAAAAACTTAACAGTTCAAGTTCTAATCAAGGACCCAGGAGCTGCTATTATTACTGTTGTTATTAATTTGCAGGTTCAATTTGCAGTAAATGTATATTTTCAAAATGATTTTTTTTTCCTGAAATTAAGGCAAAAGATTTCCCAATGCACATAAGATCGGTAAAGTGGTCTGTCTGCACAGAAGTAAACTATGCTTGCTGAAGTACAGAGTATACAAAGACGGACATTTTAGCTTCCACATAGTTAAGCATATTTGCCCTCACACCCCTGAAGAAGAGGCACCTATGTGAGAACAAGAAGAGGGACCTGGCACTACAGAAAACTGTTATTTTGTTGGATTCACACATCTTGTATTCAAAGCTCAGGAAAATCAGTATGTTTCTCAACCTTGGCAGCTTGAAGACTTCAACTGCCAGAATTTCCCCGCCAACCTAGCAAGGTTGAGAAACGTTGTTCTAGCCAATCTCCCAGCAAAAACCCAGGTTTTATTTTCTCTGTTAAGTACAGACCTTTTGAATTCCTCTAGTGGACTGGCGGTGTGGGAATGCCCTGAAGGAGAAATCGGTTCTGACTTTACACTGTTGCTGAAGGCGTGTAGGTGCTTCAGCAGCAACCGGATAACCAAGACGTGTTCTTCAGTGGCTTTGAAAGACTCCTAGATTGAAAGCAACAGCAGAAGACAAAGACAAAGAAGGTGGAGGAGGAGGAGGAGGAGAGAAATAAAGTTAGGTCCCCACCACAAAGGAAGTCCAGAAGAGGCACAGAAAATGCACCCAAACCAAGAACATCCGCACATGCGCACACACACTCTCACACACACACTTGAACCTCATCTGGGGCTAACTGATTCCATGGCTAAGTCAAAAACTTGAGCTCAGAAAGAAAAATTGGTTGCTACTAAGGAGGGAGCAATTTTTGCACAAGGGAGAGTGGATTTGGCCAGCTCTCCCTACTTCCTGGACAGATGAGCCCCAGTGGATGAACAGACAAGGAGGGTCGTTGGGAAGGACCAAGTATAAGTAAGGGGTCTTCTACGTCTCCTCATGAGCGCTCTCACCCACCTTCTATTTGAACATGAGCTTGGAAAGCCAATGACCAGGGGGAACAGGGCTCAAGGCACCTCATACAAAAGAGCCCCATCCTCCCTGCCTCTCTCCTTGGGGCCTTAGAATTCTGCCGATTAGCAAAAGCCAATCGACTGAATTCATTTGGATACCTTCTCCTCGATCAAAATATTGTTACCTACAAACTATTTTTAGGAGGGGAAATTTACCGTGTGAGGAATTCACAGGACTTTGCAAAGGATGGGGTTTTGAATCGTTCATGCAGAAGAACAAGGGGCCTCTGGGTCAGACAAGTTCAGGCTTATAGATTACTGCTATCATACAGCCACATCCTAACACATGGGGAGTTTGAGATAGACCATTTCTTTTAAATGTACAACCAAGATGTAAAATGGTATCAAACCCCATAATAGGGCTCTTTGACTTGAGCTAGTTAACCATCTCCGTGACTCAAATCACATAGAACAGACCCTAAATCAGCCTTCCATCCTTCCGAGTTTGGAAAAATGAGGACCTGGATTGTTGGGGGCAATAGGCTGACTCTGTAAACCGCTTAGAGAGGGCTGTAAAGAACTGTGAAGCGGTATATAAGTTATGTGCTATTGCCATCACCGCCAGCTTGCTACTCTCAATTGAGGCATATTGCAAGGAGGGCTGCTGTCCTTACCTCTGAGCCGCAGGGACTCCAGCATAAAGAATAAAAGGCCCTCAGAACAGCTGGGCTGACCTACCAGGCTGGGCCAAAATGAATCTGGTTTGGTTTTGGCTTAGTATGAAACAGCTATGTGGCTTGAAAACCGTGGTAGGTGAGGGGCAGAGCCCACTCTAGTACAAGCCATAAATCAGAGCTCATGGCACCGAGTGGTAGGTAAAGTGCTCTTTCTCAAGAGAACCATAGATGTTGGCCACAGATGTTACAAAGGAAGAACTAAAGGATGCAGAGGATCTGATCCCAGCAGGACTGGCTGTGAGGAACTCACTCACAAGGCTTCCTCCTTAGGGTCACACTAATTAGGATGGGATAGGATTTTTAGCTGGGAGCAGCTGGCTTTGGCCAGAAGTGAACTGGTATCCCTCCCATGGATACATCTCTCAAGCCCAGAGGCCTGGGGTGCTCGCCTTCTCTTCCGAGGAGCATCGAGGGATGTGGGCACATGGAGCAAAGCAAAGACCAGCAAAGGCCCATTTCTTGGCCTGAGTTTCTCCTCAGCTGTGGCGATTCCAGCGACTTCTTGCTGTGGCTGGGCTGCTCCCTCCATACCGCCCTAATTCTCCTGGCCTTTCATCTTGCTGGGTGGTTATCTAACACCACAGCAGCAACTATTAGCGCAATGGGGGCTGAAGACCCTGGCCACTATCTCATGTTCCTGAGAGTCTCTGGAGAGCTACCCCCAGTTATTGTTACTGCTGTGAGGAAAGGGGAGAGTTATTTGCCTCCTTTCTGCCTTGCAGGTTTTAGGTGCCTCCATTTCAACAGGTGTTTTGTTTAAAATACATAGAATCAGGAAATGAAATGAAATGGTGGAAATACTTGATATGTATGGAGGGCCTGGTGGCTGGATTGGACAGGATGGATGCTGGATAAAGAGAGTCGGTAGTGGAGAACCTCCAGCTGAGACAACAAAAGAAGGGATGGGAAAGGGGGTAGGGGAGGGGGAGAGGGAGAGAGAGAGAGAGAGAGAGATGAAAAAGGAAAGAAACAAAGAAACAAAAAAAAAAAAACAGTGAGAACAGACTCAGGCAGATGGGGATGAAAGACAAGGGATGAGTCCCATGGAGTCAACCATCAGCTGTGCCTGCAAAGTAACACCCTCTGGCACACCCCATGTTTTGGTTATAACCAGCCCTCTGGCCACCTGTTCAGCTTGCACTGTCCTGGCCTAAAAATTAATCCTAGCTTGCTTCTTGCCTCTGAATATTCAAAACAGGTAGGAGGCAGAACCGTTACAAAGAAGGAAGGAGACCTCTGGAGGTCACACACGAGGGTGGGTTTCTTGGTAGGATAGGAAAAATCACTGGATCCCTCCAAGGACTTATTGTGGGAGAAAATACATCTACAATAATGTGAAGCCTCACTTCAGTAACTATGTGACTACATCTGAAGTCTTCCTTAGCAACAAATCAGAATCCATCAGTTTGACTTGGTTCTGTTCATACGAAAGACGGCTGTTGCAGTTGTTTAAAATGTGACCCCAATAAAAGAGAGGAAGTGTTGGTTCAGAGTAGAGTAGTGGTGCTGCAGCTGTTCTCCTGCAAATTTCTTCCCCTTCCTCTGTAGTTTCCCCACCTGTTAAACTAGAAGCGTCTCAGGGCACACGCTTGCCACAACTGGCCTTAATGATATAAATGATATGAAAATGTAATAACACAGAACACTCCAGAAAGGCTAAATTTGAACCAAAGGGTTTTCAGGTCTTTTCTATCCAGATCTCTTGCACAATTATTTTGTTATTTTCAGGTCCAGAACTGGCAAGTCCTACAGACCGCAGAGAAGCAGCCTCTGCCATCAAGGATAGACCACCGTTATCCAGTTCTGGAAGAAACTCAGGATGGGAGAGAACATCAAGGCAGCCATCCACCACTTGATTCACAGGAGGATGTGTTGACTCAGTCTTCCAACCTTCCGAGGTGGGTAAAATGAGGACCCAGATTGTTGGGGACAATATGCTGACTCTGTAAATGACTTAGAGGGAGCTGTAAAGTACTGTAAAGCAGTGTATAATCTAAGGGCTATTTCTATTGCTATTGTAGGCTGCACTATGGCAAGGAGATACCGGCCAGTTCAAGCATTCTTCCCCTATATTATAGCATATAAAATTGTGGGCCCATCACCTAGAAATACCCTGAAAATGAGAAAACCAAGTACCAACATTACTGCACAGAACAGAATCACTTTCACATATAGCAAAGATGTAATATTTCACTTCTGCAGAAACAAACCTATGTCCATCTGACGCCTCGTTCATCCCCTCCCCCACCCAAACCAGTCGGTGTGTCTGGAGAAACAGCAGAGTCTTTCTGCACCTCTGGCTGTTCACTTCCAATTTCTGAGCATCAGCAGCACTTAAGAATTCAGCAAGTTCTCTCTCTCTCGAGTGCCAACAGGATGCAGAAGGACATCAGCACTTGCCCTGCTCAGCTGGCCAAGAACCCACCAGAGTAGCAAACAAGCCTGGTGCTCACGGGAGGGGGGGGGAAGTTCTCAAGGTAAGGAACCACCCAAGAAGAGGAACCCTGGGGAAACTCTGTTGGCCGCTATTGAAAATCAGTCAGTTAATCAATCCCCTGACGTGACAGCCCGAATGTATAATGAGGAAGCAGAATAGTGAGAAGCAACAAGAAGCATCGGTGAAAGGAGTTTTACAAGTGCCGAAATATCTGAACTATCTCAGTGAAACTGTGGAGGTTGCAGACGAGGAACAAAGTGAGTCTCCAAAGAGCAAAAAGCGGCGCCAGTGGTGGAAACAGAAGGAAGATAGACAGAGAGTGAAAGTGCTTTACGAGTGGTGTTAACACGAGAGGGATTGGATTGTTGAGAAAATCAAATAGAAAGTTGGAACTGAGACTGAGACTGAGACCATGAGAAAGTGTTGAGGGTGTGTGTAGGTGGTGAACAGATTGGACAAAGAAGAAAATAAAGAATTACTTTTGGAGATAGAGACGGGGGAAGTGTAGCGAAGGGACAGTGACTGGGCAAATCGGAAGAAACTGCCATTTTCAAGCTTGGAGAACAGCATATAGGAGAGAGGGGAGAAAAAGGAACTGTGATTGAGACTGAGAAAGAAAGAATATTGGTACTTTGGAGGAAGATTTATGGACTGGAAACATCAAACAATTCATGCGTATGGATTGGTAATGAATTTTTAACCTACCCCAGTGAGATCTATAGAAAACTTTGGATTTAATATTTAATATAATCTTGGAACTTGATATTTAAGATTTAATATAAATAATACTTTGTTATCTTTTTTTATTTCTTTTTCCTTTTTTATCACTTATTGGTCCCTCTTATCTTTTTTCTTTAGATATTGTTAAATAAATATTGATTATAAATAGTAAATAAAGAACAGTGATTTATATAATTAATTGAATATAGAAAACAGATTGATATAATTAGTTGGATTAAAATGACAAATTATATTGTATTTATTTATGCTGTAATTGTATTTGTATTATAATAAACTTAGAAATAAAGACTAGAGATAAAAAGAGATATAGACATAGACTGGAGTAGTAAATTAGATGTATATGGTGTTGTGGAATAGTCTCCTTTAAAAAATGAAAATGTCAAATAAAACTACTGTCACAAAAACGGTAAAAAAGACAATTTCCATGACAGCCTCACCTGCAGGTCAGAAATTAATAACAGATATGCCAACTACTGAAAAATTAGGATCAACATCAACTGTACAAAATATGCAAACCTCACTGACCATGATCCAAGAGGTTATGATGAAAATGTAGGAATCTATTAATAATAATCATGAAGAAATGAAAGGGGAAATGTGTGAGGTGAAGGGAGACATAAAGAAATTAGATGACAGAATGGAAAAGATTCAGGAATCAATAGCAAATAATGAACAAAAAATAAAAGTAGTAGAGGCAAGAGCCGAAAGAACCGAAAAGAAATTGGAAGCTGTGGAGGAGAGATGGATAGCGGCAAATAAGGAGTTGGAAGAGACAATAATACATCTTGAGTTAGAGAAATTCTCCCACTATTTAAGATTTCAAAATGTAGTAGAGAACAAAGAGGAGGATCTCTACAAACCCATGACAGAATTGCTAGCAGAGATGCTGCATATGGATAACAGGAACTATGGGATAGTATTGACAAAGTATATCGAGTATATACAAATTATGCAAGATGACACAGACTACCATGTGAAATCCATGTTAGGCTCACAAAGAAATCAGTACGTGATGAAATTTACAGAAAAACAAGAGAAGACCAATTGACTTATAAAGGAAAAGAAATTATAATACTTAAACAATTACCAAAAAGAATTTGAGATCAATGTAGGAACTATCAATTTCTCTCTTCCAAACTGATTAAACATAGAATAATGTTCTGCTGGTTAATACCAGAAGGTATGCTGATAACCTGGGAAGATAAAAAAGTAAGAGTAGATACGGTAGAAAAGGCCCAGGAATTTTTTGAGCAATGTTTTGGGAAAGAATTAGACAGTAGAAAGGAGTTAGAAACAAAGAGCCAAGAAGAACAACAGATAGAAGAAAATGAACTAGTCCGAGAATCAAGAGAGCGGTTAGATACGGAAAGTCAGGACATAGAAGGGGTAAGAACAAGACAGCAAAGGGAATTAAAACTAAAAAAAGAAACAAGGACAAATAAGTAATTTAATGGAGGAGGAGATGAACTTAATATAAATTAACATAAACAGATTCAATGCACCAATAAAATGAAGACAAATAATTACTAAACTTCAAAAATTGCATATGGAAATAGTATGCTTACAAGAAGTGCATATCCCAAAAGGAAAAAGTGGCTTTTTGGAAACCCCCAAATTAGGAAAATTATTTGTAGCATTGGCAGAATCTAAGAAAAGAGAGATAGCAATTTATATAAAGGAAAGGTTAAACCCCAAACAAATTTATGCAGATAATGAGGGAAGGACATTAATGACTGAAGTTTTAATAAAACAAAAAAGAATATTAATTGTAGTTATTTATGCACCTAGTACAAATCAGAGAGAGTAATATAGTAAATTACATAAACAATTAACAGAATTAGAGGCGGCTAATCTGTGCATATAAGGTGACCTCAATGCAGTGGTAGATCCCAAAAAAGATTATCAAAACCGGAAAAAAGAAAAAATCATGAAAGGAAAATATTACCAACTGCAATCTTTGAATTGGCCCAGGATACATGGAGAGAAATTAATTCCCCCAAAAAAGCAATATACTTTCTTCTCTAACCCCCAAAATTCGTGGTCTAGGATAGATATGGCGCGGATGGACCCAGAAACAGGAAAAGACATTGAAGAAATAAAAATTGCAATTATATACCTGGGCAGACCACAACCCAATAAAAATCAGATGGAAGGGAGAAGTCAGGAGGAAAGGAAGATGGACCATGAACCAAAGGGTAGTGAAAGAAAAGAATTATATTCAACATATAGAAAAAGAACTAGGCCCTTTCCTAAAAGAAAGTTGGAATGAACAAACCACCGTTCAAAATTTATGGGATACAATGAAAGCCTATGTAAGAAGTCTATCGATTGCATATATAATAAAGAAAAACAGAATTGAAAAGAAACATCTTACAGAACTTCAAGGAAAATTGGTAAAATTAGAATCTAAATTACAGAAAGATCCCCAAAATCAAGAAACCAAAGTAGAAAAAGAATTAATTAAACACAAATTATAACTAATAACCCAAGAAAAAGTAGCACAAAAAATTAGAGCAATTAAACAAAATTATTTTGAAAATGCCAACAAGCCCGGAAGATGGTTGGCCTATAAATTAAAAAAAGGAAAGGAAAAGAAATTAATAAAACAATTAGAAGATGAGGACGGGACGATGTACTTCCAGAAGAGGGCAAAAATAATAATAAATGGGGAACAAACAGAAAGCTTTAAGATAGCTAAAGGAGTAAAACAAGGTTGCCCCCATCATTCTGTCTATGGAGACATTAATGTCACAAATTAGAGATAATTCAGAAACAAAGGGTTTAAAAATTAAATCACAAGAATATACACAGACACAAGCATTCACAGACGATTTGGCATTCATTATTGAGGAACCTTTAGAATCTGGACCAACTTTATTACAAGATACAAATCAATCTGGCATGGTAGCAGGATTTAAAATGAATAAAGACAAAACTAAAATATTGACTAAGAATTTAACCAACAGACAGAATGAAGAACTAGAGGAGAAGCTGAGAATTTCGAGAGCAAAGAAAATTAAATATTTAGGAATTTGGCTATTGGAAAAATGTACCACAATAAAGAGAGATAATTATAATACACTCCTATTACAGTTACAAAAGGATCTGGACCAAATTACTAATATCATTAATTGGCAGAATTTTGGCAATCAAAATGAACCTATTACCCAAGTTACTTTATTTATTTCAAACGGTACCAATAAAATTAGGGAAAAAATTATTTGAACAATTAAATAAAATGACATCAAAATCTATATGGCCAGAGGACTTCCGGTCGGCACCACAGGCTCCATGGACGGTCTTTTAAGACCGACAGCCCTGTGTCTCCGTAAAAGCCACCTTGACAGCGCAAACCGGCTGTCTGGCAGCTGAAAAACTCTCCTTCGGGAAAAGAAGGAGAGGAGAGCTGGTGGGCGAGAGTAGAGCTCCCCGAAAGCCCTCTGGAATATTTCCAGAGGCTTGGAGGGTGAGAGTTCCCCAGCCAGCCCGCCAAGAAGCTCTGGAGCCAGGACGATTCTGCAAAGGCAGAGCGAAAAGCCGCGATCCGATCCTGCTTTTAAAAGTGAGTTTGACTGATTACAAGCGCAGGCAGAGCGGAAAACAGGAAATCAAGCCTTAAAAGTACAGAGCTTAACTCCGAAGTTACTTTGTTGCAATTTGAATCTTACTGAGCTGGACGCTGAAGATGGCGTCTTTGTTATGGTTTTGAAAGTGAAAGCCAGAAATGAAAGTGCTTGAGAACTTTGCGCTGGGAGAGTGGATTAGCTCCTTATTAACTGCTGGGAGCTGAGAGTTTGTGGAGGGAAGAAAAAAAAAACTATTCTGCCTGGCAAATTAGAGATTATAAATTACAAACATCTTCAAAGACTTTGTGGCTTTTAAAGATCTCCTTAAAAGGGGGGGGGGGGGGGAATGGCTTCTAGACAAGTGAAACCAGGAGTTGCTAAAGGAGGGGGAGGTTCTCCAGTTGTGTCAGTGGTGACACAGAAAGCACAACTTCCGGCTGATTCACAGAACCAGACTCAGAGTCAAGATGCAGCACTTAATGATTTTAAAGAATTTATGAAAGAAGCCATGAATAATCAAGCAACAGCAATGAGAGAAGATATGAATAACCAAGCCACAGCAATGAATAATTTAACACTACTTGTGGAAGGGAAATTTAAGAAAATTGAGGAGGATATAAGTTCGATCAAGGAAGCGGTTGCAGAGGAACACGATAAAATAAGAGATATTGTTTATGCTGTATCAGGATTGTCAAACCTTGTTATCCAGCTTGATGGGAAAGTTGAAGAAATTAATCAAGCCAATTTAAATTTGGAAAGCAAAATGGGAGATGTTATGACCAGAACAGAGAAAGTGGACGATGAACTGATAATGTTACAATACAGGTCCATGGAGTTTGCTTTGAGATTGAGAGGCCTGAAAGAAAATAGTAAAGAAAATCTAAAAGATATTTGTGCTGATGCTATTGCAGAGACAATTAAAGAAAGACCAGAAGATGTGGCAAGCCAAATTGATAAAATTTACAGGGTTAATTCATGGCTGGCAAAACAAAAGCAACTGCCAAGAGACGTGATGATTTATTTTACAACTAGGAGGATTACAAATGATATCTTACAAGCTTCCTACAAGAATAAAGTTCAAGTAGCTGGGCAAGAGGTGGTGGTTTTGAAAGAGATTCCTCCAAAGATGTTGAGAAGCAGAAAACACTTTGATTTTTTGGTAAATGAGTTGAGAAATCAACAAGTGGCATACAGATGGGACGTTCCAATTGGTGTAATAGTGACTTATAATGGAGAAAGATATCGGTTAAATACAGTCTGGAAAGCAAAAGATTTCTATGTAAATGTTTTAAAGGCTGGATACCCACCCTCACCGGGGGGGGGGGGGGGGAGGAAGAAAACAGAGTTGTTACAGCAAGAAAAAGATGGAAAACAGATACAAACCTATGCTGAAGTTGCAGCTGGAGGAATTATCGTGGAAGAAGATTTGGATCTTGGGGGCTTACCCCCAACTTTGGAACCACCGAAGAAGGGAGAGCTGAAAGTACAACGACTGACCCGGTCAACTTATAAACTTCAAGAACAACAATCAAAAAGGCAACAATCTCAAGAGTTATCTCAAGAAGTACAAAAAACAGAAGCAGTGGGGGGAGCTAGGCCGAAGAGTAAGGTGGAGGAGGAGCTTCAGCTGATGCTCATACGGCTTCGAAAGGCTAAAGATGGCAACTAAATTCCTATCTTGGAATTCCTATCTTGGAACCACAAAAAAGAAAGAAAGTATTTCACTACTTGAAACAATTTAACAATGACGTTATTTGCTTACAAGAAACACATATCAGATTATTAGATCAAAAATACTTGATAAATTCAAGATTAGGTGGCATCAGCACCAGAGAAGAAAAATGGATTAGTCATATATGTAAGGAAAGGACTATCAGCTAATTTAATTGAAGCAGATGATCAAGGAAGATATATTGCAATTGAATTATTAACACAGTCTGGGAAAATGCTTTTTATTGGAATATATGCCCCTAATCAGCAACAAGACAAGTTTTATAAATTTTTACATACTAAAATAATACAATGGGACTATAAATTTTTCATATTAATGGGTGATTGGAATGGAGTAATAGACACACAGAAAGATAAAAAGAGCTTATCAGAGATCTCAACACGTGCAAAACTACCCAAATCTTTTTTTGATATGATGGAAGATATAAAACTGAGAGATATTTGGAGAGAACTTAATGTGGAGGAAAGAGACTTTACTTTTTTTTCTGATAGGCATCAATCCTTCTCCAGGAATTTTATACTAACCACAAATGATTTTATTTCCAGGGTGAAGAAGACGAAGATATGTCCAAGAACTTTAACTGATCATAGTCTGGTTTGGGTGGAATTTGAACAGGAGAGGGGAGAAAGGAAGTCTTGTAGGTTAAATGAAAATTTATTTAGACATGAAGAAAATGTGAAAGAGCTTAAAAAACAAATGAAAGAATTTTTTGTTATTAATATGAATAAGGGTACTTCTATGGAAATGGTCTGGGATGCTAGTAAGGCCTATATGAGGGGTATGTTAATACATATGAACAATAAATATAGACTAAAACAACAAAAGAAGCGTAAAGAGATAGAGGAAGAAATAAAAAAGAAGGAACAATTACTTATATTTAATCCAGGAGATAAGAAAGTAAAAGAAACAATAAATATATTACGAGGGCAATTTAATATGTTAATGGCTGATCAGGTGGCAACTAGCTTACAATATGCTAAACACAATACATTTTGTAATGCCAATAAACCAGGTAGGTGGTTGGCCTACATGCTGAGGAAAAAACAGAAATCACGAGTCATTAGTAAGATGGAATATAGAGGTAAGGAAGTTTACCAACAGAACATGATTAAAAAGGTTTTTTTGGAATTTTATACAAAGTTATATGCTAGTGACTCAATACAAGGTATAGATATAGATAGATATTTAAAGGATGGGAATATTTCGGAATTAACGTTGGAACAGAGGGAAGGATTGAATCAACCAATAATTTCTGAGGAGATTATTGTGGCAATTAAGCAGTTAAAAACAGGGAAAGCTCCAGGGACAGATGGATTAACAGCTGTTTATTATAAGAATTTACAGCTTGAAATGGTAGAGCTGCTTAGCGCTCTATTTTGTAAAATTCAATTAGGGGGAGGAGTTCCACCCTCTTGGAGAAAAGCTTTTGTCTCATTGATTCCGAAGGAAGATCAAAACTGTATCAAACCTGAAAATTTTAGGCCAATTTCACTTTTGAACACGGATTATAAAATTTTTGCTAAGATATTAGCGAATAGACTAATGCCAGTTATGCAACAAATTATTCACAATGACCAATCAGGTTTTATAAAAGGGAGGCAGATGAAATATAATGTTAGACAAACTTATTGGAATATTTGGAAAAAAATAACCAGGTTCCTGCAGTGTTCATATTTTTGGATGCAGAGAAAGCATTTGCTCGATTGAACTGGCAATTCCTGTTTAATAGAAAAAATGCACTTTGGGGAGTATTTTATACATTCAATTAGAGCAATATATCAGGAACAAACAGCACAAATAATAGTTAATGGAGGTCTAACAGATGTGTTTAAAATTGAGAAAGGTACTAGGCAGGGTTGTCCCTTGTCGCCATTGTTGTTTATTTTAACTTTAGAAGTTTTGTTGAATAAGTTACATGACTCTGATAAAATAAAAGGAATTGTAATTAGACAGCAGGATTATAGACTAAGAGCGTTTGCAGATGACCTAGTTCTTACCTTATCTCAACCTATAGAAGCGGCTCCCTATATGCTGGACATAGTAGCTCAATATGGCAAAGTATCTGGATTTAAAGTAAATCTTCATAAGACAAAGATGATAACTAAAAATTGTAGGAGCCTGTAGTCTGCTATGTGTAGGACTGTTTCCTTATCTTGGATGGCAAACCTCAGATAAGGAAGGCTACTCACATGTAGGCGCCAGGAAGTGGCATTAAGACCCTAACTCTATAAACAAGAGGAACAGAAGGAAAGGAAGTGGGATGTGTGTTAACCCTAGATAACATTATAAGTGCTTAAGCAAAGCAGTAATGGTTAACCAAAGACTCTAGTTACCTGGAAGATTCTGTAGCCAATGAGATGCTGCCAAGTACACTGTAACTTGAAAGTAACAAACTATATAATGTCACTATGTAAGACAATAAAGTTACCCCCACATACATCCTCAACCTTTGTGTGTGTGTGGTCACTACAAAAAATATGTCCATAACTCAAAGAGAAGACCTAGGGAGAATAATGGGGTTTGAAGTAGTTAAAAAGGTTAAGTATCTAGGAGTATATATTGCAGCCTCAAACACGAAATTGTTTAAAAATAATTATGAAATTCTTTGGCAAAAAGTACAGAAAGAAATGGAAAATTGGAAAAAGTTACAACTATCATTACTGGGAAGGATAGCAGCAATA
The DNA here is from genome assembly GCA_022577455.1 of Arizona elegans. Lineage (NCBI taxonomy): Eukaryota > Metazoa > Chordata > Lepidosauria > Squamata > Colubridae > Arizona > Arizona elegans. The sequence continues at coordinate 3,406,954 of JAKOOJ010000026.1, forward strand.
AAAATGAATGTACTACCTAGGTTTTTATTTTTGTTCCAAATGATACCAGTGCTTAAGAAAGATGGAAATTTGATGGCATGGCAGAAAGGGGTTAATACTTTCTTTTTCTTTTTCTTTTTTTTTAGTTTTAAAAAACAAACTTTATTCGTATTTAAAAAAAGACATTTAAAACAAATATAAGAAAAACTAACAAGTTTCTCTTAATCAAACATACAAATTACATATACAGTACATATATAGTACTCAACTTCCTCTATTGACTACTTTCTAATGTTATATATACATATATACATACACACAGTGACTTATTTCCTTCTATAGCTCTCTGACAATGCAGTTGTTTATTTACATTGATTTCTCCTAAATTTCATCTCTAACCATTCCCCCTCCTCTGACTTATCCACTGGTACCAGCTATTCCATATTTTAAAGTATTTTGAATCTTCCTTATCCTGTAATTCTAGGGTTAATTTATCCATCTCTGCGCATATATAGATTTTTTGTATTACTTCCTGATCAGTTGGCAAACGATCTATTTTCCAGAGTTGTGCCAACGCTAATCTAGCCGCCATTATAATGTGGAGTATTAAGTATTTTATGTCCTTTCTAATATTCTTATTAATCATGCCTAGTAAAAAGACTTCGGGTGTTAATTCAATTTAGTAATTTGTTATTTCTAATATCCATGTTTTTATTTTGTTCCAATATTTCTTAATTTCTGGGCAAAGCCACCAAGCATGGTAAAAAGTTCCCTGCGTTTTTTACATTTCCAACGAGCCGGATTCACATTTGGATACATTTTTGCTAACCTTGAGGGTGGCAAAAACAATTATGAAGCTCTTTGGCAAAAAGTACAGAAAGAAATGGAAAATTGGAAAAAGCTACAACTATCACTGCTGGGAAGGATAGCAGCAATAAAAATGAATCTACTACCTAGGTTTTTATTTTTGTTCCAAATGATACCAGTGCTTAAGAAAGATGGAAATTTGATGGAATGGCAGAAAGGGGTTAATACTTTCATCTGGGTTGGGAAGAAACCAAGAGTAAAACTGAAAATTATACAGGATATACGTGAGAGAGGAGGTCTTAAAATGCCTAATTTAAGATTGTATTATGAAGCAGCTGCTTTATCACAAATTAGTGATTGGTTTAACTTAACTGAAGAAAGAATGTTAAACATAGAAGGTTATGATTTGTTATATGGATGGCATGCTTATTTGTTATATGAAAAAAAGTGGATAAAGTGTTTGAGGGTCATATACTCAGAAATGCGTTGCTGAGGGTTTGGAAAAAGTACCAATACAAGCTGAACTATAAGATACCCATATGGGCAAATCCCAGACATGCAATAGAAAATATAAGTATAGAGTAAAAAACAGAGGTGATTACTTATAAAGAGCTTCTTCTTTTGGAAAGGGATAAGATGCAATTGAAATCTGTAGATGAATTAAAAGAAGAAGGGATAATTTATACTTGGTTTCAGTATGGTCAGCTTCAAGCTAGATTTATTTATTTATTTATTTATTTATTTATTTATTTATTTAGTTAGTTAGTTAGTTAGTTAGTTAGTTAGTTAGTTAGTTAGTTAGTTAGTTAGTTAGTTAGTTAGTTAGTTAGTTAGTATACCACCCTTCTCCCAGAAGGGACTCAGGGCGGTGAACAGCCAAAATTAAAAAACATACAAATACAAAAGTTAAGATAATTAAAAAGAATTAAATCACTGGCTTCCCAATTTAAAAACCCCCAAATCCATAAAATTTAAAATCCCAATTAAAAACCATTTAGGCTAGGCCGGCTTGATGAAATAAAAATGTCTTCAGGGCTTTACGGAAGGTCCGGATGTCCGGGATCAGTCGTATTCCAGGAGGCAGCTCATTCCACAGGGCGGGTGCCCCCACAGAGAAGGCTCGCCACCTGGGGGCCGCCAGCTGACATTGCCTGACCGACGGCACCCTGAGGAGGCCCTCTCTGTGAGAGCGTATTGGCCGGTGGGAGGTTATCGGCAGCAGCAGGCGGTCTCGCAAATACCCTGGCCCTAAGCCATGGAGCGCTTTAAAGATGAGTACCAACACCTTAAAGCGCACCCGGAAGACCACCGGGAGGCAATGCAGCTCGCGCAGGAGAGGTATTACGTGGGAGCGCCAGGTCGCTCCCATAATCACCCGCGCGGCCACATTCTGCACCAGCTGGAGCCTCCAGGTGCTCCTCAGGGGGAGCCCCATGTAGAGAGCGTTGCAGTAGTCCAGGCGTGACGTAACCAAGGCATGAGTGACTGTGCACAAGGAGTCCCGATCCAGAAAGGGGCGCAACTGGCGTATCAGGCGAATAAAAAGCCCCCCTGGCCACGGCCGTCATATGCTCTTCTAAAGACAGCCGTGTGTCCAGGAGGACGCCCAAGTTGCGAGCCCCCTCTGTGGGGGTCAGTGACTCGCCCCCAATAGCCAGCGATGGCACCAGCTGGCTATACCGGGACGCCGGCATCCACAGCCACTCGGTCTTGGAAGGGTTGAGCCGAAGCCTGTTCCTCCCCATCCAGACCCGCACGGCCTCCAGACACTGGGACATCACTTCGAGGGCATCATTGGGGTGGTCTGGGGTGGAAATGTACAGCTGAGTGTCATCAGCGTACAGATGGCATAGCACCCCAAAACCACGGATGATCTCGCCCAGTGGCTTCACATAAATGTTGAACAGGAGCGGCAAGAGGACCGACCCTTGCGGCACCCCGCAAGCAAGGCGCCTCGAGGTCGACCTCTGCCCCCCTGCCAACACAGACTGCGACCGGTCAGAGAGATAGGAGGAGAACCACCGCAACACGGTGCCTCCCACCCCCAATCCCTCCAGCCGGCGCAGCATGATACCATGGTCGATGGTATCAAAAGCCGCTGAGAGGTCTAACAGGACCAGAACAGAGGAACAACCCCTGTCCCGAGCCCTCCAGAGATCATCCACCAATGCGACCAATGCCGTCTCCGTGCTGTACCCAGGCCTGAAGCCGGACTGGCACGGATCTAGATAGACGGTTTCATCCAGGTACTGTGGGAGCTGTCGCGCAAGATGGAGGGAGGATCAAAAATTTGGTGTTATGCAAAATGAGGAAAATCTGGTGAAACAGATTAGAGATCAAAGCCAGATGCATATTAAAAGGTTGCATAATGCATTATTGGAAATAGATTCAGAAACGGAATTGGTTAAGGATTGTATGATAAAATGGGCACGAAACTTTCAGGAACCAGTGATGATGGAAATGTGGGAAAAGATTTGGGTCAGAAATGTTAAATTTACACAAGCACAAAATCTGAGAGAGAATTTTTATAAAATGTTTTATAGATGACACTTAGATCCTAAAAAATTGTCATGTATGTACCCTAATTTGCAAGCTAACTGTTGGAGATGTGAATGTAATGATGCAACCTATTATCATATATGGTGGACCTATAAGAAAATCAAGGCATTTTGGATAAAAATTTGGTGGGTGATGCAGAATATTTTGAAAAGAAGGTTGAAATTTACTCCTCAATTGTTCCTACTGGGTATAACTACGGACTGTACAGTAGTAGAAACTAAATTGATTTTGAATCTAATATCAGCAGCTAAGCTGTTGGTAGCGCAATATTGGAAGAAGGACTCTTTGCCTACTATTGAAGAGTGGATACTGAAAGTAACGAACCTAGCAGAAATGGCGAAAATCTCAGCATACTTGAAGGACTATACACAAGAAAGATATGTATCGGAATGGAGAAGATGGATTGACTATATTCAAAATAAGTATCAGACAAGAAAATATCATATAGCTTATGACTGAACGTTAAGTATTAGAAGTATTTAGTTATCTATAGTGGAGTTAAGGTTTCAGGGGGGGAGTTAGTAGTCTGAGGATAAGTAGCTTAATCTAGTTTATGATTGCTAAATGAAATACCTTGTATTTTGCTCTGGGAAGTCTGGGGGGGAGGGGGGGATGAGGGGAGGGAAAGGGTGGGGGGAATGTGGGGGGGAAGAAATTTTTTGTTTTTTGTAAAACTTTTCAATAAAAAAAAATTATACGGTCAGGGAAACAAACCTTAATTGAACTCAAATTACTGAAAGATAGCAGGAAAAAAAGGAGGTTTCGGTTTACCAGAATGGGAACTTTACTACCAAGCAGCATCCCTAACATGGCTTAAAGATTGGATACAACTCAAAAATAAATGAATACTAACGATAAAAGGCCATGACCTCCAACTTGATTGGCATGGCTTTCTCTGGGATGGGAAAAATAAATCACATACCTACTTTCAAAGACACATGTTAAGAGATGCCCTATTGAAAGTTTGGGAAAAGATTAAAAACAATCATTATACAAAGATCCCAGGCCACCCCAGTGATGCCCTTGAAGTGATGGCCCAGTGCCTGGAGGCTGTACAGATCTGGATGGGGAGGAACAGGCTCAAGCTCAACCCTTCCAAGACCAAGTGGTTGCGGTTCCCGGCATCCCGATATAGTCAGCTGACTCCATCGCTGACTATCGGGGGCGAGTCTTTGGCCACTGTGGAGAGGGCTCGCAATCTGGGTGTCCTCCTGGGTACACAGCTGTCCTTGGAGGAACATCTGACGGCTGTTGCCAGGGGGACCTTTTGTCAGGTTCACCTGATTCACCAGTTGCGCCCCTTTCTTGATCGGGATTCCGTGTGCACAGTCACTCATGCCCTCGTCACCTCTCGCCTGGACTACTGCAACGCTCTCTACATGGGGCTCCCCTTGAGGAGCACCTGGAGGCTCCAACTGGTCCAGAATGCAGCCGCGCGGGTAATTACGGGAGCTGCATGGCGCTCCCATGTAACACCACTCCTGCGTGAGCTGCACTGGCTCCCAGTGGTCTTCCGGGTGCGCTTCAAGGTGTTGGTTACCACCTTTAAAGCACTCCATGGCATAGGACCTAGTTATCTTCGAGACCGCCTTCTGCTACCGACGACCTCCCATCGACCTGTGCACTCCCACAGAGAGGGCCTCCTCGGGGTGCCATCAGCCAAGCAATGCAGGCTAGTGACCCCCAGGGGGAGGGCCTTCTCTATGGGGGCTCCCACCCTCTGGAATCAACTGCCCCCAGAGATAAGGAGAATCCAAGACCTTCGTGCCTTCCGCCGTTCCCTTAAAACTTTCCTTTTTCAACAAGCCGGGCTGGCCTAACAAATCCTTTTAAATGATTTTAAATGATTTTAAATTCGCTTGTCTTTTTAAATTTTGGGCCAAATTGAGATATTTCCTTTTAATCTGTTCTTAATCTAATGTATTATGTATTTATGTGTTTTTACTTGGCTGTACACCGCCCTGAGTCCCTAGGGAGAAGGGCGGTATATAAATCTGAAGTAAAATAAAAAATAAATAAAAAAAATTGGTTGTCTACAATGGAAGCAATGATACATCCAAATACCACAGACTTAAACAAAATGGTGAGATATATAGAATTATTAGACACAAAAGGAGAATTAAAATCAGTACAAGACCTGAAAAAACAAGGAATAAATCTGGAATGGTAGCCATATTTACAAATCAAAACTAGATTTAAAAAAGACAAGGAACAATTCGGCATAAACAGGGAACAACTGGAACTAGATAAAATATTATTAGGATTGGGGAAAAAAATGATTACAAATATTTATAACTACCTATTAAGATATAAATTGGAAGAAGAAACAGTGAAAGAAATGGTAAGTTGGGCTAGGAATTTTGGACACACTATAGCCATGATGGCGACCCTATGGCACGCGTGCCACAGGTGGCATGTGGAGCCATATCTGTGGGCACGCAAGCATTGCCCTAGCTCAGCTCCAGCGTGCATGCGTGCGCCGGCCAGCTGATTTTCGTGCCTTCTGGGCCCACCTGAAGTCGGGAAACAGGCCATTTCCAGCCTCCAGAGGGCCTCGGGGGGGGGAGGCTGTTTTTGCCCTCCCCAGGCTCCAAGAAAGGCTCTGGAGCCTAGGGAGGGTGAAAAACGGGCCTACTGGGCCCACCGGTAACCTTTTTGCCTTTGTGTGCCAAAAGTGTGACGGGCGTGGAGGGCATTGAATTATGGGTGTGGGAATGCATGCGCAAGACACCCCCTCCCCCGTGTCCCCCACTTTTGGCACATGACGGCAAAAAGGTTAGACATCACTGCACTATAGAATTGGAAAAATGGGAAAAATTGTGGGGAAAAAAATATAAATTGACCATGGCAGTAACATATAAAGAAAATGTTTTATAGATGGCATTTAGCACCAGCAAGATTGGCAAAAATGTACCCCAACCTATCACCTAAATGTTGGAGATGTGGCCATAAATTAGGAACATACTACCACATGTGGTGGATGTGCCCCAGTGTTTAAAAATTTTGGTAGTAAAATTAGAAGATGGCTAGAAGAGATTACACTCCAAAAGACTGATTTCAAACCAGAGTTGTTTCTTCTAGGAATAATTGATAAGAAAATGGAGAAAACTCTGTACCACATAACATTGCATATACTAACGGCGGCCAGAATTACTCTGGCACAAATGTGGAAACAGACTAATACACCACCTGAAGAAATAATAATTAAAAAGATCCTCAAATGTGCTGAAATGGATAAAATGACAATGGAGATTAAAGAAAGAGATGATTCGGACTACTATAAAGTGTGGAATAGATTACATATGTGGCTAGAAAATAGAAATTAAAACAAGAAATAAGAGCGTACATTGAAATTTGATTAATTGGAAACTAAGTATTGAATACTGGTAAGGATAAAATACTATGTTAATAAATAGGGTGTAAATATATATAACAATTTTGTTTACAAGAATGCTTTATATGATTATACAAGAATAAGAGAATAATTAGGAAAATTGAATTTAAAAGCAAAGATAATTGTCGATGCAGAAAGTTGTAAAATATTATATAATGTTGTTACTTATGTTTTGTATTTTACTGTTCGGTGTATGTGTGTGTTTTCTTTTCTTCTATTTTCCTTTTTTGTCTTTTTCTATTATGTTTTTGGTTTTAAAAATGTAAAATATTTAATAAAAACTATTTTATAAAAAAGAAAAAAGAAAGAAAAGAAATCTCAAGCCTGCAGCCCTGTCAGACATCCAAGGTTGGCACCCTTCCCCAGGCTCAAGCAGGTGGAAAGCAGGACTGCCCGAGCCGACCCCTCTGCTTTCCCAGCCACAGGCCTCTTGTCCCTATGATTGCTGCTGCCAGTCAGAAAGGTCTCCTCCCCCACGACTCTGTAGGGCCCCTTTAGAAGCCCTTCCAGTGAGTCTGGCAGTGAACTCCAGTGGTTACAGCAGCCAAAGCCCTTCCTTTGAGCAATCTGTGCCACCCAGTCTTACCAAATCATTTCCTAATTCCAGGAAAATCTCCACCTCATGAAGGTGGCCGCTGTTTATCATTCCACTGCAGAGAAGAACTCCCTCCATCCCCTGACTCTGCCCAGGTCTGGCAGTTCCTTCCCTCCCCCCACCCCCCCGCCTAAAGGAAGCACTGTCCCTCTGCTTACCTTGATGTGGGGAGACTGCATCTTCTGATACATGTCCAGCGAATAGTGGTGGAGCCACATCTCCACAAAGACCTGAGGAAGAAGGGACTCAATCAGGGGGCGAAGGGAACCCCAAAACAAGCCACCTCAGGGAGGGACAAGGAGGGACCCATCTGCCATATCATTCCCCATCTTTTCAAGACTATGATTATTAGGCAACACTTGCCACTAACATGTTTTTTGTTTACCTTTTTTTTTTAACCAATGTATTATTTGCCCTAATTATCGGCCCTAATAAGCCGAATCATACCTGCTCAAAATATATAGACTGAAAGATAGCTGTGTTTCAATTCATGGGCCCTGTACAATTAAGATCAGCTGTCCATGAAGGCGCAAAGGGGCCCTCAGCTCCAAAGGAAATGCCGCAGGGGCCCCGTGGCCCCAGGTGCAGCCACTGCAAGAGAGTGGTTCTCCCTGCTCTCCTGGGCCAAGGAAAGAGCACCCGCAGCTGCCCCCAAGGTGGAGCGAGCCGCTCTTGAGGTCACCCACCTGAAGCAACGTTTCCGACCTCCAGATCTCTTGGGAAGCGGGGTCTGCATTCACCGAAGTCTGGTGAGCGACATGCCTTTTCAGAAGACTGGTGGGATGCATCCCGTAGGAGGTGAAAGGCATTGTGGGAGAGCTTTAAAATGGAGAAGGCCACGTCAAAAGAGAGTAACCAGACACACCAACAGGAGGAAATTCAAGGCCAGAGCCAAGAAAGCACTTTCTCAGGGTGTTGCCTCAAACCCGATCAGGATAGGCTCTTCTGACACCTATCAGAACAGCCTGATCTCCCCTCCAGTTTTACCCACTTAAGAATACATTGACTTTTGCTCCCATTTTTAGAAATGATTAGCTAAATATTCCAGTTAGCACTATTGAAAAAGGCCAGAGGTGTGTTCAGTGTGCTGCTAAATCTCCATTGTTCCTAGAATACATTTTAGTCAATTAATTTATTCCTATTTGCAGAAAATGAAAACAGGAACTATTTCAGAAATGGCATTTTGTAGCCCTGTTCCTGTTGCTGCCACTTAATTAGATTTTTATCCCACCTTCATTACTTTATTGGTAACTTAAGGTGGCAAACATACACAACACACTTGGTGCACTTGTAGCCATTTGCCAACTGTCAGCATCCCAGTTTGCAAATTCCTACTAGCATCCTGAAAGCCACTGGAAGCCTTTTCTATGCAGAGTCCTAATTTGTAAGCTCCTTCCACATATTCCCCTACCCTCACCCCCAAAACTGCCTTTTCTACAGCTGCAACCAGCAGATGAGGAGAGCAGGACAGCAAACACCCACCGGGAAGCAGGTGAGGGGACCACCCCTCCAGGCTCCGAGGAAGGGATGGGAGGGACACTCCCTTCTATGGGCAAGAACCACTTCAGGTACCGGTCCACCAGGATGAAGTAAGCGCTGTTTGACATGCTGATGGGGCAGGTGGTGGAGATGCCCTGAAACACAAACAGAAAGAGTCCTCTTAGGTTTAAGGAGTTCCACAGTTCAATCTATAAGGAGGCCAAAACTCAAAACGCTTAAAGCTTCCTTGCCACCTAGAAACAGGCAGACAACTTTCCACCTGGAGCAACAAGCCACTATTTCATCTCCATGTAACCTCAAATGGCCCACTGCACACACAATCTTATAACCCCATCTGGTATTCACAACCACCAAATGGCAACTTTGGCAAACCACAGACCAGTGCTAAAAGTGATCAACTCCTGCAGATTAACAAGAATGCAAACTTTTCTTTGATGAGCAGAATAATTTGTTCAAACTGGAAACACCACAGAGGGTTTGGGTGAGCCATGAAACAATCACAGACCTGAGTGGCACAGAAGACGGAGGCAATATTTCCAGCACTTTAGAACAGTAGTCCCCAAACTTTCCAGCTCCGCAAACTGGCCGGAGGTTTGGGGGGGGGGGGGAGAGGAGAGGGAATAGTTTTGCGTGCACGCATGCACAACCCAGTTCCCAACAGGCTGCAGACCAGGACCTGGCTGCAGACTGGGTGTTGGGGAGCCCTGCTTTAGAAGAGACCTACTGGCTTTCCCACAAGAAAGTAGAACTCATGTAATAATAAAGTGGCTTAAAAGCCCCCTAGGTAAATCAATGGTGCTCCGGCTTCTTCTCCCCTCCTTTACTATATCAAGAAGAAGAGCGGCCTTACCAAGGAAGGCCGAAGTATACTCACCCTCTGGGTAAGGAGGCTGATGGCAAAGCAGAACATGTAATATTCATACGGATCTGGCAGGAGAGTCAAGGGAGCAATTTCCTCCAAGCAAGAAGGAAAAAGCAGGCGGGCTGCTATTTTATTTGATGGACTCCAGTTTTACACAGTCCTTCAGATTACGGCGACTTCATTTGTAGTGCAAAAGATTCCCACGCAACTTAAGTAGCAGGAGGAACCTCCAAGAGAGCTGATCTTGCTTGCCACACCTTGACCCACAGGAAAGTTCCTGGCTTGCAAGCTGTAAGGGGGGAAGGCTCTCCACCTACTCAGTGGGGAGAGAGTGGTAGTGGCCTGACAGCAGGCAGCACAACTCTAATGGCCTTCCCTAAAGAGGGAACAGCAGAGGTGTCTGCCGGTTGTTGCAAGCACAGGATAGTCTTCCTTTATCAGCAAAGCAGGCAGCCATCTCCCCAATGCATTAGCAGGTGGTTAGCATCAAGGAAGCACCACATATAACTCATCATTATTATAAGCTTAGGAAAAATTAAGTGCTAAAGAGTTGCCAAGATTGCTGTGGGATAATAATCCCCTTTCCCTTAAAGAACCCAAGGGAAGTTGCTTTGTGGTTAAAAGCAGCTGCCAATTGTCTTCCTAGTCCCAGAATGCAACTCCCTTGTCTGCAAGTTATATCCTTGCAAGAGCCAAGTGGCTGCTAAGCTCCGTGGTCAAAGCAGCAGTGAGAGCAGCATGGCCCACAGCCTGATGGTGCCAGAAAAGTTTAGGCATCAGGGGAGAAAGGGAATGGCTTCTCTTCCATTATTGGCAGCAGCCGCTGCCCCCTCAAGCCCATCACCTCACTCACTCACTGCTGTGCAGGGAAACTGCTCCATACCCACAAGGCCAAAGGATACTAAGAATCAGGTTCAAATTCAGGCCACCAGTGGGAGGGAACTGGACTTTGTTGTGATATAATGAACATTCTGGTAAAATCCGTTCTTGAATTGAAGTTTTCACTGGGCCCTGAAAAGGTAAACAAGGTGCAACATAATGAAAACACATAAAATATAGGCTAAGAATTGCCCTCAGTTGTGGTAATTGGGACCAGTATTTCTACTAAGCAAAGCAATCACAAAGCACAATGTCATGTCACCCCATCACTTACTGACGGCAATCCCAGCACTTCCTGTTATTAATCATATCCCACTGGCTGTCAGGTGAGGACCTGCTCTGATCCTACCATTCCTGGTATGGTCCCTCTGAGCCTTGGGATGGGGCTGCCCCCTCTCGAATTCCCCTACCTGCCTTATCTCTGCCCTTTTGGCTGTGCTGCACAGCGTCTCTCTTCAGCAGTGGTGGCTGTGCCAGCGCTGGAATAGTGGCCAGGGGGCAGCAGCTGGCTGAGGCTGTTGAAGGCTCTGGGCTGCTACTTCAGCCCCAGTACTGCTGGCATCACCACTGCTGCCCAGTGGCACTCTGCAGAGTGGCCAAAAGGGGGGTGGGAGATAGGTAGGTGGCGGGGGAGTTGAAGAGCAGCTCAGAAAGTTCATTGACAAATGGAATTTCCATGCAAGGAATTAAGAACTCAAGACTCCCAAGCTCAAACCTCTGTACAGCTAGTCCTCAACTTACAACAGTTCATTCAGTGACTATTCAAAGTTACATTACTGAAAAAAGTGGCATATGATCATTTTTCACTTACGACCGTTGCAGCATCCCCATGGTCATGTGATCCAAATTGAGATAGTTGGCAACTGACTCACATTTATGACGGTTGCAGTGTCCCAGGGTCACGTGATCCCCTTTTGCGACGTTCCGACAAGTGGAATCAACAGGGAAGCCAGATTCACTTAACAACCGTGGTACTAACTTAACAACTGCAGTGATTCACTTAACATCTGTGGCAGGAAAAGTCGTAAGGTGGGGCAAAATGCACTTAATAAATGTCTCACTTAGCAACAGAAACTTTGGGCTCAATTGTGGTCGTAAGTCGAGGACTACCTGTACTGAGCTTAACATCCCTCTAACATCACCTCCTTTCCAGACACTAACAGGAAGGTGGGAGACGGGGAACTCGTATCTGTATTCCTCAGCTTGGAGCTTGTAAACCAACTTCATCATCGGGCCTCTGCAAAAGAAAGAAAGAAAAAAGCCAAATGGATCCCTGGGGATCCCCCATAACGAGTTTTGTTTTTACATTGCTACTGTCCGACATGGACATTTGTGTGTCTTCGATGAGCATTATCACCTAATCAAACCAGTGGATGATTTCCGTCACAGATGTAATAAATTGGGGCCCAATTCTCTAGAAGGGGCTCCAAGCAGCATGGATACAGACAGGGCTGAGCCAACTCACCCGGGGGATAGGAAGTCCAGGGCCACGTTGTACTCGGTGTAGTTTGTTCTGCCTTGTAGGCAGCGGAGGTTCCACCCGGAAATGATGCCATCTAAACTGCCAAAAATGTTCTCCACCAGCCAAGGAAAGATGGCATGCAGTTCCTTTGCAGAAGAAAAAAGCCATCAGAAAAGCCACTGCTGGAACCAGAGGAACGAACGGTGGCTTTCCCCCTCTCGTACCCTGAACCACTTCCTGCTCTGGGGAGAGCCAGGGTCTCCTTGCTGGTGGATAGAAGAGCAACAATTGCAGAAGACAGAAAAATCCTGACAATCACTTCACACTCCGGCTTCATTTTTATTTATAATTATAATCACACACACATGCAAAGGTCCTTACTTAATGACAGGCAGGATTCGGTTAACAGCAACAGTGACTGCTGGGATTGCTGTTGCTAAGCGATATGGTCACAAGATGTCAAGCTTTACAACCACATTGCTTAATGACGGAAATTCTGGTCCGAATTAGCATCGTAACTTGAGGACTCTCTGCATGTGTCCATGTTTGTCTTCAGAGCTTCACTAAGCTCTTTCTTGGCTTTTTCTGCTGCCCTCACTCTTCTCTCCTCAAATGCAGTTGCATCCCCTTCTTTGAGAATTCACCCACCCTGGGATCCTACTGCTCTGAGTTGGCTAAAATCCACTCTTTTGAAGTCCAATTCACTTGCTTATATTGTTCCCATTTGTCTTACAAGCAAGATCTCAAGCACCACAGGGATCCTTTTCTTCAAAGGTCCTGCTATTTCCACTTCCGCAAACTTTCCCCTTAGTATCACTTGAAGGATAGTTGATCCTAGTGACTTCCTCAGCCCTCTGAAAAGCCCTCTCAACAGCTATTCAAGTGGACCATGATTTACAGAATTATACTGTACTTGTAACTGTTTTTTTTAAAATCCCTTTCCGGTTCTTTTTCATGGCCTGGAAGGGCGGATGAAAATACCACTTAAGTCCACAGGCTCTTGAGCTTATTTCTGATTCTTTGCAGTATCATCCGTCTCTGCATGCATCAGTGGGAAGCTCTAGAAATTGTTCAGTCAAGTCCTTGATCTTGCTTCCCTGCAGGCAACATCCTTCAGAAGCCAGTGGCCGCAATCAACCTAACTTGGGGAGAATTGTTCTTGTCTGCCTTGCGAGGTAGCCCAGATAAGAACCCCCCCAAGAAGAACTAGTACTAACTTTACTGCAAGGTTACATTAACAGAAGCAAGTCTGAAAGTTGCACCCTCACCTCTTGCCTTTATAGTCCAAGAAACTAGGAAGGGCCCCTTCTGAGATGTCTGTCATCCCCCCCCCCCACTTCTGCAGCCTTAGCTGCCTCTTACCTGACCAGTGTGGTCTGCAGTTCTTCCTCTGGTTTTCTAAGCTCATTTCCACACATAATTATAGTTTTACACCTAATGAACAATTGCCCTTTCCTATTGGCTGAAGCACAGCCACTCACTGCTCCTTCCAGAGCTGCTGAAAGTTTGTGCTTCTTACAAAAAGACACTGGGTTGTTTTCAAGTAGGAAAGCAAACATGGCACAGGTCACCATTAGAAATTCTGGATGGTTGCTTTGTCATAACTTTCCGACAATATATCTAAGAGGCAGGTTTCTGTTTTGAGCTCAGTTATCATTTCTAGCCATTTATGAGTTTTCTCCCAGTAACTCCTTGCTTTCTTACATGCTCACCATGTGTGGTAACATGATCCTGGAGCCTGGTTGCATTTCCAACAATTAGCGGAGTTCTTACACATTTTGGCCAATCTTGCTGGTGGCAAGTACCACCTGTAAAACATTTTGTAAAGGTTTTCTTTATATTCTGCAGTTTGTAGTTTCTCTCCCAAATTTTTAACCATTTTTCTAATTCTATGTTGTATCCAAAATTCCTTGCCCAGGCAATCATTGTTTCTTTAACTATCTCTTCCTCTATTTTATAGTTTAGTAAATAATTATATATTTGATCAATTTTTCATCTGTTCCCATTAAAATTTTGTCCAATGCTGTTTGTTCTTTGTTTGCATCCTATAATTTAACATCTTTTTCGTGCCTTGCTTGGATCTGCAAATACAGCTACCAAGGTAAGTCCAACCCCTGCTTCTGCAATTGTTGTCTGGATTTAAGATCCCCCTTTCATTTAAAATGTCCTTGTAACATACAATTTTTATTATTTATTTATTTATTTGTTTGTTTGTTTGATTTATATGCCGCTCTTCTCCGGAGACTCAGGCAGCTTACAATTTCCCCCCAATTTATAAGATTTGGATATATTATTGCCTCCACTGAAGAGAGCCAATGGAAATATTTGTGCGCCATATTTCTGCCATACCAGAGAAAGGCATGCCAGCCTAATTGTAAATCGTGCCCTTCTAGTAATAATAGTCTTCTGTTATTCAATTTTACCCAATCTTTTAGCCAGGTAAGACCTGCAGCCTGGTAATATAATTCACAGTCTAGGAACCCAAAACCACCATTATTCCTAGAATCCTGTAAAACTTTCAATTTTATTCTCGATTTTTTTCCTTGCCAAATAGATTTCATTTTATTTAGTTCATCAAAAAATTTTTTTTCTAATTTTACTGGTATGGTTTGAAATAGAAAAGAGTAGTTTTGGTACTACGTTCATTTTCACCACTGCAATTCTCCCTATCATCGATAACTGTACATTCTTCCGCCTTTCCAAATCTATTTTAATTTGTTGTATCAGCTTTGTATAGTTGTCCTCTTTGATTGTCCCACACCTAGCTATTAAGAAAATACAAACCTTTTTTTCTATCTGTAGGTCAATTTTCTCTGTCAATTCCTTTTTCTGTTTGTTGGTGAGATTTTTAACTAATATCTTGGTTTTACCTTCATTTGTTTTCATACCTGCCATCTCTCCATATTCCTCAATTTTCTTTATCAATTTAGGGCCAGTTTCTATGGGTTCTTCTAATATAAACACTAAGTCATCAGCGAAAGCTTGGAGTTTTCATTTCTAATTTTCATTCCTTTTATCTCTGTATCTTTTCTTATGTTCCTTGTCAATACCTCTAATGTTAAAAGGAATAATGGGAAGAGGGGACAACCTTGCCTTGTTCCTTTTTGTATACTAAAGCTTTCTGTTACATCTCCATTAACCAATACTTTTGCAGTCTGTTGAGTGTAAATTGCTTTGATCGTATTCCTAAATTTTCCACCAAATTCAATAAAATTTAATTGTTAAAAAATTGCTATAAATTATCGAACACTTTCTGCGCGTCCAGAAATATTAACACTAGTTGTTTTTCATAATGTATTTTGTAATATTCTAGTACATCCATGATTATTCTAACACTATTTTTTATTTGTCTTTTTGGTAAAAACCCGTTCTGATCTGGATAAATTCATTTAAAAAGCTTTTTAATCTTTCCACAATTATTTTTTTTTATTGAAAAAGTTTTTCAAATACAAAATTTTCCCCCTTTTTTTTCCCTTCTCCTCCCTAACTTCCCCTCCTCCTCCCCTCCCCCTGTGACTTCTTCATAATAAAACCCAAATTCATAACAGATTATATAATACTTTACCATCTCCTTACTCCATCCCCATATGCTGACCCTTACTTTCTAATAAGATTATCATATCCCCCTTATACTATACATTTCAAAATGACTTTCTACTATAACGTTATATAATAACTCCTAATTTAGCATAATAAATCAAATCTTTTATGTATATTAATCTATCATTTCAAAACAACCTTCCGCTATAAAACTATATAATAAATCCTAATTTAACATTTATTCAGTTCATACCCATTTCCTTCACCCCCATCGTTATATCTCTTAACTCAAATCTTTTACATATATTCGTATCTAAACATAATATCCCTTTTCTTAAGCTAAACAATCAATAAACTAACCTATCTCCACCCACTTTCCTACAAGACTACCATACTTAATAATTCTTAATATCTTTATTCTTCTGCCCACTCCACTAAAAAATATTCCCTTATGTAAATAAAATCCTCTTAAAAAGACTTTAGGCTTGTAATCCATATAATATCTTCTGTAATGTCTTTCAACTGGATTATAAACTCCATCACCCATAGTAGGGTAACATCACATCCTAATTCCAACAGTATGTTCGGTATCTTCAATTACCATCTGCCCCCATCAGTAGCAAATATCTTCATAAAAAAAACAACAACAACCACCCGAGTGACTTTGTATTTGTATTCCATATAGTGTCTGTAGAGGTGTCTTTTATCCAAATTATTAATTCCAACCACCGTAATAGGGTAACAACCAGATGTTCTGCATGCCCCAACCATAACTCTCTTGCCTTGTAACTCAGCATAAACGTAGTAAATTTATCAAAGAATCCAAAAAAAGATAATTCCAATCCATTCAGTTTAAGGCCCTTTTCACATCCCAAAAGTACAGCACTGCAGAAGTCTGTCACTCTCCTCAGGATAATATAAACCAATACTTTGCCTCAGCTATCTTTTCATGTGTTCAATCATCTCTTAAATAACTGGCATTACACTGTTGTTTAGTTTAAAAGTTTTTGTTTTTGTGAGACCTGTTTCTTCTTTTCTTAACTTTTTGTGGGTTGGATCTCCATCCTGAATTCCTTTCTGTGGATTGTATATCAACTATTTGGTTTTCAAGCTGATCTATAACTTGATCTTTTTGGTTTCGCTTTTGTGGCTTAAATCTCCATTCTGGTTCTATAAATTGTATATCAACTGATTGATTTCCATGCTGGTTTGTGACTTGATAAGTCATTACATTAGAATCCAGAGCCGCCTCTTTTATATTAAATGGTCCAGCTGAGACCTCTGAAAGAGAATCCAAAAGCGGCTCATCTGTAGATACCTCTGTAACTTGTTGTTTCTTCATTACTTCCATCTCCTTCTGCTTTTCTTGAATTTCTATCTCTTGTTGATTTTGCTTTTTAAGGACCTTGTAGTAAAATTCTTCCGCTTTTTCAACAGTATTTAACTGATATCTTTCTCCTTGATATCTCAATATTATACCAACTGGAACATCCCACCTGAATAAAATATTTTGTTTTTTAAGCTCAGTCACCAAAAGTCCAAATTTCTTTCTAGCTTTTAACATCTTTGGTGGCAATTCTTTATATATCCAGATCTTTCTTCCATACAATTGTGGAGTAGAATTAAAGGATTTTTGCACAATATCATTTCTTATTTCTTTATCTGTGAAGTAAATCACCACATCTCTAGGCAATTGCCTTTGCTTTGCAGTCCAAGAATTTACTCTATAGGCCTTGTCGATCTTACAAGATACCTCATCAGGATGAACCTTTAAAATCCCAGCCAGAATTTGAGCAGATATTTTTCTCAGATCATCTCTATTATTTTCCTGTAATCCTCTCATTCTGATCGCAAATTCTGTGAGCCTGTATTGCATCATTACAACTTCTCTTTCAATCCCTTGCTTTATATCTTCTGCATTGTAAGTCTCGTGACCAGCTTCCTTTTTAGACTTTACTTCTAGACTATTGTCTTGAATTATTATCAAATCATTTTCAATTCTTTGTAGTTTATTGTCCAAATTATAAATCTTATCAACTTCTTCCATTTTAGACTCTAATAATTTGATATTTGTATCCATCTTTATAACAACTTCTGAAAAAGCATTAGTCACTGCAGATTATCATACTTTAATTGTATTTCTTTAATTTCCTGCCTTAATTTCTCAAATTTCTGGTTCATAGTCTCATGATATTTTGCCATTTGCTCCTGAAGAAATTCTTTTAAATTAAAACCATTCTACAAAGTCTGTAGGCTCAGAGCTTGTTCAGCTAATTGTGGATGGGGGAACACACACCCCTCCCCACTGCTTGTTTATCAGCCATCCTGCCACACAAAAAAGCTTTTTTTTTTTTTTAAAGAAAACTTTTCCCCAAACAAGATCAAATACAGATCTCCAAGAAAAAAGAAACTTAAAATGGATATTTTCCTTCTAGTCTAGCCGGCACTGTATATTTCGCTACTGTGTAGCGTATTACGGAAGGACTTTCACTTTCAGCTTTTTTCTCAAGCCTCAGCAGTCGCCATTTTAAACTCATTTTTTCCATTCAATTAGAAAGACTTGTAAAATCATTAAAAATACTTGCGGTTTAGAGTCCAAGGTACAAATCTCGCTCTCTTTAATTGGACCATCTGTTATTTTATTAGTTGGTCCGGTCCCGGCGCCTAGCTCTGCAAAAAGGCAGAGTCCTCCCGAAGCCCGGAGCAGTGGCGAGCGAAAATAGGGAGCCCCACTCTGCTCGTCCCCAAGAGTAAAAAAAAAACTCTGGGGACTTCGCAGAGGGCTCTACCTGCCCTCACCTGCTCTGGCTCACATTTCCATCAGGAAATGGAGTTTTTCGAGCCGCCTTTCAGATGTAAAGGCGGCTCTTTACAGGCAACGGGGCTGGCGGTCACGGAGGACCGTCTGGTGGCGACGGAAACCAGACCGGAATTATTGATGCAAAAACTTTATAGTCTGCATTTAGTAATGAAATTGGTCTGTAGTTTTTGAGTTATATCTGAATCTTCTTTGGGGATCGGAGTAATATAAGCCTCTTTCCATGTATTCGGAATTTTAGCTTCCGTTAACACTTCATTGTATACTTCTAGCATTGACAGACTCAAGGTGTCTTCTAATTCTTTATATATTTCTAGTGGTAGACCATCTGGTCCCGGGGTTTTGTTGTTTTTTGATTGCGTTAGCCATTGTTATTCTTTCCTCCAGCCTATTCTTAACTGTTTCTGAAATTTTAGGGAAATTGGCTTTTTCCAGATATTGTATTAGTCTCTCCTAATATTAGGTCTCTCCTAATATTAGTCTCTCCAGATATTGTATTAGTCTCTCAGCACCACCCTTGCAGGGTCGTGCTGAGGATTTTGTTCAGTACCTGCACAATAAAATCACTCAGATTCGGGAAGACCTGGTCTCTGACTGGGTAGGTACAGGCGGGATGATGGGTGCCGGTCTTGAGAATGTCATTTGGGATGAGTTCGATCCTGTTGCTCCCGAGAACGTGGACAGGATACTGGGGCGGCTGAACGCAACCACATGTTTACTGGACCCGTGTCCCTCCTGGTTGGTGCTGGCCTCCCGGGAGGTTATGCGAGGCTGGCTCCAGGGGATTATCAATGCTTTGTTGAGGGAGGGTGTCTTGCTGTCCGCCTTGAAAGAGGCGGTGGTGAGGCCCCTATTCAAGAAGCCTGCTCTGGACCCGGCTGTTTTGGCTAACTATCGTCCAGTCTCCAACCTTCCTTTCTTGGCGAAGGTTGTTGAGAGTGTGGTGTCACGACTGCTTCCTGGGTACCTGGATGAAGCTGTCTATCTGGATCCGCTCCAGTCCGGCTTCCGGCCTGGGTACAGCACGGAAACGGCATTGGTCGCATTGGTGGATGATCTCTGGAGGGCTCAGGATAGGAGTTGCTCCTCTATCCTGGTCCTGTTAGATCTCTCAGCGGCTTTTGATACCATCAACCATGGTATCTTGCTGCATCAGTTGGAGGGGTTGGGAGTGGGGGGCACCGTTTTGCAGTGGTTCTCCTCCTATCTCTCTGACCGGTCGCAGTCGGTGTTGGCAGGGGGGCAGAGGTCGACCCCGAGGTGCCTCGTTTGTGAGGTGCCGCAAGGGTCGGTCCTCTCGCCCCTTCTGTTCAACATTTATGTGAAGCCGCTGGGTGAGATCACCCGTGGCTTTGGGGTGGAGTTCCATCAGTATGCTGATGATACGCAGCTGTACATCTCCATCCCAGGCCATCCCAACGATGCCCTTGAAGTGATGTCCCGGTGCCTGGAGGCCGTGAGGATCTGGATGGAGAATAACAGGCTTCGACTCAACCCTTCCAAGACCGAGTGGCTGTGGCTTCTGGCGTCCCGATATAGCCAGCTGGTGCCAACGCTGGCTATTGGGGGCGAGTCTTTGGCCCCCACAGAGAGGGCTCGCAACTTGGGCATCCTCCTGGATACACAGCTGTCTTTGGAAGAGCATATGACGGCCGTGGCCAGAGGGGCTTTTCATCAGGTCCGCCTGATTCGCCAGTTGCGGCCCTTTCTGGATCGGGACTCCTTACGCACAGTCACTCAGGCGCTCGTCACTTCCCGCCTGGACTACTGCAATGCTCTCTACATGGGGCTCCCCTTGAGGAGCACCCGGAGGCTCCAACTGGTGCAGAATGAGGCCATGCGGGAGATTATGGGAGCGACGGGGCGCTCCCATGTGACGCCTCTCCTGTGTGAGCTGCATTGGCTTCCAGTGGTCTTCCGGGTGCACTTCAAGGTGTTGGTTACCACCTTTAAAGCGCTCCATGGCATAGGGCCTGGGTATTTGCGGGACCGCCTTCTGCCGCAGATACCGGCCAGTACGCTCCCACAGAGAGGAACTCCTCAGGGTGCCGTCAGCCAGGCAGTGTCGACTGGCGACCCCCAGGGGAAGGGCCTTCTCTGTGGCAGCACCTGCCCTCTGGAACGATTTGCCCCCGGAAATACGAAGGATACCAGATCTCCGGGCCTTTCGCCGTGCCCTAAAAACTTTTCTTTTCCATCAAGCAGGGCTGGCGTGAACCCCCCTCCCCCTTTTTAGCTCTTTAAGTGTAAATTGGGTTTTAATTAGATTGTTTTAAATTGTGGGCCAAAGCTGTATAATTATTTTAATTGATTTTAAATTTTGATTTGGTATGTTTTTTATCCTTGGCTGTGCACCGCCCTGAGTCCAATAGGAGAAGGGCGGTATATAAATTGAATTATTAATAATAATAATAATAATAATAATAATAATAATAATAATAATAATAATAATAATTTTATCAGCTTCGTATAATTTCTCATAAAAATCATGAACTATCTCTTTTCTTTTCAAGTTGGCTATGTAATATGTCTTCCTCATCCTGTAGTTTTATTATCCAATTCTTCTTCTTTTTCCTTTCTTCAGTCTATAGGCTAACTACCTTCCTGGTTTATTGGCATTTTCAAATAAATTTTGTTTTGTTCTGTTTATTTCTTGCGCCAGTTCCTCCTTTCCTATAAGATTTAATTTGTTTAATCAGCTGCATTCTATTTCTTAAATCTATTCTTTGTGGCTCTTTTTGTGATTTTAATTCAAGTTCTTTATATTCTTCTTCCAGGGCCTTTTGATTTTGTTTTTTTCTTAGTTTTCTGTGCCACATAGTTCATAACTAATCCTCTTATAACTGCTTTGACAGTATCCCACACATTCTGTAATGTAGTCTCTTCCTTTCTATTTTCTTTTAAAAAGAACTCCAATTCTCTTTCCATCATCTGAATGAATTCCTTCTCTTTTATTATCGATTGGTTAAAGTCCACCTTTGACCCTTCCAACTAATTTTTATTGGGTTATGGTCTACTCATAAATTTGGTTCAATTTCAATCTCTTGTACATTTCCACATAATTCCGAATTCATCCAAATCATATCTATTCTGGACCATGATTTATGCATATTGGAATAGAATGTATATTGTTTTTTCCCCGTTTCATTTCTCTCCACTATTCTCTCCAATAGATAATTCTTCTATCATTTTAATCAATGTTTCTGGTAAAGGTCTCAGGGGAGGGGCGGAGGGGTGGCGGTTGTTATTAACGAAGGTCTTAAACCGAGGGAGGCCACTGTTCCTCAGACGGCTGGATGTGAGTCCCTCCTTGTGAAGCGAGGTCATATGGTGCAGTTGGGCTTGCTAGTCACGTACCTGGCTCCCTGCCACGTGGCAGCAGCCCTGCCTGAGCTGCTTGATGTTATAGCTGCGGTGGCGGTTGACACCCCCAGGCTTATGGTCATGGGGGATTTTAACCTATCATCAGTTGGCGAGACGTCTGAAGTGGCTCGGGAGTTCATGGCTTCCATGATGGCTATGGACCTGACCCAGTTAATTAATGGCTCTACTCACATGGGGGGACACACACTGGACCTGGTTTTTATCTCTGGACAGTGGTTGAGTGATCTCGAGATAGGGGATATAGCGATTGAACCCTTGTCATGGTCAGATCACTCCCTCCTTCGCCTGGACCTTCGAACCGCCACACCCCGCCGCAGGGAGGTGGAATCGACCAGGTGGTTCCGCCCCAGGCGCCTGATGGATCCTGAGAGATTCCAGATGGAGCTTGGGCCATTTCCTGAGGTTCTGGCACATGACTCGGCTGAGGACTTAGTGGCGCCTGGGATAGAGCGGCGGCTGAGGCTTTAGACCGAGTCGTGCCTTTGCGGCCTCTGACCCGGCACCGGTCTCACCTGGCTCCTTGGTATACTGAGGAGCTGAGGGAGATGAAGCGCCGGAAAAGACGCCTAGAGAGCAGTTGGAGGGCTAGTCATTCTGAATCCGATCGGACACTAGTAAGATATCATATTAAGAATTACCTAGTGGCGATAAGAGTAGAGAAGAGTAACTACTTTTCTACTCTTATTGCGTCATCAGATAATCGCCCAGCTGCCCTGTTTAGGGTGACCCGCTCCCTGCTCCACCAAGAGACGTGGGAAAACCCCTTGGAGGGTAGAGCTGAGGATTTTGTACAATATCTGTATGATAAAATTGCTCAGATTCGGGAACAGCTGGACTCTGACTGGATTGATCCAGAGGAGATGACAAGGGCAGGTCCTGAGAATATTATTTGGGAAGAGTTTGATCCTGTGACTCCCGAAAGCGTGGACAGGATACTGAACAGACTAAATGCGACCACATGTTTATTGGACCCTCCTGGTTGGTACTGGCCTCCCGGGAGGTGACGTGAGGCTGGCTCCAGGAGATTATAAATGCTTCTTTGAGTGAGGGTGTCTTTCCCACCGTCTTGAAAGAGGCGGTGGTGAGGCCCCTCCTCAAGAAGCCCTCCCTGGACCCAGCTGTGTTAGCAAATTATCGTCCTGTCTCCAACCTTCGCTTTGTTGCGAAGGTTGTTGAGAGTGTGGTTGCACGACAACTGCCTCAGTACCTGGATGAATCGAATTATCTAGATCCGTTCCAGTCGGGCTTCAGACCCGGGTACAGCACAGAGACAGCATTGGTCGCATTGGTTGATGATCTCTGGAGGGCTCGGGACAGGGGTTGCTCCTCTGTCCTGGTCCAACTAGACCTCTCAGCGGCTTTTGATACCATCGATCATGATATCATGCTGCACCGGTTGGAAGGGTTAGGGGTGGGGGGCACTGTTTTACAGTGGTTCTCCTCCTTTCTCTCTGACCGGTCGCAGTCTGTGTTGACAGGGGGGCAGAGGTCGACCCCGAGGCCCCTTATATGTGGGGTGCCGCAAGGATCGGTCCTCTCGCCCCTTCTATTCAACATTTATGTGAAGCCGCTGGGTGAGATCATCCGTGGTTTTGGGGTGAAGTACCATCAGTACGCTGATGACACCCAGCTGTACATCTCCACCCCAGACCACCCCAATGATGCCCTCGAGGTGATGTCCCGGTGCCTGGAGGCCGTACGGATCTGGATGGGGAGGAACAAACTCAGACTCAACCCATCCAAGACCGAGTGGCTGTGATTTCCGTCGTCCCGATATAGTCAGTTAACGCCATCTCTGACTATTGGGGGAGAGTCGTTGGCCCCCACAGATGGGGTTCACAACTTGGGCGTCCTCCTATACTCGCGGCTGTCTTTAGAAGAGCATATGACGGCCGTGGCCAGGAGGACTTTTTATCAGGTTCACCTGATTCACCAGTTGCATCCCTTTCTGGATCGGGACTCGTTACGCACGGTCACTCACGCCCTTGTCACCTCACGCCTGGATTATTGTAATGCTCTCTACATGGGGCTCCCCTTGAGAAGCATCCGGAGGCTCCAACTGGTCCAGAATGCGGCTGCGCGGGTGGTGACAGGAGCAATGTGGCGCTCTCATGTGACCCCCCTCCTGCACGAGCTACACTGGCTCCCGGTGGTCTTCCGGGTGCGCTTCAAGGTTTTGGTTACTATCTTTAGAGCGCTCCATGGCTCAGGACCAGAGTACTTACGAGACCGCCTCCTGCCACCAATAGCCTCTCACCGACAAGTTCGCTCTCATAGAGAGGGACTCCTCGGGGTACCGTAGGCCAAACAATGTCGACTGACGGCCCCCAGGGGGAGAGCCTTCTCTGTGGGGGCACCTACCATCTGGAACGGGCTCCCCCCGGAGTTACGAAGGATCCAAGACTTACGCATCTTCCGCCGTGCCCTGAAAACGTTTCTATTCCAACAGGCTGGTCTGGCCTAACTCTCCCTTTTAAAATGGCTTTTAAATCAGATTTTAGATCTCTTTTAGATAAATTTGGATGTTTTAATCTTTGAACCTAAATTATTTAATCTGTTTTTTAATAGTTTTTTAACTTTTATATGTCTTTGTATTTATTTATGGCTGTTCACCGCCCTGAGTCCTTTCGGGAGTAGGGCGGTATACAAATATGAAAAATAAATAAATAAAGTCCTTCTATTTTTTTTATTAATTTTACTACTTCTGTAGTCCAGTTCATTATTGACAACTGTGTTGAAATCTCCCAAGATACAAATATTTTCATATTTTATTTCTAGAACCTTTTTGCGAAATTGCTTATAAAACTTCTCTTGTCCAATATTTGGTGCATAATAAATTAAGGGTTCGCTTTTGATACAGAGTCGCCTCCAACATCAAAATTCTCCCTTTTTCATCATTAAAAATTTGTTTGGCATTTATTGTTTCTTTCACCTAAAGTACTACCCCTCTTTTTTTTTTCCCCCTGTGGTAATGAATAGAATAATTTTACCAATTTAGAATAATCCAATAATTTATATTGTTGTCTCTTAATGTGCACTTCTTGAAGTGCTATTATATCTAATTTTTGTTTCATTAATTTAGAGAATGTCTTCCTTTTTATTGGTGAATTCAGCCAATTAATATTGACTGATAACACCTTTCTTTCTTTCTTTCTTTCTTTTTTTTAATTTGATTTATATGCCGCCCTTCTCCGGAGACTCAGGGCGGCTTACAATGCGTTAAGCAATAGCCTTCATACTTTTGTATATTTATACAAAGTCAGCTTATTGCCCCCACAAACTGGGTCCTTATTTCACCTACCTTAGAAAGGATGGAAGGCTGAGTCAACCTTGAGCCTTGGAGAGATTCGAACCAGCAGTAAATTGCAGGCAGCTGTGTTAATAACAGGGTGTGTAGACCACTGTACTATCAATTTCTTCTTGCATTCAATTGTTTATATCTAGGTTTTATAGTCTAAATTGCTCTTACTTCTCTAGGTTCTTTCGCTATTGCTCCCTCTTGTTCTAAATGGGTTTTTTTTCTCCTTTTCATCCTGTATTTGTTTTGGGTATCTTCCTCCTGTTATTAGTGCTTCTTGGCTTTTATATACTCGCTCTCTTGTTTCTTGTTCCTCATCTACAGCTAAGTAATTCTCATAAAAATCCGTTGCCTTATCCAGTGAGTCCAATCGGTACCTTTTTTCTTGCCAGGTGACCAAAATCCCTTTGGAAATCAGCCACCTGAAGTTTACATTGTGTCTAACCAAGACTGAAGTGAGGAAGTGATACTGTTTTCTTAGGTCCCTTACTCTTCTGGGGATTTGTTTCAGAACCACCAACTGTTTACCTTTATATACTAGTAGTTCCTCTCTTGCTTTATGCAGTATCTCATCCCTTAATGGTTTTTTTACGTGTCTTATATGTACCTCCCTAGGAAGATTGTGTCTTCTCGCATAATTTGTATAAATCCTGTATATTTCATCCAATTCCATATCCATCTCTTGTTTGTCTGTGCCTAATACCCTTGCTAACAATTCTTTCATTAATTCTGGTAAATCTTCTCCTTTTCCTCTTCTCTGTTTTGAAACCTTAAATAATGGTCAGCTTTTTCTGTCTCTAACATTATTCTTTATTAGCCGGGTCAGTTGATTTAAATCATCTACCTTCTTTTCCATATGTTCTGTTTTCTCCTCCATTTTTGAATCTTTTCTTGAAAGGTCTCTAGTTTTTTATCCATATTCTGTATTTTTTCTTTCAACTCTCCCGTATCATTTCTCACTTCTCCTATATCTTTCCTTATCTCATTATGGCTTTGGGTCATAGATTCTTGTAATGCCTGTAATAACGTTCATACCTCCTTTTGTGATGAGTTAGCTTTCTCCAACTGTAAGACGCTTTCAACCAACCTCTGATTAGAAGGGCTAGAAGATATTGAGGCCTGTGTCGAGGATGCCTTTTTACCTATTTTTGTTATGTTTAAAGCCGACATTTTGGCAATTAAATTTTTTAGCCAGTAATTATTATCACCTCCCCTAGTCTTCCCTATAAGTGTAGGCCACCCCAGAATTGACCACCTAGAATATTCCAGTACGGTGAATATCTCCCCGCATTAGTACCCAACCGTAATAAAAACAGTAGTAGTATCACGTATCCAAATATCAAAGTATGACAGCACTATATTAGATCCCACCTTTTTTTTTTCGATCTGAGTTCAGTCAATCAATCATTCATTTCCCAGTCTAGTCAGTGTTGAGGATCAAACTCCAATCAGAATCAGTTGATTATAATAGCTCAAAAACATCCACTATTTCTCCAATATATTTTCCTTTTGTTCCGTAAGCATATAGTTTTATATTTATAGTTTCATTAGTTTTATAATCCATTAGGCTCGCTATCTTCCCAGTTGACCATAAAATAAAAGTTCTTCTTTTCTCTTCTGTTCTAGTTTATTCAAGCTATTTATAATCCACCAGGTTTCAGTAGCTTCTATTTCTGTTGCAGCTCCAATCTTATTTTCCCTCAAAATTTTCCTACATGGAATATAATCCTCTAATTGTTCCTTGTCATCAGGTATTTTATTTTCTAAAGTTGTATAGTTTTCCCCCTCCCCCCCAATCTTTAAAGTATCTATTTTCCTTCTGGTATATTCCACCTTGGGTCACTAGATGGCAGACTTACTCCTTTTTCCTATCCACTCTCAAGATGGAATATCTTCACCTTCTGTAATTAAAGGAAGTTTTAGCATGACAAAAGATCCACTGGTGAGAAATATTTTAATTCTGCCTTTAAAAATATAGTTAATCCAGTCTTTCTCTCAGGTTAGTGTTATTTAGCTCTTGTTTTACTTTCACTTCATTGGCAATTTGAATTGCTCCAAAACTTTCCCTTATTGCTTCTAGAGGGAGCTAAGATGGTAATTTCCTCTCTCTTTCTTTCCCGAGCCTCCCTCCTCAAGCAAAGATAATTTAGCACGCTTCGTTTACCTCTGGGTAGAGATTGTATCATCCTTAACTAGTGCACTGTCACTTTTCCGCTACTTCACCGCTTGTTTTTTCCGATTGCTGGAGCTTCGGTTCGGCCATGACTGGCTGACTTCTTCCCCACCTGTCCAGAAAGTATCTCCAGATCCAGCTAAGGGGACCGCCGTCCCCTTGCGATCAACAGGTGCCTTTCCAGCTTAGTCACCCCTTCAAGGTGAACATTTGGCTCCAATGAGCCTCCAGGGCAGCAGAAAACAGCTGATTACCATGGATTTCTTCAGATCCCCATGGATTTCAGCTGTCACTCGCCCCGGTGACAATCAGAAGTCCTGGTTAAAAATCTTGATTTCAAGGTAAAATATGAAAGGGTCTCCTCTTAAATTCCCTCTCTGGACTTTCCAGGCAGTGTCCTTTTAGTTCTCCCTATTCATCCCTTGCCTTAGCCTGAAAGCAGTAGGGCCTGTTCCCTTGAAAGAAGAAAAAATATATTACCAGAGGCCCTGGCTAGGGGCAAGCTTCCTACCTTGGCAGGAAAATCTTCAATGATTGTCGTGAGATCATGGCACCTCTGAGCAAAAGGCTTGTTCAGACAGTCAGCCTTTAAATTAGCCTGTTTCAAACAGAAAAGAGAATCAATCAATCAGAATAGAGGTGGAAGGGACTTTGGAGGTCTTCTAGTCCAACCCCTTGCTCAAGCAGGAGATCCTATCAATTCACTTTTCTGAGATAAAGCAATTAAACTATTTAAATCTTTAGCAAATGTTTCTTTCATAACACAATTACCATATTGATTGATTTCAACATTTAAACAACTTGGAACTACAGCAAATATGAATTGGATGAGAACTGTAGCGGCAATTCTAATTCTTAATTGAAACAGAATTTTACACAGAATTATGTTTTAATTCCACTTTTCTACAAGAAACCACTTAAGCTGCTGGTAAATATACCCTAAATATGCTGTTAAAATACAATTTAAGTCTTAATTAAGGCTTCCAATTGAGCCTTTTTTTTTTTACAATAACTCCATTGCTAATTCCTTATAGCAGAATCAGGGCTGGTTTAAGGAGTCTGTACGGTCTACAGCTGTACTGGGCTTGGCAAAGGGGCAGGGGGCACCATAAACCTCAAAATTTCCTGCTGATAATCCTCTGCCGGAGACCCATGTCCACTCTCCTTGTGAGCCAGCAAATGCATAGACTTTCTGCCTCCCCTTTTTATACAGTAGAAAAGAAACATCAGAGAAAAGTGTGCTGCTTACTTTGTCTGAAAATAAAGGAAGAGGTGCGACATAATATTATGCCAGAGACCCAAGACAAGTTTTGCTAGCAGCAATGCTTATTAGCTAGTTTATCTAAATGCCAAATAAAAAGCTGCCTATAATTCAGGGGGGAAATCTGACCAAGATGATCAATAAAGCATAGACATGACAACTATTCTGCATTCAATGTCCGGTGTCACTGCAATGTAAGAGAAGCAGCAGTGGGCGATTCCCTGCTGGGAAGAACTGAAGCCACAGCCTGTAGGCATGACATGACAGGAGAAATAATGGCTTTCAAATCTGCATCCAGGATGGTACAGGCTGCCCCAGCTCTTCAAACCTTCCTGGTGACTGACACAGATCTTCAGAGACAACAAGGCCCTGGGTAAAGAGGGGGAACTGAGAGGGCAAGGACAGTTTTTGTCAATCTTTTCAGTTGTGAATAATAATTTATGAAGGACCAGATCTTGAAAGTGAAGAACTAGTTGCACAGAAGCATTACTTCCCAGTGCAGCCAAGAATGGTTGCATCCCCACCATGGATGGTGTTACTTACATGAAGGGATCCTGGAAACAGATAGGCTGCACTTCACAAAGGCCAGAAAGGTGTTCTGGATCAGCAAGTGCTTCCCCAATTTCATTAGATAGATAGTAAACCAGAGCAAAAAAATGATGGTCAGACCCCAGACCCAAATCTGGTGCCAAGGCTAATTTATCTGCCAAACATATTGTGTTCTGAGATTAACAACACAGGAGACAAAGGGAGAAATCTGAGGTGTGAGGAGACTTAAGAGACTGGCACTGAAATCCACAGGGGCTATTACTCACAATTTCAAAGGTTTCTTCAGCAATATAGACAATATGCAGAACAGAGAGAACTGGAAATCCCAACAGGGGAAACAAATATGTTGCAGGCTTTAACTGAATCTTGTTGATATGACACTTGACACAGTCATCAAAGGTTACAATTTGTTTTTAAAAGGACAAGATTCAACAGAAAGAGGGAAGGGGGCAGGGTTGCAATGCACTTGTCCTCACAGAATCTAACAACCTGGACTATGGAGAGTGTTTGAGTAACACTTCAAAAGAGCAACAAAAGTGATACTATCCCAGGTGTATATTATGCACCATTTGGGCTGGCAGAATATAAACACCAGGCCTTTCTAAATTGGATGATCAGCCTTTCAAAGAGACACGTGTGGGGGATTCCAGTATGAGGGGTTCTTGCAGCTCTCTGAGCTTGGCTGCTTTCTTGCAGACGTTTCATTACTCAAATTAGGTAACATCATCAGTGGTAAAAGGGAGTAAAGTTTGCTCTCTGGGACTAGCACTGATGGTGATACCTAGCTTGGGTAATGAAAGGACTGCAAGAAAGCAGCCAAGCTCAAGAGAGCTCCAAGGACCCCTAATTTCAACCCTGACCTACACGTATTCTCCAAATGTTATTAGATTGCAATATTCCTACCATCTGCTGGGAATCCAACTCTGCCAAATGTTATATGGTCTCCTGCTTGAGCAGGGGGTTGGACTAGAAAGCTGAAAGGTCCTTTCAGTTCTGATTCCAAGAGTCAGAGGTTTGACAAATTTTTCTACTCTCCTGCTAACAACTTCATTTATAAGATCCTAGAACTAAATGTCAACAAAAGGCAGCCTGAATAACCAAACAAAATACAAGACAGTTACCAGAGGTTGTAGAGATTGTATTAACCAAGGTTTGAGAGAAAGTATTTTTGGTGGTTCATCAGAAACAAAAGGAAAGAGGCTGTAAATCTCGGGAGAAGAAATGGATGAGCTGGTAACTTTTATTTTGAATAGCATGTATGTTTCATTAGTATTTTATGCGTATGAATTCTATTGTGTACATTTTTAAGGCGGAGAAGGCAAGGCACCTCTACTTCCTTTTTACTGTCTGAATTCTTAAAGTATATTTTTCTGGGTCCCAGGCTGAGCGTCTATTGGGGTGAAGGAGAGTCAGTCTGTGCTGGGGAAAGAGCAAAAACCGAGCCGTGGGGAGAGCAGCGGAGGGAACTGGCTCCCTTCGGCCCGAGAAAGAGAAGGCGGAAGGAGCCCTTCTCGGGGAGGAGACGCCAGAGAGGCTTCCTTTCTTGGCCAGGAGGGCAGGCCCGAAGCCAGCGGTTGGCGGAGACGCAGCTCGGGGCGGCAAAAGCGGCCTGCAACAGCCTCCTTCCCCGGGAGCTCTCCCGGCTCCCAGCCTGCATTCAATAAGCCCCCGACTCTCCCGCCCGCCCAGGTGGGCTCTGCTCAGGGCCTGCCCGAGGGAGGGAGGGAGGGAGGGAGGGGACCGCCCCCAGCCCCATTCCCCCCAAAAGCCAGCCGGGCGGGGCCTCCTGTGGCTCTTGGAGCGCGGCTTACCAGCAGGTAGCTCGGCAGAGGGAAAGGCGGCGCGGCCGGCTCGAGGTTCTTGGCGCGGCTCGGCGCGACCCTCATGGCGGAGGAGCAGCGGCCGGCCCTCTGCGGCGCGCGGGGAAAACGTCACTGGCCGCGCTCCCGGTGACGTCTCCCCGAGCGCGCCGCTTCCGGTGGCTGCAAGGCCGTCCGCCTAGAGAGGCCGCTCTGTCGGTCCTCCTGCGGGGAAGAGGCTGGCCGAGGGGCCGAAGGAAGCCTGGAGGGGAGGGGGATCCGGAGGCTCGGAGGGTTGCCGGCTGGGGTCTCCGCCTGCCAGGTCCTTTTCCCATAAAGGAGATGTTCGCATGTCAGCCTGGCAGGCAGCCACATTTCCTTCTGAAGTTCGGGAAATGTTAACGTCTAATTAACCAAAGACATTTTTAAAAATCCGGAAAGTCTCTCTTCAGCAACAGTTGGGAGCGTATTCTGGAAGTCCCTGAATACACATACCACAAAATTAAGAAAGATGCTATAAACAGGAATGGGGTTTTTCTGTTGCTCGGTTCTCTCGTGTGACCAGTGTCTTATTCTTTAATGACTTGCTTTTTGACCTATTGTGTTTACCAAATGTCTGTAGCATTTGTTTCTGTACCCTGCAAAATGACTTGATCCCCATTAATAATTGCCTGAATTACTTGATTTTTAATTTTGGGTTGGTTAAAAAAAACACCTTTGCATAGGTAAAAGTCTTTTTCTCTCCCAAATTCAGAGAATAGATCCTAACTGGCTGCCTAAACTTCAGTGCCACAACACCTTTGAGAGAGGCCAGGGATGGAGTGACTTAAATGGGTCATTTTGTAGCAAACAAATAGAAGACAGGCAATTTTGGACAAGCTGCTTATTAAAAACTTGTGTCAGACCATCACCATACAAATTTTTCTCTTCTCCCTCTTGCACTCTGGAGAATCATTTCCCCAAAATCCTACAGGTCTGTGGTACCGGTAGTGGTGGAATTGCAACACTTCTCTTAAAAGAAGGGAAACAAAGATGGCCAGCTGAAGAAAGTGACCTTCATTCTTTAAAGGGTTCTACTTGAGTTACCAATTAACAGGCTAGCATTTTTCCCACTTCTGCAATTGAGCCTTTACACTACATGGCTAAGAGACAATAGCAAGAGTGGATCCATTATAACTGAGGTATCTGTGATAGCTCCATGGCAATACCATTCAAAATCTGAGAGAACAGGAGAATGACAGAAAAGCCGTGTGCACACAGACACTGAACAGGATCTGAGAACTTTGTAAATGCCATGTTATGAGGGAGATGCTACCAGTGAGGGAAATCCCTTACTCTTCTGTCTTGTTCCTATATTCCTCCTTTGCTACTGAAATATTGGCACAAAGTGACTGTTCTGGTGCTGAAAGGGGAGAAATGCAGCTGGATGCTGAACCTAAATAGAAAACTGTCTTTTGCTCCTGAAGGGAAGGAAGGACATACTTCTAAAAGTAGTTTCAAAAATGGCCAGCTCAAGCAGCAGCCTGTGTCAAATGTTGGGTTTCCAACATTGTTGTTTCCAGCTGCCTGGCAGCTGAGTACAGAAGGAGAAGAGAGAGCCCCGCCCATCATCCCAGTTCACCATGAGTGGAAACTGTGGGTCCCTGGCAGGGCTCAGGCAATTGAAAGAAGGCTGGAAGGGGGAAATCTAGAAAGTGCAGCAGGACCCCAGTAGAATGATGCACCCTGCTTGCCCTTCTCGAGATCCTGGCACGATGCCAACACTACCTGAATGCCACTGATCCAACAGTCTGGAGAGAACATCCCCAAAAAGTGCCATATGTGCATTGTGAACATGAGCTGGCTGAGCTCCCCAATGATTGCGATCAATCAAGAGTTAAATGAAGAACAGCTGGAATGAGTTGGAGAAATAGCTTTCAATTCTCTGGCATCTGTAATCTCTACATTTTATTCTCTAATGGAAATTAACAACCAAGAATTCTGAAATGAGCTGAACAATGTGGCCCTCTGTAGGCAAAGACTTTACGTGCACAATGGAAGCCATTGCTTGGCTGTATGAGACAGAAGCATATTCTGGTTGCTTTTTTAAAAAAGTCTCACAAGTCTAATGTCTATTTCTGCCAGAACAACGGGCACAGTGGGCACCATCAAGGAGACTGTTAATTAGGGCATCTTTCGGAAACTTGACAGAGACAATGGGCTGCAGTTCAGTCCAAAGCCTGATGTTTTGTTCTTCACAGCGACCATCCTGGTGCTTTGGGAGGCTTATAAGCAGGAGCTAAGACCTCTGACTCCCCTGTAATTCTTGTCTGCCATGATTATGGGATTTGGAGACCTGCTGACCAGGGAACATCTGGTTCTTGGGTTTGAAATGCTTGCTCTTATCCATAGCAAAATGTTTCAAACCAAAAAAGAAAAGTCCAGTTGCCATGACTGAACTTAAAGACAATTGAACCTGGATGCCTAAGAATCTTGGAACTAATTTTGAGCCTGTAGCACCAATAGTGTTGTACGAAAAGCTGTGTGAAAATGACTTCCAGAGAAGTGGAATGATGTCTTTTGCTTTCTTCAACTTTAAATCTCCCACTTGGCTTTGTTGACACTGGTCACAGGAGAGAACTGAGCAATAGAAAACCCCATTCCAGTTTATAGCATCTTTCTTAATTTTGTTGTAAGTGTATTCAGGGACTTCCTTCCTTTCCAATTGTTTCAAGTACAGAAAGGAAAAGAAAGCCTAGTTTTAAAAGAGACCACTGTTAAATACCTCTAAATCCTTTCACTTTTTCCCAGTCTAACATATCAGAATTGCAATCTAAATCTCCAGAAAATTGCAAGACCTGGAAACACGGAGAACTGGAGATGTGTCAAAGGATGAGGAAGAACAAAACTGGTGAATTTCTTCTATCTGCTTTGAAAAAACAGGATCTTAGTAATTCTTGACCTTTGAGCCAAACTTCAATCCCAGGAAAGATGTTCCAGCAGATAATGAAACAGGACATTTGTAAGGATACTGAAAACAATGTCATAACTTCAAATAGTCAGTCTCACTTGGCCAAAATCAAATCACCAGAGACAGTTTTTGCTCCTTTGATTCTAGTTGATAAGGATGTATTCTCCCTTAATTTCAACAAAGGTTTTGACAAAGTTCCTAATGAGATTTTCCTTAACAAAACAAGAGTATTTTGGATCACACTACAGTAAGCTGGGTTCACAACGCTTACAGAATCAACACAAATAATTTTACATCAAGTTGGAGTACAGTCAACTATTCTATGGGTTCTATGGGAATTAACCTTGCAGCCAGTATCGTTCAACATTTTTATTAATAATCAGATGGATGGTCTATTTATACGTTGCAGATGATAAAAACCTGAGAAGTTTGGCCAACATATATGACAGAATGAGATTGCAGCCCAAACTAGGGTTGAGAAAAGCAAGAAAGACTTGGATGTGGTCTTTGACTACAAGCTGGGTTGTGTCAAGTGAGGTCATTATTCCTCTCTACTTGTACAGCCAAAACGGAGGGGCTCTGGATCATTCCTCTGTCTACAGGGTCCCAGCTTTCCTCCTCCAGCTTGTGCTGACCAGTTGGGGTGGGACTGATTTGCCTGTTCACTTCCACAGCGTAGCAGCTTCATTTCCACTGGCCCTCCCGGCTCCTTGTTCCTGCTCCCCTTGGGAGGCTCGACAGAAAGCTTATGGCCAAGTGCTTCTTTCTCCTTCCTGCAGTAAGAAAAGGGTGAGGAACATGCAGAGAAGGGAGAACTGGGTGTTGCGCTCCTATCATATGGATCTGAAGTAAACCATATCCCCAAGGGACAAACGCAGCACCACATCACCAGGTCTGCCTCTTTGGGGCACGCAGGTGCATAGGAAAGCCGAGGAACTAGCAGTGTGATGCTACTTGCATTGCTCTGATTGCCCTTCCTCTCTTCTCCTCCCCCCACAGATCCTGCTGCACATTCCTCCCTGCTTATTTCTGCCTCCATTTCCCCTGACCTTTTCCTTAATCAGAACCATCACTGTTGCTCTTATGCTCTGTGAAATGCTGATAATTATACTAGTACCCAAAACAAGTAGTGAAAAAGACCAATATGGATGCAAAGCAAACATTAAACAGGAAGTGGTGTTGGCAGTGATTTCAAGTTTTGTTCCCCCTCCCCCCTTATGTGTAAAGAGAGGGCAATCAACTGGGTTCTGTTGAGGTGGGGGACTAGCAGCTGGGCAACATATGTACTGGAAGCCAGACAAGCAAGCAATTAAAGCCAGCTACTTCCTTGTTCCAAAGGTGCTTTTTCAAGAAGCATGTTGGAAGAAAAAAGAAGCCTTTCACTTTAAAGATTATTGGAAGGCAGAGTTTTCCCTTCTTGAATTCAAAACTCCCGAAATGATTGGAGGTCAGCTGCTTGAGAGCAGAATTAGTTTATTGTTTATAGAAAGCAGGCAAGAAACAAATACATGCACAGTGTTCCAAGGCTAGCCTGTTTGAACTGTAAGAAAAATCCTTTTTTATTTCCTAAAAAATCTTTAGATTTTCTATGTGACTCTTTAAAGTCTTTTGAAATTCTTTTGATTTAGCATGTGAATCCTTTGATTTGTGTGTGTGATTGTTTTATGGTGTTTAAATCCTGCTTTTTGTAATTGAGTTCTTCCGTCCTGGATCTGGCAAATAAGTAATTGTTTTATAGTCCAATCTCTGTTTTTCCTAGCCCTTTGTAGTTGTTCATTCCTTATAATCAATCACATGCCCACAGCATGTGTTCATGCAATTGGTTAATGAAGTACTGCATGAGCACCTGTATAAGGGGGTCCTGGTCTACTTGGACAACATTCTTATCTACTCTTGAGAACATGGATGACCATGTGAAGTTGGTGTGAACGGTCCTGAAAAAACTCAGGGCTGCTGAACTATATGCCAAACTTTCTAAGTGCGAGTTCCACCAAAGCAGAATTGACTATCTTGGATTTTGCATATCGCATAAGGGGATAGAGATGGACCCTGGAAAGGTTCGGGCCGTATTGGAATGGGCTGCCCCACGCACCCGCAAACAACTACAGAGTTTCCTGGGATTTGCGAACTTCTATAGACAGTTTATCCCCTCGTTTGCAAAAATTGTGCTGCCAATAACAAATCTTCTGAAAACTAAAGGTGAGGTAAAACCAAGGCCCTCACGACCTCTTGAATGGACTATGGACTGTCAAGCAGCATTCAAAAAGTTGAAACGATTGTTTGCTGCTGAACCAGTTCTCAAACATCCGGACATGATAGAACCTTTTGTAATACAGGCTGACGCGAGCGACGTGGCCGTGGAAGCAGTACTTCTGCAGAAGAACGAAAAAGGGGAATTAAAACCCTGTGCTTACACGTCCCGTAAATTGTCAGAAACTGAGAGGAGATGGGCCATATGGGAAAAGGAAGCTTTTGCAGTGCGATGGGCATTGTTAACGTGGAGACAATTTCTAG
This sequence comes from Arizona elegans, assembly GCA_022577455.1. Classification (NCBI taxonomy): domain Eukaryota; kingdom Metazoa; phylum Chordata; class Lepidosauria; order Squamata; family Colubridae; genus Arizona; species Arizona elegans. The sequence goes on from JAKOOJ010000026.1 coordinate 3,443,277, forward strand.
AAGGAGCAAAGCACCCTTTTGAAGTTTGGACTGAACATAAAAACCTGGAGGTGTTGAAAACACCGCGTAAGCTGTCGCCAAAGCAAGCTCGTTGGGCCCAGCACTTCAACCGTTTTAATTTCACTCTACAATACCTTCCCGGTGGAAAGAACTTCATGGCGGATGCACTTTCCAGATTGCCTCAATACAACAGCACTAAGGAGAAAGTGGTTCATCCTATCATCCCTTCAACACAATTAGCAGCGCCAATGACTACCAGAGCACAGGCGAAGGCTGATCCAGCCCTCTCGGGCAAGTTACTTCAGAAACTGCAAGAAGCCTTGAGAACTGACGAATGGTTTAAAACCCACTTAAATGAATGTACACTCTGTGATGGTCTAGCTTGGATTGGGGCGAAATTGTATGTTTCTGAAAATTTAAGAGTAACAGTGTTACAGTACGCTCATGACGCCAAGGCAGCAGGGCACTTTGGATTTGTTAAAACTCTACATTTCATTAAAAGACAATTTTGGTGGCCTGCACTCAAAAAGGACATAGAGGCAGACTTCTGCTTGGCTCCGCTAGCCTCAACGCTCCTTTACAAGCGCCTGTTCCCTGGTTCCGTTAAAGCCCCAGAACAGCCGAAAAACAGCTGTCTGGAGGCTTGGAACTCTCTCCCCGGGCAAAGGGGAGAGAGAGGAGCAGATAGGTGGAGGTTGAGCCCCCCCAAACATCCTAGGAAGGATCCTGGGGCGCGAAGGGCGCGCGCTCCCTAAAAGCCTGTCAAGCCCCTCCAGACCAGGGACAAATCCACTAATTAGCGGATTTAGAAGCTGCGACCAAGTCTGCTGATGGAAATGAGGGGATTTTAAGATTCTGAACCAGCAGCAGGCAGAACAAGCAAGGAGAAATCAGACTGCAAGTATCTTTACCTAACTCCGATGTTTGTAGCCTCCTTCGGAACTAACAATTAGTACTTTGCAACAAAATGGCAATTGAAGCCTGAAGGGGCAGGAGAAAGTGAAAGCCTGAGAAAGTTTTGTTTTGCTGGCAGCCCTTTGTCTGAAAAGAATTTTGTACTGATAGAAGGAGGATTTAAAAACGCTAACTAAGATTGGGACTTTTCTTGAGGAACTTTTCTTTCTGGCTTCTGATTAAAATATAAAGAATTTTAAATTGGAAATGGCCTCAAAATCTGTAAAGACTGTTCCTAGTAAAGGAACAGGAAGTGCTGGTAGCTCCCCAACTCATATTCCTAGACTGCAAGCCTCTGCCCCTCCAGCAGATCCACAGACTTTAACATTGGAGATGTTACAACAAGCCCTCCAAATTACACAAGAGAAACTTGCTATTTTGATTAATGAAAAAATTAATGAAACCAATGAAAAAATACAGGCTGTGTCAGATGATATTGCAACTCGGAATCAGCAAATTAGGGATGATATTATAAAGACATTTAAATGTTTGGCAGGCAATATTGAAATGGTGGATGATAAAGTTGAAGAAGTTAAACAATCTATGGTAATCTTGGATAATAAATTAGATGAAGCTCAGAACAGAATTCAAAGGGCTGAAGATGATGTAGCTATGATACAATACAGAGATATGGAATTTGCTTTAAGATTTAGAGGGGTGAAGGAGAACAAACAAGAGAACTTGAGAGAAATGATGTCTGAGGCATTGGCACCATTGGTGGGGGAGTCAAAAAATGATCTGGGCTGGCAGATTGACAAGCTGTATCGCGTTAATTCTTGGGTTGCCAGACAGAAACATTTACCAAGAGACATTGTGATATACTTCAATACAAGGAGAGTACGCAATGAAATTCTACAGGCCACTTTTAACAATAAACTTTGGGTTGAAGGCCAGGAAGTGATGACAATGAAAGAAATCCCCCCCCTTAGATTTTGAGAGCCAGAAGGGAGTATGCATTTCTGGTGGATGAACTGAAAAAACGCCAGATACAGTATAGATGGGAGGTGCCAGCTGGATTGGTGGTGACCTATTCAGGAGAGAGGTATCGGTTTAACACAATATGGAAGGCAAGAGATTTTTATATTAACGTACTAAAGGCTGGCACACCCAAATCACCAGAGGGCAAAAGAAAGAAGGATGTGATGGAAGGTGAAAAAGAAGAGCTCCTGACAGTAGTTCAGGGGGGAGTTTTGACAGGCAAAGGAGAAGAAACATTACAAATTCAGATGGCTGTTCAAGAGTTGGAATTAATTGATTTATTGCAACCCAAGGATCAAAGACAGACCAGATCGGTGACAGCTAAGCTCAAAGAAGTACCAAGACAGCAACAATTCCAGATGGCAACTCAAGAAACAATTCAAGAATCTACCAAGACAGAAGCAGTGGGAGGAGCAAGACCTAAAGGTCAAATGAGACAAGACCACCAGAATCTGCTCCAATTGCTTCAAGGGCCCAAAGATGGGAACTAGATTTTTGACTTGGAATGTTAATGGTTTGAATTCTCCACAGAAAAGAAGAAAAATATTTCATTATCTTAAACAATTTAAAAATGATGTGATTTGTTTACAAGAGACTCATATAAGAGTACAAGACCAAAAATACCTGATAAATGCAAGACTTGGTACACACTATGCAGCAGCAGCACCAGAAAAGAAAAATGGTATAGTCATATATTTGAAAAAAGACTTAATTGCTAAATTAATTGAAGCAGATGACCAAGGAAGTTTCTTAGCGATAGAACTTTTAGTTAAAGGAGAAAAAATACTTGTAATTGGAGTCTATGCCCTGAATCAACAACAAGAAATTTTTTACAATTTGCTACACTCGAAGTTGACACAATGGGCATATAAAACTTGCATCCTGTTGGGGGATTGGAATGGTGTCTTGGATATTAAAAAAGATAAGAAGGGACCTAAACAAAATGTTTTAACAAGAGCAAAATTGCCCAAAGCATTTTGGGAGATGATGGATGATTGGGAGCTGAGGGATATTTGGCGTGAAAGAAATCCGGAAGAAAAAGATTTTACTTTTTTCTCAGACAGACATCAATCCTTTTCAAGGATTGATTTTATTCTAATTACTAATGATCTTTTATCTAGGGTGAAGAACACGAAGATTTGTTCAAGAATATTGACTGACCACAGTCCAGTTTGATTGGAATTGGAGTGTGGAAAAGGGTCTAGAGGTTAAATGATAATTTGTTTAGGTATGAAGAAAATGTAAAAGAATGTAAAAAAATTATGAAAGAATTTTTTGTTATGAATATGCAAAAGGGTACATCTATGGAAATGGATTGGGACGCAAATAAAGCATATATGCAAGGAATTTTGATATATTTGAATAATAAACATAGAAAGAAACAGGGGGCAAAAAGGAAAGAATTAGAAGATGAGATTAGTAAACAGGAACAGGCTTTAATAGTCAATCCAACAGATAAGAAAATTAAAGAGGCAATCAATTTATTGAAAGGTCAATTTAACATGTTAATAGCAGATCAGGTGGCAACTAAGTTACGATATGCAAAACATAATACTTTTTATAATGCCAATAAACCAGGCAGGTGGTTAGCATATCTTTTAAGGAAAAAGCAAAAATCAAGGACAATAGAGAAAATAAGATATAAGGTTAAGGAGGTTTATGAGCAACAATTGATTAAAAAATCTTTCCTAGAGTTTTATTCGAGGCTGTATACTGGTGATAAAATTAAAGATATAGATAGATATTTGCAGAAGGAAAATATTTATACAATCTCAAATGAACAGAGGGATAGTTTAAATCAAATGATAACTTCCAAGGAAATTGTGTTAGCAATTAAGCAATTGAAAGTGGGTAAAGCTCCTGGGACGGATGGTCTGATAGCTATTTATTATAAAACTTTACAGGAGGAAATGGTGGAACCGTTGAAAGAATTATTTAATAATATACAACAGAGAGGAGAGGTGCCTCCAACTTGGAAGACAGCATTTATTTCGTTGCTCCCAAAAGAAGGGCAAGACAAAACAGACCCTAAAAATTATAGGCCGATTTCATTATTGAACACAGACTATAAGATTTTTGCTAAAATTTTAGCAAATAGACTAATGACAGTTATGCAGCAAATGATTAACCATGATCAAACTGGATTTATAAATGGTAGACAAATGAAGAGTAATGTAAGGCAAATTGTTAATTTATTAGAGTATCTGGGAAGGAACAACCAGATCCCTGCAGTGCTAGTGTTTTTGGATGCTGAAAAAGCCTTTGACAGATTGAATTGGCAATTTTTATTAAAATTAATAGAAAGGATGCAATTTGGAGAACAATTTGTACAATCTATTAAGGCAATATATCAAAAACAAACAGCGCAAATAATAGTTAATAGTGGCTTAACAAATCCCTTTAATATAGAAAAAGGAACAAGGCAAGGTTGTCCCTTATCTCCGTTATTGTGTGTGTTGACGCTAGAAGTTTTACTAAGTAAAATACGTGAGATGGACACAATAAAGGGAATTAAAATTAGACAGCATGAGTATAAGTTACGAGCATTTGCGGATGACCTGGTTGTTACCTTAACCCAACCGGTGCAATCTATTACAGCCTTGATGGACATAACCTGCTTATATGGACAAGTATCTGGTTTTAAAATAAATGCAGCCAAAACGAAAATAATAGCTAAAAATATGGTCAGAAGCCAGAAAGAAGAGATAGAAAGGTTAACAGGATTTGAAGTAGTTAAGAAGGTTAAATACTTAGGGGTTTATATTATGACTGCAAATATGAAATTATATCAATTATGAACCACTATGGCACAAAATACAAAAGGAGATGGAAAACTGGAAAAAACTACAATTGTCTTTGCTGGGAAGGATAGCCGCTGTAAAAATGAATATTTTACCAAAATTTTTATTTCTTTTTCAAATGATACCTATACTTAAAAAAGATGAAAATTTGAAGGAATGGCAGAAGGGCATAAACAAATTTGTGTGGGCAGGGAAGAAACCTCAAGTTAAACAAAAGATAATGCAAGATATCCGAGAAAGAGGTGGTCTTAAAATGCCCAGTTTAAGATTGTACTATGAAGCCGCTGCCCTCTCAGCAATTACAGACTGGATAAATTTAACGGAGGAAAAGATATTGAATATTGAAGGATATGGTTTGGTCTACGGCTGGCATGCTTATTTAGTCTATGACAAGAAAGTAGATAAGGCTTTTAAAAGTCATATATTAAGAAATTCTCTATTGCGGGTCTGGAAAAAGTATAAATATAAATTAAGTGATAAATTACCAATATGGACAGTACCCAGACACGCGATAGAGAATATAAACTTAGAACAAAAGCAAGATAAGATTACATATAAGGAACTTCTTTATAAGGAAGGAGTCAGATTACAATTAAAACCAATGGAGCGATTAAGAGAAGAAGGAATTATTAGGACATGGTTTCAGTATGGACAGCTGCAGGCCAGATGGAGAGAAGACCAAAAAATTGGTATTTTGCAGCAGGATGAGAATTTGATAAAGCAAATGAGAGATAAAGGTCAAATGCATATAAAAAGGTTGTATAATGCACTAGTGGAAATAGATTCAGAAACAGAGTTAGTTAAGGACTGTATGATAAAATGGGCACAAAATGTAGGTGAACCAATTATGATGGAAACATGGGAAAAGATATGGGTCAGAAATGTAAGATTTACACAAGCACAAAATTTAAGGGAGAATTTTTATAAAATGTTTTATAGATGGCATTTAGACCCCAAAAAATTAGCCTGTATGTATCCAAATTTACAACCTAAGTGTTGGTGGTGTGAGTGTAAAGATGCTACATATTTTCATATATGGTGGACATGTAAAAAAATTAAGGCTTTTTGGATAAAAATATGGTGGATTATTCAAAACATTTTAAAGAAAAAAATTAAATTTACACCACAGTTCTTTTTGTTGGGAATAGTTATGGATTGTACTGTAATAGAGACTAAGTTGGTGTTGACAGCTGCCAGATTAGTGGTGGCACAGTACTGGAAGAAGGAAGATCCACCCACCATTGAGGAATGGACATTAAAAGTTGTGCATTTGGCAGAAATGGCGAAAATTTCATATCTTAAAGACCATTCAAATGAAAGATATATATCGGAATGGAGAAGATGGATCGATTACATACAGAAGAAGTATCCAAATAAGAATATTCATATAACATATGAATGAAGTAACTTTGAGTAATTTATGTTTGTTTTTTGAATTATAAGGAGTTAAGGATCTAGGGAGAATATGAAATGTAACAATTTGTTAGCATATTCTAGCTTTTGATTTGTGAATGCTATACCCTGTGCTTGTTCTGGGAAGTTCCAGGGAGGGGGGTGGGGGGGAAGGAGGGAAAGGGGGGGGTGGGAAAGGGGAGGGAGGGGTTGAGGGGGGAAGGGTGGGGGGGTGAAAATGTTTGTACTTTCTATAAAACTTTTTAATTAAAAAAAAAAGGACATAGAGGCATATGTAGCTAGTTGTCCAGTGTGTGCCTCGGCTAAGAGACCTCCAGGGAAGCCGCCCAGTTTACTTCAGAGTGTGACAAGGCCAAATGCCCCTTGGAAAGAAATATCCATGGATTTTTCTTGTTGACCTACCAGAAAGTGAAGGGTGCACCGACATTTGGGCAGTAACAGATTTGTTTTCCAAACAAGTGCATTTCATCCCCTGTTCTAAAATCCCTTCAGCTAAAACCCTTGCAAAATTGTTTATTCGTCATGTTTACTGATTACATGGGGCTCCAAAACGTATAATTTCAGACGGGTGTACAATTTACTTCCAACTTTTGGAAGGAGTTTTTAAAGTTGACAGACTCCACCCAGGGGTTAAGATCCACCTACCACCCCCAGACTAATGGGGCTTGTGAGAGAACCAATGCCGTGTTAGAATAGTACTTGAGATGTTACGTAAATTATCAGCAAGATAATTGGGTGGGCCTATTGCCATTTGCAGAGGTGGCGTACAATAACTCCATACACAGCAGCACCGGGTTCACTCCATTTCAGGTAGCATCTGGTCAGGAGTTTGTGCTGATCCCCAAGCTACCACAGGATAACCCACAGAACCCCTCTTTGATTGAGCGGATCGAACAGCTACGGGGTACTTGGGCAGTCACTCGAAAAGCTTTAGATGACGCACATCGAGCACATAAAATCCAGGCTGACAAAAAAAGGTCCCTGGCACAAGTGTACAAAGTGGGTGATAGGGTTTATCTTTCCACCAAATATTTACAGACTTCCCAGAAATCAAAAAAGCTTGGACTCAAGTATGTAGGTCCTTTCCTAATCACTAGACACATAAACCCAGTAACAGTTGAATTGGAATTGCCAAAAATTCTGAGACGAATCCACCCTGTATTTCATGTTAGCTTGTTGAAACCAGAACACTCGTCCCCTTTGCGTCCGGACCAAGGTTCTCCCCAGGTCCCCATACTGATAGAAGAGGAACAACATTTTGAAGTTAAGGAAATTCTAGACGCTAGGAAACACCATGGTAAAGTGCAATATCTGGTGGCCTGGAAACATTTTCCTTTATCTCAAGCTGAATGGGTGAATAAACGTGATGTCTGGGTGCCCAGGAAAGTACAGTTGCTTCATACCAAATACCCTGATAAACCATAATTTCTGTGTTGCATTTTCTTTCTTGTCCCTGTTTAGGACTAACATCTCTTCTGCAGAGGGGCCGAATGTCAGCCTCTGCTTTTACTGCTTCGGCTACCATAGGAACCGGGAGAGGGGAGAGTTAGGGGACCTGGGGGGGGGGGAAGCATGCTGGAGGAAGAATGAAACTTTGGAAGAAACGAAACTGAATCCTTGAAGTTGCTTTCGGGTCAACCGTCATGGCATTCCTGATTGATGACGCTGCCAGACGTGCTTCCACCTGACCCTGGGAGACCTTTGGATTAGATGATTTACGATGGACAGTGGGAAGGGATGCTTTCTATATGCACTTTTCGCACCTATTGCTTTTAATTTCAGCTTAGCCGTGGTTGCGTTCACTTCATTTCTAGTAAAAGTACCTTTCTCTATAAAACATGGAGTTTGGGTCATTCTTTCCTGGACTTTGAAGGAAGCACAGCTGACACAGTTTGCTATTACTGTGTTTTAGTGAATATCTCCTTTTCTCATGTGTTTAAAATTTTATTTATTTATTTATTTATTTATTTATTTATTTATTTATTTATTAAATTTATATCCCACCCTTCTCCCCGAAGGGACTCAGGGCAGTGAACAGCCAAGAATTAAAATAACATACAATATAAAAGTTAAGATAATTAAAAATAAATTAAACAGCCTCCCAATTTAAAACCCCTAGCTATACAATTAAAACTAACTCATAAAATCTATTTAGGCCAGGCCGGCTTGCTGAAATAAAAACGTCTTCAGGGCCTTACGGAAAGTGCGGAGATCCAGAATCAGCCGTATTCCGGGAGGTAGCTCGTTCCAGAGGGCGGGAGCTCCCACAGAGAAGGCTCTCCCCGTGGGGGCCACCAGCCGACATTGCTTGACCGACAGCACCCTGAAGAGGCCCTCTCTGTGAGAGCGTATTGGCCGGTGGGAGGTTATCAGTAGCAGAAGGCGGTCTCGTAAATACCCTGGCCCTAAGCCATGGAGCGCTTTAAAGGTGGTAACCAACACCTTGAAGCGCACCCAGAAGACCACTGGGAGCCAGTGCAGCTCGCACAGGAGACGTGTTATATGGGAGCGCCATGTCGCTCCCATAATCAACTGAGTGGCCGCATTCTGGACCAGTTGGAGCCTCCGGGTGCTCCTCAAGGGGAGCCCCATGTAGAGAGTGTTGGCGTAGTCCAGGTGAGAAGCGACGAGAGCATGAGTGACTGTGCATAAGGAATCCCGACTCAGAAAGGGGCGCAACTGGCGTATCATGCGAACCTGATAAAAAGCCCCCATGGCCACGGCCGTCATGTGCTCTTCTAAAGACAGCCGTTTGTCCAGGAGGACGCCCAAGTTGTGAGCCCCCTCTGTGGGGGTCAATGACTTGCCCCCAATAGCCAGCGATGGCACCAGCTGGCTATATTGGGATGCCAGCATCCACAGCCATTCAGTCTTGGAAGGGTTGAGTCGAAGCCTGTTCCTCCCCATCCAGACCCGCACGGCCTCCAGACACTGGGACATCACTTCAAGGGCATTGTTGGGGTGGTTTGGGATGGAGATGTACAGCTGAGTGTCATCAGCGAACAGATGGCATCGCACCCCAAATCCATGGATGATCTCACCCAGTGGCTTCACATAAATGTTGAACAGGAGTGGCGAGAGGACTGACCCTTGTGGCACCCCACAAACAAGGTGCCTCGAGGTCGACCTCTGCCCCCCTGCCAACACAGACTGCGACTGGTCGGAGAGATAGGAGAACCACTGCAACACGGTGCCTCCCACCTCCAATCCCTCCAGCCGGTGCAGCATGATACCATGGTCGATAGTATCAAAAGCCGCTGAGAGATCTAATAGGACCAGAACAGAGGAGCAACCTCTGTCCCGAGCCCTCCAGTGATCATCAACCAACGTGACCAATGCCGTTTCCATGCTGTACCCAGGCCTGAAGCTGGACTGGCACGGGTCTAGATAGACGGTTTCATCCAGGTACTGTGGGAGCTGTTGCGCAACCACACTCTCAACAACCTTTGCAATAAAGCGAAGGTTGGAGACAGGACGATAGTTAGCCATAACAGCCACGTCCAGAGAAGGCTTCTTAAGGAGGGGCCTCACCACCGCCTCTTTCAAGGCAGGCGACAGGAAACCCTCCCCCAAAGAATCATTTATAATCCTCTGGAGCCAGCTTCGCGTAACCTCCCGGGTAGCCAATACCAGCCAGGAGGGACACGGGTCCAGTAAACATGTGGTTGCATTTAACCTCCCCAGAATCCACGTCCTCAGGAGTCACAGGATCGAACTCGTCCCAGATAACATTCTCAAGACCCGCCTCAGCCACCCTGCCGGAATCTACCCAGTCAGAGTCCAGGCCTTCCTGAATCTGAGTGATTTTATCGTACTGTGCAAAATCCTCAACCTGCCTTGCAAGGGGTCCTCCCGCGCTCCCTGATGTAGGAGGGAGCGGGTCACTCTAAACAAGGCGGCTGGGCGATTATCTGCAATAAGATGCAATAAGAGTGGAAAAGTAATCACACTTTGCCGCTTTTATCACCACTAAATAGGTCTTAATATGAGACCTAATTAGTGTTCGATCGGATTCGGAATGACTGGCCCTCCAACCACTCTCTAGGCGTCTTTTCCGGCACTTCATCCCCTCAGCTCCTCGGTGAACCAAGGAGCTGGGCAGGTGCGGCGCCGGGTCAGAGGCTGCAAAGGCATGACACGATCCAAAGCCCGGGCGGCTGTCCTATCCCAGGCGGCCACCAGATCTTCAGTCGAGTCATGAGCCAAAGCCTCAGGAAATGGCCCAAGCTCCCTCTGGAATCTCTCAGGATCCATCAGGCGCCTGGGGCGGAACCACCTAATCAGTTCCACCTCTCTGCAGTGGGGTGCAGCGGTCAGAAAGTCCAGCCTCAGGAGAGAATGGTCAGACCATGACAGGGGCTCAATAGCTATATCCCCTATATCCTGGCCATTCAACCACTCACCAGAGACAAAAACCAAGTCCAGAGCATGTCCTCCCGTGTGAGTAGGGCCATGAATTAGTTGTGTCAGGTCTAAGGCCATTATGGAAGCCATGAACTCCCGGGCCACCTCAGACGCCTCACCGGCCAACGGCAGGTTGAAGTCCCCCATGACCACCAATCTGGGGGTATCAACCGCCACCCTGGCAATAACGTTGAGAAGCTCGGGCAGGGCCGCTGTCACGTGGCAGGGAACCAGGTACGTGATCAGCAGGCCCACCTGCATCCCATGGCCCCACTTCACCAGGAGAGATTCACATCCGGCTATCTGTGGTACAGTGGTCTCCCTCAGATCAAGACCTTCCTTAATGACAACTGCCACCCCCCCACTGCCACCCCCCCACCCCTGCCCTGGGCCCTCGGCTGATGAAATTGGCTTGATTTCTTTTCCTGTTTGGGTGTTTGCTTTTTCCTGTGTCCCATAACTGTTTGGATGTTGCAGGTCGCTGTAATTTGTTGCGGAAAATAGAGTGGCTTCAGCTTCTTAATGGCCCATTGACAAAGGTGGGGGCTGAATCTCTGCCTGAGTTTCTGCTTCTATTTTCTTTTAGGGGAATTTTCCGGCCCTTTTAATATTTTTAAGTTTCTTTTTCTTTTTCTAGGAGAAGAGTGAATCATATCTCCCAACAAGCAGCTGGACTTCCTTGTTTTTCTCTGAAGACATTTTGCTTCTCATCCAGGAATAGCAATAGCAATAGTGCTTAGACACAATGCTTTACAGCTCTCTCTGAGCAGTTTACAGAGTCAGCCTATTGCCCCCAACCATTATAGACAGTCAGCTACTTCCTTGTTATTCTCTGGAAATTGTGCATCTTGAACTGACTCTAATTAGTTCTTCAGAGAATGATATTGTTTAAGGGGATTCACACACTCTTCCTTTTTTCTGCAAATGAAATAGCAGAGTTCTGCTCTCCCGTGTTGGAAAACACGAGATAAGATGTTGTTTGAAGGGGCAGAGGAGGCAGGCCGTTCTCGCCGGCTAAGAGACAGGCTGCTCCCACAGCCTGCCACCACCCTCTCTCTCGAAAGTTCCTCGCGGCAGAGGCAGCGTTGCGAGTGGGAGTAAGTGCTGGAGAAGCGGCAGCATGAGAACCGCTGTTGCTGGGGGCAAGGGGGTGGTGGTGGCAGGAGTAGCAGGCTGGGGCTTCCCTCCCTCCCTTCCCCCAGAGGCCTGGGGCTATGCTAGAAGCTTGCTCAGGGAAGCCCCGGACCACCCATCCTTGCCATCGCCGCCCCCTCGCCCCCAGCAGTGGTGGTTCTCGCACAGCCGCTTCACTGGCAGTGGCAGGAGCAGCTGGGAAGGAGAGAGGGTGGCGGCAGGCTGCAGCAGCAGGCCGTTTGCACTGGCTAAGAGGCAGTGGCAGCTCTTCCTCCCAGCCCTGCGCTCTGGACAGAATCCAGCCAGCCATACCTAGCCTTCCCCTACGGCAGCCCACGTGGATCCAAGGCAGCACAACTTTGGGGCCTTTCCTCATGGTGGTGGTGACGAGGCAGGCAGGCAGGCAGCCGGGAGCAGGGGAGCAACTGGCGGCAGTGCTCCTGGCTGGCAAAAGGTGGATGTCCCGGGGCTGCATGCGGGCAATGATGGCATAGCCGGTGCGCACGGTGCTAAGACGTTAAGGTCAGCTGATAGTGGCATGCACATGCACACCAGTAACCAGCAGACTAGCTGGCTGGTGTGCATGCATGCTCTCAAAACCCCAAAAAAGAATGGGCAACGCCACGCGTGCTGGGGCGACATGGCTCTGTGTGCCACTTCTGGCACGCATGCCATAGGTTCACCAACACAGCTCTAAGGTAACAAGCAAAAAAGTGGCCCAAATCCAACTTGGCATGAAGGTTTGCAAAAGAGTCCTTTTGCAGGGTGCCCCCTGATGGCATTGTAAGGTGGGCTCCTTATTCACGGGCTTGCAGTGAGATGAAAGTCAAACTGAGATCCAAGGAGGAACATGGATGTTACAATTCTTATTTTTATACTTTATAATGTTTATTAAAGAAGTTTTCAATGGAATAAATGCAATACACATTTTGAATTGAAGAGAAGAATAAGGAAAGGTAATGAAAAAGAAATAAAGATAAAGGAATAGAAAAGAAAGAAAAAAAGTAATAAGAAGCAGCTTCCGGTCTTTTTAACAGCAATTCCAAGTATATTTATATTTTACCCTTAGAGAATACTTACAGAAATTGCAGCATGCATTCCTTCTGTCCATAATCATCAAACCCATAAAATAAAAGTTCATTTTTTTCTTTTTTCAGCAAAAAGTCTGTAGGAGGTTTCTAGTCACTACCGTGTTTCCTCAAAAATAGGACATGTCCTGAAAATAAGGCCAAGCCTGATTTTTGGGGTGGGCCTAAATATACGCCCTCCCCTGAAAATAAGCCCTATTGAAGGGGTGGGCATAGCCAACACAGGAGGCAGCCCTTCCCTTCCCCGGTCAGCTAATCATACAATTAAGGGGCAGCTGGGCCCCTTAATTACGACCCGCGGATCAGCTGAGCTGATCGGGAGCTGCCTCTCATTCTCTTTTCTCCCAGCATTCTTGGTGCTCACCCACCTCCCATCCATTCATCCATCCATCCCCCTCACCTGCAAACTCCTGCCCCGCTCGCAAGAGAGCAGCTGCCGGGCTTTTCTGAAGATCCTGTTGTTCCGCCAGGCCAGACTATCAACACAATAGTTTTAAATTGGGTATTTAAATTTATTGGGGTTTTAAATTTGAGCCACCTATTTAATTATTTTAAATTTTATACTGTTGTTTTGTCTGTGTTTTTAAATAGGCTGTACACCACCCTGAGTCCTTCGGGAGAAGGGCGGTATAGAAATAAAATTATTATTATTATTATTATTATTATTATTATTATTATTATTATTATTATTATTATTATTATTATTATTATTATTTTCTTGCCATGTTGTGCCCTCCCAGCATTGAGGATGTCTTCCCCTGAGGCTTCCAAACCCCGGCTGGAAGCCGCTGGAGATGGAGAAGACACTGATTGGGTCAGCTGCCTGCTGCCAAGTCTTCCAGCAGCCTGGGCAGAGAGGTGGCGAAGGGCAAAGGGAGCTGCAGCCCCGCATGGGGAGACCATGTCACCGCCATCCAAGCATTGAGAATGGCTTCCTCTGTGGCTTCCAAAACCCGGCTGGAAGCCGAGAAGAGGCCAGTCAGGCCAGCTGCCTGCTGTTGAGTCTTCTGGGAGCTGGGGCAGCCACATGGAGTTGGAACCATAGAGTGGGAAGCACTCTAATTGTTGTTATTTTTTTCATTAAAAAGTTTTTTTATTTTATAAACAAACAAATAATGCATAATCAATCATTCAATATATCTTCTGAATACATCTTTTAAATCTTCTTTTTACTCCTCCAATATTTATCATATCTTAATATTGTCATTCTCTTTATTATAACATTTCCCCCATTTTTCTTACTTCTCTATTAATACCTTAATCTATCTTTTAATTATATTAAAAATTAGACAACCATTTTATCCCCACACAACCTTCAACCCCCCCCCCTCCCCACCCCCACCCCTGACTTCCCTGAACAAAAACAGTGTATAGCATTAAACTAAACATAAGCTAAAATATACTAACTTGCTACAAGATTCAAAACTCCCTCACCCTCTTTAACTCCTCTTTTAAAAATTGTTCATCAGCCTCCCCTTTTAAAATTCTAATTTAAGCATTTCAAAACTTTCTGTAAAGCATATCTTTTTAAGAAAAAGGAAAAAAAAGAAAATATTATTTTGCATCCATTCAATTTTAAATTAACCATTTTAGTACTTCATTAAGTTCTCTTTTTTTTCTCTCAGAAAAGATACTTCTTCAGAATATAACCTTAAAGATACTATTAATACATTGAGTTTAGTTATTTCTAACTCTTAAATTCATTCTTCAAAATATCAATTTCAAAACTTTCAGAAAACTATCCATTAACTTTAAAGTTAACCATTTTAATACCACAGTCATTTTTTAAAAAGCTATCCATTTTTAGTTAAACATTTTTACTTAAACTTAAAAAAAATGCTAATTTCAATAGATTTTTCAAATTTATTATTAAGATCCTCCCCAAAAGAAATTAATCTTCAATTCTTCCTTTCTTTCTATATTTTTTCCAATCCTTTTTCTTCAATAATACTTTCTCCTTCAGCATTGCTCCTCCCCCTGCTTTTATTTTCAAAAATTTTTAAATGTAGATTTGAGACTGATGCATCTTTGAAAATCGCTCTCTCCTAAAAGTTATCGCCTTCATTTTGAAACCTCCATTTCGACTCTTCCTGCTTATATAATCAATCACTTCCTTTCTTAAAGATTGATTCTGTCTATAAAACCAAGAATTGTCACAATAAAGTTTATCAGTCTGCAGGAAAGAGTCTATTTGCTGCTTTTCAGTTAACTGCATAGAAGCCTCTGCCAAAACCTCCGTTTTCAATGTGCTAACTTCCATCGTGTTCCTGACAGCCTCTTTTCCCTGCTCCAAAGACAAATTAGTTTAATTTTCTTCTTCTTTTCCAGCCAGCAAATCATTGTTGTTCCCCAGATTATAATTTTGAATAGTCCTTTCAATTGATTCCAGTATAGCAGAGGTATAGAAATTTAAAAGCTCTTGTAAAACCTCTACAGTCACACTTGTGAATTTGCTGGCTCATATAGTAATGATCCTCCATCCTTGATGTCAGCCATATTTCAATTCCCAGTTTAAGTTTATTCAGCTATCAGGTCAATAAATCCAATAATTTTCCACACAATTTAGAAGTATAAAGTAATTGAGGTCAATACCATAGTCTTTTTCATTTCACTAGCACTTTAAAAAAATTTTCTTGCCGTGTAATCTGGTAGCTTTTACAATGTTGCAGCTTTAACGATCACTTTCACTTGTAAGTTTCGTTTTAACGCCCTTAAGCACCATCTTTTTTCTTTCTTTTAAACGGAGTTAAAGTTTAATACTTGCATTTTCTGTTCTCCTGATTTGCTCTGCCAGCATCCAGATTCGAATTTTCTCATAGTCCTTAAAATTGCACTGCTGGTGTGGTCGCGACCCCTTGTTCTGCATAGAGCAGAATCATCCCGGATCCGGATCACTGAAGGGCTTTCAGGGAGCTCTCACCCTGCAAACCCCAGGCTTAAAAAAAAAAGCCTGGGGGTCTAGGGGAGCTCTACCCAGATCCTTCTGGTATGGCTGTAGCATTATTATTATCCTTCTCATCTTTCCTATTATGATACCTATCGGTATCATAATACTATCACTTTGTTGGTTGTATCCTATGATTTATGGTTGTATTCTAAGATTTGTGATTTATCACTTTATTACTTGTATGTACACTGAGAGCTTCTGCATGGAAGACAAATTTCTTGTGTGTCTAATCACATTTGGCCAAATAAAGTCTTCTCTTCTCTTCTCTTCTCTTCTCTTCTCTTCTCTTCTCTTCTCTTCTCTTCTCTTCCCTTCCCTTCCCTTCCCTTCCCTTCTCTTCCCTTCCCCTTCCAGTATTCCAGTATTTGAGGGGCTGCCACAAAGAAGTGGGGGTCAAATTATTCCACAAAGCACCAGAGGGCAGGACAAGAAACAATGGTTGGAAACTAATCAAAGAAAAAAGCAACCTGGAATTAAGGAGAAACTTCCTAACAGTGAGGACAATTAACCATTGAAACAGCTCACCTTCAGAAATTGTGGACACTCCATCACTTTTAAGAAGAGACTACACAGTCACTTATCTGAAATGGTATTAAGTCAGGGGTCAGCAACCTGCGGCTCTGGAGCCGCATGTGGCTCTTTCACCCCTCTGCTGCAGCTCCTTGTCATTCAAAATATGTGTCACAACCGGCAACGTGCAACACCTGCTGGCACATGATTTATTGAGCTTTTCAACCTCCGGTAAGCCAACCATGGATAAATCAAAAAAAAGAAAAGTTTCAGAAGAAAAACAAGAATGTTTAATTCAACTTCATATGTTAGTTTTGTGGCTGCTCAAGAAATAGGCATGGGATGGGTTTTGTGGCTCCTGGTGTTTTTTATTTTCTGTGGGAAACAGGTTCAAATGGCTCTTTGAGTGTTTAAGGTTGCAGACCCCTTGTCAGCCTCTGCCTTTTACTGCTTTGGCTGCCATGGTAATGGGGGAGGGGGAGCTGGCATGGGGGGGACCGTGCTGGAGAGAAGAAATGAAAGTCAGACTTAAGCTACTGTGCTGCATTTTTGAAGCTGCTATCGGGTCAAAGGTCGTGGCATTCCTGATTGATGACACTGCCAGACGTGTGCTCCCACCTGACCTCTGGGGAACCTTTGGATTGGATGATTTACGATGGACAGTGGGAGGGAATGCTTTCTATCTGTAATTTCGCGCTTTTGCCTCAGATTCTGCTTTTCCTTGGTTGTGTTCATTTCATTTTCCAGTAAAAGTACCTTTCTCTATAAACAATGGAGTTTGGGTCATTCTTTCTTGGACTTTGAAGGAAGCATATCTGACATGAAGCAGAATCTCTTTCTCAGCCATCCCGGAAAACTACTAAGGGGGCTGGAAACTACAGGATGTCTGATCAAGAAAGTGATTTAGATCAGATGGGAGCTTCTGGCTCTACGATGACTTCATTCCAACTGGGGGGAGAAGCCACGGAGTGGATGGAAAAATTACAGCTGAGAGAGGAGCCAGAGGAAGCCAGATGCTCGCGGGGAGTAGGGAGGTTGCCGGACCTGGCGAGGACCCCCCCGAGGAGTAACCAGCTCTAAACCCCATAAGGGAGAGGCAGTGTGGTTGCAAGAACAAAAGGAAAGCCTCATGATTGCTCAAGCTATGCAACTCCTCTGTGATGCCAAAGAAAGCTGGAAAAGCTGTGAATCGTATGTATTCCCTGTGGGGAAGAGAGGAGACTACCCCAGGGTGGATCCAGAGGAGACTGCTTGTGGGGAAGAGGAAGAGGAAGCTGGGGAAGAAACATCTCAGGCTTCTGGAGCTCAAGCGAGGGATGCAGCAGCCCAGGGACCCCCAGCCTTGCAAGCCCCACCCCGCAGATGCAAAAAACCAAAAATTCTCCCCCCCAACTGAAAAGTATGGAGGGAATCTGAAGACCTTGGGGCTTTTCCTGACCCAAGTGTGGAACCACATGCAGGACTGGGGGGAGGACTACTTATCAGATGCGGCGCGATTGAGATGCGTCACAAATGCCCTAGAGGGAATGGCAGCTGAATGGATGGTGGTCCTCCACAATAACAACTCCTCCTTGCTGAGAAATTACAACCTATTCATGGGGGCTCTTAGGAGGCGGTTTGAAGACCACCTAGCTGAGCGGAAGGCGAGACTACGAATGAAGGGTATCCAGCAGGGCCGGAGATTGGTGGCAGAATACACCCAAGAGTTCCACGGGTTGGCACCTTTTATGACAGGGTGGTCAGAAGCGGCCCTACTGGAGAGCTATAAGGATGGACTGAATGAAGATGTCTACAAAGACTATAGAGCATGGGGTGTTCCCGAAGATTTGCAGAGTTGGTACGTAGTAGCTGAGGACGTGGAGATCGATCTGGCCCGAAGCCGATTCCGAAGGAGCCACTCAGGGGATCCATCATCCTACTACTGCCACAAAAGAGCACCAAAGATGGCCACTGGGAAAGCGGAATTCAAACCCAAGTCGAAGCCCTTCACGTGCTTCAAGTGTGGTAAGGAAGGCCACCGGGCCGCAGAGTGTTTCTCCAAGCCAGTGCCAAAGAAGGCTGACAAAGCACCCGCAAAAGCCCGCAAAACTGCCCTGAAAGGGGAAGTCATTGAGTTCGCTCCCCGAAACCAGGGTGAGTTGGAAACTCCGACTACCGTGGATGACAGCAAGACGGACTCCGAATCTGATGATCTGGTGAGTCACATTGAGGGCCCCATGCTCATTCCTGTAGAAATAAGGGTGCCGTCCAAAGGGGCACACGCGCAGATGTGTGCAGAGCCCTATTAGACTCTGGGTGCATCAGGTGCATAATCAGCCCGAAAGTGGTGGAGAAAATGGGCCTGAGGCTAAAAACGTTAAAAAGGCCCATTGTGTTCTGTCAGCTAGACGGATCGATAGCAGGAGGGGGCCCAGCCACTTTTGTGACTGAACCCATTGAGATGCAATTGGGGGATCACATAGAGACTCTCAGTTTTATTGTGGCCCCTAGCATGGAATGACCCCTCATACTTGGACTGCCCTGGCTCCGTAGATGGAACCCGTGTGTTAACTGGAAGACAGGGTTTTTGCGCATTTGCACTAGAAACCTGAGACTAGAGAGGGAAGAACCCCCCCTTGAGGACGGAGTAGAACATGAAGGGGCGGAGGTAGCAATAGATCACATTGAAGGGGAGGAGAAGATTCCAAAGGAGGATTGGGATCTCCGAGAGGTTTTTGTGAAAGGGCCTCAGATGTGCTGCCCCCCACCCCCCACAGAGCTACGGACTGTACCATTGAAATACTCCCTGGGGTAAAGCTCCCTAAGCCAAAAATCTACCCCATGACCCCTCGAGAACTGGGGGAATTACGAAAGTTCATTGACAAAAACCTAGAAGGGGTTTTATCCAACCAGCCAGACCAAGGGTGGCGGCACCGGTACTGTTCCGGGAAAAGAAAGATGGCTCCTTTCATCTGGTAGTTGGAACCTGAACGCCATTTATGTGGAAAATGTCTATCCCCTGCTGCTCATGAAGGACATGCTAGCCCACCTAGGAAAGGGGAAAATCTTCACTAAACTTGACTTACGAGAGGCATACTACAGAGTGCAAATTAAGGAAGGGGATGAATGGAAAACAGCGTTTAACTGCCCACTGGGATGTTTCCAGTTTCGAGTGCTCCCTTTTGGACTACAAGGAGCCCCTGCTGTATTCATGCAATTGATCAATATAGTGTTGCATGAGCACCTATATAAGGGGGTGCTGGTCTATTTGGATGACATTCTTATCTACTCTCAGAACATGGACAACCATGTGAAATTGGTGCGGACTGTCCTGAAAAAACTCAGAGCTGCTGAACTGTAAGCCAAGCTCTCCAAGTGCAAATTCCACCAAAGCAAAATTGACTATCTTGGATATTGCATATTGCATGAGGAAAAGAGATGGATCCTGAAAAAGTCCGGGCTGTATTGGAATGGGCCGCGCCACGCATCCGCAAACAACTACAGAGTTTCCTGGGATTTGCTAACTTCTATAGACAGTTCATCCCCTTGTTCGCAAAAATTGCTCTGCCAATAACAAATCTCCTGAAAACAAAAGGTGAAGTAAAACCAAAGTCTTCCCGGGCCCTTGAATGGACTATGGACTATCAGGCGGCATTTGAAAAGCTGAAATGGTTGTTTGCTGCTGAACCAGTCCTCAAACATCCAGACATGGAAGAGCCTTTTGTAGTACAGACTGACACAAGCGACTTGGCAGTAGGAGCAGTACTCCTGCAAAAGAATGCAGAAGGGAAATTACAATCCTGTGCCTATACATTCCGTAAATTGTTGGAGACAGAAAAGAGATGGGCCATATGGGAAAAGGAAGCTTTTGCAGTATGCTGTTCACTGTTAACGTGGAGACAATTTATTGAAGGAGCTAAGCATCCTTTTGAAGTTTGGACTGACCATAAAAACCTGGAGGCTTTGAAAATGCCACGTAAACTGTCACCAAAGCAAGTTCGCTGGGCTCAGCACTTCAACCATTTTGATTTCACTCTATGCTACCTTCCTGGTGGGAAGAACTTCATGGCAGATACGCTTTCCAGATTGCCTCAATACAACAGTACCAAGGACGAAGTGGTTCACCTAGTCATCCCTTCGACCCAACTGGCCGCACCAGTGACTACCCGAGCGCAGGCGAGGGGTGATCCAGCCCTATCGGGCAATTTGCTTCAGAAACTACAGGAAGCTCTGAAAACTGATGAGTGGTTTCAAACCCACTCAAATGAATGTACACTTCATGATGGACTAGCTTGGGTAGGAGCCAAATTGTATGTTCCTGCCAGTTTGAGAGTAACAGTGTTGCAGCACACTCATGATGCCAAGGTGGCGGGACACTTTGGATTTGTCAAGACCCTACATCTTGTTAAAAGACAATTCTGGTGGCTCGCACTCAAAAAGGACATAGAGGCATATGTAGCCAGCTGCCCAGTGTGTGCCTCAGCTAAGAGGCTCCGGGGAAGCCACCTGGTCTACTTCAGAGTGTGGCAAGACCAAATGCCCCTTGGAAAGAGATATCCATCGATTTTATTGTAGACCTGCCGGATAGTGGGGGGTGCACAGTCATATGGGCAGTAACCGATTTGTTTTCCAAACAAGTGCATTTCATCCCATGTCCTAAGATCCCTTCAGCTAAAACTCTTGCAAAAATGTTTATCCAACATGTGTATAGATTACATGGTGCTCCGAAATGTATAATTTCGGACAAGGGTGTACAATTTACCTCCACCTTTTGGAAGGAGTTCCTGATGTGATAGGCTCCGCCCAGGGGTTAAGCTCCGCCCACCACCCCCAGACAAATGGGGCTTGTGAGAGACGAATTCCGTGTTAGAACAGTATCTGAGATGCTATATAAATTATCAGCAAGATAACTGGGTGGACTTACTGCCATTTGCGGACATGGTGTATAATAACTCCATACATGGAGGGTTCACTCCGTTCAAGGTGGCTTCTGGCCAAATGTTTGTGTCAATCCCAGAGTTACCACAAGATAAATCACAAAACCCCTCTTTAATTGATTGGATCGAACAGTTACGAGGGACCTGGGCAGTAACCTGAAAAGCTCTAGATGAAGCACATCGAGCACATAAAGCCCAAGCCGACAAAAAGAGGTGTCCGGCTCATGCTTATAAAGTGGGGGACATGATTTACCTTTCTACCAAATATTTACAAACTCCCCAAAAATCCCAAAAGCTTGGACCCAAGTATGTGGGCCCTTTCCCAATTACTTGAGTCATTAATCCAGTCACGGTTGAATTGGAATTGCCAAAAAATTGTTGAAACCGGAACATTCGTCCCCTTTATGTCCGGACCAAGAACCTCCTCCTGTCCCCATACTGATTGAAGGGGAACAACATTTTGAGACTAAGGAGATCTTGGATTCCAGGAAGCATCACGGTAAAGTGCAGTATCTGGTGGCCTGGAAACATTTTCCATTATCTAAAGCTGAATGGGTGAACAAACATGATGTCCGGGCGCCAAAGAAAGTACAGTTGTTTCACACCAAATATCTTGATAAATCCTAATTTCTATATATGTGAATTATATTGTATTTTTTTTTATTGAAAAGTTTTACAGAAAAAAAAAGAATTCCCCCCATCCCCCCACCCTTTCCCTCCCCTCATCCCACCCTCTCTCCCAGATTTCCCAGAGCAAAATACAAGGTATTTCATTTAACAATCATAAGCTAAATTAACCTACCTATCCTCAGACTACTAACTCCCCCCCTGAGACCTTAACTCCACTATAGATAACATAATACTTCTAATACTTAACATTCATTCATAAGCTATTTGATATTTTCTTGTCTGATACTTATTTTGAATATAATCAATCCATCTTCTCCATTCCGATACGTATCTTTCTTGTGTATAGTCCTTCAAGTATGCTGAGATTTTCGCCATTTCTGCTAGGTTCGTTACTTTCAGTATCCACTCTTCAATAGTAGGCAAAGAGTCCTTCTTCTAATATTGCGCTACCAACAGCCTAGCTGCTGATATTAAGTTCAAAATCAATTTAGTCTCTAATACTGTACAATCCAAGCAGGAACAATACTGTACGTTATACCCAGTAGGAACAATTGAGGAGTAAATTTCAACCTTCTTTTCAAAATGTTCTGCATCACCCACCAAATTTTTATCCAAAATGCCTTGATTTTCTTACAGGTCCACCATATATGATAATAGGTTGCGTCATTACATTCATATCTCCAACATTTAGCTTGCAAATTCGAGTACATACATGATAACTTTTTAGGATCTAAATGCCATCTATAAAACATTTTATAAAAATTCTCTCTCAAATTTTGTGCTTGTGTAAATTTAACATTTCTGACCCAAATCTTTTCCCATGTTTCCATCATCACTGGTTCCTGAGAGTTTTGTGCCCATTTTATCATACAGTCCTTAACCAATTCCGTTTCTGAGTCTATTTCCAATAATGCATTATACAACCTTTTGATATGCATTTGACTTTGATCTCTAATCTGTTTCACCAGATTTTCCTCATTTTTCATAACACCAATTTTTTGATCTTCCCTCCATCTAGCTTGAAGCTGACTATACTGAAACCAAGTATAAATTATCCCTTCTTCTTTTAATACATCTAAAGATTTCAGTTGCAGCTTACCCCTTTCCAAAAGAAGAAGTTCTTTATAAGTAATCACCTCTGTTTTTTGCTCTATACTTATATTTTCTATTGCATGTCTGGGATTTGCCCATATGGGTATCTTATAATTTAGTTTATATTGGTACTTTTTCCAAACCCTCAACAACGCATTTCTAAGTATATGATCCTTAAACACTTTATCCACTTTTTTTTCATATAACAAATAAGCATGCCATCCATATAACAAATCATAACCTTCTATGTTTAACATTCTTTCTTCAGTTAAGTTAAACCAATCACTAATTTGTGATAAAACAGCTGCTTCATAATACAATCTTAAATTAGGCATTTTAAGACCTCCTCTCTTACGTATATCCTGTATAATTTTCAGTTTCACTCTTGGTTTCTTCCCAACCCAGATGAAAGTATTAACCCCTTTCTGCCATTCCATCAAATTTCCATCTTTCTTAAGCACTGGTATCATTTGAAACAAAAATAAAAACCTAGGTAGTAGATTCATTTTTATTGCTGCTATCCTTCCCAGCAGTGATAGTTGTAGCTTTTTCCAATTTTCCATTTCTTTCTGTACTTTTTGCCAAAGAGCTTCATAATTGTTTTTAAACAATTTTGTGTTTGAGGCTGCAATATGTACTCCTAGATACTTAACCTTTTTAACTATTTCAAACCCTGTTATTCTCCCTAAGTCTTCTCTTTGAGTTGTGGACATATTTTTAGTTGTCATCTTTGTCTTATGTAGATTTACTTTAAATCCAGATACTTTACCATATTGAGCTATTATGTCCAACATATAGGGAGCCACTTCTATAGGTTGAGATAAAGTAACAACCAGGTCATCTGCAAACACTCTTAATCTATAATCCTGCTGTCTAATTACAATTCCTTTTATTTTATCAGTCACGTATTTGTGCTGTTTGTTCCTGATATATTGCTCTAATTGAGTGTATAAAATACTCCCCAAAATGCATTTTTTCTATTATCTTAAACAGAAATTGCCAATTCAATCGATCAAATGCTTTCTCTGCATCCAAAAATATGAACACTGCAGGGACCTGGTTGTTTTTTTCCAAATATTCCAATAAATTTATAATTTGTCTAACATTATATTTCATTTGCCTCCCTTTTATAAAACCTGATTGATCATTATGAATTGTTTGTTGCATAACTGGCATTAGTCTATTCGCTAATATCTTTGCAAAAATTTTATAATCTGTGTTCAAAAGTGAAATTGGCCTAAAATTTTCAGGTTTAGTACAATTTTGATCTTCCTTCGGGATACTGATGACTCGTGATTTCTGTTTTTTCCTCAACATGTAGGCCGACCACCTACCTGGTTTATTGGCATTGCAAAATGTATTATGTTTAGCATATTGTAAGCTAGTTGCCACCTGATCAGCCATTAACATATTAAATTGCCCTCGTAGTATATTTATTGTTTCTTTTACTTTCTTATCTCCTGGATTAGATATAAGTAATTGTTCTTTCTTTTTTCTTTTTTTTAAATTTGATTTATATGCCACCCTTCTCCGGAGACTCAGGGCGGCTTACAATGCGTTAAGCATTTTTATTTCTTCCTCTATCTCTTTGCGCTTCTTTTGTTGTTTTAGTCTATATTTATTATTCATATGTATTAACATACCCCTCATATAGCCCTTACTAGCATCCCAGACCATTTCCATAGAAGTACCCTTATTCATATTAATAGCAAAAAATTCTTTCATTTGTTTTTTGAGCTCTTTCACATTTTCTTCATATCTAAATAAGTTTTCATTTAACCTCCAAGATCTCCTTTCTCCCCTCTCCTGTTCAAATTCCACCCAAACCATACTATGATCAGTTAAAGTTCTTAAACATATCTTCGTCTTCTTCACCCTGGAAATAAAATCATTTGTGGTTAGTATAAAATCAATCCTGGAGAAGGATTGATGTCTATCAGAAAAAAAAGTAAAGTCTCTTTCCTCCACATTACGTTCTCTCCAAATATCTCTCAGTTCTATATCTTCCATCATATCAAAAAAAGATTTAGGTAATTTTGCACGTGTTGAGATCTTTGATAAACTTTTTTTATCTTTCTGTGTGTCTATTACTTCATTCCAGTCACCCATTAATAAAAAAGATTTATAATCCCATTGTATTATTTTAGTATGTAAGAATTTATAAAACTTGTCTTGTTGCTGATTAGGAGCATATATTCCAATCAAAAGCATTTTTCCAGTTTGTGTTAATAATTCAATTGCAATATATCTTCCTTGATAATCTGCCTCAATTAAATTAGCTGATAATCCTTTCCTTACATATATAACTAACCCATTTTTCTTCTCTGGCGCTGATGCCACAAAGTGTGTACCTAATCTTGAATTTATCAGATATTTTTGGTCTAATAATCTAATATGTGTTTCTTGCAGACAAATAACATTGTTGTTAAATTGTTTCAAGTAGTGAAATACTTTCTTTCTTTTTTGTGGTGAATTCAGGCTATTAACATTCCAAGATAGGAATTTAGTTGCCATCTTTAGCCTTTCGAAGC
Organism: Arizona elegans; assembly: GCA_022577455.1. NCBI lineage: Eukaryota > Metazoa > Chordata > Lepidosauria > Squamata > Colubridae > Arizona > Arizona elegans. The sequence continues at coordinate 3,468,675 of JAKOOJ010000026.1, forward strand.
CGTATGAGCATCAGCTGAAGATCCTCCTCCACCTTACTCTTCGGCCTAGGGCCCCCATCCCACCCCACTGCTTCTGTTTTTTGAACTTCTTGAGATAATTCTTGAGCTTGTTGCATTTTTGATTGCTGTTCTTGAAGTTTATAAGTTGAACGGGTCAGTCGTTGTGCTTTCGGCTCTCCCTTCTTAGGTGGTTCCAGAGTTGGGGGTAAACCCCCAAGATCCAAATCTTCTTCCATGATATTTCTCCAGCTGCAACCTCCACATAAGTTTGTATCTGCTTTCCATCTTTTTCTTGTTGTATCATCTCCATTTTCTTCCTACCCCCCTCCCCCTGGTGAGGGTGGATATCCAGCCTGTAAAACATTTACATAAAAATCTTTTGCCTTCCCAACTGTGTTTAACCGGTATCTTTCTCCATTATAAGTCACTATTAAACCAGTTGGAACATCCCATCGGTATGCCACTTGTTGATTTCTCAGCTCATTTACCAAAAAGCCAAAGTCTTTTCTACTTCTCAACATCTTTGGAGGAATCTCTTTCAAAACCACCACTTCTTGCCCAGCCACCTGAACTTTATTCTTGTAGGAAGCTTGTAAAATATCATTTCTGAACCTCTTGGTTGTAAAATAAATCACCACATCTCTTGGCAGCTGTCTTTGTCTTGCCAGCCAGGAGTTAACCCGGTAAATTGTATCAATCCGGCTTGCCACATCTTCTGGTCTTTCTTTAATTATCTCTGCAATAGCATCAGCACAAATATCTTTTAAATTTTCTTTGCTGTTTTCTTTCAAGCCTCTCAATCTCAAAGCAAATTCAATGGATCTGTATTGTAACATTACCAGTTCATCATCAAGTTTCTCTGTTTTGGTCATGACATCTCCCATTTTGCTTTCCAAATTTAAATTGGCTTCATTAATTTCTTCCACTTTCCCATCAAGCTGGATAACAAGTTTTGACAATCCTGATACAGCATAAACAATATCATCTCTTATTTCATCGTGTTTTGTTGCGACCACTTCTTTAATTGATTTTATATCCTCCTCAACTTTCTTTAATTTCCCTTCCACAAGTACTGTTAGGTTATTCATTGCTGTGGCTTGATTATTCATAGCTTCTTTCATTGCTGTTGCTTGACTATTCATGGCTTCTTTCATAAATTCTTTGAAATAATTAAAAGCAGCCTCCTGACTCTGTGAATCAGCTGGAAGTTGTGCTTTCTGTGTCACCATTGACACAACTGGGGAACCTCCCCCTCCTTTAACAACTCCTGGTTTAACTTGTTTAGAAGCCATTTTTTTCCCTTTTAAAAAGATCTTCTTTTTTTCCCCAAAGCCACAAAGTCCCTTGAACAACTTTAAAATGCTTGCAATTTATAGTCTCTAATTTATCAGACAAAACAGTCTTTTGCTCCACAAGCTCTCACTTCCCAGCAGTTTTAATCCACTCTCCCAGTGCAAAGTTCTCAATAAGCACTTTCGTTTCTGGCTTTCACTTTCAAAACCATAACAAAGACACCATCTTCAGCCTCCAGCTCAATGAGACTCAGTTTAAAACAAAGTAACTCCGGAGTTAAGCTTTGTTACTTTTATTTATTTATTAATTTATTTATTTTTCATATTTGTATACCGCCCTACTCCCGAAGGACTCAGGGCGGTGAACAGCCATAATAAATACAAATACATATAGAAGTTAAAAACTATTAAAAACAGATTAAGTAATTTTGCTCAAAGATTAAAACATCAAATTTATCTAATAGAGGTCTAAACCCGATTTAAAAAGCCAATTTAAAAAGAGAGTTAGGCCAGACCAGCTTATTGGAATAGAAATGTTTTCAGGGCTCGGCGGAAAATGCGTAAGTCTTGGATGTTTCGTAACTCTGGGGGAAGCCCGTTCCAGATGGTAGGTGCCCCCACAGAGAAGGCTCTCCCCCTGGGGGCCGTCAGTCGACATTGTTTGGCCGACGGCACCCTGAGGAGTCCCTCTTTATGGGAGCGAACTGGTTGGTGAGAGGCTATTGGTGGCAGGAGGCGGTCTCGTAAGTAGCCTGGTCCTGAGCCATGGAGCGCTCTAAAGATAGTAACCAAAACCTTGAAGCGCACCCGGAAGACCACTGGGAGCCAGTGCAGCTCGCGCAGGAGGGGGGTTACATGAGAGCGACACATTGCTCCCATCACCACCCGCGCGGCCGCATTCTGGACCAGTTGGAGCCTCTGGGTGCTTCTCAAGGGGAGCCCCATGTAGAAGCATTACAGTAATCCAGGCGTGAGGTGACAAGGGCGTGAGTGACCGTGTGTAACGAGTCCCGATCCAGAAAGGGACCCAACTGGCGAATCAGGCGAACCTGATAAAAAGTCCTCCTGGCCACGGCCGTCATATGCTCTTCTAAAGACAGCCGCGAGTCCAGGAGGATGCCCAAGTTGCGAACCCCATCTGTGGGGGCCAGCGACTCGCCCCCAATAGTCAGAGATGGCGTCAACTGACTATATTGGGACGACGGAAACCACAGCCACTCGGTCTTGGATGGGTTGAGTCTGAGTTTGTTCCTCCCCATCCAGATCCATACGGCCTCCAGGCACCGGGACATCACCTCGAGGGCATCATTGGGGTGGTCCGGGGTGGAGATGTACAGCTGAGTATCATCAGCGTACTGGTGGTACTTCACCCCGAAACCACGGATGATCTCACCCAGCGGCTTCACATAAATGTTGAACAGAAGGGGCGAGAGGGCCGACCCTTGTGGCACCCCACATACAAGGGGCCTCGGGGTCGACCTCTGCCCCCCTGTCAACACAGACTGCGACTGGTCAGAGAGAAAGGAGGAGAACCACCGTAGGACGGTGCCCCCCACCCCTAACTCCTCTAGCTGGTGCAGCATGATACCATGGTCGATGGTATCAAAAGCCGCTGAGAGGTCTAATAGGACCAGGACAGAGGAGCAACCCCTGTCCCGAGCCCTCCAGAGATCATCAACCAATACGACCAATTCTGTCTCTGTGCTGTACCTGGGCCTGAAGCCCGACTGGAACGGATCTAGATAATTCGATTCATCCAGGTACTGAGGCAGTTGTCGTGCAACCACACTCTCAACAACTTTCGCAACAAAGCGAAGGTTGGAGACAGGACGATAATTTGCTAACACAGCTGGGTCCAGGGAGGGCTTTTTGAGGAGGGGCCTCACCACCGCCTCTTTCAAGACGGTGGGAAAGACACCCTCACTCAAAGAAGCATTTATAATCTCCTGGAGCCAGCCTCGCGTCACCTCCCGGGAGGCCAGTACCAACCAGGAGGGTCCAATAAACATGTGGTCGCATTTAGTCTGTTCAGTATCCTGTCCACGCTTTCGGGAGTCACAGGATCAAACTCTTCCCAAATAATATTCTCAGGACCTGCCCTTGTCATCTCCTCTGGATCAATCCAGTCAGAGTCCAGCTGTTCCCTAATCTGAGCAATTTTATCATACAGATATTGTACAAAATCCTCAGCTCTACCCTCCAAGGGGTCTTCCTGCGTCTCTTGATGGAGCAAAGACCGGGTCACCCTAAACAAGGCGGCTGGGCGATTATCTGATGATGCAATAAGAGTAGAAAACTAGTTACTCTTCTCTACTCTTATCGCCACTAGGTAATTCTTAATATGAGATCTTACCAGTGTTCGGTCGGATTCAGAACGACTAACCCTCCAACTGCTCTCTAGGTGTCTTTTCCGGCGCTTCATCTCCCTCAGCTCCTCAGTATACCAAGGAGCCAAGTGAGACCGGCACCGGGTCAGAGGCCGCAAAGGCACGACTCGGTCTAAAGCCTCAGCCGCCGACCTTCCCAGGCGGCCACTAGGTTCTCAGCCGAGTCGTGTGCCAGAACCTCAGGAAATGGCCCAAGCTCCATCTGGAATCTCTCAGGATCCATCAGGCGCCTGGGGCGGAACCACCTGGTCGATTCTGCCTCCCTGCGGCGGGGTGTGGCGGTTCGAAGGTCCAGGCGAAGGAGGGAGTGATCTGACCATGACAAGGGTTCAATCACTATATCCCCTATCTCGAGATCACTCAACCATTGTCCAGAGACAAAAACAAGGTCCAGTGTGTGTCCCCCCATGTGAGTAGAGCCATAAATTAACTGGGTTAGGTCCATAGCCGTCATGGAAGCCATGAACTCCCGAGCTACCTCAGACGTCTCGCCAACTGATGACAGGTTAAAATCCCCCATGACCATAAGCCTGGGGGTGTCAACAGCCACCGCGGCTATAACATCAAGGAGCTCAGGCAGGGCTGCTGCCACGTGGCAGGGAGCCAGGTACGTGACCAGCAAGCCCAACTGCACCCTATGACCCCACTTCACATGGAGGGATTCACATCCAGCCGTCTGAGGAACAGTGGCCTCCCTTGGTCTAAGATCTTCGTTAATAACAACCGCCACCCCTCCGCCCCTCCCCTGAGACCTTGGCTGATGGAAAGCACGGAAACCTGGTGGGCACATATCAACAAGGGGGGCTCCCCCTTCCTGGCCCAACCAGGTCTCCGTAATACCCGCCAGGTCCGCACCCCCCTCCTGAATAAGATCACAAATGAGGGGGGCTTTATTTACCACGGACCTGGTGTTGCACAGCATCAGCCGAAGGCCTGGGGCCCGAGGTTCCGTACAACCAGGGGAACGAGAAGAGTTTTGAGGGTCGGAGCGCGCCACCGCTTGTAAACAGCGAGGACGCACTCCCGTAGGATGATGTGGCCCCCTGCTCCCGCCATATCTGCCCCTCCCACCTACAGTATCAATGTTATGGGCATCTGTATCATAAGATCTAATCATCTCCTTGACCCCTGAGTTCGCACCTCCCATGCCACGCCCTAAGGCTGGCCCAGATACCCTCCCCCGTGGGTCTTCCCCTGAACCCACATAACCTACCCCCTCCCAGAATCCCTTAAAATCTTATTAAGAAATTTCCCTAAAAAAAACCCCATAACCCTCTTTTTGCTGTATGCCATCTCTCCGGACTCCAAAGTCCGTCATCAAGATAGGCCCTCGATAAAGTAGAGGGCCAGACCTGCGAGAGGGGGGCATCTCGCAGTTTGAGGAGTTCTCCCAATGAGTACATTTTGTAGCTAGATAGTCTATAGTTGGTAGGCATGTCCTAGTTATCCAGGGTCCTGTGGAGAGAATATCAATCAGAGGTACAAGTCATTTTAGTCCCGCTGATCTCTCACATCAGCGGTAGAAAAAAGCCATTTTGAACTCAGATGTAAACATCGATCACCCTCTCACGGCAACCAGATATAAGGGAGAAAAACAGCAGCTATAGTCCTGTTCTTTCAATGTTATACCTAGGCATAGATGGAAAAGCCAATCCTCGCTCTGCTTGAACGGAGTCGCCCTGGCTTCAGAGCTTCTTGGTGGGCTGCCTGGGGAGCTCTCACCCTCCAAGCCTCTGGAATTATTCCAGAGGACTTTTGGGGAGCTCTACCCTCGCCCACTGGCTCTCCTCTCCTTCTTTTCCAGAAGGGGAGGTTTTTCAGCCACCAGACAGCCGATTTTTTTTTTAATTTGATTTATATGCCGCCCTTCTCCAGAGACTCAGGGCGGCTTACAATGCGTTAAGCAATAGCCTTCATTATTTTGTATATTTTATACAAAGTCAGCTTATTGCCCCCACAAACTGGGTCCTCATTTCATCTACCTTAGAAAGGATGGAAGGCTGAGTCAACCTTGAGCCTTGGAGAGATTCGAACCAGCAGAAATTGCAGGCAGCTGTGTTAATAACAGGGTGCACTAAACCACTGTACTATCAAGGCTCTATCAAAGAGATTTACGCTGTCAAAGCGGCTTTTACGAAGTCAAAGGGCTGGTGGTCTAAAGAGACCATCCATGAAGCCTGTGGTGCCAACCAGAATTCTTGAATTGTATTGTATTGTTACCTCCTTTCTCCTCTCTTTCAGGAATAAGGGTTTCCTCGCTTTTGGAGGGTGGCCGAATGTCAGCCTCTGCCTTTTACTGCTTTGACTGCCATGGTAACGGGAGGAGGGGGAGCTGGCATGGGAGGGAGCGTGCTGGAGAGAAGAAACAAAAGTCAGACTTAAGCTACTGTGCTGCATTTTTGAAGCTGCTATCGGGTCAACGGTCGTGACATTCCTGATTGAGGACACTGCCAGACGTGTGCTCCCACCTGACCTCTGGGAGACCTTTGGATTGGATGATTTACGATGGACAGTGGGAGGGAATGCTTTCTATCTGTAATTTTCGCGCTTTTGCCTCAGATTCTGTTTTTCTTTGGTTGCAATCACTTCATTTTCCAGTAAAAGTACCTTTCTCTATAAACAATGGAGTTTGGGTCATTCTTTCTTGGACTTTGAAGGAAGCATACCTGACACCCCTGGTATAGGTTCTCCTGCATGAGCAGGAGGCTGGAGTAGAAGACCTCCAAGGTCACTTCCAGATTCTATTCTATTCTATTCTATTCTATTCTATTCTATTCTATTCTATTCTATTCTATTCTATTCTATTCTATAGAATACACTCCCATTCCATTCCATTCTTCTCTTCTCTTAAAAATCTCAGCCCATTCAGCCATATATTTTCCCATAGTGCCATCAGGATAATATGTCCAAAGTTCTTAGTATATTTTATCATTCACTGACTTACTGTTCTTCCAAATTTCAAATTTCAACAAACGTATATGCATTTTAGCAATTACAGGTAGAACTCAACGTACGACCTCACTTGAGCCCAAATTTCTTTTGCTAAGCAAGACAGTTGTTAAGTGAGTTTTGCCCCATTTTATTACCTTTCTACCAACCATAGAACCCTACACTTCTTAAGTGAATCACTGCAGTTGTTAGTAACAACTAACTTGTTAGGTGAATTTGGCTTCCTTGAGGACTTTGCATGTCAGAAGGTTGCAAAAGGGGATCCCGTGATCCTGGGATGCTGCAACCATCATAAATATGAACCAGTTGCCAAGCACACGAATTTTGATCACGTGTCCATGGGGATGTTGCAATGGCCATAAGTATGAAAAAAGTATAATCACTTTTTCATTGCCACTGTAACTTTGAACAGTCACTAAATAAATGGTTGTAAGTGAAGGACGACTTGTACATGTTCAGCATTTGTACATAGTTCAATTTCAAATTCAGCCTTGTGCTGTTTAATTCCAAATGTTCTGTTATCTACCTTAAATCTTTCTCTTAACTGTGCATATGGAAATCACTGGAAGCTAAATCCGTCTGCAGTCAACTGATCTCTTGAGGTTTTTTTCTTATATTCTCCATGCTCCATGCTCTGTATCTTTCTAAAATTGCTTAAATGGTGCATCAATGCTGTTTGTTTTTCATTGTGTTGTAAGTATGCCAAAATATCCAATGCATTTCTAATATTTCTAATATTATTCCTCAACTATCCTTTGGAAAAAACCCACATTGGTCATGAATAAAGTGATGGAAGAACATTTCATCCTCTAGCTAAAATCTTTTTAAATAACTTATAATAATTTATGTAATAGTAATGATACTGAGCAATATTTTTTATGTGAAGTCAAATGTGACCTCCTTTAAGTATTAATGGTATATTAGCATCTACCCAGCTGTCTGATATCTTTCCAATATAATAAAATATAAAATAGAATTCATCATTTTTAGTAACTCATTATTTTTAAATAGGACCAAGAGGTGAAAGCAATAACTTTCTCAAAATTAATTCATAATATGTCAAGTGCAGAAAACCAGGAGCTAAGGCAATTCAAAAGAATACAAGTTTATTATACGCTAATACCCTCTATAAGAATCTGAACTACTGACGGTTAAAGCAAACTGGCAGAAGATAAGAGGCAGTGGAATTCAAAGTGGGCGTGAAGGGACTTGAGGCGCACTTGGGCCCTTCCGTGGGCTCCATCTGCTCATCTCCTTCATAATTGTAGAAAGGCTGTAAAACACTGTCAAGCAGTATATAAGTCTATGTGCTATTGCTATGTATATTTATATCTTTTTCTAGAGCTGCTTTATAAATGGTGTTTTACAACAGCTAAATTCCTTCTTTGTCCTCCTCATATGAGCATCAGATGCAATTCTTTCGCTTCAAGGATAGAACATCTATAAAAAAAATAGCACCTGTAGGGAAGTGAATAGATGTTGCAGGAGGAGAGCTGGTTACATCTTTTATAGCCAAGCCAGAAGCTATGTGGGACCATCTTTTCCAACCGAAACATTCCATTCAAAGGGCATCTGCTTTTGTGAGCAACAGCTCATGTCATCAGATGGATGGACCGGGTGGAGTGATGCAGGATTTTAATAGGATGATTGAAGGGGAAAAGTGAGGAAGGGAGGATGGTTAATGGAGGTGCAGGTGGTATGTGGGATGCTCCTGTGAGTTGCAGAAAATGTAGGGGGAGATTTCCCGGGAAGAAGGCATTTTTCAGCCAGCGATTACAATTGCCGGCCAAGCTCTTGCTTGCACTCTTCAGATGTCTCCCCTCCAGCCATCATCTGGATGCCCCTGAGGACTCATAAAAGTGCTCCTAGGAACTGAGGTTGCCCTGCTGGGCTGACCACTCAATGTTTGCAGATCCCTCCTGCCTCTCCTCCTTTTGACAGTTGCCTGTCAACCTCTTTGATGCCATGAGCTGAGCTTCTCGGCACCTTCCGCCTCTCCAGCTGAGGATTCTTTACTGTTTAGGGCTGCCACAGTGAGAGCTGCCCAACTCAGATCTTAAGCTCCTTTGGAGGCTGCTATCACAGTCACTTCTTACGTCAACAAGGGGAAAAAATCATTAAAGACATGAGAACCATTTGCTTTAACCAACGTATTTTTTAAAATTAAATTTCAAACCAATTTTTAGGGTTTTAGAGTCCTGGCTAACTCCACTGCTGACTCTGGGAAGTCTCTGACTTTTGGAAGTTAAGCCTCTTGAGATCAACTTTTTAACACAACATGTTGTTTTGCACATCATGGGCCTAAGATCGTTAAAAAAAGAAAAATCTAGAACTGTCCCAATGGAAATAGCAAAGCAAACCCCAAATCCAGCCTCCAGCATTCCCTTTTAACAAGAAATCCTTTGGTTAAAAATAAAAACGGAGGTGGCTGCAGGCCAAAGATCTGTTGAGGAAGGAGATTGCCTGCCCAGGAAAGAGAAGTGTGTCCCAGGGTGGTCAAGAGCATCCTAGAGACGGGGCAGGAGTGGATGGGCAGCATCAGCATCACCCCTTGTGGGCCCCTTGGCAGCCAAGGGCCAGGCACGCCCTGTGGAGACCAACTCTGTTCTTTCTTTCCAGGTGGGAAAGAGCATCTCTTTGGATTCTGCCCTCCACTACCCCCAGAGCTTCTCCTCTGGCTGTTGACTGGCTTCCCTGTATCATTGCAAGGGCCTGGTGACCCCGAGCTTAGACTGCATCCCAGATCCCAACCTCATGCCCCATTGTGATGTCAGTAGCTCCTTCAGGGGCAGAGGGAGGGCTGGCCGGCCAGCCGGCTGGCTGAAGGAAACTCTGTTTCTCCCCTTTTAAAGGGCCATATCTTGTCCTATCTTTAGAGCCAGAGCAAAATATCTGCCAGGGTCTCTGGCATTGATGTCCAAATGGGAGTCTGATGATATTCAACCTTTGTCTTGGCGAAGATCCTGGAAATTCTTGGACGGCTTGACATGATTGTTTTCTTAAAGCAAGAGTTGAATGGGATTAAGGGCCAGGAGGGGGAATAAAAACATTGACTCATCTTGTTGATGTCTTTGGTCTCCTACTAAGAAAGGGATCAGGGTAAAGTGGGCTACTCAGCTCCAAGGTGGACTCAAGCAACATCTCAGCTTTTCCTCATTGCACAATGTTGGTGTAACCATGTAATTGTTAACCCAGGGAAGAACTCAGTTCTCCCTGTAGAAACATCAGCTTGCCTCCTGAATGGCCCTTTTCAGTTCAACATAAGTCTCTCTTCACTGGTGTGTGTGTGTGTGTGTGTGTGTCACAATATGAGGGTGCAGCTGCACAAGATGAATGGCTTCGATGAGAGCTTTGCTCCCAGGGCACAACTCCTGACTAAGCTGGACTGTGGAGCTCCACAAATCCCAGGATGACCTAAATTGGCTCTGAAGCATGGCAGTTATTCCAGCTCTCGAACAGGAGGCTGGATTTGCAGATGTTGCCAACAGAATGGGAGGACCCAGTCCAGGATGGGGCAAACATCTGGCTTCAACAAGAGCAGATGAGGCCTTACCTTCTGGCAGGGACCCTCTGAAGTTGTCAATGGTAAAAAAGCAAGTGTGACAGCCAGACCCAAAGGAGTGTTGCACTGGAGCCAAGGACCACAGGTTGCTTCAAAAGAAAGGCAGGCTGATGAGACAAGGTCACAACCATTAAAGACTGGGGCATGAAAGTGTGTGTGTGAAGGTGTCATTCCGTGCACTCGAGCCGATTTCTGTTTGTACTCAGCTTCATCATCACAGTCTGACTTCCCCTCCCCGAGTCTCCTCTCACAGAGATGACAGCTTGTAGCAACATGGGCTGCATATAGTTAATTCCAAAGAACTTCCAAGCTCTAATTAGTAACATTCATTAGGAAGAAGGTTCAGTAAACAGCACAAGAATTCTGGCAAATACTCTTGTTTTCCAATGAGAAACTAGTTATAGGCAGACTAGGGGTGCCAAGTGCTGGGTTATCCCTCAGTGTGAAGGAGGAGAGATTGTCTCTTTTGTGAAGGAAGGCACCTTGTGATCAGCACGGAAACGGCATTGGTCGCGTTGGTTGATGATCTCTGGAGGGCTCGGGACAGGGGTTGTTCCTCTGTCCTGGTCCTATTAGACCTCTCAGCGGCTTTTGATACCATCGACCATGGTATCATGCTGCACCGGCTAGAGGAGTTAGGGGTGGGGGGCACTGTCCTACGGTGGTTCTCCTCCTTTCTCTCTGACCAGTCGCAGTCTGTGTTGACAGGGGGGCAGAGGTCGACCCCGAGGCCCCTTGTATGTGGGGTGCCACAAGGGTCGGTCCTCTCGCCCCTTCTGTTCAACATTTATGTGAAGCCGCTGGGTGAGATCATCCGTGGTTTCGGGGTGAAGTACCACCAGTACGCTGATGATACTCAGCTGTACATCTCCATCCCGGACCACCCCAATGATGCCCTTGAAGTGATGTCCCGGTGCCTGGAGGCCGTGCGGATCTGGATGGGGAGAAACAGACTCAGGCTCAACCCATCCAAGACCGAGTGGCTGTGGTTTCCGACATCCCGATATAGTCAGTTGGTGCCATCACTGACTATTGGGGGCGAGTCATTGGCCCCCACGGAGAGGGTTCGCAACTTGGGTGTCCTCCTGGACTCACGGCTGTCTTTAGAAGAGCACATGACGGCCGTGGCCAGGGGGACTTTTTATCAGGTCCGCCTGATTCGCCAGTTGTGTCCCTTTCTGGATCGGGACTCGTTAAATACGGTCACTCATGCTCTCGTTACTTCCCGCTTGGACTACTGCAATGCTCTCTACATGGGGCTCCCCTTGAGGAGCACCCGGAGGCTCCAGCTGGACCAGAATGCGGCCGCGCGGGTGGTTATGGGAGCGACGTGGCGCTCCCATGTGACCCCGCTCCTGCGCGAGCTGCACTGGCTCCCGGTGGTCTTCCGGGTGCGTTTCAAGGTTTTGGTTACCACCTTTAGAGCGCTCCATGGCATCAGACCGGGGTATCTACGAAACCGCCTTCTGCTACCAATAGCCTCTCACCGACCAGTACACTCCCATAGAGAGGGGCTCCTCAGGGTGCCGTCGGCCAAACAGTGTCGACTGGCGGCCCCCGGGGGGAGAGCCTTCTCTGTGGGGGCACCTACCATCTGGAACGAGCTCTCCCCAGAGATACGGAAGATCCCGGACCTGCGCACGTTTCGCCGTGCTCTCAAAACTTTTCTATTTCAGCAAGCTGGCCTGGCCTAACTCCCATCTTTTAAATTTTTTAATTTTTTTTAATTCGTGATTTTATAAATTGGGTGTTTTAATCTGTGTTTCGGCCGAAATATTTAATAATTTTAAGGGATTTTTTAATATTTGTATTATCTGTATTTTATCTTGGCTGTTCACCGCCCTGAGTCCTTCGGGAGTAGGGTGGTATAGAAATTTGATTAATAATAATAATAATAATAATAATAATAATAATAATAATAATAATAATAATAATAATAATAATAATCTGGGGAATGGCTGCTGCACTTCATGTCCATGCAACACCCAGCAGCTGTCATGGTGTGCCTGCTGTCTGCGTTGGGTGGATCTTTCGGGACTTGCAAGCTCCCTGGGCAGTTCTTGAGCATCCAGGAACTAAACCTAGCTAGTTTGTGGGAATGGATTGGGAAAGTGGTATCTGGCTAGGGATTAGAGGGAATTTCATCACAGATTTGATGATGAAAGAATCTGGATATTTCATGCCAGCAGATCCATCATAGGATGAGTGTTAGTTGGAATTAAGTCTGACTAGCATTGATTTTATCCAAGAAAAAGTCCACACAGGGATAGATGAATGATGTGATTGTGAGATCTCCATTCTTGTCCTTGAAACAACAGTTCTTGCCCTGGTTGGTCCATCCCCATCAGGATAACCAGAAGGTGAAGGTCCACCCCCTTCTGGAGAGCACTCAGGTGCTTGCTGATCAAAAGCTGACCCAACTGATCAAAGGCAATTGTCCTTGCTGCCAATCTGCAGAGTCTTGAGCCACTAATGATTGGCATCTTTGGAAGACTGCTGTCACATCATGCCAGTCCTTCTTTGTTTGATTAAACAAGACATATCCAATTCCTCAACCATTCTTCATATGTTTTAGCCTCCAGCCCACTAATTATCTTTATTGCTCTTCTCTGCACTCTTTCCAGAGTCTCAATATCTTTTTTCTATCATGGTGAAGTGATCTCAATGCAGCAATCAAACTTGCAATACTGCATCCAGTTCTAGTCACCAAAATACAAAACAGATGTTGAAACTCTACAAAGAAGAAAAGAGTAACAAAGACGATTAAGGGGCTGGAGGCTAAAATATGATTGAACAGTTGCAGTAACTGGGCATGTCTAATCTAAATAAGAGAAGAACTAGGTGTGACTTGATAGTAATGTCCCAATATTTGAAGGGTTGCCACAAAGAAGAGGGGATAAACCTATTCTTCAAAGCACCTGAAGGCAGGACAAGAAGTAATGGATGGAAATTGATCAAGGATCTCGTAGAAATTTCCTGATACTGAGAACAATTAATCAGTGGAACAACTTACCTTCAGAGGTTGTGGGTACTCCAACACTGGAGGCTTTTAAGAAAAGACTGGACAGCCATTTGTCCAGAACGATATAGGGTCTTCTGCTTGTGCAGGATGTTGAACTAGAAGACACCTGAGGCCCTTTCCAACTCTGCTATTCTGTACTCTGGCAAGAATGGGAAAAAAACCTAAGAGAAGGAATTGACTAGTGATCCCCCATCCCCCAAACCATAAACTTTCCCTACTTTCCTCATTCTAGGAAGAATGAAATATTTGTTTACACTGTAAAACCAGCTTGCAATAATCTGAATGCAGCCTAGTCTCTTTCAGATGCTGTCTGCAAGGGTGGGGGGAGGTGAAGGGGGTCTGCCAAGGATTACTATAAATCTCACTGAGCCCATCCAGACAGCTGTAGGAATGCTTTCTGCATTCTGCAATGTGGCCCCGACCATGCTCAGAGTTTGTTTGCTCTGTGCCAACAGCAAAGCTCGAATCCATCTCAGTAAGGAGGCCAGCAAGACTGAGAGCTCTGGGGAGGGTCCTGCTAAGGAAAGCAATTACTGGTTTTGCAGACACGGGTGGGGAATCCCCCATCCTCTCCCTAAAATGGATTGGGGAGGGAAATGTTGCAGATAACTAGAGCTGCTGGTGCAGTCCTGGTGCAGAGGGCAGGAGGGGCTGCCCAGTGAAGCGGGAGCATCGTGGGTCACCTGTGGGGAACAGAGGCTGTCCGAAACACCCAGCTGGCCACCTCTGTTAGCCCCCTCCCCCCACATCTCTCCCTTCCCTGTCAGACCCACATAACTGCAATCAACTCAAAAAACATAACACTATCCCTCCCTTCCCTCTCTCCCTCCCTCCCTCCCTCCCTCCCACGCAGACCAGGAAAATGCCAAAAGGCCTGAAATATCACCTCACTTGTGCAGGTTCACCCATCACCTGGACCCAAGTTTAAAGCTCTCCTTAAGCAGCAGCCAGGCTGGACCACCCCAAGGTTGGAAAGAGGGCAATTCCCACGGGACAACCAATTTTGCTGATGGGACCTTGACCATGCCAGGCCCTGCCAGGTGGCCAGAAGCAGCGGAGAGAGGTGGTTGCCAGCCCTGAACCATAAAAGGCTCTGAAGGACACCCAGCATCTGGAATCACACTGGGAAGCCAACTGGCACAAAAGATGGGTGCCCAAGTGTTCCCACTGCCATCTCCTGAACCAGCCACAGTTTGGTATAATGTATCTGAGTGCAGAACGCATTGCGTTTCGTCATCCAAACAAGAGACAAATGGTTGTAAGAAGTTCTAAAATAAATTTAAACAAACAAACAAACAAACAAATGTTCAGCTTCTCCATCAAGATTTGTTTTGTAAATGATCAGACAAATGTGTGAATATATGAAAAAGACATTGATGGGGGGAGTTTTATATCCCTTTTGGATGTTACAGGTGTTTTGAGGACCAGGTGTTTCCCCTCCACTTCCAAGAAAGTACGAACTCTTGAGAACTTTGTATTTCAAAAGGAAGTGTTTACTGGAAGGGATGAAAGCAAGTCAAAAGTCAAAGCAGGCTCTGGGGTCCCTCAGGACATGAAGTTCAGGATAAAGGAAATTAGGAACCCCCTCCCCACCTTCCAATGTGGATTCTGACCAATCCGCCAGTGTGAATGTGAATTGCACCAGCCTCTCTGAGAAACAGATATGAAGAGCTTCTCAGGGTCACCTTACAATCCGCTCATTCCCCCCACCTTCTCTTTCATCTCCCAAGATGTGAGAATTCTCTAGGCATTCCTGGCGCCAGGCAATGGTTATAAATCAAGGTAAAGTTTATACAAAGAGGATCAGGAGAAATTGGATACTTAGGACACATAGGAAAAGAACTAAATATGACAATTTCAAATCCCTCCCTTCTTCCACGAAGAATGGCAGATACACGGATCTGACAGGTGTGTTTCTGCACCCCCTCTGGCAGCTCTCTTGGCTCCTTGTTCTCAGCATTTTGAGGGTGGCAGGTTGGAAGATCAATCATCCATCTTCCTGTCAGTTTTAGAGGGAAAGGTCTATTGTGTGGACGTGGTGTGTTTATAAATATTTACTTCTGATTGATTGTCAGACCTCACACCAGCACAGCAATAACTAAGAACATATTGATATGTAGACTGCTGGATCAGACCCCTGGCCCATCCAATCCAGCCATTTGTTCTCCTACAGCCCACCCCTAGGAAGCCCACTCATCTCCCAGCAGTTGACCTTCAGAGGCAGCCCTTTGGACTCCAAGGATAAGGATCCTCGACCCCCAGAACTTCCAAGAATTGACTTGACCCTTCTTTGAAGGCAGCCAAGCTGATTATCAGCACTGCATCTTGTGGTAGTGAATTTCAAATTGAATGACGTGTAAAAATTTTTTCTTGTATGTCCTGCTTCTTCCAGGATTCCCTGTCAGTGGGTGACCTCTGGAAAGGGAACATGGCTTCTCCCCTTTATCCACACCATGTACACCTCCATCATGTCTTCTCTCATTCAACTCAAAAGCCCAAATGTCACAGCCTTTCCTCACAGGGAAGCTGCTCCACCTTTTGGCCTCCTTAGTTCTGCTCCTCTTAG
This sequence comes from Arizona elegans, assembly GCA_022577455.1. Classification (NCBI taxonomy): domain Eukaryota; kingdom Metazoa; phylum Chordata; class Lepidosauria; order Squamata; family Colubridae; genus Arizona; species Arizona elegans. The sequence goes on from JAKOOJ010000026.1 coordinate 3,484,453, forward strand.
CCTTCTCTAGCTCTGAGGTGCAGCAACCACAACCGCACACAGTATTCCAGATGCGTTGCACCAGGGATCCATGCAAGGGCATTGTGACACTGGCCTCTCTATTTGCAGCCCTGTTTCTTATCCCTCCCATGCGGGGTGGGGGGGCCTTTTCTGACAACAGATGCCCCCTGAATCAGCACCTTCACTGAAGTGTTTGCTGTTGCTGCAAGAAGATTTATTTTGTTCTTGGCTGAGAGACCAGCAGGAAACAAATGAGGGTGGATTAACTCAATGGGGAAATCAGAAGGCATGTGCTAAACTGCTTCGGTGTGTATTTCTATCTGTGTTGGAATCACTGCTCGTTTCATCTTTTTCTGTCCTTCCAGAAAGATAAGGCATGAATTCTACCCACTTCAGGCCTGGAGCTGCCATGATGCCAGACGCTAATAGATTTCTTTGGCAGCCACTCACAAGCAGCTCTAGTAAGTCAGGCGTTTTACGAGAAGACTTCAGGATTTCTGACACCGTTTGGAGGAATGCATTTGGGAGGCTTACACAATTGCTCCCAAATGCAATGCTTGTACAATAGGACAGGGCTGGGGGGCTGTTCCAGGAACACAAAACTGACATGGCTCTCACTGTTTATCCACACATGCTAACCAGATCATCAGTCCTGGCATTGTGTCCAGTGTGAAAATAACTTCAGAAGAGAAAGTCATAAGGCACGCAAGAGACACAGAGGCATTCTGGACAAGGCGGACAGTAAAAGGAGATGATTCGTCTCTCTCCAGAAGCAGCCATGTCGAGAGAGCAGGAATCCAGCCAGGTTCCAGCAGCGGCCACCCAAGGGAACATGGAGAGCTGACCGGTGCAGGTTGCAGCCTCTCTGGGCCTTCCTCAAGGGCAGTTAAGCATCAAATGCAGGAAGGCTGGAAAGAAGCCAGCTCTTCAGCTTGGTGTCAATGTAGCCATGGATGTGCCTCATTCTGGGTAAAAATGTCCTCAGATTGGCCAATCAATCTGAATAATGTTTCTGTATAAGAGAATGGTTTTGTCTTGAGACATCAACACACCAAGAATGGCTTTTTTTCAATGACAAGTTTATGAGCAGACAAAAGAAATTGAGCGAGTAGGGTGGGCTGTGTAAGGAAGGAAGGAAGGAAGGAAGGAAGGAAGGAAGGAAGGAAGTTCTTATGTGCAATCAACACATTATCTTCTACCCAGGTCATCAGTATGAAGCTCCAGCTCATTGGGAGAAATAGTCAAGCCATCGGGTACTTTCCCAGAGTACACCTAGGGAAAGCCAAGCCCCCCTTGCCACACCTTAAGGTGACCAACTGGTGCTGCTTTTCCACTGGATGCTAATGCTGGGTGGGAAGGGAATCTTCCCACCACAAGCTGCCCCTCACTGGTCTCCAGAGGCAAGGAGGTGACCACGGAGAAGGCATCCACATGTAGGTGTAGAAGAAGCTTGAGAAGCAGGAGGGGGGCAGGAGAGTGTTGGGAAAGGGATGAAACTGGCTCCTCCATGACCACTGAGAGAGAGGGAGGGAGGAAAAACACAGGCAGACTTATTTGCAAGACATTCTTACTAGAACCTTTCTCAATTATATGTATTTCTGATTATATGTATTCGGGGTCGGAACTCCTCGCCCTGCGAGATTCTCCCCTCTCGCAGGTTTGGCCCTCCACATTATCGAGGGCCTATCTCAATGACGGACTTTGGAGTCCAGAGAGATGGCATGGAGCAAGGAAGAATTTGTGGGGTTTTCTAGGAAAATTTTTTAAGATTTGAAGGGGTTCTGGGAGGGGGGTTTGTAATAATCTTTTTAGAGAAATTGGGAAGACGACTCTGGGGGATGGGGGGGGGGAAATCCACCAGGGTCAGAGCCGAGCCCGGCACAGGGTAACGATGCGGGGGGTGCTGGTCGAGGGATTGGGAAAGGGATGGGGGACGATACCTATGAGGGTTGTACCATCAGCACGGTAGATGGGAGGGGCAGATATGGCGGGAGCAGGGGACCATATCATGTGTTGGGGGCTCGCACTCGCTGTTTGAGAGCAATTGCTTGCCCCGGTCCCCACGGCTCCCCTCGGAGACTAGACACTCAGGATCTGGGCCTTCGGCTGATGCTATGCAATGCCAGGTCCATGGTAAATAAGGCCCCCCTCATTCATGATCTTATTCAAGAGGGAGGAGCGGACCTGGTGGGTATTACGGAGACCTGGTTGGGCCTGGAGGGCGGCGTCCCTCTGGTTGAAATGTGCCCACCAGGCTTCAGAGCATTCCATCAGCCAAAGGCCCAGGAGAGGGGCGGGGGGGTGGCGGTTATTATTAACGAAGATCTGGGTCCAAGGGAGACCACTGTGCCTCAGATAGCCGGATGTGAGTCCCTCCTTGTGAGGTGGGGTCGTGGGGTTCAGATGGGCTTGTTGCTTACGTACCTGGCTCCCTGCCGCGTGGCAACAGCCCTACCTGAGCTACTCAACGTGATAGCCACGGTGGCAGTAGATACACCCAGGCTTTTAGTCATGGGTGATTTCAACTTGCCATCCGTCGGTGAAACGTCTGAGGTGGCTTGGGAGTTCATGGCTTCCATGACGGCCATGGACCTGACCCAGTTAGTTCATGGCCCTACTCACAGGGGAGGTCACACTCTGGACTTGATTTTTGTCTCTGGCCAGTGGTTGAGTGGTCTTGTTATAGAGGAACCACTACCCCTCGCCGCAGGGAGGTGGACCCAATTAGATGGATCCGCCCCAGGCACCTGATAGATCCTGATAGGTTCCAGATGGAGCTTGGGCCATTTCCTGAGGATCTAGCTCATGACTCGGCCGAGGACCTGGTAGCCGCCTGGGATCGAGCGGCTGGTGGGGCCTTGGACCGAGTCGTGCCTTTGCAGCCTCTGACCTGGTGCCAGTCCCAGGCGGCTCCTTGGTTCACTGAGGAGCTGAGGGAAATGAAGCACCAGAAAAGACGCCTGGAGAGCGGTTGGAGGGCCAGTCTCGCTGAATCTGATCGAACACTGGTAAGGTCGCATATTAAGGCCTACCTAGTGGCGATAAAGACGGCAAAGTTTAACTACTTTTCCGCCTCTATTGCGTCATCAGGGAATCGTCCGGCTGCCCTGTTCAGGGTGACCCGCTCCCTGCTCCATCCGGGAGTGCAGGAGGATCCCTTGGAAGGCAGGGTGGAGGATTTCGGACAATACCTGTATGACAAAATTGCTCAGATCCGGGGGGATTTGGACTCTGACTGGGTAGATCAGGGCAGGGTGACGAGGAATAGTCTTGTGAATGTTATCTGGGAGGAGTTTGATGCTGTGACTCCCGATGATGTGGACAGGATTTTGGGGAGACTTAGTGCGGCCACATGTTTACTGGACCCGTGTCCCTCCTGGTTGGTACTGGCTTCCCGGAAGGTCACACGAGGCTGGCTCCAGGGTGTTATCAACGCTTCGTTGAGTGAGGGTCACTTTCCTGCTGCCTTGAAAGAGGCAGTGGTGAGGCCTCTGCTCAAGAAGCCGTCCCTGGATCCGGCAATATTGGCCAACTATCATCCTGTCTCCAACTTTCACTTCATGGCGAAGGTTGTTGAGAGTGTGGTCGCGCGACAGTTTCCACAATTCCTGGAGGAAACATCTTATCTAAATCCATTCCAGTCGGGTTTCAGGTCTGGGCACAGCACGGAAAGAGCATTGGTCACGTTGGTTGATGATCTCTGGAGGGCTCGGGACAGGGGTTGCTCCTCTGTTCTGGTCCTGTTAGACCTCTCAGCGGCTTTTGATACCATCGACCATGGTATCATGCTGCACTGGCTGGAAGAGTTGGGGATGGGAGGCACCGTGTTGCAGTGGTTCTCCTCCTTTCTCTCCGACCGGTCGCAGTTTGTGTTGGCAGGGGGACAGAGGTCGACCTCAAGGCCTCTCATCTGTGGAGTGCCGCAGGGATCGGTCCTCTCGCCCCTTCTGTTCAACATTTATGTGAAGCCGCTGGGTGAGATCATCTGTGGCTTTGGGGTGAGATACCACCAGTACGCTGATGACACCCAGCTGTACATCTCCACCCCGGGCCACCCCAATGATGCCCTTGAAGTGATGTCCCAGTGCCTGGAGGCTGTTTGGATCTGGATGGGGAGGAACAGGCTCAAGTTCAACCCTTCCAAGACTGAGTGGCTGTGGCTCCCGGCATCCCAATATAGTCAGTTGACTCCATCACTGACTATTGGGGGCGAGTCTTTGGCCCCCACAGAGAGGGCTCGCAATCTGGGAGTCCTCCTGGATATGCAGCTGTCCTTGGAGGAACATCTGACGGCTGTAACCAGGGGGACCTTTTGTCAGGTTCGCCTGATTTGCCAGTTGCGGCCCTTTCTTGATCGGGATTCCCTGTGCACAGTGTCTCATGCCCTCGTCACCTCTTGCCTTGACTACTGCAACGCTCTCTACATGGGACTCCCCTTGAAGAGCACCCAGAGGCTCCAACAGGTCCAAAACGCAGCAGCGGGTGTAGTGACAGGAGCAGCATGGTTCTCCCATGTAACACCGCTCCTGCGCGAGCTGCACTGGCTCCCGGTGGTCTTCCGGGTGCGCTTCAAGGTGTTGGTCATCACCTTTAAAGTGCTCCATGGCATAGGGCCTAGCTATCTTCGAGACCACCTGCTGCTACCGACGACCTCCCATCGACCCGTGCGCTCCCACAGAGAGGGCCTCCTCGGGGTGTCATCAGCCAAACAGTGTAGGCTGGTGACCCCCAGGGGGAGGGCCTTCTCTGTGGGGGCACCTACCCTCTGGAATAAGTTGCCCCCAGAGATAAGGAGAATCCAAGACCTCAGTGCCTTCCACCGTGCCCTTAAAACCCATTTTTTCCAGCAAGCCGGGCTGGCTTAAGAAGAAATTTTTAAATGTTTTAATTGGTAGTGATTTTTAATTTTTGGGCCAAATTTATAGATATTTTAATTGTTTTTTAATATTTGTATTGCATGTTTTTAATTCTGGCTGTACAACGCCCTGAGTCCTCAGGGAGAAGGGCAGTATAGAAATTGGAAATAAAATAAAATAAAAAATAAAATAAAGTTGAGTTCAAGTCAGGGGTGGATTTCAAAATGTTTTACGGTGGTTCTCCTCTTATCTCTCCAACCAGTCGCAGTCCGTGTTGGCAGGGGGGCAGAGGTCGACCCCGAGGCACCTTGTTTGTCGGGTGCCGCAAGGGTCGGTCCTTCCAAGACCGAGTGGCTGTGGATGCCGGCGTCCCGATATAGCCAGCTGGTGCCAACTCTGGCTATTGGGGGCGAGTCAGTGGCCCCCACGGAGAGGGCTCGCAACTTGGGTGTCCTCCTGGATGCACGGCTGTCTTTAGAAGAACATATGACGGCCGTGGCCAGGGGGGCTTTTTATCAGGTTCGCCTGATACACCAGTTGCGTCTCTTTCTGGATTGGGACTCCCTATGCACGGTCACTCATGCCCTCGTCACCTCTCGCCTGGACTACTGCAATGCTCTCTACATGGGGCTCCCCTTGAGGAGCACTCGGAAGCTCCAGCTGGTCCAGAATGCGGCCGCGCAGGTAATTTTGGGAGCGACTTGGCGCTCCCATGTGACACCTTGCCTGCGCGAGCTGCACTGGCTCCCGGTGGTCTTCTGGGTGCGCTTCAAGGTATTGGTCCTCACCTTTAAAGCGCTCCATGGCTTAGGGCCCGGCTATTTGCGAGACCACCTTCTGCCACCGATAACCTCCCACCGGCCAATTCGGTCCCACAGAGAGGGCCTCCTTAGGGTGCTGTCGGTCAAGCAATGCCGACTGATGACCCCCAGGGGGAGAGCCTTCTCTGTGGGGGCACCCGCCCTCTGGAACGAGCTCCCCCCAGGAATACGACTAATCCTGGACCTCCAGACCTTTCGTCGAGCTTTGAAGACCTTCCTATTCCAGCAAGCTGGGCTGGCTTAAAATTTTAAAAGGGTTATTTTAAGGGTAATGGGTTTTAAACATTTTGGGAAGCCATTGGATTTAATTCTGTTTTAAATTATTTTAAATTTTGTATTGTATGTATTTTAATTTGGCTGTGCACCGCCCTGAGTCCTTCGGGAGAAGGGCGGTATACAAATCTAAATAATAATAATAATAATAATAATAATAATAATAATAATAATAATAATAATAATTTATTATTATTATTATTATTGCTGTTGTTATTATTATTATTTATTTATTGTTCTTTATTCTTTATTTCTGCTTCCAATTCAAGTCTTTTCTTTTGTCGAATCAATCTGTGTTTAGAGTTCATATAAATAAGCACCCCTCTCATATAAGCCTTGCTTGCATCCCACACAATTTCCATTGGAGTGCCTTTATTCAGATTCATTTCAAAAAACTCTTTCAAGTACTTTTTAAGTTCTATTATATTTTTTTCATATCTGAACAAGTTTTCATTTAATCTCCAAGAGCGTCTCTCAGTCTTACTTATCTCAATTTCTATCCATACTGGGCTATGGTCAGTCAAAGTTCTTGGCAAAATCTTTGTTCTTTTTGTCCTGACAAGTAAAACATCTGACAACAAAATGAAATCAATCCTAGAGAAGGATCTATGTCTATCAGAAAAAAAAGTATAATCCAGTTCTTTTGGATTGTGTATTCTCCAAATATCTTTTATTTCCAAGTCTTCTTTCATATCAAAAAAAAGTCTGTGGTAGTCTAATCCTTGACTTCGCCAAAGTCTTTTTATCTAATTTAGAATCAATTACTCCATTCCAGTCTCCCATAATTAAAATAGATCTATAATCCCATTGTAGTATTTTAGTATGTAGCATTTTGTAAAAGTGGTCCTGTTGTTGATTGGGAGCATAAATTCCAATCAAAAGAATTTGGCCATTTGCTGAAAGTAGTTCAATTGTATCAGATTCTTCTGAAGAATAGAATTTTTCTTTTTTCTTTTTCACGCTGTGTAAAGTTTTTCGCACCATCCATTTTGAACTCTGCTTTCTGATTGGTTCTGATTCGGCCATTTTGCTGGTCTGTTGAAACCAAGATGGCTGCCATTCAAAATTTTGCACCGGACCATTAGTCTTTCTTTTAGTTACACTCTCATCTATAGGTAATTCGCTTACCATTTTGAGATCTTTAGATTCTGGTGCGTTGGTGTGATTTTCTCTCGCTGCTCCACTATCTTTTATGATGTCTTGGAGGTTCACGATGAGATTTTTGTCGTCTTTTTGGCTTTTCAGCAGTCTTAGTATTTCTGATCTGAGAGTGTTGTTTTCTGTCTCGCTCGCTTCTTGGTCGTCGGGTTCAACGATTACCTCTTCGTTGTCTGTAGTGGAATTTTCAGATTCTCTTGCCATTATAGTTGTAGATTCATCAATCATTTCTTGATCTGTTTCCATTTCTTTGTTGTGTGCCCTGGTGTTGGGTCTTTCTCTTTTGTTCCTGAAGTTTTCTTTCTTTGGCATGTCTGTTTTTTTTATTGAGTCAGCCAACCATCCTCTGCTACCAAATTGTTGCCGTAATTCGAGGATCGGACTCAATAAAGAATTCAGAATTATAGTATTCAAACAAAGTATTGTTTATTTACAGCAGGCATTCTATATTCACTGAGTGATTGTAGATAGAAGCAAAGAGGAGGAGCGTGTATCCCCTTTTATATCAATGAGGCGGGATTAGGGAGTAGGAGTGGTTACAGATGAATACATTAGGAAAGGAAGAATAAATTAACCCTTGATACTCTGTCACAAGTAAATGCCTTATTCTCCTTTATGTAAATAATATATGACCAGGGTATCAGGGGTTAACTTATTCTTCTCTATTTAATATATTCATATTTAACCACTCCTACATCTAGCTCCACCCCATGTATATATAAGGAGCTGTATGCTTTCCTTCTGTGCTTCTATCTGTGAATATTCAGTGAATATAGAATGCCTTCTGTAAATAAACAGTGCTTTATTTGAATATCTAATTCTTAATCTACTTATTGAGTCTGATCCTGAAAATATCGTAACAATTTGGTAGCAGAGGATGGTTAAATTGACTCAATAAAACTTTAAATATGTCTGAGAGAGAAAACTCCAGAAATAAAAGAGAAAGACCCAACACCAGGGCATACAGCAAAGAAATGGAAGCAGATCAAGAAATAATCGATGAGTCCACGAATACAATATCGAGAGAATCTGAAGACTGCACTACTGACAATAAAGAAACAATGGATGAGACTGATGACCAAGAAGAAAACGAAATAGAAAACAACGAACTCAGGTCAGAGATACTAAAACTCTTAAAAAGCCAAAAGAACGATGAAAATCTCATCGCGAACCTCCAAGAAATATTAAAAAACAACGGAGCAGAGAAAGAGAAGCACATCGTTACGAATAAATCTAAAGACTCAAAAACGGTGAGCGATCTGCCTGAAAATAAAAATACAGCGAAAAAGAAAACTAACAGTCCCGCGCAAAATTTTGAATGGCAGCCATCTTGGTTTCAACGGACCCCTAAGATGAGCGAAGCAGAGCCAATCAGAAAGCTAGATTCAAAATACCTGGCGCGAAAAGCCTTACTCGATGCAAGAAATGAAAAAGAGAAAATTTACACCTCAGAAGAATCAGACACAGAGATTGAAGAGACTTCGATAGATATGCAAGTAAAATCAGCAATGAAAACGCTCTTTGCTGCTTTTGGACCAAAATTGAAAATCACTAAAGAATCAACGAAAAGGCAAGCAAGCAAACAAACATCTCAGAATCCACCCACTTCTATTCAAACGACGAAAGCGCCGACGCCTGAACCCAGAGAGCCCTGCAGATACCACCCCGCGCCACAGACGATACCAGGGACCAGCGTTCTCAACCAAAGAAAGCGAGCGCCTGCTATCACCAGGACTCCCAAGATCGAGCCGGAGACCGATTCCTCAGAAGAAGAGTGATGCGAGGGAGCTGCGGCAGCAAGAACCTCTCATGACGGCTTCAGGAGCGAAATGAACAACGCGCATGTGCAAGACTACACAGACAACTTCGAAGGACATGAAGAACAGAGAGAACCATTCAGAATCGTCGCAAGCATACCCACGCCATTTTGTAACTTTCAACATTTGCAAGACCATGGACTACCTCCAGTTGTAAGTAATGGATCCAACAATATTGGGAATTTACCCAATGATTTCCCAAAACTGAGAATAGATGGCATTAATTTGCAAGAATGGTGTCAGCAGCTCCAGGTTGTCTTTCTAAAAGAAAACTTATTATTTTTTATCACTAATCCCCCAAAAAGACCTTGGACTCTAAAATTAGACTGTCTGCACCATAGGGCATTTTTCTTATTGATTTCCAGTATATCTCCTGCCATGTACCACAGTATTAAGCAAAATCTAACTGTATCAGAAATTATTCAATGCATGTTTAAATTGTTTCACAGTGAAAGTGTAGCCACTACAACAAGAATGTCTAAAGATTTCTTCTCAGCTAGGATAAAACCAGGGGTTACCATAAGTGAACATTTAATATCTTTAAACAAAATTAGAGCAGAACTGCATTTAAGGGGGGAAATAATTTCAGATCAAACAATGAAGAGTGTTATCATTAACTCACTAGACCCATCATGGGATAACTATATATCTCATTTAGACACAATCAATTTAGGATATTTATCCATAGAAAGTCTATCTAACAAGCTAATATCTGAAGATAATTCAAGGAGAAGTCGTTGTAACAATCACATGGAACATAAACAATATAAGAGGGTAGTTTTTCAAGAAAGATATCATGAATCAATAGGATGCCACAACTGTGGATCCAAAGAACATAATAGGAGAGACTGTCCAAAACTCCTCAGAAATAGAAAAAATCCTGACTATAGAAATAGGTATCAAAACAGACAGTCATCAATTGATAGACATAGATATAGAAGTCCACCCATCTATAGGGAACATAGAGGGGGCAGGGATAACTCAAAAGATAGAAAGTCTGGTTCACTGAATGGGTTAAACAAACATGACAACACTAACATACAACAGACAGAGGACAATGATTGGCTTATCGATTCTGGAGCAACCAACCACACTACAAATAATAAAAATATACTATCTTCATTTGTAGAGGATAAATTCGTAATTAAGGTAGCTAATCAAGAGAAGGTTCAAGTCATAGGTAGAGGAAACATAACCTTACCTGGCCTAGGAAAAATAGAGGGGGTATTGTTAATACCTGAAATACCTCATAACATACTTAGTGCAATAAAACTAAGCAGAGATTCTGGCATAAATATTGTGTTCTCAAAAGGAAAAGCAACATTAGAGAAAAACAGAACAAACATAGGTACTGTGATTATTAAAGGAGGTCTACCTTATCTAATGACAAAAGAAAAATGGTTACACAACATTGATTTCAACATGGAAGATAACAATAACATAGACAACGAAAGCAGTAGTAATAGTAACAATGAGGAACATGAGATTATTCATAATCACAAAGACACACACAACAACAAAATACCTAATATTGGTAAACCAATTCATGATGAGTGTGCTCATGTCTTATATAGGAAATTAGGACATGCCAGTTTTCCTGTAGTTCAAAAGATGACTGAACATGCTGAAGGTGTTAAAATAAAAAATTGTAAAAACTATTTGGAATGCTCAGTATGTAAATCTACAAAACTCAAAACTAGCCCCAAACCCAAAAAATCAACAAGATCAACCAACAAAATTTTTGATTTGGTACACATGGACCTAGTTGGTCCATTAACACCATCAATCACATATAGAAAACGTTATTTCCTAACCATTGTGGATGACTATAGTCGTTATGGCTTTGTCTATACACTAAAGCACAAAGATGAAACTTTTCAGAAATTTAAGGAGTTTTACAAACGTATAGAAACACAACATAATATTAGAATAAAACAAATTATGACAGATAGGGGATGTGAATTCATGTCAAAAGAATTCTCCCAATGGCTTAAAGACAAAGGGATGTTACATTACACGTCTAGCCCTTTCTCTGCATTCCAAAATGGAGTGGTAGAGAGAAAGAACTCGACATTACAAACCATGATTAGATGCACATTAGAAGATGCTGGCTTAGGAAAACAATTCTGGTCAGAAGCTTTACAATATTCCAATTATACACAAAATAGAACTTGGTCCAGCATTGTTAACAAGACACCATATGAAATGATGTATAATAGGAAACCCAAAATAGCTCATATGCACATATTTGGAGTCACTGCAGACTGTATTCCATGAACAGGCCAACTGGTCTAAAATACATCTTAATTAAATTTTCCCAAACAACTATACAAACACTAAATACCAAGAGGAAAGAACTGGAGAAGAATACAATCACAACATACATAAAAACAAAAACAAAACATGGACAAACAGTCAATACAAAATAAAGACAGATTCATTAACAAAAAAAGAAGCTAGGTATTTACATGACAATGATAGTAAACCAAAAAGAACAATCAGGAATAACAGAAACCAAATACCAAACAAATACAAAGATTATATAATGTATATGGATGGAGAAACATCAACACCAAACACATACGAGGAAGTGCTAAAACTTCCCCCTGAAGAAAAGGAAAAGTGGGAATCAGCCATGACTAAAGAGATGGATAGTTTGCAGAAATTAAATGTATTCACACCTACACATGCACCTAAAGATAAAACTGTTATTGGTACTAGGTGGATATATAAAATCAAAAACTTAGAAGGAGGCAACACCTTATACAAAGCTAGACTAGTTGCTCAAGGTTATGCACAAAAATATCCCGAGGATTACACGGATACATACTCTCCCACAGTAAGAACTGAGAGTGTTAAAACTGCACTGGTCATAGCATCAGCACTTAACCTTGATGTATTCCAATACGACATACAGACTGCATATCTACATGCAAAATTAGATAAAGAGATATATGTAAGAGCGCCTCACAGTCAATATACAAACAAAAATGAAACGTGGTTACTAAATAAAAGTTTATATGGGCTGAAACAATCTGGCAAAAGATGGTATGAATGTTTAGTCAAAGTGCTCAAAACTATGAATTTTAATGCCACTACTGCTGATAACTGTTTCTTTGTTAAAAAAGAGGATGACTCTTTAGAATTCGTGTTAATTTATGTGGATGATATTTTGTATATAGGTAAACACAAAGAGAAGAGAGAAACATTTGTAACGAAACTAAATGAACATTTCTCTTTGAAATCATTAGGTAAGGTAAATAAGTATCTTGGAGTTCAAATTAGTAAAAAAAAAAGGGATTCAAACTTTCTCAAAGAGATAAGATTATAGAACTCCTGAACAAATGTAACTTAAACGATGCTAAACCCTGTGATACTCCCATGCAAACTGATTTCCTGAGGAACACAGATGAGTCATCCCCTGAATTTAAAGATAATACACTTTACAGATCAGTCATTGGTTCCCTTCTATATATCTCCAATTGGACCAGACCCGATATTGCTTTGCCTCTCAACTTGTTGTCTAGACACGTCAGCAAACCACTAGTATATCATTGGGCAGCTGTCAAAAGAATATTAAGATATTTGAAAGGTAGCTTAGATTTTTGTTTATTATTGGAACCCAATAGTGTCAAAGAGCCCATCCTCATATGTTACGCCGACGCAGATTGGGCTGGCGACACCACATGTAGAAAAAGCACATCTGGTTATATATTTTTTCTTAACAATTGTCCAGTTTACTGGTATACTGGTAAACAAGACTTAGTAGCCACATCAACAACTGAGGCAGAATATGTCTGTTTGTCTAAAGCCTCAAATAACCTCGTATGGTTTAATGACTTGTTGTCAGACACCTGGATGAAACCTTCATTACCATTTATCATACATGAAGATAATAAGGCTGCTATTGAAATATCTAGATCTGATGCCATTGGACAAAGATCCAGACATATAGATATAAAATTCAAACATGTGAGGCAGTTATCTCAAGATGTATTTATTAAAGCAGTCCATTGTGAAATCTCAGAGCAAATTGCTGACATACTAACAAAGCCTTTACTCTCTAAGAAGCACAAATATTTGACTTCTAAGTTACAAGTTTTATATTGTTCAGAATCTGAATGTAATTATTGTTATATATCGAATCGGCATTTAGAGGGGGATTTGTCACAAGTAAATGCCTTATTCTCCTTTATGTAAATAATATATGACCAGGGTATCAGGGGTTAACTTATTCTTCTCTATTTAATATATTCATATTTAACCACTCCTACATCTAGCTCCACCCCATGTATATATAAGGAGCTGTATGCTTTCCTTCTGTGCTTCTATCTGTGAATATTCAGTGAATATAGAATGCCTTCTGTAAATAAACAGTGCTTTATTTGAATATCTAATTCTTAATCTACTTATTGAGTCTGATCCTGAAAATATCATAACATACTCTATGAGCATACGTTTCCCCCATTCAAGAATAAGGCATTTACCCATGACAAATCCCCCTCTAAATGCCGATTCGACATACAACAGTAATTACATTCAGATTCAGAACAATATAAAACTTGTAATTTTGAAGTTAAATATTTATGTTGTTTTGATTGTAAAGGCTTAGTCAATATATCAGCTATTTGTTCTGTGGTTTCACAATGAATAGCTCTAATGAATCCATTTTGAGATAATTGCCTTACATGCTTGTATTTGATATCTATATGTCTAGATCTCTGACCAATAGCATCTGCTCTAGATATCTCTATTGCAGCTTTGTTATCTTCATGTATAATAAATGGTAATGAAGGACTCTTCCAAACATCCAATAATAGATCATTGAACCATATGAGATTATTAGAAGCTTTTGACAAGCAAATATACTCTGCCTCAGTCGTTGACGTAGCTACTAAATCTTGTTTTCCAGTATACCAGTAGACTGGACAATTGTTAAGAAAGAATACATAGCCGGAAGTACTCTTCCTGCTTTTAGTGTCGCCTGCCCAGTCAGCATCAGCATAACAAGTAAGAATAGGCTCTTTAACATTGTTAGTAAGCAATAGTCTAGGTTGTGTTTCAAATACCTTAGCACTCTTTTAATGGCTTCCCAATGATAAATTAAAGGCTTACCGACATATCTGGATAATAAATTAAGGGGTAAAGCAATATCGGGTCTGGTCTAATTAGAAATATATAAAAGAGAACCAATAACTGATCTGTAAAGTGTATTATCATTAAACTCAGGAGATGATTCATTCATATTTTTTAAAAAATCAGCTTGCATTGGGGTATCACAAGGCTTTGCATCATTCATATTGCATCTGTTCAAGAGTTCAATAATTTTATCCTTCTGAGACAATTTAAATCCTTTTTCAGTTTTACTAATTTGAACTCCAAGATATTTATTTACTTTCCCCAATGATTTTAATGAAAAATGTTCTCCTAATTTTGTTACAAATGTATCTCTCTTATCTTTATGTTTGCCAATATACAAACTATCATCCACATAAATTAACACAAATTCTAGTGAATCACCATCTCTCCTAACAAAGAAACAATTGTCTGCAGTTGTGGCGTTGAAGTTCATAGTTTTGAGTATGTTGACCAAGCATTCATACCAACGTTTGCCGGATTACTTTAATCCATACAAACTTTTGTTTAGTAACCAAGTTTCGTTTCTATTTGTGTTTTGACTATGAGGAGCTCTTACATATATTTCCTTATCGAGTTTTGCATGTAGGTATGCAGTTTGTATGTCGTATTGAAAGACTTCAAGATTAAGGGCTGAGGCTATTACTAAAACTGTCTTAACACTTTCAGTCCTTACAGTGGAAGAATATGTGTCGGTATAATCCTCAGGATACTTTTGAGCATAGCCCTGTGCAACTAGTCTTGCTTTATATAACGTGTTGCCCTCTTCTAGATTTTTAATTTTGAATATCCACCTAGTGCCAATAATTGTTTTGTCTTTTGGAGCTGGTGTTGGGGTGAATACTTTGAGCTCTCGCAAACTGTCCATTTCTTTGGCCATGGTTAATTCCCATTTCTTTCTTTCTTCTGTGGGGAGTTTTAATACTTCCTCATATGTATTGGGTGTTGATGTATCATTATTTATATGCATAATGTAATCCTTATATCTGTTTGGTACTTGGTTCCTGTTACACCTAATTGTTCTTTCTGGTCTGCTGTCATTATCGTGTAAATATCTTGCTTCCTTTTGTGTTAATGAATCTGTTTTGATTTTGGGACAATTTCCCATCCATGTTTTGTTGTTGCCCTTTTGTGCACTGTAGTTATGTCCTTCTCTTTCTGTTTTATTTTGAGTTTTAATGTCTGGTCTTGTTGTTGGAAGTATCTCATTAAGATGTATCTTAGACCAATTGGCCTGTTCGTGAAATACAGCTGTCCTAGAAATTATAAATTTGTTATTATTGTCAATAAATCTATATCCCTTTGTGCCTGTTTCATAGCCCATGAACCTGAGCCTTCTAGATACATTATCTCCCTTACGTCTCAATTGTTTCGGTATATGTACATCCACTGTAACTCCAAATACATGCATGTGGGCTATCTTGAGTTTTTTACTATACATCAATTCATATGGTGTTTTATTTATGACACTAGACCAAAGTCTGTTAAGAGTATAATTGGAATAGAATAGTGCTTCTGACCAGAAATGTTTGCCTAAACCAGCATCTTCTAATGTACATCTAATCATGGTTTGTAGTGTCGAGTTTTTTCGTTCTGCTACTCCATTTTGAAATGCAGAGAAAGGACTAGAGGTGAAATGTAGCATCCCTTTGGCTTTTAGCCATTGGGAGAATTCCTTTGACATGAATTCAGATCCTCTATCTGTCATGATCTGTTTTATTTTTATGTTGTGTTGTGTTTCTACACGTTTATAAAATTCTTTAAACTTTTGAAATGTTTCATCTTTGTGTTTTAAAGTGTAGACAAAGCCATAACGACTATAGTCGTCTACAATAGTAAGAAAGTATCGTTTTTTGTATGTGATTGATGTAATTAATGGACCAACTAGATCCATATGTACCAGGTTAAAATATGATTTGATGATCTTGTTGCTTTTTTTGGTCTGGGTTTGGTTCTGAGTTTTGAGGACTTACATACTGAACATTCCAAGTAATTTTTACAATCTTTTATTTTAACACCTTCAGCATGTTCAATCATTTTTTGTATTACTGGAAAACTAGCATGTCCTAATTTTCTATGTAATATATGTGCACATTCATCATGAATTGGTTTTCCAATTATTGGCCTTTTGTTAGTATGTGTATTGTTGACAGATGTGGTTTCATCGTTATGTTCTGGTTCGTGTTCCTCATTGTCACTGTCACTGTTATTTTCATTTTCTATGCTAGTGTCATTTTCCATGTTTGAATCAATGTTGTGTAGCCATCTTTCCTCTGTGACTAAATATGGTAAATCTCCTTTGGTAATCACATTACCTAAGTTTGTTTTGTTTTTCTTTAGAGTTACTTTTCCCTTTGAGAATATTATATTTATGTTAGAGTCCCTGCTTAGCTTTATTGCACTAAGAATGTTATGAGGTATTTTGGGTATTAATAAAACCCCCTCTATTTTCCCTAGACCGGGTAAATCTACATTTCCTCTTCCAATGACTTGGACTTCCTCTTGATTAGCTACTTTAATTACAAATTTATCTTCTATGAAGGAAGATAATATTTTCTTATCATGTGTTGTGTGATTTGTTGCCCCGGAATCAATGAGCCAGGCATTATCCTTTGAGTCTTGGTTTTTGGTTATAGTGTACTTATCTAATCCATACAATGATCCAGACTTTCTATCTCTTGAGTTATCTCTGCCCCCTCTATGTTCTCTAAAGTTTGGTGAGTTTCTATGTCTGTATCTGTCAATAGATGATTGTCTGTTATGGTATCTGTTTCTAGTGTCATGTTTTTGTCTTTCTCTAAGAGGTTTTGGACAGTCTCTTCTATAATGTTCTTTGGATCCACAATTATAACACTCAATTGATTCTTGATACCTGTCTTGAAATACTACCCTCAGCTATTAATCTATTTGATAAACTCTCTATAGATAGATATCCTAAATTAATTGTGTCCAAATGTGAAATGTAATTATCCCATGATGAGTCTAATGAATTAATGATAACGCTTTTCATTGTCTGATCAGATATTATTTCTCTCCTTAAATGAAGTTCTGCTCTAGTTTTGTTTAGTGATAGTAGATGTTCACTTACAGTAGTTCCAGGTTTTATCCTGGCTGAGAAGAAATTTTTAGACATTCTTGTTGTGGTTGCTACACTTTCACTATGAAACAATTTAAACATACAATGAATTATTTCTGAGACAGTTAGATTATGCTTAATACTATGATAGATAGCAGGTGATATACTAGATATTAGTAAATAGAATGCTCTGTGGTGTAGGCAGTCCAATTTTAGGGTCCATGTTTTTTTGGGAGGGTTAGTTATGAAACATAATAAATTCTCTTTTAAGAAAACAACCTGGAGTTGTTGATTCCATTCCTGTAAATTAATACTGTCTATTCTCAATTTTGGAAAATCATTAGGCAAGTTTCCAATGTTATTTGTTGCATTACTTACAACTGGAGGCTGTCCATGGTCTTGTAAATGTTGGTAATTGCAGAATGGCGTAGGTATACTTGCGATTAGTCTGAATGGTTCTCTCTGTTCTTCATTGTCTCTATATTCATCTGTATGTATTTGCACATGCGCGTTGTTCATTTCGTTCCTGAAGCTGTCGGGAGAGGTTCTCGTCGCTGTAGCTCCCTCGTAGTGTTCTTCCTCTGATGATTCACTCTCTGGTTCGACTTTAGGCGTCCAGGTGATGATCAGGGCTTGCTTCTTTCCATCGAAGTCATCTTGGTTGAGGCTTCTGGCTCCTGGAAGCGTTTGTGGTGTGGGCGAATACTTGCAAGGCTCTCTGGGTTCGGGCGTTGGTGTTCTTGTCGTTCGGGTTGAAGTGGATAGATGTCGAGACGTTTGCTTGCTTGCTTCTGCGTCTTTGCCTTTGGATTGTGCTGCTTGTCTTTTCTTTGCTGTTTGATCGGCTGCCTTTGTTGTTTTTGTCGATTTTTTTGATATTTTTAAATTCGGACCAAAAGTTGCAAAAAGTGTTTTCATAGCTGTTTCGATTTGCAGTTCGGTTGGTGCTTCTTCGGTGTCTGTATCAGATTCTTTTTTTTATTATTATTATTATTATTATTTGTTTTTTTTTCTTGTTTTTTTTCTTGTTTTTTTTTTATTGCAAAAGTTTTACAATTACATTTTCACCCCTTTTTTCCCCCCCTTGTCCCACCCCAAACTTCCCAACCTCCCTAACCCACCCTAACCCTCCCCTCCCCCCCGGACTTCCACACAATATACTCATATCAGGTAAAAGGAAAAACCCTCCTTTGTATAAAACTTATATAAAACTTGAACCCCTCCCTCCCCCTTATATATTTTCATCTTCATTACATTAAAATATTTCTATCTTAATATAACATTTTCAAATAAAAGCTATTTGATACTTCTTAGTTTGATATTTGTTCTGAACATAATCTATCCACTTTTTCCATTCCCATTCATAAGTCTCTTGTGAACAATCTTTTAAATATGCTGAAATCTTCGCCATCTCTGCAAAACTGGCCATCTTCAAAGTCCATTCCTCGATCGTGGGCAATGCTTCATTTTTCCAGTATTTACCTATCAACAATCTTGCTGCTGTTATCATGTACAATATCAATTTTGTTTCACCCAATGTAAAACCCTTAACTATACCCAATAAAAACAATTGTGGAGAAAATTGAATTTTTTTCTTCAAAACATTCTGCATGACCCACCAAATTTTTATCCAAAAAGCCTTGACTTTCCTACAGGTCCACCAAACATGATAATATGTAGCATCTGAACAATCACATCTCCAACATTTAGGCTGAACATTAGGGTACATACATGACAATTTTTGGGGGTCTAAATGCCATCTATAAAACATTTTATAAAAATTTTCCCTCAAATTCTGCGACTGTGTAAATTTAACGTTCTGAACCCAAATTTTTTCCCACGTTTCCAACATCACTGGTTCCTCAAAATTTTGTGCCCACTTAAGCATACAATCTTTAACTAATTCAGTTTCTGAATCCCTTTCTAACAAAACATTATAAAGTCTTTTAATATGCATTGGACCTTTCTCTTTTATGTGTCTAACCATGCATCCTCATGCATCATAATACCAGTTTTTTGGTCCTCTTTCCATCTCAATTGCAATTGATTATATTGTAACCAAGTTAAATTAATCCCTTCAGCCAACAATGTCTGTAATGTCTTCAACTGCCATCTGCCCGCATCTGTAAAAAGAACCTCTTTGTATAAAAACCCCCTGAGTGACATTATATTTGTATTCCACAAAGTATGACCAAGATCCAACCATAGCGGTATTTTATAATCCCATTTGAGTCGGTGCTTCTTCCAAACTCTCAACAAAGAATCTCTAAGTATATGGCTTTTAAATACTTTATCCACTTTGTTGTCATAAAATAAGTAGGCATGCCATCCAAATTCCAAATCAAAACTTTCTGCGTTCAATATTCCAGTCTTTTTTCCTCCAAACCAATCACTTGTTAAAGTCAAAGCTGCTGCATCATAATATAACTGTAGGTTTGGAAGTTTAAGACCTCCCCTTTCTGGAACATCTTGCATAATTTTCATTTTCACTCTCGGCTTTTTCTCGTTCCAGACAAACTTATTCACTCCAGTTTGCCACAATTTCAATTGTTTATCACTATTAAGCACCGGAATCATTTGAAACAAAAAAAGAAATCTTGGCAAAATATTCATCTTAATTGCTGCTATTCTTCCAAGTAGAGACAGCTGCAGTTTTTTCCAAGTCTCCATATCTTTCTGCACCTCTCGCCACAACACCTCATAGTTATTTTGAAACAATTTTGTGTTTGATTCTGCAACCTGAACTCCTAGATATTTTACCTTTGGTACAATCTCAAAACCTGCCCTTCTTTCAAGCTTGTGTTTACGATCTTGAGTCATATTTTTGACTATCATCTTTGTTTTTTTCTGATTCACTCTAAAATCTGAAACTTTACCATAGTCTTGTATAATGTCCTTCATCTGGATTATTGATTCCATTGGATGTGTTAGGGTAACAACCAGATCATCTGCGAATGCCTTTATTCTGTAGTCCTCTTGCCTTATCATTATACCTTTCAAGATATTAGAGTCCCGTATTGTGTTTAACAAAACTTCTAATGTTAAAATAAATAGAAGTGGGGACAACGGACATCCCTGTCTTGTTCCTTTTTCGATTTTAAACTCTGTTGTCAAACTTCCATTGATAATAATCCACTCTATCAAAGGCCTTCTCTGCATCCAAGAAAACCAGCACTGCAGGGATCTGTTTATTCTTCTCAAGATATTCCAATAAATCTATTACTTGCCTTACATTGTCCTTCATGTATCTACCCTCGATAAATCCCGCTTGATCATCATGAATCACCTTTTGAATTACTGGCATCAATCTGTTGGCTAATACT
Source organism: Arizona elegans (assembly GCA_022577455.1). Lineage (NCBI taxonomy): Eukaryota > Metazoa > Chordata > Lepidosauria > Squamata > Colubridae > Arizona > Arizona elegans. Next base: position 3,504,913 of record JAKOOJ010000026.1, read on the forward strand.
TTTGCATAAATTTTATAATCCGTATTCAGAAGAGATATTGGTCTGTAATTCTCCGGTTTTTTAGGACCTGCTTGCTCTTTTGGTATCAAAGAAATATAAGCTGTTGTCCATGATGGGGGTATTTTTCCCCCTTGTTGTATATTACAAAATAAGTCTCTGAGTTGTTCCACCATTTCTGCCTGAAAAGTTTTATAGTACACTGCAGTCAGACCATCCGTTCCAGGAGCTTTAGCTGTTTTTAGTTGTTTAATTGCTGCTATTATCTCCTCCTCTGTTATAGGATAATTCATTCTTTCCTTTTTTTTTTTTTAATTTGTTTTATATGCCGCCCTTCTCCGGAGACTCAGGGCGGCTTACAATGCGTTAAGCAATAGCCTTCATTCTTTTGTATATTTTATACAAAGTCAGCTTATTGCCCCCACAAATTGGGTACTCATTTCACCTACCTTAGAAAGGATGGAAGGCTGAGTCAACCTTGAGCCTTGGAGAGATTCGAACCAGCAGAAATTGCAGGCAGCTGTGTTAATAACAGGGTTCACTAAACCACTGTACTATCAAGGCTCTTTTGTTGGTCAGTAATTTTTATAACTCTTTTATTATCTAAATATTTTTCTATAAGTCCATTCTGCACCTCCTCTTTAGCATATAATTTAGTGTAGTAGTCGAGAAAAGCTTCTTTAATTAATTTCTGTTGAAAAATTTCCTTCCCTCCAATATCGATACTATCAATAGTCCGTATACTCTGTTTTTTCCTCAGTGTGTAGGCCAACCACCTGCCTGGTTTATTGGCATTGCAGAATGTATTGTGCTTCACATATTGTAAATTTGTTGCAACTTGTTCCGCCATAAGCATTTGGAATTGATCTTTCAAAAGTTTTATAACACCACGTATTCTTTCATCTGTTGGGTTTTTAATAAGTAACTGTTCTTTATTCTTTATTTCTGCTTCCAATTCAAGTCTTTTCTTTTGTCGAATCAATCTGTGTTTAGAGTTCATATAAATAAGCACCCCTCTCATATAAGCCTTGCTTGCATCCCACACAATTTCCATTGGAGTGCCTTTATTCAGATTCATTTCAAAAAACTCTTTCAAGTACTTTTTAAGTTCTATTATATTTTTTTCATATCTGAACAAGTTTTCATTTAATCTCCAAGAGCGTCTCTCAGTCTTACTTATCTCAATTTCTATCCATACTGGGCTATGGTCAGTCAAAGTTCTTGGCAAAATCTTTGTTCTTTTTGTCCTGACAAGTAAAACATCTGACAACAAAATGAAATCAATCCTAGAGAAGGATCTATGTCTATCAGAAAAAAAAGTATAATCCAGTTCTTTTGGATTGTGTATTCTCCAAATATCTTTTATTTCCAAGTCTTCTTTCATATCAAAAAAAAGTCTGTGGTAGTCTAATCCTTGACTTCGCCAAAGTCTTTTTATCTAATTTAGAATCAATTACTCCATTCCAGTCTCCCATAATTAAAATAGATCTATAATCCCATTGTAGTATTTTAGTATGTAGCATTTTGTAAAAGTGGTCCTGTTGTTGATTGGGAGCATAAATTCCAATCAAAAGAATTTGGCCATTTGCTGAAAGTAGTTCAATTGTATCAGATTCTTCTGAAGAATAGAATTTTTCTTTTTTCTTTTTCACGCTGTGTAAAGTTTTTCGCGCCATCCATTTTGAACTCTGCTTTCTGATTGGTTCTGATTCGGCCATTTTGCTGGTCTGTTGAAACCAAGATGGCTGCCATTCAAAATTTTGCACCGGACCGTTAGTCTTTCTTTTAGTTACACTCTCATCTATAGGTAATTCGCTTACCATTTTGAGATCTTTAGATTCTGGTGCGTTGGTGTGATTTTCTCTCGCTGCTCCACTATCTTTTATGATGTCTTGGAGGTTCACGATGAGATTTTTGTCGTCTTTTTGGCTTTTCAGCAGTCTTAGTATTTCTGATCTGAGAGTGTTGTTTTCTGTCTCGCTCGCTTCTTGGTCGTCGGGTTCAACGATTACCTCTTCGTTGTCTGTAGTGGAATTTTCAGATTCTCTTGCCATTATAGTTGTAGATTCATCAATCATTTCTTGATCTGTTTCCATTTCTTTGTTGTGTGCCCTGGTGTTGGGTCTTTCTCTTTTGTTCCTGAAGTTTTCTTTCTTTGGCATGTCTGTTTTTTTTATTGAGTCAGCCAACCATCCTCTGCTACCAAATTGTTGCCGTAATTCGAGGATCGGACTCAATAAAGAATTCAGAATTATAGTATTCAAACAAAGTATTGTTTATTTACAGCAGGCATTCTATATTCACTGAGTGATTGTAGATAGAAGCAAAGAGGAGGAGCGTGTATCCCCTTTTATATCAATGAGGCGGGATTAGGGAGTAGGAGTGGTTACAGATGAATACATTAGGAAAGGAAGAATAAATTAACCCTTGATACTCTATGAGCATACATTTCCCCCATTCAAGAATAAGGCATTTACCCATGACAGTCTTTATGTATATAATAACAGATGAAGTATTTACAATACTAATTAGATACTTCTTCAATATAGTAGCAGTTACAACACAAGGCAGTAGAGAACAATTAGTTTCATTTCAGCAGAGCAGACAAGCAGACAAGTTCACACTCTGGTTTCAGTTTTGTTTCTCTGCACAGACTCAGAAGCTGCAGTCGAAGACATGCCCTGGCTCCAGTCTGTCTCAGCTCCCAATTGGCTGTCTTAGTTGCTATGCCTGACTTTGGCTGACTTTGTTACCATATCTTCCCAGTCATGAATATTCTGATTTATTTAACTGATTGTCTGCTAAGTAGGAAGAGCCTGTAGTACAGTGGACTAAGCACTGTTATTAACATCTGCTGCTTGCAATTACTGCAAGTTCAAATCTCACCAGGCTCAAGGTTGACTCAGCCTTCCGTCCTTTCAAAGGTAGGTGAAATGAGGACCCAGATTGTGGGGGCAATAAGCTGACTTTGTATAAATATACAAAAGTATGAAGGCTATTGCTTAACGCATTGTAAGCCGCCCTGAGTCTCTGGAGAAGGGTGGCATATAAATTAAAGCCAAAAAAAAAAAAAAGTCTCCAAGATCCCTCTCACAGTTACTGCTATTAAGCCTGGTTTCACCCAGTCTATATGTGTACTTTTGGTTTCTCTTGCCTAAGTGTAAGACTTTACTTTTCTCTACGTTGAATTTCATTTTGTTAGATGGGGTCCAGCGTTCAAATCTGTCAAGATCCATCAGGATCTTGAGCCTATCTTCTAGGGTGTTAGCTATTCCTGCCAGCTTAGTCTTAGGTTGACTCCCTCTTTGCTGTGACAGCCCCTCAAATACTGGAAAATGCTATCATGTCTCAATCCCCTGCTTGAACTATTGCATGTTTGATGTCGGGGGCCTTCCACATCAAACTTGTGCCTGTCAAAATAGATGCTGAACCTTCATGTTCTCCTTCCATCATTCAGACAACCAGGACCTAGATGACTGAGAATATCCATAGTCAGTCAAAAAGGAAACAGAGATCCTTTAAAAGGATCTATGGGAAACTCAACAGGTCTATCAAAAAACACCTGGATGGATTAAAGAATGTGAAGTTGAATTTAATAAAATCAAATAGAATAATATTTAATAATATTAATATAATAACAGCAGAAATGATTAAAAATTGAGTGAAAAGAATTAAAAATTGGAATTTCCTGGAAATGATCAACTGCATGGCTTTTGGCTCAAATATCTGACCGGCTTACATCCAATTATAGCTAAACATCTTAATGAAGTATTCATAAAAGAGAGATGAGCAACTGGTTAATAACTGGCAGATCTTATCTGTTTCAAAAAGACCCAACAAAAGGGACAATACCAGGAAATGATAGGCCGGTAGCATTCTTGTCTAGAAGGCTTAAATTAATCACAGGCATAACAGCAGACAACATCCAAGATTATTTAGGAAAAAAAGCGGGGGGGCAGATTGTAAGCAACTCACTCTTGAGAGGCATAAATGCTTTAATTTTACCAGACCTTTGGTCTCTCTAATTTCAGGTGTCTGAAATTCAGATGAGAACAAAAACTGACAAAACTCCTCGTATTTGCTGATCACGGGCCATTCTCATGTAGCTCTAAAATCAACAGTCATGCCACACAGAGGTAGAGTAGGTGGGAGGTGGGTTTTTCTGCCAGCTGTTGTGATACAAAGTCTTCTTGAAAGTCAGATTGTAACAGATTGCAGAAGAAGGTTTTCAGAGTCATCATTCATACTGATGTCCAGCATGTGACTTACAGCTAATACTTAAGACTGATGAGTATATGGTTTGGGGGATCAGCTTTCTTTCACTTTGGTTGAGGTGAGACAATTGACGTGAGAAATAAACTGAAATATTATTACACTTCTCCCCAACTTTAGGAATGCGTGTGGTGCAGTCAATGAACGAAAAAAACCAAAGCCAGAATTCCAGGCTACCTTTCCTGACTGATGTTGTGTCCTCATTCCCGGGTCCCCTAGGGGAGAGACCACATCCAAATCTAACATGACAATGGCTTATTCATCCCTGACAACGCCCTGTCATGTTCTTCCTAAACTGCTGTGCAGGAATTGAACCGAGGTGCTTCTGCCATGAATGAGATGCACTCATGCATCAGAAAAGTGCTGATTTTTTGGAATGGGTTGCAGTGACCAACTGTTTGCATGCCCTCCTCCTAGCCTCTCTACTTTGGAATGGCATTTCCACTGGGGTTTTGGATGCAGGAAGCTCTGCAGAAGGAAGCAGAATGGATCTTCTCTTCCTGCTTGGGAGGGACTGATCTTTTGTCACTGGCAGCTACAGAATGTTCCTCAATGGGATGCCCTGAGGTCATTGGCAAGCTTGAATTGGTGTGCGACTTTCCAAAACTGATGGCTCCTACAGGAACTTGGAAGGGAGGAAGGAGCAATGACTCATGTTCTGATCAGGAAGAGATGATCATGAGGATCTGCTGATCCATCAGTCTTTCTTCTGCTTCCTGCCAGAATAGTCTTGCCTGGTATAATTAAAACTTTCTGACATGATACAGGTTCTCCTGCTTGAGCAGGAGGTTGGACTAGATCGCCAAGATTCCTTCCAACTCTTTATTCTGTTGTTGTTTTTTCTCATCCAAGACAAGGAAGGAGCTTCCTTGCTTCATAAATCTGGGAGTTCTGGGGTTAAAAAGACATCACTTTTGCTATGGTGACATCTTCTGGATTATTCTAGTCTTTAAAAGTCATCAAGTTTGCTGAACATTTCAAAAGGTTTTTGATGCAGCTCTGCAGCCCCACACGCTCACATGCTAATGTGAAGAAACCTTTCTCTGCTCTCCGAGGTGATGAATCAGCAGGGTTCTTGAGAGTCAGCGAAGATGGCCTTCTCAAGGCTGCGCAGTTTATCTTTCCCAGCAAGCTTCTTATGGCTTCTTATCTCCCACCCTGTCTCTAAGGAGTTTCCTCAGCTGCAGGTTGAGAAACTCTTTTCAGTGCTGAATTTGCTGCTTTCTTGCAGCAGGAGCAAGCAAAGGCATCTTGCCAAGGGAAAGGTTTCATAGGGAAATTGTGAAAGCCCCTTTTGTGGAAATATTAAAAAAGAAAGTGGCATTCACAATTGGTGCACCGGGATGGTAAATTGGCGGAAGGTAATCAGAATAACAGAATAACCAAATTGAAAGAGACCTGGGAGGTCTTCTAGTCCAACTTCCTGCACAAATAGGAGACCCTATACCATTCTAGACAAATGGCTGTCCAATCTCTGCTTAAAAACCTCCAATGATGGAAGACCCACAACTTCTGGAGGCAAGCAGTTCCACTGATCAATTGTTTCAGGAAATTTCTCTTTATTTCTAGGTTTAGTTCCAGGCAGAAGAAGATTGTCATGGCTTCAAAATCTAAGGGACTGGTTTGGATAAAATTCACTTTTCACTTTGGATAAAACAGCACTTTTTCATGTGGCTGTTGATAAAAATAGGATTGCCAACATGATTGCCAACATCCAATGATGTATATGGCACAAGAAGAAAAAGAAGTTCTAGGTTGCTTCTCTCCTTGATTAGTTTCCATGTATTGCTTCTTGTCTTGCCTCCAGGTGCTTTGGAGAATAGCCTGACTCCTTCTTCTTTGATGCAGCCCCTCAGATAGTGGAAGACTGCTATCATGTCTCCCCTAGTCCTTCTTTTCATTAAACTAGAGTTACCTGCAATTGTTCTTCATATGTTTTAGCCTCCAGTCCCCTAATCCAGTCTTTTGGTGGGGGATCTGCTGGGAAGAGTTTCATAATGAGAGAAATTGATATTCTGCAGAGGACAACACAAAACCTGAGAGAGGGTGGGAAGATGGGTTGCTTGTTTCTCCAGTGCCACCACCGCCACGTGGCCTATTAGCCAAATTGGCTTAGGTGGCAAAGCATCCTTGCTCGAGAAGTTGTCCTGTGCAATGCAGGAGGACGTCATACTGAAATCATTTGGGCAGCTGGTTCTCTGCTCTGCCTGGTCATCTGTGTCGGAGCAAAGTTGGAGGAGCTACCACAACCTTTTTGGTTTCTCTGATTTCTCTTGCTAACATCCTGTAACAATATTTGTCTGTTCCTCAGAAATTGCCATTAATCTGTATAAGACTGTTATGACTGAGCGGTAAATAAACAGGAATTGGCCACAGTATCTACTGCTTGTTCAGCAGAACTGAAAAGTCAACTTTTTAAGGATTCTATAATCAAATCCAAAGAATGTGAATGGAATGATCTCAAAACTAATTTCCAAATTTGCAGCCAATGGGGGACAGCCTGATTTCTGGTGGAAACACTTCGGTTTAGTGTAGCCTCATTGGAGCAACCAGTCTAAGAGTGAATTGGCCTCCTCCAAGGAAGGGGTGAAGAGGAGTGATCAGCCTTGGGTTGCCTTGAGGGTTTTTGTGCCCCTCCTCACCTGGATGCTTCTTCCTCTCTTTTGCTTCTTCCTCATATTAAAGTTCCACGAAATCAGGAATCGAGGCCCAGCCCAGTGGAGGAGAGTTTGCTCTCTGTCCGTCTTTCTCCTTTACAACTGTGGGAATCTCTTGTTTGTTTATTGATGCAACTTGTGTGCTGCCCAACTTGCCAGAGACAACTCCAGGTGGTTTACTGACATTCAGTTAAAGTGCACCATAAAATATTAAAACAATAAATAAGGATAATAAGTTTAAAAATCTATTAAAATAAAATTAAGCAGGATGAAGAGGGAGAGAGCACATAACTTGTTCAGATTTACTTTTTTTGCCCCCCCCCTCAACTTGCCAAGGCCAACTCGCTGTGGGACAAGAGTTACACCTAATATCAAAGAAGTGAATCTCCCCAGGCTCAAGGTTGACTCAGCCTTCCATCCTTTCTAAGGTAGGTAAATTGAGGACCCAGTTTGTGGGGGCAATAAGCTGACTTTGTATAAAATATACAAAAGAATGAAGGCTATTGCTTAACGCATTGTAAGCCGCCCTGAGTCTCCGGAGAAGGCCGGCATATAAATCAATTTTTTTTAAAAAAATGGTGGAAGAGAATCATTAAAGAAAGAATGCAAAAAGAGGGATAGAATGAAATGTGAATGGCAAAAATTGTAATAATTTTTATTTATTTTAAATAATGGAATAGAATTGTTGGCCATGGCCAACCTGCAGCGAGTTGGCCATGGGGAGTTGGCTGTGCCATTCCTCCTGCTGCTTCCCCTCCCAGAAACTCTCTGTAGACCAAGGAACCCCTCAGGGCACTGAAATCCCTCCATTCAGTTGGCAAGGGGACTTCACCAGAGAAAGCCTCCAGATAGGAAGACGATGGGCAACCAGATCTCTAACTTGTCCTGTGATCCAATGGAAGAGAAGCAATCACAGCTGCCACTTCAGAGACAGAGACCCTGACCCCACCCCCCATTCCCTGGCCTGACCTCCAGGCTGATGCAGAAGACCACAAAATAGGTTTTTCCATCTTGACTGATGGAACACTGACTTCTGGTAATTACAATTTCACCCATGTCCTTATAAGCTGGGGAGTGGGGGGGGGGGGTTTAATGATCAGCCCTGGAAACTTTCCAGGTGTTGCATTCAAATTGAGCAGCCTGTCATATGCTGGATGTCTTAAGGTAATGTGGTGTAATGGGTAGGGTGTTGGCGCAGGAGCAGGAAAATACACTTTTGAATTGAGCTTCCACTATGGAAGTTCATTGTCTGATTTCAGACCAATCTATTCTGCAGGACTGTTGTTGGGGGGTGTGGGGGGGGGAGAGATGCAGATGGGGAGCCATTCTCTGCCTTGTGCCATTAAAGGACAGGCAGAATAGAAAGCTAATAACGACATAAATCTTTGCCTTCTTTTGGCACTTCATCTGTTCTTTCTTTTTGCAAAGGAAGATTGTGCTGAATGGAGAGTCCTTCCTGTCTAATTTTTAGAACTGGCACTCTTGGGCATCCTTGTGTAGATTCCCTCTCTTTCCCAGGTAGGAGATTTGCCCGTCCAAAGGATCAGTCCAAGATGAAAACTCTCCTCTTCTCAGTCTGTGCTCCCCCTGAAATGGTCCCCAGCGAATTCTCCCCTCAGAGGTCTGATTGGCACCAGTCAGTTCCGGCCATACTTCCCTTCTATCTCCAGCTGACCAGCTGCATCGTTCTTCCAGACAGTTCAGACCAATCTCATCCCCTGCTTAAAATGTTATTGTTTAGCCCCTAGCAAGTCCTGTCACACTCTTTGTCCTTCGGTGGAGCTGATATTCTCTCTTTTGTATGATTGGGAGGGAAAGGCGGTCTCTGCCCTGGAACTCCTGCTTTTGAGGCAGCTCCTGCTTTCGGTCAAGGGTACGACTGGTGTCCCTCTCCCCACAAGAGTCCTGCTGCTGGAAGGTCTCTTCCCACGGTGCCCCCTGGCCCTCAGAGTCTTTTATTCTGGGGACAGCCAGCCCGGATAGGGGAATGGAATGGGACAATATGCCACAGCCAACTCGCCATGGGACAACTCACGGCGGGACAACTGAATAATTCTATTTAATTATTTAAAATTAATTAAAAAATATTTTAATTTTTGCCATACATGTTTCATTCTCTGTCCCTCCTTTTGCATCCTTTCTGTAATGATTCTATTCCACCATTTCTTTGATATTAGTGTAACTCTTTTCCCGCAATGAGTTGTTCTGAGGCGAGTTGGCCATAGTGAGTTGTCATAGACCCTCTCGGAAGGCCTGTTCCTGCCTTTGCTGGTTAGTATCTATTTATCCATCAAATCTGTCTCTCACCACAATTGCAAGTGGATTCTGGGCAACTAATGCACGGCAATAGTGAGCACTCAGAATGAACCGTAGAAAGTTTATCAACTGTACAATCTGTGCAATGCAACTTAAAAACTGGCATTGACATCCAAACAGCTTCTGGAAAAACTCCATCTTCAGATGCTTCTGGACATGGACAAGGTGGAGCCCATCGATCCTTCCTGCCATGGGACCCCCTCACAGGCAAGCAACGACTCTGGGCTCCCCTCACCACAACCTCCCCAAAATGGGGCCAGCGAGGCTGACTCAGCTGGAAAGACGGGGTCATCCGATATGTGCCTGTGCCTCACAGTCCCAGAGAGAGGGAAGGAGGATCTGCAGCTGCCCTCAGCAGGCCCTTCAGAAGAAGTGCTGCCGTGGAGGGCAGGAGAATATCATAGATGTGGCTGGGGGCAGTGTGGCCCCTAAATTGGTGGATATGGGGGGGCTGCAGGCAAAGGGGGGCAGAAGTGGCAGCCTGAGGCTTGTGGCAAAGCTGGCATGATGGGACTTGAGATCAAGGAGGCAAGGCCACGTTTGAGAAGAATGGAAGCAGCCAGGGGTGGCATTGTGGGGAAAGCGATGGCAAATTCACCTCCCCTTTGCTTCCCTGGACTTGTGGAGTGGATGGATGGGCAGGCAGGTCTGGTATCTCATGGGACACTTTTGGCCTGTGGCTGAGGAGCCAGGGGTGGCCTCCAGACCACAAGCAACCTGGAGTGTGGTGCTGGGGGGAGCGCCAGGCTGGGGGGCTCTCAGTCTCCAGCTGGAGGTTCTTATTCTGCTGAAACTGCAGACCTGGAGGGTGGTCTCTGGGATATCCCTTCCTCAGGACCTCACCCTGGAGCCTGCATTGGGGGCCCTGGTTTGGTCTTTTGCTCACCAGCCTAATCCAGAGGGGAGGGGAGGGGAGGGGAGGGGAGGGGAAGGGAGGGAAGAGCTAGAATGGCTCCCCGAGAGGACCAAAGTTGCCTGCTCCGCAGGAAGACCCAGGAAGACCCCCCCCGGCATCCCCTTTCCCAGATCCACTCCGTGCATCACACAAGCCATGATTAAGCATATCAGGACGGAATAAGGTATTGAATAAACCACACCTGGCTGTATGGACACCAGAGCTATGCCCCCAGCCAGAAATGTAGGTCTGGAGATGCTCTTAAAATTTTATGGATGCTTCAGAGTTGTACTACCAAAAGAAATGGGTGCGACCAAACCAAAGAAGTTATTTTGTGGACAGAAATTGAAAACACAGCCCAGCCCACCACACAGGTGGGTCTTGTAGGAAAACAGAAGGAGGAAGCACTGAGTTGCACAAAATGAAAGTCAGACAATAGTAAGAACAGTAAGTGAAATACTTTCAGATCATTGATTTAATGTCACCCAGCAATCACATTAAAAATGGCAATTTGGCAACTGCAGTGGGAGGTCTCTGGGGTGGCTGTCAGGGTGACAATGTCTGTCACTTTTGACAGAAACCAGGTTTGATACTAACTTTAGGGCTTAATGGACATGTGAGTGGTGAGATTTGGAATTCACACAAGTTTCTGTTCCCTTTATTTTTTAGCAGTTCTACCCAAATGTTCCAGACAATTTTAATCTCATTAGTGCTTAATGAAGGAGAAGGATAAGCCTCAACTAAGGCCGATTAGCCCAGCCAAACTGCAAGAGCCACCAGGCCTCCCCCACCCCACCGACGCTCCGAGCTGACCTGCTACCAGGCAGCAAAGCACCACAAGCTCCAAGCTTGTACTATGGAGGTGCTGGGAAGAGACCCCCACTTGCACCCTAGCACAGCTGAATAGCTGATAATGACCCAACCCTACTTGCCTCAGTTGGGGGCTTTTAACAATTTATTGTGTCCCCTGAAGCCTTCGTTGACTTTTAGCAACACCCAAGAGAGGTTTTCTCCAAGAGGTCCGGTCGCCAACTTGGTTCTGGGGGTCTTCCAGAGAAGAGGCTCGCCGACCAAGACTGGGTCAGGGTTAGGCTGAGTCCGTTTTTCCTTCCCAAGCAGGGAATTCGCTGCTGGCATATTTTTTCCCCTACTTTCAAGAAACTCCAACATCTTTTGGTTTTGGTTCCCGGAGCCGTCGAAGTCCGGCCTTGGAAGTAACTTAGAGGGCTGCAGCCCCAACCTCAGCGCGGGTTCCGCCGGCCGCCGGCAGGGAAGGCCCGGGGCGCGCTTCGAGGGGGCGGAGCGGGTGCGCGGGCCTGCCTGTCCCACCTCCCCGCCCAGCCCCCGAAGGGCAGCCCGGTCCGGGAGCTGCTCCGAAGAGTGCCTGGTCGGGGGACGCAGCAGAGCGGCGGGATGGGGCTGTCGAGGCGGCTGGGCTGCTGCGCGGGGCTGCTGCTGGCGGCCGTCTTGGCGGGGGGCGCGGGGCTGCTGCTGCTCTTCCGCGACCGCCCCAGCTGCGACCCTCCCCGCTATTGGCATGCGGCTGTGGCCGCGGACACCCGCAGATGCTCGGAGGTCGGCAGGTAGGCGGGAAGGCAGCCAAACAGCGACGGGCTGGACGCGCCGTCAGGGACCGCGAACGAGGCGGCTGGGCGGGGGGGGGGGGGGCGGTATGAACCGCGGCGCTCCCTGCCCGCTTCCCGCGGCCGCGAAGGGGGCGCTGTCTGGCGGCGCTGCTGCGGACGGGACGGGGGTGGGGGAGCAAACCGACGGGCTTTTTTCAGCGCTGCTCGAGCGCTTCGCGAGCCCAGAGCCGAGCAGGGAAGTAGGCGGGTTGCTCCATCTGCCGCCCGCCCGGCCGTTTGCCCTGGCTCGTCTAAGCTCCGCTCCCAAGCAGGCAAGAGGCGCCCGGGGAGCTCGTCGCTGCTTCAGAGCTTCTCGCTTTTGATCCAGGAAAAGTCCCCGGGATCCCCGGGGCTCCCAGAGCTCCCCCCACCCCCCACCCCCTTTGTAAGGCAGCTCTTGGGATCCGGTCGCGTTTTAATCGTCAGGTCGGTTTTCATTGTACATGCGGAGGTTCAGTGCTTGAAATTCTGGGATTCCATCCCAGAGTTCTAAAAGAGTTGGCAGATGTAATCTCAGAACCACTATACCACATCTTCCAAAAATCCTGGAGCACCAGGGAACTACCAGAGGACTGGAAAAGAGCTGATGAGGTTCCCATCTTCAAAAGAGGGGGTAAAAAACAGACCCAGGAAACTACAGACCAATCAGCCTAACATCAATACCGCGGAAGATACTGGAAAAGATAATAAAAAAAAACAGATCTGCCAACACCTAGAAATGAGTGAAGTAATAACTAGCAGTCAGCACGGGTTTGTTAAAAACAGATCATGCCGAACCAATCTTATCTCATTCTTCAACATAGTGACTAAATTAGTATACCAGCAAAATACTGGGTACATAATATACTTAGACTTCAGCAAGGCATTCAACAAAGTAGACCACAACCTACTTCTTGATAAGCTAAAAAAACTGGGATAGATAACATCACCATCAGATGGATTTGTAATTGCCTGACAAACTATACTCAACGAGTAGTCCTTAATGGTACTACATCTACATGGAGGGAAGTAAACAGTGGGGTACCACAAGGTCCTGTCCTAGGCCCAGTACTCTTCAATATCTTCAAAAATGATTTAGATGAGGGAATAGAAGGAGAATTTACCAAATTTGCAAATGATACTAAACTGGCAGGAATAGCTAACACCAAGATAGGCTCAAGATCCAGATGGATCTTGACAGCCTGGAACACTGGGCCCTATCTAACAAAATGAAATTCAATGTAGAGAAAAGTAAAGTCTTACACTTAGGCAAGAAAAACCAAAAGTACATACACAGATGGGTGAAACCAGGTCTCCAGCTCCTTTCCAGACGTATGGAGTGAGTGGCGGAATAGTCCTGACTTTATGTTCTATATCTGTTCCATATTTGGAACAGAATGTCGTGCTAATAAATGAATGGGTTTTCATAAAGAACTTGGCTGAAATGCGATTTATTTTGAGACGACTTCGAACCTTGACAGATAGCCAGCAATCCTTTCCAAGCCAAACTGGCTGACTTCCAGATCTCCAGCTCCCTTCCAGACGTATGGAGTGAGTGGCGGAATAGTCCTGACGTTATGGCAGAAAGCAATGAGTTTTGGAACAGAATGTCATGCTAATAAATGAATGGGTTTTCATAAAGAACTTGGCTGAAATGCGATTTATTTTGAGACGACTTCGAACCTTGACACCAGGCTTAATAGCAGTAACTGTGAGAGGAATCTTGGAGTCTTAGTGGACAACCAGTTAAATATAAGCAAACAGTGTGTGGCAGCAGCCAATGCAATCCTAAATTGCATTAACAGAGGGATCCAATCAAGATCAAATGAGGTACTAATACCACTCTATAAAGCCTTACTAAGACCACACCTAGAATACTGCATCCAGTTTTGGTCACCACACTATAAGAAAGAGTGCAGAGAAGAGCAAAAAAGATGATTAGGGGACTGGAGACTAAAACATACGATGAACAGCTACAGGAACTAGGCATGGCTAGTTAGAGAAGAGAAGGACCAGGGGAGACATGATAGCAATCTTTCAATATTTGAAGGGTTGCCACAGAGAGGAAGGGGTCAAGCTATTTTCCAAAGTACCTGAAGGCCAGACAAGGAATAATGGATGGAAATTGATCAAGGCGTGAGCAGAGGGGTTGGACTAGATGACCTCCAAGGTCCCTTCCAACTCTGTTACTGTTACTTCGAGAGTCAACCTAGAAATAAGGAGAAATTTTCTGACAATGAGAGCAATCAACCAATGGAACAGAAGTTGCCTTCGGAAGTTGTGGGAGCTTCATCACCAGAAGCTTTCAAGAAGAGACTGGACTGCCATCTGTCAGAAATGGTGTAGGGCCCCCTGCTTGGATGGGGGTTGGACTAGATGACCTACAAGGTGCCTTTCAACTCTATTAATCTGTATGAAATAGCAACCATATCAAACTTTTAAATAAATATCAAATAATTGTTGAAACTTTTCCTAAAGCATGTCACATGCTATACAGTAATGTTATTTGCTGTTATCTCTTCAATAAGTTGTTAACTTTTAAAACTTAGCTGCACTCATTCATCCCACCTACCCCTGGAAACTTATTTCTTTGGTTTTTGTCTCAACATAGTGTCTAAATGCAGGCAATTATGATTTACTCAACAAACTAATTGGGAGTGGTTTAATGTAAGATGTGAAGCCAGACCCTGTGTTGCTTGAGTCCTAGAAAAGAGTTCAAGAGACTCTTCGAAAAAGAAAAACTCTGTAACTAAACTCATTAGAGTTCACTTTGGAGATGGGTTTCAGTTCTATTGCAACCTTTTTCTTGCAAGATAAGGAAGAGCCTTAGAGACCTCAGTTGTCATCATCTTTCTACTCAGATGGCCTTGTCAAATATAACCATAATTAGGATGGCCCAGTGGTTACCATCTCTGGGATGCCATGTACTCTGGTCAATGGGTCATAGCTCAGTCGGGGAGATTGACTTCAGCAATATTGTGTTGCCTTTCAGACACACCAACCTTCGCATGAACACAAATGAGCAAACAAGTAAGTTTCAAACTGGCCGTTGAAGTGAAGATAGATTTGGGGTCCTTCAAAATGGACCCCATAAAGCTACTGTAATCTCTGTTTGCATATTGGATCATTCACCATGCAGAAAAACAGAATAACAGGGTTGGAAGGGACATTGGAGATCTTCTAGTCCAACCCCCTGCTTAAGCAGGAAAAGCTATACAATTTCAAACAAATGGCTGTCCAATCTCTCCTTAAAAGCCTTCAGTGATGGAGCCTCTACAAGGGGTGTCAAACTCAAGGCCCGGGGGCCAGATCCGGCCCATGGGGTGCTTAGATCTGGCCCATGGGGCTGCCCTGGAAACAGCGAAGGACTGGCCCATGGTGCCTCTGCCAGCAAAAACAGAGCTCCGTTTTCACTGGCAGAGAGTTGCAGGAGGTCGGCGCAGCCAAAAACGGAGCTTGGGAGCCCATTTTTGCTGGCAGAGCTCTCGGGCCACCACAGGCGCTCCCCACTATGAGTAACATTGAGCTGCCCCCCCCGGCCCCCCAAAGTCAAACACAACCCTGATGCGCTCTCAGTGAAATCGAGTTTGACACCCCTGCCTTACAACTTCTGAAGGAAAGCTGTTCCACTGGCAAATTATTCTCACTGTCAGAAAATTTCTCTTTAATTCTGTGTTTCTTCTCTCCTTGATTAGTTTCCATCCATTGCTTCTTTATCCTGCCTTCTCGGGCTTTGGAAAATAAGTTGAACCCCTCTTATTTGTGGCAGCCCCTCAGATATTGGAACACTGCTATCATGTCATCCCTAGTCCTTCTTTTCACTAGACTAGACATACCCAATTCCTGAAACTGTTCTTCATGTTTTCCAGCACTCTTCTCTGCACTCTTTCCAGAGTGTCAGCATCTTTTTTATAATGTGATGACCAAAACTGGATGCAGTATTCCAAGTGTGGTCTTACTAAAGTATTATAAAGTGATACTAACACTTCACGTCATCTTGATTCTCTCCCTCTGTTAATGCAGCCTAAGATTCCATGGCCTTTTTGGCTGCTGCCACACACTGCTGGCTCATATTTAAGTGACTGTCCACTAGGACTCCAAGATCCCTCTTACTGCTATTAAGCCAAGTTTCACCTAATCTGTATCTGTGCATTTGGTTTTTCTTTCCCAAGTATAAAACGTTACTTTTTTTCCATTGAATTTCATTTTGTTAGATAGGGCCTGGTATTCTGTTGAGATCCATCTGGATATTGAGTCTGTCTTCTGGGGTGTTGGTTATTCCTGCCAAATTTGATGAATTTCCCTGCTATTCCCTCATCTAAGTCATTTATGAAGATATTGAAGTGTATTGGGTCTAAAACAGAACCTTGGGATACCCACTTCTTACTTCCCTCCATGTAGATGTAGTCCCATTAGAACTACTTGTTGCGTATGGTTTGTCAACCAGTTACAAATCCATCTGGTGGTGATGTTGTCTATCCCACTATTTGCTAGCTTTTCAAGAAGTAGGTTTAGGTCTACTTTGTCAAATGCCTTAGACTTAGACTTTAGTAAGTCTAAGGCATTTGACAAAGAAGACCAAAATATACTATGTACACAGCATTTATCTGGTCCTCTATCTATCTATCTATCTATCTATCTATCTATCTATCTATCTATCTATCTATCATCATTTCCAGAGGGCAGGACCTGTATGCTTGGTTTCTTTTAACAAATAACTCATTCAAACATTCTGTTATTTTCAGGCCATTTCATTAACTTAAAAGGATTGAATGTTCCATTGAATGTGATTTCTGTAATGTATTTCCTCTGTCTTCCGGAACCACCTTCAGGTATTGCAGGATATCCTTTTCTTCCTCTATGGTGTGTCCCTAAAGTTTTTTCTGATTTCTAGAGATGCAGAAGGCCTCAATGCCTTTTGCTTCCAGTTGTCATTCTTATTTCACTAAACGTCTTCCTCTGTTTGGTTCTTTTTTTTTCCTTGTGGAGAGTTGCTTCTCTCCGCTTCCAGGCCTTTTTGGTCCAGTGAATCTTTCATTTTCCTCCTGAGCTGAAATGTGTTCAGTGTTCCAATCATTTTGGACTTTTTTTCCTCTAGCACTAATTTGTACTTGCTGCAAATATAAGTCAATTTTTTTTCAGACAGGAGACCAAACACACGGTAGACTTTGCAGTTCAGGACTTCTGAATTATGTCTGTTCCTCTTCTGTTTTTTAGGCAGCACTAGTAGAAACAGAATAGAATAAAATAGAATTCTTTATTGACCAAGTGTGATTGGACACACAAGGAATTTGTCTTTGGTGCATATGCTCTCAGTGTACATAAAGAAAAATAAAATACATTCATCAAGAATCATAAGATACAACACTTAGTGATAATCATAAATTACTAATAAGCAATCAAATCATACTAGGAAACAAAACAATATAAATTGTAAAGATATAAGCAACATGGTTATAGTCATACGTGAGAAGAGATAGGTACTAGGAAGGATGAGAAGAATAATAGTAATAAAGACACACAGGGAAAATTTATTACAATCATTTGACACACTGTCTTCACAAACTTTGCTCTAACTTTGGGCCAGTCACTCTCTCTCAGCCCAGTGCACTTTACAGGGTTGTTGCTAGGGAGAAAATAGAAGGAGGAAAGTGTATTAGGTATGTTCGCCACCTTTAGTCATTTATAAAAACAATAAAGGTGGAATACAAATGAATAAACAAATGAAAAAAATGTTGTATTAGCTGCCTCTGTACAGTATGTTAGCCCAGTAAATTCTTTCTCCAAAAGCTGGTTGCCTTATATTCCTAGGATGCAACTCTGCTTACTCAAGAACAAGCAGGCATTCATTCACTCACTCACTCACAATCAGCA
This sequence comes from Arizona elegans, assembly GCA_022577455.1. Taxonomy (NCBI): domain Eukaryota; kingdom Metazoa; phylum Chordata; class Lepidosauria; order Squamata; family Colubridae; genus Arizona; species Arizona elegans. The sequence goes on from JAKOOJ010000026.1 coordinate 3,522,528, forward strand.
AATATCAGCCACTCTCAGGACACATTTCTTGTAACAGCAACTGTTTGTGAGCTCTCTTTTTTTCCACAATAGCTGAGCATGCAATTTCTCAGGATCCCTGGCTGTCTAGACATTCTCTCTTCCCTGTCCCTTCCTGCTGATGAATTGTGTTGCAATTCTCCTTTGAGTTCTTCTGTTTGCTTAATCTGAGGACAAGAACACAAGAGTTGGAACAGAGAACTGCATGTACTTTGTGAAGTCATCTGCATCCCCAGAGATGGTCTGCTGTCTTCAGGTGAAGTCCTGCTCTCAGCAGCCTTTGGTCACTAGCCTCTGCCTGTTGAAGGGCATCATTGTGCCTTTCAGGCAGCCAGGTATCTTGCTGCTGCTATGGTCCAGTCTGCCTTTGGAAGCCCATTGTGCCTGATTTCTGATCCATGCTGGCGCAGTGGTTAGAGTGCAGTACTGCTGGCTACGTCTGCTGACTGCCGGCTGACTGCAATTTGGCAGATCGAATCTCACCAGGCTCAAGATTGACTCAGCCTTCCATCCTTCTGAGGTTGGTAAAATGAGGACCCAGATTGTTGCAGGCAATATGCTGACTCTGTAAACCACTTAGAGAGGGCTGGAAAGCACTGTGAAGCAGTATATAAGTGCTATTGCTATTTTTCAGGAGAAGCTCTTCTGCTGCCAGCTGTTGATGTTTCACACTCCGTCCTCTTTATCCCCACAGGGACATCTTAAAACGTGGCGGCTCAGCCATAGATGCCGCTATTGCAGCCCTGGTCTGCACATCAGTCCTGAATCCACAGAGCATGGGTCTGGGTGGAGGCGTTATTTTCACCATCTACGATGCACCAACAGGTAGGTTCATTCAACCTCAAGAAGAAGTGGCCTCATTAATGTGAACCATTAATGTTGCAGCATGTACTGCTCCTCAAAAAAGGATGGTTGGTCACTTTTGACTACTTTGAATCATGGTTTTTAAAACCCTAAGAAAATTAAGGAAGCGTAAGCTACCAACAAACTATAGCTTTAGATGTGGATGGAATATGGGGTTTGTGAGTGAAATAAGTTATTTGAGATTTGAATCTAGGTAAACTTTGTCAGGAAAATGCTAGATGTTATTCATCACCTCCATGGAAGCTGTGTGGATTTTTCAATATGTTCTCCTTTGGACTGCAGGAAAAATTGAGGTGCTCAACGCTCGCGAAAGGGCTCCCCAAAACATCACTGAAGGTTTGCTGAAAAAGTGTAGAGGTGGTTTGCTTCCAGGTAACAGTATAATTCAATAATACAATGGCTTGAATCAATGGGGCTGGAAAGGAAATGCATGTCGGGGGGGCTTGAGACCTTGTTCTTTGATCTCTTTGGGAGAATCAGCCTGGTAGGTGTTATGTACACCAAAAGATGATCTCATTTCCACTGGAAGAAACATGAAGCTCCTTTGGGAAAAGAGCCCCAAGAGGTGGTTTCTCCATAGAGGCAGCTTGTGGAAGATGGCATCAGCACATTGGTTGGCCTCACTCCCCTCCCCAAACTGTTATAAGTGTCTTCAATCCAGTGTGTGAATCCAGTTGAGTTTTGCAACCCATGATTAATGGTTTAGGGTTCTGTGGCTTATTCAACAATTTTTAATTAAAACAATGCATGGCTTACAGTTTTGCATTGTGCCACTTAGATGCAGTGGTAGGATTCAGATAATTTAACAACTGGGTGTGGCCAGGGGTATGGCAGCATTCAGCCTCCTGCAGCACTCTGCCAGCCAAAGCGGGATAGGGGGGGTTAATTACAAAATGTGGGCTTTGCTTTGTGACATCCAGATCCAGCGAGCAAGGGGTGCAAACTGCACAGAAAATGCACTTTTGTTTGGTTATGAAGAAATATCCCCAAAGCCAGATGTACACTAAATGTAGACTGACTATTAGCTACACACCTTCCCAGCAAACAGCAAATTTTAAAGCTCCAGGTAAAGAGGATTCATTTTAGGATGAGTAACCACAGTTTACATGTTGGAGGTTCCTAAAGGAATGCTGGGAAACTCTGTATTTTAAAGAACATTTGAGGGAGGAGTGCCAAATAGCCCTTCTCTGCGTGAGTCTGTAGAGACCCGGCACCAGTGAAAACACGTTTTGTGAAGTAACTGATCAACACTGACAGGGTAAGCCACTAGTATATGAAAATAAGAGCAAACACCACTCCCTTCTAGTACTGATGATGTTACCTAGTTTGGTAATGAAACATCTTCAAGAAAACCATCAAGCTCAGAGAGCACCAAGGAACCCACAGTTCAACCCTGAGCTGCAACTATTCTCTTCTGTCGATAAACACTTTTTGGTTAGAGGCATTCAGAATCTGTGTTATATGAGATGGCTCCCAATGGTTTTCATTCTAAATTTTGATGTAATTTCTGTAAATAAGGAATGTAGAATTATAATGGCTGGGTATTTTATCCTTCATACAATAAAAAAAAAATACAAAGCTAAGAGATAAACAAATAAAAAACAGATTTGAAAAAAGAAAAGGCTCAGGAAAGAAAAAGAATGAAAGTATAAGAAAGAAAGAGGAAAAGAAGGAAAACTGAAAAAGAATGACTTCCAACTTTCTTTGGTACAGATATAAGTAAAATATATCAAACTCTTACTCTAAGATTAACATTTGTCTACATTATTTCCATAATTCCTTATTTAATCATCAAAACCCAGATCAACTTTTAATTTCAGTTTCTCACAAAAAGAAGAAAGAAGAATCCAGTAATGGTTTATATTGCTTTAATCACTATTTGTTAACGAAACAAATAGTGATTTATTTAATTGCTCTAAATAAAATAAACTCTAAATAAAACAGGAATGGAAAATCCTAAACTCTAGTGTAGATCCATGCTTCTCAACTTCGGCAACTTTAAGGTGCAGGGACTTCAATTCCCAGAATTTCCCAGGCAGCATGAGATTCGCCCATCTTAAACTTGCCAAGACTGAAAAACGCTGATCTACAGATAGGGATTTTCCACTCCTCTTTTACTGGTTCCTACTTACTTATGAGCAATCGTAATGCAAAATCCCCATTCTCAACTCACCCTAGAGCAGGGGTTTTGGGCCTGGAAGCCTCCTGCACCACCCTGGAAGCCAAGGGACCAGCTATAGCTCAGCAGTGCAAGGGTTAACCCAGACACCCACCTGGCCAGCTCCTCCCATAGGCCCCTCCTTACCTGAATCCCCGCCCACAGGTACAAAAGGTGGGCACACTCCTCCATGTTGCTCAGATCCTAATATAACCAAGTGATGATGTGATGAACCTGCAAATAAAAGGAGAGATATTTTACTTGAAGTCTCAAGTCTCTTTATTGGGCCTGATCCACCAATCCTTGTAACAATATGGTAGCAGAGGATGGTTGGTAAGGCCCAGAGATCCCAAGACACAAGACAAGGACCCGTACCTACCTGCAGAATGGCGACACCCCTGAAGCAACGGGAAAGCAATCCATCGGACTCGCCAGGGAAGGCAGGAACCTCAACCCCCCCCAAAGCCTCCGCGACGGAAGAAAGGGGGGAGATCGAGAAAGGGAAAAGAGCCCACCACGACCAAGAAGAAGAGAAGCTACGACTCGACGTCCTGCAGCTGTTGAAAGAGCGAGCCGGCGACAAGAACCTCCTTGCCGACCTGCGGAGCTTCATAATCGACCGCGAGGTGGCAAGGAGCGAAGAAGGCTCGGACTCCGAACTCGAGGAGCTGGACTCGGTGAGTGGATCGCCCAAAAGGGCACTCCCAACGGCCACCGAGCCCCAAAGCCCCACTCTAAATTTGAAACGGCGGCCATCTTTGTCCACATGGTCAGACAAGATGGCCGACCCCCAACCAATCAACAAACAGAATTCAAAATGGCCGGCGCGCGAAAAATGCCGGACCATGAGCCATGATGAAAGTGACCGGGGAGAGGGGACCGAATCCGACTCCGACCCCTGGTACACCCCCAGCGAGCGGCAAGTGGATAGGGCCATGAAGACCCTTGCCGCCGCCTTCGGCCCAGGCCTCAAAATCACTAAAGAGAAGCCGGAGAGGCCAAAACAAAAGGGAAAACGAGGAGAGGGGCAACGAAGCACCCACCCGAGAGCCACCGACGCCCGCGACAGCTCGCCAGCCCACCTTCGCACCCCAGGGACACCGCGCCTCCGATCGCCCAGGCCACACACCCCGGACCGCATGGATTGGGGCAGCTACTTACAGCCATCGCCGGAGCCCCAGCGCCGCCAGGATCTTCGTTCCGGAGAAGCAGCTGCTGGACGACGCCTTCCGGAGCACACCTGGACCCCCAAGGCCGAAGCCGAGGCCTACCCGACCGACAGAGGCCTCTACAGCGGAGCCGCGATGAACAGGTCCTTCCACAGCAACGGCGGAGCTGAAATGGACTTCGCGCATGCGCTCTTCCGCCTAGAGGAAGAAAAAAGAAAAAAATTACAAAGCGGGACTTTTAAACTACCGGCAAGCGTTCCCATGCCTTACTGCTGCTATAGGCACATAAGGAACCATGGACAACAGCCAGCAGTAAGTAATTTTACTAATAGTGCTGGGAACTTACCTGTTGACTTTCCCAAGTTGAGAATGGATGGGGGCAATATCCTAGAGTGGTCACAGCAACTCCAAGTGGTATTCCTAAAGGAGAATATGTCTCATTTTATTAATGATCCCCCAGAGAGACCATGGTCTTTAGAGCTGGATTGCATGCACCACAGGGCATTCTACCTTTTAGTTGCAAGCATATCACCCACTATTTACCACTGTATTGGACATAACCTCACTGTATCAGAAATTATAGGAAAAATGTTTGGGTTATTTTACAGTGAGAGTGTGTCCACCACCACCCAAATCTCCAAAGACTTCTTTTCTGCCAGACTTAAGCCAGGAACACCCATGAGTGAGCACCTAGTGTCCTTAAGCGGTACCAGGGCAGAGCTACACCTCAGGGGAGAGGTTATTTCCGACCAGATTATGAAGAGCGTAATAATTAACTCTTTAGATCACTCATGGAATAACTTCTTGACACACTTAGATACCGTTAGCCTGGGAATGCTATCCGTGGAGAAGCTATCCAATAAGCTGATCGCGGAAGATAATCTGAGAAGGAGCCGCCCCGGCCCTCCCAGAGAACATAAGAGTGAGAAGAGAGTAGTCTTCCAAGAGAGACAACACAACATGCCAGAATGTTATATCTGCGGGTCAAGGGGACACATCAAAAGGGACTGCCCCAAGAACTATAGGGAGAGAGGCAGACCAGAGCACAGGCACAGACAAACGGAAAGGCACACATCGGAAGAAAGGTATAGGCGCAGGGACTCACCCAACCCCAGGGACAGGAGGGGGAACAGAGACAGCTCACGCGACAGCAGGACAGGGTCCTTATACGGGATAGGTGAGCGCACACACATCACATACCAAGACAAAGACACCAGCTCATGGCTCCTGGACTCGGGAGCCTCCAACCACACCACCTACAATCAGAAACTACTCTCATCATTCAAGAGGGAGGACTTTTCGATCAAAGTCGCAGATCAAAATCAGGTTAGGGTGACAGGCAAAGGGACAGTTACATTGCCAGGCTTGGGAAAAATAGAGGGGGTGCTGCTAGTCCCGGGGATACCCCACAACATCCTAGCCGCAGTAAAACTTAGCAAGGAATCAGGGGCTGAGGTGACCTTTACAAATGGTTATGTCAAAGTTAGCAAGAATGGGGAAGATATAGGGAGAGTAACCGTCAACCAAGGGTTACCATACATAACTTTCCATGAGGATGACGCCCACAGCGTGTGCACCAGTTCAGAGGACACAGAGGGCACTGATCAGGGCAGGACTGAGGGAGAACAGGTAGATGGGAGAGAGGTAGATAGCGATGGCGACACGACACAAGAAACACGACACAACAGACACACCCAAAAGGGACCCTCAATAGGCAAACCCATGCATGACGACTGTGCTCATCTGCTACACCGGAAGCTAGGGCACGCCAGCTTCCCCGTGGTCCAGAAAATGGCCAATTGTACCGAGGGTGTCAAAATAAAGAACTGCGAAAACTACCTCGAGTGCTCGGTGTGCAAATGTTCAAAATTAAAGGTAAAACTCAGGCCCAAGAAGTCGTTACGCGCCGCCAAACAAATATTTGACCTAGTTCACATGGACCTGGTAGGGCCCCTAAGGCCATCCATAAATTACAAGAAAAGATACTTTCTCACCATAGTAGATGACTTTAGCCGATATGGCTTCGTCTATACTTTAAGGAAAAAGGATGAGGTCTTCCAGAAATTCAAAGAGTTTTACAAAAGAGTAGAAACACAAAACAACACACAGATCAAGCAAATCATGACTGACAGAGGATCTGAGTTTCTATCTAAGGACTTCTCCCATTGGCTCAGATCCAAAGGCGTGATTCACTTTACGTCGTCCCTGTTTTCCGCCTTTCAGAACGGGGTCGCAGAACGGCGCAACTCCACGCTCCAGACGATGGTCAGGTGCGCCTTAGAGGACACGGGCATTGGCCAGCACTTCTGGTCTGAAGCCCTGGTCTATTCCAACTACACTCTCAACAGAACATGGTCCAGTGTGATAGACAAAACACCATACGAGCTCATGTATAACAAAAAGCCACAGATAGCACACTTACATGTGTTCGGCGTGACCGCTGATGTCCACATACCCAAACAGTTACGCAAAAAAGGGGACAAGGTATCCAGAAGACTGAGGTTTATGGGATACGAGCCAGGAACCAAGGGCTTCAGGTTTGTGGATAGCAATAATAGATTCGTGATATCTAGGACAGCGACTTTCCATGAGCAGGCCAACTGGTCCAGAATACACTTAAACGAGGTACTCACCAAGCGAGAGGATAGTCCAATTGAGCAAGCTCAAGACGAAAGCGAGGCAGTGGATAGACAAGAAGGGGGTAGGCCCAGGCCCAACCTCCAAGGCATCAAGGTTGAGGGATGGAAGGAGAATCACCCCAAGATAAGTGTAGACTCACTGACCCAAAGAGAGGCCAGACATCTGCATGACACTGAGCAGACGGTAGACAGACCGGTCAGGTCTACCAGAAACCAATTGCCAAGAAGACTAAATGATTACGTGATGCACGTGCACACGAATCACGTCACACCCAACTCCTACGAAGAGGTATTGAGACTACCCCAGGAAGAGAGGGCAAAGTGGGAGTTAGCCATGGCCAAAGAGCTGGACAGCCTGAGGAAGCTAGAGGTCTACACCCCAACCAAAGTCCCAGAGGGCAAGAACACAATAGGCACCCGATGGATCTTTAAGATCAAAAACTTAGAGGGTGGGCAAAGCCTATACAAAGCAAGATTAGTTGCCCAGGGGTTTGCTCAAAGGTTCCCGGAGGACTACACTGACACCTACTCGCCCACCGTAAGGACAGAGAGTGTAAAAAGCGCCTTGGTCATCGCATCTCTGCTAGGACTGGAGGTGCACCAGTTTGATGTACAGACTGCCTACTTGCACGCCAATCTAGATAAAGAGATATACATCAGAGCGCCTCACAGCAAAGAAACCAACAGGGGGGACACCTGGTTACTCCACAAGAGCCTATACGGACTGAAGCAATCGGGCAAGCGCTGGTACGAATGCTTGGTAGAGGCACTGAAGTCTATGGGGTTCACGGCGACCATAGCTGACAACTGCTTCTTCACCAGGAAGGAGGGGGACTCGCCAGAATACATCCTGGTTTACGTGGATGACATACTATATATCAGCAAGCACGAAGAGAACCGCGACACCTTCGCCAGCAGACTGAGCGAGCACTTCACCCTAAAATACCTCGGAAAGATAAACCGGTACCTGGGGGTGCAAGTCAACCAAACACCAAAAGGTTTCCAGCTGTCACAGAAAGAGAAAATAGAAGAGTTACTCCATAAGTGCAACATGGCAGACGCCAAGGGGTGTGATTCGCCCATGCAGACGGACTTCCTGAGAAACATGCATGATGAATCACCCGGATTTGAAGACAACACGCTGTACAGGTCAGTCATAGGCTCTCTCCTGTATATCGCTAACTGGACAAGACCGGACATTGCTCTATCAGTTAATTTATTGTCCAGACACATGAGCAAACCCACCACATACCACTGGGACGCGGTGAAAAGGGTGCTAAGATACCTGAAACAAAGTGCCAATGCATGCCTAACCCTAGAGCCTGAAAAATCCAACGAACCCATCCTCTCCTGCTACGCCGATGCTGACTGGGCCGGAGACACCAAAGGCCGGAAGAGCACGTCTGGATACATATTCTACTTAAATAACAGTCCGGTGCATTGGTATACAGGCAAGCAAATCTTGGTGGCAACCTCGACTACCGAAGCTGAATACATATGCCTCTCCAAGGCCGCCAACAACCTCATCTGGTTCGACGACCTACTGGCCAGCGTGTGGAAAGAACCAGCTTACCCAATAAATGTTTACGAGGATAACAAGGCCGCTATAGAAATATCCATGTCCGACGCTGTAGGGCAAAGGTCAAGGCACATAGATATAAAGTATAAGCATGTGAGACAGCTCTCCAGAATCGGTTTCATAAAGGCCATACACTGCGATACAGAAGAACAGACTGCAGACATACTCACAAAACCTCTGCAGGGCAAACAACACTCACACTTAGTTTCCAAGCTCAACATTCGCCACAGGGTACCAACCAGTCAGTCAGGCCTACAGACACAGGTCAGGCATTTAGAGGGGGATTTGTCAGGTATAAATGCCCTACCCGTGCCAGGGACCAGCTATAGCTCAGCAGTGCAAGGGTTAACCCAGACACCCACCTGGCCAGCTCCTCCCATAGGCCCCTCCTTACCTGAATCCCCGCCCACAGGTACAAAAGGTGGGCACACTCCTCCATGTTGCTCAGATCCTAATATAACCAAGTGATGATGTGATGAACCTGCAAATAAAAGGAGAGATATTTTACTTGAAGTCTCAAGTCTCTTTATTGGGCCTGATCCACCAATCCTTGTAACAGGAAGCCTCCTGCACCACCCTGGAAGCCAAAACAGAGCATGCAGGCAGATGTGGCATTATCCGGTTCTCCCAACTGGGCAAAAAGTTAATAACCAGTTCACGTGAACTGAATCCCACCTCTGCTTAGATGCCATAAGACTGATAGAATTTCAGATGTCAATCAATCAATCAATCAATCAATCAATCAATCAATCAATCAGAATAGAGCTGAAAGGGACCTTGGATTTACCGGTAGTTGGACCTTCTAGTCCAACCCCATGATCAAACAGGGGACATTATACCATTTCAGACAAGTGACTGTCCAGTCTCTTGTTAAATATCTCAAAGACTTCAGATGTGGAGGAATGTAGCCTCTTTAATCCCAAAGAGAATTCCTTAAGCAGAGACAAACATACAGGTGGGCCTTCATATCATCAGCCGTTCTCTTCTGACTTATGATCCTTAAAAACATCAACCATCCTTGCACCTGAAAGGGTTTTGCTAGGATGAATGATCAGGTAGACCGGTGATTCTCAACCTTACTGATTTTAAGATGTGTGGCTGGCTGGTTGGGGAATTCTGGGTGATGAGAATCCACACATCTTATTAAGGATGAGGAACACTGAGGTAGACACTCAGATTTTTCTACTAATAATTTTGGTATATTTTTACAAGTCCCAAGGGATTTCTGGAACTAACCCAAGCAGTCTAATAGTGAAATTAGAGTGATCATTTGAGAAGACTCTGCATGGATACATAATGCCTTTCTTTGGTAGGGTCTCAATGGATTGCTGTTCCTGGGGAACTTCGTGGTTATGAAGAAGCTCACCGACACTATGGCAAATTGCCATGGAAGGACCTTTTTGAACCCACCATTGAGATGCTTAGCCTTGGGATCCGGGTATCAGATGTTTTGAGCCTGTTTCTAAAATTCCTAGAGTCTCCTTTGAAGAATTCATCCTCATGGTGAGACCAAACTTTGAAATGTAGGATTGGCCAATGGCAGGCCAGTATTCTGTTTGGATCCTTTACAGCAATTCTGAACATAGCCAGACTAAGAATGTTTCCTACAATCCTTTGGCCACTCTTGTTCACCACAAATTAAGGGCACAAAATGCTTGTTACTTGGGAGAAGGTTCTTAAAAATACAAATATATTTAAGGTTCTCTAGTACGAACCTTCATATTCGGCTTTTGATGAGCCTCAAGTTCAAGTCCTTTTCATACCTCTCATTACCAACCCATCTTATACGTGTGCATTCAATTTCTGTTTTCTAAGTGAAGAGCTGAGTCTCTTATTTTCAGCCAACTTCTTTAGTCCTTGACCGTTTTAAAATGCTATTCCTGTCTTCTAAGCATTCTCTATCTCACCTAATGCTATGTGATCTGCAAATTTGATACCTATCCCCTCCTCTTTCTTATTCCAAATCTTGTGGTACCCCTTAGTAGTCCCAAAGTGCTTTTTCAAGAGGCAATGGGACTTTCTGGTTTTTCTTTGAAGACATTTCACTTCTAAGAAGCTTCTTCAGCTCTATACTACCCCTTAGTACAACCCTCCAGTTTGATTAGGAACTAAGGGTGTCTGAATGCAATAATCAAGACAACGGTTGACCGCGTTTAACTACATTGCTAATTAAAATGTAAATGTCACCTGCTTTGCCCAGATAAGATATATTGTGATGACATTCCTGTCATCACCGAGGGCCCAGGGGAGGGGAGGGGGGGGTGGCGGTTATTATTAATGAGGATCTGGGTCCGAGGGAGACCACTGTGCCTCAGATAGCCAGATGTGAGTCCCTCCTTGTGAGGTGGGGCCGTGGGGTTCAGATGGGCTTGCTGCTTACGTACCTGGCTCCCTGCCACGTGGCAACAGCCCTACCTGAGCTACTCGATGTGATAGCCACGGTGGCAGTAGATACTCCCAGGCTTTTAGTCATGGGTGATTTCAACTTGCCATCCATTGGTGAAACGTCTGAGGTGGCTCAGGAGTTCATGGCTTCCATGATGGCCATGGACCTGACCCAGTTAGTTCATGGCCCTACTCACAGGGGAGGTCACACTCTGGACTTGATTTTTGTCTCTGGCCAGTGGTTGAGTGGTCTTGTTATAGGGGACATAGACATGGAACCCTTGTCATGGACTGACCACTCACTCCTTTGTCTAGATCTTCGAACCGCGACCCCTCACCGCAGGGAGGCGGACCCAATTAGATGGATCCGCCCCAGGCGCCTGATGGATCCTGATAGGTTCCAGACGGAGCTTGGGCCATTTCCTGAGGATCTAGCACATGACTCGGCTGAAGACCTGGTAGCCGCCTGGGATAGGGTGGCTGGTGGGGCCTTGGACCGAGTCGTGCCTTTGCGGCCTCTGACCCGGTGCCAATCCCGTGCGGCTCCTTGGTTTACTGAGGAGCTGAGGGAAATGAAGCGCTGGAAAAGACGCCTGGAGAGCAGTTGGAGGGCCAGTCTCGCTGAATCTGATCGAACACTGGTAAGGTCGCATATTAAGGCCTACCTAGTGGCGATAAAGACGGCAAAGTTTAATTACTTTTCCACCTCTATTGCATCATCAGGGAATCGTCCGGCAGCCCTGTTTAGGGTGACCCACTCCCTGCTCCATCCGGGAGTGCAGGAGGATCCCTTAGAAGGCAGGGTGGAGGATTTCGGACAATACCTGTATGACAAAATCGCTCAGATCCGGGGGGATTTGGACTCTGACTGGGTAGATCAGGGCAGGGTGACGAGGAACAGTCTTGAGAATGTTATCTGGGAGGAGTTTGATGCTGTGACTCCCGATGATGTGGACAGGATTTTGGGGAGACTTAGTGCGGCCACATGTTTACTGGACCTGTGTCCCTCCTGGTTGGTACTGGCTTCCCGGGAGGATACACGAGGCTGGCTCCAGGGCGTTATTAATGCTTCGTTGAGTGAGGGTCACTTCCCTGCTGCCCTGAAAGAGCCAGTGGTGAGGCCTCTCCTCAAGAAGCCATCCCTGGATCCGGCAATATTGGCTAACGATCGTCCTGTCTCCAACCTTCACTTTATTGCGAAGGTTGTTGAGAGTGTGGTCGCGCGACAGTTTCCACAATTCCTGGAGGAAACATCTTATCTAGATCCATTCCAGTCGGGTTTCAGGTCTGGGCATGGCAATGGTCGCGTTGGTTGATGATCTCTGGAGGGCTCGGGACAGGGGTTGTTCCTCTGTTCTGGTCCTGTTAGATCTCTCAGCGGCTTTTGATACCATCGACCATGGTATCATGCTGCATCAGCTGGAAGAGTTGGGGGTAGGAGGCACTGTGTTGCAGTGGTTCTCCTCCTTTCTCTCCAACCGGTCGCAGTTTGTGTTGGCAGGGGGGCAGAGGTCGACCTCGAGGCCTCTCATCTGTGGAGTGCCGCAGGGATCGGTCCTCTCGCCCCTTCTGTTCAACATTTATGTGAAGCCGCTGGGTGAGATCATCCATGGCTTCGGGGTGAGATACCATCAGTACACTGATGACACCCAGCTGTACATCTCCACCCCAGGCCACCCCAACGATGCCCTTGAAGTGATGTCCCAGTGCCTGGAGGCTGTGCAGATCTGGATGGGGAGGAACAGGCTCAAACTCAACCCTTCCAAGACTGAGTGGCTGTGGCTCCCGGCATCCCGATATAGTCAGTTGACTCCATCACTGACTATTGGGGGCGAGTCCTTGACCCCCACAGAAAAGGCTCGCAATCTGGGAGTCCTCCTGGATAGGCAGCTGTCCTTGGGGGAACATCTGACAGCTGTAACCAGGGGGACCTTTTATCAGGTTCGCCTGATTCGCCAGTTGTGGCCCTTTCTTGATCGGGATTCCCTGTGCACAGTCACTCACGCCCTCATCACCTCTCGCCTTGACTACTGCAATGCTCCCTACATGGGGCTCCCCTTGAAGAGCACCCGGAGGCTCCAACTGGTCCAGAACGCAGCAGCATGGGTAGTGACGGGAGCAGCTTGACGCTCCCATATAACACCGCTCCTGCGCGAGCTGCACTGGCTCCTGGTGGTCTTCCGGGTGCGCTTCAAGGTGTTGGTTATCACCTTTAAAGCGCTCCATGGCATAGGGCCTAGCTATCTTCGAGACCACCTGCTGCTACCGACGACCTCCCATTGACCCGTGCATTCCCACAAAGAGGGCCTCCTCGGGGTGCCATCAGCCAAACAGTGTAGGCTGGTGACCCCCAGGGGGAGGGCCTTCTCTGTGGGGGCACCTACCCTCTGGAATCAGTTGCCCCCTGAGATAAGGAGAATCCATGACCTCAATGCCTTCTGTCGTGCCCTTAAAACCCATCTTTTCCAGCAAGCCGGGCTGGCTTAAGAAGCAATTTTTAAATTCTTTTAATCAGTCTGTGATTTCTTAACTTTCGGGCCAAATTTATATATATTTTTAACTGTTTTTAATATTTGTATTCTATGTTCTTATCTTGGCTGTACACCGCCCTGAGTCCTCAGGGAGAAGGGCGGTATATAAATTGGAAATTAAATTAAAAAATTAAATTAAATTAAATTAAATTAAATTAAATTAAATTAAATTAAATTAAATTAAATTAAATTAAATTAAATTAAATTATTAAATTAAATTAAATTAAATTAAATTAAATTAAATTAAATTATTCCCCTTATTTGATTTATATAGCTGTCCATCTCACACAAGTGACCCTGGGGTGGCTTACAGCATTAAAACATACAAACCCACCGCACGTAGCCCCTCCCCCTACCTTCCAAGGAGAAGCCAGGAGCCTCCCACCCAGCATCAATAAGAGCCAAGCCATCCGACCTAAATAGTTGAAAGGGGGGGGGGCGGATGGGACAGTCAGATCTTCAATGCCTTGCAAAACACTGTCCATAAAATTACTCAATACAAACAGGAAGGCAGTTGGATAAAGCTTGTCATTCACAAATCTCTGCTGAAATTTAGGTAGCATCACTTTGTTTCCAGATTGTGCCCATTCTATCATCTCTAGTCTCTCTCAGACCTCCATTGTTTGATTGCCGTGTCCTCCCCCTCCCCTTTGAAAAGGGACCTTGGCCTCCCCAGGAAGGATAAGGATAAATAAGCCTAGATGGGGAAATAGTTTGCCTTGTCTTTCTTATCTCTCTCTCCCTCTCCCACCCTGCTGTCCTCCAGCTATCTTTATTGAAGTCCAGCATCATTGTTTGCCTATAGGTCTGGCCTAGCAGCCCCGTTCCTTGCCTAGTTGTAGTGGGTGGGTGGGTGTGAAGAGATTTAGCCCATTCCTTCCCTTTCCGTGGGGTGTGTTTGTGCGCTTCTACATGGCATGGCGGGGGAGCGGCCACCACAGCCCCACTTTCAGGGAGGGGGCAGTGAGGGAAGCTGCCCTCCCACCCTTTGGCCATGGGAGTTTCAGCCACTCCCGCCCGCAGGACCTTTGACCCCACACCAACGAAGAAGAACCACACATGAAGGCCGTTTTTGGAAATGCATGGAATCTGCACTTGGCCAGAGTGATCCTCAACTCACTTTCAGGAGAAATGAAGTACAGATAATCCTTCACGTATGACCACAATTAAGCCCAAAATTTCTGTCGCTAAGCAAGATAGTTTTGCCCCATTTTGTGACCTTTCTTGCCGCATTTTTTAACTGAAAGGCTTCAGTTGTTAATTTAGTGGCAAAGATGTTAAGTGAGGCTTCCCCATAGACTTTGCTTGCTGGAAGGTCGCAAAAGGGGATCACATATCCCAGGAATACTGCAACTGTCATAAATATGAGTCAGTTGCCAAGCGCCTGAATTTTGATTGTGTGACCTTGAGGATGCTGTAAGTGTGAAAACTGATCACAAGTCACTTTTTTCAATGCTGTTGTAACTTTGAATGGTCACTAAATGAACTGTTGTAAGTCGAGGATTGCCTGTATTTAAAGGGAAGTCATATCTGGCCACAGATCAGAGACTCACCTCCATTCTTGAGAGTTAACCAGACCTGGTTGTGTGTACAGGCTAAATCGGGGTTTCTGTAGAGAGGCCTGAAGAGCGGGAACCCCTGATCGGCATCCTTTTTGGCCTCTCTTTCAGCCAATTGCTTTGCAATGACCAAGGAGCTGTCCTGAGCAGCGGAGAGGTCATAGACTGGGCAGCCCTAGAGAAGACCCTAAAAGCCGTGGCAGAAAATGGGGCCAAAGAATTCTACTCTGGGAGGACGGCAGAAAAGTTAGTGCAAGATGTCAGAGCTGAAGGTAGGACTAAGTTTATTTATTTATTATTATTATTAGTCATATTTCTATGCCGCCCACTCTCCGAGGACTCTGGGCGGCTTACACCAAAGACAGTATACTAAATAGCATATTGCCCCCAACAATCTGGGTCCTCATTTTATCCACCTCGGAAGGATGGAAGGCTGAGTCAACCTTGAGCCGGTAAGATTTGATCCGCTGATCTGCTGAACTAGCAGTCAGCTGAAGTAGCTGCAGTATTACACTCTAACCACTGCACCACTTTGGCTCTTATAAGTTGCATGGTTCTCCCAAGCCAGTTACTGTTCAGGTTCCTGCCAGTCACTAAGTGAATAATCTGCAGTTGTTTAACTCTGGAGTGGCCTACGCCTGAGATTTGAGAGAGGTAGTCACTCAATTCCCATGAAATGGGGCAGTGCCAGACCATCGGCCAAGAAAGGGTGAGCCTGTGGTGAGACGGTGCTGTAGCTTGACCTGTCTGATCTCAGTTATGCCTTTCGTGTCCTCTTCAAAGTGGGGGGGGAGAGGGGGAGAGAGGCGGAATGTCAGGTTTATTTCATGTATGGAATTTGCGCTACCTCCAAAGCATGCTAAGCTGGCATTCAAAAACCACCAACAACAGCCCAAAGACATCCAGAGATTTGTTCTTCTTACCCCCACCTCCCTTTGGGACCCCGTCAACTACCCCCATTGGTTAGCAGCTGTTCAGACTGCTCCAAGACCTGGTCTAAGAGGAGAAGGACTCAGTGAAAAGACCCCAAGACTCCCAATGTCCAAAGCAGAGTGAAACTAGAGGTGAAGAGATGCTGACCTAGCTTGGAACTGTCTAGGACAACTCACTGTGACTAATGGCCAACTCACTGCAGGACAATTCAATTGTTTCATTCAGTTATTCTTATTGGTGACCACATTTTTGTTGAAATATTTGTAACTCCTGTGTTTCTGGATTGACTTTCTTTATTATTATTGGCCATAATTGTTAGATCGGCGCAGGAAATGGAAGACGCGACCAGCTCGTTACATTAGTAACTTTATTTGGAAACAGTAACAAGACTGGCTATGCGCTGCCGGAGCTCTCCTTATATTCGCTCCGGCAGTCGCACCGCCCCTGACAGTGATTCAGACTTTCCCGCCCGATGGCTGGCAGCCAATCCGGGCGGATGTCCTTATAAGGACATAACACTCCTCCCCTCCTAGTCAGAAAACAGTCAATGCTCATTAATAAAAGTCACGTAATCACGCAGGTACGTAGGACGCCTCGGCACCCTAGTTGACCTGCGCAGTCTCACTTCTTCCTCATCCCTGACCTGGACGGACGGGGCTCCTGTGTCTCCTGGTTCCCTCCCCGGAACCGGGCTCGGTTCGGCTGGCGAGTGTGCGGGGTCACCCTCAGCGCCTCCGGCCGGACCGCAAACCTAGGATGGCTGGTTCTGGTGGTCTTCCTCCTGGCCTGTGGATCTATCGTCTCATCGAGGCTGCTCGGTTCCGACCCGGGGAAAGCGTCTGAGTCTCGGTAAGTCCCAGGCTGTCACTTGCTCTTCCCCGGTCTCCCAGGCTCTGCGGTTCGGCTGCGGTTCGGCTCATTGTCGTCTGGGGGGTGACTCGGATCGGTGCCCTCGGGTCCGGTCCGCCAGCGATGGATGGTGTTGGCTCCGGTCATGATGTCCGACCTCGCAGGGGTGGCGCAGATCTCCCTGGCTGGGCTGGCGTTGGCCTACCCCGCCGGGTCGGCGGTGGTCGTCCTGGTCAGGATGTCGTCGTGGGGCTACCTCCGCGGGTTGGTGGAGGTCTCCCTTGCCGGGGTGGCGCAGGCATCCCTGGCAGGGTTGTTGTCAGCTTTCCCTTCGCCCTAGTCCCTGGTCTACCGCAGGTTGGTGGCTGGGGTCTTCTGGGCTGGGTTGTTGTTGCCGGGTTGTCTTCGGTGCTGGGCGGGGGTCCCCCTCGCCAGGGTGTTGTGTGCCACCCCCACCCATGGGCTGAGGTGTGCCCACCTTGGATGGTCCCCGGTCTACTTGCCTGGAGTGGAGGTCTCCCTGACAGGGCTATCGCTGGTTGCCTTTGCAGGAGGGGTGCGATGCTTCCCTCCTGGGTACGTCCCGGTCTACTCGTGGGCTGTTTTGGTGGTCCCTCGCCCTGTCGTGACAGGTGCCCACCTCACTGGGCTGGTGTTGCCATTCCTCATGCGGCGGGCCCCGGTCTACCGCCCTGGACTGTTGGTGGGTTATCGCCTTGTAGTGTGCTTGGCCGGCCTCGTCGGGGGGGTGGTGGTCTGCCTCGTCGGGGTGGTGGTGGTCTGCCTCGCCGGGGTGTGGTAGGCCTACCTCGCCGGGGTGTTGTAGGCCTACCTCGTTGGGGTGTTGTAGGCCTACCTCGTTGGGGTGTTGCAGGCCTACCTTGTGAGGTTGGTTTTCTTGTGCTCCCCCCCACCTTTTCCGGAGCTGGTCAATGTGATGTTGACAGATCTGTCCATCTTCCAGCTCTACGGTGTAAGACTTCGGGGAGGTCTGGTTGTCTATCTTCCCCTTCAGCCACTTAGGAGAGCCGTGGAAGTTTAGCGCGAAAACTGAATCTCCCTTGCTGAAGGCGCGAAGCGGGCAGCTGGCAGTTGCGGTCACTTCTGGGCTGTATTGGGGGTGCAGCCAGTCCAGTGGTGACCTCAGCCTTCTGCCCATCAACAATTCGGCCGGGCTTTTGTGGGTGGTGGCATGCGGCGTGATGTGCTGGGTGAGCAGGAAGTTGTCTATTCTTTCCTGCCAGTCGCCCGTGCCCATCTTGGTGAGTGCCTCCTTGGTGAGTCTCACCATGCTTTCAGCTTGTCTGTTCCCAGCCGGCCTGTACGGGGCGGACAGGGCATGGCGGATGCCCAGTCCGGCCAGGAATGCCTCCATGGCCAGGGACGTGAGTTGGGGACCGTTGTCGGAAACCAGCACATCCGGCAGTCCATGGGTGGCGAAAAGGCAGCATAGGGCCCGGATCGTCGCTTCCGTTGTGGTAGATGCCATGGGCACCACCTCGAGCCACTTGGAGAAGGCATCGACGACGATGAGTAGGTGGCGCCCTTGCATCGGACCCACGAAGTCGATGTGTATCCTCGACCATGGGTTGCTGGGGGTCTCCCACTTCGCTGCATCGGTTTGTGGTGGCGCCGGGCGTACTTCTTGGCACGGGTCACATCTGGAGACCCATTCCTCAATGTCCTTGTCCAGTGATGGCCACCAGACGTAACTCCGTGCCAGGGCTTTCATGCGGACGATGCCCGGGTGCCCGTTATGCAGTGTCTCTAGCGCTCTCCGTTGCAGAGTGCTTGGAATCAGCACACTGTCTCCCCATAGCAAACAGCCTTTCATTGTGGACAGCTCCTTCTGCTTCCTGACGAACGGGCTGTACTTCTCCTCCGTCTTCTCTGTTGGCCACCCTCTGAGGATCCAGGATTTCACTTGACGGAGTGTGGAGTCCTTTTGGGTGTGGACGGCCACATCTGCGGAAGAGATTGGACAGCTGGCGTCGTTGTCTATGTGGAAGAGGTGGAGCGTAGGGGCTGGGTCTTCTACTGGATCCTTCAATGGGCATCTACTCAGCGCATCGGCATTTCCTATGGCTGTGCCTGGCTGGTGCATGAGCCTGTAGGAGTAGCCGGCTAGGAAGATGGCCCATCTCGTCATCTGCGGGGACATGAAGGTCGGGGTGGGTTGGTCGCCTGCGAGGAGCCCCAGGAGTGGCTTGTGGTCGGTCACTATGGTGAAACTCCTCCCGTAGAGGTATTCGTGGAAGCATTTCACTCCTGCAACGATGGCCAGGGCTTCTTTGTCCAGCTGGCTGTAGTTGCGTTCTGCGCCGGACATGGTCTTCGAAAAGTAGGCTATTGGGGCTTCGGAGCCGTTGGGCAGTTCGTGGCTGAGGACTGCCCCCACCCCGTAAGGCGACGCGTCGCAGGTTAGCTTGATGGGGAGCATCTCATTGTACTGGTTGAGGACGCTTTTGGAAGTTAAAAGTCCTTTCACGGCCCGGAATGCTGCTTCCTCTTCTTGGCCCCACTTCCAGGAAGCCGCTTTCCCCAGCAGGTGGTGAAGTGGCTCAGCAACTGTGGCTTTCTGTTTGAGGAACATGGCATAGAAGTTAAGCAATCCAAGGAATGCCTGAAGTTCCGTTTTGTTTTTGGGGCTCGGAGCTTCATGGATGGCTTTCACTTTTGTTTTGGTGGGGTGGATGCCAGTGCTATCTATGAGGTAGCCCAGGAACTCGACTTCCTGTACTCCTAAGATGCATTTATCTCTCCGGACTCTCAAGCCCTTGGCCTTGAAACGCTGTAGGACAAGCCTGAGTCTTTCAAGGAGTTGTGCCTGTGAATCTCCGGAGATTAGTACATCGTCAAAGTATGGCACCACCCCTGGAACGCCTTGGAGAAGGCGTTCCATCATCAATTGGAAGATGCCTGGGGCAGCGCTGACTCCAAATTGGAGGCGGTTGCACTTGAATGCCCCCCTGTGTGTGA
This sequence comes from Arizona elegans, assembly GCA_022577455.1. NCBI lineage: Eukaryota > Metazoa > Chordata > Lepidosauria > Squamata > Colubridae > Arizona > Arizona elegans. Next base: position 3,542,191 of record JAKOOJ010000026.1, read on the forward strand.
CTATTGTTTGTGCCTCCGCCGTTTTTTCGTCCACTGGCAGTTGCTGGTAAGCCTGGGCCAGGTCCAGTTTAGCAAAAATTGAGCCAGTTCCCAGGGAATGCTGCAGATGTTGCACCACTGAGACTGGGTATGCGCTCTGTGCCAACGCCTTGTTGATGGTATAACGATAGTCGGTGCAGATGCGCACAGACCCATCATACTTCAGTGGGGTCACAATGGGAGTTTCCCATGAGGCATGATCGATCGGTTCCAGGACGCCCGGGGCGATCAGCTTATCCAGCTGCTCGTCTACTTTTGACCGCAGGGCAAATGGAACCCGGCGGGGCTTCAGCCTGATTGGGGTAATTCCCTTGTCCAGATTGAAAGAGATTGGCCTCCCCACAAATTTCCCCATCTTACCATCGAAGACTTCCTTGCGACTTCGATGAGGTTGTCGAGTTCGTCCCTGCGAATTTGGTTGATGCCTTCGATTGAAAGCCCCAGCGGCTTAAACCACTCCACTCCTAGCAGGTTCGGTCGGTTGTTCTCCACGACTGTGATGGGAAGCTTGCCTTGGAACTCGTTGTAGGAGACTCGGATGTTGGCTCTTCCTAAGACTCCGATGGGGTTTCCCCCAAAATCGACGAGCTTGGAGTGTAGTGGCTTCAGGTCTCATTTGCTGATGCTGGGTTGCAGGCGTCAGCTGGTGCCAATCCATAATGAAGTAGACCGGGCCCGAGTCTACCTCCATTGAGCAGGGTGATCCTTCCACATGGATGGTCACGTGGAACTTGGTGGCATTGTCCGAGTTTGTGTGGGCGATGGTCGTCTGGTGGACCGCTCCGCTCCGGGGAAATTCGTCGTCCCTGCGTCTAGAAGGGCCAGAGAACCATTTGGATGATCTCTGGTACTCTTTTCGATTTTCGCGGGGACAGTGGCTGGAGGGCTCTGGGGCTGGTTCCTCGGCTCTGCAAGCTTCGGCGATGTGACCCCTTCTGTTGCAGCGTCTGCAGGTTGCATCTCTCCACTTGCAGGTTGCCCTGGCATGGTCCCCTCTGCAGCTGGCACAGTGCTACCCCTTGTAACTTCTTTGAGCGGTTTCCCGCCTTGGGGGTCTGGATACCTTGTGGATGGTGGACTCTTCCTCCGACTCCGATCCAGCTGTGGAATCCTCAGTTGATGATTGCGTTGTGGTGCGAATCTTGTGGATTCCCTTTGCTCTGTTTACCGCGGCTGCCGCTTTCTCTGAGATTTTGGATGCGGTGGCTTCCTCCACCTCCACCACATCCTTGAGCACGAGTTTCTTCCTGCTCAGGAGTTTCTTTTGCAGGCCTCTGTCCCTCATGCCGAAAACCACGCGGTCAGCAATGGTGTTGTCCACATGGTCAAATTCGCAGCTGGCTGCAATTTGGCACAGGGCGGCCACGAATTCTTTGATGGTCTCACCTTCCTTCTGATTCCTCTGATGGAAGGTGAAACGGTTCGCCACTGGTGTTCCTGTTGGGGCATAATGGTCCTCCAGGATCTGCAGCAGGTCCGTCCATGGTATTTCTTCAATGTCTCGTGGTGCTACGAGATCGATGGCCATGTCGAGGACTTCGGAGCCGCAGTTGGCCAGGAAGATGCCCTTCTTGCGGTCATCATCTGCGTCCCTGATATTGTTGCCTCTCAGGTATTGCCGAAATTTGACCACATAGGATTTCCACTTGTCCTTCCCTGGGCGGAATGGAGCAAGGGCTGGCAAAGTGACTTCAGCGGATGCCATGCCTTCGGAAATGCCTACTGGTGGTTTCAGGTGCCGGTGTCTTGGTCTTGTTGGCTTGGCGCCACGAGGTTCGTCGCTTGGTTCTAGTCCTTCGTCGCCAGTGTTAGATCGGCGCAGGAAATGGAAGACGCGACCAGCTCGTTACATTAGTAACTTTATTTGGAAACAGTAACAAGACTGGCTGTGCGCTGCCGGAGCTCTCCTTATATTCGCTCCGGCAGTCGCACCGCCCCTGACAGTGATTCAAACTTTCCCGCCCGATGGCTGGCAGCCAATCCGGGCAGATGTCCTTATAAGGACATAACAATAATAATAATTTCAATTGGCCATTGAAATTAATTTAACCTTTGTGTTTGTTGAATTGTCCCCGGGTGAGTTGCCCATTCTGGCCTGGAACAGCCAAGAGGTGCCAGGCTCAGTCCAATCTGCGGGGATCTCTGCAACCCCCACAGGTGGTCAGTGAAGCTGATGCAGTCATAGCTATGCAAAATGGAGGTTGGGGGAAGGGAAAAGGCAGTACTTTCTCACCAGCACAGCAAAAGTTGATGTAAAGTTGATGATGTCAGCCTCATGATGCTTGCTTGCTTTCGGCTGCCATTGTAATGGGAGGGGGGCGGTATTGTAGGTATTTGGGAGGGGGGAAGGGAGCTGGTGGAGATGTCTCGAAAGAGGGAGGAAAATTCTCGCTGTCTTTTTAGCAGCTGCAGAGAGAGCTGATAACTGCCAAGGTCAACCATTCCGGCATACCAGATAGATGGGGCCGCCTAAAGAAGTACCCCACATGACACCTTGGGGAGATGTGGATTGGACATTTTTTAAAAAATTTGATTTATATGCTGCCCTTCTCCGGAGACTCAGGGCGGCTTACAATGTGCTCAGCAATAGCCTTCATTCTTTTGTATATTTATACAAAATCAGCTTATTGCCCCCACAACTGGCTCCTCAATTTACCTACCTTAGAAAGGATGGAAGGCTGAGTCAACATTGAGCCTTGGCTAGATTCGAACCTGCAGTAATTGCAGGCAGCTGTTCTTAATAACAGGGTGCTTTAGACCACTGTACTACCAAGGCTCTAATTTGCCTTGGCACTGTAGGGGGAGGGATTTGAGGGAGACTTTCAATATGTAATTTTCGTGCCTATTGCCTCAGACTTTGTTTTTCTTTTGCTGTATTCAGTTCATACTCAGTACAAGTACTGTTAGATTCGATGATGGAAGAGATAGACACAGCTCTTCAGTGACAACAGCTCTTTATTAGTAGACCAGTACAACCCAACAATCTGCTTGTCTGGCAGCATCCACTTTTATGGAGGGCTGCCAGACAGCTTAACCAATGAGCTTTAAGTATTTTCCTGCCATTTTGGAGGACCTGAGTGAAGCCTATGGGTCACTCCTTATATGGTACATAACACCCCTCCCCTCCTAGAATACAATTACTTAAATCAATATATGTACATATTTACAGACGTAATCACGCAGGTAGGCGGGGCTGGTGCGAGCCCTAGTAGACCTGCGCAGTTCAGTTTGTTCCTGGGTGTCGACTTGAGCGGGTGGATTAGTCTCTGGACCCGCCAATGGAACCTCCTGGAACATGTCGCTGGGCGTGGTAGGAGCTGGAAGGCCCAACCCCTTGGGAAGTCTGGCCTGGAGTCTTGGTTCCACAGGTGGGCAATCAAACTGCACAATCGGGTTTGAGTTGGATTTAACAGTTTAGAACAGTCAGGGTTTGGCTGCTTGTCAGTTTGAGTTTGGTCTGGTGTGCGAAGCAGAGAGTTTGAAATCCGGCCATGGAGTTGGTCCACATGCCAACGCCACAATCTCCTGTCCTCTAGTTCAACCTTGTAGGAGCAAGGACCAGAGAGTTCCACAACTGTGCCAGGAATCCAGAGAGCGCCTCCGGCATAATTGTGAGCATAGACCTTGTCCCCAATTTCAAACTTCCTAATTTTCCCAGAGGAATCGAGGGGAGTGTCAGCAATATAGTTTGGATGCAATCAGTCCAATTGAGGTTGGATTCTCTGCCCCATGCGGAGCTCTGAGGGGCTTCTATTGGTGGCAGCACAAGGGGTAATATGTTGAATCAGTAAAAACTTATCTATTCGGGCCTGCCAATCTCCCGCACCCATTCTGGCCAATGCCTCCTTTGTAAATCTCACTAATCGTTTGGCCTGCCCATTACTGGCTGGAGGAAATGGAGCCACCAGGGCATGTCTGATGCCCAATTCAGCCAAAAAGGCCTCAAATGGGACGGCCGTCAATTGTGGATCATTGTCCAAGACTAGCACGTCGGGAAGGCCATGCGTAGCGAACAGTTTTCTCAACACCTTAATAATAGCCTTGGCAGTGGTAGAAGTCATTAGGGCTATCTCTAACCAATTAGTGTAAGCGTCAACAACGATAAGGAACGTTTGCCTCTTTACTGGCCCCACGAAGTCAATGTGCACCCTGGCCCATGGTGCCTGGGGTTCCTCCCATGTTTTAGGTGGGGCCATGGGGGGAGCCAGTTGGGATTCCTGGCACGGGGAGCAGGTGGTGACCCATTCTGCAATGCCATGGTCCATTCTCGGCTATCAGATGTAACTCCTAGCCAGGCCCTTCATCCTGACTATACCAGGATGCCCAGCATGCAAAACTTCCAGCACTTCCCTCCGTAGTTTGGAGGGTACGACCACCCTTTACCCCCATAATAAACAACCTTTCAATACAGACAATTCATTTTGGTGCGAGAAATAAGGCTGTGCTGCTCCTGACACTGGGTTCCTGGGCCAACCTTGCCACACATAGTTTAAAATTTGCATTAGTTCAGTGTCCTTAGCAGTATGCCGAGCAATCTCAGCCGCAATAATGGGCCCCGAAGTGATGTCCTCTAGGAGGAGGACTTGGCAGACCAACGCAGGGTCTTCCACCAGGGCAGGCAGTGGGCAGCAGCTCAGCACGTCAGCATGGCTCAGGGACTTTCTGGGCCGGTGAATTAGCCGGTAGTTGTAGGCTGCCAAGAATAGAGACCATTGCACCATTCAAGGTGGCATGACGGTTGGAGTTGGGCGGTCACCCGCCAACAAACCCAGCAGGGGCTTGTGGTCAGTCACAAAGGTAAAATGTCTGCCATACAAATAGTCATGGAATCTCTGGACCCCAGTGACCACAGCCAGTGCTCCTCTGTCCAGCTGGCTGTAGTTTCGCTCAGTGGCGGACAAGGTGCGGGAATAGAAGGCAAGAGAAGCCTCCTGGCCATTAGGAAGCTGATGGCTGAGGACAGCCCCCACTCCGAAAGACGAGGCATCACAAGTCAGGATCAGGGGTAGGGTGTCACTTTAATGGACCAGCATCCTCTCAGATGTCAGCAGGTTCTTTACTGCGGTGAAGGCAACCATCTCGCCGGGCCACAACACCAGGAAGCCTTTTTTCCCAGCAGCCTATGTAAAGGTTTGGCCACAGTGGCCTTATGCGCTAAGAATATGCTGTAGAAATTGAGCAGCCCTAGAAAGGCTTGCAGATCTCTCTTATTTTGTGGTGTAGGGGCATTTTGAATGGTGGCAATTTTGGACTTGGTGCGGTGAAACCCTGAGCCATCAATCATGTATCCCAGGAATTCCACCCGCAGCACTGCGATGTGGCATTTTTCCCGCTTAAGGCGGGAAATCTGAATCTGGACAGGACAGTCCTGAGACGGGCAAAGAGAGCAGGTTTATCGGTAGCGGACACCAGGATATCATCAAAATAAGGCACCACCCCAGGGATGCCTTGTACCAGCCGTTCCATGAAGCTTTGGAACAATCCTGGCGCCATGCTGACCCCAAATTACAAGCGGCAGCATGAGTGACAATAGTTTGGGCTTCAGCCATGCTGCAGTGGTGGGTTTCAAATTTTTTACTACTGGTTCTGTGGGTGTGGCTTGGTGGGCATGGCTTGGTGGGTGTGGCATGGGAAGGATCAGTGGTGGGATTCAATATTTTTAACAACCGGTTCTGTGGGCATGGCTTAGTTGGGGGTGTGTGGCTTGGTGGTCATGTGACCGGGTGGGCGTGGCTAGCTGGTCATGTGACCGGGTGGGCGTGGCTATGTGCATAGGGACTACTCAGGGCTGAAAAAAGTCATTTCTGACTGGTCCTCGCACTTATGACCATCCTCACATTTATGCCCATTGCGGCATTCTTAACAACCGTGTCAGTCGTTTCACCACTACTTCTCTTCACCATGGTGACAAGATAGGGCGTAAAACGTAAAATGTGAGGACAGTCGTAAGTTCAAGGACTGGTCAAAAGTGCGAGGACTGGTCAAAAATAACTTTTTCAGCCTTCTGACTAGTCCATATGCACATAGGGACTATTCAGAGGGCTGAAAAAAGTCATTTCTGACTGGTCCTCACATTTTTGACCGGTCCTCGCACTTATGACCTTCCTCACATTTATGCCCGTTGTGGCATTCTTAACAACTGTGTCAGTCATTTCACCACTACTTGTCTTCACCACAGTGACAAGATAGGGCGCAAAACATAAAATGTGAGTACAGTTGTAAGTGCGAGGACTGGTCAAAAGTGCGAGGACTGGTCAAAAATAACTTTTTCAGCCCTCTGAGTAATCCATATGCACAAAAGGATACAGCAATAGAGAGGGATGAAGGAAGGAGAAGAGAAATGGAAGAAAGAAGGAGAGACAGGGAAGGAAGAGAAGGGAGGAAGGGAAGGGAAATTAGAGTAAGAGGGAGGGTAAGAGAGGGAGGAAGAGAGGAGGAGAAGAAGAGGGGGGAAGAGAAAGTAAGAAAAAGAAAAGAGAGAGGTGGTAGGTTTGAGAAGAAAGATTGCTGTACAGTAAAAAAGATGAAATGGAAGAAAGGCAACCCCAAACAAATATAAAGATATTAAGATAAAGAATGAATTGTTAAACTTTAAAGAATAAAAAAGAATAAATATGATAAAATAGCAGTAATTAGAAACACACATACAAACATACAATGTATTTTCTTTGAACAGAGTATTTGGCCAGTTCACAAATTTAAACAGTGTTTAGTCATTTCAATTAAATTTACAATTTCTATATTTCCTTTTTGCCATATTTATTCCTTATCTATTTTTTTAAAAAAACAATATTATCCTTCATCCTCATCTCTAATCTTAATCAAATTCAATTTTCCCTTCTATTCTATATTATACCCCTTCCCATTGTCATCTATTTTTATATCCATCCTCACATTGGTTAATTATGTAATATTACAGTTGTTTAATATAAATTCAACATTTTAATATAAATCAATTAGTTATATAACTATCTTTTTTGTATATTAATCAATATGAACATGAATATTCCAATTATTTCCATGCAATCCAGTTTCTTACAAATCAATTAATTATATTTACCAATAATAATAAACCAAATAATTTCCCCCATATATTCCTCCAAACCACAATTTAACCATTTCTGCTTTCAACACAATATACAATTAATAGTATCTCAATTATTACAATTCCCTATTTAAATAGAGCTTTTTTTCTTTTATGTTTTAAAATCTTGAACTCTCCTCTTTTTCCCTAAAGAGGAAGTACCTCTTTAGGGAAAACTACCTTTCCACTAAAGGTAGTTTGCACCTACCTTTTTTGGTGAGGAAAAAGAAAAGAAATCTGCCTGCCTAATTTTCCAACGTTGCAGCAACAGTAAAGCAGGCTTTTACTTTCAGTTTCGTTTTTCAGCCTAGATAGGGGGAAAAAAATCTGCATTCTTTGCAAGCAAGCAGCAGAGCCCTGAGCAAAACAGCTGAGAGCAAATCAGCTGAGAGTTGGGAGACCGATAGAATCAAGGGGCTAATTAGCCTATGCTGAAGCTCCATGAGCCAATAAAATTACAAAAAAAACACCGAACCATTTGTTAAATTGCTGGCTCGCCTGCCCCTCACCCACCACTATTTATTGGCAATAAATATGGTGTGGAGGGGCAGGGCAAGGGGCGGGGTGAGCCAGCAATTTAACAAAGGGTTCGGCCGAACCCCCTAGAACCGGCAGAATCCCACCACTGGGAAGGATACTGTAAAATCCCCATTTCCTCCTGATCAGCTGGGAATCAGGAGGCGGAGAATAGATGGGGGTGGGACCAGTCAGAATTTTTATTACCGGTTCTCTGAACTACTCAAAATTTCTGCTACCGGTTCTCCAGAACTGGTCAGAACCTGCTGAAACCCACTGTTAGGTATGCCTCCTTGCAGTACTCAAGAAAGAAACACCCCAACTCAATTTTCATAGAGAAAGATAATTTTACTGAGTATGAACAGATTGCAACCAAAGAAAAGCAAGGTCTGAGGCAATAGGTGCGAAAATAACATATAGAAAGCATCCTTAAAACCCTCCCCCCAATCATCCAGTCAGGATTATCCAATCCACATCCCCCCATGGGGTCATGTGGGGTGCAGCTTCCGATGGCTCCAACCTCCTGATATGCCACAACGGTTGACCTTGAGTGGTTATCAGCGCACCTCCCAGCTGCAGAGAAATGCTGAGGAAAACTTCCTCCAATTTACTCCACCAGCTCACTTCCCCTCGCCCTACATCCAGACAGTTCCCCCCTCCCCCCGTTACAATGGCAGCCGAGCAAGCAAGCAATATAAAGGCAGAGGCTGACACCCACCTCTACCGTGCTATCATTAACCGGTAGTTGCTGGTACACTTGCGCGAGATCGAGTTTGGCAAATGTTGTTCCTGTTCCCAATGAATGCAGTAGGTGTTGAACGATGGGAACAGGATAGGCGTTCTGCTGCAAGGCCTTGTTGATCGTACACTTATAGCAGTGGTGAAATCTAAAATTTGTTACTACCGGTTCTGTGGGCGTGGCTTGGTGGGGGGTAATGTGACTGGGTGGGCGTGGCCATTTTTTTTTTTACTTTTAAAACCATTTTTTCTACAACCTCTCCAGTGAAGAGGTTGTAAAAGAATGCTTTCAAAAGGCTCTGACGATCCCAGCTGAGTTACCTGATTGGCAGAGGCTTTTTTTAAAAAGCCTCTGCCAATCAGGCAACTCAGCTGGGATCATCAGAGGCATTTAAAAGAAAAAAGGGAAAGAAAATAAGGGTGGATACACAAAGCAAAGCAAGGGAACTACATGATCAAGTGATGGGTAATGAAATTACAAGTAATAGTAAAGAGGAATTGGGACGGAACGCCAGAGGAAAACAGAGATGAGAGCGTGAAAGAGTGTCAAAGGAAGGAGAAAAGGAGGAAGAAGGAGAGATTCAAGAGGAAGAAGGAGTACAAACAAGGGGGGAAAAAAGGAACAGGAAGAAACAAAAAAGAAACAACATTAAGAACAACCATTAAGAAATGGAACAAGAGTTAAAAATTCTATCTTTGAACGTAAACGGTCTCAATTCACCATCCAAAAGACACCAAATCTTAAGAAAAATTGTGAAACAAAAAACAGATATTGTGTGCCTCCAGGAGGTACATATAAGAAAACAAGATGAAAAGTATGTACAATATAAGAAACTAGGCAAAGTATATGTAGCATTGGCGGAGGAAAAAAAAGAGGGGTTGTAGTATATGTGAAAGAAGGAATAGATAGCAATTTAAAATATGTTGACACAATAGGGAGAACAGTGATGATAGAGTTGAAGATCAACAGTAAAAACATTTTATTGGTGGTTATATATGCTCCAAACAGCCGACAATTAGAATTTTATAAAAATGTACATGAGAAAATAATAGAACAAAAAATAGAAAATGTGTGTTTGATCGGTGATTTTAATGCGATTATGGACATAAGAAAAGATTATAAAAGTGGTCAGAGAAATAAAAATAAGAAAAATGTATTGCCTAGAACATTTAAAGACTTAGTAGAAGAGTTAAATATGGTAGACAGCTGGAGATTTTATAACCCAGAAGTTAAAAATTTTACATACTATTCGAACCCACATAGGTCCTGGTCCAGGTTAGAAGTGGCATGGGTTACTAATACGTTGATGCCAGAAATAGAATTCATAGAAATATTGACTAATAAATGGGTGGATCATAACCCAATAATATTAACATGGAAGGGACAGTGGAGAAAAAAAAGTAGATGGACAATGAATATACAGACCCTGAAAGAAAAGGAATACAAGGAGTACATGGAGAAGGAATTAGAATTGTTTTATAAGGAAAACACAAAACAATACACTTCCCTACAAAATTTATGGGACACAACTAAGGCATATGTAAGAGGCTTGACAATAGCCTATAATGCAAAACGGAAAAAAGAGAGGGAAAAAGAGTACAATAAAGCATTAAAAGAAATTCAAAAATGGGAAAGAAAGTTACAAGGGAATCCGGGAGATGAACAAAGTAGGGTTAATTGGATGGCAGCGAAACATAATTTGAACGTATTAGAATGGGAAATACGCAATGACATTGAAATATATGAGACAGAATTACTTCAAGCAAGCAAACAAGCCGGGGAGATGGTTAGCATTTAGGTTGAGGAAAGAGAGGGAAAAAATAATAATTCAGAAATTACAGGACAAAAAGGGTATAATCCAACAGAGTTTAGAGAAGAAAAAGGAGATAATAATTCAATACTATCAAGAGCTTTATAAGAAAGATGAAGTAACAACAGAGGAAATAGAAAAATACTTAAGTGGTGAAGGGATGCCAATATTAACAGAGTAAGAAAAAGAATTACTAGACAAGGAAATTACTATGGGGGAGTTAAAAGAAGCACTGAAAAGACAAAAAAATAACAAAACACCGGGAACCGACGGTCTACCAATGGAGTTTTATAAAAGTTTAGGGGACTCATTAAATGAGACATTATTAGAACTATATAATGAGGCATTGACGGAGGCAAAGTTACCAAATACATGGAGGGAAGCATATATTTCCCTGATACCGAAAGAGGGAGCAGATACCACATTAATAAAAAATTATAGACCAATCTCCTTATTAAATACCGATTATAAATATTTTATGGGCATAATTGCAAATAGGATGAAAAAAATACTAAATAATAGAATACATCAGGATCAAAACGGTTTCTTGCCTACAAGACAAATAAAAAATAATATAAGAATGGTAATAAATGTTTTAGAATATTATGAGATGCATCCAGAAAGACAGGTAGCACTGATATTTCTGGATGCACAAAAGGCATTTGACCAAGTCAACTGGCAATTCATGACATACCAAATTAAAAATATGAATTTCGGAGAGAAATTTACAAGAATGATATCGTCAATATATAAGAACCAAAAGGCTAGTGTATTAGTAAATGGGGACCCAACAAAATTTTTTGAAATAGGTAAAGGAGTAAGGCAGGGCTGCCCATTGTCACCCTTACTTTTTATTATGACTCTGGAAAATTTGCTAATTAGAATTAGGTCAAATAAAGAAATAAAAGGATTAAAAGTAAAAAAAGAAGAATACAAGGTCCAAGCCTTTGCGGATGTCCTTGTCTTCTTCATAGAAGATCCAATAAAAATAACACCCAAATTAATAAAAGAAATTGAAGAATTTCGAAAAGTAGCTGGTCTAAAAATTAACAAGGAGAAGACTAAAATGATAACAAAAAATATAACAGCAAAACAGGTAGAGAAATTAGCAAAAGATTCAGGATTGCAGATAGTTAAAAAAGTGAAATATTTAGGGATAAACATGACAGCCAGAAGTACAACGATAAAAGAGAATAACTATGGACCTTTGGTCAAAAAAATAAAAGATTTGGAAAAATGGGGAAAATTAAAATTGTCACTGTTGGGGAGAATTGCAGCAATAAAATCAAATATACTACCAAGGCTCCTTTATTTATTCCAAACAATCCCAATAAAATTAGACAAGAAGTTTTTTTAGCAATTTGGACAAAACAACTACAAAATTTGTGTGGGAAGGGAAAAAATCAAGGATTAAATTAAGTATACTACAAGATGATAAAACTAGAGGCGGATTTGGACTCCTGGCATGGGAAAAATATTATAAAGCCTCAAGCTTAACATGGATTAAAGAATGGGTAACCCTGGAAAATCAAAGATTATTAAATTTAGAAGGCCACGACTTAATGAAGGGATGGCATGCCTTTTTATGGAGTACTAGAAATAAAATATTCAAGCATTTTAATAACTATATTATTAGGAAATCATTAATTGACATATGGCAAGAGATAAAAAGCAAACATTATATGAAAGTTCCCGGCTGGTTATCAACGATAGAAGCAATAACCCATCCCAATTTATTAGTAAAACAAAAACTGTTAAGATACAGAGAAGTATTAGATCCACAAGGAGTTTTGAAAACAAGGGAAGAACTCAATGAACAAGGAATATTAATAGACTGGTGGCCCTATTCACAAATAAAAATAAGATACAGAAAAGTTCAGGAGGAGGGAGGAATAGATCCAAAACCAAACAGATTAGATAAATTATTAGAATCCAAAGACGGAAAACTAGTTTCCAAAACTTACAAATACTTATTAGAATTTGACTTGGCAGAAGAACTGGTAAAAGGACAGATGATAGCTTGGGCAAAGAACATCGGGCATAATATACAGTTAGAAGATTGGGAGAGGGTATGAGAAAATAATTATAGTATGACAAAATCGGCAGCATAGAAGGAGAACCATTATAAGATGTGGTACAGATGGTATCTAGCTCCCTCGAGACTAGCGAAAATGTACCCGAATGTAAATCCTGTTTGTTGGAAATGTAAAAAAGCTCAGGGTACCTTTTTCCATGTTTGGTGGCTTTGCCCAGAAATAAAGAAATATTGGAAAAAAATAAAAACATGGATAGTAGAAATAATAGATCAAGAAATTGAATTAGAACCAGAAGTTTTCTTATTAGGCATGATAAAAAGGAATATTAGAAAAGACATAAAATATTTGACACTACACATAATTACGGCGGCCAGACTGGCTATAGCACAACTGTGGAAAACAGATCGTATGCCAACAGATCAGGAAGTAATTCAAAAAATCTATACATGCGCAGAAATGGATAAATTAACTCTAGAATTAAAAGACAAGGAAGACTCAAAATATTTTATAGTATGGAATAGATGGTATAAGTGGATAAACCAAAGGAAAAAAGGGTAAAGATAAGAATTAGGGGAAATGCAAGTAATAAAAATTAAAAAAAAGCACCGTCAGATAGATAGAACAGGTAAATAAGTCACTGTTTGTATATTTGTATATATGTGTTTATATAATCACATGTATTTAGTATGTTAGTGTAACTGTGGATTGAAAATGTAAATTTTATGAGTGAGAAAATTTGTATATTTTCTCTTTTTTTTCTTGTTAATATTTTTAAATTCAGTAGTTTGTTTTTTAAAATAAAAAAAAAGAAAAAGAAAAAAAGGGTTTTTTCTTTTAAATGCCTCTGATGATCCAAGCTGAGTTTTTTAAAAAGCCTCTGCCAATCAGGCAACTCAGCTTGGATCGTCAGAGACATTTAAAAGAAAAAACCCTTCGCTGAAGAGGTTGTAGAAAAAATGCTTTTAAAAGTAAAAAAAAAGCCTCTGATGATTGTGTGGCTCAGCTGGGCATGGGGGGGGCAGGGATTTTTGCTACCGGTTCTCCGAACCACCCACCTCCATCGCTACCGGATCGGGTGATCCGGTCCGAACCGGGAACATTTCACCCCTGAATTATAGTCCGTGCAGATGCGGACCGAGACATCAGCTTTGACTGGCGTTACTATGAGGGCCTCCCAATGGGCATGGTCTACCGGCTGAAGGATTCCCTGGCCAATCAATTTATCCAATTCCTTTAAATTTTAGGTCTAATTGCAAGGGGAACCCTATGGGGCTTAATTCGAATTGGTGCCAATTCGAATTAAGCTTGGGATCTAGGCTGAAGGAGATAGGCGTTCCTTTGTACTTGCCTAGGCCACTGCTGAATACATCCTTGAACTCCTTCACAAGGTCCTCAGTGCCATCATCTGCGATGGAGTTGATACCGGTCACTCCCATGCCTAGGGCCTCGAACCAGTCCAAGCCGAGCAGGCTTAGCAATACCCCTTCGACCACAGTTATTTTTAAGGGACCGGAAAACCCCCGAAATCGCACTTGGAATGTTCAACTGCCCACAACGGGGATGCGGTTTCCTTGGTAGTCTTTGAGTTGTAACCGCTGTGGCCTCAAGTCTTTCTTCCTTATGCCCGGAATAATGTTCATCATGGTGTTCCACGCAACAATGGTTAGGGACGATCCTGTGTCAATTTCTATCTAGTCATTCTAGTCATTCTGATTCTGACCGGACACAGGTGAGGTCTTATATCAAGACCTACCTAGTGGCGATAAAAGCGGCAAAATCTAACCATTTTTCCGCTCTTATCGCATCTGCACAGAACCGCCCAGCCGCCCTGTTTAGGGTGGCCCACTCCCTTCTTCGAGGGGGAGTGCGGGAGGATCCCTTGCAGGGTCGAGCTGAGGATTTTGTGCAATCCCTGCATGATAAAGTCGCTCGGATTCGGGAAGGCTTGGACTCCGACTGGGTGAGTCCAGGGGAGGAGAAGAGGGTAGGTCTTGAGAATATTATCTGGGAGGAGTTTGATCCTGTGGCTCCCGAGGATGTGGACAGGGTTCTGGGTAGGATTAGTGCCGCCACATGTTTATTGGACCCGTGTCCCTCCTGGTTGGTACTGGCCTCCCGGGAGGTTACACGAGGTTGGCTCCAGGGAATTATAAATGCTTCTCTGAGTGAGGGTGCCTTTCCCGCCGCCTTGAAAGAGGCGGTGGTGAGGCCCCTCCTCAAGAAGCCTTCCCTGGACCCGGCTGAATTAGTTAACTACCATCAGGTCTCCAACCTTCGTTTTGTAGCGAAGGTTGTTGAGAGTGTGGTGGCACGACAACTGCCCAGGCACCTGGATGAAGCTATCTATCTAGACCCATACTAGTTGGGCTTCAGGCAGGGGCGCAGCACAGAAACGGCATTGGTCGCGTTGGTGGAGGGCCCGGGACAGGGGTTGCTCCTCTGTCCTAGTCCTATTAAATCTCTCAGCGGCTTTTGATACCATCGACCATGGTATCATGCTGCAGCGGTTGAGAGGGTTAGGAGTAGGGGGCACTGTTTTGCGGTGGTTCTCTTCCTTCCTCTCCGGCCGCTCGCAGTTTGTGTTGGCAGGGGGGCAGAGGTCGACCTCGAGGCATCTCACATGGAGAGTGCCACAAGGGTCGGTCCTCTTGCCTCTTCTGTTCAACATTTATGTGAAGCCGCTGGGTGAGATCATCCGTGATTTTAGGGTGAAGTGTCACCTGTACGCTGATGATACTCAGCTGTACATCTCCACCCCAGACCACCCCAACGATGCCCTTGATGTGATGTCTCGCTGCCTGGAGGCCATGCAGGCCTGGATGGGGAGGAACTTGCTGACTCAACCCATCCAAGACCGAGTGGCTGTGGCTGCCGGCGCCCCGATATAGTCAGCAGGTGCCATCGCTGACTATTGGGGGTGAATCTTTGCCCCCCACAGAGAGGGCTCGCAATCTGGGTGTCCTCCTGGACGCACGGCTGTCTTTAGAAGAGCATATGACAGCCGTGGCCAGGGGGGCCTTTTATCAGGTTCGCCTGATCCGCCAGTTGCAGCCCTTTCTGGACCGGGACGCCTTGCGCACGGTCACTCATGCCCTTGTCACCTCCCGGCTTGACTACTATAATGCTCTCTAAATGGGGCTCCCCTTGAAGAGCACTCGGAGGCTCCAACTGGTCCAGAATGCGGCCGCACGGGTGATTATGGGCGCAACTCGTTGTGCCCGCGTGACACCCCTCCTATGCGAGCTGCACTGGCTCCCAGTGGTCTTCCGGGTGCGATTCAAGGTGTTGGTTACCACCTTTAAAGCGCTCCATGGCATAGGACCCGGGTACCTTCGAGACCGTCTTCTGCCACCAATAGCCTCCCACTGACCAGTCCGTTCCCACAGAGAAGGTCTCCTCAGGGTGCCATCAGCCAAGTTATGTCAGCTGGCGACACTCAGGGGGAGGGCCTTCTCTGTGGGAGCCCCAGCCCTGTGGATTGAACTGCCCCCGGAAATACGTAAGATCTCCGACCTCCGGGTGTTCCGCTGTGCACTGAAGACCCTGTTGTTCCGCCAGGCAGGGCTGTCAATATAATAATTTTAAATTGGGGTATTTTAATTTTTAGGGTTTTAAATCGGCCAAATCTATTTAATTATTTTAATTTTTAATTATTGTTGTGTCTTGTGTTTTTAAATTGGCTGTACACCGCCCTGAGTCCTTTGGGAGAAGGGCGGTATAGAAATAAAATTATTATTATTATTATTATTATTATTATCATCATCATCATCATCATCATCATCATCATCTCACACTCTGTCCCCTCAATCAATACAGTCACATGGATCTTAAGAATTAAGAATATATTCAAACTATACGGTACGGCAACGTGTAGTCATATTGTATATTTACAAGTGCGGTGCCTAATCAATTATCTAATTAATTATACAGTTTGTACAAAAATTCTTATATATGAAATTAATTACTGTTTAATTAAAGTATAATAATATATAGGATTAACTAATAGTTGTGCATTATTCCTCATGAGTTTTGCATTTAATTTCCAACCACGTATACCACAAATCCCAGATCGTATAAAATTCTGAATCCTCCTTTCCGTTTAATACATACGTTAATCTGCACATTTCTGCGCAGTCAAGTATCTTATTGACTATCTGTTCCTCGGTTGGTCCTCTTTTCTCTTTCCAATATCTAGCATAGGAGAGTCTAGCAGCTGTGACAATATGAATAATCAAATATTTCTTGTCCTTACCAAATGTTCGTTTTAGCACTCCCAGGAGATAGATTTCCGGCAGAAAATTAATATCCTCCTTTAATATTTCTTGGATCCATTTTTGTATTTTTTTCCAAAATTTCCTCGCTTCCAGACACGTCCACCACATGTGATAGAAGGTACCTTGATGGTGGCCGCATTTCCAACACTTGGGGCTTGCATTTGGATAGATCTTAGCAATTCTAGATAGTGCTAAGTACCATCTATATAGCATCTTATACTGATTCTCCTTATAGGTTGTTGCTCTCGTCAGTTTAAGATTGCTATTCCATATTTCTTCCCAATCATCAAGATTTATCTTTGATTCGGTGTTTTTCCCCCAAGCGATCATTTCGTCTTGTAGTATTTCTCCTTCTCTGTCGTATTCGAGCAGGTAGGAGTATAATTTGGCTAATAGTTTGTTCTCACTACCTAGCCATACCTTATCCAAACTATTTGTCCCCATCTCTATTCCCTTGTCTTGTTTATCTTTACTATATCGGGATTTAATTTGTAAATAAGGCCCCCAATCTATATGGATCCCTTGCTCTTTTAATATCTCATTGGGTATAAGGTTACCACAATTATCTAAAATATCTTGATAGGTGACCATTTTCTCCCTACCTAACGTATTTGGATGGATCAGTGCCTCCATTGTAGATATCCATTTTGGGTATTTTAAGTAATGTTTATGCCTGATTTCTTTTCATGTCTTCATTAATGTATCTCTAATTTTATGTTGGTGGAAACATATCCCTGTCCCTTTTCCTTTATCCCAGAGGTAGGCATGCCAGCCTCTCAATAGGTTGTGCCCTTCCAGTTGTAAAATTCTCTTGTCTCCTAATAAGGCCCACTCTCGTAGCCATACTAAGTTGGCCGCTTTATGATATAGTTCCCAAACTGGGAGTCCGAATCTGCCCCGTTCCATTTTTCCTGCAAGGACTGTAATGCAATTCTCGTTTTTTTCCCTCCCCAGATAAACTTCCTTACTATCCCATTTAAGTCCGAAAAGTATTTTCTGTCAATACTAACAGGAGTAGTTTGGAATAAGTATAGTAATTTGGGGAGAACGCTCATCTTAACAGTGGCTATCCTACCGAGGAACGATATTTGCAACTTCCCCCACCTATCCAAATCTTGCTTTATCTTTGTCAGTAAGGGTGTATAGTTATCCTCCTTTAAGGTTGAGCGTCTGGCAGTAATCCAAATCCCTAGATATTTGATCTTCTTAACTATTTGGATACCCAAATTATTTACTAGTATTTCCTGTTCTCTTATTTGAATATTTTTTGTTTAACATTTTAGTTTTTGTCATATTTAATTTAAATCCTGATAATTTCCCGTATTCATCTAATTCTTTCAATACTTTTGGCCCTGTTATTGATGGATCCTCCATTATCAACACAACATCGTCGGCAAAAGCTTGAATCTTAAAGGTTTCATTCCTACTTTCCAATCGCCGTATCTCTTTATTTTGCCTAATTTTTCTTAGCAATACCTCCAGGGCTAATATAAATAAGAGTGGAGAAAGTGGACAGCCTTGTCTCACCCCTTTACCAATCCGGAAGGATTTAGTTACGTCCCCAATCAGTAAGATATTTGCGCTCTGTTTATCGTAAATTGCTTTTATCACATTCTCGAAATACCCCCCGAAATTCATTCTTTGGATTTGCTGGGTCAAAAATCCCCAATTTAAGTTGTCGAAAGCCTTTTGAGCATTGAGGAAGGCCATGGCCAGCTGTTTCTTGGAGTGTTTTTTGTAATACTCCAGCACATCCATCACCACTCTCATATTAGACCTAATCTGTCTACCGGGGAGGAACCCGTTTTGGTCGGGGTGGATCCAATTATTTAGTATTGTCTTCAACCTACCCGCTAATATTCCCATAAATAATCCGTGTTGAGTAAGGAGATCGGTCTGTAATTCCTTACTTGCTTGGGATCGGTACCTTCTTTTCCTACCAGTGTGATGAACGCCTCCTTCCACGATTCTGGGATCCTAGAGCCTCTCAGGGCCTCATTACATATTATCAGAAGCTTTGGTACAAGTATTTCTGCCAGATTCTGATTTTTATATAGTTCTCCTGGGAGGCCGTCAGGACCAGGCATTTTGTTACTCTTTAATTTGGATATTACCCCCTTCAGTTCCTCTGTTGTAATTTCTCTATTTAACATTTCCCTTTCCTCCTCCTTTATCTGTGGGAGTTTCTCTTTGGCAAGGTATTGATTAATATTATTGATTGAAGTTTCCTCCTCACTATATAGTGTCTCGTAATACTGTCTGACAAACTCAAGTTTCTCCTCCTCATCCTCTAATATTCTGCCTTCCGAGTTCTCCAGACCGTCTATAACACCCTTCTCTTTCTCTTTTTTTAATTTATACGATAGCCATCTCCCGGGTTTGTTTGCATTGTCGAAGTAATATTGTTTGGATTGTTTGATTTTTTTCGCCAATTCTTCCTGTTCCAGTAAATTTAATTTATGCCTTGCTGTCATCCATTGCTCTTTTATTTTAATATCACTTGGGTCATGTTGTAATCTCTTTTCTGTTTCTTCCAGTTGGGCCAGCAGATCCTTCTGAGCCTTTCTTTTCTCTTTATTGTTATATATATTATGCAATATTACTAACCCTCTTAAGTAGGCTTTCATTGTATCCCAAACACAGGTTAGTGGAGTTTCCTGGATCTCATTCTCCGCAAAGAAAAATCGTAGGTCTCTCTGGAGTTTCTTAGTAAACTCTACTTCCCTAAGAATATGGGTATTTAATCTCCATCTTCTTCGTTTAATCCTATTTTGACTCTTCCACTTAATCTCTAAAGGGTTGTGATCAGCCCAAACATTCAGAGTAATTTCAACCGAATGAATATCTAACCCTAGACTTCTACTGACCCAAACCATGTCAATCCTTGACCAGGACATCTGGGGGTTTGAGTAGTATGTAAATTGCTTATCGTTTGGATGTAATGTACACCAGAGATCTACTAGATTGTGCTCATCAACCAGATCAAAAAAGGTTTTGGGGAGTTTTTCCCTTGTGGTCTTTTTCTTTATTCCACTCTTGTGGTCAACCTCTGGGTTTACTACCCCATTAAAGTCCCCAATAATACAAATATTTGTATGTTCCAATTCATCTATTTTATTGCTTAATTTCCTGTAGAATTCTCCTAGGTTTCTGTTTGGAGCATAAATGGCTACTACTAAAATTGGGATACTACCCCTCTTAATTTCAATTGCAAGAAATCTCCCTTTATCATCTGAATATTTAAATTCAGCAGCAATTCCTTTTTTTACATATAACGCTACCCCTCCCTTTTTTTTCTCTGCTAGAGAGGTAAAGCATTTGCCAAATTTCTCAAATTCCAAATATTTCCTCTCCTCTTTCTTTATGTGGACTTCTTGAAGGCAAATTATTTCCAGGTTAAGTTGGATCAATTTTGAAAAAATATGTTTTCTCTTCCCTCCCTTGTTTAAACCGTTTACATTAACAAACAACAATTTCCAGCCCTCCATTATCTAGCTAACTACGTAGTTTTTGTTTATATTTACAGCTCTTTGTGGTCTTTGCTTCTTTCCTGTAGTTTCTTTGGCTTCCTTCTCTTCTAACTCCTTATCCTCTAGTATTCCTTCCTTGGACTTTTTTAACTGTGCGTTGATCTCTTCCTGGGAGGCTATATCCAGTTCCTCCTTGCTACTTTGGCCTTCCTCCTCACCTCTCAGTTGGTCCAAAAGTTCTTGTGCGGAGACTAGACTGTCGATCTTAATCCGTTTCCCTTGCCAGGTGATGAGCATTCCCTCTGGTATAAGCCATCTAAAGGGAATGCTTCTCTTGTTTAGTTGTATCGCCAGGAACCTATAGTCCCTTCTCAGATCTCGAACCCTCTTAGGAACTTGTTTCAGTACTATTACTTCTTTGCCTTTAAAATTTACAGGTTCATCTCTTACTATATTGTATATCACGTCTTTCACTTTCCTTCGGGCAAATCTGACATGAACTTCTCGAGGGAGTTTATTCCTCCTGGCATAGTTGGTTTGCACCCTGTAAATTTTATCCAGCTCCTTTATAATATTGTCTTTATCTTGTTGTAGGATTCCAGCTATTAAGTCCACCATAACAGCGCCCAGATCGTCGTCTTTTTCCTCAACCACATTCTGGAAACGGAGGTAAAAAGCTGCTCGGTCCATCTCGAGTTGGATAATAGAGTCTTCCAACTCCCTATTCTGTGCCATCAATTTCTGGTCGATCGAGTCAAGGTTTCTCTCATTTTGCTCCACTCTCGTCTCGACCTTCTTTATCTTTTTCTCATTGTTATGGATGGACTCCTGGATCTCACTCATTTTCTGATCGATAGAGTGAATATCAGATTTAAGTTCAACATGATTGTTAGTCATTTTTTCTTGTAACAGGAGCATCGTTTCTTGAATAGTTGACAAGGTCACTTGTATCGCTTGAATGGTTGGTAACATTGCTGACTTATCCGCTTTTGTTAGCACCTCAGTGGATTTTTGCTGAGCTGGAGAGGACATTGTTAATACAGGGTTGGATGACGTTTTCTTCCCAGTCTTAAATACTGCCGATGAAATGCTTGTCATCTCCTTTAAGATTCTCTTCTGGTTTGTCAAAATTACCTCAATGTTCTTCCAAATTATCATCCACTATCCTCTCTTCTAATAGCAAGATTCACTTAATAATTCACTTAATTCATCTAATCCTAAATTTACCCAATTTTCCTGTCTACACACAACAGTTCATACAAATATTATTATACAAAATTATATATAAATAAGCTAAATATGATTACTAAGTGCTCATTCCAATTATGATCAAGGTTATATCTATATATAAAATTAAGTATAGTTAATTAATCCAAATCTATATATCAAATACAATCTATAAATTATTCTTATATAAGTCTAAATTGAGTATAAATATGGGTATCAATTTACTAAATGTAAAAGGGTAACAATTCAAATAGAAAAAGGTTATGCAATAAGAGTAAGTTAAAATCTATTAGGTTTTTACAGGATAATATATACTACGCTTAGAGAATGACAGGAAAAATTATCTAAAATATTTGACCCAGAAAGAAAGAAAGAAAGGTTTCGTATCTATATAAATAGAGAGATAATTATAGACTAATTAATAAGGTAATAAGTTAATAAGTTAATAAGTTAGTATTGGTATTAATATCAGTAATATTGATAGTTGATAAAGAATTCTATAAATGGAGTTTTATGAAGTTAATTACTCTTATTTAATTGACTACTACCACAATCAAGGGAGTTCTTCCACCTAAAGGAATGTCTCAGTTAATTAAGGGAAAGTCTCAAGTAAATCCAACAAGCAGCAAGTCTTAATAGGCAGGAACACAATTGGAAACAAAAAGATCGCAGCTCAGAATATTACACAGTTCTTCCTGTTGTCAAGCTTCAAGTATCCGTTGTCACTTATGGCTACACTTCCGGTTTCTTCCTTCGGGAAAAACCAATTAGCTGGAAGATGACAGCAAGAAGTTATTATTATAATAAGTCCTCACGGTATTATCCATCAAATCTGTGCCTCTTCATCCACGATTGATACCAGTTTGAAAAGAAAAGGTGCCTACAGCTGATTTCGCCTTCCCTCACCTCAGCAAATTCTCCTTCCTCCTCGAAGCCTCGCCGGCAGTTCACACTCGATCAAACTGCTCTGTTGCTGATATTCGCCGCCTTCCCACCGCCGTGAGCCCTATTAGTTGGCTCGGCTCGCAATTCCTTGAGATCAGCTCCTACGATTGCCAGGGATTTGTTGTCGGGTCTCCTCACGTTAACCACCCTGAACTCCTCGCTTCCTCGTTGTTGCTGGAAATCGCGGCTTCGGGTCCACCATTAAATGGCAGAAGCGCTCATGCCAGTTTGACAGAGGAATCTGTCCAAGCGAGAGGCGTTTGCATGCCGTTCTCTCGCTTTCCAGATCCCCTCTCTTGTCTGAGATGCTCTCCGGGCGATCTCGCCCCTCAGGGTCCCCAAGACACGGCGAAAAAGATAGTGCTGTGGAGCAGAGCTCGCTCACACAGCACCCTGCCGCCACGATCCCCAACCGGAAGTCCCTATATGACAGATATTCTTACTTCTTATAAAAAACAAGTGCTTAAACATTTTATCCAAATTTCATTTCATATATAATATTTCATCTCCATGCTTTATTATCTATCCATTGATAAAATAGCTCCCATATCAAATAATATTGTTTATCTTCCTGTTCTCTTATTTCAAATGTCAATCTACTCATTTCGGCACAGTCCAACATTTTCTTAATAATTTCTTCATCAGTAATCATCTCTCCTTTCCAGTTTTTTGCAAATACAATTCTAGCCGCTGTTAAAAATATTCACAATTAAATATTGTAATTCTTTGTTAAATGTCTCTGGTAAGATCCCTAATAAAAATATCTCTGGTTTAAGATCAATATGTCTCTTTGTCATTTTTTCCAACCACGTGTGTATTTTAGTCCAAAATCTCCTTGCTTCTATGCATGTCCACCACATATGGTAATAAGATCCTGGGGTCTGATGGCACTTCCAGCACTTTTCTGATTTGAACATTCTGCCTATCCTCGTCGGGGGTAAATGCCACCTGTAAAACATCTTATACAAATTCTCCTTATGTGCCGTAGACATTGTCATTTTATAATTACATGACCACAATTTTTGCCATTTCTCTAAATCAATACCATAACCAAAATTTTGCCCCCATGCTATCATTGATTCTTTAACTTGTTCTTCTTCCAGTTTTGCCTCTAGCAAGTGTCCATACAACTTTTTAATTACATGGTCATCAGAACCCATCAATATCTTATCTAAAGTAGTCAAAACATTACAAAATCCTTCTTGTTTGAGATTTTCTCGATATCTAGAAAATATTTGCATATATGAAAACCAATCCATCTTAAATCCCTGATCTTCTAAGTCTTGCTTTAATTTAAATTAACCCTTTTCATCCAATAATTCACTATATCTAACAATTTGTTCCCTTTTAAATATCACTGGATATGAAAAAGCTTCAATTGTAGATACCCAGACTGGAATCTTCAAATAATGATATTTTTTAATCCTCTCCCAATTCAAAAGCAAAGCTTCACGTATCTGATGTCTTCTAAAATACCCCTGTATTTTAGTTTCTTTGTACCATAAAAAGGCATGCCACCCCATCAACAAATCATGTCCTTCCAAATTCAATAATCTAGTATTTTTCAATGTTACCTATTCTTTAATCCACATTAAACTAGCTGCTTGGTAGTATAATTCAAAGTTAGGTAAACCAAAACCACTCCTCACTTTAGCATCTTGTAACAACTTAATTTTTATTCTTGCCTTTTTCCCTTGCCAAATATATTTCAATATCATTTTATTCAAATCTGTTAAAAAATCCTTATCCAACTTTATCGGAATTGTTTGAAACAAATACAACATTCTAGGCAAAATATTCATCTTGATGGTTGCAATTCTCCCAATTAAAGATAGTTGCAAGTTTCCCCATTTTTCCAAATCTTGTCCTATCTGTCACTTAACCTTGTTATAATTATTTTCCTTAAGAGAACTGTACCTTGTTGTCAATTGTATCCCCCAAAATTTTACCTTATTCATGACCTGCATATTTGAAATCTCCATCAATTCTTCTCTCTGCTTTTTCAACATATTTTTAGTCATTATCTTTGTCTTTTCTTTATTAATTTTCAAACCAGCTACTTCCCCAAACTCTCTATATTTTCTAACAATTTATTTATTGACATTAATGGTTCTTCAATAATAAAGACCAGGTCAACTGCAAAAGCTTGCAACTTATATTCTTCTTTCTGAATTTTCATACCTTTTATCTCTTTTTCTTCTCTAATATTTTTATTTAAAACTTCCAGTGTCAATACAAACAATAGTGGGGATAGTGGACATCCTTGTCTAGTGCCTTTTTCTATTTCAATAAAGT
Source organism: Arizona elegans (assembly GCA_022577455.1). Classification (NCBI taxonomy): domain Eukaryota; kingdom Metazoa; phylum Chordata; class Lepidosauria; order Squamata; family Colubridae; genus Arizona; species Arizona elegans. The sequence continues at coordinate 3,566,626 of JAKOOJ010000026.1, forward strand.
CTGTCAATTCACCATTTATCATGACCTTAGTCTTTTGTTTGGAATATATAGCTTCAATTGCCTGTAAGAATTTCTTTCCAAAGCCCATCTCCTCCATTTGTAACATCATAAATTGCCAGTTCACATTGTCAAAGGCTTTTTGTGCATCTAAAAATATCAAAGCCATCTGCTTTTCCGGATGGGCTTCATAATATTCTAAAGTATTCAAAATTATTCTTATGTTGTCTCTAATTTGTCTTTTCGGCAAAAATCCATTTTGATCAGAGTGTATAAAATTATATAGGTATATAGGTCTATAGTTTTTAATTAATTATGGGTCTGTCTCTTCTTTGTGGATCAATGTAATATAAGCCTCAATCCATGTTTGGGGTATTTCTCTTTTTGTCATTACTTCATTCATCACCTCCAGCATTGGGATCGATAAAGATTCTTGTAGCATCCTATAATATTCAGCTGGCAGACCATCTGGTCCTGGTGCCTTTCCATTTTTCTGTTTCTTAATTGCCTCAGTCAATTCCATCATCGTTATGTTTCCATCCAACAGCTCCTCAATGTCTTTGAGGATTGTGGTAGTTTTGCTTTTTTTTCTTTTTCTTTTTTTTTGGGTGGGGGGGTTTGCTTGCCACTTTATCCTCTTCTATTATGTCTTTTTTGTACAATTGTGTATAGTATTCCTGTATTATTTCCCCCATCTCTTTATTTCCAAATCTACTCAGTCCTTGATGATCAATTAATTGTATTATTTTTCTTGATTCTCTTTCTTTTTTCAATTTATATGCTAACCATCTGCCGGGTTTATTTGCATTTTCAAAATAATTCTATTTGGCAGCTCTTATTTTTTGAGCTAATTCTTCCTTCTCCAGTAGATCCATTTTCTGCTTTATAATATCCATTTTAATTTTTACATCTTTCTTATTTGGATCCTTCTGGAATTCCTTTTCAAGTCTTTTATGATCATCTGCCAATATTTTAAGGGTTTGTCTTTTCTTCAGGTTTCTTTTCCTTGTATAATCAATAATTAGTCCTCTGGCAAAGGCCTTCATTGTGTCCCAACGATTTTGTGTCGATGTTTCTTTCTTGTTTTCCTTGAAGAAAAAATCCAATTCTCGCTTCATTTTCTGTGTGAAGTCTTTCTCTTTTAGTATTGTGTTGTTTAAAGTCCATCTAGATCTACCTTTTCGTCCTTTCCAGATAGCAATCACCGGGTTATGGTCCGCCCATAGGTTAGTATCCGTTCAATATTTAAAATCAATTCCATTGTTGTCCATATCATGTCTAATCTGGACCAAGATAAATGTCTATCAGAGTAGAAAGTATATTCTTTACCTTCCCCATTTCTCTCCCTCCATATATCTTTCAAGTTTATTTCCTCTATCATTTTTAAAGAAGTTCTCGGCAGTACCTTTCTACTATGTTTTGTTGTTTTATGTGTTTTGTAGTCCAATTTTTCATCCACAATTCCATTAAAATCTCCCATGATACAGACATTTTCATAATCCATTTCAATTATCTTATTATGTAGTTTTCTATAAAAGTCACTTTGATTGTTGTTTGGGGTGTAAATTGCAACTAAAACTAATTTTGTATTGTTGTCAATTAATTCCACCATCAAAATTCTACCTTCTGGATCAGCATATTTCTGTTCTGTTGTTAGTAGATTTCTAATATACAGAGCAACTCCTCTTTTTTTGCTTTGTGACAATGCTAAAGAAGTTTTTCCAAGTTTTGGTTGCATCAATAGTTGTTCATGTTGCTTTTTAATATGCACTTCCTGTAGGCAAATTATATCAAATTTTAGTTTTTCCAATTTATGAAATACTATTCTTCTTTTACAGGCCGAATTAAGTCCATTTACGTTTATTGAAATTAATTTCCTTTCTTCCATATTCATACTTTATAAATGGGTTTTGTTGCTCTAGTCATTCTGGCTTCACGTTGTTCCTTATATTCCATAACTCCTCCAACCGCTCCTTCTGTTGCTTCCAGAGTTATCAATTCCTCTTCAACAGGTTTTATTAAAGCTGATGTTGCTTGTGTTTTGGTTTCCATATCTACCTTTCTCTTTAAGAACTTCTTTCATAAAACGCTCTTGCCTTATCAATTGTGTTCAGCCTGTATCTTTGAAATTGCCATGTTAAACCTACTCCTTCTGGAAACAACCATCTGTAATTAATCCTTTTTTGCAATAAAACTTTAGTCAGGAATTGGTATCTTCTTCTTAACTAAGTGTTTGTAGGATCGTTTGTGTCACTGCTTCTTTATCTTTCTCTTGCTGTAACATTATCTGGATGGAACGTTGGCCTCCAGATGGTGAGGAGGATGGTGTAGTCATAGCAGCTCCCACCGTCACTACTTTTTTATTCATTTTGTTCAATAGTTACAGTAGAAAGGGAAGGAAGGGAACGTAGGAAAAAAAACAAAAACAAAAAGAAGGGAAAGAAAAAGCAGTACTTCCTCAAATTCTTCAGGTTTCTCTGAAACCCTAATCCAAAGGGAAGGAGGGGGAAAAAAAACCAAAAAAAAAACACACACACTCAAAAAAAGAAAAAGAAAAAAACCCCACAAATTTAAAATTCTCTTCCAAGTGAAAGGTGAAAATTAAAATTAAAAAAGAAAGAGAAAGGAAGAAAAAACATATCAATACATCTTCAGGCTCTTGAATGCCTTAATCCAATTGAATAGATAGATGTCCCAACTCCAAAATGAAAATAGGAACAAAACAAAAAAAAAAGATAACAGGAATAAAAAAAAAATTAAAAAAAGAAAAAGAAAAAAGAGCAAAGAAGAATTTAATAGTCCTTCAAACTCTTTTATATCCAGAGAGCCTGCAGGGCATGATTTTTCCTTAGCCTTCCAAGCCACCCCCTCACACTGGGAATAAGATATTTACTCATAGAAAAAAAAAGGAGGAAAAAAAATCAAAGCCTTCTAGTGTGTTCCCAGGCTTTGTCAATTTAAATAAAGAGCACCTGTGTAAACAACAGTTCAGTTCAGTAGCTCTTCAATTTCTGTTTTGGCTACAATATTTCTTTTCTTCTACTACTTAGGTAAACATAGAAACAAGTTTCTTTTCCAGTGGGTGGCAGCACTGTACATTCTCCTGGTTCTCCTATTTTTTAAGGGAAGAAGAAAGGGGGGAAAAAAGTAAAAAAAAAGATCTTTCTTTTAAATATTCCAAAAGAGAAAAAAAGCACCAGTTCAGATGTTCCAACTCAGCAATCCAAACAAATCTAATATCAGCAAATTTCCAAGTTTCAAATATGTCCCAATGCTATTTTCAGTTCAGTCCGGTAATCCAAAAAGGAAGTGAATCAATTAAACAATTTTAAGTCTTTTATACTCTGTATTGGGTACGATAAAAATTAATCCAAAGAAAGGTTCGCCACTCCTCTTCATTCACCCTCCATCACTATCTCAATTATCAATAAGGGTGTTCTTAATATATTGAAAAGAAAAGTAAAAGTTTCTCACCAATCTATTCACTGTCATTCCGCTCTGCCTTCCTGGAGTTGTCACAGCCTCCGCAGCCTATGGCTGCTGCTCCGCTGCTGGAAAAAGGGCTTTTCTGGCTTGTCCAGGGACTAAGCGATGTCCCTGGAGTCCTCAGAATGTGCCCTCTGCTACCACAGTCAAATCGAGACTATGGGGTTCAGTTCAGACCGTCCAGCGGCTGAATTTCGGTGGGGTTTCAAGAGCTTCCAAAAACCCCACGCGTCTTGCCATGACGCCAACTTCCGGTTCCTGGTGTAGGTTCTTTTCTTGTCATCTTGTGACAAGAAAATGATGATCCCCTGGTAAGTCAGACTATCCCAGTTGAACTAAGGGTGCTTTCATCCGGGGCCCAGGGAAAGATGCTAGCCCTCTTAGACTCTAGATGCACCAGGTGTGTAATCAACCCTGAGGTGATGGACAAACTGGGGCTGAGACTAAAAACCATGAAAGTGCCCATTGCATTTTGCCAGTTGGATAGGTCAGTAGCGGGGGGTGGCAGCCGACTTTGTGACCAAACCAATTGAAATGTGGATGGGGGACCACTGAGAGGTCTTGAGTTTTATCATGGCCCCAGACATGGAACAACCTCTTTTTCTTGGACTGCCTTGGCTACAGACATGGAACCCCCAGGTGAACTGGAGGACGGGGTGGTTATGCATCCCCTCCGCCCCCCTGGGGAAGGAAGGGGGCAAACCTTTTTGCACGTCCAAAGCTGCGAAGGAGTGAGCAGCGGTGGGGAGTGAACATATTGTGGGGGAGGAATATTGGGACCTCAGGAGGGCTTTCAGTGAGAAGGCGTCAGATGTGCTCCCACCCCACCAACCCATTGACTGTGGCATAGAGATCCTTCCAGGGCTGAAGCTCCCTAAACCAAAGATCTATTCCATGACCCCACACGAGCTGGAGGATCTGAGGAACTTTATTGATAAAAACCTAAAAGGGGGCTTCATCCAACCGGTGAGGCCGCGAGTGTCCGCCCCAGTTTTGTTTCGGGAGAAGAAAGGTGGCTCTCTTCGCTTGTGTGTCGACTATAAGAACCTGAACACTATTTGCATGGAAAATGTCTACCCACTACCTCTTATGAAAGACATGCTAGCTCACTTGGCAAAGGGGAAGATCTTCACCAAACTGGATTTGAGAGAGGCTTACTACAGGGTCCGGATTAAGGAGGGGGATGAGTGGAAAACTGCTTTCAATTGCCCCTTGGGTTGCTTTCAATTTAGGGCGTTCCCCTTTGGGCTACAGGGGCCACCGGCAGTGTTCATGCAATTAATTAATGAGGTGTTACATGAGCATCTTTACAAGGTGGTCCTGATCTACCTCAATGACATTCTATCTACACAGAGACCATGGACGAACACGTGAAACTGATGCAGTCCATTCTGAAAAAACTCAGGGCAGCTGAACTGTATGCTAAATTGTTGAAATGTGAATTCCATCAGAATAAGATTGACTATTTGGGTTATCACATATCTCATGAGGGGATAGAAATGGATCTAGAGAAAGTCCGGGCGGTCCTGGAGTTGGCAACACCCCCCCCCCCCCCCGCACAGTACTCGCAAGCAGCTACAAAGCTTCTTGGACTTTGCTAACTTTTATCGGCAGTTTATTCCAACATTTTCCCAGATTGCCTTGCCCATTACCAACCTCCTGAAAACAAAGGGGGAAGCCAGGCCAAAGCCCAGTAGGCCGCTTGAATGGACCATGGAATGTCAGGCAGCTAAAGCGATTGTTTGCTGCTGAGCCAGTCCTGAAGCACCCTGACATGGAGCCCCTTTTGTCGTCCAGCGTTCTGCCCCAACTATGGATCCCAAAGAACGCAGCACACACAAAGTCTGTACAAAACTTAGTTTACTAAAATAACTCAGTCTTTTTCAAACAAAGGCTGTTAAACTTTCTTAACAGCCTATAAGGAACCAAAGATAAAGTAATCACAATCTTACTATGGTTGGCAGAAAGCCCAGAAGCAATTTGCAGAGAATCCAGACGCGAAGGAGAGTGAACTAAAGTTGTTCCCTACAAATTGCTTCAGTCAGCGTTCCTCCTTAGATAGGCTAAGGGAGTGGCCAATTAGCCCCAAGCCTTACTCTCGAGTAGAACTCCTCCTTAGGAGCCACTCCTGCCTTTTGGCAGCTCTGCACGCCCATGCATCGAGAAGAGGCTCCTCCTTTTCATCCTCTTCATCCTCTTCACTTAAAGGAGCTTCTGAAGGTTCTGAAGGCCCTGGTTGAATCCCTGCCTCTGGCACCACATTTTCTCCAGCCTCCTCATTGTCTGACTCAAGTCCCTGCTGCACAGGCTGCTGGCGTAGCACCACACCAGCCTCCTCGCTCTCTGAATCAGCTACTAGCTGCACACGCCGCTGACGGGCCACAACATTCAGGCTGATGCAAGTGATGTAGCTGTCAGAATGGTGTTACTTCAAGCAAATGCTGATGGGTCTCTGCAACCCTGTGCTTACACCTCCCGCAAACTGTCTGAGACTGAACAGAGATGGGCGATTTGGGAGAAGGAAGCTTTTGTTGTCTGCTGGGCCTTGCTAACCTGGAGGCATTTCCTTGAAGGGGCAAAACACCCTTTTGAGGTGTGGACAGACCATAAGAATTTAGAAACCCTAAAAACCCCTCAGAAATTGTCGCCAAAACAGGTCCGATGGGCACAACATTTCAATCGCTTCAATTTCTCCTTGCGATACCTACTGGGAGGAAAGAACTTTATAGCCGATGCCCTCTCATGACTGCCTCAATACAATGGTGCATGTCTACAGGTGGTCTGCCCGGTTATCCCTTCAAAGCAGTTGGCAGGTCCTGTTGTTACCAGAGCCCAGGCGAGAGGAGAATCGGACCTACCCACTTGTTTAAGGGAGCAGTTAAAAGAAGCGCTACAAACTGATGACTGGTTCACCTCTCACAGCAACAAGTGTACTGTTTGTGATGGTCTCGCATGGATGGGGGACAAGTTGTATGTCCCGGCCAGTCTGAGGGGGGCAGTGCTACAACAGTCCCATGATGCCAAAATGGCCGGACATTTTGGGTTTGTTAAGACTCTACATTTGGTCAAAAGACAATTTTGGTGGCCTTCCCTAAAGAAAGATATCAAGGCATATTATTATTATTATTATTTATTTATTTATTTATTTATTTATTTTGTATACCGCCCTTCTCCCGAAGGACTCGGGATGGTGAACAGCCAGCAGATAAAATACAGAAAAATACAAAAATTAAAACAATATTAAAAACCAATTAAATTAATTTGGCCCACAGTTAAAACACCCCCATATTAAAAAATCCATAATTTAGCAATTTAAAATTAAAACAATTTTAAAAATATGGTCAGGTCAGCCCAGCTTGATGAAACAAAAATGTCTTTAAGGCACGGCAGAAAGTGCGCAGATCCGGGATCCGCCGTATCTCCGGGGCCAACTCGTTCCAGAGGGTCGGTGCCCCCACAGAGAAGGCTGTCCCCCTGAGGGCCGCCAGCCAACATTGTTTGGCTGACGGAACCCTGAGGAGCCCCTCTCTGTGGGAGCGTACTGGTCGGTGGGAGGCTACTGGCGGCAGAAGGTGGTCTCGTAAATACCTGGGCCCTAAGCCATGGAGCGCTCTAAAGGTGGTAACCAATACCTTGAAGCGCACCTGGAAGACCACTGGGAGCCAGTGCAGCTCGCACAGGAGAGGTGTTACATGGGAGTGTTGAGTCGCCCCCATCACCACCCACGCGGCCGCATTCTGGACCAGTTGGAGCCTTCGGGTGTTCCTCAAGGAGAGCCCCATGTAGAGAGCATTACAGTAGTTCAAGTGGGACACAACGAGGGCATGAGTGACCGTGCGTAAGGCATCCCGATCCAGAAAGGGACACAACTGGGGGATCAGGCGAACCTGATAAAAAGCCCCCCTGGCCACAGCCATCATATGCTCTTCCAAAGATAGCCGTGTATCCAGGAGGACACCCAAGTTGCGAGCCCTTTCTATGGGGGCCAACGACTCGCCCCCAAAAGTCAGCAATGGTACCAACTGACTATATCAGGATGCCGGAAGCCACAGCCACTTGGTCATGGACAGGTTGAGCCTGAGCCTGTTTCTCCCCATCCAGATCCGCACGGCCTCCAGGCACCGGGACATCACATCAAGGGCATCATTGGGGTGGTCCGGGGTGGAGATGTACAGTTGAGTATCATCAGCGTACAGATGACACTTCGCCCCGAAACCATGGATGATCTCACCCAGCAGCTTCACATAAATGTTGAACAGAAGGGGCGAGAGAACCGACCCTTGCGATACCCCACACACAAGGCGCCTCGAGGTCGATCTCTGCCCCCCTGTCAACACAAACTGCGACCAGTCGGAGAGGAAGGAGGAGAACCACCACAACACGGTGCCCCCCACTCCTAAACCCTCCAGTCAGTGCAGCATGATACCATGGTCGATGGTATCAAAAGCCATCGAGAGATCTAATAGGACCAGGACAGAGAAACAATCCCTGTCCCGAGCCCTCCAGAGATCATCCACCAACGTGACAATGCCGTTTCCGTGCATTGTTGTCGCTAGCTGCCATGTGTTTCGGCTAGGGAAGCCACCCAGGCTACTCCAGACTGTGGCCAGACCAAGGGCTCCGTGGAAGGAGATATCCAAGGACTTTATTGTCGAACTACCTGAAAGTAATGAAAATACAGTCATTTGGGAGATTACAGACTTGTTCTCCAAATAAGTGCATCAAAAATTCCCTCTGTGAGAACATTGGATAAATTGTTTATTCAAAAATGTCTATAGGTTATACAGGGTTCCAGAACGAATTATTTCTGATAAAGGGGTTCAATTCACCTCCCACTTTTGGAGGGAATTCCTGAGGTTGTTAGGTTCTGCCCAAGGGCTAAGCGCCACCCACCATCCTCAGACTAATGGGGCTTGTAAAAGAGCTAATTCGGTGTTGGAACAATACCTCAGGTGTTATGTAAAAGCAAGATAACTGGACAGATTTACTACCGTTTGCACAGGTGGCTTATAATAATTCCATACATAGAAGTACTGGGTTTACACCATTCAAAGTGGTCAGGACTTTGTGCCTATCCCAGAGTTACCACAGGAAAAGCCTCAAATTCCATCCTTGGTAGATTGGATTGAACAGCTACAGGTTACCTGGCCTGTAGCACGTAAGGCGTTAGACGAGGTTCATAGAGCCCATAAGAAACAGGCAGATAAGGAAAGGGCTATGCCAAGGAATTACCAAGTTGGTGATAGGGTTGTCCTCTCCACTAAGTACTTACAAACTACCCAAAAGTTGGAAAAACTTGGGCCCAAATATGTTGGACCGTTTCCCATTGTGCGAATTGTAAACCCGGTCACAGTACAGTTGGAGCTACCCAAAACTCTCAGGAGAATCCACCCGGTGTTCCATGTAAGTTTGCTGAAACCTGTACATGCCTCCTTGATTCGACTTGACCTCCCCTCCGGTCCCACTTCTCATTGAAGGGGAGCAACATTTTGAGGTCAAAGAAATCCTTGATTCCAGGAAACATAGGGGTAGAATACAGTACTTGGTGGCCTGGAAACATTTTCCTTCCTCTCAATCGGAATGGGTGAACGAGCAAGATGTTAAGGCTCCTAAACTTTTACAAAAATTTCACAGTAAATACCCTTAACAAGTTGGGATTTATACGTATTATATGTATGTTGGATATTTTATCATTTGCTTCTATTCTGTTATTTCCATTTGTTGTTTTTTTTTAGGACTAATGTCTCTTCTGCAGGGGGGCCGAATGTCAGCCTCATGATGCTTGCTTGCTTTCGGCTACCATTGTAACAAGAGGGGGGGAGGTATTGTAGGTATTTGGGAGGGGGAAGTGAACTGGTGGAGATGTCTCAAAAAAGGGAGGAAAATTCTCGCTGTCTTTTAGCAGCTGCAAAGAGGGCTGATAACTGCCAAGATCAACCGTTCCGGCATACCAGGTAGATGGGGCCGCCTAAAGAAGTGCCCCACATGACACCTTGGGGAGATGTGGATTGGACATTTGCCTTGGGACTGTGGGGAGAGGGATTTGGGGAATACTTTCAATATGTAATTTTCACACCTATTGCCTCAGACTTTGCTTTTCTTTCGCTGCATTCAGTTCATACTCAGTAAAAGTACCTTTCTCTACAAACATGGGGTTTTTCTTTCTTGAGCTTTGAACGGAGGCAAGCCTGACACTGAGGTTTGGACTGCAGATAAGAAAAAGATAAAATCACAATGTTTGTATCACAGTTTGGTTCAAGTGGGGAAGGGCCCTAAATGGCTACACTAGCCAGTGGTCTTCCCAGCAGTCTCACTTTTCCAAAATGTCTCTCGTATGAAGTTGCACTGTCCACTAATTACAGGTATATAATCCAAGATTTTCTTTCCAGAAAAAGGGGCAGAGAAGAGTTAGCTGCTGATAGTTTTGAAGGCCATCTCTGTTGGATACTATGGCAGCTTTAAGGCTCAAATCTGCTCTTGGTCTGCAGCCTCTCCTGGGGCTTCAAGTTGAGAGGGAGACACCATGCACCTCCTTTCTGAAAAGTATTGCCTCCTAGGAGGATTGAAAGATTCACTCTTTTTTCCTATCATTGTTTAGGTGGCACCTTGACATTGGAGGACCTCAAGAATTATCATGTTGAACTGATGAAACCTGTGAATATGTCACTGGACAAATATACCATATTCTCAGCTCCAAGGCCAGCAGCTGGAGCAGTCCTTTTCTTCATTCTCAATGTACTAAAAGGTAAATGAGCAAAAGCTCTTGGCCCCCAGGGGCCTCTTCATTAACCAAGGCAGGGCCCCAGCTGGGGAAGAATCACAGTTGTCTTCTGGGTGGTGAGATTCTGGTGATACCAGATTAGGAAATGTTCTTCCTGGAGAACTAGCTTGGAAAGCCTTAGTAAGACCACACCTAGAATATTGCATCCAGTTTTGATCACCATATTATAAAAAAAGATGTTGAAACTCTAGAAAGAGTGCAGAGAAGAGCAACCAAGATGATGAGGGGACTGGAGAATAAAACATATGAAGAACGGTTGCAGGAACCGGGCATGGCTAGTCTAGTGAAGGGAAGGACCAGGGGAGACATGATAGCAGTCTTCCAATACTTGAGGGGCTCCCACAGAGAGGAGGGGGTTAAGCTGTTTTCCAAGGCACCTGAAGGGCAGACAAGGAATAATGGATGGAAATTGACCAAGGAGAGAGTCAACCTAGAAATAAGGAGGAATTTTCTGACAGGGAGAATAATCAGCCGATGGAACAGAACTTCCCTTCAGAAGTTGTGGGAGCTTCATCACTGGAGGCTATCAAGAAGAGACTGGACTGCCATCTGTCAGAAATGGTGTAGGGTCTGCTTGGGGATGGGGTTGGACTGGATGACCTACAAGGTCCCTTTCAACTCTGTTATTCTATTCTATTCTAGTCTAGTCTAGTTTAGTCTAGTCTAGTCTAAATTCACCATCAGTGACCAGTCCTTAGCTGTTCTAGGGGGTTGACAATAAAATAATAGGGTCCATTGCAACTTATTCCACAAGTCAAGCACCAGCCTGAACTCTTCTCCAAGAGGCTTTGAGCCTTCCGAGAGAGGGCTGCCCTTCCTCCTAGAACAGGGTTTCTCCACCTTTAAGACATGTGGACCAATGGTGGGTTTCAAAAATTTTAACTACCGGCTCTGTGGGTGTGGCTTGGTGGGCATGGCATGGCTTGGTGGGTGTGACTTGGTGGGCGTGGCAGGGGAAGGATACTATAAAATCTTCATTCCCAGCCCATTCCAGGGGAAGGTTACTGCAAAATCCCCATTTCCTCCCAATCAGCTGGGACTCAGGAGACAGAGAATAGATGGGGGAGGGGCCAGTCAGAATTTTTACTACCGGTTCTCCGAACTACTCAAAATTTCCACTGCCGGTTCTCCCAAACTGTTCAAAGCCTGCTGAAACCCACCTCTGATGTGGACCCAACTCCCTGGCTGGGGAATTCTGGGAGTTGAAGTCCACACCCCTTACAGTTGGCAAGGTGGAGAAACTCTGTCCTTGGGATTTGGTCAAGGCTTGGCTTCCTCACCTAGGAACCCAGAATTCTACCTGTCCAGAGCCGAGCAGGATGGGAGCTGCATCTGGGTCATTACTGGCATTAACAGGACCTCAGGGAAATTGCTGCCTGAGCATGGGACACTGCTGCAGCATTTATTCAAGACCAAACAATTGCACAGAAGCTTTTTTCCAAAGTAGAATTGTTAGTCATGGCATAAAGCAGATGGTTTTGGAGGAAGCCCAATATGATGCTGCCTTCCAGATTCAAATTAATGTGATCTATTCAAGATACAAATGGGGGCCACACAGAAGCTTCAGCAAGAGAAGAGGGAATAGGAGTTTTGGGTTTTGTTTTGTTTACAGAACCTGAGTTCTTTTCTTACTATAATTTTCTGTGGTTAATTTGGCTACATGCTCTTCATGTCCAGTGACTGTGACTACAATTATTCTGTGGTGTTGAAAAGCACTCATTGTCCCGATGGTTTTCCAGAATATTAATATAAAAAGTATATTGACCTTTTTTTGTTTTCTGTTATTCTTAGATAGAATAAGCTTTTCTCAAAGCCATCTACATTACTTTAGTTTTAACTGAGCAAGTTATTCTTGAGTTGAGCATGAGTTCCACTATAATTATTACAGAACTATTTGCTTGATAAAAATATGAAAGCTACAATTTCAACAGCTGCTTTGGTTGGTTGATTAAATTACAGTATATTATTATATAATAATGGATTATTGATCCATTGTTATTTCTGATACTGTATTTTAATGGTGTTCTTGTTTCCTCAAATTAGAAAATATATAATTTCTTTGCATGCTTTGATAGAATTAGAGTAAAGAGCCAAATGTAAGATGTCTATAAACTGGAATAAATCACCTTCAATACTCTTGTATTATAATAATAACTGTAGAAGCAATCAAGATTTTAAGTTGAGTTTGTTTATCTTGGGCTAAGGATTTCTAGGAATTCTTCTCAACCAGGAAGGGAAGATAAATGTAACTAGGAGGAATTTAATTCCAGAGTTAATTGACTTCATGCAAGGCCTTCCTGTCAAGAGCGTGACATTATTTTAAACTAATTTCCAAGAGATCAGATACATTTCCTTGGTAGGAACATCTTACAAGATTTTACCTTTAGAGAAAGGTAGTTTTACCAATCTCCTGTCCTTCAGCTGGGCCTTCATCCGAGGTTGGTCAGCTGAACAGGGAAATTCAGCGTTTAGGTCTTTAGGCTCATCTTGAGAATTATTATCAGGGGTTCTGGGCGAGAATCGGAATGCCTACTGGAAAGGGGCATTCCGCAAGAGTGCAGGGCTGTAAGAAGGCAAATGCCTGGGGCCCTTTCCCATGAAAACTTTGTTTATGGAATAATAATTCAATTTAAAAACAGGATCTAAATATTTGTTTTTAGTGAAGTGAGACTTTAATAATGTTATTTTGTAACCATTCGGTTCAAAGGCAGCTGTTTTTAAAACTTTGGTAGAGATAAAAATAAGCTTGATCTATCTCAGTGTTTTATTCAATGTAAACATTTAATTTTTTTGGTCCAGTTGTTGGCCAACAACACTCTGGAATGAGGAATGTCGTTTTCCAGCTGTTTGTTTCTGCAGAAATAGAAAACCTGACTCTTGGGACCGTGGTCCAAATGAATTGCCCTGAGTAAAAGCTGGCTCAGATATTTATACAGAAAGTTTATTATTTATAACCTGTCAATCTATGTGACTTTTTTCACAAGGCTTGTGTTCATACTTAGTTGGTTGCATTTGTCATTTCTCTCCAAGATTTGTCATATTACTCACAATGGGTCCTTGTGAAACCTTCCCAATTCTATCTCTTTATCAGGACTTTCCTGCTGCCTATCTGGATTGTTTGTCAGTTTCTCAGCTAGCGAAGTGAAGCTTAGATAGTCCAGTTCATAATTTAATCGGTTGTAACATTTGGTGGCTCATTTCTACAGAGCTTGGTTAATTCCTGCCTAATACTGTTTAAAGGCATTAGTTGAACCTTTTCTTGTGAAAGGGATTCCTTTCCTAGGGAAGTTATGCTAATTGAGAAGAAAACCGCAGACAGCAGGAGTTTGTTTTCCAGAACCTAGCTTATTCAGACATTTCCTGGGTTTTTTAGAGGGTGATTTTGTGTTGCTGTCTCCAGGATTTCAAGGGGAATCTGCCTGTTTGAAGGATTTCTTTACTTTATATTCATTGTTTTATATTCTTAAGCTATCGGGCTATTACAAATATTATCACTGATTTTGAAGTCCCACAGGACTTAATTTGCCTTATAAATCAATTTTCTTCAAGGAAAGTGGAGCTGATTTATATTAGTTATTACGTGGTTTTTCAAATAACAAGCCTGAAACAATGTGAAATCAATTTGTTGCAAATTGCAGGAAATATAATAGCAATCAAACAAGGAACATTTAATAGTTGGTTGCAATCATCTTGCTCTTGGAGATCGGAATTTTAGCTCTTTTGATTTATTCTTGTCAGATGAGGTATCATCTGTGGCTCTCATCAATGGGGTTATTGATGTGTCTTAAGAATGCAAATGTTCTTCTTGTTGAATTCTTGGTGTTTGGAGTAAAGATATCAAGAGCTGACATGTGGAAACAATATTGTTCTGTCTACAGAATTTTATTATTTAGTTGAGCATAACAGGTAGTGCTCAACTTCGAAACATTTTTTTAATGATTGTTCAAAGTTGTGACAGTGCTGAAAAATGTGACTTATCACTGGTACAGGCACTTATGACCGTTGTGGTGACCTCATGGTCACATGATCAAAATTTGGCTCCTTGGCAACCAGCATATATTTACAATAGTTGCAGCATCCCAGAGTACCACTTATGGCCTTCCCAGGAGCTTTTCAACAAGAAAAATCAATGGTGGAAGCCAAGTTTACTTAACAAATGTGTGATTCACTTAACAACCATGGCAAAAAGACCATAAAATCAGTCACAATTAGTGATAGAAGTTCTGGTCCCAATTCTGGTCGTAGCAATAGCACCTAGACTTACATACCGCTCCACAGTGCTTCACAGCCCTCTCTGAGCGGTTTACAGAGTCAGCCTCTTGCCCCCAACGATCTGGGTCCTCATTTACCGATCTCGGAAGGACAGAAGGCTGGGTCAACTTTGAACCAGTCAGAATCGAACTCCTGGCAGTGGAATGCAGAATTAATCTGTGCCACCCCAGCTCATAAGTCCCTGTAAGTCGAGGGCTGCCTGTAAACATGTTTTTAAGTCTATTGATGATGAGGTCATCCACAGCTCTCCTTATCTTTCAGGGTTCAATTTCACCAAAGTGGATCTGGAAGAGCCAAACCGAAGAGCGAGGGTCTATCACTACATTGCAGAGACCTTGAAGTTTGCTAATGGCCAAAGAGCAAAATTAGATGACCCTAATTTCTCTAAAATAAAAGAGGTGGGTCTTTCCTGGAACTGCCTTCAGAGTTTTGGAATTGCATTAGGGTCAGCAGCTCAGTGCTTAGAGTCAGTGCTGATGCCCACTTGCATGTCTAGCAAATGTGTGTCAAAACCTGGTACTTTGCTCCTCGGATTTTTATTCTTAGATGGCAAGGACAACGTTCTTATTGGGTTTTTTAAAAAAACTTCCAGATAAGTGGAAGTTAATATCCATTTTATTCTTTACATATTTACCATTTATAGCCTATATTTCCAAACCATTCTTTGCAAGGTAGGTCTTAATTGTCCCCTAAACCTTATAAAAATGAGCTGGATATTTTTCTGCAGCTTAGCTCCCTCAATTATTTTGAAGGGAGCAAATGGCCCCGAGAACTCTCCGATGCTGTTCACAGCACAGAAAAAAAATGTGCCAATTGTTAGATTACATCATGAAAATCAGCACTTAAAGGCTGGTTTTCGATCCTCACCACTGTTCGCATGTGATATGAAACAAGAGTCCTGAATTTCTAATTAATATACAAAAAACTGATTTTTGCAACAGCTCAGAGAAGTCAAATAAAGATAAAACGTTCAATTACAAGCAGAGTAAGGAAAATAAAAAAGGTTTTCTGACTTCATATTGGATGAAAATGCTGAAAGGATAAAGAGGCCAGCTATTTAATTTACAGCGGCCCTGACCTGAGGCATTGGCACACTGTTGGTTAATGCAGAAAAGGGAGTCTTCCTTTTCCTGTGTGTCCCCCCTTCTGCTGGGCACAGAGCACCATAAAAGGAAACATCTTTCTCTGCGATGAGCTGTATGGCTCAGTTGCTGGGAAAGGAGGCTCAGCACCTTCGGCTTCCCTTGCTCTACTGTCCGTCCACGTTTGTCCAGAACCTCCACATTCTGTTCACAACCCTCCTGGCTTGTGGGCATTTTGGAAGGTGGTTTCAGGGCCACCCATGGCAGGTCTCCTTCCTGACTGGAATGCCCACCCTTTCAGGAAGTTCTCCACGAGATGATGTCAGATGCCTTTGCTGACCACATCAGGCAGTTGATTGATGGCCGGGGAGACCACCCAACCAGCCACTATGACCCGGCCCAGCTGAAAATGGCACCTTTTGGCACCTCCCACGTGGCCGTTTTGGCAGAAGACGGGAGTGCTGTGTCAGCCACCAGCACCATCAACCACCCGTAAGTGGGGGCAGCTGTGGACATATGAGGCTGAGGGCAGCCTTGACCGTTTGGCCCTCCATGTCCAGGAGATCTCACCTCCTTCCAGTTAGGATCACTGCAGAAGCGGTCTGCAGAGTGGTGGTCACTCCATTGAAAGCCACTCCCAGTTGCACCGTCCACCCACAATTCCATGTGGGAAGCTGACCCAGTTGGGCTTGTGCTTCTCACATTGGTTGCAGGCACAATCCTGCTCCTCCTTTGTTAGCCGAAGGTCCCACAGGCAAAGCTGGCAAAATGTTGTTTGCCCCCTTCACTGGACTGAGTCAAGGCCTGTCTCTCCAGAGTCCCCTCCCAAGAGCTTCTGAGCTGGCAGAGCAGCCTTGCCTCCTTAAGGAGAGGCCTTCCTTCCTAGCAGACGTGCCAAGAATGCCAGTCTGAGGCGGGGCCATTGCTGAGGCTGGCAGGAAAAGGGTTCTCTGAGGACACATGATATGGAGTTTCCAAGACAGAGGAAATAGCACTAGCCACAGCCCTTAGACTTATATACCGCTTCACAGTGCCCTACAGCCCTCTCTAGGGGGTTTACAGAGTCAGCCTATTGCCCCCAACAATCTGGGTCCTCATTTTACCCACCTCGGAAGGATGGAAGCCTGAGTCAACCTTGAGCTGGTGAGAATTGAACTGCCAAACTGTTGACAGTCAGCAGAATTAGCCTGCAATACTGCATTCTAGCCACTGTGCCACCTCAGCTCTTAAATAGTTTAATAGAAGTAGTTGGGGCAGGCGAAATCTATCTGAAAGGATTGTCTTCCCCTTGTCCCTGCTTCTTTCTTGTCCATTCAGGAGAGAGAGGCCAGGAGACCCCTCCCTATTAGTCTCCTGGGGCTGCTTTCCTCGTCATGAGGTCTAGGGCCACGAGAGGTGGCTCTTTTATAGGCTAGCACAAACAGCATTCCCATCAGATTTCCAGAGGAGGCCTCTGGGGCCTATGATCCTGGCAGGACCTGCCCATCTCTATTCCAGGATGAGGTACTAGCTGAGCCCCTTGGAGCCCCATTCAGGGCAGCCGCCTGAGACCACATAGCCAGATTCACAGCAGCCTCTTGTTCAATGCAGTGGTCCCATCCATCTTCTCCCCTCCCCTGTCTGCTTTCTCTGTGCTTAGGTTTGGCTCAATGGTCTATTCGCAGCAAACTGGAATCATCTTAAACAATGAGCTGGCCGATTTTTGCATGAAGCGGTCTAGCAAAAGCATTTCTCCAGGTAAGGACCACTCCCTACCCCCCCCACCCCACAAAGAGTCACACTGAATTCATTGGCTCTTCCTCAGATCCTAGAATTGCTGAGGAAGCATGCAAGCATGGTGCTACGTAATGCATGGGTGTTGGGGTTTCCTACTTTGGGGTCCTTGGGGCTCTCTGAGCTTGGTTGATTTATTACATACATTTCATTACCTGATGATGATGTTACCTAGTTTGGTAATAAAAAGTTTGCAAGAAAAAACCAAGCTCAGAGAACACCAAGTTCAACCCTGCGCTATAAAGATTCTCTTCTATCAGCTAACACTTTCTCCTGTTGTCCCACCAGGAGAGATGCCTCCCTCCGCCATGACTCCATCCATTCTTCTTTCTAAAGATGGGAAGTCCAAGCTAATAATAGGAGGTTCAGGTGGGCCCCTCATTATCCCTGCTGTAGCCCAGGTAAGCCATGAAAGCCCATTGCCTTGTACAAGAGGATGGCCCAGACTTTCATTAATGAACCCCACCCTGCAGAATCCAATTCAAAGCCTTGTTCTGCAGCTCCCCACCCCCCGCAAACTGGTGTTTTTCTTCCATTTCTGTGATTTTCCTGGCAGAGGCTGTTCTTCTCCTCGGCTGAGATGTGGCCAGAGGAAACCTTCACAGCAGCCTGGTGGGATTATTTTTCCCACAAAGGGTCAAGTTTTAGTCAAATTTCTATGCAGTCAAATCCCTTTCAATTATAGGAAAATGCAAACTGCTGGGGGGTGCGGGCGAGAAGCACGTGACCTTCTGTGGCTAGATTATCATCCAGTCTCCAATCTTCGCTTTGTGGCGAAGATTGTTGAGAGTGTGGTGGCGCAACAGCTTCCCCAGTACCTGGATGAAACGGTTTATCTGGATCTGTTCCAGTCCGGCTTCAGGCCCGGGTGCAGCACGGAAACGGCATTGGTTGTGCTGGTTGATGATCTCTGGAGGGCTCGGGACAGGGGTTGTTCCTCTGTCCTGGTCCTATTAGATCTCTCAGCGGCTTTTAATACCATCGACCATGGTATCTTGCTGCACCGGTTGGAAGAATTGGGGGGGGCACCGTGTTGCGGTGGTTCTCCTCCTTTCTCTTTGACCGGTCGCAGTCCGTGTTGGCAGGGGGGCAGAGGTTGACCCCGAGGCGCCTTATATGTGGGGTGCCACAAGGGTCGGCCCTCTCACCCCTTCTGTTCAACATTTATGTGAAGCCACTGGGTGAGATCATCCGTGGTTTCGGGGTGAAGTACCATCAGTACGCTGATGATACTCAGCTGTACATCTCCACCCCGGACCACCCCAATGATGCCCTTGATGTGATGTCCCGGTGCCTGGAGGCCATGCGGATCTGGATGGGGAGGAACAAGCTCAGACTCAACCCTTCCAAGACCGAGTGGCTGTGGTTTCCAGCGTCCTGATATAGTTAGCTGGCTCCATCGCTGACTATTGGGGGTGAGATCTTGTCCCCCTCAGAGAGGGTTCGCAACTTGAGTGTTCTCCTGGATGCATGGCTGTCCTTGGAAGATCATATGACGGCCGTGGCCAGGGGAGCTTTTTATAAGGTTCGCCAAATACACCAGTTGCGTCCCTTTCTGGACCAGAATGCCCTGCGCGCGGTCACTCATGCCCTCGTCACATCCCGTCTGGACTACTGTAACAGTCTCTACATGGGCTCCCCTTGAAGAGCACTCAGAGGCTCCAACTGGTCCGGAATGCGGCTGCGCGGGTGGTTATGGGGGCGACTCGGCACACCCACGTAACACCTCTCCTGCGCGAGCTGCACTGGCTCCTGGTGGTCTTCCAAGTGCGATTCAAGGTGTTGGTCACCACCTTTAAAGTGCTCCATGGCTTAGGACTGGGGTATATACGAGACCGCCTGCTGCCAGCAACAGCCTCCCGCCAGCCAATACACTCCCACAGAGAGGGGCTCCTCAGGGTGCCGTCAGCCAGACAATGCCGACTGGCGACACCCAGGGGGAGAGCCTTCTCTGTGGGGGCACCAACCGTCTGGAATGAGCTGCCTCTTGAGATTCATCTCATCCCCAACCTGCGTACCTTTCACCGCGCTTTGAAGACCCTCTTGTTCCAACAAGCCGGCCTGGCCTAATATGAATTTTAGAATGGGTGTATGTGTGTTTTAATCTATGGGCCAAATTTTTATATATTCAATTTTAAATTGTTTTAAATTTTGTATATTTATATGTGTTTTAATATGGCTGTACACCACCCTGAGTCCTTCGGGAGAAGGGCGGTATAGAAATCTAATAAATCAAATCAATCAAATAGACATTGCATTTCAAGCAAGGAGAGAGCTTGGGGCCAAAGACTACCTCGATATAATGTAAATTAATTGCATCCCCTGAATTGCTCCCCATGACTATTCCTCAGCTTCCATGAGGATCCTCCTGGCCAGACGTCTCTTTGGTGGGTTTATCAAAGGACTCTCTGTTGCAGGCCATCATCAATAAGTTGTGGTTTGGGTACGATCTGGATCAAGCCATCAGAGCGCCCATCCTCTCTGCCACTGGAAGTGGCTCCATTCAAGTGGAGAAGCAGTTTCCACTGGTGAGACGCTGACCTGGTTCTTGGCTCTTCTCTCCCTCCCTCTTCCTCCTCCCTCCCCTAGCTTGGTGGTGGGGATCTTGTGTCCCACACAAATGTTCACAGCAGCAAGGCTGGGTGAAAACAGTCCTCTTGGAGAAGAGAACCACCCCCATTACTTGCCAGCCTTGGTCAGATTCTTATTCCATGAAGGCCGTGTGGGATTCCTTCCCGCATCTCATTGTGCGAGGCTTTTTTGCGGGGAGGGGGGAAGATGCTCATGGAATTTAGCTATTTTGCCAGCTTCCCAATAAACCAAAAGAAATAGAACCATCTAGTGGTGAAATTCAGCCGGTTCTATCCGGCTCAGGCGAACCAGTAGTGCTGGCCGGCAGTGGGAGGCTCTGCCCACCTGCCTGGATGTCATCACATCCCGGTTTTGACCCTCTGTGCATGCGTGGAGGAGACGCACTTGCTCACACTTCCGAACCGGTAGCGAAGGTAAGTAAATTTCACCCCTGGAACCATCCCTTTTGCCTTCCCCCATCCCTCAGCAGGGCATCCTCTTTTCTTCTCTTAGGTTAAAAAGAGAAATGGAAGATCAGTCATTTGCTTTAGGAAGGATGGGGTGAAAGTGTGGGGAGACAACTGGGACACAGAGGGAAGAGGGGGCCAGTTGGAGACTTGGATGAAGAAGTTTTCAGAATAGCTTCTTTGTCTATTCCTTGGATAGAAAAGTCCCTGGTAACTTCAGAAACTTCTTTTGAGGTACTTTGGGCAGCTCTGCACAGTCTCTTCCTGGCCTGGAATTCCCTGCCCAGCTGATCTTCCCAGACATTAGACTGTCCAAGTCCTGATTCTGGGATTCACCACAGTGGGTTTGACAGCCACCCCATCTCTGAAAACCCCCAACAAAGCAGAGTTCACCACTTCATGGGGCAGCCTGTTCCACTGGCTAACGGCTTGTACTGTCAGGAAGCTGGTCCTGCCCTGTGAGACCAGGGTTAGAGAGAATGAGACTCGTGGACCGTTCTGCATCTGCCCAGGAACGGCCAGCCCAGCCTTCTCCTGAAGGGCCTCCGGGCTGCCTCTTCCCACTGCCCAGGCCCCCGTCCTAACATGACGGCCACAGAGCTGTGCAGGCGACCTTTGAAGAGGTTATGTGGGGCTTGACGTTGCCTTTTTTTCCTCTGCAGAACCTCACGACGGCTTTGATCACCATGGGGCACTCAGTGCACACTGCACAGCAGGTCATGAATGTGGTGCAGGGCATCTCCCAAGAGGGCTCCTGCATCTTCCCTTATTCTGATCAGAGGAAGCAAGGAGAAGCCTCCGGCTACTAGAAGCCAGAAGAAGCTCTGCTAAACTCTGCGCCAACCTGGTCTCCTCCTCTGGCGGTTCCACCATCGGCCTCCACAGAGGCTGCTGCAAGGAACTTGGGACACCTTCCTATGCAAACCACACGCACACACAGACCAAACTGGGGTCTACATTTCTCCTCCGTCAGGCTTCTCTTCTTGCTGCAACTGGACTTTATGTCCACACAGGGGCGAGACATTCATCCTGTAGAAAATGAGAAGCTGAGCCACAACTCCTGTCTCCCATGAGTCCAGAACCTGAGGAACAGGTGTGTTGGGCTAAGCCTTGTTGGAATAGCCTCTTCTCTGTCCTGAATCCTCTGTCTGTGGCT
Source organism: Arizona elegans (assembly GCA_022577455.1). NCBI lineage: Eukaryota > Metazoa > Chordata > Lepidosauria > Squamata > Colubridae > Arizona > Arizona elegans. The sequence continues at coordinate 3,588,211 of JAKOOJ010000026.1, forward strand.
GATGGAAGCCAAGGATGCCCAGTAAGAAAGACTGAGACTGGCATCATTGAGCCTTTGGTATTTGGTAAGAACCCAGGAATCTCCTGGAAATCCCCTTCTGCACTGCAAAGCGAGTTATCCGAAGAGAGCAGACACGCTGCAGCTGGTGTGATGGACGCCCTTCCAAGCTCAAGGCTTTGGAAGAAGCTTTTGCCTGGCAAGCAAATGAGCTATTGCCCAGGGGACCTGGGGCAACACTCTCCCCCAAGAGTTGAGTAGGGCCTGCTGCCAAAGCTGTGGAGAAAACCCGGGATCCATTAACCTTTGATGCAGTTACCTTTTGTTTCAGGCTGGGGGGGGAGGGGCTGGATGCCCTGAGCTTTGCCCTCCACCCACCCTGGGCAGACCGAAGCCAAAGCCACAGCAGGAGCTTTTCCTGTTCTTATTGCTGAAAGTGAAAGTTATGGTTTGTTGTGTTCCCACCTGCTGATTGTTACCGTGATGGTGGGGGGAGGGAGTGGGGAGGCAAAGAATGGGGGAATTCCACTAGGAATGGGAGAGTCATTCTGGATTATGAGCTTTTTTTAAAATTTATTTCTTCACGCAGACATTTGTTCTATAGAAAGTTTAAAATATATTTTCACAGATTATTTGTGGGTCTGTTTCTTTTCAAATCTCATGGCTTTTCTTTTTCTTTTGAAAGCCTCCCAAAACAAAGACATATAATTTTATGTTGATTTGTTTCTGGAGGGTTTTCAAGGATTTCATTTTTTTCCACTTTCTTTGGTCACAGCACCTCTTGACAAGCCCATTCCAACCGCCCTCCCCTTCCAGGGGCCAGCAGTGCAACATGGGCAGCTTTCCCTTCGGCCCCTTTGGCCAGGCCCTCCGGTGTTTGTCCTCAGTGGGACATCAGGGTTGGGGAGCAATGGGCAGCTCAGCCTCTGGGGCTCCAGTGGGCCAGCCTGCTCATTGTCTTGGTTCCAAACACATCTCTACCCACTTTTGTGCTGGGAGGCGCTTGGATTGTGCTCACTTTTATTGGTTTTCTTGATCCCAAAACGGGTACTGTGTTTCCAGAAAGCCCAGTTTCTAGAAGACTGCCCATCCTGATGCCGAAGGAATGAATGCGGAGATATGAGAAACCCTGTAATCAAAAGAAACTGATTATCCGTCTCCTGCACAGCTGCATAATTTCTGGTCTCTTTCAGGTAACTGAAGAAACTTCCCTTGTTTTATTGCCCCAACCAAATTCCATGGATTTGGATTATCTTCAGCAAGTTTTCCTCTAAAGAAAATCTCTGAATTAACCTCACCTCATTTTTAAGGAGGAGGAGGATAATTAAATTTGGGCTACATAATATGAAAAATAAATCATAGTGTCAACTCTGCCATCCTTAGTCAAAGAACCTATCACTTTCACCAAATGGGAGTCGAGAGTCTTCTTTTCCTAGGGATCTAGCTGGGACAAGACTGACACATAGTCTCATTGAAGTTTCCTCATCACACTGAAGAGAGGCATTGTTAAGTGATAGGTCACATTTTCCAAACTGGAGCTCCCAGTTTATCTGATTAATGGTGAAGCCATGGCAGGAAGTGTTATATGACACACAAAAACCCTTTGAAAGAAACAAAATTTAAAATTATACAGAGAAATAGATGAAATGCAACAGCCACAAAGCCCCTTACTTAGAAAATGATCCATCAGATGCCCAGCATAGAATGGGGAAATACCTAGTTGGCCACAGACTTGCCAAAAACATGTTGAAGCTTGACTAGAATCTGTACAAAAAGGACATGCAGTTTTAGGCTGAATGAATAAGTAGTTTTCTCAATGATGGGAAGTAATCATTTGGTTGTGATATCTGGGGCATGAGACTTGAGAAAGGAATGAAAATATTAGAAATACTCTTGTTATATGTAGCTATTTTGAAGTAATTTTCTTTTTGACCCTGGCTCCAATTTGGTTGGCACTAACCCTTTGGCTTCTGCTGTGGGTGGGTGATGCCTGGCCCTGGGAACAGCCTGGCCCTCTAGAGTGCAGCCCTCCCCTCTCTGGGAGCTGCCTTCCAGCCCACTCTGGCTTGTGGGAGGGTGGATCAGCTCGAACAGTAGCTGGGGCAGCCGAAGGGGGCATGGCTGGCAAAGGGGACAGAGAGGTCCCAAGACCCAAGTCTTCTCACATTCCTCCGTTTGTCTTCTGAACCAGGGTCAGAAAGTGGCCCCATTATCAGGTTTCCTTGCACCTGGACAAAACAGGTGTTTGCTGACAGCCCACGTGGAGAGCACCTGCTTCTCACCCCACCCAACAGTGACATTTGGAGGGAGGGGAATTCATTACTCCTCTTCTGCTGGGTGTAGAGCACCACCTGCTGGCCCATTTGGGAGAGGCCAGTGGAAGCAACCAGGATGCCTTTTCTGCTGCCAGAGACGCCAAGCTACAAAAGCCACTTTGGGTTGTCTGGCTTTCTCCAGGAGGCCTGGATAGCAATTACTGCATTCAGCAGGTGATCTACCAAGGAAGCAATGAACTGTGGATCCTTATGTAATGCCAAGGACAAGCTGATGCCAACAGCTGGATTCCCCTCCCCCCCATATCTCTACATCTATAGTGTTTGTCAATGAAGCAGTGCACAATGGTCCCATGGTCATCTCATTATCCAAGTTCATTATAAATCTACCCCACACCCCACATTGGTGAGAGACAGAATCACTTGCTCCAGAGGTCTGTAGAAAGTGGTGAGCCAGTCAAACTTGGACCTTCTGAATAACGTATAGCTGGCCAGCTCAGTATCCTGCTGGAAAGCCCCCTTTCCGGGAATCGGAGGCTGCAGCCCAACCATTTTCAGTCCAGAGAATGGCCTGTACCACAGCACCTTCATTGGTCCTCTTGACTTCGTGTTTCCTTTTCACCAGGTCTTCTTCGATTTCCTAGACCCAGGAAGGAAAAACCAGGTTACGCACCATTATCTTCAAGAGATCCGAGAACATTTTCTTACATCAGACTCTTTTGCCTTGGGGGGCAGAGATGACTGTGCTCAGTCAAGAGACAGCTGTTCCCATGGATGTTCTGTCACCTGTCAGATGGATTGGACAACTCGGAAAGCACCTTGAGCTAAAGGGAGCCACTTCACCCAACCTGAGACTCTGCATGTCTTTCAGAATTATAGCCCTCTGATTCCTCAGTTGCCCAACTGCACAATAATGTGGCAGAGGTGGGAAAGACACTCCTGAAAAAGAACCCTTCCACTGTTGACCCCCTTTGGGCTAACCCCAACCCGGCTCCTTCCGTTATTAAAACAGACCTTTTCCACATCTTTCTCCAGAAGTGTAGCCGGGGGGAACAACTGGTTATGAACTCGTGGCTCCTCCACAGCAGCCTTAACATCATAGCCAAGCCACAGGGCATTGATGATGGTCTGCACAAAAGAAAAGGTATGGGATTAGGTCTCCAAGCATCTCTTGGCAGGACTGAAACTGATGTTCTTTCCAGGGATCCATGAATCCAGGATGAGTTGGGAGAGACCAGAGAGGAGCTTTAGCTACTCAGTAAAATGTCTGTCTTGCCAAGGAGCTTTGAGATGTACTTGATCATTGCTTTAACCAACAACTGTTTCCCCCAAGAGGCTGAGTGCGAGATAGATAAGAATGGAAAGCTCAATGCCACCAAGAATTTCAACATGGGGTGAACTGAAACTTTTTTCAAGGTTTGCGATTCCAATTTTACAATTCAAACTTTCAATTTTGGGGGGCTTTCAAATCCAAACATAACTTTAGATGAGAGACACCTGTCAACCTTTTCTCTCCATCTTCCTTTCAGCTTCCCCAATTCACAGGTGCATCTAAACCCAAGCATAGATATTCATTCTATGGCAAAGAGCACAAAATTGATGTAACTATGTCCTTCCCCACCCCCCCAGAAAGACAAAATTTAGCAGCGCTTCAAAGATGGTCTGTTCAAGAACCTGAGTGGAAAACCTGGTGAGCATCTCCTTTGGAAGCCACTTCTCTTTTTTTCTCTCAAGCACTGCATTGATCCCCTTTACTGGATCTATTCAACACCATTTGCAGACCTCAAGTAACCTCAGTTAACCTTCTCTCCTATTGCCAGGCCTTTCTTAGGGGTCCTCCACAGTTGACTTATGAAAATCTCTGGTCCTGGTAGGCACATTGCTATCCCCAGAGGAGAAAAGGAGCCATAGAGGGAAATGCCCACAAATTGCCCTGGTGCCCATGAGTACTGCCTGTCCCCACTCGATAGAGAATCTACGGGGTCCAGGGTTTCTTGAAAGAGCAAGACGAGGTGGTCTCCAAAAACATCCCTCAGTCTACCCAGCATGACCCACCAGGGCTGTTGCTGTTGTGATTTTTGTCCCTCCAGAAGCACCGACCACCATCCTGACTTTGTTCTTCTCATCCACCAGGATAGTCGGACACATGGATGAGAAAGGTTGTTTACCTGTTGGGGATGGAGCCAGGTGAGATGCATTGCTGGACACGATCCTCAAACCTGCCACTTAAACCACTAGCCAGTATAATTGTAGTAGTAAATATCCTGTGAACTATGGGCTGGTTCCAATCAGCCCTTCCTTTGCTCCTGTACAGATGAGAGCACATGAGAGGGGTTGGCCAACCAGCATCTTACAAATGTAACTTCTCCTTGCAAGAATGGCTGGGTTTCATCACCCTCGACAGAGTCCTTGCTATGTTTTTACTGATCTACAAGGCTCCTTTCTCTCAGGCCTGCGACAGAGCTCCCCTTGGGCAAGTCCACAAGCAGGGCTTCTTGGTGCTGGTCTGGATGGCAAGGACCATGGCTGAATTAGGCAGTTGGGGTTCACCCTTCTCTGCCTGCTGTCATCCCAGATTCTGATGCAGTGGTTGGGTGATTGGGTAAGAGCTGATCATACAGGCTCAAGGGGAAAATATTCTGAGCACTAAATCCTAGAAGAAACAAGGAGGAGCCCTTCCCACAACCTTCCCCTTGGCAAGCTGCTTTCTAGGCCATTTCACAGCGCTGTTATCCCTCACGATGAGTCTCCGATACAAGCTGAATTCCCCCTGTTTTGTAAGCAACACAACTTAGAGGGAATCAGGGAACCCTCTAGAGGGCATTACAATCAACATAAAGAAGCGGTTGTTCTCCCTGAATCAGGGAAAATCTCCCCTGCCATAAAGGGAGAAACGTGATTCCCATGCTAGAGCAACAAAGGAACCATGGAACGGGGTCAGTCTGTGTGTCCAGGGGTTCTGATGAAGGGGTTCTGGGAGAGACCCCCTGGATGGGTTCTCTCCCAGAAAACCCTTGGAAGGTCAGTTGGACTTGGGAGTCTGTGCTGTAAGTGGGGTTCGGACCAGTAGTGGCTTCTACGTAGCTTCGCTACTGGCTCAGAACTGTGAGCGCTTGTGGCATGTCTGTGCATGCACAGAGCATCCATGATGATGTCCGGGCGGGCGGGTGGAACGTCCCACCGCCGCCACTACCAGTTCACCCGAACCGGGGCGAACCTGTAGAAACCAACCCCTGGTTCAGACCTTCTGAAAGACCAAGCGAAGACAAAAGCAAAGGCATTTGTATGGCCTGTGAAAAGTAACCATTGCCTGCTGTCATCCCAGATTCTGATGCAGTGGTTGGGTGATTGGGTAAGAGCTGATCATACAGGCTCAAGGGGAAAATATTCTGAGCACTAAATCCTAGAAGAAACAAGGAGGAGCCCTTCCCACAACCTTCCCCTTGGCAAGCTGCTTTCTAGGCCATTTCACAGCGCTGTTATCCCTCACGATGAGTCTCCGATACAAGCTGAATTCCCCCTGTTTTGTAAGCAACACAACTTAGAGGGAATCAGGGAACCCTCTAGAGGGCATTACAATCAACATAAAGAAGCGGTTGTTCTCCCTGAATCAGGGAAAATCTCCCCTGCCATAAAGGGAGAAACGTGATTCCCATGCTAGAGCAACAAAGGAACCATGGAACGGGGTCAGTCTGTGTGTCCAGGGGTTCTGATGAAGGGGTTCTGGGAGAGACCCCCTGGATGGGTTCTCTCCCAGAAAACCCTTGGAAGGTCAGTTGGACTTGGGAGTCTGTGCTGTAAGTGGGGTTCGGACCAGTAGTGGCTTCTACGTAGCTTCGCTACTGGCTCAGAACTGTGAGCGCTTGTGGCATGTCTGTGCATGCACAGAGCATCCATGATGATGTCCGGGCGGGCGGGTGGAACGTCCCACCGCCGCCACTACCAGTTCACCCGAACCGGGGCGAACCTGTAGAAACCAACCCCTGGTTCAGACCTTCTGAAAGACCAAGCGAAGACAAAAGCAAAGGCATTTGTATGGCCTGTGAAAAGTAACCATTGCCAGAATATTGGGAAGAGAAAAATATCTGGAAAGGAATTAATTGGGGGGGGATAAGGACAAAAATAAAGCTCATAATGCGGCTCACGTCGGCAGTGAGTGCCTGAAGGAAAACCTCCAGAGCTAACCTAAGATAGGGCTAAGGACAATGTCTCCAAACATTTTTTTTCTACCAGTATTATTCTGGTCTGTATAAAAGACCTGTTATCCCCTGGAGAAAATAGATGAATATCCCAGAAGGCAAAAGGATTACAGGTGAACAAAGGGAATTTATGTAGGGACCTCTAACTATCAGAGAAATCTCAGAATCTCAAACAGCAAACCAGGAAAAGCGCTTGGAGCCTCCAGGCTTATTATTATTGTCAGACTCCAGAAACCAATCTAAGCAGCTTCCTTTATGGTTTCTCATCTCTAGACAGGTAAGATGAGCAGCCTATAAATTCTATGAATAAATAAATAAATCTGGCCCAACTCCAGCAGCCTCCTTGTGCCATTCAAGAGATCCTCCGGGAACTCCCAAGGAGGAGCTGTTCCCTCTCTCTGACTTTTGTCTTCCCCCTCAACCTCTCTCCACTCTGCCTGGAATGTGGCCTCTCCCAGCTGGGAAGCTGGACTGCATTCCCAAGATGGCTGCCATCTTGACTCTTTTGACCACACACTGCAGACACCCATGACCCCTGGGAGAAGGGGAATGGCAGTCAGCTCAGTCTGGCCCACTCCCTGGAAGCAGCGGAAGCCTTTCCATGGATTGCCTCTCCTTCCATGGCTGCAGAGGCGCAGGGAGTTCAAAGGGGGAGGGGGGAGGCAGAGGCTGCCTAGAGGAGACCCTCCCCAGAGAGGGGTCTGGAGTGGGCCGGATGCTTTGCTCAAGCAGCAGGCGGAGAAGTGCATAAGCAAAGCCTTACCTGGGGCAATGAAGTTGGCCACCGAAGGGGGGACCCCGAAGCCATTCACTATGTGGGGGGAGCTGAAGTCATCCATCTCGTTGTTGAAGATGATGCCATTCACAGGGGAACGGAGGTCGGAGCCAAAGCTGCGGAGGTGGGTGAGAGAAAGGGGGTCCATACAGCAGCTCCTCTTTGCACCCAGCTTTCCTGCCACCCGTTCCTGGAAATGTCGAAGCTCCAAGGCCACAGGGGTCCTACTGCCCCTGCACAGAGCCCAGGCATCACCAGCCCTCTTCCCAGAAGGAGTTGCCAGAGGCTTCTCCATCCAAATTTAGCAATGCGAGGCTGGTGCAAAAACCGGATTGACTGGCATACAAAGGCCTGGGGGACGTAGGTGTTTCAGGGCTCGTCTAGAGGGGGAAGGAAGGTAGCAGAGGAGTGGGGCCATGCCAGGACATATCTGGGGAAGGAGCATGTCATGCACCCCCAGCCAATTCAGGAAGAGGGGCAGGGGAAAGATTGTGGGGAGCAATGGCAGATGGCACAATGGAAGTGTGGCTGTGAGGAGGTGGGCAGGGAAAGCTGCCTTTACCTGGCTAATAAGGGTAATGGCAAGCAAATTATTGGTTAATAAGGGGATGGCAAGCAAAAATGGGCACCCTCCAGCTCCGGTTGGGGGCTCTTTGGAAAAAACAAACACAACTAGCTCTTGCCAACAAAACAAAACAATAGAACAACACTCCTGCTTGCGCATGCATTCACACACAGACCCCAATGCCATCCAGAAAGATGAACGCTCAGATCAAGATTTGGGTGGGCAATCGTCCAGGGGTTATGGGGCCAGTTCCCTTGGCTTCTCTCCAGCCTCCATGGGCCACTCCCCCTTCCCCGGCTTCGGGAGCCTGGAGCTTGTGGAGGAAAAGCCATGATTTGGAGAATGGTCCTCCCAGAGCCCCTCAGCCCTGACCCTACTGGAAAAGGCAGCCTCTGAGCCTGACTGAGCCCATCTCCAGCAGCCATTCCATCCTGAAGTCTCACTAGTGGTTGATGGTGCTGGTGGCCGAGACCGCACTGCCATCCTCAGCTACGACCGAGACATGGGATGTCCCAGCATGCTCCGGAGTGTAGTAATCTGGTTCATAATAGCTGATGTTATGGGTAGTGTTGGTGATTTTGACCCGCAGGCTGTTGGCAAAGGACTCTGATGTCATGTTTCTGATCACCTAGATGGAAGAACGGAAGAGAAACCCTACAGGGAAAGGCAAGTGATAATTCACAGGCTGATGGCCTTCCTTGGGTTTTTCCTGAGGAACTAATGTGATGGCCAGCTTGTCTCTCAGCTCAGGACCCCCAGCAAAATACAGCGGAGTCACTCAGCTCTGTTCAGCTGGGAGGAGGGTAGGAAAGGAGCAGAGCAGGGCACGGAGCTACCTCTGTGAGGTTGACAAACGCAGGGTCCCCAAGTAAACTCCTCTTGGCATAGGCAAAGCGGAAAGCTTCCAAGATGCGATGGTACATCCAGCCTTTCTCTTCTGGAGTCTGGGTGCTGTTCTTAGAGAACTGGAAGCCTGCAGGGAGATCAAGCACAAACATCAGGCATGTCAGGGTCCATCGGCCACCAAAGCCAGAGGTTAGACCAGCCAAGTGCTGCCATTGGTAGCTCAAACTTCGATGAAGACAGTAAGTTGATGCAAGTTTTCCATGAGATGGTAGGAAATGATGGATTATCTGAAGCAAACCTGGCTGAGAAAGATGGGTGTGGGAGGGAGGTTGAAGAGGAGTGTCCCTGTAGTCATTGGGGAAACCTGAGGAAATGCCAGAAAGAGTATGTTAGTGTCTTGGGGTTTTCCTGGACTCACAATTCCTGCTGGAACACCAAATTGGAGCCATAGCTGGGAGCTGTCTTCATTCAGCTCTGACTGGAAGTGAAAAGTAGCAGCAGTGAATGCAAAAGTGGATTTGTGAGGCTTCTGACCTGAAAAAGCACGGGTAGAAATGGACAACATTTGGGAAGTGCAGTGTGGCTGCTGCCCTACATTCGCTAAAGAAGACATGAATGTTTATTACACCTTCTTCGATTTAGAAAACTTATACAATAAATGTGAATTATGGAATATTTTAGGTGAATATGGAGGTTGGCTGCTGTAGGGGATAAGTGAAACGTGACAAGGGGGAAGCCTGAGAAATGAAAGGAAATGCCAGAGGTTCAGCACGGAACAGAAACAGAATGGCATATGGCTGATCTTGAGGTTTGGATAAAAGCACAAGAAACAGTAAGGGGGTGAACGAGTTTGTGGTGCAGCTACATGTGGGTGTGTGTGTGAAGGCAAATGGATGTGCCATAGAAAAGAAGGGATCAAAAGGTCAAACATCAGAGGGGCCTGAATGGAAGCAAGATCAACAGGAGAGCACATGAGGAATCCCAGGCTCTGCTGTATATATAGTAATATACTATACCTTGCAAAAGATTTCTGAAGGAATCCACGGGAAGAGCCTGTGGGGTGGAGTAAGATTGATGGAATTGAGCAATATCCCCCCCTGGAATTGGAACATTTCTTAAATGGGGGTCCGGGAGGTTTGAAGAGGTTCATGGAGTAGAAACCTCTTGAAGCACCAATTTCATTTGGACCATTTCTCCCAGAGTGGAGTGATTTAAGCAGCCAAAATGATGCAATGCCTTCAGGTAAACCTCCCAAACAGAAGTGCAAAAAATGCAAAATAATTTGGCTCATATGATTTGCTTCTTTTCTCCATTTCTGCCTTTGGGTGGGTGTGGGGGCAGTAGCTTTGAAAAACCATTGAGGCCCTCTAAAGTTATAATAAAAATGCAATTAAAGCTAACACAAACCAAAGCTCCATACAACCGAGAAATCAAGGTAAAACCAATAAAAGGAACAAGGAAAAGTGATGAGGCTGGCAGTGAAAATGCCCTCAAAAGGCCAGCAGATGAGAAAGGAAACCTTGCCTGGTAATACAGAAACATCAATGAAGAGGGATGTGAAGCTGCCAAATGCATCAATTGGCACACACAGTTCCCACCATGAGCTCTCTGGGTGGGATGGGACATTTCTGGTGGCAGCCAAAAAAAGTTGTTGGGCTCAGCCCCCTACCTGACCCTCCTGTTGCATATTAAATAGGAGTGGTCTGCCGCCAAACTGGCGCACTCCAGTCCACCAAACTGGCATGAAAATACTCAAATCTGATTGGCCGAGCCATCTGACAGCTCCCAATAAAAGGGCAAGATGTCTGATGAGCTGGCTGCTGGGTTTCACTGTTATATTAATAAAGAGCTGTTGTTACTGAGAATTGTCCTGCCTCTTCCATCGACCTATCTAACACTGGCAACGAAGGTGGGATTGGAAGAAATGCAGAACAAAAAAAGCTGATCAGAGCCACCACTGTGGCCAGAGGAATAGAGAATTGTCTAGTGGCGCAACCGAGCACGTCCTGTTTTGGGCCAAAATGACCACCCTTGCTCCTCCCCCACTGTTTAACCCAGCCACAGACCAGTGGGACTCATACATGCAGAGATTTGAGTGTTTCATGGAAGCCAACGATCTTCTCGGTCTCTCGGACAACAGGAAGAGGGCCCTCTTCCTCAGTTATTGCAGATCTGAAGTCTTTGACACCACGAAGGCATTGATCACGCCCACAGTCATATAGGCAGGAGCCTCGGCAATGCTATAAAACGTGCTTCAGGCATATTATGCACCAGTACAGTCAAAGTTCGTGAGAAGGCGCAAATTTCACCAGAGAATGCAAGAAGAGGGAGAAACAGTTTTTTTTTTTGTTTTTTTTTTAAAATTTGATTTATATGCCGCCCTTCTCCGGAGACTCAGGGCGGCTTACAATGCATTAAGCAATAGCCTTCATTCTTTTGTATATTTTATACAAAGTCAGCTTATTGCCCCCACAAACTGGGTCCTCATTTCACCTACCTTAGAAAGGATGGAAGGCTGAGTCAACCTTGAGCCTTGGAGAGATTCGAACCAGCAGAAATTGCAGGCAGCTGTGTTAATGACAGGGTGCACCAAACCACTGTACTATCAAGGCTCTTATAGTTAACCAATACATAGCAACATTAAGAAAAACTGCAGCATACTATGAGTTCAGGGAGCTGGATAATATGCTGTTAGAGCAAATTATTACCGGAATGAGGGACATAAGCTTGCAAAGGCAATTGTTAGCAAAGCGTAACCTCACTCTGCAGACTGCACTAGATGAAGCCAGAGCTGCAGAGTCATCTAGCAGCACTTCAAAATAATAGTAGCTTGCCAACTTTGCGCCAAAAAACTTCTTGCATTGAGAGAATGACGAACACAAGGACTCAACAGAGGAGGAAGATGACATATGTCGCCTCCGGGCAGAAAAGAAGAAAGTCAACCCCGAGTCTGAGGACAAGCAGCCTCCCTGTACAGGATGTGGGGGCAGATACCCACGGGCAGCCTGTAGATACCGAAATGTGACATGCCAACGTCACATTTCGTAAGGGACATTTGGCAAGGGTCTGCCATGCCAGCCAGCCTGCCATTTTCTGGACAAGACAAACACCCACATCTCAGGGAGCTAGAAAATCGCAGCCCTGGAAGCCCCGGCAAGGAGGGGAGAGACCTACAGAATCCAAGGACGCTTACCAGACGAGCATTAGACAGGGCAATACAAATAAGACCAAGAAGCTACATGTCATGGTCCGGATGGAAATTGACACCGGGTTTTCCAGATCGAGTTCAAAGGATTGAGAATTACGGTTGTCGGCGGCTAGTTACCAAGCCTGCTTGGGTTGGAGTGGTTCAAGGCCCTAGGAATGGGGGTGACTGGAATAAACGCCATTGCCAATGACAGCGCAGACAACCTAACCTGAGAATTCGAGGATGTCTTCAGCAGCGGCTTGGGAATGCCTATAACTTTCAATTTAGACCCAAGTATTGCACCAATCTGGTTGAAACCGTGAAGAGTCCCCCTTGCCCTTAAACCAAAAATTGATAAGGAATTAGATAAACTAATTGGTCAAGGGATCCTTGAACAGTCGATCATGCCCGCTGGGAGACCCCCATAGTCACACCGATAAAGGCTGACAGTTCAGTCTGCATCTGCACAGACTATAAGTGTACACTCAGTAAGGCCTTACAGCAGAGCACCTATACTGTTCCTATCGTTCAGCACTTGTTACATTCATTAGGAGCAGGAAATACATTTGCTAAGCTCAACCTAGCTCAAGCATACCAACAATTGCCTGTAGATGATGCGACAGCTGAGGTGCAAAAAATAGTAACTCACAGAGGGGCATTTAAGTGCTGCCATCTACAATTTGGAGTCAGCGTGGCACCAGATCTATTTCAGAGTTTAATGGAAGGATTATTACAGGGTAGTCCCGGGGTAGTATCCTATTTCGACAATGTCCTGGTGTCAGCTACAAATAAGGCTGAACTCACCAACCAACTGAGAACGGTTCTAACGCGATTCAGAGAAGCTGGATTAAAAGTCAAAAGAGAAAAATGCCAGATCACTGCACCCAGAGTAGAGTTCCTAGGGTATCTGATCAACGGTTCGGGGATATACCCCACTGACAGTAAAATTAAAGCAGTTCGGAATGCCCCCACTCCTCAGAATAAAATGGAATTGCAGGCATTCCTGGGTTTGCTAAATTTCTATAGCATTTTCCTACCACAGAAAGCCACAATAGCTGAACCGCTGCATAGACTCTTGGGGGGAAAGGTTGTTTGGACCTGGGGCTGGGCTGAATCTACCGCTTTTGCTGCTGTGAAAAAATATTGTCCTCTGACAGCATGCTGGTTCAATACAGCAAAACTTTGCCCCTAGTCCTGTCCTCTGACGCCTCTTATTTCGGGGTAGGGGCAGTCCTTAGCCATTGCATGCCCAATGGCATGGAGGCACCCATTGTGTTTTATTCATGGACCTTGTCGTCCGCAGAGCGTAACTACAGCCAGCTGGACATAGAAGTGCTGGCTGCGGTTGCTTGGGTCCGGAGATTCCATGACTATCTCTATGGGAGAAACTTTGACCTCATCATTGACCATAAGCCCTGCTGGGCTTATTGGCCGGTGACTGCCCCACACCATTGACATTGTCCCCTCATGTGACCAGGTGGACTATTTTCCTGGCTGCTTACAGTTACCGGTTGATCTACCAACCGGGCAAGTCCCTGAGTCACGCGGACACACTCAGCCGTTGCCCACTACCCAAACTATTGGAGGACCCTCCCCCTGTCGCCATGGTTCTCCTCATTGAGGACATTGCAGCAGGCCCTATTACAGCAGCCAAGATTGCATGGCACTCATATAGAGAGACTCATTTGAAACAAATTTTGAACTATGTGTTGAGGGATTGGCTGACCACTTCCATGAAGGGAGAATTGCAATCGTACTATATGCGTCAAACCGAATTGTCTGTAATGAAGGGTTGTCTGTTATGGGGGGAAAGGGTGGTCATACCCCCCAAGTTACAATGGGGAGTGCTGGAGGTCTTACATATAGGACATCCTGGAATAGTCAGGATGAAGGTGTTGGCTAGGAGGTAAGTCTGGTGGCCTAATATGGACCGAGATATAACAGAATGGGTTGCCACCTGCACATCTTGCCAGGATTCCAGACCGGCACCTCCCTCTGCCCCTGCTAAAGAGTGCGGAAACGCCCAAGAATTTGTGGTCCCGAGTGCATATAGATTTTGTGGGACCAATAAAAGGGCAAACGTTTCTGATTGTGGTAGACGCTTACTCGAAATGGTTGGAGATATTTTTTATGCAATCCACCAGAGCAGAAGCAGTAATACGAGTATTGAGGAGACTGTTTTCAATGCACAGCCTCCCTGATCTGTTGGTGTCAGATAACGGGCCACAATTTACAGCTAATCAATTTGAAATGTTCTTAGCCGAATGTTTCCACATGCCCTGGTTACCCCATTCCACCCGGCCAATAATGGACAGGCTGAGCGGATGGTGAGATCGGCTAAGGAAGCCCTTTCATGAATGGGCCCAGGCGTTTGGCAAGCCCGAATAGATTATTTATTTATTTATTTATTTATTTATTTAGTCGGATTTCTATGCCACCCAACTCCCAAGGGACTCTCAGATAAATTCCTGCTAGTCCAACACATCACCCTGAGTGCTACCAGAAACAGAAGCCCAGCTGAGTTACTCATGGGAAGAAGGATCCGATCTCAATTAGACTGTTTGCATCCCAATTATGTAGTCGAAACTCCTCCTGACTCAACTGGGAAAATCAGATCCTTTGAAGTGGGAACTAAAGTATATGCTCACAATTATGCCAGGGGTGCCCTCTGAGTTTCTGCACGGGTGATACAAATGACTGGCCTTCGCTCATATAAAGTGGAGCTGGAGGACGGCAGACTGTGGTCATGGCACTTGGACCAAATCCGAGGCCGTCTTGAACACTCAGCACTGAGGCAACCGGATATAGCCTAAGCAAATAAAGACCTAACTCCTAGAGACCCCAGCCAACAAAATAGGCAGTTTCCTAATTCTGACTCAAACACGATTGCACAGCAGGAGCACTCGCCTGAGGAACCAAGACTCCAGTGGAGACTCCCAGAGGCTTGGAAAACCCAACCACGCCTCACGACGCAATCTAGATTATTCCACTGGCGAATGCAGAGCCAGCAGCAGGGCCATCCATTCAGGCCACCACCCAGGAACCAACTGACCTGCGCAGGTCAACTAGGGCTAAACAACACCCCGCCTATCTACGTGACTATGTTTTGTGTAACTGTTGATGATTGGTTATTGTGCTGTCTAAGAGGGGAGGGGTGTTACATATTAAATAGGAGTGGGCGTAGGTTACACTCCAGTCTGCCAAACCGGTGAAAAAATGCTCAAATCTGATTGGCCAAGCCGTCTGACAGCTCCCAATAAAAGGGCATGCTGTCCAACGAGCCAGCTGCTGGGTTTCACTGTTATATTAATAAAGAGCTGCTGTTACTGAGAATTGTCCTGCCTCTTCCATTGACCTATATAACGCCTCCCCCCACCAACTGTTCTGCATTTCAAACCTTGGGGTCCTGTCCTTGTCCTTAGCCCTCCTCCCTCACCTGCCCCAGGAGGGATTGGGAAAGTCAAACCACCTTAGCAGAGCTTCGGAGAGACCGAAGGCCTGCTGCCCAGATGGAAAAGGAAACAGCACAAGCCGACCTAAGGGCATCCACAGGGAGAGAAGGTAGACAGAGAGGCAATTTTAAAATATCTGGCAGTCCATCCAATTGAGGGACACCCTAAAAACTGTGCAAAACAGCCAAAGAAAACTGCCTGTCTCCAGATCAGAAGACGACCCCTTTAACCCATTGGGAGTGGAATGGAGGGACCCCTGGGCTGAAACCAACAGGGTGCCACTTCTTGGGGTAATCCTATTGCAGCATTTTTCACAGTTCATAGTCCCATCACCGCCCCCCCCCCCCACTTATACTGTTGAAGCTGAGTTGACATTCCGGTTCTGGGGGCAATTTTGCAACCCTCCCAAAAAGGGAATGTCCCAATGAAACCGTATAAATATTAAAGAGGTGGAAGAATCCTGACCTTTCAGGATGTTGAGGATCAGGGCCAGCACAGGACCACTTAAAGGAGCGCTGGGCACATACATGCTGAATTGGCCAAGTTGCAGTTTTAAAGGATTTTCTTCCAGGGTTGGTCGGTAATCCCTCAGGTCCTCCATGGTAAGGATCCCACCTGCAACGGAAGAAAGGTAATCCTGACAACTGGGCCATTTAGAGATGATGCACAGATCCCCAGCTCTGGTGTGCCCACTGCCAGGAGCCCTGTCTTGCTCACGGGAGAACATTACCACATGTCACCCAGATAAAGGGAGAAGCGTTGGGCATCCTCTCCCAATATTTAACAATAAAAGCACATCTTCTAAGCTTTATCTGCTCTTAACTTTCATTAATTTTAATTCTGGTTTGATTTGTATTCTTGAACTTATATCATGTATTTTTAATGCTCTATTTTGCAGATGAGTCTGAAAGTGGGGTGAAGCCCTTTCCAAGGGCTGCAGAGGGGCTCACTCCAGCCCTCACCTCCCACAGGGAGGGAAAGAGTTTGCAAAGTTGGTGCCCATGCTGGGAGACACATTTTCTAAAACTCTCTTGAATGCTTCTGACTCTCAGCCATTTGGTTCTAGTTATCAGGCTACTGAGACCAAATATTAGCTTTCTAAGTTACTAAGATGTGCTTTGAGGTTTGGAGGGCTCCACAAACCAGTCCGGCTTCTCCAAGGAGGATTGATTATCTGGGGTCTGAGCTAGAGAGGCAGCAAGCCCCTTGTTGCCCCATATCAGAAAGTTACTGCTACAGTTCAGATGTCCCATGGCACCTGACTTCTCAGCTGACCTGCTCTCTCCAAAGTGAGTTTATGCTCCAGGCCAGGAGCCTTCCTTTCAAATTTTCAGCCAGTTTCTGAACAGTATTTCTTAATTTCATCTATAGGTATTTGAAGTGGCTCTGAATGCCATTCAAGAGTCTCTTTCCACCACCAATTCTTGGAAGCTAAAGTACATAGAGCCCCACAAAGGGGCTTCCCAGAAACATTAATGGCAGTACCAACAATTGGCACCAGAGATGTTGACAGTCTGCATTCATCACTGCAAAACAAATGTTTCCCTCTCTCAACTATGGCATTTAGGATGACTTCCAAAGGGAAATATAATCTTAAATGGTGTAAATGTGATCACTCCCAGATTCTTATGTCTTCCACAGAATTCCCTCACCTACAATGCCTGGCCCTCTGTGGCTGCCTGCCATGTTCCCCACCTTTGGTTCACCCAAGAATTCTGCAACTCAGCGGCATCCTTTGGCCCCACAACGCTGGACTCTTGTCAACCCTCCTAGCCAGGGGTGGGTTCTACTTACCTTTACTACCGTTTTGCATCATGCCTGTGCACGAGTGTTTGCTTCGCTCACACTCTGTGCACGTGTGTTTGTACGCACACTGTTCTGCGCATGCTCAGAATTTTCTGTGCATGTGCAGATCAACTTTGATGATGTCCAGGTCAGTGGGCAGAGCCTCCCGCTGGTTTTACTACCAGTTCTTGCGAACCGGTCCAAACCGGGGGCAACACACCACTGCTCCTAGCTAAACCAGACAGGAAACCCAACCAGGTGAGCTAAAGCTCCCTTACTGTAAGACTGCATGAACAAAATCTTGCAAGTTGGAAGATACAAACTTCCCTCCGCCACAAAAGTATTTGATCCATTAATCCATTAAGAAATCTATGTTTCTTTTTCTGTCCGTTTTACTTTAGTCCCTGGGGATTCCTGTCTCTCTTGTCTGGTTGCTTCCTAGGCAGCTTCTCTTCCCCTCGTCCCCCAAGGACACCCACATGGTCCATTACAGTTCTGTGGCAAGGCCAATTTGCAGAGTTCTCCCCCCGCACCCCCAAGACAGGCTACAGGGCAGTGTCCTCAGCGGGACACTTTTGGAGCAAATATCCCCATTTCTTATAATTTGCTATGGAACAGGTTTTGCTAAGTGGGTAGCAGAACACCCCCCCCCCCGAAGGAGGGACCTTGATATGCGTAAGCCTTCCAGCGGGATAGACCCAACACTGAGTGCAGGGCTGCAATCAGAACCAGCAGTCCCAGCACAGCAGGACAGGACCAGCTGTTTTGCTTAAGCAGAATAGGCAGATGGGGAAACCAGCCTCTACTGGCTGCCCGTATTGCTTGGGCTGTGGAAATGCTTCCAAAGGAGAAAATGACAACTGACCCCCTGCTTTGTAGATAGTTTGCTGCTCACCTGCATTTTGGACCTCAGCCACCATCTGCTGTGCCAGGTTGCCAGTGTAGAAGGCATCCGCGCCCTGGTTGGCAATGGTCTCGTAGGTGCTGGCCAGTTTGGGCAGGCGGAGGAGTTGCTTCTCCTGCAGCACCTTCCTGCTTTTGCAGAAGACCTCACTGAGGACAAAGGCATTATTGGAGAGAGAGCCACGAGCTCTGCCAGAGTTTCTCAACTTCAGCAACTTTAAGAGGTGTCGACTTCATCTCCCAGAATTCCCCAGCCAGAACTGTGGAAAGTCCACACTCCTTAAAGGTTGAGAAACTTCCTGCACCAACTCAGAAAGCTCAGGCTGCCCAAAGATCTGCTGATTCAGTTCTACAGAAGAATTATTGAGTCTGTCATCTGCACCTCTATAACTGCCTGGTTTGGCTCTGCAACCAAGCAAGACAGACACAAACTTCAATGGATAATTAGAACTGCAGAAAAAACAATTACAACCAGCCTGCCTTCCATTGAGGACCTGTGTACTGCAGGAACCAGAAAGAGGGCTGTGAAAATATCTACAGAGCAGGGGTGAAATCCAGCAGGTTCTGACAGGTTCTGGAGAACCGGTAGTGGAAATTTTGAGCAGTTTGGAGAACTGGAGAGTGGGGTGAGAATGGAGATTTTGCAATATCCTTCCTCCAGGAATGAGGAGGGAATGGGGATTGTGCACTATCCTTCCCCTGCCACGCCCACCAAGCCACTCCCACCAAGCCAATGTGCCCCATTGAGTTATGTTATCCCAGATAGAGAGATCGTTTAAAGCTTTTTTCTGTACAGAAAAAAGACGTGTGTGGGTAAGCCACAAGTGAGCGCAACCTCCCCGACTTTTAAAAGTGAGTTCACGTTATACTTTTTCCAAAGCATGCCCCTTCTTAGGGTGGGTTTTTGTGTGGAAAGAAAATTAAAAGAAAACAAAGTCATAACTTAGGTCATGTCAGGAGTCATGCGGCCCCTCGTTCTCACTGTAAAAGTTAGCAGGAACCTGCTTACGAAACATACACGATTGGCTTGATCTCAGCTTCTCCCTTTCCTGCACCTCTTGTCTGCTGGTTTCTAATTATCTTGCTCCATAAGAGGCAGAATTAA
Source organism: Arizona elegans (assembly GCA_022577455.1). Taxonomy (NCBI): domain Eukaryota; kingdom Metazoa; phylum Chordata; class Lepidosauria; order Squamata; family Colubridae; genus Arizona; species Arizona elegans. The sequence goes on from JAKOOJ010000026.1 coordinate 3,607,298, forward strand.
TCAGTGAACAAACATGGGTGTCTCTACAGCCTCAAATTCCAGCCACACATGGAACCGTGACAGCCTCTCCCTGCCACGTATCCTATTCTCTGTCACCCGTGTTCCAAGGGCCTCTCGCTAGCCTCTCTCACCCCAATTAGCAGAGCTGAGATGCTGACTGGGAAACCTTCATGGCTGCAGGAGAGATAAGGAGGCCACCTCACCCTTCTGCCGTTCAAGGAATCTTACAAAAAGGAGGTTGTTGAAGAGACCCCGAACATGGCCCCATTCAGGAACCTGAAACGCCCAATGCATTGCAGCACTTTTTCATGCTGCTTCCATATTTAGACACCAAATCCTAAAATGCCACCAGGAAGCAGCAGAAGCAGCCAGATGTACCAGAAGGGAGCGGTCACCTTAACTGGCCCTAGACAAAGTGGAAGGTTTGACCTGCTCATAAAAGGGTTGTGGGGTCAACACTGGGGATGGCTCTATGGGGAATGCTGCAGGAGATCTTCCCCAAATTGCACAATTGTCTTGAAAGGGCCTTCCCTTCAGATTTTGGGCTCCAGCTTAAAAAGAGGTATTCCTTTTACAAGATCTTGACCATCACTGGCCATGACTGAGAAGCCCACCTTCCTTCCTTCCTTCCTTCCTTCCTTCCTTCCTTCCTTCCTTCCTTCCTTCCTTCTCATTCCCATCTCCCTCCCTCCCTTCCTTTCCAACTGGTCCCTGAGTTGACCTAGGTAGCCCTCCCCCCTGCAACCTCCCTCGGGAACTTCATCTTGAGAAGAGTCACGTCTTCCACCCACCCACCCAGCAGGACATGCGCTGCCTTGAGCTGAGGTGCTCCCTGCTCCTACCACAAGGACGGGATGCTTTCAATTTCACTGCTCCTGGACTCCAGGGCTTTGGCCAGGCCTTTACCAACAGGGAAGCCTTCTCTGGCTAATTGGATGCTGGGCTGAAACAGCTCCTTCCAAAGCAGTTTGCCATGTCGTCGGTGCGCCATTTCATAGCCACGGATTTCTCCCGGAACTGCAATGGACAATCCACCTGGAGCAGGCAGAGGACAAAGAGATCAAGACTTCAGCCAATCCACTCCCCTATCATCCAGGACCATCAACATAATTTTGTTTTCCACCCATAATCTATTTCTTCCTTCACTATAAACTGAGTGCCCAGAGCTAGTTTGCAAGAGTTATTGACTTAGGCAATGCTTCTTCCTGTTGACCCCTGTTCTCCACTGAGTTTTGTGAATGTCCAAGAAAGAAACACTCATTTTGAGTAGAGTTTGTAGGTGGTCATGTAGTTTGTGGGTAGACATCTTTACAACTTGTACAATCAATAATTATGCCAAGTCTATGGTTTTAGTTCTTAGTTTGAATTTTCAAGGCCAAGAATCATAGGGCTAAAAGGGACCTCCTGCTTAGTGCAGGGTCCCCTAGAGACTCTCTGATGACCACCCAGCTTAGATAACAGGCAAGAAGCTAAAGTGAGTAGATGCACAAGACCACAGAAGACCTGAGATCCTCAGGGACCTTCTTGCACACAGCGTGTGGTTCTTGCCAGCCAAGCCATTCCACACATTTCTGAGCCTGGTCACCTTCAGACTCTCTTGAGGTTTATGGACCCTTGATCCCAAGCTCATGATGAAATCGCTCATCTGTGCAGCCAGCCACTTACTGGTGGTGTGTGCCTCTTGCTTTACCTTTCTGGGACACAGCAGTGTTGTTGCCAAACATGTCTCGGGATGCATTCTTGGGTGCCACTTCCCTGGCATTAATGATTTCCACTTTCCCTTGGAAGGTAAGGAACAAGATAAGGTTCTGCTGCCTCCCTGTTGGCAAGTCAATGCATAAACCTATCCAGGCTTTCTGAGTGATATCTTCAAGGCATAATTCAAAGAAAGGTGAACTTTTCAAGAACAAAAGTTATTATGGATGCCCCACCTCTATGCCGGTTCAGCAGTCAGTCATCACCTATTTCTCTGTACATCCTTTGACATTGACCTCACTCCTATTTTTTGAAATAGAAGCATTACCAGTAGTTTTCGATAGCTAAGTAGTCATTTGGCCCAGCAGACATATCTGAAATATGACAGCATTTCATGGGCAATGTCGCCAAACAGGAGTAGGAGAGGTCTGCCACCAAAATCTCATTTACTAGAAAAGAAGAAGGCCAGGTGGCTCTACTCCTCCTGACCCCAGGTCCACCCCTACCCCCAACCTTGTTCCCAGAAGGAATTATTTCATGTTCCAGATAATCTTTTGTGTGAGTGTGTCTCTGTGAAAAGTCAGACAACCTTCTAAACTGAGTAGGGGTTGAAGCACCCAAGTTTTCTCCCCATACCTGTGGAAGCAATTTATATTCCTGGAGCATCCTTGAAAATAGTTAAACATATGTAGACTCTGGCACTTTGCTGGCAGCATGCCAACTCTCCCTTATCTTGGTGAACATTAACCCAAATGAAGAAAAGTCATCAAGCATCTGAGGTTACTTCTGTGAACTCATATGCTGCACTATAAGCTCACAAATCCTTTCTATTTCTAATTATTAGGGTGCTGTGCACAACCTATTTTAACATGCTGAACAAGGCAACCATTCAGGAGATCTCATACAAGATCTTAGCATGGCTGCCTATGTGTGTGTATTGGCTTATCACTCCCACTTGTTTTCACAACATGGTGATTTTACTCTCCGTGCCATAAGCAGGCAAAGGCCAACAATCAGCAGAGCTGGAAAGTCCAGTCATGTCTTCCATGACATCTTCTGGAATCCCCACACAAGGCTACCACAGCTCCTGCCCTCCTTACCCTCTGTTGAGAGGATGGTGAAAAAAAGGCCTCCTCCAATGCCCATGCTGTGGGGGTTCATCAGGCCCATACACAGGAGACTGGCAATGGCAGCATCCACAGCGGATCCCCCTTTCTGAAGGATGTCCCTGCATGGTGAAAGATAAACATCGAGTGAACCTTCCCAGGACAGAGCTCAAGGCCTGGGCAGCAAGGAGACAGCAGGAGATCACAGCTGGCCAAAGGAGTTCCACAAAACTAGAAGATTCTCCCAATGGTCTCGTGAAATCCAAGACTAGCAACCATGCAGAAGTTTGGAGATGCTTGGAGCCATAGTGGACAATCACTTATACATGAGCCAGCCGTGTGCTGCAGTTGCCCAAAAAACTAATGCAATCCTTGGTTGCCTAAACAGAGGGACAGAGTCAAGATCACATGAAGTATTTGTACCGCTTTACAAATCCTTAGTATGACCACACCTGGAATAGTGTATCCAGTTTTGGTCACTACATTACAAATAAGATGTTGAGGCTTTGGAAAAGGTGCAGCAACAAAGATGATTAGGGGTCTGAAGGCTAAAACATATGAAGAACGGTTGCAGGAACTGTATGTCTAGTTAAATGAAAAGAAGGACTGGGGGGGACATGACAGTGTTTCAATATCTAAGGGGCTGCCACAAAAAAGGGGGTCAATCTATTTTTCAAAGCACCAGAAGGCCAGACAAGAAATTATGGATGGAAACTAAGGAGAGAAGCAATCTAGAACTAAGGAGAAATTTTCTGACAGAGCAATCAACCAATGGAATAGCTTGCCTCCATAAGTTGTGGTTGCTCCATCACTTGAGATTTTTAAGAAGAGACTGGACAGCCATTTATCCAGAATGGTATAGGGTCTCCTGCTTGAGCAGGGAGTTGGACTAGAAGACCTCCAAGGTCCCTTCCATCTCTGTTATTCTGTTCTGTTCTGCTGCTCAAGAACTTCTGAGGCTGCATCTAGCCAGTTGCTGGTGCTAAAGCAAGCCAGACATTTTTTAGTTTTGTTCAAGCTGCAGGTCTCAGATCCAGAAGTGACTGGTGGAAGAAGCCAACATCATTTTAGAATTAGAATTTAAGGTTAGAATTAGAATTAAAATTAGGGTTAGAATTAGATGGGCAGGGGAGAGTGGGGGGGGGGGCAGGAGAGGAGGCAGCCGGCCAGCCAGTTGGTACCTGCTGATAGCTATGTAATAGATCAGAAATGACATTTTACACCCAATAATTTATTGAAGGACACAGATGCAAAAACATCTTCATATCTCTAAATTATATTCCTGAAACAAACGGGTAACTTCCGGGTTGGCTCCGCAGCGCCATTGACGGTCTTTTTAGACCGCCGCCCCCGCGATCCCGTTGAGTCGTTCTGACAGCGTTAATCAGCTGTCAAACGGCTTGAAAATCTCCCCTTCGGGAAAAGAAGGGGAGGAGAGCAGGTGGGTGAGGGTAGAGCTCCCCAAAAACCCCTGGATTAATTCCAGGGGTTAGGAGGGCGAGAGCTCCCCGTTCAGCCCACTGAAGCTCCGGATCCGGGGGGACTCTGTTTTTTTTTTTACAGAGCTAGGCGTTCCGTCCAATTTCTGCTGTCAAACAGAAGATTAAATGATTTCAAAAAAGCAGGCGGAACAGAAGCAGGAGGACAAGCTTTTTGCAAGTATAATACTTAACTCCGGGGATACAATGTTTCTAATTGGATTTTCTGAGCTGGAAGTAAAGATGGCGTTTCTTTGTTGCAATTTTAAAAGTGAAAGTTAGAAAGGAAAGTTTTTGCTAATAGACTCGTGCTCAGAGACTGGCTTTAAGTTGCTGGAATAGATTTTGAAGAGCTGTTTGGGAAAAGATTATTTCGTTTGGTGATTTATAAAGAAATTGCTGAAAGCTGCTCAAAAGGATGGCTCTGACTTTATGATTTTATGGTTGTGGGAAGAAAGAAAATCTTTTTAAAATAAAATGGCTTCTAAGAAAGGAGATCCTGAAAATGCTGGAAGCTATTTGGAAGTCTCAGAAATGAAACAGTTGTCTGATTTACAGAGTTATAAGGATTTTGATGCAGAATTTACAGAATTTATAAAAGAAGCCATGAATAATCATACTGCAGCTATAAGTAATCAAATAGCAATTCTTAAAGGGATAACAACAGAAATGACTGAGGAGACAAAAACAAGTACGGAGCATGATGACAATTCAGGAGATATTCTGATTGCAGCAGAGAAGGTGGAAGAATCTTCTCAAGAATTTTCGAGCTTATTCTCTGCTCTTTTTGAAAAAATTGATAGAATCTTTCAAAATTATGACTTGGTTTGGAAAAAAGTAGTAAATGACCAGACTTTCGAAGTTTCAGAAGATGAAGGAGATTTGCCAGTGGCATTTATACATTTAATAGAAAAGAAACAACTGAACTTTTTTTCACAAACTCTTGACAAACTTTGGTCCTACAGGCGAAGGAATGAACTGATTTATATAAGCAAGAAGAGGCGATTTGGGGGCTCTAAATCAGAGGAAATTTTCTCAAAAAGGGGACAATCTTTGAAGTTACATCAACCTCAAATTAAAATGAAAAACCTCCTCAAAATAGAAGTAGGAGGGATGCAGAAAGACTGGAAAAAATATAAAAAGAAAGCAAGAATGGAAGATTAACCTTTTCTTTTGGCTTTGCAGTTGTTCTACTTATGGTTAAAAATGATTATGTTTTAGGTGTTATAACTACTGAGGGGGAAAAAGTATAAAGTTAAATATTGATTTTTAAATATGATGCATTAATGGTTGAATGTAAGATTAATCTTTTTTGGTTTTTTAGTTTATGTATTAATGGTTAATTATGTTGATGATTATCTTTTAAAATTTTAAAAGTTGGAGGGAGGAATAATGAAGGGGGGAAATTTAGAAATTTAAAACTGTTTCAGGGTTTTGTTGGCTTGTTTGTTGTGCCTTCAAGTCAGTTGAGCCCTGGAAATGCAGTTTTCTTGGCAAGGTTTACCACCTTTTAAAGGTTTACCACCTTTAAAGCGCTCCATGGCATCGGACCTAGTTAACTTCGAGACCGCCTGCTGCTACCGACGACCTCCCACTGACCTATGTGCTCCCACAGAGAGGGCCTCCTCGGGGTGCCATCTGCCAAACAATGTAGGCTGGTGACCACCAGGGGGAGAGCCTTCTCTGTGGGGGCACCTACCCTCTGGAATCAGCTGCCCCCAGAGATAAGGAGAATCCAAGACCTCGGTGCCTTCCGCCGTGCCCTTAAAACTTTCTTATTTCAGCAAGCCGGGCTGGCTTAACATATTTTTTAACATATTTTTTTTAATATTTTTAATTGGTTTGTTATCTTAAATTGGGGCCAAATTAATATATATCCTTTTAATTGTTTGTATTGTATGTTTTTATCTGGCTGTACACCGCCCTGAGTCCCTCGGGAGAAGGTGCAGTATATAAATTCGAAATAAAATAAAATAAATAAATAAAAAAGTTTTTCCAGAGGTGGTTTGCCCTTCCTTCCTTCCTAGGGCTTAGGGAGAGTGACTGGCCCAAGGTGTCTCAACGGGCCATGTGCCCAAGGTGGGGCTGGACTCACAGCTTCCCAGTTTCTAGCCTGTGGTCTTAACCATGCCACCACACTGGCTCTTTTATTTGGCTGTAGCAGCAAATTCCTGCGGTGGAGCTTCAGATGTCATTTGGAGGTGGTCTGGATTGTGGCTTTTGAAAAAAAATGAAGGCTTGCAGACCAGATTAGGGGCTTCTGGGAATATGCAGCTGTTGTCCAGCAACACCTACCTCCCAATGACCGAACAGGGGCCCGCATCGGTAGCCACTGCTGCCTTTGCGTAGATGTGTTCTTGTGGCTGTGAGCGCAGCCCAAAGAACAGCCCAACACCAATTGCAACAGCCGAGAGCAGCGCCATCAGGATCCCGATCTTCAAGAGCTTCGTATTCATGTTTCTTGAGAAGAAAAGGAGAGGTGGATTAGCAGAAGCACCAGAAAGCAGCCTAGGCAGAAACGAGGACAGTTCACCTCACAGAGGGACATGCAACCCTCCCCGGACAGCCAAGCATTGGGAGAGAGATCTGGTTGAGGGGTGGGTGAAGCTTCTCGGGAACAATGGCTTCAGTTGCTGCTTTGGCCTCAAATGTCTTGAGGTTTCCTATGTTTTTATTGGATTTCTAGAAATGTGACATTGCTCGGGAGCCCCAGAAGACAGAAACACAACCGATTATTTCAAATACATAAGCAGATAATGGCTTCATGTTCATTGTTGTCATGAAGGCTGTCTACAAGGTAACAAAGATGGGCCCTGTGAACAAATAGGAATGTTGACCCTATTTCAAATCATGCTCCCCCCCCCGATCAAATCAGCAATGGATCCCCCTCCTGTAGCCCTCCTTCTCCCCACAGCCCTCCCTCTTCTGTGTCTCACCAGAAAGGAAGACCTCCCAAAGAGCCAGGGTAGCCTCAAGTCATGACAAGAACAGATTGTGCCATCCATTGTGTGGTGCCTCCCAAATGAGGTGCAAACAGCATGACCTGATGTCAGTACAGACCCCCACCTGCAACCTGAAGTCCAGAGCCTCAGTGCTCTCTCCCCATATGTGCTGAAGGTGGGGTGAGATGAGAGACAGGAGGTGTATTCTTGCCAACATTACCTGCTGTTGTGTGGAGCAACGTCCGGAAGCAAGGCTCCTTCTGATCCCAAAGCAATCTATGGGGATTCCTTCCTTTCCTCCCTTGTGGGATCTCTCTGGAAAGACAAATGCTGAAAGAGCTGGTGAAGATCAAAGGTTCTCAGATGTTGGACGATCTTTCTGCAGAAGGGAGGACAGCTCTTGTAGCAACAGGACAAGCTCACGGGGGCGACAGCCCCAGGCCTGGAGAAGCTCCCTGGCAAAAATTCCCTTCCATTGGCTCCTGAAGCCCGAGCCTTCCCACCACCACACAACTGCCCGGGTTGCAGCTCTTCATGGATAAAACCCTCGCATTCCAACTTGGGGGTCACCAGGTGAGGTCTCCAGCAGCCATGGGGAAGAGTCCATCTTGGGCCACCAGGGCTCTGAAGTCCACATTTCCTGCTCCCAGCTGCTGCTGCTGCTGCTGCTGCTATTCAAGGCGAGAGCAGCAGGTCCCCACCAGCCCCATCGTTCCCTGATGTGTGTGCCTATAGGGCTTGGCAGGCCTGCTTTCTCCCGGGCCCCGGCTTCCTGCAGCTTCTCCCTTGCAGAGCCTTAGAGTGAGTCAATACTGGAGGGTCATTGACTTGCTGCCCCATCGGCCAACCCTTTCCTCCCTGCCAGACTGGGCTCCTGCTCCTCCTGGTTGGCCTGCAGAGGACGAGGGACCGAGGGACCGGGCCAGGCCGCTGGTCTGTCTCACACCTCTCTCCTGAGTGGACGGGGAAAGCGCAGCACAACCACCCCTTACTTTCAGGAAAAGTGCCGTTTTATTTCACTACCAAATGCTCTATGTGGGACCTGGGCAGCCCTCCTTTAGAAATCCTGGTGTTTGGGCTTAGTAAAAACATCTCAGATTACGTTCTTCATTGATTTGATGTTTGGAAAAATGGATCACAGGACATTTTCCCAAACAGGAGATCGGCTTTTGAACAAAACAGCTTTAGGCATTTGGTTTGTTGTAATGTACTTCAGCAAGCATTCAGTTTCAACTTCAAAGCAAAAGCTACAAATTTGTGCCTTGTGACAGAGAAATAAAGCTAAATGTTATGTATTGATACTTTTAAGCGGGAGTTTCAAACCTGCCTAAGTTTCTGATTGGCTGACAGTCCCTCCTGGATTGTATATAAGGAGGGCTGCAGCCTCTGAGTTTTTGCTGAAGTCTCACTGTATATTAAAGAGCTGTTGTCACTTGCTTGCTTGTGCCTCTTGTTATTCCCGAACCACTTCATTGGCGACGAAGGTGGGATTGAGGCTACAAGAAGCCAACCAGTGAGACCACGAGCTTCAGCTAGGCGACGAGGCGAACCACAGGAGGCATACCAACATATCTGCCTACGTTCCGCCCAAGCCTTTTGATCCGACCCGCGAAAAATGGGTCTTGTACCTAACAAGGTTCGAATGCTCGCTTGAAGCCAGCGACATGCAGGGCCTCTCTGCTAATCGAAAGAGAGCCCTCTTCCTAAGCCACTGCGGACCGGACGTGTTCGAGATGGCCGAGTCACTCTGTGAGCCAACGCCGGTTCAAACCGTCTCCTGGGACAACCTGATGGCAACTCTCCGGGCTCACTACGCTCCCATCCCCTCCAAGTTCGTGCAACGATACCAACTCAGACAGCGCGTTCAACATGAGGGAGAACCGGTCAGCGCGTACATGGCTAGCCTGAGAAAAGCCGCAACCCATTGCGACTATAGAGACTTGGACGATGCATTGCTTGAGCAACTTATCTGTGGTGTTCGGGACATTAGGCTGCAACGGCGCCTGCTCGCCAAGCCTGATTTGACGCTTGCTGGAGCCCTAGACGAAGCCAGGGCTCATGAAGCCTCCACAAAAGCCGCAGAAACGCTGCAGCGTCTGCTGACCAGCAAAGACAGCCCCAAGTCTGCCCCGGTGCACAGAGAAGACGCCGGCTCCAGCTCGGAGTCCGAGTCGGATGAGGACGTCTTCCGAACGGAGCACCAGAGAAAAGACACTGGCAGCCCCTGGTGAAGCTGTCCCAGCTGTGGCGGGCACCATGGTAGACTGTCGGCTCTTTGCAGGCGCTGCGAGAAAAAAGGGCACTTTTGGCGCGAGTCTGTAGAGCCATTCTGCCCAGGAAACACCAACCACGTGAGCACCGCAGCCAACCGGAATCAGCGCGCCAGAAGCAGCCAACGAGAGAAGGTGGCGCGAAAAAACGGCGCGAATTTGAACCGCGAGATGGCCGCAGCATACATATCAACCAGGCCAGCACGGCGATCGAGGACAAAGTCAGCATGGTGGTCGAGATCAACGGAAAGCCATGCTCGATGGAGATCGACACCGGATCAGCTCTCTCCATAATGTTGTGGGCGACCCTAAAGACCCTCCTGCCGTCGTTCCGGAAGGACCAGCTCTCCAAGCAGAGACTGCGCATCCTAGACTACCAGGGGAACCGAGTCCCCCTCGAAGGCGTAGGCACGTTCCGAGTCACCTACGGAGACTACGAAAGAGACCTGCCGCTGACCATCGTCACAAAGCAGCTCCCTAGCCTTCTTGGCATGGGGTGGTTCCGAGCCCTTGGCATGGGTTTCACCGGCGTCCACCTGATGTCCAAATCAACTCTGAAAGACAGTCTCCTGTCCGAGTTCCAGGACGTCTTCGGGGACACGTTGGGCAAGTATGTGGGGACCCCTATTTCACTAAACTTAGACCCCAACGTAGCCCAAGTAAGACTTAAGGCCAGACGGGTGCCGTTCGCATTGAAACCGAAGATCGATGCGGAACTGGACAAATTGATTAAGCAAGGGGTGTTAGTTCCCGTTGACCATGCCAAGTGGGAAACCCCTATAGTGACCCCAGTAAAGTCCGATGGCTCAATAAGAATTTGCGCCGACTACAAGTGCACGATCAACAAGGCTTTGCAGCCGAGCGCCTATCCAGTGCCGATCGTGCATCATCTACTACACTCCCTAGGGCCCGGAAAAATTTTTTGCCAAATAAGACCTGGCCCAAGCCTATCAGCAGTTACCAGTTGATGACGCCACGGCAGAGGCGCAAACAATTGTAACTCATAGGGGTGCATTTAAATGCACCAGGCTCCAGTTTGGGGTGAGCATCGCACCCGGCCTATTTCAAAGCACCATGGAGCGCCTTTTGCAAGGACTCCCAGGAGTGGTGCCCTATTTCGATGACGTTCTAGTCAGCGCCCAGGACGAACATCAGGTAGGGGACAGAGTAAGGAACGTCCTGTCCAGGTTCAGAGAAGCGGGACTGAAACTTAAGAAAAACAAGTGTATGATTGCTGTCCCCTCCGTTGAATTTCTGGGGTACAGGGTGGACAGCAGAGGCATCCACCCTACCGAAAGCAAGGTGAGAGCTATTAAGAGCGCACCTGCCCCCAAACCCAAAGCAGAGCTCCAAGCCTTCCTTGGACTGCTCAATTTTTATTCCATGTTTCTGAAGGACAAAGCCACGGTTGCAGATCCCCTACACAAGCTTCTAGGGAAGAATGTACCATGGGTCTGGGGAAAACCACAGGCAGCCGCTTTTGAGGCAGTGAAGAGACTCCTGTCTGAGGACAGCTTCCTGATTCAGTACAATACAGCGCTGCCGCTTGTCTTAGTTTGCGACGCCTCCCCCATAGGAGTTGGTGCCGTCCTAGGCCATAGACTGCCGAACGGCCTAGAGGCGCCCATTGCGTTTTACTCTCGCACCCTGTCCAGCGCAGAGCGGAACTATAGTCAGTTGAACAGAGAGGCTCTGGCTGCGATTGCGGGGGTTAAAAAGTTCCACGAATACCTCTATGGCCGTCAATTCGAACTTGTGACTGACCACCGGCCCTTGCTGGGACTTTTGGCTGGTGATAGTCCCACCCCCGCTGCCCTTTCCCCTCGTTTGACCAGATGGGCCATTTTTCTGTTGGCCTACTCGTATCAGCTCATCCATCGACCTGGCCGAACCTTGGGTCATGCGGATGCCCTTAGCCGCTGCCCCCTTCCCGACCTACTTGACAACCCAATGCCGGAAGCCTCCGTTCTTTTGTTGGACACTTCGACTTTGGGCCCTATCTCCTCTTGCGAGGTGGCGAAAGCCTCGGCTAGAGACCCAATCATCCGAACTGTTATGGGTTGGGTACTGAAGGGGTGGCCGGTCAAGGTGGACGGAGGGGAGTACCAAGGTTATGCCAACAAACGCAACGAACTGTTTATGCAAGGGGGTTGCTTGCTGTGGGGTGACAGGGTGGTAATTCCAACGAAGCTACGGAATAGAGTTTTAGAGTTGCTGCACGAAGGGCATCCGGGCATTGTTAGGATGAAATGCTTAGCCCGCAGTTATGTCTGGTGGCCCAACATGGACCAAATCATTTCCGAGTGGGTGGGGAAGTGCAGACCCTGCCAGGAGTCTCGTCCCGATCCCCCAGTAGCGCCCATCCGAGAGTGGGAGAAACCAAAAGGCCCATGGGGGAGGATCCACATTGATTTTGCCGGCCCTTTCCACGGGCAAACGTTTTTAATAGTTGTTGATGCCTACTCAAAGTGGCTCGAAATCATCTTAATGCCATCAACAACGGCCGAGGCAGTTATCAAGGTCCTAAGGAAGTTGTTTGCCACCCACAGCCTGCCAGATACCCTGGTATCTGATAACGGCCCTCAATTTACGGCAACTCTTTTTGAAGACTACTTGGCCGGACTGGGCATCCGCCATGCCCTATCAGCTCCGTTTCACCCGGCTTCGAACGGATTGCCTGAACGCTTTGTTAGGACAGCCAAAGAAGCACTGTCCAGATTAGACAACGGGGACTGGCAGGCCAGGATAGACCAGTTCCTAGCAGTCCAGCATGCCACACCATGCACAGCAACAGGGAGAAGCCCAGCAGAGCTCCTCATGGGCAGGAAGCTCCGGTGCGTGTTAGACAGGCTTCACCCTAACTACTCGCACGAGAACTTCAAGGGAGAAACCTGTGGCCTAAGACAGTTTCAGGTTGGGTCCCCGGTGTTCGCTCGAAATTATGCCAGCGGACCTCTATGGGTTGCAGGAACCATAGTGGGTATAACAGGCCCAAAATCGTATACGGTAGACGTAGGGGTGGACAGACTCTGGAAGCGCCACATAGACCAACTGAGAAAAAGGGTGGTCGGCGAGGCAAACATCAATTTAGACATCTCCGAACCTAACTACAACAACTTTCCCAAAACAGCTAACTCAAGCCAGGGTTCGCGAGAATACTTAGCTGACAAGCCCTGGTTCCAGCGCTGCCCCAGCGAGTCGCCACTCCCAGCCGGGGATAACCACGCCCCGGACAAAATCCAGGAGGTTCCATTGGCGGAGCCGGGAGAGACAGAGAGTCCCTCCGACCAGCTCGACGCCCCACCAGACACTGAACTGCGCAGGTCAACTAGGGCGAGAACTCGTCCTAGGCACCTGCGAGATTTTGTGTGTACATATGTTAATTTCTGAGTATTAGTGCTTTCTGGGAAGGGAGGGGTGTTATGTATTGATACTTTTAAGCGGGAGTTTCAAACCTGCCTACGTTTCTGATTGGCTGACAGTCCCTCCTGGATTGTATATAAGGAGGGCTGCAGCCTCTGAGTTTTTGCTGAAGTCTCACTGTATATTAAAGAGCTGTTGTCACTTGCTTGCTTGTGCCTCTCGTTATTCCCGAACCACTTCACTAAACTTACGTAGTTATAAAATTTCTAGACCACCAATCATCCTTGCCTGACTCTGCTCTCAATTTGATGAAAGGCTAAATACTAAATACTAAAAATATTTTCTTATGATAGGGTTTGTTACAGTGGTGAAATGTAAAATTTGTTACTACTGGTTCTGTGGGAGTGGCTTGGTGGGGGGTAATGTCACTGGGTGGGCGTGGCCAACTTTTTTAAAAAACTTTTTAAAAGCATTTTTTTACAACCTATTTGGGCAAATAGGTTGTAAAAAATGCTTTTAAAAGGTTATAAAAACGGCTTGCCCATTGCACGGTACAGCTGTGATCGTCAGAGCCTCTTTTTTTTTTAACCTTTTAAAAGCAGGAAGTAACGACACCCCCCTCCCCACCCGCCTCAAGGCTCTCTGGGCCTGGCAGATCCTCCTGAGCTCAAGTCATCTGTGGGCTTTCCCTGCCTCCCCTTCCACCACCGGTTCTTCTGCTGCCCTCAAAAGCTATGGGGAAGAAATCCACACCCTCTTCCTTAGAACAGCCCTTCCAGTATTGCAAGATTGCCAGTTTCACAAGGCAACTGGAATAAAACAAGTCACTGAATAAATAAGTTGCATTCTGGGATGAGAAGGTGCTCATCCTCCAGCATGCCTGGGCGTGAGACAAGCTCATCCTCCCACCAAATGTTCCTCCAGAATGGCTGATTGCATCAGGACCAAAATCCCTGCTAGTCATTTCCACAACCCCTCAGCTTAATTCCCCCCTTGCCTTGGACAGCCTTCCCTTTCAGAGACTGGGTCACTGGGCCCTGGACAGAAACAGAGCTCCTGGCGCAGAGACCGGCCTCCCTTCCCGGCCTTTGTGGCTCAGGAAATTCCTCCATGCAAAATGGAAGGCGGAAAACTTGAAGCATTTTCAATGCTGTGATTTCTTTTAAACCCATGAAGGAAATTTCTTGTTAGTTCAAATTCTTCTTTTAATAGAAATCACAGCATTGAGCACCAAGCAAATCTAATATTCCCCAGCTGATATAATTTAACCTTTTCTTTCATTTAACTTAAAATATTTTGAAAAAGGATATTTCCCTATCACTATGGCTTTATATTGAATCTATAGTAATATTCTTATCTTGTAAATTTTGCTTAACAGATATATATATTATCAGTTGGGTTTAGATTACTGGAAATATGGAAGAGTAGCTAAAAGTTGGTCTTTCAGCCAGAGACTCTTTGAAGTGTGATCTGGACCCTTTGGGAACTCCTATAAACACCTGGCTCACAATTCCTGTCCCTCCCACCTCCGACTTTAGTCTGGGTTGAGAACCTCCTTGTTGTAAGCATTTCATAACATCTGTGGTTTTTCAATCCCCACAATTGTTTGCTTATACACCTTCAACCACATTTTTTTTTTTTAAATTTGATTTATATGCCGCCCTTCTCCGAAGACTCAGGGCGGCTTACAATGTGCTCAGCAATAGCCTTCATCCTTTTGTATATTTATACAAAGTCAGCTTATTGCCCCCACAACTGGGTCCTCATTTCACCTACCTTAGAAAGGATGGAAGGCTGAGTCAACCTTGAGCCTTGGCGAGATTCGAACCCTGCAGTAATTGCAGGCAGCTGGTCTTAATAACCAGCTTAATAACAGGGTGCCTTAAACCCCTGTACTACCAAGGCTCTTTCCCAGAAAGCCTAAGAGGAGGACTCTCCTGTCTGCCCTGCCGGTCCATAATCCCTCAGGTTGGCCAACGAGAACTTGGCATCACATCACCGCCAGAGAAAAGGGGATGAGCAAACCAGGTGAAGAACTGTTTGTGCCCATTGAGAGATGCATCTTGATCCGTTTCCCCAAAAATTTATTGACAATCTTTCTCTGTGTTAAGAGAGTTTGTCAATGTGCTCAACCAAAATGATTTTTGACCGCAGCAACAAGAAATGTTCTTGATATAGAACTGGTTGGACAATTGCACCCAACAAGTTTACATCACTGGTTCCTTCCAATGATTTGAATTTTCTGGTTTCACATAGTAAACCAAATACGACCTAAGCAAAGTGGCTGGATTTGCACAACACATTAAGCCAACATTTGACCCTGGGCAATGTTGACCAAGTTTAGGACATGCAAATACAGCCACTGGTCTTTAAGTGTGAATAGAGTGGGAGTCCATGTGGGTTGAGGATAGACCCCCCTCAAAGGACTGGACCAATATTAACCTTTCTTCCCCTTCAGAGAAGCAGGACCCAGAGGAGCAAAGGTGGATGCCTGCAGAGAAATTGACTCAGGGCAGAGTTAGTAGGAGGCATTCATCCCACCTTCAAGGACGGCTCTGGGTTCAAGCTTTGGGGCTCTGACTTTGCATCATTCTTAAATAGACACCTTTGCATTGAACTAAATGATGGCAAAGTTGAACAATGTGGTGCCTCCCTCCCAAATAGACGCAAGTTGACTGCAGCACTGAAAATGTTGCGAATGACATGGGGGTTGGGGGGGTTCAAGGTTTTTGTATAGGGGATAATGATATTCTATGGAAGTCTGGGGGGGAGGGGAGAGTCAGGGGGGTTTGGGAGGGTGGGTTGGGGAGTTTGGGGAGGGTTAGGGGGGTGAAAATGGGGTGAAAATGTAATTGTAAAACTTTTACAATAAAAAAAAGAAAAAAGAAAAAAGAAAATGTTGCTCCAGATTTGATGTAGCAGCAGGTGTGCTGATAAATTTTGTTATTTGTTTGATTTTTATGCTGCCTTTATAGGCATGAACATACCCAATATTCCTTGTACCTCCTATTTTCCTCACAACAATAACCCTGTGACGTGGGTTGGGCCAAGAGAGAAGGACTGGCCCAAAGTCACCCAGCCAGCTTTCATGCCTAAGGTAGGACTAGAACTCACCATCTCCTGGTTTGTAGCCTGGTGCCTTAACCAGTAGACAAAACTGACTTATCATCATCATTATTATTATTGTAGCTTTGAAACCAGGATATCTAGCTCAAGAAGGCTGTTTGGAATCAAAGTGGCTTCATTTAACCTCAGGAAAGGTTTTAGCAAAGTGGAAGCTCTGATTAGAACTGGCCAGCAAAACTATGCCTAGGTTGAGAAAGAACTTGAGGCAATTGGATAAACTGAGTGGGTTTAACAATGGTCTAGAGATGCTTCCGAAGGACCAAATTTTCCATCTCCCAGCACAACTGATCTGACCTCCAACTTCCGTTCCTCAGTTGATCTTCCCTGTAAATCTCTTTGTCTTGTTTTACTTGGGAAAAATAAGGGCAAAGGATTGCCGCTCCACATCTTCAAATGTTGGGCCCTGTAATTTTGTTTCTGGCTACATTCTTCCCATTCCTTGGTGCTCCTGTTTTTAAAAATGAAAATTGCAAAAAGTTGGCTCTCCCCTTCAAATATAAGAGTCTTTTTCATACGGATTGACTACTGCAATGCTCTCTACATGGGGCTGCCCTTGAGGACCATTCGGAGGCTTCAGCTGGCACAGAATGTGGCCGCGCGGGTTGTGATGGGAGAATCCCGATACTCCCATGTTACACCCCTCCTGCACGGTTTGCATTGGCTACCGGTTGCCCTCCGGGTGAGATTCAAGGTGCTGGTGTTGATCTATAAAGCCCTACATGGCTTAGGACCAGGATATTTGGCGGACCACCTACAGCCAGCAACAACATCCCATCGCCCGGTTCGCGCCCATAGAGAGGGCTTACTCAGAGTGCCGTCAGCTAGACAGTGGCGGCTGGTGGCCCCCAGGGGTAGAGCCTTCTCGGTTGGGGCGCCCACCCTCTGGAATCAACTCCCCTTGGAGCTCCGACTAGCACCCGACCTTCGCACCTTCCGCCGGGAATTAAAAACTTGGCTTTTCAAATCCTTTGACCTGGTCTAATGATGGGGTTTTTAAGGGTTTTAATGGGTTAATTTTAAATTTTTTAGATTTTAGTCTTTATTTTTATTGTGGCTTGTGTTTTATTGTTGTGAGCCGTCCTGAGTCCATTGTGAGATAGGGTGAATAAAATAAAATAAATAAATAAAATGATAAAATTGTGCCTTGCCTGTATCCACTTCGTATTCCATGGCATAGACTCTTCCATGGTGTTTCCTTCTATTATCTATTTATATCTGCCTATCAATCTCTCATCTGTGTCTTCTGTCCCTCCCACTGTCCCTCGCTCTCTCCCTCCCCTCCCCTCCCACCTGTCTTTCTGTCTGTCTGTCTGTCTGTCTGTCTATCTATCTATCTAAACCAAACAAGTTAACATGTTTTTAACTTGTGTTCACCGCCCTGAGTCCTTCTGGAGAAGGGTGGCATATAAATACATGAAATAAATAAATAAATAAATACTTCTGCTGACATGTGGCTGCCAGCAGTTCAGCAATTCGATCCTGACCGGCTCAAGGTTGACTCTGCCTTCCATCCTTCCAAGGTTGATAAAATGAGGACCCAGATAGTTGGGGGCAATATGCTGACTCTGTAAACTGCTTAGAGAGGGCTGAAAAGCACCGTGAAGCCGTATATAAGTGCTGTGGCTATTGCTATCATCTACTGTATCAAGCTTTTATTATCTAACATTCTATCATCTGTCATCAATTTATCATCTATCCATCTATCATTATCTATCAATCATCTCTATCATCTATCTGTCTGTCTGTCTATTATCAATCAATCATCTATCAGACATCATCTAGCTATCATCTGTCATATCTCCCTCAATCTCTCTCTCTCTTTTATCCAATTTGCAAAGCCATCTGACTTCCAGTTGCAAAACTGTTTTGTTGCCATTTCAATTGCTGAATGCACAGAACCCCCCTCCCCCCAAAAAAGCAGTAAAGCATCAGTGTGATTTGAAGCACTTTCCCCAAATTTTGTGGTGTGGGGGCCGCCACCCTCCCTTACTTGAAGGTTCTGCACCTACGGGAGGGATCTGGCAGGCACTGGTGGGACTGATGGGGTTGGCATTGCTCAGGCCGCTCTCTTCTGGGGAAGACCTGATTGGAGCTTGGAAGTGTCATCTTACCCATCAGCCATTCTTTCCTGCTGTCCTCCCTTGTTTGAGTAAGGGGGTCCCTCCTAGGATCTCCATATTCCAACTGCCCCCGCATAATTCTTCATTTTGGACTGGCCTTGCAGGGGTTCCAACATTGGGCATACATTTACACTGTACAGTTCATAGGTCATGACAACATGGAGGAAGGCAGAGGGGCTTGTCTGCCTCCTCCCCAAAGGGGAACATCTGAAAAAGAAGGCCCTTCACCTGGCCTCTCCTCTCACAGGAATCTGCGCAAAGCCACTTTGGCATCTAAGGCACCTGATGACATCATCGTCAAGCCAGGATCACGTGGAGTATTAGTACCGCTTTATAAAGCCTTAGTTAAACCACACTTCAAATACAGCAGCCAGTTTTGATCACCATATTATGAAAAAGATGTTGGGATTCTGGAAAGAGCACAGAGAAGAGCAACAAAGATGATTGGGGAGCTGAAAACTAAAACATATAAAGAACGGTTGCAGGAATTGGGTTTGGCTAGTCTAAAAAAAAGAATAAGGGATAACATGACAGCAGTATTTCAGTATTTGAGGAGCTATAACAAAGAAGAGGGGGTCAAATTATTTCCCAAAGCACCAGAAGGCAAGGCAAGAAACAATGGATAGAATGCCTGATTTGTTATGCAAGAGGGATTGAGGAAGATTGAGAGAAAGACACAAAGAGAGAGGGAGGGAACAAGGCGAAAGATTTATACGATCTGAAGAGAAACCAGACATAATTAAAGAATTGGATGAAGTATACAGAGTGCAGACCAATTACGCCAGGAGAAACAAACTGCCCAGAGAAGTGCACATAAGATTTGCACGGAAGAAAGTTAAAGACATTTTTTATAGCACGGTGAGAGAAGAACCGGTGATGTATAAAGGAAAGGAAGTGATTTTACTAAAGCAAGTCCCAAGGAGGGAGAGGGAATCAAGAAGAGACTATAGATTCCTCACCATTCAGTTGAATAAGAGGAATATCCTCTTTAGATGGATACTGCAGGAAGGCATGTTGATTACATGGCAGGGAAAGAAAATCAAAATACACAGCCTGGTAGTAGCTCAAGATTTCTTAGATCAGCTAAGAGGGACAGAAGATCAAAGTAGTAAGGAGGAATTGGAAGCAACAACACAAGACGAGGAAATTATCCAGCAGAGGATATCTAAAGAAGGAACCCCGGAGGAGAAGGAGATGGAGGATAAGGAGGCAAAGAAGAAGCAAAGGCCACAAAGAACCACACGCGCAAATAAGAACTAAGACAACACAAAAGATATAAGAGATGGAAGATTGGAAGTTAATATTGATCAATGTCAATGGTCTGAATGATAACAAAAACAGGAATTTTTTTTTTATAAAATTAGCTAAACAAAATGTGGATATAATATGCCTCCAAGTGATCCATATAAAAAAAGAAAATGAAAAGTACTTGGAGTACAATAAACTTGGAAAAATTTTCACTTCCCTAGCTGAGAAAAAAAAAGGGGGTGTGGCACTATATATTAAAAAGGAAATAGTAGCAGAATTAAAGTATGCCGACCCTAAGGGCAGAATCTTAGCAGTGGAAATAAAGAGAGGCAATTCCCCAATACTACTAATAGCTATTTATGCCCCGAAGAAAAATCTGGGGGAATTTTATAAAAAATTAAGAGAAAGAATAAGTAAAATGGACAATAGCAATATTTGCATAATTGGAGACTTTAATGGGGTTGCAGATTCGGATAAAGACCACAAAAGCACCAAAGACAAAAAAAAAAAAAAAGAAAGAAAGAAAAAAAAATCTACCAAAAACCTTCTTTGACTTAGCAGAGGAATTTAATTTAGTAGACATCTGGTGAACACTGCACCCAAACAAAAAACAATATACGTACTATTCTAACCCTAAAGAATCATGGTCAAGAAACGACATGATGTGGGTAAGCAGGAATATGGGGATGGAAATCATGTCAGTAGAAATCACATCCAACGGTGTGGGCAGACAACAACCTGCTAGAAGTCAGATGGAAAAATCTCTATAAAAGAAGAAATAAGAGATGGACATTAAGTTTACAATTCCTGAGGGACAAGCAAAATACTGCAAAAGTAAAGGGAGAATTAAAATCTTTTTTTGAGGAAAATGAAAAGGAGCCAACTGCCCGAGGAATAATATGGGATGCAATGAAGGCATATCTGAGAGGCCTGGCAATATCATATGGGTCACACAAAAGTAAAGAAAATCCAGGCAATGAGGCAGCTAAAGAAAATTGGATGGTTCTACGACATAAATTAAACATCCTAGATCAGGAAGAATTGGCATATAAGATAAAACAAACCAAACAATACTATTTCGAAAATGCAAACAAACCGGGCAGGTGGTTGTCCTATAAGTTAAAAAAAGAAAAAGAGAAAGGGACTATTTATCAGCTGGAAGACTCAGAGGGACATATTGTGAATAAACAAGAAGATAAATTAGAGATTACGCAAGAGTACTACGCCACTCTATATAAAGAGGAAGGAATCCCGAAAGAAAAAGTGGACCAATACCTATCGGAAGAAAAACTCCCATTAATAGAGGAGGATGAGAGAGAAATGCTCAATAAAGAAATCACAATGATGGAGTTAAAGATGGCGATATCGAAACTTAAAAAGAATAAATCACCAGGCCCAGATGGATTCCCAGGAGAACTATATAAAAACTCAGACTTAGAGGAAATTCTCCTACCAAAATTGTTGGAAATTTACAATGAGGCCCTGACAAAATCCAAAATACCGGAATCATGGAGGGAGGCATATATCACACTCCTCCAAAAAGAAGGTGCAGATCCAAAACTGATAAAAAATTATAGACCTATCTACTTCTCAATACAGATTATAAGATATATGTGAGTGTCATAGCAGGAAGGCTAAAGATAATTTTGAACAATTTGATACATAGTGACCAAAATGGATTTCTCCCCGGGACACAGATAAGAAACAATACGAGGATAGTAATAGACATACTTGAATATTATGAGGCATACCCGAATAAAGAAATAGCACTGGTCTTCTTAGATGCCCAGAAGGCTTTCGACAACTTGAATTGGGAGTTCATGATACAACAGATTAAAAAGATGAATTTCAGATTAAATTTTGAAAACACAATAACCACAATATATGAAAAACAAAGAGCCAACATCTTATTTAATGAAGAATTGACAAAAAACTTTCAAATTAGAAAGGGGGTGAGAAAAGGATGTCCCCTGTCACCACTTTTGTATATATTAGCCCTAGAAGTCTTATTAAAAAGAATTAGAAATAACAATGAAATTAAGGGACTGACAATTAGGAAGGAGACGTACAAGACCCAGGCATTTGCTGACGATGTGGCCCTTATTATGGAGGAGCCATTAGAAACAGGCATAAAAATATTGGAAGAACTGGGTAAATATGGAGAGGTAGCTGGCCTTAAATTAAATAAAACCAAAACTAAACTGCTAACCAAAAATATGATCGAGGATCGAAAGAAAGCACTTGAAGAAGCAATGAGGCTCCAAATAGTTAAGAAGGTAAAGTATTTGGGAATATGGATATCGGCAAGGTGCTCGGCCCTTAAGGAAGACAATTACGTGCCCCTGATCAGAAACATTAAACAGGACTTAGAAAAATGGGGGAAACTTCAGATATCATTTTTAGGCAGGATCACAGCAATAAAAATGAGCATGCTACCAAAGTTGCTGTACCTGTTCCAAATTGCCCCTACCAAATTGGATAAAAAATTCTTCTCAGAACTTAACTCCATCATAAAAAAATTCATTTGGGGTGGGAAGAAACCCAGGATAGCGATCAGAAATCTGCAAGATAAAAAGGACAGAGGCGGGTTCGGACTCCCAATATGGGAAATGTACTACAAAGCAGCGAATTTGGTATGGTTGAAGGAGTGGGCAACCCTGGAAAATAAAAGACTCCTGACTTTGGAAGGGCACGATCTCCAGAAGGGCTGGCACTCCTACCTCTGGGACACAGGGAAAAGAGCAAGAACATATTTCCATAGTCATAAAATAAGGGATACACTAATGTATATGGGGTGAAATAAGACGAAAACAATATACAAAAGTCCCAAGATGGCTCTCCACAATGGAGGCCATGATATATCCCAACATATTGGAAATGGGGAAAATTGTCAAATATAAAGAAATATTAGATGGGGGAGGGAACCTTAAAACAATTGAAGAACTGAAAGAGCAGGGCATTCACATCGATTGGTGGCCATATGCACAAATAAAATCCCGTTATAAAAAGGATAAGGAGGAGTTTGGCATTGAGATAGGTATCAACGGATTCGATAAGATATGGATGGGAACTGACGAAAAAATATTAGTTAAATTGTATAATTATTTGCTGGAATACGACATGATAGAAGAGGTGGTTAAGAAGCAGATGATAGCATGGGCCAAAAACATTGGACAAAGTATAAATTTAAACGAATGGACACAATTTGGAATAGCAACCTTAAAATGACTAGGGCGATGATTTATAAGGAAAATCAATATAAGATGTACAGGTGGCATCTAGCCCCTGCTAGGATAGCCAAAATTTATCCCAACATGAATCCCAATTGTTGGAAATGTGGCCACCACCAAGGCACCTTCTACCTTTGTTGGTGGATTAGCCCCCAAGCGAAGAAATTCTGGAAAATGATTTGGAAATGGATTATGGAAACAATAAAAGATAATATTGATTTTGAACCAAAAATCTTTCTCCTGGGAATCCTGAAAACAGAATACGAAAAAAAGAAGAAGTATCTAATTATACATATAATGACAGCGGCAAGAATAACCTATGCTCAGTATTGGAAGGAGAAAAAACTACCACCCGAAGAACAAGTAATCAGGAAAATATTAGAGTGCGCCAAAGTGAACAAGCTAACATTAGAACTTAACGAAAGAGAGAACATGGAATATTACAATGTGTGGGAGTTGTGGTATGAGTGGATAGAGAAAAGAAACAAAAAATGAAGTTTGAGAAGTATAAAGGTTAAGCAATAATGATCATAAAGAGTTGATTATTATTACTTGCATTACTGAATTAAGGATGCAATTTATGTAAACAACAAGTAAACAACATGTATATATGATCATAAAGAACTGTGCATTACTATCTGTAATATTTTTCAAATCATATACAAGCAAAGATGCAATAACATGTAAATAATATGTAAATAATATGTATTTATATCTTAACACCACGGAACCGAAAAACGTTGAATTGTATTTCTATATTTCATAATAAAAACCAATTAAAAAAAAGAGAGAGGGAGGGAACGAAAAAGAAGGGGGGAGAGAGAGAGAGGGAGAGGGAAACAGAGAGGGAGGGAGGGAGGGAGGGAGGGAGGGAGGGAGGGAGGGAGGGAGGGAGAAAGGGCAAAAGAGAAAGGCACCACCTCGCTTTGCCTAGTTTACGGCTCAACATTGTTCTCTGTCCAGAGGGTGGCAAATCTCCCCCCAACAAACTGGACCCTTTGCACAGCAAGGCAGCCCTCTCCCCTCCACATTCCTACCTTTCTGCCCACCCAGAGCCCTGGGCTCAAAGTGCCAAGACGCTCCCCTGCGGTTGCCTCTCCTGGTGGCCTTTGGCTTGCTGGGGAAGAGCCGTGTGAGGACAGCGGTGGCAGCAGCAGCCACAGGTGAACTTACTGAAGGGGAGGGGCAAGGAGGAAGGGAGCCAATGGCCTGGCAGGAGATGGGCTCAAAGGTCTTGGACTTCATGCCCTGCCTCTGGGCTGCACCTCACAGGGAAAGGCCAGAAGGGCACAGTTTGGGGTGGATCAAAAGTGCCAGAACCAGCCCTTTGAGGGATCTGGAGGAGCATCCCAAGGAAAGCAGTTTCCTGCTTTCGGCTGAGGAAGGGGTAGCTCCCTCCCTGCTTGGCTGCAGAAGAGCAGCAAAGCCACCCTGCAGAGGACAGCTCTCCTTGGCTGGAGGGGCTGATTCAGGGGTCGGTTCTACTTACCTTTACTACCAGTTGGCAACGGGAGTGCGCACCTGCATGTGCATGATGATGTGGCGGGTGGCCAGAGCCTCCCACCGGTTTTACTACCAGTTCTATAGAACCGGACCGGACCGGGAGCAACTCACCACTGGGCTGATTCCATGGGCCCTTCCAACTCTAGGATTCTCCCACCCTATGAAAGGAGACTTGGAGGCCCAGAGAAAAGGGAAGACCCCAAGCCAGCCCTGTGGGCTGGCAGGAGGCTCCATGGCCCGACTCTTAGTCGGGAAGCTGAAAAGAGGTTCCATTTTTTCTTCTCGCTAGACTGGAATCCAAGAAGGATGCTTTCCCTGCCCTGCTGAGTCGATTAAGATCCATTGCAATTATAATGGAGCTGCTAATGTAAATTCAAATCAAAGGTGGGTCTTGCCCGCCTTCTTCTACCTGTGGAATGAAGGTGCCTCCCTTTGTGAGTGAGTCGGCTCAAGCCATCTGCAGCCCCCTCGCAGCCCTCTGGGGCAGTCTGCCAGGCTTGAAGGAGAAAACCCCACTGGCATTCTGTCTCTGCCCACTGGCAAGCCCTGAGCCTGCAGCGGCACCAGTGTGACAAATTGTGCCAGCCTCATTCTCAGGCATTGGCCATGTTGAGCAGAGGGCTGGGGGCGTTCCCAAACTTCATTCTTCCCCTTCCCTCATCATCAGCTGTAAGGGAAACATCCACCCATCAGTCTCCTTAACCCTGCCTGGGAGTGGCAGGAGGTGCATATCAAATGGCTTGGTTCCACGTGAGTCAGTCTGGCCCCAGACACAGGAGTCCCGAATGGGCCGGGAAGATGGGGCCTGGTGACCAGAAAGGCTGTGTGTGTGTGTGTGCACAAACCAATGGAACCAGGACTGACCTCTGACCAGAGCAGAGGCCAAACAGTTGGTGGTGGGCAGATCGTCTCTGCAGCCCAAAGCAGAACAGCAAAGAGGAAGACCAGAGGAAGGGAACACCAGGTGGCTGCAACCTGAGAAAGAGGCAGCTCATTATGGGCCAGTGAGAAAAGACACATTGAGGCAGCATGTTTTCCCCTCTTTCAACACGGGCTTGGGCAGCCCCAAAGGGGGAGAGCTTTGTGGAGGGAAGTCAAGAACTGTGGCGACTGGAAAGGGGGTCAGCCATGGGGCGGTCTGAGAGGGCTTCTTCTGGTCAGATACTGCAGCTCCTGAAACTACTCCACTCGCCAGACGCCCCTTCAAAGCACCCTCAAAGAAGCACCAAAGAGCCGGCTGGTGCTGGACTTCATGGACTCAAAGTGGGGAGGGGCCTCCACGAGAGACATTTGGCAAATGAAACTTCTTCACATATATGTAAAGTCTTCATCTAAGCGTGTCTACACTGATTGATAGCAACTTTATTCTTGGCTCAGATAAAGTCCAAGTCCCACCAGTGGGCCGCTCGCTCTCCCAAGGGCTGCACTGGGAGGTTTTCAAATGTTCTGCCACCCAAAGCAGGGACCAGCCATGTCTGAGAGGCTCTGGGTTCAGGCTGACTGAGACAGAAGTGGAAGGTGGAGAGGAAACCCGCAATTAGGTGTTGACAGAAATGAGAAAATGGCAGCTCACCGTCTGTCAGGGAAGTTCCAACCGCCTAGTTTCCAAAACAACAACAGCTTCGCTATGAGGAAGTTGGCTTGGAATGGGAGGGAGGATGGGCGAGATCCTTGTGCGTTGTGGAGTGTTGTGAACCAGGTGAACCAGCAACCAGGTGAAGCCTGATCTGTAGACAAAATGCCAGTTGGACTCTGGCCAACTGAAGCAAAACACTGACCAACTTTGTTTTGGCTGTTGTTACTGTAACCCTTTGGGACCTCTTGTACCAGTCTCAGCTGAGGTATCCCGTAATAACCAGTAAGATGAGACCCCTGCTGAAATACGTTCTGCCAACGGGGTGGATGAGCTGGGAAGGGTTTGCTGACATTTGGCATTAAGAGTGGCTGGGTGCAGATCTACCTGGGCAGAATAGCCCCTGCTGGGCATCTGTGCAGTGGGCACAGCCAGCATCGCCCTTAGGGCTGAAACTGAAGGGGAGGAAGGGCAAAAAGCATCAGCCATTTCAGAGGAATTATTCAGTCTGTCATCTGCATCTCTATAACTGTCTGGTTTGGTTCTGCAAACCAACAAGACGGGCACAGATTTCAGAGGATAATTAGAACTGCAGAAAAAACAATTACTACCAACTTGCCTTCCATTGAAGACCAGTATACTGCACGAGTCAAAAAGAAGTCTGAAAATATTCACAGACCCCTCACATCCTGGACGTAAATTGTTTCAACGCCTACCCTCAAAACGATGCTATAGAGCACTGCACACCAGAACAACTAGACACAAGAACAGTTTTTCCCTGAACGCCATCGCTCTGCTAAACAAATAATTCCCTCAACACTGTCAAACTAGTTATTAAGTCTGCATTACTATTAATCTTCTCCCATCTCCTCCCACTTATGACTGTATGACTGTAACCGTGTTGCTGGTATCCTTAAGATTTATATTGACTGTTTCCTAATATGATTTGATTGCTTATTTGTTCCCTATGACTATCATTAAGTGTTGTACCTTATGATTCTTGACGAATGTATCTTTTCTTTTATGTACACTGAGAGCTTATGCACCAAGACAAATTCCTTGTGTGTCCAATCACACTTGGCCAATAAAGAATTCTATTCTATTCTATGGAAAGCTTCTTGTGAGCACCAAGAGTTGATAGGTGACTAATTTCTCTCTCCATTTGCTATGAGGGCATGGCCTTCCTTTCATGCGGTAAAAGTCCACTCTGGCCAAATGGCTTCTTTCTTTGATCTCTCCAGGGTGCCACCCAGACCCTCAGCCCAGGGCTCCCAGGTGAAGCCTACAATGGGACCGGGCTCTGCTCCAGTCCACCACTTTCACTCCAGGGCAATGGTTGGAAAGAGCGAGTTCACGATCAGTTGGCTCAGAAGGACAGCTCAACAACTTATCAAGGGCCACTAGAATGCCAGCCAGTTCACAGGGGGGGAAAGAGGGAGCATGCCTGACTAAGCTGGACAACGGCCCTTGACAGATGCCATCTCCCAAACTGAGTCTCTGGCTTTATGTCCCCATTTGAGCTGACCCAGGATGGGGCTGTCTTCCTGCTCTTCTGGTGATGCCCTTCTTCCCCGGCTGAAGCAGCCCAGCCAGCAGGGAGTCAGTTCCCTGGTTCCAGACCAGGAAGTGACTCTCTCTCACCTTCTGCTGGACTTTGAACCTACCTGCACTGCGACCTCCAGGTACCAGTAGAACCACCCTCAGGCAGGGATGGAAGAAGCCTCTGCAGGTAAGAAGTCAGTGCTTGATAGGTGAAGGGTAGCCCAGAATCGGCTCAAATCCCTTCTGACATAAAGAAAAGCAATCCAGGCCAACCCAACATTCCCTACCTGAAGAAGGAGACGGGTGGAATTAAATGGGCGCTTGCCTGGCACCTCTGTGCCCTGGCTAAATCCTGAACAGCTGGCACTCTTGAGAAGGCAGTTGCAACATGAAATCACCACATTTTGCCAATGGCCACAAAGGATGAAAGCGATCGCAGAGGTGCTCAACTCACTTAACCGCCCTCTTGCAAGAATTCAGCCCGGTTAGCCTCTGCTTCACCCTTCCCTGGCCTTGGTGAAGGATCTGCTCCAAAGCCCCCTGGCTGATTCCACCACTCTCTGGGCAGGGGGCTCAAGACAGTCCCCACATGATGCTGGTCCCAGAACCCTCACCTAATGAGGCCCCTGCTGCGTCTCAGCCCTGAGTTCGCTCTTTGCTGACATCCAATTATGTGATTGGCAACCATGGGGGGAGGGGTCCTCAGGTGGGTTGGGGAGCACAGACTTCTGCTGCAGGGTGAGAATTGGGGCTGCAGCACTGAGTCTGTTTTGGCCAGCTCAAATTCCCAGTGTTTTTCCTAGAATATGGAGGATTTTCCTTCCTGCCTTAATTCTCTTGTGTGTTGGTCTTCCACTTAATTATCTTAAGGCATTCTAGTCTACTGCCTAAAAAGGCAGAGTGGAAATTTTATGACATTTATACACACCATTCAAACCTATGGTATGGTGCCCTTAAGCACACAGCTGATATGCTCCAGATGTTCTGAGTGGCCACTCCCTAATTTACAGCGGGCAAAACTGAGGGGGCATCTTTATTCCAGGAGCTCAGAGACGTGGAACAAGACCCCCCCCCCTTCCATGGTGCTGAAGAAAGGGAAAAGGGCTGGGCCACTCTGCGAGGATAGGTTATAGCATCGGTAAACTTAGACCAAGCAAACTGAGCAAAAGAAGTCAATGCAATGTAAGAGACGGAGGGACCTTCGAGATCATTAAGTCCAACCCTGCCAGAATCAGGAATCCAGCATCTCGCACGGTTGCACCACACAGCCTGTTTAAACGGCTCCGTGGCTCTTCAGGACATTTTTCCTGATATCAAAACCAAAACCGACTTCTTTTCCTTTTTCACATCGGAGACTCTTCCGAGCCCCAAGTCTTCCATTGCACCCTCAGCCTGGCTCTGCGCCCCCCACCCCAACGGCCCCACCTGAAAGCGAGCTGGCCTAAGCCGTGTCCGTCCCAGACCGACCCCCCTATTGCTGGCCAGCGGAGCAGGCGCCTCGAGCGGGGTTCGGCGGAGACCGGCCAGGGACGGGAGAAGCCTCTGCAGGTGAGAAGGCAGTGCTTGGGAGGGGAAGGGCAGTTGCCGGGACCACAGAGGCGGCCGACGATGGGCTCCTCCCCGGCTGCGCGCCGCGGGCACGTGCCCGGAAAAACAGAGCCGCGTCCCGCGAGCGGAGGGCTGCAGGGGGGCTCCGCTCGCTGCATTGCGCCGCCCGAGCCCCGCCAGCTGCCCGGCGCGACGGGCGAGGCGGCGCGGGCGATGGGCTCCCGGCTGAGCCGGCAGAGCGGCGCGGAGGCGACGGGCGTTCTCGGCCGCTCCAAGGGGTCCCTCCGCGGCAGGAGCCGCCCGGAGGAGCCGCCGCGCCGCCTCGGCCCGGACTGCCGGCTGGCTTCGTTGCTGCGGGGCTCGGAGAAGCGGCCGGCGGGGCTGCGCAAGAGCCGGCCGGCGGCGCCCTACGTGCGGCGGGTGCGCTGGCTGCGCGAGATCCAGGCCGCCCTCCGCGAGCACCAGCACGAGCGGGCCGTGCAGCTCCTGCGGCTGCTGCGGAAGGTGAGCCGGGCCCAGGCGGGAGGGATGCGCGCCGCGCCTTTGGTCTCCTTGGGGTCGAGGCAGCCGCGAGTCCGAGGCCCGGGAGGGAGGGAGGGAGGCGCCTCTCCGGCAGAGCCAGCTCCGCTCCGCTCCGTTCCGCTCCGAGCGCGGCTGTCGGTCGGGCCGGCCGCGGGGCTGGGGGAGAAAGCGCGGCCGTGGCGCTGGGCTTCTTCACCCGACGGCGGCCCGCTTCGGCCTGGGGGAGGCGGGGCAGCGGGAGCGTCTCCAACTCGGGTCAGACAAAGAGGAATGGAATGCAGTGCAAGAGAATGGAACTTAATTGTCACTTGCAATGTACACTAATCAGCCTACATTACAATGAACTTTCATTAGGTTCAGCTCTCAAAGGATAACCGTTATGCGTATATCCACATGCACACACATATATGACACACAGAAACATCACAGTCTAGTTCCAAGGTATACATGTAAGGGGGGGGGAGAATCCTGCAAATTTACAGACGGATGACATAAGGAACAAAGCTGTTACAGAAGAACCTAGTAATCCTGGTATAAATACTTCAAAACCTCCTCCCAGAGGGGAACAACCGATACAGACATGGGTGTGTGGGGTCCGATCACCCACACACTCGCAAGATTTTGTACTAGCTGACATTTCAGGATCTCCTCCACCCCAACACCAAAAAAGTCCTCTAACGTAGAGGCAGAAATGTGGCAGATGTGGGGCCAGTTGCAAGAGGCTCTTCTAGGGGTCCCTTGCATGGGCATTGGGATGCCCCGGGCAGTGCCAAGAAAAAGCCCTGTCGGGTTGGTGGTCCAGTCTTTCCAGGCCCACTTCCATGGGGCAGACCAGGCTTTGCGTGACTGCTGGAGAGCGATTGTATTGCCCAGTCAGTTGCTTTGACTCTGTCAGTTGTGAGTGCAGTGAGTTTGCCTTTCTGCTTCTTAGTAGAAAGTGTTGCCCTGGTCCAGAGAGATGCTACACCGAGAGCAGGAAGGGTGGGCAGTGGCACCGGGTAGATGAGTCCCCACCCACTCGCATTCCAGGATTTGAAGAAATGCTGGAGGAAGCAGCTTTGCCAAGCAAGCCCTGATGGGGGTGGGAGGCAGCTGCTCTCAGACCTTTTTTTCCATCAAAAAATTCAGTTGGTTCAGCTGCCTCAATTCTGCCTCAATTCAGCTGCCTCAATCAGTTGGTTCAGATCCTCCTGTGGCCAGGATCTCATGAGAATCTGAAAGAGTTTTAGGGGCTGCAGCTGCAAGGATGCCATCTCTCCAGCCTCTGGGGCTACCCCACATCTGGATGACAAGATCTGCATCCTCACCCCAATTTTCCCTACCAGTTCTATGGGTGTGGCTTGGTGGTCACTCATGTCACTCACTGTTAGAACCAGGAGCTGCGCATTCTGAAGCACATTCTGCCCTTCTGAAGCCCTCAACGCTTTGCGTTTCCCTCCACCATCTGGCTTGACTGCCCAAGCGAATTTTGGAGCTTTCTCTTGCTCTACTCTCCATCCCGAAGGGCCACGCATCCCCCCCCGCTAATCCTCCATAGAAACCGCCCGCCCCATTTCTGCAAAGGCAGAGGCCACCTCCTGTAGGGCGATCCAAAGCGGGGAAGGAAATGCTACAGAAAAGGCCGCCTTCCACTCGGGCCTGTGTGCCTCCCGTGCCGGCTCCACGGGGCTTGGGGCTCTGAAGTAACCCATTGGCTTCCCACCTGGCCACCTGCCTGCTCTCTTTGCAGATCGGCCTGGCTGACAGCTGGCACCACTCCGGGAGCTTGGCCTGCGGAGTCCTGGCTGAGCGATCACCAGGCCTCCCCAGCAACAGGTGCGCCAGGGCCGCCTTCTTACGCTATGCTTGGAAGGGGCTGCTGCTGCTGCTCTCACCACCCTCCCTGCCTGCCTGGCTGCAGAGGTCCGCCTGCCCTTCCAAAGCACCAGTGTGGCAGCGCCGTACACTTTTTTCCTTCCCCCACCGCGAAACAAAAGTGAATGGCGGCGGTGATGCTTCAGGAGGGCAGGCGGCCTTGGCGGGGGCTGCATCGGCCTCTCTGCTAGTGCCATGTCCTGCACCGGCCAGGCACACGATTACAAGTGTGGCGACCTGGTCTTCGCCAAGATGAAGGGCTACCCGCACTGGCCTGTTTGTGTAAGCGCTGCCGCCCAGGCCAAAGGAAAAGCGCTGCGGGCTCCATAGTGTCGCGGCCAGGCCTGGCCCTCTACCTGTGTGGGGGGCTGCTGCCCAGCCGCCCACTGGTAGCTTCCGCATCTCTCGCTCCTTCCCCCGGAGGCTGAGTGTCAGCGGTCAGCGGGCCCAACTGCAAAGAGTTGGCCAGGTGGGATCTGCAGGTAGGTGGCCAGATGGGAAGCCAGTGGGTTGCTTTGGAGCCCCAAGCCCCGCAGAGCCAGCATAGGAGGCACGTGGGCCCAGGTGGAAGGCAGCCTTTTCTGCAGCATCCCCCTTCCCTCTTTGGATCGCCCTGCAGGGGATGGCCTCTGCCTTTGCAGAAACGGGATGGGCGCATGTGCAGCAGCCCCGGGACATCTGCCTGCCCTCCCGGAGCACCACCGCCCCTCTCAGCCCCAGCGCAGTGTCTGCGTTTCCACCAAGGGCCTCAGAAGGCAAGGGGGCGTGGGGGATCACCGGGAAGGCAAGCAAGCATGGCAGGGCTGCGGGGAAGGGAGTAGGCTGCTAGCTCCCTTCCCCATGGCCTGCAGCCCCTACATACTTGCCTCTCTTCCACATGGCCTTCCGCTTGCCTGCCTTTGCAAGCTGGCCACGGGGATGCCGGGAAGGCAGTATGCATGGCAGGGAAGCATGGCGGGGCTGCGGTCTGCGGGGAAGGGAGTAGGGGTGGCAGGTTGGGATGGGTGGGGCAGGGGCAGCTAGCTAGGCTGCGACTCGCAGGCTTACCTGGCAGGCAGATCAGGGCCGCTCACTTGGGGTGCAGCACTTTGGGCAGGCAAGCTGCATAACAGAGATTGGGCAGGGCGGGTGAGCGACCGGCGACCGGGAGACCGGTTTGGGGGCGCGGCCAGCCAGCGGTTGCTACCAGTTCAACGACCCAGGCCAAATGTCCGCTACCGGTTTGCCCGAACCTGTCCCAACTGGTTGGATTTCACCCCGCCTCACCCTCCAGAGGCCTGCCTTGCTTGCTGGCCAGTGGTATGGGGGGTTTCCCTGTCCAGTGCCCCCCAGTTCTAAGCCACTTTCGCTCTTTGCTCGTAGGACCTTGGCCTGGAGGGGACGTTCCTCAATGATGTGCTGTACAAGAAGGCCACCTTCCTCAACCTGGTGGATCCCATCTCCCACGACCTCCTGATGAACCTGGCCAGAGACCTGCAGTGCCCCAAAAAGGTGAGCACCACCAGGCCCCTTGGGAGGAGCACATACCCTAATGTACCATCAGCACTTAGATCTCTGGGTGGGGAAAGGGCCTGATGGCTGCTGTAAATGGGCCAGTTCCTATCCAGCCCTGTACAAGACCTCATCTTCCTCCTCAGCAGAGTACAGGGCACGAGAGGTCTCCCCATCCCATCCCATTCTGGCCTGGCCGAGGAACTCCAGGCCTCAGACACCCCAGGTCCTCCTGCCTTGGGAAGAAGGACAGAAGCAGGTTGCAGCGTCAGGCCAACATCGCCCCAGTTTGGTGTGCATGTGAGGAAAGGGGCCATTTCACACTGTGCCCCCTCCTTGCTCTGCCTTGAGGCTCATCTTCCTCTCCCTGGCTCTGAGTTCAGTTGAGGGAGGGGAGATTTCAGCTAGGAAAGATTGGAGGAGCTTCCCAGCAGCAGGAGCAAAGAAGGCCCTTGGTCACCCTTGCCCTGACCCCCAGCCTTCTTTGTCCTGAGTCGGAGCGTTGGGTAATCTCGCGTGGGCATTTTGTCAGGTGGCCTCGCCTCCCAAGGTTATCCAAGTCTTCCCAAGTCCCCCTCTGGAGAGACCTCACAGGGCCCCCTCTCCAAAAGAGCATCCGGTGCAGTGAGCCAGTCATCTCAGCCCAGAAGCCCCAGCCAGAATCCCAGCCGGGGCCTCCTACTTCGCAGCAGGAGAATACCGGCTTTTCTATCCCTGCTTGGTGTTCCTGCACTGGATGAAAGAGAGGCAGAGGCAGGACAGGCTGGCAGATGAAAAGGAAAGGTTTTGAGGCTGGCCTTCAGTAGAGACTTGCTAGATTTTTTTAGATTTAAAAACATTCAGATTACTCTGCTCTTCTTTTAAGACGTACGAAAGTCCTATTATAGTTAGGGGCTCCAAAATTTGGCTTGAGATCTCTGGATTTCTGAGCAGAACCTAGGTGGAAGAACGAAAATGGTCTAGTAGAATCCAGCCCTCCTGAAAGCCGGAATTCTTGGATAGCTAGGGAGATCCCACACTGGGGGGATTCATTTCTATGCACAACCAGTTCTTGAAGAAGTCCAGGGCTTGTCGTTGAACAAGAGCCGAGCTGATGTGGCTCCCCTGTCTGTATTTTCAGCCACACAATCTTTGTTGCTTTTCAGCAAAGATCCTGATTCTCCCCCTTCCCCTCCCGCCTCCTCCAGGCATTAAGAGAAAAAGGGAAGGGCGAGGTAGCTAGCCCAGAGGCCCCCCTTGCCCCTCCTCCCCGGATACTGCAGCCATTGTCTTCCTTATCCCAGATTTGGCTTTGGAGTCTGCGCTTCAAAACATCAGGGATACATGGAATTGTCCCACGTTGCATTGGGGAGGGGGGGAACCAATGGAAAGTCTTTGGAGACTGCCGGTTTGCTTTCTCCTTCCCAGCTGCTATTAAGGAATAGAAGAGGGAGGCTCCTTTGCTCATGGCTCTCCTGAGCCAGCTTGTCCAGTAGGATCTGCTTCTGCCAGCTGTGCTTTTGATTCTGGCCAAGGGCTGGGTGGATTCCCCCATGGACTAGCAGGAGACCCCCGGCTGCTTTCTGTCCCTTGCCCTTCCTTTCTTTGCCACACACACAGATACACTGTGCTCTGGTGTCCCCTTCCTGTGGAGAAGGGCCAGCGGGGGTGCGGGGGCATGTCCTGATGCTGCCTGGGGGGCTGGGGCTGCCGATTGCAGCTGGAGATACAGGGAAGCAGCTCCATATCTTGGGGTCCCTTCAGCCCTTCCGAGCCCCTCCTGGCAAAAGTCTCTGATCTCACAGGGCCCCCTGCAAGGGATGATTGGCATGGCCCCCGATGATTGCATGCAGTTCTTTGATTCCCGGCTGATATTCACCCAAGCCTTTGGAAAGGCAAAACAGCTGGCTGGGGGCTGAGCTTGCAGGTTGGGCATCTCCCAGGGCCCAGAGAGCCCTCAATGGCAGAGTTCAAGGTGTGAGGAAAGAATGCCAATGTGGGGCTGTCAGCTCTGCAAACTGAGAGGGCCCCTGCTGATGGCTGCCACTTCCCTGCTTTCAGGAATACGATCCGTGGAAATCCTCCGACCGGATCTGTCGGCAACTGATCTACCACTTGAGTCCACATTCTAAATGGCATCGATCTGGGCTGCGCCATCGCAAATCCCACAGCAGGTGAGCAGGAATGGTGGGCTGCAGAAATTCTTGGCTGGTGGTTGCAGGAGCCAGGAGGACACCAATTTTAGAGGGTGTGACATGTGCTCAATTCCCACAATAGATGAAATCCAAAGTAACAAAACAAGCGGCCTTTCAAACATATCATAATATGACATAATGCGATAGCCTAGTTCACACAAGGCCTGGATTTCCACCCACATCATACTGAATGACAAATTGTGTGAAGCTGCTTCTCTAGAATCTTTGCAAGCATTCATACATGCAGTGGCTTTGAACACCCCTTCTTCCTATTTCAAGAACCATGGTTACTGACTTTACTGTTGCAAAGACAACAGCTCAGCCAAAGTTGCCCCCTCCCCCCATGTCATTCTGCCCCTCTTCTGCCAAGGCAAGCCCCCAGGGCCATTCCCAGGCAGCCAGAACACAGAGCAAATGCAGCCACAGCTCTCCCACCTGGGAAACTGGATCCAGTGGGTGGAACAGTTGCAAGCACTTATTTTGTGTCTAATGCTGTAATCCCTTCCCCCGCTCCAATCTTGGGCCAGAGGACCTCTGCACAAAAGTTACTCAAACGCCTTGACCGATGAGCATCTACCAATGGAGAGGGATGGCTTGGCCAAAATAGCTGGCTCATCCTGTGATGCCAGACTTAGACCGGCCTATGGCAATGCTGTCATGCAAACACCAATCCAATCCAAGCGGGCCAGCTGCAGCATTTGTGGTCCCTTGCATATTGTCCCCCTCTGCACACACCCAGTTTTCTAAAGGGAGTAGCCCTTCCTTCTAAAGCCCCTTGCTTCTCTTTTCCTTCTTCTTCTTTAGTCTGAAGAGTAGCCTGCAGAAGAAGCTCAGCCAAGAAGCCATCCATCTCTCTGGAGTCCCTCTCTCTGCACACGACATCCAGCATCTGGCCAGCTACTTGCAGGACAGAGGGGACCACCTTCTCACCGTCGACCTGAGTTTCACCGACCTGAAGGATGAGGAGATGCGCTTTCTGATGCCTTTCCTGCAGTCGCTGCCCAATCTCACCCACCTCTCCCTTAACGGGAACCACTTGACCCGAGCCACTGTGAAGGACCTCACCGATGCCATGAAGGACATGGCCAAGTTCCCCTCCTTAGCCTGGATCGATCTGGGCAACAACGTGGACGTCTCCTCCATGCCGCAGCCTCTGCTTGTTGGCCTACGGAAGCGGCTCAACCAGCAGACCACGCTGCCCACTATTTACGAATCCTTGGACTGCACTTCTGAGGCATCCAGTGGGCCTGAGACCAGCCTGCTGGAGGAGGAGGAGGAGGAGGAGGAAGATTTGCAAGGGGAAGAGGGGATCCCACCAGTGGCCAAGCACCGCTTCCACCAGCAGTCGTGTGAAAGGTGACTGGACATGGAGGTGTCCTCTGGAAGACTGAAACCACCGCTGTGGAAGCTCTGATGGAAGAGATGCCGCATCAGGCCTCACCTGCCCACTTCCTTGAGCTTTTCCTAACCTTTCTGACTTGCTCCCCTTGCCCTGTCTTCTTCCTCCTAGTCGGGCTTTCTCACATGCACCAAATCAGGCTGGTCACTTACCATGATGCCGCAAAAGGAGACCATCTGGAGATGCAGGAGGTGGGCTCCTGTTGTGGGGAGGCGCATGGAGCAAGCGAGCCCTGGGCCCATCCTTTCCCAGCTGTGCTGGGTCCACAAGCCCAGAGAGCCCTGTGAGAATGGCATGGAAAGACTGAATGGGGGCCGAGACGGCACCGGGATGGCACAACTCGCCTCCTCCCCCTCCTCCCCTTTGAACAAAGGGTGGCGGAATGTGAGGCATGCCGGTGTCTGCAGTCCAGACATGTGACCAATGGCACTGCAAGAACTTGAGGGCAGCTGGATGTGGTTTGCACAGGTGTTTGTCTGGGGGGCCTGTTTGGAGCATCCCCTTCCCCCCTAGTGTTTCTGCTCTTCGTGGACATCTGCATTCAAACGCCTCTGTGCTTTCTGCTCTGTCGGGCTGGGATGGCAACTCTGCCTTATGCCCAGGAGGAAACAGTAACCTGGGCAAGCCCAGTTCAGCAGAAATATCTCATGGTGTGTGATTTGTGATAGTAAATGACTTTCCTGGAAAGAGGATGAAATCATTGCTCAGCACTTTGTTGGGCAATTATTTGGCAGAGTTGCAGAAGCCTCGTTCTCTCTAGAAACTCCTATTGAAATGTTCCCAACCTATTTCTTCATAATGGGGGTTTCCCTTCTTTTGACACCATTTCTCTCAAAAGGAAGAATGTGCACATTTTCAACTGTGCTTTGGTCCAGGGGAACTGCTGTGCTTTTCTCATCCATCCAGTACAAGGATGCTTGGATTTAACATCCCTTGTGATGTTCCTTCATGGAGAAAGGAGAAATTGGCTCTCCTCCATTTAATAGTAGAACTCCTCCCCCCCCAAATCAATTTGGGGCATACAAAATAGTGATGACATCTAAGCCACAGTGGAACAGCCGGTTAGAGACGAGGGGTTTGCAGAATGCATCGCTCTATTAGGGCTTAAAATCTGTGGCTCAGACTGTGAAAGAAAACGGGGCACTCTGAAGAATCTTTTAAGACAACAAGAACTCCCAGAGAACTTGAGCCGTTGATGATTCGAAGCACCCAGCCTGCTCCTGGGTGGTTTGTTTCAAAGTGTGGCCATTTATGCACACCTTTGGGGTTCTTTCCACACAAGCCCCCTTTTGGAACTCAGATCCGGTAGATAAAAAAAACGTTTAAGATGCAAATAAATCCCCCCCCCCAAAAGTGCAATCCTCTAAGTCTTGGGCAGCCACTCTTGAACATCTGAAAGGCTTATTAGACAACTCTGATAATAATTTAAAAAGAGATTGGATAACGATTTGTCTGAAATGGTATAGGGCTTCCTGCCTGAACAGGGAGTTGGACTAGAAGACCTCCAAGGTCCCTTCCAGTTCTGTTATTCTGTTATAACCAGGGTGGATTTGATTTAAATCGAGTTGATTTAAATCACAATTT
The DNA here is from genome assembly GCA_022577455.1 of Arizona elegans. Taxonomy (NCBI): domain Eukaryota; kingdom Metazoa; phylum Chordata; class Lepidosauria; order Squamata; family Colubridae; genus Arizona; species Arizona elegans. The sequence goes on from JAKOOJ010000026.1 coordinate 3,645,066, forward strand.
AAATCATGATTTAAATCACTAGTAAAAAGGCTTGATTTAAATCAACTCGATTTAAATCATAATTTTTAAAGAACAACTGTCGTCTCTGCTACTCCTTTGACCCACTGTTGATTCACTGGTAGTCCCAGTGTTGCAAAATATAGCGCCTCATGCTAAATAACTAAGCTCCATTTCATGCTGAATAAACTAAATTATTTATGTATCTTAAATAGAAAACTATCTTACGATAGGTTTTTACCCCAAAAGATTTTTATTAAAATAAATTTGATAAAAATCAAAAAAATCCGATTTAAATTAAAAAAAATCCGATTTAAATTTTAAAAATGTTTTTTTTATTTTTTTAAAAAAAATCATTGATTTTTATCCACCCTGGTTATAACCAAAGCTAAGAGTTCTGCTTGTAAGACTTGCAGCTTCCCAATTAAGAGGCTCTCTGGCTGAGAGACCTGCAGGCAGCAGAGGAAAGCTGGTCAAAATGGATTGAGCAGGCAGGAGCACCGGTCATCTTCAGTCAGAGGGAGGCAAACTTTCTTTTCTCAATATGCAATATGATACTCTCCCTTACAATGAAATTCCCAGTTCTGGTCTAAAAGGTTTTTATAACCTCTTGAGAACAAACCAAGCACTTCATCCTCTACTTGTCTCTCCAATCCACCATTGCATGCTCAAAGATAATTAAAATTTTAGAAACATACAAGTGAACACAAAGATACTTGCTAGATAAACCTTTTAAAGTTTTATTTTGCATTTTGCAAAGATTGGAAGAAAAAAAAGCTTGAATTAAGGAAACACTAAATAAGAGGTCTTATACCTTACCATGATTTAGATTTTATGGACCTGTCTGTTTTCATTTTATGCATTACCCGGAGACCTGGGTTTACCGATTAATCGAAAGTACAATAAATTATTTTAAAAATCAAACAAGACATTTTTAAGCTCATGGCCATTTTTTTAATACTGCTAACAACCTGTTTATTAAACCTCACATAGGAAAGCTACCCTGAAAGATTGTCTTATTAATATCACCTAAAAGGCAGATGACTGATTTTAGTTTAATTAATTTCTTTTTATTTTTTAAAAAACAGCTCCTGAGTCATGTACTGCAAGGTACTGCAAGCAGCCAATCTATACCACAGTTAAGTCAATGATACACAGATGTTCTCTTCCTATTTTGTAAAAAACATATTTATTAAAGTACCCACAAGTACAATTAGCACACTTTTCTCTTCAGCAAAGCAGGGTTTGATCCCAAGTTACCGCCGCTTCTGGAAAATGTTGCCACGTCCCATTCCTCGTCCCCTTCCTCTTGCAGCCACTAAAGAAAACAGAACACAAAAATCAGCAAAGGACAAACTTGCCTGTCTGAGTTCAGAGATGTTTCTGAGAAGATTAAAAAGAGGTGAGAAAGCAGCAGGTATAATTAGTTGCTTGTGATATTTTAAAGGCAATAAAACAAAAGCCTACTGACTATTCTCAAATAGTGAACTCCACAATAGGCAATACAAATCTCTTTCTGCCCTCCAGCACTTCACCGTTGCTGGAACCTCTCCACTTCTGGAGTTCCGTTTGCGGGGTGAGAGAAAGGGAGGCGGAGGAGGATGCAAAAGCTGGTCCAGAGAAGGCTGAAGGTGGGAACCCTCTCCAACCTCTCTCTCCCCCTTGTGTCCTCTGGGCAGGGCAGTTCTCAAAATTTCCTCCCTCCCCCCAAAGCCAGAGGCCCCAGCTCCTCCTCCTCCTCCTCCTCCTCCGCTCCTGGAATAACAGACGGGGATGAGTTTGAGCAATCTGAGATCTGACTTGGGGCAGTTATCAAACCACCCCAGATTGTGTTTAACCCCAGCCGAAGCTCAACGGCCGCCTGGCCAGCGGGCGCAGAGTCGCCATTGAGGTTTTAGACGTTAGGTGTCATTTGGGGCAAAGGGAGAAGGCTCCTTGGAAGAGGGCATCTGGCCGCTCCTCTGTTACCGTTACGCACCAGGGCATCGAGCGAGCCCGTTATAACCGGGCTACCGGAGACCCTCCCGTCCCCCCCGCCTGATTCCGCGGCTCCCAGGCCGGCGGCGGAGGCTCACCCTGCGCCTTGAGGATGGCGGCCTTGCCGCGCCCGGCGCCCGAGCCCTGGTTCTTGTTCTTCATGCTCTTCAGCATCGGCGCGTTCTTCAGCATGTCGGGCAGGATCAGGAAGCGGATCTTGCTGCCGCGGATGTAGACCTGCTCCAGCTGCGCCACGCGCCCGTCGCGGTAGGTCACCGTGATGTTGGACATCTGAGGGGAGGAGGCGGCGGTGAGGCCCGGCCCACAGACCCCTCGCCCGCCTGCCCGCCCGCCCGCCCGCGACCCCGGCCCCGGCCCGCCGCCCTGCCTGGCAGTTCATGTTGTCCTCGGCCTCGATGAGCTTCCCGCGGTAGACCTCGCCCGTGTTGGTCTCGCAGGTGACGATGTGTCCCTCGGCCTCGTGCAGCACCTTGATCGGCACCCCGATGGACATGGCGGCCAATGGAGGAGGAGGAGGAGGAGGAGGAGGAGGAGGAAGGCGCAGGAGGAAGGAGAGGCGTTCCCGGCCTGCCCCGCGCGCGCGCCGCTCTGCCCCGCCGCCTCTATGGCGCGCCGCTCTCCGCGGGGAAACTGCGCTCCCGGCCTGCCCCGTGCGCGCGACGCCCCGCCCAGGCCGGGCCCGGCCCCGCCAGCGCCATGAAAAGCCCGGCCGAGGAGGCCGCCGCGCCGCCGCCCTCAGGTGGGTGCTCCGGGCCTGGGGCGCCCTCTTACGCGGCTGGGGGAGGAGCGGCCGAGCTCCGGAGCCCCCTGCCCTTGGCTGCCCTTGCCGACGCGGCGGCCGAGGGCGTCGGGGACGCGGTGCAGCTGAAGGTGCCGGCGCTGCAGCAGCTCTACCACTGGGACTGCGGGCTGGCCTGCTCCAGGATGGCGCTGCGGTGAGTCTTCCGACGGGACTGCAACTCCCAGCGTGCCCCTCCCGCCAGGCCCTGCGATGCCCCCCGCCAGCTGTCAGGGGCATGCTGGGAATCGTAGTCCTCGCTTATAAGCGGCGGCGGGCGGGGGGTTGTTGGGTGTTCCGCCTTCCCTCCTCTCCTCCTTGGGGCCCCGAGCGGGAGAGAGAAATCCTGGCCGGTGCGGAAGGTCTGCTGCGGGGGTCGCAGAGGCTGCGAAAAGGAGAGCAGAGCGAGGCCTCTGGAGGGTGGAGCTGCTGGTCTCTGCTGCGGCTGGGACTCCGAGCGAGAGCGAAGCCTGTGCCCGAGAGAGGCCTTCCAAGGCCAGGGGCTTTATTAGGTGTGGACCCCCGCTCTGGCCGGGCCCAGCTGTTGACCTCTCTGTTGAACTTCTGTCTGAGCTAAAGATGACGATGGAATCTGCTTTGTCGTGGAAAGAATGGCTGGCAAATCCATGGTCTCCAGAAGGAAATGGTTATTTTAACTTAAATTGCTTTTTTTGTCCCCTCCTTTTGCCTCTGATGCCCACCCTGGTCGTCCCCCCACCCACCCCCATTTGACCTGACCTCAGGTACCTGAACCTGCTGAATGATGAGGACTTCCAGAGAGCAGTCCGGGACCTCCAGTTGACCAAAAGTATCTGGACAATTGACTTGGCATACCTGATGCGTCACTTTGGGGTGAAGCATCTGTTCTGCACCCAGACGCTGGGCGTGGACAAAGGCTACAAAAACCAGGTAGCTTGTTTGGATGCTGCTGCTCCAGACACAAAGGCAGCTCTAGGAGGGACGCTTGCACTCTCTTAAGAGGCGTAGTGGTAGTCACACATTCGTGGCCATTTGCTGCACAACTGACGTTGGGCTCCATCTACTAGAAATCTCAGGGTTGCCTCAACGACAAGTTTGCCCTTTGCTCACAAGATGCCTCAAAGCCTTCTGTGAAGTCTTCCAAGACAATCTTCATTGGCAGGCTTGATTCAAGACGGCTGCCCCACATGTGTTCCCTTGGGGGAGGCAGAGGGGGTCTCCCCTTAGAGATCCTAGCAATCCCTCCCTGGGCTTTCTGCCAGGAGAAGGGTTTGTCATCTGACATGGCTCCTTGTCTTTAGTCTTTTTATAGAAAACACTTTGACACAGAGGAGAACCGTGTAAACCAACTATTTGCCCAAGCAAAAGCCTGCAAGGTGCTGGTGGAAAAACGGTGAGCTCTCAGTGGATGCTTTGCCTTTCTTTCTTTTAGCAAGTGACCCAGCTGTTTATCCGCGGGGTCTGTACCGAAACAAGCCTGCATCACCTTCCTCTGGCTTTTAGGATGTAGCCACGAGAACTGACGGTCCTTTGGACGCAGGGTTTGAGCTCTTCCGCTGAGAAATAAATCTGTCTGAGATGAATGGGATATGCTGAGCAAGAGGGTGCAGTGTGACCGAGGGCGCTTTTTTCCTCCCATAAAAAGCGCTAGAAATAATAAAGGATGGTGTTCCAAATCTGCTTCTGCATGGACCAGGGGTGCCAGTGAGAAAAACAACCAGCTTTGGCTGTACTGTTCTCCCTGCCACTTGCAATTTCTCCCACATCCTCATTTCTCACAAGTTGTGATTCCCCTACACTGGGTAGGAATGTTCCATGGACATTCCTAAGGGACATCCCAGGTAGGGTGGCTCTTTGCTTGAAGGGAAGAGTTGGAGAAGGAGTGATGTTGATGGACCAATTTGTTCCCCAGTCCCTCACCTTGAGGACAGGAAAAGAAGGATGGAGATCCCACTTAATACTTGTAGGAAAAGGCAAAAGGTTCCACACACAAATCGTTTATACACAGAGCAGGCAGTTTCAAGTAACTTGAACTCAAATAGAGATGTGAATGTTAGATGTTTTGGTGCATGCCCAGACTGAAAGGAGGCTCTTTGGTTTTGAGAGGGGTGGAGGGGTTAAGAGCAGGAGGAAGACTGTCAGTGGCAGTGACTTGGGGAAGAGTCATGCAGGCCACCAATGAGCTGTTGGGACCTTGTGGCAGCTCAGGGGAGTGAGGAAAGTGCTGGAGGGATGGGAGGACAGAGAGGCAAGTGGATATTCCACCCTGGGAACTTCTTAGGGGTTCCCACATCTGCCCTGTTCTATTTTTTCCCCATAAAATCCCTCTGGCTTCTGCTTTTATTTTTACTTAATTTTATCCCGTCTTCATTACTTTTACAAATAAGGTGGCAAACATGCTTAATATTTACAGAATACAGAACAGAGTTGGAAGGGGACCCTATGCCATTTCTGCCACTTCCTCCTCTTTATTTTCCCCATGACAACCCTGTGAGGTGGGTAGGGCCAAAAAAGAGAGACTTATGGCTGATGCAGGACTTGTACTCCTGGCCTCCTGCTTGTTAGCCTGGTGCCTTCACCACTAGACGTTCTTCTAAATGCAGAAACCAGCAAAACGTTTCAGGTTTTGTTTTCTTCCCAAATCTTATATTTGGCATAACAGTTCGGCAGAATTTCTGGAGCATGGTATGTAGTAGTTTGAAATAAAACATCCAAGGGTGTGCATCCCTGGACACCTGCCAGGCGTTTTGGGATTGGTTTATTTTGATTGTAGCAGTAGGTCTATTTTTCTGATTAGAAGCAGGAAGGAGCAACCGGTCGGTTTCCTTTGCAAGGGGGTATACTGAGAGGGGCAGGATTGTCCCTCGTTGCTGTTGGGGTTCAACCCCAAGTATGTGAATGATGGTTGTCTGACTAAGCCCCACTGAAATCAGATGAGTAGGGAGCGGTCTAGAAAAGGTGCAAAGAAAGTGGGTTATTCTGCTTCATTGGTGACTGTCCCTCCATTTTGAGGATGCCAGCCGCAGGCATGCCCAGAATGGGGTGCACAAGTTTCATGCAGGGAAAATCCTGATGGTTCTTTAAGTGGTCATCTGCAGATTCCCCTGGAGGGGCTTCTGGCCTGTGTTGACATTGGAAAGCTCCTTCAGGGCCTAACTCAGCCTTTGGGCAGGGAGCCACTGTGGAACAGCTGCATCTGTCCCTCCCTTTATCTCAGGCTTCTGAACTAACACAGTGGTCTTTTACTCGCAGAACTTTCTTGGCAAGGGGATGGCAGATGGCCACTCAAAGAACCAGAGTTACAGGTAAGCAACCTGTTCTTATGCCTTGTGGTCTCCACATTCACACTGAGGAGAGAGTAGCAGGCTGTGCACCCGGAAGTGGGGCAGAATTCTAGCTAAATAGATCAAGACTAGAAACTACTTCATTTGCAAATGAAAAACCCATCTTGTGCTTAATGGAACCTGGGAAAGGAGGATGTGCTCTGGCTTCCATTCACAATGGTAGACGTAATTGCATTATCACATACTTTTATCCTGCTTTTTTAAAAATGTAAATAGTTGCTAGCAAAAGAGAAAGTGCGTGTAAGTAACTGTTCAAGCTGCAGACATCTATAAAGATGGAGCCCAGTGGAGCCCAGGATGTGCTGTGAGGAATACGCACATTTGAAACTTCAGAAAATGCTTGGGAAGGGAAATTGTGGATGAGAATGCTAAATTCACTTCCAGGGCAAAGGAAATCTTGGGCCATAGAAGCAGGGAAGATATGTGTCAGGGTTCCAAGTAACATAGCAAACAGAACTTCAAGGAAGGTAGTTTCCTTAAAGAACAGTTTAATTGGATATATCATATTGGTACAGACTGGTGAAAACCGACTCTAAAGGTTCCTGCAGTTTTCACCTAATTAAAAGTAAAGTTTCCCCCCTTTCTCAGTCAGTCAGTCACATGGTCCAATCAAGGTACTGTTCGGTTGCTCCAGTAATTCTGAACTTGGGAGATGAATAAGAGAAGGCACTCATTTTAAGTTCATGTGTGTGTATGAAAATCCATCAGCTGTATAATTTACCCTAATGAATTGTACTATTTTAATTAGATTTTAGTTTCTCCCTTTCACCTCTTTTTATGCAGCCTCAATCCTTTGACGGGGAAGCCACCAGCAGGCAGCTCTAACCTTAGCATGGTCCTTCGGTCAGAGAATGGCGTTGCCGTCCCTTCTCTCGAGGAAAATGCCAAGATGAAAAATGTACCAAGAGGGGGAAAGTCTTTGCTGGAATTGGGGTCCCTGCTAAGGCTGCTGCTAAAGTAAACCAAAAGAAACGGGGGTCAGCAGGACCCTCTCCTTGGGCAGATGTGGGGAATGGTTCTCATTTGCACGGGTCCCGCTCACTTGCTGAGCCATTGCTCATTGCTCCAGTGCCAGATCTGCGAGGGGCTTGGTTTTAGATGCTGTTGCAGTGCACTTGAGAGACGGTTGGGCAAGATTCTTTGTTGGAGGCAGATTTGGTACTTTTATGTTTAGCAACATGAAGATAAATTGATAATGTTTTTGTACAAGGAGGCAGCACTGTGCATAGCACCTGATCCGTATCGTGTTCTCGGTTGTTTGTGGGATAGAATCACAAAGAAATAAACCACAGGTGAAAACAAAGATTTCTCTCATTTTCTTTCCCTAAATCTCTGCCCATGAGGGAGTAATTTCAGTGCTGGATGGTGGGATGTCTAGCACTGCTTTGGGGAGGGGGCGAACAGGGACTGGCAGGGCATGTGCTGGACACAGAAAGGAAGTTAGGTCAATCTTGACCATAGGTCTTGATCTTCCTTACTCAGACCTGTGAGTTTCTGTCACAGTTTCCAGCCTGGAGGAGAGCTTTAGCTCAAGTCAACTCAGCAGAATTCACTGCTCTGCTATCTGCTGTAGGTATAAATAAACGATACCTTATTTGTCTTGCAGCACCAATGGGGGGGGGGGAGTTCTGCCATTCATGTTTTATAACCTTGCAGCCTCTCCTGGGGTTCCGGATGTGTTTCACATAGAGCAAAATTTCTCCAGCATACGGAGTCCCTTGACGTGCCTCCTCAGACTCTCTTGTCCTGGGATCTTGCTGGATTCTGCCATAAAACCCTCCAAACTAGGTGGCAGTTGACATTGGAGCAGGAGGATTTTCAAAGTTTTCCCTGCAAAAATTGGTGATGCAGCTGCCTCTGCCCCCTTGGTGGCGTTTGGTCAAGTGGGCTCCTTTCATGCTCCGGGCCTGGCCCAGCTGCCTTGAATAAGGGGGGAAATGAGGATGGCCAAGCAGTGTGTCTGTGGGATGGACCGGATCCAGTTCAGAGGCTGCTTCCATGTCCTTTTCAGGCCCATCAGAGTGAGAAGCGACCTAGGAAGGGCGACACCAGTAAAGCTGTGGAAAAGCTGTTCCTGTGTGGCAGATGAAGGCAAATAAGGGAGGAGCTGCTTGCTGAAGTGGCTTTGCAAAGGTCTCAGCCAGAGGACAAGAACAATCCAAGCTCTTTTTTGTTGACACCGCTTGTCTTCTGCCTTTTCCCTAAAAGCTCAGACTGGCTTCCCGAGGGCTCCCTCATTATATCCTACAAGAATCCTCTGCGGGGGTTGTGCAGAAATTGCTACCCAGAAGCCCATAACGTTGAGGGTCAGGAAATGCTCTTCCTTCATTGCTTTTAACTCTCAGGAGAAAAAGTGGCAGAAAATATTACGTCTGTAGATGCATATGTCTGTGCTTTCATTGTAATTCTTTTATCTTTGTTCTGTCTTATTAAATAAAGCAGAAACATTCATTTCAGGTCAGAACAATTACACTAATAGGTGCTTCTGATGGGAAAGCCACTTTTACGCATCAGGAGATAGTTCCTCTGTGAGGGAGATAGGCAGATGATAAATAAATAAAATAAGTATTCCTGAAGTAGAGGTTTTTGGCCCAAAGTAGTCCGGGCTCCCCTTTCACCCCAAAGGGCTCTTCTCTTCCTCTGGACTCCTGGCGTGGGAGACCCTCTTGAACCCAGGTCTCCTCCTCCCCTTTAATTCTGCTTTATGTAATTGGATACTGGATTTCCTTATTGATAGGCCCCAGTTTGTGCGAGTTGGGAGAAAAGTTTCCAGCTCCACCTCAAGTGCGGGTTCCCCACAGGGCCGAGTCCACTACTGTTCACCTTGATGACCCAGGACTGCTGTGCCAAATCTGCTACGAATCATATTGTGAAGTCCGTGGATGTCACGGCAGTGGTGGGTCTTATAGAGAAGAAGTGAGGGCTCTGGGGACTGGTGCAATAAAAGTAACCTGGTTCTAAATGTTAATAAAATAAAGGTCATCATAGATTTTAGAAAGAGCCAGCACGGTCATACTCCACTCAGCATCAAGCTTGCAGCCGTAGAGGTGGTCAACAGCATTAAGTATCTGGGGGTGCAGATAACTAACAATCTGAATTGGTCTTGCCACATGTCATTCTTAGTGAAGTATGCAAACCAGAGTCTGCCATTTCTTGCGTCGGAAAACAAGAACACATCTTACTCCTGTCCTGGCCACTTTTGACAGAGGCACACTTGAGAGTATTTTAACAAACTGAATCCCTGTTTGGTTTGGTGGCAGCAGAGCCTCAGATAGAAAGTCCATACAGAGAGTGATGGGGGCAGCAGAGATTATAGGAAGCTCGCTTCCCGTTATTTAGAATACAGCTTATAAGCACTATGTGCTTAGAGCTCGAAGCATTGTTATAAGAGACCCCACATCCCCACTCCACGTTCTGTTTCTGTTGCTCCCCTCTGGGAGGTTTCAAACGATTTCTAGCAGGACTTCCAGATTCTGTAACGGCCTAGGCCATCTGTCTGGTAAACTCGCAATAATACATTTTTCTCGCCATGTACATGTATACATCTGGACTAGACTGTGGACATCCGGACAGAGAACTGTTTCATATATGTGGGTATATGCATAATTTTGTATTTATTTTGTCATGTTTATGTAGGGTATATTACAGCTCTCAACCTTTGAAATTTCATTTTAATGTATGCCAATTAGCATGCATTCAAAGTGACAATGAAGTTATGCTAAGTCCCTTCTCCGGCAGCACGGTGACCGTCAGGGACATCCAGGAGCACCTCTCACAGGGCCACATCGCCATTGTGCTGGTCAATGCCGTCTTGCTGCTGTGCGACCTCTGCTCCAGCCCAGTCAAGTACTGCTGCTTCCTGCCCATCGGCCAGAAGTGCTTCTGCCGCAGCCCCGACTACCAGGGCCACTTCATCGTCTTGTGTGGCTACAACAGAGCTTTGGGGTGTATTTATTACAACAACCCTGCCTATGCAGACCGTGAGTAACTGCGCCCTCGCCCAGGTGTCGGCCTCCAGGCCCCCCCTCCCATCCACAACTCTCTGGGCTCCTCGTTTCTCGGGCAGTGTGGTGGGGTCATTCCCTCTGCAAGGGGTCTGTGTGAAGGCTGAGGGTGGTGGCACGAGGCGGGCTGGGCCTGTCTGACTCTGGGCCTACTCCACAGGAACATGCAGCACCAGCATCCATAACTTCGAGGAAGCCAGGACCAGTTACGGCACAGACGAAGATATCCTCTTCATTTACCAAAACAGCTGACCTTCCGGCTGGGGCTCCCAACTCACCGCCATTGCGGCAGCCATCTCAGGACTCGGAGACCTCCGCTCCTAGACCGTGCCGTGTTGGAAGCAAAGGAGGCGTTAGACTCGAGGAGACGGAAGGGAGGAGAATGTATTTTATGCCACCTTAAAGCAAAATGCCCATTGCAGTCACAATGAATAACAGAATGCGTTTTCCAGTTGGGGTCTATCTGGGGACCCCAGGTGATTTTGCTGGGGGGGAGGATCCCAACTCTGGCCCCAGATTAAAACTTGGCCAGTCCCCCCTCCCTAAAGAAGACTGAATTCTGAAACAAAATGAGTGTGCTCTCTTCTGATGCCGCAACCAGATTCAGTGTGGTCGCCCAGTCCTAAGCCTGCACCCATCTTCCCTCCCTCTGAGCCTTTCTCAGTTCGGCTCTCTTGATCTGTTCCGGCCAGGCTGTTGCTGCTGCCCTAGGAAAAAGCAAATCCGTACATTTTTGCACATTTGAAGTTTTGAGATGCGGAATATCCTTTCACAAGAATGAAACTCAAAGGCAGTCCAGCTTCCTGAATCCTGCAAGGCAGCTCCTCCTTCACCCAGTATCATTATCATTCACCCAGTTTTTTAATCTGCTGATAAAAATCAAGCCAATAAATTAAGTAATAGAGGGAAGAGGCAGAAAGCAAAGGAAGGAATCAGTGTCTTAGAAAGCAGAGTTGAAAGGGGTGGTTCCCAGAACCAACATCCCCCCCACTCCAGAAACTGCAGTCAGTGGCTCCTTCTGAAGCCTCATCCCCCCCCTTACAAGGACTTTTCAGGTGAGATGGAAGTTTGGCAATGTTGGCAGAAGATGGAATTCCTTTTTGGAAAAGATTTTCTCAGAGGACTTAAATCCTTTCTTTATGACTACAGGTTTCGGATTGTGTGAATCAGCACAATCGATCATTTTGAATAACGTCCATTTAATTGATATTCGGTGATTAGATTACTTGTGAAAGGCTGCTAGTCCGGATTGTGCTTAATTTTGTCTTTAAGAATATCATAGCTGCGTCGTGTTAGTTCAGCGGTCCCAGTTCATCAGCATTTTCCTCCTGGAGCTCATCCGAGGCTCACCTTCATCCAGAAGCTAATCTTGCTAGATGCAGTCAGCTCTTCCTCCCAACTCAGCCAAGATAAGACTGCCGTCTGGGCACCATCAATCCTAAGGGGCTGCACTTTTAGCCGTCCTTAACGCCTGCCACTTAAGCGAAGCTGTGGGCCTGCTTCCCACCCTTTGCCCCAAATTAGCTGCCCAGGTAATGGCCACTCTGGCCTCAAGCTTGCTCTGCCAGTTTTAAAGTGGCCACAGCAAGTCCAAATGTGATCTGTTTGGCCTCGAGAAGGGCCGAAAGCGTTCAGGAGAAGGACAGGCGCCTCCTGCTGTCAGGCAGGGAACTGGCCTTAGTCTGGAAATCCGCCAGTCCCAGCTCCTTGGTGATGCCTGCTGGGCGGGGGAGAGCTGTGCCCCTCTGGGAGGCCCAGGTTTCTACCTCAACACACCATATTTGCTCTCAGCAGAGGGCGACGGGGTGGCTTCCCTGACGGCTTGAAATAACTGTGCTGTATGCTCTGCAGTCAAATTCTTGTAAGTGGCTATTAATGGCAGAGAATTCTGGGTAGCATCTTTGAAGTTATCCAAGCGAAGCTTCTAGCGCAAAGAGTCGGGTGAGGAGACGATGGAAATAGGCAAGACAAGTGACGGGGCCTCTGTGGCTCCCATCCAGATCGTGTCCCTTTGGACTTTCTGCAGTTCTTCCACAGGGAGGAGTCCAGCTTTCAAAACCTTTAGTATTGTTGAGGCTTCAGTGCTATTTCCGTCTTGCCTGCTTGTAGTATTGGTTTTGTTCATAAATAGTAAAGACTTAACATGCTGCTTAATCTCCTAGTCTCCAGTTTAAGGGTGCTGCTTTTCAGGGGCTCCCTCTGGACCAAGCCGAGCTGAAGCACAGCAGCTGCTTCCATAAAAAAACTCCTTAGCAAGGGAGAGGATGCAGCTCCACTGGCCAGAAGGATTGCTTGGTTACAAGACGCCATCTTCACAAAGAGAACGTTCACACAGCTAAGGTTGGCCGTCTGTCCTGGCATCCTCCAGATACGGGATGATGCACCATCTGCCTTAGAGGCCAGTGGGGGAGGCTCTCCAATCTTGGTGCAGAACCTGCAAAGGGAAAAGGAGAGGCTCCAAGTTCTGCCTTGCTGGCCGAGAGGGCAGAGCTGCTTCTGGCTGCGCTGCTGGTGCAAGAGAAGGGGCAGGGGGCTGTCTTGGGAGGGGGACGGAGGCATTGGGGAAGTCGAAAGGCCTGCCTGGGCCCTGCACGCTTTCTCTTCATTTGGGTGCTCTGAACAAGTAAATGTTTATGCAAACTTCACGATCACGACAGTAAAAGGGAAGAAAATCTGCAACATAAGTTTTATACACAAAAGTATATTTGTTTGTAAACCATTCAATAAAGCCTGCTTTCTTGAGCATGCTTAGACTTTTTTTTTTTTTAGATGGAATGGGCAAAGTGACTATATAAGGAAACATTCACTTATTTTTTGCAGGTCTTTGTGCAAAAAACAAACACTAATGCTTCGCTGCTTCCCAGAGCGTGGAAGGAAAATCCATCTTTCAAGGAGATGAAGTTTGATTCTTTAGGGAAAACCAGGAGACGGGTTCATTCCCCAAAATAGTAGAAATGGCTGGCTGCTGCAAAGCGGCTGCCACTGAGCGCTTGGCCCTTCCACACTGCTGCTCCCTCCTTGTTCAGAAAGTGGCTTTGGGAACTCGGGAGGTGATGATGGAGCACGAACAGCCCCACCCCCACCCCAAGCATCTACTTTAGAGGGAGTCCTGATGGGCAGGGAGTGCTCAAGGGTGACAAACTGAAGCTGGGAAAAGGAGACTGCCAAAGCCACAAGGTAAAGCCTGCCCAACAGGTGTCCTTGTGCCTGGTTGTCTGCCCACCTTGGGAGTGCAGGGGAGGGTCTTTGCCTCTTTTCAAAGCAGGTGAGGAGGGGCCCCCAGAGGGCAGCTGCCAGCCTCTGAAAGGAACTGGTTCTTGAGGTGGGAGAGGGAACAGCAGAGCCCAGCAGCTAGGAACCTTTACAGAAAGCTGGGCTTGGCAGCAGCCAGCAAGACTGTGGTGTGTTTGTGTGTGTGTCCTGCTTCTCCATGCAGGAAGCCAATGAAAGCCCTCTTCCCCCATCCTGTCCTTCCTTAAACACAGCCCACCAACCCTCTAGTGGTTGGAAGGTCCAGTCTCTCTGCATTCTGGAACAAGAGCCCCATCTTGGCCTGTACGACTCCCTCGGGGAGTTGAGCAGTGCTGTGGGCCACCAGACCAGTTCAATGGACCTGGTTGTCTGCCATATTTTTCTTTCCTCCTTGGACCAAGCCTGCTGGGCCTTTGGCCTGAAGTCCACTTTGGATTGGGGGGGCAAGGGGGGGCTGGTTCCCTTGGCTCTGATCTGGTTTCTGCATGTTGCCATCTTCGCGCTGCCTCCTTTTTCTTAATGCTTTAAGCGATTTGCAAAGTACCCAGTGTTGCTGGGTACATTTCATTAATGTCCCAAAGGTGTTTTTTTCAAAAGGAAATTGGAGTTTTGTTTTTCCTTGGAAGACATTTCACTTCTCATCCAAGAAGTTTCCTCAGTTATGACCAAATGGAAGGATTTATATTCCTTACAGTCATCTGGTCATTAGCGCACTCTGAGAATTGCCACCTGGAGGTTCATTTGTGCCCTCACAGTCACCTGAATAGTGCACATATTCAGGTGACTGAATGAATTATTTCATTAATAATCTCCATCCTCTTCTAGATGTTTCATGCTTGTTTCCTGAATGAAACATTCTACCCTTGTCTCTCTTAAGTTTGACTGACCCTAACATTATCGAAATACCGTGCTGAAACTGGTTTCTGGGTTCCATCCAGGTATCTTGGCTCTTCCTCCAGGTCTCCAGTGAAGGAGAGGGCTCCTGGGTCTCCCCGCTCTCTTCCTCACGGACATCATCCACCAGACCTTTATCATACCTGATAATTTGCCTTTCTGAACTAAGAACTTGTCTTGAGTATTTCTCATCTTCATTTCTCATTGTTTTTAGGACAGGATAGGACCAAATATTTATTTATTATTTATTTATTAATTCAATTTGTATTTCCATTTAATGGGGGAGACCCTCGGTGCTTGTCTCCATGCCCCATTTACAAGACCTTTTACAACGGAGAAGTTATCAGGGCAGCTTTTAATATAAGAGAGGAGACCAGTCAGGAAGAGACGGTTCAGAAAGAAGAGGCCATTCCTGTACAGATGGAAATATCTGGAGAAGAGCCTCCTCCGTGGGCAGAGAGGTCACTCTCGGATGACATTGGGCACAAAATTGGGTTGGGCAAATGCAGCAAGTGCCTCTGCGTACATCTTGTACCTTCCAGTCATCTGGAAAAGGGAGAAAAAGAAACCACTATTTTCAGCTCTTCCTGCAAAGCACATCCAAATTGGGGCTTCGGGCCTAGGGGCTGCCTTGTCTTTTTAAGCAATCCCTGCTAGCACCCCATAACAAATATTCACACTAGTGGTGGAAAAGGAGGCCCAATTTTTCAGGATTAATTTATCAAATGCTTCATAAAATGAATTGCTCCTAACCATTATATAGCTGAATACGGCAACAGTCTGCTCAGATGCAATAAAACCACAGTGAATAAGCCATCCCCAGAAAATGAGATGAAAAGTACTGTTAGGGCAACTTGTGTTACCCCCATTCTTCAGAGACCCTCGATGGGCAGCTACAGGCCATGGCCAGAAGGCAACCAGGTTGGTGGGGAGCAGACTTGTTTTGGTAAATCACTGAATAGAATAGAATGACGGAGTTGGAAGGGACCTTGGAGGTCATCTAGTCCAGCCCCCCACCCAAGCAGGAGACCCTACACCAAATAGCAGTCTAGTCTCTTCTTGAAAGCTTCCAGTGATGAAGCTCCCACAATTTCCAAAGACAACTTTTGTTCCAATGGTTGATTGTTCTCACTGTCAGAAAATTCCTCCTTATTTTCCAGGTTGAATCTTTCCTTGGTCAGTTTCCATCTGTTATTCCTTGTCTGGCCTTCGGGTGCCTTGGAAAATAGCTTGACCACCCCTCTCTCTGTGGCAGCCCCTCAAGTATTGGAAGACTGCTATCGTGTCTCCCTTGGTCCTTCTCTTCACTAGACTGGCCATGCCTGGTTCCTGCAACTGTTCTTCATGTTTTAGTCTCCAGTCCCCTAATCATCCTGGTTGCTCTTCTCTGCACTTTTCTAGAGTCTCAACATCTTTTTTTATAGTGTGGTGACCAAAACTGGATGCAGTACTCTAGGTGTGGTCTTACTAAGGCTTTATAGAGTGGTTTTAGTACCTCCTTGATTGTATCTATTAATGCAATTTAGGATTTGATTGGCTTTTTTGGATGCCGCTGCACTCTGTTGGCTCATATTTAGCTGGTTTTCCACTAAGAGTCCAAACATGTTTTGCACCAGGTGAAGGTTCTGGATTTCTTCTGAAATAATGCAAGATGTCTGCAGCTAAGCAACTCACCGCTGAAGCTGAGACTGGTCAGAGGTGTTTTGGCCAAAGAATCTGCTCAAAACTGTAATGACCAGTCCAAAAGCAGCCTCGGCTTTGTCTCTGGTGCTTCATAGGGTGCATTTCCCTCCTCGGGTCCCACACAGCAGAGCCCCGTCTGGGTTGGAGGTCCTGTTCATCTGGGTTCAGAGGGGCTTCTTGCCCTTTGAGAAGCAGCCACACCACTGCTGATAAGCCTGAACTACTTACGGAAAGCAGGGGGTCTTCTTAAATAAGTGACATGATGGGCAATTTTTGAAAATATCTCCCATCTTCTTAGGTAATTCCTTAAAGGAATGGGTGTGACTAACTGGGATCATCATGATGGAATTATTCACGTTTAAATTAGAGCACTTTTTTCAAAAGAAAGGTTTTAAAACTTCAGAATGAGCATAATAAATGTGTTTTTCCAATCTAAATGGCAAATATCCTGTAACAGTCACTTGGTCACTTAGAATACAATACTGTTTTCCAATTGTCGATGATAATTTTGTGCAGATCCTGCAACATATTAACCTTCCCAGAACAGATGTGTTTCTCCAGAACACACATGTAAAAGATGATATTCAGAAGAAGAAAAGCCAGCAGAGTTCCAAATTCCCAGATCAGACATACACATTGAAGAGCTTAGAGAGAAATGGGAAGTCTTACCTTGAAATTCCATTCATCATTAACTTGTCTGCAAAGATTCAGGTCCATCTCTGCCACCAACAGTCCATCTCGGGTTCGTGACAGTCCTGGGCTCCGACTTCCGTTTGGAGCGGCTACGTAACTTGAGCCATAAAAATAGCCCAAGTCATGATGGGCTTCATAAATCAATACAGAACAACGGGATTTTATTAATAATCAACAAAGAGATCCACCACAGCAGAGAGTGACAATTGCACGTGACCAGGGCTGTGTTGTTCTCCTGTTGGAGATCATTTAAACTCCCTTAGTCCACCCCTTGCCCATCAGGTTCCAAATTCAAGCTTGAGGCTTTCCAAGTGCTCCTTTTCTTTAGGCTCCATGAGAATCTGCTTTCCTGTCTCTTAAATCCGTTAATCCTGCCCTCTGGCAAGAGAGGGACACCTTGACTCTTGCTGGTGTGACCTCTTTCCAGCTGCTATCTTCTCTTCAGGAATCTTTCCTCAGAGCTCTCTGCCCATCTACCTAACCACCCATGAGACTTTTCTTCAGCTCGTGCGGTGTAAGTAGCCCCCCCTCCAAATTCTCCTACAATGTCCTTACAAGGTAGGTTGGGTTGCACACAGAGAGAGGGAGGGAGAGAGGGGGAGAGAGGGAGAAGGAGACAGAGAGGAAAAGAGAGAGAAAGGGAGAGGGAGAGGGAGGAGAAAGAGGGAGGGGGAGGGGAGGGAGAAGGAGAGAGAGAAAGAGAGAGAGGGAGGAGAAAAAGGGAAAGAAGGAGGGAGAGGGAAAGAGGACTTAGCCATCAACTGAGCTTCTATAGTTGAGGATGGGCTTCAATCTGCTCTTCCCACCCTGAGTCCTTCACCCCAACTTTATCCTGATGTTCCCAATCTGTTCTTCTGTTCTCAGCACATTTCTTGGTTGTCTGTTCGCCATCACTGTCCTTCACAGAAGCCTTTCCAATTTGTCTGAATTCTTTTCAGAAGCCCAGTGTTCAACACTGACCAAAGTTAGTTCATGGAGAGCAGCGGGAAATCTTGTTCTATTTCTGGGTCATGATCGGGTTGTGCCCAATTGGAATTCTAGGCTCTTTTCATGCTCACTTTCCCAAGCAATAATGTGTCTGACTATTCCTCAGTGCATGACCGCCTCGTGTATTTCCATTGTTGTTTCCCAGCTACCATCAATATCACTTTCTTAGGTGGGTGGAGGCAATAGAGTCCCTTGGGAGTTGGGCGGCACAGAAATGCGACAAAATAAATAAATAAATAAATAATAAATAAATAAATAAATAAATAAATAGCCAAGCTTGCATTCTCCTTTGGGGAGACCGGTGGGAAAAAGCTCCTGCAGTTGCCAGCCAGCACATCACCCGCCCCCCAAGGAAAAAGCCATACGCACCTGGTTTTCCATCTCCAGATGTAAAGGGGTGTGGGAAAAGTTCCTGTGAGAAGCCAAGAGGTACAAACTGAGACCCTTCTTACTCTAAAGCAGGGATGGGGCACTATGGCCCTTTTATGACTTGTGGACTTCAACTCCCAGAATTCCTGAGTGAGCCATGTTGGCTCAGGAATTCTAGGAGTTGAAGTCCACAAGTTCCCCATCTCTGCCCTAAAGAAACAGGAGACCCCATTAGCCAGCAATCCTTGTCCATTCAATGGCTTCTGTGTGCTTTGGAAGCATTTATTGCATCTTCTCCAGCTGCTACTGGCTTTGAGAAGGAATATGGAAAGCAGAGATGCCTGTACCTGCTCCCCCCCCCACTATGACTGGTGCCCCACTGGGGACACTGGAGCTGCCTGGAGCTTCCAGGTGGAGGAAACACACACCCCACCCTAACCCTAACACCCCCCCCCCCCCAGGAAACAATCGGAATTGTGATTAGCATTCAGGAGGAAGGAAGGAAAGGGCAAAACTTAGCAGGAGGGGGCAGGTCCCTCCTCAGAAATGGTGGGAAGGAAGCAGCTGAGGAGACAGAGTATGAATGTTCCCCACACAAACACGCACATCCCTTATGGACTTCAGCATGCACACAGGTGTCTTTACCAATTTCTATACCAAGGGCTTATTAAATATTTGTTATATATGGAATTCTGTTGCCCCTTAAATCAACTATGTTTCGTGTTAACTGCTTCATATTTAGCGCAATTCGGTTTAGCAGAGACTTATAGCCACAATATAGTTATCAAAGCACTTAAGACTGGCTGAAATTTGATTCATGGCATGAGGCCCCCACCCTCCATTCCTCAGCATGGGGATTATGTCTAATTTCTCTAAAGTCAAGGAGAGCTGAAAGGCCTTACCGTCCCCACGCGGTTGATGGCACAGGTGAAGCAGTGGTTGGCAATGGCGGCATTTCTTGCTTCGATGGGCCACATGGATTCACTGTAAAGGCCACCAAGAAAATTATATTCTGCAGACACATTTTCTCTTCCACCCAGGCAGCTTGTTTGGTCAGGAAATGGGCCCAGGGCACCCTGACAGACATACAAATGCAGCAAACCTCTCGTAAGACCATGAATAACCAGGAGAAAAAAGGAACCTGCTCCATAGAAACCAGGAGCTACAGAAGAGGGTCAGACTCGGTGAAGGAGCCCCTCTGAGAGGGCCACAACATGTTCCCCCTGGGCAATGGGACACTCAGCATAGCAGAGCCCTGTGAGAAGAGGGCCCCTGTGGCATTCCTTGGGTGCCTCAGGGCAAACTCGAAGCCAGCAAAACTCTTTCTGATGGAACCCCAGTGCCACATTATGCACCAGCACGTTTCAAGGAAAGTCCAATTCACAAAGTGTCACTGTTGGAATGACAGACCAGCTAAGAGCAAGTGCCAGAGCTTCCCCTGGACTTTCCCAAAGCAGTGGTGACCTGAGGACCACATGCTAAATTTCTGGAGTCAGCATTATCCATCCAACCAACCCAGTGGCCTCCTGAATTCTACTGATCACCCAGGACCTCTGATGGGTGTGTTTGGGCTGAAGCAGGTCTGCTTATTTTCATCCTATCCTTTGTTGCATCCAAACCATGATTTAGGCTTTTTCTTCCCCTCCCAACAGTTGAAGAAGAGATAGGGAAAAATTACGGGGGAAACCCAACTTCCAAACCCCGGGGAAGGGGGGGCAGGGGTGTGTGAGGCTCCTCTGGGTCTTCTTGAAAGAAACATGATGGTCTAAGAAATCTGTCATCTAAAACAGCAAACAGTACATAAAGTTAATAAAACCTGATCAAGAGGAACCTGCCTGCAACTAGTTATCTGCGGAGTTATGGGTGAACTCGTGCACACAGGTTACCTGTTTATGAAGCATCCCTTTACCTTTCCTGCATAATCTTGGACTATTCTGCATTAAATCTTAGTATTGCTAAGACTAAGACCAGTAATGGTCTGGTCATTTGGCTGTTTAATCTTTTGCATTTGTGTAACGTAGGTTCTTTACATGAAAAAGATTCCACCTCTAAAACTGAAAATCAGCTTACTGTATCGTCTGCTTTATGCAACTGATGTGTGAGGCTATCATAGATCTTGGAAGGCCCTTTTCTGAAAGGGAGACTTAACATGTGAAATCCATCATGAGTCAAGGAAAGTCCCATGTTTTGCCTTGGACCCTCAAGAGGCACAAAATGGAGCAGATTCCTGTCTTGTTGCATTGCAATATTTGGAGAACTGGCCAGGTGGCTGTAAAAGCCCAAGGGAGGTCAGGAGAACTACCAGCTGCACTGAAAAAGCTGCAAGTTTTCTCACAGAAGAAAGAGAGACCCTCACCTGACATGACCTCCCCATCACAAGACCTACTGACCACACAAAGCCCCTATAACCAGAGGAACACCAACACTGACACCCCTAAACTCCATTGAAGATGCCTGGTAACAAAATGTTTGGAATGCAACACACAGGCTCAGAGAACAAATCTCCACCCTCATCCTACACTCAAGCCAGATATTTGCCATCACTGGAGAGAGAGAGGGAGGGAGGGAGAAAGGGGGGGATGATAGAGGGATAGAGAGAGGAGAGGAAGAGGGAGATAACAGAGAAATGAAGCTAGCAAGTCTGCAAGTCTGTTTTGAAAAAGGCTCCCAGACTTCTCATCAGTACAAGAAGCAGATCTGAGAGAAGCGGCTCAGATATCTTCTGGCTTTTCTGATGCAAAGAATGGAGTTGGAGAAGATCATGGCCTCCTTTTGGCTCTCCTGGCTTAAGGGGGCAGAAGTGGGGGGAGATCCACACATGCCGTCCACTTGGCAAGCTAAGGAAAATGCCAGAAGTGCTGCAAAATGGATGGAAGGATCTGAGCTTCTGGAGACAAGGTTTTCCTTCATGACAGATAAGTCACAGACCAAAAGACTATCTCATTAGGAAACTGCAAAACCCTGCTATTCATGGGATCTATCCAGCTATTTATTCCATTTTACTGCAACAAAAAAACAATGGTAACTATACCTGAGTTTGCCAATAGTGGCCGAAGGGTTAAAGATGATCTCTGCTCCGTTCAAACTGTACATGAGCCAGTTGAGCGGATGATGGCGACCAAAGCAAATATTCACCGCAATCTTCCCAAACTGGGTCTCAAACACTGGGTGTCCTCGGTCCCCTTCCAGATAATATCTCGACTGTAAAAGAGATGATCCAACACCTCAGGACTAAATCACGGTTAGAACTCAGGAGCCTCTTCTACTCCCAGCCTCCGCAGGAACAGCATTAAGCCACCATGCCTGAATGGCTGATGTCCAGCTTCTTCTCACAAATTTCAGGATGGAGAAGCCACAAGCCTCTGCAGGTAGGCCACTCATCTTCAGAGCAGCACTTACCACCAAAAGCTTTGTCCTTGCATTTAACAGAAGACGTTAAATGGTGTTTCCATCATGAATCCATCACCGTGTACCTGTGTGCATCCTATATTTTACCTCCCTAAATATAATACCTGGCATTTCTGTGTCCTGCTGATCCCAGACCGTCTACATTATCCAGATGAGATTGCAATCTCCGTCTGGGTGTGGGCCAGATCTCCCAGCTTTGTGAATTAGTCTGGGTGGTTGAAATCTCCCATCGCAGCCACTTCATGGTGTTTTGAAGCTTCAATTATTGCTTTAATAAATATTCCAACTGGTTGATGATCTGTAGCCAAGTCCCAGCAGGACATCTTTCCTATGAGATTATCTTTTTATCTTAACTCAGACGCCTTCCGCATCTGGGTTAAAGGATAATCTGGCCTTCCATGACCAGCAGGACTGGGTCCAGCCAGGACTTCAACACCTTCCTCCCCTTTGGTGCTGCATCTTCCTCTGGTTCAAGGTGTCCAACGTTTCTCTGGTGGGATCTTGGGATCCTTGATAGGTCTTTGTGCCTCATGATAGTCAGCTCATGTTGTTACCCATATTTCAAAATTTAGTGCAGAAACAGTGAAGATAATAGGCTTGATTCTTTGACTTCAGTCTCCCCTTTGCTTTTATTTCCTTAGTTTCTTTTTAAACATGTAGCCTCCAAAACATTTTATTTCCCCCCTCCATTACATACAAATTCATTATTTCCAAATGATTCTCTAAAAACTCTCTAGATACACTCCATTCCTTGATGTTCCCTTCCTTGAAAAAAAAATGTTAATTAGAAGGAAAACAAGCCAAGTTCGGACACAGAACAGGCGGAGAGACTCATTTCAGACCCTCCTCTCTCATTCATTTAACCCTTTGTTGTACTACATAGCTCTAAGCTGGTGGTAAAAGCTCTGTGGCTACATCTGAAAATATTCAAAATAGCTAAAGAAAACTTTACCTATTTCTTCCAAGAGCAATTTCACTTGTTTTGCTGGACTTTGCACAAATATATTACTATCCAGTCTATGTCCAGCCCAGGGGTGAAATGCTCTCAGTTCGGACTGGATCGCCCGATCTGGTAGCGATGGCGGCGGGTGGTTCAGAGAACCGGTAGCAAAAATCTCTGCACCCCTCCGATGCCCAGCTGAGCCGCGCAATCATCAGAGCCTTTTTTTTTTTAACTTTTTTCTACAACCTCTTCGGCCAAAAAAATGCTTTTAAAAGTAAAAAAAAAATGCCTCTGATGATCGCGCGGCTCAGCTGGGATCGTCAGAGGCTTTTCAAAGCATTTTTTTCTGCAACCTCTTCAGCTGAAGAGGTTGTAGGAAAAAAAAATGCCTTTAAAAGCCTCTGGCGATCCCAGCTGACTTGCCTGATCGTCAGAGGCTTCTAAAAGCATTTTTTCTGCAACCCCTTAAGGTTGTAGAAAAAATGCTTTTAAAAGTAAAAAAAAAAAGTTGGCCACGCCCACCGTCACATTCCCCCCCACCAAGCCACGCCCACAGAACCAGTAGTAACAAATTTTAGATTTCACCCCTGGTCCATCCCCATCTACAGGACACCCCACCAGGACTGAGCTGTTCACAGGGCTGACCTCCACCCATGTCCTCTTCCCACAGACCCTTCCCCAGCCCTGTTTCTCGCTTCCACATGAAACCCAGACAGCCGCTCAGCACCAATCTTAGTTTTCAAAATTCACTGCTTGATCCATTGCATTGATGCTTGAGAAGACATTTTGATTGCTCCCACATTCCTAGGAAGTCCCTTGGCAGTGTGTCTGAAGGGGTGGGGAAGGGGAAGCTGGATGTTTGGCTAAGCCAAATGTTTGCTTGAACCCAGAGCCGCTTGGTGGGTTGGCTCCCTAATAGCTGACAGATTTGCCCCATTGCTCAGGTGATTGGAGGTTTTGTCCTTTGCCCGGGATTATTCCACTATCACAGTCTGAGCACTAATAAAAATAAATCTGCAGTAGAAAGTGAACTTTCTGTACAACTGGTAAAAAAAGCAACATGGAAAATATTCCAGGGAGGGAACTATTCTAATTGAGTCCCCAGTTGCTGGGGGTGGGGGCGGGGGAGGATACATGTCACTAGAAATCTGGTGGCCATTTGTCCCTTCCTTGTTGTTTGCTTGGTTAGGAGAGGGAGACCTAATGGAACCTAAGGTTCCAGAGAACCTTTGCCCCTTAGGAGATACGGGCCTTTCGTTCCACTGCTGGCACATGGACCTCTTCCTGGCTTGGCTGGACCTCGATGAGGTAATTGCAGGTCCTGGTACCTGTTGCAGAACTCCAGGGCTCCTCCGTCCCTCAAGAGCCCCTCCTGATGCGGCCCCACAATGCAGCTCCTCTGGCTTGACTCTCAAATCCTCAAAATAGCCCATTTCACCCTTGAGTTTTGCCATCAAAATGGGATCCAATGTGGAAGTTTGTCCTGGAGCCCTTTCAAAACCAAACACTGTACACCCTCTATCCTTCACCAAATGCCCATGTCTGGAGAGGTTCCCGGCCCTGCCAGGTCGGAGGGAAACGGCCCCAGCCTCACCCCTCATCAGATGATTGCAGCCTCTGCTTGCTGGATGCCAATTTTTTTCTTTGGGCTGCTTAGCTGGATCATCCAACATGCTCCAAGATCTTTGCCTTTCCATCGGCTACTTTCCCTTGTGGGGATTAGGCCAGGAGTTCTTCCCTGCACACGACTCCCTCTCAGTGCAGTGGGAAGGATTAACCATCATTTCCAGTCTTGGGAATGTTTTCCTGCCCCCCTCCCTGACCCCAAAGCATCAGCCCTGCAGAGGTAGGTGGGGTCTTCATGCCCCCCCTCTCTGGCCATCCCACAACTCACCTCATTGAAGTCGCCCACCCGGGGAATGTGATTCTTCCTGCTCTTCCCCAGCACAGAACCAGAGCTGGAAATGACCACGGCTGAATTCCACAGGGTTCCTCCGTGGGCAGCGTCCCTTTCCAGGATGGGAGAGACCACAACCAGATTGTGTTTCTTAGCCAGCTGCAAACAAAATTATGCCACGTTGTATGCTGCACTTTTGGGGGTTTGTTCATTCAGAAAGGGCAATGGTGAGCAGAACTGCCCTTTCGCAAAGCCCATCCGAGATTAGCCAAGAACATCGAGTTCATTTTCTAGAAACATAGCAATTATCCTCTCTGTGCAACTGAAGAGTGAATGAATTATATTATTGTCCTTTCTGGAAAGAGCATTTTGTATTATATTTCATTGATCCAATTACATTCCCTCTTCCTTCCCCTCGGTCATCTTGTGATCTCATATGTCTGAATGTTACCACAACATCCCCCAGGATGCAATCAACTAACAATCCACACTAACAGTCACCCATTCTTGAACTTAGACTTTAGTGGAAACAGTGGAGATGTGAACCAGAGCAGCTCTGCCCCTTTGGAGTCAGCAAATCTCTTCATAGAATAAGATGCTTCCCACTCAAGAAGGAAGGATCAACTTTCAGGTAAGTTCACTTGGATGCACAAAGCTGCAAAGATGCAGCCTCTCTCTTCTTCTTCTCCTCAAGGTCATTCTTATCTTATCCATCCATTTTTGATTGAAACAATACATGGAGCCAAATAGCCCAGGCTATTCGTTTCTCACTGTTAGTTCCTTCCCAACACACATTCATAATAAACAAATTGAGTTAAATGAGCCTGACTCCAAAATGACGATGCATACAATCACAAGCATGATCAGTCATAACCTTCTTTTGGCAAAGAGTTGCTGGCTCCTGCAGTAAAAGACAGTCACAGCCCTCCCAATTTGCAGAAGGACGAGAACGTATAGAGAAAATGCAGGAAAATAATATGCAGACCCCAAACTGTGCCGCAGACGACGTTAAAAGCACTATTTGCAGGGAGGGGGGAGCAAAAAGGACTTCTCTACCATCTGGCAGAATCTTGTGGTGGGTCCGTCTTCTGCTGATTCCGCAAATTCAGTCCATGGCAGTTTCTCTTGTGTACAGAAAGCAAAGGGCATGGCTGGTGGAAAGAGCATAAAAGGACATCAGCACCAGCTTTGCTCTGGTTAAACAAAGCAGCTTTTAAACTGGCCAGGAAGCCTGTAAATATTGACTCTCTGCCTCTCTGCCACTAACGCAATCACCTCTGCAAAGGTGGATCTCTAAACCAGGAGAGGGTTTAGGCGTTGATTTTGCAGGTTTTCATTCCTTAAAATCAAGTCATGTATTTGCAAAATAGTCTTCAGTTTTATTTTAAAACTCAAGTTCCTAACAGAAAAGATTACAACCAATTTCAGAGGAATACTGGTTTGGGCCTTAGATCAGCTCATTTCCGCCTACCCCCCATCCATTCACTCTACTGAAGGCAATCAGGATCAATCAATCTATCTATCTATCTATCCTCTCTCTCATTATCATCTATCTCTATCAATTGATTCAGCCATTTATTCATTCAACTTATATGCCACCCATCTTGCCTAGATGACTCTACGCACTTTACAAACAGAGTGAAAACAGCAACGTAAAACAACAAAGTATTTTTCCCATCTTCAGTTGTTTGACAGTCTTTTGAAGAGGAATTGCTGAGGACCACATCTGTCATTCTCTGTGTGTGATGCTGCCACTTGGAAACAGGGCTGAGTGACAAGCATCTTCCCACGTGAAAACCCTGCCAAAACCCAGTCCCACCAAGCCCCTCCCCCAGTGCCTCTCTCTCCTCTGCCCACAAGAATGAAGGAGGGAGAACGTCAAGATGACCCTCCTCCTCATCAGGTACTCTCTCTCATCCTGGTCAGTCACCTCACCTCTCTGGAAGGAATAGCGCCCCCTTCTTCCACCAGACCCTGGGGGGTGGGTGTTCCTGCAACCTGGGAGGAGAGGGGCATTTCAATCTAGCCAGCCTGAGAATTTCTCCCTCTGGCCTCTTCCTGCCTTTTCTGGTCCTGCCTCCCAATTGGTCTTTTAGCTTTGCCTCTGGCTGTCTCCTCTCCACTATCTGCTAAATAGCCCTTGTCTTCTTCATCCAAGATGGCTTATGCCATAATAAACATATTTCCCTTCACAGGGTTATTTTGCAGCACAATCAAACCTACCCTACAAGGTTATTTCATGCCCCCCCTCCCCTCCCCATGGATGCCAGCTCAGGGCAGTCCTTCTGCTCCAGATCTCTCAATAAGACCAACATTTGTCTGGTTACTGAATTACTCTATGAATCCGGGCTTTGAGTGGGCAGAGGTTGAGCACGGAGACCACCTGGGACTTACTCCAAGCCTCCTGGAAACAGATCACATTTACTCCACATATTTCAGCCACTTCCACAATCTCTTGTATGCGGCTGTGCAGTGCAGTTACCTAGGTAGAAGCAACATCCCAGGTTAAAGCAACACAGAGTGTTAATAAATTACTATTACTCTCCTTCCCCCCTCTGGCTCAAAAACACAGGAAAATGCCAAGTGAGGAAAGGGGTAGATGCCCAAGGATTGTGAAAGAGCGGTTTTAGTGAATTCCACACTTAAAAACCTCTTAAAAGCTGTAAAGGAGCATCTCCCCCTGCCCCCTTTGAGAGAATAAGAGCCAGCAGTTATTTGAAGAATAAGACTAACAATGTTCTAAACCAGGGGTGGGATTCAAAATTGTTTTACTACCAGTTCTGTGGGAGTGGCAGGGAAAGGATACTGCAAAATCCCCATTTCCTCCCGATTAGCTGGGACTTGGGAGGCAGAGAATAGATGGGAATGGGGCCAGACAGAGGTGGTATTTACCGGTTCTCTGAACTACTCAAAATTTCCGCTACCATTTCTCCAGAATTGGTCAGAACCTGCTAAATACCACCTGTGTTCTAAACCCAGCAAAAGGGGCAGCATCCCCCCACGCTGCCAGGGACATCCTGGAATCACGAGCAGCTGCTTCTTCATCATCCCAAGAAGGGCTTCCTTTGCCACTGGCTGGACAAAAGGTGCCCCGCATTTTGCTCACTTCAAGCCAGTGCTCAGAGCCAGGATGGCATCCCAGTGGCCATAGGACCCGCACACCTCGAAGTCACATGCCAGGCACAGAACTAAAGTCTTGAGTAACGAGAAGGTTATCAAAAGAGGACAGAAAAGAGGACAGCCTCCACTGTTGTGCACTTCATCAAAATGACTTTTGGATAATTTATTGTACTGAAGACGATTGCATGAGTTACCCAATGATGGGCACCCAAACTTCCTTGTGGCCTTTTGAAGGAGGAGGCATCTTTTGTGGATGATATCTGAGGATCTTTATCTGTTGCTTCAGTGACCTAGAGCCCACCCCAAAACTCAGGCTGCCCCACCATCTCACCACCCTTCTCTGAACTTGCAAGACGAGGAGCAGGCAGCAGCTCCCCGATAAACAGGCGGAGGACGCAGCAAGAAGGAGAACTTTCACCCTCCTAACCACGATTCATCACTGGCCCCACCAAGCCAAGTTTCCAACTGTCCAAATGTGCTGGTTCCACATCTTCCTTCCAGGGTCCAAGGGCCCTGCAGATGAATGGTTAGTATGGAGGCTATGTGGATCTCCTTGAGAAGCCCCACAGCTCCTACCTGCTCAGCGACTGGTGCGTCTGTAGTCAGAGGAATCTTGTTCTGGATCAGCCCCACTCGGACCAGGCGTGGCTGCCGCAGCTGCTCTGCTGCAGCTTCAAATTTGTGGCCCTGCAGCTCAAAGTCCCTCTCTGCAGCAGCCGAGAGAGCCTCCTTGGGCAGTTCCAGTGGCCTGCAATAAGTTGGAAGAAAAGGAGGAAAGCCTCTCTTTTTTCTGTAATTACCTACCAGATAATAAAGGCATCTTCAGACTTTTTAGATCCAAATGAAATGTGGAAAATGTATAATTGGACTGAAGAGTAAAATACAATCATAGGATCATACAATCATACAAACACAGGATCTAAAACGTCACCTAGGATAGTTTTTCAATGTATTCTTAACTATGAATAAAGTTGGGACAGGTGATATATCACAAAGCAAAGGAACTTCTAAAAGTCTCCCTTAAGCTTTGTTTGAGCACTTTTTATTCACTTGAAAAGCACAACCGATTTTTCAGGGGGACACCAGACACAACCTCCTGTGGATGAGCACAGACAGAACCAACTATGGACTCTTCATTCTTCATGGATCTCACTCTCAAAGTGAACATGGCTATTCATGTCTGAGCCCTTCTTCCCAATCCCTGCAATCCCTCGACAAACACTGGGGGGGGGGGGGGTGTCCCAGCGCCTTGAACCAGCTGTGAGGGAAGGGAATTGGGGGGGGGGGCAAAGGAAACGGGGAAGTTGGAAACTCCACAGAGACCCCCTTCCCTCACGTGCGGGATGAGGGCCGGCTAGGCACAGCACCAGAAGCTCACCCCAGGAAGGAAGGGGAGCCTCTGAGGGCCTTTCCCGGGGCTGCTGAAGTGGAGTGGGGATCCTGCAGGCGAGACCCCCGTGGAGAGCATGGAAGGCCCGTCCAGGCTGCGGTCCTCCCCCTTCCCCGCTGGGGGCCCTTCACACCCAGGTTGGAGCCCTCCAGAGCCGGAGTTGCCAGGGCCGGGGCGCCCGGGAGGCTCCCCTCTTCTGCTGCCCCGAGAGGCGGCCGCTCCGCTCCTTCGCCCGAGGAAGCGCCCTTCGCCCCGGCCCTTTTCCGAGCCAGCCGCGCTCCGGGTCGGGCTCGGGAACCCCCGGGCGGAGCGACCGGCCCAGGCTCCCGCGGGAAAGCACTCCGGGGCTCCCGCCACGGCCGCCCAAGTCCGAGGCCCCGGGACCTGAGCCAGGCAGGGGCGCCCCGAGCCGGGGAGGAGACGCTGGGCGTAGAGAGCCCCCGAAGCCCCCCGGGAGGGGAGGGGCCCGGCTCCCCCGACCCACCTGAGGGGCTCCCCGAAGAGGAGCCGCTTCGCCTCGGCCAGCTCGGCGGCGGGCAGGTGCCGCTCCAGGCAGCGCTCCAGCGAGTCCAGCCGCTCAGCCATCGCCGCCGCCGCCGCCGCCGCTCTGCTCTGCTCTGCTCTGCTCTGCTCCTCGGCCTGGCGCGGGATGCGGACGCCAGTTAACCATTAAGCGAAGCTGGTGGCAGCTTCCCCCGCGGAGGCGTCCAGCCGGCCTCCCGCCCCCACTCCACTGCCGCGGACGCATCGGGTCACGGCGGCTGCGGAGCCCGCGTGGGCAGCCGCCCTCCCGCCTCGCCCCCAGCCGCTCCGTTGCGGGGGGCTCTCAAGGCAGTGAGGCCGAAGCCCACCGGGCGGGGGGCGGAGCGCAGGACCCCCGGGCCAAGCTCAGCGTCCAGCCCGGGCCGGAGGGTTCCTCCTCCCTGCCCTGCAAGATTGACACATTGCACAGCCGCCAAGCCAAGGCCGGCCGCGGGGGTCCCCGGGCCCGAACTCCCTGGCTCCTGTCCGGGAGCGCCGCCCGCTTCTCCCTGCGCCGCCTCGGATTCCCCAGGCGGGGCCCTGCAGGGCCTCCCTCGGCCGGCTCCACTCAGCAGACTCAGCCCTGGGACAGCGACGCCCCCACCCCTGCTTCCCACGCTCACCCAACGGGCCGATCTCTGTGGAGGGGCCCAGGGTGTGTGTGGCGAAATAAGCCGGAGGGGCTGAAGCAGAGGCCGCTGGTTTTCTCCCCCTCCCCACTTTTGAACTGGGCAGCAGGCTGGAAGTCGCATCCAAAGGGAGGAGCAGAGGAGAGTGGGCAGGAGTTTTACCCCTCAGCCATGGCGACCAAGCAGCTGCCTCCCCCCCCCCCCCTTGCTAAACGTTGCCCAAGCGACTCTGGGGATCCAACTTAGCCCCTCAGCTCCAGGACTCATCGGACTTCCCTGCCAACCCATTTCCCAGCTGGGTCTGGGGGACCCCTTTTGTGGCTCGGCCTGTCTGGGTCTGGTCCCAGGATGGCTTCCAGCTCCAGCTGATTCTGCTGTGGGACTCATGCTCCCTCTGTATCCCTGCAGGCTTCGGGGCTCCAGGAAGAGCCTGGCCTTGTTTTGGTGTCCATTCCTCAAGGAGGTTGCCTGGCTGACCTTTTGCTTTTCTATTCTTAGTCTGAACTTCCAACATTCCTCCCCATGCCTTCTTTGTTTGCAAAACTGTCTTGCCCAAACTCTGTACGTGCACAGCTGGGATGAAGATTGGAAAGTTGATCCCACAAAAGGGAAGATGACCTGGAAAAAGGACTTTTTACAGCAGCTTAGCTCAATGGAGAAGGAAGCCTTTTGCCTGCAGGGTGTTTCTTCCTCAAGTACAAAATGCACACAGTGACAAAGGCAGGCGGCCTGTCTGCTCACAGGAAGCTGTGGGTGTCCACGGAGGGGTCAAGGTGGCAGCCCCCAAACTCTGATCCAGGCACATAAAAACAGGTGGGGCGTCGATTGCACCGTTGTAGCCACCATCTTCACTACATTGATCAGAACCTGCAGATACCCCTGGAAAGCAGATTCACTTGCTGAACTTCATGTCAGCAAGAACAATTAACCAGTGAATGGCTTCCCTCCAGAAGTTGTGGGGGCTCCATCACTCCATTCTTAAGAAGAAATTGGTCGGCCATTTGTCCAGAATGATAAAGGATTTCTTACTTGAGCACGGGGTTGGATTAGAAGACCTCAAAAGTCCTTTCCATATCTGTTATTCTGTATTCAGACAGCCTGGAAAGCAGGACCTTTTTATCAGGTTCGCCTGATAGGCCAGTTGCGCCCCTTTCTGAGTTGGGATTCCTTATGCAGTCCTTATACAGTCACTCGTGCTCTCGTCACTTCTTGCCTGGACTACACTAACACTCTCTACATGGGGCTCCCCTTGAGGAGCACCCGGAGGCTCCAACTGGTCCAGAATGCGGCTGCGCAGGTGATCACGGGAGCGACGTGGCGCTCCCATATAACACCTCTCCTGCGCGAGCTGCACTGGCTCCCGGTGGTCTTCCAGGTGCGCTTCAAGTTGTTGGTTCTCACCTTTAAAGCGCTCCATGGCTTAGGGCCAGGGTATTTACGAGACCCCCTGCTGCTACCGATAATCTCCCACCGGCCAATACGCTCTCACAGAGAGGGCCTCCTCAGGGTGCCGTCGGTCAAGCAATGTCGGCTGGCGGCCCCCAGGGGGCGAGCCTTCTCTGTGAGGGCACCTACCCTCTGGAATCAGCTGCCTCCCGGAATACGGCCGATTCGGGATCTCCGCACTTTCCGTAAGGCCCTGAAGACGTTTTTATTTCAGCAAGCCGGCCTGGCCTAAATAGATTTTAGGTTTTTTTTTAATTGTATCGCTAGGGGTTTTAAATTGGGGTGGGCGTTTAATTTAATTTATTTTTAATTATTTTAACTTTTATATTGTATGTTATTTTAATTCTCGGCTGTTCACCGCCCTGAGTCCCTTCGGGGAGAAAGGCGGGATATAAATTTAATAAATATAATATACATAATATATGACCGAAGTCGGTTGGTGGATCACAGCGCATTATGGCATGCCGAGTTTTGCTTTCAAATGGGATGGAAACGTTCAAGTTAATCCTAGGTTTGTATTAGTTTTTGTTATAATTTGGGGAAGGAGGTGTATATTTTACGTGCATCACAATTCCTTCGGTCCTTGTGCAGGGCTCCTGTCTTCTGATCCCCTTTTAAAAAATAAATCTGGTAGCCAAGTTGAATCTCCCTTCCCCAGCCTCACGCCCACTTCACCCTTCCTTGCCCTGTTTTCACCAAAGAGAACAAATAACCTAAGGATCAGTTTCCCAGATGGGACGGGTCTTCGGTGGCCTTAAGAAACACAGCCTGGAGATAACTACAAGCAAACCCTGGATTTAGGCCAACCTGGGAAAATGAGCACGCGAGTACTTCCCATAGCCCAGTATGGTCAAAATTTTCCTTAAAGGGCTCAGGTCACATCTGCTTTTTTCCACTTCTGCAGCAAGAACTATTCCCTTTAGTAAGAAATGCAAAGGTTGAATCCAGATGTGCTTCAGAGCAAAACCCGAGGCTCCCAATCCTCGGCTCCATCCATTGGGGATCAGGGCCCGTGTGCTGGCACTGGGTGAACTGGGAATTTTTTCTGAAATCAGTGTTTGCCTTGGAAACTGGTTTTCAGGAGACAATCCTGGGTGGGTGGGATTTTGGGTGATGATTCAGAAAAAATGAGCCAGACTATTCCAATTATAATATTTGAAGAAAAGTAAGAACTTCATCAAAGTAAATTGTGCTTATTTCTTGGTTGCATCATGTGTGACTCGGTTTCAGAGGAAAAATGATTGTTGCAAAAAGAGGTGAGAAAGACATTTTTCCATATGGAAGCTTAATCTTTTCTTTAGAACCTGAGTGACAGATGTGTCCCATCAGATTTATTATTATTTTTTAGTTAAGCTTGAGTTCCACTTTCTTGCATCCTTGTATTGCTTCTCTAGACTGGAATGATCAGAATAAGCTCGAACATCCCTTTTGCTTCTCCCTCTTTTAAACAAGAGAATGATGAACATTTTCTCTCTTTTTTTTCTTTTTCCTCTCTCTCTCTCTCTCTCTCCCCCCCACACACTTTTAATGGCTGTTGCAACGCAACTCTTCCTGTTGGCTCCGGATCAAAGGATCAGGACAAAGCTTCTCTGAAGCCAGGGTGTTCTGAGCCTGAAATCCTGCTCTGAGTCACCCACTCTTCCTTGGGAACATATCCACACCTAATTATTGGGCCTGGGAAGGTCATCTCACAGGGCAGAGATTGACCATCTCTGGTTTCCCTTGCAGACAAGGGATATCTACCTACAGCCACAAGGACAGTTTCATCTGCTTTGGACAAAGGTCCCTGTAGCTCATGAGTGGCTCCTCCCACCCTGCTCCCAGGTGGGAGTCTTTCCAGCATCTGCTAGAAGAAAAGCTCTGAGCCTGCGGAGCCTAAACGAAAGGGGGCATTCTTGGAGGGTCCTGGCTGGCTTTTTCTGCCTCGGCTGGCAAGTCTGAGCTTCCATTACACCAACCTGTCCTGTGGAAACAGATGCTGCCTTTTCTCCCCTCAGAACCCAGAGTAAGTGCAAGGGCTGCATCTGCTTCAGATAAACATGGATATATTTATAGGAGAAATTTAATAGTTCTCAGCTTAATCACGATCAGATTTTGCTGAACATTGTGCAGAAAAAAAAATTGGCTTTCAGTTGCAGCTACATTATCATCATCTTCTAGAAGGGGCAGTTGTCTTTTGAGATAAGAATCTTTGCTGAAAACCACAACACACCTGAGACAGCCTTACAGCCACTGCAAGGACTGACTCTCTGGGCGGGAGGGTGAAGGGGCTGGGTGCAGAGGTGGGTCCCTCCCTCCCATTATTTCTTATAAATCTTCTTATAGAGCATTCTTTTTCATACAAGCATACAGTATTCCATACAAACATAGAAAAGATTAACATTCTGTTATTTATATGGATTAGAATATTTAGAATAGAAAAAAAATAGGGTTGCCAGGTCTGCTTCCAAAAAATAGCGGACAAGCGGGGGTGGGCTGTGGGGGTGTGGTTAAGTAGTGAAAAAATTTAAAAAAAATTACAATTAAATTATATATTTTCTTACAAACATTTTAACACGTATTAAAATAATCACTTCAAAACTTGACTTAAAATTCAAAACATTAAATATATTATAATAATATGTAAAATATTAAATTACATTTTAATTTCATCATAAAGCTTTTGAATAAAAAAATATCCACTATTTTGTGAAAAAAAAATAGTGAACATAATGTGAAAAAAGGGGACTGTCTGCTCAAATAGTGGACACCTGGCAACACTAAAAAAATGTTCTATCAGAGTTAATTACTGTTTAGGATGGCATAAAATGCATCCACTTCAGGTCACATCAAAATAATAGTTTCTATACAAAGTTTGAAGCTTAATACATATTAAAACCTTCCTTAAAACCTTATTGGTTAGCATGTGCACATGTGTGTGCGGGGTGTTTTCTTCATGCCTTTCTGCTGAAGTACCTAGTCTGGGGGAGTGACACACAGAGACCCTGAACATCTGTCTGCAGAGATGGAGCCCCCCCCCCAACCGTTTGGGTTCTGCAATTGTGGAAGGCCTTTGTGGGACTCAGAGAAAGTCTGATTGCATCTCACGAGAACCAGGAAGGCGGAGTTTGCTAAATATGAGCTAGCAATGTGCAGCGGCAGCTAAAAAGCCAATGCAATCCCAAATTGCATTAACAGAGGGATACAATCAAGTGAGGTTCTAATACCACTCTATAAAACTATAAAGCCCTAGTAAGACCACACCTAGAGTCCTGCATCCAGTTTTGGTCACTAGACTATAAAAAAGATGTTGAGACTCTAGAAAAAGTACAGAGCAGAGCAGCCAGGATGATTAGGGGACTGGAGACTAAAACATATGAAAAACGGTTACATGAATTGGGCACAGCTAGTCTAGCAAAGAGAAGGACCAGGGGAGACATGATAGCATCTTCCAATATTTGAGGGGGCTACCACAGAAAGGAAGGGTTCAAGCTATTTTCCAAGGCATCTGAAGGTGAGACAAGGAATAATGGATGGAAACTGACCAAAGAGAGTTTCAACCTAGAAATGAGAAGGAATTTTCTGACAGTGAGAACAATCAATCCATGGAACAGAAGCTGCCTTTGGAAGTTGTGGGAGCTTCATCACTTGAGACTTTCAAGAAAAGATTGGACTGCCATTTGTCAAAAATGGTGTAGGGTCTCCTGCTTGAGCGGGGGGTTGGATTAGATGACCTATAAGGTCCCTTCCAACTCTGTTAATCTGTCTATCTAAATGGGGGGGGGGCACCTTCTAAAGCTGACCTGGTTTAAACTGAAGCTTCTGGCTGAAGTAGGCAAGCTCCTCCCACAAATAATGATGCCAAGTGAGGGAATGTGACTGAGAAAGGTATATAACATGTTTGCAAGAAATAAAGAGCACAAAGTCTTCAAAATATGTGTTTTTATATGTGCAGGAAACTCACACGTGCAGAAATGTGAGCAACAGCATAAAATTTGAGCATTGGTGGAAATGTTCCATACCAACCTCCCCCCCCCCACAACCTCCCTCCTAGCTGAGTCCTGCCCACTGTGACCAAAGGACGTGGAGGGAGCTGTAATTCTGTCATGAAGGAATCTTGTAATGCATCTAGGCTACACCAACAGCGTAAGTTATGACGTTTAGCCAAACTGTTTTTCATTTCATTTGCCATCCTGAGTTCCTTGGTGGATGGGTGGCCATATCAATATATTAAGTATAATCAAACTTAAGAGCCTGTAGTACAGTGGACTAAAGCATTGTGATTAACACCAGCTGCCTGCAATTATTGCAAGTTCAAATCTCCCCAGGCTCAAGGTTGACTCAGCCTTCCATCCTTTCTAAGGTAGGTGAAATGAGGACCCAGATTGTGGGGGCAATAAGCTGACTTTGTATAAATATACAAAAATATGAAGGCTATTGGGCTTCCGGTTTCCTCGTCTTCGGCGGCGACGGTGCCTTTTTAAGCGCCGCCAGCCCCGCCACTCGTAGAGCCGCTTTTCGACTGCGAAGCGGCTTGAAACCTTCAAAATCTTTAGGATTTATGAAGAAGAGGCAGCAGGGTACAGGTTGAGCCCCTGCAACCCCCCCAGGGAATTGTTTCTGGGGAGGAAACAGGGCGGCTCCCTTTCAACCTGCTGAGACTCCGGGCGGCGTGGGACGTCTCTGCTTCCGCAGAACAAGCCGGCTGCAGGAAACTTTTAAAGAGCGAGGAAATAACCCAAATAAACACTTGAAATCTACTTGAACCCTGAAATTTTGAACTGCAAGTATTAGCTCTTTGCTGATTTTTTATACTGAAGTGAAAGTTTCTGAATGAGTGAAAGTGACTGGAAAAAATATGGCGCTCAGCATTAGAGTAAATGTATCAGCGGGTGTGGATTGGTGAAGTCATCTTGCTTTGTTACAAAGTTAAAAGGTTGCTATAAAGTTGCTCCGGCTGTAACAGAAACAAGAAGAAAATCTCTC
This sequence comes from Arizona elegans, assembly GCA_022577455.1. Taxonomy (NCBI): domain Eukaryota; kingdom Metazoa; phylum Chordata; class Lepidosauria; order Squamata; family Colubridae; genus Arizona; species Arizona elegans. Next base: position 3,681,364 of record JAKOOJ010000026.1, read on the forward strand.
CCTTTTACTTGACTTTGCTGCATTATAGCTTTGCCTTGAATAAATCTGGGGGACCTTTTTAGAAGGCTTTGTGGAGGTGGCAGAAGAAGCGGAACCTCCCTTTTTAGAAAAGCTAGCCTATGTGGCAGGATGGCTTCAAAGAAGCAGGAAGGGAAAACAGGGGGGGGATCCCCCACACGCAAACAGGACACGCAATCACAAGCCCAGAAAAAAGATTTTGATATGGGAGACTTAAAAGAATTTATTTCAAATATCCTGGATGACAAATTTCAAAAAGCTCAACAGGAAATAGATGATAAAATAAATAAAATAGATGATAAAATTCAAAAGTCTCAACAGGAAATTATGCAGGAAATGCAGCAGAACCAAAAGAAGGTGACCAAAAAAATAACAGATGTGGCGTCTAGCCTGGCAGGATTTATTATGAAAGTTGAGTCAAAAGTGGATGAATTTAAATTAGAAGTTAATGCTAAGATGAAAAATAATGATCATAAATTTTTTGATGTTGATGACAAGATGCAGAGAGTTGAGAACGAGATTGTTATGATGCAATTCCGGGCAATGGAATTTGCTATACGGCTTCGAAGAATTAGAGAAGAGGAGAGACAAGATTTGAGACAGATCTGTGCTGAAGCCCTAGCTGTGATCTTAAAAATTGATCCTGATATGGTCTTTTGTAAAATAGACAAAATTTACAGAGTCAACTCTTGGGTGGCTAGACAAAGACAATTGCCTAGAGATGTGGTCATATATTTTACAGACAGAGCAATAAGAAATGATATCCTGCAAAAATCTTTTCTTACTTCTGTGCAAGTGAGCGGATCCAAGATTACAATCTACAAGGAGCTTCCACCTAAGATGTTGAAATCCAGAAAAGATTTTGGCTTTCTTGTTAAAGAATTGCAGAATAATCAAATCCCATTTCGTTGGGACGCTCCAACTGGCATAATTTTGAGATATAAGGGAGAGAAACACCGTTTGAATACTGTGGAGAAGGCGGAGCAATTTTATACTCATATCTTTAAAGAAAGAACACCATCCCCACGTACATCTACAGTTTTGGAGACTAAAGAGAGTGATAAGAAGCAACTTCAAGAATCGCAACAACAATCTAAGCAGGAATCAGAGGAGTTGAAGGGCGCTGAAGGAGGTTTTCTGGATGAGCCTTTGCTGGAACCTTCTCCAATCTTGGAGCCGGCTTGGATGGCTGAAGTCAAGGACCAGCGTATAACCCGAGCAAAAGCCAAGCAACTTAAAGAAAAGTTACAGCAGGAAAGACAAGATGAAAAGGCTGGGGCCGTGGGGAATGCAGGACAGAAGATTTCGGATGAAATCCGAATGTTCTGCTCTTTGCTCCAGAAGGAGAATAATGATGATTAAATGTTTATCTTGGAATGTGAATGGGTTGAATGTAACACAAAAAAGGAAGAAAGTATTTGCATATTTAAAACAACATAATAATGATATAATTTGTTTACAAGAAACGCATATTACAGCTCAAGATCAAAACTATTTGAAAAATTCCAAACTAGGAACACATTTTATATCTTCAACTAACCAAAAAAAGAATGGTGTGGTTATTTACGTAAATAAAAAATTAACAGCCAAACTTATAGAAGCTGATCAAGATGGCAGGTTTGTAGCAATTGAATTACTTTCTGCTAATAATCAAATTCTTTTGATAGGAATTTATGCTCCTAACCAACAACAGGACTATTTTTATAAAATGCTGCATACGAAAATACTTCAATGGGATTACAGATCTATCTTAATTATGGGAGATTGGAATGGAGTAATTGATTCTAAATTAGATAAAAAGACTTTGGCGAAGTCAAGGATTAGATTACCACAGACTTTTTTTGATATGAAAGAAGATCTGGAATTAAAAGATATTTGGAGAATACATAACCCAAAAGAATTGGATTATACTTTCTTCTCTGACAGACATAGATCTTTTTCCAGGATTGACTTCATCTTGTTGTCTGATGATTTACTTGTCAGGACAAAAAGAACAAAGATTCTGCCAAGAACTTTGACTGATCATAGCCCAGTGTGGATAGAAATTGAGACACACAAGACTGAGAGACGCTCTTGGAGATTAAATGAAAACTTATTCAGATATGAAAAAAATATAATAGAACTTAAAAAGCATTTGAAAGAGTTTTTTGAAATGAATTTGAATAAAGGCACCCCAATGGAAATTGTGTGGGACGCAAGCAAAGCCTATATGAGAGGGGTGCTTATATATATGAACTCTAAACATAGGTTGATTCGACAAAAGAAAAGACTTGAATTGGAAGCAGAAATAAAGAACAAAGAACAGTTACTTATTAAAAACCCAACAGATGAAAGAATACTTGGTGTCATAAAACTTTTGAAAGACCAATTCCAAATGCTTATAGCGGAACAAGTTGCAACAAATTTACAATACGCGAAGCATAATACATTCTGCAACGCCAATAAACCGGGCAGGTGGTTGGCTTACACATTAAGGAAGAAACAGAGCATACGGACTATTGATAGTATTGATATTGGGGGGAAAGAAGTTTTTCAACAGAAATTAATAAAAGAAGCTTTTCTTGAATATTACACTAAACTATATGCCAGAGAGGAGGTGCAGAATGGACTTATAGAAAAATATTTAGACAACAAAAGAGTTACAAAAATCACTGAGCAACAAAAGGAAAGAATGAATTATCCTATAACAGAGGACGAGATAATAGTAGCAATAAAACAATTAAAAACAGCTAAAGCTCCTGGAACGGATGGTCTGACTGCAGTGTATTATAAAACTCTGCAGGCAGAAATGGTGGAACAACTTAGAGACTTATTTTGTAATATACAACAAGGGGGAAAAGTACCCCCATCATGGACTACAGCTTATATTTCTTTGATACCAAAAGAACAAGCAGGTCCCAAAAAACCAGAGAATTACAGACCAATATCTCTCTTGAATACGGATTATAAAATTTATGCAAAAGTATTAGCCAACAGACTGATGCCAGTAATTCAAAAGGTGATTCATGATGATCAAGCGGGATTTATTGAGGGTAGGCACATGAATGATAATGTAAGGCAAGTAACAGATTTATTGAAATATCTTGAGAAGAATAAACAGATCCCTGCAGTGCTGGTTTTTCTGGATGCAGAGAAGGCCTTTGATAAAGTGGACTGGAATTTTCTATTAAAGACTTTAAAAAGGATGGACTTTGGGGACCAATTTATTCAGGCGGTCTCAGCAATCTATCAAGAACAAAAGGCACAGATTATTATTAATGGAAGTTTGACAACAGAGTTTAAAATCGAAAAAGGAACAAGACAGGGATGTCCGTTGTCCCCATTGTTGTTTATTTTAACACTAGAAGTCTTGTTAAACACAATAAGGGACTCTAATACTTTGAAAGGTATAATGATAAGGCAAGAGGATTACAGAATAAAGGCATTTGCAAACGATCTGGTTGTTACCCTAACACAGCCAATGGAATCAATAATCCAGATGAAGGACATTATACAAGACTATGGTAAAGTTTCAGGTTTTAGATTGAACCAGAAAAAAACTAAGATGGTAGTTAAAAATATGACACAAGATCGTAAACTTGAGCTTGAAAGGAGGGCAGGTTTTGAGATTGTACCAAAGGTAAAATATCTAGGAGTTCAGGTTGCAGAATCAAATATGAAATTGTTTCAAAATAACTATGAGGTGTTGTGGCGAGAGGTGCAAAAAGATATGGAGACTTGGAAAAAACTGCAGCTGTCTCTACTTGGAAGAATAGCAGCAGTTAAGATGAACATTTTGCCAAGATTTCTTTTTTTGTTTCAAATGATTCCGGTGCTCAAAAATGATAAACAACTAAAAGTATGGCAAACTGGTGTGAATAAGTTTGTCTGGAACGAGAAAAAACCAAGAGTAAAAATGAAAATCATGCAAGACGTTCCAGAAAGGGGAGGTCTTAAACTTCCAAACCTACAGTTATATTATGATGCAGCAGCTTTGACTTTACTGAGTGACTGGTTTGGAGGAAAAAAGACTGGAATACTAAACGCAGAAAGTTTTGATTTGGAATTTGGATGGCACGCTTACTTATTTTATGACAGTAAAGTGGATAAAGTATTCAAAACCCATATACTTAGAGATTCTTTGTTGAGAGTTTGGAAGAAGCACCGAAACAATTGGGATTATAAAATACCGCTATGGCTGGATCTTGGTCATACTTTGTGGAATACAAATATAATGTCACTCGGGGGGTTTTTATACAAAGAGGTTCTTTTTACAGATGCGGGCAGATGGCAACTGAAGACATTACAGACATTGTTGGCTGAAGGGATTAATCTAACTTGGTTACAATATAATCAATAGCAATTGAGATGGAAAGAGGACCAAAAAACTGGTATTATGATATATGAGGAAGAATTAGTTAGACACATAAAAGAGAAAGGCCCAATGCATATCAAAAGACTTTATAATGTTTTGTTAGAAAGGGATTCAGAAACTGAACTAGTTAAAGACTGCATGATTAAGTGGGCACAAAATTTTGAGGAACCAGTGATGTTGGAAACATGGGAAAAAATTTGGGTTCAGAATGTTAAATTTACACAGTCGCAGAATCTGAGGGAAAATTTTTATAAAATGTTTTACAGATGGCATCTAGACCCCAAAAAATTGTCGTGTATGTACCCTAATGTGCAGCCTAAATGTTGGAGATGTGATTGTTTAGACACTACATATTATCATGTTTGGTGGACCTGTAAGAAAGTTAAGGCTTTTTGGATAAAAATTTGGTGGGTCATGCAGAATGTTTTGAAGAAAAAAATTCAATTTTCTCCACAACTGTTTTTATTGGGTATAGTTAAGGGTTTTACATCGGGTGAAACAAAATTGATATTGTATATGATAACAGCAGCAAGATTGTTGATAGGTAAATATTGGAAAAATGAAGCGCTGCCTACGATTGAGGAATGGACTTTGAAGATGGCCAGTTTTGCAGAGATGGCGAAGATTTCAGCATATCTAAAAGATTGTTCTCAAGAGACTTATGAATGGGAATGGAAGAAGTGGATAGATTATGTTCAGAACAAATATCAAACTAGGAAGTATCAAATAGCTTTTATTTGAAAATGTTATATTAAGATAGAAATTTTTTAAGGTTAAGGATGAAAATTTATTAGAAAATGTTATATTAAGATAGAAATATTTTTAAGGCAATCAGGATGAAAATCTATTTGAAAATGTTATATTAAGATAGAAATAGGTTAATGTAATGAAGATGAAAACTTGTAAGGGGGAGGGAGGGGTTCAAGTTTTATATATAAAGGAGGGTTTTTCCTTTTATTTGACATGAGTATACTGTGAGGAAGTCCGGGGGGAGGGGAGGGTTAGGGTGGGTTAGGGAGGTTGGGAAGTTTGGGGTGGTTTGAGGGGGGGGGGGGAAAGGGATGAAAATGTAATTGTAAAACTTTTGCAATAAAAAAAAAAAAAGTATGAAGGCTATTGCTTAACGCATTGTAAGCCGCCCTGAGTCTCCGGAGAAGGGCGGCATATAAATTAAAGCAAAAATAAAAAATAAAAAATGAAGAAATACAAATCCAAGGACACTGATCCATGCAGCGCCTTCAACAAGCATGTGATTTACCTGCACAACGTAATTTGTCTCAGCCCTCAATAAGCCCCGAATGGGAAGAATAAGGGCTCCTGTGAGAAGGGAGGGAGGGAGGGAGGAAGGAAGGGAGGAAGGGAGGAAGGAGGGAGGAAGGATGAAGGAAGGAAGGAGGGAGGGAGGAAGGAGGGAGGGAGGGAGGGAGGGAGGGAAGGAGGGAGGGAGGGAGGAAGGAAGGAAGAAAGGAAGGAGGGAGGGAGGGAGGAAGGGAGATGGAAATGAGAAGGAGGGAGGGAAACAGGAAGGCAGGCAGGCAAAGCACATTCCTGGTCAATTGGTGGGGAGTCTTAGTCTTTCTAACCATCCTCCAACCCCACACAAATAGTTACCATTAATAGAAGATGGACGAATGAATGTGAAGAATGACATTTTACATTCCCATTTCAGTTAACAAGCGTGTGCTCTACCTAAGGCCCTCATTTCACCTGGCTCTCTTCTTGCCTGAGTATTGATTGGCCACGTGGCCCACTGACTTTGCCCCTAATTAAGATACAAATAATTCCCTCCCCCCACTGCCTGCCTGCCTGCAGCCCCCATCAGAAAAGATGGATCCGCTTCTGGGCATTTGCAATTGTGTTCCCTCTAGAAAAGCTCCGTGTTGGGACCATTATTATCCCATTATGCTCTTCCTCCCTTGGAAACCATCAATCGGGCAGTGACTGTGCTGGACAGATGCTAAGAACTGGACCTGCTCCTGGGAGGGCAGAGCTGGTCCCCCAGTGGGGCATGCTCCCTCTTCCTGGAGATCCGGAGGTAAGTCACCTTCTCCTTATTTTGCAGAGCCAAACAGAAAAACAGAAAAACAGCAGAAGAGGCTTGAAGCTGCACCTGGCCAAAAGTTGACTCAGTTTCACTCTGTCCCCCAAGGGCCAAGCAAAGCCTTTTTTTCATGACAGCTGCTATTTGAACTACCAGAAGCAATTGCCACTGGTGGCCAGGCCTTGACGTGGAGAGTGGAGGGACTGGATAAAATGAGGAGAAGCTGCTGTGGCCACCAATACATGCCCACTGCCATTATGGGAAGCTCCCACTGACTCTTCTTAGGCAGAGCAGCCAGGAGGCTATGCACCCCTTTCCCTCGTGAATGTTTCCTCATCCCTTTAAAAATCCAGCCATGATGGTGGCCACCACCACATCTACAGGAGAAGATCTCTCTCCAGTCAATCTCCGCTCCTGGACATGTCCAAGTTCTTTTCTTAACAGTTCCAGCTTTCTTTCACAATTTCTTTATTTATTTCCCCCTCCCTAAGATGATCAAATGCCTGAAGACTAAAACATATGGAGAATGGCTGCAGGATTTGGGTTTGGCTAGTCTAAAGAGAAAAAGAATTTGGGGTGACATGATAGCAATATTAAAGTATTTGAGGGGCTGCCACAAAGAAGAGGGGGTCTATTCTATTCTCCAAAGCACCTGAGGGCAGGATAAGAAACAATGGTTGGAAACTAACCAAAGAGAGAAGCAACCTGGAATTAAGGAGAAACTTCCTAACAGAGAGGACAATTAACCGGTGGAACAGCTGGCCTTCAGATGTTGTGGGTGCTCCATCACTGGAAGTTTTTAAGAAGAAGCTAGACAGCCCCTTATCTGAAATAGTATAGGTTCTCCTGCTTGAGCAGGGGGCTGGACTAGAAGACCTCCAAGGTCCCTTCCTTCTATTTCTATTATTTCTATTTTATTCTAGATACCCTTTGCTTGCCGGTCTTTTAACCTTGAGTTTTCTTGATCATCTTCCACCCAACTTCAGATCAGGCCTGCTCCTGCTCCTCTAGATTGCAAGATCAGCCAAGATCAGTTGGATACCCAACTTGCTGCAACCCTTTTGATAAGTAGCAGTAGAAATATCTGGCAAAACCAACTCCACCTAATTCCCGTGGTTTTCGTATAATTAAAGAATAGAATCTTCCTTTCCTTTCCTTTCATTAGTGCAGGTCACGTTGTCCAGGCATTGTTATGGGAAAATGTTCAAGTCTTTGCCGAACACCTGTTTAAATGACCTTGGTTCCCACGGGACAATTTCTTGTGGTCTGGAACTGGCATTCCAAACCTGCCCTCCCCTCCTCCCTGGTTCTGTGACAAGCTGAGAAGCAAAAATGGCCATGACAGCATAAGCATGCTTCAAACTTGACAGGTTTCCCTTGCTCAGTCATGTCTGACTCTAGAGGGCAGTGCTCACCTCCGTTTCTTGGCCAAGGGAGCCAGCATTGTCTGAAGATGCTTCAGGGCTCAGGTGGCCAGCATGGCTATATGCCAAAGGCGCACAGGATGCTGTTACCGTCCCAGCGAAGTGGTACCTATTTATCTACTCGCATTTGCATGCTTTCGAACTGCTAGGTGGGTGGGAGCTGGGTGAAGGAACGTGAGCTCATCCTATTCTGTGGCGCTTGGGTCTTGAGCTTTCCATCTGACAAGCTCAGCATTTTTAACTGCTGAGCCATTGCAACCCTCTCAGTTGCAAAACAAACAAAAACAGATAGAAAATAAGAAAAGGAGAAAAGGGAAGGAAATGGGAAAAAATACAATTACAGGTAGTCCACAATTGAGCCCAAAATTTATGTTGCTAAGTGAAATATTTGTTAAGTGAGTTTGCTCCATTTTACAACTTTTCTTGCTACAGTTGTTAAGTGAATCATTGCAGTTGGTAAGTTAGTTACATGGTTGTTAAGTGAATCTGGATTTCCCATTGACTTTGCTTATCAGAAGGTTGCAAAAGGTGATCTCACGACCCCAGGACACTATAATGGTCATAAATATGAACCTTTTGCCAAGCATCTGAATTTGGATCCGAATTTTGATCATGTGACCACGGGGATGCTGCAATGGTCGTAAGCCTGAAAAACAGTCATAAGTCATTTTTCTCAGTGTTGTTGTAATTTTGAATGGTCACTAAATGAACTGATGGAAGTTGAGGACTACCTGTATGCCTTCTGCCCTTCTATCACATGGTTATCATTTTAATCTTTTTCCCAACCTCTTCATTCCCTTTTAATCCCCAAATCGTCTTCTTTCAGCAAAACGTGACACATCCATATAAGGTTCCCAACCTTTCTGTCATTTTTTTCTCTGATTAAATTGCTCAGCTTTCTACATTTCTGCAAGTTCAGTTCGTTTTGTCATCCACTGTATTTCATTGTATTTCATTGCTTTTCCAATTTTTTGCATACAATAATTTTACCACAGTTACCATATACAGTATTAATTTTCCATATTTCTTTTCTAATTCTTTGTCCATGAAACCCAGCAGGGGTAATTCTGGTAAATGTTACCAATTGTTGTGGATTGAAGGTTAAAAAAAGACAACCGTTCCCAGAATCAATCCGTGTCATTTTCTCAGGGACCAGGTGGAAGGGCCCCGTCTCTGACCTCTTCCGGAAGGTTTATGAATTATGCCTTGACAAGGAAATACTTTTCTTAAGGCCACGGAGCTTGTCAAATCCATATGTTTTCAGAATACTGTATAACAACTAGCCAGAAGTCAACAACAAAGGAGGCTAAAAAAAGCTCAAAATAAATAGAAGTTAAATAAACAACATTCCGGGGGGCAGCAGTTGTGGTTTCAGTGAATTAATGATGGTGGAGAACTTCTCTGGCACCAGAGGGCCTCCTTGCCCGCACTTCCTGGGTCGGCGAAAGCCCTGGAGACAGCTGCTGTCTGGCCAACAAGGTCCGGTCAGGGAAGATGGAGCCAGACTTGTCTGGCCAGTCTCAGCAGCCAGTGCAGGATGACCAAGAAAAATCCACCTCCTTTTTGCATTTTTTGCTGGCCCATTTCTGAAATGTGCTTAGAGCTCGAAGCACCCATTTCACGGTCTGTTTCTGTTGCTCCCCTCTGGGAGGAGGTTTCAGAGTATTTCTAGCAGGTGCAGAAGGCTACATTGCCATTCCTTTGGATCAGTGAAAGTTCTTATATTAAGTTTCTTTTTTTCTTTTCTTTTCTTTCTTTCTTTCTTTCTTTTTTTTTGTAGAGCAGAACTGCCTCTCGGCAGGACAAGGGTTCCTGCCATTCCTTCTTCCTCCTGTCCAGAGTGGTGAGTGTGAGAGAGATGGGTGGCTTCATAAATCGATAAAACATGTGCACACACAGTTACTTATTGGCTTATTTAAAGTCATTTATTTGGGGTCAGAGATGTAACGTTCTCAGGTAGAAGAGCCTTTGTTTGTAATGTCACCAGAACAAGCAGCTGTTTCCGGAAGGCAGAAATGAATGGCATCACGGGTATTAATCACCCATTCACCACCCATCCATTGTGCCCTCTTTTCTGTGCTGTGTCCCCCACCCAACCTCAGCGCTCCTGTCTGCTTGGCAAGAGTGTGCTTGGGTTGAGTGAGTGAGGGCCAAGCCATTGATCCTCAGCTACTTTCCGGGGAAGAAAACCCCCTTCAGCCGAGTCAGTGCTTAGTGTGCACTTTAATAGCTTTTAAAACTCTCTTTGCCACGAGTGCCAAAATAGCACCCGGGATGGATATCTCTCTAGCACATATAAAGTGGCTGATTCAAAATCCAGTAAAAACATGATTTCATTACCATTTTTTCTTTTCCTAAACTGGTTAGTTTTCCTCCTGGATTTGAACGTGGGAAAACTAGCCAGCTCTGGAGAACAAAAATAAAAATTTGTCGGCATCTCTGATATGCTAGGTTGGTGATTGCTTTCTTGGTGACGACAGCCACCTTCCACATCTTATACGTGTCCCTGTTAAATCTTAGATGGTGAAGGCACCAGACGAGAGAGCAGGAGGCGGAGTTTCTGCCTTAGCCATGAAAGCCGACTGGATGGCTTTGGGACAGTCCCTCTCTCTCAGCCCAGCCCACCTCACAAGGTTGTTGTTCTGGGGAAAATAGGAGGAGGAAAGGGGATATACCATCTTGAGCCATTTGTAAAAATAATAAAGGTAGAATACCAATGAATAAATTAAATATTCCTCTTGCTTCAGTTTTCTGGCTTCTTCCTTTTTTTCCTCATTGAAATGATAATCACTTCCAGACCCATATTTATATTTATGAGACATTTCCATCTTTGGCCTGAAGGTGTCTGCATACGGCTGGGGTGTCAAACTCCCAGTTTTGTACCATCAGGTTTCAGTAAAGACTCTGAAGTGTATTCCTAGGCTCATCTGTCCTTACTTTATTATTGACGGGCCCTGGAATTTCTTTTGCCGCTCCAGAAAATAAGCGTTCTTATCAAAGGGCTTGGTACTTGTTTCTTGGTGCTATTTTGCCTCCACTAAGGCTTCCTGTGTCCAATCCAAGAATTCTTCATCAGGAAGATCAACACATTTGCTTCCAGCCCTTTCCCCCTCCCTCCCAGGTGGGCAATCAGCCTGCACTGGCAGCGGGGACTCTTCAGAGAGGACTTGGAGCATGGCCCATTCCCTACAGCTCATCCTTCCATCTCCACAACTACAAGAGAGGAAATTTCTTCATCTTCCCTGCTTCCCACTTTAGTCACTTTTTTTAAAAAAGGAAAGTTCTTGGCAGACTTGAACACAGGAACCTATCCAACAAAATGTGTTTCAGTGGTGAGAAAAGTAAGATTTTGCACACAGGCAAGAAAAATAAAAAATGTACAGGAATAGAATACATGACTGAAGAGCAGTAACTGTGAGGGGGAATCACTTAACCATGAGCTACTGCCAGTCAGGTGTTGCAGCAGCCAAAAATGTTGCCAGCAGAGTCCTAGAGTTCTGCATCAACAGAGGGATAGAATCAAGATCAAGTGAAGTGTTAGTGCCACTTTATAATGCCCTGGTAACACCACACTTGGGGTATTGTATCCAGTTTTGGTCGCCATAATATAAAAAACATGTTGAGACTAGAAAGAGTGCAGAGAAGAGCAACAAAGATGATTAGGAGACTGGAGGCTAAAACATATGAAGAAAGGTTGCAGGAATCGGATTCGTCTAGTTTAGTGAAAAGAAGGACATGGGGTGACATAATGCTGTAGTAATTGTCCAATACTTCAGGAGCTGTCACAGAGAAGAGGAGGACAATCTCATCTCCAAAGCACCTGAGGGCAGGACAAGAAGCAATGGATGGAAATTAATCAAGAAGAGATCCAACTTAGAATTTAGGAGAAATTTCCTGACAGTGAGAACAATTCATCAGAGGAATGGCTTGTCTCCAGAAGTTATGGTTGCTCCAACACCGAAGGTCTTTAAGAAGTGATTGGACAGATATTTGTTCAGAAAGGGCCTCCTGCTTGGGCAGAGGGTTGGATTAGAAGACCTCCAAGATCCCTTTCAACTCTGGTATTCTCTGGAAAGGCTTTGCTTTGCTTTGATTTTTCCTGACCTTTTCCATCACTGTAGAACAATATTTCTCAATTTTGGCAGCTTTAAGACAGATGGACTTTTAATTCCCAGTATTCCCCAGCCAGCCATGCTGGTTGCATGGTTGCATGCATAGCTGCAACACTTTTGCATGCTGACTGGAGAATTCTGGGAATTAAAGTCCACAGACCTTAAAGGTGCCAAGGTTGAGAAAGGCTGCTATAGAGTACTGTATTTTATTTCTGTAAAAATATGTTAATGCATTCTTCGCCGAGGGATTAGATTACAGAGAGCATGCAAAGAATTGAGACCGTTCACTCCTTTGAGTGCTTTGGCAGTCTGACAGCGAGGAGTCTCGCCTGGCAGCCTCTTCCTCTGCTGCTCCTTGCAGGGTTGAGGCAAAGGACGCCTGGTCTCATCACAGCTGTGCTGGCACGATGGTGGGGTAACTCAAAGATACTTGGTGCTTCACTAAGTGCTCTCCATCCATCCTGGAGCTGGCATGAAATGTGGTGCCTCCATTGCCAATCCCTGCCTTGCCTCGGGCTTCCCAGTCACTGCTGCCCCACCGATCCCCATATAGGCCAAACTAAGCCAAAGGTTTTGGTTGAATCCTCCAGCTTTATTTCCCTTCCCTGCTCTGAAGGGCACCAACTGGCAGGAAATCATCCCCCAGTCCAAATCAGATGCTGGAGTGAGGGGAGTCTGGTGGCCGGGAGCTTCTGCAGCCTTTTTTCCCTGATCAGTAAAACCTAAGGAAGCATAAGAGTCCTTGGGCATCAGATGGCATGTAAATTAATGATTACGATTATGCTGATTATTGGATCACAAAGGGAGCGCAGTCTCATACATACAAAGCTTTTGCACAAATACAGGTGTGCTGTTTTGCACCTCTGCACCCACATAAACAGATACAGCTTCTTAAGGTTTCCATGGATTACCCCAAGTGTCTCATGGGGGGAGGCTGGGCCGGATTTTCCTATAGGCTAACTAGGCTTCAGCCTAGGGCCTCAAGATCAAGAGGGGCCTACATTCAAAGTGTTAGCAAAATTAAAATCACACTTTCACTATAGGTGAAAGGGCCTCATAAGTGGAATAGCCTAGGGCCTCTTTTCATCTAAATCCGGCCCGGGGGGGAGGGGGGGCATGGATCAGCCCAACCAAGCCTGTTAGGGCATCATATCTGTGCATCACTACTCCCCCCCCCCCGCTTGGCACTCCCTGCTTTGGGCACCCTCCAAGATGGCAGAACAGGCTGCAGCCAGCAGGGCCAAGACCTTTGCCTTCCCAGCTCAGAAGAGATGTTGCGGTCACCAGCTTCTCCTCCTCCTCCTCCTCATCACAGAGAGTCAGGAGCCACCAGTTGATGACCCCACCAGCCAAATCAGGAGACGGTGCAGCCCTTGGTGAGTGAGTGTTTCAACCAGAAGGCATTACTTGTCAGGACCTGGCTGGCAGTCCACAGGCCAGGCCAGGTTCCTCCCTGGCATTCCTGCCTCTCTGGGCCAGCCAGACCCATTGTTCCCTGGGACACATAAGCTCATTGTTTTCTCAGCTTGGGGCAAAACAGGGGGGGTGGGGCCAAAGGCTTCCTGCCTCTCATTTCTTGTATGCACCACTCACCTCACTGGCTCCGGCTCCTCTCTTGGCGTCTCAGGCTGCACAGTCCGCTGCTTGGTTCCTCCAGCCTGTGTCCCAAAGCTGTCTTGCCTGAGGAGAGCCATATATACACCCCCCCCCAAAGCCTACTAAAGCCCAGTACCACCTGTAGGCCATTTAAGAAGGTGCTCCTCATGCGCACACTCGGCTCCCTGGAACTTGTGCACAAAAGCAGCCAACTTCTCAAGGCCCGTGGCATCCCTTTAAAGTCTGTTATGGGCTGCCCTTTCCACTTGCCCCATCACTAGGAGGGGCCACTCACCCCCAACCCATTGCAAGGGCTCTCCGTGTTTTGAAGCTCTAGCCAAAGAGCCCCCTCACTCTCTCCTGAAGCCATGATCTGCAGTGCTTCCTTTGGGTGTAATGACAGACCCAGATCAGATTTACAAGGCAGTGCACTCTTCCCTTCCAGGAGCTGGAAAGGGAAAGTTTGCAGGAGGCCCCAGCAAGCATTGGGGGAAGTGAGGCTCAGCCGACATTTCCTACCACACTCACTTTTTACCCTCTTCTTTTGGCACCTTTAATTTCACAACGGGGCGCACTTTCCAGTCCAGTCCACTTTCCACTGTCTAAAACTGAACAAGGGGAAAAAAAGGAAAAAGCAAACAAGGGATTGTTGCTTCCCAACCTGATCCTCCCAATTCCGTCTCTTTCGGTTTCTTCTTTCTGATTACGGAGCTCTTTTGGGTAAGAAATGTAGAAATCCAAATTTAGCAAGACTTTAAAAAGCCTTTCGCCAACACAACTACTCAAACTTCCCATTGAAATCCTGTTTGCAGGTCCAGGGCCTGATCTACTCATTTGCTGCAGCAAATTTGGGGTAAAAATGGACAAATAGCAGTAATGTGAACATCCAGGAGGATTATGGCTGCTGCTTCTCAGCAGAGCGGGGAGAGGGGTTTGTTAAAATCAAGGTGGAAATGGATACATAAGCAACCCATCTCCCCCGTGGAAATTCCCTCCCCTGCCTGATCTCTAGTGAGGTCCTGACAAGCCAAGAGCAAAGAGAGTTTTGCAGCCCATCAACTATTCCCCTTCCAGTAAGGAAAAAGCTCCCATTGCAGTGGGAGAGTTTAACTGACAATGAACAGGGCCTGTTCTTAGAGGCCAAAGTCCAGCATTTAGGCAGAGACCCTGGTTCAGAAAGACCCCCCAGCCGCGAGGGGTTCAGGACCCTTCAATGGGACCAGGAGAAAGGCTGAGCGGCCTTGGGGGGGACATGCAAATGGAAAGCAGCAGCCTCCGAGGAATAGCACCTCCACCACTGCAGAGATGTCCCCAGCAGGCACAGGAGGGGATTTTCAGCCCAGTGATTGGGGCAGATGCTGTGGGGAAAAAGGATGGAAGATTGATCAAAGCACCAGTTCCCTCTTTTCCAGAATTAAAACTTGGATCGCTGCATTCTTTGGAGTAAGCCATTAATCTACCAAGACAAAGTCTCCATTTTTTTGCAGGAAGTGCCCCAAGCAAATCAGGAGGGACCAAGAGCTGCCATTACTTAAGCAGAGACTCGGATTAGATGCAAGTTGGAATCAGTGAGGTCAGCTCAAGAATTTATTTGCCTCAATGGATATGAGATGTCCAAGGAGTGACAGTTTCATGAAGTTTCCTTGTAAATTACTGCTTCTGGAGGTAGAGCGTGTTCACTTTTAAATCTGATTGTTTTATGTTCAGAAAATGTGCTTCTGTAACTGTGAAGCAGATGAGGATCAGATGATCGTCTAACATTATGTGACATGTTTTGTTTGGTATGTCAACTCAAACGCGCTCTGTGTTAAACTCCCAGGGAAATGACAGGATAGAAGCAGGACAATCAGCAATAAACAAACCCACAACCTAATTGGAAGCTATTGAGTAATAATGTCAATGTCAACTTTGAATGGAACCTGGCAGAAGCCATTTTTCTATTCCTCTGTTGCCACATAGAGGGGAGAGGGGGAAGGAGGATGAAATGCGTTGTTAGACAAAACACAGAACTTTCTCATGGGAACCAAGGTCATCTCTACAGGTGGTGGATAAAGATGGGGAGGAGTGCCTGGAGAGCCCACCAGTTAACCCAATTGGCCAATGTGACCTGTGAATTTTTTGGGAGGGAGTTATTTCCTACTTTAATTATACTGAAACCTCAGGAAACATTTAGAGTTGGTTTTCCATTTGATCATGCCAAT
Source organism: Arizona elegans (assembly GCA_022577455.1). Classification (NCBI taxonomy): domain Eukaryota; kingdom Metazoa; phylum Chordata; class Lepidosauria; order Squamata; family Colubridae; genus Arizona; species Arizona elegans. Next base: position 3,697,110 of record JAKOOJ010000026.1, read on the forward strand.
ACGATGTACAATAAAAAAGTTCTTAGAGGAAGACCTCAGCCTCAGAGTTCGGGATCATGACAGTCAGCTTACATCTTTCAAGCTTGCTGCCAGCTCCATGAAACGGTGGGTGGGGGAAGCAATGGGAATTTGGAAGGGGAAGCGTGAAGGTGAGAGTGGAATCTCTGTGGAGGCCTGGACTCAGAAATTGGGTTGTTTAAGGCCAACCATCCTGGGATTGGCATGCACCTGGACCGGAGTCATTCCCAAAATATCTTCCTGGCTGATGATTGGTTACTTGGCTACTAGGGGATGGGCTCTGGGGTTAGTTTGATTTTTTTTTCTTTGAGCGTGTTTTGCTTCAGATCTTGCCTGACTTTTGTTGCAACCAGTTCTTTCCTAGTAAAAGTACTTTTTTCTCCGAATCTATGGAGTCAAGGGTTTTCTTTCCTAAGGATTGATCAGAGGCAGCCCTGACATTAGGCAAAGTCTCCTTTAACGGTCAGCCCAGAGACTGCAGTCTTCCCTGGGGACTGAGCATCTAAATATCCAGCCATGAGAGCGAACTGGAGGAGACCAGAGTTCCAGCAGGTCTCCTCCCAGACGGCATCCGAGATGAAGCGCAATGGCTGGAGGAGCTGGACATTGACTTGGACCTGTCAGGCCTAGATGGTTGTTGGATGTGGGGCAAAAGGAAGACCCAGAGGAACGATCCTTGGGGGTAACTTTTACATGAAGAAGCAGAGTTCCTGAAGTGGTTCGGGAATAACGAGAGGCACAACCAAGCAAGTGACAACAGCTCTTTAATATACAGTGAGACTTCAGCAAAAACTCAGAGGCTGCAGCCCTCCTTATATACAATCCTGGAGGGACTGTCAGCCAATCAGAAACTTAGGCAGGTTTGAAACTCCCGCTGAAATGTATCAATACATAACACCCCTCCCCTCCCAGAAGGCACTAACACTCACATATTTACATAAGTACACACAAAATCTCGCAGGTGCCCTGGACGAGTTCTCGTTCTTGTTGACCTGCGCAGTTCAGTGTTTGGTGGGGCGTCGAGCTGGTCAGAGGGACTTTCTGTTTCTCCCGGCTCCGCCAATAGAACCTCCTGGATTTTGTCCGGGGCGTGGTTATCCCCGGTTGGGAGTGGTGACTCGCTGGGGCAGCGCTGGAACCAGGGCTTGTCAGCTAAGTATTCTCACGAACCAGGGCTTGAGTTAGCCGTTTTGGGAAAGTTGTTGTAGTTAGGTTCGGAGATGTCTAAATTGATGTTTGCTTCGCCGACTATTCTTTTTCTAAGTTGGTCTATGTGGCGCTTCCAGAGTCTGTCTACTCCTACGTCTACCGTGTAAGACTTTGGGCCTGTTATGCCCACTATGGTTCCTGCAACCCATAGAGGTCCGCTAGCATAATTGCGAGCGAACACCGGGGACCCAACCTGGAACTGTCTTAGTCCGGTGGCCTCTCCCTTGAAATTTTCATGCGAGTAATTAGGGTGAAGCTTCCTGCCCATGAGGAGCTCGGCTGGGCTTCTCCCTGTGGCCGTGCATGGTGTGGCATGCTGGACAGCTAAGAATTGGTCTATCCTGGCCTGCCAGTCCCCGTTATCTAGCCTGGACAATGCTTCTTTGGCCGTTCTTATGAAACGTTCGGCCAATCCGTTAGAAGCCGGATGGAAAGGGGCCGATAGGGCATGGCGGATGCCCAGTCCGGCCAAGTAGCCCTCAAACAGGGTTGCTGTGAATTGAGGGCCAGATACGAGAGTATCCGGTAGGCCATGGGTGGCAAATAGCTTCCTCAGGACTTTGATGACTGCTTCGGCTGTGGTTGAAGGCATTAGAATTATTTCGAGCCATTTTGAAAAGGCATCGACTACAATTAAAAATGTTTGCCCGTGGAAGGGGCCGGCAAAATCAATGTGGATCCTCCCCCATGCCCCTTTTGGTTTCTCCCACTCTCGGATGGGTGCTACCGGGGGATCGGGGCAAGACTCCTGGCAGGGTCTGCACTTCCCCACCCACTCGGAGATGACTTGATCCATGTTGGGCCACCACACATAACTGCAGGCTAAACTTTTCATTCTGACAATGCCTGGGTGCCCTTCGTGCAGTAATTCTAAGACCCTTGTTCTTAGTTTCGTTGGTACTACCACCCTGTCACCCCACAACAAGCAACCCCCTTGCATAAACAGTTCGTTACATTTGTTAACATAACCTTGGTACTCCCCACCGTCCACTTTGACTGGCCACCCCTTGAGGACCCAACCCATCACAGTACGAATAACAGGGTCTCTAGCAGAGGCTTTTGCCACCTCGCAAGAGGAGATAGGTCCCAAAGTCATAGCGTCCAGCAGAAGGACGGGGGCTTCCGGTGTGGGGTTGGCAAGTAGGTCGGGTAGGGGGCAGCGGCTGAGGGCGTCTGCGTGGCCCAAAGTCCATCCGGGTCGATGGACAAGTTGGTACGAGTAGGCCGACAGGAAAATGGCCCACCTGGTCAAACGTGGGGACAGAGCAGCGGGGGTGGGACTATCACCGGCCAAAAGTCCCAGCAAGGGCCGGTGGTCAGTCACAAGTTCGAATTGACGGCCATAGAGGTATTCGTGGAACTTTTTAACCCCCGCAATTGCAGCCAGAGCCTCTCTGTCCAACTGACTATAGTTCCGCTCTGCGCTTGACAGGGTGCGAGAGTAAAATGCAATGGGCGCCTCTAGGCCGCTTGGCAGTCTATGGCCTAGGACGGCACCAACTCCTACGGGGGAGGCGTCACAAACCAATACAAGCGGTAGCGCTGAGTTGTATTGGATTAGGAAACTGTCTTCAGATAGAAGTCTTTTTACCGCCTCAAAAGCGGCTATTTGTGGTTTCCCCCACACCCATGGTACATTTTTCCCCAATAGTTTGTGTAGGGGATCTGCGATGGTAGCCTTGTCCTTCAGAAACATCGAGTAAAAATTGAGCAGTCCAAGGAAGGCTTGGAGCTCCGCTTTAGTTTTGGGGTCTGGTGCGCTCTTAATAGCTCTCACCTTGCTTTCGGTAGGGTGGATGCCTGTGCCATCCACCCCGTACCCCAGAAACTCCACAGAGGGGACAGCGATCATGCACTTATTTTTCTTTAATTTAAGTCTCGCTTCTCTAAATCGTGAAAGGACGTTCCTTACTCGGTCCCCTAGCTGACGTTCGTCCTGAGCGCTGACTAGAATGTCGTCAAAATAAGGCACCACCCCGGGGAGCCCTTGCAAAAGGCGCTCCATGGTGCTTTGAAATAGGCCGGGTGCGACGCTCACCCCAAACTGGAGCCTGGTGCATTTGAATGCACCCCTATGAGTTACAATTGTTTGCGCCTCTGCCGTGGCGTCGTCGACTGGTAATTGTTGATAGGCCTGAGCTAGGTCTAATTTGGCAAAAAATTTTCCGGGCCCCAGGGAGTGTAGTAGATGATGCACGATCAGCATCGGATAGGCGCTCGACTGCAAAGCCTTGTTGATCGTGCACTTGTAGTCGGCGCAAATCCTGATTGAGCCGTCAGACTTTACTGGGGTCACTATGGGGGTCTCCCATTTTGCATGGTTGATGGGGACTAACACCCCTTGTTTAATTAATTTGTCCAGTTCCGCATCGATCTTTGGTTTCAATGCGAAAGGCACCCGTCTGGCTTTAAGTCTTATTTGGGCTACGTTGGGGTCTAAGTTTAGAGAAATAGGAGTCCCCACATACTTGCCCAACGTGTCGCCGAAGACGTCCTGGAACTCACTCATGAGGCTGTCCTTCAGTGATGGCTCGGACATTCGGTGGACGCCGGTGAAACCCATGCCGAGGGCTCGGAACCACCCCATGCCTAGAAGGCTTGGCAGCTGCTTTGTGACGATGGTCAGCGGCAGGTCTTTTTCGTAGTCTCCGTAGGTGACTCGGAACGTGCCTATGCCTTCGAGGGGGACCCGGTTCCCCTGGTAGTCTAGGATGCGCAGTCTTTGCTTGGATAGCTGGTCCTTCCGGAACGACAGCAGGATGGTCTTTAGGGTTGCCCACGACATTATGGAGAGAGCTGATCCGGTGTCGATCTCCATCGAGCATGGCTTGCCGTTGATTTCGACCACCGTGCTGACTTTGTCCTCGATCGCCATGCTGGCCTGGTCTATGTGTATGCTGCGGCCATCTCGCAGTTCAAATTCGCACCGCTTCTTCGCGCCTCCTCCTCTCATTGGATGCTTCTGGCGCGTCGATTCTGGTTGGCTGCGGCGCTCATGTGGTTGGTGTTTTCTGGGCAGAATAGCTCTACAGACTCGTGCCAAGTGCCCTTTTTTCTCGCAATGCCTGCAAATAGCCTCTCTGTATTTGCAGGACAGTCTATCATGGTGCCCGCCACAGCTGGGGCAGTTTCGCCGGGGGCTGCCTGCGTCTTTTCTCTGGTGCTCTGTTCGGAAGTCGTCCTCATCTGACTCGGACTCCGTCTTCCCTGTGCACTGGTGCAGACTTGGGACTGTCTTTGCTGGTCAGCAGACGCTGCAGCGTTTCTGTGGCTTTTGTGGAAGCTTCATGAGCCCTGGCCTCGTCTAGGGCTCCAGCAAGCGTTAAATCAGGCTTGGCGAGCAGGCGCCATTGTAGCCTAATGTCCCGAACACCACAGATTAGTTGCTCAAGCAATGCATTGTCCAAGTCCCTATAGTCGCAATGAGTTGCGGCTTTACACAGGCTCACCATGTAAGCGCTGACCGGTTCTCCCTCTTGCTGTACGCGCTGTCTGAGTTGGTATCGTTGCACGAACTTGGAGGGCACGGGAGCGTAGTGAGCCCGGAGGGTTGCCATCAGGGTGTCCCAGGAGACGGTCTGGACTGGCGTTGGCTCACAAAGTGACTCTGCCATCTTGAACACGTCCGGTCCGCAGTGGCTTAGGAAGAGGGCTCTCTTCCGATTAGTGGAGAGTCCCTGCATGTCGCTGGCTTCAAGCGAGCACTCAAACCTCGTTAGGTACGAGACACATTTTTCGCGGGTCAGATGAAAAGGCTTGGGCGGAACGTAGGCAGACATGTTCAATATGCCTCCTGTAGTTCGCCTCGTCGCCTAGCTGAAGCTCGTGGTCTCACTGGTTCGCTTCTTGTGGCTTCAATCCCACCTTCGTCGCCAATGAAGTGGTTCGGGAATAACGAGAGGCACAACCAAGCAAGTGACAACAGCTCTTTAATATACAGTGAGACTTCAGCAAAAACTCAGAGGCTGCAGCCCTCCTTATATACAATCCTGGAGGGACTGTCAGCCAATCAGAAACTTAGGCAGGTTTGAAACTCCCGCTGAAATGTATCAATACATAACAGTTCCCACAGGTGGGAATGGTGTGAGGGGGACAGAGGTGAAGTCCCCTCTCTTGATGCAGACCTGGAGGATGCCATGACAAGCCCTGCTCTGTACCTGTAGTAAGAGGCAGAATTGGAGAGCCCGGGAAACTCTAGCTCAGGCTCCTCAAACTGCCCCAAGTCAAGCTGTAGATGGAGCTGCCGCATTGGCAGTCACACCGGCAGTCACACCTGCTCTGCCTGGACCAGCCCCAGCCCAGGGGTGAAATGGTCTCGGTTCGGACCGGCTCGGGTGAGTAGGTAGCGATGGTGGTGGGCAGTTCGGAGAACCGGTAGCAAAAATCCCTGCCCCCACCCCCCATGCCCAGCTGAGCCGCGCGATCATCAGAGCCTTTTTTTTCTTTAAAATGGCTCTGAGGAACCAAGCTCTGACGATCTCAGCTGAGTTGCCTGCTAATCAGGCAACTCAGCTTGGATCGCCAGAGCCATGTAAAAGAAAAAAACTTTTTTCCTTTTAAATGGCTCTGACGCTCTGCTAATCAGTAGCAAAAATCCCTCCCCCTCTCCCCTCAGCTTGCTTACCTTAGCTGCTGGTTGCAACGCCTTGCTGTAATCCCTGCAATGCAATCCATTGCATCAGCAAGCAACTGAATCTCCCTGCCTGCAATCAAGCAGGCAGGGAGTTGTGGACTTCAACTCCCAGAATTCCTCAGCCAGCAAAGCAAAGCTGGCTGAGGAATTCTGGGAGTTGAAGTCTACAAGTCTTAAAGTTGCCAAGGTTGGAGACCCCTGTTCTATTGGGTAAGTTTTTTTCCCCTTAGACCTAGCCATTTAAAGTTTAGGAAGTTTTAAATTTAGCTGCTTTTATATAAAAATAAAAATAAATTAAAATAAAATAATATTTGTGCAGCTTTCTGAGATTTAGTGTATTTCTGTAGTGTTTCACTCTAACTACACAAACACACTCACAAAATCTCACAAAACTGTATGTGGAATTTTGTGTGTGCTCTGCCAGTGGGTCCTCCAAATGTTGGCGAAAGGCTCCCATAAAGTGGGAAAGTTGGTTTTTTGGACTTTTTGTGGCTTTGTGAGGTTCCTGCTTGTTGCAGGGGCCATTTTGGGTCTAGCACAGCTGCTTTTATATTGTGGGTGAGCCAGTTGTGTTGTGTTGTGTTTTGTAGGTTAAAAAAGGACAAAGAAGTGACATTGACTTGGCCCACCTGACCAACAAGCCACGGCCTCCAGTCACCTTATCACCAAGCCCTGCCCACTAATTAAGCCACGCCCACAGAACCGGTAGCAAAAAATTTTAGATTTCACACCTGCCCCAGCCCCAGCGGTGCAACCAGCAGCAGCTCCTGCTGCACAAGCCCCTCCACCTGCAGGAGCTGCCCCTCAGAGATGCCACTCCCAGCCTTGGGAGTGAAGTACGGGGAGGACCCCAAGCAACTGGGGTTCCTTCTGGCACAAGTCTGGGGAACTACACGCAAGAGTGTGGGGCTGAACTGGGGCTGGAGGCAGCCTGTGGAAGATGCGTGACTGTGGCTCCTGAGGGTGCAGCAGCCGAATGGATGGTCTCCCTCTGTAATAGCGCCCCCCAGCTGCGGAACTACAACCACTTAACTACGACCCTCCCCTCCTGGGTGTAAGGAACCCCTGAAGTCAGTGAACGGTGAATCTGGGCCCAGACTGCGACCCACAGTGTGCTTCAAGAGGGGCATCGAGCTGTGGAATGCTGATCCACCAAGCCCAACCTCAAAGTGGTGGTGACCCGGGGGAGAAGCCAGCTCCAAGAACCTCTGAGACAGCACTGCAAAGGGTGGAGGTCATTGAATTCGTCCCTCCTGATTATGAGGGGCTGGGACTAGCCCACTTGAAAGTGAAGCCAACCTCAATGGGGACCCCCCTGGTAAGTTGACACGTCATCCCCGTAACCATTCCAGAGGAACTAGTGGCTCCCTCATGCCAGGGGAGGATGTTGGCTCTCCTGGACTTGGGTTGCACCAGGTGTGCAGTTAGCCCTGAATGATGGAAAAGATGGGATTGAGATTCAAGCAGCTGAAGGTGCCAACAGCTTTTTGCCAACTGGATAGGACAGGTGTGTGTGTGTGTGTCCCTGGCTCATTTTAAACTAAGCCAGTGGAGAGGAAAGTGGGAAAGCCCGAAGAGACTCCGAGTTTTATAGTCACGCAGGGGATGGAGAGACTGTCTTGGCTTCAGAAATGGAATCCTTAGGTGAACTGGAAGAGAGGGCTCTTGGAAATCCGACATAAGGTGGCCAAAGAAGGGGAAGAAAGAAGGAAATCTGCTTTAAAAGAAGAGAGGATGCAAATTCCCAGAGTGAAATGCAGACATTTTCTCCCTTAAACTGCAGCTCACACCAAAGAGCCCGTCCTTTGCAAGCCACTTTGCAAGAAAAGAGTCACTGACTGAAGGTGTAGAAGTGCTGCCCATCCTCGTCTTCAGAGAAATCATCTTTAGCTTCCCAATATGGATTTCAGGATAAATAACGCTGCCACAGATGCATTGAATATCATTGTGCAGAATGTGCTGGTCTCTGCAGAAGGTCTGCACCAGAGTCCTCACTTTGGAAAATCAGCTGCCTCTGAAAAGGCTGGCCTTCTCAGTGGCCAACATGAGGTCAGCAGCATCTCTCAGTAGCCTGGGCTCCATTTGGACCCTTCAGCCAACAGAGTTTCCTTTGTGGCTTCAGCAGATGACAGCCGAGCTTCCGTCTGGTTAAGCAGCTGTTCCCCACCATTTTGAATGGAGAGTGAAGCTCCCGGAGGTTTATCGCCTCCTTGCACTCGCAGCCGCCTCTCTTATCAGGACACAGCAGCCTGGCAGTCAGTGGGGAAGCACCACCTATTCCTCCTTCAAGAGCTTGGTGGGCCCAGCCCCTTCCCAACCCAGGGCAGGGCCCCATGCTAGAGAGAGGGAGCCCCTTTGGCCTGCTTTGCCAAGCCCTTATTCTTCCTTACTTGGACACTAAATTCCTTTTCATCAGCTGTTTAATGGTTCAATGCCTTCTCTTAACATGTTTCTTAGTTTTTAACTGCTGCTTTTGCAGATTAGTGCTGTTGCATCCGTTATCCTTTGGGGGTAGGAAATGAGTGTCTGGAGAATGCTTTCTTCCTCTGTCACCCAATGTTGCTTCCATTTCCTGCCAACTATCACTGAGGTTTCCCCTTTGCTTTGGCTTGGAAAAGCAACCGGGGGTGGGGGTGGGGGTATGTGTGTCACTATTCCACCAGCCTGGAGGACTTCCTGAGGTCAGCCCTTCCACCTCTGGTATTTTCCCACACTGGCACTGGGGCTGCCTGTGGATCCCAAGTTCATTAGCCCAAAGCCAGCCTTGACCTGCGCACTCTTCGTCTTCAGGATGAAGGAGGAATTCTCCTTCCCAGTTGGGAAAGAGTGAGCCAAGAGAGAAGGCTGGAAGAGAAAATACTGGGAAGGGAGCTGGCCCAGAACTGGCCTTCTCTTCTCAGCAGCCCTAATGGCTCTGCTCCTCTTTTGCACCAGGCCAGAGGCTGCCAGGTGGGGCTTCTTTGCCAAGCTGGCTTCATGACTTCAAGCTCAGAAGCATGAAGGGTGGTCCAAGGGATCATAATATGGGGGAGGGGGCTGCAGTCCTTCTTGCCTTTGGTCCCCGCTCCCCTGCATCCAGGCATGTTATCTGGGCAGCTGGAAAGGAGCAGGGGAGGGGAGCTTCTGAATGACTTGACTTTTTTAGATTCCAGATTTGTCTGGTGAAGGCGAGGTCCTTCCAGGACTTTGTTTAAGGTGCCAAGGAACAGCACAAGGCTATTTTTAACTGTGGGGTTCTGCTTGCATGGAACGCAATGCCATTGCAGCCTGGGCATCTCTTCCTGCCAGGGGGGATCTCCATGGGGGATATTGCCCACTGGACAGACCAACAGGAACTGTTGCCTTTGGCTTCTTGGAATCCCTGCCTGGCAGTGGCTTTGAAGAGGCCCAAAAGGGCTCCCTCACCCTCTCCTTGCCCCAGGCACTGTCCAGAAGAGCTCCACATGAGTGGTCTCCAGAGACATCGGATTTCAACCACCATCATCCTGGGTTAGCATGGCCGGTGATTATGGGAACTGTAGTGGAGACATCTGGGGATTAGCTACTTGGGGACAGATGCTCAGGAAAATAATCTACGTCCCAGGTTTTAACCTCATGCGAGATAGGTGGAAAGTAGGACTTTCCATTTGCATCACTCCAAGCTACAGTTGAGGGGACGCCTGCACAACGTATGGCCCACAAAGTATGTGCAGCTTGTCAAGCACCCGTGCCCAATCTTGGAAACCCAATCAATCCACCGCTGCCAATGTTGCCACCACTGCCTTGAAAGGCCTAGTGCCAAGGGCCTCCAAAGCCTCCAGGCTTCAGTGGCCCTTGGCTCCATCACGGCTACCCTGCCACTATTCCACAAACAGCTGATAGCCATGCCGGCCACTCCTTGGCAGCTCACAATTATTTCTAATTTGTCAGTCTGGCCTTTCCTTTCTGAGCTGTGAAGTCCCGGTCTATGGAGACATTTTCAATTAAAATGGCATGATAGACAGGTCACCCTTTCATAGTTTCAAATCTATTTTATGCTTCTGCAGAAAAGTATAATGTTTAGTTAGAACAAAATTCGAGAGAAAGCAGAAAAGACTCAGGGGAAGGATCCTAACAGACGGCAGGCTTAGTAAACTCAGCAGCAAGAAGAGGGGTTTGTATCCTCAGGGGTCCAGAGAGGCAACAATCCCCCATCACATCCTGGGTGCAGAAGACCCTTCTTCAGGCTCCCAACAGCCCTTTTCTTAGAGTTGCTCCTGCTGCCCGGTGGGAGCTTCCTCCCTCACATCAGCCCCCTCCCTGCTCTGCCCCCTGGACTGGACTGGGCCTGAGCAGCCATTGACATCCAACAAGAGAGCCCCAAACAGGGAGGGAGCTTTGCTCTCCCTCCTGGGGGTTTTGGGGGCACAGAGGCTGCCCCCCCCCACATCCCCAGGAGAATAAGAGTAGCCAGACAGCAAAGAGTTTGCACTGAAGAATGCTCTACTTGTGTTCTTACATGAACAATGGCATTTACACAATGATTGTTGGGCTTCTGGCCAGCCAGCCAGATGAACTCCGCGACCACTGGTCAGCCTTCTCTCCCCCCACTGCAGCAAAACATGCAGTTTCCTTGCCCTTAGATTCAATAAGTACATCTAGACTGGCAAAATTTGGTCACCGACTGGTACGATCACATGGGCTGCTGCCCCTCCCCCATCCTCCAAGGCCCCTTAAGCATCCTTGAAGTCCTTGGCTTGCTGGCCCTCTGCCTGCAAAGGTTTCTGCCTGGTTCTGGTGCCCTTTCCCTCTCCTGGCAGTCCTCTTCTCCCTTAACCGAAGGGAGGGATGCCTCCTTCCTTAACCCTGCAGCCTAGGAAGGTTCAGCTCCAGCACAGCAACAGCCCCACCACCCTCAGGACGCCTTCAAGGGTTGCAATGAAGCCTCCATGTTGCCATAAAACCCAGGAACCCCAAGAGGCTAAGGGGCTCCGTTTTTTTGGAGCTCCCCATTTTTGCAGGAAAGTACAAGGTGCCCGTTCACTTCTCCAGTCAGTCCATTCTGGCTTGGGGTCCATTCCATGCAGATGCTTTGCCCCCCAGAACCGCCCCCATGGATGCTCCTGAAGTCTCTGCTGGAGTAGGAGTTGAGCGAATAGTTGCTGATCTGTATGGCCGTGTTTTCGGTCTCACCATCGTGAGCGGAAGTCCTGCGGCTGGCAGTGGCGGATCTGAAGCCCTGTTTCCTGCACAGGATGTGCCGCTGAATGATCTTCCTGAAGGTGCAGCGGAACTCTCGGATCTGATACGCGTAGATCAAGGGGTTCACCACGGAGTTGGCATGGGATAAGATAATGGCCAGGTACATGACCCCGGGGGGAGGGTCGTTGCAAGTGGGGCAGAAGAGGGTGAAGCAATTAATCAGGTGTAATGGCAACCAGCAGATAGCAAACATCCCAACAATGAAGGCCAGAGACTTTGCTGCATGGACCTCTTTTTGCAGAATGTATCGGGATCGTTCCCCATGCATCATCTTGTTTTCCATCTGCTTGAGCTGCTGCCGGGCTGTCATGAAGATCTTCAAGTAGATCCCAAACATCAGAAGGAGAGGAACCAGCACACATGCAAAGAAGTTGTAGTAGACCATGTAATCCATGGTGACCACAGTTGCAAAGAAGCAACGCACCATATTGCTGCTGCAGTTGGTTCTATTCTCAGTTTGCCCATTCTCTTCCAGAGCCTTCCTGTGCCAGCCCAGCATTGGCGTCAGGCCAATAATGAAGGATAAGAACCAACAGATGGCGATGACTCCCTTGGCACGTGAGCTGGTGACTAGGGCATTGTACCTGGAAGAAGAGCAGAGAAAGGCAATGCATGAAATTCCATCTACACGGGAAGAGAAGATAGCAGAACTGATCAATTGATAGATTCCAGCTTCTTGCTGCAGAATCACTCCATCGCAACAGGAGAGAGCTGGGATCTGATGCTGTGGAACATGGCCAGCATTGTGTGGACTGACCGACATGGGATCCAATCCACCTCCTCAGCAGATCTCAAGCCATGCCTGGCATTGCCGTCAGTTCCAGGGCAATGGAACAATTAGAGGTAGATGAGAGAACTGAACCCTACACCTTTAAAAAAAAAGTTGTTAAAATTCATCCTAAAAAGATCCTCTATTAACAGGAAGCCAGGGATTTATGATTCTATCCACACTGTAAATAATCTGGGAAATTGTTCACTGTGGAGTTCCTCAAAAGAATTCTGGAAACTTAATCTCAGAATAGTGAGGGTGTCTTTGGAGACTGCATTCACACAGCTACAATTCTCAGCCATGAAGGTGAGGCCATTTTAAGGCAGAGGGAATTGCCTTCTGGGTATCACCAAGACTCGGCACAGCCCTGCTGTAAGGGGGTGGAGGGCCTGGGGGCAGGATCAATGCCCACCCCCTTGACACTATCAGTGGAGTGGAAGGAAAACCCAATATTGCCCTGTAGACTCATTTTTGGCCAGCGCACATTCAGACCCAAAGTGAGCCAATCCGCTGAAATCAAGTTTCATGTGGCATTCGTTGTAATAAAGACGAGGGTCATGTAAATTGATGATTGACATAAAACAGGGTAATATCGATTCTTGGAACCAATGACATGAGAGTGCTGATAATAGTTTTTTTCCTTTAAACAGAGATTTCTGATCAATACTGGAAGCGCTTCCTGTTCCAGCTGGAACTCCCTGGGGCTCCACAGAAGGGCTTTGAGACCAGCAGTGATGGGGCTGATGGATCCTGGAGGTTCCCTCCTCCAGAGGTTGGAGGGGGGGAGACTCTCTTGGGCATCAACAAGGGAAGGGGGCCTTTGTCCCAAAAGACAGCTTGCAAGTGTTATAAATTAATTTTAAAAATTAAGAATGGGTCCTAGTTTTATTTGGAGAAGCCCTGGGACTGGCCGTGGCCAGAGTGGCCTCTGCCAGGCAGCAGATCCCCTGATGCTTTTGTTGGAGGCACTGCCCGCTCCCTTTCAAGTTCCATCCTTATTTGCTGTGCAGAGCGGGCCAAGAGCAGAAGCCTAACAAGGGCTGAGAAGAGGCAAGGAGCCCCTTCTGAGGAACATACAACCAGCGACTTAATTTATGCTTATTTTTCCAGATAAACCATAGCTGGATTCTCTAACCAAGGCTGGGAAGGAAAGCTATTTTGCTTTCCGTCTTTGTCCAGGTCCTGCCTTTAGGCCTGGCTTCTGGATGGTCAAGCTTAGATTATTGATCACACAACTTCTGACCTATACAAGACAGGAGGCAGATCGGCCAGTTCTGCTTCCTGAGGCCGGAGGCTGATCTGCCCCATCATCTCAAATTGAGGGATGCAAACTGAACACCTCAACATCTGGAGGTGCTGTGAAAGAACTAGAAATTGTTTTCTAAAGATGTTGTTTTAAAAAAACACACAAAGAGTTTCCAGAAAAGTGCCTTTTAGAGGGCCGGTCTTGAAGTTGGATATAATAAATAATGTTCACAATCTTTTGTGCCACTGATGAACACGGAGTGTGCTCTGGTGAATCCTGGGTTTGAAGCATTCGGTGCAATGTTCTGTGTTTGAAGATCCTTTGTAAAGAGGACTCAGCTTTCCATTTTCCTGGAGTCAGAGAAGAAGGGGAACTCGGATGGCTCCCCCCCTCCTTATGAACCGCTCCTGGGCCAAGAATCCTGGGCAAAGCCTTGGCATGAAGGAACCTCACTGTGAAGCTGGGGGATCATCGGAAGGCTCCAGAGAGAGGGAACCAGCCAGTTCACCCTCTCCTGGTCCCTGCAGAGATACAGTCTACACAGGCTGTGCTCCCTGTCCATCTTCCTGCGTTTGAAAGGTCCCAAGAGGCTCCCGGAGAATTCTCTTCTGCGGTGATGGTGGGAGAGACCCTGGGAGACTCCGAGCTCCGAGCTCCGAGTCCTTCAAGGCCTTTGAGAGGCCCTCGAGCAGCCTGGGGAATTTTGTAATTGAAGGCGATTCCTTCCGGGCTCATAAAGAGAAGTCAAAGGGGATTTCTAAGAGCCACATTCATTAAAGATTGAACGTTACAATAATCTGCTTGAGTGGATTCAGAAAATTGTGATAAGTCAAGGAGGAAATCAACGGAGCTGAGAGGGAGAGGGCAGACAGATAAATCTCCCAAATAAATAAATGAAAATAAAAGTGGTCCCTGTCTAATTATGTTTGCAAAAAGGAGCCTGATGAGAACCCATTGCTGGGAGTTAGGAGGCAATTGCAACATAACGGTTTTGTGGTGTGAACCCCCGCAAAAAGACAATAAAAGGAGAGTTTGAAAAAGGGAGGAAGGTGCTGATCAGGAGAGAGTAAAAGCTGTTTGGACTGTAACAAAGGCTGCAGAACTGTAATTCATTTCAGCTCCTAAAGAAAGAGCTCCCCATGTGGAGTAACATTTATTACAAATAAAACGCTATTGCTATTCCTTCATTAAAAGAATGAAGAAATTCTTAATGTCCATTTCCATTAAGTGAAGAACTTGGCACCTCTCTCTATTAAATGTAATTTTGCTATTTTCAACTGATTTACTTGTGCTATTAAGGTTTTTTAAAAATATATTTCTGTCTTTTAGGATAGTAGTAATCAAACTTGTGCCATCTGCAAATTTATTAAGCATTCCTGTGTTTGTTCACCTGAATCATTATTATAAAATCCTGAAAAACAAAAGTTCCAGGTCCGATCCTTGCACCTCACTCAAATTTGATTCTCTGGTCAATTTTTAGCCAATTATATATCAACTTCATTTTCATCCCATCCAACTTGGTTGTTTTTAATGTTTTAATTGGCTGAGTTTTATAGTCTTTAATATTTTTAAATTTTTGATTAGGAGGAGCCCAGAGTTGGTTGAAAGATGGGTGGCTACTCACAATTAACTAATCTGCGATCAGAATGCCATGGACTGGTTTGTTAGACACCCTTCCTCAATCAAAACAGATTAAATCTGCAGCATTTCATCCAGGCTGTTATAGGTCTGCTTCTGCTTCTAGGATCTTCCCAAATATTCATGTCAGACTGGTAGTTCCCCATAGATACTTTCCCCCTTCCTTTGAAGGAAGGACCTCCGCTCGCTTTCACTTCATAGTTTGTCCAGGTTTCCCAAAGAGAAAGCTTTCCCCGGCTCATAAGCTACTTTATTCTTTGTAGATGGAAACTCAGATGTTCCCTACCTCACGCTTCAATTCCGCCCCTTTGTTTGGTTTCCCTCAATTGCCTAGTGGAAAGCACTTATCTCCTTGTTGGAGAAAACTGGAGCAAAAAAGGATTTGGGTATCTGTCTTTTTTGTTGTATAGCATTTCATTGCCCCCATTACGGAGCAAATATTTTGATTTTTTTTAATTTGTGCATATCTAACGAAATCTTGTGCTGTTCTGAAAGTCTTTCTCCAACCGTAGTTCATTCCTACCCAGAGAGTCTCGTTGCTGAACAGCTCCAGAAACTCTTGAACAAACAGCTTTCTAGATTCAGTTTCATGCAATTCTAACCCAGGTTTTGAGCTGAAATTGCTCAGGCCGCCTTTTAAGGCCTTGCAAGAAGGAAGGGAGGCGGTTGACAGTTGTCTTGGACTGTGCAGCCACTCAACCCTGGCATCCTATTGGAGCCTTCCTGGCTAGGAAGCTGGGACTCTGCGTTTCAGGAGGGCGCTACTACTTGTGTAACAGACTCCAGAAGGAAGCGCTGGGGGATGGCTGCTTTCTCCTGGGCAGTTTTGCTGTGGGGTTGCCTCCTGGAACCGGAGCCCATGTCCTTTAGCCTCTGGGGCAGCTGATTCAGGGACAAGGGTTGAGATGTCACAAGATGCAGAGAACACCTGCTTTATTTCTCATTGTCCAGCATGTTTGGAAGGAGGCTCCCTGGGGCCAGCAGGAACTCGTTCTGCTGCGCATGACAATCACATGCACAGGCCCTGCTAAACCACAACCTGGGAATTCTGCAGAGAAGTCCCTCCTGATGGTGCAGTATTCAATAACTGAGGGGCTGCCACAAAGATTTTCCAAAGCACCAGAAGGCAAGACAGGAAACAATGGATCAAGGAGAGGAGCAACCGGGAATTATGGAGAAACTTCCTAACAGTGAGGAGGACAATTAACCAGTGGAAGGGCTTGCTTTCAGAAGCTGTGGGGGCTCCATCACTGGAGGTCTTTAAGAAGAGACTGGACAGTCGCCTGCCTGAAATGGTCTAGGGTCTCCTTCTTGAGCAGGGGGTTGGACTAGAAGACCTCCAAGGTCTCTTCAAACTCAGTTATTCAATTCTGCACCTTTGGCATATTTACCTGAGAGGAATACGGATAGCAATAATCCGATCGATGGCAATGGCCAGGAGACTGAAGATGGAGCTCTGGGTCAGCACCAGGACAAAGCAGGCGATGAAGAGGCAGCCGTAAAAGAAGGCGCAGAAGCCGGTGCTGATCGTGATGGCGAAGGGGATGGCCAGGACCCCCACCGCGATGTCAGCTACCGCCAGGGAAGCCACAAAGTAATTGGTGACGTTCTGCAGGTTGCTGTTGAGATAAACGGCCCAACAGACCAAGACATTCCCAAAGATGGCCAGAAGGGCAATGACCAGCTCAAAGGCAATGTAGATGACGTCGGTAAGGAAGTTCTTGTCCCCAAGCACTAGCATGGTGAGGGCAGCTCAAAGCAGGGGTCGGAGACCCTCGTGTCCATAGCTGCAGGCCTCTTCAGGCTGTGATGGCAGAGAGGGTGGGCCGGCCTTCAGGAGGCCAAGGCTTGGCCAAGCTCCAGGCAGGGCAGAAAACGTGGCCTCCCGCATGGAGCCAATTCATTCTCCAGATGGCTGCTCAACACCTGTTTCCGCCCAAAACTCCCTGGGCAGCAAGTCTCCCTGCAGGGACAGCAGCTCTTCACTTTTCCTCCGAGAGGAACCCCTTTGGAGAGGGTGCAGAGGAGATTCCGTGGGACATTCTGCATGGGGGAGAGGAGGAGGAAAGGAAAAAGACGATGAGATGGAAACCAAGAAACATCCTTCAACGCGGGGCTGAAATCTACTTACCTTCCTTACTGGCTTGGAAGCGCATGTGGTGCACACACTGGCTCGCTTCACTCACGGGCACAGACAAAGCCTTCTGCACATGCGCAGAAGGAAAAAGAACATTACTTCCTGGTTAAAACCAGGAAGTAATGACACCCGGCCAAGATCGCTACCAGATCGGGTGATCCAGTCCAATCCGGGAGTATTTCACCCCTGCAGCCTCCACTCAGGCCACCCCTGAACTTCCAGACTGATAAAGCTCATTGTTTATTGTTTAGTATAGTCCGCCTTTCATTCAGGACTTCAAGTGGTCCCCCTGCCCCTCTTCTCCACACAACCACCCTGTGAGGAAAGCGGGGATGAGAGAAGGGGACTTGGGCAGGGGCAGGGGTGAAATGCTCCCGGTTCGGATCGGATTGCCTGATCTGGTAGCAATGGCGGCAGGTGGTTCAGAGAACCGGTAGCAAAAATCCCTGCTCACGCCCCCCCCACCATGCCCAGCTGAGCCATGCGATCATCAGAGGCTTTATTTTATTTATTTTTTTCGACCAAAGAGGTTGTAGAAAAAATGCTTTTAAAAGAAAGGGAAAAAAAGTTGGCCACGCCCACCCAGTCACATTACCCCCCACCAAGGGGTACAGAACCGGTAGTAACAAATTTTACATTTCACCACTGGGCAGGGGACTCCCGTTCCTAGACCAGCACTCATGTGGCTGTACTTTTCCAAGCTTTGAGCCTCAAAGGGAGGGTCTTGGCTTCCCCATCACCTTACTCTAGACCAGTGATTCTTAAACTGTCTGACTCAACTGTCCTCCCCACTTCTCATTACCTCCCCAAAAGCCCAGACTCTGTTATGTTACATAAGTATCATGGCGGCGGCAGTCATTTCAATCAGGATCCTCAGGTCACAGACAAGTGATGGCAAATCACTTGCAGGGCGGCGCTGAGGATTTTGTGCAATTCCTGCATGACAAAGTCACTCAGATTCGGGAAGGTCCGGACTCTGATTGGGTAGATCCGGATGGAGTGATGGAGGGGAATCTTGAGAATGTTATCTGGGAGGGGTTTGACCCTGTGACTCCTGAGGACGTGGACAGGATTCTGGGGAGGCTTAGCACTGCCACATTTGTTGGATCCATGTCCCTCCTGGTTGGTGCTGGCCTCCCAGGAGGTTACACGAGGCTGGCTCCAGGGGATTATTAACACTTCTTTGAGTGAGGGTTACTTCCCACACCTCTTTGAAAGAGGCGGTGGTGAGGCCTCTCCTCAAGAAGCCTTCCCTGGACCTGGCTACATTAGTGAATTATCGCCCAGTCTCCAACCTTCGCTTGGTGGCGAAGGTTGTTGAGAGTGTGGTAGCGCAACAACTGCCCCAGTACCTGGATTAAGCCGATTATCTAGATCCTGTTCCAGTCGGGCTTCAGGCCAGGTCACAGCACGGAAACGGCATTGGTCGCATTGGTTGATGATCTCTGGAGGGCTCGGGACAGGGGTTGTTCCTCTGTCCTGGTCCTATTAGATCTCTCAGCGGCTTTTGATACCATCAACCATGGTATCATGCTGCAACAATTGGAGGGGTTAGGAGTGGGGGGGCACCGTGTTGCGGTGGTTCTCCTCCTTCCTCTCCGACCGCACGCAGTTTGTGTTGGCAGGGGGGCAGAGGTCGACCTCGAGGCGCCTTGTTTGTGGGGTGCCGCAAGGGTCAGTTCTCTCGCCTCTTTTGTTCAACATTTATGTGAAGCTGCTGGGCAAGATCATCCGTGGTTTTGGAGTGAGATTCCATCAGTATGCTGATGACACTCAGCTGTACATCTCCACTCTGAACCAACCCAATGATGCCCTTGACATGATGTCCCGGTGCCTGGAGCCGTGCGGATCTGGATGGGGAGAAACAGGCTCAAACTCAACCCCTCTAAGACTGAGTGGCTGTGGCTTCCGGCATCCTGGTATAGTCAGCTGGTGCCATCGCTGACTATTGGGGGTGAGATCTTGGCCCCCACAGAGAGGGCTCGCAACTTGGGTGTTCTCCTGGATGCACGGCTGTCTTTGGAAAAGCACATGACGGCCGTGGCCAGGGGAGCTTTCTATCGGGTTCGCCTGATGCACCAGTTGCGTCCCTTTCTGGACCGGGATGCCCTGTGCACAGTCACATTCCGTCTGGACTACTGTAACAGTCTCTACGTGGGGCTCCCCTTGAAGAGCACTCGGAGGCTCCAGCCGGTCCAGAATGTGGCCACGCGGGTGGTTATGGGTGCGACTCGGCGTGCCCATGTAACACCCCTCCTGCGCGAGCTGCACTGGCTCCCGGTGGTCTTCCGGGTGCGATTCAAGGTGTTGGTCACCACCTTTAGAGTGCTCCATGGCTTAGGACCCGGGATACATACGAGACCGCCTTCTGTCAACAACAGCCTCCCACCGGCCAATACACTCCCAGAGAGGGGCTCCTCAGGGTGCCGTCGGCCAAACAATGCCGACTGGTGACACCCAGGGAGAGAGCCTTCTCTGTGGGGGCACCAGCCCTTTGGAATGAGTTGCCCCTAGAGCTTCGTCTTAGCCCCAACCTGCGTACTTTTCGCCATGCCCTAAAGACCTTCCTGTTTCAGCAAGCCGGACTGGCCTAATATGAATTTTAAGTGGGTGTATGTGTGTTTTAATTTGAGGGCCAAATTGTATATATTTGTTTTAATTGGTTTTAAATTTTATAAATTCATGTGTTTTAATGTGGCTGTACACTGCCCTGAGTCCCCTGGGAGAAGGGCGGTATAGAAATCCAATAAACCCTAAACTCTAAATTGCTCTATTCCCTCAGGTACCCAAACCACTGTGTGTGTGTGTGCATGTGTGTGTGAGAGAGAGAGAGACCACCCCCAGTTTAAGAAGCACTGCTCTGTGTGGTGATGAATGGTGAGATCAGCTACAAAGCCATCCGATAGCCCCAAAGCATTTTTGCTTTGCAGAAAGTCTCTGGAATCCATGCAAAATAAAGAACAGTGAAGCTGCACCTCAAAACTTTGTCTGGAAGCATCTCCACTGGTTTAGGAGTCTCCTCCATCAACTGGAGTGGCTGCGATGTCCCAGTGGGCTGAGATATGGCCAAATCTGTAGCCAAATTTGTTAGCACCTACAGTATAGCACATGCCCAAGTTGGCTTGGGGAGACTTCGGAGCTGCACTTTCATCATTTAAAAGAAAATAATGCACACTTAACATGTGCTTTATATACATAATGTATGCATGCTTATCTAGTTTCTAATTTGCCTGATTTATTTTAACAGGAAATGGCTAGAAACCCCAGTCTAAGTCTAAGTCTGAGAATCTTATCCAGGCACAGATGAGACCTAGAAGCCTTTTGAAAACAAACACAGAGTTGCTCAGGAATCTGGACCAATTTCTTCCTGGCTGTGGAAGAATCCCATCAGCTTCAACCCCCTGTTCATGTAAGTCCCCGTCTTCAAGTCTTCTTCTGGAGTTATTTATAAAAAGGAAGACATGAGGGAAGGACCTAAAACTGAAAAGTAATTTTCAAGCTGTCTCCCCCCTCTCCCCCGCCAGCAGCCCTTTCTTAAAGCACATTCCTGATCTAGTCCACATTTGGCCTGAGTTGAAAGATCGCTGTCCTGGGAAGACGGTCTCATGTCAGCTCAGCCTTCCTCATCCAGGATGGTGCTGGGGAAAGCCGGAGGAAGGGCAGAAGCTCCAGAGATGTAAGCTACCAGTAGTGAATCTGATGAACGAATAACTGAAGTATTGTTGTTGAGACTACTTTATTATCTGCTGATCACCAGAGGCCTCAGAAGTTATTTGTATTATTTTTGGCTGCAGGATGTAATAAAATAATAAAGATGGATATTCTCCATGAGGGGGACACCCCTCACAGCAGTTGCATTCGTCACCGATTGCCTGTCCACAAGGAGTCCAAATGTGGTTTTATGGTGGCACAGTATGGAGTAGCAATCATGATCCATGGCCGAAGATCGCTGGACTTCCCATTCTCCTTGTTCTTAGGTGATTTCAACAGGAGGAGGATGACTTGGACCAAATGACGTGATGGACCAGAACTTTTAGCCAATGTAAAAGGTATTTGGAAGACAAGCTGGAGGTCAACGTCAGGATGATTTCTGCATTGTCAGTTGGATAATTTCATGTCACACTCACACTGGAGGAAACTAGACAACTAGGAAGTCACCTTATTTGTCTGTGGTGGGTGTTGCATCTCATATGTTGCCTGCTTCCCTGGCAGGAAACAGAGTGCTTTCTTCTCTGGTGCCCACCAATGGGCTTTGGGCAATGCAGGTGAAAACATTGCCGATAGGCACCAGAAAGAGCAGTCTTTGGGTGCCTGAAGCCTGATGATTAGAAGGGTTGGGAAATGGGGTCCAAAGAAGAATCCTTTGGACAGTATGACTGGCCTTTAGATTAGCGTTTCTCAACCTTGGCAATATTAAGATACCTGGACTTCAACTTCCAGAATTCTCCAGTCGCCATGCTGTCTGGGGAATTCTGGGAGTTGGAGTCCACAACGTGAACCTCGGCACACGTTACCGAGGTTCAGAAACACTAATGTAAAGGCCAGTCATACTGTCCAAAGGATTCTCCTCAGTCCCCATGGGATGCAGTGAAGCCAAAAATGCCAGGATGGGGCATCAAAAAGGACACTATTAAGGTACAGGTGACAATATTATCACTGCAGCCCAGCTCCACAAACACACTTTGGAATTTAAAACAAAATATCCTCAAGAGAGAAATCTTGTAAGATCCCACAGCAATATGCTTATGAGTTTATGCACTGAATACAAATTCCTTGTGTGTCCAGTCGTATTTGGCCAAATAAAGCTATTCTATTCTATTCTATTCTCTATTCCATTCCATTCCATTCCATTCCGCCATTTATGGAATGCGATTCCGTCCTTCGGAGATGCTGTTATTATTTCATTCCTACCTGGGATATAGCAACTTGTCGAGCATCCAGTTTCACTTAATACAAGTGAAGGAGTCATGCTATTAGACACAACCAGAGGTTTTCCTGCTAGTACAACATCTGGCTGTTTATATAGCAATTGATGTACCTAGAATGACCTCTGTATTCTTATGCTGTCTCTGCCACCAAGTCCAATCTCTCTCAGGCTTCCTTGATGACTACTTTTAAAGGTAGAGGTGGTCCTCCTTTAACAATTATCTAGCAATTGTCCAAATTTATGATGGTGCTGAATGAGTGGTAGTAATGACCTGTCCTCATAGTTCAAGTTGTTGCAGAATCCCACAGTCACATTAATCATGATTTCTGATATTCCTTGCCAAGGGCAATGGGGAAGCCATCAGGAAGTCAGCACGGTCACATGAGCTTCTCCAACCAGCAATGCCAGGACTGCCATCATTGAGTAGCCTGGTCAAATGACAAGCACTTTAGAACTGCATCGCTTAGCAATGGCAATTCCAGTCCTAATTGGCATCGTTAACTGGAGACTACCTGTATGGCAATACTGATTCAGCCGAGTCCCCAACTGCATCAACTGCAAAAGAGCGTTTCAAAGCTAGGCACCAGCCCTTCTCCATTTTCTCTTCTTGGATTAGAAGATCATTGTTAAGTAGACAGAATGATTTTGGAAAATAGAAGTTTACATCTCTAGCATTTTATTTCTCATAAAATCTGCATTCCTACACAGCTGCTCAGCTCTCCTACAGCTTCAGCCTTAATCTTCTAGGGCAGCCCAACCTCATTCTGAGAGTCATGTCGGGGTAATGGCTGAAGGCTCCAAACTACAAACTAGGAGTCCAAGTTCTCCAGAATTCTAGTTGCTGGAGTACTTTGGCCTGGTCCCTCTTGGCTCTTGAACAGGAAACCACTTCAAAAACCTTGCCAAGAACACGAGAAGGGCTCATCCAGGCTGACTCGCAGATGCACAGCTATACACATTCACACCCCTTTCTCTCACACAGGGATCTAAATAGTCTCCCAAATGCTACCAGGTCCATTTTTGAAGGAGGGAAACTAACATTCACAGTATTCTGGCAGGGCAATCTGGGCTAAAATGTGGACTGATTGCCAGTCATGTTTGCAAGGGCAAGAAGGCGAGCCAGCCATTTTATGGTGAAACAGCCATTTTATCATAATATCGGTGTGCTGATAAAATAATAGTAGCCATGGAAACAGAACATAAACATTCTCATTTCCTTTGCCACTAATTGCATTTCTAATGTATCTTGGATATTTGGTCTGTTTCCGGTAATAAAAGGAAATTAAGTATTAATATCCAACAATTTCCCTTATGGTTGCTTGAGGCCCCGCACCCCTCCCCATGCTCTGCTCCCTGCCCAGGTGCCTGCCAGGCTCTCCCTCTGGGGAAGGTCTGTGCTTTTGCCCAATGCAGAGGGTCTCCCTCTGGTCCTGGCACCCACGGACCCCAGTGGCAGAGATCTGATTTTGCTTCTCTCTCTTCCCTCCAGGAAGGCAGACCAAAGAGTTTTTCTCAACTCTGGCAGCTTTAAAACACGTGAACTTCATATTCAACAGCTTGCGGAATTCTGCTAGTCAAAGGCCACGTGTTTTACGAAGAGAGACACATCCTCAGCTCTACAAGTAATCTTTGACTTGTGGCCATGATTGGGACCAGAATTTCTATTGCTAAGCAAGATGGTTGTTAAGTGAACCATGCAGCTGTTAAGTAAATCTGGCTTCTCCCATTGACTTGCTCACCAGAAGCCAGCTGAAAAGGTCATAAATGGTGATCACATGATCCTGGGATATGGCAATCATCGCAAATACAGGCTGGTTGCCAAGTGCCTGAATTTTGATCCTGTGTCTGTTGGGATGCTGCAGAGTTGTAAGTGCAAGGACCGGACATCACTTTTCAATGCTGCTGCGGCTTTGAATAGTTGCTAAACAAATCATTGCAAATCCCTTGACTTACAATCATTTCTTTAGCAACTCTTCAACTTGTTGGAGTTATTTTCCTTCTTGAAATCTTGTCCAAGGGCAGCCTCGAGGTGGCTGGGGATCAGCTCTGGGGAGAGCCTGTGTTGTGCTGCTCTTTTCTCTCAAGGAGGCATTTAGAGCACTTCAACTCAGGAACCAGGAAAGGGAAATTCTGCTTTGCAGGAAAAGGCTCCCATGCAGGAGAGTGTCCCTCTGGATGGCCCCCTTCTTTAGTCAGACAAGGCAATATTCCGACCCTGCTAACAGAAAGCAGAGGAGATCCACCTGTGTGGGAATCTGAACTGTATTGCGCACAGGTTGCCTTCCAAAAGTGTGTCTAAAACTTATTTAACCAAACTTTCATTGCCTAAATCAGAGGCTTGGATGGCCCTTCCCAAAGGCTAGTCTCCATCATTCAGGATTTTCAAGCCTCCCCTCCCCCCCATGAAGCTTATGCAGCAGAGCTTCCTTCAGCTTCCCATTCCTCTAGTGTGGTTGAAGGCCTGGAAAACAGCTTTTCTTCAGGACATGGGACAGCTCCAAATCTGGCACCCATCAGGTGAGAGCTTCAAAGAGTCTCTCACCTGATGGGTGCCAGATTTCCATTTGAGCTGACTTTAGGTTCATCCTGCGTAGGAAGGAGATGGTGCTCCTGTCCATGCCCCACAACTCAAGCCATGGAAGTGGCCCCCTGACTATATGGGAAGAGGGGAGATACAACCTGGAGATCAAAACATGCTCCGAGAACCCAGAGACAGCTGCTCAATTTTGGTACAGCATCCCTCAATATCCCTACTAGGGTAAGGAGGCAATATCCAATGCCACCACTATGGCCCTGGCAATGCAAATTTGCACCTCACCCAGGACATCACACCCCCTTTTTCCCATGAACCGCCCAAAGAAGCCAGCTGCTGCCTGGATGCCAGATTCTTGGTTGGCTCCCTCCTCTTAGCACTTTCAATGCTGCTTCCCAGCTAGTTTTACATTCTGAGTCAGACATGCATTCCCACGACACAGAGCAGCCCTGGCACTTCAGGGGAAGGGGCACCGTAAGTGGACTTGGCTTAGCACCAACCCACCTCCTCACCAGCGGATTCCTCCTATTTGTGCAAGAAAACCTGTTGAGGAGGAAGCAGGCGCCCAGCCCTCCTTTGTGAAGAGGGGCCAAGGGTGGGTTCTGGATGGGCTAAGTATGCAGCATTTGTAGAAGTTGGGACTTCCCAGTGAGTTTGAAGAGGGGACAATTCTTTTCTTGCGGCTGCAACTGGTTAAAGAACATCACTTTTGTACAGGTTGTCCCCGAGTTATGAGTAGTTGCTTCACATTTTGGGCTCTCAACAACTGACCCAGGTTTACGGCTGTTTGCAGGATCCTGCAGTCACAAGCCTGAGATTTATACAGTATTAGTTTTTTGTAGAAAACTACCATTTAGTTCCTCCCATTGCAAACAATGGATTTGCTTAACAACCACAGCGTTTGCTTAACAACCATGGCATTTGCCAACATGTTCTTTTAATGACAAAAATGTTGTAATAGTAGGACTGACCGATTTAACAACTGGCATGACTTATAACCGTAATGCTGGGCTCAGGTACAGTCATACGTCGAGGACTACCTGTTTGAGAAAATTAGTTAGTGTTCCTTAAGAATGTCTTTGTTCAAAGAGATGTGGAATACTCAGAGACAGATGATGCCCAGTTGTGTATCTTCACCCAGGCCATCTGAGGGATGCTGTGGAGGTCCTGCTTTGGGGCTGGGAGGGGTCTGGATGGGGGACAAGTCTTCAGCTCAGCCTCCTCAAACCAAGTGGCTTTGGGTTTTAAGATGTCTTGGTTCTCTTGTTCTGGGTGGGGCTGCACTGCCCCAGACAGATCCTTCCTGGACTCGGTAGCTAGTAAAAAAACTTGGCTTTGTCATCAAACCTGCAGCCCCGAGAGCACGGCTGGGCCAATGTTGGAGCTGTTTGTGTTTGAATTATTTGTTGAGTCTTTACTCTGCTTTTGTCTTAATTGTTAGCCCACCCAGAGTCAGGTAAACAAATAAATGAATAAATACTGCACAATACTGAATTCAATAAAATTGAGAAAAAGCAAAATGAAAGAGGGAGGTGGGTCTGCCTCCCGCTTCCCAAAATGTAACCAATGTTCAGAGGAGCTGAGGATCTTCCAGCTGATCAAGAGGTGGCAAAGCAAAAGGGCTTCTTGAGTAGATCAACTACCTGAGTGGATCCTCCTCCAAATGCCCAGAGAACATAAGCAGCACATTTCTTTGCAGGCTGTGCAAAACACAGCTGTTGCTGTCCAGGTGTTTCAAAGGGCTTGGCAGGAACTCCCAACATCTTGCAGCAGCCGAATCTTGTCACCACAATGCCAAGCACATTTTTGTAAGCTGGAGAAGCAGCCAAATCCCCCTTTCAGAACTGACCCTTTCAGGACCCAAAGGAAGCCCAGCCTTGTTTCCATACATGACCACCTTGGTTGGGACTGGTCAGAGTAGCCGAAGGCAGGCTCGGAAACACCCGACCCCACCAGCCGTCCTGAGTCTGGCACAGCAGCCATCAGAAGGACAGACCTGCCAATCCCAGCGTTCTCTTTACTATTCCTGCACAACATTTATTTATTCAATTTATATACCGCCCTTCTCCTATTGGACTCAGGGCGATGCACAGCCAAGGATAAAAACATACCAATACAAAATTTAAAATCAATTAAAAGAATTATACAGCTTTGGCCCACAATTTAAAACAATCCAATTAAAACCCAATTTACACTTAAAAAGCTAAAAAGAGCTAAAAGGGGGGGGGGGTTTCACGCCAGCCCTGCTTGATGGAAAAGTTTTTAGGGCACAGCGAAAGGCCCGGAGATCTGGTATCCTTCGTATTTCCGGGGGCAAATCATTCCAGAGGGCAGATGCTGCCACAGAGAAGGCCCTCCCCCTGGGGGTCGCCAGCCGACACTGCCTGGCTGATGGCACCCTAAGGAGTCCCTCTCTGTGGGAGCTTACTGGCCGGTGGGAGGCTATCGGCGGCAGAAAGCGGTCTTGCAAATACCCAACATACCAAACACACATAATCTGCAAGCTTGCTTTGTCTGGGGCTCTTTAGCCAGGAGCCCAGTGAGGAAGGGGCTCCTCCTGAGTGCAAAGGAAAGAAAAGGGCGGGACTGTTGTTGCCTCACCAGCCAATAGCAGTACTCCGAGAATCTTCCCATAGACCCGTGATGGCGAACCTATGGCACACGTGCCACAGGTGGCACGCGGAGCCATATTAGTGGGCACGCCAGCTCAGCTCTGGGGTGCATGCGCGCGCCGGACAGCTGATTTTCGGGCCTTCTGGGCCCACCAGAAGTAGGGAAACAGGCTGTTTCCTGCCTCTGGAGGGCCTTGTGGGGGGTGGGGAAGGCCCGTTTTTCTTTCTTACCTGGCTCCAGATCCTTTCCATGGATCTGGGAAGGGCGAAAACAGCCTTTCCCACTCCCTCAGAGGCCCTACGGGGGCTGAAAGGGCCCATTTCCCGACTCCTGGTGGGACAGGAAGTGACTTTTTTCCTGTCCCCAGCCTCCAGAGACTCCTAGAGAGGCTCCTACAGACTCCTAGAGAGGCTCCTAGAGTCCTGGAGGCTGGGGACAGCAAAAAACATCACTTCCTGTCCCACCAAGAGTTGGGAAATGGGCCCTTTCAGCCTCTGTAGGGCCTCCAAGGGAATGGGAAAGGCTGTTTTCGACGTTCCCAGATGCATAGAAAGGATCTGGAATCAGGTAAGAAAGAAAAATGGGCCTACCAGGCCATCATGTGCCAGGAGCAGGGATGGGTGGGGTTGCATGCGCATGCGCGTGGGCACGTGCATGTGCGACCCTCCCCCCCGCCCCCCTCTCCTGGCACGCAATGGCAAAAAGGTTAGCCATCACTGCCATAGACCCACTGCCGGACCCAGGAGAGAAGCCAGAGAGACTGGCCTGTTGCCCACTGCTTGCAAGGCCATCTGTGGCTCCTCCTGGAAGTTCCCTCGCTCTCCAGCATGTGCCACACAATCTCTATTGGACTGAAGCAGGTTACTGTGATTTGCATCTCCATCTTAGTTAAGCCTTCTAAGCACTACAGAAGCCATGGAAGCAAAGGGCCGGCCTTGTACACACCTCCATAAAATCATGGCTTCAGGGGGAAACCAACCTTATATAACAGCTGGGGTGGGGGCAATATTGCTCCTATGCTGAAAGAGAACAAGGAGGCTGGAGGCAGAGAAGGACCTAATGGGCAGGACACATCAACCCTCACCTGAGATGCCACATAGATGCCCCTCTCCGTTTGCCAGGGAGCAGTAAAAGCAAGACTTTGGTGCCCTGATCTTGAAGGGCAGTTCGATCCAAGAGGTTGTCCCAGATTCCCAGTCCTGAATCTGTTGCTAAAGATGGACCCTGCTGGTTGCCAAGCCCGGCCCCCTCCCACAAAAATGGCAACTAGTTCCCCCCCCCCCCCACACACACACACAAGAGGCTGAACTTCAACCAGACAATTTCTCTGCAATGCCGAGATGCAAAAGAGCCCGGGATGCCAAAGCTGCAAACTTGAGAGGATCGGTTTGTGAGCAGCCCCTCCCCAGGATGGGAGCTATTCTGTGGTAAGATGGGCAGCCAATAAATTTCATAAACTAAATAAATAAATGGGGAGATGTGGAGACCAGGTGCTCAGGGCTGGGCTGTCCTTTTGCCAAGCTCAAGTTGGAAACAATCTCCCATTTTTGAAACTGTCTTGCAGGAGGGCTCCCCCAAAATCACTGGATGGGGGAAAGAGGCCTTTTTAAGGGCAGTGGGTGGCATCCCCCACATTCCGGAGAAAAGATCTTGGTTGCTGAACTGGAACTCTTTTTGGCAAACATTTTCTGCTTTGGCAAAGACTTCGGCTGTTAAACAGAGCCAAAGATGTTTTCAGCTGCTGCTGCTTGTTATTTATTGGGTTTAGCTTTTGTTCTAATCCTGGACGTATTTTACAGGAAAGCAATAATTGCATAAAAACTGGAGCCTTATTTAACATTTTTGGATGGCAAGTTTCTTGGGAGGATGTTCTGTAATGGACAACAAGGCCAAACAGCTGGAATACACTCAAGTGTTTCAGAAGCTGGGCTATTTTAGGGCTTGCTTCAGTTTTTGTGGGTTTCTTTTTGGCAGTGGTGGCTGTGGGGCTCCATGGTTGCAAAAAGGGACTGTGGGGGGCAGAAGTGAAATGCATACCCCGCCTGCCTTGGGCTCAACTATATCAGCAAGGTAAAGTAGCCACACGTTAAAGCGCCCAGGTGAGAGCTGGAAAGGCCCCATCTTTGGTGCCCAGGACACCAATGCCAAAGAAAGTATCCAGATGGGCCACCTGCCCTGGGCTTCAGCACCTGCAGGGAAGGAAGCCTCCATCTCTCTGGGTGATTGTGCCAGGCTGGGACCCCTTAAGCCCTGCGTCTGTGTCCACATGGCCATCTCTCCCAGGGTCTCTAATTGGAGGAGGAACTTTCAAAAGACAATTAGGAATTAGCCCCCTTTGTTATCCCCAGTGCTACTGAGAAGGCTGAGGAGGCTGCAGGTACAAGCACCTGTGTGAGAGATCAGCCTTGAAAGTGGGGCTTGTCTTTCACACCAATCCCAAAGTCGGAAGGGGGCACAGACATTTCCTGGGTCCTGGGGGGGGGGGGGAAGAAGTGAGGGAAGGTTTAAGGGAAAACTTCCAGGGACAGAGGCAGCCTCTCCCTGAAGGGCCAGCTGATCACCCACGGGAGCCCCCCCCCCCCGCAAAAGAGCCATTCCAGGAGGCCCCGGCCTTTCTCTGGGTCTGCCCCTCCCCCCCAAGACGGGACCAAGCTGCTCAAGAGAGGAGGAGGCCACAAGCCCTTGGAGCTGGCGGGTCAGTTGAGCTGGTGGTTCCGGGCGGCGCTGGCTCTCTCTGGGGACTGGAGCTCCAGCAGCAGATTCGGACATCTCCTCCTGCCTCGCTTCTGCGTTTCTTGCCCCCCAGAGCCCCCGCCTCCTCCCGCCTCCCAGAAGGCGCCCCACCGACGGCCCGGACCCTCCGTCTCCCCGGACTCCCCCAGCAGCGCCTCCCCGGAGCCCTGCAGCTGCGGGCGGTGCCGGGCAGAGCGAACCCGCCGCTCCCGAGACCCCGCGCCGGAGAAACCCCCTCCCGCCCCGGCATCTCAGCGGCGGTCTTGGCCGCTCCCAGCAGACCCCGTCGGGCAGCGCCCATCGACGCCTCTCGCCCCGACCAGCCTCGCCCGCCCCGAGGGCTGCGCTGCCCGGCCCGCGGAAGGCGCGGGGCAGTGGCAGGCGGGGCGCCGGCCGGAGGCGCCTTTCTGAGCCGACGGAAACTTCCCCGGAGGGCCGAAGGGGCGGCCGGAGCAGCCTCTCCGTTGCAGCCTCCGCAGCAGCCCCGCGAGGGTCGCCCCGGACGGGACGCCGCCCGACTGTCCGCCCCGCCCGCGCTCACCTGGTTGCCGCCGGCCGGCCGGCCGCTCCTCCTGGCTCGCTGCTCGCCCTCGAGTCCCGCTGGCCGCCCGCCCCGCCCCGCCCGCCCCGCCCCGCCGCGGCCCGCCGGGCAGGCGCGACCTCTGCTGGCCAGGCGCGGCGTCGGTGGCTCGTTCCTCGAGGGCAGAGCGGGCGGACCTGCTCCCACCGCGGCCCTTCCCGGCCCGGCCCGGCCCTCGGGGACTGCGGAGCGCCTGGCGTCAGTGGAGGCGAAAGAGCCCGGCCGGTGCGGAGCCCGCCCTGCCCTGCCCTGCGGAAGGCCGCTGCTTGGCGAGGGAGACGTCGAGGCGAAGCGGGGCGGCCCGAGGGCTGAGATCCTCTCTTCGGGGAGCCCCTCCCCCCAAGACTGGCGGGAGAGCGAGCGGGAGGCCGGGAGGTCCTCACGGGGTCATTTGAGGGAATGTGATCGAGTGCCCCCCCCCCTCTCCCGTCGGTGCTGCTACCACAGGAGGGAAGGGGCGGATCTCAGCCCGGAGGGAGGGAAGGAGGCAGCGGCCAGCAAGGTCCCTCTGGCTTCCTCGGTGCAGCCCTGGTGGAGCTCCTGGAAGAGCCCCTGAAGCCACCAGAAACTCCGACAAGTACCCCCTCCCCCACCCACGCGTGTCCCGGGCCAGCCCTCTCCTCCTGGATTAGATCAGGGGCCTCATTGCAGCTGCTGACCAGTATCTCTTGTGGCCCAGGACTGCTGGACTGCAGGAGGGTTGGGAGGCGTTTCCGCCCAGCACTCCTGCCGACGCTTGGCTGCCCCATGGGGAAGAGAGTTCATCCATTCAGCCCCGTTTTTCTGGGACGGTGGGGCACCTCCTGCCCTTTGGCAACTTCTCAGCTCAGGAGGGAAACAGGCTGGGAGGGATTCATCTGAATGCTGCTTCTTGAGCCTCTGGTGATCTGGCCAGCTGCAGAGCTTATTGTGAGTTGCTGGCAAGGCACTTGGAGGTGGGATGGGACAACCTGCCATGGCCAATTCAACAAATAGAAAAGTTAAATTAATTTTGATGCAGCTGTGGCTAATGATAATAAAATAAAGTCAATCCAGAAATACAAGTGTTACAATAATTTCAATGAAAACATGGTCACCGATTATAAAAAGACCCAATGAAACGATTAATTCAGCAGTGAATTGTCCCCTAGTGAGTTGGCCGTGGTGAGTTGCCCCTGTTTGTCATCGTTTCTACTCCTGTGCTGGCAGAGTTGGGCCCCGTCTGTCTGGCCAGACTTTGTGGGACGAGTTTCAGTTTCCACAGACGGATGAAGACCACCGGTGCTGCCCTGGGAAAACCAGCACAGGTTCCTTGTTTTTGTGGGTTGGCACATCCGGGGGGGGGGGGGAGAGAAGATGCCTAGTGGGGTGTGGGGGTTATTAGTGCCGCCCTGCAAGAAGTGGACGTGGCCTGATTAAAGGAGGCCCAGAATCACAGATGCCTCTCCTGAAGAAAACAAGTTTTGCAACCTTAAGAGGTTGCAGAAAAAATGCTTTTAGAAGCTTCTGACAATCAGGCAAGTCAGCTGGGATCGCCAGAGGCTTTTAAAGGCATTTTCCTACAACCTCTTCGGCTGAAGGGGTTGCAGAAACAAATGCTTTGAAAAGCCTCTGACGATCCCAGCTGAGCTGCACAATCATCAGAGGCTTTTTTTTTTTACTTTTAAAATCATTTTTTCGGCTGAAGGGATTGTAGAAAAAAGTAAAAAAAACAGCCTCTGATGATCGCGTGACTCAGCTGGGCATGGGGGGGGGTGCAGGAATTTTTGCTACCGGTTCTCCGAACCACCCACCGCCATCGCTACCGCATTGGGCGATCAGGTTCGAACCGGGAGCATTTCACCCCTGGTTTATACCTAGAATTTATTTATATTGTACAGAAACTACAAAATGTTGCAGCAAGAGTGCTGGCTGATGTGTCTTCAATTCAACTAGCAAAAGGTTTCATTGCCTGAATATGCGCAGGAGGCGGCAATGAGGCCCAGTTTCAGCTTACCCAATGTTCTCCATCTCATGACTGCATCATCCCAATGAAGAGAGTAAACATCTGCCTGGAAATTTAGCCGGTCTTTGGTCTACTCTGCATTTTATTTATTTATTTTTATTTATTTATTTATTATTAGATTTATATAGACTCAGGGCAGTGAACAGCCAAGAGATAAAACACACAGAATTACAAAATTTAAAAACAGTATAAAAACCTAATTAAATAAATTTGGCCCAAAACAGATTAAAACACCCCTAAAATTTTAGACAATTTTACAATTTTAGAATTGTAAAATTTAAAATTTACAATTAAAAATTAAAAAGGGAGGTTAGGCCAGACAAGCCTGTTGGAATAAAAAGGTCTTGAGGGCGCGGCGGAAGGTGCGTAAATCCGGGATCCTCCGTATCTCCGGGGGGAGCTCATTCCAGATAGGTGCCCCCACAGAGAAGGCTCTTCCCCTGGGGGCCGCCAGTCGACACTGTTTGGCCGATGGCACCCTGAGGAGCCCCTCTCTATGAGAGCATATTGGCCGGTGAGAGGCGGCCACCAGAGACTGGTGGCAGCAGGCAGTCCCATAAGTACCCGGGTCCTGAGCCATGGAGCGCTCTAAAGGTGGTAACCAAAACCTTGAAGTGCACCTGGAAGACCACTGGGAGCCAGTGTGGCTCACGCAGGAGAGGTGTTACATGGGAACGCCACGTTGCTCCCATAACCACCTGCGCGGCCGCTCTCTGCACCAGTTGGAGCCTCTGGGTGTTCCTCAAGGGGAGCCCCATGTAGAGAGTATTACAGTAGTCCAGGCGGGAAATGACAAGGGCATGAGTGACCGTGCGTAAGGAGTCCCGATCCAGAAAGGGACGCAACTGGCGAATCAGGCGAACCTGATAAAAAGTCCTCCCGGCCACAGCCGTCAAATGCTCTTCTAAAGACAGCCATGAATCCAGGAGGACACCCAAGTTGTGAGCCCTCTCCGTGGGGGCCAACGACTCACCCCCAATAGTCAGTGATGGCACCAGCTGACTATATCGGGACACCGGAAACCACAGCCACTCGGTCTTGGATGGGGCCGAGTTATTCTCCTCACAAGGATCCAAAGTAGAAAGCCTGCTGCATTCTTATTTGGTGGCTGCTCTTAAGGAGAGCCCATTTTTCTGGCTGCTTACTTATTGGTTCAGTCTGGGGCCAGAGCCATAAAGGATTAACTGTCCTCCGCTGCACCTCAAGATCCTGTCCAGTGGGGGAAAATGCCTGGGCAATGGTCTGAACCCTTATCTTCTGTGATTTACTCGTCCTGCACTTTATAAAGAAATGCCTGCATCTGTGCAGAGATTGCACTCCAAGTGTAGCAATATCTGAAGAGTTGTCCAGAGCAGCCACTAGTCAAGCTTGGGGGATTTTCAGTTACTGAGGCTGGACGGTGTGGATAAATTGCTTGCATCTGTTGTCTGGCTCTTTGTTTATCCTTATTGTTAAGATCAAGCCAAGAGGGAATGATGGAGAAGCAGTATCAGTTGTGTTATCCTTATTGGTTACCATTGATAAAAATTTGAGCAAATGAGACTAGGAAGAGTGCAGAGAAGAGCAACAAAGACAATCAGGAGTCTGGAGGCTAAAACATATGAAGAATCATTACAGGAATTGGGTATGTCCAGTCTAATGAAAAGAAAGATTAGTGATGACACGATAGCAGTGTTTCAATATTGGAGGGGCTGCCACAAAGAAGAGGGGGTCAACCTATTTTCCAAAGCACCAGAAGGTAAGACAAGAAGCAATGGATGGAAACTAATCAAGGAGAGAAGCAACCTAGAAAGAAGAAATTTCCTGACAGAACCATTGTGGGTGGTCCATGACTAGAGGTTTTTAAGAAGAGATTGGACCTCTGTTGTGGTATAGAGTTTCCTGCTTGAGTAGGGGGGTGGACTAGACCTCTAAAGTCCCTTCCAACTCTGTTGTTCTGTTAAATGTGAGTTGTGCATTGGACTTTGGACTTTGGTAGGAAAAGTATGAAGACTTCAAACAACTCCAAGCAGCAGAGGAAACAAAATAAGCTTCATGATGGTCTACAGATTTGCTGGGTTGTCCTCCTCTCAGGGAAAGTGCTCATTTGTGTCCTTATTGGAGAAAGAAAAGGGGGTTAAAAAGAGTTTCTACACTGTAACACATTAAGGCAGGGTTTTCTGGCTGAGGAGTTCTGCATCTCGAAGTCCACCCATCTTAAACTAAAGATGATGAAATTCCTGGAGGGAGGAAGTTCCTCAGGAGGAGCAGAAAAAATAAATGCCAGAGAACCCAAAGATGTAGAAGCGTCTGATCTGGGAAAGTCAGAAGACCAGGAGGCCCTCAGTCTGGTACAGCTCAGCAACTGGCATCAGGCTCTAGCAAACAATCCAAAGCCACCTCGGGAATCTTGTCTTCTTGAAAGTGGAAGAGTCACCCCTCCATGGGTTGAAGAAATCCAAGGATCTCTGAAGAAGAGGAACACTGCAGGGGATGACTCCACCAAGGCTGGTGGGAAGACCTGACACAACACAGTGAGAGTGAGAGTGGGCTGTCTTCTAAGTGTCCACTGCAGGATGTGCGGGATGGACGACTGAGACTCTTTGGACTCACAAATACCGATCCCTTCCCAATGCTTCTTGAAGGAGAACAGAGAGAAAATGACACTGAAATAAAAGACCCTGAGCAGATGTCCTTGCGAAGGATGGAGAAGGAACAGGAAGTGCAAGAGAAGGTTTTGTCAGTCTTTCCAGTGGAGCATTACAGCATAAAGAGAGACCAGAGTCCTGGAAGTGAACAATTGGCAGCATCAGCAACCAGACATCCCCAAGGCTTTAATCTAGCCAAGACATAAAGTACGGAAAGAGCGTCAGCTTTTCTTAGTAGCACCTTGAGGGCTGTCCAGCCCAAGGGACCCATCATCTGACATTATTATAGTCTGTAAGTTTATATTTTTTATATTTTGTATCCATGGAACTCTATATACACTAATTTTAATTTGAAATAGTAGAACAACAAATGAAACTGACAATATAGGCTAAGAACTTTGGGCATAATATACTGATAGAACAATGGGAAAATGTGTGGATGAAAGGACTGAAATTTATATCTTAATTTAAAAGAGAACTTTTATAAAAGGATGTACACCATGTGCACAATTATTAGGCAAGTGAGTATTTTGACCATATCATCATTTTTATGCATATTTCCCACCTCCAAGCTGTATAAACCTGAATGCTTAGTGGACATAAGCAGATCAGATGATGTGTATTTGTGTAATGAGGGAGATCAACACCTTATATCAAGATATGCATAATTATTAGGCAGCTTTTTTTCCTCAGGCAAAATGGGCTAAAAAAGAAATTTTACTGACTCCGATAAGTCAACAATTGTAAAAAGTCTTTCAGAGGGATGCAGCACTCTTGAAATTGCTAAGATATTGAGGGTGTGATCACAGAACCATCAAACGTTTTGTTGCAAATAATCAACAGGATCGCAAGAAATGTGTTGAGAAAAAAAGATGCACCTTAACTGCCAAAGGTTTGAGAAGAATCAAACATGAAGCTACCAGGGGCCATTATCCTCCAGTGCTGTCATATTCCAGAACTGCAACCTACCTGGAGTGGCCAGAAGTACAAGGGGTTCAGTGCTCAGAGACATGGCCAAGTTATTAGTGAGTTATTATTCTCACTGTTGTTGTTAGTTGCGAAGTCGTGTCCAACCCATCTCACTTTAACAGATGAAAATAAATGAGAATGGGAAAATTTTTCATTTAGTTGCATAATAATTCTGCACACTAATAGTACACACATTAATTGTGCACACATAGATATTCTAAGAAAGCCATAAACTCACTTTTACTTTAAATATTCAGGTTGATCTGTCCCCGTCCACACACACACACAAACACAGCCAGCCGAGGGTTAAGGAAGCACTTGGCACACACCCAGGTCTTTATCTCCAACTTGGCAGCGATATACACACCGTCTGCCAAGTGCTTTTATTGCCACAGAAACAGAAAGATAATATACTCAGCGTACAAGAGTCCAACAGAAACAATATTCCTCTCGGCAGCTTCGGTCGAGGCTCTAGTGACTATCCAGGGTTTGTTTTTGTTCGTCACAGGGATCACTGGCCACCACCCTCTATTATATAGTCTCGGGGGTGTGGTCCAGTGACTCAGTTCTAATCCCTAGCACGCCTCCTTAGCTGCTGCAATCGTTTATCGCGCCTTCGTTGGCATGCGTCCAGGAATGACGTCTCTCCTTCACTCTCATCCGAGACACCTGTCTCCCGGCTAATCTCCTCTCCCTCGGCCGGCACCTGAGACAGTGCCAGAGGGGAGGGGCCCGGAGAGGGAGGCCTGGCTGACTCCTCTTCCTCATGCTCGGAGCTTTCTTCCTCTGATGGGATAGGCTCAGAGGGCGGGGCCACAACACAGGTTTGAGGTTTATTAACATTTTGGATTGACCACTGGACCACTAGTGTTGTTCAATAACAAAATTAATCCTCCAAAATACAGCTTGCCTAATAATTGTGCACAGAGTGTAGTTGATGTAGGACTCTAGAATAATTATCCAGAATGTACAAAGGTACTTAACATTTATGTTGGAAATATGGATAACATGAAGGGACATATTATGCCTGGTAGACTTGCTAAAAGCCAGAACATTTGGGTTCAAATATATAGGGCAATACAAACATTTTAAAAAATTAATATTCAGTTTGAAAGCAGAAATCTTCTTGTTGGGACTAATGGATCAATAATTAGAAAAGAGTTATGGGAGACTGTTATATACAGTAACTGCTGCAAGATTATTACTGGCATATGCAAAAATAAAAATGGACAGACTCTGAAATGCCCACAATGGAGGAATGGCTGCTGAAGAGGACAGGATTAGCAGAGATGGCAAAATGGCCTTGTTTGATTTGAAGGACAATAATTACATTTATTACTGGTTGGAAGATGGACTTTTTGCTGAAAGAAAGAAAAAAATGTGCCTTCCCCCTCTCAAGACCTCTGGAAGGCTTTGTCGTCTTCCCTTCCTACCTTAAGAGCAGATGCCAGAACGTAATTGTGGGAGGGCCCACCTTCTCTCCATGGCCTTGGGGCTATGGAAGTCTACCAGGCCCTCCTCTGAAGGTCCCAGGTAGGATCAACTGGAATTCTGGAGCTGGATATTATTTTATGGGATAACCCGGAGATGTTTATGCCTCTGGTCATCAGAGGTGTTGACTCTATGGGAGTCTCCGGCTTTGGATAAGATGAAGATGAAGAAACCAGGGAAGTCCTGAGGGATTCCTGGTTGGTGATGATTTCTATGCAGTCATATCTGCTCCCCCTGAAAAAGCAGACTCACGGGGTGTGTGTGTGGGTGTGTAGTTATATTTGAGCCTAGTCTTTCCTCGAGTGCTCAGGTGAGACTTGTGGTAAAGGGATGCCTCCCTCCCTGGATAGTTGTCTCCCCTAGCTTCCATCATCCATGCATGGTAATACAATTTACTTGGGGATCTCAATGTAGGAAGAAGTATTTTGAGAAGGGACTGCTCCTCAGTAACCACACACAAACAACAATGGTCTAATTCCAGGAGAGGAGAAAAGGTGAATGGCCACCAAATAGGGGCCTGTGTGTGTGTGAGGCCCCCCATGGCAGGGATAGCCCAAGGCAGCTAGACCATAAGTTGCCTAAACTCCTGTTCTTGTTGGAAGAGGATGAACCATCTGAACTCCCACTGGACAAAGACTCTGAAGGAGAAAGACAAGGCCTCCTCTCTAGTTCACCACGGCCGCTCTCTCTCTCTCTCTCTTCCCCTCCCCCTCCCTTTGAGACATCTTGGTAAAACTTCCCCAAATAGTAATGAGGAAAATCAAAATACAAGCGCCTACAGGAGTATTTACTGAAACATAGAAACATTGAGCAGAGCAGCTTTTTTATCGCATATTCAAAATATTTAATAAGACAAAAGTAACAAGAATATATCTTTACATAAATTAGTTGGTTTTTAGAAGATGGCTAAAGAATTCAAGAATATTTAAAGAATCTAACAAAGAAATTCCCTGTTAAGCATTCTTCTATTGTAGAGTAAGAACTTCTTTAGATTTCTTTCACCCTTTTGAGTGCTTTCCTTGATAAAATAATTTTTTGGTGAGATCTTAATATAATCCCATCTTTATCAAAAGTTACAGATCGTTACTGCCAGAAAGCAAGTCAGATGCTTTCTTCCCCTGCTCTCTATGCCTTTCATTCTCCAGGCTTTGCTTCTTTGCACATCTCTCTTTCACCGAGACCTCCTTCCCTCCCTTGAAGGCCAGAGCAAGAACTCCTGGAGTGATTCCTGTATAAAACTCACCTCGCTGTTGCTGGGCTACAATAAATTGCCATCTGCTTAGAAGAAAAATATATGTCTTCCTATAGGATGCAATACAATTGTGGGGAAGGGGGGGGGGGAACGGCACGGATGCAGGACACAAGGCCTCATAATTTAGACTCTGGAAGAAGAGACGAAGGCCGCCTTCCTTCCTTCCTTCCTTCCACCACCACCTCCAGAGAGTCCAGGGGTGGCCAGGGCACCGTTTGGTGCAAAGGCTCCTTTTAAGACAAACAGAAGAATGCTGGGAGGCGTAGAGCAGGTTCCCCATGTATTTCCTCCAATGCGAATTTCCACGGAAGGAATCCCAAGGCAAATTTGTTGGTATTTGCAGGCTCCTTCAGGAAAACCAGAAACAGACATCGAGCACTGGAGTGGGGAACCCATTGGGCAGCTTAGAAACGTGAGCAGTTTGTAAAATGTTTTCGTGCTGTGAATGACATACATGAGGCACAAGAAAATTTTTTGGCTACATTCTTCAGAGTTCATTCTGACTAGTTGCAAGACCTAGTCTGGTTTCAATGCCTGTCCAGAGCGTTTTCGAGGCTAAATTGTGGAACTGGATTATATTCTCAACAGCTCACAAACCGGCAACATTCAAAGTCCTTTGCCAGGCACATCGAAGAATGCAAAATTACGTTAAGTGGGAAAAGCAAAGTACATTTGCAAACAAAGGTAACAGACTTGTATTCAAAAAGGCAACGGGTGAGCAGATTGACACTTGGCCCCTCCATGGAAGGGGGGAAATCCCTTATTTCATTGCCCAGCAGCAAATCCTAGCACTGCCTCTTTGCCAAGGCCTCCCGGGGAAGTGGGGGGGGGCACTAGACACTCCCTGGAGCTCCCTGGTCCTGGAGACTGCTGCTGCTCTCCCCAGGGTCAGGTGGAGCACTCGCCTCCCCCCACAGGGTTGGGCCAGGTTGACTGAAAGCCCCAGGCGGAGATCCAAAGTCTTTCTTCCGTCTCCTGATCACCTATTAAACCAGTTTTAATCCAACAGCCTGCAGAGCTGCACAGGGAGAGCCCCAGAAGCCCCTTTTCCTTCAACCCATATACAGGAGCAGCAGTTAAGCAAAGCCACTTGCAGACCCCACAGGGGCAAGAACTTTATCTTGACCAGTTTTTGAAAAGCTTGTCCTGTCCTGTCCTGTGACCCAAACATTCTCTTCATCTGAAACAAACTTATCCGGAGCATCACCAAAAAGAAAAGCCAAGAAAGAAGTTAGTTCTTCCCAAGGAAAAGTCAACTGATCTCCATATGGTTGTCTCCTGGAATCTGGGGCTGATTTGCCTGCTCTCCCAGATCCCCCACTTTAATTGAGGCAGGGCCTTTATTACAATCGAACCTCAGAAGAGGCAGCCTTAAGACATGGACTCCTCACAGCCCTGGTGGGACAGCACCTGCGGTCAGGTGAATGTGGCAAGGAGAAGGCCCCTTTGCACTTCTTTTACTGAAGAGTCGGAGATGATCTCAAATGGCTTTGATGAGGTTACAAGAAGCCGCTTCTTCTGCTCTGGGGAGCACTGGGGTGTCACAAAAGTAATCTTTACTGAACACTTTAGGAACACTTTCTAAAGAAAGTCTTTGTGATACAATCAGATGATTTCTTTAGCCTTGTGCTTTTTGCAGCTTATATTCAGTTTAATCTCTGGCAAGAAAGGACGAAATCCTCGTTAACACTTAATGTTGGGTTTGCCCAATCATTCTGGTAACTAAACTGACCAGAGGGGTCCATCAAAAGAGGCCAGTTGGTTTTAGGGTACAGTCTTGAGTTTCTGCTTCTCTCCACTATTCCTGTTCTCAGGTTTCAAAGTATTTGTAAATTGCTGTGACGTAGAGCATAACATTCTGCCAGTCTGGACGCTCCGTTCGTACCATTTCATTAATATCCTACCAAGAAAACAAGAAGAAAAAAACAGAAACTTAAAAAGATGCCAGTCTTGCAGAAGTAACTTCTTCCCCTCTGAATATAAGCTTGTCTATGGAAGTAATTACATTAATAAATAAAACTCTGCAGGCTTTCAGCTACAGAAAAAGCTGTCTCTGAAAGCAGGTCAGGGCTGGGCTGCTTTCCTTACACCAAAGGCCTGGCTGGCATTCGGACCGCCTGTGCCACTGGTCTGTGTGAACCAGCTTCAGCACTCCTCTGCAAAGGGAGCAGTGGCTTGTGATGCCATCAGGTCTTCCTACTGGGTTGGGGAGGGTGGGAGGGAGGGAGAGAGATGGGGAAAAGAAAGAGAGAGGGGAGAGAGAGGGAGGGGGAGAGGCTGCCCTTCTCCATTCCCCAACTTCACACTGTTTTCAATCCTAAAACTGCCATTTTGGCACAAATGGAATCATCTTTGCACAGACTTACCAAAGTGGATTTGATGCCAACACTCTCAGCGGCCTGGAAAGCCAGTGTGAAGTTTCTTCTCTGAAATAGAGTTAAGTCACAGTAACTGCACAGCAAATAACTTAAATACAAAAAAAAAAATGGCTTAAAGGTCTTCCCTCTTAATCACTGCTAGATAGTCCTCAACCTACGACCACAATTGAGCCCGACATTTCTGTTGTTAAGCAAAGCATCTGTTAAGTGAGTTTTGCTCCTGCTTTCAACCTTTTTGCCATAGTTGTTAAGTGAAGCACATGGTCATTATGTGGATCTGGCACTGATTTTGCTTTGTTGTAAACCAGCCGGGAAAGTTACAAACGGTGATCACGTGACCCCACGACAATGCAGCCATTGTAAGCGCTCAAATTTTCATCATGTGACCATGGGCATAAGTGAGGAAACCAGTCATAAGTCACTTTTTTCAGTCATTAAACGAATGGTTGTAACTCAAGCACTACCTGCACCTGAGGGCTCCTTGCTTGTCCTAGCATCACAGGTGCTAGTTTGGGGAATGAAACATCTGCAAGAAAACAAGGAAGGCCAGAGAGCACCAAGGACCCCTCGGAATTGGAAGGGACCTTGGAGGTCTTCTAGTCCAACCTGTATCATTTCAGACAAATGGTTGTCCAAACTCTTCTTAAAAACCTCCAGTGTTGGAGCACTCACAATTGTCGGCAGTTCGAATCCCTCGTCTCCCGCGTGAGGAGGACTAGATGACCTTCCAACTCTGGTACTGTTACTGTTCTCATTGTCAGGAAATTTCTCCTTAGTTCTAGTTTGCTTCTCTCCTTAATTAGTTTCCATCCATTGATTCTTGTCCTACCTTCTGGTGTTTTGGAGAATAGCTTGACCCCCTTTCCTTTTTGGCAGCCTCTTAGGTTTTGGAAGACTGCTATTGTATCACCCCTCCTCCTTCTTTCAGTTAACTAGCCATTCCTAGTTCCTGCAACTATTCTCCATATATTTTAGCCTCTAGTCCCCTAACCTTTTTTTTTTTTGCTCTTCTCTTTAAATGAAAACCTCCAGAGTCCCTTTGGATAGTGACAGTGAGATGGGAGGCATGTAAATTTAATAAATAAGCATATTTGCAGAGCCTCCCTTGGACACAATCACTCCAGTCTGTTCCAAGCGGGATGCCTGCTAGGATGCAGGTCAAGGGGAAATGACTGGGCTGCAGCCTTGCCTAGTTCCTCTTGGGCCTATACTAAGAGGAAAGAACTGCAGGCGTACAAAGGGAGCTGTGAAGGCTGTGCCCAGAAAGAAGGTTCCTGGCATGGGCAGGTTTGGGTAGCGTACCTTGTCCTGACTGTTCAGCTCCTGGTAGGGAATGTGTGCCGGGAGGTACGTATGGAGGACGGCACAGAACGCCAAGCCATCGTTCCAGCTGCTGCTGAAGTTGGTGATATCGATATTCTGAAGTGGGGGAAACCAAAGCAGATAAGAGAAAGCATGTCTTCTAGGAGGCCTTATATTCTTAGACCCAAAACCCAAGTAAAGATAAAATGGAACAGTAAGCAAATAAAAACAAGGGAGGGACGGAGGGAGAGGAAGAGGAGCATGGGCTGCTAGCCTCCAAGTATCATAGAGTCACTTAGGCAATCAAAGCCAATCTGCATCCTGCTCAGAACGGGAAACCAAACTGGAGCATCCTGGATGGATGGATTTGTCTGCTTCAAAATCCCCACTGTGTCTCTGGATCAAGGGATGCTCTGCCTCCCTGCCCTGCCCTCTGTGATGCCCTAGGAGGAATACCGGCTCCTTCTCTTACTCTTTGGGGTTCTCAGCTTCCGGTCATACAAGCATCCTCCTGCCCTCCCCTGACCTTGTGTCAGGTTCTCTCTGCATCATTTCACACCCTGCGGCTTCAGGATTTTATCAAGCAAATTGTGACTCTTTTATAGAAGTAGAGTTAACATGTCGGGTTTATGGAAGAAGAGCATCTTTCAGCCATTTACACAAACCACTCAAGAGAAAAGTTTTGCACTTTTCTCTTGTTTTGCTTTGTCACAGAAAACGTCTCTACTTGGCTTCTTCTCTCCCAAGGCAACTCTGCAAACAGGATGTTCCCAAATCAGATTAAAGCCCCAGAAGAGCAGCAGAGAAGAGATCCCTTCCATCCCTATGATCACTATAAGATCTACGGCTTGTGTGTAAGAAGTCTGAAAGTGATACACAATGGGAATTTTGAAAAAGATTGAACGTGGCTTCCCCCAACCCCCAAAGGATATTCTTAGAAATACAGGGGCTGGAAAGCAAGATGTGGACAGGGTTCTCGCTTGATTTCGTTTGTCTCGTGGATGGTGAGAAAATGCTTAGCGCTCAAACCCATCTGGTGGGGATCTCTGCCATAGTCAGTAACCTCTGGCAGCCCTGGAGATGACTTAGGTACTTGATACATTTGGGAGGGTGTAAACTTCCCCTGATCAGGGAGTTTATATGAGATCATTTCAACTGGCAAATGCCCAACTATGCTTAGTGTTAATTCTAAGCAAGCAAAGGTAGATGAAGATTTCTGCAAAGGAGCTAGTAATAACGTTACAGGTTTATGGAAGAACTGCTGACTGACGGCAACCTTGCTACCATCCATGGCACTGTTTGCTCAATTTGCTAAGCCACCGACAACTAAATGCTGAGGGCTTATCTCTCTCTGGGTGATGCTCAAACACCAGGGCATGAGGTCTCTAACATTTTGCTGAGAGACCACTTAGAAATTGTCTACACAAGTTGCTAAGTTTTTTTCTCAATTAAATATATTTGTCAGCACAGAAATGTTGGTATAGGTAACTATTGCCAACCAATACACGGTAAGCAATTGTATTTCTCTATATGCAGGATTAATTCCACTATCAGGTTGGTTTATGTATTTGTTAGCTAGACAATCCTTCTCTGACAATATTATTTTGTTTGTTCCTTTCTACTGTAAATAGAAATGTCAGAATATCAGAAAACTACAGCGACATTTGATAGCTGCAGAAACAAACCGGTGGATTAACTGCCCTTTAATGGAGGCTGCAGATTGACTAAAGGCTGGGAAAATGTAGTCACAATGTAAAGGGAAAAAACAAATTCTCCAGAAATAAATGAACACTTTTCTGAATTTGGATCATCTAGTTACACATGTGTAAAAAGAAATAGAACAAAACCAAAAAAAACCATGAATAAATCTTTTTATAGGCATATCTTGATTAAAAGGATCTATCTAAATATAAAATATACAAGGCAGAGAAACTCAACTCCCTTCCCATAAAATGATTCCAAGTGATGTCAGAATTCTTTGGAATTGTTCCTCCCCGCCCTCTTTTCCAAGCCACAGAGTTCACCATACCTCAATATTTCAACTTTAGCTCCCTATAATCCTCTTTAAGGTGCCTGTTTGGGATTCATAATACTGTAAACCACTTGACTTTGTTAAAGAAAACAAAAGTATAAAAAACAAACAACTACAACTTGTCATTAATTCCTTAGGTACTTTCCTAACAGAGTTTTCTTTATCTAACTGGTGTCAGATCTGCCAGAAACACCATTTTAGACAAGTGGCACTGAGATTATGAAATGAAGCAGAATACATCCAAAGTAAATATTTATGGTATAGAAATCAGGCACATGTTTACTAACTTGGTGGCAGTTAGGAGGAGTCTGTCTTTATTGTA
Source organism: Arizona elegans (assembly GCA_022577455.1). Taxonomy (NCBI): domain Eukaryota; kingdom Metazoa; phylum Chordata; class Lepidosauria; order Squamata; family Colubridae; genus Arizona; species Arizona elegans. The sequence goes on from JAKOOJ010000026.1 coordinate 3,741,723, forward strand.
TACTGAGGAAAATATACAATAATTAAATTCCTCTTTGGGTAGTGGTATTAATGCTAGTAGAGGGGCTAGTGCAGAGGCCCAACAAACAGGTTACATTTTTAATAGTTTTATTTATTTATTTATTTATTTATTATATGTATTTATATGCCGCCATTCTCCCAAAGGACTCAGGGCGGCGAACACAAGTTAAGAAACAAGTACAATAAAATCATAATTTAATCCAAATAATTAATTAGTAGTAAATAATAAAGCCCGGAATCAGTCTCAGCCTATTTGTTTGAAAAGCCAAGTCTTCAAGTCCCGATGGAAGGAGCGGAGATCAGGAGCCGTCCGGAGCTCAGTAGGCAATTCATTCCAGAGGGTGGGAGCAAAAGTTTTGCAAAAAAGTTTTACAGTTTTGCAAAACTGTACAGTAACTGTATGGTGCCGGATACACACACACACACACACACACACACACACACAGACACAGAAAGAAAAAAGTCTATTCTTTCGTTCCATAGCAAAAAGGAGGATGTGTTGACCAACAACTGCATGAGGTTGAGATTTCTCTCCAAAAACCAAAAAAAAACCAAAACAAACCCTGGCCAGAATGGCAGCCGCTTAAAAATACCAAGCAACCAGGCAAATGAATGGCAAAGCAATCGGGGCCTGCAGGTTGGCTACGGAATGAGTTTGGAGCATTTAAGGATGTGGCATAAACAATTTGATGTGCCTGGAAAGTCAGAAGAATCATTCCATTTGGGCCATTTTAACAGAATCTGAAAGTAGTTACTATTATTCAAATTTCACGGATTTTTCACTGATTCACTGAAGATGCAATTAACTGTTTTCAGGGTTGTTTGATGAAAATGAAAGATAAATGTTTTAAAACATTTTCTAACACAAGTGACCTAACAACCAACAAGCAGATAAAAATGGGGAGGACATATGTTAATTAATGTCATTCCACTAGGTCAGGGGTCCCCAACCTCTGGACCACAGCCCACTCGTGGGCCATGCGGTGTTTGCAACCAGACCACGGAAACAGCGGGTGAGTGCACATGCGGGCATCCCCGCTTCCATGAGCGGTGGGTGAGCGTGTGCACATTTGCTCCATTTGCGTGAGCAGCCTGCATGCCACATGCCACTCCCACAAATGGAGCTGTGAGCACGTGCTCAGTTGCCGGCTGCTCATGCGGAACCATCCCCTCCCCACCACCCCCTGGTCCGCAAAACCGGAAAGGTTGGGGAATTCTGCAAAGTGATCCAAAGAGGATTTGTACTGCAAAACCTTTTACACTGTATTGTTGAATGCTGATTCTGGTTGTTCTTAGAAATATTATTTTTATTCTAATTCTTTACTGTGGACATTCTGTTGTCTACTGAATAGACTTGTGACAGCAATTGGGACCGCAATTGCCACGGCTAAGTGATGCGATCATCAAGGGCAATGTCACGTGACCATGCTGCTTATTATGGCACTTCCAGCAGTTCCCATTGCTGTCATTGAGATGTGCATGGGTTGTTAAGTGAGGACTTGCCAGTGACCTATGACCTCCCCACTTGTGGGTAGCCAGCAGAGAATGTCAGAAATTTCAATCGTGTGATTGCTGCCACATCTGGATGCCCACATCTCATCCCATGGTTGTGGGAACACTGCAATGGCAACAACCCCAAGGAACGGCCTTAAGTACCACTTGTTGTGTGGCACTATAACTTTGAATGGTTGTTGAACAAACAGTGCTGTTGAGGACTACCTTTGTCTTGTGAATTGCCATGAATCTTCCAGACTGGCTGTGCAGCAATTTGGTAAATGAATTTATCAGTAGTTACATTTCCTGAACAAATCCTTGAAGTTTTCCATCTGAATTACAAAATGTATAAAACCAACCTGCTTGGCATACAGTACCTGGCGTATTTAAAGCATTAATACCAAAATTTAGAAAATCTGGGTAACATGCAAAAATAATGAGCACAAGGCTTACTGAAATCTAATTTGGGAATTTAAAATTAAATAATCATTCTATTTCTTAAAAAAATAAACCTATCTAGGCAGAACGAGCTTAGACTGTTCATGGCTAAGTTTTCAGCCTAACCAGGTTGGAGTGTGAGTGTAAAAAACAGACAGACACACACACACACACACCGGATTCATTCCACAAGTGTCGAAACAGAAGAGCCAGGTAGAGAAGAGACAGCAGGGAGCGATTCTGCTTAAAGCTGCCAAGGGACTCTCTGAGGCTCGATGCTCAGAAGCAAAAACTTCTCCGTACAGGTACAGGTGAACCAGGCCCTCGGCTTCGGCATCTCCGGGTTTTTGATAGCACTGATTAAAATGAGCAGCTTTAACGGTTCACAGGCCCTCTTTCTGAATAACCCAAAGGAGAGCAAAGGATGAGAGAACTGTGATTCTTTTGAGCAGGGAATAAACTTCCACAGTCTAAGAGACCAGCAGAGATTATTCCAAGTCTCGGCTGCTTTTTGTTTTTTTCCTACCAAGAGGTTCCGTTCTGCGCTCTTTCTCTTCACAGACATGTGAGATAAAAACAGCGATTTTAACCTCCTGGAACAGGAATGTCAGCTACTCTGTCAGAAAAGATATTTACCTTGTGCAAAGTAACCAGAGTAGCTATTAATAACTGTTCAGCTGGGACGCACAGGATCTGTTCCTGCAGGCACAGGACATACCGGCCCCCAAGGTGGAGGTGGTGGAGTGTGGCACAGCCTCTCTGCCCTCCGCCTGGCTCTTCCCCCACCTGTGCTCCAAGTAGACGCCCAGCCACGCTTACCTCATAGCCCTCTGTCTTCTTCTGGCACCACTTCAGCAGAGCGTTTCTCTTGGAGCCCCCGTACTCCCTCGCCAGGGCAGACAGAGGGTCTTTCCTCTCCTCTCTAGAAAAGAAGGAACAGCTTTTACTCAATGAAAGTCCCCCAAATATTGAGACGCGCCACCTGTGTGCTACGCCATGCCTGAGCAGAAGGCCCTGGACACCCCTTCCGCCACTCAGGAGCACCCTTGCCTAAGAGGTTGCAGCCAGGCTGGGTGGGTTGCTCAGCACACCGGGGCAGATTTGGGGAAATGGGGGCAGAACGGGCATTTTTTTTAATAATCGTAGAATCAGTCAGAAGCATTTGATACATGAGATGTAAACATAAAGTGTTCCTAAACTTTCATTCAAGTTTAGAGAATCAACTGATAACATCTCTCTGCAACTCCTGGCTGGTTCAGAATGTCACCTTGACCGGTTGGGCCGTTAACTACTGAGACACTTTCCACCGAGGCAAGGCAAGTGGGTGGAAAAGAACAGCCCCCCCCCCTCCCCCGGCCAAGAAGCCAAGGCAAGGCAGGAACCAGGCACAGACCGATGGGCCGTAATTCTTTTGGGAGGGGCAGCAGCCCTGGAGCATTAATGCCCCCCTAAGAGCCTTCCCCAGATGCACTGAGCTTCAAGTCCCAGGAGGCCTTGCATGTGCTGACAAGTGGGGGAGGGGATACAGTTTGAGACAGAAATCCCACATTTCATAGGGCTTGTTTTTCTCAAATAACTGAGGCCTTTTCCTTTAAGAAAAAAGAAAGGAATGCACAACAGCTTTCAGGACCAGAAATGTACAGCCATCTGGCAGTGCCATGGCCAAACCCAGGAGGGCCCTCTCCTGTGCCAGTTGCCTGGAAATGAACAGGAGAAGTAGGTCGTTGTTTATTGCCAAAATCCATTTATTTCAAACTTGGAAAGGTAAGTTCCTCCGATCAAGTCTTCATGATTTGTGCTGTTTTCTTTTGAAGTTAATTTTAATTTATGTAAGGCATTTATATGCCACACAACCTGAACATTGTGGCTCTAGGTACTTTACAATAAACCAAAAGACAAGAAAGCAAAATAAACAATGAAATGAAAACCCAATGAAAATTCTAGACAAAACCCACAATAAGCCACTCTTCCTTGGCGGCTTGAAGATGTGTGGACTTCAGTCCCCAGAATTCCCCCTAGGAGTTGAAGTCCACACACCTTCAAACGGCCACGGTTGAGAAACAGATGGGGCTCCAGGCTTGGAATGCCTTCCTAAGGCCAACTGGGTTGGGGCCAACCATATATCAGGAGGGGGGGGGCCCTGCTCGGGGGGTGGGGGGCTAACCGAAAGGCACACATCTCAAATCCCATCAGATGGTTCCAGTTTCAAGGAAGAGGCCCAAGTGTGGCCGTCCATTAGCGGCAGTGTGTGGGATGAGCCAATACCACTTTTGCTGCCTTTTCCAGGGTACTTTTCCAATTCTTAATCCAGCCTTCAGCCTTGACATTTCCCACCAAGGACCAACCACATTAGGATCTGCTTATGCTTCCTGGGATCGGCCAAGGATACTGCACTTCCTGCAGCTCTCGCTGGAGAAAGGTTAGTCTTCAGGGAACTGTTTTCTATCGCCCAATTTCGGAAGTGGCAGAGAACTGCAAGAAGCCTGTTACAGTCTCTTTGCAAAACTGGACTTTTTTGTATTTCACCAGGGATGAGCAAAATTTTGTGTGTGGCCCTTTTCAGGAAGACACAAATCTTGGGCACTGGCATGGACCCAGAACAGAAGCGTTCAGGCTGAAGGACAAGGAGGCAGGTGGCATGTAGCGGCTGTGGGAGGATAGGAAAAGGTGGCACAGGGGTGACAAGGAAAATGCCAACACCCTTGGATGAGGCCTATGACAACTGGCCATGGCCAACTCACTGTGAGACAATTTGCCACGGCCAACTCACTGCAGGACAAGAGTTACACTAATATCAAAGAAATGGTGGAATAGAATCATTAAAGAAAGGATGCAAAAGGAGGGACAGAATGAAATGTGAATGACAAAGATTAAAATAGTTTTATTTATTTGTTTTAAATAATTAAATAGAATTGTTAATGTGCTTTAGCACTGTCCTGCTTGCTGGTAAAATTCCTCTAGGATTTTTTTAGCCCGAACCAGTCAAATATTCCAGGTTTTAGTGTGACTGCAATCCACCTGGGCTGAACCTCTGAACCACAGTGCATTTCCTCTGAATGCTACAGAAGTGCAGTTTCCATTTGATGCATACCTTCTATAGGGGTGTGCAAAATCCAGAATTGCCATATTGGTAAGAGGGATGGCACATACATTTAATAAATAAATAAAAATCCACCTGCAACTGAAAGCAGAAGAATCAAGGACCACGTTTGCCTCCCTGCTGTTTTGTATGGACTACCTTTCTCTCTATATAAGTGTAACCACAAACTAACTGCTGATCCACAAAGAATGCAGTCCTTCCAATAGGGGTCCATTAGGATCACATGTAGGAACACTCAAAACCAAGTTTTGCAAGTTGTCATATCTCACCTGACAAACCAGAAGTCTAAATAATGCTTTCTGTAGATCCTCTTATTTTCAAAATGTGCTGGCTAATCTGACTTCCAGGGCCCACTAGTTCCTTGCCATTTTCAGAAAGGAAGTGCATGGAAAATATAGTGTAAGTCTTCAAGTAGCGGTAAAATTGTTTCAACATAATGTTTCAACATAAACAAAAGCATTATATTCTCCCCACCAAAAGGAAAAACCTGCAAACACCACTCCTGTTTTTTTCAACTTTCATAATTCTGCAATTCTCTCTGTTTCAACATCCTTCTCTTGCCTGATCATTTTTTCCCTACTTTGAAGCAGAGACTAATTAGCAGTCGCCAGCACGCTAAAATATGATTTAAGAAATGGCAGGTGTTACGTTTTATGGGGTGTGGGGTTTCCTCACTCCCACCTACCCATCTCATTTCAAAGCCATTTTTTTCTCATTCTGCCATTCTCATTCTCCCATTTTCAGTCGGTCTGTAATCTTAAAGATCTTCAATGTCTCTGCAAGGATTCCCTAGAATTACCACTGCTTTGCCAAGCTTTCTTGTCTATGGGTCTGATTGATAGTTTTAACTAGATACCTATGGATGTAAGAACATAAACTACATGTTAAGAATATTTTTAAAGTCTAAACCAAATCTTTCTTGAAAAAGAAAACAAAAATCTAGCCACCCGTAACACTGCAAAAGAACAGTACAGCTTGTTTCTAAATTCCAGAGAGGAACACAATTTATGTCAAGTTCTTTGTTTTGAAAATAATGTTTCAGGAAACAAATAAAATGAACTGTGTGGACACAATGAAAAGTGGTTTACAACAAATATTAATCTTATAAATGAGTCTGTCTGTTAGGTCAGTTGCATTCCAAGCCCAAACCAGTTTAACTGTTTTTTATGCTGGCATTAGAGACTTTGACTAGCATATTGTTTAGGCATACCTTTTTCATTTCTAAGGATAACCTTATTTTAATACTTACATATCTAATAAATTATTTAACATCCATACTAATATATTAAGTAAATATACAGAAATAGCTTAATAACCTATCCTTTCATCAGATGGCACTACGAATTTACATTTGGTTAGCTCAAAATAAAATATCTATTCTTTACAGTGCAATTGTCAACCTAGGGTGCTTTACTACAAGCTGGACAAAGCTGGTTTGAATCAAAGTAACATCAGTACATGGATCCAAGCAGGTACTGACTCATTAATTGAGAATATTCCTGTGTGCTGACATGATTGCAATAAATCGGTTTAATCTGATCTTTCCTGCCCGACATGGGAGAATAATGTAGAGAAGCAACTCAACAGAGACTCAACTCAAGAAACGGCCGGCGGCTGTAAATGCAAGTGTGGAGAGTTGCTTAACAGTGAATGTCTTCCTCAAGGGCTCCTGCTGCCGCCGCCGCCACCATGTTCTCTTTAAAGGGCACTTAATTGGAAGACTGCTCTAACTGCACCTAGCAAAGCACGGGGGGTTGGACTATGCAAGGGGAAAAATTCCTCCCAAAAAGTGTAACAAGAGAGTTAGGAATGAAAAGTTTCTTTTTTCTCAGAGTACCAAAGCAGTTGAGCAGAAACTCATGTTTTAAGTTCTCTTCAATGGACTATTGCTGTCTTCTCAGACTGCTGTTTGTTGCAGTATCCAAATATGCTTCATGCACCATTAAAGGAGCTCACAGGGTGTATTTTAAATACTACTCAGCTCATTCACTCCATGCAGCACTGGATTTCAATGGGTGCAGGAACGAGAGAGGGGCATTCTTGCTCCATGCTGGGGATTAACAGCAACTAGCCAGAAGCAAGAGGGAAAGTGCCCTGCATCCAGCCAAGGAGATCCTTCAAAAGCACGCAAGCAAAGGCCAACAAATGTTGTGACAATGGCCAGCAGACATGCTTCCAAGTGGCGAGGCAGGTGCCAGTCAGCCCTTGCTGGCATGCTCAGAGTTAGGAAGCCCAACCAGGGGTCCCAGTGACGAACCTCACTAGCTCTGCCGGTGAGGGCCCGAATGGAAAGGAGCAATGAGTTGTACCTTATTCGACTCCGTGTTGTAGGAGTGACCGATGCTGTTGGTGAAGATGAGAGCGACAGTTGTGGCGAAGCAGTCCCAATTGCTACGAGGGAGGCTGGAGATGTTCCATCAGGAGCAGTCATCTCCCGTTTGATTTCTTCACTGCTTCGGCGAGACACTTGGATGGAAAATTGGAAAGCCTGATGTTCAATTTCATACCAGATCCTACATTTGCAATCTGAGTATTTTGGTACTGTTAACAACCCAACCCTGGTCACAGTAGATGCTGCCACTACTGAGTTTGGTCAAAGGAGCAACATACTCTAAGGGCTTAAGTTGTTATTCAGAAAGAAACCATTTTTATTTCATTGCACTTACTCTACTGATTTAGATCTTAAGTTGTAGTAGTTCTATTCCACTCACAACATCTCAAAATGTGTTTGGCAAGGAACGAATCTCCTGTGTCTGCTTTAAACCATCTACATTTCTTCTGTCCAGTTGCAAACAGAAAAATATCACATAGCAATACCCATTTTCCTAACCACCCGTTAACTGTGCTCACTGGGATTAGACTAAAGCTAAGGTTGAGATTCACCCATTTCTATGCGTTATTTCACAAACCACCAATATTATAATGAAGTGGCCCTTCATACCAACATATCCAGAAGTCCTATTTGTATATAATGTACATTTTCTAAGGGTGTTCACAGCACAGTATATGAAGAATACCCATCATTACCCCATTATTACCAGAGAGCGATTTAGCACTTTCCATAGCAGGAACTCTTGGCAGAGAAGCTGGTCTGCTAGTAGAAGAAGTTCTCAGCAAATGATCTGCACAGAAAGGGAACGAGGAAACGTCACCTCAACTTCAGCACAATTCTGGCCTGATTAGGGAGAGGTGGCAGAGTGGATGACCCAATACAATAAAGACCGAGTACTTGTGTGCATGCTGGCTTACTGCTCCATATGTGGTGGGTCTCAAACATGAGACTTAAACAAAATTTTCAAAAAAAAAAAAAAAAAGTGCAGGGGAGACTCATGCTGCCTTCAGCTATGAAGAAGTAGTCACTTGGGCTGCAAGACAGAATTTTTCTGGTGCTGCAACTTGGCTGGGAAATTACTCTGCAAGCAAAAATTGGCTTTTCTTTTCGCTCAGATATATTCTTCCACGGGCTGAATATACTTTTCTTCTACTGAGAACCTGATTATGTCTTAAATTGTTAACATCCATATTGTAGCTTCTTTTCTCTAGCTTATCACCCTGTTTTCATTGCATTGTATTTGTTTAATTTTAATTTTGGAATGCTTTTATTCTAAATCACACTGAAAATTATTTTTCAATTAAAAGAATGGGATAAAAGTGGTTAGGTAAAATAAACCAATTGATGCTGCATAAAACCCAGGTATGTAGTATTTTCTGATCTGGGGCAGAAGGAAATGCTGCTGATGCAAGGGTTTGGCAGGCAGGGCCCTTTCCCATTTCTGTATACAGTACACTAATTTGGATTCCAATTTACTTTTCCGTGTATATTAAATAATGCCAATGGCATTCAAAAAACAACTAAAAAAGACTAGAACAAAGTATTATTTTAAGCCGTGAAAGAATTTCTATTGTTGATGCTTTGCTGTTACTTTCCAAGTTCAAAAGGAAGCCTATTCCTTGTTCACATGAAAACTATTCTTGTGAAAGTCTATTTTAAAAAGCCCAGCCATAAATCAAAGAGCTACACCCAGATCTGCGAACCATTCATTCTTACCGGAAGGGGCCTTTGAAAGGAAAAGTTGATAAGTAAACCTACCAAGCACCAGAAAAATATTTGGAAATGGAGAAATAAACATTCTAGTTCACTATTGTCTCATTTTTTTGTTCAAGAAATACTGTCCCAGTAGAAGCAAATGTGAATAAGGAAAGTAGCTTGTATCCGAGATCTGTGCAGGTGTGGTATGGAGAACTCTCTATACAAAGGAAAATTTGGATTTGGATTTTTCCCTCATTAAACACATGAGTCGGGGCCCTTCTGAATAATCTTTCAAAAGCAGCTTGTTCATATGTGCAGAGAGAAGACGGTTTCTAAAATGCTCCACTGGTAAAACACAAAACATGCTTCTTATAGCTTTTGGGATCTCATCCCATCCACTTTCAAAGTAGAAAATCTTCACCAATATGAGATGTCCTAAAAGGAAAGCCTCAGCATAGGGCAGAAGGGATCTGTCCCGATGTGATTATTTTCCAAGAGAAGTGATAAAATGCACAAAGCCACACAAAGTTTTTCTAAACAGGCAACTTTAGCAACACTTCAGGAATTGACATGGTTTTAAAACATTCATGGGGGAACTGGCTGAGGGAACCTTTTGCCCACTGGAGCAGTGAAGTGTCTCGCCTTTGGGCTCAACCATCATCGGAAGACGCTTCCAAAGACAAACCACTCACATGTTCCGGAAAGGTCCAGCAGAGACAGGCAACAAGCCACAATTCAGCCCAGCCAGGTCTTAGAAAGATATTGCATGCTACCAGTCAGGTAGCAGTGGAGTAAAGCTGTGGAGCTGATCTGCCTTCTGCAAAGATCCTCCCAGCTGAAGCCCACGGAAGATTCTGGGTTTCTAAAAATGTTTTCTGGTGATATTCATAGCAAAAGACGCTTCATACCTTGAACTGGAATTTCCGCATAGCTGGACCTTTTGTCTGATAACGTTGCAAGCGCCTTAGGAGCAGATATTGGTCCACTGATGGAATGTCTCTAAAGGGGGGGAAATTATTTTTGAGAAAAGAAACCAGCTTGCTAAATCTCAACTGTTGTCATTCACCACTTGAATATTATGCCCCTATCTGAACTGTAAACACATCTCCAAGAGAGGCACCACTAACCCCAGTAGGTCATTATGATTTAGCTGAGCAAGTAATCAGGCTCAAAACTAGCCAAGCCATCCGCTTATGCTGGACTCTCAGTCGTGGGTCTCTCACTAGCTTGGCTGGAGACCTTGTTTCAAGACCTTGTTTCAAGATTCCCTAGAGCCGTGATGGTGAACTTGTGGCACGCGTGCCAGAGGTGGCACGCAGAGCCTTCTCTGTGCCCACATGCGCCATCGCCAGCTGCTTTTCTGGTTTCCAGTGTGCCGACCAGCTGGTCTTTGTGGGTGCCGGAGTGCCGGAAAATGGCCTGAAATCATGCAAAAAACAGGCCCTTTTCCGGGTCATTTTCAGGCTCTTTTCTGGGCCATTTTCAGGCCTGTTTTTGGCCTGAAAATGGCCCGAAAAACAGCCTGAAAACGGACCCCAAAATGGGCACAAACCAGACTGATTTTCAGACCGTTTTTCGGGCTGTTTTTTGGGCCGAAAACAGCCCTGAAAACAGGTATGCACATGCTGGCTAGCGGGTCTTTGGGTTTCTGGTACTCTGGCGTGTGCACACACATACATGCACGCATGTTCCAGTTTGGGCACTTGGTGCCATCACTGCCCTAGAGAGTAATTGAGTATTTTAATTACATTGTAATTAATCATCACAGTCACAGTGGTGAAGACTGAATTGATACCTTAAGGACCTTTTGCAGGAATCTGTTAGGCAAACCAGATGTAGGCTACCCTGGGGGTCACAAAGCCTTGTTTAGCCATTATTTATTTAAATTTATTGGCTGCCCAAGCCCAGTAGACTCTGGGCTCTGTAAAAGATATAAAAGCAGCTAAAAACATTAAATAAAGCCAAAAGTCAAGATTATCATTGTCTAATAAACAACAAAATATAGAAACCCAAACAGGGGCCATTAAGCGAATAACAAGCATCAAGGGACCCAACGGTAGGTTTCCAAAGCTTTCTGGAACCCCAGGAGAGAAAGTCATGATCTTTGGGGGGGATCCTGCTCCAGAGAGAGGGGCATCCTGATAGAGAAGGCATCCTGCCTAGGTCCCACAAGATGCCAACGTTTAATGGAGGACACCCAATCAACTGGGTGGGTAGGCAGAAGCAATTGGGGGCAAGCCAATCTCTCAAGTATTATACAGATAGTCCTTGCTTAACGACAGCCCTATTTAGTGACAGTTCAAAGTTACACACTGCTGAAAAGTAACCTTATGAGCAATCTTCACATTTACAACTGTTGCCATATCTCACACTCACAAGATCTGCATAGTTGGCTGTGTAGAGGCAATGGAGCAGCTGGCAATAAAATTATGCTCATGTGATGTCTTGCTTAATGGCCATGTTGCTAAGCAATCAACTTGCCACCTCAATTTTGGTTGTTAAAGAAGGACTTCCTGTATTGCTGATATTCCTGACTAGGGGCACTTGCAGAAACAGGAACAAATAATAAGCTAGCGGGTTTGCCCCCATTTCTACTTCTCAGACAATCCAGTGCTGAAAGGGCTCCCCGATTTCTGATCTCAGGCACTGCAGTTCTGATTGTTCCAGTTAATCTGGGTTTGTAAGGAGTTTTAAACTAGCATTTCTTACTTTGGGTGTCACTGTTTCCCTAACTGTGGCTCAGTAAAGAAGGCTGTCCCCTTTGCAGCCTAAGAAATATGTGGACCGTTCCCTCTACAAGACCTTGAGACATGTGAAGCCACGTGGCCAGTCATGGCTTCTCCAAAGAGGCAGCAGAAGGTACACAACTTATGTTGTTTGGCCACTATTATGGGAAGCCAATGATAAATAATACTCTTTCCCAAAAAACATTCTCTGTTTGTTTTTTGGTGTAAGGCTATCACTGTTGCCAACCTGTGCAAGGCCCGATCAAACCCGTAAATGCACTGACCTGCATTGGGGAGACAGCAGCTGCCGGAGGGGTTTTCAAAGGACTTGGGCTCAGTGGAGTTCGGGGGATTGTAGCTCCAGCAGGACCAGGAACTATGGAAGAAGAAGAAAGCGGCTCCAGATTTATATCTATTGGCATAAATAACCTAGCAGAAACCCTCTCCACCTTTTCTCATATCAAGTAAACAGAAACAAACATGGCCAGCAAGGAAGTTTAGCTCTCCCTGGATATTTTTGTGTGTCCCCATGCAGTGCCATTCAGAGCTTTCTGATATGGAACGCAATATGGGAGTTTTTGTGTTTATATCAGAAAATTAAAATATCTTTAAAGTGGAAATTATCAACATTTATGATGAATGGAATATTGTAGAGCTGGAATATCTGATAATAGAACATCAATGGATGCAAATCTTTAAAAGTATCAAGTTGTTTCTTTGAATTTGAGGTTGAAAATCAACTCATTTGGAAATTTTTTATTCCATGCTCACCCCAAAGGACGGAGTGTAGATTTTCTTTGTAGGCAACAGAAAAGTCTGATGATGCATTGTCCCATATGATTTGGCCCGAAGTGCGACTGGTTCCTTTCTGGTTCCTTTCTGTAGCATATATAACTAGATAGTGGATAAATGTTCTAATCACATTCCAAAAAAATTTGTGGAACTTTGGTCGTATTGGTTGTGGGAAATAGCTAAGTAAATTACACCAAGAGATTGAAAAGGTGTTATTCCTCCATGTTTCAAGGGCTGGGTTCAGAAAATGTGCAGTTCCTTTAATTTTGGAAAATTATTTTTTGTTTATTCTTTTTTGTTTGCTTTGTTAAAAGAACTTAAACAGATTACTCACTGGATGGCTGTATATAACCTTTCTTAGCAATGTTTCTGGGTCTGTTCTTACTGTTTTTGTTGTGCTGTAAGTCAGGAGTCCCTGACCTGTGGGTCAGAGCCCACTACTGGGCTGTGGCCTATTGGCCACGTGAGTGGCTGGCCAGTGCGCGCACCTCCATTTGCGATAGCATTGACACAAGTGTCGTGCAGGCGCTCTTGCCATTTGCATCGTGTGGGTACTCACGACCCCATTCACATGTGTGTATGCATGCATAAAGGTGCCTACTCCTCCTCCCCTTTCGGGCCACCAACCCAGAAAGGTTGGGGACCTCTGTTGTAAGTTGTTTTGTCTGTATTTTTAAAAACTGCAACAGAATACATATCTATTTTAAACAGATTCCAATTAGTGATGACCTTATTTGGGAAGGCATTTGTCCCACTGGAAAGTACCTCTGAGCTGCCGCTCCTTTCAGCCACTTTTCTTCTGTAACTCCTGCACACAGACCTACTCATCCCTGTAAACCCTTCTGGACTAAGTAGGGCTATGCAGAGTGCAGGCAATCAATAGGGAACAGTAAGACACACAAATTAAAGGCAGAACATAAGAAAACAAAACAAAATACATCTCGTAAAATAAAGCTACATTTATCATCAATAAGAGTCTGATGTGGGGTTCCTGTATAATATTTCATTAATTTTATGCAGTTCTTTAAAGAAAAATTACCTTGTGAGGCGCTATCAAAGGACTTGATGAGTGTTTTGACTGTGGGGGTTGGTTCCGAAGAGGTGGAGGACCTCCGGCTCAGCCCCATGCCTTGCCGCAGGGCTGCCAAATCTCTTTCCACAGCATTCATGTAGTTATAAACTCGGCCACGCTCCTCTTCTTGCCTATGGTCAGAAGAAATCCAACAAGGCGCACTTTCAACAGTCTGACTAGCGCATCATACAGTGTGCCTGAAGGATGCAGGGACTACTTCATGGCTTCATCTTTTCAATGGCTAAAAATATTAAGGGAAATAACAAGCAGGATCCCTTTTACTACATGAAACACATGGAACTAAGACAAAACAGGGGCATTTTGGAACCAAGAAGGATTTTTTCATCCTCTGAAGTTCTGTCAAGGCGTCAGTCAGATGCTCCGATGAGGTGAAAAAATGGGGCTACAGGGTGTCACAAGGAAGGGACATCACATTCATATATACTTTTGCCATCACTATCCCAATTTCTTAAAACTGAAAACAGATTGTTATGCAATACCAATTTTCAAAACAAATTTTGAAAGGGACACAAATCAATTCTAAAATACTTCTAATACTGAACTTTACATAATATTCATGCATAGGTCCTAAACATCCATCATTTTTTTTTAAATTAGAAGATTAGAAAAACCTAGATAACAAGCCATTAACATTCTAGAGATGTTTTGTGATAAATATTTAGCAACTGACTGCCAATTTTCCATAGCAAATGGGGAGTTTCTGTTCCGAATCTCTGGAGGTGGTTCTGACTTCAATAGTCTCCATGTATGGGTGGCTCCTTAGCCTCAAGTCCAGAAGGACCCTGGTTCAAGGCTTCTTCCAGCAGTACTCGAACAGAGGCAACGAGCAGAAGTTTTAGAAATCCAGGCTTGGTTAAACAGGGATTTTCTCTCAGGCAGTTTTTCAAAACAAAACAGACAGGAGGCTCTTACAGAAGAATCAAAAGGGAAACTTTCTAGTGAAATTAAGGAAAGAAGATCTTATTGCAATTGGCTTTTAATGCCTTAGAGGAAGACTGGGACGGGGAGCCTCATCTCTCTATTGATAACGTTGGCTATTCTCTCTCTCTCTTGTGCTCGGTGACAGCTCCAATGTGAAGTGGCCCTTACCGGTCTGCTTCAGTTCAGTAATTCGGAGAAAGTCAATGTTTGGGCTGACCTTTCTTTTCACACAGCATCATGTTTGCTTTAGTCCAGGGTTCTTGCATGCCACGTACCAGCAAGGCACATACCTTTGCAGCATTGCATACTTTGTGCCTCTTCAATCCTGCCACATCACAAGCACTCCTGCCCTCTGCTCTCCATTACAGGGTGTAACAAAGATTTCAAGTCACTCTTTAAACTGTATTGTGATACCTACTTTCGTTTTCCATTTCAGTTCTGTATGAGCCTAAACAGCCACAATTTGAATCTACAGAAACTAAGCAACTGTTTTTTTTCCCCCCAGAGGAAGAAATTTAATATTAGAAAAATCTATAAATGAAGAAAACACTGAAAATTTGGGTGGCTCTAATTCAGTCCTTCCGGTAAACAGCCTGAATGTATCCAAAGCCCAAGACCCCCCCCATGTCCTGTGAGTGTGGGGTGGGGTGGGGAAGAGAGAAAAGGGAATGGACCACTCAAGAGAGGTGGTGATCAGGGCTACCCCTTTCTCAGTTAGGCTCGGCTTTCCTTCTTGCAAACACAAAGGAGTGGTGGGGCAGGAATAGCCCCAGGGCCAGTCCAAATGGGGAGAGGCTTCCAAGGTCAGCCTCGCCATTTAATCTCTTGTCAGAAAAGATGAGTGGGGGGAAAAAGGCCCAGTGATTGGAGAGGACTACAGATGGTCCTCAACTTACAGCCATTCGTTTAATGACTGTTCTAAAGTGTTCTAAAGCCACTGACCTAGTGGCTGCCTGGGATAGGGCGGCCGCTGGAGCTTTGGACCGGGTCGTGCCTTTGCGGCCTCTGACCCGGCGTCGATCTCACCTGGCTCCCTGGTTCACCGAGGAGCTGAGGGAGATGAAACGCCGGAAAAGACGCCTGGAGAGCAGTTGGAGGGCCAGCCGTTCTAAATCTGACCGAACACTGGTAAGGTCTCATATTAAGACCTACCTGGTGGCAATAAAAGCGGCAAAGTGTAACTATTTTTCCGCTCTTATTGCATCATCAGATAATCGCCCGGCCGCCCTGTTTAGGGTGACCCGCTCCCTGCTCCACCAGGAAGCGCGGGAGGACCCCTTGGAGGGTAGAGCCGAGGACTTTATACAATATCTGTATGACAAAATCGCTCAGATTCGGGAAAATTTGGACTCTGACTGGGTAGATTCGGGAGGGAGGATGGAGGCAAGTCTTGAGAATATTACATGGGAAGAGTTTGATTCTGTGACTCCGGAAAACGTGGACAAGATACTGGGCAGACTGAGCGCGGCCACATGTTTATTGGACCCGTGTCCCTCCTGGCTGGTGCTGGCCTCTCGGGAGGTTACACGAGGCTGGCTCCAGGGGATTATAAATGCTTCCTTGAGAGAGGGTGTCTTCCCTGCCGCCTTGAAGGAGGCGGTGGTGAGGCCTCTCCTCAAGAAGCCTTCCCTGGACCCAGCAGCGTTGGCTAATTACCGTCCAGTCTCCAACCTTCGCTTCGTTGCGAAGGTTGTTGAGAGTGTGGTAGCGCGACAGCTTCCTCAGTACTTGGATGAATCGGCTTATCTAGATCCGTTCCAGTCGGGCTTCAGGCCTGGATACAGCACGGAAACGGCATTGGTCGCATTGGTAGATGATCTCTGGAGGGCCCGGGACAGGGGTTGTTCCTCTGTCCTGGTCCTATTAGACCTCTCAGCAGCTTTTGATACCATCGACCATGGTATCATGCTGCACCAGTTGGAAGAGTTAGGGGTGGGGGGCACCGTGTTGCGGTGGTTCTCCTCCTTTCTCTCTGATCGGTCGCAGTCTGTGTTGACAGGGGGGCAGAGGTCGACCCCGAGGCCCCTTATATGTGGGGTGCCACAGGGGTCGGTTCTCTCACCCCTTCTGTTCAACATTTATGTGAAGCCGCTGGGTGAGATCATCCGTGGTTTTGGGGTGAAGTATCATCAGTATGCTGATGATACTCAGCTTTACATCTCCACCCCAGACCACCCCAATGATGCCCTTAAAGTGATGTCCCAGTGCCTGGAGGCTGTACGGATCTGGATGGGGAGGAACAGACTCAGGCTCAACCCATCCAAGACCGAGTGGCTGTGGTTTCCGACGTCCCGATATAGTCAATTGGTGCCATCACTGACTATTGGGGATGAGTCATTGCCCCACACGGAGAGGGTTTGCAACTTAGGCGTCCTCTTGGACTCACGGCTGTCTTTAGAAGAACACTTGATGGCTGTGGCCGGGAGGTCTTTTTATCAGGTTCGCCCGATTCGCCAGTTGCGTCCCTTTCTGGATCGGGACTCGTTAAATACGGTCACTCATGCCCTCGTCACTTCACGCCTGGACTACTGCAATGCTCTCTACATGGGGCTCCCCTTGAGGAGCACCCGGAGGCTCCAGCTGGTCCAGAATGCAGCCGCGCGGGTAGTTATGGGAGCAGCATGGCGCTCCCATGTGGCTCCCCTCCTGCGCGAGCTGCACTGGCTCCCTGTGGTCTTCCGGGTGCACTTCAAGGTCTTAGTTACCACCTTTAGAGCGCTCCATGGCTTAGGACCGGGGTACTTACGAGACCGCCTTCTGCCACCAATAGCCTCTCACCGCCCAGTACGCTCCCATAGAGAGGGGCTTCTCAGGGTGCCGTCAGCCAAACAGTGTCGACTGGCGGCCCCCAGGGGGAGAGCCTTTTCTGTGAGGGCACCCACCATCTGGAACGAGCTCCCCCCAGAGATACAGAAGATTCCGGATCTGCGCACTTTCCGCCGTGCCCTCAAAACATTCCTGTTTCAGCAGGCCGGCCTGGCCTAACTTTCCCTTTATATTGCTTTTGATTTTATTTTAAACTGGGATGTCTTGAATTATCTAGGACCAGAGTGTTTAGTATATTTTAATTGGTTTTTTATTAACGTTTGTATTACATGTATTTTTATCGTTCGCTGTTCACCCCCCTGAGTCCCTTAGGAATAGGGCGGTATATAAATTTAATAAATAAATAAATAAATAAATAAATAAATAAATAAATAAATAAATAAATAAAAGTTATAACAGCACTACAATGGTGACAAGTGACCATTCCTCATATTTATGACTGTTGCAGCATCCCCATAGTCGCATGACAAAAATTCAGGTGCTTGGCAACTAGTATCTATTTACAACAATGGCTGCAGCGTCCCAGGATCACATGATCATCATTTGCGACCTTCCCATTCGGCTTCTGACAAGCAAAATCAATGAGAGAAGCCAGGTTCATATAATGACATGTGATTCACTTAACAACTGCAGCCATTCGCTTAACATGGCAAAAAAAAAAAGAAAAAAGAAAAAAGAAAAGTAATATCAGGCGCAAGTCATTTAACAAGCACTTTGTTTAGCAACGGAAATTCTGTTCCCAACAGAATTCTGTATAGGTAGTTCTCAATGTATGACACTAATTGAGCCTGGAATTAAGTCATGATGTTTGTTAAGCAGGTTACTATGTGACTTTACAACCTTTTCCATGGCACTCGTTAAGCAAATTCGTTGTCTAGAATGGGAGTTTGTTGGCAATCAGAAGCAAATGCTGGTTTCCGCCAAAAAATATCATCAATTGTGGTGATGTGAGCATGTAAGTCTGCAAACGGCCATAAAGGCAGGCTGGCTGCTGAGTACCCAAAATATGATTGTGTACCATTGGGGGTGTGTGGCTGTGGGAACTTCGAATCCAGTCATAAGTAGCCCTGGGGAGGGTTGTTGTAACTTCAAATGGTCACTGAGCGACTAGTTGTAAGTTGAGGACCATCAATAGTTAAAAAAAAGAAAGGATTTTAATAAATTTACCGTTTTTATAAACCTCCTCTAAGAGATCTAGCAAAAAAAGCCCCTGTAAGTTATCTGATATGCTCTCGTCCTCAATAACTGCGTGCTGTGCAGCTTTCAGAAATGTAAGAAATTACCATAAATAAATTATAGATAATTAAGTTTCATTAACATACTTGCGTGACTTTATTTCCTCGAGCTCTTTGGTGAGTTTTTCATTCTTTTCTTGAGCTTCATGCAGCCTGCGCTTCAAGTCTCCAATTTCCTCCTGGGCTTCAGATTTGATGTCATTAGCAATGACCACCGCAGTCTGCAGGTCTGCTTGAAACTGGCGCCATTCTGCAGACTCTTCCTGAAAATAAGCAGGGATCAGGTAGCGGATTCCCAGGCAGAGATCTGACAGGGGTGCAATTCAACCAGAAGAGACAATGGAAAGCAGCATCTTTTGAGATTGTGTGCTCAACTGGGGGGGGGGGGGGGGGGGGAGGGGGGGAATGAAATCCCAAACAGCTGCCGACTGCAATCCTGACAATTGACAGCCTGCTTGGGAACAATACCCTGCCCTCTCCAACAACTCTTGCCCTCTTCTTGGGGTTTGCAATCCACACTTGGAGAAACAGTGGAGCGAAGGAAGACACCGTTATTTTGAGTGAATTTAAAATCCTTTACTTCAGTTGTAAGTCCTATACTTCAGCCCTGGGGAGGGCTGTCAAAACATCAAACAATCAGAAAGCCAGATACCTTGAAGAACTCTAGGATGAGAATTTGATCGGTAAAAACTTTGAAAACAAGATGGTGAATAAAAATAATTAGCAAAAAAAATTGGTCAAAAATAAATTATTCCAGATTAATTTTATTTTTTGATCTGGAAATTTCTTAGTAGCAGAAATGCAATAGATAAAATGCCCTTGATTATAGCAAACTATTTGACAAAATATCCCATGGCATGTAAATCAGCTGAATGATGAGAAAATTAAGTAGCTCTGGAGCTTGCTCAAAAATCAGACATGTCCTTCTCAATGTTCTTATCAAATTGGAGGGAATGGGTGTTGGTCCTACCTGATACACCCCTTTTCAGCTGGAAAGAGAGACTCCAGGCATGGGTACCACTCTGTCTTCTGGCTCTATGGACTGGGTTCAAATTGTAGAGACGTCCCCTCTTGATGACACTCCCAGTTTCAACAATGTACCGCATCACCCTACCGATCCATATGCATCACCTATAACGACACCCTATGAACACCCCCTGACCAGACCCCTGTCTTTTAGGGTGGGGCTGGAGTCTCTCGTTCCAACTGAAAAGGGGTATATCAGGTAGGACCAACACCCGTTTTCCAGCTAGGAACTCGAGACTCCAGGCATGGGACTTACCAAAGCAGGCAGTCCTCAAGGGTGGGAAGTCGTCTGGTCCCACAGTCCAGGCGTCTCTACCAAACTATGCTGAACTCACTGACCCCAATCCACCTCTTCCGAAACCCAAGCTTCAATATGGTAATGTTAGAAGAATGGCGACGGAATCACTCTGCTCTGCAGCTCCTTTTCACAGATAAACTAGTGTCCCACAACTTGGATGTGACCGCCCTTCATGTGGCATGTGTGTTAACCACCTCTGGGTCATGGTAAAGACTGAGCATCGAAGCTCAGGCAATTATAGCTCTTATCCAACACCCCCTGTCTAAGGGGAGAGCTCCCTCCGCCTGGTTGACCGGAAAAAAGACATAAAGGGGTCCTTTCTACCTCGAACCCCTATGTCCTCTTGATGAAATTCCTCCTGACCTGGCTTACCCCAAGTGTCTACCAGTCCCCTTTCTGGCAGACAATGGATAACAGTAAGAATGGTGGAATCCACTCCTGTGCCCGGTGAAACCCGGAGGTGAGATTGATCTTAAAGACCAGGTCTAACGTAAACACTCCTCTATCACAGAGAAAGTGCTCCGCTCTGATATCTTTCTGGTCGATGTAAGGGCCACAGAAAAAAAACCCCTGTCTGTACTCTAAGAACTGAGGTGAACCATCCTAAACAGCTCAAACCCAAAACAAAAGGGCTGAAGGGAGAGCTGAAAACCCCCCCTTGGCGTCCCAGTTGGTATAGCAATGACCCACCGCCGGTCTCAATTAGTGGCCCTCCGGATAAGCTTTTGACCTCCGGAAGTAATGTCATCGCTTCGCTTCCTCCACAACCTAGCACTCTGCAATACTACTATGCGCTGCCTAGCATTGCTGGATTTAATCCTGTTTTCCACCTACTTGCCCACTCGATGAGTAGTGGAACCACTATCCCTGTCGGCTGTATATCTTTGGAGGAGCACCATAACTAAACACCTTTCAAGTAGCAACAGAATTGGACATTATGAACGGGCGTCTGGCCATCTACAAAGACTGGGGCACGCTGAAAGAGAGGGTCTGCCCCTCCAGCAGTCCCCGCTCCACTGCCACTCGGTCAAAATTAGCCCCCCGGGTTTCTGGATGGCCAAAAGACCCCTGGTCGAGGGATACCCTGTCGGACGGAAGTATCCGCGGAGGCTTCCCGACAGGCTCATCCGTCCCACGACCCCCGGGTGTCAAGACCAATGTGGCATTGTCCAGGATACTCTGTCCTGGTTTGTAGAATATGCTGAAGACCCCCGGTAGGAAAGCCAGAGCAAAAAGCGGACCGTGGGCTCTGGGCCACTGAGAACGAAGTGTGTCGACCCTTGCTGTCCCCTGAATCGGGCATCATGGGAAACAACGGGATATCTGTCTGGATGCTGACAATGTGGAGAGATCCCTGGGCGGTCCACCGAGCCAAATCAGTCAATTCGAACCACACTAGAAGCAAATGCCACACCAAGTGGTCTAAGGGCCCTACTCAACCACTCTGCCCTCATATCGTCTGCCCTGCTTACACTCCGCCCCGATGGATCCCAGTTGCGTCCAGCCAGACGCCAGAGGATCCTCGTCACTGCCTTTAGTGTCTAAGAACGAATTTCTCCCTGTCTGTTGACCTGGTCTTGACTGCCTGAGAGTCTGTCATAGGAAGCACACGGTAGCCCTGGAAACACTCTGAAATTCCAGTGTGCCATCTGACCTCTTCCTCTCCAGCTAGTGCTACTCTTGCCTGCGTCCGCTTACTACCAAGTCTCTGGGTCACAGGTCCAGACAATGGGTTCCCAACGGACGAAACTGTCGTCCTGTGTTACCAGTATTCGCTCCTGGACGATAAGTAACATCCCTGCATCATGTGCCTGAAAGTGCACCAACGGGTAGTCCTGAAGACGTCCCCCGGAACCTCAACTCTGGCAAGATGAGTGTCTTGACTGTTCCTCTGAAATGGGAGCCCGAACCATTACTGAAACCGTGCAGGAATCTGCTCCAGGCACAACCTCTATATCAGAGATCATCGTGCCTAACCCTAACCCTAACAGTGACAACAGTACCTCTAAGAATCGTACTGGCCCACCGAACCTGACGCATCAGACCCGTGATACTGAACGGTTCCCTCCGGGAACAGGAGTCCCAGACTAAATCTGACACTGAGGATGGTGCCACCTGCACCCCGTATCCTCCTGCCAATTAGCTGCCCTAAGGGCCCCTGGCCCTGACCACAGTTGCGATGAAGCACACCCCAAGCTCTGCGGAATTCTGGGCTGCATCAGCTGTAACTACAGTATCCTGTCAAAACTAAACTGGCCAGGCACCCTGGGAATCCTTCTGCTTCTGAATCGTCTTTTCCCATGATAGAAGAGCTGACCTGTTCTAATGTTCTCTGCAGGAGGATATGGGGTGCAGGCGGCACCATCGCATCACATTTCATTTCACTTCATTGCACTTCATTTCATTCCTTTGCATTGCATTTCATTGCATTTCACTTCAGTTCATTGCATTGCGCTGCACTGCATTTCATCTCGTTTCCTTTCCTTTCCTTTTATTCCATTTCATACCATTTCATTCCATTCTTTTAATTCCCACAAAAAGCTCCCATCATCCATTTGGCGCCAAAACAAAAATCCAAAAATTTTCTCTTCCTGGACACAGTTCAGGCCAACTGTCCTGAAATCCCAACCATTTCCTCCTTACTGTTCATGGCTCCATGCTGCCTTAAACAAGCCGTGGGGAGACCAAAGGCTACAATCAAACTGTGAAAATTTCTATACTTTACCAAACTCCTAATCCATCTCAGAAATCCTATCAGCCAAATTGCTATGATTAATTTTAAAGAGAACCCCATAGTATGTCCTAATGAGCTCAGGACTGAGTTGAAACTGGGAGTATCATCAAGAGGGGGCATCTCTACAATTTGAACCCAGTCCATAGAGCCAGAAGACAGAGTGATACCCATGTCTGGAGTCTCGAGTTCCTAGCTGGAAAATGGGTGGTACAAAATTCAGTCCAGGGCCCTTCAGTGTTTATATTAGCAATGTGAATGAGGATGTGGAAAGACTGCTTAAAAAGTCTGCAATAGAGCAAAATTCAATGAATAGATAGCATAGATCCCAGAACACAGGAACAATATTGAAAAAGACCATGACAGCTTAGAGAAACGGGCTGAAAATATCACTATGGGGTTTAACAGAAACAATGTGAAGTTGAAATGAAAGACAGAGATCAAGGGAAAGGGATCTTTCATTTAACAGTAATATTGTGGCAAGATCTGGTGAGTTGATCAGTTACTGAATATGATCCAGCATACGCTGTGGCACCAAAAAGCCCAAAGCAGGAGCGGTTCCCATTCCAGTGGATATCCTGTGTTGGTCTGATCTCCCTTTCGGTAGGAGCAGTTTGAGAGCAGAATGGAAGACCAAGAGAGGTGGCAGTTTCCCTTCAGTGAATGTGCTCAGGTGGGGTCTTAGGGGCATCCAGCATCCCTCAGCTCTGGATTCCTACCCAAAGGAGGGATCTAATGACTATGTGGCTCCTTATGAATAAAGAACTGCAGAAGAGACATGCATTCTTTTCAAACCCTTACAGAATAGAACAAAGTAACTGGACTAAATAAGGAGCCACTTTGGTCTAGTGGTTAAAGCACCAGGCTAGAAAAAGGGAGACTGTGAGTTCAACTTCCACCTTATGCATGAAAGCCAGCTGGGTGACTTTGGGCCAGTTCTTCTCTCTCTCTCAGCCCAACAAACATGACGACTTACCCTCAGCCGCCTGTGCAGGGTCTTGATCTCTCTTTCCATGTCATGCTTTTGATCCTGAAGCTTCTTAACTGTGTCTAGCAAATAAAAAGTAGCACAGGATTTAATAATGTACCTGAACACATTTCATGTTTTTATTATATATTTATGTGTCTAATGACCAAAGTTCTTTGGATAGACTGTAAAACTGTTATATAAAAAACCCTCATGTATAAAAATAATAAAGATGTCTTGGGAGAGATAAATATATTAGACTGGGATCCTAAACGCCTCAGAATGTGTGTCCTACAGCAAAAATGGTAGCCTACACCTAAGACCACCTTCTCTCTCTTGGGACTCAACTCACTTCCCTACTTTTACACAAACACCTAACGGCACTGCTGAATTTCAATGTAAGTTCCCTAGCTTGTCTCCAGGACAAAATATGTTTGTTTCAGATTAACTTTTCATGTACTGCAGTTTTGCTCAAAAGCTGCTATTAAGACAGGTTAGCCACTGTCTTTCAGGGTTTGGCTTTCCAGCTTATGATACCAGCTTTCAAAGTCTAAGATCGCCATCTAGTGAGAAGTTCAAGGAGAAAGCAAAGGCCCAATTTGGGAAAACCTTTCTATATCTACGTTCTTTTTTAATTAGTGGCTGTAAAATTATTTCCTTTACATCTTAATCTCTGAGGTATGCAAGACCATGTTCATACTGTAACCAGCTTAGCCGTAAAATGTTAAATTTTCAACATCCATCTTTTAATTATCATTACACCTGGTTTAAAACAAATGGTAACAAATTTATTTCTTTGTCTCATTGTCTACAATACTTCTAAATCTGTGAGACAAATTTGGTAGAAAATAGCACCAGATAAACAGAAACGGCCAAGGAAGAAAAGATCCACTCCAGAGTGGCCTGGTTGCATTTGAACAAGCTTTGCTGCCCCCTGCACAGATAGGAAAGCAAGTTCAATCCCCTTTGGGGAAACCAACCTTTACGTTTTCCAGGCAAAGCATTAATGGGGTTAATTTTTTTCAACCATTTATTCTACACTCCCCCTTTTTATAAAACATTATCTTCATCCCATTTATTGCTATCTCGTTTAGAAAAAGGAACTGAATCATATATGCATACGGGGCTCTTTAACCTACTTTCAAAATGTATTATTCAGTATAATGGCAATATTAATATTTCACTTGAAAAGCTATACAATTGTGAACCTGCATCCTCCTTCTAAGGTTTAAGAAATGCTTTTCTACTTATATGCAGCTTTTTCTTTCTGAAAACAAATTTTAGAAAAAAATGCTTCTTATGAATTCCAGAGTTTCCGGAGACTGGCAATGTTTGAGAAAGGTGTAATGGCTAATACTCCAAAATATAATTTTCCCTAACACAGATAATTTTAATGACTGGTTTAAGTAAAGTTGATCTTTACTTTTATGCATTAAGAAATCCTAATGTACCATGCTCAGTTTGGAAGTATGGGGGGGCGGGATAAAACTCTAAGATTTATGTAATAGCAATAGCCCTTAGACTTATATCCCGCTTCCCCGTGCTTTCCAGCCCTCTCTAAGCAGTTTACAGAGTCAGCCTATTACTCCCAACAATCTGGGTCCTCATTTTACCCACCTCATTTTACTGACCAATATCGGAAGGATGGAAGGCTGAGTCAACCTTGATCCAGTGAGATCCAAACTGCCAAACTGCAGGCAGCCGGCAGTCAGCAGAAGTAGCCTGCAGTACTGCACTCTAACCACTGTGCCACCATGGCTCTTAATAGTAATAGTTTTTTTAAAGACCTCTCAAAACTAAAAGTAATGGGTAGACTATAACAATGATAAATTATATGATAAACAAAACATGATAAATTATAAAAGCAAAAATAACCATATCAAATTGTAAGAATAAAAGGAGTAACTAATCAAATAATGTATCTGCCCTGCCCAAGATGGATACCACTAAATCTATAAACTGAAGGCCCAGTGAAATAAAACCATCTTTTAAGCCTTCTAAAAATGGGGGGGGGGGGAGAGTGGGAGGCAGTTCTAAACCTGGAGGGACGTGAGAGAGATAACCTGTTGCCTCATGCACGTCCCCTTCCTCTCAGGCAGGGCTCTTCACAAGCCTCCCCAAGATCTTCTCAATGCATGTGCAGAGGCAACCCTGGCAAGGGGCTGCCTGATACTGTAGAAGACATGATGCTGTTTGGAGCACTCCCTCCCCGCTTCGTTACCTTTCCAGGGACTTGAGAAACAAGCAACCTTCAGCCCAGCCTCAAATGGCCTGGAGGGTGAAGGAACGTTGAGGAAACAACGTTGAGGTTACTAGATCGAGGGCAGAGCTCTGGGAACCAGGGACCGTTGAATAGTAGCTCTCTAAAAAGAAGCCACTGTTCTCCATTACTTCCTTGTTCTGCCTTAATTACCTCAGTAAACCTCTTGCACGACTCTGTAGAGGTAAGTTGCATCCTGCCCTTCTTAGGTTAGCTTTGCTGGCTCCAGTTTGGAAAATAAACGAGATGGGTATCAGTGAAATTCTGTGCTGGTCTCCAGGTTTGAATAACACTGTGGGAGAAATTTCTCCCACAACAGAACCTAGCGCTCTCCTATACAAGGCTGTCCGGATCATTAGGGGATTTGGAATGGGGCCCTGAAGCTTCCTGGTAATCGGGGCGGCAACATTTGGAGAAAGGTCACCCTGCAGCAGAGAGACCTTCCCACCAGGAGTATTCCCTCTGTGTTCGGATCTCTCAGCCTTCTAAAGCAAGCAAAGTCAATTATCATTCAGCTGCCTGCAATTACTGCAAGTTCGAATCTCACCAGGCTCAAGGTTGACTCAGCCTTCCATCCTTTCTAAGGTAGGTAAATTGAGGACCCAGTTTGTGGGGGCAATAAGCTGACTTTGTATAAATATACAAAAGTATGAAGGCTATTGCTTAACGCACTGTAAGCCGCCCTGAGTCTCCGGAGAAGGCCGGCATATAAATCAAATTAAAAAAAAAGAGAGACAGCCACTGACAGGAACGTCCTTCATTTCTGCAGGGGAGTTGGTGAATCAGGACAGCTGGCTTAGGAAGCGTGAATGGCTCACCCTGCATCTGTCGCCATACCTTCCCCAGCCCATCATGGTTTCAATTCAGGCCCCCATCCAGACAACCTGTAATGGTCTGTGGAACAGTTTTGGGAGATAAGAGGAAGATCTGCAGCCTGATAAGAGGTAGCTCAATCTGCAGATGGGGAAGCATTTTAGAAGGGACCCTCCCTATTTTTCCACAGTCTAAAACGAGAGGAGGGGAACTTGTGGGGTTCTGTTAATGTAATCTTACCATAAAGTAGGATTAGTTCATCTGGGTGTGTTTCTTGTTTGGACTCCCACACAAGGCTGACACAACCCAGAGAGAACTGAACCCGCCCTCTTATTTTCATGCACTGCACTCATTCTGCCAGTGTTAGCCACCTTGGGTGGTCACTTCCCCAGAATACGCTGGTTAATTACATACACAATAAGCATTCCTTCCAACCACCCAACTTGCCTTGCCTTGCCTGCCTGTCAAACTAAAGATTCTCCCCAATCTTCCTCAGGTATCTCAGGCTGGGAAGTGCCCATCAACCCTACCAGATCTCTCCTCCTGGCCCCTTCCTTTTTCTCAGGGGGTGCCCTCATCAACCCTCTCCAGCGCTCCCTGGAGAGCACAACATAGAAAGCGTCTTACATATTCTTCCCAGCCAAGTAAAGACTAGGAACCTCTCTCCACATCACTTATCAGCACTCCGTAGTCTTCTTATTCAGACGCTGGGCTACCCATCCCTGCCTCTCCGTTTCATTTCAGGCCAGACCCTGCAAGCTCAAAGCTGCACTCTCTCTCCCTTCCACTTTTGTAGCACTTAGGACAAGAATGCCCGACTTTCCCTGGCAGATTCTAAGAAGGCTTGCTGGCAGTGCTGTCTCCGCAGCTCACGTGCCACAGGCTGTCCTTCAACTAATCGTCTGGAGGCCAGTTCTCCTCACGATGCCTCACTGAGCATGGAGTGCCCAGGGTTCCCAAGTTCCTTTATTGTCCAAATGGCTTCTCTGAAATGCCTGGCATCTCTTCCACACCATCTTCCTTCACCCTCATGCTCTTCTACTTCCCTAACCCCGATTATCACCATATTGACCCTTGTCAAATGTCTTGATTTCAGCCTTCACTTCCCACATCCCCTCCCACTGAAAAGCTTATAATCCATTTTATCCAAAATTACCCGCATTCCATATCCCGCTTCCCCAAGTAAATTCCAAATCTCTAATCTTAACATTTAAGCTCTCCCAAGACAATATTTTCTACAATGCCACACTAAAATAATTGGGGCCATGTTGATAAAACCTTAGGCCGCTTAAAATTTGTTTTCAAATCCGTTCCCTTACTCTATTTTAATATTTCAAAAAGAGGAGCATAATATTACCTCTATTCTAAGTGCAGGTTAATAATCCCCATATTTATAAAATCTTGATTTCATAAACATCTTTGCCATCTCTATTTTATCTGCATCTATGATGCATTTGTTGTAACATGCTCAGGAGCTATGCGCAGGCATGAGAGAATCATGCTGTACCGCGTATGCGAAAAACTAGATAAAGGTTGCAACAACTCATAGATAAGGGCTGTAACAATTCACTAGCAGCTAGGATTGTAGATCTTCCCAAATTTGGGCATTGCTTCCATGTATTACTTGTACTTACGTATGCATTATATGAGACATGCTGTAATATATTATTGGCTTATGCTAACAAACCCCTCCTGCCTTTGTTTGTGTACAATAAAAGAGGCTCCCGGAGTCAGATCTGGGCCGTCTCATCCCGAGAAAACTCGTGTCCGAGTCTTTCCTCAATATTGACCTCATGGGCGGCCCATGGAAAACTCACATCTGGTGACCCCAACGTGATATCCATGTCGCCCACTCATCTCACCCCCGGCTGGGAATAGCCTCGCACCCAGGGACGGCCGTCGGTGAACGGAGCACCCTCCCACATCGTGAGTATGGGATCGGGCTTCTCGAAGGAACAGGCAGTTCATCTCAATGAACTTCGAGATATCTGCAAATTATCTAGTGTAATTAGCCAGGCGGCGGGTAAGCCGCTTCCCATTCCCCCGAAAAAACATCTAATCAGTGTACTAAAATACATTTGGCAACATTATCCGGCTGATCCGGAAAAGGGCTCTTTAAAAGTGAAAGTGTGGAAGCAGATAGGAACATGCCTCCACGAACCTCCCCGAGCCCTGGAAAAATTCTGGCACTCTGGAGATTGGTTATAGAGTGTTTAATGATGCATGGGAAAAAAAAAGGAGCCTTCAGGACACTGATAATGGTTCCTTTTTAGATTAATGTCATCAAGGAATAGAAAATATAGCTCTGATGCCTTGAAAGAGCAACAATTAACGACAAGCCCTCCACCTGATTATAAAGTTAAAATTGTCACCTCAAAACCATCTTTAATTGAATCATAAGTTCCTTCTGAAGGAGCTGGTAACACCCCCACTAAGCAGAATTCAAAGAAACAGTTAGAAAAAAAGGGGGTGGTGGAATATAGAAGAAATTCCTACTGGATGCAATTTTGCAAGCTTCTTCTGAATGTGCTTATCAAACCTTCAGAAAAATGCCCGTTTTTGGCAAGCGTCAACAAGCCTTCTCTAACATAAGGAAAAAAGCTACAAAGAACGCCACTTCTGAATGCCGAAAAGCAATTGTTGGGCTGGGAAAAGATCTTGATTTGGCAGATATGATTCAAGTGTGTCAGGATATAGAAACATTGTATAAAACCAATTTGTTAGCACTGCTTTATCGTCAGGCAGCAAACCTCAAGAAAAGAACCTAGTTGGCTTTTTGAAATACAAAATGATTTATGTGTAAATGAATTGCACATTGCCCCAGAAAAAATACAGCTGTACACTCCTTATCTGTATGTGCAATTTCTTTCTGTTCTGGCTTTCCCTTGTTTAAAATTACCAAAAGTTATTTCCTTAGTAAATTTGCAACAATTACTGGGTACTATTAATTGGGTCCGCTCATATTTTTCTTTACCTATGCATTTACTTAGCCCATTATTTGAGTTATTGACTAAAGGAAAAAAGCCAGGAGATTTAATTAACATCTTGAGTATTCAGTTTGTGGATTGGATCCCTCATAGAAATTGTCAGTTTGTTAATACTTCCTACTAGTAAGCTACCCACAGGAGTATTGGCTGCTTTAGAACAGCAAAAAGCATATTGTATTGAATGGCTTTACCATCTAAAATGTTTTACCCTTTATTCAAGCTATTGCTGAAATTATAACCTTGGGGCGTACTACAGCCTGTCGAAGAAATGGAACTGATTTAATAAATATTATTCTTTCTATCTCAAAATCTGACTTTTACTTTTCTATCTTAGCTTTCACACCTTTTCTCAACAACCTTTTAATTTGATCTCTGACTCTCAGTATGTTTGTAAACTGTTTATTGTTTTTCCCACCCGGGGTTTAGCAGGTAATAAAATTAAAACCTGTCTAAATGGGAAGACTCAGATAATTTGAACTGATCAACTTGAAGTGATTTCTGTTAAAAATATTTTGTTGATGTGCATCTATAATGATAGTGCATGGAATAGTATGTGGTTGAAATAATTTTAATTATGATATGCTTGGCTGGCCAGCAAATTGACTAGGCTTGAACTTAAGGCTGTGGAAAAACAGGCAATGGTTATGGGCCCAATATCACTTTTTGTGATTAAAACTGCTGCCTGAAATTTTTTCTGCTGTTTTGGGGATAAGCTAGTTCATTGAAATAATTTGAATGACTGATTTGCATGGAGGACGTATTATACAAAAGGTCTGATTGCAGTACAGATGTGAATGGGTGTGTATGAAGTCATTTATTGGATTGCATGAAATGTAATTTTGTGTATAAGCATTTTTTTTCCCCTTTCTCTTCCTGTCCTCCCAGGAGGAGGGAGGCTTGCCCGTTTTAAAAAGTTTTTTCCTTTCTCTCACCCCCTCCTTTTTTTCCTGGGAGGTGAGAGGCAGAAAAGGGGGGCTACGGTTTTTGTTCTTTTCACCATTTTTTCTCTCTCTCAGAGAACCAGCCTGAGAAAGGCGGGGTAAAGGGTGGTATCTGATACCTGATTTTGCAGTTTCAGAATATTGACTCAAAATATCTCATTTAGATTGTTTGTTTTATTTTTGAAGCTGTCTTCCTTACTCCTTTATGTTTTTATGTCTGCGTGCATTCTGCATACTTAGCAGATGGCACGTTCGTTCGTTTGTATGTTTGTTTGTTGTTTGTTTGTTTATTTGTCAGCAGCATAAGTTGCTGCCTTTTTAGGAATTGTCACAGAGATGAGTTAGAGATTACAATATGTAGACAGAGAGATAAAATACTTAGGACATTTAATTAATGAAAGAAGATAAAACCTGAAGAGTTGAGGAAATTTCTAGGATTGACTGGATATTGTGGGCTGTGAATAGATAATTGTGCTATTTTGAATGAAGACTGGTATGCAAAGAACCCAGTATTACAGGGAATGTAAGGGAATGGCTTTGAGGGTTTTAACCCAGAAGTGGGGAGGGAAGTGAGAGTCAGTAACATTTTTGTCTAAAATGTTAGACAGTTTTAGTGAAGGAAAACAGAAAGTTGACTTTTGGAAGTAAGAGAAAGTGGTTGCATGTAAGAAAAGACATTTAGGTAAGTTGGTTTGCACAGACTTGGGCTTGCTTGGAAGTCAGAATGGCAGTGGGAGAAAGGATTTGAATGTTGAGTGTTATAAGGAGATTTGTTTATTGGAAGTTTATAGATATTGTGGGTAGCAGAGACAGAGATTTCCATCAAAATAAAAAAGCATTAGCGAAACAATTTGGTCTCACGGCAGCCGAAGCGACTGCCATCATACAACAATGTCCTACCTGTAGTCAACACGCTCATTCTATCCCTATGGGTGTAAACCCTAGAGGACTCAAAGCTTGTGAAATTTGGCAAATGGATGTAACTCAGTATCCATCCTTTGCCCCATGGAAATATTTGCATGTTTCCGTGGATACTTATTCGGGATTTACTATGGCATCCTCACTAAGGGGAGAAGCAACCAAACATGTAAAAAATCATTGTATTCGGACTTTTGCATCGATGGGACGCCCAATTGAACTTAAAACTGACAATGGACCTGCGTACACCAGTACTGCCTTTGCAGACTTTTGTAACAAGTGGTCCATCACACACAAATTTGGCTTATAAATTGAAAGAGGAAAAATGCCTCAGCCTCCCAGCCATGCAAAACAAACTCAATCTTTGCTTATATACTTTGAACTTTCTTAACCTGACTGGACAGCCTCCCACATCGGCTGCGACCCATCATTTTACTGCTTCTCCATCAGCTACCCCAAACCATAGGTCTATTTCCGCCAACTACCTGATCCTGCATGGAGAAGGCCCGCTGACTTTATTACCTGGGGCCATGGATACGCTGCTGTCCAGTATAACGATCGCATCATTTGGATCCCCAGAAGACACGTAAGACCATTTCATTTACAACAAAAAGAAGGAGAAACCCCTCGTGCTGAGATTTAAGAAGAAAACACCTTGCTGAGTCCTACTGGCAACAGACTCTCAACGCACAGCGGAAGATTCTTCAGGAGGAAACTACCTTCACATTGTACATATACATTTTATTAGCCTTACTATAGCACTTTCTTACACATACTAATGTTAGTAGAAGTTTAGGAGTGAGTTTTGTGGGTAATTGTTTTTCTAATTTTGCTAGTAATTTTGTTTCACACGTATAAGTGACTATGATTTGTTTATGGCCTTGGACATTGTTAGCTTTGGGACTCTCAAGTGCCCATGTAAGGAACATCAAATCCCCACATACATACACTTTAAGTCAAGTACGCTCCTGCCAAAAACGCATTGTCTATGCACGAGGTCCTTACTTTCTACCTAAGTCTACTCCACCACCTAAGGTTCCCATATTGACATTTCCAGCTGAGGGGGGAGTGAATAAGGACTAATGGGCCTCTGCAACAATTGCATAAAGGAGACTAAATATCACGGATTCTGGAATTAAGTCACGATCTTGCATCTATTGCCCCTACATCTCATGATCCTTCATGTCAGCAACCTCCACATTCAATCATGATGGGACAGTAATAAAAGACATTCAAATAGCTGCTAATCGGACAAACTCCACTACTCCTATTTCCAAACCACACCCACCACTGACACTGGGTGGCTCATTAAAAACTCAGATATCCAGAGGCATCTTGCCCAATCTCGGGTGGCAATGAACTATCGGGATCTTCATTTATTAAATAACTGGACAGTACATATGTTCAACAAGACTATCAAGGTGCTGAAGCTGATGAACAAAGAACTGGCTGAAATCAGAGAGGTGGTCTTACAAAACCGATATGCCTTAGGTATTATGCTAGTAGCTAAAGGAAGTGTTTGTGCCCTCATACACTCACATTGTTGTACCTATGTATCTGATTATCAGTATAACATCACTCACACCATAGAACATATGGAAAACCTGATCAAAAACAATCCCTTATCATCCGATGGATCTGGCGCCATTGACATCTAGGCTGCACTTTGGTCATGGCTCCCGGATGGTTCTTGGTTGAAATCAATTATGCCAACTATTGTATCTATAATTGTACTGCTTGTTTTGCTTTGTTGCTGTATCCAATGTCTCCCCTCCCTTCTGCAAATGTGCAAAGGTTTTATTCCCTCCAATAGGAAGGACGTCCTGAAAAGTGAAACCAAAGCCCTTCTGGAACTGGAGGAACAAATCAGGTGTGGTCAGAGAAGATGCTCGGGATTTACAGGATAGGGCTTCCAGAATAACTCAGAGGTTACAAACTCCTGACATGTGGTTTTCTTGGGTGCCTGGATCCGGATGGATTTACAATTTGTGTGAGCGATTTGTGGAAATGTATAACTGGAATACAACTCAGAAACTTGATGGCCTACCTCGCTTGACATCTCCTGGCCACTTTTCCACTAACTTTGTTCACCGTAATAAAAGGATGGGTGAGCTACAAACATTTGCAGAAACCGGATGGTGGAAGAACACATTGTCTACTGTACTCATGATCATTGCTTTGCTTATTTCTGTATGTTGTAGTATCTAATGTATTCCTGCTTTGTTTGCTATGATGATAGGCATGTTTCCCAGGCGTAAAGAGAACATCATAATAACAACACAGCTAACCCTGCTGCAAAAAATTAAAACAAAAAGTAGGAGATGTTGTAACATGCTCAGGAGCTACGTGCAGGCATGAGAGAATCATGCTGTACCGCGTATGCGAAAAACTAGATAAAGGTTGCAACAACTCATAGATAAGGGCTGTAACAATTCACTAGCAGCTAGGATTGTAGATCTTCCCAAATTTGGGCATTGCTTCCATGTATTACTTGTACTTACGTATGCATTACATGAGACATGCTGTAATATATTATTGGCTTATGCTAACAAACCCCTCCTGCCTTTGTTTGTGTACAATAAAAGAGGCTCCCGGAGTCAGATCTGGGCCGTCTCATCCCGAGAAAACTCGTGTCCGAGTCTTTCCTCAATATTGACCTCATGGGCGGCCCATGGAAAACTCACATGCATTTCTTTCACAAATGAAATCAAATGTATCTGCAGATTTGATCATGCATTTTCTTTATTTAAAAGATCTAAATCTCATAAAACACAACTCTGGCTTGGGGCTTGCAACAATAATAAAAGCAAAAGCAAGCCAAAAGAAGAAATCCAGGCTCCTGACCCACCACCTCCAATCCATCCATTCATACGGTCCGCATGCTCCAACCTTCCTCGACTCCAGGGCTGGAGGAAAACTGCCTAGCCCTTCAAGGCTTCAAAGGGTGTGTGTGGGGTGTGTGTGTGTGTGTGTGCACGCGCGCCAGATCCCAGGGAAGGGGCGGGCACAGTTTAAGAGTCACAGTGGTGGTATAATAAGAACCTGTCATACCTTCCCAGAACCAGAACTCAAAACTATTACCTATAATGTTTTTTTAAAAAAATTCTGGAGAACTGGTGAGATGCCAGCACTCAGTAAACGTAGTTCAAACATTCCAAAAGGGAAAGGAGAAGGACCTGGAACACTACAGACTAGTTGTTCTGAGCAAAAAAATTACAACAAACAGTCAAGCAACGTGCTTAGGTAAGAGTGCTACCGTCACCAGCAGCCTACCTAAGTTCACCAAGAATTAACTGGATCAGAGCAATCCTTCCTCTTTTTTTTTTTTTAATTAAAGAGTTTTACAAAATTTTTTACAAATATTTCCCCCTCCCCGCTCCCTTCCTTACCCCCCCAAACCCCCCCCAAACTTTCCGGAACAAAATACAGGGTATAACAATTAACAATCATATACTAAACTGAGCTAACTATCTATGGACTCCTATCCCCCCTTGACACTTTAACTCCCCCTTTACTTCACTTTACCTTCCTCTTTTTATCAGCAAGTGGCAAGTTTCTTAGACCTTCAGAATGTGCCTTGACCTCAGTAAAGCAACTGGCTCTCTCTCTCTCTCTCTCTCTCTCTCTCTCATGAGACCCTGATATTTAAAGCAGATACTACATCCAGAAGATCTGTATTTATTTGAAGAGTTTCCTAGATAATTTAAGTAGATTATATGCATCTTGCTTTTATATTCTCACTATATTGTAAATAAAAGTTTTTAAGAAGAAAAAGGGAAAAAAAGGCTGTTTGTAAATAATTCTGTATCAAATTGCCGCAGGCTATTGAGAGAGATCCAAGGCTCCCTTCTTGGCCTTCTAAATGGCCCAGAAGATAAGAGGAAGGGGCTCCTATTGAGTCTGCAGAGGGACGAAGGAAAGGGAAGCCTGGCTGGGCTGCATTCAATAGGAGAAGAATAGAGACCATCAGCCACCAGACGCAGCTTCCCTGCCCTCGGTGCTTGTCCGACGAGGGGTGGGGTGATCTGCTCAGGGTGGAACACTGCACTAATCATGCATTAATCAAAATAAATTTTAATTAATTACATGGTTAATTTTTTAGGCATTCTGGACAAACATTTGGTGTGATTTCTTGACAATAAGAACCTTAAGAAATGTATCCATCTGCCCAGGACAACAAGAGTTCCCCCCTCTGAAGTTTTCAAATGACAGCCGTCTAGCTCTCTTTTGAAGGGGTGATTTAATGGATTCCTGCCCTGGCAGCTGGACTGGATAATCTATAACCTCCAACTTTCCTGTTAGTTCACAACACTGCGATTTAATCGTTTTATGCATTCTTTTCTTCTTCTTAAATTACAATCTTACAGTCTGACCGTGTTCATAATATAATGTTTACATGACAAATGTGATGATTAAAGCATGGAAAAAGTCATATGAAATCAACCAAAAAAGCAATAAAAATTAATTACAATTTGTACAACTACAATCCTACAATCAATCTCATCTGAGCCAAGGAGAGATCCGACCGCAGAATAGGGCTGATGGATCTGTCCTCCCCATTCAGATCATCAACTATCTCTCTAGTAACCCCCCCCCTTTTTTTTAGAGAAATGTCACATTGTCACAATCCACCTAATTCAAATTCAGGTATCATGGTCAAACTGGGGACGTCTATTTCCCCACTAGAAAATAACAACACTAACAACAATTAAAGCACTGCAAGGACATTAAGAAAATGAAGAATTCATTTTCTTAATGTTCTTGCAGTGCTTTAATTGTTGTAAGAACTTCACACACACACACACACACACACACACACACGAGAAAGGCAACTGCAAAAGTCCCAGGGAAAGCCGAGAGGCTACTTACTCTCCAAGTCAGTGATGATGAGGTTGTCGTGGAGTTTCACTGCTCGATGCTGCTCCACTTCGTCCTCCAGTTCAAATATGGTTTCTTTCATGTCACTCCTTTCTGTCTCCTTCTCTTCCAAATCTGTGCGTATTTTCTCTAAGGTCATGTTCAGATCCTCAATTTGCTTTTTGGCTTCTTCTCGGAAAGCTCTGTACTCATCTTCTATCTAATTTAAGACAAATGGCCAGACTCTAATTGCTTCTTCCAAACAGATTTCAACACTTGCATCCAGGATTAAATTTGTATTATACACTGGAGAGTGCCAATTATCTCGGCTGAAGTCTCCCTTTACGCTGTCATGCTAGATAGTGCAATAACCGAATAAGTAAAAAGTTATTAGCTTCCTATCAATGTGAGAACCAGACACCACTCCAGCTTAGCCTCCTGCCTCCAGTTGCTCCTCCGAGGTGTCAGCCTGACAATAGCAATAGCACTTAGACTTATATACCGCTTCACAGTGCTTTACAGCCCTCTCTAAACGGTTTACAGAGTCAACCTACTGCCCCCAACAATCTGACTCCTCATTTTACCAACCTTGGAAGGATGAAAGGCTGAGTCAACTTTGAGCCTGGTGAGATTTGAACTACTTCTGGCAGTCAGCAGAAGAAGCCTGCAGTACTGCATCCTAACCACTGCACCACCACGGCTCTTGTCCTTTGCCAGTTGCCTGAGAACTCTTTGAACAAGATCAGTCTTTCTTAACCTTGGCAACTTGAAGACGTGTGGACTTCAACTCCCAGAATTCCCCAGTCAGCCTTGCACTCAGTCTTCCTGAGTTGAAGTCTACACACCCTCAAGCTGCGAATCATGAATGCTCCCTGATGTGGAAAACTCAATTATGGTTAGTTCCAATTTTTATTCAGGCCAATGTATTTATCATGTTACTGAAAACCCTCTCATCACCATTGGATACATCTATGTTTGTATACCTACTCACAGGTGAAACAGAAGAATGGCACTCCTACCTTTATCCTTCTGAGGGAAAGTGAGGCTTAACTTTGAAGGACAGAGTGGGCCTGAAGCAGAGCAGCTCAGCACTAGCTCTAGGCACTTAAGGGAGAACCAAAGGACAGGTCCGGGAGGTCAGGCATATGGCTCACAGAAGCTTCCAAGTGATTTGTCTGCCTCCCACTTTCAACACACCTGGGAAAGCCTTCCTATTCAAACACACTTTCGAACCTTTACCTTTGCAATGGCATCTTGGAGACGATTGGCATCGTTACGTGTCCGAGCAAGCTCTTCCTGTAAGTTGCTGGCTATCGTCTCTGCTTTCTCTTTGTCAAGCCTGACGCTCTCTAGCAAGTCCTGGATGTCTGACTTATCACCCGATTTGTGTATAGAATAGAGCTCAGCAACTTTCTGCCTCTCGTGTTCCAGCTGTGCTTTTAACCGGTTCATCTCAATTTGGTCACTGGAGACAGTAGCTTTGTACTCATCCAAGGTAGCTGCCAGAGTGGCCTTGCTTTTCTGCTCTGAGTCAAGAATTCGCTCCATGTGGTGATTCCGTTCCTTCAATGCCCCAATCATCTCTTGGGCTTCCTTATTGTCTTGTTCAGCCATCTTCAAAGTGTTGCTCAGATGCTGCTGGACACCCAGAAGCTGCTCTCTTTCAAAACGTGCATTCTCTGCAAGGTCCATAAAACGTTG
This sequence comes from Arizona elegans, assembly GCA_022577455.1. NCBI lineage: Eukaryota > Metazoa > Chordata > Lepidosauria > Squamata > Colubridae > Arizona > Arizona elegans. Next base: position 3,779,897 of record JAKOOJ010000026.1, read on the forward strand.
CTCTAGCTCCATGTAGCGTCCACTTTTCATGTCTTCATCAATAACATAGGATATATGATGCTCGTCTAAAAGAGAGCGGAAATACTCGATTTGTCGGCTAAAGTGTTCCAATTTATCACTTTGCTGGCACAAAGATTCCATGAGGATAACTTTTTCCTCTCCAAGCCTTTCATTCTCACTGTTCAACTCCTGGGTAATTTGCTGCAAATCTGCAAGTTCCTGAAGAGTTGCTTGAAGTTCTTCTGCTGTGCTGTGCTGATTCTCTTCCATCTGATGAATCCGTTCTGTCAAACAAGCCACGGACACTTCACTGGCATTGCCACTGCTCCCTTTTCTTGAGGTCTCTATGCTTGGCAATCCTTCAGACTCTGAAGACGAGGGAGCATCTAAAGCATCGTCACTGGAAGTGAGCGGCTGATACACTTCACTGCACTCACTGTCTAGGTTATCCATGGAGTTGCTGTGCTGATGGTCCATCAAAGTATTCTCGTCCTGACTTAAAAGATCTTCCATGGAACCAGGAGCGGAACCTTCTACAGAAGAAGTAAGAGTTCCTCCACCATCGCTGTGGCTTCCAGTTGTTATTTCTGGGCTCAGAGATTGGTAGCCAAACAGCTTTTCTGAATTATCCAACCTTTGCTCTAGAGAAAAACCCAAGGCATTTAATCTATCTTTTAACATCCGGTTTTCATTTTTCAGCTGATTCAGCTCCTCTCGTATGGCAGAGTTTTGCTCTTGCAAATGCAGCAGCGTGGATTCTACATCAGTCGGCTGGTGGATCACAATTGTTTCTTTATCCTCAGATTTTTCATCACCCTCAAACGGATCTTCCTGAAGGCCCAGCTGAGCACGCATCTCTCTTAGTTCACTCCTTAAGTGGAGGATCTCAACGTCTTTTGTTTTGGCTAGCATCAGGAGATCTTTCACTTTTGCCTCTAGAACAGATTTATCACTGATCTGATTGTCTGATTTTGACTTGCTCATGCGAACATCAGAATCCTGACTGGCACGGCTGCGGGAACGTTTTGCAAGAAGGACATCACTGCTCGTCTGACTAGTCAGGGGCAGTTTTTTGCTTTGAGTTGGTCGCGAACGGTCACGAATTCTTTCCCGAGAAGAGCTGGATTCCTTATTTCCAGATGAAATGCTACGCTTAGCTGAAGAATTTGTACCTGTGTTTTTTAAAAAATAGTAAATTGGTAGGTAAAGACACAATTCTGTAAAAGGTAAAGTAATATTTTTTTCAAGAATACGTGACTTTAAATTCTAATGCACATACTTGGAAGTTAATGATTAAACAACTGTGTGTAGCAACATACAAAATAAAAATAATCATACTACAATAAGCCATAAAAGTTAATGCTGAGTACTACATATGTACTACATATAGGGGAAACAACAACATAGTAGGTCCCTGATAAGTCTCTGAGAAAGTTTCATAATCAGATGATCATAATGGAGCTCTTCATTTTTCCAGTTGCACTGATGATCTCTACTCAGCTTACAGTCAAAGACTGTACCAAGGTCTTCCTTTCACAAGCACTATTGTTTACTACTTCTCCAAAACCAGAATTCAAAATAATTTTGTAGTTCTGGTATGGAAAGTACGGGAAGTAGTAATCTCTGTTTGCTAATTTAGGTATCATGTTCAATTACAGTCAGCAGTAAACTTAATTTTAAAATATAACAAATGCACAAGTAAGTAATCTGTTCATGATCCTGGGTAATTGAATATGAACTAAACATGTCCTGACTAGCACGTCATATGGTATGCCATGATATATGAACAAGCCCCCTTCAAGCTGAGCTGGACTCACTTCATTGAGACCCAGCCATGTAGATTTTTTAGGACTAACGGAATGATTGGCCATTGACTTTTCCCATTTTTTTTTTACTTGTCAATCTAGTCAAACTGAAATTACATGGTGGTCTCCCATGCCTGCTTAGGTTCTGAGCCCATAGGTTAACTGGGCACCACTAACTGTTAATGAGAATTAGCACCATGCAGTGTCTATGGAGATTCTCAGTCATCCAGGTCATGGTTGTCCCAAAGGTGCTTTTTCAAGAGACAACTGGACTTTCTGGTTTTTCTTTGAAGACATTTCGCTTCTCATCCAAGAAGCTTCTTCAGCTCTGACTGGATGGTGAGGAATGGAAGGATTTATACTCCTTGCAGACAGCTGGATATTTGAATTCTTTTAGTGAGTCGTTAAGATCACCTGGAGATTTCTCTTTGTCATCAGGGTCAAACATAGAAGAGAAAGAAACCAAAGCCTTAGACTCCTTTACAGGAATTCCACCCACTCACTGGTATAGGATGTGGATGATACTTGGGTCAAGATCAAAACACAGGAACTGGAAGCGTTCACCAATCATATGAATGCTGTGGACAGATACATCAAATTCACACAGAAAAATGTTAAGGAAAATAGTCTAGCCTTCCTGGACTGTGCAGTACACATCAAGGAAGACAGAAGCCTTAACACTGAAGTTTACAGAAAACCCACCCACACAGATCAATATTTATATTTTGATTCCCACCACCCACTGGAGTACAAAATGGAAGTCATCAGAACCCTACACCACCAAGCTATAGGCACTAGCAATGATAGGGGAAAAAAAGAATGAAAACACATCAAGGAAGCCCTCAGGACGGGTGGCTATCCCAAGTGGGCCTTCATCAAATCTCAAAAAAGACCCTACAGGAGCGCCTCCATAGCACATAATGAAGAAAACAATAAACGAAGCAACGTTGTCATTCTGTACATTGCAGGCATATCGGAAAAGCTCAGGAGGATCTTCAGCCAACATAACATACATGCACACTTCAAATCCAAGAATACGGTATGGCAGAAGCTTGTCCACCCCAAAGATAAAACACCCACATATAAACTGAGCACCGTGGTATATGCAGTACAATGCAGCGAGCCATGTACAGATCTGTACACTGGGGTAACAAAACAACCATTTCATAAGCACATGGCACAACATAGGAGAACAAACCCAACAGGGCTAGATTCAGCAGTCCATCTGCATTTAAAAGACAAAGGCCATTTTTTGAAGACAGCCAACTCCAGATTTTGGACAGAGAAGACCGCTGGTTTGAAAGAGGGGTCAAAGAGGCCATTTATGTCCAAACTGAACAGCCCTCCCTCAACAGAGGGGGAGGCGTAGGACATTATCTATCTCCAGTCTACAACAGTCCTTTCAACAGTTCCAAGAAGGCTCCAACACCATTTGCACCACTCAGGTGACCCTGATGATAAACCTCCAGGTGATCTAAACTAAAAGAACGCAAATGACCAGCTGTCTGCAAGGAGTATAAATCCTTCCATTCCCCACCATCCAGTCAGAACTGAAGAAGCTTCTTGGATGAGAAGCTAAAAGTCTTCAAAGAAAAACCAGAAAGTCCAGTTGCCTCTTGAAAAAGCACCTTGCAGCCAACGTTCCTTGCTAGATAAGCCCCCGTGGCCTTAAGAAAAAGACCTTTGCCTCTGTACCTGCAGTGGACTTTGATTTGCTCTCCGCAGGATTCATGGTGGTGTTCCCTGCAGCAGAAGGGCCTGTTGAGGTAGAAACGCTCTTCTTCCCCCCCTTGACACCGTTGCTGACGTTCATCCCTCCAGCCATTCCAGCTAGAAGATCATCGTTGCTCTTTGTCTGCAGGACAGGAGAAAAGCCGTGCATTAAGCGTCTCCGGTCAGCTCAACCTTTTTTTTTTTAACTATAGGCACGCATGCCAAGAGTCAAATTTCTGAGAGGTGGGTGGCATATGATAAATACAAATTAATGTAAAAGATTTTGAATTAAAATATAATTACTTACAACAACAACAACAATAATAATAAATCAGCATTCCTGTATATAAAACATAGTTGAATCCTCTTCCCTGAAGGGAAAGTGATGAAAATTTGGACGCTTGGCAACTAGCGTGTATTTTTGACAGCTGCCCTGTCCTGGGTCACGTGACTATTTGTAACCTTCCCAGTCTGCTTCCGAAAGCAAAGTCAATGGGGAAAGCCAGATTTGCTTAATGTCTGCATGATTCACTTAACAGCTATAGCAAAAATGGTCGTAAAATGGGGCAAAACTCACTTAAACATCTCTCTTGCTTATTTTTGGGGCTACTGTGGTCATAAATCAAGGACTATTTGTACAGAAAGCCTTGGCATTCTCTCCTAACAAGGTGCCATCAGGTATGGCCAAAAATGCCTTCATAACAGGCCCTCCCAATGCCAGGCTATTCTTCTTCTCGGAGTGTTTGTGCCTTTACATACTTGTGACTCCTTCTGTATCTCCTGCCATGGAAGCCTGGCACTGCCTGGCACTACAGACAAAAAAAAGCCCAGAAAGCCTCCAAGTCAGGAGGGAATTGCCCACTAAACTTTAATACAAGGAAAACCTATTAAATACAATAATTACATTGAATTTTAAGTATAATAAAATCAAATCAATGCATTTTTAGACATGGCTCCAACCCATGAACTTTGAGCCGTACACATTAAAAGGGCTGCCTTTGAGGTGGATCTGTACACTTTGCACTGAACCCCTCTAAGTGTCCAATTTAACAAACCCTTCCTTATTATTCATCCCAAAGAGTTAAAATGGAATATGCAATGTGATCAATATTATTTATTTATATTTTATTTAGTTGTGTATCACATTTAGAAACTGCCCATTTCTCTCACAAAGTGACAAGTAAGACAAGTAAAAAATTATGAAAATTTTTTTGGGGAATTAAAATAAACTCATGCACCTGCATTTGAAATTAAAAGGACAAAAATTGTCAGAATTAAAATAAGTTTCACAGAAGATTTAACATTGTTTCCAGCCCACATACTTTAAAAATTTTTTTGGAAGTTTAACTGCTTGTTTAATGTAGGTAGCAATTTTTTATTTTAGATTTTGTCTTTTTATCTGCATGGAGTGGTTATGAAAATCTTTTGTCTGGTTTCTTGTCATGATCAGATGAAAACATTTCCATTTATCTATTGCAGAAAGGCATAGTGACGGATGAAGACTAAAAAAATAAATAAATCCCAGCAACACAATGGAACAAATTTCTCATCCTTTTCATGGAGGATCCACTCTCATCCTTAACAGACCTACTAAGACCTATTAAGCATTCCTTCTCACCAACTGGATTTCTATCACATCTGGTTTTTTTCTAGGTTTTTTTTAAAAAGTTAAGTAGGTTAATTACAGACATGCTGCATAGGTAAGAACAGTCCATTAAGGAACTAAATAGGTAAAGTTGTAAAAAGGGCTTCATCATTCAGCCTGCAAGAATCCACGCTGAAAATGGTGACCAGCATGGGTCACCCTCTTGGCTTCCAAATGCAGCCGGGAAGAAGCTCCTCCCATCTTCAGAGGGTGATGTCACTATAGGGTGGTGACAGTACTTCAAGAAAGCACACAGAAGAATTGCAAATTATTTTTTTAAAAGTAACTACAACTCCAGGGATGTCATGGGAGGCATGTAAAGCTTATGAGAGGAATCAGAGCTGGACTTGCTCAAATCAGAAAAAAGGCCATAATAGATGTAAATCACAATTAAAAGAGATTCATAAAAGCAGTCTAGATGAACAAGCATTGAAAGAATTAAATAAAGTTAAGCAACAATTAATTTATTGGAAATGACAAAATTTCAAAAGAAGATAAAACATGTCAAATAAAACCATTTTGAAATTGAGAACAAATCGAACTCTGGTATATGGAGAGAAGATGGGAAGAAGGTGGAGGAGGGGAAGGGGAACCTACTATGAGATACAATACTGGAAATTTAAAAAAATACAATTAAAAAAAAGTAATTACATACCAGGCATAATACCGAAGAAACTAATTTGAAAACATATACAGGTAGCCCTCGACTTGTGACAGCAATTGAGACCAGAATTTCAATTGCTAAGCAAATAAAGAAGGGTAAATAGTAAAAGAGCAGCCCCGAATAAGTAAAAATTAAAAATGGAAGTTAAAAGATAAGATGAATGAAAAATGGTGGATAAATGACTGTAAATGTAAATATGTTTATGAGAAATAAAAATAAAAACATTTCTTTTGGGGAAAAAAAGAATTTCAATTGCTAAGCGATGCAGTCGTAAAGCACAACTGCATCGCTTAGTGATGGCAATCCTTGCAGTCACCACAATTAACGAAATCCCAGAGTGGTTTCACTAGGCAACTTCCTGCTTGCTGGAAGCCAACTCAGTAGCTCTCAAGCAGGTGGGCAGGGAGGCTGATGCCAGGTGGGGGAGAGGGCAGGCGTGGGGCTGTGGAATGGCTGGCATCGCGGGAGGGGAGAGAGGTTACCCCAGGGACTTGTGATCTTCCCTGCCAGCTTCCCCCTTGACTTTCTGTGGAAGTCAGCAGTGAAAGTCACACATGCCGATCACATGGTCGTAGGCCGGTCATAAGTGCGAGCCCAGATTGTGATCATGCGACTGCAGAGATGCTGGGACAGCTGGAACTCCAAAGACGCGTTCTACCCACCATTTCTTTAGCGCCTCTGCAACTTTGAATAGTTGTTGAAAATATGGCCATAATTCAAGGATTACTTGCGCTGAAAACTCAGAAAACTTGCACTGATTTTTTTGCTGAGCTGCTCTAAACATAGAAGGAAAGAAATATTAAGCTTCTTCCTTAGATAAAGATAATGATTTCCCTCCTCAGTGCCCACAAACAACTGCCATGCATCAAAAAATGTAAGAGTTCCACAACTAGTTGAACAGGTTCCAGCAGTGTAAAGTAAAAAGAGTTTTTGTTGAGAAAAAATTGAATGGGCGAAAACAACATTATTTTCTACCCATTGAATCAGCTTATTCAAATCATCTTTGCTTCTAGTTCTTTTACTTCCCAAGTCAGGGTAGCCTCCTTAAAACTTGTCAGTTTGACAGACATTTAATAAATAACTATGACAGGTATGTGAATTATAATGCCGTGCTTTTAATTAACTCACATCATTCTACTTTATTATTATTGTTAGCTGCTGGGACTCTTAATAGATCCAGTGGCATGTAAATAAACTGTAAACCTTCAAACCCTAGTTATTATTTGCTAACATACTTATAATTACTATGCATGAATTTTTAATGATCACTTAACAGAGAGGCCTGAATTCCTGAGTGCAGGCAGCCCTATTCAACCAAGTAAATAAGGTACACCAAATCCTGGGTGGCAAGACATCTATGCCTATCATACAAATGTAAAGCAGTGGCCAGAGTAGCTCGGTCCCTCCTGGGTAAGGAGTGGCCACAGGGATACCTGCAGGGTTGTGCTGAGAACTATTCTAGCCACTCAGATTTGTTCAGAGTTGGAATCTGACTGTACCGGTCTTTTGCAATTGCCTGAGGCATAGCCTGGCCCAGTTATTGGGAAGAGTTCAACCTACTGGCCCTGATGTTTCTGATGTTGCTCTGAGAACCGAACATGGTTCTTGGGGCTGTGAGTTCAAACATCAGTATTTCAGTTCCCTGTTCCTCCTGGTTGATCAAGGTCTTCTGGGAGGTGAGGGACCCTCTTGCTGGAGGTTATGGTCCCATCTGCCTTGAAGCCCAATACTGGACCCAATAGATCTGACCTTTTTGTACAATCTTCAACCTTCCCTTTTTAGAGAAGTTGTTGGTTTACAGCTCCAAAGGTCCCTGAAAGCAATAGATTATATGGACTCTTTTCAGTCAGGAATCAGCCCAGTGATAATACTGAAATGGCACTGATCACACTGGATAACCTCTGACAGGCTCAGGATAGATAGTGCGTCCATCCTAGTCCTCCTTGATCTCATTTGATACCACTGATTGTGACATCCAATGACATCCTTAGGAGAGCCAGAGTGGGAGGCCCTGTATCACAGATCTTCTCCTTTCGTCAAGGTTGGTTCCAGTCAGTGCTGGATCCAAGGAGGAGTCAAGCTTGAAGCCAATGTCTGTGGGGTGTTTTAGGGCTGTCCCTTCCAATTCTGCTATTACCATTCCTATGTCAACCCTGAAGCTGGCCTGACTGAGACCATTTTGAGACTTCAGCACTGACACACTGGAGAAGAGGGACAGGGAGGGGGGAATAGAGATAGTTGGGGTGTTGTAGTCAAAACAAAATACTTTCTCTTGGGAACCTAGGACATTCCTGCAGGTGCTTGGAAGGAGGGGACTGGAATCACCTAGTAACGGGACAGGTATCCTGATTGGACCATGTGACTGATTGTTTTGAGAAAGTGACAACTTTCTCAAATTACTAATTACTTTTAATTAGGCAAAAACCGCAGGAATAATCAGTTGGTTTTCACCAGCCTGTGCCAATATGACATATCTAATAAAATCATTCTTTGAGGAATCTACCTGCCTCAAGAGTTTTGTTTGCTATGGGTATGTTACTTGGAACCCTGACATCCTATTTGATACACAGTTGTACCCTTCTTGGCTGACCAAGCAACATTGCCAAGGCCCAGGCTGTGAGGGGCAGGATATGAAATTAGGTTTGGCTGAACTCTGGCAAGCGAAGTGGTAGGTTTAAAGCCCCCCACTTGGGAGATTTCCCATCTCTGGCTCTGCCTGGGGGTACACTTACCCAGTCAGAATCAAGTGCTGCAACCTGAAGGTCCTCTTGGTTCCTGCTCAAGGGCAAGTGGCAGCCATGGCCGGGGGTGCCTTTGCACGGTTTGACTTGTGCACCGAATGCACCAGTTTCTGGCTCATTTGGCTCATGCCAGTAACCTCCCAATTGGATTACTGCAATGACCTCTACATGGGGCTGTCCTTGAAGATCATTTGGAAGCTGCTACTGGTCCAGAATGCAGCAGCGCAGGTAGTTTTTGGTACCTCTTGCTACATCCATCTAACATCTCTACTCTGCAAGCTGCACTGGCTCCCAGTAAGCTTCCAGGTGTGATTCAAGGCAGTTGTAATCTATAAAATCCTGCGTGGCATAGAGTCAGGCTATTTGCAGATATCAGCCCTACAATGTAGACCAGGAAACAGACATGCCCAATCCTAACCACTTTTATTAGAATATTTGTAGTCACAAGTTTGAATATACTTCCCCTCCTGCCTTGTATTGTCATATGAATTGGGAATGGAAAGCTGCTTTCATAAATCTCTACCTTGGTAGGAACTAAAGTTTATGTTCATCTGTTTATTGTCTTGGTATAATAGAACTTCGCTCTTTGCCAAGACCACTCTCTCCTTTCTAGAGTAGGACTGCCTTTCTCCGATGGTCTCTGCTTGCCCCACCAGATGTGGCATTGAGTGGGGCAAGCAGTGGAGCATGGTTTGGGTCCCCTTCACTTAAAATACATCATCTTGTTGGACAGAGAAATCATGTTTTTTCTGTGGCAGCACCTGCCTTATGGAACAGCATCCCCTACAGATACAGATAGCCTTGACTCAGCCTTTTGCAAGGCACTGAGAATCTGGCTTGTTTCCCAGACATTTGGGTCAGGAGTTTAGAGCTCCCTTGTTGATGTGCTTTTTTGATTGCACTTGCACTATTTACCTTGGGCATCATAGGCTATTATTTATAACTGCTATGTTTTTAATCTTTTTATGACCCTCAGATCAGGAGCATAGTGGGGTGCATGGTTGCTGTACAGGGATGCTGCAAATAGGGCCTAGGGAATGTGGGCATGGGTCACGAGTTGGTGGGGGCTGCAGGCTCTACTTGCTATGGACTGTGGCTCCTCATTGGCATTGCTTGTGAAAAGCAGCAGGAAAAGTTGCAAATCGTGACAACTGCATGTGATCCTGGGATGCTGCAACCACTGCAGGTGCAAGCTGGTTGCTTAGTACCCAATTGGCCCTCCCCCGCCCCGGGAATGCAGCCACAGCCAGAACCTAAAGCACCAATTGTAAAAACCACTCATTGAATGCCGTCATAACTTTAAACAGTTGCTGAATGAGTGGTTGTAATTTCAGGACTAGCTGCTGTACCTAAGTGCCGGACTCAATTAAGTGCCTCATGGGAACAGGGTGAAAATGTAGAAATATTAATTGGATGAATCCAACACAAATTTGCAATAGCATCACTGAAGGGCAGAATTATTTCTAAATGCAAGGCTTCATAAACAGTGCAGGTTCTACTTTCTCAGTGTCTGTATTTCTTTAGTTAGAAAATTTGCTATCTGTAGAGAACATATAACCCCACATAAAGGAGGTAACAATAAAAAAGCTGTCAATATACACAAGTATTTGCCGCATTTTCTCTGCTGCTCATGCCAGCGGCCTCTGTTGATATCTCCCTCCCCCCCCTCCCCCGCCCGCCTTGTACTTCAAAAGAGTTGTGGCTTACCTTCAGGAAAGAGGCTGCTGTTCCTGCTTTTGGAAGTTTCGTTACTGCAGACGTTGTGGAACTGGTCTCTGTTTTAACTTTCTCTACTGTTTGCATTTTAGTTATTCCAGGCACTTTGGGCACCGAAGTAATATTCCGGCTTGCTTTCTTCATTCTTGGCTGCCTGCTTGATATACATTTACTAACAATCTGCAAAAAGAAAACAGATTTTCAAAAATTGAGGGCACTGTTATTTATATAGTAACTATTCACACACCTGAAAATAGCCCCTCCCTGCCTAGCACTTTTTGCACAGTCTACAAATCCTACAGTAATACCTCCGGTCTCACTGGATCCTGCTCAGCTCAGCCCAAACCCAGTAGAAACCCTTCAAACATTGACATCATTTGACTTCATAAGTATCTTCACTGCATGCAGACTAAAAATTGTTTGTATTCTGTGTTTTCTCTTTTACCCGATAGATCTGAAATCTTTATCCAATCTGATTCTCATCTCTCCAAAAATATTTGTGTGTTTGGAGCAATAGCACTATGAGGCTCTTAATTGAAAATATAAATGAGAAGATTTAGTAATCAGAAAAATAGTTCAAGTTACATTGGCTTTAACACTTCCTTTCTGAAATCGGTACAGTTTTTTTGAATCTATAGTTTTTATGGACTAGGCCAAGGCACCAGAGTTTCTCTCATTTTCTCATATCTGCAATTTCATATGTACATTCATGAAAAAATGAGAACCAATTTTTTTCACGTAGAAATGAATAAATAGAACAAAGTTAATTAGGTTTTCAAAGAAGGGTAACACATTGCTTGTTGGGGCAAAAGCTGCATCAGTATAATTGAAACAATTAAAATACCCTACATACTTTTCTGTATACCGTATTAATTCCACAAGTGTTTTGCTATAATAAATTATTTAGTCTTGTAATTTGTGACACTATGTGACAGAATGTTAACTTTAAAGCTGGTTTGACCATTGCTAATTTGGCTGCAGTGACTCAACTGTAGTCGTCCTCTTGCCAGATTATTACAATTCCTTCCATTAACGGCTGGGCAATTTCAGTTTATATGGAAGGCTGCCTTTCTGTTACTGAACGTGCACAAAATTGGAGCTCTCTAACATCTATTCTGCAGAATTCGCTTTGGCGGTCTTTGCTGCATTTTCAACCTACTTGAAAAGGTTTCCTTGTTGAGTTAGAACCCCAAGGGTTTGTTGGAACATTTCTCTCTTGAATAGCCAGATTTCTTGGTAGGGTTACTCGGAGAAATACTAAGGTGCTATGAGCCTGTTCATGTTCAGGCTAATTGGGGGTTGTGGGGGAACCACAGAATATTTTTTTACTCATGACCTGCTGTATCCATAGAGCCATTTTTGCAATAGAGAGGGTGAAGAAGGCCCTGACTCTTTAAGTTACTTCCAAACTTTGGTCTGGAATCATATTTTGGTCAGGACTAAGCTCTAGAATGCCCTGTTTTACAACGTGGAAAGAATGGAACCCATACATGGTAGAAAAAGAAGGAACATATACTTCATGAGCCCGATGCCAACTCTTACTCAACCTGTGAAGGCTCTATCATCCTTGGAGATTAATTTGCCCAGGATCTGCCGTGTTTTTTTCTAATAAAATGGCCACAACCAGAATTTTGGCTGATTGTGCTCTTCTCTGCACTCCATAAGTATATAAAAATGACTTGGAGGTAGCTTTCAGGCGAAAAAAGCTTTTGAGAGATAAGATGTTGGGATCATGCAAAGCTCAATCTGCTTCTTGTCTTTCCTGTGGTGGCAAATCTGGCAATAGCAGCTCTATGAGATTAATTCTAGTAATATTAGTCCCTTGTAAACCAATGGTACTCTGGGGACCATCAAGCTGCAACTCAGTTTTGGATACCTTCACATCAACCTTTCAATCATGTTAATTATGTCCACCCTCATCCTGTACATCATTTGCTATTTGACTGGATGGTACATATAGTACAGGGATTCCTCAGTTAACGACTATTTGTTCAGCGACTATTCATACTTATGAGCAGTAGATACAACAGGTCCTCAGCATTCCAGCCATCCCAGCATCCCCATGGTCGTGTGACCACAATGTGTGGCCTCCTTTGGCAGCTTCCTACAAGCAAGTGGGGAGGTCAACAGGAAGTTGGAACTCCTAGTCATGTGAGGTTCTTGCTTAATGACCTGTGTGGTCCTCTCTTAACAATGGCAACTGGGACTGCTGGAATTGCTGTCACTAAGTGGCATGGTCACATGATGTCTCACTATGACTGTATTGTTTAGCGACAGCAATTCTGATCCCAACTACCTTAATTAATGAAGCATTTGTGCTTGTCCATCTTCTTTGGTGGAGAGAAGGCGGGAGTGATGCTCCTTGACCTCTCAGCAGTATCAGCAACCATGGTATTTCTTCTGCATAGGCTGGAGGCACAACGTTACAGTGGTTTGCCTCCTTCTGAATGAAGGTTGAAGCCATCTATTGTTTTGGTATAATCAGTACAAGGTTGTGACACTTTTATATCTTTTATATCATAGGGCATAAACAGCAAAAGATGCTTGCTATTGCTGGTACGACTGCATTTTGAATCAACTGGTGAGTCTTCAAGGGCAGCCCCATGTAGAGTGAACTTGTCAAGGTGTCAATCCAGTGTTGGAAACTGTTCAGGTCTGATGGAATGGAACAGACTTTGGGTCAATCCAGAATGGTTTGTCGAGACTGAATGGCTGTGGCCCCCTGGGTCAGTGAGCTTTCACTGTTAGTCTTGGATGGGGGCAATTTGCGATTGATGGGGGTTCATCCAGTGTGTTCCTTCCTTGACCGGGAGGCCCTTCAGATGGTCACTCATGCCCTGATCACCTTGTAATTGGACTACTATAATGCACTCTATCCCAGGCTGCCCTTGAAGACCAAACAGTTGATTCAAAATGCAGTAGCACCAGCACCAGCAGGCATTTTTGGCTAGGTAAGCCCATATGTCACTGATGCTATACAAGTTGTATTGGTTGACAGTTGGTTTCTGGGAGATGCTATCACCTACAAAGCTCTTTGTATTATATAAGGCTCTTCAATGCATAGAATGTAATTATACAAGGGATCATGTATCTACAATTGTTTGCTGATGTGCTCCAGTTCCCCCCCTTTGTAAACTATCCAGAATTTTCTAGAATAGTCGGGCTATAAAACATTTAAATAATTGATAATAAATACTATTCAAATGTCTCCCCCTTCCATTCCTTCTCAAATAACTCCAACCAATTGCCATGCCCATGCCTACTGTTCTAATGATAAATGTACCCACAAACTCTGCATGGCTTACTGGAATTTTAATTACAGGATATCAGAATGCTTGGAACAACATGGAAGGAGCACGCTAAATTTTGTCCAAAGCTTGGAACAAAGCTTTGGAATGCAAGGTGCTTTATTCCAAGCTCAGAACAGTATTAACATTTCCACTACAAGTTTATTTTAAATCTAAGAATACATTCAAAACAAGTTACCTTCCTCTTTAACAGTAAACTGTGCACAATGTCAATTATTATATACACCAAAGAGCACCACTCACACACAGGGGACTTGCAAGAAAAAAATATATTTTATTTTACAGGAAAGGGATGGGGGAGAAGTGGATTGTCATAGACAGCTCAATGAAGACTACAGAAAGTAGGGTGGGAGAAAGAGGTTGCTAGCTAGCTCTAGCTTGGACAGGAATATGCTGCAACATTTTGTTGTGGTCCAGCTTGCAATAAGACACATTTAACTGGAGAGATACAAGCATGCCATATTTTGCATACACCCAGTTCTTGCTAAGAATTATGTTAATTTGCTCAATCACATTTGAATCAAAGATTTGAGCAACAGGTTTAGCAAATCATTTTTTAAGAGGCCAGTAAACAAACAACTTGAAGCCACTGGCTTCCACCTGAATACTGGTTTCATCCTGTATTTTACAGGGATTTCAGATTTCATTCTGATCTTTACTTAAGAGACAGATCTGCCACGGGCTTCATCTGTTCTAGCCCAATTAGTCATGCAGCTTTAATCTCATTACAGTACCCAAATCTCATGTACTGGACTCCAGATGCCCAGCACAATTCAGACTCTGTTTGAATTATGGGTACAAAGATCTCTAGTGACTTAAACTATATCAAGTCCCAATTCTCTTCCTCAAATGATTGATGAGCTTGTCAAGAACAGCATCCCCATCGCACTCCAGGAATCTGGGACTTTTACTGACTAATTGCCCATAAGAGGTTCCTTCAAAGAGGAGCAGGCCAAGCCAGAGGGACAGTCATGAGAGTAAAGGACAGTCAAGTTACAATAATACAACAGAGATAATCCTGGATGGCCATCAATATTATGCTTAGCTTTTGAATTATTTTTTCCCAAAGACATAAAGCACAAATATACAATCTAAAACATTCAGGTCAAAGTCACTGTTCCCTCTACCAAACATTTCCTCCATTAAAGCATCTAGTCCCAAAATCAGAAATAAAAATGTGCATGGCTTCATTAGGGACTGATTCTCTTCTTCCATAAAGGGCTTGCACCAACCTGTGCCCCCCCCCCAAAAAGGCCAGACTTGGGTTTAGAATAACTTTATTATTGTCACTTTGAATGTACTAATGCATCCATCAAAATGAAACTTCCTTGCGTGACACACACCGCTCTCAAAGGGTCGGCGTTGCCTCAGAGCTGAGCACAGGCAGGGTGGACCAAGCTCTCCCCCAGGGGCTCCAGGCTCTTTATCAGGCTCAAGTCCTCCGGTGGGACTGATGGGCAACCTGGGGAATCCTGGGAGTTGCGGTGCACACACCTTAGAGACCCAGGTGGGGAAGCCCCCGCGGCACAGCGACGCCTCGATCTCCCCCTCCCTCCCTCAGCTGCCCTTCCCCCGCGGGAGCCTTCGGGGCCTCCCTCCCTCCCGCCCTCCGGGCCCCACAGACGCGCCTCCCCCGCCCGGGAAGCAGCCCTTCCGCGCAGCCCGCCCCGCAAGCCCCTCTCCGGGCAAACGCCCAGCGCCGCCAGGGCCGCGTCCGCCCGCCCGCCGCGCGGCCCTCTCAGAGCGACTCCGCCGCGGACTGGCCGGGCCCACCTGCCCCGCGCGCTGAGCTCTCCGGGCCCCAAAGGCCGAGCGGGCCAGAGGGCGGGCGGCGCGGCGGCTCGGATCTCCTGCGGCTGGGCCACCGCCACGGCCTTACCTGAAGCGCCGCTGCCTCCTTCCGTGGAGGGAGACCGGGCGGGCGGGCGCGGCGCTCCTCCTCCGGCCCCTCAGCGGGCTAGGCGCCACTGCGCAGGCGCTGACGCGGTCGCGACAGCGCGCCCCACCCCCAAGCCTGCCGAGGGGAAGGCGCACGCGCATCGAGAGGGGCGGGGCCAGTCAGCTGCTGCTGCTCTTCCGCGGCTGCGTAGTGCTACTCCCTTACTCTTTTCCTTCCTCCCTTTTCTTTCCTTTTCCTTCCTTCCTTCCTCCCCCCTTTTCCTTCCTTTTCCTCCCTTTTCTTTCTTTTTCCTCCCCTTTTCCTCCCTTCCTTTTCCTCCCTTTTCTACCTTCCTTTTCCTCCCTTTTCTTTCCTTTTCCTTCCTTCCTTCCTCCCCCCTTTTCCTCCCTTTTCTTTCCTTTTCCTTCCTTCCTTTTCTTTCCTTTTCCTTCCTTCCTTCCTCCCCTTTTCCTACCTTCCTTTTCCTCCCTTTTCTTTCCTTTTCCTTCCTTTCTTTTCCTCCCTTTTCTTTCCTTTTCCTTCCTTCCTTTTCCTTCCTTCCTCCCTGTCTCTCATTCCCATTTCCCTCCTTCCTTTTTCTCTCCCTCTCTTTCCCTTCGTTCTTTCCTCCCTCCTTCCCTTTCCTTCCTTCCCATTCCTTCCTTTTCCTCTCTCCCTCCCTCCCTCCCTGTCTCCTCTCCCCACTGGCAGCCCTGCAGGGTTCCGGCAGGCGGAGTGAACTGGCTCCCCGCGCGTTCTTCGCCGGTGCATGGAAGGCCTTCCCGAGCGGGTTCGGGTCGTGGGAGCCTGGGGCCAGGCGCAAAGGGCTGAGCTGGGGCCTCTTTCTGGCTCTGGCGGCCCTTCCGGTTCATCTCCACATGCGGTCCCTTCTGGCTGTTGGCAACCGCGGGAGCAGCGGCAGTGCTTCCAGTGAAAGCGGGAAATGAGAAACTGCGCGATGCTCCTTCTGATCCTCTGGCGGTTGAGACTCCCCCCCCTCTATTGCCACACACGCACGCTCAGATATGTATGGTTTTGCTAAAGCCAGGCATCCATCCTGCTGCTGCAACCCTCCTGGGTTTTGTGGGGGAGCTTCCGGAATGGCTGTGATGCTTCCAGGTGCCTTGGGTGGAATCCGAACATGCCCACCTCTCAGCACCTCCCAGTCTTTTCCTACAGGAGTTGCCCAAGCCAAGGAAAACACACATTTGAGGCCAGAAGGTGCCTCAGGACAGGTATCAGCATACATGGCTGGTGCCTCACCTCAGGCCCATTTTGCTAGAATCAGGCAGCTTTCTTTTAGGACATCCTTGGCAGCCAGCTTTGTGGCCTCCCTGGCAGGAGGGTCTCGGGTAGGGATCCTCGAAGGCATCCTTGGCAGACGAATGCCAGCTTTTTCCTAATGCCCTCACCTCCAAGAGATTCTTATGAATGGCACATTTGATTCACAGCATCCTCCTATTAGGGCCACTATTAGAGCCATAGTTTTTCTTCTAGTTCCCTCCTGAACCTTTGTCATCTAAAAGATTGAGGAGGGAACTAGAGGAAAAGCTGTACCAGACCTAATTCTTACTAATAGAGAAGAAGAGATGGAGGGAGTTAAAGTTGCCAGAATGTTGGGCAAGAGTGACCACGTCATATTGGAATTCAATATAATGCAAGCACAAGCAATAGAATCCAATCCAACCGGTGTCTTAAACAAGAGAGTTGGAAGGCACCTCTTTGTCTCTTCTCAACAATCCCGCCAGGAGTTCAACGCTTCATTGAACATGCTGTCCTGGTGGAGCAAAGCTCACAGGCTAGTGAGAGAGACTACTGAAGCGAGAAGGACTCCCTCCATGACCTCTGAGCCTGTTACTCCCTGGGAGACCTTTGTAGGGTGCCCAGATGCCACTCTGTAGTATACCATCAGCTTCTGTCTTAAGCCTCGGGCAAAGCCTCTTGAGAAAAGGACTTTTCAACAGGATTAGGGGGTCTTTTAGTGTAAAACACACACACACGCACACAGAGTTTTGGAATGTCCACTCCACAGTGCCCTGCTTCACTCTGGGAAGTGTTTCTCAACCGTGTCAACTTTGTGTTGATTTTCAGAGTCTATGCAAGACACTGTCAATTATTCCAGCTTGCTCAAAAAAGATCAAGCTGTAATGGGTTAAGGTTTTAGACCAGTGAAATGCAAGAATGAATCAACCAGGCTGGATTAGTAGATTACTAATCTTTCATTCAAGTGCTTTAGGGTTTGTACAGCTTCCTAGGTAGTTTGAGGAAGCTACCTGGGAGTCAAGGAGGAATTCCAGCAAGTTCCTTTTCTCTCTTTTGAGGCTGTTCTTCTAAGAGGCAGGGCTGGTCCCTCCTTGGGGGAGGAAATTCCTTTGCGGAAAAGAGCATGTTTGCATTTGTTGCAATAGTGGCAAATTTATGATTTAGTGCCTTGAGAAAGTGTTGGGCCTGCATGAATGTAGTTGGAATTTAAGATCCCGTTAGTGTTGCCTTAGTGACCGAATCCCTTTAGAAAATGCAGCCGGAAGGCTTGTCCCAACTTCCTCTAAAAGCTGTGCTTACATTGATAATGTGACTTCCACCACCGAGAGTTTTCCAGGTTTATCTTAGCTAACTACAAACCAAAACAGGCTGAGGGAAGCAGTGGGGATGACGACCCCGTGATCAGGGGAACTGTTCGCCCCTTTGCTCTCAAAATCCTGCTGGTAGTACCGGAAACCCGAGTCCAAGGGGAAGTAGAAGCCATCATCAATACCGGCTGTACCAGATGCCTGATCAGCCCCCACAGTCAAGCAACTAGGCATATGCACAAGGCCCCTGGCACACCCCATCAGCTTTGAGCAAGTCGACGGGCCTGCCGCTGATTGGCAGGGCCCCTGCCACCTTAGTCACCGAACTAGTCAGACTGGAGATGGGTCGCCACTGAGAACTCCTCTGGTTCATAGTCGCCCCAAAGATGACCGACTCAGTCATATTGGGATTTGCGTGGATTGTGGAGCCCCACAATCTCCTGGGAGGGCGGTTATTGGAAGCTAGTCATAGGTATTGGACCATTGCCACCTGTGAAGCAGGACCACCTCCTAGAGGCCACGACCCCAGAGGGCACCAGCGCACCTGAACCTGCAGCCCCACCCCGCAAGACCCCACCTGACAGCCAACAAGTACCAAAAGAATATCGAGACCTATCAGGGGTTTTCAGCAAAGAGGATTGCAACTTTCTTCCCCCTCACCGCTCGACTGACTACGCAACAGAATTTGTACCAGGGGCCAAACTTACCTAAGCTGAAAATGTACTCTGCGACTCTGAAAGAGATGGGGGAATTGAGGGAGTACATAGATACCAATCTGAAGCAAGGACTCATCCAGCCCGCAAAATCTAAAGTGGCGGCCCCGGTACTCTTCAAAGAGAAGAAAGATGTGGGGATGAGGCTTTGCGTTAATGTTCATGGAATCAACACTGTGTGTGTGGAAAACACCTACCCCCTTCCCCTCATGAAAGACGTGCTTAACCATTTGTCGAAGGGCAAGGTGTTCACCAAACTAGGCCTGAGGGAAACCTACTACTGTATAAGAATCAGAGAAGGGGATGAATGGAAGACTGCTTTCAACTGCCTGTTCAGCAGCTTCCAATTTAAAGTAATGCCATTCAGATTGCAAGGCCCCCACCCCCCCGCAGTGTTTATGGAGCTCATTAACAAAGTTCTGCATGAGCACCTGTATAAGGGGGTCCTTGTTTACTTAGATAATATTCTCATATTCAGCGAGACCCTGGAGGAGCACGGGAAACTCGTCCGCCAAGTGCTGAAAATACTCCTTGCTGCCAAACTTCACGCGAAGCTGTCAAAGTGTGTCAGTGTCTCAGCGCTGACATAGAAAAGGGAGATAAGCTCTGAACTTTTGCCTGCTAAATCCCTTTGAAGCTCGGTCTCCGTGGAAATGAAGAGGGGGGAACATTCCTGTCAAATGACGAGACAAGAAGTCAGGAGAGTGACTTGGAAGATAGCCAATGAGAAGCAGAGAATTGGGGATCGGAAAGGGAGGGATTGGGGGGCAAAAGGTCAGTCTTGTCCGCATCGAGTCATGATCCAGTTGCTGTACTCGAATAAAGAGAAGATTTCCTTAAAGATTGGCAGTTTGGAAATTTATTTATTTTGAGATAGCATCGAAGTCTGATAGTGAGTTTCACAAGAACTCCCTAGAATACTTGGGCTACCAAATTTCCAGCGGAGATGTGGAGATGGACCCAAGGAAAGTGAAAGCAGTACTTGATTGGCAACCTCCATGTACCTACAGGCAACTTCAGAGCTTCCTGGGGTTTGCTAACTTCTATAGACAGTTCATCCCAGCTTTTGCGGAGGTGGCTCTACCCATAACCGAACTTTTGAAAATTGACAAAACAAAAGCTGACCCAACCAATTGCTTGGACAATGGATTGCGAAAAGTGCTCCCGCGCAGCCACGACTCCAAGCTGGCCGGCCATTTTGGATTCCTGAAGACCCTGCACCTTGCTAGAAGGCAATTCTGGTGGCCAAAAATGAAAGCAGAAGTGGAAGACTACATAAAAACTGTGCCATGTATGCAGCGATGAAGACAAGACCAGGAAAACTGCCTGGACTCCTTCAGCAAGTGGCAAGCCCCAGTTGACCTTGGGAAGGGATCACGATGGATTTCATAGTCAAACTCCCAGAAAGTTGGGGGGGGGGAACAGTAATTTGGACAGTAATCGATTTGTTCTCCAAACAGGTCCATTTCACTGCTTGCTCTGGACTGCCTTCCACAGAGACTCGGCAAACTATTCATCAAGCATATCTACCGTTTGCACGGAATACCCCGCCGAATCATCTCGGACAGAGGAGTCCGGTTTACAGCCAAATTCTGGAGGGAGTTCCTGAGACCCATTGGGTCCACACAAGGACTTAGCTCGGCTTTCCATCTGAGTACCAACGGAATGGCGGAATGTGCGAACACGATGGTGGAGCACTACATAAGATGCTATGTAGACTACCAACAGAAGAACTGGGCAAATCTATTACCGTTTGCGGAATGGCTTACAACAATGCAGTGCACATTAGCACTGGACTGACCCTTTTTCAGGTCACCAGTGGCATGGGGTTTGTCCCCATGCCTGAGCTGCCGAGAGAGCCCTCTTCGTCCATGTCTTTAACATGTCTTTAATGGAGTCATTAAAGAAGTGGGAGAATATGAAAAAAGTACTGACAGAAGTAGCAGAGGAGTATAAAGAACAGGCAGACAAGCACTGTTTGCTCCAACCCCCCTTCTGGGTGTGGGATAAGGTTTTCCTATCCACTAAATACATATGGTTAAGGCTGCCTAGTAAGAAATTGGGACCCAAGTTCCTAATCAGCCCGGTGACAGTTCAGCTTAACCTCCCTCTCATGCTAGGGAAAATATACCCTGTATTTCACTTTTCAGTTGGCTCCAACCTAAGACCTCAAACCCAACCACCTATTCCTCTTATAGTAGTACAGGGAGAGACCCATTATGAAGTCAAGAAAATATTAGATTCTAGGCTATATAGGGGCCAATTATAATACTTAGTATACTGGAAAGGGTACCCTTTGTCTGAAGCTACCTGGGTTAAGAGTTGGAATGTGAAAGCAGATAGCTTAGTCAAACAATTCCATGACAAGTATCCTGACAAGCCAAAGGGTCCCCCTGGGGGGAGAGGGGTGGTTAGGGATATGATTAACCCCCTTGTATTAGTCTTTTCCAGGACACACGTCTTATCTGAGGGGGCGGGCAGCCTGTCAGACCTGGAAGCCATATTTCTACCTTTGTGCCTTCAGGTTTCAGGCCTGCCACAAATCCTACTGTGGGGAATTGGGAGAGGGGATTGCATAGAGAGAAAAAGATATGTAGTCACAATAAAGTTCTTTATAGAAAGTCAAGGCCATGGGGCCCTGCAGCTGTGTGGAGAAGAAATGAGGAGGTATCTTCTGATCTGGACAGCAACTGATTGGATGCGTGGTGGACATGTGGGAGAGGGCAAGGTCTTGAACTTCCTTTTGGGTGTGGAAAACCCGAAAGCTCTCAGATTCAGGCTTTGGGGAGGCAGTAGGACAGGTTTTCTTTTCCCAATTTGTCTGGCTAATTGTAGTCCATTCTTACAGAATGCAGTAGAAGCTCCTGGTGTGGAAAGGAGCTTCTGCCTGACAACTGTGACCTCCAAAAATACAGGTAGATCCTTGATCAGTAGAGTAGAATCCAAATACCAAAAGATTTGCACCAACAGAATGAGGGGAGAATTGCCGAGGGACAAAACTTATGGGGAAAGGACAATCAAGGCTGTGTAAAACTGGCTCTTGACTTCCTTATGATTTCATCATTAAAGAGATGGAAGGGGGAAGATTTTGTAATTGGGTGTCTTTGGATAACACATTTACCCGTTAATTTAATCACGGTTTATTCAAACCAGTTTCCTAGGTTTACATAACACACTGAACCACAAACTAATCCCATGGGCTGGGTTGGCACAAAATTGCATCACCTGCAACATCTTCCAGGTGTTGGGTCTGTATCTCCAGCAGGAAGTCATTCAGCAACAGCCAGAGGTTGTGCATTGTTCATTCATGTAATATTAAAACATTGTCAGCTATTTTGCAATTCTGTGTTTTGTACAAATACAGCCACTGGCTGTTTTAAAGTCGAGCAGAGTCAAGGAAAATGATTCTTGGAGCCACTTCACAAAACTGAGGACCAAGAAAATAGAAGGGATTGGAAGAACTTGAGGGATTTGATGTTGCTAATTCTTGGAAAGAAAATGAGCCCCTGGCTCACTTCCATTTGAGGCATTCGTTTCTGAAGCACAAGATTATCACTTTTCAGAAAAGCATAGGTTTATAATTAAAACTGAAATTAATGCTTAAATTATACAAACTCTTACATACCTACATGCCTGCATGTAAAATTTGCCTGGATATCAAAGCAATCCTCTTGCAGATCTCCAACACACACTGTCTCCCTTTTAGCTAGGTTCATCAACTCAATATGGCAGAACAACTATATATAAATCAAAGATGCCAGAAAGAACAGTCAAGCAGAAGAGATTGGCCCATTTCCCTTGGTGGGATGGCTTTGCCAATTCTTGCAGCTCTGGATATTATGGAATAACAATGCAAGGAGGAAACTGCAGCCATTCAGCAATCATGCTGCTTTAAAGGAATCAAAATAAATAAAAGCCCTTAAAACTTTAATTTTCAAGACATGCCTCAAGTTCACAAAACAACACTGTGGCCTTCCTTAAACCTGTTATGACTTTTAGTGACTCAAATGAGCTTTATTAACACTCCCAATCTCTACAGCCTCACTGGGCCAGCTGTTAATATGATATTACTGGACCTATAAGGAGGACTTGGATAGCCTACAATACTTGTCTGAGGATTCAGAACAGAGGGAAAGGTATAAATTCCTTCCACTGTAGTCCAAATACTTCGTTGGCACTCGAGGGGATTTGGGGAGGACTCCCCCTTATTCTGTGGGTGAATATCTTGATGCCTAACCTTCAGCAAGGCCAAGCAGAAAAGAAGGATACTGCAGGCAAAGTGTAGGAGATTCCTGGACCAACACTTGAATCATTTCTCTGCATGATGACAACTGGGGGTGGTTCAGTTCGGATGAACAAACCTGGTATCTAAATATTTTCTGTCCTCACAACCTTTGCCTGTGTCTTCATAACGGAGTAACCTACAACAGTTACCTTAGAAGAATAAACATACGACTGGCTGATGGAATGAGAAAGCGTCAGGCTAGACTTTCACTATTGGGTTATTGAATATTTGTTGCCTCAAATAACAGTAATAAAAATACGATCACATTTAGCTTTGATTTTTTTTTAAAAAAAAATCTTACTTAAACGATCCCCCTATTTAGAACCCTTACTTCACTGAGGCGCACTTCAGAAGGGACCTTCGGTGGATGAACCTTCTCCTTCAACTGACACAGAGGCAGGTGCTGCTTTTTGTCCCTGGATTCATAGACAGCTTGATCCTCCATCAGCTTGTCTGAAAGTCCATGGTAGAAAGTTGGGAGAAAAAAATCCAGTTTGGCAAAAGGAGGACTGAGGAACAAATATATGGGCACGACAGCAAAAGGGTTTTGTATCTCATCTTCATAAACTGAGGTACATCACCATCCAAACTAGGACAGCAGAACAGAGTTCTAACTTCTAGACTTCTGGGGGGGTGGGGAAGCAATATAGGATTCCTATTTTAAAAAATCCTGGTATGAGAGACACTGAGATAGTCAGACACCACAATCCAGCCACTCCCATGATGGGTTCTTTCCCAATGTTAAAATAGCTGAATTGTACAATTTGAGGATCAGAGCAGCTATGGAGCCTCATGCTTCTGTAGTGATTTTTACCCCCCTTTAACAAGCAGAATTCCATTACTTGCCCAAAGTATGGGAAACTGTGGGGAAAGCTCCTCATGCCCTATTCATAACCTCTCTGAACAAAACCAGAATTTCAGTGTAGCTTCCTGGTCTCTCACCCATTTGCCAGAGCTGAAAGTTTTAGCCTTCCAAGTCACTTCTGAACATCTCGGTGGAAGTGGCTTTGAATTAAGACAAATTTATGCTATATGATTGTATGGGACTGATAAGGACATTATTTCTGTCCATATGAAACACAAAGAGAGATCCCTTCCTGTGTGAGGATTCTGGGTTTACTCCCTATTTCTGACTGCCAGGGTTGATTCTTTTCCAAGCATTACAATTCATGAATGATGCCTGTTCAATCTTAAAACAAACTGTTGGAATTTCTGAAAAATATAAAATACTCCCTCAATCACCATTGTACAAGTTATTAAAACATCTTATCAAAACATTTCTCTTTCCCAGCAAAAACAGGGTGGCAGTGAAAAAAATATTTTCCATAAGCAAAGTCTTTCCAAAGTCCCAACCAAGAAAGAGCAGAGGCCCAATCCTGCCCTCCCAATTCCCGCCAGCGGATCTGAGGACTGTTTAGCTGCTGGGAGGGGAGAAGCCGGCTTTGACCCGACTGCGGAGAAACCCACCATCAGCTGAAGTCCTTACACTGCTGCAGCCGGGTTAAAACTGGACCTGAGGTCTTTGTTTATGAAAGGGGCGATTTTGCAGATTATCTTCTCTAGTCTTTACAATGCCTGAAGACCTCAGCATCTTCTTTGTGGGAAAAGGAGGAGGCCTTAAGAGCTGCCCATCACCTTCTCCTCCTCCAGCCTCTGGCCTTCATTCTCTTCTAAGTGATTAGATAATGCATCTTCGGTAAAACTTTCCACCAAGAGAGTCAAAGGATAAAAGGCAAGGAAAATATTTCTTTTTTAAAAAATGTCCTGATTGTGCATGAAGCTCCTAATTTATTTACTTATTAAAAAGAAATGTTTAAATCGAGGTCTAAATTTGCAAGTAGTGGCCATGATGGGTGAACAGCCTTGTGACACTTCACTCGAATCCACAACAGTGGCCATCGAAGGAAAAGTCTTCTGTTCTTCAAAGACGCCCAAGAAGAAAAGGCTCCCAGAACTTCCCAAGCGTAACTTGAATTCCACTGCAAAAATCCTCCAGGAATTCATTCCTTCCCAAGACAACATGCTTTCCTCTGTTGCTCTGCTCAGTTCTTTTCCTGATCTGGTGAAAAGAATCTTCCCCTGAAGACAATAACCTTCCTCTGGTGGCTTCTTGGTCAACAGAGGGAGGGAGGGAGGAAGGGAGAGAGGGAGGGAGGGCTTTCTCTCCTCCTGAAGGATCAGGAAAGGCTGGAAGGTCAGAGGGAGGGAGAGAGGGAGGGAGGGAGCTTTTGGTTTCTACACCTCAGTGGAGAAGAGGATACTCTGCCTCTTGCTGTCCGGGGTGGGAATTGTCTCCAGTTGCAGGAAATAGAGGAGAACCTGAACCTGGAACACAGACAAGAGAAGGGGAACAGATCAATTGGGGAGGGGGAGGTGCAGTAGCAATGGCAGCCGTGGCCAGGAGAGACCGGTGGTTCTCCAACTCTGCAGGCGTTCAAAAGACTGGACAACCACTTGCAAGGATAGTTTAACTGACTTTCCTGCACATGTAGTCCTCTACTTACGACCACAATTGGGACCAGAATTTCTGTTGTTAAGCAAGGCAGTTAAGTGACTCATACCTGATTTTTTTGCTGCAGTCATTAAGCAATCATCCTGCTTGTTAAAAACGAATCATGCAGGAGTTCAGCGCTGACTTTCTCAAGGAGAGAAACAGCCTCAAACTAAGGAGGAATTAATTGCCTGGGAAGGAAAGCAATCAATCAATGGGACAGCTCGACTCTGGGAGTTGTGGATATTCCTTCCCTGGAGGCTGTCAAAAAGAGAGTGGACAGGCATTTGTCCAGAATGGTATAGCGTCTCCTGCTTCAGCGGGGGGTTGGACTAGAAGACCTCCAAGGTCCCTTCCAATTGTTACTCTGCGTTTGAGAATGAAGTTTATTTAAGATAGCAACGAAACCTGACACTTTGGTTCTCTGAAACTGGCTCGGCAAGTTACAAAAGAAGATCACATGACCCTGGAAAGCTATAATCGTTGTAAATACATGCTGGAAGCCTAGCACCTGAATAGCAATAGCAACAGCAATAGCACTTAGATTTATATACCGCTTCACAGTGCCTTACAGCCCTGTCTAAGCAGTTTACAGAGTCAGCCTCTTCGCCCAACAATCTAGGTCCTCATTTTACTGGCCTGGGAAGGAGGGAAGTCTGAGTCAACCGTGAGCTTTTGTTTGCTCCCAGAACTTACTTTCTCTGGTTTCAATATTCTCCCCCCCCCTCCTCTTTTTGGTCACTTACAGCAGAATTCCTCAATGTTTCCGGCTTTGCGGACTAGCCGGGGTGGGTGGGTAGTGGTAAGGTTTGCACAGGTGGCCGGCAAGTATACGCACATGCAGCTCCATTTCCACAAGTGGCGTGCACACATACCTGCCGTTCATGCGAATGGAGTGTGCGTGCATGCGCTCGCCTGCTGCTCTTGCAAGGGAGGATGTGCGTGTGCGCACCAGCCGTTTCCACGGCCCAGTTGCAAACCCCTCACGGCCCACTAGTGGCTGATTTATTGTACTTTTCAGTTATTTCCCTCCCTAGTTGGTATTTCCTGAAAAGAACCTCTTCTGTATTCTTCTGAGAAAGGAATGAAAGAAACGAAACTGATCAAATCTTTTGGGCTGCTTCATTGGAAATTAGGCCAGAAGGGTATCCATGATCAAATCTTCTTTGATCAGCCACTGATTAGATGGCTGTGGACAAGCCGTTTTCTTTTCTCCTTTCCCTTTTCTGAGGTCCTTGTAAGAAGGGTGGGATATAAAATGGCTGGACATGAAATGGCCCTGCAACTGAGGTCTCCTGATGTGAAAGGTTAATTTTTCCTGCTTCCCCAGTGGGTCATGGTAATCAACTAGACAGGGAGATCTAAATCAGACATGTCACACACACTGCCTGCGGGCAGGAACTGGGCTGCAGTAGGCCAAGAGTTGTCCTGTGGGGCCGTCCCGGAGATGGCGAGGGACCAACCTGTACTGTCCCGGCCCCCCTAGGCCACGCCCCCCCAGTCGGCTGCGATGACCAGGCCAGCCCCCCCACCTCCCCCCAAGGACAAAGAAAATTCTGATGCGGCCTGCAATGGGATCAAGTTTAACACCCCTGATTTAAATCCTTTCCTCCCACTATGGGTTATGGGCTCTTCCCTCATTTTCCCTTTGATCTAAGTGGGTCCTAAGAGAAGTGTGGCCCCTGTGAAACCCTGCGTTTTGTTGATCAGAAAACCCCAGCAGACATTAAGGATCAAAGCTTCCTCAGGCTCAATTTTTTTTTTTTTTGCTTTAATTTATATGCCAATTATGGCAACTTGAAGATATGTAGACTTCAATTCCACCTGCTGCCTGGGGGAATTCTGGGAGTTGGAGTCCACACATCTTCAAGCTGTCAAGGTTGAGAAACATTGACTTAGACTCCCCATTTGCTTTTACCTGGGACATGACTTCAAGTGACCAGCTGTCAGTCATGGCCATGGGTTGCATTGGATTGGCAGGAATTTTGCTGTCTTTTTCTGACGGTCTGAGTAATGTTGGTCCAAAAACAGTGGCCAGATTGTGAAGCGACATCTTGTTGATGTTCTCCTTTTCAGCAACTCTGAAACAATAGATAGGATAGGAATAGAAAAGAAAATTATGATCCAACACAATGGTATTCGAACTGGGGGTATTGACTCTCAAGGAGGCATATCCTGGGGGCAATCGAGCAATTTGTAATGACTTGTTTGTGAATCATGGTTCAGTTTTGGACACCGATATAAAATTAGAAAGTCTGGTTGTTTGTGAGGGTGAAAATATCATTCACAATTGGGAAAAGGGATAAATAGGCCAGGCAGTTTAAAAGAAACACTATCCTAACTTATACATCTTGTCAGGGCAAGACCAAATGGAAAACAGTGGTCTTTAACAGGCAGATTTGACCTCACATGTTGTTACTGATCCAAATATGTCCAAAATGCCAGGAGAATTTATGCAAATCCCCACTTTGAAAAGAAACAATCCAGAGTGAATTTTTAAAAAATCCTGTGGCAAAAGAAGAAATAACCCTTTCCGCTTTCTTTTTCTGTACAACTATTTTTATTGCCTCTTCTTGTAAACCAGAAATAGGCTGTTGGTTTGAACTCTGAGCTTGGCAATTTGGTTGCAAACGTTTCATCACCATTTGAGGAGACATTGTCAGTGCGTTTTGAGTTGTGCTCGTCTGTCAGAACACAGGTCTTTAAATACCTTTTAGTGAGATGCAAAGTAGTCTGAATGTTGTTTGTTCGGATATTTCTATATTTTCAAACCAACAGCCTAACTACAAACCCAAGCTACTAATATTCAAACACATTTCAACTACCAGAAATCACAAAAATTCATTGGCATTAAAATATCCAATGAATAAAAGCTACTCTGCATTCAGGATGGTGATACATCACAGAAATCTTCATCAATCTGTGTTGCCCATCCTCTGGACCCAGCTGCTCAGGTAGGCATAGAACAAAAGTATCATCCTGCCCCCAGTTGCCAACCTCCGCAGCAGCTCAGAAAGTAACTATGGTCACATGTCATTGAAAGATCCAAAATGCAGGACTTCCGGCGGTGACGTCAAAGTGTCTGGGACGAAGAGAACAACGCTCTATTCTTGAAGTCCCAATATTCCTAACCAGGAACCCGACTGAGGCACTATTGACCCCGGAGAGATCAATAGAAAAAAAGAGGAGTCTTCAAGGACCTCGGAGAGAAAAGCAATCTCCCTGAAGGTTCAGGAGAAACCTCTTAATTCCGGTTAGGAAAAAAACAGCCATCTTGGCTGGCCCGAAGCGCTGACAACCGAAGAGTGGGAAGTGAAAATTGAAACAAAAGATCGCATCGGTAAGAGAAATAAACAAGAGAACAAGAAAATTGAAGGTGGTACAATTATAGAGTGGGAGAAGTGAACGGAGAGAGTGAGACTCCAAGCAAACGGCGACTGACAGCCAGATAAGCGGCGACAAAAAGGTGAGATGAGCGGAAGAAGTATCTTGGACTGACAGTGACAGCGCGAAAGGAGAAGGAGCAGTGGAAACGGAGAAACTCCAGAAGCTATACCAGCAAAAGAGGTGTGGAATATAAAACAAGTAGACTACACAGAGAAAAGTGCTTTGGATTAGAACTGAAAGTGTGGCGAAAGAAATTGGAGAGCGGAAGAAGCAGCAAGTGACGGGAGGTGGTTTTGATAGACAGTGACAACGCGGAAGGCAAGTGAACGGCTGAGACAGAAAGTTATATTACTCACATTTGGATTTTGGATCAGAAAGAGGACTGGACTTTAAAATAAATAGACTGTGAAAAAGGACTTACAAAATAAACAAAGTAAATAGAGAAAAGTCTTTTGGATTAGAGCGATGGGTGTGATGAGAGAAACGAGAGAATGGGAGAAATAGCGAGCGACAGAAGGCGACTTTGACAGAGAGTAACAACGTGAAAGGCGAGTAAACGGCTGAGATGAAAAGTTACAAGATATACAGTTAAAAATTGGTCTTGAAAGAAGCTTGGACTTTAAAGTAAATAGACTGAAAGAATAAAGACGGTGAGATTGACGGAAGTTATTAAAGTCGGAAAGAGTGATTGGGGGACTGACTCAGAAGTGTTACTAGCGTTGGAGTAATATATAAAACAGATTTGAACTTAACGAAACGGAAAAAGTGAACTAAATACCTAAAAGTGTTGTATCTGGACATTTTGACATTTTGGATATTTTGACTTTTGGATATTTGGATACTGCAGACCAGGGATATTAAAAATAATTGTATAAAGCAAAGAAGAGGAAATGATGCAAGAGTAAAAGAAGATTGTAGCACAGAAGAATAACGAACAACGAGCAACGAAGTAGTTATATAATTGTTTAATTTAAATAGAGTTATCTATCAACAATTAACTATTAAGAGAAATTAATTGTGGGAGTTTAGACTGTTATCTATTGTTTAAAGATTGAGATATATCTATCTTGTTACTACTTATATTAATTTCTTGCTTAATAATCTATCTATTCTACTTATCTATTCAGTTATTTATTTTAAATATTAGGAACATTTAGCATTATATATTTATCACTTTAGATTGATCATATATACTGTGTTAGTCATATTAAGAAGAAAGTAATGAATTGCTGAAATCCTAAACTTTTCCCCTCCTCCCCTCCTCCTATTTTTCTGTTCCCTTATATAAGGATATTGAAAAACTGAAACTTACTAAATTTTGAATAAGTATATGAAAAGTGTTAGAGAAAAATATGTTGTGTGACAGAGAGGTTAAAATATGCACTAAATGAATTTACTCATTAGGGAGATAAGAATACCAACACAGATAAATTTACAAGATTATTATTATTGATTGCTATTTTAGGATTTGTATATTATACAAGTCAAGCACTAATATAGATACATAAATTTAAAGACAGTAAGCATATGAAATTTTGAGAAAACATAACACAAAGAATAAAAATGACAAGTACAAGCACAACAACTATAACTAAGACAAACAAGAAAATAACTTCAAACCAGACACCACTGACAGCATCCCTTGCGCAGCAAAGACAAATTGACACTATGTTAGGAGTAGAGAAAGAAACGACAACTTCCACTTTTAATATGCAAAACATACAATCACTGTTAGCGATGATACAGGAAGGAAGGAATAAAACACAAAAATCTATTGCAAATAACCATGAAGAAACAAGGAGAAATCATGAGGACCTGAAGATGGATGTGGGAGAGATAAATGACAATATCAAGAGAATGGATGATAAAATAGAAAAAATACAGCAGAATATTGTGAAAAATGAACAAAGGATACAAAAGGTGGAGGCAAAAAATAGAACAAACGGATAAGAAGATAGAAATGTTGGAACAAAGCCAAGTGTCAACCAACAGAGAATTGGAAGAGTCGATTACGTATCTGGAGATGGAGAAGGCGTCTTTTTACCTCAGGTTCCAGAACATAGCAGAAACCTAGGAGAATTAATGGCAGGAATTATAGCAGAAGCAACCCAGAGAGACAAAGAAGATATCCGAAGGGACATGGACGAGGTCTATTGAGTATACATAAATTATACCTGCAGGTGCAAATTACCCAAGGAGGTACATATCAGATTCACCAAAAAAAAACCATAAAAGAAGATATTTACAAGAAAATGAGAGATGAGGCAATCTTATATGAGGCAAAAGAGATAATCACGCTCAAGCAGATTCCAAGAAGAGTAAGGGACCAGAGGAAAAACTATAATTTCCTAACATCACAATTAAACAAATACAAAATAATGTTCCACTGGCTGATTCCGGAAGGTATACTAATCTCCTGGCAAGATAAGAAATATAAGATCGACAGTTTGGAAAAAGCTCAGGAGTTTTTTGACTAACATTTTGTGCTAGAAGAGGAGCAGGAAAGTAGAGAAGAACCAGAGAACAAGAGGCAGGAGGAACAGACTACAGAAGAAATGGAAAGAGAGCAAGAAGAAAAGAGAAGAATGGAAAGAGCAAGAATCGAAAGAGAGGGAGCGAGGGAAAAGACAGAAATCATAACAAGAAACAGAAAAAGGCTAAGAGCAACGAACAGATAAGAAATAAAAATGGAACGGGAAATAAAGATGATCTCAATTAATATAAACGGATTAAATGCACCAGCCAAGAGGACTCGCACATTTATAAAATTACAAAAATTGGAGATGGATATTATAAATTTACAGGAGGTTCACATTAAGAAACACCATCAAAAAATATTAGAGAACCAAAGATTAGGAAAGCTATACACCTCACTAGCAGAACAAAAAAAGAGAGGAATTGCAATATACATTAAGAAACACTTAAAAATGAAATAAATGTATACAGATGAAGATGGAAGGGTCTTGATTGAGATACAAACAGAATTAAAAACAATATTGTTGGCTCCGCGAGCTTCGCTGATGCTCTTTCATGAGCGCCCGATCCCCAGCACCGTAAATGCCGCCAGAACAGCCGAAAAACAGCTGTCTGGCGGCGAAAAACCCTCTCCCCAGGCAAAGGGGAGAGAGAAGAGCCGACAGGCGAAGGTAGAGCCCCCCAAATGCGCTAGGAGAAATCCTGGGGCGCGAAGGGTGTGGGCTCCCTATTGAAGCCTGTCAAGCTGCTCCGGACTAGGGACGACTCCGCTAAAGCGGAGCTAGAAGCCGCGACCAAAATCTGTTGAAAACAACTGGGGGGACTTTTAACATCTTTACTTTGATTGCAGACAGAGCAAATCAGGAGAAAAAAGGAAAAAATTGCAAGTAACACTTTAACTCCATTTTAAAATGCAGAAAATGGTGTCTGAGAGCAGAAGGAGGAAGCTACTAGGGAAAGTGCTTGTTAACGCTTGTTAACGTTTGCAACAGTGATACAGCTACTGGATTACACCTTAAGAGAAAGTTTTAAAGTGGAAGCGGCCAGGAAAAGAATTTGGTATCGAGGAAGAGAATTTGGTACTGAATTTAATTAAAAGCTTGCTCTTATACTGTGTGGAAAATAGTTGGAATTGTTGTCCTGATAGCTGGATGAATACAAAGTGGCTGAAATATGGCTGACATCAGGGCTGGTGAATCAGCAAATTCTCAAGCTGTGTCTGTTCAGGTCTTTCAAGAACTTCTGGACTCTTTTAATTCTGCTCTTTTGGATACAATTGAAAGAGCTTTTTCAAAAAACAGCTTGGAAAATCATAAGCAGTTGTTGAAAGGATCAGCAAATTCTCAAGCTGTGACTGTTCAGGTTTTTCAAGAATCTCTAGACTCTTTTAATTCTGCTCTTTTGGGTACAATTGAAAGAGCTTTTTCAAAAAACAGCTCGGGAAAACATAAGCAGTTGTTGGAGGGGCAGTAGGAAATTATTCAGAGGAGTTTGTTTTTGGAAAAGCAAGAGGCTGTCAGGATTGAAAGGCAGGCTGGCACAGTTGAAACAATGGTTTTGGTGGACGTTTCCATTCAATTGATAGAAAAGCAACAAATAGACTCTTTATTGCAAGCTGACAATCTTTATGGCAACAAATTTTGGCTATATGGACAAAGGAATGGACTGAATGATTATACAAGCAAGAAGAGTCGAAATGGGGATTTCAAATTTGAAAATGTGACCTCAAGAAAAGAGCGAGTAGTTCAGAAACATCAACCTCAAATCAACATTTTAAAATTTTAAAAAATAAAGTTGGGGGGGGGGACTGTTGAAAGAATTTATAAAAAAAAGGATTGGAAAAAGTATAGAAAGAAGAGAAGAACAGAAGATTAAGGAAGATATCTTCCTGTAGATTTTGAAATTTGCATTTGGCAAATATGTGTCTTAATGGTATTAAGAGATTTTTAAAATGTTTAACATAAGATAATATTATTTTAAAAGATATATGAGATAAATTGTGTAAGCTTTCTGGATGCCCAACTTTTTGAAGCAAAGAGGATTAATGTTAAATTCAGAATCCTATTACAAAATGATAATTAGTTTTGGATAGTAAAAGGGCTGCTTTTTTAAAAAAAAAGTTAGAGGTATTAAAATGGTTAATTGAAAATCTGAAAGATATCCTCCTGTAGATTTTGAAATTCATATTTGGTAAATAAGTGTTTTAATGGTATTAAGAGATTTTTAGAATGTTTAACATAAGATTATATTATTTTAAAAGATATATGAGTTAAAATGTGTAAGATTTCAAGATGCCCAATTTTTCTGAAGGAAAGAGGATTAATGTTAAATTCAGAATTTCATTAGGGAGTAATGTTTAAAAAGAATGATGTTTGAGGGTATGGAAATGGAATTTATTCATGATTTTTATTGTTTGTAATACTGTTAAAGTATTGGATTATACATCAAGAAAAAGTTTTTTTATAATTAGGAAGAATGAATTTAACTGCCTGTAAAGAGCCGCCTTTATAGCAGAATGGCGGCTCGAAAAAACTCCGTTTCCATGAGGAAACGGAGATAGAGCAGGCTGGGGTGGGTTGAGTCCTCTGCCTAATCCCAAAAGTTTTTTTTTTACTTTTGGGACGGAGCGGAAGAGACTCCCCGTATCCCCAGCCGATGCTCCGGGCTCTGGGAGATCTCTGCTACACGCAGAGCTAGGTGGCAAAAGCAAGCCTGTAAACTTGTTAAACTAATTAAAGAAGACGTGAGCTGGACCGCTGACCCTGAGGCGCAAGTATTTTTTTTTTCTTATTTTAGAAAAGTTACTGAAGTTGTTTAAGAAGTGAAAGGAAAAAAGATTTTTAAAATGGCGATTGCTGAGGCTTGAAGAGAGGCTGAAAAGGGAAAGTCCTTCCGTTTTCTATTACAAAGTAGCGGAATGAATACTTCTGGCCGTAATTGAGGCAAAACCTCACTCTCACTCTTGCTTTTTTTTTCTTTTTTTTTTTCCTGGGGATCTGATATTGATCTTGGTTGGAAACAAGCCTTTTTTTTTTCTCTCTTTTCCACCAAATCTTGTCTGTGTGGGAAATGGCATTGGGACTCACACAGCTAGACAAACAGGGGGGGGGGGGGAATTTCCCCCATTAATAAATTACACCAACAAGTTGTAACTCTCCAGTGTCAGAAACCTGATTTTAATATAATAGAATTTCTTCTTGAAGAGATTGTAAGAAGGGATGAGATTGTGAACCAGCAACTCGAAAAATTTAAGCAGGAAATTAAAGAAATTGGTGAATTGGTGAAATCAAAGTTTGACTTTTTGAATCGAAAGATTTTAAATACAGCTAATGGTTTATCAGACTTTCTGATTCGGGTGGATGCAAAGAGTAAATTATTAGAGTCTAAAATGAAGGAAACTGAGGAGAATTTGGATGACAAGATTCAAAAAATTAAAAAGGATTTGGTAAACATTCAGGATAATAGCTCAGAAGACAAACCTAAAATGGAGGTTGACCAAAAGACTGGTAATGAAGAAAATGTGCAACAGAGGATTGAAAGAGAAGTTTTAATGATTCAATATAATTTTACAGAATATGCAATTAGACTGAGAGGTCTGCAGGAAAATAATAGAGATGACTTAAGGAAAATATCTTCTGAAATTCTGGCTGGGATTTTAAAGGTTCAACCTGATGAAGTGTTTTGCAGGATTGATAGAATTTATAGAATAAACTCCTGGTTGGCAAAGCAAAGGCAATTGCCTAGAGATGTGGTGATCTATTTTACAGATAAAGAAATTAGGAATAATATTGTGCAGAACTCTTTTAATTCTACTTTGCAATTTCATGGAAGAAAGATTTGGATTTTTAAGGAGCTCCCGACTAAGATGCTAATGGAGAGGAAGAAATTTGGCTTTCTAGTGACTGAGTTAAAAAAAAGAAATATCCTATTTAGGTGGGATGCCCCAGTTGGTTTAATATTGAGACACCAAGGAGTAAGATATCAACTGAACACTGTTGAAAAAGCGGAAGAATTTTATCAAAAAATTTTAAAAATGAACTTAACATCTTTAGGCACAATACAGGACAAGCAAAAGGAGTTGGAAACAAAAGGAAAATATCAAATTACAGAGGCTGCGGTGGATAAATTGTCTTTGGACTCCCTGGATACCCCAGCTGGACTGTCTATAAATAAGAGAGCAGTGTCATCCGACTCCAATGTGATGAACCATAAAGTCACAGACAAGTGCGCAAATCAACCAGTTGATATACAAGTGATGGAGAAGAAAGATGAGATGACAAAACTAACCCAACAAGATCAACTCATAAAGCAGAATGAAAATCGATCAGCCGACACACAATTGGTAGGCACGAAACAAGGATGGAAATTCAACCCGCAAAAGAAAAAGAAAAGAAATAGATCTCATAGAAACAGCAGTTTCTAAACCAAGCAACAGTGAAGCCAGGGACTTTAAAAAATGAATGAATATCTGAAAAGATAGTGGAGGCGAACAATTGTTTAATACTATCCTGAGGATTGTGGCAGATCTCTGTAATGCCGTGATTTTGGGATGTGAAAAGAGCCTTACCCTGTTGGATTTGAATTATCTACTCTGGATTTCTTTTACTGGTAAATATATTATAATTATTTTGAGTTACAAGGCAAGAGAGTCATGCTGGGGCATGCAGAAGATCTGGAGGTTACCCATTAGGATGATGGGAATCAACAATCCTGATGAATACCACAACTATAACTATATGGATATAATTATAATGTCACTCGGGTGGTTGTTTTTACTTTTATATATATACGAGGATATCTACTACTGATGGGGGCAGAAGATGATTGAAGATTTTGAACAAACTGTTGCACCAGCATGTTATTTTACCCTATTATGGGTGATGGATTTAACAATCCAGTGGAAAGACACCAAAGAAGATATTATATGGATTATAAATTTAAAGTTATTGTCTTTTTTCTTTTTACAAAATGGAATGCATATATAGATATGTGTATATCTTAGTAAAGTGGGCAGTGGGTTATATTTAGAATTGTATTGCATGATTTTGTAGGAATTTAAGGGTTGAAATAGGTTAGTTTACTGATTGATTAGTCTAAGAAAAAGGATCCTTAAATCATATATTTAGGGGAGTGGAGGAATTGGATAGAACTGAATAAATGTTAAATTTGGATGTAGGGAGAAGGCCGCTTTAAAATGTTAGATTAATATATATAAAAGATTAAATGTTAAATTGTAATAATACACTATAAGTTTAGGGGAGGAGAAAAAGGGCAGATTATCGTAAAAATGGGAGTTATAAGAATAATATGCTAAGGGTCATTATTCTGAGGAGGGAGTAAGGGAAAGGAAAGATATTATGTATGTAATTAGTTATGAAATAGCCTATTGTTGTGAAGAAGTCACAGGGGGGGATGGGTGGTGAGGGGGGGTTAGGGAAGGGGGGGGAAGGGGGAAAAACTTGTATTTGAAAACTTTTTCAATAAAAAAAAAAGAAAATTAAAGAGGCAATTAATTTACTGAAGGGTCAGTTTAATATGTTAATAGCAGATCAAGTGGCAACCAACTTACAATATGCAAAAAATAACACTTTTTGTAACGCCAATAAACCAGGTAGGTGGTTGGCATATTTGTTAAGGAAAAAGCAGAAAGCAAGGACAATAGAGAAAATGAAATACAAGGGTAGGGAGGTTTATGAGCAAGAATTGATTAAAAAAGCCTTTTTAGAGTTTTATTCAAGGCTGTATACTGGTGATAAAATTCAAGATATAGATATAGATAGATATCTGCAGAAAGAGAATATTTGTATAACTTCAAAAGAGCAGAGGGATAGCTTAAATCAATTGATAACTTCCGAGGAAATTATGTTTGCAATTAAGCAGTTGAAAGTGGGTAAAGCTCCTGGAACGGATGGTTTGACAGCTATTTATTATAAAAGTTTACAGGAGGAAATGGTGGAACCACTGAAGGAATTATTCAATAATATACAACAGGGAGGAGAGGTACCTCCAACTTGGAAGACAGCATTTATATCGTTGATCCCAAAAGATGGGCAAGACTATACAGATCCTAAAAACTATAGGCCAATTTCACTTTTAAATACAAACTATAAGATTTTTGCTAAAATTTTAGCAAGCAGATTAATGACAGTTATGCAGCAAATGAATGATTCACCATGATCAAACTGGTTTTATAAATGGAAGACAAATGAAAAGTAATGTAAGGCAAATTGTTAATTTAATAGAGTATTTGGGAAGGAACAACCAGGTCCCCGCAGTGCTAGTTTTTTTGGACGTTGAAAAAGCTTTTGACAGATTGAATTGGCAATTTTTATTAAAACTAATAGAAAGGATGCAATTTGGAGAACATTTTAAACAATCTATTAAGGCAATATATCAAAAACAAACAGCGCAAATAATAATCAATGGTGGTTTAACAGATAATTTTAATATAGAAAAAGGAACAAGGCAAGGGTGTCCCTTGTCTCCGTTATTGTTTATTTTGACGCTGGAAATTTTATTAAATAAAATACGTGGGACTGATATGATAAAGGGAATCGGAATTAGACGGCATGAATATAAGTTACGAGCATTTGCGGATGACCTGGTGATTACCTTAGCCCAACCGGTACAATCGATTACAGCCTTGATGAATATAATCTGCTCATATGGACAAGTATCTGGTTTTAAAATAAATACAGCTAAAACAAAGATAATAGCTAAAAACATGGACAGAAGCCAGAAATAAGAGATAGAAAGGTTAACAGGATTTGAAATAGTTAAGAAGGTTAAATATTTAGGGGTTTATATTATGACTGCAAATATGAAATTATATCAACATAATTATGAACTGTTATGGCAAAAAATACAGAAAGAGATGGAAAATTGGAAGAAATTGCAACTGTCTTTGCTGGGTAGGATAGCCGCTGTAAAAATGAATATCTTACCAAGATTTTTATTTCTTTTTCAAATGATACCTATACTTAAAAAAGATGAAAATTTGAAGGAATAGCAGAAGGGCATAAATAAGTTTGTGTGGGCAGGGAAGAAACCACGAGTTAATCAAAAGATAATGCAAGACACCCGAGAAAGAGGTGGTCTTAAAATGCCCAATTTAAGACTGTATTATGAAGCTGCTACCCTCTCAGCAATTACAGAATATTGAAAGATATGGTCTGGTCTACGGCTGGCATGCTTATCTATTGTATGATAAGAAAATAGGTAAGACTTTTAAAAGTCACATATTAAGAAATGCTCTACTGCGTGTCTGGAAGAAGTATAAATATAAACTAAAGGATAAGTTGCCAATATGGACAGTACCCAGACACGCAAAAGAGAATATAAATTTGGAGCAAAAGCAAGATAAGTTTACATATAAGGAACTCCTTTATAAGGAAGGAGTTAGTTTACAATTAGAATCTATGGTGCAATTAAGAGAAGAAGGAATTATTAAGACTTGGTTTCAGTGTGGTCAGCTGCAGGCCAGATGGAGAGAGGATCAAAAAACTGGTATTTTGCAGCAGGATGAGAACTTGATAAAGCAAATAAGAGATAAAGGTCAAATGCATATTAAAAGGTTGTATAATGTATTAGTGGAAATAGATTCGGAAACAGAGCTAGTCAAGGATCGTATGATAAAATGGGCACAAAACATAGGTGAACCAATAATGTTGGATACATGGGAAAAGATATGGGTTAGAAATGTAAGATTCACACAAGCTCAAAACTTAAGAGAGAATTTTTACAAAATGTTTTATAGATGGCATTTAGACCCCAAAAAACTAGCCTGTATGTATCCAAATTTACAACCCAAGTGTTGGCGATGTGAGTGTGAAGATGCTACATATTTTCATATATGGTGGACATGTAAAAAAAATAAGGCTTTTTGGATAAAAAATATGGTGGATTATTCAAAATATTTTAAGGAAAAAAAATAAATTTACACCACAGGTTTTTTTGTTGGGAATAGTCACAGATTGTACTGTAATAAAGACTAAGTTGGTTTTGAGTTTAATAACAGCTGCCAGGTTACTGGTGGCACAGTACTGGAAGAAGGAAGATCCACCTACCATTGAGGAATGGACAATAAAAGTTGTGCATCTGGCTGAGATGGCAAAAATTTCATCATATCTTGAAGATCATTCAAATGAAAGATACATATCAGAATGGAGAAGGTGGATTGATTATATACAAAAAAAGTATCCAAACAAGAAGATTCATATAG
The DNA here is from genome assembly GCA_022577455.1 of Arizona elegans. Classification (NCBI taxonomy): domain Eukaryota; kingdom Metazoa; phylum Chordata; class Lepidosauria; order Squamata; family Colubridae; genus Arizona; species Arizona elegans. The sequence continues at coordinate 3,819,510 of JAKOOJ010000026.1, forward strand.
CTTATGAATGAAATATTTTTAAGTAGTTTATGTTTATAGTTCTTGAGTTATAAGGAGTTAAAGATTTAGGGAGAATATGAATGCAATAATTTGTTAGCACATCTTAGCTTTATATTTGTGAATGCTATACCCTGTGCTTGTTCTGGGAAGTCTAGGGAGGGGGGTGGGGGGGAGAAAATGTTTGTATTTCTTATAAAACTTTTTAATTTAAAAAAAAAAACAATGTCTGTACCCTACAAAGACAACATGTACAAAATGTTCTATAGGTGGCACCTCCCCCCTGCTCGTTTAGCAAAAATGTTTCCGAATACCTCCCCAACGTCCTGGAAATACAGATTGCAGAAAGGAACCTACTACCACATGTGGTGGTCTTGTCAGAAAGCAAAACAGTTTTGGCAGGCAATCAGGATACAAATAGAGGAACTCACACACCAGAAAACAGAATTGAGACCAGAAACCTTCCTGTTAGGAATAACCACAGGACATTATGAAAAAGAAATAAAATACCTAATTATTCATATACTAATGGCAGCACGGATAGTTTTTGCTCAGAGCTGGAAGCATTAAGATATACCAACAGAAGATAAAATAATTAGCAAAATCATGGAATGTGCAGAAATGGACAAATTTACAAAAGAAATACAGGAAAAGGAAGAAACGGATTACTATTTAGTATGGCAAAAATGGTATAATTGGCTGGCTGGAGAAAAAGAAAGGAAATTAAATAAATAGGGTTACAAAAGAGAGGACATAACCCATGGATAACAATTGAGTACTAACTAAGGAATATAGTAAATTAAATACATAGATTAAGAAAATCCAAGGAGATGATGTATTAGGAATATATATATATATATTGTTTTATATATAAATATATTAATATATAGATACGAACACAAATATAGTCTACCGATGTGATAAGTTTGAAAAAGAAGTCGCAAAGACTTGATCCATGTTTATTTGTTGTGTATGTTTTATTGTTGTATGTATGTTTGTTTGTATTTTTTTGTATTTTAATCAATTTTTAAAAAAAAAAAAAAATCCAAAATGCAGAGGGCTGCGCCAGCTCCATCCAAAGCCTGCCACAGGACAGTCCTCTGCCCCATGCCCAGGACTGAACTCCCAGGAGCCCAGAGAACCCATAACCTCCTGCTACTGTCACCATCCCCAAAAGGGAAGGTTAGAGCTCTCCTTGCCCCCCTCAGCAAGATTGGGGGAAGGAAGGCTGCTCTGCCAAGGATGCCCTGCCCGCCTGCATGGTTTCAGCCCTTATTTTCTTCTGGGCTCTTGGTTTCCCCCCCCCCCCCCCCATGGCTGCCAAGGGAAACCCTAAGATTCTCCTTGGAAGGAAAGGCCGGAGACTGAAGGGGGGAACTCTTTGAGGCTTTTGCAGCCTGAGATGAAGGACCAAAATCATAGAGGTTATCAAATTAATATTATTATTTTTTAAAAAGGGGGGAGTTGGGTGAGCAGCCTGAAGCGCCTCCAGTACTCCTTCCAGGATGCTTGAGTGAAAGCCTTCAGCGCCTGCTGCTCTTCTCCTGCAGGGCCAGGCAGGGCTCGGGAGGGAAGAGGCTCCGGCCCAGAGGCCCTGCATACCACACAAGGACCACTGCGCAACTTCTTTTACAGTCGGTCACGTTGACCGATGTTCTGGAACTTCCCTGACAACGATGGCTGGGAAGGCTGGAGAAAAGGAGCTTTGGCCTCACCTTTTCAAATGATCCAGGAGGAAAAGGAAGGTGACCAGGTTGGGCTCCGGAAGTGAAAGCAGCAAATTCAGCATACAGCTTTCTTTTGCAACTGGGTCAGAGAGCACTAGCAGCAGAGGAGGAGAAAAGATTTACAAGATTTACAAGTGCAGATACCGCTAATAATGCTCACCCTGCCTCATCTGAGTAGTGAGCTGAGGTAAAATGTGAGTGTTAAGGAGGCATCACTCTCTCTTTAATTTCAGCATGTGAAATTCAGAAAAGTGTGCTACTGAAGGGAGCCTCTGCCAGTGTGAGACCAGGCTGAAGGCACCAAGCCTAAAAGTGGGGGAGGCATGTCAGCAAGGTGGACAAAAGCCAGGAAAACCTCTCCCAGGGAAGGGAACAAAAGGACAAAGTTGGGCCTGAGCACATGGCAAGATCCCCCCTCCCCCCCAAAAAAGAAAGCAAGGATGTTCAGGGATAAGAGGTCCCCGAAGCCTCCCCAGCCTTTTTGAGTCATTTGTTTTTCTTTTTAATTTGATTTATATGCCGCCCTTCTCCGGAGACTCAGGGCGGCTTACAATGCGTTAAACAATAGCCTTCATACTTTTGTATATTTTATACAAAGTCAGCTTATTGCCCCCACAAACTGGGTCCTCATTTTACCTACCTTAGAAAGGATGGAAGGCTGAGTCAACCTTGAGCGTGGTGAGATTCGAACTTACAGTAATTGCAGACAGCGGGTGTTAATCACAATGCTTTTTTTTTTAGTCTGCTGAGCCACCAGGCCCTTTTGGATCCCAGACACTAATCCCTCTGGCCAGTGCCTGGCAGCCTAGTTGTGGACATTGGGTAAGTGTGGAAGAGAGAGAGTGCGTGTGTGAGAGCAAATAGATATACTTTATAATCAGATGTTATTTTAAATTCACTGGGTTTCTGTGTATTCTAAAGAATACGTGCCTCACTGTTCAATGTTCAGTTGTTAAGTGATTTCAGTGTGGCAATTTTCCAGGGCTGTGAGTGTGTGACCGTAAGCTGAACCTGAGAGCAGTAAGACCAGCCTCTTCCCACTGCCAGCTGACACGAAGCAGCAGCAGCCCAGTTCTTCCTCCTTGGACCTGCATAATGCCACTACGTACCAATGCCTTCAGCAAAGTTGGGGTAGAGTTCATCTGTGAAGAGAGGCTCTGGCAGCTCCCTAAAGTAGAGCTTGAGTGTTCCTGCAATCGCATTCACGTCCATCTCGCTCATCATGATGGAGACGTCTTTGTTATCTGCAAGAAGGAAAGAAAGTCCCTTGCTTAGGCAGGATAATTACATGTTCCAGCTCACAAATCTGTTCTCTGACATCTGTCATAACTGCAGGAATTTTCCAAATCTTTGAGAAATATATTCTGTGGATTTATATCCCCTTTCTCTCTTCTGTGCAACTGTAAAGAACTAATTAACTCCTCCATGATTAAGAAACGCTGAGTGCCAGAGATTATGATTGCTTCCAAATCATAATTTGTTTCATCCAGAGGCTTCCACATCTGGTTTAATGGCAATGCTTAATGTGGGATAACTTGACATGATGACAAAGAATAAATTGAGTAGCAGCACCATTGGATGGATTGTGCATCCTAGCAGAAGTAACAATGGAAGAGGACTACCAATATGGAAAATATCTCAAGTTATGACATCGGCCAGAAACCAGCCGAGAACAATGTGCGATGGACAGATGGACCTTCTGGTCACATCTTCTGGTCACATTTTCGTGACTGGCCATAGCAATGGGCTCCACTAGAGAAACCCCTGAACAGATTTCCTCTTAGTAGAATAGGAAACGTCCCAAGTAAATACTCACTAATATCAAAAGCAGCTTTCAAAGCCTGGATATCTGTGGCAACTCCAGAGACCCGGTAAATGCCCACCTCTTCCATGCCCCGACGTTCAATCTCCTCCACACACTGGCGCACAATATAAGGCACCTTGGATCGCTCTCTCCTAAAGATGGATCAAGTGGTTAGAGAAAGCAGGGGCTGCTTGGGGCAACAGCCTTTTGTTCCGCAGGACAGGAACCAGCAGCTTGACCAAGTGGTCACCCTACAGTCCAGGAGCAGAATGACTTCTTAATCCTGTGCTGTAGAGGATTGGTGGGAAGAATTCTGCCAAAAGATAAATCATCATTTTCTTTATCCCATGGGCAAGCCTGGGGAGAGGAGAAGCCTGCTCTTTTCTGGCCCAGCATAATCAATAACAGCAAAATAATTTAGTGCATTTGGGGTAGAAGGTCAGGAATCGTATTTATTCACCAACTTTAATCCTGTGACTGTTTGGACAGGAAAGAAAAACATAGATAAATCATCACTTGGTTTATTCCAAATACTGAATATAAATTTTCTGGAAAGTTTACACCAGGACATCTTTTATGGATCACAGACAGCTCTCCCATCGTCCCTTTCTGGCCATATATTGGCAGAAATTTGTGCCACTAAAGACTTGATAGTGAACAAAACTTCTTGAGGCCAGAAGTCCAAATTACTTACACAAGTTATTCAACTCTTTAGCATGCTTTCATTAAACGGAGGATGGGGGAGAACCTTAAATATCCATCATTTTAGTTACACTTTCTCAATATTGCTACCACAATGTTTAAGCAGGGAATGAGCATCCTCAGTTAGCTTGAGGGATTCAGCAGGGATACCGAGGATCCCAGTCAAAGAGGGATTGGGGCAGGACTCTCTTCTAGGGAGATTGGAAGACTTTTGAGGGGGGAAATGAGGCCTGTTAGACCCAAGATGCCCTTTTTCCTCTATAAACCTCTCAAAACCTAAAAGCATGCCAGAAGGTAGTTTGGCCCCACTCCCTCCAGAGGCCAGGAAATGGAAGCTGGTGGGCCATATGTCCCCTCAGCCCACTCTCTTTGCCCCTCTGCTTTAAGAGTAGCAGAAGCAGGAAGTCCTCCTTCTGCTAAGGACAGCAGGACTTCAAGGCAGAGGATCTTAGTGGACTGAGGGACCGAGGTCGACTGAAAGTGCCAAAGCTGAGGAAAGGGGATCGTTTCTCTGCACAACACTTCCTCACCAAAAGCTGGTGTGTTGCTGTCCTCCCAAAAGGGTTTAAGAGATAAAACTATGAGGCGACAGGAACTGAGATCTGACCATGCTCCTGTAAGGGGGTCAAAGTCCTTCAGATATTTGGTGGAAAATGGTGAACAAAACAGCACTATTGTGTTTTCTCTCTGGTCTGTGGGCCTTAATTCGTAGGAACAGAAACAGGAAGGCATTAAAGGAATTTCCCTCTCTCTCAGCCCAACTTACTGATCATAACTTAAAAATATCCCCACAGCAGATGTGGAGGGAGGGAGGAACTTACTTGGTGACAACCCCAATCTTTACTCCAAATACTCCTGTTTGTTTTCGAGATGGCATCCTCTTTAGACTGAACTCTCTGCTCGTGAACTTCACGGAGAGCTTCACTTCGACCTTGGAAAGAGAGAAATTCTCAGTTATGCTGGACTCCCCCAGGGCTGCAGAGGGCAGGCAGCAGAAGGTAGCCTTGGGGAGAGGCCCCCATGCCTGGGCCAAGGATGGCTACTCTGACATCTTCACCCACTAAGTCCAAAAGGAATAGAAACAGCAAAGCTACAAGAGAAGGAAGCATCTAAGAAAGAAAACCTAACCTATCATCAATTGATAAGGCTTCTTTTAATTAAAATATGCAATTGGCCAGCAAATATTTTTTCTGGTGTTTGCATAGTTTCATAAAAGGTCAGTTTTCCATATGCCCTGCATAAATAGCCCTTTTGATGATGGCTTTAGCTCTGACTGGTCCATGCTTTGCTCATTTTACTTTAGTACGCTTTTCCAGCTATTGTTTCTTTGGGCATAATTCCTTGTGCAGGAGTTATAATGGGATTGATTGAGCGAAGATGATGCTCTATTATTCATCAGTAATGTAAGTATAAGGAATTAGATGGCTGATTGCTTCTTTCTTTAATTCTGACAAGAAGCGTTGTAACGTGTGTGTGCTCAAACCTGATCGCATGACCAGGGAGAGCTGGAAATGAGGAATCTGCACCACAGAAGCTGCAGAGTCTGTAGACCTAATCCCAAAGGTGCTTTTTCCCAAAGGCAATGGGACTTTCTTGGTTTTTTCCCTTTGAAAACGTTTCACTTCTCATCCAAGAAGCTTCTTCAGTTCTTCTTCAAAACTGGATGAGAAGTGAAATGTTATCAAAGAAAAAAGTCCCCAAAGAAAGTCCCGTGGCCTTTTGGAACATAGCACCTTTGAGACAACCCTGACCTGGATGATTGAGAATCTCCACAATCCTGTCGCCCTGATGCTTTGCCTCCTTACCCCATTCATGAAGATGACCGTGCGTTGCCAGTCTTTGTCTTGCAAGGTTTGGGGATCCAGCTGAAAAACACATTGAGCCAGTATTGGACACACACACACACACACACAGACCCCCCTCAAAGGGCCAAATCAGAGACTTTGCCATTATTTTTACCTGACAAATCAAGATCACCTGAAAAAGAATCCTACCCAGTTTCCCAGTTCACAGCCCTGCCCAGCAGAAAATAAACCAGAAAACGCTCGTTTTTATGCTTTGGGTTATTGCTCATTTCCACCCCGTGAAAAGGCTAAGATGTTTTAGATACAGGTAGCTTTACTGTGAACACCAAACCCTGGTCCATCTTCTTTTCTCCTGGTTTTGTCACTGGAGCCACACTGGATTTCTGGCAGTGCTTCCCAGTGGAGTCTCCCTTGCCTGAGACTGGATTGGGATATGTGGTCAGAGGCAATGACAGCTCTCGAGGGACCCTGAGCCAGTTGGGTGGGATGGGATCGTATCAACCTTCCAAGGCAGACCAGACAGGAAACCCAACCAGATCAGCCAAGTCTACTTTATTGTGAGGCTGCCTTAACAGGCTCTTTCTCTCTTATCTTTACCTTTATCTTTATTCAAATTTCTATACCGCCCTTCTCCTTTCGGACTCAGGGCGGTGAACAGCCAGAAATAAAACATTTTATATACAAAAGTTAAAATAAATTTAAAATAATTAAATAAATTTGGCCCATTAATTTAAAACATTCCAATTAAAAGCCATATCAAAATTATTAAAACCAATCATAAAATCAGGACTCTCTGAAGTACAAAGAAAGGAGGGAGGGTCCCTTCTGAGCCCCTTGCCCTCCTCCCCACTGCCCTGCTGCAGGTGGTGCAGTCTCTCATCTGACCATTCCCCGGGCAGCATCTCTCCCCACCACAAGGTCCCCACCACACGCCACTACCACTAGTGGGACCTCAATAGGTGCTCAGCAGCAGGCTTGGATCAACTGGACCTGCTTTTCTGAGAGTCCAGATGTCACAAGAGTTAAGTGACTGGGCACCTTTCTCTGCTGCAGATGTTTCCTGCTGTAATTTTGCAGACCTCCCACTTGAAGCCCCAATGTAAAAAATTGCCAGAGGTCTCCCCCCACCCCCCACCCCTTTGCATCCCATTCCAGACATTTGGCAGTGCCCAAAACAATGGGCGGATGCAGTCTCCAAGGAGTCCTTTGCAGAGAGAAGCAGTTCAGGGTAGAGCAGCAGCAACTGAATGAGAGGTAGCTAAAGAGGACGCAGTTTTCCAGGCACAATCAGGGGGAAACATTTGGTGCAGAGAATTAAAAACTGTGCTCCGGTTATTCTCACAATGCATCGAATGCTAAATAAAACAATATATGCAAATGCTGAATTTGCAAACCCTACTACAGTCAACAATCATTCAAAAGCCACCCTGCCTGAGAGGGAGGCCTTCATTCCTCCTCTCTCTACGTACCCCAACGTATGGAAGGGAGTGGAAAAGTGAGGCTTTTGGGGAAATTCTGAAAGGCAGGCCAGTTAAGAGTGACCCCAAAGCCTCTCTGCCAGAGCACACGCTTTCAACCTGAGGCGATGAATATGAAATAAACAATGGTGATGTAAGAGTACAAAGAGCCCTTGACTCTTTGAAGTTAGGCTGGACCCCAAAAACAGTACTTGCGATCCAGATTTGAAGTGATGACAGCCTCCCTCCCATGGACACATTCGAGGTGCTGGATTTATGGCCATTTGCAGTGCCCTTTGGTCACCTGATTTATGAGGTTTTTTGACCAAAACTGGAATTTGCTTCTGATTTCTGGCACAAAACGCCCATCTGCTTAATAACTGTGGCATTCACGTAAGGACTGCAGATTCACTTAACAACCATGGTGATCTGCTTAATGGCAGCTGTCAAGAAGTGTTGTAAAATCTGGTTGGTCATACAATGACCCACTTAACAACAGCCACAATGTACGTCTGTACTTCTGGGCTCAATTACGGTCACAAGTCAAGGACTACCTGTATATGGGATTTTCATTTCAGTTAAGTGAAAATTAAATGTGCCCATTCCTCATTGGCATGCAGCTCCCCCAAGCCATGGCAGCCCCCCCACCTGGATTTGGCCTCTGCCCATAATGCGGTCCGTGGTCTCGCCGTCTTCTTTGGTGAGCTTGCTCTTGTTGTAGCACTTCTCATAGCACAGGATCCGCAGCGTCTGGGAGCCCTCCAGTTCTATCTCAAACTCCTACGGGGAAGAAAGGAAGAGCTATGGGGCAATGGGGCTCAGGCTGGTCTTTTCTTTCACTGATGGGAAGGCATTTCAGCCCCCACCAGCTCTCATTTCAGAAGATCCTACAAGGACCACAAACTCTATAGCTAGCTTTGGACTGGAGAGAACAGCCAAGGAGTCTCCTTCAAAGCACTTGGGAGGTCTTTGCACTGCGCCAGCCTCACATTGAGATATTCTGCCAATTCTTTGCGGCTTTCTTTCAAGATTCACTGCTGCATCCAAAACCCTTCAAACACCCTCGGCACAGCTCCTTCCTCGCCAGGAGCCCCAGGGAACCCGAGAGCCAGTGTGTTTTGTTCCCAACCAGCCAACACAGCTCACAAGCAGCCCTTTTTCTGAGCAAGGGGCAGAAGTCAGTTACTCACTTTTAGGGCTGGTTACGAAATGCATTTTCTTAAATCACGATAAAAACGGTTTGAGAAAAATAAAATTGTAATGCAAACTTAGAAAAGAACCACCATTTTGACAGAAGCACAATATACAAATATGGATAAAATAAAGATTTTTTTAAGGAAATATATCACCCAATTATTTTATTCATTTATTTAATTCATACTTACTACCATCTTATTTATTGTCCTGAAATTGTCCGTCCCCACCACAACTCAATATTGGGTTGGATCTAATGCAATACTAGATCCCTTTATTTTAAAGAGTAATTGACCTGTGAACCAGCCTTCCCGGTTTTCCTTACAAAACCAAAATTTTGTGCCTTAGCGTACAAATGGCTCTTCTTCTGCAGTGCTCCCCATTTGGAGGAAGGCTGCTGCCCCCCCTCCTTCCCAGGGAGGATTTCTTAGGTCCATCTGAACCCCAAAAGCCCCCTCACTCCTCCAGTCAGGGTACAAGCAAGAAAGAGGCGCCTGAAAGCTCAGCCACTTAGGTGCACAGACCCCCCACCCCCACCCCCACCTACCTCGTTCCAGTTGGGCTCTGCAGTGTCTCTGTAAACTCTCGTTTTGGCCTTGTTCACAAAGTACCCAAAGGAATCCACTTCCAGGGTGCAGTACAAGCCTGTTGAAGAGACAGAAGCCACAGCTCCGGGAAGGGTCCCCTGGGGCCACAGGGGGTCTCTACCTACCCAATAGGGCACACTGGGCAGCCCTTGGATCAGGAGGGCACGCTGCTCCTCGGCCACGTTCCATGGGCTTTCTCGCACTGAGCCCCCCCTGCTTGGACTGTAAGCCAGACCTTTAATTCAGGCCCGATTTTAAGCACCGAGGAGGGCTCTCTGTCCCATTGGCACACCTGCCGGGCATCTAGACTCACTGGAGCTCTGCTTGAAGCCAGTGGCAGAATGGACAATCACGTTCAGGAATCCGTACAGGCCAGAGGGTTCGTCATCTGTGCCAGAAAGAAACCAGGGGATGATGAGGGCAGCTCCATGGGGCTCCCCAGAACAAGGCGAAAATTCTACATTAGGGAGGGAGGAGGAGATTTGCACATTCGGAGCAGCCAGGTTTGGTAACTGTTATGTTGTTGCTTGAGAAACCCAGGAAGCATCAATTTAGTTCTATAAATTTTACTGTTCCAATTGTTCTAAACAAATCTTTTGAAATCCCTTCCCAAATCCACTGATCAGGTTACAGGCAGTCCTAAACTTCCATTCGCAACTGGGGATCGGAACCACCGCCACTAAGCAAGGAGACCACTAAGTGGATCAAATCCAATTTCATGCCTTTTTTTGCCTGGCCATTAAGCTAATCACCATGCATGTTGTGAATCACGTGGTCACTAAGTGAATCCAACTTTCCCCATTGCTTGTTGGAAGTCAGTTGGGAAGGCCACAACCATGTCAACTGTCACAAATACATGCTGGTGGACAAGGGCCTGAATTCTGATCATGTGACCGCAGGGATGTTGCAGAGCTCTTAAATGTGAGGACTGGTTGTAAGTCACTTTTTCAGTGCTGTGGTAAGTTTGTACAGTCACTAAGCAAATAGTCGTAAGTGGAGGACTATCTGTGGTACAAAAGCTGTTTATCATCAGACAGCCCCAAACTCTTTCCAGAGACTGCAGGGAGGGGCCTTCCCCACAGAACGGGAGGAGGCCCCCATGCCTTGTGCATCTCCTAAGGCCTGACCTCCCCTCCTTCCTCCCAGCTCCCCTCCTTGGGGAGGAGGGCAGCCCACTCAGTCCAGGAGCCCCACTGACTTCATGCTTGAAGGGGGCTCACAGCAGGGGCTGGGCAGATGGAGCCTTGCTCCGTTCTGCAGTGGGCGAGGCAGGCAGGAGATGAGTGCAAGGCAGGGCTGGTCCTTCTCACACACTCACCTTCCTTGTTAATTGTGAGGGGAATGTGATGCACCGTCTGAAGCTTCACGCAAGAATTTGTCAGCATCTGGAGTTCCACCGATGTCAGCGAAAAGCTTTTGAAGCCTGCAGTTGAGAGGAGATTGACATGCTTGGGGGGCGGAGACTCCTTTGCTTGGAAGGAGGAAAGGACCATCCTGGGATTTGGGAATTCTTGCCGGGAAGACCTGGGACACCCCTCTTCCATCTGTGTGGACAATGCCAAGCCTTGGCCCAGGGGACAAGGTGCCTTCTTTCGCAGCAAGAAGCCTGGCCTACCCCAGGACCCATTTAGCAGAGGCCAGCGTGGTGGGGGGATATGGAGCCAGATGCCCACCCTTGAGGCTCGGTGGAAGGAGAAGCGCTAGAAGAGACTTCTGCGGCCAGCAGAGACTGCATGCAAGTCGAGCCCCACATCCACCTTTGCCCTTCCCCAGCCCATGCAAGGAACTGGGCTGTGATGCACCTCCCTGGGCAGAAGGACTGGCCTTGGGGCACACCCCAAGTGCCACTTGGGCAACCCACAGGGAGAGGATCCCGTCGGGGACGTACATTTCTTCTGCTGCTCTCGGACGATCTCTCGCCACTCGGCCCGTTCATAGTCCGAGGAGATGAGGAAGGTGTAGCTCTAAGGGAGAAGCAGCAGGTTGCAACACACAGAAACCACAATCCAAAGTTGTAGTGTTTTATCCAGAAATGCTGATTGTCCAAAATCTACTCTAGAAGTTTCCTGTCTGATAACTCAACCTATGCTGCTTCGACTTTACTGAAAGAATTAAATACGATGTATAACGCATGGATCCCAAGATGCGCAAACTTTTCTATTACATAATCCACTATGTAAAACTACACCGCAAACAATAATGAAGAGTATGAAGTAATAGCCACCGTGGCTCATGTTAGGCAAAGACTGCCTACATTCCCTGGAAGGATATTAAATATGCTGATGAGCGCATTGCAAAACTTCTGGGTGGAGAATTTGCCCAAAATTACATGAAACAGTCCTCAAAAAGCCCCCTTGCTTCTCACTTTCTTTCTCACTTCGTATACTTTGTGGCTATTATTGGCACTGCAGGCTCCTTCTGCCGACTGCCGGCTGCCTGCAATTTGGCAGTTCAGATCTCACAAGGCTCAAGTTGACTCAGCCTTCCGTCCTTCCAAGGTCAGTAAAATGAGGACCCAGATTGTTGGGCCCTATGAAAAAAGCACTATGAAGCGGTCTATGAGTCTAAGTGCTATTGCTATTGCTATATACCACTTTACAACCCTCTCTAAGCAGTTTACAGAGTCAGCCTCTTGCCCCCAACAATCTGGGTCCTCATTTTACCCGCCTCATAAGGAGGGAAGGCTGAGTCAACCTTGAGCTGGTGAGATTTGAACTGCCGAACTGCAGGTAGCAGTCAGCTGAGGTAGCCTGCAGTGTTGCACTCTAACCACTGCACCACCTCGGCTCTATAAGTCTAAGGGCTATTGCTATTGCTACAGCCACAGTCGGGCTTGGAGATTCTGCTGCTAATCAGGACCTGCTCAGTGAGTTGCATGGTTAAGAAAATCCAGCTTCCCCCATTGACTTTGCGGCTGGGAAGGCCGCCAGGCCTGTCACGTGATCTGGGGTGCCACAACCATTGCAAATCTGTGCCAGTTGCCAAAAGCCTGAATTCTGGTCAGGTGACGTGGGAATACGACAGCAGCTACAAGGCTGAGGACCGGCCATAAGTCACTGTTTTCAGTGCCATGGTAATTTCCAAATGGTTGTTAAATAAATTCTTGTAAGTCAAGGACTCCCTCTGTATAAACTCAAAAGAACTGTAAAGAGAAAAAGGAAGCACGTAAGGCAGGCGGATCAGCAACCACAAGGACTTGACTATCAGCCCCCCTTCCTCTGAGGATGCCCAGGCTGAGAAGTCTGGTGCTGTGGCACAGAAGCCAGCTCCATGACCCTGCTGCAGAGTGGCATCTCCTCCTGGCTGTAGGACCTCAAAGCTGGAGACCTTCAGCCACTCTGGCCAGTGTGGAATGGAGTAGACATGGGATGGAGTAGAGGCTGCACAGAAGGCTAAAGCCGCATGGGAACAACGTAGGTGCCAATCTCTCCTGGGTGCTGACATGATTCCCAAAACCCGGGACCAGCCTTGACTGCCACAAGCACCTCTCCTTTCACAGCCCTGAGGGGGGCTGGCTGGAAGCTAAGAGTGGCACATCTGCTTCCCCTGACGAAGGGCTGACTGGGGCTCTGAGGCATTACAGCCTAGCCGAAGCAAGCAAAGCGTCTCAGGGAACTCCATGCCAGGGACAGTTGAAATGAAAACCCTCCAGAGGTGCCCAATTCCGAGACGACTGATCAGAAAAATAGCTTCCGCATCATGTTGAAGGCAGCCTTTCCTGTGCCTGGATCTTTAAGCAGGCCAAGGCAGAGAAAGTCACCAACCCCAAAGCTGCAGAACCAGGAGGCGGTGTGGCACTTCAAGAGAGAGCCCAGAGACAAGCCACGTCCTTTGCCCCTGAGTTTTCCGAGAAAAGGCTCCACCTGCTTCCGCAAATAACTCCTTAACTTGGGAAATGGGCCCGGATGATGGGCCACCCAGATCCAACCGGAGGGTTCTGGGAGAAAGAGAGAGCTTTGCATACCACTAGAAATCCAGAAGATCACTCACTTTGCCATTGCGATTGTGCACTCGGAAGGCCATGTTAGGAGACATCAGGAGAAGCAGGGATTCCTGTTCAGACAGCTTCTTCTTCAACCTCTCCAAGTTCTTGCTTCCCTTGTTAGCTTTCTGAGGAGGAGAGAAGCCCAGACAGAGGTTTTTATTTTATTTTTATTTTATTTTAAATTTATAAAGGCCTGATGGGTTGTGTTCTCCTCTGTTCACAACTCGAGGGTTGCGGGGGACTCAGCCTCTCACTTCCACAAACGACACAGGCTCTGAGCAGGATCTGGTTCCACACAACCCATCAGGCCTTCTTAGGCCGAGTTCTCCTTCTCCTTCATCTGGAAACAGTGGCATTCGGGGCTCTGATATCCTAGTGCCTGGAGTCCAGAGGAGGAGGAAGAGGAGAGCTTTTTCCTGCCTCCATGGTCATACCGATCAGCACAAAGAAAACCACAGGTGTCTGTCGCACTCCTGGCCACTAAAAAGTGGAGGGTTTCCACAGCACCCAGCGTGCTCAGCATTCCTAGCTGAATATTCTAAGCCACCTGGCCTTGGTGTGCAGGGCTCCCATTAGGCTAACCCTCCTCAGAATAAAGCAGTTGTGCAGCTGTCTGGTTTGCTTTAAGGGTGGTTAGCTAACCAGCTCACTCTAGGCATTCCCAGTGAAGGAGCCAATGTGTCAGTCTGTCCAGTGGCAAAGAGTTGATAGCCTGCCACCACAAAGTGCTCCACACCCCTCCTTCTACCTTTTCACGCTGGATGTCGCTCTTGAGTTGGGAGATCTTGATCTTCATGGCATCCAGCTCCTCGTCTGGCACAAGGGAGATGTTTGGCATAGTCTCCGAGTCATCCACCATCTGGAAGCTGAGATCTGAGAGGGGGATGTACCACTTACAGTCATACTGCTGGCTCTTCCTGCAAAGGGAAGAAGGACGAAGGTGAGCGACTCATCCCTGACCTCATCTGTCCCCAGAGCCCCCAGCAGGAGAAGGTGAAGCCAACGGCAGGCATTTGCTTTGAGGAGCCGCTTGAGTGGGGGTCTCTCTCTTGCACACGTTTCGAACTGCTTCCCTTTCTCCTTCACTACCTTGATACCCCTGAGCCTGGCTTTGGAGGTTAAACTCAACACCCCCACCCCAAAAAAAAGCTGGAAAACAGATTAAAATGTGCTAGATTTGGTTGCAAAGAAGCATCTCATGGACAGTTGCAGGGATTTTTTTGGATACCTCATAAAAGTATCATTTTCCAACGATGCAAACTTTCTTTGCAATTTCTGCCTCAAAAACATCACATAAATGTCAGCTGCAGGGCCAGAAGTGTAGAACATCTGGGGGTTGGCAAGGACATGGGCTCTAAAGTGGAGTTCCCCCTCCTCACTTAGAAAGAGAGACCCCCAGCGTAGTTCAGAAGTGCTCTTTTTGCCACTGGCATCCGTCCCCAAGGAGGTTCTCTCAGAGCCTCCTTCCTTCCATCCAATCACGGCTCCCCCCCCCCATAACTGCTCCCAGGTGGGGCTCACCCTCCAATCTGCTTCTTAAGTTTGGCGCAGAGGAACAGATCCGTGAAGAGAAAGACATGACGCAGCTTCCGAGATCCCTCCACCAACTCCACCATGAAGCTGTCCTTCAGGAGTTGCCGGTGCTGTCAAGAAGAGGAGTCAGGCCAGTTAGCTAGAAAAGAAGGGACAAACAGGCCACACCCCACCAGGATTTTTTAGAGGGGGCACCCAATGGTATCGTCTGCCAGTCTAGGGAAGGAGAAAGTGGCCAACAGAAAGCCATAATCCAACTATGGAGGAACTCAGCAGAGATGACAAGGCAACTCTTTAGTTTTGAGCTTTTTAATCAGAGCAGATGTTAAATCAGGAAGTCTAAAGATGGAAGCAGCCAAGAGATGACCCAGTAGGCAAAGAGGGAGTGATGCAACTCCTGTCTACAGAGTAAGAAGCCGCTACCGTGGAGATGCCGGAATAAGAGCAACCACTTGACTACCCAACTTGTCCCCAAAGCAGCCCAGAGGGACTCCGAAGTAGCTCATGACAGATGAAGGCCACAGCCTGCTTTTCTAATGGAAAAACCCTGAAATCTTTCTTTGAAGTGAGGGAGAAAACAGCCCTGCTCAGAATGTTGTAACCTGGTTGTGTAATGATAGGACCAAGTTTGAAGGACCTCAAGTACTGATGGCAGCTCAAACCAAACTTGACTACTTTTTGTCCACCGGCCACTGTCCACCGGCAACTCTCCATGCTCAATGCTGCTGCATAACCTCCAATCCATAAAAAACAAAACCAGGAGAGTCGTCCTATTCTTGGTTTTTAGGTTTTGTGGAAGTCAACTGGCTGAAATTCAACACAAAGAAATAGTTCCCAAGTCAATGAAAAAACAATTATAGAGCTCAAGGGTCTCAGCACCCTTGAAACTGCCCGGTTTATGACTCAGGTTCTGGACAAAACTCTAGAAATGCAAATACTTTATTTCAAGCTGAGAATACCTGGAACAGTCGTTTCAAACTTGTAATACTCTGTACATCACAGATAAATGGATAGCCAGGAAGATTATGCCCAACACCACAACCCAACCTTCTTGGTCAGCCTTTTGAACTTGAGAAAGGTTCACCTGCTAAGTAGCCATCACTGAGCCCACAAAGGATCTTTGCTCACTGCCAAGCTAGTGTGCTGCCCCTCCCCAAACCAGCCCAAAGCCTCCTGTCCCATTGCCCTTCCTCTCCTGCCTTTCTCTCTCCCTCTGTTTCAGTTACTCCAGTCACCGACTTCCTTCCAAGGTGGCAGTCTAAGAGATCTTACACCCCTGGAGCCACCATCAGATTTTTGTCAGGAGGGAATACAGGGACAGCTGGGGAGAACTTCAGCCTCTCTCACTCACCAGGTGTAGACAAGATGAAGGCAGCATCGCAGAGCTGGAATGGAAAGAAGGGGCTCCCAGGCCAGGTTTCTTCCATGATTAGGCACAAGTGAGGAAAAACACCATGGATTCCACCTTGGCATTCTCCGATTGCCCAACGAGTGAACTAAAATCACCTTTAAGCAGGGTGTGTCCAATCCTTCCTTGTGGCAGAAAGTCTAAAGTAGGCAGGACTGTCCTTAAGCTATTTATTGCTCACCCGGGACTTTTATTACTTTGAGATCCCTCAGTTAGAGGACTCGCCTGCTGAAGAAATCCCGGGAGATACAGTTCACTATTAAAATTGACAAGTTGAAAGAAAAGTCCTTTTTACTCAAATTACTGGCTGCATGCTATGGCCAGTCAAGC
The DNA here is from genome assembly GCA_022577455.1 of Arizona elegans. Classification (NCBI taxonomy): domain Eukaryota; kingdom Metazoa; phylum Chordata; class Lepidosauria; order Squamata; family Colubridae; genus Arizona; species Arizona elegans. Next base: position 3,836,039 of record JAKOOJ010000026.1, read on the forward strand.
CACATCCAGCATGGTTCACTTTTTCAGTTGCTCCAAACAAATTCAGAGATGCCAGAAAACCAGCACCAGGACCTCACTTTTCCAAGCAGATGACAAGTCTGGGAACATAACCAGACAATTCATTATTTTGGGGCATTTGCATTCCAATCACCTGATGAAAATCTCAAGGCAAAGTAAAACCTAATAAGAAGCATTAAACCATATAAAGTCAAAAGTTAGGCATGACTGATCCTGGTTGGCATTTGAATGGGGGGCCCTTAAGAATGTCCAGGGCCCTTAGGCTAGCGGTGGAATCCACTTACCTTCGCTACCAGTTCGGGAACGGGAGCATGCGTACATAAACCTGCACATGCGCAGAGGGTAAAAAACGGGATGTAATGAGGTCCCAGCCTCCCACCACCAGTGCTACCGGTTCATGCAAGCCGGATAGAACCGGCTGGATTTCACCGCTGCCTTAGGCACATTGAAAAACATCCTGGAAGAAAGCAGTGGCAAACCCCACTTCCCCAAGAAAACTGCAAGGAAGCATCTAGCTATGTTATAGGGAGTCAAGCTGATGAAGCCTTCACTTCATCTTTTATTTCCATAATATGTGAAGTAGAACTAATCCAAGGCCCCGTGTTTCCAGGAGGAGGAGGAGGAGGAATAGGTAACTTCCAATTATCTCTTCACCTCCACAAGACTTTTGTGCCAGAACAAACGCTGGTAGCCTTTCTAACCAAGCTGGCTGGAGGTGTGTGGATCTGGCCTGTCTTATCTGTACCCTTTAGGGAAGGGTGGTAGAGACTGTGAGGGTTTTTTTTAAACAACAACAACAAAACAGCAGATGGAATCTGCTTCCCTATGGCATAAACCCATTTTTCCTGCACTCGGAACAGTCACGTTCTCTGAGCTGAAGAGAAGCAGGTCAGAGTCTTCTCTTTCAGAATATTCCCTATAATACTTCCTTGGTCAACTGGCCAAGAGGAAGTAATGGGTTGGACAATCCATCTGACAAGCCATGAAGCGGAGGGAACTGCGCACCCCGTTTCCCTCTAAGCAGCAAGGGCAGGCAGGAGAAGGGCAACCGAGGAGCTAACACTGTGAATGAAGGCACACTGGGTGTCAAGGGATACACAACTGGGTGAAAGTGAAAGAAAGAGGGACTTTCCTGAAATCAGTTGCCCCAGGTGGATCTGGGGCATTTGGTTGGTGGCTTACATAGTGATTAAGTTTCCTCTTTCAGCAAGTCAAAATTATTGCCAGCAAGAAGTTTTTAGGGTTAGAAGCAGGAGACAGAAGTGCTCTTGGAGCCCTGTGAAAAAGGAGACCCTCCAGACAAGCTTCGGGAAGTATCTCTGTTTAAACATTTGTTAATCTGCAAATTCCTCTTCAAGAAACACCCTTGAGGTTGCCAACCAGTGGCTCCAACAGATGTCCAGCGCGCTCAAGACATTTCCGAGGCCACCAACATAGAAAACTCCCCAAGCGCAGTCCATGCACGACATTCCAAGCATTCATTGGTAACCGAACTCCAAACAAGTGCCTTGCAAGCAGAGCTTCTCCTGTCCCTTCCCTCAAAAGCTCCAGGGCCAGGGTCTGGCTGCAGCAAACGACAATAGCCTGCAGAGCTGACTTTTTCAGCTAAATGGACTTTAGGATGCAAAACCTCCAATTTTCCTGCCTGCAGCAAAGGGGCATAGAAAGAGCTTTAGAAAGTACCAGTACCGCAGCTTTATGCTTGTCCAAACAAAGCTAAGCCGAAAGTGGTTTCCTCTGGTTGCAAGGGAGGGGCAGGGAGCCCACAGAAGTTTCATCCATACTGCATCTGCTCTGCTCGCCAACCCCCCCAAGGCCCCCTCACCTCTCCAACAGTTTCAGGTCTACAGTGGTACTTGGAAAGACTAGAGAGATGCTCACTAGAATCCAAGAAGCCACGTTCTTCTAGGGCATGAAATCCAGTTCAGGCTCTTGAGGTGAAAATGCTTCAAATGCATTAGCAGCAGTTGGTCAGAAGACTTCCAAGGGCTACTAAGAAATTTCCCTTTGGTGACAACGATTTGGCACCCAGAGCCTGAAGCAAACACAAGGCCACGTTCGAGGCCATCAGTTGCAATCTCATGAGAGATACAGATAAGCATCGGCACCTGTATGCAGGTACCCTCTGAACCACATTTTCTCCACTGTGGCAGCTTGAACAGGTGTGATTCTCCAGCCATCTCTAGGAACTGAAGTCCACATCTCTTCAAGCTGCCAAGGTGGAGAAACCCCTGGAGCTGAAGCCTGGATGTGGGGGGGGGGGGGGAGAGACTGAGTGCTGGCTAGACTCCCAGACTGCTTTTCCCAGGTGCTTTCCCAGGGGGAGAGCCTTCTATGAGGAAGCACCCACCATCTGGAACGAGCTCCCCCCGGAGATACGGAGGATCCCGGATCTGCGCGCTTTCCACCGTGCCCTCAAAACATTCCTATTCCAGCAGGCTGGCCTGGCCTAACCTCTCTTTTAAACTGTTTTTAAATTTTTTTAAATTTTAAATTTGTCTTATAAATTTGGGGTGTTTTAAATTTTGTTCAAATTATTTAATTGTATTTTATGTTTTTTAACATTTTTATTATATGTATTTTATCTTTTGGCTGTTCACCGCCCTGAGTCCTTCAGGAGTAGGGTGGTATACAAATTCAATAAATAATAATAATAAAATCAAGAGAACAATTAATAGTGGAAGGATATACTGTAAGTACCAATGGTTGTCCCATTTATAAATTATCTGAAAGATTTAAAATGGATAAAAAGATTGTGGCATCGAACAAAGTAAGTCAAAATTTGAAATGCAGTTGTGGATGAACGTCTATTTGCAGAGGAAAGCAGGTTAAAGAATGTATGATAAATGTATATAAGAACTTTGGTTGTAATGTACAGATGGATCAATGGGAAATTGTGTGGTTAAGAGTTGAAATTGACATTGTGTTATGATCCCAAAGAGATTTTTTAAATAAAATGATGTATGACGACAGAGAAATTATCTAGAATGTATAAAGGCACTTCAAATGTATGTGGGAGATATGTAGGATATGAAGGAACATATTATCATGCCTGATAGACTTGAAGAGGTTTTAAAAATGGATCCAAATACGGATTTTGAAACAGGGGATTTTAAAGATCAATATTAAATTGAACCTGGAACTTTTAGGTTTAATGGACAGTTAGAAAAAAGCCTTGGAAGATTACTTCAGTATGTGATCTCAGGCAGTGAGATTACTGTGTGCATCGAGGTGGGAAGATTCCAGAACAAGCACCATGGAGAAGGGGCTGGGGAAGAATCACCAAAATTTAATAAATAAAAAATAAATAAAATTGCACTTTTGTTGAAAAGGATAAAAACTTATTTGGATCAGAAAAAAAGTCATTATCTACATTTATTGCTGATTGGAAGCCTCTTATGGACTTTGTCCATAAAGACCAAAGAATGAACTTCGGTTTTTGACACTTAGACAGCACAGATTGTAGAAAGAAGAGCCCAGATGATGATGCATTTCAGAGACAGAGATTAAAATATATTCATACTTATAATTGCTGTGAAGAATGTTGGAAGTCTCTACAGGTAGTCCTCGACTTACTAAATAGTTCATTTAGTGACCATTCAAAGTTACAATGGCAATGAACAAAGTGACTTTGGACTGTTTTCACACCACGGTTACAGCAGCCCCCCGGACACGGGATCAAAGCTCAGACGCTTGGCAACTGGTTCATACTTATGACAGTCGCAGCATCCCGTGTGTGTGTGTGTGTGTTTGTGTATGTCACTTGCTCCCCTTTTATGACCTTCTGACAAAGTCAATGGGGAAGCCAGATTCACTTAATGACCTTGTTTCCAATTTATCAACTGCACTGATTCACTTAACAACTGTGGCAAGAAACGTTGTAAAATGGAGCAAAATTCACTTAAATGCCTCGCTTAGCAACAGAAATTTTGGGCTCAATTGTGGTCATAAGTCGAGGACTAACTGTCCTTTATGCTTTTTTTTTTCTTTCGACTGGTTTGTGTTAATAGCTTTTATCTTCTTGCTCATAATAAAATATAATTTTAATGAAAGTTACTGTATATATGCAAAATAACCCACAACAGAATTCTTGGGATTTGTTCTGGTTTAGCTACGTTCCGCTGACTCTCTTGGCTCCATTCACCGTTTTCACTCTCTCTGTCAGGACTTCATCTACCTGTGGGAAGTTGGCTCTCTCCCACTCTAGACGTGCTGCCCCCTTGGCAGGTAGATGCTCCTCCAGGGTTTCTGGGCTAGAGCACCTGGCCAGGCCATGCAGAGAGCCCAAAGCCTGGCTCGGCTATCAACCTTTCCCCAAACTCTAGCAGGCGAGTACAGAAACAGGCTGGAATTCCTTGTGCCCAACAGCCCATCACTGTCCGCCCTTAGAGAGACTCCCCTCCGTTCCTCTTTCTCCCCTGCACCGTATAATCACCTCTGGAAAGGGGAAATGGGCCTCCTCGCCACTGAGCCAAGCCTGCATCTCTGCATTTCAGTAAGTCCAGCGTTTGAGTCAGGCTGGCTCACATTCCCCTCTCCCAGGATGACACCCCCCCCGCCAGGACTGCCAGGTGCTGCTGGGCCGAGGGCCTTGCTGTCCTTCAAGGGTTCAACCCGCAGTCTATTGTTGGCAAGAAAGGATGAGGCTGCCAACCGAATGGCCTCAAGAGCCAAAGCCGGGGATAGAAATGGCGGCTGGTCTGGAAGAGCGATGTGTCTGTCTCCGGTCCCAGCACAGCACCGGCCCATTCAGAGATTTTGCAAGCCGCAAACAGTCACCCCTTCTGGGAAGTCCTGCTAACCAGACCAAAGGCGGCCTGCCTCGTTGGGCAAGCAGGTGCCAGCTGGGCACTCACCTCCCCCTTCTGGACAGTCATAGATTGTCTCCTGGGCGTGATCTCCTCGTTGATGCTGGACAGGAAGTTCTGGGAGATGCGCAGGGCGTCCTGCAGGAGCAGGTAGTCGGGGTGACTCGACGGGGTGTGCTTCAGCAAATCCTGTTTGTCAAGAGGGAAGGGAGAAGAAAGAGCTTCAGAGCATAGCACTGGCAGTCCAGGCGCTTCACTTCTGAAGGGTTTTCTGTCTAACTTAAAGCTTAGAACCAACCATCAGATCCAAGGTCCTCATCCGAGCCTCCCAGACAGACGGCTGCCCAGACTCTGCTTGAACCCGCCCATGGCCTCCCTCTCACGGGTCCCACGGCCTCCGTCCACTCGGATGTGTTTCTTCTCCTACTCTGCTGAAGTCTGCTCTCCCTCACAGTTGCATCTGTACCTCCAGGAGACCAGAACGTCTTGCTTCATCTCAGCTCAGAGACGAGAAAAAACCTCCACAAGTGATCAAGGCCTGGGATTCTCCACGGGTGGATTTCGGGCAAAGCTGTTTGTGGTTCTGCGTGGAGCAGTAGCTGCACAGGCGCCCTTATGCTCCAAGCGCTTCAAATCAACCCCTTTTCCTATTAGCAGCATTGCTTTTCCAAATCCTCCACCCAGCTTCTTCTCCTGGGGTGTCTTGCCTGCCCCCCACTCTCCTACCCTAACCAGGAGTCATTTGAATGTGATCCAGTGTGCTGTGGGAATCCAACCTCTATTTGACTCGGCTGTATCAAGCAGCCATCGAGTTAAGCCAACAAGATGCTGCACGGAGCATGTCAGGTGAAGGGAACCCCTGTGCTTTGTTAACCTGCGTTCTGCAGCCGGTGGAAAAGACCCCATATCTGGTCACTCTTTGTGTTATTTCCTGCTTGTGCATTGACTTCTCTGAAACAAAGCAACCCCTCCAGTTTCCAGCAGAAAAGCCAACAACATTAATATTCATGGCAACTTACGTGGAGCACAAGTGTACTGCGCGTGACCCGATCCACCGGCTTGTAGAGGAGAGCTACGGGGAAATAAAGGAAAATTAGAAACTGTAGGGCAGGGATGGCTAACCTTTTTGCCATCGTGTGCCAGGAGAGGGGGGAGGGGTCGCACGTGCGTGTGCCCACACCCATAATTCTATGCATGCACATCCGACACCCCCCACCCCCACTCCCGGCACATGATGGCCTGGTAGGCCCATTTTTCTCTCTCCCCAGGCTCCAGAGCCTTTCTAGGAACCTGGGGAGGGCGAAAACGGCCTTCCCACCCCACCGGAGGCCCTCCGGAGGCCGAAAACAGCCCATTTGCCGATTTCCAGAAGTTGGGAAACAGGCCATTTCTGGCCTCCAGAGGGCCTCCAGGGGGGTGGGGAAGGCCGTTTTTGCCCTCCCCAGGTTCCTAGAAAGGCTCTGGAGCCTGAGGAGAGAGAAAAACAGGCCTTCCCCACCACCCCCCGAGGCCCTCCGGAGGCAGGAAACAGGCAGTTTCCCTACTTCTGGTGGGCCCAGAAGGCCTGAAAATCAGCTGGCTGGTGTGTGCATGCATGCCGGGGCTGAGCTCGTGTGTCCACCAATATGGCTTGTGTGCCCACCACAGGTGGCACACGTGCCATAGGATTGCCATCACGGCTGTAGGGCAACACAATTCTATGGGGAGCAAAATAATTGAAATGGAGGAGGAAAAAGGTTCTAAGCAGAAGGTTCATGGGAAAACATGTCTTTTTTGACAACATGCCTGCTGCAATCCTTTGCAATTCACCTCTGCTACTCCCCGCCCCCCCCACAGCTAGTCAAGCCCTTCCCATCCCCTGCACCATGGATGGCTATAGGATGCTGAGTCCCCTGTTGCTGTTAATCCCAAGGGCTTCACTCCAAGAATTTGACTGATCAAAAAAGAAAAAACCCAACCAAGCCAGTCAGCTCTGCTTATACACGTCCCTGCAGAACAAAAAAACCCAGATGGAGCTCCTCCTGGGTGGGGTGGGGGATTCTTATTGTCCAGAAAACATCCACTGGACCACCACACGACTTACTTTCCAGGGAGTTCTTTGTTGTCTGGTCCCTTGCATCCTTGGAGCTTCTAGCTCTGAGGTTCTGCAAAAGACAAATAAGGCTCAGGTTAATTTTCTTCAGCCTGCATCGTGGATTTGCCAGCTGTTCCTTGTCTGGCAACAGATGCTGCCTGGTTCGCACACCAAATCCAGATGAGGCTCACAATCTTCCAGCATAGAAAGCAACAGCTCAGAGGTTACACCTCTTGTCCAGGGATGAAATCCAGTAGGTTCTGACAGGTTCTGGAGAATCGGTAGCGGAAATTTTGAGTAGTTTGGAGAACTGGCAAATACCACCTCTGGCTGGCCACAGAGTGGGAAGGGAATGGGGATTTTGCAGTATCCTTCCCCTGGAATGGGGTGGGAATGGAGAGTTTGCAGAATCCTTCCCCTGCCACGCCCACAGAACCAGTAGTAAAAGAATTTGAATTTCACCACTGCTCTTGTCATGATGGTTGCCACCACCACTACGCAGGTTCTCCACTGCAGTTTACGGGGGGCTTGATGAGTAGCTCAGACGAACTAGCTGGAATTTCAGCAAGCCAGGAAGGCCTCTGTGCCTTAGAAGCAGCCCCTGAGGGCCAGGGAAAGAGCCCAATTGAGATATTTCTGGAGGGGCTTTGGCCTCTGCTACTCACCTTGCAGCAGTGGTGAAATCCATTTTTTTTTACTACTAGTTCTATGGGCGTGGCTTGGTGGGCATGGCAGAAGGATCCTGCAAAATCTCCATTCCCACCCCACTCTGGGACCAGCCAGAGGTGGCATTTGCCGGTTCTCTGAACTACTCAAAATTTCTGCTACCGGTTCTCCAGAACCTGTCAGAACCTGCTGGATTTCACTCCTGCCTTGCAGGTAATGTAGTGGGGGTGAGGGGAGGATTTTGCTGAAAGTATTTCTCTGATAAAAGCCACAATGGAAGGAAATCACTTGTAAGAATATTTGCTAAGAAAGAAAATGGCTCCACTGGCTGGATGTGACTCTCCTCCCACAGCCAAAACTTGAGTTGGGATGAGTCAAAATCCAGGCCAGGTTTCCCAGGTTCCAATAACAGCCCCCAAACTATTTGGGTTTCCCTGGGGAGCCCTATGCCAGGAGAAGCCCCCCTGCACCAGGCCTTCTGGCCATCCTCACCACTGAGAGACCCACAGAACCTGCAACATCAGCTCCATTGTGGGTTTAACCCAGGTGAGGTGGGGGCAGAAGAGTCCCATCAGATCCCTGCGAGGACCCCCCCACACACACACAGCCGGCAGTCATTAGGCAGGAAGAGACGAGGGCTCTGCACACCCTCTGTGCACGTCGCACGGCCTCACTCACCTCCGAGATTTCTGCAAACTGCGCGTTGGCTTGGCAACACTTCTCGGCCGTCTCCATGGCAACCTCGTAATTATCCACAAAAGCCCGGTACACTCCCAGCTGGCTGGCCTGTGGGGGGGCAAAGGCGGAATGAGACTCACCCCGGTGCGGAAAGGCAGGAGAGGGCGGAGACCATCTCAGGAGGCTGTCTGGAGATCTGGAGAAGCAGAGGACACCTCTGGACGAGCCTCTGCCCGCCACCAGCAGGCGACCCCAAGCCGATGGCTGAGTCACAAGGGGGAGATGCGCCCAGACTGGCCCCATCGCTTTTGGCCCCCAGAGGGAAGACGCCCCTCTCTGCGGGACAGTCCCGCAGGTCAAAAGCTGGCCACGCAACTGTTTCCTTTGGGAAAGAGCGACAGTCCTGCAAGGACAACACACTCAGAGTGACTGAGGAATGCTTTACGCCCGAGGAGGGGGGTGGCCCATATGACACCACTGGGGCAGCATCTCTGCAACCGGAGGGCCTCGGCCAGGGGTGGGTTCTATATTTTTTTTACTACCGGTTCTGTGGGCGTGGGTTATTTTGAGGGTGTGGCTTGGTGGGGGGGGGGGGTAATGTGACTGGGTGGGCATGGGCCAACTTTTTTTTATTTTACTTTTAAAAGCATTTTTTCTATAACTTTAAGAGATTGCAGAATAAAATGCTTTTAAAAGCTTCTGATGATCAGGCAACTCAACTGGGAATGTCAGAGGCTTTTAAAGGCATTTTTTTCCCCTACAACCTCTTCGGCCGAGGTTGTACTTTTAAAAAATGCTTTTTAAAAAAAGGCTCTGATGAGGTGGGCGGGGTAAGCGAGCAGCAACCGGGCCGGGGACCGGTTCAGGGGCATGGCCAGCTAATGTTATTACCAGTTCTCCAAACTACTACAAATTTTTACTACCGGTTCTTGCGAACAGGTGTGAACCAGGAGCAACCCACCACTGGCCTTGGCACTTCCGACATTGTAAAATGCCCTCCACTGCCCTTCGCAATCACGTGACCAAACTTGGCAACCAGCCTGCATTTATGACCGGTGGCTGCGTCTGCCCCACAGTCGCTGGAGTGATTGGCACCCCTTTTTGCCAGTTTCAGCAAAAAACAACCAATTGGAAGAATAGGTTCACTTAAATGACTGCACCGTTCTCTTAATAACTCTGCGATTCATTTAATGACCACTGTGAGAAATATCAGAAAAACAAGTCCGATCATGTGGGTGCCTCCATTTCCAACCATGACTTCCAACCAGATTTCCAATCCCAATTGTGGTTTTAAGTTTTTAAGTATTAAGAGTGGTTTTTAGGACTACCAGCTGCTGCCAACTGAGCGGTTCAAAAGCATGCAGAGGCAGGTAGGTGAAGGCAGCAGGTGCCGCTCTGGTGGGAAGGTAACGGTGCTCGGTGGCCTCATGCAGGCTACAGCGGCCTTGAAACAGGGGTGGTGGTGGTGAGCAGCGCCCCCTAGAGTTGGCAATGACTAGCGGAGTGAAATCCACAGCAATTCCTTTGCCTTTTATCTTCATCATCATCACCACAGGCTCCCTCCAGCCAAGAGGGGCAGCCCACAGCATGCTGCCAGCCTTCCTTCCTTTTCCCCTCCCCCTACTGGTTTCCAGCACCAGCCCCCCTCTCCTCACACTGCACATACCCAGCAACCCACTGGCAAAAGAGAACCGGAGCCTCAAACTGGCTCTGAGCCGGGCAAAAGCCCCCTCCCTGCCCCCCCCTCAAACGCCCTGCTCACCAGTTTCTGGAAGAGGTCGCCCACCCGCTGCTGGTGGCTCCACTGGTGAACGCGGGGGGAAAGCCCATCATAGAAGTCCTTGTGGATATCGTAGAGCTCGGGCACTTTGAAGAAGATGGTCTCGATCTGCTGGCTCGTCAGGACCGGCTGGGAGGTAGTGGCAGCCGCCTTCAGAGGCTTCATGGGCTGTAAGAGCCAAGACACAGAGCCGAATATGGCCTCTGTGGCCCAGTGGCACCTTCCTGGGCATCGGCCTGCCTCTTTGAGCCACCTCCCCTCTTGAGGAAAGGCCGGAGCTCTTGGGAGACAGCGCTACAGGCCATTCAGCGCTTCCCACTGGGTGGCACAACGGATGCCCCCCCCGCCAGCCCCATCACCAGAAATGGCTTCAGCTATAAGGAACTGAGCAGAAGCTGGAAAAGAACCCAGCAACTTTCTTGCTTGGCTCCCAAGCTGCTGAATGGAGGCCAAGCAGGAGAATTTCTCAGTAACTGCCCCATGTTGTTACCCTTGGGGAGGGAGTCACTTGGTTGTTTCTGCCCTGGTCCACCTGCAGCTTAGCTGGAGAATAAACTCCCCCTCCGCCTCCCTCCCTCCCTCTCCCCCTCCCCTGGCGCCCTTACCAGCAGAAGAGCCTCAAGGTGACCCAAGTAGGTTTCCTCACTGGCCAGGATGCCCGACAGGACCCACTTCCTCATCTCCAGACCCTTTTCCAGGTCCGGCTCGCTCTGGAGAAAGGAAGAGAGGGGAGACAATGGGAGGCCAGGCCTTTGAGCCCAAGGTGGAGATTTGGGGAGGGGGTGGAAAGGGCCAATGAGAATGAAGCTAGGGTGGGGAGGGGCTGCTCTCCCCAAGAGAAAGAGGCGAAGTATTGAGGCACAGGTTCATGGCCAGCATCCAAGGGCAGCAGAGTAGAATGACCGGCTCTGGGCTTGCAGGAGCCAACAAAATCCAAACTGGCCTGTGAGAAACGGACCAGTTCCTCTCTCTGGGACCCTTCCTCACAGAGCCCCTCCCTGCTGACTCTGTGGAGCCATGCCCGCCTGCCACCCACCATAATGGCTGCCATGTCAAGATGAGGCAGGGCTCAGGAGAGACCAGGGAAGACCATCCCCTCCCCCACCAGCCTTATATTTTGGCCCTCCTTGAAAGCAGCCCCAATGATCCCCCCACTCCATCCCCATCAGACAAGGTTTGGATCTCACTAGATCAGGGGACCAAGGAGGGATCCCTCCCCAGGGCCCCCGGGCTCTTGAGTGCCATTCGCTCTGGACCGGCAGGCATGGGGCCAGCAGATGTGCCCGGCCAGCCCCAAGGGGGGGGGGCACTGTCCTCTCAGAAGGCGCTGCCAAGGAGCTTTGGGGGGGTGAAGGAGGAGAGAAGCAGAGCCAGCTTATTTATAACCTGCCAATGGCATCCTTGCCAGCTCAGCTCAGGAAGGGCCTGCCTATTCTAGCAAAGCCATTGAACAGCAGAGAATAAGGAGAAAGGGGGGGGAGGGGGGAGGTTAGTCAGTTAGGTAGGAAGGAAGCCAGCTGTGTGGGGGTTCTTGGCACAAAAGGAAAAGGCTGGCAAAAGCTCCCAGTGAGGGTCACTCTCTCAGCCTGCAAGATTTCAGCTTCAAAGCCACCGCACAGGGTCCTACTAAGCTCTCTCCACACACCCATTTCGGGGCCTGATCACCCCCTCCCACCTCTGCAAAGCAGAATCTCCCTGTCCCTTCCCTCCTCCTTCCTCTCTCCCCACCCCACTAGGGCACCCAGCCTGGCAGATTAAAAGGAGTGAGGAGCCAAGGGAACTCAAAGGGGCAGGACTGACTGACAGGCTTGCAGTCCCCAGAGAGCCCCTTCTCTCAGGGCATGTGGCATGCCACAGCTCGGAAAGGACTGCCTCGGGTGCCATCCAGTCTGGGGGGACTCCTTCCTCGGCTTTTGCTCAACCCTGCAGAGAATGCGGGGAGGCCCCTGCCAAAGAAGCCCCTGCCCTCTCTTGGTTCCATCTGCAGAGCTGTGCTGGGGGAAAGCACTGAGGCCCTGCTCCAGTTTGGCACAGGCACCACAAAGGACAGGAGCAGAAGCCTTGTGGCCAAGCCAATTCTTCATCTCTATAGTTGGCATCTTGATTTGTTCTGAATCCCAATTGACACTGAGAGGCAAGGCCCAGGGGAGGGGGTCCAGATCTGCAAAATGGGGGCTTCTGTGGAGCAGAGTCTACGAGCAAAAGGTGTCCTGAATTCTGCCAGGCTCCACCTTCCCTCTGGGGGCACCAAGGCTCTTTGGGTGCGAGGATGGCTGTGGCTGGCCCTTGGTAGGGAAGGCCTCTGGGAAGGACGGATCCTGTTCAGCCAGAACAACAGAAAGACGCCTCCCTTCACCCAGACAGAATTCCGCAGGGAGGGGAATGGAAGGAAAGGAGGTGGGTCCTTCACTTGGGGACCAGTCTGAAAGCTCGGGTGCAGGTGCCTTAAGAGAGACCCAGAGACTTGTGGGGAGGGTCGCTTCCTGCCTGGAAGGAAGAGCTTTCAACCCAACACAACCCTGGGCAAAGACACACACACACACGCAAGAGAAGGGAGTGGGCAAAGCAAACAGAGAAAACATATAGAAAAGTTGGAGGGATGCAGGAAATGAATCCAGGTTCACTCAGCAAAAGGAATTCTATCTCCTTCCCAATGGAATCCTGAGCGCTTTCTTTTCCTCCTATTTGGGCCAGTTTTTATTTTATGTGAAGCGACAGCCTGAGTGGTCTGAATGGTCAAAATATCCTGACTAAACCAACACTTCAGTAGACTCCCAAGGACCCGTGTTGCTTCTAGACCTCTGGGTGAAGTTGCCCTTTCTCAGAGCAGATGGCCCTGCACAAGGATCTCCAGGCTTACAGGCTGGAGGTGCTGCGCATCGTCACTGGGGCGGCCAGTCTGGGTGCAGTTCTGGCTCCTGCCATCAACCCAGGCATGGCAAACACCTCCATTGGCGCCAAGGGGCAGATGCTACAGAATCCAGAGCTGCAACTGCACCCCCAAAGCTGAACCTCCAACTCCCTGCGACGCAGCAACAACTCACTGATTTTGAAGACTCCAGGGACCCCAAGGAGAAGCCATCTCGGCTGCCTCGGCCCTTGGAGCTGAGATGGGGTGAAGAGGAGGGGGAGTCATCGATGAAGGGCATCATGTCATGGTGGTGCCTCTGCTCTTCAGCTCTGTCCACATCGTAGGTGTAGCCTGGTGGGAGGCCCCCAAAGGAGAGCTCTGCAAAAGGAAGGCAAGGGAGAATGGGAAAGGGGACCAACTGGCCTGGGGGACCCACAGCATCCTTGGGCTCTTCCGCTTGATCTAGGCCTTCAGGAGCTGCTCTGTGGATTCCTGATCATCCCAATTTTCCTGCAGAGGGGTCTCTAATCTGGCCCCCTCAGACAAATGTCTCAACCTTTCCAATGAAAGCATAATTGAGATCAATTCAATTTCAGAGCATGCAGAAAAACAGTCTTGTGACCAGGAGATGACTGGAATGCAAAGCTATACATGTTGATTTTGTTATGGTCCAAAGTCTACTAGAGTAACACTTATCGGACTCCTCCCAGCACAAACCTGTGGGGGAAAATGGAAATCTGAATTTTGTAGATTAATCTGCAATCGCAGTTGTGATGTGTGACTTGTGACTCCTTTCCAAACAGAGAACTGAAAACCCTGAAGGAGCCTAGGTCTACCAGGCCAGCTCCTTCTGCTTCAGGGGGACAAGTGGGGTCCTCCTGAAGTCCAGCAAATGGCTATCTACAACCTTTCCATGTGGACATTCATGGTGGAAAGACAGATTTGGGGATCAGAACAGAGGGACCACCACAAAACTGAAAAGGAGGCAAAAGCCCTGAGGAGAATGTCCACAATGACAAGTGAGGCCATCACCACACAACGTGCAAGCTCAAGACTTATTTGCTGAACCCCCTTCAACCAATTCCTTGCTCCAGGCAAAGAGGAAGGCTGGTTTGTCTCCTCCCAGAGAGGCTTCCGTGGCCCTCCTCTCCCACCACATAAACCACCTGAACAAGATGAGGTGGGAGAAAAACGGGCTGGGCATGTGACCATGGGCAGGGCTCCCAGGTACCAACTCTGACCCCAGATCAGCACTAACAACTTCAGTGTAGGAATTACTCCACCAGCAACTCTCTGAGGGAGGTCAGGTCAGGAAACAGGCCCACCGGTCTGCCTGGAGCTGGAGCACATCAGCCGGGCTCCAGTGACAGAATGGCAAAAGCTGAATGCGATTTCCCCCCCCCCCACCTCTGGTATCCTGATGAATTTGGGGAAAATAAGAATCCGTCTGAGTTTCTTTCTCCATTTCCCTACACTACCTCTTGTTAACAAACTCCCTCCAAATGTTCTACCAAACCAGCAAATACAAAATAAAAATAATACTAAAACTCTCTTTGTTTATCTGTAACCTTCAAAGGAGCAAAACGGCTGCATCGTAGGGCAACAATTTTGAATTGAAGTACCAAAAGGGCTAATTTAAAGAATGCATCCAAAATCTGGGACCCAGGACTCCCATGGGGCTGAAATTCCAAGGATCTTCAGACCAAGTCTATTGGCAGACTGGCAGCCACAGCGCCACCACGGTCTAACCCCCTCGCCAGCTTCCCACAAGGAAAGTCAACGGAGAAGCCAGCAGGAAGTTAGAACATATTCCTGCTCCCACTGCTTTTCTCCCTGCCTTGGACTCAGTGAGGCACAGATTGTCTAATATCTATCTATCTATCTATCTATCTATCTATCTATCTATCTATCTATCTATCTATCTATCTATCTCTTATATAGAGTTTGTGTGGAGTACACAAAGGTATCCTAAACACAAGGAATGACTGCATATACCATAATCCAAGGGCATCAGCATCTCACATTGCATGTGATAAGTCTTAAATGGCCTTTTGAAACAATCTAGATCCGTGATGGCAAACCTATGGCATGGGTGCCACACGTGGCACGCAGAACCATATTGGTGGACACGCGAGTGTTGCCCTAGCTCAGCTCCAGCGCGGATGTGTGCACCAGCCAATTGATTTTCAGACCTTCCAGTCCCACCGGAAGTCAGGAAGCTGGCTGTTTCTGGCCTCTGGAAGGCCTCCGGAGGGATGGGGAAGGCTGTTTTTGCCCTCCCCAGGCTCCTAGAAAGCCTCTGGAGCCTGGGGAGGGGAAAAAAACGGGCCTATCGGGCCCATCGGGCCATCACATACCAAAAGCAGGGGGAAGTGGGGGGGGTCATGTGCACATGCGCGGGAGGGCGGGGCGCATTGAATTATGGATGTGGGCACCCATACCCGCGACCCCCCCGCTCCCCCCGCTTTTGGCACGCAACGGCAAAAAGGTTAGCCATCACTGATCTAGACTCGGGGGGGGGCACTTACGGTGAATGCTCACTTCTGAACCCTACCTGCCAAACATCCCAACAAGGGGAACCTTCCGCAGGTATCCTCCACGTGCCCTGGCCATGCAGATGCTACCTGCAGCAGGCATTCGTGGTTTCATCCTATGTAGGACTTTAACCGCCTTGAATGGCACTTAGAAACAAACTTAAAGCCAACACAGCTCCAACCGAAGTCGTGTCATGTTAACAGGTCCACTGAGACATGAGCACCAGCTGAAGTGAAGGCCAAAGTGAATTGACTGATTAAATTGAGAGAGAATACAGAGACAGAATACAGAATAATATGAGTTGGGAGGGACCTTGGAGGTCTTCTAGTCCAACCCCCTGCTCAAGCAGAAGACCCTCTATCATTTCAGGACCAGAACATGGTTACCCTCCACCTACACCATTCCTGAATGACCACAACTAGGACATCGATCAAAGCTTTCCTCGCCCGTCTTCTAGAACGAGGGGAACCCCTTGAAATACAGTTAAGGCTGGCAATCCTCCTCACAACGCTCATGGCTCCTAAGAAATTTCACGAATGGCTCTCCGTTGACCATTCCCAAATCCTGCTGCTCCTCTACAGAACTGAATTCCCTGTAGACCCTGCAGGGTCTCTGCCCGCCCCTTTGCGATTCAGGACACTCGCAATTCTTGGTGATTCTGGCTGTGGATGACAGGACTGAAATCCAAACATCTGGAGCGCCCCAGCTGCCAACTCTGCTGCTGGTGCTGGAACACGGATAAACCCGAGAGATCCATGCTCTCATTTGATTAAGATCAAACTTTAGTCAACATGCAGCGATGGATCGTGAGTTGTTTGACCAAATTACGCCCTTTCTGTCTCAAACAAGGCCACCGTTCCTCAAAAACGCTGACTCTGTTGTTTCATGGAAGCATCTTACTAGTGGCAGCCCAGCCTGGGCCATGGGCTCCGAAACAGCAATTACAAATTGTTCCATCAGCCCCAGGATGTGTCCAAATTACCCCCTTGGGATAATATCTCCCAATTTAAGAAGTACTGAACTCAATGAAGAGAGGGAGAGAGAGAGAGAGAGATGCCAAAGCAACAAACCCTGTGTAGAAACAGCAGCATGCTCTACTCCGCACTTCCAGTCCCACAGATAAAGGAAGGGGGGGGGAGTTGCCACTAATAACGAGAAAAATAATTCTACTCAACCTCAGATTCCGAGCATTCAAAAAGTTTGCCAGCATTTCAAACTGCTGCATTTAGACACCTTGTGGCTTACTTTCTCTACACCGTCTTTTTATTGTGACGATCATTTCAAAAGAGCCTGGTTATCTGGAGAATGCAATCCTGCACCCACCGAAAGCAGATCCCCCCCCTCTGCTCAGGTAATTAACACAGCCCACCAGACCACCTTTGTGGCCATCCAGGCTCCTGGGCATCCTCCCTCTCTGCCACCTGCTCCATCCAGCCAAAATGAGGGCTTCTGACCGGCTGAAGGAGCTGCTTTGGGCTTCTTGGACCAGAAGCTCCGAGTTGTGTAGCTCTCTGGAAGGAAGCCCAGCCTGTCACCCTTGCCAGAGTCACTTTCACATGAGCAGCTGTTCCACAAGCTTTTTCCTGTCCCTGCTGCGTTCTCACCAGCAGGTTCAGTTCAGAGACGATATTGTCAGAGCAGCAGGCAGCAGATTCTGGGGCTGTTCAGCAAATCAGCCTCACAGTGCAGAGACCAGCAAGAGCGACTGTGATTCAAGCCCTCGTGCAACGAACAGGAGCCTTTCCCACGCAATCCCCATCCGCTGGAATCTGGGAGAAGCGTTTTCACCAGAGGTGGCAGTAGGTGGTGGTGGGGGCGTCTAATATGGCAATCTCCTATTGATCATAAGCTCAAGAAGATCCCATCTAAGTTGGGGGGGGGAGGTAAGTAGTGGGGGGAAGAAATGCCCTGATAACTAGCAACTGACTACCGTGTTTCCCTGAAAATATATTTTCCCTTTATATTTATATTTTTTTGAACTCTGAAATAATGCTTGGCCTTATTGCCATGCACTCAAAAGCCCAATTGGGCTTATTATCAGATGTCTTATTTTGGGGGAAACAGGGTAGGTGGTGGCTGTGGGACTCCCAGCCCCTTGATTCCAGTGGCAATTCCAGAATTTGTCCATATGGGTGGATGCAGCACTGGGAGGATGTCCATTCCTGCTGAAAATCTCTTCCTTGCCTGGAAATCTCCCAGAGTTTCACTGGAACATTCCTCCATTGATATAATCCAATCCCCACCTGCATTCCTAAGCTTCGTGGTCTTCTCGCTGAGGCTGGATGGCGAGGCTGCCGAGGGACCTGGCCTTGTGCCGGTTTTGCCAAGGGTCGGGCAGGGGGACGGCCTCTGCTGCTTCCTGAGATCTGTGGTTGGGCAGCCCTTCCGGTCTGCCTGTCCTACCCCAGGATCCAAAATGTGTCCAACTTCTTCACCTACCCCAAGGTGAAAGAGTTTACTAGGGTAGAGCCTTAAAGAACACAGAGGAAAGGGTGCAAATCGATATTCATAGTAGCTACTAGCAAAATACAAAATGATGTTCTTAAGCAGTTGTGTGGAATGGAGGAATCTGAAAGAAAGCTACGTGTGATTTCCAAAAAATGGGGGGGGGGAATGTGGGTCCTTTAACGATGATGGCAGCCAGCAGACCGTTCTTTGGAAGCCTTGGAAAGAACTACTAGTTTTTTGAGAAATTGCACAACACGACAGGTGTGACCAGATGCTGCTTAGATTTCCTGGAGAAAGTCTGAGTCATCAGGCACGGAAGCAAATGGGGAGGCATTCGGCACCAGGATTAGGCTAGAAGGCAGCCAACAATCAAACTGCAGGCCGGCTCTCTTGCTTATAGTTGACATGGCAATGGAGGGATTGTTCCTGCGTAGAACCAGCCTTTCAGTTTGACTATCAAACTTAGAGCTGTAGAAGACGATCTAAAAGAAATGGAGATCTAAAGATCTAAAACAGAGACCTTAAAAATGGACAGTAAATTGGATAACTTTATTGGAAAGAGATAGCTGGGCATGCCTGGTGTTGGAATACAGTCTCTGGAGTAGAGGGAAGGCTGGGATGAAATGAGAAAGAAAGAGTTTGACTACAACCAAGCTAGCATTGAGGCTGTTAACAGGTGGCAAGTCAGAAATAAATCCCAGGTAAGGTGTCCCAAGGTCTTTCTGACAAAGTTGCTGCACAACAGGTAAGACAGAGGAAGCAAAAGCCTTTACATCTGCTCAGGCAGCAAAGCCTGGAACACAAACCATAGTTTTATACCCTCGAGAATATCCTGCTAGCTGGTTTTCGTGGCACAGCTACAAAGTTCTGCCTCAGGGAAGGAAGAATGCCACCTTCTCCTGTGGAATTGTTCATTGTGTCCCCCCCCCAAAAAAAGGAGCAGGGGGGGTCACCCTGAAGACCAGCTATCCAAGTCTGCATGGATGAAGGCTGTCAGTGCTATGACAGGAGTGGCTTCATGTTAACTTTTTCCAAGCCAGCTCTGTAAGGTTGGTCCGGGCCTTAGAAGCCAACCATCCATCAACAGCTTCTATCCTACCCTGAGGTTCCACAGCCGGGATAGACAGGGTGATCGGAATGGAATGGAACAGCACAGGAAGCTCCCTGTGGCACCAGAATTACCAGGGTTTGGAAAGACAGTCTACCAAGAAATATACAGAGGACCTTCTCAATGCTTGGCATTACAGACCTGAACGCCCCTTAATTCTGGATGCCCCCCCCCACTTTGAACTGAGATGGGTAACTCACCACGCAATAAGCAGCAAGGTCTAAGTGCAGGGCTGGCAAACTCACGACCCGTGGGCTGGATGCGCCATGCACTGGGCACGCCCACATCTGGTTTGGTGAAGGGGAAAAAAGTTGCAATACGTCACGTGATGATGGGAGTTTGACACTTCTGGCTTAGTGCATCTGTGGGTAAAATGCCCCTTTTCCACAAGTGTGGCCCTTATGCTTCAGATGGAAGGTGGGTTCAACAGGGCAACCTAAACTCCCACAATATAAGCACAGACCGTGTGTGTGTGTGTGTGTGTGTGTGTGTGTTAAAGTGAATCAGACACTTTGCCGGCAGTGATTCAAAGAGGCAGCTCTGGGGCTGTTTACCGTTAAAGCAGAAATCTAACAACTGCCAAGTGTAAAAGGACTTATTTATAGTCAAAGCAAAGGTTGATTCTTGCACCTCTTTCTCCTGCTCGATAAACAATGGACCAAATCCTCAGCTTTTGAGAGAAGGGAGTGGTAAACACTTGTGCCTGGTTATTGTAACAAACCGCTGGCCTCAGGCCATTTTTCCTGACCTAGTAGGTATCTCGCCCTCCCACCAGCCTTGCTCAGCCCACCCCATCCAGCATTCTCAAAATCATCCAATGATAAGTGGATCCTCCCTATTCTTGTTAGTTCAGCTGTTCTCCTGCCCTATGTATGAAGCTGCATTGCTCCCCTACTGCTTCTATGAAATCGCCCCACTTTTTTCAAATAATACCCTGATAGTCAGAAAGTTTTCTTTCCTTAAAGCCTCCCCCTCCTTCAGGGAAGGCGGCTCCATGGGCCGGCTCAGCTGAGTAGGCAGTCTGAACGCCTGATGTTTCCAGCCAGACACCTGTAATCTAATGCAATCCCATCTGTCCACCACCCTATTTGCATCTCAGCTTTCCATGAAGCTGCTCTTCCCACTCGCTCCTCCCTTCGGCACTGAGGGGCAGAGGGGACCAATCCCCAAAGGGCCCCTCAGCATCTGGCCTCGGACAGCACAGCATTCACAAGCTACAAGCATGGTAGGAAGCAAGGGCAGCCAAGGCTCTGCAGGAAGCAGGGGAGGGGAGGGGATGGTGGGTGGGTGGGTGAGCAAGCTGGTCAGTGGAGAGAATTAAAAGCAGAAGAAAGAATTTCTATCCAGCAGATCAGGGGTCTCCAAACTTGTCAACTTTAAGATTTGTGGACTTCAACTCCCAGAATTCCTCAGCCAGCAAAGATGGGAGTTGGTCCCAAGTCTTAAAGTGACCACGTCCGGGGGGCCCCGCCGTAGATGCCACCTGCTTTATCCACTCCTGCTGCTGTTGGGAGGGCTTTTCTGCCCTGCCCAGCCAGTCCCGGGAGCAGGAGAGCAGCAAGTGCTGGAAAGCCTGACAAGCGATAGAGGAAGGCTCCTCCCAGAGGCAGGCTGGCCCAGGGCGATGTGGGGTGTGTGTGTGTGTGTGTGTTTGGGGGTGGGGGGGTGCATGTGCACAATAATGAAGTGAAATGAAATGTCAAGCAGGAAATTGCAAAAGCCTTTTGAGTGTTCACACCTACTTTTCCAGGCAGGAAGACTGCACTAAAAGGGCAAAAACCTCAGATTCAGTTTGTTTACAAAGAAATCAAGGTTGAACTAGCAGACTCCAGCAGAAATCCCCCTTCCTTTTCTAAACTGCCTTCCGAAAGAAACAATCCTGAAACCAGGGAGGTGGCTTGGGCACATTCATTGCCCAAACACACACACACGCCCCCCCCCCAAAAGCCATGGCTGGGGTCAGCCCCTCCTCTCAACCCACAGAACAAAGCAGAGGGAGATTTATCTCAGTGCAGCAGCCTGTAAATTCCCCTTCAAAGGGAAGAGAAGACAATTTTATTCTGCTTGCTTTCTAATCGGTCGCAGTCTGTGTTGACAGGGGGGCAGAGGTCGACCCCGAGGCCCCTTGTATGTGGGGTGCCACAGGGGTCAGTTCTCTCACCCTTTCTGTTCAACATTTATGTGAAGCTGCTGGGTGAGATCATCCGTGGTTTTGGGGTGAAGTATCATCAGTATGCTGATGATACTCAGCTTTACATCTCCACCCCAGACCACCCCAATGATGCCCTTAAAGTGATGTCCCAGTGCCTGGAGGCTGTACGGATCTGGATGGGGAGGAACAGACTCAGGCTCAACCCATCCAAGACCGAGTGGCTGTGGTTTCCGACGTCCCGATATAGTCAATTGGTGCCATCACTGACTATTGGGGATGAGTCATTGCCCCCCACGGAGAGGGTTTGCAACTTAGGCGTCCTCTTGGACTCACGGCTGTCTTTAGAAGAACACTTGATGGCTGTGGCCGGGAGGTCTTTTTATCAGGTTCGCCCGATTCGCCAGTTGCGTCCCTTTCTGGATCGGGACTCGTTAAATACGGTCACTCATGCCCTCGTCACTTCACGCCTGGACTACTGCAATGCTCTCTACATGGGGCTCCCCTTGAGGAGCACCCGGAGGCTCCAGCTGGTCCAGAATGCAGCCGCGCGGGTAGTTATGGGAGCAGCATGGCGCTCCCATGTGGCTCCCCTCCTGCGCGAGCTGCACTGGCTCCCTGTGGTCTTCCGGGTGCACTTCAAGGTCTTAGTTACCACCTTTAGAGCGCTCCATGGCTTAGGACCGGGGTACTTACGAGACCGCCTTCTGCCACCAATAGCCTCTCACCGCCCAGTACGCTCCCATAGAGAGGGGCTTCTCAGGGTGCCGTCAGCCAAACAATGTCGACTGGCGGCCCCCAGGGGGAGAGCCTTTTCTGTGAGGGCACCCACCATCTGGAACGAGCTCCCCCCAGAGATACAGAAGATTCCGGATCTGCGCACTTTCCGCCGTGCCCTCAAAACATTCCTGTTTCAGCAGGCCGGCCTGGCCTAACTTTCCCTTTATATTGCTTTTTGATTTTATTTTAAACTGGGATGTCTTGAATTATCTAGGACCAGAGTGTTTAGTATATTTTAATTGGGTTTTTTTAAACGTTTGTATTACATGTATTTTTATCGTTCGCTGTTCACCGCCCTGAGTCCCTCAGGAATAGGGCGGTATATAAATTTAATAAATAAATAAATAAATAAATAAATAAATAAATAAATAAATAAAGAAAGAAAGAAAGAAAGAAAGAAAGAAAGAAAGAAAGCCTATGTAATTCAGATATACAGAACAAATATACAAACTGAGACACAGGATTTGGTTTCCAAATTTTAGCCCACAAGTTCTCTACACTATTTTTTTAAAGGATTAAAAAATAAAAATAAGCATTTTAGGGAAAAATGTCTTTTTGGCTGCAAACATACATACATACATACATACATATATAAATATATATTACTTAAAAACCATAATAGGAAAAGCATAGATGAATTTCCATGGAGATTTGTTGCAGAATCATTGAAATGGAAAACCCAAAAGAAATTACTTTGATTGGAAAAATTAAAGCTGACACATTCATCCACCCATCCATTTTCCAACCCTCAGTGATTCAGGACCAGATTAATATTAACACTTAGCTCAGAAACTAACCGATGCAGCTGATATAAATTGCTTTAATACACAGGCATATTAACACTCCAGTTGCTCTTGGAAACATCATTAAAACAGCACAAAGCAGAATTCATGACAGGAAACCTGAAGCAACACAGCAGGAACCAAAGCTGTTTTTCCTGGCAAGGGGTGCAAAGGGCAAACCAGCTGCTGTCCCCCCCACATGAACTGAGACATCTAGGCAGCCTCTCAGCCCAGCGTTCCTGAGCTGGACAGGCAGCCCTAGGAACTTCAAGGGGAGGAATTTAGTGAGCCAGTGCTGGAGTCCAAGGGATGATAGGACACAAGCAAGAACTTCCTGCATCTATATGCTAAAGATGGTATACAGAATGAACTTATAAATAAATACTTAGAAGAAAAGAGAGTTATAAAAATTTATAATGATCAAAAGGAAAGAACGAGTTTACCAATAGCAGCTGAGGAGATTATTGTTGCTATCAAACAACTGAAAACAGCTAAGGCTCCAAGAACGGATGGATTAACTGTGGTGTATTATAAAACTCTACAAGCAGAAATGATTGAACATCTTAAAAGACTTATTTTGTAGCATACAACAAGGGGGAAAAATACCCCCTTCATGGAAAGCAGCTTTTGTCTCGTTGATACCGAAAGAGGAGGCAGACTCTACAAAACCGGAAAATTTTAGACCAATATCTCTCCTGAATACGGATTATAAAATTTTTGCGAAGGTATTAGCCAACAGATTAATGCCAGTTATTCAAGAGGTGATTCATTATGATCAAGCAGGATTTATAGAAGGCAGATATATGAAGGATAATATGAGGCAAATTATAGACTTATTGGAATATCTTGAGAAGAATAAACAGATCTCTGCAGTGCTGGTGTTTTTGGATGCAGAGAAGGCCTTTGATCGAGTGAATTGGAACTTTCTATTAAAGACTCTAAAAAAGATGGATTTTGGGGACCAGTTTGTACAGGCGGTTGCAGCAATTTATCAAGAACAGACAGCACAAATTATTATTAATGGAAGTTTAACTACAAATTTTAGTATAGAAAAAGGTACAAGACAAGGTTGTCCGTTATCCCCGTTGTTGTTTATTCTAACTTTAGAAGTCTTGCTGAATACAATACGGGATTCGAACACTTTGAAGGGAATAGTGATAAGGCAAGAGGATTACAAAACAAGGGCATTTGCAGATGATCTGGTTGTTACCCTAACACAGCCAATGGAATCAATAATCCAGATGAATGACATTATAGAAGAATATGGTATGGTATCAGGATTTAGACTGAATCAGAAAAAAACCAAGATGATAGTTAAAAATATGACAGTTGATCAAAAGAAGGAGTTGGAAAGGAAGGCAGGCTTTGAAATAGTATCAAAGGTGAAATATCTAGGAGTTCAAGTTGCAGATTCAAATTCAACTGTTTCAAAATAATTATGAGGTGTTGTGGCGAAAGGTACAAAAGGATATGGAAACCTGGAAAAAACTGCAGCTGTCTTTACTTGGAAGAATAGCAGCAGTTAAAATGAATGTTCTACCTAGATTTTTATTTTTGTTTCAAATGATTCCGGTGCTTAAAAGTGATAAACACCTGACTGATTGGCAAAAAGGAGTGAATAAGTTTGTTTGGAATGAGAAAAAGCCAAGAGTTAAACTGAAAATTATGCAAGATGTTCGTGAAAGGGGTGGTCTTAAACTTCCAAACCTGCGATTGTATTATGAAGCTGCAGCGTTTACACAAGCAAGTGACTGGTTTGGAAGGACAAAGACTGGAATATTGAACATAGAAAGTCATGATCTTGAATTTGGTTGGCATGCATATTTATTTTATGAAAATAAGGTGGATAAAGTATTCAATAGTCATATACTTAGAAGCTCCTTGATGAGAGTATGGAAGAAGCACCGATTCAAATGGGATTATAAAAAACCGTTGTGGTTGGATCTTGGTCATATCATACAGAATACAAAGTCACTTGGGGGGTTTTTATATAAAGAAATACTTTTTAATGATGGGGGCAGAATGCAACTAAAGACATTGAACACAGTGTTGAAAGGGATTAATTTAACTTGGTTACAGTATAATCAACTTCAATTGAGATGGAGAGAAGATCAAAAAACTGGTTTAATGTTGCATGAAGAAGAATTGGTTAAACAGATAAAAGAGAAAGGCCCAATGCATATTAAGAGGGTTTATAATGTTTTGTTAGAAAGAGATTCAGAAAATGAATTGGTTAAAGATTGTATGATAAAATGGGCGCAAAATTTTGGAGAACCAGTGATGATGGAAACTTGGGAAAAAATATGGGTTCAGAATGTTAAATTCACACAGTCGCAGAATTTGAGGGAAAATTTTTATAAAATGTTTTATAGGTGGCATTTAGATCCTAAGAAATTGTCATACATGTATCCTGATGTTCAACCAAAATGTTGGAGATGTGATTATTTAGATGCTACATATTATCATATATGGTGGACATGCAAGAAAGCAAAGGTTTTTTGGATAAAAATTTGGTGGGTTATGCAAAATGTTTTGAAGAAAAAAATTCAATTTTCTCCTCAATTGTTTTTACTGGGTATAGTCAAGGGTTTTTCAGTGGGTGAAACAAAACTGATATTGTATATGGTGACAGCAGCTAGGTTATTGGTTGGTCAATATTGGAAAAGGGATGTTATGCCTACAATTCAAGAATGGACTTTGAAGATGGCCAGTTTTGCAGAAATGGCGAAGATATCAGCATATTTAAAAGACCAGACTCAGGAGACTTATGCTTGGGAGTGGAAGAAATGGATAGATTACGTGCAGAATAAATATCAAACTAGGAAGTACCAGATAGCTTTTAGCTGAATGTTGTGTAGAAATGTATAGTTTATAGGGGGCAAAATAGATTATTGCTATGCAGAAATGAATAGTGCACAGGGGGTAGAATAGAGGGGTGGTAAAGTATGATATAATATAATGTAGATGGATTTCACTTTGGGGAAGTCATGGGGGGAGGGTCTGGGGGGGTTAGGGAGGGATGGGGGGGGGAAATGGGGGAAAAATTGATGTTTGTAAAACTTTTTCAATTAAAAAAAAAAAAAGAACTTCCTGCTTGGACCAACTGTAAGGCAGCAGAGGGACCAAGCCTCACATCTCCACACACAGTTCTGGCTATCAGAGGCTACCTGGGATTACAAGGTATTTCTTTAGAGTGAACAACCTGCACTGCAAGTTTTAGAGGCAATCACTTGCACCTGTGCAAAAGTAGTGCAACCTCCAAGGGCCAATTTAAATCACGATTTAAATCATTAGTAAAAAGCCTTGATTTAAATCAACTCAATTTAAATCATAATTTTTAAAGAGCAACTGTCATCTTTGTCCCCCAGTGGCTCCTCTTCTGACCCGCTGTTGACTCACCGACAGTCCCAATATTGCAGAATATACAGCCTCATGCTGCATAACTAAGCTCGATTTCATGCTGAATAAACTAAATTATTAATGTATCTTAAATAGAAAACTATCTTTAGATAGAACTTTACTCCAAAAGCATTTTATTAAAATAAATTTGATTTTAAAAAATCCAATTTAAAAAAATCGATGTTTTTCCTTTAAAAAAAAAATCATAGATTTTTACCCACCCTGTGCTGAAGGTATCAATCCAATGGACTCACTACGAGCCCAGCAGCCCTCTTGCCATAGACAGGGAGAACATAAAGGATTTTCACCAATATTATCAACTCAAACATGGTGGGAGTGGAGAGAAAATGAGGAGGGGGCCCAGATCACTGCTACAAATGTCTGCCCTCCAGACTCCCTTGCAAGTGGTGCCTGAAGACTCTCCACAGTCTTGCAAGCATTGGCCTTGATGCAGTCAGCATAGCATGGCCCAATTCTGGAGAAGGGGACAAGGCTGCACGTTGGTCTCCTCAGAGGGGAAAAAAGCCCATTGTCCACAACATAGTGCGCTAGACTTGTTCTGCAGATCATGTGGCTGTTTCTCGTGCTACAACAGCCAAAGTGCTGGGGGGGGGGGGGCGGCCTTTATTAATCCCCTTTCTTCTTGCTGTTCCTGTGATAGACCTTACTCTCCAAGGTTGGAGAATGGTTGCACCACTACAGAAGAAACAGAGCAGACGTGGTTTGGTGGGAACCGTGGTTGATACCACTGACAGCTGGTTCATGGACTGAACCCAGGAAGGTGGTGGTAGCCCTCTCTCAAGTTACAAGGACACTCATGGAGAGCCAGGAGAAGCAAGGAAATCAGCCTTTACCAATGTGGAAGAGGCCAAATTGGGTAGGAGGACTTCCCTTCCCCTGGGAGAGGCTAGGAGGGAAAGTGCATTGTGGAGATACCAAGTCATCGGCCATGGTCCCTTCCACTAAATAACTTAATTGATAACTTCTTCCCCAATGGAGGGTTGAACATCTCACTTCCATATGGCCTGCGTCTCCTCTTCAGATAAGCTGGCATAATATGCTGATAGCAAACTCAGTGCCCCCATCATCCCCAGCACTTCAGGGCAGGCTCTGTTGATGTCAACCACTTCCCTTGACCGGTACAACACTTCAAACATTTCAAATGTTTGAAAAGAAATCATCTTTCTTTCCCATGACTAATACTTCCTGCAAATTTACTGAATTAAAGTATTTCATGCTACATTTTAGAGCACAGAGCATCTCAAACGACTGATACAGAAATAAGTATCAGCAAGAGATCCCCCTCAGCAGCCACACCCAAAATACTAAAACCATCACTGCCATCTATGGAAAATGTGGTTTACCTCAAGTTGGGCAATAGGCATACTTGTAAAAAGAAGAATCTGGTTCCGGCTGGCAGGGCTAGGAGCACAAAACGTCTTCCTGATCCAGAGAATTACAGGGCAGCACTGAAGCCAAACTTTCCATTTTTAGTTAATAGTGGTCAAGCTGGCTGCAACTGATAGATTCTCAATTCGTGCGTGAATTATTTAGATGCCTTGCAAGTCACCTCAGAGTCCCTGCTGAAATAGCCAGGGAAGTTCCGGATGGCCACCAGGCTGCATAGGCCTTCATTATGTGGGATGAAGAATTCTATTCTGTTTTCTTGGGGGCCCCCAACCCCACCCATTGTGCTCGTCCTCTGATCCAGCGTGCTTTTTCTCAGTGCCACAACAGCGCAATTGTTTTTTGTAGGAGAAAGATGCTCTGAGAAGCCCCCCCTCCACTAAGGAATATGGGGTCAACCCCCTGGAGGGTTTCTGCAATCTCTGGCTGCCCCAGAAAATGTCAATCCAGTGGTTGCCAGCAACGCTGGGACGCATCACTTTCTTCCACCAAGCCTTAAGGGTCCCACGGGCCATTTGCTTTCACAATATCTGCCCGTCACCATCCCCACGAGTGACAGCTTAGCCGGCTGTGGGACGGGTAGAGGAGAGTCCATGGCCTCATCCATCCCCATCCATGGAATCCTTCCACCTTCCCTCCACCGGCTTTGGCTGCATAAGGTTTCGGGACGTCTACCCATTCCCACAGGATCACCTGGTGCTGATATTTGCAGGAAACAGATGGACATTTTTTATTGCATTTCCCCCCAACCTCATTGCTTCCAATTTGCCCCGTTATCTGTTTCTCCAGCAGCCTAAGAGAAGAACCGGCCTTTGCAAGGAGGGCTCTTCTCCCTGCCTCCAGCAAAGGCCACGTGAGCCGCCCGCCTCCCACCGCCCTGCTCTGAGGGTCCTTTGTTGAAGCCACCCTTCCATGGTCTGAGGAGGCGGCCAGCCAAGGACGAGGGAGCAGCCCAGAGGAAGCCTTGAAGGAACCCCAGTTCTTCCATCAGCTGCAACCCAGGAGCCGGGCAGGATTACAGCAAGGCACCATTTGAGCCTCAATGGCCTCGCTTTGCATAATACATGAAGACAGGATCCACAGACTTGCTTGCATCCCAGCATGATGGATTAGCACAATGCAGGAGGCACCAGGATATATTTGCCGAATGGGAGGCATGGAATAAAACTTCTTCCCAAACTCCAAAACAGATGCGGCCTTCAGGAGCACAAATCCCCCAAATACTTTGTAACCCTTTCCACATTAAAAAAAGAAGGAAAATCAAGAGGCAGCTGCATGGGGCTCCAGAAGCTCGAAAGAGGAGGAAGACCTTCATGGAACAAGCTGTGCTTGATCCCCGCCCCCACATGCACACCCACACAATGCTCAACTCACACGCTGCCACTTCCTGAGCCGGCTTCTTTCCATCATGCTGGCATCGGCCGGAAAGCCATCCCGCGGTTTCTGGGGCCCCTGAGGGCAGGCGGGGAGGGGCAGGGGCAAAGATGGATCCACTCAGGAAGGAAGGATCTGGGCTTACGTGGCAGGCACTTGATTTCTAAACTGGCAGATCCTTGACTGGTTTAAGAGATACTTGGCTACCTCCTCATTCACCTCGGAGCACCCAGCGCAAGTAAGGATGCCGTCAGTGACCGGCTGGGAAAAATACGGAGCACCGCGGGTGCCAAAGGTCTAATTTTAGAGGAGGGTTTAGACATTTCCTAAAAGCCTTGCCAGCACAACATTTCAGAGCTGAGGGTGGTTTTTTTTTCCAATGTAAGACATGCCTGAATCAGAGATGATGATCTACCGCACTGCAAAACAAGGCTGAACATGGATTCCTCTGGAAACTGTTCTGGGTTTTAAGAGCTGTGCCTCTGAAGTATCCAGGCGGTCATCACCTGGGCCCTTCCACGGGTGCCCTTGGGTTGAGCAGACAGGATTTTAAGGCCTATTGTGGGTCTTTAAAGGCACTTTGCCCTGCCGAGATGTCTGACTTGGAGACAGAGAGCAGCCCCCTCCCCTCCTCGCTTCCCTCTGACCCAGAGTGGGCAACTACAACAACTTTTCGACCTGTGGACTTCAACTCCCAAAATTCCTGAGCCAGCAAAGGAGAAATTCATATGCAACATTCTCCAAATATTGTCAGTCTTGAATGAGGAGCCCTCTTTATAAAAATTGTATGAAGTCTATTGGCATGCTGCAATAATAACACCCCCAGGTGGGGTAGGAGGCTGGGCTGAGGCCACTGTGGTATCCAGGGGCCCTACTGCACACACACACCCCACACACACAAACACAATCTGTGCTTTTCACTTGCTGATCTGCTTTTCCTCAACAGGGACTTGACAGAATTGGCACTTTGCAGCCCAGAGATAAAACAGAGCTGAGCTTCTCCATTAGCAGAAAAGATTTCCTGCCTCCGAACCTGGCAAATTTTGGCTGTGCAACATTAGCATTTCCTCACGTTTAGTTATCCTTCACTAAGAGTCTGGTGGTGTCAGGTAAACATGTAACATTGTATTATATTTCATATGAAGTTCATCTTTTGCACTTCAGCTAGAAGCCCCTCTGAACAGGTGGAAAAGGCAGAAAGTCCCGAAACAGAGCCTCTTCTCCGCCTCTGGCAAGGATCCGAAGGGAAAGAAGAAAGGGCCGCTATTCCCCATCAAACCCTTGGCCAAAACAGGCCCAACCTGTTTGCTGGGTACAGGGGACATTGGCCTCTGGGTGCTCCGAGTGTGGCCAGGCCCTGGGCATGCGGTATACTCCACAAACTAGCCTTCTTCCCACACACTTCCCTCCGAGGCAGCACATTCCTTGTGCAATCCAGAGATTGCTGGAAGCGTTTGAGAAACCGGAATAACCATCATACTCCAGAGCAGAAAATACAGTAATCCTGGACTTACAAACAGATACTGTCTTGACCTCCTTGACTCTACTCTGAGGCTGGTTTTAAGGTTATACTGCAGCCTCCTTTGATCACGGTCGTTCAAAATGGTGAGCCATAATACCAAATTAGGTTGTTTCAAAATGTAATTAACTTTTTTTCAGACGGTTGCTACTGAACAAGCTACATATTCATTAACACCAAAACTAAATTAGCAGTAACACACAACTGCAACCAGCCTGTCAACTGCACACCTTAGCACACGCTCGTACAATATCACACCAGTCATGAACATGTTAGCAGAAAAGAAAACCTGGCAGCCCCAAGGGGAAAATCAGCCCCAAGAGCCAGCCTCTCCAGTGAGCATCTACAAGAGGGGTGGGCAGTCTCCAGGGCCACCAAGCCCCCTGCCTCTTCTTCCTGGCGTCCTTGACAGGCCAACCAGTGCCAGCATGCTTCCAGTCAAAACCAGCAGCCCCAGGCGACCCCGAGTGGGTGGCTGAGCTTTCCTTTGGCCGAAACCCAAATGAGACCCACTGATCTGATTCATTCTTCATCTGTTTATATGATGACTGCCCTTCTCACACAATGCAACCTAAAACCAAAACCGCCAAGCATGACGCCCCCCCCCCAAGGCCAGTCTCCTTCACCCCAACGTCCTCTAAAGGCAGCTCATTAGCCATCCAGGCTCAGGGCCCCAGGGACAAGGTGCCCTACGGAGGCCAGCAGGGTTAGGAAGTGTTGCAACCTTTAACACTGGGGTGTGCCTGGGCAGTTTAGGTCCAGAGAAAAGGCAAGCAGAGTATTAGGAGAAAGCCACACTTGCATCCCAAACACTGCTGTGTTGGGTAGTAGCAGCTGACAATATGTTGGGCTAGCAAACCACAAATACACCAAATACCTTGCAAGCAATCTCAGTTATAACTTCCTCATGCTACTGGCGACATCGGGGCAGGGTGGGGGAGGGGGGAAAGAGGGCTAGCAAGGTGTGATCTTCTCAACAGTGGCCCCCACCCTGGCTGGGCAGTGCCCCTTCCAAAGAAACTCACTTGGCATCCACTTTGCATTCCTTTAGGTACCACGAGTGTTTTCTTTTTATTCCGATGGTTTTTCAAAAGATTTGTGACTGTTGAAGCTTCCTTTTAAAAATCATTCTTCTTTCCTGGCATCACTAAATATAGTTAGCATTGTTTTATTGTAATGGGTGTGCGTTGGAGTGTGTGTGTGTGTGTGTGTATGCCACTGCTACGGATCTTCAATTAAGATCTTCAAATATAGGCAGTAAGTGCAGTGGGACTTGCAGACTGATTCTTTCAAACATCGGCACAGAAAACCACCCCAGCAATGTCAGAAACCTGCCAAGCTCTGCTCTGCTCCTCCTGCAGGATGTTTGCTGGAGAAGGACATTTCTAGCTGGATTATCTCTGGATCCAAAGGTTTATTGATTCCTTCCGAAGACCCAGCCAGAATTGGATATGGCATTTTGGGGAAAGCAGTCCAGCCCAACGGTGTCTCTGAAAGCTGGGGTGGGGGTGGGGGGCTAAATCTCATTTATTCCCTCTGCCAGCCGGTTTCCCCCGGGGGCCCTGGAGCAAGAGATAAGCCTCCCTTTCAGCAGTGCAGTGCAGAGAGATAACAGTCATGGCTGCTCACCATTATTTATTCAAGGCTCTACCAGCCACGCAAGGCTGGGCCTCTGCAGGAGGAAAAGGGCCGCGCCAGCCCCCTCCCCCCCCAAGCCCCGGTGGACCCACAAAGCTGTGCTGCCTTTTCTTCGTCTGGCTACTTCCTCAAGGAATCCCAAGGAAAAGCTTCCAAACAGGGCCGGGGGCAGCAGCAACTGACTCAGCCCCCTTTGTGGCACCTTCCTTAGCCCAGAAGTGGTCAGCATCTCAACCGCCCCCCCCCCCCTCCAATTTGGAGGCAAGAGGGAATCACGGTCCTCTTTCAGGCACAAGCTTCACATATTTCACACCAGATTGGGAAGACCTTACACGAGCAGGACCCCTCCCTGTCACTCATTAGAGCAGCTCTCTATTCTCAGCCTTCTGTGCAAAGCCTGGGAAAAGGCAAGGTTGCTTTAAGAAATGTATGAAATTGAGGGTGATTTTTCAAGCAGATGCTCGAGGCTCATGCAAAAACCTGAAAAACACCAGAGGATTTGTGATGCTTGTGGAAAGTCAAACTCTTCTGTGAACCTTTTGCAATGTATGCAGATTTACACATTAATAGTCCGGCCACATCCCTGGCTGTGGCTTTAGCCCAGGGTGTGCAGGGGATGCCAAGAGCGGAAGGTGCCTTTCAATGCTTTGGACCAAGCACGGCTCCAAAGCTGCCAGAGGAGAGGAACGAATGACGCCGGCCACGATTCTGCCCCAAGAGTTTCAAGAGAAAGCTCCCTGCCGTCTCTGGATAACACCCAGGTATTCCTCCGCTGACGGGAAAAGCCCCAGGCCAAGTCCTTGCTTGTTTCTGCCCTTGGA
Source organism: Arizona elegans (assembly GCA_022577455.1). Classification (NCBI taxonomy): domain Eukaryota; kingdom Metazoa; phylum Chordata; class Lepidosauria; order Squamata; family Colubridae; genus Arizona; species Arizona elegans. Next base: position 3,868,874 of record JAKOOJ010000026.1, read on the forward strand.
CAGAAAAGCCAGCTCACACCTTTAGAGCCCCACATGATTTAGGAAAGGGAGCTGGGAATTCCCAAAAATCCCAGACGGTCCCGTCTCCCCCAGCCCTGCTGCTCTGGGGAGAATTCCCAGGTTTTTCCTTCGTCCCACCAAGTGCCACAGATTTGGGCAAGATCAAGGGAGCAAAAACCAGGCAAGCTTCAGGAAGGAGTTTTTAATGCTAATCCAGAATAAATACTGCATCTGGACACTACAAGAGGAACTACCAGCTCCAAGTTAACAGCAGAGCCTGAGAGATCGGAAAGGTTCCCCACCCCCGCATCTGGGCTTGAGCTGCTGCTGCTTATGGGCCTGGCTGCCAAAGGATTCGATTTCCAACACTTGGAGGTTTCCATCCACAACCCCTTCCCTTCTCAAACTGCCCCCCCCCATCTCTCACACCTTCCATCCAAAAGGTTGCAAAGCATCTTGGGAAGGATCCAGCCCTGAAACAAGGCAGCTTAATCAGAATACTGCACTTTCTGAGAATTTACTTCCAGAGGATGCCAAATCAGGGAGGAATTTTGTCAGAAGCGAATGTCTCATTCCTGGATCAAGGAGCTTTGCATATACCCTAATCTGGATTCACCAGCATACCTGAAGGACTCCCCTCTCCAGTGGTGAAATCCAAATTTTTTTACTACCGGTTCTGTGGGCATGGCTTGGTGGGCGTGGCAAGGGAAGGATATTGCAAAATCTCCATTCCCACCCCCCTCTGGGGCCATCCAGAGGTGGTATTTGCCAGTTCTCCGAACTGCTCAAAATTTCCACTACCGGTTCTCCAGAACCTGTCAGAACCTGCTGTATTTCACCCCTGCCCCCCCCCCCAAAAAAGCTAATTTATATTTCATATGGCCACCTGTATCACCTCTTTCACAAGAAGAGTCCTCCACTCCTCTGCTTGCAACAAAATACCTTATGCCACCAGACTTGAAATTCTGGGCTTAGAAAACTTAGAACTACGCCGCCTTCGGTCTCACCTAAGCGTAGCTCACAAAATCATCTGCTACCATGTCCTACCTGTCAATGACCACTTCAGCTTCAACCACAACAATACACGAGCACACAATAGATACAAACTTAAAGTGAACCGCCCCAAACTCGATTGCAGAAAATACGACTTCAGCAACAGAGTGGTCAATGCCTGGAATGCACTACCTGACTCCCCAAACCCCCAAAATTTTAATCTAAGACTGTCTACCTCACCCACTGGTGAAATGTAAAATTTGTTACTACCAGTTCTGTGGGCATGGCTTGGTGGGAGGGTAATGTGACTGGGTGGACGTGGCCAACTTTTTTTTTTTTTTACTTTTAAAAACATTTTTTCTACAACCTCTTCGGCCGAAGAGATTGTTTAAAAAATGCTTTTAAAAGCAGGGGTGAAATGCTCCCGGTTTGGACTGGATCGCCCGATCCGGTAACCATGGCGGTGGGTGGTTCAGAGAACCGGTAGCAAAAATCCCTGCCCCCCCCCATGCCCAGCTGAACTGCACAATCATCAGAGGCTTTTTTTTTATCTTTAAAAGCAGTTTTTCTACAAACTCTTGGGCTGAAAAAATGCTTTTAAAAGTAAAAAAAAAAAAGCCTCTGATGATCGCATGGCTCAGCTGGGATCGTCAGAGGCTTTTAAGAGCATTTTCTTCTACAACCTCTTTGGCTGAAGAGGTTGTAGAAAAATGTTTTTAAAAGAAAAAAAAGCCTCTGACGATCAGCAACTCGGCTGGGATCGTCAGAGGCTTTTAAAAGCATTTTTTCTACAACCTCTAGAACCAGTAGTAACAAATTTTACATTTCACCACTGTTTAAAAGCCTCTGACAATCCCAGCTGAGCCACGCAATCATCAGAGGCTTTTTTTTTTTTTTACTTTTAAAAGCATTTTTTTGGCTGAAGAGGTTGTAGAAAAAATGCTTTTAAAAATTAAAAAAAAAAGCCTCTGATGATTGCGCGGCTCAGCTGGGCATGGGGGGGGCAGGGATGTTTGCTACCGGTTCTCCGAACCACCCGCCATCGCTACCGGATCGGGCGATCTGGTCCAAACCGGGAGCATTTCACCCCTGACCTCACCCTAAGAGGTCTGTAAGGGGCGTGCATAAGAGCACCAGTGTGCCTTCCGTCCCTGTCCTGTTTCCTCTATTTGTATCTATTTTATGTATCCAATCCATGCTTATACTTATTACCTAATACATTCTTGACAAATAAATAAAATAAAAATAAAAAAATAAAAATAAAAATACGTGACTCTGGATGGCTAATAATGAAGACCAAAAAATGAAGTAAAGTCTCATCAGATCATTCAAAACATAGATAGCAAAAGTAGCAGCTGAGACGCTCACAAAACTCTCCAAGAAGCCACGATACGGGCTGAGCCACACTATTGGGGCTCCAGATTGGATGGCAAAGCCATTTTACTGGCTGGGTCCAAAAGGCCAAGCAGGGTCATGGCAAGGCTGATCTTGGGAGAGCCGACATTGCAGGGGCCACCACAGAAAAGTCCCTCCTTCTGGGCCCTGCCAGATGGCCTCTCTCGCGCTAGATCCAGAGCAGCCTGTTCCTATCAGGTCTAATGGGACAAGCAGACGCCCCCGGGGAGAGACATAGTCACCAGGCCCCGGGCCGTGAAGGGCTTAAAGGTAACCACCAGCACCTTGAATTGCACTTGGACGCACACCAATGGACAAGGCAGTTCATGGAGCACACACACGGAGTGTGCCCCTCTGCATTTTGTACCAGCTGCAGCTTCCAAATGTTCTTCAAGGGCAGCCCCACCCAGTTGCCTTGCAGTAATCCATTGCTGTGCCATTAGGTCAAGGGTGGGACTTTTTCCCTCCTGTGCTCCAAGCTTGAAATGCTCCTCCCTGGTGAGCAGCCTCACCACACCCTCTTTAACCAGCCTTCCGCCATGCTATTAAAGCCACGGTTCTCAGCAGCCTCCCGTCATTCCAGGGAGGCAGCCAGAAAAGCAAGAACATGACAGCTGATTTCACAAAATGGAAGCTGAAGATCGGCTGCAGCCTCAGAGGAAAAACAAAGACAGGAAATCCCACAGAACCCCGTTGCTCCAGAGCTTGTGAGTGAAACCCATAAAGGCATCTGGGACCTCTGGCTTGTAGCTTCCAGGGGTTGAGCTGGGAGGACCTTTCTCTGCCCCCCCCCCTTCTGCTCCTTCTGCTGGAAAAGTTAAGGTCTGACCATCCCTTTGCACCCTGAGCCTTCCAAGAGGGAGGCAGAAGCGGAGTCCGGGTCAGAAGCTTGCTTCCTCAGGGATCTTAGGAACTCATGGCCAGATGTCCCTGAAACCACTGGAAAGGTTGTTGGGAAGTTGCAGGAGGAACACGGCTCTCGTAATGCCAAAGTCATCCTTGGTCCAGAAGCAAGATGCTTGGAGGTCATCTCACCATGCCTGGTGCTGTTGGGTTTCCAAGCCGCAGACCTCCTGAAAGAGCTGGCTGAAGCTTGCCTGAATGGGCAAGGATCTGTCTGGATGGCAATTTTCTACTGCCTGAAAGTTAGAAAGATGCTCAGTTCCTACTGCATGCAGCTCTATGGCAGGAGCTCAGGTGGCTTCTTCCTCTTCTGCATAGATCAGGGGCCTCTTGTTAAGAACTCCCAGAATTCCTCAGCCAGTCCACCAGTCTTAAAGTTGCCAAGTTTGCAGAGCCCTGGTAGAGACGGTGCTCCATTGGGGGTGAGGGAAGGATCTCCCTCTGGCAAAACACTCCAGGCCAACATCGTGTCCTCCCACCAGAGCAGTGGCTCTACCTTCAGGGCAAAGGAAGAACCTGGTTTGGCCTTCCTTCAAGAGCTGAGTATGGCACGTGGTTTTAGGGACTGGTATGGCTGCCTTTGTGCTGGAAGAACTCAGCAAATGGAGGGAGAACAGTGCTCAGTTCTGGCCTTGGAGGGCAGCTGGCTGATGAGTTGACCGGCTGCTACCCAGGCCTGTGGTGGGAAGATGTTAAGACAGCAGACTCACTTCCTCCCGGACATGGGGACATGCTGCCCGACTGCCCCAAAATTAGAGAGAAGGAAAAAGAGAGAAAAAGGAAATTGCTAGGAGGGAGGTTGGGAATAGAGTCACACCAGTTGTGGGATAGTTGTGGGTCCCTGGTTGGAGAGGGAGAAGAGGCCGTGGGTGGCTTCCCTGGAGGAAAGGAAGGAAATCCCAAAGAGACACATCTTCACCCAAGATGGCAAGGAGGGAGTTGACCAAGCCCTGGGATCTGGGGCAAAACTGAGAGGCTCTTCTTCACTGGGGGGGAAGGGCATTAGCTGAATCAAGCCCCACCAAGCGGTCTCCCTGTTCCTCCCTCCCTCCCTCTCAGGTATTTCTCACACTGAACCTTCGCATGGAAGATGGAGCTGCGCTTGTGTCTCTGTGCGGAAGAGACAAACCAACGTCCACTACAGATGCTCAGTCACGTATGACCAAATGCTGCTTTTCCCTGAGAAAAAGCTCTGCTTTGTCCTAAATCGTGTGTGCTGCATTTCAGACAACCTTTGGGTCCCAGAAATTGCCAAAAGAACACAAATTTCAGGTCCTGGAGATGCAAACAGTGCCTCCTCCTCCTCCTTTTGGTCACACCTCTCCTCCTTTCTATGAAACAGCATTCAGTCCCCCAGCCCCAGTGGTGAAATCTAAAAATTGTTGCTATCGGTTCTGTGGGTGTGGCTTGGTGGTCATGTGACCGGGTGGGCGTGGCCAACTTGGCATCACGTACGTCACCCACTGTTAGAGCCAAGAGCTGCACATTCTGAAGCCCCCAATGCTTTGAGATTCCCTCCACCATCTGGCTTGACTGCCTGCCCAAGCGAATCTCGGAGCCTTCTCTTGCCCCACTCTCCATCCTGGATTGCCATGCATCCCCCCCCCACTTCGAATCCTCCATACAATGTCCACCCCATTTCTGCAAAGGCAGAGCCCACCCCTCTTGCAGGGCAATCCAAAGAGGAAAGGGGGATGCTGCAGAAAAGGCAGCCTTCCACCTATGCCAGCACTGTGGGGTTTGGGGCTCTGAAGCAGCCCACTGGATTCCCACCCAGCCACTGCCTGCTCTTTGACCGCCGGCACCACTCCAGGAATTTGGCTTGCGGAGTCCGGCATTCAGGGGGAAGGAGGCTTAGCCGTGCCGCTGCTTGCCGGCAGCAAAGAAGCAGAGTGAGAGGGGCGGAAACCCCCCACGCAGGGAGAGCGCCAGGCCTGGCCACGTCACCGCAGAGCCCGCAGTGCTTTCCCTTTGGCCTGGGCGGGAGCGCTTACCCAACCGGGCCAGTGCGGGTAGCCCTTCATCTTGACACTCCCTTGCCTGCCGCCACCGTTCTCGCTGTCCTCCCTCCCCGCCTGGCTGCAGACATCTGCCTTCCCAAAGTAACTTCCTGAAGCAACCTCACCACTGTTCGCTTTTGTTTCACAGTGGGAGAAGGAAGAAAGCAAAAGGCAGCAGCGCGGTGGTCCTTGGCGGAGATGCAGCTGCTGCTCCAGGGCTGAGAGGGGCGCCGCCACCGCAGTGGTGCTTTGGGAGGGCAGGCGGATGTCCCAGCCCCGGGGCAGTGCAGTGGCAGCATCTCCACCAAGGGCTGCCTGCCCACCCACTGGCCGGGCCGGGCTGGACGCCAACCTCGGAAGGCAAGCAGGTGTGTGGGACTACTGGGAAGGCCGCGTGGAAGGCAGGGAAACATGGAAGGACTGCAGGCCGCGGACAGGTTTGGAGGCATGGCCAGCCAGCGACTGCTACCGGTTCAGCGAACCAGCCCCAAAATCTGCTACCAGTTCACCCAAACTAGTCCGAACCGGTAGCATTTCACCCCTGCCCAGCCCCATCAAAACGGACTCCTCCAGCAGGCCTCAGGGTCAGGTTGTGGAACTGTGGATCCCTCCAGCACTGGAACTGTTTGTGATTGAAGTAATTGGCTTTTTTTAAAAAAAATTCATTACTGTATGTGGACCGTTTTAACCTAATTTACGAAAGTCAGGTACATTATTCTGCTTTAAGTCCAGGCAACAGAGCAGTCTATTAGCCAGTCAGTAAATACACCATCCAAACTCACCAGGTGGTTCTTGTCCTTTGTTCACTTAACGAGCTGAGCTCTGCAATGTTGCCAAGATTCAGTATGGATGTTTATGATTCTTTCTCCTGAAGAACTCAACCGTCCCATCAATGAAAGCCTTCTTAAGATGACCAGAGGCTCTGAGCCCTGAGAGAAGAGCAAAGAGCCCAACAGACCTCGAATTTCACTGGCTGGTGAAAGTCCTGGTGGCCCACCTACAGAATGGGGGGAAATAATCCCAGGATTCGATGTTCTCAGTGTCATTCAATGCAGCATCAAGGAGGAGGAAAAGGAAGTTGGAAGACATGTAACAAACCATGTTTGAAGAGTCTTCCCTCACCTCAGCACTGTCTCCTGCCTGGTTGGGAGCAGTGGTGAAATGTTTTTACTACCAGCTTGGTGGGTGTGGTGTGACTTGGTGGGCATGGCCTGGTGGGTGTGGCAAGGGAAGGATACTGCAAAATCCCCATTCCCTCTCCACTCTGGGGCCAGCCAGAGGTGGCATTTGCTGTTTCTCCGAACTACTCAAAGTTTCCACTACTGGCTCTCCAGAACCTGCCAGAACCTGCTGGATTTCACACCCCTGTGAAAGGGGAGGCTGCCGAGTTGGCTGTTCTTGCAATTGGGGCCAATTGTCAAGGTAGTACAAAGAAACATAAGTGAAGAGGGGCTACCAATTGGGTCTTCCAACTGGAACTATTATGACTGAATGTATTATAGCTTATGCTGTTATGTGGCAATTTAGCCTGGGCATCAAGAGGGAAGCAGGAGCCCCTAGGGCTTTCTGGCAAGGAGCTCAGAGGCGCAGCCCAAGGAATGTGGGATAAACAGCACCACCAAATAGGTTTGTTACTGGCTGACAACCCGTACTCAACAAGTAGTCCTTAATGGAACCACATCTACATGGCAGGAAGCAAGCGGTGGGTATCCCAAGGTCCATCTTAAGCCCAGGACTCTTCAGTATCTTCATAAATGATTTAGATGAGGGAATAGAAGGGGAACTCATCAAATTTGCAGAGGAGAACAAGCTGGCAGGAATAACCAACACTCCAGAAAATAGGCTCAAAATCCAGATGGATCTCAACAGACTGGAACACTGGGCCCTGTCTAACAAAATGAAATTTAATGGTGAGAAAAGTAAAGTTCTACATTTATGCAAGAAAAAACAAATGACTAGGTACAAAAGGGGGGTACCTGGCTCAATAGCTGCAAGAGGGATCTTGGAGTCCCAGTGGACAGTCACTTAAACATGAGCCACCACTCTGTTGCTACTGCCAAAACAGCCAAACCCAGTCCTGGGCTGCATTAACAGAGAGATAGAATCAAGATCATATGAAGTGTTAATACCACTTTATAAGGCCTTTGAAAGAACACACTTGGAATCCTGTGTCTGGTTTTGATCGCCACAATATAAAAAAGATTTTGAGACTCTGGAAAGAGTGCAGAGAAGAGCAACAAAGATGAATAGGGGCTGGGGACTAAAACATAGGAAGAATGGTTGCAGGCACTGGGTCTGTCTAGTCTGGTGAAAAGAAAGAAATAGGGGCGATATGACAGCATTCTTCCAAAATTTGAGGGGCTGCCACAAAGAAGAGGGGGCCAACTTAATTTTGCAAGGCATCAGAAGGCAAGAAACAATGGATGGAAACTAATCAAGGAGAGAAACAACCTGGAATTAAGGAGAAACTTCCTGATAGTGAGAACAATTAACCAGTGGAACAGCTTGCCTCTAGAAGTTGTCAATGTCCCAATGTCCCATCACTGGGACATCAATGTCCCTCTTTTAAAGAAGAGACTGGACAGCTCTTTGTCTGAAATGTTATAGGGTTTCCTTCCTGACTGGGGGTTGGACTAGAAGACCTCCAAGGTCCCTTCCAACTCTGTTATTATGAATGTGTGGAGGCCAAAAAAAGCTTTCTTGAATGCTTTCCCGTCTCAGCAGCCATCTACAGGCGGGGGAGGAAGCTTCCTCTCAAGAGCATTCTGTTCAGCAACGAAGCCCTTTTGCAGTTGGAAATCAAATGCGTATCCATCGATTTAAACAAGAGCAACAAAGCTGAAATGCGGCTGCATCCTAGCAGGCTTCCAATTAAATATCTGGTTTGTGGCACACGGTGTGCTCTGGACACAGAACAGGCCTCATTCTCAGCAAAAACGCCCAGCCCGGCGGTTTACAGGCCCACCCATGCGGACATGGGCGGGGGGGGGGGGTCAAAGAAAAAATAGGTTAGATGCCCACCTCTTACTTCAGCCAGGCCACACCTTTCCCAGGGGAGGAAGATGAGGGGCAAATCCGGCATCTGGGGGCGATCTGGCTTTGGCCACTGCCCCCGGGGCCCTGTTGGCCATTGCCGCCTAAGCCACAGCTCTGGGTGCCAAGGTTGAACGTCTGCTTCACTGAAGGACAATGTGCTCAACGTTTCTGGTGTCACCTTAAGGGCAAAGGCAGGCCGAACTCCCAAGGCCCAAAGGCAGGGCAGGCAGCTTAGCTACGCTGCAACGGCTTTACAAACACACCCAGGTGTGAGAAAGGAATGCCAAATGAGAGGCCAGCTTGGCTGGAAATGGCTGGGGGTGAGGGGGGGGTGAGTGTGCATTTCACCAGGAAGTGAGAACCGGTTTGGTCTCTTGAGAAACAGCCAGGAAAGCAGAGGAACCAGAGCCCAACCCCTCCCCCTTCAGCCCGACCTTAGTCTGGCCAGGCCCCAAAAGACCCACAATGGTGGCCAGAACATCAATGGTGCCATTCATGCTTCACCTTCCCTACTGGCTCTCAAAGGCCGGATCTCCCCTTGGGAAGGACTGAAAGCATCAGGGAGTGGAGCAGAGAGGGAGGCTTCGCATCTGGCTGGTCTCTCAACCAGGCCAAGGAGGCACCACAAATATAATTACAACGCCTCGGATGGGTGATTTGTCTTGTTTTTAGTATTTCAAATGACTACTTTCCTCCCTCCCTCCCTCCCTCCCTCCTTCAAGTCAGTGTTGACTCCAGCACCGTTTGGCAAGACTTCAGAACTAGTTTGCCTCCCTCCTAGGCTGAGAGGGAGGGATTGGCCCAAACGGGCTTTGTGTCTAAGACGGAACTAGAATTCACAATCTCCTGGCGCCTTAACCACTAGGACAAACCTCAACTTACAGGAGAGCCCAGACTGTCAGTGAGAAAGCAAAAGATTCCTGCTTCTTTTCTGCCCCCCCCCCCACTTTAGCATCACCCACTCCCCATCTTCAAAAGGAGCCCCCTTCACAGCCCTCGATTCTTCCTCTCCTGCCTAAGCCCCCTGAAGCATGGGCTTTGATGCTCTGGGGACAAAACACATCCCAAGTTCTCATTCGATCCGGAGCTGGCAAGGCTGGTGTTGGGATGCTAAAGGAGCCCAGATTGTCCAGAGGTGGTCAGCTGGATTTCAAATGGAGCCCCTGCCACCTCAAGACAAAGCCTCCCGACCCCCCCCCCCTCCCCCAGCCAAGTTGAAGTAGCGGGAATGGCCATTTTAACTGATGCGATGTATTCAATTATTCATAGTCAATTAATGTTATATTGGAAAACTCCCCGACATAATTAAATATCTTAGTCTTTTATTTTTATTTTATTCTTTCTCCTTGTTCCCCTTTACCCTTATCTCTAGACTTTCTTTAAAGTAGCTCATAAAAGCATTCGTCTAGGGGGTTAAGGTACCAGGCGAGTTCAGGAGATGGTGAGTTCTAGTCCTGCCTTAGGTATGAAAGCGCCTGGGTAACTGTAGGCCAATCACGAGGAGGCTGTGACTTCTAGTCCTGCCTTCGGCATGAAAGCAGGCTGGGTGTTTTGGGGCCAATTAGTCTCTCTCAGCCAACCGCACCTCACAGGGATGTTGTTGTGGGAAAAACAGGAGGAGGAGGGAGATATCTTTGCTGCCTTGAGTTAATTATAAAAATAATAATGCCAGGATATAAATAAACAAAATAACAATAAATCAATCCATGGCAAAAGGGTATCAAGAAAACAAGTCTCAGCACTCCAGATTGACCCCAGATCAGTTTCCCATACCTCATGAGCAACCCTGATGAATCCACCAAGACAGATAATTATGACCAGAGCCTGCCAAAGTCTTGGGATCACCTCCACCATGAGCAATATGGAGAGATGCATCAAAACAGGCTGGTGACACCTCCCAGCCCTGCAAAACACTCACCCAGCAAGCGCCTCCCAGCCCTTTGATCAGCCAACCCAGCCGAAAAACTTCCACCTGCTGCCAGGTGTTGCGAAAGAGGGAAAGCCTGACTCACTGGAAGAGGATTGCAGGGACTGAATCACTGCAGCCAGAAAGTTGGCAGTTTCCTATTTTTTAATGTGATTATTGACATTCCCTCAAAAGATTACAGGTAGTCCTCAACTTACAACCATTTGTTTAGTGACTGTTCGAAGTTACGACAACACAGGGAAAAAGTGACTTATGACCCTTTTTTCACCCTTACGGTCATTGCAACATCACCATGGTCACTTGAGCAAATTTGGATGCTTGGGAACTTATGACGGTCGCAGAGTCCTGGGATCACATGATCCCCTTTTGCAACCTTCTGACAAGCAAAGTCAGTGGGGAAGCCAGATCCACTTAACAACCATGTTACTCACTTAAGAACTGTGGCAAGGAAAGTCATAAAAAGGAGCAAAACTCACTTAACAAATGTCTTGCTTAGGAACAGAAATTTTGGGCTCCATTGTGATCGTAAGTTGAGGATTACCTGCTCACAAAAGGTTAACTAAAAACAGTGTTTCTAAACTTGGTCACTTGAAGATGTGAGGACTTCAACTCCCAGAATTCCCCAGCCAAAAAAGTTGAAGTCTACACACATCTGGAATTAGCAAAGGTTGAAAAGCACAGATCTAAAGTGGCATCCAAAATAATTCTTGCCTTGCTGGGCATTGCTCTATGTAAATCAGCAGAAAGGCCTGACCTGTGAGGCCAAGTCCTAGAACTGCTGACCCCCTGTCAAAATTGGGGTCTCAGCAGGATGGAAAGCGAGGTCAGGGCACCCGGAAGCCACATTTTAAAACCACCTCCACAGCCACACCTGCTTCCTCCCTAGCCTAGGAAGTCCTTACAATGTCAACAACAGGATTTCAGGTAAATTCCTTTTATAATATATTCATGCAGGCTGATGTCCTGCTCCTCGTGAGCAAATGGCCCAGTTGCAATCTGTTTTCTTCCTGTTTGCAGAGCAGGCAAAGTGAAGCATCTGTCTAAAAGGCAGGCCACACACCTGAGGCCCCAGTGGAACACAGAGGCCTCCATCTTTGGGGAACGTAAGGGAGGAAACAGAGGTTCCCTCTCCATAGAGATGCCTAGAGAGGTTGTTGCTCAGCCCCTCTAGATGCCTAGAGAGGTTGTTGCTCAGCCCCACTCCTATGATTTCACTGATAATTCTCCCTCATAATTCTCATCAGGGACCAAGGAAGCTGTTGGCAGGCGAGACGGTCCTGTAAGTAGCTGGGAGACCTACAGGCAGGGTTTCAATGGCACAACCAGGAGTTCAGATTATACCCCAAATCCTGTTGGTCACCAGCGCAGCGATGGTAGCCTAAGTGTCCAAGCAGCAGCCAGGCCACTGCAGGATAGATGCATAAATGAAACAAGGTGACGGAGCCAAGCAAGCCTGCGCTTGTCCAAAATGGTTTCTGGTCTTATTCGTTCAGCTGGAGCACTTTTGATCTGCCATCTGTTTTGAACGATGCCCAAATTGGCAGAGCTTTCTAATCTAGGTGGGTAACTGGCTAAGGAGACGGAAACCGACTGCGGCTCCACAGAACAGAGACAAAGCCACAGTGCCACTCGCCCCCAAATGGAGGGGGAGGGGAGGGGGCTCCTGTCACTTGAGATCAGACTCCAGGTGACTCCCTGAGATGGCCCACCTGCACATCCACTCATGATAAATCTGGACAGGCGGCACCTGACCTCTGTCATCAGAACAACTGGAAAGCGCCACCTCCATAAAAGCTGCAGTCCACTTCATGGGCTCCTCCTTGGACAGAAAGGACCTCCTCCTGCAATAAGGAATGATGTCCAAGAGCTCTGCAGATGACTGAGCGTTTTTCCGTGAGTTACTCCAGATCAGCTCTTCCTTGCAAGGGCAGCAGGAGCCTGGCATGTCCCGAGCTCCTCTCTCTCTGCCCACCACACAGGGTCCCCAGCCACCTGAAGGCATCCCTGGGAGGATGGCCACCCCCCAGCCTGGACCACCCCCCGCTCCCTTGTGCCCACAAAACTAAGGAACAGCACGCATCCACAGATCTCCAGCCAGAAAAGAGGCAGATCACGGGGGGGGGGGGGGGACTTCTCAGGGTAGCCCACAAAGGAGTTGTTGCCAAGCCAAACAAAGCAAACCCACCTAATGGAGCAAAGAGAGAGAGAGAAGATAAATAGTCAGATGATAGAGTAGATAGATAGATAGATAGATAGATAGATAGATAGATAGATAGATAGATAGATATGGATAGAGGGATGGACACAGAGAGAGAAAGATACAGAAGATAGGTAGGGAGAGAGAGACGGAAAGATAAACAGACAGATGATAGATTAGATGGAAGGAGGGAGGGAGAGATTGATTGATTTGCTGGGGTGGATGGAGAAAATGAGCCACCCTCCAAAGCAGTTCCGGTTTCACACAGACAAAAGGCATCCCTGGGCTCCTGGGGACCGCATCCAACACAGAAGGTGCCAACCTCCGTGGGCACTTTGGGGTTTCCAAAGGCGGCTCCCTCTTAAGTATCAACTCCGAAAGACGGGCGAGGATCACGCTGCGGCAGAGACTAAGGGGGGACTTATTTCTCCTTATGGTTTGCCACCCCCCCCCCATGCATTCCATCCAAAAGCTCCACTTTCAGGAGCCAACCTGGTTCTGAAGAGCTGAGAGATACAAATATTCCCCTTGCTATGGTCTCCCCCCTCGCAGCCCCCCAGCCAAGGCCTGAAAGCCAGGATCTAATGGCTGCTATTAGATGTGCAGAACCTGCAGGGCTGAAGACCCTTGCCAGGCACTCAATACTGGCAGAAAAACAGCGACAAGTTATGCCATTATAATCAATAATTCCCAGGGCGACTACAATAACACTTCTTCTGCTTTATTAATCCCTTCCTGGAGTCCTGCCTCTTGCCCCCCCAACCCTCAAGCCCCACCCCCAGTCCCGCCCCCACTCTCCGGAGCAGCAGGGCTGGGGGCCACCATCTGCTCCACCTCCCAGCAGCTGGTAGAGACAGAAGTGATGCTCAGAAGTGGGACCCCGTCCAGGACCCTTCCTGCCCCTGGGACCCATTGCAGCTTCCCGTTCCCTCCTCCAGGCCTGCCCTTCAACCACTGACCACCAAGTTTCCCCACACGGGCCTGCAGTTGGGCTCCGTCCAGCCCAGCCACTTCGCTTCCACATACAATGGGCTCTGCCTGTTTCTTCCAAGCCATTCTGATGGGTCGCTAGCAGACAGGAGATCCCCCCAGCAAAGGCAGCCCATTTTCTTCCATAAAGGGAGGAAGGCCCTCCAGGCAGGCCCCTCTGGGCTGCAGGCCACGGGGGTGGGTCAGCCGCCTCTGTGTGGCCAATGTCTCAAGAGAAGTCCCACCAGGGCCTCTGCCGCAGGTGGCGGGGAAGCGCCAGGGCCCGCCTTGTCTCAGGGGTGGTGAGACAGACCCCCCCATACCCAGATGGGATCCACTCTCCAGTCAGGTGGCCAACTGATGCTGATCTGCCAGTTGAGCTCCAGGCACTGTTGCTAGAAAGGAGCCCCCACCTGTCTCAACCCAGCCAAACGGCACTGTGATGGGGGAGCCAGGAGAAAGATCAACTGCCCCCTCTGAAACTCAGGATTTCTTCAGCCCAGATTCTTGGAGACTCTCTGCTGCCTTTTGAAGCAAATGGAGGGGGGGGGGCTCTGCCCTTTCTGGCTCAACCACGGCAGCCCCCAGGCCAGGCAGGCAACTCCAGGCCTCCCAGTGGGAGACTCCGGCCTTGCCCCCTTTGGCCTCTGCTCCCAAGGCAGCCCACCAGGGACCCTGGCTGCTCTTTGGGGAGGGGCCTTGGAGAGAGACCCTGAACCTGGTGGGATCTGGCAGGCCTGCCACAGCCTCAGGGAAGGATGGGGAGGGGGAGCTGAAGGAGCTGGAATGGCAGCAGGCCCCCTCCCCCCATGACCCCCTCCTCCTCCACACCAGGGCTAGGAGCCTGCAAAGGGCAGGAGAGAACCCCCAAGACTTTGGGAAGACCACAGAAGGCCGGATCTCCGCAGGTGTGTTGTGGCGGTAGCCATCGCGGGGAAATGTCAGTTGGATCCACTCCCTCCCTTTCCCCCCCCCGGAGTCGGGAATCCACCCGCAGATCCCCGCCGGCCCCCCCGGGACTCACCTGCGTCGCCATGGAAACAGCCGTCGGCGGCGGCCCTCCCAGCGGGCGGCTCTCCGTCGCAGGGCCAGGGCGGCGCGTTCTTCCTGGGCGCCCCGGCGGCGGGCTCGGGGCCGGCGGCCTGCGGGTGGTGCCGGTGGCGCTTGGGGGCCTGCGGGGTCGGGGGGCTGCCGCTGCTGTCGAAGGACTGCTGCGAGTGCTGCGAGGGCGAGCGGCTCTTCTCGCGGGAGAGGCGGCAGGCGGTGGGGCTGGGCGACACGTGGCTCGACTGGCCGGACGAGAAGTCCTCCTCGCTGGAGGTCAGGTTCTCGTTGGAGCTGCAGTCCGGCGTGTAGCCGCCGCCGCCGCCCAGGTCCTCGAAGCCGCGCGGCGAGTAGGAGCGGCGCGGCCAGGTGAGCGGCTGCTCGGCCGCCCCCGCCGGACCGCCCGCGAAGAGGCTCTGGTAGGGCTGGAAGGCGGCGGGGGAGGCGGCCGTCCAGGCGGGCCGCCCGGCGCCGTCCAGCAGCAGGTTGTCCTTCAGGAAGCGCGCGTTGAGCTCCGCGTCCTCGTACTCGGCCCCGTCGTCGTAGGCGGCGTCGGCCGAGCGGCCCCGCGGCGGCCCCGGCAGCTTCTTGCGCGCCTCCAGCTGCATGGCCTGGCTGCCCAGCGCGCTGAGGCGCTCCGAGACGTCGCGGTCGTTGACGCGCACCAGGCCGCGCTCCCGGTGGTACTCCAGGTTCACGTAGAAGGGCTTCTCGCCCGCCTCCCGGCTGTCCGGCGGCCGCGAGGGCGGCGGCGAGGGCGCCTTCCTCCCGCGCTCCAGGCCGGAACGCAGCAGCCCCGCGCCGCCGCCCCCCTGCCCGCGCTCCCTGCCGCCCGCCTCCAAGGCGGCCCCGTCCCGCTCCACCGAGGCGGCGGGGAGGCGGCGGCGACTGCCGCTGGGGGCCGGCCGCGCCCTGCCCGGGGAGCCCGCCGCGGCACCCTCCTCCCGGGGCTTCTCGTCCGAGGCGGCGGCGGGCTTGGCGCGCTCCTCCTGGCCGGGCTGCGCGGCGTCCGCCTCCGAGCTGCCGTCGCTGTGCGCGGAGAGCTTGCGCAGGGCGGGCGGGCGCGGGCGGGCGGGCCTGTCGTCGTCGGCCTCGGGGCCGCGCTGGAAGCCCCAGCGCTGCCGGTCGTAGCTCTTGCGCTCCTTGGCCAGCAGCGTCTGCAGGTAGATCATGCGGAAGCGCTCCTTGTTCACCTCCAGCTCCAGGCGGCGGATCGACGCCTTGCAGCGCTCCAGCTCCGCCTCGATGTCGCCCACCGAGCGCAGCGCCATCGCGGGCGGCTCCGCGTCGTTGAACTGGGCGCGCCACGCCTCGGCGAAGCCCACCGGGTCTACCATGGCAACGGGCCGGCCGCCGCCGCGGGGCAAGGCGGGATCAGGGCGGCGCGCAGGGCCGGCAGCGCCCTGCGCTCATCTCCGGAGGGCGGCGGCGGGCGGGCTGCTCCTGGGCGGCGGCGGTCCCGACCCGCCTCCAGCTCTCTGGGCCGCCCCGCCGCCCATGGCTGGGCCCCGCGCCCCTCGAGCCGCGGCGGCGGAAGGCAGGCAGGCAAGAACAAAGAGGCAGCGGGCGAGGCGAGGCGAGGCGAGGGGAGAGGGACGCGGCGGCCGGCCGGGCGGCGGGGGGGCTGCGGCTCCTCCCCGCGCGTCTGCCTGCGCGCCGCCCCCGATCCCGCGGGGCTCCGGCCGCGCTTAACCGGGGCGGGGCGGGACGCACTCAACCGGCCCCAGGTGACGCGGCGGCCCGGCACGGCTCGCCATCGCGGCTGGCCCGGCCTGCCTCCCTCTGGGGAGCGGGCGGGGCGGGGCGAGGCGAGGGCGGGGCGGCCCCTTAAAGGGGCTGCGGCGGGCTCCGCGGGACGGCGGCGGGGGGTGGGGGGAGGAGTGGTCGCCTCCTCTGCGCACGTGCAGAGCGCCGGGGTCGCCTTCCCCGAGGCAGGAGCCGGCAGTCTCCGGTGCGCGCTCCGCCCCCGCCGCTCTCTATGCCCGAAGCCGGGGCTTTCTGCGGGGCGGGGGCGCTGGGCTGGGTGTGCAAGGGCTGCCTTGCGACCTCTCCTCCAAAGGCCGGAGGAAGAAGCGCTGCCTGGAACCGGGCTCGGGCGACGCCAAAGGGAAGGCCCGGAGACGAGCGCGTCCTGCGAGGGGAGGCAGCTGTGCCCGCGGGAGGCCTGCCCCCGCGGACGGCCTCCCACGGCCAGCGGGGCCAGGCGAGGCTCCCGGCGCGGGCTTCTTCTCCGGGACCCCCGTTCTGCAGGCTCGCTTCGGTCCCGGGAGAAGAGGGCGGCCCCCGATGAGCCTGGAGCTAAGCAGCCCTGAAAGGCAGCCAGGGCGCCTCCGGGCTTCTCTTCGTTCTGGAAACCGAAGCCGGAGAATCGAAGCTTCTGAAAAGCCAAGAGGCCATTCAGCGCCAGCAGAAGTAGGATTACCGGGCCCCCCAAGAGGCATCGCCCACCCCAAAGTCCCCCTTGGTGGTCAGGGAGGAGATTGGGGCTTCCTGTGGCTGAATCTGGGCTGTTTTGAGGGACCAAAGCAAGCTCATCCATCCCCAAATCATTGCAGAAATTTGGAGCATCATTTTCCATTCCAGGAGAGACTGAAGCCGGAGACCCATGGAAAACAGGAAGACTGGCAAGTGTTGGTGCTGTGCGTCTTATGGAGGGCGAAGAAGAAGCACATCAATGCTTGTCTCTTGAAAACTGGGCAGCAGCTCAATCTGAGGAGCGCCAAGAAAGCAGGAGAAGCAGAAAACCCTCGGAACCTTTCTGGTTTTCAGATGCCTTTCTGCCTCCATCCACTAAATTGGTCTGTCCCTTCATATTTTACTTTACTTATTTATTACATTTGCTTGCCACCCATCTTGCCATGAGATTCTTCCTGGGAATCTGGGCCCAGACCACTTTCCAGGGCTTGTCGTCTTCTGCCATAGAACCTCCCGGTGTGAAAATTGCTGTATCTTTTAATGCTGGTGGTCTGTAACAGAATAACAGAGTCAGAAGGGATCTTGGAGGCCTTCTAGTCCAAACCCTGCTCAAACGGGAGACCCTATCATTTCAGACAAATGGCTATCTAGCCTTAAAACCTTCCAGTGTTGGAGCATTCACAACTTCTGGAGGCAAATTGTTCCACGGTTAGGAAAATTCTTTTTAGTTCTAGGTTGCTTCTCTCCTTGATGAGTTTCCACCCATTGCTTCTTGTCCTGCCCTCAGGTGCTTTGGAGAATAGCTTGACTCCCTCTTCTTTGGGGCAGCTTCTCAGATACCTGAACGCTTGCTATCAAGTCACCCCAGTCCCCCTTTTCACTAGACTAGACATAGCCAGTTCCAGCAACCGTTCTTCATGTTTTAGCCTCCAGTATCCTAATCATCTTGGTTGCTCTTCTCTGCACTCTATCTAGAGTCTCAACATCTTTTTTTATAGTGTGGAGACCAAGATATTCCAATATCCAAAGTGTGTTCTTACCGAGCCATTATAAAGTGGTATTAACACTTCCCATGATCTTGAGTCTATCCTTAAAATTTCACTTTCTCGCAAATCCCTGCCTTAAGAGAATCCCAGGCAAGTTTTTCTTTTAATTGCTCCTTCTCTGGAGTCAATAAGTCATCTATTTTATCTTGTACAGCTGCTCTGTGGGCTTCTCTCTGTGTTCTCTTCTGAGGTGGGCAATATGATGCCGAGAAAAGGAGTCAGAAATAATCAGCAATTCTATTTTTCCAGGCTGAGACGTCTGCCAGGGGGAGGAAGAGCAGCATGGAGACTTAATGCCAGGATGACAGAAAGTCTTGAGAACGGCACAATCATTACAAAGAAATTGCCTCCAGTTATCTGAGTAGAATAGTTCATTGGCCAAGTGTGATTGGACACACAAGGAATTTAAAAGGGTGGGGGAAGAGAAACGCACTGACTTCATGAGCCAGAGGTATCCATGACACCTCTCTTTCCCACCTATGGCGTTTTGCAAAACGAAAAATGAACTTTGCTTGGTGTTGCTGTACAGTATTTTGCAAATCAGACTCACAACCAAGTGGGGAATAGTGTATGGTTCCCGGTTAATGAAACTTTTAACAACAAATTAAAACATGGTGGCTCACCACCAAAAAGTGACTGGCTCTGCCCTGTAGGACCAGCTGGTTGAAAGAGAGTCGGGGAGACAGTGTTGAAAGAAATATGCAAGAACCAATACTGAGAAAGGGGGTATGTCTGATACTGTTTCTAAGCCCCGAAAAACAAGATGATATTTGCAAGTGGGACAGGCAGAGGCTGAGGAGGGATAGCACAATCCGTCCTGTACGATTTGGCCACTAGAGCCACTCTCAGTGGAGGCTGTGCTGGTCTTCCTGGGGTGTTGATTTCATGCTATGGCTATCAGGTGCAATTGGCAGTAGGGAAGCTGTCTGCATTTAGAATATGGTAGGAGTGTCAAAACCTGTGTTGTCACGTGATGTATCACAACTTCTTTCCCTTTTGCTAAACCAGGCGTGGGCATGGCCAGTGTTTGACGCATCTGGCCCGTGAGCCAGGAGTTTGGCAGCCCTGTGGTGGACTCTCCAGTGTGTGTACTGTATTGTATGTACTGTACATGCATGTGTGAGTATGCTGCCGTGTATCCGTGGTCCAAAAAAAAGATTCTGGAGAAATGTCAGATGGTCACATTCGGTGCAGCCTTGAAGCTTAGTGACAGCGCTGCAATTTGGGGAGAAAAATAGAAGAAAACGATTCTGCTGTGACTTTGTACCAATAGTGAAATGTAAAATTTGTTACTACCAAATCTGTGGGTGTGGCTTGCAGGGGGTAATGCGACTGAGTGGGTGTGGCCAACTTTTTCTTTTTTAAACTTTTAAAACCATTTTGTCTACAACTTCTTTGGACGAAGAGGTTGTATTAAAAATGCTTTTAAAAGCCTGACGATCCCAGCTGAGCTGCGCGATCATCAGAGCCTTTTTTTTTTTACTTTTAAAAGCATTTTTTCAGCAGAGGAGGTTGTAGAAAAAATGCTTTAAAAATTTTTTTTAAAAAAAAGCCTCTGATGATCGCGTGGCTCAGCTGGGCATAGGGGGCGGGCGCAGGGATTTTTGCTACCAGTTCTCCAAACCACCTGCCTCCATCGCTACCGGATCGGGTGATCTGGTCCGAACCGGGAGCATTTCACCCCTGCTTTGTACCCCAAATCCTTTTGCAAAGCTGTGCCTCTCTCACTGCTGGGCGCTCAGGCCGTTTACAGGCAGAAATGGCCTGGCTCCTTTCTGCTTAAAAAGCACCCAGTGCAAGCTTGCCCTGCGATGCTGGGGATGATATGGGAAAGAGGCTTTTATGTCAGTGGTACCTGTCCAGGGGTGCCCCAGAACAGCTCCAGAGGCAGCAGCAGCGTTTTCTCTCTGTCTGCTGAAGGAATGACAGAAATGCTGCAGAAAAGCATCTCCAGACAATGCAGATGTGTGATTGGAAGAGATGCCCACCCCCCCGACATGCACCACAGGCTAGCATCTCCTTCCCAGAGCAACTCTCTGCTGGCCACTTCAGAGGCTACCAATGGGGGCTGCCTTTCAGCGCAGTGCCAGGGGCTGCTTCTAGCCAGAAGCTTCCCCAGTGATGGGCTGGACCTTGCAGGAGATTGCCAGCCTCCCGGGTGCTGGGAGCATGGTGTGTGTGTGTGTGTGTGTGTGTGTGTCTTACCCTTTAGAGGGATTTCTTTCCCCAGTTATAATGGCAAAAAGCCTCCAAAATTATTGGGGCTGTTGACATGTTACTTGACAGGGTTCAGAGAGAGCACTCTTTGTTACTTGCGTGCATTTAGAAAGGCTAAAGAAAGGCCTGCTTGCACCCTTTGTTTCTTGAGCGTCATCAATACAGGTCCTCGATTTACAACCCTTCATTTAGTGACAGTTTGAAGTTGCAATAGCACTGATTTTTCACTTATGACTGTCCCAGCATCCCCACGGTCATGTATACAAAATTCCAACCCTTGGCCACTGGTTCATATTTATGACGGTCAGGGTCACGTGATCCCCTTTTGTAACCTCCTGACAAGCAAAAGTCAATGGGGAAGCCAGATTCACTTAACAACTGTGTTACCCACTTAGCAACTGCGATGGTTCACTTGGCAAGTGGCAAAAGTGACTTAACTGTCTCACTCAGCAACAGAAATTTTGGGCTCAACTGTGGTCATAAGTCAAGGACTACCTATACTACTAAAAGCTAACATTTGGTGAAACAATTATAACCCAGAGGAAAATCTCTGCGAACAAAGCCATTTCCCACAATGCATCATTTGGCAGCAGGAAACGTTCACTTGTCTGGGATGGGTAAATTTTCCCTTCAACCAGGGAGGGCGTTATCATGCCTGGCATGGTATGTAGCAAGGTTACTTTGTGTGCTGTAGATAACATCCACTGGCGAGGGGGCGAGTTGTGGAAATTTCTTTCTCCTTCAGAGTTCCCCTGTGATGCTAGACATGCGTCTCCACCACCAGCCGAGATGTCTCCCTAAAGCGAGCGTGAGAAGTGGCTTCTTGAACCCAGCTCTCTGGCGGCACAGTCGTTAGAATGCAGCACTGCAGGCTACTTCTGCTGACTGCCGGCTGACAGCAGTCTGGCAGTTGGAGTCTCTCTGGCTCAAGGCTGACTCAGCCTTGCATCCTTCGAGGTTGTAAAATGAGGACCCAGATTTGGGGCTAACAGACCTTAGAGAAGGCTGGAAAGGACTGTGAAGCGCTATATTAGTCTTAAGTGCTATTGCTGGTAGGGTTCACCAATTGCTAAGGGGTTCGGTTATGGCGCAGCATAGAATCCTCCGGCAAAGCCTTTAATTCTACAATGGACATGAAGACAAAGGTCTCTTTTTACAGGGGTTGCTCTGGCAGTCGCTCTAAGCAAAGCTAACAAGTAGTTCAAGCAATTAATTCAGCGCAAGATGCTCTGGGGCCCAGAGTCCACTAGACGGGCCCTAAATCGGAGACAGTCAGGGGTTACCAGCTTTTCTCACTCCAGATATCCCCTCTTAAGTACAAATTCCTCCTGCCGGTTTTAACAGCTGTTTCATGGTTAAGGTTTAACTAGATGTCCAGTTCAAGCAGAATTTGCGGCTGCCAGGAAGAGTCAACTGGTTTGGGGCTGTTGCCCTGAATTAGCCCAATCGGCAGACCTGGTCCGTTCGTACCATCTCCAGGTAACAAGGAGGCAAAGGCTTGGCGTTTGGAGCACAAAGGGTTTCCAGGGAGAAGAAACCGGGCCTTTCTAGAGAAAGACGGGTCCTTTCCTCCACATGAGCCTCCATAGCTCAGAAGGGCTTTGGGAGCAGTGGAGGTGGGGACTGGCTCTGCCGCACTCCTTGTGGTTCCCCGAGATCCAGAGATTTCCTGCTTGTCCAAGAGTGATGGAGGCAGCCTGCAGTGTGTCCCCTGGGAGCCATTAGCAGCAGTTCAAGTTGGATGGACGAGATCCGCGTGAAGACGGCACGTTTTCCTCTATCCCTGCAAGAGGAGACCAAGGGAGGGAAGAGCCTTCAAAGGTCCTTCCGCTCTCCTCCCACCCCCAAATGCCAGTTACTGTATTTGTGTTTTCCAGGATGGGCTTGGATGTCCCCTCAGCTACCTCGGAAGAGTTGAATCGAGTGGCTGCCAATGCTGCCGTTACCTGGGCTCAACCAGAAGCAGCCCCACTGAATCCCACAGGAGCTGCTTCTGGACTGGAGCACCCTGGCCTGCGTGATTCTCAACCGTGGCTACTTGAAGGTGGCTGGGGGTCAACTCAGCACGTTGGGGAATTCAGAGGGTTGAAGTCCACCCGTCTTCAGGGTGCCAAGGCTGAGAAACGCTGATCTAGAAGAAAAGACCCCTTTTGACTCCTTTCCTGAAAATGAGGAGGGGGAGGGAGTTAGGCCCACATACTGATGAAGTCCCCTGTGCCGATTGGCAGCAGCCGGTTGCAGCTCTTCTCCAGCTCCAAGAGCACAGACCTCTCGAAGGCCAAGGCAGCCACCCGGAAAAAAAAGTCCTTGACATTTTCCCCTGAAGAAAGAGAAGAAATCCTTAAAACCTGGAAAGCGGCTAGCTGTTGTTGCTCTATTCAGAGAACAGACTAACATGGCCGCTTGCTGGGAGGACAAATGCACACGCCCATGGGTGTTGCAGTCCAAGATCTCCCTGGCACGCAAGGAAGCCTCCTTAGGGCACCAAAACTGGGTGGGCGACACTCGGGCTCCAGCGACTCCTTCCAGACAGTGCGGGGGTGGGGGGCAAGGGGGCCCGTTCCCTCCCTGATCTGCTGTGCTGCCTTCCTGGGGCTCAACTGACCTGTTTTGGCCGAGACGGACCAATACTCTGCCTGCATCTCATTGGCCAGACGGATGGCGTCCCGCTCTGTCCGCTCACTCTCGGCATTGGACTGAAACGGAAAAAGCCACAGACGGGGAATGAGGTGCTGCCCCCCAAACATAAGCGCCTGCCTTTCCACTGCCCTCTTCCCCGGCCATGAGGGGGCTGTGGGGAAGTTTCCTGCTGCAGGAGTAGGGTGGGATAGTGAGCTCAAAAGGCCTCCAAAGTAGATCTAGAGGGGCAGAGTTGACTGCAGTCAAATTTCCACAGCCTGGCCTATAAGGGCTCTGCAGGCCAGCCCCCTCCCCTCCTGCCCTTTTGGGGGCTGAGTGGCTGCCCTTGTCCGGTATCTCTGAGCAACAGGCTCTCACCTTGGCCAAAGGCAGCTGGGCCAGGCTGTGGCAGGCAGCCTGAATGCCACAAGTGAGGGACATGGTATCAGGGGCCACACAGCCAGCCCAGCAATCCCTACAAGCTGTGGATCCTTCATACAGCCAAGAGAAAAGGGAGGGGGCCAGCAACACAAAGGAGTGTGGTGGGGGAAGGGCAACAGACAGGCTGGGGTCCTCTGTGTACTCCCTGCCCTTCTGGCCTAACCCCCAAGCCTCACCTCCAGCACCCCCTTCCTTCCTTTCCAAGAAGAGCCCAAATAAGCTTTCAGAGAAAACCAATAATGGGGAGATGCAGCCACCTCCCTAGAGAAAGGAAGAAGGAAAGCCCAGGGCATAGGGAGGGGACAGGTTTTCTGGGGTGGGGGGCAGCAAAGGAGCCTCCCTCCCCTCAGTTGCTTCACAAGAGCACCCAGTGTGTGTTCTTGATCTTTCAAATAAATTGCCCCCACCCCAAAAGGATGGGTCTAGGGGATAACTCTACCAGGGTCTACAGATTATGGTCAGAAATAGCAAGACGGGGGACAGAACGGCGTGATGGAAGTTCCACCTGTTTTTTACGTGTGTTTTGGCTGTTGTCTTGACGCCCTTGGTCCCTTCTGGCAGAGGAGCAGGGCCTGAGGGCTCCCAGCTCTTCACACAGCCAGCATCAGCCCCCCACCCCACCCTGGCTGTCAGGGCCTTCCGTAGACAGACATGCTCCATTCACGGTGCTGCAGATGGATTCCCAACCAACCAACTTGGTTCTTGAGATAGATTTTTTCAGGCTCACCAGCAGATCCTTCTTGGTTCCCACCAGAAACACAAAGCTGGAGCCGGGGTGATTCTCCCGCAGGGCATCCTCCAGCCACCGTCTGGACAGGGAGAAGAGAATAGGTGAGCAAGTGAGGGATCATCTGACACGCTGAGAAGACACACCTGTATCAGTCCTGGCTTGGCCTTCACCCTGTTCTCACCCTGCGGAGGCCTTCTTCTGCCACCCCAGCCCCAAAGACGCCTCCCCCTGTCCTGCTGCAATGGGCAGGCTCCACCTGGTTATTCGGTCTGGAAGGACAGTGAACAAAGAGCATCTTTGCAAGACGGACCTTGGTCACCTCCCATATGGATCACTGCGATGTGCGTTACCTTTGAAAACCACTCAGAAACTTCACCTAATCCAGAACACAGCAGCGCAAACAGTAATGGGGGCCCCATGCTTTGCCCATGTAGCATCTCCGTGGCATCACCTGCACTGGCTTCCAGTTTCTTCCAGGGGTGGGTTCTACTTACCTTTACTACCGGTTCGCAATGGGATTGCGCGCATGTACAGATCGCCAATGATGATATCTGGGGTGGTGGGCGGAGCCTCCCACCGATTTTACTACCGGTTCTTGCAAACTGGTCCGAACCGGGGGCAACCCACCACTGGTCTCTTCCCAGGTGCAATTCAAGATGCTGGTCATCACTTCCAAAACCCAGGTTATCTGTCGAGTTGCCTTCCATTAGGACATCTACCCATTGTGCCAGATCAAGTAGGGTGGGCACAGCCCTGGTCCCCTCACCAAAATATGGCCATTTTATGGGAGCTGCCTTCTCCATGGTAGCCGCTGCCCCTTCCCCTGGCAGGCTTCTGCCCTCCTGGCTTTCCATCAAGCACTGAAGATTTCGCTTTCCCCCAAACGATAGGGTGGAGTGACTGCATGTTGGAAGCTTGACACGGTGCCTGGTTTTTATTTTCAATGTTTATGGCTTTTAATACAATTGTATGTTGTTTTAATTCTTAATTGGGGGGAGCTAGAGCAATGTTTTAAATAAATGAATAGATCTCTGCGTTCTGCCTCTCAGCATTCAGCCTGTTTTTCTCTCTGCAAACCTAATCAGGTGGCGGCCAGCCATCTGCCCATGTTTTCACCGTTGCTCCTTTGAACTGGCAAACTGATCTAGTGATGCCCCGAGTGATCAGGGAAAGAGAAGGCAAGGCAGAGGGCAGAGGAAAGGAAGGCACACCATCTGTTCTCCCGCTCAGCAAACAAGACGGTCCCTGTGCCAGTCCCCTCCGATACAGGCCTCCTGCCCACCAAGCCTAGTTAAAGAGTCAACTGGTCCTCCCCCTTGGAAAGAGCTTGGGTAAAACCACGAGCCAAAGGACCCCCGAGCCTGCAGCAGCCAAGCCGGAGGCAACGCTAGTGAGCAGCAGTCCAGCCAAACCGAGAATAGCTGTACCCTCCTTTCACACACAGCCTGCAGAGGCGGTTCAGAGTTAACTGACATAAGGGCATCAGGACCAGCCAAGCTTTCACCCTCCCTTGGCCACCTCCTCCTCCTCCTCTTCCTCCTGGGCCCTTTAGGAAGACCTGCCCAGCTTGATTCCACACAGCAGGGAGAAAACGGTGCCTCCCTTGTTGGCAGGCGGGGTGAAGTCATGTTCCACATAGTTTAATGCATCCATGCCTCTTCTCTGCATGCAAATTAATATTTAACTCGCATGGGGCTTTTCTGAGGCGAAGTCTCTCACTTAAATGTGGAGGAGCCATGATTTCAAACTCCAATTGGTGACGAGCTTGACTCTGCTATAGAAATGCCACAGGCCACCTTAAAGGCCTTTCCATTGTGTGTGTGTGTGTGAGAGAGAGAGAGAGAGAGAGAGAGAGAGACAGAGAGAGAGACAGAGAGAGAGAGAGAGAGAGAGAGTGGGGGGGAAGTCAGAGCGGGTACACAGGATCAGATCTTTTAATCATCCTAGTAGGCTTAATGTTTCATGATGAGACACTAACAGGCCATTTCTCACCCACCACGGACTCCTAGTATTCCCACCCCATATCATTGACGTCTCCCACCATGGTATTATTTTTGCCAAACAATGGTTGGAAAAATGGTTACAGATGGCAGAATTTGCTGCAGCAGGAATGATCTGAATTGTAATAGGGTTTGCTCGACTTTGGCTTTGTGTAAAAGCAGGCAGATCTTCTTCAGCCCATAAACGTGGTTCCATCATTCGTAGCTCAGGGGGATAGGCAAAGTCAGTCACAAGGGAAAACTGGAGTGACTTACTTGGTGTGATCCAAAGTCTGGATGTCAGCCAAGTCGAAAACTGTGATAATCACTGCCAAGAAAGTAAAATAAGATTGTGCAAGGTTTGAGCAACACCTGAGCCACCGGTTGGCCACGCCAAAGATGGAGGGGAGGGCAAACAAGGAGGGGTCTTTGCCCTCGGCTCACCTTCCGCTCCTCTGTAGTAGGCAGAGGCGATGCACTTGAACTTCTCCTGGCCGGCCGTGTCCCATCTGGGCAAGAGGGAAGGAGAAAGTCACTGGGGGCTCTGAGGGGACCTAAATTCTCCCACTGACAGAGCTAAAGTAGAGAGTAGGCAGAAAGCCCAAAGGACAACTTCCTCTCATTCTTCAAAATTAAAATACACATGCAGAGAGAAACACCTAACACACACACACTATATATATACACTATATATCCTGGGCATATATGTATGTATGTATGTATGTATGTACCGGTATATATACATACCAGTACATATTGAATAAAAATCAGTCTGGTTGTTATTCATCAGCATCTGTGTATCCCCCAC
Organism: Arizona elegans; assembly: GCA_022577455.1. Lineage (NCBI taxonomy): Eukaryota > Metazoa > Chordata > Lepidosauria > Squamata > Colubridae > Arizona > Arizona elegans. The sequence continues at coordinate 3,895,593 of JAKOOJ010000026.1, forward strand.
TTGAATACAGGTAGTCCTCAACTTACGATCACATCAATTGAATTTATGTTGCTAAGTGAGAAATTTGTTAAGTGAGTTTTGCTCCATTTTACAACTTTTCTTGCCACATTTATTAAATGGACACTGCAGTTGTTAAATTAGTTAACAAGGTTGTTAAGTAAATCTGGCTTGCCCATTGACTTTGCTTGTCAGAAGGTCGCAAAAGGGGATCCCATGACTCTGGGACACTGCAACTGTCATAAGTATGAGGCAGTTGTCAAGCATCTGAATGTAAATCATGTGACCATGGGGATGCTTCAAAAATCCCCCAAGTTTGCTTGGCATTCAGAAGTTGCTCAATAGTCTTCCCAGGAAACTTCCTCACGTGCTACAACCATCTTGGTTTAGGTGCCCTGGCCAGTTTCTAATTTCTCCCGTAAAGGCTGAAATGAAGGTCCCTCCGAGACATCCCAGACAGCCAACTTCCATTCTGGGTCACCGGTTGTGGTCAACCAGTAATGTCCTCATTAGCACATTCAGCTGAAGGCCCCAAGAGACCATGCTAATTGAACAGGCCCCAAGACGAGGACAAGCACATATCCTCCCTCTTAATTAACTTCTAAAAACACTTTCCATCGCTCTGCCTCGAGGGCTTAGATGGGGCCCAAGGAGAGAGGCAGTTTTTTAGGCTCGGCTAAGAAAACCTACATGGGTACCAAACACTTGAGCCTCCCTCCCCATCAAATGCATTGGAATTTCAGAACTAATATTAAAAGGGCTGGCTGGGGGTCTCTAGCAGGCAGAAGGAATAACCTTGAGGGACAGGAGGAAAAGCTGCAATAATCAGATAAAAGAAATCTGAATTGGGGCAGAAACTAATTTGGGAAAGCTTCTCAGACATGACTCACCCTACTTCTCAAGAGTGAGGAGGCAGGCACATTCAGGCTTGCAAGAATCTGTTACAGGTAGTCCTCGAATTACAACAGACCTTTCCCCCTGCAAGGTATTTACAATCCAATTCCAGAGTTTGAATAGCTCCCTCATCAGTAGTCATGTGACCACATTTCGGCCATTAAGCAAATGGCCTGCATTTACAGCTGCTTGAAGGGTCACGTGGCCACAATTTATGATGTTTTTGCCAATAACTGGCATTCCAGCAAAAATGCCCCCTAGCGAACAATGGGTTTGTTTAACACAGCATCAAAAAAAAAAGTTGCAAAATCGGGTCTGTCATGTGGGTGACCCACCTTACAACCATCACAACATATGACCCAAGCAGGCAGGACCAATTATGGTCATAAGTCAAGGACTACCTACACTGTAACTATGTAATAAAAGTAGCCTGAGCACTCCGGTGTTCTTGTCTGGTCTACCTCGGAGGGCTGAAGGATTCTGGGGGTTGGCCGACATCCTGAGGACACACTTTGCTTGGCAAAAGTTTTCTGTGTGTCGGGGTAAATGCATGTGCATAAAATGTGCACACTCCCTCAAGCAAAGGCATTCTGTAACACAAGACTGCCTTTTCCATCAGAAATGCTGCTTTAAGGTTATTCCAGTGAAACCTTCCATATACCTGGAAATGGGGAAGGGGAAACAGGGACAGGAGCTGCTTTACAACTTACATCTGAAGATTGTAGGGCACCCCAGCGATCTCAAAACGCTCAATTTCAAAATCCACACCAATGGTTGCCTTGTAATCCCGGTCAAAAACCTCCTTACAAAACCTGCAATTGAAAAATGGTTAGGGAAAAAACAACATGCCATTTAAATCTTGGTAGAGATTCTCACTCATCCCATGGTTGTCCCAAAGGTGCTTTTTCAAGAGGCAAAGAGCTGAAGAAGCTTCTTGGATGAGAAGCGAAATGTCCTCAAAGAAAAAACAGGAGGTCCAGTTGCCTCTTGAAGAAGCCCCTTTGGGCTAAATCTGGGAAGTTCTTTCCAAAGGCTGCAGTTGTCCCTTTAGGCATGCATCTGGGAGAGAGTCCCCTTCAGCACACAGGCCAGGCGATCAGCATGGGAAGAACACAAAATAGCAGAGAAAAGGGACGATGTTAACTGCTCCCTGTGTCTGATAAAGGGAAATAAATAAATAAATATTTATTTATTTATAAATATTAAAATGCTTTTAAATAAAATTTGGTAGTCAGAAAAGATGCTCCACATTCCTTCTGAAATTTCAGTGACGTGAGCTTGAGAAAAGCCCAAGAACAACTAAATTTCAAATAAGCACATTTGTTATTTCTATGCTGCCCACAACTAATATTTTCTGTGTTTTGGGGAGCAGGGATAAATGTCGTAACTCCCTTCCTAAGATTTTTATTCAGAAGCTGGGTACATATTCCTGGTTCTCTGGCATAACCCACACCTGCCTTTTTTTGGGAGAAGTCCAGTTTTCGAGCTCCAGGTCCATCCACAGCCTTCTTGGAGGGGAAGGAAGGAGGAATCCTCCTCTGCACCCTGCCCATGGCCTGGCTCTGAGGCCCGGCGGTCCCACCAGCCTCCAGTGCTCCCAAGCAACAGGGGCTTCACCCACCCTAGAAAGGGTCCAAAGCAGCCTGCCTGGCACTCAAAGATCCCTGCAGGAAATGGCCAGTGAATTTAGAATAACCTGGGGGGCTGGGGCACAGAAACTGCCATTAATTGCTGCTGGAAAATGGAATGGTTTCGACAAGGAAGCATTATAATACCTGTTGATAAGGCTTGTTTTCCCAACACAGAGGTCTCCCACCACGACCACCTTGGAGATCTTTAGGCTGGAACACACATTTTCACATTGAACATGTTGCTACAGTGCTAGGAAAAAACAGACTGTTTCATGAAGCAAACAAACTTTCAAGGAGAGGGATGCAAAATATGGAGTTCTTCATGGCTTGAGACAACTCGGCACTGTCCTCCCCTATCCTACTGTCCTCCTTTTGAGCTTGAAGCAGTTCAGGATCCAGTGGGGTTTTGCATCCCTCTGCTTCCTCCCACCCCAAATTCTTTTTCAATCTGAGTGTAAAGCAAACTGGGGGCATGTGTGTGTGTGGGGGGGGGGGTGCTTCAGAAAGATAGAAACAGATAGGAGGACCTGATCAGTAGCGAAGACAACATCAGGACATCAAGGTGAACCAAAATGGATTTGTCTATACAAAACAAACAGATCTTGCATTTATGTAGATGAACCAGAATTTGCTTTTACATATTAATTACATTTCTTGCCTTTCCTTCCTGCCATCTCCTCCTACTTCTCCCTTAACAAACTTGCACTTAACAAACTTACCAGGAAGGCTGGGTTGAGTGAGGACTGCCAGCCTCCCCCAGGTGTCTCCCATGAGTAAGGTGGGGGGGGGGGGGTGACATTTTAAGCAGTATATTGCTGGGACTCTCTAGCTTAGAGATGCAGTGACTAGAATATATTCTCCACAGAGGGAGCCCGTTTTATAATAATTGATCTCCTAGAAGATACAGTCAATGTTGGATCTCACAATTACCTGTACAATCACTTATTTCTCCTTTTTTCTCCTCCACTTTTCCCAGGGGTCAATTTCTCATGTTCCCTGAGAAGCCGCACTCTCCCCCCAGCCCACCCCACCATTACAGTTCTGGCATGGAGCACCAGACCCACACAGAGGAGCTTGAAAACACCCTAGCCACAGGATCCTTCCAGGCCTGGCCATGATGAAGCACGGGGTGCCGGACAACCTCCCAGCCTTGGCACGCAGGGGACATCAAGTGCTCTTCCAGAGGAAGCCTTAAGCGGTTTGTCTCCTAGCTGAAGGCGGTCAGAATGAAGATGCCTTAAGAAACGGCCTCCAGATTGCAGCCCAGCTTTGGACACAATGCTGGGCCCGCGTTTTATCCAACAACCTGTGACTGGTGAACTCCTCTCCCATCCATGACAGGAAAAGCAACACGCATGGCTGTCCTTTCCTGCAGTGCTTCTCAATACTGGCAACCTGGAGATGGGCAGCCTTCAATTGCTAGGATTCCCCTGTCAGCCATCCCCTTGCCCAGGTTCATCTTGTGTGCCAAGTGCGCCATTTCTTCAATCAGGAGGTCCTTCTGAAAGTCACTCAGGCCCTGGTCATCTCACAATTACTGCCACGTGCTCTACCAGGGGATGCCGGTGAAACTACCTGGAAGCTTCAGGTGATTCAAAATGCAGTGGGGCCAGCAGCAACAGAGGTCTCTTGGTGTGTCCACCACTGCTACATGAGCTGTGCTGACTGCCTGTTGGCTTCCAAGGGCAAGTCAAGATGCAATTATGACCTATAAAGCCCAGTGCAATCAAAGGCCTGGATACCTGAAAGGCTGCTTGTCCCCAATTGCTTCTGCCTGCCCAGTACACTCCAGGTGCCCCCCATTAAAAACTGGCATCTCGTGGGACCTAGGCCAGGTACCTTCTCTGTTGGGGCCCCACTCTCTGGAACAGGATCCCCCCCCCAAGATCAAAATCTTCTCTCCTGGGGTTCCAGAAAGCTTTGGGTCCCAGGCAAGTTGATGCTTGTTATTTGTTTAATGGCCTCTGTTTGGTTTTCTGGATTTTGTTATTTACTAGAGTGTGCAAGCCGAGGCTGTTGGCTTGATTCAATGTTTTTAGTTGTTTTTATGTCTTTTCCAGTTTTGTATGCTGATCAGAGTCTCCTGGATCTGGGCGGACAATTTAAATAATTATTTTTTTAAAAAAACCCAGAATGAGATGCTTTCCTAAGGTTACTCCTGTCCTTCAAATCCAAAGCAGTTTCTATTTTGGGTTTGCAGGAATTGGAAAACAGGATGAACCTGGGTGGTTTGCTTGGCTAAGTCTGCAACGAAAGAGGGTGTGGTGGCACCAACGAGCTCTTGGGACTCAAGGCAATGCATAAACTGCTATGCCTGCCTTCCAAAGCAGAGCGCCTCCTCAAGCTGATGATGTTGCATGCAACACTTTTATTAGCTCACACTCTTTTAAATCATGAAACAGGTTGGACTTGGCTTAGCAGAATGTGCAAAGACTTCAGAACCTCTGGCAAGCAATGGTTTAAACATCCTGGTAGCATGTAAGGTGTTGCACCCATCTGGTGTGTCCCATCTAGTGTGGCTTGCAAGAAACGCTAAAGAGAAGAGCGGATGGACGCTATGAAGGGCGGATCAAAGGAGGAGAATTTCCTGTCATTCCAGACACATCTTCCTCACCGAAATACGCGGGGGCCAAAGAGCCCCCCTAGGGAAGCACCGCTGAGAAGGCAAGGCAGACGGAAGAGCTGAAGGAGCAAAGGACCCGACCATGGAATGCAGACTCACCCAACGGTCCCCGGGTTCCTCCGCTGACAGGCCGCCCTCACCTGGGCGTGGAAGTCCTCCCTGAGCTGCAGACAGGCCTCGGGGGTGTAGCACTGCAGGCAGAGGGGAGCAGCCTCGCTAGACGGCCCGGCCATTCCTCCCCCCACCTGGGCAAAGAGCCCCCCGCAGCCAGGGAGGAGAGGACGGGCGTGTCTTGCTTACCATGGGGAAGGCCGAGATCCTCCGGTCTCTGCTGACGGGCAGGAGGGGGGCCCTCATCGCCCACCCTGCGGGGCTGCCAGGCACAAAAGACAGAGGGTGAGGCCAGGTGCAAGCCTCCCCTCCCCTCCCCTCCCCTGCCAGGCCGGCGGAACGGAGGACGGGCGGGCAGCCTCTGCCGGCCTTTGCAGCCCAAGCGGGGCTGCCCCTCACCACACGAGGCGGAAGCCCCCGAGGCCGCCCTTCCAAGCGGGGCCCGCTCCAATCCCGGCTGGCGCCTCGAAGGGCCCGCGTCTCCCCTCGCCCGGAGCAGCCTTCGGGCCTCCCTCCGCTACACCGCCCCGGGGCGCCCGGCCAGGCTCCGGAGCCGCGGAACAGCGGCCAGGCAGGCGCCTCCCTCCCTGCGGGGCTCCCCAGCTGGCAGCAGCCGCGCGCTCCAGCCTCCGGCGCCCAGCCAGCCCCGGGGAGCGGAACGGCCGCGGCGGGCGCTTTCCCCGCTCGGCCACCCGAAGCAGCCCGGCGGCGGGCGCGAATGCTGCGGGCCGGGGAGTCCGGCGCGCTCCCTCCCGCCGAGTCCCCGCACCCGGCAAGCGGCGAAGGGCAGCGCACAGCCCCGGCCTCCTCTGCTGCAGGCGGAGTCCCGGGCGGCTCCGGCGCTAGTGCCGCGTGGCCATGGCAACCGCCCCGAGGGCGGGACAGGCTCGGCCCCTCCCCGGCGCCCCTGCGCTGCCCCCCTTCCCGCTCCCCCCCCCCGAAAACGCCCCTTCGCCGTCCCCTCCGGTGCCAGGAGAGGCCCCGCCCCAATTCGATGCGTCTCCTCTGCAAAATCGCTGGTTTCGGTCCCAGACACTCGACCGGGACAGCCCGAGGGTTGGTGCTCCGAGTAGGGGGGTTGGAGAAGCCGACTTCCATGGGCCCTTATGGAATGGGAAGCGGCCTTGGAGGTCGGCTACTCCCTCCACTGGTCGGTTTGGACCAGAAGGCCCCCAGGCTCCCTCCCAACTCTGCGATTCTGCTTGGAGACCTCTGGAGAAGAGAAAGTGGAGGCTCCAAGAAGCGGCGATTCAGCCGGTAGGCAGGCTTCCCGCGCATGCCAGACTGTTGGCTCTTGGGCAGCTGCATCACATCTGGCACAGCCTTCTCCTCTGGGCTTCATTGCAACAATAGCTGTCCTCTAAGCACACTGCGGTTTGTCATCATCGTAGGCTTAGATGGCGGTGCCAAAAATGGACACAGAATTCGGGGGGGGGAGTCAGAGGGGAGGGGGGGAAAAGGCCTTTTCTCATCCATAACCTGCCTGAGGACCTTGTCAATTGTACAGTATACACTCAGCTGACTGACCTGTACTCTCCTGGCTCCACTTTCTTCCCTTTTGCAAAGAGAGGAGCAACATTCACTCTTCCCCAGCCGTCTGGCACCTGCCCAGGCCCCCCAAAATCCTTCAGGTGCCCTGGCATTGTTCTCCTGGCCATGGAGGCCTGCATTCCTTAAATTAGCCAAGCCAACCCTCATTTACCCCTCCTGTCTACTCTGAGTTGCATCTCTCAGGGTAGACTCCCTCCTAGCTAATGTGGAATCCCTGCAGGGGAGAAAGTGACCCAAACCTCCCCACCCTCCATAAAATCCCTGTAGCCCTTATCTGGTTATTCCCAAGAGAGTGCTCAGTCTAGCTGAGATTCTTGTAAATAGGCAAGTAGCAATAAAGAAACTTCTCTGATCAGCTCATGGAGTTGGTCTGGTTCTTTGCACCTGACAAAAGGCTCCAGGGTTAAGACTCTGTTTCCTTGCTAGTGCCCTCTTGCTTACCCCCTGCTCCTCAAAACAGCCCTTCTACCTCTTTCCCCATAGCCCCCAACAATTGCGGTTGTCGGGCATTTTTTGCAGCTCCCAAGCTCCAGAATTTCTGCCACAATCCTTCTGTTGCTTCTATGGCCATCGTTCCCGTCCTCCTTTTTCTCTTCAGGATGCCCAGCAATTCTATGTAATCCTCCGAACCAAATAGCCCCAATTCCACCTGCCAGGAAACAGGGAAACAGCTGCATCCCTGCGTGTGTGTATCTGGCTGAGTCTCCCAAGGGAAACCTCTCCCTTCAGCACCGCCTTTCTCCTGCACCGGGAGCCGAAAGGCCTTTGGCCGAGTCAGGGGCTCCAGGAGGCTCCTCTCCGACTCACAGCAGCCCAGCAGCGAGGGGGCAACCTCTCCCTGCCCTCCCGCAAATGCACGAGGCTCGGAACTGCCCGGGTTTGCACAGGAGAGGATCTGCTCGGGGAACCAGGCCAGCCAGAAAAGAAACGCGCGTCCTGGCAACCGACTGGCTGTGCTTGGCTGGGAACTAAAGCGCATCCATCCGTGCCTGCTCGGACCGCTCCTTCTTTGCCGTCTTCTCTTTCAGCAGCTTCCCCCCCGCGGAAGGAGCCGGGATGCAGGCGGAGCCGTGCAGGGGCGAGAGGATCCCCAAGGGGGAGATTGGGAGGAGGAGCCGCCCTCGGCAGCCCCGGGGGCGGCAGGCTCGGAAAAGGCGGGGAGGCGTCGCAGAGCGGCGGGCGCAGGTGCGGGTCGGCGGGGGGAAAGAGCGCTCTGAGCGCGGCACAGCGACGAGGGAAGCCGAGCGCTTCCGAAGCTGCTCGGAGAGCGCTCGCAGACCCGCGGGAAGGCCCCGCCCCGCCCCGCCCGGAGCCGGCGCGTGCGCAGACTTTCCCGCCCGGCGTCCCCGTCGCCTAGCAACCCGGCGCGCGCGGCTCGGCGGGTTCCCCTCCGCCATGGCGCACCCGCGGATCTCGGCCCAGCTGCCCCCCGACATCGACCCCACCAAGGCGCCCGTGGCCTTCGGCCGCCGAGGCCTCCCCAAGCTCAACGAGGAGCTGCAGCACCCCGAGCTGCTGACGCGGCAGCGGGCCCTGATGGCGCTCTGCGACCTGGTGCACGACCCGGAGAACGCTTACCGAGCCATCGGCCTGGGTGAGCGGCGGCGGCGGCGGCGGGCGGGAGAGGGCCCGGGTGCCCAGCGGCCGTCCAGCCCCGCGTGTCTCGCCTCAGCCGCTTCAAGAGGCGTGGACTGCAACTCCCAGAGCTCCGCAGCCCCCGGTGCCGCCCCGGGAATCCTGGGAGTTGAAGTCCACCGCTCTTAAAGGGCCCCTCGGGGGAGTCGCCGGGCTGCGACTGAGCAGAACTCTGGAGCGTGAGAGGAAACAGCCCTGCAGGCAGCTGGAATATCATCCAGTGCAGCCTCGGACACACCGCCAGGAGGAGGCTGCTGGGTCAGCTCCAGGCGAAGGATGCCCGGCCCCTTTCAGACGGCGCCCACTGGACCCCCCACTTTGTCAGGGTCCTTCCTAAAATGCATCCTCCCCCCTCCTCTCCCCCGCTTCTCGCCCTCCCCCTCTGCCTCTCCCCCTCCTCTTCCCTCGATTCCCTCACTGTCCTCCACTCTCTCCCCCTCCCCCCTCCCCCTCCTCTTCCTCCCCATTCCCCTCTCTCCCCCTCCCCTCTATCTCTCTCCTCCCCTCTCTCGCCATCTATCTATCTCCTCCACTCCCCTCTCCCCTCTATTTCTCTCCCCCTCTCCCTCTTCCCCCACTCTATCTCCTCCACTCCCCCTCTTTCTTTCTCTCTCTCTCCCCTCTCTACCTCTATTGCTGTCCTCCACTCTCTCCCCCTCCTCCCTCTATCTCTCTTCTCCCATCTCTCCCCTCCCCCCTCTGTTTCTCTCCCCCTCTCCCTCCCCCTCTTCCCCCCACTCTATCTCCTCCCCTCTCCCCCTCTATCTCTCTCCCCCTTCCCTCTTTATCACTGTCTCTCTCCCCCTCTTTCCCCCCTCCTCTATCTCGCTCCCCCTCCTGCTCTCAACAGTCACAGCCTTGTACAGACCACCTGACTGCTAGACTAGAGTGCTACTCCAGAGCTTTTGGTGGGGAGTCTCTTCCAGGCCACCATCATTCCTTCCTGCAGAGGCAAGGACTAACTCTCCGTAGCCTTTGCAGAGCTTGCAGACTTCTCTTCCTGGTCTCTGTTGAGGAATGCCATCCGGAGTGGCAGGCAGGAGCTCCTTCCCAGAGGGCGAAGAGAGAGCAGCGCTTGAACTGTCTGGTGGGCAGGAAGAGAGCCAGGTCGGACTCTCCCTAGCAATTCATAGAGTATATCTTATTATTGCAGATAATGCTTCAGTTTATGAAGATTCTGTTTGTAGGCAAACAACAATAAAGGAATTATTCCAAAGCAACTCCACGTGTCCTTCTTGGTTCTTAGGGCCAGACCGTCTCTGAGGCTTGTGGCAACTGGACTTCATCCAGAGGCCCAGACACCTAGTTGAGTTACCTCCTGTGATCACTAATGAGCAATTCTCCTTCTCCGTCTCCGTCTCCCCATCCCCTCCACTTGGCTCTCTTCTGTCTTCTGGGAGGCCTTGTCCTTCAGCAGCAGTTCCCTGGTCCAGTTCTTCCCCCAGAAGCTGGACCAGGGCTATGGGATGGACAGTATTGCCTCTAGTCCCTTCAGTTTACTCTTCCAAGAGTGCTGTCAGCCTGTGCCTCATGATCTTCAGGAAAGAAAACAACGAGGGCACCGTCCCTACAGTCACATGAGCATTTCCCTCCAACATATACAAACAATTAAGCCAATAAAAAATCCTTCTGCGTTGACCTCCGTGCCTAAACTCTCTGCTGAGCTGCCTCCCTTATGTATCTCCTGAAGGTGCCTCAACTAGGTGAGCAGGAAGCAACACTGGTCTCACTCGCTGGGCAACCAACAGTGATCAGTCAGCAGCCTCTGCCCCTCGTAGCCCTTCCACCCTCTTATTTGTATAAAGTGATTGTAGGAAGGTCTAAGAGAACATCCAGTTGTTTTCCAGAAGAGCCACAGGGTGTCCACAGGGGGCAATGGGGGAGGCATGCAAGTGAGGAGTGTGTGATACTGCAAACCCCACAACTTACTTCCATAGGAAAAGGCTTTACCTTTCACAGGGATCACCCAATGGAATTTTTGTTCTATTTTTCATCCTTGCGATTGGTGATGGCCTGTGAGAAGAGCTACGTTCAGTGTTTATGTTCTTCTCTTTCTGCAAGCATGTACAACAGCTCTGTTGATTTGAAATTAGTCTTATGTCTAAGTACATTTACCCATGTGATATGGCTGTATTGCTTTTATCCGTCTCATCTATTCCACTACCGTCTCTTATTGGTATCATTATTACGATTATTATTACTTTGTTGTTTTGCATGTACATTAAGAACTTCTGCACCGGAGGCAAAAGGTGTGTCTAATCACATTTGTCCAAATAAAGCCTATTCTATTCTATTCTATTCTATTCTATTCTATTCTATTCTATTCTATTCTATTCTATTCTATTCTATGGCTTGTTTTTGCCACAGCTGCAGTTAAATGTGTGTGGTCATTGCTTGTTTTTTATGTTTTAATCTTTTGTAAAATATTGTTAGCTGTCCAGAGTTATGAATTTGAGATGGGCAGCCTCATAAATCAAACCAATAAATCAAATAAATAAATAAATAAATAAATAAATCTTATTGGTCTAGACCAGGGGTGGGCAAATGTGGCCCTTTTGCAACCTGTGGACTTCAATTCCCAGAATTCCTGAGACAGCCAAGCTGTCAGGAATTCTGGGAGTTGAAGTCCACAGGTTGCAAAAGGGCCACATTTGCCCACCCCTGGTCTAGACAGATGGATTTGTGGTTGATAGCTCTTCTATCTCCATACAAAGCCTCCGAGTTGAATTTGGAGCAGGTATTCTAGAAATTCAAATTCCAACTCCCCCCCCCCAGCTAATTATACAGGGTGAATCATTGTAGAGATGGAAGAAACTAAAATATATTATTGTTCGTATATTTTCTAAGCTCACATTTTATCCTCTTGTGTAGAAATGTATTTTAAAAAATCAGAAAACATGTACCTGTAACAGCAAAAGAGAAAAATATTTAAACTTAAAACTGAATTTAAAAGTTTTAAGTTAAATTGTAAATAATCATTAATTATTATGAGTTCCCACATAAAGTGAAGCTGAAAAAAGCTAATTTTGTAAAACAATTTGATATGAAAAGTCATACAGAATTTGGCTTTGCTCAGTTTATTTGCTATACTGGAAATAAAAGCAAGCCATATAAACCAATTGTCATGTTATAATTTCTGTCAGTGGTTTATCTGGCCTTGGAAAAGTTCTTTTGTCTTTAACGTGAAAAGGATGTAAGGAGAACTTGTTGGAGCGGGAGAGGAATGTGGCAGCGTGGTTGAAGTTTTGTCCCTTTTTCATATCTATTCTAATTTCATTTGATTTTTCTTGTTTTAGCAATTGGCAGTTAGAATGCAGCTGGACTTTATACACCTGTGTTTTGCTAGCTCTCTGGGCGTTCAGTCTCCCTTCCTTGGGACTTGATTCCCTTTTCAACTTCTCATGTCCTTAAAATCCAGGAATGATGTCCTGGCAGTATTCCTGATCCCCACCAGATGGTCCTTGGCCTGTGACCACCATTGGGAACTGAATTTCTACTGCTAAGGAAGCTGGTGGTTAAGTGAGCCATGTCTGATTTTGTGACCTTTTGTTAAGCAAATCCCTGCAGTTGTAAACTGAATCACACGGTCGTTAAGCAAATCTGACTTTGCTTGTCAGAAGCTGGTTGGGAAGGCCATAAATGGCGATCACATGACCCTGGGACGCTGCAACCATAGCAAATGCATGCCAAGCACCCAGGTTTTGATCACATAACTGTGGGGTGCTGCGACAGTCATATGTGTGAGGACCGGTCATAAGTCACTTTTTTCACTGCCATTGTTAACTCTGAACATGTGCTAAACAAATGGTTGTAACTCAAGGATTACCTGTATATGCCTGCTCATAAGGTCTACTTTATCTCTCAGGTGCTGTATTTTGTAATCCTTTCCTTTAAGAAATCCTCTCGTACTTTTATAATGTTTAGTATTTGTTTTTAATTCTGCCTTTCTATTGCCTCTTTCTATTCTTCATTTTCTTATTTTTACTTTAGTTGAAAGTCATGTATAAATGGAATAAATAAATAAACGTAAGTTTCCCTTTTAGGTTTTCTAGATAACTTGAAAAAGCTGCTTCTCGATGAAGATCAAACTGTGCGACAAAAAACTACCGAGGTCCTGTACATAATGGCAACACACAGCATTGGCAGGTAGGTATTTTGTAAAAATGCCGTTTGAAGAGAAGTGGGGTGGGGGGAATGAAGTTACTGTTCATTACGTTTTCCAGGTTCTGGAAAGATGAATCTATGGTGCTCCAAATTTTAGGACAAATTTTCTAGAACATGGAGTCATCCCAGCACTGGCACAGCTTTTGGATGATCCTGTTGATATCTGTCGGTGGAACATGCATTATGCGCTGAAACTTCTATCAGAAACACCTACAGGTCAGGTTAATTATTATATAAAAACGTAACAATCTTTGATCTCTTGAAAGCTTTGGGTCTTTCAAGTTGTATTCTATATGTGTGCAAATGTGTGTGATGGCCCCAATATTTACACTGATGCCATGTCTGCACTGCTGCACAGAAACTGTCAGAAGAATAATTTGGGGTTCCAACTCGAGCCAGGATTGCGCAAGAATAAATAAAATGAAATTGAGACGGCTGGGAGGGAAGGAGAATTATTTATTCCCAAAAGCAAAAAGGTTCGCCTATGGGGGCAGCTGCAGAGAAAATGGAGTGCAGAGGGGTTGCTTCATAGGGCAGCTTTTCCTGGGTGTGGAAGGGTGACGCTTGAGGGGCGTGTGTGTGTGTGTGTGTGTGTGTGGGTACATGTCAAATGTGATGCTTATTCTTGGGAACGTGCTGTTCAACTGGGAGACTGTTTTAATTAACTACAGACCTTCTCTGATATATGGATTAGGTCTGGGCAACTTATTTGGGGGTTTAAAGAAGTTTGAGTAAAAGGTTTTCTTCAGTTTGCTATTTTTACTTGTTTAGCTTAGCTTCAGCTTGATTGTCAATTATCTAGCAGAAACACTGATTCTCAGTTCATTGTGGACTCTGTTAACGTTTAAGGGAAGATGGAGACAATATAAGGAATAAAATATATTTTGATGTGAAACTTCCCACAAAACCTTGCCGAATCTGCCTCCTCTGAAGCTTGTAGCCTGACTTCCCTGCTTGAGATGTTTGGAGCTGATTAAATGCTGGTTGTGCTCCAGTGCTTACAAGGCTGGATGGGCAACGATGCAGGCAAGGAAGGGAGGCTGCAGACTGGAAAGCATGTTGGAAGAAATAGCAACAACTCCGTCCCTGCTGCAAATGCAGTCTTGTCAGGCAGCACACGTAGGTCCGTGTTCTGTCTGGGGACACAAATCACAGTAGTGTTTAATGTGGTTTCTTCGGTTTTGCTAGTGTGTGGTGTGAATCAGCTCACTTGGACGTATCCTGCGGTTAAGCAAAACTGATGGTTAGCTTGAGGCATGAAGATAATCGCTAAGTATGGAAACGATTTAAAAGCAAATGGGTATTTAAGATATCTGCATGTCTGGCCAGGCTAGGAGAGGAAAGGCTTGGATTGAGATCTTTCCTGGGCCTTGGACAATAGATCAGGCAAGCTGTTCAGACTGGAATGCACACTTTCAACTCCCACTAACTCTCCTTGAGCATAAGAGCTAAACCATTTTCAGGCTGAACGCTGGAATTGGTGAATGAGTCAGATCTTCCCTTAGTGGTTCTACAGCAGCCTTTTCCAGCCAGCATCTCCGGATGTGTTGAAATAGCAACTCTTAGCCAGGTTGGCCAGGTTGACTAAGAATTCTGAGAGTTGCCATTTTGGCGCACCTGGAGAGCAGCCAAGTTGTGTCCTGTGAGTTTAGTGACTGTAGCCACCAAGTAGTACCTTATTCTTCATTTCAGCTTCTTTTCTGGTACACAGCAGCTTTCCCCTGGCTTAACACCCCTATTTGTTCATTTCTACAGCAAGATATACAGTAGTGATTTTAAGTTTTGTTTGTTTGCAATTTAACGCGACTAGGAAAGAATCCATTGTCTTTGGTTGGATTCAAACAACATGGTTGAATAAGTTAAAATATGGTTGGGGATTCAATAGCTCACTCAGTTGTGGGAACTTTGTCTCAGCAAGCTGTTTGAATCAGGCCATCACAGGGGTGAAATGCTTCCGGTTCGGACCGGATCACCTGATCCGGTAGCGATGGAGGCGGGTGGTTCAGAGAACCGGTAGCAAAAATTTCTGTCCCCACCCCCCCCATTGCCCAGCTGAGCCATGCAATCATCAGAGGCTTTTTTTTTAGGTTTTAAAAGCATTTTTTCTACAACCTCTTTGGCCGAAAAAATGCTTTTAAAATAAAAAAAAAAGCCTCTGATGATCGTGCGGCTCAGCTGGGATCGTCAAATGCTTTTAAGAGCCTCTGACGATCCGAGCTGAATTGCCTGATCGGCAGAGGCCTTTTTTCTCAACTCAAGCTGAGTTGCCTGATCAGCAGAGGCTTTTAAAAGAAAAAAAGCCTCTTCCGATCAGGCAACTCAGCTGGGATCCTCAGAGCCTTTTGAAAGCATTTTTTAACAACCTCTTCGCCAAAGAGGTTGTAGAAAAAATGGTTTTAAAAGTAAAAAAAAAATGCCCACGCCTACCCAGTCACATTACCACCCCCCACTAAGCCACGCCCACAGAACTGGTAGTAACAAATTTTAGATTTCACCACTGGGCCATCAAACTATGCTACCATATGGTTTGTTTGGATAGAACATGTTATACATCCACTGTGTAACTTGCATGATAGAACTTTATCTGAATGAGACGGTAACAACCAATGACCTTTGTAGCATCTCTCTCTCTCTCCCCCCCCACTTCCTCCCCTCCCACCTGTCTTGTGTTCACTTAGTGACTATTTTATTTTAACAGACTGGTTCTTGGAATAGAGCTTGGTCACAAAACAAATAGTGGGTGTACAAGGAATTGAGCTGGTGTTTTTGGGAACCCAGCCATTAAATGCAATTTTTAGTCACCTAAGACTAAGGCAAGGAATATAGATTTCTAGGAAGAAATGTTGGACTTAAGGATATGTTAAGGATTTGTGTACTTGTTTGCCCATAGTTTGAAAATGTGTATTTGTGGGAGAGAAAGGCTGTTTCATTGCCATCAGTTGGTTTCCAGTATGAAGATTCAAAGCACAGATGGCTATAACTGCTAAATGTTTAACCTGGCCTGGTGCTGATCCCGATGTCACCAAGATAAGGACACCTGGGCTCAGGTGGGCAGGACAGGGCCACCACTGTGAGCAGAGTGCAGTTGAGGCTGCCTCTTCCGGCTCCCCAAAAGCTCAACAAACCGGCCTCAGCGTCCCAGGCTTCTGAGTCCTTTCCTTCCCTGAGGCTCCAGTTCTCAGCACTCTCACTTAAGGGCATTGATCAATCCATCACATGTTTTTGTGGGGTAAATTTTGGATTCTGGGATAAAAGCTATTCTTTACCATTCTGTGAGTGAAAATTCAGCTTTACAATTTTGTCTGTACTAAAATTTTTTTGTATGGGCTTACATATGAAGTACTTAATTTGTCTAAGGCTATTTCTTGGGGTTAAAATCTTCCCCAAAAATGAGACTCTGTCATTCGTGCTCCATTGTGTTCACTTACCTTTCCCATTTCAGTTAACTAAACCGTTGGTCTTCTTGCTTGTTCTTCCTTCTTGTCTCTTTCATTTTCCTCTATTTTTTATTTATATACTTTTTGCATCTATATACTACTACTACTACTATATATACATATCCACTCTGGCTATTTAAGAAACGCATTTAATCTATCACTAAGGGTAATTGTCTCTTGACTGTGTCAGCGTATCACAGGCATCGCTAAATGAGCCCCTCCCCAAGAGCTCCTTCCGGGACAGGTGAGCTCCATGAAAAGTAACCCAACCCTCTTCCCAGGTCACCCAACCAGCAATTATCTACAATGCAGAGAAAAAAGCATTTAAGTTCCTTTGACTTTTCCTACAGTTTAGCATTAATCTAAGGATTAGGTCAGCCCCTGCTTAAATTTGTTGAGAAGCATCAGGGGAAAAAAGAAAGGATTCCAGTCGCCTGCCTGTTGGCTCCTGAATCCCCTCTGAAGGGGAATGTCGTGGACAGATGCTTTCTGGGAGAAGCCGCTCTGGCATCTTGTTCTGACCTGGAACCTCTTTGGTGGATGCACAACATCCCTCCTGTTCTGGATCCCCCTGTGTGGAAGCACTTCAGGCTCCTCCATTGGCTCCATTGGCTATCCATGCTGATTTCCGATTTAGCTGGCTGCTGGATGCCTTATTGGCCTGTTTTGGTCACCGTTAGTTTTTCCATCAATGGGATCTTTATAAAAAAATCTTTCCTCACTGCTCCTGCACACCAGCTGTCCTCTCCCCAGTTTCTCCCACAAGTCAGCCAGCATCCCATTGCCCCTAAGCACGTTTCAGCCTTTAAAGAGGGTTTCCCCTTGTTGGGCTTATTTAATCTAGACTTGTGACATCCTCCCTCAAACCTTAGGGCTTCCCCAAGCCTGGAAACATTTTGCTTCTTATCCAGGAAGCTTCTTCAGTTCTGAACTGGATGATTGAGAATCTCCATAGACGACTACATATAGCCTGCATCGATTCTCCCCTTGAAAGTGCAGAGAAGGTGTGGGGCTCTCTGGCCTCCTCCTCTGTCCCTAAGAGATCTTCGGCATCCTTGGTCTTCACCCATCAACTTCGAAGGTCACTCCCATCAAGGGATCCACTTGCCAGGGGACTAGTGGCCTGTTGCTCTCTGCTCTCAGGAAGATCCACAGAGCAAGGGAAAGTCTCATCTGCCCCACACATTGGACAGAAGCCAGTTTCAGGAAAGTGCTTGACTGCCACCATAAAAACTCAAGAGTGGCTTTGCCGGATCTGGCTAAACGTTTCATGTACAAGTAGCCTTCAACTTACAACTGTAATTGAGCCTGGCAATTACAGTTGTTAAGTCATAATGGTCATAAAACAGGTCAGATCTGATTTTATGAAAAAGCAGATAGCAGATGTCATGTTAATGGTCATTAAGCGAACCCATTGTTCCAATAAAGGAAAATATTTGCAGCTCAGGATTGAAATGAGAGGTCCTTGGTGCTTTCTGAACTTGGTTATTTTCTTGCAGACATTTCATTATCGATATTAGGTAACATCATCGGGGCTAGTAAAATGTGCCTGAAGGCAATTTTTCCCCATGTGTGTGCTTTCTGATATGTTTGACGCCCATATGCGGTGCTAATAAAGGAGAATATTCACAGTATGGGGCTGAGATGAGAGGTCCTTGGTGCTCTCTGAGCTTGGTGGTTTTCTTGTCGACGTTTCACTACCCTAGCTAGCATTGATGTTACCTAGTTTGGATAATGAAAAGAAAACAATCAAGCTCAGAGAATCCATTGTTCACTGCGGGAGTAAGTGTGGGTTTCTGGAAAAAAGTCATAAATCACAGTCTGGCTTGTGTAACTTTGCATGGTCGTTAAGCAGCCAGTTGTAAGTCAAGGCCTCCCTATACAATCTTCTGCTCTGCCTTGGCAGCCTGCTTTATTTCTGGCTACCTTAAAGAATCCAATACATTGTAGATGCTCTTCAAAAAACCGGCTGCCATAGGGCCCTGTTCCCAAAATGGCTACTAGGGTGAGCTTGGCTACCCAGACAAATATCTGTTCAAAGACCGAGTAGTAGAATTTTCTCCACCGCCTCAGCTGAGTTTTACCTTTTCTAATAGAGGTGTGCTTGCAAAGAAAACCCCCAGAATCACTTCAATTGTTCCAATGGTTATAGAGGTTGTGTGGGGCTATTCCTTCAAAGATGTCCTTGTAAAGACGATGCACGAGGTTGGTGTTTTGTTTCTTTCTTCTAAAACAACACCAATTTGTGTGTGTGTGTGTGTGTGTTTAAAGGACTCAGATGGAGTATGAACAGAAGGGTGTCAGTGTGCACCATATAGATTGGGCTGCTTTACAGCCAAGAGATGAATCTATTCTAAAATTCCATCTCTAATTTTCACTACTTCAGGCTGATGGATCGCAAAAAGCTCTTGAACATTTTAGCATTTTTTTCCGTGACACCTTTTATAACTAGAGAGTAGAATCACGGATCCATCCCAGCTGCTAGAACAGGTGCTATCTACTGGCTTAGCTTCATTCTGGGCAAAAAACAGCACAGGTGCTGTTAAGTTGCATTTTGCATGCTATTATTTCAGATGCCAAATCCTATTTTCTTGCTGATTTAGTACACTGAGATTAGAACAGCCTAATCTGTTCAAGAAAACTTAAAGTGCCTAAAAAGCTGTTACCACTGTCACCTATCTGGGTTCTGAATTGCCATACCATAATGCATGCAGCAATAGCTGAAGAAAAAAGGATAATTTATTTGGCAAATTCTCCTATATTTATTTAAATACAAAGGGTAAACTTGAAGTGTCTACTACATCTAGAATTCTTGTATTTTTTTCAGAGCAAGAGCTCTGGTGTTAATTTTGCAATCATGGTAAAAAAAGCAATAGAGATAGAAGGCCAATGGGAATGGATAATAAACTAACTTTTTTGATTAGAGAAAATTATAGTATTGGTGACTGGAAATTTCTTATGGATTTTTTATGTAAAAATGAAAAAATGGCTTTGACGATTAGACAGGATAGGTTATAGAAAGAATATAATGATGTAACTTTAATGAGAGAAATTAAAATATAATTGTACTTACAATTACTGTGAAGAATATCGGAAGCCACGGTTCTTTCTTTCCCATTTTTTCTTTTTTTTCTTGCATTTTTTGTTTTTGCTTGCTTGTTTTTCTTTTTTTCTGTATATTAGTTTGTATGAAAGTGTTTTTCTATCGAGACATATATATCCTACAATTTGCTGCAACTTTTAGAACAGGTTTAAACATTCTACATAAAAACAACTCTGTCTCAGAAACCTCACCCTCAAATTTCTCTCTGTGGCAAATCCCACCCCTTCCAGGCCAGCCACATTTCCAACTGAAGGAGCTTCCTGCTCTAAGTTTTGTTCTTCTTGCCTCCCAACCAGAAGCCACCATCTTGGGGAAGGACTCCAAAGGGGCATCTCTTCCCACTCTCAATCTCTGCTGGGACCTGCAGTTCAGATACCAGCCCCACTAATGTTATATACCATAGAATCTGATTGGGAAAACATTTTTCCCAATTTGATCCACACCTTCTCTCTCTCCCTCTCCCTCTCCCTCTCTCTCTCCCTCCCTCCCCTCTCTCATCTATTTATTTATTTATTGCATCTATTAGGGCACCCCAAGGAAGCCGTGAGACTCTGGGCCATGTACAACAAAAGCAAACAAGAAAAAAAGAAATCAAAACTATAACATCACTGAAGATAAATGTGCAAAATGGCAAATTGACATAATAGATTGAAGCAGCCACTGGGGGATTTTACTCCTCTCATCGCAAACCCCAGGGAGCATTCTGAGGTTTCTGAAGTTCTTTTTTCTCAGAGTTCCAGAAATGTGCAGCTCTTTCTTGGAAGGGCCATTCTGGCCAAGCAGGGGTGGCCATGGAGCCCCCTTCTGCAAGGGCCCCATCCTGAGCCCCAGGCTGCCTCAAAGTGGGACTGATTCTCACAATTGCCTCCTCAGAGCGGGACCAGCTTCATCCGAAGTGGAATACCTAAGAAACCCACCTGTGCGAAACCACAAAGCTTCAAAGCAACAGTGAGCACACCACAAACCAGTTAGGACCATTCAGAGTATTTATTTTCTTAAAGTGGACAGCCTGTAACATTATTTCTGCTAAATTTTTCTTAAAGCCCTTGGCTGTGAATTCCCACTTATGTTCATACAACTGGGAAACAGAGAGAGGAGAAGGAAGGCGAGTGAGTGAGTGTGTGTGAAAAAGAGAGAGAGAGAAAGAAAGGATGAGTGCATGGATGTGCTTTACAATTCTTGAATACATATTTACACATTAGCTTGCACTGGAACATTTATGCGGGGGGGGGGGGAGGATGAGTTGCATGACCACCAGCCAGATGCCCCAGGTGGGGTTTTTCCAGTGAAGACACAACAGCTTCTCTGGCCCACTTAAGTATGCATTTGCCAGAGGAAGAGGCCATTCAGCATTATTTTAACACAATGACAGAGAACTGAAAAATGCATCACTTCCATTTCTTTAATTCCACTAAGTTTTAAAAATTTAAATATCAAGACATTTAAATATTGTTCATATCACTCATCTGTTCACCTAATAATTACAACACATTTTAAAAATAAACACCCAAAAAGACTTAAAAGGCTCTATTGTACAGTTTCACTGGCTCCTGTGTTTGGAAAGGCCGTTGCAAATGCTGCCGTACTTCTCAGAATGTTTGTGGCGCAAAGGAATCAGTCTCTCCATTGGCACACACAGAACCCAGGCACAAAACAATAACTTAAAAAGAATCCATTTACCTCTTATACCTGTCTTCAAAAAGAAAAATTCAACCACTCATTATTACAGAGATTGTGTAAAAGGACACAATTATTTGGCAAAAAAAGGATTGAAAAGAAAAACTTTCAATGTATAAAATTCCTCACTGGTAGAATAGTGACCACGACTTAACCTGGTCTTCAATTCAGTAACTCTACTCATTTCTTACTTCATGCTGCACAATCTGAAAATCTGAAGGATTCAGATGGGCAGCCCCCAAACCATTCCTACACATCAGGTCCTTCCACAGGCGGAATAGTTTGTGATACACCGTTACACAGAGACAATGCGTGTACCTAGGATCTGCTTAGCATGTTCTGCAAGGAACCTGACCGGGGTGTGTGTGGGGGTGAGATCATCAGGCTGGGTCCCAGAAGGGCCTCTCTTCTGGAAAGGGTGTCCCGGCACATCCTGCTTCCCACATGCCGGCTCTGCCTTCTTCCCAACAGGAAGCTGGTTTCTAGGACAGGAAAGACAATAATCTGCTCATCACAGATAGAACTGGGTGGTTCTGCCACTGCAGGAAAGGAAATGACACAGAATAAGCCCGTGAGGGTGGGATGACAAAAACTTTTCAGTTCAGTTCAAAACCTCACCATTTGCGGGGAGGTGTGCAGACGGTAAGCCGTTTCTTTTGTGAAAACGTGTAGGCAGCTGAAGGGATGATCTGTGAACGTACACCAGGCGTCTCCCCTCCATAACTGGATCTTCAACATGTGCCCCGTTTTTTCCTCTGTGAATGGAGGGATTTGCCTATTTTGCGTCGCCACACAAAGCCAGACTCATTTCCTCAGAGGATCCTTAGCAAAGGCCAATATATTTGAGGTTGTTCTGAATGATGACGTCTGTCACCGCATCAAACACAAATTGGATATTACTGGTGTCAGTAGCACAAGTGAAATGTGAATAAATCTCCTTGGTCTCCTTGTTGCGATTCAAGTCCTCGAACTGGCGCTGGATATAGACGGCAGCCTCTTCATACGTATTTTGGCCCTTGTACTCAGGAAAACAGACCGTTAGTGGGATTCGGCGAATTTTCTCTGCCAGAAGATCCTTCTTATTCAGGAAAAGGATGAGGGAGGTGTTGATAAACCAGTTGTTGTTGCAAATGGAGTCAAAAAGGCGAAGGCTCTCTGCCATCCGACTCTGTGGAAAAGGATGCAAGTGTCAGCAAGAACATCAGGCACCAGGGACATAACATGCTTTTATCATCAGCGTTTTTGAGCAAAGAGTTAGCGGCGGAAGAAATTTAGAATAAGAGGGAAAAAATGCAATCCAATATCATTATCTCTCTGTGTCTCTCTCTAATCATCTTTCTTTCAGCATTTCCATACATGGCTTATTTTAGCTTCTCTTTGTTTCCAAGTCTCTCACAAACTCCATCCAATCCAACCTTCTCAGTTTCTGTTCCTTTCAACCCGGGTACTCTCCATTCATATGCTTGTTTTGCAAGTCAATCCTCATTTTGTTCTCTTTGCACCCATGCCCATTTCAAAATTCCCTTCAACTTTTCTCTTGTTTAAACAACACACACTTAAGTGTCTCACATCCAGTGCATTTTTGTTTCTCCTAACATACCCAACTGTTGCTTTCATTCACCAAGTGGTAGAAGCATGTCTTATAAACAGACATTTTGCTTCTTTTGCAATCACTCATTCCTCACAATAAACCATATATTGCCCACCAGCTTTTACACGTTAAACATGTAGCTCAGTTTATATGATTGCTTCGCTAATCCAGAAAGTCTCCATGACTGGAGCCACTGAGAGACTAAGGTGGGCCTTTGGGAGTAGTGCCTTCCCGAAAGGAAACTTTCACTGAACATATTCAGCCCTGTGGAACGAACTGCCCCCGGAAATACGTAAGATCTCCGACCTCCGGGTGTTTCGCTGCGCACTGAGGACCCTGTTGTTCCGCCAGGCTGGGCTATCAACATAATAGTTTTAAATTGGGGTATTTTAAATTTTCTGGGGTTTTAAATCTGAGCCAAATTTATTTAATTATTTTAAATTTTAATTGCTGTTTTGTCTTGTGTTTTTAAATAGGCTGTACGCCGCCCTGAGTCCGTCAGGAGAAGGGCAGTATAGAAATAAAATTATTATTATTATTATTATTATTATTATTATTATTATTATTATTATTATTATTATTATTATTATTATTATATTCAGATCACTGGGCATTGCTGAAGATGGTTTTTCTATCAGAGTAGGATAGGATAGAGATAGAGATAGAGATTGGAACGGAACGGAATGGAACGGAACAGAACAGAACAGAATACTTTATTGGGCCAAGTGTGATTAGACACACAAGGAATTTATCTCTGGTGCAGAAGCTCTATGTACATGCAAAGCAACAAAATAATGATAATCATAAGGATATAGGCTCTTCTGCTTGAGCAGGGGGTTGGACTAGAAGACCTCCAAGGTCTCTTCCAACTCTTATTCGGTTATCTTCTGTTATAATAGGATGCTAATAAGAGCGGGTAGTAGACGAGGAGAAGGATAATAATACCACAGCCATACAACATGGGTAAATGCACATAGACATAAGATAGTACTATGAGAATTAGGTATTCAGTGAAGTGATGGCATGAGGGGAAAAAATTGCGCCTAATTGTTTTGGCATGCAATGCTCTGTAGCAGCATCCCGAGGAGAGGAGTTGAAACAGTTTATGTCTGTAACTATTTTCTCAGCCCTCCTTCTGACCCTTGCAATATACAGGTCTTCTATGGAAGGCAGGCTGGCTGCAATTGTTTCTTTGGTAGTCCTAACTACCCGTTGAAGTCCAGTTGCTGTGCCAAATCAGACAGTTCTAGAGGCACAAATGACAGACTTAGTATTTCCTCTGTAAAACTGTATCAACAGCTTCTGGGCTTTAGCTCTGAATAAATGTTTTCCTTCTTGAATTGCTAACTAAGATTAGTAAGATTAATAAAATTATTAAGTATCTTTTTTTTACTCAGAGACACCAGTTTAGATATGCATCTTCAATAGGTAGTTAAGAAACCTTTTTGTGTGTTTCAATGTTACATATAATGGATCACCACAAGCACAACACAACCAACCAAATAAATAGTATAAGAAAACAGAAAAGTTGGCCCTCACAAGTAGAGCCCAAAATTTTGACCCAGGTCTGAAAAGGATTGTTTTATAAGCCAGGAACAGAAGATAGGCTGTAACTAAAAGCATGGAATAATGAAACCTGTTCTCATTTGCCATTCAAACATTTGCCACTTCCAAACATTTATGCAATAATATACAGATGTAATGATACTGAAAGATTCAGTTTCATTTAGTTTTAGAAGTAAAAGCTAGAATGAAGGTCATGTTTATGAATTTTATGAATTTTAACTGAACCAATTGCTAGAATGGCCATTTTAGACAACTGCCTGTCCAGAAACAGCTTTTCACCTAAGGACACTTATTCTCTTGGCTCAATTGCATCTAGTCAAAAGATGCTGCTGGTGACCAAACTCAGGGCCGGCCACATCCCGAAGAATTACTGGTCCATGAGCTGGGCTCCAGTCTACTTGGCTACCCTTTTTATGTATACAAGACTGCTTTCTATTCAGAAGGATTGCCATCTATGATACAAATCTATGTGGGAAGGAAGGAAGGAAGGAAGGAAATTGGAGCCTGCCATTTTTCTCCTTGGCATTCCTAACCCTTTTGGACCTCTTTTCCAAAGAGACAGTCTGTACACTAGTCTGCTCAGTTTGAGGCCCATTAGAAATTCAGGGGCTGCCAAATACAATACTTCCCTTCCTCCCCCAAAATGGTAATTCAAAATAGAATAGAATAATAAAATGCCTAAAATGTGTTAGACATTCTACTGAAGCTCTGCCCACAACCTTAAAAAAGAAGAGATGGGGAGAGAATGGAGAAACTACCCATTGGAGCTATTAGTTCTTCATTGGAAGATCCGATTAATATTCCTTCTTCCACTCCTTCCCTAATAAAATATTTTAGTGTTCCACACAATATCTCTTCCTGTTGATGAGAAATCATTTAACTGTCATACCCTCCAACCCACACTTAACTAAAAGGTTCATCAGCCATGAAGCACTTCGCTGAAGATGAGATATGTTATGTCTACAGCTTGTCCACAATCCATTAAGATTTTACCTGATCAAAACCTGAGATGGGATGACAAGATTTGATCTTGATAAATCCATGCTGAATTTAGGTAGTTACCATAGTGTGCTCTTAAGCTAATGACAGATCTTTTAATGATCATAACCAACCGCCTGTTTGTTTTCTGGTATACACTTTGCCTTACTGCAGTTGCTAAGAAATTATATCAGCATTTTCTCTTTTGTATTATGGTTTAGTATTCTAATTTGGATATAGTTATATACAAGTATGGAGGGATTACCCTAATTTGAATGAATAACCCAAACTCTAAAATGCATACAACTTCAGCCGTTTCATATTCTTGCAATTTCTGCAAAATCAAGAATGCTCTTTCCAAGATGAGATCTGCCCATTTTTTAACTCAAAGTAATTCTTGGGAAGCTTCCAAGAAGAAAGGAGGCAGCCCTGTCTAGGGAGGGGATGTGTGAGATTTTGTCACAACCCACTTGGACTTTGTCTCCCACGTAAGCATCTCTCCCCCCTCCCCCTCCCTCCCCCCCTTAGCAGGCTTGTCATCTTCTCAGAGTACCAACACCTCCAGAAAAGTAACTGTTTCTGATTCAACCTGATGTTACTGTGAATTTTAATTTTCTCTCACATGTTTGAGAAAGAAACAATTGTGAAAACTTGGCTATATTTAGCATTCCTGATTTGAATTTTTTTCTACAGCAGTTACTGCAACCTGAACATTCATTGGGTGAGGCGGAGGGATATCTAATATCCCAAACCCACAGGAAATTCTGTCATTGCTTTTCTTCTAATTTTAACATATTTTCTCAGCAAGCTTGTTTGTAGCTGGACCTGGAAAATGGTTGTTTTAATTTGGATTCCTGTACTGAGCAGCAGACTTGGCTAATTCTGGAGGTAGCACAATATCTTACAGTACAATACTTTAGCTAGGCTGGTGTTTCTCAACCGTGGCAACTTGGCTCAGCTGGCTGGGGAATTCTGGGAATTGATGTGCAGACATTTCAAGTTGCCAAGGTTGAGAAACACTGGTCTAGCCAAAACGTAAGAATGGGAGATCTACGTAAGTCTGGTACAATAGCAAGCAGAGAATCTATTACAGATAGTCCTTGACTTACAACTGTTTGTTTAGTGACCGTTTGAAGTTGCAGCAGCACTGAAAAAAGTGACTTATGGCCGTTTTTCACACTTACGACTGTTGCTGCATCCCCATGGTCACATGATCAAAATTCAGATGCTTTGCAACTGACGATGACAATTGCAGCGTCCCGAGGTCATGTGATCACCTCTTGCGACCTTCGGCCCCCTTTGCCTTACTAATCCAAGTCCTCTTCCTGACTCTCTACAGTATCCTGATCCATTCCCCCACCTTTAATGAAGTAGACTTATTTCTTTATGAAAGTTTTATGCTGTCCGTCTCCCCTTTAAGTGACTTACATAATAAGCCTCTGTCCAAAGCCACTCCCCAGGTCTGCCTCACTCTTGACGCAGAATCAGACAGCAGGGGCTCCTCCTGACTCCATCCCTTTCTAGCAACCTTTATGTTTTCTTTGCTGAATCTCGAAAGTCACAGAAGGTGCTGTCTGCATCATTCCACTTTCCTCAGTATTTGGTTTCTTTGCTTACAAGCCACTTTGTGGTTTATCAGTAGCCTAATGCTGGTTCCAGTTGTGAAAAGAATTCTAGGATGTGTGCAAGGGTTCAAGGGAGGAGTCCCAAAATTTGCTTTTTCTGAAATATCCAGATCTCCCCCACTTATAGGGCATCTCGACAGAATTTAATATCTGCCCTTTCAAATCAAAGGACTCTTAGTCATTGTGAAAAAGCAGCAAATCAATGGAGCTTCCAGGAAAATTCATATAAAACCATTTAAAATCTTCCAAAATTCTTGGCTCATGTCCCAAATGCCATATTTGGGGGTGGCGGTGGGGGGTGGGAGACAAGTCACCCGGTTCCTCTGGCCCAAACGTTCCCCAGCCACATTCCCTGAAGGGCGAGTCTGTTCAAAGAGAGGCTTTTGGGATTCAGCAGAAGGGAACAGACAGCTGAAGTGGAGCAAAGAATGGAAAGGAAACAGCCCTGCGTGACCCTTCTCTTCATACTGATCACAATCATCAGAGTGCCTTCATGGCCACATCCAATTATATTTTCTTGTACTTCAAAAACTTTGAGTAAAAAAAAAAAGATTTAGAGAGAAAAATCTTATGAAGGCAGCAAATATAATTGTTGGGTAGTTTTTGTTCTTCATATCAAACAAGTTTTCAAAAACACAGAACCACATCAAGAAAGCTAATATAGTTCTTAAAGATAAATCTTAAAAATACTTGAAAATATTTGTTCATGAAATTTATAGATTCATCCAATGGTAAACAACTCTCACTTCACTTGAAACAAGCTTCCTTCTCTTGCTGTGACTGACAAGGCTGCTTCTGCCGTCTCAGCTGAATGGACGGGAGGGCCTGATTGCACACGTCAAGCAAAGCTATAAAACCCTCTAGGGAACCAGGCTCTGTGCCACGAAGGGCTTTATAGTTGGCAACAAGCACTCTGAATTGGCCCAGGAGCCTCCCGGGAGCCAATTGCAGTTCACAGAGTATAAGTGATACACGAGCCTGACAAGACATGCCCCTATTTGGCCATGCTATCACGTTCTGGACCAGCTAAGCTTCCCACTGACCACAGGGCACCATGCCTCCCATTCTCACCCTGCCACTGGGCCAGAAGGATACTGTAGCTGATGCTGAGAGATCAAGAAGGTACCAATAGAGGAGAATGTTTGTAATTCAGGGTTGGAATGAAGGGTCCTTGAGGCTTTTTGAACTTGGCTATTTTCTTGCAGATGTTTCATTACCCAAACTAGCTAGCACTGATGATGTTACTAGTTCAGGTAATGAAACATCTGCAAGAAAACCGCCAAGCTCAAGAGAGCCCCAAGGACCCCTCAGATGAAGAAGGATGGCTGCATTCCTCTTGTCCCAGCTCGGCATATACTTCACATACACCACCTATGTGCTTTTTAAAAAATTCTGAGCAATTGTGCCTGTTTCTTGGAGACTCTGGACAAGTCCCTGCAGTTTTCTTGGATAATTTTTTTTGGGGAAGTGTTTTGCCATTGCCTCCTTCCTAGGGCTGAGAGAGAGTGATTAGCCCAAGTTCATCCAGCTGGCCTCATGCCTACGGTAGGCCTTGAACTCACGGTCTCCTGTTTTCCACTCTGGTGCCTTCAGCACTACTTTGCAGCAAACTGATTTGCAGCAGCTAACAAAGGTGCACAGCAAGATTTGGGTGCATCTGTTAGATTCAGAAATGAAAGGGCAATATCTTCCCCAGGACACCTACCAAAATTCAGTGGAGAAATAAAGTCCTCAAATTCTGCAAAAGAAACTGATTGTTGTGGTCACGCCCTCTGAGCCTGTCCCATCGGAGGAAGAAAGCTCCGAGCATGAGGAAGAGGAGTCAGCCAGGCCTCCCTCTCCAGGCCCTTCCCCTCTGGTCTCAGGTGCCAGCCGAGGGAGAGGAGATTAGCAGGGAGACAGGTGGCTCGGATGAGAGCGACGGAGAAACATCATTCCTGGATGCACGCCTCCGAAGGCGTGATAAACAATTGCAGCAGCTCAGGAGGCGTGCTAGGGATTAGAACTGAGTCACTGGACCACATCCCAGAGACTATATAATAGAGGGTGGTGGCTAGTGATCCTTGTGACGAACAAAGTAAACCTTGGATAGTCACTAAAGCCTCGTCCGGAACTGCTGAGAGAAATATTTATTGTTGTTGGACGTTTGGACGCTGAGTATGTTATCTGTCTGTTTTCTGTGGAAATAAACACACTTGGGAGACGGTGTGTAAATCGCTGCCAAAGTTGGAGATAAGGACCTGGGTGTGTGCCAAAGTGTTTCCTTAACCCTCGGCTGGCTGTGTGTGTGTGTGTGTACGGGGACAGTTCACTGATATACTGTGTTTCCCAGAAAATACAACCTACCCCCAAAAACAAGCCCTAGCCCGATTTTCATGCCTGCACCTAATATAAACCCTATCCAAAAAATAAGCCGTAGTTAAGCCCGGCCCACCATCTGGTTGTACAAGGTGGGGTGAGGCACATGCGTAAAAATCAAGCTAGGGCGCGGGGCAGAGCTGCTCCACATGTCTCACACCCGCTTACCTTAGGACCGCCACAGCCAGGCCTCCCACACACCGACACCTGTCGCAGCACTGCCTGACTTCTTTTGCGGTGGCTTGTGGCAGGACGCGGTGTGGCTCGCACGTGGAATGGCACAGCACACCATGCAGCATCCTGTGAGCGGCAGCACAGGCGCAACGAGCTACGTGGCATCTGGCCGCAAGTGGCCGCAAGCAGCTGAAGAAGAAGTCAGGCAGCGGCACAACAGGTGTCGGGGTGGGAAGCCTGGCTGCGGTGGTCCTAAGGTAAGCGGGTAAGACATCCCCCGAAAATAAGACCTGGTGCTTATTTTGGGGCTCAAAATAAAATAAGACTGGGTCTTATTTTCACAGAAACACTGTTCTACGAAATTATTAAGAGGATTTGGAGATAAGATGGCTGAGAATACAAAAATGACAATTATTCAATATTATTAAAATAATATATATTCTTGATGTGCCCAAATCTGCCAAAGCAATCCTCATTTATCATATCCCAATGCTGACACTTTTAAGCTCCCAGGGTTGCTAATTTTAGAAAGATACTTTCTTGTCTTATTTTTGTAGGCCATCTCTATCTAAATCCAGAAGAGAGTCAGTTCTTAGCATATTTCACGGGTGAGATTTTCAGCCGATTTTTTATTCAGCACACACTGTGCTCCTTTCTATTCCCTCTCCAATAGAGGGTTGGGCTGTGACTGGCTAAGAGTCCCGGTGGAATCCCCTCAGTGACTGTCCAGCCCAGGGATGGACAACTGTCAATTTTATGAGCTGTGGACTTCAATTCCAAGAATTCTTGAGCCAGCCTGGCTCTTTCTTTTTTCCCCAGTTCCTTCCAATTAATTGTGGGTAATAAACACCTCTGTGGTACAGATCACAGGGGCCCAAAGGCAAAGCCATTTCTGAGAATTCCCTCCAATGACCCGTTCTTGCCTCTGCCTCAGCCTGGAAACTGGGGGAAATGACCAATGATTCCATTGGCTTTAATGGATTCCATGAACGAAAAATTTCACAATGATGGTTTGCAAGAACCTGTTTAATATTGTAGAAACTCATCATTTGGATCAAATTCTGGGAGAGACCAACGACAGCATTAAGGGTCTTCTTAACAATAGTTACTAGTAAATTTTAACCAAAGGTTGACAAATGATTATCAAATTACTCAAAAGAGCATAGCTTCACAAGAGGATTTGTGGATTCACCCGAGTGAACATTGTAGATCTCTTCTGAGCAATTACACCCTTGGAAGACAGATCACAAACCTCCACTCCTTCTATGAAGAAGAAGTCATGCTCTTTAGTGGCCCCATTCAGACTGCTACACTCATGGACTGCTATGCCTCAGGTACTCCTCAACCTCATCTGGGCTCAAAAGGAACAAGACTTAACAAAGGTCTCTTTGCATGAGAGAAGCTGCACAGGCTCAGATGACCTGCCAGACCTCACAGAAAAAGGAAGGAGAAACCCTTTCTTCAACATGCACTGCACTCCCGAAAATCTGATTTTTCAACTAGCTGAATATAATGAGGAAGCTAAAAAGGAGTTTCTGTTTCTGTTGGATATTAGCCAGTTGAACCTAATAGAACAAAGGTAATTAGTTACAGGTTGTCCTAAATCAACATGAATATCCTTTTAGAATGCAATAAGGCAGCCACAAAAATGGGCGCTGGGAAGAAAATGAAAGCAGACACCCCTTAACCTGTCCTTCAACGTGACTTCCTGAGGAAAGAGCTTTGCTGTGATGTGAATCAATCAATCCATCAATTTTCATTATGGTCACAGACCAGCGTTACAAATAAGAGCATTAAAAACAACAATAATAGTAAAAAATAAAAATAAGGCAGACAGAATATTATATTGCGATTGGTAGTGGATTAACAGTGGGCAGTTAAT
This sequence comes from Arizona elegans, assembly GCA_022577455.1. Taxonomy (NCBI): domain Eukaryota; kingdom Metazoa; phylum Chordata; class Lepidosauria; order Squamata; family Colubridae; genus Arizona; species Arizona elegans. Next base: position 3,926,590 of record JAKOOJ010000026.1, read on the forward strand.
TTGGCCTAATTTTACACACAGCATAACAGAATTTGGCCACATTCAGAGAAATCTTCAGCCAACACAACATACGTGCACACTTCAAACCCAAGAATATACTAAGGCAGAAACTTATCCAGCCGAAGGATAAAATACCCAGATACAACATGAGCAACGTGATATATTCAGTACAATGCAGCAGGGTGGATTTGATTTAATCGAGTTGATTTAAATCACAATTTAAATCATGATTTAAATCACTAGTAAAAAGGCTTGATTTAAATAAACTCGATTTAAATCATAATTTTTAAAGAGCAACTGTCATCTCTGCTACTCCTTTGACCCACTGTTGACTCACCGATAGTCCCAGTGTTGCAGAATATACAGCCTCATGCTACATAACTAAGCTCCATTTCATGCTGAATAAACTAAATTATTTGTGTATCTTAAATAGAAAACTATCTTACGATAGATTTTTACCCCAAAAGTTTTTTATTAAAATAAATTCGATAAAAATAAAAAAAAATCCGATTTAAATCAAAAAAATCCGATTTAAATTAAAAAAATCTGATTTTTTTGATTTTTTTTAAAAAAACCATTGATTTTTATCCACCCTGCAATGCAGTGAGCCATGTGCAGATCTGTACATTGGGGTAACAAAACAACCACTTCATAAGCACATGGCACAACATAGGAGAACAAACCCAACAGGGCTAGATTCAGCAGTCCATCTGCATTTAAAAGACAAAGGCCATTTTTTGAACACAGCCAAGTCCAGATTTTGGACAGAGAAGACCGCTGGTTTGAAAGAGGGGTCAAAGAGGCCATTTATGTCCAAACTAAACAGCCCTCCCTCAACAGAGGGGGAGGGGGAGGACATCATCTATCTCCAGTCTACAACACAGTCTTCAACAGTTCCAAGAAGGCTCCACCCCGATTTACACCATTCAGATGAACCTCCAGGTGGCCTTAACTAAAAGCATGTAAATGTCCAGCTGTCTGCAAGGAGTATAAATCCTTCTATTCCCCCCCATCCAGTCAGAGCTGAAGACGCTTCTTGGGTGAGAAGCAAAATAAAAACCAGAAAGTCCAGTTGCCTCTTGAAAAAGCACCTTTGGGACAACCATGACCTGGATGACTGAGAATCTCCCTAGGCATTCAGAGAAACTACTTCATACTGATCTGGTAAAAGTAGTTACACATAAAAAAGATCAGTACTTCCCCATATGTTATTAGGTATGGGAGTCTGAAAGTCCTAATAGAAAGTGCAATAGAGCAGGACGTGAGCTCTCGTTTCAGTGGCCCCTTGTCCACACTCTCAGCTCACATGATTGTTTTTATTGGCCCTTCAAAACAGCTGTGGAAAGTGTGTGGCAGTGATGTGCAATCTCTCCTGCATCAGACAATTGTGTCAGGTTTTAGCTACCAGTTAAAACAAGTCAAGACCAATTAGCTCTGTAACAGAAGCCAGCAGTACCTGACCTGTATTAAAGCTACACTAGATAAAGCAGGTGGGTAAAGTAACTCCAGATGAAACCCCCTGCAGGTCCTCCCCTAGTCCTGATCAGGGGCAGGCAAGCCAGAGGCTGCCTCAGCACCCCTACCTCCCCCCCACGCCCTTTAGAAAGGGGGCTCTGGTAGATGCTAGGAAGCAGCAGACGTTGGCTCAGGAGCCAGGAAGGGAAGGCCACCCTTGCCCTGCATTAGGATTTCCCACATTGCTGCCCATATGGTAGGTAATTCAAGAGTGCTTGTGTTATACTTAGCGTTGCTCTATAAACAGCCTGTAGGGTTTATATCCTGTAGGAAAGATGCTCTTATCTTCCACAGGCTCTTTGAGAAGAGCCTCATCACCAACTGCTGTGTTTCAGAAATGAAACCCGGGTGGTTAAACACCTGTGGGAATTGCATAGGGGCCTGGATCATCGCTCTTGATTACCTCAGGGATTTGTCTCTGGAGCATAAAAAACAATTAGGGCCTGTGTGTGATGTGATGCAAACCAGTCCACCATCTTAGCTATAAGGTGTTTTATCGCAACTTTTTTTGTTAATGAACATCAGCCTACTCTGAAAGCCGCCCTTTCGGTCCGGATAGCTCTTAGCAATTGCACTTGAAGCTTCTAACCTTTGGACTCTGTCTCTCTGGGAGCATCCAAGCAGCTGGCAAGGAAAGGCTCCGAGCTCTTGTGTATCTTAAACACCCTCACAGATTTAGCCCTTGTGCGCGTGGGTCTTTTGATCTTGCTTACACACAGTTCCCTGCTCTGACCTGTTCTAATAAGGAGAGCTTTACCTGGCTGTCTGAAAGTGTTTAGCCCTAGATGAGGAAACAAGGGAAGGCTCCTGGACTGATGCAGTCGTTCCGAGTTTCCATGGAAATAGCAAATAACGGATTCTCGGGGTTAATGTATTCTGAAGCACAGCAAAAGATTTATGTGGCAGATGCTGTAATATCGAGGGAGGCAGAAAAACAGGAGTGTAATCTTCTTGGCCTACTCTACACACACACACATTTCCCAGAGAGCAGAAAGTGCGTGCAGGGTGAGGAAAGTGACGTCTCCTACTATCAGTTGTGACTTTTCTAATCCTCAAATGGGAAAACAGCCTTGGCCACAAATGCGTTTGGAGCTGGGAGTCATTTTAAAAAAGCAATGCTAAATGCAGTTTTTATTCTCCTTCAGATCGAAAGAGGCTTCTGTCTGTCTTCCTTACCCATTCACAGAGGAAAAAGTGATTCCTGCTCTAATCTAAGTCAAGCTGCAGGCCCAGGCGGGGCTGGGGGCGTCACGCTGGTTAAAAGCTGCACAATCAGTTTAGGCTTCCTTCCTTCCATTCCTTGCCAGTCAGGCTCAAGGTAGGAGTTAAGGCAGTTCCACCACCCTATTTCACTCTCCCCCAAAGGCCTCGAGTGACCCTTTAGGGACAGGATGCTGTCTTGCTAGTGGAAAGAGTAGTGTCCCATCCCTACATGCACGCACATATGCACGCACACCATCTCCAACTTGAAACAGGCTGTAGTGGGACATCTCAGAGCTTCAAGAGCACCACCCCAAAGACTATGCCAGGAGTCACAGTCTCCAAGGGGCTTTAAATTTTGAATTGCTATCAATGTATGCTGTTTCCTATAAAGAGAATCTTCATTCAGTTTATCAAAGTCTAAGGAGATTCTCAGTCATCCAGGTCATGGTTGACTCAAAGGTGCTTTTCTGAAAAGCAACTGGTCTTTTTTTTCCCTTGAAGACATTTCACTTCTCATTCAAGAAACTTCTTCAGTTTTGAACTCAAAAACTTCTTGGATAAGGAGTGAAATGTCTTCAAGAAAAATCAAAATCCAGTTGCCCTTCGAAAAAGCACCTTTGGAGCAGTTTTACTGCTAAAAGCAGTAATATATCCAGTATTCATGTAGAGGACATATAAATGAGGGAAAGCAGCAAAACTCAGATGTTAGGTTCCATCTATCTATCTATCTATCTATCTATCTATCTATCTATCTATCTATCTATCTATCTATGTCACCACCTGGCCTTGTTGCTTTTAATGTAAGCCATCTAGAGTCCCCTTGAGGCGAGAAGGGCAGTAAACAGATTAAACAAACTAACATCCTGTCCATTCATTCCCCAATGGCTCTGGGAGGATTACTAGATAAATTCAGACAAATCTACCCACACCAATGTTGCTTCATATAAACAGCAGCATAAACAAACTAATAAAAATATACTTCATTTAAGTTTGGAACCCTCTTCTGGATTGTGACAAAGGCAAATTCTTTGCTTTCCTGCTTCCACTTGTCAAGGCCCATATGTTAATCCATAGCTATGCAATTGCAGAAAAAGCAGAATTACTTTTGATCTTAGAAATCCATGATGGAGTCTGAAAATGTGTCCTGTTCCAAATCTGGGAGCACAAGATGTACAGGAGCCTAAACTAGCTTGGACCCACACCATGTAATAGTCCAACCTGGCATGGACCTGTGATGCCAAGTCTTCCTGCTCTAGTTAGAGGCATCATGGCAATGTGGTCATCCAGCATCCCTAGTGGTTCCAGCAGGCTCATGGAGAGCATGAGGTCCTACCGACAGCAGTCATGCCATCGAAGTCCAGAACAACCCCAAACGGGCCTGGAATCAGCACTAGTTGTTCTCCCACTTCCAGGCTCATACAGTCTAGAGACACACAGATGTTTTCAAGACGTTTAATGCCGAATATACAGGAATGTGGCCAGACTTCGCCAAAGCCAAACCAAAGAGTCACCCCAGAGGGAAAAGTGAATTGCTACAAAGGAGGGCCTCCAACCCCCGCAGCTTCAAAGGATGGATCTCTGGTCAATATTAGCAAAAGCCACTAAGAGATCCCTAAGTCCAGGGATCATCAATCTCTCCTGTGCAAATCCCCCACTGGGGGAGGGGAAGAGGACCGTGGTGTGCCTCATCTAGCCTTCCTCCAGAAGAGGAGAGGGGAGCCCTTTCCCAACTCCCTTGAAAGCAGACTGGTATGAAGTGCAAAGACTTCACCCTCACCTACGAGGACAGCAAAAGCAGCGTCAGTGTGAGGTTGCCCAAGTGACATGCCGCAAGGAAGAGAGCATCCCAGGAGCAGCCTTCCGGTTGCAGAGGCCTGCTGCATGTTATTCCTCCCTGGGCCTGCGTTCTCGCATGCGGCACAAGGTGCGGCATGAATGGTGGCCATCTGCAAGGGCTGCTGGCAGCTCCCTGCCACTCCTCTCCTTTTTCTGCTGAGCACGCAAGATGCAATTACATGGAAGGTAGTCAGAGTTTCAGGCTCAGCTACCCTGTAGCACAACTAGGGCTCCTGAATCAGCATAGCAGCCCCAGGGTGAAAGTGTAGCCTGAGCTCTAATAGATCCTCTTTAATTTAATTCAACATGAATGGAACCATTTCCATCACTTTCTCTATCTTTTGCACCCCTCCTTTAGGGGAAAGAGCTCCTTTTTGTGACAGTTCTACTATGGTGAAAAAGATAAACAAACCCTGGATCATTCTGCTTTTCTTTACACCAGTGGCACTTAGACATGCAGGTAGCAGAGATGCGTTTCTGGCAAGAGGACAGCCCTTTCCCTGCACATCCCGAGATCTGAGTTCAGGTTCAGCCATGGAGTAAGTTGACATCTCTCCCGCCTTTACTTGGCACTGCCAGCAGGGCCTCTCCTTGGTTGCCAGTCGTAGCTGCCTCCTGCCAGGAGATCAGTGGGAACCGTCTAATTGAAAGCAGCAGGGGCGCCCAAAGGGAAGAGGATCTCTCCTGAAGACACCCAGCTTATCCCACGTCCCTCCCTCCTTCACCAAGACTGTCCCAAAGGTCCAGATACACTTCCAGAGGCCACCCCAGGTGAAATAGAAGCCACGTTCTGCCATTTATAGCTTTGGTCTTTTTCAATATGAATCACTGGAGCAAGTACGTTAGCACGCCCTTCCTGACCAACCACCAAATGCTAGCAGGTAAAACCCAACAGAGGAAACTATTTGTATTTTCTACGTTCCCAAACCTCTCCGTCCATTGGTTGAGAATTGGTGGGCGGTTTTCTCTGAATGCTGCAGACTCACACCAATGAAAATCAATAGTTACACAGAGCTACAGAATGGGGAATTACGGTAAAACTCCACTGGTCCTCTACGTCCCTTCTGTTTAGGATTTTACTTTTTAAAACTATGTTAATATTATACTAAAATTTTCCTCCAGTTTCTCATCCACCATCATCCAAAGTTATATTTTTGTTAATTTGTTGGCCAGTGTGAGTGGGTGGAGTTCCTTTTTTTGATATAAAGTATGCATAAAAGAAATATTAGACAGTGGTCTAATGCTGAATGTCTCTTACTAAAACCAGTGTGTTCCTCCACTGTAATATTATTTTGCAACAGCTAGTTGTCTACCTACAACTTCCTTTAGGATCTTTTCTGAATAACAAAACAGTGGTAGACTTGCTCTGGTCTTTTAGAATCTGAGCTGTATAATCTGAATGTACTACTGATAGAACAGAATATTTGTAGCTCAGGGTTCGTGAACTGTGGGTTTCTTGGTGCTCTCTGAGCTTGGTTATTTTTTTCAGACATTTCTTTACCAAACTAGATTACATGAACAGTGTTGATGTTGATGCTGCTGCTGCTGCTACCTAGTTTGGTAATGAAATGTCTGCAAGAAATCAACCAAGCTCAGAGAGCACCCAGGACCCCACGATACAGGGGCCTCCATTAATTCAGCAAAGATCTGAACGGAACTCTAACATGGGAGTTTTTTGGAGAAGAGAGGGGGCAGTCTGGAGATTGAATTTCACTTAATTGAGCTCTGAAATAGCTGCCCCCCTGACCTCTGGGAGAATGGATTCAGGATACAGGGAATGGGCTTTTTGAAAGGCAGGGGAGGGAGAGGGCAGAATATTGCTGAGTTGTAATAACTGGATCAAGTTTCTATTGACTTACCTCCTGCAAAAAGAGATGAAAAGGTGGTTTATTTTCCTCTAAAACACAAAGTTGTTGGGAACTATTACTTTCATCTGACTTGAGATTCTGATTAGTTTTGTCCTAGGCTTTACATATTCATGATCAAACTGAGCATCTCATTTGGGGTTCTTTGAACAAAGCTTTTGCCAGGACCGCCTGCATGCACAATATTGACTTTTGGAGGTTGCTATGCATGATGGTGGCTGAGGACCCATCGCAAATGGACTGATGGGCTTGCAAGGCTCGGTTGGAATTTAAAAAGGAGAAAACTCCCTCCACTCTCTTGGACAATTTTATTCCATCTTTTTTCCAGGGAGTCAGCTGGGGCAAAAGTCTTCCGTGATGGATTCCATAACATATTGTTCCTTACCAACGGAGCCATTTAGGATAAGGAGATCAGACTTAATAGTTGTTCGAACAATTCCCGGCCTCCCAGAGGTGCCTTCTTTGGAACATCAGCCAAAAATGTTCCACAAAGATTTCCTAGTGGTCTTGCAGCAGCCAGATGTTGATGAGCCCAAGAGTGGGAGGAAGGAAGAGGGTGATTAAAGGAGTCTGCTCAACCCAACCTCTGAAGGCTCACAGTGATTTATTAAGGCAGACTTAGTGGCACCAAGAACTCATGTTGCAGTTGCCAAAGAAGTCTATTTAGTCTCAATCCGCCTGTAGGCAGATGCTGCTGCCATCTTTTCTGCATCCTAGATGGACGGAAAGTGATACCCTACTAGGGTATTTTCAAAAGGCTCCTGAAAAATTGACAATTTTAATATCAAAAAACCCCAAATCATCCAAATATCTGAGAATTCTGTTTCAAGCCTTGCCATCCTGGTCCAACCAATGAGACCGCTATACCTGCAAACTCAACACAGCAAGCAGCAATTTTCTGCCTGCAGCAGGCCATGGCGATGATCATGTTTCTCAGACCTTAAAGGTACCAAGTTACATGGGCACACAGGGACATGCACTTCTTGGAATATGGCCCCTTTAGTAGCAGTTCAGTGAAAATCTCTAAGGACCAATCTGGTGGGCCCAATATTTTTCCTGATGAAGAGAGAGAAATTGGCCTGAGTTGGTCAGCTCTGCCATCTGAGATGTTGTCTCAAAGTAAAGTTCTCTGAAACTTTGCAGGATACTCCCTCAAGTCTAATCAAAATAAAGTTAAGTTTAAAACACTACAGATTTTCTACTCATAATCTGGTCTCAAATGCTTATGACAAATGGCATAAGTGGAAATAAAACGGCAGATTTTCAACCTGGATTTACAAAAGGAACTAAGCCTGAGCCAAAGATCTATGACTTTGTAGACCTGCTAGGAAGGCCATTTTCAGTGGCCAAATTCCAGACGGGAGGCTCCCTCCATGCCTGACCATCAGCTGCTCTTCTGGAAGGAAGATTCAAAGGCATCTGAGCTGAGCCTTTTGGCTCTTGAAGGAAATAGAGGCTGCCTCCTTTCCTGCCCTTTTCTTTAAATGGGTGCAGAGACTGAATCATGCCTCTTTTAACAACCAGACGCAGCCCAAGAGATGTCACCTTATTCTTCTCTTCCTGGACTGCCTGGACGTCAGAGATGCTCTCTGAAGAGCCATAGCTATTTATTGTGCAAGAGTTTAATATTCCCTGTTTAGAATCTCAGGGCCCTTCAAGGCAGATAAAACTCTCATTTTGTGATTTTACAATACCAAACTTGTATTCATTTATTTTGATCTTCCTAGGGCTATTTTAGTCATACAATGAATAAAATTTGTATTTTGTTGGTTTTGTTTTTAGTGACTAACTAATTGATCTGGAAAAAAAGCTGCTAAATTGCTATTAGGTCAACTACCTGATCTGAGCAGCACAAAACACCAGAGACCTGCTATACAGCAACAAAGATTTGGGAATTTGTATTTATTTTTTGGCAGCCATCTATGGGTTGTCCAAACTTTAACGGTTAAGATTTGGCACCCCAATAGAGCTATACAAATCCTGACCCCATTAGGCCTAAGAAATCACAGGACTATGCAGGCTCTAGAGCATCTGTTAGTGAACAGGGTGAATTATAACTAGAGAAAATGGGAAGCGGCTTGGACTTTTATAAATAGTAAGGTTTTAGTGGTCAGGGATGGACTAGATGCCCCCTGAAGTCCCTTCCAATTTTATTGTTCTGTGGTTTGATAGGACTCTGCTGATGTTGCAAATAAGCATCTCGTATCTAATAAAGTAGGCACCTCAGGCATCACAGTAGTTGTGTATTGTGGGCTGTCATTGGATTGTCTAGGAAGGAACGTTGACATATATATCAAAATGAACCGGTTGATGATGATTCATGCCTGCTGCAGGGGTACAAATGGACCTGATCTCTGATGGGCCAACGCTCCTGGGCGATCTCCGCCCAATGTTTTCCCTGCTCGATTGATTCCTTTCTATCCAATGCATCTCGGTAGAGCCCCCCACCACCACCTTAGCTAAGCAAACATTTTCCCTCTTGGCCTTTTGGGGTGGGGGTGGGGGGGTGATCTTAAAAGCCACGAAGAAAACAAGCAGGCAGGGAGGACTTTTCTCTCTTAAACTGCTGCCAACCCTCGCTCTCTCCTGCTCTGCCTGTTAGGCCCTTGCTTGGCTAGTTCTCTTTCGGTTCCTGCCTCCCAGTTCATAAGATGACTTCCATTGGGAGACAATGCTTTGTCAGGCCTGGACAGATTGACTGATTTGAATTCCATTGAAATGTTAAATTTTCATTTAAAAAGTCAAGATATAAAAAACCAAGAAAAGAGGCCGAGGAAAAAGTAAAATACGAATGAATATGCAAGGGATTGGATTACCAATGTCAGAGAGATTATAATGTTCCAGTGCAGGTAGTCCTCGACTTAGAACCATTCATTTAGTGACCGTTCAAAGTTACAACAGCATTGGGGGAAAATGGTCACATGATCAAAATTCAGGCGCTTGGCAACTGGGGTGTATTTATGACGGGGTCATGTGATCACCTTTTGTAACCTTCCCAGCCGGCTTCTGACAAGCAAAGTCAATGGAGGGAGCTAGATTCACTTAATGACACATGATTCACTTACAACTGTAGCAAAAAGGTTGTAAAATGGAGCAAAACTCATTTAACAATTGCCTCACACAGCAACAGAAATTTGGGTTCGCTTGTGGTTGTAAGTCACTGTATATCATCAGTTGACTGTGAATAATTCAATATATTATATTGTTTTAAAATCTGCAGATCATTCTATACAAAACAAATATTAGGAACTATGTTCCTAATGCAACTCTGTAAATGTATAAAGCACAAATCTAATTATGAATGACAGGACATTTTGGAATCCATGTATTCACCTGTAATCTAGGAATGGTTTCCAAATTGAAATGTTTATATAAATTATATAAATTATATGTTTATATAATAAACATTCTATATAAACACATAAAGAATGGTTGCTGGAGTTGGGTATTTTCTAGTCTAGTGAAGAGAAGGACTAGGGGTGACATGATAGCAGTGTTCAAACATCTCAGAGGCTGCCACAAAGAAGAGGGAATCAAGCTCTTCTCCAAAGTACCCGAAGGCAGGACAAGAAGCAACGGGTGGAAACTAACCAGGCAGAGAAGCAACCTAGAACTAAGGAGAAATTTCCTGATAGTTAGAACAATTAATCAGTGGAACAACTTGCCTCCAGAAGTTGTAATTGTTCCAACACTGGAAGTTTTTAAGAAGATGTTGGATAACCATTTGTCTGAAGTGGTGTAGGGTTTCCTGCTTAAGCAGGGGGTTGGACTAGAAGACCTCCAAGGTCCCTTCTAACTTTGTTATTCTAATTCTAATTCATTATTAGATTTATTTCTAGCCTTTCCCCCATAGGTAGACTCAAACACCCTTTCCAATACAAGGCAGATAATGTTCTTGATGCAGAACCAGTGGTGAAGGCGTCAGGCCAGAGACTGGGAGATCGTGTGTTCTAGTCCCCCCGGGGCAGGAAGCCAGCTAGAATTGGCCATGATTGGAAGAAAGAAAAAGAATTGTTGTTGCAGTTAGCAATTCAAAGCTAATTCAGTGTACTTTGAGGGAATACAGGTAGTCCTCAACTTACAAGTTTGTTTAGTGACCATTCGAAGTTACAACGGCACTGAAAAATGTGACCTTTTTCACTTATGACCATTGCAGCATCCCCATGGTCATGTGATTTACATTTGGAGGCTTGACAACTGGTTCATATTTATGACGGTTGCAGTGTCCTGCGGTCATGCGATCAAAGTCAATGGGAAAGCCAGATCCATTTAACAACGGTGATACTAATTTAACAACTGCAGTGATTTACTTAACAAATGTGGTAAGAAAAGTTATAAAATGAGGCAAAACTCAACAAACATTTCACTTAGCAACATAAATTTTGTGCTCAGTTGTGGTTGTAAGCCAAGGACTACCCGTATATATTTAGTGAAGCTTAATAAAAATATCACAAACTTTAAGATTTGTTTCATTCCTTTTTCAAAACTGCTGAATTTTACAACACTGCCATCAAATTTGAAAGAATGATCCAATCTGCTCATTACATTCTCAGCAATTTTGAGAGAATAAATTCTCTATTGTGAACAGAACTAGAGTAGTATACCAACCAGAACACATTCCTATTTTTTTAACTACCACATTCAAGATAAATTTATGTTATTTTTCCATTGAAATGGTCATTGATATACAATTGTTACTGCATTTAAATTCTGTGTTCATTTAATCACATAAACTTTGATTCAGTTTCTGAGTCAAAACTTCACCCGTAGTTTATAAATACCGCCCAGCAGATGTTCCAAGTTACGTGATCTAAGATTTCTCAAATCCAGTCAGATCTGTTTCTCTTTGTTGCTGCAGTTGTTTTTAATACAATGCAGCTTATCTGAAAATACTGAAACAGGATGGTGAACGAAACCACTGTGAAGTAAGAGTCTCAAAAGATCTTATTTTTGTCTGATGAATAACCAAATCCTGCAATCTACACAAACTCTTATTTTTCCACTGAGTGGAGTTTTTATCCTCTCTTCTTTGTAAAAGTTAAAAAAATAATAATAATAGCAAAGTAAGAGGAGATAAATCTAGACTTATTTTTCTCCTCTATTTATTCCAGACTTACTTAGTATTGAATTATATCTTATGAATTGTCTAGCTCTGTTGATATCAGCTGGGGATATTGATGCAGAGGCTCTGGAAGTCCCATCCATTCCATAGAGAGGAGCCACAGTCCATTGGGTCATCCATGTTAAGCAATTAAGATGGTGATACTGTTTAAATTTTGGAGCCGCCAGCCGAAATGATAAAATCTTGAATTTAACCCTTGGTCTTTTACTGGGCCATATAAAGCTCATTACCTATTTATCCAGAAATATCTTGTTTTCAGTTTGTTTGAGAATCATTTGGAAAAGAAACTTGCCTTGGTAAAAGACCGTATTCAGTTTAACAACTGAAGAATTAAAGTATTTTAATAAAAATATTAAATATATATAATTCCTAAGACTATTTTTGCAACAATGTTAAACGCTGTTATTAGATTCAGGTATTGCTTTTCTTCCTCTCTTAAATTCTATGTAAACACATGGGTTATACTGGGGGTGGGATTCAAGTAATTTAACAACTGGATCTCTGCCCTAATGATTTCTTCCAACAACTAGTTTTCCAAACTGCTCAGAAAGTTAACAACCGGTTCTCCCGAAGTGGTGCGAACTGGCTGAATCCCACCACTGGGTTATACAGACATGTGAAAAAATAAGTACACTTCATGTATTTTTTATCTTTTTTTAGCGTATCAATATTTTAAGTATTTGTTCAGCAGCAAATTAAGAGATATTGCTTTTCCTTGTGGGAAAAAGGAAGTCCCCCGTCCCCCAGCTCCAAGGCCTCTCACTGACCCCTTTGGCAGAAACTCCCTCCAGTCATTTCTCATGACTGTCTATCTGTCTTCTTTCCACTTCTCCATGCAGATTTTTTTCAGCTGGTGGTTTTGGAGGGTTTCCTGCACACAGAGCCAAGCTCAAATCCCCCTCAGCATCTTGGTGGGATTCAGATCCAGGCTTTGACTCGGCCACTTCTCTCTTTTTCCAGTCGTTCTGTGAAGTTTAGAATCACGGTCATGTTGCACGGTCCACTTTCAGTTGAGCCTCAATCTTCTGAGAGATGCTCTTGCGTGACCCTCAAGTGCCCAGAGTTCATGGCGGATTCCATGGTGCTGTCCAGGCCCCGATGCAGCACAGCAGCCCCAAACCAGAACATTTCCATCACCATGGTTTCTCACCATAATGAGCCGAGGTGGCGCAGTGGTTAGAGTGCAGTACTGCAGGCTACTTCAGCTGACTACTAGCTGCAGTTCAGCAGTTCAAATCTCACTAGCTCAAGGTTGACTCAACCTCCATCCTTCCAAGGTGCGTAAAATGAGGACCCAGATTGTTGGGGGCAAGAGGCTAACTCTGTAAACAGCTTAGAGAGGGCTGAAAAGCACTGTGAAGTGGTATATAAATCTAAGTGCTATTGCTATTGCTATTTACAGTCGGTATGGGGTGCTTCAGGTGAAATGCTATCTTTGATATCACCAAACACGCCTTCTGCTTCTATATAAACGTCGAGAGCACATTGTTCCAGAAGCCCTGGTCTTTCCCTAGGTATTCATGGGCAAACGTTAGCCTCCCCCTGGTGCCCAGAAAGGACAGCAAAGGTATCTTCTTTCTAATGGTAGAGTTGTGTCCTTTGGCATCAATAGTGACGAGATCTACCTGAAGGTCATGTGACAAAATTCTGGGATTCTTAGGGACCTTTTTCAGCATCTTGCATTCTGCTCTTGAGCTGAGTCTAATGGAATAGCCTGGCCTGAGCAGTTAGTCAGCCATTTTATTTTGGTCACTGACAGCAAAGGCCTTGCCTGGGCAGGTTGGCTGTTATTTGAAATCTTCTCCACTTGTAGATGATCTTCCAGTCATTGGAATGATTGATATCCAATTGCTTGGTGATCTTTTAAAATCTTTTTCCAGGCCCATAGGCACCAACAACCTTCTTTCGGAAGGCCTCAGAACATTCTTTCAATCTAGAACTGGTTATACCACACACTTCAGCACCAAAGAGCAAATCAAACTAAAACCTGCGATAAGATTCCTCCAAGATCCTCTCTAAGGATGCAAATGAATTGCATTTAATGAAGAAAGAAGTTTCATGAAGAGGACTAGAAAGAGTTTTGGAGACTCTGCCTTGCACCACCTGTCCCAACATAGCATCTTACCACAAACCAGAATGAAGCTCTGCAGTGGGAGGAAACGTGGCAAAAAATGAGGGAAGACCAAAACAAGCTGCACTGCAAAGGTAGCCATTGAAGAGAGGACACAGGAAGACCCACTCATAGACTGTTGTAGTAGTCCAGATGAGAAACCATCAAAAGTTTGAATTAATGGATGTACAATGATAGGGAACACTTAATCCAGTGAATGCTCAATAAGAAAAAATGACATATTTTTACAGTTGCCACTACAATGGGCCAAGGAGAGCATATCATCCAGCACAGTGTTTCTTAACAGTAGCAACTTTAAGATGTGTGGACTTCAAGTTAGCCGGGGAATTCTGGGAAAATTCTACATTCCAACCTAAGTTTAGTACACAATATTATCTACCATAACGTCCTACCTGTTAATGACTATTTTAACTTCAACTGCAATAACACAAGGACTATCAATAGATTCAAACTCAATGTAATTTGCTCTAATCTTGATTGTAGGAAATACGGCTTCTGCAATAGAGTAGTAAATGTCGGGAACACTCTACCTGATCCTGTTGTTAGTCTCTCTAACCCCCATATCTTTTACCTTAAACTGTCTACCATGGATCTTACACGTTTCTTAAGTGATCCCTAAGGGGGCGTACATAAGCGCACCAGTATGCCTACCATCCCTGTCCTACTGTCCCCATTTATGTGTTTATGGCTATGTTTTGCTTATTTATATCCATTTATTTGTGCCATTTTTCATGTGTTCATGTCAATGTCTACACTGATACTTGTTTCCTTTTACTTGTTGACAAAATAATAAATAAATAAATAAATAAATAAATAAATAAATGTCCACACATCTTAAAGTTGCTAAGGTTGAGAAACACTTAATCTAGCAGAACCCCAAAGTACCTGGCCACTGGCACTGGAACCCCTCACAGCTCTGAAAAGAGAGGGAAAGAAGGCTTAAGAGGGGAAAATGTTGAGCTGAAATACTTGTCTGTGTTAAAATTTAACAACATATTATTTATCACACGAACACCTGCAACCCTGAATATAATTGATACAGCTGATATAAAGGCCCGTTGTGAAATTATCAGCTAAGAGAGATAGTGTACAAGGGGGAAAACCCTCATAGGACCAACATTAGAAGCTCAGGGATCCTCTCTGAAAGGGGGAGCTTCGAGGAGCACAATGAGCCAGAAAAAGAGCATCCAGAGAGAGATGGTGGGAACCAATTGCTAGTCTTGCTCAGGGATGATAGCCTAGTCAAGTCTATCAGTTGCCATGGATAGATCTAACAGCACTGGGCAACCAGAGCATCATTCCCCACCCATCTTGGTTGAATGACATGTCCAGAATTCTGACCTGGATTGGTGTCAGCCTCCTGGATACACCTGATTAGGTGAGCTAAATCTACTTTATTGTAAGGCTACATTAACAGAATCTTGCAAGTCTGAAAATAGAGATTTCTTGCCACTTAACTACAGCAGGTTCTTCCTAAGTTTCTTCCTCTGACCATTAAGCCACTGGGGGCTCCTGCCTCTCTTCTCTTGACTGTTCCCTAGGCTGTATCTCCTGACCTCATTACCCCGAAGTCATTCACACTCCATTGCAACTGGCAAGATTGTGGTTGGCTAAATGAATTGTGGGACAGCAATCTCTGAAGGATTGTCAACAAAATGGGATGGAGCAATATAGGGCAGTATGTATGCATGCATGTATGTATGTATTGAATTTATATTGCCGCCTATTTGCCCATGGAGACTCAAGGCAGCTTACAGAATATAAAACCACATTTAAAACAGTAAACGAATAAAACTAGTAATAAAACTAACTAATAAAAAGAATCAAATAAATTATTGCAGTACAATATGACAAAATCACCCACCACCTTCCACCCCCCGCCCCAGCAACAGCAGATCACATGAGCCATTTAATGGGCTCCATCCTGCTCTGGGTTCTCCAGGCCCACTGGCAGAACTAGGTCTTCAGCGCCTTCTGGAAGAGTGTCAGAGTGAGGGCCATTCTAATCTCTGGGGGGATGATGTTCCAGAGAGAGGGAGCCACCATGGAGAAGACCCTTCTTCTGGCTCCCACCAGGGGTATCTCCCTCGGGATGAAACCCGCAGCATTCCCTCCTTCCCTGCTCTAATGGGTCGGGTAGATGTGACCGTCAAGAGATGGTCCCTCAGATAACCTAGTTCCAAGCCATGAAGGGCTTTAAAGGTGACAACCAACACCATGAATTGCACCCAGAAGCAAATTGGCAACCAATGCAGCTCCCGCAGGAGAGGTGATACATGGGCACACCGGGTCTGTACAAAACCATGCAGGCTGCTGCATTTTGCACCAACTGTAGCTTCCAGATGCTCTTTGAGGGCAGCCCCCATGTAGAGTGCATTGCAATAGTCAACAAGGGAAGTGACTAGGGCATGAGTGACTGTGAGTAGGGATAGATAGGAAAGGGCATAACTGGTGCACAACCCGCAGTTGCGCAAAGGCCCTCCTGGCCACGATCGCCACCTGCTCTTCGAGCAGGAGTCCTGAGTCCAGGAAAACCATACCTTAGCATTAAATTAGCATACCTTAAGGATCCAGTACAGTTTTCTTCAATAGTGGATGAAGAAAGGTTTGAATAAATGTTCCTGGACAATTGCCAGATGTTAAATAACAGTCAATGAAGTGGGTCAGATAAGGCAGGAAAAGAGGAAGAAGGAAAGAATAAAGGGCCCAGGAGGGTAGGTATGGGAAGGAGAGTCACCATGGCAACTGAGTCCCAGGCGATCTGGGAAAAAGCAAAAGGTGAAGGTGGCTGTTAAGGATGTTCCTGATTTTGGCATGGAAACAGGGAATCCTTCTGGGCTGCAGGTGAGGAAGTTTTCCTGGGAAGTGAGCCTGAGAAGAGAAAGCAGGGACTCGCAAAGCAGCCGTGTCTGATCCTGGCGAACTCAAGTCCATTAGATCAGCTGAAGGTGACCAAAGGACTAGAAAGCCAAAGCCCATCACTCAGGTTCCTTTCTTCCTCCGTGCAAAAGGGCTTGTTTTCAGGCCATCCCTTTTCAACAGTCCCTTGCCTACACGGTACAGTCGTAACTGGTTATCAAAGCTCAGAAAGCAAGAGGCAATGTATTATTAATTCCCGTAAAGATGATTACAGGAAATTGCAGAAAGCAATGTGAAGTGTGTTGTTCTGTGAAGCAACACAGAGCTAATTTCCAGAACTGGATAATATTGTTCATGGGACTGCACAAAATATACACACTTTCCAATTTTCCAGAATTCTTCACAGGGGAAGATACTACAAAACGCAAGAGAGGAGGAGGAAAGCTAGGCAGGAGTTCCAGCCAGAAGGATGGCAATTCAGGATCAGATTTAAGATGCAGGTTGGCAGTTGAATGAGTAGCAGCAGGTAAACGATTGCCCTGAAAATACCACGGACCACTCATTCCTAATCTTATCCTGCTGTGAGGCAAAGCCCAGAGGACAGAGAAACAGAGAAAAAGACCCAGGGGCCCTTTGAGGGTTTTTTTCTTTTGAATTAATTCATTTCTTTTTTTAACTGTGTTTTATTATTTTTTAAATTTTTGTCGGATGATGGACATTTTATACAAGTAACAATAATAGCACTGCTGCTGAAAGAGATAAAAAATTCTTTCAGTGTAATTGGAGATCAATTCAAAAATAAAATCCTAGACTGAACAGCAACACAATCTCCAAGTGAACGGTCCCTGCTAAGTTCAATTAGGAATCAAATACTAAGGAAAAAGTCCACATGGTAACAAATACCAATGAAAAGGAAGGATCCCGTTTGTGTTCAACTTACTTTGTTTATGATTACGGCTGCTGTTATGGCAAAACAGTTACAGTCTTTATTAAATATAACGGCAAAAGGATTAAACTACGTATCATGTAAATCTTTAAGGAAGGCTGAGTTGGGCATATTAAATAACGTAAGTGGATATAAATTTAATTTAAAAAGCTTAAGAGAGATATATATAAAGATAATAGCAGTATCTATCACATTAATTAGAAATAAAGTAAGGAGGAGAAAACATGAACTCTAAAGGCAGTAAAGAGAAAGGATCGGAATAAGATTGACATAGTCACTTCTTCACAGGTATTTTTGCGAACAACACGTCATAAATGGCTTCCCTTGCTTCCGACTGGGACTTTTTTGTTAACCTGTAGCTTTTCTGAAGGATTCAGGTACAACCCTTCTTAGCCTTCCAGGTGCCATCAAGTTGGGTATAAGACTATGCAAGACATATCACTACCTCAGATCCTGTTAATTCACTTTACAACTTTGACCTTAAAAGAAAGGTTTTACAATTATATCCTCATCAAAGGATATAGAACTTGTCAGAGTTCCAGTCAACTAAGGTGTGATATTTATCAACTGCTGATTTAAGAGGCAAGGTAGATCCAGGTGCCTTTTTATTGTTCAGACTTTCGGTCAGTGGGAGGGGAGGCTGTTTGTTGCTTATTTGTTTGGAATTTTTTCTTCAAGGCTTCATGAAGCATCTTTCTCTGCTTGGTTAGTTTCCATTTATTGCTTCTTGTCTTGCCTTCTGGTGCTTTGAAGAAGCTGACCCCCTCTTCTTTGTGGCAGCCCCTCAAATACTGGAAGACTGCTCTCATATCTCCCCTAGTCCTTCTTTTCACTAGACTAGGCCTATCCGATTCCTGTAACCATGGAGGCTTATCTGTTTTAGCCTCCAGCCTCCTAGTCGTCTTTGTTGCTCTTCTCTGCACTCTTTCCAGAATCATCTTTTTTTATATCGTGGCAACCAAAGATTATGACCCTAATAGTCTAGAAAAACATGCTGAGCTTAGATGAAGACCTGCATCTCCTGTGACACCTTTCTTTCTCTGCCTTCAGCCTTTTCAGTCTTTAAGTTGCCACTCTAAATCCACGGACATGTGATACGTGGAAGCCCAAATGGATGATTATATTCATAATTATATATTGGGTGTTACAATTCTTTATGCCATGGCTCCCTATACTTTTCAATATCTAATTTGGCAAAGTCCAGCAACCATTACTAATAATTGCTAGGTGCTTATTATTTTGCAAATTTCTGATTAAATCCTCTAGTTCTAGAGACAGTTCTTTAATAGCTAAGATTGTCAGCTCATGACCAGATGTCAGAAGGTGTTTTAGTCAAGCCTATATATGTTTCAGCAAATAATTGTTACATGGCAATTCAAAATATATCATCCAATCATCATAATTGATCTAAAGTTCATGGTGTTTGTTATTAATAAGGAGGGGGAAATACGTATCAGAATGAAGAAGATGGATTGATTATATTCAAAATAAGTATCAGACAAGAAAATATGAAATAGCTTATGAATGATTGTTAGTATTAGAAGTATTTGGTTATCGATAGTGGAGTTAAGGTTTCAGTGGGGGAGGTAGTACTTTGAGGATAAGTAGATTAATCTAGTTTATGTTTGACTAAATGAAATACCTTGTATTTTGCTCTGGGAAGTTGGCGGGGAGGGTGGGATGAAGGGGGGTAAAGGGGGGGGGAACGGGGGGGAATTTTCTCTTTTTTGTAAAACTTTTCAAAAAAAAAAGAAAAAAAATAAGGAGTGGGCAACATTTTGGTTTCTGGAGGCTTCGTCTGAGGAAAGCAAAAAGAGACAATATGGAGGAGACAATAAGACAGGAACTAGAATTCTTGTTTTCTTATGATTGGGGGGAAAATTTGTAGGGAGGGAGGGCATTTATCTTAAGCAGACACCTTGTTTTTATGTTGTCTATTTCTCTAGCTGGTACCACTGCACCGGCTTACCTCAGAGCCTCCACAGCCAGGCCAACCTGCCCTGACAACTGCCTCAGAGTTCACCGTGGCAGCTCCAACAGCACCATCCAGCAAGATCCCGCGTGGCCACTGGCCCACTTCTTCTGCTTGCTTGCGGCTGCAACAGAGCAGGAGGCCCAGTGACACGCCAGTGCTGCAGTCACAAGACAAGGCAAGTGTTGGGGCATGGATAGCCTGGCTGCGGGAGCCCTGAGGTAAGCCGGTGCAGTGGCACTCGTAAGACATCCCCCAAAATAAGCCCTAGTGTTTATTTCGGAGCCCAAAAGAAAATAAGACCAGGTCTTATTTTAGGGGAAGCACAGTAGCAATTTTATATTCCACCAAATGAATCTCCCCCGTCTGGCAGCAAACTCTTGGGAACAATATGGTAGGGATCCACGAATCCTTTTCTGGTTGCACACTAAATGCATAGTGACTCTAGGGTAGCTCTATATTTGATCCCTTCTCTCTGCTGGGCTGGATATTTCCCACCAGGATCAGAGAGACTATTGGGATGACTGTTAAAGAGTTGTAAAACTGTTACTGAAGCTGACAGGATGTCAATCTAATGCTTTCTGTAGCCTCATTCTATTATTCATCTAGATCCTACATTCTGGAATAGTAAAGAAATCTTCACCTCTGTTCTTTGCTCTCCTTCACTTCCCTTCTCCAGACGATACACAACTCCATACTCTTCTACAAATAATAATGAAACAGAGCAAACGCTACTGTGAGTAGGATGGGCTTCACACTACTGTACTACTTCTGTTGCAAAAAATAAATGTTTATTTTTCCCTGAGTTATCCACATGTCAAAACTATTCCCCAGTTGATCAGGAAAGATGGCATATGCTAGGACAATTCTTGAATGGAAGTCAGGAAGCACTTGTGGAGAAGAATGGTAGCAAGAACTTTCCCAGAAGACAAAAGGAAATCAAACTGGTGGGGCAGAGAAATGAAGTAATATGAAGAATATGAATAAAAATGAGGAAATAACAGCAAGGCAGAGGGTCTCCAACTACAGAGCTTCAGAATAGATTCCATCCCTCCATAGATGATGTTTCTGGACCTTGAAGAAAGCGCAGAGGGAGAGGGCTCTAGAAGCTTGGCAGAAGGGAGGGTTTCTTGCCTCAGACCTGAAGAGGAGCAGACAGATGGTGGACATCTGAGACTCCCTACTAGCTGAGTCCTCAGCAACCATCTGTTAGACAGAGAGCATATGAAAAAAGACAGGCTCCCTTCCTGGGCACACAACTGGGATTCTAAAAGCCCACTGACAAATAACCCCTTCTGCTGATCCCCAAGGGAATGGATGACTAGGAAGCCCTGTGTGGAATCCTGAAGGAGCTGCAGATGTTTTTGTCCCTCCTTTATCTTGACGCATGTGGCCCACAAGACGGGAAGGAATGCTGGAAGTGAACAACTGGCCCTGCAGATGGACTCCGTGGGAAGAGTTTGATTTCCTCAGGAACAGGCAGGAGGCATTTCTGTGATATTCCTGACAAGAGGTGGATTGCATCTCCCAAGAACTAGGAAGGATGTGCTTGGAAATGCCTTGCAAACCTGAGCTAGGGAGTGGAGTGAAGAAGGAGGAAAGCAGTGCAATGCCGAATATTGGGAATAGGATTGGCTACGAATAGGCCGGCTGCAGAGTCTGCATACGAAGTGAACATGTATAAAGACAGGTCAATTTTGGCAAGCCAAGGATTGCAGGGGCTTTATACAGATAAAGGAAAATGATTCTTTTTGTCATTTTAATGCAAAGGGATAATTACAGTTCAGGAGATGCTCTGGAACATGCTGAATGCAACCATATACAGGTAGTCCTCGATTTACAACAGTTCACTTAGTGACTATTCAAAGGTACAACAGCACTGAAAAATGTGACCATTTCTCATGCTTATGACCATTGCAGCATTCCCTTGATCCTGTGATTCAGATTTGGATTCCTATGTTGAAAACCGACTCACATTTATGACAGTTGCAGTGTCCTTGAGTCATATGACACACACACCCCTTTTGCAACCTTCTGACAAGCAAAGCCAGTGGGGAAACCAGATTCACTTAACAACCAGGTTACTAATTTAAGAACTGCTGTAATTCACTTAACAAATGTGGCGAGAAAAGTCGTAAAATGGGGCAAAACTCACTATGTTGGGCTCAATTGTGGTCGTAGGTTGAGGACTACCTGCAGTTTATTCACAAGGAACAGTCCAAAGACGTGAGGCGAAGTGCAGTTACCCATGCAAGGGGGGTCCCGTCAAGAGTAGTCTATCTCAGTAGGAACATAAGAGTGAGCCCAGCTCAGTGGAGAACCCTGGTGGCTCAGGATTGAGTTGGCTGGGTTTTATTGCTGTACTAAGGCTGTACCACTAAATGACCTGCCCAAGAGCTCCATGGGGATTATCTTCCTTGTAACTGATACCCACTTGCCTCTTGTGGAACAACCAACAATCCTTCTGCTCCATTTTTACATGGCAGTCCTTCAGTCACTTGTAGATAAGGTTTGCGTTTCTTCCAGACTAACGCCTCCAATGCTTCCTTTTAATTTTTTTTAGTCCAAGATCCTTATAATCTTGCCGCTCATCTCTACAGATGGTCCAGTCTGTCAACATCCTTCCTAAAACACAGGGCCTAGGATTCACACCATATTCTAAGTGGGGTCTAGCTGTGCAGAATAGAAAGGAGCAGCCATTTATCTTGAGCCTGACACCAGCCTCCTTTAGAGCCAGCTTAGGTGCTTTTTCTTCTTCTGCAGTTACATCACAATGTGAGTACATGTTCAGCTTGTCACCCACCAACACACCCAGATCTTCTTCACACACAAAAATAGACGTTAGCGTCGCCTCATATGGTCTCACCTATCTTGCCTCTCATCATGCCTTTCAGTTTTTTTACTGAGATGTAGACCTTTGCAAGGATTACATACAGTCACGTGTACAGGAAGCAGGACATGCGTGTAAACATCACAGGGGCCCACCAAAAAGTTGTAATTGCAGAAAGACAGACAAGGGGAAAGGGATAGAATCGGGATTCTGGAGAAACTTGAGAAGCTGGGACAGTGGGCAGAAGCTAGCAAGATTCATTTAACAGGCGGCAGTGACTGAAGTGCAGCTTTACTGTCAAGCCAAACCATGTTCTGCACACCGAATGTTGCATTCAGTAGCATTGCATTGTAGGAAGGACACTGACAAACTGGAGCATGTCCAGGTATGAGTTGAGGCTAGGAAAGAAAACCTCTATAAATCACACTAAAGATGATATTACTTTGGCAAGATTTGGTTTTGTCTGTTTGTTTGTTTGATTTCTATTCTGTTTTTCTGGCATATAACTGAACTGAACCCCACTCTTCACCCATCTACCCATCAGAGAAATTATGTCTAGCATGGGCTGGATCATCACCTTCAGCTCAGCAGGGCATTTTAATCTAATTTAATTAATTCAATTTATATGCTGCCCCTCTCCAAAGTCTCAGGGCGGCTCACAATACATTTTAAAAAATCATTATAAAAAAACATTTAAAAATTAAAAACATTAAAAACTCATTCACGCCATTCATGGCCAGATCTCGCCAGATCACAAGAGCGAGATCAACGGCCCCAGGCCTGCCGGAAAAGCCAGGTCTTCACCGCTTTTCAGAAGGCCAAAAGGGTGGGGATGGTCCAGACCTCAAGGAGGTAACTAGTTCCAGAGAGCTGGGGCAACCACAGAGAAAGCCCTCCCCCACGGGCCCGCCAGCCGGCATTGTTTAACTGACGGGACCTGGAGGAGACCAACTCTGTGGGATCTTACTGGTCGCTGGGAGCTATGCGGCAGAAGGCGGTCTCGAAGATAACCTGGCCCTGAGCCATGTAGGGCTTTAAAGGTAATAACCAACACCTTGAATTGTGACTGGAAACCAATAGGGAGCCAGTGCAGCTCGCGGAGAATTGGTGTAATGTGGTTGTACCTAGGTGTACCCACGACAGCTCGCACAGCTGCGTTCTGGACCAACTGTAGTCTCCGAACACTTTTCAAGGATAGCCCCAAGTAGAGCGCATTGCAATAATCTAACCGTGAGGTGACAAGGGCATGAGTGACTGTAAGGAGAGCCTCCTGATCCAAGTAGGATCGCAATTGGTGCACCAGGCGAACCTGTGCAATGGTCCCCCTAGCCACAGCTGTCAGATGTTGCTCTAATCTTAGCTGTGAGTCTAGGAGGACACTCAAATTGCGAGCCCATTCTGAGGGCGACAATTTCTCCCCCCTCCCCCCGAAACAAGGACGGACAATCAACATAGTCTTTAGGAGGCAATACCCACAGCCACTCGGTCTTGCCTGGGTTAAGTCTGAGCCTGTTGACTCCCATCCAGACCCTCACAGCCTCCAGGCACCAGCACATCACATCCACCGCATCACTGAATTGACGCGGGGTAGAGATATACAGCTGGGTATCATCCGCGTATTGCTGATACCTCACCCCGTGTGGTCGGATGATCTCATCCAGCGGCTTCATGTAGATGTTAAATAGGAGGGGAGAGAGGACCGAGCCCTGAGTACCCCGCAAACGAGGGGCCTAGGGGTCGACCTCTGTCCTCCTACCAACACCGACTGTGACCGACCGGAGAGATAGGAGAACCATCGTAACATGGTGCCTCCCACTCCCACTTCCTTTAGTCGTCCCAGAAGGATACCATGGTCAATGGTATCGAAAGCCGCTGAGAGGTCAAGTAGCACCAAGATGGAGGAATGATCCCCATCTCGGGCTCGCCAGAGATCATCCATCAGCGTGACCAAAGCAGTTTCCGTGCTGTAGCCAGGCCTGAAGCCAGACTGAAAAGGGTCTAGATAATCCGTTTCCTCCAATGACCGCAGGAGCTGAAGTGCCACCACTTTCTCTACAACTTTTCCCACAAAGGGTAGGTTGGAGACTGGACGGAAGTTCTTTAATTCTGCTGGATCCAGGGAAGGCTTTTTAAGGAGGGGCCTTACAACCGCTTCCTTTAATGGTTTAACAATTAGCAGTACCTTGGCTCTTTTCTAATTTTCTAAAACAGAAGTTAACAAGGAAAATAGAAGATAAATTATTTCAGGATTCTAGCATGTTTGGTTTTGATCTCTCAATATTTAATTTGTCAAGATGCCCTATAATATGCAGAGTTGTGTTGCTCTTTTCCATGTCTTTTCTTCTAGCTGGGAATATATTTATTTATTTATTTATTTATTCAAATTTCTATACTGCCCTTCTCCTTTCGGACTCAGGGCGGTGAACAGCCAAAATAAAAACATCTATACATAACATTACAGTTAAAAATAGAATTAAAATAATTTATAAATTTGGCCCGTAATTTAAAACATGTCAATTTAAAATCAATATTAAAATTTTAAAACTAACCCTAAAATCAAGACAGACCGGCTAACTGAAAAAAATAAGTTTTTAGGGCCCGACGAAAGATCCGAAGGTCGGAGATCACTCCTATCTCTGGGGGTAGATTGTTCCATAGGGTAGGTGCCACCACAGAGAAGGCTCTCCTCCTGGGGGTCGCCAGCCGGCATTGTCTGGCCGACAGCACCCTGAGGAGGCCCTCTCTGTGGGAGCGAACCGGCCAGTGGGAGGCTATTGGTGGCAGAAGGCGGTCCCATAAGTACCCTGGCCCTAAGCCAGGAATATAAAATATAGAATATCATAGAATATCATCAGAGTTGGAAGGGACCCTGGAGGTCTAGTCCAACCCTCTGTTCAAGCAGGAGAGCTTATACCAGTTCAGATGAATGGCTGCCCAGTCTCTTCTTAAAAGCCTCCAGTGATGGATTCAGTTCAAACCTTTATTGTCAGTGCACAACATATGTACAATGAGATTGGTTGAGCTCCCTCAGTGCATCCCCCAACACAAAACAACTCACAGAGAAGACAGAAAATCCCTAACCCAATAAATCGTATTAACAAAACACCCAGTCCTATTGCATCAGTGTGAACATGTTACACGTTGCCTGTAAGTCCTTCGTACTATGCAGTTATGTTGTTGTTTTACATTCAGGAGTCTGACAGCCCACGGATAAAAACTATTCTTCAGCCTGTTTGTCCGGCTGGCTATGCTTCTATATCTCCTTCCCAATGGTAGGAGGGTAAAGAAGTGCTGACCAGGGTGTGAGTCGTCCCTGAGCACCCATCTGGGTCTTAAGCCTATCTTCTGGGGTGTTGGCTATTCCTGCCAGCTTGGTGTTGTTTGCAAATTTGATGAGTTCCCCTTCTATTCCTTCATCTAAATAGTTTATGAAGATATTGAAGAGTCCTGGACCTAAGACAGAACCTTGGGGTACCCGACTGCATGCTTCCCTCCATGCAGACATAGTTCCATTAAGCAGTAGACGTTGGAATGCGGTTTGTTAGCCAGTTACAAATCCATCTGGTGGTGATAATGTCTAGCCCACATTTCTCAAGATCACCAAGAAGTAGGTTGTGGTCTGTGTTGTCAAATGGCTTAATATAATAGTGGGGTGAAGCAAACCATCTTTGTCTAGCTAGCCATGGCTGAAAATGTATTTTTAATTTGTGAGGAGTGGCAAAGAGCATGTGAACGCTTAAGGGATTGCAAAGCCAACAGCATCTCAAGGGAAGAACTGCACACTAATTTGTTTGTACATCAGTGTAAATTATAATTATCATGTACTACACTGTGTTTGCAGCTATAATGAGTGACACAAATATTTCCCACAGGTGCACAGCTATGCTTTCACCTTCTTAGTGGATGTACAACTGGAAGTGCAGCCTTCCAGATGTGGCTTAGCAGCTGCTTAACCTAGAGGGCTTTGTTTCCACACCGTTGACCAAAACCACAATAGAGTCTGGCCAATTTCTCTTTTGCGCAGAGAACGTGAAAAACATTAGTGTGAGCACTATATTATTCACAAAACATTTCTGCTAGATTGTCTATAAAAGCTCTTAGATCCTGAATATTCAAGTTGGGCACTTAGTGTAAAGAAGGTGCAGCTGTAATTTTCTCTGGCTCTAAAAAAGAGCAGGCATCCTTTACCGAACTAAAGATCAAGTGACATGAGCTGATTACTTTAGATGAGAATTGGCACGCATGAGCTGGTGCTCCTCTAGAGTCTAGTCAATACTGGCTGCCTTCCTTTGACTGTGACTACTGATTTGGAAATAAGGGCAAAAACTTGCAGGTGTGTGTGTGTGTGTGTGTGTGTGTGTGTGTCCCAAAGGTGCTTTTTCAAGAAACTTCGTTTTTCCTTGAAGACTTTCACTTCTCATCCAAGAAGCTTCTTCAGTTCTGACTGAAGAATAAAAGAGAACAAATATGAATAAATAGCAATAATTAGAAACACACATACAAACATACAATGTATTTTCTTTGAACAGAATATTTGGCCGGTTCCCAAATTTAAACAGTGTTTAGTCATTTCAATTAAATTTACAATTTCTATATTTCCTTTTTGCCATATTTATTCCTCATCTATTTTTTTAAAAAAACAATATTACCCTTCATCCTCATCTTTAATCTTAATCAAATTCAATTTTTCCCTTCTATTCTATATTAGACCCCTTCCCATTGTCATCTATTTTTATATCCATCCTCACATTGGTTAATTATGTAATATTACAGTTGTTTAATATAAATTCAACATTTTAATATAAATCAATTAGTTATATAACTACCTTTTTTGTATATTAATCAATATGAACATGAATATTCCAATTATTTCCATGCAATCCAATTTCTTACGAATCAATTAATTATATTTACCAATAATAATAAACCAAATAATTTCCCCCATATATTCCTCCAAACCACAACTTAACCATTTCTGCTTTCAACACAATATACAATTAATAGTATCTCAATTATTACAATTCCCTAGTTAAATAGAGCTTTTTTTTCTTTTGTGTTTTAAAATCTCTTTTTCCCTAAATTTCCCGTTGTTTGCACCTACCTTTTTGGGTGAGGAAAAAGAAATCTGCCTGCCTAATTTTCCAAGTTGCAGCAACAGCAAAGCAGTTTCAGTTTTGTTTTTCAGCATAGATAGGGGAAAAAAATCTGCACTCTTTCCAAGCAAGCTGCAGAGCCCTGAGCAAAACAGCTGAGAGCAAATCAGCTGGGGGTCAGGAGCCGATCTAAGCAAGGGCTAATTAGCCTCTGCTGAAGCTCCGTGGGCCAATAAAATTACAAAAAAAACACCACCCAACCGTTTGTTAAATTGCTGGCTCCCCCGCCCCTCGCCCACCACTATTTATTGGCAATAAATAGTGGTGCGGAGGGGCGGGGCAAGCCAGCAATTTAACAAACGGTTCGGCTGCACCACTGGCTATAGGGCGGCCCTTTGAAGCCCCGCGGCAAGAATTTCAACAGTTTTTTTTCCTCTAGCCATCGGAGGCAGCAATAGATTGGGAGTGGGTGGGGTAAACGAACGGCCGGCGATCCAACAGAGCAGAGAGTGAGGGTGAGTGAAGGTGTGGGGGGGCAGAGAGGGCTTTGGCGACCCCTGTGAAATGGCCGTTCGACCCCCAAAGGGGTTGCGACCCCCAGGTTGAGAACCGCTGGTTTAGAGAGAGTTTGCTGTGGCCAACATTGTATAGCCAATGTTCTTGCATATAATAAAGATGTTCGAGAATCAGATAGGTAAGGAGATCTGTGGAAACAATCTGAAAATGATCAAGAATGTAGAAAGAAAATGCATCAATAGAAGAGAATATTTGTAGCTCACTGTTGAACTGTTGGGTCCATGGTGCTCTCTGAGCTAGGTTGTTTTACATGCAGATGTTTCATGATCCAGGTAGGTACATCATCAGTGCAAATCCACTCTCTTTTAGCACTGATGATGTTACCTAGTTGGGTCATGAAACTTCTGTAAGAAAACCATCCAGCTCAGAGAGCACCAAGGACCCCAAAGAAGATGTAGTTAACTGAAAATATTTGGAGATTATAGTCTGTAGAGATTCTCAGTCATCCAGGTCATGGTTGTCCCAAAGGTGCTTTTTTTAAAAAAAAAAAAGTTTAAAAACTCTGAAGGACATTCTAGCCCTGGGGGGGCAGGGGATGACACAAATAAGCCTGAAAGAAAGGACTTCGTAAGACCATCATAAGTACTCCTCATTCAGCGCAGTTGTAACTTCACAGTTGCTGAACAAATGGACATTAAACGAGGACTACCTGTAATCTCATAATCATGGGAACAATTCAAATCACTGTCAGTTGCGAGTATGATGGCCGTTGGGCAGACAGGCAGTCCTCCATTTACAAACACAACTGGGACCAGAATTTCCATTGCTAAGCAAAACAGTTTTAGTAGGGAGTCGCATCCAGTTTTATAACCTTTTTGGCCATGGTTGTCAAGAGAATCATGTGGTCATTAAGTGAATCCAGCTTCTCCAATTGACTTTGCTTATTGGAAGCCAGCTGCGAAGGTTGCAATTGGGTATCACATGACCCCGGGACAGTAAAACTGTCATAAGTACAGCTCTGTTGCCAAGCATCCAAATTTTGATCACATGACCACAGAGATGCTGCAGTGGTTGTAAATGGGAGAGCCAGTTGTAAGCCACTTTTTTCAGGTCCATTGTAACTTCAAAAGATCACTAAATGAATGGTTCTACTTCGAGGACTACCTGCATATCGGGCATTTTGACAGCAACCTTCATCTCTGAGAGCAGCTCAGTGAAGCAGAGACTTAGCTCGGCTTGTGTTTTGCTCCCAACCTCTTGTTTCTCAAGGCCCCGCCTGTCTTTCTGCACCATGAAGCACTCGCTTTCCCTGAATGAGTTCCAGTGGTCATCCCAGGTGGATGCTGGGACAACTGGAACCCCTGATTAGGGTTTCTGCACTGAGCAGGTGACAGCTTTCCATTTCATGATTCCACATAATCTCCAAATGTCCCAAAGGTGCTTTTTCAGGAGGCAACTGAAAAAGCACCTTTGGGACAACCATGACCTGGATGACTGAGAATCTCTACAGACTATAATCTCCAAATATTTTCAGTTAACTACATCTTCTTTGGGGTCCTTGGTGCTCTCTGAGCTGGATGGTTTTCTTACAGAAGTTTCATGACCCAACTAGGTAACATCATCAGTGCTAAAAGAGAGTGGATTTGCACTGATGATGTACCTACCTGGATCATGAAACATCTGCATGTAAAACAACCTAGCTCAGAGAGCACCATGGACCCAACAGTTCAACAGTGAGCTACAAATATTCTCTTCTATTGATGCATTTTCTTTCTACATTCTTGATCATTTTCAGATTGTTTCCACAGATCTCCTTACCTATCTGATTCTCGAACATCTTTATTATATGCAAGAACATTGGCTATACAATGTTGGCCACAGCAAACTCTCTCTAAACCAGCGGTTCTCAACCTGGGGGTCGCAACCCCTTTGGGGGTCGAACGGCCATTTCACAGGGGTCGCCAAAGCCCTCTCTGCCCCCCCCCACACCTTCACTCACCCTCACTCTCTGCTCTGTTGGATCGCCGGCCGTTCGTTTACCCCACCCACTCCCAATCTATTGCTGCCTCCGATGGCTAGAGGAAAAAAAACTGTTGAAATTCTTGCCGCGGGGCTTCAAAGGGCCGCCCTATGGCCAGTGGTGCAGCCGAACCGTTTGTTAAATTGCTGGCTTGCCTCGCCCCTCCGCACCACTATTTATTGCCAATAAATAGTGGTGGGCGAGGGGCGGGGGAGCCAGCAATTTAACAAACGGTTGGGTGGGGTTTTTTTTGTAATTTTATTGGCCCACGGAGCTTCAGCAGAGGCTAATTAGCCCTTGCTTAGATCGGCTCCTGACCCCCAGCTGATTTGCTCTCAGCTGTTTTGCTCAGGGCTCTGCAGCTTGCTTGGAAAGAGTGCAGATTTTTTTCCCCTATCTATGCTGAAAAACAAAACTGAAACTGCTTTGCTGTTGCTGCAACTTGGAAAATTAGGCAGGCAGATTTCTTTTTCCTCACCCAAAAAGGTAGGTGCAAACAACGGGAAATTTAGGGAAAAAGAGATTTTAAAACACAAAAGAAAAAAAAAGCTCTATTTAACTAGGGAATTGTAATAATTGAGATACTATTAATTGTATATTGTGTTGAAAGCAGAAATGGTTAAGTTGTGGTTTGGAGGAATATATGGGGGAAATTATTTGGTTTATTATTATTGGTAAATATAATTAATTGATTCGTAAGAAATTGGATTGCATGGAAATAATTGGAATATTCATGTTCATATTGATTAATATACAAAAAAGGTAGTTATATAACTAATTGATTTATATTAAAATGTTGAATTTATATTAAACAACTGTAATATTACATAATTAACCAATGTGAGGATGGATATAAAAATAGATGACAATGGGAAGGGGTCTAATATAGAATAGAAGGGAAAAATTGAATTTGATTAAGATTAAAGATGAGGATGAAGGGTAATATTGTTTTTTTAAAAAAATAGATGAGGAATAAATATGGCAAAAAGGAAATATAGAAATTGTAAATTTAATTGAAATGACTAAACACTGTTTAAATTTGTGAACCGGCCAAATATTCTGTTCAAAGAAAATACATTGTATGTTTGTATGTGTGTTTCTAATTATTGCTATTTATTCATATTTGTTCTCTTTTATTCTTTAAAGTTTAACAATTCATTCTTTATCATAATATCTTTATATTTGTTTGGGATTGGCTTTCTTCCCTTTCATCTTTTTTATTGTACAGCAATCTTTCTCCACAAACCTACCACCTCTCTCTTTCCTTTCCTTCTTACTTTCTCTTCCTCCCCCTCTTCTTCTCCTCCCTACTTCCTCTTCCTTTCTCCTTCTCCTCCTCTCTTCCTCCCTCTCTTACCCTCACTCCTACTCTAATTTCCCTTCCCTTCCTTCATCCCTCTCTATTGCTGTATCTTTTTATGCATATGGACTACACAGAGGGCTGAAAAAGTTATTTTTGATTGGTCCTCACACTTTTGACCAGTCCTCGAACTTACGACTGTCCTCACATTTTACATTTTTGCCCTATCTTGTCATCATGGTGAAGAGAAGCAGTTGTGAAATGAGTGACATGGTTGTTAAGAATGCTGCACGGGCATAAATGTGAGGATGGTCATAAGTGTGAGGACCAGTCAAAAGTGCGAGGACCTGTCAGAAAGGACTTTTTTCAGCCCTCTGGTTAGTCCTTTTGTGCATATGGACTACTCAGAGGGCTGAAAAAGTTATTTTTGACTGGTCCTCGCACTTTTGTCCAGTCCTCAAATTTACGACTGTCCTCACATTTTACGTTTTTTGCCCTATCTTGTCATCATGGTGAAGAGAAGCAGTTGTGAAATGAGTGACATGGTTGTTAAGAATGCTGCACGGGCATAAATGTGAGGATGGTCATAAGTGTGAGGACCAGTCAAAAGTGCGAGGACCTGTCAGAAATGACTTTTTTCAGCCCTCTGAGTAGTCCCTATACACATAGCCATGGCCACCCGGTCACATGACCAGCTAGCCACACCCACTCAGTCACATAACCTCCAAGCCATGCCCACAAAATAAGCCACGCCCACAGAACCGGTAGTAAAAAAATTTAGAACCCACCCCTGGTTGGGGGTCACCACAACATGAGGAACTGTATTAAAGGGTCGCGGCATTAGGAAGGTTGAGAACCACTGGTCTATACTATTTAAGACTCAAAATGAAACTCTCTTCTCCCATCATTTGCTGCAAGACAAAGATCTCTCGGAATTAAGCAGCTCTTGTGCCTGCCACACGCTGCCTGCAATTCCCACAACCGCTTCTCAATTGTGGAGACTTGCAGCATTACTGCAATGCATCTTACCAAAGCAACACAATGTGAGGAAATGTGTGAACTTTTTCTCAATTTCTATGGACACAAAGCTGAATGATGGTCAGAAGTGATTCCAAGAAACCCTGAGCTCTTCCTTCAATTCCTATTTCAGAGCCGGTAAATATCCATTAGGAGGAATAGAAAAAGAAGATGCCAAGTATAAGGGGAGGCTCAGATGTACCGTGTGCATGTGGCCTCTAAGCCTGAATTCTAGGGATCCCTATAAAGGCAACGTGGCTGAGCCAAATGGAATTGGGGCTGTACTGAACTGTTCCCAGAAATTATCATTTAAAGAAATGTAAACAGTATCTTTCTCTAAAGTCCATAATCAATGAAGAGCTCATACCTTTGTAAGCCCCCTGAGTCACCGTGTGGCAAAATGAGCGGCAAACAAATTTAATAAATAATAGTAATACACTGATTGTGTAGAGTTGCAATGACCACCAGTTGCACCAAGTATTGGCTTTGTCCTTTACTGGGACTCCTCAGACTTATTATATGGGATTCAAAGCATTTACCAGGAATTGAGCTCATGGACCTCACACTTTGGATGACTATTTGCAGTGCCTTAACTTTAGATATTATCCTTCTCCTGCAGTTCAGTGGTTGCAGAAAGTGTTACCCAGAACATCTATCAGAACAGACAGATACTAGAGTGCAGGTCAGATGCATCTTGCTACCATAGATAAATTCTATAGCAAGGCAAGGTTTTGAAAGACCAAAGAAAACTGACACTATAGATCAAGTTTAGGAGGCTAAAAGCAACAGTCTCAAAACCGTTTTATATAGTTGGAGATTTCCATAATTATGTTTGCTCAAATTCCAAGCTGATTTTACCATATTTACTCAAAAGAAATTTAACATAGAATTAAAGATGCTTCCTGCCCACCCAAGAAAGTTAGATAAAATCCTGCAAACACACATATGCACACACATGGACACACAGGCAGACAAATCCTTCTTCACTGCTTGGTTCCTTAACCTACCTATTTAAGATTGCCCAATTTTACTGAAGCTAACCCTTGACATTCTCCTCATCTCTCTTTCTATATGTGAGTACATATACATGTCCATATCTGTCTGTCTGACTATATGTATGCATTTATATCTATCTTTATATTAAGAGCCTTGGTGGCGCAGCAGACTAAAGCACTGTTAAGTAACACCAGCTGCCTGCAGTTACTGCAAGTTCAAATCTCACCAGGCTCAAGGTTGACTCAGCCTTCCATCCTTCTGAGGTAGGTAAAATGAGGACCCGGTTTGTGGGGGCAATAAGCTGACTTTGTATAAGAAAGAACACTGCTTAGCGGGGGAGGGGTGGGGGGGCGGCCAAAGCCCTACTAAGCAGGTATATACAAAAGTATGAAGGCTATTGCTTAACACATTGTAAGCCGCCCTGAGTCTCCAGAGAAGGGCAGCATATAAATCGAACCAATAAATAAATAAATAAATATCCCAAGGCCAGACTCCCCAGCCAGGATGAATTTATTGAGTTAATAACTAAAATCAAAATCAGTTTCATGTAAATGAGAGATCCCACTTGAAGAATTATTTTCTCAACTGCACCTCTAAAACCTATGTCTCTCCTCTCAGGCGACCCAGACATATATACACCAAAAGAGAGGCTGTGGATATTCAGACTCAGCAAGCACAAATAGTTAATTAATGAAATGGCTCTTGATAACTCCGTTGCTCTGATAGGCTCCATTTCTGGTAAAGTGAGGTAAAATATGAGATCCTTTAGGCAAGAGTTGTTTTTCCATTCTAGTAGTAAGAAGGAAAAGGTTGATCAATTACAAGCACCAGGAGATTGCAGGTGCCTCTTCTGTAATAAGGCCCATGGAGTTTTTGGCTTTCCCTGCCAGTTGAGACCACATGCCACGCCTAGTCTTGTTACTTGGCATCTGCAGGGCAGAGCCTCTTCATCCCTGGAGACCCTCTGCTAATTCCTCCTGCACCCCTTTTTTAGGGAGAGCTTCCCTGGGCAGAAGAGCCTTCCCCATCTATACATTCCCCTCAACATCCGGGCAGCCCCCCTCCCCAAGACTTCACCCCTTCCCCTGCTTGCCCTTGGCTTGCCTTTATTACTAAATTCCCAAGGAAACCTCCCACCCCCACCCCCACCCGACCCGTTAATAGGCAGTTACTTTATCTTTCGTCTAAGTAAGTCATCTTGATCTGACAAAACTAGAGCGAAGGTGAAGCTCTTCTATAAATGCAGCAGGAGAGAAGCTCAGGAAGCCAAGCTGTCGGCTAGCAGGATGGGCTTTAGAAACCATTCAGCACCGACTGGCGATCACAACAGAGCAAACTCTCTCAGAAGCCCCGTAATGAGGCCGTCAAGAAGGACCAAGAAAAGGCTCAGGCACACTTACGGTTTGGTTATCTTCATACAGCTTCAAGTCATATCCACTCAGCTCCACACAGAAAATTATTGCTGTAACCCCCTCAAAACAATGGATCCACTTTTTGCGCTCGGATCTCTGCCCACCCACATCCACCATTTTGAAAGTCAGCTCTTTGAATGTAAACTTGTTCTCCACAATCCCTGTGGTCATGTCCCGGGAGCGCAAAATGTCCTCCACGGTGGGGATGTAGTCCAAGGCGGCGATCCTGTCCAGGTCATTCAGGTAGTAGGCAGCGTTGTCCTCCAGGTGGTACTCGTTGGACCGGCGGAAGCACTCCTGCACCCCAGGGTCGGCCCATAGCCTCTTCATGACCCCCAGCAACTCTGGGGTGATCTCCCCTTTACTCTCTGCAGGGCCCGTCAAGGCAAAGAGCTGCACGGCGTCGTAGGCGCGGTCGGGGTTGTGGAACTCGATCTTCAGAGATGCCAGGGCGCGGATGATGCGGGTGAGAGAGTCAATGGCATTGTAAATGATCAAGGGCTTGTATTCCTTACAAGCTTCCAAATTAAAACCGCCACTGTGAATGATTTTCATTTGTTTGACAATGGTACTTTTGCCAGAGTTGCTGGTGCCCAGGAGAAGGAGCTTGATTTCCCGCCGTTGCCGCTGACTCTCAGAGCGCAGGTGGCGGTCAATTCTTCGGGACCGCCGCGCTGCCTCTTTCTCCTCTGAACTTTGCCGACATCCCATGGTACAGCGAAGGCGAGCAGGAGAGGCCACCTGAGACTCTCGAAAGAGGAGCTCTGGGAATTGGGTCTGGAGGGGATGGACAGCCGGGTGGCAGCTGAGAAGGTTCCTCCCAAATGCCCCTCCACCAGCAGCTCTGTCTCTCACAGCAGGGGTACGGAATTCGAATGCGTCACCAGTAATTACGGGCCACCATCGCAGCGGATCTCAAGGCCCCCTCGCGTGGGGAAAATGAACAGTTGCACATTCCAGAAAGGAAGGGAGTTTCTCTTTCCTACAAAAGAGTCAGACCTCTTTCTCTCCTTGGGCTGCCCTTGTCCTCCGGCATCATTCTGTCATCCTCGTCTGCACACAAGGAATCTTCTGTACGTCGGACGGCAACGCTTTGGCCTGCTAGGGATGGTCCAGCTGCTCCTGCAAGTGGCCCTCAGGTGTAGACGAAGCCCTGGGAAACCATGGTGCTGCATGCATTTGGCTTCTCGGGCAATTCTTTAGGACCGGCGTCACGTTTGGGGACAGGACTCGGTCGTCCCCACCTGCAAAAGGAAGGCAAAATAAATAAATTCAATTGCTGGCTCTTTTTGTGTTCCTTCTTCCCCTCGTCCTTCAGCCTGAATGGGAAAGGGGGGAATTGTGGGAAAGCCAATTGAAGAGAAGAGGATTCGTGCTGGGAATTGGTGCTTAGCCCAACAGGCCTTGCCAGCCTGATCTTTCCACTTGATGGCGAAGCAGATGTGTTATTCATGACCTTCTTCCCTCCAAGAGGAGAGCAGACAGGAGAAGAGGGGGAAGTTGAGCGCTTCTGACTGCCCAAGAGCGCCTCTAGGCATGAGCAGAGTGTTCTTAATATTTTGGCACTTCTGCATTTTTGGCATTTATGAATCACAGATTGGCATTTATAAATCTATGATTTACAGCATCGGGCTCTGCGACAAGCTGGCCGAAGGACAAACGCTCATGGTCCTGATGCTTCTCCCACCATGTAAAAACTAGGCAAGGACAATGCAGCCAGCATCTCTGCTCCCATGGGACAAACGCGAGGAGCAGGAAATTGTGACTTTTAAAGAGAAAGATCTTAAGCTTTGGGAAAGGCCTGGCAGTCAGCAGAAATATCCTGCAGTGCTGCATTCTAACCACTATGCCACCACAGCTCTAAAGACTGCGTACCATTCCGTAGTAATTTAAAGTCCTCTCTAAGCAGTTTACAGAGTCGGCATATGGCCACCAACAATCTGGGTCCTCATTTTACCAGAAGGATGGAAGGCTGAGTCAATCCCGAGCCCCATCAGGATTGGACTCCAAGCTGTGGGCAGAGTCAGCCTGCAGTACTGCATTCTAACCAATGTGCCACCAACACTCCTTATGGAGACATGGGGGCCCATCTCCCTCTTACTTTGGGGGAGGGGCTGCCACTGCATGCCAACCAGTTTCACAAAATTAACAACCCAATTTCAAATTCAATGGAATATGAGTGAAAATATTAAGGTTGAATCAAAGGGGGGATGTTCGTATATCACACGGATTACGCCATACACTTACTTGGGATTTAGCAAGATCAAATTACAGAATGCAAAGATTTTAACTTGGAAGGCCATCCAATCCATTCCTACAGCATCCCCAACAAAGGGCCACCCAGCGCCCATTTAAAGCCCTCCGTCAAAGAGGCATCATCACCTTCTGTCAACCCTCCTAGCTAAACCAGACAGGAAACCCAACCAGGTGAGCTAAAGCTCCCTTACTGTAAGGCTGCATGAACAAAATCTTGCAAGTCAGAAGATACAAACTTCCCTCCTCCACAAAAGTACTTGATTCATTAATGCAGATCCATTTCTACGTTTCTTTTTCTGTCCGTTTTACTTTAGCCCCTGGGGACTCCTCTCTCTCATCTGGTTGCTTCCTAGGCAGCTTCTCTTCCCCTCGTCCCCCAAGGTCACCCACACGGACCATTAATAATAATAATAATAATAATAATAATAATAATAATAATAATAATAATAATAATAATAATAATAATAATTTTATTTCTATACCGCCCTTCTCCCGAAGGACTCAGGGCGGTGTACAGCCTATTTAAAAACACAAGACAAAACAGCAATTAAAATTTAAAATGATTAAATAAATTTGGCTCAATTAAAACCCCAGAAATTTAAAATACCTCAATTTAAAACTATTATGTTGATAGCCGGGCCTGGCGGAACAGGGTCTTCAGTGCGCAGCGAAACACGCAGAGGCGGAGATCTTACGTATTTCCAGGGGCAGTTCATTCCACAGGGCTGGGGCTCCCACAGAGAAGGCCCTCCCCTTGGGTGTTGCCAGCCGACATAACTTGGCCGATGGCACCCTGAGGAGACCCTCTCTGTGGGAGGCTATTGGTGGCAGAAGACGGTCTCGAAGGTACCCGGGTCCTATGCCATGGAGCGCTTTAAAGGTGGTAACCAACACCTTGAATTGCACCCGGAAGACCACTGGGAGCCAGTGCAGCTCGCGCAGGAGGGGTGTCACGTAGGCACAATGGGTTGCGCCCATAACCACCCGCGCGGCCGCACACATTACACACACATACACCTGTTCCATAGTGAACAGCTCAGGTATGGATTTTTTTTCTGAAAGTAAATCTGAAACCAAAATCTACTTCTGTGTAGTTTAAATCCATCATCCAATCTTCTGCAAGAACTTAGAAGAATGCAGCTCCACCTTCTGCTCAAGACCACGACTGGTCTTCTCTTCTCCCAATTATACCTACAGAATGCCTCCAAGTGGTGGTTCCTCATCATTTGTCTCCTTCCCGGTCCTGTATCATCTGGGTGATCTCTTCTGAGTACCCTCCATGGGGAGAGTGTTCTTCCTAAAGAGAACTGCGCAAAGCATACTAAGTACAGGTCCGACCAAGGCAGACTAGAGAAGACCTAGGACTTCCCTTGATCTTAGAACAGAATAACAGAAAAATAGGGTTGGGAGGGAGCCAGGACTACATTTGTTATCATTTGAGCTGTGTCACCCAGGTGATTCACCCTGGATTGCTGCCAAGATGGCTCCCCTCAGCCTGTATTCACCTTGGTGGTTATTGCTAGCCACCTGAAGGACTTTTCCTCTAACCCTGTTGAATATATCTTGCCAATTTCTTCCCGTTGTTTGTGCTTCTCCAGATTCTCCCAAATACTTATACCATCCTATAGTATTTTGCTAACTCTATCTTCATGTCAGCAGCAATTTTTGCAGTGTTTTCTAAGTGTTGACTCCTGGCAACTATCCAGGCAAATACCTGCAGTTTTCTTGGCAAGGTTTTTTGGAAGCGGTTTGCCATTTCCTTCTTCCTAAGGGAGAGACTGGCTCAAATTCACCCAGCTGGCTTTGTGCCTAAGGCAGGACTAGAACTCACGGTTCCACCCACCCACCCGCATTCCTGGCCAGGTGCCCTCATCAGGACAACTGACCCTCCATCCCTCGTTAGACGGAGAGCATCAGAGTGCCTAGAAAGGAGCCTTGTTGCATCCCACACCTTGTTTCCTCCAGCCCGACCCAGAGCCCTGGGCATGCTGGGTGCCACTGTCTCCATGCCCTTCCAAGGGGAGCCCTGTCCAGTCCGCCCTTTGTCTTTTGTTCTACCAGAGTCTCCCGGGAGAATCTGCCGGATGCTTCCTTGGTTCCTTCCCACTGTCAACTACACTGATTCTGCTACTAAAAATGAGGCCTGTTGAACCACTCAATGATCTCTGCCGGAATTCCTTCTGGCATTGGTGCCAGAGCGACATTGATCCGTGGCTACCCAGCTCCTCTTTCCCCCTTTCGGAAGAGAAAAACAACAGCTGCCCAGCATTGCACCATCCGCCATGATGCATGAACCCCACCCTTGTATGGTATAAATCCTGGCTTGTAGTTCATGGCAAAGTAAGACTACTGCCATTTAATAAACGGGGTTCCCAGCAGCCCCTGAGATCTTTGGGTGTGGATCGGTGCCCCTTCCAAAGTGGCCTCCAGAATATACGGGAATAAAACTACGAATAGATTTAATTCACATCAACCCTATTTTCACACCCACCCACTTACAATAGTTCATTTAGTGACCAGTGATTCACTTAATTGTGACAAGAAAGGTGATAAAAAGGGGTAAAACTCACTTAACTGTCTCACTTACCAAGTCAAGACTAACTACACAGGTAGTCCTTGACTTACAACAGTTTGTTTAGTGACCATTCAAAGTTACAACAGCGCTAAAAATGTGACTTATGACTGTTTTTCACAGTTGCAACCTTTGCAGCATTCCCATGATCATGTGATCCAAATTTAGATGCTTGGCAAGTTGTTCATACTTATGACAGTCACAGTATTCTGGAGTCATGTGATCCCCTTTTGCGACCTTCTGACCAGCAGTGGGGAATCTAGATTCACTTAACAACCAGGTTACTCACTTATCAATTGTAGTGATTCACTTAACAATGGAGGCAAGGAAGGTCATAAAATGGGGCAAATTTCACTTAACAAATGTCTCACTTCAGAACAGAAATTTTAGGCTCAATTGTGGTCGTAAGTCAAGGATTATTGACTTGACTTATATTTAGAATCACTGCACTGAAAACACCTGAAGCACAGACAGGGGCTTCAGACCGATCTATCACTATTGCCACATACAACAGGGGTCCCCAACCCCCAGGCCACAACCCACACCTGGGCCTTGAGTGGAACTGGGCCGCGGAAGTGCGTTCCATTTGTGTGAGCAGTGGGTGCGCATGCCCGCCACTCACACAAATGGAGATGTGAGCACACACTTGCCCGCCACTCGCACGGGACCATCCCCTCCCCCTGCCGATCCGCAAAGCTGAAAAGGTTGGGGAACTCTGACTTATAACATTATCCCAAAGCCTAATAATCTTGAATTTAAGGCAAATTCCTCATAAAAGGCAAGGTGATCTTTCTCTTGCCAGCTTTATAAAACCAGTCCTAGAGCTTCTCCTTCCACAAATATGCACAATTCGAACATGGGCGTATGTAATAGCCCCAGTAGGCCACAACAAACGATTAAAAAAAACGAGCCAGGACAAATAACCCAACCTTAGTTGAATCAATAACTTCTGGCTGACTCCATTTATAAAACAAATGCTTCCTCCTCTGCATTTCCCTATCATTCACGCATTCCAGAATCTGCCCCCCTCCCCCGAGGGGCAGTGCCTGCGCTCGCCCTCACCTGCTGGGTTCTCCCGTTCTCGAGAGGCCTCAGGAAGGGTCCCAGCAGCAGCCGCTGGTACAGCAGGGCCTTTGATCTGGAGAAGCTGATCTCTCAGCAGCAATATTAGTTACTCCAACCTTTTACTTTCAAGAGACTGAAGTAAGCAGAATTTGCTCAGAACCTGTGCTCCAGTGGCAGGCATTTCATAGGATCAGTAATTGCTCTATCTATCTATCTATCTATCTATCTATCTATCTATCTATCTATGATGAACCAATCTTTTATATCACTTCAATCACAAGTGACTCTAAGTAGTGAGTATTCACTCTAAGTATGAACACTAGCACTGGTGTAGTTTGGGTAATGAAATGTCTGCAAGAAAACAACCAAACTCAGAGAGCACCAAAGTCCCCTCATAGCAAATATTTTTATGTGTATCGTTAAGTGTATAAGTAGTTAATAATAAAGAGAAAAGGGGAGAAAAACTGAAGGAATCAAGATGCCCTATGGAAAGAACATCAAGAGTCTGGATGAAGACAATCATTGCAAATATCTGGGTATCCTTCAAGCTGACTTCATCAAGCTCACTGAAATCAAGAAGAAGGTTAAAAGTGAAAATAAAGATCTTAAGACAAACTCAGTGGAGGAAATGCCATCAAGGCAATTAACAGCTGAGCAATTCCAGTCATTAGATACACAGCTGGAACAGTGGACTGGACTGAAGCAGAACTAAAAGGCTTGGATAGGAAGACCAGAAAAATAATGGCAATGAATCATGCCCTTTATCAATGCAGCAATGTTGACAGACTTTACCAAGGAAAATAGGTGGTTGTGGAATGTTGCAAGTACGTCAAATGACTGGAAGAATATCTGAAGGACAAAGATGATGATGTACTGAAGCTAGTATACCAGGAAAGTTTACTAAGTAGTGGAGAAACCAAACTGCCTACATAGGAAAGACTAAATAAAGAATAAAAATGAGAAATGGCAAGGCAAACTATTATATAGTCAGTGCATTAAAAATAGCAAACGAAACAGATAACAGGACCTGACAATAGCTAAGAGCAGGAAAGTTGAAGAAAAAGACAGAGGGACTAATTCTGGCTATACAAGACCAAGCCTTAAGAACAAATACATGCAAAGTCTGAATTGAGAAGAAAGCAACAGGTAGAAGCAATGCCTCTGCAAAGAAGCTAAAAAAACTGGATCACCTGGTGAACTGCCGCACGATCACCCAGACTGACTACAAGCAACGGTATGGCTAAGTGGCAACAGTGGTGAGTTGGACAATCTGCAAGAAATACTATTTGCTTGCAAGCAAGAACTGGTAGGACCATACAATAGAAAAGTCATAGAAAATAAAGAAGTTGAAGTGCTCTAGGACTTTAGAATTCAAACAGACAAGTGCCTGCTACATAACACCTCAGATGTCACAACTGTTGATAAGACAAAGAAGTCTGGATAGTGGTAGATGTGGCAGTGCCTGGAGATGGCAGGACAGAAGAAAAAGAATTGGAGAAAACATGAAATACAAAGACTGCAAACAGAAGTAGAAGGACCGTGCCTGCCCTTGGGGGCAATCCCAAAACAACTGGAGCACCACTTGAACAATAATCGCCATCCCTCAATTTCAAAAGGTAGCTTGACTTGGAGCAGCTTCCCTCAGGGGGGTC
This sequence comes from Arizona elegans, assembly GCA_022577455.1. Lineage (NCBI taxonomy): Eukaryota > Metazoa > Chordata > Lepidosauria > Squamata > Colubridae > Arizona > Arizona elegans. Next base: position 3,968,768 of record JAKOOJ010000026.1, read on the forward strand.
CAACTCACTAGTAATGCAGTCCCACAAGATACTAAAAAACATAAAATCGGAAGAGAGTAAATTTGAGTCCTGCCTTAGTCACGAAAGCCAGCTTTGGGCCAATCACTCTCAGCCAATCCACCTTGCAAGGTTGTTTTGTGGGGAAAATAGGAGAAGGAAGATGTATCTGATAGGTTCACTGCCTTGAGTTTTTAATAAAAGGAATAAAGGTGGAATAAAGTTTTTTTAAATGCCTATAAAACAATCAGCTGCAGTTGTCTTGCTCAAACAATAGTCCTATTCCCTGAATGTCTTTGAGAATTAAAAAAAAAATTAACACATTTGGGGACGATCCTGAGGGAAGGAGTGAATCTGATTTATAGAAGAGGAACTCTCACAGAAAAGCTTTTCAGCTCTGCAAAGCAGGGGAAATGTCATCCCTTCAGGCAGGGACTGTCTCACCCCCACTGGGATTGGTCAGTCCCACTTGTGCCAGCAGAGGCCTGCTGCAGGTCAGCGGGGTCTAGGAGAGCCTTCTCTGCTGTGGCTCCTGCCCTCTGGAACACTGTGCCCCCGATGTGAGGTTGGCCCCAACCCTACTATCTTTTTGTAAGGCCTAAAGATCCCAGTGGAGGATCAGCGCAATAGAAGTGGTTGATCGAGTAACAACAGATCCCACCTCCCCCCGCCCTCTGCCCCTGCCGTCCCCAGGTGCCCTTGCTTTCAATGTCTTTTTATGTTTTAATTGTACATGTAACTGTAAGCTGCCCAGAGTTTCCTATAGTAAGATGGGCGGCTAACCCTGGTTTCAGGAACAGGTAGACAAAATTACCCATTAATATATCAGAGGAAATTATCCATGGCTGGTTCTGTAGCATTTAGAATAAAAAAGGCAGGTGAAAGAACTTCTGTTAATAAGTGACAGATGTTAGACTATCTTTCTATTTCCCAGAAAGAAAACCCATTTTGAACAGTAAATATCATTTCAGGTCCTGGAGAATCTGGATTAGAACTGCACCACTTAATTACAGACTGCCTTCTTGGGATTCAGGGTTGCCTTATGAAAGCAGGCGGTGGTGGCATGAGAGTTTTGCTCGTGCCAACTCTCTCATTAGGCTAAAAATGGAGCCAATAGAGCTACTACCTCTCTGCTGGGAGATGAGACAAACAGCAAGAGGCACCTGAGGTGGCAGATCTGGGTCACCAGCTGCCTTTTCAAACACCCAGCCATTAAGAACGTCTGCCCCGGAGGCCAGAATAACTTTGGGTTGTCCTACACCCACTTTAAACTTTCCAAAACCAGATGAAGTCATTTCACCTGGATTCAGGGAATCTCTGAAGGTCCAAAATTAATGATTGGATGCAGAGTGGGCCGAGAGTAGAAAAGGAGATTGAACTCTGGGACAGTGTTTGATTAGAAGAGTTTCTGGATGAAGCAAATAAACCGCTTTCCTCTTCAGAGCTGAGTTGGGCTCCTTCTGACGGGCAAATGGCATCACTCAAGAGTGGCACAAAACCGACCCTGTGTCACTCCAGGCCCAGGTGATCGGCACCAGCAATGAGGGCACCTTTCATCATCTCTGCAGGATCCTTGGTAGTCTCTGAGCTTGCTTGTTTTCTTGCAGACATTTCATGACCCAACTAGATAACATCATCAGGACTAGAAGGGAGTGGGGTATGAACTGATGATGTTACCTAGTTGGGTCATGAAAACAAAACAACCCAACTCAGAGGGCACCAAGGCCCCCCCATTTCAGCCTTAGTTATAAACATTCTCTATTATTGGTATCGTAACTGGGGCTGTTCTTAGGCAGAGACAGCCAAGCCTCACTTGCATTCTGCATGAGGCTACCTGCATGCACGTAAAATGCTTAACTGGCACAGAGCAGTGCAGCTGAAACAGGGGCGCTGCTGTTCATGGGCAGAGGTTTTGCCCAAGGCCCTGAACTCTGGAAAGCAGGAAAAGGAGAGGACGCCCCTTCCCAAAGCCCTCTGGGTTATACCTCAGCTCACGGATCGTCACGTGGCACCCACCAGTAAAAAAATGCCCTCTGCTGTGACCTCCACTCCCACATCCGACTCTCTTGCAGATCAGGCTGAAGACAGGGCTGGATCTCTGAGGAAGGCAGATCCCCCCCACCCCCCACTTCCGGCCACTGGCCCAAGTCTATATACTGAATGGATCTTGCATAGTGGGTACTATCTAGGAAACAGACAGGCTATAAATGTTATAAAAACTCAAGACCAGCTCACTATTTCTTCTTGCTATGCCTTTTTATGGAATCTGTTTAGTCAGAAGTACCTAAAGTTGTTCCACTGATAATTCTTATTCCATAATAAACTTATTCAAATCAGCTGCAGCTTTTCAGTTCTATCAAGACTGCCTCTTCTAAAGGCCCAAAGAACCACATCAGCTGAATTTCCCTTTCTCAGACCTGCAGAATTAAAACAATTTGTGCAAGTAGAATCCTTTGGAGAGAGACCATCAGTGACGCAAACACATATTTAAATTAAGGCTCTGTCGCCCAGCTTTTACCTGGCTAGATTACAACAATGAAAGAGGAACAAAGAGCAGTTGAGTTTTTTGCTGAAAATAAAGCGGCTAGATAACCTGGCTGGCATTTTTTACATTCTCTCGCACAGCTAAGGATGGGCAAAGGATGGGCAGACTCCAAAGGGAAGTCCACACTGTTCTCATCAGTTTCCTGTTCAGTCTGATGCCACCTCCTGACCTATGATGCCACTTTGCCTAACTGGCTGAAACCTCTGCAGCTCCGTTTCCCATCATATATTAGGATGATTATGGACTGCCCTAATGAGGAATCCATAACAATCAACCATCTACAAAACCAACCCATTAGTTGGAATCATGTTGATGCTAACTGACAGACATGCAGGCAGAGGCCAAGAATGGGAATAGAGTAGAGTAGAGTAGAGTGGAATGGAGTAGAATGGAACAGAATAGGAGTAACAGAGCTGGAAGGGACCTTGGAGGTCTTCTAGTCCAACCTCCTGCTTAGGCAGGAAACCCTATACCATTTCAGACAAATTTTTATCCACTCTCTTCTCAAAAACTACAAGTGTTGTAGCACGCACAACTTCTGGAGCCAAGTCGTTCCACTGATTAATTGTTCTGTCAGGAAATTTCTCCTTAGTTCTAGGTTGCTTCTCTCCTTGATTAGTTTCCACCCATTGCTTCTTGTCCTGCCCTCAGGTGCTTTGGAGAATAGCTTGACTCCCTCTTCTTTGGGGCAGCCCCTCAGATACTGGAACACTGCTATGATATCACCCCCTAGTCCTTCTCATCAAACTAGACATACCCAATTCCAGCAACCGTTCTTTATATGTTTTAGCCTTCCGTCCCCTAATCATCTTTGTTGCTCTTCTCTGCACTCTTTCTAGAGTCTCAACATCTTTTTTACATCGTGGCGACCAAAACTGGATTCAGGATTCCAAATGTGGCCTTACCAAAACACTTCACGTAATCTTGAGTCTATCCGCTTATGCAGACTAGAACTGTGTTGGCTTTTTTGGCAGCTGCAGCACCCTGCTGGCTCATATTATTTAAATGATTGTCCACTAGGACTCCAAGTTCCCTCTCACAATTACAACTATTGAGAGAGGTACCACATATACAGTACCTGTATATGTTTTAGTTTTTCTTGCCTAAATGTAGAACCTTACTTTTTTCACAAATTTCATTTGTTAGGTAACACCCAATTTAATAAAGTCTGTCAAGATCCTTCTGAATTTTAAGCCTATCTTCTGCAGTGTTGGCTATTCCTGCTAGCTTAGTGTTATCTGCAAATTTGATGAGTTCCCCATCTATCCCCTCATCCAAATCATTGATGAAGATGTTGACGAGTACTGGGCCTAAAACGGAGCCCTGGGGTATCCCACTACATACCTCCCTCCATGTAGATGCAGTTCCATTGAGGATTACATGTTGAGTGTGGTCGGTCAGCCAGTTACAAATCCAGAATAGGGAAATTGTCTACTCTGGCCCTCCAGCCCTTGATGTCTTAGGCATGCAGGCTCTCCTCTTGGACTAGCTTAAGGAGGAATCCCTACTTTCCATATCAACCAACCATCTGCAAATCCAACACAGAAGACCTCAAACAAGGGCCACCTCCACACATTGGAAGCATGTTGATGCTACTCTACAGGCGATAGTGTGCAGGCATAACCTAGCCTACTCTGGCCTTCCATCCTTTGTGCCCCATGCATGCAGGCCCTTCACTTAGAACTGGTTTGCACCGGTTTAAAACTTTCCGTTTCCCTATTTTTTGCTTGGAGACTGAAGAAGACGACTTGCATGACACCTCTGGTTTCTGGTCTGCCTGCTGTTGGCAGAGTGGCGGATAGACTCTATTCTCGACTCTGACAGCCCTCCCACTTTAGCACTATGGATTGTGTACTATTTCTTTAAGTTAGTAGACCAAATCTTGAGGTTTTTCAGAGATTCATTATTGTCTATTTTGGGAGTTGGGATGCTGATATGGCACATCAACCACTGTTGGTCTACTTTTAGAAGCCTCTAAATCAGGGGTGTCAAACTTGATTTCATTGAGGGCCGCATCAGGGTTGTGTTTGACCTTGGGGGAGGCCAGGCTGGTGTGGCCAGCTTGACGTCACTGCCAGCCAAAACGGGCTCCCAATCTCCAGATCTAAGCACCCTGTGGGCTGGATCTGGCCCTCAGGCCTTGAGTTTGACACCCCTGCTCTAAATGGAAACTGCAACTCACTGGAAACTGAGTACTAACCTCATATGGCAGAAGTGTTTATTCTCTGAAAAAGCAACTCATTACACTGGGAAGTCAGATTATAATTTGTTGATATTTGCTTTCTGTTTTGTTTTTTTACATTTTTCAGCCATTTGGTGTTTTTCTCTACCCCATCTTGGTATCTTTCAGGAAAGGTATCTTTTAATTGCCCTTATATGTTATGTCAAAGCATTCAAAATTTTAAATATAACCGGGATTGTAATTTGCTTTTGGATATCACATGGGATAAAGTATCCTGAGTGATCTGAACAAGCCATTGCAACCTTGGACAGATCATTTCTACTCTTTTATGTTTCAACGATTTTACACCTAACCTGAAGGATTTAAGCATGTGTGCAGGATTTAAAGCTGTCGTCCCTCATCATTTTCAATCTTAGATACATCTGGTTTATTCAAAATCATGTACATAGAATATTCAGCCATAGATTCATCTAAATATTGCTGTCTGAGCCACTGCATATTTATCAGAATTCATTTCCAGCGAGGAAGCTTCTTCCCAAGTAAGCGTGCAGGGAATCATACGTTACACCCGCTTACTTTATATTTGTGCCTCTGTACAATGAAACCATTCATCAACGCAAGATGTTATTAACATGGCAACGTTAATGGTACCGTGGTCCCAGGGCAGCCCTTGACTACCAGGCCTTTCAAATGAGTCTTAAGTTGCCTGAAACAAGAGACTGTGAGTGAATAACCATGAGGGTCAACTGGAGGAGGTTTCAAAATCAGATGCCATCACCAAGAGATGCTACTTAACGCTTCCTCCTTCTCCAGGGCCTTCTCAACTCATCCCATGCCCCGTTGGGTGTTACTGTCATGCCTAGGAGAGACGTGGTCTTGCACCGATCCTTGCACTGGATTTCTCAAGAAACCCATGCCAACATGGTTTCCTTGCAAAGCAGATGACCGCCAACTGGTGATGCCACCAGGCCCTGCTCCATTTGGGTTTTAGCACCAGGAACAACCTCTGGAACCCTTCAGATTTTGAAGCGGGTGGCCTGCCCTTGGGCACCGGCTCTGCCCACCCACCCTCTTCCTTAGGCCCTGCCAAGCAGAAAGCCAGGGCCCGCATCTCACAGCTGCCGGGCTTTAAACCCACAGCAGTCAAGCCTGAACTGATGGCAGATGCTCTAAAGCAGAAGCAGCGATCGGCCGTCTCAAAAATCGGGCTGGCACTGACCGCGGGCCCCGGGGAAGCCGCTCCCTCCCCGGAGAAGCCGCCGGCCTTTCCCCAGCATCATCCCTGCCTTCCTCCGGAGCTGCCCCAGGGCTCCTTCCTTCGGGGCGCCTGCAAAGGCGGCGGGGGCCGAGCCTGGAAGGCCCCCCGGTCGGTTCTGCCCTGCGGAGTCGGCATCGCCTCTCACCGAGGCCTTCCCTGCCCCTTCCAGCTTGCCTCCCTCCCGGCGCCGTCCCGGGCGCCCCGCGGAGCCCATCCCGGCGCCTCCCCTGCCCGCAAAGCGGCGATCTGGCGGGCGGCGCCCCCGGCCGCGCTCCGGGACTCGGCCCCGCCGGGAAGGGCGCTGCGGCGGGGGCCCCGGACGGCATCAGCGGCGGGCGCTGCCGCAGCGGCGCAGGGAGCCGCCACCGGGCGGGCTGCGCAGGGCTGGGCGGGCGCGCGCTCAACGGCGGGTCTGCCGGGCTCCCCGCCCGCCGCACCTTCCCGCAGGAGGCCGCCGCCCCGCCCGCCCGCCCGCCGCTTCCGGAGAGGCGCCCGCAGCAGCAGCGGCAACGGCAGCGGCACATGGCGGGGCCGGGGGCCGCGGGGGGCGGCGGGGCTCCCGGGGAAAGAGCTGCTCCGGCGCCGGAGGGACAGGCAGGACTCACCTCCTGGCGGCGGCGGCGGGGCGGGCAGGCGGTGCCGCGGCGCTTGGGCGAAGCCGGCGCTCCCATCGGCGGCGCCCCGCGACGGCCCGCAGGCGGGAGAAGCAGGAGCCGTCGGCGGCTGCCCGCGCCCAGCTGGGACGGACGGGCGTCTTCCTCCTCCGGCCTGCCTGCCTGCCTGCCTGCCTGCCTGCCGCCCGATCGCTCGCTCGCTCGGCCGCCCGCCCGCCCGCCGCTTCCCCGCAGCCGCACGGCAGAGCCGGCCACGCTCCGGAGCCTCGGGCGGAGGGAGGCGGGCGCGCCGCAGAGGCTCCGCGGCCCGGATTGGTCGGCCGCCGCCGGATCGGCGGGGGCACGCGCCAATGGCGCGGCTCGCCGGGGAAGGGGCGGGTCCGCGGGCGCCAGAGCCCCGTTAGCCCGGCACGGGCGCTGGGCGGCTGCCACGTGGGTCGCCCCGCCGTCCGCGGGCTCTCGGTCTCCCGGGCGGGAGAGGGGAGCCTGGCCGCGGGGCGACTCGGGCTCCTCGGGGACCGGGCGGGTGGCAGCCTCTCCGCGGAGCCACACGGGCACCGGCTGCCTCCGTCGGCGCCAGCCTGGTTTTGCCCCGGCGGTGCCGCCCGCACGCAAACTCCATGCGCTGCTACAGCATCCTGGCCTCGGTCCGTCGCCGGGTTAGCCTGGGAGGAGGAGCGCCCCAAAAGGCCGGGAGAGCTTCGGGGAGCAGCCGGCGTGCGCCGTGCCTTGGCCTGTTTCTGGCGGGGCCTCCCTCCAGCCCCCCCCTTCATACCTGATGGCCCCCCGGGGGTTTATGCTTTTCCTGGCCAAGGCGGGGCTGGCCCAGAGAGCCTTCCCTCATCTGCTGCCCCGGAGATGGATAAAGTAGCCCTTTATAGCTCTTCGATGTGGTATTAATCAACCCCCGGTAGAATTCTCTCAGCAGTGTGCAAACCGCTTCATTGTACAAAACTCAAAAGATAATGGAAGGGATGCAACGGAGTCTAAGCAATTGCCATGTAACTGTAAAGAAAGGCAAGGGTGTGTCCAGCAAAGGAGTCCGGGCACCAGGCCTCTGGGCCTTGGAAAGAGGAGCCCCCCCGCAAGGCAGAGCAATGACCAGGCCCAGTGCTGAGAGGTCCAGCATGATTCTGATGATTCTATTAGAGCTAATGACCGGATGTCAAGCAATACCTGTTGGGCCATCATAAAGGACCAACGGAGGCTGCTGCTTGCAGGGAAGCAGTCGGGTGGAGGTGAAGAGCAGGAAATGCCAGGGATGCCTCAATGGAGGTTTGGGAGCTTCACAGGCCAGTGGAAGGGCGAGTTCCTCAAGAAGCTGACAAGGGATGCTAAAAACAACTAAATTACAGGTAGTCCTCAACTTACAACTGGTCGCTTAGCAGCCGTTCACGGTTACAACAGAGTCCCCCCAAAAGCTACTTACAATCTGATCCTTACTTTATCATTCTCTCTTCCATGATGGTTAATTTTCAAGAAGAAAAGCCAGATTAGTCATACCGACTTTTTTATGTAGGACATACTGACGGTGTGAGAGAAGATTGAGGAGCTGTCCTAGAGTAACACGTATGGAAAGGGAGGGAAGGGTCTTCTCCAAACCTCCTTCCTGTTTCTATCCAGACAGGCTCCAGTTTTGCTGTAAGAGAGCGGCGACTGCTTAATTCTTAAATACAGCGCTTCATTTTTAAATTTGTTTTAGATTTTATGATTCTGCATTTGATCAGTTGGTTATTGTGCTTAACAGTTGTAGACAGCACTTCAAGTACAAAGGCAGAATATAAATTTAGCAAATAAATGGAATAAAGAAAATGAAATTCCTTTCACTGGCCTTGAGGAGCAAGCATGGAGGAGAGGCCAAGCAAAGTCCTTCAGCCAGCGCCTAATGGAAGCGCAGCATCTGTTGCCGGGACAAGCGGGTGAGGTCTGTTGGCTTCAGAAGGTAGCTTAGCGGAGACTAGAGAATGAGAAGAGGAGGGGGGGAGGCGAAGCCACCAACAGTTGGGGCCCCTGTGGAGCTTCTGTGTTCCTGGGCAGTCTGCCACAGCCACCAGTGAGGAGTGGGGGCGCCAGGTGGGGGCTGTCACTGCGTCCTCTTGTGGACAGCCAGAGGCTCCCAACTGGATAGTCATGGAAAGCAGGACGCAGGATTACCGTGCAGAAAGACGGGGCCTGTTTATCCGTCCATCAAAGGCGAAGGATCTGGGATGAAGCACCTTGTTTAGACATTGCTGTTGACCCCATAGGACTGACCCCTATCCTGAGCTTTGGAGAATCTACCCTGAGGTTTCCATGAGCTTTAAAAGGACACTTTTCAAGCAATGCTTACTGTTAAAGAAAGAATGATCAACATTCTATTCAGAACAGGATAAAAGCGGCTTTCAGCACCCACAGTAATATATGAAGTTCTTGGAAAGGTATATTTTGGGAATGCCGCTATTCCAGGGGCAGCAGCTCTTCCTTGCATTAAATTATCCTTCGGATTTAAGTGGGCTTGAGAGGTTGTTAGGTACCTAGGATGGTTTTAATCCAGCTACTGTGAATACTGTTCCAAGTGCAACAATTGTGAACTCAGCACATCTGACTAATCTCACTTGATTATTGGCCTCGTATGTTCTTTTAGCAAGTCACCATTCATAATTTAATCAGCCTCTCATCTTCTGTTAGTCATTTTTCTTCTAAAAACTAAACAGGCTTATAATCTTGTAAATCTTTCCTCACACACCTCCTGCCTCTGCTTTCTAGAGATTTTTCCCCCAAAATATTTCTCTTTACAATTTGAAAATGCAGGAGTGAAGGTAAACTTATCTTTGACTAAGTGTGCCAAGGAGAAGCCCCAGAAATGACAGTGTGTTTGTGCACGATGGTTTTCCATTCCAGCATCTTTCACATCCTCTGCTGTTTGCAATGCCCGTTGGGTCTGGCACCTTTTGCTTCCTTTCCTTCCTTCCTTCTTTCCTTCCTTCCTTCCTTCCTTCCTCCCTCCCTCCCTCCCTCCCTCCCTCCCTCCCTCCATTCCAGTCTGCCTGTTGACCTCCCATGTCAGTATTAAGGCAGGCCTCCTTCCAGATGCCTAGGGCTGGTTCTACCTTTGGCTATCATTGCTCAGGCCCAGCTCTGGCAGAACCTGAGGCTCCTCCTAAGCATGGAGCCTGCGACCCAGGCGTTGATTTCCACCAGGAACGGTCAACCTACGGGAGATGCCTCCTGGGAAGTGCCCGCAGAGTTTCCGTGGTTGCTTTCTTCTCTTTGGGAGTGGTGGCACAAATAGTCCCATATTTCAGGTCGGCATTTGGCATCATTTGCCCACCCTCTCATTTATTTATTTTATATTTGTGAATATGTCAACTTTAGAAACTGCCCATCTCCCTCTTAGAGCAACTCTGGCTGGTGTGCAAGTAAAATACAGAAAGATAAAAACTATATATGATGTCTATATTTGATCACTTCCACAGAGAAAGAACAGTGGTGCAGAAGCCAAGCAAAATCAGCAAGAAAGCCACAAATGAGAGTTTTCCTAGGATCCAGGTGTGTGTGGATTCAGAAGTAATTGTGGGCCGAGGGATGCCGTCAAAGTCCTGGCCCCATGGCCAGAGGCCATGGTTCTGCATGGGGAGGAAAAGATTCAGGCTCAGTCAGGCAAGACCAAGAGGCTGGGCTTCTTTCGGGAAGTTCCATCATCCACTCTCAATGGGGTCTCACTGGGAGTTTGATTTAGGCCAGGGGTGGGCAACTGTGGCCCTTTTACAACCTGTGGACTTCAACTCCCAGAATTCCTGAGACAGCCAAGCTGATGAGTGGATGATTTTAGAGAGCCGGATGGATGTCTGCAGACCCAAGAGGAGGCAGTAACTGAAGGCAGCGGGGCCAATTGCATGGAGGGGGGAAAGGGAGCTAATGGAGCAGCAAAGAGAGGAGCAAGAGGATGGCTCAGGCCTAATGCCTGGAAGGAGAGCAGAAGTTGGATCCAAAGAAAGAGGACTCTCTTCTGCCAGGCCAAGGGCTACTGAATGCCATGATTGCCAAGCACTTGGCAGCTCAGAAGCATCTGTGGGGGCGAGAATGACAAAATGTGACATTCTGTAGAGGACCGAGGGAATGGCCTTGAAGGGCTGGAGGAAGAGCTGCTACCAAGGCAACAGTCAGTTAAGAGGGGCTGGAGCCCCCGCTGAGAAAATAATGGGAGAAAAGGTCTCCGGCCCCTCCTTAGTTCACATGATAGAGGCACATTCAGCCTTGCAAATGATCTTGCTATAGTTGTTACAATCTCTTCTCTTCTCATCTCATCTCTTCTATTTTCTTGTCTAGTCTAGTCTATTCTATTCATGCTGCCCATCACCCCAATAATATAACTGACATTTCCTACAATAAGAGTATCCTGGCCTATATGGCATTGTTTTCTTAGTCTGGTCTTTTTACTAGGCTGGGCCCCTTTTAATTAATTAATTAATTAGATTTTTATATCTCACTTTTATTACTTTGTAAGTGAACACACCTAATACTCCTACAAGAGCAAACTAGCTGATTGTACAGCTGTCGAATGTGGTAACTGCTTATTAACTCTGCTTATTAACTCTGATTTACTCCCTTAATCCCATATATCCCATATCCCAGGCAATGAAATCGTTGCCTTTGGAATCCATTTTTCCTTCCCAGACCAATGTATAATTATGGATATACAGTAAGCATAAAATCTGCTCCCTTTCTCCATCAACCCATAGACAAGGTGACCATTGTCCACCTGGCTGCACTTAATCTAATTCTTGCAGCTGCTGACCCACAATGAATAATGACCAACGATCCTCTGGAATATAGTTGACAGGGATTGGCTTTAAATCAGATACCAAAGGTTAAATGACCTTATTCTGCAATTCTTTAAACCAAATATGCTGTCATCTTATATGTGCAAAAAATTTAAAATGTTGCTTTTGCATCTTGAATGCATATTTGAAAGTGTTCTAAGCATCTTGACTGACCCACAGCGTCCCATGCACTGTCTATTATCTTACCTCTTTTTGTGGATCAGTTGAATATCTAATTATGTCAGAATTAGAGCCTTGATAGTACAGTGATCTACGCACCCTGTTATTAACACAGCTGCCTGCAATTTCTGCTGGTTCGAATCTCTTCAAGGCTCAAGGTTGACTCAGCCTTCCATCCTTTCTAAGGTAGGTGAAATGAGGACCCAGTTTGTGGGGGCAATAAACTGACTTTGTATAAAAATATACAAAAGAATGAAGGCTATTGCTTAACGCATTGTAAGCCGCCCTGAGTCTCCGGAGAAGGGCGGCATATAAATTTTTTTTTAAAAAAAAATGTCAGGCTGCGTATTTCTTTTCTTCTGATCCCTGGGAAAACTGCAGCTGGCCCACAAGGAGGGTCATAAAAGTCAGGATGGCAGCCACAAACAACATATAATCAAAGACCCACCCACCCACTTTTTTCCATGTACATCTTATTCTTTTTTTGATCCCCAGTAGACACCCCCATCCCATCATCGCTGCCAATGACGAGTTACTCCTGAATGTGCCCCATCTTGCCTCTTAGCTACTGGGGCAACCACACCTTCTCTGCTGCTGTTGCCATTAGCCACAGAGCAGAGGTTGAAGGGCAGCCCCATCTCTTTAGTAAGCGCAGGGCCCCCACCACCCCAATCTCCATGCAAATCATGGCTAGATGTGTTCCCCCGATATGCAAATTTAATTGTTTTATGCCACATCAGAATGTAGAGTTCAGGCAGCATTTTGCTTAAAGAAGAAAAATATAAACCACTTACCACTGCCAGGACACTGGGCTAGACTGGGTGAGAGCCGACAAACCGAACTCAAGCCCCCAAAAATACTGCAGACAGATGTTCCCCAGGACCAGGAAGAGCAGAAGACCCTCCTCCCGGAAGAGCAGGTGTGCAGCCAGGGGTTCTTCCCTGAATCCACTGGTCTTTAGTGATGCAGGTGGCCTCTCTGGCACGAAAAGTCTCTGCCCAATTTCTGCCAGCCCAGACCCTCCTGGGACCAAGAGCACTGCCTCCCCTGATTCATGGCCTAAGAATCCCTCAATTGTCTTCCTCAATGCAGGGTGAGATTTCAAAACAGCTACCCAATTGTTGAGCGGGGCAGCTCAAAGCAGCCACATGACTTGAATCCTGAAAATGCCCCACTGTTCGTCCAGGAGCTGCCACTGGTCCCATTTCAGCTGCCGTCCTCAGCCTGCAAAGCCTGGAACAGCTTTGGGTCCATGAATTGTCTTCCCTCATCTCCTGTCAGAAGATCAGCCGGGGGACCAGTCTTCCTGGAGCCGATCTGTGCCTCCTCAGGGGCAGCCCCCTAACTCTGGCTCTCTTTTCTGGGTCCTTCCAACCACAGGACTTTCTTTGAGAAAACAGTTGGCAGTAGTCTGTTCACTCAGACATGGCTCCAGTATGAGGTTTCCTTTTAACATGCCTGTTTTTTCGCTTTATTGCTTTTCAAAATGAAATCTGCTTTAGTTTTGTCTTTGTTTTTGTTATTTTAATTTTTTATTTATTTTTATTTATTTATTTATTGAATTTATATCGCCACCTATTCACCCATGGAGACTCAAGGAGGCTTACAGAATATAAAACTTCATTTAAAACAATAAAACTAATAAAAAAAGAATCAAATAAATTAATATAATAAAATAAAATAAAATCACCCCTCTGCCCCAGCGACAGCAGATCACACGAGCCATTTAATGGGCTCTATCCTGCTCTGGGTTCCCCAGGCCCACTGACAGAACCAGGTCTTCAGCGCCTTCTGGAAGAGTGTCAGAGTGGGGGCCATCCTAATTTCTGGGGAGGATGATGTTCCGGAGAGAGGGAGCCACCACGGAGAAGGCCCTTCTTCTGGGTCCCAGCAGGTGCATCTCCCTTGGGGATGGGACCTGTAGCATTCCCTGCCTCCCTGCTCTGGTGGATCAGGTAGATGTGACCGGCAAGAGACGGTCCCTCAGGTCACCTGGTCCCAAGCCATGGAGGGCTTTAAAGGTGGCAACCAGCACCTTGAATTGCACCCGGAAGCAAATTGGCAGCCAATGCAGCTCCCACAGGAGAGGTGATACATGGACACACTGGGGTCTGCACAAAACCATGCAGGCTGCTGCATTTTGCACCAGTTGTAGCTTCCGGATGCTCTTCAAGGGCAGCCCCATGTAGAGTGCATTGCAATAGTCAACAAGGGAAGTGACTAGGGCATGAGTGACTGTGAGTAGGGATTGTTGGTCCAGGAAAGGGCGTAACCCGCAGTTGCGCAAAGGCCCTCCTGGCCACAACCGCCAGCTGCTCTTCGAGCAGGAGTCGTGAGTCCAGGAGAACCCCCAGGGTTTCTTTGGGGTAGTGCCACCCCATCCAAGACCAAAGGTTGCAATTCTCTCTAAGCCAATGAACCCCAAACCCCTCTGGGCCACTCGGTCTTGCCAGGGTTAAGATTCAACCCATTGCTCCCCATCCAGCCCCTAACAGCCTCCTAACAGTGCAAGAGGGAGGACACGGCATCACTTAACTCACTATGGGCCGAGACATACAGCTGAGTATCATCAGCATATTGGTGAAATATTTTTTATTTAAGTATTGCATCATGAACATTTTATTTCCGATTTTTTTTAAAACTCTAAGCCACTCTGGCAGGAATTGCAACATAATTCTCAATTTTTTCTTGAGTAGAGATCTGTGGCTTGCTTGGGCTTCTCGTTGCTCTGAAAAAAAGAACAGTTTGTTGGTTTGCTGACAAATACACAGATTGAATAATTTGCAACAGAAGTTAACCTAAGCACCTTCACATCCATTTCCAAAGAGATTTTTTTTTCCTTCAATGGTTTTTTGTTGAAGAAGCCATACATCAGTTCAGCTGTTTGTCCCTGGAAGTAAAACCTGCAGATTAATTTTCGCTCCTTTTCACAAAAGGTCAGAGGCCTGGCCTACATCCAAAAGAGACAGGTAGTGTGGAATGACCATAATTAATCTGCTCACATTAAATAGGGAAGTCTTCAAAACATTGTCAGCCAGCTGGAATATTCTTATATTTTCCTGGCACTGTTTCATCTTTCTAGGATCTTTGAGATCTACGGAAGAGCAGGACAAGATCCAAAAGCATAAATATTATTAGCAAGATCCCCTGCATTCCTTGTAGCTTTTGAAAGGGCCACTTTTGTCAACTACTTAATTGTCATTTGAACTACCCCCACCCCCACCCCGCAGTCGTTCATCATCAGACAACTTCAACCAATTTAATGTAAGAGCTGGAAAATGTATCGGGGAACAATTTATCACAAGCTAATTAAGTCCCACAGCTCTAACAAGCAAATATGTTCAAAGCCAAACCTGTACAAACCAGCATAAATAGTATCAAGGCATATGAACTGATTTAATCAAAAAAGGCTTACATTTTTGTTCAGATTCCTAAAGTTTATAACAGAAACCTCAATTCCAAAACACCTTTTTGAAAGATTCCCCAATTTTTTTCTTGATAATCAATTATCAGAATAACTGAGCTGTCAGATTTTTCCTCCAGCATCCTGAAGTGGGGTTTTCCCTCTTTGTGACACCTGATGAATTTAGGTTTTCCCTCCATCTATTAGATTTGTCCTCAACCATGTCAGTGATTTCCCTGATGCTTTAGCTTCCTGCTTGGTAAATACAGGACCGTAAGAATCACCTGGAAGGCATCTGATTGGATTATTCAGGACATTGAGTTCTGAGTCTTATTTTTTTCTATTTGGAAGTTAGTCATGCTACATTAGAAACCCAAAACTTCAAATAGCTGGCAGGAGGTAGGCCTGACCACACCGGGAGATCTCAAGGAATCTCCCTAGATGTCCTCAGGACCTCACTATATTTGAGCCACAAACAAGGGGTCAACCTATTCTAAAGCACCTGAAGGCAGAAAAACAAGCAATGGATGGAAACTATTCAAGGAGAGAACGATCTACAAATAAGGAGAAATTTCCTGACAGTGAGAACAGTTAATTAGTGGAATGGCTTGTCTTCAGATGTTGTGGAGGTTTTCAAGAAAAGACTGGACATAGCATTTGTCCAGGATTGTATAAGATCTCCTTGAGCAGGGGGTTGGACACTAGAAGACCTCCAAGGTCCCTTCCAACTCTGTTATTTTGTTATTCTTGGTTCATTTTGGGGCATTTTAGTTCACAGAAAGAACTAACCAATGAAGGAGACACCATTATCTCCTTTGGCAGTCTGTTCCATTCTTGAACAGTTGACCATTCGTCCTGAAATCCAACTGAAGTCTTCCTCATAATTTAATCTCCATGACTCCTGGAACAACACAGAACAATTCTGCCTCTTTGTCTACATTACTGTATAGCCCTTTTGTTAGCTTTGGAAGCCATATTAACACTGGAAGCTTCCACGCTGCCACCTTCTTGTGCTTTGGAAAATAGGAGGGGGGATTTAGTAGAATGATTGTAGTTAGACATAATAGCATTCTTCCCTTCGATCAAGGTCATGGTGTTCCTGCATCTGGAGGAGGAGTGGTTGCAGTGATGGTTCAAGGTGGGACGGATGGTGATTGGGCCATGAGATGGACTGAGGGGTGCAGGGGCTGGATTTGGGATTTTGATTTACTGAGGGAAAACCTGGAACTCTCAGTTTCGGGTTTTCCCAGATGTGCCAGTATACCTACTCTAATAAATGGAAGATTTGAGATTATGCCTGTTTCGGAGTTTTTTATTGGAGTTGGGTTGTTCTGGAACGCTGACGCCTTTCTTGGGCAATGATCACCTTTACCTACAGTCTTCTCTGAGTTAAACATGCCCAGCCTTTCCAACCATTCCTGGCCCCATCAGTATTTTCTTGTCAACTTGCTTCCCCTCCAGACACAGAAGGTCTTCTTTGTCAATGACCTTCCCAAAATGCGATGCCGGGAATCTTCGACTTTTGAGTCAAATTACAAGAACATACAGGGAATCCTCAACCTATGACCACAGTTGGGACCAGAATAAATATGGAGGTTGTGATGGAGTTATTCCTGATTTTACAACCTTTTATGCGATGGTTGTTAAGTGAATCATACTGTTCCTAAGTGAATTGGGCTTCTCCCATTGATTTCGCTTGTGAGAAGCTGTTTTGGGAGTTTGCAGGTCATGTGACCCTGGGAGGATGCAACCATGGTCACGCTGGTAGTCAAAGGCCTGAATTTTCATCATGTGACTGTGGGGATGTTGGGATGGTTGTAAGTATGAGGACAGGTCTTAAGTCCCCATTTTTCAGTGCCATTGTAACATGGAATGATTGCCAAATGAATGGTTGTAAGTTGAGGACTTCCTGTACTAACTTGTCTCCTGATCAAGAGACCTTGACTGGATTGGGCCCCAGTTCGTTTGTCCACGTGATCATATGTGGCAACTTGGCAACTTGTGGACTTCATCTCCCAGAATTCCTCAGCCAACCATGGTTGGAAACCTCTGGCCTATTGACTAGGACCAAGTATGAAGGTAGATGGTCTCACTGAGTTGAGGCATGTGGCAACTTCCTTGGTATTCCCTTAGCAGAAGACTTCATCCTGGGGGGGGCATTTCTATAAAGATGAGACACAGTTCCCCAACTCTGAAGGGTTTCTTGTGGGGGCTTCATGTAAATATTCCAAAGTAGAAAGGACAAAATATTCTGGAGGAATTTCATGGGACAAGATGAAGAGGATGAGCAGGAGTTTCCCAAGATGCTTCTAGGGTGGCCTCAAATGCTGCCCTGCATGATTTCTGTGCGGCTCATCCATCAAGATGACTCACTGAGGTTCAGAATTTGTTTTGGTAACATCCAGCTCTATCCTCAAAGTCTACCTGCCTCTTTCATGACAATGATAACTAACATGACCTGCTGCAAAAATCTTCAGAACTGCCGCTTGGGTCAAGTGTGGAGAGTTGTTGATTAGAAGGTCACCTCTCCTTCTCAGAGACATCCCAGAGGGGAGCTCGAGGGCAGAAAGAGGTCACTGTTTTGACCAATAGTGCAAATATTTCCTTCAGATAAAAAAAAAAATCATACAAAGCACCATTTTTTATAGCGCCATATGTTCTTCCCTGGGCTCTCGTCATAAGTGGTGAATGCCCTTCCCCTTCCCCTCCATGGTAAGGACAGCAGAGTAGGAAGGGAATCCCTAAGGCCACCCCTGTGCTCTGACTTCCTGCAGGCCGCTGGACAGGAAAGGGAAGGGTAAGTTGTTCTTTGTTCTTGCAGTGGCCATTGGGATAGTGGAGAGCGGTTTGGTTTCATCGCTGGTGCAGAAGCTGAAGACCGAGAAGGAGGACATCCAAGAGCTCATCCTGGACACTCTAACAGGCTGCCTGAGAGTTGAAGCCTTAGAGGCCTTGGCTACAGGATCCGTTTCTATCTTGAAGGAGAAGCTCCAGGATCCCTCAAGGGCCATCAGGTGCAAGGCTGCCCAGGTCCTCATGGCCATCAGGTGAGGCACACCAGCACATGGCGCACCTCAGAGGTGCAGATGGCAAAGGAGCTCCAGGGTAGCTCCATGTTTGCCAAGAGCGGTTTCCCTCTGGCTCAGTTGACTGGTCAGAAGGGCAAGGCAAGTAGACCAGCCTCAGCTGACCTAAAGGGATGGTTTTCCCACTTCAGCGTCCCATTGGAGGGGAAGAACATGGTCTTCAAAGAAAAAGTCTTTCCAGACCTGGTCACCCTGCTGGAAGATGAGGATGCGGAGGTGCGAGCCAACGCTGCTGGGGCCCTCATGAATTCGGCAGTGACCACCCAAGGTGAGTGTGGCCGCGGGGCTCAGCCCATTTTCCGTAGGAGAGAAGGAGCGGGGGGGGGCTCCCAGGGACACAGCCGGGCAAGTGCCAGGGCTGCAGGAGATGCTGCTTGGGCTGCACTTAAGGTGTTTCCTTCTCACCATTTTTAGTAGATATTTTATTTACAGTAGTGAAAACAAGTATAACTTTAAAAAGGGCAAAGAAACATAAAAGCATATAGAGGCGTGATTTCCAATTCATCACAATTAAAAACAATTAAATGTAGTATAATTACAATTATAATTGAAAAGATGAAAACTAATATAAACCAAAGTAAAAGAAAAAGGTGGAAAGAAAAAAAGAAAAATAGAAAAGAAAGAATTTAGAAAACAAAAAGAAATTTTTTTTACGAAAGTTACCCCCAGCCTTCATCACAAGTATAAACAATTTTAGTAACTTTTCATCTAAATTGCAACAAATGATCTCTTCTTCCCATATCCCATCTCTTTACACAAATCTATAAAGCATCATCATTTCAGCCTGGTGTCAAGTCCATTATGTGTTTCTAGAAATGACATCATATCTATTTTATTCTTGATCAAATAAACCAACTTTATATTCCTTCATTTTACTTCTATCAATCAATCCCATCAACTAATGCCATAGAATTTGATTTATTTTAATTTCTTCTTTGTCCTTTCTTAAAGATTCTTCAAAACCTCTTTTGTAAATCAAACATAAAGAGATCTTGGTTTGTTGCCTGGTCCCTTTATCTCCCGGCTCTCGGACCAATGGGAGACCACTATCCTGCGGTTACAAAGAACTATTTGCCAGTTCTTTGGTCTTTCCTCCACTCATTGTCTCTGTCTTTATTTGAGACATGTTAATTCTCTATGTGCCCAACAGAAATCTCTGGGCTGTGCTTGTTATCCTGAGGAGAGGGAAGGGCTCAGGCATGTTTAGAAAAGCGGGACTAGGATTTCCTCTGTTTCCCCTTTGCTTTCAGGATGAGTTTCTAGTATTTTTCACCTACTGTATTTTTCAGTGTGTAAGATGCACTTCCCCCCCACCCCCAAAAGTGGGTGGAAATGTCTGTGCGTCTTATAGAGCGAATGTTGCCGAAGCCCTGCCCATCCACCGGCCCCCACCCTTCAGCTGCTGCCTCCCAGCAATTTGCCTCCTTGCAGCAAACAACTTGGTCAGCTTCAGCACAGCCTGATTTAGCACGAGCAGCCGATTGGCGGTTGGGTCAGCCTCCTAGAATACTGCCTATCAGCTGTTCCAGGCTGCGGGGATCACCACCGCCCATCGGCACCATCGCCACCCATTGCCACTGCCATCTATCGCCACCTCCGTGCACCCCATTTTTGGCCTCCTTGTGCCTCATTTTCGGCCCATTCCAGGCGGTGATAGGCTGCAGCGGCAATCACCGCTGCCTTGAACAGCGGTTCAAAAAATGGGACGTGCGGAGGCCGAAAATAGGGCATAAGGAGGTGGCAATAGGTGGCGGCGGTGATGAGTGGTGGCGATGGCCAATGGCAATCCCCACAGCCTGGAACAGCTGATAGGTGGTATTCCAGGAGGCAGATCCAACTGTCAATCAGCTGCTCGTGCTAAATCAGGCTATGCTGAAGCTGACCAGGCTGTTTGCTGTTTATTTTATTTATTTATTTATTAAATTTTTATACCGCCCCCTCTCCCGAAGGACTCGGGGCGGTGAACAGCCAGAATTAAAAACATACAATACAAATATTAAAATACATTAAAACAAAATTAAATTACCTTTGGCTTCTCCAATTTTAAAACCCCTTACCCATAAAATTCACCCAATTAAAATTTTAACCCAGCCCGGCTTGCTGAAATAAAAAAATCTTCAGGGCCTGGCAGAAGGTCCGGAGGTCCGGGATTAGTCGTATCCCTGGGGGTAGCTCATTCCAGAGGGCTGCAAGGAGGCAAATTGCTGGGAGGCAGAGGAAGATTTTTTTTTCTTGTTTTCCTCCCCAAAAGCTAGCTGCATCTTATAGTCCAGAGTGTCTTATAGTCTGAAAAATACAGTAAGCGAAACCTATCTGGCAGTTTTTACTAAAACCCTGGGTTATGCCAAGGGAGCAAGGAAGCCCACTCAGACCTTCTGGCTGCAGCTGCTTCCATCTCACCTCTTGGTTTACCACTCACTGCTGGGCTAGCCTGTTCGTTCCCTACCATGTTTTCTCTCCATTTCAGGGAAATACGCTGCTATTAATGCAGAAGCCATCGAGTATCTTCTGCCTTTGATCCATGATGACAAGAGCAAAGTCCGCCTCTATGCCATCAAGGCCCTGACCATGTTGTCAGAAGCCCCAGAAGGCCGCGTGACGCTGCTGAAGCACGTACCGGAGTTCCGGAAGCAGCTGAACGACTCCAGTGAGACTGTGCAGAGAGCAGCCCAGATCGCCATACAGGTCATTGAATGGAAACCTTAGAAAGCCCTCTTAGCAACTGGCAATAAACCGACAATAGCCCTGATGCTGTCAGGAACCATTTTGTTTGAGGTGTAACTGGGTAAGAGAGAACAGGCAGCTCTCTGGTGAAGGGTCTCTCCTTTGATCTCATTCAGGGTGAAGGAGAAGGGAAGCAGAATTAGAACAGCCAATGGGTCGTGACCTTTAAAGCCCTTAATGGCACAGGGCCAGGCTACCTGAGGAACCACCTCCTCCCACTAGGTCAAGCCCGTCCTACTCAGATTGGCAGAGAGGACCTACTTCGGATCCTGTCAGTCAGAGAACTCTGACTGGGGAGTGGGATCCAAAAGAACAGCCTTCCCTCTGGAACATCCCGCCCTCCCCCACCCTCCTGAAGACCTGGCTCTGCTGGTTGGCTTGGGGTCCAAAGGGGAGGCGGCGGCTGGATTGACGGCAGACGCCACCCCCACCCTCATTGCTCTCTGCCCTCCACCCGTCCATCTTTTTGATGATCATATTGAAGTGTTCCCATTGTGTTCTTTTCCTTTATTTTATTGCTCTCTTTACTTCCGACCTGTTTACACTCTTTTCATTACTTCCTTTTATTGTTGTAAGCCGCCTGGAGTAGCCCCTCAGCAAGATAGGAGGCAAATACATTTATTTAACTAAATTTATTTATTAAATAAATAAATATATTGGGGAATGT
The DNA here is from genome assembly GCA_022577455.1 of Arizona elegans. Classification (NCBI taxonomy): domain Eukaryota; kingdom Metazoa; phylum Chordata; class Lepidosauria; order Squamata; family Colubridae; genus Arizona; species Arizona elegans. Next base: position 3,990,226 of record JAKOOJ010000026.1, read on the forward strand.
AGAGATTTCACCCACAGGCCAATCCTGCTGAACTGACAGGATCCTGGCCTTGTGTCTGACTGATGCAGGAGTCCATTGGCCCAAGAGCATGTGAAGAGGGACGTGCTGTCCTAAAGAAAATGGGTGGGAAACTTGGGATGGGATGGGATGATAAGGCAGCTATCTGTCCTGATTGATCCATGCAGGAATAAATGATAATGATTTAAGGATGCTGTAAAGGATTATGAAACACTGGCAGCGGGTGAAAGAGCTGGGACAGAGGTGGGATTTTCTTCACTCTGTCCAATATCATTATTGAAATAATTTGCTTCAACAAAGAAGAGAGATGGCCCAGGAAGAAAAAGAATACTGGAAAGAGGGAGCAGGCTATGCAGATGTCCCTGGTGGGAACAGGTCAGGCTCTTCATTAAAGTGAAGCGTTTCTGAGAAGAGGCCCTGGCAAGAGACGAGCTGCATGGCATTTGTGTCGCTTGTTTCCAAATGAGATTCTACCGCAATCTATCTTGGTGCCAGTGTTATTCAACACTTTTATTAATGACCTGTACAAAAGGATTGATGGGCTGCTGATCAAATCTGCAGGTGACACAGAATTGGGAGATCTACCCAACACCCAGGAGGACAGAATGAAATTGCAATTTATTCTGAACAGGCTGGAAGATTAGACTGAGAGGTGCCAGAGGGAGAAGTGCAGGAGAGAAGAAGGTAGGACACAGACAAGTTGGGGGATTTATGGCATCTGAGGAGGACGTAGCCAAGCCAGCATTATGATACCCCTACTAGGAAGGCTCAGGTGATTCTGGCTTGGATCAGAAGAAGAAGCTGCTTCAAAGGGGAGGATTTCCATCTGTTCTGTGCTGGTGAGATGCAGCTGGAGTGATTGATTATAAACACAACCACAATTTCACTTAGCAACTGCTTTGTTTAATGTCTGAGTTGCCCGTCCCAGTTGTGGTCACAAACTAAGAGCTATCAGTGTTTGCCATCAACTCAGCATCAACGTTTAATGATCACATAAGTAGATCTTCTTCAAGATAACCTATCTCCAGCCTAGACCTTGAGATCTACGAAGGAACATGTGTTGCTGCTACAATCCATCTGCCTCGCTGCTGATCGTCTTCTTCTTCATCTATTCTCAGGGTTGTAGACTTCCAGAAGGCTTCCTCTCACATAATATGCCTTCATTGCTGAGCTAGTGTCTGGCTGCTACCTTCTTTGGCTGCTGATTGCTTTGATGCTAATGGTCAATCCTAAAAGACAGGCTATCCACTATTTCAGCGTCTCATTATCCATTGTGAGGCTTGTTTACAGTATTTTTTAATCTTAATTCAAATTTTCTTTCTCAATACATATTCAGGATATAACAGATGGAGTACTGTGTACAATTCTGGGCAGCACATTTCCAGAAAGATATGGGCAGATATCCAGAACGATATTACAAAGTTGATACAAGGATTTGAAGATGTGCCACAGGAGGACAGGCTGGAGAATCCAGGGATGTTCAGACTGGAAAAAAGCAAACAGAGGGATAGTTGGATAAAATGGTGCTCCAGGGAAGATGGCCAGGAATTAGTTTTCCCAGAAAGTAAAAGAAGTAGGAATGGGCATAGGTTACAGTTACCTAGATTTAATTAAAGCATAAGCTAAAGGACTTCCCAAAATAACATCCTCTCAAGGAGAGGCTCAGCACCTTTGGGTACTCAGCACCCCCTCCCCCCACTCAGCAAACAAGCACACCGACAAACATACAAAACCACCTTCAGTCTAAGTCCCAAAGGGGCCTCCCTCAGCTGCCCTGACTCATCCAGCTAACCCACTTCTTGGTCTCTCACCCTAAGCATGCAACCAAAGCCCTGGGCTGATTTTCATTGTCCAAATCTACAATTCTGCTGGTGGACTTTTTGGGTCTGGACAGTCCTTCCATCATTTCTCAAAAGAAGAATGTAGCCAGCTTCTTTCCGTGAAAGTTTATCACAAGGCTGTGAAGTTATTTTCAGAGTTCCTAAAGATAGGCAAGAAGTTTCATAGAGGAAGAAAATAAGGAGAAATTTCCTGGTGTGAGAGCTGTTGAGCAGCAGAACAATCTGAGTTATGGGTGCTCCATTCCTTTAAGTTGTCGAGCGAAGGTTGGATACCTTCTGTCTGGGATGGTACAACAATTCCTACTCTGGGCAGGGTGTTGGACTAGAAGGCCCCGTGATTTTATTATTCTGTGACTTTTATTGCTTCCATATTCCTCGGATGAGCAAAGAAAGATAATGCTTCCTGCTTACTGACCCTTCCCCATAAAATGGGGCAAGACGCTGGGCTTGAGTAACCATGAAGTAGCTTTCTGCTTGATATCAGGAAACATTTCCCAATATTAAGAGCTGTTCAGCGATGGAACAGGCAGCCTCAGGCGACACGGAACTCTTCCTTTGTGGAGGTGTTTAAACAAAGCTGGGATGGCCATCTGTCAGGGAGGCTGTCGTATTGACGAAAATGGTATTTAATGGATTCTTACCCCAGGCAGGAGTTGGACTAATGTTCTCCAAGAGCAAATATGCCATCAAGGACTGGAGCCAACAACACAGAGGACAAATGGGGAAGCGAAAGAGTGGAGGGACAAAAGAGGGGAGAGGGTTTGGAGACTGGCAGGGAAGTACATCAAAGGCAGGAGGGAGCACCAGGCATCACCTCAGATGTTTCTACTCCAGGGCACGATGGGAAACAAACAAATGCTGGCAAAGGAGGCTCTGAATTCACTCAGGCATCACTGACTCATGGGATGAGACCGAAATAAGAGCAACACGTCCGACCGGGACATCCTCTCCAAGGCTGCCACTTATTCCAAACTTAATAGAGGGGAAGGAGAAGCTTGCTTGGCGAGGCAGAAATAAAGAAGTTGAAAGTGAAAATGGATGAATTGTGAAGAGGTGAGGATGGAAGAAGTAGAGCATCTGAAAACACGTTTTATGTCTGCTCTTTCCTAGAAGATAAACACAACCGTTGCTGACTGTTACTTTGCCATTAATGGAAGGGGGGAACTGTGGTTCGAGATAGACAAGGTGGGATGTAAATGACTCTTAGCTCATTTAAACAAATTCAGGCTTCCATGACCAGAAAAACTGCATCCCAGGTCCCTGAAGGAACCAGCAAAGGTGCCCACAGAACCACTCGCTCTAATCTTGAAGACCTCCTGGAAAAGACAGACTGGAGGAGAGAAAAGGTTGGGGCTACATTTAAAAAAAAGGGAAGCAAGAGAATCCAGGCAATTGCACATTTCTCAGCTTGAAGTATATTCTGAGCAAGATCCTTGAGTAGCTTATTAAACGGCTTGCTTGTGAGCGTGTAGAAAACAATAGTGCCAGAGAAAACAACAGCTAATAAAAGAGCCAGTGTGAGTCTGCCACAAACAAGTCCTGACAGATGCCTCTCCTTCCTTCACAGAGTGACTAGCTTGGTCCGCTGAGGAAATGCCATGGACTCAGGGGAACTCAGCCAATGGTTTAGAACATGTCTTGTCATATCCTCTTTTAATAAAATGGTAAAATATGGTCTAACTAGCAAACTCAGAATTCCTATGACAGTGAAAGTTGGACATTAACAAAACAAGTCCATAATGCTGAGAGGTGGAAAGAAAGAGAAAAGGAGGACCAGCAGCAAAGAGGATGAAGTCAATTATAAGGCACATTGTTGGGAGACTGGAAGGGCAGAGTTAGGGCCAGACCATTCTGGAGAAGGTCCAATTATGTGGCATGAAGAGTCAACACCAAGTTGATGGCAATTGGTAGTCAATCAAAATAAAGATTAGATGGTACCTACTTAGGTGTATTCATAATTGAACAAATATTCACACATAAAGATACCAAGCTTCATATCGGTTTGGAAAGAAGCATCACACTCAAACCTGAATGAAGTAATGAATTCCAAATGAAATTCCATGGTGAGAAACATAAGGTTCTACATCTAGGCAAGAAAAACCAAATGCCCAGGTACAGAATAGGTGGAACCTGGCTCAATAGCAATAACTTAGAGGGATCTAGGAGTCTAAGGAGCAAGTACTTCAATAGGAGCCAGCAGACTGCATTAACTGAGGGATAGAATCAAGATGACACAAAGTGTTAATACCACTTTATAATGCCTTGGTGAGACCACACTTGGAATGCTGCATCCAATTTTGGTTGCCATGATATTAAAAAGATGTTGAGACTCTTTCTAGAATGCAGAGTGCAGAGAAGAGCAACAAAGATGATTAGGGGCCTGGAGGCTAAAACATATGAAGAACGGTTGCAGGAACTGGGTATGTCTAGTTTGATGAAAAGAAGGACTAGGGGGTGATATGACAGCAGTGTTCCAATATCTCAGGGGCTGCCACAAAGAAGAGGGAGTCAATCTATTCTCCAAAGCACCTGAGGGTAGAACAAGAAGCAATGGGTGGAAACTAATCAAGGAGAGAAGCAACCAGGAACGAAGGAGAAATTTCCTGACAGTGAGAACAATTAATCAGTGGGTGCTCCATCATAGAGATTTTTAAGAAGAGATTGGACAACTATTTGTCTGAAATGGTCTAGGGTTTGCCGCTTGAGCAGAGGGTTGGACTAGAAGACTTCCAAGGTCCCTTCCAATTCTGTTGGGCTATTATCAACTGTACAGATGACACAACACAAAAGTTTTGAAAAGAAACACAAAACTCTAGAAAAGAAAGAGGAGGGTCAAGAAGATTGAGGAAGGCTTGTATAATGAAGTGAAACAAATAGGATGGAAATTTAACAGAAAAAAATGTAAACAAACTGAAGGGAGTTCAGAGGACAACTATCAAGGTTTTGTGGGGACAGAAAGTTGAGTCTTTTGAGGATTATCTAAAGAACCGTGGATGTTTAGTCTGCAAAAGAGAAAACAGGGCAGTCGTGATGGTGCATTTTCAGCTATCTAACATGTTGTTACATTGGGGAAGATGTGGACATGTCTTCCCAGAATACAGGAGCAGAATCCAAATGACGAGGTTACAGAGAAATAGTGTCAGGTTAAAGATGAGGAGCTACTTCCTAATGTTGGAATTGTTCTTCTTGAGGTGGTTCATTCCCATCCAAACAGAGTCTGGATAGTCATTTGTCCAAAATACTTTTGTAGAACCTGCAAAAGGCAGAGTTTTAACTAGATCAATGATGGCAAATCTATGATGTATGTCAAAGTTACACACCACAACATTTTGGGGGACACACTAGTGTTCACCAATGCCTGACACCAATCATTGTCATGCAGGCTACACAAACTTGGATAGTTCTTCTGGGAACCACCTTCAGAATTTTACTGCTCCCAGTAGCCAGGCAATAAAGCAGTTACGGAGCTTCCTGGGATCTGCAAACTATCGGCAGTCCATCCCCACGTTTGCCCAGATAGCCCTGCCCATCACCAACTTGCTCTATATGGGAGGGGGAGTGAAGCCCAAACTGAGTCAGCCATTAAATTGGTCCATCAAATGCCAGGCGGCCTTTGAAAAGCTGAAGTGGCTCTTGGCTGCTGAACCCGTTTTGAAGCACCCAAACCCAGATGAGCCTTTCATGATCCAGGCAGAGGCCAATGATTTTTTAAATTTAAATTAAATTTGATTTATATGCCGCCCTTCTCTGGAGACTCAGGGCAGTTTACAATGTGTTAATGATGTGGCAGCAGGGGTGGTTTTACTCCAGAGGAACGAAAAGGGAGAGTTGCAACCATGGGCCTACGCATCATATAAGTTGTCCAATACTGAGAAGCCTCCTTCTCCCAGGTGGCTTACATGGTCCAATGGACTCTTCTCACCTGCAGGCAGTTCTTAGAGGGCATTAAGGTTCCATTCAAGGTGTGGGCGGACCACAAGAACCTGGAGGCATTAAAGGCCCCGCGGAAGCCGTCCCCTAAGCAGGTCTGATGGGCTCAGTATTTTAACCGCTTCAATTTCACCTTTGGCTACTTGCTGGGTGGGAAGAATTTCTTAGCCAATGCCCTCTCGCATGCCCCAGTTCAGAAGTACCCAAGAGGAGGCAGTTAACTCCATTATCCCATCTAGGCACCTTTCAGCACCAATGCTCATGAGGCAGCAGATAACAGTCTCTGTGCAGCCGGCTGGGTGGTGCGTCCGCATAAAGATGACCAGTTGATGAAGGAGGGCTTGGTAGGGGAGTAAAATGTACATCCCAGCCAGCCAGAGAAGCTTGGTCCTGCAGAGAGGAACCACGATGCAAAATCTGCAGGGCATTTTGGGTTTGTCTTCACTCTTCACCTGGTGAAGAGACAGTTGTGGTGGCTGAAGATGAAAAAGGACATAGAAGCCTATGTGGCCAGCTGTCCTGTGTGCACCTCCATGAAACACCTACCTGGGAAGCCTCCAGGCTTACTACTGTCAGTAGCCAACCCACCTAGCAGGAGATACCCAGGGGCTTTATTGTGGAGTTGCCTGAGAGTGCTGGGAACCCAGTAATTTGGACTGTCATCAGCCTGTTTTTGAAGCAAGCACTTTGTGGCGGGTCTCGAGATTCCTTCTGCCTGGCCTTAGCCAAGATGTTTGTGCAACACATCTACGGACAACATAGCAAGAGCAAGAGCACTTAGACTTATATACCGCTTCATAGTGCAGTTTACAGAGTTAGCCTCTTGCCCCCAACAATCTGGGCCCTCATTTTACCCACCTCAGACGGATGGAAGGCTGAGTCAACCTTGAGCCGGTGAGACTTGAATTGCTGAAGTGCAGCTAGCAGTCAGCTGAAGTAGCCTGCAGTGCTGCACTTTAACCACTGCACCACCTCGGCTCATGGGGTCCCAAAGCACATTATCTCAGACAGAGGGGTGTAATTCACTTAAAAACTTTGGCAGGAATTTTTAAAATTGATAGGCTCCTCCCAGGGACCTCTCATCCGAGTAGCAATGAGATGGCTGAAGATGCCAACTCAGTAGAGCAATACCTGTGCTATTATATAAATCATTAGCAGACTAATTGGGCCAAGCTCCTGCTTTTCACAGAAGTGGCGTATAACAACTAGGTGTGCAGCAGCACTTTCAAAGTAGCCACGGGGCTGAGTTATGCCCATGCCAGAGCTCCCACAGGAAACGCCAGCCTCAGGGTCAGGACTGACTCAGACTTTCATCTAAATTCCACTTTGCTCACAGCTTGACAAAGAATGGATAGTGGTGGACTGGAATGCAAGGGTGGGGGGAATGGCCTACAAGCACAAGGACAGCCAGAGCAGAGGCCACAGCGATCGTCTGGTTCCTCAAACAAAATGAACAGAAGTGATTGGTGGACGTAAGGGGCTGTGGGTGACCTGTAGGGAGAGGGGAAATGAACTATGCACAGGAAGCCCAAAGCTGCTTCTGTGCCAATGTACATTTATTCAGTAAAGTTTATACACTTGGAAAAATAATGGAGTTTCTTTTTCTGGGAATGCCAACTGGACAGTTGACATTAGGCCACCTAATGGGGACCAAAAGTCTTCTCTTGCAGCCCTGAGGTGTTGCAGCCATGGGGGAGGAGGACTCAAGGTCTTTTTCTCCCCTCTCAGGACACCATTGTTGAGGGGTCTCCAACATTGGCAACTTTAAGACTTGTGGACTTCCAGAATGCCAACTTTGGAGACCCCTGCTCTAGATGAAGTGAAAGAGGAGAGTCACATGTGGGCAATGAATTCTACTGCAACAACTATCACGATGACTGGTTTAACATGTCGCAGGGATTTGAGGGGGGCTCTAAAGAACCAGAGGGGCAGATGTGGCATTGCAAAGGAAAGCTGGCCCCTTTCCAACCCACCTCCTCCATCTTGCCTTCCTCCTCCCCCAGCAAATGCTGCTGCTTCTCATTGTCTGTTGCAATCTGCAAATTATGCTTGATGCTGGAACGTTGTGTGATCCCAGCCACAGTAGTTGATAAAGATGCCATGGATGGAAAAGGCCCCCGAGTCCCCTTCCACTTTGATGTATCTGCCTGTCCTCCAGTACCCAGGGCCTGTTGGGCTTCGCTCCTGTCTGCTTCACTCTGGGGCCCTTAAGGGCCTGGTTTCTGATGGCCTTCCTGAAGCCTCTCCCCATAACCAATTCTGGAAGCATTAAGATGGTTCCCCTGGATTTCTTGTCTGGGAGGACCCAGAGTGAGCTCATGGGGCAGCCCCAGGTCTTCCCCAGGGAGTTTGTCCCAGAGGGGTTCGGGTCTCTGCTCCCCACCCTTAGGGCTCCATCAGCCCTTCCCAGAGAAGAGTGGCGACCATGGTGGGGCCCCTTCCTGATTTCATTTCAGGGTCTGTGGGGACATCCAAGTGGGAGCCCTCCTTCTGAAGGGGCCTGCCCCCAACACTGATCCCCATCAACCTCTCTGGCCAAGTTGGCATTCTGGTCCAACTTCCACATTTTCCTCCCACAGAAGACTGGAAATAAGAGATCTGAGGCAGCTGTAATTTTTCATCTGGGTTTTCCAGGGCTTTGAGCAGCAAACAACTTAGTCACCCAGAAACCCGGGGAGTTAAGTTGTGTGTGTGTAGGGGGGAGAGTTTGTCTTGTCAAGAGGAAAATGCAGCAATTAATCTGTCGGTCTCCGACACTTTTGTCCCCTGCAATTAAATCAAAGGTTCCTAAAATGGACTCATCCTGCATCTCCCTGCAGCCCTGCTGGGCCTGCAGTGACACCGAGCAGCCGGTGCTGCGACGCTGCCTCTTTTGCTCCCCAAAGCAGGCCACGTCACACTGCGAATAGTGGAGCCAGCATTCTGCAGCACCAAGAGCAAGGTCCCCATTCTTTAGCAAGAAGACTTGGTGTACAAGGCAGACCCTCCCTGTTCTTCCAGCCCTGTGGCAATCTGTGGAGCCAGCACCGAAGGCAAGAAGCCCCAGAGGGGCCACCCTACCAGGGCCCTTGGTGCAGGGGCACTCTGGAGCTTCACAAGGGTTGGGTCTTGCCCAGAGCTTGGCCTTTGGTCTCCCTGGACCAGGCACTCTCCTGCTGCTGGCATGCCTTGGGGGAGGAGGGCATTTTCTGAGCAAGGGTACTCCGAGGGGGCAACAGGTGGAGAGGCTTTCATGGGCCTCTTCCTTGCGTTTTGAGAGTTTGGCTCGTGGGGGAGGGCGTCCCTCCTGCAGGCTGAGTTCTCTGGAGCAAGATCAGCACAGCCCACAGGGAAGGCATCCGAGTCTCTCCAGGGTGGTCCATGTCTCCACCCTCCTTTTCATTACGGCAAACGGCAGAGCCTTTCGGAGAAAAGAAAACAGTATGCTGGAATCATTTCCAAGGGACTGAAAGTAAACAAGTGCTATTATACACACACACACATTAAAGGCTCTTTCTGAGGGGAGCCGTGACACACCAGTCTGGGCCAAGGGCACCTTCAGCCTGAAAGTGGCTGCCAGCTACTGCTCCTTATAGGTCTGGTACAATGATATCTTCCGTAGAGCACAGGTAGAGAACCTGTGAAGCCCATTACCACAAATTAAATGAAAAGCTTTGGAAAGTGGAACAAAGATATGGAAAAGCTATCAGTGGCTGCTTGCCATGATGGCTCCATCTCACTCCAGGAGTCACTTCTCTTTATGGGCCTCTGAAGGCTTCTGGCCGGCTCTGGAGCCTGAGAGAACTGACTGGTGAATGGCGCTGTGAAGACTTTTGAGCTTGGTGGTTTTCTTAAAGATGCTTCATTACCCAATTCAGCACTGATGATGTTACCTAGTTGGGTCATGAAACGTCTGCAAGAAAACCACCAAGCTCGGAGAGCACCAAGGACCCCTCATTTCAACCCTGCTGAACTCCAAGTATTCTCGCCTATTGGTACTTCGGAGAGAGGGAAGCTCTGGGCTCCCTGTTAGTTGTGCTGGGAGCTCTCCATGGTCCTGCAAAAACAGCCGCTTTGTCAGAGCCTATCAACTCCTGCTTGTGAGTCCTAGTCTTCCTCTTGGGAAGAGTCTCAGAAGGTTGAGGTTAGGCTGTGGTTGTGAAGGTTCTTGATCCCAGACACAGCCCTGCGCCCGGTTGGCTCCTAAGTCAAAAGTTGCTTTCTCCAAGGCAGTCTTAGCGTCAACCAGGCCCTGACACTTATCCCCCAGTTGCATCACCCTCCCTGCTTTCCCCCAGTTACTGGCCCCTGGCAGAAAGAGATGAGGATGACCTGGTCTGCAGGCTTTCAATAGATTTCTGGGTGTCAGGGGGCAAGGCAGGAGTTCTGCTTCATTTTGTTTTTTTCAACAAGACATAGTGATTTTAATATATATATATATATATATATATATATATATATATATATATATATATATATATATATATATATATATATATATATATATATATATTACAGTTATACAGTAAATCCAAATTACAAAGGATGATAATAACATCAGCATGCCTGGTCCCAGGGAAAGAGATTCAAACCACTTCAAGCCGATTCTAACTGAACTAGGTATTAACAATTCAATGCAAATACTTCCAGTTCCAAAGTTAATACAGGTAGAAACAGTTCTGCATGAGTCTTAAATAAAGAGGGGCAAGATTAGAAAACTCTGCCTCCAAAACAATATTAAAGTCAGCCTACTGAGGCAGCTGAACTTACACACTTTTCCTGTGCAAATCATACACTTAAAAAACAAGAAGAGAAAAACAAGTGGAAAGCAGAATTTCTGACACACACACACACACACACTTTGGTAACACAATCCAAAAACAGGGATTAAAAACATTTGAGGATTGTCCCCTTTGAGGAGAGTCCGCAGACCCACACGGCCCCTCCCAATCAACGGCATTCACAGTCGGTCATGTTTTCAGTTAACTGGATGAGTTAAATGATTCTCCTGACAAATGAGTTTCAAGTCTGATAAGGTGCAAGTTACAGATTATGATGTCACAGTGCAATTTAGCAATCAAGAACTTCATTTCCAAATAAAACAAAATGTTTGACCTATGCAAAAAATCCATGGCAGAAGACAGCCACTGACAGCAAGATGATGGCGTTGATGTTGACCACGCGCCTCCACAAGGGCTCCTCCGTCGTGTCCGTCAACTTATGCTGCAGGGCCTCCTCTTCTTCCTTGCTCAGCTTGGGGCCCGTCTGTTCCAAGCCACAGAACCAGTTGTAGGCTTTCTTGCAACAGTTGGTCTCTTTCTCTTGGGCTGCAAGGACAACATGGCCGGCTGTTAGATGTAGCAGCCAAACTGACCTTTTCATGCCCAGAACTCATGCTCATGCTCCTAAGGCTCCCCCACCCTATTCTCATACAGTTTGCTTATATGCCCCAATATACCATAGAGTTGAAAGGGTTCCTTTTATCAAATCTACTGACCATCATTATTCATTCTGTTTCATGTTGAAGCAAATAACATTGCCAAAAAAGAGACTGGAAAGAATCTCAAAGGACCACGAGGAGTTAGGCAGGAAGGCAAAAGAATTTGGGGCAGAGGTGGGATTTTCATCCATGCCTCCAACTGGCGGACATGGCCTGAAAACGGAATGGAGGATTTGGGGTGGGGGGTGGAATACTCGGGAAAACTTCGTATTCCTGGACCACAATCTGTGCCATCTATAGGTAGGGCTTCTGCAAGCAAGAAATGGGTTGCACCTCACAAAGACTGGCAAGGCATGTCTGGAAGACACCTTACTCTACTCAGGTCATGCAGCAGACTTTAAACTAAATCTGGAGTAGAAGGGAAATCAGAAGGCAGTCAAAGTTTCTGTCCAAAGGTAGACACCTGAGATCAAGAGGAAGTGGTAAGAGGGAGGGGCCCCAGAATACACCAGGAGATGCAGGAGGCAAAGCTAAGAAGGCCAGGGCTGAGAATCAGAGGCTTCCTGTACCTCAGTGCTCAGAGAACGGAGAACAAACAGGGAGAACCTGAAGTCTTAGCACAGGGAGGAAAGGTGACATTATTGGTATTTCTAAAAGTTGGTGGAATGGATCACATGATTGGAATATAAAATTAGAAGGGTATAATTTGTTGAGAAGAAAAAAAGCCCAACAAGGGGAGGGGGAAAAGGTGTCATATTATATGTGAAGAATTTCAACACAAGTAAATTCAGAACATCAAGTGTGAAAGTCTTGCCGAAAGCGTCTGAGTGAAAATAAAGGAGAAAAGCAAAAAAAAAAAAAAAAAAAAAAAAAATGACCCAGGTGTGGGTGTGCTTTACAGGCCACCAACCAGGCAGGAGGTGTGACAGAAATCTTTACAGATTGTGTCCTTGAATGTCCAGGAAACACATCACAGTGCCAAGGGGGATTTCAACCACTTCAGCATCAACCGGGAATCAATCAAAGCAGCAAGTGGAAGATTCTATGGCAAGGGTGTCAAACTCAATTTCATTGAGGGCCGCATCAGGGTTGTGTTTGACCTTGGGAGGCTGGGGGTGGGGGCTAGGCCAGGGTACGCATGGCTAGCTTGATGTCACTCATGTCAGGGTGGCCCGAGTGCTCTTCCAGTGAAAATGGGCTCCCAATTTCTGTTTTTGGCTGGGACGGCCTCCTGCAACCCTCTGCCAGCGAAAACAAAGCTGCGGAGGGCCGCATGTGTTTTTGCTCTGTTTTTGCTGGCAGAGGGTTGCAGGAGGCCATCCCAGCCAAAAATGGAGCTCGGAAGCCCGTTTTCTCTGGCGGAGGCACTTGCGGGCGGGTCCTTTGCTGTTTCCAAGGCGGCCCCATGGGCCAGGTCTAACCACCCCATGGGCCAGATCCAACCCATGGGCCTTGAGTTTGACACGCCTGTTCTATGGGTTCTTGTTTTGTAGAGGACTTCATCATCCAAAGACTGGAATAGAGGACTAGCCATGTTGGGCTTCATGCTTACTAACAAAGGAGAAATGCTGGCATGGGGAGGAGAGAATGGCAAGAGTGAATGACCGTTGTCTTCCTAGAATTCACCCTGCAGGCAAGCAGAACCAAAAGTTGTCTGGTTACTATTCTACATTTCAGGAGATCTGACTTCAGCAACTGACAGGAAAAAGTAGAAAGGGTTCTAAAGGAATGGAACCCTCAAGAGGGTCGGGAGATTCTCAAACAATACTATAGAAAAAACTTAAAAGTGGGAGGGCTCTGATGAAGCCACTGGGTGCACAAATGGCTCTCTATCAACAAGAAACAAAAAGGACAAATTTGAAAAATGGAAAGATGCTACAGAGTAGAATATCAGAGAATAAGGATGATTTTTTTACCATCGCTAGGAAAAGATGTGGAAATGATGTCAAGCAATGGGGAGAAGCTGGAACTACTTAATTCCTATTTTGCATCTCTCTTTGCAAAAGGAAACCATGGCCCATGGATGTGGGGAGGGAACAGCCAGGTCCCAGGGTACAGAGGAAGGGCCAGAAGATTGGAGAAAAATTAAGGCTCCCAGCCTAAAAAAGAAGTGAAGGCAGGAAACAGCAAACCAAAGCAGCTTGACCTCAATATCTGGGAAAATACTGGAAAAGAGATCAAGCAGCCAGTTTGCAAGCACTTAGTAGGAACAGGAGGCCTCGGGGTTATTAAAACTAGGTCAGGCCAGACAAATCTTAGAGCTCTTCTTTTTTTACACAGAGGCTAGATTTGTGGACCAGTGTGGATGTGAAGGACCTAGACTTCAGTAAGACACCTGGTAATGCTGACATAGCCTCTCTGATCAGATGGAATAAGGCGAGATGGATGGTCCCACTATCAGACGGATTCAGTTGATTGGAAAACCATGTGCAACGTACGGTCCTTAATGAATCTACTGTATGTCCTTCATCCCACGGCTGAGCTTGCCTACTTACTTACCATTAGGAAATGTCTTTCTATCGTTCCATGAGAATCTGTTTTCCTATAACTTAAGACTGTTATTACATGTTTTTAACTTCAGGGTCATAGAGAAGAACTCACCCTCTTTTTGGCATTTGGAAAGGGCTACTATCTTCTCCTTTTCTCCAGACTAAATCTGCTTATCTTCTTCAGTCTCTTCATGTCACTTACTTTCTAGTTCCCAGATCTCTACCCTTCTTTGATCCCTTCACTAGTGCATCTTCCTGTTTAGTGACCAGAACAGTACACAATACTTGAGTTAAGCCAGGGAACTACCAAGTCAGAGAATGAGGAACAGTTATAGCCATGATCTGAAAATGATTGTCACAGCCTAAGTTTGTATGTCCCCCCCCCTTTTTTTTTTGATTTGATTTATATGCCGCCCTTCTCCTGAGACTCAGGGCAGCTTACAATGCGTTAAGCAATAGCCTTCATACTTTTGTATATTTATACAAAGTCAGCTTATTGCCCCCACAAACTGGGTCCTCATTTTACCTACCTTAGAAAGGATGAAGGCTGAGTCAACCTTGAGCCTGGTGAGATTCAAACTTATTTTAATTGCAGACAGCTGGTGTTAAATTACAGTGCCTTTGTCTGCAGAGCTATCCAGGCAGAGCTATCCTTACTTGCAACCATCATATCACTGTGATATTTCAAAGTCTTTGTCTTAATGGTCATTAATAATCCCAGGATTATTAATAATATGACTGAATTTCTATATGAATGCATTTGATTTTTATCTCCTAGCTATACAAAATATGTTGGTTTTCCAACTGACCTCATTTCCTCCAAGGAAAGCTTTTGGCAACTATCTGAAGATGCCGAGAATTCATCTCTTAATAGCTCCAATTACAGAACTTCAAAATTGATATCATGATTACTGTTATATTATATTATTGTCTTTTAAAAGTATCTATTTGTGCAATTTGTGCCTTAAAGTCAATTTTGGCAAACACCTGGACAAGTCCACACAGTTTTCTTGGCCAGATTTCAGGTGGTTTGCCATTGCCTCCTTCCTAGGGCTGACAGAAAGTGACTGGTCCAAGGTCACTCGCTAGCTTCGTGCCCAATGCAGAACTAGAACTCAGAGTCTCCCCTTTCTAGCCTTGTGCTTTAACCAGTACACAAAATTGGCTCATAAATGTATCATTATTACCATATAATAATATAATACTATAATATTATTTATAAGATTTCTATCCTGTCTTTTCTCCTGAACTCAAAGAAGCCCCCTCCTCATTTGCTGCTGCTCCTTTATTCACAACAGGCTGAGGGGCAACAGGGCATTTTAATGCCACCCACTCAAACTCTCCATGATTCCCCTGCAAAACCTGGATTCCACTGCAAACTAGGATTTTCTCCATTTATAGTTTTTTTAAATGACTGCATTTATTTTCAAATTTGAGAGGGGGATAAATAATAAATTTATTATTTATTAAATAAATAAATAAATTTTAAGGTGCAAAAATAATAATTCAGGTATGCTCTGAACATCTGCTGCAAAATCCTTAACTAATATGGAAATAAACGCATATCAAAATTCCTCCTGGCATTTTTTTTTTTTTAGCATCGCAACCTAAATTTGATTTTCCAAAAAGTGATCACTCTCCAATGAACTAGGATGCCTGTGAGCATCTTGGCTTAAATTCTTCCCTCTGATATCTAGGTCAGATCGGTTAGGAGAGGTCTGGTCTGGTTTGTCCTAGACTTGTAATAACTCAACATTTCATGGTAAAGGTGATCTCACCTGGCTCTTCCTCATAGTCCTCCATTTCTTGCACCATCTCCCCTGCGTCCAGATCGACACGTTTCTCTTTACTGTTGCGCAAAGTCCAGCAAAGACGATAAAGCTTTTCAGGAAACAAAAATAACAACAATGAAGCAGAGCAGCTGAAATGACCTTGAACAAGGTCAACATGAAGCCCCAGTCTTGGTTCAAAAGGGACGGCTAGAAGTGCCCTGGTAACTCCACTACTCCTACTCACTCGGTACCCAATACCTCTGGCAGAACAACACAACATGTTATATAACTGCTCGTGCAGTGTTGAACTTCCCAACAAGACAGAAGCATCCTCTCTAACGTGGCTTCAAAGCGGTTTCCTCCCACCCGGCTGGCTTTCACTTCTGCTGAACTTGAGGAGTGGCTGCCTCAGATCTGAGAGCTCCAGAGGTGGATGTGAAGGAAAATGGCTCTTCCTTTTATTCTCATCCATGTTGGGCATTCATGATAGGCTTGGTTGGACGGAGACTTGGCGAGCCCCTGTAAGTTGTTACCCACAGATATTTCTTTACATGTGGCCAAAATCTCAGCGAGGGCAGGGAAGAGAGAAGTGAGTTGGGGAAAATCAGGAAAAGGAGGGGCATTGCTTACATGGACATCATCGATTGGCTTGGTCAGGAATGAGACGATCAAAATGACGGTGATAGAGACAGCGAAAAGGATGATAGCAAAATAGAGGTAATGCACTTTACAGATGATCGCTGGGCATTCACTGGGCACAGCACAGCTGCCGGTGCCATAGGCAAATTCTGCAAACATTCGAGAGAGCCCAATTACCAGTCCCACCATCAGGCCCCAGAAGGCGCCCTGCAAAAGACAACAAAATGCACTTAGGAGAACCTCTTCCCCTTCATGTCCTGTGGTATTGTATTCCTCAAAACTGGGTGACTCTTTGGACTCACAATTGTACACATATTGTGATAGATAGATATAGAATGATGGTTGAAAGGGACCTTAGAGGTCATCTAGTTCAACCCCCCTGCTCGAGTAGGAGAGTGTCAGATCTGCCATCTTCAGCTTGGCGCCTTGCTGGCATCCTGCCATTGTTGGGGGGTGAGAGGAAGTAGGCAATTGGCATGTAGAGATGACTGGGGGGGGGCGGGGGGTGAGGGAGGTTGACAGAAACCAGAGGTGTGAGAACCAGCCTGTTCTAGTCTTCAAGGCTGCGGAGCCTGAGAAAGGAATGCAAATTGTGCCAAGAGACACCAAACACCTAGTTGGCACACCACTGGTTGAAGATGAGCCAGTCAAGGGGGGAAGGCTGGGAGAAGAGGGAAAAATTGGTAACCTTTTGCACGGGAACTTTAGTCCTGGCCTGCTTTTACTGCAACCACAAATTCCTAGTAAAAGAACCGATCACTTCAACAAAATGGAGTTGAGGGTATTTCTTCCCTAGGTATCCAGCTAGGGCAAGCCTGACAGGAAGTCTATACCATTTGAGACCAATGGCTGAAATAGGTATGGGGCACATTCAACTTATCAGCAACCTTCACGATTTGGAGAAACTCCAAAACAATATTCTGACTCAATGTCTATGGAGATTCTCAGCCATGCAGGTCATGGTTGTCCCAAAGGTGCTTTTTAAAAAGGTAACTGGACTTTATGGTTTTTCTTTGAAGATGTTTTGCTTCTCATCCAAGAAGCTTCTTCAGCTCTGACTGGATGGTGGGGAATGGAAGAATTTATACTCCTTGCAGACAGCTGGTCATTTGCATCCTTTTAGCAAGTCATTAAGGCCACTTGGAAGTTTGTCTTTCCAGCGTCCCCGTGGCCAGCTTGTGAAGGCAGGCAAGCGGAAGGCCATGTGGAAGGCAGGCAAGCATGGCAGAGCTGCAGGGAAGGGAGCTAGCAGCCTGCTCCCTTCCCCGCAGCCCTGCCATGCTTGCCTGACTTCCACGCTGCCTTCCTGGCAATCTCCTATGCCCGCTTGCCTTCTGAGGTCAGCGTCTAGCCCGGCCCATCCAGTGGGTGGGCGGGCAGCCCTTGGTGGAAATGCAGATGCTGAGCTGGGGCTGAGAGGGACGGCAGTGGTGCTCTGTGAGGGCAAGCAGACATCCTTGGGCTGCTACACATGCACCTGGCCCATTTCTGCAAAGGCAGGGCCCTCCCCCCAGGGCAATCCAAAGAGGGGAGGGGGGTGCTGCAGAAAAGCAGTGCTGCTTCCACCCAGGCCCGCGTGCCTCCTGTGCCAGCTCCATGGGGCTTGGGGCTCCGAAGCAGTCCACTGGCTTCCCACTCAGCCACCTGCCTGCTCTCTTTGACTGCTGGCGCCACTCCAGGAACTTGGCCCACAGAGTCTCGCGCTCCGGGGGAAGGAGGGTCAGCCACGGTGCTGTGGCCCGTCAGCGGCCTGTGGAGTTACTAGCTGATTCTGACAGCGAGGAGGCTGGTGTGGTGCTGTGCCAGCAGCCTGTGCAGCTGGCGCTCAAATCAGACAATGAGGAGGCTGGAGAAGATGTGATGCCAGAGGTGGAGATTCAGCCAGGGCCTTCAGAACCTCTAGAAGCTCCCATAAGTGAAGAGGAAGAGGAGGAGGAGCCTCTTCTCGATGCACAAGCGTGCAGAGGTGTTAAAAGGCAGGAGTGGCTCCTCAGGAGGAGGTCTTGTCGGCTGTTAATGAAATTAAAATTAACAGCCCTACTTCAGAAAAGACTGATTTAAACTGTACTTGTATTCGAACAACTACTAAGAAAGATCATTAGTAGTCCTTAATTAGTAAACTAAGGTTTGTACGGACTTTGTGTGTCCTGCGTTCTTTGGGGTCCGTAGCTGGGGCAGAACAGCTGCTTCCCGCCAGTGAAGAACCAGAGTGACAGGTGCGGAAGCCTTCGGCAGCCAGCAGGGTGGCAGTCCCCCCTCCCCAGCGTGGGGAGAGGGCCAGGCCCAACCGTGCCACCATGGAGCCCACGGTGCTTTCCCTTCGGCCTGGGCCATCAGGACTGAGCGATCGCAGTGCCTCCGCAGCAACAGACGTGCCGCGGCTGCCTTGCCCGCCTTCACCTCCGTGCGCTGTGCTTGGACGGGGCCGTCGCTGCTGTCCCTTCTCGCCTGGCTGCACTGTGTCCACACGTCAGCTTGCCCTCCCAAAGCGACCCCCCGCCCTTCACTTTCATTTCATGGTGGGAGAAGGAAGAAAGCGAACGGTGGCACCGTGGCACATGCAAGATGCTCCCCTTGTTAAAGGCCCACTGTTGCCTGCTGTGGCTGATGAAAAGGAATGGGGTTCCAGGAGGGCAGGCTGTCCGCGGACGTCCCGGGGCTGCTAAACATGCACATGTGCATGTGCCGCCGCGGCGCCATTCAGTTTCTTCCTTCCCCCACCGCAAAATGAAAGCGAACGGGGGCAGGGTGGCTTCGGGAGGGCAGGTGGACGTGTGCACACTGCAGCCAGGCAGAGAGGGAGAATGGCGGCGGCCCCTTCCAAGTGCAGTGCATGGAGGCGAAGGCGGGCCTGTTGCTGCAGAGGCACTGCAATCGCTCAGCAAGGGCAGCCTCAGCAGGGCCTCTCCGCCCGCACCATGTCCCGCTCCGGCTGGCCGCACGACCTGGTCTTCGGCAAGATGAAGGGCTAACCGCACTGGCCCAGCTGGGTAAGTGCCACTGCCAAAGCGCTGGGGGCTCCATGGTGGCGTGGCCGGGCCTGGCCCTCTCCCCACGGGTTTAAGAAGGGGAGCGCAGCTCCGGTAAGTTTAGCTACAAGAAGCCTGCAGCCGCTGCATCTTTTGGCACAAGAAGCGCCTCCAGGCGCCCTGAAAAAAAGAGGCTGTGGCTGCAGGCATCTCGCGACAGGGGAAAATAGGGTTTTAGAATAGGAAATAGAAATTGTGAGGGTGGTCATATGACTGAATGGCGTGGCTGTGAGTGACATCAAGTTGGTCATGCCCACTCAGTCACAGGAAACCCCCTACCCCCAAGCTATGCCCACAGAACCGGTAGGGAAATTTTTTAGATTTCAGCACTGGTGTGGACTTCAACTCCCAGACTTCAATTGTGGTTGTGGACTACCTGGTCTTGTAAGATCACTTAAAGCTTAAGCAGCAATTTTCATGAGAGGCAGGAAGGTGCTTTAAAACTCATCCCATCTCCTTGGAGGCATGGAGTTTGTAAGTCACGGGCCTTTTAGGCTGGCGGCTCCTGGTTTGCTAGGTTAGCACTGATTTATTTATTAAACTTATGCACACCCATCTCACCAAAGGGAACTCTCGCTAAATCATGAAAGCTGTTTTTGGTTGCTTTGGTCTGGGTCTTTGGTTTGGGTCCAGGCTGAGTAATGACTGATCCTCTCAGCTCCTTCGATGCAAGGCTGAGGAAAAAGGGGAGAGAGCAGAAGTGGGGGGAGTGGAGGACATGCGAAGAGGTTGCTCGGATGTTGTGAGACACCAGAACTGGCTGAGGAAATGCTGGGGGTTGGAGGCTGAGATGCTACCTGTGCACCTGCTCACACACAGCGCTTGATTCATTTCAGGGGGCTCTTTGCACTGACCCCTCTGGCCCCCAGGAGAGCTTCTGGGGGAGGCAGAAGCTCTGGTGGACGTGCTCCTCAGAGGGTAAAGAGGGAGACTGGCCAGGTGATAGGAAGGACGAAAATCGCAGGTGGCGTCAGATCAAAGCCTCCCCGAGAACTCTGGAAATCCTTCCGAAAACCAAGGCTGGGCAGCAATTCTGCTGTTTGAAAGCAGCACCAGGAAGATGCTGGCAGCCCAAAGGAGAAGAAACATCCTCCGGTGCTCCGTCCTGCCAGGGAGTCTGGCTTAGCACCAGGACTAGGAGCCTCCCAGGGACCGATTGCTCAGGCACACTCGATTAAGAAATGGATCCGGCAAATTGATTGCATCTTTTCAGTCTAATAAATCTGACTGCAACGAAAATAACTACACTGACTCAACACAGGTGTTAATCAGATAAGAAGTCTCGTGACAGGTAAGCAAAGTTCTTAAATCAAACTTAAGACGAATGCCTGCATCAGCCAACGGCAAGATTGCAGCCTGGGAGATGGAACATTCGCCTCTTTCCCTGGCTCCTGCCATTTGTTCCTCCTCTTGTGCCACGGAAACCACACCCTTTCCGTGTCCTGGGCACAAACACCCCTCCTTTTGTGGGGGGAGTGGTACACAGAGTTTCTATGGGCTGGAAGACCCTGCAGCCCTGAAGCCGACCGGAACCTCCCTCCGGCTTCCTTTTGGCTTCCTCCAGCTGGAGAGGCAGAGAAAGAAGGGGGCTCACCCAGCAAGGTTTGCAAGAGGTTGACCCCCCCACCAACCAAGGGCCAGCTGCTCACCTGCTCATTGACTCTCTTGCAGAAGATGGCCAGGAAGAAGACGGCGGCAATGGGTGGACCCAGGTAACTGGTGATGGATTGGATGTAGTCAAAGAGCTGCCCGCTCTGCGCAGACTGGATCACGGGCACCCAGGCGATGCTGATGCCAATCAGGCCCAGGATGAACAGCCTGGGAGGAGGAGAAGGCAGAGAGAGGCCTTGGGTGACACCAACCCAGTCAATGAACCACAAAGCTGCCCAAGAACTTCCTTGGCAGTGGGATCCGAGTCCTGCTTCTCCACATTGGTTTCAGGGACGACTGCTATATGTACACTTATTCATAGGTTTATGACTGCAAGGATACACTTTGCGTGTTTCTATGTTTTTGTTTCTGTTTACATCTTTTTCCTTCTATGAATATTGTGTGTTCCTTTTCTTTGTTTTTTGTCTTAGAAATTAATTGCAAAAAGAAAACAGCAGAAAGGGTCTGGCTGTGGCAGTGCAAATGAAGTCCTGCCCATTTTGTATCTGCATCGCACAGAGAAAATGGGGGCGGGGGGGTTTCACTTTTTTGACCACCCCTGCAGACCCCCTCCCCTTTTTAAAGGGGCAAATAAGTCTACATTTCAATAAACAACCAGATCAACTGAATGACTTGGCGGGTTGTCCCGCCTGTCAATCAGCTCCTTTGTGAAGAGGAGACAGCAAAGTCGCTCATCCTTTTTGCTGACTCTGCAAGGTGCGCCTTCAATTAAGCCAGGTGCCCTCCAGGGGATGCTGCAGAACTGCCCTTGCCAAGATGCTGCCTGGTCCACCAGTTCTTGTAGACTTTAGATAGGAGGCTGTGCAGAACAACGGGTGGAGTGACCCTCCGTCTGTAATTCTTAGGTGAAGAGCGGTATGCAGAGGAAAGAGAAAAGCCATTGCTAGGCAAGGATCTTCAACCTGCCACCAGGGGCGCCAAAGTCAGGTTATTTGCCAACCGGTGACTAACTTTGGTCACTGTTGTCATTTCCAAAGCCTGGAGACCCACCAAAGGAAAGGGAAAGCAGTCTTCCTTGTGCTGCAGCCATTTTGGGAAGGTGACCCCGCAGGTTTCACAAATGCCAAAAGGGTGCCTAAAGAGTTTGGCCGCCCTGATCTTGGGCTCCAGCTGACCTTCCTTGCGATTTCCCCTTTGCTGAGCCTTCACTGCTGCTGCCATCGCCAAGCACTTACCTGCCGACAATCATGAGCTCCTTCTCCTTGGCGGTGGAGCGTATTTTGGTGTAGATGTCCATGGTGAAGAGGGTGCTGGCACTATTAAAGATGGAAGTGAGGGAGCTCATCAGCGAGGCCAGCATCACAGAGAGCATCAGGCCTCGTAGCCCTGAAAAATAAAGCAAGGGAGGTGTGAATAGGCAACGCTTTAGTGTGAGCAACTCCGGTTGAGCAAAAACTGGCTGACTGTACAGCCACATGGGTCACATGGGCTGTACAGCCATCTGGCCTAGCAACTGAATGCACAGCTGGAACCAGGCTGGGTGATCAAGGTGTGCACTCATCATGCCAGAAGAAGCACTTCCTTCATGCACTAAACTAAAGTGGCCTTTTAATGCTTAATAAAAAAGCCACTACGCATCACAATCGCTTTAGGATCAATGTGGCATCCACACGGGTCCTCTTTTTACGGCCGACTGTGGGCAGAAGGCAGCCGGAAGGCCTATCATAATGCACTGCCTTTGGGACATACAATCTTGGGCACAGATCTTAGCCAGCATTGCAGTCCAAGGCACAAATGACCCAACTTCCTGGCCTCATCTCACCATCTGGCATGAGCTCCACCACCATTGTTGGATAGGCAATGTTTGTACAGCCAACCTCCGTCCCACAAATCTTCTTGCACACGGAGGGAACGACACAAGCCACTTTGTCTGTGAGAAAAAAGGAAAGCGTGGTCCCCATGAGTGAGCTGAGCAAGTTGACCTCTCTCTGCCCTCCGCCTCCTGGGTGGACCAGCTCTCACCTCGGTAAAGAATGCGGCTGATCATGCCTGGCATCACCATCAGGAACATGGGCAGCAACTTCAAGTAGCCACACATGATGCAGCCAGCCTTGACATGGGACATGTTTTTCCCCGAGAGGCATCGCTGGACAATGACCTGCCCAAGAAAGGGGCAAATGAACAAGCACTGAGATAGAACAAAGAACATGGGATCATAGGGTTGGGAGGGACCTTGGAGGTCTTCTAGTCCAACCCTCTGCTAACTACATCATTCCATACAAATGGCTGTCCAGACATTGAGTCAAGGCCTGGGAATGACCTCTGCTCTGAGCCATGATTTTTCCACAAGGGTTGGTTCTGGGGGGAAAGGTTATTCTTTACCAGGGTCCTCCAGATTCAGACATCACTTGGATGCAGTGGGCCTTTCCTTACTCTTAGGGCAAGAATGCTTTGCTTCCATGAATTATGGGAAGATCGTTTGGTTCTATAGGCCCACCTCACCAACACTGTGTCATATCCACTGGTTGGTGCAGCTTTTTGTGTAAGATGTTCAGGCTAGATTCACATGACACACTGAGCCACAAACTAGGCAAGTAGAGTTTCAACTTCTGATTGTACCAATTAGTTTACACTTCAGTGTATCCTGAAAATCAGCTTCATTCCATAAGCCACAGTTCAGTTAACTTACTCAACATCATGCAATCAACCATAGTTTGGGAGCAGACTCTCTGAATGTCTGGATTATTTGTTTATTTAATGAATTGATTTAAATGCCATCCAGAGAATAAGAATTGGGACTGGAGATGCCCTCCCAGATGGCATCCAAAGACCAGAACCATAATCAGCCTGCCTCTGCCCAGCACAAGGCCACTCTCATCCACTGAAAGGTGGAGCTGGGGCAGTGATCTGGGCCCAGGAATCTAGATCTTAATGTCCTAGTAGTTCCTAAAACCAAAGCGTTGTCTGTTTAGGTCTCTAAGCACAGGGTCAGGATGATCCCACAGGGAACATCAAAAATATCAAGAGCATCATGACCCTACCTGGTCAGTGCACCAATACCACAAGGCCAGAATGCTCAAGCCAAAGATGAGTCCCGGCCAAGGGAGGTCACCGTCCACCGGGTCCCGGAAAATGTGGAAGGCATCTGGACGGGGAGTGTAGCACTTTTCAGGGATGGTCACGTTATCGTAGGAGATGTTGGATGGGATTGCTTTCATATACTTCTCCATCAGGCCCTCGTATCCTCCAACTTCTGTAAATGCTGCAGGAAATCATACAATCGGTCAGGACAAGGAAGTATGTGGCAAAGCAGAAGAGTTCTCCTCTCCTGCAAACACATGTGGTTAGACACACATCAGCTCAGGGGACTGTTGTGAAGGCAGAATTGGACCATTTCCTAGAAGATACATCCTGGAACCTGACCAGTTCTGGCCACAGCTGAGCCTGGGAGTTTGGGAGCGTCAGTTTTGCTTTAAAAAGAACGCCTCCGATCCTTATGCTGCAGGAGAAAACTGGGTTTCTGTAGTCAGCTGAATACTTCTGGTTGTGTTCGTGCAACATGCTCACCCTGAGATTAAGTGAACCATTTTCTCAGTTAACACGATGTACGGAGCTAAAGACTGATGCCATGGGCTGGGTTCATACAGCATGTTAACCACCACAATTTTTAAAATCAGTCTGTATTGTTTGCTTATTAGATTTACAAGGGGAAATAAACAAGAAAAAATAGACGTCATTTTTACAACTGCTGCAAAATTAACATTAAAAATCAAGATATTATTTCAGCAAAGCAGCAATATGGCTAATGGTCAGGGATGTTGACCTTAAGACTAAATAAGTGCCAGCACATCATAGGTGACTTTAGCTGGAACAAGCCAGAACACACAAAGACACCGGCAATCACCATTGAGACGACATCGCTAAGACAAGCTGAAAAAAGCAGAACAAAATGCCAAATTAAACTTCTCCAGCTGAATCCCAGAAGCAAAGAGGCACCTGAACCTAACTCGGTTGTCAATATGCTCTACCACCCACTGACCACATCCTTCAGAACAAACATGGCTGATGCAAGTCAGCCAGAATTCTCGGCAGCCTTGGAAGTGTGGCTTAAAACCACTAGACGTAAGGCCAACAGCCGCACCACAGACCAGAAGAACACAGAAGCAGAAGCAGCTGAAACTAGAGGGCAGAGCAGTCTCAGAAACCTAAAGGAGGACCAAACCATCCCCATCCCCTCAACAGAAAAGGGCTCAGCCACAGTTATCATGGACAGAGCACAGTAAGCCAAAGAACCAAATACAATCGTGGGTTGTATCAACAGAGGCATAGAATCAAGATCACGTGAAGTATTAATGCCGCTTTATAAAACCCTAGTAAGAGTCTTACTTTATAAAACCCTGTAAGACCCCACCTGGAACACTACAATCAGTTTTGGTCACCACACTACAAAAAAAGATGTTGAGACTGAAAAAATTGCAAAGAGCAACTAAGATGATCAAAGGCCTGGAGACTAAAACATATGAAGAATGGCTGCAGGATTTGGGTTTGGCTAGTCTAAAGAAAAGAAAGTATTAGGGGCAACATGATAGCAGTATCCCAGCATTTGAGGGGCTGCTACAAAGAAAAGGGGGTCAACCTATTCTCCAAAGCACCTGAGGGCAGGACAAGAAACAATGGTTGGAAACTAACCAAAGAGAGAAGCAACCTGAAATTAAGGAGAAACTTCCTAATAGTGAGGACAATTAACCAGTGGAACAGAAGTTGCCTTCAGAAATCGTGGGTGCTTCATCACTGGAGGTTTTTAAGAAGAGTCTAGACAATCACTTATCTGAAATGGTAGAGGTGGGTTCTCTTACTTGAGCAGGGGGCTGGACTAGAAGACCTCCAAGGTCCCTTCCAGCTCTGTTCGGTTCTGTTCTAACCTATGTCCAGTAAACACGAATCCACATGGATGATCTCGTACCCAGCGCTGCCGAATGATTTCTCATGTATATGTTGAAAATTAAACTAGATCAAAGCCACCCCACCATATTGAAAGATGCCTAACCTAGACCCTTCCTCAAGGGGTTGCCACACAGTGAAGGGATGGGCATGTTCTCTGGCATCTATAACCAACTTCAAACTCAGGTCAGATATGAGGAGAAATTTCCTACAGGGAGGAGTTATTAACCAGCCTTGAGAAGAGGAGATTGAGGGCCTTCAGACCAAGGGAGACCACCACCTGTCTCAAATCCTTTAGCAGATCCTACACAGAGCAGGAGGTTGGGCTACAGGACCACCAAGGTCTTTTCTAACTCTATGATTCTGTCATTCAAGCACCTCATGTCTAGGCAGATCTGGGCTCCATCCGGCCTTCTTGAAAGCAACTCCCAGCTACCCAGCAAAAGTCTTTCAGGGTCTTTTGGAGGTCTCACCTTAATTCCAGTCATGGTGTACCTGGGGGTACAGGGCAAGGCACTTTCAGTGCTGGTTTTGAACTAGGGCTTACCAAAGACGGTCAGGATGATGGATCCCACCAACATGATGCAGGTCTGCAGCGTGTCTGTGTAGATCACGGCGGCAAGTCCTCCTGCCAGGCAGAGCGAGGGAAGCAGAAGGCTGCGATAAGGGGAGAAGGCGGCCCAGGGCCGAGCCCACCCCCCAAACAAAAACCTTGGGCTTCTCCATTGGGCTACCCCTCATGCAGGGAAATGGGCAAGGGGCAGACAGGGAGGCTTCCCAGGTGCCAAGGGGCCTGAAAGTTTGGGGACTGAGCCTGACATCAGGGCTGGGAGGCTCACCTGCAAATGGGACTCACCTGTGATGGTGTAAAGGGCCGTGATAGTCAGCAGTATGATGATGGCCACATAAATATTCAGTCCCATAGCAATTTGGATAAATATGGCTCCAGAAAAAATATCTGCCTGTGGTGCAAAGGAAGAATTGGCCCGTTAAGGGAAGCTTGCGAAAACCCCTTGCAGACGGCAGCAGTGCCTCGAGGGGCCTCTCCATCCACCCCACCCGGAAGGGCTGTGCTGCACGAGGATGTGGCAGGGGCTTTTGGGTGGGCCTGGTTACAGGAGTGCCCCAGAGGAGCGGGAGGGGCCCTGGATCAGCCGTCTCCACTGCTACCAGCCTCTGCCTCTTGGAAGCGGAGAAGGTAATGGCCAACAATAACCTTAGAGACCACCTAGTCCAGCCTCTGCTCAAAGAGGAGCCACCACGCAGTCTTTATGGTTTAAGGAGACAGAATTAAATGGGGGTGCAGGGAGAGCAAATCCTCTGGACCCTGGAGACCCTGTTCCTACAATGGACTGTGAGTGTCCCCTCCTCCCTTTTCTATGCAACCAAGTGGGGTGGGCAGCTTGGCACTTGAGCACCCACAAATGGGGGCCCACTAAGAGGCTGGTCTCAGCCCCGGCCCTCCTCCATCCCCCCATCTTACTCATCCAGTGCCAACGAGGTAATTACAGGTGTGGAATGAAAGGTGCAGCCTCTTGAAAGTGCTGCTTACAGGAACAGCCCACACTCTCCCATCAGCTGCGCCTCCCTCATGGGCTCATGCAACCTGCTGTGGTAGGGCTGACCTAGACTTCCCAGAAAGGGACAGGGTCTCCCCCTCAGAACTGGCTGTGCTAGTTGGCAAAAAGATGGTGGGGCTCTAACAGAGTCTGCACCCTAACATAGCGTGGCACTCTTCCTGCCACTTTGGCACTGCCTGCCTCGCAAGAGACGGAGGGCTTGCCTCTCCCTGCCCCTCCAGGAGGCAGCCTACAGCCAAAAGGCTCCAGCACTGCTCTCTTCACATTCAGGTGTTCGCCCGTCAAGGCAGAACCATCAGCATCTCTCCCACTCCCATCGCGTCCCCTGCTTCTTAGAGGGGCTGCCCTTCCCATCCCATTACAGTTTAATCAGTAACCCTGATAGAGATCATTTATTGCCAGCTAGTGAGAGAAGGCAGGGGCCTTGGGTTAATGGGCACAATTAACTCCTGCCCGTTGTTTACCAGGGCAAAGGGTAGCATCATAGGGCATCTGCAAAGATCAGTGCCCTGGAGAGAGAGATGGGGGGAGAGACCTCCCTTGGACTCACTAGCTCTAGGTTCCTTTCCCCTTCCCCCCAGGGCTCCTTACAGCCCCCACCTCTGAAAAGAAGGGCTTGTAGGAAGTCATGTGCTTTGGAAACAAATTCTGGCAGCCATTTATTTGGGAGCTGAGGGACAAGAGTTCCTTCTGGACTATGCCCCTCAGAGGTCCATGGGAAGATGGGGGGCCTCAGGTATCTGGGACTGGCTATCTCTGTGCAGAAGCCCAGATGGTGCAATCCATCCAGCCCAGTTGTGATGTGGGAATACCCAACCCTCAAAATAGGAAGGCAGTTGGCCCATCACTTGACTACCTACCCATTGAAGGGTCCCAAGACCCCCTTTTAACTGTCCCTCCACTCCTGACACTCCCTCAAAAGCCCTAGAGGCACCCCCTGGCCCTTCCCCACCCTCTGAGGGGGGAGGGACATCATGTGCCTGAGCTACAGGGAGCTCCATGAAGGTGCCACCATGAAGTTCTTCTATGAGCCTGGAGAAGATTCAGCTGTTAAACTCACCGAGATCTTCGTGAAGATGTACAGGAGCAGAGAGAGGACTGACAGGTAGATCTGAATCCGTTTCCCTCCGAAGCGCTTCTTCAGATACTCCGGCATGGTGACCACCTGTGAGGGAGGAAAAGGTGCTGATGTGGGGGGAATGGTCATCTGGTGGGGAGGATCCCAAGAACTGCAGAAGCATGGATTGAAAAAGGGGGGATGCTAATTTTGGCCCACCATGCATAAAGAACCTCTAGGTCAGCATTTTTCAACCTTAGGAACTTGAAGATGTGTGAATCAAAACCTTGCGAACTTGTGAACTTCAAATCTCAGAATTCCTCAGCCTGCAATGTTGGAAGTCCACACATCTTAAATTTTCCAAGGTTTAGAAACCCAACTCTACCAATGAGGCTATTTAGTGAGTTACCAGGAAAAGGGTGGTTGGCTCCTTTCTTCCCTCCCCCTTTGGCTTTCCTTTCTCCTTCTTGGGGTTTCCATCTGTGCAGAGTGAAGCATCCCGGCCTTCACTTGGCTTCTTCTCTTGAGAAGGGGGAGGAAGGGCCACAGGAGCAATTCTGCTGGACGTGTTTAAGCTACAAAAAGAAAAGATTGACCCAACCCTGCATCTGGGGCCAACCTGCTGAGAAACCTTGCCAGCATCTTTGCAGGTAAATAATCACCTGGAAGGGCAACAGGGCCAGAGATGCTTCTTCCTCTGACCTTCTTGTTAAATCTCTTCCCGGGCCCTACCTGGTCCTGGTCCTGGTCCAGGCAGGGGAGGAGTCAAAAAAGGCGGTACTGTTACTTCATTATTATTCAGTTTTTATAGACATTCCATTGCTGACACCCTGAATGCTGCAGGCCCAGAGCCTCTTTCCCCATGCCAACCAAATAACTCAATGGCTTTATTGTGACTCCAGTGGGCCTAAGTCCGTCCTTATAACCACTTATAACCAAACTGCAGCCAAGCAAAGTTTAGGGTGGTCTCGAAGCAGATCTCAAAGTTTGAACTAGATGTCAGTGGGGTGGACAGAAGTGTGGCCAGGTGGCTGCCTTTAATTAACCTTTTTTTGGCCATCTGAAAGAGAATCTGAAAGCTCACTTTTCACAAAGTCCAGAACAGCTGGTAGAACTATTTGGGCCCCCTTTTAGATAAGAAGAGCCCAACAATGTTCCAGCTGCTGTTAAGGTCCTTGTGGCCCTTCTCAGAGTTGAAGGATGGCCAGGAGGTCAGACATTATTCCTCGAGTCCATCAGTCCAAGATCTTCCCAGAGGTGTGTTGGGTATGGAGTGCAGCATTCTAGTTGGACATAGGCCTGCCCAATGGTGAGACTAGAGCGGGGGTGTCCAGTCTCAGCAACTTTAAGACTTGTGGACTTCAGCTCCCAGAATTCCCAGCCAGCAAAGCTGTATATCTTTGCAAAATGTTGGTGAGTTTAGGAGCTGAATCTTCTCCAGGCTCATGGAAGAATCTCATAATGGGAACTTTCATGGAGCTCACTGAGGCCCAGGCATATGGTGTCCCTCCACCCTCGGGAGGTGGGGAAGGGCCAGGGGGTGCCTCTAGGGGGCTTGAGGGAGCATCAGGATTGGCGGGGGCAATTCCCTCCTCCTTTTCCAGGGAGTTGAAGTCCAGAAGTCTTAAAGTTGTCAATATTGGGCACTGGACGAGTGCTTCGCTGGAGAGACATAACATCTGGCCAAGGCTGAATTTCCTGCCATCAGGCCTGGCCCCACAGTTGCAGGCAGTGCCATTCCATGCACCTGGAAAGTTAGTCTAGAACAGAGAAGCTGTTCCTGGAACAGAGACACAGCCGTCCAGGAGAGTGACTGATTTCGGCAAGCAGAAAGAACAAAGTGAGTTGTGGCAAGCATTTGCTGGTGTCTTGTGTCTATTTACAAGCAGCCCATTTTTGCAGAGTTTCTGCAATGCTCACTTAACTGTCCCCCCATCCAAGTCAGCCCAGGCTGGGCAGCCGAAAGGTTCACCCACATTTGTCTCCACGGATATTGCCAGAACTTTTCTTTCTCCTTTGAAGGAAAAAACCCTCCCTGCCCCAGATGGTATTTACGTAAAATATTTACTTGAACATAAGGATCCAACGTTACCTGGCAAGGAGCTTAAAGCAGGCTGACTATGGTGCTCCCTTAAGAAGCATCCAATATAGTGGATAAATATTATAGGATTTTCAACTACGCTGTATTCCTGAACTCACGGAAGCCAATTAGGGGCATTGACTTGTGATCCTAATCAAGCATCTCATCGATTGAAACATTTTTACCTTAAATATTTTAATGTTTTACATTTTCAAAATGTTTAATGTATTAAAACAGTGGTATATTAAATAGCATTTTAGTGCTAAAGTGTGGTATTAATTAATGAGGTTTATGAGACCAGATAGACCATGTGGGAAAGCTAAAACCACATGAATGTCTTAGTTCCTGTTTTCCTTCACCTGCTGTCATTTTGTAGAAGCTCCTTCTCTCTTTTAATTTGGATTTAATCTAAACTTTCTGTGGTGACCTGATAGATTGTGCTTCCCAGAGTCCCCACTATAAGCCAGCATCCCTTCAGGGAGATATCCCCCACCCCCACCCCCCGAAGCAGCCAACAGAATTGCTGAATCGTCTACTCACCCCGGCCTTGATGTAGATTGGCACAAACACCCAGCCAAGGACCACCACGATCACCAAGGCCTAAAAGAAGAGGGGGGGGAAGAGGGGTTGGCTCTGTCTCTCCCACAGGGCCAGGCAGGAAGGGGAAGAGCTCCCCACCCACCAAAGCGCCCCAGCCCCATCACGTGCAAGCAAGTTCCTCTTCCAGGTGGGGTGTCCAAGGGGCTTGAGTGGTCTTTTGCCAATCCCTCCTCCTCCAGGGCAACCACCCTCCTCCAGCTAGTGCGGGCCAGGGTCTCTCTGGAGAGCCTGGAGACGGGCTCAGAATGAGATTTCCAGTGGAGATTCGCACCCAGGACCGACCGAAGGGGAGAGGACTTACGTTCCACTCAAAGCCTCCGATGGCAATTCCTGCAGCCGCCCCGGTCCCTGCCAGGCCCACAAAGTGGCCGCTGCCAATATTACTTGCAAAGAGGGAGGCCCCGATCTGGAGATGAGGAAAGGGAGGGAGCTGTGGGTCAGGGGCTCAGAGAAGCCACAGAAGATGGAGAACTTTAGGGGCTCCCACGGTCCAGCTTGTCCAAATGTCTTCCAGCCAACAAAGCTTCAGCCAGAAGTACAGGTAGCCCTCGACTTACAACCGTTCGTTTAGTGACCGAAGTTACAAGGGTGGCAAAAAAATTGACTTATGAGCATTTTTCACTCTTACAACCACGGCAGCATCCCCATGGTCATGTGATCGAAATTTGGACACTTGCTAACTGACTCACATTTATGACGGTTGCAGGGTCCGGGGGCCACCTTCTGACAAGAAAAGTCAAGGGTGAAGCCACTTAACAGCCATGTGGTTCGCTTAACAACTGTGGCAAGAAAAGTTGTAAAATGGGGCAAAACTGACAGCTGTCATGTTAAACAACAGAACTGTTGGGCTCAACTCAATTGTGGTTGTAACTCAAGGACTATTTGTAAGCCTCGCAGAGTTGCCAGGAAAGGCTGGGCAGGAATGTCCCATCATCCAGCTAAGTGGCCCAAAATGTGGGCTACTCCTACTAAGCATGAGCCGGCCTCTGGGCTGCAGCTGCCAAAAAGCCAACACAGTTCTAGGTTACATCAACAGAAGGATAGAATCAAGATCACGTGGAGGGTTAAGGCCACTTTACGATGCCTTGGTAAGGCCACACTTGGAATCCTGCCTCCAGTTTTGGTCAGCATGACATAAAAAAAAAAGCCGCTGAGACTCTGGAAAGAGTGCAGAAAAGAGCAACCAAGATGATTAGGGACTGGAGGCTAAAAAGTATATGAAGAACAGTTGCTGGAATTGGGTAGGTCTAGTCTAACCAAGAGAAGGATTGGGGGACGTGACAACTGTCTTCCAGGACTGTCCCAGAGAAGAGCGGATTGACATATCTGTGCAACACAGCAGCAGGTGTGGCTGAGCTGCCTGCAAGAGGCTCTTCTTGACTTCCTTTGCTCGGAGGCCTCTGGTGTGGCCACAGAACAAAATGCCAGCCTTACAGAAGCTTCTGGGCTAAGAAGGAGCTGGAAGTAGCTGAGCTGCGTCTTTGCTGTCCGTCTCCAGGCCAGGAGACATAGGGACACATCCCTCAAGGCTGCCCTGATGACTGCAAACCAACTTAGCCTGGCCAAAGCAGCAGAGAACCTGCAATGTGGCCAACATTGGCTAGTCCAAAGGCCTGGCCTGGCTTATGTTGGCTGCCTGTGCAGACTGAATGGTCTTCTGAAAGAGCACAGGAGCCATATTATAAGGAGCCACGTAGGACTTGACAGGTGCTAAACCAAGCATCGTGGGAGTCAGGGGTCCAGTCGGCCTGCAGCCCAAGCAAAATGCCCATGGATAGCAGTGCCCAAGAGAGGAGGGAGGGTTTTCATCACAGACCAAATGGCCAGTAGGAGTGGACAGATCCCACTCCTGACCCAGCAATGAGGGGACAGTTGGCAGCATCCAGAGGAAAAGCTGCGTCTGAAGGAGAGGAAAAAGTGAACATGTCATCTGGGAACATCTGAGGACCACTAATGAGGGCACCTTCAGGAGAACATGGTGGAAAACATGGCTACTGGGCTTCTCTGAAGCTTCTGGGCTGCATTCCCCATTCCCCCCACCCCCAGTGCAAAGCAAAGATGGCACCTTTCCAAAGAGGGAGACCGGTGGGAAGAAAGGACTCCCTTGGTGAAACTCACCGGCCACCACACCATGCTCCGGCCGGCCAAGAAGAATCCTCCGACGGTTCCACGGTTGGTCGAATACATGGCCTGAAGGCAAGGAAAGTAGAGAAATCGGTCACAGGGGAATTCAACTATGGAGGAGGGAGGGGAGATAGTTTGTCTCCACCACAGCACCCTCCCAGTTGGAGCCCATCTCCACCAGCCACGCCGGGTTAGTAGCCTTGGGCAGCTTCTAGGTAGGGAGTGCCAGGGAATCCCACAGGTGTAGGCGAGGTCCACAGAACGAAGGAGTGGAGCTGAGCTTCTCTTGCTCGCTCCCTCTATCTCTCTCTTGCACACACACACACACACACACACACACACTGATTTTGGGTGAGGAAGAAGACAACACAAAATCAGTCTGTGGAGCAGTTTGTGCTGAGCCAGGAGTGGTGAGGCTCATCCCACCTTGGGCACAAAGCCGGCTGGCCAGCCCCTCTCTCAGCCCAGGAAGAAGGAGACAGAGCCAACCCCACCCAGAGTCTTGCCAAGAAGAGACTCAGCCAGGACTGACTTCAAGGTGCTCTTACACACACGCACGCACACGGACACAGGTCTAATAACATCTGTGGCATTTGACAGCTGGAGGAGGAAAAGAATCAGAAAAATAATTGATCATGACGTGTCCTATAGCTAAAACAAAAGAAAGATTCCAGTTGCTTCCAAAAGGAAAGTCGCTTAGTTTGGTGTTCTCCAGCTGAGTTTTTAGCTTGCAGACGTTTCCTTACCCAACTAGGCAATATCATCAGTGCAAGTGAGGTTTGCTCCCTGTTTATAGAGAGTAGTTTGTCCTGTCAGAATTGGTGTGGGGGGGTGGATTTCCCCTTGGGTACTTCCTTGATTAGGATATTGTTGTATGCCTGATTGTTTGGTGTTCATACCTGCTTATGGGGTGTTGGCTGCATTGATCCTTTTTATCATATGATTCATGTCTGAATGTCTTTTCTTCCTATATGTAAACATTTTTAAATAAAGGTATATAATAAAGGTATGTAATACCACTTAAAGGGCATTAGAGAGTGTATTTATTGTTATTTCCTGGCAGCAGACTCCATCCCTGTGGCTATTACAGCCGAGGCGGAGGCGGTTTCTCCTGCCTATTTTGCATTGGGTTGAGACTAGCAGGTGACACCCCTCCTCTGCCTTTCTTCCTGCAAGAGACGCCTGCATCTCCTCTTCCAGCCATCCAAACAGGCTTCTCAGCACTGAGGCTTCATTCCCGTTTCTCTTTCTAATGATCTCACGAGAGGTTTTGCATCGATAAGGAAAGGGACAGTAGATCATCTGATTTCAAAGCATTTCCGTGCTCCATGTCCTTCCTGGATGTCATCCAAATTCTTCAGGTGATAGACCAGGAGGGAGAGGGGGACTTTTTAAGGGGCTGCCTTTGGGTCCTTGTGGCTTCCACCGGAAGAGACCTTGGTGTAAGCAGTAAGGCAAAAATTGTCTTTTTGTCCCTCGCCTTTTGCGTGATCCCTCAGATGATTGCCATCCATCCATTGTGTTAATTGCGCAGAGAGACGGAGGGCAACTGTGGCTATTACAAATGGGCAGTGACAGTTCCACCGGGCAAGGCGGCGTCCAGGGCTCGTTGCAAAAGAGCAGAAGAGCCACAATTTATCATCAGACCAGGGCCGATTTTATTGTCTTTGCTGCAACTGACCAAAACGGCTGCCCTGATGGAATTTCCTCAGCAGAGATTTATGCCAACAGGTGGCTGGGCCACCTATCTCAGGTAACCGAAGACTCTGAAGTCACCTGCTGGCCCCTGACGATGAGCAGCTGCCTGGCCCGCCTGGAGCAGGGCTCCTGCCCTGAAACTCTCAGGTGCTGCCACCCTCTTGAAAGCACCCGGCCTGCGAGCAGGAGGGGCTGTTGTCACATTCATTCCCAGGCTCTGTTTTTAAGATCAGGCCTTTTTAACCAAAGTGCTCTTTCACAAAGATTTCCCAAGCGTTTTAAACTCCATAGGCTGCTCTTAAGGGATTGATTAAAAGTTAATGCCAAAGCAGCCGTTGCCCCACCTCAGAGCATTATACTGTATGCAGAAAGAGCTTCCTTTATTAAACTCTCCCGCGCATATTTCAACAATGAGTCATTAGGCAGACAAACACTTCCTGGCCATTGATTGACACAAATTGCAGAAAACAGCCGGGAGGGGAGGGGCAGCTGGAGCAGGGATGTCCGCCCCCCTTTCGGAAGACCTGCATTGATCTTCACCAAGGGCCAAGTTTTGAATCTCCCCTCCACCCCAAAAAAGTCAGATTTTTTACCACCTGAAAAGAGACAGGAGTGACCCCCCAAAATGGTTTTACTCTGAGGCCCACTTGCCAAAGAGGGTTCCATTCAGATGGGGGTTCGTCTTGAGTGCATCTCCAGTGTGGAAGCGCAGCTCAGGCTGGGGTTGCTCAGCCTTGGCCACTTTCTGATGGGTGGACATCAGCAGTCCAAATTCTCCAGCCACGCGTGAAGTCTGCCCATTTGAAAGTGGCCGTGGCTGAGAATCCCTGGCTTAGACCAAGATTTAGCTGCTCCTGCCAATACAGAGAGTCCCCTGCAAGAACAGCTGGTGGACAGAGAAAGAACAAAGAGCTACCCCATCTGCACCCCCAACTTGGCACCTCCTCAAGATGCCCCAGGAGCTCCTCCGTGAGTCCAGCCCTCGGATACCCAGCTCAGCAGGGGCAGGGAAGATGCCTCTGAGCCCAGCCCAGCACCACGCTTGTCCTGGCACCCTCCTTTGCTCTGGGCCCTTTGCCCTCTGTTCCAGGGATGAGCCACCCTGGCTGGCTGACCCCACGGGGAAGGGAACAGAAGGCCACGCTTGGAATCCTGCATTCAGTTTTGGTCACCACAATGTAAACAAAAAAATTGAGACTAGAAAGTGCAGAGAAGAGCAACAAAGATGATTAGGGGACTGGAGGCTAAAACATATGAAGAACAGTTGCTGGAATTGGGTATGTCTAGCTTAATGAAAAGAAGGACTAGGGGTCATGATAGCAATGTTCAAATATCTAAGTATCTATCACGAAGAGGGAGTTAAGCTATTCTCCAAAGCATCTGAAGACTAATCAAGAAGAGAAGCAACCTAGAACTAAGGAGAAATTTCCTGATAGTTAGAACAATTAATCAGTGGAACAACTTGCCTCCAGAAGTTGTAATTGTTCCAACACTGGAAGTTTTAAAGAAGATGTTGGATAACCATTTGTCTGAAGTGGTGTAGGGTTTCCTGCCTAAGCAGGGGGTTGGACTAGAAGACCTCCAAGGTCCCTTCCAGCTCTGTTATTCTAAATTCTCCTGCGCTCCCTGCTCCCCTGGCCAGGCAGCTGTCCTCCATGTGGCCAAAGAAGAAAGGCTGGGATGGCCACTGAGGCAGAGGTTGGAGATGTTTCCGTTCAAACCGATTAAAGGCCAGTTGGAGCATGAAATGTTTGGGGCCCAAGGAGAGCCCTTTCCCACATCAGGCCTTCAGCCTGCCCAGGAGGCCTTGCTCGCTCGCTTGCCTCACTCTGGGAGGGTGCCAAGGAACAGTTGGCCAGGATGAGCAGTTCCATCCCCTTGGCAAACTCTTGGCCTTTTCTTCAGACGGGGCTGGAAAGTTCTCCTTTTTTGCAAAGGGATCAATTTCATTGCTTTTATTAGTTTTCACTGATTTTCAAATGCAGGTTTAGCCTCTGCTGACCCAGATAAAAGGCAGGTCTGCAGCAGGGCTGGGTTTCAAAACCCATCGCTACTGGTTCGCTTGTGGGTGCGTGTGTGTGACGCTTCTGCGCATGCACAGAAGCATCCGGGTGGGTGGGCGGAGCCTCCTGCCGCTACCAGTTCACCCAATCCGGGGCGAACCGGTAGCAACCCACCATTGGTCTGTAGTTTTCTGGAGGTGGCAGGGGTCTGCACCCAGAAAACTCAGTGACACCCAACACTGAGCAGGGGGAGGTTTAGCTTTCTGGTTCAGAACCAGGGATTTCCTGGTTTGTGTGAAGGGAGCAAGGCTGCACCCAGCCCTCGTGGTGTCTAAGAGAGGCACAAAGCTCTTCAGTCTTTGTAGGACCTAAGAAGAAGAAAGGAACCGAGTCCTCTCTGGGCTTGGCACTTTCAGAAGTGCAAAGACCATCAGTATAAGAGGCTGCTCGGCACCCCTGCTGAATCCATGAGCTTTTTTGACCAGAACAAGCTGCCTGTCTTGAGAAGTTGGTCTGGTGGTTAGGAAAGGCTTTGATCCCTTCCCTAAGTGGCCGCTGTGGTTGCTTTCCTGCCAGCAAGAGGATCAACTGGCTGGGAGATCTGCTCTCCATATGGCAAAATAACTTGATCTTCCTCCTTGCCTCCCTCAAGACTCCTTTGCTGCTCCAGCCACCCAAGCAAGGGCCAAGCTGCCCTTTGGCCTCTCCGTGGCCTTCTCTGTGGTGGGAAGCAACAGACTCAGCGAGGGCCAGAAGGCTCCCCCAGCGTGAGACTTTGCTGTGCTGCCCAAGGCTGGCCGTAGGTCCTGGCAACCTGCCTCTGGGGGGCGATTGAGAGTTGCCCACCACCACCTTGTCTGGTCTCTACTTGAGCCTGGCACTCCTTGGCGTTCCCACCTGTCTTCGTCCTGGGAAAGGCCTCCCCCCTGCAGTCCCCTCCAGGCTTTGAACTGAGCCCCTGCCTGGCATGTGTTTCTGGGTCAGGATGTTTGCCCAGGGAGGCTGGGGGTTGTGGCCATGGGGGGAATTGATTGATGCTTCCTTGTTCTTTCCCTCTGAGCTGGCAGTGGATTCTCTTCTGGGCTCCATTCATTGGGGCAATTTCACCGAGTGAGGAGACACAGGAGACATTGCCCACATGAGCATCTCCCCACCTTGGCAACTTTAAGATCTGAGGACTTCAACTTCCAGGATTCCCCAGCCAGCTTCTCCTTGGACTTTGGCAAAGGGCTACGTGGCTGAGATTTGCCTTGGAACAGGATGGAACAGAATTGAATTCTCAGCCTGCTTTAAACCAAGAACCCCCATTGGGAACCTGAACAGACAACGGAGAGTTCCTCTAGGCATGTGCAGAATGTCGGTGCCCCTCTGCTGAAGAGTTGAAAGCCCCCTTGTCTTCCCTTCCTGCAATTCTTCATTGCTGAAGAATTGCTCAATGCTAAAGGGGGCTGCAGCAACCCAGATTCTAGCTGCCTTGGTCCATTTTCTGGGACAATGTGTGGTTCCTTGGGCCTCTTGCCCACTCTTAAGCAGATGGCCCAGATGACGCACACTGCTTGCAAAGGGAGCTTCTTGTCAACCCTTCTAGGTATGCCAACCAAGAATGCAAACACCACCTACTGTAAACTTACAGTAACAGAAATTTGAAAGTCTGAAAGTGCTTTGCCTTTTTGCCTATATGTAGACCTTGCTTAATGACCACTCATTCAGCGCCTGTCCAAACTTACAATGATGCTGAATGAGTAGTGCTTACACCTGGTCTTCTTACAACAGTTGCAGCATCTCCACACTCATGTGATTTTCCCAGACAGCTTCCCACAAGCGAAACCAACGATGAAGTCTGGAAGCCACAGGAGGTTGTCCATAGCAAAGGAGCTTGACAATTGCATGGATTCTCAACCAGAAGTGACGTCACTAAGTGGTGTAGCCATGTGATGTCACATCTTATGACCACATTGCTTAGGGATGGATGCACCTTGTGAGACATGCTCTCCAATTCCATTCCTGGTCTCTACTCAGATTCTGTTGGTTGCCTGCAGCTCCTCCTCCTGCCTGCCAAGGTTGTTCTCGCAGCCTACCACATTCCTTCTCAGATGGAAAGGTGCCTTTCCTGATGGCCTTTGGAACGTCCCGCCCAGGTGGGAATTTTCTGTCCAAAGGAGGAAGCAGCAGTGGGAAAAGATGGGAGCTACCCTCCCCCCACACACACACCTCCAGGGCAGCCGTTTCTATGGCAGCCTCCTCTCTTCCGTGACCTCAACACCCACCCTTGCCAGTTCACTTCAGCTGCCCAGCAACATCTACCCCTCTCCCTCCCTCTGGCCCTTCCATTGCTGCTGCATTTCCCCATCTCCTGCTCAGCAACCCTGGGATGCCAGGTCCTTGGTACTTGATCCTTCCCAGATCTCCCTGGGGTTACAGATTACAGATCAAGAGAGTTGGAAGGGACCTTGTAAGTCATCTAGTCCAACCCTCTACCCAAGCAAGAGACTCTACACCATTTCTGACAAATGGCAGTCCAATCCCTTCTTGAAAGCTTCCAGTGATGAAACTCCTACTACTTCAGAAGGCAAGCTGTTCCGTTGGTTGATTGTTCTTACTATCAGAAAATTCCTCCTTATTTCTAGGTTGAATTTCTCCATGATCAGTTTCCATCCATTATTCCTTGTCTGGACTTCAGGTGCTTTGGAAAATAGCCTGACCCCCTCCTATCTGGGGCAGCCCCTCAAATATTGGAAGATGCTATCCTATCTCTTCTGGTCCTTCTCTTCACTAAACTAGCCCTGCCCAGTTCCAGCAACTATTCTACTTAGCCCTCCTGGATTTGGTTCCTGGACCCAGATCTTCCAGAAAAGCTACTTCCACCTTCTTATCTGGACTCCACCAACAATGGCAAAGAAAGCTGGCACTTACCCACAAGCCAACTGCTAGGACAACGAGGAAGTAGATGACAATGACCGAGATGTCAGCTGCGTTTGCAATTGCAATGTGAGGGGAGCTCGATTCCTGTTGGGCCAGGACAGTGGTAGCTGCCGGGGTGGCCATCCTGCCAGTTTCGGGGCCTCCAGATCTGGGCTGATCAGCTTCTTCTTAAACCTCCTGGCCGAGTTGTCTAGTTAATGATAAATTTTCTCCTTCCCTTCTGAATAATATGTAACTTGAGATCCCGTTCCTTATCCAGGGATGATCCTTAAGTCCCAACAGGTGCTCTGGCAGAGGCAGCTTCTCTCTGGAGATGCCGCAGAGGGAAGCCCAACTGCACATGCCCTGCAGCAGTAGCCGTGGCAGGTTTTTGTAGTCCTGCAGCAGGTGACTTGGCAGGAGACACTGGAGGAGGAGTGGCTGGGCTGCTGCTCAGCGAGAGGAGCTCTTTGCTCTGGAGCCTGCCCGGCAAGTTCAGTTCCGAACACGCAAGAACTCCAGATCATTCAGCATCCTGACACATGGGGCTGGGAACTCCCCAAGAAAATAGGTCTGGCATTCTTACCAGGGTGGCTCATCTATTTGCCAACCTGGAGACCAGAAGATGCACAGAACCCTTCAGGAGCAGGACTTCAAGCCTCAAGATTTTGCTCTTTCTGAGGCCATAATAGGAAATGAACCAAGGCTGGGGTCTCACAAAGGGCACAGTTTTGCCCTGGACTGGTTGATAAATGAACGCCAGAAAGTGGGAATATAGCAAAAGGGCTACCCAATGATATGGTCAAAACTGGTTTGAATGGAGGATGAACTTCTCACAACTCAAAGCTTGTGCCCCAGAAGCCTTTGTGACATTTGTAAGGGATTCTGGGACACACATGCCTGAAAAGAGGGCAACTCTGGGTTGTACAAGGGGGAAGATGGGTTGCTAGGAGGACCAATGTGTGCAGATTTTGTTTTTAGGTGGACAGCTCCCTCTAATTCATGAATGTCCAACCTTGGCAACTCCCAGAATTCTCCAGCTAGGTATGAAGTCCACTAGTCCTAAAGTTGCCAAGATAGGACACCTCTGCTCTAAATGATTCCAACAGAACATTAAAAATAATTTCCTAACAAAGACCAGCAGAGAAGACAAGCCACCCCATGTTTAGAGGTTCACATTGGATGCTGATGTTTTTGTGGGAGAAATCCAAGCTCACAGGAGTGATTTTCTGATCCAGGGCATTAAAAACTATGCTCTGGCACCACATTCAATTTGTGCAAATGGTGCGCAGTCAAAGCCCCTAATGTCCCTGAGTGGATCTGCCATCCATTTCGCTTAAGTCAGCAAAGAAGCAGAATTGGAAACAGAATGACAGAATCCCTCACTACCAAAGAAGGTCACTGAACAGATCTGAAAGTGTTCACACCAGCAGGTTCCGTGTCCCTCAATTCCTCTTGTTTTGAAGAAACTTTTTCCCTGTTGCGAGCAACGCGTAAACGGGAGTTAGCAGCATTCTTGCCAGTTTGCTTACCTTGGCAAGGGTACACTTAATCTTGTGGTTAAACAAGAAGTACCTGGGCAAACAGTAATGATTAAACTACAGCTAGCAAAGGAGAAAAATGCATCCTCTGGCCCTGCAATCCTAAACTGAACCCAAGAGAAAACCAACATGAGGCAGGCCTGCCAACTGGGGGAAGATGCCCATCTTAAGATTCTTTCATTTCACCTCAGGACTCAGAGAGAATAACAGAGCTGGAAGGGGCCTTGGAGGTCTTCTAGTCCAACCGTGTGCTCAAGCAAGAGACCCTATGTAACATTTAAGACAAATCTCTTCTTAAAAGCCTCCAGTGACAGAGCACCCACCACTTCTGGAAGGAAGCATTTTGCCAGTATCTGGACTGAAAGTACCATAAGGAAGTTCAACTTTTTTGGCTCATAAATTTTGTCTTCTCTCAACAAAGCCCCTTTGGGTTTAGAAGCTGCAAAGCATCAAGAAAGTCTCTCTCCCCCCCCCCTCTCTCTCACACACAAGGAATGTCTTTGGCTGCTTCATGCAATTGTTAAAGATCAATGAACCTTTGCCAGAAAGCAAGTTATTAACCTTAATTGGGACAAGGGCTGACAACTTTTCAACTGTTTACTGGAGCCTAACTTTGGGTGTGGGAGCTGGAACTCGACCTTCTAAAAACAAATCTCTGCAGGTAACTTTTCTGTACAAAACCCCCCACTGACCCACTGCTTGCATTACAGACTCAAGCTGGACCAGGTCTTTCAAGCCAACTGGCCCAACCATAAGCAACCAGCATGACTGTGCTCAAACCCCGCATGGTGAGAGCTGCTCCAGTGACAATGGGCCCTCACCAGTTTTGGCCTGGCCAAGGAAAAGGTCCATTGTCTGGAATGTGGCCATCCTAGGAGGGGGCCCATCAGGAAGCAATTGGCCCTTCCAGAAGGCTAAGCTGAACTGGAGGCCATTGCTCTAAGGGCAGGAGAAGAAGAGGACCTCAATGGAGCTGAGCCTCGGGTCCCTTGAAGAGAGGGCTCCATCCCCAAGACTCTCTTGTCTCTTCCCAGTGTTTCCTATCTCTGCTTCAGAAAGTCCAATCTGGGTTCTCTACCTCCCCCACAAAAGAGCACTAACTTCCTTCTCTCGTTCTTCTATCTACTCCAGAGGTCTCCAACCTTGGGAACTTTAAGACTTGTGGACTTTAACTCCCAGAATTCCTCAGTCAGCACAGCTGGTTAAGGAATTCTGGAGGTTGAAGTCCACAAGTCTTAAAGTTCCCAAGGTTGGAGACCCCTGATTCTACTCAACAGCCTTCCCTGATTTTCTCCACAGTAAGTTACCTTTCACAGATGAAAAACAAACATTCAAGGAGTCTCTCTTGAAGAAAGGGTTTATGTAAATGATACATGCCATATAAGCAAGACTTGGAAGCCCAGCCCCTCCCACTTGACAGCTTTTCCAAATGGCCTGATGTCCAGATGTTTTAGGTTCCAGTCCTACAAATTTAACACAACTGGAAGGCAGCAGCTGGAAGGTCAAGCACAGGAGTGATTCTGGAGAGAGGAGGTAAAGGAAGTGCCCTACACACAGGTGGAGAATATTGCCTTCTTTCATTGCGTAGCTTTTTAAAAAAATATTGACATTCTTTTTGAAATGTATGTCTTCTCTGCCCTAAGTAGTGTGTCAACCCCAGAGTTGCTGTTATTTGGCAACAATGTCCAGGTTGTGGGTTAGGGTTGGATTCCTTGGCATGGTATGAAAGCCCTGAAGGTGCTGTACTGTTA
The DNA here is from genome assembly GCA_022577455.1 of Arizona elegans. Lineage (NCBI taxonomy): Eukaryota > Metazoa > Chordata > Lepidosauria > Squamata > Colubridae > Arizona > Arizona elegans. The sequence continues at coordinate 4,033,250 of JAKOOJ010000026.1, forward strand.
TCCTGCACGCTGGACTTTTCACCCCAAGTAGCGGGTGAGGAGCATTAATCACAAAGTATTGGAGGCCCCACCTCATTTCCTTACCTATAAGGACTCCAGGGAAAGCAGGAACAGAGAAGGGAACAGTAACCACCTAAGAAAGATACCAAACATTGCAGAGCAGGAGAAATGGAATACAGAATAACAGAAGTGAAAAGGACCTTGGAGGTCTTCTAGTCCAATCCCTTGCTCAGACAGAAAACCCTCCACCATCTCAGACAGGTGGTGGTTGCCCGGGCTCTTCTTGAAAACATCCAAGGATGAAGCACCCACAACTTCTGGAGGCAACTTCTGTTCCACTGGTTGATTGTTCTCACTGTCAGGAAATTTCTCCTTAATTCTATGTTGCTTCTCTCCTTGATGAGTTTCCATCCATTACTTCTTGTCGTGCCTTCAGGTGCTTTAGAAAATAGGTTGACTCTCTTGTCTCTGTGGCAGCCCCTCAAATATTGGAAGACTGCTATCATATCACTCCTAAGCCTTCTCTTCGTTAAATTAGAGGAGAGGAGAAAATGATGGAATTGGAGCAGCAACAGAAGGAAAGAAGATGGACAGAGAGACTCTTCATTTCTCAGAGAAGAAAATTTCATTTTTAAAATTTATTTGTTAAATTTATTTGCTGCCTTCCTACCATGGGGATACTCGAGGCAGTTTACAGTAATAAAAAGGGAGAAAATGAAAGGAGTGCAAACAGAAGTAGAATAATATAACCTATAAAATAAACAATGAAAAAGGAACACAATCTGAGAATACATCAATATTCTACAAAGCAGCAAAACTGGAAAAAAAACCTTTTATATATATTTAAGTCAGTTTTTTGTGTTTCGTGGCACTCGACATGCTTTTAAGGGAGAGGAAATATTAGAAGTGCCTTATTAATAGATACCTCCTAATCTCTGGGGATGATTAGCTATTCACCTTCCCCTCTGTCTAAGTAAAGTTGGTAATGATTGCAGGATCCCAGAGTTAAATGTGGGAATGCAGGGGAGGACAAGATGTGGGAGCATCAGCACAAAAGTGAGGCCCAGGCAGCAGATCCGCCCAGAGGTCAAAATAGTGGTATCCATTTGCACTTTTGCAAAATCAGGGCAAGGCAAGTGCAGGCAAATCCCCCACCCACCCACTGCACACGCACCCACCCCAAGGCAAAAGGGCCCCCTTCAGGCTGAGAAGCCTCCCCCTGGCTGGGTAACCTAGGCTTACCTGGAATTTTAGGCTTCATGCAGAGGTGGGCTGCTGCCGGCTCCGACCGGTTCAAGCGAACCGGTAGTTCCGACCACCTGCCGTGGTGGTATCCCATCCTATATATCTCGCTCTCTGGCTCACTCGCCCCACCCATGCAGCCCATCTGATTGCCGCGCCTCACCCGCTCTGCTTACCGAGAAGGGGTGCTGGAAGCCGCGCGCATGAAATCGCCAAGTATTTGAAGCCGGGCTCTCACATTTTCGGTTCGGCACTAGGTGAACCGTTTGTTAAATGATGTGAAGCCCCCTCTGGCTTCACGGTTAGCATCTGAGAAGCTGATCTTAGTTCTCTTAACATGGCAGTCTACACCTCTTTTTTAACTTCATGTTTTTTACTTCTTGGCCAAGGCCATTTCTTTTGGTATGTGAGACCTTGCTTTTCAGCAACTACACAATAGAGTTGTGGTTTTTTTCTTTGAAAAAGTTTCACTTCTTATCCAAAGAACTGAAGAAGCTTCTTGGATGAGAAGTGAAACTTTTCAAGGCAAAAAACAAGAAAGTCCAGTTGCCTTTTGGGAAAAGCACCTTTGAGACAACCATGACCTGGATGACTGAAAACCTCCATAGACATTTATGCAATTGACAGCATATTCTGAAGTCCTTGAAGGTTTTAAGAGAGATATGAACCAATTGTGAGAGAGCAACGTAACCCATCAATTGGCCATTTATGGAATGTTATTAAGAATTCTACTAAATGTTGCTACTATTCAACTTTCACATGTAATCAATTAATGGGTTTGATCATTTGCTTTCTGATGTATCACATGTACCAAATGCACGTATCACCTGTTCCTGTACTTTATAAAAAGACAACCCTTCCCATTCATTAATGTGTTTTGCTTTGCATGAATTACTTGGTGATTCCTATTTTCAGCTGGACAAAGAAGTCCCTTTGCAAAAGTAAAAGCTTTTCTTCCTCTCTAATTCAAGGATCCAGTTCTTATCAGCTCTAGCCAAACTCGGGGTGCCCGAATTTGTGAGGGGCAGGAAGCCCCCTGTCCTTGGTCACTGTGCAGGTAACGTTGTTGCTTAACAAGCCCTTTTTCTAGCCATGGACCAAACTTCCTGGCAGCCATCAACCTTTGTTGAAATAAATCTTCAGGGGAACCTCAGGCCAGGCGTGTGGAAATTCCAGAGGGCTTGTGAGCTTCTCACCACAGCAGCACCCTTGACAAAGAGGCCGCCTGTTGCAGAGCAGGTGACTCATCCATCCCATCCATTGCCAAGCCCAGCTAATCAGGGAGTGGGGGAGTGGTTCCAGAGCTTTCCACTGGTTTCTCCTTGCCAGGTGAATGAGGAAGGAGCGTTTCTGGGAATCTGTTCTTGGGAGGAAAGGATCAGGCTCGGCTGAAGGACGGGGGAACTCTCCTGGGGTTCAGACTTGCACAAGCGTTCACCAGGATCACTTAGAAAGACCATTGATTCTGGGAAGACAGGCAGCACCAGCTTGCTCTCCAATTATGGAGGACACCTAGTTGAGCATCTCTCATCCCTGGCAGTTTTCTGATGTGTGGACGTCAACTCCCAAAATTCCCCAGCCAAGACCTCATCCTTCCATTGGAGTAAAGTTGCATTTTAAAAACAAGGGGAATTGTCCAAAGAACAGGAAGAGGGTGTTGTGACACCAGCAAGAGTAAGCTCAGGTTCAGGCAGAGCTATAAGGTGTTTTTCCTAAGAAAATGCTGACCTCAGTTAGTAGCCTTTGCCCCTAAACTCAGAGACAAACAGAGCAACACTTCTGGCAGTTCAGAAGTCGGACTCCCCAAAAGGATCTTGGGCATCCTCTCTGCTGCTCAGTTCTGCCAGAGCCAACCTCACATAGTGCCCTGGTATTCCTCATCTGAAGGGGAGCAGTTCAGTGGCCGATCCATTTTTTTCTGCCTTTTACCAACGGAGTTTTGTTTTTCTGATTAGCAATAAGGGTTTTTTTAATTGCTTGTTCTTTGATTACAGTTATATAGCAAGGTCACATGAACATCCAGATTCTAAGCCTGGAGTTTGAAAGATTTGAAGTCATCTCCTTTTTCCTCCTACTGAACACACCTTGTTCTTTCCATACTTCTGAGAATCAAAGAAGGAGGGATCAAAGAATCATCCAGTAAACCTCCCTTCCCAGGAATCCCAGAGGGAAAAGAGGTTTTGCTTGACATTTAACTCAAATCTATCTCTCTATCATCTAAACCTTCTTTCAAGTGCTGATTGGTGGCTTGGAAGGAAACTATGAGCCGAGCACCACAATGGATGGCCTGCCATGGGCTCTGAGCGGTTCCAACACTTTGATGGAGAACTCAGGGGAGAGCCTTCCCAAGTGACAAAGCAGAGAAGGGGGCTAATGCTTCACGTTGAAGAGATTCCAGAGTATCTAGGTGAGGTTGAGTGCTCAGGAATGCCCACAGTTTTTGGTAAAGAGAAAGTCAACATGGTGGACATGATGGTGCAGTTGAAGTGCTGCTTTTTTTGCAACTTATTCTACATAAAAAGCAAGTGGAGTTTTGCTTCTACTGTTGTGGATGCCATCTTGACATTTTTGGCCATATCCTGTGAATATTTTTGACAGATAACTTAAATTAATGGGATTGAAATTAACTGGGGAAATTGTAAAGTTCTGCATTGGGTAGGAAAAATGTAAGGTGCAAGTATAGTCTGGGAAGACGTGGCTTGTAGATGTAGAAGGGAGTGGGGTATCCCTGTCAACCACACGTTAAACTGGAGCCCACCTGTGGTGCAGCCTGTAGAAGAGGGACCCAGGGGATAACACTTCATGACCTATGATCAGTTTCTTTAAACCACTCAGAAATTTGTTTTCAAGTAACCCAAAGATGCTTTTTCAAGAAGCAACTGGACTTTCTTGTTTTTCTTGGAAGACATTTTGCTTCTCCTCCAAGAAGCTTCTTCAGCTCTGACTGGATGGTGTCCAGTTGCCTCTTGAAAAAGCATCTTTGGGACAACCATGACCTGGACGACTGAAAATCTCCATAGACACTTTCTCAAGTAACCTTATCAGAATTATTGGTCTTCCCAGGGTCTTCCTTTTTGAACACAGTGATAACCTTTGCTTTCCTCTGTTTGCCTGGCCCTTTATCTTTTCTCCAGAACTTCACCAAGATTACACGCGAAAGCTTGGCCACGTCATCAGGCAAGTTCCTGCAGGACTCTAGGAGGTACGTAAAATGGAAGAGCGGTTGGCATTCTGGAAAGTCTGCCTAACTCTTCAAGATCTGAACTGAAATCTAGAACATTTTACTTGTAATGGGTTTGGGCCAAAACAAAATTTGGGCCACCACAGGGCAGGCAGGGCCTTTTCTCTCTCCACATCCTCAGCAGTTTTCAGCTTGGCCTTTCTCTATGGCCAGGCTCTCATCCACCACCATCCTACCAGCACTTTGCCTCCCTCTCCTCTGCCCTCAATGGCCACAACATCTTGACTCTCCCCAATCACTGGACATCAGTCGGTGTCCAGACTGGGTTGAAAAGAGCCTAACATAGTGTTTCTCAACCTTGGCAAGTTGAAAATAGGTTGATTTTAACACCCAGAATTCCCCAGCTGGCTGGCTGGTGAATTCTTGAAGTTGAGGTCGCCCATCTCCAATCTGCCAAGATTGAGGAGCACAGCCATAAGCCCATGTTGGCTTTGAAGCATATGAAGACTCTTGTTATGCCATTGAGCCTGAAAGCCTCATGCAAGGGCTGACCAGGCCCTAATCTTTCTTCCTTCGTTTGCACAGCATATCTTGAGATAAGCGGGGGAAGAGGCTGCTCTTAGCAAAACTTCCTGCCCAGGTTGAATATTTACATTCTGACCTGAATGTAAACTTGCTGGAGCTCCACAGCCAGAACTTTCCCCCTTCCTTTAGTTCTTCATCTCTTCATCAGGGACACTTCAAGACTGGAGGGGGCAAAGAGGGGGGCTGCTGGGAGGCCTATGTCCACCTTGAGAATCTGGTAAGGAGCCAACTTCTTGAAGGAACGTCTCCAGCATGGCCTCTCCCTGCAAATGACTCAGAGCTGGTTTTCCCAACTAAAATACAAGCTCTGTCATCCCCAGTCAAGCACCATGGAATGACAGATGTCATCGGCCCATTTTGGTTTAGCTTGGCAAGTAGTCTCGGCTATGAATAACTTATCTGGGATACATCTTGTATGACCCATGGCCCAAATCTTTCCTTCTGAACCAGAGGGGATTCTCCTGCAGCCCTGGGCCTTTTCACACCACACCAGCCAAAGGCTCTTGAGACCCCATTACTGTCCCTGTCAAAGTGACCACTTGGAGAGCAGAGTGGTGGGGTGGAGCCTGTTGTCACCATGAAAAAAGACATGAAGGAAGTTAATACATTGCTACAAGAAGGGGGAGAAAAAAATGCAAAAGGAAGGATTTGGCCTTGTTAATATTTTAATACTCCAGTGAGTCCTGGACACACAACAGTTCCTCAAGGGCTCAAATTATCTCTCGATTCCCAGGAATAAAGGAGAGTCCATGACAAACAGCCTTCCTTCTTCGAAGCTGGAGCCTTTGAAATGGACTCTGAGGGGAGGGAACAGTGGCATGTCCTGCAAGGAGCAAATCCCAACCGTGTAGAAAAGTCGGATATCGTAAAATAGAATGTGATTAGTACAGCAAAACAGTCTTTAGTGCAACATCAGTGATTTCAAAACTTGAGCCAAAGTTCCAGTCAGTTTTATTTTTGAGCCCCGCAAGAGGTTTTGTTCTTTTCTCTGGTCCCCTGTTGCTCTCAACCTTGGCAACTTTAAGACATGTAGACCAACTCCCAGAATTCCCCGGCTGGCCATGCTGGTTGAAGATTGCACTAAAGCAGCAGAACACTTATAACACGTCGGGGCTAAAATATTCTGTCCACATCCGCTTCCCTGAAGGCCAAAATGCATTAATGTGCTTCTGGGCCAAAGAATTTGCAGGAGGTCTCCAAGGATGAGTCCAGGTGATTGGCAGTTTATACCATCTCCACTTCCAGCAGGCACTCCTGGCAACCAGTCCTGGTTGGCTCTGGCAGCTGCCCTCTGAGCTCCTCTGGGGGCTTCCTTCGGGAGACCCCGATCAGGTGCCAACAAGAAGAGTCCTTTTCGTCCTGGCTTTTAGAAACCGCCCAGGAAGAGAGCCTGCTGGCCTTGGCTGACCTGAAACTTGATACCCTCTTCCGAGCCAGTTCCGTTCTCTTTCCTATCTCCTGGTTGATCCCTGTTTTCTAGTGCAATGGATCTTGAACCTCTGAACTCCTTCTTTATGGTTGTCATGGATACTCTGTGTGCTTTTCTTGCTCCAGACAGAGGCGCCACTGCTGGGATCCCAGATCCCCTTCCCCAGCATGCCTCTCTCCAAATTCCTGAATCAGCTTTCTCATTTCCAGAGCCTCCCCTTGCCCAAAGTTTCTCAGCTCTCTGTCCTTGCATGGCCCTCCCACCCCCTTCAACAAAAGGCATCAGCAATTCCTTGAATCCCCCCCCTCATTTTATTCCTTCCCCCCTCCCTTTTCCTCAGAAGCCCAGTCCCAGCTTGCTGCTCCTCCCTTCTGAGCCCTTGTTGAGGATTCTCCTACGAGGCCAGGTCATCTGGGCTCTGCCCTCCTGGAGGTGGGCTGGAAGGGGCAGCAGCTGAAGAAACGGCTCTTTGGGCCAGAAAATGTCCTTTCCGGGTGCTGAGCAGCATGGTGGCCCCTGTGTTCCTCATAGATTTGGACTCTTCTTCATCCAACAGCAGTGAATTATGTTCAAGATCTTGCCCAATGGAGAGAATGGTTTCAGGCATTGGGAGAGCTATTTGAACTATGCTTTTGAGCATCAGAAGACTTTGCCTAAATATTTGCTCTAAACATTTCCAAGAAAAACAAAGCAATCAAAAAAACGTAATTGCCTAAAGCTTCATGATGCATTTACTTCTGTTTACGCCTTGACAGAGTTGTGCTGCTTTCTCCAAATATGTCTCACACAGAAAGTTTGTTGGGAAAGAAGTTTCTGGAAATGCCAAAATTTGGAAAGTACTGTCTAGAGAGCTGCTGAACCAGCTGGGTCAGTTTCACAAGAAGAAAGAGAGAGGGAGCGAGTTTGGTTTCAGGAAGAAGATGCATCTCTGGGGCTGGCCAGGACTGACGTGTTTGAGCAGGGTCAAGGGAAATTCCCATCCTCCTCAGGCACACCTGTATTTGTTTGGTATCACTTGCATTGCTGTTTATGTCCATGTTTTGGTTGTATCTTCAGTCTGAACTGCATCTGCTCAATGGGTTTCCTGTTGCAGAAATCCATATTCCCCACCCCCCAAATCCCCAAACAGTCTGAGATCATGTCAAGCTTCAAGTTCCAGGGTCTCCAAAGCAGGCAACTTTAAGATTTGTGGACTTTATTTGTATAAGCGCTATATAAGTGATATTAGAAGTATTATGTTTAAGAAATAAGATTTTATATATGGGGGGTTAAGAATTTTTTTTTAGGGGGTGTTAGTTTGATGAATGGTTATGCAATTTAGTTCATTGTTAAAGGTTAATAGAAATACCTTGTGTTCTGCTCTGGGAAGTCGGGGAGGGGGAGGGGGTTGGGAGGGAGGGTTGTGGGGAAATTGTGTTTGTTTTAAAACTTTTTCAATTAAAAAAAAAAAAAAAAAGATTTGTGGACTTTACCTCCCAGACTTTTTTCTGGGATGGCCTGAGCAGGCACATCACACCTTCACAAAGAGTCACTTCAAATTTTCACGAGGCCACAACATTTGGTTATCAGGATACTGTTAAAGAAAATTAAAATATTGTAAATTCATTTCAGTCAAATAGGTTGCAGCTTATTATGATAGAGCCCAATGCATGTGCTGGCTGGGGAATTCTGTGAGTGAAGCCCGCAAATCTTAAAGTTGCCAACTTTGGAGACCCTGAACTGGTTCTTGAGCTAGATGGTCCTTAGTCTAACTTTGTAGAGGCAGTTCTTGTTCACACTGCTGTCACAGTTTCTCTGTGCCCTCCCCATTAGTATAACACAAGAAGAATAAATAATGAAACTTTTAATAAATAATAAATCTAATTACACTAGAATCTTCATCTAGTAGACAATGTGATAGAAGGTTCCATCCAGCACAATGGAGAAGGCTTCTGCCTGGTCATCCATGGGCCGACAATAAGAATATAGAAAATGTCTAATTATACATGTCATAACAGCTGCCAGAATAATATACGCACAGTACTGGAAAGAGAAAGGGCTACCACCGGAAGAACATGTAATTAGAAAAATACTAGAGTGCGCCGAGATGAATAAGTTAACATATGTGATAAACAAAAAAGAGAATTCGGAATATTATACAGTGTGGGAAATGTGGTATAAGTGGATGGAAGAAAAAAGTAAAAGGTAGAATTAAGAGAGGGTGCAACTATCAATAATAATCAAGTAATTATGGAACACCATGTATATAATCTGTATATATTTATGAACACTGCTAAACCGAAAATTGTTAAATTGTATTCTTATATATTTCAATAAAAATTCAATTTAAAAAAAAGAATACAGAAAATGTGTTCTCGTTTCCATTGAGCTCTATTATATAATACGTTGCAACCTATTTGATTGAAATGAATTCCTGATCTTTTAATCATGGTAGCCAAATGTTCTGCCCTCTTGTAAAAATCCCCCCAAAAAACATAGAGAGCCAAAGAGCAGGGGTCCTCTGTAGGGTTGTGGAAGAGAGAGGGGAGGGCTCCTTGATCTCCAAAGCAGATGCCACCATAAGGGCAACTCTGTACTCTCCTTGGAGGCCCAGGCTCAGCCCTGCCACCTTTCTTGGTCAGGCCGGTCAGTGGTCCGTGGGTCTCTGTCACAGGATTCCATTTCCTGGATCAGAAGAATCAGACAACCAGGAGAGAGCAGAGCAGAGTTGGGGACAAGACTGTGTTCTGGTCCACTGAGCATCCAGGACACCCTTCCCGAGGGCCCCAGGTATATTTCCTCTCTGAAATTTCTGCTTGTGTATGGAGTGCTCAACTGCTCCAGGGAACAAGATTGTTTTGTGCAAAATGGGACAAAAACATCCCAAAACACATCACCGGAAAGGACAGAACCAAGTTTGCTCCCCCCCACCCCCCCCGGAGTTGGAAGGGAAATGTTGGGATCAAAGTGAAAGCAACGACCCAGATTGGAAGGGCGGGAACTAGAGTCTCCCCACCTTGGCTGAGCTGGGGAGAGGGTGATGAGCCAGTTCTGCTTCTTCCGGATGGGGTGGGGAGGTGGGAATGTCATGAAGTTAGGCTGAGAGCCGTCAGATCCAGGCTCCCCTTGGTGGTGGCCCCTGGTTTAAAGAATGCTCTGCCAGAAGGAGGTCTGGGGTCCCAAGTATTGTGTATAAAAGTTGCAGGGAATATTGGCTTTTAAGATTGTTTCTGTGAATACGTGACTGCTTGTTCAAGGTCTTAAAATTATTTTTAACATTTTTTTGTGGGGGGGGGAGTTATGTCCTAATAAATTTTTAAGATACTGCTGACTTTGTTATCCTGCAGGTGTCTTCTGGCACACGTAGAATGGCATTGGGGTGTGATCACATGAATGTGGACATCAACCTCACTTTTTTGATCACTTTTGTTAAATAATCTTGGGTTTCTTTTTGGGGAAATAGATGAAAAAGACTCATTTCAAAAAGCAGCCAATTAACAAGTGACGTGCGTTCCTCTTTTATGGATTTTGAATGAAGCACTGCAGACAAAGGCAATAAACTGGAAGAGGAAGGAGCAGCTGAGCATGGAGCTGGAGGAAAGAAAGGACCCTCGGCCTGGGCCAGGAGGCTCCTGGGTGGGGGTGGGACCGGTAAAGCAATCCAACCTGCAGGATGTCCCTTTAATCTGTCTCTGGATCTTGTTTCAAGAGGTCAGACTTTGGGAGGCACTGACAGCTCAGGAGGACACCAGAAATTTTAGGAAGCAACCTTCAAGCTGAGCTGAGAACGCTCCGGCAAGAGGGAGGGCAGAAGCCTGGATGACCTCCACAACTGAGGAGGAAGGACCACCCACTAACCAGGGCAGATCCCCTCCCCAATTCTTCCATCTGCTTGCAGCTCTCCTCCAGGCATGGCACCTTGCGGGCTTCCTGGGAGGAGAACTGGAACAGGGTAGTGGAGCAAGACATGGGGTGGGGGTAAAAGGCAAGAAACTGGAGATCAAATTTTGATGATGGAAAGAAATGCACAAAATACATGAAAATAGAGGCATCCTGCCAGCAGCTTCATTAAGCCAGAGGGCTAAGCTTAGGAGAAGCGACATGGCGCTCCCACGTTACACCTCTCCTGCGCGAGCTGCATTGGCTCCCGGTGATCTTCCAGGTGCGCTTTAAGGTGTTGGTTCTCATCTTTAAAGCGCTCCATGGCTTAGGGCCAGGGTATTTGCGAGACCCCCTGCTGCTACCGATAACCTTCCACCGGCCAATACGCTCTCACAGAGAGGGCCTCCTCAGGATGCCGTCGGTCAGGAAATGTCGGCTGGTGGCCCCCAGGGAGCAAGCCTTCTCTGTGGGGGCACCCGCCCTGTGGAACGAGCTGCCTCATGGAATACGACTGATCCCGGACCTCCGGACCTTCCGTAAAACCCTGAAGACTTATTTATTCCACCAAGCCGGCCTAGCCTAAATGGTTCTTAATTGGGATTTTAAATTTTATGGACTTGGGGGTTTTAAATTGGGAAGCTAATGATTTAATTCTTTTTAATTATCTTAACTTTTGTATTTGTATGTTTTTTAATTTTGGCTGTTCACCGCCCTGAGTCCCTTCTGGGAGAAGGGCGGTATACAAAATAAATAAATAAATAAATAAATAAATAAATAAATAAATAAATAAATAAATAAATAATAAATAGAAGAGGGGAGAAGAGGACCAGGGTAACCACAGCTCAATGATAGCTTGGCATCAGTGCCAGCAAAACTCTGGCAGAGATTGCTCCCTCCCTCTGTGGAGCAAAGTGCGCATAGGAGGGGAGGTGGGGTGTTCTCTACTCCATTAGCCACTTCCAGAATCCCACAACCCCACTGGAGGCCCAGGCTAGTTGGCCTTTTGGAAGGCAAAAAGGATGGGTGCGGATCTCACCTCAGGGGGCACGATGTTCCAGCGGATGGGAGCCATGGCAGAAATGGAGCCTGACTGACAGGGTCTACAGCATGTCCCTTCTGCCGGCATGGATGGGGAGAGCTTCTAGCACGGACGATATTCCCTAATTGGGTCATGAAAGATCTACATGAGAACCACCAAGCTCAGAGATCACCAAGGAGTGCACAGTTTGACCCTGAGCCAAAGAGGCCCTTATGACCTCTTGGATTGGTAATAAGAGCATCTGAAGAGGCTGCTCAGGGGACAGGACACTTCTTGGTTGCTGGGGCTCAAATGGAGGCTGGCCGGCCCCGAAGGCCCCGTGGGCCTCCTGGAAGACCTTAAAAATGGTCTCTTCTCTGGGAATTTAAGGCCAAGATGTGAGCACAGAAAAGAGCATTTTGTTCTTCATGGTTTAACAGTTTTGGTTAGGAGTTGTTTATTTTTCTCATGTGTCTTTTATTGAGATTTTTAGGTGTTTTTTTTTTACTGTTTTTATATGTGCATTTGAGTTTTATGCTGTTAGCTGCCCAGAATTAATTAAGATGTTGAAGGAAGACTGGCAAAAGCCCAGAGCCTGGAAGCTCCTTTTCTAATTGACCAATTTGATTAAAAGGCAGAAACTTTCCTGCGTTGATGGACTGCAGGGCGGATTCTTGATCAGATCTTACGTTCTGTGCTATTTTCCTTCTTTCCTTCATTTTTCTAAGTCTCTTAAAAATGTCACTCACCTGCCAAAGTTTAAGCTCATGTGCCAGCAGAACCCTCGCCTGCATACGGTAACTCTCCATTTGACAATCGGCTTAGTTGTTTTTATAAAGAAACCAGCTATTCTTGCTGAAGGCAGCACTCAATGGAAGGCTGTTTCTTTGCTGAAATCTCATCCGAAATCCACAGGGATTAGACACGGCCTGAAAAACTCAAGTTGCTCACCTTCAAGACTTTCCTTCCAGGAAGAAGGAGCTGGTGAGGTCATCCAAGTGTGCACTTACAATGTCTCCAAAATCCCCAGAGGTGAAACAGGGACACAGAGAGGCTAGAAGTTGCCAGGAGAACCTCGTTGCTCCTTGAAGCTCCCGCTTCTCCTCACTGGTTTCCACCGACAGACCTCTGGGGGAAGTCTTTGTCCTCCAGGCCTTTCTCTTGGTCCACATCCAACCAGCTGACAAAATGGTGGTGGGTTCCTGGCTGGGGCAGCCCCCTAAAAGCTCATTGGGTCAGTGAAGAGAGAGACGTTTGTCCCCTGCCCAGCCTGACTCTCCACAGGCAAAGACTGGCGCCCCCCCTTCCTGGTGGCCAGGACCTTGAGAGGTAAAAGAAGGAGCCCTGAGAGGATGGGCATGGTGTGGAAGGCAGGAAGGAGGGAAGCTCTGCGCAAGGAGAGGACTGAGGAACGGGGAAGTGAGTTAAGCATAATCCCCCCCCTCCCGGCTGGATCTTGGGAGGGCAGAGCGGGCTTTGTTCCTGGGCCAGCAGTGTCATGTTGGGGTGTTTGCCAGCCTCAGACCTGCTGAGAAGCAGCTTGATGAGTCAAAGGAAAGGCATCCCATCCTCTGGGCCAGGTGCTCCCAGGGTCCCTGCCCTCCTCAGCCCCTGTGCCAACGGAGCAGCCTCTCCTGGCCTCAGTTGCAGCACAGCAGCTTCTTCCTGGGAAAAATGGGTCACCTATTCAGGTGGGGTCTGTGCAAGTGCCCCCTCCCACCCTGTTTTGCAGAGGATATCTCTGTGCCTTCTCAGCACTTTCTTTGTGGCTTCTTTCTTATTGTGGGAGCAACAAACTGACTGCCGAGAGACCCTGCAGCCCAAAGGCCCCAACAGATGGCACCGAGCACAACTCACCCACCTCACCCCACTGACATCCTACCTTCGTTTAGCTACTCAATGCATCTATTGAAAAGAGCAGAAACTGCCATTTTTAATGACATTTGTGAGTTGGAAACGGGACTCCCAGACCCCTCCTGGTCTTTAGCCACAATGGACTATCCCTCCTCTCCTCCTACACAGCCCTTTGGCTCTAGAATGCTGTACTGGGCAAGTCGCCCAGGGGGTCAGAAGGGGTCAGGGAGCCCCGAAACCCTGGGTTTCCCTTTGCTCTGGCAGGGAGAGAGAGACCGGGAAGGACCCCGTATCTGCAGCAGCTTTGTAGACTAGTTTGGCAGAGAGATCAGCTCACAAGCCAACATGCACACAGTAAAACTCCTTTTTCAGGGCCAGTCCTTGAGTGTGTCTGTTCTGTGCTATCTGCATCTCAGCTTCACAAGTCCAGATGGCCACAGATGGCAGCCCAGAGACACAAAGGCCTCCAACACTTTGCTGCCAGCTAATAGTCAATAGGACAACCAGGCGAATGCATTCTGAGTCAATTACAGGTAGGTTTTGATTTATGACCGTAATGGCGCCTACCCATCATGGATGTAAGTTATGAAGGACCTAAAACTATTCGTTAACATGTCCAACCTGATATGGTTGCCTTTTTCTTGGCAGTCATTAAGCAAATCACCCCAGTTCTTAAGCAAATCTGTAGTTGTAAAATGAACCATTGGTTCGTTATGGGCACATTTGGCCAAACTCCTGATGTCAAGTGCTAGTTTTCAATAAAAAGAAGATCATGGGGTGGGCAACCATTGGAACTTCGAATTTGGGCCGTAAGTAGCCCCAAGATAAGTCTGGCATAACTTTGAACCAGTTGCTAAGCAACCAGTTGCAGGTCGAGGATTATCTGTAAATGGAGCTACCCAAGGATGCTCCAGTGTTTAACATGTGCCTTCCCCAACAAAACCCCGGAACGCAAACACAGCGAGTTAACACAACTCAAACCAGTCATGGCATTTGTGGAAAAGCAGGGTATGCTGTGGGTTCCATCTATCAGGGATACACATCTGGCGGGACCATGAAAAAGGGCCTTCTCGGTGGTGGCCCCTTCTCTCTAGAACATTATTTCCCCGGAGGTATGGCTGGTCCCTAGACTGTTGTTTTTCCAAGGAGCCCTGAAGACGTGGTTTTGTCCAGGGGCTCAGGGGCCCCAACTGGAGAAAGGAGCCCATCTGATTGATCTGATTGTGTTACTGCTGCTTCTGTGTATGTCTGTATGTATAATTTTTATATTGTGGGTTTTTCATATTGTAAGCTGCCCTGTGTATGAATTTGGTGGCCATATAAATTTGTTTAATAAATACACATTTCTTTATTTGAAGGTTGTGAGCAACCCAGGATCAATTAGAGTCTGGTGGCACACAACTAGCTGTGTAGATGAGCCCTGGACAACTATTCTTTGCACAACTAATGCAACTGAGTCCATGCCTTACGTCAAGGCCACTCCGTGTATATTGCTCTCCTTCTTTGGATCTGGACACACTGCTGAGAGAAATCAAAATAATTCAAAAGTGAAATCAAAAGAATCATTCAAAATCCTTCTGGTCCTACTGAAGTTTTGATGAGGTTCATATTTGCATGTCAAAGTCTACCAGGTTTATATCCTTATAAATTTAATCCGATTAGAAGCTTAAAGTCCACCGATATGAAACTAGCCATGTCATTATGTGCTACAGAACCAAAGAATGATAGAAGGCGGAACTGCAACCAACTTTGGCCCAGAGCCCAAAGGTATTTATTTATTTTCATTTATGTATCAAATTTGGAGACCACCCATCTCGTTCACAGGAATCCATTCCACTCCTGCTGGGCCCCCTGATGGAGAACCTGCTCCCTTCTTAAATCCACTTCCACGTAAGGGGAGCCTCTTGCTCCTTCTCCTGTCTGCCCTGCCTTCTCTTAAAGCCACCCAGAGTCACGTGACAGTGAGATGGGCAGCATATAAATTTAATTAATGAATAAATAGAGATCTCCATCATGTAGTTTTCCCTTCTCCCAGACTGCCAACTACTGCACTTCAGCTTTTTCTACCAAGCACTACATCGCTCCGGCTGCTCACCTCTGACCAGGTGTTTCTCCACCTTGGCGGCTTTAAGATGGGCGGACTTGCCCACGCTGGTTGGGGAATTCTGGGAATTGAGATTCACCCATTTTAAAGCTCCCAAGATGGAGAAACTGCTACTCCGAAACCTTCCCCAGTTGGTCAATGATCCTCCTGAGACGTGGCTGTCAGAACTTGATGATTTATTTATTGCTGAGCTTACCAAAATACTTATCGCATAGACATACTTGAGTGTTAGGAAAAAGGCTGCGTTGCTAATTGGTGCTGCCTTTTCCATCCAGTGAGCCAAGGGCTTCTTTGGCTCCAAAGGGCAGACCCGGCTTCCACCCCATGGCCTGAGGCTGGGGGTTCAGCATCAGCAGATGGGGGGGCTTTGCAGAGGCCCCTGGAGGTGGCTCTTCTCCATCCTTGTGGGGTACCTCTGTTTCTCCGGCCCCTTGAGGCGAAGGCGCTCAGCCTGCAGCGGGTTTTCTCTTGCGTCTGCCATCACTTTGCTTCCCACAGAAAGTGCATTAAGGAAGGGAAGAGCGAACAATTATGCCACGTCCTTAATTGGCAGCATTAGGAAGATTCTTCTGTCTGAAAGCAGCTGAAAAAAGCAGTACGGAAACAGTTGGCAGCCTTGCATTTGCCGTGCCAAGGGATTCTGCCAAGAAACTGGCTCTTCTCAGCATCGGTTTCCCAGGTGGCACCAGACAGGCCACGTTCCCGACCAAGAGGATCATTTCCCCAGCACTCGACAGCCAATGGCCTCCTTTACACAACCTGTGAATCATGTGTACTGGTACCCACCAGACACTCTCCCCTCCCCAAATTTCTTCCGGTTTCTGCCCAAATAAACGACAGTTCTTGACTAGATGAAGGTTCAGCAGGCCAAAGGTTCCTGAATAGGGGGGTGTTGGGGAGCCTGCCTGTTCTCAATGGGGCTGCCTTCCAGAAGGGGCTGATGATTCTGGAGGGGCACCTGGAGCTCTTGTGGGAGGCATTCTGTTCAGTGGGGGGTCAACTTTCCCAAAGGACAATGTCGCCCCTCCACCCCCACCCCCGGAGTTCATCCCCTGAAAACCTCTTGCTGAGATGGCAGTGCTGGGGCTGCGGCTGCCCTCCTTCTCGGCCTAGAAGGATTCTCTCATCTGCAGCAGAGGTGGGACTGCTGGCCAAGCATCTGCTGCCTCCCTTTAGCCATTCTTTCAGATGGAGCTACAGGCAGAACTTCTCTCCATCATGGTTCTTTTGCAACCACTAAGATCTGCAGAAGAGCCCTCAGCACAATCTCACCTGGAGGGGCCCTCCCTTTAAAAGCCTTCTTGCAAAAGCCTGAAGATCAGGCCATGTGGGTGTGCGTGTGAGAGAGGGAGAGAGAGAGGGAGAGATTTGCTTTGATTTTAAATGTTGGCTTTCAACCAATTAATTGCAATGTAATCTGTCTTGTATTTTAAACTGTTTACTCTGTTCTTTTATACTGTTTTCAGTTGTTATCAATAAAGGAAGCAGTTGGTTACTTACATGAATCAATAAAACTATTTTGTAACTGGGGAAGTGTTAGACCTTTCTGAGCCTCTGCTCAGAAAACACTGGATAATTTATTGCATACCTTTCTGTCCTGCCACTCTTCCAGGTAGGTAAGCCCCATAGATCTCTCTCCCCCCTCCCACTCACAGCCACCTTGTGAGGTAGATTCAACTGATAGTGACTGGCTGAATTAGAATTTGAAACAGGTCTCTCAAGTAGGACTAAATCCAGTATTAGGCACACTTTTGTTGATGGCAAATAATCAGGAGGGGCCCTGAAGCCCCTTTTCTGACCAAGCAGTTTCACTGAGGGACTAGACTGGTGAAGGCTAGATTGACGTAGGACGGATGGCAATTAGAATAGAATAGAATTCTTTATTGGCCAAGTGTGATTGGACACACAAGGAATTTGTCTTGGTGCATAAGCTCTCAGAGTACATAAAAGAAAAGATACGTTCATCAAGAATCATAAGGTACAACACTTAATGATAGTCATAGGGAAACAGTCAATATAAATCTTAAGGATACCAGCAACAAGGTTACGGTCATACAGTCATAAGTGGGAGGAGATGGATGATAGGAACAATGAGAAGATTAATAGTAATGCAGACTTAGTGTATAGTTTGACAGTATTGAGGGAATTATTTGTTTAGCAGAGTGATGACATTTGGGAAAAAACTGTTCTTGTGTCTAGTTGTTCTGGTGTGCAATTGATATGCAATATCAACCTAGCTCACAAAATCCTCTGCCTTTTAATAAAATTGGTTGCTTGGAAAAAGCGCTACTGTTCTGAAGCTACCTTGGTGCTTCTCCAACGGTTTCCTTCTTCCTGAATGATGAACGTTTTAGTGGCATGCCCTGTTGCAAAAATCACATGCTTGCACCAAACATGTTACCCGTGCCTCGTGCCAACAAACGGAGGAAGTGAAATGGTTCAGTGGGGAAATGAAATAATTCACCCTGCCATCATCCTGAAGAAGAGCATCTGTGCCTCTGTTGACTCATCCCTTGGGGTGCTCTGCCTCCTGCAGAGTCATTGCAGAAATGCAGGTTGTTGCTCCGTTGAGTTTTCTCAGCCACGTTCCTGCCCTCCCGAGAGGAGGACAATGAAGTTGATATTTCACAAATGGGTCCTTAGCCCTCCAACAAGACAAAGGTTTGACTACTCTGGAATGGGAAAATGTTCCCAAAGAGCCAGAGGCGCCTTTGGCCTAAAGGGTCTTCTTTGAGGATCTTTGTGGGTTGTTCTGTTACATTAATGACTTGGAATCTGGACTTCTTAGGAACACAGACCTGGAAGGAGTCCCTTAGGATCTGCTCCATCCATCCCCTGAGTTAAGCCACGCTAGCTTTTTCCTTCTCTCCTCCAGTGGTGGATTAACCATTAAGCGGACTAAGCACCTGTTTAGGGCGCCAGGCCCAAAGGGGGCAGCACAAAGTTGAGAAAGAAAAAAAAAACAACCAATGAAGATTTGTAAAAAGGAGGGGGCACCAAGATTTATGGTTAAGGCTCACCAGTGAGCCTTAATCGGCCGCTGCTCTCCTCCTGCACTAAGCTGCTGGTTTCTGATTTCCTTTTCCTTTTGAATTTCTGAAGAGACTCTTTGTGTTGCCCTGAGCATCCTTCATTAATCTCGGTTTATTTTAGCTTTCCTGGCACTCCTTCTGCAAAGGCAGGCGTTTCTCTTCATATTTCTGGGGTGACCTCCTTCCACTTGCCACAGGAGTCCTTTTCACAAAGCCTTTTGTGCAGCCAAGTTGGCTTCTGCTGTCTTTCTCTCCCTCCCCCCCACGTCCCCTCCCCCGTCATTTTAAATCTTCAAAATTATCTTTTTAGGACTCTTTGGAGAAGCTCCTCCCCCCTCCCAGAACTCAACTCTACAAGTTCCTGTCTTGGAATTAATCTGAGCGGTTGGCACGTGAGACCTATCTGACATTCAGAATCCAGGAAATTAAATTTTTATTGTGTCTCCTCTGAATTATGCTCCTGCTCTTCTCCTGTGTTGACAAAGAATCTTTGCAGATGTTTTGTCTGCCCTCCCTCCAAGCCAGCTCTGTATCCCTAGCAACTTTCTACATGACACGTCATCCAGTCCCCATGGCAACCATTGCTTGGGCAATGACATCATGGCATTACTAGGGCTCTATGCCCTGAAAGTCAAGAGGAAAGTACTCAGAAGCAAGGGCTGATGGAGCACATGAAAACAGGGAAGCAGATCTAAGCATGAGAACCCATCTCACACCAAAGCTTAGAAGGTAGCCAGGCCAAGACAGTGCTGGCAAAATGGAGAAGCCTCCTGAAGCCCTGCTGAGCAGCCCAACAAGTGCCTCAGATCCATGATGGTTTCTTTTTCTGTAATGAATTCTACGTGGACACAGACCCCTCCACCAAGCACCAAATTAAGTGCTTCTGGATGTTAGCTTTTCATTAAAACCCGGAAAGGTGAGGCATTAGATTGACTGTATGCATGAATCCCCATGTGCAAACACAACAGAAGGATTTATGGCTCCTTCTGGATGTTGGTGTTCAAAGCTGTCCTAGAAAGCCATTTTCTGGATGTCTTCCGGCAGCCATTTCAGTTTTCCTCTCCCATAGTCAGAGGTGGGTTTCAGCAGGTTCTGGCCAGTTCTGGAGAACCGGTAGCGGACATTTTGAGTAGTTCGGAGAACCAGTAGTAAAAATTCTAACGGGCCCCGCCCCCATCTATTCTCTGCCCCCCCAAGTCCCAACTGATCGGGAGGAAATGGGGATTTTGCAGTAAACTTCCCCTGGATTGGGGTGGGAATGGAGATTTTACAGTATCCTTCCCCTGCCACGCCCACCAAGCCACGCCCACCAAGCCACACCCACGGAACCAGTAGTAAAAAATTTTGAAACCCACCACTGCTCACAGCCACATCTAGGTTGTGTAGAGAGGTTTAAAATGGGCAGAGGTGAAACAAACACTTCTTCCAGCATTTGACTCTGATGAGAGGGAAGGAACAGAATGGCCAATGGGCCATTTCCAGATCTTTGATCTGGAAGTTTGGAATAAATATAAAATAAGGTTATCTTGGAAGGTACTTCTTGGATATCACCTCAGGAAACTTTTTTTTTCTTTAGAAAAGAATTGGTGATGAGGTCAGATTGATGGACTTCTGCTCAAATATTTTTTGATCAAGATGAACCTAATCTCAAACCCAAAGAAGAGTTGGAGTCAGAGGGGCATGTCTGTCACGAATTAGCATGTTTACAGCTGAAGGAAAGATTCAGGCTGGACCAGAAAGGTTACAGGGTTGACTCTGTAAAAGAAGATCATTATATATTTATATATTTATATTTATTTATATTTCTATACCACCTTTCTCCCGTAGGACTCAAGGCGGTGTACAGTCAAGAAACATATAGACACACAAACATCATAAAATTGCTAATTAAAATTATTATTATAACATAGTTTGGCCCAATTAAATAGAACCTAAAATTAGATAACATTTTAAAAACATTCACATGTTCGTATGTTTAGCCTCGCCTGTTGAAACATCAGGGTCTTGAGGGCACGGCGGAAAGCACGGAGATCAGGGATATTCCGTATCTCCGGGGGCAGTTCATTCCAAAGGGTTGGAGCCCCCACAGAGAAGGCCCTCCCCCTGGGAGTCGCCAGTCGGCATAATTTGACTGACGGTACCCTGAGTAGTCCCTCCCTGTGAGAACAAACTGGTCGGTGGGAGGCTATTGGTGGCAAAAGACGGTCTCGTAGGTACCCAGGTCCTAAGCCACGGAGCGCTTTAAAGGTGATAACTAACACCTTGAATCGCACCCGGAAGACCACCGGGAGCCAGTGCAGCTCACGTAGGAGAGGTGTTACATGGGCGTAACGAGCTGCGCCCATAATCAACCGCGCGGCTACATTCTGGACCAGTTGGAGCCTCCGAGTGCTTTTCAAGGGGAGCCCCATGTAGAGAGCATTACAGTAGTCCATACGGGAGGTAACTAGGGCATGAGTGACCATGCGCAAGGCATCCCAATCCAGAAAGGGACGCAACTGGCGGATCAGGCAAACCTGATAAAAGGCACCCCTGGCCACGGCCATCAAATGATCTTCTAAAGATAACCGTGAATCCAGGAGGACACCCAAGTTGCGGGCCCTCTCTGTGGGGAGCAAGATCTCATCCCCTATTGTCAGTGATGGTACCAGCTGACTATACCGGGACGCCGGAAGCCACAGCCACTCGGTCTTGGAGGGGTTGAGTCTGAGCTTGTTTCTCCCCATCCAGATCCGCACGGCCTCCAGGCAACGGGACATCACAGCAAGGGCATCATTGGGGTGGTCTGGGGTGGAGATGTATAGCTGTGTGTCATCAGCATACTGATGAACACTCACCCCAAAACCACAGATGATCTCACCTAGCGGTTTTACATAAATGTTGAACAGAAGGGGTGAGAGGACTGACCCTTGCGGCACCCCACAAATAAGGTGCCTCGAGGTCGACCTCTGCCCCCCTGCCAACACAAACTGTGAATGGTCAGAGAGGAAGGAGGAAAACCACCGAAGCAATTATTATGTGGTAATAATGAACATGTTATTGCCAAGGTTTATGGCTACTAAATTTGAACTTGGAAAATGAGTATGTGAAAGTTTGTATGATTCAATGGGCAAAGAACTTTGGGTATAATATAATGCTTGAACAATGGGAAAACATGTGGATAACTATGAATTATAACTTAAAAGATTTTTTAAATAAAATGATATAGATATTTAATACCTAAGCAATTGTCAAAGATGCATAAAGGTATTTCAAACATATGTTGGAAATGTAAAGAAGAAACTTTACCATCTTTGGTGGACTTGTGACAAAGTGAAGAAATACTGGGGTAAGATTCATATTTTAATACAAACAATCCTCAAAATGAAAATAGAACTCAACAAGTGAGCGGACAAGGAACTTGAGAAAAAAATCAGGAACTTTGTTGTTATATATGCCGACCACAGTGAGAGTGGAAAGATATGCTAACTTCCCCAATGGAAGAATGGCTGGAAAAACTGATTGTCAGGGTTCCAAGTTACACCCCCAACGAAAGAAGACCCCGAGGCTAGGAATTCCTCAAAGTTCCATTTTATTAGTGATGTCATATTGGCACCATCTGGGAAAACCCAAATCTGAAAGCTTCCAGGTTTTCCCCACCCAAGTGAAAGTCCAAGTCCCTTCCCCTGCACCCACATGTCCACACACGGTCCAATCAATGCAGCGTCCCAATTGGAGATGACTCCCAGCCACACCCCTCCAGGTGCAGGGCAGAGTGACCTTGACTCTCGGAGAAAGGAATGTTATTATGACTATATATCTCATGATGTGAGGATGATGGATCTAACCCAATAACTCATAAGAGACAAGTATATCTTCTTTTAATTTATTTATTGCAGGCCTGAAATGGTCCTAGGCCCATTCAGTTGATAACCACTGACCTTTGTCTCTCTCTTACAGGTACACATCTGGAACTGCTGGATGGCCTTGTGGTGGGACCTCTTATACCCAGGGGGAGGAGTCAGAGGTAAGGTGGAATGATGGGATATGTGGTTATATTAACCCTTACAGGACTATGAGGGGATGTGATACGAATGGGTTAGACATTTAACTTGACAAAAATCCCTCTAAATGTCTAACTGATGGTAGGTACATGGTATTTACATACACACGTTACATGCGCAAAGTTACATGATTTACATATAAACACATATTTTTGACGTGAGGTATGCGTGTTGTTTGTGAGGTAAAGGTTTGGTAAGTATATCAGTGGTTTGCTCTTCAGTGTCACAGTTTATGGCCTTAATAAAACCAATCTCTGAGAATTGTCTAACATGTTTACACTTAATGTCAATGTGCCTTGATCTCTGTCCCACGATATCGGCCTTTGATATTTCTATGGCTGCTTTATTATGTTGGCTGGGAACACCCAGGGGGAGGGCCTTCTCTGTGGGAGCACCAGCCCTGTGGAATGAACTGCCCCCGGAAATACGTAAGATCTCCGGCCTCCGGGTGTTTCGCTGCGCACTGAAGACCCTGTTGTTCCGCCAGGCCGGGCTATCAACATAATAATTTTAAATTGGGGTATTTTAAATTTTTGGGGTTTTAAACCGGCCAAATCTATTTAATTATTTTAATTTTTAATCATTGTTGTGTCTTGTGTTTTTAAATTGGCTGTACACCGCCCTGAGTCCTTCGGGAGAAGGGCGGTATAGAAATAAAATTATTATTATTATTATTATTATTATTATTATTATTATTATTATTATTATTATTTATTGGTTAATCTTTAATGAGATTCACAGCCTTTGAGGCTGGTTAATAGCTCAGCAGCTCGAGTCCTAACCAAGGACCTAGGAACTGTTAAGGTATCGTCGGAGGATGTAAGCTGTTCCGAGTAAGGTGGTTTTTTGTAGAGTCAAAATGTTCAAGTCCGGCAAATTTAGAATTTCTAAATAGCAGGGTAGCCCTTTGGGTATTGCTCCGAGGGCTCCAATTACAATCGGGACAACACATGATTTCTTTTTCCACAGTCGCTCAACTTCAATTTGTAAGTCCCGGTACTTTGTGATTTTTTCTTGCTGCTTATCTTCAATTCGTGCATCACCAGGTATTGCAATGTCAATGAACCATACTTTTTTCTTTTCAACTATTGTTATGTCAGATGTGTTGTGGACCAAGTGCCTGTCAGTCTGAATCCTAAAGTCCCACAAGATCTTGAGTTTCTCATTCTCTAAAACTTTCTCAACCTGATGTTCCCAGTGGTTTTTGCTGTACTCAAATCCAAACTTCTGGCACAATTTCCAGTGAATGATTTTAGCAACATGGTCATGGTATTGTAGGTAGTCAGTTTGTGAAATTTTGCTGCACCCACTGATCAGGTGGTCAACTGTCTCCTCTTTCTCATTGCAGAGGCGGCATTTGCTGTTGGTGGTAACATGTTGAATTTTTGCCTTCATACAGTTTGTGGCTAAGGCTTGTTCTTGAACTGCCAAAATAAAGCTTTCTGTTTCTTTTTTCAGTACTCCTGATCTTAACCAGTTCCAAGTTAGTTTCTGGTCAGCTTTGTCTTCAATACTTTTCAAGTATTGGCCATGCAGAGCTTTGTGTTTCCAGTTTTCAGCTCGCTGCTCAATTACTTCTTTCTTATATTCTGCTTTTGTTTTAGTTGCCTTTAAAAGGCCTCCTTTATTTACTTCCTTAATCATTGGTTCTTCACTTTTCTGGATGTAATCATTCATGCTGCATTTTTCTTCTTCCACAGTCTGCTTTACTTGTAGGAGTCCTCGACCACCCTCTACTCTTGGTAAATATAATCGGTCAACATCACTTTTAGGGTGCAAGGCATGATTCATTGTCATAAGCTTCCTTGTTTTTCTGTCCAAATTGTCTAACTCCATCTGGGTCCAGTCAATTATTCCTGCAGAGTATCCTCCACTCAATTTGGACATTAATATCTTACGAATTCACCGAATATACTTGGCTGAAGTTAATTCCTTGACTTTATTATGCATTAAGTCAGAGGCTTCTAAAATCCCCAAGTACTTGTAGCCTTCTTCTGATTTTACTGCCTTTATCATTTCTTCATTCTCTAGTTCTATTCCATCCTCTTCTATGATCTTGCCTGCTTTGATTGCTATTGTTGCACATTTGTCAATTCCAAACTGCATACCAATGTCTTGGCTGAATTCTTTTGTGTTTTCAATTAATAAATTCAGTTCAGCTTTTGTTTTACCAAACAGCTTCAAATCATCCATGTACATCAAGTGCGAGATTTTCAGTCCTTTCTTTGCAAGTTCGTATCCACAGTTCATCTTCTTCAAAATGATTGTCAGTGGTAGCATTGAGAGTATAAAAAGTAGGGGTGAAAGGGAATCGCCTTGGAAAATGCCTCATTTAATTTCAACTTCACCCAGTTCTTCTTCATTAGCCATAAGTTTTGTTTTCCAGAGGTTCATTGAAGATTCCATGAATTTTTGTATGTTGCTGCTGATGCCTAATATTTCCAGGCATTTCTTGATCCAGCTATGGGGAACTGAATCAAATGCTTTCTTATAGTCTATCCAAGCCATGAACAGGTTGGTTCGTCTTTTCTTTGAGTTCTTTAGGATTAGCTTGTCGATCAGCAATTGATCTTTTGTTCCTCTTGAGTTTTTGCAGCATCCTTTCTGTTCTACAGGAAGCAAGTTATTTCTTTCCAGGTATCCATAGATTTGGTTTGCAATGATACCAGTAAGAAGCTTGTATGTTGTTGGCAAGCAGGTGATTGGCCTATAGTTTCCAGGGTCCTTTCCTTTTTCTTTATCTTTTTGGATCAAAAATGTCCTTCCAGTTGTCATCCATCCATCATTTTCAGGTGTTTTTAGGATCTGGTTCATCTGGGTTGCCAATCTTTTGTGCAGACTTGTAAGTGCCTTTAACCAGAAGCCATGCAGCTCATCCGGTCCAGGTGCACTCCAGTTCTTCACTTTTCTTGACTGTCTTTGCACCATTGCTTTTGTTATTTTCACGTCTTCCATTTTATGCGCTTTAATAGAGTCCTCAACCTGTTTGATCTATTTTGCATTTCTGTTGTGCTTCTTGTTATTTTCCCACAAATTCTTCCAGAATTTCAGAGCTTTCTCTTTATCAGGCTTTTCATTTGTTGTTACTCCGTTTCCATTTTCTAAATTCTTATAAAACTGGTGCTGATTTGCTCTGAACTGTGAGTTTTCCTTGAACTGAGTTACTCGATTTTCATACCTTTTAATCTTTTCAGCGATGGCAACAACCCTCTGCTTCAGCTCTTCAATTACTACTGCAATCTCCTTATTCCTTAGATCGTATCTTGCTTCCAGGCTGCTTTTGACTTGCTTGTTCTTTAGCTGACCTTGCCTTAGGTTCTTCAAGTTGCTCAAATCTCCACGTACCTTTTTGATCTTCAATTCTAACCGAATTTTCCACTTAGGCTTCCCCTTCTTGCCTCTTTGGTTCTTTTGTATTTTCAACCCCAGTTCTTTGGTGGTTATGACAGCTGCTGCATACATCAGTTGGTTAGTTTCGGCTAATGTAGTGGTTCGAATAGTTTGCACAGCCTCATTGACGTTTTTTAGTACATTTCTCAATTCTTTCCGGTTCACTTGGTTCAGCTTTGGCAAACATGTTCTTTCATCATCTTCCATTTGATGCTTTATTTTTCCAGCTAATTGAGCACTATCTGTTGGTGTTTGTTCTTTAGTGCTTCCTTGTTCTTTATCTTCATCCATTTCAGTATCCTCTTCTTCCCTTTCTTCCTCAATTTGCTTTTGAGTCTGGAAATCATTCTTGATGTTACTCTTCTTTGTTGTTGTACTCAGACCATTAATTGCTTTCTCTTCTATTGCTATTAATTCTTCTGTAGTGAAAAATTTGTGGTTTAGGATTACACGTCGTTGGTCCATTAACCTTTGTTCACTGGTGTCACAGTCCATATGGTTCATCTTCCAAATCTGATACATTCTTTTTTGAAATCCATGTTTTGCTGGCTCAGACTGATAGTAAGCTTTCATAATAGAGGTGTTTTCTTCCCTGGTCCAGATTTTTCGCTTTTTGGGTTTTTCTTCCAGTAGCTTGTCAGCTCCATGCCCTGGTTGCCTAGCAGAGGGAGTTGAGCCCTGTAACTCATTTTGCGTAGAATGCCCAGGAGCCATAGCATACTACGGAACCCTTGTTAATCCGGGCGACGGTTCAGCCAGCATAAATTTCATTTTTTCTGTATTCACCATGTTTGAATGGGTTGTGGAGCAGATTTTGTCTGGCCCTTCACCTAAGGTCTGTCTGATATGGTTGCATCTGTTCAGCATAGCCCTTAGGATCACTAAAGCACGCAAGCCCCTCCACCACGACAAGGTAAAGCTCCTCGGAGGGGTTATTATTATTATTATTATTATTATTATTATTATTATTATTATTATTATCCTCATGGATAATTATTGGGTATGATGGTTCAGTCCAAATATCACTGAGTAAGTCATCAAACCATATTAGGTTATTTGCGGCTTTAGACACAAGCAGACGAATTCTGCCTCAGTGGTAGAGGTGGCTACTAGTTTTTGTTTTCCTGTGTACCAATGTATAAGGCTATTGTTGAGGAAAAATACGTACCCAGAAGTGCTTTTCCTACTTTTGATATCTCCCGCCCAGTCAGCGTCTGCATAACAGGTTAACTTTGGTTTCGTGGATAGGTCTGGTTCAAGGCATAAGTGGGCATTAATACTGTATTTTAGGCACCTGAGTAACCTTTTGATGGCATCCCAGTGTAGAGTTGTAGGCTTACTCACGTGTCTAGATAGTAGGTTGACAGCTAAAGCGATGTCTGGTCTTGTCCAATCAGCTTTGTACAGTAGTGACCCTATGGTTAAGGTGACCAGACATCCCGCTTTTGGCGGGATAGTCCCGATTTTTAGCAATTTGTCCCGCGTTTTAAAAAAGTCCCGATTTTTCATTCTGCCTCCTGAGTCCCAGCTGACGGCTAGAGGGAAAAAAACTGTTTAAACTCTTGCCGCGGGGCTTCAAAAGGCTGCCCTACAGCTGATCAGTGTTAAAAGAAAACAAATGAGTAGACTGATGCCTGCAAAAATAGAAAAAACAGCCCCTAAACAGCTTCCGCATAGGTTAATTAGCACAAGTTGATTAGTTTGGCTTCCCCACTCTCAGCTGATTTGCTCTCAGCTGTTTTGCGCAGGGCTCTGTTCTGTTGCTAGCTGCAAAGAATTCCTGGAGCAGATTTTTTTTCCCCTAGCTATGCTGAAAAAGCGAAAGTGAAAGTAAAGCAAGGTCTTTGCTGCAACGTGACAAAATGAGGTAGAGAGAGATTTCTTTTTCTTTTTCCTCACCCAAAAAAGATAGGTGCAAAACTGCAAACAATGGGAAATTTAGGGCAAAAGAGGAGAGTTCAAGATTTTAAAACACAAAAGAAAAAAAACTCTATTTAACTAGGGAATTGTAATAATTGAGATACTATTAATTGTATATTGTGTTGAAAGCAGAAATGGTTAAGTTGTGGTTTGGAGGAATATATGGAGGAAATTATTTTGTTTATTATTATTGGTAAATATAATTAATTGATTTGTAAGAAATTGGATTGCATGGAAATAATTGGAATATTCATGTTCATATTGATTAATATACAAAAAAGATAGTTATATAACTAATTGATTTATATTAAAATGTTGAATTTGTATTAAACAACTGTATTACATAATTACATAATTAATCAATGTGAGGATGGATATAAAAATAGATGACAATGGGAAGGGGTCTAATATAGAATAGAAGGGAAAAATTGAATTTGATTAAGATTAGAGATGAGGATGAAGGGTAATATTGTTTTTTTAAAAAAATAGATGAGGAATAAATATGGCAAAAAGGAAATATAGAAATTGTAAATTTAATTGAAATGACTAAACACTGTTTAAATTTGTGAACCGGCCAAATATTCTGTTCAAAGAAAATACATTGTATGTTTGTATGTGTGTTTCTAATTATTGCTATTTATTCATATTTGTTCTCTTTTATTCTTTAAAGTTTAACAATTCATTCTTTATCATAATATCTTTATATTTGTTTGGGATTGGCTTTCTTCCCTTTCATCTTTTTTATTGTACAGCAATCTTTCTCTACAAACCTACCACCTCTCTCTTTTCTTTCCTTCTTACTTTCTCTTCCTCCCCCTCTTCTTCTCCTCCCTACTTCCTCTTCCTTTCTCCTTCTCCTCCTCTCTTCCTCCCTCTCTTACCCTCACTCCTACTCTAATTTCCCTTCCCTTCCTTCATCCCTCTCTATTGCTGTATCCTTTTATGCATATGGACTACTCAGAGGGCTGAAAAAGTTATTTTTGACTGGTCCTCACACTTTTGACCAGTCCTCGAACTTACGACTGTCCTCACATTTTACATTTTTGCCCTATCTTGTCATCATGGTGAAGAGAAGCAGTTGTGAAATGAGTGACATGGTTGTTAAGAATGCTGCACGGGCATAAATGTGAGGATGGTCATAAGTGTGAGGACCAGTCAAAAGTGCGAGGACCTGTCAGAAATGACTTTTTTCAGCCCTCTGGTTAGTCCTTTTGTGCATATGGACTACCCAGAGGGCTGAAAAAGTTATTTTTGACTGGTCCTTGCACTTTTGTCCAGTCCTCAAACTTACGACTGTCCTCACATTTTACATTTTTTGCCCTATCTTGTCATCATGGTGAAGAGAAGCAGTTGTGAAATGAGTGACATGGTTGTTAAGAATGCTGCACGGGCATAAATGTTAGGATGGTCATAAGTGTGAGGACCAGTCAAAAGTGCGAGGACCTGTCAGAAATGACTATTTTCAGCCCTCTGAGTAGTCCCTATACACATAACCATGGCCATCTGGTCACATGACCAGCTAGCCACGCCCACCCAGTCACATGACCTCAAGCCACACCCACAAAATAAGCCACGCCCAAAATGGTGTCTCGCTTTACCAATGTTAAAATCTGATCACTTTACCTATGGTAGACTTGTACAGTTTGTTGTCAATGAAGGGTTCAGCTTCATTGTACATATTTTTTAGAAAAACTGGTTGCATGGGGGTCTCGCTGGGTTTTGCCTCTGATATATTACATTTTGATAATAGTTCTATGATTTTTTTCTTTTTGCAAGAGTCGGAAACCTTTGTCAGTTTTGGTCACTTGGACCCCTAAGTATTCATCTATTTTCCCTAGTGATATTAATGAGAAATGATTCCCTAATTCAGTGGCAAACTTGTCACATTTGTTTTTTTGCTTCCCTATGTATAATATATCGTCCACATAGTCAAGGATGCCTTCATTTTTTTTAATTGAAAAGTTTTAAAATGTTTTACAAACAAATTCCCCCCCTTCCCCCACCCCTTCCCCTCTCCCTCCCCCCCCCCCACGACTTCCCAGAGCAAAATACAGGGTATTGCATTTAACAAACATAATCTAACATAAGCAAACTAACTATAAACTTTTTTTTTATTGAAAACGTTTTCAATTACAATTTTTTCCCTTTCCCCCCCTCCTCCCTAACCCCCCCTCACCACCCCTTCCCCCCTGTGACTTCTTCAAAATAAAAACCTAATACATAACAGATTATATAATATTTTACCATTCCCTTACTCCCCCCTCCAAATACTGACCCTTACTTCTAGTAATATTATTAATATTATTACTTCCCCCTCTTACCAAACACTTCAAAATAACATTCCATTAAAACACTATATGATAACTTCTGATCTAACACAGTAATATTATTATAACTCCCAATTTATCGATAGTCAGCCCTTTTTTTCCCCTTCCCCATACTTATATCTATATATTAATATAACATTTCAAAACAACCTTCCACTTTAAAACTATATAATAAATCCTACTTTAACATTTAATCTTTTGTGTATATTAATATAACATTTCAAAGCAGCCTTCCCCATGAATTCTAGTTTTACATTTGTTCTACTCTATCCATTTCCTCCACTCCCATATATATATATCTTAAACATCCCTTTTTTTAATCTATACAATCAATACACTAGCCTGTCTCCACCCACTTTCCTACAAGATTACCGTGTACAACAATTCTTAATATCTTTATTCTTCTGCCCATCCTACTAAAAAAATATTCCCTTATATAAACAAAATCAATGACTTTAAACTTATAATCCATATAATATCTTCTTTGATGTCTTTCCACTGGATTGCCGACTCCATCATCTGGATTAGGGTAACATAACATCCCAGTTGCAACAGAATATTCAAAATCCTCAGTTATCATCTGCCCCCATCAATAATAAATATCTTCACATATATATATATATAAAAAAAGAAAACAACCACCCGAGTGAATTTGTAATTGTAATCCATATCAGTAATAGTGGCTTTCTTCAGGATTATTAATTCCCATCTCGTAATGGGGTAACAACCAGATCTTCTGCATGCCCCAGCATAACTCTCTTGCCTTATAGCTCCGCATAGATATAATACGTTAATCCATAAAAAAAAACAAAAACAAAAAGTAGATAATTCCAATCCAACAATTCATAGGCCTTTTTCACATCCCAAAATTACAGCATTGCAGAGATCTGTCATTCTCCTCAGGATGATATCAACCACTACTTCGCCTCATCCATCTTTTCATATATTCAGTCATGTATTTTTTCAAAGTAACTGGCTTTACTGTTGCTTAGTTTAGAAATTTTTATTTTTGTGAGACCTGTTTCTTTTTTTTTTCCTTTCTTTTTGCGGGTTGGATCTCCATCCTGATTTCCTTCCTGCCAGTTGTATATCAACTGGTCGATTTTCATTCTGTTTTATAACTTGATCCTGTTGGTTTTGTTTTTGTAACTCATATTTCTTTTCTGTAAGTTGTATATCAATTGGTTGGTTTCCATGGTTATCTGTAACTTGGCGAGTCATCACGTTAGAATCCAATGCCACTTCTCTCTTATTTATAAATAATCCATCTGAGGTATCTGAAGAATCCAAAGGCAAATCATCTGCAAAGGCCTCTATAACTCGATATTTTTCCTTTGTTTCTAGCTCCTTCTGCTTGTCTTGTGTTGTGCGTAAAGATGTTAAATTCATTTTTAAAAAATTTTTGATAAAATTCTTCCGCTTTTTCAACAGTATTTAATTGATATCTTTCTCCTTGATATCTCAATATTATACCAACTGGAATATTCCATCTGAATAGGATATTTCTTTTTTTAAGCTCAGCCACCAAGAAGCCAAATTTCTTTCTTTCCAACAATATCTTAGGCGGGAGCTCTTTATAAATCCAAATCTTTCTTCCAAAAAATTGCAAAGTAGACTTAAAGGATTTCTGCACAATATTATTCCTTAAATCTTTATCTGTAAAATAAATCACCACGTCTCTAGGCAATTGCCTTTGCTTTGCAGTCCAGGAGTTTATTCTATAAACTCTATCAATCCTACAAAGTACCTCCTCAGGTTGAACCTTTAAAATCCCAGCCAAAACTTCAGAAGATATTTTTCTTAAATCCTCTCTGTTATTTTCCTGTAATCCTCTCAGTCTGATCGCATATTCAGTAAAAATATGTTGCATCAATAAAACTTCCTTTCCAATACGTTGCTGTATATTTTCTATATTACAATCAGCTTCCATTTCAGGTTTTTCTTCTAAACTATTGTCTTGAGTATTTATCAAATCATTCTCAATTTTTTCTATTTTATTTTCCAAATTGTCTTCAATTTCCTCCACTTTAGACTCTAATAGATTAGTATTTGTATCCAGCCTAATCATAAATTCTGAGAAACCATTAGCCACTTTTAAAATCTTTCGATGCAAAATATCAAACTTTAATTGCACCAATTCTTTAGTTTCCTGCTTAAATTTCTCAAAATTCTGATTCATAATCTCATCCCTTCTTACAATCTCCTCCAAAAGAAATTCAATTATATTAAAATCAGTTTTCTGAGACTGTAAGTTAAGAACTTGTTCATATAATTTGTGGATGGGGGAATCGCCCCCGCTGCTTGTTTGTCCAGCTTTATAAGCCTAAACGCCATATTTCCACACAGGCAAACTTTTTAGAAAAGAAAAAAAAAACCCAAACCTCTTTCCAAACAGGATCAGTATCAAATCAAATCTCCAGGAAGGAGAAAACACAAAAGTATAGCTTTTTCTTCAAATGTAGCCAGGAGCATTTATTCCACTACTTTGTAGCTTAATAAGAGACAGAAGGACTTTCCCTTTTCAGCTTCCCTGCTCCAGTTTCGGCAGTCGCCATTTTAAAAGCTCTTTTTTACTTTATTGAGTATCCTTTGCGAAATCAGTATTAATACTTGCAATTTAGGGTCCAGGTCCAGATCCAGATCTCATCCTCTTTGATTAATCTGTTGATTATCTTGGAAAGCTTGTCTTCGCAGCCTTGCTCTGCAAAAAGCAGAGGTCTCCCAACGCCCGGAGCAAACGGCGAGTGCTATAGGGAGCGTCATCCGCTCGCCCCCAGGAGAAAAAAAAAACTCTGGGGGCTATGGAGAGCTCTACCTACACTCACCTGCTCTGCTCACATTTCCTCCTGGAAATGGAGTTTTTCAAGCCGCCCTTCCGCTGTACAGGCGGCTCTTTACAGGCGAAGGGGCTGGCGGTCCCGAGGGACCGTCTGGTGGCTACGAAGAGCAAACCAGAAGTCTCAAACTATAAACTCTTAAGTTCCCCTTACTCTTTAACTCCGCCATAGGTACTAAAATGTCAAAGTAAAAAAAAAAATCATCTAAATATTTCATTCATATGCTATTTGCAACTTTTTAGTCCCATATTTGTTTTGTATGTAGTCAATCCATCTTCTCCATTCCAGTACATATCTTTCATTCGAACGGTCCTTCAAATATGCAGAGATTTTAGCTTTTTCCGCCAAATTAGTTACTTTTAATGTCCATTCTTCAATAGTAGGTATTTCTTCCTTCTTCCAATATTGCACCACCAAAAGTCTGGCTGCAGTTATTAAATTCAAAATCAGATTTGTCTCTATAACTGTACATCCTTCAATTATACCCAATAAAAACAACTGTGGAGTAAATTTTATCTTCCTTTTAAGAATGTTTTGTATAATCCACTATATCTTAATCCAAAATGCCTTAATTTTCTTACATGTCCACCATACATGAAAATATGTTGCATCATCACATTTACATCTCCAACATGTAGTTGTAAACTCGGGTACATACAGGCTAACTTTTGGGGATCTAAATGCCATCTATAAAACATTTTGTAGAAATTTTCTCTTAGATTTTGGGCTTGGGTAAATTTCACATTTCTAACCCATATTTTCTCCCATACATCCATAGATATTGATTCCCCAAAGTTTTGTGCCCATTTTATCATACAATCCTTCACTAATTCAGTTTCTGAATCTATTTCTATCAATGCATTATACAACCTTTTAATATGCATTGGACTTTGATCCCTGATTTGTTTTATTAGGTTTTCTTCATTTTGCAAAATGCCAATTTTCCGATGTTCTTTCCACCTAGTATACAACTGCCCATACTGAAACCAGGTTTGAATTTTCCTTTCTTCCTTTAATACCTCTAAAGACTTTAATTGCAGTATACCTCTTTCCAAAATAAGAAGCTCCTTATAAGTAATCACATCTTGTTTCTGCTCCACATTTATATTCTCTATCATATGTCTAGGTATTGTCCAAACAGGTAATTTATTATTTAGTTTATATTGATACTTTTTCCATACACATAATAATGCATTTCTTAATATGACTTTTAAAATTCTTATCCACCTTTTTATCATATAGTAAATATGCATGCCATCCATATAACAAATCATACCCTTCAATATTCAATATTCTCTCTTCTGTTAAATTAATCCAATCACTAATTTCTGAGAGCACAGCTGCCTCGTAATACAATCTTAAATTAGGCATTTTGAGACCTCTACAGGTCTCTACAGGATGCCTTCAAATGATTCTTTTTCTCTCTTTATGAAGAAGCATTTATCCGCTGAAGTAGCGGTGAAACCCATAGAGTTGAAGGCTTTGGCTAGACAATCATATCACCTTTTGCCTGACTGCTTGAGTCCATATAAACTTTTATTCAGAAGCCATGTGTTGTTTTTTCCTTCATTGTATCCTGGTGGGATACAACTGACATAAATTTCCTTATCCAATTCTGCATGAAGATATGCAGTTTGCACATCGAATTGAAATACTTCTAGTCCCAGGATGGTGGCTATTACTAGGGCACTCTTGACACTCTCAGTCCTGACCATGGGCGAGTAGGTGTCTATGTAGTCCTCTGGGTACATCTGGGCGAAGCCTTGTGCGACTAGCCTTGCTTTTTACAATACTTTATTGTTTTCTAGTGACTTGACCTTGAACACCCACTTGGTCCCTATTGGTTTTTTGTTTTCTGGTACTTGAGCTGATGAGTATACTCGCAGGTCCCTAAGACTCTCCATTTCCCTTTCCATGGCTTGTTTCCATTTTTCTTTCTCTTCCTGGGGAAGGTCGGGTATATCTTCATAGGAACTGGGTGTGATATTGCCTGTATGTAGAGACATGATGTAATCCTCAAGTCTCTTTGGTATTTTGTTTCTATTCGTTCTGACTGGTCTGTCAGGAGGTGTGTCTGTTTCATGCAGGTACTCAGCTTCTTTGTTAGTGAGACTATCTAAGTTCAAAGTGGGATGCCCCTCCTTCCATTCCTCGGCCCTTAGTTCATGGTGTTTGGGCCTGTGTGTTTTGGTTTCTTTTGCTTTTTCAGTGATTGGTTCCTCATCCTTTTGTTTATGTGAGTGCATATTCCCGCCAAGAAAAATGTCATTGGAATGAAGCCTTGACCAATTTGAATGTTCATGAAAGTCCGCAGATCTAGACACAATAAACTTGTTATTGCAATCCACGAACCTGAAACCTTTTGTTCCTGGTTCATACCCCATGAATCTTAGTCTTTTGGATATCTTTTCTCCTTTCTTTCTTAATTGTCTGGGGATATGAATGTCCGCTGGGACACCAAATATATGCAGGTGAGCTAGGTTAGGTTTTCTCATACATTATCTCATATGGGGTTTTATTAATTGAACTTGACCACAATCTGTTCAGTGTATAGTTGGAGTAATGCAATGCCTCTGACCAGAATGATTGGCTCATCCCTGCGTCTTCTAGGACACATCTCACCATTGTTTGGAGCATGCTGTTTTTACGTTCTACAACTCCATTTTGAAAAGGGGAAAAAGGTGAAGAAGTAAAATGCAATATGCCCCTTTCCCTTAACCATTTTGTAAAGTCTCTGGCCATGAATTCTGTACCTCGATCAGTCATTATCTGCTTGATTTTGGTGCCATGTTGTAGTTCCACTCTTTTATAGAATTCTTTGAATTTTTGGAATGCTTCATTTTTATGTCTGAGTGAATATACACTCATAATCGTCCACAATGGTTAGAAAAAATCTTTTACTATGCCTAATAGATGATTTCAATGGCCCCACTAGGTCCATGTGTACTAATTGAAAGGTAGAGTCAGTAGTCCGCTCTGATTTCTTAGGCCTCGCTTTGACCTTAATTTTTGAGCACTTACAAACGGAACACTCTAAATAATTCTCACAATCTTTTACTTTTAAACCCTCGGTACATTCCAACATTTTCTTTTTTTTTTATTGAAAAGTTTTAAAAAGTTTTACAGACATTTCCCCTTCCCCTTCTCTCCTCCCCTTCCAACCTTCCCCTTCCCCTCCCTCCCCCCTCCCCCACTTCCCAGAGCAAAATACAGGGTATAACTTTTAACAATCATAAGCTAACATAAGCTAATTATCTATAGCCTCCTATCCACCTCTTGAACTTTTAACTCCCCTTTTACTAAACTAAATTTAAGTACTTTATAAAATCTCTTTGATCATTCATAAGCTATTTGAAATTTTTTAGTCCAATATTTGTCTTGAATATAATCAATCCATCTTCTTCATTCTAACATATATTTCTCATTTGAATGGTCCTTTAGATATGCTGAAATTTTTGCCATTTCTGCTAAATTTACTACTTTTAATATCCATTCTTGAATAGTAGGTAAATCTTCCTTCTTCCAGTACTGCGCCACCAAGAGTCTTGCTGCAGTTATTAAGTTCAGAATCAAATTAGTCTCTATAGCCATACAATCTGTAATTATACCTAACAAAAACAACTGTGGAGTAAACTTTATCCTTTTTTAAAAAATATTTTGAATAATCCACCATATTTTTATCCAAAATGCTTTAACTTTTTTACAAGTCCACCAAACATGAAAATAGGTAGCATCATCACGATCACATCTCCAACATTTGGGTTGTAGGTTTGGGTACATGCAAGCTAACTTTTTGGGATCCAAATGCCATCTATAAAACATTTTATAAAAATTTTCTCTCAAATTTTGAGCTTGTGTAAATTTTACATTTCTTACCCAGATCCTTTCCCATGTTTCCATCATTATTGGTTCCTCGAAATTTTGTGCCCATTTTATCATACAATCTTTAACTAACTCTGTCTCCGAGTCTATTTCTATCAATATATTATACAACCTTTTTATGTGCATTTGACTCTGGTCCCTAATTTGTTTTATCAAATTTTCTTCACTTTGTGTAATATCAATTTTCTGGTCTTTTTTCCATCTATTCTGCAGCTGTACATATTGAAACCAGGTTTGAATTGCCCTTTCCTCTCTTAATACATTCAAAGCTTTAACTGTAGTACATTTCTTTCTATAATCACAAGTTCTTTATAAGTAATTACATCCTGTCTTTGTTCTATACTTATATTTTCTATCGCATGTCTGGGTACTACCCACATGGGTATCTTGCCATTCAATTTATATTGGTATTTTTTCCAAACACGCAGGAGGGCATTCCTTAATATGTGACTTTTAAAAGTCCTATCCACCTTCTTCTCATAAACTAAGTAGGCATGCCAACCATATAGCAAATCATACTCTTCAATATTCAATAGTCTTTCATCTGTTAAATTAATCCAGTCACTAATTGCTGACAAAACAGCTGCTTCATAGTACAATTTTAGATTGGGCAATTTCAAACCTCCTCTTTCACGTATATCCTGCATTATTTTTAATTTAACTCTCGGTCTCTTCCCTACCCAAACAAAGTTATTAATACCTTTCTGCCATTCCTCCAGATTTGCATCCTTTTTAAGTATGGTATCATTTGAAAGAGAAATAGAAACTTGGGCAGAACATTCATTTTAACTACTGCTATTCTTCCCAACAAAGACAGTTGTAATTTTTTCCATTTATCCATCTCTATCTGTATTTTATGCCATAACAATTCATAATTATACTTGTATAATTTCCCATTTGACGTTGTAATAAAGATTCCTAAGTACTTAACCTTTTTCACTATCTTGCATCCTGTTACTCTTTCCAATTCTTCTTTTTGATTTGTATTCATATTCTTAGCTATCATCTTTGTTTTCCCTATATTTATTTTAAACCCTGACACTTGACCATATTGCCTAATTATATCCATCAAACCTGTAACTGAATTTACTGGTTGGGTTAAAGTTACAACCAAACCATCTGCAAATGCTCATAATCTATAATCATGTTGCCTGATCTTAATACCATGTATGTTATCCGAGTCCCGTATTTTATTCAGCAATACTTCCAAAGTTAAAATAAACAATAGTGGAGACAAGAGACATCCCTGTCTTGTTCCTTTCTCAATTTTAAAAGTTTCTGTGAGACTACCATTAACTATTATTTGTGCTGTTTGTTTCTGGTATATTGCCTTAATAGATTGTATGAAATGCTTTCCCAACATTTTCTTAACAACTGGGAAACTGATATGCCCTAGCCTTGTATGGAGAAGGTGGGCACAATTATCATGGATGGGCTTTCCCATAGATACTGTATTTTTACCTGGTGACACACAGTTGGTTTCCCTCTGGTGTATCCCTCCTGTTTCTGTGTTTCCCTTTTTCTCATTGACAGTGCTTATGTTTACACTCCCTTCGTTACTCTTGTTAGGTGTAAAGTAAAGTAGACCGTCGTGTATGGTTACCTTCCCAACCTTTTTCCCTTGATTGGATAAGTATACTCTGCCTTCTTTGAACATTATTTCGGTGTTTGTGTCTATTGTAAGTTTTGTGGTGGCTAGCACGTTATAGGGTATTTCTGGCACATATAACACCCCTTCTATTTCTCCTATTCCTGGGATATGCACAC
The DNA here is from genome assembly GCA_022577455.1 of Arizona elegans. NCBI lineage: Eukaryota > Metazoa > Chordata > Lepidosauria > Squamata > Colubridae > Arizona > Arizona elegans. The sequence continues at coordinate 4,071,722 of JAKOOJ010000026.1, forward strand.
TTCCCTTTCCTATTACCTTGGCAATGCTCTGGTTGGCCACGCTGATCTCAAAATCTGTCTTTATGAGGGAAATGAATAAATTTGAGTTATGTGTGGTGTGGTTAGTGGCTCCTGAGTCTAAGAGCCACATGTTCTCGCTTATTTTTTGTTTGGAATATGGCTTCCCATATCTGAACCTGTACATGGACCCCGGGTTATTGTCCCTGGAACTGTCCCTATGCTCACTGTTTCACCTGGGGTTGGGAGACCACCCACACCCTCGTTCCCTAAAGGGCCTGCAGTCTGGTGATTGTCTCCCTCTGCTATCATTGTATCCCCTGTCCCTATTGTTTCTGGGGCAATCCCTTTTTAAATGGTTCTTGGAACCGCAAGAAAAACATTCTAGAGTACCCTTTCCTGGAACTCAACCCTCTTGGTAGGTCTTGGATCTCTCCTGGATAGATGGCGGTCCCTCCTTAGGTTATCTTCTGCAATTAGGCGATTGGTGAGTGTGTCTAAAGATAAGTGTTCTAGACTGAGACTGTCTAGTTGTGTCACAAAGTTGTCCCAGCCATTGTCTAAGGAGTTTATGACTATGCTCATCATACTCTCTTCAGTGATTGCTTCCCCGCTTTGCAGTAATTCAGCCCTAGTAGCATTAAGCTTCAAAAGATGCTTGCTCATGGGAACCCCTGGCCTGAGCCTGGCAGAGTGAAAATCCCTGGATATCTTTGTAGTGGTGGCTCTACTTCTACTGTAAAATAGGCTATAAAGTTTTTGCATGATCTCGTGTACTGTCATGTGATTACCTATACTTGGATATATAGTGGGTGAGATGCTGGTTAACAATATACAAAAAGCCATGTGATGGATACAGTCAATTTCAAATGTCCAAGGTTCCTGGGGTGGTTTTGAAATTAGGAAAAGTATGTTTTCTTTCATAAATATTATTTGCAGTTGCTGACTCCATTCTAAAAGTTTTCTCCCATCTACCTGTAGTTTAGGAAAGTTAACAAGTAATGTTCCAGAATTATTTGAGCAATTACTTACTGAGGGCAGCTGTCCATGGTCCTGGATGTGAGTGAATTCACAATATGGTAATGGAATGCTTGAGCTTATGTTAAAAAAAACTGCTAGTCAAATTTTTTTCTTCTCTCCCTACAGGTGAAGATTGAGCATGCGCGAAGCTCATTCCGCGCTGGAAGTCGTCGGGTGAGGAGCTTGCGGCTAAGGCTCCTAGGCCTAGGCCCAGGCCTGCTAGGGGGAGGTTGGACTCACCCCTGGTGCATCTGGACTCCACGCTGAGTGTCGGAAGCTGTTGCTGGGCAGCTGGATCCCGGCGAACATCGGTAGAAGGCGCGGGGGCATTACGGTTGTTGACTGAGGACTTCTGAAGTCCGGCGGCATGGCGGCAGCGGCGGGTCCCGATCCATGGACGCTGGTCCCTGGATGAGCAGAGAAGTCCGGAGGTCTTAGAGTAGGTAAATTGCTGGCTTGGTTTTCTTCGCTCGGGTCTCGTGCCAGTAGTAGGAGGGGTGGTGAGTTCGAGTCCTGCCGTGGGGTCAGTCTGTAGGCGGTCGATGTCCTGTGCTTGTCGCGGAAGTGTGTCGCTTTTCTGGGGAGTGACAGGGTTGGTGCTTCGGTGCCGATGGTCACTCTGATGTCCCTCTGGCTTTCAGAAGTTTGTTTACAGCTTGTGGCTGGCGTGGGAGGCTTGAACGCGGAGCCAAACGCTGCTGCTAGAATCTCGATGGCTCTCTCTATCTCAAGCTCGGTAGGCGAGCTCCTGTTGCTTTGGATTTGTTTCTCACAATTGTCTTCGGGATGTTCCCCGTTTGTTTTGGAGCTCTGGCTGTTTCACGCCATTGAGTTTGAATCCCAGCTCCCCTTTGGTTGTTGGCCATTCCAAGATGGCTGCTGGGAAAAGGACACGAAAATGGATTCGGCTAGCTCTGGGTCATCCGACTGGGCTGGCCTGTCCCTTACCAGAGTGGTGGTTCCCTGAATCAGCTCTGGGCCCTCGATCGCTGCTCCATGGTTTCCGAGAAGGCTTTGGAGGTTTGCGATGAGGTTTTCTTCACTGGTAGGCGTCTCCATTAACTTCAGTATTGATAGCCTTAGTTCATCTCCTTTCTGCGATGCTTCCTGTTTGCAATTGCTTGCTTTCTCTTTCTGTCTCTCGTTCCTGGGCAGTGAGTTCAGATCGCCATCCTGCTCACTCTGAGTCAGTGTGGCTCTTGCTGTGGCACCTCCGGGTGTCAGTTGTGCAGCCATTTGTATAGTGAAAGCTCTTGTGTTTATTCTGTTCTTCTTTTCAGAATAAACAGCTGGTTCAGTCATTATTCAGTTATGGGTAACCATAACCAACTGCTACCATTCTGTGAGGATGATGGTTCTAACCCAATAACTCATAAGACACAAGTATATCTTTTTTTAATTTCTTTATTGCAGGCCTGAAATGATCCTAGGCCCATTCAATTGATAACCACTGATCTTTGTCTCTCTCTTACAGGTACACATCTGGAACTGCTGGATGGCCTCGTGGTGGGACCTCTTATACCCAGGGGGAGGAGTCAGAGGTAAGGTGGAATGATGGGATATGTGGTTATGTTAACCCTTGCAGGACTATGAGGGGATGTGATACAAATGGGTTAGACATTTAACTTGACACCTCAGTTCCCTACAATTCCCCCCTCCCAGTTTCCCACAGCACTGAGTGTGGCAGCCCTGAAGATCCAAGGAAAAGATGGCCTCCAGGGCTGACACTGATGGGAGCTAGCTGAGATGGCCATATTAGCTGCTTTAAACAAAGAAAAAAACATCTAGTTTTGTTTCTACTTGGAAACTCCTTCTAGACTTTGTTCTCGGGCTGGAAAAAAGATGAAAGTTTGACTTTGGGATTTGCTGATTAGATAAGTCTGTTGTTATAGAAACAGTTAGTGGACACTAAGTACGCAAAAGTAAAAAGTTGTGGCTGTAACATTAATATCTTTATTCTACTGTGCTGATAAGTTCTGTCAGGAAATTTTAAATAGAATAGAATAAGCTGGAAGGGACCTTGGAGGTCTTCTAGTCCAGCCCCCTGCTCAAGCAGGAGAACCTAATGAGTTTCCCCCTCTTTAACCCACACTTCTTTTCCTCTTTTCTCCTTCCCCGTTATCTTTATTTTCACCTGTATTTTATATTTTGATACAATAAAATTATGGGACGTGGTGGCTCAGTGGCTAAGACTCTGAGCTTGTTGATCGGAAGGTCAGCAGTTCAGCTGTTCGAATCCTGAGTGCCGCATAATGGGGTGAGCTCCCATTACTTGTCCCAGCTTCTGCCAACCTAGCAGTTCAAAAGCAGGTAAAAAATGCAAGTAGGAAAATAGGGACACCCTTCGGTGGGAAGGTAACAGCGTTCCATGCGCCTTTGGCATTGAGTCATGCCAGCCACATGACCACGGAGATGTCTTTGGATAGGGCTCTTCGACTTTGAAACGGAGATGAGCACCACCCCCTAGAGTCGGGACGACTAGCATATATGTGCGAGGGGAACCTTTACCCTTATAATAAAATTATATAAATTATATAAAAACATGCCACAATGCTAAACCATACAGCACTGTCTCTGCAGCAGCACATTTGGCCAGACAGACAGACAGATATACACTAGGCACATGATGTGACCACGACAAAGGACTGCTGAATGAGGGCAGTGAGGTGATAATGGGATCCGAAAGTTCTTCCGGTGGTTCTTCCTGGCTTCCTCTTCCAGCTGGTTGACGTCCGAAGTGAGGTGCTCTTCCTCATTCCATGTGTCCAACCCTGGAATACCTTCACCCAACGTTTATTTAGCTAGCCAGCAGCCATTTCACAGCTTTCCTTGTAAGCAACCTCAGAGGCATCCACCACACTGCTTTTCTTTGCCTCTGGAGTACTTTAGCCAAATAGCAGCAATAATCGTCTTTCGTTCTTGTTCTCACTGAATATCACCAGAGTTTTTGGTTAAGAACTTATCTTGGGAAGCCAAGACATCATTGTGTTCTCCCTTTTCTCCTTCTGTGCTTTCAGTCTTCTCAGCTTCTTTTCATTCTCATCAGCTTTCAGGGTTCAATGCTGCTGATGAGTCACCAGAAAGATTCCCTGGCTAGATAACAGGTTTCTCTCTCCATCTGAAAGAGGTTCATTCAGCTCAGTAACCTGCAAATGCACACAAAAGTGTTGACAACTTCAGTTTTAGAGGGCAAAACCTCTCTCTAAAAATAAATATACAAACCCAAACATGCAAGCTTGTACCTTATGGCTGTAATCATCCATTACAATTTTATAGCTACAAATACACTAGATCAGCTGTTGAGTAGTGGAAGGAATGTATTTATTACCAACAGTTACCCCTGCAACTCTAGGTGGTTTACAAGGTTTAGAGTTCAAAACAGCCATAAAACGATCAACATTAAGTAGAGTCGGTTGCTGTCCAATTTAAGGGCTGCCCTTCAGGATTAACTCCTGAAGAAAAGGAAATGTGAGAAGGATGGGCAACTGTGAACTCTTGGGCACACTGCAACTGAGAAGCCCCTTTTCTGGGAATCTCTGGGAATCTCTCACACCTGCTGTATTCCCTCCTCCTGGTCCCTGCAGGATAAGCAGATTCTACCTGGGGAAGATGGCCTGGGCTTTTAGGTTAACACCAGCATTCCTGGCCACAGCTTCCCCCAGCTTTCCCAGAAGTTGCAGTCAATAGGACTGCAATAAATTATTGGAGCAATAAATGGAGCACCCATGGAACTGGGGCAGTTCTACCTTGCTGGGATTTAGCCTCAGTCTGTTTTGCTCATCCTCTTTTGTGGTTTAGCTGCTTGATATTCCATAAACATTGTACTTCAATTCTTTGGGTGACTTGCTCAGTACTCAGTACAATGTAGAGAAAAATAAAGTCTTACACTTAGGCAAGAAAAACCAATAGTATATATATATAGACTGGGTGAAACCAGGTTTAATAGCAGAAACTGTGAGAGGGATCTTGGAGACAAACAGTTAAATATGAGCTAACTGCAGTGGTAGCCAAAAAAGCCAATGCAATCCTAAATTGCATTAATAGAAGGATCCAATCAAGATCAAGGGAGGCACTAATACCACTCTATAAAGCCTTAGTAAGACCACACCTAGAATCCTAAATCCAGTTTTGGTCACCAGACTATAAAGAAGAGGTTGAGACTCTGGAAAAGGTACAAAGAAAAGCAACCAAGATGATGAGGGGACTGGAGATTAAAACGTACGATGAACGGTTGCAGGAACAGGGCCTGGCTAGTCTAGTGAAGAGACGGACCAGGGGAGACATGATAGCAGTCTTCCAATATTTGAGAGGCTGCCACAGAGAAGAGGGGGAGTTAAGCTATTTTCCAAGGCACCCAAAGGCCAGACAAGGAATAATGGATGGAAATTGACCAAGGAGAGAGTCAACCTAGAAATAGGGAGGAATTTTCTGACGGAGAATAATCAGCCGATGGAACAGAACTTCCCTTCAGAAGTTGTGGGAGCTTCATCACTGGAGGCTTTCAAGAAGAGACTGGACTGCCATCTGTCAGAAATGGTGTAGGGTCTCCTGCTTGAGCAGGGGGTTGGACTAGATGACCTACAAGGTTCCTTCTGACTCTTGTTAGTCTGTAACTGTAAATTTACTACAAACATATACATAACATGCCTTTATAATTGAACCCTACTCTCACCAAGGTCACTCTGGAGTAGCTTGCTCCTGGCTACACACTATTACTAAGAGCCAGTCCTCTTCCCCAGGTACCTTGTGAACTCACACACACAGAGCTTTGGGCAATTAGTTATATCAGCTGCCAGAGAGAAAAACAGGCTTGCTTTGAGGCTGGACTCACCAGCTTTTTACCAGCTTTCATTCCCTGCTCGTCTCCTAGCATTTTTCTTTCAGTTCAGGGCTTGGGAGGATTTTTCTCTAATAAGGTAACCAATAATGTTCATTCTTTTTCTTCTACTAGCCATCCTCTGCTATGCTTCCTACTGCCTCCGTATTTGAAGGAGAGTGAAGTTCAACAAATAATAAGACGGCTCCCTTCTGATTTATTTTTTCATCCTACTTTTATCTCTTTTTCTAGCCTGTATTATTTACTTCTTTAATCACAAATAGTCTCTTTTTTATAAGCATCCATTTCATCCTTTGGTGAAGAAGCAGCCCTCCTTAGAGCCTTCTGGGTGCAGTCTTTGCTGTGCCTCCTTGATGTAAAACCTTTGACTTCCTCTCTCACACCTGGCTCTTCTTTTATCTCCTAAAAGCCTTGTTTGGTTAAAATGTTTTGTCTTCTTGTTCCCTTTCCACCAATAAATTTCTCCTTGCAGCAGGGATCAATCCCAGATCCTCCTCTCTTTACTCTTTACCATTGGGTGCCTTCATTTTGGATACAGGATCAATACCATTGTTAAATTGATAATACTAATCCCTAATCCCTAATCCTAATCTGGATGTCTTCCCACTGCCTTAGGCTGAATGTGGAGAAGCCAGGGAGATCCTGCTCCAGCCTGATCTTATTTCCCATCCCTCCTTTCACCTCTACAGCTGCTCAAAGCTTGGGGAATTTAACTGACAATCAGATGACTTTGCACCCATTTATTGTTCTTATCACACTGTGTGTAATTTGATTTGGTTTAATGTAGGGCTGTTATCCCACCTATTCTCATTAGTGTTGTAATTCCTAGGTTACTATCTGTTTTAACATGCTCAGTTGTACTGCAAAGCCTTGTTTATATAGATATGCAGCATCTAAACAATTGAAGAATGTGGGAGAAACATTTATGGGCATGTAAAATGCCTTATCTTTTAAATGCCCTGTTAAAATGCAGACTTGCAACCTGAAGTCCAACCAATGTTATTTTATCTTCCTTGTGTTCAAAAGGATCTTCCCATGAGCCTCCACTGCAGTAAATCCAATCCAAACCAAATTCACTTAAATCTGTTGCTGCACAGATCAGAGAACCATGATCAGTTGGAAGTGATCTACGAGATCATCAGAGTCAATTCCCTGCAGAAATCACTATCTCATTCCTTTTTTTAAAATTTTATTTTTAAAAAAATTATTATAAACTAAAAACAAAAGACAGAAAGAGGACAATAACAAAACAAAATTACATACATACATTTGAGGTTGATTCAACCCCAAAGTATTCAAAGTATTTGATTGAGATGGCCCACAGTAATAGAATCTGGTGACTCAGACTGTGCTTCACTTCTCCTTCAGTTAATTAGGGCAGGGTCTCCATGAGTCATTTCCAAAGTTATCTCATTGTTGGGAGCTTAAAAATGCTTTGCCCCCTTTTGCCAAGGTAATGTTGTTTTGTGTATCTCTGTCCAAGTCCCCATGTTTATTCTCTACCATCTAACTCATATTAGAATGCTGATGCACTTAGCAACGGATAACTTAAGTGGACAAAAGTGATTTATATTGGCTTTTTAAACTGTCATTGCTGAAGTTTATTCAGCAATACATGGGGGATTGGTCAACGGAGGCTTTTGAACAACTCTCCTAGGCAGGGAGTGGAACCGGTCACTGGTCTTAATCGCATTCTTGCCACACCAACATTGCCTGCCAAGAGTTCCGCCTTTTTCCCAACATGCAGCCAAGTCCTTCTCCATGCAACCTTCTTTCCTTCTTTCCTTCCTGGAGGCTGGCAAACTGGAAGGCAAACTGATAGGCCCAGAAACAGATTTTATTTGCATGCATTGCTTTTTAAACCAGTGTAAGTAGTGCAAACCCATTAAACAAAACCACAGCCTCCCACTATTAGGATCTGGAATCCTGCTAAAAGCAGCAGCTTTATGTGAAGAACATCTAACCATCTACCTGAAGGGCTTTACCTGGGCCAACAATTCCCGCTTCCCTCTTCTGAGGAGCCCCACCTCTACCGTGTGACCTGCCTGAACAGTGGGATCCTGTAGGGCAGGAGGGGGCTGGAGCTGAGGAAGGTCAGTGGAGGGTTTGAGGAGAAGTGCTGGGGAAGACCCCAGCCCCTGGCAGCCTTGGCTTAACAGGGAGTTGCAACTGAGAATTCTGGCCAGCCATTCAAGCCTTGCTTTGTCTGGGAAGCGAGTCAGGCACCCATCTCCTTCCTCTCCCCACATCACCACATGGGGAGTTGGCCTACTTTGGGGGAGGGGCACAACCATCTCACTAACCTTAACCGCTCATCAAAACAAACTTTCCGAGTCAGAGACTTTCACTAGGACCAACTGCCACAATTGAGCCCAGGCCACCCATCTCTTGCGTCAGCAGCCAGGCACCCGTGCGAGGCCCTTTCTTGGGCCCCAACAGAGGGGCCACCTGTAGATCTTGTGAAGTCAGTCAGAGCTGCCAGGAGATCATTCACAGAGCAGGGAAACCGCCCAGGTGTCCATAGTAAATGAATCGCTCATTTGGAATCCCAAAGCATCTGGAGAAAGTCCAGGAAGCAGACACTGGATTATAAAAGGGACTTTTCCCATCTGGTGAAGGTGGCGGGGCTTAAGGTGTTGGATGCAACTAACAAATGCACCCAGAAGAGCAATTAAAGTGGAAGGATTTATTTATTGTTTTTTATTTATTGGTTCGATTTATATGCCACCTTTCTCCGGAGACTCAGGGCAGCTTACAATGCGTTAAGCAATAGCCTTCATACTTTTGGCTTTTGGCGGTGGTAAGCGGTGTTCTTTTTTATACAAAGTCAGCTTATTGCCCCCACAATCCGGGTCCTCATTTTACCTACCTCGGAAGGATGGAAGACTGAATCAGCCTTGAGCCTGGTGAGATTTGAACTTGCAGTAATTGCAGGCAGCTGGCAGCTAAGTGCTACTTAACAGCACTTTAGTCCGCTGCACCACCAAGGCTCCTTATAATATTGCCTGGGCAAAGAAGAAATGTGCCTGTGACCTCACACATCTTGGATTAGCTGCAGCTTCTGCTGGCCTTCAAGGACAACTTTAGAGAGAGAGAGCTTTGCCACTGGGGCTGGCCAAGGTATGAATGGCTGTGAGCAGAGCCTCCTGATCTAAGATTGGTGGTAAATGGTGCACCAGGCAGAGTTGGTGCAGCTGTTCTCCCTTCGTTTCCAGACAGCAACATGTTGTCACTTAAGCAATAAGTTAAGCCAAAATCTTTACAGAGGCTGTGAGTGGAGATGAACCACAAGTGTCCACCTAAATATGCCACCATGAGGGCAACTACAACCAGAATTTGGAAACTGGCCATCTTTTGGTGATATCTTTTGCCTGTATGTCTACACAAAAATCCAAAGATTACGCAATAGCCATCAGTCTCCTGTAACCTCCTTCCAAAGGAAGCCAAACACACATTCCACACCTGGAATTTCACATCCTTCGGAGAAGCAGGCAAAAGATAAAACAGGTGGACTCTCTGCTGGCTCACCTGGACCAGCTCAGCTGCTTGTGATCAGGGGTAAAAGGACACTGTCCTGCAAATGGAGGAGAAAGGCTTCTATTTTCTGGATTGAAATATATATTTTATTAAAAGAGAGTACACATAATCATTACATTATTCATTTATCCAGCCAGTTCAAATTGAACCACACGCTGAAGGAAGACACTTTTCCATGCATGATGAATGCAGCTTTGTTGTCCTCAACAGATCTTCTGGCCTGAGAACTTCACAACAGCCCCTTGTTCTTTATTTTCCAACGGTTGTGGCATCTACCATTGCATGCTCAATCCATCCGTTACTGCCCAGGAGCAAAGACCGGCTTCTCCCACCAGCTCCAGTTATGATGGAACTTCCCAGTCACTAGCGGTTTGGTGGGGGGGCAGGTGCCTCCAAGTATTTAAGACCAAGTCTGGTGTTTCTCCTCTTGGAGGATCAAGAAAACTAGAATATGAAAGAAAGTACATTTCCTCAATCAAAATACTTTTTTTTTTCAACTCATTTTAGATAGCCATTAAGATTGATGACATTATTATAAAGGAGTCTTAATAAAAGGAACAATAATCTAGCCAAACCAGTGGTGGGTTGCTCCTGGTTCGCACCGGTTCGCAAAACCGGTAGTAAAAATTTGTAGTAGTTCCGAGAACCGGTAATAACATTGGCTGGCCACACCCCCGAACTGGTCCCCGGCCCAGTCGCCGCTCGCTTACCCCACCCACCTCATCAGAGGCTTTTTTTTTAACTTTTAAAAGCATTTTTTCTACAACCTCTTTGGCCGAACAAATGCTTTTAAAAGTAAAAAAAAAAGCCTCTGATGATCGCGCGGCTCAGCTGGGATCGTCAGAAGCTTTTAAGAGCATTTTTTTTCTGCAACCTTTTCAGCCGAAGAGGTTGTAGGAAAAAAAAGCCTTTAAAAGCCTCTGGTGATCCCAGCTGACTTGCCTGATCATCAGAGGCTTCTAAAAGCATTTTTTTTGCAACCCCTTAAGGTTGCAGAAAAAATGCTTTTAAAAGTAAAATTAAAAAAAAGTTGGCTACGCCCACCGAGTCACATTATCCCCCCACCAAGCCACGACCACAAAATAATCCACGACCACAGAACCGGTAGTAAAAATTTTTAGAACCCACCCGAGAGCCAAACCCCATGGAAACTCTGTGTAAGTGGGCCTTACCTGTGCCCTAGCCATGCCTTGGCCTTGCTCTGGACCAGATCCTATGCTATCTGGGCCATTTGGAGAAGTGCTCATTAAGAGGTAGGACGTTATGGCAGATAATCTTGTGTACTAAGCTTAGGTCGGAACGTAGGTGGCATACTTCAAAGCTGTCCAGGCCTAAAATTTCAAGCCTGGTGGGATAGGGAATTTTATTTTGAGCAGAGGATTTGAGGACTCTTCTAGTAAACTATCTCTGGACCCTCCCCAATGTATTGACGTCTGAAATACAGTGAGGGTTCCAGGCAGGTGAGCAGTATTCATGCAGGTCTATAACGAAAACTAAAACCACGGTAGATTTGATTGTTTATGATGAAAGTCTGTGAAGATTAGTGAAGGATACAAGGATGGCAAGAGTTTCTGAATGGCAGAGATCACTACAACGCCAAGAGTGGATTTCGAGATAAATGAACATAGAAAGAAAGAGTTGAAAGAAACTCAATACTATGACTGTGGGAATCCGGAATTAAAAATTAACAGAATGAATGTGAGTAGGTATCCTCTCTTACTGAAGAGGGCTGGGGATTTTGGGAGTTGAAGTCCACAAGCCAAATTGCTAAGGTTGGACACCCCTACACTAAACCCTCTCCAACCCTATGATTCTGAGCATATTCGAGAAGCTTCCCGAGAGGGGACAGTTTAATGGTGGTATCAATGATCAGGTCATGGGCTCCTCTGGACCCTCTCAAAGCCATCTGTCTGGGATGCCTCAATTTGGATCAGGCAGTTGGACTCAGGAGTGTGGTCATTCTGGCAGGAGCTCATGGAAGTTTCTTTTTGTCTTCCGGAAGCACAGGTCATGAAAATAGTGGCCCCCCAGGGCAAATTTTTCCTGGAATCCACAGCAGAGGGCAGAGAGTAAGTGATTCTGATGGTCACTGCTGAAGGAAGAGGTCCTTTAGGTCACTATTTTTCAAACCTGGCAACCTGAAGATGTGTGGACTTCAACCCTTGGAATTCCAGCATGCTGACTGGGGAATTCTGGGAGTTGGTCCAGTCATCTTTAAGTTGCCAGGTTTGAAAAATACTGCTGCCCAAGTGCAGTAAGGTGGTTTGTGCCTTTCTCAGTCATTGGGACTGGGAGCAAAGCTCACGGCTCTGATTTTTTGCTTCCAATAGGCGGTGCCTCCAGATTTCTGCACCATTTCCCAAAGTTTGTCTAAGGGAAGCATCAGTGAAGCAAAAGAGATGGCCAATGTCATCCCTTGTTCCCCGCTCGCTTTCCAGTCTTCAGGAGTCAAGAAACACCATCCAGAAAAGCAAGAGCCCAAGTAGCATAGAACAGGGGTCCCAGAATTCCTCCGTCAGCCATTTCAGGGATTTCAAGTCCACAAGTGTGAAAGTTGCCAAGTTTGGAGAGGTCTGGCTAGAGCCATATGGCAGCTCTTCCCACAGAGGGTAGGAGGGTGGCATGTCCACCACTGCCCTACTCAGTCCTGAGCCCCGTCTGATAGGGTTTCTGGAGATGTGTGCGTATGTGATGGAATGTGCAGCTGGAGTAGAGGTGGTGGTGGGGAATCTCAGCAACAGCACTGCAGGAGAAGGAAGTGCACTTGGTTTTTGTGGAGTGCCTTGGCCTTGTTTATGTTTTAAACAAGCCATCGAGCCATCTGCTCAATAGGCAGGTTCCAGAAGGGGGGTGCCTCCTGTGGTATCATCCGCGACTGCTGCCCTTTCCATGCCCTTTGGTTGTTGTCCTGGCTCCCCTCGGATGTTGAGATTTTCCAAAATTTCCATCATTAATTGGGTTATATGTCTCTTCAGATAATCCTCCCTCAGTGGTGCTTCGGTCAGTCCCCCCGGTCAGCAAGGGCTTCTAGTTCCAGTTTCCACCCCGGTTTTCGGTTGCCACGGCTGAGGGTGACTCCTCTGGTTCTCTCATCCCAGCTTTCTTTCTTTCTTCCCGATGCCAATTGACCAGTGGGGCTTTTCAGGATTCTCCAGGGTTACCTCATCCTCTCCGATGGGGTGTACAAAACAGGCATCTGACTGGGTGGCGGTTGCTGTCTTCCCCCAGCAATCAGTTTCTCCCAGCTCTCTGCATGATTTGCAAGGTCCCTTCAGTAGTGAAGATTGCTTCTCTGGGTTGACCATTTTGCAGATCTTGCTCTTTGTAAGGATTGCCTCTCCTTCCAACTTAATCACTCCTGCTTATTAAGCAGAAGTGATAGCCACCAAGTTAAAGCAAGATCTGAATATCCTTAGGCAAGACAAGTAGGATTAAAGCAGTAGAGACCTCTCCCTTTAAGTCAGAATGCAGATTTTAACCAATACACAAGTGAGAAGATGTTTTCTTTATTAGTTTCCCTGAGAACCCAAACAACCATGCATTCACACTGTTATCCTTTAAAGTGAGACAACCCACATGGCTATCATAAAAAATCCTCCACGTGAAGAGGATCTCAGGGCTCTTTGGCGCTAGGATATAGGTTGTAAAATATCTGTTGACACAGGCAATGCTAGTGAATTAATCCAAATCTCTCCCTTCTCCTGATTGATTGGCAGTATCACTTTTAGGGATCTGACAGGAAAGTGAGTCATCAATCTAAGATGTGAGGATATAAAAACGAGAGGGGCCACTCGGTTCCTATCCAGTAAAGGCGAGGAATTGGGAGGGGGGAAAGTCCTTTTTGAGGCCCCCCCAGGGGAGCTGTGCCACCCTAACCCAGGGGGTGGGCAACTAGCCAGACTTTAGGAAATGCTGGCCTGAACTCGGTGCTGCCTGTGGGGAAAGGGCCCCATGGGGCTCCATTACCTGCCACTCCCAGCTGAGGTGCGCAGCTCTGGCCCACTCGCCCTGCTCCCCGACGCCATGCCGGACTTGAAGCTCTCTCCCCCCTGCCCCCCTGTGCCTGGGCGACCGGCTGGTAGGCAGCAGCTGGGAAAGATGGTGGCCAAACGTTGCTGGTTGCAATGGAGGGTTTTGCCTTTTTTACACCTGCCACCCAGTCACGCTTACCTGCCTGCTACTTGGCTAGGCTGGCAAGGGAGGTGCCCCGTCTTGCTCCAAAGGCAATTCCGAGCAGGGCGGGCTTCAGGAGGGAACCCTTTTTCTCTCCCCAAATCTTTGCTGTGTTGGTTCACAAGCTGACCAGCTCCTTTTGCCTTGCTGGGGGGATTTGGGGAGGGGTCTCGCACGTGGCCAGGCCCAGCTTCCTTTGTCTGGTTCAGGCGACAACTTTGTCCTTAATGATGTGGTTCCTCCTGATTTCCCAACAGATCTTTGCAAGAGATTCCTGCTTCTGGTCAGGGCCAGGAAGTGGAGCTGCAGACCCCACTGATGAAGAAATTTCCTTTTATTTGCCAGGGAGGTAGAGATTGTGGGGAAAACACACACACACACCTCTCTGGTAGATGGCCGATAACACCAGCAAGTACCAAAAGGCACCACGGATGCTGGAGGTGTAAAGCCAGAGGGTTTGGGGGAGGAAGGCTGCCCTCCCACAGCACCTTCGCTTGGACAAACGGCCCAATGCCCAGGCAGCTCCCAGAGTTGCCTGTGGAGAGTGATTGGCAGCCTACAAATTGAATAAATAAATAAGCAGGCGGCCTCCTTGGCCAAATTCCCTGACTCGGCCCTTCCGGAGGCCTGCAGAGGTCCTTGCCTGCCTCCCCACTCAGACTCCTGGCTTCATTGCCTGCACCTCTGGCAGGCAGGACCTTACTCAGTGCCTGCCATGCTGGCCTTCCGTTCCCTTCAGCAGCTTCGTCTGGCAAGAGGGGCCCCAGCGCTCCTCTGTACGGATCCTCGTCCCGTTGGAATGGCTTCTCGGGAAATGGGCTGAGCCTGGGGGTGGGGGATGGGGGGAAGGGCAGACTTTGCTCTCTTCTTGAACTAGCAGGAATATCGAGGCTGGCAAGGCCTTCACTTTGGAAGACACTTTTTTTTTTTTATTTGATTTATATGCCGCCCTTCTCCGAAGACTCAGGGCGGCTTACAATGTGCTCAGCAATAGCCTTCATCCTTTTGTATATTTATACAAAGTCAGCTTATTGCCCCCACAATCACTGAGTCCTCAATTTACCTACCTTAGAGAGGATGGAAGGCTGAGTCAACCTTGAGCCTTGGCGAGATTCGAACCCTGCAGTAATTGCAGGCAGCTGGTCTTAATAACCAGCTTAATAACAGGGTGCCTTAAACCCCTGTACTACCAAGGCTTAGGCCCAGGTTTATTTATTATGTATTTCTTTTATTTTAGAGTCCACCTTTATGAAATGTTTACAAATAACTCATGGTGGCAAACATATCAATACTCCTTCCTCCCATTTTCTCCACAACCACCACCACCACCCTGTGAGGGGGGCTGGGCTGAGAGTCCCTGGCTGAAGGTCACCCAGCCGGTTTTGATGCCTAAAGCTGGACTAGAACTCCCCATCTCCTGGTGATTGGCTCAGTCACCCAGCTGGTTTTCTTGCCTGAGGCAGGACTTGAACTCACGGCTCCTGGTTTCTAACCTGGTGCTTTAACTACCAGACCAAGCATGCCCGGGGTGCTTCCTTCTGCTTCTCTCTCTGGCTTCACCTTTCAGCAGGGGATCCCATCCTCCTTCTCCTTGGAAAGCTGTTTCTGCTTCCCTGATCCTTTCGCCTTGCTCTCTCCCACCCAGCCTCTTTAAAGCTTCCCTTTCCACCAGGGTCTTTTCAGCCGTAGCCGTTTGTGCACTCTTCCTTTTCTCTACCTACCTTTCAAATAGGCTGCAGGCTTATCAAAATACAAAGGACGGGAGGGAAAGGACGTTCTTTCCTATTGATTAAATTGTAAATTCCGTGTTTATACTATATACATTTACATATTTATATATGCATAGCATCTGCCCCACAGGAGCAGGCATCGGCCTTCCAGTACAAACTTCTCTCCGCTATTTTTTGGTCCCTCCGATCTTCGTCCACCTCAGTCTGGCCCTTGCAGGCCTTGATTGCTCACTCAGATGCCAGGCCTGCCACAGGGCTTTGGCTGCTCCCGGCCGAGTTTGGCTTTGCCCGGCTGCAGAAGCCGTTCCTCAGGGCGCGCTGGCATGCATCTTCTCCAGGCAGCCCGTCCAGAAGGAGACGAGCCGGCCGTCCTTGTTGCAGCAGAAGTCCGTGAAGTCTTTCAGCAGCCGGTCGGCAAACCTCTCGTCGCCAGTGGCACTGGATCGCCAGGTTTTGGTCAGCATGGTGTTATAGGCCCAGTTGTAGCCAATGCGCTCCTCGCAGAAGACGTTCTGGTTGGAGGAGCTGGTGGAGTTGCGTCGGCGGCGCTGCTGCCCGGAGAACTTCCGCTTGGAGTACGGCAGCTGGAGGAAGACCGTGCCTGAGTGGGGAGAGGAAGGTTTTCAGAGGACAGGGGCCTTCTGCGCGGGACGGGTCCCCTGGGCCTACCTCAACCAGGGAGGGCTTCTTCTAGAACAGAGGTGGGGAACCATGGCCCTTTTATGACTTGTGGACTTCGACTCCCAGAATCCCTGAGCCGGCATGAAGTCCGTAAGTCATGAAAGGGCCATGGTTCCCCCACCCATTCTAGAAGGTGGGCTGCTACTGTGGACCTGAAGTTTACAGAGTTCTCTGGTTTGACAGGCAGCTGTGCTGCTAAGAACCAAGAGCTCTTCCTGAGCAAAGAGGAGTTCGGAAGGAGCATCACACCAGCTGGCTGGGCTTCGGACTAGCAGTGGCCATCAACCAGCCAGAGGCTGGGGTGGGGCCATCAGGGTAGCGAGAGCAGGGCAGAAGCAGAAAGCCATGGCAAGCCCTCTTTCTCCTGTGCCCAGCAGCAGCAAGGGCAGGGCAGAGGTACGTGGGCACACAGAGAGGTGAGCTGCCAGGAGGAGGCTCTTCCTGCTTCCTTACTGTCTGCAAGGTCCTGGAACTGCCAGAGACAAGGACTGCAGCCTCCCCTTTGGATGCATCGGCCACCTGCCCAGCAGCCATTTGATGCAGGGCCTGCCACCTCCACTTCGAAGGGCAACAGAGCTCACCTGTAACATGGATATACTGGGGTTTGTTCTCTGCAGGGAAGTTGAAGGCAGAGGCCGAGTATTTATCCTGTATGAATCCAAACCTGGTGGGAACAAAGCACATCTTGTTGAGCATGCAAGGAGCACGCAACGCCCTACATCATGTAAGGCAAATCCCTCAGGAGCCTGGCCTGCCAGAAGCTTTATGGCCCCACTGAAATATCCCCACCCAATGCTGTGGCTCTTTTTTGGAGTAGCAGAGGAAGGAAAAGTGAAACAAAAGCCCAGCCTTGCGGAGGAAGCATTGCAGACTTTCTAGCTTCCTTCCTACGCCTTGTGTCACCCACTGCACCCACCTCCTCGCCAGCTGCACCTCCCCTGCTCACCTTTGTGCAATGGCCTCCTGCAGAAGGTGCATCCGGTCCCAATAGGTTTCTGGCTCAAAGCCTGCAAAGAGGACCAGGAGGGAGGTTCTGGTTGCTGCCAAGATCCCAGGAGGCGTTCTGGAGAACTCAACAGCTGGGAAATGCTTCTGTGTTACCTTGTTTGATCCCAAGAAAGCACTGACCTTGTCTCCCCAAAGCTCCAGGTGATTCAGCCTCTCCCACCCAAGTTAGTATCTCTGCTGTGCCACCGCTGGAATCGCCTGCCCTGGTCTAGTGGAGGAGTTGCTGGTCTCACGCCTTCTTCCCTCTCCCCTTCCTGCCTGTCTCCGCCAGATCTCCTCCTCCCAAGAGGACCCATCCAAGTGTTTTTGTAGGTTCAGGTAGAGAAAGAGCTCACCTACCAATTATGAAGGCATGGACTGCTGATTGGGCCGGGATCTGATGAGGGCATTCCACATTGGGACAGTTAGTGGACTAGGAGGAAGATCCCACCCACACCCTGTTGGATTCTTGTTTTTAACCTAGTTTAATATTTAATGTGTTTGTGGCTGCTTTTGATAGTGTAACAGTCACTTGACAGTGAGATGGGCAGCATATACACTTAATAAACAAACAAGCAAACAAAGTGGCCACCAGGCATCCGGCATAGTTTACATACTTTCACTTTTCTGTAACTGCTTGGGAGCTTTAGGGAGGGGAGGCTCAAGGCTGCATTGCCCTGAGGATGGGATCTTCCCACCATGCTGCCTCTTGACAAAGTCAAAGCACCTTTGCGGCAGATGATTGGCTGAAGAGGGACACGTGGAATTGAGATGGGGGTTGAAGGGGACAATTAGCCTAATGCTTGGCGCCTGGATTTCAGACGCCACCTGACTTTTCCGCAATCGCTCTCTCCCAGGAAAGGCTCCCTTTGGAAATGTTCCTGGTTTCAAGAGTTTTGCTTTCTTGGGAGATCCTCACACTTTGCATGATCTGTAAGCTGGTGAAAAGCAACCGGCCGCCTCCCCCCACCCCTCCTCACCATCAAAGAGGTGCTCACTGCCCTCTTTCAGCAGGCAGCTGATGCTGAGCGGGATGAAAAGCTGGGCTCGAAGGGGGTCTCCGTACAAGTAACTGGGCAGCGCAAATGGGCCTTCCAGGACTGGGACCAGCAGGAACCCACAGGAAGTGGCTTTGCGATGCCAGCCTTGGACCTGTGGAAACAGGGCAGGGCGATGGGAGCCTTCGCCTTTAGGAGTACCGGGTTCAAATGAGGACCAGACACGGCCTTGGAAACCAGCAGATCTGCAAGAGGCCGTTCTGACTTCCCAGGATGCCCGCCTGCCAGAGCTCACCATCTCAAAGAGAACAGCTGCCGTCACCGCCATCCAGTGCAGCTTGATCTCAAAGGCGGCACTGAGGGAGAAGTTGCCATGATAGTAACAGCTGCACCACTCCAGCCGATCCGTGCGGTTGTTTATGTCCACGTCCAGGGTCACCGTCCGCTGTTCTGGCACTGTGGCAGCTGCCCGGAGAGGAGCCAAAGAACACCAGGGAAGGGAGGGAGAGGTTAGCTATTGTAAGCCATTGAGGAAGCAGGACCAGCCCTTATGCCAGGAGTTTAATACTGGGTGCTCCAGAGACTGTGCAGTCCTGTTATTTTGGGTGCCCCCTCTGGCACCTCGAATGCTGTGACCCAGGTGGAATAAGGAGATGAACTAAGAGCCTGCGTTTGTTGCTGCAGCTAATGGTTGAATTTTCCTCCATCAGCCACTCACTGGTCTCTTTAATTCCCTTCATTGTGGCTGACTTGGGTCTCTCCGGGGTCTCCTCCCCACTGCCAGTTTCTGTGACTTTTAAGTTTAGAGAAAGTCAGAGCAGAAACCTGCCAGTGAGTTTATGAAATGCCTCTGGGGGTTGAATGGGGGGTGGGAGTGGGGAACTAGGCCAGAGCCCACCTAGTCCTGCTATGTTGCCATTCCATCTCCCCACTGCAATATGGGAGGGCAGGTAACAAAAAAACCCTTCGAGGCTGAAGCCCTGGCCCAGGTCTGTGCATGCTCTCTTCCATGGCTCCAGGTGCTCTCCCCTTTCAACCCCAAGACTAGAACTCAGTCCCACTCTGACGCAAAGGCCAAAGACCTCAGCTGCTCTCTCAAGCCAAAGGAAAACATTGGTTTCCGTAGAACAAAATCTTCGTACTTCAGAGTTGAACTGTGGGGTCCTTGGGGCTCTCTGAGCATGGCTTTCCTTGCAGACATTTCATGACCCAACTAGGTAATCAGTGCCAGAAGGGAGTGGGGTTAATGGAGAGGAGGAGGATTATGGGGGGCTCTCTGAGCTTGGTGGTTTTCTTGCAGACGTCTCATGACCCAACCAGGGAACATCATCAGTGCTAAATGGGAGTGGGGTTTGCTCTCTGGGACTAGCACTGATGATATTACCTAGTTGAGTCATGAAACGTCTGCAAGAAAACCACCAAGCTCAGAGAGCACCAAGGAACCAACAATACTGATTTTATCCTAATGCTGTTGATCCTTGTTCTCTGTCATCCTCTATTTTTCATCTTTTATATTTACCTTTATTTTCATTGTTATTTTATTCTCCCTTCATTTTTTTCACCTGCTGGCCTTTGAACATATTTTCTATTACATAAATATATGAGCACATAGCATGGAAGGACATTCCCAGATACCCGAGATTTACCTCTCAGATGATTTTGGAACAGCAATGCCCATCATGGCTTAAAGCAGGAATCTCCAAGTTTGACATATGGACTTCAAAGCTTAAGCTGGCTGGGGAATTCTGGGAGTTGAAGTCCACAAGTCTTTAAAGTTGCTAAGGTTGGAGCGCCCTGGCTTAAAGGGCCTAATAGGGGAGCCAATGCAACATTTCCAGATCCTCCTCCTCCCTCCCCCCCATCTTCCTGGCCAGGTCCCACCTAGCTTGGAGGAACAAAAACCCCACATTTGGGACCACCGAGAACCCCCAGCCACCCTCTGCATCCATGTTACCCAGTAACGCCGCCGCCTGGCTCCGTCCTCCAAAGCTGCGGCTGAAGGAGCTGTGCCTGCTGGCGTAGGAGGCTGGGCGGCTGGGCAGCCACGGCAGGAGGAATGCTGGGATGTCCGAATGAAGGAGCTCTTCTGCCACAAAAGCCACCTCAAACCACTTTCGCTGGAAGGCAGAGAACTCGTCCTTGGCCGCTGTGTGCCACAGGGCGGGCTGCTGAATCCCCCCTGTGGAAGAGGGGAAGAGAAGCTCCTTTGGAACAGCCGACGCTATCCGGGGCCTGGGGAAGGTCTCCCTGCCCGGCCCACAGGAGATGGGGAGGGTCTTTCCCCCGGCTCAGGAATCAGTCTCGGGAACAATCTCCAGCAGAGCCTCTTGCTTAAAGAGGAAATCGGGAGAAGTCACTCGGGTAGAGAGCTGACCTCTTGCCCCTTGGGCAGAGGAATGCCAGGGTGGGACGGGGGTCTCTCAAGGTTAGATCCATCAGTCCCCCCTCCCCAATCCAGAAGCTTCTATCCCAAGAGATGGTGAAGGGTGCCTCCTGGGGCTCATTCGGAGCAGGAGAGGAGAGACCATGATCAACACAACGTGTTGCCTTTCGTCTCCGAAACATTCTTTGCTACAGGAAAGAGTTTCCATTCCTTTTCCACAGGCCTCTTCTGCATCAGCCGTGTGGAAAAGGAATGAAAACTAGCATTCCAAGGAGCCAGCCAAGGTTGCCCCAAACCACCCAGAACCTGACCTCGCTCTTGCTCCTTGTCTTCCACCATTTTATAGAAATAAAACCCATAAATAAAGGTGCGAAGTGCCTCTCCGGAAGCATGTATTATCAGCTGCTCCTCCAGCATTTTCTAGAGAGAAGATGGAACGAAAATCCGCTTCAGCTGGAAGGACAGCCAGCAGCCATGCAGGCAAAGGGGGTTTGGGGGTGGGGAAATCCTGGTCCACAGAAACTGCTCATTTCCAACTGACAGGCTACAGCAGGGGTTTCAAGCTCTATTTCATTGAGGGCCGCATAAGGGTTGTGTTTGGCCTCGGGGGGCCGGGGGAGGGGTGTGGCCAGGGTGGGCATAGCCAGCTCAACATCACTCGTGTCAGGGATGCCTGTGGTGGCCCAAGTGCTCTGCCAGTGAAAGCAGGCTCCGTAGCTCCGTTTCCAGCTGGGACAGCCTCCTGCAACTCTCTGCCAGCCAAAATCGCATGGGCTGCCCGTGGCCCTCCCGAGCTCCGATTTGCTGGCAGAGGCCCCGTGGGCTGGTCATCCATTGTTTCCAGGATGGCCCGCGGGCCAGATCTAAGCACCCCCTGGGCCGGATCTGGCCCTCAGGCCTTGAATTTGATACCCCTGGTCTACAGGGAGAAGTGGGAAGGATCCTTTTCTAGGACCAAGGAACAGGCGGAGGTTTATCTAATAGTTCCAATGCTGCCTGAAGCCCCTGGATCCTGCCAGGAAGCCCTCCTCCCTCCCTCCCTTCCTCCCCATTAGCCTCCTTATGTGATGTCCAGCCTTCCTTAAGGCAGAAGGGAGGAATTCCATCCAGGCTGCAAACAGCTGCTCACCTGCATGATGTCGATGGCCATGGCCTGCGTCTGCACCCCTTCCACCATGTTCACCAGCCAGTGCACGACTTCTGCACTGATGAAGCAGGTTGGGGAGAGGCCTTTCTGCTCAGAGAGCAGCTGGATCCCTGTGCTGAGAGCCAAACAAGGACGGCTGGAGTCTTCTCACCTCCCAACCTCTGCCCCTCTCCCCTCCCTCACTGTGACCTCTGCCCCTCCTCCCCCCATGG
The DNA here is from genome assembly GCA_022577455.1 of Arizona elegans. NCBI lineage: Eukaryota > Metazoa > Chordata > Lepidosauria > Squamata > Colubridae > Arizona > Arizona elegans. The sequence goes on from JAKOOJ010000026.1 coordinate 4,093,424, forward strand.
TCCCTCAAGATCCCACCAGGAGAGAAATGGCTGGACTCCACTTGCCCCACCCTCTTCCAGAAAGGGGCTGCCAGGAGGCAAGGGGAGTGGAAGGAACCTACGTGGGATGTTTCATGGCTTCAAGGATTTCCAGCAAAGTAGACGAAGATGTCAGGGAACTGGCGGAGGACGGCTGGGAGCTGCAGAATTGAAAGAAAACACGCCCTCAGCTAGGAAAGGGCTGCAGGATGACCACAAAGGCAGGACGCGTCTACTTAAGGTCAGCTCTCAGATCTTCACCGAAAGCCCCACTTGGTCCTTCTTACCTGTTTTCCACAGGACCAGAGGTGGTCGAGGTCTGGTCCCCTCCGTGGAGAGAGCTGACTTGGATGCTGCTACGGTCTACAGGCTGGGCTGTGTTGATAGCAGTGCTGCCTTCCAGGGTTCCTGGGACAGACTGATCGACAGAGACCTGGGGGAAGGGAAGCAGCGGCCACCACGGAGGTCATCAGCCTGAAAGCATAAATCTGATAAAGCCCTGCAGGCACACAGAGGAACTTTGAGTTGGCCCTAAGTGTAAGACTTGGGAGTTTCAGGCTAATACTCGCAAGCATCAAAATGCTTCAATAATGGAAACATCCATCAGGGTCCTGAAAATGAGAACTAGTGGGGTGCTCAGAAGTAGTTAAGACAGATATATAATCTGGGTGGCCTGGAATTTCCTTGACACTCCCACATCAGGACCACAGAGAGCCCTGCCATTTGTTAAAGTTTCCATCTCTCCCCATGAATAGCCTGATGTTTCCATGGACCCCTTTCCACATCTGGACCCAGATTGTTGGGGGCAATATGCTGTTTAGTACACTGTCAATGGTTGTAAGCCGCCCAGAGAACTCGGAGAGTGGGCAGCATAGAAATATGATTAATAATAAAATAAAATTAAATAAATAAAATAAAATAAAATAAAATAAAATAAAATAAAATAAAATAAAATAAAATCTGCAAATGGCCAGTCACATCGGAGATGATGGGCCAAAGGCCAAGTCAACAGAAAGTGTTCTTGCAGAAGCTCCATGAAGCTGACATGAAAAAGAGCAGGGCTGTTCTCTGCACCACAGGTTCAAGAGCATCTACCTGCTCACGGTCCATGACTTACCTGGGACAGGACCTCGCAGTGTGTTCTCTGCTGTATCAGTGAGACTTGTGTGGCTAATGTGCTTCCAGGTCATTCCCCCAGTTCATTAAGGGAATGCGAGAGTGGGAGGGTGCATCAATTTATTCTGAAATGGCCTCTGGATGAGGACCATTCTCTTTGGGTTTCCAGGACTGCATCAAACGCTATGAAATGATTTTAGCCTCAGAAATGGATAGTCTTGCAACTCCAAAGAACAAAAGACAATCTTCTAGAAACAGGCTCCGGAAAGAACAACCTCCATTTGCCCTGAAGCAACATCTGGAGGAAGAGCCCATGAGGAAACAGCCTCCTATCAATGGTAACATCTCCAACTGCCAAGTCTGTGCTAAGAAAAAGAAAATTCTTTCCAGCATCTATGAATTAATACAGAGGAATCTTTACCTCTTTTTACTGGAAATGGTTAATTCTTCTGCCAGTTCCTAAATTTTCCACAAACCATTGACTTGTCCTGTTCCAGTTAGAAACAATCCCAATTGCTCAAAGTACAATTTACTTTCTTGCCCATAAAAGAACTCTTAGCCACGTCCCATTTTCTATTTTTGCTTTTCTATTAAGTAATATCCAAAAGTTGAAAGGGGAGCGAGGGAAGCCTGGCTTCGATTCTTTCCTGGTGTCAGGGGGCCTTTCAGAGAAGCCTGCTGGTCCAGGTTCCCCACCTGCTTGAAGCAGAGGCTTCCTCTGCAACCAGAGATCAGCCTCTGTCCTGAATTCATTGCAAGCATCTCACTGCGGGCCCCTCCAGCCTTCCTCTGCAGAATAAACAACAGCACAAGTCACCTGAACTGGTTCTAGAGCAGAGGTTTCTCAACCACGGCGTCTCAGCTCTCTCAACCTTGGCAAATTTAAGATGTGTGATTTCAACTCCCCAAATTCCCCATGTTAAAGTCAACACATCTTCAAATTGCTACAGCTGAGAAATACAGCTGTGGTGGGTTCAGGGGCAACCTTCCTCCTCTGCCAGCAGCCTCACTCTCAGGGAAGGCTCCCCTTGGAGCTGGACCTGCCCAGCCAAACCTCAAGACAGCAGGGCAAGCCAACTGGGGCAGAACATCCACAACATCTGGAGCAGAGACCACCACCCATGGGCCAGCCCTTCCTCTTTAATTTACAGCCCTTTGACCCAACAATGATAGCCAGCTCTCAGTCCGGTCAGTAGCACAGCCTATCATTCTGGCCAGGATGAGGCAGCACAGCCCCAGTTTGGGGTGGGGGAATGGGAAGAGGGGGGCTGTTATATGCAAGCTCCTTTTGCCCTAATGGGGAATTCGGGTCTCCCAAGCATCAAGGCCATCATACATCCCATTGCCAAGAACTTGTAAGCCATCTCTGTTCCTTTGCACATGCTAAGTAGGATGCTGAAGACAGAGGGGGGGTCCAGCTCCCACAGACTTTTCTCCTGTCTCTGCAGGAAAAAAGGCCAAGAACTTCTGGCTTGGTTGCTTTCTAAAGAAAACTGAACAGTCCAGGAACGGAGAGGGCACCAAAAAGGGGCAGGCAAACAGCATTTTCCTCCTCAACCAAACCACACCCTTGTAACTCATGCAGACTCTGTAATGGTACGTGGGAAAGACCTTGGAAAACAGGGTGAAGAGAATTTGCTTAGGGAACAATCAGATAAGAGAGGAAATAGCCCTCAGCTGCAAAATGGGTGGAGAAAGGCTCAGAAGGGACTGTCCAAAGTTTCTTGGTGATGGTGAGAGATTTGTACTTTCAGACTTGCAAGATTCTGCTAACATAGCTTACACGTAGCTCAGACGACCAGAGGAATGAGTTCGTGTTTCTTGTCGGTCTTCCTGGGAAGGCTGAAGGACTTAGCCTTCCCCAGGGAAGAATGTGGACCCCAAGTTACATTGTGTAGGACTGCCACAAAGAGCGTTTGACCTGTCAAAAACTGACCTGTGTGTGGAAGAGAGATGCTGCACGAGGGCTTCGAACAAACTCCATAAAGAAGGTCCCGTCCTGAAGAACCGGGAAACAGCAAAGGCAGCAACAGAAACAAGGGGGGGTGGGGAAAGATGTTGTGCAGATCTGTCACTCCAAGTGGAAGGTTAACAGGGCACGAAAACTGCAGCAGGCTGGGGGGGGAGGGGCACCAGGTGAAAGGAGAAAGCATTCAGAGCATGCACGAAGGAGCGCCGAGGCTTCTGCTCCCACCCAGGTTGCCATGAGAAGCTGGATCAGATGTGGCCTCTTCCGCAGTTTGCATTCATTTGGGCTGCACTCCAAGGTAACCGTTTGGGGCTCTTCAGATCAATGCATTTCTTTTGCCAGGGCAACAGAGTGTGGAGAATGGAGTGGAGCTACCATTGGCTTGTATTTATTTATTTGTTTGTTTAAAACTTTTATATAGCTGCCCATCTTTTAGCCAAGTCTGGGCGGCTTCCAATCAAAGATTTAAACACATATAAAGTGATTTTATATGTTTTTACTCCAGACTAATGCTGATCACATCTGCCAACCCAGATTGGACCAGTGTGGCAGATGATGGACTATTTCTTCCACATGCCAATACAACCTCAAAAACAGCCCTCATTCCCCTGAGGCCCTAGGCCTAGGGCACCTACCCACGGCAGCAGGAAGACCTGCCCAAAGGCCGAGGGTGCTAAGAATCCCCGGGTTAAATCAGGCTGCCTTTGGACTTTGGACATAGGAACGGTCAACATTCAAACAATGGAAACGGATGCTCAACTAGGAGAACTTCTGATTGAACTCAACAATATGCATTGGGATATCACTGGATTATGTGAAATACTACGAAAAGGTGAAAATTTAGTTGAACTTGATAGGTCTGGGCATTTTACTCTACACTAGAAGTACTGAAGATGGACAATGTGGCGGGATTGGTTTTCTCACCAACCAAAAGCTGAAAGACTGTAGCAAAATTATCAGCGTAGTCCAATGCAACATTTATTTGAACGAACAATACACGGTTCAAATCATCCAAGCTTACGAGCCAACAATAAGCTATAGTGATGATGAGGTGGAAGAGTTTTACAACAATGTGTCTTGCCTTCAAGATAAAGAAAAATGCCAATACAAACTACTAATGGGTGGCTTTAATGCAAGACTAGGAAGAACAATATTTGGAGAAAAGTGACTGGCCAGTATGGAAGTGATGAACGTAATAATAGAGGTGACAGACTAGTAGATTTTGCTGAAGGACAGGAACTTTTTATCATGAACTCATTTTACAAGAAAATAGCTGTTCTCCTCTAATAGCTTATCACTCTTTATTTTTGTTTTTTGTGACATCTGTATCATTCTCATACATTCCTTTCGACAGTCTATCTTCACTTTGACTCGTACCATTCTATGGTCACTTCCAACATTAAAATGATTGATAATAGTACAATTACAAAATATGGTTTTATCACTAGACATGATATAGTCAATTTCCCTTGTGTATCCAGATGGATTCTTCCATGTTCTCTTTCTGCTAGCTTTTTTGAGATTAATCTGTCAAATCACTTTGCTCTATATAGTGCAAGATTTGGAAGAGATTAAAATTACGGACCGAACTGAACAAGTAGTCAAAAACATCCTTGAATTTGCTACATCTATAGCACCACGGGGAAAATACTTTATACGGTCAAAAATCTCTGATGAAACTATTGATTTAATGAAAAAACAACAATGAATAATACCGGAAGGTTCACTAATAAATTGGAATACAACTGGAGTAGATTGAATTTACGATAACGTATTCAAGAAGAAAAAGGCAATTGAAGAAAACAAAGGATTAATAGAGCAAAATGCAAACTTATAAATACATGAAAAGTTTTTGCATTAAAACGTGAAGATGCCTCTGTGTGTAGAACAAGACAGGAAATGTTAGAAATAATTGGAAAATTCTATTCCGAGCTATACAAAGATCAAGATCACTCAAAATTAATAACATCCACGAAAGAGGAAATGCCAGATATCCTAGCGGAGGAAGTATCGTGCCATAAAATCAATGAAAAATGGCAAAGCTTCAGGAAATGACCATCTTATGGTTGAAATGCTGAGAGCTGGTGGTCAGTTTACGCAAGATACTAGCAAAACTATATTCGAGATACCTCAGAGAAGAAAAAATACCCGATGAAAAACGCTGAAGTGATTGTATACACAAGGGGCCCAAGGTGATTTTAAAAACTCGCCCAATAAGCCTTCTCTCAGTCATCTACAAGGTTTTCACCAAGACAATAGCAAAAAGAATGTTGAGAACATTAAATGATGCACAGCCAAAGGAGCAGGAAGGCTTCAGAAGTGGATGCAGCACAACAGATCCCATCCAGGTTGTTCAGCAAGTCATTGAAAGGCACAACGAGTACCCCAGGCCTCTGGGCGTGGCCTCCATTGACTATGAAAAGGCTTTTGACTCAGCATTCCAGCAAGCAATAATTAAGGCATTGCTCAACCAAGGTGTAGACACTGCTTACATAAACTTACTACAATCAATATATGAAAAAACATTGGTGACAATTTGCCTTAATGATCTTAAAGTGGAAATCAACATAGAATGAGGTGTATGATAAGGCAATATGATATCACCTATCCAAGGGTGAAATGCTCCCGGTTCGGACCGGATTGCCCGATCCGGTAGCGATGGAGGCGGGTGGTTCGGAGAACCAGTAGCAAAAATCCCTGCCCCCCCCCCCTCCTATGCCCAGCTAAGTGATCATCAGAGGCTTTTTTTTTTTTTACTTTTAAAAGCATTTTAAAAAAATACTTTTAAAAGCATTTTTTCTACAACGTCTTCGGTCGAAAAAATGCTTTTAAAAGTAAAAAAAAAAAGACTGCGCACCACAGCTGATCACCCCCCCTCGCACACTGTTCTACTTACCGCAGGCCTCCTTTTGGCCTGCACTGCACATGCACAGCCAGTGAACCGGTAGTAAACCGGTTCAGATTTCACCACTGCACCTCTCCTTTTCTCAGCCTGCCTTGAAGAAGCATTTTGCAAACTAGACTGGGCAAAAGATGGAATAAAAATCAATGGCGCCTATTTAAATCACTTAAGATTTGCAGATGATGTTGTTCTCTTCTCACAAGACCCAGAAGAGCTACAAGGACACAAAAGCTGCACGAAGCAGTAGAACTGTTCGGCTTAAAAATAAACCTGAAAAAGAGCCAGGTTATGTCTAATAAATTCTACAAAGAAAGATTTTTTTATATATCTGGAGAAGAACTAGAAGTAGTAGATCGCTACATAAACCTTGACCAATGGTTCTCAATGGAAGATGATACAATAAAGGAAATTGAACGGCATGTTAAATGTGATTGGCAGGCATTCAGCCAGCTAAGCAAAATTTTCAAGAACAACCTCCCTCCCCCTATGCCTGAAGAGAAAAGTTTTCAATCAATGTGTGCTACCTACTCTAACCGATGCTGGTGAAACACGGACACTAACCTCACAATCGATACAAAAGCTATGAGTGGCACAGAGAGCCATGGAAAGATCCACGCTCTGCATCACAAGACAAGATAGAAAGGCCTGCACATGGATTAGAGAACAAAAGAAAAGATACGATGCCATCAAGAGTGTCAAAGAATTGCAATGAAAATGGGCAGGTCACATAGCAAGAAGAACTGATGGCAGGTGGACCAAGGCAGTCATAAAATGGATCCCACTTGATCAAAAGCATCCACGAAAGAGACCTAAAACAAGATGGATTGAGGACATCAGCAAGTATTGCAGGCCCAATTGTCCAAAGAAAGCTCAGGACCTTGGTTATTGGTTGGAAACATGCAGAAGAGACCTTCATCCTGCATGATAGACAATGGCTAGAATGATGATGATGATGATTCAGGAATTCAAATTAATCCATCTCTGGTAGATGAGAGTCCAATGGGGATGACAAGCTGAGAGTCAAGCCTGTGTCAGAGCAGAAATGGAAGTGCTGGCCCTGCCACACCATTCCAAGTCCAACCTCTCAAAATGCCTCTGACGGTCTCAGGGAGGCAGGAATCTCTCCGGGGTTTCACTTAGTGCCCAAGAGAGTTTCGCTGAATGACTGTGACATTCAAAGCAGATGGAAAAGCAGATGCTTTGCAGAATGCAGCCTGCAGCTGGCCGGCCATGGTACATTTCAAGCATTGGAACTATGCCTGGAGGTTGCAATGACCTGGCTGAGCCAGCATTTACCCCATGCCTGAACCCAACCAGGAGGGGCCAGAATACCAGGCTTTGTTGTGGCCCGCCAGCGGTCTGCACGGATTGTTGCTGATCCCGACGAAGAGGCTGGTGTGGTGCTGCGCCAGCAGCCTGTGCAGCCGGCGAGGAGGCTGAAGAAGATGTGGTGCCAGAGGCAGGGATTCAGTCAGGGCCTTCAGAACCTCCAGAGGCTCCTTTAAGTGAAGAGGATGAAGAGGAGGAGCCTCTTCTCAATGCACGGGCGTGCAGAGCTGCCAAAAGGCAGGAGTGGTTCCTCAGGAGGAGGTCTCCTCGAGAGTAAGGCTTGGGGCTAATTGGCCACTCCCTTAGCCTATTTAAGAAAGTACGCAGCTTGGACTTCCGGTTTGCTGTTTGTCCCCGCTGGACGCTCCTTTGGGATCGTCGCACCCACTGCCTGTAAAGAGCCGCCTTTATAGTGGAATGGCGGCTCGAAAAAACTCCGTTTCCATGAGGAAACGGAGATAGAGCAGGCTGGGGTGGGTTGAGTCCTCTGCCTAATCCCAAAAGTTTTTTTTTTACTTTTGGGACGGAGCGGAAGAGACTCCCCGTATCCCCAGCCGATGCTCCGGGCTCTGGGAGATCTCTGCTACACGCAGAGCTAGGTGGCAAAAGCAAGCCTGTAAACTTGTTAAACTAATTAAAGAAGACGTGAGCTGGACCGCTGACCCTGAGGCGCAAGTATTTTTTTTTTCTTATTTTAGAAAAGTTACTGAAGTTGTTTAAGAAGTGAAAGGAAAAAAGATTTTTAAAATGGCGATTGCTGAGGCTTGAAGAGAGGCTGAAAAGGGAAAGTCCTTCCATTTTCTATTACAAAGTAGCGGAATGAATACTTCTGGCCGTAATTGAGGCAAAACCTCACTCTCACTCTTGCTTTTTTTTTCTTTTTTTTTTCCTGGGGATCTGATATTGATCTTGGTTGGAAACAAGCCTTTTTTTCTCTCTCTCTTTTCCACTAAATCTTGTCTGTGTGGGAAATGGCATCGGGACTTACACAGCTAGACAAACGGGGGGGGGGGGGGGAATTTCCCCCATTAATAAATTACACCAACAAGTTGTAACTCTCCAGTGTCAGAAACCTGATTTTAATATAATAGAATTTCTTCTTGAAGAGATTGTAAGAAGGGATGAGATTGTGAACCAGCAACTCGAAAAATTTAAGCAGGAAATTAAAGAAATTGGTGAATTGGTGAAATCAAAGTTTGACTTTTTGAATCGAAAGATTTTAAATACAGCTAATGGTTTATCAGACTTTCTGATTCGGGTGGATGCAAAGACTAAATTATTAGAGTCTAAACTGAAGGAAACTGAGGAGAATTTGGATGACAAGATTCAAAAAATTAAAAAGGATTTGGTAAACATTCAGGATAATAGCTCAGAAGACAAACCTAAAATGGAGGTTGACCAAAAGACTGGTAATGAAGAAAATGTGCAACAGAGGATTGAAAGAGAAGTTTTAATGATTCAATATAATTTTACAGAATATGCAATTAGACTGAGAGGTCTGCAGGAAAATAATAGAGATGACTTAAGGAAAATATCTTCTGAAATTCTGGCTGGGATTTTAAAGGTTCAACCTGATGAAGTGTTTTGCAGGATTGACAGAATTTATAGAATAAACTCCTGGTTGGCAAAGCAAAGGCAATTGCCTAGAGATGTGGTGATCTATTTTACAGATAAAGAAATTAGGAATAATATTGTGCAGAACTCTTTTAATTCTACTTTGCAATTTCATGGAAGAAAGATTTGGATTTTTAAGGAGCTCCCGACTAAGATGCTAATGGAGAGGAAGAAATTTGGCTTTCTAGTGACTGAGTTAAAAAAAAGAAATATCCTATTTAGGTGGGATGCCCCAGTTGGTTTAATATTGAGACACCAAGGAATAAGATATCAACTGAACACTGTTGAAAAAGCGGAAGAATTTTATCAAAAAATTTTAAAAATGAACTTAACATCTTTAGGCACAATACAGGATAAGCAAAAGGAGTTGGAAACAAAAGGCAAACATCAAATTACAGAGGCTGTGGTGGATAAATTGTCTTTGGACTCCCTGGATACCCCAGCTGGACTGTCTATAAATAAGAGAGCAGTGTCATCCGACTCCAATGTGATGAACCATCAAGTCACAGACAAGTGCGCAAATCAACCAGTTGATATACAAGTGATGGAGAAGAAAGATGAGATGACAAAACTAACCCAACAAGATCAACTCATAAAGCAGAATGAAAATCGATCAGCCGACACACAATTGGTAGGCACGAAACGAGGATGGAAATTCAACCCGCAAAAGAAAAAGAAAAGAAATAGATTTCATAGAAACAGCAGTTTCTAAACCAAGCAACAGTGAAGCCAGGGACTTTAAAAAATGAATGAATATCTGAAAAGATAGTGGAGGCGAACAATTGTTTAATACTATCCTGAGGATTGTGGCAGATCTCTGTAATGTCGTGATTTTGGGATGTGAAAAGAGCCTTACCTTGTTGGATTTGAATTATCTACTCTGGATTTCTTTTACTGGTAAATATATTATAATTATTTTGAGTTACAAGGCAAGAGAGTCACGCTGGGGCATGCAGAAGATCTGGATGTTACCCATTAGGATGATGGGAATCAACAATCCTGATGAATACCACAACTATAACTATATGGATATAATTATAATGTCACTCGGGTGGTTGTTTTTACTTTTATATATATACGAGGATATCTACTACTGATGGGGGCAGAAGATGATTGAAGATTTTGAACAAACTGTTGCACCAGCATGTTATTTTACCCTATTATGGGTGATGGATTTAACAATCCAGTGGAAAGACACCAAAGAAGATATTATATGGATTATAAATTTAAAGTTATTGTCTTTTTTCTTTTTACAAAATGGAATGCATATATAGATATGTGTATATCTTAGTAAAGTGGGCAGTGGATTATATTTAGAATTGTATTGCATGATTTTGTAGGAATTGAAGGGTTGAAATAGGTTAGTTTACTGATTGATTAGTCTAAGAAAAAGGATCTTTAAGTCATATATTTAGGGGAGTGGAGGAATTGGATAGAACTGAATAAATGTTAAATTTGGATGTAGGGAGAAGGCCGCTTTAAAATGTTATATTAATATATATAAAAGATTAAATGTTAAATTGTAATAATACACTATAAGTTTAGGGGAGGAGAAAAAGGGCAGATTATCGTAAAAATGGGAGTTATAAGAATAATATGCTAAGGGTCAGTATTCTGAGGAGGGAGTAAGGGAAAGGAAAGATATTTTGTATGTAATTAGTTATGAAATAGCCTATTGTTGTGAAGAAGTCACAGGGGGGGATGGGTGGTGAGGGGGGGTTAGGGAAGAGGGGGGGGAAAAGGGGGAAAATCTTGTATTTGAAAACTTTTTCAATAAAAAAAAAAAGAAAGTACGCAGCTTGTAACAAGCTGCAGGAAACAACTTTAGTTCGCTAATCATCGCGTTGCGATGCCTCTGCAACCTTGTTTCGGGCTTTCTGCCAATTCCAGAAAGACTCTGACTATCTTATCTGTGGAATTCTGGCAGGCTGTTAAGAACGCTTTATTAACAGTCGGTATTTGCTAAAACTGCATTATTTGAGTAAACTAAGTTTTGTTCAGAGTTGTGTATGCTGTGTTCTTTGGGATCCGTAGCTGGGGCAGAACAGGCTTGTATTTTGAAGTGCCAAAGGGAGGCATTGACAAGCATCTCGCAACTGGGCCTGAGCCCCCGTCGGTGATCCAAAACGATCAAAACAGGCGTACAATGCAAGAGCTGCCCTGTGGGTCAAGCATTTCAACCCATACAACACACACCTCGTTTTCACCTTGGAAGAATGCAAGGACCTCAGCTGAACACTGTCCCCGAAGACCCCCCCACCCCCCAAAATGAAAGACTTGCTAACTGTGAAGATGAGTGTTCCTCAACCTTGGCTACTTTTAAGACAGGTGGACTTTAACTCAGAGAATTCCCCAGCCAGCTCTTTCACATATACCTCGTCCACCTGGTCTGGTGTCAAGACTCATCCCTTATCTCAGATTGGTTACCCTGTCAGCGGTTAACTGAGAGCACATGCAAGCCACGTGCACAGAGCCCCATGCAGGAGTGTGTCATTGTGTTGAAGCTTCCGTCCTCACCTTCCGTGGACTGTCCAGGTAGGTGGGTGTCATGGCGATGCTTCCAGTGTCCGCTGGCTGGACAGAGGTCTTCCCAGCAAGGGCTGCGGCTTGTTGTTCCCCCAATATCCTAGAAACAAGTGAGAGGTCCACGAAAAATCTCTCAGCCATGATTGGAGAAGGAACACCCCGCCTCCATGCCAGGACTCCCTGCGAGCTCCTATCAGAGATTTTGATTCTAGGCAAGGAGCCCACAGACACAGGACTACCCAGAATGCCCCCCACCTGTGGGGGCTCCAATGGGGAAGCATCACGCTGGAAGTGGTTGATAGATTAATATGGATCCCAACTCCCCCCCTGCTCATCTACTCCCCCGTCTCCATCTTTTAGTTATAGTTGTAATTTGTATTTTTATAGTGTCTTATTTTTATTGTACAGGTAGTCCTTGAATTAAAACAGTTCATTTAGTGACTGTTTGAAGTTACAATAGCACTGAAAAAAGTGACTAATGACCATTTTTCACACTTATGACCCTTGCAGCATCCCATGGCCACAGGATTTACATTCGGATGCTTGACAACCGGTTCATATTTATGAGGGTTGCAGTGTCCTGGGGTCATGTGATTATTTTTTGGTGAACTTCTGACAAGCAAAGTCAATGGGGAAGCCAGATTTACTTAAGACTCATGCTACTAATTTAACAACTGCAGTGATTTACTTAACAGATGTGGCCAGAAAAATGGTAAAATGGGGCAAAATTCACTTAACAAATTTCTCACTTAGCAGCATAAATTCTGGGCTCAATTGTGGTCATAAGTTGAGGATTACATGCATACATATTTTTGCATTGTTTTATTCTTTTTAACATTGTAAACCACCCAGTCTTCTTGTGATGAGATGGGTGGCAAACCAAATTAATTAATTAAACAAGCAAACCAATAAAATGTCTCATACGTAATTATTTCAAAAGTAAAAGTGTTCATTTTGAGGTGTCACTTATGCCCTGGGTCATCTCTTGGTTGGATTACTGCAATCCACTCTACTTGGGGCTACCCTTGAAGAATATTCAGAAGCTACAACTGGAATAGAACACAGCACTGTGGACAGTTCTGGAGGCCCCTTGGGTGACACATGTAACACTGCTGTTGCACGAACTGCACTGGTTGCCAATTTGTTTCTGGATCCCCTTCAAAGTGTTGGTCATTACTCTTAATTCTGGGAGTTATGATCCCAGCTCAGGAATGCTGAGAGTTCAGGTCCACAGGTTGTAAAGGGGCCATATTTTCCTACACTTTGATGATCTCAAGGGCCCTGTGTGATACTTGCTATCTATGATCCAGATGTCAACTTTGAACCAAACCTGGCAGCGGCCATTTTTCTGTTCCTCAGTTACCACACAGAGGGGGAAGGGGGGAAAGGAGGTTGAAATGCCTTACTAGACACAACAGAGAGCTTTCTCGTGAGTACCACAGTCATCTCTACTGGCAACAGATAAGGGAAGAAGTGCCTGAAGAGACCGCCAATTAACCCAATTGGCCAATGTGACCTATGACACTTGGGGATGGGGTTGTCTCTTAGTTTAATTATGCTGAAACCACGGAAAAGACTTAGAGTGGGTTTTCCTTTGAAGCTGTGCCGACATGAAGTACCCAATAAAGAAGAATGTTGAGAAGGATCCTAGAGTTCTGATTTGCTTAGGTTTGTTAGTCGGAGACTTGACACCAGATCTGACTGGCAGGGTATCACGGCATGAAAAGGGTGGAAGACTACAGAAGGGTTATCAAGTGTGTGTACATGAAGTAGATCCTTTGGAAGAACTCAGAGGTTCTTCCAGAGAGATCCAGCTCATTGATTGGCCGAACCACTTCAGTGCCAGACAGATATGAAGCATGCAGGGTTCCTAAACTGAGAAACTAGGATATGTGGATGTACATATGGAGAAAGTGATGCAATCGCGTGCAGGTGTGCTTCTCCGGGAACTCACCTTTGGCTGGCCTCCATCTCTAAGAGAGCCGAAAGCGCGGAGGTCCCCTTCTTGGCCAGCGGAGGCGGCCCTGAAGGTTCCAGAGAGGGGGCAGGAAGGGGGCTGGTGATCTGCAGGCCTTTCATTGCAGGACCTTTCTGGACAGGAGGAAGACAGCAAAGAGTCAGCAAGAGGAGGGGAAGAGAAGAGATGCTCGTGGGCACCTGAGGAGGGGGTCAGTTTTAGGACAGGATTAACAGCTCCAACAACAGATAGAATTTGTTCTATCACTTTCTTGAAAGCAGAGATGCAGGCATTGCATGTTGTAAGCTGATGGGACACTGAAAGATTCAGCAGGAAACAAATCTGATAGGTAAATCTGATAGTCTTACTTCTTCATGTGGAGATCTTTTCATCCTCCTTTTCTAAAAAAAACCTCCATTGGCCAGGAAGCTGAGACACTCATGTGCTCCTTCTACAATGGATAGCCCAGTTCTGTTCTGCAACCAGAGGTCAGGTGGGGAAGCTCCCGGACTGAGTGCCCTGACTTACCCGGATGATCCGGTCCGAACGGTGCCGCCTGCGGATGCGGTTCAGCCCTTCCACAAAACGAATGAAGCCATCCAAAAGCTGCCACTCCTCTTCGTCGGAGCGAGCCTTGCCACCATAGATATCACAGTGGGCTTCACCTTCCATGATGCGCTTGGTGGCGCTGATGCAGGCCGGCAGGAGCAGGAAACGTGTCCGCCAGAATTTGAGCGACTCAATCAGGCTATGTGGAGAGAAAGCGGCAGCCGAGGGGGGCGAGATCAAGCCAGTGTTTTCCTCCATGGGGCTGTCACCAGACACTGAGCTTTCGCAATGACTGTTTCAAAACCTATCCTGTCCCTCTCTTACAAATACACCCCTGCAACCTTCAGTTTAAACTTTAAACCCTTAATCATTAAAAGCCTGGAATAAAGGGAGAAACTGGTTCCTGTGGCCCTTTCCCATTGGGCTGTCTGGAAGCATAAGTGTTCAAAACAGGGGTTTCCTTCTGCCCCAAAATGGCAAAGGTACGAGTGCTGAATTGCCAGGAGGGTCATTTATTAAATCTATCCCATATCTTGAAATATTAAGAGATACAGATCAGGATTCAACCACTGCGACCAAAGGTTTCTTCCAGGTTTTTGGGCTCGTGCTGGAGCCCATCATCAGGGAAGTGCTCTCTCTAGAATACATAGATATTTCTCTCCAGATATTTTGGAGAGAGAGAATTTCCCTGATGATGGATTCCATCACAAGCCCAAAAGCTTGGAAGAGTAAACCTTTGGCCCCGATGACCCATTCAGATTGGATCCTGCAACGTTATCCTGGGACTTGTATGTTTGTCTTCATTCACATAAAAAAATAATAACCAAAATGAAAAAAGGGATTTGCAGATGGCAAGTTATGAAATCTATTACAGCAGCACGTTTATCGCTGCAGGGGAAAAGAAAGCAATGCCCTGAAGCCCTTCCTCCTCTTTTCTCCCTGAAGGCCGTGAATCCAGTTCCAGGGAGTCAGTGGGAATCTGGGCTTCCAGCCTCTGGTTTCCCACAAACGACCTGAGCTGTGATTATTAATTCCAAATTCTCTGTGAAATGCAAGAAAGATGAGCAAAGAACTTATTTCTCCCTCATGTTCTGTAATGGACCGTGTGGGTGACCTTGGGGGACGAGGGGAAGAGAAGCTGCCTAGGAAGCAACCAGACAAGCAAGACAGGAGTCCCCAGGGGCTTAAAAAGGACCCGCACGAAAGGCTCAAGTAATTAGAAGTGGTTTGTACCTTCAGAGTTGCAAGTTTCAGTCAACGAGCCATACAATAAACCAGAATTAGTTCACCTAGACTGGCCGTCCTGCCTTTGGGACTCCTCACAAGGGCATCCTTTTAAAGAACCAGGTGCTCACTATGCACCTATTTAAAGAGTTGGAGAACCAAGGCCCTCGGCTTACCTGAAATCTTCCGAACCAGCCGAGCAGATGTACTGATCCAGGTAATTCCACTTATATTCCTCTAGCCTCTCATGGGAGAAGTCCACCCAGCAAGAGACAAACTCTGAGTCTGAGTGGGAAGGACACAGACTGTAAGTGTAATTGATCTGGGCAGATTCATACGGGTACCTAAAAGAAACAAAAATATCAAAGCAAGCCTTTTCAAGTCAGATGCCATGGGGGAAGGTCTTTTAACATAAAAGTGGCTGGTGAATGACTTTCGCCCCCCAGCTTTCCTACTCTCATTCACAAGACAGTGAAACCTAATGACCCTGGCTAATTATGATTTCCCTAGGAACCGGATGCATAGTCTGTGTTAGGCTGAAGTGAAGGGTTTGGCAGGTTTTCAGGATTCTTTTCCAACGCTCTAAAACAGGAGTCTCCAACTTTGGCAATTTTGAGACTTGTAGACTTCAACTCCCAGAATTCCTCAGTCAGCCTTGCTGGAAGTTGATCTACAAGTCTTAAAATTGCCAAGAATGGAGACCCTGCCCTAAAGGGCAATGAAGACCCTGCCAGAGTTCCCATGACTCCCATTTCCTGCTCAAAGAGTGGGCAGGAACAGATACTCACTTTGGCAGATACCGAGTGACCGTGATGATTTTGTCCTTCAGAGTCACTTTATGGAAGGTTCGGCCCATGCTCAGCCAGTATTGGTCATCCTCCTCAGGTCGATTGCGTGACACAAGACCTGGGCAGAGAAAAAAGACAAATTAATTTAATTTAATTTAATTTAATTTAATTTAATTTCCAATTTATATACCACCCTTCTCCCTGAGGACTCAGGGCGGTGTACAGCCAAGATAAAAACATAGAATACAAATATTAAAAAACAGTTAAAAATATATATATAAATTTTGGCCCGAATGTTAAGAAATCACAGACTGATTAAAAGAATTTAAAAATTTCTTCTTAAGCCAGCCCGGCTTGCTGGAAAAGATGGGTTTTAAGGGAATGACGGAAGGCATTGAGGTCCTGGATTCTCCTTATCTCAGGGGGCAACTGATTCCAGAGGGTAGGAGCCCCCACAGAGAAGGCCCTTCCCCTGGGGGTCACCAGCCTACATTGTTTGGCTGATGGCACCCTGAGGAGGCCCTCTCTGTGGGAGCGCACGGGTCGATGGGAGGTCGTCGGTAGCAGCAGGCGGTCTCGCAGATAGCTAGGCCCTATGCCATGGAGCGCTTTAAAGGTGATAACCAACACCTTGAAGTGCACCCGGAAGACCACTGGGAGCCAGTGCAGCTCGCACAGGAGCGGTGTTACATGGGAGCGCCATGTTGCTCCCATCACTACCCATGCTGCTGCATTCTGGACCAGTTGGAGCCTCCGGGTGCTCTTCAAGGGGAGCCCCATGGAGAGAGCGTTGCAGTAGTCAAGGCGAGAGGTGACGAGTGCATGAGACACTGTGCACAAGGAATCCCGATCAAGAAAGGGCCACAACTGGCGAATCAGGCGAACCTGACAGAAGGTCCCCCTGGTAACAGCTGTCAGATGTTCCTCCAAAGACAGCTGCCTATCCAGAAGGACTCCCAGATTGCGAGCCCTTTCAGTGGGGGCCAAAGACTCGCCCCCAATAGTCAGTGATGGAGTCAACTGACTATATTGGGATGCCGGGAGCCACAGCCACTCAGTCTTGGAAGGGTTGAGCTTGAGCCTGTTCCTCCCATCCAGACTCCCGAGGACGTGGACAGGATGCTGGGGAGGTTGAACGCAACATGTTTATTGGACCTGTGTCCCTCCTGGTTGGTGCTGGCTACCCGGGAGGTTACGCGAGGCTGGCTCCAGAGGATTATAAATGCTTCTTTGAGTGAGGGGTTCTTGCCTCCCGCCTTGAAAGAGGCGGTGGTGAGGCCCCTCCTCAAGAAGCCCTCTCTGGACCCAGCTGTTTTAGCAAACTATTGTCCAGTTTCCAACCTTCGCTTCTTGGCGAAGGTTGTTGAGAGTGTGGTTGCGCGACAGCTCCCACAGTACCTGGATGAAACCGTCTATCTAGATCCGTTCCAGTCCGGCTTCAGGCCCGGGTACAGCACGGAAACGGCATTGGTCGCGTTGGTTGATGATCTCTGGAGGGCTCGGGACAGAGGTTGCTCCTCTGTTCTGGTCCTATTAGACCTCTCAGCGGCTTTTGATACCATCAACCATGGTATCATGCTGCGCCGGTTGGAGGGGTTGGGAGTGGGAAGCACTGTTTTACAGTGGTTCTCCTCCTATCTCTCCGACCGGTCGCAGTCTGTGTTGGCTGGAGGGCAGAGGTCGACCTCAAGGCATTTGGTTTGTGGGGTGCCACAAGGGTCGGTCCTCTCGCCTCTCCTGTTCAACATTTATGTGAAGCCGCTGGGTGAGATCATCCGTGGTTTTGGGGTGCAGTGCAATCTGTACGCTGATGACACCCAGCTGTACATCTCCACCCCAGGCCACCCCAACGATGCCCTTGAAGTGATGTCCCGATGCCTGGAGGCGGTGCGGGTCTGGATGGGGAGGAACAGGCTCCAACTCAATCCCTCCAAGACTGAGTGGCTGTGGCTGCCGGCGTCCCGATATAGTCAGCTGGTGCCATCGCTGACTATCGGGGGCGAGACATTGGTCCCCACGGAGAGGGCGCGTAACTTGGGTGTCCTCCTGGACGCACGGCTGTCTTTAGAAGAGCATATGACGGCCGTGGCCAGGGGGGCTTTCTATCAGGTTCGCCTGATACGCCAGTTGCAGCCCTTTCTGGACCGGGACTCCCTATGCACGGTCACTCATGCCCTCGTTACTTCCCCCCTCGACTACTGCAACGCTCTCTACATGGGGCTCCCCTTGAGGAGCACTCGGAGGCTCCAACTGGTGCAGAATGCGGCCGCGCGGGTACTTATGGGGGCGACATGGCGCTCCCACATGACATCTCTCCTGCGCGAGCTGCATTGGCTTCCAGTGGTCTTCCGAGTGCGCTTCAAGGTGTTGGTTCTCATCTTCAAAGCGCTCCATGGCTTAGGACCCAGTTATTTACGAGACCACCTTCCGCCTCCGATAACCTCCCATCGGCCAACACACTCCCACAGAGAGGGCCTCCTCAGGGTGCCGTCTGTCAGGCAATGTCGGCTGGTGACCCCCCGGGGAAGAGCCTTCTCTGTGGGGGCACCCGCCCTCTGGAATGAGCTACCCCCAGGGATACGACTAATCCCGGACCTCCGGACCTTCCACCGGGCCCTGAAGACTTTTTTATTTCAGCAAGCCGGGCTGGGTTAAAAAATTTTAATTGGGTGAATTTTATGGGTAACGGGGTTTTAAATTGGAGAAGCCTAAGATAATTTAATTTTGTTTTAATGTATTTTAATATTTGTATTGTGTGTTTTTAATTCTGGCTGTTCACTGCCCCGAGTCCTTCGGGAGAGGGGGCAGTATAAAAATTTAATAAATAAATAAATAAAAAATAAATAAATAATGCCCTGGAGCCAGCCTCGTGTAACCTCCCGGGAAGCCAGTACCAACCAGGAGGGACACAGGTCCAGTAAACATGTGGCCGCACTAAGTCTCTCCAAAATCCTGTCCACATCATCGGGAGTCACAGCATCAAACTCCTCCCAGATAACATTCTCAAGACTGTTCCTCGTCACCCTGCCCTGATCTACCCAGTCAGAGTCCAAATCCCCCCGGATCTGAGTGATTTTGTCATACAGGTATTGTCCGAAATCCTCCGCCCTGCCTTCTAAGGGATCCTCCCGCACTCCCGGATGGAGCAGGGAGCGGGTCACCCTGAACAGGGCGGCCGGATGATTCCCTGATGACGCAATAGAGGCGGAAAAGTAGTTAGACTTTGCTGTCTTTATCGCCACTAGGTAGGCCTTAATATGCGACCTTACCAGTGTTCGATCAGATTCAATGAGACTGGCCCTCCAACCGCTCTCTAGGCGTCTTTTCCGGCGCTTCATTTCCCTCAGCTCCTCAGTGAACCAAGGAGCCGCCTGGGACCGGCACCGGGTCAGAGGCCGCAAAGGCACGACTCGGTCCAAGGCCCCACCAGCCGTCCGATCCCAGGTGGCTACCAGGTCCTCGGCCGAGTCATGTGCTAGATCCTCAGGAAATGGCCCAAGCTCCGTCTGGAACCTATCAGGATCCATCAGGTGCCTGGGGCGGATCCATCTAATTGGGTCTGCCTCCCTGCGGCGAGAGGTCGCGGTTCGAAGATCTAGACGAAGGAGTGAGTGGTCAGTCCATGACAAGGGTTCCATGTCTATGTCCCCTATAACAAGACCACTCAACCACTGGCCAGAGACAAAAATCAACTCCAGAGTGTGACCTCCCCTGTGAGTAGGGCCATGAACTAACTGGGTCAGGTCCATGGCCGTCATGGAAGCCATGAACTCCCGAGCCACCTCAGATGTTTCACCAACGGATGGCAAGTTGAAATCACCCATGACTAAAAGCCTGGGTGTATCTACTGCCACCGTGGCTATCACGTCGAGCAGCTCAGGTAGGGCTGTTGCCACGCGGCAGGGAGCCAGGTACGTAAGCAACAAGCCCATCTGAACCCCACGGCCCCACCTCACAAGGAGGGACTCACATTCGGCTATCTGAGGCACAGTGGTCTCCCTCGGACCCAGATCCTCGTTAATAATAACCGCCACCCCCACGCCCCTCCCCTGGGCCCTCAGCTGATGGAATGCTCTGAAGCCTGGTGGGCACATTTCAACCAGAGGGACGCCACCCTCCGGGCCCAACCAGGTCTCCATAATACCCACCAGGTCCGCTCCTCCCTCTTGTATAAGATCGTGAATGAGGGGGGCCTTATTGACCACGGACCTGGCATTGCACAGCATCAGCCGAAGGCCCAGATCCTGAGTATCTAAGATACCAAGTATCTGAGCGGAGCCTTGGGTACCGGGGCAAGCAATTGCTCTCAGACAGCGAGTTAGAAATTAGAAGTGCAGATCATTTACCCAAGAAATGTAAGCAGAGGACTGATTGAAATTAGCAAATACACGGTTTCCCTACATTGCCTTGAAGCAGCGGGAGTCTGTCTAGAAAGATTCCCCATCAAGGCAGAGGCAGAAGATGTAGCAATTAGGATGAGCAAATAGAATACCAAGGGCAGAGAAGCATTTACACTTTACACACACACGCATTAGTGGTGGGTTTCAAAAATTTTGCTACCGGTTTGGTGGGCGTGGCTAGGTGGGGGCATGTGACTGAGTGGGCGTGGCCAACTTGACATCACTCATGTCCACACCCACTCAGTCACATGACACCCCCCACCTAGCCACGCCCACAGGAAAAGGTAGGAAAATTTTTGGAATTTCCACCTATCTACCCCCACCCTCCCTTCGCTAGTCAGCCCCGTTTCCCCTCCTTTAGCGGCCCCGGCCCTAGCCCCGCTTCCTCCCCCACTACCGCCTCTTTGTTCAGGCTGCTTACCTTCCGCGGCAGCTGGTCCAGAATCTGGAAGGCAAGCTGACCGGAGTTTTCGGTGGCCTCTAGCTGCCGAAAAGTACCAGAGGTCGCGGAAAAAGCTGCTGCCGTCGCCGCCATGTTCTTTGTGCATGCGCATCCCATTGGACTTGCAAGGCAATGGGATGCATGTACATGAAGAACATGGTGGCAGCGAACATGGTGGGCGGGAGGGCGAGCGAGCGGCAACTGGGGGACCGGTTCAGAGGCATGGCCAGCCAGCCATCACTACTGGTTTGGCGATCTTCTGCCAACGGTTCGTGTGAACTGGTGCGAACCGGCTGAATACCACCTCTGACACACATCCTTTTATACACCTCACACAGTTCTCCCAGGTTACACAGAGAGCTTCTCTTTTTGTCCTATTCCCTTCCTTGGACCAGCTGGTTTTCATCATGGACATGGACAAGTCATGGACAAGTATAATTTAGTTCCTGGGTAGTCCTTGATCAGGAAAGTCCATATCCTACTCTTGGAACTTTTACCCATCCATCATTCTTTGATCTTCACCTGGCCCATGGGAGATCCTGGGTCTACCTGCATCCTGGATACCGGTATGTATCATGTTCACTCGGAGAGGTCAATGGCTGGTTATCTTCTGCCTCTCCCTGGTCCAGGGGCCCTTGGCTGCCACATCCAAACTGCCCTCCCAATGTTGGGACTCACCTCTGCTGTACAGGGGGCTGCTGCTAAGGGGGGGCTGGACTGCTGCTGGCTTCTGGGGCTTGCTCTGCACAATGAGTTGGTAGCCCTGCATGAGACGCTGGCAGATGAATTCCTCAAAGACCTGCTGGGCTGTCATCAGCAGGCCTTCCTCATCCCTCCTGAGAAAAGAAGGGGGGAGGGGTCATCATAGGCAGGCACAGGGGACCCTCCCCATCTACTACTCCCTCTTCCCCAGAGCAGCCGGCACTAGAGGAGGCCAGGAATAAGGGGGCCTGGGGCCTGAGAATTGGGCACCAAGAGTTTCAGGCACAGGCCCTGCTCAAGGGCAGGACGCCTTTCCTGCTCGGCTCCCAGGAGCTCAGGGAACCAGAAAGTGGGAGAGCTCCCGGGCCTGCACAGCATGGAGATGCCTCTACAGGTAGTCCTTGAATTACGATCAGCCACAATGATGGAAATTGGCCTAGTTTCTGGCAAAAAATGACTATTACAGAAAATGGGTTCACTTAACGACTGCAGTGTTTGCATAATGACCACTGCAAAAAAATCCCAAAATGGTGTTCGTCACGTGTGTGTCTCAACTTACAACCACCATGACATATGTTCTCCTATGTTGACTGTTGTTTGGATGACGCCAGGCTGCTGTGGGTTTTATTCTTTATATCATGTATTTTATCTGTTTTATTTCCCGCCTAGAGTCACAAATGTGAGATGGGCAGCTATATAATCAAATGAATGAATGAATCAAAGCTCCATCTGCCGCCTCTATTGCTGCTTCGGTTCTCCTCCTTTCAGGTGCTCTTAAGACTGGCTGGTGCCACTCTTGGGGGTGCCCCTTGCTCTGGCACTGCTCCACGACGCCACACTTTTACTCAGCTCAAGTGCCTCCTCACGACTGGGTGCACTGGCAAATCAGCTCCCCCTAAGATTGGTCGCCTCCACCCCAGAAATATTGTTGAGTAGGAAGAGCCTGGGCTTCTGATCAAGGGAAGTCATTTGGTGCTCAAGGTTGTTTTATCAAGTGCCACAATGAGTGTGTGTGGCACCCCAAGAGGCACCCCAAGACATGACCACCCCCAAACCCAGCCAAGGAAGAGAAGGAGGAAACCACGAACATGGGTGCCTGAGGACTAGAGGTGCTATTGTTGGAATTGAAAGCTCCAAATTCAGAAACACAAAAGCTACCAGGAACGTCCCGGATGAGGGGAGCTCATCTGTGGCATGCAGCTTTTCTGAATGGCTGCATCAAAAGCCAGGCCCAGCCCGGCTCCTCTCTGCAGCTCATTCAGCGATGGAGCCCGAGTGGGGGGAAAAAAGCCATCCGCCCTCTTTGCAAGGACAAGCTGACCAGTGGCCCCTGGGGTCAAGCCAGAGCAGAGAGGACAACTCTAGGCACTTCTCCTCCTAGCCACACTTGGTGGCGCTCAGGTAACGGCCGGTGTGACTTGGTCACCCGAGAGCCAGTGGATCCCCAGGCAGACGCACCTCTCGAGGTCCGCTTCAGGAAGGAGGTCGTAGCAGCCCTCAGTGTAGTCGTTCCGGAGGCTCTGGCGGTCCGGGAAGTAATCCGTGGTCAGGGGAAGACAGGCCGGAGTGGTGAGAGACTTCCAGTCCACCCCAACAGTACAACAGAAGCCTGGCACTATGGGGGGAGCAGACAGTGTCAGAACTGTCTCGTGTTGCGTACACAGGGCGAGAAGGAGGAAGCGGAGGAGAAGGAGGAGGAGGAGGAGAGACCAGGAGCCAGGAATGGTGGGAAGTGCCACAGAAGCCAGTGAAGAGAAACAGACACACAAAGGGTGGAAGATATGAAATCCAGAGGGGAGAGGAAGGGAGGATGGGGGAAGAAAGACAGAGTCGGTTAAACAGTGCAGTGAGCCCATGCCAGCTCATTCCCACCATGCAACTGGGGTTGAAAAGTTAATATGCTTCCCTTGCCCGGTGATTTGGAATCCAAGCCAAATCAGCCACTGCAGAATTAACGTCACTCTCAAGCACAACGAGGCGCACAAAAACACAGAACAGCACCAGGATTTAAAGCCCAGTTCAGCAAATTAAACCAAGTCCTCCTCTTGTGTCAGTGCAAGAGAAATGGCGGGGTGGGGGTGGGGGTGGGAGAGGAGAGAACCTGTGTTGGCAGAACAGGCATGTCAGTATGGCAGCCACAGCAGAGAGAGACAAGGGGGGGGGGGGCATTCCCAGGGCTCAAAAAGAAACACAAAAGGGAAGGGGAAAAAAAAACCGAGGACAGGAAAAAGTGGAAACTGGAGAAGGAAATTCAGGGAAAAGTGGTTTGACTGGACTTCCCTAAACGCCCCAAAAGAGACACTCTCGAGACCAGAGCCACTGTCCCTCCCCCCTGAATGGGACCCAGCCCCAACCCACCCCCTCACCTCTTCCTAGGTACACGGCACAGAGGGCACCCCCTTCTGTGCAACTATCAGGGCAGAAGAAAGCCCAGTGGGCTTTGACTGAGGGGATCTGCCTCCAGGACCTTTAGGATTCCTTGGAAGTCATCCGATCAGCACGAGATCTTGAGATTTTTCCTACTTCTATTGGCAAAGAGCCCCAATCAAACACTCCTGAGTAAATTGTGAAGGGTGGTCTGAAGTGGGGAGCAAAGACAAAGGGAGGGTTGGAATTGGATCTTCTTGGCAGAGGCAGGAAAATGCCCTAGAGGACAGGGGCCGGGGGGGGGGGGGTGGAAGTGGTGGAAGGATGGTGGGGAGGGGGGGTTCCAGAAGCCTCTGGCCTTGGAAGCGCTCCTGCTCAGCTTGAGGAAAGAGATATGAAAATGGTAGCATCAGCTACGTCCCAGTGCTGATCAAACAAGACTCCAAAACTCAGCTCAAAAGCCTAACATTACACTTCCTTTCTAGCACTTCTCATTCATTTCAACCCAGGTTGCTGGGATGGATATATATTTAACGCACACACATGCACATACACACACACAAAAAAATACACTTCGATACCAATTTAAAACATCTTCTTTAGCTTCAAGAAAAACCTTGGCAGGAATATGCCTCCCCAAATCAGCCCTTCTAGCTTGCAAATCTGCTTCCAGCTGGTCATTCCTGGGATGCCCAGAGGAGACTCGATGCCTGTGTGATCCCGCACAGCTTTGCTTGAGAAAGTTGCTCTACTTTCTGGTTTGGAGGGTTGCCTGGAAGGGCTGCTCCAGAGTCAAGGACTGACAGCCCAGGGAGATGAAAAAGCACTCAAACTGCCCTCCACCCCAAGGCAAAGGCTGCTTAGGAGCGATTTCCTTGGGCTTCATTGGATCGCTGGCCTAAGGTGGCCCTTCCTTCTTAAAAGCTGATCTAGGAGGCTTCCCAGGGCAGGGTCCCCATGGAAGATTCTTGAAGGAATCACTCGCATGGGATCCACAAGCCCATCGTTGTAATTCTGCACAGCAATGAGCCAAATCAAAGTTCAAACTCTGTTTTCACTGCCTCAGAGCAGAAACATTTGGAGGAAGCTTTCCCTCTGGGCCACGAGGGAAAGAGAAGAAGCGGCTTAAAAATGGGGTTTTCCATTTGCACCGTTTCTTTAAAATAAGAATTTACATTCTGATTCTTATTGCTGCCTAACTGATGCTCAACTTCTTTGGGAGCTGTGAGAAACAGGCTGTCAACCCTTTGAAGAGAGAGATCCAGCACCGGTGGTACCTTTTCTCTTATCTCCTGCTGGGTGTCCCTTACTGAGGCCAGAAGATCTGCTTGAATCAGAAGGTTTATTAGCTGCTCTCTCCATCCTGATTGCAGCAATGTTGACAAGCCAAAAATCTAAAGAATCCATCTAGCACATGCTTGCTTCTTGCTTTTGTTTTTTCTTTTATCTGTTATGATCTCAGAAGACAGCATTTTCAAAGATGGAGTCCTGCCCTCATGGGTACATGGCACACGGGTACATTTCCAGCAGCAGGAACTGTGACCGCCAAACCCCAAAGCCCTCCCAGAGAGAGGGGGAGACAGCCAGTCTGCCTTCTGTGGCATCTGGGAAGGAGTTCCATGCGAGAGACACCCAGAGGTCAAAGCTCTCAAACTCACTCAGTTTTATGCACACCAACCTTCTCTCCCCCACCTGTCCCCCTGTGCTTACTTGGATCTGGTGAGCCATCCAGCAGCTCCTTGTTGGGTGTGTGGGCATTCATTCCTGCCTTTGCTGAAAGGGAAGGGGATAGTCCTGAGTGGCATTATGAGAGGGATAGACTCAAGATCACGTGAAATACTAATACCGCTTTATAAAGCCTTAGTAAGGCCTCACTCAGAATCCTGCATTCAGTTTTAGTCACCACATTATAAAAAATGTTGAGACTTTGGAAAGAGTGCAGAAAAGAGCAACAAAGATGATTAGGGGTTTGGAGGCTAAAATGAAGAAAGATTGTAGGAATTGGATATGTCTACTCTAGTGAAAAGAAGGACTAGGGGTGACATGATAGCAGTATTGGAGGGGCTGCCCCAAAGAAGAGGGGGTCATCCTATTTTCCAAAGCACCAGAACACAAGACAAGAAGCAATGGATGGGACCTAACCAAGAACAGAAGCAACCTAGAACTAAGGAGAAATTTCCTAACAATGAGAACCATTAACTATGGAACGGCTTGCCTTCAGAAGTTGTGAGGGCTCCATCACTGGTGGTTTTTAAGAGGAGATTGAACAGCCATTTGACTGAAATGGTATAGGATCTCCTGCTTGAGCAGGGGGCTGGACTAGAAAACCTCCAGTGTCCTTTCCAACTCTGTTATTCTGTTCAAGTTACCAACTCCAGCAGCCATTCAGTTTTGAGTGCCCATGAAATCCTAGCAGCAGAAAAATGACTAAAAATGGCTCATGGGATCAGCTCTTCCTGGCTACCTTAAGGCATCCAAAGTCAGGCGGGTTTTGTGGATGAGAGTCAAGCCAGCTGGAGAAGCGACACTCCATCTCAGCCAGAAATGTTTGACTTGATTACCTGGATCTTGGCTGTCTGCTAGCTGGTTTGGATAATCTTTCATGTCTCTGAAGCTCAAGCAGGAACTGCTGTCCTCTGATTGCCTAGAAATGCCATGCCTGCAGGGAAGAAAAAAGAGACCCACCTCATGCCCTCGTCACCTCCCGCCTGGACTATTGTAATGCTCTCTACATGGGGCACCCCTTGAGGAGCACGCGGAGGCTCCAACTGGCGCAGAGTGCGGCCGCGCGGGTGGTAATGGGAACGTCATGGCGCTCCCATGTGACACCTCTCCTGCGCGAGCTGCACTGGCTCCCGGTGGTCTTCCAGGTACGCTTCAAGGTTTTGGTTACCACCTTTAAAGCGCTCCATGGCTTAGGACCTGGTTATCTACGGGACCGCCTACTACCACCAATAGCCTCCCACCGGCCAGTACGCTCTCATAGAGAGGGACTCCTCCGGGTGCCGTCAGCCAAACAATGTCGACTGGCGGCCCCCAGGGGGAGAGCCTTCTCTGTGGGGGCACCTACCGTCTGGAATGAGCTCCCCCCAGAGATACGGAGGATCCCAGATCTGCGCACCTTCCGCCACGCTGTGAAGACTTTTTTATTCCATCAAGCAGGCTTGGCCTAATCTCCTCCCTCTTTTAATATGTAAATTTTAATCTGTTTTTAAATTATTGGGGTGTTTTAATCTGTCTGGGCCAAAATGATTTAATTTGATTTTAACTGGTCTTTTAAACTTTTTATATTTATGTATTTTATTGTTTGGCTGTTCACCGCCCTGAGTCCTTTGGGAGTAGGGCGGTATACAAATCAAATAAACCTAAACCTAACCTAAACCTCAGAAGGCATCTCAGCTTGGGGCCAGAACACAACTCCATCCCCTCCCTGAGGGACCTCAGCAAAAGCAAGAGCCGCAGGAGTTCCCCATGTCCTCAACAAGCATCTTGCAAGTCAACTGAAGGAGAGGAGGCAACATGGGCCATCTGCATGATGCTTTTACAACAGATGGTAAACATCCTTTCCATCCATATCCTATTCAGTTGTCACCATGAAGGTTATCCATGCCCAGAACAGAAAATCAAAAGGCAATTTTAAAAAATAACCTCATTGGGTAAGAAAAATGAGAACTGGAAGTACCAGGCTAAAATGGAAATCAAATGACAGGAACAGACATTTTTGTGGGTTCCTTGGTGTTCTCTGAGCTTGGTGTTTTCTTCCAGATGTTTCATGACCCAATTACATAATGTCATCGATGGAAGGATGAAGGCACTGATGATATTACTTAGTTGGGCAAACATCTATACCAGGGGTGTCAAAGTCGCAGCCTGCAGGCCGGATGGGTCATGCGCTGGCCACGCCCACCCCCATTTTAGCGAAGGGGGAAAAAGTCGTGATACATAACGTGATGTGTCATTGCGAGTTTGACACCCCTGGTCTGTAAGTAAATAGCCAAGCTCAGAGAGTTCAAAGGACCCCATGCTTCAACTGCAAACTATAAGTATTCTATCGGCGTAAAGGTTTTCTGAAAAATTTCTCCTGAGTGGGATGGTGATCCTGCTATGGCAGGGCGCCCAGTGAGTTCAGGGCCCACTCGCTAAATGCCCTTACCTGCCGGCCGCCTCGTGA
The DNA here is from genome assembly GCA_022577455.1 of Arizona elegans. NCBI lineage: Eukaryota > Metazoa > Chordata > Lepidosauria > Squamata > Colubridae > Arizona > Arizona elegans. The sequence continues at coordinate 4,121,498 of JAKOOJ010000026.1, forward strand.
TAAGCAAGTTCCAACAGCTCAGCTGAGGAGTGAGTCCAGTCCCGCTGCCCGCTGCCCTGCATTTCGGCCATGTTCTGACGGGTCTGGTGGTGGATCTGGATGGCTTCTCCAGAAGGACCTGTCCAATCACACGTTTTGCTGTTTCATTTCTCTCCCTAATCAAAGCTGATTGAAGTACTCTTTGGGTATGTATGGGGTCATTGTGTGTGTGTGTGTGTGTGTGTGTGTGTGTGTGTACACAGACATAAATTCCAATGCATAGATCCCATTTCTAAAAGGAGGAATTAGGTAGCTATAGACTGGTCAGCCAGTTGTTATATCCAGAAAAAAACTGGAGAGATTATTGAGCACATGGAGTGGGAAGATACTCCCTGCTAGGCAAAAACTGACATTGTTTATGAAGTGTCCCCCCCCCCCCCCCCCCAAGTGCTGGGATGGAGTGCAGAAGAGGATTTAATAAGGAATTGCATGCGGAAGTTTGTCTTTGCTACCAGGTTTTTAATGTTTATGGATTTAAAGAGTCAGAGCTCGAGGCTTGGAAAAACGAAAGGCAATAAAAGAGGCAAACCAAAGGCAAAATGGCTAAATATTACCGTTAATGAAGTAAACATGAGCTCACAGAACCCAAACAAGCTGGTTACTGACCAGACAATCCTGAGAAAATGATGCCCATTGGAAAACTGCACTGAATGACTTGTCAAAATCATCTTATGTTCAAAATTGCAACTTTCCATATGACATACTTGTCAAGCAGGCTCTGGATAGGGACTTACTTCCACCACCCAGTAAGATAGTAGCCAATCAAGGGTTTTACATACTGTAATACTTTTGAGTAAGATTGAGAAACTGAGATTACCAGCCTTAGCCAGACTCAGCCTTAGCCACAGAGTCTGGCTAAGGCTGGTAATCTCAGTTTCTCAGTTTTGCTGTGATTTATTTTGCCTAATGTAACAAAAACACAATAAAAATCCAGTTTTATTCCAAAATTGGTAACACTGTTCTATGTAAACCAGGATATGTAATCTAGACACTTTTTTGCAAGCCAATATACTGTTGCTCACATCCCAACTATAAGAAGATGCTGAAATGGTGAAGAACTTCTAACTTTTAAGATCAACCGTCAACACTAAACCAAGAAGCAGTCAAACTGCAGGCAAGTACTCAGTAGAGCAGCCATGAAGGTCTTGGAAAAGGTACCATACTTTTTGGAGTATAAAACACACTTTTTTCCCCCTAAAAGAGGGTTGGTGCATCTTATACACCAAATACAGCCATTTTTGGCCTTCCAAAACCCCGCCCTGAGTGTCCCATTTTTGCCAAAAACAGGCCCATTTTTCACGAAAACAGGGCGCACAGAGGGTTTGAGAGGCCTGTGGAGTGCTTCTGGGGGCTGGGGAGGGAAAAAACGTGACGCATGGGGGGTTTGGGAGGCCAAAAATGGCCCGTTTTTTGCAGAGGGTTTGGGAGGCCTGCAGAGTGCTCCTTGGAGCCGGGGAGGGCAAAAAAAATTTTTTTTCTTGTTTTCCTCTTCAAAATCTTGGTGTGTCTTATACTCCGGTGCGTCTTATAGTCTGAAAAATACGGTATTTAATGCCACCATGTCTCTATATCTGCAAAAATCAGAAATGGACAAGCCATGGTATTCCCTGTGACGCTCTACAAAAGTGCAAGTTGGACTTTGAAGAAGCAGGATAGGAAGAGAATTGATGCTTTTCAACTTTGGCCTTGGAGAAGACTCCTGAGAAGAGCATGGCCAGCCAAGGAAACACCTGATGGATCATGGACAAGCTGGAGAACATGGAAGGAAAGAGAAGATGATGACCAGCAGCAAGATGGGTGGACTCAATCCTAGTGGTGATGGGGGCACCTTTGGAAGATCTAAAAGAACAGATTAGGGGGGAAGCATTATGGAGAAAATCTATCTATGTGCTTGCTAAGAGCGGACAACAGCTTGATGGCACATAGTCAATCAATCAATCAATCAACTCAAGCTTTCCTGACTGAACTGTGGGTCTCAGAGAGTATGACAATAGAAGCAACTCTAACCACAGAACAAAAAGCAAACCAAGCAAAAGTTGGTGACAGAACCCCTATGGTTGACAAAAGCCCCCTAAAAGAAGAACTTGCATATTACACAACAACGCACACCAACAAAGGCCAAAGAGAATCTTACCCACGGGGAACGTGTGCATCCAGCGCCTCCTGTTGGACGTGAGCTTCATCGGCATCCGGGAAGGGGCGAAGGGGTTGATCAGTGCCCGCTGTGGTGTGTAGCCCCCGGCAGAGCGGATGTGCAGCCGGGACTCGGCACTCCCCACATGAAATCTTCCAGGGGCGCTTGAGTCTCGCTGCTGAGCCTCCAACATGTTCTCAAGGTGATCTGTGAAGGGTAAAAACTCATCTTCAATAAAAAATTCTTGGAGCTGCCAAATATCCGATGCTGCTTTGAAACAAGGAGCTCTTCCGAGGCACCAAAACGGGAGCCAGTCAATCTGCGAGGGCTAAAGAGGAGGCTTTTATGCAACACCAAGGATTTCTGAAAGGCCCCCACCCCATATTATTAGATTGGGAGAGATGCTAGTTGTATTTTATCATTCAAACTTCCAAATATGTTTTGCTGGCTGAGCACTGCCTCCTTGGTTCCAGCATTTGGGACTAGAAACTTAATCCACGGTCAGAGAACTGTTACCATACTGCTTAGTGCAAGGATAAAGGGAAGTTACCTCAAGGAAGTTATCTCACTTTCAAACATACTGAATAAGTGTTCAATCCTTTTCTATTTTTTTAATTATTTTATTTTTATCCTGCCTTTATTGTTTTTACAAATAACCCAAGGCTCAACACAACTTCCTCCTCTTAGTTTCTTTTCCGTGCAATTTCCCCTGGCATGCCCTGTTTTCCCAAACACCATAGAATTCTAGAAGCCAGAACTTCCGGCGGTGACGTAGAGTGGCGGCACAGAAGAGAAGCGCTCTCTCTCTGTTGCTGATTTTCTGAGCTTTGGTGCCTTTTTTTGGCGGAGACCGGTCCCGAAGAGACTGGGAATAGAGAGGGGAAGGTTTGGGGGAGGTGAGGAGAGGTGCGATCTCCCGCCGTACCGTGAAGATCCCTCAATCCAGGCTTGGGAAGAAGTCGGCTGGCGCGGTGAGCACAGTCGGCCCGGAGACCCGAACGAGCCGATTGAGACCATCGGGAGCAAAGGAGGGAGTACAGTGCAGAATTGCTGAGGTCGAGGAGAAAGCGGAATTAATTTGGATTACCAACTTTGGCACAAAACCGAGGAGAAAGTTTTTTTTCTTTCCGGAGGGGCAGCGTGAGGAAGGAAGATCTCACAGCGCAAATGGGCGGCAACTGAAAAGGCGAGCAAAAAGGAAGGGGCGAAATACGGAGCAGCGAAGAAAGTCTAAAAAACTTTAAAACAGGCAAGATGAAGGTGAGGAGAAATAGACTTAAACAGTGGAGATTAAAGGAAGAATGGACTTTTTTTTATACCCCCGTTTCTAGCTGCTCAAACGGAAGGAGTGAGAAAGTTTTGGCAAAGTAAGTATTACATACAGTGACTGTGCAGAATAGAGACCGCCATATTGTAATTGGAAAAGACTTCAACAGTAGTAAAAGAACTTGTTTTTTTTTTTCTTTCTCTTCATTGAAAATATACTGAGGCCAATAAGAACATTGAAAAAGCACTGCTCCAACTTATCTTTTTTTTTACTTAGGTATAGATGAATTAATTGTTATTTATTGGAATCAATTAAGAAATATAATGTGTATTTAACCAATTTAGAAAATATTTATAATACATAGAGATTTAACAGTATTATTATTAGAATACTATATTACTATTAATTAATTAATTATTATATATTAACCAGTATATATTATTAGAATATTTTCTTTTTGTGGATTTTACTGAATAATTAATTACCAGATATTAAGATATTAAGAATTGATCAATTGTATAGTCTTTAATTATATAACATATATATTTATATATATTTATATTTGTAGTTATATTTATATCTATATTTATACTTAGATTTATATTTATATTCTTACCACATCCTTAACAGAATTTTATATAGAGAGAATTAATTATTTAAAAGAATTTATTTAAAGAAGGATTATTGGATTGATCTTTTACAAGGGGGAAAAGAGAAAAAAAAAGAAAGAAAAGAAAAGAAAGGAATTATAGAAATTTGGAAGGTGATTTGGGAGAAAGTTGATAAAATATTGGGAGAACAATACAAGATCTTGAAAGAAATGACCAGCACTACCATAACCACGTTGAAGACAGCCAAGAAACCAACGCCATTCTTAACAGGAACAGCGGCCTCCCCAGTGACACAGAAAACTTTGGAGGGAATGTTCGCATCAGACAAGCAACCCAGTACACCTAATATGCCAACAATGCAGGCCACGCTCATAACAATTCAGGAAACTATGGCCAAAATGCAAGAATGTATGACTAGAAATCATGAGCAAGCTAGAAAAGACATGGATGAGGTAAAGAGAGAAGTCAAGAACGATATTCAAAAAATTGATGGAAAAATGGACTTAATACAAGAAATCATTCAAAAAAATGACCAAAGGATAAAAGAAATAGAACAAAAAACCGAACTGACGGAAGAAAAATTAGAAGCATTGGATACAAAAATGACAGGATTAAACAAGGAACTTGAGAACTCCGTGGCCCAATTAGAAATGGAGAAGGCGGCATTTTATCTGCGTTTTCAGAACGTAGCGGAAGACCGGGAGGAAGATCTGACGATGGTAATGGCTGAGATGATAGCAGAGGCACTCCAGAGAGAAAAAGACGAAATAATTAATGAATTAGATGAAGTCTACCAAGTCCACACTAACTACGCCCGACAAAACAAACTCCCTCGGGAGGTACATATAAGATTTGTAAGAAGGAAGGTGAGGGATATCATATATAAGATAACAAAGGACAAACCAATGTATTACAGAAATAAAGAAATAATCACCTTAAAGCAAATACCCAAAAGAATAAGAGATTTGCGAAAAGACTATTGGTTTCTGGCCACGTTACTAAACAGAAGATATATACCCTTCAAATGGATAACTCCGGAAGGAATGTTAGTAACGTGGCAGGGAAAGAAAATCAAGGTGGATTCGCACAACAAAGCAAAGGAACTATACGACCAAATGATGGGCGCTGAAGTAACAAATGGTAATAAAGAAGAAGGACGGAACATCAAAGGAAAACAGAAGAAAGATCGGGAAAGAACCCCGCAACAAGGGGGGAAAGTAGACGAAGGAGAGACCCAGGAATAGGAAGGAGTGCAAACAAGAGGCAAAAAAAAGGAACAGGAAGAAATAAAGAAGAAACAACAGGAAAGTCAGTAAGAAATGGAACGGACTTTAAAAATTTTATCTGTAAATGTTAATGGACTCAACTCACCATCCAAACGACACCAAATTTGAAACAAAAATCAGATATTGTGTGCCTCCAGGAGGTACATATAAGAAAACAGGACATGAAATATATACAATATAAAAAATTAGGTAAAGAATACGCTTCATTGGCAGAAGAAAAAAAAGAGGAGTGGTGGTATATATCAAGGAAGGAATAGACAGTAATATAAGGTATGTGGATACAGAAGGTAGGATAGTCATGATAGAGCTAAAACTTGAGTTCAAAAAGATATTATTGGTAGTAATATATGCTCCAAATAGTCAACAATTAGAATTTTACAAAAAAGTGCATGAGAAAATTATAGATCAAAAAATGGAAAATGTGTGTCTGATTGGGGATTTCAATGCTATTTTAGATGTAAGAAAAGATTATGAATGTGGTCAGCAAAATAAAAATAAAAAAAATGTATTACCTAGAACCTTTATGGATATGGTGGAAGAGTTAAATATGGTAGATATCTGGAGATGTCTTAACCCCGAAACAAGAAATTTTACATATTATTCGAATCCGCATAAGTCTTGGTCAAGGTTGGATATGGTCTGGGTAACTAAGATGTTAATGATGGAGATAGAAGAAGTAGATATTTTACCAAATAATTGGGCGGACCACAACCCAATAATGATGAAGTGGAAAGGACAGCAGAGAAAGAAGAATAGATGGACTATGAATACACAGATATTGCAAGAAAAAGAATATAAGAAATACATAGAAAAGGAGCTAGAATGGTTCTATAAGGAAAATACAAAGCAACACACTTCCCTACAAAATTTATGGGATACAACCAAAGCATATGTAGGGAGCAACACAATATCATATAATGTAAAACGGAGAAAAGAGAGAGAGAAAGAATATAACAAATTACTAGAAGAAATTCAAAATTGGGAACGTAAATTGCAAAGAAACCCAGGGGACAAAAAAATAAGGTTAAATTGGCTAACAGCAAAACATAACTTAAACATATTAGAGCAAGAGAAATATGCAACAACATTGAAATATATAAGGCAAAATTATTTTGAAAACGCAAACAAACCAGGGAGATGGCTGGCATATAGGCTGAGGAAGGAAAGAGAAAAAAGAATAATTCAGAAGTTACGAGACGATGAGGGTAAGATTCAATGGGCCCTAGAGGGAAAAAAGGACATAATAGTTCAATATTATCAAAAATTGTATGAAAAGGATATAGTAACAGAGGAGGAAATTGAATACTATTTAAAAGGGGAGGGATTGCAAATACTAACAGAGGAAGAAAAAGAATTATTAGATAAGGAGATTACGATGGGGGAGCTAAAAGAGCCGTTGAAGAGGCAAAAAAATAATAAAACTCCGGGGACAGACGGTTTACCAATAGAGTTCTATAAGACATTTGGAGAATCATTAAACGGAATACTACTAGAAATATATAATGAAGCTCTAATGGAGGCAAAGCTACCTAACACATGGAAAGAAGCATATATTTCCTTAATACCCAAAGAGGGGACAGATACCACATTAATAAAAAATTATAGGCCGATTTCTTTGTTGAATACCGATTATAAAATTTTCATGAGTATAATTGCCAATAGGATGAAAATATTACTACAAAACAAAATACACCAGGATCAAAATGGTTTTCTGCCCACAAGGCAGATAAAAAAATAATTTAAGAATGGCAATGGATGTTTTAGAATATTATGAGGTGCATCCAGAGAGACAGGTAGCGCTGATCTTTCTGGATGCACAAAAAGCGTTTGACCAAGTAAACTGGCAATTTATGAAGCAACAAATCGTAAGTATGAATTTTGGAGAAAGATTTACTAAAATGATAACATCGATATATCAGAATCAAAAAGCATGTGTCTTGGTGAATGGGGACCCAACAAAATTCTTTGGAATAAATAAAGGAGTAAGGCAGGGATGTCCGTTTTCCTCCCTACTATTTATCTTAACTTTGGAAAATTTGTTAATCAGAATTAGAGCAAATAAAGAAATTCAAGGATTAAAGATCAAGAGAGAGGATTACAAGGTCCAAGCATTTGCAGACGACCTTGTCTTCTTTATAGAAAACCCAATAGAAACAACCCCAAAATTAATAGAAGAGATTGAAAAATTCGGAAAGGTAGCAGGTTTAAAAATCAATAAAGAAAAGACAAAAATGATAACAAAAAACATGACAACAAAACAAGTAGAGAAATTAGTAAAAGAATCTGGTCTGCAGGTAGTTAAAAAAGTAAAATACTTAGGGATAAATTTGACGGCTAGAACGGCAACAATAAAAGAAGACAATTATGACCCTTTAGTCCGGAAAATAAAGGAAGATTTAGAAATGGGGGAAATTAAAATTGTCTTTACTGGGGAAAATAGCAGCAATAAAATCAAACATACTTCCAAGACTCCTTTATTTATTCCAAACAATTCCAATAAAATTAGATAAGAAATTTTTTGATAATTTGGACAAAATAACTAAAAAATTTGTGTGGGAAGGGAAGAAACCAAGAATAAAATTGAATATATTACAAGACGACAAAAGTAGAGGTGGATTTGGACTCCCGGCATGGGATAAATATTACAAGGCTGCCCGCTTATTATGGATTAAAGATTGGATACCTTAGATAATCAAAGATTGCTAAATTTAGAAGGGCATGATTTAATGAAGGGATGGCACGCCTTTATATGGAGCTCAGGAAATAAAACATATAAACATTTTAATAACCATACTATTAGGAAATCTTTAATTAACACATGGCTACAAATTAAACACAAACACTATATGAAAATTCCCGGCTGGCTATCGACCATAGAAGCAATAACTCACCCCAACATATTATCAAAACAAAAGATTTTAAGATATAGAGAAATAGTAGATGTTCAGGGGAAATTGAAAACTAGAGAAGAGCTCAAAGAACAAGGAATAGTAATAGACTGGTGGCCCTACTCGCAAATAAAGGTAAGATACAGAAAGGACCAAGAGGAGGAAGGAATAGATTTAAAACAAAATTGACTGGATAAATTATTAGAATCTAAAGAAGGGAAATTAATTTCAAAAATTTATAAATATTTACTCGAATACGATTTGGCAGAAGAGTTGGTCAAAGGGCAGATGATAGCCTGGGCGAGGAACATAGGGCACAATATACAATTGGAAGATTGGGAAAGAGCATGGGAAGATAATTATAGCATGACAAAATCGGTAGCCTACAAAGAAAATCACTATAAAATATGGTACCGATGGTATCTGCCACCCTCAAGGTTAGCAAAAATGTATCCAAATGTGAATCCGGCTTGTTGGAAATGTAAAAAAGTGCAGGGAACTTTTTACCATGCTTGGTGGCTTTGCCCAGAAATTAAAAAATACTGGAACAAAATAAAAACATGGATATTAGAAATAACAAATTACGAAATTGAATTAACACCCGAAGTCTTTTTACTCGGCATGATTAATAAGAATATTAGAAAGGACATAAAATACTTAATACTCCACATTATAACGGTGGCTAGATTAGCGTTGGCACAACTCTGGAAAATAGATCGTTTGCCAACTGATCAGGAAGTAATACAGAAAATCTATATATGCGCAGAGATGGATAAATTAACCCTAGAATTACAGGATAAAGAAGACTCAAAATACTTTAAAATATGAATAGCTGGTACCAGTGGATAAGTCAGAGGAGGGGGAATGGTTAGAGATGTAATTTAGCAGAAATCAATGTAAATAAACAACTGCACTGTCAGAGAGATATAGAAGGAAATAAGTCACTGTGCGTATGTATATATGTATATATATAACATTAGAAAGTAGTTAATAGATGAAGTTGAGCACTATATATTACTGTATATGTATATGTAATTTGTGTGTTTGATTAAGAGAAACTTGTCAGTTTTTCTTATAATTGTTTTAAATGTCTTTTTAAAAATACGAATAAAATTTGTTTTTAAAATTAAAAAAAAAAAAGAATTCTAGAAGCCAGAGAGGTTCCTTCTTTCCAATTGGGTGGAACGTGGGAGGGAAAGATTCCTAGAGGGACGCAGGACTCGGCCAGTCTCTCCTGCAGCTGAAAGCCCTGTGGAGACAGTGCCTAGGAAGCCACAAGAGGCCTGAGCTGAGAACCCCAGGCACCCAAGAGCAAGACACAACCCAGAAGAAGAGGAGGCAAGCAAAGGCCAGAGGGAGGAGGAGGAAGACATGGACCAAGACAAGGTGAGGGAGGAGCTGCTTCCCAGAAGAATGAAGTGCTCTCACTGGTTGTGTCATACAACAGGTTCATGGACAGCACTGAAGTTTGGTAATGAAACATCTGCAAGAAAAGAACCAAGCTGAGAGCACCAAGGACCCCTCACAACAGGTTCAATTCTAACCATGGCTTAACAGAGCACCTCTGCTCTCCTCCCGAGATCTGCTCAGTTAACCTTAATTTACACTGTGGAAGTGGACTCTCAGGATTCTGAATGTTTTTTTAAAAAGCTAATAACCCTTAAAGGTTGACAAAACACAAAGCACCAACTCCAGAGAAGTGCCCAGCTCTGCTGTCCCGAGCCCTGTGCTGACCTCGGCTGCTGGTGTAGCCCAAAGAGCTGCTGACTTCGTACTGCAGGTGCAGGTGGGGACGGGGGATCACAAGGATGTCCGAGATCCTCCCCAGAGAGCTGTCATCTGAAGCCTGGCTCCGAACCTCTTCGGGGGGCAGGGGCCGACTCTGCATGGAGGGGCTGGAGGAGGCATCGTAGGAGCTGGAGGTCTTCCAGGGCCGGCTCTCTCTCTCCCGTACAGGCCTGCTGGGAAAGCCACAAGGGGCAGGTCACGCGGGGTTAGGAGGCCTGTATAATGGATCAAGGAGACTGCCAGGGTTTGATGGCATTGCATAGCAAACCACAACACGGATACAGCCTCAGAGATCCTCTCCGGCTCCCCACTCAGTGCAGGACGCTGCTTCCAAATTCCCCTGCTCCGTCCTTTGCTGAAATGCTCTCCAGTGAGGGACAGCCCACCAGCTCTCGAGGAACTCTGTTCCCCACTGAACTACTATTAGGGTCAGGATGTTTCTCCTAGAATTTAGAAGGTTCTCTTCTTCCTTGGTCTCCTGCAGGAGAACCCTCGTAATACTTGAAGGCCAGAGTCTGCCTCTCTTAATTATCTCTGGGTAGATAAACCCACCCGGATGTTCTTCCACCCGAGGCACTGTAACCTGCCTCCTAGACACGTCCTGTTGATCAATGCCTGTCCTGCAATTCAGCATGGAAACTGGAGCCAGTAAGCCAAGTGGGACTGGGAGAGGGGGGAAGCCGTGATCAGACAAGATGTTTCTGTTCAGCGAGATGGAGTACAGCAAGTTTCTCTCATCCACTAAGGCATCTCCCTCATTACTGCTCCCCAGTTCTAGGACTCTCCTATCTTACAGAGTATTTTTATTCCTTGTATTCAAATATAAAGTTTTGCCTCTCTTTTTCTCCAGGGGAAATTACCTAAGCTTGGCAATACACTTGCTTACCTGAAGGTGGTGCAACGTGGGGCTCTGGAGGGGCCGGGCAGATGGAACACCTGGGCATCATAGGCGTCGTAGTCAACTTGAATGGGAAGTGCATTCTCAGTCTCCTTAGGCGCTCCCAAGGCTGGAACACAAGCAGAGCAGCCTGTGACTGGAGGGCCTTCTAAGAGCTGGGTCCCAGGCTGTGGGCAAACCCACACCAAAACCACTTTGTCATCTTAAATATGGAGCGTGTGGCCCAACAGGGTGGGGTTGTGGAGGGGTAGATCAGCAGAGAGTCAAGTCTCCACCTTCTCCACCTGCCTGCCTGGATTCCTTGCCTACAAAGGTCGGCTCTGCAGAGACAAAACTCACGAGGGGATCCTAGCTGAATCCTAGGGCTGAAACTGTGCAGAGTCTCTCTCGGAGATCCTTGGCTGCAGGTCTTGTGAGGCCTGTGGTGCTTTCTCACCCCAGGCCAGTCAGTCCAATAGCTGGCAGTGCCAGGCTTAACACAATTTGCATCGATCGTATCACTTCATTTGCCTGGAAAATGTGCTGCTGAGTTTGGGCAGTGAGATACTGGAATGCTCCACAGGGGGCTCAAGGCATGGAGTGGGGATCAAATTGTCATCCCTGCACTAATCTTTGACATGTCTGTTTTATTTTATTTATTTGTAAAATTTACTGGCTGCCCATCCTACCACAGGGTAACTCATTTTCCTTCAGAACAGTTATCGTATATTGTGTGGCACGGAGTGCCCAATTTTTCTGAGTCTGTTTAGGGTTCTTGTTAAAACCATGAATCCAGAAAATTGCTGGTGCAGTAGAAGGGCTAGTTACAAAGGGAAATACCACCCTGCTTTCTCTTCCATATAGAAAAGGGGAGGGGAAACAGAAAAGAGAGAGAAGACAAGGAGGGAGAACGAGAAGGGAAGCAAAATCAGAGGGAAAATACTCTGAGGGGGGGGAGAAGAGGAACCGAGGGGGGGGGGCTCCAGACACTAAAAGTGAATGGAAAACATCCCTCCTGTGTCAGCACGAACTTGCCAGCTGCACAGTGGAAGCGCTGGACATAAAACACTCATTCTCATCTTTAAAAAAGAACAATGTACTAATGTAGGAGTGTTACTCACAAGATTCCCTGCTACTTTTGGCCTTTTCACTCTGTGGCTGAAATTTAACATGCAAAAAAGAAAAAAAAACTGGAATGAGTCGTTACAAATTCTAGAGCAGACCTGCACAACATGGCCCAGCAAGCGTTATCTGAAAGAACCGATCTCTTGCTGCTGCCAAGAAAGATCCACTGGCCCCCACTAGGCTTTCTGTGCAGCCATTTCTGCCTCCACAGACAGGCTGCTGGGCACCCCTGACACCACCAGGCTTCGGGGACACTGCCACCTCCAAGGCAGCTGCCACATCATTAGCTGCCCAACAGCCGATTGGCACAACCATTACTTGTGGATCACAATTATTTTTCATGTACTGATCGGATCCTTCTCCCCTTCTATGAGTCGCACAGGCTTGCTCTGCAGGGTGAATTTTTTATTTTTCCCCCTTCAATCATTGCAATGTCTGTGTTTAAAAATAGCTAGTGGTGATTATTTCTGTGGTTGAAATTTGAGCCAGTGCAGCTGCACCGCTGTGGCTGTGCTCCACATTTAGGCCAGTCCACTCACCTTCCGAGCTGCCAGTTTGATCCGTGGGGTGAAACTGTTGCACTGAAGTTGACTTTTGGAAGTGTAGAAACTATAAAGAGAAGGAAGCACAAAGATGAGGCAAAAGCACAACAGGTTGGGGAAAATATCTGAAGCAGCATCTTTTCTGGAAAAAGGAAAAAAGTAACTGATCCAAAACAAACGATCCATTATCACTTCCTCCCAAACCCACTTAAGCAGAAAAGTGATAAGGCAAACCAGGCAACCAGAGGTGTTTGCAGGCCTTGGGAAAGTCAGGGTGAGAGGCCTGTCTTTCAAAACCAAAGCTGCAATGGGGAGACAGCCCCACGTGGACACCGCCTGCTCCTGCCAGGGCCCAGCGCAATGGACTGGATTCCAGATGCACACCTGTGGTTGATCCAGTGGGGTATATTGTAATCATCTCCCAAGCGAGGATCCCCAGAACTGCAGCGATTGTGTAGCTAAGAAGAGGTGAGAAGGAGAAACCAGGAGTCAGACAGCTGGAGAACCAAAAGTTCTCTTTGCTTTGTGGGCAAGGAATTAATCCAGAGATCCTTCGCCCCAGCAACCTGTAGCCCTGAGAATACTGAATACAATGGGTCCCAATCGTGTTGGTGCCAGCTGAGGCTGAGAGTTGATGAACAAGCTGGAGGTGGCCTGCCCAAGTTTAAAAGAAGACTGTTCCTGGCCCTCAATGTTAGGCGCTCAGAAGCAAACTGAAAACAAGCAGGCTTCTGCCAGTGAGGAAGATGACGCTGAAAGCATCGAGGATTCAGGTTTTTCTCTGCAGCTCTCTTTCCTGTCTCCTGGCCAGTTTTGTCTTTCCCTTCCCTCCAGTACTGAGCCCTCCCCAAATACCACCTGCCTTCAGATGGAGGGGCAGGGTGACCAACAAGGCCATCAACCCAGAGGACTTTTGAGATCCTGTTTCCTTTCTCTCCTGAACCAATTTATTGGATTAAAAGAAAAGAAAAAAAGCTTGATGGAAGATTGGTAACAGCTGCAACCGCATGCTGCACGAATGTCAAGGATGGTAGAAATACAACCGCACGGGTTGTATTGCATTTTCATCCAGAAGCTTTATTCTGGCAGAGGAACTGGGTGCCCATGCTGGCAAAAAAGCCAGTAGCTGACCCTTTGTCTTGGCGGGGGTGGGGTGAAAGCTGAAGGAGATGGGCCGAGCCGGGAGGCCTTACCTTGAAAAGTGGCACTGCGTGCAGGGGCTGTTCTCCCATGCACACCAGATCTACCCCAATCCCTGCAAAGAGAAGCAACCCAAGAGGGATATGAGAAGGAGCGGGAAAAGAAGAGAAACTTTGCCAGTTAAAGTACCCAAGAACTGCATCCAAGTGGTTCCGTTTAAAAATGCTTTTGTTTGTGAGCAAACCTTTGAATCACATCAAAACCCCATGACCTCTGGAAAAACATCGGATCTCGGAGTCAAGAGGAACCAGCATCTGCATTATGGTCTTGTGTGTGAAAACACTCCCTTGTTTTGAAGAGATCTTTCAAAGCAGGCATGAAAAATCTCTGTTAGGAAAAGGGAAGGGAATGTCCAGCTTCACAATTCCTCACTCATAATGAAAAAAAACATTTTGTGGGTAATATATGATGCTCATATCTTTGATTGATGTCTCATAAACAAACCAAAAAAAGGCCTTTATTTCACTTTACATTACTGACTGTAAGATCGGACTTTCCAAAAGACCCAATTCTTATCCCTTACTTACAGTGAAGATGGAAATAGGCTACTAAGGACCACTAAGGAGTCAACAAGTCAACAATGATGAATTAAGAATGTGCAGATTGAGAAATGCCTGCCAGCACCTCCTTAGAGAAGTAGAGCCTTTTCCTTGGACTGCAGAATAGCTATGCCATCAAAGAAGAACTGTTCACCTTTGACTTCTGGAGAGAGAAAGCACCACCCCTACGCTGAAGCCCCCCGTCACATCCCGTCCCAACTTCTTTCATCTAAGATGTACTTCCTGGGATCACATATCTAGCCAGATGCAGTTTCCTGAAGGAGGTGCCCAGAGGTGTGACATGTGCCCCACATCTTCTCCAAAGAACACTCTGGCTACTGACTTGAAGTGTTGCACAACACAGGAGGTTGCCTATTCAGCCTTTGCATGCCACCATTGTGCCCTCAGATGGGATCGTCCCAGAGCCACCTGGTATTGGGGGGGGGGGTGTCTTTGGTCTCATTCAGCTTGTTTAGGTTTTCCATGATGCCCACAGCCCAGAACTCATTCAGAAAAGAGGCATATCGTGGTGGGCAAAGAGCAGCTCCACACTCTGAATGAAGAAGACAAGTGTTCAGATAAGGCTCTTCTCATCCCAATTGAAAGACAAGGGCATTTGTGCACTGAAGCTGCCTTGAAGGTTAAAGATTAAATTAAGGAGATTAAATTAAATTAAATTAAGTTAAATTAAATTAAAGAGATTAAAGTAGCTCTGCTGTCAAGAGTACAAGCCTGTCCGGAAGCTGATGGCAACTGACTCTCTCAGAGTAAAGCCCTTTAGGCAGGACCCAGAAGAGTACCAGGTTCACTTACGGAATGCTTTGATCCCCAAACCTTTGGAAACATCATCCAAGTTGACCAGGTTCTTTCAAAGCACTTCCATGATGGCCATGGTCAGAAGACCAGAATGAAAGTCAACCAACTCTGAGGGCTCTCTCCACCACTGGGGCTTTGCATGGAGAGGAAAGAAGGGAGCCCGTAACTCTAACCCCAACTCCCAGCACTAAGGCAAAAACTATAGCCAATTGGATTTTATCCAATTGTTAATAACATTGTTTTACCATTGTCTATCATCCGTTGCTTGGTCAAGATCATGAGAAGCCGGTCCACTTCAAAGACACCCACCCCTGGCGTGATGACCACAGACATCTGCCCTGTCCGATCAAAATTTCGGTTGATGTAATGTTTG
This sequence comes from Arizona elegans, assembly GCA_022577455.1. Lineage (NCBI taxonomy): Eukaryota > Metazoa > Chordata > Lepidosauria > Squamata > Colubridae > Arizona > Arizona elegans. The sequence continues at coordinate 4,136,983 of JAKOOJ010000026.1, forward strand.
TCGAACACTAAAAAGGAACAAACAAGAATAAAAATTAAAAGGGCACCTAGGGATGCACCTATAAAGAGCATCCCTTGCACATAACAAAGACATTCATCTAAAACAGCGATCCCTAACCTTTTCAGCTTGGCAACCCGGGGGAGGGGAGAGGGGATGGTCCTGTGTGAGTGGCAGGTGTGCGCACGAGCGCAAGAGCCCGACACTCGTCCAAATACAGCTGCATGTGCGCACACACTCACCCGCCACTTCTGCAGCCCATTTCCAACTGGGCCATGGCCTGGTACAGGGCTGTAGCCTAGGGGTTGGGGATACCTAATCAAAAAAAACCCCTGATACAATTTCCCATCAGTCCTCCAGGCCTTACCAAGAGGAGAAAACATGGTGTTCACCTATGCTGTGATTTAGAACTTATCAGTCTTATTTGTTTTAAAAGTTACTGGGGACTGGAGAGACATTTTGTCCAATGCTCCTTAATAAGACAAGCAAATTTATCTGCACCCCTTGGCCTCACTTGGTCGTCTTTGCCTGCAAAAGACTCATTCAGGTCTCAGTTCAGGGAGACCATAAGGCCAACACTACTGGCCTGGCCAGACCCCACATCGGATGAGCTTCAGAAACATGCCCAGAATCTTTGGCCAACAGTTTGGGATTTCCTTTGAAGAAAAACCAACATGGAATTCCCCATAGTGAGTGTTGCTGAGGAGTCTATCCTGCCTGATCTCTTCTTTAAGAGAGCCAATTTAGTCTGGTGGGTGAAGGCACCATGGTAGAAAGTGGGAGACCGTGAGTTCGAGTCCCACCTTAGCCATGAAAGCAGGCTGGGTGACTTTGGGCCAGTCTTTCTCTCTCGGCCCACCCTACCTCACAGGGTTGTTGTTGTGGGGGAAAATAGGAAGGGGAAGGCATGCTGAATATGTTCACTGCCTTGAGTTACTTGTGAGAATAATAAAGGCAGGATACAAATAAATAAATAAAGGCAATTGGGCCCTTCCTGGTTCAAGAACATCCCAGGCAAGACAAGAATTTCCCAAACTCACCATTAAACGAGAGATTTATGGCCTCCAAATAATTTCCTTGAGCAGAGGTGGAGTTGTATCCTGGTGGGAAATTCTCTAATTGTTCATCATCCAGAACAGAGGGAAGGGGAAACAAAGAAGATAAACCAGGATTCTTTATTATTATTTTACTTGTTGCTCTAAGTTTTAACCATGATGCATATAAACAAAACAAGCACAAAAACAAGCACGAAGAGTAGTCAGTCCCAGGGAGGTTGAGAAGCCTGGGGCAAATTTGGTCTTTATGGACCTTGTGGCAAGTGAAATCTTGGGCAAGGCCTTTCATGGGTGTCCCACCCGAGGCCAGCACAGGCACCTGACCAGGAAGGAGACAAAGCCCTTCACACATGCCAAACTCCTTCCCCACAGCCCCTTCCTTCCCTGGATTTGCCAGCTCACCAATACAAGCCCACAGCTTGTTAGCCAGAGAAGCCGTTTTGCTTACTCCGGGTGCCCACAGACGTAACTCTACACGGTGCTAACGTCCCACCAGCAGCAGCAGCAAAAGCTACAGAGTGGATGGAATCAAACCAGAAGCCATATTAGTAGTCCTTGACCTACAACCACAATTGGGACCAGAATTTCCATCGCTAAGGAAGGCAGTTGGTAAGTGAGCCACGCCCAATTACAACCTTTTTTGCCCTGGCTGTTAAGTGAATTGCTGCCCTTATTAAGGGAATCATACGGTTGTTAAAACAAATCCAGGTTCTCCCATTGACTCTGCCTGAGGGAACCTGGCTGGCAAGGTCGCAAATAGCCATCACGTGACCAGGAGATACAGCAACGGTCGCAAAGACATTCCAGTGGCCAAGCGCCCAAATTCTGATCACATGACCACGGGGCTGCTGCAATGGTTGTAAGTCTGAGGAGCCATCATAATTCTCTTTTTTCAGTGCCATCGTAACTTCAAAGGGTAACTAAATGAATGGTTATAAGTCAAGGACTTCCTGTGCTGCCCATCGCATCTCACCTGCCTTCTCCAGGCGCACCAGAACTGGGTACTGGATGAAGAGCTTCTTAATAGTCACAAGTAGAGAAGTCCACTCCTCTCGCCGTTCATTTTGAACCACAACCCTGCAATGGACATGATGAGTGAGCCGCCTTCGCAAAGGAGGAGGACAGAGCAGGAGCCCCTCACAGCCTACAGCAGCCTAAGGGGGGGGGGGGGAATTATAGGGAGGGACAGAAATCTTAAGCCACTTCAAATTCAGAATCCGCAAGGGAAAAATGTGTGTCTTTTTCAGAATAGCAACAACTTTATAGCTATCATGATTCTAAAATTTAAAAAAGCATAACATGACCAAATAGCAGCTTCCATGAAAACATCAGATGTTTAAAATGTAAGTAAGTTTTCCAGTTACGGTGTTTTCAGTCTTCTTTTTAAATGTCCAACTGCAGCAGATAGGGAGGCTACTTGGCTGGCATCCATCAACCCACCTGCATTAAATTTTGTCCATTTACACTTGGCCAAATAAACTATTCTGGGGTTTTTCTTTTTCTTTTTCTTTCTGTTACTTGACAGCCACTTACGATCTAAAAGGACAAGAAGTTTCTCTTCCATATCTGGGCCTCCTGCAGAGGCTCCTGATAATCTGCTTCAACTGCAGCCCAACCACCTTCTGCAAAATCTTCCCTAAAAACAGAGGATTATAGACTAGGCAGAAGTTGTCTGGCATGTTTAGACGGAGAGGTGGCCTCCCCAAGTGGGTCTGCACCAATCCCTTTCTTAAAGGGGCGGCTACAATCGCCCGAATCCTTTGCCCTGATGTTAGCTGACTGAGGTGCACTGAGGGAGCTCAACTGATCCCATTGTACATATGTTGTGCACTGACACTCAAGATTTGAACTGAGCCAAATGGGGCAACCATCCACCTCCCCACCCACCCCCATGTGCCTGAGCTCATGCTACGGAGAACCTTGCCCACTTCTTCAAAGCCGGGGGTGGGTGGATGTGTGTTTCACAACTTCTAAACCAGATCATAAATAGGGGGTGTCCATTACAACTATGCACCAGTTGTAAATCAAGGCCTGTGCAGATGAAGCTGCTTCATGAGAGAAGTCAAGGGCTCTCCGCCTACAGATTTCTCACAGAGTCCCTGACAGGCAGACTGAAGAGACGCTGCCCGCTTCATGGGTGGACTGACTCTTCCAGAGAAGCGGCTCAGCCATAGAGAAGACCTACTTGTAGAAGTCTTCGTAGAAGCGTCCTTCGTGGTCCTGTTGGACTGAGCAACGATGCAACTCTGGAAATTCATCTAGAAACAAACCAAGCCAGGTATAAGAGGAAGCTGCTCTCTGCTGCTGCTTTCAGCTTCCCGAGGAGAAGGTGAGAAAGAGGCCGGTGCCTCTCCAGACTCACTTAATGACTTGGCGCTATAGAAGGTCCGGGAAAAGAGAATCACGGTCACTTCGTGGCTACAGTTCTTCTCCTGTTGGGACAAAAGCAGATCAAAGGACTGGGGATCCACTCCTGACGGGCACCACAGATTCCTTCCACACAAACTGCACTTCTGACACGCCCAGATGTTGCCCAGTTCCCCCTCAGTGGGAAGGACACGGGAGGGTGGGAGAGGGACCTCTTTGAGCCCCCCCCCCCCCAACTCACAGGAAGAACCAGCAAAGATTCTTCCTTCTGACTACAGCAAGGGGAAAAAAATCTAAAGTAGCCCAAGAGACCCTTTCCTTTGCTGGGGAGTCAAGGGACAGGGAGCAGGCAACGTCATTTCAGGCAGGAACGGATTCCTTCTCCCCATTCAATTCCCCACTGAGCAAGAAAGGGGCTTCGTCCCCATGCTCCTGAGAGCCCTTCCGGCTTGGTCTCTGAACCTCCAGGGCTTGTCCTGAGGAAGGCTGGCTTGGGAAAGGACCACAAGCTCTGCCCAGCTGCAGGCTCCCTTGAGGCCAGTTACAAGCTCTGTTTTGCTCCCCCCGAGCTACCTTCCACTTGGTGAAAAGGTCAGCGAGGAAGCCGTTCACGGCCTTCTCAAAGTAAAGGTCTCCTGCAAAGGAAAGAGAACCAAGTGTAAGAGCTCCCCTCTTGGCCGCTCCAGCAGAGAGGCTGCCCCCTCTCTGGCAGAAAAGCTTTTTGGCTACTTTACCCAGCCAGACCCTGCATGGGACAGAGGCCCCGGTGGCAGGAGAGGGGCATCTGTTCCTGCTCACTCCTGGCTCCCCTCAAGGCCCTCTAGGGCCACAGGCACACCCTTTGAGGGGCAGCTTCCTTCCACGTGGCTCCATCCTTCTGTCCGATTCAAGTCCCCCTTAGTGGCAGAGGAATCCTGGCTGTGGATTCGCCTCTTTTGGGACACCCAGTGGGGTTCCTCTCCTGGACCCTTCAGACTCAGGTTCCTCCACCTGGCTTTGGGGGTCTTCTTGTAGCAGTAGGCCCTCCTGCATCTTTTCACCTATAGTGGGAGCTGCTCTTGAAGCCAAAGCCCTGAGCCTAACCCAGATTGGTCCTCTGGAGCCCAGTGGCCGAGGCCCTGCGTGTTCTGCAGAGGCCTGGCCAGAGGCCAGAGGCCAGATGGCATCCATGGGCAAAACTGAGATCAGAGTCTGCCTGAATTATTCACCAAGAAAATAGCTTCCTGCTTTCTTTTGTGATTCCTTCATCCCATTTTTACTGCCTTAAAATTTATGTTGACAAATTATAATTCAGTAGACAAATTAAACTATGCCAATAGATGTTCTAGTTCCTCATAATTGTTTAAGTTTACAAAAAACTTAAAAGTCCTTCTTTTGCCATCTGCCCCCTTTCTCCATCAAAGGAAAGTGAGGATGTCTTCGGCTGGGGTAGATGAGTTGCCAGGCAAGCCGAGGCTCGACTGAGGTGGCCAAGGGATCCTCACCATAGATGTCAAAGTCCCACATTTCACAGCTCATCTGGATGAAGATGTAAACCATGGCTGAAGTCGAGCGGAACACCACCTGCAAGGAACCCAGAAGGGAAAGAGCTGAGCCTGGCCTCAAGGACTCCCTCTGAATCAGCATGACCAAACCTGGCTTGCTTCTGGGCAACGGTACACCCCCCAGCATTTGAGATGGAAAGGAAATGTCTCAAGTCATAGTTGTACCCGAGTATCCTCGCTGATGTAGCCACAGGTGACTTTCTCACTTTTGACCCACAGTTCACCTGCCTGAGCCCTGAAAAGAAACCAAGAGAGAAGACTGAAAAAATGGGGAAAACCTTGCTGTGAAAGCTGGAGAAAAAAGATGGCCAAAAGCAAAGCAAGACGGGAATTTAAATACTGGGAGTTTTCTCTCCCTCCAGGAGCAGCTTTCCCTCCCAAATCCAGAGCCTTCATGGGCTCCTGCTGCTTTTATCAAAATGCCACCATTGTGCCAGCTCCCCTCTTTTTCAACTTGCTTGACATTGTGACATGTGTACAAAAGGGGGGGGGGTAGAGTTTGTATTGTGACACAGTTGCTTTCATCAGCCTGAGCCTCTTGGCCCCACTGCAGGAGCCCCTGTCCAAATGTATCTTCCTAAGATTGCCCATCCATGTTTAAATTAAAGGAGCCTGAGTGGCGTAGGAAGCTAATGCCTCTTAAGGCAGAATTTAACATCCAGCTGTCTGCAATTATTGCACGTTCGAATCTCGCCAGGCTCAAGGTTGACTCAGCCTTCCATCCTTTCTAAGGTGGGTGAAATGAGGACCCAGTTTGTGGGGGCAATAAGCTGACTTTGTATAAATATACAAAAGGATGAAGGCTATTGCTTAGCGCATTGTAAGCCGCCCTGAGTCTCCGGAGAAGGGCGGCATATAAATCAATTTTTTAAAAAAAATCATCCATCTGATTTGCCTACCTGTGCCTTTGCTAATTATCAAAACCTCCATATGGTGCCTTTTGAACCTCCTCATTTAAACAGAAAATAAATCCAAGGGTTCAAGCAAAACTTCCATTCCCAAAGAGATTCTCAGCTGCCATTCATCCTGGCCTCCTTACTCAGTAACTATAGTGCTAAGATGCCAGACAGGCTTCATCAGCTGGCTGTGAAGTCAACTGAAGTCCCAAGCTGTGCCACCCCAGGCAAAACAAGCTCCAAGTACTTCTCACTGAAGTCTAGACCAAAGAGGAAGAACTGAGGACTTAGCAGATGCCACCTCCCTCCTCTGGCACGAGGGCCCATGCCCATATTCTGGGAGGAGGTTCCACTGAAGCAAATGGGACTGATTTGGGGTCTGAACTTCACTAAGAGAAAAGAGCTGGGAACCACAGAGCAGTATTGCCTTGGGAATGGAAACAGCCAAACTCTGTCCTCCAAGGTAAGACTTGATTATTTGGAGACAGGCATTAATTCCTGATAAAACTCAACTTTCTTCCTACGCACTGTGAAAGGGAGGAAGGCACAGCTGCTTACTCACCGAATACCTGCATATTCAACTTTCTGAGTGATGTAAGCACACGTGCCAACCTGAGGTGACAAGGAAAAAGAGAAATGGAACAATTTGCCCACAAGACAACTTGCACTTGCAGAAGAGAAACGACGATTTAAGAAGCAAGTCCATTTCTAGCTGGCACGACATTTCTAGTTGGGAAATATTCAGATCAACAGATGTGATCCTCACCAAACTTTTCTTAAGGCGCCACATATCCCCGCGTCCGATGTACTGGTCCTTGAACGTCAGCTCCACTAAATCCAGAGTCACATCCTAAAAAGGAACATGAGGGGACTATGATTTCTGCCTCCACCATTCTGCTTCTGCTGATACTCCTGGATGCGGTTTTTCCAACCCTTCAAACCATCTGCCTATTACTTCCCTTTCCAAAACATTTCAGGACATAAATACCAACAGCACTCAAGCATTTGTTAACTAACAACAGTTCTTTATCCATTACTGCAGGGTTTCCCAGTCTTGCCAACTTTAAGATGCTTGAACGTCAGCTCCCAGCATGGCTGGCTGAGGAGTTCTGAGTTGAGGTCCACACATCTGAAAGTTGGCAAGGCTGGGAAATCCTGTATTACTGAGCACCAGAGGATTCTACCAATTTCATAAATTTAGCCATCTTAACTCCTTGGCAACCTCCAGAAGACAAAGCAGAGGCCGGTTAAATGGGGTGAACCTATTTGTCATATATAGGGCAAAATACCAAAGCACACATCAGAAACAGGCAGGACTGACAGCTAGGCTGGGGAAGGAAATTCATGTTTCTGGTGGCATTTGACTTATAGTAAAGGACCAGCCCGGATTCCACTTCTCTTAGAACCACTATAGTCATCAGAAGATTCTGCAAGTGTCAAGCCCCAGAGAAATCAGGAGATCCAAAGCACTTAAAATGTATATAAATATTTACTGTAAGCTTAAATTCTCTACAAGAATCTGTACTACTAACGATCAAGGGAAATGAGCGGGAGTTAAGAATTGAAGGAATTCAAGGTGAGCTGGACTTAAATCTCTGGTGGGAGCAAAGGGACTCGTGACCGATGATGCCTCGGACCCCTCCCTCAGGCTCAGCCTGGTCATCTCCTACAGCCGGAAGTCTATCCAAGCATCTTTAGCGAAAGCTGAAAGGCAGCAAAAAGCTCACCTACCTTGGAGTCCACAACGTTCACATGGACATCCTGGTAGGGCCTCAGTCGAAACACCTGAGCAACGGTCTGATCAACACTGATGGTTTCTGTGCGAAGAAAGGAGAGAAAGTTGGGAGAATTGGAGGCAGCTTTCTGTGGAATCACTCCAGCAGTGACATCAGAGCAGCGTTTCTCAACCTTGGCAAGTTTAAAATGGGTGAACTTCAACTCCCAGAATTCCCCTCCCCAATTCCAGACTGTGGAATTCTGGGAGTTCCACACAACTTAAACTTGCTAGGGTGGCGAAACACTGAGCCTTGGTGGCGCAGTGGTTAGAGTGCAATACTGCAGACTACTTCTGCTGACTGCTGGCAATTTGGCAGTTCAAATCCCACCAGGCTCAAGATTAACGCAGCCTTCTGTCCTTCTGAGGTGGGTAAAATGAGGACCCAAATTGTTGGGGGCCATAGGCTGACTCTGTAAACCGCTTAGAGGGCTGTAAAGCACTGTGAAGTGATATATAAGTCTAAGTATGATATTGCATCAGAAGAACTGACCTGCCTATCAGGGTATTATTATTATTATTATTATTATTATTAATAATAATAATAATAATAATAATAATAATAATAATAATAATTTTATTTCTATACTGCCCTTCTCCTGAAGGACTCAGGGCGGTGTACAGCCTATTAAAAACACAAAAATATACAGACACCACTTAAAAAATAATTAAAATTATTAAATAATTTTGGCTCAATATTAAACCCCCCCAAAATTTAAAACATCCAATTTAAAATCATTACATTGATAGCCCGGCCTGGTGGAACAGCAGGGTCTTGAGGGCACAGCAAAACACACGGAGGTCAGAGATCTTGCGCAATTCGGGGGCAGTTCCTTCCACAGGGCTGGGGCTCCCACAGAGAAGGCCCTCCCCCTGGGTGTCGCCAGCCGACATACCTTGGCCGATGGCACCCTGAGGAGCCCCTCTCTGACCAATGACTGACAGTCACGAGCAAGCAGCCAAAGCCACACTTCATGACAAAAGACTTGACATTTCTCTGGGGTGATGCTGGGCCTACAGGTCCCTGCTTTGGGGTCTGCCTCGTTCCCTGTTCATCAGACTTCTCTTTTTTGACCTATTTAGAGCAAAGCAGCAGCATCACCTGCTTCAATCAGAGTAATTCCAATGCTTGCTTAGAAATTGCAATGACTGGTTCCAATCCAGAGCTGTGTTCCAGAAGTGCCTTCATAGGCTCCAGAAAAAGAGACTAAAAGGCAAGGAGTCACCATACAGCAACTGGTGAAATGATGCTTTTGGACTGGTAGTGCTGGCAGCAAACCAGGTGCAAAATCTCCCCAACTGCCATCTTGCAACAGGATCTAAATGTTGCCAGCGTAACCCCCAGCCCAAAAAGGCAACTCTCAAGCAAATGATGAACAAATCCTGGCTTCTGAACTTCACCTGGAAGGATGATGACAAGCCAGGAACCCATCATCCTAAGAAGATGGCTTGAGAGCCAACCCCAGTGCAGGATGAAAATGGCATAAATTACAACTGTTCTAGAAATAATCAACTATGCCTGCTATTATAAGTGAAGTCTGACATAAATGTCGTCAGTCCCATTTAGACTCTGCAGTGATCAGAGATTCAAGGTTCTTCTGTGCAAATTCCATCTGGCTTGAATTACGAGAAGGCTAACCCAGCAGTATTTCTTTCAAACTACCCCCGTGATTGAGCCTTAAGAGTCTCAAGTCTCACTGCAAGCAACTGATTGGGGATCCAAGACTGGCCATTGGAGCTCAGGGCCGCTCTTGGGACTCATTAGGACCCCAATTTCTTTCAGATTTCCCAAAACCAGATCTTAGCTAATATTATACTCTGCACCACGGGCGTCCAACCTTTTGGCTTACCTGAGTGAAGAGCAGCTGTCTTGAGCCGCATATAAAATATATAATATAGTTAATGTATACAAATCACATAACAATGTTAAAAGTTTATGATCTTGTGGGGCCACGTTACTAGCTGTCCACGGCCACGTGGCCCACAGACCATGGGTTGGACAAGCCTGATCTAGACCCTTAGAATGGAATGATACCCTTGGCTGCCTCTGATCTTTCCCGAGAAGAGATTTCTTTCAAGTGCAAAGAACAGTCCCACCGTCTGACGTATCTATGCAAACCGCCTAAGGCCCAATCTCCGTTTTAAGCTTATGGAACCAACCGGCTCCTCTATTTGCTTATGAACAATCCTCTACACGCAGCCTTGGAAGGTCATAGCCAGGCCTGAGCTAGTCCCATCTAATCTATTTCACTGGTAAGGTCAGCACTGTGTGTTGAAATGTGGAAGGCAAGGGCATGTGCTTTATTTTGAGCTTCTGCAGAAAAGGGGGAACAAAAATCAAATGAATATATAATAAATCGCGCTCTCTGGTTAGTGGGTTATTGGCTGGTGGTTAATGAGGATGGGCGGTTGCCACAGCATCATTGGCAGTTTTCAATAGAGAGAGAGAAACCCCACCTTTCTGTAAGTCTTCCTTGAGCGACTTCACTTGCAGGAGGAGTGGACTGGAAAGCAAGAGTGACAATCAGGAACAGGATCTCTTCAGCAACCGAAAAGCACTTCAGCCAAGAAGATCCTCAAGAATTTCAAATTTCTCATGTCTCTGGCCAAGTAAACCTCTCAAAGCAGTCCTACTGGTCACCATTTAGGAACATTTTGTTTCCCACAAGCTTTTTAGGGTTTTTTCACTTTATGTTCTTGGTTTCTATAAATTTGTTTATAGATATATTATTACATACTGATGTTTTCTATACCACCAAGAACCCCAAATGGAAGCAGGCAATGTCTGCCTTTTGAAACAAAGAAACAGTGACAAGGTTTTCTCCCTCTGACTGGCTCCCCGACTTCCCAGCAGCTTCCACTTTTCTCCAGCTAAAGCAAAAATACCAGTTCGGTCTATCTCCCCGTTGCAAAGTTCTGGAAATGCCCCTCCTCATCATCATGCATTATGTCCCAAAGCAGATCCATCCACAAGGAGAGTCACCTGTATTCATCATTGGGGTGTGCTACTTCCACTATATCTCCCAACTTGATCTGAAGAAATACTTTGGGGTTCACCATAAGTTCATCATCTGAAAGAGTTGGAAAAGAACCCCTGTAGATGTTTGTAGTTTAGAGCAACTTTCATAGCAGTTCCAAAGTTATCCTCAATGCCACTAAAGCTGAGACGCCTGAGATGGGATGAATGCCAGGGTGAGGAAAATACACGGAAAACCTAGAGAGTGTCAACCGTCCTACTCAGTCATCTAGCAAAGAAAGACTTCTGGCCATTTGCTTTTGCCAAGAATATACTTTACTAAAGCTTAGGTAGTTACAGAAGCAGCGTAAGCTGAATCTGAGATTTTTCTATTCAAACAATACCAAGTAATTTTTCCTCTCAACCCCCTCCCCCCCAGCTTCTCTGCAATTATAGCAATCATCAGCTTATCTGATGTCCAATCAGGTTCTTGTATATTGTTCAGGAAACAGATTCTCAGTTCCCAGCTCTGCATTTAGATAGTTGACCTTGGCTAGCTGGAGCTTTTCACAAGGCTCAGCTGGGCTTCCATCCTCCCCTTCTTCCTTACAGTTCAATCTTTCCCTCTTTCCTCTCCAAATTCACACGGTCAGCTCAGGAAGCTTAGATAGGAAAGAGGCAGCCATGACAGAGTTTTTAAACTGAGAAAGCATCGCAACTGAGAGCAGGGGCGTTCACTTCAAATCCAAACCTCATCCTAAGAATAAACTAAACAGCTATGTCTTAGCCTTCCTGCATATGATGGAACACATTATAAAGTTGGTCAGTTATAAACATGAATGATTTTAACCTTACGCAACCTTATTAGGGAAAATGTCCCACTGAACAGACTGCACTTTCCCCCCCCCCCCCGACTATTTTACAAGGAAGTGTTATCATTACCATTAAGCTGGGAACCTCAAATTTGCCCTAAAAGGCCTTGTTGCTGTCCAGATATTGCACAGCTTGGAAGATTTTGCACCCAAGGGGCAAAAGGCTTATTAGTGTTTTCCTGTTCCTTCAGGGCACCCCAAGGTCCATTCAATGAGGCTACTAACCGCTGCTTCCGAAGCCTTTCTTGTGTATGACAAGCTTGTAAACTTTGTTGGTTCTCATCTTGATTTCCAAATTCTTGTTCTTCTTGATTATCATAAATCAGGTATTAGACAACTTTCTACTTTCCGCAGAACAAAAGCAAGTAATACATGAGAAGCTATTCCTCTTCCATTGTATGCTGTGAGGAAGCCAAAACAAAGCAAAATAAATTCACAGGTGCCAACAGCTTTATATATTGTTTATTTCTGTACGGTCATAGGCTAAAAAAAAATAATTAAAATACAAAGCATCCAATATAAAAATCCTTTTTCTAACAGATATGCCTAATTAGATTTTGTTCTGATGAAATGGCTTGTTCTGATTGATTTTCACAAGCAGAAAATTTAATCACTTTTTTGGAAGCTTCATAAAAGTGATGTTTTAGCTGCTCATTAGGACCAATTCAAACGTTTTACAGTCAAAGGGGATTTTAGCTCCAACCTCCAACCATGATCTTTTGGGCAATTCAACTGAACATGTGTGCAGCTGGTTCAATTTCAATACCCACACATCCCAAATAATCTTAACAGGGATATTACTGAATCTCAGGACAGGGCATCTACGTGGCCCAGTGTACGGAAGTGCCCTTATCTATGAGGGCACAAGAGGTGAGGAAAAGGATTTGGGAGAGGTGAGCAACAGATATCTCACTCACCAAGGCAGAGGGATGAGGCAACCCTCTGCATGTCAAAGTCTAAGATCCTCTGCTTGATCTCAGTCCAGACTTTTATAATGTTGTGTTTATGGACAGCACAGCCCATTTCGGAAATCCACATTTGATTTCCTTTGGTCAGGCTGCAATGAGCATTTTGTGATAAACAGCTTATTTCGAAGGAAAAGGAAGCTTTGCAGGGGAATCATGTAACTGAGCCGTGACAGTGCAGTGGTTAGAATGCAGCATTGCAGGCTGTTTCTGCTGACTGCCAGCTGCCAGCAGTTCGATCCTGACCATCTCAAGGTTGACTCAGCCTTCCTTCCATCCTTCTGAGGTGGATGATAAGGACCCTGATTGTTGGGGGCAAGAGGCTGACTCTGTAAGCCGCTTAGAGAGGGCAGGAAAGGACTGTGAAGCGGCGTATAAATCTAAGGGCTGTGGCTAAATAATCCAGAGCTCTAACGTCCCTCCAGCCACCTTCCCAGGTTGGGGAGCCTCCTGAAGACCACGCTAGCCCAGCCTTTAAGGAAAGGGGCCGGCTTCTCTGAGCCCCGATGGAGGTGGTGGCTAGCGTCAGTCCTCTGCCCTAGAAAAAGCCCACCAGCTGCCTGTGGCCCTATCAAAAGGCCGCCAGAGCTCACGCTTTCCTCTTCGGGGGCCTGAAACGGAGCCCCCAAAGCGTCCCACGGAGCCGGCTTTGGAACCGGGGGGGGGCGGGGGGCGGAGGGGTGGCCTCCATCCTCCTCATCCTCGCTTCCTATCCTGGATCGTCGCCTCAGGCACCAAAGCCGGCGAGACAGACCGGCGGCCCCGCTTCTCCCATTCTGGACGGCGCTGCTCTCCGCTCCTCCTTCCGGCCAAGGGCCTCGCCCCAACCCCCAGCCCCGCCAGAGCCCCTCCCTGCAAGCAGAGGAGCCGCCGCGCAGGGCCAGGCCTCAAGGGAGGAAGCGCCTCGTCCCAGCCGCCCTCGCTTTCTACTCGCAGGGCCGCCGATTCCGACCTCCGAGACGGGGGGGACGGTCGCGGCTCCTGACACCGCCTGGGTGCGGAGCGGGACCGGCGCGGCGAGCGTTTCCTCGGCAACTCACCCGGCGCGGCCTTCGCCTGGGTCTCCTCCGGAAGTCCGCGCCCGGAAACCGCCGCTCGCCACTCTATGGTCCAGGGACAGTGCCCGGATGAGGAAGGACGCGACCATAGAGCGGCAGCCCCGGGGGAGAGCGAGAGCGGCGCGATGCCGGAGCCGGCGCCTTGGGCCGCGGCCTGCCGCCCGCCCAGGTAGCCGCCGCGCATCACCCGGCGGGGCTTTTCCCGGGGCCCAGGAGGCTCCGGGGCCTCGCGTGGTCCGAGGGCCGCCGCGTCCCCGCCTCTCCGTCCAGGAGTGGCCACGCCTCCGCGGCGCCGCCTGAGCCAAGGCAGGACGGACGCCGCATGTCCTCGGCGGGGCGGGAGCTCCACGCCGCCGGCCCGGGGGACGCCCTGCCCGCCCAGCGCCCCGCCTCGGCCGCCCTTTGCGCGGCGCCGGGGGCGGCGGGCGAGAGGCCGGGCTGGGCGCTGCCCCGGGAGCCGCATGGCCGGGACCTCGACGCCCGCGAGCCCCTCCGGAGGCCGCCCTTGGAGGGCCGAGCGTCGCGCCCGGAGCAACGGCGGCGGGAGATGCGGGGCGGCGGCTTAGAAGGGCCGGGCTGGCGCGAGGAAGGCCCGAGGGAAGGTGCCCGGCCGGGGCTGCCCACCTGCGGAGGAAACGGGCGGCCGGGAGAGGTAAGAAGCGGAGGGGCCCCCGGTGGCTCGGAAGGCGTGAAAGGGGCCGAAGTCGCCCTCCAGGAAAAGGGTTGCTGGGGTCAAAGACTCCCTTAGCTTCAGCATCGCTAAAATCTCCCAGAGTTTCAAAAATAAAATCATCTCTTGATGCGTTTATTTATAATACTTTTAGGCCCCCTCAGAAGTCAAAGGACTCTCCGTGGTTTACCCTGCAGACACACACACACAATAAAGCATCCGTGGAGGGATTAGAATTAAAACAAAGCAGCCAGAGAGAAACTGGAGAGCACAAAAAGGTGAAAAATGGAGGCGAAAAGAGAAGAAAAGAACCAAGGTGGCACCAAGGCCTTGCCAAAAGAAGTCTTGTGTTCATCGTTTCCAAACGCCCACAAGGAAGAGGCCAGAGCAGCCCCACTGAAAAGCAGCTTCATCTACCTCAAGCCCAAAACTCTGGGAAATGCAGCAATTAAAAGTTGTAATATTGCGGATCCTGCAATCTCCAGTTAATAGTTGCCAGCCTGGTGCACAGGGAGGCCCTGGGGGTGTTGAAGGACATAAAAGGTCTCTCTTAATACTCAGAATTTATATATCACACACTTATTTTTTCAGGGCCCCAGAGATCAAGGTCCCAGCATTTCTCTTCTCCATTCTGCAGGACAGCCAGTCGCTAATCCCACTTTTCAATGCATTTGAAGGTTGAGTGGGGCTCTCACCCAAAAAAGCTGCTATGCTATAGAAATAAATGTTGGAATTCAAGGAGCCACAAGGCTCTTGGTTGCTGCAAGAAAGTAACATGGGCAGCAAAATATATTAAAATATTAGAAAACCAAAAGCTCCTTGGGAAATGCATTTTTGTGAGAAAACTGTGCCCCTCCAACTATTGGTGGGTGATAAGTCTCAGATCCTCATGCTGTTGGAGGTCAGTTGTTTTTAGAAGGCAGCTTGTGACTGTCTAGCACAGGAGTCTGAACCAGGCTGTGGAAGCAACAGGCGAGACGTGCACAGCCATCCCCTCTCCCACCCCCACTGATCTGCAAAGCCAGAAAGATAGGGGACCACGGCTGTAGCAAACCTACCTCCAAGCATGGATAGACTGGGATACTGTTGCTGTGCCTGGAAAGGTGTTCAGGAAGTTCTGACTTTCCCCCCAGCTCTGCTCGTGCTCCTACTGTTCTGTTGATGAATTTACCTGCTTTCCTTTCAGGAGGAGTTTCAGCTAATCCAGAAGGGGAGAGAACGTGTTTCTAGTCCTTCCTGCCTTGAAATAAAAGACTTGCTGCAGAATCCAGGTACGAACATGTACGTGTGTATATACCAGTATACATATATACATACATCATGCATGCATGCATGCATGCATACATAAATAGTTCCTGCAGTTTTCTTGGCAAGGTTTTTCAAGAGTTGTTTGCTATTGCTTCCTTTGGTCGGGCCTCCCTGAGTAAACCAGACAGGAAACACAAATAGATGACCTAAATCTACTGTCATATGGACCCATTAACATATTTTTTGAAAATCTGAAAATACAAACTTCCCACCTGCCAATTTAACTATATGTTGAATTAGGGCAGGTCCTTCATACCTTACCTTTAGTGAATGTGCAAACCAGTGTCTGCATTTCCTGCGTCGGATCAGGAGCACATCTTTTTCTTTCTGTCATGGCCACTTTTCCCAGAGGCACGATTGGGAGTGTTTTAATAAACTGCCCCACTGTTTGCTTTGGTGGTAGCAAATAGCAGGTCCATTCAGAGAGTGGTAAGGATAGCTGAGAAGATTATAGGAAGCTCACTTCCTGTCATTCAAGATACTGCTTATAAACGCTATGTGCTTAGAGCTTGAAGCATTGTTAGAAACCCTACACATCCACTATAGGATCTGTTTCTCCCCTCTGGGAGGAGGTCTTGAAGTGTTTCCAGCAGGATTACTAAATTCTGTAACAGAATCCTTATGCCATCCGTCTTGTAAACTCTCAGGTTGTGTATGTATACATTCAAACTAGACTGTGATGTTTCTGTGTGTGTGTATGCATAATGGTTATCTTTTAGAGAGCTGAATGCAACAAAATTTCATTTTAATGTATGCTGATTAGCGTACATTTAAAGTGGCAATAAAGTTTTTATTCTGTTTCTATTCTATTCTATTTTTCTTTTCTTCTTTGTTTCTCCAACCATTAAGCCTGTGGGGGGCCCTGCCTCTCTTGTCCAATTGTCTCCTAGGCAGCCTTTTCTCTCCCCATTTCTCAAGGCCATCCCTGCATTCCATTATTTCATCCTCCCCTTCAGACACTTCCCGCCCGCAGAAGAACTGTGGAGCCTCTGGTTGAGGCAAGTTCTGCCCCAGTTGCTGTGCTAGCTGTTGGTTGGCATTCTGTAAGTTAGTCATCTATGCATCTGCTTGTGCTGATGCTGCAACAAGATGGTTGTCAGTGGTCAGTGGAGGTCCTTGAGGATCCAAAGCCATTCTTGAAATTCCTCTCTTTGGAAGGAAGTAGAAGACTTGCAAGGTTAATGTTGGCTTTCCTGAGTAAACCAGATAGGAAATGTGACTGGATGAACTATGTCTACTTTATTGTCAGGCTGCATTAACAGATAATCTTACAAGTCTGAAAATGCAACCTTCCCTCCAGTCCTTTTAACTGCTAGACTGATTAGGATGGGTCCTTCCAGAGTTTGAGGTTAGCTGCCTCTCTTGTCTGATGGTTTCCTAGGCAGCCCCTTGTCTTTCCTTTCCTCAAGGTTATCCAGACATTGCGTCACCAAAAGGGACTGGCCCAAGGTCACCCAGCTGGCTTTGTGTCCCAGGCAGGACTAGAAGTACAATCTCCTGGTTTCTGGACTGATGCCTGCACCCCTACACCAAATTGCCTCTACAACCCTTTGCGTGTGTGTGTACCTGTGTATCTGTCTTCTGAGGGATGGTTTTGCAAGCATTTTGCTTAGAGTTGCCTATCATTCCTTGCTTTGCATATAAATGCAAAAGATGTATTGCCAGTGGGTTAAGCCCTTGGACTACATTGCTAATGTAGCTAAACAGGGATGTTTCAGTTAGACTAGTGAGGGAGTACCATCAAAGTGATGTCATGCAGTATTTCTTGACCTTAGCAGCTTTAAAATGTGTGGCCTTCAACTCCCAGAATTCCCCAGCTAGCATCTAGCAAGATCCTTATCTAAAAACGTGTTTGACCTCTTTTTATTGAAAAGGATAAAAATGGTTCGTCAGTTATATTGGGCCTGTCAAGTTGCTAGCATAGTTTTCCCCTTCTGATCTGGCCATCTTTTTCCCCTTCGCCTAGCCCACAGGTGTCAAACTCGCGGTGTCACGTTGCCATCACATGACGTTTCACAACGTTTTCCTCCTTCACGGGAGGGGGAGGGGGGAGCTGCCAGTTTGACACCCCTTCGCCTAGCCTAGCTGCCCTCTGCTAGAACTTCCGTTGCCCTCAGAGGGGGGAAGGTGGGTCCATTGTCCATGAATTTCTCCAGTTGACCAGCAGAGGTAGAGTTCCCTTCTAGGATTGTTTTTTTAAAAATGTGTATCATGCATTAATGAAAAATCAATAATACTAATTTATTAACTTGTTCACCGCCCAACTCTCAACTAGGCAACTCAAAACAATCCACATAATTACAATAAAACAAAAGGAAAAGTTAAAGGATGGCCAGTGCGGAGTCTCCCTCCCTGACCAAAGCCTTGGTGAAGAGGCTGCTTTGAGCTCTTTTGATAGGAAAAGATGCTCCCAGACTCCTCCATGTTTGGCCAGGATGAGCTCTGAGTTCCTCCATGTATTCCTGCCCTCAATCAGTGACATCTGAAGTGCTTCCTCTGGCTTTCATCATAAACACCGCAGTAGCGCATGCTGAATTCTAGAACCTGATTCAAGTTCTGACACGTCCACAGAGCAGAGGGTGTCCTGCTGGTCACAGGTCTTGCATGGGGGGACCTTGCTGTGCAGAACTGAGATTGTCAAATTAAGACCTGGCTGTCATGAACCGGAGCCGCCACACACACACACACACCCAGCTGCATATTTCCATAATCCTCTTTGTGGAAACCAGGCAGGTAGTGACAGAAAATTATAACTTCATTCCTCCAGTGTATCAAGTGGGGCCTTCTTCCGAGTTTTGCTTCCAGGTCACCTGCTGAGTGGATGAGGACACCGAGTCCTTAAGTTTGTGGGTGTTTAGGAAGGATTTCAGTGGGGGAAGTTGAGGACTTCCTTTGAGGGTGTGGGGACGGGCACCGCGGAGAGACAGAGCATTAGGCACAGGAGTCTCTACTGTAATATGGGCAGTGTAAGGATCAGGATTAGGGTTATTTTAAAAGACAATGGCCTCATCTTAGTCCTGTTTTTCTTTTGTTTTTGTGTTTCTAGAAGAAAGCCCAGCAAAAGTGCAAGTGCTGTCTGAAAAGCAATCCAGGCTCCCGAAAGAAGCTCCAGGTATGAAGGCTGAGGGGACTGGACTGTTTTGTAACACGGGAGAGCCCAGGGCCCAAGCGAGGACAGGTGTGCTGCTTGAGGCCAGTCAGTGCTCAGGTGGAGTTGCAGTTTCAGGAAATGGCAGCTTCGTCTCTCAAGAGCCTCTCAGTCCTGCCTCGTCTGAAGAAGAAGAACTCCCAGCCTTTGCCAGACAGGCTGGGGAAGAGAAGTTTCAGAATCCAGGCCAAGAAATGAATGCCGTTTTTAACAGTCGTCCATCAGTTCAGCAAGAAACGTTTGGCACACCCAGTAAACACAGCCTTGCTCTGGCTTTGGAAGCTTGCCCACCAGGCATGAGGCTTGAAACCACAGGTCAGGCTTTTGAAGGCAGCACACCTTGGGGTGACCACATGGATCTCTCTGAGGCTGCCCATGAAGTACAAGAGGGAGGCTTAAAGAGCAGTCCGAGCAGTGGAAGGATGGAGGATCTGGGAGAAGCCTCTGAGCTGCAAATGGCTGAGGCTCTGTTACAAGCAGGGAGCCCTCGGGGAGAGCTGTCCAACGTTGAGCACAAGAGGGATGACAGCGTGGATCTTTTTTCTAGCCCTGTGCCTAAAGGAATAATTGATATCCAGAAAGGATCTGCTGTGCACGGCTGCTGGAAAGGAGGTGGAGAATGTTTTCCTTCAGAACACGGCAGATTTCTAAGTCCAGCTGGACAGCTAACGGGGCCAAAAGACAGGCATTCCGAAATTGGCTGCTCCTCCCTTTGTGATGTTGTCCAAGCAGCATTTGAATTTGAGCTAAGAGTGAGCTCTTCAGAGGCCAGCAGTGTTCAAGAGGATAGAAGTTCTTCTCTCAGCCTTGAAAAATGTATCACTTTGGGAAAAGGAAATGGAGCTCTTTTGTTGAAAAGAAATAACTTTGGGTTCTTTCAGAACAGTTGCAGTATAAAGTCTGTTTCTGCGTTTCTCAGCTGCTTGGCTCCTCAGCTGAACTTGGGGGGGAATGGCTTGCCCCTCCGAGTGGAGCCTAAGGACAATCTGAGGACAGCCCTCCTGCTCTGTGATTTAGCTCTGCCTCGGTGTGCTACCAGTTCTTTCCGTGTCACAGAGATCAGTGTGTGTGCTGATGAAAAAAGCCTTAAAGTCCCTCAGCTCCATGGCCCATCTCCATTTGCCCAGAAAGCTGACCCAGGCTCAGGTCATGGAGGGCCCATGGACAGCCTGTCTCCAGAGGGAGTCATTGTGATGCGAAGCACCGGTGCCTGGCTTCATCACAAGGAAGCATTTGCTCCAAGCCAAGTCAGCAGCAGATTCCAGGCAGTAATGAATGAAGGGGCCTGGGAGATGGTCAGATGGGTGCTGAGAGGGGCAGAAAATGGGGAGATTGCTATGGAACCCTTCTGGAGAAAAGCACTCCGCTTTAGTGACCAAACCGTGAATGATCTTTCTTCTGCTCCAGAGGAGATCTACGCCCTGGCAAGAAATCTCTTCTTAGATTGCAAAAATCTACAAAGAGGCAAAAGAGGGGCAGCCACCCAAATCTCCTTCATCTTGGGAATAAGCCCAGCCCTTTTGGAGTCCAGTGCGAGATTCTTTTCTCTCCAGAAATGTTTCAGTTGCTCTCCCTACAGAAGTAACTGGGTGGCCTTGGATAGGGCCGGAAGCCCCTTGGGCTCTGTTCATCCTCTGGAGGTTCCTTGCTCTAATCTGCCAAAGGCAGAAGCTGAAAACCAGTGTGTTGATGGTGGAGATGCTTTTGGTGGTTCCAAAAGCATTCTGCAGAGGAAGAGTAATATTTTCTCTCCCTATGGAAGAGTAGAAGTCCACAAAGCTTCCTTTGGAGCTGATGCTGGTGGAATGAAAACAATAGGAAATGCAACAGTACGTAACAATACTAGACTGTTCTTTCATCTTGCATTTGATGGAGACTTGAGCAAAACTTTCCTTCTTTGTAGAGCCACTTTTAGGAAAGGTCAGTGCCTAGAAGAGGAAGAACCATATCGGATTCACCCCTCTTCCCCAGCATGTCACCTCTCTTACTTAAATAAAAAAGGCTCCTCTTTATGTACTAAACATTCAGCTCAGCAGAGGGAACCCATTTATCAGATGAAAATATTTCTTTATCCATGTTATTTCCTTGATCGTTGCACCTTGTTTGAACAGAAGAATGATTCACCAAAGACAGAGTTTCTAGAATGCCAGCAGCCTTCCTTAATTTTCTACAATAAACTAAGTCATCATGATTTGCAAACTGTGATCAGTTCGGCTATAAAATATGTCCGGTGTAATAAAAATGAATCATTGCATTCAAAGATGGAACTGAAAGTAACCCCACCAGCTACTGCACTTTTAACAGAATATCATCAAGGTCCATTTCAAGAAATCATCGTTGAATCATCCAATAATAATACAGGGTCAGAATTTACTGGCAATCAACTGAATGAAGACTTTTCAGAATCACAAAGTCCCAGGACACTATTCAGATGCTCAGAGTCTACTGAGTTACTGAACCAGAATGATTTTGTGAAGAATCGGGCTCAGTCGAAGACCGATGATCTCCATTTCGCCTCTGAATCAGTCCACAAAAGTCTATCAGAGTTCAATATTATAAATGGATTATTGTCTGCCAGCAAATTGGTTTCATCTCCTTTTCAAACAGGCCCTACAGCGTCTGCCATATTTAAAGGTCAGGAAAGAATGAAAGGACTACTTTTAAAATCATACAGAAAAAGAAAAATACCTAGCTTGATATCTGCAGGCTTAGGCTCCCAGAAAAAAAAAAAGTGCTTATTTCCAAAAGAGGCAGCATTAATGTCCCCTTCTTTGAAAGCTCGCGGCTCTCCTCCTGCCCAGCGGCACTGCCGAGGGGCTCTCCTGCTTGAAAGAGAAGCTGATGGCTGCAGCCAGCCCTTCGGTTTGGGAAGCGAAAGGCTGAGCAGCTCCCCCAGACGAGATGCGGCTGCAGCCTGCCCTCTAACTCACAAGAGGACATGCCAGCGTTTCAAGGGTCCCAGCGGAGGAGCGCCTGTATCCCTGTATCCTTTAGAGCAGTTCTTGGAAGCCAAACAAGATTTGGAAGCCAGCCTGAGAGAGGCTGGCCGGACAGCCAGGATGGCGGAAGGATTTCCAGTTCGCATTCTTTCTGACACTAAGGAGTCTTCAGAAGCCCTCCTGGACAATGTAATGCTTCCTTTCAGGGGTGGTAAGGTCACATTTTCATTCAAGGCCACGATACACCCAGGACTTCCTCTTGGCTTACCTGAAGGCATTTCAGAATCTGATTCCAGGAAAGCCACAGATTCCCCAGAGCCACCGGTGACCTGGGGGCATGTAGAGAGCCCGAGTTGTGTGCTGCAGGCGAAACTTTTCTCTTCCTCAATGAAAGCAGCAGAAACCCTCTGCAGCTCAGTGTCGTCCTCTTCTGGCCTAAAAGGTGGGAGGTTAGCAAACTCCCCCACAGGGCCCAGTATGAAAGAAAGACGTTTGCTGAAGGTCGAGAACAGACAGGAGCTGGCAGGAGGCTCAGAGAAAGGGCTGGAAGGGCACATGGTGGCTGAGCGTATCGGGAGGGGAGATTCTGAAGCAGGGCCTCAGCTGCCACCCCCAAAAGCCAAGCCCCAAGTGGGAAGGAGCCCTGCAACTGGACAGCCTCCAGGCAATGTCTCCAATGAGAATGTTGCACGGCCCACTTTGGCATCTCTAGGAAGGGCCGGGCAGAAGAGGCGGCAGCAGGAACCCCCTTTCCACACGCAAAGCGAATCAAAAAGGCAAAAGAGAGGCCGCAGGTGGGGAGAGACTGCAAGCCTGAATCTTCACTTCCAGAATCGTAGCCGGCAGGCCAACCGGTGGCCTAGCTCCATTGGAGCTTTCAGCAGCTTCGCTCGAGCTGTTGGCTGCCATCAAAGCAGAAGCACTGGCATCTTTGGGTATTTGCGCCTGCGAAGACCTTTTCCAGCATTCGGGAAAGTGGCCTGCATAAAAGTTGGCATGCCAAACCGGCTAAGGGCACCAAAACCTTTGGCATCCAAGGGCCCCTCTGAGACGTTCCCTGGGGAAAAGGGGCAGCTTGTTTATTCTGCACAATTAGCCACTGAGCCGGCAGCCCCGCAAGCCATCCTTTGGGACCCCCCAGCAAAGCAGCAAGGCCACCGGAGCAGCTCGCTGGCCGCCTTCTGGCTCACCGGGCAGCCCAAAGATGCCGCCTTGTTGACGAGGCTCTCCTGGTTAGCTGAGAAATTGCTGGCCTCCCTATGCCAGCCCTTCCCACCTCGCAGGGTGCTGCTTCCTTCAGCTGCCAAGTGGGGCCCGCTTAGGAGGAGGAGGAGGCTGCTGGAAATCTTCTCCTTCGTCAGTTTAAAGTTGCGCTCTCCCCCGTGGTTCAGCAGCTGCTGCTTCAAGATGGCGGGCTCCCAGGCTCTGCCCGTTTATTCCGTCGAGTCAACAATCCTGTGCTTCTTTGAGCTGAGCAGCGACAGTTCCTGCGGGTTCAGGACTCCGGTTTTCCCAGTGTCTTTCAATCACCAAATGGACATTGGCCCCACCAGGAAGCTCCCCAAGACTGGGTCCCCAAGCCTCATCCCCAGATTGGCTCTGGGGCGTCCACAACTTCAGCAGCCCTCTGCGTGGAGCCTCTCTTTCCTTCTGCCTCAGAGATGCCCAGATATCACGGGGGCAATCCAGAAAGACGCTGAGCCCGGTTCTGCATCGGCCTCCAAGGAGGGAGAGGCCGTTGCTCGCAGTACGGGCTGCCCGACCCCTGGCCTCCCTACAGCCTTAGCTTTGTTTTCCCCTGGCTGCTACCGTGCTTGGACGAGGAGAAGACGACACCCCAGCAGTCGAATCCCAGCGGTCCAGCAGCTGAGCCAGCTGCAGTTTGCTCAGGGCTTAAAGGGGTTCCAGTGTTGCACTTCCGTGTCGGCCGACCTCTTCCCTTCCTTGCCCTCTTTGCTGGGCAGCATCCAGTCCATCTGGAGCCAGCATGGACCATCCACCCATCTGTCCGAATCCACTGCTATGCATTCCAGTCCCAGCAAAGGACAAGCAGCCTTCCCTGCCACGGCCGGCCTGAGCCACAGAAGCAGGTAAATGCCTGTCCTCCTCCTGGGAATCAGCCTGTATGTATGGTGCTCTCTTTCTCTCTCGGGTGGGAGGTCTTAGGCATGTTGGGTAAATCCGCTTGTTCAGGGAGACCCCACTAACTCTGCTTCTCTCCCTCCCAGCCACTATGAGGGTTGTTTGTTGTCCAAGGACACTCCACAACAGAGAAGTATGTACCCAATACTTTACTGTAGCAAACACCTTCCATAAGCTTTTGCTTGGGGTTAACACCACAGTGCTAGGATTTACAAGTAGATGTACCCACATAAATAAATCGCTGGTTCTTAGCCCTTACAACTGGTCAAAGTCTTAAACTTCACAAAGGGGCCTCCAAAAGTTCTTATACTTGTTGGGCTCAGGAACCATCTCAGTGTGCTGGTTCTTTCTGTGATCCCTGGCGAACTCCAAGCCAGGCTCTGCTCTTAGAGCTGAACTCTAAACCCAGACAGAATAGCCATAGCCCTTAGACTTATATCCCGCTTCACAGTGCTTGACAGCCCTCTAAGCAGTTTACAGAGTCAGCCTCTTGCCCCCAACAATCTGGGTCCTCAATCTGGGTCCAGAATCATACCACAATGGGCTGCTTCCTGGAGCACCTGGTCCTGGCAGTTGAATGACAGCCCCCTTGCCTGCCTATAATGGTTGTAAATGCCCAGGTGTTGCCTCCTGCTTCCTTCTGGTCTCCTAGGACTCCCACACACTCTCTGCTATCTGTCCCTTTTATGGGTTAAGAGTCTGGATGGGAGGAGGCTCCCTAGGGATGTGGGCACGTTCCTGAAAACATCAGGGCATGGCTCAGTTTGCTAAAGACTTAGGATGCTGGCATAGATGCCGCACTATTTTCCCCAACAAATTGAAGGGTGGGTGGGTGTTAATTAGCCCCTCTGATCTCAGATTTCTGAGATGGTTGATTTTACTGCTCTTTGGGCAAAGGGATGGGCATGAGCTTAGCCTTGGGAAGTGTTTCTGCCTGGCTGCAGCTGCCGTTTACAAAGGCAGACAGTAACCTCAGCTTCATGTCCTCACAGCCACACACGGCACACCAGGGGCCAGGAGATAGGCTGCAGAAAAGTGAATGACCTCACTCCTGTTTGGAAGCTGGTGCAGAGCCCCGGATTCTGAGGGAGGAGAGGTTTGGTGAGTCAGCCTTTGGGCTCCCCTTGCCTTAAAAGTGGCATTAGGCAGGCAGCAGAGAGGCAGCAGAGAAGGCCGGCTGCAGGGAGGAACGTTCCCCCAGGCCCTCTCTTCCCCTGGCTCAATTTGGCAAGATGGGGAGATTGATTTATGGAGGACAGTTGGGTGTTGGATTTCTAGGCTGGATGTGCATTCTGTAAAAATTCAGTTTCTTTTCTCCCTTTGCGAGTAATCACAGAGGTGTAAGTATGAGTTAACAAACTCAAAACTGTTTCTGCTGGACAGGTGATAACAGGAAAAAAAGCAATAGAAATGATAAAACAGATTAAGTAGTACTAAACCTAATGGGAAAAATTATTTAGAAGTTACCCAATTGCTGCTTCTTCCCACATGAAGATCACTGTTTATCAGGCAGGGATGTCAAACTTGTGGCGTCACATTGTCGTCGCGTGACGTATCATGACTTTTTCCCCCTTCGCTAAACGGGGGGTGGGGGTGGGCAGCCCATGATGCATGCGGGCCGCAAGTTTGACACCCCTGATGTAAGGCGAGGGTGTCCAGCCTTGGTGTCTTTAAAACCTGTGGACTTCAATTCCCAGAATTTCCCAACCAGCATAGCATAGCTGGTGGGGAATTCTGGAAGTTGAAGTCCACAGGTCTTAAAGTTGCCAAGGTTGGACATCCCTAATCTAGAGCTCAAGTCAGGAAAATTTGCAAAGGAAATTGCTGGATAACCAACCCAAGGCAACACATTTTGCCTAAGCCAACAAGGCTGCTGGGCTTTTTAAAAGTGTCCCAGGGCTCCATTTGTAGACTCTGAGGATGGAGCTTCCATGCAAACAAAATCCTTTCTCTTGGCTAAACAAAACTTAAGTGACGCACCAAACCCAAGGAGGAGATTGGCTTCTTTATTTGTAATTGCTGCTTTGTAGTGAAACGTCCCAAACCACCTACAAGACAAAGACAAAGAGGCCGCTTGCTCTTCGTTGGGTGGCTGAAATGTAAGAACCTTTCAGAAGGCGAGCTTCCCATAGGCGGTCAGTCATGTGGGTGACCCTTGCATTATTACCATTATGTAGGCTCCTTTGTGGTCGTAACTTGAGGACTAACTGTATGATGTTTGAACAAGTGGAGTTAGGAAGGAGGCAGATGCAAGCAGGCGTCTTGACTCCCAGGTCTCTTCCAATGGATTTTCTGTAATTCTGCAAGCTTTGTTTGTTTCTGGGCTAGCGCCAAGTGCTTCACTAAATAACAAGAGCAGGAAGGGACCTCGGAAGTCTTCTAGTCCAACCCCCTGCTCAAGCAGGAGACCCTGGACCCTTTCAGACAAGTGGCTTCACCCGTCTCTTCTTAAAAGCCTCCAGTGGTGGAGCACTCACAACCTCTGGTGGCAAGCTGTTCCACTGGTTAATTGTCCTCACTGTTAGGAAGTTTCTCCTTAATTCCAGGTTGCTTCTCTCCTTGGTTAGTTTCCACCCATTGTTTCTTGTCCTGCCTTCAGGTGCCTTGGTGAATAGGGTGACTCCCTCGTCTTTACGGCAGCCCCTCAAATATTGGAACACTGCTATCATGTCACCCTAAAGGGCACTAAAATCGGCCATCTCAGAAATGTGAGATCAGAGGGGCTAATTAGCACACACACACACCTCAATTTGCTGGGAGAAATGGTGCAGCATCTATTCCAGCATCCCAACTATTTAGCAAACTGAGCCATGCCCTGATGTTTCCAGGAACGTGCCCCCATCCATCTTTGCAGTAGACTAGACCCATCCAATTCCTGCAACCGTTCTTCATATGTTTTAGCCTCCTGCCCCTGCGTGAGGTTTCAATCTCGGGTCAAGGTGGGGTTTCCGCCTTTTAATCTTCTCTCACGTAGAATCAAGCTTCTGTTTTTGCAAAAGCAAAGATGGCTTCTGAATGGCCTTTCCACAAAGCCCTGCGGCGGTTCCAGCTGAAGGTTTGATGAAAGCCTGCCCAGGGAAGAGCCCTTGGCCCCGAGGCTTGGAGCTGGGAGGCAGGAAGGGTTGCCCCCGCATTGCTCATCAGGCCTCCCACCCCCACCCACCCCGGCCAAACGTTCACCGCTTGCAGCCTGCAATTGGACTTGCTCTTGGTCCATCTGAAGGCCTCTTGGAGTGGAAGCTCAAAACTCGGTCAGTCTCTCCAGTGCGTGTCCAGGCAGAATTCCTTGCCCTCTGTGCTCAACAAATGAATTTGCATGGTTGAAGCTCCTTGCTTCGGTCCAGCTCCTGCTAGGAATGCCCTCCTCGAGGCTGGCCTTTCCTGCCCATTTCAGAGGTGCGGGCAGAGTGGGAGGGAGGATGGCAGCCCAACGGAAGGCTGGGTGGTGGCAGGGATAAGCTTTCCCTTGTCTTAGGAAGCCATTTGGAGCTGGGCTGCTGCCAGAGGGAGCTTCCTCCCACCCAGTTCAGGTGTCCATTTTTGCCTTCAGCGCAACTTCTGCTTCCTAGACCAGCGGTCTCCAAATTTGGCCACTTTAAGACTTATGGACTTCAAATCCCAGAATTCCCCAGTTAGCGCATGCTGGCTGGGGAATTCTGGGAATTGAAGTCCACAAATCTTAAAGTGGCCAAATTTGAAAACCTCTGTCCTAGACAAACAGGCCGGGAAAGCTCTAATTCTAATTCTTCCTTGGAATATAGATTCAATGAATAATGTCTCATTCTGTGTTACGTTGTAATTTTCTGTTTGTTTTCTGTGATTTTTCCCCCACTTTAAACCAGCCTAAGTTTGCCTCCCCTGGTGCCCGGCCTGCCAAGTGACACTTCCAGGGCTGTGAAGAACGACGTGAGGTCAGTGCGCTCCTCCTTTCCCCCCACCCACGGAGAGGACTCGCAACTTGGGTGTCCTCCGGGATTCACGGCTGTCTTTAGAAGAGCACTTGACGGCCGTGACCGGGAGGATTTTTCATCAGGTTTGCCTGATTCGCCAGTTGCGTCCCTTTCTGGATCGGGACTCCCTACACACAGTCACTCATGCCCTCGTCACCTCCCGCCTGGACTATTGTAATGCTCTCTACATGGGGCTCCCCTTGAGGAGCACGCGGAGGCTCCAACTGGCGCAGAGTGCGGCCGCGCAGGTGGTTATGGGAGCAACCTGGCGCTCCCATGTAACACCTCTCCTGCGCGAGCTGCACTGGCTCCCGGTGGTCTTCCGTGTGCGCTTCAAGGTTTTGGTTACCACCTTTAAAGCGCTCCATGGCTTAGGACCTGGTTATTTACGGGATCGCCTACTACCACAAATAGCCTCCCACCGGCCGGTACACTCTCATAGAGAGGGTCTCCTCCGGGTGCCGTCAGCCAAGCAATGTTGACTGGCGACCCCCAGGGGGAGGGCCTTCTCTGTGGGGGCACCCACTATCTGGAACGAGCTCCCCCTGGAGATACGGAGGATCCCGGATCTGTGCACCTTCCGCCGTGCTCTTAAGACCCTTTTATTCCAGCAAGCCGGCCTGGCCTAATTTTTCTCCCCTTTCTTTTAAATTTTTAAGTTGCAATTTTAATTTGTTTTAAATTTATTGGGATTTTAATTGTCGTGGGCCAATATTTAATTTGGTTTTAAATTGTTTTTTAACTTTTGTATTTCTGTATTTTATCCTGTGCCTGTTCAGCGCCCTGAGTCCTTCGGGAGTAGGGCAGTATACAAATTTAATAAAACCTAACCTAAACCACCCAAAACCTCCTTAGATACAAAAGAAAGCAATTCTGTTTGATTGGCCTTGAGCTCCCCCTTCATCCGTCTTCTTCAGCCTGGCTCCCCTTTTAGAATTTATGTCTTATTTCTACTCTACTCGTCTTACCTAAGTGTCTCTGGGCAGTTTACATAATACAGGTAGTCCTCAAGATCAGCCCCAAATTTCCCTTGCTAAGCAAGACAATTGTTAACTGGGTTTTGCCCCATTTTACATCCTTTCTTGCTACCGTTGTTAAATGAACATGGTTGTTAAGTGAGAGTCAGTTGCCAAGCATCCGAGTGTTGGTCACATGACTGTGGAGATGTTGCAACGGTTGTAAGAGTGAAAACTGGCCATAAGTCACTTTTTTCAGGGCCATTGTAGCTTGAATGGTCACTAAACAAATAGTTGCAAATCGAGGACTTCCTGTAAAACAGTTAGAAGTAAAAGGAAAGGTCAAAAAACACCCCCAGGGTTGCATTGTGTGCCCCCCCCTGCCCCCGTGTGCAGAGACAGCCTTGGCAGCTGAGCCTTCAGGAAGGCATGGAAGCTGGGGGGCTTTGTGGGGGGGAGGAAACTTCTTCACTCACAGTTGAGTATTGATTGGAGAACCCTCCTGCTTTAAGTATTCTACTGAAAGGTGGTTTCTCTTTTGGTTAATGAAGGTCCCCACAGTATCTGCCTTTGTTTATTCAGGTCGGGGGGGGGGGGCAAGGTTCATTTTGCAACCTACTTTGTCCTTTTATGTTGCTCAGGGCTCCACCAGCCCCGATGTGGAAGATGACCAGGCTGAGTGTTATCAGTTTGGAGTCTCTTCACACCCACGAGAGTCCAGCCCACCTTGAATTCCATCAATTTTTGTCTCTTATCTAATTTGCTTTGACTGTTAGTTCAGATTCTTGCAGAGAGCTTAAACTTGCAATAAACCTTTATATTTATTTGAACCGCCTAGCTTTCCTGACTTCCCGGTTTGACACACCCTCCGTTTCTTACCATCTGACTTTGCTTGCCATGGATGGTTGACTTGACTGTCACGGTGTCACAGCTCCAAAGATTCCTGGGCTCAGCCATCTTTCCTTTCCTTTGCCCCTTTCCTAGGTTGGAATCCATCTTGTCTGTGCTGTTGCCAACATCTTGCCAAGCTCCCGAACCGGCTGACCCTCCTTTAGGCTTTCCAGCTCTTGGATCTGGAGATGGAGACGAAGCTTCTGTCCCGGCATCGCCTAAGACTGGAGCTCAGCTTGAAAAAGTAAGTGATGCAGTGGAGACGAGACCTCATACTAACTCGGGTGCTTTTCATTGCTGCACAGAGACCATATTGGCCAACCATCATGAGAGGCTGGTTGGACGATTACCCTCGAATTGGTTGGAACATTGGACTTCCCCACTGCTGTGAGAGGACAGTGGAGACTCTCCCGTTTATGGTTAACCTGCCTTTTTTCAGGACAATTTGGACTATCTTGGAGCCCTGGGCCACACCTTATCACTACCTCAGAGCTTAGATGTACTTTTTTTTTTTTTTTATTGAAAAGTTTTATGAAAGATACAAACATTTTCACCCCCCCACCCTTCCCCCCTCAACCCCCCTCCCCTGCCCACCCTCCCTTCCCCTCCCTCCCCCCACCCCCCTCCCTAGACTTCCCAGAACGAGCACAGGGTATAGCATTCACAAACCAAAAACTAGAATATGCTAACAAATTATTACATTTCATATTCTCCCTAGGTCCTTAACTCCTTATAACTCAGAAAAAACAAATATAAACTACTTAATATTATTTCATTCATAAGCTATATGAATCTTCTTATTCGGATACTACTTCTGTATGTAATCAATCCATTTTCTCCATTCCGATGTATATCTCTCATTTGAATGGTCTTTAAGGTCTGATGAAATTTTTGCCATTTCCGCCAAATGCACAACTTTTAATGTCCATTCCTCAATAGTAGGTGGATCTTCCTTCTTCCAGTACTGTGCCACCAGTAACCTGGCAGCCGTTATTAAGTTCAAAACCAGCTTAGTCTCTATTGCAGTACAATCCGTAACTATTCCCAACAGAAAAAACTGTGGTGTAAATTTAATTTTTTTCTTCAAAATATTTTGAATAATCCACCATATTTTTATCCAAAAAGCCTTAATCTTTTTACATGTCCACCATATATGGAAATATGTAGCATCTTCACACTCACATCGCCAACACTTGGGTTGTAAATTTGGATACATACAAGCTAGTTTTTTTGGGTCTAAATGCCATCTATAAAACATTTTGTAAAAATTCTCCCTTAAATTTTGTGCTTGTGTAAATCTTACATTTCTAACCCATATCTTTTCCCATGTTTCCATCATTATTGGTTCACCTACATTTTGTGTCCATTTTATCATACAATCCTTGACTAAGTCTGTTTCTGAATCTATTTCCAGTAATGCATTATACAACCTTTTTATGTGCATTTGACCTTCATCTCTTATTTGCTTTATCAGATTCTCATCCTGTTGCGAAATACCAATTTTTTGATCTTCTCTCCATCTGGCCAGCAACTGTCCATATTGAAACCAAGTCTTAATAATCCCTTCTTCTTTTAATTGTTCCATAGATTTTAACTGTAGTCTGACTCCTTCTTTATAAAGGAGTTCCTTATATGTAATTTTATCTTGCTTTTGCTCTAAATTTATGTTCTCTATCGCGTGTCTGGGTACTGTCCATATTGGTAACCTATCATTTATTTTATATTTATACTTTTTCCAGACACGCAATAGAGCATTTCTTAATATATGACTTTTAAAAGTCTTATCTACTTTCTTATCATACACTAGGTAGGCATGCCAGCCATAAACCAAACCATATCCTTCAATATTCAATATCTTTTCCTCCGTTAAGTTTATCCAATCTGTGATTGCTGAGAGGGCAGCAGCTTCATAATACAATCTTAAATTGGGCATCTTAAGACCACCTCTTTCTCTAGTATCTTGCAATATCTTTTGTTTAACTCGTGGTTTCTTCCCTGCCCACACAAATTTATTTATGCCCTTCTGCCATTCCTTCAAATTCTCATCTTTTTTAAGTATAGGTATCATTTGAAAAAGAAATAGAAATTTTGGTAAAATATTCATTTTTACAGCAGCTATCCTTCCCAGCAAAGACAGTTGTAGTTTTTTCCAATTGTCCAACTCCTTCTGTATTTTGTACTGTAATGGTTCATAGTTGTACTGATATAATTTCGTATTTGCAGTCATAATATAGACCCCCAGATATTTAACCTTCTTAACTACTTCAAATCCTGTTAACCTTTCTATCTCTTCTTTTTGGCTCCTAACCATATTTTTAGCTATTATTTTTGTTTTAAGTGCATTTATTTTAAAACCAGATACTTGTCCATATAAGCAGGTTATATCCATCAAGGCTGTAATCGATTGTACCGGTTGGGTTAAGGTAACAACCAGGTCATCCGCAAATGCTCGTACCTTGTATTCATGCTGTCTAATTTTAATTCCCTTAATTGTATTCATCTCGCGTATCTTATTTAATAAAATTTCCAGCGTCAAAATAAACAATAATGGGGACAAAGGACAACCTTGCCTTGTTCCTTTTTCTATGTTGAAAACATCTGTTAAACCACCATTAACTATTATTTGCGCTGTTTGTTTTTGATATATTGCCTTAATAGATTGTACAAATTGTTCTCCAAATTGCATCCTTTCTATTAGTTTTAGTAAAAATTGCCAATTCAATCTATCAAAAGCTTTCTCAGCATCCAAGAACACAAGCACTGCGGGGACCTGATTGTTCCTTCCCAAATACTCTAATAAGTTAACAATTTGCCTTACATTACTCTTCATTTGTCTACCATTTATAAAACCAGTTTGATCATGGTGAATCATTTGCTGCATGACTGTCATTAATCTATTTGCCAAAATTTTAGCAAATATCTTATAGTCTATATTTAATAATGAAATTGGCCTATAATTTTTAGGGTCTGTATCGTCATGCCCTTCTTTTGGGATCAACGAAATAAATGCTGTCTTCCAAGTTGGAGGTACCTCTCCTCCCTGTTGTATATTGTTGAATAATTCTTTCAGCGGTTCTATCATTTCCTCCTGTAAGGTTTTATAATAAATAGCCGTCAAACCGTCTGTCCCAGGAGCTTTACCCACTTTCAACTGCTTAATTGCTAACGCAATTTCCTCGGTAGTTATCGATTGATTTAAACTATCCCTCTGCTCATTTGAAATTGTGTAAATATTCTCTTTCTGCAAATATCTATCTATATCTATATCTTTAATTTTATCACCAGTATACAGCCTCGAATAAAACTCTAAAAAAGATTTTTTAATCAGTTGTTGCTCATAAACCTCTTTACCCTTATATTTTATTCTCTCTATTGTCCTTGATTTTTGCTTTTTCCTTAGCAAATATGCTAACCACCTGCCTGGTTTATTGGCATTGTAAAAAGTATTATGTTTTGCATATCTTAAATTAGTTGCCACTTGATCTGCTATTAACATATTAAATTGACCTTTCAATAAATTGATTGCCTCTTTAATTTTCTTATCTGTTGGATTAGCTACTAAAGCCCGTTCCTGTTTACTAATCTCATCTTCTAATTCCTTTCTTTTTGTCCCCTGTTTCTTTCTATATTTATTGTTCAAATATATCAAAATTCCTCGCATATATGCCTTACTTGCATCCCATACCATTTCCATCGGTGTACCCTTTTGCATATTCATAACAAAAAATTCTTTCATAAATTTTTTACACTCTTTTACATTTTCTTCATACCTAAACAAATTATCATTTAACCTCCAGGACCTCCTAGGCCCTTTCTCATACTCCAATTCCAGCCAAACTAGACTATGGTCTGTCAATGTTCTTGAGCAAATCTTCGTATTTTTCACCCTAGATAAAAGATCATTAGTAATTAATATAAAATCAATCCTTGAAAAGGATTGATGTCTATCTGAAAAAAAGGTAAAGTCTTTTTCTTCCAGATTTCTTTCACGCCAAATATCTCTCAGCTCCCAGTCATCCATCATTTCCCAAAACGCTTTGGGCAATTTTGCTCTTGTTGACACATTTTGTTTAGGTCCCTTCTTATCTTTTTTAACGTCCAAAACAAGAGCTTAGATGTACTTAAGGACACAGCTTCTTGCATTGCAAGACTCCCCCCTCTCACAAGCCTGGCCCTCCACGTTATCGAGGTCCTACCTCAATGACGGGTCTTGGAACCCAGAGAGGTGGCATGCAGCGAAGAGGGGGTTGAGGGGTTTTTTATGTAAATTTTTGGATAAATTTTTAAGGGGACCCGGGGGGGGGGGAGGTAAAATTGGAGCTAGGGTAGTGGGTTCGGGGGATAACCCACCAAGGGGAAGGTCAGGCCTGGCCGCTATATGCGGCGGGGGTGGTGGGAGTTCCGGAGGAAATGGGGGGGGGGTCGAGCTTGTCCAGAGCGTGTTTTTACCATCGGTACTGTGAGGGGGAGGGGTAGATATGGCGGGAGCAGGGGGCCATATCATGTTAAGGGAGCACGCATCCGCTGTCTTCAAGCGGTAGCATGCTCCGGCCCCCAAGGCTCCACTCGTTTTCCAGGTTGCACAGATCCTCAGGGCCCGGGCCTGCGGCTGATGTTGTGCAACGCCAGGTCCGTGGTAAATAAAGCCCCCCTCATTAGTGATCTGGTTCAGGAGGGGGGAGCGGACCTGGCGGGTATTATGGAGACCTGGTTGGGCCTGGAGGGAGGGGTCCCTCTGGTAGAAATGTGCCCACCAGGCTTCCACGCATTCCATCAACCGAGGTCACAGGGGAGGGGCGGGGGAGTAGCGGTTATTATTAGAGAAGGTTTTAGGCCGAGGGAGGCCACTGTTCCTCAGACGGCCGGTTGTGAGACCCTCCTTGTGAAGTGGGGTCATGGGGTTCAGATGGGTTTGCTGATCACGTACCTGGCTCCCTGCCACGTGGCAGCAGCCCTGCCCGAGCTACTCAACGTTATCGCCGCGGTGGCGGTTGATAACCCCAGACTTATGGTCATGGGGGATTTCAACCTGCCATCCGTGGGTGAGACGTCTGAGGTGGCTCGGGAGTTCATGGCTTCCATGACGGCTATGGATCTGACCCAGCTAATTCATGGCCCTACGCACATGGGGGGAAACACACTGGACCTGATTTTTGTCTCTGGACAGTGGTTGAGTGATCTCGAGATAGGGGACATAGTCATCGAGCCCTTGTCATGGTCGGATCACTCTCTCCTTCGCCTTGACCTTCGAACCGCTGCACCCTGCCGCAGGGAGGCGGAACCGATAAGATGGTACCGCCCCAGGCACCTGATGGAACCTGATAGGTTCCAGACGGAGCTTGGGCCAATCCCGGAGGGCCTGGCTCACGCCTCGACTGGAGACTTAGTGGCCGCCTGGGATAGAGCGGCCGCTGGAGCTCTGGATCGAGTCGTGCCTTTGCGGCCTCTGACCCGGCGCCGATCTCACCTGGCTCCTTGGTTTACTGAGGAGCTGAGGGAGATGAAGCGCCGGAAAAGACGCCTAGAGAGTAGTTGGAGGGCCAGTCGCACTGAATCTGACCGGACACTGGTAAGGTCTCACATTAAGAATTACCTATGGCGATAAAAGCAGCGAAATGTACTTATCTTGCTGCTCTTATCGCGTCATCAGATAACCGCCCGGCCGCCCTGTTTAGGGTGATCCGCTCCCTGCTCCATCAGGAAGCGAGGGAGGACCCCTTGGAGGGAAGAGCCGAGGATTTTGTTCAGTATCTGCATGACAAAATCACTCAGATTCGGGAAGATCTGGACTCCGACTGGGTAGATCCAGCGGGGATGACGGAGGCAGGTCCTGAGAATGTTATCTGGGATGAGTTTGATTCTGTGACCCCTGAGGACGTGGACAGGATGCTGGGTAGACTGAATGAGACCACATGTTTGTTGGACCCGTGTCCCTCCTGGTTAGTGCTGGCTTCCCGGGAGGTAACGCGAGGCTGGCTCCAGGGGATTATAAATGCTTCATTGAGTGAGGGTGTCTTTCCCGCCGCCTTGAAAGAGGCGGTGGTGAGACCTCTCCTCAAGAAGCCTTCCCTGGACCCGGCAATATTGGCTAATTATCGTCCAGTCTCCAACCTTCGCTTTGTGGCGAAGGTTGTTGAGAGTGTGGTGGCACGACAGTTTCCCCAGTACCTGGATGAAACGACGTATCTAGATCCGTTCCAGTCGGGTTTCAGGCCTGGGTACAGCACGGAAACGGCATTGGTCGCGTTGGTGGATGATCTCTGGAGGGCTTGGGACAGAGGTTGTTCCTCTATCCTGGTCCTATTAGATCTCTCAGCGGCTTTTGATACCATCGACCATGGTATCATGCTGCACCGGCTGGAGGGGTTGGGTGGGAGGCACCGTATTACGGTGGTTCTCCTCCTTCCTCTCCGACCGGTCGCAGTCTGTGTTGACAGGGGGGCAGAGGTCGACCCCGAGGCCCCTTATATGTGGGGTGCCACAAGGATCGGTCCTCTCGCCCCTTTTGTTCAACATTTATGTGAAGCCGCTGGGCGAGATCATCCGTGGTTTCGGGGTGGAGTACCATCAGTACGCTGATGACACCCAGCTGTACATCTCCACCCCAGACCACCCCAACGATGCCCTTGAAGTGATGTCCCGGTGCCTGGAGGCCGTACGGATCTGGATGGGGAGAAACAGGCTCAGACTCAACCCATCCAAGACCGAGTGGCTGTGGTTTCCGACATCCCGATATAGTCAGCTGATGCCATCACTGACTATTGGGGGCGAAGCATTGGCCCCCACGGAGAGGGCTCGCAACTTGGGTGTCCTCCTGGATTCGCGGCTGTCTTTAGAAGAGCACTTGACGGCCATGACCGGGAGGATTTTTCATCAGGTTCGCCTGATTCGCCAGTTGCGTCCCTTTCTGGATCGGGACTCGTTACGCACGGTCACTCATGCCCTCGTCACCTCCCGCCTGGACTATTGTAACGCTCTCTACATGGGGCTCCCCTTGAGGAGCACTCGGAGGCTCCAACTGGCGCAGAGTGCGGCCGCGCGGGTGGTGATGGGAGCGACGTGGCGCTCCCATGTAACGCCTCTCCTGCGCGAGCTGCACTGGCTCCCGGTGGTCTTCCGAGTGCGCTTCAAGGTTTTGGTTATCACCTTTAGAGCGCTCCATGGCTTAGGACCTGGCTATTTGCGAGACCGCAATAGCCTCTCACCGACCAGTTCGCTCCCATAGAGAGGGGCTCCTCCGGGTGCCGTCGGCCAAACAATGTCGACTGGCGGCCCCCAGGGGGAGAGCCTTCTCTGTGGGGGCACCTACGATCTGGAACGAGCTCCCCCCCGAGATACAGAGGATTCCGGATCTACGTACCTTCCGTCGCATGCTTAAGACGTTCCTATTCCAACAAGCTGGCCTGACCTAAACTTTCTCCTCTTTTAAATGGGTATTTTAAATTCGGTTTTAAATTATTTGGGGTTTTAATATGGTCAGCCAAATCTATTTAATCTGTTTTATCTCTCTTTTAAATTTTGTACTTTATATGTTTTATTTTATGGCTGTTCACCGCCCTGAGTCCTTCGGGAGTAGGGCGGTATACAAATCTAATAAAATGAAATGAAATGAAATGAAATATTTTTGTTGGTAGAGTAAGTTACCCAGGGTGGAAATAAACATGTGATGAGGAAAGCCTGCTGGGGCTGAAGGGAATGGAGATGGGGGTTACTCTCAGTGAGCATCAGCTCCAGGATCTCCTCATCTCTTAGCCCCATCTAAGCATCCCTGGAAGAGCCAATGTGGGGTTCAGCGTAAGGCTTGGGAAAGCCATGGAAGGGAGCTGTCCTGTTCTGGCGGCTCAGACATTCAAGGACTTGAGGGAGGAGAAGCCGAGATCATCCTTCACATGGACCAGAGGGACAGACAGATGGGGAGAGGCCCATCTGGACTAATGCTGAAAATGTACATCTCTCTTTCCCCCCCAAGGATGAGTCGGAGAACAGGCCAAAGAAAGTGTCTCAGATCCGCATTCGGAAGACGATTCCTAAGCCAGACCCCAACCTCACCCCCATGGGGCTTCCCAGACCAAAGAGGTAGGACTGTTGCCTTCATCTGCCTACTTGCTTGGCACCTGTGAAGTCCTAGGAGCTGCCCAGGATTGGGGAGGATTGGCATGTCTAACCGAAGAGCCTTCCGGGGATGGGGAGGGTGTTAGGAAAGACTGGTGGGCGGTTGGGTTACTTCTGTGAAAGCGGCCGAGAGGTGCCCACCGGTTGAAAAAACCCAGATCGTTCTCTGGGTTGGGGGATCAGCATACGGTCAGCCCTTCAAAATAGACCAGAGGTGGATATTGAAAATATGAATACTGAAACTTATTATAGGGTTGCAGTAACAGACTCTTACAACTGTGGAAGCACCTGCCCACCCACCCCCACCCCCCACGTCTCTTGCCTTCATCCTCATGAGAACGAGGAAGGCTCAGTCTGCAGCTCGTCCCCAGACTCTTCCTCAAGGTTATTCTCACATCCAGTCACAGTACTGGATAAGAAGACAGAGGGGCTGCAGTAGACTTTCTGCTTCTCTTCCTGAGCTTTGATGTAAATGCCTTCCTTCCCCCCCTCTCCCCCCACTCACCCACATGGGATGTATCCAGACAGAAGAACTAGGAATAGCAGGAGGCCATGGAGTTTGCGTGTGGAGCCATTCCAGAGGAGCTCTGTGGCAGAAAGAAGGGCAGCCTTCTAGTACAGCTCCCAACATCCCGGGCAGCAGCCCCTCTGCTGACTCTGCAGAGCTCCAGGGAGGGGGCCCCTCTGTATCAGAAGCTGAGCAGGAAGCAGATCTCTCTTCTGTAGAGGCATTGAGTTCCTTGGCCCCATTTGCATCTGTTATTGATTTGGCTGCCAATCTGAAGCACCTCTGGATGGCTCACGCAAGTAGCACTCAGACCAATTAGGTAAAACAATCATAAAACTGTGAAGCAATAAAATAGTAAAAGTATGCCACTATTTCTCACAACTCTAAAAACAATGTATATAAAAATACTATAAAATATTTAAGACGTAGCCTTATTT
This sequence comes from Arizona elegans, assembly GCA_022577455.1. Taxonomy (NCBI): domain Eukaryota; kingdom Metazoa; phylum Chordata; class Lepidosauria; order Squamata; family Colubridae; genus Arizona; species Arizona elegans. The sequence goes on from JAKOOJ010000026.1 coordinate 4,175,528, forward strand.
AATCTTGCTCATAAGATGTATTGGTTCCCTTAGGAAGATCTTTCCCAAGAAACCTCTGGATGCAAATGGCCCGAATCACATGGCCAAACTGCAAAGGGTGCACTGGGGCGGGCAGGCGGTTCTGGGCTCCTGAGTCCAGTCCTGGTTCTCTCTGGAAAAGACAGCCCCAGAAGTAACAAGGGGCCAAGCTGTATGAGTAACTGGCAGCACCTTGAATTGGATCTGGGCTCCGACAACACTCTGGTGTCGTTTAGCTTAATCAGTGTGCTCCCATCAGCAAATGGGCACCATCTTCCATACCAGCTGTAGCTGGAGGGCACACGAACAGCACATGGTGGTAGTGTAACCGAGAGACGACAAGGGCATTAATGACCATCCTCAGTGCCTCCTGGTGATCTCCTCACGGCTGGCTAAAGGCTCTCTTGCCACAGACGTCCCCTTCCATTAACAGGAGTTGTTGGTCCAAGGGATCCTGTGATTGTGTGCCGATATCTTCAGCATGATGCTTGGGAGCAATAGGTGGAGCAGCCATCCTACTGGAAGGGTTCGATGCCAGCAGAAAAAGTGGTGTTTTATGTGTATTTGCTTATTTAAATACTTTAAAAACAGCTCTGGAGCCTATAGATAGGTCTGCAGCTGAGATGATGACGCTGCTAACATTTGCAGCCATTTGAAGCCTTCCCTGCCTGAGGGGTCTTGCTTCACCCAGCTATGATAAAGCGGCTTTGGTACATAGCTGAAAGTCTTCTCCTCTCTGAAGTAGAGAGGTTACCATAAAAGGGCAGCTACCATAAAGAATGGTAACGGCTCTTGAGATGTGATGTTATTAGTTAACAAGATGAGTTGGTGGTGAGTTGCTGCCTCCTTTTGCCTTCCAGGTTAAAGAAGACTGAATTCAGCTTGGAGGAAATCTATACCAATCAGAATTACAAATCTCCCCCGGCAACCAGGTTGGTTACCTAGCAGGAGCCTGTAGCCAGCATAGTATTGGAATGGGGGATTTGGTGATTTGCACAAAGAAAGTTGTGGGAAAATGGCTTGGGTGGGTCTCCCTTCTACATCTGCTCCATAGTTGCAACGGGTTATACATCGGTGTGCTCTGTGGCTTTGAGCCCGGTTGCTAATTGTGTGAAAGGGCTTTGGGCCCCTGCTCAGATTATAATGATGATGCCCAAAGTTCATCCCTTTTGGGTTTTTTCAGGTGCCTGGAAACCATTTTTGAAGAGCCAAAAGAGAAAAATGGGTCTTTAATCTCTATCAGCCAGCAGAAGAGAAAACGGATTTTGGAGTTCCAGGACTTCACCATTCCCCGAAAGAGGAGAGCTCGCAGCAGAGTCCGGGTGATGGGCGGCTACACTCGGGCGCAGAAGGCGGCCATCGAAGGAAGGGAACTTGACGTCCTCCTCATTCAGAAACTGACCGACCTTGAGACCTTCTTTGCCACGGAGGAGACACAGGAACAAGCTTCATCGGGTAGTTGAGTTTGGGTCGATCTGCCGGAAGAGCTTGTGGCGCTTCAATGATCTGGTGTGCCTGGAAAGGGAATCTTGTTTTCCCAAGGTTGGACCAACCTACCTGACTGAACCATATAGTGATATTTTCCTACATGTTGGAGGAGAATAATTAATTTCTGTTAACCTTATGAAACAGCCCTGTCTTTAGCCTCCATTGTCACAAGGAATTTACATCTGTGGGGTTGTTGTTGTTTTTTTATAATAAAAAAGGCTAAACAAAGGCTACAGCACCTTCAGAGACATTAGGATTGTAAAGACTTCCCGAAGTTAGCCGTGGGTTTGCCTCTGCTGCTCTTCTTGTTCTTGAACCCTAGTAATGTGGCAGCCAGGACGAAGGATTTTTAAGGTTTGGTTTTGTTTTGTTTAGTTTAGTTTTGTTTGTTTCTAGCAAATCTCCTTAGTTGCATCGTTGGGCAGCAGGGCCCACTGTGTCCATCAGCAAGCATGTTTTGTTCAAAGAAGAGAAGCTGTGTGTGGCATCCAAATTGTGTTCTGTGGCAGACATACCTAGTTATGGCACTTTGTTTGTTTTGCTGCATGGGGACCCAGCACAGAGGTTCATTAGAGACGCAGGAACCCTAGGAAGTGGCTTTGCTCTCTTCCGCCTTCATCAGTCTGTTCTGCAGGCTTCCTCTCTCTTATGTCTTGGAATTAGGGCTAGCGAACTTGTAGGAAATTTTAATTGTGATGTGACGCCAGAATGCAATGAGACCTCAACAATTCTTCATTTTTGTGTGTGTGTGTGTTCCTTCTACCACCTCGACTATCGCTCAACACCTCTGCTTGATTCCCATTTCCTGATTGTGACTTGTTTGGGTCCCAAATGGAGTGAATTGTACAAATGCAGCATAAGAAGGTGGTTGGGAGCATGAGTAGCAGCGTGTTACTGGATCCTGGTGAAAGTAGCAGCTGTAAGAAGCCACACAGAAGAAAGGTTAGACTTGTACTTTTCCTTAGGGGTGCTTGGGAGATTTAAACATTTATCTTAAATGAAAATTTTACATGATGATCAACAGCTGTTTGCTGTCTATAGTGCCTGTAATTTGGGCCAGGTTTAATGGCTGAATCGTTCAAAGGGTTTGCCTTTTGCTTCCTCTCTCTCATCTAAAATTTGCACTTTTGGTACCTTCAGGCTCATGTGGACGCTTCATATCACCTGTGGAGTGGACTCTGGGGGCAAATGAGGGTATGCCAGACAGGGATGAAAATGGTGGACTCTTCCTTGAGCTTGCATTCCATACCTGAACAGGCAAAACGATGAAATTGGCCTTGTAGATGACAGAGGGCCTTAAAAACGGAGAAGTAGAGGGGCCTTGCCACACGTGTGCCTGGAAGTAGAAATGTAGCATTTCTGCTCCACATTGTTTTCCCACTGAGAAAAAGAGAATGGGAACCCTTTTTAATAGTTGAGAGCCAGAGCTGGTTTCCCGTCTGACTGGGTCATTATGTGTTTGCTGCTGCTTGCAAATTGGTGACACCGGGGAGTCTCCCTTCGTACTTTGGATCATTGTAGAAGATGCCCGATTGTCTGTAATCTCCACATTTTGGGTGGGCTGAGCGGAATCATTTATTAGACGTATCCTTTTGTCCCATAGTGGGATTTTATGACATGACACGCAAGTACAGATGCCAATGTGGTGGCTCAGAGGTGGAACTGCTGCTGCTCTGACTGCAGCCGGGCAGGCGACTACGTGGCATTCCTCTTCTTCTGGCAACCTTAAACTGGCCGTTGGCGTGCTTCATCCCTTTTCTCGGTGTTTTATCAATTACACTGATGTGAAGACAAGGATTCTCAGTGTGGTTTTGCTGCAGCTGTCCAGAAGAACAGGGCTCTCCAACCGTGGCGACTTTAAGCTTGTGGATTTCAACTCCCAGCATAGCTGGCTGAGGAATTCTGGGAGTTGAAGTCTTAAAGTCGCCAGGGCTGGAGATCCCTGCAGAAGAAAATACGGCCACTGAAGTGACAAGGTGGGACCTATGGTCCACCAAGGAAGCTCCACCTTGGAGGGGGCCAGAGTGGGGGGGCTGCTGCTGCTGAAAGGCTCTCAGACCAGGCCTGCAAAAGGCAGCCTGCCTTCAAGCAGCATTCTCCCCAGGCGAGGACCCAATTCTCACCTGATTTTCAGTACAATCATGAAAAAGATTCTACTAAGAGCACTTGAAAGAAATCTCTTCTCAGGAAAATGCGGAGGCAACCAAGGATGTGATTAAGCTTTTTTTGGGGGGGCGGGGGGGGGAAGACTAATATTTCCTAAAATCTAATTGGGAAAGGGCTGTGCCTATCTGGGAGAAATGGGGGGGGAGGTTCCCACTCTTCATGCAGGTGTCATCATGGGGCCAAGAGCAGCTCTTAAGCTCCAACAGATGGTTTTTGAGCCCGGTCAGACCGCCCCCCCCCCCCCGAGCCTCTTGGGGGCTGTCATTGGGAGCAGCTTGAAAGGAAGACCGCCTGGTTACCTTCTCGTAATCCAAACCAAATGGGAATTTGCACACTTCTGTACTGGTGGCTGTTCTGTGCCATTATCACATGGTTTTTGTTTATTCCTGTATTTTATTTTATTTTTTAGTTTCAAATTCACTTTTTCTAGTGTTTAAATTATGGAAATAAAAAATTTAAACAAAAGCGCTGCTGGGTTTTTTAAAAAGCTACCTTTATTTAAACATTTCAAAAACATACAAAGCGAAAAGGACAAATGTAAAAAAAATAAAAGAAAGATAAACTATATGTTCCAATTATTTTAATATAAGCAAAACTGTTAAGTATAGTAAACTGAGAGTGCAATCCTGTACGTTGTTATGAAGTCTGACGCCCCAAATTGAACTGACATGCAAATGATGTTTGTTAATACTGTATCACCAACTCTGCTTCAGCATAAATGGAAATGTCCCCTATGGATGATATTCGGCTCTGCTGCTGAGATTCCTGACTTTCTGGGAATAGATTCTGTTTAGTGAGTTTGTACGTTCCACATTTCTGTGTATTCGTCAATTACGGTTTTTGTTCCCCTCTTCATTCCCCTTCGTTTGGAAAGCCATGTTTGGGGATTTGTGGCTCACAGCCTTAATTCCACTTCTGAATGTTACAGGGATAGTGGTGGCAGATCAATTAGCTTCAAGACTACCTTCATGAGAATTGCTATCAACCTCCTTGTAAAGTACAAGTACCATTTCTGCAGACTTTATTACGGAGCCCATTAGCTATTGTAAGCTACCACAGAAATGTCACCCCTCTAATGTGCCAGGGACCTCTCAGAAATTCTTGGCTGTGCAGTGATCTGGAGATAGCCTTGTTTATTTAGCTGAACTATTACACCGGGTGCAGAATCTAGAAAGGGCTGGGTTGTTTTTTCAGGTGGAGGGTGAACAGCGCTATAAAATTAATACCCCATGCAATTGCTGGCCATGTTAACTGACCTCAGGAGGGAACACCTCCAAGAAGTCCCACTGTTATCAACCAGCCTAGGAAGAAAGCAAAGGCAAGGGGCACGGTGCCCACACATGGTTGCTCAGCAGAGGACACGGCCATAAAGCTGCTAGTAACCTGGCTCAGTTTGGGGGGGCCTCATCACTGGGGCAGTTGCATTTGTGTTTAGAGCAACTGGACAACAAAAAGCTTTAGTGTGTCCTTGGAATAAACTTTGGGATGTTGCTTCGGTCAAGGGGAGGATTAAGAGGAAGGTCCCGGCTCTTACATCCTGCTAAAGCCAGAGAAACAGCTCCTGGGGTTCCAAGGTGGCTTCTTGCCAGGGACTGGGGAAATTGGAGCTGTGCCATTGTCTCAACCAGTTCTTTTCAATTCAGATGGAATTTTGACTCAGAAAAAATGGACAAATCAATTCTGAATGCAGAAGTGATGGGAAGCAACCAGAGGGAGATGCAGGAGTTCCCAAACCAGCCTCTCTCTCTCCTGATGGAAGGCAGAGGACAGACAGGGTAGAGCTGAAAAGGTGGCAGGTGCAGTCAAAACCTGGCTGGGATTGTGTATCCTAGAGATGGAGGGGAGGGGGAGTGAGAGTTAATCCATTGCATGAATGTCTTCCATTGGCTAACATATCAGTAGGATAGATTCAAAAACGGATTTTCCAATAGATGCTGAAGGACACTTGGACGCTGGATAAGAAAATGGGGAAACCAGAATCTATGACAGTAAAAGCTTGTCTAAGTGTCTCCCTCTTCTTTTAGCTGGCAGAGTTGGCGGGAGCTTCTCTGGATAACTTCAAGGCTGTGTGGAAGAGGTACAAGTATCCAGTTCGCAAAAGTCTAGGATACCTGAAAACCAAAAATGGCAGTGTTAAATGTCTCCAAGGGAAATGTGCCCACCGTGGCATCCGAGAGGGCCCCTAACTCAGGTCCCCCACGATGATGATTAAGCACACAGCAGATTAAGCAGACAGATACGTTTGTGCATCATTTAAATTTCTTCAAAATCTCAGCTACTTGAAAAAGCATTTTATCAGAGGGCAGAATTCAATTCTCCTGGCATCAATCTCAACGTTTTAATTCAGGACCTCAGATATCTTGGAGGACCAGCCGCACCATCCCTGGCATGGGATGGAAGACAGCAGGGCCCACTGGTCCGCTGAGGCTGTGGGACAGGTGGGCTCTTGCTGAGTCATGTGTGGTAGGAGCTCCAGCCTCAAAAAGTGGGTCAGGAGGAAGGTTCTTTCTCCTATTGCCTCCCACAATAGTGTCCTTCAACAAAAGTATTCAACCTTGCCAGGTATGAACTAGGAGCTATTATGGAGACAACAGTTGATTTCCAATTTTCCTGCCAGTCCTTGGAGGTTTCACATTCACCACTGGCTCCAAATCCATTTAATCTAGGAACTCAAAGATCCTGTCAAGCTGTTTTTTACTGATAAACGAAAACATTTGTAATTGAGGGTTGAACTGTGGGGTCCTTGGTGCTCTCTGAGCTTGGCTGCTTTCTTGCAGATGCTTCTTCACCCAAACTAGGTACTACAGTAGGACTCCTCAACTTTAGGGCTTAAAGCATAGAGTTAAGGTACATGTTTTAGTTTCTATTCTTATATAGCTACCTTAAATAACCTAAGTACATAAACACTAGAATTTGGTTTTGGTGTGAATGGCTTTACTTTCTCTGGATGGAGCAAATCAGAGCTGGCTGAGGAATTCTGGGAGCTGAAGTGCCACATTTGGAGACCCCTGAATGATTTCATTCTACTGGACCAAGTCTCTGATGTCTTTCAATGCATCAACACCACACAGACAAGAGAGACAAGGGGAGTTTGAGCTGAGGGGCCAGCCTGGCACCCGTCTCCTTCACAAGGACAGGTTACCTGCAGAGGTGCAGCTGAAGACAGATTGAGCAAACTGAAAGAAGGACTGCCCAAGAATCGACTTGAAATCCAACTGGCCTGTGAAGATGAGGCCTTGAGTAGCGTCTTTAAAGAGCAGGTCACTTCCTCCATATCTCAGTGACTCAAAGACCTGAAAACGGCTGTTCTTACTTGATTCCTGAAAGGAAAGAGGCCAAACTGGATAGCAGGGACTGCCAGTAAAGCCTGTTGATGTTGGGGGGCGGGGGGGGGGGTGTAGAGGAAGCGAACAGGTAGACTGCATAGGATGTTGTCATAGAGGTCATTCTGCTGCTTGCTCCGCATTGCATCTTTTGCCATCTTGACATTGGCAACCGTGGGAGGGGGAGAGATTGGGGGGGGGGGGGGTTTGAGGGTTGGGTTTGAAGCAGAGCCGGCCCTGACTGTGGGGAGCACCAGTCAAGCACAAGGTCAGCCAAAGGAATGTGGAGATGAGAAAGATACAAACAAACAATGGCGGGGAGGGGGGGAGTGGGGGAGGGTGGCCAGGGGAAAAGGGGAAAGTTAATTGCATTGTTTTCCCGCCAAGCCAACAAATTCTGCCCATCTCACCTGTAAGCGCTTTGTTCTCAGCAAAGTTTACTCTTGGCAAAAGAAATGAGCCAGGAGTTTTTTCTTCTTTGCTAGTTAAACTAAGTGGGGTGGATGACACTGTCACACTAGTAACTCATCACACTAATATTGCAACTTGTGTACTCAGGTCAGGATGCAAGTGCATAGTCACAACTTCTATGCAATGAAATAACTCTGTGTGTGTGTGTGTGTGTGTGTGTGTGTATTGTCATTTCAACATCACTGAATTGCAAGCACTACAAGTAATTATCGCCTTAAAACCATTCAAAGTTAACGACAGCACTGAAAAAGTGAACTGTGATCTGTCTTCAGACGGATGACTGTTGCATCATCCCACAGTCACACAGTTGCAATTTGGGCCCTTGGTCACCAACTTGCATTTATGGTTGCAGCATCCGGCAGTCACGTGACCTTCCCAGCCAGCTTCCAAGGAGCAAAGTCTACAGGGGTAGCCAGGTTCACTTAATGGCCATGGATTCACTTCAGGGCAATATTATTTGCTTAATGATGATGGTGATTCACTTAATGACCGAGGTAAACATGAGTGATGACTAGCTTAACAACCATAACTCCCTAATGTCTGAAATTCCAGTCTCAGTTGTGGTCATAAGCTGAGGACTATTTTCCTTTTTTCTTTGTTTGCAATTGAGATGCCCAATTTGTCCTTTGAAATGTTTTTTAAAACAGTTACATCAATAAGACTAAACATTTACAGGCGGGAAGAATGAAAAGAAGCCTCTGGCCAACTCTGGGCAGCTCTTTCCACAACTGGGCTGCCAACAGTGCTAACTCCTGACTCTCTCCAGATGCTGCCCCTGGAAAAGAGCAGGAGGCCTACCCTGGTTGGAAGAGAAAGGCTGAGCCAGGAACCCCTGCAGGCACTGGCTCAGTCCACATCAAAGCCTCCACCTCATTGGAAGTGGACTTCCTGGCTCTCCTCCAGTCCGTCACTGCAGCCAAGAACAGACTCCAAAGACTGGCTGCTTCTCACAGGGGTGATGAGAGAGAACTAAGGCTAAAACAGAGCCTTCTCTGTGGGAGCACCCGCCCTCTGGAACGAGCTACCTCCCGGAATACGGCTGATTCTGGATCTCCGCACTTTCCGTAAGGCCCTGAAGACGTTTTTATTTCAGCAAGCCGGCCTGGCCTGAATAGATTTTAGGGTTTTTTTTAATTGTATCGCTAGGGGTTTTAAATTGGGGCGGCCGTTTAATTTAATTTATTTTTAATTATTTTAACTTTTATATTGTATGTTATTTTAATTCTCGGCTGTTCACTGCCCATAGTCCCTTCGGGGAGAAGGGCGGGATATAAATTTAATAAATACATAAATAAATAAATATAAAAACAAATGATGGAGGCTAAAACATAGGAAGAACGGTTGCAGGAACTGGGCCTGGCTAATCTAGTGAAGAGAAGGACCAAGGGAGACACAGTAGCAGCCTTCCAATACTTGAGGGGCTGCCCCAGAGAGGAGGGGGTCAAGCTATTTTCCAAAGCACCCGAAGGCCAGACAAGGAATAATGGATGGAAACTGACCAAGGAGAGATTCAACCTGGAAATGAGGAGGAATTTTTTTTTATTATTTGATTTATATGCCGCCCTTCTCCGGAGACTCAGGGCGGCTTACAATGCGCTAAGCAATATTTTCCAACAGTGAGAGCAATCAACCCATGGAAGAGAAGTTCCCTTCAGAAGTTGTGGGAGCTTCATCACTTGAAACTTTCAAGAAGAGACTGGACTGCCACCTGTCAGAAATGGTGTAGGGTCTCCTGCTTGGGTTGGGGGTTGGACTAGATGACCTACAAGATCCCTTTGTTAATCTGTATCTATATACCCTGAATTAACTCTGCCCCCAAGATGTTGCAGTTGATGGAAATAAAAGTGTGGGAAGATGAACAGACCAGACCTGCACGCATCACACTAAATGATAATCTTGACATGTCTTCAGTCAGATGTCAAGCTTACCTGGGCCTTTGCCAGGAAATCCTGGACCTTAGTGACAGTCACTGGTCGAGTCACCACAACACTGGGAGGAACACAGCCCAGGTTGCAGGTCCTCCAAGCCGTTATGGCTGCTCGGCTCCCGTCTGGGCAAAGGAGTTCAAAATCCCCGGGAGAGTAGCCGGTGGCCCATCCTGAGCTAGTCAGAACTGCAAGGAACAAAGTAACCAACTTGAACTATTCAGCATCACAACATTTTCTCACCAAATCTCACCAAATAATATGATCATTTGCTGATTTTTTAATCACTGAACATGGAAGTGCCAAGGACAGAAAAGATTCCTAGTCAAAAATCAATCGAGGTGTGAAAAGTAGGTGTGGGGGAAAAAAGCAGACATCCAGGTAAATCCAGGAGGACCCTCAAACTGCAGAGCCGCTCCATCGAGGGAAATGCTACACAGAGTCAAAGGCAGATTCTCTCTGGACTCAGTCGGTTTCCGAGTCTGCAGCTATTCTTGGTAGCATTCATTCTAAGCCGATGACTCCCCATCTAACTGGATACTTGCTGGCTTTGTGCTTGTTGATTTGCAAGTGCTGCATCTTCTTGCTGTGACCGTCCCTGGTGCTGTTACTGGCTACCTGTCCAGGGGCCCCACAGTAAAAGCCCAGCCCCTCATCTCCAATTCTTCTTTTCTCTCCTGACGATAGGAATCTCCTGGCTCTGCCATACTGGATTACAATGAGTTCATTGGGAAAGGAGAAGACGGGCTGTAGCTTCCCTTTTCTACCCTGCCTCAATTCTTCCATTTGGCCACCTGTAATTAAGCATTTCGATAGAGCTGGTTGGGGAATTCTGGGAGTCAAAGTTCACAAGTCCTCATGTTTCCAAGGTTTGACACCCTCGAGGAAATTTAACCTGAAGATTTTCATGAGGCAACTTACCAAAATCTGAAAAGATAACACAAAATATCTTACATTCAATGTTCTGAAGTACGTTATGATGTTCCAAGAGAGCCACATCACCGAAGCTTCTGCCAGTGGGATCACCCAAGAGGCATCTGGAAGATAAAACAACTGTGGCAAAATGTCTCTCCTTGGGCTTGTATCCAAAGGAATTTTGAAAACCCCACAAAAAATCACAAGGCCCAAAGTCAGGAAACTCTTAGCCCTTAAGGCATGGCCCATAGTGATATTTTACTAAGAAGTGAAACTTTTTCTCCAGGATGACTCACCTGAGGGCCCCCAGATTGCCATAGTACCGTTCATGATGATTAGCTGCACACTTGGAGGACCCTTTGACTCTTCCCTCTTGTCCAATGCACACTTTGCACAGATTTCCACTAGCTCCTGGCATGCAGCCTTTCCAAAAAAAATTCTGGTATGCTTTGAGAGAAGGGAAAAGGGCAGTGGTTACTCAGCGGAATTATGCGATGCTGGTTTTCCATTTACTGCACACTGCACATAGACAAACCAGCCAGCCAAGGTGGGCAGCACTGCAAAGTAAGAAAAAGTGAACTTTGGTTTCTTAGAATATTAGCAGAGGGGGCTTTCCCCATGTTCTGGTTACAGTGCAAAATCAGGGAGGGGTGGGAGGCAGTGTACAGAAAAGCATCATTGCTACCATTTGGGTAACTGCTCAGCACCTCCAGGTTTGCAGGCAGCATAACCTCTGCTGAGCAGCACCTGGAGAACAAGAATGGAGGAACTCTTCCCCTTCCATCCTCCCCCCCCCCCCCCCGTGTTCATGAACCTTCCAGATGCTGCTGCTCTGCCACTGACTGGGCGGCACAAAATGCTAGAGTACAGGGACCAGTGGCTTGCGATCTTTACTGTACAGGGAGTCCTCGCTTAGCAACTGCAGTTGGGACCAACAAATAGGGATGCTAAGCACTGTGGTCACTAAGCAGAAAATCATATGAGTGCTTATGGCCTTACTTCCCTTTTAGTCCTTAAGCGAGGTGCCGGAGTTATCAATTTGACTTTCGCTGCTGTTTGTTGCAAGCCAATTGCAAAGCACCGAATGGCCATCACGCAGCTGCAGGATGCAGCAATAGTCATAAATGCAAGGATTGGTCATAAAGCTATTTTACACCGCTGTAACCTTGAACTAAAAGAGGTAATCGGTACGTGAACCATGCCTTCCCCCTCGATTGCTCAGGAGGAGCATGAGAAAGGTGTGCTAAATTTTATTCTTCTTCTCCCACCCACAACAACTGAGCCAACTCTCTTTAAATTTCAGCTCTTGGGTGTTATGGGTTTGACAGGCTGAAAAGCCTCATCTGACTGCTCCGTTTGAGCCTTAGGAACCAGAGTTATTCTGTGAAGTTGTTTTCTCACTAAAAAAGCAACCAGTCTACTTTGGAAATCCATAATCAGGAAGATCTTTTGCAAAATCTACCCAGGTGGTTAAAGATGAAGTACAACATGACTAAAACAGGCAACCAAGCTTGTAATATTCTTATATTACCACCCTGGACGTCTGTCTGGCCACTGAGAGAAACAAACTGGTGGACTAAGAGGGCTTTGCTGAAATCGAGCAGATTTGTTCATAGGAAGATCTGTTGGGAAGCTCATCTCAAAATCTGTCCTGTTTCTCAAGTCCAACAGATGCTGCCTCCTTGAGCTCCTGCTGTGCCTATTGTGGGTCATGAATCCTTTGACCTCCAATCCTGACACCTTCAAAATATCTTATTCCTACCCACAAGGAAGCTATTCTTTTTTTTTTTTATTAAAAAAGTTTTATAAATACAAATTTTCCCCCTCCCCCCCTTTCCCTCCCTAGCCCTCCCTTACCCTCCCCTCCCCCCATGGCTTCCCCAGGATGAAATCCAAATCCAAATCATGTTATATAATACTTTACCGCCCATCTATTCTACCCCCTGTGTGTTATACATTTCTTCCTGACATTCTAGTATACTATCCCCTGTAAACTATATTTCTAGACAACATTCATCTAAGAATTATCTGGTACTTCCTAGTTTAATATTTATTCTACACATAATCTATCCATATCCTCCTCTCCCTTATATAAATCTCTTGTGTCCGGTCTTTTATATATGCTGATAACTTCACCATTTCTGCGAGACTGGCCACCTTCAGAGTCCATTCTTCAATAACATCCCTTTTCCAATATAACCTAACCTATCACCATATACCATATCAGTTTCGTTTCACCCACTTTCCCGCAGGTCCACCATATATAATTATTTATAAAATCTAAGCAATCACATCAAATCCTTCTTCCAACAGTATATTTAGTGTCTTTAGTTGCCATCTGCCCCCATCATTGAAGAGTACTTTTATGTATAAACCTCCCCCGTGTGACTTTATATTTATATTCCAATATGATATCTTCTTAAAGTCTTTCATCTAGATTATTAGTTCCATCGAGCATGTTAGGGTAACAACCAGATCACCTGCAAATGCCCTTGTTCCGTAGTCCTCTTGCCTCATCATTATTCCCTTCAACGTACACATAATTGATCTTTCTTAAAGTCTATAATAGAAAGTTCCAATTCACTCAATTATAGGCCTTCTCCACATCCTAGAACACCAGCACTGCAGGGATCTGTTTATTCTTCTCAAGATAGTCCAATAAATCTATAATTTGCCTCACATTGTCTTTCATATATCTGCCTTCTATAAGTCCTGCATAAACATAAATCAGTCCTTAGATAACTGGCGTTAATCTGTTGGGTAATACTTTTACAAAAATTTTATAATCCATATTCAAAAAAAAATATTGGTCTAAAACTTTCTAGTTTTGTGGAACCTGCTTTTTTTCTTGCCTTGTGCTAGCTTGAACCTCTGCTGTTGTTGTTTTTCTGGAATTTGTTTGTATGCTGTTCGGGTTGTATGCTGATCTTTAACTTTGCAGGACATCAGATCAAGATCCAAAGCCGCTTCTCTTGTGTTTTTAAGTGGTCCACCTAAAACCTTTAAAGAATGATCCGAGCACGGGTCATCCAAAGAGCCCCCTGTGATTCCTTGTATTTCCATTGGCTCCACCTCCATCTGCTTCCACTGGACTTCAATCTTTTGTTCAATTTGCTTTTCTTTATCTCCCTCCTGTATTTCTGACGCTGACAATATACATGGAGATGTTAGGCCAATTTTAAAAACATTGCGATAAAATTCTTCCGCTTTTTCAACAGTATTTAATCGATATCTTTCTCCTTGATACGTCAATCTTATGCCAACTGGGACATCCCATCTATATGGAATCTATTGTTTCTTTAGTTCAGTCACCAAAAATCCAAAATCTTTTCTGTCTTTTAGCATCTTAGGCGGCAACTCTTTGTAAATCCCAATCTGCGTTCCATCCACTTGTAAGGTAGAAACAAAAGACTTTTGCAAGATGTCATTTCTTATTTTTTTATCTGTAAAGTATATCACTACATCTCTGGGCAATTGCCTTTGCCTTGCCACCCAAGAATTCACTCTATAAATCTTGTCAATTTTAGACAAAACCTCTTCAGAGCTAACCTTTAACATCACAGCCAAAGCATCAGCACAAATCCTTCTCAAATCTCTGTTGTTTTCCTTTATCCCCCTCAGTCTTACAGCAGATTCCATAAATTTGAATTGCATCATTGTTACTTCATTTTCAATCCTTTGCATTCTATTGTCCACATTATAGATCTTATAATCAATTTCATTCATTTTAGACTCTACTTCTAAACTGAATTCTTCAATTTTTTTTATCAATCTGGACAATTACTTCTGAGAAGCCAGTCAGGACTGTCAAAATATCTCATTTCATCTTATCATACTTTTCTTGAACCAACTCCTTGGTTTCCTGTTGAAATTTCTCAAACTTCTGATCCATAGCCACCTCTTGTCTTATCAAAGCCGCAATAATAAATTCCTTCAAGTCTTTAAAATTCTGGCTTTGAGTCTGCAAGCTTAGAAACTGCTCTTGTGATTTATAAATAGGGGAACCGCCCCATACAGCTTTATTATCTAGCTTTAAAGCCATGCTGCTGCACAGACCAATTCTTTTTAAGAAGGAAGTCTTCTCTCCCTTTTTGCCAGCATAAAATCCTCTCAGAGTTAATCAAGTCTCTAAGGGAGATAGAACATAAGAAAAAAAAAACTTTTCCCTTCTCTTGTAACCAGCGCTGTTATTTTAGATACTTTGTAGCATACTGAAACAATCAGGCAAGTCCACTTTCGCTTTCAGCTTTTTTTTTTCTTTTCAAGCAGCTAAAGCCAGACACCATTTTAAACTTTCACTCTTCTTCATTCTTAAATCCAATCATAGGGCTAATATGTATACTTGCAGTTTTGGTTTCCAGATCCGGATTTCACCCTGTTTATTTAGATAAATCACTAATTACGTTGGTCGCGTTGTCTAGCTCTGCAACAAGCAGAGTTCCCCCGGCGCCCGGAGCCTCGGCGAGCTGGATAGAGAGCCTCATCCTGCTTCCTCCCCAGAGGCAAAAAAAACACTCTGCGGACTTCACAGGGGCTCTACCTGCTCTCGCCGGCTCTCCTTACGCTTCTTCAAAGAAACAGAGTTTTTTTGAGCCGCCTCTCAGCTGTGGAGGTGGCTCTTTACGGGTGGCGGGGCTGGCGGTCATAAAAGACCGTCTGGTGACGACGGTGGCCAGAACCGGAAGCCCAAGGAAGCTCTCTTCTTGAATCAAGCTCTTCACTAGGCAGACAGGAAGGCTTACCAGAGGTGAGGTTGCAGGCGCTGCTGCCGTTCTCCAGGGCCCCAACTGTGTACTGTGAAAGCAGCAGCCACCCTCCTGGGCTGTACACATGGCTGTGGCAGGAGCGCTTTCTCCTCAGGGCGTATCGATTCACTTGCTGGTTGGCCTTTCTCACCAAGGCTACGGAGTAGAGTGGAGGAAGACCTGCGTTGCGAGAACATACTGTTACCATGAGGCAGCCAAAGAATAGAATAGAATAGAATAGAATAGAGTAGAGTAGAGTAGAGTAGAGTAGAGTAGAGTAGAATATAGAATATGATATATTATAACACAACAAAATACAATACAATAGAAAACAGAACAGAACAGAATAGAATAGAATAACAAGTTGGAAGGGACCCTAGAAGTCTTCTAGTCCAGCCTCCTGCTCAAGCAGGGAACCCTATACCATTTCAGACAAATGGATGTCCAATCTCTTCTTGAAAAACCCTAGTGATGGAACACTCACAACCTCTGGAGGCAAGCCATTGATTAATTGTTCTAACTGTCAGGAAACCTCTCCTTAGTTCTAAGTTGGAACTCTCTTTCTTAAGTTTCATGTTACTTCTTGTCCTGCCCTTAGGTGCTTTGGAGAATAGGTTGACCTTCTCTTCTTTGTGGCAGCCCCTTCAATATTAGAAAAGGCTATCATGTCACCCCTAATCCTTTTCTTTGTAGGGCCTACCATACCTAGTTCCCTTACCCATTCATCATATGGGTTGAATGAGCCTCTGGAGGGCTCGAGACAGGGGTTATTCCTCTGTTCTGGTCCTATTAGAACTCTCAGCGGCTTTTGGTATCATCGACCATGGTATCATGCTGCACCAGCTGGAAGAGTTGGGGGTGGGAGGCACCGTGTTGCGGTGGTTCTCCTCCTTTCTCTCCAACCGGTCGCAGTTTGTGTTGGCAGGGGGGCAGAGGTCGACCTCGAGGCCTCTCATCTGTGGAGTGCCGCAGGGATCGGTCCTCTCGCCCCTTCTGTTCAACATTTATGTGAAGCCGCTGGGTGAAATCATCCGTGGCTTTGGGGTGAGATACCACCAGTACGCTGATGACACCCAGCTGTACATCTCCACCCCAGGCCACCCCAACGATGCCCTTGAAGTGATGTCCCAGTGCCTGGAGGCTGTGCGGATCTGGATGGGGAGGAACAGGCTCAAGCTCAACTCTTCCAAGACTGAGTGGCTGTGGCTCCCGGCATCCCAATATAGTCAGTTGACTCCATCACTGACTATTGGGGGCGAGTCTTTGGCCCCCACTGAAAGGGCTCGCAATCTGGGAGTCCTTCTGGATAGGCAGCTGTCTTTGGAGGAACATCTGACGGCTGTTACCAGGGGGACCTTTTATCAGGTTCGCCTGATTCGCCAGTTGCGGCCCTTTCTTGATCGGGATTCCTTGTGCACAGTCACTCACGCCCTCGTCACCTCTCGCCTTGACTACTGCAACGCTCTCTACATGGGGCTCCCCTTGAAGAGCACCCGGAGGCTCCAGCTGGTCCAGAATGCAGCAGCGTGGGTAGTGATGGGAGCAACATGGCGCTCCCATGTAACACCACTCCTGCGCGAGCTGCACTGGCTCCCGGTGGTCTTCCGGGTGCGCTTCAAGGTGTTGGTTATCACCTTTAAAGCGCTCCATGGCATAGGGCCTAGCTATCTCCGAGACCGCCTGCTGCTACCGACGACCTCCCATCAACCCGTGCGCTCCCACAGAGAGGGCCTCCTCAGGGTGCCATCAGCCAAACAATGTAGGCTGGTGGCCCCCAGGGGGAGGGCCTTCTCTGTGGGGGCTCCTACCCTCTGGAATCAGTTGTCCCCGGAGATAAGAAGGATCCATGACCTCAATGCCTTCCGTCGTTCCCTGAAAACTCATCTTTTCCAACAAGCTGGGTTGGCTTAGAAGAAATTTTTAAATTTTTTTAATTAGTTTGTGATTCTTTCGGCCCAAATTTATATATATTTATATATATTTTTAAATGTTTTAATATTTGTATTCTATGTTTTTTATCTTGGCTGTACACCGCCCTGAGTCCTCAGGGAGAAGGGCGGTATATAAATTGGAAATTAAATTAAATTAAATTAAATTAAATTAAATTAAATATGATTTAGCCTCCAGCCCCCTAACCATCTTGGTTGCTCTTCTCTGAACTCTTTCCAGAGTCTCAACATTTTTTCATATTGTGGTGACCAAAACTGGATGAAGGATTGCAAGTGTGGTCTGAGTAAAGCAGAATAAAGCAGTACTAACACTAGACACTGGAGAACCCAGAGACTTTGCCATGGCAAGAAAGAGCTTTATCCAACTTCCAACATGCTTGGATTCAATTCCCAAAATTCCCAGCCAAAATGCTAAAAGCTGAGGTCTCATATATCTGGAGAAAACTAGTTTGGTTTTTAAGGAGACACAGTCCATTTCTGGAGAGAATGAGGAAGGTGTGATATGCAGGATCTGTTACCAAAACAACAAGGGGTGAAACATATGAAGTCTACAGCAGACAGAAAAAAATTGGAAAAGCTAGACCCCTCCCTAATAACCAAATAAGGCTCAAATAACCAAGAACAACTGGTGAAGTAATTTAGTTTTATTGTTGTTTGCCTACAGACAGAATCGTGCCAAACTAAAGCAATTATCTATTTAACTGCTAGGGAGAGTCCATCCTTACTCTCTTCCTGTCTGCCAGACATTCCAAGCTCTGCTATCTTTTTGCCCCATATTCCAGGCCATATTCAATACCAGGAGGTATTGAAGGAGGAAGAGATACGGTACAATCACACTTGCAGGATTCTATTATGGGGGCCACTCTCAATAAAAATAGCCTTAATCTTCTTGAAGAGTTGATTCTCTTATTTGGGTCTATCTAGAGCGGCTATTTTACATTTCCTTAGCACGGGGGTCGGCAATCCATGACTCCAGAGCCACATGTGACTCTTTGACCCTTCTCCTGCAGCTCCCTGCCGACCCGGTCAGGCGACCTGTTCTCTGCCCTGAGAAGGTGCGAGCCTCTCTGCAGAGCCGCATGGCTGAAGCGCCCCTAGTGTTTTCTCCGCATTGCCCGTAACTGGCTGCTTTTTGCAATTCTGTGTCCTTTGCAGGCAGCTCAGCACCAGCCACGGTCCCCTTCGTGTCGGCTCAGGAAGGAGAGGAACAGGGAGAAGCAGCCACCGCCACCAGATGCAGGGAGGGAAGAGCTCCAGCTCTCCTGTGCAGCGCGGCCGGCTACACACCTGAGCGTGAGTGGTGGCAGCGAAAGGACGAGTCGCTGTCGCTGCTGTGATCCCAGCCCAGGAGGGTATCCTGCTTGTGTGTGTGTGCGCGAGAGAGAGAGAGATAAGAGAAAGAGAGAAATGAGAGAGAGAAAAGGGGAGAAAAAGAGAGAAAGAGAGAAATGAGAAAATGATGGAGTGAGAGAATGGGAGAGAGGAAAAAGAGAGGGAAACAAATTAGAGAGAGAAGGGGGAGAGAAAGGAAGAAAGAGAAAGATAAAGAAGAGGAGGGAGAGGGAGAGGAAAAAGAGAAAAAACAGAAATGAGAGGGGAAGAGACAGAGAGAGAGAAGAGAAAGAGAGAGACCCATTTCCTACAGAAAACACTGGAAGCGTGGCAGGGGGGTGGGGGCATGTGACTGGGTGGGAGTGACGTTGAGTTGGCCACACCCACCCAGATTTTGTGGCTCCTGGTGTTTTCTTTTCTGTGGGAAATGTGGCCAAATGGCTCTTTGAGTGTTTAAGATTGCACACCCCTGCAGCCCTAGCACTTACCTGCTTTTACTGTGTGATAAGTGATAGAAAGGCTATTCACATATTACTTTAGAACAGCGATAGTTTTGTAACTCTAGAAAATGCTTTCAATTGCCATAACCATCAACGTTGCACAGGGCAGCTTTGCTAGTTGGCAGAAGAGGACAGAGAAAGTCTGTGCGGCCTGAACTCTCTCAAAAAGAACTGTACTACTTTTCCATATATTCCACATTTATTGCTGATTATTTTACTTCATTCAGAGAACATTACTTGTCAGCGCAAATGAAAGGAGCGTAAAGAAAACATAGGGTACCTTTGAAATCAGCATTAAAAGCAATACTTTAAAAAAAAACACTAGACTAGGAAATCTTTTAAACTCTACAAAGTGCAAATGGGCATTGATGCCACAATCTCAAGATGAAGAGTCTTTGTGGGAACAGAGACCCTGAGACCGGATCTTACATAAGAATCTGCCCTCCCCTTCAATGTGGCATCATGTGAGGCCTTCCTGGTGGCTCAAATAAACAATTATTTTGCAGAGAGCAGATTTTCTACTGCTGGCCTTTAAATGTTATTTTCCTTAATTCTGAAATATGTCAATCAGCAAGAGAGCATCAGAGCAGGACAAACCATGTGTCAAAGCACCGCTCAAGGTAACAGAACCCACAGCACTTCCTGTGTTTATGTTCACTCCCACTTACCCCCAACGTGGGTCAACAGGTCGGGTTCCTCCCTTGTGGGAGCACATTCTTCTCCTGTGCAGAAGAGACAGAAGGATGAAGAGCCACTCTCTAGGGCTCACCAGGCAAAAGCAGTGAGTTAAAAAACCGATAATGTCATAAGTTTGCGCTCAGGAAGGAATTGGCCTTCTCCCTCACATATGAGAGCCACACAGTGACTGGGCTGGGATCTTCTGGCCCAGGATTTGAGCAATCTGGCCTTATGGGAGACCTCTGGCTTCTCTGTCAAGCACAAAGAAGTAAGCTGTGACAAAACATAGTTGCTGCGTGGTTGTTTTGTATTAGTTTGCATCCTTCCCAGCCAGCCTTCCCTTGCATGCCTCATCTTTTTAATTTGTAAGCATAATGGCAGCTCCCCCATCCCACACCGACTTTAAACTGACACTGTCTTTGTAACGGATGCTTTGAAAGACTAAACATTTGATGTCATCCAGATTTTGCTCCTCAAGAGCTCCCCAGAGGCTCCAATGGGCTTTTCCCCATCGCCTGGACCATACCGCTTCCAAAGGCATACCTGGCGTTTCATTTTTCTACTTACGGTTTCAATGAAAATCAAACCTTACTGTAACACTCTGCAGCCACAGGGGCGAGCGCGCAGGTCTCCGCAAAGTATGCATGGGTGGCATCCAGTGTGACAGCATCTGCCTCGTTTTTCTGTGATGTGAAGAACCATTCGGTTAGCCGAGAGACACCTGCCCTTTTCAATGGAAAAACCGCTCATGCAAGACGGGACCGTCTGGTTGGAACCACAACTTTTTCCAGCTGGTATCAAGTAGGAAAATCATGGGTCTCAGAAAGTGAAATGGGAAGCCAAACTTGCTTGCAGAATCTTAGAATGTCACGTCATTTCTTGAGCAGGATTGGTACATTATTTTAAATCACAGTTTATCTAAGCATATTTAAATAAACCACAATTGGCTGGGTTCACAAAACATGCAGAACCATAATTCACCGTTCATGAGCTGTAATTGTTGGACTAATATTATGCTATGCCTCAAACACATCACCCAAAGGCTTCATGCAGAGGGCCATGTTCCCCAAAGGACCACTCTTTCTGGCTCGCTGAGCTCCCCAGATATGATCATTGAATAAAGAATATAGTTTCCACCATTTTGATGTGGAAAGTGCAAGTTGTGTGAGCCATAAAATAAGTATATCTAGTGAAAAACGAAAAGGACCTCCAACGTCACCCTTCCCAAACCAGCTCTGCCCGTGTGTCTGATGCAGTTCCACTCAGTAGGTTCCCTGCTGACTTAGTGCCAGGCATGAATCAAAAGTTTCAGCTTCTCCCTCTGCTCCAAAGTCTCTGCCTGCCTCTGCTTGGCTACTGGGACCAGGTTTCTGCTTGTAAAACTTCCAGGACTGAAAGCGAACATGGTGAGCAGGTGCTTACCTTTCCTCCCATCACTCAAAACCCACAATTCATTGCACGCCTGCATCAACTAACCCTAGCAGGGTCCTGTGAGCCAGTCTCTCAGGCATAGAGGTGGGGTCCTTTGAATAGGCATCTCGTCTTGAGTCCACACCCCTCCTCCATGCAACTTTGATAAAAAGCCCACCATGGCTTGGGATCAGGTTATTTGAAGGACCACCTTTTCCCAGTCATATCTGCCCAGCCCACTAGAGTGGGGAGGCAGGGAATGTTTGGGGTCCTCTTCCCCTTTCCATTTAGGAGGACCAAGAAGAAGGGCCTTCTCTATGGTGGCTCCCTCCCTGTTGAGCATCATCCCTGGAGACAGGATTAGCCCTCAATTTGACACTCTTTTGCAAAGTCCTGAAGATGTGGTTCTGACAGTGGACCTGGAGACGCTGGGATGATAGGGAGACTCTCAAGTTGCTCATCTAACTATTGTCACCAGAGGAGGGGAGGGGGGGGGTTATTGCTTTTTGCATTGGGGCTTTATTCTTTGTAAGCTGCCCAGAATCACTGAGAGTGAGTTGGGCTGCCATAGCAATTTTCTTAAATAAATAAACAAAAAAAGGGGGGAAAGCCCAGTAATTTCTTTAGGATATGTTAGCGCATAGTTCTGTTGGGGAACTGCTTGGATCTCTCCCTCCCGCCTCCATTTTAAGCCATTTTTCTCACAGAAAATCGTGTCTCTTGAAGAAACCCCTCACCAGGGATGAAATGCTCCTGGTTCAGATCGGATCGCCCAATCCGGAAGCGATAGCAGCAGGTGGTTCAGAGAACCGGTAGTAAAAATCCCTGCCCCCCCACATGCCCAGCTGAGCCACACAATCATCAGAGGCTTTTTTTTACTTTTAAAAGCATTTTTTCTACCACCTCTTCCGACGAAAAAATGCTTTTAAAAGTTAAAAAAAAGCCTCTGACGATCGCGCGACTCAGCTGGGATTATCAGAGGTTTTTCAAAGCATTTTTTTTCTGCAACCTCTTGGCCGAAGAAGTGGTAAAAAAAATGCTTTGAAAAGTCTCTGACGATCCCAGCTGAGTTGCTTGATCGGCAGAGGCTTTTCAAAGCATTAGAAAAAATACTTTGAAAAGTTTTTTAAAAAAAGTTGGCCACACCCACCCAGTCACATTACCCCCCACCAAGCCACGCCCACAGAACCGGTAGTAACAAATTTTACATTTCACCCCTGCTCTTCACCTTAATGAGCTCAATGCAGCTGATCATGGAGTCTGCTTGGACACAGAGCAGGGGGTCAGACCTGACATTCAGAGCCCACTCCTCACATTTACGGAGCTCCAGGTCACTGATACAGCACCAGCGCACCAGGCTGTTGGACAGAGAGCTCCCTGGGACAGCAGAAAAATGACAATCAGAGGTGGGAGGAGAAGCTGCCTTGCCCAGTTGCCGGGAAATGGAGAATGCGCCTTCCCTTACCTTCATGTCCCAAACCCTGCAGGAGGGTGACGTAGTCCAGGCCAAGTACTTGGCTGATCTTGGTCTCTTCTCCCAGCAGCTGCAGGTGCTGAGTGGCGTCGAGGAACAGCAGATCCCTCCCTCTGAACGGTGCAGATGCAAAGAGCTCAAATCTGGCCTTTTCTTTTCCTCTGATTCCAAACAGGTGCTAAGAACCAAAGCCAGTTATCACAAGTTCTTGCACCCAGGCAGCAAGCAGGCACAACCCAGGGCAGGGGATAGGGACGCATCTGCCAAGAACCCCACCATCTGCAAGTTCACAGAACCTCCACACAAGGCAGTTTTAATGGAGGAGCTCACCTGATCGCCAAAACCAGCAGCAGAAAGACAAAAAGGGGATTTAATTTAACTGGACAGGTTTCTGGGGTAGAATCATCCTCAAACATATACCCAACCACACTTCTGATGCCCTCAAAACTATGTTTTTTTTCCTGGCTTTATTGCCACCTGGTTCCGGGCAGCTGGGACTTCTGTGTGCTACTCAGTGCTATGCATTTCAAAAACCTGCTTCCAGGAGGTTGGTTCTGGGGATGCTCCAGGAAGAAGCACAGGAACGATGGAATGGTGAATTGTGTGTGGGCAGGCAGGCAGGAAAGACTTTTGAAAACATCCCCACAGCAGCTGGAGCTTGCTACTGCCAGGCTACCAGTCAACCACAGTTACACCTTCTCTTTTCCTGTCAGTAGGAGAGTACCCAGCAAATGTTGTGTGACGTTCTTGGGGAACTGCCTCAGAACGCCATCACAACACCTCACTTGCAGAGATCCAGAGATCTTTTACTCTGGTCTCCAGTTATAATAACAGGCTAGCTAAATTAGGTCAAGGCAAACAAGTGTCTGCATTTATGTTCTATTTGCTAAACACTGGAAGGACATGTGCCTCGTTTAGCTTAGTTTATTTTAAGCCAGAATTTCTGTCTAAGAACCTTCTAAAAGTTGTAATGTATTTCTCCTTCTACCCAGCTATGACAAAGAATCCTTGAGCCCTCCTGCTCTCTGCAGGCTTCTGTCTCCTCAGTTATTTATTATTTGTTAAATTTATTTGCTGTCTATCTTGCTGTGGGGCTACTCTGGGTGACTTACAACAGTAAAAACAAAGAAGTGACAAGAAGAGTAAACATAACAGTAGCAAAATATTGAAACAGCAAAATAAACAATGAAATAAACAATGAAAATACGGTAATGAGATTAAAAGATGGGTGGGGGGAAGCAGGGAATGTGGGGAGGGGGAGGGGGGTTTGCTATCAATTTAGTAGCCACCTCCCTGTTCTTATTTCTGAATCATGGCTTAACATCTTATATCAATCCCAGCATGCTTTGCCTCCCTTGGAGCCTGATTTCTTCCTCCTTAACAGTCACATCCTTCCAAGTGCCTTTCAGCTGACGTGCACCTCCCGAAGGAAGTGTCCTTTCCCCAGGGGGGCAGTAAGGCTGCTTGGAGGTATCTGGGATTGCAAGAGGAAAAGCATCCTACAAAGCTTGCTAAGGATATAATCCACCCAGTGGTGTGATCGAGGAAGAAAGACCCAGCCAACCCTGAGATCTCCTGTAAAACCTTGGGGAAAACACCTGATTATTTGGGGCAACGGTGTTGAAGAGTCACTTCCATCAGCTAAGCAACAGGAAACAAATTTGCATCAAACCCTTGGAGGAGGAGATGATGCAAACCAGTCTTTCAACCTTAGCAACTTGAAGATGCCTGGACTTCAATGCCCAGAGTTCCCAGCTGGTATGCGAATGGACCTCAGGCACCAGCCTCAAATCAGTTCCCTTCTTGAGAATGAGAATCTGCATCTGTTTGCCAGGAAATACCTGAATGACCTGGAGAAATTTCTTCACTATCTTCTGCAAGTTGTGGCGTGTGACAATTGCGCGGCCTGGTCCGTTGCCCAGGTTGCAAGTAGAGTAGGCCATCAAAGGCGCAGTGGATCCATCAGGACACAGCAGCTCGTACTCCTCCTGTTCCAAGTCTTTGCAAGAGGAAAAAGAGGGTTTCAGAAGCTGAAGGTGGAGCCCACAGAGCAGAAGCCCACCCCCTCCATCTCCGCCCCACCACGGGACAAAAGGACCACAGCTTGTTCAGTTACTAAGGGGGCAAAGCAACTGGCCTGGTCCTGGGTGCAGGGAGGAGAAAGTTCCTGGCCTCCTCGACAGACAATGGCTTCTGGGGTTCTTGGCATGGCTTCCTGACCAGTCTTCTTATCAAGAGTGATAAGAAGAGAGATTTAGGTTGAAGATAAAAGATCACCTTATTGCCATGAAAAAGACACTGGGCACAGCTGGGGGATCAGCACAATGGAAGTGGCTGCTCGAGTAACAACAGATCCCACCTCCCTCTGTAGCGCCCACGCCCTCCCCAGGTGTCCTTGGTTTTAATGTCTTTTTATGTTTTAACTGTATAGGTAACTGTAAGCTGCCCAGAGTTACCCCATGGAAAGATGAGCAGCCAATAAATTTTATAAATAAATAAATTTTATAACTAAATAAATAATACAACAAAAGAGGATGAAATTTGATCTCAACAGTGCAGGGTCCCTTTTAATCAAGTGCAAAAGTCAGACACTGTCCTGGGCTAAAAGCTTACCTGTCGCACTCATGACTGTGAGGTGATCCACGAAAGCCACCTCCGCCAGCCCCAACTTCAGGCACCTGCACAGACGAAAGGGAGGTCAGTGGACGAGTTGCTCTGCCTGGCTTCTAATGCCATCACGAGGAAGCACCCGAGTGAACACAAGAGCACCTGAAGGCGCCCTCTGAGCCATAGAAGGGTTCACGATGGCTGGCCTCGCAGAAATGGTTCTTGTCCCAGATGTACGACTTCGGCCCTTGGCAGAGAGCACAGAGCTTAGGATAGGTGGCTCCGATACCAGGGATGCAACTGGCATTGAAATAACCACTGATCGCTGGCAACAGAAGAAGAGTGGAATGAAAAGCAGATATGCATGAAGGGCAAGTCTAGTATGGTAAGTGTCTGTTTTCATGGAGGGCAACCCAAACGACTGGGATTTGTGGACTTATTTCAACAAAGTGCATCTATGGTCGCAAGGTAAGGACCAGGCTACATAAACAATTTATCTAGAGTTGTCTACTAACTCATGAGGCACACAACGCAATCCATCTTCCTGATGCTATGTTCTCTAAATAGCCCATCTGTCAGACTCCAAAACCCATGCTGAGTTACTTCAAAGCAGTTTCCTTTATTGTTCCTCATCTACAGACAGATTTTTTGCCAAATTAAACTAAACTACTTGTATCATTAAAAATATACACGGAGAATGGCCATTTTATTTCTGTTTTAATTGTTGTATAGTTTCTGATCTTTGTTAGGCATCCAGAATTATGTATGACTTTGCTGTAGAAACTGAAATTATGAATAAATGAAAAATTTATCTCGGCCTTTATCTTGGATAAAGAGCATTCACTTTTTTTTTTTTAAATTTGATTTATATGCCACCCTTCTCCGGAGACTCAGGATGGCTTACAATGCGTTAAGCAATAGCCTTCATACTTTTTGTATATTTTATACAAAGTCAGCTTATTGCCCCCACAAACCGGGTCCTCATTTTACCTATCTTGGAAAGGATGGAAGGCTGAGTCAACCTTGAGTCTGGTGAGATTTGAACTTGCAGTAATTGCAGGCAGCTGATGTTAATAACAGTGCTTTACTCTGCTGCGCCACCAGGGCTCTTTACTTAAGTAAAGACATTCCATTCCAACTTCCAGTCCGAACAGGCCCAGATCCAATGTAGCAGCCAAAGAGAGGCAAAGTCCAGAAGTCACAGACGTACTCTTCTGGGGGAGTGCAAATACTGCAGAACAGACTGTTTCAAAATGCTTTTGGGTTAGGTTCCTTGTCAATCAGGAGTACCATATTTGATGCAAAAGGCTCCTCATCCCTCATACCTACAAAGAAGTAATCCCAGATTCAGACAAAGTGGCAACTCTTGTCCACTCACCGTGGCTGAGGGGCTGGCCTGAGATCCACATCAGATCACGTCTAGCTAAGAGGAAGCCCATGGGAATGTTCCAGCCCGAAGTCCACCTAGCTCCATTATGGCAACTTCGGACTCCTTTGAGCCTTTGGAGATCCAGCGTTCCACGCTTGGCCACAGCCACTGCAAACACACAGTTACCTAAGACAAAGAAAGTTAAGAGTGGAAACGACATTCACTTGTAGAGAACAAAGCTGCCTAGGATGAGGAGCCTTTTGCATCAAATATGGTACTCCTGATTGACAAGGAACCTAACCCAAAAGCATTTTGAAACAGTCTGTTCTGCAGTTTTTTTTTTTTCTGTTTAAATACAACCCGAAAGAAGTTATTTCAAGTCAGGTGGTACCTGGGATGCATCTCCAGCAGAATGACTAACACCATGGCTTTTGTCCAATGAATTTGGTGAAAGTGTAAATAAAGTAATAAATCTTGGCCTTACTGAAATAGTTCTTTACTTACAATGTATGGAGGGATCTATCCGTAAATACACTGCTCCTCCTGTTAGCTCCAGAGGCCAAATGCTTTTAACATTCTTTCCTTATACAAGAGTCTTTTTTCCCCAGTTCTTGAAAATAAAGCACAGGTATAGCTCTGCTCAATTACCTTCTTACTTTTCTTTGCATTTGAAGAGACTTCATATTTTCTGGGGTGAGAGGAAAAGCCCTCTGTGGACTTCCAAGCAGAGACGATGGTGTGGCCAAGACCAATGGACCTTCAAGAAGGCCCATCCTACGGAACCTCTCGGGATAAAGAGAGGACAAGTGATTGCCCCCTTGTGCTCCAGATGGCTTCTCTTCATGAAGAGACCACATGACAGCAGTCAACTCATGGATTTGAGTGGCAGGAGATGGGGGAAGCCATTAAGTAAAGTGACCAACTTTTTTACAATGAGAAGGAGGACCCGTGCGTGTGTGCCGTGTCGTCTTTTGGTAAGAAGTAAACAAAGCCACTTGCCCATGGCGTATTCTTGCGCATGGCACACTCTCTCAAAACAATTCTCCTTTAAGGAGCGCATGTGTCTCATAATTGCATCTCGCCACACTGTACTAAGCCTTGATGAATCGTCATGTCAAATACAAATAAGTCACATCACACGCAACGGATTGGCTCGGCATCGATCGAATACGGAGATTTACAGATTAGTCTTCAAATATCAAAAAGGAGGACATGTAGGAGGACACTTTTCAAGAGAGGACTGAACTTACAAAAGAAGGATTGTCCTCCCTAAAGGAGGACGATTGGTCACCTTACATTAAGCTCTCAATTGCAGCAGAGCATATGTGGATATGAGGTTCATCAAGCCACATTTTTAAAGCACTTTTGGAATATAACTGAAAGTTAAAAGAGGTCTTCCCAGCCACAAATCTGAAAAACTATGGTGAGTGGTCCTTTATTCCAGAAAGCAGGGAAAAATTAATTAATAATTTAAGTAAACGGCAAAAAAAACTAGGTAAGAATTTAATCCAAGAAAGTTTGAAACAAACTAAGGGACCAAATAAATTTGAAATATTTTATTTAATATTTGAAATATGATAACTTTTGCTACAAGACTTTTGAAGTATTTAAAAACAAAGTAGTATCTTTGTGGGAACAGAAATGTTTAACATTTCAGGAAAGAGATGATAAGACTGAAGCAAAAGAAATTTGAGAGACTATGCGATACAGAAATGATCCCAGGCAGAGGAAAGAAAGCCTGCTTTTGAATTTGATGATTAGCAGTGATACATAAAGTGATAGATAAAGGTATTACAATTCAAAGGATTTTTAAAGAAACGTGAAAGAAGCTCACAGTTACAACGGCAGCGACAATATCTTGCATTAATTTTAAAAACATTTTTTTAAAAAAATGAAAAATACAAAGCAAAATAATTTGGAAGGATTTACAGACCGATAGGATAGATATAAAAGAAATTCAAACCCATGCAGAGAAAACAAAATAGAAGTTGTGGGCTCTAATCCAGAAATAAAAAGTAAAATGGAAATACAGATGAAGCTGAAAGATGAAAAACGATCTGACTTATTATTGGATTTACAAGTGAGAGTTGTTAAATTTGTGAAGCAACTCCCATGTTAGGGTGTTCATCCCAAAAGGGATCGCTATATATCTATGGAGATTCTCATCATCCAGGGCATGGTTGTCCCAAAGGTGCTTTTAAAAATGCAACTGGACTTTTTTTATTTTTTTCTTTGAAAATGTTTTGCAAAACGTTTTCAGAGAAGAACCAAAGTTTTGAAAAGCACCTTTGTGTTCCCAAGTAACGGGAAAGAAAATTTGGATGGAGATCAAATCCTATGACAGCTTCTTAATAAAATAAAGATTAAGATTTGTAAGAGCAAAAGAAAAGAATATAAAGTCAACCTGTTCCATCAGGGATAAAATAATAAATATTTTTATAAAGTTCTGAGTATCCTTTATGGACTTTTTGCTGCTTCTGGAAGGAAATGTTTAAATGAGTTTTGGATTTGTGGATAGTTAAGTTTTGGGAGTTGGGAAGAAGTGATTCATGTAATAGAATTATTAATGGTGGTTGAGAAATGTGAAGTTTGCTTGTTATGAAGAAGATCAGAAGCAATTTCTTTAAACATTCTTTTTTTGCCCTCTTTTTTTTCCTGTACTTTTCATTTTTTAATGTCAATTTGTCTTATCTAATTGCTCTTATTAAAATTTCGAATCCTTTTCTGAAAAAGGAAACACCCTGGTATAGCACCTAGGTATAAATCTGAGTGGCATCAGTGAGCTTTCCTGGTAAGGAGACCTGGCAGGGTGGCCCAAAGCAACTTTCCTATGTGGCTTCTTTTCTAAAGAAACTCTGCTGCCTGACCTTTTCCTCCAGCATTAAGCCTGGCCAGAACATCCAACTCACAGTAGCCTTTTGTCCCAGAAATCCCTCCTCTATCAAGAGCCTTGAATGGGGAGACTCCTTGACTTTCTCTGGACCCTGGTCACTGGCTCTGAGATACCTTGAATAAATGGGCATACTGGATGACTTCTGCCTACAGTGGATGTGGCGATCTGCAAAGTACCACACCCATGTACACTTGCCCCCTGGGCCCTGTCATCTCAACTCTTAAGACCGTGCAACAGAATGCAATCAATGTTGCACGCTTCTGGGCATGCACTGCCTAAATTAGGCTTTTGTACATTTTAAATTTTATGTTCTTATGTTTGTACATGCCCACACATAAAATCTTAGTAATGATGCTTCACATATGAATAAAGAAGACTGGCTCCGGGAAGAAGGTAACTGACCTCCCAAATAGATCTCCTTGCCCACCACAGTCAAGCCATATAGCTTCACAGCAGAGTATACATCTCCAGCATCCAAGGAAACTGCATCAGCTTTATTCTCCTGGGAGAGATTTAAAGCAACGTTTTAGTTTCTTCTCTACCCGCTCTTCTGGTCCATCTGGCATCTTGCTTTTAATTACAGAAGAATGTCATTTGGACGATACAATAGTCCAATGTTTCTCAACCTTGGTGATGTGGACTTCAACTCTCAGAATTGCTCAACCATCCAGGCAGTGGATGTCTCATGCTTGGTGACCACTGAATGATGGCTATCTTTTCCTCAGGGCTGCTTAGCGTCAGGAATCCAGGAAAAAAAACACAAGCGCTTCAGTTTTTTAAGGTGCTCAATGCTGATTTTTTGTTATCTGAGCATAACATCTCAGATAATAATATATTGCAATGGTTTATTAGTAGCCAACAATATCTGGACACTAATTCTTTACAAATGTAGCAGGAACACTTATATAATAATAGGTAACATGTTTTCCAGTGATCATGCCACTTCATCATTATGGAAGGCCTCTTCTTCCACTTCTGACTACCTTGAGCACCTGGTTATGTAAATGAAGATTCAATCATCCAGGCCAAAAACATCTAAAATGGTTAAATCATGGGCTGTTGATCTGGTTAAATCATGGCAACTGGACCAAAGTTTATTAAACTAAGGTATTTCATTACTCGTCCAAGTGACTTCTTCAGTCCCAATGAAAAATTTAAGTTAGGCAGAGTCGCTGGAATGCACAAACTTTTGCCATAACAACTGCAGGATTTTCTCCCCAAAATGTATTGCAAAAATTAAAATGTTTAATAAACTTTGGTTCAGTTGCCCTGATTTAACCTTTTTAGAAGCATTTAGCTGAGGTTCTTGGAAGATGTTATGCTCAAAAAACAAAAAAACAGCCTTGAGCACCTTAAAAACCTGAAGCGCTTGTGTTTCTTTCCTGGATTCCGGATGCTAACAGCCCCGAGGGAAAGCCCCGAGGGAAAGCCAGTCATCGTTCACTGCATCCCAGGGTCGCAAAGCACAAGGCAGCCACCCTGTCATCCCAGGATAATGAGAGATGCTGTCATGATTAAATATCATGTTCAAAAGGGTGGCATCCCCAACTAAATGAGTTACACCTCAGAGTATCTGTGTCATCTGCTCAGCAATTCAGCAATTCAGGGATGATCTGATAAAGTTGTTTCTCCAAAGAAGTAAATAGTAATTTGTGCTGTTTATTTATTTACAAAGGCAAAATTCTCTTTGCTGCTCTTAGGAGCTCTTCTGCTTTTCAAAAGTTTTAATTTTTAAATTATTCTGCCAGTAACTTCCCCCTCTCCCCCCCAAAAAGAACAACTTGTGTGAACAGCACATCAGAATACTCACTCTGCCTCTTCATCCAAATGTTCAATGAAAATTGTGAAGTGTAAAGGACCTGGTCTCATTCTAGTCTTTCTAATGTGATGAGAAACAGTCCTAGAACGGTTTTCACACCAATTTCTTATCCCCTTTAATTGTTCTCCTAGCCAGTTGAGACTTAAATAGTTCACCATTTTAAGCTAACTGGAGCACTTGTACAAACAGAAAAGTGGGTTATAAATGTAATATACATTCCAAAATTAAAAATCGATCAGAATGTCTTGAGATAGTGGCCAAGAGAACCTATACCAAGTTTAACTTCCCTGCCTGAACAGAGGCATCTCAGGCTCACAATTCCAGGTTTCCCCAGAAGGTTTAGTCCAGGAATATGGGCTTCTCAGTGAGAATGCCCCAATTGCAGTCTGGAGCTCTGCCACGGCTACTGGGTACCAAAAGCTGAAATGGTGACTTGAGTGACTCCTGGAATTTTGAGACACTCACCCGAATCTTGTTGATACAGTCGTAAGTGTTGTGGGCTAGGATGCAAGAAACCCTCTTAAAAGGACTGCTGGAGACAGGTGATAAAGCAGACAGAAGCGCTTTGGAGAGCTCAGAGCATTTTTTCTGCTCCAGGGGGGAAAGCGTGCACCAGCGGAGCTTCTTCCCTGTAAGTACATAGAAGGTTAAACAGCAGTGTCCTTTCAAGCTAAATAGTTTATAACAACAGACCCACCCAGGTCATCTCCAAATGACCATAAATGAAAAACCCAGGTTCATGTCCACTTAAGTGTGCTGCACCTTCTTTGCCCTGTCCACTTTGAGCTGGGGAACCTACAACTGTGGTTAGCCCTCTTTGGAAGACAATGGACCCTTTTCATTCAAAGTCTATTTGTGAGATGACATGTTCTTCATACTACTCTCCAACTGTACAAAGTCTAAAATCATCTACTCAAGAATGAGCCCCTTATGCTCTGGGTTATGCAATCACACTCGAGATCACTTCTTCCATACCCATTCCTCCGCTCTCACTACATTCCTGGCTTAAGTCTTCACAATTCAGAAACATGAGGTGCTCAACATGCTGGCCAAGAGATAAATAGCAGAA
The DNA here is from genome assembly GCA_022577455.1 of Arizona elegans. Lineage (NCBI taxonomy): Eukaryota > Metazoa > Chordata > Lepidosauria > Squamata > Colubridae > Arizona > Arizona elegans. The sequence continues at coordinate 4,207,679 of JAKOOJ010000026.1, forward strand.
TGGCTAAGATCCAACTCTATGTCCTTGGAACAATAATAAGACATAGAATAATAGAGCTGGAAGGCACCTTGGAAGTCTTCTAGTCGTTGGACTGTGGCAGGAGATTCTATACCATTCCTGATTTTCTTTGGACTCGATAGGATGGATACATGGATCACAGAAAGAAGAGCAGAATAATAAGAGTTGGAAGGGACGCTGGAAGTCCTCCAGTCCAACCCTCCATCTAGCAGGAGACCCCATACCATTTCAGACAAATGGCTGTCCAGTCTCTCCTTAAAAGCCTCCAGTGATGGAGCACCCACATCATCTGGGCTGGATTTTGCCCACTCCATGAGAACCCCTCGACAGAGCTCCAGTGTTGGAGATGAGTCTAATGTTCAAAAATTAGATGGTAGGATCAGGGAGAGCACAAGGGAAAAAGATGTTTGAACTGGATATCCCCCCCCCCTTCTGTCATCCCTACCTGAGGCCAGATGAGCAACAACAGGCACGACAAGGAGAACAGCTACAAGAAACGACTTCATGATGGCAGAGGCACAAATCATCGTCTTCCCCTTCCCTCATTCCAAAGATTCCAAAGCAGTGACAGGAATCTGGGAGGGGAGACGGGGGGAGACTGAAAATGTGTGGTACAGAAGCCGTGTAGGCTGGAAGTGAAAGCGATGGGATGGGCAGGAAAGGAGGCCAATCCTTGAGTGCTAATGAGAAATTTTACAATGCAAAACCTCAGCCAAGCAAAATAAAGGATTGCAAACCTTTTGCTTTGTTTTTCCAACTCTTCTGCGGTGCTTAAAAAGCAGGTGCTACATTTAAAAAAGGACACTGCCCAGGATTAGATTTAGACTAGCCTGGCAGACATCCTACACATCAACATTTTGACAAATGAAGACACTGTAGAAGACATTCACGGTAGTGAAAAATCAGGAATCCAGTAGCATCTTTTTCAACTATGATGTGTCGATCTGTATCTTCTACTTATTACCGTATTAACATTGATTTATTATGAGTCATCAAATTGTTATCAACTCTTTAGCAACCAGACTTAGATTTTCACCAGGAGGATTTAAGTGACCTCATGGCCACTATAACCAAGCCCATTCTCCTTGCTATTGGTTATCTTCTTTCTTTTCACCTTTCCCAGCATCAAACCTTTTCCAGACAGCTGGGTCTTCACATAAGGGATCTGGTCATTTGTGCTTTGAGGGAAAATGCTGGGTCCATTTTGTTTGATGATCCCTCCATTTGTTTTCTTGACTGTCCACAGTATTCTCAGGAGTCTTCTCCAACATGAAAAACTTCAATATTTTGGTCTTCCTGCTTGTTCAAAGTCCAACTTTCACTTTTACACGGCGTCACAGGGAATACCACAGCATTGTGATTCTGTTGGTAGAGGCATCCTGACATTTGAATATCTTTTCCAAGACCTTTGTAACTGCTTTATGGCATCTTTTGACTGTTGGCTCATTATCTGTTGATTATGGACCCTAAAAGACAGAAGCCCTCCACCACTTCAAGATCTCCCTGGACAGCTCCAAGTGTCCACCCCAACTCTGGACCACCACATACAATGGTGCTCTGCCCAAATGGCCACCACCAAGATTTTGGCCACCAGGGACCGCAGAGGCACTCAATCAGGGCATCTTCTCCAGTGGCAGCCACAGCTTCTCTGGCCAACAAAGAGATCTTCCTTTTTTTCCTTCCAACAGCAGCAAGCCCTGAAGTCCTTGAGTAATTTATAAAAATAATAAAGTTGGGATATACATGCATAAAATAGTAAGTATTAAATAAATTGGGTTCCACCAGCATCCCAGGTGAATCTCTTATGAAAAAGCACTAAAATGTATTTCAGTGCTTTTTCTTTTTAGTGTTATGTGTGGGTATATGCATAATTTTGTGTTTATTTTTTAATCATATTTATGTAGTGTATATAGGAGGTGGAGACCCTTTGAGAGCTGTATTCAACAAAATTTCGTTTTAATATATGCTGATTAGGGTACATTCAAAGTGACAGTAAAGTTATTCTAAGTCTAAGTCTGTTTTTTTTAAAAAATCCTAATTGATGACATGGTTATCTATCAGCAGAGGCCCTCACGTATATATGAGATTGTTATTCATAACTGTCATATATAATTGTATCTCCTATGTGTGTGTATGAGTGTATATTTAGCCATAACCATATAAAATATAACTCTCTGTCTCTCTCTCTAGCGATGGGCAGGAACGGGCCACTTCCACACCGGAGCCCTCAGGCTGAGGAAGATGGGCGTTGCGATCCAACGGAGAGAGGCGTGGCTCCAGCCGCGGCGGCCCTCTTCGGAGCGGCCTACCTCACGGGGCGGGCGTGAGGAGGAGAAGGAGGACGGAGCGCGGCCGCCCTCAGGCTCGCACTGTCGTCGTTGTCGGCGCGGGAGGACGCGGGCTCCTCAGCGGCGGCAAGATGGCGGCGGCGGCGGTGGCCAGGGCGGCCCAGCGGGTGGGCGGCAGCAGGTACCGGGGGCTGCTCGGGGCGGAGGGCTCGGCCTGAGGGAACCCCGCTCCACGCGGAGCTCCGGGCGCCGGTGGTGGGAAGCCGGTCTTGGGGTGGGGAAAACGGAGCCGGCGACTCGGGCACCTCCGAGGACGCGTCGGGTCATCAGAGGGGCTGCCCTGGCCCGCCTGGCCCCGGGAAGACCCGCGTTGGGCCCTCAGAGACTCAGGCCGCGTGTGACGGCGGGGTCGGCGGGTTCTTGTCCGGTGGGGGACTCGCTAGAAACCCCTCCCCCCGCCCTCCGACTCCGGACGGGGCCCTGCTTTTCGAGCTCCCCGTAAGGACCACCAGGCGCTTGAGGGACCTGCCGGAGGGGAGCGGCGGCCTCGCTTCCTTCCCGGCTCGGGGGGACCGTACGCGGGATATTGGGAAGCCGCCTTTTTCAACCTTGGCGAGAGCCATTCGGGTTGGACTTCAACTCCCAGAATTCTCTTGCCAATAGAACGTGCCAGGATTGCATGCTGAGGAATTCTGGAAGTTGAAGTCCACCCGCCTGAAAGTAGCCGAAGTTTTTGAATAAATCGGTCCCGTTAGCCCCTGAACATAGCTCGATTATTCTTTATAGCGAGTGGCAGGGATGCCAAAGAGGGCAGGGGCTCCATTGTGTGCTGAGGGCTCCCCTCTTACCGCGGATGCACCTGGCCAAGGTGCCCCTTTAGGCAAATGAAGCTCCTATCAGCAGGTCTTGCCTGCCGGCCAGGTTACCTTGAGACTTGGCAAATGGCCCCTGATTTATTTGTTTCTTTAGTCTTTACAGCTCCTGCTTTTCTGGCTTGTGGCCAAGGGAGGGTTGAAAACAAGGCTGGTATTTTGCTGTGCCAACAGCCCCCTTTTAATTAAATGTCTGGCCTGCTTGACCCCGTTCTATATATAGGTAGGTGCTGGTTAGTTGCCAAATGTGACTCAGTTTCTCTGAATGAGGTAAAATTCTGTTATTTTTGGTGCCTTCAAGTCAGTGTTGACTCCTGGCCACTGCCTGAGCTACTGTAATTCCTGTGGTTTTCTTGGCGAGTTTTCAGAAGTGGTTTGCCATTGCCTCCTTCCTAGGGCTGAGAGTGAGTGACTGGTTCAAGGTTACCCAGCTGGCTATCATGCCTAAAGAAGGACTAGAACTGAGGGTCTCCCTGTTGCCAGATCGGTGCCTTAATCTCTAGATTAAACTGGCTTTTAAACCAATTTCTGGTTGATTTTATATTATATACTCTGTAGGTATCCCTGTTTGGCAGCTGATATTTTAAAACATAAAAAACCCTTTAAAATCAATACTAAAATCAAAAGTCTTCAAAAGAAATGAGTTTTTGTAATCTTCTAAACATTGGGGTTGGGATAGAGGCAAAGGGAACTTGCCAGACAGCAAAAGATCAGAAGAAAGAGCTGCTTCTGGGAGAGTTGGATCTTCAAAGCAGCATCTTCTGTAGGTTTTCCTGACTAGACAGATTCATAGCAGGAGATATGCCCTCAGGTAATAAGGTTCCTCAACAGGGGAGACTTTGGAGTACCTGGAAAGTAATTGGCAAATGGGGCAGATCTTTCTGGATGGGCATCATACAAGCCCCCATATCTGCTTCATTGGCATCAATCGCCATTTCTGAACTCTCTTTCAAGACAGTCCCATGTAGAGCACATTGGATTGTGAATGCCTGTTGCCAAATCTAAGTAGTTCAGCCATGGTCAAGTTGACATAGGAGATGTAATTGTGCAAATCTTCTGCTGCAACTAAATTCAGCAAAAGCTGAAAGCCAAGGAGTGTTCATGTGGGAAGAAGAAGCTGTATTGTTTGGGTAGAATGCAGTCTCACCTTAAATAAAGTTAATAAACTACTACCTCAGAGTCTAGTTTTTTGCTGACCAGAAAAACCTCAGTCAAGTGATTCAATTCAATTTAAATGCAATTAAACCTAATTGCAGTTTATCTTCCTTTATTCACCAATTAAAAAAAAAATAGATATCTGAAGACTGACTACTTGAGTAGTCAGATACTCAAGAATCTTTGGGTACTGTTTGAATTTCATGACAGAGTTAAAAATACCACCTGGTTTTTGATAATTTCACCTGGTTTGTGAAATAGCATGATGGAGCTGTGCAACATGCCAGATGGGTATCAAAAAGCCACCGAGAGGTCCAGGAGAACTAAGTTGGACATTTCATTCCTGATCCAGAGTCTGACATAGGTCATATCCAGTGGCAAGATAAAAATTCTGCAGAGAGAATTTGACAGAAATTTGGACTGGCAGGAAAAATACTGTGTATAAGGTAGGAATAGTCTGAATTAGAGGAGTTGGTGTGTGCCTCAGCTTTGAACGTCAGTTCCCTGAGTTGTGATTGAACTGGCAGAACAGCCTCTTGTACAGAGCTATCTGGAAACCTTTAAACGTCTTCCTTTTGATGCATTCATACGGCTGTCAAAATATGTGCCACAAATGAGCGAATGCAGGCTGATCAAGCCCATGCCACAATCTCTCATATCTCTTCAGCCAAAATCTTAGGCTTCTGGAATATGAACCAGGTTTATAGGCTTTTTGTAGGCTTTAGGTTTGGAAGACATGGACAGCCCAAGACTTTGGTTGAAGGGACACCTGTGGCACATGAGAAGAGGGTATTCATTGACCTGCCTTTTGAGTGTGAGAGAAAGGGCTGAAGTATCAATAAAGAATATTTGTAGCTCAGAATTGACATGAGGAGTCCTTGGTGCTCTCTGAGCTTGCTTGTTTTCTTGCAGACATTTCATTTCCCCAACTAGGGAACATCAGTGCTAATTACCTGTGCCTCCCCAACTGGACTGCTAAGGCCTTTGAAGGCTTTTTTATTCCAGCATGTTATACTTCTGTTTTAACACACATACACAAACACGTACATTATCTGAAGACCTAAAGTGGGTTTTTGATTGGGGTCCAAGCTGTCCTCTATTGCCTCATTCCCCCCCTTCCCGGTGAGCAGGGCCGCATGGAGGGGAGGGTCATTCATCAGGACAGGAGGATTGGCTGTCTTGACAGTCTGAACATCTAGTGCTGCCAGTTGGTATGGAGAGATACCAAAAGGGAAAGTGATACAGACTTCTGGCTATCCTTGCAAGGGAAATCATCTATGTGAATATGTGACAGGGCTTCCTAGTAACGTATTGAAAAGCCAGAGTTGATCAGGTTCGTGCAATTTGATAAGTCATAAAGCAGATTTTACCAACAATAGTGAAGGCCTTTTGAGTGCTAAGTTAACTCAAACATTCCCATCTGTTGGGGTTCCACTGAGCAGACTCAGTTGCTCCTTTTGACACTAGGATTGGATCATATTATGGTTTAGGAAATTATAGAGACCAAGTATAGGGTGAATGAGGGTGAAGAGGAAGCTCTTATAGCAGCGTTTCTTAACTTGGCTGGCTGGGGAATTCTGGGAGTTGAAGGCCACACAAGTTGCCAAGAAATGCTGCTCTACAGTAGATGCATTAGGGTTCGAATCAGTTCTTCAACTGTTGCCTGGTAGTCCTTGGAACAATAGGTTGGACCTGCTTCATGAGAAACATTTTAATCTGTCAAAATTTGGTTTCCCAGCTTTGTTTGGTGACTATAGTACTAGATATAGTGTATATTATCATACACTACAGGTATGGAGTACAGGATTACAGGTAATCCTTGAGTTACGACCACAATTGAGCCCAAAATTTACATTGCTAAGTGAAATATTTGTTAAGTGAGTTTGCCCCATTTTGCAACTTTTCTTGCCTTGTTTGTTATCTGAATCATTGCATTTGTTAAGTTAGTGACACGGTTGTTAATTGAATCTGGCTTCCCCATTGACTTTGCTTGTCAGAAGGTCTCAAAAGCTGATCCCATCATCCTGGGACCCTGCAACCATCACAATTATGAGTCAGTTGCCAAATGGCTGAATTTTGATCATGTGATCATGGGGATGCTCACGTAAGTGAGAAAAATGGTCATAAGTCACTTTTTTCAATGCCGTTGTAATTTTGAATGGTCACTAAATAAATTGTTGTAAGTTGAGGACTTCCTGTATATGATTAAATGGAGAAAAGAACTACTTGTTTTTATAAACCAGAGTGACAGGTGGTTTATATGTTCTTAGATATAGAGCAATATTCTCTTGTGTTTGGATTAGAGAGAAGGAGATTTGCTGTTTGAAAAAGAGACTGTAACTTTCTTGGGAACCAGGATGGGGTAGTGCAGCCATCTCCAACCTTTCCAGCTCGGTGGACTGGTGGAGGTGGTGAGGGCAGTGGGGGGAGAGGGGATGGTTTTGTGTGCGCATGCCACTTTCACAAATGCATCTTCGTGCACCACTTCCATGGCCCAGTTCCGAATGGGCTGTGGCCTGGCACTGGGCCGTAGACCGGTGCAGTGGCTAAGTAAGTAGGTCAGGAACAAAACGATTCCTGCTGTTGTTGTTGACTAAATGTATAGGCTGCCGAACTCCTAGTGACTTACAAAGTTCAAGGCCCCCCTTAGCCACAGAGTGGCTGGGTGAATTTGGGCCAGTCACAGTGTTTCAGCCTAGCCCGCCTTACAGACTGGTTGTTGTAAGAATATAGGAAAAGAGAATACTATGTTTGCTGCCTTCAGTTCCTGAATGAAAAGTCTGATGAAATTCTAATAAATCAATATATATGATTTTATCATTCAGAAATATCTTTAAAACTTGAATCTAGTCCAAGTATGCAAAGGAAGTTCAATTTAATGCAAATTACCTTGAGTGTTTCGCCCCTAAAATAGATTGTAATTTCAGAGACTATTTTCTGAATAGTTTATTTGAATTACCTTCCCACAAATTAATGTTGGGCAGTATTACTTCATGTAATTCAGGTTTCAGATGTAATTTTGTCATTGTCATTTTTTTTGGTCATTTTATTTGATTTATATACCGCGCTACTCCCGAAGGACTCAGGGCGGTGAACAGCCACAAGATAAAACACATAAATACAAAATTTAAAAGCAAAGTAAAACCAAATTAAACCATTTGGCCCAAGACAGATTTAAAACACCCCAATAATTTAAAACAGATTAAAATTTACATTTTAAAAAGGGAAAAGATTAGGCCAGGCCAGCCTGATGGAATAAAAAGGGCTTAAGAGCGCAGCGGAAGGTGCACAGATCCAGGATCCTCCGTATCTCCGGGGGGAGCTCATTCCAGATAGCAGGTGCCCCCACAGAGAAGGCTCTTCCCCTGGGGGCAGCCAGTTGACATTGTTTGGCTGATGGCATCCGGAGGAGCCCCTCTCTATGAGAGCGTACCGGCCGGTGGGAGGCTATTGGTGGCAGCAGGCGGTCCCATAGGTAACCAGGTCCTAAGCCATGGAGCGCTCTAAAGGTGGTAACCAAAACCTTGAAGTGCACCCAGAATTAATTAGATTTAGGCCAAGGTTTTAAATTCACTTTGGTGTTTATATATCCTTGAAATATTTTACTCCTATGTGGCTCTTTTATCTTTTCACAAGTATCTCATGGCAGGCAACAATTTTCCTAATATGATAGAATAAATCTGGATTTGAATGGAATTTCATGGATGATTATAGCTTTAGATAACTTAAACCTCAAACTTTTGAGTTTATATTATATATATAGTCGATTTAGGGAACATCAGTACAGTCAATATTGTATCAATATTTCAAGTACATGTAATTGGATGTGTATCTGATGTTTTTCTATTCAACAGATTCGTCTTGTGGCATGGGAATCTACCGGTGAAGAAGACTTTATTTTTGAAGCAGCCCATTTCCCCAGTCTTCTTTGCAGGTAAGGCTCCTTGAAGCTTTTGTTTGATCTGGAAGACATGGAGGATTCAGAGACCATAACAAACTCATGCTAAAAAAAACCCTATGAAATTAAAAAGAAGCTTTGAAATTAAAAAGAGGCCTTGAGAGAATTCTTGGAGACAACTGATGGTGGTTGGAAAAACATCCCCATCCCAAAGTTCAGCCCTTTTCCCCATATACTGACTTGAGTGCTCCCATTATGCTAAGCTATAGTTTGTTTATGCAAGGTTTACCCAATAAACCAGAATAACTGAAGTCACCCAACACAGTAAACATAATTCACATTATGACTCAACTCATTTGACTCACTTTTTATATTTGCATGTGCACATACACACGTGTGTGATGCATGCAACAGTGAGACACATTTAAGAAAAATAGGAACAAGGAAACATTTTCCTTAACTTTACATTCTTGGTCATTTATATGTGTAAACTTCCAATTTCTCTGAAAATACATGTTTAAATTACTGCCTTTCCACACTTCTTGCTTTTATTATTAGTTGTATCAGACTTCAGATTTTAAACCTTTCTCCAGTATGTCTGAGAACAAACCATCCTTCTTTCATATGCTTATTTTGAATTATTTTCCCACAATTTAGAGCTTAGTTATGGAATAAATTGTCACCTGTCAGCCTTGCACAATTAGAGATGAGGAAACTTGAACATAGGGTTTCAGGGAGAGGGGCTGTTAATGTTGGAAAGCTCTGGTACTATAAGCTTTAAAACAGCAGTTGGATTCATATTGTGTGACACCATGCTTTGTTTAATTGTGGTTTGTTGAATAAGGAACAGTTCTAAGTTGCTTTCAAGCCACAGTGGTTAGGTTTATCCAACAGGCTAACCTAAAATCAAAAACATCACATGATGCTTTAGCATGATATGTCAATTAGTATCATATAGCAGAAGAAGCTGTAGACCTGATTCCTGGCCCCTGTTTTGGGGGTGGGGAGGAGAGTCTGAAGTGAGGCAGTCTTACTACCCAGGCTGGTCTGAAGAGGGGATGACCCAGACCATGTGAGAATGTGTCATGGCCAGACTTAGTTCATCAGTCAATAATTCCCCACCCTTGCTTAAAACATCAGGTTCATGATATTTGATCTTGGGCAAGAAAGCAGGTTCCTATTTTGATTTTCAGCAGGAATACAGGACATGTTTCCCAAGACGGAGCAGTCTGGAAAGAAGACTGTTATGTGTGTCTGTAGGTAGAAAGCCAGAGCCCTGGAACTGGGAGCCAGCAGTGAAGGAAACAGGTGTCCCACTGATTCCCAGGTTCGTAACATTAGATTGTGCAGCCAAAAACACACAGCAGCTAGTGCAGCCCCTGAAATTGGTAGGGCAGCTTCATATAAAGTTGTTTGGTTGTTGTTCAATCACTAAGTTGACTGACTCTTTATAGCATGCCAGCCCCCCCTCCCCCCCCAGCATCTTCCACCATCTCCCAGAGTTTGCCCAAACCAATGTTCACTGTGTTGATAACACTATCTAATCATCTCATCCTGTGCTGCCCTCTTCTCCTTTTGTTTTCCATTTTCCCCAACATCAGGGTCTTTTCCAGGGAGTCCTCTCTTTTAATTTGGTGGCCAAAGTATTTGAGCTTTGGGACAGTCAGGGCTGATTTGATATCCCTGTAGTCCAAGGGACTCTCCAGTGTCTTCTGCAACACCACAATTACAATGACCACATGCAATGAATTACTGTAATTCAAACAAGGGATGACAGGGTGGTCCAGCAAGATGCACCATCAACAGTGTTGAACGCAGTTGAGAGAACCAGCAGGACAAGTCAGCCAGGAGTTTCCACTCCCCATCCCAGCTGCCATGACTCAGACTTCCAACTGCCATCCCGTCATCTACCTGGCTCAGTCTCGTGAAAAGGCAAATGAGATGAAGGAAGGCCTGGTTTCAGACTGTTGTGACATCATAACCAAACAAGCTGATAAAGGAGGAGCAGTCGTCATCTTCAAATAGGTGGATTTTGTCACTTACACAATCTGACAAAAGTTATCTTCTAACTTTCCTGCAACATATCAACAACATATCAGGGATAAGTACACAATCTGACAAAATAATTTCCTGAAAGCATATAGTAGACCTCGCTTATCGAGTGCCTAGAACAGCAACTGTTCAAAGTTAGAATGGTGCTGAAAAAAATAGCTTTGCAATAAAGACACACATTTACAAACAATTTCTTTCAGTGGTTATGGGATTGCCATTAGAACAGGGATCCACAACCCCTGAGCTGCGGCCCAGTACCAGGTTATAGCTCATTCAGAACTGGGCTGCCGAAATGGCGGGTGAGGGCACACATCTCCACTTGTGTGAGTAGCGGGAGAGTGCACACACCAAGCTCCTTTTGTGCGAGCCATCCCCCTCCCCCCTGCCGATCCATAAAGCCAGAAAGCTTTGGGACCATTGCATTAGTACATGTTATCCTATGCCTGATCCTTTTTTCTCCCCGCCCCCACAATGTGGAGAGATTGCTTAAGCAAGCAATCCCTTTAGATAATCTCTCCTGTCCTGACCAATTCTTTACTCCCTTCCCTTTATCTCCCTTTATTCCACCCCCCCCACCCCCAGGGAGAGATTGGAGAGAAAGGGATTACAAAACAGTAAGGATCCTTCTTCTTTTGAAATGTCGTCTTCTCTCCACTGAATGAAATTACAAACAGTAATTCCCTTTTTGCTAATTATTCCACCACCAGGTAAACATTCCAAAAGGTGGTGAAAAAGGAAAACATAGTAGCTCTCACTTAGTAACTGCATCACTTAATTGCTAAATTGCCAATCTCAATAGTGATTGCTAAACTAGGATTACTTGTACAAGACCATATCTATATGGAAATATCCCAGGGGCTTCAATCAGATTAACAGATTAACAGTTGGAAGGGACTTTGTACGTTATCTAGTCCAACCTCCTGCCCAAGCAGGAGACCTTACACAATTTCTGACAGATGACAGTCCAGTTTTTTCTTTGAAGCCTCCAGTGATGAAGCTCCCACAACTTCTGAAGGCAACTTCCATTGGTTGATTGTTCTCACTGTCAGAAAATTTCTCCAAGACTCCAAGATCGCTCTCAGTTATTGCTGTTAAGCCTGGTTTCACCCAGTCTATATGTCTACTTTTGGTTTTTCTTGCCTAAGTGTAAGACTTTACTTTTCTCTACACTGTATTTCATTTTGTTAGATAGGGCCCAAGTCTGTCAATTTCCATCTGGATATTGAACCTATCTTCTAGGGTGTTAAGCTATTCCTGCCATCTTAGTATCATCCACAAATTTGTTGAGTTTCCCTTCTATTCCCTCATCTAAGTCATTTATGAAGATATTGAAGAGTACTGGGCCTAAGGCGGAACCTTGTGGTACCGCACTCCTTAGGGGCTTCAATCAGAGAATACAGAATCTGGGCTGTCTCACTGTCTCAAGCATTAGCACTAACACAACTGCAGAATCAAATTTCATGGACTTAATATTCCCAGCTTGAGAAGACATCCTAAGAAATGTCTCTATAAACAATCTTCCTAATTTTTACCATTTGGGCCACAATGGATTTTGAGGGACTGTATATATGAAACAAACGGACTTCAAGGCATCATCCACTGGAGGTGATTAGCCAATAAATTTAAAGGGGAAAAAAAGCAAAATAACTGGTGTCTTGCCACCATAATATGGTAATATACCATATTATTTCACCTTTGGTATTTGCATGTACCCACAAATATGTGGCAAAGCCATGGGCAAAAATTATGACGGGCTCCTCAGAGCTACTTATGACCTGGTTCTGCAGTTGGATGGCCACATTTCTTTTCCTCCAGTCATGTGTTTGACAACTGGCTTTTATTTACTGCCATTTGCAGCATCCTGCATTCATGGGACAGCAGTTTTTGGCATTTCATGTCAGTTTCTGGCATTTACTTCTGTTGTCTGTCAAAAAATGTCCATTGAAGAAAACTGGTTTGCTTAATGATCACAGTATTCACTTAATAATTGGTACAAATCGTGCTTGGTAATGTGTGGATCCTGCTAATGACTGCCAGAATTTACGACCATAATTCCAGGCTCAATTATGGCTGTAATCTGAGGACTACCTGTATGGCAACATATATGTGGCTGACTTAGAACGGTTTTTCCCCTCTGAATCTCTTTCTTTAGTAGTAGTTTTAACCATTCAGTTGTGTCTGACTCTGTGTGATTTTGCAGGAAAGTGCTCTCCATGCTGCCTTATCGAGCACAGCTTCTTTCAGTTGTTGGATGTTCCTCTTCGTATCAGCTTTGATGGTATCAAGCCAGTGAGCTCTTTGCTTGCCACTTCTCCTTCATCCACTAACCAATCCTAGCATCGTTGACTTTTCCCATGAATTTGTATCTTGATATGGCCAAAGTAAATCAGACGTAGTCTTATGATTTTGGCTTCTAGTAATGTTTTATAGGATTCGACACCTCTCTATTAGTTCTGGCTGTCCATGGTATACACAATAATTTACACCAGCACCACAGTTCAAAGGCCTAAATTCTTCTTGCTCAGCTGTTCTTAGTGTCCAACTCTCACACTGCACATCATTATAGGGAAGATTACTGTTCTACTGCCTTTTGTATCTCTATCAATATCTCTGCTTTTCCAGATCTTATTCATGTTAACTATTGCAGTGCAGCCTGAGGTTATCCTGCATTTCCTTTCAGATGTAGAACTGCCATCGTGAACAATTCTTGATCCAAGGAAGATAAATTCTCGAATTAATTCAATTTCCTCCTTGTTGATTTTAAACATCTCATGTCTATCTGCAGCTGCTATCGTTATCTTTGTTTTCCTGAAGTTAAGAATCAGTCCTACTTTTTTACTTTCATCCTTCATTTTCCAGATCATTTTTCCAGGTCTTCCTTATTTTCAGCCAATAGTGTTGTATTATCTGCATATCTCACATTATTTATGGTTCTTCCCCCAATCTTCACTCCAACATCAGCCAGTTCCAGATCTAATTTACACATGATCACTTCAGCATACAGATTGAAGAAAAATGGTGATAAAATGCCTGCCTGTCTAACTCCATTTCTCCCACCTGTTTGTTCTCTTTGGTTTCTGGCATGGATGTACTTTCCAGCAATTTCCATGATGTTACCTTGGACCTGTTCATTTCTAGTTTCGGTGGTTCTTAACTTCTGTGGCATATCTTCTTATCTTTATCTTTATTTGATTTATATACCGCTGTACTCCCGAAGGACTCAGGGCAGTGAACAGCCAAAACAGTAAAAATACATAAATGCAAAATTTAAAAACAGAATAAAATCGAATTAAACAATTTGGCCCAGACAAATTAAAACACCCCAATCATTTAAAAACTGATTAAAATTTACATAATTAAAAAAGAGGGAAAAGATTAGGCCAGGCCCGCCTGATGGAATAAAAAGGTCTTGAGAGCACGGCGGAAGGTGCGCAGATCCGGGATCCTCCATATCTCTGGGGGTAGCTCATTCCAGATAGTAGGTGCCCCCACAGAGAAGGCTTTCCCCCTAGGGGCTGCCATCGACATTGTTTGGCCGACGGCACCCAGAGGAGCCCCTCTCTATGAGAGCGTACTGGCCGGTGGGAGACTATTGGTGGTAGCAGGCGGTCCCATAAGTAACCGGGTCCTAAGCCATGGAGCGCTCTAAAGGTGGTAACCAAAACCTTGAAGCGCTCCCGGAAGACCACCGGGAGCCAGTGCAGCTTGCACACGAGAGGTGTTACATGGGAACGCCATGTCGCTCCCATTACCACCCGTGCGGCCGCACTCTGCGCCAGTTGGAGCCTCCGGGTGCTCCTCAAGGGGATCCTCTTCCTTGATGTCCCTCTACAAGTACATCATGTATACATTAGCTCCATCTTATGCAGGAGAACTGCCGAATGCTTCCAGCTTTCACCCAGCACACAATATCTGTAGCCAAACTCTCCGCTACAAGCACATTTGTTCTGGCCTGCTGGACAGAGATGGAAGCAGGCCTTCAGGAAACTAAATTACCCCTCCAGGGAAATCTATAGACCAGGGGTCAGCAATCTGTGGCTCTGGAGCTGCATGTGGCTTTTTCACCCCTCTGCTGCGGCTCCCTGTCACTCAAAATATGTGTCACAACCGCCAATGTGTGACACCTGCTGGCACGCGATTTATTAAACTTTTCAACCCCTGGTAGGCCAACCATGGATAAATCCAAGAAAAGAAAAGTTTCAGAAGAAAACAGAACGTTTAATTCAACTACATCTGCTAGTTTTGTGGCCGCTCAAGAAATAGTCAGGCACGGGAAGGGTTTTGTGACTCCCGGTGTTTTCTTTTCTGTGGGAAACAGGTCTAAATGGCTCTTTGAGTATTTAAGGTTGCAGACCCCTGCTCTAGACTAATCCATGGAGACCTTTCAGGGAGCAGAGAACAGAGCAAAAGTATTCAGACAATCTTAAAAGACCTCAACAAACACAAGGCGCTTTTAACACATTGCAATTTTTAATTGATCAGTTGCTTACAATCAGTCTCACATCTGCTTCTGCATAACCAAGTAATTTTCCCTGTCCTTCCTTCCACTTTCCCCTAATTTAAATCCTACACTAGACTAGTCATTCCACGCATCTGGTAACTTAAGTTGCAGCTCAAGAAAACTGATGCCTTTTAAATAAAAACTGTTACTCAGAAAAAGGGCTACTGGACTCCTGGTTTTTATTTTTTTGCCATCGTGGACTAACATGGCTCTCCTCCTCCACCATCTCATGAGGAAGTGATGGGATATTTGTTAGATTTGTGTCTTAGCTGCTTACGAGGATTTGCCTCCTTGTGATGGAGCTGGACTGAGAGACAGTGAATGGCTCAGAATCCCCCAGGGAGCTTCATTGTCTTTTGTTGACATTGGCCAATCACTCAGATTGTGTTTCTCTTCAGCTCAGTCAGTGCATCTCAACTGTGGTCTTCTTGATGCTAAAGCAAATTCACATTCCCCTCCAAATTCTGAAATGCTGTTAGCAAGCAGTTCCATAGCAGGAACTGTCCAGCAGGAGGCAGCAGAACCATAGAAGGTTATTCTGAAACCTCAATGAGGGAAATATGTTCCCTTTGCAAAGAGCAGAAGGTAGATTGGGCTCTTATGTTAGATATTTGCAGTGAATCTGCACTGGCTGGCAATTTCCATGGTAGCCAAATTGCACAAAAGGTTTAAGGGTCTAGGACACCTTAAAGACTAACACATTTATTACAGACCAGGACCAAGGCACTTCACGTAGCACCTGTTTTATACTGGTGAATTGATTTTATGTTCAATCTGCATTCCTTCATTTGTCATTCATTCCTGATAAAGGGGAATGTTTGTAACTCAGGGTTGAAATGAGGGGTCCTTGGTGCTTCCTAAATTGGATGGTTTTCTTGCAGATGTTTCATTACCAATCTAGGTAACTTCATCGTTCGTTACTTTTAAATAAAAAAAATCAAAGCAGCCAAATTCAATCAGATTTTGGGGTTCCCACCTTAAATCTAGCTAGATCTGGCAACCTCCTGGCATCTGATAAAATTTAAATGTATTTTAATATCCCACACACCATGGACCACATTCAGTAGACTATCATAGTTCTCAGAAATGAAAAAAGGGTGTTCTACTAAATCTAATTTCATTTGGAAGAAGCAAAGTAGATGCCTTATTATGGTTAACTCTTGTTCAGTGTTCTGGTTTGCCGATAGTTTAGGATTGTGGTTTTTCTGAAGTGCCTCATGTCTGACAAATTTGAGTTGCAAGCCAATGTAGCTAGCAACAAGCTACAAACCTGTATAACAGGCAGCAAGCTAGTCTTTTTGTCCTTTTGGATACAAATTTTGCCTTTGTGAAGCCCTGTCATCTTAAGCCTTTGACTTGAACCACAAGCTGGGCTGCAACCTCTTGCCTGCTTTGATTTCAAAAGCCTTGATGGTGCAGCGGACTAAAGTGCTGTTAAGTAGCACTTAGCTGCCAGCTGCTTGCAATTACTGCGAGTTCAAATCTCACCAGGCTCAAGGTTGACTCAGCCTTCCATCCTTCCGAGGTAGGTAAAATGAGGACCCGGATTGTGGGAGCAATAAGCTGACTTTATATAAAAAAGAACATTGCTTACAGGGGGCCAAAAGCCCTATTAAGCAGGTATATACAAAAGTATGAAGGCTATTGCTTAATGGATTGTAAGCCGCCCTGCAGGGGCGGATTTTCCTATAGGCTAACTAGGCTTCAGCCTAGGGCCTCAAGATCAAGAGGGGCCTACATTCAAATTGTTAGCAAAATTAAAATTACACTTTCACTATAGGTGAAAGGGCCTCATAAGTGGAATAGCCTAGGGCCTCTTTTCATCTAAATCCGGCCCTGCCGTCCTGAGTCTCTGGAGAAGGGCGGCATATAAATTGAACCAATCAATCAATCAATCAATAAATAAATAAATATCTAAAGAGTGGACTCTTTCATTCCAGGGCAGAGACCCTTGCACACCGGACCTCTGAATGTGGTGCTGCGCATCCGTCCACTGCATCTTCTTGTGGCTACAGGCACAGGATATGTGGGATACAAGCAATATGAGAAGCACAAGGACAAGAATCTTGAAAAGTTGGGTGTGGAGGTGGCCCCCAAAATTGCAACTGAATGGGAAGTAAGTGATTAAGCATTCTGTAACTTGTTCTTAAATGCCAAATCAGTATATATATATATATATATATATATATATATATATATATATATATATATATATATATATTAAGCGTTCTGTAACTTGTTCTAAAATGCCAAATCCTTCCAAGGAAACATGAGAAGAAACAAGTATATTGTAGTGCATTGTTTAAAATGCTGAATTTGGCAAGTGAGAATCTATCTTAGAATTTCTGCTTATCTACTGGTATTTCTTCTGATCAGCCAATTAAAGCCATGCTTCCACAGCTTCCACAGCTGATCTGGATCAAAATTGTGGTTTGTCCCTGCACTGTAAATTTATAGGGAAGTATTTAAGATTCCCAGATATCAGCATCTTGCTGGTATGAGCAGAGGTGAGGAGAGGCTACAGAATCCTACAATTGTCTTTTGTTATACAAACGTTAAAAATACTGAATGAAAAAGACCTTACATTTTTGGACCCCCCCCCCCCCGACAAATCCATTTGTCTATTCCTGGTTTGCATCGGTTCATTTATCCCATTCCTACATTAATCAATAACTGTTTTTGAAAAAAATTCATGAACTATGAGTGTTACTTTAAAACAATTCACTTTGAACCTTTTAAAATCTAAAACATGCAATGTATACATTTTAACATCCAATTTGATTTTAATATTTTAATTCAGAGAAGTGTGAAATCTAGAGACTAATTGCATTTTGATTCACATGTTAGAATGGGAATCATGTAAGATGGTTAAAAATGTGGATTGAACAAAATTCTTGAGCTTTGCTAAATATAAGAGCCAATGAGCATAATCTGTGGTAGAAGGATTTTTTTTTGTTTTAAATCACTGCTCCCTTAACAGATCTTGTAGTGGTGAAAGTTAATGCTTACAGGTCTCATCCTGTTGGCAAACAGTCCCAGTGCATTGTTGGCTAAATGCATCAATTCGTTTCTGAAAAGGAAAAGGTTTGTTTTGATTGACATACTTAGTGTGGTGCTATTTCTGTATTTTTTGCTGAGGGTGAATTTCCAGTAACCAGATCTCAAAGTGCTCTGTGGGGAATCCTGTACATTAATTCATTAGAGGTGAGCGAGTGGCTGGATTGCCTAGTTGACCTCTTGGGCAGCCGGCAGGATCTGAGGCATCCCGGAGCACTTCTGCTACCCCAGCTGAGTCCAAGGCTTTAACGTTAGGAGAGGATGTTTTTGATATCAATACTGTGTATATTTTATGGTGGCTAGATGTGTTTCACTCTGTCCTGTGGAAGGGCGGGATACAAATTCTCTTCTTAATTAAGAGGTGTGATATCCATTAGCTCACTGCCTGTTATGATAACAAAGTTTTAAAGCAATAAAAATAAAGATAAAAAGACAGTAGGAGCATAATTTATTTCCCCACAGAGGCGTGTCTGAATAAGATGTTTTTGGACCTGTGGGGGAAAATCCTGCTCTAACGGCCACCCTGGCTCAAGCTTTTCTTCCAGCTTCCCTTGGTTTGCCAAAGGTCAGAAATGGAGCCACAGCAGTCCATGCTTTACTGACCTTCCCCTACAACCCTGGTTGCATTATTCAATGTGTTCATCAATTGCCTTGAAGCTCAATTGGGAATTCTGTTTGGTGGATGGGGTGGTAGCATCTCAATACCATTAGAATAGGGGTCTCCAAACTTGGCAACTTTAAGGCTTGTGGACTTTAACTCTCAGAATTCTTCAGCTGGCAAGGTGATTCTGAGAGTTAAAGTCCACAAAGATGCCGAGTTTGGAGACCCCTGCACTAGAAGGAGGGGGCAAGATTTTTATTCTCATTTCTGCCATTGTCGGGGTGCACCAGTTGTCATTGCCACATGTCTAGGTATGGCATGGCCTGTCTAATATTCCACATTTGGTTTTCCATTCCAGAGGCTTTGTCAGCTGTGGGAAACACATTTTGGGAGGGATTCAAGAAAGTGGGTTTAGCCCTGAGGTTACTCGCCCCCAAACGGTGTAGTAGAATATCTGCTATTTATTTTGAGGTGATGTGCTTCCTCCCGGGTTTCATGGCCTGCCCTTCATCTATCCCTAAATTTCTGAAGCAGCTTTCTTTCCCTGTGCCAAAGGGTCTATCTATGCCAGGGGTTTCAAACTTGACTTCATTGAGGGCCGGATAAGCATTGAGTTTGACACTCCTGATCTATGCAGATAATTTCCGTTTTTCTTTTGAAAAACAGTTTGTTTGATACCTATAAGGAAGACGGCTACTCTCTGCTAGGGCCCTGATTTTGGAATGCCCCCCTGCATTCTATTATTTTGGCATCATTGAAACATTTCTCCGACCGTCAGCTGAGCCCTCCCGCCTGCCCCTGCGCTATACTTACCTATATTTGTTCATTTTTAGCCCAGCTGATAGGCGCGGCAGAGTGGATCTGAAATGCTGTTCTGAAATGCAGTGTGCTTGCGTGGAGTGAAAGTTTGGCGTGCGTGTGAGCGAAGTGAGCAAAGAAATGAAATGGTAGTAACACCGGTTGAAACCCACCACTGGCTCCCAAGCTCCGTTTCCGATTGTGACAGCCTCCTGTAACTCTCTGCCAGCAAAAACGGAGCTTGGGAGGGCCCTGTGTGCTCTGAGCTCTGTTTTTGCTGGCAGAGGCACCATGGGCCGGTCCTTTCGCTGTTTCCAGGGCGACCCCGCGGGCCAGATCTAAGCAGTTTGACACCCCTGCCTTAAACCCTGTTAAAATAGGAGAATATGCTTAATTTGTCAAGAGGGGCTCTGCAAAGTTTACGGCACCAATTCATATCCCCAAACTGCCTAGAGTCACCCCAAAAAACAATATGGAATAAACAAATAAATATTAATAAATAATGAAAACACATTGAAGAAGCATCTAAAATATTCCCCCCGCCCATTCCAGGGGGAGTGTTGGAGCTACTAGTGCAGTGCTGAGCATTCCCCTCCCCCCCTTTATACCATTTCCAAATCTCTTGAAGTGTGTAGCTTTGAAAAGGACCTATTTGAGGGACCATTTTTCCCCAGTCACATCTACTGTACCTGACCCACCAGAGCAGGGAGGCAGAGAATGTATCCTCTCCTAAGGAGGTCCATCTAGTGGGACAACGAAGAAGGGCCTTCCCTGGGGTGGCTCTCTCCCTGGGGAATATCAGCTCTGCATAGGTCAGAGTGGCCTTGATATTCTTTTGAAAAGCCCCGAAGATGTGGTCTCGCCCTATGGACCCCAGGGGGATACGGAGCCCATGAAGTCATTTGTTGGATTGTTGTCACAAAGGGAGGGGGGTGGGGGCTTATTCAGTTTTGTATTGGGGTTTTTATTTCTGTAAGCTGCCCAGGGTCACCATGAGTGAGTTGGTCAGCCATTTAAATTTTCTTAATAAATAATAATGGACTGAAAAACCACCAGAGGTGTTGCCAGATGGGTTTCTTTAAAGTGCCTCCCTTGAATGAAGGCCAGCAGATTTTTCTCCCATGTCCTGGACACAATCAGGCTGTAAAGGCCAGGGTGAGTCACTTGTGCTTTTTCCGCCTTCTGCTCCGTTGTTTGTTTTCCTTTAAATATAGACTGCAGATTACGCTGCTGTAGGAAAACACGGAGTAGCTGGCAGGAGGACTGTCTAAAGTCTGGCAGAGGAGCAGCACACGTCCCCTGAACCCAGTGTCCTTTGGCCCCAATTCATGGTAACACCTTATCCAGGGGAGGCTGGTGCAGCATGGCATTCCAGCTGAGCTCTGCCCTTGACACCTGTCCGGGTCAGGAAGACCCCCAAGTTTCTCAGCCTTCCTCCGGGCCCTGATTGGCGCAGCAGGGGGGTGGGGCCAGGGTTGACAAACAGCCCCTTGGAGACAGGGCCCAAAGGGCAGCGGGTTTGCAGCACCAGAGAGTGCAAGAGCCATTGCCCCATGGGAGATCATGGCTCCAAAAAAAGATCAATGGAAAAGGCCAGAGCGTGAACCTCCTGTACAGAGGGAAGCCTTTTTCCCAGCCAGCTGTCCAGGGAGAGAGGGGGGGGGATGTAACCCCTGACCCTCTGTCCAGAGGATAGGCCGCAGTATTGGTGTGACACAAAGGGCTGCTACAAAGACTATGGAATTTGATCCCTTGGGAACACTGGAATGTTCAGTCCTATTATTAAATAGGGAAATGCGTTTTAATGCGAAGACCTCCCGTAAATCAGCATTTCTGTGGGAATGATATGTTTTTTGTATATATGCTATAACTTGGGTTAAATCTGATCTGAAGGCCATGAGGGGCTAACCATTTTCCACAAATCAGTTTTTTTCTTGCTAGCTGTATCCAGAGGCCTCCTGGGCTGAGAATACATAAAGATCTCTCTTGGATGATTAAGTGGTTCTGAGTGTTGTATATCATGGTAAATCAGTACTTTAGAGAATGAGAGTTTGGGTATGACCTATGCACTCCATCATTTGCATTGGTTCATGTGTCCCTCACATGTAGATTCAAGGGTCAGTTTGGTGTGGCAGTTTAAGGCTCCAGGCTAGAAACTGAGAGCCACAAAGACCTTTGGCACAAAACCAGCTGGGAGACTTTGGGCCCCTCGTGCTCTCTTAGCCTTGGGAAGAAGCAATGGCAAAGGACTTCCAAAAATCTCACCAAGAAAACTGTATAGACTTGTCCAGGCAGCTGCCAGGAATCAATAATGTCTTCCCAAAACAAACCAAAATGTTCATTCAGATGTTATGAAAATGATTCCTCTTTTTTTTTTAACTCTGGAAGTTAGAGAAGGTAGCTTAAATGTTTTAGTTTATTTAATTCCATAAAGTGTATGGGTTTCTTGGATTAATTAAAGATGTTGTGCATCTTTATTCCCGTTCCATCTTTATATCAGTATAATTGGTACCCCTTATGCCCTGGAGGGTTTGGGGGTCCAAATACTTTTGGAAGTGTGAAATTCCTTTCCTTGCAGGTTAAAGACCCTGGGTGGAATGAATACTGCAGATCACTTAATAGGATATCCTGAAAAATCAATATTTATGGTTAAAATGCTTTTTTGCCATCCAGATGTAAACCTGTAGCCTTGACTGCTCTAGAATCCCTTCTACTATGACCACATTAATCTTATAATAGCTGTTAGAAATTGTTAAATGCCAGTAAGTTGTATACTCAAAAGTATAGGGAGGCATGAAAGGAAGGGTTGGAGTGTCTGATCTATGAATGTCACTAGATCATTTTGGTACCATCAAATCATTTTTCTTTGGATTAAAAGTTACACTTAACACAAGACAAATTATTATTTTCTATATTATTGGACAGTGGTAGGTCATTTGGGAATAAAATTGATGAGGTCAGTTCATTGGAACGTGGTGCTCAATAACATGATACAATATGCTCATGTGCCATGTTTTTGGAAATTATCTCGCACAGTTTCGGGTGCATCTTTTTTTTTAGGGATTCAATTGTTTTGAATAAACTGATGGGAGATAATTGCTGTTGTTTTCTTTTATGAGATAAACATACGGATCCTGTCCACCAGTTTAAAACTGGAAGGATGCCTTTCCCTATCAGAGATCTGAAGAAATCTTTTTATTTTCACAAAGAATTTATGAAGTTCCATTTGGAGAACTGTGCAATATGTTTAGGATTTTAATTTCCTGCATTTTCTCATTATTAATTAAATATTACATTGCATACTCTTACATGATTATATGCATAACACTAGATTTGTTTAGTTTATAAGAGGGACATGCTTTTGTTGTCTTTATTTATTTTCCCTTTTATCAGCAATATATTTTGAAATTCAGCTTTTATCATTTATAATAGTTTTCATGAATGAATATGAATCATGTTGGGCCTTTCTAACCACTAGATATTATTATTTTATTTATTTTATTTTTCATATTTGTATACCGCCCTACTCCCGAGGGACTCAGGGCGGTGAACAGCATAAATAAATACAAAGACATATAAAAGTTAGAGAAACTATTAAAAACAGATTAATTAATTTAGGTATAGGTTTAAAGATTAAAATATCCAAATTTATCTAAAGAGATTTAAAACCAATTTAAAGGCCAATTTAAAGGCCAATTTAGAAGGGAGAGTTAGGCCAGACCAGCCTGTTGGAATAAGAACGTTTTTAGGGCGCGGCAGAAGATGCGTAGGTCTTGTATCCTCCGTATGTCTGGGGGGAGCTCGTTCCAGATGGTAGGTGCCCCCACAGAGAAGGCTCTCCCCCTGGGGGCCGTCAGTCGACATTGTTTAGCTGACGGCACCCCGAGGAGCCCCTCTCTATGGGAACGAACTGGTCGGTGAGAGGCTACTGGTGGCAGGAGGCGGTCTCGTAAGTATCCTGGTCCTGAGCCATGGAGCGCTCTAAAGGTAGTAACCAAAACCTTGAAGCGCACCCGGAAAACCACCGGGAGCCAGTGCAGCTCGCGTAGGAGGGGGGTCACACGAGAGCGCCACATTGCTCCCATCACCACCCGCGCGGCCGCATTCTGGACCAGTTGAAGTCTCCGGGTGCTTCTCAAGGGGAGCCCCATGTAGAGAGCATTACAATAATCCAGGCGTGAGGTGACAAGGGCGTGAGTGACCGTGCGTAACGAGTCCCGATCCAGAAAGGGACGCAACTGGCGAATCAGGCGAACCTGATAAAAAATCCTCCTGGCCACGGCCGTCATATGCTCTTCTAAAGACAGCCGCGAGTCTAGGAGGACGCCCAAGTTGCGAACCCCATCTGTGGGGGCCAATGACTATTATAAAGAGCTGTTTGTAATTTGCTCTGCTTGATATTAGTTGGTATATCTCTTTTGTTATCATCGATGTCATTACTTGTTAGAAGTTTGTAGGGCAGGCAAACAGGTTCTAAATATGCAAGCAACGGAATTCCAATTTGGGAAGCCTGAAAAGGCTTCATGAGCAGCTAAGTGGCGCTGAGGTCTGTTGGTGAGCATTGGGTGGATTGCACATGAGAAAAAGATTAGCTTCTCAGAAACCTGGAAACCAGGGGTTGGTTGTTGGGAGAATTGGAAGCACAAATGCTGTATACACTGTGTGGAGCTTCTGGAAGAATGATGGGATATAAATTTAATAAATAAATAGAAAACTTCAGGATGCTTCCAAAATAAATTGAATCTAGATGCTGTTGGGAAATTAGGGGCACGCAATCCTTGCTCTTTTTTATTGTTGTGATGAAGAGTTTTGGGACCAGAAGTAGATGGGGAAGGTGATTGCTGAAGGAAATGGGCTATTGGCATGGGCATATTCCCACACATTTGTTAGGAAGATTTGGCCCTCGCCACAAGTTCTTTCTACTCTCCTTCCCTTGCTTGAATATTCATTGCCCAAAGGAGAATGTGCTGCTTTGCAAGCTCCAGGTCTGGTTTCATGCCTCAAGTGCTTGCACTCTAATCTACTAAGGGTCTCCTTCCAGCAGGTGAAACTTATGCTGTGCAATTCTCAGGAGATGAATCTGACATTCTACCAGTTTTAGCACTAATTCTAGCCAGGTCTGAACATGCTAAGGCTTGTGGCTTGCAAGTGGGCACCTTGTTGAAGCAGCTCTTCCCTGTGGTAGCACCTGTCTTGTGGAATGATTTGCCCAAGGCAAGTATGTTTTGACAGATATACGGTACTTGACAGATTGCATCTAGCCTTACACCTCCAGCAAAGAAGAGTCCACCAAGACACTGAACGCCTGTGACTGTAGGTGGTTTTTCCTTTCGTCCACCTGAAGTCTGCTTCCTTATCACTTGTCCTGACTTCTCTTGACCCCTAACATTTCTCTCGTCTCTTCTCTAAGCTAAACATCTCTATGTCCCCAACTGTTCCTTAAACAGTGTTGCAGTATTCCTTCATCATCTAGGTTGCTCTCTTCTGGGCACTCTATATGTTGTCAACCAGCTCCCTAAAATGTGATGTGCAGGCCTGGCACAATCCTTCACGTGTGATTGGACCAGTTCAGAATTGAAAGGAAGGAGAGCTTGTCTTGAGCTTGACAATTAAGATGGTGACCATAATTGCATTTCCTTTTTTTTCCCAACTTAATCCCACTTTGAGATCATGTTCAGCTTGTGATCCATCAAGACAATTATATATATTTTGATGTTCTACCATCCAGTGTAATCATCCCAGCTCATGTCCTTAATTTTTCTTACTCAAAAATGGAACTTTTTTTAAAAAAATTGATTTATATGCCGCCCTTCTCCGGAGACTCAGGGCGGCTTACAATGTGTTAAGCAATAGCCTTCATCCTTTTGTATATTTATACAAAGTCAACTTATTGCCCCCACAAACTGGGTCCTCAATTTACCTACCTTAGAAAGGATGGAAGGCTGAGTCAACCTTGAGCCTTGGGGAGATTCGAACTTACAGTAATTGCAGACAGCTGGTGTTAATCACAATGCTATCAGTCTGCCCTACCAGACACAACTTTGTTTTTGTCCCTAACAATTTTGCTGACTTTTGCCCATTGTGTCAGATTCCTCCTGAATTTTGATACTGTCCCTTAAGCAGCTTGCTATCTTTCTTATTCATATGCCATCCACAATTTGACATTCATATTTTCAACCAAGTTTTTTGTAAATACATTGAACAGCAAAAGGCTGAAATGGGGAATCTCATGTGGCAACTTGAAGTGGCATGATTGAGATGCGATATTTGTTCAGCCAACTCTGTGACCCGCTAATGGCAGCGTCATGCAGCCCACATGTTGCGTGGTTGAATGCTTTTCAAGGAAAAAAGGCATGCCGTGTCCATCCTGGTCCCATGGTCAATTTTATTTCAGACATTGTTTTTATATTACTGTTGTAAATTGCTTCATGGTTCACATAAATGTCTAGTAGTCTTTTAATTTGTGTGTGTGCACATACATGTGTGCATTAAGTCATTTAAAGTTAAATGGATTTTATCTCAAGTAAGCAGATGTGGAATTGTAACCACAGCCCTAGAGGACAAAAAGTACAACGTGTGAAAAAGTGGGGTAGATTATTCTGCACATTTAAATTGGGAATACTAAACATTCAGTTATTTACTTTAGCCATTAGTTTACACATTTGGCTTACAAAACAGTTACAAAACAGCAGGTGCAAGAAGGCTTGCAACAAAAGAAAAGAAAACATTATTACTGTGGAATCCATTTAAATGCAATAAATGCTTAGGGGACAGACAAATTTCATGTCTCTTTAGACACCCTTCTAAAATGGCCCTTCTAGGACAGAGTCCTCCTCGTCCTCCCAGGACTTTCTCCGCAGATCAGGACAAACGCTTGGCAGCAGCATTGCCCAAGTGCAAGTTCATATTAACTGTCAGTGGGTGCGCCTATGCCTTAAATGTCTTGATGAGGAGAAGGTGTGGATGGAAGATCTGGAGGTCTTGTTCCCGTCAGTAATGCTTAGGAGTCACAAAGGCCATGAGAGAATTCCATGGAAAGGAGGAGGGACTCCTCCCCTTCTCCCCCTCCCCTCCCGTCCGTGACTTATAAAGTAGTTGGGAAGATCAGGAGCGGTGTTTATTCCGGTAGAAAAGCAAACGCCAGAAGACCTGGGGGCAGGTGAAGTCCCTGGGCCTTGGATTGGATTGTCTCATCTTCTCACCTGGGAAAAGTGTTTGGCTTCTCTGGAGATCCATCAATAGGGTACTTAACTCTGTGGGAATGTAGACTGCCTTCATTCCCCCGTCTCTCAGTAAGACAATGGATGTCATGGCTAACCTGAACCTGCTTTTCTTTGAGAATAAAGTCTTGTTTAGATGCCCTGCATTTCACCTGTTTCCTAGCCATCCTTTAGCTCAGGGTCTTTCCAAAATGGTTTACAGCAGTGGTGCTCAATCTATGGTCTGTGGACCCCTGGGAGCCCGCGATGTCATCACAAGGGGTCTGCGAAGGCTTTGAAGAAATATTATGATTTAAATGTTGAGTCTTGGGGGTCTGGAAGGTATTTAAAGGGAATTCATGGTAAAGAAAAGGTTGAGAACTGCTGGCTTACAGCATCCAAGCAAAAGAGTCGATGCGATTTGGCAGTGTCTGCTCAAGGGGGCTTTTGGTGCCTAACATTTTCAAATGCTGTTTTTCTGACCTCCATTAATATTTTTCTCTGTTCAGGAAGATGATCTGCTGTTTCAACCTTTTGTGGGAGTTAATTGGTTTATAAATCAGTGCTGGCTTTTGTCTGCAGTCTCAGAGTCTCCCCACCTGAAGCGTCTCAGCCAGTTGCAAAGGGAGGCTTCTCCCGTGACCCACCCAGCCCCCTCTTCAGACGCTGCCGCTTGCTGCTTTTGGCACATGCTGCCGGCAGTGGCCAGCGGGCTCGGGAGCTGGCAGGAAGCCTGGGGGAAGTGAGCAAGCCTTGTCATGCGGCCGGTGGCTCCTCCTGCCCCATTGCCTGCTGCGCCTCTCTTAAAGAAGCCCGGCTCCTGCTCTGGTATTTGTTGAAAAGCCACCTCTCCATCTCGGAGGGTGGGGCGTCCTTAAGAGGAAACCATTGAAATCTGAGCCAGCTTTTCTACTCCATTGAGCTGCTTTCTTAAAAAAAAAAGGCTGCTGAGGCTGCAGTTCATCAGAACGGGGGATCCCAGGAGGGACCTTCATTTCTGAGGCCTCTCTAGGTCTCCCACATGCCTCTTCTTCTTCTTCCTCTTCTTCATCCTCATGATGAGTCAAGGGTATGGCAAAATTACTCTCCTGCTGACTTACTTTTTCTCTCAATTGTAAATGCAAATGTTACCTCGGAGGGTTTGAATAGGGAATAGTGATTCCAGGTACATTAGGCAATGTTATGGTTCCAGTTACAGGGTGATCAGAGTTTATATCTGCCTTGAAAAGTATACGATGAAACAAGGCTCTTTTAACGGTGATCCAGTATGTCTCCTCAGCCTGGATCAGCCTTACCTGCCTGGCCTTGATCAAGGCATTGGTGAGGAGAGGTTGATCTCAAGCCAAAATAACCCAGTAGAATGCCTGTGCGGGTAACAGTAACAGAGTTGGAAGGGACCTTGGAGGTCATCTAGTCCAACCAGGCTGGGATTGGCAAAGATCTCTCTTTCCATCCCCCCCAAAAAAGTTGATAAATTTACATTCTTGTTGAGGACTGCTTAGTAGGCATCAAAGCAAGGGCTTTCTACCTTCGGGCACAGGGAGCTGTTTCTATGGAAGGAAACGGGCATCCGTGTTCTGGTTTTGAATCTGAGTACCTGGGAGAGTTTGGAAGGAGAACACGGCCATCCTAATTCTTCCCCATTTTTAAATTATGGAAGCAGAGTGTGCAATGCATATAAAAGATGGGCATAGCTTCAGTTGCACCATCCTGGCTGCCATCTTGCCTTTTTTGAGCACCCCATGCAGACACCCCTGAAACTAGGGAGTAACTTTTCAGGGGGTTGCTGTGATGACAGTGAAACCTGAAACGGCATTTGTTTGGGCCGGCCTCTTGGGCAGCTCCTCAGGGAAATGCTTCCTTCCCAGGGTGAGCATCTGAGCCTTGCTCAGCCCCTGCTCCCTGGTCAGGATGAGGGGCTATTTTTTATTTTATTTTATTTTATTTTATTTTATTTTATTTTATTTTATTTTATTTTATTTTATTTTATTTTATTTTATTTTATTTTATTTTATTTTATTATTTTATTATTTTATTATTTTATTTTATTTTATTTTACTTTACTTTATTTTATTTTTTATTTTATTTTATTTTATTTTATTTTATTTTATTTTATTATTTTATTTTATTTTACTTTACTTTACTTTATTTTATTTTTTATTTTATTTTATTTTATTTTATTTTTATTATTATTATTATTATTATTATTATTATTATTATTATTATTCTTTTATTTTAATTTTTTATTGTTTTCTGATGAGCCGTTGCAAAATACTAAAGAAAAGTGGTTGAAAAATGCCTCCTTTCATTGATTCTTTCAGGGCATGAAATTTTCTTCCCTTGTGAGGAAGGAAAGGGCTGCTTCTTGAAAATGGCGTGAGCCGAGCAGCAGCCAGTCAGAGGCAGGCTTTCCGTCTCTATTGTTCGGCAGGGGTTAGCAGCGTACAAAAGTTTCTGGAAAAGAAAGAGCGGTCCCAAGAGGTAGCGAGGAGGATTTAAAGAGAAAGAGCCAGTTGTGAAAGGAAAGTGGTAAAGAGACAAAAAGTATTCCGCCTCATGAGAGAGACTCTGGTTTTATACAGCACCAAGAAATGCCCTGCCGGTACAAAAGCGGCACTGAATTCCTTCCTGAGGTGCCAAGTTTATTTGATCATTTCTTTGTTTCAGTAGGAAGGGGAGCTTTTAATTCTGAAGCCTTCTTCCATCCGCTCTCTGGACCTGGGTGACATAACGTGGCCCACAAGGCACCCAGTGTGTCTCAGGCCTGAAGGGCCTCAGGTTGTGGGTGCAGATTTGCCTGAGTTAGGATTAACCAACCAAGACTCTGCAAACTGAATCTGAAAAGAAGCCCATAATTCTTGGAGAATAATTCTCCGTATAATCTACCTATAAGAACTCTTCATGCAGATCTCTTACGTGGATAATTAAAATCTGTTTAGCTAATTGATTATCCTGATTTATCAACCCCGTAATCAAATGCTAATGATCAGAAAGTTGGAAAATCCTCCTGGGTGCCTAAAGTAAAGTGTGATCAGTTTGTTTGAGAAGTACAGAAATAGGGCTCAGAGAATCAGAGTTTCTTGCACAATGTTAAAATAAGTTTAAAAGACACAGGATGTAATAATGAGCCCGGGCAGCAGAGGGATTTCTCTCCGTCTCCTCTCAGACTCCAATTCTGGAATCAGGTCTACCCTCAGAAGGAAAGACAAAAATAAATTTGGTGAACTCTCGCTTCTAGGTGTCAGGTTCATGAGGTTCAACCTGATATTGCAGCATCTGATTGCTAAGTCCCTGAGACCTTGGAGTTCCTATGGAGCCATTCAGCTGGTAATATTATAGTTTTATTAGGCTGAATATAAGGTGAAGTGGGGAAATTGCCAGAAGTAATTTGAATGACAGGAAGAATGTGGACTTCTCATTAACGGTGGAGAACAAAACAACAATCAAAATGAAATGTGTTCAGTTAGTATCTAGGTGCAAGCAGCTACTCAAGTGGAGGATCTGAGTATCATTCAAGCTGGGAGTGGAACAGAACAGACTGATCCCATCATGGGATGCGGTCAGTAGGATCCAGTGGAGAAAAGCAGAACCTGGGCGCCTCAGTTGCCACCCTGAAACATAAACTAGCCAGTCCTAGTTTAGATTGTTTGGTTGTATGAACTCTGTGCTTTATTTGAAGTTGAGTCTGAAAGCTCAAAAATAAATTGAATAAACTCTATTTAATTAACCACAAGTAAGCACATTGTGCAACCACAACCAATGAAGTCTCAGGAGAATAAGGTAAAGGTTTCCCCTGTTCATTTGTTTCTGACTCTAGGGCACAATCTCCATTTCTTAGCCGAGGAAGCCAGAAGACACATCTGTGGTCATATCGCCAGCATGACTAATATATGCCAAGGTGCACAGAATGCTGTTACCTTCCCACCAAAGTGGTACCTATTTGGCTACTCGCATTTACATGCTGTCGAACTGCTAGGTAGGCAGGAGCTGGGGCAAGAACGAGAGCTCACTCCGTCACGCGGTACTTGGGTGTCAAATTGACACGCCCAGGATATTAACCGCTGAGCTTTTGTGCCTTTGATCAGGAGGAAAAAACGGTAGTTATCTCTTTCCTGTTCTGGAAGAAAGGCAAAGTAATAATGTTTACCCCATCCAGAGGCAATTCAGGAGCCAGTTTGGCCTAGTGGTTAAGGTACCAGGCTAGAGAGCGGGAGATCATGAGTTCTAGTTCCGCTTTAGCCATGAATGTCAGCTGGGTGAGTTTGGGCCAGTCACTCCTCTTAGGCCAATCCACCTCACAGGGTTGTTGTAGGGAAAATAGGAAGAGGAAGAAAGTGTGTTGGATATGTTCACTGCTTTGAGTCATTTGTAAAAATAATGACAGGATACAAATAAATAAATAAATTCTCACATGATTAAAATGTGAACCAGGGGATGACGAGACCTGAATATATATATTTAAATACCATCTTACCTGTCCTGGAGGGGGAAAAAGCTCAAATCCCCAGTGCCAACAAAACTCCAAATTTACCCTTGCTTGTTCTGAATTTGTAAATGTAAAGCAAAAGAAAACATGGTCAAGGATAATCCTAACCCTAACCTCATAACTAATAACAAAATACATATGTAAAAAAAACTTTGTTACTGTGTATATTCTTTTTCCTAAAAAAAAAGGTTTCTTAATGCCCAGCCATTTCTTGGTGGGGCTGCTGTCCACTTTACATAAGGATACTGATAGAAGCAGGAGATTTTCTGAAATTTAGGTTTGGATCTGGAAGGAATATTTTAGAATAGATACAGGTAGTCCTTGACTTACAGCCATTCGTTTAGTGACTGTTTGATGTTATAATGGCGCTGAAATAAGCAACTTGTGACCATTTTTCATACTTACGAATGTTGCAGCATGCCTATGGCCTTGTGATCAAAATCCAGATGCTTGGCATGCGTTTGGTATGGCTGCAACATCCCGGGATCACGTGATCCCTTTTGCGACCTTCTGACAAGCAAAGTCAATAGGGAAACCATATTCAGTTAAGAACCATCTTACTAACTTAACAGCTGCAGTGACTCCCTTGACAATTGTAGCAAGAAAGGTTATAAAATGGGGCAAAACTCACTGAACAACTGTCTCACTTAGCAACAGAAATTTCGGGCCCATTTGTGGCCGTAAGTCGAGGACTACCTGTATCTGCCCGGTTGACTTGGTTGAAGGAGGAAGGGTTTGTTCTCCGGCCTGCTTTTTCTCTCCGGGCTTCCTCCCTTTCTCCCTTCCTGAAACAGACATCTCCTTCCTTGAATGCTGTTGGCAATATTTGGCGACCAGAAACCAACTCGCTACTTTCCTCACCCAGACTCCACCTTGGCTCTTTGGAGAGTGACGGAGGTCCCTTATCATCAGGCTTCTGGTGTGGTTTCTGGTCCCCTGTTTGGCACCAGCTCAGATACCTGGCATGCCTTCGGCAGTCTTTGGGAGACAATGGTCCTGTCTATAAACCTTTTGAGTTGTTGCCTGCACTGCTCGGTTATCAATTCTGGTTCATTCTGTTGCTAGAAAATGTTTGCGGAGAGGATGATTCTCTGGGCCA
Source organism: Arizona elegans (assembly GCA_022577455.1). Lineage (NCBI taxonomy): Eukaryota > Metazoa > Chordata > Lepidosauria > Squamata > Colubridae > Arizona > Arizona elegans. The sequence goes on from JAKOOJ010000026.1 coordinate 4,239,703, forward strand.
GGGCCAGGGCCAGGTGGGCTTCCCAGTGCCCCTCCTGCTGTCTGCCTGGCGTGAGAATGCCCCCTCTCTCCCTGGCCTCCAGCCGGCCGTGGCTGGACAAGGAGAGATTCTTTGGCCCTAAGAATGCTGCATGCGTTGCCGGGTCTTGCACGCCTGCCCAGAACCATCCAGGCTGTCATTACTGCAGTGCAGAGTTGAGGCGAGAAGCGTCTCCCCCTCCTCCCGGCCAGCCTCACTCGCCTTCAGCCCGGCTTTGGGGAGAGATGCCTGCGGCTGGCTGGCCGAGCTCCTGACCGTGGGGCTTTGGTCTCCCACCGCTGTTCCAGACTCTTCCGAGAAGCAGCCCGGCTCCCATGGCAGCCCCCGGCTGAAGCGGGGCCTCTGCACGTGTATGGGGGAGAGGAGCCTTTGCTTTGTCTCTGCAGAAGGATGTGATACGGTGCCTGTTTGTTTGCACTAGCTGAGACCATCCTAAGAGCGAGAGGCAGGGCCAGTCGGAGGACATACCTGCAGGAGAAGTTGGGAGCCGTGACTGCGCCTCCTCCTTGCCGCCTCCTCCTCCTTTCCCGCTGCCGGAGCCGGGGGGGAAAGAAGCAAGAGAGAGAGAGAGAGGAACTGAGTCTCAGCCTGACAGCCCAGGATGTGTCAGTCAAGCGCCCTGCAGGGACCAGAGCTGCACTCAGGGAAATGGTGAGATGCTGCAAAGCTTTACCTAACCCTCCTCCCTCTTGCTGCAACCTCCACAAAGTTAAAATCCATGTCCGGAGGCTGCGCTCAGGAAACGGTGGCGGTGGCGGCGGCAGCGGTGCTGGGGAGCAGCACCCACAGCTGGAAAGCCCGGTCCCAGCTGGGAGCACCCCAAATAGGAAAGCCCGTTTCAGGTACTGTCTGGCGTCTCTGGCTTTGTGAGGAGGAGGAGGGAGGGAGAGGAAACTGGCAGGTGTCCACCAAGCCTTTGTTTGGCCTAACTGCGGTGACAAACCTCTGGATTCACTTGATTGGCACAGGAAGGAGGAGCATCGCAGGTCTGTCAGGCCCTTTGGGGGGGTGGGACAAGAGATGCTGGGCCTCACCTGGGGATCAAGGGGGATCTTTGGGAAAGGAGGCCCTGCCTGGAGGGCCTGGGTCCTTTTTCAGGCAGCTCTTAAGCTGCCACTCAGCAGGGATTGGCTGGGATTGTCTGCAGTGAAAGGGGAAGACGGAGCCAGGAAGCGAGTGTGATGCCCTGCCTCTCAGCTCTTGCCATTGTCTCCTGTCAGGCTAGCTTTGGGGGAGGGGGGTAAGGGGGGGGAGAGGAATGAGCAGCATGCAGGAGGCCCCTTTTAGCCTCCTTTCACTTTTTTAGCTGAAATACAGCAGCCACACACACACACACACACACACACACACACACACACACCCGCCCCGGGCTATGGGCTTGGGGTGGGGAAGCTGCTTGAGTCCTCAGGGATCCAAACTAATTGATTCTAGTCCAGGTTTCATTCTTGGGACAGATCCCTGCTGCACTTTCCAGAAGTTCTTTCTCCTGAAGGGGTTATTTTTTTCCTGAGGAGATTTGCGCTTTGCAAACCTGCCCTAGGTGGGGAACTGAGCTGGCCCTTGAGGCTCGAAATACAAGTCCACAGCCAGTTTTGCTCCTAATTTGTAACTAATATATGCTAGAAGAAGAGTGAACTCTGTCTTTCCAGATAAAATAAAAACGAATAACTGGGTGGAATTTGCTAGTGGTGCTCTTTGTTTTGGCCAATTTAAGGTTAATCCAGTCTTTGTCCCTTTTTCTTATGAAGAGTTTGATCTGGAGATCAGGTGTTTTAGGAGCCCTGTGTGAATCAGGGTTTTAAACTACTTTCCTGGTGTAAAGCAGTGCTGTTGGTAGTCCCTACGGGATTTCCTTTTTTCTCTTAGAACTTGTTGCCTGCTGAGAGGAAGTGGATACCTGAATCTGGCTGGCTTCCTTGTGGGTGTTATGAGACCCACCTGGTCCTAACGCAGGATTCTTCATAGTGCTAGCAACTTGCAGGATATCCCAGTGAGGTTTTCAGCTCTTCAGGTGAAAGGAGACAAACTCAGACCAGTATCCATACTCTTGTCCTATCCCCCCATTATTCCCTGCAAAGGCCAGCAGACATGTCAGTTCTTACAAAACGACAGGGAAAGGGGCCTTGACTTCATCCTGTAGCAGAGGAGGTGAAATTTCCCAGGAAGCAGGATTTGCCACTTCCTGTACCGTCTTGCAGCTCTGCTTTTGCTGCAGACAGTGGTAAAACTGTCCTTGTGGGATATATTTGCAGGGGCTTCTCTTATCTTTCTCACCCGGTACTGCTTCTGGACTCTATGGGAGCTTCCTTGAGGGCAAGACTGTCTGAATCATGGCGAACTGGGCTGCTCTGCTTTGCTGGGGTTAGGCCAACTTTGTTTTGATGGGAGGGGCCCTGTTTTGGGGGAAAGCCTCAGGAGGCAAAAGAGAGGCCCCTCCCCATGACACCAGGTTGGCTGACCATCTTGTGTGTCTGTAATCCCACAGGTTGCAATTTCCCCAGCTGGCCCTGAGGCGGAGGTTGGGCCAGCTGAGCTGTATGTCTAGGCCTGCTCTGAAACTCCGTTCTTGGCCTCTGACTATTCTCTATTACCTCCTGCCTTTCGGTGCTCTTAAACCTTTGACCAGAGTGAGATGGAGGCCTGTGAGCCGGGTAAGTGCTTGTGAGTTTGTCTTGTGCTTGTGGTGCCCTGTTGTTTGGGGGTTGGGGGGCTCTTTGTAGGCCACAGAAGCCGAACCCGAGATGGCCGCTGAAGGGTAAGGATGCCTGAGGAGTCTGTCTTTTCCTTTCCTCTTGCACTTTTCCTCTTTCCTCCATTATGGCTTTGCAGAACGGACCTCCAGGGAGTGCTTCTGCCTGGAAACTACTGGCACAGTGGGAGAGAAAATCATGCCAGCTTCTGTTCCTTGTCTTGGGAAGCTAGAGAAGGGTTGGCGCCTGTCTTTAGGCTGCTCAGAACTGTACCATGGAGAACTAAAACGTCTTGGCTTTGGGAGCTGCAGGACATGTCTACAAAGGGGTCCAGAGGGGCCCCCTTTCCTTTCCCGGCATCCTTGGGGCTTTCTTTGTGTGGTCTTGGACACATGCAGCTCTGCATCCTTGTGGAGAACTATCCTTCTGAAAGCATCTCTAGGGTCAAGGGGTTTTGCTGCAGGAGGTTATGATCACAGCTATTCAATTTGTTCCTTTTAATTATGAAAAGACATTGGTATTAAGTAGATAATTAGCATGAAAAGCAGGTGTGATGGGAAGCTGTTGCTTTTGTTCCGGACTTCCCAAAGCTGCTGCTCTTCCCTTGTTTGTTTACTATCTATCTTGGGATGCTGCTGTTTCAACTGTGAAATAGAAATTAGGACAAAAGTTTAACAAAAAGAATCCAAAGTTCTGCCAAGAAAGTAAAATGAGGAAATGATGCATAATATATCAGTTAGCAAACTCATGCCACATACCAGTTTATACATTCTAAACTTTACGTTTCATATGATCTCACATCAATATATATGTAGTCTTACCCATTTTAGAATGCAGTGGGTTGGGGGAAGAGGTTGAGGAAACGATTACATATACTACGTTTGTCTCTTCTTGTTTTGGAGTTGGTGTAATTCATGTGTGAACTCTTGGCACACCTGTGCATACCTGTCTATTACAAGAGTACTCCCTGTTATGTCTGCATGCAGAGATCTGTGAAGAGTATTTTCAAAGTGTTCCAATTAGAGATCCATGCCATATACTTTCCATTGTTTGAACTTTTGGCTTGAGCCCAAGGTAGATGTTATCTGCATTTCTGCCCAAGTTAGGGCTTTACCCATTGACTGTTATCAACAACCTGCAGAGTGGCTGTGATCCTTTGGCCTTCACTTCTTGGACTGATTGGCTGATGAACGTTCTGGTTGGAGATGATCTACTGAAGGTTAAGAGGTTGAGAGGCTCTCTTGCCCTCCTGCAGTTCCACACATTTTGGATCCCTGGGGTTTGGCCCCTGTTTTTCTTGCTGCTGTTTGAGGGTACATTTTATTGTACTCGACATTCTTGGGCCCCTTTCCCACAAAAGCCATCCGGGGGGTGGGGGCAGTTGGGTCAACTTTGGGTAGGGGATGATGCGTTTTGAGATTTCCTTGAGGTGCCCGTTCTCCCAGCCCATGTGCTATTGTTGGCATCTTTAAATTTAAGGGCCTTTAAAGCACCTCCCCCCCTTTGAGTCCACAGAGACTTCAGAGAACAGAACAGTTTTGCATGCAGCCATTGAAAGAATGTCAGTTTTGTCAAGTGTGAGATTAGTTGCTGCTTCCATCCAATGCACTAGGAATTTGGCAGAGAAAAAGGTCATTTAGGTAAGCACTTAAAATAAACTGGAATCACCCAGTGGACTGAGCCTGATAAATAATGGAGGTTGGTATGCCTCTACTGCTCTTGCTGCTTTTATCCCCCGCCCCCCTGTTTTCTTATAAATGATTTTTAAAAGGGACCATGTTTTCAAAGGCAAAAATCTTTTCTGTTTTGTGTTAGGGAGCTCATAGTGAGGGGCCCTGGGATTCTCTAAAATCAGGATGCTCCTTAGGAAACAATAGAAGCTGACTGGCTGTATTGTTCTCAGGGCAGCCGTTGTGATGGCAATAGACTGGAATTCGGGTCATGTGGCAGTTCCTGGCACCTCCCTTGGGCAAATGAAACTAGGCACACACACACACACTCCTGGGCACAGAGGCATTGCTCTGACCCTGGCTTTGCTGCACCAACAATTCCTTGAAGAACTGCACAAGCAGGAATGATATGGGATGCAATGATAGCAAACAATCAATCAGGTTAGTTTCTTATTTAGAAAAGCTTCATTCCCAGGAAAACTGACACTTGGAAAACAGGACCATTTTTTATCTCCTTGGCCTGCAAGAAAAGTCCCTCATTCTAGCCTGCCTGGTGAATTGCAGCTCAGTCATGTCTGGAAGAAGTCAGGTTTGTCACTCCTGGTGTAGGGCACGCCTAGTTGCATGGAGGAATAGTAAGAACGTCCACTTGAAGCCAGGGTTGGAGCTGTTAGAAATATTAGGTTCACTCAGCTTCAGATGATTCTCACCAGGCTTAAGGAGGAACATTGTAGTCTCTTTCAGCACTTCCAATCTTGAGGCCAGAGCTAAACTATTGACCTGGCCCTGAATATACTTATGCAAGTACCTCAAATCCTCTCCTGACCCAGTGTTCCTCAACCTTGGTGACTTCAAGATGTGTAGACTTAAATTCCCAGAATTCCCCAGCCAGCAAAGTTAGATTTGCCCACACATCTTAAAGTTGCCAAGATTGAGAAACATTGCTTTACTGGGGGTGGGTGGGTGGGTGGGGGGGGTCATGCAGCTGGACCCCCATGTCTGTTCCTTTAAAATTCTGGAGTGGCAGAAGGCCAGAGGTAAAAGATGATTCAACAAGAGGTCTGAGGGTAATTGGGGCACATTTTTTTTAAATTCTAAATTCTGATTTTGTTTACAACTTTTACAGGTACATATACTACCTTTTAAAGGCCTAACACACTTTTATTTGAAGTTGAAAATGCCATTTTCTTGGCCATTCTGCAGATGTGTTGTTCATTCAACACCTGTGTCAGGTGCATCGCTGGCCCAAAGAAAACAGAGAGGACAGTCTGAATTGTGTCTCCTCCTCCCCATGGGTCACTAACTACCTGGTAGATCTGAGCTAATGTATCTTGCTGCTTTTTCCTTAGTCCTCTCCTATGACTTGTATACCAGGTGAAGCAGAGCTAGTGCCTGTAATTTTAGAGACTGCCAAATTGTTATTTTCCAGACACTCCAAGATCTCTTTATGAAACTTAAGCCAAGCAACCTACAATGTTCAGTCTATTGTGATATTAATCATCATAGTTCCTCCCGATGGAACCTTGTTTGCTAATACCCAGTCCTCAACTTCTGACATTCCCATGCCTGTAATTTGGCTGTGCAGAGAGATTTTGAAATTGTCATTCTGCAGTCACAAATAGGGTTCCACAATGAGTGTCTAGTAAGGTCATCTGTCGTAGAATGAGGAACTCTGCCCCTGAAACAATGGTTATTTAGAACAGATGTACGGGAATCCATTCCGTAAGGAGTATGCAGCAGTCAGACTTCTAAAATCAGATGCTACCACTGAGTAAGACGGCTATGCAATACAATTGTCCTTAAAGTGCTTAGGGAACAATGGGATGGACAGTTAGGGTAATCCTTGTGATGAATACACTGACTTGGTAGTTGCCTGTGCTGTAGAGTTGTGCCATTTGCTTGTTTCAAAGAGTAGCTATCAAGGACTTTAAGGACCTACAGCCATAGAGGATTAGGAGTTAAACTACTGCTCGCTGTCCAGTGTCAATATTAATCATCACCTGGCAGCACCTCCTAGCAACCAGGCCCTATCAAAAGAACAACGGGTACTGTACAAATATGACAGACAAATACAGGAAGTCCTTGGATTACAACCACTTGTTCAGCAGGCGTTCAAAATTATGACTGCGCTGAATCAGGAGGACCTTCAACCAGTCCTTAACGTTGCAACTGTCACGGTGTCCTCACACTCATGTGATTGTGATTCAGGCTGTCGGCAACTGGATTGCAATTTCAATGGCTTCAGTGTCCTACTGTCATGTGAGCACCATTTGAGACCTTGCTTGAAACAAATATAGTTACTGGGGAAGCTGGCAGGAGGTTACACCTGCTGCTGCTTCTCCCAAGTGGGCCCTTGGCGGCATCGGGGATCTTGTGCCCATACCCCATAGTGCCCAAGCACAGCACCTACCCACCTGCAGCACCTGCCCATTTGTTTCCATTTCGTAGCACTGGCACATGGTGCCAGCCCACCTGTACTCCATAGTGCTGCTCATGGTACTTGCCCACAATCTGTAGTGGCCGCCTGTAGCACCTGCCTATCTACCCATAGCTCTGACCTCCAGGCCTGTTTGCCTGGGATGCAGTTGCAGGTCCCACACTCCAGTCACATGAGGTCCTTGCTTAATGAATGGTGTTGCCCATCTATTGCTCTTGCTAAGTGATACAGTCATTGCCTTATGGTATAAGGACTCTTGCCTTGGGCAGTGGGTTGGACTTGGAGACCCCCAAGATCCCTTCCAGCCCTGTGATTCTATGACATGGCAAAAGACACACACACACACACACACACACAGTAGTCAAAGCAGATGACAAGAAGACCTGGCAATAGCTAAGAGCAGGAAAGTTGAAGAAAGAGACAGAGACAGAGGGGCAAATTCTGGATACACAAGACCAAGCCATGAGAACAAATACATAGAAAGCCTGAATTGAGAAGAAAGCAACAGGTAGAAGCTAAAAAAAAAAATAGTGGATCACCTGGTTAGCTGCTGCAAGAAGATCGCCCAGACTGACTACAAGCAACGGCATGGTAAAGTGGCAACAGTGGTGCGTTGGAAGATCTGCAAGAAATACCATTTGCTTGCAAGCAAGAACTTGTGGGACCACAAAATAGACAATAATAGAGAATGAAGAAACTAAAATGCTCTGGGACTTTAAAATTCAAACTAATATCTTCCAGACAACATCCTAGGTTTAACAACTGTTGATAAGAAAGACAAGAAAGTGTTCCTTTTTTCAAAAGAGAAAGAACTGGAGAAAATCACAAAATAGAAAATCCTGCAAATAAAAGGGAAACAACAATGGGAAAAGAAAGTAAAGGCAATACTAATAGTAATTGGTGTCTTGGGTGCAACCTTAAAACATTTCGAACACAATCGGCATTGACAAAATGCCCATCACTCAATTGCAAAAGGCAGCTTTAGGTGTGAGAATACATTTAACACCATTAAACAACTTCTGTTTATCCTAGACTCGATAGGTGGACAAAAATGCCAAACCAGTCTAACCATCTGGCTGATTGTGTGACCAACCATAATTTCTTAAATTTGTATGCCACCTAACTCTCAACGACTCAGTGCTCACATTGTTAAACATTTCTCTTCTTCTGATTAATTGCAACAGGCAGAAAAGTTGAAAAGAACAATTACAGCCACTGTGATTGCATAAAAGGCGCAGTGAAAATGGGAGTGTCAAAACGGATCAGTACAGAGAACAAAAGAAAAAGAAAGCAAGAGCAAGGAAAAAAATGATTCAGAGTGGTGCCATTAACGTTTGGAATGGCTGAAATTCCAAAAGGGTGCTAAAGCCAACAAGTGTTTCCAGAAATAAAGAGAAAGGAAAAGAAACAGTATACAGAAAAGGCTAAAGGATAATGAAAGAAAACAGGAGGAGGACCTCTCTCGGGGTCCTATTTTGATGACTCCTTCCCCGGCCAAAGAAGTTTTCCACTGGCTAATAATGAAAGCAGAATGAAAAGGCTGGGCCGAAGCTTGAGCAAGACAGAGCTATAGATGTGTAGAGCTGCAGAGAAGGAGTTTAAAGTTGCAAAGAGGTCAGATGTCTTGCATCCTTGGCTACTGGCTGTTACTTTGGAGAAATCCTAGACTCGGGGTTGTTTAAATGTCTCTATTTGAAACAAAAAATAAAGTAAAAGGAGGATGCAGAATTATAGACCAGTCAGTCTGGCAGCAACGTCTGGGAAGATTCAAGAGCAGATCATAGAGAGGTCAAGAGATTTGAAAATAATGCAGGAATTACATGAAGTTTTCTCTTCTCAAAAAAAAAAACTTCAAAATTTTAACAAACTTCTTTTGTAAATCTAATATAACAATAGCAATAGCACCTAGACTTACATATTTCCCCATAGTGCTTTACAGCCTTCTCTAAGTGGTTTACAGAAGTAGCCTATCTGGGCCCTCATTTTACCGATCTTGGAAGGATGGAAGGCTGAGTCAACCTTGAGCCAGTGAGAATCGAACTGCTGGCAGTTGGCAAAGTTAATCTGCAATAGTGCATTCCAATTACTGCACTACCACGGTTCCTCATTAATATAATATAGGAACATTATCAAAGTCATTCTCTTTTTTTTATTTTTACATCCCTTTTAATTATTAAGACATCAGCTGTTTTTTCCCCTGTATTTTCAAATTGGTCTTAGTCTTCTCCAGTAAGATTTGTTCCTCTTCTATAACATCTTTTAAACACAGTTTCTAAGGAGGCAGACACACTTAATTTCTGGATCCATTGTTCAAAAATCTCCATCCGTATGTAAAATATTACAGTATATGCTCTATTCTGTATTAATTAAATTTGTGTTTCTCTTCTTTAATTGTAAAGTTTAGTTCCTTCTAGTCCCCTCTAGTGTCCAACTTTCAAAGTTCATCCTATCAATTTTCTCATGGGAAGAATTTTTACAATTAATTCCAAAATCTTATCCCAATTTTCTAGAGTCTTAGTACATTTGTAACTTTTTTGAAATAATTTTTATTTATTTCAAAGATAAAATATTAAGCATCTCTGTGGAGCACTTGTGATCAATATCCAGCCTTCCCGATGCCTGGAGAGGAATTGCAAAGAGCTGGTCTGCTTGCCGGCTCTTCATTATGCCAGGATCAGCGGCTCTGCTTTTAGTGAGAGAGGGCCAGTCCTTCTGTGGGACTTGATTCTTTGGCCAAGCTTGCCTGCTGGTGTAGGTCACTCTGCGTGGGGACAGGAAGGCTATGAGAGCGCCCCTACCTCTTCCCTCCCGCTTGCAGTTGCTGGCCAAGGAAGCTCTTTAGCCTCTCTTCCAGGGTATGAGAGCCCCTCAGTGTCCAGTCTCGGTTCCACCTTGCACATAATCAGGAGCGTAGTAAAGGTGGGGAGAATGGAGACCACTGTGGTCCTTAGGTTGAGAAGTGGATTTGAATTGAGCTCAGTAATCTTAAGGGAGTTTAAAAGCGAGAGAAGGAAAATCCCATCACAAGAGCAGCTGCAGGATGGATCTTAGCAACCTTCTCGTGAAATCGGGAGATGAATCACCAGAAAGAGGAGAATGTCCTTATTCAGCTTTCAAGGCAATTGGATAAAGGGACATTATTGAATCTGTGTGCCAGGCTGCATGAAATGGGCAAAGCCCTGGTAAAAGCATCATTGGCTGCTTTGTCTGCTGGCAGAGACCTAAACACACTCGCGTTGAGAGGTTGGTGTATCTCCCTCCCATAAACGGAGACCAAAGCATTACATGCGGCCCAAGGAGACGCTCTCCAATGAAACAGACACTACTAGATAATTGACCAAAGGAAGGGGTACAGCCCCTGCCACAGCAGCCAGCTTGAGCAGCTCAGACCTTTCCTGGGAAACATCTGGCTTCAGTGGCATTTTGGATCTCTTAAAGTCCAGTGCAATCTAATCCTGGACTGAGAGTCCACAAGACCCCAATTCCTATCCTGGTTTGTGGCTTTGTTGCCTATGGCTCACTCTTAACATAAGACATGGCCTTCCCAGCTGTAGTATGATTGCAATCAACCAGGTTTAAATCTTAATTATCTGGTGAGTATCTGAGCCTTGGAGCCCTTGATCTTGGGAAGTCCCAGAGGGCTCTCCTGGCAGTCCTCCATTGTCGAGATGAGATCAGCAGCCATCTGTGCCAACTAAGCCACCCGCTCGTTTTGCCACTCCTACTCACCTTTTCACCAGTCTACTCATCCTACAAAGACACATGACACTCATTTGCATAGGTTGAATGTCTTCAGATGGACTAGCTTATTTTGGAGCCTCTGGAATTACGAGATCTAATGCTTCCTAAATAGCAAGATTCTTGATTTCAGATCTGTATTCCCCTGAGGTCAGAATAGTAAACAAGAGTTTTAAAAACTTGAGACTGACTTCAAAATAGCGGGAGGAAGTATGTGATTTCTGCTTGAAGAAATATATCTGCACTCTCCTCTAAAGGGATTTCTTTCAGACAGCAAAGGACAGAAGAGGCAAAAGAGACGCCAGTGTAAATCAGCCCCTAGAGAAGGCAATCCGCATTAGAGGCCCATGTGCAATCATGAATTGAAGCCCTGAGGAAACTGAAGTGCAGCTCTTAGAAATCTAGCCTGTACCGGTTCTAGGGATTTGGCTCTTTATCTTTAAAAATCTGTGAATCATAATGGTGGTTGATTACCTTGTCTTTAAAAAAAAAACCAGCATCCTGAACTTACTTCTTCCTATATGAGTGTTAGGGCCCCAGGCGGTAACAGCCCTTACTTGTTCTTTTCAGCAGTAGAAGATTGAAAAATGGCTCCGTTTAGAAGCCTAAATTTGCTGTTTGTAGATGCCATTGAGCCTACAGTAATAAGCTTCTTAATAGCACCACCATTACCTTTATCTTCGGTAACTGATGACCAGTTTCTCCTTAGTGCAGAAGGAGAGCTTGAAGGCTCTGCTTTAGGCTGCTTTGCTCAGTGGGTGGGATGGCTGCTGTGCCATCAGTGTAGAGCAGGGACCTCCAGCCTTGGCAACTTTAAGACTTGTGGGTTTCAACTCCCAGAATTCCTCAGCCAGCTATGTAGAAGACTGGCTGGAGCTCTGCTGCTGTTAAGGACCGAAATGAGGGTGAATGGCACCCTACAACAGGTGCAGGAGAAATTGACTCAGTCACCCTCTCCAGACAAGGACAGAGATGAAGGTGAAGGAATGTTAGATCTCCCTTCAAAAACCATCGAGGGTGAAGAATTGAATCTTATTGGGAAGAAGATTCTTCTGTGGAGAACAACAAGATATTTATGACAATTGGCAGAAGTGAAGGGACTTGTAAATAAACCATCTTTGTAATAGTAAGGGGAAAATATTCACCTTCTTTGGAAGTCATAAACAAGTATCTCTTGTTTTAGCTCCACATTGGTTCTCTCAAAACCCAATGAATCTAAATACTGGGCCCAGAAGCTACAATTTCTACAATCTTCCACAAGGACCCAAAATTATCTCCAAAGATAAGGAATGCCAACGATCTCTGCATAAAGGCGGGTTTTAATTAGAATTTAAGGTGTCGTGGTCTCACATGAGTCATCAGATAGGGCTCAACTGAAGTACATAGCAGTGTTGATGACACACTGCAGAATCTTATAAGTGACTTTGAAAATAGTGAAATTGTTGCCATCTAGACCAGACAATATGATTGAGCCTTTCCATGGGAGTCTTGGCCAAGCAGGTTTACCCTGGACAACATACTGCACGCTAATTTCACAGCCTAAGAGAAGCAATCACTACTAGTTGGTGTATCCTTTTTAAAGACCTTTTATCAGTTTTGGAGACAAGAAGTAACCTGCAATTCTGGCACCACATCTGCTCCATCCCTTTTGATGGTCCCTTTCTACAGATCCAAGATGGTTGAGTCAAAGTTAATGATCATTTGGGCCAGCTGCTGGTCCCTGTGATCTTTTATACTTGGAGTGACAAACTGAAGATGAATTAAGCCATTAGGTGAAGAGGAGAATAAGCACTTGAGTCACATATAAAGAGTTTGGGTCAAGTCTAGCCATCAAATCAACAGCAAGAACTACAGTAGAATCATGATGTGTTAATATCAAGATATACATAATTTTCAAGCTTATTTTTGCCATTAGTTTGTCTCAGTAACTGCTGAAGAGAATGGGAAATATTAAATAACAGTAAGATATTCAATTGCTTTGAAATTTAGGGCCAAAGCCATAAATGGACACTTGTCTGAAATGGTATAGGATCTCCTGCTTGAGCAGGGGGCTAGACTAGAAGACCTCCAAGGTCCCTTCCAGCTCTATTCTATTTTGACACCGTGAGATGTTTGGGCCTTCCTTTTGGTCATGGTCCATCAGGTGAACTTGCAGTAGGCAGGTGTTATACCTTGACTATACCTTATTGGGGCAGAATATGCACTTTTGGATGCTTCCTCCCATCTCTCCTCTTAAAGTTTCATTATTTTGTACTATGACTTGCTAACACTTTTCATTTTCTACCAAAACCCAACCCAAAGCTATGGAGTATTGTAGCATAATTTCATAAAGGCTGTAAATCTGTTGGAGAGCAACCATCCCAGTTTGCAGGAAGGCTCAAACAGGGAATTAGTCTGGACTCACTTTGTAAATGCAAGAGGGCGAAGTGTGACACCCCCTCTCCCCCCCCCCCCCCCCCCCCCCCCCGCAATGCCCTTGAGCCTTAATTAGTGTTTCCCAGGCACTAAATAGCCTGGGGAAGATTCCTGTATTATTGGCAGCGAACAATAAAGTTGTTCTGACCCAGCCTTAGCAGAAACAAGAAACAGACTCCTTGTCACGAAAACCCCCTCTTTATTTATCTCCTGTGAATTAATGACATCCACACACCGAAAAATCCAGGCAATAATCCTTCAAAGATTTAACTGCAGTAACAGACCTTCTCAGTTCCTTGAGATGGGAACTTCCAGCCGCAAAGCTGTAAATAAAGTTCTGGCAAGCAGTCTCTGAGGCACAAAACACATGAGCCAAATCTTCAAAATCCAAAGGGTTGTTTCCCACAACCACCACTCCCCTTTCCTTCTATTTGTTTCCCAGCCAGGGAGGGGCCATTCAGCATCCACATGTGCCTTTTTCCCCAAGTTGATTCCTTGTCTTCAGTTGTTCTCCTCTCCTAAGAGCTCTCTGCATGCACGCATCTGGAACAGGCCCCAGCTGTTCTTCCTCCCCACTTACCTCCACCTCCGAAGGCAGCTGGGAAATGTCTGACGGCCCTGGCTCTATCTCTGCTTCTGATGCAGAGCATCCATCGGAGCCTTCCCCAGACTCCAGAACTGGCCCAAGATCGCCCCCAACCTCCTCCTCATCCAAGCATAGTTTAACTCTATAAGTGTGGATCTGATTGTTCATGTGGATCTGGTTCTTCGGGCTTGGCAAAAAGGTTCAAGGCTGGGGTCATTTCATTTTATTCTGGGATGTCCAGGTGTTTCTTCCTTGCCAGAGGTGCAAAGCTCTTTGGGCCTTCAGGAAGGAGGAAACTCCAGCCTCGCAATGCTCTGAAAAACTTCCTGGCCTCTTCTCTTCCACTGTTACCGCTTGATCCAGGACCAGCGGAGGAAACCATCTAGAGGACAGAGCTTCCGTTGGCTTGAGACAAGGCAGGCTGAGCTGGATGGGCCTTTTTTGACCATGGAGCTAAACAGGCATGGAGCCATGCAGCCTTTGGGGGAAAGGGGGAGGGGAATTGCATTGGTCAAGAAAAGGAGGGCTGATTTCTTACTTCTGATAATTGGCCAGTTTCTGCAGTCTCAGGTTCTAAACCCAAAGGCAGAAATGTAAGTAATAGTCATAGTCAACATGCTGCAATTCTTAGCCATCTGTGATGAAGTGTTTTCATTGCTTTGTGCCGGTTAAAATAGAGTCGGCTCATCCCGACTCTGACTTCTTCCTCATATAGTAGTAAATGTGTGAAGGCGGGGGGCGGGGGGAGGGGGGAACAGGAGGCCCTGGAATGAACAATGCAAAACAGCCCAGAGCACTTCCGCATTTCCTTCTGGCATGGATTTTGTGATGGTGGTGGGAAGGAGTAGCTGATGGAAAGTGACTTTTGCCTTTTGCTATCAAAACCAATTAACCATCCAATCAACCCTCTCTCCGGAAATAGGCCACCCCATTCTGAGGTGCAAATGGCTCCTGAATCTCTCAAGAAAACCCCGGGAGGGTTCTTTGCAGAGGCTGCAAAGGGGTCTTGGCCTCTCTGGGGAAAACATGTGAACCGAATGGAGGCGTCCCTGTGCCAGGGGATTGCTCATCCCATCCCTCCTCAGAGCTCCATGTGGATAGCAGGTTCCCTGCTCTGGGTTGTTTGGGTGTTTTGGTCTTCCGTTCAGTCGTGCCTCATTCTCAGAGACTGCTTGGACAGAGTTCCAGTTAAATCAACAGGGTATTGTGTGACTACGAGAGACCCACGTCAGGAGTCTATACCAGCCTTCCCAGTTCCAATATCCCAGGAGGGAGGGAGGTCCCTGCTCTTGATCTGAAACTTACCAGGGGGAGTTTTCTCCTTCTTCCCCCAAATTGCAGATGACCCTTGTGGCCACACTGTGGTGCACCTGACTCCCTGCCTCCCCCTCTCTCTAGGTCTCTCTGTACAAGTCAGTGCCAACCCGCCTGCTCTCCCGTGCGTGGGGCCGGCTGAACAACGTGGAGCTGCCCACCTGGTTGCGGAAGCCCGTCCTCAGCCTCTACATCTGGACCTTTGGGGTGAACATGAAGGAGGCAGCCGTGGAGGACCTCCATCACTATCGGAACCTGAGTGAATTTTTCCGACGGAAGCTGAAACCCCAGGCGCGGCCCGTCTGCGACCGGCACAGCGTGGTCAGTTTCTGGGTCAAAGGGCAGCTGCTCTGCTTCCTCCTTTTCCATTTTTGGATAGGGAAGTTGTAGAAAACCTTTTCAGTTAAAGTGTTCTAATGCTGCTTGTTTGGGTCGGTTAATCACATCCATATTATTCTTATTGCATTTAACGAAAGTAGGATAAAGTACTGTAAATTTGAGTAACCATTGATACTGTTTAGTAGAAGTGGAAGAGAAAATAGCATCCAGCTTCTTTTTACTCTTTCTCCTCTACAGATCAGTCCTTCGGATGGAAAGATCCTCAGTTTTGGGCAAGTGAAGAATTGTGAAGTGGAACAAGTAAAAGGCATCACTTACTCTCTTGAGTCCTTCCTGGGTCCCCATGCCAGTCACGACAACTGCCAAAATAATCCAAGTGAGTCTTCTCTTTGAGCTCCAGGATCCTTCTTTCCATACAGTTTGCTAGCGGGGCAGAAGGCAGCCCTGCTGAACAGAGCAGCCCTCTCCCTTCTTGGACAGTCTTCAAAGCATCTTTAGAAGGATGAATTGCACCAAGGCAAGGCCCCCAGCCTCCTTTCCCTCCCTAGAAACATCAGGAGGAGTTAAGTGGAGTTAAAGAACCAGGTGCACTTCGCATCTGTATTGCCTCCCCCTTTTTGCTCAGCGGAGGAGTCAAGAGACAAAGGCTGGCAATCCATGGAAGGCAGCTATGTCTGTCCTGTGGGAGGAGGCCATGCAGCTCAGGATTGCCGTGCACCCAGGAAAGTGAGGGAATTTCTCCTGTCCCCAAGGAGAAATTCACTTCATTTCTCTTTGTTATTCATTTGCTCTGCTTGTCCTCCAAGGAGGCAAACTTCTTCCACATCTTTCCCACGGGGTAGGTAGGACTGAGAGAGGGTTTTGGGCAGACATTCAATCTGCTCTGTGGCCAAGGATGACCAGATCTCTTGTCAGAAGATGTGATGGTCTCCAAGGTAGTTTTTTCAGAAGCCAAATTTGCAGTGTTTGGTGCACCAATGGCTGTTCAGCTCCTAACCCTCACACACAAGGAATAAGTGGTGTTCTGTAATTCAGTCTGATGGCTGTATATTTAATATAAATTTGCAGGGGAAAGGTGCATGTTGGTGCGCTACCACTGTTCTTGTATTCACTTCTGGATTTTCATCAGTAATGAATCTGGAATGAAAGCTCAAGATCAGCATTCCAGCTTTGCTTCTGAGTTTCTCTATGTCCCGCATAAGGCCATACGCAGCAGTCGATGCTTTGAAAAACCAAATTGTTGCAAGAAAACGCTGGTTCCCCTCTCCAAGTCTCAAGGGACATTTAGACGTACCTTGTTTTTAAAGCTATGGCCGTTGCATGTTCCCTTCTCCCCATCCAGTTGCCTCTGAGTCTTCTTGCTCTGGGCTGGGCCCTGCTTTACATGCAGGTGATGCCAGGATCAGCCCTTAGCTTTTGTCTGGAGCAGGTGAAGGAGTGAATGATTTGAGTTGCTGGATCAGGAACTAGGCAGCTTTGCAGTTCTTTCTCAGAAAACCTTCCCTCTGCTGCTCTTTTCCAGCTTCCTGTTGCGAGTCCTTCCAAAAACAGTTGGTCACAACAGACAACAACGAGCTCTTCCATTGTGTGATTTACCTGGCCCCAGGAGACTACCACTGCTTCCACTCACCCACCGACTGGAAGGTCTCTCATCGCCGTCACTTCCCAGGTAGGTTTCCTTTCCACAGGTGGGAGAGCCAGAAGCAGCTCTTCACACACTGACATTTGTTCATGGAACAAGTGAAACATCAGTTCTTTTCCAAGCACCACTCAGGAGCACCCTCTCATCACAGCGGCCTGCAAACGGCTTCAGTCTTTATTTAGATTTATAGTCAGGTCCAGAAATATTGGGACATCGACACAATTCTAACATCTTTGGCTCTATACACCACCACAATGGAGTTGGAATGAAACAAACACAATGTGCTTTAACTGCAGACTGTCAGCTTTAATTTGACGGTATGTACATCCAACTCAGGTGGACGGTGTAGGACGTGCAGCAGTTTGCATATGTGCCTCCCACTTGTTAAGGGACCAAAAGTAATAATGGAACAATTGGCTTCTCAGCTGCTCCATGGCCAGGTGTGTGATATTCCCTCATTACCCCAATTACAATGTGCAGATAAAAGGCCCAGAGTTCATTTCAAGTGTGCTATTTGCATTTGGAATCTGTTGCTGTCAACTCTCAAGATGAGATCCAAAGAGCTGTCACTTTCAGTGAAGCAAGCCATCATTAGACTGAAGAAACAAAACAAACCCATCAGAGAGATAGCAAGAATATTAGGCGTGGCCAAAACAACTGTTTGGAACATTCTCAAAAAGAAGGAACGCACCGGTGAGCTCAACAACACCAAAAGACCCGGGAGACCACGGAAAACAACTGTGGTAGATGACCGAAGAATTCTTTCCCTGGTGAAGAAAACACCCTTCACAACAGTTGGCCAGATCAAGAACACTCTCCAGGAGGTAGGTGTATGTGTGTCAAAGTCAACAATCAAGAGAAGACTTCACCAGAGTGAATACAGAGGGTTCACCACAAGATGTAAACCATTGGTGAGCCTCAAAAACAGGAAGGCCAGATTAGAGTTTGCCAAACAACATCTAACAAAGCCTTCACAATTCTGGAACAAGATCCTATGGACAGATGAGACAAGATCAACTTGTACCAGAGTGATGGGAAGAGAAGAGTATGGAGAAGGAAAGGATCTGCTCATGATCCTAAGCATACCATCTCATCAGTGAAGCATGGTGGTGGTAGTGTCATGGCGTGGGCATGTAGGGCTGCCAATGGAATTGGTTCTCTTGTATTTATTGATGATGTGACTGCTGACAAAAGCAGCAGGATGAATTCTGAAGTCTTTCGGGCAATATTATCTGCTCACATTCAGCCAAATGCTGCAGAACTCATTGGACAGTGCTTCACAGTGCAGATGGACAATGACCCAAAGCATACTGCAAAAGCAACCAAAGAGTTTTTGAACGGACAGAAGTGGAATGTTATGCAATGGCCAAGTCAATCACCTGACCTGAATCCCATTGAGCATGCATTTCACTTGCTGAAGACAAAACTGAAGGGAAAATGCCCCAAGAACAAGCAGGAACTGAAGACAGTTGCAGTAGAGGCCTGGCAGAGCATCCCCAGGGATGAAACCCAGCGTCTGGTGATGTCTATGCGTTCCAGACTTCAGGCTGTGATTGACTGCAAAGGATTTGCAACCAAGTATTAAGAAGGGAAAGTTTGATTTATGATTATTATTCTGTCCCATTACCTTTGGTCCCTAACAAGTGGGAGGCACATATGCAAACTGCTGTAAGTCCTACACCGTTCACCTGAGTTGGATGTACATACCCTCAAATTAAAGCTGACAGTCTGCAGTTAAAGCACATTGTTTCATTCCAACTCCATTGTGGTGGTGTATAAAGCCAAAGATGTTAGAATTGTGTCGATGTCCCAATATTTCTGGACCTGACTGTATATGGCTGCCCACATACTCCCAGTGACTCTGGGCAGCTTACAAATAATAAAAACCCAATATAAAAGAATAAAATGACAACAATTACAACTAGTGATCACACAAAATCAAATGAGCCACTTGATAGGTTCCACCTCACTCTGGGTTCCCGAGCAGTGTCTTCTCTGCTGAATTGATGCCAACATCCATTGGGGGATGGCAGTTTGACTCACTAAGTTTATGCTGCACGTTCCCAGAATCTCCCCACTTCAGAAAAATCTGGAGTTGGTGATTCTCCCCACAGTCCTCTGCAGGTAGACAAGAAAACCTGATGAAGAGGAAGCCATGAACTAGAAGTAATTTGGGGATCCAAAGTCTTTGTCCCAGGGATGGATCCAAGACAGCTGTTCCTAAAGAAGTTTGGAGTTTTCTTTGTTTAGCAAATGCTGGGCTCTTTCAGCCACTGCCCAATCTTTGCTTCCCTGAAACAACAGGGAGGTGCAGGAAGGCATCCTAGCAAGAAAGGGGGCTGGGTGGAGTCTTGCGAAGCCCCATCCCTGGCAGCAGAGAAAGGTCAGGAGATCAAAAGGGAGGGGAAGACCTTAAGCCCTTTCCCATCATTTCCAGTCCCCTCCTGGACAGCACCCACTTTAGCTCATTTGGGAGGGAGATCTTTCTTATGAGCCTTAGTGGTGCAGTGCAGTATTACACTGCACTTAAAGTGCAATATTGTAAACTAACAGAGCTCGCTGCCAAAAGTTCGATTCTGACTGGCTCAGGGTTGACTCAGCCTTCCATCCTTCCGAGGTGGATAAAATGAGAACCCCAGATTGTTGGGAGTGGTATGCTGACTCTGTAAACCGCTTAGAGAGGGCTGGAAACCACTGTGAAGCAGTATATAAGTCTAAGGGCTATTGCTATCCCCACAGTAGCTCAAACAGAGCAGCAGTCCAGAGCGGTATGTAACCTTGTGGCAGATCCCTTCCTGGGGGAAGGAATCGAGTCCCCACCTCTAGTTTTTCTCCCTCAGCCTGCCTTGGCAAGCCTTCTCTCCCTCTCTTCACTAGCACCAGCACTTAAACTTACAATATGTACCACCCCATAGTGATTTACAGCCCTCTCTGTGTGGGTTAGCACAGGGTTAGAGTCAGCATGTTGCCCCCAACAATCTGGGTCCTCAGAAGGATGGAAGGCTGAGTCAATCTCGAGCCTGTCAGGGTCAAACTGCAGACAGTGGGCCTGCAATCCTGCATTCTAACCACGGTGCCACCAGGGCAATAGATTCAATGAATGTTAGGGGCAATCCTTCTCTGGTAGACGTTGTCTTCAAACTTCTGCTGAGCTACTTTTCACAATGGTTGGAGACCTTAGAGTGCCTCAAAAGGGCCCCAAGATGGTCTTCTGGCATCTCCTCTCCCACCACCTCAGTTCTGCTCCCACCTTCTGGATAAGCCAAAGCAACAGCAGAGACTGGCTCTCTCCCCAGGTGCCCTGATGTCTGTGAACCCTGGCGTAGCACGTTGGATCAAAGAACTCTTCTGCCATAACGAGCGGGTCGTCCTCTCGGGCTACTGGAAACACGGCTTCTTTTCCTTGACAGCAGTAGGAGCTCAGAATGTGGGATCCATCCGCATTTACTGCGATCAGGTGAGGAAACGTCAAAGGGAGGCATTTGTGGGTGGGGTGTGCAGCCCTCAGGTGTGGATGAGCCCCGGCATCTCTGCCTACTGGCGCCTGCCCAGAGGCACAAGGAGACTAGGCTCCAGAATAGCTGGAGGGCCACCAGGTGATTGAGTTGGCAGTGGGGGGAAGCTTAAGTAGTTTGTGGACCCCGGAAGTTGCTCCTGTCACTGTGAAAAACCCCGAGTTGGGCCAAGGCTGGCAGGGCTTCCCCAGGAGTACCAGAGCCCCCTTCTGAGGATCAGGCAGGACCACCACCCTTGGGTTCCCCCATCTTTAACACACAGAGCGAGTTCAGGCAATAGACAAAGAGTGAAAGTGGCCGACTGCGTCTTCCTCACCTGCCAGATAAACCGCCTTTTCCCCTCCTCTCTCGGCAGAAGCTGCAGACCAACAGCCCTCACTACAGCAAAGGATCCTTCAATGATTTCAGTTTTGTAACCACCAAGGACCACGAAGGCATTCCAATGAGGAAAGGAGAACATTTAGGCGAATTTAATTTAGGCTCAACAATTGTTCTAATCTTTGAGGCACCCAAAGATTTCAACTTCTACTTAAAGCCTGGCCAGAAGATCCGCTTTGGGGAGGCTTTGGGGTCCCTCTAAGGTCTCGGTGATCAGAGGGGAGGGGCTTTTCTATGGATAGGGACTCCGTTCATACAAGGAAGCCGTTCGGTATGGTGGAGTATTGCTCAGCAGGACCTGAGTGAAGAGAATGAGTCCTTAGTCTCAACCTGGGGGTGCCAGGCTAGTCTCGTCGTAAGGGTTGTGGATTGATCGGGGACCGTGGCCCTGAAGAATGTGGATCGGGTGGCTTTTCTTCCCTCCGGGCTCTGGAAGGACGGCAGCTTCTTCCCCTTGCTCCACCTGCAGCTTGCCTTTGCACCACTCCTCAAGCTTTGCCCTGAGATGCCATAAACTCTGCGGTCAAGAGGAAGAGGAAAGGCAGAAGGAAGCTCTCTTCTTTAAAGGGACAGGATCCAACTGGCCTCATTCAATTGAGGTTACACACATCAGTTTTTCAGTCCAATCCTAGAAAAGGGGGAGGGCTAAACAGAAAAAAAAATGCAGCTTGAAATCCAATTAAGAAACCTGCTAAAAATCTAGTTCTCTCCCTTTAAAGAAGAGGTTTGCGCTGTCTTTGAGCCTCCAACATCCAGTCCATGTTCAGCATTTCACTTGATGTTGCTTTGGATTGGAGGAGCCCAGCTGGCCTCTTCCTCTAGCTTCCTCCGACTTCTAAAACTGTCTTGCCGTGCTGGGCCTTCACTTTTTCTGTGTTGCACGGGGGATATCAGATTTCCTTTCTTGAACCTGGTTTGCCAAAATAAACACCAGTCCCATTACAAGGGATGAGAGTTTGCTTCTCTTCCCACTGTGCAGGGAAGTGGCACGGTGGACTCTGCCCAGCACCACTTAAAAAACATCATTAGGAATATTAAATCATTCTCATCTTTTCTCCTGTGCATTAACTTCTAATTCTCTGCTGGAGCTAGTTAAGGCTGAGGAGGAAGCTGAATTGAACACAATAAATTCTCCAGGTTGCCCTAAAATATCATTTATAGGCTTCAGACTTTGGAGTTATGCCACACACACACACACACACCCCAAATGGTCTCTTTGTTTTAATGGCCAGTAGTTTTAGGAGACACCCAGGCTGTAGATAAATGTAGAACAGGGCTTGATCAGACCCGTGTCCTGTGTGTGATGCTGCTTTATCTATGATAAGAGCCTTTTTTCTGTGGCTGTGAGGGATGAGAGGCAGAAAGTGGTCCTTTGTGATGGCTGGTCCCTCCCTCCCTTCCCCCCCAATTGCAGAAGTGAAGTCCTTAACCAGAAAACAGCTCTTTAATCCTCCAATATCAGCCTGTGCTCTGCTGCCATCCGGCCCAGGGAAGTCATTAGGAGACCCACGGCAGACAGCTGTGCCTTGCTCTATTCGTGGAGAGGAATTACTTGCTTCTCTTTGCTTGCATTGCAGTTCAACTCTGAGCCACCTGTTTTCTTGTTGCTCGAATTCTGCTGTAGAGGAGCCCCTTCAGCGGGTCTCCATCAGAAGGCGGTTCTGGGCCAGGTCCTGTGAAGCGGTGGGCTCAGGGGGTCACCCAAACTCTAAACAGACGGGAGTAGATTTCTTGGTGACGCTGTGAATTTCTCCAACATGGAGAATCCTTTTATTTTTCAACTGTATCAGTAGCACAGTATTTTTGTATGTCAAAATGTACAACTTAAGACATTAACTCATTAATGGCAAATGTTTTAAAGTAAAAATAAGAACTGACCATGCTTTGACTGTTAAAAGTGTTTTAATTTTGGAAAATGCTCTTGATGGGTTCTTAAAAGCAAGTCCCCTTTTCCCTTCCTGGGGTGGTTCAGTTTCAGGGTCCCCTGAGGAACGGGCGGGACTATCTGGGCGCAGCTTCTCCGGCCAGGCAGAAGGGGGGACAGAGCGCAAATCCTCCGTGCGTCCTCACCTAGACCGGAGGTGGAGATGCCGTTGCCCAGGTCTTCAGAGCAGCTCGGATGTCCTGGATGCGGCCCACATATTTCTGCATCAGCTGCCGCTCTCCTTCCAATGTGCTTACAAGTGAGGCAACCTGCACCTTCAGCTGCAAAAAACAGAACCAAACCCAGAAACATGAAGGGGGACATGACGGCACGCTGTACCTTTCTGAAACTATTGCTAGGCTCCTTCATCCTAAATGTTTTTCCATCAGCAACCACCAGTCTCGCACTTCCTGCCGGTCCTCAATCTGCCAGACCAATTCTAAGTTTATTTCTCAGGGATCTGAGGGAAGAAAGAGCAGCTTCATTTACTTCCAAGCAAAATGTGGGGTTAGCAATGTAATGTCTCTGCTAAAAGAAGATGAGTATTATTTTGGAGTGTGTTAACGGGAGCACAGAAGTCAGGAGAAGTCATTGTTCCTCTCTCCTTTGCCTTAATCGAGACCTGCTGGGAATATTCTTCCAGTTCTGGGCACCACAGGTCAAAAAGGAGAGAGGGGGGCCCACTGGGGAGAGTTCAGGTGGTGAAGGGCCCACAACCCAAGACCTGCACAGTTGGAGAAGTGGAAGAATGTGCGTGTTTCATCTACAGAAGAGCAGATAGGACAGCAATCTTTAAATATCTGAAGATATCACACACAGGTGGCAGTGGGCTTATTCTCTTGGCAAGAGCAAGGGTTAAAGTTGCAAGGAAGGCTACACATCAAGAGAAGCCTCTGGACTATGAGCCAGATGTGGGAAGCCTGAGCTCTCTTTTGCTGGAAGCCTTGAAACAGGCTGAATGGTCATCTGCCTGAGGTTCCAGTGAATCCCTGACAAGAGTTAGACGGGTTGGACTGATGTTCCTTCCAATTTCATGAGTCTGAACCAATTGTTCTCAACATTGGTATTTTTAAGATAAGCATATTTCAACTTTTATGCTTGCTGGGGAATTCTGGGAGTTGAAGTCCACATATCTTCAAGCTGCCAAAGTTGAGAAACACTGGTCTAAACTTTAGTCTTGCGTCTAACTAGGATCAATCATAATTTCTCTCGTTTGCAAGTATCATGGAAAGGTATGTGGAGGGTGCTAAGCAACCTGCGAATTATGATGCAGCTGCCAATTTTTTGGATTCTGAAAGTGGTTATCGGGTTCAGCATAGTAATTTCTAATAGAAAATCCAGACCTTGGGAATATGTTATATGCACACTTAAGAAAATCAGGATCTTCTGTTGTGATAGGCAAAGGCACAAAGCAATTTTGCCTAATAACAACTCCTCCAATTCTTACAATGTTCCAGTTTTCACCTGTGTTATTTTTGCTGACTTGCCTTTAAAACCTATGAAGGTAAAGGTGAGCTTCCATGCTCAGTCCTACAATTACAGGACAAGAAAGGAACTAGGAACCTGCCAAAGCCAGAAAGTATCAGGGGTGGGGGTGGGGGTGTTGCAAGGCTTGTTTCCGCTCATCTTGAAGAAGCTGAAATGTTGCAGCATTTGGCTCTGGCCTGTCTGATGCTGTCCTGTCTGTCAGTGAACCCGAGAGGCCTCAAGCTGATACCTGGCCCAGCTTCTCACGGATTTCCTGAGCATCGGTGGGTTCCCCAACTCCTCTCAATTCCAGCCACTTGCAAAGAAGCCGTTCTTGTCGCTGGTAAAACCTAAAAGACAAGCGAAAACAGTTCATTGTTCTTACAGAGAAGCAACTGATGCAACAGGCAAAGGATTTCTGCCCACAGCTCACATCAACTCTGCTCTTACAGCTGATGTGATCATTTTATTTTTTTAAATGAAAGTAACAACAGAAAACAAGCCATTAATTAGAAAGAATAAAAGAAATAAATAGAAAACACAAGGAAGCTAGATGGCAAAACCTCTTCCAAAATAAACACTTGACTATCCAGGAGGCTCCTGGGCCTCCACGGACAGAACAGGCCCATCCTTCTTCAAATAGGTCTTGGTTTCCAATCTGCTCTGACCACTAGGCAGCCACCACACACACACAGCCACTGCCTTCCATATCCACCTGGAGAATGACTCCCATCCACCACCAACTTGGCTTCACACGGAAACTGGGTGACAACCAGCCCCATTTCAATGCCACCTCACAGGATACGAGAGAGAAGAGAGGCTGACTCTTCATTGACCCTGGCAGATCCGGCTGGGTTGAATCCTTCCTTGGTGGGAGAACCACAGCCCCTCTCCTCCGCAGTCAAAGAGCCCCGGCTTGCCCCCACCCAGGCCCTTCACTCTCCCCAGAGCACTGCTTTCCAGCAGATGCTCTCGGCACCTCTGAAGGGCAAGGAGAGGACAAAAGGCCGTGCAAAGCAGGGCAGCATCCATCCAGCCTCCCAGCTCTACAGGAGGAGGACTGAGGTGCTTTGAGCTTGGTTGTTTTGATGCAGATGTTTCATTATCCAAACTAGGTAACGTCACCAGTGCTAGGGAGGAGAAGGAGGTCTTCCTGACCATCATCCACAGCCGAGCGATTCTTCCGGTTCAGACTCTTCTACAAGCTGCAAAGCAGAAACCGACCCCTGAATTGGAACGGAAAGGCGTTTTTGGTACCCACTTCAGTTCCTGCTGCTGGCTGTAGTAATACTGCATCTTTTGCCCAATAAGTTGGAGCTCATCCTCCAGCTGCTGAATTTCAGTCTTTCCTCGCTTGGTTTCTAAAACAAAAACCAGTAACTTGCTTAGTGTTTGGAACATTTTTCCCATCCCACTTTCCTTCTAGAAATTATCTCTGGAATTTGGCAAAATTTGTGCAGACTAATTCTTTCCCAGTCTGGTTCAGCAGGTATGAGAGGAGCTGCCGGGACGATCAGATTGTTCCACATACCAAGACCAACCCAATCTTTTACTTGTAAGGCTAAATGGCTGACACCCCCAAATTCACAGATTTTCTTTTGCAAAAGTCAAGTTCTTGCCGTGCTTATGAAGCATCAAATGCCTATTTTCAAAACATTTCAGAATTGCTGCTGCTTTCTTTCTTAAATAGACTGGATTGGGTTGACATCCCCTGACACATGAAATGACATTTTTCTAAAGGGGGGGATGAAAAGCATGTTTGGGAAAGGAGCTAATCGTAAGATTTGCATCCTGCTGATTCCACATGGACGTTAGTGGTTTACACACAATCCAACAATCCCCCTCCCCAAATGCAGTTAAAACAGCCGTTCCCCCAGGATGAGAACTTGGTGACATCAAGCCCCAGATGCTCTCCAGAACAATCTCCTCTTGACCGCTCACCTCAAAACCACCAGTGAGGGTTCCATTCTGGCCCAAGAAACTCCATCGGACGAACACTGACAGAGACATCATCTGTTCTGTTGTATCTGTCCAATCCTATTCCCTTCCCATTCCCTTCCCATCCCCGTTCTTCCTCAGTCTCTCACGTGGTCTCAGAAAATGCAAATCTGTGCCTGGAGGTACCCGGGTGCCAAGCCATCTATGGGTCTTGGAAGCTTACTGGCAACTAACAGAGCTCCTGCAACATTGGTGCCACGCTCAATGGTTCTCTTTCATGAATGGGGGGCGGGGGCTGTTCTCTTTTGACTGCAGCTTCCAAATGGCCCCCACATACAGCACTCTGCAGTAGCCCATCCTAGAAGTGCTAAAGCCCTGGGTAACTACTGCCAGGTGGAGTTGAGGCTGGTGCTGTCCCCTGGCTGTGGCTTCCAGGTGGCTCTCTTAAGGGTAGCCAGGAGACCAGGATTATCTCCGTGTCACAGGCCTACTTTGGGGGAGCACAGTTCCATCCAGAACTACAAGGGGACAAAAGACCAGACAATTTTGGGACAAGCACAACCTCTGCCTTGCCAGGATTCACCCAATTGTTTCCACCCATTCCCACACACCTTCCAGGCACCAGGTCAAGATTTCCCAGCATTTCTGGCTAACTGGGCATCACTAGCACGTTACAAATATTTCACTCCAAACGGGCTAATGACTCCACTCAGTGTTTTCATGGACGTATTTAAGAGCAGGACGAGAGGCACTCTGGCACCAACCACTGAAACTGCCCTTTTAAGCACTGACAATTTTCCTAAATCTTCCTTCACTCAAGTAGAAGCCAGGTTGGGCACAGATCCAGCCCACAGGTGGCTGGGCCCATTCTGCAGATTGCTTGCTCAGAATCACCAAACCACAAAGAATCCCAAGGAAGCTTCCTCATTTCATCAGGCATTGTCCAGAGTTCAGGCCTGAGCAAATTTGTGCAATTTTTTTTATCAGCAATACATTGCACAAACATCTCAAGGCAGCCCTCCAGTAGCTCTCGAGTTTCACCTCCCAGAAGAGAGGAGCTAATAGCTAATCAGGTATTCTTTGCTCAATGTAGTAAGAGTGGGAAAAGGAAAAAGCTGCATCGTAGCGTATGCCTTTTTTGTGGAGTATGTACTTTATGCAGTCAAGAACGTCTCTAGCCCCTTCTGCTGCTCCATCTCCTGGGGTTCCTCAACCAAGGAACTCTCCAGAACCTGCAGATGACAGCAGCAGCTTGGATGCCAAGCAGCCTGGCCTCCATGCACCAGAGACTCAGCTGAACTGATTTCCATATTGAGAAGCTTCCCAACCCCCTTAGAAATCCATCTGGACCATCATGTGCTGGTGAGCCTCATGCAAACCTGAGGACAATTATGGCACAATGGACTAACCATAACATCCTCCACCTTCAGATCCTATACCCATTGTGCTGATGTCAAGATCAGACCAATGGCTCATGAAGCCTGATTGGCTTTAGTGCCCCTCCTGGTGAATCAGGGAGGCATTTGCCCGAGTTGCTTCCAAACACTATCCTGCCTCTCAGGACTTAAGGAATGTTTCTTATTTAAGGATTCTGGTCTATCTCAGTCAAGGGTTTCCCCTCACCTCCCTTCTATGAAGCAGGGAAGGAGAATGTTTCTTCTGAAGGTGTCTCAGAATTCCAGCATTACCTGCTTTTCTGCAAAGACAAGGACTCCTTCTTGTAAAATCTTCGGGTACCAGCAAAGGCCCCCTCGAGACCACGGCTGGCTTCTCTTTGCCAGGGGCTGCAGCCGGAGGGCTGAGGGAAGGCTGGGGAAGGCAAAGGAGACCCTCACACCTGTAGCTCTGAGCTGGGCTCGCTGGTCCCACCTGAAGCCCCCAGGAGGGTCCCTGGATTGAGTGCCTTGGCCATCAGCCTCTGGATCGTGGAACACTACAACCCAGACCCCGATCCATTCCCCCCCCCCAACCAAGAGGCCTGGGGAAGTAGCAGAGTGGGAGATGCTATGTTCAGATGCTCACCGTCTCGACACTCGCCCTCTTCGTCCCCAGCATGAAGGAGGAGGGCGGCTGTAGCTCTGGGGCAGCACCGGTGGGGCCGTGAAGCCAAGGACTCCTTGGGGCCAGTGGCCCAGATTTGGGAAAGGAACCAGAAGAGTAACTGGAGCCACTGAAAGGGGACGCTGGAGGGTCGATGCTGGAGGGGGCAAGCAAGAGGGGGCCTGCTGCCGTTGGCTGAGCAAAACCAGCTGAGCTTTCCAGCCTGCGGAGTGGGGAGAAATATTTGCTAGTTTTTGTATAAATACCAGTGCTCTTCCCAAACGTTTATCTATGTATGCCTCTGCCTTTCCGAGGTCTTTTTACCACAGCTGGAAGCAAAGCCATCACACCCAAAACAGCACACACACACACAGAGGTCTACGCTGATAACTGTCCACTTCCCTTGGCCACGGCTAGTGCTGGCAGGGAGCCTTCTGTCCAGTGACAAACCCTCCTTGGAAATCGGCCAGGGATGTTGGTCCCTGAAAGGAGTGATGCAGCACAACTGATCGTTATTTGTTCGTGGGTTATTATTTAACAGGTTCTAATTCAACCATCATAAAGTGGCTTATCTAAAGAGGAAGCTGGGATTCTGCAACTTGGAAGGTTGGAACAAATTTATCTGCATGGCTGAATTTGGCTACGATACTGATCATGATCAGAGCTCCAATTGGGAGGCTGATCTTGGGATGGTGAGTCAGAGTCACTCTGACCATGTAGACCAGACAGGAAATTAAACCAGATGTGCTAATTCTACTCTACCGTTAAGGCTGCATTAACAGAATTTTGCAAGTCTGAAAGTACAGCCTCCTGAGGCCTCTCCTTTGCCACGTGAGAAGTTAGGGAGGGTCCCTGGCAAGCCACTTTCTCTGCCCGTTATGCAGGTGTGGGCAGTGTCCTCCCTTATCTGATTGTTCACTTTTCTTCACCCCGTCTGATGAGGTCTTTTCCACATACCATTACCATCTCTTTGCAGTTCCCTGAAACATACATTTTGACTGGGATGCCCGAATGTTTGCCTGCATCTGAACTTTGGACCCGAATCAATATGTAGGCAGGCCCAACAAGAATTACAGAAAAGAGACTAACTCATGAGGGCCATAAACCTGACCTTGTTGTCCACTTACCACTTCCTTGCATGCGGTAGTCCCCTTTTCTCAGGAAATGGTATCAGGAAATCAGGTCTACGAGGCTGCAGCCTCACCTGGCGAGCTGCGTACCTGTGGGCAGGAGTAAAGTGCTATTTGCTTGGCATCCCCGGGGCAGCTGCTTACCAGCAGGACACATGCAAAGTGGCTTTGCACAAGCTGATGGGTTGCCCAAGCTCTCCTCCTCCATCCCCCAGGCCCTTTATCTAGGACTATGGGGGGAGGGGGGCAAAGAGGCCATCGAGTGGCCAGGAGAAAAGGAAAAGGTGGTGGAGGAAACCAACTCCCAAGGGCCACCTTATTGCCAAACAGCCCTTCTGCCTCCTCTGAGCTGCAGCCTTGAGGCCCACCGCCAGCCCAACGATTCATGGCAGATGGTTCACGCAGGGC
Organism: Arizona elegans; assembly: GCA_022577455.1. NCBI lineage: Eukaryota > Metazoa > Chordata > Lepidosauria > Squamata > Colubridae > Arizona > Arizona elegans. The sequence goes on from JAKOOJ010000026.1 coordinate 4,269,373, forward strand.
ACCCAGGAGGCCTCAAGATGGGGCACCCCTCCCCTCTCAGAGAGTGAAAGCTGGAGAAAGGGGTTCCGAGAGTCTGGGCACAGGGTACATCAGCTCTTCTCTTGCTCCTTCTCAATGTTTCAGGGGAAACATTGCGAGCCAAATCAGAGCCAAGTGCGTGATGCAGCTGCAGAAAAATCCAGTCCTTGGCAGCATCAACCAAAGTACAGGGTCCCAAGTAAGGGAAGGCCCAGCTCCTCTCCCGTCTACAATAGGGATGCGACAGGGAGCATCTGGGGTCCAGTTCTGGACAGTGCAATTTAGGAAGGAGCTGGCAAACGACAGCTGTGATGAGAAGGGCCCTGAGGGTTCAGCATGGAAGAAAGAAGGAGGGGGCGCATATTCATCTACACGGCCATGTGTAGATGGTCGTGTAGATGAATACACACATCTGCCATGTGGAAGACGGGGCAGAACTGTTCAGGGTTGGTCCAGGTAAGGCAAGGGAGGACAATGGCTTTAAATTAGAAGGAGGCCGTTTCCATTGCTTCACTGCAGGAGCTGTTACTTAACGGATCGGAGGCAGTGGCAGGAAATGTGGATGCTCCAAGAGTGGAATTCTACATTGGACAAGGGTTGGACTAGATGGTCTCTGACAACCCATCCAACTCTTCCATTCTCTGATTTCTGACTCACAAATCTGTGAGGATGGAATCTCCAGCAGCTTGGTAGTCCCTTGGCACACCGGGAACGTTGGCCTGTCCCCTGGGAACGCCAGGAGGGACATGGCCCAGCCTTGGCACTTCAAAAGTCACGTGCTTTTTGGCGGGAGCGCCTGAAAGTGGCAGGCGGGGCTTCCGGGAAAGAGCCTTCTGCTTCCACATCATGGCACAGCGGTAGACCAAGTGGTGACGCTGACAGGCAGCCTGCAAGCACAGAGCAGGAGGGGCTGGTCTCGCACTCTGCTCCCAGACCCCGAACCCCACCCAGGAATGAAAAGCCTGCCCCAAGCAGAGCAGCCCCCCCCCAACCATCATCAGACTGGGCAGGGCCCCACACCCAAATCCACTGGCACTGTCGTGGGAGTGAGAGACGCGCTTGCCAGCCGGGCTCCAGCTTCACCTGCAGCTGATGCTGGGCTTGCAAGCACCCTCGGTGCCGCTTCATGGCGACCACGTATCTCAGGATGCGGCAGATGCCCTCGCGCAGCAGCTCCACCTGGTAGCTCTCAGCCGCCCGTGCCATCCGTCCCTTCTTCCGCAGCTGCTCCTGCACGAAGCCTCCCCAGGCGCTCAGCACCTGCAGCCAAGATAAAGCGGGGCAGCCTGGAGAGCGGCATCCCCCTCACTCGCTTTCCGGTGCCCCAAAGAGAGGCTGAGAGGAAGCGCTGAGGGCCACGCTGGCTGGGGAAAAAATCCTGGCCAGCCTGTGCAATGAAGCTCTCCTAGCGGGTGGGACGTACCCTGTGCCCTTTGCCATGAAGCGCAATCAGGTCTTTGCTCTGGGAGTCCTTAGGGACAGTGCTTACAATGGCATTCCTCTTCTGTCTTTTGAACTTCATATAAGAGAGAGAGATGCAGCTAGTGGGCAGGGAGGGATAAATCTTTCAGAAATGCCGGATGCGCCATCAGACAGCTTGACTGTGCCCTGAGAGCAGAAAGTGATGGCCATGAGGAAACCAGATGGGAGAACTCTAGAAATGAAGAACCTGGCAGTTCCTACACTGGACAGAATCTGGTTCTGAAGAACAGTTACACCCTGCTAGCTTCCCATCCCTCTAATTTTGAAGACTCTGGAGGGAGAAAAGCAGAGGTCACGTATAGATGGAAACTCAAGTGAGGACATTTGAGGCAGAGGGATGCAATCATCATCAAGGAAGGTCCTAAGACCACTCTATAAAGCCCTAGTAAGACCACACCTAGAGTACTGCATCCAGTTTTGGTCACCACACTATAAGAAAGATGTTAAGACTCTAGAAAGAGTGCAGAGAAGAGCAACCAGCCTGGAGGCTCAAACATATGATGAACAGTTACAGGAACTGGGCCTGGCTAGTCTAGTGAAGAGAAGGACCAGAGGAGACAGGAGAGCATCTTCCAATATTTGAGGGGCTGCCACAGAGAGGAGGGGGTGAAGCTATTCTCCAAAGGCTATCAGAGCCTCGATAGTACAGTGGTCTAAGCACCCTGTCATTAACACAGCTGCCTGCAATTATTGCTGGTTCGAATCTCTCCAAGGCTCAAGGTTGACTCAGCCTTCCATCCTTTCTAAGGTAGGTAAAATGAGGACCCAGATTGTGGGGGCAATAAGCTGACTTTGTATAAATATACAAAAGGATGAAGGCTATTGCTTAACCCATTGTAAGCCGCCCTGAGTCTCCGGAGAAGGGCGGCATATAAATCAAATTTAAAAAAAAAAAAGCACCTGAAGGCAAGACAAGGAATAATGGATGGAAACTGAACAAGAAGAGATTCAACCTGGAAATAAGAAGAAATTTTCTGACATAGCAATCAACTCATGGAACAGAAGTTGCGTTCAGAAGTTGTGGGAGCTTCATCACTGGAAGCTTTCAAGAAGTGACTGGACTGCAATTGTCAGAAATGGTGTAGGGTCTCCTGCTTGGCTGAAGGGTTGGACTAGATGACCTACAAGGTCCCTTCCAACTCTGTTACTCTGTTAAGAGGCTGAAGAAGTGAGCAGGTGTGTTTCAAAAGCCCTTCCAGGGAGCCAAGGGCCTTCGTGGGTGCAAGAGGCAGGTAAGCAAGATCACAGGCTAAACCACGGAGAAACAGAGTCCAGTTCTAGGCTGCCTGGACAGCCCTGCCTCTATCGCCAACAACTGTTGCTGCATAAACTCTTCTCTTTACCTTTGGCCTCCTTTACTCATTGACTGCAGAATTGCTACTCCACAACATTGGATAGGATGTGACCTTTGTACGTGTTGCTATCACCTGTTGAACACCGATGGTCAGGTTTTAAAAGGGACACGGGTGAGAAGATTACGGAGGCTGCTTCCTGGGGTTTCATAACAGGGTGTTGCAAGACTCTTTATCTGTTTGGCATCCTGATAAATGTGGGTCAGCGATGTCAACCTTGCTGGACCATCCAGCAGGAAAAGCTCTCAATGAACAGTATGCTACATTAAACATTTAAAAACCTAACAATACAGAACTTGAAAGAAATTTTGCAAAATTCACAATAGATGGTAATCAACAAAATGGAAACTGACCAAACAGTTACATCATTTCAATATCCTGCTTTTTTCTTTTACATTTAGAACTGGATAGAATGTAGATGCTTTAATGTTTGTTTACTTGCTTTTTGATTTTTTTAAAAGGTTTATCTTCTGTTTCCTATTCCAATTTTTTTTGCCATTTTCTTTATCTGGATTTCTTCTTTGATGTAGATAGCATAGCATAATCACAACCATTTGTGATGATGAGGGGACTGGAGGCTCAAACATAGGATGAATGGTTGCAGGAACTGGGCCTGGCTAGTCTAGTGAAGAGAAGGACCAGGGGAGACACAATAGCACTCTTCCGATATTTGAGGGGCTGCCACAGAGAGGAGGGGGTCAAGCTATTTTCCAAGGCACCCAAAGGCCAGACAAGGAACAATGGATGGAAACTGATCAAGGAACAGAAGTTGTCTTTGGAAGTTGTGGGAGCTTCATCACTGGAGGCTTTCAAGAAGAGACTGGGCTGCCATCGGTCAGAAATGGTGTAGGGTCTCCTGCTTGGGGGGGGGTTGGGGTTGGACTAGATGACCTACACGGTCCCTTCCAACTCTCTTCTCTATTCTATTCTCATCCAAGAAGCTTCTTCAGAACTGGAGATGCTTCTTGCATGAGGAGCAAAACATTTTCAAAGAAAAACACCAAGAAAGTCCAGTTGCCTTTTGGAAAAACAACACAGGGACGTCTGAAACACAATGCCCAATGCACAGCCACCTCCTTTGCACAGCCTCTCAGAACCACAAATGGTGCTGGAAAGAGGAGACGGGAGGGTGGGCACTGAGGGGCTCCAGAGTCAGCAGTCCCAAGCTGAGCGAGCTGGGGATGGGTACTCACAGGGCCAAAACTGACCTTCTGCTGGAGGGTCCAGGACCAGTGCCAGAGGGCCCGCATGGTCTGCTGCTGCTCTCGCCGTCTGTCCGCCAGCTGTAGGCGCAGAAAGAGAACTGAATGGCCACGCTGACAGCCAGCATCCACAAAAGGAGCCCTACAGTGGCTGCAAGACCAAAAGGGAAGGTGCCCTCTCTCCTCACCCCAGGGAACTCCACTCCTGGCCAGCCTCAGCCTCTTCCTGCCCTGCTTGGAAGGGGGCCGGGGGCCAAAGTGGGTGCCATGTGCCCAAGCTCACCTGCACCTTCCAGGAGGCAAAGGCGGCTGCAGAAAGTCTCCGGGCCAGCAGCTGCTCCCCTTGTCTCTGCAGGAGCTACAGGGGGGAAAGCACCACCTGAAGCCCCCTTCCCTCCTGGAGGGGGACGAGGGCTGCTTCTGCCTGCTGCAGCTGCTTTTCCCAAATGCAGACGGTAATCTCAGCTTCATTCCCTCCCAGCACCCCCAAATAGATCCCTCCAGTGGAACCCAAAACCCTAACCCAGTGGAAAGGCCACACTTGACCAGAAAGGACCCCTCACCTACGCCTCCCCTCCCCAAAAGAGGGAATCTCCTCCTGGGAGATCTCACCATGACCCTGAGGCGGCTGAGATGATCTTGCTTCCACCTCTCCAGGCACCGGCTGAGCAGCTGCCTCCGGTGGTGCTCGGCTGCCACGGTGAGCCGCCCCCTCTGCTGGGAAGAACTGGCAGTGGCCTCCCTCCAGCGGAGAAACAGCCCCCGCAGCCTCCCTGCAGGGAGGAAGGAGGACTTAGCTGCTGTGACAGCCCCTGACCCCTCACCACCCCTTGGCTGGGAAGGTTGCTAGACCAGGAGTGTCCAACCTTGGCTATTTTAAGGCTTGTGGATTTCAGCTCCAAGGATTCTCCAGTCAGCTCTGGGGGAATTCTGGGAGTTGATATCTACAAGTCTTAAAGTTGTCAAGTTGGACCCCCCTGCACTAGAAACAGAGTGCAAAGGCTGTGGTGGCCACTTCCAGGACTCTGCCCTGTGCCCAGCTGGTATCACCCCACTGCCAACTTAGATATGGGGGAAAGGAAGAGCAAGTGGGGGCTGTTGAGCCAGTCCTTCCCTCCACAAGCTTCATCAGTGCACAAGCCAAACCCCAGAGCAGCCTCCGCTCCTTGGAATGGGCTTGCAAAGGATTCCTGGGCCTGAGAATCAAGCATCAGTTTAGCAAGCTGTGTCAATTCTGCCTCATGTCATCCACCCCCCTTAGTTTAATTAGCAAAAAAAAAAGACTCCTGGCTCATTTCTTTTGCCAAGAGTAAACTTTGCTGAGAACAAAGCGCTTACAGGTGAGATGGGCAGAATTTGTTGGCTTGGCGGGAAAACAATGCAATTAACTTTCCCCTTTTCCCCTGGCCACCCTCCCCCACTCCCCCCCTCCCCGCCATTGTTTGTTTGTATCTTTCTCATCTCCACATTCCTTTGGCTGACCTTGTGCTTGACTGGTGCTCCCCACAGTCAGGGCCGGCTCTGCTTCAAACCCAACCCTCAAACCCCCCCCAATCTCTCCCCCTCCCGCCGTTGTCAATGTCAAACTGGCAAAAGATGCAATGCGGAGCAAGCAAGCAGAACGCCAGTTATGGCAACCATCACTGAAGGCAGATGTTTTACTCCTGGGGTATCTCCTACTAGGCCAACACAGCAACTGTGTTCTCTTGGGCCAGACGTTCCAAAGGTGCTTTTCCAAAAGGCAACTGGACTTTCTTGATTGTTTTCCTTTAAAATGTTTCGCTTCTCATCCAAGAAGCTTCTTCAGTTCTACTGAAGTTCTTCAGCTCCCCGGATGACAAGCAAACTAAGAAAGTCCAGTTGTCTTTTGGAAAAGCACCTTGGGGACAACCATGAAGGAGAATCTCCATAGACTCCTGACCCAGCCCCAAATTCCAGCTGGACTGAAATGGAGAAGCAACTCTCGTCCTGCAGAGGCATCGAGAGATGTTCAAGCAGCTCTGCCTTTGGCCACCACATCCTGCCCTTCCCCCCACCCCAGGAGAAAAACTGCCCTGTAATAATGATGGGCTTTAAGCTCATTGCTGGATGGGAAGTGATGGGCACTGCTACCCCTCTATCTCTGGCAAATGGGGGAGAGGGCATGGCTGCCAAAAAGGTGCCAAGGCTGAAAGAATTCCTCCAAAGAATCACACACACCCCTCACCTGTCTGCAAGTGCCTCTGGGCATCCTTCACAGCCACAGCCACCTTTTCTCGGCTATCGGCCTGCAGCGCAGCGGCCTCCCTCCACTGGAACAACACCTGCGCTGAGAAAACGGGGGGCTTGAATATTTCCAGGGCCACATTTTATCTCATGGCGAGAAAGCATCCCAAGACCCTCACAACAGCGGCTCACTGAGTTTCCCTTACTTTGGACTTCACCAAAACCCATCCGAGCATGGGGGGTGGAGGGGCAGATGGCCGGAAAGCAGGGGTGAAATGCTCCCGGTTCGGACCAGATCACCTGATCCGGTAGCGATGGCAGCAGGTGGTTCGGAGAACCGGTAGCAAACATCCCTGCCCCCCCCTCATGCCCATCTGAGCCGTGCAATCATCAGAGGCTTTTTTTTCTTTTAAAAACATTTTTTCTACAACCTCTTCGGCCAGAGGTTGTTAAAAAAATGCTTTTAAAAGCCTCTGATGATCAGGCAACTCAGTTAGGATCGTCAGAGGCTTTTAAAAGCATTTTTTTACAACCTCTGCAGCCGAAAATGGTTTTAAAAGTAAAAAAAAAAAAAAAGTTGGCCACGCGCACCCAGTCACATTTACACCCCCCCCCCCAAGCCACGCACACAGAATCGGTAGTAACAAATTTTACATTTCACCACTGCTGGAAAGCCAAAGTTTCCGGAACCAGCCTTCCCTTGCTTGAGGTTACCTTGGAGAGAAGGACCCGCCTGTGATGATGCCCAGCCAGCCTGGCTGCCTTTGCTTCCTGCCTGAGCTCAGCCGTGGTTTCCTTCCAGGATCGCAGCACCTGCCTGGGAACCAGAGAGGCACAGATGCCCCAAAGCGCCTGGAGGGTTTCCCCACAGCCCGGCCAGATCTTTGGGGAGAATGGCCTGAGGGCCGTCTTCACGCCGACACAGGGGAGCCCAGCCGGCTGAGGAAGGGGGATCACCCTGACACTGAGTCGGGGAGGATTACCGCAGCAGCTCCCGCCTGTGGTCTCTCTCCTTCTGGGCCACCTGGTGAAGGACGCCCTGAATGTTCTTTTGGTATGCCTGGAAGGAGAGAAGGGCCAAAATTCTTGTCCATGAAAACTTACCCTATGAAGCATCTTCTTTGCATGAAAAGGGGCTTGAATGTGTCACACCAGACTTGGGGATGCTTCTCTGTGGGGCAGAGACCCCCGCTTGCTGCTTAAGGACATCACTGAGCACCAAGAAAAGACAAACTTCACTTTTGTTGGTCCAACTAAGTGGCATAAGAGTGCACAAGTGTTCATGTTCCCCAGGGCTTTTCGTCAAAACAGTGCAGTGCACTGACAAACCCTGTGACCACACCACTTAATGACAGCCATTCCAGCAGTCTCTGGTTGCCATTGTTAAGCAAGGACCTGACATAATCGTGGCCTCCCGCTGGCTTCCTCACTGACTTTGTTCTGTGTGAAGCTGGCAGGGAAGGTCACAAGTGGTGATTGTGTGACCAAGGGATGCTGTAACAATGTAAGGAAAAGGCTGGTCGTAACTACCACCCACTCAGCCCCGTTATAAATTTGAACGGTCATTAACTGTGAACCACTTGTGAGCCCACTCCATTGTTGGATTACTGGATGAAAACTTTTTTTCCATTTCTCTTTTTCTCTTTTAACTAACTGCATCAGTGATCTTTTTTCTTCTGCTGTTTCTATTCTTCCTCATTCCTTTTTTTACTTTGTCGCAACTTCCTAAGTTTCCTTTGGTTGAAGCGATTTCCAAGCCACTTAGACCCCCCCTGCCCCGCCCTGCTGAGTCTGCTCAGCCTTCCAGCCTCTAAACCAGAATTTGCAGAGCCGGGGACAGGCCCTCATTCTCTTCACAACAGGAAAAAATACCTCCCTCAGTTCAACTGCAGCCAGCAGATGCTCTGGGGCTGCCCAAAGCACTGCCAGTCCGAGCCTGGTATCCTACCTTCCAAGCTGTCATGACCCTGCCCAGCAAGGCCTGCTGGTAGTGCCCCTCGGCTCGGGCTGTCTTCTTCCACTTCTCAGACTTCTGCATCTGGTACTGGAAGGAAAAAGGAGCCTGGAGCAGAACTTGAAAAACCAGATCACATGCAGAGACAGAGCGAGACAGAGTGAGAGAGAGAGAGAGAGAGACAGACAGACAGAGAGAGAGATAGGAAAAGAGACAGAAAAAGACAGAGACAGAGAGAGAGTGAAAGTGAGAGAGAGATAGACAGCAAGACAGAGAGAGAGCGATGGAGAGACAGAGAGACAGAGACAGAGAAACAAAGAGCGAAAATGAGAGACAGAGAGAGAGACAGCAAGACAGAGAGAGATGGAGAGACAGAGAGAGAGAGATGGAGAGACAGACACAGAGAGAGACACCAAGACAGAGAGAGAGATGGAGAGACAAAGAGAGAGAGACAGAGACAGAGAGAGAGAGACAGCAAGACAGAGAGAGAGAGATGGAGAAAGAGAGAGATGGAGAGAGAGAGACAAAGAGAGTGAAAACAAGAAAGACAGAGAGAGACAGCAAGACAGAGAGAGAGAGATGGACAGAGATGAGAGAGAGACAGCAAGACACAGAGAGAGATGGAGACAGAGAGAGATGGAGACAGACAGAGAGAGATGGAAAGACAGAGAGAGAGAGAGAGACAGAGAGATGGAGAGACAGAGACAAAGAGAGTGAAAACGAGACAGAGAGATGGAGAGAGAGAGAGAGAGAGAGACAGATGGAGAGACAGAGAGAGAAACAGAGAGAGAAAACGAGACAGAGAGATGGGGAGGGACAGAGAGATAGAGAGAGAGAGAGAGACAGACAGACAGAGACAGAGAGCGCTTTCTGCAAAGCAGCCATTGCAGCCGAAAACTGAGTCGGACTTCTTCCTACAGGAGGTGCACAAAGACACATCCCCGGCATAGGAACTTCTGCCAGCATCTCTTACTCTCCTGGGGCCCCTCTTTTGAATGCGGGGAACAAATTTCCACTAGGAGCCTCCTCCACCCTGCAACCTGGCTCCTTCCAGACTCAAATGCTTCAGGTGGTTGACGTCCAAAGTGAAGGCAGTCAAGCAATGGCAGCCGAGGAACAGAACTCCATCAGGATAAACAGCCCAGAATTTCCCCGGAGTAAATGGTTTGGTGGGTGGGGTGCAGGTAAGTGGCTGCTGTCACATGGGGGAGGGTCCACAAAGAGGCAAGGCAGGTGTGGCAAGACTTGGGGAGGGGCTGCGGGGGTGCAAGGGAGACACCGCAAGGGTTGGGGAGGCTGCCCGGAAGTATCAGAGAGAGAAATATCATATGGAGAGAAGGCATCTCTACAAACCCACTATCAATAAATCAGTTTCATATGCACATTTAATTATTAAAACACACTGTTTTAATATTCCTTTCATCTTATCTCCTTTTTAAAAAGAAGCAGACAATAAAAGGATTTGGTGCTCCCCAGTCAAGAAAAGAACACGTTTCTCCTGAAACTTCCTTCTCCTTCGGACAACTTTGGGAACCTCCCTGCCTCTACCAAATGCCTCCTGTGACGTCCTTGGGCACGTAACACGCACATCGCAAGAGTCGCAGCTTTCATCTTGGGAGGAAAAAAAGCCACAAAGGAAGCCGGCATCAGCACTTTTGTGGCCACAATGGAGCCTCTGAAGGAATTTCAGCCATATTAGCAAGAGCAAGAGCACTTAGGCTTCTATACCGCTTCATACTGCTTTTACAGCCCTCTCTAAGCGGTTTACAGAGTCAGCCTCTGGCCCCCAACAACCTGGCTCCTCATATTGGTAGAATATTTAACAGCAGGGAAAAGTTCCTGATTCCAGCAGTCAGCTTCTTGCTTAATTTCTGCCAACCCAGGCCACTCCGTGCTTGTGTCGGTTTCCACGGGAGCCTCAGTGGCTTCTCTCACCTGCCGCCACTTCCTCCACGAACACCGCAGGAGCTTCTCAGAATGGAAGTGCAATGCCGCCGCCTCCTTCGCCCGCCTGAAAGAAGCACAGCAGGTCCTTGGTTGAGATACGGGCATGTCCTTAGGGAAGGAACCCAGATTCTAGCCTGGGGGTGGGGCTTCTTAAACCCAACAAAAGCTGAACTCCACTGAATTGTCTGAAATGGCATCGCTTGCTTGGTGCCAGGGGGGTCAGACTAGAAGACCTCCAAGGTCCCTTCCGACTCTGCTGTTCTGAATGATTCACCCCTGGAAATGCAGCAAATCCATCCGTCTTCCAGGAGACTCTGCTGGGAGCCTTGGGAAGATAAAGATTGGCCTGGGGCCTCACACAGGCTGCTCATCCCTACCTCAGAACCTCAGCGAGAGCAAAACTGGTATTGCCACCGTCTCTATTCTTGGCTCACTTTCATTATGGAAGATCAGCAATGCAGACAGGAAAGAGCATCACTGCCCCCCACCCTCCATTCAAGCAGTGACCACATCAGGCCTGTCCTCTTTTGGTTGCAAAGATCTAGACCTCAGGGAGCTACAGGATGGGCCCAGGAACATCCACCAGGAGCTCCCTTCCACTAAGTCTTCAGCAATGGTGGGACCCAAACCACTTCTGAAGCACCAAGAAGCTCAAGGCGAGAGAGATCTGCCATCCCGGCTCCTTTGCACAGTTTCCGCATTCAAAGCCAGGTCCATTTCTTGCTAAGAATGTTTCTGGGCTCCAAAGGGGCCCTGCAAACTTTCTCAGAAACTAAAAATGAGGTGCCTCCATCTGCCCCCTAAGCAGGATCCATAGGGAGAAATCTGGCTCAGGGCCAGGATATCTTCTACCGCATAGCTCCCAGCGACTGGTAAGATCCCACAGAGTTGGTCTCCTCCGGGTCCCGTCAGCTAAACAATGCCGGCTGGCGGACCCGCCGGGGAGGGCCTTCTCTGTGGCTGCCTCAGCTCTCTGGAACCAGTTACCCCCTGAGATCCGGACCGTCCCCACCCTATTGGCCTTCCGAAAAGCGGTGAAGACCTGGCTCTTCCGGCAGGCCTGGGGCCGTTGATCTCGCTCTTGTGATCTGGCAAGATCCAGCCATGAATGGCGTGAATGAGTTTTTAATGTTTTTAATTTTTAAATGTTTTTCATAATGATTTTTTAAAATGTTTTGTGAGCTGCCCTGAGTCTTCGAGAGGGGCAGCATATAAATTAAATTAAATTAAATTAAATTAAATTAAATTAAATTAAATTAAATTAAATTAAATTAAATTAAATTAAATTAAATTAAATTAAATTAAATTAAATTAAATTAAATTAAATTAAATTAAATTAAATTAAATTTAAATTAAATCTGGGAGAAAGGACGGAAGAGTGGGGGAAGCCTCTTTGTCCTATATCACCCCACCCACTAGCCATTTTGTGAGAGCACCCAAAACACTACCCACTAGCCAGAGAAGCCAATGACCCCCAGAGAGGCTATTTCGGGGCACAGCCGCCAGATTGAGGCCACCAAGAGACAAAGACATGAAGCTCACAGCATCAGGGAATGGGGGGTTCTTACCCTCTCTTCATTTCCCAGACATTCTCCCTCCAGAGGTGCAAAGTGGCCCGAAGGAGCTGATGCCGGTGATGCCCCTTGGCCAAGCAGACGCCCTCTCGCTCTTCCAGGCAGGTCAGGGTGGCCCTGTGCCACCGGCCCCAGAACTGGGACAAAACCCGCTCTTCAGCACACAACGTTGCCTGCAAAGAGAGAGGCCGGAGGTTGGGACTGCGGCTGGGCTGCCCTGGGGTCATTTCCTTGGCAGCCTCTTGGCTTCAGGTGGCAAAAAGCTGAGGGGGGGGGGAGGAAGGGACCCAAGCAAGCACGAAAAGAAAGCTCCTGGTACAGGATTATGCAGCAGACCTGAGGCCAAGCTCAGGACCAGAAGGGATGCCATCTAGGTTGCTCTTTTCCCCAGACTAAGCCTCCCTTTGAGATCCAAGACGTGTTTCAACTCCCACAACCCTTAAACTGAGGAGCCAACGATGGGCACAGAGACACTCCTCCTGATGGAGGGGCCTGGACACTCAGCAGGAGAGCCGTGCACAGAACACCCCCCCACCCCGGCCGAAGGCCGCCCTTACCATCTTCTCTGCCGCCCGTCCCTCCTGTTGCTCACGCTGCCTCAACAGCCACTGCGCAAAGACTCGCCTGGTCCAGGTCTCCCTGTGGAAGAGCGCAGCGTGAGACGCCCGAGAGATCAGCTGGGCCTCCGGGGGCCCACATTCTGTAGCCCAATGGGGCTGACCACACAAAAGACAAAGCAGCAGCATGAGGGAAGCCAGAGCTGGACCGAGTGAACAGCAACCTGCCAGGCGGAAGTCCGGCAACGCTATCTCAGAGCCCCCTCTTCACTTTCTTTGCAGGACAAACGCAACACAGCAGCCGAGGGACGCGGCCCCAAGTGACTTACAAGGGACTAGAACTCACGTTCTCCCTGTTTCTCACCCTGGGCCCTTCCCCTTACACCGAAGTGACTCTTCTAAACTTTGCAAATTTCAAAATGACCCAAGGCAACCTTGAATGGTGGACTGAAGTGAGCAGGATAAACTAATGGGGGGAAAACAGAGTCCTACATCAGAGGAGAAAAAAATGCAAAAAGGCAGAAATGTAGGATTCTGACTTGGCAGCTCCAGAGGCAAAAAAAGGCTTGGCAAAATAGTAGACCGCAACAGTCTCACGCAGGGAGTAACAAGGAAAGGGGTATTGGGGTCTGGGTGAACAGGCACCCAAGGTGCAGGGCATGGGAGGCAACTGTCCCCCTCCCCTCCTCTGACTTGCTCAGGCCCCCCTTGGAATTCTGTGTCCAATTCTGGCCCCACCATCCAAGCGGGACGTTGACGGACTGCAGTGCACTCAGAGGATGGCCATCAACGCGGGAAAGGCTCTGGAAACCAAATCTGGCAAAGACTGGATGAAGGAAGGGGGTATATTTAGAATGCAGCACAGGGCCTGCGGAGAGTTAGGATAGCTCTTCAGAGGCCTAAGACCAGAGACAACAGCTAGGAACTACAAGGAAACAGATTTGGGTTAGATAGGATGGTGGACGAGGTAAGAGAGGAAGAAGCTGCCTCATGAAATGGTGGCTTCCTTTCTGTGAAAGGTGTTCAAACTGAGGCTGTATTGGATCTGTCTCAAATGCGGTAGCAGATCCTCCACAGACTTGTGGGAGGAAGTTTACAACTTCGGAGGTCCTTTCTATTTATTATTTATTAGTTTGATTTATTTATTTCTAGCTCTTGCGATGCCACGATTCAAGGATGGATCCTTCTCAACAGCTTCTCTGATTCAGCATCCCTGATATTCATGACTGAGCTACAAATCTTTCCGAGCTTTGCTCCTGGCGCCTCAAGAGAAGACGATGCCAAGATCCTCATCAGGCCAGAAGGAAACACAGGCTGCCTCGCCCCTAAGCAAGAGGCTGCAGCCAGCCAGCCAGCCCACCTGTGGTAGCCGGCAGCCACCCCGTTCATCTCCGTCCACCAGAGCTGGTGATCCTTGAAGAGCTTCCAGGCCTGAAAGGCAGCAGACAAAAGCACGGCCTCGCGATGCTGCTCGGCTTTGGCACACTGGAACTGAAGACAAGAAGAGATTCTTAATGGGAACTTTTGATCATCCCCCACAGTCTCCTTGCAGGAATTAAAGGCTAAAATAAAGGCAAGGAAGGAAGGGAGCAGTCAGACTTCGACCCTGACATGAAGTTCAGGGGTCCCTCAGTCCCACATGGTGACTGGCACACTGGGCTTCTGTTTCTGTGGCTCACCTTCCGCCATCTTTCCCCGCAGGCTCGCTGTCTCCAGGTCTGCAGAGATTTCTGCAGCAGCCTCTGGCTGGAAGGCAAAATAGGCATGTCAGCCGAGGGTCAGCTGGCACTCAGTAGCCAGTTCTGAATGCTCAGCGCCAGGGAAAGTTTTCCCTGGGCCAAACTGAATGGCCCAGCAAAGCAGAGGACAAACAAATCGCAACTTGCAAGGGCTGGGCCAATGGGATGTCTTTGGGCTTATGTGGGCATCTCTGTTTTTTGTTGGTGCCCCAACATTCACCAGTTGGAGCTGCTGACAAAAGGGGTGCCTGCAAGTATTCAGGTTCAATCTAGGGTTGGCTGGAGCTGGGACCCAAATCCTTCCATATCCCACACCTACGATTTTCAACAAGCCAGTTTATAGGAAGAACTAGTAGCTACTCTAGCCCATCTACTACACCTGCCCTGTTGCACAAATATGAAAGGATGTAGGGGGCCTCACTGCGGAGAAAAGATGGGCACAAGTTGGTGCCCTCAAGGGCGAACCCGACACACTGGGCAGGAGTGACCTCTCCAGCCCTGCCTTCCCTCTTCTCTGATGCTGTGCAGGATTTTCACAAGGAACTCTATTCTATCTCACTGAAAGCTGCAAGGTGCAACAGGAACAGTACGTAAGCAAGCCAGGGGGAAACCGGCCCAGCCCCAGCCAACCCCCCTCCCTACACTTCATAACCGGATCCTCGCTGGCACTTGAGAGCGCCATGGGACCCTCGGCAGCACCTGTGGTGAGAAACGGCTGCCAGGGTCAGGGGGCGGTGCTGCTCATCCTCCTTCTGCTCCAGACGGGACCTCCAGCAAGCCCAGAACCTGGATGTGAGCTGGAGGAGGAGAGAAGCGGCAGCAAATAAATAGTAACTCGACTCACAAGATGCAGAGAGAGATGGGGGGGGGGGGGTTTCCCACAGCAGGCACCTGCTTGCTCATCACCAAACAGCAGCAATTGTCACCTGTGACAGAATTTGGGTCCCAGGGAAGAGCGGATCACACTTACCTGTCATCCAGCTCTACCTTCCATATAATGAACATTTTCTTTTTCCTGGTCACCTCCTGGGCCCTTCCCAATCAGAGTCAGGTACCCCGGTTCTTGGAAAAGTCCTTAGTTAGGTGCTATCCAGTTGGGTTCAACCATATTGCCCTTCTCTAGCGATTAAGGCTCTCTAAGGGCTCTCTATCCATCCGCCTTGCCTCCTCTCTTCCCCTCTGCTACTTTCCTCCATGCTGGCAAGGATCCTCCTCTTCCTAGAACAGGATCTGCTTAGGCTCTGAGCCCAAGTTATGTGTTTACTGATCACTGCTTTCAGGGAAGCAATCTGCCTATATTTGGTTTGGGACTGTTAACTGCTTTTTCTGGTAGCCCCTGGTGCCCTTAGATTTAGAATTCAAACGTTCTGTCTTCTTTCTCTTTGTCACTATCCAGCTTTCACAGTTTTACATCATCTCATTTTTTTTTAAAAAAAGTCTAATCTTTCAGGATATCCTTTTCATTTTTCCTGCATACCCTCTTCAGCTACCTTCAAGCCCGTGAAGACAAAACTATCCACCATTTTCATCTCTTTGTCATCATCACCAATAATTTAACAATTATTGTTTAATTACTCAGGTTTTAAATTTGTACAGATGCAGAAACAATGATCTCAAAGAACCACCACCCAGTTGCGATCTGTAATTTGTCCTCTGTCCACCCCCCACCCATAGTTGCAAGCAGGGGAACAAGGAAGGCTCACCATGACCTGGTGCTGCTGACAAGCCAGGTTTCTTCTCACTTGCTTGAGGGAAGCCTCCCGGATGTTCCTCCGCAAGGCACGAAACCCACAACTCTGGGGAAAGTGAAAGAACAGCTGACCTCAGTTCCAGATGCAGGGAAGGTGCACTTCTTGGATCAGCCCTTCCTGTGCGTCATTTATGAAAGCACAACTGGCGAGGTCAAAAGAAGCAGGCAAGTTATTCCACACATGCGTGTGTCAGAGCCTGGGAAATCTTCTCAATTTACTCATGTTACAAGTGCCCAAGATCACTAGCCGTGCATAACAGCCTGTGCAGTAGAATCCGCGTCCTTCCAGCCTGGGCCTTCTGCTGCCTGGGCAAGTGCCAGGATGCAGCAAGGAAAGCAGCTCTCCCAGCCACCCGCAAGATGCCTTTTCCATGAGAAACCACAAAGCTCTTACCAGCAGGCGATGGTTATGGTGGCTCTGAGCCAGCCGGTAACGCTCTGCTTCTTCCGCACACAAGGCCACATCTGATGGACAGGTTAAGAAAGGCAACAGACTGGACTAACCTGCAGCTGTTTTGTCCCTCAAAGGAGGAAGGCAACGTTTCAGAAGGTGAATTGGTGTGGCTCAAGCACTGTTTCTTCTTATCCTCATTGCCCAAACAGGATGGGCGCCTCGGTCACTGTCTGAGTTAGGAGTCAGTGGCCCTTCTGTCACCTCTGTCTGTCTTGGGACTCCTGAGGCAGTGGGCCCCCCAACTTTTCTGGCTCCACGGACTGGTGGGGATGGTTTCATGTGTGCAACCTAGACTCTGTGCATGTGCAAATGAAGCCTTGCACATTCACCCACTACTTGCGTGGCCCAGTTCCCAATAGGCTGCAGACTGGGGGTTGGGGGACCCCTGTTCTAATGTATTTATTACATGGGGCTCCAGGCAATTTGCACCAAAAATAAAAGCAGCATCGGTTAAGATCACGTGACTTACCTCAGGTGGCCACCCACTCCATCCCACAGCTGCCCCAATGCCTTTCAACCACCCTGAAAGGCTAACCAGGGAAGGTGCCAGGTGTACCTGGGGGAAAGAAAGGGCTTCTCAAACAGACCGGACCCTCCAACGTGCCTCCTGCACATCTGCATCAGCCACACAGATTCTATGAAGCTCCCTGGAGCCAAGCCACATGGGCCTTTGCATACGGCTTTCCTTCATTTACATACCTAATTTATTTTTTCCTTGCTTTATTATTACATTTCTTTGCCGCCCATCTCACCACAAGGATTAAGGTTAACCCCTAACATAAATTGCCAATTTTTCTAAACAACACAGATGAATCTCACTTTTCCTACCCAACCGAAGGATTTTTTTTCCCTGTAAACTGTCAGTGCAGGCCTCCGTTTCAAAAGTTAGCTGACCCTGTTCACCCCCAGCAGCAGGAGAGCCCAGGAGCGGATACAGAGTTTCCACCGAGCAAAAGCCCTTCGCAAAGCTGTGCCAGCCGCCTGCTGGGCGAGGTGCTCCGACTGCTTCTTGTGTCTCCATGCCAGTTGCCAGGCCAAGAAGTGCCAGCGGAGGAGCTGGGCATGATGCTGCTGCACAGCCAGCCCTGGGGAAGGAAGGAGAAGGAGAGCATCTTCTAAAGAGCCTTGGTGGCGCAGCGGACTAAAGCGCTGTTAAGTAGCACTTAGCTGCCAGCTGCCTGCAATTACTGCAAGTTCAAATCTCACCAGGCTCAAGGTTGACTCAGCCTTCCATCCTTCCGAGGTAGGTAAAATGAGGACCCGGATTGTGGGGGCAATAAGCTGACTTTGTATAAGAAAGAACACCACTTGGGGGGTGGGGGGCGAAAGCC
This sequence comes from Arizona elegans, assembly GCA_022577455.1. Taxonomy (NCBI): domain Eukaryota; kingdom Metazoa; phylum Chordata; class Lepidosauria; order Squamata; family Colubridae; genus Arizona; species Arizona elegans. The sequence goes on from JAKOOJ010000026.1 coordinate 4,286,938, forward strand.
CTATTAAGCAGGTATATACAAAAGTACGAAGGCTATTGCTTAACGCATTGTAAGGCGCCCTGAGTCTCCGGAGAAAGGGAGGCATATAAATCAAGCTAATAAATAAATAAATAAATAAATAAATAAATAGAGGGAGCCCTCGAGTTACCACCACAACGGAGCCCAGAATTTATGTTGTTAAGTGAATTTTGTCCCATTTTATGATTTTTCTTGCCACAGTTGTCAGGTGAATTCCCTGCAGTCGTTAAGTCAGTCACACGGTTGTTAAGTGAATCCGGCTTCCCCATTGACTTTGCTTGTCAGAAGGTCGCAAAAGGGGAACATGTGATTGAAGGACACTGCAACCGTCATAAGTATGAACCAGTTGCCAAGCACCCGAGTTTTGGTCACGCGGCCACAGGGATGCTGCAACCGTCGTAAGTGTGAAAAACAGTCATAAGTCACTTTTTTCAGTGCCGTTGTGACTTTGAACGGTCACCAAATGAACATTTGAGGACCAGTCAGGAGAGGGAGGTCTTCATCTATGAATCCTGGAGTGAAAAGCAGCTTTAATATGATGCCACCTGTTCAAAAGAGTCAGCTGCTCTGGAAGGGCTGCTTAATTCCGAGCTCAACTAATGGTCCACTCTGCACTCAAGTCCGTGTGCAGAGACAGTGGACTTCCACAATCCCATTCGTGGCCTTGACGCCTCCATCTGAACCTAGTTTCTCATCAGCCCGTGGGCTCGGCCTGGAGAACCTGTGCCTCGTAACCCTCCTGCGTGGGGGGGACACACACCCCCCTGGCACTTGCCACGCCGGAGGAAGGGCCTCCTTTTGGGACACTCACTGCTCCTGTGCCGCTTCTCCCTCCGCTGGGTCACGTACTGGAGCCAGGACTTCAAGCCCTTCCGCATCGCCCAGTGCTGCAGGCACCTCGCTGCCCAGCTGGCTGTTGCCGTTTCCCGCTGGAGTTGTGTGTCGAGGGCCTTCCACTGCAGCCAGGCCTGAGGACAAGAGTGACCAGAGAGGCTGAGAGCCAGAAGCAGGCAGGGAAGGCTGACCAGCCACAAACCCCAGGTTCATAGGGAGCTCAGCTGAAAGTCCATGAAGGTTCTGGACTCACACGAAGTTGCACGCTGTGCGCCCACCGCTGGAGGGCCTGGGACTCCATCCCCCGGTGCACCTGACCCTGGCTCCATCGCTTCTGCCACCATCCCCAAGAGAGCCTGCTTGAAAGAGGAAGAGATTTGTGAATGCAAAGTCTTCTCTTGAGTTCACAAGCCCTTAGGCCACAAAGCCCCCTTTCCTTCCTGCCAGACTCAAGTCAACCACTTCCACCATCAACTCTGGAAGCGCCTGGGAAGCAGCCGACGGCCCCTTTTCCTCCCAGCCGAACTCCAGGGGATCCTGGGCTTACCACAGTTCGTTTGTTGACCGTTCAAAGTTACAATGGCACTGAAAAAAAGGACTTACGACTGTTTTTCACATTTATGGCCACTGTAGCACCTCCATGGTCACGTGATCAAAATTTGGAGGCTTGGCAATTGGCATGTATTTATGACGGTTAACGAGTCCTGGGATCATGTGATCCCTTTTTGTGACCCTCTGAGAGGCAAAGTGAATGGGGAAGCCAGATTCACTTCACCATCGTGTTACTAACTGAACAGTTGCAGTGATTCACTTAATAACTGTGGCAAGAAAGGACATAAAATGGGGCAAAGCTCACTTAACTGTCTCACATAGCAACAGAAATGTTGGGCTCAACTGTGGTTATAAATTGAGGACTACCTGTATCTGAACTTTGCTGTCTCTCGGTCCTCTGGAATGCAGCCCCTCCCTCCTGGGAATCCAGACTATATTCCACCACATCCAGCCCTCCCAACTCCACACACACCCCGGGGATCTCACCGCAGGGTGCTCTGCTGCCGGAAGTGCAGTGCCTCCCAGTGCATCCGCTGCTTCATCCTGCGTAGCTGGACGTAGCTCAGCCAACGCTGCCAACTCCGGAGGGTTTTCTGCTTGGTTGCTGCAGAAGATGGTTGGTGAGGTCATTAGAACAAGGAATACCGGTTAGGTTCATACATTATGCTAAGCTACACTTTAACCACACTTCACTAATCAAGTACAAAGCTTGGACCCCTAAAAGAGGGTAGAAATGTTGGTGCGTCTTATACACCAAATACAGCCATTTTTGGCTTCCTGAAACCCCGCCCCGCGTGTCCCGTTTTCGCCAAAAACAGGCCTGTTTTTCACAAAAATGGGGTGCACAGAGGGTTTGGGAGGCCTGCAGAGAGCTCCTGGGCGCTGGGGAGGGCAAAAACGTGACACATGGGGGGTTTGGGAGGTGGAAAATGGGAGAAAATGGGACACATGGGTCGGGGTTTTGGTAAGCCAAAAATGGTTGTATTTGGTGTATAAGACACACCAACATTTCCACCCTCTTTTGGGAGGGGGGGGAAGTACATCTTATACTCTGAAAAGTACGGTATATCATGGTTTAGTTAAGTCAAGCCTGCCTCTATTTTGATAAAATTGTGATTTTTCAATCCTTTGGAAACTTGTCTGTCCAGGGAGGAGCAAAGCCCAGCTGGAGAACTGATGGCATGGAAGAGAGCAGAAGGTCCAACTGAAGAAGCATTGGATGAAGGAAGGAAGCAGATGAGAACCAGGGGAGGGGAGGCGGGAGGCCCTTTTCTGCAGCTGCTGCTGAGGAAGACAGAAGCATCAGGGAAGGACGAGGGTCAGATCCAGCCCAAGAGATGGAGGACACATTTCCTGATCTGCAAAGGGTTACTGGATCATGAGGGTCTTTGGAACCAACAACAAGGTGTCTGATTAAGAATCTCAGCCTTGCAATCAAGCAGGCGATGGGAAAAGAAGCACCGGACCCAAACACTGTCACTCCTCTGCAGAGAGCTCTGCGCCTTCCATGCCGTCATCCCCTCTAGCCGGCAGAGCAGCAGCACTCGTGGGTCAGGAGGAGAAAACTCTCCTGGTGTCAGACCTGGAAGCCATATTTCTACCTTTGTGCCTTCAGGCGTCAGGCCTGCCACAAATCCTACTGTGGGGAATTGGGAGAGGGGATTGCATAGAGAGAAAAAGATATGTAGTCACAATAAAGTTCTTTATAGAAAGTCAAGGCCATGGGGCCCTGCAGTTGTGTGGAGAAGAAATGAGGAGGTATCTTCTGGTCTGGACAGCAACTGATTGGATGCGTGGTGGACATGTGGGAGAGGGCAAGGTCTTGAACTTCCTTTTGGGTGTGGAAAACCCGAAAGCTCTCAGATTCGGGTTTTCCCAGATGTGCCAATATGACATCTCTAATAAAGTTTAGCTTTGAGGAAATTCAAGCCTCAGAGTTTTGTTGTTGGTTTTTTTTTAATTTGATTTATATGCCGCCCTTCTCCGGAGACTCAGGGTGGCTTACAATGCGTTAAGCAATTAAACAATTTTGTTGGGGGTGTTAGTTGGAACCCTGACACCTGGCCCAGAAGCATTTCCAGAGGTGGGGAAGATACTGTGGGCACAAGCAGGGCACCTGCTCTGGGTAGGCAGCCCATTGAGAGAGATCTGTCCAGAAAAGGCTCTCTCAGCCTTTCTGCAAGTATAACGCCAGATTTGCCCTCGGCTTTGCGATAGGCTGGCTTTCCTTTCTTATGAAAAAGTAGGCCAACAAGGAACTGGGTGGGCACAAGCATGAAAGGGCACATGGGGTGGTGGCGGCCTTGAGCTCATCTGCACTAAGGCTCCTTCTGAGAATCGAGCCCCAACCCTCGCACCCCTGCCCAGCCCAGCCCCCGCACTTCTCACCATGGGCCTCTGCAATACAGTAGGCGAGCTTCTTCGCTCGTTGCTGGAGCAGGTAGGACTTCCAAGCCTGAAAGACCTTGTGGTAGAGAAAATACCTGACCAACGGAGAACAGAACAATTGGTCAGCAGCACGGATCAAGTTGAGCTGTGGCACGTATGTGCTGAAGGGATTTCTGCAAATGTTTTCATATCTAACACTTCTTGCTAAAATAACTATTTTACGTAACTCTCCCTTTCTCCCTCCTTCCCTCTCCCACCATCTCTCTCTCTGTGGGTGGGTGTATTAGTATCAGTTTAACCAACAGGTTTCATACTTTTCCTCTTTCCAAAGAACAGGAAACTGGGACTTCCAGGGAAGAAATGGCAAAGTGGCTCCACTAAAAGAGGAACTGATGACTGCGGTGGAGTGAAGAGCCAGCAAGTACGCGAGTTCTTCATCATTTCTCTCCAGGCAAGGAGAGGCCTTGAGATCACCCACAAGTGCTCCAGACAACTGCTCCCCATGAGGAGACGGCAAGACAGTGGTCTCTTGTGGGTTCAGAGCTCCAGGAGGCGAGGGAACAATTATCTTGTTCAAATGGTCAGTGCCCTCAAAAGGACACAAGGTTTCCATGCTTCTTTTTTTTCATCACTTCTGGAAATTGCTTGTTAACTACTTTTCAGTTATTAGGAAAATTTAGATCAACAAATTTTACAGCACCTGATAAACTTCCTTCAATCCCTAGCCAAAGAAATTTGAAATACAAGGACCTTTTTTCCCCTGGAATCAACAGCAAAAAAGTGATCAAATTTTTTACTTTAGAAAGTTACAAATGGACTAAGGGTCTGCATAAATTTGAAAAGATTTTGGAATTAATAAGAATTCTTGCCGTGAGAAAAGATCTTTGTTTTAATTTTTTTTAAAAAAAATGATAGGTACTTTGAAGATTGGACACTAGAGGGAACCCCGAAGGAACTAAAACAATTCAAGGAGAGCTCTTACATTTGACTTACTAGTACAGGATTAAACAAAATATTTTAACATTGAAGACTGGACGCCAACTATGGTTTAGTTTAACATTTCAAAATATTACTTCACTCTAGGCAACCCATGATCTTCTGCCATTCTTTCAGAGATATTCCTTCCCAATGACAGGACTTCTAACGTCCTGCCTTCCTCCCTGGGAGACCTTCAGAGGTGGAGCTTCACTGAAAGCAGCCCCTGCTGAACTGAACAGCACAAACCTCAGCAGAGGAAATGTTTGATGACGTGCTATATTAGGTCATAAAGTGTTTTATCATCACGTTTAATGTCATAAAGTGTTTTTTAAATTTGCCAAATTTCAACTCCACTGGTCTCAGATTTTTGACATATTCTATACGTTAGCCCATTTGAGGTATCTTGGTTGAAAAATTGTTGCCCTACGATGCCATTTTGCCCTGTTAAGGGTTACAGGGACAAGAATGTTAGTAGAATCTAGATTTGTTTTATCTTCAGAGACCCGGAAGAGAAATGTTGAATAGATGGAAACTAAACACATAAATAAACAACTCTAAGCTGGTCTGCCTGGCTGAAGATGGTTTAGGGCCTAAACTATAGTTAGCATGCATCATGGTTCAGTGCAATGTCTGAACAGAACCATTTTTTACTTTTTTTTAGCTAGGATGCAGGAAAGACAACATAAGCCTGGGAAATGAAAGCAATTTTCTAACAGGCTCAAATGGATTCCTAGCCCAAAGAGGAAGGTGGCACCAGAACCCTCTTGCACAGACCTGTGATGGCAGTCAGCTCTGATGGTAAGCTTCCATTCTCTGCAAAGAACCCACCATTCCTCTTTCCACTCTCCAAAGGTTTTCTGCAGCATTTTCTGAACAAAATAAGCCCTACAGAGAGATGACAACAAAGACACACCAAACACCGATATAGGTAGTGTGTGCTCTGGGGCAGTCAGTCACACAAAGGACATCTGGAGCTAATCAGGCATTTGAGAGAACTGCCCACATCCTCTCCTGGACCCTTTAATCAGTGCATTGGCCCTATGGCAAATTCAGCACAGGAAAAGTTTGATGACATGATGTATTATGTCATAAACTGTTTTATGATTATGTTTAATGTCATAAGTTGTTTTTTGTTTGCCCAATTTCTATTCATGGGTCCTGATTTTGGACACATTTTGTAAGTTAGCCCAGATCAAAAATGGTCGCCCCATAATGCCATTTCGCCTAAAAGTTATGGGAATGAGAGTTTGAATAGAATGAACAGAATAGAATGAATGAGCTGGAAGGGACCTTGGAGTTCAGCCCCCTGCTTAAGCAGGAGAACCTAGATGATTTCAGATAAGTGACTGTCTAGACCAGGAGTGTCAAACTCGTATCATTGTGGCAGCATCACGTGACGTATCGGGACTTTTCCCCCCTTCACTAAACTGGGCAGGGCAGGTCCAGCATGTGACACATCTGGCCCACGGGCCACGAGTTTGACACCCCTAGACTCTTCTTAAAAACCTCCAGTGATGGAGCGTCCATGATTTCTGGAGTCCAGCTGTTCCACTGGTTAATTGTCTTCACTGTTAGGAAGTTTCTCCTCAATTCCAGGTTGCTTCTCTCTTCGATTAGTTTCCAACCGTTGTTTCTTGTCCCTGCCCTCTGGTGCTTTGGAGAATCATTTGTCCCCCTCTTCTTTGTGGCAGCCCCTCAAGTACTGGAATGCTGATATCATGTCACTTCTAATTCTTCTTTTCTTTAGACTAGCATATAGATAAGTCACTCCTGATGATACCATGTTTTTTGTATCTCACTGCCAAAATGCAAACATCTTTGAGCGAAAAGCTTACCTGGCCTTGGATGGCAGGACTCTTCCAAATGTCTTCCTCTTCCACAGGTAAAAAAATTTCCTTGCCAGGTGCCTAGGAAACAAATGGAGTCAGCAATGCTTCTGGGCAGGCTTTTCTTCTCCTAAATAAACTGCAACCATCAGCTCTCCATATCGAGCCCATTTTTTAAAATATTCCATTTTCTCTAACAGAGTCAGCCTGGGACTAACAGAGCTACAAGGAAGAGCTGAAATGGAGGTGGGAAATGGAGTTTCCATGAAACCTGGCTGAGAATTGTCTTATTCTTTACCTGTTCAAATAATTCAGAGTTTTGCATTTCATGTCCAGTTGCCCAAGGATGCTAAATAAATGTTTAGATCATTGAAACCAATAGCCATATATAAAAAAAAGTCCCATCTACTTATAAAATTAGATTAAAGAGAATCAGACCCCTCCAAACCCTTAGATTCTAAACCTCCCTGAGATGGCCACAGGAACTTTCTTCTGTGATGGCTTTAAGCATCCTTTTGAGAATATCATCAAAAGGGAGCACAGTTTTATGTGTCTATAAAACTCCTTTTGCTTCTTGAGGTGCAGGACAATATAATTCAGGGGTCTCCAACCTTGGCAACTTTAAGACTTGTGGACTTCAACTTCCAGAGTTCCTCAGCCAGCAGAATTCTGGGAGTTGAAGTCCAGAAGTCTTAAAGTTGCCAAGGTTGGAGACCCCTGATACAACTGATCCAGTGACCTGGTTCACATTCTGCACTAATTATATGAAGCCACTCACTGTGATTTGTATAACCCTGCTTTATGGCTGAAAAGGCTTAATTTCAACTGATTATACAAACATGGTTGAACATATGCTGGTTTTGAACTATAACATATATACAACTAACTATAGTTAAACCACTTTCAGTTGAAGGCAGTAAGTGAGTCCCATCATTAAATCAGCTCCTTATATCACCCAGTCTGGCTTATCACTTTTAAGATTTGTGGACTTCAATTCCAGACCAATAGCGACATAGCTGGCTGGGGAATTTTGGGAGTTGAAGTCCACAAGACTTAAAATTAACAAGGTTTAGATCTCTTCTAAGTCATATTTTGTCTGAACCTGTGTTACTGGGATGTAACTTTTGATGTATTCCAGTTACTGTTACTTATGCTTGAAACATAAATCATTGAAAGATGCTAACCAGGTGGACAAAGCAGGAGACACATTTCAAAAGTCACATTTCAAGATTCTTGCATACACCTGCCATTTCTAATAGATCATTCAGATTAACAGAAAATACACATAACCCAAATTTCATTCTTACCTAATACGAAGTTCTTTCAACCTCCCACCTCGATTCCAGGTATACATCACACGATATAAGATCCGGCAATTCCCATTTTGCCCCGAATTTCTGTTTGGGTGACAAGGTATTGGCTGATGGCTTACACATTCTTTATGTGGTTTCTGTGCCTTTTGAAACTTGGAACTTTAAAACAAAAACCATAATTTTTATCATTAGAAATATAGTTTAATACTATTTTATATAGATACAGAAACACCAATAATTTCAGAAATGAGCCATATCATCAGAGATCCTACACCTGAAAGCGGGCAGGAAGCAACGGATGGAAACTAATCAAAAAGAGAAGCAACCAAAAACTAAAGAGAAATTTCCTGACAGAATAATTAATCAGCGGAACAACCTGCTCCCAGAAGTTGTGGGTGCCCCAACACTGGAAGTTTTTAAGAGATTGGACAAGACCTCCAAGATCCCTTCCAACTCTGTTATTTTGTTATTTCTTTGCAGCACCTTTTCTGCTACAATAGCTCAATTTTTCTGTTTCTAAGGTTGACAGAATTTGCAGACAAATAGGCTTTTTAAACCAAACTGCCTGAAATTCAGGTTCCGCATAATTTAATGTTAAGATAGGCACTGCAGGTATTCCTCGACTTATGATTGCAATGGAGGCCTGTCCATCATAAAACAGGTCAATCAAGTGACTGGCCTGTTTTATGACCTCTTTTGCTGAGGTCATTAGCAAATGCTATGAACATTAAACAAACCTGGTTTACTATGGGTGTGATTCTGCCAAACACTAGAAGTGTCAGGTTTTGGCAAAACCATCATAAAGTACAGGCAAGTGACCAGAGGATACTGCAAATGGGTTAAATGAGGCCATGTTGCCAAGCACCTGAAGCCTGGTCATATGACCACGGGGAGGGACAGAATTTCAAATTTGGGTCTTAACTAGTCCCAAAGTAGGTCTGTCATAAATGACCAGTTGTAAATCAAAGACTACCTGCAGTTTAGAAGTAATGGCTTTCTTGATATTAAAAAGTGCATTTGCAGTCCAATGCAGATAGAAAGCAACAGTTGGGCTCCCTAAATAAGTTAAACCAAAACCAAGCAAACCAGCCTATAGCTTAGTAAAATACGTAAACGGAGATAATATTTCTTAGTTTCTAAAGCAGGGTGGGCAACTATGCCCCCCTAATGACCTGTGGACTTCCAACTCCCAGAATTCCTGAGCCAGCATGAGAGTGGAACCAAAGGCACTCAGCCCTCAGTCAATGGAAAAGCAATTATTATACAGACACAATGCATTCCCTACAGTTCTGCAAAAACCCATTCAGACAAAATAGGAGGAGAAGCCAAATGTAAAGGCTGTTAGTCCCTCAACGTTTCCTTTGAATGAAATCAGGACAGGCCGTCCTCACTTACCAACTGCAATTTGGACTTGAAATTTGGTCACTAAGCCACGTGGTCATAAAGCGAAACATCATGTGACCGCATCCGGCGGCATTCCAATAATGAAGCCCAACCACGAGGTCCTGTGACTTGATTGTGAGAAGCCGGCTGTGAAGCGGCGATCAGGCCCTGCAATGCAGCCGCTTCCACCACCGACTGTAAATCGCTTCTTTTCATCACAGGGTTAATTTTGAACGGTCACAGAATGAGCGGTCAGTAAGCAAGGACCGCCCGTAATGACTAAGAGATGATTCTTTCACACCCTGGTCAGTGTCTCTTCGCACTTCGGGCAGAAGACATCAAAGCATAGGCAGCCCAACAAATAGGTGTAAAGATGGTTTCTATCCTTGGGCTGTCAGACTCTTAAACACAACCACCATCACTCCACGCACACGCGGAAACCTCTGGCTAGTTTTTCTTTTTTCCCCCCTAACTACTTGCATAGGGGTTATTCTTTATACTGTTTATGTTGTTTGTATTTTTCGTCCTGGGTTGCACCAGTGAGGCTGAGGCCAAGTTCGTGGTATACGTGGTGTGCAATGGCAATAAAGGCTGTACTATAAATACTATACCATAGCTGTTAAGGCCATGCCCGGGGCAGCCTTTCTTGCCCTGCTGCTCTTTCCCACGAGCCCATTTTTATTTGCAATTCCGCCGTTTACAGAGTCCTTAAAAGTTATACCTTCCCGAGCACTGACCTCCCACAAGCAGACATTCCTCTATCCCCCCCCTCTCCCCCAAAAGGCCTCTCTCCCCCCGCCGCACAGGTGAGCGCAGCCGCCCTTCTCACCTGCGCCGGCCCTTCCTCTCCATCAGGCGCCCTTCCCGTCCAGGCGGAACCCGGTTTTCTGGCGGGTCGCGGGGAAAAAGAGGAGATCCGTTAGTCCCGAGTTCGCACATTCAAACGACCGTTTAGGACCCGGTTTGGCGCGGCGAGGGCTCTCTGGGCATACGCAGAGTGCCTCCTGGGAGGGTCGCCCCTCGCCCCCGCCAAGATGCCCGAGGGGCCGCGCCGGGCAAGCCCCTCCGGCCCGAAGAAGCCCAGCGGCTAAAGCGGCATACATACCCCGTCGGCCGAGCGCCCGCAGCCGGGCCGGGGGACGCGCTGGGCTGCAAAGGCTGCTCTGACCTGCTGGGAGCCTCCGCGGACGCTTTCGCGCCGGATGAGCGCGGTCCCAACGCGGCCACCGTTCGTTCGCGCGTGGCCCCGCCTCCTCGGAGTGTCCTCAGCAGGCTGCCTTCTAGATCGCCTGAAGGACCCCTCCCGCGCCGCCTCGACACGGCACCCGCCCGCCGCCCGTCACGCCGCCGCAGTTGCCAAAAACTGCTTCTCTGGGGCGCGCTCCGCGTTCTGAGCCTACAATCGCGGGAAGGCCACGTTTTCCCGTCAGGCGAGCGCGGAGGGCAGCCCTCGAGCAAGGCCGTCGGACGAAGGGCGCCGTTTGCGCGTGCGCGAGCGTAACGGGAGGCGGAGAGGGAGAGGAAGGGGCGCGTGCCTGGCGCATGCGCCGTAGATATAAAGGGGGAGGGGTGGGTAACGGAGGCCCCGGTTACTGCGGCTGAAGAGACGCGGAGCGGGACCCGCGCACGGACGGAGGGAGCGGTGGGTCGAGTCCAGAGCGGCCCGGCAGGGGCGGACGACAACCGACGGCCGACGGGGCGAGCGCGGCGGCGACAGAAGCAGCAGCGGCGGCCGCGGTGCCTGGGCCTGAGGGGGAGAAGGCCGGCGAACGGAGACGGCCTCCCCGCAGAGCGTGAAGGGAGCGCGGCGGCAGCGGTGGGCGGGCGCTTGGCGGCCGGGCCCAGGTGAGGCGCCCGCTGAGTCACCTGCCGGTGCGGCGCTCCGTCTTCCGGGGCGGCCTAGGCCCCGCTTCCCTCCTTCCCCGCTCGACAGTGCCGGAAAAGCCCTCCCGTGGCCCCGCAGCCTCTCCTCGCCTGCCCCGCGCGGTGCTCCGGCGTGCGCCGATAACTTCACAACGCCCCTGCCAGGTAGGCCGTCCGCCGTGCGGCTCCCGCGGACTGTCAGACCGGCTGCCTCCGCTGCGGGCCTCTTGCGGGGTGTGGTGGGGGGGTTCTGCCGCGCGACCCCCGGCGAAGAAGCGGCTTCATTCGGGCCCCTCGCCGCCTCGGTCCGTGCCGAGGCGCCGCTACCGCTCCTCCCGCCCCCGCAGGAGCGCCGCCCTCGGTGCTGCTGGGGGTCCCGTGCAAGTTCCGCCCCGGTGCCTTGCTTGGCCCTGCGCGGAACGGCTGCGGGTGGCGGGCCGGTCCCAGGCCGAGGCGGGCGGACGGCTCAGCCCTCTGGAAGCCCCTGGGGGCGCGTGGGGGCCTGCTGGGCCGGCGGTGCTCGCCTTGAAAGAAGCCCCCGAGCATCCAAGGGGGCTGGGTGGGATGGGAGGCTGCCCGCCTCCCGGGTGTCCTGCCTGAGCAGCCGAGGCGTTTGAAACCCTCCGAGGTTTCAGCTAGAGAGGGTTTATTTCTCTCGGCCGCCAAACGCCCAGCCCGGCCTTGCTAGGCAGGTGTAACTAGCAATCTTAACTTCAGTCTTTGGGAGCAGAATCACAGGTCCAAGGGAGAAAAGGCCATTGGGCTTAAATCCCGAGGCTGAGGTTCCGTTTGAGGGGCTGCATTTGGGGGCGCGGACGAATCCAGTGGGAGTCTGGAGCCGCCTGGCTTGGCAACTGGAGAGAGGCCTATTAGTGGACCACCGGATGCCTCCGCCGACGGGGCAAAAGGCACCTGAGCAACCTTACTCAGTGTTGGTTTGATTTGGAGTGTGTGAAGCGTCACACTTTAAGAAGGACTTGGAGAAGTTGCCTGGGTCTCATTCAGGCTGCTCCCCTCTGAAGCAAGCGGGCCGGTGAACAGGCTGGGCCCGTCTTGAGATTGCAGAAGAAGAGGCTGTCGAAAGGCTGGGGTGCAGGGCAGGACAAGAGAGCAGGAGGCTGAAATTAAAGGAGACTAGTAGCAGGTTTGACGAGTAGCAGGAATTTTCTGACCATAAGAGCAGCAGTGAAACAATCTGCAGATACTCAGCTGGGGAAGTTGGTGGCCACCCAGGGAGGTTTCCTGCCCTGCACAGTGGGTCAGACTACAGAGCCTTTCAATTTGCACACAGTGATACTTGAAGTGAAACTTTGTTGCACCGTTTTTTCAGACAAGCTGCAAGATCTGATGTTGGATTTTGTATCTGTTCTTTTCCCCCACATAGTTCCACTATGGATAAACGAGGTGGATTGGCAGAAGCTGTGAATGGAGATGCATTGCTTAACATGAACATAATCAGTACAATGAAGTTCCCTCATCGATACACAAAAGTAAGCAGATAGAGCTTTAAAATGTTGCTAAATGGACATCAGTGTCTTACCCCATCTTTAGAACAAGGCTGTTTCTGCAAGTATAGAATTCAATTTGCTTAAAAGCATTGTAAGCCGCCCTGGGTCTCCGGAAAAGGGCGGCATATAAATCAAACAAACAAACAAACAAACAAATAAATAAATAAATTTGGAAATTGCTTTTCTTGTTTGGAACTGGATTTTCATATCCATTTCCTATAATAAGGCATTGCTGAAATACCATTTAAACTGATGCCCATGTTGAACAAGCATCAACAAGCCCTGTAAATTTCAGTTGGTCACCACAGTAGCCTAAGATGTAAAGATATGAATTGGCTTATAGTTGCAAAGCACTCTTGTAATTATTACAAACACTTGTGTAATAACTAAATGTTTTGAATAGTGAACAAAAACAACTATTTTACTGTTATCGATGTAAATTATGCTACTTTTCTTATTTCCATATGTTTAGAGTAAATGTATAATTGCTCAAATACATAGATACTGTTGTACAGTACTACAAAATTACATGACAAAATGTGACATGGAACTATGTGCAATGCTGGCTAATCTCTAAAAGTACTATTTACACTATGACAATGTCACAGATCTGGATATTTTACTCTCATTGCTATACTTGTTTGAACCAGCATTTCCCAACCTCTGCAACTTTAAAGTGTATGGATTTCTGGGAGTTGAAGTTACATAACTTAAAGTGCTGTGATTAATATATTAACGTGTGTATATGTATGTGTGTATAGTCTCCCAATGGGCAGCAGGGAGCTTGCTAGGTGCTGGGGGAAAAAAGCCTAGAAACTAGTGGATTGGGATTTCACTGAACTAGGGTTGCAGAAAAATCTTGGTTTACGTAGGAAGAACCTGGCTAAAGAGAAATACATATATATATATATACACACTTTTGAGTAGTTTCATTTTTTAATGTGTGCCAGTGTGTTCACGGAAAAAAGTGACAAAGATTATCTTATCTTTGGGAAACAATGCTTTGGACTATTGATGATCCATGAAATCGTCTGAATTTCAAGAGTTAGTGGCTCTGAATACGTGCTGTGAATACAACTCTTGCATTCCTGTTTTTTTCCTTTTTCAGGAAGAACTCCTGGACATTAAAGAACATCCCCAATCTAAACAAAGGCCGTCATGTCTCTCTGAAAAATACGACAGGTACTTCTGTTAAGCCTACAATATTGGCCAGTTTGGATGTTGGCATGTTTACTAACTAGGAATTGCATGCACTGCATACTATATTTTATATATTAGTAAATTTTGGCTTTAGTGCAGCTGCCTAGAGGTCTGTACTTTTCCTTTAGGAATAATAGCAAATGCAACTTGTTCATTTTTCTTGTGATGTTTTGACTGTTAGTAAAAGGTGAAACAGTATAAAGATAATAGCTAATAGGCAAGTCTAAATGTAACACAAAATATATGTGGGGATCATTAAACTGATAAGGATAATGGGCAAAACATTTTTTTCTATTGTAAGGATTTTCAATTTGATTAGCATTGTTTGCCTAATTCATTGCAAATTATAAATAATGAAATAGTTCAAATTCAGTATTTATCCTTAGGTTGCAATAGCGAGAGGTCCTACCTTTACATGTTTGTCACTGGAGAGCCTATGGTGGTTGCCAAGGGGGTCTGCCAGATAGAACTGCTATTTTGTTGTCTGTCACTCATAAAGGGAAAAGAAGCAGAAGCTTTGGGTGTGCGATGGGGAGGAGTCCAGGTCATCACATCCTCAGTAGAGGAAACAGTTTATCATACATAGTGATCATCTCAACTGTGATATAACAAAGCAGATCATTTTATGAGTCCTGCACATTTTGGTTAAATATTAAACAGTAAAAATAGAGTACCAGTGTGATTTTTATTAAGATTGCTTTGCATATCAGAGACTTAACGCAATAGCAGGTATAAAACTGTCAAAATACTCGTGGAGAACTGACTAACCTAGAAGTTACTCTTTAGCAAATCACAACATCCAAGGATATTTCAATTTCTTACCATTTACCCACTTCAAAGTATATACTTTGGTTTCAACTGTTCATAAAAGGAAAAGGTTTATAAATTGTGCAGAAGAGTTTTTAACAAGTTTTGTAGGTGTGAGCTAAGTATAAATGACAGAGGTTTTAACAAGAGCCTTCCTGCCTACCTGGCTGCACCAGCAAGTTATTACAGGTAGAAATCTCAGGCACTCAACCTCCCCATTAGCAGCCTGCAAAATTGATGAGATACTTTGGTTGCTTGATTGGTTTTGTGTTCGTATGACCAATTGGCATGACTACGGTACTGTTGGAGCCTGTGGTGATTGCTTGTCTTGGCCATTTTCATGGCCCAGAGGCTGTCTCTGAATTGATGTCATAGTTAACTTTTTCAGTGATCCATTTCAGCTTAACTGTACAAGAAGGTGACGATTATGATAGTCCAATCTTTTTTCACTGAATGTGTCAACATACTTCCTGGATTTGTGGAATTTGGAATAGGGCTGCTGAGATAATGCCTAACTCACAGAAAACTACATGGTGCTGAAAGTTGCCCAATGCCCTCTGGCTTTGCCCATGTGATCCGTGGGACAGTGAATGTTCCTGTCTAATTAATAGGAAATAATATTTTCCTGTTAAATTTCCTTATAATTGTGTGCCAGCCGGTCTTCTCTCCATGCATTTTCTGAACCTGCATGTTGATTAACTTAAGTTTTGACAGATACATTGCAGGGCCCTGCAGCCCCCCTCTGAGCTTCTTTTGTACAGTAAACAAATGCCATTTCCTTAGCCCACCTTTAAAAAAAAAGTTTTGGTAG
Organism: Arizona elegans; assembly: GCA_022577455.1. NCBI lineage: Eukaryota > Metazoa > Chordata > Lepidosauria > Squamata > Colubridae > Arizona > Arizona elegans. Next base: position 4,302,419 of record JAKOOJ010000026.1, read on the forward strand.
AGAGCTGTGTATGCCACAGCAGAGAAGATCTTACAATGTTCCCTTACAAGCTATTTCTGTTAGAACAATGTCATTGAAAGCAGACATAGATGTGTCATTTTTTTTCTGTCCAATTCTGGCTGAAAGGGTACTTGTTTCCAAAGTATAGTTTTGTTATTCAAATTGATGGCTCCTTCCACTAGTTTGTATTTATTTCCCTTTCAAGTCATCATTTTTAAATTCATTTGAAAAATCTGTATGAAAATCCTCTGTCCATATTATCAAGGGAAGGCTGCATCTTTTAAGATTCTTGCCCTAAGATTCTTACCTTTCTACTCGGGAGCATTTCTTTCTGAGTGCCTGTCCTCAGGTAGGAACAAGGAAGTGGATGTTTTCCATCACAATGCTTGCCCTTGGAACACATCCTCCAGATAGCCCCTAACCTGGCCTGTTTAAACAGTCTTTAAAAACCTGACTTTCCCCTCAGGGTTATTTACAAAAGATCCAGTCAAATATCAAAGTACTAGCTTTTGTTAAAACAACAAAAATGTTACCTTGATCGACATGTTTGATGTTCTGTTATTGAACCCAAATAAATTTGGGTTCCAAATTTAATAATCCAAAATTTCAAGGGCCAAAATCTTTTTTTATCTTGTTGCTAATTAAACCTGGTGTGGGAATTTGCAGCCCCAAGCACCAAGTAGAAATAAGGGTACCAAAGGTTTCTATGAAATGCTACACTGAAAAAGATTTCTTGTAATATCAAGTTTTTGAAGTGTTTGTGTTTCTGCATTCATGTTTCCATTCTGAATCACTTCAGAGGTGTTGTGAAATTAAGGATATGCTACACTTTCCAAGGCTAAGACTTAATCAAGGAAAGTGTAATGTTTGCTTTGGTCAAAAGCACTGAGCATCTGAGATGTTATGAAACATTGGCCTAGTTACTGATCTATTGCTTTTGGGTCTTCTACTCTTCCTACTAGTGGCAGCTGGAATTATTCTTTAGCAGGGATTCTTTCATATTTTGTCTTAACTGGGATTCCTGGCTTGTTGCTTCCAAATAAGACAGGTGCTAGAAGCCAAAATAAAACCGTTAGCTATTGAAAAATACATAATAAAATTGTGGTAAATTGCTGTTATTAAAAAGATTAAATTCAGATATGGAAAGATATTAAATAATCTTTCCAGGTATGAATTTATGAATCAAAATTCATTCATAGTTCCATAAACTACCGCATTTGCCAAAATTAAAGCTATAACTCTTATTAATAGGTCTAATTTTGGCAATTTGCAATTTATGGCAGCTATGAATGAATTTTGAATTTTGTTATTAAATATTAAACATAAAAAAGTTTCAACAGTGTTGAAGAGTTTACAGCTGAGGTTCAAACATTTGATAACTCATTGAGTACTTTTCTTCAGTTGATGAAGTTAGTAAGTGTTCTCTTAGTGGGATTATCAAGCTTTAGCTCACATCTAAATAACTTTCTAATAAGAATTCAGTGGGTTCATTAATGGTTTACTGAGGTGAAGATGTATATTGTATATACATTGTTTGTATATATGGCACTCCCAGTATCTATTTACTATTGACAAGACACTTCTTGGCAAATTCATTGTGATTACTGGTAATTTATTTTCAAGATGCGTGCAGATTAGCTACATATGATTAGCTCTGGAATCTTCCCACATTTTCCTGTCTGACTGACTGTAATTTCCTGGATCTTTCCCCCTCCCCATTCTTTTGGAAGATGCTTGCCATGTTCTTGCTGGCCGTGTTTTGATAATTCCTTTACCTGTTTTTCAGGTTTTTCAGAGGAAATACAAATATGTAGATCAGACAATTAGCAGATTTTTTCATAAGCTAAGGCACAGTTCACCTGTTCCAGGAAATTTAAACTCATTCGGAGTAATTAGACATTTCCTATTTCTATTCTCAGTGCTGCCTCTTCAGTACTTCACATTTTTTAATGAAATTCCTATTATTCGGATTATTTGAGGACCCGCTTCTCCCTGATTGTATCTATCCATCCCATCAGATCTAGCAGAAGAGGCATGTTATGGGTCCCATCTATTAAAAAGTGCCATCTGATGGAACCCAGGAAGAGAGCCATTTCTGTTGTGGTACCCACTCCTTAGAAATATAATCCCCTTCAGAGATCAGATAGTCCTTGGCCTTTTGCATGTCTTTGAAGACCTGGTTATGCCCAGGGATGGTGGTTAGAATATGAGACAGAGCCTGTGGAATTATTATGTTAATGGTTGGGATGGTTTTACCGTGGCTTCCAATTTGTTTTCATTGTGATATTGCTGTTATTTTATATTTTTAACTGCTGTTCCCCATCCAGAGTCATGAGCAAGGATCTCCAAATTTGGCAACTTTAAGACTTGTGGACTTCAACTCCCAGAATTCAGCATGGTTGGCTGAGGAATTCTGGGAGTTGAAGTCCCTAAGTCTTAAAGTTGCCAGGTTTGGAGACCCCTGCTTGGGAGTGCAAGATGAATATTGTTGGAGAAGTAAAGGCCTAATAAAGGTAGTTCTAAATCTTTTTTTGTTACTTTTGTTACTATTTTGCTATTTTTGTTGAGAACTCTGGTACACTCTTTTTATTATTTCTTTTCAAACATTCTCAGCATTCTTCACTAGTCTGAGTTTATCCTTCATAACTTGTTCCCTCTTTCTATTTCTTGTGTTTGTCCATTTGTTTATTTATGACATGCTTTCAGTACCTCTTTTTTGAATCCATTTTGTTTTCTAATTAAGTTCTCCTGCTATTGAATCTGTTATTGTTGACCTGAGATTAATTCACTTTTTAAAAAATCCAATGTATTTGTTCATGTGCAACTCATTCAGTTTTAATTTCCTTTAAAATGCAGTGTTCCAGCATTTCTCCCTTGTCATCAATTAAGTCTTCCTGTTTTCAAGAAAAGGGGTTCTTTTTGAGTCCATTTTGAATGTTCTGTTTTAAAACTGGTTTTTGATATCTATGTACCTGCAGGCATTCATTGAGCAGATTTGGACAGCTTCATGTTTATCACTGGGTTTTATTTATTTAATTTTATATATCGCCCCTCACATTTGCCTGCCTTTGTGTTTGGTTTTGGATTGGACAGAGTAGCTTCTTTGACACTGAATGGTGTTGATGGAGTCTTTGGCAATATGTCTTGGCTTCACCTCTGTCTGTCACTGATTACCAAATGCCAGGTGAAATGTAATGTGATTCTGCTTTTGCAACATTGCAGCGATGGGGTATGGGACCCTGAAAAATGGCATGCATCATTGTACCCAAATTCCGGAAGGACTTCGCCGGTGGAAAGTCTAAAAAAGGAATTAGACTCAGATCGGCCTGCCCTGATACGGAGAATAGCGGGTGAGTATTATATTCATTATGAGTTGCAGACTGAACGCTAAATCTTCAGTGCCATGAAGTGCTAATTTTGGATTCTGTCCTCACTTAATAGAATGGATTAGCACTAAACCAGAGCAGATCTTGTTTTTGTTGATAGTGGGTGATGCTTATTTTGGATATTTTTAATGGGGATCTACTGTTTTGCAAACAGAAGTCATTATTTGCATGCAAATGAATAGCTTAACAAGTAGGAACAATTCTTCTTTTTCTTGTATTTATTATGTCCGCCTCGGCCTGTGGCTAAAATCTCTTTCAAATCTGCAGATCCCAGAGAACGGGTAAAAGAAGATGAATTAGATATAGTGCTGAGTCCCCAGAGGCGAAGTTTTGGAGGGGGCTGTCATGTTACTGCAGCAGCTGGTGCACGTCGATCCGGGAGTCCCCTGGAGAAAGAGAACGACTGTGTCCGTGTCATTGGTGGGCGCAGAATTGGGAGTGGAAGAATAATCTCTGCACGAAATTTTGACAAAGACCACCGAAGCGGTGAAAAGGACTCAAGAGATGTGAGAGAGAGAGACCGTGACAGGGAATACAAAGACAAACGTTTCAGGGTTAGTACAAAAGTGGAGGAAGTAGGAATGCGGCTTGTATTTGGCATTTACTTTCTAGGTTAGGCTTTTTTTAATGCAGGGATTGCAGATTGCAGATTCCTTGTGCATCTTCAAACGCTGGAAATATTTGTAGCCTGAACTTTTGCTAAGATAATGCTAGTGTTTTTTCAGACACAAGCCTTGGGGTGCATCAAATTGTTAAACTTGGTAGAATACTACAATTCCTGTTTTCTGGTTGGAAACAGACGATAGTGCCCCAAACCGGGTTAAGAGTTGGTGAATTTGCCTTTAAGCATTAGGAATAAGTCACTTTTTTCTTCAAAACCTCTGAAGGGGATAAACATTGTACTTTTCTATCCTTACGAACATCACAGGATCTTTGATGACCCGAGACCAGGATGGAGATGTACCATTCAAACAGCAGTCAGAGAGTCCCACCTTTCTCTGTTCGGTTGTCAGATCAAGTCTGTTGGTTATTAAAAGGAAGCATATTTAAAATATGAAAAAAGAAAATTAGTTGTAGTCTTAGTCTCTTTAAGGGAACATCAGCTCTCAAATTTTTCTGTTAATTTCTTTCTTGCTCAGCACCGAGCCAACGACTGGATAAGAATGTAGTAATGGTGAAATCCTGATATTTCTTGTGACTCTATTTCCTTTTCTGTGCCCTCAGAGGGAATACGGGGACAGCAAGCGTCTCTTTGGGGAACGTCGAAGGAATGACTCCTACACCGAGGAAGAGCCCGAGTGGTTCTCAGCTGGCCCCACAAGTCAGTCAGAAACCATTGAGCTGACAGGGTTTGATGATAAAATCCTGGAAGAGGAACACAAAGGGCGGAAACGAACCAGGCGCCGCACAACCTCTTTAAAAGAAGGTACTTGATGCTGAAAGCCCCCGTCTGTATCACAGGCAGAAAGGCTCCATATAAGCTAAACCCAACTATCATTTGTGTTTGTTCCTCTTTTGTAATTTTATTTTCAAGATGTTATTTTACTGTTGTTCAGTAAAATTAGACTGAAATGCTTCTGTTGTAAAATCAACTTTCTGCTTTTACTTATGTGTACCTTTCTTGCACTCTAGAATGAGGTCCAGAATAAATAAGATTTAATGCAAAGGGCAGACTAATGAGCGGGTTTAGGTACTTTAGATCACCAGTGTGGTAGCATGATAATAAGCCAAATAATAAGTGTAACACATATAGATAAATTCATAATAGTGACTATTTTGATCTTTATCATAAAGAAATGAGTGGAAGAAAAATATCACAAGTTCTTCATTTGATCCTGGGGATGAAATGGCTATCTGTGTGAATTTTCCCAAACAAGGCCTTTGCTCACTTTGTACTTTTTACCTGTTGAGCTACATTCTCCATAGTCTAGGAACTGTGTGCTCGTGAACCAATGACTGAATGTGCTTAGCCTCAAGAGGTCTCAGGACTTCCTACAAAAATATTTTTGAAATATGGAGTTACAAATATTTGAGACCACCAAAATTAGGACAAGGCCTTTAACTGGTTTCCTTCCTGAATGTTCAGCAGAGGGGCTCTAACATTTACCTTGAAACAATTATATATAATTGAGAGGAGCTTTTAATGAACTGAACTGTAGCTGCCAAAGCCAGCAGTTAAGCCATTTAGTACCAATTATTTGATTTGAGATGATCCTGAAAATTGTTGTGGCCAGGCTGATTTGGGATTTACTTTTCCAAGGAATAGAATGCAATGGTGGAGTAACTGAGGAGGAAGAACTGCGTACGACTCGCGGCCAGGAGACGGCAGCTGACCAGGAAGTCCCCAGGGAAATGGTCCTGCCAGAGTCAGCCCCAGGAGAGTTTGATTTCAATGAGTTCTTCAACTTGGATAAGAGCGTTCCAGGTTTGGCCTCAGTGAGTACTAAAACAGCATCAACTGCAGTAGAGAACATCTTAAAGCCAGATGCTCTATCTGATGAATGAATGAATGTAACTTAGCTTGTTCCTTTGGCTGCATAGAAGATTTGGGTAAGATTGGTCAATGGAATAGGGAGTTTAAAAATTGTAGAACAGCCTGTTTAGGTGGATCAGTGGCATGTCCTCTCTGGATATTGGGGCAATTCACTTCCTTTCTTGGCCGCCTCATTTTGGTGATGGTTGCACAGATATCCTGCAAGGGGATAAACACTGTAAATCCTATTTAAAAAAACTTGAATGTTAAACCATTTCAATAACACGTTTTGCTCTGATTTGTCTATCAACATCCATTGAAGTTCTAAAGAAGAGTTTTACTAAACTTCACTTATTTTTTTAATGGTTGGAATTCCAAAAATCCTTGCAAACACAGTGGCGTTCTCTTGAAAGGCTATGGAAGGAAGCGACTCCAAAGAATATTCGTATCTGACTAGCAGATATAACCAAATATATTGGTTGTGTAATTGGTTTTGGTTATATAATTATAACCACAATCAGGCTTCCTAGAAACAAGAGCGTGCTGAGGTTTTCAGGAGAAAACCTACCGTAATTAGGTATAGAGCTAACCTAACATTGGCCTGTTAAGACCTTGGCCTGCTTAGTATTCAAAGTGCAGGTTAATAATTGGGAAGCAGAAGAGAAGGTGGGCAGGAGGAATGGAGGCACTGCCTGGCTGAGACCCTACAGAAATAGGTCTTCAATTCTTCCTTGTAGATCCCACTGGGTAAAATTTACAGAAAGTTTCCAAGGTCTCACGTAGAGAGATTTTACATTTGTACTGAGCTTGCAGCAAGCTTTTAATCCTCACATCAGGCATTTGATGACCGTTCTCTATAAGTGAAGAGACATGAAAGGGAATCTTGTCTAATAGAGGAAGGAAACTGTTATGAAACATAGTACTTGCAGGCATTTTTTTTCTCACAAGGGATGAATTTAATGCATATCTCAGCTTTTGCCCAGAAAGTGCAAGCACATAAAGTGTTTTTATAAGGTGGATTACCATTAGTTCTTACAGGGCCAAAATTATGCGTTAGATAGCAAATTCCTTCATGATCATTTGTGCCAAATTCCTTTCTTCCAAAATGATAATTGGCTTCTCCCACCAGAACAGGGTTGCCCTCTTGGGCTTGTTGGTAAGGGTACGAGAGATGGGATGAGGAATGTTGAGGTACAGATATTGGCATGGTGGACCGTTTACAAAAAGCCAATTTGACACAGCCTGGTGAAGTTGCTTTCTGCTCCTAGAGGCTATTTCTCTTTCTGTTTCCATGCTGACTGCGGTGCTATGGCCACCACTGCCTTTAAAAAACCCAGTTTGTTCTTCAACCTCTCCTCATTTAGTGGTTAACTTATTTAACAACAATTTACTAATAGGTCAGTCATTTTTTAAAAAACTTGATTTTTCAGCAAGCAAATTTTGTGTGCTTGACAATAGGAACCTTTAGTGTGAGACTGATTAAGGTCTGGTGAGTTTCAGGTAGCAATTGTGAAAATTCCAATCTAATTATGGCTACAGCTGAGCTTGTTAATTTGTGGTCTGCCCTTTTCAGGGAAGGGCAAGCAGCTGAGGAAGAGACACCTAAGCAATCTCTCCCCTTTCCCCTTCCCCCCACTCCCCTAATGAGGGAGCAAAAGGAAATAAAAGAAAAAATGGTGAGGCATAGGACACGGTAAGGGAGAACTTTATCTGAATGAGACAAGCGCCACCAGTAATCACCATGTTTGCTTAGCAACCATTTCACTTAAGATTTAAGGAACTGATTGCAGTCACTAAGCAAGGAGAAGGTTGACCCCATCAGCCTCAATCCTGCAAGATATCAAAAGTATGTTTCAACGAAGTTACAAAGCACTTAAATGAAACATTTTCTTAGTTGCAAATCTAGAGGGAGCTGATTTGTGATAACGTGCTTGAAACCAAGTTGACAGCCATCTGTCTAGGACTTAAGAGAGTGAATCTGGATTTAATTTGACACGACTGAAATAAAAAAAAGAATCTTCTTAGTTTTGTTTTTGGTGGAAGAGCCTCAGATCTTTTCATGTATTGCACTAAACCATAATGCGATTTAGTTTTCTTTCTGTATGAGCTCAACCATTGTGGTTTATAAACTCTGATTTGGTGTGATATCATAAGTGAATTGTGATTAAGACCATGACTTAATACATCGCCTCAATCTTGATACATGGGCCAAGCTATTAACTTGATATGACCAAAATGCTCCTTCTTGATTAATCAGTGCAGCTTTGAATTTAAAAGAGCAAAAAAGGAGGGAGAGAAAGTATGATATAATTAGTTTCCAGGAAATTACTACAAGGAGCCTCTGCCTTTAGACAGAATGAATTCTACTTAACTGGAACCAATTGGCCATCCGTGTCCATTTTAAATAATTTTCCTATCTGGACACTCTTGTCTTTGCCCAATTGCCTTTAAATAATTAACACTTAATGAAAAGCTGACTTTAGTGCTGACTGGTCCCAGGCATGTCCAGAGCAGCCGATCCTTCCCTGAGCTCAGACTCAGCAATCCATTTCCCACATGGCCCTGAACAGCTGTCACTGGTTTTATTTTGCAGAATTTCAAGTCAAAAGCTTTCCAGTAGCTTGGTTGCTGCTTAACCAAATCTTATATGGGTCAGAATAGCAAAGCTAACATTGGTTTCCTTTTTAAAAAAAATCCTATATCTGCATTGATTAATACAATCCTGGCCAAAATGCAGGGTAGTATAAGAATTTAAGCTCAAAGTAGTGGGAAGGGATCAAAAGTACAACATGCTTGGCAGCAACTTGGCAGCAACATGCAGCCTCTCCAGTTAATTCTTCTCTCTCTCCCCCTTAATTAAACAACCTGGCTTAAAAGGAAATGGGAACTTAAAATAATATAAACCCAGAGCTGAGATAATAATACTTAAGTTTTACACACTGGGCTAACAACTGCTTGTCCTTGTAGAAAAACAAGGTAGTTAAGAGGTAAGGATGATGTCTCCATAGTGCAAGCTTCTCTTTGTGAGTGATTGGCAGGGATGCCTGTGTTCCTGTTGAAGGAAAATGGCTTTAGACAAATGTGATCCAAATCTTGGTCAGATGTCCTGTGTGGACTCAGTAATGCCTCTTGGTTGTGCTGTATTTTAGCAGGTCATTTTGGATAGTTGATGAAGCATCCAGAAAATATATGAGAGAACAACTAACCATATTAACTGCTTGGCTCAACTATAATCTCGAGAGCTCTGTAATGAAATATAATGGGAAGCAGAGCGACTCCCATTTCTTTCCTCAACAAATGTAGCTTTGGTGCATAGAATGCTTGATATGGTGCTAAAACACGGGATTGTAAATCCTGTTTCTACACCTTCACAGACTTCTAAAAAATGTCCTGTTTCTGCAGCTGAAACATGAAATGCAAGCTGCTGAAGCAAGTGCCTTTGGAATCAAGCACATAAATGGATAGGACTTTAGAAAAGAGACATCTTGTATGTCTGCTTAGACGAGGAAGAAAAAGTTGCTTAGGACAGTTGAGAGTGACAAATTCAGGAAGGAGCCATCTGGTATAGGGGAAAGGACTTTGCAGGGCTTAATAATAAGTGCTACTACCTCTTACTCACAATTCTCAGACTTTTGTTCTGTCACCGTCTGAAATAATATTCCTTTCCCCTCATGCTATAGATGATAGAAGATGTGCTGGGGGAAGGCTCTGTGTCTGCCAGTAGGTTCAGCCGCTGGTTTTCTAATCCTAGTCGATCTGGAAGCCGCTCAAGTAGTCTTAGATCTACGCCCCACGAAGAGTTGGAGAGATTGGCAGGTAACTGTGTCTTGTCCTTTCAGCCACCATTCCATGCCTTGTAGAGAGCTGTAGGATTGTGAGCTTCTCATGTTGTTGGTTGCTTCTCCCTCTTAAAGCGGTCGCATCTCGCCCATGGAAAGAAATGTCTTGAAAATTGCTGTTGCAGCCTGTGAAAGACTTGCTGGGTTCCCATGGTGTTACTTAGCCGCATAACTTACAAGGCAGTCCTGGTTTTTACTGTTTCAGGTCTAGAGCAAGGCATTCTGTCCCCTGGTCAGAACTCTGGAAACTACTTTGCTCCCATTCCTTTGGAAGATCATTCTGAAAACAAAGTGGACATCTTAGAGATGCTACAGAAAGCTAAAGTGGACTTAAAGCCTCTCCTCTCGAGTCTTTCAGCCAACAAGGAGAAGCTGAGAGAGAGCAGTAAGTCTCCCCTTCTGCTGTTGTACCTCTGCCTTCGGGCGCCTCTGACCAAAACAGGCCTCAGGGCCACATTTCCCTTTCCATGCAGGAAGTGCTAAGGCTCACTTCAGGAGTCCTCCAGGGTATTTGTTGACTTGCATTTAATTGCCTGGCCTGGGCCTCTTGGTGTGGCTGAAGCTCCCCTCTGGGCTTGAGTGGCATCTAAGGCCATGATGAAACCACTAAGCACTCAGAGGATGCTTGCCTCTTGAGCAGCTCTTGCCAATACCATGTGTTAAATAAATAAATAAATAAATAAGCCTCCGCTGCCTCAATGGTTTTAGTAAAGCTTCAGCAGCTACCCAAGGCTTCTCTGGATCTGCTATAAAACAGGAACATTTTAAAAGGTGGGGTGCGGGGAAGATTAGCACATGAAGTGGCAAGCCATGCTTACAAGATTTGCACAAGGAGGCGATTTAGCTCTTAGTCTTCCTGCTGGAATCCCATCCTGCTGATTATTGAGGTCCACCTTTACCTGTGAGCAACTGGCATGGAAGACCTGCATGTGGCATATGGGCATCCAAGCAGCCCGGCCAGCTTTCAGGACAAAGTCTGTTGGCCCCTTGAAACAGATACAGGCATGTGCCCGGTGCTGAAGGCCTGTTTGCATCTTTTGCTTTGTGGCATCCAAAGTACATGGAGAGCAGAACTTTTATTTTTGTTTCGCAGCTTGGCTAATGAATGTGCATGCTGGAAAACAGAGGGTTTGGTCCTACAACAAGGGCATCTTGCTAACTAAATCCTGAGCCTTTCCAGGCTTCCTACTAAACTATTATTGCTGAGTGTGTTTGAAAGAGGGAGTGAAGCAAATTGGGACTAGGCCTCTCCTTCCATGGATGCTGGTGCCTCTTGGTTGCTGCTTTAGTCACCAGGTTTGCCTGTCCCAGGGTTTCTGTGAGGAAATCCGGGCCAAGGGGACCTTCTGCTTCAGGGTTCCCTCCTCTCTTCCTGCCTGGAACTGTCTGGCCAAGACGAGTTGCTCTTAGGGACTCCCTGGCTGGGCTTTGCCAGCCGCTGCCAGGCCTCCAAACAGATGCCGTCTCTCTAACAGACATGACCAGCAGAGTCCTGTAAGCAAAACTCTGGACTGGCACCCTTGTACAGCTGCTTTGACGCTACCTGTCCTCCATTGTTAGACGGAGGATAATTCAAGTGCTGCTTCTGCAGGAGAGGAAATAGCCATTTCTCATATCTTGATAGTTGTACATCGTACCAAAATGAAATGAATAGAAAAAGCCTTGTGGATGGATGAAAGCACTGTCTGTCAAAGCCAGATTGGGAAGTACCGTACTGTTAAGGGTGGACTTCCTCCTTCATTCTGAAGCAAGCCTATCTGGCCCATGGAAAGGAATGTATGTACTATGAAGACTTTGCGGGTTCCCATTGTGTTCCTTAGCAGCAAAACATGCAAAGCACAAGTAGGCTGCCCAGAATTGCTTGTTTGGTGAGATGGGCTGCTATATAAATTGGATAAATAAGTACAGTTTAATTGCACCCTAGTTAGTGTTTGTGTAGCAAACTGCACAACAGAGTGTTTGCTTCCTAGTGTGAGCTTTTGCTCAGAAGTGGAAATGAGTGAGATGATGCCTCAGGTGTCAGTGAACCTTCTGTTTTTGCTTTAATCCCTCCCACTGCATCACACATTAGAAGCCCCAATGATTCAGATACACCGGCACCGAATTTCCATTAAAAATTCTTGGAAGAAATTATTGTTCAAAAAGTGTTTTGCTCCACTGGCAGATTTCACAATGTCTCTTATGTTTTGGGGTGTAAAATACACTCCAAAAGTGCCATTGTAAAGCACTGCTTGTGTCAGTGAGGCTTGTGTGCTGTGAGCATGTATAGCTGGTTGTTCTTTGTTTCCCTTGTGTGTGCATTAAATTGTGCAAACCTGTTTGCTGCCTAATTATTTTCACTTCAGATTCAGAAATTTTGGCATCCTGATGATTGAAAAATCCATTGATTTCCTCGGTCTGCATGATCCTCTCCCTTATTTGATTATTTTGCTATTTAGATGCCCTGGAAGATTTATTTCAGATTCAGTTGTGGCTTGAATGTTAGTTCCTAGCATGGCTTCGGAATCCCTACTATTTTAATAGTCTTCCCGAATAAAGGTGGAACCTGCTTATAAGCTATTCTAACAGTCTCTGAACATCCGAAATCTGCACCTAGTTCTTCATTATCCATCCTCCTCCCCCACCTTTTTTTTTTCTCCAGCACATTCAGGGGTTGTCCTTTCAGTGGAGGAAGTAGAAGCTGGGCTGAAAGGCCTGAAAATGGACCAGGAGGGGATAACTGCCACCCCCTTAACGGCAGAGCGGATGGAGGAGTCCCTGAATGTGGCTGATTCACGGCACTTGAAGGACGGGGACATGTCTGCCTTCAACAAGTTAGTCAGTACCATGAAGGCAAGCGGAACTCTACCCTCACAACCCAAAGTCAATGTAAGTAATGAGACCGAGATTATAAAGCCCACCTCTCCTGATCTTGGGCTACATACTGAACTGCCCCGTATGATACAGAGATGTAACGTGCATAATTTATATAATAAATGTTCAGTTTCCCTACATGTGCCCCCCCCCTTTTTTTTCCAGCATACAAGTTGATATGAGGCTTAGCATTAAAGTGCCCATTTTGGCAATTAAAAGAAAGTCCTTGGCAATCTAATTGTTTGGGTCCAAAAGTATCTGCATTGAGCATTCCCAAGTAGAAGCTTTTATTCATTTTTAAAATTTTATTTATTAGACAAATTTATATGACTGCCCAACTCACAGGTGACTCCAAGTCTCTACTGTCTCTACTCTTTGTATGATAGATGAATCCAGCCATTGTGATTTGTAAACCATGGCTATAATGCTTTAGTATTGATGCCAGGAAGCTGGCAGCTGTGTCTTCCTCAACAAACCACGTGTAAAAAAAATAGCTGACTATAATGCAGAAACTGAATAAAATTCTCTAGTTTCTTGCATGGTGCTCTTTTTATAGGCTCTTAGGTCTGTTTACAATGGATACGTCTGTTGATAAGAGCAGGTCTCATTCCATGCAGTATTCTGTAAAGAAATGTCCTCAGTTGTAGCTCCTGCCAGGTCCTTCTGCAGAAGTAGTTTCCAGCTGCTGCTGTTTGGCTGGTAGATCTTCAAGAGGAGAAAAAACTCCTTTGAAAATAGTCCAGGGACATAAATATCCTTTGAACTCAAGGTAACCTTTGGGAGAAGGTAGAGAAGAGATCGGAGAGAATTTCAGGCAGAAACTGGTGAGAGAATATTATGCTTATAGCTGCAATGGCTGCTGCCTTTTGGGGTTGGCTTGATTATTCAGACATGCCAACTGGCACCTTGAATCATCAAGAAAAGCAAATCTTGCCTCCTGGTAGAGGTTGGCATATCTCTGTGGACTCCTTAGATGAAACGTTGGTGGCCTCCAAACTCCTAGTTCACCAGGACTAGGAGTTCACCAGTCCCAGAAACATTGAATTGGAAGGGGTCAATGAGGTCATCAAATCCAGCCTCCTATTAAAGCCTCTCACCAGCTGTTCTGCTTTGGAACACATCCGGGGAAGGGTTACCCTCCACCTTCCCCACCCCAGCAGCATGGGTGGAATCTCTGTTTATTGGAGAATGAGGAAAAGGGTGGACCCTAATACAGGGGTCCCCAAGCCCCGATCCCTGGACCGGCACTGGGCCACAGCATGCCAGAATCCGGGCCATGCAAACAAGCGAAACCCCATTTGCGGGATGCAGGCAGCACATGAAACAACGTCCCCTCTGGCCTGTGGAAAAAAATTTCTCCATGGAACCAGTCCCTGGTGCCCAAAAGGTTGGGGGCTGCTGCCCTAAAAGACAGTGAAGGAACCTGGATGAGTGGATCATGTGTGGTGGGAAGGTGTGGTGAAAATTATAGTAAATTCAAATAAATAGCAGTCCCAGCTCACAACCTGCCTTTGCCTTTTATTGAGATTCTTGGGCAAATTATTCCTGCTCATTTGCTTTCCTGAGAAGTTGATCCTTGTGACCGCACCCACCACAGAAAACATACTACAATTGAAAATGTATTCTACCACTTCAAAATTCCAAAGGTGCCATAAGCTCAAGTTGGAGACTCCCTAAATATTTCTTTACTAAAGCTAGAGAGAAAGAGGCAGAATTACATTATTTGTTAGTATGACATAAATTTGTTATCTTGCACTCTTTGAAGGAAGGAGGTCTACTTGGTTTTGAAGGCTGCTGACACCCAGGTCTAAGAACCTGACTGTGTGATGTGATGGGCAATAAACTTTAATTGTCTGGATTTTAAGTCTGCATCTTGACATAATTGAACAATCTATGTTACAGAACAAAGGATGACATAATTTGCTTTTGCATAGTCACAATCTTTGGAAGAATATTAATGTTTTCTTTAAAAAAATAATTGAAAACTTAGACGGAAGGCTTCCCTTAATGTTTAATGTGGACTCTTGCTAAAGGCAAATTCAGCTGCAGAACTATTTCCTCTGTGGTTTGTTAACAATAGAATTTATTAAATTTATTAAATTAAAGACCAGATTAGTAATTTCACACATGCAAACCAAGTATTAAGATCCAAACCAAGCATATCAGGAACTACTAAATATTGTCCAAACACTTTGATGATGATAGTGTTGGTTTGTTACTTCAGATTAAATCAGCCAAATATGTGTTTGGACTGCTAGGGAGCAACCCATCCATGGCCTTTAGATTGCCTGCGTCTGGTGGCTACACACCTGGTGGCAAAATAGACACTTAGCACCTCATCGGTTGAAAGGTGCTTCCCTTTGCATATGGTGATGGACAGTGGTTGAGTTTGGATCAGACAGTGAATTTAGCAAGAGAGAGAGATCGCAGGCATGTTGTTTTCCTTTCAGCAAACTTCTGAAAACCCATTGATATCACCTTCTGAGATGCCGGGCCAGGCAGCTACAAAGAATATCTTGCAGGTATTATAGCAATCTCTTATTTTGTTCAAACTCCTGTTGAACATTTCTGGCTATAGTGTTAGAATATCAACAGAGCATTTTAATTATTCTAAAATCTTTTTATATGGTCCATAAGATATATAATAATCATGTAACATCTGTTCATTAAAAATGCAGCATTTGAAGACTGATTTAATTACTCTGCATATGACTGAGTGGTGTTAGAACAGTTTTCTTCTCCACACCTCCCACTTTCTGCTTTTGCAGATCTTAGAATTAATCTATGCCCCACTAACAGGCCCTTGAAAGAACACAGTTAGCAAACTGTCATTCTTAGGACTTTGAAATTTCATCAACGTACCCCATGCCTCAACTTGATGCCTGTTTGTTTTGTTGCGTGTTTATTGATAGAGGTTTCCAAAGCCCTAAGCAGAGAGCTACAGTATTTGTGAGAATTGTAATTATACTGTCAGAAAAATGCAGAATGCATAACGAGATTTAAAAGAGCTGTGTTCTTTCCAAGGAGATCCTGGGGCCCTCCCCTTCTTGCAGACAGACGTCATCCAATGTCCTCAGCACCTTGATGGGGGGCTTGGAGCCTGTTCCCTCCCTCCTTGCTCAGAGAGCCTCCTCTCCACCACAGCCTCCCATCTCACAGATGTTTCCCACTCGGGCTGCTTCAGCTGACTACTTGAGGCATCGCATCCCATCTCCAGTTGGTAAGAAACGTTCCTGCTCAGGTAGTTTCAGTAACATAGATGGTAGCCAGTTCATGTCTGAAGCATTGAGCATTGACCCTTCTGTGAGATCAAGTCATAGAATGGATGGGACCTGGATGGAATTTACCTGATCTAATCCTTCACCCAGAATACTGCTGTAGCATCCCAATTGGCTGCAGGTCCAGAGTAGCTGAAAATTTCTGACTGGAATAAGCCAGACTCAGGTTCTAAATAATGTTTAGATCAACATTAAGCACAAATGCAGAAGAAACCTCTTGGCTGCTTTCACTGTGTGTTGCTTTCGGGGGATTGGTAGAGAGAATGAGACTGGCCTTTCTGCCTACTGGTGTGTTTTAACCATTTTAAAGCATTAGAACTATAGTTTTAAAACAATTCACTTGAGCAAAGGGGCAAAAAAATGGGCCAGAATTAATTGTTAAAACGTCCTATGTTTTCCTCTTCTGTTTCCTACAATCGGTAGCTCTCATTCTTCTCCACTAAGTAGGCTGGCATTCTGATCTCCTCCAGTGAAAGATGCTTGTTCTAAAACAAAATCATACAGAAACTGCATTTTCCACCGAAGGAAAGAGCTCATGTCTTATTGGTGAAATTACTCATGAACTTATTCTAGGTTTTGGACCAGGGGCGCAGCAGTTGCTTACTGATCCATTTCAGGGGATTCGAAAACCAGTGAGCCCAGCTGCTGCCACTGCTGCTCAGGTAAGGGAAGGAGCCGGCTCCTCTCCATCTCACTTGGCTTTAAGAGTGGAAGCATAATGCCAAAACCATTCAGTTTGTGATCTAGAGCAGGGGTTTCCAACCTTGGCAAGTCTTAAGACTTGTGGACTTCAACTCCCAGAATTCCTCAGCCACAAGTCTTAAAAGTTGCCAAGGTTGGAGACCCCTGCTCTAGAGGGAAATGTTGTAAATGTTGAGTAAAATGTTGTATTTTCAGTGTGAAAACTCTGCAGCCAAAATGTTCCTCCTGAATTTATATACAGAATAATTTGCCATGCCTTTTCTAATTCTGGAGGTCAGAGCATTTTGCTCTGGGAGACCAATGTTTTATAAAATGCTGGGAGGTGTGGAAATGTCAAAATGCACACACCAATAACCTGATTATTTAAGATAATGGCGACAATGGGGAAAACCACATTTAATGGGTTCCAAGAAATGTGAAGCAATGGGAAAAAAGATAACCTACTTTAGAATAGAATATGTAAACACTTGTAACATAGCAATACGGTTATTTAGAGAGTGTATTTCACAGTGCCACAGCTCTGAGAAGTAGCCTTGGTTTAAGTTAACCTATATACATGGGGTCTCCCTTAAATGGAGGTAAATCCTGCAATGCACAGATGAAGTTATTATAGGAGAAACAAGAGTGTGGTATAGCATGACACATTCTGCAGAGTAGCAGTGAGTGGTGTGCCTCCTTTGTAAAAGAAAATTGTGAAGTAGCAAAAATCTGAAAACAGTAAAAACCAGTGTCCACATTCACAGTAGACAGAAGTAGTGAAATGCCATCTTGATTAGGCTGATTGGCTGATTGAAGCCTTCTTGATTTCAGATGAATTCTCTTGAGTTGCAGCAAGCTGCGTTAGAAGGTCTCTCTCTTCCACATGACTTAGCTATGCAAATGCCAAATTTCTACCAACCAGGTTTTGGCAAACTACAGATGGATAAAAACCGAGATGGCTTCAGGAACCGGTGAGTTTAAATTTCAGGCTGGAAGTTGGAAATGCTAAACAAATGTCAAACTGCTTGCCCATCTACCTCGGTTTCTCCATCTTCAAAGTAAAGTGGAGCAAGAGGAGAAATCTGCTGTTCTTTGCTGGAAAATCTTCAGCCAGGATTTTATTTCCTTGCAGGCAGAGAAAGATGTTCTAACGTGAATTTCTGTTTGATAGGCAGCCGCGCATGACTCAGTCTCCTGCCTCTCTGGGGCTCCGAGGAAACGCCTCTTCTCCTCCGACCACTGCTGCTTCCATCACTAGCATGGTCAGTGTCACACCGGCCATTGCAAAAATGTGGCAGCTTTTTGCTTTCAAGTTCTGTATGACAGATGTGAGATGAAAAGAAAGGATGTAATTTGAAAAGTTCAAACAAATAGAAGACAGATTTCCTTAGTGTGATTGAGGGGAGAGGGCTGGCAGCATTTTCCATTCTAATTCACCCTGATTATTTATGTATTTTGTCTTAGATTATTATTATTGCATATGTTGGGCCCATAAACAACCAAAACTGGTTATTTGGGGACAAATATATTAAATATTAATTGTTGGTTTATGCTTTTGCAGCTATCTCCTTCCTTTACTCCTACCTCAGTGATACGCAAGATGTATGAAAGCAAAGACAAGAGCAAAGATGAGCCCCATGCAGCCAAGTTGAAATCAAGTGAGAGAGAAGAAGGTCCGAGGACAACCGAAGGTAGGTTTGCTCACATCTGTGTAAAGAGAAATGATTCCTAAAAGGCACTTCTAGAAACTCTTGACTGTAGGTCTTCCTAAAGTTAAGAAGTTTCTGAAGTGGGGTTTTATCTAAGAGGAGAGCTCTTGGTAGCCTTGGCCGTTGTGTCAAGATCCAGAGGGATTATGGAGACTAAACAAATAACATGTGGCTCCATCTCCAGACTTCCAGGAATGCTTTGATATATTGGTAAATTATTCCTGGATTTGGGAACAAGGCTATCACTCTGGCTGCTCCTCCAACAAGACAATTGTCCATGGAACAGATCTTCTTACAGCCAGAGAACTGACACGTAATGTAAGGGAAAAGCACAACTGTTTTTCTTCCTACTCTTTCATCCAAAGGATGAAAAGCTCCTCCAGCTATGGGACAGTACAAAGCTGCAGTTATAGGCAAGGAAGGGTTGCAACCACACCTGGAGTTGTGCTTTTGAGCTCGCCTCCATCCTTCATGTTTTCCCTTGACCGTTTCAAGGGAAACAAGCCCTTGAGTTGGCCAAGAAGGTTTCTTCACGCTGAGAAGAGGGTAGATCATGGCATTGCACATGATGGTTGAGGTCGACTTCTTTTGTGTTCCTCTGCAGAGAGTCTTTTGCCACCCAGGTCCATAGATCATGTTGATCAAGAGAATTCGTCCTCCGTAGCTCCCAAACTAACATCCCTGCAACGTTCCACATGTTCCACTCCACTTTCTCAAGCCAACCGTTGCACCAAAGAGCAGGACTACAGGCCAAAGTCTTCTGGGAGAAAAACTCCTACAATGGCTTCTCCAGTTCCAGGGAATACTTTCCTCCGTCCAATTCACCAAGTTCCCCTGGTCCCTCATGTTCCGATGGTACGACCTGCTCATCAGTTGCCCCCAGGATTAGTCCAGAGGATGCTGGCACAAGGCATTCATCCACAGCACCTTCCTCCTCTGCTGCAAGCAGGTAAGCTTCAGCCTCACTCCTGGTTGAAGGGGCCTCATTGACCAATCAGCCCTTCATTTATGCCCAGCATTTCTACATGGGACTGTCAGGCATTGCTGAAAGATTAGCATGTGCACACACACACACACACACACACACAGTTTTTTGATCTTACTGCAAGTTAGGAGTTCGTTTTCTCACAAGGGAAGTTACTGCATTTAGCCTTACACATTCTGTCATATCTGGAAATTGTGTGAGTGGTGTAAAAGATGAGCAGCTGCATCTGGTAGGAAGCCGTGTTTTCTGTTGTTACCTACTAGCGTGGCTTGCTTTCTGATAGGAATGTGATAGTGGAGGCATACTCTGCTGATTTTCATAACCGTGAGGGAGTAGTTAAGGGTCCTGAGTTTGCCTCGTGATGCAGCAGCTGTGGATGATTCATGTTTAACTATTTCTGAAATGGCTTTGATGGCTACGGGCAAAAGCAGCAGTTAAGAACTTTGCCACTCTCAGCTCACAAACGGTTGTTCTAGAGTGCTGCTTTGCTGCTTCCTTTCATCCTTGGCTTGTGGGGAGGGGGCCCCTGAGAGGTACCAATGTGAAAGTGCTAAGTATGGAGGGCCCTTGCTTAAAAAACGATATGATTCCATTTAACAGGTATGATCCCTCCTGGGGTTGACCTGTCTCACCTGCAGGGAGTATCTGCTCCCCTCCTTGGTCAACCATGCTACCCGTTAACCACAGCTGGTCACCCTCTCTTGAATCCTCGCTCAGCAACACCTTTGCAGCTGGCAATGATGCAGCAGCAACTACAGCGCTCAGGTAATGGGCCTCCCTTTGAGAAATCCTAAATGTTCTTTTTGCCAAGGCCAATCGTGCACCACCTTCATCCCAGATCTGTAACACAAGGTGGTTGGCCTCTCTCTCCCTCTCTCTCTTTCAGGCGCCAGCACACAAGGATCTGCTGTCGGGGTGCAAACAACTCCTCTCCCTGTGTCCTCTCGGACTGGACTGCCTCATATGCACTCGCAGCTTGACCATCGTGCCGCTGCCCAGCGAAGTAGCTCTCCCGTCGGCCTCGCAAAGTGGTTTGGTTCTGACGTCTTACAGCAGCCCCTCCCGTCCATGCCTTCCAAAGTGATCAGCGTGGATGAGCTGGAATACCGGCAGTGAAGAGCAGGATCTGCGCTGCTTCTGACTAGAGCCGTCTCTCCTCGGGCAGCTGGCCTCTGATGTGCTTCACTCCTATTTCTTTTGGGGTGCTTTGGTTTCAGCACTTGGTGCAGAGTTCTTTTTGGAGTGACTAAAAGCACACGGCGCCTGTCCTAGCTTCCATGTCTACATCAAGATTGAAAGAATTTATTATAGACTGAATAGTGAACCCTGGAAAAACTTGGATGCAAGACAGTACCAGAAGAATTCTGGAAGCATCTACCTTTTTTGTTTGGTTTTTTTTTTTTTTTTGTGTAAAAATGTAGGAATGAAGTGCTGGTGACCTCTTGGGATAGAGGTGTCAGCCTTAAGGGTTCATCACTGGAAATTCTATGTACAGACCAATGTATGAACATCTTTTTTTGTATATATCCACGGGAGAGCTTTTTTGAACTTATACAGCTGTACATATAAGAGTAGCTAGTAAAAAGTTAAGCTTTAGTTTGTGTGCCTCTGGTTTGGATCTATTCACTGTACATGTGGGATGTGTATTAAAGGTGCCGCAAAAGTCAATTGTGCGTGAGCCAGGCTGACATGGCTTTGCCTCTTGTATATCCCGGTCTTACTCCTCTACATCTCTTCTAGGCAGGTCACAAAAGTGGGGAAAGGCCACTAGGGACATACTGCATATTTTTGCAGAACAGAGGAAAAGAAATTACTGTCGGGATCTTAAGCCCCTGAAAAATGGGCTGCAAGATGATACTGCTCTTCATTAAAGGCACACAAATTTAGGAACCATAGACCTTGCACCCGACTTCCAACTCTGCTGCAGCATGGTGCATCTTCAGTTCACTAAAAAGTCAGACATAGCTACCCTTGAGTGTCTACAACTGCTAGCAGTTATAGTAATTTGTTCTCCCCTGCTGTGAACAGCCTTAAATCGGACACCTTCACATCCAATCCTGAATTGTTTCACTTGGTGGCATGCTGTGTTAGCATTGATGACCCAGATCAGTTTGGATAAATGTCCTATAAATTGTGCCATGACCTCTGAGGGCCATCAGTGACTGAACACTTGAAGATTCTGTAACATGAATTTAAGTCAGCAGAAGTGGTTACAGGTGTTGTCCCTGTAAGATTGTTACATCCCTTTTTAAAATGAAAACTTCCCCAGAATTCTTTCTGTAAATAAAGTCAATTCTATGAGCTTTCTGACTCATTGTGTAAAGGGATATAGGGGCATATTTATGAAATTTGACTTTACCAAAACAAATTCCAAGATTCATTGTGAAATATCCATCTTTTATCAGAAAAATTCAAAATTCTTGAGGATTTCAGAATTCTGCAATAAGTATCTGTTTAGAAAAAAAGGTTTTTTAATTTTTTTAAAAAATGTATCTGATAGTGCCTGTCTAAGCCACAATGATGGTTTGGAAGTATGTAGCCGCTGCTTTTGGGAATTGCTTCAACTCATTTATAGATTGAGGTTGTCCTGCTGATACTGAATCAAAAGCTTCGTGATTTTTCCCCTGCAATGAAGACGGTGAATGTTGACAGTTTTATCTCTAGAACAGGGGTGTCAAACTGAAGGCCCATGGGCTGGATGTGGCCCACGGGGTGCTTAGATCTGACCCGTGAGGCCAGCCTGGAAACAGCAAAGGACTGGCCCGGGGTGCCTCTGCCAGCAAAAATGGAGCTTGTGGGACTGCACATGGCCCACCCAGGCTCCATTTTTGCTGGCAGAGGACTATCAAAACAAACTAAAAACAAAAAAGGAGAAATGTTTCCCCTTTTGCATTTGAGCATGCAAGAAGAGGCAGGAAAGGAGAAAGGGAAAGACAAAAAGGAAAGCTGGGAAGAGAGCAAGGATGGAAAAATAAGGAAAGGGGAAGGAAGGAAGGAAGATTATGAGAGTGAGGAAGGGTCTCAGGGAAATCCTGCCTTAGCACTTGGCCACCACAGGTGCCCCCAACATGAAATTGAGTTTGACACCTTGCTCTAGAACATTGTAATGTGAGAAAACACTCAAGAGCTTCAGAGATCAGAATCAAAGTTAAGCCTGTCAAACTAGGTAAGTGGTCAGAGACCAGTCCAGAAAAGAGTTTGAGTCCCCCCCCCCCCTTTGAAGAAAGGAATTTGAGAAGTGGGTGCTCCTTTAGGTCTTGGTTCTTTAGCTCTGCAATGTGGCTTTGCAGTCTCACTTCCACCACTTAGGAAACACAGGAGGGGGCTGAAGGATCAGAGGAAATGGCTACCTAAAGAAATAGTCAGGTGCAGTTTAAGTAAGATATGTTGAAATTTGAAACATTTTTTTAATTGTTTCCTTGAACTCTTAATCCTACTGATATTATTGGTGCCGGGGCATGTTCTCATTCCTGGAAGATTAGCTTCAGATTAATGAACCTGCAAAATTCCTGATAGCTCCCTGATTAGAGTAGAATCAAGGAATGTGAAAATGGCTCAGGCAGACACCTCCCATGAATATTGGTGGGGGTGGGGGGGTATTAAATAGCTGTAGCGTTCCTATGGAATTGGTTTCTTGGTCTGATCTACATAAGTGGAGCTGACTTTTTTCCTTTCTTGGGAAGCTGCAACAGTAGGGATTGTATTGGAAGAGCTATAACCAGCCCATTACTTGCCTTCTGTGTGCAAGCACACACTCAATTAGTCCATCAATTTGACCAAAGCACTTAACTAGCCCATTTCTTCCCTCCCACCATATCAACCACCTCATTGTGAGAAGGGCCGATGCCAGAAGCCTTGAAGGATACCCTTAAGAAGCTCTCCCTTGAGCCACCCATACTGGATGGTTATTGCCTGGCTCTAACTTTGTCTTTCAGGAGAAGGCTGTAGGGAGGGCAGTTGAATGGCCGCAAAGAAAAAATGGATTACCTGGACTCAGAGATGGGATGGAAAGATCAATCTGGCCAACAGCCATTAGGGGATGCAGGGGGATGTTACGCATCTCCTGGTCCTACTGTACCTCTTCCCAGTCCTTGATACTGGCCACTATGATAACATTTGGACCACCTATGAGGGTTTGGGGTTGCAAGCAATACTTGCTCCTTGCATCTGATCCCAATTGGTGGGTGCAGGGAAGGAGAGGGGACCAGCTAGTCATTCCCTCCCTTGTGGAGTTCTGGATTCTCACTGGCTGCTTAATGCTTACATAAGGCTGCTGTTATTCACAACCACTGTCAATATACTGGGTATCATTACTCCAAGCCCACTTTGGAGATGCTTCCAAGGCAAGTGGAAGCCATTGGCTTGGATGGGATCATGAGACAAACCGAACCCTGGCAAAATGGCATTTAAAAGAGTTCCGAATCTGCTCTATGGTTGACTCTCAAGGGTGGTCCTGGACTCAGTCTACACGGAATGGGTGGGTGTAGCAGCTGCAGGCCTACAGAGAGCAAGATGTCCTTGCGGTAATCTTGCCATCCAGTGCAAGGTGCTCCATGTAGGGCCACCACTGACAAATGCTCAGAGGAGAAAGTACAACTTGTGAAAGCCACTTTCAGCGCTTTGTGAAATTTCCAAGGGCAAATCAATGTAAAATCTGCACAACCCAATGCCCGAGTGCTTCCAAGATGGACTTCTCCAGCTAGAATTACCTATCCAAGATATGCTTCTTGAAAGAACTGCTTGTGATTTCCAAATTTATGATGTCGGGGGTAAAATGGAAGGCTGAGGTCCAGAGAGGCTGCTTTTCAATTATGGCCCCCATTTTAAGAAGCATCCTCCCTCCTGAAATTAGTCCAAACTTTCTTTTTTTAGCAGTCTTAAGTTTTTTGCAATTCTATTCAAAAGATAACAAAAACGTATTTAACTTATAATTTTAAAATAGATCTAACAATCTTAAGATGTTTAGGTTTCTAAGTATATTCTTAGAGTTGTTGCTAATAGGAATACCAACAATCAGTCCTTCTTTACATTCTTTACATTCTTGGTTTATTTCTGTTACGAGTATTCATGGGGGGTTTTCCCCTCCGTATTTGGATAAAATGTGTAAGAAAGTCAATGCTGGTGAACTGCTAGACTTGGTGAAACTTCTTCTGATCTGTTGTAGTAATTCTTTGTAATCCAGAAATATTTGACACTGATTTTCCTTTCAGCAATTTCTTTCAATTCCCGTTTTTAGTGAGACTGATTTTCTTGATGTCAACTGCAATTTTGCACAGCCTTAATGTTAGGATATGGTTTGAGCTCAAAGAATTAAATGTCAAGCCTGTCTATTTCAAAGCATCACCCTTTTGACGAGAACATCCTCTCCGAGCTTTTGCCTGTAGATTTTATTTACATCAGTAACAGGGACAGGACCATCACTTTTGTATACAAATCCACAAATGAAAACGAGAAAAAGTTTTAATTTGTATCCTAATTTATGTCAGCAGCATAAAAGCTCCACTGACTGAACTCTTCCCAGGACAAAAATGTGGACTCAATTAAACAGCAGTGCAAAGCCACGTGTGTGTGCAATGCTCTCCCGCCCACCTCAGCAAAAAGATTTTAATCAGTCCACAAACTTGCTGAGTTGTGTTCGCATCCACTCAACCATCTGGCAGGCCAGGAAGTTCCATAGTTAGTCTTTTCTGAAAGGAATCGCGATCGATGGGCCAGAGGGATTTTTTTTTTTATTTCTTGACTATCTGAATGACATCTTCATCCTCCAAAGTATGATCTTTTCCCACTTTCTGTGGGTTGTGCTTGACGGATGAGCCCCACACAAGAGCACTGGAAGAAAAGAGAGTTAGCAGAGAGTTAATGGCATGGATTTGTTATTGCATTGATCTTATTTTTAAATCAAGTAACTTCCTTCATAGATTAGGGGAACGTGGTGGATAATCTTGATTTATCTTGACTTAAGCAAAGCATTTGGATGGATGGCTTGGCTTTCAATACCTTCTCCTGCATCACGGTTGGTCCAAGGCTACCTGGGCAGCGGCTGCCCCCTCCTCTCCTGACACTGAACACCTCCCCACCCACCCCCAGGCAGGACTACAGCTCCCACCTCTACTATAGTCCTAAAGGCTGTCTGTAGACCATACTTACTATTTGAAATCTTTAATTAGGTTTTTATGAATCTTCATGCAGAAATCCTCCACGGTGGTCCGGGAGTCAGGCAGGACCACTGGAGAAGTATAATCTGGGAGCTGCCCTTTGGGTTTAGTGTAACTGCAATTAAACACAATGAAACGTCCCTTTATCAAGCATTTATGCTTTCAGACAAGCCCCCTTTCTAATCAAGTTTACTCTTTACAGTTATTATTACAAATAAAGAGCTTAATCCAAAGCGTACCCCAACAAGTGACGGAGCAAGAAGGAAGGCCCCTCTACCAGAATAATTCCCACCTGACAAACAACTACATGTCAGTGAAAAAGATTTGAGATGGTCTTCTCTGTGACACATCCATTTTCTATATATACATAAGTGCTGGAGCATGTCCTCCATCTTACGAAAAAAATCATTCTGAGTCCTAAAAATATCACGGACCTTTTACAGAACAGAATTGAATGATTCTAACCCAAACATTTTTCCCCCTGACTACAATCCTGCATATCTGAAGAACTGCTGAAATTCTGGCCCCCAGAGAATTACCAGGAACTTCGAGGGTCAAGGGAACACAGTTGAGATTTCAGAGTTGAGAGGAAATTGACACTAGGGAACATTTTTAAAAGGAACTGGAATGATGGAGATTTTGAGCTCTGACAAACCAAAACTTACATCCGCACAAGTTTAAGGTAATCCCAGATTTTCTCCAGCAGGTCATCAAAATTCCACCGATGATGAGCAGAGATGGGAACGCAATGGGGCACTTTGTAAATGATGTCTAGTTCCTCAATGGAGATTTGATCAATTTTGTTCAATACATAAATGCACGGGATGTAAACTCTGCAAGGATGAAGAAGTTGAGCAAAAAATGTAAAAGAGGTCCTTCCTATCTTGCTCCTATCTTGAGAGGTAGGAGACTTCCAATTCTAGGTAGTTACAGTAACCAAGTTGGTAGAGCAAGAGACACTGCCCTGTAAATTACATCCAGCCTATTTACTATAGTCCTACTAAGCAATCAGATGCTATGAAGCCAAGCGAGGCCCCTGCAACTTTCAGTGCAGTGAAGACGCCTTTCTTGAACAATGCTTTGTGCTTAGATCAAAAGAGCAAAAAAGCAGCCATGTTGTAAGATACCCCAGTTCCCTGCTATGCAACAAGAGACCCTCCTCCCCCAGGCCCTTCCTTCCTTTTCCCAGGCCCTTCCTTTTATCAGCCCATGAAAACTACCTGTTTCCTTCAACCACATCAATGAGGTCATCTGCAGTCACATCGCTCCTCAGGGTGATATCAGCATTGTGGATTTTATATTCTGCCAAGATGCTCTTCACAGTTTCGATATCCAGCTCACTCTGTGGACACTGATCAAACAAAATATGATGATACACAGAACTTTTCAGACCACAACAGGGACTGGATCAGGAGTGAAGCACATGGACTTGTAGGCTTAGCCATATGGCAGGAAGGGCTTAATGAGCTTCACGCATCAGGACAGGAGATGGCCACAGCACACTCAGGTGGCAGGAATGCTAAACAGAAGTCACAGTAGCTAACCTGGAGCAGAAGGTCTCCTCAGAAGCCCTTCGCAGAACCCTAAGAGTGTCCTGATCAAAGCAGAGCCTGCTTCTCTTCCCATCTCACTGGTGTCACGACTGAACCAAACTCTTGAGCTATACTTCAAAGGGAGCCCTTGCTGGACTCAGGGACTGTTGCCAGATATCTCTTTCAGACATTCCTTCACATATAGCAAATGGCCGTGTACAAATTTATCAGGTCAGATTTCTTATGCACAGCAAGGTAGGAAAGTAGAGATACTACTTACTGTGGCCGTGAGGTTAATGCCTCCTTTGTCCTTTTTTTTAAAGCCAATATTGGGAGGTTTGCTATTCAAACGTATCCCGAAGCCCTCCAGCTCGCTCTCAATTATCTTCTTATGTCCCAAAGGTTTCAGAACATCCAGAACAATCAGGATAAGGTTGCAGGTTCGGGCAACTGAAAAAAAAAGGAGGGGGTGGAATCTGAAAATATTTTCTTTCTGTTAGCCTCTTCTAAAAAGCCAAAGTGTTGGAATCTAAAGAAAAAAACTTCATGGTCATCTAACCTCCTAACTCAAACTAGAGTAATAAACTAAACATATTTTGAATCAAATGTATGTCAAGGAAGCAAGAAAAAACCATGCACTTACTTAGTATGAAAATAAGTTTTCCCCAGATGCAATACTTTTGGGATCAGAAGCAAAAGCAGCACCAAGCACATGTCTCTTTTCTTCACTTCACCAGCCAGCCCTCATCTCCCTTTTTACCCTGGGACCACCAGCACTCACCTGCAATGACTTGGCGACCTCTGCCTTTCCCATCTTTGGCACCCTCGATAATTCCTGGTAAATCAAGAAGCTGCAAGTTTGTGGGAAAAAACAAATAAGAGAGATGTGGAGAAGCCAGACAACACACCTTAACCAGCTGTTAACCCGTTTCTCTTTGTCCTGTGATACTTCAGCCATGCTTTGCTGCATCAGAATTTCTGGCCATCTCCTCCCGCTGATTCTTTCAGCATCCATTGCATTATTCTCTACCCAGGATTGGATTCCAAAATTCTACTCAACCACCTCACTGCAACAATGCGAAAGAGCATGTTGAAATCTTAGCTATTTATCTGCTTAGGAGATGATCTGGGAGCAAATGCAAAGTAATTCTTTTCTATTATTGTCAAAAGCAAATCATCTTGGATGGATTGATGAGCTGAAGATGATCTTCAACATTTTTGGAATACCATGAAAAGACTAAGCACCTGAAGCTGTTAAAAATGAGCTTGACATATGTATCTGACAGATGTACATGAACAAACCAAGCGAGGGACAAATATTGATTAAATCCATTCTTTAAATCCAGTAATTAAAAAAAACAACACTTCCAACCATTCCTGTTAAGTTTTTCCTTCCAGGGTTTTCATCTTGGCTACTTTCTTCTGGACAACCTTCAGTTTATTAGTGTCTTATATAAAATGCAGTTTCAGAACTGGCCACAATATTCCGACCACAGAGGAACAATAACTTTTATTTTCTCTTAATACTTACAGTGGTTCTTAAAAGTTTGCAGATACTTTTGAATTTTCAATATTTTTGCATAAACGTGATCTGTTCTCCATGTATTCTAAAACTAGATAGAGAACCTTAAAGAAATGAGACCAAAAATTCTATTGGTTCATTGATTTATTGAGGAAAATGATCCAAAGCTACATATTTGTGTGTGGCAAACATATGCGAGCCTTGGTGGCGCAGCAGACTAAACTGCTGTTAAATAACACCAGCTGCTTGCAATTACTGCAAGTTCGAATCTCACCAGGCTCAAGGTTGACTCAGCCTTCCATCCTTTCTAAGGTAGGTAAAATGAGGACCCTGATTGTGGGGGCAATAAGCTGACTTTGTATAAAAAAGAACACTGCTTAGGGGGGCTGAAAGCCCTACTAAGCAAGTGTATACAAAAATATGAAGGCTATTGCTTAACAAGCCGCCCTGAGTCTCCGGAGAAGGGTGGCATATAAATCGAATCAATCAATCAATCAATCAATCAATCAATCAATCAATAAGCAAACCTCTAGTATTATCAATTCATTTGAAGAGGAAATTAGAGTCAGGTGTTTCAATCAATGGGATGATAACGAAGTGTGAGTGGGAAAAGTCCTGCCTTACCTAAAGAACAGAATTCTGGATATTCACCATAAAAGTCTGATGATGTCATGGCTTGAATAAAAGAGATTTCTGAGGACCTTCAAAGAGAGTTGATACTCGACAGGTTGAAAAAAATTACAAAACTATTTCCAAAAGTTTTGGACTCTGACAGTTCACTGTTAGGCAGATTGTGTGTACAAAATCTCTACTCTCCAAAAACAGTACTGCTCCATCGACAGTTTGTGAAAACCCATATCTTCTTCTTCTTCCTAGCGTATTCCCGCAGGTGCAGGGTATGTGAAAACCCAAAAGGCTGTTGGAAGAATTTCTGTGAACAGACGAGACTAAAACAGAATGTTCTGCCTTGAATGAAAAGTACCGTGTTTCTTTCTTATTTTCTTTTAGACTTGAAAATAAGCACTTGGGCTTATTTCGAGGCAGTCTTACTTTTTTTGAGGTGCAGCAGGCCAGACGTTCGGAATGGAGGCTTTTTGGCAAACGGGAGGAAAATGGGGAGGGGGATTTTTCTGCCTGCCATCCTTCCCTTAGTCTGTCCTAAGCTTGAGAAATGGAGGACAGGCAGGAAAATTCCCCTCCCCATTTTCCTCCTGTTCACCAAAAAGCCTCCTGCGAGCCTCCCAGAAAGAGGGAAAAAGCAAAGCAGCTGGCCGCAGAGCTGCTGGCTTCGGGGACAGCCGGACAGTTGCACCCACCCCCCCGTGCCGCCACCTGTGCTGGCCGCACCCACCCCCATGGGCTTATTTCCAGGGTAGGGGTAATATTAGGCCCACCCCCAAAAAATTAAGAGTTGGGCTTATTATTGGGGTGGGTCATGTTTTCAGAGAAACATGGTATTACATTGAGCAAGGCAAGTGCTGCATTCCGGCATAAGAATTTTATCTCATCTGTAAAATATGGCAGTAATAGAATCGTACTTTGAGCCTATTCTGTTGCCTCTGGACCAGGACAGCATACCATCATTGATGGAACAATGAATTTCAAATTGTACCAGTAAATTCAAATGAAAACATTAAGGCATCTGCCATGAACTCAAGTGCAAGAGAAAGTGGGTCATGCAGTGAGGCAGTGATCCAAAATACAGTCACAGGACCAAAGAATGCTTAAAGCAGAAGTTGAGGTTTTGAAATGGCCAAGTCAAAGTGCTGACCTTTAGTCTTATAGAAGTGTTGTGGAAGGCCCGGAAGGTGGGCAATTCATGTGAGGAAGCCCGGTGACATCCCTGAACTGAAGCTGTCCTGTAAGGAGGAAGGGGCTACAGTTCCTCCAAGCTGATGTACAGGACTGGACAATTATTGGAAACATTTAGTTGCAGTTATTGCTGCCGTAGGGGAGCACAGGAGCTCCTGAAAACAAAGGTTCACATATTTTTGCCACATACGAATATGTAGTTTTAGATCATATTTCCTAATAAATCAACGAACAAGTACATTTTTAATTCATTTAATTGCATTCTCTTTATCTAGTTTTCAGACTTGTGTGGACAACAGTTCATATTTTAGATCATATTTATCAGAAATATTGAAATCTAAAAGGGTTCACACACTGATGCTTGGTCTATAGGTTTGGGGATTTTGTAATCATTTTACTACCTATTTGTCAAACATGCTTTGTCGTTGTTTTTAATATCAGCTAAAGTTGGCTTCAGAGTTTATGAAAAATCAGGGAGCTATCAGTTGCCTACTTTGCAAAACACCACTGTCTGGCTTACATCAAAGCAAATCCCTAGAACTGTCAATCAGCAGAGAAAGCTGTTAGACAGTTATGATATATGCATCTCTACTGCTCTGGACTTGCTAAGGATAAGCATATTTCTGTGTGAAATAAAAGGCATGTACAGGAACAAGCCTTGGGTTCATAGGCCTCACCTGTATTTTGGCTCCTTTGTACCGGATCACTCCTGGAACTGTGGTTAGAGTTGTGAACTCGTACGCAGCTACTTCTGAGTAAACACCAGCAAGATTGCTCAGCAGAGTAGATTTCCCCACCGAAGGGAAGCCCACAAAACCAATCCGGGCATCACCAGTCTTCGCCACATCAAAACCTACCAAGTGATCATTAATTCAGAGTAACGGATAGGCCCCAGAAAGCCTCTAGCAGAAAAGTCAAAACAGAGAAACTGTGCCACCTTGGCATCGTCTTGGGCAAGAGGAAGGCCCACAGCTGTCCCTCCCTCCAGCAATTGGGGGCCCACTTCTCAAATCTATACCCAAAGGACAGCCTGGTCCTGAGCTGCTGAAGCAAGAAGAGAAGTATAATAACCAAATTGTTTAAAATTCTACACCCTTTGCTTAAGTTTTTCAAATAAAGCAACAGGAACATACCCAATTCAGTTTACATGTGTTACCACAATTTATACAAGCTTAAGGCTGACAATTTCACACTTCAGCTGACAGTAGAATTGTGTGGACATGACATACCTGAATGAATGTATTTACATGTTCAAAATGGACATTTTGACACATTCAACTGAAAAGGAAAGAATTGGCTGCTCCGTAGAGGCAGTTATTCCCTATAATACCAATAGACAGACCATCAACTACTCCTATTTTGGTTTAGTCTCTATTGGTAAAAAAAGTATAAAGAGCAGGCTAAAGGGGCAAGACTGACATTTGGGACTGTTAGAAACATGGTCAGCCCACCTCACAAAATTGGGCTTGCTTTCTGTTTCTTTTAGATCTTGGGGTCACACAGGTGCCACGTTGCTGATTGTGCCCTGGTTACCAAAAAGGGCTCTGAAAGCGTATTGACATCCTAGCAGGGGATGCCATGCTCCCGCTCTGTCCTTTTGAAAGGACACACGCACCTTCTCCGGTTCCGCTCCCTCCGCCTCCTTTTGGGGTAATCAGCTCTCGACGCAGCTTGGCCAGGCGGGCTTTCAACAGCCCCAAGTGGTGGGCCGTGGCTTTATTCTTTTGGGTGCGAGCCATCTGGAAAAGAGCGGGGAAATGAGCCCCTCGACTTTCAGAAAGACGGACCTGTTTCTCATGGCAGAAAATGGGGTTTGTTGGGGGGGAAAGCGCAGGGGGTACATTTGGTAGAGAGGCGGTCCAGGAACGGGTCTCTGGATCCCAACCAAGCTCCGCGCCTGCGCAGGGCTCCCTTTCGGCCCAGGCCCAGCTCAGAGGCAGCCTGAGAGCCGGCTCTCTTCCCTGCAGAGGCTGAGGGGGGGAAAGCCCCCTTTTCGCGTTGCTGCTGGCCCAGAAGCCGGGAGGGCCTGGGCTCTAGTCCTGCCTGGGCACGAGAGCCGGTCGAGGGATTCGTTCGCTGCCATCAAAGGAAGGACGGAGACCTAAGCATCACCGCCGCTTCGGCCTTCTCTTTTGCGGCTCCCCAAGCGCATCCTCCGGCCTGCCTCCTTCACCGACATCTTCCGCGGCGTCCCCGGATCCCTTCGGGACGCCTGGCGAGGAGCTCCCCAGGGCGGCGAAGAGAAGCTGAGGCCCTGCCGACCTCTGGCCGGTAGACCGCCACTGTGCGGAAGGTTCCACCGCCACGCCACGGGTCCCCTCCGCCCAGAGGCAAGCAGCCCGCCGCTCCTCCGTTACCTCCGCCTCGATCTCGGCGATCTTGGCCAACGTCGTAGTCATGGTGGCGGCAGCACCTCAGAGCTGGCTCCCCTCAGGCTGCAGCCGCGCAGGCGCAGAAGAGAACTCGCGCGGGGCTTCCGACAAAAGCCCTGCGGGGGCGGAGCAAAAAAAAAAAAGAAGAAGAACGGGAAGGGACACGACGGGCTTGCGCGCGATTTCCCCGCGCTCCTCCCCTGACGGAGGGCGGGAAAGGGCCATAGAGCGGTGGCACCAGAGCGGCACTCGTCCGTCCGGCGCCTTCCTCCTCCGCTACTTGTGGGCGCCCCCTGGAGACGAGAGCCGGGGCGGGCCGCCGTCTCGCTCCGCCGCTTCCTCTTGCTCGGTGTCCTTTTCCAGCGCAAAATGGGGCGGGCGCGCCCCCCGCAGCCCCCGCGACTTGGCCCCGCGGTTCCCCTGAGGCCGAAGCACGGGGGGCGCCGTGCAGGTTTGGGGCACGGACAACCCTCGCCAAACGGGGGCTCCCCGTCGGCCCCGATCCCGCGCCGCGCTGCAGCCCCACTGAGCCCGCGGACGGAGGCCGCCTCCTCCGCAGGCGGAATTCAGCTTCTGCGTCGCAGCGTGTCTCGGGTCAACCCGACGAGCGAGGCCGGCTCCGCGTGTGGAAGCCAGAAAACTGGGCCCGGGCTGGCTTCCCCAGAGGGAGTGTCGTTTGGGCCCCGCTGACCCCGCGGCTACAAGCCGGTCCCCGGTGTCGGGGCGGGGGGAGGAGGGAAGCGGACGTAGCGCCAGTCGGTGAGCGGCCGACGGGGGCATCCGGTGTCTCATCGGTTGTCTGCACCTTTGGGGCTGCAAGGCCTGTGGCAGAGGAGCATCGGCTCCCAGCTCCAGCTCCCACCTGCCAAGAGCACCAAGGCCCATGTTGCTGGACAGTTGGCCTCCAGGAGGGAGCATCAGCAGAGGCCAAGGGAGAGGGATCTGCTGGGGTGCCTTGGTGGCTGCTCAGGGCAGGTTTTCCCAGGTCTCCCAAACCCCAAACCCAGAGGAGTGGAAGCAGGAGGCCTCGGCCCCACGCGGCCTTCCCTTCAGACGCTGAGATGTGAGGACCAAGAGTCCCGTCTCCACATTTATTTAATAAACCGATAACGATGTTCCAGTGAGATGCAAAACTTCACTCCTCCTCCCAGGAACAAAAAGGCCCTTCCTTCCTTTTGGAGCAAACCAGAAATGTGCTTTCAAGAAAACCTGGAGAACTGGACACGTGTCCAGCATGGGAGGAAGCTGCTTCTGCCACCTGGCTTAGTCTGGTGACTTTAGGACGTTTTGAAAATGGCCGCTGCTATTCTTGAGTGTACCCTGTATATGCATAAAGCAGCATATTTTAAACAAATAGAATAATAAGTTTAAATCCTACTTATTTCAGAGGCACACCATAAATTAAGAACACTAATTAATAAGCTTACAATTCAGGGAAGGATGGGAAAAAGCCTCTTTTCCAGCTATTTTGGATGTCACACTTGACTTTTCTCTGGAAATGCCTTGATTCAGGATCCAAGAGTTCTGGGTTTCCAGATCCAATCCCCTAATTCCAGCAATCCAACTAAGGAGAATTGTAACTTCTATGCTGATGCATTTCCTTATTTATTTATTTATTTAATTTTTATACCGCCCCTTCTCCCGAAGGTCTCAGGGCGATGAACAGCCAAAATTAAAAACACACAATACAAATATTAAAATACATTAAAAGGAAATTAAATTATCTTTGGCTTCTCCAATTTAAAACCTCTTGCCCATAAAATTCCCCAATTAAAAGATTTTTACCCCAGCTTGGCTTGCTGAAATAAAAGTCTTCAGGGCCCGGCGGAAGGTCCGGAGGTCCGGGATTAGTCGTATCCCTGGGGGTAGCTCATTCCAGAGGGCAGGTGCCCCCACAGAGAAGGCTCTTCCCTGGGGGGATCACCAACCGACATATACACCTCCGCTGGTGCACATATTGCCATGATGGCTGGATTTACTTAAAAAATCCATGTGGGCACCCAACTCGGACATACCAATTCCAGGTGACATATAATAAATAAAAAATAAAGCAAAATAAACAAATACAACTAAAATTCAAGAACATTTAATAGGAAATCACAGCCAAATCCTTCTCCAGAAGGGCCATAGGCTAGTCCACAAACCATGGTTAAGAAACCATGATGGGTCTGTTTACACTCTGCCTTAAAATGATGCAAAATTGGCCAAGTTACATTTGTGTACACTGATCTGATTTCATTGCATATATTAGGCCGCCAACTGATGGCCCAGAAGCACATGAAGTGGCAGAGGAAGTTGGGCGTGTTGTGCAGTCAAAAGGCCTGTGACCCAAGGGATGAGGTGCTGGCCTCTGCTTATTTGGGCCCTCTTCCTGCTGCCATTCCTTGGGAGGGGGGCTTCCCCTTGCGAAGGCATTAGCCCCCGGGAGACTCCACTGTCCCTCTTTGCATGTCGCAGCTACTTTTTCTGCTGGTGCAACATCCTTGGGGTTGAGGGGGTGCTTGGAGTTTGGGAGCTGCACTGACTGCATATGCTGATGCCTAATGGCAAAACTGGGGGCATCACCAACCACTTGAAGGTCACTCCCAGGGAGGGTCCCGGCTCTCTCTGACTTGGGGGTGCAAGGAAACCAGCCCACCTCCCAACGGCATCAATGGGACTGTGCCATTTTGTTCGCCCATGCATTGTATTTTAACCTTCACAAAAGGGCCCCCCAGTTACTTGGGAGCCACAGGGATGCAGCACATCCACCCCGAGGCTGATTTCCCCACAGGAGACCCCGAGGCTGGCAAGCCCTTAGCTGGCCAAACATCCCACAGAGGAAGGGGTCCGGATGGTGTAGGGGGCAGGCCAGGCCAGGCTTCCCGGAGCCCTGGGCCCTCTTGTGCTCTCTGGCAACTTTGGGGGCGGCCTCCTCCACTCTGCTCTCCAAGAGCTTGGAGATGTGGATGCTGGTGCCATGGCAACAGATGCTTTAAGTAGATGCCCTGGAAGAGGAAGGAGGAGGAGGAGGAAGGAAGCCACCGAATCAGGCGAGCAAAACTCGGGGCAACCTGGCAGTCTGGGGGGCAGGAAAATGAAAGGGGTGCCAGGGAGGGAGGAGGGGGAGGAAGGGGCTCTCTCCTTCAGTCCCTGTTTGAAGCACCGCCTTCAGGCCCAACAAAGCGGGCTCCGAGGCTCTCCTGCGCCCAAGAGCAGAGGGGCTGCCCTGGGGTCGTGGGGGGCAGAAGCGGAGGCTGCCAAGGGGGATCCCGGGAGCACGAGGTGCCGCCGCGGGGCGCTTCGCTCGCCCAGGACCGGCGGGGGAGTCCCGGCCCCGCTCCAGCAGGACCCGCGGCTGTGGGGGGAGGCCGGGGACGGCTGGGCGGGGCTGGGGGGGGCGCTGAGGGGCCGGCCGGCGGGGGGGGCGGCGGCGCCCGTGGCCGCGCTCGCATTGGCGGAGGCGCTGGGAGGGGAGGGGAGGGGAGGGGGCAGGAAGCGAGGAGGGGGCGCCGCTCGGGCGGCAGGGGAGGCGGCGGCGGGGCGGGGGGAGCGCTTGGCGGGGGGGCTTGGCGCGGGGGGGGCCGGGGGCGGCGCGGGGGGCCCGGCGCAGACCCCGGAGCGGCGCCCGGCCTACTTTTGCGGCGGGGGGGGTGGGGGACGCCCCCCCTCCCCTTCCTCCCCCCCCAGGGGTGAAAGTGCAAGAGGAAGTGCAGCCGCTGCCATCTTTCCTCCGCTGCAAACACACACACACACACACTCGCACGCACGCACACCCAGGGAGGGAGGGAGGACCCCCCCGCGCCGCGCCCGCCGCGCCGACGGCCTTCCAGAGCCACCGGCCGAGCCTGACGCCGCCGCCGCCGCCCGCGCCCCGCCGCTCTGCCCGGGCCCTCGGAGAATCCGCCCGGCGGGGCCTGCTGCCTCCCCCCCTCGCGCCGCCCTCGCTGCCGCTGCCCTCCCGCCGGCGTCGCCCGGGCCTTTGTTCCTCCTCGCGGCCGCCGCCGCCGCCGCCGGACTCGCGGGCGGACGGACGGGCGCGCGCGCGCTCCCCGCCGGGCCCGGAACTGCTGGAAGGCGCGGGCGGCGCGCGGGCGGCCTCCTGACGGGCGCGCGCCCCGGCCCCTCGACGGGGAAGCGGGCGCGCGCCTCCTGCCGGCCGCCGCCGGGCACAGCAGGCAGGTAAGCGCGGCGCCGCGGCCGCCCCGATGGAGCGGGTGAGCGAGGCGGCCGCCGCCGCCGCCGCCAGCAACCCGTGCGGCGCGACCCCGCCGAGCTGCTACACGTACCAGGTGAGCCGGCACAGCGCCGACCTGCTGCACAGCCTGAACCAGCAGCGCAAGAACGGCGGGCGCTTCTGCGACGTGCTGCTGCGCGTGGGCGACGAGAGCTTCCCGGCGCACCGGGCCGTGCTGGCCGCCTGCAGCGAGTACTTCGAGTCGGTCTTCAGCGCGCAGGGGCTGGGCGGCGAGGGCGGCGGGGCGCCGGAGGGGGGCGCCGGCGAGGCGGGGGGCGGCCCCGGCGGGGGCCCCGGCGGCGGCGGCGGCGGGGCGCGCGAGCTGGAGATGCACACCATCAGCTCCAAGGTCTTCGGGGACATCCTGGACTTCGCCTACACGTCGCGCATCGTGGTGCGGCTGGAGAGCTTCCCGGAGCTGATGACGGCCGCCAAGTTCCTGCTGATGCGCTCCGTGATCGACATCTGCCAGGAGGTCATCAAGCAGTCCAACGTGCAGATCCTGGTGCCGCCCGCCGCCCGCCCCGACGTCATGCTCTTCCGCCCCGGCGCCGCCTCCGCCGCCGAGCTGGGCTTCCCGCTGGACATGACCAACGGCGCCGGCCTGGCGCCCAACGGCAACGGCATCGCCGGCATGCCCGAGGACGAGGCCACGCGGGCCGTGCTCTCGGCCGCCGCCGCCGCCCAGGCCTCGCTGCCCGTGCTGCAGGGCGTGGAGCGGCTGCCCATGGTGGCCGGGCCCCTCTCGCCGCCCCTGCTGGCCTCGCCCTTCCAGAGCGTGGGCGGCGCCGGCCCCTCGCTCGGCAGCAAGCGCGGCCGGGGGCGCCCCCGCAAGGCCAACCTCCTGGACTCGGTGATGTTCAGCGCCCCGGGAGGGCTGCGCGACGCCGGCATCCTGCCCTGCGGCCTCTGCGGGAAGGTCTTCACCGACGCCAACCGGCTCCGGCAGCACGAAGCCCAGCACGGCGTGACCAGCCTGCAGCTGGGCTACCTCGACCTGCCCCCGCCGCGGCTGAGCGAGAACGGCCTGCCCGGCCTGGAGGACCCCGAGGCGCCCCGCAAGAGGAGTCGCACCAGGAAGCAGGTGGCCTGCGAGATCTGCGGCAAGATCTTCCGGGATGTTTACCACCTGAACCGGCACAAGCTGTCCCACTCCGGCGAGAAGCCCTACTCGTGCCCCGTCTGCGGCCTGCGCTTCAAGAGGAAAGACCGCATGTCCTACCACGTCCGCTCCCACGACGGTTCGGTGGGGAAGCCTTACATTTGCCAGAGCTGTGGAAAAGGTTTCTCTAGGTAAGAGAGAGGCGCTGCTGGGTTCAGAGATGCTGAGGGCCAGGCCCCCCTCCCCCTCCCTCCCCCTGGGCCGGCAGGTTGAGGGAGAAAGGCAGGCAGTGGGGACAGGGGGCTCTAGCCCACCCCCGTCCCATCTCCCCCCCACACACCTATCACACCCAGTAAAGAGGTTTCATCACCTCCCAGCTCTTCAAGGAGGGGTGAAGCCATCCAGGTGTGCAGGGACCTGGCCTGTTCAGGGACTGCGGCTTGGATCTCCTGGGCCCATTATTAGGGCATGTTGGGGCTGTGTCCAGCTAGGCTTGTGGATTTAATGCTTTGGGTTCGGTTTTTTGGAGAGGCCCCACCTCTGCAATGGCCCTTTTCAGAGCGGCACCCAAAGTTCAGCCCACTTCTGGCCTTTTGCACAAAATGCCTTTAATATCTCAGTGCTTTGCCCTCTCCTCAAACGGTTCCTGAGCATCAGTTAGGGGCTTCCACGGTTTGGGTTGCAGCCTAAAGAGGAGGGAAGCATCTTCAGGATTGCAGATGGGTCCACTGCAGGGATGCCCGACCTTGGCAACTTTAAGACTTGTGGACTTCCAATTCCCAGAATTACCCAGCCAGCTTTGGAATTCTGGGAGGTTTGGAATTTGGAATAATGCTTTAAGTTCACAACTCTTAAAGTTGCCAAGGTTGGACAGCTCTGGTTTACTGGGAAAAAGAGGAGGGCTTGATTGTCATTGCCGCTGCTCCCCCCTAAAAAGGGGCCTGTGCTTCCTGCTCCCCCCCCCTTCAAGGTATTATTATGGTTTGCACACATTGGCTCAAAGGTCATGTTTCCCAATGGTTTCTCCTGAGTAAAAATTCAGATTACCTGCTTGGGGGAATCAATTGTATTTTTACCAAGGAGATCCTGCTCTTAAATTACTGCTTGCAGGCTTGGGAGATTCCTGGGCCCTCAACCCCATTAAGGTGATGAGAGCAGATCCGAAGTGGGAGCGGTCCAGGCAGGAGGAAGCTTTGCAGGGCTGACTTTTGCTAGCGTCTAAAGCAGAGGTCTCCAACCTTGGCAACTTTAAGACTTGTGGCTGAGGAATTCTGGGAGTTGATGTCCACAAGTCTTAAAGTTGGCAAGGTTGGAGACCCCTGGTCTAAAGGGAGAAAATGACTCTAAGTTCACATTATAGACTGAGCCAAATCAGATTTGGGGCTTGGCTTGAGTTATGCAGTCAGCCAATCATAGTGTGCTTCTCTTCCAATTCAGGGTGAGGGGTGGGCAGCAGGCCAAAGCAGACCCCTCGCCCTGTTCCCAGACAGCCCTGAGTCAGGACTGCTGACAAGTTAAGAGGTGGCCAAATCTAGGCAATTGTGGATCTGAAAAAATGTGACGGGGGAGGGGGGGGGCTTTAATTAATGTCCTCCTTTCCTTCTTGATCCGAGTACCTCCCTTTGGTTGTCCAGACAGGGCAACAAAGCCCCACATTCAGGACCCTCCCCTTTAGGGACAAAAGAGCCTCATTGAGCCTGGCAAGAGTCTTGTGTGCATCTGCCTAGGAGCGGGCAGTCAGAATCCGTGCCATAGCCCTGCTTAGCAGCCGGCAGCCTTAGGAACCTTTTCCAGGTGGCCCAGACGCTATTTTTCCTTCCGGCGTGCCTGGTCTGCCTTGGCACAGAGGAGCTCGAGGAAAGATGGCAACTGGGGCACCCTGTGAAGCGCATATGCAAGGCTCCCCTTTCTGAAGAGTCCTCAGCGTCTCAGAAAGGGCCTGGCGCCCCTCCGGCCTCAGCCTGAGTGGCATCTCTTCCCAGACCTGCCCTTCACGACACAACAGTCACAGAGATGGACGTCTTCCTGGCAGCCCCATTGCCTCTGCGGAGCCAAGGGTACCTTTTCCTTCCTTTGACCTGCCCCTGGGGAGCCTGGATTTGGCCTGCTTTCCTCAGGATGTGGCAGGGGCATTCCCAAGTGCTTGGTGGCAAGGGGCACTACTCTTGAGTCAGCCACTGCGGAGAATGAGATGGGAGCAGCCCTGTGCCTCGTGGCCTGGCATCTTTGCAGCTCTCTGAAGAAAGGGAATGCTCCTTTTAGGCTGTTTGGATGTCCACAAGAGGGCTCTTGCACCAGCCTCCTTGAGGGTAGTCCTGTAGATGGAAGTAAGTGCCACTGAACTTAGCAAGGCTTCCATCCAGGTAAGTGGGTTGAGGGTTGCTGTCTTTAGAAGGAAGACATGGGGGTAATTGACATCAGCCACAGTACAGCGGCTCTGCCCACAGCACTCCAGAAGAGCCCACGCAATGCCAGCCAGGCTGTTTTTTTAATCAAAAGTGGGTAGAATCTGCATGAGGTGACCACGTCTCTTGAGCTTTCCATATTCTTGCATGGTAGGCAAGGCCTCCAGGGATTTGGGCCAGGGGTCCCCAAATTCGGCAACTTGAAGACTTATGAACTGGTTGGGGGATTCTGGGAGTTGAACTTCACAAGTCTTAAAATTGTCAAGTTTGGAGATGCCTGATTTGGGCCTTTGTGCATGAGACTACCTGCGATCTTGATGGTGAGATTTCTGCCTTTAGTGCCCGTGTGTGATCTTGCCTGATGGCACACAGTACCTGAAGAACTGTAGCTATAATATAGGTTCTCCTGCTTGAGCAGGAGGCTGGACTAGAAGACCTCCAAGGTCCCTTCCAACTCATTCATTTTAAAAAGAATGAAAGTGAATGAAGCTCACTGTGGGGAACACTTTTACAGCAGGGCTCTCCAACTTTCACAACTTTAAGACCATGCTGGCTGAGGAATTCTGGGAGTTGAAGTTCACAAGTCTTAAAAGTTGCGAAGGTTGGAGAGCCCTGCTGTAAAAGTGTTCCCCACAGCTTCCCCTTCTTCAGGTGTTGTGTGCCATCAGGCATGATCGCACATCATGATCAAAGAATTTTGGACCTCATGCTTTTGCACAGAATCTGCCATTTTGGGAAAGAACAAAGGGTCTCCTGGCCCAGTCTTGCAGCCCAGACTCACAGAGCAGGATGGGGTCTCCACCAGCTTTGAAACGGGGTGTAATTTTAAGAAGCAGCAAAACGATAACGAGTGAAATCCTTGAGGATTTCCTCCACTTATAGAGGTGTTTCGCCATTTCCAAGTTCCTCCCCAAGGTGGTCTGGAGGTCTAATAAGTGAAAAGAGTCCCTTGGGGCTACTAGTCTCAGGCTCGCTGTGTGCCATCCAGCTGCCATCCCTGGTTTTCCCAGGAACGCGGTATAGCCTGCACGTTTTCTGATCGAGAGCTCCCAGAAGCCTCTTTCTGCCTTAGGCTAGTGCAGGAAAGGAGGACCTGCTGGATTTGGAGGCCACTATAGCCTCTCTGGGGCTATAGCCCACCACCTGCCCTTCCCTCAGCTGAACTGCAAGCCCCATGGGAGAATTCCGCTGAGCTGCCTGGGATGGCTGAGGACAGAGAAGCCGGGGAGGGTCATCTCGTTTCCAAGCAACTTCTGATGGCCAGGCTTTCTTCCCACCCTTGTTCCAACTCCTCTGGTGATGCTTGAAAAGAAGAAGCTTGTTTGTGGTTGCGTTGCCTGCTGAACGGGATCTGCAAGCACCATGGTCTATTCAGGTGCCTGTCCTTTGCACACCTCCCAGCAGCTGTGTCCGGTTGATGTTGATGGGTGAACTCAGAGTCCAGCAGAAGGACATGGCCTGGCTAGTCCAGCCGGGCATCAAATCCTAGAGGAGCAAATCGCCGTAACAGAGTTGCTGTTTCCCCGAGTGACTCTCCAAGCCACACAACAATCCTCCATGCTGTTTATCTTAATGGAAGCATTCCAGAGAATCCCACAATTTTATCCTACCTTCTGACCCAGAATTTTGGAGGTCCAGGCACCAACCCTAACAACTCTTCTGCAGTTGCATGAAGGTTCCTGCAGAGCGATGGCGCTCAAGACCATTTGGGGAAGATTTCAGATGTTAAACGATAATTATAGAGATGTATTTTAAATCACGAACGAAGGCAATTCGTGGTTTAGATATTTTACATCCTTCGAGGTGCCAACTGATGCTTAAACATACAAAGGAATGTCACTTACTAAATCTTGTGTGCGTAAGCTTGCATGTGAGTTTTTTAAAAAAATAGCAACTTTTTTTTTAAAGATCCTGAAGAAAGAAATTTTCTTAGGGTGGGAGAAAGGGGGAAATGCCTCCCCGAAGATGGCCTGCAAACCCTGCACTCCTTAGATGTAGAAGTTAT
The DNA here is from genome assembly GCA_022577455.1 of Arizona elegans. NCBI lineage: Eukaryota > Metazoa > Chordata > Lepidosauria > Squamata > Colubridae > Arizona > Arizona elegans. Next base: position 4,344,744 of record JAKOOJ010000026.1, read on the forward strand.
TTAGCATATGGCATAACGTGCATGGACTTGGGCCATTAGATTGTGATGTTGGTCTTTGGACAGGCAGGCCCAGCCCAGGTGGCTCAGAGGTCTCCTCTAGAACATTTTTGGCTGCAGCCCTGCCTGGAGGCCACTAGTGTCTTGGAAGCCTTTGCAGTTCATCTTCACTCGTGGCATGATGGCCTCCTGGTTCTTCAGGAGATTGGTGGGTGGGCAGGGTCTGTGTAAATGTGACGCCTCCACACCTCTGGAGGTACCTTGAAGAGAGTGTGGTGGTTGAACTGTGTGACCAAGGAGTAAGCTTGCAGATGAGTCATGCTTGTCCTTGTTTTTCTTTTCAAGGCCTGACCACCTGAATGGGCATATCAAGCAGGTGCACACATCAGAGAGACCTCACAAATGTCAGGTAGGTGTCCTGGGATGTGGTGGAGGTGTTTGTTAGAATAAAACAAAGCATGCGTTTGCAGTGAAGGTGGAGCCCTGGGGTGGCCGTTGCTTGCAGTAGAGTCCAGAGGCTGTTGGACCTCTTGGCTGCTTCCTGATGTCGTCTTTGGCTTCTCCAGCTGCCTTCTTCTTCTTCTTCCCTGGAAGACCCTTCCTCCTCCCCAGCCTTGGATCTCTTTCTTTACAGCTTGGCTTTCCCCACTTAGACATTGGGGTTCTCCGTTCCTTTGTCTCTTCTTCTGCCTATTCACCAAGAACTGGCCGTAACTAGCCCCTGAACACCATTTCCTGGTTGCCCCCTCCCTGCCTGAGCAGCTTTCAGAACATGACCTTGGGAATCGTTTGCTTCTTCCTTGCTTTCTCTCGAGGCTTCTTGTGGCTGAAGCAAAACAAGAGCAGGCAAAGCATGTGCAGAGTTTTCCTTCCTGTGGCCTGAATTTGTTTGCAATTGAAGTTTAAAGCACAGAGAGAATCCACTGAAAATGGAATTTTAATAGGATTTGAAGAAAAAACTCCTTCCCCTTTGCACTAAAAGCAAGCAATTTAGAAACGGTGAAACTCTTGTCCAGCTGCCGGGATGCCCCTGTGGCTGCAGGGGTCTTTTTTTCTCTTGCCCACAATTGTGCAAACCCTCCCCCCCCCCCCCCAATTTCCTTTCCCCCATTTCAAGCATGTTGGGCCAGCCTTTCCAGCCTGGATACTCTCAGGAGGGGGGGGGGGGGGGGCTTCAGCTCTCGGAATACCCCAGCGTTGCTGCTGCTGCTGAGAATTTGGGGGAGGGGAGGGAAAGGCATACATTGACTGGGTGCTGGGGGAGAAAAGGCTGGTTGAGCCCCAGAACTCTGGTGGAAATTAACTGGGATTAAAGGCGATTAAGCATCCCCTTGGGTTGTGTTTTGGGATTCATTAGAATTAATACAGGTAGTCTTTGACTTATGACCATTTGTTTAACAACAGCCTGAAGTTTCAACAATGCTAAAAAAATGTGACTTATGGCCTGTCCTCAAAGTTATGACAGTTGTACCACCCCCATGGTCATGTGACCGGATTCCAGGTGCTTGGTTTGCATTTCCAAGGGCTGCAGGGTCCTGCAATCACATTATCACAATTTGTGACTTTCCTGCCGGCTTCTGACCAGCAAAGTTAGCAGATTCACTTAATAACCATGGTAAAGAAATGGTCGTAAAATTGATTCCAGTCAAGTGATGATCTTCTTAGCACCCACACTGCTTAGCGATGCAATTTCTGGTCCCAATTGTCATAAATTGAGGTTTAGCTGTAATAGACCCCAAACCAAGATTGGGAGGGCTGCAGGCTGCAGGTTTGGGAGGGGTCTGTGTGTCTCAAGAGAGCCTGAACTGAGTAAAGTTAGAAGGGGGGGATATTATTTGAAGCTGCTGTGGGGTTCGAAGCATATTCTGTTAGAAATGGGAGGTAGCCATCTGATGTCACAGCCTCAATCAGTCTTCTGGAATCAGCCAGGAAAAAGGGGGAGAGGAAATGACTCCCAGCAACCCTGCAAATGGGGAAAAAAAGATAAATTCTTTTAATTTGGCTCTAAGAAGATTGGCAAAGTTAAATGTTAGCAGGTTTCTTTTGGGAGGAAATGGCCGTGGGAATGCTCTGCAGATTTTGACTTGCCGGAAGTGCTGAACGTTCACCAGGAAGGGAAGTGGGCTTGTTCGGGGATGGTGTTTGGCCTTGAAAGATGCTGAAGCTAGCATGAGTTTGGGAGGTGGGGAGGGACAGGGCTAGGCTCAGTTGTTTTCCAGGTTAGCCTGTTTGGGTGTTTCTCTTTCTAGGAATTGCTAATTGCCAGTAATCACAACCAGTGCTTTAGACATACAGTAGCTGTGCAAAAGCTGTTCCTTGCCATTGTCATCGGCTGTAAATTCAGGGACAGCCAAGGGGTCTCTTGATGCGGATCTGCTCTTTCAAGGAAGTCCAGAACAAACTGAACCCCAATCCTAGCAGCATCTCCACCTTGTCTGGACTTAACTTCGGTTTATTTGCTTTATTTGCTTCGGCAGGCAGCGGCAAAAAAATCAGCTGCTTCCATTCAGATGTGGGGAAGTAGGAACCCAGCTGGGTCTCACCCCATTCAACAGGGACTCTGCCCGAGGGCTCCTCAAGTCTCGTGTAGATGTTCACAAGTGCTGGGAACAAGTTGTTGGCACCAATTTCCAGTAGGGGATATCCCAATCCAACAGGAGAGACGGGCTCGTCGTAAAACGGTGCCCCAGTCTCAAGACTGCCAGGGGGTTGGAAGCAGGATACTGTGCTTGATGGGGCTGAAATCTTAGGAGGTCCAAGAACAGATAGAGCTGAAGTTTCACATTGAAATCTCAGCACAAGTTACCTGACGGGGTAGATGCATGACCCTTCAGGTGCCCTGAAGCTAGAAGGCCTCTGCATTCTTAGTCAGCCAGAAATAGGATGTTTGAGATCAGCCATGAGATTCTCCAAGCCAAGGGAAGTTTTCTTTAACAAGGGTCTGCTTTATTGCCTGCTTTAGTCAGGGATCCTTTTTGACTATTGTGGGTTCTCCATCACTGGAGGTTTTTAAGAAGAGGTTGGACAGCTATTTGTCCAGAATGGTATAGGATCTCCTGCTTGAGCAGGGGTTGGTCTAGAAGACCTCCAAAGTCCCTTCCAACTCTGTTATTCTGTATTCTATTCACCTGTTGATGAGCAAAGGGCAAGCTCTGCTTACCAGACTCCCTTTTTCCCTCCCTCAAATCCTGCCTAGCTAATCAGCCAGCCCCTGTGACTTATGTTTTTTCCCCTTGTGGCCTAACGCCCAGATGTGAGTAGCACTTCTATGCTTAATATAGAAAGCAACCCAGCTGTTTGCAGAAGAAGAAGCAAGTGTAAGCAACCTTGCCATACTGGTAGCACCAGGTGGGCTGGGTCCGGAGGTCACTGGGTTGGAGAAGACAGAGATGGCCATGCATAGCCAGGCCTGGGGAATCTCACGATGGGGCTGACTGAGAGTTTGACTGAACGATTGGTTAAAAAAAAGTATATATTTTTCATAGTTATTCTTTTTTTGCTTCTTTACTAGAATACCTTGTTCTGGTATGTGTAACAAGGTATGCAAACGAAAAAAGAAAAGAAATAATTTAAGTTTGATTCTCTTAAGAAGCGACAAGTAGAGCCTTGGTAGTACAGGGGTTTAAGGCACCCTGTTATTAAGCTGGTTATTAAGACCAGCTGCCTGCAATTACTGCAGGGTTCGAATCTCGCCAAGGCTCAAGGTTGACTCAGCCTTCCATCCTCTCTAAGGTAGGTAAATTGAGGACTCAGTTTGTGGGGGCAATAAGCTGACTTTGTATAAATATACAAAAGGATGAAGGCTATTGCTGAGCACATTGTAAGCCGCCCTGAGTCTTCGGAGAAGGGCGGCATATAAATCAAATTAAAAAAAAAAAAAGTACATTAAATTGCAAATTATATTTTCAACATTGGAAATGGCTCTTGAATTGAAGTTTTTGGTGATTAGTAAGTGTACTTACACTTGATGAATTGATTTATGTCATCGTATTTTTATGCCTCATAATCAGCACCTTAGGAAAGAAACATGGCATCGTCATTAGGACTCGATTCCCCCTCCCATCCTCAGGGACTGTCTTGATTGCAGGTAGTCGAATCTGTCCAGCTGCAATTTCTGCCCAAGGCAGTTTGATCCTCTTCGGTAGGAAAGATGCCCCCAGGACTGAAAAGTACAACCACAGTTTAGGAAACTCTGCTTCCTTTAACAAGAAGAACTGAGATCGAAACAGAGATGCTTCCAGCTCGCTTTCAGTCCGTTCGGCCGTTCCCTTGTTCAGAGGCCAAGCAGTTCCCAGAGTTGCTGGCTGTTGTGACTGGTGGATGAGCCCAGATCACAATCACAGTCCAATCCTTCTGAGGACTGTTGACTTGAGAACAGAACTTCCGGGGGGGGGGGGGGGGGAGGCTGGTTCAGACATTGCAGCAAAACTGTTGATTTGGGGTAAACCTGTCCAAGGGTGGAACCCCCCCAAAATGGCTAGAGAAATGGGGACTTAGTGCAGGAGTTTTCAGTTGATGGTCTTCTCCCTCTCGCTGCCCTCCAAGTGCATCTCTTCCCCTCTAGCCAACGGGGAGAGTCCGGAGTGGGTGGGTTGTGAAGACCGATACTCTTCCCCACTGATGTTGATGTAGGAATTAGTCTTCGTTTTCTAATCTTTCTTACTTCCTGCCTATTAGCAGGAAAATTCCAGCTTCCAGGGGATAAACTCAGAGACCTCTACATCCATAGAACAGTTGAAACTTCAAGAGGTATTTCTTAAACACTGTTTATTGTTTCAATATAAACACACTTCTCTTTGCTTACTATATTTGCCATGCTTGACAGGAAACTACTGGGCCTTTTATTTATTTACCACTGTTGTTAAGAACAGGGGTCTCCTGTGATGTTTTACTCTTCTTTAAAAGGCATTAACGTTTTGTGATTTATTTTAAACTTTCCGGGTCTTGCTTGATAGCTGACCTCTGCATTTTGGATCTTGTATTTCAGCTTCTCTTAACATTATTTTTATTTTACCTTCCAGTCTCTTAATTTTGACTGGGAATAAGCTGTCATTTGGCATCAAGAGAGATGAGCAAATTAAATATTGTCTTAAGGACTGGTCGCTGGGAATTTCTCTTGAAGGAGAGGGGGGAATAAGTTGGTGGGACTTATACAGACCATCCTGAACCCTCCTGAGATCATTGGGTGGGGGGGAATTGCTTACAAATGTAGGACAAGAGTCACCCTATCGGGGAGATGGGCAGCATATAAATTTAATACATAAATAAATAAAGCTATAACTTTTCTTCCTTTTACAAGTAGTTCCCAATGTAACGTATTACCATTCGTTTGATGACTCTTAGAGTTTAGGATCAGTCCTCACACCTACAACTGTTGCATTGTCCCCACGGTCACATGATCCTGTCCAGCAATCCGCTTTCATTCACAATGGCTGCAGGATCCCAGGATCGCCATTTGCGACCCTCTAGTCGGCTTTGACAAGCACAGGCCATAGGGAATCTGGCAGGAAAGGCGGATGATTATGATCACGTGGGTTGATCTCGGTTGACATAATGACTGCAGAAAAAGTCATAAAACTGGATGTGGTCATTTGATGACCGCACCATTTAGCGACTAATTTCCCCATTCTGATTGTGGTTGTTAGTTGAGGATTTCCTGTATGGCCATGATGATAGCTATTTAATGGAGCTCTGAAACATGTGATGGGCTTTTTTTAATGGCCAACTGCCTGGTAACTTTCCACTGGAGTCATAAAAATTGCCTTTTGTTTTTCATGGGTGACATTGGGCATGGGAAGCGATTGCGAGGAGGAAGAGCTTTCACATGCCAATCAAGAGGGATGCTTTGGGGGAGGACACCCCTATGCCCCCCCCAAAAAGTCTTTTCTTCTTCAGATCCAAAGGGCTCCCCTCCCAATGATTGTGAAATGGCACTTTTAATAGGACCGCAGACCCTCGGCATTTTTCCTGAAGTCTCTGCTTTGGCTCCTCTTGGTGTTTTCTCCCGTGTGCTCTTTGGCTCAGTGCCAGGTCTTCACTTCACTTACCTGAAAAGGATGTCACCTTTTGGCCTTCATCATTTGAAATCCCAGAATCCTTTCCTCGTGCAATGTTAGCAGTCCAGGTTGCACCCACTTGTGTTGTAGACACAAATGCTATTAAACACGCCTCAGTTCTCCAGGAGCAGGTCAGCATCCTCAGCTGAGCATCAGAAGATCCCAAGGGATCCCAAAGATCCCTTTGATGCCCGGCTACCAGGCTTAGCTGCATAGACCTTCCCTTTTCTTTTTTCTTTTGTCCTTCCATCATAGGCTGGCAGCGCAGCTCCTCCCGAGGCAGAATTATTTGCCCAACAAAGAGCCCTAAAAGTTCTGGGAGACTTTTTGATACGAAGAAGAAGAGCTCAGGCGGAGAGAGTTGTCCTGCTGCAGACTTGCTTCCCAACTCGTCTTGTGGCTCCTCCAAGAATTCCTTGTTGAGGCCACCCCAATTGGTGGGGTGAAAAGTCCTGAGCGAGTGCAAAGTGATTGCCACTGTGGCCAAATCGGGACACATTGGTATCGAGATATTAGGTTATCCTTTCCCTCAAGTATATGAAGGGACCACTGTTGTTTTCTTGGCAACTTTATAATAGATAGAATTCTTTATTGGCCAAGTGTGATTGGACACCCAAGGAATTTGTCTTCAGTGCATAAGCTCTCAGTGTACATAAAAAATACATTCATCATGAATCATAAAATACAACCCTTAGTGATAGTCATAGGATACTAAATAAGCAATCAAAATCATACTAGGAAACTAAATAAAACAATATAAATCGTAAAGATAGAAGCAACAAGGTTTATGGAAGCAATCAAGAAAAAGAAGGCTGATTGTGTGTCTGTGGGAAATGGTTTGGAGAAGTTGCCTTCACGGCCATTTGCTTCTTGGCTTCCCTAGCTGTATCTTTCCTCTCTGAACAGAAAAAGGGAAAAAAACCAGACCGTTGAATGACCATCTCTCGCTAGGGAGGAGCCCTCTCTGATGGGGCTTTGGTTGGGTCAGCCGTGATGCGGCCAGATCTCAGTGCAAGGGCTCAGACTTGGTTCTTCTGATTTAGGGCAGTCCTGGTCATCCTTTGACTCTAGCAATTGAATGGTGGGAGTGGGGGGAGGTCTGTTGAGCTTGGGCCTGCAGCCCCCTAGACCAGTGGTTCTCAACCTTCCTAATGCCGCGACCCTTTAATACAGTTCCTCATGTTGTGGTGACCCCCAACCAAGGGTGGGTTCTAAATTTTTTTTACTACCGGTTCTGTGGGCGTGGCTTATTTTGTGGGCGTGGCTTGGAGGTCGTGTGACGGTGGGTGTGGCTAGGTGGTCATGTGACCGGGTGGCCATGGCTATGTGTATAGGGACTACTCAGAGGGCTGAAAAAAGTCATTTCTGACAGGTCCTCGTACTTTTGACTGGTCCTCACACTTATGACCATCCTCACATTTATGCCCATGCAGCATTCTTAACAACCATGTCACTCATTTCACAACTGCTTCTCTTCACCATGATGACAAGATAGGGCAAAAATGTAAAATGTGAGGACAGTCGTAAGTTCGAGAACTGGTCAAAAGTGCGAGGACCAGTCAAAAATAACTTTTTCAGCCCTCTGAGTAGTCCATATGCATAAAAGGATACAGCAATAGAGAGGGATGAAGGAAGGGAAAGGAAATTAGAGTAGGAGTGAGGGTAAGAGAGGGAGGAAGAGAGGAGGAGAAGGAGAAAGGAAGAGGAAGTAGGGAGGAGAAGAAGAGGGGGAGGAAGAGAAAGTAAGAAGGAAAGAAAAGAGAGAGGTGGTAGGTTTGAGGAGAAAGATTGCTGTACAATAAAAAAGATAAAAGGGAAGAAAGCCAACCCCAAACAAATATAAAGATATTAAGATAAAGAATGAATTGTTAAACTTTAAAGAATAAAAGAGAACAAATATGAATAAATAACAATAATTAGAAACACACATACAAACATACAATATATTTTCTTTGAACAGAGTATTTGGCCGGTTCATAAATTTAAACAGTGTTTAGTCATTTCAATTAAATTTACAATTTCTATATTTCCTTTTTGCCATATTTATTCCTCATCTGTTTTTGTAAAAAATCCAATATTACCCTTCATCCTCATCTCTAATCTTAATCAAATTCAATTTTTCCCTTCTATTCTATATTATACCCCTTCCCATTGTCATCTATTTTTATATCCATCCTCACATTGGTTAATTATGTAATATTACAGTTATTTAATATGAATTAATATGAATTCAACATTTTAATATAAATCAATTAGTTATTTAACTACCTTTTTTGTATATTAAGCAATATGAACATGAATATTCCAATTATTTCCATGCAATCCAATTTCTTACAAATCAATTAATTATATTTACCAATAATAACAAACCAAATAATTTCCCCCATATATTCCTCCAAACCACAACTTAACCATTTCTGCTTTCAACACAATATACAATTAATAGTATCTCAATTATTACAATTCCCTAGTTAAATAGAGCTTTTTTTCTTTTGTGTTTTAAAATCTCCTCTTTCTCCCTAAATTTCCCGTTGTTTGCACCTACCTTTTTTGGTGAGGAAAAAGAAAAGAAATCTGCCTGCCTAATTTTCCAACGTGCAAAGCCAACAGCCTGCTTTACTTTCTCTTTCGTTTTTCAGCTTAGGTAGGGGAAAAAAATCTGCACTCTTTCCAAGGAAGCAAAAGAGCCCTGAGCAAAACAGCTGAGAGCAAATCAGCTGGGGGTCGGGAGCTGATCCAAGCAAGGGCTAATTAGCCTATGCTGAAGCTCCGGGGGCCAATAAAATTACAAAAAAACACCGAATCCTTTGTTAAATTGCTGGCTCGCCCGCCCTTCGCCCACCACTATTTATTGGCAATAAATAGTGGTGCGGAGGGGCAGGGCAAGCCAGCAATTTAACAAACGGTTGGGCTGCACCACTGGCTCTAGGGCGGCCCTTTGAAGCCCCGCGGCAAGAATTTAAACAGTTTTTTTTCCTCTAGCCATCGGAGGCAGCAATAGATTGGGAGTGGGCGGGGTAAGCGAACGGCCGGCGATCCAACAGAGCAGAGAGTGAGGGTGAGTGAAGGCATGGGGGGGCGAGAGAGGGCTTTGGCGACCCCTGTGAAATGGCCGTTCGACCCCCAAAGGGGTCGCGACCCCCAGGTTGAGAACCGCTGCCCTAGACAGATGAGGCAGAAACGGGGCTACGATGTAGTTTGGGTTTGGGCATTACAATCCTGCCATTGTGGGGCTATAACTAAGGATGAATTACGGGCTCAGCCAACTGCCTGACTCAAAAATCTGTGGTCAAGCAACCCCAGCAGAACCTAATCCCTTTCTGCCCCTGCCTGGCTAATGTCCCTCTGTTGCCCTCCACAGACCTGCAACGCTTCCTTTGCCACCCGGGACCGGCTGCGCTCTCACCTGGCTTGCCACGAAGACAAAGTTCCCTGCCAGGTCTGCGGGAAGTACTTACGGGCCGCGTACATGGCGGATCATTTGAAGAAACACAGTGAAGGACCAAGCAACTTCTGCACCATCTGCAACAGAGGTAATGGGTCCCCTGCTGTTGGTGGGCTAAGAGGGTAGCGGGGGTGGCTTCATTCAAGCTGATTGATGTCTCAGGAGGAGGAGGAGGAGGAGGAGGAAAACAATTCTTCCATTCAACAGAAGGATGTTCCTCTTGAGGTTGTTGTTTGTTCACTCTCAGGCACAAAAGACCCCCAGATCTGGCGCTGCACTGCCTCTTCCATTGCTGAAGCCCTGGTGCTTCTGGATGCTCATTCAGGCCTTCCGGGCACCAGGGGCCCAACCTGAAGCTCTGGGCATAGAGCAGGGGCCACCTATGCATGAACCAGCACCCCGTCTTGCTCTCTGAATCACCTCAAAAGACCTGGGCAAGGGGGAGGAACCCGGGGCTCTGCCACTGGCTTCTCCCTTTTTCTGGGTGAAGCTGCTCCCATTCTCCCAAGCAGAAACACAAGGAGTCCCAGAGCACAGCATTTCCAAGAAGGTGGATGAGGCTGGGATTGGGGGGGGGCAGCGGGGGGGCACCCACACATTCCTTCTAGTGTGCAGGGCAAACAGGCCCTTCTGCCAAATGAGGACATGGCAGCAATGTCCCTCCACAATGGCTGGGTGTGTCACTCTGCAAGGCGTCTTTTTCTCTTAGTCAGAAAAGTCTCCCTGAGCCCGGAAGAATCTTCCCCATTGCAGCCTCGGGGCCGTGACCTAAGTTTGGCTGTGCTCCGTGATCCTTCCCCACCCTTTTTTCCCATGGGGAGTCCCTCTGAGCGTGCCTAAGATTGCAGCCGTAGCCAAAAAAGAAATGGTTAAAGGGCTAAAGCTGCTTAGTTCTTAGATGGCTCAGTTTGGATGTCACAAATAATGACTGCCAGTGATATCACTGGCAATATATTCTTTATATTTGCCCCAGGCGGGGCAAAATGGTCTTTCTCTGAGAAACCTGCTCCATTTGTGGGAGTGTGGGAGGCAAGAAAAATAGGGACCTGTAGTTTAGTAGATCAGGGGAATGCTGTAGACATAGTATACCAGGAGATTAGCAAAGCAGTCAGGAAGCCTCTCATAATTTTCTCCATAATCAAATGATAATGTGTGAGCTGGACCATACTACGATGACATAAATAATTGTACTGAATGGATCCCCTTCAGTTGAGGGTCACTTGGAGTGGGCTGTCCCGGGCCCTGAGCTGCTCAACATTTATCAAGGACTTGGATGGGAGAGTTGAGGGGATACTTGCAAAGTTTGTAGATGATACAGAACTGGGAGGATGGATAAAAGGGATTCGTCTTCTTTTAACGACCCCATAATCCCTTGTGGGGTGGAATCTGGGTAACTGAATGGAGTTAGCAGAGTGTTTTAATGGCCGGATGCCCTTCCTGTCACCAGTGTGGAGTTTTTGTTCAGCAGATATACTCTCAGTGTGCCCAGAGAGAGAAATAATTGCTTCTACCTAGGGTCGAACTCACAGCCTCCTGATTGTGAGGCGAGAGCTACACCTCTAGGCCACCGCACCACTCCATGGATAAAAGGGATTAAAGAGAACAGTTCAAAAAGATCTATCCAGGGCATTCTAGTGTCTAACATGATCCAGCAGTGCCATGCAGATGCTAAAAAAGCACAGGGGGGATGCATTCATAGGAGCATAGGGTCATGGTCATGGGTCATTGCTCTCTTCTACCCGGTCCTGGTCAGATCCCACTTGAAGTGTTGTGTCCAGTTCTGGGCACTACGATAGGAAAAGGGCCCTGGCAAATTGGATCCAGTTCAGAGGGAGGCTGCCAAGATGAGGAAAGGTCTGGAAATACCTGAAGGCTTGTCCCTTAGAGGAGTGAGTGGACTTTGTTGCCCCAGCAGGTAAGACCAGAACCAGTCTGTTAAAACTACAAGGAAGGAGGTTGAAGTTAGACATCTTCCTAAGTGTACAAACTGTCAGCCACTGGAACAGGCAGCCAGATCAAGTGGCAAATTCTCCTTGCTGCAGGCTTTGAGACAGAGACTAGATCAGGGGTCTCCTGATCAGCAAAGTTGGCTGGGGAATTCTGGGAGTTAAAGTCCGCCAGGCTTCAAGTTGCCAAGGTTGGAGACCCCTGGATTAGATGGCTGTCTGTCAGAGATCCTGCACTGAAGCAGAGGGTTGGAGTGGAAGACCAGGGAAATGAGGAGGGGGCTAAAAGCATCAGTCCTATGAAGGGAAAATGAAGGAATTGGGGATGTTTAGCCTTGAGGGAACATACCAGAGAAGGAGAAGGACAGCAGTCTACAAAAAATCAGAGGAGGCCACACCATATTGTAGAGCAGCTGCTAGGGAATTCTGGGAGTTGAAGTCCATGAGCTTTAAAGTTGCCAACTTTGGAGACCCCTGTTGTAGAGGACACAGATTCATAGGCTGAAATTGCAGGGGAACTGAGGGTGGCCGATCTCAGCAAGAGCTTCCTAGGCGTAAGACCCATTCAAGAGTGGAACTGGAGATTGGGGAGGGGGGCGTTCAGCCCCGGGACCGAGAGCCACCGCTCTGAGTGAGGCTAGGCATCCTTGTCTTAAGATGCACCTTCTGTTGGATGAATCTATTTGCTGATTAGTGTTCAATATTTGAGGTTAACTTGCAGGCAGCAGGAGGGAAGTCCATCCGGGGAAGCTGCAGAGACTGAGAAGAGAGGAAAAGGTAGCTGAAATGGGGTTTCGGGAGGCTGATCTGGGGTGGGAGAAGCTGCTTGAAGACACAAGTGACAGGATAGGTTGCTTGGTGGACATCCAGACAGCACGTCAGTCATTTTTTATCTGCCCAGCCTCTTGCCCTTCCAGTATTCTGGTTGAGGAAGATTGAAGCTGGTTCTTCTGGGTGCTCCTTGGCTGCCCTACCCGCTTGGACCCCTCAAACACCCCAAGGGCCCCTGTAGGGTGACAAACAGGTTCCTTCTGCACCCCAACTCCAGGCCTTCTGGCCCCCTTGGACTCCAGCTCCAGTCTAAGCATTGCGCCCCTGGTCACCCCATTTCTTCTCTGCTGGGCCTCTTCCAGTACCCACACAGATGAGTTGGCATCTCCTGCCATCTGGTTGGGACAGGACCAGTCCAAAGATTTTTTTTTAAATTTGATTTATATGCCGCCCTTCTCCAGAGACTCAGGGCAGCTTACAATGCGTTAAGCAATAGCCTTCATACTTTTGTATATTTATACAAAGTCAGCTTATTGCCCCCACAAACTGAGTCCTCATTTCACCTACCTTAGAAAGGATGGAAAGCTGAGTCAACCTTGAGCCTGGTGAGATTTGAACTTGCAATAATTGCAAGTGGTGTTAATCACAATGCTTTTAGTCTGCTGAGCCACCAGGCCCAATTGCCAAGTCCCCAGTCCAGCTTCCTTCAGCTGCTGTTCTACGTTTCAGCTGGATGGCCACTGAGTGTCACATAGCTCCGGCTACTGATCCCCCCCCCCCCGCCCCATCCCATGGCGTTTGGTTGACTCTGGCAGCTTATAGAGAAGGTCACTTTAGCCTGGCACTGTGCTTTGCCTGCGGGGAGGGCTGTGCCAGGCCCCCCCAGGACTGTTGCCCCCTTAAATGAGATAGAACAGCCTCTGGTACTGGAGCTGCTGAGAGAGAGACTGCGATGCAAGGACCCCAGAAGGATAGATACAGATACAGATTAATAGAGTTGGAAGGGACCTTGTAGGTCATCTAGTCCAACCCCCCTGCCCCCACAAGCAGGAGACCCTACACCATTTCTGACAGGTGGCAGTCCAGTCTCTTCTTGAAAGCTTCCAGTGATGAAGCTCCCACAACATCTGAAGGCAACTTCTTTCCATGTGTTGATTGCTATGTCAGAAAACTTCTTTTTATTTCCAGGTTGAATCTCTCCTTGCTCAGTTTCCATCCATTATTCCTTGTCTTGCCTTCAGGTGCCTTGGAAAATAACTTGATCCCTTCCTCTTCCCTAGTCCTTCTCTTCACTAGACTAGCCAGGCCCAGTTCCTGCAACCGTTCATTGTATGTTTTAGCCTCCAGTCCCCTCATCATCCTGGTTGCTCTTCTCTGCACTCTTTCTAGAGTCTCAGCATTTTCGTTATAGTGTGGTGACCAAAACTGGATGCCGTACTCTAGGTGTGGCCTTAGATAGAAAGGAGGGCTGCTGTAGTGGTGGGTGGGGGATGGCTTGGAGACAGACCCTTTTCTCCCCACAGGAGGGGCTTTGAGCTGCTTCCGGATCTTCCAGCTGGGCCCCTCCTGCTTTCCACTGAGATGAGTGGGCTTCCTGGGCAGAGATCCGATTTGTGGGGGTTATCCAGCGGATGTCATTTTTCTCTCCTTCCCCAGCAGAGGAAAATGCTCCAACCTCACCGAAGGAGGCTTTTGGGCAGAAACATGGGGCAGGTCTATTTCAGGAGCCAGGTCTGTTTGCCTTGCGAGTCATACCAGATTGGTCTTTAGGGGGGCATCACACAAAAAGCCTTTGAAGTCAAAGCACAGGCAGAGCCTGCCATCTTGGATTCTGCCAGGGGGGTCCTGAGAGGACCCCGGCAGACCTTGAGCCCAGCCACATGCCCTGCCAAAGGGGGAGGCTGCCAGTTATCTGGGCCTGACAACCCTCAATCCTCCCGTTTGCAAGCAACCTATTGGTGGCATGGCTTCCTTCCATTTCAAGATCAGGAATAGAGGAAAACCGCAGTGGAGGCCTGAAAATGGACAAGTTGTGCTTAAAAACAAAAAATGCCCTGAAGTTGGCCCCACCCAGATGTGTGATTGGCCCCACCCAACCCGTTGGCAGCTCCACAGCTCTCCCCTGGCATTCAGAAACACGTTTTGCAAGTGCTTCTGCGGTTTCTGTAGGCCCAGAACGGGACAGGGCCTCCTGCATTCAGCTGGACTGGCTGGCTGGGATTTCCTGGAGCTGCATGTTCAGGAGGGTGGGCTCGGCCCCACCCCACTCATCCAGGGGGCAAGGCCAGGGCTCTTGTCTTTGATGCCCCGGGTGCCTTGGCTGCAGCTGCACTGAAGGGCACAAGAGCTTCCACAGAGAAAACGGGTTTTCTTGCAGCGTGAGAAGTAATAGCTCATTTCTTTACAAGGGGTCCTCAACATACAACCATTCATTTAGTGACCAAAGTTAGAATGGCACCGAAAAAAAGTGACTTGTGACTTTCGCAACGACTGTTGCAGCATCTCCATGATCACATGATCAAAATTCAGACACTTGGCAACTGATCCACATTTATGACGGTTGCAGTGTCCCGAGTCATGGGGGCCCCCCTTTGCAACCTTCTGACAAGCAAAGTCAACGGGGAAGCTGGATTCACTGAACAACCATATGACTAACTTAACAACTGTGGCAAGAAAACTGGTGCAAAATTGACTTAACAAGTGTCTCGCTTAGCAACAGAAATTTTGGACTCAATTTGGGTCGTAAGTCGAGGAGTAGCTTTACTTGCTTGCTATATTTGGCGCATCTGTAGAAGCTGCATTTTGCACAGGCAGCATAAAGACCTGGACCCAGAAAGCCTTAAATAGCCAGTCAGTTTTAAATAGGGGGAAAGGATGAGAAAAATGGGGCTGTCGGACATTTCTGAGGACGAGATGGTCCCATTAAACCAGCAGGCTGTGGGGGCAACAGGGGTCCTGCACACAACACCCCCCCCACCCCAAATAACCAGACGGAATGGGCAGGTTGCGCAGGCACTTAATAGGGCTTATTTTGGTGGTAGGGCTTATATTGGGCGCACGCTAGGGCTTATTTTCAGGGAACACACGGTAGGTAACACTCTTATTTAATCCAGAAGTTCTGTGGCTGGTGTAGAGGTTTCTGGTGTCCCTAAAGTTTTACAACAATCACTCTATCCAAAGTAACATCATGTGATTTTCTCTCTCAGGAAAACAAGAGAAACTTTTTTTTTTCCTTGATCTTCTAAATGAAGGTTTCGGCCTGGTTTTCTCCATTAACGAAAAGTTAAACATAAAAGACATGAGAATGGCATGTGAGCCATGAGCTTCTTGGCTTAGGGCTTGGCTTTGCTGGCTGGGGAATTCTGGGAATTGAAGTCCACCCATCTTAAAGTTGCCAAGGTTGAGGAAGTTACCAAGGTTGAGAACTGTGGCTTCAGGGGTAGAAGGCTCTGGGTTTTGCCCCTCTGCTTAAGGGTCTCGGGCATTGGCATAGAGAAGAGACTCCCTGGAAGGGCAGGAAATGCGAGCAAGACGTCATCAGAGATCCTGCTGACCTTAGGAGGACACTGTCCGCAGGAGAGAGGTCTTCCTGCAACAGGAGGGGACTTTTGTTTTTAAATGCCACCTGACTCTTCCTGGGGGTCTCGTGGTGTTTGACCAACAGCCAAGAAGGTGGAGAAGGTGGGATTGTGTTCTCTGCGGAGTCCTTTGGGTCTCATCCCTGCCACCTGACACCCCTGGTGCTTTGCTGGTGGGGAATTCTGGAGAAGTTGTCCTGTCTTGTCTGGTGGGACTTGAGTTACCAGCAGACCTCTCTTCTCCAGGAGATTTTTCCCCTCTTCTACCAGAAGACGCATCTCCTTGGTCTTGATGTGTTGGCCAAAGTTTCTCACTTCGGCCTGTTCTGGACAGCCAACCAGATATTATAGGTTCCTCCCAGAGCAGGGCAGACTTGAGTGTTTACAGGTATTCCTGGTGTGCGATTTTCTGGAAGGGACACGGCCATGAATGGGTTCTAAAGTCCTGGCATGTCTTGCCGCAGCATCGGCTGGGCCTGGAAGCTCCCCTCGTCTCTCTGAGCTTGGCTGTTTCCTTGCAGTGGTTCGCTTAACAACTGTGGCAAAAACAATGGTAAAATAGGGCGAAACTCACTTAACATGTGCTTTGCTTCGCAATGGAAATGTTGAGCTCCATTGTGGTCATAAGTTGTAATGAAAGTAACACCATCAGTGCTAGCACTAACGCTGATGATGTTACCTAGTTAGGTCATGAAACGCCTGTAAGAAAACAACCAAGTTCAGAGAGCACCAAGGATCCTCATTTCAGCCCATGCTACAAATATTCTCCTTTGTTGGCTCCATTATTCCTGGGCCGTTTCCCCCCCAACAGAGGGGCACAAAGGAGAGGCACCCTCTGCAGCTTGCTGCCTCTTCCAAGACCCGTCGCGCCAGTCCTGGGAGCGGCCGGAGAGGTCCGAGGGGAGACAGGCAGAGGCGCGTCGGTGCTGGTGGCAGGATCTCATCTCCTTTTGTCTTGTTTAGGTTTCTCCTCTGCCTCCTACTTAAAGGTCCATGTTAAAACCCACCACGGTGTTCCCCTTCCCCAGGTCTCCAGGCACCCGGAGCCCATTCCGAATGGGGGAGCGGCGTTCCACAGCGTCAGGACCTATGGCATCAAAGGCAAGCGACCCCTCCCCCGATCTCGGCGTAGGACTCTGGTGGGGGGGGACACAGGTGGGTGGCCAGGGGCCCGTCACGTGGCTGAGGACAGGAGCGAGCAAAGGACTTAGGGAGCAAGGGAAGGCCATGCCCAGGGCACCCGCCGGCTCTGCGAAGGGAGGCCCCACTGGGATTCTGAGATGCTGCTGTCTCTGGGGGTGGGGTGGGAGGGGTCTGTGTGTCTGCCTCACTATCCTACTGAAGAGACACAGATCAGCTGTTCCCATTCTTAAATCCATCCCTGGCCCCTCTAGAATTGTTATTCCACAGGTTGGGTGTTTCTTGCATGGAGAGCAGTTTTTGAAGCATGTGTTCTGGTGTTGTCTTTCTGACCATCAAATCAGTGTTTCCCTCAATGAACCCCTGGTATTTTCCAGACAAGGGTCTCCCTCCACCCACCCACCCATCCCAGACTGGCAGCCCAGGAAAAACTGCATTTTCTCAATAGGTACAACTGGAGCCTCCAAAGCCTCTGGCTGACCTCTGGCGTCCATATTAGCCTCTGTAGCCTAGGAAGTTCAGGCTGCCTCCTGGATGGGGGAGGGGCTTAATTCTCCCCCTCCTCCCTTCATGCATGCTTCAGGCCTCATGGCAACCTTCCCATTGTGGCAGGGAAAGAGGAGAGCCCTAGCCTGGCGCACCTGTGGGCAGAAGACCAGGTGTGGGAAGGCTGCTCAGTGTGAGGACAGCTCAGCCTTCTGATGGACAGCTTGCTGGCCCCCAGACAGGTGGTCAGCCGTGGATGTCTGGGAGGTGGTGCAGCTCCGGCTGATCTCATGTTAATGTGCAGGGAGGCTCCTGGCTTCAGACCCTGCTAGCAGTTGAAGGCAGTCATGCCCAGTGAGAGTGGGCAGAGGGTCCTGGCTTCTGAAGGCTGAGAAGACAGTTGCATCGTGCTTGGAGTGCCCACCAGAGCTTCCAGGCTTTTATTCCTAGGGGGGAGAGTGGCCCGTCCTCACCACCCCTTTGTCGTGCTTGAATTGAGCCCGTTCTGTGGGTCTGCTGGGGGAATCTGGGTTTGCCTCCTGAGGAAAGTAATTAGAAGTTGTTGCTTGAGGGACCTTCTTCTCCACTCCTTGTCCTCTTCTGTGCCTCTTCAGTTGCCTCCCACATGTCCCCCATGTGGAGCCGGGCTCTAAATCATCTCTGGCCGGCATGGCATCGCTACCCATCACTCCCACTGCTTTTGAGGTTGTCTTTTGGCTTGATTGATCGTGTTGCGAGGTTTCATTGATGTGGGATGTTTTCGTTCATGTCTGGGTGCAAAAATTGTTCTGCTGGGGCTGTTCCACAGACCAGTTGCTCCTGGGACAGCTCGACCCTCAGTCTGCTGGCAGTATTGGAGCAGTCTTGCAGGGACCCTGCCCCCACCCTCCCATGCACGACGTGGCAACATAGGGTAGCCACTTCCCAGTTGGGCCAGGCTCATTCAGAATGGTAAATCCTAAACCAGAGTTCACACAGGACAGATGCTGCTTTCACACATCACATGCTGTACCCAAAGAAATAGACTCTAGGAGACTTCCCTGCATGGCCTGATTCAGCCTGCGTATGAAGACGGTGGCTGGGATCCCAGAGACAAAACCCCTGAGCCCAAACGGCTGAGTGGAGGAGCCCAGCTTGGGGTCGTGTCTGGGCAGATGAAAGTAAACCTTCAGGAGGGGATGAGGGGGGTGGTCCTGACATGGCAAAGGGATGCAGTTATAGGCGGGAAGGGCAGTTAGGCCTGGTCTCTATTTTATGGGTTGAGGGGGGGTAGAGCCTAGAGGGTGGCCCATCTGCTGCATCTCTCAGTGTGCTTGACTTCCAGCCAGAGAAGCAGCTGAGCCTTTGGGGGTCTGCAGGCAACATTCCTCTGCAGCTGCAGCCAGATTCTCACATACGGCTTCTCCTCCTAGCTTGGCCTGGGATGCTGCACTTCCTGGGCAGACGCCGGCTTCTCTATTGTGAATTTGGGGGGGGGGGGGTGTCTTGTTTTCAGTTGCACTTTCACACCATGAACACATCCTCCTTGCCCATAAAGGTGCCAGCAGCTGCAGTAGAAAAGTCCAGGGGATGAGACTTTTCACAAACGGATTGAAACGTGGGGTGTTTTGTTGCATGTTGATGACGTTGCCATCTTGAAGGACGATTAGTCCAAGTCTGGAATCTGCCCTGGACCTCAATTGGGCCAATTTAGCTAGGAGCCTCTTGGGGCCGTTGTGTGTGTCCCTGAGGGCCTAATGAGGGATGCTCAACTTTAAGATTTGTGGATTTCAACTGCCAGAATTCCCCAGCCGCTCAGGCCGTTTGGGGAATTCTGAGAGTCGAAGTCCACGAGACTTAAAAATTGCCAAGGTTGGACATTCCTGGCCTAAGGCTTTGCGGTACTTAAGGTAGCTGTGGCTGGGCTTCTCAGCTAGACTACCCACTGCATGGGATAGAAGAAATAGAAGGTGCGTCCCTGGGAAACGGGTGGCCACCGTCGGGTTTGAAAACCGCCATTTTCTTTCTCTTCCTAGAAGGCCAGAAATGCTCACATTCGGACCAGATTGAGAGCTCAGATTCCTACGGAGACCTCTCTGACGCCAGCGACCTCAAGACGCCCGAGAAACAGAATGCCAACGGTTCCTTCTCCTGTGACATGGTGGTCACCAAAAACAAATTGGAGTCAGAGGGGGATAAGAAGTACCCCTGCCCCGAATGTGGCAGCTTTTTCAGATCCAAGTCCTATCTCAACAAACACATACAGAAAGTTCACGTCCGCTCCTTGGGGGCCCCCTTAGGGGACTTGGCCTCTGCTTTGGGGTCCCCTTTCTCCCCCCAACAGAACATGTCTCTCCTGGAATCATTTGGGTTTCAGATTGTGCAGTCCGCATTTGCCTCGTCTCTGGTGGATCCAGAAGCCGACCAACAAGTGATGGGGCCAGACGCAAAGTGAAGCGCCTTGGCTCTAAAAAAGCAGCAGTCAGTTTTTATTTTCTAGAGAAGATGGCTGTGAGATACCAGATGCAGTTTTAGAGTGGGGAGAGGTTGACTTAAATTCCCTTGAGGTGTCCACCCTTCCTCCTCTTTCTTTTCTCTCCAAACCTTTCCCCGGATGGAGACAGTTTTCAGCTAACAATCTGTGGAGTCCCTGTATGAGGGTGGAGATGTAGGGGGTAGGGGATCTTGAGCAGAAGGCTGGCAGAGACCTGGCTCGAAGACCCCGTGAACAAAAGAGATGCCCCAAAGCTGGATCCAGAATTTGGAGATGTCCCCCTTCAGCTGGCAAAGATCCCAGCGCTCCTCTGCCCTTCAGCCCTCTCTGCTCAGGATTCCCATCTTGTCTGCTCATCCACACATTCCCCGTGGTACCCGGTAGGTAGCGTGGCTGTTTCCTTGGGAAGGAAAATCCACGGGAGGCCAGCTTCTCAAAGCCAGCCACGGTTCAAGAAGACAGGGCAATTGGCAAGAAGCAAAGAGATGCCACAGGAGGAGATGCCACCAGATTCCCAAGCTGACCAGAAGGCTGCCCGAGACCCCCCGGAGGGCATAGCAGCAGCTTCCCGGAGGACCTTGTGCAGGGACGCCTCAGTTGTGTGGCTGGCTTGTTTTTCTTATTCTCAACACTTGGCCATTGGTTCTCTCTCTCTCTCTCTCTCTCTCTCTCTCTCTCTCTCTCTCTCTCTCTCTCTCCCTCCCTCCCTCCCTCCCTCCCTCCCTCCCTCCCTCCCTCCCCCCCCCCCTCTCTCTCTCTCTCTCTCATAATTATGGTTATTATTATTATTATTACATTTATGATTTTAGGACCTGTTGTAGTGATTTGCTACTGAGATGCCTTCCAGGGCAATTATACAGAGAGCTCTTAAAGCAGCAGTCATGTTAGGATAGGATTAATTTTTTTTAGATGTATCATAATTAAAACCTTGCCTAGTTGATTGTTTTTAAGTCTACGGGATAATATAGTTATGCAAAGTGAAAGAAAGTTGGGGGTGGGAGAAATAAGCTTAAACTTTAAAAGAAGGTAAGAAGGCACTCTTGGTTGGTTGATGCATAAAGACCTCCAGAAGTTTAACATTTTCAATTAGATAACGTTTTTTGGTACCACCAACCTCCTGTGCAAATAGAGAGTTCACAGAGTGATTTCAAAGCAGAAAATAATTATTGGATTGGACTGCATTAAAGAAGTTAGAATGTTACTTTATAAACTTTCTTTTGTCTTTTTTTAATTTTTTAATTTATTTTTATTTGTTTGGCGCAGGGATTGAAAGGTACTTCTGTGCTTTGGTGGCAGAAGAGAGATTGTTCTGGTGGGAAGATGCCATTTCTGATTGCCACCTTTGGGGGTGCACCTTCCTCTCTCTATGCTTAGCTTTGTCTCTGGGAACATAAGCCGCCTTAGATCAGACTAAAGTCCTGACTCTCCCCCCATTGCTCCATGCCGTTGGTCTGTGATTCCACCGGAATCTATGCAGCCCTCGGGAGCCCACCTTCTTTTTAAAAAATAACTTAGTTGCCCCCCCTGCAGTCCCATCACCTAACCTGGTTTCTTTCCACGTCACTCCTTGAGCTCAACAGCAGCAGATTAGCTTTAATTGCGGCTTGCAGGCCTACTTCCAATTACACCTAGAGGGGACCCACAGGGCAATTGTACTATTGCTGGGGAGGGAAGGGGAGAATTGTGCGAGGCTCAGATAGACAAGAGGCTGTGGGGAGGCACAGGCTCCCCAGCCTCTGGTAAGCAAGGTAAGATTTGCTCTGGGCTGGGAGCCAAGGGCCTCCTGGTGGGAAGGAGCCTTGCGAGAGAGGATCTTGTTCATTCAGAGGAACACCACCAGTCCCCCCCATGCCCCCACCGCCTCTTGGTGAAGCTGGGTGGTGGCAGGGACAATGAGCTTGTGGAGTGTGGGTGGGGAAGGTTGTGGTCGCAGCAGGGAAAGGCATGACAGCAGCACAACAGTGCCAACAATCAGGACAGGGACCCGGCCACATCTCCCTCTGAACGGACCTTTGTGGATCTTCCAGAAGACCGTCATGGAGTCCACATGATGGTGGCCCAGGTTACTGCTGGTTTTGCGTCACTGAGTGAATGAGAGGTGTGGAAGTGGTCCTGGCTTTTGTTTGGTGTGTGGCACTGCCACCTTCGCTTGGGCGACTCTCAGAGGAGAGGCAGGCTGCCTAGAGTGAGTTTGGAGTCCGGGCAGAGTGCAGGAGCCTGGGGGAACGTCAACGGCTGCTGCTTCTCCCTCTCTTCCAGATGCCCAGGCACAGTCTCTGGAGGGCTGAAGTGGCATCTGTAACACTCTGAATGCCATGGGGTTACCCAGCCTGTTTGCTGTACCATCTTTGGCACGTCTTCCAGAAAGGTAAATCCTGCAAAATTAGAGAGTCCCTTTTTATATCAAGCCATAAACTAGGTAGCCACCTTTGACTATGTTATGGGAAACCATGGTTAGGCTAATCTTGGGTGAGTATTCTGCGAATGCAGCTTCTGTGATTTACTCCAAGAGGAACTGCATCATTTTGGAGCCACAAATAAGTAGTTCTGCTGAGAATGGATTGAGTGTGAGTGTGTGTCCAACAGCTCTGCAGGGTATCGCTTGAAGGAGGCTGCCCAGGAAGGCTGAAATGCAAGTTTTCTGGGACCAACAGTAATTTAGCCATTGGATTTCCAAGTTAGTGGAGATCCTAGATTTGAATCCTAAGAGATTAAACAAGGTGCAGCAGTTGGGTGCACACAACCAGGCCAAATGTATGATGCTCAAGCATGTTGTGAGCCCATCCAGAGGGCCTTCCTTCGGGTGAAGAACATGTGGGCTGCCACAGGTTGAGGAGCAGCACAAGGGGATGTGGTGATGTGAGGAGCTAGAGGGTTTGATGATCTCCCTGCAAGGACGTTCTTTGGAGATGGCACGTCAAGCTTGGAGCTCTGAAGCAAATGTGGAGCTGGGGCAGGGAGGTGAAGCCCAGAAAATGCACAAGAAGTGGGTATGTGCAGATGTGATGCTTCTCCTTTTCATGAGGGTTAGGCAGCAGTTCACAGAACTTTCTGAAAACAGCAAAGCTACAATTTGAGATGCCCTCTGCTTTTGGCCTCTTTGGACAGTCTCACATTCAGTGCTGCTTAACATAGTTGCCAACAAATTCATTTCTTCAGATGCAAAATTATAGAGGGGGAATACACACAGAGACACACATTTGTGCATCTCCTTGTATTCTGCTGCCTCAAAGGATTCCAGGCAGCTTGCAGGTCACAAAAACACCACTGCATAGACCCACAACTCCAGTTGCCATCCTTCACAAGAGCTGCCTCTTGTTATGCCCCCACCCCCAGCTATGGAAGAACAGACTCCCAGGCTGCCTTGGGGGGAGGGGCTGCTCCTTACTGTGCAGCCACCATTGATCTGGGTCTCCTCCATTCCTAGGGAGAGGCGGCACACCCACCCACCCACCCACCCAGCATTTTCTCTGGAAGGTAGCTGATCTGAACTGAGCCCAGAAGTCAACCAGCAACTGGAGCATCTCCCACAGGATTGGTGCCCTTCTGCTGTGCCAACTTCCATCTGTTGACAAGCAGGCTGCTGAACATTACACACACACAGTAGTTTCTGAACCTTCTCCCAGGGCAGCCCTGTGAAGAGCAACTTGTGGTAGTCCCACCCAACAGACGGACAGCTTCTGTGTCTGCTCCTTGGTAGCATCATCCCACCCAGAGCGAAAGAGGGAACCGCTTGCAGACTCCTCCATCAGGGCTTCTGGTGATCCTGATACGATGTATTGCAAGTCGATCCATTCCCATGACTTTCAGGCCCAGGGCTTGTTTACATTTTATCAGGTTCGCCTGATCCGCCAGTTGCAGCCCTTTCTGGACCGCGACGCCTTGCGCACAGTCACTCACGCCCTTGTTACCTCCTGGTTGGACTACTGCAATGCTCTCTACATGGGGCTCCCCTTGAAAAGCACCCGGAGGCTCCAACTGGTCCAGAATGCGACCGCGCGGGTGGTTATGGGCGCAACCCGTTGCGCCCACGTGACACCCCTCCTGTGCGAGCTGCACTGGCTCCCAGTGGTCTTCCGGGTGCGATTCAAGGTGCTGGTTACCACCTTTAAAGCGCTCCATGGCATAGGACCCGGGTACCTTCGAGACCGTCTTTTGCCACCAATAGCCTCCCACCGACCAGTTCGCTCCCACAGAGAGGGTCTCCTCCGGGTGCCATTGGCCAAGTTATGTCGACTGGCAACACCCAGGGGGGAGGCCTTCTCTGTGGGAGCCCCAGCCCTGTGGAACGAACTGCCCTCAGAAATGCGTAAAAACTCTGATCTCCGTGTGTTTCGCTGTGCCCTCAAAACCATGTTGTTCCGCCAGGCTGGGCTATCAATGTAAAGATTTTACTTGGTTTTAACGGGATTGTTTGCATTGTTTTATTCTTTGTTGTAAGCCACCCAGAGTCCCTTGGGAGTTGGGCAGCATAGAAATGGGACAAAATAAATAAATAAATAAATGTTGGAAATTCTTTCTAGAGTTCATTCTCCCCTGATCCTTGCAACCGGGCTGGGGGTGTGCCCCTCTGAAATCCCAAGAAGAGGTCCCAGAGCAATGAGAAGCACAAGCCAGGATGGCTGGCCAGGCCTTTTAAATGGTCCCCCACTTCAAAGGGCAGATGCTGCTAACAGGATGGAAAAGGTGGGTCTCCCCTGAGATGAGATGAGGGAGGAAGCACCTTTCACAGTTTCTGTCTGCGGCTTTCAAAATGGAGACCCCGCAGAAGCCCCAACGGGGCGGATTCTCCACCCAAGGCAGCCAAGACCCCCGAGTTGGCCCTTGGAAGGCAGCAGCTGGAGCATCTCTCCCCTCCCCCCCCGCTTTTGAGGGCCATTTCTGCAAAACGCGGCGGCTCTTCTTTGCCGGGCTAAAAGGGACGAGACGAGGAATTCGAAGTACCAACAGCGCCCGACGGCCAGAGGTTCCCGCCCTGCTTGTGGGGCTTCCCCTCCCCATAACTCGGAGGTCGCCCTGCTGCTGCTCCTCGGGACTCGAAGCCAGAGCCGGAGCGAGGCAGGGGGGACGGGAAGCGCCGCGGCCCCTCGCAGGCCGTCCCGGCTCAGCTCCGGCGTCCTTCGGCTCTTCTCACGTCGGGGCGGCCGAGCTGGAGCGCCGCCTCTGTCCTCGAGGGCGCTGCCGTCCCTTCGTCCGCGGAGCCTTCCCCCCCCCCTCGGCCCCCGGGTTGCAGGGCGGGTCCCGCCGCCTCCACAAAGGCCGAGCCGCTGCCCTCCCTCAGCGGCCCAGCAGGCAGCAGCGGGGTCTCTCCAGCAGGGCCGGCCAGGGGGCGCCTTCCTCGGGGGAGCCGGGCGAAGCGGGGGCGGCCCTGCGGCGCTTCTGCCTCCCCGCCCGGACTGCGCCGGATCGCGGGCAACCGAAGCCGCCTCCTCTGGGCAAAGCTGCGGGGGGACGCCCGGGGGAGGGGTCGGGGGCGTCCCAGGCAGGCAGAGCGGCGCGGAGGGGGCAGAAGGACTCCCCCGCCTCCCCCTTCTTGGCTGCCGGCCTGGAAGCCGATCTGGCCGCTTCGCTCCGGCGACGCCCGTGCGAGGAAGCCGGGCCGGCCAAACGGAGCCTTTCCGGCATTTCTCCTGCCGTCCATTGTGGGGTTCAGGGGCTCCTGCAGGCATTTGATTTGCTCGGCCAGGCCTTCAGCCCCCTTCAAGAGTGCCCCCCCCAGCTTTCCCTCCCTGGGCGGCAGCTTGGCACCGGGGCGTCTCTTGGGGGAGGGGGTTACCCAGCCAGAGGGATCCCAGAGGCTGACGCAACCCCCCCCCCCCGCCCTTCAGAGCTGCAGCGCTTCGAGGGGAGGCTCCGCTCTAGCTTGGCACTGCCCCCCCCGCCCCCCGCCAGGAAATCGGCCACAATTGTACCACTCGGGTGGGGACAAAGAAACTCCCCCCCCTTTGAGCTTTTCCGTGAAGCCAGAGGATGCTTTACAGCCACTGTGGGGGGGGAAGCGGCACCCCAAAGCAGCCTCCCTCCCTCCCGCCCGCCTTCTGCACCCCCCGCTACGTGGCAGGAGCAAGAGGGCGGCCTTTCTGGCACGGGGGAGCCCCTCAACTTCCTGCTGTCGAAGACGAATGGCCCCGAACCCAGGGACCAAGGCGGAAGGGCGGGGGGGGGGTGTAAGTGCAGTGGAGTCTGCGGGGAGCAGGCCAAATTCAAGGGGGTGAGAAGAGGCAGCCAAGCCCAGCAGCGTTGGGGCACAGAAAGGAAACCTTTCGGAGTTGCTGCCTCAGTTAACTCCCTGCAAGTCTGTCTGGAAATCTGCTTGCACCTTTCGATATTTTTACCCTGACGGGAATTAAAGGCACTTTTTGGTTCTTGGATTTGCCAACAATCGGAAGCCCTTCGCCCCTGAAGGTATCTTTGCACGGAAGTGAAAACCCGCTAGAAGAGGAGGGACACAGAGGCCCCTCTGCAGGGGTGGACAGGCAGCCCCCTTGCCCTCAGCAGCAGTTGGGAGGGGGGGCTGCTGCCAGGCCAAGCAGGCCCCATGGAAGAGCCCCGAGGCAGGCAACCCCCTGCCAGTCCATTGGAGAGCTGGCCTGGGTGCCTTCTTATAAATAGGCCTCGGTAAGGTGTGGAGCATCTTGGGGCACTCTGAAAACTTGGTTGGGACTTCAGTTAAGCTAGGAAGGGGAAAAGGTGTGTGCATCGTGGTGGTGGTGGGGGTTGTGATCAGTGAAGGACAGCAGGAAAGCCTCAGGGGAGGGAGCCTGAGAGCCACTGCCAACCCAGCCAAACTACCAAACCCAGCTTGTCCTTGACCTGCACCTGAGATCTTGGCAACCCCAGAAAGGTTGCAGAACGTCTGCTTGGTGTTCCAATAACACCGCAGATTCTGTCCCTAAGTAGGGCGGGGAGAGTCCTGTGGCTACTCTGAGCTGAAAGGCTAAAAGCTTGCTTGGCACAGGAAAGGTAGTGCTGTTTAGAGTGCCAGCCTGGCAAAGGCCCAAGGCTGAAACCTGGCTTCTGGAATGAGGCTGTCTGAGCAATTGTGGCAGAAGCAAGGAGCCGAGAGCGGGTGGATATTTGGGCATCTGTCATCGGCTTTCAAAAAATAGCTCTTTGGGGAAGGCTGAGCTTTTAGTGTGGTGAACCAAGGCCTCGCTCCTCCACGGCATCAAACAAGAGCTGTGAGTGCACACAGCTGGCTCTTGGCACAAAGCCTGGTTGCCAGGCACTTTCTCCTTGACCTGCTTCTGC
Organism: Arizona elegans; assembly: GCA_022577455.1. NCBI lineage: Eukaryota > Metazoa > Chordata > Lepidosauria > Squamata > Colubridae > Arizona > Arizona elegans. The sequence goes on from JAKOOJ010000026.1 coordinate 4,371,887, forward strand.
TCCCCCCCCCCGTTTCTACTGCCACCTCCAAGGGCTGCCCAAAAAGGCATTTGATAACATCCGTGGAACTTATCGGCAGAGAAGTGAAATCTTAGCTACACTCTGCCAATTCAGACCATGTCAGTCCCTGAGCTGCACTGATGACTGCCATGCACAATGCCCCCTCCCCATCTCAAGCACTAAAGAAGGAGCATCCTGATCAGGCCATGAGCAAGAATGCTGCTGGACTGGAGTCCTGGCATCTTCACCCAGCAAGGTATGGGTGCTAACTCCCTCCTGGCATTTGTCCTGCACTCTCATGTAGAAAGTAGCTACCAGACTAGTAGCTGCCTTGACTTTGTCCACCACCCTGTTTTCAAAAAGCACCCAGCTTCGTGGTGATGCACCAAGCATGATCCTGCTCGCCTGCAGAACAGGCTCAGCCCCCAGAAATATGGCCTCAGACTCCCATGCGCTCTGGAGGGTCCACACCGAAGGTCTTGTGCTGGTAGGAGGAAACATTTCCACACTAGAACACCTGAGCCATCTAGGGCTGCCTCAGAAGCAGGCTGGAGAGGAGATGGAGGCCAGGCCTTGAAGAAAGCCTTTGTGCCCTGCAAGGAGAAGCACATACGCAGCTCCCACAAATCAACACAGAATGGTAGCAACCCTGGGCTGGTAATGATGCCCCCAAATTGTGTTTGTGTTGAGCTCCAGTTCTTAGGATCCCGCCACACCCTGAAGCATCCGTGCCCTCGGCCGCTCATTCTGCTTCCCTCTTCCTGGCCACAGAGCACAGAAGGGGATCCTGTCAATTCTCACAATCGGCTCACTGCCGTCTGTCTCCTCAAGTCCTTGTCCAAGACCTGCAGATCTTGGTGCACCATTGTGGAGAAACAGGAAGGACTCTGGGGAAGCCAGGCGGCTCCCGTGCTTTCCAAGCCAGTGTTCCTGGGATGCCTCTGGCCAGATTTTCACAAAACCAAGTTGGGAACACTGTGAACTAACCCCCCACTTTCGCTTCCTGAAGGGGCAGACCTGCCACCCCCACCCCTCCTCTTGTGCTAGAAACTGTAGTTGACAAACCACCGCCAGCAGCTTAATGCAAACAAAGCAAACAACTAGACTGCATAAAATCAAACTTCAAGGCAGCCCCAATTTTGCAAACTCGGACGGAGGTCAGCAGCCTTCCCCGATCCCGAAGGCCACCAAGTCCTCTTCTTCAGGCGCAGGCGGCCTTCGGGTGGGCTCGGCGGGCACAAGGGACTCGGCCGCCCCCAGCACCGAGAGCGAGCGCCGCCCGTCTGCCGTCTCGGCCCTCCCGCCCCACCCGGGCCGGAGCCGCCGCCGCCGCCGAGCTCTGCGGAGGAGCCGGCCCAGCCGCTCTGCTCGCCGGCCCGGCCCTCCGCCCGGGGAGCTCAGGAGAGGGGACCGCGCGGCGCGAGCCCCCCGAGCCCGGCGGCGGAGCAGCGGAGCCAACCCGCCCGCGCTCCTTCCCTCCCTCCCTCCCTCCCCGCGCGAGGCGGAGCCGCTCCGGAGCCTCCCCCGCACCCGCCCGCGGCGCCCTTCCAGATGGGCCGGCCCTGGCCGGCTGCGGAGGATGGGAGCCCCGGTCCGCGCCCCCAGTCGGCTGCCTGCTGCGCGCCGGGAGGGCGGCCTGCGGGGCTGGAGGCTGCGCGGTCCCGAACACCAGCAGGACCCGCGGGGCGGGCTCCCCTCGCCTCGCCCTCCGATGGAGGCTGCCCGGCTGCTGCTGCTGTTGCTGCTGTTGCTGCTGCGCCTTTCCACCGCGGCCGAAGGTGCGCGGCTCGCGCGGGGACGGGGACGGGACGGGGGGGCGGAGCGGGGCCCGTTCGCACGTGCACTTTGCACGGGTCTGGCAGCTGCCGGCGGGGCGCTTCCCGGGGGGCTTCCCAAGTGGAGGCCGGGCTGCTCGGCCCGGGACGGTCCCTTGCGGGCAGCGCTGGGGGGGGCGGGGCGGCGGGCAAAGCGGCGCCGGGAAGAACGGGCGCACTCTTCACGTGCTCAGACTCCACGGCGGCCCCCCCACCCACCCACCACCTCGCGCTGATTGCTCCCGAATACGCATGCTCGGCCCTCCGCACGGGGCGGGGCGGGCAGGCTGACGTCGTGTTTTTCTCCCGAGTCCCCGCCCTCCTCGGCTCGGGATTGGCTCGCGCTCGGTGTACCGACGGGCCCCTGCGGGGTGATGTCATCCCAGCCGCATCGCTCCGTGGAGTAAACAACCTGGCCCCGCCCCCGGCACGTGGCCGGCCCCGCCCCGCAGCGAAGCCCCGCCTTGAACTACAGCTCCCATGACTCCCAGCCTCCTCCCCCCACCCCTTTGGCTGCCTGGAACGAGCGGGGCTCCTCGGGCGGCCCTTTCTCGCCTCTGCCCTTCCTGGGCGACCAGTTGCCTGACGTGGCGGAGGGTCCGACTAGAAGACCTCGAAGGCCCCTTGCAACTTTTGTTCCTGTGCGCTTCCTCGGCAGATGCCACCGCCACTCCGCCGGGCTCGCCGGCCCTTCCCGCCCGGACGCCCGCCGCCCAGGAGCCGCCCGGCGCGGTGCAGCCGGTGGTGGGCATCAGCCAGAGGGTCAAGATGCGGCCCGGCGAGAAGAAGGACCTGGGCACGCTGGGTGAGCGGGCCGCGCAGGGAGCCCCGTCTGCCGCGGGAACTCTGGCCGAGCTCCGGGATTGGCGCTGGGCGCTGGGCAGGGAGCGGGAACCCACACGCCCCCCTGGAAAGGGGCCCCCGCTCTCCCTCTGGCCCTGCAGCAGCGGCTGGGGAGCCCCGGGGTCCCGCGGAGCCTTTTGCAAAGGCTGCCAACTAACCCAGTTTAGCTGTTGGGGGGGGACAACCTAGAAGGTGGACAGGCTCAGATCGGGGGCGGGGGCATCACTAACCTCCTCGCTCCTTTCTCCCCCCCCCCCCCCCCAGGCTACGTGTTGGGCATTATCATGGTGGTAGTCCTCATTGGCATCGGAGTGGGCGTTGTGCTGGGCTATCTGTACAAGAGGCAAGTACTGGGGAGCAGCCCTTTATGCCCCTGTGGACGGGTTTTGTTTTTAATAAATGGACACCTCAGCCTCCCCTTGGGGGTCCCACAAATCCCCAGCCTCAGTATCCATCTTATCCGGAAAGGAAGCATGTGAGAGTTGCAGGGTGTGTATCTCTCGTGTTTTCTTTCCTATCTTAAGGGCTGTTGTGCATCTCTCTCTAGGCAATACTTGTCTTTGGTTAAATAGTTTTCTTGAGGTTTCTGGGCTTTTGCATGTGGGGCTCAGACCCACTTTACCCTTATTCTTAGTGCTCCCCCATGCTTTGGAGCTTGGTTTTAGGCAGTTTCTTAGTGGGATGGGGGGCCTCTTCTGTTCTCCTGAGGCAGAACTTTTGGGAATTGGTCAGGAGCCTCTGCTCCTGCAGCCACAGAATAACAGAATTGGAAGGGATCTTGGAGGCCTTCTAGTCCAACCTCCTGCTCAAGCAGGAGACTTGAGTGGTCTGCCATTTCAACAAATGGCCTTCCAGTCTCTTCTTAAAAAGTTTCTAATGATGGAGCAGCCACAACTTCTGAAGTTCCAATGATTAATTGTTCCCGCGGTCAGAAATTTCTCCTTATTTCTAGGCTGCTTCTCTCCTTGGTTAGTTTTGCAAGCGCAACTAAAACTTGCTTTCAGAATCTGAAATGTGTCCAGCCAGTCTGTCCTGGAGAGGGATCTCTGTATTTGGGGGCACAACATTCTCTGCACTGTCCCACAGGTGGCAGAGGGCCATGGGAGACAACTATTAGAGTTGGTAGCAAATGAAAATTCATTCTCCATTAAATTGGCTGGATTTTGTGTGTGTGCACCCCATTCACTATGCAGGAATGGATTTGGGGGAGCTGTCCCTGGCTTATTCCTGCCAACTTTGGGCTTCTCTCATTCCTCAACTATCTAGGAGAGTTGCTTGAAAGCATTTTTGGGGTTCATGGAGAGGTTTCTAGAAGGGCAACTCAGCCTGTGGCCTCCAGCAGCGGCCTCTGCTGTTTCCCGGGGACCATCAAAGGCCAAATGCCTGCCACTGCTCTGGGTCACTTGCCAGAGACACGGAGGCAATTGGATCAGCTGCGGTGGCTCTGCACCCAGAACAAACGTCTTGGGGCACCAGTGCCACGGGACAGTTCAGGTTTCCTACACTGCCTTGGGAAAAACAACACCTGCTGAAATTTATATTTACTGACAAAGAAAAGTAAATATAAATTTAGGGCAAAAATAGTTTGCCTGCGAAGGCTCCTGGATTGGGACTGAAAGGTGAAAGCAGAAGCCGTCTGCTCCGTCCCATAGCTGGGTAGACCAGGTTGCCCTGATAAAAACTACTTAACACCTGTTGGAAGTTGTAGGTGCGCCCCCACAAACGCCCCCGTCTCTTCGGTCTCTTCCAGGGGCAAAGACCTAAAGGAGCGGCAGGAGCAAAAAGCCAACGAGCGCGAAATGCAGCGCATCACTTTGCCCCTCTCGGCTTTCAGCAACCCGGCCTGCGAGCTCCTGGAGGAGAACGTCATTGTGGTGCACACCAACCCCACTCCAGTGGAGGAGATTCAGGGGGGAAACACTCCACTCATGGGCCAGGCCGGCACTCCGGGGGCTTGAGGAAGAGGTGCCCCCCCCCCCCCGGTTGGACCTCTGAGGCGGACGCCTCTTTGCCTCTCCATTTACCCTGAGGATCCATTTGTATTTTGCTTTTCCATTTGAAAAACAGGCCACCCGGACAGAAAAGCGCCCAGCACTCGCTCAGCCGAGCAGAGAGAGTGGCAGCGTGGCTGCCCCTCCAGTCAGCAGCAGCTCTGCAGGGGGCCTGTTTGACGCAAGGGGCCGGGTGGGACTTTGGGAGGGTCGGCTGCCTCTGGTTCTTCCATTGTGGGGCCTGCACGTCCTCTGGGCAGCGCCATGCTGGAGTGGGGAGCTTTAGCGAAAGGAAAGAGTGTTTGGGCAGGGATCCAATCCTGCACACGTTGATGCTGCTGAAAAGGCTGCACATAATATGGCGGTTCCCTTCCTTCAAAGCAGCCACAGCCTTGCCGGCCCTCCAGGCTGGAGTCAGACAGAAATCCCCCTCCCTGCTCCTCCCGGGGCGGAAACGGCCAGGCCTGTCTGAGCAAAGAGATTTGGGGGGGAGGCAGCACCAAAGGAAAAGCTTGGAATCGCCCCGGAAGGGCTTTGGGTAGGGCTGGAATGGGGGGGCCGATGCCTCTTGTGCCAGCAAGGAAGCAACTCCAGCTGTGCTTTTTTAAAAAACCTTTTACCACTCGAGGGCGGGAACTGGGACTTGGATGCCAAAAGCAGAGGTTTCTTACGAGTTCTGTTTATGCAGGTTTAGCGGTTTTTTAAAATCTTTTAAATGCCTTTGGATACAGTTTATTTCTAAGTGTTTTGAATACCTCATACCTAAAAATAAAAACTATTCAGGTTGTAAGTGTCGTCTTTGGTGGGATTCACCTCCTGCACCTGGGAGCGCACACATCCCCTCCTTTCTCTCTCCAGCTGCCTCCTGTCCAAGGCCAGGCTGGTCTCAAAACTCATTCCAGCCCAGACATTCCGCCCCCGCCCCCACCCATCAAAAGGTTTAGGATTTGCTCCACCAACTGCCCAGTCCCCCAAGAGTCTCTTCCTCGGATCATCTGAAGTTCTGGCAGACTCTCTAAATCAGGGGTGTCAAACTCAAGGCCTGGGGCCTGGATCCGGCCCGTGAGGTGCTTCCATCTGGCCCATGGAACTGACCTGGAAACAGCGAAGGACTGGCCCACAGTGCCTCTGCCTGTAAAAACGGGCAGAGGGTTGCAGGAGGCCATCACAGCCTAAATGGAGTTCAGGAGCCTGTTTTTGCCAGCAGAACGCTCGGACCACCATTGGTGCTGACACTAGTGACATCGAGCTGGCCACGCCCATCCTGGCCCCCCAAGGTCAAATAACCCTGATGCGGCCCTCAATGAAATCGAGTTCGACACCCAAATAGTCACCAAAGGAAACCTCCAACCCAGCTTTCCTGTTCAAAAGCAGGTCTGTTTTGTCTCCCTTTAATGCCCTATTAAAAGCAGCTTCCCTCACCGGGCATTACAAAGAAAAGCAAGTCAATTTGTGCAACAACACAAGCCCTGCAAGCACAAACACAAACTCAATAGTTGCATTGCAGGAGTTTGGTGCTCTTGTTTTTGCAATGAAAATATTGTCAACCCGGAGTAGGAAATGGACCAGACTCACAAAATGCCTTTGGCGGTCAGCTCCAAGTCAGGCTTCAAGAAATGGCATCTACGTTCATCTTTGTAGAATGAAGTTTATTGCTTTTAATTTAGACAAAAATCTGTGTGCTTACAACAGTTGTGTCATCTTTCTTGACACATGATCCATGTTTCCTATAGCTGGCCCATTTATAGCACATGTGCGTGTACACAACTTTTAAGAATGAAATGAAATGAAATCTGGTCTAAAATGCACTGGATCTGTTGCAGTCGCTTAGACCAGTGCACAAGGGCCCAGCATTTTGAGCTCTTGTAGCATGAAAGTGGGGTAGAAGTGAAGTACAACCCACAGCATTCCAGAGTCTTGGGACCCGTGGCCAGACCTGCTGGGAGATGTTCAACATCCAGGGGTGTAAATGTTGCCGACCTTTTAAGTAGCCCCCAATGTATTTTGCAGAGAGGGGGGAGATGCAACCAGCGCAGCTCCTCTCTACATCTGGAAGAGGGAGGGGAAAGGTGGCCCCAGCCAAGTGTTTCTCTGAGGGGCCTGAAATGGAGGACAGAGGTAGTGACTATAGCGTGCCAGTCTTTCAGATCTATGGCCCAAGTTGATTGCTCCGCTCCTGGTCAGTTTGGGAATAGAAGCACTTCCTTTCCAGGGATCCACCTCCACCAACCCCCTCCCTCAAACGGAGAAGCTGCCCTCAAGCCATGTCTGTGGCCCTACAGGGCAGACTGATGAGATGCCACCCGGTGCATGAAGAGTTCCTTGGCCAGGCATATGGTGGTTCGGAGCTGTTCCTGGGAGACAAACCGCAAAATTCAGTCGTCTCTGCAGAGGTGAGTGCAAGCAATCCAGGTTGCCCTCCCCTTACCTGATCTAGCAGAACAGGGAGTCCCAGTCAAGGCAACCCCAAGGTTTGTATCCTGGCGGGATTCTGCTTTGTGAGCCCATCCTGGAGGCTTCACAACTTGTAGTGTGTTGTGTTGGAAGGCAGGTCCGCACCCCAACTCCCAAAGAGCATCTGTACTGAGAAGCGAGTGGAGTGAAGAAGAGGATGCTTTCAGGAAGTGCCCACAGGAGGTGACGGTGGTGGAGAGAAGTAACGAGGCGGAAGAGGCTGCCTTCCTGCTGCCCTCCCAAAACGGACGGGGTGGAGATTTTTCTGCTGCCTCCAGGACAATCCATGGAAAGAAGCCGCACAGCGATGGCCGAGTGGTGGGACTATGTCAGATCGCCAGAGTGCTTGTCCCGAATCAGGCCAAACTGCACGCTCACGCTGTGGTCCAGTTCCTCCAGTTCTGAAGGGAGAGGAATGCCCAGTTCTCCCAGGTACAAAGAAAGGGCTTCAAAAGAATCCTCCAGTTTGGAAAAGGGGGGCCTAGGAGAGAAGGCGGGAGAAGGGAAGGTAGCAATGGGGGCTTCCTGACAGCAGCGGCCATTAGCACACCTCCGAGCAGAACTGCAAGCCTTTTTCCAAAAATGCAGCTGACCCTAAATTTCCATTCTATGCCGAGGTAGTGATCGCTTCTGCCCCAGCCTCTTCAGCTGTTGAGAAGCCCAGCAGAGGATCAGCAATGGGGCTGCCTTGCCGACCACTCCCTCGCCTAAACAGCTTGCTTTCAGCCCCCAAAGGGAGTGGGGCAGAGGAGACACACACACACCCCAGACTGACCTGCTCTCTGGCTCCAGCCTGCAGCAGATGGCTGCCAGAGGGAAGAAGGCCGGAGGACAGTCCACCGGAACAAACTTCTCCCAGAACAGCTTCACGTTGAGGCCAAAATCCAGGGTGCGAGGGAGACAGTCCGGGTCCGCATACACTTGTCCTATGATCTGGAGCAGAGCAATTCCCCATCATTCCCTCCAGGCACCTAAGGCAGGACGTGTGGCTCAGCTACCTGCTGCTCCTGCCGACTCAACGGTTGCTTCAAGAAAGGAGTCCCAGGCCTAAGCAGGAGGCAACTGCAAGCACCCAGGCAGCCCAAGGTGCCTTCAGGGGAACAGCAGGCTCCCTACTCACAATCCCTGTTGGCAACCTTCACTGGGTGCCACGGTATTCATGCCTGCTAGCCTGGCTTTTGTGAAGCTGCCACACTAGTCCCCACTGACAGGCAGGACTCAGGGCCATGCAGCCTCCCTACAGTGGAAGGCTCTTGCTGCAGGATGAGATGGATTGGACTCAGTTTGAGAAAACCACCTTGAAACTATGACAAGATTTGAATTTCCAGGCCTGTTATTGTCTCAGCTTTTCCCCCCAAATAAGAGAAAATTATACTGATGCTTCGCTGGAGTAACTACCAGAAAAGCAGGAGTAGGTTTTCACTTAGGGTGGATATGGTCCAGTGGTGGATTGCTACCGGTTCACTCCGGATCGGGTGAACTGGTAGCGGTGGTGGCAGGAGGCTCTGCCCACCTTCCTGGACGTCTCTGCACATGCACAGAAGCGTTGAGCATCGTGCGAGAGAACGTGTCCACGAGCGAACCGATAGCTACGGGATTTGAAACCTATTACTGATATGCTCAAACCTTAGAAATTGCAGGGAAGGAACAGTCAGTATTTACAAAAACAGTTAAACAATCAGGAATTCAGAATGGACCTGCTGCTAGCTTTGTTTGAAGTAAGCCACTGTAGAAAAAATGGAAGTCTGCAATGAGTGCTATAATATAATATACGCTGCCCAGACCTTCTCTGAGGGAGATGGGTGATTAAAAAATACAAAATATAAATAAGCTTTGATTTATCATGAGAGCAGAAAAACTGGCCCATTTGTTACACCCTCGAAAAGGACAACCTAAAACATATTTCTTTTTTGACACATGGCAAACTTTTAGTGATGAAAAATAAATTGCGAGCAAAAGCTGTCCATTGGTTATCCCTCGGTTCGTTATCTCTGATATGGGAAAATATGTGCTATTTATAAAAAAATTACAGAGTTGCTAGGCAGTGGGTTAGATGATAAAAATTCCAATTTCTTATATAAACTCTTTCTAAGAAAAATATTGAACTGGAAGCATTATTTGTGCGCTGCTAAGAGTTCCACGTTATCTTTCAGAGAATTCACAACAAACCAGCAAGAGGAGAGCTGCCCTCAGCTCCCAGATGGGCTTCCCCTCCTGAAGTCTTTGCCCCCTTAAGTCCGGAGACCGAGTCCATTGACCAAGAGGGTCTGAACTGCCAGCCCATTTGGGAAAGACTGATGGTCAACCAGATGTGCCAAAAAACCCCAAGCAATTGTGCAATCATTGGACAACTGGGGTGGCTGCAGTCCTTGGCCAGGAAAGGTGAGCTGGCAGCTCCATTCTTAGATGAGCAGCCCAAACCAGAGACAAACCCACTTTTGTGGTTGACTACTGAATCTTCCTCTGGGTAGTCCAGAAGGCAGTCCAAGCCCACCCTCACTTTTCGTCTCTAGCCCTGGCAGCCTCTACAGGGGTGAAATCCCAAGGGGCACAAAGCCTGAGGTTTCCAGGTGTGGTCCTCGGCATTTTCCGGGACAGGATCAATCCTCAAGCCCCCTACCCCACCCAAATCCCCTCAATGGACTGGGCTTACCTCGCAGAGCACAATCCCAAAGGAGAAGATATCGACTGTTTCATCGTAGCTCTGTCCTGTAAGAATTGGAAACAGTCATTAGAATGGAGACAATATGAAAACCCACGCAGGGGTAGGGGGAACCGGGCACAGAATGGTACATGGAAGAATCGGGGTGCCCTGCCTATCCTGCAAGGTGGGGCAAGTATCTTGTGTGTGTCCAGCTGCCATGGAGCCCTGGCAGCTGTGAGGGGAGGAAGTGGAGAGCGAGAGCTTCCCTATCAATATCAGGGCAGCCCTTCCGGAACTCTCACTCCTCAAAAGAACATCAGCCCCAAAGCCAGCAGGCGGATGTCTTTCCCCCACCAAATGGGGAGGGGTGGGGAATGAGGAGAGGGGAGGCAAGGCCGGTCAGCCTTCGAGGTGATCCAGAGAAGAAGGAGCCACTGTGAGCAGTAAGGCTACTTTCACTGTAAGGCGACAGCAACACAATCTTGCAAGTTTGACAGCACATTCCCCCCTCCCTTACTTTTCCCTTCCAGAGAAGTAGGGAGGGTCCCTTCCAAGATGCCTGCTCTGCCCCCAGTCCTTCCCTTGGCTGAGATAAGGCTTGTCAGACCCACTATCCTGACTGTGGCTCTCCCTCCTGTCTCCCAAGGTCGGCCTACGACCGATTCCTTAGCAACTGTTTCATGTTAGGATGGACCTATCTTGGGGCTACCTATGAACTGGATTTGAAGTTGCAACAATCACCCCCTCCCTCCATCCCCCCCGGTCATGTGAGTGAACTTTGGGCACTTGGCAACCAGGTTACATTATTTGAAGCTTCCCACATTCACATGACATGTTTTACAAGGGTTTTGTCAAAACGAACCGTAGGTTCATTTGACGAGCACAAAAAAGGCCGTAGACTTTCAGGCTCCCAGCCAGTCTTAAGGCTCCGCACGTGTGCAGAGCCCACGAGAGAACAGACCAACCGTTGGCAAAGGCCCAGTGGCCTTAGCCCAGTGGCCAGGCTCTGCAATGGTGATTTTCGCAGGCTCCTCCACGGCCCCAGGAGGAAGGAGGCTCCTACCGTTCAGCATCTCGGGGGCCATCCAATATGGGTTCCCGACCACGGTGTAGCGCTTCCTCCGGTCGCTCTTGCGCAGCGTCCGCTTCTTGGCCAGTGGCTTTTCCAGGGAGGGCCTCTTCCTCTCCTCCACAATCAGCCGAGAGAGGCCAAAGTCTGCCACTACCACCGTGTTGTCCTGGGCCAAAGGCAAAGCAAAACCCACAAGAATTAGCAAGCCATCCCGGGAAGGCCTGGACTGACCAGGAGAGGAAGCCCTGATGCTGAGGGCAGGCTCCACTGTGCCATGTTCCGGGGACCCATTTCATACACGTGGCATCAGCACCGCTCAGGGGCACAAGAGCCTCTCTGGCCCTTCTCCAGGCAGCTCCTTCTGGGGAGGCAAAGCCCCCCCCCCCCCCCCCCCCCGGCCCTTCTGGCCTTCGCCAACTGCCAGCAATTCTTGGGTTCTCAAGTGTGAAGGTTTTTCAACTGTATTGAAATTAGATTTGTTTTATCCAAATGCACACAAAACAATGAACAACCTCCAGTTTAGGCTTTTTCATCAATTCATTGGGCCTCAAAGAATTTTAAAAGTTTGGCTTGCCTTAAAAAAAGCAAAACAAAAGGGTCTGGGACCCTGAAATAGCAAAGGATGACCTCTGATATTCATCGTTTTTCAGGGGTCTCCAAACTTGGCAGCTTTAAGTCTTGTGGACTTCAACTCCCAGAATTCCTCAGCCAGCTGTTGCTGAGCTGTTGGCTGAGGAATTCTGGGAGTTGAAGTCCACAAGTCGCCAAGTTTCGAGACTCCTGATTTATATGTTCCTTGAGTTGTTAGACCAATGAACAGGCTTTGATTCATAAACCGCATGTTCCACAAGCCACATTTTTCTCAAGGAAAGTGATTGCGGGTGTGCTTGCAATTCTCCCATTCAAAGTGGGATTTGTGGCCAAACAATCTATAGTAACCACCGGATTGATTGGCATTCATGCTTCTCAAAGGCTAAAGCACCCTATGACAGAATGTCTTCTTCCTTTCTGAAGACAGGGCTCCCCAAATTCTCCCTCAGTGGTCAAATGCTTATTTTGGGCTCTGCCCCATGCAAGATCTCGGCTGACCATTCTTTGGTGCTCTTTGCTATTAACAGCAAGAGAGGAGTTGACTTGCTGCAACCTGCTGACATTAATCATACTGGCCTTGGCTCCCCTCTAATGGCTGGTGCACTGTTGGGCGAGTTTTCCGACTGTGAGACCTTTGTGCCAGTCCAACCTGAGGCTGGTGCTTCCCAGGGAAAGGGGCGGGCCCCCCAAAGAACCAGGAGAGCCAGCCTCCTCCTATGACTTCAGCAGGTGAGCAGGAAGCGGACCTGGCCAAGCGCAAGTACTTACCAGTTTGATCAGGCAGTTGTGGGAGTTCAGATCTCGGTGAATGATGCGCATGGAGTGCAGGTAAGCCTGCAAGAGGGAGAAGCCAGAGGTGAAGACGAGGCGCCATCAGTCTCCATGCTCAGCCTTGGCTGCTGTCCTGGGAGCCTCCGCTGGCAGCTGAGCAGCCCAAGAGACGGGGGGCAGGCCAGCCCAAGGGCTACTTTGGCCCCTGGGAAGGGCCGATGCCTGGAGGCAAGGCTGCTGGAGAGTCAGGGGCGGGAGCAACCCCTACACCAAAAAGAGCTGGGGGCAGAAGCTGTGGGGTGGGGCGATTGACTGAGACTGAGGACTCGGATTCTAGTCCTCACTGGACCCAACCTTCCTCATCAGAATTACAGTAGGGCTAAAATGCAGGCAGGTCTCATTCTTTGTGTTTTGAACTTCCAAGAAAGGTACGATAAAGCAACCAGCTCTTGTGTCATCCTCGCTTTGGAAAACACATGACTAACTAAACCTCAGGTGCTGTCCTAGGAGATTCTGTGACTCTATGTCGGTTTCAGCAGACCTTCCAACTGCAGCTGAATGGACTGGCGATCTGCACCCTCTCCCTTTGGCCCTCAGACCCACCCCTTCGCAAGGCCAGGAGGGGGTCCAGGAAGGGGGCTCACCATTCCAGAGGCAATTCCTTTGGCAAAGCTGACCTTCTGTTCCCAAGGAAATGGATCCTGCCAGGAAAAAAGGGTTCCTTCATTAAATTGTCTTCAAGACAGGGAGGGATGCCAAGGGTTTTGCCATCACAGCAGTGGTGGGCATGTAAAAACTGATCCAATTGTTACCAATGTGTAGAGCAGAATGCAGATAGGACATGAAACAGGAATTTCTGCAGGTGATTAAGACGCAGAACTGGCCTTCCCCACGTGCCTGCAGAAAATCCCTTCAATGCATGCCAGGAATTTCCTCCTCTTAAATATCTTTGAGGAAGAGGAGGAAATCCTTGCTGTGCACTGAAGGAATTTCATAATGATAATCCAGCAGGTTGCAAAGCAAAACTGTATGTCCAGTATCATTTTCCCCGCCCCCCAGGAATGTTTCTGGGCTTAAATGAACCCTCAAATGAGTCTTTTAGAAAAACAAGAACAAGATGACCTTGATGGGAAAAACCCAGGAACCATTACGCAGGTAAAAGAATCTGGAACTCTTTTTTAAGTTGAAAAGAGCAAAATAACATTTGAAAGCAGCTCAGGCAGGCGTATCCTTAATTCACCAGATTTTTAAGGAAGTGGTGAAGGTCCAATCAGATTTGCAAGACTGATGCAATCCCACTAGGTCAACCAGCCAGGAAATCAACTCCTTGGAAGGTTAAAACTATTTTTATTGAAATGGGTTACAATAAGAGAACCTTCCCAGTGAATGGAGAGAGGGGTCTACCTGAGTCGCTTCTGGATGTTATGTTGTGGTTCTGGACTTCCAACATGCTTCAGCCCCTTTTGCCCAGGCAGCAGGTCCTGCCCAGCTCCACCAAGGCCATCTCCCCCTAGTTGCCAAAAGGGCACACAGAAGGCCCAGGGCCGGTGAAGAGGGCAAGTGACTCCGTTTACCTTTAGTAAGTGGGCATTTTGTGATTGTCAATGCTGACTATGTCACCCATCTTGTAAAAGGTCCAGGATTTGCCATCAAATTTCACACAGCTCGGAAGAGCTACCCTTGCTTTAAAATGGGTAATTTGAAAGAGAGCAAAGCAATATCAGGTGCTGGTCGGCTTCACACACCATGCTAAGCCCAGGTTTGTTGAAAAGGTCACCACCGCCATGTTTAAGCCAGAAACCAAACTCTTTTTTCTTTCAGGACTCGTGAGCCAGCCATGGAGTGGGATCGCATTTCCGGGTGTTTTAGCTGCTTCTTCCACAAGGACCTTTTTTCCCCTGGCCCAGCCTGCAAGAAGTGGCACCCACCACGTTCCGGAGGAAGTCCTTCAGAGTCCCCCCTTCAATGTACTCGGTGAGAAGATTCAGCTTCTTGTCCTTGTACAAGACCCCGATGAACTTCAGGACATTGGGATGCTCTAGGCTGCGCATCACCTTGACCTGCAAGAGAGATGGATGTTTCCCACGCTTGGAATAAACCGAGGCCGTTGCCTCTCCCCCAGGGACCCTCCTTTGAAAACCAAAATAATGAATTCTGGTATATCAAAAGAAAATAAGCTAATGTCCAAGAGCTAAGTCGCTTTCCTCTGGTGGGGCTGCTGAAAGGAAGTGCTCTCCACTCCCAGGACATCTTCAAGACGGCCCTTTTCAGAAAGGGGACTCACCTCAGTCAGAAAAGTCTTCTGTGTTTCTTCATCACAGCGAATCAGTTCCTTCATCACCATCACCTTTCCTGTGGCTTTATGAGTCACCTGATGAAGAGAAGAGCATGACATCTTTCAAGAGGAGAACAGGGGTTCTTCTGTCTTGGCCCTATTGAATCACTTTTAATTCCCTCTAATTCTGCCTGGAGCCCTGGAATAAAAGCCCAGCCACAGGTGGAGGAGGGAGAGGAACGAAGCCAAGCTTGAAAGGTGAAGAAAGTTCTTCCCTCCCATCGATGGCTAAGCACATTATTTCCTGCTGTGACCAGGGTTTCCTTCTGCTCCTCCGAGATTTGAAAGGGTTGCTCCGTGGCGGAGTCAAGATCTCTGCTACGGCTGCAGGCAAAACAACAAGCAAGGGAGAGATTTGACATGAACGCGGCCAGGAAAGTCCAGGGTAGGCTGGCCCTTCTTCCTTTCTGCTCTTCAACCACAGGCTGCCCTGAGTGAGCAAAGATGACTTTACACTTTTCAAGCTGACAATAAAACAGGTTCTGTGCTTCCTTCCAGGGAGCTTCATCAGCAAGCACCAGTGTCCGTATTTCACTGGAACTTTTCCTCCACGACTCTGGGCCCAGGGAGGCCTGTGCTGCTCCTTGGCTTGCGTGGTACACTGGAAGACTTTTTAAGAGCCCTGGTAGCGCAGCAGACTAAAGCATTGTGATTAACACCAGCTGTCTGCAATTTCTGCAGGTTCGAATCTTACCAGGCTCAAGGTTGACTCAGCCTTCCATCCTTTCTAAGGTAGGTGAAATGAGGACCCAGTTTGTGGGGGCAATAAGCTGACTTTGTATAAATATACAAAAGTATGAAGGCTATTGCTTAACGCATTGTAAGCCACCCTGAGTCTCCGGAGAAGGGCGGCATATAAATTAAAGCAAAAAAAAAAAAATGCCTTCATGTCCACAAAGGAAGAAATTGTTTGCTTAAAAACTCCCCTTTCTACCAATTGCACACGGGGATACTTTCCACACTAGGATCCCAGGGCTGGTACCTGGAGCCTAAGAGCTCCTCTTTTTTCTGTTGGGTTCTGCTCAGCGGGGAGGCCAAACCGATCAGAAAGCTCCAGCTAGTTAGAGCTCTGCAGAAGGTCAGGAGCCACAAAGGTGGCCTCTGCCTTTTGAAAGCAGCCTTTGTAATATGCCCTGACCATCTATGGAAGGAAAACCTGGCTGCTTGGATCCCAAAAGTGCTTTTTCAAGAGGCAACTGGACATTCTCGGTTCTTTTTTTTGAAGACGTTTCGCTTTTCATCCAAGGAGTTAAAGGATGAGAAGTGAAATGTCTTCAAAGGAAAACAAAAGAAAGTCCAGTTGCCCCTTGAAAAAGCACCTTTGGGGCAACTGTGACCTGGATGACCAAGAATCCCCAGAGCCCTCCGGCTACTTGACTTCTCTGCACTTGCTTCCCCCCCTCTTTCCTGCCCCCAGAATCCCCTGCAAGCCAAGGGCTTTCCAAAGGAGCCTGAGCATTCTGCAGAAATAATTATGTCAAAGGAAGACTTTGATTCACGCAACTTTACGCACCAAGACATCCTACAAATTTCATTAGCCGGAAAAATTTTCCTAGCACTTGGAGAGAAATCTGTAACCTTTTATCCAGTAGCTTTTTGCTAATGTTATTTGCATTCACAGTGCCTTATGTAGCCATGTGCTTTTTCTTTACTAAAAAAAAAAAAAAAAATACCTGTAACGGAAGCTGGGAAAGTTTTTAGGAGAATCAAGATCTTCCCAAGGAACTCTTCCTTGTGCTCTGCCCTTAATCATCGAGCTACAGCAACAGCGACATTTTTGGCTAGGAAATGTGAAGCTGGTGGAGACCAAAAGTTGGCTCTGCAAAGCTTCAGGAACCTGTCACAAGTGACAACGAGGTCGAAGACTCTGCTCAAACCGCAAACGCACTTAGCAAACAGCAGAGCCAGGTGCAGTTCAGTTGTGCTTTCGTGTCCCAAATCTTGCAAGCCAGGCCCTTCCAGCACCTCCCAGCAGCCTTGGAGTCAACAAGGCAGGCAAGCACCGACAGCTCAGGGAGGGGAGGGGGCCTATGAACAAGCTGCACCTTGTCGGGCTTTGTTTTCACCCTGCAGCCTTAGTGACACAAACAGAAAGTGGATTGCCTGGAGGCATTTCAGATCAGGATATGAACACCTAAGGTGAGGTAGGCGGCAGAGACACTATCACACCGCAGAGGCCTGTCCAGGGTTAAGCAGGAGGGCTAGCACGAAACACGCTCTAGAGTAGGGGCCTCCAACCATGGCAGCTTTAAGCCTTGTGGACTTCAACACCCAGAATTCCTCAGCCAGCTATGCTCCCAGGAATTCTGGGAGTTAAAGTCCAGACGTCTTAAAGTTGCCAAGTTTGGAGACCCCTGCTCTCTTAGTGCAAACTGTCACCATACAGGATGCTTCAGAAATTAAGAACAGCCTCACTGGATCAGGCCAAGGACCCTGTTAGTCCAGCATCCTGTTTTTCATTATGGCTGACCAGATGTCTCTGGGGTGTCCACCAGCAGGAGATGGCCAATCCCCTCCTTTCCCAGAGCTCTGTGCCATCAATAGGCATCTGGGGACAGGCCGGTAAGATGCAGGCTTCCAGGTCAATAGCACAGAAACTCATCCTGTCCCACCAGGCAGACCAGACCAGGAAATAAACTCCGCAGGAAGGCTAAAGCTGCTTTGAGAGTAGGATTGCCAGAAAAAGCAGTCCTTTCCATCAACCCGTTTGCTCAGGTGGTCGTTCTCTCAAGCCCTGTGTGCTCCTGTTGGGTTGCCAATTCCAAAAGCCTCCTCCTTGTTAACACACAATACTGCCAATTCACACCATTCAGAAAGAACTCTGAAGCACCATCTCCTCCTCTGCCCTCTTAGACGGTGCACAGCGCAAAGGCAGGCGCTTTGATTAGGCACAGATCTTTCCAGTGTTTCATGAGGCTAAGCCCGAAACCTCAAGGTCACTGCATCATCCCTAGTCCAGCAGGTTACTTGGCCCCACAACTGCACATTAACTCCTTTTCAGGGAATTAATATAGTCCAGGCATGGAGTTTGTGATTACATAGGAATGTAGCTCATCTCCAAGAGTTGGAAAAAGAATGAAAGATGTCACCACCTCCACAAAGCCTAGAAATAAAGAATTAGGGATCTTGTTTACTTGAATCTCTCCACATGCAAAGGGCCTCCCTTGCTCCCTTTAAGACAGGGGTGGGGACCCATGGCCCTTTTTATGACTTGTGGACTTCAGTTCCCAGAATTCCTGAGCCAGCATGGCCCTTTAATGGCTGGCTCAGGAATTCTGGGAGTTGAAATCCACAAGTCATAAAAGGGCCATGGTCTCCCACCCCTGCTTTAAGAAGACCAGTCTTAAAACAACGTATTCGCTTCAGCATGAATTTCTTAAACTACAGATCACCAAATACAGAAGAAAAGCAAGTTCAGGAGAAAGACCTCTGAGATAATACAACTAGCGGCAAGCCATCTGTTTATATTAAAAATAATATAAATTTCTCAGACTGTAATAGATAATATTTCTCTCTTTTGTCTTTCTCACTGACAATCGTAAGTCTGGCATGTCATGAAGCAGGTGACCGACCGTCTGTCTGAATGTTAAAGTCTGGATAGTGGACGTGACAATACCTGAATAGAAGAGAAGGAACTGGAGAAGATCACAAAATACAAAGACCTGCAAATAGAAATAGAGTGACTATGGCAAGAGAAAACAAAAGTAGTACTGATAGTCATTGGGTGCAATCTTAAAACAACTAGAACACCTTTTGAACTCTGTCAGCATTAAGAATTTCACCGTCAGTCAATTACAAAAGGCAACTTAATTTGGGATAGTTTACATTCCGCAATATTTTTAAAACCATCAAACGTCCACATCTGCCTATCTCCAGAGCCTTAGGAAGGACTTGATAGGCAGCCAAAAATGCCAAATCCAGGCTGAATCTCTGGCTTAGTTACTGTGTGACGAAACAAATATCTCTTAATATTACAACTCCTAACACCGTGCCTAAAACCTGTTTCCAACAGCCCAGGCTGTAAAATCCATAAATAACTGCAATTTCAACAAAAATAGGAGAGTTAAAGAGTTTCTTTGATGGGCTTAATAAAAACATTGCTAAAAATACAGTCATATCATTTGACTTTAAGCCAAACTGCTTAATGGCAAAATACTGGCGAAAATAGAGATTGTGCTCTCTACCTATCAACACAAGGAAACTGTTCTATACATAGCAAATAACAGAATAAATGCTAGGAGACACTTAATTTAAGCCAACTTCATTGCCAACTGCAAGCAATTGATGGTAAGAGGGCTTCCCAGCTATAAAAGCAGAAAGGGGATTAACCACCTGGCTATTTCAACAACCTTCCTAAGGACGAGAATCTGTCTGGGATCCTTTGCAATCACGCCCCGTGTGAGTCTATGCAATGTGAAAAGGCTCTCAAATAGAAGTTGGGGTTTTCTCCAGGATTTACACAAAACCTCTAATAGGGGATAGATACCAAATACCAATCAGCCTCCCCCCCTTTTGCTGTGGACTGAGGAACTTGTGCTTGGTCCACTTGAGCCAGGATCGATCACCACCTACAGCCAAAAGGCGAACAGAAGGTGTATTGTGTATTGTCTCAGACTTCCAATGTTGCACATTTGGGAGTCAGCAAAACTTCTGGCAGCTCTAACAGGCTCACAAAATAACTCTTGAGTTAATCCAGAATGGAGTTTTAAAGTCAAAGGAAAGACAACTGCTGACTTGACTCACCCCTGTGTTAATTAAAGAAAATCCAAGATCTCAAAGAAAAAAATACTGACACACACGGCCCCAGTTAAGCTTTCTGTTTCTGAGCAGTCGCTCCAAGAGTCTTTTCCCCCCCTAATTAAGTTTGCAGAAAGTTAGTTATCAGAAGCCGGCTCCGTTCATTCTTTGTCTCAACAAAGCAAGCCAGTAGTGTGAGAAAACCCTTTGAAAGCCGAACCTCTCCTCTGAACCCTGGTCTTCAGATGGAGAATTTCCCTTTGGGGAAACTGGAAACCAAGTCAAGGTACCCCAAATAACCCCTCCTAACGCTACCACCAAGTAGATGGATGTTCTGTTTACACCCTGTGTTGGGGGCCCATCCAGACAATGAAGACAAGTTTAAACTCATCTCAAAATTCCTTACAAAGGACCGAGGACCCAAATTGCATGAAGATTCACCACAAAAGCCTGTTCTCCAGCTTGAATGAGGCATTTATGATGAGACAATTAGGTACGACCTCTTAACTAAATCGCCCTGGTATACATATACGGGTTACATCTGATTTCATTGAAGACCCTCTGGGGAAATTAACCAACTGTATCAGTTGGAACCTTCTTATCTAAGAGTTTATTTTAGAGACTGATTTACAGGATAGGATGCAAGAGGCACTTCCAATGTTAACAGTAGATGAGCCCCCATGCCTTGACAGGGCTCCTCTAGAACCAGGGTCTGCTTTATTTAGATTAAAAGCTACAAGGGATAACATCTGTTTGCCTCAGGCTGACAAGCTAATTTCACTTGTTAAAGACTTCAGGGTGGAATTTGCTACAGCAGACCAAATCGCTGGGTGCCATTCATTTAAAGGGATACAATCAAAGGAATGGTTGCAAATGCGAAGGGAGGCAAAGTTTTATGGGCTTAAATGCTCGTCAAAGTTTAATGGTCCCAGGTTCAACTTCTTCATGAATGATGAGCGAGCTGAAGAAGTGCTCAGCATACTGCAAACAATTCTGGTCACCATACTACAAAAAAGATGCTGAGACCTTGGAAAAAGTTCAGAGAAGGGCAACTAAGATGATTTGAGGGGTGAGTGGGAGGGAATGAAATTAACATGTGAAGCCTGGGTGTTGGGAAAGGGGGCTGGCTCTCTCACCTTGATTGCTTGGCCGAAGAAACCTTTGCCCAGCACCTCCCCATGGATCAGGTCACAGGGGCGGAAGATCTGCTGGGAACCGCTGGTGGAGGAGCGAAGGGATTCCGATCGGCTGATGTCGCGGCTCAGGATGAGCGGTTCCTTGGGGGAGCTGGGCCCGGGGGACTTGGAGATGCTGTTGCTTCGCCTGGAATACAACACACATTCAGAAGGGGACTCCAGGTACCATCTGCAGCCTCAGTGCTCCCTTCCCTCTTTGAGGAAAGAGCAAACTTCCGAACAAGAAGAGCACCTTAACAAACAACCTGGGGAACTGGCTCCATGCAGGAGCTGGAGGGCATTCATGAGCTAGACCAGGATCCAGGCTACCAAGCAATGCCCCCTCCTTTTAATCCTTTGCATATCTGTCATTTTGCCCAATCCCATCCCTAAACTGGCCTCTACAGGAGGAATAGATCCAATTATGTATTTATTTGTTCAGCGTATGATGAAAACATGACAATGAGAGGTAAACACATACACACAATTAATCCAATTAATGAATTGATACAAAATATCTCTATCAATCCAGAAAAAGTAGACTGGAGGGGGGGGTCTTCCTCCTTAACAGCAATTTACTTTAGGATTTTCTGTTGTTCCTTATGTGAATCACATTAGCCTGTGGTAGCCAAAAGTCTGAAAATCTGGTAGCACCTTTATAGACTAACAAAATTTATTTTTAAAAGGTATAAACTTTCACCAGCTGCAGCTCCCTTCATCGTATACACAGACTGGCTCGGTTGATGCAGCGTTTAAATTGGGATGAGGTGGAGGGAAATGGAAGAATGATTGGGCAGATTATATCTGAGACGGATGACAAGAACCGTATCAGTTAACAGATGTGAAGAGTTAAAACTAATTAGGTTTGTTGAGAGACTTTCTGAAATAGATTGAAACTTGTCTGATGTTTGTGAGTCCACTGGTCTCGTGGTCAATCATGCTGGCCAGGTTTCTTACTATTTCCAAAACAGTCCTACACAGAACCCAGAGGAGAACTGCCAGCAAACGATGGCATTAGAAGAGCCAGTGATCTTGTGTGCCTTCAGTCTTATTTGGGAGGCTGCTGAGGTCTGTGATGGTGCTGTTGGTAGAAATGCAGACCTGGGTTTATTAGAGGGTCTCGTGTTGGCCTCTTGCTGTTTCTTGTTGCTCGTGAGAATCAGCTTCAGGCTGGGGAGTGGTCTGCATGCAAGTCTGGGCCTGCCACTTAGGACCTGTAACAGGCCAGGGCTTTGGTCAGGTAGGGCTCCGGGGCAGCGTTGACGGCTTTGAGTGGCTGGAGCTGTGAGATGTCGCTGACCACCAACCACATTTTTTTCAATTTTTATTTAGGGAATTTATATTGCTGCCTATTCACCCATGGAGACTCAAGGAGGCTTACAGAATATAAAACCTCATTTAAAACAATAAAACTAATAAAAAAAGAATCAAATAAAATCACCCCTCTGCCCCAGCGACAGCAGATCACACGAGCCATTTAATGGGCTCCCTCCCGCTCTGGGTTCCCCAGGCCCACTGGCAGAACCAGATCTTCAGCATCTTCTGGAAGAGTGTCAGAGTGGGGGCCATCCTAATCTCTGGTGTGTGTGTGTGTGTGTGAATGATGTTCCAGAGAGAGGGAACCACCACGGAGAAGGCCCTTCTTCTGGGTCCCAGCAGGTGCATCTCCCTTGGGGATGGGACCTGCAGCATTCCCTGCCTCCCTGCTCTGGTGGATCAGGTAGATGTGACCGGCAAGAGACGGTCCCTCAGGTCACCTGGTCCCAAGCCATGGAGGGCTTTAAAGGTGACAACCAGCACCTTGAATTGCACCCAGAAGCAAATTGGCAGCCAATGCAGCTCCTGCAGGAGAGGTGATACATGGGCACACCGGGGTCTGCACAAAACCATGCAGGCTGCTGCATTTTACACCGGATGCTCTTCAAGGACAGCCCCATGTAGAGCATGTTGCAATAGTCAAGATGGGAAGTGACTAGGGCATGAGTGACTGAGTAGGGATTGTTCGTCCAGGAAAGGGCGTAGCTGGCACCCAACCCATAGTTGCGCAGAAGCTCTCCTGGCCACAACCGCCACCTGCTCTTTGAGACGCACAGGGTCTGTTTGAGGTTGTATTCTGTTACTCTGTTTGGTGGGATGTTCTGTATGAGATAATGCACAATTGTATGCTTTGTGCACAGCCAACTGCTTTACCCAGCAAGGGTGTCCAACCTTGGCAACTTTAAGACTTGGTGATTTCAACTCAACATGGTTGGCTGAGGAATTCTGGGAGTTGAAGTCCACAGGTCTGTGGATTTCATCTCCTGCTATACAGCATCCCTCTTCCAAAATTTCTCACAATAACCCAGTGGGGCAAGTTGAGTTGAAAGATTTTGAGTTTTGAGCTTCACGGTAGAGGTTGGGATGCTGGCTGGGGAATTCTGGTAGTTGATTATCTTTTATTTCCTTTATTTTCTATGTGCTAATTAGTAGGACCTGCGGTGGCACAGTGGTTAGAATGTAGCAGGCTATTTCTGCTGACTGCTGGCTGCCTGCAATTTGGCAGATCGAATCTCACCAGGCTCTAGGACAGTGGTTCTCAACCTTCCTAATGCCGCGACCCTTTAATACAGTTCCTCATGTTGTGGTGACCCCCAACCAAGGGTGGGTTCTAAATTTTTTTTACTACCGGTTCTGTGGGCGTGGCTTATTTTGTGGGCGTGGCTTGGAGGTCGTGTGACGGTGGGTGTGGCTAGGTGGTCATGTGACCGGGTGGCCATGGCTATGTGTATAGGGACTACTCAGAGGGCTGAAAAAAGTCATTTCTGACAGGTCCTCGTACTTTTGACTGGTCCTCACACTTATGACCATCCTCACATTTATGCCCGTGCAGCATTCTTAACAACCATGTCACTCATTTCACAACTGCTTCTCTTCACCATGGTGACAAGATAGGGCAAAAACGTAAAATGTGAGGATAGTCGTAAGTTCGAGGACTGGTCAAAAGTGCGAGGACCAGTCAAAAATAACTTTTTCAGCCCTCTGAGTAGTCCATATGCATAAAAGGATACAGCAATAGAGAGGGATGAAGGAAGGGAAAGGAAATTAGAGTAGGAGTGAGGGTAAGAGAGGGAGGAAGAGAGGAGGAGAAGGAGAAAGGAAGAGGAAGTAGGGAGGAGAAGAAGAGGGGGAGGAAGAGAAAGTAAGAAGGAAAGAAAAGAGAGAGGTGGTAGGTTTGAGGAGAAAGATTGCTGTACAATAAAAAAGATAAAAGGGAAGAAAGCCAACCCCAAACAAATATAAAGATATTAAGATAAAGAATGAATTGTTAAACTTTAAAGAATAAAAGAGAACAAATATGAATAAATAACAATAATTAGAAACACACATACAAACATACAATATATTTTCTTTGAACAGAGTATTTGGCCGGTTCATAAATTTAAACAGTGTTTAGTCATTTCAATTAAATTTACAATTTCTATATTTCCTTTTTGCCATATTTATTCCTCATCTGTTTTTGTAAAAAATCCAATATTACCCTTCATCCTCATCTCTAATCTTAATCAAATTCAATTTTTCCCTTCTATTCTATATTATACCCCTTCCCATTGTCATCTATTTTTATATCCATCCTCACATTGGTTAATTATGTAATATTACAGTTATTTAATATGAATTAATATGAATTCAACATTTTAATATAAATCAATTAGTTATTTAACTACCTTTTTTGTATATTAAGCAATATGAACATGAATATTCCAATTATTTCCATGCAATCCAATTTCTTACAAATCAATTAATTATATTTACCAATAATAACAAACCAAATAATTTCCCCCATATATTCCTCCAAACCACAACTTAACCATTTCTGCTTTCAACACAATATACAATTAATAGTATCTCAATTATTACAATTCCCTAGTTAAATAGAGCTTTTTTTCTTTTGTGTTTTAAAATCTCCTCTTTCTCCCTAAATTTCCCGTTGTTTGCACCTACCTTTTTTGGTGAGGAAAAAGAAAAGAAATCTGCCTGCCTAATTTTCCAACGTGCAAAGCCAACAGCCTGCTTTACTTTCTCTTTCGTTTTTCAGCTTAGGTAGGGGAAAAAAATCTGCACTCTTTCCAAGGAAGCAAAAGAGCCCTGAGCAAAACAGCTGAGAGCAAATCAGCTGGGGGTCGGGAGCTGATCCAAGCAAGGGCTAATTAGCCTATGCTGAAGCTCCGGGGGCCAATAAAATTACAAAAAAACACCGAATCCTTTGTTAAATTGCTGGCTCGCCCGCCCTTCGCCCACCACTATTTATTGGCAATAAATAGTTTATTGGCAATAAATAGTGGTGCGGAGGGGCAGGGCAAGCCAGCAATTTAACAAACGGTTGGGCTGCACCACTGGCTCTAGGGCGGCCCTTTGAAGCCCCGCGGCAAGAATTTAAACAGTTTTTTTTCCTCTAGCCATCGGAGGCAGCAATAGATTGGGAGTGGGCGGGGTAAGCGAACGGCCGGCGATCCAACAGAGCAGAGAGTGAGGGTGAGTGAAGGCATGGGGGGGCGAGAGAGGGCTTTGGCGACCCCTGTGAAATGGCCGTTCGACCCCCAAAGGGGTCGCGACCCCCAGGTTGAGAACCGCTGCTCTAGGATGACTCAGCCTTCCGAGGTGGGTAAAACGAGGACCCAGATTGTTGGGGTCAAGAGGCTACTCTGTAAACCGCTTAGAGAGAGCTGTGAAGGACTGTGAAGCGGTATATAAGTTTAGGTTGCTATGCCTATTGCTATCTTCATTGTCCCTGAAGTTTACTATAAATGAGATCCTACCCTGTTTCCCCCAAAATAAGACATCCCTTGATCCCCAATCGGGCTTTTGAGTGCATGGCAATAAGGCCAAGCGCTTATTTCAGGGTTCAAAAAAATATAAGACAGGGTCTTATTTTCGGGAAAACACGGTAAGTATGTTTGATGCCTCTTGGGATCTCTGAGCAGAAGATCTATCACATTTAATTAATTTAATTTAATTTAATTAATTAAATTTATATGCCGTCCCTCTCCGAAGACTCAGGGCGATATATATATAAGATATATCACAATTATAACCAAATTTATAAGGAATTACTTAAAGGTCAGTTTTGGGATTCAAACAGCATTTTTAAATTTCTTCTACCACCAATTGTTTTTACAGATGACCAGATCTACAAATTACCGTTATACATTTTTCCTTTCTTGATTTTGATTATACCTCGTGACCAATCTAACTCTTGAAGTACGGAGGGGCGATTTTCCTGGTCAACCCCCCCCCCCCCCCCCAGGGTGATGCTAGAGACGCTCGAACCCATTGTTCTCCTCTGTTTCTCTTCCATTTGCCCGCAAGGTGCCTAGGCTGCAGGACACCTCTGCTGATCTCACACATCGGGGTCAGAGGGGGAAAACCCCAGGAAGCAGCAGATGGTGGCAGGTGTTCCAAGGTTGGGAAGCAGAGCAAGGTTCCCGGGACAGAACGCTTGACTGTCAGTCTCACCCCTTGCAGCTCAGCTACTTACAGGGACAACCGGGACGAAGCTGCTGTGTCAGGGAAGACGTGATTCAAGGGAACCTATTTCACTTATTTCTTACAATTTATACAGGCAGTCCTCAATTTAGAACCATTTGTTTAGCGACCATTTGAAGTTAACAAAGGCACAGATAAAAGTGACTCATGACTGACGCATTGCACCATCCCCAAAGGTGATGTGATCGAACTTCGGGAGTTTGGCAGTAGGCATGTGTTTACGATAGTTGTAGTATCCTGGGATCACGTGATCTCTATCTGCCGCCTTCCCAACCAGATTTCCAATTAGCAGCCAAGGGCGAAATCCAGATTCCCTTAGCAGCCACTCGTTTAACTAGTGACTTGCTTAACAACCATGGCAAAAAAAGGTTGTAAAATTGGGCACAACTCACTTAATAATCACCTTGCTTAGCAACGAAAATTCTAGTCCCAACTGTGGCTGTAAATCGAAGACTACCTGTGTATCCCTGACTGGTGGTTTACAATAAAGGTGACGAGTCATAAGACCAAATCAGCAGCAGGCCAGGCAGTGATCAGCAGAAGCAGATAGGAAAAGCGCCTGGCTCTCTAGAGCAGGGGTCTCCAACCTTGCAACTTTAAGCCTGGCGGACCTCAACTCCCAGAATTCTGGGAGTTGAAGTCTGCCAGGCTTAAAGTTGCCAAGTCCTTAAAGTCCTCCAGGCGTAAAGTTGCCAAGGTTGGAGACCCCTGCTCTAGAGAGCCAGAGATACAGCCTTGCAGAAACTGCCCAGTGGAGACAGTTCTGACATGTTCAGCAACATGATTAAAGCCTGAGAAATGAACACCAGGAAGCAGCTCTGACTGAGTCCACCCTGAACTCTAGGAGGGAATGAGGGAGGGAGGGAAGGAAAGGCAAACCCAATCAGGCTTTCAAGAATCTGTTACTAGAGCTCAGGTCAATTAAGCAGCGTTCCAGCCAAATTGGCAGGGTCAGTTCCCTGCCTTGGCCACCTCCAAGGACGGTTATGGCCAGAGGGCAGCACTTGCTTGTGCTCTACTTCGCAGCTGGAGATTAGCAGGCCATTCTGGAGTCTGGGGAATGTTACCTGAGGGAGCGTCGCCGCAGGGTCCCTTCCAGGTTCTTCTTGAGCTCCAAGGCAGAAATAGAAGGGGTGGAGGGCTTCTTATTGCCCCCGGACAGCCGGGAGTCCAGGCGCAACCGGTCCAAGCGCTGAGAGACCGGGTCATGTTCGATTAACAGCTGAAGGGTTTGATTCGTCTTGTGAATCAGTTCTTTGACCTGAGAAGTAAAAAGTTCAGGGAATTGGGCCATGCTGGGAAAAGGTTTCCAAAACAACAGAGCCACAATCTTCCTCCATCAACCTGGGATGGGGAGGGTTGGGTGAAGGAGGCATTTTCTTAGCAGGTCTTGGCTCTCTTTAAGCCACTTTTCCTGATCAGGGCTCCTTTATTTATGTCATATAAATCTGCGATGAAAATCAAAATAGCATATGCAAGTTTTTTGACTGGCACTCAGGAAGACAAAAAAATACGAAACTCCTATTTTTGTTTTAAAACACCATCTTAAGGAAGAAGTCAAGTCTTCTAAAGAGTCAGGCCAATCTCCCCAGGCCCTTCAGCCAGCCTGCTCTTCTCTTCTCTCTCAGCATCTCTTCATGTTTTCAGAGGAAAGGAGGTCTTTCACAGTTACTTAGAGAAGCTGAGAACTTAGCGGGGGCTGCCAAACCCAGCTCCTCCCAGCCCCAAGAGGCCTTTGGTTCCCGCTCAGTTACGAGACAGCAGGAAATAAGAAAGGCTGTTCAGAACGTACCTCTTCGGTTTGTAGTGTGCGGACTGGGTTTCCGTTGATCTCCAGGATTTTGTCCCCAGGGTGAATGGCATTTTGGACATCAGAGCTGATGTGCCTTCGGTCAACTCTGCACACAGAGAAAAACATGACTTGGGCAATGAAGGCAATGCAAGCCACCTCTGAAGGAACAAGGATAGGTAGTCCTCGCTTTATGACCTTTTGTTCAGTGATAGTTACAATAGCAATGAACGAATGATGGTTAGGAACAGTCCTCAGTTACAGCTGTTGCAGGGCCCCTAGAGACACATAATCAACATTTGGGTGCTTCACAGCTGTATTTATTATGACCGCACGGTAGGATTCAAGTCGTGTGTCCCGTCCCGTCGTTCCCGTATCTCCCCTCCCACCCCCGCTACTTGCCTACCTCTCTCCCTATCTTTGGGGACAACCCACACTCCATCACCCCCTACCCCTGCCACCCCCAGCTGACCTTTGTTATCTTCTTCTTCCCTCCCTCCTTCCCGCTGCTGCTGGGAGGGCCAGCAGTTGCCTCAGCTGGAGCAGCTGGGAGGAAAATGATAGCGAAGGGGGGGGCAGGGGATGGGCGACGATGGAAGTGCCGGGCAGCCAAAAGGGCAGGGATGGGAGGGGAGATGGGGTAGGGGGAAGTGAAGTGCATCCTCTGGCCTTAAATTGTTGTAAGCTGCCCAGAGTAGCCCCCACAGCAAGATGGGCAGCAAATAAATGTGATAGGTTTTGCAATCCCTGGGTCATCTTTGTTTACCTTTCACTGAAAGTGTTCTACTCTGAAAGTCTTTTGTGAGGAGGAGTCTGGCATCACTTCTTCCAACTAAGAATTATTTTTCTGCGTTGCATCTGCTGGTATCAGACTGATGCAAGACTGAAACTGGGGTGAGGCAAAGATTATGCAGATGCAGGTTACAGGTGAGACAGTTCACAGGCGCCTTATCAATTAACAATGGCGACCTGTTGAAAATGCATTGTATCTGAGTCCTTTTGGAAGAATTCACGAGCAGAATGATTTCAACACAATGCCTCCCATTTTCAAGGAAGGCCATGAATGGCATACTCACTCCTTCACTTCCACAGTAGCAGCATAGGGGGAGCAGCCCCCTTCCACAGCCACAGCAAACCCCCTTTCGCCGTTGGTGGCTGCAGGCATGGAGAGAAGAGTCAACGTGTATGGCAGCTGTTCACACAGAGGCTCCACTGACAGCCTTTCCAGCATTGGCGTCAGCACAAACTGGTTATGGCATTTGCCACTGGAAAAGGAGAACAGGATTCTGCTGTTAGTTTAGACCAGAGGACAGAAAAGGCCACGTACGCTTTCCATGCCCATCTAAAGCCTTGGCCTTCCTTACGATGCTGCTGGTTGCAAAGACAAGGCCTATATTCAGACAGCTTTGTTTCCAACGTTCCCTCTTTGGCATTCCGACACCCCGTTGCCCTCAGGGTTCTCTCCCCACATAGGACCACAGTGGCCAGAAAAGCATCAAGATTCCAAGGCTAAAGATCCAAGGGGCAGCTGGGCTGGCCAGTGAGGGAACACAAGGTCCAGGCTTCACTCTGTTTCCAAGGAATTCCAAGACAACATATGGCCCACCCTCCACTTTCCAGCCTTCTCCTTTAGAGATCTGGGTGGCACGACCACTTGAAGGCAGCTGGCCTTTTACCTGCTGTCTCTTACAAACAGCACAGATCTCCTGATAGGAATCCTAGGCCCTGGCAGGGCCTGTTCCATCCTGGCACATGGACATGAAGAGCGGGAAAGCAGAACCGTCTCGTGCAGCCTTTCCTTACTTGGTGCCCTGAAGATCCACTGACTCTCCATGCTCCTAATGCCCC
The DNA here is from genome assembly GCA_022577455.1 of Arizona elegans. Lineage (NCBI taxonomy): Eukaryota > Metazoa > Chordata > Lepidosauria > Squamata > Colubridae > Arizona > Arizona elegans. Next base: position 4,401,474 of record JAKOOJ010000026.1, read on the forward strand.
AACCAGAGGGATTGAGGACCGGAAGGCACTCTCCAGGTCCCTCCCCTCTCTGGGGAACGCAAGGGGGGAAACACACAACCATGTCCTGCCATTCTCACTTCTTGGTGTCAAGGCAGACGAGGGCCAAGGGCAGAGCAGAAGACTTTCCCTGTCCCAGAGAGCCACTCAGACCCACGGCTGAGCGTCACCGCTTCTCCTTACCAGTAAAGAGCCGAGTGCTGCACCAAAGCGTAGCTGTCACCATCTTCAATGATCACTTTACATCGCGTGCACGCAAAGCACTCCGGGTGGTACTTGTACTCCCCAGCCACCTGCCAGGAAAAAGGTCGTGCAGGATGGTCAGGAAGAAAAGTGAGGATGCTCTAGAAAGATGGAGTGAAACCCCAGTGGTGGTTTTGCCCTTTTCCTGAATGCAGACATGGCAGTTGTTGTCACACTCTGAAATCCCAGAGATGCCTCAGGAACAGTGACTCCTTGCGCACTCTTGCACAGAGCACACGACGGGGGAGACGGCTCCAGGAGAGAACAGAACAAGGGGCCAGTTGGCAACCCCTCGGTAAATTCTGGTTCTTCATGGTGGGTCTGGAAGGCAGCTGGCAAGGAGAGGCTGAGCTAAGGCGGAGGGGCCTTAGCTCAACTGAGAGCAGGAAACGAGGCACTAAACCACAAGGCAGCTGCTGCTGTTTGGGAAAAGAGGCAGGGATTGACAAGCCAGCACAAGAACCATGGATGGGTGGCTGATTCCAGGAAAGGAAATCTCAGGAACCGTCTGGGGGAAATCACCTTGCAAGGCCTGCTTAGTTTTAATCAGACTTCTTGCTCACTAAACACCCTCCTACGGACTGCTAGGATCTGGGAGGGAGGCTGTAGACTCAGCTGACCTACCGGTCTGTCCTCGGCAGCCTTTCTCACTTGCCTTACACTGTGTCTCCAGGCCGTGCCCTTGTGAAGACAAGCAGGGAAGCCACCCTCAATCCCAGGACCAAAGCAAAGCTAAAAAAACCCGGGGAAGGGAAGAGGAAGAGAACCCGGGGCTGCTCCCCGCCTCTCCCTATCTCTCAACTGCCACTTCCAGACACTTTGAAAAAAAGAAACGATAAAACCAAGAGACTCGTCTCCCCAGCTAAAGCATCTACTGCTACATGTAGAGGGAGGAGGGCTTCCTCCATATTGCAGCTTGTCCCCAAGCACCAGACGGTGGTCTCAACCCCCAAGGCCAGCATGGAGGCAGACTCTGGCTCCCCCCAGCCCAAGAGGGCCTCTCTAGTGGCCACAACCAGGTTTCAGCCCTCAGCCAATGTCCTCCTCCTGGGTTCCCTGGGCCTGAAATGGGCTGTTTCTCAACACTTTTGAGACCGGAGACAATAGCTAAAGCCCTCAGATGAGATTAGCATTATTTTAAAATAAAAGGTTTCCCAAACCTAGGAAAACATGCCTCCCACCATGCAGATGACCCGGCTTTGCCATGCTCCCTGACCTCATGCTTCCCCCAGAGGGGTCCTCCACCCCCACCCAAGTAGGAAACCTGATTCCAGGACACTAAAAAGCTGTTCTTCCAGCCCAGTGACCCTTCTGGCTTTTAATGGGTGGGGTTAAGGCTGAGGAATTCTGGGAGTTGAAGTCCACACATCTTAACATTGCCAAGGTTGAGAAACATTAGCTTAAGGGATGAAATGAATGTGTCATTCCTTCACCCCCAAGTGTCCCTTCCTCCAATCTGGCACCCAACCCTTGAAAGGGCCAAGCATTTGAAGCTGTAACTCATAAAATGAAGCAATTTGGGGTTTTCAAATTCAATGTTGAATTCAGGGGTGATTCAGGTGACCCAAACCCCCAAGTGCCCTCAACAGCTTAAAAGAGCTGTGGTGGTGCAGTGGATAGAATGTGGTACTACAGGCTACTTCTGCTGATCATCGGCTGCCAGCAGTTTGGCAGTTCAAATCTCACCAGCTCAAGCCTTCCGAGGTGGGTAAAATGAGGACCCAGATTGTTGGGGGCAAGAGGCTGACTCTGTAAACCGCTTAGTGAGGGCTGGAAAGCAGTGTGAAGCGGTACATATGTCTAGGTGATATTGCTGTTGCTATGGCTCTGAGAGAGAGAGCTAAGAACTAGATGACTGCAAAGAAATACAATCCTTCCGCGCACACACATCCTGTTAGAATCTATCTTTCCATTTCTGCACCATCCAGTCACAACTGATGATGCTCCTTGGATGAAAAGCGAAACATCTTCTTCTTCCACAAGGAAACAACAGTCCAGTTGCCTTTTGAAAAAGTACTTTGAGACATCTAGGACCTGGATGACTGAGAATCTCAATAGGCATGTTGAGAGGATGCCTCCTCAGGCTGCTTGCTGGAAGATATGTGTTTAATAGACTCCTTCAGGGAGAAGCCCACCGATCCCATCTCTGTGGCTAAGGAAGGCAATTCATTTCTCCCAAGGGGAACCCAGAGGTGCTAGCTGGCTATGGTGAGGGAGAGCACAGCACAAGACTTACCATGACGGGCCCCGTCATCAGCAGCGAGCAGCCGTGGCAAGACTCCCCAAACTTCCGCCAGTAGTCCTTGGGGCAGTACAGCTTGGCATCCTTCTCATAGTACCAATTGGTGAGGTGGTCCTGGCACTCTGAGCACCTGGCAGGGGGGAAAAAGAGGGCGGGATGTTTTATTTGCTGGGCACCGTTTAATGTCACATTTTTAACTATTCTTGCCCTATTTTAATTTTTTTACATTCAGCTTTTATGTTTTTAACATTTTATTTGCACATACGACCCATGATCCCTCTATGAGGGAGATGGGCAGTTTCTAAATATGATGGATGGAATGAGATAGATAGATAGATAGATAGATAGATAGATAGATAGATAGATAGATAACCCTATGTACTAATCCGATCCCCATTTAATGTTGCTTGCTTTTCATAGAGAAAGCCTGCAACTACTCTCATCTCTTCAATCTGGGAAAGAGACAGTGAAGGAGAATCCAAAAACAAAACCCAAGCGAGAGTTGATTTCTTCCAACCAGAGGCAAAGGGGGCTTCACAGAAACAAGCAAGGCTTCTTTCCATCTGCCGGGAACCAAGAAGCATCTTTTGCAAGGTGGACCATGAGGAAAATAGCTTGGAGTCTATTGAAAGCCCCCCTGGAGCAGCTGCAGTTACTCCTGAGCAGTTTAGTTTAGTTTTAGTTTAGTTTTATTTGATTTGTATACCGCCCTACTCCCGAAGGACTCAGGGCGGTGAACAGCCAACAATAAAATACATAGATACACAAAATTTAAAAACCCAATAAAATCAAATTAAATTATTTGGCCCAGACAAATTAAAACACCCCGATAATTTAAAAAACAGATTAAAATTTAAATATTTAAAAAGGGAAGAGATTAGGCCAAGCCCGCTTGATGGAATAAAAAGGTCTTCACAGCACGGCGGAAGGAGCGCAGATCCGGGATCCTCCGTATCTCCGGGGGGAGCTCATTCCAGATAGTAGGTGCCCCCACAGAGAAGGCTCTCCCCCTGGGGGCCGCCAGTCGACACTGTTTGGCTGACGGCACCCGGAGGAGTCCCTCTCTATGAGAGCGTACTGGCCGGTGGGAGGCTATTGGTGGTAGTAGGCGGTCCCGTAGATAACCAGGTCCTAAGCCATGGAGTGCTTTAAAGGTGGTAACCAAAACCTTGAAGCGCACCTGGAAGACCACCGGGAGCCAGTGCAGCTCGCGCAGGAGAGGTGTTACATGGGAGCGCCATGTCGCTCCCATTACCACCCGCGTGGCCGCACTCTGCGCCAGTTGGAGCCTCCGGGTGCTCCTCAAGGGGAGCCCCATGTAGAGAGCATTACAATAGTCCAGGCGGGAGGTGACGAGGGCATGAGTGACCGTGCGTAACGAGTCCCGATCCAGAAAGGGACACAACTGGCGAATCAGGCGAACCTGATAAAAAATCCTCCCGGTCACGGCCGTCAAATGCTCTTCTAAAGACAGCCGTGAGTCCAGGAGGACGCCCAAGTTGCGAGCCCTCTCCGTGGGGGCCAATGATTCGCCCCCAATAGTCAGCAGGGAAAGAGACTGGAAAACTCTAAGCTGTCACTGAGCAAGAAAATACCAAAGAACCCCAGAATGGAAACAAAAAAATAAATTCTTGCAGTGACTCTGAACACTTCTGCCACCGGATCCTTGGCAAGATTTCAAAACTGTCTTTCTCCTCCCCCAAAATTCATTACTTTGCAGCAAAGACCAAGTTGTTCCGGGGGGGGGGGGGGGGGGGGGGGGGGGGGGGGGATGATGTACTTTGGCTTGTAGCTACAGATCTTGAAACCTTCCCAAGAGGAAACGGGCCAATGCTGGCCAGACCACACTGCCTTCACTCACTAGGCATGCTTTCCCACAGAGAGCTCCACTCACCCAACTCATTCATCGTGCAACTGAACATGAAATCTGATCCCCGTTGGAAGTCTGTCATTCTGAAACACTTTGCCTTTGCTTTGGGCTCTGGCTGGTCAAAGAACTGGGACGTGGACCCAGGTTTCATGGCAAACAGGGAGAGGGGCCTTTAAAGTGGTTTTTGACTACCAAAACACTTTGATGTATGAGTTCACCGGCACACTTTCTCATGTGGTACCTACCAAGTGACTTTTGGAATTTCCACTGAGGAAAAAATATATTATCCTGCCCCACACTGCCTAAAGGACAAAAAGAGCTCTTCCTTTCTGTTCCTCCTGGAAAAGATAGCAAATCCATTCAAGGAGGCATCGCATTGTTCAGGTCCTTCTAAATTTACCTGTGGTTTCCAAGGAAGGTGTTCTGGAAATAGGTCTCAGGTATCACTTTTCCTTATGCTCAGTGATATTTTATATTTATTTTAAAACAAGTCCCCACTGTTGCATAAGAGAAAATCACTTCCATCTAGATAGACGATGTCATGAACGACTCAAATCTTTACGTATTTTGCAATCTACACCGAACTGACAAAACAGCATGTTAAGTTTCAAACCCAGATTCGAAGTACTCTACACCTAAAGAAAACCAGTGGGTATTTTTGTGGTTGCTTAGTAGCTGATTGACAGCTTCTGACCACCAGCACTTCTTTCTAAGTTCATTATATTCTTCCCTGCATTGGAGAAAAGCCAACCGATAGAATTAGGAGAATAAGACACAGCTGCCTTCACTGAAAGGCTGCCATGCTGGGAACATCGATAACAAATGAATGATTATCGCAAAGTCCACTAGTAAAACTGCTCACTGCCACCCCCTCCAGTACCAAAAATGTTCTTCACCTGCTCAACTCACCTCTATCCTTTTTCCAGATTGTTAGAAAAACTTCAAAAGAAAGAGGGTTTCCCACCAATTTTGCCTTCTAACAATCTGGGGCTCGTGGGGAATATAGAGAGGCATTTATGGACACTTAATATTCATAGACGCTACGTACCACCGATCACTAATGTCTACCACCAGGCCAGGAATAATGGATCGGTGTTATATTCCAATAACATAATGATTTCAATCAAGTATGGAGTTCATGTATAAAGTTGCAACCGTCTCTTCAGTAATAAATTATTACTTTCCACTTTACAGATTTACAGATTAACAGAGTTGGAAGGTACCTTGCAGGTCATCTAATCCACCCCTCTCCGTCCAAGCAGGAGACCCTACACCATTTCTGACAGATGGCAGTCCAGTCTCTTCTTGAAAGCCTCCAGTGTTGGAGCATTCACAACTTCCAAAAGCAACTTCTGTTCCATGGGTTAATTGTTCTCACTGTCAGAAAATTTCTCCTCATTTCTACATTGAATCTCTCCTTGATCAGTTTCCATCCATTATTCCTTGTCTGGCCTTCGGGTGCTTTGGAAAATAGCTTGACCACCTCCTCTCTGTGGTAGCCCCTCAAATATTGCAACACTGCTATCCTGTCTCCCCTGGTCCTTCTCTTCACATCTTTGCATCTGCCCTATGGACAGAAAATCCTATCACAGAGCAAAACAGGCAAAAGGCACCTGCAGTTATCCTCCCTTCGCCCAGCCTCCAAGCTAAGCAGGAGGAAGACTGATGGAGGAAGGGTTTCCAGGCACCGACATCGCTGGGTGCCCTAATCATTGCCTCTCTTCGCAAACAAGCTCTACCAGGCAGACAAGGCAAGTGGGAAGGCAGACTTACCAAAAAGGCTTCCTTGGAGTGACATAAGCCCAGGCAGACAAGTAGCTTCCCATCTCCAGAGCACTGGCCAAACCAGCTCAGCAGCAAACCTGTCCAACTGCGTCTACTCAGCCCTCGCAAGGGTGCACTTCAGCTCCTGAAGTGTTTCAGGTGTTCGCACAGGAATGCCAGATGCTGGGCCAGCAGGGGCTCCTCGGTGGGCTTGCCCCAGCTCTCATGGTCTCCTGCCCCAGAACGGCCCAAAGGGCAGCTCAACTCGCAATCGTGCGGGAGGGCCAACGTACTTGCGGAGGGGCCACCCAAGGAAGTCAAGACTGGCTGAGGCACCAAGTTCCCTCCCTTTGCAGTTCTCCCGTGAGGGTGGAAGAGGAGGAGGAGCTTCCTTCAGAAGAGAGCTGGATACCTCAACGATCGGGAGGTAACAACTGATCTGCAAAGGGTGGAATTGCAGCCGCGGAAACCCTGGAGGGCATGAAGCTCTTGCAAAGGAGAAAGCTGCCTCCAAGACAAAAGAGGCCAAATCAATCCGACAGCCAAAGTTTGCTATGACACTTGGCATTATTTTCTTTTTTCTTTTCCTTTTTAATGTTGCTGAAAGTCTTTAAGATAACAACAATAGAAGATTATACAAACCCAGAAGACAAGAAAAATAAAGTGCCAGAGAAAAGAAAAGAGGAAAAAAATATGAAAATAGAGAGTGACTTTCAGTCTTCACAATAAGCACAAATTTAGTAACTTTGGTTAGCTTTGTAGGTGCTTCTGATAAAAATACAGACAGGTCTGCTAGACGTAACATGCAAGGATCTCTCTTCTTTCCATATCTTACTTCTTATTCTTACGCAAACCCATAAATCATTATCATTCCAGTCCTCATATCAGCAAAATGTCCATTAAGGGTTCTCAGAATTTTACACTAATATGTCTTGGTTTAAGTTTGGTCAAACAAACCAACTTTTTACCCCCTTTTTTTTGCTTCTAGCAATCTTGAACTTTATTCAGATGCTGTCACAGAATTCAATCTCTCTTCAGTTTTTCTTTTTCCCATCTTAAAAGCTTCTCAGATTTATCAATCCTCCTTCATAAATCCAGAATACAATAATTTTCCAGGTCATTCTCTTGGCTTATCATCTGTATTTCCACTAACTGTTATCCCTACTTTATAATTCCCCCCCCTTTTTTTATTTTTTCAGTATTTCAACAGTATTTCTTTATATTTCAGGATCAGATGATATTTCTTTCAACTCTTTATCCTGTAGATCTTTCGGCCAATTCTCTTTCACATCTGTTATTTCTTCTTTGGGCAAGAGGTTGGTGGCAGCCTTAGCTGGTACTGGCTTTCCAGATGCAGCTTTTCTGAATGTTGTTGTCTCAAGAGTGAAATGGTTGCTAGGAGGCAGAGGAAACATAATCTTGCTAGCTCTCCTTGGGCTTCTCAGTAGCTTTTGATGCTATCAACCATCAAACCGCCTACTACCACCAATAGCCTCCCACAGGCCGGTACGCTCCCATAGAGAGGGGCTCCTCCGGGTGCCGTCGGCCAAACAATGCCGACTGGCGGCCCCCAGGGGGAGACCCTTCTCTGTGGGGGCACCTACTATCTGGAACGAGTTCCCCCTGGAGATACGGAGGATCCCGGATCTGTGCACCTTCCGCCGCGCTCTAAAGATGGATGCCGGCGTCCCGATATAGCCAGCTGGTGCCAACTCTGGCTATTGGGGGCGAGTCAGTGGCCCCCACGGAGAGGGCTCGCAACTTGGGCGTCCTCCTGGAGGCACGGCTGTCTTTAGAAGAACATATGACGGCCGTGGCCAGGGGGGCTTTTTATCAGGTTCGCCTGATACGCCAGTTGCATCCCTTTCTGGATCGGGACTCCTTATGCACGGTCACTCATGCCCTCGTCACCTCTCGCCTGGACTACTGCAATGCTCTCTACATGGGGCTCCCATTGAGGAGCACCCGGAGGCTCCAGCTGGTCCAGAATGCGGCCGCGCGGGTGATTACGGGAGCGACTTGGCGCTCCCATGTGACACCTTGCCTGCGCGAGCTGCACTGGCTCCCGGTGGTCTTCCGGGTGCGCTTCAAGGTATTGGTTCTCACCTTTAAAGCGCTCCATGGCTTAGGGCCCGGCTATCTGCGAGACCACCTTCTGCCACCGATAACCTCCCACTGGCCAATTCGGTCCCACAGAGAGGGCCTCCTTAGGGTGCCGTCGGTCAAGCAATGCTGACTGACGACCCCCAGGGGGAGGGCCTTCTCTGTGGGGGCACCCGCCCTCTGGAACGAGCTCCCCCCAGGAATACGACTAATCCCAGACCTCCGGACCTTCCGTCGAGCTTTGAAGACCTTCCTATTCCAGCAAGCTGGGCTGGCTTAAAATTTTTTAAAGGGTTTTTAAGGGTAATGGGTTTTAATACTTCGGGAAGCCAATTGGATTTAATTCTGTTTTAAATTATTTTAAATTTTGTATTGTATGTATTTTAATTTGGCTGTGCACCGCCTTGAGTCCTTCGGGAGAAGGGCGGTATACAAATTTAATAAATAATAATAATAATAATAATAATAATAATAATAATAATAATAATAATAATAAAGACCTTTTTATTTCACCAGGCGGGCCTGGCCTAATTTTCTCCCTCTTTTATAAAAGAATTTTTAATTTTTAATATTTTTTAGTATTTTATATATTCAAATTTTAAAATTGGTTTTAAATTGATTGGGGTTTTAATTTGTCTGGGCCAAAACTATTTAATTTGATTTTAATTCTGCTTTTAAATTTTGTATGTATGGATTTTATTGTTGGCTGTTCACCGTCCTGAGTCCTTCGGGAGTAGGGCGGTATAGAAATCAAATAAAATAAATAAAATAAATAAATAAACCTTTCTGGAAAGTTAAGTAAGGGGTCCTTGGCACTCACTGAGCTTGGTTAACCCAAAGAGCCCTCATTTCAACCCTGGGCTACAAATATTCTCCTTTAAATTTAAGTAAATTGGAGCCGTGGCAACTATTTTTGGATCGTTCCAATATTATTTGAATGGTTAATTTCAGAAGATGGCTTAACTTTTTTTTTTTTTAAATTTGATTTATATGCCGCCCTTCTCCGGAGACTCAGGGCGGCTTACAGTGCGTTAAGCAATAGCCTTCATACTTTTGTATATTTATACAAAGTCAGCTTATTGCCCCCACAAACTGGGTCCTCATTTCACCTACCTTAGAAAGGATGGAAGGCTGAGTCAACCTTGAGCCTGGGGAGATTCGAACTTACAGTAATTGCAGACAGCTGGTGTTAATCACAATGCTATCAGTCTGCTGAGCCACCAGGCCCTTCTTTGTGTTCATACTTTGAGTAGAAACTATTTAGTAGACAGCTTATTTGCCTAATAACTGATGATAAGTTTATGGAAGGCTGAGGACCGTACTTCTTGAAAAAGAATCTTCTTGTAGCACATAATCTAGAAATCACTTGTGAATTGTCCTCGTTGTTGGTGCCTCTGTAGGAGCCTGATGGACATGAGAATCCTTTATTAGAATAAGTGGAAATTCCAGCTACAGCACTCCTGGGACAAGGATACTGTGTTGGGAATTTCCTATCTTGAATACTGCAATGCATCACATTTGGAATCAGTTTTCAAAACCATTCCTAAATTGTAGTGAGGTCAGAGTCAGAGTCAGAGACAGCTAACTTGGAATGGGAGATCAGAGCCTGCTTCTAGGGCTCCTCCAACTGCACTGAATCCTGGAACATCGTTTCCATGAGAATTGGACTGTTCAGGTTCTTTATAGCACAGAATTTTCCCCCTGCTTGCATTTACCCAAACTGGCTGGGAGTTTTTCAGTCTTCTTAAGGGCCAGAGGAGATGCAGGAGCACCTGGCTTTTGGTAAGGGTCTTTTCAGTTCCATGGTACCCTAGTTCTGTAATTTCTTCCCCAAAAAATACCATTAGCACCTAGATTGGTCATGTCTACAATATGTTTGCTTTGCAGGTTTCTGAATCTGCCTTAGCTTCAGGCTTTTTATGCCTCAAGACTTTCCTTTTCTGTGGTGACTGTTTTTTTTTTTAATTCTTATTGAAATTCTACTTGATTTATAGAATAAATAGAATAATTTATTGGCCGAGTGTGATTGGACACACAAGGAATTTGTCTTTAGTGCATAAGCTCTCAGTGTACATAAAAGATGTAAGTGATAAATCATGATGATAGCCATCATAAATACATTCATCATGAATCATAAGATACAACACTTATCTCTTGTGAGCAACTCAGAGGACTTTACTATAGGAACAGGGCCTCAGGGGCTCTGAGATCCATGCCCCACATCTCCATTTCCTCTGTTAAATGGTATCTCAGGGACAACAAAATTGGAAACTCTCCAAATATTTAGTGTGTGTTTGAATTCTATGTAAAAACCCATACATTTTATTAGTCCTCTTTGTCATGCGTCATGGACTAGATTCCTCCTAGTGCTAAACAAAGGCTGAGGGCAACTATTTTATTTATTTAGCCTGTGAAATCTACAGAGGTGGTGCAATCACTGATATGCAAATGTTGGAGTCTAATTGCTGCCTTTGTAATTTTTGGCCTTGAGGGATGCAATATCCTCTTTGGTTGCCAGTGTGTATAGACTATTAAGACAGAACATTGCCAGGCAGGGGTAGACCATTGTGGAGGTAGTCCATACTTCACACCCCAGGGCATCAGTCCAAATTCATGCATGGCCCAGTCACAGAGGCCAATCAGATGCCCTCCAGGAAACACCAACACAAGCTTCTCAACTGCCACTTCCACCAGTGGCCACAAACGGTCTCATCTTCCAGAAACCAGCCTTTCTTTTTTGAAAGACATCCACACCCGTCACAACATCTGCTAGTCATGGATTTTGGAGACTATCTGTGTGGATATATGGATCAGGACTTGTTGCTGCCCAGAATCTCCTGCTTTTCAGTATAGCTAGGCAATTGTTACATACATAATTGAGTCCTGGGATATAATTAAATGCTGCATTTTTTTCACCCCGGACCATATCGATTGTGCCATTCCAGAAGACAACTGGCCTATCAGGCTGGCTTCCTGAGTCAGTAAAACATAAAAAGTAGTCCCAAAACCTCTTTTATTGCAACAGCTGTGAATTCTGTTCATTCACAGATGAGTCCCAAATAGTTGTAAAGAGTCCTTTGGGATAAGGCTGATAATCACCCTCCTTTATCTCCCTTGACATGCTGCCAAAGACCTAATTGGCAAAGCCACACAGAGTCCAGAATCAAACAGAGCTTCAGACTTTAAACTGAACAGAATAACAATGTTGCTTCCTGCAAAGGTCCAGGTGCCTTTGCTCCTCTTTTAAGTCTTATGGCACTTCCAGGCAATTCGCAACGGTCACATATTCATAACTGTCGCATTTGTTCCGGGTTCAGGTGATCTCCATTTATAACCTTCCATCTGGCTTCCAACAAGCAAAGGCAATGGGGGAAGCTGGATTTACTTAACAACTACATAATTCTCTTAACGTCAACCCTGAAGCTGACCTGACCGGAGCCATCTTGGAGCTTCAGTGTTGCCACAATGGAGCTGAGGGATTTGGGGGGGGGGGAGAATTAGACATAGCTGGAGTTTGTAACCAAAACAAAATACTTTCTCTTGGGAACCAAGGACATTCTCACACCAGGCAACCAGACAATGTCTTGATTGGACCATGTGACTGATTGTTTGGGTTGTGGGAAAACTTTCTCTTTTAATTAGGTGAAAACTGTGGGAACCTTCAGAGTCAGTTTTCACCAGATCTGTGCCGATATGATATCTCCAATAAAGCCATTCTTTGAGGAATCCGTCTGCCTTGGAGTTTTGCTTCCTAGGGGTCTATTACTTGGAACCCTGACATAGTGATGCGCTTTACAACTGTGGCAAAAAAGGATAATAAAATGGGGCAAAACAATTTGCCTTGCTTAGGAAAGGAAGTTTTGGGTTCTGTTGTGCTTGTAAGTCAAGGACTCTCTGTAAAGAGGACTGCTAGCATATCCCTGAAGGGCAGGAGGAATAGGACTGCGGCCTTTGGATGCTCCCAGCTGGGAACCAGCCGTTTTCTTTAACCCTGAAGGCAGGAAGGAATCTGGCACACGCACCACCTATCACCAACGCCAACATCCAGTCTACCCTTCCCATTTGGAGGCAGATTTTGAACTGCAGACCTTACAGTTGAAACATCTGGTCAAACGTTGGCATTTCCAGTTCTTCCCTGTCCCCTGTTTCTACATTACTGAATGATGAAGAATTCTGGAGAAGCCAAAAATGGCATGTTAAGGATTTATGGACCAACCCAAGCATGAAAACAAGATGGTGACTGTTGATCCTCAATTCGAAAAGGAGCTTTGCCATACCCCTTTTGGGTGGGCACAAGCAGCAAACAACGAGTTACGCTTGCTTTAAAACTCATTGTAAGACAAGCCACCCCTCCTCCCAGCAAGAACTCAAAGGTACATTTTGTAAGTATTCAAAAAGGAAATGGAACTTTCAACTCTGTTCACAAAATGGCTTGGTCTGAGGTGCAACACAAGAATTAAAGGAATGTGTGCTTTGGCATCCACCCTCCAATAGTGGGGAGAGACAAAGCAGACACGAAATGGTGTGTTGACCAAATGGGTGTTACACGCTACTCCCGAGCCTTAGAGCTGCACCAAAACTATTGTCCTTTTGGTATCGATTCTGCTCTTTGGACAGCTGCCCAACACAAGTGATTTAATTGTCCAAGTTTGCTATGGAACTGGTCTTGCTGCGCTCCACAAAGCCTCACGGAGGAACAGCAGGGCGGCTGGCAACATTTGGGTCTTTTCTTAAGAAACCTACCCTGGTTTCCTCAATGAGGAAAAATTATAGGCCAGTCTTCAACTTCCCTCAGTTGAGAGAGATGACAGAGAAGGTGGTGGCAAACAGCTTCATGTGTTTTGGAGGAAACAGATCCCTCTAGACCCATTTTAAGCAGGCTCCAAAGTCAGCTATGGGCTTGAAATGGCCTTAGTCAGCCTGACAGATGACTGTGAGTAGACCAAAGAGTATCACAGTTGGGTTTTTCTGAATCTTTCCATAGATTCAGAATCCAGTTGGTATCTTCTGGATTTGGAAGGTATCTTCTAGATCTACAGACTAAGGAATTTGGGAACTGAAGTACTGCACTGCACTTGTTCCATTCCTATCCTTTGGGTAGAACTCAACGGATCCTTAATGACATAGTCACTCCTCAAAATTTACATGAAGTCCCTCTGGGTGCCACTTTGTCATTGATATGAAACTGCCGAGTGAGATCATCTTGGTGTTATCAAGATGCCAATGACACTAACCTATTTCTCCATGTTATTACCTTCAAGTAATCTTCAACACCTCCAGCCAGAAAGGCTGTGCTTCAAATTCAAAAAGGTGTTTCAGTGTATGTGGGAACACTGTAGAATTACCTGTATTTTCCCAATATTGTGTAGTAGCTGCACGGGACAGCCACAAGATCTGAGATTAGTTAGTTTAGCTTATTTATTAGCCTATATAGGCCATATCAAAATACAGGGTTCCAAACACAAATTATTAATAAAATCCTATAAAAACAATTTAAAATGAAATTGGAATAAAACATAATTATTTAATATATAGATAAGTAAAACAAGATAAAATTATATTTCAGTATCACCCCTACAATCTACCTCAATCAGTCCCACATATGCCAATTTCAACTGAACCATTTTACTCAAGTACTGCACCTTCTTAAATGTTGTTTTCAAATTCTGGCCGCACATGTTGTTTTAATATGGGGTTCCCAATGGGTCAATTGTTTAATATATGAACCTCTCACCTCTCACTACAAACAACAATCAATCAGTATGTGAGCCAAGTTTTCTACCTCTGCTGCTCTGCAAATGCAGATATGTCCATTATATGGTATAGAATGGAACCTCCCATATCTGACCATTGGGTCAAGCTGTCTGAATCTTACTGGCGTAAAAATCTCTCTCAGATGTTTTGGCAATTGTAACTTTAAATAGCTGTCTATTTGAAAAGTAGGTTTATATTCACTCAGACATTTCAAGTTACCAGCCTTACTGAGAGTAGCTCATTTTGTGCTTCTCTGCCCATCATTCTTTGAGCAAATCTTTTTTTAACTTGTTCTCCTGTTACATAAGAGACAGGAAGGCCACAGCATCTTACAAAATTTGTCAGGTTAGTGATCCAAGAGGTTTGTAGTTCTGATTTTATCTGCTCTACTAAACATAACTTGGGGAGGGACAAGGAGGGCTGATTCTGCTAACAATCACCCTCGATTTCAGGGCCAGGAAGTGGTGTTATGAATTTATTTCATTTCATGTGTTTCATTATTTTGTTTTCGATTCGTCAGAAAAGCCACATTAATATCAATAGAAACATTATTTTTAAACCCTATCTTTATATCTTTAAGGGATCTTCAGGGCAAGGGAACACATAAAGCGGAGAGTAAAACCTTTCATTCAGCCCCTCCAACAATTAGGGATTTTTTAACTCCACCCATCCTCGGTGGGACACATCCGTTGGCAAACTGGGTTCCTCCCTTTTGCCATAAAGCAAAGCATCCACAATCGCTGACTCTCAGCCCCGACCTTCTGGGCTGCCCTTCCTTTTCTACCATGCCATTATGCAACTTTGAAGCATAAAAGTTCAAAGAGCCCAAGCAAGACAACCAATGTTAAGGCACTCCCTTAACGTTGAAAACTGGGTGAGATCATCCGTGATTTTGGGGTGAAGTATCATCAATATGCTGATGATACCAAGCTTTACATCTCCACCCCTAACCACCCGAAGTAGGGATGCCCTTTCCGTGATGTCCCACTGCCTGGAAGCGGTGCGGGTCTGGATGGGGAGGAACAGACTTAGACTCAACCCTTCCAAGACTGAGTGGCTGTGGATGCCGGCATCCCGGGATCTGGAGGTTCCATCTTTAATGATCGGGGGAGAAACCCTTGCTCCCTCTGATAGGGTCCGCAACTTGGGTGGATTCTCGGCTGTCCTTAAATGACCATCTGACGGCCGTAACCAGGGGGGCCTTCGCACAGGTGAGTCTTGTGTGCCAGTTGCGCCCTTTTCTAGACCAGGATGCCCTTGCCACGGTCACTCATGCCCTCGTTACCTCTAGGTTGGACTACTGTAACACCCTCTACATGGGGCTGCCCTTGGGATGTGTCTGGAGGCTCCAGCTAGTCCAGAACGCAGCCGCGCGGGTAGTTACGGGGGCATCTAGATACTCCCGTGTAACACCTCTCCTGCGTGAGCTGCACTGGCTGCCAGTGGCGCTCCGGATACATTTCAAGGTGCTTGTGCTTACCTATAAAGCCCTTAATGGTTTAGGCCCGGGGTACTTGCAGGACCATCTCCAGCCACTCTCCCATCGTCCCGTGCGCTCTCACAGAGTCGGCCTCCTCAGGGTGCCGTCGGCCAAACAATGTCGGCTGACAGCCCCCAGGAGGAGGGCGTTCTCTGTGGGAGCCCCGACCCTCTGGAATGGATTGCCCACCGAGCTCAGGACAGCCCCTGACCTTCTTTCCTTCTGTCGCGAGCTGAAGACGTGGCTCTTCCGTCAACTCAACTGATCTGTTTGGGGTTACACTGTCATAATTTTAAACTGTTTTAATAGGGTTGCTGATTTTAATTTTATTTCATTGTGATTTGTATTGGAATTTGTCATTTTGTAAGCCGCCTTGAGTCCCCAGGGAGAAAGGCGGCATATAAATCGCAATAATAAATAAATAAATAAATAAATAAATAAATAAATAAATAAATTCCCTCTGGACACTCCTTTAAAGCCAAATTCAGGAGGCTCCTTTACACAGGAGATGTCTCATGAATCCCAGGTCTGCTTCTGAATAAGAGTCTGGCAAGGAATCAATAAAAGTTATCCTTCCCAGCAGAGGATATTTCACAGCACTGAAGGGAAAGAGTTCACTGCTCAGACAGGAATACGGCAGTCCTGATAAAATGGTGCAGAAACTTGGGATGGATGGATGGAGAGAGACAGACAGACAGACAGACAGATTAGGACTGCCTAATCACAATTCCAAAGGTGCCGTTCAAAAGGCTTCTTGGATGAGAACTGGACTTTCTTGGGGTTTTTTTTTTTTGAAAACGTTTTGGTTCTCATCCAAGAAGCTTCTTTAGTGCCTGGCTTGACACTTCTTGGGTGAGATGCAAAACATTTTCAAGGAAAAACCCCCAAGAAAGTCTAATTTCTCTTTGAACAGTGGCCCTGGATGATTGAGAATCCCCATAAGCATTTGCCTAATCACACATTTTTTCAATGAAACTTTTGAATCAGTCTTCTTTAATGTGGATCCCTCCCAGGGATGTGCACTTCAAGGCCAGGGCAACTATGGCTGAGTATTTATTTAGTGTATTTACAAACATATTCAGAAGACACCCAGATAATGGAAGATAAAGCGATGCTATGCTAAAATGAAGGAGAAACTTATTTATTTATTATTCATATTTCTGTGCCACCCACTCTCCAAGGACTCTGGGTAGCTTACACCAAAGACAGTATACTAACTAGCATATTGCCCCCAACAATCTGGGTCCTCATTTTACCCACCTCGGAAGGATGGAAGGCTGAGTCAACCTTGAGCCGGTGAGGTTTGATCCGCTGATCTGCTGAACTAGCAGTCAGCTGAAGTAGCTGCAGTACTGCACTCTAACCACTGCGCCACAAACTCTAACCACAAACTTCCTAACAGGGTGGACAATTAACCAGTGGAACAGCTTGCCTCCAGAAATAGTGGGTGCTCCATCACTGGAGGTTTTTAAGAAGAGTCGACACCACGGGTGTCAAACTGCATCACGTTGCCATCATGTGACGTTTCGCTGGGGTGGGCATGGCCTGCACATGATGCATCCGGCCTGCAGGCTGCCAGTTTGACACCCCTGATCTAAACAGTCATTTATCTGAAATGGTATAAGTTCTCCTAATTGAGCAGGAGGCTGGATTAGAAGACCTCCAAGGCCCCTTCCAGCTCATTCCATTCCATTCCATTCTCCTTTTAAAGGCAACTTCCCCATTACAAAGGAAATGGGTCTCTTCCAAAGACTTCTGGGCACTGCAGTCCAATCAATGACAGCAGAAAAGAATGCCTGTCCCTGGTACCACCATCTCTGGAAGAACTGGTTCCTTTCTCCAAAAGGGTAGACTTCAGCTGTTAGAACCGGCAACCAGCTTGGCCATTCCTGAGAATTCTAGAAGCCCATGGAGACCATCCAGCCTGGCCAGGGCTGGACTCTGAACCCCAATACAAAAGGAATTCAACGTGAGCATTTAATGCAGCGGAAGAGGACAAATAGCAGGGCATAATCCTTTAAACACAATTTAGTGCAATGAAATCCAAATTGGTATTGACAAAGGCAGCTTCAGGGCCCTGCTCAGCACAGAAATGGCTGCACACCATTGTGCTATGTGGACTCCAACTCCCAGACTCCCCCAGCCAGCATGCGCTCGGCCGCTTCAGAACCACCCGAATTCGTGAATCATGACATCCTCCAAGACAGAACAAACCTGGAGCTTGGCCGCAGAGTTCATGAGCAAGGCGCCTTCTTTTTCATGCCCTTCCTGCCCTCTGGGCTCGGCCAAGGAGGGGAGAGGAGGGCGACGTGCCTCTGCAAGGGACTGTGCGGAGATTAGGCAGGTTGCGCCACTCCTGGGAGAGGGCTGGTCCCGAAGAAAGCCTGACACGGAGACCTGAGCACATTCCTGGCAGGCCTTTGGTGACACATTAACTGCTCAGAAGGGGCCGCACGGGAGGGAGCCTGCAGCCTGCACTGCCGTGGGGGAGGACACGGTGGGAAGGAAACCATCAAGAAGGCTGATCTGATGTTTGTTCCCACCCAACTTATGTCCAGGTCACAGGAACAAAAACAGCAAAAGCAAGGGTGCACTCGGGAGTCAGAGCCCAAGCGAATTCTGTCCCCCCCATCATGGGTCACAAACAAAAGGCAACCATTCTACTTCGCTTGGCACCCAGAAGAAATGGAGAGGTCTCCATGAAGCACTTCCAATGTTTAAGGGGAAAAGTCTCAATTTAAAGCCAATCATAGAAACATGGAAAGCTGATGGCAGAAAAAGATCTAGTGGCCCACAAAATTTGCCATTGGAGTTTGGTTTGGTTTTGAATTAATAATTATTTTAATTATTTTTTTATATTTGATTTTTTATTTTTAGTATTTGTCAAATGATGGACATATGTTTATCCCCCTCAATTACTGATGACTTGAACCACTACTTCCACTGGAAACTGGCTCCAAGCTTCCACTCCTCTTTTTCTGTGAAATAAGACTTTCCCGTATTATCTCTGAACTTCCCTCCTGTCAGGTTGAGGTTATGCTGCCACGTTCTTGAGTTTTTGCTTAATGGCCTGAGAGGCAGAAACGGGGCGGAGGAGGGAGGGAGGGAGGCTTTGTTTTCTCTGTGCAAGGGGAGACTTGGGAGGGGGGAAGAGCAGGAGAAACCAAAGCCCGGGGGCTCCGCCATGCACCCGCAGCCCCCCTCCCTCGAGAGAAAGGCCACCAGCACATTCTTGGTCAGGGTACAGCCAGTGCTCTGAGAGTCAGAGAAGGGAGGGGAGGCAAGCCAAGGGCAGCCCACCCAGAAGAACGAGTCCTGGGGCATTACTGGCCCCTTGGCATGTCTGTAACCCACTTACATCCCCCAAGAGAAAAGCGATGCTTTGGAAGACATGGAAGATGACCAACTAGGCATCTCTGACCCTCCTCAGGCACAAGAGGGCTGCCTGTGGCCCAGGCCTACGCCAGGCCAAAAAATGACCCAAGGTCTGTCTGGACTAAAGTGACTCTCATCCTCCCTCTGAGAGCAGAGAACAAACCTCTCTTTGGATCAGGCTAGGGACGGTCACCAAGTCACTGCTGGTTTCAGCCGCAGGCTGTTAATGGCCCCCCACCGGCCCTCAGTCAACTGGCAACTGTCCTGCTACTGGCTCCAGGCCAGATCCTGTCCCAGCCAGGTCCCATCCGGCACGGAGTAATGGTGAGCCAGAGCTCAGTGGGCAGGAACCATTCCCTTCCCAGCAACATCCCCTTGTCAGGCTTGAACGTAATGGGGGCTCAGGGCTGTATGCTGCGGTTGCTGAAGAGGACCTGCGGAGCTGCACGGGAGCGGGAGAAGATCACAGCAGCAGCCTCACACAATTGCTGTGAGATCCTCTTATGTCGGGTGTGCAGCTCAGGGGTGTCAAGAGACAAAAGGAGAAAAACTTGGCCCAAAGGAGAAGCCAGGAGATTCCGCCCCAACTGTCCCGAGTGCTGCCTCCTTGGCTGAGCAAAGAGTTATGCCTGCCTGGAGGATGGCCAGTCACACAGCAGCACAACTGCAGGCCAAGGAGTCGGCTAATCCGCAGGGCGCCTGTCAACAGCCTTCCCTCTGCTGGAACACACGGCCAAAGGCTTTTCACCCACAGCAGCCTCCTAAAAATTTGGTCACAGGAGCCGCAGAAGCAACTGGGGCTTTTTTTTTGTTTTTTTAAAAAAGAGGACTTCTTCTGGAAGAAAAATGTTTGGCTCCTGGGAATGCAGGTAGAGAGAGACACACATTTGTGCAACTGCAGTTTCAAATGTGAAATGTTGGTGTCCTGGCTTGGATAGCTGGCCAGAAAGGAAGTGCTGACAGGTCCAACTGCAGGGCGTCCAGTTTTTTGTTTTTCAAATGGAGCTGAGGCTGGATGCTGACCCCCCCACAATAGAGCTAGTCCTCCATTTACGACCACAATTGAGCCCAGAATTTATGTTGCTAAGTGAAAGATCTGTTAAGTGAGTTTTCCCCTATTTTACAACTTTTATTGCCATAGTTGTTAAGGGAAGCTCTGCAGTTGTTAAGTTAGTGACACGGTTGTTAAGTGAATCTGGCTTCCCCATTGGCTTTGCTTGTCAGAAGGTCGCAAAAGGGGATCGTATGACCCGGGACACAGCAACCGACATAAATACGAACCACTGGTCAAGCATCTGAATGTAAATCATGGAGATGTTGCAATGGACGTAAGTGTGAAAAATTGTCATGTAACTTTTTTCAGTGGCGTTGTAACTTTGAACAGTCACTAAATGAACTGTTGTAAGTCGAGGACCTTACCTGTAAAGCCTGGCAGAGTAAAACTCAAGCCATTTCCTCAAAAGTCCCTCCCTCCCTCCCTCCCTCCCAGTAAGAGGATAGAGCCAGCCTTAAAGCTGTCCTGGTTGGGGCAGATTGTCTGGGATGGATGAAGCTGCTTCCAGCTCATCTGACAAGCCAATTAAATCAGCTCCTGGCAAACTGGCCACCCTGGAGCCTCAGCTTTGGAAGCATCCCGAGATCTCCCTGCTTCAATTTTCCCCATAGCCCTGTCAGGTTGGCCGGGCTAAGGATGATGGGCCCAAAGCCACCCAGGGAGCTCCCACGAATAGATCTGGCCCACTGCACGACACCTTGGTCGCCCCCTCCTTCCTCGCTCTGCCTAGTCATCTGTACCAGATGTTAAAGGCGACACACATCCTATTTAAAACAGCAACAGACAAAACCAGCAAAACACAACCGGATCCGAGTATCAGGAAGAAACCATTTCCTGATGAAAAAAAGCCTCTCTGTCAGGGAAAGACTGTCCCAGAGCAGCAAGAGGGGCCTCCCTCTGAGAGAGCCCCCCAAAGCCCCCCAACCTTTCATGTGGGAATTTCTTCCAAGCTCCCATGTGCAGGATGAGCAGTAAATCTCTGACAAGGTCACCCACTGCTGCCCTTTGAAAGGACCCTTCAGAGCCGCGACACGAAACACAGGAATGACAATCATTTGTAGCTGCTATCTTAAGTTGGGGGACACTCCTATTTCTACCCGTTCCAAACCCTTGAAAGCCAAAATGGCTTTCAGAGCCATCACTCGGGGCGCCAATGAAGGAACCCAGCGGAAACTCCCAGATTAACAGAGTTGGAAGGGACCTTGTAGGTCATCTAGTCCAACCCCCTGCCCAAGCAGGAGACCCTAGGCCATTTCTGACAGAGGGCCGTCCAGTCTCTTCTTGAAAGCCTCCAGGGATGAAGCTCCCACAACCTCCGACGGCAACCTCTGTCCCATGGGTTGAGCTGCTGGGCCAAGCAGAAGCCCTGAAGGCAGCATGCAGGGAGCATCAAAAAGGAAGGCTACAACCCGGCCATTATTTGCTTGACTGGCTCAGCCAGACCCTTTTCTGCCCCGGCCATTTGTCCTGCTTTGTAATTCACAGACTCAGAAGAGGCCACCGAGGTCCCAAGTCAGGGCCGGGACCCAGATCCAGGCATCCCGACCACACCTGCCGTCTTCTGCTCAAAAACATCCAGAGAAGGGAGCTCATTAAACCAGGGGTGAAATGCTCCCGGTTCGGACTGGCTCGAGCAAGTAGGTAGCGATGGCGGCAGGCAGTTCGGAGAACCGGTAGCAAAAATCCCTGCCCCCGCCCCCCATGCCCAGCTGAGCCCCGCGATCATCAGAGCCTTTTTTTCCTTTTAAATGGCTCTGACCAGCCAAGCTCTGACATCCCAGCTGAGTTGCCTGCTAATCAGACAACTCAGCTTGGATCGCCAGAGCCATGTAAAAGAAAAAAAGTTTCTTTTTTTCTCCCCCCCCCCCTCCCAGCCTCCAGCTTGCTTACCTTAGCTGCTGATCGCATGACAATCGCAATCCATGCATCAGCAAGCAACTGAATCTCCCTGCCTGCAATCAAGCTCATCGGTGAGCAGTTCTTTCTGCCTGCCTGCCTTCCTGCCTAGACTTGTGGACTTCAACTCCCAGCAAAGCTGGCTGAGGAATTCTGGGAGTTGAAGTCCACAAGTCTTAAAGTTGCCAAGGTTGGAGACCCCTGTTCTATTGGGTAAGTTTTTTTCCCCTTTGGGAGCTTTAAAAACAATAGTTAATTGGGGTTTTTTTAGTTGTTCTTTTTTTAGACCTAGCCATTTAAAGTTTAGGAAGTTTTAAATTTAGCTGCTTTTATATAAAAATAAATTAAAATAAAATAATATTTGTGCAGCTTTCTGAGATTTAGTATGTTTCTGTAGTGTTTCACTCTAACTACACAAACACACAAAATCTCACAAAGCTGTATGTGGAATTTTGTGTGTGTAAAGTGTGAAAGTTGGTTTTTTGGGCTTTTTTTGGCTGTGTGAGGTTCCTGCTTGTTGCAGGGGCTATTTTGTGTCTAGCACAGCTGCTTTTACATTGTGGGTGAGCCTGTTGTGTTGTGTTGTGTTGTGTTGTGTGTGTGTGTAAAGTGTGAAAGTTGTTTTTTTGGGGGGCTTTTTGTGGCTGTGTGAGATTCCTGCTTGTTGCGGGGCCATTTTGAGTCTAGCACAGCTGCTTTTACATTGTGGGTGAGCCAGTTGTGTTGTGTTGTGTTTTGTAGGTTAAAAAAGGGCAAAGAAGTGACATTGACTTGGCCACGCCCACCCAGTCACCTTACCACCAAGCTCTGCCCACTAATTAAGCCACGCCCACAGAACCGGTAGCAAAAAAAATTAGATTTCACCCCCGCATTAAAACCTCTGGCTCCGAGGCTCTAGTACTTAAAACACATGGGGATTTTTTTTCTCTTGGTATTTAATCAGGCTCTGCTTTGCATTGAACTTCAAAATGTTTTCCAGATCGTGGAGCTTTGCTTGATAGGGAAGAGGGCTTGATCTTCAGATACTTCAGTCTCACCAAGTGCCCCTCAGTTGTCTTTCTTCAAGACCAGACATATATGCCTCTATATCTATTCTGTCCATCTTTCTTCATCAGGCTTTGCTTCTATTTCCCCGTTATCCTTACTTCCCAGAAGAAAACACAGCACCCAAGATGGGACCTGACCATCAGACCAAACTGATTTTAGTAATTAAATAAATAATAAATCCTGTGATTTTTCTCACTATGTAATGAAAAATTATCAAAACAGCAGACATTAAATTTTCTTCAAATAAAACCAGTACTGAATCAGTACAATGCAGCTATATTGAATCAGTACAATAATACAGCGTAAGGACAAGGTAAGGAACAGAAAAGTAAAAGCAAAATCTCCATAAATGTTTCGATTGCCTTTAGTTTTTCAGGAAGAATAAAGAGAGAGAGAAAATAAAAATCCATTCTCCAGATTTCAGATGCCACAGACGTAATTTGCTCCAGGTTTCACTACCAAACAATAGCTCTTTTGTCTCCAAAGCCATCCAAACAATGATGTCATTTACCATAGTTGCATAATTGACTTTGCCTCTATTTGTAATTATGCAATCAGCATTTTTACATCATTTGCGCCACTGAAAATTAAGCGATGACATAAACAGCAAAGTATGCAACTCTGCAAATTATCCAGATTTATGAAGGTGACCTCAATCACTTAACTTCAGACGTACCAGATATCTTTCTCCTCTTTAAAGGGAGGTTTTATTTTACTGGAGGAGGAGCAGCCCAGTCTATACTGGGAGGGGAGGGTCTCAACGGAATGATAATCTGATGAGCTGGCTCCCCTGTTCATAATTTGACCTCCCTCTTAGTCCTTTCAGGATGTTATTAACTTTTGTGCTTTTTACAGGTTTTCAAAATAGTCTTTTGTCACGTCACATGAGACGCGTAAACAGACAGACAGACATTGATAGATGCTGTAATATGCCTACTGAGTTCATTGTTCTGAATTTCCACAGTCGCAGCCCTCCCAGGCTACCCAGAAGCGACAACAGGAGCCCTTTGACCTACCGAAAACAGGAAATATGCCAAGATTCATTAACAGTCTTGAAGAGGCGTTGACCAGTTGCAATGCTATTGCCGCATCCCAGGCACTTCCAATCTTCTTCACCTACATGGAACACAAAGAACGGACACTTCAGCAGAATGCTCTTTCAATGGCAGGGATATGGGAACAGGATATCATGAAAGTCCAGCCTTAGGAAAAGACCAGCACTGTACGTGGGTTTCTTCTACAATCTGTTTCCTATACAGTCAGCCAAAAGAAAATTATTGCTGACAAAACTGCTCGTATCAAAGTTGTGACTCCCGAAGTTTCACGTTTATATACTGGCTGCATTCCTGGCCTACACAGTTTTTATGAAGACTATACTGGTGTAGGTTTTCATGGCTGGTAGCTGTTGGGCAGTGTTGGGCCTCAGGGTATAACGACCCTGGTCTAGAGAAAGGATTTCCTCCCTCTGAAGATGCCAGCCATGGTTACCAGTGAAGCATCAGGAAATGTTTTTTGTAAACCATGGTCTAAAACTAAACCCTGACACCCAGCACTGTTCGAACTCAATAACACTGTCAAGAATGTTGAAGGGGAAAAAAGATTTTGAAAATGGAGCTCACCGTAGATGGCTCTCACTTGCTCGCAGCCAATGAATGCACTTTGGCTAATCTTCTGATGGACCCGCAGGGGAACATCAGTGCAACCTAGAATTCCTAAAATATCTGTGTCTACTGATTATTTCTCATCATGCCAGCTTGCTTTGCTGGTTCAGACAAAAGCCTTCTGCTGGGCTCCCTCCAGGCCCTCTCCTGCCATGCATGAGAGTGAATGGGAGGAAGAGCTGTGAAGCAGGAAGCCCCGTGAAATCCTTTGTTATGCCCTACATTCATCCGAAGAGAGGCAGCCGTGAGAATTCAGCAGTTTCAGAAGAAAAGTATTTTCTGCAATACAATATGAAAAGCTCATTACCCATTTGGGCTGGATTACATTCATTCAACTAGGGGTGTTCCCTAGAGTTGGAATAAAAGTAGACGATTTTCTCAGAAAGGGAAATACAAGCAAGCTTCCTTTAAGCTATAGACCAATTCATCACTGATACTACAGATCTGAACCACGGTTATATAACACTGAAAAGCTGGCCTTGTGAAACAGAATATTCTGACTAAAAACCAGATTGAATTCAGTGAATGAAACTCCATTAGGCCTCTTTTTAATATTGCATAATTGGGCTCATAAATGTGCAAGTTCACCTCTCTTTATGTGCTTTATTTTTGTGCAGCTTTTTATTTAATCAACAGAAACTGTCTGGAGGAAATTACCAGCTACAGAGGGCACCGTCTCTGATTTTGTTCCAATTAGTAAGGGAAAAATCAAGTGTCCCAATGTGGCTTTTGTTCTGCAGAATTTAGGTTTGATAACATCTCAAGAGGCTTGCAATCAAGATGATGATGCTTTAGGTCTCAGATTAAAAGGAAAATTGGTTACTTGGTTGGAAATGCAATATAGATCTAGTCAGTATAACAGAAACCTTATTGAGACACAGATGATCCTGAATCCACAGTTAAGACAGAGAAGGATTTACTGGGAGAAAGAGAGAGGGTATCAATCCAGGGGTGAAATGCTCCCGGTTCAGACCGTAGCAATGGCGGCAGGTGGTTTGGAGAACCGGTAGCAAAAATCCCTGCGCACCCCCCTTCCCCCACCATGCCCAGCTGAGCCGCACGATCATGACTGGTTGCCTTGACCAAGAGGAGGAGAATAACATGGTAGGGAAGATCTGAGGAAGGCAGGATGAACATCAAGACCATGGGAGGTATGGTGGGAACCCATGGATGGGTCCCTCTTGAGAGCACTGGGCATGCCATTTAAGCATAATTTGAATGTCCAGCCCAAAGGATAGTCTTAGCAGGGTGGACTTTTCCCTGTAATTATTGCTTTTCCTTTCTTACTATACTTATCTACTTTCTGTTCTTTATTCCTCAAGAATGAGTCTAATGGTATGTAATCCGACACAAATATTTTAAATGTGTATGAATACCTGAAGGTACTTTGGCCTTACGTTTTGACATATCTCCATGGAAGCACATACTTTTTAGAATGAGATAGCCATATACTTGAAAGAGAAGGAGTTCAAATGAATGCATCTGCAAGAGATGCTTGTCATGGAGTTGAAAACAATAGGAAAAGAGAAGCACATTCTCTCCCTCAGAGGATGACTCAGCTGCTGACCTCTCAAAGTCTACCCAAACATTCAGTCAAAAATCTGCCTTCCCTAAATTAAGCCCCTTAGCCAATAGATCTTGAGTCTGACACCCCTGTACTAGGTGTTCCAAGAAAGCATTTGCTGACCAATTGAGAGCAATAAGAAGAAGGGTTTCATGGCAGGAAAAGGAGTTCAAAATAAGAAGGCATTCCCTAAACAGGAAATATTAAAAGCGCCATTGCAAAACAATTCCTGTAAGCAGAAAATGGGAGAGAGGAGCAGATAGTGAGACTGTACAAACAAATTTAGCAAAGATAAAAAAAAAACCCAAAAGATGGAAAAGGAAGGTCTCCAGTGATGAACAGCCTGGAACTGCAGAGTTCCTCACGCTGTGCAACTGGAATATCATTGTAGCTGCTCTGCTAACATCATCTGTTCTGATGGATTAGCAGACCTGGAGAATTGTTGATGGACATTATCTGCCCAACACCCCTAATCCATGATCATGGATGAATTCATGAGTCAACGGTATGATTGGCACACATTTGTTTCTGTCTGCCTTGTGAGTAGTCAATTGTTAACAGCACAACTCTTTTCTGGGCACAGATCAGTAATATGCCCTGTGCAAGTGTCATTCAGGGTTTTTCTTTTCCCACAGATTCAAAGCCGGTGTTTCATGTATGAACCTTTCTGTAGGAGCTCTTTCTAGGTCCCACCAGTATAGAAATGTGTTCCTTGGTGTAGCTTACAGAGAGTGGTGTTTCCTCCATCAGCTATCATTTACTCTATAAGTGTATAGACCAGTGTTTCTCAACTTTGGCAGCTGGAAGGCAGGGGGACTTCAATGCTGGCTGGGGAATTCTGGGAGTTGAAGTCCACCCGCCTTCCAGCTGCCAAGATTGGGAAACACTGGTATAGACCCTTTACTTGGCCATATGAACCTTTGTTCATTGTTCCAATCCTGGTATTATTTTTCCTCCTGAACTACTATAAAGTTGCATTTGCTGCAAGACACATACCAGACTGTGTTCAGGAAGGAAAGGAAACATGCCATAATCATTAGAGATCATGGTTGCCGTGGCAGGTTCCCTGTTATTTCAATTTCTTAAAGTATACCAGGAGGCAGATATTTATTTCTTCTCGCTTCCTTCTCAGCTTTGCAAGTTAGCTAAACGCATCCTTTTGAACCTCTCCTGCCCAAACCCTTTTAAGCGTTTCTATTCACTCGCTCGATGAGCTCATTTCTTGGAAACGGCTACTCTATATTCCCCCTGCAGCCTTTCCAGCGGCCTCTGCTTCCTCGGCAGGAAGCAGTCATTTAATCACCCACAGTGGGCAACGCAAGGGGCTCTAAGGCATCCCCTTCCCAATCCTAGCCAGATGAGGGCTTACTCCGAGTAGAACACGTGGCCCTTGTTCCTTACCCTTCTGCACTTGTTTTGTTGAGCCACCCAAGTCTGTTGGTGCTCCCTCTTTGCTGGCTCAGCCACATCCCTGGAGGGTCCACACAAACCCTCAGAGAGAACAAAATGCCAAGACCTTCCAAAGCCTCTAGAATAATTCCACTTCCAGCCTCCAAATGCTCTAAAATGAAATCCGAGGCAAAAGCCCACATGTACAGCTGTAAAAACGATCACCTGGGCTCAGAGTCGCCCAATAATACAGGACCTGGATAAGGTGAAATGCAATTATGGAGCATGGAAACATTTGAGACTTTCAATCCACTTTCCAAAGAACTCGGAACAATCATACACAACGCAGGTGCCACACAATCTGTCTATGTCTATGTCTATGTGTGTATATAGATATCTCCTAAGATCTCGATAATGGTCGCCTATTGTTTAAGGACCCAACTTGGCCTGAGCTGCACGTGTCTTTTCTCGGCCCGGGTGGGCTTTTCCCTCCCAGAATTCCCCAGCCGCGGTCGAGAAGCGCAGCCAGGAGGGCGCCTCTGCTGGGACGGGCACAGGGGAGGCTCCCGGCAGGGTCCCCCGCAAGACGGCCTCTCTTTCAACGGCAGCCACGGTCACCGCTGCTCCCCGGCAGGGTCCCCCCGCAGCCCCCGAGGCCCCACCCTCCGGCAGGACTCCGGCGAGGGCCCGCTCTCTGTCGGGGGGGGAACCTCCGGGCGAAGAGCGTCCCGGCGGCGGGAGGGCCCCTCAGGAGCCCCCCCGAGGACGCGGCGCCCGGGAAACCTGAGCGGGACTCGGCCACGCGCCCCGCCGGACACCTGGCGCCGGGCCAGCCGGCTCCCCCCGCGGCCGCCTCCTTACCCGCCGGCGCGGCCACCCCGCCGTCCATGGCCTCCGAGCGTCGCCTCGGCCACCCCGCGCGCGCGTGACGTCACCGCCGGGGCGAAGGCGGGAGCCTCTCACACACCCGCCGCCCCCCCTCCCTCCCTCCCCCCGCGCTCGCCAGCACAGCGGACACCGCCAGCGACGTCGCACCTGGACCTCCGGCCACGCCCCGCCCGGCCCCTGCCCTCGCGCGGCCAATGACCGGTCCCGCGCCGGCTCCGCCCCTCTCCCCCGCCCCCCTCCTCCTTTTCAACCTCTCTCTGCGCCGTTCTATCCCCGCCCCTTGTTCAGCCGGGTAGCCAATCGGCGCCTGCCGCTCCCGCCGCCGCACGTGGCTGAGGATGCGAGCGACTCTGATTTCGGAAACGAGCGAATCGGCGCCCGGCTTGAGCTCTCCCGATGCTGGACCGGGAATCCCCGCCCGGCTGCAGGGCTTTGCCAGCCTCGCCTGGTTTTCCCCGGACGGAGGGCGTGGAGGTCCGGCCCGGAGATGCTTCCGGCAAAGCCTTAAAGCGCCGGCTGACTTAGCGCTTGCGGATGCCCGGAGCTTGCAAGAGGGAGGCACCGGGGCTGCTGCCCTGCTGAGCGACTCGCGCGCCTTCTCGAATCCGGCAAATCCAAGTTCGTGCCGGAAAGGCTCCCTTCAAACGGCCGTGCCCCAGCCACGGATCAGCGCCTCTGCCGCCCAAGAGCGAAGCCGTGTGAAGGGGGCAACGGTTGCTTCGAGGGCCCGCTTGGCTGGGGGAAAGCAAGCGGGGAGGGAGGGGACAGACCCGGAAGCCTCCGCGCTAAGGGGAGGCAGCGCCACAGAAGCTATGCGACCCAGTAAGGGGGCATCCCTGGCTCTGCGCTCCAGCCCCACCCCCCGGGGTGAAGTCCGGTTGGGCAGGTGGCCCTAGGGAGGAGGAAGGCTCCGAGAGAACCGCTGGGAAATCCTCCCGATGATCAGGGAGCCAAGGCGTGGGATGGGGCTCTCCTTCCGCTCCCAGCCATTTGCCAGGCAGGAAATGAACTCCACACAGCAGTAGGATAATGTAAAAAGGTGTTTATTCTGACTTTCACAACAGTGAAAATTAGTCAACAGCAGTGTTGCACAGTGGTACCATACTTTGCTAACCACAAGCCAAGAGGAATCTGAATAGATGGTGCAGAGGAAAAAAAAGGGGGGATACAAAGAGTGTGAGGCAGAGAGGGCCTTGAAGACCAGAGGAAGTCCAGGGGTGGGTCTGCTTATCAAACAAACGTGACCGGAGGGGCCAGTGGCTCCCTGAAGCCAAGGAAGCCCAGAATCTGCCACAATCACAATTCAGCCAGAAACTTTTTCAGATTCTGTGGCAATTGTGTTACCCCACCAAAAGCAGACAAGCCAGAAATAACCCCAACCCCAAAGACAATGGATCTTGGCCAGCACGGCCAATCCAACCGTCAACGTCTGACAATTCAATGCTATCCCACTATCACAGCCATTTGATTGTATAAGATTGATTTTAGAAATCCAGCTTTTCCAGTGTGATAAAATTTCTAGCAAAGGGAGAAATAAAATATATTTTATTTTTACAATGTTACAATGCAACTGAATGTTTTTTTGTTGACAGTAGGTGGCACTGATTTTCAAGGGATGGAGCCTTCTTGCTACCAAGTCTGATTTTGTGGACAAGTGATGGAACATTGCTGCGTGGAGCTAGGTCTGCCTCCCGTGCTGAAAGGCCAGAGCCAGGATAGAATTTGGGCCACAAGAAAATTCACATTTGGTATCTTACTTCTTCTGTGAAAGGAAACGGTGGTGACATGCATCTTGCTCTTGAGATTTCCAACCTCGCCCCCCACATCACAGCTACAGGAAAAATAAGCCTCAACCTCAGTGGGGTCTGACCAGCAAGCCTCTGTTAACATCCAAAAGACCAAAAGAATCGCAACATAAATACGTCCTTGAGAGACACTCTTCGTACAAAAGTATTGGCAGTCGGTCAAGTGAATGTTGCATCCTGTGGGCCCAGAAGATTCAACCGCAATTATTTTAAAGCATGATTCTTCCTCCGCCCCTGCTGTAAAGAGTTCTGCAAATGCACCCAGTACCATCATGTGAGACGCTCTGTGGCTGAAGCGCTGTTCAAACCACTGTTGCATTGGGCCCATGATTACCCTTCCAAAAAAATGTGTCTTTGGTAATGTGAAAAAGCTCAGCCACCAATGGCCCCTTGGCCACATGCAAACCATTTAAGCAGAATTCCTTGCTCTTGTCAAAAATGTACAGCTTCCCATTTGCGTAATAATCATAATTGTGAGGGGGAGGCATAAAATACTCAGCAAATTACCCCGTTAGAGTCTTATACTCCTCCCAGTTAACCTATTCCAAATATGGAAAAAATGTACATTTCAGGAAGGAGAGTTGTATATAAATAAGAGCAGCAGCTGGAATTATGTCTACTTAAATTAAAAGTTGATAGCTGCTACAAACCCTTTAAAACACTGCTTTTATCGGCGAGGAAGTGTGCTGCAGGACAGTTAACAGCCCCTCAAAAACCCTGAGATGAGAGATTCTGCCCCTCCCCGATTCCAGTAAATTTAGATATGCTACCGTTTTAGGTTAAAGAGTCTTTTATCCTTTCATTTTTGTGATTGCTGGAAAAAGAAAGATGGTCTTTTATCACTTGGGTATGTAACAGCAGGAATGGGACAGAATCCTCTTCAGCCAGATGTCTTATCTATAGAAGGTATTACCTGGAGTCAGTTGGCTTTTGAGCAAGATGTACAGCTGGGTTCTGAAGTCCACTGATCTCCTTTCTCTCGCTGCTCTTGAGACACAAGGTAGTGGGGTATGTGACAAGCTCCATTGCTAGCCACCATGCCTGATTCCCTTGGGGGCAGCATCTCTTCCAGATGTTTGGCACAAGATTCAAACACTCCTCGTTGAGATACGGAGCTCAAACCTAGGGTCACAGTTCCAGCCAGATCCTTGTCTGAGTTATGGCTGAGCTTCAGAAAACTTTAAAAAACGTTAACTCCGTAGCTCTGGAAAAATAAGAGAGATTCCTCCTCACACGAAGACACTGGTGGCTTTTAGGAGCCCATCATTAGCTGAAGAATTGGACACCAAGAGGCAGACAGGGAGACAAGCAGCAGTCTGTGGCTGGTTCCGAGCTCCGCAAGGTATGGAGCCAAGTTAAGCTATCAGGAGCCAGAACATGATGACCAGGGCCACGAACAGGAAGAGGCGAGAAAGAAACTGTTCATCCACATACTGAGGAGTCCCTGGAACAGCTAAGGAAAGCGAAAACAAAGCCCAGTTATCACCTTTCTGTTAGAATTTACCAACAGAACTTTAAGTTTTTCCAGAATTGGAGTTCTAGGTGTGGAACCTAAAGCTGTTTTATTAGAAAGCTTCCCTTAAAATGGACAGTCCCTACAACTGTCTTGTCTTCTTAGAAATAGATGCGTTTTGGAAGGAAGACCTTCTTCCGAGGGATGTTATGGGCTCACTTCTCATTTAGTCACTGTAGTTATGTTAGTAATACAGTTCCTAAGTGAATCTGGTTTCCCCATTGACTTTGCTTGTCAGAAGGTTGCAAAAGGTGATCACATGACCCAAGAACAATGCAACTGTCATAAATGAGTCACTTGCCAAGCATCTGAATTTTGATCATGTGACTATGGGGAGGCTGCAATGGTTGTGTGAAAAACGCTCATGTCACTTTTTTCAATGCCTTGTTAACTTCAAATTGTTGTTAAGTCGAGGACTACCTGTATTGTAAAAAAAATTCTTAATTCACTGGAAGTAGATTTCAATTAAATGTCAGAAAATGTCTACAAGCCCATTGAAGAGTTTAGCCAATGACCCAGAGAGATAATTAGCATCCCTTCCCTGGATATGTCCAAAGGGAAACTGAATGGACATCAGAGGAGAATGCTTTATTGTGGATTCCTGCAGAGGCCATGGCTTTTGTGCATTAGCTGTTCAGGAAGGCCATAAAATCAATCAGTGCAACAGCTTGCCTCCAGAAGGTGTGGGTGCTCCAACATTAGAGGTTTTTAAGAAAAGATTGGACAGCCAGTTCTCCGGATTAATATATGGTCTCCAGCTTGGGCAGGAGGCTGGAGTAGAGGACCTCCAAAGTGCCTTCCAACTCTGTTACTCTGTATTCTTCCAGGTTTTGCAAAGTTCTCCCAAAGCAGATGTCCCTGTTCTCTAGAGCAGGGGTCTCCAACCTTGGCAACTTGCAAGCCAAAGGAATTCTGGGAGTTAAAATCCACAAGTCTTAAAAGTTGCCAAGGTTGGAGTCCCCTGCTCTAAAGCCTGCTACAACTCATCAGATAGTGACTCTGAAGAGGGCCATATACAGTACAGATGCTCATCGGGCAAAGTGAGATGATGAGCATTGATTCAGGGATGAATAGTTAAGCAAAACAGATCAGAATACTTGGCTGCACAACAACTGAAGCTCAATGGAGCAATGCCCAGTCACGATTAGCCAGGGTAATTTTATTTAATTCCTTACCTGGAGGGGGTCGCCCATCATTTATATTGAAGGCTGTAGCAAATATGCCAAATGGAAATGCTCCAATTCCAAATGACATTTGGAAGCCTCCATCGCCAAAACCAAAACCCTGGAAACCCTAGAAACAAAGAAAGAAATGATCAACATGTAGATATGTCCTAGTTTACAAACTAAAACCTGACTGGCTGCAGTCTGTGCAGTGTGTGCTGTTAGAACATTGAGCTGAAAGTAGAATCCCAGACCAAATGACTTTATGGACCTGGCTCCATTTCCCTTCCAACAGAAGAGAATAAACATAGCTCAGGGATGAACTGTGAAATCCTTGGTGCACTTCAAGCTTGATGGTTTGCGTGTAGATGTTTCATTACCCAACTAGGGAACATCATCCACGCTTCTTTGGCCTTGCCTTCTTGCATTCAGGTGGCAATTATTTTCTGCCATCCTTCCATACTTGGTCTCTGAATAAAATCTCATCTCTGCAAGGCTACGAGTGGAAAGGTATGTACATCTTGGCCACTGTTATTCAATTCGCCGGGGAGGGGGAGGAGGCTCCCTAAGAGAAGCAGTGAGGGACCTCCGCAGAAATACAGTGTGTAATCCCTTGTTCAACAAACATTTGATTACATTTTATTTCATTAAATGGGTCCATCTGAAAAGGTGCTGCAGACTCCTGATGCTTGAGCTAAAGATCATGAAAGTTTATGCCTTTAACAGAATTTGTTAGCTGTGAAAGGGGGCTACAGAGTTCTGATTTTCAGGGCTTTGTTACTGTCCTCTAATGTGATTGTTTTGGGTGCAAGAGTATAGCGTGTTTCCAAGTTGACAGCATGTTAACTCCCCCAAGACTTTAATAGATAAGCACGATGGTTCTTTGCTGGTCAGAGGTTGCAAAACCTGCCTGAGCAACCTGAGCTTATCCCCATAGCAAACGGAGCCTGAGGATCAGAGATCACCTTCAGGCTGGGTAAGGCAGCCTGTGCGCTTTGCCATGGGAGCTTCAGGCAGAAGCCATGTCGAAAAAGTGCCCTCCACCTTCAGCACCTGATTCAATAAGGCATTGGCTCTTCAGGGAGTAGAGAATCGAAGTGCTCCTTAATCACCCCCAGCAGAGCTGTTTGTTTGATGAAAAGAAACCCAAGAGCAGCCTCTGGAGGCTCCCGCTGACTTGCATGGAAACAGGCAACTCTTTCGTCAGGCCAGGCACACTCCCCAACTCAGGGCTACGAAAGATTAAACTACTACTCCAGAGTCTGCTATTTATAAAATCAGCATTCACAATCTTTTGGACACAACTTGCTGCACCTCATGTAATGCAGGCTAAGTTGATACCCACTATATTTTAAAGCGGAGTTTCCAACCTTGGCAACTTTAAAAGTTGTGGACCTCAACTCCCAGAATTCTGAAATCACTGTCTAAAAGTCACTGCCTAAATCGGAGTTGTCCAATCTTTGCAACTTTTAAGACTTATGGACTTTAACTCACAGAAGAGCTTTGCTGGCTGGGAAATTCACCCATTTTAAGAGTAGTCACACTGCAGCTGGAAGTTTGCAAAATCTACACCACAGCATTATTTGTATCAGCAATTTAACTCACTCTACACAAATGGTCATCCAAGATTTAATTTGGCTTACAAAGACCTGAAGTAGACAAGCCTGAAAGATCTCCCAGCCCCCAATGGCCTTGCTGCATTTTCACTCTGCACTTCCAAGGAGCACAAGCCCCTCCCATAGTCTCTGTACTCACCCCTCTGTTTTCTGGCTCAGGTCTCTGGCCTTGAGGTCGAGGTGGCGTTTTCTCCCTGCAAGACACAATCCATTGTGGGGCTTAATGAGGGTATTTAGCAGTTGGCTGCAGGCCCCAACAGGGGAGTATCACCTCCGTGTTTCAGCAGACCCTGGTCCTGAGAACCCCACATAGCCATGTATGAGCCATGTATGAGCGAACAGCCATTCAAGGAAACGTCTCTATCGTTACTGATTGTCTTCTGAAAAATCCCAATAAAGTTCCAAAAAGACAAAAACCTCCTGGATATCTGTTTTTTAAATTATTATTTCTAAGTTCCAAAGTAGGCTTCCACTGCTCAGTAACGCAGCTGCCCATGGCAGACTTGGACTATACCTGTGAAGCTTACGTAATGCTAAATTTGTCCATCCTTCAGATTCTTTCTTGCCTATCCTACTAAGATAGGGAGAGGATGGGAGGAGAAATCCCCAGAATCAACCTTGACCATCTTTGCTTGTTGATTCTTGGCCTGTGAGCCTTATGGGTTAACATACCAAATGAAGATGTGGAACACTATTTCCTGTCTCCAGCCGTATCATGTGAAGCTACATAGGACCCCACCCAGAATGCGGCGGCCAGGGACCGGCAGCACATGGAGCAATCTATTACCAGTAAGAAACATTTGAACGGTGAGATTCTTACAGGTAAGAAAAGGTTGCAGAAACCTGAAGACTAAATCTGAGTCAAAAGACAGGTTTTCTTCCATGAATTCCACTTGAGGAGAACTTGAAAGCCAAAGGCTGTTCCCAGGAGAGGCCGTCTTACCTGGGGTCCTGTTGTCCAGTGCTGCCCCTTCCATAAAGTGGTATAACTTTATCACGGCTGATTCCTGCTTTACATACAGGGCACACCTGTCTGTTTGGCCTGGTCTCCAGCCACTGAAAAGCAGAAAAGAGGAATAGCATCTGGTGAAAACCTGGACTACAACAGAAGAATGCCTCGCATCTCCCAGGCCTTGGGGTAGGGAGTCTGTGGAACTCTGGGGTGGTTGCTAGTTGTGTGGCTTGTCTGGACACCTGGATTCTTTTTCTTGATTTTTCTATTTTAAGCATAATTACTTAGGAGCCGCCCAGAGTCATTTTGGAATTGAGGACCTCCTAAATGTACTAAATAAATAAAAAAATAAAAACATGGAGTGCTACAAAGATGCTACCTATTGGCTTTACGGGTAATCCTTGTTTAGTGAGCACAATTAGGACTGGCAATGTAGTCATTAAGTGAAAAAAAAGGTGACCACAACTGCACTTATGATTTTACTTCAGGTTTCCTCTGCTTTACAGCATCAGGATACAATGTCAAACTTCTGGCTGAGCCCAAATGGCTGAGAAAGGGGGAAATCTTACAGCCCTTTTTTCTCACTCCCCAACCCTTTGGAAGGCTCATTCTGAGGCTGGGATAAGTAGCAAGAAGATCATTGATGTTTGTATTCATTGGAGAGAAAGGGAGTATAAGAGACTAAGCCAGCACACAATAGGAATATACATGGAAAGGAATGCAATGGTGTTTAGGAGGCAAATAAAAGCCTTTAGTGTGAAACTGACTAGGGTTTTGTCAATTTCAGGCTGCAGCTGCAAGGCCCATTCTAATCAAGGTCACAGAGCTGAACTTGTTAACTTGCCGCACTACAGAGAAAAGCAGTTCAGGACAAGAGAGCTTCTTTAGGCAATCTCTCAGGGATGGGGAAAAGAAAAAAAATGGGTCAGGCATAGGACAATAAGTACTACCTGACTGTAATGGTGAACAGGGACTGAGAAACACTTTTACATTATAACTGAATTGTCATTTTCTGAGGCAGTCGCTGAGGATAGAGTTGATGAGGATACTGGTACTGTTTGCAGGGCCCAAAGTGTCCAGCTGTTTCCCCTCCCACAGAGTTCCCAACACTGTAAAATAATCCTGGTCTGGACAAAGGCTTGGCACTTTCATAATTCTACACTGTTGGGATTATGGAGAGGAGGAAAGCAATGAATGATTCGTCTGCAAGCCTTTCACCCAGTGGGAGATGGGTCAGCACCTTTTCAGACATTAAAAACTAATAAATAAATAAATTTATTTATTTATTATTGAATTTCTATACCGCCCTTCTCCCTGAGGACTCAGGGCGGTGTACAGCCAGAATTAAAAAACATGCAGTACAAATATTAAAAAACAATTAAAAGATATATAAATTTGGCCCAATTAAAACTCACTACCAATTAAAACATTTAAAAACTTCTTCTTAAGCCAGCCCGGCTTGCTTGAAAAAATGGGTTTTAAGGGCACGATGGAAGGCTCTGAGGTCTTGGATTCTCCTTATCTCTGGGGGGAGCTGATTCCAGAGGGTAGGTGCCCCCACAGAGAAGGCCCTCCCCCTGGGGGTCACCAGCCTACACTGTTTGGCTGATGGCAACCTGAGGAGGCCCTCTCTGTGGGAATGCACGGGTCGATGGGAGGTCGTCGGTGGCAGCAGGCGGTCTCAAAGATAGCTAGGCCCTATGCCATGGAGCGCTTTAAAAGTGATAACCAACACCTTGAAGCGCACCCAGAAGACCACCGGGAGCCAGTGCAGCTTGTGCAGGAGTGGTGTTACATGGGAGCGCCATGCTGCTCCCGTCACTACCCGCGCTGCTGTGTTCTGGACCAGCTGGAGTCTCAGGGTGCTCCTCAAGGGGAGCCCCATGTAGAGAGCGTTGCAGTAGTCAAGGCGAGAGGTGACGAGGGCATGAGTGACTGTGCACAGGGAATCCCGATCAAGAAAGGGCCGCAACTGGCGAATCAGGCGAACCTGACAAAAGGTCCCCCTGGTTACAGCCGTCAGATGTTCCTCCAAGGACAGCTGCATGTCCAGGAGGACTCCCAGATTGCGAGCCCTCTCTGTGGGGGCCAACGACTCTCCCCCAATAGTCAGTGATGGAGTCAACTGACTATATCGGGATGCCGGGAGCCACAGCCACTCAGTCTTGGAAGGGTTGAGCTTGAGCCTGTTCCTCCCCATCCAGATCTGCACAGCCTCCAGGCACTGGGACATCACTTCAAGGGCATCGTTGGGGTGGCCTGGGGTATGTCTGTCTGCCTGTCTGTCTGTCTGTCAGGCCCAGCCGAGAAACAACATAGAAAAACCCAGCCAAAGTTCAGTTCTTTATTTGTTCACACCAAATAGACAGAGTCTTGCCAGACTAAACTTTTGCTACTCTCACCCGAAGGGATGTATCCTGGGAGATTCCTCTGAGTGGCTATTCCTCTGTCTCCTATCCATCTCTGGGCTGTGTTGCCTCTTTTCTCACCTCCCTCCTTGGAATGTGTCCTTCCTGTGAAACTGCTGCTCCCACAGTCCATCACACCACCTCCCTCTCGGTAGGCACAATCCATCACAATATCTCACCTTTCTAATCTGAAAGTTCACAAGATCCTTATGTGAGAGCGTCAACATCTCACAATGTGTTATTTGCTGTTGGGTGGTTGGGAAATGTGATTTAAGTCCCCCATAAATTCTGAAAGAGGTCTCCTAAAACCATCTAATCTGCCATCTGAAGTATTAATCTAACCTACCTCACAGAATGACAGAAAGGATAGCCAGAAACTTGAATGCTCACTGTTACTAAACAGTGGCATCTCATTGCCGCTCATCCCTCTTTTCATAAAAGCCGCCAAACAGTAAATTGCCAACAATTGCATGGTTAACGCTAATTACCAAACGGAGTTGCCTTGGGGAAGACGCACAATCCATTTAGAATTGGAAAGGCATGCTGCACCTTCCCAGAGTCCCCTGGGAAACCAAGAAAGTGGATTGGGTAGCCAAAGCTGATGAAAGACAAAGCAAAGCAGAACCAGCCTTACCTGGTGTAAACAAGGCCAACTGCAGGGATTCCCAAAGTGATTTGTTCATAAAGTAGAATGTCCGCAGAGGTGGCAGTGGGGAGAAAGACCAACACATTACACGTTAGATGTGGACAATCAGAAACCTGAAATCCAGCTCTGCAGATTCGCCTCTCGGATAATACAATCACAGCATTTTAAAAGGCAGCAGCAAAAGCAGGATTTTCCTGCTTCTTTAATAGCTGGTCTTCCAATTTATACAAACTGGCGTAGACATTTCTTGAACTAAGGGACTCTAAAGTGGAACTCCCCTAACTAAGAAAGCATGAATTGAACTCTGCATAACCGAATTCTGAATTAACTGAATTCTGTAGAACAGTGTTTCTCAACCTTGGAAGCTTGAAGATGGGTGGACTTCAACTCTCAGAATCCCCCAGCCAGCGCTGCTGGCTGGGGGATTCTGGGAGTTGAAGTCCACCCATCTTCAAGCTACTAAGGTTGAGAAACACTGCTGTAGAATAAGGAAAAGAACACCCCCCACCCCCCACCCCCAGGAAATGCAGTGTGATACACAGCCTGAGTAACGAAACGAGAGCACACACAGAAAAAAAGGACAGGATTACTCTCAAATCTTGGCTCATCAGCAGGGCAGATTCTTGAATGCATTCTTACATTACACACAGCTGTTGCACTAACGTCACTAAGATATTTCCACCCCTGTCAACTGTGGGTACTACTTCTGGAAACCCAGGATTAGTTAAGATAGGATGTTTTTATACTGATGTGAAATGTTATACTCTGGCAGAACCTGTATATATTTACAAGGCCCTCCAGGAACTCCAGTTTTGTAATCCAGAGTTTGGCACATTCTCTTCTCCACACTTTCATAACTGTGGCTGAAGCTCATGGCCATTATACTGAGAGAAAACCAGAAAGTCTAGATTATGTGGCTGGATTTGGAGATTGGGTACAAGACAAGATTGTTCATTCTATCTGCTTTAAATTCAACACATTTTGTTTTAGAAAAGGTAGGAGACAAATTTAAATTGAAATATTAATTCAGAGTGAACAAATACAATCACAATTGCATGCTGAAAACTGGGAGTGATACTGACCAGAAGAGGTGGCCACACAGACTGATCACGGCATCCTTGGCGGTGTCCAAACAGATGTTGCATTCAAATGTGCTGTCCTGACCCGTACTGTCCCCGTTGCTGCTGTTCCCACTGGTTCCACCTGCATTGGAACTTTCTGGGGAAGCTGAAGCCGCAGGTCCTTTGCTGGCCATTCTTGGCTTCCAGTTAGGAAGTCTGTGGGAAACTGAATCCTGGCAGAGCAAATAATAATAATAATAATAATAATAATAATAATAATAGTTAGAAACAGAACTGAAAAAAAATCATCAAATGATTCAAAGTGCAGATTTTGTGCAAAGAAACAGTAGATCATATACTTGGCTTGTGCAAGAAGATTGCACAAACTCATTATAAGCAACAACACGACACAGTCGCCAAAATGATTTGCCGGAGCACCAATAAAACTTATCATTTGCCAGTAATGAAAAAATGGTGGCAGCTATTAGTTGAAAAATAGTCAAAAAATGATCAGAATAAAATATTGTGAGATTCCGAATTCAAGCTGATAAAGTCTTGGCTCATAACTCCTGAATCAACTATATTTGGAAAAAAAACATAATTGTGGGGATAATTGATGGGGCAATACCAGAGGAATGTAGAATAGAAAACAAAGGACTGGAGAAGACCACAAAGTATCAAGATCTGAAAATAGAAATTGGAAGATTGTGGCACCAGCTGTGGTGATTTCAATGATTATTGGCACACTGGCTACCATACCAAAAACTCATAACCAGAAAATCTCTGCACTGACAACATTTCCATCTGCCAATTGCAAAAGGCCACACTGCTTGGATCCAAGATAGTACCCAATGGTGATAAGTACCTTGGGGGCAATTCCAAAACTTTTGGAGCACCACAAGCATTGACAAAATCGCTGCTAGTCAATTGCAAAAGGAAGTTTTACTTGGAGCAGCTTACATCCTGTGAGGATACCACTAACACCGTCAGAAGACAATATTTGCCTATCCCAGATCCCTGGGAGGACTCGATAGGTGGATAAAAATGCCAGATCCAGTCTGAACGTCTGGCTGACTGTGAAACCAACCATAATAATAGTAATTCAAAACCACCATTATTTTGCTAACTACGCCCAGAAGATGATACCCCCAGAGGCTAGTTGTGCAATAAGAGCACTTATGACAGATCTTAAGAGTTTAGAACAGGCAGGAGAAATCCTGACGGATTAAGAAACAATCAAGTCTTAATATGAGAATAAGAATCCCGTGGATGCTTTTTATTCAAGGTAATTTCTACCACAACACTGAACATGCCTGTTTCTTTCTTTCTTTCTTTTTTTTTTAATTTGATTTATATGCCGCCCTTCTCCGAAGACTCAGGGCGGCTTACAATGTGCTCAGCAATAGCCTTCATCCTTTTGTATATACAAAGTCAGCTTTTGCCCCCACAACTGGGTCCTCAATTTACCTACCTTAGAAAGGATGGAAGGCTGAGTCAACCTTGAGCCTTGGCGAGATTCGAACCCTGCAGTAATTGCAGGCAGCTGATCTTAATAACCAGCTTAATAACAGGGTGCCTTAAACCACTGTTCTACCAAGGCTCTTCTAAACGCTTATTAAAGTTCGTTGCATGCATCAAGAATCTCTGCATTATATAAATATATAATAATAAAAATTACATGCTGCCCTTTCCAGAGAGCCCAGCAGAGCTTATCTGTGACAGAAGAAAGCTGAAATATGGGTTTAACAAAGTAGCATGAAAAACAGATAAATTCTCTAAAATGTTTAGCATTCAATAAGATATGTACAAATCTTTAGAGAAAGAGTCTTGTTAGCAGAGAGACCAGTCAGCAGCTGAAAGGAGGGTGGCAGGAGAACAGGATCATCAGAGGCAGAAAGGGATCTTAGGGGCAGCTCCTTGGAGGGCTGGAGGAACAACAGCCCAAATTCCCCCATTCGGAACAGTTCGCACAGGAAGGAGCCAACTCCAGTTAAAGGGTTAGGTTCCCAAAAATCTGTCTCTAAGAGACTGGGAAAGGTGCAGTGATTGGCTCTCCCTTCTGTCTTTCCTGCTTGCCCTGAGGGTAGATAGGCCGAAACCCGGAGCCGTCTCCTACCTTCTAAAATGGTCTGGACTTGACTCATGAAGCAAGCCTGCATTCTGAAGTGGCCTGGCCTGAAGGAGTTTCAGGATGCTAAACCTGAGCAGCCAGAACACAGAGCGCTTGGCTCCAGGGATGGAAGAGAACTGCAAGGGGGACTAGCCGCAGCTCAGAACGTCTTTTGATCACTACTAGTAGACAAACAAACCCCCGCATCAGGTTTTTCCCCACCTTTTCTGTTTTAATTCAGCAAATGGAAAGAGCAGGGATGGAATTATCAGTTGTACAAAAGGAAGCCAGTCTCTTGACCCAAGATGAATGTTAGAATTATTTAAAATTCACACATAGTTGTGCTGCAACACAGCAATCAGGTCTTAACATTTTTCTAGCTGGAAACAGGTCTTTCAGTAGGAGAAAATGGACTAAATTGAGAAGAATGTGGCACTAAACTTGTGTTTTTCTGGCTTGAGGAAATTCCTCACAGGGATTTCTTCAGTGCCAGATGCACCTGACAGATCTGAATTCCATCTAGAAGGACTGAAAGAACCTGAAAGCCAAGAATTTTCCAATAACCATTTCTGAAATTGTTGCATTGAGAAACACTGCATTCTTAAGAGTGCACTTGATACAGACTCAACATTACTTTAAAGACCCTTCACTACCTGTATTAACATTAGTTAATTAATAGCTTTTTTTTTTTTTTTACTTTTCTAAGCCAATATCTATATATCTTATTCTGGTAAGCCCCTCCCCTCCCCCAATTTGTTATAAGCGATCAGGCAGAAAGGCTCTGAAAAGCCCGCAACACAACAATCCCAGGACTGGGGCTTAAGTTAATGGTAAATATAGGTAGTCCTTAACTTACAACAACAATTGAGCCCAACGTTTTTGTTGCTAAGCAAGACAGAGGCTAAGTGAATTCTGCCAGATTTTACAACCTTTCTTGCCATTGTTGTTAAGTGAATCACTGCAGATGTTAAGTTAGCAACAGGTTATTGAATGAATCTAGATTCCACACTGCCTTTGCTTTTCAGAAGATCGCAAAAGGAGATCACATGATCCCAGGACACAACAACTATCGTAAATATGAGCCAGTTGCCAAGCGCCTGAATTTTGATCACGTGACCATGGGGATGCTGCAAGGGACATTAACAGTGCAAAACGGTCGTAAGTCACTTGTTTCAATGCCGCTGTAACTTTGAACAGTCACCAGGGTGGATAAAAATCAATGATTTTTTTTAAAAAATCGGATTTTTTTGATTTTTATCAAATTTATTTTAATAAAAAACCTTTGGGGTAAAAATCTATAATAAGATAGTTTTCTATTTAAGATACATAAATAATTTATTTTATTCAGCATGAAATGGAGCTTATGTAGCATGAGGCTGTATATTCTGCAACACTGGGACTACCAGTCAAGAGTGGGTCAAAGGAGTAGCAGAGATGACAGTTGCGCTTTAAAAATTATGATTTAAATCGAATTGATTTAAATCAAGCCTTTTTACTAGTGATTTAAATCATGATTTAAATTGTGATTTAAATCAACTCGATTTAAATCAAATCCACCCTGACAGTCACTAACTGAACTGTTGTAAATTGAGAACTCCCTGTATGAAGAAATCAGGAGAGGCCTTGGAGCCCTTTTCCCAAACAGCCCATCTTATTAAAAGGCAGGCGCTTTGGTAAACTGCAGCTCCCTTCATCGTTTCCAAAGGGCAGCTGATGGATAATAGAATGTTAGCCAGGCCAAGGTCTCCTCACACACTCAACGCCTCTAACAAAGGCAGCTGCAGCTCACCAAACTTTTTAACCTTTTAATAAAATGTGAAAGGCAAAAAAAAAAAAAAATGCTCAAGAACACACAGTAACACATCCCTCTGTAACAGTGAGATGGGCAGCATATAAATTAAATATAGAGCTC
The DNA here is from genome assembly GCA_022577455.1 of Arizona elegans. Taxonomy (NCBI): domain Eukaryota; kingdom Metazoa; phylum Chordata; class Lepidosauria; order Squamata; family Colubridae; genus Arizona; species Arizona elegans. The sequence continues at coordinate 4,445,008 of JAKOOJ010000026.1, forward strand.
TGGTGGCGCAGCAGACTAAAGCACTGTTATTAACATCCACTGCCTGCAATTACTACAAGTTCAAATCTCACCAGGCTCAAGGTTGACTCAGCCTTCCATCCTTTCTAAGGTAGGTAAAATGAGGACCCAGACTGTGGGGGCAATAAGCTGACTTTGTATAAAATAACAAAGTATGTATAAAATAAAATTGCCCCCAGACTGTGGGGGCAATAAGCTGACTTTGTATAAAATAACAAAGTAAAAACAAAAGTATGAAGGCTATTGCTTAACACATTGTAAGCCGCCCTGAGTCTCCGGAGAAGGGCGGCATATAAATCAAATTAAAAAAATAAAAAAATAAATAAACAATGCACCTCATGAAAAAAGCCAAAATGCTGCTAAAGGGTTTTTTAAATTATTATTACTGCTTAATCTACTGTTTTCTCTGTCTACAGAGGAAAGCTGCATTTGGGGAAACTAGTTTCGTATTGTGTTTCTCAATTCAACAGCATGACAATGTCAGGGATCCCTGGAACAGAGCTACGGTTGGGCTGCTGACCCACCAATAGGAAATGTGAGCTGGGATTAGGCCATCATAAAACAGTTTTAGTCTTAGTTTTACTTAGTTTACTAAGTAAAAGTTTTACTAAGTTTACTAAGATTTTACTCTTCTGATGTAAAATCTACATCTTCTAGATTGCATTAGGGTTCAGTACATGAAGAATTGCAAGATATATTATTTTTTGTTTTCACACAGAAAATAACCAGTGTACTCCCAGTCTCTCTTACGGCAATACACCAAAACCTAGTTAAAGAAGGGTGCCCTCAGCTGTTGCGACCTCACCTGAAACAAGGCTGCTGCTCAAAACTACTCATCAAATCTTAGCTAAGTAACATCCAAACCTACAACCTTTTAAAGTCATAAAATACTTGGGGATAAGAATGACTTCCTTCATCTTAGCTAATACATTCAAATACATACAGTGACAACAATAACCTCTGGCCTGACTCACCTGAAGCAATCTCTGCTCACCTCCTATGCAAATATTTCCAAGAAAAACCAAAGCAGCAAAGAAGACGTCTGTATCTTCTCTCAGCCCTGATGAAAATGTCCACCCACAACCAGCCACAAGAAATCCAGGGAGACTTCATGCCCATAGTATCCAAACACAAGTGGAGAAAGAGAAGATCTCTATTTCAACAGATTTTTTTTCATTCAATTACATCATGCAGGATGCCCCCAAAGGACAACATCACAATCTGCTAGCAAGCATCTAACAGACCAGCTTGGCCAGCTCCGAGCTCTCTTTAGTGACGTCAAAGTGTGCAATTTGAATGAAAAAAAGGCAATCATGTGGGCAAATGTTTCAGGACATCTTGTGCTTCCTCTGCACAGAAAAAATATTCTCTACACTCAGATATGGGAGATAAATTTTTAAAAAATATTTAATTTTTTCTCTGTGACTGAAGCTTCCATTGTGAAATCTCTACATCCATGTTACTATTATTTGTCTCTTTGGTACATTAATTACTGCAATTATTACAGTTGAGATGGGCAGCTATAGAAGCTGAATAAATAAATAAATTATAGCCCTTCAGGCAATGAGTCTTAAAGCCATTTTCTATGCAAGCGTATGATATGTATTTGGAAATAAATTCAATTTGTTCATTGGAGCTTTGTTTTTAAAAACAAACAAGGAAGAGGAGGTAAGTGGCATTATTCCTTATATGTAATCTTTACATTAGCAATAATTAATGTACAATAATATGATCATTTACCAGTACTTATACCAGCATCAAAACATTAGGTGAACCAATAAAAACAACAAAAAGTTATTTTTATTGGGTATAATTGAAGGATGTACAGTTATAGAGACTAATTTGATTTTGAATTTAACCGCAGCCAGACTTTTGGTGCTGCAATATTGGAAGAAGGAAGAAATACCTACTATTGAAGAATGGACATTAAAAGTAGCTAATTTGGTGGAGATGGCTAAAATCTCTGCATATTTGAAGGACCGTTCGAATGAAAGATATGTACTGGAATAGAGAAGATGGACTGACTATATACAAAACAAATATGGGACTAAAAAGTTGCAAATAGCTTATGAATGAAATATCTAGATGATTTTTCTTTTTACTCTGACATTTTAGTACCTATGGCGGAATTAAAGAGTAAGGGGAAGTTAAGAGTTTATAGTTAGTTTGTTTATGTTAGATTATGTTTGCTAAATGCAATACCCTGTATTTTGCTCTGGGAAGTGGGGGGGGGAGGGAGAAGGGAATGGGTGGGGGAGGAGGGGGTGAATTTGTTTGTAAAACATTTTAAAACTTTTCAATAATAATAATAAAAAAATATTAGGTGAATCCTGTACCACCAACTAGAAGCAAGCCAACTAACTTTTAGAATAAGATTGGAAAAATCTTAGATGGCACAAAAGGGTCTAAAATTCTTATTCCGAAAGTAGTAGTGCTGAAATATTTAGGCACCACCTGATTCTGGATAGCTTACAATACAAAGGGGAAAAAACACCCAAAAATAATGATTTACATAAAGAGCAACTGGATTTTTAAAGTGAATCTTAGAAATTCAAATATCCTTCTACTTTGTCATAAATTGTACTACATTCTAAAAAACCTAATGTTTAGTTGCAAAACCATTCTAAATGTTAACCTGGAAAATAAAGCAAGCAGTAAGGAGGCAATGCCTATGAACTGCTTCCCACATGTGGAACCAAAACCAAGGAAGGGCTATCCTGGATCAAGTCTGAGAGCACGTCTGGCCCATGGAAGTCCACGCACAGCCATCCCTCCCGACAAATAAGTCACAAACGGCTTCAAATTCAAAGCCGCATCTCGAGGCAATGAGCTCCGGGCAGTGAAGAGTCCCTCATCCCCCCTGAGACAAGCTGAGTTTAATCCTAGAAGTTTGGAAAAGTGATTTTCACCAGCTCTGGCCACAATGCGGCCAATCCGGAGGCTTGTGGCTGATGGAATGAAATGTTGGCTTGTTCGAAGAGTGAGATGGAGGTCGAGACTGTGAGGTATTTTATCATGATATATTATTATCTTCTTCCTAGCCTCCACCCCGCCACCCGCAGGGTTTGTTCTCTTTCGTCGGATCCCGCGGCTGTTGACCCACTGACGGCCAGAGGGGCGGATCCAGCGGCCCAGGGGCTTTGGGGCCAGAGCCCACTGAAGGCAGAGATGACTTTCCAAGCGCCCCCTCCCCCATCGACCCCCTTCCCTGCCCCGCCCCCCCCCCCGCTTTCCCACCGCAGCCTCCCCTCAGGAGAGCCGCCTCGAGCCCCAGCCCCACCCACCCCGCTCAGGGCCGGTCGGTGGGGGGCGGCTTCCTTCTCCCCGGGGGCTTCCGGCCGATCGGCGAGCGCTCCTCCGGCAATCCCCGGCCCGTCTTCCAAAGGCCCCGCTCCACCGCCCGCAGACTCCTCCCGGCGCCCCCCCGCGCCCGCCCGGTCCCCCCCCCCCCCGCTCACCGGAAGGGGCCACAGCCGCCGCTCTCCTTCCCGGACGGCGTACGTTTCTTTTCCCTCCCAGCCGGCCGGAAGTGAGGCCTGCACCGGAAGCGCCTTTGGCCCCCGCGTCGCCACGCGCCACGCGACGAAGGTTCCGGCGGCGAAAAGGTCCGGCGGCGAAAAGGATCCGTCCGCGCGGCCTGGAAGAAGTTCACGGAGCAGCGGGCTTTCCTGACTCAGATCCCGTGGGAGGCCGCGCGTCCCGCGTTCGCCCTCCCCACTGCCGGCGCGCCTCAGCGGCCTCCGGACTACGACTCCCAGAATGCTCCGCGGCCAGCACGGCTTCGCGATGGCGGCGCCCGAGGCGAGCGGCAGCGAGGAAGAAGAAGCGGCGGCCTGGCAGCGCCTGAGGGAGGCGGCCTGGGATCCGGCGCTTGGCCGAGCGGCCGCCGTGGCTCCAGCCGGTAGGGCTTCTGGGCCTGCGAGGGCCTCGATCCGTCCGGCGGCTGGTGGCGACGGCGCCCCGCTTGCCAAGGGAGCTCCGTGCGGCCCTGCGCGTCCCCGAGAGGCAGCCCGAGCCCTCCCGGCCTCTTGAGACCTGCGGGGCTTGCTCTTAGACCGACGCCGGGGAGGCGAAGCGAAGCGCTGCGGTTGCTGCCAGGAGGGATCAGGGCAGGGATGGCCAACCTTTCTCCCATCGAGTGCCCAAAGCGGGGGTCGCGCACGCACGTGCCCACACCCATAATTCTATGCGCCCTGCACCCCCCCGCGCTCCCCCCGCTTTTGGCATGCGAGGGCACAGTGGGCCACCAGACTTCTGGTGGGACTGGAGGTCGGAAAGCGAGCCGTTTCCGGCCTCTGGAGGGGTGGGGAAGGACATTTTCGCCCTCCCCAGGCTCCTAGAAAGGCTCTGGAGGCTGGGGAGAGCGAAAAGCAAGACTTTCTCTCTCTCTCTCTCTCTCTCTCTCTCTCTCTCACACACACACACACACACACACACACGCTCACCCGTAGGCCCTCCAGAGGCCGGAAACTGTGTTTACTGACTTCCAGTGGGCCCAGAAAACCCAAAAATCAGCTGGCGGGCACACGCATGCACACCAGAGCTCAGCTCACGTGGCCACCAATATGACTCCATGTGCCACCTGTGGCACGCATGCCATAGGTTCACCATCACGGATCTAGGGAGTCTTGGGGGGGGTTGTATGTATACCTATATATATATATATATACCTATGTTTTTATATACATACACACGTACGCACACAAACATATAAGCAGATAACCCCCGACTTACAACAGTTCGGTTGGTGACCATTCGAAGTTACAACGGCACTGAAAAAGGAGACATGACCGTTTTTCACACTTAACGACCGTTGTGGTATCCCGATGGCCAGGATTCACATCACTGCTTCGTATTTATGACGGTTGCCTCATCCTGGGCTAATGGCATCCACCTTCTGACAAGCAAAGTCAATGGGGAAGTGAGATTCACTTAACAACCGTGTTACTAACTGAACTGCAGTGGTTTACTTAACGGTGGCAAGAAAGGACACAAAATGGACACAACTCATTTTGACTGTCTTGCTTAGTAAGGGAAATTTTGGGCTCTCTCGTCATAAATCAAGGACTACTTGTATGTGTATGTACAATTCTATGTAATATAAGGCATAATAGATGTGCTACAAATACAGTCGCATAAGGAGGAGGACTCAAAACCCATCACCTCCCTGTGACAAAGTTTGTGCAACAGACTTGGCTGGGCTCTCTGGGAGATCCTTCCCATCATTCAGCTCTGCCGGCTCAATTTGCCCTTGGAGGTTAGTATTGCTTTATAAGGCCTTGGTAAGGCCACACTTGGAATTTTTGGTCACCACGCTGTAAAAAAGATGTGGAGACTCTGGAAAGAGTGCAGAGAAGAGCAACAAAGAGGATTAGGGGACTGGAGGCTAAAATATAGGAAGAACGGTTGCAGGAATTGAGCATGACTAGTTTAATGAAAAGAAGGACTAGGGGAGACATGATAGCAGTCTTCCAATATCTCAGGGGCTGCCACAAAGAAGAGGGAGTCAAGTTATTCTCCAAAGCACCTGAGGGCAGGACAAGAAGCAACGGATGAAAACTAATCGAGGAGAGAAGCAACCCAGAACTAAGGAGAAATTTCCTGACAGTGGGAACAATTAACCAGTGGAACAGAAGTTGCCTCCTCAAGTTGTGGATGTTCCAACACTGGAGGCTTTTTAAAAGGAGGGATGCTTGCTTTGCCTCTTCTGAGGTCTGGACTTTGCCCTAGAGATGACCCGTGTCTATGAAATAGTCTGAGACTGCAACTCTGCTCATGTTCTGATAGCCAGACACCCCCAGAATGTTGGAAAACGGGCAGAAATTGTTAGTGGTGGTGCATATCCCTCTGCGGCTGAGACCTGTTTTTCAGTAAGTCTGATCCTGTGTGTGTTGCTGATGTTTTTTGATATTTATGCTCTGTCTGGTTAAAAGAAAAACCTGGGGCAGGAAGCAGCACTCTTCCTTATGCTGACTGGAAGAACTGAGAAAATGGCTGGCATGCAAAAACAATCCAGCCGTCCCTTATTATGTGCTGACACTTCATGAAAGTGGATCAACTGACGGCGTGAGGAGAGCTGTGTCACATGAGCAGATCTTTGTGAAACAGGTCTAATGCAAGCAAACGTAGCTTCAGAGGGATTACAAAAACAGGAGCCTTCCAAATGGGAAAAAAATCCTTTGCAGAGCTTGTTTCGGCATCACTATCGAGGAAGCCTTGCCCAGCACCCGCAGGGCTCGTCTATCTCCATGTTATATCATCTGACATTTAAGGCTTCAAGAAAAGATCTTAAGGACAAAGAATTCATCATTAAATTGTGGCGAGAAATTGGGGTCAGAGTTCTTCAGACTAAATGTGCCAAAAACCACCAACCTTCTATTCCTCAACTTCCAAGTACCTAGTCTCAATCGCGTCCCTCCAGCACTAGGCAAATGTCTTTCCTAAAATTCAGTACAAGTAGTCCTCACTTGCTGTCTGAAGTTGGGACAGTCCATCACTAAGTGATGTGGTTGTTAAGTGAATTGTCTGCAGTCATTAAGCGTGACATTTTGTGACTTCCAGCCAGCTTTTCATGGTCTTTGTCAGAAACGGCAGCAGAGCTTGTGGTTGTGGTCGTGTGACTGCACAGATGCTGTGATGGCCACAATTTCAAGAACCGATTGTAAATCTTTTTTTTCAGGGCTGTCGTACTTTCTGATGGTTGCTAAAAGGGTAGCCGGTAAGCGAGGACTACCTGTACAGTATCCAGGACTGGAACCCATATATCAAGTGCCATCTGATCAGCATAGGACAGAAAGAAATGATTACTTATTTTTATCGTCTATTGATGCTGCTTAAAATTGTACAGGTAGTCCTCAGCTTACGACCACAATTGAGCCCAAAGTTTATGTCATTAGGTGAGAAATTTGCCCCATTTTACGACTTTTCTTGCCATAAGAAAGTGACAGGAAGTGAATCACTGAAGTTGTTAAATTAGCAAAAGGCAGCTGTTAAGTGAATCTGGCTTCCCCATCAGCTTTGCTTGTCAGAAGGTTGCAAAAGGGGATCATGTGACCCCAGGACACTGCAGCCGTCATAAATATGAACCAGTTGTCAAGCATCTGAATGTAAATCACATGATCATGGGGATGCAGTGGTCAAAATTGTCAAAAATGGTGGTAAGTCACTTTCTTCAGTGCTGTTGTAACTTCGAATGGTCACTAAATGAACTTTTGTAAGACAAGGACTACCTGTATTTGCCTTTCCTGCTTCACTATCACACTGTTGGCTTCTATTCAACTTGTGATCCATCGAGACATCCAGATGCCTTTCCAATGTCTGGTTCATCCGTCCTGTATTTTTTTATATATATCTTTATTTTTTTCTTGCTTAGATGTGGGACCTTGCTTTTGTCTCTGTTGACATTCACGCTACTGGGGTTTGCTCAAAGGAGTCGTGCTGTCTGCTTTCTGTCAATGGATAACCATTTCCCTAGTTGCTCGTCAAAGCCCTTTATCCAACAGAGCTGGCCATCCTCCCCTTGATGCTCCCCTCCAGCTCAGCCCAGAGCCATGGAGCGTTCTCTGGTTACAGCCATTCAACCAGCTCTGCATCAATTCAGGGGAAGCATTGCCTGACCTCTGTTTTACTGGCTTCTCCTCTACTTGGCTCTGAAGGGAGACTTTGCCAAGTGCTGCGATGAAACTCAAGCAGAGGGTCTGTCCTGCATTCCTGTGGTCAGTTAAACTGGACTTTCCATCAAATTCTCAGCGGCCCACTAGGGCTTTTTCTGCCATCAGTTTTCTATATTTCTACATTCCTTAGTCACAACTGTTGTGAATTCACATTGAAGTTTTTATTTATTTATTTATTTTTGTTTTCAGAGAATTCTTGGAAAAGGAACCAGCAAGCCGGTGAACCCAGCATCAGGTAATTAAGCAGTCCCCAGTTGCACCTACTAGACATAATTCTGACTCTTAAACAGTGGCCCCTCTTCCCTATACCAGTAAGAGAAAGGTATGTTTGTGGATGAGGAATACTGAGGAGAGAAGGCTGAAGACCTTGACTCCCGACATACTAACTTCCCAAAGGCAAAATGTTCAGCCGCTGCCCCTCCAAAATCCCCCTCCAAAAAGGGGACTGGGAGAGAGAGCACAGCCCCTGAAGAGAAATAGCGCAGGCAGTACTTACTCAGGAGAGGGCTGTTTCTTCACTGAATTGGGGATCATTTCCTGCAAGTCACATTTAGAAAGTAAAGGTCTACTACACTGAAAGCAGGCGGATCCCAAATCAGATAGGGTATGGTGTTTCTTCTCCCTCAACTTTCCAGAGACATCCGCTGAGGAGCACAGACTTCAGCTCCCAGCATCCCAGCCATCAAAATCATTGCAGAGACTGCTGGAAACTGTAGTTCATACGAATTATCTGTCCTGGATGACATGAACTGCAGTTGCCATCATTCTCGGGGATCCCCAAATCCATTCAAATGATTCTGTTCAAGGTGAACTATCCAACTAGCAAGTGCTTGAGGGACATCTTCCAGAGATTACTCCTATGGCGAAGGGAATCCCAGAAAATAACTGAACCTTCTTTCCCCTGAAACAGAGAGAAGATCTGCAACCATGAACAGGATGGAAATGAACTGCAGACCACACCAGAATTTCGAGCACACGTTGCAAAGAAACTGGACACGATCTTGGACAAGTAGGCACAAGCATTTTATTAACATTTCCCCTTAGGTATGGCCTGGTGAGAGCTTTTCATAGAGAATTCTGAATAGCAGTAGCAATACACCTAGACTTATATACCGCTACACAGTGTTTTACAGCCCTCTCTGTAGACTGAGTCAACCTTGAGCCAGTGAGAATCGAACTGGTGGCACTTGGCAGAATTAGCCTGCAATACTGTATTCTAACCACTGTGCTATCATGATTCCTGATACATTCCCGCTTTACATTCCCGCCCCAAGGGTCTTATCAATATACTGCAGATACCTCTTAGTTAGTTGGTGATATGCAGGTATCAGTATTGTTGCTTGCAATACTGAAACCTGCATATCACCAACTAAGAGGTATCTTATCTTGTGTGTCTATATTTTTCTTGACTGTACACCGCCTTGAGTCCTACGGGAGAAAGGCGGTATAGAAATATAATAAATAAATAAATAAATAAATAAATAAATCTGCAGTATACCTAGCAGTATACAGTATATCTAGCAGTTTCTAGATTAGAGATCCTGATTTGCACAGAATCGCGTGAACATCCTTGGGGTAAAACTCCACAATGTACTTCTAACCCAAATGTGCCAACCTGGTTGATATGGTCCTTGGCAGGGAATGCTTCTTGTTGCATGGATACAGCCAAGGCTGGTGGTCCGATTTATACATTCATTCATTTCTTTCCAATCAACATGTTCCTTGAAAATTTTGATGGGTAGCAGAAGTCAATATATAAATGAGATATATATATATATGTGTGTGTGTGTGTGTGTGTGTATGTATGTATGTATGTATGTATGTATATAAAATATACAATTATATGAATGTTTAAAATAAATAACTAAATATCTGTGCACTAGTGATGACAGTGGCATTTGGAGGATGGTGACTTGGCACATAAGAGGAGAGAATGGCAGAGTCCTTGAAGTAACAACTGAAAAAAAGAAATACAAGTAGTCTTCGCTTAGTAGCCACCTTGTTTAGGGACTCTTCGCAGTTATGATGGTGATGAAGCAGTAACTTTCCATCCAATCCTTGCACCTACACCTTTGCAGGTCACAGGAAAACTGAAGTGAAATCATCAGCACAGTGGCAGTTTCTCTTAGTGGTCACTTTGTTTAATGACTGAGATGTGGGTCCCCGTTGTGGTCACTATATGAGGACTTCCTGTAAATATAACACAGGTCCACGAAGCCAAGAGAAAATGACAAGATCTGAAAGAAAGTGATCGCCTTGTGGACTGGAGTGGATGACAGGAGGGCTAAAATACAGGTCAGGAAGCAGGCATGAGTGTTACCTAGTTGTGATGGTTGCAGGTGAAAGTAGGGACTCATAAGCTGGAGGTATTTGCATGTGACACACTTCAGTGACGGGATAACAGAAGAACCAGAGATGACTTTGCAGGCAAAATGTACAACATTCCGAATGTCACCAAGGGCAAAGTTTTCATAATGCCATCCATCTCCCTGTCCAGCGACTCTGGGCAGTTAAACTATTCCATTAAGTGCCCTGAATGGATGTGTCGAAACAAGAGGAGAGATTATTAACCTGACTTTCCTTCTTTGAAACTAATCAAATAACAACTGATTTCAAAATAACCCTGTCTTGGTGAAAAGGTCCATTACTTCCCCCATCAGCTGTGCTAAAATCCTAGATTTCTCCAGGCTTTTCTCTAGCTGTGGGAGGAGGGGAAAACATCTCTGGATGCTCCTGACTTTACTCTTTTCCTCTTTTCACCAGCTTTCCTGGTGTGCAAAACATGGGACTTGTCTGGTGCCCCCTGAAGTCATTTGGGCAGAATCGGTTCTCCTGGTCTGGGCCCATATCTCTAGTTTATGGGGCCCAGATTTTGGGGCCTTTGCTCTTCTGGGAACTTGGGCCAGCTAGGAGTGTTAATAATAATAATAATTTTATTTCTATACCGCCCTTCTCCCGAAGAACTCAGGGTGATGTACAGCCAATTTAAAAACACAAGACAAAACAGCGATTAAAATTTAAAATAATTAAATAGATTTGGCTCAAATTTAAAACCCCAGAAATTTAAATACCCCAATTTAAAACTATTATGTTGATAACCCAGCCTGGCGGAACAACAGGGTCTTCAGTGCGCAGCGAAACACCCGAAGGTCGGAGATCTTACGTATTTCCGGGGGCACTTCGTTCCACAGGGCTGGGGCTCCCACAGAGAAGGCCCTCCCCCTGGGTGTCGCCAGCCGACATAACTTGGCCGATGGCATCCGGAGGAGACCCTCTCTGTGGGAGCAGACTGGCTGGTGGGAGGCTATTGGTGGCAGAAGTCGGTCTCGAAGGTACCCGGGTCCTATGCCATGGAGTGCTTTAAAGGTGGTAACCAACACCTTGAATCGCACCCGGAAGACCACTGGGAGCCAGTGCAGCTCGCGCAGGAGGGGTGTCACATGGGCACAACAAGTTGCGCCCATAACCCAACTAGACCAGAATGCGCGGCTGCATTCTGGACTAGTTGGAGCCTCCGAGTGCTCTTCAAGGGGAGCCCCATGTAGAGAGCATTACAATAGTCCAACCGGGAAGTAACAAGGGCATGAGTGACCGTGTGCAGGGCGTCCCGGTCCAGAAAGGGCTGCAACTGGCGAATCAGGCGAACCTGATAAAAGGCCCCCCTGGCCACGGCCGTCATATGCTCTTCTAAAGACAGCCGTGCGTCCAGGAGGACACCCAGATTGCGAGCCCTCTCCGTGGGGGGCTAAGATTCACTCCCAATAGTCAGCGATGGCACCTGCTGACTATATCGGGGCGCCAGAAGCCACAGCCACTCGGTCTTGGAAGGGTTGAGTCTGAGCCTGTTCCTCCCCATCCAGACCTGCATGGCCTCCAGGCAGCGAGACATCACATCAAGGGCATCGTTGGGGTGGTCTGGGGTGGAGATGTACAGCTGAGTATCATCAGCGTACAGACGACACTTCACCCCAAAATCACGGATGATCTCACCCAGCGGCTTCACATAAGTGTTGAACAGGAGGGGCGAGAGGACCGACCCTTGCGGCACTCCCCATGCGAGACGCCTCGAGGTCGACCTCTGTCCCCCTGCCAACACGAACTGCGAGCGGTCGGAGAGGAAGGAGGAGAACCACTGCAGAACGGTGCCCCCTATTCCTAACCCCCTCAACCGCTGCAGCATGATACCATGGTCGATGGTATCAAAAGCCGCTGAGAGATCTAATAGGACTAGGACAGAGGAGCAGCCCCTGTCCCGAGCCCTCCAGAGATCATCCACCAATGCGACCAATACCGTTTCTGTGCTGTACCCCTGCCTGAAGCCCGACTGGTATGGGTCTAGATAGATAGCTTCATCCAGGTGTCGGGGAAGTTGTCGTGCCACCACGCTCTCAACAACCTTCGCCACAAAACGAAGGTTGGAGACTGGACGATAGTTGGCTAATTCAGCCGGGTCCAGGGAAGGCTTCTTGAGGAGGGGCCTCACTACCGCCTCTTTCAAGGCGGGCAGGAAAGGCACCCTCACTCAGAGAAGCACTTATAATTCCCTGGAGCCAGCCTCGTGTAACCTCCCAGGAGGCCAGTACCAACCAGGAGGGACACGGGTCCAATAAACACGTGGCGGCACTAATCTTACCCAGAACCCTGTCCACATCCTCGGGAGTCACAGGATCAAACTCCTCCCAGATAACATTCTCAAGACCTGCCCTCGTCTCCTCCCGTGGACTCATCCAATCGGAGTCCAAGCCATCCCGAATCCAAGCAACTTTATCGTGCAGGAATTGCACAAAATCCTCAGCTCGACCCTGCAAGGGATCTTCCCGCACTCCCCCCCCCCCCCCCGAAGAAGGGAGTGGGTCACCCTAAACAGGGCGGCTGGGCGGTTCTCTGCAGATGCGATAAGAGCGGAAAAATGGTTAGATTTCACCGCTTTTATCGCCACTAGGTAGGTCTTGCTATAAGACCTCACCTGTGTCCAGTCGGAATCAGAATGACTAGTCCTCCAAATGCTCTCTCGGCGTCTTTTCCGACGCTTCATCTCTCTCAGCTCCTCGGAGAACCAAGGAGCCAATTGAGATCGGCATCGGGTCAGAGGCCGCAAAGGCACGACACGATCCAAAGCTCCGGCGGCCGCACTCTCCCAGGCAGCCATCAGCTCTTCAGTCGAGTCATGTGTCAGAGTCTCAGGAAACGGCCCAAGCTCCATCAGGAACCTTTTGGGGTCCATCAGGTGTCTGGGATGGAACCATCTGGTCGGTTCCGTCTCCTTGCGGCGGGGGCAGGCGGTAGGAAAGTCTAATTGAAGGAGCGAATGATCTGTCCATGACAAGGGTTTGATATCTAGGTCCCCTCTACCAAGATCATTCAACCACTGACCAGAGACAAAAATAAAGTCCAGAATGTGTCCCCCTATGTGAGGGGGGCCTTGAACTAACTGGGTCAGGCCCATGGCTGTCATGGAAGCCATGAACTCCCGAGCCACCTCTGACGCCTCACCCGCGGATAGGAGGTTGAAATCCCCCATGACAATAAGTCTAGGGGTATCAACCACCACCCCGGCAATGACATCGAGTAGCTCGGGCAGGGTCGCTGCCACGTGGCAGGGAGCCAGGTACGTAGTCAGCAAACCCATCTGCACCCCACGGCCCCACTTCACACAAAGGGACTCACATCCGGCTATCTGAGGAGCAGTGGCCTCCCTCGGACAAAGGCCTTCCCTAATAATCACCGCCACTCCCCCACCCCTCCCCTGGGCCCTTGGCTGATGAAATGCACGGAAACCTGGCGGGCACATCTCGATGAGGGGGACCCCCCCCCTCTTGGCCCAACCAGGTCTCCGTAATACCTGCCAGGTCCGCACCCCCTCCAAAATAAGATCACAAATGAGGGGGGCTTTATTAACCACAGACCTGGCATTACACAACATCAGCCGCGGACCCTGGGCCTGAGACTGTACATAACCCAGGACACGAGTCGCGCATTGGGGGCTGGAGTGCGCAATCGCTCGGAGACAGCGCGTGCGCACCCCTGACACTTGATATGACCCCCTGCGCCCGTCATACCTGCCCCTCCCACTCATTATTTAATGATCATCAGGCACTTGGTTGCAGATTTAACCTGTGTTTTTTTTCAGGCATGAGAGGCCGCAAGAAAACTCACTGCTAGTCTTCTTTGGCACCACGCTCAGTGGCAGCCGTGGCTTCCTCTCTTTCTCCATTGTGCTTATCCTGCTTTTCCTTTCAGTGTGATAACCCTCTCGACGTGCCCATTGCGACTCCCGCGACATGGGAACAGCGCCTCCCTGGAAGAAGACAATGGTGAGCCATTTGCCTGGAGGAAATCCCTGGGGGTTAACGTGTCCTGTTCCTTCAGCCTGCTGTGTCTGGAGCTCTAGAGCAGGGAAGTTGTGCTGGCTGGGAGTTGAAGTCCCTACAAGGTGACAAGGTTGGACACCCCTGCTCTAGTTGGACGCTTGAGCCGTGCGGGATTGATGGGCCGTGTGTGGGAGAGGTTCACCCCCTTCAAAGGGTCCGTCTTTTGGCACTGGACATTGAGATGCTTGCAATGTGGGCTTTAGGAAGCTCAGCTCCCATAAGCCTCTTCTTCAGGCACCAGCTTTTAATTCTAGAAACCAGCTTTAGGGTTGCCTGGCCCAGCCTGAGCAGCTAACTTACACAGCACCTTCCCTCTTTTTCCTCCTGAAATGGCGCAGGCTTTCGCCTCTTTTCCTCCTCTGTCCCCGGAGACACTGGGGAGCCAGAAGCTGCCCCTCGAAAACGGTCAGCGTTGCAACATTCCAACTCCAGGTGAGGAATGGGAATGGGAGGGTCTCTGCCATGAAAGGGGCCAACAGACGACCTCGGCTGCTGTAAAGTACTGAAGCCTTCTGGCTTGCAAATGGGCCTCAGTCAGTCTTTGAGGCGGGCTCAGGGTCTGGGCTCTGGCGGCCTGCCAGCTGAAGCGTGCCTTGCCCTCCTGGGTGCATTTATTTTGTTTGTTTATTTATATCTCATCCAACTCAAGGTGGCAAATACACTAATACTCCTTCCTCCTCCTGTTTTCCCCACAACAGGGGAAGGTGAGGTGGGCTGGGCTGATTGGCCCCAAGATACCCAGACGACTTTCATGCCTAAGGCAGGACTAGAAGTCACTGTCTTCTGGATGTTTGGCCCAAGTCCTCCACCCGTCCTTCATGCCTAAGGAGGGATTAAAACTCACTCTCTTCTGGTGATTGGCCCAAAATCACCCAGCCCGCTTTTGTGCCTAAGGTAGAACTAGAACTCACTGTCTCCTGATTTCTATCCTGGTGTCTTAACCACTAAACCAAACTGATTTATATACTGTCAAGCAACAATCTTTAACTGAATGGAGATAGCCTTGGTCATTTTTAAGCCATGGCTTAGAGGGTGGTGTGGACCAAGGCAGTAGATTTTAACTGATGCCAGTCTAATGTTACCTCTCTTAACAGAGCATAGTAAGATTTGCACAGCATACAGCACCATAAATGGACTCAGTTTGCATAACACGGTGATTGTGTCCACACAGGATAACAAGCACATTTTAGCCAAGTATATTGTGCAAACTCAGTGCATGAAGTTGGGTGTTGTACAAAGAATATTGGTTGAATCAATTGATTAAAGATAAGTCAGCATGACACTCATAAAAGGAATGAAACATCTGGTTTTCCAGCTGTTAATATGGTTTCATTAATATACCCCCTCACCCCTCCGTGTGTTTCATAATAGTACCCGGTTTCAGTCTCAGAATTGTAAGCCATTAATAAGCGTATATAAGTGTTAGCCGAGTATGGGAGAAAATGTAATTCTGCTTTCCTCCCCAGCATTGCTTGTGATTCTTCCAGCGGCCTGGAAAGTGACCAAGAGTGGCAGAGATGCCAAGAGGTTGCGGTGACGGCAGCAGACATTCTGAAGCAGAGTGGTCTGCCCCCACCAGCGGCCCAGGACTCCGGCCAAACAATAGAAGCTGGATGGAAAAAAGTCAAGAAGAAGAAGAGGAAGAAAGGGAAAAAAGAGGAGAATGGCCAGCCAGATGCCATCAAAGCAGTGGGTAATAGCCAGAACAAGGCGCCCTCGTGTCCCAGCAGTCCAGAGGCCATCAGTTGGACAGAGACGATGCAGAGGAAGAGGAAGAGGAAAAGGAGGAAAACAGAAGCAAGAACAGAATGACCATCCCTCCAATACTAATTTGCCAGAGGGAGTTGCTTACAGAGGGCAGAGGGCTCCAGAGTTGGACCTGGTTTGGTTGTGCACCCTGGGAAAATGAAGGGACTCTCAGTGATGGAAAACAGCTGATCCCACTACTGTTGTCTGGGCAGCCGGTGGGGCTGGGATGGATCAGGAGGGCTGCTGTGGCTCCTGGGTAGCACTACAAATTAGGAGGAAGAGCGGGCTGGCACTCCTTGTATCCCATCAAAGTGGACACCCTGACTGCCGCTTTCTCTGGTGAGCCCCAGCGGCTCTTGGAGCTGCAGGACATGGGGGGAGGGGCAGTGAAGACTGTGAGTGAGCATGGATGACCAACTTTGTGGGTCACCTGGTGGAGCAGCCAGAGCAATTTGTTTTCTCACCTGGTCCATCTGAAGAATGACGTGACTCTGCTTTTACAGATATGGTTCCAGTTTCTATGAGATGGTCATTTTATGAATAACCTATATATAACAATATTTTAAGATACAGCGTCTCCCCTGTTTTATTGACCAAAAGTTAAATATATTTACAAAACAGAGCTGATGAGGCCCTTGATTCTGCAAGTGAAATCTCCAGAGTGCTCTGGGGCTTAAGAGCAGCACCGAGAGCTTGAAACATCCAAATGGATAAATTTGGCTACTGATTTACATGATTCAAAAGCTCAGTGAATAATATTTTGAGCCTCAAATAAGTACAGTGTGATGCATAGATTAGACTTATACCTGGTTAATTTCTGACTTTCCTTTCACTCTGACTTGACCAGTGGTTTTCCCTCGGGCTTTTTTCTTCTAGCTCCTTCCATGTGAACAATTTGTGGTTCTCCTAGCAACAGAAAGACCTTGGCTTTGCCTGTTTTGTGTGGAGACACTGATGTCCAGCGAGGCCAAGAGTAAGCTAGCATATCCCTAAACATTCCCTACGAAGGAAGCTTGAATTGTGCATTTTGAGAAGTGGCCTAATTGGCTAAATTGTTGCCGGTGATAGCAGACACAGGTAAGCTTCAGGTCTGCCGCTGGCCACGGTGCAGGTGTCTCCAAAGTCTGATTCCAAGATGAGCAGCCACTAGGGAAAAAGCACAGCTACTATTTTGTGCTTCAAAAATAAACCACCTGTGAAAAGAAATGCCTGTTTCTGCAACTGGTTCAAATTATGCCCAGTCAGAGGCCGTGTTACATAACAAACCAAGCAGTGGGGGGGTGTCTGAATCCAGGAAGAGAGGGTTGAGGCAGATGGAGGAAAGCTGATGGAATGCAGGTGGTCTCAAATCCTTTCAGGTGGGGTAGCAACAACAGAGTCACTTTGTTTCTAAGCAATTTATAGAAATGATGCTCATCTTCTTTGGGGATTTATTGCTATTTTTACAAACATCATGAGGACGAGTTATTTGATTTGCTTATCTCTAAAATGGGAGACGAGACTCTTACAGACCAATACTTCTGCATTTAAATTCAAGGTCCATGTTTTACTTAGGCTCTTAACTCTTATTACAAGTGTGTCTTTTAATTTAACTTTGAAAACAGTATTCTGTTTATGATGTAGGGTGCATCTGTCACACTTGATTGCTGCCAGAGCAGATTCCTGGTGCCTTGCACTAAGGCACAAACGTGTAGAAGTTCCAGGAAGTATCCCATGCCTGGTTCAGACCTTTGGCATCGGGACTGCTCTCCTTGCAGTTTCCACCTCGGGCCAAGCCTGTGGGGCTGCTTGTGGGCCAAGAACCAGCCAGGACCTCACTGCAACCAGAGCCAACTTGAGTCTGGTTGGAGAGCAAGTTCTCCCAAGGCTCAGCACCTTGGGAGGTGTGTGCCTCTTCTACATCCTTTATAGAGGATGAGTGCTCCCTTTTTCTGTTCCTTGTTCCAACTCTGCTTTGTCCTTGCTCTGGGGGCCCATCTGAAGAGCAGAAGGGGACCCATCTACTCCACCATCACGCATCTCTCGGCAGCCAGCCCCAGATCAAAGAATATTGTCCACTACAAACCCTTCTTGACTACTTTCTCTGGCTTTTCTCAGCAGTGCAAAAACTCCATCTCTGCCTCCTGCTCGCTTGGTACATATTTTTGCTTGGAGTTTTGAAATTACAGTGTGTGTTTTGGAAGGGGGGGTGGGAGCCATACAAATCCTGGCAGAGGAGGCAGCCGGGGGCACAGCCTGGCCTTCCCTCCCAGGAGCAGGGATAGGGTGCAGGAGAAGTTCCTCGGGATGCAGGCAAGAGCTGCCAAATGTCCAGTTATTGTGTGGAAGAAGCCATATGGGTGGAGATGAAGGTCTCTATCACGCCGTGGGTGGAGGGCAGCAAGTGGCCGTTGGAGGAGTCGGAGCTCTGGTAAAGGACCAAACTGCCGGACGAAACTGTTTGGGGGGAAGAAGGGGATTGGGGCGGCAGAAACAACAGGTGAGCACATCGCACAAGGAGCTTTTCACTCCTTCCTTCACACTCCAGAGGGGCCGATACTCCCAACCCCCAAAGTATCCAAGTCCTATTTAATCAGCTGATTAAAAAACACGGAAGGGATTATTTTTAAAATGACAGACAGCATGTTTTATTCCTAGAGAGTTTATGGCTGACTATTGGGGGCATCAGAAGAGCTGAACCTCCCATTCTGGCAGGCGACAGTGACAGTGATGATGCCCCATTGCTAAGCGGATCCCCAAGGAACTAAGGAGGGTCCCTGTCTCCATCATTCGTCCCAGGCCGCTGAAGGCAAAGCTTTCCCTTTCTTTTAGGGCTGTGGGGAGCATTTTGAAAGGGGTGGGGAGGGGGGGCTGCCAGTATTTCAAAGCCTGAAGGCCCCAGGAGTGGGGATGCCTTACCTCTTCAGACCTTCTCCAGCTGTCTGCATATGTTTGTGTGCACTTGGACAAGACGGAGTGGCTGGGGTTCTGCATGGTTAGCCACAATTTATTTGCCAAGATTAAAGATAACCAAATGTAGCATTTCTCTAAAGGCAGCTGCCGAACGACTACACTTTAAGGTGTTACGTTCAGTTGAGAAGAGATTAAAAACACAGAGACTTTAAAAAACATTTTAGTATGGGGGACCTTTTCATCACCTATGAAATAGAAACTTTTCTGGCTCCATTATGGAGGCATACAGGCAGTCCTCGAGTTACGACCATAATGGAGACTGTCCATTACGGCCATAAGTCATAATGGTCGTAAAGTGGGTTGGTCATACGACCAACCCAATTTTATAACTTTTTTGCAGGGGTTATTAAGCGAACCCAGTGGTCATAAGTGCAAATGTTCTGGGATCTACTAAGAAACGGAACATCTAGTGAAAAGTTGCCGCTTACCGGCGGGGCTGGAGGTCAGGCGGGGTCCCGACTGAAGGTGTGACTGGATGGACCCTTCCTGGCCCTGCAAGTGGACCGAAGATTGGCTGGTTGGCGTTGGGATCCCAGATTCCGTGGGAGTCTCTGCGTCTGATGTGAAGATCTGGGGGGAAATCACAACACAAGAGGAGTTACAAAGCTTGCCCGGGCCACTTGCGAGACGCAGCACAGGAGAAGACGGATGTTTTTGTTAAACATCAGTATTGTTTTAGCCAGGCTTAGGAACTAAATTCGATCCAAAACATTCAGAAGAAACACTTTGAATCTGGCAGAGTGACGGTCCTTCTGCTGTTCAGTATCCAGGGATGCAATGTCTTTGGCAGGGGTAGGATTCAAATAGTTTAACAACCGATTCTCTGCCCTAATGAGGGCTGGGTGGGCGTGGCCATGGTGGGCGTGGCCAGGGGGAGTGACAGGCAGCACTTGGCCTCCTGCACCTGCCTGGGAGCAAAAACAGGCCGCAGGGGGAGAGCGCCACACCTAGTAGGCCGCCCTGCACTTACCTGGGAGCCAAAATGGGGTGCGTGGAAGGGGCGAGGAGGGGAGGGGCGGGACCAGCCAGCAATTTAACAACCGGTTCGGCCGAAGTGGTGCGAACCGGTTGAATCCCACCACTGGGCTTTGGTCCTAGAGACTGCAGCTCATGCAGCGTTTATGGGCGTTTCTGTAGGTTATGGGGTTCCTCCTGCCCCTTTATAGCCCCTCCTGCCCCTCAGATCTCCACACAGCTGTTTGTGGAAGAAGACTGAACCAAAGCTTTTCATTATTTACCAGCGTTTGGGGCAGCTGTTAAATTTATTCTTACCCAGTTCCTTTACTTTCAGCATACCTGAAGAAGCCTTTTTTGTCCTTGGTCTCCTTCCCTAAAGCTCCTCTTACTTGGAGTGTTCCCTTTTCTCTCTCTCAAGACTCTCCTCTTCCATGAGAGCCACCTGCCTCCCCATTTCCCTCTTTAGATCTTCACTTGGCCTTTTTGCGTGGCTCTGCTCTTGTGTTCCTATTTCCTTCATTTGATTTATTTGTTAACGGCACTTTTAAAATCTCCTCCGTCAGGAGCAGCTATCCATCCTGAAGCCCTCTTCCCATTTCTCCTTCCTGCCACGTCTTCTATTTATCATTGGTCTCTTTTGAACAAAGTTCAAATTCATTAACGTCCAAGACTTTGCTCAGACTTATTATTTGTTAAAATCGGGAGCCAGCATTAAATGGTCCATTTCCATTAATTTTCCTACTGCTTCCATTTCCTCAGCTAAACTTCCTATGTCTTAGCATGCAGTCCAGGACGGCTGAACCTCTTTGGCCTTCCTGGACTCTCCCCTGGAACGAATGGTCAGCAAGAGAAGTTCGGAATGTCCTGAAAGGGCCAAGAGAGGGCCAAGCCTGCTTAGGCCGGAAACCCTATCATTTCAGAAAAATGGTTATCCAATCTCTTCTTAAAGATTCCCAGTGTTGCAGCATTTACAACTTCTGGAGGCAACTTCTGTTCCATTGGTTGGTTGTCCTCACTGTCAGGAAGTTTCTCCTTAATTCCAGGTTGCTTCTCCCCTTGATGAGTTTCCATCCGTTGCTTCTTGTCCTGCCCTCTGGTGCTTGGGAGAATAGCTTGACTCCCTCTTCTTTCTTAGCACCTACAATTGCTGGCCCCAAACTTTGCAGGCAAGTTCCCCTTAATTTTTCCTACTTCTTCATTCAGTTCCTTCTTCTTCTTTAAAGCAGCTGGGTTCTCCCAACCCACAGCTTCTGTGGAGGGGGGGGAGGGAGTAGCACCTGCTTTAAAGAATTGCATTCACAATAACAGGCTGACTGCAGCCTGAAAAAGACGGGCTGCTCGAATGAAAAATCAGGGGGAACTTTGCTTCTATTTGCAGGAGGTCCAAAGGCCTTCTGAATCCTTTTCAAAGCGTGCACAGACCTTAAAATAACATTCAATCTAAAAAAGCAAACTAAACTTCACAATACCATAAAACCAGTAAAAAAAGGCAATCTTGCCACCCTTGGCCTTTGATCTAATCTTAAAAACTTTGGAGGAGAAGATCAAAGGCACAAAGCTGGCCATAAAGCTAGGAGAGAGAAGGCAGGAAGTAACTAGATGGCATTACAGAGGAGGCCCCATTTTCTCTTGTCTTATGTCTAGCAAATATCTCAGCTTTTTATGGCCAAGGAAAACCTGGCCTGTGGCAACTTTCCTGTGCTCACACAACCTGTTTAAGCAAGAGTGGGATACCTTTTGTTAAGCAAAGAGTGCCGAGTGGCTTGACAAGGAGATGGGCAGCACAGACATTTGATAAATGAATAAAATGCAACCTGCTCTCCTTGCCAACCAAAGAACTGGAGGATACCTTGCAGGAACAAAGCAACCTTGCCAGATAAAGCAGGGTCAATGTTGGAGGGGGTGGGATGTTTAACCTTAAGGGTGAGAAGGAGAGCAGGACCTCTGTGGAGGGGAAATGCTTCCATTCCTGCCTTCATCCCCTCCAGAAATGACTAAGGTGACCAGACGTCCCGCTTTTGGCGGGACAGTCCCGCTTTTGAGCAATTTGTCCCGTGTCCCGCGGCGTTTTAAAAAAGTCCCGATTTTTCATTCTGCCTCCTGGTTCCCGGCTGCCTCCTGAATCCCCGCTGATGGCTAGAGGGAAAAACCCTGTTTAAACTCTTGCCGGGGCTTCAAAGGGCCGCCCTAGTCGGCTTCCCCCTCTCAGCTGATTTGCACAGGGCTCTGCTCTTGCTAAATTGCTCAGTTTTTTTTCCCTCTTTGTGCAAACCAAGCTCAAAACGAAACTGAAAGTAAAACAGGCTGTTGGCTTTGCGGTTTGCTTGCAACGTTGGAAAATTAGGCAGCAGATTTATTTTCCTTTTCCTCACCAAAAAAGGTAAGTGCAAACAATGGAAAATTATTTAGGGCAAAAGAGGAGAGTTCAAGATTTTAAAACACAAAAGAAAAAAAAGCTCTTTTTAACTAGGGAATTGTAATAATTGAGATATTATTAATTGTATACTGTGTTGAAAGCAGAAATGGTTAAGTTGTGGTTTGGAGGAATATATGGGGGAAATTATTGGGTTTATTATTATTGGTAAGTATAATTAATTGATTTGTAAGAAATTGGATTGCATGGAAATAATTGGAATATTCATGTTCATATTGATTAATATACAAAAAAGATAGTTATATAACTAATTGATTTATATTAAAATGTTGAATTTGTATTAAACAACTGTATTACATAATTACATAATTAACCAATGTGAGGATGGATATAAAAATAGATGACAATGGGAAGGGGTATAAAATAGAATAGAAGGGAAAAATTGAATTTGATTAAGATTAGAGATGAGGATGAAGGGTAAAATTGTTTTTTTAAAAAAATAGATGAGGAATAAATATGGCAAAAAGGAAATATAGAAATTGTAAATTTAATTGAAATGACTAAACACTGTTTAAATTTGTGAACCAGCCAAATATTCTGTTCAAAGAAAATACATTGTATGTATGTGTGTTTCTAATTATTGCTATTTATTCATATTTGTTCTCTTTTATTCTTTAAAGTTTAACAATTCATTCTTTATCTTAATATCTTTATATTTGTTTGGGGTTGGCTTTCTTCCCTTTCATCTTTTTTATTGTACAGCAATCTTTCTCCTCAAACCTACCACCTCTCTTTTCTTTCCTTCTTACTTTCTCTTCCCCCCCTCTTCTTCTCCTCCCTACTTCCTCTTCCTTTCTCCTTCTCCTCCTCTCTTCCTCCCTCTCTTAACCGTCACTCCTACTCTAATTTCCCTTCCCTTCCTTCATCCCTCTCTATTACTGTATCCTTTTATGCATATGGACTACTCAGAGGGCTGAAAAAGTTATTTTTGACTGGTCCTCGCACTTTTGACCAGTCCTCGAACTTACGACTGTCCTCACATTTTACATTTTTGCCCTATCTTGTCATCATGGTGAAGAGAAGCAGTTGTGAAATGAGTGACATGGTTGTTAAGAATGCTGCACGGGCATAAATGTGAGGATGGTCATAAGTGTGAGGACCAGTCAAAAGTGTGAGGACCTGTCAGAAATGACTTTTTTCAGCCCTCTGGTTAGTCCTTTTGTGCATATGGACTACTCAGAGGGCTGAAAAAGTTATTTTTGACTGGTCCTTGCACTTTTGACCAGTCCTCGAACTTACGACTATCCTCACATTTTACGTTTTTGCCCTATCTTGTCACCATGGTGAAGAGAAGCAGTTGTGAAATGAGTGACATGGTTGTTAAGAATGCTGCACGGGCATAAATGTGAGGATGGTCATAAGTGTGAGGACCAGTCAAAAGTGTGAGGACCTGTCAGAAATGACTTTTCAGCCCTCTGAGTAGTCCCTATACACACAGCCATGGCCACCCAGTCACATGACCAGCTAGCCACGCCCACCCAGTCACATGGCCTCCAAGCCACGCCCACACAATAAGCCACGCCCACAATGGTGTCCCTCTTACCAATGTTAAAATCTGTTCACCTTACCCTATACACATAGCCATGGCCACCCGGTCACATGACCAGCTAGCCACGCCCACCCAGTCACATGACCAGCTAGCCATGCCCACAAAATAAACCACGCCCACAATGTCCCTCTTTACCAATGTTAAAATCTGGTCACCTTAGAAATGACCCAAAATTCTATTTGAAACTTGGGATGCAAAATTTAGCAGGAACAAGAGATTTAATTTCAAGTTGTGAAACTCATACTCGTGTTTGGCTAGCAGTGTTATCTAATTGTTTTTGCAAACCACTAGTTTCTTATAAAAGAGAGAATTTGCAGCTCAGGGTTGAACTGTTGGGTCTTTGGTGCTCTGAGTTTGCTTGTTTTCTTGCAGATGTTTTGTTATCCAGCCAGATAACATTGTTAGTGCTAGAAGAGAGGGGGGTTTTCTCTCAGTTTACATACTAGTTTCTGGTTCTGCAGAAGAAACTGTAGGATTAGACCCCCCCTCCCCTCGAGAGACTTGCCTCTTGGGCCTAAGTTTGGTCTGCTGTGGATGCAGAAGCAGACCCCACGTGGTTCGGCTCAGCTTGTTCTCTGTTGCCGCTTGGACCACATGGGTGTTGGCCCCTTGGGCTCCCTTCAGCTGTGCCCCCCCGAAAGTCTCCCCTCACCTGTTTGGTTGGCGTCAGGCTGGCCAAGGTACTGAGGTTCGCCGTGTCTGTGATCACCATGGTCTGGGGGAGAAGACTGGTATGTGCGTACTGGGTCATCTCTGGCTTGTGGCTATAGAGAGCTGGGAATAATGGAGATCAAGAAGGTCCCATGAAACATGGAGGCCTTGAGGGACAGGCTGGAAGGTCCTCCTTCCCATCAGCTCCAAGGTGCAGGAAGGCTGCCGGGATGGCCGTCCTCTCTTCCAAACCTACCATGAGGAGCCTGGATCTGGGCCATGGTGGCCATGAAGGGGCTCTGGTTGAGGTGACCCTGGACCTGCTGCATGAGAGGTTGCTGGTAGGATGGGTGCAGCTGCTGGGAGAACTGGACCGGCTGGAGGGTGGTGAGGCTGCTGCCCATGTTGTTGATCATAGGGACACTCTGCGCTTGGGTGGAAGCCAGACCTGGCAGACAGGAGAGCCTTCGTCAGGCTGGGCTGCAGCAGCACCTAGAGCTTGTTGGGCTGCGGTATCTGGGTGCCTGGCTGTCAAACCCCCAGTGGCTCCCCTTTAACATGAACCCGCAGCCCTCATGCACACTGCCACACAATTGGATGGGTTCACCATCATGCTGTGTGTGACCAACCATATGCTAAATAAATAAACCATCATGCTAACCCAAGCTAACCCATTTGCTTGGTTTTGTCCTAGCAGATTCTTTTGTGCAAAATGGGATGACTAGGTTACTGGCTAGTCCCATGATGGCTTGTTCGATCAACCATGCAAATTGGCTTTAAAAGTCTAGCCACCGAGCTGAAACATATGGCTTTTCATAGTGTGCCATACATTTGATTGGTAAACTATGGTTTATAGGGTTTTGTTATGCACAAACGTTGGTTAAGATGAATTGGGGCTTCATGGAATGTATGAAGCCACCCACATTTGCAAACCTATTAACCTGAAGCACAAATTTCAGTGCGGCACCTTTGGCTACTTCATCGGGTCCTTTGGATGAAGACTGAGCTCAGTGGTCCTCCGGCCATAATATTTTCCTCCTCAAAATATCATCTCGGCTGGAAGGCCTCAAGCTATGGGTAGCCCCTGCCAGTAAGAAAGGAATGCCCAGCTGGGCAGCAGAGGGCAGGGCTCCTGAAGAGGGAGCTGCCCTGCACGGGGGTGGGTGCCAGCTCCTTTCATGCTGCCTAGAATGAACCCCCTCTCCGCACCCAATGCCTCCTCACTTACCAATGACTAAGGTGGAAGCCCCTGTGTTGGTGAACGTTGGTGCAAGCGAAGGTGTGTCTCCAGGGCCAATGGCCATGACCCCTGGGAGGGAGGCCATGATGAGGTTCTGTGTTTGATGGCTCAGGGCGTGTGGGTTGGGCTCCAGGCTGTGCAGCGCTGTCAGGGTACTAACGGGGGGGAGCGAGCCCCCTGGAGCAGAGATCTGTGAGACAGTAAGAAAGCACAAGGTCTAAGGACCCTTTCGAGCCTGGCAGATATCTGGAGACCACAGTAGTGCCCAGAGACCTTTAAGCCAAAAGTCCTTTGCTTGATCTGGCTGCTCTTGATCCCGGCTGGTCCTTCTCTTCTCCTGCTAGAGTCAACGCCCAGCTTGGACATAAATGTGCTGGGTGATCAGAGTGTCCAGGTAACATTCCCTTAATAATCTGCCATCTGTAGATGGCACATACCAAGAGGGGGAAGCCCTCAAGATACATCACCCGGGGCCTTATGCCCACCACTTTGCTACTGGATCACCGAACCAATGGCCAAGATCGCTACCAGATCCGGTCCGATCCGGGAGCATTTCACCCCTGGTCTCGGGCATCTTTCACTCACCAGCTTGGTGTCTGGTCCTGAGCTGGTGGAGCAGAGGCTCGGGGAGGAAACTTGGTGCAGGATGGTCTGGGTGGTAGTGATGGAATTGTGCTGGCTGTTGTTGGAGGAATCGGTTTCACTGACTGGCTGCTGGCTGTACCTCATGCCCGGGTCCGAGAAGGAGAGTCCTTGTGGCTGCTGCTGCTGCTGGAGAGGAGAGGGCTCTGAAACGACAACAGCAACAAGAAAGTCTCATCAAGTAGATGCCTTGGTGAGCATGGCCAGGGACAAAAACCCCGTGCCACAAACTGGGGAGGGGGTTTCCTGCCACAAGCTTTGGCTCCCAGGATAACTCTGCTATGCTGCCTGACCTGCGTCCTCTTGCTCAGCCAGGGGCAAACAGTAATATTTGGAAACTAAGTGGGAGGGTGGGGGGTACTTAGGAAGTGTTTCAGTCCCCTGAGGACCACAACTTTTCCGGCTCCATGGACTGGTGGGGGAGGGGATGGTTTCAGGTGTGCAACCATATCCTGTGTATGCACAAATGCAGCTTTGCACACTTGCCTGCTGTTTGCACAGACCGGTTTCCAACACGCCGCGAACTGGTAGCAGGCCACGGACTGGGGGTTTGGGGACCTTTGCCTTAGGAGACCTCAACCTCCTTCTGCCCTCCCCCTCTCCAGAGCTTGGCAGAACTCGAGGCTACAAAGCAGATGCTCCAAGTTAGCAAAGCTCCAGCATGTGTTTTTCAGGTGAGACCGGTCTATCAGGGCAACCTGGTCCACCCAACTATGGGACGGAGCACACAGCTTCTGCTTTCACCTTTCAGCCCCAATCCAGGAGCCTTCGCAGGCAGCAGCTTTCACAACAAACTATGTTGCATTTATATTTTACTGACAAATCTTCCTGTTTCTTTCAAATCTTCCTGTTTTGCTTAGAAACAGAACTTTACATGTGAATATACAGGTCGTCCTCGGCTTACAGCCATCCATTCAGAGGTGAAATCCGAACCGGTTTGCTACCGATTCGCTGGGCGTACATGCGCAGCACGCACCAAAAGGAGGCTGGGAAGGTAAGTAGAAGCAAGGGGGTGGGGATCAGCTGTGGCGCACAATAGCAGGATTTCCTGCTTCCTAGCAAAGCTAAACCCCGCTGCACACCCCGCTGTCGGAAATACTGGTTGGGAGGAACCGGTAGTTTTTTTTAACTACCAGTTCTTCCTTACCAGAGCGAACTGGTAGCAGTTTACCCCTGCATCCATTTTGTTACCGTGGAAAGTTACAGCAGCAAAAAAAAAAAAAAAAAAAAGCAGCTTCCTCATGTTTATAACCCTCCCAGCATCCCAGGGGTCACGTGGGTGATAAAAATTCAGGCGCTTATATTCATCAATACCGGACTAGGGGGACAATGTAGGGGCATTATTTTAGATCATTTTTTGGGGACTTGTTTAGTTTTTGCTTTGTTTTTATTTTTGTATTTTGTTATTTTTGTTATTTTCTTCTTTGTTGTTGAAGTTTGTATTTTAACTAAAATAAAAATAAAAAAAAATTATCAAAGAAGGTTCAGACACTTAGTGACTGGCATGTAGTACGGTATTTAGGAGAGTTGCAGTGTCCCAGCCAGTTTCCAACAAGCAAAGTCAGCTGTTGGAGAGGGAGCCAGATTCGCTTAACGACCTCAAGATTCATTTAATCTTTAAAGTGATTTAAATGGGGGGTTTTGTCCCTGGCCACCGTGGCAAAAAGAAGATTGCAAAGTCAGGTATGATTAATTTAACAACCACTTTGCTTAGCCACGGAAATGTTGGTCCCAATCATGGTCATAAGGCAAGGGCTACACATATGTTGATATAGATACATACCCACATATGTATATATACCAGGAGTGAAATGCTACTGGTTCGCACCGGTTCAGACAAACCGGTAGTGATGAAAGCTACCAGTTCGGGCAAACAGATAGTTAAAAAAAAGCTATCGGTTTGTCCAAACCAGTATTTCTGACAATCAACTGCACCGCGCTATTTACATTTGCGAGAAAGCAGGAACCCCTGCTTCCTACCGAATCTAAATCACACGGCACAGCTGTTTCCCCCCCCCCGCCCACTGTTCAACTTACCTTGTTAAGCCTCCTTTTTCCGTGCGAAGCGTGCATTTGGTGTGCACTGCGCATGCACACAGGCACTTTTGGTGCACAGCGTACACGCAGCCGCATTTGGCACAGGGTGGTCAGCGAACCAGTGGCAATCCGCAGAGGATTTCACCACTGATATATAGCCACTTCTTAGTAACAGAATAACAGAATTGGAAGGGACCTTACAGATTTTCTAGTCCAACCCTGTTCAGGCATTCCAGACAACCCTCTGTATCATTCCAGAGAAGTGGCTGTCCAACCTCTTCTTAAAAACTTCCAGTGTTGGAGCATTCACAACTTCTGGTGGCAAGTTGTTCCACTGATTAATTGTTCTCACTGTCAGGAAATCTCTCCTTAGTTCTAAGTTGCTTCTCTCCTTGATTAGTTTCCATCCTTTGCTTCTTGTCCTGCCTTCAGGTGCTTTGGAGAATAGCTTGACTCCTTCCTCTCTCTGGCAGCCCCTCAGATATTGGAAGGCTGCTATCATGTCACCCCTAGGCCTTCTTTTTATTAAACTAGACATACCCAATTTCTGCAGACATTCTTCATATATTCTTCATACGTCCCTGCCCGTCTCCCTCTGCCCTGCCACCCCCTGCCTGGCACTCACCATGGACTTTGCTTGGGGACAGAGGAGTTGCCGATTGGAGAGAAGAGGACCCATGAGAGGCCAAGGTGGGCACGGAACTGGGCTGGGAGCCGTTGTAGCTGTCCATAGCAAGCTTGTGCCTGAAGGCTTCCTCTTTACGGCGGTTGGCAAACCAGTTGTAAACCCTCACCTCGGTCACCAGGTTGGAGCCCAGCCCCTGGGCCTGGGATGGAGAGACGCCACGCTGAAGACACTCTGCCCTGCCAAGGAAGGGCATGGTTGGGTCAGATCTGGAGCAATCATAGGACCTCCCCAATTGGATATGTTCCCAATATGGCACAACACAATTTCTGGAAGTTCTCAGCAACTGACTGGGAATTTTGGAAGCTCAACCTTCTCACCCTTGGCCACTTAAAGATTGTGGTTGTGGAATTCTGAGAGTTGAATTCAGTGGCCAAGGTTGAGAAATAAGTATGAAGTTTAGGAAAACTTAAGTGACCTCCAAGAATGCGTGATAGTTGTCTCTAGGAAAGGAAAGTTGATAACTTGGTTAGTATCTCATTCAATCCTGATGTGCTCAAGGCAGAATGATCACAGTTCACAGCAAGCTAAGCACAATTGGCTCCTTTCAAGAAGAGTTTCCACACTTCTGCTAAACCATAAATTACGATTGTCAACCACAATTGCTGGATTTACATAGCACATCAAACCAAACCCAGCAGACCGTTTTATGGCTCATTTGATAAGTGAACCAAATTCAAGAGATAGGGTGCATCGCTCTGGCAAACTATTCAAACCAGTCCTCAAAAAGAATATACACATCATGGTGACCACCATCCCAAAAGATGGCTTATTCAGCCGAACATGCAATTGCAGAGAAGTATTGTGCGCCGGAGCTGGTGCTGATGAACCTCAAAATGCTTATGTAGAAGCCCAGCATGTTTAGCAAGATTCAGGCCTTCAGAACAGACAAATTGTCATTGAACTGCTTCTCCAGAGTTAGGAAGAGAGCCAGTTGGGCCTAGTCATTAAAGCCTCAGGCTAGAAAGCAGGGGATTCTGAATTCAAGTCCTGCCTTAGCCATGAAAGCTGGCTGGGTGACTTTGGCCATTCACCAGGTGACTGGGAGTTCTAGTCCTGCCTGAGGAATAAAAACCAGCTGGGTGACTTTGGGCCAGTCCCTCTCTCTCAGTCCAATCCACTTCACAGGGTGGTTCTTGTGGGGAAAACAGGAAGGTGTGTTGGATATGTTTGTCACCTTGAGTTATTTGTAAAAATAATAAAGCAGGATATAAAGAAACAAATAAAAATAGGTAAGTTTGAAGTTTTTTGCCATGAATAGCCCAGGGAAGCTCTCATGTATTTATTCTGCTAATTGTAATTGAACTATGATTGTGCTGAATCTCAGTGTTCCCCTTTTTTTTTTGCATCAAACTCAGATTGATGGTTAGTTGTTTCAGGTTAATTTGGAACAAAACAGAGATGGGAGGGTGAAGGAGCATTCTCCCCCTTTTCATGGAGCAGATTGTCTTGCTCGACTGAGGGAAATTGATGAGATCTCAACCCTCCTTCCCCAAGGGTGTCTGGAGGCTACTGGACTTAGCACACGGAGGAGGAATTCACTTCCCATCTTGTGGGGCTGGATCAAGGAGCCATTGGCCTGGTAGGGCCTTTCCGGTGGTGGCCTGCGGGAGGCTCTGAGAGGCACAGAGGGTGGACTTTATAATACCTGAAACATGGTTTTGCAATACTGTTGCACTGTGTAGTTAACATGGGTTTTCTTGTATTTATTTTAAATTTGTTTTTTCAATTGTGTTGCTAATAATTTCCCACAAACCTTCATGAAAAAGCCTCTCTTTCAGAAACCAGGACTGGCAGGAGAGCATTCAACACATTATAGATAACAGTTTCATTTTTAGCTGTTCTCAAACCTTGGTGAACAAAGGAAATAGTCAAGCCAACCTTGGGAAGCGCCGAGAATGTATCTTACCCAACCCATTTGGATGTTTTTCCTTTGCAAATGTTTCTTTTGCTTTTGCTGAGCACACAATGCCCTTTCGTATGGCTATGCTGTAATTCTTGTGATGTAACTGAACAGATGACTGTTCCTAAACCAATCTGCTTTTGCTTTGAAGCTCTAACTATAAAAGTAGATGTAATCCATTTCTCTGGGTTCCCCCTTTTCATAGGGAGACCGAACTTTATCAGAGTATTCTAATAAATTGCTTTTAAGTCATCTTCCGACTTGGTTGCTTATTCAAAAGGGGAAACCGAGGCAGAACCTAGGGCCAGATTTGGCCAACAGCTCCCAAGTGGGATCCAAAGGTCTTCCCCCAAGAGGCCTTTTCTGGAACGGGCACGAGGCAGTGTCAGTCTCCCCGGTACCTGTTGCATTCCTCCACCAGAGCCTCCCTCTCTTCCTTGCTCGGGTTCTTCTGCCTCTCGTAGGCTTGGAAGAGGATCTGCTGTGACGCCGGTCCCCACTTGAACCGGTTCCTCCGGCCCTTCTTGACCGGGAGCTCCTCCCCCATCGGGTCCTCCACCATGAGGCCCTGGCCGGCATGGGTGAATTCTGGAAGGGCAAAAAGAGACTTCTTGGGGTCTTGGAGGCTTCTGTATTTGGCTAGCTTCCCCCCCTCCCCCGTCTGTTCCCTCCAAGTCCAAAGGTTATTGATGTTGGGAATAATTTATCCATTATTATTTATTTATTTACTAAGCACATTTATATAGCCACCCAAGTAAACAGTGTACAATATTAAATATTCACGATTAAAAATTCACAATTTCACCCCACCCCAATAAGAAATTGGGAATAATGGGAGCTGATGGAGCCCTGCTTTAGATCCCACCTCTAAAGTCTGTCATCTTGCAGTGTCTGAGGGATGCTGCTAGGCAATTTTACGTACGTGACAGAAAGGACATAGTTAATTACATGCATATGTACAATTAATTAAATCTAATTAAACCTAATTGTGGGTTTGCTGCCTATTCCTCTTGTTTTGACCCCCATCATCTTTTTTGGGGTATAGATTCTAGAGTGACATTTCCAGATCTCCCCCCCCCCCAAAAAAAAAGTTTGCAAGGATTAGGATTTCAGATCCAGAGGATGACATGTTACTGTATTTCCACAGGAAACATTTTCTGCTTGGCTTGCAACCCAGAAAGGGGCCATAATAATACACTCCCCACCCTTTGGCAGGTGTGGCTAACATCTGGCCATTTTCTGCTGAGAACCATCAATGAGAAACGGAGACAAAGGAGCCGTCGAGCCTCAGAACTGGCTCAGAGCCTCTGATGAACTGAAGAAGTAGCCTTCCCCAGGCCCACCCTCCCTCCCTTCCACCTCACCCTCTGCTCACAG
The DNA here is from genome assembly GCA_022577455.1 of Arizona elegans. Classification (NCBI taxonomy): domain Eukaryota; kingdom Metazoa; phylum Chordata; class Lepidosauria; order Squamata; family Colubridae; genus Arizona; species Arizona elegans. The sequence continues at coordinate 4,477,246 of JAKOOJ010000026.1, forward strand.
CAGCCCTCAGCCCCAGAAGGAGGAAGACCTGCTCAGATCTCGGGTTGGGTCTGCCTAGGGCACCATCTCCCACCTCTGCACTGGGGAAGCTTGCTCAGAGGAGCATTGCCTCCAACCTGGGCGTCCTGGAGCAGAGATACCTCCCAGAGTCCGAGCTGGCCCCTGGTCTACCCACAGGGGTCTTGGAAAGGGACACGCTGCCGGTTGCTGTACTTACGCTGGGCCACCTCTCGTTGCTTGCGAACATACCAGGTGTACAAGGCGGCTCTCTTCTGGGTCTTCATGGGGGTGCCCTTGTTGAGATGCTGGGAGAGGTGGGACTGGTTCAAGCCCGTTGTGTCCACCACCTCCCGTTGAGGGATGTTGTGTTGCTGGAGGTAGGACTTCACCATCTTTGCCACCCTCCAGGGATCCTCCCTGGAAGAGAGAGAAAGCGGCTGTCTCAGAGAGGGGTCTTTGCCCCCCTCCGAATCCTGAGATACAATTTATTTATTTAAGAAAATGTATATGGCCACCCAACTCACTCTTGGTGACTCCGAGCAGCTTACAAGGATAAACAATCCAGAATTGCTAGGTTCATACAATATCTTGCCTCCAAATGAATCAAGGTCTTAGGGATAACATTCAGTTCTCTGATTCCTGGAACACGTGAAGACACTGGCTACGTGCCCAGTGCCCACAACTCCAATTTAGCCCACTGATATTAAATTAGACCATACTAGGAAGCCAGCATCATTCTTGCTAAGACTACTTTTATTCCAAGATCTTAGTAACAGAATCCTGCAAGTCTGAAGCCCCCTCCTTCCACCCTCCCTCTGATTTTCTTCAAGAGAACCAAGAAGGATCTTGTCTGAGATGCTTTCTTGCCCAGACTCAGATTTCTTCTTTCTCTGACCATTGTCTTGCTGACAACTCTTCCTCCAGTCCCTCAAGGTCAGGAGTCTGCAAGCTTGGCAGCTTTAAGAGTTCTGGACGTCAACTGGCCATGCTTGCTCAGGAATTCTGGGAACTGAAGTCCACAGGTCATAAAGTTGCTCTGGTTAGCAGTCAAGGAGAGGGCGAGTTCTAGTCCTGCCTTAGCCAGCTGGCTGACTCTGTGCCAGACCCGCTCTCTTGGCCCATGGCCTCAGGCTCAGATTGAAGCCAGTCAATCCTCTTCCTAACTCAACCAATTGATCAACCACTTGGTTGATCAAAAGCAAAACAAACAAACAAAAAGGCAGACCCAGAACTTGTGGGAAAAACACTAAGAAGAAAAAAACAACTTTAGAGAAATACTAGGCAGAATCCTGCGGACAAAATTTATCTGATAAAGGGAGGGAGTGCAAGAGAACTTCTCAAAGACTAAGATGGCAACCAATGAGGAAAAAGCAGCTCAGGAATCCACCCAAGATGCCCAAGGAGCTTTTGACCAAAGGGTCAAAAGGAAGCCTGTCAGACAGCAGCTAATGCAGGAAGTCGGAACCCCTGAAGGGCCAAAGGAGCAGAGCTCACATGGGAAGCCGAAAGCAATAAAAGCCCCTTTTGGCTCTAGGGGTGGTAAAACCAGGAGGAGGAAGGGGTGGGCGGCTGCTAAGATGGGGAGAGGGCCCAATTCCTACTTGGCTCCTGGCTTCTCCTCTGGGGAAATTGCATTGAAGGGCTCTAAGTAGGATGGTGGACAAAAGGAGGGAGTGGCAAAAAAAAATAAAAATAGAATAACATAATGGAACCTCGGAGATCTTCTAGTCCAACCGCACAAGCAAGAGACCCTATACATTCCAGACAAATGATTGTCCAGCCTCTTAAAACCCTCCATTGGTGAAGCACCCACAACTTCTGGAGGCAGGCTATTCTACTGATTAATTGCTCTGACTGTCAGGAAATTCCTCCTTGGTTTTAAGTTACTTTTTTCCTTGATTAGTTTCTATCCATGCTTCTTGATCAGCCTTCAAGTCAGGGGTGAAATGTTCCTGGTTCAGACTGGATCGGGCGATCCGGTAGCGATGGTGGCAGGTGGTTTGAGAACCGGTAGCGATGGTGGCGCGTGGCTCCGCCCACCTGCCTGGGTGTCGTTACTTCCTGGTTTTGACCAGGAAGTAATGTGTTTTTTACCCTCTGCGCATGCGCAGGTTTTGCGCATGTGCAGAGGGTCTGTGCATGCATGTGACACGTGTGGCGCGTGCACTTTCGAATCGGTAAGGAAGGTAAGTAGATTTCACCCCTGCTTCAAGTACTTTGGAAAACAGGTGACCCCCTCTTCTTTGCGGTAGCCCCTCAAGTATTGGAACACTGCTATCATGTCACCCCTAGCCTTTCTTTTCACTAGAATAGACATTCCTCCAACCGTTCTTCATATGTTTAACCTCCAGTCCCCTAATCATCCTTGCTGCTCTTCTCTGCATTCTTTCTAGAATCTCAATATCTTTTTTTATATCATGGCAATCAAAACTGGATGCAATATTCCAAGAGTGGTCTTATCACGGCATTATAAATTGGTACTAACACTTCACGTGATTTTGAAAGAAAGGGGAGTAAAGCAAGGCTGAGGTGTCCTGCCGTGCAAATGGGTTTAGGGCTCCAAAATCAGGTCAGTTCCATTCAAAAAGCACAAAGGGACCTGTGGATGTTGTCTTGGAGAACTTTTTGGTGTATCTGAGGAACCATGGAAGATAGAATGTCAGAAGTTCAGAGAATGCAAAAGCTGCCTCACTTTTAAAAAAGTGGCCGGCGGGCGAAGAATGGAGAGCAAAATACCATCTACCTCAGCGGTGTCAAACTCAATTCATTGAGGGCCGCATAAGGTTGTGTTTGACCTCAGGGGGCTGGGGTGGGTGTGGTCAGAGTGGGTGTGGCCTGTTCAATGTCACTCATGTCAAGGGTGCCTGTGGCGGCCTGAGTGCTCTGCCAGTGAAATGGGCTCCCGAGCACCATTTCTGGCTGTGACAGCCTCCTGCTATCCTCTGCCAGTGAAAACAGAGCTCGGGAGCCCATTTTCGCTGGCAGAGCGCTTGGGCCGCCACAGGTGCCTGACATGAGTGACATCGAGCAGGCCACACCCACAGTGGAAACAGTGAGGGCCTGGCCCGCGGTGCCTCTGCCAGTAAAAATGGGTTCCTGAGCTCCGTTTTCACTGGCAGAGGGTTGCAGGAGGCCATCGCACCTGGAAACGGAGCTTGGGAGCCCATTTTCACTAGCCGAGGCACCACAGGCCGGGCCCTCACTGTTTCCAGGTGGTCCCACGGGCCAGATCCAAGCACCCTGTGAGCCGGATCCAGCCTGCGGGCCATGAGTTTGACAGCCCTGATCTAGCTTGATGTTATTCCTGCAGGGAGGGGCAGGAATCCTTTCTAGGCTATCTACCACTTACCATATTTATAAATTACTTGGAGGAAAGATTAGAAAATATGGTTGTCGCATCTGCAAACAACAGAACAATGTGGGGGGGGGGAATAGAAGTGTTTAGATCGGCATTTCTCAACCTAAGTAACTGTAAAATAGGCGGACTTCAACTCCCAGAATTCCCCCAGCCAGCAAAGATGAAGTCCACCCATCTTAGAGTTGGTAAGGTTGAGAAACGCTGGTTTAGATGACAATATCAAGATGCAAAAGGATTTTGGATTTTGACAAAGGTGCTCATCTCCTCAGTAGCCATTAAAACACCCTCAAAGGCACTTCATATGGGGAATTTACAGTCTTTAGATTGTGTTGTGTTTATTCTGGCATAGAGCCATACAACCTGTTTTTAAAAGAGGTAAAGAGAATTAAATGCACAAAGATGGGGAAAAAACTGAAAAAAGCCACACAACAGAGGCGAAGAAACATGAACACGGCAGAACTTGGGAAATTGACCTCTTTGATCAGGGATAAGACAACTAAAACTTTTGTAAAAGACTGAATATCTCTGACAAAAAAGAATATTTCAAAAAAAAGATTTTTTGTTGAAAATGGAAAAGATAAATGGCAATTTATAGATTTTCTGTTTAAAAAGGGTTGAATATGGGCATAAGAGACCCATGTTATAACTTTAAAGAGGGAAGAGATGTAATAAATTTGTAAAGATTATTGGAAGTCTTTTTCCTTTCCTTTCCTTCACTGTTTTTTCTACTTACTCTTTTATCTTTTATTTTTCTTAATTTTATACTATATAATTTCAGGTTTATGTGAATATATACATATGCATATACATATACATATACTGTACATATACATATGAGAAATAAAGAGATAAGTGAATTTAAGGTGGCCACAATAGCTTATTTTACTCTGGGGAAAATGTCCAATATTTCATTGCCCCATAATGCAATTGAAGAAAATTGGAAGTAAATTTGAGTGAAGGAAACGCACAGAATATGTGCATCTGTCCCCAGAATGATCTCAGTTACTTTGGTAGAGCCAGAAATGTGGGGTTCTTGGGGGTAGCCGTTTCCTGGAGCAACCACTTCCTCTCCAATGCCTTGAAGGGAGGACGAAAGGAGCATTCAGACCATGTCCTGGCTGTGCCTTCTGATGTGGGGCAGAGGTGGGGAGCCAAGGGGGTTCTTAGAAAAGTATGAAGAAACCCAGACATTCAGAAGGTCACCTTAATTCCCCCCTCCCGGGGGCAGGAGGAACAGGCTTTGGTGGCCTCTCTCTGCAGGAGGGCTTCTGGGTGTGGGACAGCTGAGGACAGGTCCCTGACCCCCTCCTGACCTCCAACCTTTGGCCCTCCTGCTTTTCCCTATGGGGATCACCCCTGGGGTTCAAGTTCCTCTCTTGCCCGGTCCGAGGTTATTCCTGAAGGGCTTCCTCACCTCCCTTTTGTTACCTGAACAATAAGTAACCCAGGTAGTTAGTTATCAACTCAAAGGGAACAAGAGCCTGGTTGATAATTTATAGCAGCATCTCAAATTTAAATGGAAAGTAAATATCAAGTTGTTAGCATTAAAAGAAAGCCCAATCCTCAGAAGAGGGACTTCAACTTTCAGGGTGGGGGGACGACTCCATGTTCCTCCCATCCTGCTGAAATCTCCTTCTCTCCTTTTCATTCTCCTCCATGTCCAGCTGTCCTCCCGTCCTCCAGTCTTGCCTCCCTCAGTGCTGAGCCAAGCCAGACTGGGGCGGCCCCAGTTTAGCCTAGGTCAACCCGGACCTTGGATTCTTGGGAAACTTCCCTGAGACTCCTTACAGAGGACCAAGCAGGATGCCAGATCGCCACGCGTACCAAGGATGCGACCATCCCTGCTGTCCTTTGACCCGGGACCGTTCTTCTCTCTCGCTTTGGTGGATTGCAGTGGACTTGGGGGACGGACAGGAAGAAAGGTAAGACTTGTCTGCAGTGATGTGTTTTATTCTTCTTGATGGATTTGGCCCTTCCTGGCTTAGGCTGGATTCTGCGCTGTCTGAGGCAACACCGGAGATGTTGCAACACTCAGATATATGGGCCCAAATGTCTGCAAAGAAAAAGTGAGGAAGGGACCCAGCCGGGGCCTACTTTCATTTCACAGAAGGTGATTCTAGTTGCCTAAATGGGCTTTCTTATTTTTGGAATGGAATTCCATTTCTCATCCAGTTTCTTCTCTATTTAAAAGAAGTCTTGCTTGGAATTTTCTTTCAGGAAGTAGCAGCCTCCACAATGAAGGGCTTGAGGCTCAGCCAGGCTCTAGCCCCTGCCTATCAGCTGAACATTTGTGGGCAGCTGCCACAAGGCCCTTTTCAAACTCTGGGAACCCTCTCAGCCTTGGCTACTGCCCTTCTCCCTAGTTTAGCGATTTGGCAGGGGTCCCTCCTGGGTGCCCTATGCCCCCAACACATCCATGTTACTGAATCTGATGGTAATGGCAGGCAAGCTGTCAGTGGAAGTTATCCAGTACTTCCACGGAGAGACCCAAACCCATGAGGAGACGTGTTACCCCTTTGCCGGCACGGCTGCACCCATAGACCTGGGAATGACTATAGAGATTCTCCATCATCTTCTAGGTCATGGTTTCCTCAAGGGTGCTTTTCCAAAACAGAAGTGGACTTTTTTCCCCTTGACAGCGTTTCAATTCTCATCCAAGAATCTAGATGAGAATCGAAGAAGCTTCTTGGATGAGAAGCAAAGCGTTTTCAAGGAAATAAACCGCAAGAGTTCCTTTTGGAAAAGCACCTTTGGGATTCTCATCCGGGACTGGCTTTCTGTTGGCTCCTTCATGGATCTCTTTCTCTCTCGGGGAGGGGCTGGAAGAGTTTCTGTTCGGCTGTGCAAGGGCCACCCCACCTTCTGCGCCTTTGCTGTTGCCAGTATTTTTCCTAAGGCCAAAGTCCAAAGTGCTTCCACAAGCTGGATAAATTAACAGGAGTCCATGTTTACTCTCTCCTCCCTTACAAGATAAAGAGCACAACATGTTCCCAGAAGGACAGTAAAAAGGCCTGGATGTGGTCCAGAAATGTCCCTGGAACAAGGCGAGGCAGATCTGGCATGCCACCAGCGGCAAAAGGGTGGGCAGACTTTTGGGGTGCAGCTTCTGTTGGCTGCAGTGGTGTCTTTCCGGCTGGGTTGGGATGCTCCTCTTCCATCCCTCTCCATGCCAGTTATTTCAAGGTGTTCCCCCCCTCCCCAAAGTGGCTGTAACCACCTTGCTAGCCAAGGAAAGGGAACAGAATTAGGACTTGGTTCCTGGGTAGAAAAGCACCAGGGAATGTAGATTCCCACTTTCCAAAGAAGTGGAAAAATCTTCCTGTAAGAAGTCATTTGCAGCCATGAAAGAGACAGTGGGAGTTGTTTATGAAGAGGAGCAAGGGAAATGTTCTTCTTTCAGTTCCTTTATGCAGAAAGGCCCCTTGCTGAGAACAGGCACTAAGAAAGAGTACAATTACTAGAATCAACGGCACAAAGGTGTAAATTAATGAACATGGGTGCAATCAGCTGCTCTAAAACAAAGGGGTCCAACTTTGGCGACTTGAAGGCTTGTGGACTTAAAATTTCTAGCATGCTGGCTGGGAAATTCTGGGAGTTGGAAGTCCACAAGTCTTCAAATTGCCAAGGTTGGACACCCTGCTCTAAAGAGTTTTGAAAAAGGGCTCTTAAATTACCCCCCCCCCCATTTTTTTAGCTCATCAGAGCCCTTAGACTAGATTTGCATTAGACTCCTGGCATTCCACGCCTTCAGTCACCTGATAAGAGAGTGGAAAAGATAAATTTCAGCCCTGCAAGATTGATTTTATTTTATTGTATGATTTTCTAGAAGTCCAAATGAGTATGTAATCAATGGGGGTTGACTCCAGTGATTCTGTTCTCAACCAAGAACCTCAGAGCCACTGATGCATTGCCCAGAAATAGAACGGCATTTGGCAAAAATGCTTTGGGTGTTGCACCAGGGCCCTGTGGTTGCTGCTGTTATTTCTTGGGGGGGGTTGTGGGGGGAGACTTGGATGCAGAATACTGTCTAGAGCATGAGCCAAATGCAAAATGGTGACGTGGGGTCAAAATGGCTGAATTTGGCAGGGCTGTCCACAGGGTGTAGTCGAAGGAGCAAAGATGATGGCCAGGATAGCATGATAGAAACTTTTTATGCTGTTGCCTATAAAAAGCAGCAGAGCTTCAGTGGCTCCGTGGTGACTGCCACTTGACTTTTCTGACTGTACCCTGTGGAGCCTCTTGGTGGGTTACAGATAGAATAGAATAACAGAGTTGGAAGGGACCTTGGAGGTCTTCTAGTCTAACTCCTTGCTCAGGCAGGAAACTCTATACCATTTCAGACAAATGGTTGTCCAATCTCTTCTTAAAAACTTCCAGCGTTGGAGCATTCACAACTTCTGGAGGCAAGTCGTTCCACTGATTAATCAAGCAGTTAATGAGTGGAGATCCCTATGATGAGTCTTGCAGCTTGTTCGTATTGTGGATTCCTTTGAGCTTGCCCTGGAAGCTACACATTTAAAGGGTCTGCAAAAGAGATGACTGATGGGAGATGGGATAACAGTCTTCGGATTTGTGTTATTCTCTGTTGCCCAGAGGTCTGAAACTTTGGAAAAATAGATTCAGGTTAAATGTGAAAAGCGATTTCCTAATAGTGGGCTTCTCTCTTGATGGAGCACTGAAGAAATCTTCTCTTCACTGGAGGTTTTCAAGCCCAGCGAGGGGATGGATTACATCAGGGGGTTCAATCTTGGTACCTTTTAAAACTCCCAGAATTCCTCAATTCTGAGAATTGAAGTCCAAAAGTATTAAGCCTGGGGAATTCTGGGAATTGAAATCCACAAGTCTTAAAGTTGCCAAGCTTGGAGACTCCTGGACTAAATGACCTCTAATGTCCCTTCCAGCTCTAGGATCCTTTGAAAACAGATTCGGTTGATGCTGAATTTTAACAGCCCAGTCTTAAGGGCTCTGGGGCTGAAGAACTTAGCTGAAGGGCTCACATGACCCTCACATTACTCGCTGTCTATCCCTCATTTAATATGAGGATTAATCCTGGTAATTGTGATTCTTTAAACAAACCTGGATATGGCTATGGTTTAGCATTACATATGAATTAAGTTACAGTTTCATGTTCTTGGCTAATTCCTCCCAAATCCTTTACCCAATTCTGTGAGTTGAAGCCCACACACTTAAGATAGCCAAGGTTGAGAAACACTGATTTAAAAGGTGTTTCCAGACACTTTCTAACCTATATTCTAGGTGGCCGGTCCAGAACTTCTCAGGTGTCATAATCCTGGAGCTTCTTCTGAATGTCCTCTAAGAAAACAAGCAAAGGAGGGAGACAGGAGGTTGCTGGAGGGGGCTATGGAGGACCTCATGTTCTCTGCAGTTGGAGAGGATGGGCCCCTTCTTTATCTTTGAACGGGGTCCCTGAGGTTGGCTGCTGCACTCCTTGCCCCAAGTTATCATGGACCTGACTTGATGATGGGGAAACCTGATGAAGTCAATCACTATGGTTTGTCTCATAAATCCACAGAGCCATCTGGTATGACTTTATGATAACTCGGCTAAATCCTAGATGAGCTAATTCCATAAATTTATGTGAGATGTTTTGAATTTTGAAATAGTGCCAGTTCAGAGGGCCAATACTGTCGTTGTTGGCCCATATTCCTGCAAAACTGGCCAGAATGTTTTCCTTGGGCACTGGGCACCCAGTTTAGGTGAACTAGATTTAGTGCTATCTATCTATCTATCTATCTATCTATCTATCTATCTATCTATCTATCTATCTATCTATCTATCTAGTGTATGGCAGAGTAATGGATAACAGTAGTAAAAATATATAAAAGGAACACATAATACTATGGTACATGTGTGAAGGAAATATGTACATAAGTACTTAAGTTCCTTTTACTTGCAACCACAATGGAACCCAAAATTTTTGTTGCTAAGTGAGACAGTTAAGTGAGTTTTGTCCTATTTTACAACCTTTTTTAACACAGTTGTTAAGTGAACCTGACTTTGATTGTCAGAAGGTTGCAAAAGGTGATCACATGACCCTGGGACTCTACAACCATCATAAACATGAGTCAGTTGCAAAGCATCCGAATTTTGATCACATGACCAGGGGGATGCTGCAATGGTCGTAAGTGTGAAAAATGATTATAAGTCACTTTTTTCAGTGCCGCTGCAACTTTGAAAGGTCACTAAACAAACGGTTGTAAGTCGAGGATCAATTTTGTAAGGTATGAGGAATTCAAAAGTTAGTTATAGGTTATGTTTTAAAATACGTCGGCTCACGAGAATGGGATAAGTATTCTATATATGAACATCTTCTAGTGCTGACCCAGGCAGAGACCCCCACTGCCCTCCCTCTCCCCTTCTGCCCTGCTGGTTTCCCAGGACCCCTTGCAGGACAGGTGTTCTCTGGCTTCTGCGCTTTCCTCTAAGAAGAGACACCTGATAAATCATCAGAAGTTAATGATCAAAAGGCTTATCTGAGCCTTTTCGTTTATAAATGTATAAGACAAAAGAGAAATAATAAAGCCACTGGATAATTAGTAACCAGTCCAGTCCTGAAACGTTGGAAACCAAGCTGACCCTAGATCTCCACGCAGAGTCAGGGCGACTTGGGGGACGAGAAGAAGGGGTCATCTGAAGGTCAGGTATCTTGGAAGCTGAACCCCAGAAGGGGAATTAGCAAAGGGAGATGAGTGGGGAAGGTCTCCCTAGCTGCAACAGAGGAAGAAGAGGAGGAAGAAGCCCAGAAGCTTGTCTGCTTCACCCCACAGGTAAGGATTCCATCTAGGGCACGCTTGTCCTTTACTAGGGAGGGGAGCCCCCTCAATCTCTAGGGCAGAAGAGCTTCTCTACCCCTGCAATCTCTCTATTCCTTCTGAAAGATGAGCGTCTGCATTTGCACTCATTCCCCCCACCTCCAAGGTGGAAAGAGATGGCTGCTCCCAACAGATCTGGAGGGGCTCATGTGGGCTTCACATTTTCTAGGGGAGCCTTTCATTAAATGCTTAGTGCGAGACTCCTCACTTTTTATTCAGACAGATCTATGACCTACTTTTTAGCAACGTCCTGAGCCCTTTAGGAAAGAATTTAAAAAACAGCGTAAAACAGAGTCATAAAACAGCCCCTGCATTAAGATCCAGGATAATGAAAGAAATGAAAGGTGGGGAAGACACATGGTGGGGGGGGGGGGTCTTCCATCCTGTACAGAAACTGTCAGGAGTCATGACTGGGGGTGGGGGGGGAGAGCAGTCACAGTGCTAATGTCAGGCAGCAAAAATGTGTTCCCCAAAACGCGTTGCCCAAGAATAGAGGGGCCTCATGCAAAGACTTGAATTAATCGTATAGAATTATTCCCCCTCCAAGGATTCAACTACCCATTTTTAAGCTGGTTAGGTATGGAGTAACACCCCTTGTAAATTGTGTTTGTGCAACTCGCTTCATCGTGTGCCATGGGTTACAATTAATACAGGTGGAAGGTACTTCTGCCATCAACACAGTTCTTCACAGCACCCGACCTTCATAAACAGCTTGCTCCCCGTTTGGTTCTATGGGGTTCCTGCACGCCGATTCCTCCGAGCAATATTTGAAATGGGCCCCTCAAAAAACAGAATGTGGAAGGTTGTTTTCTGCTTTGACCGAGAAAGGATTTTTCCCCTCCCAGATGTGCCTGAAATGTCCACTGTCCCTCCACCCTCTTTCAGGATTGTCAGCCTGGATCTCATTGCCAGCCTTGGGATAAACCTCTGAAGTTTAGGTTAGTTGGGATCCCTAAACCACTCCTGGGGTCATCTTTCTCTCACCAGGCCCCTCTCCATACACATTGGACTGCATCTTCCATCCTCCCCAGCCAATGCCTCCTATTGGGGAAAGGGGTCCCAAAGTGAAGGAGGAAGAAGACAGAGCCATGGACGAAGGGAGAGAGAAGGGCGAGGAGGAAACTAGAGGCAGGCGTGCTCTTACTGTAATAATCTCTCCACCACGGCTTTCTGGTGAGCAGCTTCTTCTGGGCTCAGGTTTTCCAGTTCCTTCATGATTGGAGGAGTGAAGTCTTCCCCATCGTCTGAGGTCTCCTCCTCTGACATCCTGGACTCCCCCATTCCATTGGGGAGATGCGGGATCATCTCGCTACAAGGCTCCCCCTTCTCCACTTGGAGGGCTCCACCGAGCTGCTGGTTGTCCCTGTGGTGCAATTCGGACTCCGCCAGAGCCTTGATCAGGGTCTCCTTGCTGAGCCCCGATTCCAGCAGGGCTCCCAGCAGCTCCACCTGAAGATGGGTCAGTTTGGAGACCATGGTCCCAGCTGTCCTCCTTGCCTGGAACTTGCGCGTTCAATGCCTTTTGGGGCTACATCATGTTTCCAAAGTCAGCCATCCAGCCGTCAGCGGAGTAGAAATGGCCGCAGATCTTCCTTTGGCACCCCCACCCCCAATTTCCCCAAGACCAAAAAAAGAGAAAAGACTACCTTAGGCCCCCCACCACTGTCCTGAGCCAGTCCTGATAAAGGGACCCTCGCCTCTCTGTTTACATTGGAGCAATGCAAATTCTCCAAGGTTCATATTTATCTGTGTGCTTAGGCAAGTAGCTGAACTTTGGACTTCGGCATTGCGACAGCAGTTCACAAAGTGCGTTAGGAGGGAGGGAGGGAGAATGAAAATGGGGGAGAGGAAGAGAGAGGAGGAAGGCTTATGGAGAGAAGGGCCAGGGACGAGGACAAGGACCCCACACCAAGATCCTCTCGCATTTGTGGGAAAAGGAGCTTCCAATCAAGGCGGGAGGTTGAGGGACCTCATCTAAGCAGCTCCATGGAAGACTGATATCTCAGATGGGCCCTCCAGAGCTCCCCTCCCTCTCCTCTAGGTTAATGGAGAGCCATCTCCGGCATGGATGGCCCTGTTGCAGGGCAGGCGTTGAGATGAAGCACAACAGGGAGTATGTCCCATACTCTGCTGCCTGCTTGGTGTGACTTTCTTGGTTGCCTCGTCATGGGACCTTCTGCCTTGAGCTAAAGGCTGCTTCTTGCTGGTCTGTTTCCTTCTTTGGCAACCAAACTTCAGCCGGAGCATCCCTGCTTCCTCTTGTAGGGAAGGAAAAGAAACAACTTTAACCCCAAGCATAAGAGAAGAGGGTGAAAGGAAGGCAGCCAATAGAAGCGTGGATCCTGCTTCATTCCAGTTCTCTCGTGGGTCATAGAAAAATCACGTTCTCTCCATTCCAGCTCTGAGCTACTTTTTTCCCTCACAAAATGTGGCAGATGGAATTGCATAATTGTGCTCTTACTGTCCTCAAAAACAACTTAGAGATAAAACAACAACAACAAACACATTACATAGTCCTAAGGCACCTTGAAAGCTAGTAAGAAGATATGTTTGAGTTGTTTTAGTTCAAAATATTGGTTTTACTGGTTGATCATTAACTTGTGAACTAATATTATTGGCTGGAATTTCGTAATAATTGTGTTTTTCTTTTGATCTAGTTTCTCTTACTAAGCATCTATACAATGGCTTTGTAAAGGCTCAGAATGAATGTTACAATTACTATTGTTAACCAATTAATTGTGCAACAATCAGTTGCTAGAGGCATTTGGCTTAATTTGCAGTGGTTAAAGTGATATTTTACTGATAAGCCTCCTCCACTCACTAAAAAAGAAAAAGAAAAAGAAAACAATAAATAAAAGTTATTTTAATTACAAGGTAGTCCTTGAGTTATGTCTGAAACAGAGCCTGACCAGAATAACAGAGTTGGAAGGGACCTTGGAGGTCTTCTAGTCCAACCCCCTGCTCAAGCAGGAGACTCTGATGGTTGTTCAGTCTCTTCTTGAATGATGGAGCATAACTTCTGAAGGCAAGTCATTCCACTGATTAATCATTCTCAGTATCAGGAAATTTCTACTTTGTTCTAGGTTGCTTCTCTCCATAGTTGCTTCTTGTCTTGCCTTCTTGTGCTTTGGGAAATAAATTGACTCCCTCTTCGTGGCAGCCCCTCAAATATTGGAACACTGCTATCATGTCAACCCTAGTCCTTGTAACTCATAATGGTAATAAAGCAGGTCACTATATGATTGGACTCATTTTTACAATCTTTTTTTGCAGCGGTCATAAAGGGAACCCCATGGTCATAAAACAAACCCATTGTTCCCCATGGACCTTTTTGCTGAAAACCAGAAATAAATGCCTGTTTTCAGCAAAAATGTTGTAAAATGTGGTCATGGTCATGTGACCATGGGACACCCCAACTCTTGTAAATGCAGGCTGGTGGCCAAGCTCCAGATATGCAGTCACATCCACCCACGCTAATCATAATGGCCACTAGGAAGCTTATATGGGGCAGGATGTAAATTTTGGTTAGAGGGCATGTCCAAGGCTGCCTTCTGATTGGTACAGGGAGGAGGGGAGTGGCCAACAGGCCTATAAAAAGGTCTGTTGGCCATGAGCTCCAGAGTAGTGTCCAGTGGTGGGCTGCTACTGGTTCGCCCCAGTTCGGGTGAACTAGTAGCAGCAGTGGGAGGCTCCACCCACCTGCCCGGATGTCATCAAATACGATCTGCGCATGCACAGAAGCTTCTGCGCATGTGCAGATGTGGTGCACATGAGCGAACCGGTAGCAAAGGTAAGTGAAACCCACCCCTGGTAGTGTCCCACTTGAGAGCTGATTCTTGGGATTAGCTGGAGAGATGTTTTAAGAAAGAATTCAACATTGGGTTAGGCCAGGAATGTCCAACCTTGGCAACATTAAGATTTGTGGACTTCAACTCCCAGAATCCCCCAGCCAGCAAAGCTAAGGTTGAACACCTCTGATTTAGGCAGTGACTTTTAGACATGGATACCTCGTGATGGAAACAACCAACAAGAACTGAATTCAGGAGCCACCTGCTGTTTCCCCGTTGCAGAAAACCACAAGTAACTGGATTTTGTGTATCACAGTATGCAATGTATGGTCCTTTCTTCATAAAGTGAAAATACGATAATCCTAAAATCTACCAATATGAGTGTCAAAAAGAGAGGGAAGGGACCAAAAAGGTGACACTGGGAGAAGGCGGCTGCCTGGAACACGTTTTGGTCTTTCTGCCTTCTTGCCAATGATGCGTATCTGTAGCCTTTGGCAACCTTCGCTTGAGATCAGCTTAAAGACACTGTTTAGGTAGTCCCAGACTTGTGACCACAACAGCTCAAAATTTCTGATGCTAAGCAAGGCAGTTGTAAAGTGAGTTGTGCCTCATTTTACAACCTTTTTTGCCACTGTTTTGCCCTTAAGGGAATCTGGCTTTCCCCATTGACTTTGCTTGTCAGAAGCCAGTTGGGAGGGTTCTAAATGCTGATCATGTGACCCCCCCAGGATAATACAACTGTCATAAATGCATGCCAGTTGCCAAGCATCCAAATTGAACAATCATTAAATGAATGGTTATAAGTCGAGAACTTATGGCAGTGTTCCAATATTTGAGGGGCTGCCACAAAGAAGAGGGGGTCAACCTATTCTCCAAAGGACTAGAAGGCAGGACAACAAGCGATGGATGGAAACCAATCAAGGAGAGAAGCAACCTAGAACTAAGGGGAAACTTCCTAACAGTGAGGACAATCAACCAGTGGAACAGAAGTTGCCTCCAGAAGTTGTGAGTGCTCCATCACTGGGGGTCTTTAAGAAGAGATTGGACAGACTTCCGGTTTGCTGTTTGTCCCCGCTGGACGCTCCTTTGGGATTGTCGCACCCACTGCCTGTAAAGAGCCGCCTTTATAGCGGAATGGCGGCTCGAAAAAACTCCGTTTCCATGAGGAAATGGAGATAGAGCAGGCTGGGGTGGGTTGAGTCCTCTGCCTAATCCCAAAAGTTTTTTTTTTACTTTTGGGACGGAGCGGAAGAGACTCCCCGTATCCCCAGCCGATGCTCCGGGCTCTGGGAGATCTCTGCTACACGCAGAGCTAGGTGGCAAAAGCAAGCCTGTAAACTTGTTAAACTAATTAAAGAAGACGTGAGCTGGACCGCTGACCCTGAGGCGCAAGTATTTTTTTTTCTTATTTTAGAAAAGTTACTGAAGTTGTTTAAGAAGTGAAAGGAAAAAAGATTTTTTAAAATGGCGATTGCTGAGGCTTGAAGAGAGGCTGAAAAGGGAAAGTCCTTCCGTTTTCTATTACAAAGTAGCGGAATGAATACTTCTGGCCGTAATTGAGGCAAAACCTCACTCTCACTCTTGCTTTTTTTTTCTTTTTTTTTTTCTTCCTGGGGATCTGATATTGATCTTGGTTGGAAACAAGCCTTTTTTTTTTCTCTCTTTTCCAAATCTTGTCTGTGTGGGAAATGGCATCGGGACTTACACAGCTAGACAAACGGGGGGGGGGGGGAATTTCCCCCATTAATAAATTACATCAACAAGTTGTAACTCTCCAGTGTCAGAAACCTGATTTTAATATAATAGAATTTCTTCTTGAAGAGATTGTAAGAAGGGATGAGATTGTGAACCAGCAACTTGAAAAATTTAAGCAGGAAATTAAAGAAATTGGTGAATTGGTGAAATCAAAGTTTGACTTTTTGAATCGAAAGATTTTAAATACAGCTAATGGTTTATCAGACTTTCTGATTCGGTTGGATGCAAAGACTAAATTATTAGAGTCTAAAATGAAGGAAACTGAGGAGAATTTGGATGACAAGATTCAAAAAATTAAAAAAGATTTGGTAAACATTCAGGATAATAGCTCAGAAGACAAACCTAAAATGGAGGTTGACCAAAAGACTGGTAATGAAGAAAATGTGCAACAGAGGATTGAAAGAGAAGTTTTAATGATTCAATATAATTTTACAGAATATGCAATTAGACTGAGAGGTCTGCAGGAAAATAATAGAGATGACTTAAGGAAAATATCTTCTGAAATTCTGGCTGGGATTTTAAAGGTTCAACCTGATGATGTGTTTTGCAGGATTGATAGAATTTATAGAATAAACTCCTGGTTGGCAAAGCAAAGGCAATTGCCTAGAGATGTGGTGATCTATTTTACAGATAAAGAAATTAGGAATAATATTGTGCAGAACTCTTTTAATTCTACTTTGCAATTTCATGGAAGAAAGATTTGGATTTTTAAGGAGCTCCCGACTAAGATGCTAATGGAGAGGAAGAAATTTGGCTTTCTAGTGACTGAGTTAAAAAAAAGAAATATCCTATTTAGGTGGGATGCCCCAGTTGGTTTAATATTGAGACACCAAGGAGTAAGATATCAACTGAACACTGTTGAAAAAGCGGAAGAATTTTATCAAAAAATTTTAAAAATGAACTTAACATCTTTAGGCACAATACAGGATAAGCAAAAGGAGTTGGAAACAAAAGGAAAATATAAAATTATAGAGCAGCGGTTCTCAACCTGGGGGTCGCGACCCCTTTGGGGGTCGAACGGCCATTTCCCAGGGGTCGCCAAAGCCCTCTCTCGCCCCCCCTTCACTCCCCCTCCCCCTCTGCCTCTGCTGGATCGCCCGGTCGCCGTTCACTTACCCCGCCCACTCCCAATCTATTGCTGCCTCCGAGTCCCAGCTGGTGGCTAGAGGGAAAAAAAAACTTTAAATTCTTGCCGCGGGGCTTCAAAGAGCTAGCTGCAAAGAGGTAAATTCCTGGAGTAATTTTTTCCCCCCTAGCTATGCTGAAACCGAAACTGAAACTAAAGAAGGGTCTTTGTTGCTGTTATGTCCTTATAAGGACATCCGCCCGGATTGGCTGCCAGCCACCCGGGCGGGAAAGTTTGAATCCCTGTCAGGGGGCAGTGCGTCTGCCGGAGCGAATATAAGGAGAGCTCCGGCAGCGCACGGCCGGTCTGGCTACTGTTCTTGTACTCAATAAAAGTTACTAATGTAACGAGCTGGTCACGTCTTCCTTTCCTGCGCCGATCTAACACTGGCGACGAAGGACTGAGAGAAGAACGAACCTCGCGGCACCAAGCCAACAAGACAAGACTCCGGCACCGGGAACTACAGTAGGCATTTCCAAAGGCATGGCATTCGCTGAAGTCACTTTGCCAGCCCTTGCTCCTTTCCGCCCAGGGAAGGACAAGTGGAAATCCTACGTAGTGAAATTCCGGCAATACCTGAGAGGCAACAACATCAGGGATGCCGATGATGACCGGAAGAAGGGCATCTTCCTGGCCAACTGCGGCTCCGAGGTCCTCGACATGGCAATCGATCTCGTAGCACCACGAGACATCGAAGAAGTGCCATGGACAGACCTGCTGCAGATCCTGGAGGACCACTATGCCCCAACAGGAACACCGGTGGCGAACCGTTTCACCTTCCATCAACGGGACCAGAAGGAAGGTGAGACGATCAAAGAATTCGTGGCCGCCCTACGCCAGATCGCAGCCAGCTGTGAGTTCGACCACGTGGACAATGCCATCGCTGACCGCGTGGTCTTCGGCATGAGGGACAGAGGCCTGCAAAAGAAATTCCTGAGCAGGAAGAAGCTCGTGCTCAAGGATGTGGTGGAGGAAGCCACCGCATCCGAAATCTCGGAGAAAGCAGCTGCCGCAGTAAGCAGAGCTAAGGGAATCCACAAGATTCGCTCCACAGAGCAATCATCAACAGAGGATTCCACGGCTGGATCCGAGTCGGAGGGAGAGCCCACCGTCCACAAGGTATCCAGGCCCCCAAGGCGGGAAACCGCCCAACGGAACTACAAAGGGGAGCGCTGCGCCAGCTGCAGAGGGGACCATGCCAGAGCAACCTGCAAGTGGAGAGATGCGACCTGCCGACGCTGCAACAGAAGGGGTCACATCGCCGAAGCTTGCAGAGCTGAGGAACCAGCCCCAGAGCCCTCCAGCCACCGTCCCCGCGAGAATCGGAAGGATTATCAGAGGTCATCCAAACGGTCCTCTGGCCCTTCCAGACGCAGAGACGACGAATTTCCCCGGAGCGGAGCAGTCCACCAGACGACCATCGCTCACACGACATCAGACAGTGCCACCAAGTTCCATGTGACCATCCACGTGGAAGGAGCACCCTGCAAAATGGAGGTAGACTCCGGCTCGGTCTACTCCATCATGGACTGGCAGCAGTTGAAGCGCCTACAACCCAGCATCACCAAGCGAGAGCTGAAGCCACTACACTCCAAGCTCGTCGACTTCGGGGGAAACCCCATCGGAGTGCTAGGAAGAGCCAACATCCGGGTCACCTACAAGCAGTTCGAAGGCAAGCTTCCCATCACCGTCGTAAGGGACAGCCGACCGAACCTGCTAGGAGTGGAGTGGTTCAAGCCGCTGGGGCTCTCAATCGAAGGCATCAACCAAATTGGCAGGGACGAACTCGACTACCTCATCGAAGAGTTCAAGGAAGTCTTCGATGGTAAGCTGGGGAAATTTGTGGGGAGGCCAATCTCCTTCAATCTGGACAAGGGAATCACCCCAATTAGGCTCAAGCCCCGCCGAGTTCCGTTTGCCCTGCGGCCCAAAGTAGATGAGCAGCTGGATAAGCTGATCGCCCAGGGCGTCCTGGAACCGATCGATCATGCTTCATGGGAGATCCCCATTGTGACCCCACTGAAGCATGATGGGTCTGTGCGCATCTGCGCCGACTACCGTTGTACCATCAACAAGGCGTTGGCACAGAGCGCATACCCAGTCCCAGTGGTGCAACACCTGCTGCATTCCCTGGGATCTGGATCAATTTTTGCGAAACTGGACCTGGCCCAGGCTTACCAGCAACTGCCAGTGGACAAAAAAACGGCGGAGGCTCAAACAATTGTCACGCACAGGGGGGCATTCAAATGCAACCGGCTCCAATTTGGGGTCAGCGCTGCCCCCGGCATCTTCCAGTCCATGATGGAACGCCTCCTCCAAGGCGTTCCAGGGGTGGTGCCTTACTTCGACGATGTGCTCGTCTCCGGTGACTCAAGAGCTCAAATCCTGGAAAGGCTCAGGCTTGTCCTGCAGCGATTCAAGGCCAAGGGCTTGAGGGTCAGGCGGGACAAGTACATCATAGGAGTACAGGAAGTCGAGTTCCTGGGCTACCTCATTGATAGCACAGGCATCCACCCCACCAAATCAAAGGTGGAAGCAATCCATGAAGCTCCAAGCCCAAAAAACAAAACGGAGCTTCAGGCATTCCTTGGGTTGCTCAACTTTTATGCAATCTTTCTAAAACAGAAAGCCACAGTTGCTGAGCCACTTCACCGCCTGCTGGGGAAATCGGCATCCTGGAAGTGGGGCCAGGAAGAGGAAGCGGCATTCCGAGCCATAAAGGGACTATTGACGTCCAAAAGCGTCCTCATCCAATACAGCGAGACGCTCCCCATCAAGCTGACCTGCAACGCGTCGCCATACGGGGTGGGGGCAGTCCTCAGCCACGAGCTGCCCAACGGCACGGAAGCCCCCATCGCCTACTTCTCGAAAACCATGTCCGGCGCAGAGCGGAACTACAGTCAGCTGGACAAAGAAGCCCTGGCCATCGTGGCAGGAGTGAAGCGCTTCCACGAATATCTCTATGGAAGACGCTTCACCATAGTCACCGATCACAAGCCACTCCTGGGACTCCTCGCAGGCGACCAACCCACCCCGACCTTCATGTCCCCGCGGATGACGAGATGGGCCATCTTCCTGGCCGGCTACTCCTATAGGCTTGTGCACCAGCCAGGCACAGCCATAGGAAACGCCGACGCACTCAGCAGATGCCCATCGAAGAACCCGGTGGAAGACCCAGCCCCCACGCTCCATCTATTCCACATAGATGACGACGCCAGCTGTCCAGTCTCCTCCGCGGATGTGGCCGCGCACACCCAGAGAGACCCCACCCTCCGCCAAGTAAGGTCCTGGATCCTCAGGGGGTGGCCATCGAAACAGATGGAAGAGAGGTTCAGCCCGTTCACCAGGAAACAGACGGAGCTGTCCACCATAAAGGGCTGTCTGCTATGGGGAGACAGGGTGCTGATCCCAAGCACTCTGCAACGGCGGACGCTAGAGACACTGCACAACGGGCACCCAGGCATCGTCCACATGAAGGCCCTGGCACGGAGTTACGTCTGGTGGCCCTCACTGGACAGAGACATTGAACAATGGGTCTCCAGATGTGACCCGTGCCAAGAAGTCCGCCCAGCACCGCCACAATCCGAAGTCACGAACTGGGAGACCCCCAGCAACCCATGGTCGAGGGTCCACATTGACTTCGCGGGCCCGATGCAAGGGCGGCACCTCCTCATCGTGGTAGATGCCTTCTCCAAGTGGCTCGAGGTGGTACCCATGGCATCTACCACAACAGAAGCGACGATCCGAGCCCTGCGCCGCCTGTTTGCCACACACGGACTACCGGACGTGCTGGTCTCGGACAACGGCCCCCAGCTCACATCCCTGGCCATGGAGTCCTTCCTGGCAGGACTGGGCATCCGCCATGCCCTCTCCGCTCCGTACAGGCCGGCCGGAAACGGACAAGCGGAACGGATGGTCCGGCTCACAAAAGAAGCCCTCACCAAGATGGGCCCGGGAGACTGGCAAGAACGCATCGACAACTTCCTCCTCACCCAGCACATCACGCCGCATGCCACCACCCACAAGAGCCCGGCCGAACTCCTGATGGGCAGAAGGTTGAGGTCACCCTTGGACCGGCTGCACCCCCAATACAGCCCGGAAGCGACCGCAACCGCCAGCCGCCTGCTTCGCGCCTTCAGCAAAGGAAATTCAGTTTTCGCGCTGAATTTCAACGGCTCTCCTAAGTGGCTGAAGGGGAAGATTGCCAGCACAACCAGCCCCAAATCCTACACCGTCGAGTTGGAAGATGGACAGGTCGTGAGACGTCACATCGACCAACTCCGAAAAAGGTGGGGGGGAGCACACGAAAACCAGCCTGACGAGGTAGGCCTACAACACCCAGACGAGGTAGGCCTGCAACACCCCGGCGAGGTAGGCCTACAACACCCAGACGAGGTAGGCCTACCACACCCCTGCGAGGCAGAGCAACGCCATCCCGACGAGGTCGGCCCAGCACACTACCAGGCACTGTCACGTCGGCAGTGCAGCGAGGTAGACCGGGGCCAACCGCACGGGTGGTGGCAACACCAACCCGACCAGGTGGGTACCCGGCACAGCAGGCCCAGGGACCCCCGACCCAGCCCGCAGGTAGACCGGGACCTGCCCAGAAGGGGAGCACCGCACCCTACCAGTGAAGGCAACCCACGGCAGCCTTACCAGGGAGACCTCAACGCAAGGCGAGTAGACCGGGGACCTTCGCAGATGGGCACACCACAGCACATGGGCGAGGGTGGCACACGACTCCCTGGCGAGGGGGACCCCCGCCCAACGCAAGAAACAACCCGGCAACAACAACCCAACCCAGACGACCCCAACCACCAACAGGCGGTAGACCAGGGACTAGGGGGAAGGGAAAGCCGACAACAACCCGGCCAGGGAGGCCTGCGCCACCCCGGCAGGGGAGACCTCCACCAGCCCGAGGAGGAAGCCCCACAACGACACCCCGACCAGGTCGACCACCACCAACCCGACGGGGAAGGCCAGCGCCAGCCCGGCAGAGGAGACCTGCGCCACCCCTGCAAGGTCGGACACCGCTACCCGAGCCAACACCACCCACAGCGAGCAGACCGGACCCAAGGGCACCGGCCCGAACCACCCTCCGGACCACAGCGAACCGGGCCGCAGCAGAACCGCAGCCACCGGGAGACCGAGGAAGAGCAAGTGACAGCCGGGGTCTTACCGAGACTCAGACGCTCTTCCCGGGTCGGAACCGAACAGCACCGGCGAGGCGAAAGATCCACAGGCCAGGAGGAAGACCACCAGAACCAGCCATCCAAGGTCTGCGGTCCGGCCGGAGGCGCTGAGGGTGACCCCGCACACTCACCAGCCGAACCGAGCCCGGTTCCGGGGAAGGAGCCAGGAGCCACAGGAACCCCGTCCGTCCAGGGCGGGGACGCGGAAGAAATGAGACTGCGCAGGTCAAGTAGGGTGCCTAGGCGTCCTACGTACCTGCGGGACTACGTCACGCTTATTGACGAACTCTGAACGTTTTTTGGACTAGGGGGGAGGAGTGTTATGTCCTTATAAGGACATCCGCCCGGATTGGCTGCCAGCCACCCGGGCGGGAAAGTTTGAATCCCTGTCAGGGGGCGGTGCGTCTGCCGGAGCGAATATAAGGAGAGCTCCGGCAGCGCACGGCCGGTCTGGCTACTGTTCTTGTACTCAATAAAAGTTACTAATGTAACGAGCTGGTCACGTCTTCCTTTCCTGCGCCGATCTAACAGTTGCAACGTGACAAAATGAGGCAGAGAGATTTCTTTTTCTTTTTTCTCACCAAAAAAGGTAAGTGCAAAACTGCAAACAATGGGAAATTTAGGGCAAGATTTTAGGGCAAGATTTTAAAACACAAAAGAAAAAAAGCTCTATTTAACTAGGGAATTGTAATAATTGAGATACTATTAATTGTATATTGTGTTGAAAGCAGAAATGGTTGTGGTTTGGAGGAATATATGGGGGAAATTATTTGGTTTATTATTATTGGTAAATATAATTAATTGATTTGTAAGAAATTGGATTGCATGGAAATAATTGGAATATTCATGTTCATATTGATTAATATACAAAAAGATAGTTATATAACTAATTGATTTATATTAAAATGTTGAATTTGTATTAAACAACTGTATTACATAATTAACCAATGTGAGGATGGATATAAAATAGATGACAATGCAAAGGGGTATAATATAGAATAGAAGGGAAAAATTGAATTTGATTAAGATTAGAGATGAGGATGAAGGGTAATATTGGTTTTTTTAAAAAACAGATGAGGAATAAATATGGTAAAAAGGAAACATAGAAATTGTAAATTTAATTGAAATGACTAAATACTGTGTTGGAAGAAATATCCTTCTGGGTTCTTTTCCAAAAAGTGGGGGAAAAGACACTGGAAACATGGAGACTGCTTGGAAAGATGGTTTAATGGTGGACAGGATCACATGGCTTGATGGGGCCCATTGTGTTAGTTTCTGTTGCTATTGTGTTGCAAATGTCCTTTGACACAGGATTGACTTTCTGCCTCTGGCCCATTAACAAAGGGTGGGGGGCAGGAAGGTGGGAGCTGCTTTGTAAAATATGCTTCTCCATTTCTCATCCAGGGAAATATAATATTCTGCCTTTTTAATATTTCCCAAAATATTTCATTCTGCTAGGAAAGGGGTGGGTGCTAACCTCCTACAACTGTTTAAATTTATGAACCGGCCAAATACTCTGTTCAAAGAAAATACGTTGTATGTTTGTATGTGTGTTTCTAATTATTGCTATTTATTGCTATTTGTTCTCTTTTATTCTTTAAAGTTTAACAATTCATTCTTTATCTTAATATCTTTATATTTGTTTAGGGTTGGCTTTCTTCCCTTTCATCTTTTTTATTATACAGCAATCTTTCTCCTCAAACCTACCACCTCTGTCTTTTCTTTCCTTCTTACTTTCTCTTCCCCCCTTCTTCTTCTTCTCCCTACTTCCTCTTTCTCCTTCTCCTCCTCTCTTCCTCCCTCTCTTACCCTCACTCCTACTCTAATTTCCCTTCCCTTCCTTCATCCCTCTCTGTTGCTGTATCCTTTTATGCATATGGACTACTCAGAGGGCTGAAAAAGTTATTTTTGACTGATCCTCGCACTTTTGACCAGTCCTCGAACTTACGACTGTCCTCACAATTTATGTTTTTGCCCTATCTTGTCACCATGGTGAAGAGAAGCAGTTGTGAAATGAGTGACACAGTTGTTAAGAATGGTACAATGGGCATAAATGATGACCAGTCATAACTGCGAAGACCGGTCAAAAGTGCGAGGACCTGTCAGAAATCACATTTTTCAGCCCTCTGGGTAGTCCTTTTGTGCACAGGGACTACTCAGAGGGCTGAAAAAGTTATTTTTGACTGGTCCTCGCACTTTTGACCAATCCTCGAATTTACGACTGTCCTCACATTTTACGTTTTTTGCCCTATCTTATACCATGTTGAAGAGAAGCAGTTGTGAAATGAGTGACATGGTTGTTAAGAATGCTGCACAGGCATAAATGTGAGGATGGTCGTAAGTGTGAGGACCAGTCAAAAGTGCGAGGACCTGTCAGAAATGACTTTTTCCAGCCCTCTGAGTAGTCCCTATACACATAGCCATGGCCATCCTGTCACATGACCAGCTAGCAACGCCCACCCAGTCACATGACCTCCAAGCCACACCCACAAAATAAGCCACGCCCACAGAACCAGTAGTAAAAAAAATTTACAACCCACCCCTGGTTGGGGGTCACCACAACATGAGGAACTGTATTAAAGGGTCGCGGCATTAGGAAGGTTGAGAACCACTGTTATAGAGGCTGTGGTGGATAAATTGTCTTTGGACTCCCTGGATACCCCAGCTGGACTGTCTATAAATAAGAGAGCAGTGTCATCCGACTCCAATGTGATGAACCATCAAGTCACAGAGAAGTGCGCAAATCAACCAGTTGATATACAAGTGATGGAGAAGAAAGATGAGATGACAAAACTAACCCAACAAGATCAACTCATAAAGCAGAATGAAAATCGATCAGCCGACACACAATTGGTAGGCATGAAACGAGGATGGAAATTCAACCCGCAAAAGAAAAAGAAAAGAAATAGATCTCATAGAAACAGCAGTTTCTAAACCAAGCAACAGTGAAGCCAGGAACTTTAAAAAATGAATGAATATCTGAAAAGATAGTGGAGGCGAACAATTGTTTAATACTATCCTGAGGATTGTGGCAGATCTCTGTAATGCCGCGATTTTGGGATGTGAAAAGAGCCTTACCTTGTTGGATTTGAATTATCTACTCTGGATTTCTTTTACTGGTAAATATATTATAATTATTTTGAGTTACAAGGCAGGAGAGTTACGCTGGGGCATGCAGAAGATCTGGATGTTACCCATTAGGAGGATGGGAATCAACAATCCTGATGAACACCACAACTATAACTATATGGATATAATTATAATGTCACTCGGGTGGTTGTTTTTACTTTTATATATATACGAGGATATCTACTACTGATGGGGACAGAAGATGATTGAAGATTTTGAACAAACTGTTGCACCAGCATGTTATTTTACCCTATTATGGGTGATGGATTTAACAATCCAGTGGAAAGACACCAAAGAAGATATTATATGGATTATAAATTTAAAGTTATTGTCTTTTTTCTTTTTACAAAATGGAATGCATATATAGATATGTGTATATCTTAGTAAAGTGGGCAGTGGATTATATTTAGAATTGTATTGCATGATTTTGTAGGAATTGAAGGGTTGAAATAGGTTAGTTTACTGATTGATTAGTCAAAGAAAAAGGATCTTTAAGTCATATATTTAGGGGAGTGGAGGAATTGGATAGAACTGAATAAATGTTAAATTTGGATGTAGGGAGAAGGCCGCTTTAAAATGTTATATTAATATATATAAAAGATTAAATGTTAAATTGTAATAATACACTATAAGTTTAGGGGAGGAGAAAAAGGGCAGATTATCGTAAAAATGGGAGTTACAAGAATAATATGCTAAGGGTCAGTATTCTGAGGAGGGAGTAAGGGAAAGGAAAGATATTATGTATGTAATTAGTTATGAAATAGCCTATTGTTGTGAAGAAGTCACAGGGGGAGATGGGTGGTGAGGGGGGGTTAGGGAAGAGGGGGGGGAAAGGGGGAAAAACTTGTATTTGAAAACTTTTTCAATAAAAAAAGAAGAGATTGGACAGCCATTTGTCCAGAATGGCTTGAGCAGGGAGGTGGAATAGATGGCCTCCAAGTCCCTTCCAACTCTGTTAATCTGACTACTTGTAATGATAATCATTATGTCAATCTTATACAATGATGCACCTCCAATTTAGTGGGCATAGCTGTGATTGGATGGAGGAGTTAAGCCATGACTATCTTGGAAGGGACACCTTAGCATTTTGAAGTCCTGCAGGTTTGTGAAAGAACAGGCTAATTAGAAAAATGGCAGGCCCCTGCGCCCCCTTCCTCCCCTTCATCTGAGTTTTCCCCAAGCGTCAGCAGGACAGAGTTGCCAATAAAGCTGCAACCTTAACACAGGTGTGGGAGGAGAATGCAGGCAGTGCTCCATTTTGGAGGCTCTGCAGCTACCGACAAGCAAACAAAGCAGCTGATGAAAAACAGGCCTTTGTCTCTCAAAGGGAATGGATGGTGCAGAAAAGAAAGAAGTATAGAGACAGAGCAAAGCACAAGGCACAGGGACTCTACAGGCTAGCCATTAAGAGAGAAGAAAAAGAAAGTAGAAGAAATTCTGGAGAGAGAAGCATTAAGGCAGAATGAGACAGTTTTTCCTGGGTGTCCAGTTGGCACCCTCAGATTGATGGCTATCCAGCTTCCACTTGAACAGGTCCAAGGAACCCCTGACTCTACTTCCAAATTGCTCTTATTTGTTGGAAAAGGTATAAGATCTGCTGCTTGACCAGGGCGTTGGACTAGAAGACTTCCCTTCCAACTTTTATTCTTTTATTCTGTAATATCTGTTACCATGCTTCGTTGGAGGCTGCCTTTGGAGGCTGCAGAAGGAATCCCCGAAGAGGTCAAATTGTCACTAGGAAAGAACTGAGCATCTTGGGGAGTCATAGAACATAGAATTATAGGCCTGGAAGGGACCTCAGAGGTCTTCTAGTCCAACTCCCTGCTCATGACAGGTGACTTTATACCATCCTGGTCAAATGGTTGTCTAGTCTCTTCTTGAAAATCTCCAGTGTTGGAGCACCCACAACTTCTGGAGACAAGTCGTTCCACTAATGAAATGTTCTAACTATCAAGAAATTTCTCCTTAGTTCTAGGTTGGATCTCTCTTAAGTTTCATCTGTTACTTCTTGTCCTGCCTTCATGGTCTTTGGGGAAATAGGTTGACCCCCTCTTCTTTGTGGCAGCCTCTCAAATATTGGTACATTTCTATCATAACACCCTTAGTGATACGACAGCATATCATATCAATTCCCTCTTCTTTGTGATAGCCTCTCAAGTTCTGGAAGACAGCTATCATGTCCCCTAGTCCTCCAGAGTAGACATACTTGGTTCTGGCAACTGTTCATCCTAAGTTTTATCTTTATCCTCTAGTTCCCCAGTTATGTGCATAGCTTGTGCATTGCTTTTAGGGCCTCAGCAACTTTTCTATATGATGATGACCAAAACTAGATGCAGTTCTCCAAGTGTAGCTTCACCAGTGCAGTGTAAAGCAATACTAACACTTCCCATGATTTTAAAACTTAAATCCCCCTGGTGATGCAACCTAGGACTGCCTTGGCTGTGGGACCCACAGTTCAATTTCTACCTTATGGTACCTGTATTGACTGCTGGATTTTTTCCTTCTCTTTTTAGGGCTGCCGAGTAGCTTGATGGGCAAAGGGGATATAAAAGAAGTGTCTGTTCACTGGAAAGAAAATCTGAAGTGAGGTCAGGGTCTGTGCCCCAACAAAGCTTCTGCTGATTCCATCAAAGGAATTGAAAGGTTCCTTTGGCTCCTGCAAATTCCACTTCAGAAGTGCAAAGGGGGCATATTTTCCTTCTGCTGAAGTTTTATACATATAAAACTTAAAGAAAACAATATTCAAGAGCTGCCTCTGAATTTGAAATATCTCCAAAACAGATGATATTTTCTGTTTAAGGTCTATAAAATAACATACTGCAGTATCATTATCAGACAATGGACTTTAATTCAAATGTCAAATTATGTTTCACAAGAATGTTAACTATTAGTATTTTAAGATAGTTTAAATACTGATTTTTCATTTAGAGAGGTTGTTGTATTATACTTTTTATATGAAAAAAGGTCACTTTTATATTTATTTAATGGGTTTTTTTGTTACCTTTTAATCTGTTCTGTTATTCCTATCCTATCTTAGTTTGTATTTTAATATTTATGAAATAAAGATATTTGTTAAAAAAAAGACGGAACTCATTTTAAATCAATTAACACTCGTTTCTTCCTCCCTCCCTCCCTCCCTATTTCTTCTCTGTCTCTCTCTTTCTTTCCTTTGTTAAAAAAATGGATGGCTTTCATCCCAGATCTGTGTTTCTTGCTCAAAACATATGAGAACAGAATCAATCAAGATGGGGGGCACAAAATTTTCTGGAGGTAGCAAATGTCACTTTACAGACAATAAGAGAATCTCTCCCATTGCCCTTTGTCTAGATCAGTGATGGCTAATCTTTTCTGGACCGAGTGCCCAAAACATACGCGCCCGTGTGTGTGAATGTGCACGCGCACGCCCAAATCTCAAAAATGCAATGTAAGTGCGCACCTGCCCCCCCGCGCATGCACGCGTGGCCCCCTGCATGCTTCCCTGTATGCTCCCGTGGATGCACATATGGCCCCACACACTTGCCCTGTGCATACACACACCCCACACATGCGCCCTGCACATGCACGTGCAAGCCCGCATGTCTCCCATCCCCCCATGCGTGGCAGAGACCCAAAGACCAGCTGGCTGGTGGGAGGCACATGCCATGCACAGCGGAGCTGAACTGGGGCGACGGCTCATGTGCCATGAGAGAGGGCGCTGCGTGCCATGTGTGGCACGCGTGCCATAGGTTCACCATCACGGATCTAGATCAATGTTTCTCAACCTGGGCAATTTTAAAATATGCGGACTTCAATTACCAGAGTTCACATCACTCTTGATCTGGTGGAAAATTAAACTTTCCCTTTTCTCTGATTTAGGCATTTCACTTTTAATCTTTTTTATTTTGGAAATGTTATAGGTCTGTATTGGACTAAACAAGTAATTTCTTATTAATTGTATTTATTTGATACACAAGTATGTGTCAAAAAGAGGGCTGTGAAAATATTTACAGACCCAAGACAACTAGACACAAGAACAGTTTTTTCCCGAACGCCATCACTCTGCTAAACAAATAATTCCCTCAATTCTGTCAAACTATTCACTGTCTGCATTATTACTATTAATCTTCTCATCGTTCCCATCACCCATCTCCTCCCACTTATGACTGCATGATTGTAACTTTGTTGCTTGTATCCTTACGATTTATATTGATTTTGTTTCCTAGTATGATTTGATTGCTTATTTGTACCCTATGACTATCATTAAGTGTTGTACTTATGATTCTTGATGAATGTATCTTTTCTTTTTATGTACACTGAGAGTATATGCACCAAAGATCACACTTGGCCAATAAAGAATTCTATCTTCTATCTATTCTCTTTGAAGCTAACATGACTCTATTGGTTCTGTTGCTATCTATGAGCGCCATTGGGGAAAATAACCAAGCATTTGCCTATTTATTTTAGGTAGAATCTTCTGCTTTGAAAAAAAAAAAAGAAAGAAAAGAAGGCAGAATGTTTTTCTTCTTGATGAGGGCAGCCAGTAGGCTTGCACAAAAGTTGGGAACTAGTAGCAGAGATACAAGGTTCTTCCCTGACCTTTTCTGTCCTTGTTGAATGCAGAGAAGCTCCTTGCTCCTCACCGCCCAAACTGAACACAAGGCCCCACCTACTCCGAGATGCAGGTGGAGGAAAGACGCTGTCTCCATCTGTCCCCAGGACTGACACAAGATCTTGCAAGAGAACGGATATTCTTCTCGCCTTCTCAGACTCAGGCGGCATGTGGAATCCTGCAAGCATGTTGCAAACATGCCCCCACCCAGGGCTCTCCCCCTCAGTCCGTGGGGCCTTGGGTGGTTCCGTGCCAACTCTTGGTCCTTTTTCTCAGCAACCAGACCCATTTCTAACCCAAAGAAGCCGATTCCCCCCTCCCCCTCCCATCTCCTCCTCTCGAAAGGTACCCAGGGGACCCTATTAGACTACTTGAGAGAAAGTGGTTTGAAGACTGCAGCCTAAAGCCACCATATCATTATGATGTCTATACATTACAGAACATTTTAGCTCTCCTGGGAAAGTTGCTAAAAAGGTTAATGATGTAATTACTGTTATTATCATAAGCATAATGAATGGAATTGCCTCATTTACTTAAATGCTGCCAAGCTATTTGCTCCTTGCTGGACGCCTCCCCAAAGGATAGCATCTCTGCTAATCCTCCTGGCAAATTTGTTCCTTTCTTTCATGTTAAAAGCTGTGAAGGACTGCAAGACCAGTTGGAAGCCCCAGGTCCAGTTCTCTGCTGCAGAGTTCCAGTGGGTGTTGAGTGTGTGCAAATTCTCAAGATTGCAAAATGTAACTAGCAAGACTTCCTCTGTCACTCTGACCCAGTATTTCTCAACCTTGGCAACTTCAAGATGGGTGAACTTCAGAATTTCCCAGTCAGTATGGCTGCTAGGGAATTCTGGGAGTTGAAGTTCACTATCTTAAAGGTGATAAGGTTGCCAACCCTTCTTAAACTCAGCAGCTGGATTCTACATAGCAAGAAGCCACAACATGTGCTAGTTTCTGCTTTCTGGGGTTCATAACTGCCATATATGGTGCATTGTTCAATATGAATCTTCAGGGCTTGTTTCACAAAACATAGTTAAAACAATAGCAATAATAATAGCACTTAGACTTATATACTGCTTTGCAGCCCTCTCTAAGCGGTTTACAGAGACAGCCTCTTGCCCCCAACAATCTGAGTCCTCATTTTACCTACCTCAGGAGGATGGAAGGCTGAGTCAACCTTGATCCGATGAGAATTAAACTGCTGAACTGCTGGCAGCCAGCAATCAGCAATCAGCAGAAGTAGCCTGCAGTGCTGCATTCTAACCACTGTGCCACAGCTCACGGTTTAGTGTTGGCAAAACCAACCATTTGAATACAGGTAGTTCTCAACTTGCAACAATTTGTTTAGTGACCATTCAAGAATACAACCATTGAAAAAAGTGACTTATGACCGTTTTTTCACATGACCATTGCATTGGTCTATTGTCTATTGTCACGTGATAAATATTGGGATGCTTGGCAGCTGGTTCATATTTATGATGGTTGCAGTGTCTGGGATCAGGTGATCCTTTTTGCAACGTTTTAACAAGCAAAGTCAATGGGGATATTAGACTCACTTAACAATATTACTAACTTAACACCTGCAGTGGTTCACTTAATAACTGTGGCAAGAAGGGTCATTAATGGGGCAAAATTCACTTAACAACTGTCTTGCTTAGCAACAGAAATTTTTGGTTCAATTGTGGTTGTAAGTCAAGGGCTACCTGTACAAAGATACAAGGTTCTTTATTTTTTCATTAAGATTAAATATTGTTTTGTTAACTGTACAAGCATAATATAAATGAAATTCATTTAAAAACAACCAAAGCTACTGGATTCTGAATCCAATTTTCCTTCATTCTTCAGTTCAGCTTAACTGATGACAATTGACCACTTTAATTCTTTGTAAAAAAAAACAAAACATGAATGTCCTTGACCCATGGTGCATATGTTCTCACAGGCTGGGATGAATGTCTGGATGGGGCCATAAGGAGACAGGTGTTCTGCACCAGATACAAGCATGTCTTCATCTGCTGAGGGCTGCACTTCTCTGGATGTATTTTGGGGCTGTTGAGGGACATGCTCAGCTGGTCAAAGAGATCCCATCATGGGTGCCATGGGATAAGGGTGGTAGTTGATAGCAAAATATCAGTTTTTCCCAGTCTTTCTCAGACATGTTAAATCTATCTATTGGCTTATAGATGTCCAAATTCTAAGCATGACAACAAATTAGATATTTTTACAGTGTGCAATTTAAAATCAAAGGGGTAAATCTACTAGTGGCCTTTCATTTGCTGCAATTCTTTTCTTTTCTTTTCTAATTCTTTTTAATCTTGCTGCTTTCACAATTATACAGTTATAGGACAAAAGAAAATATTCTATTAAAAATTTAACAGATACTTACATACTCTTCCTAGAATATGTGGTAGATACACTGAAGCAGTAGGCGTGAGCTTAAATGGACTCCAGAGGTTGGTAGAGGACAGGAAGGCTTGCAGGAACATTGTCCATGGGGTCACAATGGGTCAGACATGACTTCGCAACTAACAAGAAGAAGAAGAGATAGTAAAATCCTCAATCTGGCAAGATTTTATTTAGACACAAAATAATAAAGAACTCTTGCTTGGAAGAATCACCACTGAATCATCATCATTCTTGGCTTTGGGCCTGACAGAAGATCACTTGGAAGCTGCAGCCGGCTGCGTCTTGATTTGTCCATGGAACATAACTGCTTTGAGAGTTGCAATGCTTACCTGTTTGCCTCTGGGAAAAATTCAAGGTGTTGGTTGTCACCTTTAAAGTGGGCCTGTGCTATTAGATTGCAGAAGGGACTTCATCCAGGGTCCCTCTTTTAAAGAATGTTAGCTACAATGTGTTAAGGCAGTCTTTTATTTATCACTGCCCCCATTCTCTGAAATAGCCTCAAGATTTGACTTGCCCCGACCTTATTGGGATTTAGGAAGGCAAACAAAACCTGGCTAGGATTTGGAAAGGAATTGATTTAAAACATAGAAGATGCAATAACATAGTTGGAAGGAATCTTTGAGGTCTTCTAGTCCAACCCCCTGGCTCAAGCAGGAGACCAGTGTTGGCGAACCTTTTCGGCACCAAGTACTGAAACGGGAGTGTGTACGTGCGTGCCGGAAACCGGAAGAGCAGCTGGCGCAAGCTGGAAACCGGAAGATCATCTTCCTGGCATGTTCATGCGCATTGGGTGACTGCTTTTCCGCTTTCTGGCATTCCAGTGTGCGTGAAGACCAACTGGCCGGCATGCTGGACCCCGGAAGAGCAACGGGTGATGGTTTGCGTGCCTGGAAATATGGTTCTGCATGCCACTTCTGGCACCTGTGCCATAGGTTTGCCATCACAGCCCTAGATCATTTCAGACAAATGGCTGTCCAGTCTCAACTTCAACTTCTTTCTTTTTTTCTTCGCCCTGTTTAGGGTGACCCGCTCTCTGCTCCATCAAGAGACGCGGGAAGACCCCTTGGAGGGTAGAGCTGAGGATTTTGTACAATATCTGTATGACAAAATTGCTCAGATTCGGGAACAGCTGGACTCTGACTGGATTGATCCAGAGGAGATGACAGGGGCAGGTCCTGAGAATATTATTTGGGAAGAGTTTGATCCTGTGACTCCCGAAAGCGTGGACAGGATACTGAACAGACTAAATGCGACCACATGTTTATTGGACCCGTGTCCCTCCTGGTTGGTACTGGCCTCCTGGGAGGTGACGTGAGGCTGGCTCCAGGAGATTATAAATGCTTCTTTGAGTGAGGGTGTCTTTCCCACCGTCTTGAAAGAGGCGGTGGTGAGGCCCCTCCTCAAGAAGCCCTCCCTGGACCCAGCTGTGTTAGCAAATTATCGTCCTGTCTCCAACCTTCGCTTTGTTGCGAAGGTTGTTGAGAGTGTGGTTGCACGACAACTGCCTCAGTACCTGGATGAATCGAATTATCTAGATCCATTCCAGTCGGGCTTCAGGCCCGGGTACAGCACAGAGACAGCATCGGTCGCATTGGTTGATGATCTCTGGAGGGCTCGGGACAGGGGTTGCTCCTCTGTCCTGGTCCTATTAGACCTCTCAGCGGCTTTTGATACCATCGATCATGCTATCATGCTGCACCGGTAGGAAGGGTTGGGGGTGGGGGGCACTGTTCTACAGTGGTTCTCCTCCTTTCTCTCTGACCAGTCGCAGTCTGTGTTGACAGGGGGGCAGAGGTCGACCCCGAGGCCCCTTATATGTGGGGTGCCACAAGGATCGGTCCTCTCGCCCCTTCTATTCAACATTTATGTGAAGCCGCTGGGTGAGATCATCCGTGGTTTTGGGGTGAAGTACCATCAGTACGCTGATGACACCCAGCTGTACATCTCCACCCCAGACCACCCCAATGATGCCCTCGAGGTGATGTCCCGGTGCCTGGAGGCCGTACGGATCTGGATGGGGAGGAACAAACTCAGACTCAACCCATCCAAGACCGAGTGGCTGTGGTTTCCGTCGTCCCGATATAGTCAGTTGGCGCCATCTCTGACTATTGGGGGCGAGTCGTTGGCCCCCACAGATGGGGTTCGCAACTTGGGCGTCTTCCTGGACTCGCGGCTGTCTTTAGAAGAGCATATGACGGCCGTGGCCAGGACGACTTTTTATCAGGTTCGCCTGATTCGCCAGTTGCGTCCCTTTCTGGATCGGGGCTCGTTACGCACGGTCACTCACGCCCTTGTCACCTCACGCCTGGATTACTGTAATGCTCTCTACATGGGGCTCCCCTTGAGAAGCACCCGGAGGCTCCAACTGGTCCAGAATGCGGCCGCGCAGGTGGTGATGGGAGCAATGTGGCGCTCTCATGTAACCCCCCTCCTGCACGAGCTGCATTGGCTCCCGGTGGTCTTCTGGGTGCGCTTCAAGGTTTTGGTTATTATCTTTAGAGCATTCCATGGCTCAGGACCAGGGTACTTACGAGACCACCTCCTGCCACCAATAGCCTCTCACCGACCAGTTCGCTCCCATAGAGAGGGACTCCTCAGGGTGCCGTCGGCCAAACAATGTCGACTGACGGCCCCCAGGGGGAGAGCCTTTTCTGTGGGGGCACCTACCATCTGGAACGGGCTTCCCCCGGAGTTACGAAACATCCAAGACTTACGCATATTCCGCCGTGCCCTGAAAACGTTTCTATTCCAACAAGCTGGTCTGGCCTAACTCTCCCTTTTTAATTGGCTTTTAAATTGGCTTTTAAATCGGGTTTTAGACCTCTTTTAGATAAATTTGGATGTTTTAATCTTTGAGCCAAATTACTTAATCTGTTTTTTAATAGTTTTAACTTCTATATGTATTTGTATTTATTATGGCTGTTCACCGCCCTGAGTCCTTCGGGAGTAGGGCGGTATACAAATATGAAAAATAAATAAATAAAATAAATAAACTTCTGAAGGCAAGCCATACCCCTGGTTAATTGTTCCGTCACAAACAGAAACAACATAAGCAAAGCTGTGTTTATGCACTGGGGAGCTCAAGGGTGAATTGTGCAGTTGGAACATGCTTTAAAAGTAATTTAGTCTCAGCAGGCTGGTCTAGGATTCACTGAAATATTTGGCAAATTTATTTAGTTATTTATACGGACACTAATCTTGCAAACATAACTCTTAGGGGCTAACCATGCAAACAAATATGAGCAAAACCCCAAAGTTTTGCAAAGCAGGAAGGTTTTAAGACCAGCAACCTCTGCTCGAAGACCCCCGGCAAAGTAGATTTCACCACTTTCTGCGGAGGGGCTTCCATTGGCTTCCAGCTTGATCCTTCAGGAAGTTCTGCCTGATGTCTAGCTTGAACTTGAAGCTTGACAAAGGCTTGTACATAGCATGGAACCTTATGGTCAGCTGTACATGTCAAAGGGAAGGTGAGTCAAAAGTGTGATCCCAGGAAATAAATATAATCCCAAACTGGATTGTATCCCTGGATTAGATACCACTCAGGCTGGGCCTGTCCTTCTGACAGAATTCCAGACTGAGATGCATTTTGTGTGATGCACGATGCACAGGTCTGCACTGCTGCTATTCTGTTATCAAACAGGCTGAAATATCAAGAATATATATACTGGGTTTTAAACCCCTGTATGGATTGGAAGGTATCAATATCAGTTGATGCAGCCTGGGATTGTATTTGTTCCCTGGGATCAAATTTTTGATTCACATTCCCTTTGATATGTACAGCTGACCATAAGTCATGCTATATCCATGCCTTTATTTTTTTTCTATGCAAATGCAGAATTTTGCATTTGCTCCTATTGGAATTCATCCTGCTGGTTTCCATTTATTGTTCTAGCATCCCAAGATCCTCTGAAACTTAAACTTATTTTCTATATGTCTCTAATTTGTTGCTGGTTCTTGACCAAATAAAGATTATCGGTACTTGAGACTTAAACTAGATACTGTCTTCTAATGAATCAAAGATGACTTCAAAAGAAAATATCTGGTTCATCTGCAAACCAGATAAATCATATTTCCTAACTCATCCAAGTCATTAATTAATATATTAAATTGCAGACCTACAACAGACCCCTGTGGCATGCCATTTGACACTTCCTTCCAGCCTGATGCAGAGCCATTGATGTTAGGATAATTTTATAAATGTATATACTGTCCAACTCTCAGCGATGTTATAAATGGTTTACCAATGGTTAAAAACATTTAATCAAGAAAATATTTTTCAAAAGTGTTGTGAGCCATTGCCTACTTCCCAGGGCTAAGGGAGTGACTGGCCCAAGGTCTCCCAGCTGGCTTTGTGCCTAAGGGAGGACTAGAACTCACCGTCTCCCAGTTTCTAGCCTGGTGCCTTAATCATTGCGCCAAATGGGCACTCCATCAACATTTTGCTAGAGTTCTAGTCCCCCCTTAAGCACAGCTGGGAGACTTTGGGCCAGTCACTCATTCTCCGCCCGCGGAAGGAGGCAATGGCAAAGCACTTCTGAAAAGCCTTGCCAAGACAACTGCAGGGCTTGAACGGGAGGAAAACATGCCAGTCAATGGGAAAGGCGAAGGGAGGATGGCGGGGTTTTCCTCAGCTCTCCGGCCTGTCTCCAAACGGCCAAAACCCCTTTGGGCATCTTCTGGAGTTCGGCATTTCTCCTCAGAAGGGAGTGGACTTCAACTCCCAGAATTCCTCAGCCAGTTTGGCTTTGTTTGGACATAGGAAGGACGATTCCAGAGGGATTCTACTGTCCGAAAAGCGAGAGATTGCGGAACCCCTGCGCTCCCCGCTCCGGGCAGCTTAATCGGCGGCCCGGCGACGGGCCCAACTCGACTTCCCCACGCTCCCCTCGGGCAGGCCTGGAAGAATCCACGCAAGCGCAGTAGGCCGCCAAGCCGGCTCCTCACGGGGCGCACGCGCAGCCGGGTGGGCGGGGTCATCTCGCTCGTCCCTTTCTCCGCCAGGCGCCGCTGGCTTCCCCGACGCGCTGCGCCGAGGCACGTGAGCCTGTTTGGGCCACGTGACGCGCCGCCGGCTCGCGCGGGGTGCGTGCGTGAGTGCGTGCGCGGGCGACGCGCCTCCGCCCCGCCTCACGCCCGCCGAGCCCCGCCCCCTCCGCGCGAGAACGAGCGAGCGAGCGGCCTCCCCTCAGGAGCTCGCCCGGCCCGATCCGCTCCCTCCGCCGCCGCCGCCGCCGCCCTCCCGCTCGGTTATGAGGCGCGCCCGCCGGCGCTGGAGTGCAGCTGGGTTTGTGCGGTGCGGCCGCCGCTGAGGCTTCGCCGCCTCCGCTTGGGCGGGGACCGCCTTCCCAGCCCCCGCCGCCGCCGCCGCCGCCGCCATCGCCGCCAGGATGGGCCGGGAGCCGCAGCCGGGCCGCCGCTGAGCGCGAGACGCGGAGGGAGCCGAGAGCGGCAGCGGGAGGAGGAGAAGGACGACGAGGAGGAGGAGGAGGAGGAGAAGGGCCGGCGCCATGGCGGAGCAGACCTACTCCTGGTGAGCGCCGCCGACCCCCGGCCTCCCCGGGAGCCCCGCTGGCCGAGCCCCCGCTCGCAGCCTTCCCTTCTCGGGCCGCCCGGAGCTGCCGAGGCGCCGCGCTCCGGTGGTGGTGGTGGGGGGCGGGGGCGGCGCGGGGGCCTCCGGCCTTGGGAGCTTTTGTCCCCCTGAGGAAAAAGGGCCGAGCGACCTCCTCCCCCTCCCCCCCGGCGCTCGGCTGGGCCTGGAGCGCACCTGAAGGGCCCACCTGGCTGGGCAGCGGTCCTCGGCCACCAGCGCTTCCCTCTCCCCCAAAGACAGAGCCGCGGGGCCGATTCGGGGCCTGTGGTTGGCCTAGAAAGTGGCCGATTCGGGGGCGCTCAGTCGGTGGGGGGGGGGTGGAAGATGGAGGAGGAGGCGCCTGTGTGTGTGTGTGTGTGTGTGTGTGTGCCATGTTGCCAGACAGGCTTGGGAACCCCGCTGGGCGGGCATCGGAGTAACGTCCGGGATGCTGCAACTGTTTCCCTGCTCCGGGCTTGGAGCAGCCGAGCATCCCACCTGCACGCACATCGCACCGGGCTGCTGCCTGGCTCCATCCGTTTGCTCTCGGCGCGCCTTTTATGGCAGTCTCCGAGGTGCCTCCTGCCAGAAACAGGTTTGTTTGGGTGGAGAACCCAAAAGCGAGTGGGAGCTGAAGGCCATTTTCCGAGGGGAAAGGGATTAAGAGAGCCTGGCTTTCCTATTGTCATGCTGATGGGGGCTCCTAGCAACTTGTCTAGTTGTGGGGGCAACCTTGTGATGTCTGGGGAATAACAGGGGGGCTGCAGCTTTCCACGTGTCTCACAATGGCTGTTTTCCCTGAAATCTGCAATTGTGAGAAGAGGCAGCCCTGTCCTTTCTGTTAATGCCTTCTGAAGATGAACTCTTACAGAGGCATGATTCATACTACAGTTCACCCTAAACCATAATGTAGCTTAATTTTATTATTTATTTACTAATCTTACAGACTACTATAGTCCAACAAATTCCCAGTGGTTTAGAATATTTAGAATATTCCTGTTAAAAGATCAAATTTTGATAAACGGTACAACTGATAAAACACTAGGTATCTATTTTCATTATTGGATCCTGTAAACCCAAGCATTGTACTTTGTAAATGATGGTATATTGTTTAGTGTAATGTGTAAAAACAGCTAAGATCTAGTGGGGTTTGAATGGACATAATATTACACCATGTTTTTAAGTGTAGGTGGGAATTTGGTTTTCATACATAAGATTCTCACATAAAGCAGTAATTTTTTTTTTTTAAATTTGATTTATATGCCGGCCTTCTCCAATGCGTTAAGCAATAGCCTTCATTCTTTTGTATATTTTATACAAAGTCAGCTTATTGCCCCCACAAACTGGGTCCTCATTTCACCTACCTTAGAAAGGATAGAAGGCTGAGTCAACCTTGAGCCTTGGAGAGATTCGAACCAGCAGAAATTGCAGGCAGCTGTGTTAATAACAGGGTGCATTAAACCACTGTACTATCAAGGCTCCTATTGCTCGGGGGTCGCATAACTATAAATATAAAAGCTTGGATGGCTATTGTGTTAGGTGGTGATCTTTCATATTCCTTTGATGATCTTTTTGTGAGGTTAGGATCAGTTATTTGGTTAGAGCCATTTTGGTCTAGTGGTTAAGGCACTAAGGCTAGAAACCTGGAGATTGGGAGTTGCATGAAAGCTAACTTAGTGACTTGGGGCCACTTGCTCTCTAAGCCCAACAACCTCACAGGGATGTTCTGGGGAAAATAGGTGGAGGAAAGATTGTTAGGTATGTTTGCTGCCTTAATTATTGATAAAAATAAAGGGATAAAAATAAATAAATTAAACTGATGTCATATGGCTGAAAATTAATGGAATGTAGGCTTAATTCCAAAGCTGGATGTTTGTGAGGCAGTGATACCATTGACCTGAGTATAACTGTTAAGAGTGAATTGTGGTTAAATTGAGATAACTAATTACTTAGAAAAATATTAGACTTGAAATGTTATGTTTTGGCCAACATGCCAGTTAAAATGACCTATTGCTAACATCCTGATTGAGATTTCAGTCCTGACACCCATGATAACTAAGGACATTTGTTCTATAACAAAGGAGAATATTTGTAGTTCAGGGTTGAAACGAAGGGTCCTTGGGACAATCTGAACTTCTTTTCTTGCAGATGTTTCATTACCAACTAGCTAACATCATCAGGTGATTCAAGGACCAAGGTCCCCTCATTTCTTCTTCTATTCAATTGTGTCTGATTCTTGGAGACTGCCTGGGCAAGTCCCTGTGGTTTTCTTGGAAAGTTTTTCTCAGAAGTGATTTGCCATTGCCTCCTTCCTAGGGCTGAGAGAAAGTGCCCAAGGCAGGACTAGGAATTATGGACTCCTGGTTTCCTGCCTGATGTTTTCACAATTACCCCAAATCGGCTCTCAATTGATAGATTTTTTAAAAAGTTCTTGAGTCACAACAATATCCACTTGGAAGTTCTTAAAGAATTATTCTATCAGAAATATTTCTGTTTAAAGTTGATGTCTTTTTCTGAAAACTAGAAAATCATTAATTCCAGGTTTTAAAAGGATGTAGGGAGGAGGCAGGATTGACTGGCATATAATATCCTTTCTAAGTAAATGATAAAAAGCATTATTGAAGAAGCAGTAATTAAATATACATACAGAAGAACAAGCTTGCTCTAAAGAACCAACATGGCTTCTACAAAGAGGTCAGCAAGCATGTAGACTGGTTATAGTCAACAGATTGTATATTTGATATTTCAAAAAGCTTTCGTTGGCCTCCCTCATCCAAAGCTCTCATAAAATCTTAAAACCATACAATAAAAGAGCAGGTCCTGCCATAGATGTTCAAAATGGACACAATATTCAGATGCTTTTAATTTATTTGGATTTAGAATTGAATAGAGAATTGGCCAGTTTGCTAGTGATATCAGTTGTAAAATCAAAAGAAGACCCTGGGAACTTCAAAAGGATCTCTCCAAAGGGGATGAATAATGAAAGATGCGGTTCACAATTGCAAAAAGCATCTGGCACATTTTTCCTCAAAAATTTCTCATGTGTACAATTTAAACTGGTGATGAGTGACAAGGAAGAGTTTCTTGAAGACAGACATAATCATTATTAGCCAGAGTATTATGGGTACTGTGAAAAAGTTAAGTTCCAACCAAAAAATTCTTAAAGGAACCAAAAATTAACTAGCCACTATAATATGATTGGACCACACTTGGAAGGTTATGTGCAGCCCTGGTCGCCATAATACCTGAAAACTGGGATATTGGCTGGCTCCCAGTGGTCTTCCGGGTGCGCTTCAAGGTTTTGGTTACCACCTTTAGAGCGCTCCATGGCATCGGACCGGGGTATTTACGAGACCGCCTTCTGCTACCAATAGCCTCTCACCGACCAATACGCTCCCATAGAGACGGGCTTCTAAGGGTGCCGTTGGCCAAACAGTGTCGACTGGCGGCCCCCAGGGGGAGAGCCTTCTCTGTGGGGGCACCTACCATCTGGAACGAGCTCCTCCCAGAGATACGGAGGATCCCGGACCTGCGCATGTTTCGTCGTGCTCTCAAAACTTTTTTATTTCAGCAGGCTGGCCTGGCCTAACTCTCCTCTTTTAAATTTTTAATTGTTTGATTTTATAAATTGGGTGTTTTAATCTGTGTTTCGGCCAAAATATTTAATAATTTTAAGGGATTTTTAATATTTGTATTATCTGTATTTTATCTTGGCTGTTCACTGCCCTGAGTCCTCGGGGAGTAGGGCGGTATAGAAATTTGATTAATAAATAATAAATAAATAATAAATAAATAAATATTGTATAATAGGAAAATTCACAACAAAGGCATCCAAAATGATCAAGAGGCTGAGACACCTTCCCACTATCTCTTCTAGACAGTGGCCTAGAAGAGCCTCGGTGGTGCAGCGGACTTAGTGCTGTTAAGTGCTAGCACTTAGCTGCCAGCTGCCTGCAATTAGTGCGAGTTCAAATCTCACCAGACTCAAGGTTGATTCAGCCTTCCATCCTTTCGAGGTAGGTAAATTGAGGACCTGGATTGTGGGGGCAATAAGCCAGCTTTGTATAGAACAACAAAGTGGGGGTGGGGGGCAAAAGCCTTAATAAGCAGGTATATACATAAAAGTATGCAGGCTATTGCTATAATGCATTGTAAGCCGCCCTGAGTCTACGGAGAAGGGCGGCATATAAATTGGACTAATAAATAAATAAACATAAGATGTGATAAAGGTAAAATTATGGAAGATGTGAGCATACATTTTCCCCCTCGCAATATTAAAGCATAGGTTTATCTATTAAAATTAAATATAGGGAAATTCAACAATATAATCCATGATTAAAAATCCATGGTTAAAAATATAGAAGCCCTTGTATTCCTGATGTGATAGCTTGTGGCCGATTTAGTGGGTTGGATCAAGTCACAGAGAATCAATTATTATTGATGTTATTTTATGTTCTGTTTCCAAAAACCATGACTAGCTGATCTTAAATACCAGATTGACCACTCTGTGATCTAGAATGCTAAATTAGATGAAGTTGACATGATGTAGTAATTTCTTTAATTTTTGTGTCAATGTGCTTAGGACTGCAATCTGAATTTTATAGTGATGTAATTGATCCAAGAGGTGAAAATTCCCAAGCTATAGTGTAGGACTAATGTGGCATTTTGGATAGAGAAAATGTGGTTCAAATTGCTCTTTTAATTAAAAATTGCATTTGGAGGCTGTGGACATATATTGCAGTGTTTAGGTTCAGATTTTGAGTTTCTCCCATTTCCTTGTAGAATATTGTTACTTTTGTTGTTTTTTTACTGTATCCACATTACAACAACACTGGCTTCCAAATCAGAAAATAGGGACTTGTCATTTTGATTCTAGATTGCTGAAAACCTATAGCTCTTATATAAATCATCTATACTTAATAGACTTTGTTTGTGTTTGCTAAATGTGGACATTTCATTGTTGAAACATTGCATTTTTGTACATTGTTTTACAATTGCGTCAAAATTATTATGTGACTGAAAATGACCACAGAAGCAGATTCAAACGTGGGCAGCTGAATGTCATCAATTTTCTCTCAGTATTAAGCTGCAATACAGGTAGTCCTTGACTTATGATCAAATTTGAGGCCAAAATTTCTGTTGCTAAGCAAGACAGTTAAGTGAATTTTGCCCCATTTTACAACCTTTCTTGCCACAATTGTTTAGTGAATCACTGCAGTTGTTAACATAGTAACACAGTTATAAAGTGAATCTGGGTTTCCCATTGAGATCACAAAAAGGGATCACATGACCCCAGGACACTG
Source organism: Arizona elegans (assembly GCA_022577455.1). Lineage (NCBI taxonomy): Eukaryota > Metazoa > Chordata > Lepidosauria > Squamata > Colubridae > Arizona > Arizona elegans. Next base: position 4,520,286 of record JAKOOJ010000026.1, read on the forward strand.
CAACTGTCCATAAATATGAGTCAGATTTGACTTTTGATCACATGACCATGGGGATGTTTCAATGATCATAAGTGAAAAAATGGTCATGTCACTTTTTTCAATGCTGTGGTAACTTATAACAATCACTAAATGAATGTTGTAAGTCAAGGACTACCTGTAGCTTAGATGAAACATTTATTTACTTACAATTGGAATTCTGGGCAAATTATTAACAGAGTACAGATATGAAAGAATACAAAACATTTTATAAAAACTAAAACACCTCCCCCAAATGTTTCTGTAAATGAATGTAAAAGGCTTAGTGGAATAGGATCAATGGAGGTGGGGGGCTCGGTAGTCACTTGGGAGTTGAGATTTCTGAAGTGTGGGGGGGGCCACAACAGGAAGGGCTGCTGTCTGGTACTTTTCTACCAATCTCTGTTGAGAGGGTGAGTCATTGTGGGCCTTCTGAAGTTTCCATCCTGGCAAGGAGGTGCTGAATCTATCCTGGTGCTTTATGATCTGTAGTAATAATGACACTTTGACTTGGACCCCAAATTCTGCTGATGGCCAATGCAGTGATTTTAGAAAAGAGTTTACCTTGCAGTTAACTCTGCAGTGATCCCAGTGCTGCCTTTTGGATCAGATGCCATTCTGGGCTGCCTTATGCAGTGTACATTAAGCAATTAGCTGGATAGTGGTAGAAGCAGATTGGGTCACTGCTAACACACCTGAGGAACCTGGGCAAAAGACTCCTTTAACATGACTCCCAAGAGGGCTCCCAAACTGTAAACCAATTCCTTCGGAGGGAGGATATCTCCATTCAGGCAGACTAGTGGAACCAATGTTTCTGGACACTTATTGATATACAGCAACTCAGCCTTGAGTTAATGCCAGATTTAAAACACGGAAGTTTTTCTTGGAATTTTTCTTGGTACATTATTATAGATAAGGCTCATGTGTAACTCCTGTTCAGTGCCCAGTTGGAACTTTACAACTTAAGGTTTATGTTCCATCTTGTGTTCCAAGTATATTAAGTTGGGAGGCAGCATTGACTTAAGTTGAAACAGGTGCATGCGTACATCATAGCATGACGGCTGAAAAAACTCATAGGTATTGATGAGTGCTTTCCATATTCCATCCTTGATCATATCAATTTATCTTATTAGATCTGGCAGAGAAGACCTCTGCCTACATTTGGTGGGTCCCAGGAGCACCTGCCTCCTGGAACATGCTGTTGTGACCCAGGCCCAAGTAAGTAGTAGGAAAATCAGTCAGTGAAAAAAACAAACAAACTTTGTTTTGAGCAGCTGGGAATTACTTCATTCCCAGCATCTTTCAACTAAATTAAAGCAAATTCCTCCCAACACAAATTCCTCAGTCCTATTGCAAATCTTGATCCAATTAGGCAAACTGCCAAAGGTCTTTCTTGGCAAACATTCAGAAGTCCCAGATACAAAAATAAATGCAAGACGTAGATGAAGAAGACGAAGCTACCAGTGTTGTTTTCCGGCAAAGCCCAAACACTGTTGCTGGTCTGTTTTAAGCCTTATGGGAGGGGCCAATCATCTCTTGGCCCTACTCCCGAGTTGTCCTCTTTGCTTGAGCTGCTCCTGCCTTCTGGCAGCTCTTCTCATGCATGCATTAGGAACAGGCTCCTCCTGTTCCTCTGTCTCACTCCTATCAGTCTCTGGAGGCTCTGGAGTCCGCACCCCACTCTCCGATGGCTCTGGCCCCATCTCTACCTCCGATGCAGAGCCCTTATCTGGGCCTTCCCCAGCCTCCAGGACTGGCCCATGTTCTTCGTCAGCCTCATCGCTGTCTGACTCAGCTGCCAACTCCGCAGGCTGCTAGCGGACCACAACACTTGCTTCCCCCCAGAATGAGATTAGTTCCATCACTTTTGCCATTTCAGAAATCCCTCAAGATCTGGTTATGTTGTCATGCCTGGGTTTCCCAGGGAGCCAGAGACATGCTTATATGGCTCTGTTGTTGAAAAGGCCATTCTGATCCTCTCTCCACTTAGAGCGTGTGTATATATATATATACACATTAATTATAATGGAGATCTTTATATTTTTGTATCTGTTGGTTTACTTCATTGTTGTATGCCACTCAGAGTCAGTTTTGGTGAGACGAGTGGTTATACATGTTTGATAAATAAGTAAATGAATATTGACAGTTAAGAATCAGGACAGACTGAGACGGTTTTACAGGTAGTCCTCGGGTTATGACCGTAATGAAGTATGCCCATCATGGTCATACTCATGAGAGTCATAATGACCTTTTTTGGTCATAACGATGATTGTGGCAGTCATTAAGCGAACACTATGGTTGAAGAACAACCACCACAGTTGTTAAGTGAACCCGTGATTCGCTATGGGCAGTTTCACCATATATCAGAAGTAAATCTAATTTTCAGCAAAATCGTCATAAAACACTGTGAGGTGATTGTGGGATGCTGCAAATGGTCCTAATCTGTGGCCTGGTAGTCAAGGCTTAAAATGCAGAACATGACACTGGAGGGAGAGCAACTATTGGAATCCAAATTGTAAGTATCCCTCAGGTAAGTCAGTCACAATTTTGAATGGCTGCTAGGCCACTGATCATAACTTAACTTAAGGACTACCTGTGTAAATCTCAGAAATCGCAGTTTTTCTAGGAGGACATCCATTGCAGTTAGAGCAAATAGAGGTTTCATTCAGTGACTGCCTTATCGTTGTTTAGTGATCCTCTCCAGTTAAGGTGGTGATGAAAAAGTAACTCGATGACCAGTCTTCATTTTTTCAGCCAGCCTCCAGAAACAAGAGGAAGTTGAAATCCAAACAGAGGTTTTAATTCTTAAGTTGAGACGTGGTGTGATGAGGTAAGGGGCATGGTGTGCCTTAGTGGGTAGAGAGGCCCAGTGCCGGCTGCTTGGATCTCTCCACTTAGGGGTTAAAACTGCGTGGATTTTGGCAGGGACGATTTTCAGCTCCTGAGTGGAGAGACACTTGTATGAGGCCTGTGCCAGGCTTCCCAGGGTCTCCTCCATTCCCCTGAGGCACCCCATCCTCCTCATTTGGCACTCCATTCGCTTAACAACCAATGACATTTTTTAACAACTGGCTGGGGATTTCTGGGAGTTGAAGTCCACAAGTCTTAAAGTTCCCAAGTTTGGAGACCCCTGTACTATACCCTCTGTAAGTATCCTAAGAACAGCCTTATATCTCCTTTCTTGATAACACACCTCAGGAATTCTGGTCATTTTTATGTGTGTTTACTAGTATGAGATGAGTATGATTTAGTTTTCTTGGATGTAGCCAAATTCTGTTATGGCCTGTAAAATTAGCACACTGATTACCCATCAGTTAATCTGCTGTCAATTGCAACATTCTTGTCCTGTTTTGTATTTTTAATTCTTATTTTTAAAGTGTTTTGTTTAAAACTCTGATTTGTAATAAATTTGGAATGGAAATACATGCTCCTGATTTGTGCCTGTACTGCGAGCACCCTGTGAGAGAGATTATGCTGAGAGGCTGAATCCTAAGGTCCACCAGAGAGCTTCTGTGGTTGAATGTGAGCTTGAGTCTGGTTCCTGTAATTGGGGCCCAACTATGGAACATCCTGCCGGCATGAAGAATATTGTCTAAAATATAGAATACTGTAAGCATTCTATTCCTCAAATTTAACTTGTATTGCATTCATTATATTCCTGTTTAATGCCTTTGGCTGCAAACGTCCCTGGTGATACCATTGGGTATTTGCCAAGCCCTCTGCCACACCTGATTTTAAGATTCTTTTAATTAAAAAAACAAAAACAAAAAAATGGAAACTAGTATACTGCAAAGCAAAACCTAAGTTTAATTTATAATCTCAGTCTCCAAGAATTCCTCTGGGCCTGTAGCAGCTCCCATATATAAAATATAAAAATATAAAAATGATAAGCGGCTGCTGCCTAGAGTTTTGTTTGGGAGCATGCCCACCTGCCCAGAAACACAGTAGCTGGAGAAGGAGAGAAGCTGTAGACATTGTTGAGGAGCAACTTCAATAGCTTGCCTTTGGCTAAATGGGAGTTTTGTGGCTGGCAGTGATTGCTTACATCAACCATTTTATGCAAGTTCTTATAAGTTCCTTGCCTCCCAGTGTCATTTTCTGAAATGGGCGGCTATTGAAATTAAATAAATACATAAAATAAGATGCTTTGAAAATTCCAGATGTGCCCACCTGGAGTTAGTGATTGGAGGCATTGTTGCCTCACTCTCCCTAAATGCACTTTAATTACACTTAACTTTGCCATCAAAACAGATTTATAGTTGGCAGTCGCCATAGTAAGCCCAATTTAAGTGTCGTCAAGCTGTTAAAAGTCTGTTATTGCAAAAAGAATTTTATCGCACCTTTAAAGTTACTAATGTATTAAATCTTAAGCATGTCCTTCATCTGATGGGGAATTAGGGTTGATTAAGGAGGAGAAAGCAAATAACCATAATAGGCAAAGTAGTTTGTTTGGTTACTTTTCAATTTAACATACTTAGAGAGAGAGGACATCCCTGCCAGGGGCATAAAAGACTACATGGGTTACTAGATCATCATGTAAACTAGTATATTAAACTGCAGAATGGTCATAGGTTGAAACATTTGTCTTCCAGATTGTTGTTTCAGGCATCTATGGGCAGAGATGCTTTCTTTAGTGGTGGTCTCCCCCTCCCCCTTCTCATTTTATTCTTATAGAAGGAACTTATGAGATTTGTCCTTGCAAAAAATCACTATCAGTTGAGGTAGATACTAAAGGTTTGACGTGTATGATATGTATGAGTGTATAATCAGTGGGGAGTAGCTGGTGGGATGAACTCTGATGATGTCATTCTTGAAAATGGATGTATAAAAATCTATACCATATTGAAATAAATGACTTGCATTGTTTTTATACCACGTATAAATATAACGTAGATTGTGGAATTAACATGATTTAGGGACTCTCTCTAAAATTTCTCTAAAAAGGGTGCTTTCTGAAATATTTATTTAATTTATTAAACAAATTTATTTAGCCACCCAACTCGCACAAAGTGACTCTGGGAAAATACGGAAACAATTTTTAAAGGACATCTGGGAAACTGGCTTATGTTTCATACTAGATTCTTTAGAAGTATCATGTATCATGGCAGATACTTGCCATATTTTTTTAGATTTAAATCACACGCAACATTTGCAGAAGTGGGAACTTGTACCATGTTCTGAGCCAATTTGGGATTTCGCTTTTGAATTAGGTTAGCTTTATCCATAATAGGTTTAGTAAGCCATAGTTCCTCGTTTTCTTACATAATGCTGATCCATAGATTCTGATTTGCAAATCTTGCTGAACTGAGTTTAAACATCATGCTAAGCTAAAACCAGACAACCCACATTTCCACCTAATGTATGTATGTATGAACTTATAAATCATTCATTCCCATGATGGAGGTAGTCATTTGATATGTAGGTACTCTATGGCCAGTAATGAGCCATATTGTTGCAATCCATGGTTCTAGGACTGTATAGTTTGTTTTCTGTTCTGTCTCGCATGAGAATAGCTGTGTGCAAGTACCTAATTCTAGCTTTAAATTAATCACAGTTCCTTGAGTTTGGAATGTCACTGAGATGCATTTAATTTTAAAATTAGAAGCAGATGTTTCCAGTTTACATGAGATATAAAAGAATGAGAGCATTTGGGATTGTTGCTGTATGTTTTATTCCTATATTGAGAAAAATCAAGGGTTCAACACCTCAAAATATTCCAGCCTAATAAGGGCTGTTTTCTGTATTATAAGTTATAAATAGAATGTGATTTCAAAATGAACTTGGCTGTTTTGAAGAGTGTTATTCCAACAGTCTTGATAATAGAACATATCTTAAAAATTGAACTTTTGTTTTGAGCTTGAAATAAATACAAGTAGTCCTTGATTTATGGCTGGATGTTAATAGCCGTTTGCAGTTATGGCGGCCTTGGATAAGGCATTTTATGGCTGTCATAAAACATTGCCCCCCCCAGTCACATGATCACATTTGGGTGGCAACCTGTTTGCATTGACGACTGATTGCCAGGTGCCCTTCAATCAATCATATGTTTGCCATTTGCAGTCTTCTCTGCTAGCTTCCCTAGAAAGTCAGTGGAGAAGCCATCGGGGAAGTCGGCAAGTGGACTGGATGGTAGAGCTGATGTCTGTTCCCCCAGCATGCTGAGGGAATTCTCCTCCCACCTGCTGGAGGAATGGACCTGAAATCTGGCAAAAACACTAGTGAACCTCAGCATTCTGGAAGCCTCAGAATGCAGCTGTTTGCTATTGTTTCTTCCTTCAGAGAGGTGGAAATGCTAACAAATGCCTGCGTTCTGACCCATCCAGAATGATGGTCATTCCGCCCTGTGGAATGAGCTACCTCCTGGAATACGACTGATCCCGGACCTCCAGACCTTCCATAAGGCCCTGAAGACTTATTTATTCCACCAAGCCAGCCTAGCCTAAATGATTTTTAATGTGATTTTTAAATTTTATAGACTTGGGGTTTTAAATTGGGAGGCCGATTGATTTAATTTCTTTTAATTATCTTAACTTTTGTATTGTATGTATTTTAATTTTGGCTGTTCACCATCCTGAGTCCCTCTTGGGAGAAGGGTGGTATACAAAATAAATAAATAAATAAATGATCATTTTCCCCCACATACCCTCTCCCTACCCACCCCAGCCTGGGAGGCCTGGGCCCTCTCTCTGGTACTTCGCTTAGTCACCCATGGGATTGCTTAGGAGTGCAACTGGAAGAGCTGGGATTGTGGTCATTGAGTGAGGTGGTCACACAGTTTCTCACTTTGCATCCAATTTGCTTAGTGACTGAGATTCTGGACCCAATTGTGGTCATAAGTGGAAGACTTCCTGTACTCAAAAAATATTTTTCATGAGACTTCAAGTTTTGTTCCAATGGATCATATTTGAAGTGTCCTGCGTTATTTCAGGCTTGAAATAAATCAGATTTGTAATTTTGTAATTACCTGTACATATTTAAACCAAGTTTATGTATGATACAGATAGCATGATTCCATACTTTATAGATGTGTTGATAACTGGCTTAAATGTTTAATTGTGATGGGTTTATATTTGGCTATGCTGTTGTTTTATGTTTAGCTTCAGTTCTTGAGAGTTTAAAAGCTGCCCTAGTAATCTTCTTACAGCATAGGCTGGCTTTGTGATGGTGTAGTTGTTAAAGCAAATGAAGAATGGATTAGCCTGGCTGGATACAGTTGGATTCTGTCTCTGTATACTTGCATATATCTCCAGACATATTAAACGTTTTATTATGTTTAAATGTACCTGGGAAGAATTTGGGTGTCGCTTATACTTGTGTTTCCTGAATTGATCAGGAAATTAATGTTCCTTGACTTCAATATTGATTTTTTTTTTCTTTAAGTATAGTTATTGCTTGAAGTTTTTTATTTGCAATCATGTCCATTATATTTTTATTAAATTGTGCTGCATTTCAACATGCCATGAGGGACATTGCTAGGCGGGAAGGTGTTCTAAACATCCAATTAGTAGTAGTAATAATATTAGTAGCTGCTGTTAGCTCTGGTATATTACAAGGGAGGCAGTAGAGCCAGTCTCCGCTTACAGCATATCCAGCAGAAGAGTGAGAAGCTTATGCAGAAACCATAGCCATGGCTATGTTTCTGAGGAGCAAAGGAAACAGAAAGAAATAACTCCTTTCCCCTTAAATTGCAAAAAATGTGTTTCAGAAACCATATGAAACCTGGGATAAATTCATTCTGAACATGGATCATTCAGAACACTAGATGTAGGTGAAATTCCGTTGACAGTTGCAAAACAAAATGGCAGCTCAGAGCTGAAACTCCGAGGCTAGGAGGGAGATGTTTCGACATTTTCAAGAGTGTGGGGGTCAATTAACCATCCACAGACCCCCCTCCCAGCAAGCCCAAGGATAAAACCCGAGCCGAGCCTGAAGATCAGCTGTTTGTCAGTAAAAAGACTGAGGGCAGTGCAGAGGATGTCAACATCAAAGCCTGGCTGTCACGACCGGGTCAACCACTGAGTCTAATACAGCTGATGAAATGGTTGGCGAGACGGTGGCAACAGCGACTCCGGATAGGGTGTTGATAATGATGCCTGGGCTAATAGGCGCTGCATGTAGCAACACGGCGACGATGATGTCTACAGCAAGGGGGGTTACCACAATGGCGAGGGGAATGGCGCTAATGGCAGCAACGGCGATGGCAACACCAGGAGGCTGCAAGGAAGCCCTCGTTGTTAATAGAGGAGAGGGCAATGCTGCAAAGGCTATAAATGTTAGGATCCCTTCAACCTCTAGGGATCTGTTGCACTCCTCTTTCTTGAAACTCTGAGGACTTATTAAACTAATTGAACTAAGTAGCCTGAGCAAGGTGATGGATAGGGACTGAGAATTACAAACTGGAGATGATGACTTACTCTCCCCCTCAACTGTCCCTCTCTCCTTTATCAGATCTAGGTCTATTATGACCACTCAGCGTTAACTTGCAATCTTAGATTGATCTGCAGCTTTATTTACCACCTATTCCCCAAGATTACCCTGATTATTTAACCCTAAGTACTTTGTCCAGTGGCTCTGCCTTACTTTTTTGATCTAATCCTCGGCCATCGCTGGTATCAGGACTGGAGGAGATACAGACATTGAGAGTCTTGGATTATGGGGAGATAGACCACCTTCTCTTTGTTTGTTTCAAATGGTTTGGTCGCTGTGAGAGGACGACCCTTTGAGACCTCTACCCCCACCTCCTTTGGATGGACTTACTACAACCACAAGAGTTCCCATCGTCGTGAGAGGGCGATGATGTTCCGATGTATTGACATTTGTAACATACTGGTCTTCCTTTAACATCTATTTCCTCCCTTATTTTAAATTACCTGTCTTAACCATCTCTAACACTCTTAGAAGAAAATGATCCTTCATCTCCTTCAACTCGCTCCTATCTTTGATGTATTCAATTGCAGAGCTCCTTGCACTGCGAGATTCCCCCCTCTCGCATGTCTGGCCCTCTCATTTATCAAGGGCCGCCCTTGAGGACGGGTTTTGGAGCTCCGAGAGGTGGTTTGCAAAAAACCGACGGCTTTGGGGTTTTTTAGATAAATCTTTAAGTTCTATTTTAAGGGGTTCTGGGAGGGATTGTGGGAATGGATCTGGGGGGATCCATAAATCCACTGAAAGGGGTAATGGGTCTGATGATCACGGTGGGGAGGATGGGGACAGAAATCTGACAAGGATGCAGGGGGATAAAGCGATGGGCATTAGTATAGTAAGTGGGAGGGGCAGATATGACGGCTGCAGGGGGCCATATTATGTTTCGGGAGTGCGCACTCGATGTTTATGAGCGATTGCCCACTCCGACCCCCAAAGCACTGCTCGTTTCCCGGGTTGTTCAGAGTCTCAGACCCTGGGTCTATGGCTGATGTTATGTAGTGCCAGGTCAGTGGTAAATAAAGCCCCCCTCATTCATGATCTTATTTCAGAGCGGGGTGCTGACCTGGCAGGGATTACGGAGACCTGGTTAGGCCAGGAGGGAGGAGTTCCCCTTGTGGAAATGTGCCCGCCAGGTTTCCGTGCATTCCATCAGCCAAGGACTCAGGGAAGGGGTGGGGGAGTGGCAGCAATCATTAGAGAAAGTCTTTGCCCGAGGGAGGCCACTATTCCTCAGATAGCCGGATGTGAGTCCCTCCTTGTGAAGTGGGGTCAGGGGATTCAGATGGGCCTACTGATTGCGTACCTGGCTCCCTGCCACGTAACAGCAGTCCTGCCTGAGCTGCTCGACATTATAGCCGGGGTGGCGGTGGAAACCCCCAGACTTATTGTTATGGGGGATTTTAACCTGCCATCCGCTGGTGAGATGTCGGAGACGGCTCGGGAGTTCATGGCTTCCATGACGGCCATGGACCTGACCCAGGTAGTTCAAGGCCCCACCCACTTGGGGAATCACACTCTGGACTTGATTTTTGTCTCTGATCAGTGGCTGAATGATCTAAGAATAGGGGATATAGACATCAAGCCCTTGTCATGGTCTGATCATTCTCTCCTTCACATGGACTTTCAAGTCACTTCCACCCACCGCAGGGAGACGGAACCAACCAAATGGTTCCGTCCCAGGCGCCTGATGGACCCCGAAAGGTTCCTGATGGAGCTTGGGCCATTTCCTGAGACTCTGGCTCACGACTCGACTGAGGACCTGGTGGTCGCCTGGGACAGGGCGGCTACTGGGGCCTTGGACCGCGTCGTGCCTTTGCGGCCTCTGACCCGATGCCGATCTCGTCTAGCTCCTTGGTTTTCCGAGGAGCTGAGAGAGATGAAGCGTCGGAAAAGACACCTGGAGAGCGATTGGAGGACAAGCCGATCTGAATCTGACCGAACACAGGTGAGATCTTATATTAAGACCTACCTAGTGGCGATAAGAGCGGCGAAGTCTAGCTACTTCTCCGCTCTTATTGCGTCTGCAGAGAACCGCCCAGCTGCGCTGTTTAGGGTGACCCGCTCCCTACTTCAGGTGGGGTTACAGGAAGATCCCTTAAAAGGTCGAGCTGAGGATTTTGTACAATTCCTGCATGATAAAGTCGCTCAGATTCGGGAAGGCCTGGACTCCGATTGGGTAGATCCAGGGGAGGAGACAGGGGCAGGTCTTGAGAGCGTTATCTGGGAAGAGTTTGACTCTGTGACTCCTGAGGACGTGGACAGGATTCTAGGCAAGCTTAACGCTGCCACATGTTTATTGGACCCGTGTCCCTCCTGGTTGGTACTGGCCTCCTGGGAGGTTACACGAGGCTGGCTCCAGGGGATTATAAATGCTTCTCTGAGTGAGGGTGTCTTTCCCGCTGCCTTGAAAGAAGCAGTTGTGAAGCCCCTCCTCAAGAAACCTTCCCTGGACCCGGCTATATTATCAAATTATCGTCCAGTCTCCAATCTTCGCTTTGTTGCAAAGGTTGTTGAGAGTGTGGTGGCGCGACAACTACCCCGATACCTGGATGAAGTTGTCTATCTGGATCCGTTCCAGTCGGGCTTCAGGTCACGATACAGCACGGAAACTGCATTGGTCGCGTTGGTGGATGATCTCTGGAGGGCTCGGGACAGAGGTTGCTCCTCTATCCTGGTCCTATTAGATCTCTCAGCGGCTTTTGATACCATCGACCATGGTATCTTACTGCGCCGGCTGGAGGGGTTAGGAATAGGGGGCACCGTGCTTCGGTGGTTTTCCTCCTTCCTCTCTGACCGTTCGCAGTTTGTGTTGGCAGGGGGGCAGAGGTCGACCTCAAGGCACCTTATTTGTGGGGTGCCGCAAGGGTCAGTCCTCTCACCCCTTCTGTTCAACATTTATGTAAAACCGCTAGGCGAGATCATCCGTGGTTTTGGGGTGAGTGTTCATCAGTATGCTGATGACACACAGCTATACATCTCCACCCCAGACCACCCCAATGATGCCCTTGCTGTGATGTCCCGTTGCCTGGAGGCCATGCGGATCTGGATGGGGAGAAACAAGCTCAGACTCAACCCCTCCAAGACCGAGTGGCTGTGGCTTCTGGCGTCCCGGTATAGTTAGCTGGTACCATCACTGACAATAGGGGATGAGATCTTGCTCCCCACAGAGAGGGCCCGCAACTTGGGTGTCCTCCTGGATTCACGGCTATCTTTAGAAGATCATTTGACGGCCGTGGCCAGGGGTGCCTTTTATCAGGTTCGCCTGATCCGCCAGTTGTGTCCCTTTCTGGATCGGGACGCCTTGCGCACGGTCACTCATGCCCTAGTTACCTCCCGTATGGACTACTGTAATGCTCTCTACATGGGGCTCCCCTTGAAAAGCACCCGGAGGCTCCAACTGGTCCAGAATGTAGCCGCGCGGGTGATTATGGGCGCAGCTCGTTACGCCCATGTAACACCTCTCCTACGCAAGCTGCACTGGCTCCCGGTGGTCTTCCGGGTGCGATTCAAGGTGTTAGTTATCACCTTTAAAGCGCTCCATGGCTTAGGACCTGGGTACCTACGAGACCGTCTTTTGCAACCAATAGCCTCCCACCGACCAGTTCGTTCTCACAGGGAGGGACTACTCAGGGTGCCATCAGTCAAATTATGCCGACTGGCGACTCCCAGGGGGAGGGCCTTCTCTGTGAGGGCTCCAACCCTTTGGAATGAACTGCCCCCGGAGATACGGAATATCCCTGATCTCCGTGCTTTCCGCCGTGCCCTCAAGACCCTGATGTTTCAACAGGCGGGGCTAAACATATGAACATGTGAATGATTTTTTTTTTAAAAATGTTATCTAATTCTGGGTTTTATTTAATTGACCAAACTAAGTAATAATTTTAATTAGCAATTTTATGATGTTTGTGTGTGTATATTTTTCTTGACTGTACACCGCCTTGAATCCTACGGGAGAAAGGCGGTATAGAAATATAATAAATAAATAAATAAATAAATAAATAAATAAATAAATAAATAAATAAATTGCTGAAATAGCTTTTTGGAGTCTAAAACCAGATTATGGCAACATGGCTCCCAAATACAAATAAGATAGTTCTGTACTTGTTTCTTTGCAGTTCCGCTTTTTGAAAATTTAATATGATCAACTCTGCAGCTATAAGTAATGTGGCACCTTCTAAAATTAAAAACACAACTTGGTTTGCATAGTGATTTTTAGCCCTTTTTGTAATGTTGGAACACGGCATAGGAGCTTTTTCATTATGGATATTTAGCTTCTGTATCGAGAGAAACACAGGAGGAGAATAAAGGAAAACAAGATCAATACCCCAAGGATATCTTTTCCAGTTTTACTGATCATTTACACTGCCAGAATGCATTCCTCCCCAAGAGAATTGCATATTTATACGTTGCAGTGGGACTTACTACCGTTGTGGCTCCGTTACCTGAGCCTGTGTCATCGGCAGGAGAGGACTCCGAGAGTGAAGGAGAGGAGTTGGTAAGGCCTCCCTCTCCAGGACCCTCCTCTCTGGCAATGCCTTTGGTGTCCGCCAAAGGGCAAGAGATAGGGCCAGGGCCAAGCACGTCCACGCAGCCACAGATGGACAGTGATGAGGGTAATGAGTCTTGGCTGGATCCACGCCAGCGTCGCAGAGATAAGCACGCACAACAGAAGAAAAGGCGTGCCCGAGATTAGGCTGAGTCACTGGACCACACCCCACAGGATATAAAAGGGAGCGTGGTGGCCAGTCAAACCTTGTGATGAACAAAGATGAAAGCTTCCACACCATTCTGCATTGCCGGACTTTTGCTATAGACTTTGCTGGATTATCTCTGGACTTGATTGACTCCGTAATTATTGAGCTGTTTCTTTTGATGTACCAGGAGTGGGGAGAAGTTACCGCTCCTCTTCGTAAATAATAAACTCTTGGCAGGCAGCCACTAGGTTATTGCCAAGTTCTGTTATCATAAGGAAAAGGATTTTGCTGGCTGGTTTGGTCTTTAACTCTTGAACATCTGTTGGTGTGTGTGCATGTGGTTGGGGACAGAACAACTACACAGTAATGCAGAACATCTTTGCTTTCAGTGTCTATAGTTTGTCTGTTCATGAACTTGTGTGTTCAAAAGAGAGATTGAATATTGAAGAGAGGCAATATTTGTATTGGCTAAGGGAGCTCAATTAATTACAAAAGACATTCCTTATTTTATGCGAATTTATTTCAGTTGATCATTTCAGTTAATTTTGATTTTCGGTCTTGGTCATTTTTATAGGTGGGTGGTAGGGTTTGATGTGTGTGTGTGTGAGTGAGTGAGTGAGTAAGTGAGTGAAAGAAATGGCCAGTCATGTACATGTTTGCCTGCCTGCCCATCTATCTGTCTGGATCACATGTTCATCACAATTGTTCCAAAAAACAATATACAGGGTAGGTTTCTTTGGGAACTGACAACTAGCTAGCAAGGAAATTGTAATTGTAATTTTAAAATCTGTTTATAAGTTTTTTTGTTAATGTTAATGAAGACTTAAAGACAGGAGAGTTGTCTTATTTTTCTTTGTGATAAATACAGTGTGTGTGCAATACAGTATGAGTATTGAAATGGTTCTTCATAGAGAAAAATGTAGTTCCAATTACCTGCAAGTGAATGCTGGTCTATGGAGAACAAACATGTATGTATCTGACTTCATAATTGATGCATATTCATAGGAAAGGTGCTATGCAGGGGTGAAATGCTATTGATTCGGACAAACAGGTACCGATGGTGCAAGGTCGTCGTTACTTCCTGCGTGGCACGTGCACTTCTGAACCGGTAGGGAAGGTAAGTAGATTTCACCCCGGTGCTATGTGTTGTTTGAATTTCAAATTGCTTCTATGGCACAAAATGCCCTTTGTTGGCATAGGCTGGTAGCTGTGACCCTATCTGAGAATGCAGAGAAAACGTTACACAAAGCTTGGTGCAGACCTTGTCCACTCTAAGTATTCGTTTTTGGCATGAGCACCTGGCCTTAGGTTCTGGTGACATTCAACTTGAGAGCACTATTTATTTAGCGTACAGCATATTATATATGGACTAGCAATATCTCTTAACATTTCAGCTAGGTTAAAAGGTTCACCAAGAACCGAGGTGGCGCAGTGGTTAGAGTGCAGTACTGCAGGCTATTTCTGCTGACTGCTGGCTGCCTGCAATTTGGTAGATCTAATCTCACCAAGCTCATTGTTGACTCAGCCTGCCATCCTTCCGAGGTGGGTAAAATGAGGACCCAGATGGTTGCGGGCAATATGCTTATCCTGGCTAGGTGGCTCAGTGGCTATGACACTGAGCTTGTCGATCAGAAAGGTCAGCAGTTCAGCAGTTCGAATCCCTAGTATAGGTCTCCTGTGTGAGCAGGAAGTTGCGCTAGATGACCTCCAAGGTCCCTTCCAACTCTGTTACTGTTACCTGTTACTGTTAACTGTTACCTATAAACCGCTTAGAGAGGGCTTGTAAAGCACTGTGAAGCAGTATATAAGTCTATGTGCTATTGCTATTGCTATTGGGCCGGTGTAGGCCCTCAGCTCACAGCCAGTTACAATGTGATCTATAGTTTGATGAGGGACCCTGCAGTCACACTGAGGGGAGGATGCTTTGCCCCATTTATACAGAGAGTGAGGTGCGAATCCTATTCAGGATTGTCTGTTGCTGATGTGATAGTTCAAAGCCTAGCACCTTTTTTGTGGGGTCATATGTTCTTCCTGGAACTGGGCATTCAGCAGCCCATTTGGCTTGATATCACTAATGGTCTTTCAAGATTGGTAGCATGGCATGGTTATTAGAAATTATCATTAATGGGAGTTGACAATTCTATCAGGATATATTTTCTTAAAATGTATTTCAAAATCTAGTTCTTCACCTATTAAAGCTTTACTAGTCAGAAGCACGCTTTTTTAGAATACTCTCATTTCTGAAGAGCAGCAGAAATCTGAACAAAGTTCTTAGATCTTTTTTTTTTTTACTAAATAGTATGGCTAAAAAAACAAATCAATCCAAAAATATAAATTTTATCTTAGTGCATGCTGCTGAGAGACAATAACAGCAGTATAACAAGCTCAATAAGTAAATATAGTGCATGCATTGAAAAATAATCAGATACCATTTGGAGAATTTCCATGCCAGCAGGACGCCACGGTTATACTTGGAAAGCACAGTATTGATCTACTTTATTGCCGTGCCTGGTAATTACCACTTGTATATATATAACCAAAAGAATGATCATGGTACATAATTTTTGATCATATAATATAATCATATAATAATTTTTACTATTATAATAGTAAAAACTAAGGCAAAAACAAATACCAAAAAGGGCAAGGAAAAAAGAGAAAAGCTATATGATAAAGAAAACAAAAGTATATAAATAAGTGACTTCCAACTTCCATTACAACAAATGTAGACAAATTTAGTAACTATTTACCCTTACAAGATGAGCAAGGGGGGGGGCAAATGTGGCCCTTTTACAACCCTTTTACAACCTGTGGACTTCAACTCCCAGAATCCCTGAGACAGTTGTCTCAGGGATTCTGGGAGTTGAACTCCACAGGTTGTAAAAGGGCCACATTTGCCCACCCCTGGATTATAGGATACATTATTGTCTTCATCCCTTATCTATAAAGAAACCTATAAAATTATCAACTTTTCAATTTCTGTCAGCAAAAGGTGCTAAAAGGTTCCCAAAACTAAATGTGTTAATTTAACCTTGATTAAATAAACTTGTATTTCTTCTTTTTACTTCTAACAGTCTAAATTTATAGTTCATCCAAATATTGTTATAGGATTTGATTTTCCTTCAATTATTTATTCCACCATATAGACTTCTTCAAAAGATTAACAAGCCTCTTTTTTGAATCCAATAAGAAAACATTTTCCTTTGGTTTGGCATTTGTATTCCCCCTTTAATTTTTAAAACTTCAGGCAATTTCTTTTGTATATTAAATAAAATAAAGCACCCTTTTCCAAATGATTATTTTGGCCAGTTTATCTTGTGAGGAAAAAAATGTTCCATATCTGTCATTCCCTCATTGAGCGTTTTTGGACATCCATAGAATCAGACATTATTACTGACACTGGGTTGATATTGTAATTTCTAATTTCTGGCTCCATTTTTCAAAGTTCTCCTTTAATATTTCCCTTGTTAATGATATTTTGTGTCATTTTTAAAATCCCAACTAACCGACATAAAAACAGATTTGTCATTCCCCCCCACTTCTTAGAATTTTTAATTCCCTCCTAATGTCCAGTTTCTAAAAAAATTAAAGATACTTATCTTTGCTTTGAGCCAAGGTAATCAAAATAAGTCTGGTTCCCATGAGAAAGCTATGTTTTATAGTTAATTTCAAAATTTTATGGTAAAGGTAAGTATTTCAAATTTAACTGGACCTTTAATCCATTTGTTAGATCAAAATGATGTCGCTCTGTTCTTCCCTCTATTGGGGGTGGGTGGGTGGTGTCCTGATGTCATGAAATTCACCTGAGTCCTCCAGCTGCTCCTGTGTTTGATCAGCCTCAGATTATTCTTAGTTCTGTGTCTTCTGAGGCTGACATCCCACAAATTCTGCTGGCGCCTTTTTCTCAATGTCTGAGTTCTGGGCCATGACAGACACTAGGTTCACAAGCTTCACCTTCTAATCATTTTTGGAAATTAAAGTTATTTGGAACAATAAGTGTGAAAAGTCACCTGGCTGAGTTTTGCTTCAACCCTGAACAAAAGAAAAATTAATTGCAAATTTAAGAACAAAAAAAATAAAATCAATAGCAAAAAGGTAAATAAGATTCTATTAGTCTTCTGGCCAAGCAAGGGAGTAAATCTTTTGATTGATAACAGCTGGTTGCAGCCTCATTTAAGAAGCAGTTCTGACCCATGTTCCCTTTGCTTGGAAGCAACATCTGGTCTCCCTGTTTGTGTAACAAACCCTGAATCTCTCAATCTTGCCAAGATTGAGAACCCCTGCTCTGACTCATAGGACTGTTAGACAACTCTGACCCAGCTCTCAGAACATTAGATTAATTCTGGATTTTTTTTTTGTTTACTCCTATTTGAAAGCAATTCATTCAAGCAAACACCTAAGACTCTGAATTGGTTTGTGTGCTCTTATCTCTTGACTTTGAGCAAGCTGAAAAATAACATACCAACTATGTGTGAGTCAATAATTGAAAGAAACTTTTGAACAATTTAGTTCAAACAATTGAACTGAAGCAGCACAATTAAAGCAGGACTCCTTTAAAAGCCTCTGCAATGGTTGTGAGCAAAATATCTCCTGGCACTCAAGCCCATGGAAGATTGATGCCCTGTGGTCTCCTCAGGAGGAGCAGCTGCTCAGAGGGGGTGCAGAGTTATCTACTGCCCTCTCCTTACCTAGAGAAGATTCCCCAAAACTGGTCTACTTATTGGGTCTTTGGACTTTGCCACAATTGTTGGCTCTGCTTTCCCAGAGGCATCTTGTTCACCATGCCTTCTCTGAATGGCTGTAACATAAAAATGATCAATGATTGTATCATTAAGGTTTGAAATGATTACAATAAATAAAAATTTAGCATCAGATTAGTATCCTAAGCCTATTTCTTTTGTGAAAGAAAATAATACTATTTAGAGAATCTGTTGGAGAACAAACTTTATCCTCTTCCATCAAAATGATTAAGATCTGTATACGTTTGGAGAGAAACACATTTTTAAGACATTTTAATATTCCAAAGCCGTGTTCTTCTCTTATTATTTATATGTCAAATGTCTATCATCATATTAATTGAAAATGTGAACTTGTCAATATCAAGTCCAGATTATCCCAGAAAATTCTGATTTTTAAAGACGTGTTCCAAAATGAGGACAGGTACACAATTGTTTATGAACAAATTATTGGAAAAAATGTGCCAAGTTTTAGGGCAAAAATTGTGACTTGACTGAAATGATTCCTGTCATCATGTTTTACAATACCTTGCTTTCCTTTTAAAAACAACCCAATTTGCTCTTTAATAAAAAGTATGTATTATACTGAAACATATTATGTCTGCAGAATGCAAGTCCGTTCTATGTTAGCAGAGCTTGCATTTAGGAGAAAATGTATTTCCTCTGTGATTTGTATAACTGGATGTGCAGCATTGTCAGTTATCTCCAATCGGGGGTATACAATTTGTCCAGTTTTACAACCGTTGTAAATTAAGTGTAAATTAAAGTGTGAATGCTTTTAATGAATCATGCACAGGGTTCCTGCCAGCAAACTGGATCCAAAGGGGAAGCTGGTCAGTGAAGCAGAGATTCAAGATTCCCAGTGATAGACTTTGCATTGTAAACATGTATTGTGTGGCAACACAGAGACTGCTCAAAACCGCATCCTGTACTGTAAAGATGATCAAATTCAGTTATCAAACACCATGAACTGAGGTGTATGAGAACAAGTTGTAGATGGAAAGTTTTTTCCTCCTCGCTGTTCAGACACTCCTCAGTATGGGTATTGCTCACTCCCATTCGCAATGGCTGGGTGTCAATCAAACCCTCTGGAGCTGGATACGCCCCTACTTCCTGCTCCTTCCTCAGTCTTTTCACTCAGCCATTTGCAAAAGCATTCAGGGTGTCTATTCTCTGTGATTTATTCTTCTATTTTTCCTCTCCTTTTACCTTTATCGTGATTTATTTCTATTTCTTTCGTTCTCTGTGCTTTATACCTTCCCTGCATTGGTTCAAACAGCTGGCAGGCGCGAAACGGCGGTTCGGGGCTCCGGCCGCCTTTAGCGGCTTGATTTTTCGGCGATTGCCAGGCTTCCCTTTTTCCCGCCTTTGCCGTTTTTTGATTGAAGAAATCAGTATCGCACACAGGTGTTGGGGCCAGAGTCCCTGCCGGCTGGCATACTCTCCCCTCGTTGTTCCTAATTGTCACCTGTTGGAGGCAGCTTCGGTCCAGCCGTAGGCGCTTTGTTTCGCCTGGCCCGCGACCAGAGAGAGAAAACGCCATTGCGGGACGCCATCTTGAGAGCTGTTGGTCACCCGCTGACTTGCGCTGCCGTTTTTGCACACCGCGACCTGGGCTTTGCTTTCCAGGGTCGCTGGCTTCTTGGCAGGAGTGGACGCGGTCCAAAAGTTTCCTGCATTTACCACCCGCTTGAAGAGAGGTGTCTGCAGCTGTTCAGGGAAGTACTTGCATCAATTTATTGAATTATTGAATTATTGCTTAATTGATTTACATATAAAAAAAAAAAAAAAAAGAGAGAGAGAAGGGGCTGTGTATATATTCCTGATCAATTACCCTGGTTATTCAATTTGGTGGATAAATTTTTATTGATTTGATTGCGGGTCTTATTTTTATATATATATAAAAAAAAAAAAATTAAAAAATAAAAAAATAATAATAATAATACTAGCAATAATATTATTCTTGATTTCTACAACAGACATTCTCTGTGTAGTTGAAATTTTTGTGTGATCATTGGCCTTGTGAACGAACTGATAATATGAGCAATATGGAGGAAGTGGCCCTTTCCTCTGACTTGGATAATAGCCCTTCTCCTACCCCAGCACCTTCCCCAAAACAGGTCAAGGGGAAGAAGTCTAAGCATTCTAAAACTGCAAAATCCACCAGGTCTTCTAAGGCTGATAAAGATGCCCAGCGCAGGCACAATGCCCTAGAAAAAAGATTTGCCAGGGCCAAACAACAGATCACAACAGTGCAGGAAAGTACACACCAAGAGGTGTCTTGTAACCCTGAAATCCCCATTGAGGAGGATCCACTTTCTGGTGAGGGGTGTGGGGAGGCCCCTTCCACCTCTCAGGGGACACCATTATGCCACACTAACCAATCAGGAGTTAGGACTAGGTCAAGGTCTTCTAGTGAGGCCAGTCACCTGTCTCAAGTGTCTAGACCTGCCCCTGAGGCTACGTTTACTCCTACTGCAGCTGGTCTACGGCCCGAAGCGGGCCCTGCCTTTGTTCAGCCTATGGACTTTCAATCCTTTTTTACTCAGGCAATGTCTCATATGTTTCAAATGGGGTTTCAGCAGGCCTCTGCTGCCTTTCCGGCTCCTGTTGGTGTTCCTACGGCTTCATGTCATAATCAGCCTACTTGTGGGCAACATCATGGTTCTACTTCTTATGGCCTGGAGCCTGAACAGGCTCGTGAGGATGAGATCCTGGAGGACTTTGAGATGTCTGATGACGAGGGGGAGGTCCAGGACAAACCTGCCTTTCCTGGTTTATTTAAGCCTTCTTTATTTCGCTCTCTACTACGCAAAGCGAAGGCTGCCACCAATATGGACAACAACCCAAATTTGGCATCTGCTTCGGTGTCCACAGGCCCTAACAGTAATTTATTCAATGTGCCTCAACCTGATGATGACTTTGTACCGTGTCCTGACCTTTTTTGCCAGGTCATTCAAAAGCCATGGGATCACCCCGCTTCACTTTCTGGTCCAAATTCTTTCGACAAAAAGCTTTATGCTTCGGCTCCTGTGCTGGACGCCCTCCTACAGTTGCCTACAATTGATGAACCAGTGGCCAGTCTCACATCTTCCTCTGTTCTGGTAGGTGAAGCTGGGGATGGCCTCAAATTCGAAGATAAGCGGGCAGACATGGCATTTCGTAAGACGCACCAGGCGACGGCTTGGGCCATCCGTGCCTCTACCTCATCATCCTTCTTCAACCGGGCTTCGCTTGTGTGGTTGCGTCAATTGAAAGACAGACTTCCACCTGAGGACGCACGTCTGCAACAAGATCTGGCTAAACTCATTGCAGCGGCTGAATATTCGGCAGACGCGTCTTTGGACGCCGTTAAATTTGCATCTCGTGCTTTGGCTTCAACAGTTTCTTCAAGGCGCCTGTTATGGCTTCGCAACTGGAGAGCTGATGCTAAGTCTAAGTGGCGCCTGACGGCGGCTCCATACAAAGGACCAGCGTTATTTGGCTCTTCACTAGATCCCGTTTTGGTGGAGAACCGGGACAAAAAGAAGGTTCTGCCTACATCTTTTCGTCGTCAGGATAGGCGCTATGTGCCTTATACCCGGCAGCCCTTTCGTCAGGACCAAGGCTCCGGGGGCGCCTCTTACTACAGACCATCACAATTCCAGTACCAGCCACTTTCCGACCGGGCGTCCTTTCGAGACCGTGGTCGTCGACAAGGCATCACCAGACGCCCCTTCAGGTCCTCGTCTTCTGCCCGCTACGCCAGAAGAGGCAAGTGACTCACCGGCCCTGTCTCCAATCGGTGGGAAACTTCAGGCCTTTTCCCATCGGTGGCCGGCTACAACCTTGGATGCCTGGATTGTCCAAACTGTCACCAAAGGTCTATGTTTGGAATTCACCGCTCTCCCACGGGACTTTTATGTTCATTGCCCTTGGCCGGCACTACCGGACAAGCGGCTCCTACTCTCAAACGAGATTCAACATCTGCTACGCATAAATGCAATAGAGCAGGTTCCGCCCGACCAGCTCAAGACCGGCTTTTATTCAACGCTGTTCCTAGTTCCGAAGAACTCGGGTGGTTGGAGAGGTATTTTGAATCTACGACGTCTCAACCAACACATCTTATACCGTCGATTCAAAATGCATTCTCTCAAATCATTACTAGGATGCATCCGGCGGGGAGATCTCATGCAATCGGTAGATCTCAAAGAGGCGTACCTTCATGTTCCTATTCACCTCTCCTACAGACGGTACCTCCGGTTTGCCTTTGGAAACCATCACTTCCAGTATCGGGCCATGCCCTTTGGCCTTTCGTCCGCCCCAAGGACGTTTACAAAACTACTAGCGGCAGTAGCAGCTTCTCTCAGGGAGGTCCCGATTCGATTAGCATGCTACCTCGACGACATATTGATCCTGTCAACGTCACCCGACCGGGCGGTGCAGGACCGTCAGCTGGTGGTCCAGACTCTCCAGGAACACGGATTCACCTTGAATCTCACCAAAAGTCATCTAGTTCCTACAACTCGTCTTCTGCATCTCGGGGCAACAATCGATTCGACGCAGTGTGTGGTCTTCCTGTCTCCCGAGAGACAGGCCAGCATTCATCAGTTGGTGACTCACATCTTGCTAACCCGGACGGTCCCTCTGCTGGTTCTGTCCAAACTTCTGGGAAAACTAATATCTTGCATAGACATTGTGCCCTGGGCTCGCCTACATCTTCGTCGTCTACAATGGTTCCTGCTCCCGTTTCAGAAGCAAGGTCGAGCGGAGTCCCTCTTCAAAGTGTCGGTACCGGCCCCGGTCCGGCTCTCCCTTCGATGGTGGTTGTCCCCTGCTATCAGCAGAGGCTCCCCCTTTCTGGACCCAACAAGACTGGTTCTAACCACAGATGCGAGCCTGCACGGATGGGGGGCCCATCTCAATGCCCAGCTAGCCCAAGGGGTCTGGACATCGGCCGAGAAGAAGCACAACATAAATTGGCTGGAACTCAGGGCGGTCAGGTTCGCCCTCCTTCACTTCCAACATCTTGTGTATCAGCAGGACCTTTTGATCCTGACAGACAATGTGGCCACCAAGGCCCATATCAACAAGCAGGGGGGAACCCGCTCTTGGACTCTAATGCAGGAATCGGAGAGACTTCTGTCGTGGGCAGAGATCCATCTTTCCTCAATAAAAGCCGAACACATTTCAGGGAATGTGAATCGAGAGGCAGATTGGCTCAGCAGAGGCCAGATAGACCATGCAGAATGGAAGCTGGATCCAGGCCTGTTTCGAGACCTGTCGAGGAGGTTCGGCCTGCCCATAGTGGACCTGTTTGCGACAGCCGCCAACTCTCAACTGCCGAGATTTTATTCCCGTTACCCGTCTCCGGCCGCAGAAGGGCTGGACGCTCTGCGGAGTCCATGGCCTCAAGGGCTCCTTTATGCCTTTCCTCCTCTGCCGATTATTCCCAAAGTAATTCGGAAGGCGATTCAGGAGCGGGCGCATCTTCTATTGGTAGCTCCATATTGGCCCCGCCGAGAATGGTTCGCGGACCTCAAAAATCTCTCCGTCGAACCACCGTGGAAGTTTCCACCCGACAAAGTGGTCTTGACCCAAGGGGCAGTGAGTCACCCGGAACCAGAGTGGCTGCGATTAGCCGTGTGGCATTTGAGCGCATAAAGCTGCTCCATGATCATCTATCGGAGGATGTCATCTCCATCATTCAGGCGGCTAGAAGACCATCAACGACTCGCATTTATAATGCCTCATGGACTGCCTTTACCAGATGGTGCGGTACCCATCACGTGGATCCCACAACAGCAGGAGTTCCAGATATTTTGCTGTTCCTTCATGCAGGATTCTCTAGAGGTCTAGCTCCAGCGACCCTTCGCCGTCAAGTGGCAGCCCTGGCCACTGTCTTATCTGGAGATAATCGATCTCCTCTGTCTCAGGACCCGCGGATCCGTTCATTTCTTCAAGGGGTTACCAACTTGCGACCCCCACCGGTTCACCGCTACCCTACTTGGGACCTTACATTGGTTTTACAGGCTTTGACTGCACCTCCGTTCGAACCACTTGCTGCGATCAGCCTGCGATATCTGTCCTTGAAGATGGCCTTTTTGCTAGCTATTACCTCCGCTCGCAGAGTGTCCGAGATAGCCGCCTTCTCGATGAGGAGTGATCTCTGTATTTTCTACCCTGACCGGGTGGTCTTGCGCCTTGATCCTTCATTTGTCCCTAAAGTGAACACTTGCTTTCACCGTGCCCAAGAAGTCATCTTGCCTAATTTTTGCCCGAACCCTCGTCATCCAGCTGAAAGACGATGGCATACTTTAGATGTAAGACGGGCTTTGAGAAGATATCTTAAGAGAACGGCCTCGTTCCGCAGAACTGAGGCGTTGTTAGTCTCATTTCTTCCCTCTTCTTTAGGTCAGAAAGTATCCTCGGCAACAGTGGGCAGGTGGCTCAAAGCATGTATCTCTAGGGCATATGAGTTGCGGGAGGTTCCTGTCCCGGGGGTATCCTGCCCCATTCTACCCGTAGTGCCGCGACTTCAGCGGCATGGGCTACCCAGGCATCGGTAGATGATATTTGCCGGGCGGCAACCTGGTCCTCCCTTTCTTCCTTTGTGACCCACTATCGTCTGGACAGATTTGCCTCGGCTGATGCTGCCTTTGGCAGGAGGGTTTTGCAGTCTGTAATCTCTCCCCAAGGCCAGTCTTCTGTTTAAGCCCGCCCCTATTCTTCTTGAACTTGGGTATGTCCCATACTGAGGAGTGTCTGAACAGCGAGGAGGAAAATGGTCGTTGCTTACCTGAACGACCCTTTTGTCCTCGCTGTGAAGACACTCCGTCCCTCCCTTATAGTTGCCAGGTCTGGCCTTGGTGGAGGTTTTTCTTCTTGTTTCCCTCTGTAGCTGTTCTGTTCCTGTCCTGTTCCTGTCGTTTACTCTGGAGATCTTCTATACTTCGTCCTGATGTCTTTGGACCAATCTGTCTTCGTGAAAAGACTGAGGAAGGAGCAGGAAGTAGGGGCGTATCCAGCTCCAGAGGGTTTGATTGACACCCAGCCATTGCGAATGGGAGTGAGCAATACCCATACTGAGGAGTGTCTTCACAGCGAGGACAAAAGGGTCGTTCAGGTAAGCAACGACCATTTCCAGCATTTAATGGCTGGAAAGATAGCAGATCTCCCACAGAAAGCCAATTAATTGAGAATGGGAGACATTTCATGAAACTAACTGACTTGGGAGGAGCAGAACAATACTTTCACACGGTATGTGCATGTTACCACTGCCTCAACATAGCTGAAAGATTAAAAAAAATGCTGCAATTTTAATTAAAAAACGGTGAAAAAAGAGTTTATGTAAAATCCAAATGTTCCAATACAGTAGACCTTGATTTAGGACCATTCATTTGGTGACTGCTTAAAGTTATGAGGATGCTGAAAAAAAAAGACATGACCTGAGCTTGCACTTATGACTGTTGCACCTTTTCTGTGGCCATGTGATCACCATTCAGGCACTTGCCAACTAACATGTATTTACATGATTGCAGGGTCCTGAGGTCATATGATTATATTATTAAATTTATCGGCTGCCCATCTTACCACAGGGTAACTCTAGAGCAGGGGTCGCCAACTTTGGCAACTTTAAACCTGGAGGACTTCAGCTCCCAGAATTCTCCACCTAGCTGGCTGAGGAATTCTGGGAGTTGAAGTCCTCCAGGCTTAAAATTGCCAAAGTTGGAGCAGGGGTCACCAACCTTTCGTACCTCAGGGACCACTAAATTCATAATTTTAAATCCCACGGACCACTAATACAAATCCAGTGCGCCGCTCACTGAAGTGCCTGGACTGCCAGTGACAGGATGGGGTCCTGGCACTTAGTTTGGCCTAAGAAAGAAAGAAAAATCTCTCTCTCTCTCTCTCTCTCTCTCTCTCTCTCTCTCTCTCTCTCTCTCTCTCTCTCTTTGTCTGTCTTTCTGTCTCATCTCTTTCTCTCTCTCTCTCATCTCTCTGTCTCTGTCTCATCTTTCTCTCTCATCTCTCTTTCTCTTCCCCCCCTCTGTCTGTCTCTCTCTCATCTTTCTCTTATCTCTCTCTCTCATCTCTCCCCCCTCTCTCTCTGTATCTGGCTCATCTCTCTCTCTCTCTCCTTTCTTTCTCTCATCTCTCTCCCCCTCTCTTTGTCTCTCTCTCTCATCTCTTTCTTTTTCTCTCAACTCTCTCTCTCTCTCTCTCTCTCTCTCTCCCTCCCTCCCTCCCTCCCTCCCTCCCTCTCTCTGATTCTCCAGCGCTCTCTGGATCCTGCAGGCGCTTCTTTGGCCTTTGTTGGTGCTCTCCGCCCCGAGACACTTGCCCAACCCGGCTGCAACCGATGCTCCGCATAATGGGCTCCAGGAGGAGAAGGGGACGCCGTCTACCCCATTGTGAAGCATGTGGGCAGCAGAGAGAAATGGTGGGCCAGGCCAGTGTCTCGGGGCTAAGAGGAAGTTGCACTCTCTTCGAGATGCTTAACAACCATGATGATTCACTTAATGACCATGGCATTAGGGTCATAAACTTGGGTGAGGTCACATGATGATTCATTTAATCATCGTATTGTGATCACAATATCAATATTGTGACCATATTACTTAGCAACAGAAAGTTCCAGCCCTATTGTGGTAAATTGAGGGCTGCCTGTAAAAGAGATGAAGCTTACAAGGGAGAGGAAAGTCTTCACATTTTACTGTGGGAAATAAGGATTTTAGGACTAGGTGAGATCGGATCAAAGAATTAAGCCAAGATTGAATGGCAGAATGGAACATTAAATCTTTAGAATATAAAATTTTAGTACTCAGAGAAAATAGCTGATAAAAAAAGCAGTAAAAGAAGCAGTGAATCAGATTATATCAAGAAGACAGCTAGGCCAGGGCTCACTGCTTTCCCGGGTCATGGAAGGCATCCATTTCTCTGCATATCTAAAAACTAATCATGATCTGTCAGGTTTACATCTTCAGGTGTTTATTTAGGTAGTAAGTAGTCTAGAGAATCAAAGCTTAGGAAAATCAAACCCCAAATCCAATTGGGGGGGTGGGTGGGGGGGGGTGGGGAGGAAGATTTCTCTCTCAGATGGGTATTTAAAAGGAGATAGGAAGAGCCGGTTCTGTGTAGCAGTGAATGCATCAGGCTAGAAATGGGGAGACAGTGAGTTCTAGTCCTGCCTGGGGCATGATAGCCAGCTGAATGACTTTGGGCCAGTCCTTGTCTCAGCCCTAGGAAGGCTTGAAAGGGACCAAAGGGGGGGAGGGGAGCCCCCCCCCCATTCTGCCCTTGTTTTTTGCTTTTCTTGGGAGGAATGGGAGCATCTCTTCCAGGTTGGCTTAGGGCCAGGGAAGGAAGCCACAAAGCCAGAAATCTCAGGAATGACATAGCTACTGTATTTAGGGACAAGAAGCTGCTGAATGCAGGTTGGCATGTTGATTGTTTGGTGAAAAATAGTTTCACCTGTTTCCCTTTTGTTTTGCCTTGCGGGGAGGTTGCAGGTGAGCAGGAAGAACAGAAAAAAACCCTTTAGGTGCTTTTATTACTTTCTTGGTATGTATAATAAAGAATTGTACTGAGTCGGCAGTTTCATTCTGAAAAGGTTTGACTTTAGCATCTGCATCTTCCTCTGCTCAGCTAAGTTACAAACATAAAAAGGGGAGGGAGCAGCAACTGAGTGATTTAGCTTCAGAGAAGATTCCTCTGTGGCGAAGTAGCTGGTGGTAGCGGTCCAGGAAAGATTATGGGGGTGAGATCTAGGGTTAGATGCCCCCTCATGGGACCCTATTACATCCCAAGTATATATCACTTTTGATAGATGGGGAAAAACTTGCACCCGTTGATAGGGCTCGCAACTTGGGTGTCCTCCTGGATGCTCGGCTATCCCTAGAACACCATCTAATGGCCGTGACCAGGGGGGCCTTCGCACAGATTCGCCTGGTGCGCCAGTTGCACCCTTTCCTGGACCGAGATGACCTTCACACAGTCACTCATGCCCTGGTTACTTCCCGCTTGGATTACTGCAATTCCCTCTACATGGGCCTGCCCCTGAGATGCACCCGGAGACTCCAGCTGATCCAGAATGCAGCTGCACGGGTTGTTATGGGAGCCCCTCGTTACTCCCATATAACACCCCTCCTGCGTGAGCTGCACTGGTTACCAGTGGTTCTCCGGGTCCGCTTCAAGGTGCTAGTCCTCACCTATAAGGCCCTTCATGACTTAGGTCCGGGATATTTGCATGACCTTCTCCTGCCTGCCTCTCACCATCCTGTTCGCTCACATAGGGCCGCTCTCCTCAGGGTTCAGACGGCGAGCCAATGTCACCTTGCTGTGCCCAGGGGTAGGGCGTTCTCTGTGGGTGCTCCCACCCTCTGGAATGAATTGCCTACTGAGCTCCGGACAGCTCCTGATCTCCGCTCCTTCCGTCGGGACTTGAAAACTTGGCTTTTCAAACAAATAGGCTGAGACTGATTCCGGGCTTTATTATTTACTACTAATTAATTATTTGGATTAAATTATGATTTTATTGTACTTGTTTCTTAACTTGTGTTCGCCGCCCTGAGTCCTTTGGGAGAATGGCGGCATATAAATACATTAAATAAATAAATAAATAAATATATATATATATATATATATATATATATATATATATATATATATATATATATATATATATCTTACTTCTTCGTAGGGTCTATGTGTTTTTTTCTTCTAACCAGGTTTTCCCTACGTAGCCAAGGTTTTTTTTGTACTGAGCTGGAGCTACAAAAAAACGTTGGCTACGTAGGGAAAACCTGGCTAGAAGAAAAACATATATATATATATATATATATATATATATATATATATATATATATATATATATATATATATATATATATATATATATATATGCATTTGCCCATTCAGAACATTAACAGAGAATAATGGTATTGGCAAGAAAAAGTTCATAACATCAAATTTCCCATGCTTTAAAACAGGGATTTCCAAACTGGCAACTTTAAGCACTTCTGGACTTCAAGTCCCCGAATTCTCCAGCCACTGCATTCTGGGAATTGAAGTCCAAAGGTCTTAAAGTTGCCAAGTTTGGAGAACCCTGCTTTAAAAAATGCAATGCGTAGACGTACAAAACAGAATTTATAGATGATATATTTATGTGGTGTTTATTTATTTATTTATTTATTCAGTGTATGATGAGAACATGACAGAAGAGTTTAATAAAATGTTTCAATTAAAACTAAGGCAATCAACCATATGAGAGGAGAATTGATAAAAGAAAGTTGGGAGGCATTAAAGCAAATTTTAGACACACATTACCAAATTAGGTAACCTCATCAATGCTAGTAAGGAGGGGAAGTTGCTTTCATTTTATATACCCTGGTGCCCTATCAGGGTGGGAGGGTTCCCAAACTCATGCCCCCCCCCCATATGTCATACCACCCACATATGCGTGGCAGGGACCCGACAACCAGCTGGCCGGCGGGAGGCGCACATGTGCGGCGGAGCTGACCTGGGGTGACAGCTTGCGTGCCCACAGAGAGGGTGCTGTGTGCCACATGTGGCCCGCCTGCCATAGGTTCGCCATCATGGATATAGTGAATACATGATGGAGTTTCCCTGATATGTGCCCAGAGGGCAAAGTACCACAATATGTTGCACTGTCTGGTTTGAACTTTGACCAGTTGCCAAGCACCCCAATCCCCATTCTCCAACCTTCCCCACTGGCTTGCTCAGAAAGTCAACAGGGAAGCTAGCAGGGACAGGACACAAGTCCCTGGGATAGGTCCCCACAACCAGTACACCTTCCCCCAGGCCTGCTGTGCACACGCACCAATCCCCCCATGTACCTGAGCCACATATTGCCTCTTCTGAACCCTCCCAACCTATGTGCTGCCTCTCGTTCACCCCCTTGCACCCTCCCCAACCCAGGCCTTTTGTGCACTTACCTGCACTGTCTGCAACCTACATGGTGCCTCTTGCGCACACTCATGAACCCTCCCAGAGCCTCCCCCGCGCACCCTCTTGCTCCCTCCCTCAACTGGCATCAGCCATGTACCTGCCAGGGGGCCTGGGATTTGCAGCTTCCTGCTGGTTTCCCCATTAACTTTGGTTTGCGGAGGTGGTCTTGCCTAATGACTGTGGAATTCAGTTAACGATGGCATAGCGAAGCCCCATCCGCAGGATGCAGGCAGCACACGAAACCACGTTCCCTCCGGTCTACAGAAAAACCTCTCCACAGGTTGGAGGCCATTGAGCTACACAATAGATGGTGGTGTAATAAGTCTTGCTGGAAGTTTTCACTGTAATAAATTAAGATCAAGCAGAGATTTTGAAATTCCAGCCGATTAATGGTGCAGCAGTGCAGAGATACATTGATAAAAAGAATAATTGATATTGAGGAACAGCTTCTCCAATAGACAGCAAAACAGATCTTTCTGCATTTGAAAGGTGATGGTGATGAATGCTGCATACTACTGCAAGAAGACGTGTTAATTGATTAAAATGCCATCAATCTGGATCAGTTCTTAGTGACCGCAGGATATATTCTCTCCAGGGTAATCTGTCTGCAATTTGATCTTCAAGTTTTCTCAGGTGTGGATGTCCATTGACAACATAATTGAGTCTGTCCACCATGATCATGCTTTTCTTCAAATTTTCCTAGCAACTTAACAAGGAAGCTAGGCCTTCATGTAATAGGTCCAAAATATGATAATTTAAACCTGGTCATTTCTGCCTGAAATGAAAATTCTGTATTAATTTGTGCTGTGATGCACATGTTAATTTTTCTAGCTGCTTTGAAAGTCTTTCCCAGCACCCGAGTTTGAATGCATCAGGTTTTTTTCTCCCTCTCTCTCTCCCTCCCTCCCTCCTTTCCTCCCTATTTTTCACCATGCTCCTTGATGTTCATTACTAGACTCTCTAGATCAGTGGTGTCAAACTCAATTTCATTGAGGGCTGCTGGGGTGGATGCGGCCAGCTCGATGTCACTCATGTCAGGGGCGCCTGTGGTGGCTCGAGCCTATCCCACCAAAAACAGGTTCCCAAGCTCCATTTCCAGCTGTGATGACCTCCTGCAACCCTCTGCCAGTGACAACAGAGCTTGGGAGAGCTGCATATGGCCCTCCCAAGCTCCGTTTTTGCTGGCATAAGCACCACAAGTTGGTCCTTCGCTGTTTCCAGGGCAGCCCTGTGGGCCAGATCTAAGCACCCTGGGGGCTGAATCCGGCCCCTGGGCCTTGAGTTTCACATCCCTGTTCTAGATAATTTGCTTTCATGTTTCTTCCTCTGATCCATGGTTATCTTGCAGTCCAGCTTCTCTCACTGTATATTAAAAATATTGATTGACTTCATAAGATGATAGTATATAACCGTGATGGCGAACCTATGGCATGCGTGTCTGAAGCGGCACACGGAGCCATGTCACTGGCATGCTTGGCGTCGCCTGTCCCTCTTCCCAGTTTCTGGCATGCGACGATCAACTGGCCTTTGTGAGTGCAGCAGTGCCGGAAACTGGAAGACCTGGAAAACACCGTTTTCTGGTGTGAGCATGCGCGCTGGCCAGCTGATTGGCATGTGTGCATGCGTGGCAGTAACCAGAAAACTTGCTGACGTGCCGGAAACCAGAAGTACTTCATCCGGCATGCTCCTCTTCCTGGTTGCGGCCCTGACGAGCGTGAAGTGCTTTCCTTTTTGGCACTTGGTGCTGTGCGCACACTCACTTTCTGGCACTCAGAAGGTTCTCCATCACTGGTATATAGGTTTGTCTCACTTGCTGACCCGGAGTTGGTCTGTTGCATCTGGACATGGAACTCCTGTCCTTTATGTAAATTTTGCATGACAATAGTGATTTTGTGAGATTCCTCACAGCTTAACAGGGTTAAGGCGAAGTTACATTTCTGTAGTCATTGAAGTACATATTGTCTTATTTGGAGTATTCTTTGGCTTTTTCAGTTATCCAGTGTGATCAGTAATGTACTTGTGGAGTTTTCTAAAACAACTGTCATTTCTCCTTCTATGTAGGGCTCTAATCTGTAATTTTTTAAATCCTAAATACTTTTACAAAGCAAGAATTGGTGTTGCCACTTTAAACGTACCCTTTTAAAAAAACTTCACAGTTCGCTCTTTCAACTCACAGCCACAATTGAGCCCAAAGTTTCCATTGAACCGGAAGCTTTGGGGTTTTTTAGATAGTTTTTCAAATTCTATTTTAAGGGGATCTGGGAGGAGGGTGGTTTCCAATGTAAATAATGAGGCTGGGGGGCCTCCCGGGAGGGGGGTGGGTTGTATGGGTTCAGGGATTAACCCGCGAGGGACGGGGTCTAGTCCATCTGAAGAGCACGGCGGAGGAGATGCAGAATCTGGGGCCAAGGAGAGGGTTAGAGCTTGTGCTGTTGATAGACATTACATCAGTACTGTAGGTGGGAGGGACAGATATGGCGGGAGTAGGGGGCCACATCAAGTTGTGGGAGTGCGCGCTCGCTGTCTTCAAGCGGTGGCACGCTCCGGCCCCCAATGCTCTTCTCGTTCCCCAGGTGGCACAGACCCTCAGGCCCTGGGCCTTCGGCTGATGCTATGCAATGCCAGGTCCGTGGTAAATAAAGCCCCCCTCATTTGTGATCTTGTTCAGGAGGGGGGAGCGGACCTGGTGGGTATTACGGAGACCTGGTTGGGCCAGGAGGGGGGAGTCCCTCTCGTAGAGATGTGTCCACCCGGTTTCCGGGCATTTCATCAGCCAAGGTCACAGGGAAGGGACGGGGGGTTGGCAGTTATCATTAAAGAGGGTCTTAGTCCGAGGGAGGCCACTGTTCCTCAGACGGCCGGATGTGAGTCCCTCCTTGTGAAGTGGGGTCATGGGGTGCAGATAGGCCTGCTGGTTACGTACCTGGCTCCCTGCAACGTGGCAGCGGCCTTGCCTGAGCTGCTCAACGTTATAGCCGCGGTGGCGATTGATACCCCTAGACTTATGGTCATGGGGGACTTCAACCTGCCATCCGTCGGTGAGGCGTCTGAGGTGGCTCAGGAGTTCATGGCTTCCATGACGGCCATGGACCTGACCCAATTAGTTCATGGCCCTACTCACACGGGGGGAAACACGCTGGACCTGGTTTTTGTCTCTGGTCAGTGGCTGAGTGGTCTCGAGATAGGGGATATAGCAATCGAGCCCTTGTCATGGTCAGATCACTCCCTCCTTCGCTTTGACCTTCGAACCACCACACCCCGCCGCAGGGAGGCGGAACCGATGAGGTGGTTCCGCCCCAGGCGCCTGATGGACCCGGATAGGTTCCAGACGGAGCTTGGGCCATTTCCTGAGGCTCTGGCACACGGCTCGACTGAAGATCTAGTGGCTGCCTGGGATAGGGCAGCCACTGGAGCTTTGGACCGGGTCGTGCCTTTGCGGCCTCTGACCCGGCGTCGATCTCACCTGGCTCCCTGGTTCACCGAGGAGCTGAGGGAGATGAAACGCCGGAAAAGACGCCTGGAGAGCAGTTGGAGGGCCAGCCGTTCTGAATCTGACCGAACACTGGTAAGGTCTCATATTAAGACCTACCTGGTGGCAATAAAAGCGGCAAAGTGTAACTATTTTTCCGCTCTTATTGCGTCATCAGATAATCGCCTGGCCGCCCTGTTTATGGTGACCCGCTCCCTGCTCCACCAGGAAGCGCGGGAAGACCCCTTGGAGGGTAGAGCCGAGGACTTTGTACAATATCTGTATGACAAAATCGCTCAGATTCGGGAAAATTTTGGACTCCGACTGGGTAGGTTCGGGAGGGAGGATGGAGGCAACTCTTGAGAATATTACCTGGGAAGAGTTTGATTCTGTGACTCTGGAAAACGTGGACAAGATACTGGGCAGACTGAGCGCGGCCACATGTTTATTGGACCCGTGTCCCTCCTGGCTGGTGCTGGCCTCTCGGGAGGTTACACGAGGCTGGCTCCAGGGGATTATAAATGCTTCCTTGAGAGAGGGTGTCTTCCCTGCCGCCTTGAAGGAGGTGGTGAGGCCCCTCCTCAAGAAGCCTTCCCTGGACCCAGCAGTGTTGGCTAATTACCGTCCAGTCTCCAACCTTCGCTTCGTTGAGAGTGTGGTAGCGCGACAGCTTCCTCAGTACTTGGATGAATCGGCTTATCTAGATCCGTTCCAGTCGGGCTTCAGGCCTGGATACAGCACGGAACGGCATTGGTCGCATTGGTAGATGATCTCTGGAGGGCTCGGGACAGGGGTTGCTCCTCTATCCTGGTCCTATTAGATCTCTCAGCAGCTTTTTATACCATCAACCATGGTATCATGCTGCACCGGTTGAAAGAGTTAGGGGTGGGGGGCACCGTGTTGCGGTGGTTCTCCTTTCTCTCTGATCGGTCACAGTCTGTGTTGACGGGGGCAGAGGTCGACCCCGAGGCCCCTTGTATGTGGGGTGCCACAGGGGTCGGTTCTCTCACCCCTTCTGTTCAACATTTATGTGAAGCCGCTGGGTGAGATCATCCGTGGTTTTGGGGTGAAGTATGATCAGTATGCTGATGATACTCAGCTATACATCTCCACCCCGGACCACCCCAATGATGCCCTTAAAGTGATGTCCCAGTGCCTGGAGGCTGTACGGATCTGGATGGGGAGGAACAGACTCAGGCTCAACCCATCCAAGACCGAGTGGCTGTGGTTTCCGACATTCCGATATAGTCAATTGGTGCCATCACTGACTATTGGGGATGAGTCATTGCCCCCCACGGAGAGGGTTCGCAACTTAGGCGTCCTCTTGGACTCACGGCTGTCTTTAGAAGAACACTTGACGGCTGTGGCCGGGAGGTCTTTTTATCAGGTTCGCCTGATTCGCCAGTTGCGTCCCTTTCTGGATCGGGACTCGTTAAATACGGTCACTCATGCCCTCGTCACTTCACGCCTGGACTACTGTAATGCTCTCTACATGGGGCTCCCCTTGAGGAGCACCCGGAGGCTCCAGCTGGTCCAGAATGCGGCCGTGCGGGTAGTTATGGGAGCAGCATGGCGCTCCCATGTGGCTCCCCTCCTGCGCGAGCTGCACTGGCTCCCTGTGGTCTTCCGGGTGCGCTTCAAGGTCTTAGTTACCACCTTTAGAGCGCTCCATGGCTTAGGACCAGGGTACTTACGAGACCGCCTTCTGCCACCAATAGCCTCTCACTGCCCAGTACGCTCCCATAGAGAGAGGCTTCTCAGGGTGCCGTCAGCCAAACAGCCTTTTCTGTGAGGGCACCCACCATCTGGAACAAGCTCCCCCCAGAGATTCAGAAGATTCCGGACCTGCGCACTTTCCGCCGTGCCCTCAAAACATTCCTGTTTCAGCAGGCCAGCCTGGCCTAACTTTCCCTTTATATTGCTTTTTTATTTTATTTTAAACTGGGATGTATTAAATGTATTTTTATTGTTCGCTGTTCACCGCCCTGAGTCCCTTAGGAATAGGGCGGTATATAAATTTAATAAATAAATAAATAAATAAATAAATAAATAAATTGTTAAACAAGGCAGTTGTTACATGAGCTTTGTCCCATTTTATAACCTTTTGTGCCATAGTTAAGTGAATCGTGCAGTTAAGGGAATTTGAGTTTTCTTGTCAGAAGTCAGCTGGGAAGGCTGCAAATGGTGATCACATCGGCCTTGGAACAGTGCAAACGCCATCAATACATGCCAGTTGCCAAGCACCCAAATTTTGATCAAAATTTGATCAAATTTTGCTGAGAAACAGTTCTATTATGCTGAGTTTCTTCACAAAAGAACTTCAGCACAATAACAAAATACTATGGATTTACGTCAGTTTCGAAGAAGGAGGTTTGAGATGGGTTTTTCTTGCACTCAGTGTATAAATGTAGAGACATCTTTTTGTAAAATGTTTTAAGTTGTTGCCTAAATCAATGCTTTATGAGTAAATGCAGCAAATAAATTTAAAACCAATTCCAAGAATAATCTATTTTCCAGAGTGCTGCTCCCACTGTCCACTGTCCATAGCTGGGATCTTCCATCAGGACTTGACAGTAACTGAGTGAGAGCTGATCAAACTCTCCCTCTTAAGGCACGCCTCCAATCCCATGATCCTCCAGTCTATCACTCAGTTACTGACAAGAACTGACGTGAATCTCAGAGCTGTGGTATTTTGGATTTATATTTCCCTATATTTCTTTATATTTCTTCTTCTATTCCTCTCCCTACGCTCCTTTCCTTCGTTTAGGTCTTTTTGGTTATTTTTGATTATCTTTTTTTCTGCACGTTGCCCTTTATCGCTGACAGGGCTGCTGGACGTGCGTGGTGTGTCTGGGCCTCCGGGCCATCCGCGCCTGAAGGATTGCAGCCGCCGGATTCCGATTCTTCGGGGTGGATCCGGCTTGTTAACATTGGCCACGAGAGTGGGATAGGCGCATGGGCTTGCGGCCATCCTCGTTCTCTCTCTCTTTCTGCCGGCGGCGGCCTCGGGGTAGCGTCGCCGTGAAGGCACGCTCCCAGCTTTCTCTCCTTGCTGGGTGGCGGCGCTAGAAGCAGTGAATTTGGCGCACAGGCCTGCCACCAATTCAAACCACGCCTGTGTTTCTTGCCTCGGAGGAGCGTCATCTTGAGGTGCGCCCTCCGCTTCGGCCGCAGCCTCAAGTCAGCCGGCTAGATCAAGCAGTCCCAGCGATTTCACGGCGGCGTGAGTTACTCCTTTGATTGTCGGGGGCTGCAGGCGGTAGTGGGCGCCATTTCGTTGGCAGAATTGGAACGCCCACCATTTTACTAGGACTACTAGAGCCCACCATTTTCCGGGAGCAAGGGGCGGAGTCTAGGATTGCTGCAGGGCGCTGCTGCAACAGACCTGTGACTGAAACCTCTTTACTGCGTTGATTTGCCGCGACAGGCTCTCCTCTCAAGAGACCCTTAGAGCTCTGGTGGCTGAACAATTTGTATATAGTTGACTTGTTAATAATAATAATAATAATAAACAAACAATAACAGAGAACTGACTAAGAACTGCATCTGGTGGGCCAGGGCTCTCCCGATACTTGCCTGCTCCGTGCCTTCGCTGGTCGGGCTTGGCGTTTTTTTGAGGGTCATGGCGGACCCCGCTCTCTCGTCTGACATGGAGCCTGATCACAGCCCAGCACATAGCCCATCCAAGCGGGCCAAAAAGTCTTCGAGAAAGCGGTCTGAGTCTTCCAGCCACAAATCTCATAAGGCCAAACCTTCCAAAGGCTTGGACAGAGATGCCCAGCACCACCACAACACCCTGGAGAGACAGTGGGACAAGGCATGGCTGGCGGCTGTTGCTGAAATTGGCCTGTACACATGCGTCACCCAACGCACCGCTCCAACACCCGTGGCACGGCTCTCCTCGTCTTCGGGATCCTCTGCCTCATCAACGTCAACGGAACGTCAATCCAGCGGCTCAACGTGTTCAGCGCTTGAGTCTTCCCAAAGGCGTGTCCCAGTCCCTTCCGGATGTTTCCAGAGCGGGGTTGGCCCCTTCGCAGGGGCCTTCCTGCTCTCTACCTGAGGCCACGTTTACCCCAACGGCGGCTGGCCTTCGTGGTCCTGATGGGGCGATCCCTCCGGTGCCCCCGGATTTCCAAGCCCTTTTCTCATCAGCCTTTTCCTCATTCTTGGCGGCTGGACTCCATCAAGCTTCTCAACTTCCGATCCTCCCTTTGGCGAGGCAGTCTGCTCAACAGCTCAACAGCTTCATCAAGCCGCTTCACCCCAGGTCGCCAGGAAGCCGTCTTCCTCTTCCTCCCGGGTGGACTCTGACCATGGTGAGGAATGCCCCGAGGACATTGAATTCTCAGATGATGAGGACTTACCGCCGGACAACCCTGCCTTTACAGGGTTGTTTCGCCCGTCCATGTTTAAATAGTTACTACACAAGACCAGGCTTACCACCAATTTGAGCTCCCCAGGGCGTGTTCCATCTGACGCCTCTGCTTCCACGGGGCCCCATGATGCACTATTCCAGTCGGCCAAGCCGGACAATGAGGTGATTCCGTGCCCCCGCCTGTTCCTGGATGTGCTACAGTCCCCTTGGGGACAGCCTGGGTCTTTGACTTTGCCCAGCACCCTTGACAGAAAACTGTACTGCGCTGCACTGGACCTCGAAGATCTTCTGGTTCTTCCCACTGTGGATCCCCCGGTGGCTTCCTTGGCCTCCAATTCTGTAGTTTCTACTGACTCTATAGACGGCCTAAAGTCGGAGGACCGCAGGGCTGAGCTGGCCTTTTGTAGGTCTCATGAGGCGGTCGCCTGGGTGATCAGGACGGCGACCGCGACTTCTTTCTTTAATAGGGCATTGCTAATTTGGTTGAAACAACTACAACAGCGTTTGCCTCTGGAAGAGACGAGATTACACCAGGATATAAATAAGATTGTGGCGGCCACAGAATACTCAGCGGATGCCTCCTTGAATTCTGTGAAGTTTGCGTCCCGGGCCTTGGCGTCCACCGTCTCCTCCAGGCGTTTGTTCTGGCTTCGCCATTGGAAGGCTGACCTTAAGGCTAAATGGAGGCTGGCATCCGCCTCCTATAAAGGGCCGAATCTGTTTGGGCCCGCCTTGGAACCGTTCCTGATAGAGGATTGTGACAAACGGAAAGTACTTCCGACTTCGTTCCGCCGCACTGATAGGAGATACACACCCTACAGCCAGCGAACATCCTTTTGCTCCTTTCAAGGTTCGGGCGGCTCCTTCTCCCGCAGGTCTTGATTCTCTGGTCCTGACAGGTCACAAGGACGGGATTCCTTTCGCGACCATGGCAGGTTCCAAACGCAGTCTAAACGCCCCTTTCGTGGCTCCAACTACAGACAGTCCCGCAGAGGCAAATGACTCACTACTGACGGGTTCCATCGGCGGGAGACTTCAACTTTTCCATCACCAATGGGCCCGTTCCACCATGGACTCTTGGGTGCTGCGCACCATTTCTTCAGGTCTCTCTATCAAGTTTGTGGGCCCACCGCCGAGTCGCTTCATTCCCTGCCCAGTACCATCATCCGCGGACCGTCACCGATTGATGCTGCAGGAAATTGCCCATCTGCTACACATCGAAACGATAGAGCCGGTCCCCTCTACCCAACGGAGATCAGGTTTTTATTCAACCTTTTTTCTGGTCCCCAAAAGCTCGGGGGGCTGGCGGGGCATCCTGAACTTAAAACTCTTGAACCTGTCGGTCTTGTATCGCAGGTTCAAAATGCACTCCCTTCGATCCATCCTGGCGGGTGTGCGACGAGGGGACTTGCTCCAATCGGTGGGTTTAAGGGAAGCCTACTTACATGTTCCGGTGTGCTCCGCCCACAGACAATTTTTGAGGTTCGAGTACGACGGACGGCATTTCCAGTACCGGGCGATGCTGTTTGGCCTGTCCTCCGCGCCTCGTACGTTCACGAAGCTCGTGGCGGTGATTGCGGCCTCACTCCGTCAACATCCGGTACGAGTGATGTGCTATCTCGACGATGTCCTGATCCTCTCATCATCTCCAGATCAGGCATTGCGCGACCGGGTTCTCGTTCTGGACACCTTCCAACACCACGGGTTTTCGATAAACCTCGAGAAGAGTCACCTGGTCCCAACTACGAAGCTGATTCATCTCGGAGCCTTGATAGACTCCATCAAAGGGCAGGTTTTCCTCTCCCCAGACAGAGCTCACCGACCTGATCCTTCGACTTCAAGCCATGGAGAAGGTACCACTGTCGCTTCTAGCCCAACTACTTGGGAAAATGGTGTCCTGTTACAACATCATTCCATGGACACGCAGACACTCCCGAGCATTGCAGTGGTTCCTTCTTCCCTTCCAACGGTCGGGCCGCTTCTCTTCGAGTCACCAGGTGTACTTACCTCCTCAGACCCGCCTGTCACTGACCTGGTGATTGTCTCCGGGTCTTCTGGAGGGCTGCGACTTTCTGGAACCGGAGAGGCTGACCTTAACGTCGGATGCCAGTCTAACAGGTTGGGGGGCACACTTCGGCAACCTTGTAGCGCAAGATCAGTGGTCCCCGACGGAACACTGCTGCAGCATAAATCTGCTCAAGCTGCGGGTGGTCCGGTTGGCGCTTTGGCATTTCAGGACCTCGGTGGAGGGACGCCACATCCTAGTCCTTACGGACAATATGACAGCCAAAGTGCACATAAACAAGGAAGGCGGCACAAGGTCCAGGTCGCTAATGTTCGAAGCGGAACATCTCTTTAACTGGGCGGAGCGTCACCTGTGATCGATAAAGGCGGACCACATTTTGGGGGTGGACAACGTACGGGCCGACTGGCTCAGCCGGGAACAGATCGACCTGGCGGAGTGGCAGCTCCACCCTCGTCTGTTTCAAGAAATCTTTCGCAAGTTCGGGACGCTGGTGATAGACTTGTTCGCCACTCGGATGAATTCTCACCTGCCTCGGTTCGTGTCCTGGTATCCGGATCCCTTGGCGGAGGATCGCGATGCCCTGAGGTGTCAGTGGCCAAGGGGTCTTCTCTATGCATTCCCTCCCATTCCTCTGCTGTCCCGGGTCGTGCGGAAATTGCTGTTGGAGAAGGCGGATCTAATCCTGGTAGCTCCCAACTGGCCGCGCAGGGCCTGGTATGCAGACCTCATCACCCTCTCCGTAACGCTACCCTGGGTGATCCCACCCCACCAGGTATCGCTTCACCAAGGGGCCGTTTGTCATCCGGAACCTCCACTTGGCCGTTTGGCATTTGAGCGCGTCATCCTGAAGAAGGCACATTTATCAGACGGCGTTGTCGAGATTATACAAGCAGCCAGATGTCCGTCCACCTGCCGTATTTATGAGGCCTCCTGGAGGGCCTTCTGTGTTTGGGGAGCTTCGAGGCATGTGGACCCCACCTCGCGAAAGTGGAAGAAGTCTTGGAGTTTCTGCATACGGGACTTCAGAAGGGTCTGGCTCCCGCGACGTTGCGTCGTCAGACTGCGGCCTTATCCACCATCTTGAAGTGTCCTTCCTACGACTCTCTGTCTCACCATCCCCTTATTAGGGGATTTCTGCATGGGGCTACGAACTTGTGCCCGCCTCAGGTCCACAGGTACCCTACCTGGGACCTGCCTCTCGTCCTCCAGGCCCTGACATCCCCACCCTTTGAGCCTTTGGTGTCGATTTCTCTGAAACATTTGTTGCTGAAGGTGGCGTTCCTCTTAGCTATCACCTCTGCCCGGAGGGTGTCGGAGCTCTCGGCCCTTTCGATTCGAGAGGACTTTTGTATTTTCAGAGATAACATGGTGACCTTGAGGCTTGATCCTACGTTTGTCCCAAAGGTGAATTCTCTCTTTCACCGGGCGCAGGAACTCTCATTGCCGGACTTCTGCCCTTCTCCACGAAACTCTACCAAAAAACGCTGGCATAAGTTAGACGTCAAAAGGGCACTTCGTATATACATCCGCCGGACTGCCACCTTTCGTCGCACAGAGGCTTTGCTGGTCTCTTTCCACCCGGCCTCCATGGGCCAAAAGGTATCCGCGGCCACAGTCAGCAGGTGGATAAAGGCGTGAATCTCCCTGGCGTATGAGTTATCAGCAAAGCCTGCTCCGGGACGCATTCTGCCGCACTCCACCCGCAGCGCGGCTACCTCTGCTGCGTGGGCGACACAGGCCTCGGTGGGGGACATTTGCCGCGCTGCCACCTGGTCCTCAGTGTCGCAGTTCATACGTCACTATAGGATTGATTCGTATGCGTCGTCGGACGCCTCCTTTGGTTGACGGGTTCTGCAGAGAGTCATTTTGGACAGGGGTTCGGAGGCAGCCAGTCTCCCGCCCTAGTACTTTGAGCTTGGGTATGTCCCAGCTATGGACAGTGGGAGCAGCACTCTGGAAAACGGACGTTGACTTACCTGAACGTCCCTTTTAGGAGTGCTGCGACCACTGTCCATTTCCCCCCCTTGTTTTATTGCTGTTCTGATGTTGCAGTTTATTTCAGACTGTCTGCGTTCGTTCCTCACCGAAGGACTGTTTCCTTTCAACTTGCCATCGGTCTGCTTTGAGGAATCTTGCTGTGTCTTCGTGATAGACTGGAGGATCATGGGATTGGAGGCGTGCCTTAAGAGGGAGAGTTTGATCAGCTCTCACTCAGTTACTGTCAAGTCCTGAGGGAAGATCCCAGCTATGGGCAGTGGTCGCAGCACTCCTAAAAGGGACGTTCAGGTAAGTCAACGTCCGTTTCATTTATCTTGTTACAATTATGATAAGCATTTTGATAATTTGTTATTGCATCCAGATGTTATTGCATCTCAACGTGTTTGACACATTTAGTAGATTTATAACAGAAATCAAATACACTTTTGAATTTCATGTACTGGAAACAAAATTGGCATACAAAAGTTTTTAAAAATGAAAAAAAAAGGTATCTAAGTAGGCTTAATAACGTTAATTTCATGTTTAGTTACACTTACTGATTTTTATCTCTGTATTTATTGACTATTCAGGCAAGAAAATTCTGTCAACTATTCTCAAGCAGATTAAAACTGCTGAGATGGAGAAATTTAGAACCCACTTAATGTGCTCTGAGAATTGACAGGATGGCTGAGTTCAATGGCCTAAGAAATTTAAAGGGTGATGGTAAACACACTCAGGGTAAACGTGTCAAGAGATAATTTTGCAACTGTGCCACAGTGACAAATGAAAGCCTATTGTGTTCAAGGTGGAAATTTATAATTTTCAGCAGCAACAGCCAGAAGCCGATGCTCTTTAGCCACAATTGTGGAGTCAACTTTCATTAAAGCTGCCAGTTTTACAACTTTGTACCTAGTTGAATCAGGTTCCAGCGCAGTCAATCTTTTTACAAAAGAAACTTATTTTGGACTTTAAAAAAAATAATAATAACATGTTTATGTGAATAATGAAAAAGTGTTGTTTGTGTGAAAATTTGATTTGATAGCCACTAAAGAGAACCTCTTTAAATTAACTAAAACTTAACATGATTTACAAAACTGAAATGTCACAGGTGAATGAGAGTAGTAACTATTTATAAAGAGGTATAAAAACCAGAAATGTTACTACATAGGTGGGTGATAAAATCTATTGCAAGCGTAAGAGTATTGAAAGACTGGGAGTTGATTGAAAACGGATTGCGTATCATTGCATTTAAGCATCCAGACAGGTGTCGCCTATTGATGGGAGTTGGGTGGCATTTAAATTTAATACATTGCAGGTAGTCCTCGACTTACAACCACAATTGAACCCAAAATTGAATCCAAGGCTCAAGGTTGACTCAGCCTTCCATCCTTTCTAAGGTAGGTGAAATGA
Source organism: Arizona elegans (assembly GCA_022577455.1). Classification (NCBI taxonomy): domain Eukaryota; kingdom Metazoa; phylum Chordata; class Lepidosauria; order Squamata; family Colubridae; genus Arizona; species Arizona elegans. Next base: position 4,563,364 of record JAKOOJ010000026.1, read on the forward strand.
GGACCCAGTTTGTGGGGGCAATAAGCTGACTTTGTATAAAATATACAAAAGTATGAAGGCTATTGCTTAACGCATTGTAAGCCGCCCTGAGTCTCCGGAGAAGGGCGGCATATAAATCAAATTAAAAAAAAAAAATCCATTGCAAAGTAAGGCATCCGTTGAGTGAGTTTTGCCCCATTTTTGCTCCACTTGTGAAGCGAACCACACAATTGTCAAGTAAATCTGGCTTCCCCATTGCCTTTGCTGCTTGGACCTTGGTTGGGAAGGTTGCAGATGGTGACCACATGAGCCCAGAACAGTCCAGCTGCCATAAATTCAAGGAATGCCAATTGCCAGCATCTGAATTTGGATCACATGACCAAGGGGATGCTTCAGGGATCGTAAGTGGGAGAAACAATCATAAGTAACTTTGAACGGTCACTAAATGGTTGTAAGTCAGGGACTACCTGCATAATATGTTTTTTTATTACATCCGATGCTTTGAAAGCCTCTCTTGTATTCAGCGTGAATTCTATGAATTTCAACCCCATTCTTATTTTGCTGGCAATAGGCAAGGCGTATGCTAGCCTTTTAGAATTAGAATTAGAATTCTTTATTGGCCAAGCGTGACACAAGGAATTTGTCTCCAGTGCATAAGCTCTCAGCGTATATACAACAATAGTGATAGATTATTATCATAGTATTGTAAAAATACATTCATCATAAAATATTAGATACAACACTTAGTGATAGTCACGGATACTAAATAAGCAATCAACATAAATCATACTATTAATTAAAAAAATTAAATCGTAAGATACAAGCAACAAAGTTATAGTCATAAGAAGATAAGGTGATATGTAATAGGAATGATGAGAAGAATAATAGTAATGCAGTCTTAGTAAATAGTTTGACAGTGTTGTGGGAATTAGTTTTTTAGCAAAGTGATGGCATGGGGGGGAAAACTGTCCTAGCGTCTAGTTGTTCTAACATGCAGTGCCCTATAGAGGCGGCGTGCTTTTTTTGATGACATATTTTATGGTAGGTGTCCATTTTAGGTCTTGAAATATTATACAACCTAGAAACTTGAAGTTCTCTACTGTGGCTACTATTGTTTGGTATTGTGACTGGTCATAGTGTAGGAGAGCTTCTCCTAAAATCTACTGTAGAAATGGTTTCAGCCGCACCACAAGACTAATTGTTCAACCTCCCATCTGTATGCAGATTCATCATTGTCTCGAATGAGACCAATCACTGTTGTATCATCTGCAAACTTCAGTACTTTAACAGAGGGATCCTTTGAGATGCAATCATTGGTATAGAGTGGGTATCGGCAACCCGCGGCTCCAGAGCCACATGCAGCTCTTTCGTCCCCCTGTTGTGGCTCCCTGTCGGCTGGGAGCCACCACTGGCTGGCGCCGCCCCTTGCCCTCCCCTCCCAGTCATTCCTCGCCTAGCTTTAATTGTGCTGCGAGCACTTTATGCAGCACAGTTAAATTTAGCACGCTTCATAATGAGGGAGACGTCCCCTCCTCCTCCTGGAGCCCATTACGATGCGGAGCATCGGCCACAGCCAGACCGGGCCAGTGTCTTGGGGCAGAGAGGAAATCGCCCATCTCCCCGAGCGACCAAGGTGCACGCAGCACCAACAAGTGCTGGACGTAGCGCCCGCGAGAGGAGGCAAGTACAGAGGCACTTCTCTCCCGCTCTGGAATATGCAACAAGTCTCCATCCCCCACTGTCACCTTTACCTTCTCAGGCCAGGTGAGGAGTGACTGGGAGGGGAGGGTGAGGAATGGGGCCAGCCAGTGGTGGGTTCAGTTGACAGGAAGCCACAGCAGGAGGACAAAAGAGCTTCATTTATCTCGGAAACTGAAATGACTCTTGATTTAAAACATATGGTAAAAACCACCCAAAAGAAGAAGAAAGAACATCAGCCAAAAAAAAAAAAAAAAAAAGAAAGAAAACAAATAAAACCCTCACCTGTTTTTGGAAATGGTTCAAGAGGGAACACGCACAAACACACGCGAGAGAGACAGAGACAGAGACAGAAACAGAAACAGAGAGAGGGAGATACCTGTTTCCCACAGAAAAGAAAACACACGGAGCCAGAAAACCTGGGTAGGCGTGGCTGGGTGTGGTCATGTGACTGGGTGGGTGATGTTGAGTTGGCCAAGCCCACCCAGGTTTTGTGGCTCCCGGTGTTTTCTTTTTTTGTGGGAAACTGCTCCAAATGGCTCTTTGAGTGTTTAAAATTGCAGACCCCTAGTATAGAGAGAGAAGCGCAGAGAGCACACAGCCCCGGGGGCCCCTGTGCTAATTGTACAGGTATCTGATGTGATTCTGCCTAGCTTCACCTGCTGCTTCCTGTCTGTTAGATAATTGTACTGCAGACCTCTAACATGGGTCTCTGTCCTTTTGTGTCATGTGCAGCTGAATATGCTTTAGGCTTTTCTTACAGGGTTTTTTCCCCAAGCCCTTTATCCTCCTGCTTGCTCTGCTGAACTCTTTCTCACTTTTCCTTTGAAGGGTGCTGCCAAAAATGGGTCACACTGAACTCTGATCTAACCAATGTGGAGTTTCCTCCCATGCTTTGCTTGCTGTTCATAAAGCTCAAGATAGCCTTGGACTTTCCAGGGTTGCTTCACCCTCGTTGCTCGTTCAGCTGATGATGTGACCCTGGCTACTTCTCACACAGAAAGCAGCCATGCCACATTTCTCCAGTGTTATAGCGATGCATTTGAATTTCCCTATCACATGCAAAATTGTTACAGTTAAATTTCGTATTATGTTCAAGCATGTGGGAAATAATCCAATTCCCCTAGCCTGGCCATTGATAAGCAACACATCCATTTGCATTGTCTGTTACTTGTAAATAGGTTTTAGTAGGCAGAGACAGAGCCCCGGGAGACACTGAGAACTGCCTTACAGTATGCCAAAGAAGCATGTATAAGCATGCTTTGGGTGCAGTGGTATAAACCGGTCGCAAATCCATGGGACTGTGATTCTCCATAGGAGACTTTGATCAAACATTGCATCTGTTCCAATCCCTTGCATGTTTATTACAGAAAGATATAGATTTAGGCTTGCATGTTTTTTTTTTGTTGAAAAACAGGTGCTGGTTCCTGGCTCCATCCCAGACGTATTGCTGATACCATGTTCTAGTGTTCCACCAGGTGCTGCTGCTACCGGTCTGTGGTTTCTCAGGCCGCCACTGGCTCTTTTTGAATAGTGGAAGTGCTCTTCTCCAGTCTTCTGGCACTTCACCAGTTCTCCAAGAAATTTCAGGGATGGTTCTTCCATCATTTCTGTATCTTCTTCAGCATCCTGGGATGTATAATTTGTCTGGTCCAGGATACCAATTTGCTAAGGGTAAAAATTCAGCTTGCTGCTTGAATCGTTGGAGTCCCTTTCTTTATACAAGGAAGTTTAAAAGAGCTCTCCTTTTCTGAGAGAAGAGAAATAGCAATAGCCCTTAGATTTATATACCACTTCACAGTCCTTTATAGCCCTCTCTAAGCGGTTTACAGAGTCAGCCTCTTGCCCCCAACAATCTGGCTCCTCATTTTACCCACCTCAGAAGGATGGGAGGCTGAGTCAACCTTGAGCCTGGTGAGAAATGCAAGGAAAGTCCTATGTCTTGTGTATTCTCGTCACTTTTTTTGCCAACAGATCAGCAGCTTCCTTGACCCTTATTTTAGATATAAACTCCCCCCTCGTGCCCCTTGCTTCTTACATTTATATTGTGATTGTTGTTATCTTCAGATGATTTTAAGTTTTAGCTTTCCAACTTCATCCCTACAGCATCGACTCTCAGTTTGGCTTCTGAAGCCTGTCAGTTGCTGTTTATTGTGCGCTGAAAACGCACATGCAGGCCTGGTGCTTGATGGCCCATGTTTCTGGCAGCTCAAATGTTTGTCTTTCAGGGTGTCTCCAACAGTATATTACTGACTAAGCTGCCCCAGATATTAATTAATGCTGTAATGCTTGTAGGAAGTGATTATACTTTAAAAGAGGCACTTGGGTGATTGCATGAAGAGCTCTGATCTGGAAGTAGATCAATCCATCTGTGTTTTGCTACTTGTACTTGAAATATCCTGGGTTGATTTGGGAAATGATAAGGCTCGTACTAATCCTAAAAGTGCAAAGTTGTTTTCAGAAGTTGCTCCAGGGGATTGATGCTTGATCGGTTGACTTTTTATGCAGCTTTGTATCTTCTAACATTTGATGTTATGTTTTTCAGTGGAATTATACAACTTACATGTTATATTAAAGGTGGAAAGATTTCTGAAATGATACATAAAACAAAATGCAAAGATAAATCACTTTAAAATGCATTTTAACAGGGGTGTGTAGACTTTTTATATCTAATGTACGATGTTGCTTTTTAACAATCCTAAAACTATACTTAATAAAAATTTGATGGTGGAATTAAACAGAAATTATTGTGCATTGGAACAACAATTTCACGTTTTCTTCACTAGCTGCTGCCTGTCCATGTTCCTGCCCAGTTCGGGGTGCAAATGGCCAAATAAGCTTTTTGACCTGTTAAAGTCACTTAGTAGATGCTTTTCATTCTGGTCTTCCTGCTCTTGAGGTGAAACTAATGGGACCAAAAAAGGAATGTTTTTGCTGTTATACACCGTCTTTGAAATTATTTCACTAAAATCTTGAGCTGCTACTTAGTTATCTTTCCGGTAATGTTTTTTTCTTCAATCATTTTATCTAAGTGCAATATTGTTTCTGTGCTTTGTTATGTGCTGTTTGTTGCTTAGATATAAACCACCTTAAGAGTTAATTGATGTAATATATTTCTAAAGTAATAGCTTTTTTTGAGATACAGTTGGCTGAGATCTCTCCTCATCTAAAGAAGTAGATTGAGCGTCTTTCTTACACCTTTATTTTTTTCTAGAAGAAAGAAAGCTTTTAGTAGGATTTTAATCGGTTCATGGTTTTAAAAATTGTTTCAAATTGCCAGCTCATTGTTTTAAACTGTGTTTTTCTGTTTCTGTTCTTTCATTGTTTTGATTTATTTGTTTAGTATCACACCTCAGTAGTATAAGAAATAAATCAATAAATAAACCATTGAGATCAAACTTTTGGCTCAGTTCAAGAATTCAAATTAAACTATCCCAAACAAGAGGTCACCCCAGCTTGGTTTGAACACATTTTATGAAATGAAGCCATCACCTTTCTGGCATTCAGTTGGAGCTTGCCTTAAATCCATTACTCCCTAATGGAATATTCTGGAAAAAAGAGAACAAGCTTCCCAGTCCTGAATTAAGTCACCACCTTGCTTGGATTTTTCCACGTCTACATCCTGACAGCCTCCAGGCATTGAATCATGACTTCTGTTGTAGCTCTCATTGAGGTCGGGTTGAAATGCACAACTAGGTTTCATTAGCGTAAGAATGATGCCTCACACCTAACCAGACGATGGTTCAGCAGCTTCATGGAGCTGCTGAACAGACCAAACCATGATCATCCATGAGAATGACCAGTGCAGTGCATCCCTCCGAATGCAGCTGAAGCCAGACTGCCATAAATCAAATAATCAGTTTCTTCTACCTGTTCTCTATAATTTCAGTGAACCTGCTTTTTTTAAATGATCTCCTCTAAGAAGAGAATAGTGGGGAAGGGATGGTAGGCTGCATGCTGTCCTGGTTCCTGCAAAGAGGGCAGAGTTGCTGGGACCTTACCTTTTCTCAAAGAAGCATTTGTTACAGCTCCAATCTGGTTCTCAATCCCTTCCCTAGCTGCTTTCAGTAGCCAAGTGAAACAGGAATCCAATTCACAAGTGACGGAAGAACTGAGATCCCAGAGCCCAGTCCATTTCCTCAAGATTCCCAGTCTCCAGCACCTTCCACAAGGTGTCACCTCTATCATCTTGCTAGATTCTGTCCATTTGGTTTTGCTCCGAGCCAGAATGGGAACGATTTTATTCAGAAAGTGCCTGAGCAGATTATGGCAATTTTACCTAATAGGTTTTTCCAGTCTATCTTTTCTTACTAGGGATTAGCACACTCTAAATAGTAGTGCAGCTGGCCAGCATTCCACAGATGCAGTGAGGGCAGAGAACTCATTCTGCTTGGCCACCCTGATTCCCATGGCACAGGCTCAGATTTGAGCTCAGAGATGTGCCTAGTCACACTTCTTTCTCATTTATGCCAGGGGTCTTTGCCCACTTTATTTCTCTGAGCATCTCAGAAAACCAAGGAAATTTAAAAATATTAGTTGTAGAAGAGTTTGCTGGAAACAGCTCAACTCCTTCTTCACTGGGTAGGAATGCCCCTCTCCCTCAGATTAAAATATTTTTTATTCTTAATATTAAAAAGGCAGGATAGAATATTTCCCCAAAGAAGAAATGGAGAAACAGGTTCTTAAAGGCAGAAAGCAGCCCCAGTCTTCCTGCCATAGGAAAACAGCCTCAAACAGAAGAGACTGGTCTTTGGGAATGAAGATTTGGTATCCATTCAGGAAGACTGGACCAATCTATTCATAAACAAAATGCATGGACAGAAGGTTGGATCTGATGGGATTCAAATCTGCATTCCCCACCCAAATCTAAGGACAGGGCATGACCTCTAGGACATAATAGGATTAACCCACCGCCATTAGAATAGCAAAAGACACAAGGCTCACTACATTGCACAACCCCCTGGAGCATCTCAATCAGAACCCTATAAAGATCCATCCACTTACTCAGCCATTTGGTCAGCCATTCCAAAAATATTGCAATCACTGAAGTTTCTGGAAACCAAATAAACCTTTCCTTGCAGTCAGTCAGCCTCCATTTTATTTCCACCACCTTTTTCCCGGCTTGGAACTAGACCGGATTGTTCTTCCAACAACCGGTTCTCCTGTGATACCCATTCCAAGTTCCCCCTACTTGTTTCTTCAGCTTTTATTTCTGGATCAGTTTTCATGGAATTCTCTTACAACGTTTTGCATTATTTTGTGTATCTGCCTCCAGATTCTTCAAACTAGAAGCCTTGCAGTGCTGATATTGTTTATAAGGGAAACAGTGTCTTTTTCAACTCTCCAAGCCTTGTTCTTGCTATCTACTTAGCTTACCCTTATCTTGGTATGGCTCAAAGTTTTACAGTGCGCCAATAGAACTTTGAATGGCCTTGCTTTCTATCAGTCTAAAGCATCAGTATCAGTCGAAAGTAAAGGTTTTCCAAATTTGGCAACTTTTAAGACTCGTGGACCTCAACTCCCAGAATTCCCTAGTGAGTATGGGGCTGGTTGGGGAATTTTGGGGGTTGAAATTCACAAGTCTTAAAAGTTGCCAATATTGGAGACCCTGGCCTAAAAGTTTGCATGGTATAAATCCTTTGCTGAAGTCAAGGGTTCTTAAGTCCATAACCTTCTCTCCATCTGTTAAGAAAATTAGCATGATGGATGTATATAAAATTTGTAGATTCATTAGATGATTCCATGTGCAGACTCCATGCAGGGTTGGTATGACATTGGTAAAGTGTATTATCTGGGTAGAAAATTAGCACCCATCCCTCTCCTAGAAGAATGAAATATTTTAGGAAATATTAAAAAGGCTAATAAGAAATAGAGAATCATGCTCTTAAAAAGACAGAAAGCAGACTCAGTCTCTCTGCCCCCAGCAGATATTTTGTGCCCATTAAGAAAGACTGGACCAGTCTATCTGCAAAACAAAAGTCCTTCAACTCCAGGGTGATAGGATTAAGACATGACCCTTCAGGACATAATAGGATTAACCCACTAAACCACAGAGCTCACTACATTGCACAATCTCCTAAGGACATTGCATCACCCTCCAAACTTCAACCAAACTTAGCTCAGACAAACATGACCCCTACATGGCCCCATGGGAGTCTGACAACAGCCAATAGAATACATGTTCTTGCACAGGAAAAGGAAAATTAAATAAGAAGCCTAGAGAAGGTATAAAAGCCACCCACTCTCAACTCCATCTGGTCAGCTGCCCAGAACCATGTGCTTGGTGGTTCTGTTGATCATTAAACCATTTTTCCAATCCGCCTCCAGCCTCCATTTTGTTTCCAGTGCCTTTCTCCTGGCTTGGAACTGAACCAGATGGATATTTCTTTCAACAATTGTTACATACCATATTCAGGATGTGGATGGAGGTATTAGCAAGATTATTCAAATTTACTGTTATCCTTTCCTCTTAATCCATTTAGATCCAATGATAGATCCAGAAGAGATCTTAAAAGAATCTCGAGACTACAAGATGTAGGAATGTGAAGGCATAGATAGGGTGGTTCCCCCTCCAACCTCCAAATCAGGCCTTTTTAGAAGAAAACAGAAGCCTAGAAGTCAGCAAATAGCTATGCAAATAAGGTCATTGAGAAGGACTTAAAGTCTATGACAGTGGTTTATTTCCTTGGAAGAGGTGAGATATATCTTGTAAAAACAGGAAAGAAAGCACTTGGCAGCATCTTATCAGTCTCATCAGGAGAGATTTAAACTACAAACAAAGAGGCTGAGTGGCAGGGACCCAGAACCAAATATGCAGCCAAGCACTGAGAGCACAAAAGGGCATCGTAAATGGAGAAATGGGAAGCCAGGATGGAGGCTTCTGCATTCCTTAATAACTAAAAAATCAGTTGGTTTTATTTGTAAATCCAGTGAAAGTAAATCTTTTTCCATATCACTCTTGTAATGTGGCATCCCAAACAGATTAATTCTCAGTTGTATCCTCTTTTATCTACTCTTTTAAACCCATTTTTATGTTATCAGAAAATCTTGAGAAGTTTATTAGTAGTGCATTGTTCCCAAATGTCCCTGAATTTTTCCAAAGTTAAAATACTTTTCTCTATTCTATATTAGTAAGTCTTCTTTAATTATAATCTTTAGTACTTTCTGCTTGCCTCTAGTGTCCAGCTTTCAAAGTTTCCTCTTATCACGTTTTTCTCTAATCCACAAAATTTTCCCACAGGAAGATTTCTTACACTTAAATTCAGAATCTTCATATATTTTAATGGAATTTTAAAAAACCCACAGGAAGGATTCTTACAATTAATTTCAAAATCTTATTTCTAAGCCATCTGCCCTTTACTCCAAAATCAATGTCCTAATCATCAGTTTTCTGTTTATTTCAGAATATTGTGTTAAGTTTTTAAAGTTATATAAAACTTCTTTTGCAGAGGATTGATGGAAAATCACTCAGTGATGGAATGTGCAGCTGGAGTTTGGGGGGGGGGGGGGGGAAGAATCTCAGCAATCCCATCCTGGTTTCCTAGGGAGGGGGCAACACATTCCAGAGACCCGAAGTAAGGGATTGTGCCCTCCTGACTGGACAGGGAAGGAAATCTCCCAGGGTATATCTATTAGATTAGAATGCAATAGCTATAGTCTGGTGAGATTCCGTCTATTAGGTATAAGCCAGTGTTTCTCAACCTTGGCACATTGAAGATGTGTCAACTTCAACTCCCAGAATTCCCAAGCCAGCAAAGCTTCAACATGCCAAGGTTGAGAAACACTGGTATAAGCAAAGAAAGAACTGGACTCGATTGGATTTCACTGTGTCATCTTTGGGTTTGGTCTGACATCTGGTGTGATGGAACCTGTCCTACTGAAGGTTCTTAATATCCAAAAACCAGTTAACAAGCAATTTCCTGAAGTGATCAAGAAAGGAAGTGGGGGAACTCAGTATCCCTTTGAAGTCTCTGAATTACAACTTGGGCAACGCCGACTTTTTCCTTGGCTTCCAGAGCTCTAAAACCCATTGAAGACAGCTGTTTTACAGCGACCCTCTATATGGAGCGCTTGTGGGTGATCCCAGTGCTCTCTTTGTCCAGAGAGGAATTTCAGGGTGCCAATCCATTTGCCTGGTCCTAGTTCTGCTGTGGTCATTGGCTCCACTGAAAATGGAGGTGTCTTCAGTGCACCATTGCTTCCTGGAAAGTCTGGTCGAAGTATTTTCTATGGCTGGAAGAACTAGGGCCAGAAATAACAGGTGTAAATTATAGCTATCTAGATTTTATTTTCTAACTGCACAGTCCCTTCCTTTTACCTGATGGTCCTGCCAGAAGAACTTCCCAGACATGGACACTCAACTGGGTGACCCTCACAGAAGAGCTGCTTTAACGTTTGGAAAGGAGGGTCTTCATTTGGAACAGCGGTCTTTGGAAGTGCCCTCTTTCAGATGCCTTGCACAACCTTTTCTCATTCTACATTTAACAATGTATATGTAAGAAAGAAAATCAGATCCTGGAAGAAGTTTTTTAAGTCTTTATAATAATTAGGACAAAGGGTCGTAGGCTGTTATCGTGTGTGTTTGAAGTTATAACAAAACAGTACCTGCCTCTCGCGACTCTTCTGTAGAGCTGGAAGGCTGCCAATTAGGTTCGAAGGTTTTTCTTCTTTTTCTGAGAAGTCAAATTGTGGGATCCTGAACCTGAATTCTGCACTGTGGTCTTCTCCAGTCTAGCAGCTAAAATTCAAGGAACCGGCTCCCATGCAGCTTCTGGCCATCTGTTCCTTCCCTTGGGATGTCTTGTAGGGCAATAGAACAGTTGAACAGAAAGACTGACTGTCCCCTCGTGGTTCCATTTCTGGAGCACTTTTGAGCGGTCTGGAATTGTTGCTTGGGAACTATAACCATCTGAGCGTTTGCTCCTTCTGCATGCCTTGCTTGGGATATTGCTTTCTGAACCTGCTTCTTCTCCCTGCAACTTTCATAGGTAAAATGAAAAGGTTTTGTGTCCATCACTGTCTTGAAGTGGCAGATGGCTTAATTATTCATGGTGACTGGCCTGTTTGAGATCCCTGTATAATGCAGAACAAAGTTTCAGGACACGGGAACCTTGGAAATTTGAAAAAAATAAATCTAGCAAATAAGACCCACATTTCCTGGATGTGCACTGCTCGATGGGGCTAGCGGAGGCTAGTCAAGAAAGCTAAAGACATGGCTGTTCAGCCTGGACTGGGGGGGGGGGCGTGTTTGACATGTATTTTAACACGCTTTTATTCGGATAGTTTATTGTTGTGAGCCGCCCTGAGTCCTATGGAGATAGGGCGGCATATAAATCAAATCAAATCAATCAATCAATAAATAATCAAGATACAAGTTGAAGAATACTTGAATGAGGGATCATCAGCAAATACCAGGTCTACAGAATAGACTGGGAAGTGGAAAAAACTCTCTGAAGAAGACAGTGGCAGCCACTTAGTTGCTGTTGCCATGAAACAGCAACATGGCCGCACCCACCAGTCACCTGGAGTTAAGGAAGTCTTTACATCCCAAAACGGAGCCACAGAATCAGTTCTCACTTTCTCCTGCCATGGTTTTGCAGTTAACTTGCTAGGCAAGCTTAGTTTACAGCTGCACCTGTGGTTTACTTGGTGGGGGGTTCTTTTGTCCTATGCTATTTGTGTATTCACTATGCTTGTGTGTAATTAGTTTCCCTTGTGCTTGCCTTTCCCTGCTTTTGTGTCTTCAGTGTGTTTCACATTCTTGCAATCTGCCCAGGCAATCAGTGGTTTTGCTTAAAGAGAGCCAGTGTGATCTAGTGATGAAGACTCCAGGCAAGAAACCAGGATACTGGAAGCTGGAAGAGCTGAAGAAGCTTCTTGGATGAGAAGCAAAACGTCTTCAAAGGAAATCCAGAGAGTCCAGTTGCCTCTTGAAAAAGCACCTTTGGGACAGAGAACTGGAAGTTCTAGTTCCGCCTCAGGCGCAAAAGCTAGCCGGAGCGAGTCTCTCTCTCAGCCTGATTGTCAGTCTCAAGCGACAAGTTGGTTGATCAATTCCTACCACAACCAATGGATCAATACTCAGTTCATCTGAAAAAGAAAAAGGATCTTGCACTTGTGGGAAAAATGCCAAGCTTGCAAAAAACCCAGTGGTTTCTCTCAGCTGGCATGTGATGAAAAGAAGGTTCAATAGAACGCTTCCCTTACCTCTCCGTTTGACCTATTTCAGGAGAAGCACAGTGGAGGTGAGCTTGGAAAATATGTAGAACATGATTTGCACGTTGCTGTCAGAAAATAGGAGGATCTTAAAGCAAGTGGGGATGAAGAGTCTGGTTGCCATGCAGGCTGAGCAGGCATGTTACATCTCCATGACCAATTATAAACCACGGGGAGGTGGGGCACACCTGTTGACAGGAAGGAGCCCGACATTCTGTCTTGACTAGTATTTGACTAAATTATAATTAATAATACTGGTGAGTTCTCATTCAGATAATTATTCACTCTGCATCTGCACATATGTATTCCTTTCCAATGTGAATTTGAGTTGCTCTTTCATTTTAAAATTCCATTTTGTATCATTTATTTTGTTTCTTGTTTAGAAAGCTAGAGTTTCTAAAGGAACCTAAAAAAACTCTGAACCAAGAGTTTACTCATACTGTTCATTCTTTCTATATTTACGACGTTTTCCCAATAGCTAATAACTAAGTCATGCTAATTTCATTTTAATTTTGAACACAGGTAGTCCTTGACTTACGACCTGAACGGAGCCCAAAATTTCTTAATATTTGTTAAGTGAGTTTTGCTCCTTTTTGCAACCTTTCTTGCCTCAGTTGTTAAGTTAGTAATACAGTTCCTAAGTGAATCTGGTTTTCCCATTGACTCTGTTGCAAAAGGTGATCACTTGACCCTGGGACACTGCAACCTGGATCGGGATCGGGACTCCTTACACACAGTCACTCAGGCGCTCGTCACTTCCCGCCTGGACTACTGCAATGCTCTCTACATGGGGCTCCCTTTGAGGAGCATCCGGAGGCTCCAACTGGTGCAGAGTGCGGCCGCGCGGGGGATTATGGGAGCGAGGGGGCGCTCCCATGTGACACCTCTCCTGCGTGAGCTGCATTGGCTTCCAGTGGTTTTCCGGGTGCGCTTCAAGGTGTTGGTCATCACCATTAAAGCGCTCCATGGCATGGGACCTGGGTATTTGCGGGACCGCCGATAGTCTCCACCGTCCAGTACGCTCCCACAGAGAGGGACTCCTCAGGGTGCCATCAGCAAGCAATGTCGGCTGGTGACCCCCAGGGGGAGGGCCTTCTCTGTGGCAGCTCCTGCCCTCTGGAACGATTTGCCCCCGGCGATACGAAGGATATCGGATCTCCGGGTTTTTCACCGTGCCCTAAAAACTTTTCCATTAAGCAGGGCTGGCGTGAAACAACCCCCCCCCTTTTTAGCCTTTTTTAGCTTTTTAAATTGTCAAATGGGTTTTAGTTTTCAATGTTTTAAATTTTGGGCCGCAGTTATATAATTCTTTTAATAATTTTAAATTTTGTATTGGTATGTGTTTTAGTTCTGGCTGTGCACCGTCCTGAGTCCACTAGGAGAAGGGCGGGATATAAATTGAATAAAATAAATAAATAAATAAATAAACCTTCATAAATATGAGTCAGCTGCCAAGTGCCTGAATTTTGATCATGTGACCATGCTGCAATGGTCATAAGTGTGAAAAACGGCCATAAGTCACTTTTTTCAGTGGTGGTGTAACTTCGAACGGTCACTAAATTAAGTGTTGTAAGTGGAGGATTACTTGTGCCAATTTCCTTGTAATTATTATTTAAATACGTACTTTATTTTCAATTTATATCATATGTACTATTTGGATACATAATTTCAATACCCACCCACCCAAATATTGGGGAGTTATGTATACTTCCTTCTCCCATCATAACTCTGATCCCTCTTCGAAAAGCATAAGTAAGAAAAAATATTGCTTGTAAATTGGGAGCCTTTTGCAAGCAGTATTCAAAAAGAAGAAACTGACTTGGAGTGTATGTGAAGGTCCATGTCACGCATGTTGCACTGCCTTAAATCAGATGTGCCTTTTCCTGAAATCCCATGAATGCTGCAGTTTAAGTCCAGGATGATGGGCAGCATGTCTAAGGAGTTGCAGTAGATGCAACCTACGGTACTTGTTCATATACACACTGAATAATCCCCCTTTCCCTTTTAAATCTGGATTACTGCAGTCCAGCTCCCCATTTGTCATACAGTCAGATTGCATTCATCATACTTAAGCAGTATACAACAGGGAAGCCTTATTTAGGGCATATATGTCCTTTGTTTCTCATTATGCATTTTTCCAGAAATAAGAATTATAGGAGCAGCCCTTTTGAAAGTATTCTCCCAATCGGTATCTTATCTCTTCAGCATGATGAATTGAGCTTTCTCTGTATTGCTCTGAGGCTATGGATGCCTTCAGAGTTACATTTGGCCCTCACTATTCTGTAAAGAAGTATTATTCTTTTTCCCAAGTTTTAACAGTTTTATTTCATTTGTGTAAGTGAGTGAGAAAGCTTGCATAAATATTTTGTTGACTATGGGCACAAACTGAATAAATATTTTTCTGTTTATGCAACCAAAGATCTGACATTTTCCCAAGTTAAAACTAGTAAAAACATGTTAATGAGATTCTTCTCTAAAGAAATTTAATTAAATTTGACTCCATATCTCTTCAACAGAATTTTCTTAGCAGACTCCTGGATTTGGTTCCTTCTGAATTTTGGAAGTGCATTTTATGGATATGAGCCAATTTTGCAGAAAGTTATACAATAACATTATAACAATTGCACTTATAACTAAACGGCTTTTAATTGAAGGTGACTTATAATTTATCTGCCACACAAGAATGTTGACGGGGCCACTGAAGCCAACTCTTTCAGTGCAGAAATCCAATTTACTATCCTTCTCTCTGTGAAATTACAGATTAACAGACTTGGAAGGGACCTTGTAGGTCATCTAGTCTACCCCCCCCCCCCCAAGCAGGAGACCCTACATCATTTCTGACAGATGGCAATCCAATCTCTTCTTGAAAGCTTCCAGGGATGAAGCTCCCACAACTTCTGTTCCATGGGTTGATTGTTCTCACTGTCAGAAAATTTCTCCTTATTTCCAGGTTGAATCTCTCCTTGATCAGTTTCCATCCATTATTCCTTGCCTGACCTTCAGGTGCTTTGGAGAATATTACAGTAGTGATAATTGTTGGCATTAACTACCAAGGGTATCAGCATATATTGTATGCATCTCTGAATTGTTGGGATATTACAAGTAGCAAGTATATTATGACATTGAAGGTAGACTGCATAGAACAGCAGGAGTATCCTTGGGTGAAAATCTGCTTTAGTTGCACCAGCGCTATACTGGCCCAAAGGTACTAAAAGAAGTATTGTACTGACCTTACCATTAGAAGGGAATGCTGCATGTACTGTAACTTAGATCACACTTCTCTATCTCTCTAAAATTCATTATGTGAGGACAAGCATAAGAGTGGCCATCTGTGTGGGCAATTAAAGAATTAATATAAATTTACAGAATGATTTCCTGGTGGCTTATGATCAATTAGTGATGAGTGAATTGTGATAAAAAGAATATATCTGAATGTGAGACCGAGACTATTCTTTTGTAATATCCATAATGAACGAAATTGGAAAAAGAAAAACAAAGTGAAAGAAACAAAAGTGAATGCAGAAGGAATTCAGGAAGAAAAAGAATGAATTCTGTATCAAAATTATTACAATATAATCTCCCAACAGAATGAATAGGAATCGATAAGGAAAAAGGATTAAAAAAACTGCTTAGAAAAACGTAAAAAGAACCATCTTACAGAACGTTACAGATCTATGATGGGAGTATGAAATGGCAAGTTTAAAGAAAAAAAAAGTTAATGGAATGATGGAAAGAGGCAATGGATGATTAAAAAACCCCAACGATGCCCTTGAAGTGATTTCCCGGTGTCTGGAGGCCGTACGGATCTGGATGGGGAGGAACAGGCTCAGGCTCAACCCATCCAAGACCGAGTGGCTGTGGTTTCCGATGTCCCGATATAGTCAGTTGACGCCATCACTGACTATTGGGGGCGAATCATTGGCCCCCACGGAGAGGGCTCGCAACTTGGGCGTCCTCCTGGATTCACGGCTGTCTTTAGAAGAGCACTTGACGGCCGTGACCGGGAGGATTTTTCATCAGGTTCGCCTGATTCACCAGTTGCGTCCCTTTCTGGATCGGGACTCATTACGCACAGTCACTCATGCCCTCGTCACCTCCCGCCTGGACTATTGCAATGCTCTCTACATGGGGCTCACCTTGAGGAGCACCCGGAGGCTCCAACTGGCGCAGAGTGCGGCCGCGCGGGTGGTAATGGGAGCGACATGGCACTCCCATGTAACACCTCTCCTGTGCGAGCTGCACTGGCTCCCGGTGGTCTTCCGGGTGCGCTTCAAGGTTTTGGTTACCACCTTTAAAGCGCTCCATGGCTTAGGACCTGGTTATCTACGGGACCGCCTACTACCAACAATAGCCTCCCATCGGCCAGTACGCTCTCATAGAGGGACACCTCCGGGTGCCGTCAGCCAAACAGTGTCGACTGGCGGCCCCTAGGGGGAGAGCCTTCTCTGTGGGGGCACCTACCGTCTGGAACGAGCTCCCCCCGGAGATACGGAGGATCCCGGATCTGCGCACCTTCCGCCGCGCTGTGAAGACCTTTTTATTCCATCAGGCGGGCCTGGCCTAATCTCTTCCCTTTTTTAAATATGTAAATTTTAATCTGTTTTTAAATTATTGGGGTGTTTTAATCTGTCTGGGCCAAAATGATTTAATTTGATTTTATCTGGTTTTTTAAATTTTTTGTATCTATGTATTTTATTGTTTGGCTGTTCACCGCCCTGAGTCCTTCGGGAGTAGGGTGGTATACAAATAAACTAAACTAAACTAAACTAAACTAAACTAAACTAAACTAAACTAAAAAATAATGCTAGAGAAAGGTGCAGGACATGTGAATGTAAGGAAAAAATAGTTGTAGAGAATATAGAGAACAAAATAGAACATAAGGAAAAAAATAATTGCAAAGTGTAATAAAGAGAGCACAGAATGGCTAAAGGGCAAAGAAAATGCAGAATAATTTTGATGGAGATGTTCTGGAAATTGGGTGAAGATGCCTAAACAAGGAGCCTTCAGCAGAGTGAGTAGAATTAAAAATAAAACTAATGAAATTATTAGGGATGAAATTGAAGCGAGGGCATACTGGGAGATTTCTTTGGAAAGGATACTGGTATATGAAAGAACAGAATTGAAACAAACACTGTACATGTGAGCGCCCAAGAAAAAAATGATAAAGGAGGTGTGTATCATAGATGCTATATATGAAATACTTACGATTGCAGGTGAAGATAGTATATCTGGAAAAAAGTGATTTGCTCATGGAATGGCTCTGCAGCTTGTTCAATGTGTGTGTGTGTGAAAATAATATTTGGAAGAATCTTGGTGTTATTTCTCTATACAAAAGGACAGATAGAGGGGTGAATGCAAAAGCTTCAGCGGATTAATCGGTTAATGCCTGTTGAAGGTTTTGGCAAAATTCTCATTGAAACGTCAGGAAAGGTAAAAATCAGAAAACCATGGGGAAGGACAGTGCCAGGCTGAGGGAGTGCAGACCAGGCATTTGGTCTTCAGCTAGTTATTTAGAGCTGTATGAAAATTAAAGTTTATGGTGTGTGTTTGTGTATTTGAAATACATATATATGCTAAAGTGAATTGGCTTAAGTGGGATCAATGTCAGACTGCCAGACTGGCGCAGATGGTGCCCTGCTGGGCATTGTGCCTGTAGATTGAACCACAGCAGAGCCTTCCCCTGCCAACCCCAATGCCTCTTCAGGATCCTCATTGGCCAGCACCCTTCCCTCTTTGGCTAGCATAGTGCCAAGCAGTGGGGAAGTCCCCTGGACCAAGAGTGCTGTATCCTGTCAAATTGAGTACTTTGTGAGTAAGCAGCCAGTTGCTGGCCTTGCAAGCAAGCCAAGCATTTAATTATTGGCAGCTGCTGAGCAAGGGAAGCTTCAGCTGGGTGCATTCAGCGGACAGAGGACTGCCTCCCATAGCTGGAAGCAGCTTTGGGGTCGGGCTTTATACTTCAGGAGCAAGAGCAAGAAAAGCTCTTGGCGCTTACGGATTTTGGCCAAGTCTTGGGTTCTTCCACTGGCCTTTTCCAAGAAATGGTACATTTTCTGACTATGGACCAATTTACCTGGTTTATATCTCCTTCTCAGCCTCCATTAAGCTAATATCTGCACAAAAGTTCCTTCTCAACTCTACTCCTGTTGTCTCTCTCATCTGCCTACATTGGTACATTCCTGATGCCTCATCTTTGCCCTCCTGTTGTGGTTCCACCAGCCAGGTTCTCCTGACACTTCAGAAACCTCACTGGAAATACACTGTTCCCATTGTGCATATATGGACTCTCCCCTTGGCCCTCCTTGCTTCTCTGCTGCCAAGTTCCCTCTTTGGAGTCTGTTCCCACCTGAGCCCCTTTGCAAGGCCCACACATGGCTGCTTGCATTGTGCCTTTATTTTGCCTGCCAGTTCCATGGGTGTTTTGCACCTGCTGAAACTACGATGTGAAAATGTTCTGCGTAAATATGGAATTGGGGTTGTTGAATGTAGTAAGAGCAGTATATGATGGAAGTAGAGCATGCAGGCAGGAGATGCTTAGTTCAGTATCAAATAGGGAATAAGACATGAGAAGGTAGATGAAAGTGGGTCGGCTGTCTTAAGACTTAATCTTCACCACCCAGGAGAATTAAGCCAGCCAAAGAAGTAAAGGTAATTGGAACATTGGGCAAAAGTGATCATGCTGTCCTTGAATTTGTGATGTCCAGAGAAGGAGTAATTAAATTTGTAAACTGAGCTTCAGAAGCACAGTTGTTGATGAACTCCATGTAGTTTGGATCCAATAGCTTGAAATCCTATTTTCAAGAGAAATATGTTCAGAAAAGATAGAATATCCTATGGAAAGAAATTCCACAACCCCATGGAAAAGCATTATTGCAGACAATCTCTGCAAGAAGGAAAATGGGAGGACTCTGCACAAAAGAGCTCAGCCTGAACATAGGTATTGCTTGTGGAAATGAAGAGAAAAAGGAACAAGAACAGAAAATGGAAGGGGAAATATAACCCCAAAAAAGACCAGAAACTGTAGGAGCTGTCTCTGGGAGTCCATGTTCATTGTGCACCAGTGGTGGGACACAGCTGCTCAAAAGCAAGTTGCAATCTTGAGGTTTGTTCCCAAGAGCACAGAGTCTTTTGATCACAAGAAGCCGTTCCATTCTACTCGGTCCTGCTCAGATCCACAAGGTGCACTGGTAGGTCAGTTCAAAAAGGATCATGGGAAGTGTTTTTCTCAATCAACTGTTTGGTGCATTGCTGAAGCCAGAGGGGTGAGCTTGTGCTTGGTGCGGCTTTCAGATCTGAATATACGTTATGTATATAATTATTAATATGCTGACCATCTCACTATTCAAAGCAGGTCAGAATAAATTAGATATTTTTTCACATAACCTTTCCCATTGATCCACACTTTGAAATTTTGCATCCATTTTATCATGCAATTTTTGGTCCTGTTTCCATATCAAATTTCAGTAACTTTTCTTTAAATACAATACAATGATCTTAGTTTTATGTGAATGCTTCAGATTCTGTCATTTTTCTCAAATTCTAATTATTATTATTTTGCCTCCAAGCATCCATCAAAGTCAATATGTCCATGTGTTGGAAGATCTTTTTTTGGGGTGGGGGAATCTTTCCTCCACCCCCCTCACCCCCCTTGAAGTGGTTTATCTAAATTCAATCTAGATCTCCATTCGTGTCTCTTTCAGTGGTGATTTTCCCCTCTGCCATTTCCACCAGCATGTGGCAAAACCTTGTATGAAATCGTTAGGCAGAGCCCTGCATGGTTAAGTACATAAACAAGGCAAAGAAAAGGCCCTATAAGTGGCCCAGTCTGGATTAACATCTGAAAAATAAGGCACTGATGTCATTTTAGAAATCTAATGGTTTTGTTAGCAATTACAAAATAAAATAATGTGAAATATGATTATGTGAATCAAAGTTTTCTAAAGGCAGAATTTTGAGAATCACCTGTTTCATACTTACTGCTACGTTATGGTGAGGTTTGCTTGTTTTTATTTAGCACTGTCAGAAATGTTCTCCCCTTCCCACACCCAAGCTGTGGTTTAAAATTATATGTGAATCAGGTTAGTAGTCAACCCATGGCTTAAACAATTCTGATTTAGCACGATATGTGAATGCCTTAGTCTGGTTTCTCAAGCTTGTTTTGATTGCAGCCTTGGAAGCCTCCCCCCCCCCCCCCCGCCTGTTTCCTGCTGTGTGCAACTGCTTTGTCATCTTTGTTGAACCTATTTCTTCATGCTCAGCCCTGTGTTTCTCAACCGTAGCGACTTTAAGTGAAGAGTGGACTTCAACCCTGGGAGTTACAAAGTCCACACTTTGTAGAAGTGACTCGGTTGAGAGACACGACGTAGCCAGCTTTTAATTGATATGCAGCTCAGGATCAGGGCAATTGCTTCACTTACAGTAAGTTGCCTGTTTCCAGCAATTTGGCTTTTTCTAAATGTCTCCTGATGCAGACAGATAAAAATGAGTTATGTCACCTTTTCATCTACTCTCAGGCCTCTCAGGTAAAACAGCAGGAAACGACTACATGAGCTAATTTTATTTTATTTTAAGGGTACATTAACAGAATCTTGCAAGTCTGAAGTCCTGCCATCCCTTTCAACTGTCTGGTCCATTAGGGCAGGACTCAAAGTACAAAAATAAATTTCGGACTTCTGATCAGAATTACACTTTTCACAATGCAGAAGGATGAGTCTGCTTCAGGAGGAAGGATTGCTAGAATTCACTTTGAGCAGTTCCAACTGAAACTAGATTGACAGATCAGTACAGTAGAGGCAGCAAATTATGACATGGGTGTTTTGTGGTTAGGACATGCAGTGCTTTAATAAGTAATTTCACTTCTGGGATAAGGAAGAAAATGTGAAAATAATTTAATTACAACTTTGTTTACATATCCTTCTTTGGGTTAAGAAACAAATTTATTTTGAAACATTAAGTACAGATTTACTTAACAATTAACAAATGGTTTTACATTGTTCTAGAATTCAAAACACTGAATTTTTAAGAATTGATGGCGTGAACAAAACCTGCAGCAGTCATAAACATTAATTGAGGGAAATAAACCTTTGCACACAAGGGAAACCGAGCAAAAGACAGTAGTAAGCTGCATGACACCTGTAATAAAAAATGCTCATCTCATAAAAGTCAAGCTCTGCAACAAAAGTTTGCAAGTCTGACCATAAGGCAGATGTGACTCCATTCCAGGATTTCTTCACTGCTTTGAAACTGGTTATCTCCTCCAACTGAGCACTCATTTCACAGGAAACAAGTCATCAATTTCCCCAAATCATTTGGAAATTAATTTATCTTAAATGAATTGTTCTTCAAATTAATTTCCCACAGATTTATTACCTGAATAAACTACTGTTTAGCTATCTTTCAATATAATCATTGTCTTTGTGGCTGCCAACTCATCTTTTCCAGCTTGCTTCTCTATCTGTCTGTCTCCCCCCCCCCCTAAACATATGCAAGCACTTTTTGCCCTCCTCGCCAAAAAACAAAGTAACAAAAAGAACTCTGCTGGATGGAGGAAAAATTTATTAATTCCCTGGGTTTCTAGCAGCTGGGATTTAGAGGTGCACAGCCTCCAGGATTACAGGTAACGTAATCGCCACCAACTGCCTGTAGTCTCCGTGACCTCTGATCTCCCTTTGAAGCCATGCGATTGCATCTTTTTGAGAGAGAGGTGCATACTCCTCAGGTGTATGTAGCCACCTCATCATCTGGGGTTCCAGTCCTGCATCAGGAGTTGAGCTGAAGGGCTGTGTGCAATTTAGGTGACAATACATAGTAACATCCATCTCTGTTCTGAGAATTTAAAGAAGGAAGTGAGTTGTATATACCGTTTTAAATCCCATAAAATGATCCACGTACATTTCCTCAGTTATTGAACAGATACTTTAAAAGAATTATGTTCTTTTGATGTGAAACTTTGATGGTCTGCTTTTATTCTTGGCGTGGCATCCATCCGTTTCCTGCAGACCCAACTAAGTATTCAAATATGCTCTAGAATGCCAAACAACTTTCCCCAAGGGGTGTACATTGAAGGGCAGCGTTGTCCCTAGTGGCAACAGTGGCTGAGCTTGATGGGAATTAAGTTCCCATCCAACTGGATGCTGTGAGCTTGGGAAAACCTGATTAAACTAGCACACAAACTCTTCTACTGCCTCATCCGCACAGCAACATCTTCAGTTTCATTTGTCTAGTTGGTCTTCTGCATACGAGGCAGTTGTAAGCAAGAGCTTCACAGGGCCGGAAGGCTGAAAATGTAAATAAGCAACTGCCAGGAGCACCTAGTGTGAGAAATGGAAAGCAAGATTCCCATTAAGTGATGGGAACTTGTAAAGATATTTAGCTGTGGATTTTTCAGGAATAGGATCTGGCCACAAAAGGTTTTGTATTCCATACAGAAAAGAGTAGCTGATCTGCTGAAACAGGTTGGTGATATGTTGATTCAGATACAGTTGTTTGAAGGTTGACTCATGGCGACTGGAATTATGTTGCTTGTTAGTGTGACATTGCTCATCCAAGCAGCAGCTAGTTAGTTAGGCAGAGAGTCCTTGGAGGTACCAACTCCTTCCCCAAAGTACATTGTAATAGGTTGATTGGGGGGAAACCTTTGAAGTTGATCAGCCAAACATCTCAAACTAAGAAGAAAAATAAGTTCAGTCTCCATGATTCAACCTTCAGATGAGTTGCCGATATGTGTCAGTGTTGGATTAGTCTTTATTTTGGAGGTGGGGAGGGGCAGAGAGGATGATTTGCAAGCATCTGATCGAAGATTTGGGACTTCTCTCTATAACATTTTTTCCCTTTTTCTTTCCTTGCTGCTAATTTTATGACTGTTGATTTTGCTGATAAATGCATTTGTACTTTCTTTATTCATTTGCATTGTATTTATACAATAGGGTACTTTTTATAAATCCCTACATGGACAGGCCTGGCATCAACAGCTAATTCATCTTATTCTGGATCAGAGCTCATATCATTAAAAAAAAAATACTGCTGAAGCTAAAACCTGGGCTCCCATATAGAGAGGGGTTAAAAGATATATTTCCCGTATTATTATTTTAGCTTTTAAGTTTTATAACTATGTTTTAATACTGTTTTTACGAATATTCACTGTATTAGTCAGCAAGCATTGTCAAAGGTTAGAGTGAAAGAGAAAATGTTTAAACACATAAATTACCACCTGAATCATCTCTAATGTCTTGAAAGCTGTGGTTGTTACATGTGTGTGGGCCTGATTTTGATCACGTGGGAACAATGATGCTGTAACAGCCCTAATTTTGATCCTGGGTCAGAAGTCCCTTCACTCGGCACTGTTGTAACTTATTGCGGTCACTGAATCAATAATCCTAAATCAAGAACTCCCTGTATTCCTCTGTCTGTTGCTTACATCCATGCAGATGTGTTCTCCCGTGTTTCACCCAGCTGTTTTTACCACACACACACACACCCATTTTACTATGCCAAAAAGCATTTTGGAAAATGAAAATGATGCAGCATGCCATCATTGTACACGCATAGGACACGCAAAACTTTGCTGCACCCCAAAGAACCTATCATGAAGAAGGCAAAAAGCAGCATGGGGCCTCCAGGCACCAAAGGGAATCGGGGGATCTTGTGTAATCTACTGGTGATGGGAGAGTGGCTCTAGTCACAGAGGCCATTAAGAGATTGCATGTGTTCTCTCTGAGGGGGAGATGGGCGGTTAAGGAGTGTGAAATATTAAATTCTATTTAGGGCCTTCATTTATCATTTGTTTAGCACAGGGGGTGTCCAACTCAAGGCCCACAGGCCAGATTCTACTGGCTTTCCCCATAATTTGACTTCTTGTAAGCAGGAACTCATGAGGTTGCTTAAGAGACCTGAGTCCTTCCTTAACAACTTCAACAGGGAATGCTGTCACCAAGTACCATGTTTTCTTGAAAATAAGACCCATCTTAATTTCTTTTGGGCCTCAAAATAAGCACCAGGTCTTATTTTTGGCTTATAGAGCCGAGGTGGTGCAGTGGTTACAGTGCAGTACTGCAGGCTACTTCAGCTGACTGCTAGCTGCAGTTCAGCAGTTCAGATCTCACCAGCTCAAGGTTGACTCAGCCTTCCTTCCTTCCAAGGTGGGTAAAATGAGACCCAGATTGTTGGAGGCAAGAGGCTGACTCTGTAAACTGCACTATGAAGCGGTATATAAGTGCTATTGCTATTCAGGGGATGTCTTACCTGCTTACCTTAGGACCGCCGCAACCAGGCCTCCCACACCCTGACACCTGTCATGCTACTGCCTGACTTTTGTGGCTGCTTGCCGGTGCCACTGCTCGCGGCAGGAGGCTGTGTGGCGCATTGTGCCCTTCCGCACATGAGTGGCATCACCTGCGTGATGTGCCCTGCAGCGAATGGTGCCACTGGTGCCATGAGCCACGCACGCATCCCTGGCCTAGCTTGATTTTTACGCATGTGTCTCACCCTCATCTCGTACAACCAGATGGTGGGCAGGGCTTAACTAGTGCTTATTTTGGGGGTAGGGCTTATACAGTAGAATCTCTGGTCACGACTATAATTTGTTCCATAACTTTGGTCGCAACCCAAATTGCTCGTGACCTGAACCTAATTTTGGAAATTTGGCACTTACAAAAATAAATAAATAAATAAATAAATGGTGCAGAAGGGGAAATTGGCCGGGAAAAAATTTTTTTTTGGTTGGAACCTGATTAGGTCGTGGTCAGAAGCATTCGTGACCAGAGGTTCTACTGTATTCAGCACAGGTGTGAAAATCAGGCTAGGGCTTGTTTTTGGGTTACGTATTTTTGGGAAAATACGGTAGCATGGTCATGTGATGTCACACTTTACGACTGCATCGTGTAGCATTGGAAATTCCGGTCCTAGGTACTGTCATTACCCAAGGACTACCTGTGCTTAAATAATTAGAACCTAGAATAACTTGGAGCTCTTCCGGTCCAATCCCTGTTGAACTTCATGTTACCATCTAATGGAATTGAAACAGAAATATGCAAATGCCCTTGGCTAAAGTCTATACCACTTCAAAAGTGCCACAGCAGGAGCCCAGTTTAGGGGTGCACTGAAAGCATCTTTTGCTTTAAACCCTCTTCCCCGCCTGCAATTTTGGTCCCACCTGCTCTGCACAATGCAAAGGTACTGCTTCTTAGGGTTGGTTACCTTTTTAATGCTTTTAAATCTATGATCTACCTAGCAGTTGTCATCGTATATAGAGCTTGAAAATAGCTTGGAGCATTGTTTCTCAACCATGTCAACTTTAAGAGGGGTGGACATCAACTCCCAGAATTCCCAGCCAGCCCCTCTTAAAGTTGCAAGTTTGAGAAATACTGGCTTGGAGTATTTCTGTAGATAGAAGAGCCTTGTCCTACTGTATAGGCCAACCACCTACTGAAGGTGTGGTTCTTGAGATGATTCTTGTTCTGCTGTGAATACGTTTTCTTAGTGATTATTGTGTATTAATGAGTTATTGTGAATCACCCTGGGGATATTAAATTGAAGAGCCTAACAAAACTATTACCTGGCACGAGGAAGAATTAAATTGTTCAGCACTATTTCTTTTTATGATTGAAGATGCTGCAGAATTGGGTCTTGGGCTGTGAAGTCCAACCTGAAGCCAATTGCATAAATCCTCCGTATTGTGACCCAGTTTATATTCTGAATCATGAAGTGGTACAGCTGGAAAAAGGCCATTTAGGGCATTGTGTTCAGCTTTGTATTTGGTGTAGGATTTCAAATGACAGCATCTGCAGTGTCGAGCCTCTGCTTCAGCAAACAGTAAGAGAGGGAGGCCAACTGTGGATCAGTTGTTCTCATGGCAGAATTGTTTTTCCCCAACATCTAATGAATCTCTTCCTTCTTTGTCTCTGTATCTGGAAAGGTAGCGAATAGATCTTGACTTTCTCCTCTATGGCAGCTCCCTTATCCCCTCCACTCCTCCGGTCTTCTCAAGGAGAAGCCTTTGCAGCCCCTTCAGTTGTCCTGGAACGTGGTCATCCTTGTAGCCCATTTGTTCCAGCAATAGCATGCTTATAGTTCTCCTGGGATGCTTGCATTTGGAGTCACAGTGCCCAGTAAATGGGGGAATTTTGAGTGGCTGAGCAAATAGACAAGTTAGATATTGCAACAGGTGTGGCTTAGTATGAATTTTCAATAAACCTTTTGCCTAATTTTGGAATGATCAAATTTTAAATTGGAATGGTTCATTATTGTAATATGCTTTTTCTCTCTTCCTTTCAGGGCTTATTCCCTTGTGGACTCTAGTCAAGTATCCACGTTCCTAATTTCCATTCTTCTCATTGTTTACGGCAGCTTCAGGTAAGGTCATTGGCTTTTGAATATTGCCACTCCCCCACCCCCCCAGCATGCCTATAAGTTTAACAGTTCTGCTCACCATCTATATACATTAGAGCCCAGGAGAAGATAGGATGGTCTACAATTCAGGTCTCAGTGGGCCGTTCTTTCAAGTAGGAATGTATATTGATGCTATTTCCCTGAAATGTAGAATTGCAAAGCAGGCCAGAACTGAAGAGCAGGTCATTTAGCATATTATTTGTTCCTGGAAGCTTTCATGGAAGATTTTTTTAAAAAGGTTGTGAAGAAGCAATTACTTTTATTGTGACTTATTTAAAGGTGAAAATTGAAGCTTTTGTCAATTTATTCTTAAGGCTCATTTTAATCCAACCTGCAATAAAAATTGCAATCTGGCTCTTTTATCTGAAACACACCAGATAATTCAAGGAAAGAGTGACACGTTCCTTGAATTTCTAAAAAAAAAAAGCAAAAAAAAAAAAAAGCAAAGACTCCAGAGCTGTTACAGAAGCATGGGAAATCTAAAAATAACACCATAATGTGCAGTTGCTGCTCTTCTTCAGTGTTGTTTTTGTTAAATTCACAGAGATTAGATACTTTGGGGAAGAATTGAAATGTTCTAAAATTGCTATTTTTGTACTGAAGAGGAAGGAAGTTTACAGGGAAGATAGGTAGGTGGGTACTTACTTAGGTAGACAGGTAGATAATTTATTGATCAATTAGTTTTATGACCTGTTTAAAAACATACAAATAAAGATTAAATACAAATTAGGCTTCCAAAATAAAATAGGTAAGAGCAAATACAATAATAAAATATGTGCTAAATACGAAGTATCAACATTCAAGTATAGTAATTTAATTTAATATAATTTAAATGCTGCTCATCTCACTCTACAAAGCAACTCATCACTTTTACATGATAGCCCGTTCTGTTTTATTTTTATTTTATTTATCAAATTTAGAAACTGTCCATCTCCCTTACAGAGGATTCTAGACAGTATACGAATAAAATATTAAATCCTAAAATACAGTATATACTCTGATCTGTTCATTATAACAAGTTCTTAGCTGAACTGCCTTGTCTATAAACTTACCAATTCTGCACACAATGTATATATTAAAGCCCAGGAGGAAATAGGACTGTCTACAATTCAGGTCCCAGTGGGCTGTTCTTTCAAGTAGGAATTTTAAGTATCTAAGCCTAAAAGGCATACAGTTGATAATCAAATAAAACACGAACAATATCTATGATGGCTGGAGCAACACATATACACATCTTCTCATGATATCACAACTAATGGAAATGCTCTATTTGGCCATGGAATCCAACAACTGAAATCTTGCTCTAGAAGAGGTTTTCCTTAGCTTTGGGTCAAACTTATTGACTGGTGTTTTTTGGTTTGGAAAGTGGTTTTGTTTTTAGCCAACCAATTTAAAAATCATTTTTTTGCCAATAACTCATCTATTTAGAAAATGATAACTAGGACTCTGTTTAAAAATTGCCTTTCTATGGGAGGCATTGGATGGAAAACCCATGCTGTAAAATAACTTAGGATGTTGACTTACCCAGGAGTTGGGCTGAGTCATACTTACGATGAGGAATGGCAGGAATTATATTTTTTGCAATCATTTACCCAACACGGAGTCATGGGCAAATCATTTTTAAAAAAACTCAGTGACATAGGTACCAAAAATTATCTATGGAAATTCTCAGTCATCTAGGACGTGGTTCTCCCAAAAATGCCTTTTCTGTATTGGGTAAAGATTGTTCCTAAATAGATGAAAGAATTCAGTTGTCCAAGAGGTTTTCCAGCCAGCACACTTTATATGTTATATATGTTATATGTCACTCTTTTAGTTTTGCTGAATACCACCACTTCAGATTTTGTTTTAGTGACTTTTAAAGAATTGAGCACCCAGTAGGTTTTTAGCTTCTGCGGCATTCTTCTCAGGATTACTTGGGAACGTGCCATCATTTCATTTCATTTCATTTCATTTCATTTTATTAAATTTGTATACCGCCCTACTCCCGAAGGACTCAGGGCAGTGAACAGCCATAAAATAAAACATATAGATACAAAATTTAAAATGGAGATAAAACTAATTAAATAAATTTGGCTGAAACATTTTAAAACCCCAATAAATTTAAAACCAAATTTAAAATTTTAAATTCCATTTTAAAAAGAGGAAAGGTTTAGGTCAGGCCAGCTTGATGGAATAAGAACGTCTTAAGCGCGCGACGGAAGGTGCGCGACAGAACCGTACGGTCAGCATATAAGAGAATATTAATAAATTTATCATGCATCTTTGACATATGAGTGTCTAGAGCATATATAGGAATCCTGGGATGATGTTGTCATAGAGGGTTAAAAGCATTGGAGCTAGAGCACTACCCTGTCTAATATCTTCATCAGAGTAAGCCTACTCTGAGTTAGAGAACCATTTACACCAACACACACCAGGTGTTTGAATACAGGGCTTTAAACAGGAGTAAGAGTTAACTCCAACTTTTCTGATTTGATTGATTATATGGGTGATTGATTATATGGGCCATTGGGTCAGTTCTTAGCAACCACATTCACAACCTGTCCACAACCTGATTCTTTAGGTCTTCCTATGATGAAGACATGGCTGCTCTAGCTGAGGCCATGCTGGTTCCCTTCTTCGCTATCTTCCTTCCAATCTTTCCAAGCATTATAGACTACTCCAGAGATCTAGGTGTTCACACAATATGTCCAAAGTGTAATAATTTGATCTTGGTCATTTGTGCCGCAAGTAAAAACTTTGGATTAATTTGCTATTACTTCTGCGGAAAAGGAAGAACTTTTAGGTCATGTGTTTAAAAAAAATAGGAGAGGGAAAAAAAGAGAAAAACCTTTAGACAAAGAGGAAGAAAAGAAGCCCCGAAATATGCAGGGGTGCCAAGTAGGGACAGAAAGATCATCTCCTTTGTTTCTCGTCTGGCCAGACAGATTAGTAGAAAGCAGCTTTTTACCACCCTGGGAAGTTCTGGGTGGGGGCATCTCCCCACTTCTCCCCTCAGATGAATAAAAGGTGAATGAGGTAAGCAGAGAGTTCCAGATTTGCTTCCTCCTTTCTCTCTACTGAACTCGGTGAACTTCAGGCATCCCTACCTAGGAGACCCAGGGAAGGTCAGGCTTCATATGGAGACCAAGTGCACTGTCCCTACTTCCTATTCGAAAAGAATAGCCGGGTAAAAAGGACAGTTATGTGACGTGGAAGATGGAGACAGCACTCAGGCACATAACTTCTATAAACTGTGCAGCCTGGATTCCTACAACATGGTAATCAAAAACCCAACAAGAACCTTAAAGATGGATTCTGAGAACACTTACTAGTAGCACCAAAAGGACCAGGGGAAAGTCAGCTGCCTTCCCTGCCTTGTCTAAACTGCGTCTAAAATTTCATGATGATGATGATAATGATGATTTTGTAAGTAAAATATGGACAGAACCCATTTCTGTTGGGAATAAGTGGATAGCTATCCTAGCATTGACAATCCCATTAGAGCCCTGATTGGTCTCCAAGTCACTCGTCCAAAAATGGTCTCACCCTCCCAATAGAGTGCAAAGCTTACGTAGGTGAATACTTGAGACACCATCAGTAGCTATTAACAGATTAACAGAGTTGGAAGGGACCTTGTAGGTCATCTAGTCCAACCCACACCCAAGCAGGAGACCTGCACCATTTCTGACAGATGGCAGTCCAGTCTCTTCTTGAAAGCCTCCAGTGATGAAGCTCCCAGAACTTCTGAAGGCAACTTCTGTTCCATGGGTTGATTGTTCTCACTGTCAGAAAATTCCTCCTTATTTCTAGGTTGAATCTCTCCTTGGTCAGTTTCCATCCGTTATTCCTTGTCTGGCCTTCGGGTACCTGGAAAATAGCTTGACTCTCTCCCTCTCCCTCTCCCTCTCCCTCTCCCTCTCCCTCTCACTCTCTCTCACTCTCACTCTCACTCTCACTCTCCTCTCTCTCTCTCTCTCTCTCTCTCTCTCTCTCTAACTCTTTCTAACTCCCTAAATGAACAGTTGTAAGTCAAGGACTCCCTGTAATAGATTGGAACCTGTTGCAATGGAACAGGTACTGACCAGGGAAAGGAACTCTGCTCCTGTTCTTTGCATGGGGCTGAAGAAGACTAGGGCTTGGAGAGCTTCTTGAAATTCAAATCTGTGAAAAATTTCAGAGACATTTATAAGGCAACAACTTGGTCAGGGTTTTTTTCCCTCATGAACCATTAGAGAAGATGGATGTCTAATTTCATTTGTTACTAAATCTTAATTATAAACTCCAGTTTAGTAGTAAAATTCAATTATGTGCATATAAGGGCCAATTATTTAAGACCAGATGTCTCTTCAGATACTATTTTTATGAATCTAGATAAGTGGACACTAGATTTGTTGAAAATCATCTTGGATTCCATGATCTGTTAAGAGGTTGTTGTGTTACCGTCTGAGCTGAGCTTGTGTGCCCTGAGAGGAAGCATATTTTTTATTAGTGTTGTTCAGCTGCAAAACAATCTCCCTAGGAATGTACAGCTGATCCTAACTAAATCTGAAAATTGAAACCGGCTTCATATTGATTTTATAAATTGTTATGATTGATATTGTTATAATATTTTTAGTTTATTGTTTTGCTTCTCTTTCTATACAGCAAAGCTAGAAAAAATGTCTTTGGATGGATGCAGATCTTCAATAAAAACAAAATTAACTCTTGTGCATAAGGATGTTTTAACGTTTTAATGAATCATGCTCCTAAGTTTGATTCTGTGATTGCTAGCATTTACATTGCTAGAACTTCATATTTTTCCAGCTTTGCTGCTCCAACAATCCACACGCATGGATTTTTTCACTGAGTGAAAAAAGTCTCTGGCAAAGCAGGAAGTGATTACCCATGTGTGTGGATTGTCGGAGCAGCGAGCTGAAAAGGGATGTTCAGGTAAGCCAACGTCCATTTTCTGCATAATTGATTTTTGTTAATACATCTACTATTTGTGTAAGATGCTTGGAAAATTCTACCAAAAAGTGGGTACAAATTAAAAAAAAAACTATGTTTTGATTGCACTGATATTCCATTTAAGGACACCAACGTCTATCCCTTCCAGATGTAAAGCAGATATTTTGCATGTGCTCATTTTCTGCAGGTCCCTGAACATGGACTTTGAGAACCAAGACAAGGAAAAGGACAGCAGCAACTCGGCTGGACCCTTCAATGGCGGTAGCACCAATAACAGTAAGAGGCTTCCTTCAAAGGCCAGCTTTCATAACAGCGCTACTTTTGGGGGTAGACTGTGACTGGCCGCTCCACACAGCTGGCCCATCCAGCTTTCAGTGTGGCCCAGCTGGAAGAAATGGGACTGAGGCCCACTCTGCAAAACTGGGATGTTTAAAAAACTTCTGTTAATGGAAATTAAGGAATTAAGGTTAGGCTCCACCCCCAAGGAGGCTTCACCCCAAGGTATTTTTTTGACTGCAGCCAATCTTTTCAGTCGGGTTTGGCAGGCTCAGGCCTTTCTTCAAGGAGCCTTCAATTTTGCCCATCTCTGCAAAAAGTATATAAAAAAGGAAAGTACTCTAGAATCGTTTGCCCAAAGTGAGAAACACAGAACCTGCAATATCATAAAACAAGGAATAGCTTAGTTGAATGTTTTTTTTAAAATACTGCTGGCATATGCAAGATACAAAAATGAGCTTATTTGTGAAAAGGGGAAAATTAATAAAAGGAAGGCAACAATGACAAACTCCAAATAAAAGTCAGAAGTAAAGTTAGTTGGATCACAGGTCGTGTCAGGTTGAGCACCTGCAGAAGCAGCCACAGTGCCAGTGAGTCCCAGAAGTTCCGGAGGAGATGGTTTTTAGGAGGATCCGGACTCCGGGATCGTGAGATCCGTGGAAGCTTATTATCTCTTAGTCCTGTGGGGAGAGCAACTGGTTTGTCCAGCTCTGTCATCTGTTTCTCGTGTTAGTGGTCTAGACAGTAAATCTTAAAATTATTGCATGGTTGGGCCCACCTATAATAAATGACACATTTCATGAGCACGTTGAAGAATTAAAATGAAATTTAGCCTACTCGGGTTACCTGGCATGAGCTAGAAATGTAGAACAATATCAATATTATATAAATCTTCTACTATCTTTCCTTGTAATAATTATATCTAAAATTACACATTTCTAATATACGTTAATAACAGTTATTTCATTTTGGAGTAGCAGTGCTGTTGTCTGTGAAACATAGATGAAATATTTTAAGAAAATTAACCTGATCTTGGAAGTTACAAGTAGTAAAATCCAATGCATCTTTACTTTGAAGAAAGGCATATGAAATATAGCGGGGTTCATTTCATTTTTAATATTTTTAGTTTAAGAGATGGTGGTGGTATATAAGTAGGTTAGTGCAAAGTATTGAACTGTCTCCTAATAGGCTCTGAGCTTTCATTTTTTTAATTATTAGAATTTTGAATAAAAGCATTGAAACTATTAACAATTAACAGATTAGAATAAAAATGATCATGGATTTAAAATAATTGAGTAGAGTAAAACAGATTGAATTGTGACACCACTTTAAATCCTACCCTTCAAAATGGTCATTCATTTTCAGCTCTCCGAATCTACATTATTTTTGAGGACAAAGTCTTTTAATTGATTCTGAATTTATATCAAAGGGAACAAAATCTTCTCAGGCTGGATTAAAAAGTCAATTAGCCAAACCGGATTTGCTTAATGATCCCAGTGATTCACTTCATAGTGAAAATGGTCACCCTACATGAAATTTACAAGATTGATCATAAAATTGGGTTGAGTCGTGTGAGGAGTCACTTAACAACCACATTGCTCAGTGACTGAAATTCTGGTCCCGATTGTGGCCATAGATCAAGGATTATCTATATTATACCTCTTGTTTTTCTCCTCTTCTGAACATTTCCTTTTTGCAATTTAAAAATGTGCATATCTAGCCTGTCACTTTAACTTTGTTTGTTTGTGTGGCAGCAAGAGGATCTAGGCTGACGCCCTTGTAGCTGTGGCTGTTGTGTGATACCAAATAATTGTTACCTTTCCTCCTTTTCCTCTACAGGTATCCAGACTATTGATTCGACACAGGCGCTTTTCCTGCCCATTGGGGCATCCGTGTCTCTCCTGGTTATGTTCTTCTTCTTTGACTCGGTTCAGGTGGTTTTTACAATATGCACAGCAGGTGAGGCTGGTTGTCCCAAGGAGAGGTTTCCCAGTGGATTCATGACTCAGAAGCTGTTAGCTATAAACCAGGGGTGTCAAACTCATGGAGTCATGTTGTCATCATGTAATGGATCGCGACGTTTCCCCCCTTCGCTAAAGCACAGGTGGGCGTGGCCAGCGCGAGACGCATCCGGCCCGCAGGCCATGACTTTGACACCCCTGCTGTAAACTGATTTTCTGGAAGACTTCGTCAAGAAATGCAGTGCTAGTGAGAGAAATTGGCTACATTTGAGCACAAATGTTTTATTGATTTGATTTTTTTATTTGATTGATTTTTTTAATTAAGGGCATTTATATGGCTTCCCAATTCACTCACGATGACTTCAGGCATCTTAAAGAAATAAAATCCTAATACAAAACCCCAATAAACCTCCATCCAGCTCTGGTGACAACAGTCAAACCAACCACTTCATGGATTCTGGGTCCCCAGGCTTGATGGCAAAATTATGCTTTTTTCACCCTTAAACCCTCACAGTATCTTGGGGTTCCAAGGAACAGCTTGAGAAACCTGGTGTAATATTTGCCAAAAGTCTAGTTAGCCTTGTGTGTGTATCCAAGAGGGCTGAATAAACGTATTTATTTTGTCAACCCCAGACACCATGACCAGAAGTGTGTTGCATGCTGGGAATTGTAGCACAAACTATTTGGGCACAACTAAATTGTCAACCCTTGATTTGGAAGTCCTTAGCACATCAGCGATCCCCCCAACCCACCAAATGCCTGATCTCACCTATTTCTGCTATTTTAAAGATCATTTTATGTTTATTATGGTTCTCTTGTTTTTATGCTGCTTTTTATACATTGCACTGGTTCTGTTTTACCTTTTTACGGAGTAATGTTTTTTGTTTTTTTTAAACCACCATGAAATTGAAGGGTGGCCATAAACCTGTAGAATAAAACAGTTTTAAAATGAAATAAATAATAGTATAACATAATCCGCTGGGAAGCTCCTTTTCTAAAACTATATTTAAGCGGTCAGAAACTCTGTGAGAGCCCCGATTTCTTTCAGTGGAGCTGCAGAGAAGAACTTGGAAGATTAGAATCAAAATGTGCTGCTGATGTTGCTAAACTTTCCCAGTTGCATCTTAGTCACCCTGAGTCTCTGGGTTGAAAGTTGGGCCCAGTCACAAAAAGGCAGCCTCTGGTACACTGTGCCCAGTTTTTTGTCTTCTGCCAAATGTCACCTATGCGTCACCAAATCAGAAAGTATTTGTTTCATGGGTATAAAGTACTGGGTCGCAAGCGCCGAGGGTACTGATATTATTCTTCAAGAAACAGGGCTCTTAAACACAAAATTGTCTGAGTTAATTGTGGATGTCTGCTTTCCTTGGATTTTTATTTTTTTGCAATAATGGTATTTCCCCCCTCTTTCTATTTCTCTGCAGTCCTTGCAACAATAGCCTTTGCTTTCCTCCTGCTCCCAATGTGCCAGTATTTAACACGACCTTGTTCACCTCAAAACAAGTAAGAAGGAAGTTTGCTCATCTTCTGTGTCGTTAAGAGATCCTGTTGGACTGATAGTGAAATAGCTTAGCAATGAATTCTGCAGGGGCTTTTCATGCATGCAGAGAAGGTACCAGGGGCAATCTTTTCTGGCACCAGACAAGAAACCCGAAGTTCCTTTCCCCTGGCCATTTGGGGCAGTGCTGATAATATTGAAACACAAGGGGTCCTTGATGCTCTCTGAGCTTGGTGGTTTTCTTGCAGATGTTTCATTACTCAAACTAGGTAGCATCTACTTGATGTTAACTGGGATCATCCTAGTCAAAAGAGACCAAAACACCTCCCCACCAGCAATCAGTACCCAGATGAGCATAGATTGACACCCAGGTTAACATCAGGCCAACAATCAAGAAGTACACAATACTCTAATCAAGAAACTGTGAAATAACAGTAACAGTCCAGCCAAGCCACTAGAATATAAATTGAGAACAAACTTCACACTTTACTATCACTGATGATGTTACCCAGTTTGGGTAACAAGAAAACAATCAAGCTCAGAGAGCACCAAGGACCCTTCATTTCAGCCCTGTGCTACAAATATTCTCCTGTATCAATACTGAAACAAACATCTGTCTGTCTGTCAATAATGCTGGTCCAATCCCACAACATTGTTGTATAAAAACATCTTTATATAACAATTTTACAATATGACAGCATAAGTAAAAACGGTTAACTACTCAAATAAAAAATGGCTAGACATCAAAGGCCTATTTAAAGGAGAAGGAGCTTCCTGGAGTCCAGGGGAAAGAGATGAACATGCCTGGGGGACATACTCGTGGGGCTACAATCCAAAAGCCCATCTTCTGTCCACCCCACCTCCATTTCACAAGCAGACCCTTCTCCTTTGTGATGAGGCATCTTTTGTGGGTAGCCATGCCTTTAGGGAGAGAATAACAGCCACAGTTCTACACCATCATTTAGCATTGGCTTTTCAATTTGGGCAGGGACATGGAAAAAATGCCCCAGTATAATGATCGATTGGATCCATGCTCTCCTCTGAAACGGTGCTCTTTGTGAATAGGAAAAAAAGAAAGAAAGAAATAGAAACAATAAATAATAATTTTAAAAATAGAAAAAGCTGGGTGAGCTTAGGCCAGTCACATTTTCCGCCTAACCCACAACCCGCTGTGGAGAAAATAGAAAGAGGATAGAATTTAGATCTGTTCGCTGTTTTGGGTTATTTATAAAGATAATGAAAATGAGATAGCATCCTGAAGTGGGAGATGCATGACAGATTCTCTGGCCCTGCTTATAAAGCTACAAATATTCTCTTAAGAGAGAAAGGCTCATGGCATCTTTGAAACGCCCCTGTCTGATGGGAGCACAAGGAGCCTGACTCCTTTCATAGAAATGGCCACTAGGAGCTGTTGAGCATGCTCTCCTAATCGGCACAGCTAATAGGTGCAACCCTTATTCACTCAGGACTTGTAAAGTTAGCAATAACAATAGCACTTAGAACTTCTATATTATTTATAGTGTCTCTTTCCCCTGGATTCCAGGAACTCTCTAAGCAGTTTATAGTCAGCATATTACCCCCAACAATCTGGGTCCTTATTTTACCGACCTCGGAGGGATGGAAAGCTGAGTCAACCTTGAGCCAGTCAGGATTGAACTCCTGGCTATGGACAGAGTCAGCCTGCAGTGCTTCATTCTAACCACTGCACCATCAGAGCTCCTAAAGTTACCAGGCTGTGCAAGTCAGTTCTGTATAGGTATTTTTGCACAATAATTCTTTCATTGCTTACATACGGGGTGGGGAACTCTGGTCCTTTTATGACTTGTGGACCAACTCCCAGTATTCCCAGAATAACTTGTGAACTTCAACTTGTGGACTTCAGTTCCCATGCTGGCTAATGAATTCTGGGAGTTGAAGTCCACAAGTCATAAAGGGGCCATCGTTCCCCACCTCTGTCTTATAACGTAGCCAATTGTGTAGTGTGTGCAATACTGTGGGAATTGATATCCAGTTAATGCTAATTGGGCTAAAATTATTCTGTTTTTTATCTTGATCTTAGCAGCCAACTATGTATATCTGTCATTTTATGCTTTTTAAAGTAATGCATAATTCATTTTTAAATTTGGTTACATATCTACAGTAAGTAAGTCATGGATTTTCAATAAACGGTACAGAGGCTTTCAGAGTTTAGAATTTAAATTTATTTATAGCTCTTAGTTACCTTATTTCTATTTTATTGTAGTAATACATAGATTTTAGATTCATAGTTATTCACTTAAACTTTGTGATTAATTACATTACTCACATTATAAATTGTATTCTCATAGATACTTCATGGCAAATATATTTTCTTACTAACATCTAGCTCTGCGGGTACATCATCAATTTTGCGATTAATTTTGTTTTGTTTATTTTATATCTGGTTGAAAACAAAAAATCCAAGAGAAGTGTAGTAGAAAGGAGCATTTAAGTTTAAGTTTCCAAATTAGTAATTTTAATAATGAGTTTGTTTTTTTTTTAAATTGTACTTTGCTTTAGAATGTAGGTATGGCACCATTATGAGCCACTGTGGTGCAGCGGTTAGAGTGCAGTGCTGCAAGCTATTTCTGCTGACTGCCGGCTGCCTGCAATTTGGCAGTTCAAATCTCACCAGGCTCAAGGTTGACTCAGCCTTCCATCCTTCTGGGGTGGGTAAAATGAGGACCCAGATTGTTGGGGGCAAGAGGCTGACTCTGTAAACCGCTTAGAAAGGGTTGTAAAGCACTGTGAAGCGGTAAGTCTAAGTGCTATTGCTATTATATGATCATATTTATTACACCTTCTGAAAGACAGAAAACTAATGGCTGATCCAAAAAGAGCTTTTGTGGTTCCCTTTTAGTGCTTTTTGGAGGACTGATTTTTCTGCGGGACACTTTTCTTATGCTCTGGTGCCCTTGGAGTCCATAGAAATGAGAGTTGGAGATGTTTTCTCTCCTTTTGTTGAGAGGATCTTAAACTTGTGGCCATATTTTCCAGGATTTCCTTTGGATGCTGTGGGCGTTTCACTGCTGCAGAGCTGCTCTCTTTCTCACTCTCTGTGATGCTCGTCCTTATCTGGGTCTTAACTGGGCATTGGCTTCTCATGGACGGTAAGTGCAGGAGATGCAAATTAGAAGGGTCAGACCTTCCTGGTTTCCTCTCACCTTTCTCGTGGAATGGAGTATTTTATATGGCATTCGTTCCTGGATTGGAATAAAAGTCCTTAGGTTCAGAGAACTTCAGAATCCTTGCACAGACTTGCCTTCATTTGTTTTGTTTGCTTGTTCTCCATTAGGTTTGATGGGCCACCTAGATCAGCATTTTTCAACCTCAGCAAGTTTAAGGTATGTGGACTTTAATTCCCAGCATTCCCCAGACGTTGTTTGGCTGAGGAATTCTGGGTGGGTGTTGAAGTCCACATACCTTAAAGTTGCAGAGGTTGAGAAACGCTGATCTAGAGATATGCAGGGGCTTTGAATCTAACCTGTTTCAAACTTGAAATGGCCCAATTCAGCTCTTTCAAGCAGGAAACGGGCTGCTTGCCTCATTCTGAAAGTATTTCAAAGACAGGCCTGTTTCAAGTCTGAGACATGCTATTCTGAACTCAAAACACTTGCAGACTTTTTAAAAAAGATGTTTTTAATCTGAAACACTTCTAATATTGACTAAGGGTACAGCCCCTGGATTACTAGATGCAGAGGGGCAGCAAAGGTCAGAGTGCAGAAAATGCCCTTCTAGCTCAGGCAGGCAAAAGTTGCTGTGTTTTGCAGTACATGAGCTTCATTCTTCACTTTTGGAATAGAAACATGAAACATGCCTACATTTTCAATGCAGGAAAAGCCATGGCTCGGCTTTCAGAAATTTGTACTTCTCTACTATCCCAAGCATTTGGTGACTTTGTGTTCCAAACAGGGATTTTTAGTTACTGTAGTTCTGACCTGAACTTGGGTACAAGCGGTATCCTGGTGATTTCCAGTGACCAGAATCACCTATAGTGAGTTTACTTTCTCTCCTCTGGGCCCAGCATGAGGAACAAGTGGTCACCATGGAAAGACAGTTCTTCGTAGTTCAACTGCCGTATTTCAGCTAGTAAAATTTTAGCTAGTAAATATTTTAAAATTGTTTTTATAGCAAATAGTTTGGATTTGGAAGAGCTTGTGGTATAACATCCTGACAGATAAGCCTATTGCGTAGCATGCTTCGGTATTCCTTGGGGGGCTGGTTCTTTATCAATTCTTCAGCCTGGTTCTTTCTTTAGAGAATGAAGAATTTTGAGCATTGAGAGCTACCCACTTTTTTCCTGTGCAAATACTGCTGTTTTATTGTTCCTCATCTAATATTTGCATTTGTGATGAAGCCTGTAGGGCCTGTACATACTTGATACCACAAGAACTGGGTGTGAGTAGAAAGCTGCTCTCAGCACTTTCAGTGAAGCATCATCTTTTAATAAACAACTCTACTATTGTAGAGTGATAGAACATAAGGGTTGGTGGGACCTTCAAGATCATTTAGTTCAAATGGCTGCCCAAGCAGTAACTCGCTCTTACAGCATTGCCAGTAGATGGCCGGTTAGCCTTTGTTGAAAGGGCTGCAGCAAAAGAACGTCCATCAGCTCTCAAGGCAGTCCTTTCCATTGTTAAGCAACTCTTATTGTTGGGACAGTCTTCGTGATGCTCAGATGAAACCTTCCCCACCTGCAGTTTAAACCCATTGCTTCTTGTCTTGCATTCTGGATAACTCTGAATACTTCTTCTGCACTTTGTTTGTGGCAGCTTTTCAGAGACTTGAAGATAGTGATTGTTTTTTCTTCTCCAAACATTTTCCATCCATTTTGTTTTGTATGCCTCTTGTTTTCCAAAAACAGTTGAGTTTGTCATTGTCCTTCTCAAAATCCAATCATCTTGTTTTAATGACCCCATAATCCCTTGTGGGGTAGAGTCTGGGCAACTAAATGGAGCTGAGTGTTTACTGCCTGGATGCTCTTCCTGTCGCCAGTGCAGAGTTATATCCAGCAGATATATTCTCATCGTGCCCAGAGAGAGAAATATCTGCCTCTACCTAAGATCGATCTCAAAATCCAATGCCAGAATAGAATTCAATGTTCTTCTAGAGCAGTCTGGCCAAGAAAGAAAACCTGGAGGCTTTTAAGAGGAGACTGGACCGCCATTTGTCTGGAATGGTATAGGTTCTCCTGCTTGAGCAGGAGGGGGTTGGACTAGAAGGCCTCCAAGGTCCCTTCCAAGCCTGCTATTCTGTACTCTGTTGTTGACATTATATTTCTGTTGATGCAGCCTAAGATCATATTTGCTTTTTTTTCTTTATAGTTGCCACACGTTATGGGCTCACAGTCAGCTGGACACGATCCCCTAAGATACCAAGATCCTTTTGCATGTACAACTTTATTAATTAGGGTTCCCTCCTCTGTTACACATGTAGTTTTTCATACAAGAATTTGGGGCTCCTCATTTGTCCCTGTTGAAATTCATCTGGCTTGCATTTGCCCAGTGTTCCAACTTACTGTTCTCTGAGATACTTTCCATCTTTCTTTTGCTGCATTGATACAGGTAGTCCTTGACTTAGAGCTGTTCACTTAGTGTCCGAAGATACAATAGCACTGAAAAAAGTGACATGACCAATTTTCACACTTACGACCATTGCAGCATCCCCATGGTCATGTGATTTAAATTCAGAGGGTTGGTAACTGACTCTAAATATGAGTCTCCTTTTGCGACCTTCTGACAAGAAAGGTCAACAGGGAAGCCAGATTCACTTACCAAGCGTATTACTAACTTAACAACTGCAGATTCCCTTAACAACTGGGACATAAAGGTCTCAAAACAGGACAAAATTCACTTAACAACTGTCTCGCTTAGCAGTGGAAATTTTGGGCTCAGTTGTGGTCATAAGTCAAGGATTACCTGTAGTCATGAAACGTCTTCAAATGACAAAACAAGAAAGACCAGCTGCCTCCTGAAAAAGCACCTTTGGGACTACCTGCAGTCATGTGTTCTAACCTCTTGTCTAGTCATTGGTAAATAAGCCCATGAAGTAGACCAGGCCAGGAAATCAACGCCACAGGAAGACTAAAATTACTTTTACTGAGAATGGCTATAAAAGTATAGACATAAACATTTTGCAAGTCTGTGCCATAAACCTGATCCATCCTGTTCTAGTTCAGCGAATTAGGAAAGTATTTACCTGAGCTGCTTCCAAATGTTACCCCATTGCTTACTCCAGGACGTTAGCCTGGAGTTGCCAGTGCTGCTCCCCTCTTCCCAGCTTGACATGGACCCACTGATGTGTTCTTGCCTGAGATATGATTATTCGGCCAACCCTGCTCTGCCTTCTGATAGGCCAGGCCAGCCTACATTTCCCATCTTCTCTGCTGGAGTCACACGGGCTGAATGCTTTCCAAAAATTAAAACAGGTTGAGCGTGCTGCATTCCTGGGTCAGCTCAACTGGTGACTATCAGAAAAGGAGATCAGGTTGGTTTGGCAGGATTTACTCTTTGTAAACCCCTGCTGGCTTTTGCCAAGCGATGCATTCTTCTCTCAATGCACACAAGCCA
The DNA here is from genome assembly GCA_022577455.1 of Arizona elegans. Lineage (NCBI taxonomy): Eukaryota > Metazoa > Chordata > Lepidosauria > Squamata > Colubridae > Arizona > Arizona elegans. The sequence goes on from JAKOOJ010000026.1 coordinate 4,604,895, forward strand.
ACTGCTTAGTCATCGGTTCCAGAGTTTTGGCCAGGATTCACATCAACCTGGATGGCACTTTGCTCTCCGTTCTCCTCCCCCCTTTTTTGAAAGTGGGGCAGCTTCCGCCTTCTCCAAATTTCTGACGCTCTATCTTCCATGGTTCCTCAGCTGCACCAGAAAGTCCTCCAAGACAACACCCCAAGCCCCTTTGTGCCTCTTGGATGATCTGATTTTGGAGCCCTGAACCCATTTGCAGCAATTGGGACCTCATCATCTCTTTACTGCCTTTTCCTTACCATTCCCTCCTTTTGTCCACCATCCTACTTAGAGCCCTTTGAATGCAATTCCCCCAGAGGAGAAGCCAGGAGCCAAGTAGGAATTGGGCCCTCTCCCCATCTTAGCAGCTGCCCACCCCTTCCTCCTCCTGGTTTTACCACCCCTAGAGCCAAAAGGGGCTTTTATTGCTTTCGGCTTCCCTTGTGAGCTCTGCTCCTTTGGCCCTTCAGGGGTTCCGACTTCCTGCATTAGCTGCTGTCTGACAGGCTTCCTTTTGACCCTTTGGTCAAAAGCTCCTTGGGCATCTTGGGTGGATTCCTGAGCTGCTTTTTCCTCATTGGTTGCCATCTTAGTCTTTGAGAAGTTCTCTTGCACTCCCTCCCTTTATCAGATAAATTTTGTCCGCAGGATTCTGCCTAGTATTTCTCTAAAGTTGTTGGTCTCCTGAAATCTATTGTGGGTGTCTGGGTGTGCTGCATTTTCTCACTCTGTAATATCTTGAACCCCAAGATGGTGTCATTTCTGCCCAGATTTCCATTGTTTTTTCCTCTTCTTCCAACCTTTCCTTTTGATTAGGATCAGATTGAGGAGAAGCAATACCTTTGTCTTCTCTCTAGGCTTCTGGAAAACAAAAGTCAGCAAGGAGGAATTTAAAGGGTTTGCAATCATGCACGAGCAAGTTTTTGAGCAGATGTGCAAATAATTGAAATCTCCCTTAATTCTCCTCTCTCTCCTTCTCTCTCTCTTTCTGAAAGTTCTCTCTTTTGTCCATTATGCTTGTCTTTGTGCTTGCCAGCACATTGTCACAATTGTTTCGTCTCCCCTTCCTTATATTTTTACCCCAATCCCTTTGAGTAAGTTCTTATCTTTAAATTATTGGAACTTTGAATAGGTGTATTTGCTTCACAGTTAACGTTAATTTATTCTCTGCACATTGAAGGCGTTGTACAATGTTATAAACAAAAGATACATTTCTTGTAATTCTGGTGCCCACTGTTGGCACTTTAAAAACGATGTAGACAGATTTAAATAAACACAGAGGATGAAGAGTCAGCAGCATAGAAAGCAAGTTTTACAAGAAGAGGTGAAATAATTGTCTGGGCTTAGTCTAGTGAGCAGAAGGCCAACACTTTATGGGACGAATTCTTGTAGTCCCATGAAGACCCAAGGATTTGTTGACTGGTTCTGAAGGTTATAAAAACAGGAAGTACTTTCTGTGTCTCAAGGAGTCTTAACAGTGGGGCCATTTACACTTGGCCAATAAAGAATTCTATTCTATTCTATTCTATTCTATTCTATTTAGCCACTGCTGTCAGTTTTCAAGCAGAGACCGGATAGGGACCTCCTTAAGGTGCACAAGCTGCCTGATTTTGTGCATAAAGCTAAGATGGACTTCAGCATCCTGCCGTGCTTTATTCTGGTTTTTCTACTTGAAAGTGCTGAAATACAATGGGGAATGACTTGCTTGCAAAGATTATAGGTTTAAATGTTTGCCTTGCAAAGTAGCAGAACACAGAAAAAGAAGATTTGTGTGCGAGAACTGCTAACACTGACGGTGGGATTTAAAATTCATTTTGAAAGTGTTGAACCAGCAGCCTGTCTTATTCTTTGGGGATTCTGGAAGGCTGGTTCTTAATTGAAATATTTAAGGGTGTTTAAAACATCATCCAAAGCAGCACTCTTGACTGACTTGAGGAAACCCACTGTGACTTGATAAGTAATGAAAAAGTGTGTTTTCCACAAGCCCTTTACACAATGGGAAAGCTTCTGAAATTGACAGATTATTAAAATAAGGTTGCATGAAGGCGTGTGGGATGATCACATTTCTTGCCTGTTTGAGGCAAGGGCTTCTGTGCTTAGGGAGGCAGACTGCAGAGGCAGCAGGCTTCGGCCTCAGGAATGCACTTGGCTTGTCAGCAGTTAAATTTGTTTGTCTTGTCTAAACCATGTTTGATACAAGCCATGACAAGTCATATTCCCCCGCCCCCCGGATTAATGGCACCCCCAAAGGGGGAACAGAATTAAAGCCTCTAGAAAATAAGCAGGGGAACAACTGGTACCCAAAGCTTTCCAAAATAGCTGCCAGGCAAGCTGGACATTAAAACACTACAAATGTTCTCCTGAGAAGGTCCTCTCCAGCTGCTTCCTCTTGCAGAGTTGGGCTCCCTGGGAAGGAGATGACGCTTTTAAGAAAGGGTTGGAGAGCCATATAAAACAGGGGCATCCAAGCTTAGGAACTTTAAGACATGTGGACTTCAACTCCCAGAATTCCCAAACCAGCCAGGGGAATTCTGGGAGTTGAGGTTCACAGGTTTTAAAGTTCCCAAGGTTGGACACCCATGATATCAGGCCTCCTGCTTTTGAGCAGGGGATTGGACTAGAAGACCTCCAAGGTCCTTTCCAACTCTGTTATTCTGTAATTCTGGGCTCTCATAGCTGCCCCTTCCTCATCTCAAACCCTCAGCTCTGTCCAAGAGCAGAATGGCAATGCTGCCCTCGTGTTGGGCTGAGGAGAAGTGCCAGTGAAATGAAGAGGAGGCCTGGGCCGGGCCCAATGAGGCCTGGGCGGCTTTCAGTTGAATCTCCTTTTTCGGCAGGAGCACCGCTTGGAAAGATACACTTTTGTCTGACATTTGGCATTGAAATTTGAAAGGGCCAAACAGCGGCTGCACTAAATGAGTGGACTGCTGGGGAGGGAGGCATTGAGAAGATCCTGATAAATTTGCCCAGTTCTGATTTGGACATCTTAGCTGTTGCTTTAATTTGAAGTTTGTTTCCCATACTATATGCAAGTAGTGCTTGACTTAACGACTGTTCACTTAGTGACCATTCAAAATCACAGTGGACTTATGATCCCGATTCAAAGTTCCAACATCTCCTCCCCCAGGTTGGTCACCTAACAGCATTGTGGCACTTGGCAGCCTCCATGTATGTGACTGATTTGTGGTGGGTTTTTTTTTTTAAGAAACTGGCTTTTACTTCCAGTTTCCAGCTTTTTTCATCCCACAGTGAACAATGAGTTCAGTCAACAACCACAACCATGTGCTCGCTTAATGACCGCTGCAAAAAAGGTCCAATTACAAGTTCAGTTATGGTCATAAGTCGAGGACTACTTACCTGTCTCTCATGTTTCATACAGGAGCTGAAGGCATCAGAGTGAAGAGTTCCTTCTGCCAGGCTCTTTTCCCTGACCCTGGGCCCCCTGGGAGGGGATTGGTCCGGGAGAAGCTTCCTGCTCAAAGCCCCTCGGAAGCTTCCGGGTTTCCCTGCGCCTGGTTCAGCAACCATACCCTCTGGCATATTTCTGCCCTGGACCTTCTCCACTAGAGGTTTTTCTTTTCACCAACGCCTCTTGTTCTGCCTGATAACGGAGATCTGATTTCATTCCTTCTCTTCGTAGCTCTGGCCATGGGCCTCTGTGTGGCAATGATTGCCTTCGTCCGGCTGCCGAGCCTTAAGGTCTCCTGCCTGCTACTATCAGGGCTATTAATTTATGATGTCTTTTGGGTGAGTTTTTGAATACATATCTGTATTTCTAAATATATGTTTCTGTTACCATAAGCATAATATTCTTCCAGCTTTAGAATTTGACATCACAGCTACTTTTATTGGGTGTTATGGAATGCCTCTACAGGCATTATATTTCAGAATGCTTTGCATTTATCAACTGTCAAAATGCCTTTTCATTTATATAAAATGTATGTTCATTCCTCTCTCCCCCCAGCCCCCCCCCCCCCCAATACATTCTCCTGAGGCTCTCATGTTCACTTTAGCTAGGAAAAGTATAGAAGGATCTGCAATCTTCATTAGGGGAGCTAAATATATATCTTAATGTATACATCTTAATGCACTTCAGAGTTTGGGAAATTAAAAGCTGCTACACAATGTGCATCATAAACCAGGCTCATCATAAAAATCTAACATTTTAATTCTAAACATTTGCTCTTCTATTTATTTATTTATTTATTCTTTCCTTCCTTTGAGTTTGAAAGACCATATTAGGCATATCATATCAACAGCTGTGACTTCATGGAAAGCAAAGCTGCTGGAGTTTCTGAGATGGGAGCAGTCACACTTAAAAAATCCCTTGACCAGCTTTTTTGTGCTTGCAGGCATTAAGAGACATTCCCATCAAGTCATTTTCCTTCTCTCTTTCCTAGACCTTAGAGCAGGGGTATCAAACTCAAAGCCTGTGAGCCAGAGCCGGCCCACAGGGTGCTTAGATCCGGCCTGCAGGACCACCCTGGAAACAGCAAAGGACCGGCCTGGGATCCCTCTGTGAGCGAAAACAGAGCTTGGGAATGCTCTGTTTTCGCTGGGAGAGGGTTGCAGGAGGCCATTGCAGCTGAAAACGGAATTTGGGAGCCTGTTTTCTCTGGCAAAGTGCTTGGCTACCACAGGCGTCCCCGACACGAGTGATGTTGATGCTGGCCACACACACCCCTGCCCCTCCCCCCCAAGGTCAAGCACATCCCTGATTTGGTTCTCAATGAAATCAAATTTGACATCCCTGCCTTAGAGGCAGAGGGGGTGGGCAGGCCTCACCTTCCAAATCTCCAGGCTGAAGCAACATCAGTGATGAATGCCCAAAGAGCTCTGGGCAGATTTTCAACAGGGATCTGTTATTTGGGGGTGAAACGCCTGGCACAGTCTCTAGTTTGCTGTTGAGTTTTGCAGAGCTGCCTCACTGTGCAGACCTGTCTTCTTGGAAGCTGGGCTGTTTATTCTTCAGAGTTCCTCAAAGGGTAGTTATAAGCTGGACAAGCCTCTCACTTCCTTGTTCACTGCTGACTAGATATGTTCTTTTATTTAAGGAAGGGTTCCCAAGTCATAGATAGAGCTGAATGATGCAAGTGGACAAAGAGGTCACTGTTTAATTTGCCCACGGACCATTTCTATATATCTTTCCCACCAGCAACAAGGCTGCTGAGGCTGGTCCCTGAGATCTGGTGGGTGCATCTGCCAGCCTCCGTTTTGCTTCCCTGCTGCAGGTCCCAAGTTGGCTGGTGGGGAGTTCAAACTCGCTCTTTCTCCCCTCCAGGTCTTCTTCTCTGCCTACATCTTCAACAGCAACGTCATGGTGAAAGTGGCCACGCAGCCGGCAGACAACCCCCTGGATGTCTTATCTCGGAAGCTTCACCTGGGGCCCAGCGTTGGCCGAGATGTCCCCCGCTTGTCGCTGCCTGGCAAACTTGTCTTTCCAAGGTAGGATTGGGCTTCTTTGTTTCCTGTCCTGGGCTTCTCGACTTTGGGAACTTATTTTCAGGACACGATTGTCCTTACAAAAGAGAGACCCGTAGCCTTCCCGTTCATCAGCCTGGCTTCCCTGGCCAGTTTGTGGCCATTGCTGGCCAAGAGGGAAGGGCTGGTGCTGGGGGCCTTAACGTTACTTGCTCTTTTGCAGTTCTACAGGCAGCCATTTTTCCATGCTGGGGATCGGAGATATTGTGATGCCAGGCCTCCTGCTTTGCTTTGTTCTGCGTTACGACAACTACAAAAAACAAGCGAACGGAGATTCCTGTGGCACAGCAGGACCCGGGAACATTTCTGGTCGGATGCAAAAGGTCTCTTATTTCCATTGCACTCTCATTGGATACTTTGTAGGTAAGAGGAAAGGACAGCTGGAAAAGGCTGTGACAACTGTGAAATGTGTGTGTGTTTTTGTGTATGTGTAGCGGTGTTCATTGGATCCCTCCACGGAAAGAATATGTTTCCCTCTTCAACATTCTTTGTAGTATTTTCCTGAATCTCTCCCTCTCACAAACTGTTCATTTGGGTTTGCCATTGTTCATAATTTGGAGTGGTTTATGATTCTTTTCCAAGTACAAAACACAAAAAAAGGTAAGAAGTGCAAATCTTAAAACTCTTATATGTTGATAAAAGCTTAACTTACACACATATAGGTTGTTCTCAACCTATACCCACAATTGGGTATGGGATATCGGTTGTTGAGAGAGTAGTCATTAAATGAGACATCACATCACTGCTTCGCTTAACAATGCTGGCATTCTCAGTTGCTGTTGTTTAGCGATCTCAGGGGTCATTAAGCAGATGGAGTTCCAGGTAAGGAACTTGAGGTGTGGGAGACCCTGGGCAGGACACAGAAGTTGGAAGTGCTGTGGACAGGTTTCTCCCCTCAGACTGAAGACCCTCCCTGCTAAAATCCAAGGAGGATTGTCGGCCCCTGAGCAGAGAGACACTTGCGTGTGGCCTGTGCTTCAAGGGCTTCTTCCACTCCTGAAGCACCCCACCCTTCTCCCCTCTGGCACTGAAAATTGTCCTTGGTGAAATCCAAGCAAGATTTTCAGGGCTAATACGGATAGCCAACCTGCGCTGACTTCCCAGGGTCTCCCCACCCCTCTGAAGCACCCCATAGAAAGCCTTGACTTTCTGGGGAAATTGACAGGGAAGATTGCAGATGGCAATCAGGTGACTGCATGGTCATAAATGCCAATGGGTTGCCAAGTGCCCAGATTACAATCACTTTTGGGGTGGGGGGGAGTTGGAACATTTTTTTCCAAGCACCCTTTCTGAGGCATTGTTAATCTGAACCTCATTAACATGACACCGTTGATGTAGAAAAAGGGAGAAATGGGGAAAGAGACCTATAAACCCGTATGTGTGTATGCATTTTTGTGCCTTGAGTCAGTTTTTGGCTCCAGTGACTGGCAGGACAAGTCCCTGCTGGTTTCTTGGCAAGATTTGCAGAAATGGTTTGCCACTGCTTCCTGCCCAGGGTGGAGAGAGAAGGTCAAAGGTCAGCCAGTTTATAGCCTGCTATCTTAAGCAATACGCCAGACTCATAAACACAATACATGCGGGGTGAATTTCTAAATAGTTTCCAAATGGGACTTCTGGCAATTCAGATGCAGAAAGAGAGCGGGGTCTTCAGATCACTGTATAATTGGCAGAAAATGCCTTTGTCATTGTAAGAGCCTGGGGCTTGCCACTTCCTGCCAGGTTTCCCAATCATTTGATGGTAGGAAGCCAGCAGGAAATTGCCCAGCCTAATGGCTTCACTTAACAGCAACACACGCAGGCTGCCTGGATTGCCATTGCTAAGCAAAGCGGTCACACCTATGACCGCCTTGCTTAGTGACGGCATTCTGGGGCCCGATTGCCATTATGGGTTGACTTAGAAGAGGATTTATGCTGAGCATTCCAAATAGAGTAATTGAGTTCATGAGGTGTGGTACCTTGAAGTTTTTTGTTTAGCTTTTTTTTTTCTAAACACAGGTAGTCCTCGATTTACGACCACAATTGAGCCCAAAATTTCTGTTGTTAAGTGAGACATTTGTTAAGTGAGTTTTGCCCCATTTTACGACCTTTCTTGCCAGAGTTGTTAAGTGAATCACTGCAGTTGATAAGTTGGCTAACCCAGTTATTAAGTGAATCTGGCCTTCCCATTGACTTCCCTTGTTAGAAGGTTGCAAAAGGTGATGATATGACCCTGGGACACAACAACGGTCATAAATATGAATCAGTTGCCAAGCATCTGAATTTTGGTCACATAATCATGGGGAAGCTGCAAAGATCATCACTGTGTAAAACGGTCATAAGTCAAGTTTTCAGTGCCATTGTAACTTTGAACAGTCACTAAATGAACTGTTGTAAGTCAAGGATCACCTGCATAGCCCTAATTTTTAATTAGTTTTAAACATACACATGTAGGCTAACTAGCTCATAGGATGACTAGCTGAGAAATGTAGTTTTGGAGCCATTATTAACTCTTGGAAGCTTTTTAATTTTTAATTGGCAGCAAAGCTGGCTGGGGAATTCTGGCAGTTGACGTCCACAAATCTTAAAGTTGCCACGGTTGGAGATCTCTGGTTTGCAGATAATTCTGTTTGGAAATGGGTAGCAAAGCAGAGCCAGCAAAGACAAATCTCCTCTTCTGTCCCAGGCCTTCTATGGATAGTAGATTTCTCCAGGGGTTGAATCTGCTGAGTAAGAATGGGCATCTTCTAGCAGTGAATTTTCTTGCCTCCTTTGCAGGGCTCTTGACAGCAACCGTGGCATCTCGCATCCACCGGGCAGCCCAGCCGGCTCTGCTGTACCTGGTGCCCTTCACCTTGCTGCCACTCCTCACAATGGCCTACTTAAAGGTAAGTGGAGCAGGACGAAGACCAGCTGAGGGTTGCCCCCTTTGGAGCAGGGGTCCCCAACCGTGGCAACTTTAAGACTTGTGGACTTCAACTCCAAGAGTTCCTCAGCCAGTTTTGCTGGCTGAGGAACTCTGGGAGTTGAAGTCCACAAGTCTTAAAAGTTGCCACGTTGGAGACCCCTGCTTTGGAGAGTCTGACCTGTAGCCACAGAGGCAGCTAATTCCTAGAAGGGCTTCTCTGGACACACTAGTTCCTGCTCAAAAAAGGAAAAAATGCACTTGTGCCTTGAAAAGACTGTGATCTTTAACCAGCTTTTGTTTTTATGTTTTTATGTTAAGTTTTAAATATATCTGCCTGCAATTGCTTGAGATTGCCCACTGCCTAAAAACGTAGCTCCTCAGCTAATGCAGGCATGTTAAATATCTTTACTTCCTTCTTGAATCCTTTGTCAGGACGGCCTGCAGCAGCACTGCAGTCAGCAAGTAGCCCCAACTGGTTGTTTACTGAACATTCAGGTGGCCTTAGCCTAGCAGTTAAGCATGGTGTGATGGAGTGAGCGCTCACTCTTGCCCCAGCTCCTGCCCACCTAGCAGTACAAAAGCATGCAAATGCGAGTAGCTAAATAGGTACCACAACAATTGGACACGGGAAACCTTTGCCTGTTGTTGTTGTTTTTTAAAAAACCTCTGGAAAGGGTGCTGTTGTAAAATGCCGGTTACACTATCGTCTGCTGGGTGCTTGGCAATTGGCCTATATTTACAACTGATTGCAGCATCTTGTTGTCATAGGGCTGCAATTTGTATTATTTTTTTGCCCGTTTCCAGCAATGACAAAAAAAAAAGTCTTTTATTTATTTATTTTATTATTTTATTTTATTTTATTTTATTTTATTTTATTTTATTTTATTTTATTTTATTATTTTATTTTATTTTATTTTATTTTATTTTATTTTATTTTATTTTATTTTATTTTATTTTATTTTATTTTATTTTATTTTATTTTATTTTATTATTTTATTTTATTTTATTTCTATACCGCCCTTCTCCCGAAGGACTCAGGGCGGTGTAGAGCCTGATTAAAAGCACAAAGACAGACAAAATTTAGAAATAATTAAAATTATTAAATAATTGGCTCAATTATAAAACCCTCAAATTTAAAATCCCATATTTAAAACCAATTAAAATATTTACATTGATAGCCCGGCCTGGTGGAACAACAAGGTTCTTCTATTCAGGAGAACAGATTTGAACTTAGAGCTATATTTTTCTCCTAACAATTGCCATAAAAACAAACATATAATTGGGTCCGGTCTGGGCGTAAGACCATCATAGCTCAAAATTCTGGTTGCAATTGTAAGAAGCACCTATAGAATACTAAAAGCCAATACAAGAAAATGCCATTAATTCAGAATAATTATAAGCTGCCTTTGAGGCCAGGCCATTCTGGACAAAATATATATAGCCAAAACATAAAACAGTGAAGCCTCATTTTAACAGAGGGATGTCCGTTAAATTTAAACTGGTGTAAATCATTTGGTAACTACAGGATTGATGTTTTTATCTCATTTGTGTCAATATATACAAATATATGATTGATGCAAATGATATAAAATATAACAGATGTAATTATGCACAGTGGACAGATTACATGGACTGACTGGCTTTGGAAATGGTGGATTGGAGACTAAAATGTTGTCCATCTGAACTCTTCTAAAGAGTGGGTGGCTGAAGAACTGATTTTTCCTGGGTGTTGTCCTGTGGCTAAACAAACTCCCTGGCTTAGCTACCACCCGCTCAGCAAATACTCAGAGTTACAATAGTGCTGGATAAGGAGACATAACGATCTGTCCTTGAATACCGTCCCCAGGGTCACATAATCATGATTTCAGTGCTTCAGACAAGCAGAGTCAATGGGAAAGCTGGCAGGAAGGTTCAAGTCACAAGCATGAGGTGTGCATGATTTGCTTAGTAGCTAGAATCAAGGTCTTACGTTTGACAGAGTCCTGCAATTTTTTGCTTTACAACCTTAGCAATGGGGTTGCTGTTCCCAATGACAATCATTAACTGGGGATTACCTGTACTTCTTGCAACCAGAGGCATCCCTTTGCACACGGTAACTCTAAATCAGTGGTTCTCAACCTTCCTAATGCCGCGACCCTTTAATACAGTTCCTCATGTTGTGGTGACCCCCAACCATAAAATTATTCCTAAGACCATTGAAAATATGTGTTTTCCAATGGTCTTAGGCGACCCCTGTGAAAGGGTCGTTCGACCCCCAAAGGGGTCATGACCCACAGGTTGAGAACCACTGCTCTAAATGAAGCCGTAGGATTTCATCATGGAGCAACATGAACCATAGGACCCAAAATATAAAGAAGGGCATTGAAAGGTAAAATATACTAAAGGTTGTTGTGAGGCCTCTGGGGCCATTTTCTTAGAATAAACCTAGTCTTTTTGGGATGGTGGTTGAGAATAAGCTGTTCCTGATGCCTCCCAGGGCAGCATGTTCTTTTTTCTACTCCGTCTGGAGCTAATGAGATGTTCTGCTAGGCTTGTTGGCTAAAACAGCCCTTTACATAATTGGTCCTCAGCCATTTCCCTTCAGAGGTTCACACCAGCACTTTGCACGGGGCAGTGAAAGGTACTGATTGCTTCTGCAGTGGGCCCTGCCAGGCTTTCTTCGGAGGAATTCTGTGAAAATACTTCATAGCAGACCAGGAATTCTAATTGCAGTAATCTGTATATTTGAACCCTTGGCAAGAAATTGAATGACTTTATAAAGAGATCAGGACTGGGGGAACTCACGGTCCTTTTTGACTAGGCTTCACCAGGGTGTCCTTCTGAGCCATTTCTGAGGGGTTGGTGGAAGAGTCACTCATCTCATCGTGGTTGAGATGAGAGAAAATGGCCACCCCTCCCCTTTTCCCCCCCATGCTGCTGGCACGGCCCAAAGGCACCTTCCCTTGGGGTCTTGAGTGCCTTTCAGACTTCCTTTTGATCACGCCCATCCTCTACTTCCTCTCATTCTTAAATGAGAGGGAATCTTTCTGGGTGTCCATAATGTTTTCTGTTTCTTTCTTTGAAAGAGAGGGCCGTTCTCCTGTGACCTTAAGTTTTGAGGTGGCTCCTCTTGCCTTCCCTTTGACCGGAGAGTTTTGCTCTCTGGCTCACCTGGCCCAGGAGCCTTCCCCCTCTTGCCAGGAGCCCCTGATTCGGAAAGGAGTCCCATTAGGGAAGGCTCCAAGGTGTTGCTCTGCTCTTTTCTCCCTTCCTGGCCAGGTCCTTTCACAGGCAGGAGGGCAGTAGAGCTCCCTCTGCCTTGCAGAGCCTCCAATCCTGCATCCTTTGTTTCCTGTGAAGGTCAGGCATCCTTCTTAGCTCCAGCCATCGCATCACCCGGGCAGTCACGGGATCATGACTGGGCACTTGGCAACCAGCTCACACTTACGTTGGTTGCAGCATCCCACAGTTACGTGATCACCATGTGCAACTTTCCCTACTGGCTTCCCACAGGCAAAGTCAAGGGGAAAGTCACGTCCTTCTTTTTAAATCTCCCCCACCCAGCAGTATCCATCCCAAGCCCCGCCCCACTTGCGCCACACCTGGCAGCAGCCCTGTCCCTGTCCCTGTCCCTGTACCTGCCAGCCAGCCAGCCAGCCAGCCTTCTTGCAAGCAAGCCGTCCCAGGCTGACAACTTCCTGTCAAGCTTCCCATTGACTTTGAGTCATGGATGCTGGCAGGAAGTTGCGACGAGGTCCTCACTTAATAACCCACAATACTTGCTTAAGAACAGCTGTGGGGACTGCTGGGGTGGTTGTTGCTAAGTGGTGATGTCACCCTTCATGACTTCAATGCTTGGCGATGGAAATTCCAGTCCCACTTTCTGCTACTTACAGAAAACTCTCTATAGCAGAAAAGGATATTTGTCAATGAGACTCTTGCATTGCGTCTCTGTAGGTGTGGCCCAGGAAAGCAGCCCATTTCTCTTGATGGGACAATCCAGTCGTTGCTTCTCTCCCTCTCAGTAAGGAGTCTCACGCCCCACCCTCTGTTGTTGCCTCTTCCTCAGAGTACAAGACTGCAGAATCCTCTTATTCGGTCTTGGAAGTTTGTGGCAGCTGCTCTTTATTCCCTGCTTTCCTCAAAACTTCTGGATGAAAAGGGAAATGTATTCAAAGAAAAAAATCAAGAAAGTCCAGTTGCCTTTTGGAGAAGCGCCTTTGGGACCCCCTGGAATGTCTTCTGAAGTTCCAAGAGAATTAAGAGCTTTTCTTGAGAGCTTGGGCCATTGCGGCACCATCCTCCACTTTTGGTCCCCTCTTTTTTTCTTTTTTCTTTTTGTTTCTAGAAGCATTCTTGTAACTGTTGTCTATCTGTAAGAATTTCCTGAGTCTGATTTAATGATCCCAAGATAACAGCTGGAAGTGGACACTTTGCCTCCAGGCAATCCTTTCCCAGCACAGGTGTATCTATCTGCACGTCCACTACATGTGGCTTTTGGGGGTTTTTTGGAAGAGAACAGACACGGCTCCTGCTTTCCAGGTCCCAAGAGCAGCTCAGGTGAACAGTAACCGTAAGACAAAGGTGCCACCTCTTAGATCTGCCAAAGTCCTCTTTGGTCGCTCAGTGAGCCTGGCTGCCTAGGGAGCCTCTCTTACATGCCTCAAGTAGGTCAGCAGCATGCCCTGCTCCAGTGGGCCTTCAGCAGCCAAGACACAGGTCAGCCGCCTCTCCCTGTCCTCGTTTCTCCTAGTCCTTTTCTCCCTCTTCAGCTGAACTCCCCTGCCAGACTTCGGCTTCTCTTCCTGTTTGGTTGCTCAGCAGGCTCACTTCTTTGGGAGCTGGCTTCTGAAGCTGCCTCAGCCAGGTCCACTGAAAGCAGGGCTCCAACTACACACCCAGGGCAAGGAAACGGGAGCATCGGTCAGCAGCCAATCCCTCTGCTTGGTTCCTCTTCGTTCTGCTTATTTGAATTCCCTGCTAGACTGCTGCTTGCTTGGGATTTACAGATAGCAAGAGCATTTAGACTCACCGCTTCACGGGGCTTTCCAGCCCTCTCTGGTAGTTTACAGAGTCAGCCTGTTGCCCCCAACAATCTGGGTCCCCATTTTACCCACCTTGGAAGGACAGAAAGCTTTGAGTCAGCCTTGAGCCGGTCAGAATTGAACTGCTGGCAGCCGGCAGTCCGCAGAAGTAGCCTGCAGTGCTGCATTCTAACCACCACCAGATGATTTAACTCAGATTATTATAATTTAATTAAATTTATATGCTGCCCTTCTCGCTGATAAGGCGACCCTGGGCTGCTTACAAATAGTAAAAAGATAAAATATAGAAACAATTCAGATTACAATTCAGCACTGTATAAAAACTATATAATTACTTCAGCATGATAGTATTCTTCAGGTTGGGTGACATCACTGAGAAGCCCCTGTTGCCATCATCGGGTACGTTTTCAGCAGGAGCGGGGTCTCCAATTAGGGTATGACATTATTCAGGAACGCGGCTGAGCGCTCGTCTCTTGGGAGTCAGTCCTTCAAGTGGGGACAAGAAGCAGGTGTGGGAGTGGGGGGTGGGGAGATGCCTGGGTTCAGCAGAAAAAAAGCTTCAATGATGACAGTTTTCCAATGCTCATACAGTCCTCAATGTGTGACCATAATTGAGCCCACAGTTATATTCGTAAGTTGTGACTGTGGTTATGATCACGTATTTTGCCCAATTTTTACAATCTTTTTTGCAGCAGTTGTTAAGTGAACCCATCATTATGGCTCATTTTTTTTGCTGAGAAGTTTAAGTAAATGCCAATTTTTGGCAAAAAAAGGCATAGCTTTAATGGTCACTAAGCAACCGGTCATAAGTTGGGAACTATCTGCAGCTGGCTTTTGATTTTGATAGGGAAATGCATTCATGGTGGAAAGGAGGTAATTGTTTTTCCTCTCTTAAACCAAATTTTCTTCAGGAAATCTTTCTAATGAAAGGACCTGATCTCTTTTTCGGCTCAAATCCAGGAAGCCCCTATTGGCTCTTCCAGAACATCTGCCCAACAACTTTAACATTCAATTCCCAATGGGTCTCTGAATGCCCAGTTCCAGGGAGAACATCTAAATGACCCCACAAAAAAGGTGCCAGGCTTTGACCTACCATATCAGCAATGGACAATCCTGAATAGGATTCGCACCTCGCTCTCTGTATAAATGGGGCAAAGCATCCTCCCCTCAGTGTGACTGCAGGGTCCCACATCAAACTGTAGATCCCATTGTGACCGGCTGTGAGCTGAGGGCCTATACCGGCCCAGTATCTGCTTTTTAAAACATATAAACGATGCTGCTCTTCAATGGTTGGATGGCACAGACACTGGTATTCGAACATAAATCTTTTTAACATTTATTTTTTATTGGGTTCCATTAACCTAGGTGAAACCTAGGTTAATATATACATTGCTAATCCACGTATGATATGCTGCAGGCTAAATAACTAACTCCATCTCTTTCACAGGGTGATCTGCGCCGCATGTGGTCGGAGCCATTCCATTCGAAGTCCAGCAGCTCACGGTTCTTGGAGGTATGATGGAGCGGACGGACAGCGGCCAAACTTCTGCCTGGTCCTTTTTTCACTCACAGCTTGCTTGCCGGTGCCTGAGGCTGGGCTGGTACTTAGGAGCATTGCCAGTTTGTGGAACTTGTACAGATGGACTTGCTGTATTTCCAGGAGGAGAGGGCAGAGCTGCCGGGCTTCCTCTCTAGCCTCCCTTCTTCCTTGTGACTGGAGACCCCCCTGCCCAGCTCCCTTCTCCTCCCGGCCCCCCTCCTGTTTACAACTCAGTGCCAGACCATCCGCTCTTCTTGAGGGGGGCAGGAGGAGGAGGAGGAGGAGGAGGCAGCAGCCTAGTTCAGAAAACGGCACCACCGCTGAGTCATTGAGGAACTTGTGAACACTACAAGGAAAAATGGCCACAGCACTTGGAGTTTCCTGGAAAACCCCACCAGTACTTTGGATCCTGTTTTTCCATTGGATTCCAGTTTCGGAAAGAACTGAATTTCTTCTCTCACTGTACTCTTCCCCCCCCCTCTCTCTTCCACATTTATTTTCTCCTGTGGTGTGAGGTGACCTATGACATCCACAGACATTGATTGACTTCTCGCAGTTATTACACCAGATTAAAAACTTTGTTGTAACAAGTTACATTTCCACCCTGATATCATAATGCAGTGAATAAGAGCACCACAGACACACACACACACACACAGACACAGACACTCCTACACACCTCCTCCTTTTATACATCCCTACAGGCATATGCACATATAGCATTGTATATGTGTGTGAACTGACACAAAACACAGTCCGCCACCCACACTGCAAGGGTAAACTCTGCTAGGATCATGCTTTGTAGCTGAGAGGGGCTTGCTGTAATTTTGAGCATGTAGAGCAGTTTGACAATGGCTTTCTTGTATGTGGATCTGCAAACAGCCCGATGCCTCCCTGTTCCTCCCCACCAGTGAAGCTTCCAGTTTCGTTTTCTTTTAAAGGTGTAGTATGTTGTACTGAATGTCCTCCTGGATTTTAGGGGATTTTCTTTTGATTTGCAATCAATGTAGCAAACTTAGGGGAGGAAGAAAGACGAAGCTTTTTCCTTCCTGCCCCGTTTTGTTTGTGGGTTTGTTTTTTACAACTTGTCCATTACAGTTTTTAGTAGCTCTCTTCTTGACTTAATGCATGTATTATAGCAGCTGTTGTCTTCGTGTGTTCTGATCATAGTAATGTATGACTTGTAAATACATTTTTTCTATTTTCTATTTTTTGGTAATTTCTTTTGCATTGTTTCATTAGTGTGTTGTATTTCTCCCCATTACCCAGTGTTTAAAAGTGGGGGACCCCACCCTCTGCTGTTGTGATGGTCAACGTTTATGATGACTACTTTGTACCTGGGAGTCTCTTAAAAACAAGGACTTTTCTAAACAAATTGTCCAGGTTCTGTTGTGTTAACTGTGACAGATCATAATGATCCCTTTCTGATCAAAAGAAAAGTTTCTGGTTTTCTATTTGAAAGGTTTGTGCCTGTAAAATCTCAAATCCCAGGAGGTGACAGGCCTTTCCTG
Organism: Arizona elegans; assembly: GCA_022577455.1. NCBI lineage: Eukaryota > Metazoa > Chordata > Lepidosauria > Squamata > Colubridae > Arizona > Arizona elegans. The sequence continues at coordinate 4,621,353 of JAKOOJ010000026.1, forward strand.
GGCTTGCTTTGAAGAAGTTGGAGCTGAAATGGTTTATTGCCCTTCAGTCACACATGGACAGTCATCTCCTGCCTGGCATTCAACTCTCCCTCATCCCTCTGTTCCATGTTGCCTTCCTGTCCAATTGGAGAGCTTCCTGGAAGCATCTGGTTTAGGGGCCTGCAGGAGATGGTGTGGTGCACCTCACTCATCTGATCCAATGGACCTGCTCTGTATCTCCAGTTTAGGAGGCACCTTGAGAAAGTGGCACAGGAACACAATTCTTAAATTAAAGGAACCCCACAGCTTCCCTCGAGAAGTTGTGGGTGTCCATCCCTGGAGGTTTTTAAAGAACAGATTGGCCAGCCATTTGTCTGGAATGGAGAAGGGGGTAAAGGAGTCCAACCTTGGGAACTTTTCAGGCTTCTTATGGTCTTCAACTCCCAGAACTCCCCAGCCAGCATAGTCTTAAATTTCCAAGATTGGACACCCCGGGATAGGGCCTCCTGCTTGTGCTGGAAGACCTCCAAAGTCCCTTCCAACTCCCTTGTTCTGTCTTCTGTGTGTGTATTTCATCTTTTCTCCGTCGTGGAGCTTGCAGGCCACCCAACTTCCATCCAGGCCCCGACCACTCTAAGAGCTGCTTGACTTCTAAAGATGGCTGCTTCTCTTGTCTTTACATGCGGCCCAGGTCAAGTGGTCAGTCTGGAACATGTTGAAATTTTTGTTGTAAACAAATCCAGGACTTCTGTAATTTCCAGACAAGCTTTTGTACCGTGCATTGGAGACTCGGTTTCTCTTGGTTTAGTTGGTTTAGTTGACCAATTGGAGCCGATCCTAAGAATTCCTGCACATTCCTCGCACTCGACTCATCAGGCCGACCTCTGCTGTATCTTGGTGTTTGCTTGCTTTAAACATGTTCTTCAGTCAGTTTTACTATTTGAAGAGCACAGGTCTTTGGAAAAGGAGCCACCTTGGAACAAAGGTTTATTTTGCATTTGTTCAAGTCACAGGGCAGGAATTCACTTCCAAGTACAGATTTCATTTAGAAGCTGGTGTGCATTTACATATGTGACAGCATTGAAGACGCTTGCAGATTGCTTAGAGAGGCAAGATTTTTTTATGAAGGGGACTTCTCTGACTTCCGGTCCACCAATTTTGCATACTGGATCTTTGCATCCCCTCCCCCCTCCCCCAACCTTCAAAACTCTTGGTGGGTCTGGGCTTGAATTTTGAAAATCCTTGCTGAAATCCCCAGGTGATTTGCAGTTGAAAGTTCTTCTCACTTTCAATCATTTTTCAATTCTCAGATATCATTTTCTTGTTCTCAACGATGGTGATGTAATTCACTCATCTTAAAATCAGTTTTGGTGCTCCTAGGAGAATGTACCCATTTGCATGGAGAATTGACGTAAATTGCAGGTTATGAGAGAATGTGAGGAACTTTTTGAAGCCATGATAACCATTTGTCCGGCTCTAGAGGGCTGGGAATTAGCAGGCAGGAGACACATCTGGCCACATGAGGCAGGACCCTGTTGAAGGGCCTGGAAGCAGCTGGGAAGCCTGCAATGATCGGGGTCTCGTGGGGTCAATCTGCCTTCCTCCTGGAGGGCCTTTCGACGTGCTGCGATGGGTTAAGAGTGACTGGGATTTTCACTGCGCAAGAAGCGCAGACGTGGTGTTTATTTGCTCTGCTCAGACCATGCCTTTCTATATAATATTCCCAATGTACGCATATTTTTAAACCATACTTTTTAGAAGTCATATTTTTACAAGTCCGTTAAAAAGCAGCTCCAACGTGGATGCTATACTTGTACTATAATTAACATCCCAGCATCTTATAAAGTATATATTAATTTGTGCTTGTGGCTCTAATTTATTTAATGAGATGTGTCGAAATTATATGTCATTGAGGCACTGATTATCAGGGTCTGGTTTCTTCAAATCCATTTAAAAATGTTTTCATTTTTGGTCCCTTAAAAGAGAAAAAAAGAGGGAGGCAAAATTATTATACAGGCAGTCGATGCTGGGTTGTGTTATATCAAATTACACATTTTACTTTCTATTTAAAACTCTTCTCGTTTTCTGCTTTGAACTGGCTCTGTGGGAGGAAAGAATGGCTCACTTCATGTTCTCCCACCGTGGCTGTGGGTGGTGTTTTTGTTATTTAAATTCCCTAACTCTCTAGGCGAGACCCAGGCCTTTCTCTACCATAATTTTAGCAGGGACATGAGTTTGAACGGAGACCCAGAGTAGCTGAAGGCTGTTCTCGGATGCAGAGTGGAGGCCCTTTTCCTAAGAAGAGCTGCCCAAATGCACGTGCAGATGCCAGCTGGGGTGGGCAGCGCTAGAGCCGGTGGAGATGGCTCGGCTAAGCCCTGCCAGTTGGAGACATCTTAGTGGCCAGAAACCTCAGTCAGGGTCTCCTCCTTCTCTGGATTGAGTCCCCATTTGTTGGCTCTTGCCCAGACAGCTGCTCTGCCCAAACATTGCTTCCGATGCCAGCTCTGCCAGCCTCTCCGGAAGGATTCCAGGGTAGCTGGAGAGATGGCCACCAACAAGCCCAGAAGGTCTGACAAGATTACAGTCCCTGGTTTTTGATTCCCAGCACGGGAATAAAATCCCTCAAGGCACCCGAGTTTGGTTGCATGGCTGGGCCTCCCAAAAACCAAGGAGCGTTTACATTCAGCAGCTCTCCAAGTTTTGTGTGTTACTGTCCAAGGCCTTGTTGTCTGGGCGCTGATGTACCTGGAACCGAGGAAGAAGCTGCCAGAGGAGCCCCAAGGAGGATCCTTGAAAAGCTTCTGAGGAGCAGCAGCAGCAGCAGCAGAAGCACATTTTGTTGACTTGCTTAAACATTTCGTTAAATATTTTTGATTCAGAAGCTCCAACTTTCTTTTCCTGTGGTGTAACTGTACAGGAGCCCTTAACTGAATTCAGGTTACTAAGCAACACAGTCATTAAGTCGTTAAATCATTATGGGACCAGACCCAATTTTATGACTATTTTTACCACAGTTAAGTCAATCACTGTGGTTGTTAAGTGAATAATGTGATTGCTTAGCGAATCCAGCTTCCCCGATTGGCTGCTTGTCAGAAGCCGGCTGGGAAGGCCGCAAACGGACCGCAAGATGCAGCAAGCATTGTAATGCGAGCGCCCAAGTTGTGATCGTGTCACCGCAAAATTGATGTAGGAGTTGTAACTTCAAAGCAAGCCCCTTTTTCTGAGGCCATCATAACTGTGAATCATTGTTACTGTAAGGGAAGAGTGGTAAGTTGAGGGCTACCTGTAGCTTTATTGTGATGTTCTCAGGGTAGAAGGGCAGACACAGATACGCCAAGACAGACGGAGATCCTCAAACGGCCCAACGTTGAGCTTCCTGGATTTGATAGAATCCCCTCCGCCTGCTGACATCTTCCACTTACGATGGGCGAGAAGTAGAGGACATGCTTGTGCTACTTCTCTAGTTATCCATCCTTGAACTTTCTTTTTATCCCCATCTTAAAAGACCAATTTTACCTGCAATATCTTTATTATGTTTTAAATACTGTAGTTTTTGGAGTATAAGACGCACCTTTTCCCCCCTAAAAGGGGGTGAAAATTTAGATGCGTCTTATATACCGAATGTAGCCCCAGCCACTCACTGGCCCCCACCCTTTGGCCTCTGCCTCGCAGCAGTTACCTCCTTGCAAGCAAACAGCATGAAAAAACAGCTCCTTTCAGCTTCAGCACAGTCTAATTAGCACAAGTTGAGTGGATCGGCCTCCGGACTCTCAGCTGATTTGCTCTCAGCTGTTTTGCGCAGGGCTCTGCTGCTTGCTGCAAAGAGGAAAATTGCTGTAGCAGATTTTTTTCCCTTGTGCTAATCAAGCTATGCTGAAAACGGAAATGAAAGTAAAGCAGGCTGTTTGCTGCAACAAGGCAAAATTGCTCAGAGGCAGAGACAGATTTCTTTTTCTTGGTTTCCTCACCAAAAAAGGTAGGTGTGTCTTATACTCCGAAAAATACGGTAATTATGATGTGAGTTGAATACTGCTTCAGTGGCAACCCTTTCCAAGAAAGATATAGCTTATATCGCTATCAAAAGCTAATCTCATTGCACGGAGGAAACACTCTACAACATGCACAGCTATAGCCATTTGCATTCAGAATCACCTTCTGGGTGGCCTTCCAGGGCAGCCCCATATAGAGTCTATTTCAGTAATCCAACCAAGGGAGAAGCAAGGCATGACGACAGCAGCAGCAAATCTCCTGGCGCAGAAAGGAGATGCAGTTGTGCAAGAACCCCCTTGGCTGCCGTTGCCACCTCCTTCTGGCAGAAGCCACAAGTCCAACTGGTGCTTCTGGTTCACCAGTTCCAAATGTGTGCATAATCGAGGATGGAATCTCCCTGGACTCAGAGTGTCTTGGGATCCATCTTACTAGATTCCGACTTCCGGTTTGTGACTTGATGCCAGTATACCCAGCTGAATATTGGTCTACTGATACTGCGTCAAGAAATAACCTGCCACGCTTCATACGGATGTTGTATTGCAGCCACCTACAACTGAAGGGCTCCACTTCTCCCACTACCATTTGCTGGATTCAGCTTAGCAGAAGGATAAACACTCTTAAAAATTTTCCCGATTCCCAAACGCAGGAGACGGCCCAGACCAAGGCAGTGATTTAATCAAAGGCTGCTGAAAACTCAAGGAGGGACACAGGTCATCAAAAAGCATGGATATTGTTTCACAAACCTACTGAAAATCTATTTCCTCCAGAGTTACAGATCCACAACCTACTCAAGAATTTTCACTACGAACGAAGCATTAGAGACTGGTTGGTAATTCTCCAAATCAGACTGAGTGATGTCTAAGAAGAGCAGCTCCACTGATCGGAAAAGGCAGGGATCCAGCCCAAAAGAGTTGATAGGATTGGTGTCCAAGACCTTGGCAACTTTAAGCCTGGTGGACTTCAACTCCCAGAATTCCCCAGCCAGACCAACAATTGCAGGCTCATCCCAGGTAACCTCACAAGAGGCTTTCTTCACCCCAACTGGTGTCTCAGCAACTTAACTGAATGCCAGATGCTCAACAGATGTTCTTCAGAGCCCTCTGTCTCCTTTGAGGAGAGAGATGGACTGATCAATATTAATCAGGCTATGATAGCTGACTTGTCAACACTCCCCAAATTCAAACCGTGCTGCTTCTGCTCCAAGGCCATGTGCAATCAGGCTCCCAAGAAGCCCATGATTATCATGGCGACCATAACATCTGGACTGAATCCAACCCTGGAGAAGGAGAACTGAAGCTGCCCAAATCATTAGCCTGGGAATGTCCTGTGCTAACTTGGCAATGAGCTGAGCTACAGCATGTTTCTCAACCTCGGCAACTAACCTGTTGACTTCAACTTCCAGAACATGGTGGGGAAAGAGCTCCAAGCTGGAAACTAGGAGATTGAGAGTTCTCGTCCCGCCTTAGGCATGAAAGCCGGTTGGGTGAGTTTGGGCCAGTTAAATGCTCAGACAAAAACACCTGGCAGGGAAACCACTTTGAGGGGGGAGCTAGGGCCCAGCAAGAGTCTCCCCTTTTCTCTGGGAAGCTTCAAGGGACCCTCTTCCACTTCATGGTTCTAGCAGGCAGGAGGCTGGGCCCTTGAATGTGGGTTCGAAAAAGGACCTCAATTAAACCAAAAGACACAACAAGCTGTCAGTGCTCAAATTTAATAGTCTATTCTGATTGCATCAAGGAGGATACCTGCATGTGAGGTGGAGGAAACTTGGCTTTGGGGTACAAACAAGGCACTTGGGAGTCTTATGGCTACGGTTCGCACTCTGCCACCACCCTCAGCAACTTTTCAAGATTCATTTCAGTTGATTCGGGTTGCTTCCCAATTCGCGGTTAATGTCTCTCTGATCTGTTTCCCAACAACCTGCTTTCTTGCAGCTGTCACTGAAAGAGAAACTGCACCTGGGCAGATCTGGCTCCATGGGAATCCGTGTGGTCCACGATAGAGTAGATCTTGGCAAGAGACTAGTGGACTTTGACAAATGTGGTTTAGGAGGCACTCGTGCACCCATTTCCCAGGTCCTCCTTCCCCTGGTTGTTCCAGGTGCCTCTTCTCAACCTCCATCAGAGACGCGGTCATCAAAGGAGTTGGATGCCTGGCCGGTCTCTTCCGTAGTGAGCCATGGGGCAGATGCCCTCCATTTAAGCCAGTCCCTGGACCTAAGGAGTGGCCCCTCTTCTTCAGAGGCCTCTGTAGCAGTCCTCCCCTTCAGCCTCGATAGGCCTTTAGCAGCTGCCCCGCAATCACCAACCTCTGGATTTCGCTGGTTCCCTCATAGATCTCTGTGATGCGGGCATCTCGGTAGTGGCGCTCGGCCGGCATCTCTGTCACGTAGCCCATGCCGCCAAGGATCTGGATCGCCTGGAAGAAAAGCATCGGTTCTGGCACAGGTGGAATGGAGGCCGTCTCCCAGTCATTTAATCCCCAGGTTTTGCCAGGATCTTCTGCCCTTACAAGACAGAAACGCAACTCTCCTGCTGCTGCTGGTTGGCCATTCAACCTTTCCTGAAGGATCAGAGCTTCTGGAACTTACCTGGTGGGAGATGAAAGTCGCTGCCTCGGATGCCGACAGCTTGGCCATGGCTGCTTCCTAGGGAGAGAAAATAGAGAAGTTACCTGGCACAGCCCTCCCTAGGAGGCTCAGGGTACATGTATGACATGTATGTCACCGGTAACATGCCAGGCCTCTGGAAGCTGTGTGAGAGGCTTCCAAAAATTCATGCAACTTCCTCTTTTTTCTGGCAGGGGGAAATGTGTGTGTGTGTGGGGGGGGGGGGGTGACATGCCAGCAGAGTCAAGACAGGCATTTTCTGAATTTTCGATACGCCAAGCTCAAAAAATATCACTGGCCAAGGGGAATCTGCTGCTTGTGGCTTGGCTTTCTTGCAGGGCTTGTGAATCCCAGCAACCTCTTGCTTGGTAGAGCCAGGAGGCCTTTACACCAAGCAGCAGCTTCAGGGCCCAGTACAGGTGCCCCCACCCAATTAATGAGCCTCGGTGGCACAGTGCTGTCTGCAACTTGGCAGTTTAAATCTCACCAGGCTCAAGGTTGACTCAGCCTTCCGTTCTCCTGGGGTGGGTAAAATGAGGACCCAGACTGTTGGGGGCAAGAGGCTGACTCTGTAAACCGCTCAGAGATGGGTGGAAAGCACTTTGAAGCGGTATATAAGTCTAAGGGCTATTGCTATTAAGAAATTCTTGAGATCCCTCTTAATCCTTTTCATAATCTTGTAAAACGTTGGCATTCTCCTGGGATGCTATGTTAAAGATGCCACACTCCTGCTAAAGAAGCTAATTATGATGCCCTTTCAAAAGACTATAAGCGCTCGGGGACCATTTTCTAGGCCGTTCAGAAGATGCTCCAGTTGGTAAAGATGGAGATTACCTTTGTGTAGGGCTTTCCATTGTCACTCAAGGCGGCTGCTCTCCAGGTCAGCAGACGAGCCCCCTCCAGTGCCACTGCCATGTCAGCCAGCTTAAACTAGACACAGAACACCCCAAGGGGGGGGGGAGGTGTTACCACTAAGCCACGGGAGTCTAGTCCGGCATTATTTCTGGCTAGGCGGCCACCCACTCTTAGCTGAAGGGAAGACAGTGCCTCAGTGCTGCCAATGCCACGAAGGAGCGCTGAGCGGCCCTTGCAAGGCCCCTGGATGGGGCAGGGGATTCGCCATGAATGGGGTGGGGGGAAGGTCACATGTGAACAGTATAGGGCAGAGGTGGGCCACTACGGCCATTTTATGACCTGTGGACTTCGACTCCCAGAATCCCTGGCTGGTTCAAGAATTCTGGGAATTGAAGTCCATAGGTGGTAAAGTGGCCATAGTTGCCTCCCCCATTAGAGAGAGTCCTCAACTTACAACCTTTCGTTTGGGGGTTTATTTAAAGTTATAACAGCACTGAAAATAGTGACTTGTGATCAGTTTTCACACTTATGACCATCACAGCATCTCCTTGATCACGTGATCAAAATTCACACACTTGGCAAGTGACTCGTATTTAAGACGGTTGCAGTGTCCCCAGGATGTGTGTGTGTGTCATGTGATCCCCTTTTGCAAGCAATGGGGAAGCCAGATTCACTTAACAGCTGGGTTAATAACTTAATGTGCAGTGATTCACTTAACAACTGTGGAGACAAAACTCACTTAACAGCTGTCTCGCTTAGCAACAGAAGTGTTGGGCGCAACTGTAGTTGTAGATCGAGGACTATAGGGTCTCCTGCTTAAGCAGGGGGTTGGACTAGAAGGCCACCAAGGTCCCTTCCTCCTCTCTTATTCTGCATTCTTCAGCCCCAGCCTCCAGTGGGACGTGGGCTGGAGCCCCAAATTGGGCAGGGGGAGGCCTGTATTTTCTCATTTGGGCCCCAGAAGCGCCTTTAATCACCTCCCTGACCCGATGAGCATCTTCTGTACTTCCAAGAGAAAGGCCCTTGAAGGAGAGCTGGGCAGCAAGAAAAGTGGGAAAGCAGGGGGGCCCGCCCATCCCCATACCTGAATGGCCTGCAGCTTGGTGATGGGGTGGCCAAATGCCAGCCTCTTCTCCGCGTAATCCACGGCACAATCCAGAGCCGCCTGGGCGATTCCCAAGGCCTGGCAAGCGATTCCAATCCGGCCGGAGTCCAAGGTTTGCTGAGGAGAAGACATGGGGGCGATGGGAGAGGGGCCTTGGGGTGGGTCTGGGAGAGGGGGGGGCCTCCGCCCTTCCCTGCTCCACTCACCATGGCGATTTTGAAGCCCATGCCCTGCGTGCCCAGCAGGTTCTCCTTGGGGATGCGGCAGTCTTCGAAAATGAGGTTGGCAGTAGAGGAAGCCCTGATGCCAAGCTTGTCCTCCTTCTTCCCCAGCGAGAGGCCCGGGCACGGCATGGGCACAAGGAAGGCGCTGATGCCCTGCAACAGACAGCAGCCTTTCCCAGGGGCTCTCCAGAAGCCCCAAAGCCACGGCTGACTTTTCGTGCCCAGCAGGACTTGGGAAAGGGGGGAAGGGGGGACGCAGCTTCCCCTCCTCCCAAGGGAGCCCTCGAGGGAAGTCACCTGCTCTGCTTCTGAACCCAGCCCCCCCTCCCCCCCATGCCCTTTGTCCAGCAGCAGCACTGGGGAGGTTGTCCAAAGATCAGGACCTCCGAGTCCCCCCATCACCTTTACGGCTTCCTTTGGACACCTGTGGTCTCCTCTTTATTTTCTCAGCCAGGTTCCTCGTCCCTCTGGAGATGTTTCCCGGGTCCTTTCTCCCTACACAGAGACCAGCCGAGGCTGGAGCCTACCTTGTGCTTCAGGGCTCTGTCTGTGGTGGCGAAGACCACGGTGGCCGAGGCCTCCCAGGCGTTGGTGATCCAGGCCTTGGTGCCGTTCAACACCCACTCGTCCCCAACCAGCTGAGCAACCGTGGATGCAGCACCAGCATCGCTGCCGTTTCCTTGGCAAGAAAAAGACCGTCTACAGCCAAGAGGCGCTATGGCTGCTGCTGGGCCACGTGCATTGGGTGGGCAGGGAGGGGGGGAGAGAATGCTGCCTTTTGCTCTTCTCCAGCAAGCACTGCCTGGCTGGCTGCACCAGGTAGACAGTGCCCTGTGTCAGACCTGCCCCAATCTGATCCCTTAGGAAAGAAAGACCCTCGACTCCCATTTGGTTAAAGCAAAGGATTCTTTTACTAAAGGTGTTGGCTGCAGTAAAGTCAGGCTAGCTCTGATGTTTCCCACGCTCAAAAGATACAAGGTTTGCCCGCAGCCCACCCATCCCACCCACCCCCGAACAGTCCGTTTCCAGCCAATCAGAGCTCACCAAAGTGCTTTGAGAATGCTGAGATGTTTTGGGGTAATCCACCTATTTTCTCAGGGCGCCTGGCCTTGGGAAGCTGTTACAAACTGGATCTGGGCTTCATCACCTGTCATTCCCATCCCACTCCCGATTCCCATCCATGTACACACACAGCTTTATTGCCCTTCCATCCTCCCCACCCCCCACCAGTCTTTGATGGCAGGATGCCTGTGAGGCGCCAAGCCGGACCAGAAGAGCTGACACTGCATTTCTCGGGCACTGACCCTCCACTGGACCCTGTGGAACTTCCACCTTGCTCAGCAGTCGCTTTGGCAGGCAGCCACAGAGGGGACGGTGTGTCAGCAGCATCTGAACTGCAGGGTGGGTTGTGGAGCACAGTCTCCCCCGAGAGCCCCTTACTCTCTGCTAAGCAACTATGCAAAGGCAGGACGTGGCTAAATGTTAAAAAACATGCAGAAGAAATTGGGGAGAAATTATGCAAAGCAGAAGTAACACCCGGCAGGGAGCTTCCAGTCCTGGCTCTCATCATTGCCATCTATGATTTTTCTAGAAGTTTCTGCTCAGTCGAGCAAAGTGGAGCCACCGAGGGGTAGTTTAGAGCCACGTCAAGAAGAAAAGATGGGAAGAGAGCAAGGAAGGAAAAATAAGGAAAGAGGGGTAGGAAGAAGAAAGGAGAATGAAGAGGGAAGGAAAAAGAAGAAAAGGAAGGAGATTATAATGAGAGTGGGGAAGGGTCTTAGGGAAGTCCTGCCTTAGCATGTGCCTCCCACACGCCCCATGCCACAGCCACCATGGCCACGCCCACCCCCAACCCCGCCCTCTGAAGTCAAAAACAACCCTCATGCAGCCCTCAATGAAATCGAGTTTGACACCCGTGATTTAAAACAAAAGGGCTGCCAGGGGGCAACTCCCAAGCACCCACGTTACCTGGCTCGCTTAGGGCAAAGCACCCCACTTTCTCCCCACTGGTGAAAGGAGGGATCCACTTCTGTTTCTGCTCTTCAGACCCAAACTTCAAAACCGGCCCTAGATACAACGACTCAAGAAACAAAAGGATCCCCGTAAATCTCCTTTGGGGACCCCCCACCTCCGACCATCCGGGGAGCAGGCGTGGCCCCTCCAGGCAGGGCAGTGCCACTGGGGTTGGGGTGGGGGGGTCGGGGAAGGGGCCACCGGTGGGACCTACGTTGTTGACGCTCATGATGACACCGGTGGAGGCGCAGCCGCGGCTGATCTCCTCCATGGCAACGGCGTAGGCCAAACAATCCAAGCCGGCTCCTCTGTATTTTTCGGGCACAGCCATCGCTAGAAGGCCAAGTGCCCCCATTTTCTTAATCTAGACATGGGAGGAATGAGGTTACCAAAGGGACTTGATGGTGTTTGGCCCCATGGGGAAAACCCAGCAAAGCAACTTAGCTTTGAGTGTCAATCAAGTTAGTGGCAGTTGCTGATGGCACCAACCAATCCAGGATCTACCCTCAAGCTAGAACGTTTATGCCCGGGCTGAGCAACTCTGCCAACGTTACGAACTGTGGACTTCAACTCCCAGAATTCCTGAGCCAGCCATGCTGGGAGTTGAAGTCTACCGGTTGTAAAAGGGACACAGCTGCTCAACCCTGATTTATGCCCTTCATTGCTTCTCAAAATGGCATCGGTCAGAACAATTTAAGTTCAACAAAGAAGCGCCAGGCAAACACAAATCGGTGCAAAAGACGTTGAGGTGGCACACCTGCCGTAGCTTAAGGGACAGAAAACAGGAAATGGTGGCTGGCGAGCCTCGTTCTCCTGCAAAGAATCTGCGTTTTTCATTTTAGAAATAAAAGGAGGCCTGCACCTCGTGGTTAAAGGACTGGCAATGCCAGGAGGGGAGGCAGAATCGGCCAGCCCAGGTGGGAATCCCGTGCTGGAGGGGCCAAGATGCCCCACCTGCCTTGAAAAATGGAAGAAAGTTCATCCACAGGAAGCAAATAAATGTGAAATGCAGGTAGTCCTTGACTTACAACCACAGAGTGAGTTTCGCCCCGTTTTACAACCTTTCTTGCCACAGTTCTTCATCCCTGCAACTGTCAAGTTAGTTGTTCAGTGAATCTGGATTCCCCGTTGACTTTGCTGGTCAGAAGGTCCAGCCAAGGGGATCCTGGAGGTGCTTTTTGGACGGGATCTTTCCCAGGAAAAGCAGAAGGTCCAGTTGCTTCCTGGAAAAAGCACCTTTGGGGCAGCCGCGATTGGATGGCTGAGAGGCTCCACGATCCAAAGGGGATCGCGGGACCCCAAGACACCCCCCCCTCCGCCAAGTCTCCAAACTTTCAGTGCCGTTGCCACTTTGGTCACTCAATGAATGGTCATAAATCGAGGACTACCTGGAAGCAATTCCGAGGCGGCTCCGGCGGCTCGTGCAGGGGCGCTGGGCCTTTGGGAGGGCCAGAAGCCCCAGGAGCCCCTTTGCAAAGCCCCCCCCCCCCATTCCCGCTTGGCTGCTGGGACCTGCTCGGCGGGGAAGCGGTGGTGGCGGTCGAGGCTTGCGGCGAGGGGCGCCAACTCCTTGGCGGCGAAGTCCCGGCAGGTCTCCCGCAGCATCCGGTGCGTCTCGGGCAGCCCCGCGTGGAGCAGCCGCGCTGCAGGAGGAAGAGGAGGACGGGGGGCTCAGCCGGCCGCCCACCCACCCCGGACCCGCCCGCCCGCCCTCCCGCCGCCCCTGCCAGGTCGGCCGCCCCTGGGCGGGAAGCGCTGGGCGTCCCCGGAGCAGCGGAGGGTCCCTCCCCGAAGCCCCGCCGACCTCCGCGGGCACCAAGGACGCCCCGACGCCCCGCCGAGGCCACCAGCGCCGCCATCGCCTCCGTCGACGCCCACCGGAGGGCGGGGCTGGGCGGGCGCTGCGGATCCGCCTGGGCGGGGCCTCCCCTCGCCCCTCCCCCTCGCGGAGGGGGGCGGGGGCCGTTGGGAGCCCCGCGGGAGGAGACGGGGGGGGGGAGGGTGGCCCCTCTTCCTCGGACTTCGCCGCCCGGCGCTCTCCCGCCTCCGCCCAACGACCCTCCTTTGGCCCCGGGAGGGAGCGCCCGGAGGGGGCGGGGGGGGGTGCGAAGCGGGGGCTATTTGCTTGCGAGAAAGCGGGGAGGGGGGCACACCCCGGATTAATGGCCGTTTCTTCTCTGGCTCCTCCTGGATAGCTCAGCAGACTAAAGCCTGTTATTAACATTCAGCTGTCTGCAATTACTGTAAGTTCGAATCTCACCAGGCTTTCTATCCTTTCTAAGGTAGGTGAAATGAGGACCCAGTTTGTGGGGGCAATAAGCTGACTTTGTATAAATATACAAAAGTATGAAGGCTATTGCTTAGCACATTGTAAGCCGCCCTGAGTCTCCGGAGAAGGGCGGCATATAAATCTAATTTAAAAAAAAACAAAAAAAACTGAAGCTTCTAGGCCTGAATATAAGGCAGGTGTCAGAATCAGGTACCCCGGAACTGGAGAATCTGCTCTGGGCCGTTTGCTGCGCCCGAATTAAATCCTCTGCAAAAGGTTTGGTCACAAAACGAGGATGCGACTTCTAGGTTCCAAACTTGTCCCAAGAACTCAATGAGACCAACCGAGGGAGGCCCTCCAAGTCTTGCAATGTCCTCCTGCACTTCTGGCTGATGTAGAGCAAGAGTTCTCGGCTTCAATAACATCCTCCACCTCCTGCTTTTCTCTCCTTTTCCCTCTTTTGCAATAATCAGAGTTGAAAAATGCTTCTTTTATCGGGCAACCTGGTCCACCCAATTATGGGATGGAGCAGACTGTTTCCCTTTCGCCTTTCAGCCCCAATCCAGGAGCCCTGGCAGGCGGTCGCTTTCCCAAGAAACTATTTGGTATTTACTGGCATTTCTTTATTTCTTTGTCAGGAAGTATAAATTTCAGAGAGTTGAAAGTGACCACAAAGGCCAGCAAAATGAGCAAATCCAATCTCTCGGTCTGCAGAGAAATCCAATTTTACTACTCCCCAAGGATTTCAGAAGTCTTTCTCAATCAGTCAGAATAGAGTTGGAAGGGACCTTGGAGGTCTTCTAGTCCACCCCCCTGCTCAAGCAGGAGAACTTATACCATCTCAGAGAAGTGGCTGCCCAGTTCTCTTCTTAAAAACCTCCAGTGATGGAGCGCTCACAATTTCTGGAGGCAAGTCGTTCCACTGGTTAATTGTCCTGTTAGGAAATTTCTTAGTTCTACATTGCTTCTCTCCTTGATTCCATTTATTGCTTCTTGTTTTGCCTTCAGGTACTTTGGAGAATAAGTTGACCCCCTCTTCTTTGTGGCAGCCCCTCAAATATTGGAAGATGCTATCATGTCACCCCCAGTCCTTCTTTTCTCTAGACTAGACCTACCCGATTCCTGCAAACCTGCATGTTTTAGCCTCCAGCCTCATCATCTTTGTTGCTTTCTTCTGCACTCACTTTGCAGTCTCAGCATCTTTTATATTATGGTGACCAAACCTGGATACAGTATTCCGAGTGTGGTCTTACTAAGGCTTTATAAAGTGGTGCTAATACTTCACATTGTCTTGATTCTATCCCTGTTAATGCAGCCTAGGGTTGCATTGGCTTTTTTGGCTGCCACCATACACTACTAACTCATGTTTAAGTGATTGTCTGCTGGGACTCCAAGGTCCCTCTCAGTTTTCTAGCCAGGTTTCTTGTACCTTTGGTTTTTCTTGCCCAGGTGTAAAATATTGCTTTTCTCCACATTAAATTTCATTTTGTTGGATAGGGCCCATTGTTCAAGTCTGTCAAGTCTGTGGGGTGTTGACTATTCCTGCCAGTTAAGTATCATTTACAAATTTGATGAGTGCCCATGCTATTCCCTCATCCAAGTCATTAATGAAGCTATTGAGTACTGGGCCTAAGACGAAATCTTGTGGCACCTCACTGCTTACTTCCCTCCATGTAGATGTAGTACCATTAAGGACAACTTGTTGAGTAGGGTTTGTCAGCCAGTTACAAATCCATCTGGGGGTGATGCTGTCTATCCCACATTTTTCTAGCTTACCAAGAAATACATTGTGATCTACTTTGTCAAATGCCTTGAAGTCTACTATGTACACAGCATTTCACTGGTCTACTAATTTAGTCACTTTGTCAAAGAATGAAATAAGTTGGGCTTGGCATGATCTCTTTTCAACAAACCTGACATAGTGCTGACTACGTTATAATTATCTACTTATAGGAGCATTATTAACCGCTACAGAAAAAGGCTCCTCTCCCAATCTATGTGGGATGCTGACATCCTCCAGTGTTCTTCTGATGTGTCCTCTTAGGCCCCCTTTTTAAGTAAATTCACAATCTGAATTTACAGAATTCATGCCCACGTTATGACACAACACCAGGGTGGAATGTAGGTTTTTTTTAATTACTATTGCTTCAGACAAAATAACACTTTATACAAACAAGTCGGCTAGATTACTGCAGATCAAGGAGATATAAAAATGATAGCATGATGGAGCAGATACTATTATGGAAATCACTTGGGGGGGCACTTTTGGAACTTCTGCCACTCTCTATGGAAAAATATCTTGGCAGAAAATTAGAAAAACTAGGGACCGTCCTGTGCACTTCACACTTGCCACACTAAGATTCTGTGGGAGGGGCAACCCCTTTCATGGATAAACTCTCACGAAGCGCCACTGGCCAATTCAAAGCCACAAGATCGGGTTGGGGGGCATGTGTGGGTGTGTGGGGGCTTTTGGCCACAATGCTCAATCTTCTCCCGCCCTGGGAAAATTCATTGCACTGTTGCTCTAAATAACCATCTCAGAAGATCATTGCATACGGAATTCCAGAACATCCGTAGTGTGAGCCTGGAGATCAGTTCACATAACTGGAAACGGCCAGAGATGTATGTGTGCGTGCATGACCCACACCCAGCAGTCGTGGCCAAGCTGCTGCTCCTAAGCAGTACTCAGGTGGGGCATGCTCCAGACAGGATGGCTACCAGTGGCCACAAAGGTGGCCACGGCTGCTGCCGATTGCTGAGAGCAGGTCTCCCCAGAGCAGTCTTTGCTTTCAAGGGTGGGCATGGGGGGAATGAGCCTAAAGGGAGCCCCACTTTTGCTTTTCTCATGAGCTGGCTGGAGGAAACGAAACCCTCTCAATTTCATGCCCCTTTTCCAGCCACCCACTTACCCAGGTCACTAGTCCCCCTGCAGTGCTCCAGCCAAAAGGGAGGCCTGCATTTCTAATCACATCCTGCTTTGGAAGGGCAGCCCCACTCTGCATGCCCCGTTGATCAGCATGGCAGAAACACCCCACCCCCCAAACTGATCCCTGCATGCCCAACCGGAGTGGCAGAAACGCGGCCCTTGCAGAGCAGAACAGCTCCAGGAGAGAACGGATGAGGGCCTAAGGACAGCTGTTTTCTAGGGCTCCAGAGGATGCACTTGGGGCGTCTGGCAATTCCCTCTTGCCCAGTGAAGCACCCCGTTTTTTTCACACACATACCCCATTTCCCTCCTATTGCTGGGCAGTCAGTGGCAAGGAAGGCACAGAGGAAAAATGGCAGGGAGGGTGGGTTATTGCGAACGGCCCCTGCTTTGGGGTCAGCCCTTCCAAGGCTTCCAGGTCAGAGGAGCTGCCTGGGGACTCCGTGCAGCAGAGGGTAGTTCCAAAGGCACCTGGATTTAACCGTGAAGGATCGGGAAAAGAAAGCCCTTGGAGAAAGGCACTTTGCCAGAGAGAGCCGGGGAAGCGTCGACCCACCATTCTCACCACCAGCTCTTCCCCAGACGAACACGAGAACTTACCCCTTAAAAGAACCGGAACCGAGTCCTGCACCCAAAGCTCTTTTGTTGGGGGCAGTTAAACCTCCCCACAACTAAGAGGTTTAAACGTTGCTCCCTGGAGCCTCCCTCCCTTTGGAGACTGACTGCCATGGGGTGCCCCACCTCCCTCCAGAGAGACTCCAGCCCTTCTGCCAAAGCAGCGCCTGTAGTGGCTTGCCAGAGAGACCAGCCAGATGGCGGAGTCAATTCTCAACTGCAGCCTTTGCTAGCCTTTTCTCAGCCAGAAGCAAGGCAATATTGAGAGGGGAGGAGAAAGACTAGGATGGCCCCCACCTCCCCAGTGAGAATTGCTAGGTAGCAGAAGCCAGGGAGTCACCTTCTGCTCTTCTGGCTGGGGGCACATCTTTACCATACAGGCCAGACCTTTAGGGGTGGCTGTTGCTCAAACAGGCCCAAAACAAGACAAAGTTCTGCCCTCCCCCAGGAGCCCCCTCCAGGCCCCTCTGACTCCAAAGACAGAGAAACAACCCTGACAAACGGGAACATCAGCTCAGGTGCAAAGCAGGCCACAAGGCCCAGCACCTGCCCAGCTCTCTGAGCTGCAGGATGCGTTAGGAAGGGGATTCTAGCCAAGCTTGGTCCATTGGAAGGGCCAGTGCTGGGCTTGTCACCAGACCAGGATGCCAATGGAAGCCATGATGGAGCAAAGCATCAACGGCCCAGAGAATTCCTTTACTGTCCCAGAGGAGACCCCTCCCGCTTGGCATGCTGCTTCTTGAGCCTCGCGGGAAGGAGGGGCAGGACCAGGCTGCCTCTGGCCCACGCAATGTCCGCAGGCGATGCTGGAATGGCTACTGCCCGCCATTGTAGGCGTAATCGGCCTTGTTGTGCATGATCAGCTTGTTGTCCACAAAGTAGAAGCTGTCTGAGCGAGTCTCGTAGGGGTTCTCGACCATCAAGCGTACTGCAGGGGCAAAAGAGAGGGAGGAGGGTCAGCCACAGCCCAGAAATAGCCACTGGCACCGACCCTGCAGTGCAGGTAGCGTCCACTCCACAAAGCAGCCTGAAACACTCTGGGGAGCAGGAAGCAGAGAAAGAATGTGTGGGTTTCAGAGAAATTAAAGTAAGACCATTTATCTTCTGTCTCCCTCAAAACATTGACAGCGGGGTCAATAACGGCACCAAAGCAGATCACTATGGACGAATCATCCAAAGGGAAGAATGTTCTGACTGCTGCCGAGGAATCCGGTGCTGACAGGGAGCCTGTTACGGAAGGCTCCCTGCTTGGCCCGTGGGACTCATCCGGTTCAAAGCCTCCCACCCGTGGGCCGTTCACTTGACCAGGCCCAAGAGGTACTTACTGAGGTCCTCTGACAGCTGAGGAAACTCGTATATGTGCTCACAGGTGTTCCTGCTGCAGGGGATGCAGAAGCCAAAATCAAAGTCAAAGTTCTTCAGAAGACGGTCTCTGAAGTAATGCCTCTCGATCATACGGAAGTTGGAGACGGGCTTGTCTCCCACGGTGAACTCCACCCTGCAGGGAGAAAAAAGGGCGAGATAAACCCACAGCTGGACAATCAAACTGGTCTCCTCTCACGGGGCAACTCTGGAGTCCTGCCCTAGAGATGGCCCTGAAGCCGCTGAGGCAGCGTGAGTACCCTTGAGGGGCCCAGCTGTCCCTTGACACGATCCTGCCTGCATCACCACCAGTCTTTCTCCCCTGGTTGTAAAGAAGGGCTGACCTAGGAAGGGGATTCAACTCTAAATTCCAATTAGCAGAAAGAATAATAAGAAAAAAGAATAAACACAACAGACCTGCCTCAAGCAACATATATTCTTCTTTTGATTTGTACAAACTGCGAAATTCCAGACTTGGATTTTGAAAATCTCTTTCTTTCTTTCTCTTTTACGTGCTCATTTAGAAGTGCTGAACTTGCTTTTCACCACGCCCCGTTGTGATTTTGTGGCTGGTGCTGAGCACAGCAACCACAGCAGCCCCATGGTCTCGCCCATCCCGAGCTTCTGCCCAGACTCACGTTGCCCCAACGGTCCGCAGGCGCAGGAAGGCCGGAGTGAACTGATAGCGAACAAAGCGTCCGGCGCTGCTGTCCACCTCCCCAAGGTCACACTCGTAGTCCTCTTGCTCTGTTAGGAATTAACAGTTATAGAAAATTCAGCAGGTTGGCTATGTGGGGCTTCTCATTGGCCTGCCCTTCTGGAAGTGGGGCCACTCCAGGAAGCCCCCACAGCCGTCGCCTGCCCTTCCAGGTCTCGGCCTTTGGGGGCTGCCTCTGCAATACGGCCAAACTCAAGGTCAGGAACAGGAACTGTGGAACGAGCAACCGAGGCAGCCTTGCTGGACCAAGCTAACAGAGCTAAACGTGACTTGGCTTAGGGTAGATGAAGTGTTGGGACAGATGCCTTTGTGGGCACCTGGAATAACAGACGGAACCCATATTTAGACAGAAAAGTCCCAAGGAAACAGATCGTCCCAAGAGTGCTGACAGAGGAAGAGGAGGCAAAGATTTAGGGATTGTGAAACCACCATCTAATTATACTTGGAAACAAAACAACCTTCTTGGAATTTTTAACCATTAGTTGGGTCTTGCAATTCAGAATGGACCACGTTACTTTACACCAAATGTAACTTACCTAAAATTGAAGGTTTGGCAATTTCAAACAGCACTGTCCCAGTCTCCAGGTCCCGGATTTTAAACTTGGTGAAGTCGATATTGTAGATGTTGTCTTCGGGTCGGCAAAGGTAATCTGGAAGAGAAGAAAGCAGAAGTGATGCTGCAATGCAATGGAGAGGCTGCCTGGCCCAGCACACCAAAAGGGCCTTTGCATTCAGGGCAAGGAAGCGAGTTTCCAACCACAGCAGACAATACTAGGAAGTCTCTCCCAAGATTCCTGATCAATTCTGTGGCCAAGAGAGGCACCCGGTTAAAGGAGAAGAATCAGTGGAAGGATGTAAGACACAGACCTACTGTATGCAAGCACCACGGCAGGGATTCTACACCTAAAAAACTTTGCATTTAGAACCGAGCAACAAAATTATCAAGCTTGCTAATGGCACCAAATTATTTAGCCAGGACAGGAGAAAAGCGAAAGTACAGTTACAACCAGTCAAGAGAGAATTAACACAAAATCTAAGTAAGTGCAACCTAGCTCATATCAGGACAAAAACGGCCTAATTTTAAGTACAAAGAATTGTAGATCATAATCTACTTTATCTGACTTTATTTTTAGTAGTCTTGTAATGGAAGAAAAAAGAGAGAAATGGTAAACAGGGGACATGTAAGCCAAACTCATGACATAAAAGTCAGGGCAAACACTTTTATACCCCTGTGACTTTGTAAAGATCACCAGTCCTACATACCAGCTAAATCTGCTATCTACTGTTTATAGATTTAGGATCCTCGGTTTAATGACCATTCAAAGTTGCAATAGATCTGAAAAAAATGAATTGCAACTGGTCCTTGCACTTAGGACTGACAAAGTGTCTCCAGGGTCCATAATCGTGTGATTCACTCAATGGCCATGGCAAAGAAAGATCATAAAACCAGGGACAACTGACTTAACAATTGATATCCCTGTGATTCTTGTCAGCTGACATAGTCATTGGATCTTTCCTAAGCAGCAGCTACTGTTTAGGAAGCATCCAATGAATATCTGTTCTTTCTTCTCCAATTTTATATTTATTTATTTACAGGGCTTGTAGGGCCACCTATCTCATGCAATGATTTTAGGCATAAAAAACAAACAAATAAATAAAACCAAATGTAAAAACAGAAGCCCCCCCCCCCTCCCCCCCCGGCATTCAACCACACAACCCCCTCCAGCTCAACCCCAATCCTAACACAATGCTGAGAGAAGAGCCAGGCCGTCACGGCCCTCCAGAAAACTAAAAAGCTTCAGGTCTGTCAACTCTCAGCTTGGAGGATATTCGAAAGGGCCACGACGATAACAGTGAAACTATGTTGTGGCAGTTGTCCCAAAGCTGCTTCCAAAGCCCACAGAAAAAGTTCTGCCAGAGGAGAAGTCTCTTTTGCACTTAAAAGAGCCGGAGTGGCTGAGCTTACTGGGTTGGTGACACCCGATACAAATAATCACATCCTGGAGCGGAATTTAAACTTTCCCTGTTCTAGCAGGGAATGCAAAAAACTCCTTCTCAGCCAAATGGTCCATTTAATAACATTTCCATTCTGGGCCCAATCCTGTAGTGGTCTCCCTAGCAATTCCACAAGGGTCCTTTTTGGTGACATCACCTTGCAAGATGATATTATGGGTAGACATTGTTGAGGTGGGGCTAGTCAGAACTTCACTGCCCTCAACACTGACAAGACGGAATAAGAGAATAAGGGACTTGGAAGGGACCTTGGAGGTCTTCTAGTCCAACCCCTGCTCAAGCAGGAACCCTATGCCATCTCAGACAAGTGGCTGTCCAGTGTCTTCTTAACAACTTTCAGTGATGGAGCACCTGCAACTTCTGAAGGCAAGTCATTCCACCGATTAATTGTTCTCACTGTCAGAGAATTTCTTAGTTCACTGCTTCTTGTTTTGCGTTCAAGTGCTTTGGAGAATAAGTTGACCTCCTTCCTCCTCTTTGTGGCAGCCCCTCAAATATTGGAAGATGCTACTTCTGGAGGCAAGTCAATCCACTGATTACCGTAACTGTTCTTGCTGTCAGGAAATGTCTCTCCTTGATTTGTTTCCATCCATTCCTTCTTGTCCTACTTTCAGGTGCTCTGGAGAATAGACTGACCTCCTTCCTCTTCTTTGTGGTAGCCCCTCAAATGTTGACAATCCAGATGTACATACAAAATCAGGGAATCTTCATGCAGCTGTCTACCTGCTTGTTGAGGGCACAATTACTTCGACTAGCAATGAAGCATGTGCAGCAGCATCAAAGGTTGGTGGTGCTCATTAACAACCTTTTCATGTTCAATCGTGTGAATAACACAGAGATCAAAAATAGTATGAATCTCAGACAGGCCACAACGATGAAAGGAACACAGACCTATGGCAATGACTTCTTAAAGATTTAAGGTTTCAACATGTGCCATAAAAAAGATACAAGTGCTGTGGCCAAGACTGTGCACTTCTGCTTCCAAGCCTGAAGAGAATTGGTCATCTCCAGGCTGTGTCTTGGCACATTGTCTTCCATGATCTTGTTGAGACGCCTTTTTGGTTTCTGTGGAGACTGCACAAAGGTTGTGTACAGAATCAAACAGACCCTCCTGCTAAGTCGAAAGGGTGATGCAGATGCCGCTTCCGGTGCACTGATGTGATGAATGGTGGGATGATGCTCATTCAGCCGTCTTGGTTCATGCCACAGGTTGTAGCATCCCATGAGTACGAGAGTCTTTCTGAGGAAGCAGACTGAAAGAGCAAGATGCAGGTGCCAGTGGCATTCCGTGCCATGCAGTGTAACAACACCTGTGCCATACCATAAACCACCTCTCTCTCATGGGATTTGAAAATCTTTGTTTTGGATGTGCACAAGGAGTCCAAATATTTGAAGATGACAACTACCGGCAAATCAGACTTTGATGCCACTTTGTTGGCTAACACAACTACCTATGGTCCCTGGTTAGTGGCAAGCTAATCTATCTTGAATCTGATGGGAACAAATTCAAGAGTGTATTGACTGAAGGAAGTTTTGTCCCTTCCCCCTTTAGAGCTCAACCATTTTTGGCTCATGATGAGTTGCCAAAATGGATCAGAATGAGTAGCAAAATGAAACAAAATACATTGCCTTTGATGTAACATTAAGCAATTTTGGGGGGGCGGGGGGAGAAGAAGAAGAGACACGACTACCGAAAGCTGCAAGGGATGCCACCGAAGTTACTCTCTGCCAACTTCAAAATGAATCTGGCCTGCCGCAGCCATCTTTTCGTTTCTCATCTTGCCACACTGTATGGGGGGAGGAGGAGGAAGCTTGGAATGTCGGACCAGATAATAACAACCAATCCTCCCATGGGAACCAAGGCCATCTCAACAGGCCAGAGACTGGAAGGAGTTACCAAGGAGACGCCAGAACACTTAATTGGACAATGTGATCTGTGACATGGGGGGAAGGGAATATCTATTCTTTAATTATTCCAAAACTGTGGGAAACTAGAGTTGGTTTTGCTTTCATGGGTGCCGAAATGGTGTAGTCAATAAAACAGTTCTTTGCGAAAGCTGTCCGTCTCGGGGTGCTGAATGGGTTGGGTTCATCAGTCGGGATCTTGACACTCCTGTGGCCAACTCTCTGTAATTGACAAGTTTGGGCTAACACAACAGCAGACGGCTTACCTCATGAAGGGGCCGAGGGGTGCTGGAACAGAACTGAAGCTGAGCGAGATCCAGCCGAAGCGGATGAGCCAGGAGGGCAGCAACCTTGTGTGACCAACCTTAGTGCAATGGGTGCCCTGACGGGGCATCGGCCAGGTTCATGCAGGACAAACCAAGCAAACCATGCTGCCCAAATCCATCTCGAAGGATGCCACTGCGAGTCTGGAGCACAAGGGTGAGGGACCCTCCGTTCTGGGCTGTAGCTAGAGGAGGGGGCTCCAACCTGGGCAACTTACTAAAGCAGAGTTTCTCAACCTTGGCCGTTGGAAGACGTGTGGACTTCAACTCCCAGAATTCCCCAGCCAGCGTTGCTGGCTGGGGAATTCTGGGAGTTGAAGTCCACACGTCTTCCAACGGCCAAGGTTGAGAAACTCTGTAGAAAGGCTTCCCCAGCATGGCTGCCCAGGAAATTCTGGGAGCTCCAGAATTAAAGCTGCCTCGGTTGGAGACCCCTCCCCTTGAGTGTGAGATTGGGAGGGGGGGGGCTCTATCTTTCCAAAAAGTGCTGAGCATCTGGGAGGTCAAGAGGGCAACCAGGGAGCTCCTGCATTCCGGGGGGGGGGGGGAAGGAAAGTGGGTGCCCAAAAGGCCTAGGAAGCAAAGGGGGGGGCAGACCCTGTGGGTGCCCCCCCGAAAGGCGCCGGGGGCTCCGTGCCTAGTAGCCCTTCCTTCCCCCCTCCCGCTCTTTCTGCGGAGCCCAAAGCCCCCCCCCGTGCCTTGACGCCTGGCGGAGGGGGGGGGGGAGAGCCGGCGGGGGGGCGGGGGGGCTTTCCAAGAGGCTCCGCCCCTTCGACCGCCCCCTCAAAGGACCGGACTGCCCGGCGGCCTCTTTCCCGGCCGAGGAGGCCCCGGGTGAAGGGAAGCGGCTACTCACGCTCCGTGACGCGGCCGAGTCCCAGGACGTGCTCGGGCCGCACCGCCTCGAGCGCCAGCAGCTCCGCCTCCGTCCTGGGAGGCGGCAGGGCGGCCCGCGGAGGAGGCGCGGCGGCATTGGCAGCCCCCGAGCTCCTCTGCCCGCGCAGGCGACTCAGCGCCCCGCCGGGCCCGGCCGCGGCCACCCTGGGCTTCGAGCCGCTCATCGCCGGGCCGGCCCCGCCGCCGCCACTGCCAAGATGGCCGCCGCCTCTGCCTCGGCCCCGCCGGTCGCCATGGCAGCCGAGGGGCGGGGCGCGCGGCCTAACAAGAGGAGGGCGCCGCCCCTGGAAACGGGCGGGCGGGCACGTGGCCACGCCCCCTTCTCGCGTCTCTCCCGCCGGGCGGGCCTATCGGAGCCCTTTCCCCACCAACCCGTCGCCTCGGGAGGCGGTTTCCTGAGAGCAGCGCGGCTCCACTGAAGAAACTCTGAACCGCCTCAAGGGGGAAAAAAAAAAAAGGCCCAGTTGCCTTTTGGAATAAGAACCGCCCACTCCCAGTTCCCCCCTCCCCCCCGCGTGGTGGCTGGAGAATTCTGGGAGTTGAAGTCCCCACAACTTTCAAAGTTGAGACTGTCCTAAAGTGGATCCACAGTGGTTCTCAACCTTCCTAATGCCTTTAATGCATTTAATATGTTTGTGTGTCTATATTTTTCTTGACTATACACTGCCTTGAGTCCTACGGGAGAAAGGCGGTATAGAAATATAATTAATAATAATAAATAATATCTTTAATACCCTTTAATACAGTTCTTCATGTTGTGGTGATCCCCAAACATAAAATTATTCCTAAAACCATTGAAAATATGTGTTTCCGATGGTCTTAGGCGACCCCTGTGAACGACCCAAAGGGGTCGAACCACTGCGATAGCAGAATTTGGCAGAAGGAGGAGTTAAAACAGGCCTGACTAGAAGAGGGAGGGAATCATTTTTTAAACCTTCAAGCCTGTTTTTTGCACATAGCAACAGCACTTAGGCTTCTCTACAGCTCTACAGCCCTCTCTCGGCCTCTGTCCTGCCCCCAACCATCTCGCCTCCCCATTTGACCCACCTCAGAAAGACGGAAGGCTGAAGGACAAGCAAGCTTAAGGCCTAATGGAGGCAACAATATAACTGCCAGCTTGGGAAGGATTCTTTGTTGTGGTTCCAGGATTTTAAGTTAGGCACGACTTACAGAGTTTCGAGCTGAGGCCGGCATCTTTCCACTTAAAAAAATAAAAATGCCGGTTTTGTTAAGTGACAATATAATTTTTATTTTTTTTAACACACTGCTGGTTAAAACTGCCAGGCAGTAGATTTCAGAATATTTCCCTCAACCAGACATCCTGAGAGAGAAAAAAAGAAAAACCAACAAAATGTATTTAAAAAACAAAACAAAACAGCTAAATGTACCAAAATGGGATGGAGGGAATAATTAATGCAGAACTCATCCATACCTATTTCACTTCCCCGGGAAAAGAAATCTTTTGCAAAGCCAATGTAGTCAGACAAAAGTCGTATGTGCTTTTTACCCTTTGCCCAAGCTCAATATTAAATGCACACCTACACACATCCCAATAATAAAAAGAACAAATGCAAAATATTAAGACACAAAAGTAAAGGACAGTTGCACGCACCACCCTGCTTCAGAATTATGGACTGACTTTAAAGTTATGAATGGCAAACCAGCATAAGGACAGATTCCACCCAAGCTTGAAACCTGGCAGCAAACATTCTAGGGCATAGGCCATGTCAACTTCCAGCCTGGCAGACTTCAACTCCCAGAATTCCCCAGCCAGCAAAGTAAAGTTGGCTGGGGAATTCTGGGAGTTGGAATCCTCCAGGGTGGAGCTTGCCACGGTTGGAGACCCTGTTCTAGGCTGTCCTAAGAGGCCGTGTCAATGCCTCTTTAGCAAGCAGGGACACAAATAGAAAAGATAAACATACATAACAGTACAATAAAGGGTGGGGCCTCAATCTTCTGATAGCTGAGACTGCAGCCCCCCAAACCTGCATCTGCCTTGTTAACAACCATAACAAGGATTATCTCCACTTAAACTTTGATCATGACAAGGTGACCTGACTCCAATTGGCTTAGGAAGTGAAGTTGAGAGGGAGAGAGAGAGGGAGAGGGAGGGAGAGAGAAAGGTCAGGCCCTTTCCCTGGGAGGAATTCAAAAATCTCTCAAGACATTCCCCAAAGGCACCCCAAATAATTTCCCACAGGCTTAACCAGGGAGTTATCTCTTGGTTCAAGAAACAAACCCAGGGACACAAACAGAGTCCAAGTCAAATGACGATCTGGAAGCTAAGCACCACTCTCAGATCCCCATCAAGCACAGCTTTGGGGACCTGGGGGTGGGGGGTGGGCAGCCCAAAGGCAACGGAAGGAGGTTGGCTGCCAATGCCTCCCTATTCCCTGCCTCCCTCGGCTCTTCTGCTTTGAAGGAAGCAGCATTAGGGGCTAGCAGGCATTGTGCACCACCAGCTAAGCTCCTGAAGGAAGACGGCATTTCGAGGCCTATCCAAAATTCTCCAGCAGAGATTTCTACTGCTGTGTTTGTCTTCGGGGTTTTTCAAAAGCAATCTACAGTCTGTTCTAGCAACCTTCAGGTCTTTAGTTCACAGTTCTCCACAGTTCTCCACAGCAACCACCTCAACTTTACCTTTGCGGCCAGGGAGGCCCAACAATATCCGTTCACTTAGGCTTTCCTTTTGGCAAATTCCAACACCTGATCTTTCCAATTTATATGGGAGTCGGAGATGCTTTTAGCGAGTCTTGGCCTACATCCAACGGAATACCCATTGGAATTACCCAATGCCCATACCAAAGCAGAGTTTTACCTTTGGGATTCACTGATGAGCCCCCACCCAGCCCTCCAGCCAAAGGCAACTGCAGATCTTTCCCAAGGCTGCTCAAATGGCCCTTTCTCGCTCTTGAAGATATTTAAACGATGATACCCGATTCATAGATTTCCTCTTCTGAATGTCTAAATTGCTGCAGTAAAATAGGAACATTTCTCAATAGTATAGGTCTGATGGAACCTCAGGAACTATAAAATAGTCATTTATTCCCCCTACTGGCTAAGGGAGAGGGCATGATATTTGTGCAAGCAAAATGTAGGTCAAAAAATAAAAACAATTCCACAAAGGGGCAGCCAGATTCCACTGTGCCCAATAATGCTACTACACAAGGACCGGTGCCCCAAACACATAACTAAAGCATCAGCATAAATGAATCCAGAACGCTGACCCTGCTCACAACAGCGGTAGTGGTAGGAACCTTCATCACCTTTTGGCATCTGGCAGGCATAGACTGCCAGTCACTTGTACCCTATAGCCTGCAAGCACAGGATCTCCAGCTTAGGTATAGAAGAGCCTCAAGGACCACGGTCCCTAAATCAAGATGCCAAGGCAACGTAAGCCAGTTGACCCCCAACCCTCTGCATCAAACTGTGCAGATCCACAGTAGTCTTAATACTTTTATAGATCCTAAAACGGGCAGATGCCCCGCACAAACACAACCAGAGAGTTGTAAAAGCAAAATCTGTGGAAGAAGAGATCAGCTTCTGTTGTGATGTGCTTTGTGGAGGGCAACTCTGCAAGCATCATCTTGACAGATATGCCTGTTGTTGTTTTTTATTCTCAGAGTATATAGAGGAATGAAAGACCCAGCCCTCGCACATGCTCATGGTTTTAAGGGCATCTCAGAACAGGAAGTGAAGGGTAGAGGGTGAACTTCTCCACTTTCTGCAAGTGTACAGAGCACGGGGCTCCAAGGGCCTTTCTCGTGCAAAGTTTCTACAAAACAAAGTTCCTTTAAAAAAAAAAAAACCACCTCTTGACATGCAAAGAAGCCTGCCAACTCATACCTGAAAAAGTTCAAAAGGCAGAAGCAACAAATGCAGATTCAAATGCTGACTTTGCTGCAGTTTCCTTTAAGAAAGAAAATACTAGAATGTCTCGCCACACTCAACGTATTCAAATTCTAAGGGAAAATTAGGGCCACGTTCTTTCTGTATAAAAAATAGGGATGAAGCCGCTCTTACTAGTGAATGACTGGAACCAAACCTTCTTAGGATAAAAGGGAATTGCCTTTTTTTTTTTACGCCTCAAGACCCAGAAATGCAGAATTTCAGTTGTGTTAAGTCTACCCATCCATATCAGAAATAAACCATCTCTTCCTTTAGGAATTTTGAGTTCTCTGAATTGAAGACGATAGCAAGTACTCAGATAGCTCAGGAAGATAATCAGTAACTGTTTGCCTCCTCTGGCCCTGGAGAAAAAAAGGGAATGGAAATAAGGTTGCAATCGCTCACTTGGTCTTCCTCCATCTTCCATTTGTTTGTGGAGGAAATGTGCAGTTTTACAATCAAGTGGGAAATTAGGGTACAAGCGAGGTGAGGCAGCCTATATGTTCTGTTCACTTGCAAAATATAAGTCAGCCTCTAAATAAACAGCTACAAGGGCTTTCGTTTAAAGATGAAGGATTCAAAAAAAATGAACAGACAGTCCCTTACCCTCGTGGCTATGTACCTGAGCTCACATAACATCCACCTGCTTTGAAAAACAGATTCATCTGTCCGGACCTGCAACATCCATGGCTTCCGATTCAAATTCTTCCAAGTTGAAATTCAAAGAATATAGAACTTGGTGAAATTATTTCGGGGTAATGTGTGTGAGACAATGAAGGTGCGAAATTTCCCTAGCTGTATTCTGCTAGCAGGTATCAACTGTCTCACAGGGCATAACCCAGAAGTCACTTCACCAATGACAGCCATGAAAATAGACGCCCTACTTCCAAATATGGGCTTCCATCAAACGAAATTTAGAGCCATGGTCAGAAAGAGCAAAGGGGAGCAGCTTTCAGATGGGGCTCTTGCAAATCCCTGCCAGCATTTTCAGTCAAATGGGGTTTATTCCTAAATAAATTGGGGCAGGATGGGGTGGGCACACTACTGTCTGGTAGAAATATATATAAATAAATAAAAAGAAAAAAAATACTTTTGAGGTGAAATGTCTAAAAGGAAGCCAAATCTGGGCAGGAAGACTATTTTCTGGGCCAGCTGGAGAAAGAGAGCAGCTGACTGAGTTAATATGTTTACTAGCAGTATGAAAAGAAAATGCAAAACAGTTCACTTCCCTGTTGAGATTGTAGCTGGAAAGAAACTGGACAAGTGCCTTAAAATTAAGCCCACAAACTGGGAAAATGGAACAGATTATAGGAACAAACGTTAAATACGGTGGCACAACCTGGCCGCTGCAGGGCTCAAGCACCATGAGCTGAATATCAACTGACTGATTGACAAGTACAGTCATCTCGCTCTCTGTGTGAAAAGGCCGTGGAGGAAAATGTCTTCCACTCTGCCTTTGTTTTGCCTAGATTCCACTTATATAAGTACAGCAATGGAAAACCAGAAAGCCACATCAAGAGAGGCGAGAGAGAAATATTCCTTAGATCCCAGTAAATATTTAGGGAAGATAACAACAGCAATCCCAACAGCCCAAGGAGGGAATTTTTTCTGTAGGTTATAGATTCTCAAGCAACCCTGCCTTTGCTTACAATACAATCTGCTCTCCATGGCAGGAAGCACCTTTTAAGGTCATTTCAGACTGCGCCCACAAAATGACCCGAGAAAGGAATGGCCAGCGGGAGCCCTCCAGAGGGCATGCATCTCTTTCAAAAGTTGCCTTGAAGCCGAGCCTAAAGAAGCTCAAAGACGCAAACCTTTTCGAGATTTCCTAGCTCTGGACCTCTTAAGCAGAAAAAAGGAGATGCCACCTTGGATTGTGGAAAGTCTCCAGGCACAAGAAAAACAGAAAATCAGGGAAGCTTCCTACATGCCTGCTGGAGTGCCAGCTTCTACCGGTCAGGTTTTTGCCATGTAACATGGAATGGGAAGAGGAGTCAAGAGTGGAATCACAGCATTTGGGAGGAGGGGGAGAGAAACTAAATTAAAGTTACACCGTGTCTGTGTGTGTGTGTGTGTGTGTGTGTGTGTGTGTGTGTGTGTGTGAGAGAGAGAGAGAGAGAGAGAGAGAGAGAGAGAGAGAGAGAGAGAGAGAGAGAGAGAGAGAGAGAGAGAGAGAGAGAGAGAGAGAGAGAGGGAATTCTCTAAGGACAACTCAAGACTTGCCAGAATTGTCATGACCAGGGAAAGCACTTGCCTGAAAATAAAAACTTCTCAGAATGCCTGGCAGAGCAGGGGACTTAGATTACCTGCTCAACCTGTTCCATAACCAAAAGCAGGTTGACCAAACATCAATCCGTCAAGGTGAACCTCCTCATTCAGAGGAGAAAAGAAGTACCATGTATTGAGCTACAAATGTTCTAGCGGATGTCTACCCAACCCCCACCTCCACACCCGTGGATCCTTCTAGCAAGGCTGCTCAGTGGCCGCTTTTCTTTTCAGCCAACCTTTGGATCGTGTGCCTTTTCTCCCGCCCCTTTTGACTCCATCTTGCTCGTCGCAGGATTCGCTGCCCCAAAGATCCAGGTTCTGCTTTAAGACCTTCTGGACAGGAAAGGTGCCCGCTGCTGGCCCACAGCTGGCCAAGACCCAAAGTTCTGCTGAGGGGGATGCAAACTCTCCCTTTATTGTACCTGCTGCTCCTTAAAAAGCCATTATTTTCCTTAAATACCGAGAAGCCAGGACTGACTCCACGTCCGGCCCAACTCCTCCTCCCTGGCTTGCAGACCACTGTGCTTGCTGTCTTTTTCACAACCTGCAAAGGCAGAAGAGGGTTGGAATGAAGACGCCAAAGGCCACTAAGATCGGGAACATGAGGCTGCTGTTGTCCGAGGCATAGGGGTTTGGTGTGCGGGGGCCTGACTGGACCCGGTTCTTATTGGTCTGCTTTTTAGGGCTGGACCCTTCTTCATACTCCTCTTCATCTTCCTCCTCCTCTTTCTTCTCCAGGCCTGGGTGAGGCTGAAGCTTTGGAACATCTGTAGAAAGAAGAAAAACAATGCCAGAGTCTACACCATAGTGCAAAGCAGAGAGATTGCAGGGAGGCAAGGAGCATTTTTCTAAACCCCAAACCGTTACGATTCAAAGCTGTAGGTAAGATGCTTAATCCACATACAAAACCTTATCAAGGCCAACGTAGAATCCCGGCTTCTCCATAAAATGCAACAGGTTAGCATTTTCGGACCATTATTTTTTTCCCCCTGGAAGGGAAGGTTGGGGCACTAGCCCTAGGGAATAGAGAAACCTGAGGCTCCCTTCCATTTCCTCTGGGTGTTCTCAACAGACAAGTAGGCTGATACTGCTCAGATAGCCAGAGCACCTGCAGCCAGACCCCTGTCCACGTTACCTCTTCCACCACCCAGAGAAGGTCAGCCAAATGGGAATGACACCCCCACCCCCACCCCCAGATGGCAACCTCCAACTTCCCTGCTCCAGGAGTGCTCTGATGTAGCATGGCAACACATCCAGCTTGCCTACAGACTGTTGTCTCTTGCAGTGGGACTTGACTGCAGCAGAAAACTGTTGCGGGTGAGGCAAGAGTTCCTTTCTGCTCAAAGGGACCTGAGAATACAGGGCTATGTCCGCCTCTTTGGCCAGAAGACTTGAGGCATTTTCCCGTCTCCTGTGGGAAAACCCTCCTTAGGTAACACGTACTGGCTGAGTCTGGTTTACTGAACAGCAAACTAAAGAGAAAACCTTTCCACTGGCTGGGAGCAACACGTAGCAGCTACAAAGAAAAAGTTAATGTTTAAACCCTTAAAAGCTAGAACCATCTCTGACTATTTTCTTTTAGCGGTGCAGGACTAATTCCTATCTTTTGGAGACCCTGAACATATTGAAGGATAACTCCAGCTACTGTTACCAGAATTATATTGTCACTCAGCCTAAACCGAGTTTCTACCAGGTTGCCAGCATTCAGGAGATGTTGACTTCAATTACTGGACACATAAGCACGACCAATCAATCTGATACTGGCTTTGAGGCAAGAACTGTTCGCTTACCTCCACCACAGGGGAAAACCCACAGACTCCTAAGCCAAAAACAGCACAATTAGAATTACAAGGCCCCTGAGTGTTTACACCTTCCGCACCACTTTGGGCAGCGCCAGGATCAATGGGAACAAACCAGGTGGTATTTCTGGCTATGGGGCCACCAGGGTTTTGAGTCTGGAGAAAAAGTTCTTCATTTGTTACAAACAACAGAGGATTCGCATCTTGATGAGGTTTTGGGAAACTGACAACGCAGCCAGTGCAATGATACTCTTAGATATTCAGCTGATATGGAGCTGTAGCTTTGTGGCTTCCTTTGCAAGTTTCCCTGATCTGGAGCCACCATAACTGTTTACACAACCTTCCTAATATATTCCACTTGCTTCCGTTGGTGCTGCCCACTCCCCTGGATCCATAGGGCCTTCAGAGCCACCATACAACCTAACTGGTTGATAAGCAAAATCCAGTCATGATGGGTCCTGATTCCAGCACTGCCCCTCCCTCCATTGGGCGCCTATGGGTGGCATTTCCTGTGACAGGCTGGATGGAGATAGCAAGTGCCTTGCTTGGGACCGTTCTATGTACAGTAATTGGAGGTGCATCTGGTTCATTCCTGACCCAGGAACATTTTATTTCCCCCCAAGTGCAGGATCTGTGTGGGACCTCTAGATTTCAGAATATTGGGAGGCACTGAGGTTGGAGCTGCTCACTCTTTTCTCTGTAACGAACAATCCAATAAGCAAATATTCCAGATTGCATTCTTTTAATGCAAATTAATGCAAATGACCAGCTGCCTGCAAGGAGCATAAATCCTTCAGTTCCCCACCATCCAGTCAGAGCTGAAGAAGCTTCTTGGATGGGAAGCGAAACATCTTCAAAGAAAACCAGAAAGTCCAGTTGCCTCTTGAAAAAAGCACCTTTGGGACGACCGTGACCTGGATGGCGGAGAATCTCCATAGAAGACAAGGCTGCTATCACTTTTCAAAATATTTTGGGTATCAAATCCAACAAATCAGAGGAAATTCCAGGAAGAGGTTCTGATCGGAACATGCAAACATGCTTCTAAAAGATTCGCCAGGACTAGTAAAACTGATGCAACAGCTTTTCTTTTCAATTCTCCATTTTGAAGGCTTAATGCCTGCTAAGAGTTAAGCCCTTTCGTTGACTTATCAAGTAACATTGGGAATAAATCAGAATTAAATTGATGGGAAAAAGCAGATCGTGTGAGGTCATCCACAAGCACATGGGTGCCTGAAGTCGCAAAATATGACGTCTTCCAGTCTCAGCCCACAGAGTGAAATCGCACTGCCTAAAAGCGTCCCACCACTTGCAAACACTTTGGCAAGCAATCTCCCTGCAGGCTTCGGCAACCCTTTGCCAGCAAAAAGAGCCTTGATAGTACAGTGGTTTAGTGCACCCTGTCATTAACACAGCTGCCTGCAATTTACTGCTGGTTCGAATCTCTCCAAGGCTCAAGGTTGACTCAGCCTTCCATCCTTTCTAAGGTAGGTGAAACGAGGACCCAGTTTGTGGGGGCAATAAGCTGACTTTGTATAAATATACAAAAGTATGAAGGCTGTTGCTTAACGCATTGTAAGCCACCCTGAGTCTCCGGAGAAGGGCGGCATATAAATCAAATTAAAAAAAAAAAAAAAAAAAAAAAAGAACGGTGCCCGGGAGGGCCCAATGCATCCCTCCTGATCTCCGTTCTTGCCACCAAAGGCAAAAATGACCGTAGCCTACAGGGACACAATGTCCCTACAGGCTTCAGTAAGGAAATGGCAAACGGAAGGAAGGCCTGAAGGACCGAAGCTTTCCCTCCATTTACAAAGCCTTTTGCCGCAGATCTCATCCAGGCCTCAATTTGCAGAGAATAGAGGCCTAAATCTCACGCTACTGATCTCGTATGATCTCACGGTACTTGAGGCCTCTGCTCTCTGCGAATGCACCGAAGGCCTGATGTAACGAAGCAGGCAAAGACATTGTGACACAGAGGAGGTCTTCGCAAGGTGAGTCTCCACAGGCAGAGTGCCTGTGGCAGGGTGAATGTTGCAGTGCCTTTGCGGATTCATAAGGATGAACAACCACGGTGGTGCTGCAACATTCATAACTTTGGGACTGTGTTGTAAGTACTTGGGGGGAGCTATGTCGCAACTTAGAACGGTCACTAAATGAACTGTCGTAATTTGGAGATTACCTATATATGGGAAAAAAGATAACTAATTAAGAGAAAAAATGTCAGCTGGCCTGCTGCTTGCTGGAAATGGGCAGAGGCAGCTCTGACAAAAAATGTATAATTATTATTGGGAACAATGTAATAATAATTCAATCCTTAAGTTTATCATTAATATCAGACAGTATGGACACATTACTTCACCTTTTCCTTTTTTTAGAACAGACTTCAAAAATAAACAACAATGACCCAATCTCTCTCTTAAAATCAGGTTTTCCATTTACACAGCTTTATTTCTCTGCCGCACCCCAGGCTTGATAGAACTGAGGCTCTTTCTATGGTTACAGATTCTGTCTTTTAGCAACTGAGTTTAACATCACCTTAAGTTCCCTAAATTATTGTATTGGTGTGTGACCTAGAGCTGTCCTTTGCCATTTGCCTGGGGGTTCAAAGAAAAAATGGGAAGACAAAGAAGTTACTCACCATCCACTGTTCCTGCGAGGACATACAGTGCACAGATTTTTGGATTATCATAGTACCCCTGTGGAAAGCAACAGAGAGTTGATGAATTCCTTCGTTACCATTTGTTTCTTTGGAAGAGCTGATTTTTAAGAATGGTTCAGGTTTGGGGCTGCCCAAGGAGGTTGTGAGCTCTTATGGCAGCTCTGTAGAAGAGGTCACAGCCCAGGCTCTCAGGGGTTGTTACCAGCCCACAGAGTTGCCCGGTTTAGGATACTACTGGAAGAAAGTGAATTGGGATTCCCAGCCAGCTATCTGTTGGACTTTTTTAAGTACATGTAGACCTCGATTTACAACTATTCATCTAGTGACCATTTAAAGTTACAATGGCACTGACTTATGACCAGTATGTACACTAAGGACTTCTGCACCAGAGACAAATTCCTTGTGTGTCCAATCACAGTTGGCCAATAAAGAGTTCTGTTCTGCTCTGTCCAATCCATTCTCACACTTATGATGATTGCAGCATCCCTGTGGACAAAATGCAGGCATTGGCAACTGGCATGCATTCATGACAGCTGCACTGCCCCAGGTTCAAGTGATCATCATTTCTAACCGTCTCATCCAGCAAAGTCAATGGGGGAAGCCAGATTTGCTTAATGACCGTATGGTCCACTTAACAACTCTGGCAAAAAGGTTGTAAAATGGGACAAAACACATTTTCCGTTGCTTAGCAACAGAGACTTTGGGCTCAACTGGGGTCATAAGTCGAGGACTGCCTGTACTTAAACTAACCTCCCAAACTTCCCTCAGGCCAAGCCCACAAATAATTCAAACTCCACTGAGTGAAATTCAGACTGGATCCACGTTCATGCACACACTCAAGAGATCACAGGAACAAAGTTAGCCTTAATGCAGCTAGAAATAACAGAGGTGGGTGCTTTTTGGGCCAACAGATGAAGATCAATGGTAGCCTCGGTACGGGACAGAGGGTGCAACTTCTCGTCGTATGTCACTGGCGAAAATATGCTGCCCTTGACTCTGCAGTGTAAGTCTGTCAGACCTGCCCCAGGTAGATCCCTTAGGAAAGAAAGACCCTCGACTCCACTTGGTAGAAGTGATAGGTTCTTTTACCTAAAGATGCTGGCTGCAGTAAAGTCAGGCTAGAACTAAATTTCTAGTGCTAAAATGATACAAAATGTTTCCCCTCATCCCAGCCTCCCCCCACCCCATGACTATTCTGTATTCTCTATTCAGCCAATGAAGTTTCATCTACGTAGATGTTTTGAATACGCTGAGATTTCTGGGTAATCCACACTGTTTCTCAGGGTGCATGGCTTTTGAGTGCTGGCCCAAACTCATTCCGAGCTACTCTGTCATTCCCCACTCCCTAATTCCCACCACATAGCCATACATGTTTATTGCCCATTTGTTCCCCCCATGGCCCACCCCCCTCCTAGCCTTTGAGGGTAGGATGCCAGCCAGCCAGCCAGCCAGGCGCCAAGCCAAAGCCTGTGGAGACACATGTCACGGCTGCCATTCTGCTTCTAGTTTTGCATCACATCTCGCCAGGCTGTCATTTGCAATCGGGGAAGGGAGGGGAGACATGGGATGTGGGTGGATAAGGACATGGAGGGTAGGGATGAAGCCGGCCCAGCCCTGATAGTGAGTCGCACCAATCCAGTACAAGGTCAGCCAAAAGAATGCAGAGGTGGAGAAGGCGCCAACTGAAGGGTCCCTTCCTTAAACAACCTGAGAACTTCTAATTGGACATTGACTGATAACAGGGAGGTGGAGGGGGTGGGACTTAATTGCATCTTTTTCATGCCAAACCAGTAGATTCTGCCTGGCTCTAATCTGTCACCACTTTGTTCTTAGTAAAGTACCGGTCTACTCTTGGAAAAAACAATTGGACGGGAGTCTTTCTTTGCTAATTAACGTTATTTTGGAAACAGAACAAGTGACAGGTACCAAGTGCTTGATTTCCACATTATATTAGGACCTTATATTATTTGATCATCCACTCAGGAGAGGGAAGATGCTTCAAACTTTGAATCTGAATTTGCTGATAGCACATTCAGTCTGCAAAAGGAGTTTTGAATTATTTTTAAAACTGAGTTATGAACGGTCTGAAAAATCCCAGCCCTGACAAAGCCGAGGAGCAAGACGATCAGGGACAGCAAGCATATCTCATTAAGGCACCCATGTCTACAAAGGCGCTTGTTTAATAGGCTAACAGAGTTGGAAGGGACCTTGCAGGTCATCTAGTCCAACCCCCTGCCCAAGCAGGAGACCCTACATCTGTCTCTACCTAGGATTGAACTCACAACCTCCTGATTGTGAGGCAAGAGCTCCGCCTCTAGGCCACAGCAGCTGGGCTTTGATGCCAAGGCTCTGGTATGAAAGCACCGCAGAGTTCTGCCCCTCCCAAAAGGAACCATAGCAGCTCTTGACTGAAGGAAACTCTGTACAGGTAGTCCTCGACTTAATGACAATTGAACCCAACATTTATGTTGCTAAGTGAGAAATTTGTTAAGTGAATTTTGCTCCTTTTTACAACTTTTCTAAGTGAATCACTGCAGTTGTTAAATTAGTAACAGGGTTGTTAGGTGAATCCCACTGACTTTGCCTGTCACAAAGTTGCAAAAGGGGATCACACGACCCCAGGACACAGCAACTGTCATAAATACGAGTCAATTGTCAAGGATCCGAATGTAAATCATGTGACCATGGGATCATAAGTACTAAAAATGTCCCTTTTTTCAGTGCCCTTGTAACTTCAAACAGACACTAAGCGAACTGTTGTAAGTTAAGGACTATCTGTACTCTCTTTCCTGCTCTACTGGCCCCTTCCTCTGGCTCCTGAACGAGAGAGACATGTGGCTCCCTCGGCTCCTCTGCCTGCACAGGATGGGGACAAAGGACAAAGCCAATCTGCCTTCTTGCAAGTTTTGTTTTTTTTTCCTTTTACCTTGACAAACTCAATGTTGAGCTTCCCTGTGAAGGTAGAAACCTCTCCCTGCACACTCAGCTTCCCCTTCTTGATGCTGATGGGAACAATCTCATCGTGGGCAGTGCTGTGTCCCACTCGGTCAAAGATGTCCAAGTCCTTCACCACCATGTGGCCGTTCAGACGCACATCAAAAACCTGCAAGTTGAAAAGGAGACAGAATTGCTCTCAGCACGTTGGGAACACAGACGCAGGTGAGTTTTCAAGCTGCTCTACACTCCTTGATGAGGAATCTTGCATCACTCAGGCCACTGTGAGTTGCTTTCAATAAATGCTGCACCAATGGAAGTATTATTTTATTAACACCGTTTTGAGATGGTGCCAACATTTGGAGCTGTGAATTGGACCAAAGGGCATGCCCACTCACTGGTAACATAAATGAGACAAGTATCTTTAGATATATAGTCAAAACTGTTCCCCACTCCACATCCCAAAAGTGGAGCACTCCACAGTCCAGGGGAAACCGCCCAGGATGGCAGCCTAACCCACTACCTCTTGGGAGGCCCCCTCCAGCTCCACCAGCCTTTCAAATGGCACTTTTGTTCATTCACAAAAAAGGCTGAGCTCCCAGGACAACTTTTTCTTTCTTTCTTACCTTCTGCTGCGACTGTGCAAAATAGACTTCGGCGAACTTCAGCACCAGGACATAGTCGCCCTCTTCCTTGATCGGGACCTCGTAGCCAAAGGTTTCCTCGTTGTAGCGTTCCGTCTGGTAGAGAATTTGATCCTCGGGGTTGGAGCGCAAGATGGGCAATTTCATGCCATAATCGGAAGCTGCAATTCCAATAAATACATACCGTATTTTTCGGACTATAAGACGCACTTCCCCCGTGCCCCCAAAAGTGGGTGGAAATGTCTGTGTGTCTTATAGAGCGAAAAATGCCCAAGGGTGAGTAGGGCTGGTGCGGCGGAGATCAGCTGTTCTAGGTGGCGGGGATCGCCTCTGCCTATTGGCACCACCCATTCACAGCAATCAGCGGCGAATGGGCTGATTTTTTTTCTTGCTTTCCTCCTCTAAAGCTAATGTGCGTCTTATAGTCCGAAAAATACAGTAATTTTTATAAGCATAAGGCAAGTTTACCTTAGCCCACGGGAAGGTGGCACCAAACATTTAAGTGTTTAGCTTCTCCTTCCCTCCCCTTCTTCTTCCCCCAGACCTTAAGGCATGGGGTGTCCAACCTTTTGGCTTGCCTGGGCCGCATTAAGTGTCTTGGACCACATACAGGATAAACTATGCAGTATAGTTAATGTATATAAATAACTAATTTCCTGTTTTAATCTTTGATACAATATTGTGGAGCTGCATTAACTAGCTGCTCAGGGCTTCATACGACCTGTAGATTGGACACACCTGCAAAGCTTAAGGAAAGAATTCCCTGATCAAATCACACACACACACACACAAGGCTACAAACACACAGAGCTAACTTGAAAGACATCTGCAGGCTCAAACCAAGCGGGTCACAAGGTATCCCAAGAGTTCTGCCAGTGACACTGGCTCAAGATCTACTGGCCTATTTCCCGATGACATGTGGCAGATCAACAAGGACTTTCTACTTTCAGTAGCTTAACAAAAACAGTGGAGCATTTTCTTCCCTTTTAAATTAAGCTGCTAAATTAGGAACTCTTTGACAAAACCAGGAAGCGATTGGTGGGGAGGGAGCTTCAAACTCTGGAACAGTACGGAAAACAAAGTCCCATGCGGAACACGTCTTTAGCTGCATCCCTCTCAGGGACGCTCAGTCCACTTTCCCCCCAGAATCCACTCGGTGGATCTCAGGACGGTAACTAAGAAATAAAAAGCTTTCAGGTCTGCTCAATATTGGGATCTCATTTCTGGAGAGAAACTGACACAGCTGTGCTTGCTTCTTTCTGCAATGCAAGCTGTTACATCTTTCAGGTTACAAAACGAAGATCTTGAATTGGTGGTACAGGCTGTCCTTGAGTTAAGACCAGTCACTTAGTAACTGTTCAGATGGGCATCCCTAGAGCTACTTGCAACCCAGATGTGAAGTTCTGGCACTCTCCCTGCAGTCACGTGATGATAT
Source organism: Arizona elegans (assembly GCA_022577455.1). Classification (NCBI taxonomy): domain Eukaryota; kingdom Metazoa; phylum Chordata; class Lepidosauria; order Squamata; family Colubridae; genus Arizona; species Arizona elegans. Next base: position 4,660,779 of record JAKOOJ010000026.1, read on the forward strand.
TCTGGGTGCTCATCCCCTGCATTCACAGCTGCTTGGGGAATCCTGTGGTCACGTCACTGTGGTTTAGTTTTTTTGCTGAAACCCAGCATTATTTCTGGTTTCCAGCAAGCAAAGTCCATTGTAGAAATGGATTCGCTTAATATCCATGGGGTTTGCTTAATGACTGCCGCAAAAAAGATCGTAAAATTGGGCATAGTCACACATTGACCCACTAATGATTGGCACGACTTATGATGTAATTCATAAGGTTGTAAATCAAGTACTACATGTTTATTAGTAGCAGACTACTATATATTTTCAAACCACTTTGATGCTGTAATTCTCTTTATTGGGTTATTTTCATTTTAAGTGTTTATGTGATGTTTTCTTATGGCTTATGCATTCCATAGTTTAAATTCTGAGATGAAAACATCTCAAGAGTTCTTTGACAGATGGGCAGAGCAGATCTGCAAGGAAGTCGTGCCATTTTACACAGCTGATTTCTCATGTGTCCTTGGGGTAGCTCTCCTCCCTCTTTTGTTCTGCATGTGGGAGGGTGGGAGGACAAAGGAACCACAAAATAACAAAAGGAACTTCTGCCACCCCTAGCCCAGAAGAAAATGCTTGAAGAACTAGGCTGTGTAAAGGTTATGACTTGATGTCAAAATGTCTAACCTCAGCATTATGACAGCCAAGCAGAAGCCTTCATTCTGCTATTTTTGGCATAAAAACCCCTGTAATTCCTGTGAGAAATGATAAGTACGTTCAGTATCTCAATAACAGAAGTTGTGTCCCAAATCATTCCACATATGCCCCCATTTGGGATGCTTAGTTCTCCTCCCCGAAAGAGCCCAGAGTAAAGTCATGGCAAAATTTGAGCAGGCTCGAACCAAAGCTTGAGTTTCTGTGTGTAAATCCTTAAGCACGCCCTTTCCAGAAACAGGGCTTTTTCCAGCTAGCAAAGCCAGGAGGGAAGCTGGATTCACTTAATAAGTGCAGTGATTTGCATAAACAGGGCAAAAAAAGAAAGTTTGGAAAATCAGCCACGACTCACTTAACAGCTTTGCTGCTTAGCAATGGGAATGCTGGTCCCAACTGTGGTTATAAGCTGAGGACTAGCTGCATGGCTAGATCATGGGGTGTCATTTGGAGAGGCCTGTCAGAGCTTCTCATCCGCTAGCTATGAGCCTACCATGGGAGGAAGCCGAATGGGACGGGGGAAGGTTACAGACTCATCATACCTCCCAGAGACACCATCTCAAGGTCTAAGCCTGGGAATGGAATGCACTAACTTACCAACCAGCCCATCATTGAAGAGATTGTTTGAATTTTAAATATAATTGGGCAATAGGGGCCAGGGGAGGCGAGGAACTGGATGGGGAAAGTTAACTGGGAAATTTTAGCCCGCAAACTTCAGTTCTGGCTTTGCTATATTGTAATCCACTTGGCTTTTAATAAAAGTATACCTTTCACTATAAATGGAGTGGAGGGTCTTTCTTAACTAAAGGACCAAGTCAGGTAGGTCTGACAGGCACCATGTGTGGGAAAACCTGTTTCAATTTACCTGTAGAACCTGGATACACTCACTTAGGGCAAAATGTGCTATCCAGCTTGGAAGTCATTCAGATTCAGGGAAAGAAAACTTTACTCCCAGGCACTAAGAAGAGAAGTTATTCCAGACTGAAGTCAGTGCACTCCTGCCCTGGTTCTAGCTTCATCTACCAAACACAAGCAGCACAATCCTAGACTCCAATGGAAGTGCAAATGGCTGATGAGCATCTTTATTTTAAGTATGGCCACAGTACGTTCATGTGATTATAATATCAGCTGATAACAGAGCATTTCCAATTAACCACAAAGCTAATTTCTCTTTTGATCTACAAAGCCACTCTTCCGTCTCACACACGTCTCTTGTCTCTTCAAAAACAATGCAGCTTTTATGAGACATGGGTATGTTCATCCAAAAGCAACAGCAGGTTTATATTTATATTTAAGCATCAATTTTTGACAGCTTTAATACTCATCACTGAAGGTTCACTCACCCACAGTAGAGCATGCAACATTCTCTAATCAAGACTTGCAAAACTGGATTTGAAGAATAAATTAGTAGGAGTTGAGCTTACGACGATGCCTGGACCTTCCTTGAGCCAAAATTCTCAATACTGCAGCACGCTACAGATTAAAACAAAGTGTGTTGCAAGCTTAAAGTTCCCAGTAGGAGAAATGGTTAGCCTACTCATTTGGCAGATTCAGCGCTGGGATCCTCCTATGAACCTGAGGGCCCCGAGTCTGCCTGGCTTTTGCAATGAGAGGAATTGCAGATTCTCAGCGCACTTGCCAAGACTCAGAAAAATCCGCCTAGAAACTTTTGCAAAGAAGTGATTCTGGGAATATCTGAAAGCAGGGAATCCTCTAACGTGCGATTCTGTACCCATAATGCAGAAAGACCTCTAAACAAGGATGAAATCTAATGGAGAAGGAAGCTGATGTAAACCATTACCAAGTAATGAAAGCTACCTGCTTGGTTGAAGATGACCTCTTCATCCAGTAGCTTACAGCCAACCCATTAAAACAATTCGTAACACCATAAAGATTAAACAACTTTTGTTGAATGTTTGGATTTGAATTGTAGAGTTCCTAAGGTATGACCTACACTTACTTTTAAAACAAGGGGAGGAAGAGACGACAGGCTCACCAGTGTACAGAGTGCAGGACATGGGAGGCAACTGTCCCCCTCCCCTCCTCTGACTTGCTTAGGCCCCACTTGGAATTCTGTGTCCAATTCTGGCCCCACCATCCAAGCGGGACGTTGACAGACTGCAGTGCGCTCAGAGGACGGCCATCAATGCGGGAAAGGCTCTGGAAACCAAATCTGGCAAAGACTGGATGAAGGAAGGGGGTATATTTAGAGTGCAGCACAGGGGCTGTGGAGAGTTAGGAAAGCTCTTCAGAGGCCTAAGACCAGAGCCAACAGCCAGGAACTACAAGGAAACAGATTTGGGTTAGATAGGATGGTGGAGTAGGTAACAGAGGAAGAAGCTGCCTGATGAAATGGTGTCTTCCTTTCGGTGAAAGGTGTTCAAACCGAGGCTGTATTGGATCTGTCTCAAATGCAGTAGCAGATCCTCCACCATGCAGGATTTAAACTAGAGATCCATTCTGGGGAGGAAGTTAGAAAAGAAAGGATTCAAGAGGCAAAGAATTAACATAGAAAACACAACCTTGTGTTCAGAACACAAGATAATTTATTCCAGGAAAAATGAATATAGGAAATATTAATGACTGTGAAATACACACACACATGCACACAGAGTCAACTGGCCCCCTCAGTCATCTAGCAAAGAAAGACTGCTGGCTATTTGTTCTTGCTAAGAGTATACTTTACTAAAGCTTACGTGGTTATAGAAGTAGCGAAGCTGAAGCTGAGATTTTCCTGTGCAAACAATACAAAGTAAATATTCCTCTCCCACCCACCCCCCTGCCGCCACCCCCCCCCCCCGTTATCTGCAAGTGTCCAATCAGGCGCTTGTATATTGTTCAGGAAACAGGTTCTCGGTTCCTGATTGATAGTTGAGCTTGACTGGCTGGAGCTTCTCAGCTGGGCTTCCATTCCCCCCTTCTTCTTCCAATCTTTCTCTCTGTTGCTAATGTCCAGCTGTCAGCTCATAAAGTTTGGATAGGAGAGATACAGCCATGACACACACACAGATTTATATGGCCACCAACTTCCACAGTGTGACATTAAAAGTGAAGAGTATAAAAACCCACCCCACCCCGTTATTATATATTATTTTAGATTTAGATTATAACACATATAACCTTTTTAGATTATAACACGTCAGCTGGTCAGGATACAATTATAAAGTCCTCTTCTTCTCCCAACTAAATAGTGCTCTGAAACAGGTTGAGAAGACTGCTTTAATTTATAGTTTAAATACATTTTACTGTAAAATAATGTAATATACATGGGAAAGACCAAGCCTACCTCAGCACCAAGTCATTATTTCTGGCTTTTAATTTGGAATCCAATGCAGAATGCCCACCCACCCACCCCAAAGTCCCTACTATGTGCATAGCTCGAGCCTCAGGTTGGAGCTTTGGCTGGCCTTCTTCTCCAGAAAAGCTCAGCAGAAAAGCCTTGGCAAGCCCCCATCTCCAGCTCAGGTGTATCTGAGAGAGAAATGGACCCGAACGGCCCCAAAGCCATCTCTTTATTGGGATAGAGATGGCACTGCCACAAGCAGCCTTCCCTCCCACCTGGTGGCATCTGGGGAAAAGTGACCCACCCTTGGCGTGAGTGCAGCCCCTTCCGCTCCTCCTGGGCAGCGCATGGACGGTCATTACACAACAGTGCTGAAGAGTTGCCATTTTTTCCCCAATGTTACTTTTACTACTCCAGATCACAAACCAGAGAAAAGTAGAATAGAAACGCAGGAAACAAAGCAACCGAGAATTATCTTTCCTCACAGCTAGAATCCCAGAAAACTCACTGGACTTCCAAACCTTAATGCTAAAATGAGGCAGAGAGTGGGAAGCAGACCAAGGGCCTGCACAGAGCTGCGGCAGTCAGCTGGGGAAAAGCCGTATTCACTTGGGAAGAGGCAACTGGGCCATATCCATGGACTGTCCAGTATACAACCAGCCAAACTCCTTCAGGGTTTGATTGAGAAAAGACAGAGACTGCATGCATGCACAGTCCAACTGCCTGCAGTCAGAATATTGCAGCAAGCTTAAGCCTGAAATACTTTTTATAGTCTTGTGGCAAAGTCCAGGTTTTGCAAGCCAACGTTTCCCAACCTGGTAACTTTCAACCCATTTGATTACAGCTAACATAGAGAAGACAATCTAAATACTTGTGCAGGAGCTGAATATTGGAAGAATCTTTGTTTTGACATCAAAGGGCAATTCGTAAATATGATGGCAACACAGAAAATGTGTGAAATGGAGGTTTGTTTTAATATATATCACATATTGATTTTGAATGAAAAATCTGGAAGTTGCTTAGTGTAATTAAATCTGATGATAGCTCAGTTACATGGTCAGAAAATGTCTGCAGTATGATCATGGGGGCAAGATCAGAGAATCAAAATGTTAAAGGAGCCTAAGACCATCGAATCCAACTTCCTATCCAGGACAGGAATCCAAATTAATACATCCCAAAAGACTAACTCTTGTCTTCAGAGAAAGGAAGCCCACCATCTTTCTTGGAGTTAGTTTACCTGTTGAACTGTTATTTATGAGAATTTTTTTCTAAAATAATTCTTCCACATTCTTCCTACAGTTTAAATCCATTATTTCATGTCCAAGACCCTGATAAGACGAGATTGTGACCATCCTCCAGTTTGGCCTAGTGAAGTCAGTTTGGTGTAACGGTGAAGGCTTCAGGCTACAAAGCAGGAGACCGTGACTTTAAGTCCCGCCTCAGCCATGAAAGCTGGGTGGGTGACTCTGGGCCAGTCCTTCTCTCTCAGCCCAACCCACCTCACAGGGTTGTTGTTGTGATTGTTGTTGTGGTGGTTGTTGTTGTGGGGAAAATAGGGAAGGAAGGAATGTTGGATATATTTGCCACCTTGAGTTATTTGTAAAAATATTAAAGGCAGGATACCAACCAACCAATAAGACATGATTACAGGTATTTGAAGAGGGCTCCACCTTTAGTCTTCCCTTCTGAAAGTTAATCCTCCAAATTCCTTCAATCTCTCATCATGGGAACTGTTCGTTTATTTTCAGACTATTTCTCTAAGGTACCATGAAAGTTTTAAATTTTGCTTTTATCTTTTAGGATGTCCACTATCACAATTATGTCTGTCAACCGTAAATCTGTTAAGCATTTGTCTTCGCTTTGCAAATAGTTAATAAACTGTCGTTTTTACAGACTACAGAGCTCAGGGCTGAAACTTCTGGCAGCTCATGCCACTGAAAGAATCTTCAGCTTATGCAGCAAAATCATATTCCATATCTATAAACTGCCCCAGAAGATAACAGACATTACTCAAGATTATGATCTGTTTTGCAAAACCACACAATCTACTAAGGCTTTACTCATCAAGCCTTCTTCCCTAGCAGTGAAAGTACTACTGGACATGTGAAAGCAGGAACTGCAGCGTTGTGTCGAAGTGCTGTGTCCTTCCAATATAACCCTCTAGAATTCAAGCTGCTTAAAGATTAACAGGCCTGGAAATGAGAATGGGGAAGAAGCTGAGAGAGTCGAGCTAAACTTAGAAAACTATTGGAACCACCGGAGCACAACTGTCAAGCAACTTTGCAATGGCTTAACATTTTCCACTTCCCACCAGCCCAGTTCTGGGACACTAAAAAACAGCACAGCACAGAAGGGGGAAAAAAAAACCCCAAGAAATGTAGAAAGAACAGGAAGCAAAAATTATTGCAGCATTTTATAAGACAAGGAGGTAGAAGAGAAGCAGCTTCTGGTTTACTCCAACCACAAACAGCTCCCTAAAGAGGTACCTGGAATTGGTGTGGTTATTTCTTTGAGCAGACACCACATCTATCTCCATCAGAGCTGCATGCATGAGGGGCTGTCCCCCCCACCATCTGATGTGAATCAAAAGGAGAACAGGCCATATGCTCAAGTTCCTCACATTTGCAGTTTACCATTCATACAAGGAAAGCAGATTATAATGACTTGTCAAAAGAATTCAGAAACTCTGGTTTGTCACTGAAGCCCCAAAATCCAGCCACAATAAGCCAATACGGAGAGGGAGAGGAGGAGGAAAGAGACATGACAAGAATAACTGTAGAAATCAAGATGTTGGGAAATGGTGAAAAAAGGAGAAGCAGATCATGGAGGGCAGCTCTGAAGAAAGAGAACAGGCTACTGCAGTGAGGAGAAGGGGAAGCCCAGCAAGGTCAGAAAGGCTGGTCTATCCCTCATCTTCCCTTCGCTGCTTAAATTTCTGCTTGCATGCAGAGGGTGCAATGGAATTCACACCAAGGCAGCAAGTCAGAAGCGTCATGTGAGATCAGGCCATGACTTCCCCAGAGCAGAAGCAGGGATATGAAGGGCAGAATCCACAAAAGGGGAAAAAAAGAGGGCTGGGAGCTCCCCTATGCATAGGAGTTGTGCTCCAACACACCTGGAAGCCCCAAAGCTGGATGTTCCAGGTAATGAGAACTGCATTACTCCTGGCCAACAACATCTACGTAGTGCCTTGGACTCAAAGTCTATGCACGTGGGCGATCAGTGCTCTTTCCACCCTCTTTCGCACCAGGATCCGTACAGCATTTGCAGTTTGGGCTGAGGGGCTAATCCTGCACTGCCTCTGCCCAGCATTTCTCTGGAAGCATGCCCACCTTAATAGTGGGACAGCCGCCTTTGTCCAGGGGCGCAGAGCCGGAGGGACACCCCCTCTGGAGCAGCAAAAAGGGAAGGGCATGCTTTCAAGTTTACTTTCTGTGGCAGCTGCCACTGGACCACAACGTGGAAGGCAACCACTGCGTCGCCCCCTTTGCCCAGCTTGGCGGAAGGTGGGCAGCAGGGCAGCTGCTCCCTGGTGAGCCCCCCCTCCCTCCCATTGACAAGCAGCGCTGTCAAACTCAGAGCACGACCCTCCCCCTATTTCTGGGAGACCCAACAGATTCCAAGGACCCTCCCCCGGGAGGGGGGCACATCCTTCTCCCCTCCAGGCCTCTGCAGTCTCAGGCGAAGAGGGCAGCATCGCAGGAGGTCCAGATAGGCTGCCTTGACACATTTTTTTTTATTTTTTTATTTTTTAATTTGATTTATATGCCGCCCTTCTCCGAAGACTCAGGGCGGCTTACAATGTGCTCAGCAATAGCCTTCATCCTTTTGTATATTTATACAAAGTAGCTTATTGCCCCCACAACTGGGTCCTCATTTCACCTACCTTAGAAAGGATGGAAGGCTGAGTCAACCTTGAGCCTTGGAGAGATTCGAACCCTGCAGTAATTGCAGGCAGCTGGTCTTAATAACCAGTTTAATAACAGGGTGCCTTAAACCCCTGTACTACCAAGGCTCTTGGTCGTAGACATGGCATGACATGGCTCTTGGTAGTAGACATGGCAGAGCCATCGCCCTGTCACCCAACCAGCCAGCCTGGCGGCTCTCCTCGCCCTACGCCAAGCCCCTCCCTCAGGTACACAAGCCCCCCCTCCCTCTCAGGTGCAGAAGCCCCCCCACCCCACCCCAGGTGCAGAAGCCCCCCACCCCCTCCCCAGGTGCAGAAGCCCCCCCTCTCCTCCTCAGGTGCAGAAGTCCCCCCTCCCCCCTCCCCAGGTGCAGAAGCCCCCCTCCCCAGGTGCAGGAGCCCCCCTCTCCCCCTCAGGTTCAGAAGCCACCCCTCCCCCCTCCTCAGGTTCAGAAGCCCCCCTCCCCCCTCCCCAGGTGCAGGAGCCCCCCCCTCTCCTCCTCAGGTTCAGAAGCCCCTCCTCTCCCCCTCAGGTGCAGAAGCCCCCCTCCCCCCTCCTCAGGTTCAGAAGCCCCCCCTCTCCCCCTCCCCAGGTGCAGAAGCCGCTGGCGTGGGGGTTCCGGCGAGCTCACCTCGTCCCACCCGTCCCTCGAGGGGGTCCTTCCGGAAGTGGATGCCGTGGACGTCCACATGGGCCTCCCCGCCCGCGTTGACGGCCCAGACCACGTTCTCGGCCAGGCTGGCCCCGGCCACGCTGCCAGGCGGCGGCTGCGACACCAGCAGCGCCAGCAGCGCCGCGGCTAAAAGCGAGGCGACGCGGAGCTGCGGCCCCCCGGCCGCGGCCACCATCTCCGGCTCCTACCGCGCTGCCGCCTCAGCTCGGCAACGGCTCCGCCCCGCCGCCGCTGCCGCCGCCGCCGCTGCCCCTCTCGCACATGCCTCCCGCCGCCTCAGCCGCAAGGGGGCATCCCACCGTGCTGGCCGTGCCGGCTACCCTGACGCCGGCCAATCGCCGCGCGGCTTCGCGGGGTCGCGCCGCCTCGTTGGCTGCCGAAATCCCGCTATTTGCATATCGGCACGGCCGCCGGCCCATAGGTGCGCGGAGAGGGGGATGGCAGCAAGGTACGTTGAGAGCGCAAGTGGACGAAGCCTATTGGGGGATTCTTTGGCCTATTGGCGACGCTTCCCGCCTTTCTGGGGGCAGAGCGTGGCCGTGGACCGTTCCACCGAGACCTGATGGGGGTGCGACTATTCGCTTCTCCCTGGGCGGCCTTTGCTCTCCGCGGCTTATTACCACAGAGAGAGCGGAAATGGAGGAACTGCGATGTCTGTGTTTTCCCTGGCAAAACGTTTTCCTACATTTCCTCCCCCGGGTTATCCCCCGATCTAGTGGTAGAGCCCAAAGCAGGCTGTCCAATTAGAAAGCTACAGCGCGGCTCCTGAGCGCGGTGGATTGTGGAGTCGTGCTGGCAGGAAACCGGAAGTTGATGCCCGGGTGCTCAAGAGGCCTGCGGTTGCCATGGCAGCGCGCGCCTGTCCTAGAGTAGCGGTCCCCTTGTGGGAACGGCGCTCCTGACTGAACCCGCGTTAACGTGGCATGCAAGCGAAGCATCTTATTGCTTCCCGTGACGCGGTAGCGGCTGTTCAGCCGACCTGTTTATTCGCAACCATTGATTGTCTTTAAGTCTTAAAAAGCTGTGGAGTTTATTTAAAATAGGCATAAATGATGTGCAAAGCAATGTTTTTTCCAACTTGGCAACTTTAGGATGTAGGGAAGTCGACGCTGTGGTGTGGTAATAGGTTATTGTTCATTGTGTGTCTGCACTTTGCCTAGAAATAAGAGCGTAATAAAGAGAATCACTATTGCTGCTGGCCCTTGCGCATGTGCAGAGTGCATTTTCTTAGCTCCTGCTTGACTCCCTGCTTTCTCCGCATCTGGATTTCAGCGACTGCAACTGAGCACCAGCAGGCCGGGGACCTTGGGGGAATCCAGCCCTGGTGCTTGAAGAGGTCGTTTAAAGATCATCTATTCGGGCTCATCGGGAATCCAAACTGAAGCATCCCTGAGGAACGGAGTCCTTGGCTTGGTCATCAAACGGCTCTTGCTTATTGGAGCAATTCCTTTTTTTAAGGTTCAAAAACCAGACTCCCTGATTTTGCCCTTTCAATTAGGGCCCCTGCGCAGCACCCTTCAGGCCTTTGAAGAAGGCTGTCAGAACTCCAGGGGCTTCAGCAAAACAGGACGGTGCATACTCTCTGAGGTTCGAAAATTGCACTTTTGATGAGGAGGCAGCCCAATATGGCATCTGACTTTCTTTTACAGCCACATCACACGACTGGCACAAACTCAAAAGTGCTGTTTACTGTTCCAAAGTCCTTTTCATGTGGGCTGTTATCAAGCCAGGGATCTCCCATCCCATAATTATGGGTTTGAATTGCTTCCTCTTTAAAGGCCGTTGCCTTTGCCACATTTATTATTTCCAGTCTAGATCTCTCTTCTATCCTTTCTGTCATCTTCTAAAGCAGGACTCTCCAAACTTGGCAACTTTTAAGACGTGTGGGCAACTGTACAATTTTTTAATCATACTCTCATCTGTTCCTGTGAGTATCCCATCCAATTTTGTCATCTCCAAAGAAAAACTGTATAACACTGCATCTTTTTCATATCTCGATTGTATTTGCAATTGTGTGTACCACTCCATATCAATCCCTTGTTCACCATCAATTGCCCTCGATGGCAAGTAATACACGTCCAGCTGGAAAAATTGTCTACCATTCCAAGCGCCATCCTGCAGCAAGAACCAACCATGAGAAGATTTGTGGTGATCACCCTCTCCTCACTTTCATGAAAGAAAGTGTGTGTGTGTTTGTTTGTGTGTGTGTGTGCATTCAGGAAGTATTCAAATGACCTTCACTTTTGTCAGTTTTGTTATGCTGCAGCCTGATTCTACAGTTGTTGAAATTATTTTTTTTCTCATTAATCTACATCAGTACCCCATAATGACAAAGTGAAAACAGAATTTTAGAAATGTCTGTATTTTTTTTTAAGTGAAATATCATATTGGTATAATTATTCAGACTCTTTGCTACTTGGAATTTTGCTCAGGTGCCTCCCATTTCTCTTGATCATTGCTGACATGTTTCTACACCTTGATAGAAGTCCACTTGTAAATTAAATTGGACATGATTTAGAAAGGCACACACGTCTCTATAGAAGACCTCACCACTGACAGTGCAAAAGCCATGAGGGCAAAGGAAATGCCTGCAGAGCTCAGAGTTAGGATTATTGCAAGGCACAGATCTAGGGAAGGCTACAATAAAATTGCTGCTGCACTGAAGGTTCCTAAGAGCACAGTGGCCTCCATAATTTTCAAGTGGAAGAAGAAGAACCTTAGCACAAGCCAAGCCAACACAGGAGTGGGTAAGGAAGAACTCTGTGAATGTCCTAGAGTGGCCCAGCCAAAGCCCTGACCCTATTGAACCTGAAAATGGCTCCACCGACAGTTGCCATCTAACCTGATTGAGCTTGAGAGGATTTGCAAGGAAGAATGGCAGAAAATCTCCCAATCAAAGGTGAGCAAAGCTTGTTGCATCATACCCAAAAAGACTTGAGGCTGTAATTGCTGCCAAAGATGCTTCAACAAAGTACTGAGTGAAGGGTCTGAATACTTATGCCAATGGGATATTTCATTTTTTTTCTTTCTAATACATTTACAGACATTTCTAAAATTCTGTTTTCACTTTGTCAGCATGGGGTAGTGAGTGTAGATTAATGAGAAAAAAATGAATTTCAATCAGGCTGCAGCCTAACAAAAGTGAAGGGATCTCAATACTTTCTGAATGCACTATTACAATATATGACATAAAATATTGCATTAAGATAAAACCATGATAAAATCACCATAATGTAGCGCCATAGAATCGAATAAGATAGATGCTATAATTTGACATCCTAAGGAAGCTAACCATCCAGCTGCTGCTTGTGTGGTTGCAAAGAGGTCGCCTCCAGGTGCCTTGAAATATCCTGAGAGGACATTTGCAAACTATATATGTTGTTCTTTGTTCCAATATACCTGGTGTGTTGCAGGCTTTTGGCCATTCCCCACTTAAAAGAATTTTGTCTTAGTTCCGGCTTGGCCTGATTCTATTCAGGTGGGTCCATATTTCTTGGGGCTGCAGCCTTCCTGGAAGTGGTATTATTGATCTGCATGATCTATTTGGTTACAGTTATTAAAGGCCAACCCATTATAATCGCCCTTCTTCATCTAGATCAGGGGTCTCCAAACTCGATAACTTTTAAGATTTGTGGACATGCTGGCTGAGGAATTCTGGGAGTTAAAAGACCACAGGTCTTTAACTCCAAGAGTTTGGAGACCCCTGAGCTAGATCATACTGTATATTATCCCAAATTGGTTTCCTAGACATAAGCCTGGTGCAAAGTAGAGAGCCTAATATTTTATGTATCAGTAGATCTCTAGGATTCGATGGCCTATTGATCTTATTCTACTTTCAAGCTGTCTGTTTTTGTCACCTGAGATCAGGAAGAGGCAGTGTTAGAAAGAACATGGAGCCATGAGAGTGGTATGGATTTGAGGATTCAGATATTGTTCTCATTGTGTCATTAGTCTTTTGAACTAACAGATCCTGAAGAGAATGGCAGTGTCAAAGGAGAGCCATCTCCAGAGCTGTGTTAAAGCTATTCAGTCCATTCTTTCATGGTTTCTTCAAACAGAAGCAGCTTCCAGATACTTCTAAGGACACCAAAGACCCTCCAAAGATGTGACTCTCTTACACGAGGGCTCTCCTCTCCCTCTGTACTTTTCAGGAGACCTTGACGACTTGGCACAAGCTGAGGCAGTCTTTTGTCTCTGGCAGGTTTTCTTCAGATGCATCTCTTTGGCACTTAAACAGCAAATGTCCCTTCCAATTCTGTTATTCTGGGATTTTTTTGGTAGCATCTAAAAGCTGAGTGCCCCATTAAAGAAGAGAATATAAGTACTTTCATTTCCACATGGAGAACTTTGTGCTTGAGGTGGAAAAGAATTAAACTTTGATTTTGGGTTTTACCGATTAGATTGATAGGTCCTTATAGAAATGGTTAGTTTACTGAAACTATGAAAAAAAGTCATGGTTTGATGTCAGTGCTTTATTTTAACTGCAATGGAGGGAGCCGGAAGTCAACACTTTTTTCTTTTTCCCAAACCCTTCCTCACTTTTCTTTCCCCCCCCCCCTTTTCCCCTCACTGCTTTCCTATTTACTTTTGTATTTTGTATTATAACCAATGGTGAAATCCAAATTTTTTTACTACCGGTTCTGTGGGCATGGCTTGGTGGGCGTGGCAGGGGAAGGATACTGCAAAATCTCCATCCCCACCCCACTCCTGGGAGCATCCAGAGGTGGTATTTGCCAGTTCTCCAAACTACTCAAAATTTCTGCTACTGGTTCTTCAGAACCTGTCAGAACCTGCTTATAACTCAATCAAGTGTTAAAACTCTGATAAAAGCCAAGTGCCCCAGTTAAAGTGCTCTGAGCCGTCAAGACGTATTCATGAAGGCAGTTAGGCAGTTAGATAGAGGCACTAGGTGGAGCTGTTCACCTACAAGAATCGTGCTCAGAATTCCTCCCATTGCAGATTTTAAACCCACCTCATCATTACAGAAGCTGAAGGGACTACGGACACCACTACTCCCTAGCTAGCCCCAACCCAGCACTTACTGCAAGGCCTATATATATAGAGTGTATATGTGTGTGTTTGTGTGTGTGTGTGTGTGTGTGTATGTATGTATGTATGTATGTATATATATATATATATATATCTAGCATACATATAGAGCCTCCTGAGGTAGAAGATCTACCATATCCTCTCATTCCACCAAAGGAGAGCCTTCCCAAGAGATCTGTCTTTTCTCTCCCTCTCTCTCTCTCCCCCTCCCTCCCCCCTTACTTTCTCCAATCTAAGAGCTTTTAAAAAAAAACTGGACAATCATTTGACTGGGATGGTTTCAAGCTCCTGCCTTGAGGAGATTGCACTACAAGATCTCCAAGGTCCCTTTCATCCTGTGAAGCTATGATCGGAATCTATTCAGCTTTTTTCAAGAGGACTTGGTTTACATACTCTTTCGTCTCATTGTTTTCTTCTGGGCACACTGTAGCCTAGAGCTAGATCAGGACAGAGTCCAGAGGCAGTGTGGCCAGTGCAAAGATTGGAAAACTATTCTGATGATCCTCAACATAGCTGTGAAGGCTGGAAACCACGGTAGTACAACCCATCTACAAGGCACCAGGAAGCAAAGGAAGGCCACACTACCCCACAGGCTTCACTATGGTTGCACAGTAACACAAAAAAGCATAGAATCATAGGGCTGGAAAAGACCTGGGTGGGCTAATCCAGTCGCCTGGCCAAGTCTCTGAATTCAGCTCCTGGCTCTGCCAGTCCTCATGGACAGATAGCACATCAAATCATGCAACGCTAATTTTTTAAAAAAGATCTCCACCAACTTAAAATCAATTAATCCATTATTTATCAGAGGCTTGGACTTGTGAAATATTAGAGTGGACCACAAGAGCCGAATATAATTTAAATGCTCTGATTGCTCTTAAAAAAAGATTACTCTCAAAAATCAAGGAGAAAGATGATGAGTAAGAGTGTTTCTGTATCAAAATCCTTCTAATTCCACTTCTCAGAAATTGGGACATTATAGGGACGTAGTATTTAAATTGAGGGAACTGTCAGCCAGGCACCATCTGCTGCTGGACGTGTTGCCCCATCCTGGTTCATCCTGAAATCTTTTCTCCTTTTGCCTCTTTCCAAAAAGGAAACACATTTTCTTTTATATAGCACTGTACAATTTTGTGCTTTGGCCCCTTTGAAGTTTGCCTTCTTGACTAAGGCAAGAAGCTGAAGTTTGGAGCTGAGTGGCCTGAAGGAGAATACAGCCACTTCACACCCCAGGAAGGAAGAGCACCCAAGTCACAGCGATGAAATATTGAGAAAATGAGAAGAAATTGCTTTTGCAAAATGCCAGTAATGATGCCATCTGCTGGGAGGGTGGGAGGGTGGAATCTGTCAGGTCCAGCCGTCAATCAAAAGAGGTCCTTGCTGGGTGATTTCCTCTTGCAGGGAATTGAACCCTCAGCATTCTGCAGAAACTGCCTCTTTAGGCTGGCATGACCAACGTTCTCAGCTCCTCATTCTGCAACAGGGATACTGTGCTTGTGTGATTGTCTGACAAGGAGTAAATCCACTCCACATGGGAAGGAGAGGTAAGTGAAGGTAGGAGGAAGCAGAAGCAACTCAACTTCCGTTGGCCAAGAATCAATCCTGGCACACGTGTCCATGGGAAGCCATGCTTTCACACAAAGGATACCAATTACCTAACATGCATCACTCGTGTCAGTGGCACAGTCTGCATCATGACACAAGGTCATTTTTTTGGGTCTGCCTGGCAGGATCCGAGAATAGTTGCTCTCTGATCTGTTCTGCCCCATCATGTTAAAATGGAGCGTAGAAAAAATAAAATAAAAATAAGTTTTCTGAATTCTTCAACATTTCAACTCCTTTTTTTGGCAAAATGCTGCTGGCAGCAGGAAAAACGATTGAATGAAGGACTACAACAAAGTTTTAGAACCCAAGCTCAACATCACCACCCAGGCCTTCCTGTGCCTGTATCCATCCTTGACAAAAAGTTCTGGCCAGTTTCATACATCCCACTAAATCCTCAACACCGATGACCAAAACACAACTGCCACAGAACATGTCACCTTCAGCCCAGTAAGTCAGTGGAACATCTAGGTCGGGTCTCCAAAACTTTTGGACTCCCAGAATACCCCAGCCAGCATGGCTGCCTAGAGAATTCTGGGAATTGAAATCCACAGTCTTAAAGTTGCCAAGTTTGGAGACCCCTGATGTAGGTGGGAGGGATCGTATAGATCATTGTTTGTCATGGTTTAAGGAGACAACCCACCTAACATGCAGAAATAACAGGCAAGCCTGCCCCAAACTGCCCGTTTATCCCTGACATGCAGGTTGGGCAAAGAGAATGGAGGGCTATAACTACAGTTGTCCATAGAGAAAGGTCTGCTACGCATCCTCCCGTGTGCCAGGTTTGCTTGGCTCCTGCTTTGGAAGGGCAGCAAGATTTGGTTTAGGTTGCAAAGCGATGAGGAGACCCAGCACTCTGTTTCCAGTTCAAATCCAGCAATGTGCTCTCCTTGCATTTAAATACTTTGAAGAAGGATTGCTGATCTGGACAAATCAGAGCTTAAGCTAAGTGCCAAATCACAGGAGATTAATGAGCATCATCTGTAATCATTGTAAATGAGCCTCAGTGAGGCTTAGTCCACCAGGTGGAGAGGAATAATATTTCAGAGACTGGAAGGGGCCGTTTGTGTGGCACACAGTGCAATATGTGGTACGCAAAATCTAGTCCATTCCTTGGCAACAGCAATTTGCAAATGGCTCCTAACTTCAGCTCTTTCTATGTGGTTGATTCCACCAACCCTAACAATATTCAAAATCAAACGTTTATGCTGCTTAAAAAGCTCTCCCTGTATCATTTTGGGTCCATGACCACGTTTTCTTCTGGAGACCACCAGCCCCGGCCCCTTTGTCTTTGCATTCCAGAGATGGCTGTCTGCAGCTGCTCCAGTTCAGAAGGTCTGGGATTGGGGTTCTAATCCCAAAGATTTCAGGATACTTTCTTTTAAGCAAGCAAGGTGAGAGCAAATGAGGACCAGCTGAGGGATCCTGCTGTTTTGTGATGTTGCTGTCTTACAGCAAATTGACCAGGGGAGGGGGCTTGTTGCTCTCTAAGCTTGGATGTTTTCTTGCAGATGTTTCATTACCCAACTAGGTAACATCATCAGTGCTAGTGATATCACCTAGTTGAGTAATGAAACGTCTGCAAGAAAACAACCAAGCTCAGCGAGCACCAAGGACCGCTCATTTCAACCCTGAGCTACAAATATTCTCCTCTATTGGTAGAGAGGAGTGGGCTGCCTTTCACCACCTGCATGGAGCCTTTCCAAACACCATCTGTCCTCCACCTGCCCCTCTCCCCTTTGAGGCTGCCTAACCGGAAAGGCTTCAAGACAGTTCCTACACTCTGGAGTACATGAGGCTGGAAGGGGTCCTACAGAGAGGAGGAGGTCCAGTTCCTCTCCCAGATGTCTCATGCCAGAAAAACAGGCTGAGATGCTGACCAATGAAGTTGCTCTGGATGGACTGATGGGAGCCTCCTCTGGTCTGGCTGGCAGATGAAAGGAGTAATCTCTGCAATGAGATTATTAGATTGAAGACTTAATCCCCAAATCCATCTGTACATGAAAACTACCTCCCCCCCAATCCTCCCCCTGCCTTCATGAGCGTTTGGCAGGGAACGAGAGAAGTGGGAGAGCCTCTCTTGCAGGAGGAGGAGAAGGAGGCTGGAAGGACTGGATCCTGACACACATACACACACATACACACACACACAAAACACACACACACACACACACACACACACACACACACACAGAGAGAGAGACACCCCAAGATTTAATGAGAGGTGCTGAGGGACAAGACCAAACCACCAGGGCTGAGAGGGGGAGAGTACATTCTGGACTTTTGTCAGGGCAAGTGCAGTCCACATAATGTGGGAGAAGAAGCCAATGGTTTTGCATCTTTGGGGTTCAGCCTGTTGTGGAAACCAGACCTTCACATGAAACTATAATCAGCTTATTGATGGGTCTAGCGCATGACCTGAACACAGCCATGTTTTCTTAGCCTGCGATGATGACTCCAGTTTAGCGTGTTGTGTGAACACATTGTACAAGGACTACCGGGTTTCTTCATAGCCAACTCTCTACAAGCTGTAATTTTCCTTTTGTAGGCATGTGAGATCAGAATGGTAGTCACTCTCTTGGCTGAGCCTCTCAGAGGCAAAGGATGCCTATTCAATGGCAGGAAAGCCTTCCAAGCCCCTCCCCCCTTTGCCTTTCAGCCGACAACCACCAAATTCTGCCACAGGATGGCCATATCTTCCAAACAGCTTTCAGTGTTCATCTAAATCTGTTTCTCAAACTGGGCCACTTTCAAGTAGGGTGCACGTCTACTTCCAGATTTCTTCAGCCAGCATTGTTGGCTAAGGAATTCTGGGAATGGAAAGCCACATGCCCTCAAGTTGCTGAGGTTGACAAACACTGATCTAAATTAATCATGTTGTGTCGTACTGAGTGATTTCAGTATTTCGTTTTGTATTCAGTCATCCAGAGGAAGGATATTCCTGCCGATTGCATTACGAATCTCCATTAATACTGCATTTAATGTGCTTGGTCATAAGCGCATCATAGGGATGAGTGTGTTTGTGCATGTGCAATCTTTTTGTAAAGACAAAGACTCCCATGCTCCTGGCCGCTTCATACATGCATGATCCACCGTGTTTTTTTAGCAGTGATGTAGATTTCCTGGTCTCCCTACCCTCAGTAGATATGAGCCTGCTTGGCCATTTAGGATGCTGCCCTGTGCTGAATTTAATTTTGCCTGTCTGTAAAAGCCTGTTTTGATTCTTTAATGCACTAGGTGAGTTGCCTACCACTCTCAGCACAAAAGCTCAAGAGTGCCCAGTTGCTGCAGCCACATGTGCTGACTGTGTCCCACCTGCGTAAAAGGGCGCAGCTCCAGGTGGTCTGCAGTGTTTGGTCAAAAATAGTCAAGATGGCGGCCACAGCTGTATGATCGAAGTTCTGCCTGTTTTCCTATCCACTGTGTGCGTCTCCCAAGGGCCTGGCGCCCGGCTGGCTCAGATTAATGGCTAACCCAGTCAGGGGAGAGTGCTGGCCTTCCTCCTTTAGCAGCTGGCATCTCTGGAGTCAGGTCAAGATGGCAGCAACTCAGGTAAGAAATGGACAGCTTCAACTGCAAGGCCGCAGCCACCATCTTGGCCTTAGACTTGGACGGCCAGAGGGCAAGTGTGGGGAACAGGCAAACAAGTGTGTTGTCTCTTCTTTCACAATGTGGCTTCTTGGGTGAGATTGTGTGGTTTGCAGACCGGCTGGCATGATGCATGTGGCCAGATGCAAATTGGCAAGGTGGCTCCAAGCTGCACACTTGAGTCTCTTCAGCAACCCAGAAGGCCAACCTGCCTGGGCTGTGCCTCCTGCCAGCTTCACTGCCCCCTCCCCGCCACATTGACTTCTTGCAGAAGAAGGAAGAGGAAGGCCATGTGGACAGGAGTTGGGCAGATCCAGGGGCGCTCCTGGACTCGTGGGCAAGGGGTTGCCTTCCTTTGATTCCTCTGAGCCATTAATGGTGGGGGGGAATAGCAAGTTTGGAGCTTAAAGAAGACACCAGAGCAGCTGAGACTGGCCACAGATGGACAGTCAGACCACAAGGTCCATTGTTTCTTGCTAGTGAAGTATAGGGGCTCTAGAGCAGAATTTCTCAACCTTGGGAATTTTAATATGTGGATTTCAACTCCCAGAATTCCACAGCCAGCATGATGGCTAGGGAATTCTGGGAATTGAAGTCCACAGGTTAAGTTGCCCAGGTTGAAAAACACCAGGCTAGAGTAAACCAGATAAACATTACTTGTCTCCTAAGGCAAGAGCAGTCTGCAGCTTTGTGCCAGCATGAAATGTGGGCACAACAGTATCAAGAGGAGCAGAGGGCAGCTGAAGAGAAGCCGGGCTCCTGGGCATACCCATGCTGTGGAGCTGCAGTGTTTACAGGTGGCCTCTGGTGGACAACACAGTGGTCGTCCTTCCCCTTGAAAAGGGGTTGCCTTCATTATGGAAAGGTGGCCTTGCCAATGGACAATGATCGCCTCCAATGGGCAACGATTGGCAGCTCCACTTTGAGGGGTCCTTGGTGTTCTCTGACCTTGGTTGCTTTTTTTGCACGTGTTTCATGACCCAAAGTAGGTAATGTCATCAGTGCTAGTCAGTACTGGTCAGGCTGGCACTGATAATGTTACCTAGTTTAGGTCATGAAACATCTGGAAGAAATCAATCAAGTTCAGAGAGCACCAAGGCCCCTCAGCTCAACCCTGAGCTACAAATATTATTATACAATATTATCCTATTATATATTTATATTATATATTATATTTATATTAATTTTATTTTAATATAATAAATATATATATAATTATTATATTCTCCTATTCTTTTAGCATCTTATGGCCATCAGTTGTTTGTATCTTATTATTTATGTTGACTGCTTTTATTTAGGATCGTACGACTATCCCTGAGTGTTGTATCATGATTTATTATGAATGTATTTTATGATTATGTTCATGGTTTATCATTGTTGTTTTGCATGTACATTGAGAGCTTATGGACCGAAGACAAGTTCCTTGTGCGTCCTATCACACTTGGCCGACAAAGAATTCTATTCTATTCTATTCTTAGAACCCCTTTTCGGGGGGGGGGGGTTCTTAGTAGCCCCCCTTGCAGGCCTTGATCCCCAGTTGCCCCACTCCAGCCCCATCACCCCTTGGCAAATAAGAGCCAGCCTCGCGCAGAGTATTTGTTCAATATTATTTGTTTTTCTGCGCAAACATATATCAGTGCCCCTTAACATGACTGTAGGGAGACAGAAAAACATTCCAGAGGCAAAAATCAAGGCGACACAGAGGAGAGGAAGGAGGCATTCGCACAAGGTGCCTTGGCCAAGGAACAGAAGTCCAGAGCACAGTCCATGTCAGGCACTGGTCCCGGGGGCCATCCCGGATCCAGGGCCCCCCCTCTTTCTCATCACTTTGCAGGGTTGGCCGGAAGAGCAAAAGCAGGCGAGGCGTTGGAAAAGGAGACCTCGGCAACGTCCAGCCCTCCGTGGCTGCTTCGGGCACGGGCACCGCTGCCCCCTCTGAGGTCACCTCCCCCGGCAGCGCTTCGGATGCAGGAGACCCCGAATCATTCACAGTGTGGAGAGGGAAGGAGCGTCAGGCCAGGTGGAGTAGTGAGGCAGGTCACTGCAGCACACCATCGGTGGGGCAGCCGGCATTGCATAGGAGCTCAGGGCATGGCGCGCCACACGGGCCCTTTTCTACCCTCCAGGGTTGGGTCACCACTCAGCTCAAGAGCCGTCTTCAGCGAGACATCATCCTGACAAACTCTGCAGAAAAGGCACGAGGCCAGAGAGACAGTGCTGAACAGGACCTTCTCCCACCGACCAAGGGTCCTTCTAGACCAGCGTTTTTCAAAGTTGGCAACTCCCAGAATTTCCCAACCAGCTTTGCAGTTGAAGTCCACACATCTTAATATTGCCAACTTTGCCAACAAAAAACACTGATTTAAATCTCATTATTCAGATTTATAGCAGTTTTCCAGAAACAGAGTGTGTTTCTGTAAAGGAATTTGGGGGAAGGTATGAGAGAGACACCAAAAGAAGACGTGGAAAAGTGGTTATGTGCCCAGAGAAAGAAGGAAGAGGGAAAAGAAACTCAAAATAGTGGACCTTGACTCTGCTTAGTATAAGAAGGAACAGACAGATACATGGGTGTCAAGACAGGCCAGGTCAAGAAATGGGGTGGAGGTGGGGATCCCAGGAATTCATGCATTTATTGTATTGATTGAATAGTAAAAAAGCATCCATTTATTTGTATAATCTCTTTTTTCCAGTTATTTTGCAATTATGTTGGCCATCCTGAGTCCATTTTTTGGGGGCAGCTATAATCAAATCAATAGCTGCCCCCAAAAAATGGACTCAGGATGGCCAACATAATTGCAAAATAACTGGAAAAAAGAGATTATACAAATAAATGGATGCTTTTTTACTATTGTGGGGTATAGGATTAAATAACAGAATCTTGAAAGCCTGTTCAGGCATCTTGTTGTTCTTTCTTGTACTAGCTTGAGCTTCTCGTGCTTCCTTCTGTCTCATGGCCTGGGCCAACTTTCACCCAAACAGCCCTTCCCTCCTCTGCCCTCCCCTTTCCTTCCCTTCCCTCCCTTCCCCTTCCCTCCCTCCCTCCTCCCTTGAATAGCTCTTTCATACCTTCCCCAAGTTCAGCTCACAATTTCTTCAATTGCTCAAGCCCCAATTTCCTAACAGTGAGAACAATGATCCAGTGGAACAGCTTGCCTCCAGAAGTTGTGAATTCTCCAACCCTGGAAGTTTTTAAGAAGCAATTGGACAACCATTTGTTTGGAAAGGTATAGGATAGGGTTTACTGCCTGAGCAGGGGGTTGGGCTAGAAGACCTCCATCGTCCCTTCCAACTCTGTTACTCTGTATAATTGGAGATGATGCTGGGGGATGGGAAATCTGCCATTTTTTATTTTTTGCTTTCTAAATAAAATGTCCATTTTAAATTACTTAATGTAAGAATTATGTTATGTTCATGATTAGCGACTCTGGGAACTATTTCAAGGTGGGCTGGAAATGCCACAAGTAACTGTATTAGCAGGTCAGAAGGCATCTTAAGAGCCTTTCCACCAGGGATGGCATTCACTTACCTTCTCTACCGGTTCGCAAATGAGAACGCATGCACAGAGCGTCAAAAATGCAGACAGTTGGGCGGAGCCTCCGGTAGCTGCCGCTACTGTTTTGCCCGAACCAGATAGAACTGGCTGAATACCACCACTGGCTTCCACAGGGGGCTTTAGCAGCCCTTCTTGGCCAGCAAAGCCCATTTTCTTCTGGCTCAGCTGCCCAAATCACCAATGGCAGAACATCCATGTTTGTGTCTAGAGACCCGTTTGAGTTGGGGGTGGGAAGAACCCCCCCTCCCCCAGCTCCTGACTCTGAGTCTCCCCCATCCCTGGGCTGCCACAGGTACAGAAGCCTCTTAGAGCCACTTTCCTTTGTCTAACCTTCTAAAGTCAGGGGTGAGGGGTGGGAGCCGGCCAGAGGCCCCTTTCTACTCTCCTTTAGAGGCTGGGAGGGGGGTATCTGTGTGCATGTGTGTGTGCAGATCATCCCTGCCATTTTCATAGCAGCTGGCCGAGGTCAGTCGTGAGAAGAATTGTGAGGCCCGTAGACCAGGGGTGGGTTCTACCTATCTTTACTACCGGTTCGCAAGAACCGGACAGAACTAGGAGCAATCCACCACTGCCGTAGACCCCTGCTGAGCCTTTATTGAATGCCTCTTAAGAACCTCTACATGCAGTAATAAACAAGCTACAGGAAAGGGACCTTTCCCCAAGCAGCCACGTCTCCCAGCTCCATGGCGGCTTCCCTCCCTGTGGCCAATGGGCAGCCGCCCTCCCTCCGCTCACCTTCAAAGTCCACTCGCCCATCCCCGTTCAGGTCGACATCCCGTATGATGTCCTCTATGTCTCGGTGTCCCACCTGCTGCCCGAGGAGCTTCCTCATAGCTTCTCGCAGTTCGTTGGTGCTGATTTCTCCGTCTCCATTGGTGTCAAACTGCACAAAGCACACCAGGAGGAACCACAGAGTTGGTGGCTCCCCGAAGGCTTTCCGTGGATCTCTCAAAGCTGCGGCTTGACCCAACCTAGCCCACTACACGTGACTACACTTTGGTTTTACACCTCACACCTTGAGAGTGTCCCTTGAAAGCCGTTGGCCAATAGCAGCATTAAATGCAATGACATGCAAGTGTGAATTGCACTTTCAATTCACGAGGAGAACTGAGACGAGGCCATTCCCAGTGGAAGGATTAGGAGGGAGTTCTTCTTATCTTCAGAGCGGCAGCTGGAAAGTAGGGCTGCGCAGCTCTTCAGACGCGGTCTCCAGAAAGTGCTTTGGCGTGTGCAGGAAAGTGAACCTGACACCTGTCTCCAGCAATTTCTATCAACCCCCTGTTCTCAACAGGTGCAACGCGCATATTCCACGTGCCACAAAGCAATTCTTTGAGATTCAATCTGAAGCACACCTACTCCAACTAGGGAGGAAGTGGCGATGGGAAAGAAAACAGGGAGAATAACAGCAGCACCGCCATCCCGTCCAACCATCGAGTAAGGAGAAAACACCACCAAGAGAATCGGGGAAAGAGACCTTTGTCCCCACCCCCCCCACCCCCAAGAAGAAGGCAGAAAAACAAGCCTCCCTCCGAGAGGAAGAGAAGAGACATGACGCAAATGGTTTCTCACCTCCCTGAAGGCATCTCGCAGCTCCTTGACCCCAATCATGTCGGCGGTCTCTGCCAGCAGCTTGGGTCCCATCAGTTCCACAAAGTCATCAAAGTCTACATGGCCGCCCACTGAGGACATAAGGAGGGAGAATGTGCAGAAGGCGGTTACAGCTGAGCACCCCCATCCGAACCCAGATTCCAGCCACATCGTCTGGATGCTACGGGATGTGCACAAGTGGCCCCACACGGGGTGGAGAAGACAGCATGCGCTGGGGGACTCCATGCAGCTTGGCCTGTGCCTAAAAGGGCACAGAAACAATTGACGTCTAAAAAGGAGCAGATTATCCGTCCAGCCAGGGCTGCCTGCCCCCCACCCCCACCCCCCAACTGTTTTGCAACTGCTGGGGGAGGCCACAGAGTCTGCATGTACAGAAGAAAAATAAGTGTTTTCAAATGCAAACTTCCTACTGAAACAAAGTGTGTAAAATATTAGGCTTGTTATGAGTTCATGTCATGATGTCACAGCACAAACGTGCGCTTAAAATGAACTCATGAGCTCTAGACCTAAAATTGCAAGGATCTGCTGTTTCTCATGATTATATTTTTCAATCTGAATTTCTTAATTTAAATAGACTCGGCATCCTTTTTTCTGCACCCTTTTCTGCAACCAACATTCTCATCACACCAGTTCAGCGGGATAAATTGAGACCAATGTACGTTCACAGCTTGGCATGGAATAAAAGCAAGCAGCTCTGGATTCAGACTGACTCATGACCCAAAATATTCCCAGGACGGTAACATTTACGGCTGTGAACCACTCGAAGAACCCTGGATGGCCTCCCTGAAGAAAGAGTGGAAAATATTTTTCTCTAGTGAGACTGGAAACATTCTCATAAATACTTGACAAACAGCCAGAGCCATGTTCCTCAACCTTGGCAACTTTAAGGCTTTAACTCCCAGAATTTCCCAGTCTCCCGTGAATTCTGGGAGTTGAAGTCCACACATCTTAAAGCTGCCAAGGCTGAGAAACACCAAGCTAAAAATTGTCTACAGCACTTCTTGCTTTTCTTTATAGCTGATCCTGAACCATCGTTAAAGTTTTCAAGAAAAGATTGGAGAACCATTTGTCCAAAATGGTATGAAGAGCGCTCCCCTGAGCAGGGGTTGGACTAGAAGGCCTCCAAGTTCCCTTCCAGCCCCTCAATTCTATGCTTGGTATAAAAAGAGCTACTAACAGGGAAGAGTGCAGGGCTTGGTGACCAAAAGGGCATACTTGGCAAAGGCCATTGACTGGGGAAGGAGTAGATGGGCTCAGCTTTGATTTTCAGCTTTATACATGCATACAGATTAGATTAACAGAGTTGGAAGGGACCTTGGAGATCATCTAGTCCAACCCCCTGCCCAAGCAGGAGACCTTACACCATTTCTGACGGATGGCAGTCCAGTCTCTTCTTGAAAGCTTCCAGTGATGAAGCTCTCACAACTTCTTAAGGCAACTTCTGTTCCATCGGTTGATTGTTCTCACTGTCAGAAAATTTCTCCTTATTTCTAGGTTGAATCTCTCCTTGATCAGTTTCCATCCATTATTCCTTGTCTGGCCTTCGGGTGCCTGGAAAATAGCTTGACCCCCTTCCTCCTCTCTGGGGAAGCCCCTCAAATATTGGAAGACTGCTATCCTGTCTCCCCTGTCCTTCTCTTCACTAGACTAGCCAGGCCCAGTTCCTGCAAGCGTTCATCGTGTGTTTTGGCCTTCAGTCCCCTAACCATCCTGCTTGTTCTTCTTTGCACTCTTTCTAGAGTCTCAACATCTTTTTTATATACATGTGCGCATGTATGCATGTGCACTCACACACGCACGCACACACACACACACACAGAGGCAAGCCCAGCCACAGCCTGGGGACCACTGCAGCTCTTAGCACCGGATTCCTTTTCTCTCTTACATTTCAAGATGGCAGCCTGACCAGACATGCACCAGTGTCACTTTCTCCTTTTTCATAACTTCCAAAGAGTTGCTTATTTCCCAAAACAAAACGATGCTTCGTCTCGAATGAGGCATCTGGTGGTTCAAGGCAATCGCAGTTCCCCTGATTAAGTCAGCCTCCGACTCTCTCGCTGCCCTGCTGCTGCTGCTGCTAATTTACTGCAAAATAATTGCTTTCTGCCCTTCTCGGAGGAAAGGGCAAGACCAGAACAGAATTCGCCTTGCCAGGCCAACTGGAACTGATTTAAACCAACCGAGCCTGGTTTCCGTCCCCCCAGCAAGGCAGCAGGAACCCTGGAGGAAAGGGGTGCAGCAAAGCGAGAAGGCGATTATGCATGTGGGAGTCACGTTCCCGTCTCCATCTGGCCTTGCGATGGGAACTGTGCTTGGGGGACAATCCTCCTGCTTGCCTTGCTCGGAGCGAGCGGGAGGATGCGCAAGCCGCTGAGCAGAACCGCTCCCTACCTTCATCCCCAACTGGCGCCCCCCCTAGACTGCAAGGGGCTGCTCAGTCCGACCCCACCTCAGGATGGGAGCCAAGGAGAAGTCCTCTGGGGGTCCAGCCTTCGCTCCAGCCGATTGAGTGACGGGAGGCAGCCCCTCTCCAGGTCAGCTTGAACCCAACCTCCTGCTTTCGCTACTCTAAAGGAGCTTTTCTCAACTCGGAAAATGTGTGGATTTAAGTTCCCATAATTCCCCAGTCAGCATGAATGAAGACTTCAACAACTCCCAGAATGCTGGCTGGAAATTCCAGGCATGGAAGCCACACCTTCCAGTCTGAGAAACATGGGTCAGTGGCTACAAAAAAATCAAGAGGTGTCTGGGAACATTTTTTCCTAACTTTACAGATTTTATCAAAAGAAATAAGTTTGCTGTTGCTCTTTCGGTTGCACTACGTTCTCCTTAAAATGTAGGTTAAAATAATAACAACAGACACAATGCCATTATGGTACCCCAATTGCTTGAGAAGAACTATTGTGGATGAAAGCCAATGCCGGCTGAAGAACCAGCAGCTGTGACTTCACATTTTTGTGTATATAATATTAATAATATGGTCCCAGAACTGAACACAGAACTCGTGGTAGATCTACCAGTGTAGTAAATGACTTTTTTTGGTTTTAATCGCAATAATATGCACGCTAACAACTGCTCTAAACTCAATGTAAATTGTTCTAAACTTGACTGTAAAAAATATGATATCTGTAATAGAGTTGTCAAAGTCTGGAATGCTCTACCTGATCCAGTTGTCTCAGCTTATTGCCCCCACAAACTGGGTCCTCAATTTACCTACCTTAGAAAGGATGGAAGGCTGAGTCAACCTTGAGCCTGGTGAGATTCGAACTTACAGTAATTGCAGACAGCTGGTGTTAATCACAATGCTATCAGTCTGCTGAGCCACCAGGCCCGGTTGATTAATTAATTAATTAATTAATCATAAACAATCCTTTCCATGGTTTCAAAATAATGGTTTGAGTGATGCTGCTTAAATTCACAAAGTGTGTGATTGTAACTAAACTGGAACAGGGGACTTTCGGCTTCTGTACACTGCAGGAATTAAAGTGTCTTAATGTGCCTCACACAAACCAGTTCATTGCATTAAGCCTGCATAGGAGATTTGGAATGATGAACTCGGTTTTGGGTCTCCTTGGCCAAAGCAATCCTCCTATCCTTGTAAAAACAGTTGAGCTGGTCCAGGAAAGAATGATGAAGCTGCACGAGGGACAATCCCCTCCACCCCACCAAGACAGCCGTACAGAGGAGTGGATGATGGCAGGCCTTCCGAGAGGAAACGGGGCACATTGAGGAGCAATGGGCTGACTCTCTCCTCCGTGTGATGGCTGAGATTTCAGGCAGGCAGATCCCACTGGTGGCCATGCAGGGATCATGCCTGGCACAAGGCTGGGGTTCTACTTGGGCAAGGAAGCAGGCAAAGGTGGGAGCAGGAGGATGGGGCTGGAGAGAGAAAAAGCATCCAGGAGAGGCCGGGGGAGGGCCAGCACACACGCACACACCCTGGCAGCAGGCAGGTGGGTGGCTGCCACTCACAGTTCATGTTGATCTGCTGCGACAGTTCGATCAGCTCCATCTCGGTGGGCATGTAACCCATGGTTCTCATGCAATTCCCCAGGTCTCGGCAGTTGATGTAGCCGTCTCGGTCTCGGTCAAACTCTTTGAAGGCTTCTCTCAGCTCTGTGGGGTCAAATGCAGGTGAGGGAGGGGCCTGTGGAGGGGGACAGATCTTTCGCCCTCGCCTCTTGCAAAGCCTGGCCCTGGAGGGTCTCTCATCTAGGGTCTGGGAGGGGCTCTCTGCCCCCCATTGCTGACTGGAGCTTGAGCAGTTGCCAGCGTGACAACGCACGTGTTCCTGCAGAGCCCCCCTCCAGCCCTCCCTGAGATTTCGCATCTTCAAGGAATCAGCTTGCAGTGAAGCCAAGAAACCCCGCCACCACTCAGATCTTCCAAGGGGGAGCAATTCCCCAAGAGGACGGCTATGGCGCTTGGCAGAAGCCCAGGGACGTCATGTGGAACGGATGCCAAAACTGGAAGGTGAACGGGGGTCCTGAAAAGAAAGTGGCAGGGGGGCATGTGGGGGAATTGGTGCTTTCTCCTCCGATCAGCCTCCTGGGGATTCATCAGACCCTCAGCCTTGGAGCAAGACGTCCACCATTATTGTCGTCTTCTGCAGGTGTAAAGGAGTTAGCGACTTGGCTAACTTTTGTGCCCTTTTGGGAGCAGAGAAGGGGATGAGTGACAACCCCCCCCCGACTCATCAGAGGTCTTTTTAAGTCACTCTCGGTGGCCCCCACAGAGCTAAAGGCATGACTCTCAGTGGAGATCATCCAGGTCCTGGTTGTCCCAAATATGCTTTTCCAAAAGGCAACTGGACTTTCTTGGTTTTTCTTTGAAAACGTTTTGTTTCTCATCCAAGAGGTTTCTTCACTTCTAACTGACTGGTGGAGGATGGAAAGACTGATATTCTTTGCAGTCACCTCGTGGTTAGCACTTTGAGGGCCAGTTGTAACGTTAAGAAGCAAAACGTTTTTCAAAGGGGGAAAAAAAACCCCCAAGAAAGTCCAGTTGCCTTTTGGGAAAAACAGCTTTGGGGTAAAGCCACATATGATTCCACTCAAAGCATCTCAGAGGATCGTGGTTTAAACCAGAAGTCTTCAAACTTGGCAGCTTTAAGATTTGTGGAGTTCAGCTCCCAGAATTCTCCAGCTAGCATAGCCAAGTTTGAAGACCTCCGGTTTAAAGTAGCGGTCCCATATCCTCAGGCCATGGCCCACTACTAGGCAACACAAGTAGCAGGCAAACACACATGTGTGTGAAGCTCCACTTGTGAGAGCGGTGGGCACCCTACACAACCATCCCCCCTCTCCCCCCACTCTCTGCCAGGCTGCCAAGCCAGTAAGGTTGGGGACTAAGGTTTAAACTAAGAACCTCTCCAAAACTCCCCTAGTGTCTCTGTACTCTCCCCCCAGGCAGGGACTGAGAGTTGCTTGGATCACAGATCACTTTTCGTGAATCCAAAGTCCCAGATTCTCATTCTGGCACCCCAGCCAGATGCTTCTTTGCTGCCGATTCAAATCCCTATTTCCAAATCAATCTGCCACCCAAACATATTTCTCCAGTTTTCACACTTCTCGGAATGTATGTAAGGATGCAAGTTTTCACACAAAGTATAATCTAATCTGTGTACATTTGTGGGTGGGAAATACAGAACAACCACTTGCAAAGATAGATTGGTAGATGGGTGAAAAAGAGAGAGACAGACAACATGCATAAATGCATGACAATTTTTATGACTCTTTTTTTAAAAAGTTGCCAGTTGCTGGAGAAGTGGGAGACAACTAAAGATTGAAAATACGAGAACTGGAGTCTCCGACATGAATGGCCCTCTTTCCCTTTTATAGTCCTCTAAACCAGGGGTCTCCACTCCTGGCAACATTAAGACTTGTGGGTGGGGAAATCTGGGAGTTGAAGTCCACAAGGCTTAGTTGCCCAATGTGGAGACCCCCCTCTAAAACAGTAAAAGAAAAGAGGAAAACATCTCACCGTCAATTTCTTCTGGACGCAGCTCTCGGTCCTGCAGGAGGAAAGTTCCTGTGGTTAAAACCGGCTCTTCATTCCTCAGAGCATACACTGAGTGCGCTGACATGGGAAGTGAGGAAAAGGCATGAGGGGCCATGGGGAGGTCATTGGGTCCAGTAGACAATCTGGCCAAGGGAGTTTGCAGCCGAACTCCCCCCGCCCTCCTGTGGCTCATCCATGTAATTCAGGGGTACCTGAAGAAAAGGCCTCCCTCCTAAGGACAGAGGATGGCGGATGTGGTAGAGGGGGTGGGGGGTTGGACTAGAGGACCTCTGGGTTCCCTTCCAACTCTGTTTTTCTGTTCTGTTACTCTTCTTTCTATGATCGTGTGTAACCATCCCATGAAGCCCAAAGAAAGTTTGGAAAGTTTGGAAAGTTTGGACCGTGATGGCGAACCTACGGCATATCTGTGGGCACGCGAGCGTTGCCCTACCTCAGTCCAGCATGCATCTGTGCGCTGGCCAACTGATTTTCGGGCCTTCTGGGCCCGTTGGGAGTTGGGAAACGGGCTGTTTCCATGGGCCTCCAGGGGAGTGGGGAAGGCTGTTTTCACCCTCCCAAAGCTCCTAGAAAGGCTCTGGAGCCTGGGGAGGGCAAAAAAATGGCCTACCGGGCCATTGCATGCCAAAAGCGGGGGGAGAGCGGGGGGGTCACTCACGCATGCGTGGGGGGATGGGGCACATTGAATTATGGGTGTGGGCACGTGCACACGTAATCCCCCCATTACCCCTGCTTTTGGCACACGATGGCAAAATGGTTAGCCATCACTGGTATAGGATCTCCTGTCATAGGGAGGGGCTTGGACTAGAGGACCTCTAAGGCCCCTTCCAACCCTATTATTGTATGTTCTATGTTCCTTCCTTCCACTCTGTTTCAGCTGCAGCCTTCCCCCGCCCCCCCGCCCCCCGCCCCCCCCTGCTCCTGCTGTTCAGGGCAGCAAGAATGGCCCAGCCTTAGCCCAGAGATGCCGTTATGTGGTGCCCAACAGGAAGGGATCCTGGGGTGGACGAAGGAGGAGGGGCCAACAAAGCCATGAAGCAGCCAAGATGGGCCTTGCGCTTCAGAGGTGGAGGATGGGGAGGGAAGGAGGGAAGGAAGCTCCTTTGGAGCAGAAGAAAACTCTGTGGCTGCCATGAATGGAAGCAACCCCAGATGGAAATGCGCTGCTTAAGGGGGAAACATCTCTTCTTCCATAGGATGCTGCTGGCTCCCAGGCAGGAGGTCCTTCCCAGCCCCTCCCCCCTCCCCAATCTCCTTGTCTGACAAAGCCATGGAAGGCCGGCTACTCCACCTAGCATGCTCCTGCCCTGAGCCCAAGGTGGTTCCAAGGGGAGCAGAAAGGCTGAACCAGACAGCAAATCCCTTTCAGATGGCCTCCCCCCCGTCCCCCCCACTTCTTTCCAGATGCCCCCTCCCCTTTCTTCTGCTAGGCTGGGTGGGGGAGTGAGCAGGAGGGGCTGCGAAGGAGAAAAAGCAGCTTCCTTGTTTATGGGCAATCTCTGCGGGAGATCAGTTGCAGCCATTGGCTGGTTTGGGGCAAGGATCCCTCAAGGATGCGGAGACCAGTAAGGCAACAAGTGGAATAATCACCCAGAGAGCTGGAGCTGAACCCAGCCAGATGCTGCCCTGGCAGAGCAGTTGAGAGGAGACGGGGGGGGGGGGGGGTTACATAACTTTTAGGGCGCCCTGAGGAGAGCTCTGGAGAAGGATGATCCCCTAACAGGCATCTTGGTGTAACCGTGGGCTTGCAACGTTCTGGGGGTGGGGGTGGGGGGGCAGGGGGGAATGACACATAGGAGATGGCCCAACTGTCAGCCGTTTCTCCCCTCTGCCGCTCCATCAGCCCCCACATGGCGCCTCTTGAAGGTGTCCTCCACCTGAGCTCAGCGTAGCATCGCTTTCCATGGTCCCCCTGCTGCAGTTCAGGTCTCCTTGTCATGTTCCTGCAACTAAGGGGTGTTCGGGGCACGGGAATCTCCCCGAGCATGGGAAGGGCTAGGCAGGGGAGGAGGAGAGGTCTCCGGGGGTCTTGGAGCAGCCCCTTCCAGCCCTGGGCGCAGGCGATTCTGTGCCCCCTGTGGGCAGCCTGTCCCAAGAGGGTGCTGCTGTGACTTACATACCGGCTGCCTGTTCTCCGCGAATCCCTTCCTCAGGAAGATGCAGGCTGGGCCCAGCAGGTTGTGCATCATCGCGCAGTTCTGGGCCAGCACCAGGAGCCCAGAGCCCTGGCCCTGGCCCTCGACGGCCGACGGCCCCTCCTCACTCAGCTGGAC
Organism: Arizona elegans; assembly: GCA_022577455.1. Taxonomy (NCBI): domain Eukaryota; kingdom Metazoa; phylum Chordata; class Lepidosauria; order Squamata; family Colubridae; genus Arizona; species Arizona elegans. Next base: position 4,693,009 of record JAKOOJ010000026.1, read on the forward strand.
CGCCTTATAGCAGGCCTTCTCCTCCTGGTGGATCTTCTTGGTCAGTTCAGCAGCAAGCAAACAACACAACAGAGGAAGTTACCTCTCTGCGCCTCTGGCCTCAGGTGGGCACCCCGAGAATCACCCCTGCCTCTGGGACGCCTCCCCCCTGCCCTCCCTGCAACCCCTTGAAGTGGCACAGCCTTCTCAGCTGAGGATGGTTTCAGAGGACCGGCTGTGGGATTCTAGGGGACAAGCTGCATCTTTCAAATGCAGAATATTCTACCTCCCAGACACCTGGTACCTGGCTACCCTTCCACAATCTTTCCCGTCGCCCTGCAGTTTGGCCTCAGTGTAAACTCACATTCGCTTCAAAGAGAGGACGCAAGTTTACATGTCTTTGTAAACCACTTAGTGCTGTAAAGCACTATGAGGCGGTACTCTTGCAAGTCAAGCAGCCCCCTCCACTCTCCGGACTTTACTTCTGCAATGCCATCAAAAGCCACACAGTCCTTCCAACAGACAGCAGACCCAGCATGGAAGAAGGGCTGCTGGATTCACTTCGGTCACTGGTCCTAAGCAAAGAAGGCTTGGAGAGGCCAGGACAATCCAGCAAGAGTGCCACCGGCAACTGCCTGGTCCCAACAAATTGCGAACTCCGAGGGCAGAACCCAAGAAACCAGCATTTCTCAACCCCCATAACTATTGAGGTGGGAGATAAACAAGAATATTCACATCTCCAGATGTCTGGGGCCCAGCAGCCCTCAGCATGGCAGATGTGGAGGGGTAATGGACCGTATGGATGACCTTCGGGGAGGAGGAGAAGAGATGCTGCCTAGGAAACAATCAGAGAGAAGAGATTGGGAAGCCCCAGACGCTTAAACGGTCAGAGGAAGAAACTTAGGAAGGAGCTGCCTTAATTGATCAAGGATTTAAAAGGGGTGGCAGGACGTTTTTCTATTAAAAGATTCTTTTAATGCAACCTTACAATACAGTAGATTTATCTCATCTGTTTGTATTTCCTGTCTGGCTCACCTGACATGAGGGGGAATCCCCTTCCCAAGAGTGTACATTGCTATTTTTAAGACCAAGACAGTAGCAAAAACAAGAAAGGTGGGATAAAAATATCTAAAAGAATATTAATAAAAGACCTTTCAGAGAAGAGCAGAGACCCTCAGCCTTTAGGACAAGGTTTGCTTTCGGGGTTCAGGAATGGAAGTTCCAGGTAACAATCCACATTCTCTGCCTCAGATAGGATTGGATAAAATACCCCGTGAGGTTTTTGAGGAAGAAAGGAGCCACAGTTGCTTGTTTCTTCATTAGGGCTTCCTCTAGAGCAGGGGTCTCCAGCCTTGGCAACTTTTAGACTTGTGGACTTCAACTCCCAGAATTCCTCAGCCAGCAAAGCTCCACAAGTCTTAAAGTTGCCAGGGTTGGAGACCCCTGCGCTAGTGCAGCTTCTCAACCTCGTCCAACATCCAGAATTCCCCACCTGGCCGAGGAATTCTGGGAGTTGAAGTCTTAAAGTTGCCAAGGTTGGAGACCCTGGTCTAGAAGCAGTTTTTTTCAACCATGGCTGCTTTAAGATGTGTGGACTTTAGCTCCCAGAATTCCCCAAGCAGCATGGCTGGCTGGGGAATTCTGGGAGTTGAAGTCCACACATCTTAAAGTGGTCACAGTTGAGAAACACTGTTCTAGAGTCTTCACCTGCCCCCTCTCTACAAACGGGGGGAGTCTGCCCATTTGATTCTCATCAGAAAAGCCTCCCAGGGCCCCAGGCTGTCATCCCTGCTGTGGGGAAGGCCTGTTGTCACGATGGAGGTCACTCCTTGCCTTGTTTTTACAGACTGCGCAAAAGAACCTGTGGGTTCAGGCAAGCCAGAAAATGCAAACGTTTTGTGAGTTTGCTACCTCCCCGCTTCATAAAAGCCATCCCTGAATCTGTTCTTCGACTCACTTACTGAGCCCTTTCATTAGGGCTGCACTCCGTGCATACACAGAAAACCTTGCATAGACTGACTAGCCATTTAGAATCCCTCAAATTTCTGCTGTGGAGGTTTTATTTCAAGGCGACCAGCTTGTGCAAAGGCGAAAGGGGAGCCCCCTCCCTCTGGAGAGTCCAGAGGTTTCCTGTGCAACATGGGAGACTTGCATTCTACTGTATGTAGAGGGCCGACCACACGTGCAATTGTCTCTCGCTCTTGTGCATGAGAGAAACAGGCAAAAATTCAGCAGCAGCAGCCAGCTATGACCTGGTTTAGCTCCACAGGAGCAGACTGCATGCTGGGTTTTAACCCACTGGATGCAGCACAGCCCCTACCTGACTCCCTCTCTGGGGGCGAGACCCATTCCCCCTGCCCCCTCCCCCCATCTGGGGCACAGCTTCTCCAACAGGCCTTCGGGGCTCCAGCTGGAATCCTGTCTGAGTGCTTCCAGGCCCAACAGAGAGTCAGTGGCTCACACCTTATATAGTCATGACCCCCCCACTCCAAGCTCTGGCAGAAATGCTCCTTCCCGACATTCCCATGCAGCTATAAAAAGCAGCGGTGCTCATCAGGACCTCTGCATTTGGTGCAATAAACATTCGCCATCCTATTGCTGATTCCATGAGAAGCCGAGAGCATTCCCCACTTCCCCTCAAAGTTCCTCTGGCCCCATTTGAGGGCTGCTGTTAAGAAGCTGCCACCCCATCATCCTGCTTGGCAGAATGCTCCCTGGCAGGGCTGAGAATGTGGATTCAGGGGGCACCTGCACCGCCATGTGGAATGGCAACAAAGGTTTATGGCAGGGGACACACCCTGCCTGATGGGATGGCCGTTTTTTCTGTCCGGAACGCAGCCTGAATGGACTCGCTCCGGTCAGCTGCGGCTGGCGCTGGGGGTGGGGGCAGGAGCAGCTTCCGCAACCAAGATGCCCCCACGAAATAAGGTGGCACTATAATAGATCACCCTCCCCGGACCAATTGGAATGAATTTCTGGCATGGGCAGAGGTCCACACCCAGCTGGACCCAACACTCTTTTGAAGAGGAAAGCCTGGCCCAGGAGGGGCTTCTTGGGTCTGAAGGCAGAGGGGTTGACCTGCAGCAGATATGGAATACTTGGTCATGGGAAGGGGCAGCCAGGGGCATGGCTGGCTGGGGAATTCCACAAGTCCTAAAGTTTCCAAGTTTGGAGAAGGCTCCTGCTTTAAACTGGAACCTTCAACTCCAGAGATGCTTTTTCTAAGGACTCAGAGCCGCATCTTCTTATCCTCGCTTCGGCCAAAGGGAGGGCAGGGAGGGCAGGACGCAGCACCGAAATCACCATCCACACCCATTTTAGTAGGTCCCCTCCTGGTTTCTCAGCCTCCACACCCCCAATCACCAAAAACTCATCTGATTTGTAGGCTGAATGCTGCAGAGCAAACCCAATGCAGTGACCAACTCTGTTGGCCGCAATACAAAAAGGTTGTTGAGGAGCCAGAGAGCAAAGAAAAGCAGCAGAGATGGTGAGAGGCTTGGGATATAAACTTTATGGAGGATGGGTACAGGAATACAGTATACCAGAGTTGTAAGGGACCTTGGAGGTCTTCTAGTCCAACCCCCTGCTCAGGCAGGAAACCCTATGCCATTTCAGGCCAATGGTTGTCCAATCTCTTCTTAAAAACCTCCAGTGTTGGAGCATTCACAATTGGCTGAGTTTAGCCTCAAGAAGAGCAGGCTAAGGGGAGACAGGCTGGCAATCTTGCAATACATGAAAGGATGTCACAGAGAAGAGAGGGTGGATCTCTTTTTGGGAGGGTGAAGGCATAGGACAAGAGCCGATGGACAGAAGCTTTACAGAGGAAGATCCATACTTGAAATCAGGAGGAACTTTCTGACTACGAGAGCTCTGGAGCCATGGAAGAACCGGCCTCTGGAGGCTCCATCACTGGAGGCTTTCAAATACAAGCTGGACAGCCATTTCTCTGGAATAGTCCAAGGCTTTCTGCAGGGGTGAAACTGCAAGACTTCCAAGGTGCCCTTTCAACCCCAGCGGTTCTACGGTTCTATCCTTTAGTCCGTTGAATTCACCGTGAGAATACAGGTGGGGTTGTCTGCATTTTCATTACAACTCTCATAACATTAGAGAGCCCGTGTGGTATGATGGTTGAGGCAGCAGTCTGGAATCTGGGAGGTGGTGAGTTCTAGTCCCATCTTGGGCATGAAGTCAGTTGGGGGGGCCTTGGGCCAGTCACTCTCTCTCAACCCTAGAAAGCAGGCAATGGAAAATAACTTCTGAAAACTTGCCAAGAAAAGTGCAGGAACTCATTAGAGGTAGTCCTCGACTTACGACCACAATTGAACCCAACATTTCTGTTGTTAAGTGAGGCATTGGTTAAGTGAGTTTGGCCCCATTTTACAACCTTTCTTGCCACAATTGTTAAGTCAATCACTGCAGTTGATAAGTTACTAACACCATTGTTAAGTGAATCAACTTTGTCGGTCAGAAGGCCGCAAAAGAGGATCACGTGACCTTGGGACACAGCATCGGTCATAAATACAAACCAGTTGCCAAGCATCTAAATTTGGATCACATGATCATGAGGAGGCTGCAAAGGTCGTGAGAGCGAAAAACGGTCATACGTTACTTTTTTCAGTGCCGTTATAACTTTGAACGGTCACTAAATGAACTGTTGTAAGTCGAGGACTATCTGCAGTCCAGGCAATCACCAGGAGTCAAAACTGACCACACACACACCTCAATCAAGGGGCCTTCTTCCCTTCCTTCCTTCCCCATTCAAGACTCTGCTGGTCTCCTCTGTCCAGGAGCTTCTCTGGGCACTGCCAAGCAAGATTTCCAAACTGCAGTGTGACAGGTGATGCTCAGGGCTGCACATTTTGAAGACCTGGGTGCCATCAAACACAGGCTTACCTCTCATGAACAGGCACCCCAATGAGACCTAGCTCCCTGATCGGGCTGTACGTTTGCACAGACATCCTTGGCTTCTTGGGGGTGGGGGGTGGTGATGCGGAGGAAGAGACAATTAGAATTTATGTGAGGTTCAGAGTCCTAAATTATATTTATCCTCTTTTGGAACATAATCTCTCAAGCTAATTCTTTCTGAAACTTTATCTTGGGTGACTCAGAAGGAGGGCAGAGAAATCAAAAGCCCTGAAAATTGAGCTGAAGCCCCAGCCAATAAACCTAGTTAGGGTGCTGTATCAGCAGAGCTGAAGGTGATAATAAAGTACATGATAGATTCTTCAGCCTCCTTCAAAGGGTACCTCTCCTGGCACTGGAGCCAACTCTTCCCATCATCTCTCTTGATCCGAGATTCAGCTGGAGGGACCAGCAGCTGCTAGTCTGCCCAGCTGGAGATGGGCCAGAGCATCGGCCAGAAAGACCTCCACCCCCACCAGCCTCACCCCCTGTCCTTGTTGGGACCTCATTTAAGCCCTTCTCCTTAAGGCACTCTGGACCTTTGGACGGAACATTCTCTCCTCCCCTTCTAGGAAGCGCTGCTGGGACCTGTACCTTCCCACACATCCACCCTCGGAGCCACAATGGAGACCCCAACTCAACGTCTAAGTCATCTTAGCATCTCTCTGTCTCACACACAGGCACAAACACACACGCCCCTGCATGGGCACAGATCCTTAGAGCAATATGCCGCTTGATGGCTTGCACACACAATAACCGCTTGTTCCAGATTCTCAGCTCCTGCTTGTTCCGACCAGCAGAACCTCAAAGAGGAAGAGGGGCAGAAGTGGGGCTCTGGTCAGCATATGTCCAGGGTGGGAAATGCCCCATAAGAGAGAGTGTTGGGGTGCGCAAGGAACATTGGTCAATTCCTTGCTATTATACACACACATGCACACTTCATTAGCACCACGTATATTTGTGCCTGGACTTCCATTAACACGTTCTTTTTCCTCTAGAACAGTGTTTCTCAACCTTGGTAGTTTGAAGATGGGTGGACTTCAACTCCCAGAATTCTGAAGTCCATCCATCTTCAAGCTTCCAAGGTTGAGAAACACTGCTCTAGAACTCTTCCTGGCAAGCCTGCCCCTGTTCAAGCCCCAGTTCCTTGAAGGATCAGGCTCTGCAGGCCCAAGGAGGCCCCCTTGTCCTGCCTATCTTTGAGAGCCACCAGCTGGGTGAGAACAAGGGATTATTTCCTTAGTGCTCTTTGCATAGCCTGATGTTCACCAATGCAGGACAGGAAAGCAGTTTGGGAAGCTGTCTGCACAACGGCCTAATTTAAAAAAACAAACAAACAAATAAATGCAAAGTGCCCAAGCAAAAGGGGACCGGGGATCCCCAACCTGCAGCCAAAAAGTTGAGATGCTTGTTCAGGAAGGAGCAACGGTTCAGTCCTATTGTTTTGACTGCCATTTTGGCTTTTTAACCCCTCCCAGGAGCCCTGACGGAGGCCTTTCCGCTAATGAGCCACAGATTGTTTCAGAAACTGGTACCTCCATTCAAAGCTTTGTCCCATTTCAGAAAAAAAAAAGGGGGGGGGGGCTTTGGTGAAAACCAGTAAATATTGTAGCGTTCCTCTATATTGCTGAGTTTCTTGGTTAAACTTCTCGGTAGCTAAAATGATTTCTTGCAAAGGCGGTGCCAGGAAAATTGAAGGCATCATCAAGCTCCATAAAGCAGCTAATGGTACAAATTCCCAAGTACCACTTTGGCTGGGAATTCTGACTCTGCCATCCTCTGAAGGATGATCGGCTGCAGAGTTAGCAAAACTTCAGCAAAGCCAGAAGCCCCCTTATAAAGCTGCCTGCAACATAAGACTTGCTGGCTCATACAAACAATTTAGAAACAGTTTGGGAGTATAAATCTATCAAGGAAGCTCCACTGAACACTGAGCAAAAATATTGATCTCCTGGGGGAAAAATTCTCTCTCAGCAAACTTCTGGAGTAGGAGATGTTTCCTCTCTTTCTCTCTCTCTCACCTGGAGCTTGCCAGGGGAAAAAGAAAGGGGGGGGGGGGGTCAGGAAGGAAAGAAGAGGAAGTTCCTTCAAGTACCTTAAATGGAAACTGGTCTGTCTTTTTTTCCCCTCTACATCCTTTTCCCACACATAAACTACCAGCAGTGGATGGTGAGAAAACAAACGCAAATATTTGGGGACGTAACTAGCGATGCAACTGCGCGCCCACCCCTGGCACGGGCGATCTTGCTATGGTTTCCATCTGTGCCTGGCACTAGGGAGCTCCCTAGCCCTGCAAAAGTCCGGCTTACGGCCCTTCAGCTGCCGGCGTTGCAGAAACTCCGACCAGCGTCTTTCAGAAGGGAGCGGGAGACGCCGGCGCCTGTGGGGAGGGGGCTTTGCCTTAGCAGCCGCCTTCCCGCTTGCGGCGGATCCGCCAGACCCGCAATTCCAGCTGAACAAACTGGAGGGAGCCTCCGCTAATCCGTCCCACCCCCCGTTGCAAACTCACCCATTAGGCGATCACCACCTGCCCCGAGATACGAGTCTGCGTGGCCGGAGCCCCCCACCGCCCCCCCCCACACCCGGCGCAAGAGGCTCCTTTGGCCGCTGCCCGAGATCCACGTGCCGCCTCTGCCCGCGTCTTCTCCATCCCCTCCCCCCACGGCCCCCCGTCCCTCGGCCGCGGTGGCTGGGCGCTGGGGAAGGGGCCCGCCGCGCTGGGGGACCTACCTTCCGCGAGAGGCTTCTCAGCGGAGACTTCACGCAGTTGCCCATCCCGGAGGCGGCCTGCCTTCCTTCCTTCCCGGCTCAGGCAGGGCAGCCGGCAGCCGAGCCCATCGGAGCAAAGGGCGCCCCCGGTCACCCCCGAGCCCTCTGGCTGCCGCGGGCGGGGCCTCTCCCTCCCCTCCCCTCCTCCCCTCCCCCTTCTTTCTGCCGCCTTTCGCCCAACTTTCTCCACCAAGAAGGGAAGGAGGGGAAGGCGAGGGAGGGAGGGAGGGAGAGGAATTATCTAATCTACCTCGGTTTAAAGCCCGACCCCTCCCTCCCTCTCCCCCACCCCCGCCCCGCTTGGCAGGCAGGGAGCCGCTCTGGCTCTGAAGGGGAGCGGAGATTAAGGGCAAAGCGCCCCCCGCCCCATTGCCCTCCCCAGGATCGGGCTTCTCTCTGCCTCCCGCTTCGCCGCCGAGCAAGGGGGCTCCCGGCCGGAGGGAAAGCCGCGGTGCGGGGAGGCAGGTGGGCTCCTCCGGGCAGCGAACGGGGTGCCGGCGGGGAGGTCCAGAGTTGTCGCCGCTTAGCCTTCCGACGTTCAGGTGTGTGCGGGCAGCTGAAAGGGAAGCAACCGGTAAAGAGCGGGCAGATCAAAGGACTCTGAGCGAAGAGGAAGGAAGGAAGGCGCGTTCCGGCCAGTTCCCGGGAAACGGAGTCGGAAAGGGAGGCGAAGGCGCCGTCGGAGCCCCGCTTGAGTCGCCTTTTCTTTCTTCCATGCCCACGAAGGCTGGGAAGGGGCTCCACCTTCAACCTAGGAAACTGACCCGTAGTTAAAATCAAGGATGCTGGAGCTCAGCTGCCCCCAGGTCTAGCCAGCCCCCCCCCCAGAAGCCCCGCAGGAGGGGCTGAGCTTTCCAGGCAACAGCTGAAGGGAGCCATCAAGGCGTTGGTGACCCAGCTGAGGGTCTCTCTACCACAGCCAGCTAACTCCTACAGCCAACTTGCTCTGGCCAACTCACTGCAGGAGAACTCACAGGACAACCTGCAGGACAAGTGACACTAAGGTCAAAGAATTGATGGAATAGAGTCATTAAAGAACGGATGCAAAAAGAGGGAGAGAATGAGATGGGAATGGCAAAAATTAAAATAATATTTATTAAATATGATTAAAATATAATTGTTGAAATTGTCCCACGGTGAGTTTTCCCATGGCGAGAGCTGGCCGTGGCAAACTGTCCAGCAGCGAGTCAGCTGTGGTGACTTAGTCATGGTGACTTGGCCACAGGAAGTTGGCTGTGGCAAGTTGTCCCATTGCCCCCAGCTGAGGACCTCTCTGCTCTCCTTCTCAGATCCAGGGAGCTCCAAGGGACATTCTCTGGAATGAGAGAAGGCAGCTCAGCTGAGCTTTCTTATGGGCTGCTTTTCAAGCAAGACTGAGCCCTTCCCTTCCTTGGGCACTTGGAGAAGGTCCAGAGGAGAGGAAACGCAAGGAATTATTCTACCGATACACTCAGGCCAACTGGAGTCTCTGCAGCCAGACATTCCTGAATCAGGGAGCTGATCCTTCAGAGCCCAGAACCAGGTTTATGAAGCTGAGAATCCAGCATATACAAAGAGGAGGGAAGGGGAAAGGAATAGACCATGGTGGGGCCCCAAATGGCTTGGCAACAGCCAGAGAGTTCCGGGCACAGCATAGCTGGTTGGGGAATTCTGGGAGTTGAAATCCACACATCTTGATATTGCCAAGGTTGAATAATACTGGTCTAAGGAGATACAAACAGACTTTTTCTCCACACTCAATTTGGGGCAGCTCCAAAATCAGCCCTTCTATAATATCACCTCACTGTCATGATTGAGAGTCAGTTTGGGGTAGCAAAGAAGGTGCTGGCCTGCAAACCAGGCACAGTGAATTTTCTCCATTTGTGATGTGGAGATTTTTCAGATTTTGGTGAAATGGAACTTCCCCTCACCGGGCCTGGCTCTTGTATTCAAGCATCTTTCTTCTTCCTTTCCATTATCCTCATCCCGTCTGGTCTTCTTTTGGAAATGACGGCGCAAATGCTGATAGAGGAGCTTGAACTGAGGGGGCGGAGGGCGGCAGACACCGATTGGGTGTCCATCCTTTGTCCCTTCTTGCAGAAGAACTGATGGTTTTAATACTTTTCTCCCTGTTTTGAAAATCACTGCAGCTCAGTTCAACCCCCTTTTTGAGGAGGGGGAGGGAGCAATTGCTTAGTATTTGCCAGATGTGGCTGAGCAGGGACCAAAGCTGCTGCTTTTTTTTTAAATACCAAAAGAGGGTCTCTCCTGCGCCTCTGCCCTGGTAGGAGAGCCTCGGCTCTTGACTATTATGGTGTGAAGGTCATGCGCCATTGCTCACTTTCCGCTGTGCTTCTTTTCTAAGCATGTGTGTCCTGAGTGGATGCACAGAACTGTTTTCCAGATGGCAGCTTAGCCTGTTTTGCGCTTAGCAATATCCTTTCACCAAAGGCAGGTTCCTTCCAGCCAGCCAGCCATTGGAAGTGAGTTAACTCCAATTCAAAATGCATTTTGGCCCCTTCTGAGGATGAGTCTCCTGCTCGAATTTGCCTCACAGGAATCTCAGTTATTCGGCAGAGAAAACAGTCTTGCCCGGCTGCTAGAGGGGCTTCTGACTGACGGGGCAAGTCATAAGTGCTGCCACCAGGTCTCCTCTTCCTCCTCCTGCATCCATCTGCCACGGGAGACCGGATGGAGCTTCCTTTCCTGAAGTGGCTCCTTATCTTATCAAGGCAGTGACAAGAGGAGTCTGGGCCTGCTGGGAAGATGCCAGGGTCCCTTGGCTGGGTCAGCCAGGCTGTGCGAGGCTTCTTCAGGAGCCCCAAGGAAGCAGGTGCTCAGATCCAGATGTCGTCCTAGCTGTGAGTTAAATCAGGGGTCTCCAATCTTGGCAACTTTAAACCTGGCGGACTTCAATTTATTTATTTATTTATTTATTTATTGGTTTGATTTAGATGCCGCCCTTCTCTGGAGACTCAGGGCGGCTTACAATGCGTTAAGCAATAGCCTTCATACTTTTGTATATACCTGCTTAGTAGGGCTTTTGCCCCCCCCCCCCAGTGATGTTCTTTTTTATACAAAGTCAGCTTATTGCCCCCACAATCCGGGTCCTCATTTTACCTACCTAGGAAGGATGGAAGGCTGAGTCAACCTTGAGCCTGGTGAGATTCGAACTTGCAGTAATTGCAGGCAGCTGGTGTTAGTTAACAGCACTTTAGTCTGCTGTGCCACCAAGGCCCCTGGCTGGGGAATTGTGGGAGTTGAGGTCCGCCAGGCTTAAAGCTGCTGAGGTTGAAGACCCCTGTGTTAAATGATCTTTGGAAGGATGTTCAACTTGGCATGGCTGCCTGGCATCCAGGATGATGCAGAACGGCCTTTTCTGGCCCTGTAAGACGAGCAGAGGAGCTCAGAGGCAGCTGCTGTTCTACCATCTTCTGTCTTTGCCAACCAACAGCTTGATCTCTCCCCTCTCCCCCCTTGGAGTTTTGCTCCAGTTGACGGACTTCTGCGAACACTGAAAAGCGGTTCCAAAGAGGGGCGGCTGAGGAGCGAAGTCTCATTTGTGGCAAGAGCTGCTGGGTCGGACACTGTCCCGTTGGGGTTTGAATGCTTGCCTTTCCTGCAGCGCTGACCTGCCACTAGGTGGGGCTGTAACCTTAGTTCTCAGCCGGTCTTCTGATCCTTGCCAGGTTTGCTCAGGGAGAATGCCCATGGATGGCACCCAGAGGCCGGCGGGTGCTGCTGCTGCCACCCCCTGGCAAGAAGGTTTCTGGTCTCACTGCTATGTTCCGACAACCACTTCATGCAGTCAAAGCAGCCCTTGTCTCCAAAAATCCAGTCTCTTGACGAAAAAAACCAAACAATCCCGTTCGTGAAGGAGTCCTGTGGCCCCGGGTGGGTTTCCACTGCAATGGGCCAACATGGGGGTCTCCAAACTTGGCAACTTTAAGACTTGTGGACTTCAATTCCCAGAATTCTGGGAACTGAATTCTATGCTGGCTGAGGAATTCTGGGAACTGAAGTCCATTTGAAAGATGCCAAGTTTAAAGACTGCTGGGCTAACACAAAGTCATTTTAGAGGAGTCTCTACCATAGGGGAAACAGATTAATTTTATATGTAGGTACTTTGACATATATTCAACCACAATGGGACAAGCTACAAACAAGTATGCTTAAGGATCCGCCTCAGTCAAAACAGAAAAAAGAATCACAGTCTAGGTACTGTAGTTGATGTCTAAATCCTAGATGTACCTTTCACTAAATTAAATAATTAGGATTGTTAGTTTCATATTATAGTCAGGCACAGGCGATATTGTTCTTCCATTATTAACAAACAATATTTTTGTTTGTGGGTTTGCACTGTAGTGGGTTCAGTAATGTTTGAAGAAGCCTCAGAAGCACATAAAACGAGTATATCCTTTCCCAGTAAGAACATCTTAGGTAATTTAACTGAACAGTGTAAATATAAAATATAAAGTTACCATTTTGCTTCTTTTTAATCTTTTGCAATAATGGTTTTTATTGTATTCTAAGCTCCCCAAAGTCACATATATAAATTTAATAAATAAACACAAAGCAAAAGTTGAGAACAAAAGTCTGCAAATTACTTCTACGTTGTTTTTAAAAGTGTAATTGTAGGCAACAAAAGAAACCACAGCTGTATTTCTATTCTTTTCTGCTTGCCTGCCTTTCTCACTGGCCTCTGTGTTGTGAGATTCAGCCCAACACAACCGTCCTGGTGGCACCAAGCAGACAACAGGAAAATCCCCAACCGCTGCCCAGTTTAGAGTTGGGAAAAACATGAGCAGAGCCAAAGGAGAGAGGCTGCAAATACAGGTAGACGCAATTGAGCCCATCCTTTCTGTTGTTAAGAGAGACAGTTGTTAAGTGGATTTTGCCCCATTTGTCACCATAGTCATTGACAGGGTTGTTAAGTGAATCTGGTTCCCCATTGGCTTTGCTTGTGAGAAGGGGACAAAAGATGATCCCATGAGCCACTGCAACCGTCATAAATACGAGCCAGTTGCCAGACATCAATTTTGATCACGTGATTATGGGGGATGCTGCAATGAAGTTGTAAGTGTGAAAAACGGTCATAAGTCAATTCTTTTCACTGCCCAATGTCACTCTGAATGGTCATTAAATGAACTGTTGTAAGTTAAGGATCCCCCGTACTCTGCCAAGCAGGACAGGCCAAGAAACAGCATGGCCCCTCCCAGAACAAAAGGCCGCTCGGTTCCCTAGTCCAGCAGCTTAAAATATGGGACTTCCGCTCCATCGCTGGTTGGGGAATTCTGGGAGCTGAAGTTGCCAGGATTGAGAAAGATTGTTCTATGGTCTGCCAAATCTCTCTTTGAAAAGATTGGCCTTGACCTGACTCCTAAGAGCAACAACATGATATCCCACCATTCTCAGGCAGGAGAACTGAAACGAAAGCCCCTAAGAAGAGTACCAGGAAGGGGGGAGGAAACTTTTAAAACTAGCCAGTGCAGCTAAGCCAGGACCGTCCACTGTGGAGGTGACCTTTGGTTGTGTAAAATTTGCCCATCCGGCCTGTCTCTCCAAAAACTCAGCCAGACAGGAGACACTGTGATCTTTGAGGAAGGCTTTTCAAGGCTGGTTTTATAGAAGAGATCTTTGCTTCCTGGAAAAGCTCAACCGGTTTCACCGTCACCTTTCCTGCAGCTAGTTTTCCAAGCACAAAGACACCGACTGCCAGACCCCCCTTTACTGTCACCAGGGAAGGAAGCAGCTGTGGCTCTGAAGGGCTGCCCAGCTACACTCCACGCTCAAAGTCAAGTTCAGCTCCCACCACCACCACAAAGAAAGAAAGATGCTAGTTATGCAGCCATTGGTTTGCCACATGCCCAATTTGCAAGGTCCCCTCAAAATGGAGGAAGAGGAGAAAAAGACAGGGGAGGTGCATTAACCCTTGCTAAGGCCACGGACTGATTGTCTTCAGGGATCCCCATAGTACGCCCAAAAAAATCCCAATGGTGCAGTTGAAGCTCCAGCTGGTTTTAGGCATGATGCACCTAAGAAACAAGTTTCCATGGCACTTTCACAGGGACCGTCTTGACTGTTTTTGACCACCAATTGCAGACCCCCCTGAGCACAGATGAAACTATTTGATCATGATATTTGGTCCTTGGTGCCCTCTGGCCTTGGTGGGCATTTTTTTTTGTGCAGATGTTTCATTACTCAAACTAGATAACATCATCAGTGCACTACCTAGTTTACCTTTGACCATTATTTATTTATTTATTTAGAAAATTTATATTGTCACCTAGTCACACATGGCCACTCAAGGTGACTTACAGGAATATAAAAACATCACATATAAAAAAATAAAACTAATAGAAGAAAATAATAAAATAATATAACTGTTGTGGCCTGTCTGCCCCTCCAGCAGCCGAATCAGAGGAGGAGGAGAGGGAGCTGTGGGAGTCAGGGCCAGCATCAAGGCAACCTGAGAGCTCGGAGGGGGAAGAGGGAAGGGAGCTGTCAGAGAGAGAAACAGAGGCAGAGCCTAGGCCATCCGTCAGTCCTCAGATGGAGAGTCTACAGCCCCCAGGTCTGGAGGTGGCTGATGAGGAAGAGGAGGAACAGCTGGGTCCAGTGCCTGATGCACGGATACACAGAAGGCAAAGGAGAGGAGAGGAGAGCAGTGGAAATCTATGGGCCAATTCTTGGGATGGAAGAGCCACCGCTGCTAGCGAAGCAGGGGACAAAAAGCAGGGGGCAGAGATGAATAGATGTGGCAGACAACTGCATCTTCCGGCCAGCCGGACTTGTTAGCCTGCAGTGAGAGAGAAACTTTTTGCCAGGGCTGCCGGCACTCCTAATAAAGGAATATTTGAGTTCGCTTCACAGGGTTTGTCATGTTTGGGGAGCTGGGTCAATTTGGGTCAGAACAATAACAGCCACCCCCCCTTGTTTGGGTAATGAAACATCTGCAAGAAAACCACCAAGCTCAGAAAGCATTAAGGACCCCACAGGTCAACTCTGAGCTACAGATGTTCTCCTGTATTGATATTTGAATACTTTCTATTAGCACATGTCAGGCGTTGATAAATTAAGAGCTTCGAGGAAGCAGTGGTGTTTTGTTTACAAAGAGGCAGCCTCTGGAGGCCGATTCCAGCTGGATATTCAAAGACTAGAAGAGCCCTTTGACAGCCAAGGCTCTAGAAGTTCTGTGTTTTTCTGGCTCAGACGTGGTCAGGTGGAGGCTGGGCAGCTCTCTCCCTGGGACTCTGGCATTTGAGTTCCTCTACTGCAGGGGTGGGCAGCTACGGCCGTTTTACAGCCTGTGGACTTCGGCTCCCCGCATTCCTGAGCCAGCATTCTGGCAGTTGATGTTCAAAAGTCATAAAATCACCATCACGGAAGTGGTGCGCCAGTTACGCCCTTTCCTAGACAGGGATGCCCTCCGTACAGTCACCCAAGCTCTCGTTATCTCTCATTTGGACTACTGCAATGCCCTCTACATGGGGCTGCCCTTGGGGTGTACCCGGAGGCTCCAGCTGGTCCAGAATGCGGCCACACGGGTTGTTACGGGAGCTTCCCGTTACTCCCATGTTACATCTCTCCTGCGCGAGCTGCACTGCTTACCAGTGGTCCTCCGGATCCGCTTCAAGGTGCTGTTACTTACCTATAAAGCCCTACATGGCCTGGGCCCGGGGTACCTGCAGGACCACCTTCTGCCTGCCTCCCACCACCCTGTGCGCTCACATAGGACTGCCCTCCTCCGGGTGCCATCGGCTAGACAATGTTGGCTGGTGGTGCCCAGGATGAGGGCGTTCTCTGTGGGCGCACTGACCCTCTGGAATGGGTTACCCACGAGGCTCCGGACAGCCCCTGACCTCCGCTCCTTCCGCCGTGACCTGAAGACGTGGCTTTTCCAACAAATTTGCTGATCTGATGGGTGATTTTAATTGGGAGATTTTAATTGATTATTTTAGTAGCTATTTTTATTGTTTTTATTGTTTTAACTTTTGTGAGCCGCCCCGAGTCCTTTGGGAGAAGGGCGGCATATAAATTTAAGAAAAATAAATAAATAAATAAATCATTGCCCACTCCTGCTCTACTGAATTGATCTAAAGGGTTGGGCATCATTACCTTCAACTCCAGGATTCTAGCATTAAATAATGTACATAAAATGTTATTTAATGCCTCCAGTGTGGAGACAAGAGCTGCCCTTGCAATTCAGGCATGGTGAAAGGTCTGGGAATTGCAAGGGAGGGAAGTGGGTGCACACCTTGTCTGTTGTCTTCCTCTTCTTCTTCCCTCCAGTTTGCACCTTGGTGTCCAAGGAGAGGAGCTGCAAGAGGGAGACAGAAACATCCTCACGCAAACACCACAACTGATGTATTTGAGGCAGCTGTTTGGATACCAGTGCCTAGACACGTGATGACATCGCAACAGATGTGTGAATATTGGAGTGTTACTGTGGTTTATTGGGGAGGCTGAGATGGAATGGAATGGGGAGGTGGTTTCTCAGGAGTGAGGGGGCCGTTCCAGAGGAGAAAGCAATGACTCAGTTCAGAGAGTTTGTGTGAGAGAAAGAGGGTGAAGACAGTCCCTTCTTAATAGTTCCCAGCATACAGGCTTCATGTGGGTAGCAATCTGGCAAGTTTCTGTCCCTAAGAACAAAGAAATCTATTTGGAAGATTCACTCCATTTTGGGGGAGGGGATGTCTGACAACTGTCAAGCATACAGGTAGTCCTTGACATACAACATTCATTTAGTGACCACTCAAAGATACAATAGCATCAAAAAAGTGACTTTTCTTCACATTTACAACCACTGCAGTATCCCCATGGTCACATGATCAGAATTTGAACATTCATATTTATGACGGTTGCATTGTCCTGGGGTCGTTTGCAACCTTCTGACAAGCAAAGTCAATGGGGAAGCAGATTCATTTATCAACCGTGTTATTGACTTAACAATTGTGGCAAGGAAAGTCATAAAGTGGAGCAAAACTCACTTAACATATGTCTCACTTAACAACAGAAATTATGGGCTCAATTGTGGTCTTAGGTTGAGGACTATCTCTAATGATTTTTTCTGCTCCATCATCCACTCTGCTTTGTGGACTTCAACTCCCAGAATTCACTGGCTGGGGAATTCTGGCAGTTGAAGTCCACAAGTCTTAAAGTTGCCATGGTTTGGAGACCCTGCAGTAGGGGATAATATTCAATTTATGATATTCAACTTAGGAGCTGTGGTGGCACAGTGGTTAGAGTGCAGTACTGCAGGCTATTTCTGCTGACTGCCGGCTGCCTGCAATCTGGCAGTTCGAATCTCACCAGGCTGAAGATTGACTCAGCCTTCCGTCCTTCCGAGGTGGATAAAATGAGGAGCCAGATTGTTGGGGGCGAGAGGCTGACTGCTTAGAGAGCACTCTACGGCGATATATAAGTCTAGGTGCTATTGCTATTATTATAGTCCAGCTAATAAATGATTGTGTATCCCAAGAAATGAAGCTACTGAGAATTTATGCTATCCCACCCCCATCCACCCCCGCTAACCCAGTTGGAAGAAAGAAAAGAGAAATTTCAAGACAGACAAAATTTCCAAAGGCTCCAATACTCGGATCCGTAGAATCCTTACGGTTTTTGATGGCTCAGTACAAGACTTGCCTTCTGTCTCTTATTTTTTGAGTTCTCTTAATGGCTGAGATTTGGATGGGACAAATACCTTGTGAAGCAGGAAAGGGAATTTTATTTATACCAGGGACCGGATTCCCTCTGAGGAATTGTTGGAGGAATTGTTTGCAGGCTCACTGGGAGGAAGAGGGGAAGGAAGGGAGAAAGTCAAATCAAAGTTGGGCTCCTGCTTTCTGCTCAGTGGCTCATTTCCCAGCGCATCAAGCTATAATGGGGCTATTTGGTGTGGCTCATTGAGTGGTACAACTCAGCCACCGGGGCTTGTAAACCATGGTTGACAGCTCACCATCTTGTGTGAACGCAGCCAGTTGTAGTTAATTCAGTTGGGTGCAGTTAGATAGATCCCATTATGGGTTATCGGCCATCTGCTTTCCTTTCTTGCCTGGGAATCTCAACTTGTGTGTGGCTTTTGCAATTTAGGGAGCCTCCAGCCCCAAATCTTCTGGTTTTCCAGCCCTGGGCTAAACAAGGGAGAAAGGAAGAGGTGCTGGGTTCTTTGCTGGCAGAACTTTCATGACCAGGTAACATCACCATTGCTAGTAGGTGTGGGCTTTGTTCCCTGTTTATATGCAAAGCATAATATTTGTATATAAAAAGAGTCTAAAGCCCACACTTGATAGAATTTATAATGCTATATAGTTGGGTAATCAAATGTCTGCAAGCAAACAACCAAGCTCAGAGTGTATCAAGGACTCCACAGTTCTCCTCCTCCTCCTCCTCCTCCACTTCTTCACAAACACCTGTCCCTTCTAGCACTGATGCTGTTCCCTAGTTGGATTATGAAATGTCTGTAAACAGGCAACCAAGCTCAGAGAGCACCATGTTCTGCCCTGAGCTACAAATATCCTTTTCTGAACAAAGGATTAGGTTGGTCAGTGGCACAATTAACAATGTCCATATCTCTGAATTGCTGCCTGCAATTACTGCGAGTTCAAATCTCACCAGGCTCAAGGTTGACTCAGCCTTCCATCCATCTGAGGTAGGTAAAATGAGGACCCAGTTTGTGGGGGCAATAAGCTGACTTTGTATAAAAAAGAAAGAACACCGTTTGGGGGGCCCGAAAGCCCTACTAAGCAGGTATACACAAAAGTATGAAGGCTATTGCTTAATGCATTGTAAACCGCCCTGAGTCTCCGGAGAAGAGCAGCATATAAATCAAACAAACAAACAACTAAATAAATAAATAAATAAATCCTAAACTTTGCTGAAGAATTAGAACAGACTTCTTGATGCTAAGAAGAGTCTTCTGAGCCCAAGATGGGTGGCCATCCATTTAGGTTATCTGGGTGGCTAGATCCATACAGAAGAGCTGTAGAGAAACAGCTGAGTAGCTGGGGTTGACCCCTGAAGAAGAAGCCTAGCTGGGAGTAGCCGCTTGCTTAAGGAAGGGAAGGGGAGTCTCCAAGCCCAGTTGGCTTGAGGAGCAACTTCCTTTGATGGAAACAGGGCCGCTGAGATTTCCAAAAGAGGGTCCCGCAAGCGGATATTGCACCCCTCTTTTTTTGAGCCGAATGGAATTGGAGTGATCCTAAGAGCAGCTGGAAGGAACCGTGCCAGGCTGGGGAAGAGCATCATTGCAAACAGAAAAGCAGACAAGCAGAGCGCCAGGCGGCTTGCTTGGACTGGTGCAGAGGGACAAAGAGCTATCAATGTTTCCTGTCAAGGTCAAGAGAAGCAACATTGAAGAAACTGGGCCCAGGGGAAACCTTGCTGAGAATGAATTTGGAACACTTTGCTGTTGCCCGATAACACAAACAGTGGTCTTCCCACTGCAAGGTCCAGACGCAGCCTTGGACTCTTGCTAACAGCACACAGTTGTGGTTATTAACTCCATGTGCTCTGGAGTTCACGCGGAGGAAGGAGCTTCATAGCTTGGATAGCTTCAGAATTGGAGATTTTTACACGGAGCTCTTTGCAGGTACATGCGTTTATAAGCATGTAAGCCAGGGGTGAAATCCAGCAGGTTCTGACAGGTTCTGGAGAACCGGTAGTGGAAATTTTGAGTAGTTCAGAGAACCGGCAAATGCCACCTCTGGCTGGCCCTGGAATGGGGTGGGAATGGGGATTTTGCAATATCCTTCCCCTGCCACGCCCGCCACCCCACCCCACCCCACACCCACCACACCAAGCCACTCCCCCAGAACGGGTAGTAAAAAAATTTGGATTTCACCACTGATGTAAGCCTCTGTTTTGCCCCAGCTCTGGATTTCTGAGGTTATTGACACACACCAATGGTCCTTAACAAATTTATTAAGTAACAAGAATAAACAAGACCGGCAAAGGTTGGCAACCAGCCCAGAAAACAAGATATGATAAACCAAAATACTCTGATAATAAGACAAGTTGTTTCCAGCAAGAAACTTACTAGCAGTGTGTGACTTAAATAGGCTAAGGAAGTGGCCAATTATCCTCAAGCCTTACTCTCGAGGAGACCTCCTCCTCCTGAGTCACCACTCCTGCCTTTTGGCAGCCCTGCGTGCTCGAGCATTGAGGAGAGGCTCCTCCACTTCGCTCTCTCCACTTGAAGGAGCCTCTGGAGGTTCTGAAGGCCCAGACTGAGTCTCTGTCTCTGGCATCACATCCTCTTCAGCCTCCTCGCTGTCTGACGCGAGTGCTGGCTGTGCAGGCTGCTGGCACGACATCACACCAGCCTCCTCTTCGTCGGGATCAGCCACGATCTGTGCAGGCCGCTGGCGGGCCACAACAGCTCTTTACAGGTACATGCGTTTATAAGCATGTAAGCCAGGGATGAAATCCAGCAGTTCTGACAGGTTTTGGAGAACCAGTAGTGGAAATTTTGAGTAGTTCGGAAAACCGGCAAATGCCACCTCTGGCTGGCCCTGGAATGGGGTGGGAATGGGGATTTTGCAATATCCTTCCCCTGCCACGCCCGCCACCCCACCCCACCCCACACCCACCACCCCAAGCCACTCCTCCAGAACTGGTAGTAAAAAAATTTGGATTTCACCACTGATGTAAGCCTCTGCATCTCATGTCTCCCTGAAATCTTGCATCCCTGGCCCACCTGTCTTTATGCCTTGTGTGCTGTGGGTGTCTTGAGAAAACCAAAGTGTCAGTCAAGACAGTGCAATGTGACTAACGGAACTCCCCAGGCTCTGCTCCAAGGGGGGGTGGGAGTCCTGCTCGGCTGATCAAAGCTATCTCCACCCAATTGCAGAGCTGCAAAACAACAACAACAGCAGGTTGTCTACACTCAAGGGGGAAAAACAAAGATAAACATCCTGCACCAGGTTTCCTGAAGTGTGAAGAAATGACGGAAGTTTAAGTTCGGATTTAGTACAATTAAACCAAATTATCTTGGTTCTGCCTGGGAAAGCCAAGGGAAATTATCAAAACCGTAAAGAAGTGAAAGTTAAACTATTTTGGACATGGGATGCCACACCCAGAAAAATATGGCATCCTTCACTTAACCCTCCAGGGAAAAATTGAAGGCAAAGGAGGCCCAGGCAGAAGAAGAATATCATGGTTTCAAAATCTAAGGGGCTGGTTTGGACTAAACTCAACAGCTCTTTTTCGTGCAGCTGTTGATAAAAATAGGATGGCCAACATGATCGCCAAGATCCGATGACGGATATGGCACAAGAAGAAGAAGAATCTTAGTTCAGTCTGGGGAGATGCAAAGTGCTATGCAATATTATGTGAAGATGCTTGACTCCTTCACTACGACAGGAAAAATCGTAGTTGAGACAGGGGAGGCCTTCTTGGGTATATCAGGCCACAGGGCTCTATGTGGATCTCCCTCTAAACATGAGCCAACAGAGTCAGGCAGCTACAGAAACCCCAAATGCAATCCTAGGTGACCTTCATCAAAGTACAGAGTCAAGATCATTGCTCTTCTCTCTTGGTCTTCGTATGTTTTAGCCACCAACCCTCTGATCATTCTTGTTACTCTTCTCTGCACTCTTTCCAGATTCTCCCTCAACCCAACCCACCTCACGGGAAGAGGAAGGGATATGTTCTCGCAACTTGAATTATATATCTCTATCTCTAAAAGTAAAGGTATCCCTGACAGTTGTGTCCGAACTCCAGGGCATGGTGCTCATCTCCATTTCTTGGCCGAGGGAGCCAGCATTGTCTGAAGACAATTTCTGTGGTCATGTAGCCAACATGGCTATACGTGGAGGCATACGGAACACAGAAACCTTTCCCACTGAAATGGTATCTATTTATCTACTTGCATTTGCATGTTTTCAAACTGCTAGGTGGGCAGGAGCTGGAGCAAGTAATGGGAACTCACCCTGTTGTGCAGAGCATGGGGTCTCAAACCCAAGCTCAGTATTTTTAACTGCTGAGTCATCATGCTCCCTTTCTTAATCTCTATCCATATCCATATATCTATATCTATATCTAGCTATCTACAGGTAGTCCTTGACCTACAACTAGATCATAAAATGAAGCAAAACTTGCTTAACAACTGTCTTGTTTAGCAATGGAAATTTTGGAATCTATTGTCATAATTAAGGAATATTTACCAAGGAGACTTGGTAGTACAGTGATCTAAAGCACCCTGTTATTAAGACCAGCTGCCTGCAATTACCATAGGTTCGAATCTCGCCAGGCTCAAGGCTGACTCAGCCTTCCACCCTTTCTAAGGTAGGTAAATTGAGGACCCGGTTTGTGGGGGCAATAAGCTGACTTTGTATAAATATACAAAAGAATGAAGGCTATTGCTTAGCGCATTGTAAGCCGCCCTGAGTCTCCGGAGAAGGGCGGCATATAAATCAAGTTAAATATATATATACTCAAGACAGAAAGACCTGCACATGGATTAGAGAATAAACAAAAGTATACAAGTTCATTAAGAGAGCAAAAGAATGGAAATGGAACTGGGCAGGTCACATAGCAAGAAGAACTGAGGGCAGGTGGACCAAGGCAGTCATAGAATGGATCCCACTTGATCAAAAGCATCCATGAATGAGACCTAAAACAAGATGAAGCAATGACATCAGCAAATATTGTGGGCCCAATTGGCAAAAGAAAGCTCAGAGCCGTATTGGTTGGAAACATGTGGAAGAGGCCATAAAATCAGGGTTATTTATATATATAACCCTGATTTTATATATAACCCATATATATATGACTGCTGACATAAGCCTGATGATGGCAGATGGGATTCTGTCGAAACGTCGCTTCTACCCTTTTAGGGATATATCCACAATTACATGGGAAGAAACCTGAAATATTAACTATACACACACACACACACACATTTATATATATAACATTATATATAAAATATAATAAAAGCTAAACATCTAAAGGTAAAAATCTAAAAGAAGAGGGGGGAAAAGACATTGACAAACTGGAGGGTGCCCAGAAGTGATCATCAAGATGATAAAAAAACCTCAAAGAAAACACTGAAGAAAAGACTGAGCCTGCAGAAGAGAGGACACGGTGGAGGAAAGGTGATATGACAGCATCTTGAGAGCTATTTGGAAGAATTTTTCAACGTTGTTCAAGGGGCTTAAATGACATGGATTTTGGACAGCACCAGGAAAAAAAAATCCCCAGCAGAGGGTTTGCTGAGGGTGTTTAACGGAGGCTGGATGGGCACCTGCTGCTGGGGGGGGGATTTGAAAGGGGGGCTGAGCTGTGGGTTTCCCCACCCCAGGCCCTCTTTATGCTCTACAGTCCTATGACTCTTCAGTCTCGCCCCTTTCAACACGCATTGCCTGCCCACTTCTGCAGCCTGAACATAGGGCTTTTGAAAGAAGAAGCAGACCTTTGCATCCAGTTCAAAGTTCTGTGCCTCCGAACGAAGCCCACTCCCAGAGGCAGGTTTAAGGAAATGTACAGCAGCTGCACTCCGAAGCTTTCCTTGCCTCGGTTGACTGTTGTCTCACATTTGTCATTGTCTAGACTGTAATCTCCTTGGAAGAGGAACTTTCTTGCAATGATTTACAAAGTGACGCATTTAGGAATGTTGCTCTCCTAATAAATTAGCCACAGCCAGAGACAACTGCAATCTACCTCCTAACCGCCTCCAGCAAATTGCATCTAGTAAGCCACAGACACACACAATGCCCTTGGAGCCTCTCTGGGGCCATCGCAGCGGTGCTGTTAGGGGTGGGGGCTGACCTGAAATGCTCACCGAAGGTGATCCTGTCTGTATTGCCTGGGCAGCCGGGCAGCCAGGGATGAAGAGCAATGATGACCGCATTTTTACAGCCTCACTGAAGCAGCTGTAAGGACTGACGCCAGTCTCCATTGCCATTTGATAGGAAGGGTCTACTGGCATGAAAAGCTGAGCACTACAAACCTGGGCAGCTCCCTCAGCGTCCTCAGAAATGCCGCTCGCACCAGAAGCCGATCTTTTGCAAGGAGACCAGGGGGGTTTAGAGGGGGGCTCGGTCTCGCTCTCCTGAGCTGCTGCATTTGAGACAGAGGAACCCCCAACAGCTTCAGTAATGCTCTCATTGTAGGCAGAACGCACCATTCCATCTTGAGAGCAGTTATGCCTGACTTTGGGCTCACAACGGCCCCGTGGGACATGGCTGGCTGCTGGTGATGGAAGAGGAGGACAAGCAGGCTGAGTTTAAGGGGTGTTGGGGGGTTCCACTTCTCTCAGTGCTCCAGCCGCTTCCTCTTTGCCTTGGCTCCCACTGAGCCACTCAGCCAGCTGGCTGCATCTTGGCCCTGGGCCCCGTTCCCACAGAGGACTCCGCCTGGCTAAGATTTTAGCAATTACTCCGCCAGCCAGGCACACTAACCGGTTATTAGTCTAATGCGACACCTCAGCTTGAGCGCAGAGTCAGTGACACTGAAAACCAAGCACACTGTGCCAAAAGCAGCAGGAGCCCAAATGCCAAACCTGGCCAGGCCTTTCCTTAAGTGCCCCGTTCCCCAGACTCCTGCAGCCAAGAGGGGGGCATCAGACGGGAGAAAGTTGCCAGATCTTTCCCTGGAGCCCCACACCCTCCCACTTCCTGTATCACAAATACGGGAGGCTCAGGAAAACAGGCAGCTTCTCACCTTGAAACCACACAGCCTGTACAGAAGCTGCAACTTTGCCCCCCGAAACCCTGCAGTCTGATTGACAAAGGGCTCCTTTGCAGCACCTCCCAGGAATGGCTTGCAGATTCCGCAGCATCTCTCTCCCACGCAGAAGCTCTCTGACTTGCTTCGGTTCCCTCCAATCCAGCCTCCTCCGGCACTTTCTTGTAATCCATACCTGGGAGCTGCTGTCCATGTGCCTCACCCCAATGCAAAATGAAAACAGGGACTCTAGTCTTGGTGCTTTCCCAGCTGCTCTCCCCCCCCCCATTTCTTTCCCCTGAAGATTTTGTATAACCAGACACCAGCAATGCGCTGCATTCAACCCTCAACCACATCTTACAACCAACGTTCAGCCCTCTCTGGCTTCAGCACCTGCCCTAATTTCAAAGGTGTTTTCAAATTTCTTGTCTGATGGAAAATCCTGGGGGATTTCTTATGCACAGGCTTCTTCTGTCATTTTGATTGATTCTATAAAAATCTTGCCCAACCATGGATTTTTAAGTACAATTTATTCATTACCAATGCCAAACTATTATTTTCTGGTCACCATGGCTGCCTTTTTCAATGGGGTGGGTCATGGCCCCACCCCCATACTAGATATGTTAGAATATAGCCACGTTATCGCCGGGCAAGCCCAGAAACGATGGCCTTTGTAGTCCAATCCATTGGAAGGGCTACAGGGATGAAGAGAAACTGCCCTTGGAAAATGTTATTTTCCAACTCCTGGATTAAGTTGTTAAGTCATTTTTTTATTAAGAAAGGAATAAAAAAAGATGAATTTGAGCAGAGCCCACTCTTCTCCTATAAGGCAGTTGAAAGCAAAGTCAGGGACTCTCTCTGGCTTTGGTGGATCATTTGAGGATTCTGGGAGCAGCCAGAACAGTCTTGCCTGGATCACCTCTTGGTCTCCAGACTTTTGCTTCCTTTTCAGGACCCCTCCTGGGGGAGAATGGCTTTCTGGATCATCTGCTACTCTTTCCTTCTAATTTTAACTTAACTTACATTTCTTTTTAATAATTTAATTTCCTTTTCATCACAAATCACGATGAAGCATGTCCGGGACAACTGTGCAACATAACCAAGCACACAACTAATTGCTACAGGATTATGACTTGCGCCCCATTCCTGCAGCGTATGAACGAGAAACAAGAACTTCAGGGAACGAGAAAGAGGAGAGTCCCACCCTCGTTCTCGGCTCTTTCGCTCGGACGTCAGTGGTTACCACTGCATTGCCATGAAAGAGGCTGGAATATAAAAGAGAAACTTCAGAATGAGGGCTTGGCATTTAGTTTGCAAGCTGGTCTATGGCAGGTTTCTCAACTTCAGCACAGGCAGACTTCGACATGCCAGCTGGGGGATTCTGGGAGTTGAAGTCCACATATCTCAAAGCTGATGTGATTGAGAAACACCGGGCTGTTGCACAGCTTTCCTTCTTGAAATCCTGCAAAGCACAGCTATAGCTTTCAATACACCAGTGGATCGCAGGAGGACATTTCTCTCCCACCCACTTGCCTGCCTCCCTGTTTTTAGCCCATTCCACTTCATTTTTATAAGCACTTCCCTGGGTGCCCAGAGACCTGCCCTTCTATCCTTTTAGTTAAAAAGGGGCATGATATGCCAACTGCAAAGCGCCAGATTTTGTATTTAAGCTTGTACAGCCAATCTAAAGAACTTCTGACTTTAAATGACCTATTACATTTTGTTTCTGCTGCTTTTTAAGTATGTCCCCTTTATGCAATGGTTGTGATCATAAAAAGCAGATTTATTATGCAGAGGCCATAATTCCTGAGGTTTAGCCTGGCATTTCACTTTTGCCAGCTCTCTGGAAAAGGTATCAAGCAAAATCTAGCCTTCCCTCAAAGAGTGTTTTCCCCACTAGGACTGGTGAGGTCTTTGAGGTTCATTCCCACCATGGTTGGGGCATATTTAAAGTCACGAGGGAGGAAATGGTCGCAGTTTTCTTCTTAGGACCAGTTTTTCCTACCTCTTGGGCTCTATCCCAGTTTTAGCATGTGCCTGCCAACTGCAAAGCACCATAGCTGAGGATGACCCTTTCAGGGGGGTCACTTTTACTCTGGCCCTCTATGCGGGAAATTTTAGCCAGCCCCTCTTCCTCAATCTCCTCTCCAGACTGGGAGGGCATCCCTGTCTCTGCCTTCCCTCTTGCCTAGGCGTCCTCCAGCTCTCTTCCTCCTGCCTTTCAGGAGGCCTCAGAATTGGGTCAAAAGGATGTTTGATGAAGCTCGCACACCATCAATCTCCTCCTGATACTTCCCTCCTCCAAATTTTTGCGACTAATTGCATGCACAGAATCAGACCCAGGGCACAATTCAGGAAATAAAACTAGGATGGCAGATATCTCCCTTGCCCTCTGCCAAGTGGATGCTGAACCTTCGGGGGACGCAGGAGAATGAAAGACATTCCCCACTTCTGCCACTGCGAAGCAGAGCAATGGGTGGCAGCCTGGCACACTTGTTGGGATGGAGAAGGCCTTGTGGGAATGGAGGTGCACTGATCAAGCAGCATCCCAGCAGCTGGGCAGGGATGGCAAGATTGCACCCCTACTACTGTTGGCTGCATTTATACAATGTGATTAAGAGGGTGACTGAATTAACCCACATTCTGGAAGCCCAGACTCTAGCACAACAAATGAAGTGGGTTCACAGGACAAACCTGCATAAAATTAGCCAAGCCATAACCACATTTATCATGCTGTGCAAATGGTACTGTTAGGTTTGTAACTGAGTAATTGATCTGAGTATTTGTGTAAATACGCTGTGTGTGTGTGTGTGTGTGTGTGTAGTCTCCATTTTCACAGGTAGCAGACCACACTGTCCCCTGGAGACACAAGAAAGTAACACCAAAACCAGCCCTGCAGGTACACAAAGCCTAACCTGGCCAACTCCAGACAAATGCTCACCTGTGGTAGGTCAAGCCTTTGTTGCACCAGGTGCACAAGCCTCTAAACAGAAGGCAAAGAAGGAGGCGGGGAGTTCCAAGGCGGTGCCCACACTCTGTCAACGGGAACACCTAACATCCTATCTAGGTGTTCTTGTCCCTGCCACCTTTCCCTCCCCATTTTGACTAGACATAGAACTTGAGGACTGGTGGGCTTTGCCATTTCCATCCCCATTTCGTCTTTTCTGCAGTTGCGACGGCCCGAATTTCAGTCACCCCCAAACACTCCCCCAACCTGTCTAAAGGCTGCCCCTGACAACTCAGAGAAGTTTTATGCCATCAGCCCTGAAGCAGCGCATTTCCAGAACAGAGTTTTCGACCTCAGGGAGAAAGGCGAAGGGCGAGCGCCTACCTGGCCGAAGACGGCGCTCAGGACAGGGCGCAGCTGATGGACCAGCGGGTCGCCGTCAACGCCGGGCTTGGCCGCGGGGCTCTTGCCGTTGGCCGGCAGCAGCGCTTCAGGGGTGGCCCGTGGACTGCCCGCGGAGGTTCCGCAGTCTGAGCGCCGCGCGGTCCAGTCCTGCTCCCCGTCCGGGCTGGGGGCCGCTGGCGAGGGTTCCTGGGGGCGTGGGCGCCCCCGCCGCGGCGCTGCCTGCTGCTGCTGCTGCTGCGGGCGCCGCCGGAGGCTGCCGTTGGCCGGGGCGTCGGGCTGGCAGAGGGGCCTCCTGGCGCTGGGCTCGGCGGCGAGCGGTGGGCAGGGGCTGCTTTCTGCTTCTGCCGCGGCCGCCGGGCGCCCGTTCCGCCTCTGGCTCCGCGGCGGGGGCGGCGGCTGGCCGGGTGCCCGCCTGCCGCTCCCGCCGCGCGCCGCTCGCCGCAGGGGCGCCTTGGAGTCGCTCTGGTGCGGTGCGGAGCTCATGGTCGGCACGGCCGCGGAGCGGAGCGGCTCTTAAGGCGGGAAGGCGGAGGGCGGGGCGCTGTGGCCGCCGCCGAAGCGAGCTCCCCCCCGCGCGGGAAACGGCTCCGGAGGCGCCGCGCTTCAGCACCGCGGCTGCGGACAGCGCCAACGGGGCAGGCAGGCGCGCCGAGGCAGCTCCGAGTCGCGTCGTTTGGGCTGCCTCGACGCGCAGCTGCCGCCTGGCCCGCTGGCGCTGTCCGCAGCCGCGGTGCTGAAGCGCGGCGCCTCCGGAGCTCGGGATAGCCACGGGCGGCCCTGAAAGGGTGCAGGCCACGCGACCGGCCCGAGGCTGGCGGGGGCGATGAATGAACCCGCAGAACCAGACGGGTCAGCAATCTGGAGGAGGAAGATTAGGGGCCCGCCTTTCAAGCAAGGAGTGGAATGAAGTCCTCTCTTTCTTTTGGAAGATTCATGCTACACACACACACACACACACACACAGGCTCTAGTCTGCCTGCCCTGCCTGCCCGACCACCCAGTTTGTCTTGGTGTACCTCTTCTATCACCTGCTGCAACCAGTAATCTCTAGGTGAGTTGGCTGGCTGCAAGGTCCCTCATCTTCAGCTCATGGGGGGTGGGGAGTAAAGCAGGAAAGAACAATCTTTTCAGGTCGTACTGGCACCAGCCAGGCTTTGAGGCAACATCAAGAACATCAAATTCAGCAATAGTAACATAAGGATAAAATCTTGTTCCAACCAAGTTCATACTCTCAAGTATTCTTGGCAACAATGCAGGAGTGGTTGGCCATTGCCCTTTTCCAGGATCTATTGTTTACTTCCCAGCCTTTTCTACAGTCGTGGGATTTCCTGGAGGCCTCTCATCCAACTATTAACCAACTACTAACGGGGACTAATCTTATTTAATTTCTCAAGTTCAACTTGGTTAGCAAAGTGGCTAGTCATGATCTCTCCCCCCCCCACACACACACACTCCCCATCTACTATTAACACTGGCCAAAGTTTGGGGTCATCTGCTGTTGGATTTTGCAAGGTTTGAGATGTTTTAAGAAATAATCTGGTTGAAATCTGCTGACTCCTTCAGAGGCATTTAATGATAGTGTAGTACTTTTATTGGCCAGCACGTTGCTGTCCCAGCCAGACCTATTTAATTCCATATGAGTTGTACAAGACGGTCATGTTGTCAAAAGACGGTTGACCCGATTTGCTGGTGCTGCAGTTCATTTTTGTGAGCTGATCGGCTCAGAGTCTCTGTTGACTCTAATAACTGGTGAGTGGCCATTTTCACAAATAAGCTTCAGTTTTCTCTCCTTTCGCCAGAGATAGAGGGAAGTTAGCATTACCTGGGGTTGGTTTGGGAGAAACCCACATGCCTTTTGGCCCTCTTTCAAGTGGTGGCAAGGGAAAGGAACCAAAAAATAGGGGTCCCTGTAGGACTTTGTTTCAGAAATGAAAAGGAATTGTTAGTCCTCTCTGAAGTCTTTGGATGGAATAGCTACTCGGGAGAAATTATTTTACCTCCAAACAACTTAGAAGCTAAAATAGGGGCTTAAACCACATCTTCCCAGGTTGCCTATTTGCATGCCTGTTATCTCCTTCATGACCCAGTTAAATTGGCAGGCAGACCGAGTTCTGCCTAGATTCGCTAGGGACCTCATAATCTATCAGTGGAGTGTTGGGTGCCAAGTTGAGTGCCCACTTTATTCTGAGCAAGGATGGTTGGACCATCTGGCAGAGTTCTAACCATTTGTCTCCATTTTGGACAGGCCCATGCTGAAGCCACCCAGACACAAAGGCTACCTGCACTGATCTCACCATCTCAGATTCTGGAGTGAAATCTATCTTGGGTTAATTATCCCTTAGAACTTGGCCAGGGCACCAAGTTCTCTCTTGCAAAGGTAAGTAAAAGAGTCCTGGGCCAGACAGACATGGAATACCAGCAGCCAAAGGTTACACCTCTTCCCTCCTCCGCTTTCTCAGGTGCCCACTTGACACCCAGGGAAGTCACAGTGGGCTATTTTTATGCCCAGTAACCATCTGCAGGTAACCAGATGTCATCTTACAGTTGGACTGAAAAACAAAAATGCATGAACACCAGATTGTCTGATAACAAGTAGCCCAACAGACACTCTTTCTGAAGTCTTAAAGCTTTGCATTTTTAACAAATGTCATTAAATATAACACTTCCTTAGTCACCAAACGTTTGGAGTTATATTTTTCTTAGTTGTTTCAAGGCCTCCTACAGCACAGGCATAACATTTCCTTAATATATTTTTTTCCAAAACACCATTTGACTCTTGCAGATGTGTGAATAGTGTCTGTTGTTTCAGTCAACTGAACTCTGCAGAGCTAATTTACGAATGGAGCAAAGCTGGTTAATGCAGGAAACCCTAATTCTGGAGGAGCAGTTGATTTGATGAAGGAAGTCAATTGGCCATGATTAGGTACGAAAGGGTTATTTGTATGGGCCGATTAAAATGGCTTGCCCAAGGTGAATGCAATAGTTTTACAGGTGAATTTGAAAACAAAAGACTTGGAACATAGAATCATAGGGTTGGCAGGGACCTTGGAGGTCTTCTAGTCCAACCCACTGCTCAAGCAACAGATCCTATACCATTTCACACAAGTGGTTGTCCAATCTCTTCTTAAAAGTCTCCAGGGATGGAGCAGCCACAACATCTGGAAGGAAGCCATTCTATTGATTAATTGTTATCATTAGTAGGAAATTTCTCCATAGTCTAGTTCGTTTCATTCTCTTCTCTCTCTCCCTCTCTCTCACACACAAACACACAATGCATACCTAAACAGGCTAGAGAGTTCCAGATTAACTGAGAAAGGCTGCTCATGTCTTGTGATGTGATAGTTCTGCTGCCTTTCTTTATTTTCCCAAAACTACTTAAATCAAAATTTGGAGGTGCCTTTTTTGAGTCAATGGATCCTGAATTCTGCAATAATTTGATTGGCTACCTCCATGCTGTATATCTGTCTCAGGCCCTAAAGCAGTGGTTCTCAACCTTCCTAATGCCATGACCCTTTAATACAGTTGTGACCCTTTAATACATGTTGTGGTGACTCCCAACCAGGGGTGGGTTCTAAATTTTTTTACTACCGGTTCTGTGGGCATGGCTTATTTTGTGGGTGTGGCTTGGAGGTCATGTGACTGGGTGGGCGTGGCTAGCTGGTCATGTGACCGGGTGGCCATGGCTATGTTTATAGGGACTACTCAGAGGGCTGAAAAAAGTCATTTCTGACTGATCCTCGCACTTTTGACCGGTCTTCGCACTTATGACCATCCTCACATTTATGCCCGTGCAGCATTCTTAACAACCATGCCACTCATTTCACAACTGCTTCTTTTCACCATGGTGATAAGATAGGGCAAAAAACGTAAAATGTGAGTACAGTCGTAAATTCAAGATCTGGTCAAAAGTGCGAGGACCAGTCAGAAATAACTTTTTCAGCCCTCTGAGAAGTCCATATGCATAAAAGGATACAGCAATAGAGAGGGATGAAGGAAGGGAATAGAGTAGGAGTGAGGGTAAGAGAGGGAGGAAGAGAGGAGGAGAAGGAGAAAGGAAGAGGAAGTAGGAAGGAGAAGAAGAGGAGGGGAAGAGAAAGTAAGAAGGAAAGAAAAGAGAGAGGTGGTAGGTTTGAGGAGAAAGATTGCTGTACAATAAAAAAGATGAAAGGGAAGAAAGCCAACCCCAAACAAATATAAAGATATTAAGATAAAGAATGAATTGTTAAACTTTAAAGAATAAAACAAAACAAATATGAATAAATAACAATTAGAAACACACATACAAACATACAATGTATTTTCTATGAACAGAGTATTTGGTCGGTTCACAAATTTAAACAGTGTTTAGTCATTTCAATTAAATTTACAATTTCTATATTTCCTTTTTGCCATATTTATTCCTCATCTATTTTTGTAAAAAAACAATATTACTCTTCATTGTCATCTCTAATCTTAATCAAATTCAATTTTTCCCTTCTATTCTATATTATACCCCTTCCCATTGTCATCTATTTTTATATCCATCCTCACATTGGTTAATTATGTAATATCACAGTTGTTTAATATAAATTCAACATTTTAATATAAATCAATTAGTTATATAACTACCTTTTTTGTATATTAATCAATATGAACATGAATATTCCAATTATTTCCATGCAATCCAATTTCTTACAAATCAATTAATTATATTTACCAATAATAATAAACCAAATAATTTCCCCCATATATTCCTCCAAACCACAACTTAACCATTTCTGCTTTCAACACAATATACAATTAATAGTATCTCAATTATTACAATTCCCTAGTTAAATAGAGCTTTTTTTCTTTTGTGTTTTAAAATCTTGAACTCTCCTTTTTTCCCCTAAATTTCCCATTGTTTGCACCTACCTTTTTTGGTGAGGAAAAAGAAAAGAAATCTGCCTGCCTAATTTTCCAATGTTGCAGCAACAGCAAAGCCAACAGCCTGCTTTATTTTCAGTTTTGTTTTTCAGCATAGCTAGGGGAAAAAAATCTGCTCCAGCAAGCAGCAAAGCCCTGAGCAAAACAGCTGAGACCAAATTAGCTGAGAGTCGGGAGCCGATCTAATCAAGGGCTAATTAGCCTATGCTGAAGCTCCGCGTGCCAATAAAATTACAAAAAAACACAAACCATTTGTTAAATTGCTGGCTCGCCTGCCTCTCACCCACCATTATTTATTGGCAATAAATAGCGGTGCGGAGGGGTGGGGCAAGCCAGCAATTTAACAAACGGTTTGGCCGAACCCCCTAGAACCGGCAGAATCCCACCACTGGCTATAGGGCGGCCCTTTGAAGTCCCGCGGCAAGAATTTAAAACAGTTTTTTTTCCTCTAGCCATCAGCTGGGACTCAGGAGGCAGCAATAGATTGGGAGTGGGCGGGGTAAGCGAACGGCCGGCAATCCAACAGAGCAGAGAGTGAGGGTGAGTGGGGGGGGGTGAGAGAGGGCTTTGGCGACCCTTGTGAAATGGCCGTTCGACCCCCAAAGGGGTCGCGACCCCCAGGTTGAGAACCGCTGCCCTAAAGGATAGATGTTGAAAGTGTTTGCATAGCGGTGGGAGCAGCTATGGAAAAATGGGGGAAACGCCCATTTTGCACAACCTGTCTAATCCCTGTTTCTCAACCTTGGTAACTATTAAGATGTGTAGACTTCACTCCCAGAATTTTCCAGCTAGCATTCCATTCACATAATGACAGACAACTGTCCCCAACACATAAGCATTGCACTTAGACTGCCATAATTGAAAGTCTTCTAAGCATATACAAAGTGCATTTTCTTCCTTACTGAAAGGAAACACTGTTATTTTAAAACCAGCCAAAGAACAAAGTACTCTTGGAAGTGTGCAGAATATGGTTCTGGTCCAGGAAAGAGAAAAATAGAAATATCTCTTGGAAAGGAGAGGGGAGGGAGGGAGGGAGGGAGGAAGGAAGGAAGGAAGAAAGAAGGGATAGAAAAGGAGGGAGGGAGGGAGGAAGAAAGAAGACAGAAAAAGAGGGAGGGAGGGAAGAAGGAAGGAAGGAAGGAGTATTGTTGGACTGGAAGCTAGCAGTTCAAGCAACTGCTGACTTTGAGAAACATTCTTTCAGTCCATATTTGCTTGGAAACTTCCAAATATTCCTCCTGCTGTGCCCAGCTCTGCAGATGGGCCCCTTAGAGCTGCCCTGTGTACAAACAAGTCCC
Source organism: Arizona elegans (assembly GCA_022577455.1). NCBI lineage: Eukaryota > Metazoa > Chordata > Lepidosauria > Squamata > Colubridae > Arizona > Arizona elegans. Next base: position 4,726,861 of record JAKOOJ010000026.1, read on the forward strand.
AAGAAAGCTCTGCTGTGATTCAACCGTTAGCTACGTAAACAGCCTCCTGAGAGAGGGTGGATTATTTGCCATCTGGCAGTACTGAATTGTCAAGACACTTAATATTTTACATAATATGCTTATTCACTGCTTCTGAAACAAGCCTACCCTTGGCACCCACCTGCTTTTCAAGGCAAGGAAAGGCCTCTTAATACAGTGGTGCAGCAGGGCACTCGAAGCAACCACACTGTGGCATCCAGTTCTGAACACTGAACATCGGAGCACTTGAACCAATTGGAGGTGCCCAAGAGCTCTCAAGACGATAAATAGCCAGGAAGAAAAAAATTGGGAGGAAGAGTTGAAAGTATTAATATTTTTTAGTCTGGAGATAAGAGATGTTGTGAAGAGAGACAGGATAGCTTTCCTTCAAGTATCTGAAGGGCTGTCATGTACGAGATGACAGAATGGTTTAAGTTACAAGGAGGTAGGCTTTGGATGGACAGTAGGAATAAATTCTTAATGGAAATAGTTTTTTAACAGTGGAAAGCTTTGATTTTGGGAGATGATGGACTCTCAAGGAAGGTGGTTACAAAGGCTAGATTCAGATTCAGATTAACAGAGTTGGAAGGGACCTTGTGAGGTCATCTAGTCCAACCCCCCACCCAAGCAGGAGACCCTACACCATTTCTGACAGATGGCAGTCCAGTCTCTTCTTGAAAGCCTCCAGTGATGAAGCTCCCACAACTTCTGAAGCTGTTCCATTGGTTGATTGTTCTCATAATTCCTCCTTATTTCCAGGTTGAATCTCTCCTTGGTCAGTTTCCATCCATTATTCCTTGTCTGGCCTTCAGGTGCTTTGGAGCAATGGTCACCAACTGGTGGTCCGTGAGAAAATTTTGATGGTCTGCAGAAAAATATTGTACTAAATCAGGGCTCCTCAAACTATGCCCTCTGGGCCGGATACATGCAATGAACGTTTGTGTTGCTGCAGAGAGTCTCCCCCTTCGGGGTCTTCTTGTGTGGGTTGGAGGGGGGCAGAAATTCTAACTTGGGGTCTGTTTCAGCCTCCTGGTACAGGGCTTTGGGCGAAGGCTGGATGGATGGAAGTGCCGCTGGTGGAGAAGAGCCGGAGGGCCTCGTTCCAGTGGGACTGCATCATGGCCTGTACCTGGCTGACCATCTCAGCCCACTGAGCCTCCAGGTGTCGGTACCTGGCCTTGCACTCCTGCAGATCTTCCCTCTGCTTGGAAAGCCTATGCTCCTAGTCCTCAGTGAGGTGCTTCTGCTGAGCCTCCTTCTCAGTCAGATCCAATTTGAAGTGAGCTGTTCTGCCAACTCTTTCTCGTGGTGGCTGCTTAGCTCCAGCAACTGCTTCCTGTTGGGGCCCTAAGGAGCCCGGCTGGGGAGGTGAGGAGTGGCTGGGAGGGGAGGGGCAAGTAGAGGCCAGCGAGACGCCCCTCAATGTGAATGACATAAAGTTGGCCACACCCACCCAGTCACATGACCACCTAGCCACACCCATCCAGCTGGTCATTAGGCAGATCATATTAGTGGACCGCAGGATTTAAAATTATGACGTTAGTGGTCCCTGAGGTCCGAAAGGTTGGGGACCCCTGCTTTGGAGAATAGCTTGACCCCCTCCTCTCTGTGGCAGCCCCTCAAGTATTGGAAGATACTATCCTGTCTCCCCCAGTCTTTCTCTTCACTAGCCCAGTTCCTGTAACTGTTCATCGTATATTTTAGCCTCCAGTCTCCTCATCATCCTGGTTGCTCTTCCAGATGTCTCTGGAAGTTGCTGTAGGAGTGAATTCCTGCATTGAAGGTATTCCTAGGTTCCTTCCAACCTTAAGTTCTACAATTCTGTGATTGCTGTGAGAAGAGAAGTTGAAACCATGCCGGGCAGAGGATGAGATGTGGTTGGGGCGGTACCCAGGTCCATCAACCATCAAGCTTCTTGGCTCAGCAAACTTTTTCTTGGCTTGAGAGTCAGATTGTTCTCCCAGTGAAGAGTGGATTCTTCCATTGAAGGTGCCAGGAGACACAAATCACATGAGTTTGCCTTTATGAAATGATTCTCTCCCCCCAAACAAATGCTTGAAGCACATTCATGCAACCTCCAAGACACACCAGTTGCCTTCTTACAGAAATGCTCTAAGACAGGGGTGGGGAACAATAGCCCTTTTATGTCCTGTGAACTTCAACTCCCAGAATTCCTGGTTGGCTCAGAAATTCTGGGAGTTAAAGTCCACAAGTTGTAATAGAGTCATGGTTCCCCATCCCTGCTCTCAGGGACCCCTCTATAGCAGGGGTGAAATCCAGCAGGTTCTGACAGGTTCTGGAGAACTGGTAGTGGAAATTTTGAGTAGTTTGGAGAACTGGCAAATATCACCTCTGGCTGGCCCCAGAATGGGGTGGGAATGGAGATTTTGCAATATCCTTTCCCCAGGAGTGGGGTGGGAATGAGGATTTTACAGTATCCTTCCCTTGCCATGCCCACCAAGCCACGCCCACAGAACTGGTAGTAAAAAAAATGGATGCTGTATAGACTGCATGATACAGGAAAAAAAGGAACTTACGATGTATGTTTCTGATTAGAAAAAATAGATAATAGAAAAAAGACCATTTTTAATAACTATTGAGTAAGAGTTTATTTTGTATTTGTATTTATAATTGGGGTAAAGAAAATTGAAGTTACTTGTTTCTCTTTCTTTTTATTCTTTCTTTTTGTACTTTGTTTTTCCCCCTTTCATTGTATTTTTTATAATTCTTATTAGCTTTTATCTTCTTTTTAAAATTTTTTAAATAAAAATAGATGACAAAAAGAAATGCCGAAGGGATGTTCTTCCATGTTAATAACCTTGAGAGAGAATAGGCCACGTGAGTCTCTTTCCCTCCCTCCAGGGAAACATCTGCCATGAATCAAATGCTCCCTCACCCATTCACAATTTCTTCTGCTCACTTGGGCTGAAAAAAACTGGGGCGGGGGGTGGGGGGGAAGGTGGAGAATTGGCCCAGCTCCCATAGAGGAAGGGGGCTCAGTTTGAAGTTTTGAGGGATCGGAGAGAATAGAATAGAATGAATGACCTGGCATGACCTTGGAGGTCTTCTAGTTCAGCTCTAGACTATTTCAGATAAGTGACTGTCTAGTCTCTTCTTAAAAACCTCCAGCTGTGAAGCACCCACAACTTCTGGAGGCAACTTCTGTTCCACTGGTCAATTGTCCTCACTGTTGGGAAGTTTCTCCTTAATTCCAGGTTGCTTCTCTCCTTGATCAGTTTCCATCTATTGTTTCTTGTCCTGCCCTCTGGTGCTTTGGAGAATAATTTGACCCCCTCTTCTTTGTGGCAGCCCCTCAAGTACTGGAATATTGCTATCATGGGTTACGGTCCATCATTTCTATATTTATAAATTGATATAATGCTGTCCATCATTTGGGATGGACAGATGCTTTTTATTTAAAGCAGTAAAAGTAATGAATACAGGCGCAATTCGTCGGATAATGTTTTCTGGGTGGAACATCCAGAGTCCGGTGCCCAGTTTAGTCCCTACATTTGAAAAAGAATATAATAGAGCTGCAAACACACAGAAGAAGGCAATGCCTCCGGTGGAGGGGAGGATAGGCTGGAGCACAGAAATGCCCACGTACGGTTAGAAAATCAAGATGGTGATTGCACTAAAAATGGAGGGAGCTTTTATTGTTCCATTGTGGCTGCCATCTTGACTGTTTGGTCATATGCCACAGATATCCCTGGGCTACAAAATGTGGGACCCTTTGGCTTAAAAAAAAAAAGGAGACTGGAGGAGGCAGCATAAAATCATACATGGTGAATGTAGTTTTTCACCGTTTGCCAAAATACTAAAACTAAGGATCACCCACTGAAGCTCATTGGAAAGAGATTTAGGGTAGACCAAAGAAGATACATTTTAAGAAGATACCTTTGCTGTGGAATCCACCACCATAAGATGTGGTGACAGCCACCAACATGGATGGCTTTCAATGCAGGAGACATCTATTGAAGGCTTTTTGGTCTTGAAGCAATGCCCTTCTGGGTTGGGAGTACAGATAGTCCTCAACTTACAACCACAGTTGGGAACAGAACTTCCATCGCTAAGCTAGGTAGTTGTTAAGTGAACTGAACCCAATTTTAGGACCATTTTTCCTCAGTCATTAAGCAAATCTGGTATCCCCCATTATCTTTGCTTTTTGGAAGCCTCCTGGGAAGATCCCAAATAGCAATAGCAATAGTACTTAGACTTATATACCACTTTACAGTGCTTTCCAGCCCCTCTCCAAAAGGTTTACAGAGTCAGCCTCTTGCCCCCAACAATCTGGGTCCTCATTTTACCAACCTCAGAAGGATGGAAGGCTAAGTCAACCTTGAGCCTGGTGAGATTCGAACTGCCAAATTGCAGGCAGCCGACAGGCAGCAGAAGTAGCTGCAGGACTGCAGTCTAACCACTGTGCCACCACGGCTCATAGCAATAGCAATCACATGATTGTCGGACATTGCAACTGTGGGGGTTGCCAAACACCAGACTTTTGATCAACTGACTGTGCGGACACGGTGTTGGTCATAGGTTTGAGGACTTTTCCCTGCACCATTGTACTTCAAACAGTTGTAAATTGAAGACTACCTGTAACATGCTTCCAGTTGCAAGTGAACATTGGTGGAAGAGACTTTCTTCTTGTGAGGAGCTTAAAGAAACCTGGATGGCTTGCCTACGATTTGCCTGATCCAGCAGAGTTGAGGGCAATTTTTATGTTTAGGGCCTGCATTGAAAGAGCTGTACTAATTGCTCACCAAACCACAATTCCGTGTGTTTGACTAAGAGTCAAGTTTGATTTGACTCAAGAACAATGCCACCTTTCCCCATTTTAACTTCATATTCTGTATTTTAACTGTTATACAAAGTGTTGAACGTTTAATTGAGTGACTGAAAATATAAAGTCAGCTAAAATAAAACAATGCAATGCATGCGTATTTAGCATACGTAAGAATGTCATTATGCTGCAGCTGTTCAGCTCACTGTGTAATGCAACCGCTAAAAAATAAAGCAAATGGGGTCCAGTGCAATTCAACTGTTAGGTGAGGCTTTCCTGGATCTTGGATTGGTCTGCAGGGAGCTTCAGCTTCTGAAGTGACCTTCAGGTGCAAGAAGCCAGGAGCCAGGAGAGCTCAAAAGCACTGCAAATTTATTCCATGGAACTGTGGGAAGCCACCCCCCCTCCTAATTTCTGGCACAGGAGAGCCAGCAGGGTGGTAAAGCTGCAAAAAGGGCAACGGCTATCTTGAGATGCACCTGCTCTGCCTTACTCAGACCTCATTTGCCTTCTCTGTGGGAGCCCCTGCCCTTTGGAACGATCTGCCCCCAGAAATGTGTAAAATCTCTGATCTCCGTGTGTTTCGCTGTGCCTTCAAAACCATGTTGTTCCGCCAGGCTGGGCTATCAATGTAAAGATTTTAATTGGTTTTAAATGGGATTTTAAATTTGGGGTTTTACAAATTGGGCCTATTATTTAATAATTTTAATAATTTTTAAATTTTGTCTGTCTTTGTGTTTTTAATTAGGCTGTACACTGCCCTGAGTCCTTCGGGAGAGGGGTGGTATAGAAATTAATTAATTAATTAAATAAATAAATAAATAAATAAATAAATAAATAAATTTGGATTCCTGTGGAATCCAATCCTGTGGGAATGGCCATGGTGGGCGTGACATGGGACTCGTCTTGGGGGGACATGTGATGGTCAAGTGCTAAGGCAGCACTTCCCTGAGACCCTCCCTCACTCTCATTATAATCTTCCTTCCTTCCTTCCTTCCTTCCTTCCCTCCCTCCCTCCCTCCCTCCCTCCCTTCTTTTTCCTTCCCTCTTCATTCTAACTTCTTCTTCCTTCCCATTTCCTTATTTTTCCTTCCTTGCTCTCTTCCCATCTTTTCTTCTTCTTCTTTGTCTTTCCTCTTTCCCTTCCTCCTTTCCTGTCCCTTCTTGCATGCTTAAATGCAAAAGGGGAAACATTTCCCCTTTTGTTTTGTTTTTAGTTTGTTTTGATAGCCCTCTGCCAGCAAAAATGAAGCGGCCTGAATGGCCGCCTCCCCCAAGCTCCGTTTTTTCTACCAGAGGCACTGCAGGCCAGTCCTTTGCTGTTTCCAGACCGGCCCTGTGGGCCAGAACTAAGCACCCCATGGGCTGGATCTGGCCTGCGTGCCTTGAGTTTGACACCCCTGATGTAGTCTACAGAAGGGAAGACTGGGGTCAGACAGGAGAACACTTGCTAAATACCTGAGGGTTTCTTCTATAGAAGAGTGGAAGTCATTCTGTGTGGCTCAGAGGGCAGGACCAAAGCTGGTGGGATAAAACTGCAAGGAGGGGATTTCGGGAGTGGATGAGCTTTCAAAGTCGTCTCTCCAAGCCAAGTGCCTCCATTGACCTGGAGTGACAAACAACATTACAGAAAGACCTTTTCTGCTGCAGAGTGAGAGATGGACAATGCTGGATCTTCTCTTGAGGGACAGGACTTCTTATCCCAGAATGCTGGGCAAAGCAACACCGGCCTCCATTCTCCCCTTCAAACTCACAAACGGTGTTTGCTCTTCACTCAGAAAAGCAGAGCTCGGGATGAATTATGTATGTGGAGCAACTTTGCATAATTTCTCACTCTGGCTGTAATTTACTCATCTCCTTCTACTTAATCTTCAGAAGCCGTTAGAGTTGTAGCAAATCATGAGAACAAGATACCATATTTGAAGTTCAGTGAATCATGAAAATTAAAGATAAGTCAAGCAGGTTACCCATTTCTAAGATTTATGAACTGGTGGGTTCCCCCCCCCCCCCGCCCAAAACTGGATTTCCATTTTAGAATAAGAGTCAAGCCACATTTAGGAGAGTAGTATAGTTGCTTTTTTTAACACACTTATAACGAGATGAAAGGCAGTATGAAAAATTAATAAGGTTCATTACAGGTAGTTTTTTTTTTTTAATTTGATTTATATGCCGCCCTTCTCCGGAGACTCAGGGCGGCTTACAATGCGTTAAGCAATAGCCTTCATTCTTTTGTATATTTTATACAAAGTCAGCTTATTGCCTCCACAAACTGGGTCCTCATTTCACCTACCTTAGAAAGGATGGAAGGCTGAGTCAACCTTGAGCCTTGGAGAGATTCGAACCAGCAGAAATTGCAGGCAGCTGTGTTAATGACAGGGTGCACCAAACCACTGTACTATCAAGGCTCTTACAACTGACTTGCAACTGTCCACTTAGTGACCGTTTGAAGTTGCAACCCAAAAAAGGGTTGTACTTGTTTGAACCCCCCCCCATAATTATTTCCAAAATTATGATGGCTGCTCCCCTTTGCAGTCACCTGACTATATTTACAGCTGTTTGCAGCCTCCCACAGTCATGTGCCTGCAATTTACAATGTTTTCTTGAAAACCAGCATGGACTTCTGGTTTTCAGCAAACATGCCCCATAGTGAACAATGCAGTGCTAGCTGCGAAAAAGCTCTTAACAGCAATGTGGCCATTTTAATATGAGAAATGCTAGCTGTCAAGGCTAAAAGAATAGACCAATAGATCTGTGTTTCTCGAAGCTGGCAATTTTAAGATGTGTGACCTGGAATAGTGCATTCAGTTCTGGTCCCCATATTATTAAAAAGATGTTGAGACTTTAGAAAAAGGTTCAGAGAAGAGCAACTAAGATGATTAAAGGCCTGGAAATTAAAACATATGAAGAACCGCTGCAGGATTTGGGTATGGCTAATCTAGAGAAAAGAAGAATTAGGGGTGACATGATAGCAGTATTCCAGTATTTCCTGGGCTGCCACAAAAAAGAGGAGGGGTCAATTTATTTTCCAAAGCATCAGAAGACAAGGCAAGAAACAATGGACGGAAACTAATCCAGGAGAGAAGCAACCTGGAATTAAGGAGAAACTTCCTAACAGTGAGAACAATTAACCAGTGGAACAGAAGTTGTGGATGCTCCATCACTGGATGTTTTTAAGAAGAGACTGGACAGTCACTTTTCTGAAATGGTATAGGACAGGTTCTCCTGCTTGAGCAGGGGCCTGGACTAGAAGACCTCCAAAGTCCCTTCCAGCTCTATTGTAATTGATTGAACTCCCAGAATTCCCAGCCAACAATGGGAATTCTGCAAATTGAAATCCTGGTGGCTCAGCAGACTGATAGCATTGTGATTAACACCAGCTGTCTGCAATTACTGTAAGTTCGAATCTCACCAGGCTCAAGGTTGACTCAGCCTTCCATCTTTTCTAAGGTAGGTAAATTGAGGACCCAGTTTGTGGGGGCAATAAGCTGACTTTGTATAAAATATTCAAAAGAATGAAGGCTATTGCTTAACACATTGTAAGTCGCCCTGAGTCTCCGGAGAAGGGCGGCATATAAATCAAATTTTAAAAAAAAATTTAAAAAAATCCACACATCTTAAAGGTGACAGCTTTGAGAAGCACGGCAATTTGCCAAAGGACCGGTTTGTCCAGTCTGATGAATTAACCCAGCAACTTAAACCGGCATCTTTTATGAATACATGGTGTAGGGACTGATGATAAAGGGAGGGAGGGGAGCTGGCAGGAAGCCCAGGAGAGTGGAAGCTGTGCTGCTCTGGACCCAGATTACAGGATGGACCTGCAATATAGAACTCTTAAAAACCATTGATTAAACACGCACAGCCACTGAAAAGAATGCCCACTGCACAGGGCTTGCTGAACTAGGAATGCTACCTTGATGCTCGACGGAAGAATAGGGCCACGTAAAGATGTCAGGACAGTCTAAGCAATGGAAAATGTCATCCAGTCCCTGGGAACTTGCAGTTGCAACAGCCCTGGTAGCTTTCAGCAGAAGAACCATCAATTATTCACACTGGAGACCGACGATGGGCAGCCTGAGAAATGTTGAGGCCAATAATTGCAGCTTGTGTATGTTTGTGAGCTCAGGAGGCTCTCCAACGAGGTGTTTACATAACACACATCAAAAATAGGTGGAGCTTCCATCACAGTGGTGTGGCTACTACCTCGCCTTGTTTTTTTTACCATCTCCTGCAAACAGATTAACAGAGTTGGAAGGGACATTGGAGGTCATCTAGTCCAACCCCCCACCTAAGCAGGAGACCCCACACCATTTCTGACAGATGGCAGTCCAGTCTCTTCTTGAAAGCCTCCAGGGATGAAACTCCCACAACTTCTGAAGGCAACTTCTGTTCCATTGGTTGATTGTTCTCACTGTCAGAAAATTTTGCCTTATTTCTAGGTTGAATCTCTCCTTGTTCAGTTTCCATCCATTGTTCCTTGTCTGGCCTTCGGGTGCTTTAGAAAATACCTTGACCCCCTCCTCTCTGTGGCAGCCCCTCAAACATTGGAAGACTGCTATTCTGTTTCCCCTGGTCCTTCTCTTCACTAGACTCGCCAGGCCCAGTTCCTGCAACCGTTTATCGTATGTTTTAATCTCCAGTCCCCTAATCATCCTGGTTGCTCTTCTCTGTACTTTTTCCAGAGTCAACCTCTTTTTTATAGTGTAGTGACCAAAACTGGATGCAGGATGCTATCCTGTATGGTCTTACTAAGGCTTTATAGAGTGGTATTAGTATTTCACTTGATCTTGATTGTATCCCTCCCTTAATGCAATTTAGGATTGCATTGGCTTTTTTCGGCTGCCACCTCTGGTCAACCTCAAGAGAACTTTTTCTTCTGTACTGGGTAGATCAATCCTCAAACATGGCAAGTTTAAGGCATGTGGACTTAGAATTTAGAATAACAGAGTTAGAAGGGACCTTGGAGGTCTTCTAGTCCAGTCCCCTGCTCAGGAAGGAGACCTACGCCCATTCCAGACAAATGGCTGCCCAGTCTGTTCTTGAAAACCTCCAGTGATGGAGTACTTGCAACTTCTGGAAAGAAGCCATTCCAGTGATTAATTGTTCCGTCAGGAAAAAGGATGCAAAGGACCAGCTGTCTGCAAGGAATATAAATCCTTCCATTCCCCACCATCCAGTCTGTGCTGAAGAAGCTTCTTGGATGAGAAGCAAAACATCTTCAAAGAAAAACCAGAAAGTCCAGTTGCCTCTTGAAAAAGCACCTTTGGGACACTAAATAAATTGTTATAAGTCGAGGACTACCTGTATTCCAAGTGTGGTCTTATTAAGGCTTTATAAAGCGGTACTAGAACTTCACGTGAACTTGATTCTATCTTTTGTTAATGCAACCTAGGATCGTGTTGGCTTTTTTGGCTGCTGCTGCACACTATTGGCTCATATTTAAACAGTCGTCCACTTATGACTCCAAGAGGCTTCTCACGGTTACTGCTATTGAGCCAGCTTTCACTTAATCTGTACATTGTACACTGTGCGTTGGATTTTTCTTGCCTAAGCATAAAATCTTATTTTTCTTGTTTTTTTCTTGGTCTGATATTCACCTGGGGAGGCATGGTGGGCCTCTGACCAAATGCCTCCAGGAATTTGATGGTGGAGTGTTGCTGTGCAAGAATTCGGCCTCAATTCCAAGAAACGTCTTGTCCTGAGCAACATTTGGCAGCTCATTGTTCAAGATAGCAACTGGGAAGGCAGGCAGGGTCTCTGGAGACTCATCAGCTCCTTCTTCCAACAGCTCAGATCTCCAGGGCAATCCGTGAGTTTTCCTCTCGACTAAGGCCAGGCACAGCCACGCTAAGCCCACCTCCACCGGTGCTCTTAATAAGAGAAAGTTCAGGGAAAGGTACAAGAAATTCCCGGGGGGCTAAATTAATTCTAACCCCTGATTAAAAGAAAAGTATTCAGCCAGATGGGCAAATGGTCTTGCCACCCTTTGCCTCAACCTCCCAGGCCCCAAAACCGATTCTGCTGAATAACAAGTCAGGACACTTTCTGTTCCCCGCTAAGCCGCTGCCATATTTGCAATGCAAAACATGACGGTACAAAGCATAATCAACATGAGAGGAAGAGATTTGCTTTAAACAGACATTGAAATAGGCCTTTAAGCCTTTCATTTTCCTTGCACATTTTCAAAGGCTCAGTTTATAATGAAAGCGCTGGAGATCAGGCTGCTCGGAGTGAAATCTATTCCTGGAGACTTGATTTGACAAGCCCGGTATGGATAAGAAGGTTATATAAGATATGTTGTCAGATATCACTGAAGCATATCAAAATTAAGACAGGACATTAAAAAAAACCACCAAATCAAGCAAGAAAAGTCTCCGGCTATTAAGTGGATTAACTTTTTCCATTGGTCTAAGCAGTCTTCCCCAGTTCAAGCCTTCCAGATGTGTTGCGCCTAATCTCTCACTCGGCAAGTCTCCTGGATTATGAAACGTGACACTTCATACCTCTCGAGGGCCTTGCTTGGGAGAAGCAGCTGCAGGGTTGAGGGTGGGCATCGTATTTCTTCTGAACTGAAGCAGGAAGAGGGCACTTGCTCCAGAAAGGGGGAGCTGGCCGTGGGTCAGAAATGGGGCTGCGATCCAAGGACTTCGCCTGCACATGAGAAGCGCAACAGCTTTTAGGAGTGCCAGGGAAGCGGTGTGAGTTCTCAGCCATGTGCGGGGGGAAGATTGTGGCTGGCAGACCTGCAGTCCCAGCAAACTGAAAGGTACCACAAATGAGGCAGGAAGCATCATGAATAGGTTGTGGTCCAAAATAACAAGATGGCAGCCACAACTGTGTTTTTTATGTATGTTGCTTTGATTGTACATTGCGGTTGTGGCTGCCACCTTGATGTTTTTGACTACATCTGGCCTAGGAGTCATGGCCGGTGACCTCCAGGTGACTTCTGGAGCTTTGGGTACCGCATTCCAAGCCTTTTCAGAGAAGATGAGCAGAGTGTAAGATAATAGCAGAACAGAATAGAGGTGGAAGGGACCTTGGAGGTCATCTAGTCCAACCCCCCATCCAAGCAGAAGACCCTATACCATTCCTGACTGATGGCAGTCCAATCCCTTCTTGAAAACCTCCAGGGATGAAGCTCCCACAACTTCTGAAGGCAGCTTCTGTCGCATGGGTTGATTGCTCTCACTGTCGGAAAATTCCTCCTTATTTCCAGGTTGAATCTCTCCTTGCTCAGTTTCCATCCATTATTCCTTGTCTGGCCTTGCACAGCAGCTACAGGCTCAGGCGAACTGCCCCTTCACCACCTCCTCTATGTGTTCTTAGGATCACACACAATCATCACCTATACAAGACAACATAGACGTGGTTCTTCTGCCGACAGACACAGCCCAGCCCAAATGTGAAGCGCCCCAAACACCACCACCCCATGGTTGCAAAGAAGCTTGGCAGCATTATCCCAAAATGGGCAACCGCATGCAAGATTGAATATGAAGACAGATCAAAACAGAAAAAAATCCAATGCAATTCTAGGTTGCATTAACAAGATCACATGAAGTCTTAGTACCACTTAATAATGCCTTGGTAAGACCGCACTCGGAATGCTGCCTGCAGTTTTGGTCACCATGATACAAAAATGATGTTGAGACCTTAGAAAGACTGCAGAGAAGAGCAACAAAGATAATAAGGGGTCTGGGGGCTAAAACATCTGAAGAACGGTTGCAGGAACTGGATATGTCTAGTCTAATGAAAAGGAGTACTAGGGAGGACATGATAGCAGTCTTCCAATATCTTCCCATATCTAAGAGGCTGCCACAAAGAAGAGGGAGTCAAGCTATTCTCCAAAGCACCTGAAGTCAAAACAAGAAGCAATGGATGGAAACTAATCAAGAAAAACTCCCATCTTGACTGGGGTGTGGGGCATACTGATTTCTAAATCAATGTTCCTTAATTGATTTGGGAACTTTTTAGAATTGTATGGACTTCAACTCCTAGAATTAAATTAATTCTAGCTGGGGAATTCTGAGAGTTGAATCCACACTTCTTAAAGCTCTCAAGATCGAGAAACACTGCTCTTAATAAATAAGTAGTAGCCCAGGATGGAGGGGAATCATCTAAACTTGGGGAATCTAATTTCCCCAAGAAAACAGCTAAGCAACAACAGCTGATGAACAGCTAAACCACAGAAATGTACAGGAAGGAAGGAAGGAAGGAAGGAAGGAAGGAAGGAAGGAAGGAAGGAAGGACGGGCTACCAGCTCAAAACATGCAGTAGTCTTGAAACCTAAAACCAGCAGGGCTGCCCCAAATCTAGTGCCTTTTCAAGTACTCTCCTATTTCTCCCACAGTTATGAGGGGAGGCTCTAAGGTTTGAACACTAGATTTTCTGCTAGTCACCGAGTGGCAAAGAGGGAGGTGTTTGGGGAAATTGCCTCTGCTGCAGACCAAGAAGTAAAATTGGGTTATGGCCGGGTCTCCTAAACTTGGCATCTTTAAGATGGGCAGACTTCAAGAACCCTGTAGGGATCTCTGGGAAGAGGGAAGAGGGAGTTTTTCAACAGGAAACTTGGAAGGCCCGGTTATAATGCAGGGAGATTTGGCAAGGGACCACAATCAGAAATAAAATACAAACAAGCTTCTTGTCCTTCCCACCAGACACATGGCCCCCTCGGAGGGTATCGCAAAGCCACAGGAACCAAAATAATTTACTTTGAATCCATCAAGCATTAAAATCCTTTCCCGGAGGGATTGAACTGAAAAATGAGCCGCAGACTGAAATTAGAAGCTCTCTACCCAAGCTGTCAGGAGGGATTTTCTCCAGATGGAACATAAGCAAAGCTGAAATCGCAGGAAGCAAATCCTTCTTGCGTTTCGGTTGATGTGCCAGTAGGACCTGTTTTGGTGTCTCTCCTTCTGGTGGGACCATGATCAATGGGATGTGGCAAATGGAGCCACAAAGCCTCTGGAAGGGCTGGCCAGAGCTCCCTGGTGGAAAAGGTCAGTCAAGAGGGTACAACCCACGGCGGTGCAGTTGAAGCTCTGCCTTTTGCGAGCTTCAACCGCACCATCATTGCCACCATTGCGATCTTTTTTCAGCCATACCTTGGAGACTCCCTGCTGCACCACTGGACTTTTTACACTGCTCAACAGTACTTTTAATGAAAACACAGAGAATCCGATGCATTGCCAAGTCTAAATTACCCTTCCGGATCACCTGGTCAGAAATAAGGAAGAAAATATGTTCCAACGGTGCTGAAAGTCAGTTTGGTGTAGTGGTGGAGGTGCTGGCCAAGAAACCAAAAGGCAGTGAGCTCTAGTTCTGCCTTAGCCATGAGAGCCGGCTGGGTGACTTTGAGCCAATCACTCTGTCTCAGCTCCACCCATATGACAGGGTGGTTGTTATGAAGAAAATAGGAGGAGGAAGGAGTATTAGATATGTTCATCACCACCTTGAGTTTTATATATATATATATATATATATATATATATATATATATATATATATATATATATATATATATCACCACCTTGAGATATATATATATGTATATGTATATATATATATATATGTGTGTGTGTATATATATATATATATATATATATATATATATATATATATATATATATATATAAAAGCAGGATAGATATAAATAAAGGAATAACATTTAAAATGCCTCATAAAAATATTTATACTGACTGTGTGGGTTGAGAAGCACAGATTTGGTGATAAATTTTCTTTCCTTCCGTTCTTTTGCCCCACCCAGCCCACCTTCTGCCTGCCTCTCAAAGCCAAAAGGATTAAATCCCAACAAGCCAGCAGTGACTGATATTACTAATTAGGAGTACGTACATGATGGCTTTTAAGGCATCCATCATTGGATGAGATCCCTGAGACTAGAGAAACTGGAAGGCAAGTCAGAGATTTACAGCCTCAAACATTAAACAAACAGCAGCTTTCTTTTCATAGAGGGAAAAAGCCGGGAGGGGGAGGAGGAAGTGGTGGGTTATGTTCTTTGATATGGGCAGCAATCAATCAATCAGAATAGAACTGGAAGGGACCTTGGAGGTCTTCTAGTCCAACCCCTTGCTCAAGCCGGGGACCCTGTACCATTTCAGACAAGTGACTGTCCAGTCTCTTCTTTAGAACCTCCAGTGATGAAGCACTTACAACGTCTGGAGGCAACTTCTGTTCCACTGATTCATTGTCCTGACTGTTAGGAAATTTCTCCTTAATTTCAGGTTTCTTTTCTCTTTGGTTAGTTTCCAACCATTGTTTCTTGTCCTGCCCTCTGGTGTTTTGGGGAATAAATTGATCCAATGGATGCAATCAGGGGTGAAATCTAAAATTTGTTACTACCGGTTCTGTGGGCGTGGCTTGGTGGGGGGGGGTAATGTGACTGGGTGGGTGTGGCCAATTTTTTTTTAACTTTTAAAACCATTTTTTCTACAACCTCTTCGGCTAAGAGGTTGTAAAAAATGTTTTCAAAAGGCTCTGAGGATCCAAGCTGAATTCCCTGATCAGCAGAGGCTTTTTTTAAAAAGCCTCTGCCGATCAGGGAACTCAGCTGGGATCATCAGAGAATTTAAAAGAAAACAAGGTTTTTTTTCTTTTAAATGCCTTTGATGAGCTGTGCGATCATCAGAGGCTTTTTTAAAAAACTTTTAAAAGCATTTTTTCGGCTGAAGTTGTAGAAAAAATGCTTTTAAAAGTAAAAAAAAAAAGCCTCTGATGATTGTGCGGCTCAGCTGGGGGGGGTGGGCGGGGAGGCAGGGACTTTTGCTACCGGTTCTCCGAACCACCCGCCTCCATCGCTGCCGGTTCAGGCGATCCGGTCTGAACCAGGAACATTTCACCCCTGGATGCAATCCAATGCAATCCAATGGATGCTCTCATGTTTACTAACAGTGCCTGTCACAAGGCTCTCTAAATCTCACACTTCGGCCAGAAATTGTTTAGGCAGGTGCACTTGAAGGGAGAAAGACACTCTCCTTCTCCTTCTCCTTCTCCTTCTCCTTCTCCTTCTTCTTCTTCTTCTCCCCCCCCTCCTCCTCCTCCTCCTCCTCCTGATCTGACACACTTAGTCTCATGCAGGTCTTGTTTTTTTCTCCAATCTATGTTCTTTTTTTACTTATCCCTTCTTAACTCTCAGTCTATTCCTCTGACTTTTAGTCTAGTCAGTCCTATTAATCTCCAGCCAATTAGTTACTGTCGGTATCCAGCAGATGAGCTCAGTTCTGGCCACTCCTCCCTTCCAAAAGAGCAAACACCCTGCTTTTTGTTTGTCCCCTGCTTATCTGGCCATCTTCGTTGCAGTGGGGGAAATAAGGTTTCTGATGTTAGTCAGTTGATGCATATAATGCAGAAAACATTACATAATGACACACAAACATCTAAGACTTTTTTTTGAAAAAATTATTGCCATTTCTAGAGGAAGCGGCTGCCTATAAGATATGCAAGAAAAACCTTCTGATCTACAAGCGCAAGTGGCTGGCAAATGGTGGAGTTTTTGATTTTTTAGAAAAAAGTACTCTTTTTAAGCAGCTTTTGGATGGTTTTGAACTTTTTTTAAATATGCCATCCTGGATTCTTGAGGGGCTGCTCTGGCATCCTTTCTTCCTTC
This sequence comes from Arizona elegans, assembly GCA_022577455.1. Lineage (NCBI taxonomy): Eukaryota > Metazoa > Chordata > Lepidosauria > Squamata > Colubridae > Arizona > Arizona elegans. The sequence goes on from JAKOOJ010000026.1 coordinate 4,743,279, forward strand.
CTTCCTCTTATCTCCACTCTAAAAAAAAATGAAGATCTCTGGCAGAAATCTTGCAGGGCAAATATTATCCGAAGGACCGACTGCCCTTGCAATTTTCACCCCGCCCCCCAAATAAATAAATAAATAAATAATTCATAAATTAGTAGTGGAAGATCTGCCAATATAAAAATAAGCAGTTGCAGCTGTTTCAGTAAATCCTCTTGATAATCTGTAGTTGATTCTTTTATCAGATTGAGTCTTACTTGATCTGAATTGAATCTTAGAATTTCTTAGTTTCTTTGAATCTTGTAACTCAGCCCCAAATTGAATTGTGGCTGTTGTACACCTGACTCAGAAGTGGAGCTGAAGAGTATTTGCCACCATGAGAGCAGAATTCCCTTAAGTCTGGAGGAAAAAAAAGGAAATGCCTCATAATGAAAACTAAATAGCTACCAGTCCCTGAAACTGTCAATCACTACAAATATCATGTTCTGCTGAAGTAAAAGAAAGAGATAAAAATAGTTTTGCTCCTCTGTCTGTTACTTTGTGTGGGTTGGGGAAAGAGTTGATCTGTACCCAAGAAAATTTTATATTCTCAATTTTTCACATGTCCTCTTTGACCAAATCCATATGTTGCTTTATAACTTGAATCTCTCCATGAGATCTTGAGGACGTGGAAGTAAAAGTTAAGCAAAAGTCACCCCTGTCACTCAGTAGTATTATAAAGAACAATCCTGTTGCTCTGATTATTGTAGCATTGAAAGGCTCTGTCTTAGTTTGTGCCCAAATGAATAGGGTGTGTATGTGTGTGTGTGTGAAGGCCTCAACAGATGTAGTCACCTAGGAAAACAAAGACATAAGGGTCCAATCTGGGTCTATCACTGGGACCAGAGGTTTTATCTACCGAGCTTTTGGACTCATGCTGGAGCCCATCTTCAGGGAATTTCTCTTTAGCAGAGTGGGTGCTGTTCTGTGTATGGTATTTATAGTGCCTGTTCGTTGTGGCTTTTTAGATGTTGATTGGGGTGTGTTGGTGGCTGGCTGTCATTTGCGTGTGCTGCCCAGCCTTTGCCTTCTAAGTACTTGGTTGGCTGGTGGTAAATCAGCACTCCTGTTGATTTGCAAGGTGCCTGTTTCCCAGGCTTCAATCACTTCCCTGGCTGTTTTTGTGCCTGCTCGTCCAACAATCTTCGTAGCTGCAAAATTAAATGTGAGTCCTTTTCATTGCAGTGTGAGGCTACCAATGAGTCTGGGTCTCCTCGTCCGACCGGTCGCTTGCGTTCTTGCCATCTGGTGCTTAGCTTCCTCCCTGTCTATCCTACATAGTCACTGGGGCAGTCCATGCAGGGGATTCGGTAGATTACATTATTTATTATTTATTAATTTTATTAATTTAATTTGTATACCGCCCTTCTCCCAGAAGGGACTCAGGGCGGTGAACAGCCAAAATTAAAAAACATACAAATACAAAAGTTAAGATAATTAAAAAAATTAAATAATTGGCTACCCAATTTAAAACCCCAAATCCATAAAATTTAAAATCCCAGTTAAAAACCATTTAGGCTAGGCCGGCTTGATGAAATAAAAACGTCTTCAGGGCTTTACGGAAGGTCCGGAGGTCCGGGATCAATCATATTCCGGGAGGCAGCTCATTCCACAGGGCGGGTGCCCCCACAGAGAAGGCTCGCCCCCTGGGGGCCGCCAGCCGACATTGCCTGACCGACGGCACCCCGAGGAGGCCCTCTCTGTGAGAGCGTATTGGCCGGTGGGAGGTTATCGGTAGCAGCAGGCGGTCTCGCAAATACCCTGGCCCTAAGCCATGGAGCGCTTTAAAGATGAGAACCAACACCTTAAAGCGCATCCGGAAGACCACCGGGAGCCAATGCAGCTCGCGCAGGAGAGGTGTTACGTGGGAGCGCCACGTCGCTCCCATAATCACCCGCGCGGCCGCATCCTGCACCAGCTGGAGCCTCCGGGTGCTCCTCAAGGGGAGCCCCATGTAGAGAGCGTTACAGTAGTCCAGGCGTGACGTAACCAAAGCATGAGTGACTGTGCACAAGGAGTCCCGATCCAGAAAGGGGCGCAACTGGCGTATCAGGCGAACCTGATAAAAAGCCCCCCTGGCCACGGCCGTCATATGCTCTTCTAAAGACAGCCGTGTGTCCAGGAGGACGCCCAAGTTGCGAGCCCCCTCTGTGGGGGTCAGTGACTCACCCCCAATAGCCAGTGATGGTACCAGCTGGCTATACCGGGACGCCGGCATCCACAGCCACTCAGTCTTGGAAGGGTTGAGCCAAAGCCTGTTCCTCCCCATCCAGACCCGCACGGCCTCCAGACACTGGGACATCACTTCGAGGGCATCATTGGGGTGGTCTGGGGTGGAAATGTACAGCTGAGTGTCATCAGCGTACAGATGGCATCGCACCCCAAAACCACGGATGATCTCACCCAGCGGCTTCACATAAATGTTGAACAGGAGTGGCGAGAGGACCGACCCTTGCGGCACCCCGCAAGCAAGGTGCCTCGAGGTCGACCTCTGCCCCCCTGCCAACACAGACTGCGACTGGTCAGAGAGATAGGAGGAGAACCACCGCAGCACGGTGCCTCCCACCCCCAGTCCCTCCAGCCGGCGCAGCATGATACCATGGTCGATGGTATCAAAAGCCGCTGAGAGGTCTAATAGGACCAGAACAGAGGAGCAACCCCTGTCCCGAGCCCTCCAGAGATCATCCACCAATGCGACCAATGCCGTCTCCGTGCTGTACCCAGGCCTGAAGCCGGACTGGCATGGATCTAGATAGACGGTTTCATCCAGGAACTGTGGGAGCTGTCGCGCAACCACACTCTCCACAACCTTCGCAACAAAGCGAAGGTTGGAGACCGGACGATAGTTTGCCAAAACGGCCGGGTCCAGAGAAGGCTTCTTGAGGAGGGGCCTCACCACCGCCTCTTTCAAGGCGGGAGGCAAGAAACCCTCTCTCAAAGAAGCATTTATGATCCTCTGGAGCCAGCCTCATGTTACCTCCCGGGTGGCCAGTACCAGCCAGGAGGGGCACGGGTCCAATAAACATGTGGTTGCGTTTAGCCTCCCCAGGATCCTGTCCACGTCCTCAGGAGTCACAGGGTCGAACTCATCCCAGATAACATTCTCAAGACCAGCCTCAGTCACCCCGCCGGGATCTACCCAGTCAGAGTCCAAGCCTTCCCGAATCTGAGCAATTTTATCGTGCAGATACTGTGCAAAATCCTCAGCCTGCCCTTGCAAGGGGTCTTCCCGCGCTCCCTGATGTAGGAGGGAGCGAGTCACCCTAAACAAGGCGGCTGGGCGGTTATCTGCCGATGCAATAAGAGCGGAAAAGTGGTTACGCTTTGCCACTTTTATCGCCACTAGATAGGTCTTAATATGAGACCTAACTAGTGTTCGGTCGGATTCGGAGCGACTGGCCCTCCAACCACTCTCTAGGCGTCTTTTCCGGCGCTTCATCCCCCTCAGCTCCTCGGAAAACCAAGGGGCCGGGCAGGTTCGGCGTCGGATCAGAGGCCGCAAAGGCACGACTCGGTCCAGAGCACCGGCGGCTGTCCTATCCCAGGCAGCCACCAGATCTTCAGCCGAGTCGTGAGCCAGAGTTTCAGGAACTGGCCCAAGCTCCCTCTGGAACCTATCAGGATCCATCAGGCGCCTGGGGCGGAACCACCTGGTCGGTTCCGCCTCCCTGCAGTGGGGTGCAGCGGTCGAAAGGTCCAGTCTCAGGAGAGAATGGTCCGACCATGACAGGGGTTCAATAACTATATCCCCTATATCCAGACCACTCCGCCACTGACCAGAGATAAAAACCAAGTCCAGAGTGTGTCCTCCCACGTGAGTGGGGCCATGAATTAATTGTGTCAGGTCCATGGCTGTCATGGAAGCCATAAACTCCCGAGCCATCCCAGACGCCTCACCGGTAGATGGCAGGTTGAAATCCCCCATGACCAAAAGTCTGGGGGTATCAACCGCCACCCCAGCAATAACGTTGAGAAGCTCGGGCAGGGCCACTGTCACGTGGCAGGGAGCCAGGTACGCGATCAGCAGGCCCACCTGCATCCCATGGCCCCACTTCACCAGGAGAGATTCACATCCGGCTATCTGAGGTACAGTGGCCTCCCTCGGATCAAGACCTTCCTTTATAATGACCGCCACCCCCCCACCCCTGCCCTGGGCCCTTGGCTGATGGAATGCGCGGAAACCTGGTGGGCACATCTCTACGAGGGGGACCCCCCCTTCTTGACCCAACCAGGTCTCTGTAATACCTGCCAGGTCCGCACCCCCCTCCTGTATTAGCTCACAAATGAGGGGGGCCTTATTAACCACGGACCTGGCGTTGCACAACATCAGTCTAAGGCCTGGGCTCTGAGACTCTGGACAGCCGGGGAGACGAGAAGAGTCATGGGGGCCAAGGCATGCCACCGCTTGGAGATACCGGGTGCGTGCCCCCACCACCTGATGTGGCCCCCTACTCCCGCCATATCTGCCCCTCCCAACCACGGTCCTGATAGAACTGCCCTCCACCCTATCCACACTGAGCTCCTCCACACCCCGCTCCCCGCCTTCCGTTCCATGCCCCTGTAACAAGCCTGACCTATGCCCCTCCCTCCCCACCCCCCGCCCTAAACCCCTTAAAAGATTACAAAAAGACAATTTTAAAAAACCCCACAACCCCCTCTTTGTGGCATGCCACCTCTCGGGGTTCCAAAGCCCGTCATCGAGGTAGGCCCTCGATAGAGTGGAGGGCCAAGCCTGCGAGAGGGGGGAGTCTCGCAGATCAAGAAGCTCCGCTGCAGAATACATCTTGACCACAGAGGATGGGAGCAACCATATCCTAGGGGTCCATATAGAAGGTCCAGGGGAGAGACATGGAATGGGAGTTTTAGGAGCATTTTCAACAAGACCGGTCCACTGTCCCCTCACAACAGAGGACGAGGTCAAGTTCCAGGTCGACCACAGTCCGGGGGGGGGGGGGGGGGAAAGACCCAACCACCCTCTCACGGAGGTCCGATCAACCAGTCAACCCCCTCTTGTGGTGAGATGGCAGCGATGAGCCAATGCAAACAGCACAGCATCCGGGGCTCAGGTCCGATGGTCAGGTCCCCTCTGCTGGCAGATGCAAGAAATTCAATATCATCCCAGTTCAGCCCCCAGGGGCCCCGACATCAGAGCCACCCTCTCACGGTGGTTTAACTGAGCCCAGCCCTCTCAGCTGATGGGATGGAGCCATGTACCAGCCCCCATTCAGATTTAAATAGTCCTCCCCGCAGTTAGGGAAAGTTCAGATGAAAATTAAACTTGGCGTCGGGTGAGTCAGTGAGCTAGCCGACAATCCAAGGTGTGCATAGTCCTGGTAGAGAAGCATTGGGGGGAAACAGGGGCAGTTATCTCTAGCCCCCCCCAGCCCCACACGTAAATGAGGCCTCCCAAGATCTAAAAGCGTCTCATGCCAGGTCCTTGCCCAACCCAAAAGGCAGATGATCTCCCGGCCTCGTTGCCCCCCCCATCCCCAGCCTCCGGGGGGGGGTGTCTCCTCCCTGCCAGGCCCTCTGGACTGCCATCACAGCTGCCGTCGTTATGCCATTGCCGCCGTCGCTGCCACAATGCCCAGAAAGGTCTGGCAACGTCCCAAAGATCTCCTGGGAAATCCGGCAACTCCCACAGCACTCCGGGCAACCCCTCAGCCTGGGAAATCGCCGTACAGCAGCGCCCCAGGCAAAAACGCCGCCACGCCGATTCCGACGCCCACGTGGACTCCAGCTGGAGGAAACGCTGCCGACGCCCAGCTGATACAGTCCGCTGCTCCCGACATCGCCCGCTCTCTCTCTCAGCCCAGCCTCAATATCCGGAGGGGAAAAGACCCTCTCCGTGTGGGCAGAGAGTTCTCCTAACCAGGCCTGGGGTCGTAGATCTTCACAACGACCCCCGAAGACCCCAGAGGGTAGGTCAGTCCCTCATCCTCAAGCCGCGATCTCGGCAACCGTCGCCATCTTGGGCATGCGTAGATTTGATGTTCATTGGAAGTATCTCCCACCTACAAGTGATCTTTGCAATGTATGATTTGTCCTTCCTATAGTAGCCTCTGGGAAGTGTGCAATGCCCACTTGCAGGTTTCAGAAGCTGCATTCTACAGCTTCCGAAATGTTTTTATTTATTTTATTTATTTATTTATTAAATTTGTATACCACCCTACTCCTGAAGGACTCAGGGCGGTGAACAGCCATAAAATAAAACATATAGATACAAAATTTAAAATAGAGATAAAACTAATTAAATAAATTTGGCTGGACCATTTTAAAACCCCAATAAATTAAAACCAAATTTAAAATTTCCATTTAAAAAGAGGAAAAATTTAGGTCAGGCCAGCTTGATGAAATAGAAACGTCTTAAGCGCGCGACGGAAGGTATGCAGATCCGGAATCCTCCGTATCTCCAGGGGGAGCTCGTTCCAGATCATAGGTGCCCCCACAGAGAAGGCTCTGCTCCGTCCCATATCTGGGTAGACCAGGTTGCCCTGATAAAAACCACTTACTTTCAGACTTGCAAGATTCCTCTAACACAATTTGTACACTAAAGATAGAGCTACTCTTTCTTGACTGAACTAAAAGGCTGACAGGTATTCACGGGGTATGGTCAAAAGCGTCAAGATAGTGATAGAATCTCCACTTATTTTTTGGTTCATTGTTCCCTCCCACCCTTTAGAGACCCTCTGCTTCTTCTCCTTGTCCCTTCCTGTCCACCAGTCAGTAAAAACAGAAACTGCAAGATAAAGCTGTGTCAATCAAGGCTTGGGATGAGATCTGGGGGGGAAGCGAGAAAGTGTGGCTGTCAGATTATCCAGGGGTCACAAGAGATAACTGGAGTCAAAAGGTCACTAGGAGATTTCCCCCAACTTGGAGGAAAGACATTGCTGTTTATGGAAGTGCTGCTTGGAACTTCCGTGCTAATTCCGCTTCTAACTATTCCTGGGAAAAATATTCTTTCATCAGCTCTCAGATATTCTATCCTGGGTTCATGAGAAAGCCTGGTGGATACCAAATGTTGAGGTGTCGTTTTTAAACCCTGAAATATGGTTATGTTGTTAACAAGGAAGCAAGGGGTGGTGTGATGGCCTAGAGGTGGAGCTCTCACCTCACAATCAGGAAGCTATGAGTTCGATCCTTGGTAGAGGCAGATATTTCTCTCTCTGGGCACAATGAGAATAAATCTGCTGAACAAAACTCCGCATTGGTGACAGGAAGGGTATCCGGCCATTAAAAAACTCTGCTAGCTCCATTCAGTTGCCCAGACTCCATCCCGTAAGGGATTATGGCGTCATTAAAAGAAGAAGAAGATGATTAGCAAGGAAACAAGAGGCCTGCTGGAATGAGATGTCACTGCCTCTCCAGCTTTGCTGGCTGGGGAATTCTGGGAGCTGAAGTCTACCCATCTTAAAGCCACTGAGGTTGAAAAACAATACTCCTTAGAGGAATGCAGACAGTCTGGCTTCTGTCGTTTTGCAGCAAAACGTTTTGGAATTCCCTCTTCTCCTAGATTTGGAGTTTTTGGGATTGAGGAGGCAGGAGGGAGGAATTGGGGCTCCTAGCTTATACCGTGTTTCCCCAAAAATAAGACCCTGTCTTATATTTTTTGAACCCCAAAATAAGCGCTTGGCCTTATTTTTGGGGAGGTCTTATTATTTTGGGGTGCGTGGAGCAAGATGGGGCTCCTTTTGCTGTCTTACCTGATTTCCAGCTGTGACCCTAACCCTAACCCTAACCTTAACCAGAAGAAATGGTGGGGACTAGCTCTCATGCAGTTTAATATTTTCGGGGAGTGCTTATTTTTTGCGGGGGGGGGGCTTATTTTAGCGCATGCATTCAAAAGCCTGATTGGGCTTATTATCCAGGGAGGTTTTATTTTGGGGGAAAGGGGGGTAGCAATAGCACTTAGACTTAAATACGGCTTCACAGTGCTTTAACAGCCCTCTCTAAGCGGTTTATAGAGTCAGCCTCTTGCCCCCAACCATCTGGGCCCTCATTTTACCCACCACAGAAGGATGGGAGGCTGAGTCAACCTTGAGCCTGGTGAGATTCGATCTGCCAAACTGCAGGCAGCTGGCAGGCAGCAGAAATAGCCTGCAGTACTGCACTCTAACCACTGTGCCACCGCAGCTCATAGGTGGACCAGTGCCCACAGCAAACTACCATGATGCCCAAATGTCATCCCGCACATCAGTGGTGAAATCCAAATTTTTTTACTACAGGTTCTGTGGGCGTGGCTTGGTGGGTGTGGCAGGGGAAAGATACTGCAAAATCTCCATTCCCACCCCACTCCAGGGGAAGGATACTGCAAAATCTCCATTCCCACACCACTCTGGGGCCAGCCAGAGGTGGTATTTGCCAGTTCTCCAAATTACTCTAAATTTCTGCTACTGGTTCTCCGAACTATTCAAAATTTCCGCTACCGGTTCTCCAGAACCTGTCAGAACCTGCTGGATTTCACCCCTGCCGCACATCCTGCATACCAATCCAGGGGCATCCTGACATCTACAACGGGTAGGTAAGACACAGCATTTGTAGGAGGTTGTTGTGCTCCTTTCATACCCCACCCCACCCTGTGGACACCCATGTCCCATTCTCGAGTGGGTGGGAGCCAGAGCTTCCCCATCTCTCCAAACCCGCATGAGCTGCTGGACCCGAGTGACGGCATTAATGGCTGTTTGCAGTAATTCAGTCACTCTTCTGAATTGCTGTACTTTTCCTGCCAGTGTTTTGGCATCTCAGTGCCTCGCTCCGCCTGTGCCGGCATATGAGTGAAAGCAAACAGCAGGGAAATGCCAGTTGCTGTGGCTGTGAACGCTTGGAGGAAAATCCCCCTGGTAGGCAAGTAATAACACTGGCTATCTTTTGAGCACAGGCTTGGATTGTCGTGTAGGACGAGTAGGGTTTTGCCTAATGTTTACCTAGCACTATAACACCCTTCCAGCTTGGGGGTCTGGTGGTTTATTAGCCTATAAAACAAGTAATTAGAGTTATGAATTAACTTTAGCCACAGTTATTAATTGTACCTTTGCCTGCTAGAAGTAACATTTCCGTTTGCAAGAGCTAGAGGGGTCAATCGAAACACTCCATAGGCTGACTACAAAATCTCCCCTATAGGCTCTCTGTTGTTTTGCAAGTGCTTCTGTACCGGAGACAAATTCCTTGTGTGTCCAATCGACACTTGGCCAATAAAGCTGTTCTGTTCTGGATGAGCCTGGATGAGCCGGGGAGAGGAGTCAAGCGGGGAAGTAGTCTGGAATAGTTACATAGGCAGAAAAGGGAGAGGCCTGACCCTGCTTGAATGCCACTGAGCCTTCTTTAGTCTTGTCCAGGTACAAACTGCCACTCTGGGAAGATTGCTGTGAAGTAGGCATTGAGCAACAAAACAGCTAATTTGAACTCTTCATGTGTGGGTCTGGTTGCTCATGCCTGACAGTTTAGAAACTTATATCCTTTCCCAAATAACTGAAGTTTTGCTCCGGGGTGGTGGTGGTTATACAGGGTTCCAGAATGGGATTCCTTTCCAGGGGGTTTTCAAGAATGCTTTGTTCCCATTCTCCCCGGCCATCAGTCATGTTGTCTGGGGGTGATGGGCATTCTAGTGTATCTCTCTCTGTCTCTGTCTGTCTGTCTGTCTGTCTATCTCTCTCTCTCTCTCTCTCTCTCGCTCTGTTTGTTCTTTTTTTTACTGAATGGACTAAGTCTATCTTTGGCTCTGTTACCTGAGTCTAACAGGCTCATTCAGTGAGGATGACATTTAGACTCACCTTTTATTGTTTCCTCCTGCCCTGTCCTCTTGGCCAACATCCAATCTGATTTTCACTTGGAGATGCTAGAATATTCTTTAATAAGGAGCAAAGAAGGAGGGGAGAGAAAGCGGTGCAGCTTATGCCGTGTCCTCATTGCTTATTAATGATCTCGGAAAATACTTTGCATTGTGGGAATTATGCAAAGAGGGGCTCAGTGGCACTTATCTCAATTTGTATGCAAGGAACTTTGATGCAGAAGGATTTATGTGTCCTGCCAGACACAGGAGTTGCTACCAAGCGACAAGACAGCTCTGCACCCTTGAAACACTCCGGACAAATGTCCAGTTTTTTTTTGGGGGGGGTGGATGTAATTAGTCACGAGAGTCTTTTGGAGAACAAAAAGTGCATGGCAAAATTGCTTCAGCCACTTAGGAAATGTGATAATCCTGCCCAAATCGAAAATCACAAAAGGATTTGATTGTCATTAAGAAGAGACATTATGAGTCACAGGAAAAGAAAAACAAGTTGCATCCAACTGAACAGAGGATTCCACTGGAGGGTTGATTCCAATAAAACAGGGAGATGTTTGTGTCCAGATTAACAAGATTTAGACCTACCGTACTATAACAGAAAAGAATAACAGAATAGCAGAGTTAGAAGGGTTCTTGGAGGTCTTTTAGTCCAACCTCCTGCTCAAGCAGGAGACCCTGCCTATATTATTTCAGACAAGTGGTTATCCAATCTCTTCCTAAAAACCTCCACTGATGGGTTCTCCATTATTTTGGATAGAGGAGAGATGTCACTGCCTCTTCTTACATCACCCAGTCCTGGTTTGTTTAAGCCCATTTCACAATGGGCTTAAACACAATGGCCTGAGTTTGAAAAGGTGCTTCAGATTTAGGGAGAGTCCTAAATCTGTTGGCAGCAACCTATTGGCAGCTACTTAAAAAAACTCCACATATATTCAGATTTACAGATTAACAGAGTCGGAAGGGACCTTGTAGGTAATCTATTCCAACCCCCTGCCCAAGCAGGAGACCCTACACTATCCCCGACAAATGGCAGTCCAATCTCTTCTTGAAAGCCTCCAGGGATGAAGCTCCCAGAACTTCTGAAGGCAAACCTGTTCCATGGGTTGATTGTTCTCACTGAATCTCTCTGATTCAAGGAGGTTGAATCTCTCCTTGCTCAGTTTCCATCCATTATTCCTTGTCTGGCCTTGCACAGCAGCTACAGGCTCAGGCGAACTGCCCCTTCACCACCTCCTCTATGTGTTTTTAGGATCACACACAATCATCACCTATGCAAGACAACATAGAAGTGGTTCTTCTGCCGACAGACACAGCCCAGCCCAAATGTGAAGTGCCCCAAACACCACCACCCCATGGTTGCAAAGAAGCCTGGCAGCATTATCCCAAAATGGGCAACCACATGCAAGATTGAATATGAGGGCAAAGTGATACAGATCGAAAGAGAAAAAACATCCAATGCAATTCTAGGTTGCATTAACAAGATCACATGAAGTCTTAGTACCATTTAGGGGTGACTTGATAGCAGTCTTTCAATATCTAAGGGGCTGCCACAAAGAAGAGGGAGTCAACCTATTCTCCAAAGCACCTGAAGTCAAAACAAGAAGCAATGGATGGAAACTAATCAAGGAAAGCTCCCATTTAGAATTAAGGAGGACTTTCCTGAGAGTGAGAACAATTCATCAGTGGAACAGTTTGCCTCAAGGAGTTGTGGGGCTCCATCCCTGGAGACAGTGGTGGGTTGCTACCGGTTCACCCTGGATTGGGCAAACCAGTAGTGGCGGCAGGAGGCTCCACCCACCCACCCGGACACTTCTGGGCATGTGCAGAAGTGTCGTGTGTGTGAGTGTGCGGGCACGCCCATGAGCAAACTGGTAGCGATGGGTTTTGAAACCCACCCCTGCCTGGAGGTTCTTAAGAAGAGATTGGATAACGATTTGTCTGAAATGATGTAGGGCTCTGTTGGGAAACCTATGGCACGCGTGCTGGAAGTGGCACGCAGAGCCATTTTTCCAGGCACGCAAGCAGTCGCCAAGCTCACCTGAAACTGCACATGCTGGTGTTCAAATCTCCAGCTGGTCTTCAGAGCTCTCCTGCATATGGATGCGTGTTTGCGCACGCATGTGAGATTGTGCGTGCATGCGCAGACAGTGTTTGTGCATGTGCATTGCACGCAAAAAAGCTGTGCACATGCACATATGGTGTGGTTGTGCACGCAGCCCATGGGGAGGAGCCACGCATGATCGCAGATGGCACGCAAGTGCGCACAGGGTACAAAGCGCGTTCCTATTCAGCACTCTTTAAGTACAAGGTTCGCCACCACTGGTATAGGGTTTCCTGCTTCACTAGGGGTTGGACTAGAAGACCTACAATGTCCCTTCCAACTCTGTGCCATGGTGACCAAAACTGAATGCAGTGTTCCAAGTGTGGCCTTACCAAGGCATTATAAAGAGATATTAACCCTTCAAGTGATCTTGATTCTGTATCTCTCTGTTGATGCAATCTGGGATTGTGTTGGCTTTTTGGGCAGCTGCAGCACCTGGCTGGCTCCTATTTAAGTGATTGTCCACTAGGACTCCAAGATCCCTGTCACAGTTACTGCTATTGAGTGAGGTACCACCTATTCTACACCTGCGCATTGCCTTAACCTTTTATTGTCTCATCTCAAAATAGAAGAATGAGACTTCACCACAGAAAAAAAGATCCATCTGGGGTTTCAGTGAGGAACAAGCACGGCTGAGAAGAGAGATGGGAAGAGCCTGATAGAAGTAGGATGTTGGCGTGGAGAATGGTGATGTGGAGACATGTTTTCCCTTCTCCTTTAATCCTTCAAAAGGTACAAACATCCCATCTGTCCCAAAGGTGCTTCCCCCCCCCCAAAAGGCATCTGGACTTTCTTGTTGTTGTTTTTCTTTAAAAATGTTTCACACCTCATCCAAAAAGATGAAGAAGCTTCTTGGATGAGAAGCAAAATCCAGGACAACCATGACCTGGATGATGGAGAATCTCCACAGACAAAACACCCTGCTTGTTTAAAGAGTTGTAAACTATAATTACTCATAAAACTCTTGGGCACAGTGTGGTGATGATCAGGGGTGGGTTGTACTTACCTTTACTACCGGTTCGCAACAGGGCTTCTGCACATGCGCAGAAGCTTCCTGATGACGATGGGATCGGTGTGTGGAGCCTCCTGCTGGTTTTACTACTGGTTCTTGCAAACCGGTCCAAAGTGGGGGCAACCAACCACCGGTGATGATGCTCTTGGCTTAAAAAGCCATACACCGTAATAATAGAGAAGAACTGCGGGATTCCTGACTACGTGGAAATCCTTCTTCCGAAGCCATGTGCCACTGAAGACCAGTTGTGGGGAGGCAGCAAGTGGGGCTGTGTGTGGGGGCATTTATGGGCAAAGGGAGGCTGACCTGACCCTTTACCTGATACAGAAATACTTTCTCTTGGAGTTTTATTTTGCCCCAAATTTCCTGGTTTGCCTAGCAACCCAGAGGGAGCAGATGGCTGCTTCTGTCAGAATTGCTGCAAAGTAAGGAGCTGTCGGGATTCTGAGCCAGGCCAAACCCAGAGCTGCTGGCTGAAATCTCCTCTCGTAGAGGGACCTGTTGTCCCAGCAAAGGACAGCATGTGACTAATGTCTTCAGGGCCGAAATCTTTCAGAAACTTTCACTCCCTGTCAAGTGTTGTCATGTTATTCTTCAAGAGCCCGTGGCTATTTCAGTAGTCTAATGCACTTAAGAGAGCCGGTTTGGTGCAGTGGTTAAAGGCCTTTGACTAGAAGCTGGGAGACGGAGAGCGCCAGTCCTGCTGGAGGCACGAGGCCAACCGGGTGACTTGGGGCCAGTCCTTCTCTCGCAGGCCCAGGAAGGAGGCCAGGGCAACCCCCTCCCGAAAAAAACCCTCCTCCTAGAAAACTATGAATCAAGATTGACTCAAAGACACTTCATAGCATGCCCGCATCTGGCTGATGGAAAACAACATCTGAAGGAGCCTTTTCAGAAGCTGAGATTTAGAGGAGGAGGGGTGACTATGCCAAAGACGGCAGATTGAGAGTGGATTCTGCTCCCCAGAAAAGAAAAGATCTCCCTTTACTGGATGGGTTGAAACAGAGGGCAGAGAAAGAGAGAGAGAAGAGCCATCTGTCTGAGATGCTGTGATTGGGAGCTCTCCTCCGTGCCTGGACAGCCTGTAATAAATAAGCAACTTACTGAAGATGTATCAAGAAAACTGTTTTTACAATCTGTCTGATACTAGGATATTATACAGATACAAATGGAAATATGCCACCTGGAGTTGCAGTTTTTATGGGCAGCCACATAAATCCATTAATAATATGGAAATTTTAAAGAAGAGATTGGATAACCATTGGTCTGAAGTAGTGTATAGTTTCCTGCCTAAGCAGGGGGTTGGACTAGAAGACCTCCAAGGTCCCTTCCAACTCTGTTGTTCTGTTCTGTTCTGTTCCGTTCTGTTCCGTTCCGTTCTAATGAAATGATGTTAAAAACGAAAGAAAGGAGAATGGAACATGCACTCAAGAGGCAGAGAAGCAACCCAGGCCAAAATCATGGTTGTCTCACCACCCAGCCAGCCAGCAGCACCAGGAAAACCTTGGGATATACAAAAAAGGGAAGTAGAACTGAGCCTAGAATGGAGATCCTCCAGGCAACTGCAGATCTGTAAACTGGTACCAGAAAATTGGGGAAAAAAACTATAACCCAGGCATGGTCAAAAAAAGTCAAAATGGCACCCAGGATGCTGCTGTCAAAGATCTGTCTTTGCAACACACTTTGAAAATGGCGGAGCGGCAGTCACACAGTTGTACCTGCCATCTTGATTTTTTTGACTGCACCTCGTAGACATCCCTGCCGGCATCAAACCGATTCCATATTTCACCAACAGAAGCAATATGAACAATGAAGTCAACGAGCTCAGCTTGAGAAAAGTACTGAAAGTATAGAGTGCTACTAATACCACTCTATAAAGCCTTAGTAAGACGACACCTAGAGTACTGCATTCAGTTTTGGTCACCACACTATAAAACAGATGTTGAGATTCTAGAAAGAGTGCAGAGAAGAGCAACCAAGAAGATTAGGGGACTGGAGGCTCAAACATACAATGAACGGTTGCAGGAACTGGGCATGGCTGGTCTAGTGAAGAGAAGGACCAGGGGAGACACGAGAGCAGTCTTCCAATGTTTGAGGGGCTGCCACAGAGAGGAAGGGGTGAAGCTATTTTCCAAAGCACCTGACAAGGAATAATGGTTGGAAACTGATCAAGGAGAAATTCAACCTAGAAATAAGGAGAAATTTTCTGACTGGTTAAAACCAGAAAGTAACGACGTCCAGGCGGGTGGGCGGAGCCTTGCACTGCTGCCACTACCGGTTCACCGAACCACGTGCCACCACCGCTACCAGTTCACCTGAACCGGAGCGAACTGGTAGCATTTCACCCCTGGATTGGACTACATGTCCTACAAGGTCCCTTCCAACTCAGTTAATCTGTTAAAAAAAGTCATGGTTCCAACTAATGAACCCAAGAAATTAGAACTCTGAGGCTAAGATTTTCCTCAAAGAACTTCTTTATTGGATACATCATATCAGCACGATCAAATGCAAAACCAACTCTAAATGTTTCCCGCAGTTTCAGTATAATTAAAATAGGAAATAACTCCCTCCCCAAAAGTCACAGGTCAGGTTGGCCAATTGGGTTAATCGGTAGGCTCTCCAGGCACTCCTCCCCATCTCTATCCACCACCTGTAGAGATGACCTTGGTGCCCACAAGAAAGTTCTGTGTTTTGTCTAGCAACGTATTTTGTTAAGGATATAGTTGTTAAGGATAACTCTGTTTAGCTCTGAGCAATTCTGGTTAGTTCTGGTTGGCTCTGGGCCCATAACCAATGTTAAGGATATAGTTGTGAGATAACCAGGAATGGTTATGAAGCAGAGCATACAGTTTTGCGCATGGAAACGGTGCTGAGAGTAGTTGTGAATAAACTGCATACAAACTGGTTTTTAAAGTAGTTTACTTATAGAGCAAAGCAAATTCATAGTCTTTTACCAATCCAAGTCTTAGCCATGCATAATCAATCCAGAGATACAAAACTTTGTACTGGTTCGTAGAACAATACATGAAGCATTCAGGAACAATATAAAAACAGTTCATAAAAGCAGTAATAAATAAACCATGATCAAATTGACCATGTAAAGATCAAAGATATCTACAACATAGCAGCAGGTAACAATATGGTGTAATGTCCACACTGACCACAATCAGTGGTCTCCTTAAATACAGTTGCTACAGAGCTCATCCAGTCAGGATGTAGAATGACTCAGCAATACTCTTAAAGTTATATTATATATATTCATACTATAAACATATAATGTTGGCTTATATATTACCTGGTCAACTAGTTAGGCAATGACCATTTCCTAACACATTTCATCCTTCTTCCCCCTCCCCCCTGTGTGTGGCAACTGAGGAACAGAAAAATGACTTCTTCCAGGTTCAATTTGAAGTTGACATTACCTTTAAGTGAACTTAGTAGAATAGGGAGGAAGAAAATGGGGGTGATACTCTCTCAAAGGCCATCCATGATTTCAATGCAGCCAGCCATGAGGGCTGAGCACAAGAAAAGACACCAGGATGGAGGCAAGACAAACCTAGTATAGCCCCACCAGTTCCCACCTCAGAGGGCTCTGGAGGACTGCATAAACTCAGGCCTGTAACATTTGTGCCTTTTCCCAAGTCAAAATGGTGGCTGGGTGTGTATGTGATCCAAGCTCTCCCATTTTTCATGTGCAACCTGGATCTTCAATTGCACTTACTATAGCTACCTGACATTTTTGACCATACCCTGATACTGATTTTCAGGGACTTTCTGTTCTGGGTGGTGTGTAAGAGCTAAAATTTACCTGAGATTGACGTATTTTGGTTAAGGCTGATGACTTGCAAATGTAATGTTTATGTCTCTTGGGCTGTCAAGGATTGGCATCTAAGAGGCATTGTGTTGGTAGCTGCACAAGATGTTGTGCTTTGGCTACTCATCACAGACTCCACATACATCATTCTCTTTTCAGTTGGCTGTTTGTAACTGCCTGACAAACAGTACTCAATGTGTAGTCTGTCAGTCCTGGAGGCCATCTTTTACTTTGGATCTTCAGGGCTGCCATACTTAGTGCTGTGGGAAACTGGGACAGGGGATTGCATGGAGTCAGAAGGATATCTAGCCATAATAACATTCTTTTCTCTGGGAGTCAAGGACATTCAGGCTGCACCTGGAGTGGCGTGACTGGGAGGCATCTCCAGTTGGGACGGTGCATTGATTGGACCATGTGATGGACATGTGGGTGCAAGGGAAAGGACTTGGACTTTCTTTTGGGTGGGGAAAACCTGAACGCTTTCAGATTCGGATTTTCCCAGATGTGCCAATATGACATCTCTAATAAAGTGGAACTTTGAGGAACTTCTAGCCTCAGAGTCTTCTTTCGTTGGGGGTGTTACTTGGAACCCTGACATAGTCCTCCTCAGAACTACTTCCACATGGAGGAAAGTAAGCATCGTAGGCCCAATACTCTTCAATATCTTCATAAACAATCTAGATGAGGGAATAGAAGAGAAACTCATCTAATTTGAAGATGACACCAAGCTGGGAGGAATAGCCAACACCTGAGATGCTAGTCCCAAAATGATCTCGACGGACACTGGGCCCTATCTAACAAAGTGAAACTCAACACAAATAAAAGTAAGATTTTACACTTAGGCAAAGAAAAACAAACTGTACAGACACAGACTAGGTCAAACTTGGCTCAATGCCGGTAATTGTAAGAGGGATCTTGGAGTCCAAGTAGACAATCACTTAAATATGAGCCAATAGTGTCAGGGTTCCAAGGAACACCCCCAACGAAATAAAGCTCTGAGGTTCCCAAAGTTCCATTTTATTAGAGATGTCATGTTGGCACATCTGGGAAAACCTGAATCTGAAAGCTTTCAGGTTTTCTCCACCCAGCTAACAGTTCACAGCCCTGCCCCACACCCAGAAGTTCATCACATTGTCCAATCAACTCTTCATACTAAACTGGATATAATCTTCAGGCAGTCTCCATCAGACGCAGGCAAAAGTCCTTGAATACGGAATGTTGTTATGACCAACTTTCTACCGCTCCAACAACAGCCCCCTCCCAACTTCCCCAACTAAAGTTTGTGGCAGTTAAGAAGCAAAAAAGAAAATTGTCTTCCAAAACTGACAGGCTTCCCCCCTCAGGAACGACAGTAGCAGCCAAAAAAAGCCAATGCAATCCTAGGCTGCATTGAGGGATAGAATCAACACAACGTAAAGTATTAGTACCACTTTACAAAGCCTTAGTATGGCCACACGTGAAATACTGCATCCAGTTTTGGTCACCAGAATACAAAAAAGATGTTGAGACTCTGGAAAGAGTGCAGAGAAGAGCAATGAAAATGATTATGGGGCTGGAGACTAAAACATATGAAGAATGGTTGCAGGAACTGGACATGGCTAGCATAGTGAAAAGAAGAACCACAGGAGACATAGCAGTGTTTCAATATTTGAGGGGTTTCCAAAAAGAAGAGGGGGGGGTCACCCTATTCTCCACAGCACCAGAAGGCAGGACAAGAAGCAATGGATGGAAACTAATTAAGGAGAGAAGCAACTTTCCTAATGGTGAAAATAATCAATCAGTGGAACGGAAGTTGCCTTCAGAAGTTGTGAGTGCCCCATCACTGGTATATAGACTGTCCTGCTCATGCAGGGGGTTGGACTAGATGACCCCCGGGGTCCCTTCCAACACTGTTTTCCTATGTTCCATGTTCCCCCTAAGGCTGCACCTGCCCTGCTGAATGTCCACCTGTGAAAGGGGGATAATCTAAGGCAGTGTTTTCCACCTCAGCAACTGTCAGGTATGTGGACTTCTACTCCCAGAATTCCCCAGCTGCCTTCCTCCCTCTCTTTACTGTAAAATTACATGTATATAATCTTGAGTTCTGAAAGTACATCCCTCCCGCCCTCACCTTTAAGGCCAAGAAAGTAGGGAGGGTCTCTTGTGTGATATTTGCCACACCCTCGTTCTTCTGAGAGCTGAGCTGCCTCTTATCTGGCCAGCGCCTGGTCTGCAGCTCTTCCTCCTGTTTCCCAAAGTCACCCGCACAGATCATTATGTCAGCTTTGAGACCTTATGTCCTGGAGATTGGATCCCTGCAGACCCGGCTTCTTAAGAATGAGAGAATGGCAGCTCTCAGTCAAACCTTGGGAGAAATACTGTACTTGAGAAGGAGGAGGGCTGTCTGGGCCTGAAGCCCTTTTCCTTGGGAGACAACCTTCAGATTCTTAAAAACCTTAATTAACTGCCTGATTGACTGGCATCGTCTCTCCAATATATTTGCATTCTGCTCTTGACCTACTGCTTTATTCATTTATTGGCAGTTTTAAAGGTTTTTAATGGCACTAATTGCCATTTTCCATGCTTATGAAAGATAGCTTCAAGATTTTCTGTACGAATGCCCTGTTGTGGCTGCCATCTTGACTGTTTTTGTCCATCCTCACAGACACCCCTGGACATAATAGAGTTGGAAGGGACCTTGTAGGCCATCTAGTCCAACCCCCCACCCAAGCAGGAGACCCTACACCAGGGGTAAAATCCAGCAGGTTCTGACAGGTTCTGGAGAACCGGTAGCGGAAATTTTGAGTAGTTGAGGAGTACCGGCAAATATCACCTCTGGCTGGCCCCAGAGTGGGGAGGGAATGGGGATTTTGCAGTATCCTTCCCCTGTCATGCCCACCAAGCCACACCCACCAAGTCATACCATGCCCACCAAGCCACGCCCATAGAACTGGTAGTAAAAACTTTGGATTTCACTACTGCCCTACACCATTTCTAACAGATGGCAGTTCAGTCTCTTCTTGAAAGCCTCCAGTGATGAAGCTCCCACAACTTCCGAAGGCAACTTCTGTTCCATGGGTTGATTGTTCTCACTGTTAGAAAATTTCTCCTTATTTCCAGGTTGAATCTCTCCTTGATCAGTTTCCATCCATTATTCCTTGTCTGGCCTTCAGGGGCTTTGGGAAATAGCTTGACCCCATCCTCTCTGTGGCAGCCCCTCCAATATTGGAAGACTGCTATCAGGTCTCCCCGGTCCTTCTCTTCACTTGACAAGGACATCTTGGTTGGATATTATGTCTTAACTATTAATACTACTAATAATTGGAAGGCACGGGCTGCCTTTAAACATTTTCTCTGACATTGTTTAACCCAGAATCAGGGCAGATGTCAGAAAAATGCCTGCCAGGGTATGGTCTGAGTGCAGCAGCACCAGAAGACGAAATTCCCAAATGACTTTCGCAGGAGATTCACTCTCTACAGTAACATTCTTTTGCGGCAGCTGGGGCAGCTTGCAGAATTGACCCTTGTAAGCGGCGATGGCAGAGGCTCTTTCGAAAGAAAACTCCCAAGAAGGGTGGTTGGGCATAAACAGAGGAGTGCCTCCCCCTCAGATGGTCCTGAATTATTTTGGCTTAATGAGCAAGTGGCTTTGGAAAGACGTTGTCTGCCTGTGTGACTCTTGGCAAAAGGCTGCTCCTCAGCTGTGTGTTCCAGAGGGAGCCTTGGAGGGGGTTCAGCTTGTACGAGTGGCCTTCTCGGTGCTCTGAGCTCCAGGCCATTGTGCCAAAAATGCTCATTTCTGTTTCAGTGACTTTGGAAAATGAAGGAAAGGGAAGTCGGTGTGTGTGTATGTGTGTGTGTGAGAGAGAGGTGAGCTGAGAACAGAAAGCCCCAGGCAGGAGCAACCAAACATTCAAATGGCTGTTTTAATTTTAGCCAGATTGTTTTGTACATTCAGCGGAGGAGGTTATTTTAGGATGAAAATATGCTTTTCATAGGCAAGTGCAACAGAAGGATGCTTGGCTGCCTTGTCACATCACCAGGTTTATGTAAGCCTGAATGCAGCCCTTCGAACAGGCCCCACCCAGGGGTGAAATGCTCCCAGTTTGGATCAGATTGGCCGATGGTAGCGGTGATGGTGTAGCGATGGTGGCGGGTGGTTTGGAGAACCGGTAGCAAAAATCCCTGCCCCCCCGCCCATGCCCACCCAATCGCCCAGTCACCCACTTGCCGCTTCTTTTAAAAAATGCTTTTAAAAGGTAATAAAAGGCTCTGACAATCCCAGCTGAGCCGCACGATCGTCAGAGCCTTTTTTTTTTTTTTTACTTTTAAAAGCATTTTTTACAACCTATTCGGCCAAATAGGTTGTAAAAAAATGCTTTTAAAAGTTAAAAAAAAAAAAAGATTGCATGCCACAGCTGATCACACACACACACACACACACACACACACACCGTGCTGTTCTACTTACCCCATGCTTCCTTTTGGTGTGCACTAGCGTGCATGCACAGCCAGCAAACCGATAGTAAACCGATTCAGATTTCACCACTGGCCCCACCTGAGTGTCCAGGTGGGGAGAAAGTGAGTTAGCTGCTTCTTCTGCCAGCTGGACACCACCATCTCCAGTGCCATGTCCTGCAGGCCTTGGGGTCAGGGGTGACCTCTGGGTTGTGGTCAGAAAAGAAGGTGGTGGCCATTTCTTATGTTTTTCACGCTGGATGAAATCCAGGATATGCCTGGAGTGGCAATTCCTCTAACGAAATGTGCGAATGGAAAATGTATTCTAGAATTTCTCGAAAGCAAAAGTAATTTTCTATTGATACTAATCAGCATTCTAGAGCATGGCTGGCTGGGGAATTCTGGGAGTTGAAGTCCACACATGTCTGAAAGTTGCCAAGTTTGGGAATCCCTACTCTAGGAAGGAAGACCAAACACTGAATTAAAAGGAAGATGTCCAAGTTCCACCCCAGGCCCCATCCTGTTCATATTCATTTTTATAGTTAATATGGGTCTCTGATTGTCATTATTAGTTGTGTATCCTGGTTAAAGGATGTAGTAACAGTAACAGAGTTGGAAGGGACCATTGGAGGTCATCTAGTCCAACCCCCTGCTCACACAGGAAACCTATACTAGGGATTTGAACTGCCAACCTTTCTGATCGGCAAGCTCAGTGTCTTAGCCACTGAGCCACCTAGGGAGCCACGGTGGCTCAGTGGCTAAGACGCTGAGCTTGTTGATCGAAAGGTCGGCAGTTCAGCGGTTTGAATCCCTAGTGCCGCATGATGGGATGAGCTCCCATGACTTGTCCCAGCTTCTGCCAACCTAGGAGTTTGAAAGCAGGTAAAAAATGCAAGTAGAAAAATAGGGACCACCTTTGGTGGGAAGGGAACAGCATTCCGTGCGCCTTTGGCGTTGAGTCATGCTGGCCACAGGACCATGGAGACGTCTTCAGACAGCGCTGGCTCTTCGGCTTTGAAATGGAGATGAGCACCGCCCCCTAGAGTCAGGAACGACTAGCACGTATGTGCAAGGGGAACCTTTACCTTTACCTTACCCTGGTTAACCTGAGAGCAGGCTTTGTCTTCCCAAAACAATGGGGATATTTGCTAGATATTTTGCAATGTGGGTTATAGACTGACTTTAAAAAAAGCCATTTTTTAAAAAAAATGAAAGCTGGGAAGTTGTGAGAGGCAGCCGAGGTCTCCCAGCCCCTTCAGCCCAGTAGTTATAATTGAGGCTGTGCAACAGTGAGCAAAATCAGAAGGGACGGGTAGCTTCAAAGGAATTCTGTAGATCACTGAATGTACAATCAGATAGCAAACAGTTCTGCTTGTGTGAAGCTGTGCATGCTTTGAAAATGAATTGGAAAAGATGCTTCAGCACACATCCAAATACAACCGGTTGTGTGTGTGGGGGGGGGAGGTATTTCTGCGAAGCCTGAAACAAGTTACGGATTTCTTATAGGCGTTTCCTTAGCCAAAGTAGGTATCATTATCATTTTCATTTCATTTATTTTTCATTTATTTAAATTTCTATACCGCCCTTCTCCAAAATAGGACTCAGGGCGGTGAACAGCCAAAGTAAAAAACAATACATACAAAATTTAAAAGCAGTTTAAAATAATTAAATATTTGGCCAAAAATTAAAACAACACAATTTAAAATCGATTTAAAATTCACTCAAGCCAGCCCAGCTAGTTGAAATAAATGGGTTTTCAGGGCCCGACGAAAAATCCGGAGGTCTGTTATTGTACGTATCTCTGGGGGGAGGTTGTTCCAGAGGGTGGGTGCCGCCACAGAGAAGGCTCTCCCCCTGGGGGTCGCCAGCCGACATTGTCTGGCGGACGGCACCCTGAGGAGGCCCACTCTGTGTGAGCGTACTGGCCGGTGGGAGGCTATTGGTGGCAGAAGGCGGTCTCGTAAGTACCCCGGCCCTAAGCCATGGAGCGCTTTAAAGGTGGTCACCAACACCTTGAAGCGCACCCAGAAGACCACCGGGAGCCAGTGCAGCTCGCGCAGGAGAGGTGTTACATGGGAGCGCCTCGTCGCCCCCATAATCCCCTGCGCGGCCGCATTCTGGACCAGCTGGAGCCTCCGGGTGCAGTAGTCCAGGCGGGAAGTGACGAGTGCCTGAGTGACTGTGCGTAGGGAGTCCCGATCTAGAAAGGGGCGCAACTGGCGTATCAGGCGGACCTGATAAAAAGCCCCCCTGGCCACGGCCGTCAAATGATCTTCTAACGACAGCCGTGCGTCCAGGAGGACGCCCAAGTTACGAGCCCTCTCCGTGGGGGCGAGTGATTCGCCCCCAATAGCCAGCGATGGTGTCAGCTGGCTATATCGGGACGCCGGAAGCCACAGCCACTCGGTCTTGGAGGGGTTGAGTCGGAGCCTGTTTCTCCCCATCCAGGCCCGCACGGCCTCCAGGCACTGGGACATCACTTCAAGGGCATCGTTGGGGTGGCCTGGGGTGGAGATGTACAGCTGGGTGTCATCAGCGTACTGATGGAACTCCACCCCGAAGCCACGGATGATCTCACCCAGCGGTTTTACATAAATGTTGAACAGAAGGGGCGAGAGGACCGACCCTTGCAGCACCCCACAAGCAAGGTGCCTCGGGGTCGACCGCTGCCCCCCTGTCAACACGGATTGCGACCGGTCAGAGAGGTAGGAGGAGAACCACCGCAGAACGGTGCCCCTACCCCCAACCCCGCCAACCGGTGCAACATGATACCATGGTCGATGGTATCAAAAGCCGCTGAGAGGTCTAACAGGACCAGGATAGAGGAGCAACCCCTATCCCGAGCCCTCCAGAGATCATCCACCAACGCGACCAATGCCGTTTCCGTGCTGTGCCCAGGCCGGAAGCCGGACTGGAGCGGGTGTAGATAGACAGCTTCATCCAGGTACCGGGGAAGCTGTTGCTCAACCACACTCTCAACAACCTTCGCAACAAAGCGAAGGTTGGAGACTGGACAATAGTTAGCCAAAACAGCCGGATCCAGAGAGGGCTTCTTGAGGAGGAGCCTCACAACCGCTTCTTTCAAAGCGGCCGGCAGGACCCCCTCACTCAAAGAAGCATTAACAATCTTCTGGAGCCAGCCTCGTGTCACCTCCCGGGAAGCCAGTACCAGCCAGGAGGGGCACGGGTCCAATAAACATGTGGTTGCGTTCAGCCGTCCCAGGACCCTGTCCATGTCCTCGGGAGCCACAGGATCGAACTCCCCCCATATAACACTCTCAAGACCTGCCTCAGTCATCCCGTCCGGACATACCCAGTCAGAGGCCAGCCCTTCCCGAATCTGAGCGATTTTGTCATACAGATATTGCACAAAGTCCTCAGCTCGGCCCTGCAAGGGGTCATCCCACACCTCCAGATGGAGGAGGGAGCGGGTCACCCTAAACAGGGCGGCCGGGCGATTATCTGATGACGCGATAAGAGCGGCAAAATAACTAGATTTCGCCGCTTTTATCGCCACTAGGTAGGTCTTAATATGAGACCTCACCAGTGTTCGGTCGGATTCGGAGCGGCTAGTCCTCCAGCTACTCTCCAGGCGTCTTTTCCGGCGCTTCATCTCCCTAAGCTCCTCAGAGAACCAAGGAGCTAGGTGAGTTCGGTGCCGGGTCAGAGGCCGCAAAGGCACAACACAGTCCAAGGCCCCGGCAGCCGCACTATCCCAGGCGGCCACCAGGTCTTCAGCCGAGTCATGAGCCAGAGTCTCAGTAGCACTGATGATATTACCTAGTTTGGGTTATAGGAGGTTAGCACCCACCCCTTTCCTAGAGGAATGAAATATTTTGGGAAATATTAAAAAGGCAGAATATTATGTTTTCCTGGATGAGAAATGGAGAAGCATGTTTTAAAGACAAAGCAGCTCCCATCTTCCTGCCCCCACCCTTTGTCAATGGGCCAGAGGCAGAAACTCAATCTTTGTCAATGGACCATCATCTGCAACACAATAGGACCCATCTAGGACAGAAACTCACCACATGGCACCTGGGAAGATTACATCAGCCAGCAAGGCTAGCTAAAACCCCCACCCCCTGGGAGTCTGACAACCAATCAGGATACTCTTTCTGGGCCCCAGGAAGTTCAAAGCCAGAGAGAGCATAAAACCCGGGGACTCACTGCGTCTTTTCTCTTCAGGAACTCAAGCCATGTGATCCTGTTCATTAAACCATCTTTCCAAGCAGTCTCCATGTTTCCAGTGTCTTTTTCCCCACTTGGAGCTGAACCCAGAAGGATATTTCTTCCTACAGGGTAATGAAGCATCTGCAAGGAAACAACCAGGCTCAGAGAGCACCAAGGACCCCTCATTCTGGCTTGTTCCAAAGCCCCTCCTGCAAAGAGAAATCTGAAAAATAGTTGAAGAGAAGGCCAAAATAACTGTGTTCATGGGCTGGGCTGGGAGAGGAATAATAAAGGAATGGCAGGGATCCAGGGCAGGGCAGCCTCTGGTTTTAGAAATAGAAATAGAATTTCTTATTGGCCAAGTGTGATTGGACACACAAGGAATTTGTCTTGGTGCATACGCTCTCAGTGTACATAAAAGAAAAGATACATTCATCAAGGCACAACACTTAATGATAGTCATAGGGAACAAATAAGCAATCAAATCATATTAGGAAACTGTCAATATAAATCTTAAGGATACCAGCAACAAAGTTACAGTCGTAAGTGGGAGGAGATGGGTGATAGGAGCGTTGAGAAGATTAATAGTAGTGCAGACTTAGTAAATAGTTTGACAGTGTTGAGGGAATTATTTGTTTAGCAGAGTGATGGCATTCAGGGGAAAAAACTGTCCTTGTGTCTAGTTGTTCTGATGTGCATGCTCTATAGTGTTGTTTTGAGGGTAGGAGTTGAAACAATTTATGTCCAGGATGCGAAGGGTCTGTAAATATTTTCACAGCCCTCTTTTTGACTTGTGCAGTATACATGTCCTCAATGGAAGGCAGGTTGGTAGCAGTTATTTTTTCTGCAGTTCTAATTATCCTCTTATTTATTTATTTATTTATTTATTTATTTATTTATTTATTTATTGGTTCGATTTATATGCCGCTCTTCTCCGGAGACTCAGGGTGGCTTACAATGCGTTAAGCAATAGCCTTCATACTTTTGTATATACCTGCTTAGTAGGGCTTTCGGCTCCCACCTAAGCGGTGATCATTTTTATACCAAGTCAGCTTATTGCCCCCACAAACCGGGTCCTCATTTTACCTACCTCAGAAGGATGGAAGGCTGAGTCAACCTTGAGCCTGGTGAGATTTGAACTCCTCTGCCCAGTTTAAGATTATTTGTAAGTGCTGTGCCTGTAGAGCATCATCCCTGGCATTTTCCAGTTCGGCAGGAGAAGAATCTCACCAAACCCCTCCCACCAAATAAGTCTGGGCTGACTTGGCATGAGGCCATTTTCAGGTGCTAATTTTGGTTTGTTTATCATTGAGCTTTCATTATTTTTCCTTGTTTGTATATATCTCCGACTGGAGCTTTTCACCCTCGTTTACGCTTTTTTTAAAAAAAACAGAGTTTATGTGTATCCTGACGGTTACAGGATCGGAACTCGTAAAAAAATTAAAAGATTAAGTGAGCAGTGCAGACAAACAACTCTTCAAGGAAGTCACTATGCTGTTTATTGGGGTTGGTGATGCAGGAACCCCCCCCCCCCGAGAATGAAATATCTTGGGGAATATTAAAAGAGGTAGAATATTATATTTCCCCAAAGGAGAAATGGAGAAACGTGTTCTTAGAGGCAGAAAGCAGCCCCCAGTCTTTCTTAATAGCCCACAGCAGATGCCCATTAAGAAATCCTGAGCCAGCCTATTCACAAACAAAACACCTTCACCTCCAGGGATGGGATTAAAATTTACATCCTTCCCCCACCCAGATTCTAAGGACAGGATGTGACCTTTTAGGACATAATAGGATTAACCCACCACCATTAGAATAGCAAAAGACACCAGACTCACTACACTGCACAATCCCCTGCATTTCAGAAACTGTATAAAAAGCCTGGCGCTCATCAAGCTAATTTGTCAGTTGTCCCAGAACTCCATGCTGCAGTTGTTCATCAATAAATGGACCTTCTTTCCAATTAGCCTCCATTTTATTTCCAGCACCTTTCTCCCATCTTGGAACTGAACCGGATGGATTTTTCTTCCAACCGCACCATGGGAAAAGAGAGGCTGGACAGACCCAAATGTGTGGCAGGACCTAGGAAAGCCTTTTCACATTTGCCCTTTGGGCAGCTTTCCAAATAAAGTGAGAGAAATTAATGATGGAGATGAGGCTATTGGGAAGACCTGTATCCTCCACAGGCTGGTCACCTATTGTTCATTTTGAGATTGCAAACAAGAGCCAGTTTTTGGTTCCTTTTTGGGGTTGCTAATTAATGCCACTGCTGGCTCATCAGGTTTCCTGCCCTACCTTCAGTGAGACTTCAGCTCCATGCCAGGCCTTCTTTCTCTCTATTATCTGAAAGGTTAAGTGATGTTAAGTACTTGGGGGAAGCCAAAAAGCCAGGCCTCCTTTCTTGGGCTCTCAGTGGGTGGTGCAAAAATGAGACACCAACTCAATGGGAGGGAAGGAATCGGAGAGCTTGGCTGCCTGAAGAGCAGCAGTGGGACACACAGTGGCTGACAGAAAGTCACAGAACATAGAAAATAGACTAAGAGTTGGAAGGTACCTTGGAGGTCTTCTAGTCCAGCCCCCTGCCCAAGCAGGAGACCCTGACCTATACCATTTCAGACAAGTGGCTTCTCCAATCTCTTCTTAAAAGCCTCTAGTGATGGAGCACTTATGATTTCTGGAGTCAAGCTGTTCACTGGTTAATTGTTCTCAGTGTTAGGAAATTTCTCGTTAATTCCAGATTGCTTCTCTCATTGTTTCTTGTCCTGCCCTCTGGTGTTTTGGAAAATAGCTTGACCCCCCCTCCTCTCCGTGGCAGCCCCTCAAATATTGGAAGAATTCTATCATGTCTCCCCTGGTCCTTCTGTTCACTAGATTAGCCATGCCCAGTTCCTGCAACTGTTCTTCATGTTTTAACCTCCAGTGCCCTCATCATCCTAGTTGCTCTTCTCTGCACTCTTTCTAGAGTCTCAATATTTTTTTTATAGTGTGGTGACCAAAACTGGATGCAGGATTCTATTGTGGTCTTACTAAGGCTAAATATTGTAGCCTGGATCCTCCTTTAAATGCAGCACTGTACCAAGAATTGAACAGCACATGAAAAGTGGGTGGAGACGAATGGACTGCAAATAGAACCATTAGCTTCTTATGATTTGGAAACTAAATATCTATGGATGTGGCTGAAATTTTCTGTTGTTTTATTTCACAACCACAACTCACTGTTGGTTCATGTACATAAAGTTGCAATCTGCTATTCCAAAATCTTTTTCACAGAAACCACTATCAAGCCAGGAATTGCATATATTGTACCTGACAATCTGATTGGTTTCCCCTTAATTCAAAACTGTTATTTTCAACCCTTCCACAAATCTATCAACTGGTTTGAATACCCTTTGCAAACCCATTCCCATGAGAATTTGAGTTATGGCACAACAGCGCCCTCTAGAGCATAAGTGGAACCCATGCTGAGTGGGCTGAATAGCAGTAGCAATAGCAATAGTTTCACAGTGCTTTACAGCAGGGGTCTCCAGCCTTGGCAACTTTAAGCCTGGCGGACTTCAACTACCAGAATTCTCCACCCAGCAAAGTTGCCACTGTTGGAGACCCCTGCTTTCCAGCCCTCTGTAAACTGTTCAGAGTCAGCATATGGCCCCAACAATCTGGGTCCTCATTTTACTGACCTAGGAAGGATGGAATACACTACATGGAATTCAGCTTTTCTCTCCCCCACCCCACCCCCATCTTCTCCAACAATAATACAAGTGAGGAATAGATTGTGCCTTCATCCATCTATCATCATTAGCCACTAGATTTCTGATCTCTAAATTTCTGATTTCTGGGTAGACATCAAACATGGAGCAGTTTGCTTTACTGGACAAAGAAAAAAAGCTGTTTTTATCCTCTGTATCGGGTGGGTTCTACTTACCTTTACTACCAGTTTGCAATGGGGCTGTGCGAGCTCTGCTGGTTGGGGAATTCTGGGAATTGAGGTCCACCAGTCTTAAAAGTGAAACAATCAACCCATGGAATAGAAGTTGCCTTCAGAAGTTGTGGGAGCTTCATCACTGGGGGCTTTCAAGAGGAGACTGGATGGCCATCTGTCAGAAATGGTGCAGGGTCTTCTGCTTAGGCATGGTGATGGTGGACTAGATGACCTACAAGGTCCCTTCCAACTTCCATGTTAATCTATTAAAGTTGCCAAGTTTGGAGGCCCCTGTTCTGTATCATCGATCCTCCCGTGTTCGTGTTATAAAAGACCACAGACTTTTCTCTGCCATTAGCTCTTGGGCAAAAGAGTTTTCATTCCTCCAATGGGAGGTTCCTCCCAATATCAAAAAACCCTCTTCAATCTAAGTCTTCTCTCCACTTCATTAATTATCATAAAAAGCTCCCTCTTCCATATTTATTGTATCATTAAGACCTCCTTTAGTTTGAACGACGTTTGTGGGTCTAGAATGCTGTGGGGGAGGGGGCAATCTTTTACTGAGAGCCATCAGGATGGGTCTCCTTCCAGTATTCCTAGAGATTCTGAAGTCCTGTTTTCTCCACTGAGCATCAGGGACCCAGGTCCTCTCACACCTGTATTTATTTACTTATTTATAGAATCAAATTCTTTATTGGCCAAGCGTGATGGAGGAACTTGTCTCCGGTGCATACATACAAACAAAAGTGATACAAACAAGTGATTAAATTTACATCCTGTCCATCTCACTATCAAGCGACTCTGGGCAGCTTACAATATTTTGTACTTGTCCGTGATCCAGCTGTTAGGTGATACAGTCATGGCCAAAATTGTGGGAAACTTTTGGGAAAAGTGTATTTTCTAAAACTAGCTAATAACATCACTTTTTTTTGGAGTAGCACCATAAAATTATAGATCAATGGAAAGATAATTTAATCAAGCATGTAATGCAAGAACTTTTATGAAGGATTTTTTTATGAAGGATTAGAAGAGCAATTACAGTATAAAGAAGAAAAGTGAAAGATGTAGAAAAAACGAGATACATAAAAATTATCATGTCAGTTAATCCTTAGTTGGGTAACCTTTAGCATGAATTACGGCCTTACAACATCTTCCCATGGAGCGAACCAAGTCTTTTAGTTCTGCAGCTGTTCTAATGTGAAACCAAGACTGAATGATGGCTTCTATTAATTGGGTTTTATTGCTGGGTCGCTTCTGACTAACAAGTTCCTTTAGACAGCTCCATAGATTTTCAATTGGGTGAAGGTCTGGGCTCTTCCCAGGCCATTCCAGCAGTAGAATAGGATTATCTTGAAACTCTCCCCCAAAAAGTGGTGTTATTAGCCACCAAACCTCAAAAATACACTTTTCCCCAAAAGGTTTCCACAATTTTGGCCATGACTGTATGTGCTCAATATACTCTTATGTTAGAGAGCATGGGCAGTAAAAGACTACAGGGAGTCCTCGGTTTACAACAGTTCATTGAATGGCCATTCAAAGTTACAATGGCACTGAAAAAAGTGACTCGTGATCATTTTTCACACTTCTGGCCGTTGCCAGCATCTCCACAATCACATGAGCAAAATTCAGACGCTTGGCAACTGACTCATAGTTATGACGGCTGCAGTTTCCCGGGGTTGCGTGATTCCCTTTTGCGACCTTCTGACAAGCAAAGTCAGTGGGGGAGTCAGATTCACTTAACAACCGTGGCAAAAGAGGTCATAAAATAAGGCAAAATTCACTTAACTGTCTCACTTAGTAACAGAAATTTTGGACTCAATTGGGGACTTAAGTTGAGGACTACCTTTATCAGGTTCCTTTTTTCTAGATGGAAGAAATTAAGGAAGGTGATATTGGTGGCAATACATTTCCATATGGGTGGCAGCTACCCCAAGGGAATGCGGTTACAGTGGTGTTTGTCCCGCTTAAAAACAAAGGAAAATGGTTTGTCTCGTGCACTCTTTCTTCCGCCTTCCATGTCGCCCCTAATCAGACTCCTGAGCCAAAAATAGAAGCCCTTTGCTACTCCCTGGACCTGGCTCAGTGCACCCTTCCTATCCGATTACCCGACCAGGCGCACTCAAGCAGACAGGGTACCAAAGCCTCAGCTGCATCGTTGTCAGATGGAAAAACACAACCTGTGTTCAGGGTTTTGTAAGGCACAAGAAAGCATTGCATACTTGGAGAAGTGTCCCTGCATTGAGATCCTGAGCTGGAAGGCGAACCGTTCTCTGGGAGGGAAGGTCCAGAATGCAACCTGATTAAACGCACGTTAACCATAAAGCTTAGAGCCAGGAAGGGGAAAGAGGGTTGAAGCAGGAGTGCTGTGCTGAGACTCCAGTAGACTCAAAGGCTTACAAACCTGTTCACAGCTTGAAGTGAATACTTTATTTGGCAAATGCGATTGGACCCGCAAGGAATTTGTCTCCGATATAGAAGCTCTCAGCAAAGCAACAGAATAATAATAATAATAATAATAATAATAATAATAATAATAATAATACCAATAAGAGGGAGTAAAGAAGATAATAAAAAGGATAAATAATAGTACAGTCACACTGGGTTAATGGGCATTAGCAGCACTGAGAGAATTAAGGGTTCAGCAGAGTGATGGCACGAGGGGAAAAACTGTCCCTGTGTCTAATTGTTTTGGCATACAATGCCCTATAGCAGTAATGGCTAACCTTTTTGCTGTCACATGCCAAAAGCGGGGAGAGTGTGGGGGGGTCATGCGCACGTGCCCACACCCATAATTGAATACCCACCCTGCGCCCCATCCCGCCCCCCATGCATGCACATCTGACCCCCCCCCCCCACATGCACACACGCCCCCCCCGCCCCCGTGCCCTGTTTTGGGCCCTGTAGGCTTCCATGAAGCCTCCGGAGGCCAGAAACGGCCCATTTCCAGACTTCCCATAGGCCTGTTTTTCACCCTCCCCAGGCTCCAGAGGCTTTCCTGGAGCCTGAGGATAGCAAAAACGACCTTCCCCGCCCCCTCTGGAGGCTGAAAACGCCCTCCCAGAGCCTCCATGTGAGCCCTGTACTTACCTGGCATCCAAAACGGGCCGCATGGAGACTCCTGGGAGGGGAGGGGTGGCGTGGGCGGGGCCAGCCGAAAATCGGTGTGGGTGGTGTGCACATGCGTGCTGGAGCTGAGCTAGGGCAATGGCTCGTGTGCCCACAGATATGGCTCCATGTGACATCTGTGACCCATGTGCACCATAGGTTCACCATCACGGCCCTATAGTGCCGTACGGAGGGAGTGAATTGAAACGGTTTATGTCCAGGATGTGAGGGGGCTGCAAATAATCTTCGCAGCCCTCCTTCTGACCCACACAAGATACAGGTCTTCTATGGAAGGCAGCCTGGTTGCAATTGTTCTTTCTGCAGTCTTAACTATCGGCTAGAGTCTGTACCTGTCCTTGTTTGGTTGCTGTACCAAACCAGAGAGTTATAGAAGTAGAAATGACAGACTTAATAATTCCTTGGCAAAACTGTATCAACAGCTCCTGGGACAGTCTGAGCTTCCTAAATTGATGCAGGAAAAACATTTTTTATTTTCCTTTTTAGTGATAGTTCTAATGTGAAGCATCCAATTCAAGTCCTGGGAGACTAAAGAATGCAAAAACTTGAAGGACTCTATGGCTGATACTGTGCTGTCAAAAATAGCAAGAGGGGGTAAAATAGAAGGGCTCCTCCAAAAACCCATTCTCATCGCTACAATTTTAAACATGTTAAGCTCCAGATTGTTACAATCAAAAAAAGTCAAGGTGGCGACCACAATAGTAAAATTGAACCTTTGCCCATTTTTATACACTGTCTCAACTTTTTGACCATGTACAATTGGGATGCCTGAAGTGTTACCTGGAACTGGGGCACACAAGAGCCTTTCAGGCCCCCAAAGCAGGGATGTGATTAGTTTATGAATTTAATGTTGGATACATGCGCATGCATGTTAAATAAGTAAGAGAACATACAATATATACATTGTAGTGACTTGGGCTGCACCACGTTCTGGTATGGGAAGGTCCCTCATACAGGCCCTAGCTGGGCAGTGAGCTCAAGTGGGCAAGGCTGCATCTGACAGACAAGGGGGGGCGTATGGACAAGTAGGGGTTTCCTTTGTTTTTGAAGGGCAAAGCTTTTTTGCAAAGTGCACTTACCTGTTTCCTTCTATAGAATTACAGGAAATTGCTATCAATTCTTGGCAATCAGACTAGCAAATTTGGCAATGCAGTTGGAGGACACTCATAACCATAAAAAGGTTTTTTGGGGATTACATGGAAGCAATTATGTACATTTCCTGCAACACAATGCAGAAGCCACAATTTGAGCCAAGTTTCTTAGAAAAGGAAGTGGCATTTCAAGGAGATTGAAAATAAAAGGGCAGTCGTGTTTTTCCATAAGTATTCACACATTTTTATGAATACCCCAATCTACATTTTTGTTGCATAATCAATACTTATTGTACTGCCCATCACTCACCAAAATCTTCAAGCATGACAGTAGTTGGCTTTGTTCACATTTAAGGGATTGTGCAAGAGATAAAACTTAATCCTACCTCCTTCCCACCTGAACTATGCATTACATCTGTTTTAGCCATTTTCTCCCTGACCTTGTCAAATCTGTCTCTTCTGTTCGCTGGATGTGTGGATTTTCTGGCAAGACATCAATATGAAAGGGGCTGGCAGTCTCTGTTTCTCTCCAACAAAGTTGGGCAGTCTCTGAAGGGGCAGGAGGTTTTATTTGTTCAACATTTCCAATATTTGAACAAGCCCACCTAGGTGAGGCTTGTGTGCAAGTGGCAGCATAACATCCTTTGCACTCATGATGTTTTCCTACAAGGGGCGGCAGGCCAAGATTTGAAGTGTGAATGAGTTTTCCAGACAGTAGAAAATGGAAAAGGGAAATGGAAAGCCACAGGATGTCACATTCATTCTATTCCTTTAATTTCTCCAATTTCAACCGGGTGGAGGGTGGATCTTGCAGCAGAGGAGACTGCCAGCACAGCTAATCAGAGTCTTATTAGAAATTTTATCTTGTGTCAGAAAAAAAGAACAGCTGAATGAATTATGGCTATATACACTCTGTGGTCAAAGAATCCTTGGGCTTGTTTTTTTAATCTGTTGGCATTATGAATTGAAACCCCTCCCCGCAAAATTTACTGTTAATTAGAAAAAACATTAACTGAATCGCTTGAGCTGCAATTCTACAGAAAGATCAATCAGAGAACCTTATTATCTGTTAGCCTTACTCTGCTTGTCCAGTACAGAGGTTTACAATAACATAAAGGGAATGTCTTTCAGACTGAGCTTGACTTCATTTAAATTATATACAGGAGTATATAAGTTTCTTTATGTAAGTATCTTTCTGCTTACATAGGCACTCTAGATGGCTATTTAATTTTGAGGCACAATTGCCTCCTAATAACATGCATGCTGCTGAAACATTAAAGGCACAAATTAGTGTATTTAGTTCAATGACATATTTACGCACATTATTTTGTTCTGTTTAACATTAAAAGCAAAGGAATTCGGAAGGGCAGGAAAAAATTCACTGCTTTTTCTTCTTGATTCCACTAAAAAAAGGAACAGCATAGCATGATTATTATTTGTTTTTTTGTCAAACATGTACAAGGTAGCAAGTATAAGTATGAACATAAGCATGAAAAAAAGGAAGTAAATACAGATAAATGGGAACAGTAAGACGGGGACAGTAGGCATGTTGGTGCTCTTATGCATGCCCCTTACCGACCTCTTAGGAATGGGGTGAGGTCCACGGTAGACAGGTTGAGGTTAAAGTTATGGGGGTTTGAGGATGTAACAACAGAGTCTGGTAGTGCATTCCAAGCATTGACCACTCTGTTGCTGAAGTCGTATTTTCTGCAATCAAGTTTGGAGCGGTTTACCTTGAGTTTTTTTTTTTTTTTTTAATTTGATTTATATGCCGCCCTTCTCCGAAGACTCAGGGCGGCTTACAATGTGCTAAGCAATAGCCTTCATCCTTTTTGTATATTTATACAAAGTCAGCTTATTGCCCCCACAGCTGGGTCCTCATTTCACCTACCTTAGAAAGGATGGAAGGCTGAGTCAACCTTGAGCCTTGGCGAGATTCGAACCCTGCAGTAATTGCAGGCAGCTGGTCTTAATAACCAGCTTAATAACAGGGTGCCTTAAACCCCTGTACTACCAAGGCTCTTCTTAATCTATTGTATCTATTGTGTGCTTGTGTATTATTGTGGTTGAAGCTGAAGTAGTCATTGACAGGTAGGACGTTGCAGCAGATAATTTTGTGTACTATGCTTAGGTCAGATGGTAGGCAGCATAGTTCTAGGTTGTCCAAGCCCAAAATTTCAAGCCTGGTGGCATAAGGTATTCTGTTGTGAGCAGAGGAGTGGAGTACTCTTCTCGTGAAATACCTCTCGACTCGCTCAATTGTATTAATGTCTGAAATACAGTGCGGATTCCAGGCAGATGAGCTGTATTTGAGAATTGGTCTAGCAAAGGTTTTGTATGCCATAGTTTGCAATACAATATTACTGGAGAAGAAGCTTTGCAAGATTAGGTTAACAACTCTTTGCCTTTTTGGCAATGCTCTTATAGTGAGCTCTGTCGCTTAGATCGTTTGAGATGAGTACTCCAAGGTCCTTACAGAGGGAGGGTCATCTACGAGGTCGTATCCGCCCAGCTTGTATTTGGTGTTCTGATTTTTTTTTGTCAATGTGTAAGACAGAGCATTTGTTGGCTGAGATTTGGAGTTGCCAAGTGTTTGACCATTCTGACACATAGGCAAGGTTGCTTTGTAGGGTAGCAGCATTGTCAGTGGTGTTAAATAGTTTTACATCATCAGCGAAGAGGACGCAGCTGAATATAATATAATATAATGTAATGTAATGTAATGTAATGTAATGTAATGTAATGTAATGTAATGTAATGTAATGTAATATAATATAATATAATATAATATAATATAATATAATATAATATAATATTGCAAAGGTCATAAAGTAAAGTATAAAGTGTGTGGGTCCTAAAATGCTGCCTTGGGGGACACAGCTGATAACTGGTGCAGGGTTTGATCGGGCACTCCTTATTTTGACTACTTGTTGCCTGTTTGACAGGAACACAGCTATGCAGGGGTCTGGAAATGCCGCAAGAGTTTAGTTTTAACAGTAGTTTGTTATGTACCACTGAATCAAAGGCTTTGCAGAAGTCTATGTAAATTGTGTCTATTGCTTTACCCTGGTCGAGTTGTGTAGTCCATGTTTTTGCAGTGTAAGAGTTGCAGATTACAGGACAAATTTTTCCTGAAACCAAACTGCTTGTTAGAGTAGGTTGTTTGTCTCTAAGTGGAGGGTAATGGATTGGTTTATGATTGATTCCATGACTTTGCAGGTGATGCAACACAGTGAGATTGGTCTGTAATTTTCAACTAGGTTGGGGTCTCCCTTTTTGAAGATAGGGATGACCATGGCTAAAGACCACAGGCTGGGCACGGAGCTGGTTCTCCTTGCCCAACCTATGTTATGTTATCTATGTTAATATAACATAGTTGACAATAACTGTCAGCCTCCGTCTTTACTGCTTTTGCACACCTGACAGTAACTATATAACATAGTTGACAATAACCTATGTTACTGTCAACTTCTCGTTGACAGGTAAGACATTGTAGCAGACAATTAAACTATGCTTAGATCAAATGCAGGCGGCGCAGTTCCAGATAGTTCAAACCCAAAATTTCAAGCCTGGTGACATGAAGGATTCTATTGTGAGTAGAGGAGTGAAGTACTCTTCTCGTGAAATATCTCTGGACCCACTCAGTGTTTCCAACTGCTTTTTCACACCTTAGCAGTATCAAATTTCTTCCCAAAGTCCCTCAATAGCAATGCATCAACAAGCAAATCACATGTGGTGAAGCCTGTGTCCATCTGCTTGCCCTTCCACTGCCATCAATTCAGCATTTTAGCTTCAATCCTTTGTCTTCACAAAATCCAGTATTTTTTTAAATACAACAGGGCTTGCATTGCAGCACTGATTTCTCTCCAGAACTTTGAAGAGGGCAGTACAAGAAGTAATGGCTGGACCCAGTTTGTGGGGGCAATAAGCTGACTTTGTATAAAATATACAAAAGTATGAAGGCTATTGCTTAACGCATTGTAAGCCGCCCTGAGTCTCCGGAGAAGGGCGGCATATAAATCAATTTTTTTTTTAAAAAAAAGCTCATTAAAGAGAGATTTCCAACCTGGAAATAAGATACCCTTTAGTATCATTTTCCTGTACAGAGTACACACAATGGCACACATTAAAATGAAATTCCAGTGTACTGTACGAGGAGGAACTGATTACAGCTTCAGAAGTTGTAGGTGTTCCATCACTGAGGTTTTAAAGAGACTGGACAGCCATTTGTCCAGAATGGCATATGGGGTTGGACTAGAAGACCTCCAAGGTCCCTTCCAGCCCAATTCATCATTGAGCACTTGTCTTTTCATAGCATCCCCCTCCAACTGTAATGTCAACTCTCTTCTCTCTCTAGTGACACACATGCTTTCAAGAACCCCCAAATTATTCCCCACCCCACTGCCTTCTTCTGCCGTTTTTCAACTTCATTCAGCCTGGGCTTTCCTGATGGTCTCCCATCCAAGACTGATCCACTCTTAAATGTTTAGTGCTGCCACTCCACTGAGGGGGTTAAACTAAGCCAACCCCACATTGAAACACATCTACAAGGCAGGATGTGCCTTGGCTGCATCGCCTTCTTGGTGGGGATGATGGGTATTGTTATCCCAGCCATCCCCAGAAGGCTCTTCGTGTCCCCGGAATTATTCACTGGCGGGTTTGTGTGTTGAGGTGACAATTGGCGACATACAATTCCCTTATTTGCATTGATTTACAAAAGCGAGACGTCGCCTCAAGAAGCTCCACCCTCACTGAAGGCAACAACAACAAAAAAATCCCCAAAAGGGCGGGAAAAAAGCGGCTTTTATAGACTCCGTTTTTGTCCTCTCCCCGCCTTCCCTCCCAAACAGCCAATGAGAAAAGGAGCTACGTTAGAGACAGGAAAAATAAACTGTTTGTGGGAGGGGAAAAAGGAAGGGTATGACAGCCGCTGATTGGTCCACTGGAGAAAAAAAACCGAAAAGAACTTTCCAAAGGAGAAGGCGAGGGCGGCAAAAGATCTGCACGTAATGTCAAAGGCGGACCAATGGGAAGGCGAGTCTTCTCTGACGCAATCGGTCTTGCCGCCGCCTTCTCGGATGATAGGATACTTCAGAGAAACGAAAAGGAGAAGAGTTGTCCTCCGCCCCGGAAGTGCTCGACAGGCTTCTCTCTCTTTCTAACCCAGAGGAAAACAAGCGGATATAAATGTCCGTAGACACCACTATTAGTTTAAAAATCAATGGGGTGGGGAGAAATCAAGATTTCTCCAGTGACTTCCAGCGAGAGCGGCTGAGCAGGAGAAAGTGCCCGTTTCTTTTCCTATCTCTGTGGGCGACGGTGCTTCCGCGATAGAGACGCCGCGGGCTAGAGCGCACCTTCTTCCGGACTGACTCGCGCTATGGTGCGGTTTAAAAACCGGTGAGGCTTCGGCAGGCGAGCGGGCGGCAGGGATGGCTGGGCTTGACCGCTTCCCACGGGAGCTCGAGGCGCGCGGCGGCGCTTGGAGCCCTTGTCCCGCCGAGACGGCCGCTGCCTTCCCACGACGCGGGGACACGCGGGCTAAGCGGGTGGTGGTGCGTATGAATAGAATGAATGAGCTGGAAGGGACCCTGGAGGTCCTCTAGTCCAGCCCCCTGCTCAAGCAGGAGAATCTGTATCATTTCAGATGAGTGACTGTCCAGTCCCTTCTTATAAAACCTCCAATGATGGAGCGCCCACGATTTCTGGTGGCAAGCTGTTCCACTGGTTAATGGTCCTCTCTGTTAGGAAGTTTCTCCTTAATTCTCCCGCTCTCTTGCTTAGGACTCGGCGGGTGTGAATGCTTCCATCTGGGCTTAAGTGCCCCAAGCCGAAGGACGGGCGGGCGCCTCGTGTGAGGCTTCGCAGGGGGATTCAGGCTTGATTTGGGACCTTGTGGAAAAGTCCGGGAGATGGGGGCGGGGTGGGGTGGGATGGGGTGAAAAGAGAAGCGGGGGATCTGGCTGCTTTGTTTAACCCAGGAATGGCGGGTGGGGGGACTTTGGCCTCTTTATGACGTGTGGGCTTCAACTCTCAGAATTCCTGGGTTTAGGAATTCTGGAAGTCCACAAGTCATAAAAGGGCCAAGGTTCCCCACTCCCCTGATTTAACTGATTAATTCTGCTTGGGAAGCACTTGTTCTTGGTGAAATCATCTGCAAAAGAGCTGAAGAAGCTTTTTGGATGAGAAGCGACAGGTCTTCAAAGAAAAAGAAAAACCAGAAAGTCCAGTTGCCTCTTGAAAAAGCACCTTTGGGACATCTGCAAAAGATTTTTGGAATTGAACTGAATGCGTTGATAAATAAAGCGCTTTTGGAAAATTTAGGAATATTTTTGTGAACAATATTTTGCTTCTAAGCTTTTAATTATGTGTAAAGGATAAGTTTGTATTTGATTTAGCCACTAAATTCTCTCACGAATGAGAGAATGAGTCCAAAAGCTCGAAAGATTAAACCTCTGGCCTGGTGACCAACCCAGATTGGTTCTTGCACTAAATTCACTGTTGCAGCTCAGAGATCCCTTTGATGGAAATTAATACAGAAATATTTCAAATAATAAATAATATCGCTTGCCAAATGAAGCCCTGGTTGAGTGGCAACAGATCTTCCTAAATTCTGAATCGGTCCCTGCCTGGCTCTACATGACAAGGGCAGGAATTGATGCCACTCTCTGCGGCTGTCACCTCAGCTGTTAAAACATCTGTTTACATCTGCCTATCAAATTCTGGAAAGAACAGAGTGCATAGGTGAGCCTAGGCAATCCTGTTCTTTGTCTGATCCGGAAGTTATGAATATGTTCTGCTGCCCAGGGGTGTAAAGCAGTTGGTGCGCTATGGGTAGCTTTAAGAGTCCTTTCTTTGATCTGCTCTGCTTTTCCAGGTACTTCCTGTGCGAGATCATTTCCGAAGACCCTCGCTGTCGGCAGTTCATTGAGGAGCGCATAGTGCACAATGTGGTAAAGAATGCAGTTGCAAGAATACATGGAGACTTTGGAGTCGCCTGTTGCTCTATTGCTTTTTCAGGTCTGTTTTCCAGGTTTTGCTAGTGTGCAGTGCAGGTAGTCCTTGATTAATGGCCGTCATGGAGCCTGTACATTAGTCATAAGTCATGATAGTTGTAAAATAGGTCACCATGTCACCGGCCTAATTTTATGATGTTTGCAATGGTTAAGCAAATCATTGTGGTTGCTAAGTAAATCCATGGTCATTGAGAGAATTCATTGTTTGCTATGGGTCATTTTTGCTGAAGTTTTCGGCAATGCTGGCAGGGGAATTCTAGTTGAACTCCATAAATTGTCAAGTTTGAAGCCACAATTTTTTTTTCCCTGAAAGGAGGGAAACTTCTGCGTGCTGCTCATCCCACCACTTCCCTTTACGAGAGTCTCTGGTTTCTTTCTTCAGTAAAATACCTGAATGCCTACACAGGAGTAGTTCTCTTCTGCTGCCGGAAAGATTTTTATCGGCTTCTGTGGTCGTCCCTTCCTTTTATTACTCACTTGGAAAATAGGAGCCAACATTGCCCCTGCTCTTTTAACACACTTCATGTTGGAGGTAAGCTTTCTCTTGTAAGAGTCTGTACTTTAACAGGGCATTTTTTAAAAAAATCTTCCCTTGTGCAATTTCTTAAGGGAAATAATCTGATTTATTGGTACCATGTTCATTGGTAACCAATTTTGTTGTATATATGATGTACAATGACAATAAAGGCTATACTATCTTTGCTACAAGTGGAATTGTTCAAAGTGTGGGTATTTTGAAATAAAAATCTATACAATTTACAGTAATAGAAATAAATACACAGTGTAACAATTTTAAAAACAAGGTTGAAATGAAATATGAAAGAATGTCACGTTGGTATAGTTCAGGGGTCAGCAACCTGTGGCTCCGGAGCCGCATGCGGCTGTTTGGGCCCTCTGCTGTGGCTCCCTGTCAGGTGATCCCACCACTGGCTGGCCCCGCCCCTTGCCCTCCCCTCCCAGTCCTCACCTGGCCTGAGAAGGTAAGGGCGACGGCGGGGGATGGAGAAGCGGCCAGGGCAGAGACAGATACAGAGAGAGGGGGAGAGAGAGATAGAGAGATGCAGAGGGAGGGAGGGAGGGGAGAGAGAGATATGTCAAAAGGATTTTGTGGTTCCCGGTGTTTTTTAACAACTGGTTCTCTGCCCTAATGACCAGCTGGGTAGGCGTGGCTAGGGGGGTGTCATGTGACTGGTGGAAGTGTGTGACATCGAGTTGGCCACACCCACCCAGATTTTGTGGCTCCCGGTGTTTTTTCTGTGGGAAATGGGTCCAAATGGCTCTTCGAGTATTTAAGCTTGCAGACCTCTGGTATAGTTGTTAAGGGCATAGCAGTAGAAATTGGGAGGAAGTGAGTTTTAGTTCTGCTCTAGGCACAAAACCATACACACACACACACAAACAGGAAGAGGAAAAAAATTCAAAAGGACACAAGTCATGGGGAAAAGTTAAATTTCCCAACATTACCTCCTTAGGTAATGTTCAGGGATGAGCGTCAATAATACCATTTTTTGTGAGGCAACTCAAAAGGATTGTATGATCTGTAATATTAAAACAATATCAAGAGATTTTTCATTGGCACCAATTGTGTAGTTGGGGTCATGATAGAAATCATGGTAGAAGTAGTTCAGAAAATTTATTTTCTCTTGCACCAGTATTGAGTAACAGTTATGCGTACATGGCTTAGGCAACAAGCTAGTCAGTCAATTTGTTTCACAACCGGTGGATTAACACTTGGGTTGATCTGAAAATAGAAGGATCCTGTTTTTGAGAGAAAGGACTAGTTAAAAAAAATGTTATGTGTACATGTTATTTCTGGGCTAAAATATAATGCACTTTAAATATTATAAACTGATTTCTGGATTTCATAAATAGTAAATACAGTATTTAAGTCACCAAATGGCAGTGCTCGGAGATGGAGAGCACTAGTGTTTTACTGTCCTCTAATGATTGTGTGGATTTTTGCAACACAGATATTGTAGCCTAATCCTGAAGGAAGCGTGCACAAATTGTAAAGGTTACATGAAGAGCTTTTAAATGGGCAACAAGAATGTCTCATTGTGGTTTATTCTGTTAAAAATCCATTTCTCTGAATATTTAGGCTGCAAATATTTCCTTGCCTGCATAGTCCTCATGTCTTCCTTCTCTGCTTCTAGCAACAATACGGACCTGTCAGAAATTCCTCATTCACTACAACAGGGATCAGCTACTGCTGCTCTTACGGAACTGTACCAGTGAAGGTAATTAATCATAGCCTGGCATGTTAGCATACCTCTGAGCGAAGCGCAGCCTCTAACTTAGAACAGAATGGCAGAGTTGGAAGAGATCTTGGAGGTCTTCTAATCCAACCAACTACTTGAGCAGGAGAGCCTACCATTTGGGCAAATGGCTGTCCAATCTCTTCTCGAAAACCTCCAGTGATGGGGAAAAAAAATCTCTCTGAATCCCAAATAAAATAAAAATGAGGAACGAGGCAGCGGCAGGCCATAGCTTGATAAATCAGTTCTTTATAGCTGCATTGTCTGTGGTGGTTGCTTTTTCAAAAATAATAATAATACTGCAGCCTCCAACCCAGGAATTATGCAGATTCCAGTAATAGGAAGATAAATCCTTGTAGATCTAGTGTTTCTCAACCTTGGCAACCTGAGGATATGCAGACTTCAATTCCCAGAATTCCCCTGCCAGTTTGGCTGGCGGAGGAATTCTGGGAGTTTGTCCGCATATCCTCAGGTTGCCAAACACTCCTACTCTGGAATCAGAATGCTTTGTAAAAAGGGATTGAATCTAACATTACTAAACACTGGTTATTAATTATCTAATTACTAAGCACTGGAGCTCCATTGGCCTTATTCCTCTCCCCCCCACTTTTTTTTGTGCGTGTGGCTACTTTGTCCAAGCACAGGACAGTTTAATTTTTTTCTTTAAAATCCCCTTTATTTTACATAAAAATTGAGAATCACCATCATGTAATGGCAGTACTCAGAACCTATATGGAATGCCAGCTTCCTGGAAATCTGAACTTGTTTCTTTCAATTTCTAATTCCTAACAATCAAAAAGTTAAATCTGGATTGTGTATGAAATAGCCAAAGGCAGGCTATTTCAGGCAAAAGGTGGGTGGCAACGTTTGGTTTGCTGCTCCAGATGCTTGACCAACAGGATTAGACAGCCAAGGAAGGCATCCATTGGACAGGGAATTCTGGGTGCTGCAGTCCAAGGTGGGGGAAGGAATGCTATAGGAGTATTCAGCTTTTAAGACTTCAACTTCTACAATTTCTCAGCCAGCATAATTCTTGAGTGGCTGGGGAATTCCAGGAATTGAAGTCCACGACATGAAGTGGCTCAGGATTGAGAAGTACTACTAGAGACATTCCATTGCCATGATGTCAACTAAAGGAGGGCCACTGGAAGATGGTGAGACCTGTATTGACATTGTTCTGTCCCCGTCCCACACACGCACCCCCACAGACGGCCCGGAGTTAATAAGCCACACGACAAAATCTTTGAAGATAAAGCTGGCAGCAACCCAGTGGCTAGCTGCCAATTCAGACTTTACTCACACAAAACAAAGATTAGACTGCAAGCATTCCGATAAAGCAGGCAAAGTTTCAACAATACAAGGATTAGTCCAAATGCAGTCCGACAAGGCAGGCAGAAGTCCAGT
The DNA here is from genome assembly GCA_022577455.1 of Arizona elegans. NCBI lineage: Eukaryota > Metazoa > Chordata > Lepidosauria > Squamata > Colubridae > Arizona > Arizona elegans. The sequence goes on from JAKOOJ010000026.1 coordinate 4,787,426, forward strand.
AACGCAGAGATCATGGATTATTTCTAGTTTTTGCTCGTCACAAACTGAACTGGCCACCACACACACATTTATACCCTGTGGGTGTGGTCCAGTGACTCAGCTAATCTCTGGCACGCCTTCCCCTCTGCTGCGCACGCTTCTCCCTGCGCCGCTGCCGAGGATCCAGCCAGCACTTATCTACTTTGTTGCTGTCCGCCTGTGGCGGTGTCCTCCGGAGGCATTGCCAGAGAGGAGGGTCCTGGAGAGGGAGGCCTTGCCAACTCCTGTCCCTCACTCTCAGAGTCTGCATCTGTCGATAGCCCAGGCTCAGGCAACGGAGCCACAACAGACATGTCAATGAGAGTGTCTTGCAAATTCCTTTCCCGTTTTACCAGCTGATAGAGAAGCCATCCGGAAGTCGGTCCAGAGCTGTGTGCTTGTGGGAGTGGAGCGGTTCCAGAGTGAAGAGAGTGAAGAGAACCTGGAGATGGACTGAATTACATCACCCCTGAAGTGCTTAGGCAAAGAGTGCCTCTCAAGGGCAAGGATCAGTACCTTTTCTCCTATATATATATATATATTTACAGAATTTTACACATCTTTTATAAAACTAGCTGAAGCTATGTGTGTATTGTACCAATTTCTCCTCCCCCCCCCCCCCCCCCCGGTCTCTGCTCCTGTTTGTTCAAGGGCGGGGGTGGGGGAGCTTTTGACCCACAGGAAAACCACAAGGGCTGGACACTGGGTGGAACTGATGGTTTGGCGTAATGGTGCAGCACATAGAAGAGTTACTTCTAGAGGAGCGAACCGGAGGCTGTTTTCCAAGCATGGATTTAGTGTATTTGCTGGAAAACATAAGACCATGAATGCACACAGACAGGCCAACAGTGGGGTCACTGGTGGATTTGCAGTGTGCTGCAAAGATAGCAGTCTGGGCAGCAAATGGCCGTGGTTGGCAGCACCCAATAGCTCACGGAGCAAGTAAAATGGCGCCCCTCCTTCTCTGATAGGAGCAGCAAAACGCTATCCAAGTGAAATCCCGGTCAACACGCAATAGCAAGGCCAGAAGATGTTTGGTTGGGATGGAACTAGCAACCGTTAACAAGGTCTGAATTTGGAAGATGCACATTCTTGTACATTTTCCCTTTTTTTGTATCGTTCTGATAATTTTATACTGCAGGTGGGTTATTTTGAGGGCATATTATGACTATAATTCTTTGTATAGCACAGTTCTAAGGGGCTAAACAAAGAAATAAAAAACCAAAAAAATTCATGAGTATTATTTTCAGGGGGATTTTTTGATAAGAGAGCCATCCAGACTCTGAGGATTAGATGGCATTCAAACGTGTACCATCCATCCATCCAGGGGATAAACAATTCCTTTCTTCAATGTATTTACTCTGTATTTTGAGTAATACATGACTCATACCTGAACCAGTGTTTCAATTCTACCTTTAATTGTACTGTTCTGGGTTTCAAAGGAAACTTTCCAGAATAACTTAACCATCCTGAGTGCAGTAGAAAAATACTCTGCTGTTGTAAAAGGGCATAACTGCAGGAAACTTAAAATATATGACGTATGCCCCTGCAAATAAGCTCTACTTTCCGAGAGAAGTAAAATTCAGACTCTTAAGAGACAGATGCAATAGATATCAAGGCCTGTTCTCATGTTCCTGAGGGCTGGACATGTAACAATACGTTGGGATCACAGGTAGATGATGACCACCAGAAAAACATACCATTAAGGACAGTGTAACCTGTTCCCCAGAGAGGTGGTGGATTTTCCATCGTTGAGTGTGTTCAAGGGAGGCTGGACAGCCCCGTCTGGGTTGCTATAATTTGGATCCCTGTCCTGAGCAAGGGAGTGACCTCAATAGCCCTCCAATTCCAGAGTTCTATGATACGGAAGTGAGACATACTTCTACATCATTTTGTGTGCAGTTGTAATACATGAGGGGGGCATTTGCTCAAATTTGTCTGGTGCGCCAGTTGCGCCCCTACCTGGACTGTGATGACCTGCGCACAGTCACTCATGCGCTCATCACCTCCCAGATTGACTACTGCAATGCTCTCTACATGGGGCTGCCCTTGAAGACCACCCGGAGCCTTCAGCTGGTGCAGAATGCGGCCGTGCGGTTAATGATGGGAGCGTCCCGACACTCTCATGTTACACCCCTCCTGCGGGACCTGCATTGGGTACTGATTGCCCTCCGGGTGAGATTCAGGGTGCTGGTTATTACCTATAAAGCCCTACATGGCTTAGGCCCAGGGTACCTGGCAGACCATCTGCGGCCAGCAACAGCTCCCCATCGCCCGGTGCGCTCTCACAGGGATGGCCTCCTAGGGGTCCCGTCGGCCAGACAGTGTTGGGTGGCGACTCCCAGGGAGCGGGCCTTCTCTGTGGAATCAGCTCCCCCTGGAGCTCCGGATGGCCCCTGACCTTCGTTCTTTCCGCCATGACCTCAAAACATGGCTATGTCAGCGCTTCAACACTGGCATAGAGAGCAGAGGACAGAGAGATAAACTCTGAACTTTTGCCTGCTAAATCCCTTTGAAGTCAGGTTGTCGTGGAAATGAGGAGGGGGGACATTCCTGGGAAATGATGAGACAAGAAGTCTGAAGAATGACTTGGAAGATAGCCAATGAGAAGCAGAGATTTGGGGATCGGAAAGGGAGGGATTGAGGGGCAAAAGGTCAGTCTTGTCCGCATCGAGTCATGATCCGGTGGCTGTGCTCAATTAAAGAAAAGATTTCCTTAAAGATTGGCAGTTTGGAAATTAATTTATTTTGAGATAGCACCGAAGTCTTACAGACGGACAAGACTCAACTTTCTAAGCCAAACTGGCAAACCTCCAGCCCTCCAGCTCCCTACCAGATGTTTGGACGGATTGGAGGCAAGGTTCTGAAGCCATGGCAGCAAGCCAGCTCTCTACTGAAAGTCTACTCCAAATGGCTGTGAATTAGCCACCCCTCCCTACTCCAGCCAGCTTGGATGCAACGGGGCCACCCCGTTCCCCAGCAAAGCTGCAACCCCCCCTTTCTCCCCCCACTGCCACAGGATTACCAAGGACAGATGATCGTGCTCCAGCCCAAGAGAAGAAACAAGCAGATAAGGACCGAGCCCCCCAGAAACTGTTCCAAGTGGGGGGAAAAGGTCTACCTCTCCACCAAGTACTTGAGACTCAGACTCCCGACCAGAAAACTGGGGCCGAAATTCATAGGGCCATTTCCAATAGTAAAAGTAATCAACCAGGTTACAGTACAATTGCAGTTGCCCTGGTTACTAGGGAGGATACACCCCATTTTTCACAGTAGCCTCCTGAAGCCTGTAGTAGGGTCAACTTTAAGGCTGGTGCCACGTGATCCCCCAGGGCCCTTAATTGCTGGAGGCCAGACCCACTATGAAGTACAGCGAGTTCTCGATTCGAGGTGGCACAGAGGGCGCCTCCAGTACTTAATTAAGTGGAAGGGCTACCCCTTGTCAGAAGCTTCCTGGGTGAAGAGCACAAACATCCAAGCTGACCGCCTCATAGCTAAATTCCATGCAGATCACCCGGACAAGCCGGGAGGGGGTGGGGTACCCCCTCGGAGGGGGTGAGGTACTAAACTTATTGTTTATCTCACGCAGGCCCCGCTGGGAGAGTGAAGGGAGAGGGGCCGGATGTCAGCGCTTCAACGCTGGCATAGAGAGCAGAGGAGAGAGAGATAAGCTCTGAACTTTTGCCTGCTAAATCCCTTTGAAGTCGGGTTGTCGTGGAAATGAGGAGTGGGGACATTCCTGGGAAATGATGAGACAAGAAGTCTGAAGAATGACTTGGAAGATAGCCAATGAGAAGCAGAGATTTGGGGATCGGAAAGGGAGGGATTGGGGGGGGGCAAAAGGTCAGTCTTGTCCGCATCGAGTCATGATCCGGTGGCTGTGCTCAATTAAAGAAAAGATTTCCTTAAAGATTGGCAGTTTGGAAATTCATTTATTTTGAGATAGCACCGAAGTCTGACAGGCTATTTGGCCTGGCTGGATTGGACTGAAGGGGTTTTTTAAAGGGGATTTTATTGGTTTTTATATTTGAATACTGAATTTTATGCGTTTTTTATCGTTGTAAGCCGCCCTGAGTCCTTGGGAGAGAGGGCGGCATACAAGTTTAATAAAATAAAATAAATAAAATAAAATAAATGAATCTTGGATTTAGCATGCAGAAGGCCATTAGACATCCTGCTACTTAAAAGAGTCCATATACTATTCTATATCTAAAGGCAAAGCAGCATCTACAGGTCCCCCTATTTATAACCATTCATTTGATAATGGTTTATACTTACGACGTCCTAGAAAAAGTGACATGATCCATCCTTAAAGTTACAACCATATGACCCCATAGTCATAGTCATAATCTGGGTGCTTGACAGCCAACTCACGATGGTTGCAGAGTGTTGCAGCCACCTGATCATCACCTGAGACCTTCCCAGTCGGCTTCTGACGAGCAGTTAATTGGGGAAGCCAAATTTACTTAAATGCATGATTCACTTAATGACATGACTTGCTCAACAATTGCGGTCATTATTTATTAAACTTCTATGCTGCTCATCTCATCCAGAGGTGACTCTAGACAGCTTACAATCAATAAAAACAAGATAAAACATTAAAACAATATTAACACTAAAACTGATTTAAAAACTGACGAAGGGAGCAAGATACACATTGAGAGGCGTGGGGTTTAAGCTTAATAACCAGGGTAAAATTGGCTATAAAATTGGATCCAGTCACCCGATGACTCACTTAACAACCATAGTGCTTAGTGACTGAAATTCTGGTCCCAATTGTGGTCAAGTCAAGGAGTTTCTGTAAGACCACCGCATACTGAGGGAATATTCTCCTCAGGGAGGAGCTTATAGTCTTTCAGGGATGACTTAAGAAAAGCGATTTCATGCATCTACTAAAATGAAGTGATCGTACAGATCATTGGTTTGTTAATTTTAAGTTCCTGCATGATGTGTTACTGGTTTGGTTTGCAATGGAGCTTCCTGTTCTGGGAGATCAGCTACATGTTTCTGACATGGGTAAATGGCCTGTTCATAATGAAGCAAACTGATTCCAAATCAGAGTGACTCAATCAAAAATAGAATTGGGGGAGAAAAAAACCCTGCGGAAATACCAATTGTTGTGCATATGGTTTATTGCAACTATTTACTTTTGCTGGTATATTACACCAAACTTCACTGTAGTCAATGGAAATGACACTTTAGTACTAATTAATTTCAGATCAAGCCAAAAAGCAGTGCAGAATGAGAGTTTTTTCTCAAACAGAAGAAACGAAAGTGGGAAAAGAACACACATCCTCCTACCCAACTGGAATCGGCCCCCAACGAATGCCAGGCTCCTCTGGGCTGCCCCTTCTGTGCAAAGGGAAACGCTGCTCCCCATTCCTCCCTTCCCTCAGGAATTAGCCCCTTCACCCCAAAAGCAGCCACTGCACACGGACTGACCATGGTAGGTTTATTCCAACAGAAACTCTGCAAACACTGGTCATCGCAGAAAGCATCGGGAGGGAGGAACTGAGTTACATGCACCACGACCTGCTGCTCTCCCAAGTGCTAATTAAGTGGGCACAGCCATTGGGAAGTGTGTCTTATCGGCTGGTGTCTTCTCTATGTTCAAAGTGTGAGCAACAGCCCCCTGGTTGCGTTTAGCTCACTGCAGCCCCAGGCTAATCACATTCAACCTGTCCCCCGAATGGCAAAAGCAGCTGTGCACCCACCACCCAGATGTTGTATTTCTACAGCCCAATGGCAAGCCAGCCTGGCAAAACACACATCCTTTTGGCCAAGGGTCTGTGTGTTGCAATACTTCGGTTTGATATCAGCAAGCAAACAAACAACATATGCCCATTTTTAATCATCCCTAGCCCTCCCCGCTTCCCGGAAACAGATCGTGTTCGAATTAAAATAATTTATCTATAGCAGCAAAAACACAAAAGCAAACCCAATAAATTGAGAGGAGGAGGAGCCATCTGCCCATTGATAAAATCACTTTGTATGAACCACTGATGTGCTGAAGAGCAGCTTCTGCTTCTGCTTCTTTTTCTTGCCTCGTTTCTCCTCTGCAAAAGAAAAACAGCCATTGGGGCCTTTCAAAGCCTGCTAAACTATTGGCCAAGAGATGGTAGCCCTGACTGAGGAGGGATCTCCCCTCAAGCCTGGCTGCCGTTCTGACCGGTTCCCCTCCTGCCCCCAGCCAACATTCCCAGGCAAACAAGCGGCAACTCCTGTGATGTCTGCCTACTGAAGGTTACATCAAGGTCTCAATTCTATTTTGCTAAAATGTACAGCCTGCCTGTTGTAAGAACCTCTAGGACATGGGTGTCCAACTCAAGGCCCATGGGCCGGATCCGGATCGCAGGGTTCTTAGATCTGGGCCGCAGGCCCGGCCTGGAAATAGCATCCCCAGGGTCATGTGATCAAAATTCAGACATTTGGCAACTGATTCATATTTGACAGGTGCAGTGTCTTGGGGTCACGTGATCTCCTTTTGCGACCTTCTGACGAGCAAAGTCAATGGGGAAGCCAGATTCACTTAACAACCTTGTTACTAACTTAACAACTGCAGTGATTCACTTAACTGTGGCAAGAAAAGTCGTAAAATGGAGCAAAACTCAATAAATGTCTCACTCAGCAACAGACATTCTGGACTCAATTGTGGTTGTAAGTCGAGGGCTACATGTATTCAGCTGGAGAAACTTAAGACAGGTATGACCACGGTGGGACAGGTGTCCTGGGATGACTAAAGAAACAAGTACGCCAGCTGCCCCTGCCTTTCTGCACAGAATGAAGGGCTAACGCCCTTTTCTCTGACTTACCTAAGAGGTGGTCAGAAGTGGACGGTTTGTCCAGCTTGAGGAAGGCTGCCTCGATAGCTTTGCTGAACGAGTTCTGGAAACTGGGCACAGGCACACGGTCCGAGTTGTCACTCTCCGCATCGCTGTCTCCAGGAGCCGGAGGTGCCACAGTGGGGGTCTCTTCTGAAAAATGCTGCTTTGAGATTCCTGGAAAGGCTACAGATCTCACGAGGGAATCATGATCATAGAACTCTTCTCTAGTGGATCTCCATTGGCCAGGAAAAGATTGAGATCTTTCGCCTCCCAGGCTGCTCAGATGTTAATGAAATTTACAACTCTCTTGAATATTTCAGTAGTGGTTTATGGCTTGCCTTGATTCATTTTACTTTTAATCTTATTAACAGAGGCTCATTTTACCACTACTGTTGGCTATTTCAAATGTGATGCACAAGAAAGGTAGGATTATCAATGGAGACTGTCACTGCACTATTATTTAGAAAGGACTACTTTAGAAAACTGCTGAATATAAACAGCAGCTCCCTCATCTAGTTAGGTGATGAAATGTCTGCCAGCCATCAATCTGAGAGAGAGCACCAAGGACTCACAGGAAGGCCCAGCCCAACAGAATAATCCTGCTTACCTTTCTTCTTTGGCTGAGAACTATTCCATACTTCTGGTTTGGCTTTTCCAGCCCTCAGCATCTGAAAAGATGCAAAATGGACTCAGAAACCTCACATGCTGATTTTTACTGATTTGGGAATCAAGCGGGATCATCTGTTTACCAAGCGATTACCAATAAAGCTGCTTGAGATAAATAAGAAAGGGAAGCACAATTTCTACAATTCAAGAGTTACTCAGCCGTGTAGGCCGAGTTCAGCCTCAACCTGCTCTCCATAAAATGAGAAGATAAGGTCTTGCAGGCAGCCACACGCACCTGGGCAAATGAGGGGAAGGCAGAGTCCTCCTCCAGACTGCCAATTAGGAACGGGGGACTGCCAAGGCTGGAAGATGACAGGGGAGTCAACAAGGACTCTGGAAGACACAAAACAGACAAATGAAGACTTGTTACTAAAGAGGCAAGGAATATAAATTACACACTTTTGATACTGTGCCCCCCAATTCCAACTTCTATTACTACATTAACCCTCCTTGTTTTTCAGATGCGGGCCTCCTGTAATTCCGGGGTCTCCAACCTTGGCAACTTTAAGCCTGGTGGACTTCAACTCCACCAGCCTTAAAGTTGCCAAGATTGAAGGCCCTTGCTGTAATTGATTTTCGGTCGTCTTAAGAGCTCCAGCTTGCAAATTTCTGCTGCTTTGCCTTTGAAAGCATCTGGCAGGCCTGCAGCTGCATTAGGGTTCCTTTGGACTGATTTAGTTATTATGCAAATGTTAAGTGTCACCACCCACTGGTGGAGGAAACAGAATTACATAAGCCTTTTCAGAGCCCTGGCAAAGTTTAAGACTTCAATTCCCAGCTTTGTTGGCTGGGGAATTCTGGAAGTTGAAGTCTGCCCATCCTTAAAGTTGCCAAGGTCAAGAAACGCTGCTTTAGAAGATGCTGTCGATGGCTGAAATTGCTTCGGCTGCTTACCTGACTGAGAAGTGGGACTTCCTCCAACACAAGGTGGTAGCAGGTGGCTCTGGTTCTCAGGGCCAGCAGGTTCTCCTGAGCAAGCGCTGAAGGCCGGAAACTGCTGTAGGTTCTCTAACGCAATCCGGACCTCTGGATCTAGACGTAAAAGAAGAAGTTCCATAACAAACTCTAAACAGTTTTCTATTCAGGTACTCTGGTCAACTGAAGCCAGGCCCCTTCCTTTTCTTCCCAGGAGCAACCGCTTCAACAGCACCGCGGCTTCACTGCTTGAAACAGGTGTTTCAACCTTTGCCAAAGCATGGCGTCAATGACCCCTTAATACGGGCTTTGCTTCCCAACTCTGCCAAACTAGGCCTAGACTTCTGCCTTTTCCCCTTTCATCCAACTGTGCCTGATTCTCGGAGGCTGCCTGGACAAGTCCCTGCAGTTTCCTTGGCAAGGTTTTTCAGAAGTGGCTTGCCATTGTCTCTTTCCTAGGGCGGAGAGAACGTGCTAGACACTTGGCTTTGTGCCCAAGGCAGGATTAGAACATGACGTAGCCGGATGCCTTCACCACTACGCCAAACTGACTCGCTATATGCCCGCATACTGGGTGATGACACACAGATGAGCTGTGCCCAGGGGTGCCACTCACATTTGCCCTGCTTCTTGTTTTCCTCCATCTCAATTCTGCGTTCCCGACGCCGTTCATCGCGTGCTTTCTTCTGTCTGAGCCGCTTTCGTTTCTCAATGTCATCTAAGTTGAAAGGGAGTCTTGGTGAGATGGGCTACTGCAGGCACCCAAATCTCTGCTGTGCCCGCCTTTTGGGGAAGTGGGTGGCAGTTCCTCTCCCCCATCCCTCAGAAGCCCAACCCAGTACTTGGACTTCAGCTTTCACTGACTACCGAAATCATTCACGACTATGGATCAGTGGTGGGTTTCAAAATTTTTTACTACCGGTTCTGTGGGTGTGGCTTGGTGGGCGTGGCAGGGGAAGGATACTGCAAAATCCCCATTTCCTCCCAATCAGCTGGAACTTGGGAAGCAGAGAATAAATGGGGGGCAGCGCCAGAAATTTTACTACCGGTTCTTCTAACTACTCAAAATGTCCGCTACCGGTTCTCCAGAACTGGTCAGAACCTGCTGAAACCCACCTCTGCCATGGATCCAATCTCTCGTTTCCAAATTCAACATTTCCATTAACTGCCTTTCTTTTTTCAACCCAAATTTCAACAACTAGATTTTTCTAAGCAGAGCAATTGTTTTTCCTCGTTAGTTTAATTTAAAAATGAGAAGATACTTTGTCTAAGCTGTTTTTAGGTAGTCTTTCTTGTGGGTAATGTAAGTTGGAACTTGAAAGTAAAGCTGCTGACCCCGTCCCTGAGGATTTCATGGCCACGTCCATCCAGCTTCCTTAGGGAACAAGAGCAGAGCAGCTGGGCCTTTTCTCTCCTGCCCCAGAACAGCCTTCAGCTACAGCTTCCTTAGTGGTCTTCCCACTAAAGACTAAGTGTGGCTCAACGGTGAACTCCTGCAAGATTTCTCAGGCAACTTTTTCTTGAAATCCTTTTTTATAACCAAAAGCAGAACTCCCAGAGATCCATTTTCCTGATCTCACCTGAAAACATCTGCAGTGTTTCCTTCGAAATGACAGGAGGCTTCAAAGCTAATTCGCAGATGCTGAACTCACAGGTGAGGGGCAAATGGCAGAGGTAACGATGACGCTGACGCACATCCTGCAGGCGGGAGTTGTGGTTCAGGGAAGAGAAATGGACCCCAAACTCTTCTCCCCCCAACTCCCCCCTTCCTATTTTGTTAGCAGACAAAAGGCGACCCTAAGAGACTCCCAGAAAGAGTTTGAGCAAGGACTGAATTGAAACATCTCCTAGCAAAGGAGCTTTAATGCTCATCCAAGAGGCCATGCATGGCCATCTCCCCCCTTACCTCTGTCATGGAGTGGCCAGATATCTCCACCACGGTAGCCGTGATTCTCTCTGGACTCTTCTCCAGGCTCCCATATTCATGCACGAGGCAACGGACGTTCACTGGGTGCAGGTACAGACACTGCCCGTCTTCAGCTGCAGCATCAGAAGAGAAGTTGTAGGGCAGTTACTGTATGTACAGTTAGGATCTTAAAACAGCCCCTCAGGGCGAGACAGCATTTAAGCAGATCGATAGTAGGTAATTCTTGACTTATGACCATCATTGGGACCAGAACTTCCTTTGCTGACCTTGGTAGAAGTAATAGGAAGGAGAACTCTGGGTGTGTCTGCTGGCAAACGCAGCCTTGGGTTTTCCTGAGGCAGATGCACTCAAATTGGCTTCCCCTCCTTCACTTGTGCTTGCCGGATCCATGTTCCTCTCCACGCCGTTATCCGCTGCCGCCTCTGCCCTTTCCAAAGCTGGGGGATCTCCACTTGCAGGAGCCACAGGAGGAGATCCCAGCAATTCATCATTGAAAGCAGAAAGATATTCTGGAATGCACTGTAGCAATAAAAAGCAGTTAGCACCCACTGGTCTTTTTCCACTTAATTTCTTCTTTCTTTCCCTCTGTAGGCTCGAGAGAGGCCAGCACAAAGAGAAGGAAGGGAAACAATGGCCGGGAAGAGAAAACTGGAGAATCACACTCCAGAACAACGGCCAAATTTGTCTTTATTTTAAAACCAGGTAGAAACTGCTTGCAAAATGGGCAGCCTCGGGAGACAAAGTGTTCTCGGGGAATCTCTGGGTGGACAAAGGGCCTAGGTGCCTCACTTCCTGGCACTCTCGCACTGCTCTCACCACCACTGCACTCAGGCCACCCACAAAGCAGCCGAGAAGAAGATACTGGAGATGCTTCCTCAGGCATCCCCTTCCTGCTCCTGGCCTGCTCAGTGCTAATCAAAATAGCAGGAGACCTTTAGGCAGAAAGGATCATCCACCCATGTTTTAAAAACCCATTTCCTTGTGAGCAAGGAACTCTCCAATGTCTGGCCACGAAATGGAAGAAACAGGTATTTACAGGAAAGGATCTAATTTGGTGATCACGAACTTGGCCCCCATCTCAACGTGCAACTGCAGCTGCCAGAATTTCCCTCCATTGGCCAGGCTCATTGTGTCTCGGTTGCTCTTTTCTTGACATGCTCTAGATGTGAATTTCTTCACTATGAATACCTCCATGCTGATTCTCAGTAATCTTTCAAAATGCAGCATCCAGAAGTGGGTGGAACCAACTCCAAGAGTTGTTACCCTCACGTGGAAAGCCACAGAAAGCGGGTCTGGTCCCAGTTCATTCTAGGAAGCCCACTCCCTGTTCCCCAGCCTCCTTCTGAAGGCGGATGAAATGTGATTTAAGACCATGCAAGTACTCACCTTTTCCTCCTGTGGTACTGCCAGAGTTTCTTTCTCAGAAGCTTCTGTCATGACTAATTTTTCCACAGCTGCAGTGACACCAGGAACATTACCGTCAGACATCAAGTGGCCTTCACGATCCTAGAAGGAAATCCAGTTATGTGACTTTAGAACCATATAATGTAAACCTAATCTATCTAATTTTTCTATTACTGAGTTAGGAATGTGGTCAATGCAATGTGCAAATTATCAGAAGAGTAAAAATCTTCTGATAACCTTCTGATTCTCAGTCATCCAGGTCATGGCTGTCCCAAAGATGCTTTTTCAAGAGGCAACTGGACTCTCTGGTTTTCCTTTGAAGACGTTTCGCTTCTCATCCAAGAAACTTCTTCAGCTCTGACTGGATGGTGGGGAATGGAAGGATTTATACTCCTTGCAGACAGTTGGTCATTTGCATCCTTTTAGAGGGTCCTTGAGGCCACTTGGAGGTTTGTCTGTGTCCTCAGGGTCACCCGAGTGGTGCAAATGGGGATGGAGCCTTCTGGGCTACAGGATGTTTTCTGCCCTTTGTCTCTTCACTGTTGAAGACAGGCGCAGTCAGGGAAGAATCTGTGTTGTTTGAATCTCAAACTGAAGCACAAATGGTTCCATTTTTTTCTGGAAATCCATTCATACGCTCACCCCATTTGAACGGTGCTCATCACAAAGTGCATGGTTAAAAGTCTATGGAGATTCTCAGTCATCCAGGTTTAAATCCTTCCATTCCCCACCATCCAGTCAGAGCTGAAAAAGCTTCTTGGATGAGAAGCGAAACGTCTTCAAAGAAAAAACAAGAAAGTCCAGTTGCCTCCTGAAAAAGCACCTTTGGGACTATCAGTAAGCATTAATAACTTATTCTTGCTAACACCCTAAAATCTTTATATTTTACACAATACTTCCTATTCTATGGACCTCATCCTGTCATGTAGTTTGAATAAACAAACACAAACTATTCCAAGGATTTCTAACTTGCGTTTTCTGCAGTTACTTGCTTAGTGACATTTTTTGTCCTCTTCCTGTCTTCCATTCTCTGAAACTTCTCAGAGATGATAAATTGAAATGTGGAGACACCATCAATACCTACCTTCTGTTCCCTAAGGCACAACTGATCCAACCTTAGAAATTTCAGCTCACTGGTATTTCCTGAATGTGACTCTATCAAACTTGATTTTCATCTTTCAGTACTCAGAGTTATTCTATGAACTGCATAACCTCTTTTTGGTTCATTCTTAGGTTCAGCTTTCCCGATATCAAAACTAGTTTGCTCTTCCCTAGTGATCTTCCAGCTTTCTGAGTTTCAGTAAACTCAAAATACTAAATAAATACTAAATAAATACTTTAATAAGTACTAAATAAATAAATAAATAAATAACCTACAACAGTTGCTCCTGCCATGTTCCTTTTTTTTTCTTTCCAGAAATGACTCATAACTGTCCTTTCCATATATTCTTTTTCATGAACTTCCTTTTGTTTTCAGTAATTTTACTCATTAGCTTCTTTTATGAAGGAATCCAACTTAGCTTTGCTTTATATGTTAACTCAAATCTGGATTCCTATTCCCTTCTCTATCAAATAAATCCAGGATTACATGGCACTTTCTCTTAATGTTGCTGCTCCTTCCACTTTCTCGATTAACTTTTCTATTTCACTTAGCTGGTCTTCTACCCACTGAAGGTGAAAGTTACCAGAGAGGAAGTCCCCCATGGGCCTCTTTGAAAGATCTGCAAAGGGCTTCAGGAATGCTTCATCCACAGCAGCTTAGGTGGGTGGGTGATCATACAGATATCCTCGACTTACAATCACAATTGAGCCCAAAATTTATGTTGCTAAGTGAGACAGTTAAGTGAGCTTTGCCCCATTGTACGACTTTTCTTGCCTCAGTTGTTAAGTGAATCACTGCACTTGATAAGTTAGTAACCTGGTTATTGAGTGAATCTGGCTTCCCCATTGACTTTGTTTATCAGAAGGTCGCAAAAGTGTATCCCGTGACCTTGGGACACAGCAACGGTCATAAATATGAGTCAGATGCCAAGCATCTGAAATTTTGATCGCATGACCATGAGGATGCTGGAAAGGTCGTAACTGAAAAATGGTCGAAAGTCACTTTTTTTCCACATCTTGTAATTTTGAACAGTCACTAAATGAACCACTTGTAGACACTATCAGTGATGGCGCTTTTATTCATCTTTATTTGTTCCTTCTTTCTAATAGTTAAAAACCATATAGGGTCATTTCTAATTTTTATTTTTAGAACCATCATATTGTGGGGCAGATTGGAGTAACCCAGAAAATATCATGATCAAGCAAAGAACCAAATCTCAGGTCATTCCAATCCTTGTAAAATAAAACACAGTGTGAAAACTGGAAATATACAGGCTACTCAAAACAAACAAACCAACCCAGACCACATTAAAACAGGGGTCTGTACAAGGAAGTGTTCCAAGCCAACGACTGCTACATTCTACAAGCCAGTACATCACACTGATTTCCATCCCTCTCCACACATGATCTCCAAAGTTTAAAGGATTCTCCACCTTCAGTTCCTGCAGGGCTGCTTCAATGAAACATGCTTCAGGTGTATGTTTTTCCTCCTGGTACTGATGCAGAAGGGCCATCTTTTCCTCCAAGATTACTTGCTGGAGGACCTGAGCCTCAGAGGCCAGAAGCAGCTTTGAATACTGGCTATGCGGCTTATCTGGATGAAGAAAGAGTTATACATTGCAACAAACGTTACCTCGTCTCATTTGGATCTATTGGACATCCACACCCCACAATGCTCTCTCAAAGCAGCTTCGTTAAGGAGTTACATTAAAACTTTGTCTTCAATGACAAAATAGTTAAGGTTTATAATGAAGAAGAAAATCTGCAAGATTAGAAATAACTTATAGTTGCTTCAGGCTGTCTAATGAGAGTTTGTGTGATGCCTTTAGAGAGCAGGGATTGATTTTCAGTAATGTACAGATTGACCCACTGTAGAGCAACCGTTCTCAATGGAATTAGAGCTGCTCCTTTCAGTAAGTTTCACAGGAGATACAATAACTCTGGAAGCAATTGGGGTTCATTCTGCACCCAGCTCCAGTTTGCAGAACTCAAAGCAATCTCAATTCACAAGACACTTGAATCCTCAACATAGAACAGAACACAGAATAGAATAATAGAGTTGGAAGGGACCTCAGAGGTCTTCCAGTCCAACCCCCTGCTTGAGCAGGAGGTCCTATACCATTTCGGACAAATGCTTGTCCAGTCTCTTTTTGAAAGCCTCCAGTGTAGAACATTAGGAAATTTCTCCTTAGTTCTAGGTTGTTTCTCTCCTTGATTAGTTTCCATCGTTTCTTGCCTTACCTTTTGGTGCTTTGGAAAATAGTATGACCCTCACATCTTTGTAGGAGCCCCTAAAATATTGGAACACTGCTATCATGTCACTCCTAATCCTTCTTTTCATTAGACTTGAGTGTAGGAATTGACTACACTTAATTCCTGTAACCATTGTTCATATGTTTTAGCCTCCTAATCAGAATAGAGCTGGAAGAGACCTTGGAGGTCTTCTAGTCCAACCCCTTGCTCAAGCAGGAGGCCCTATACCCGTGATGGCGAACCTATGGCACGCGGAGCCATAATAGTGGGCATGCCAGCTCAGCTCTGGGTCGCATGTGCACGCCGGCCAGCTGATTTTCGGGCCTTCTGGGCCCACCAGAAGTAGGGAAACAGGCTATTTCCTGCCTCTGGAGGGCAGGGGGGAGGGGGGGGCAACGCCCATTTTTCTTTACCTGGCTCCAGATCCTCTCTATGCATCTGGGAAGGGCGAAAACAGCCTTTCTCACTCCCTTGGAGGCCCTATGGAGGCTGAAAGGGCCCATTTCCCGACTCCCGGTGGGACAGGAAGTGACGTTTTTTCCTGTCCCCAGCCTCCAGAGACTCCTACAGAGGCTCCTAGAGAGGTTCTGGAGGCTGGGGACAGCAAAAAATGTCACTTCCTGTCCCACCAGGAGTCGGGAAATGGCCCCTTTCAGCCTCCGTAGGGCCTCCAAGGGAGTGAGAAAGGCTGTTTTCGCCCTTCCCAGATGCATAGAGAGGATCTGGAACCAGGTAAGAAAGAAAAACGGGCCTACCAGGCCATCATGTGCCAGGAGCGGGGGTGGGTGGGGTTGTGTGCGCATGCGCACATGCACGCGTGACCTTCCCCTGCCCCCCCCTCTCCTGGCACACAATGGCAAAAAGGTTAGCCATCACTGCCCTATACCATTCCAGACAAGTAGCTGTCCAGTTTTTTCTTATAACCCTCCAGTGATGGAGCCCCCACCACTTCTGGAGGCAAGTTACACTCTTACCCCCCAGGTGAATCGGCTGCTCCACATGGGTGAGCGCTGACTTTGGCAGTGCCATCAAGGCTCCTTTCTTCCGCTGCATGAGCTGCATTGTTATTGTGTCACCAATTGCATACTGACGGGTTTCTAGAGCCACAACACTATTAAAAAAAAAAAAAAAGGATAAGCAGTCAATGACAACTGACTTGGTACAGGAGGAAAAGGAGGCCTCCCTCAGGGACTCTCTGTACCTTTTGAGGTCCTTCTTGTGAATAGAGCCGTAGCAGATGGGGCACTTACTCCAGATCTTCTCACTCAGGGAGAGATAGTGCAGGATGCAGGCCCAGCAGAAGATGTGCCCGCAGTGAGTGATCTTGGCAGCAGTGGGTGGGTATAAGCAGATTGGGCAGGAGGGCACTTCATGGCTGTAAATCCGCTGAAAATGTACAACAGAATCCCATTGATAAAACTGAACTCTCAAAAGGTGTTCTTCTTTAAAGAGCAGAATATATTAAAACAGGATGTGGGGAGCTGGCTATTTAAAAGCCCAGCCATGAATAAAACTGTAAAGCAGGTGGCCGTCTGATTTATATTTTAAAAAAAACATGCTTTCTCAGTAGCACTGAGGATTGTCATTCCAGCACCTGCCAAATTTAGCAATTTCAATGGAGAATGTAAGAAAGTACCCCTGAGAAGTGACTCTCCAGGTTTTATATGAAATTCTAGAGAAAAGGAGTCCCACAATCAACTTTCACTTCCACTATCAAATCACTTGTACCATGCAGAAAAATTTAAATGTGCTCCCCTGCAATTTTCTTTCTAGTTCTACGTGGCATAAAGCAGGCTAAATCCGATTCCACTGTAGAATATGTTAACCACCAGCAAATGGTGGAAAACTAGATTTAAAAGCCTAGGTATTTAAAAGGCCTGACCTGCTTAATTTGGTTACCACTGACTGTCCACTTATAGAAGCTGTATATTGTGATGCTTTGTGAATACAGTCACCTGGAGTTTCGAATGGCTGATTTCCAGCTTTTTGTCTTATAGCCTGACCCTATTGCACGTAAGCTTTGTGGTGTTCCCTGAGACACGGGTGACTGCATTATCAACATGTAGAAAGAGAGCAATAGCAAAAGCACTTAGACTTATATACCGCTTTACAGCCCTCTCTAAGCGGTTTACAAAGTCAGCCTATTGCCCCCAACAATCAGGGTCCTCATTTTACCGACCTCGGAAGGATGGAAGGCTGAGTCAACCTTGAGCCTGGTGAGATTTGAACTGCCAAATTGCAGTCAGCCGGCAGTCAGCAGAAGTAGCCTGCAGTACTGCACTCTAACCACTGCACCACTGTGGCTCATGGAAGTTCAGATGGAAGTTGGTTCGTGAGCTCAGGGCAGAAATCATGTTTAGCAGCCACCTCTATCAATAACATAAATGTTTCACTTAATGAAGGGGTCAGAATGCAATTTGACTCCTTTAAAGCTGGACATAAGTTTGATACTGGGCAAGCCTTTGAGATATATGTGTGTATGTATACACACTCACACACATATATAGGGTGTTTTCATATGGCATCGTTATCAGCTAGAAAAAATGAGGTGGCTAATTTGCTCTCTACCTTCTTTTGGGGAACTGTAGTTTTGAATTCTCACAAGTTACCTAATGAGCTGTGTGGAGGACTTCCTTTTCTATCCTGAATCTCTCCCACCAGCCCTAGGCTGACCACAGTACTTGTTTGAGAGAGAGAGAAAGAGAGAGGGAGAGGCAGAGGGAGAGGGAGAGGGGGGGGGGAGAAGAATACTAACCACTTGTTGCACAAAATCCCAGTTGACCAAGGTATCTGGGTCAGTGAAGTGAACCGTGTAGTCCTGATCATCACGCACCACAAACTGGCAGCTGCAAAGAATATGAGGGATTTAAACTTAAAAACTCATAACCACCTGAAACTGATTATATAGAAATGATCCAGGACGACAGATATTCAGATGAAGTAACTGCTGACAATTATCTACAACAATCTTAAAACAACACAATTTATCTTTTTGATTAGTCTAACTGCAATCCAAGGACATACAGCGCTCTCAGAAATAAAATATGTCAAAGAGAGAAAATTGAAAAGTATCTGCTTTTTAACCTTCCAAGGAATGCTCTCAATTAACCAGAACTGCATTCACTATTTATTTCTACAAATAAAAATAATGCATATTAGACCTTGGCATTAATTATTTCATAAAACTATGTTGTATTGGACAAAACTGGTTTTGAATTCACATCACTAATACTT
Organism: Arizona elegans; assembly: GCA_022577455.1. Lineage (NCBI taxonomy): Eukaryota > Metazoa > Chordata > Lepidosauria > Squamata > Colubridae > Arizona > Arizona elegans. Next base: position 4,805,768 of record JAKOOJ010000026.1, read on the forward strand.
TTCTTTTTCTTTGTTTTGAATGAATTCAAATGCAAGCAGCAATTTAAATGTATTTCAAATACAACAGGGCAATGAGAGTCAAATTGCCAAAACAGCTTCAAATATAAAATATAAACCCAAAGTAAATGTTTCCATGGAGAATAAAAACTACAAAACAGCAGCTGGAAGCAACAGGTGGGAACAGCACAGGAACCTGATTAAATTCTCCCTCAGATATTTATGATCCAGACCGAGCTCACACTCACTTGGCCTGAAGGAAAAGCTCCTTGTTGAAAGGTTTGTTTTCCCATCTGTTTCTTCTTCCCCAACTGCCATGGCTGCTCCCATCAAAATGGCTAGTATGGCCACGAGGTTCAAATGTAAAATTCAGCAAATGGTTCAGATTAATCTTCTTGGGGCCAGAGAATTGGGCAGGGCTGAACTCTGCCCGCTGAGTTTCTGCTACCTGAGAAAACAGACAATTTAGTTTGCAAGAGTTGCAATAAAAAAAATTTTATCAGGAAGATTTTTACCAGGAAGATGAACGATTAGCCAGAACTTTGGAACAATCTCTTAGAGGAGGGAAAAGCAAACTACAGCTTTATTTTTGCCACAAATATCACATAACTTTCCCAAGTAGGAACAGAGTTCAAATTAAAAAAAGCTTTATTCTCCTTATAAGCCAAGAGCTTATTTTTCTGTAGCCCTTTACATCAGATAGCATATGATTCACATGCAAAAGGACACTGGACTTTCCTCTGACATTATTTTCTATATTATCATCAAAAATCTTTTAAATATATTTTGCTTTCAAAGGTCATGATCTGGAAAACAGCTTATACATCCCTTAAAGCAGGGGTGAAATTCAGCAGGTTCTGACAGGTTCTGGAGAACCAGTAGCAGAAATTTTGAGTACCCTGTTTCCCCCAAAATAAGACATCCTCTGATAATAAGCCTAATCGGGCTTTTGAGCGCATGGCAATAAGGACAAGCGCTTATTTCATGGTTCAAAAAAATATAAGACAGGGTCTTATTTTCGGGGAAACACGGGTAGTTCAGAGAACCGGCAAATACCACCTCTGGCTGGCCCCAGAGTGGGGAGAGAATGGGGATTTTGCAGTATTCTTCCCCTGCCATGCCCACCAAGCCACTCCCACGAAGCCACTCCCACAGAACCGGTAGTAAAAAAAATTTGAATTTCACCACTGCCTCAACGTATAGGTTAAGAAGGATTTGCCATTTACTATAATTTTTTAAAATATACAAATAGAAGCAACATCAACAGTCAACCCTCCAGTTTTAATTGATTCTTTCAACAATTAAACAATTGAGGTAACACTTCAATCAGATGCATTTTTTGGTAATGAGCCTCCATCATCCTTGAATATGAACTCATCTAGACATAAGGTAAAGTCTTAAACATCTACAGTTTATATACCTGGGAAATGCTGAACATTTATCTTTCTTGAATTCCACAGGCTGGATAGGGACAGCCGAAAGGCCAGATGTGACCTGCAAATGCCCAGGCCTGCCATGCTTAATTGCCACATTTGATAGAACTAAGAAAAAAATGTACATGCTAATGCCAACATTCCTTTCTGTACACATTTAGAAGCAAAGAATCCATAGTAAACTCTTGCATTTTTGCAGAAGTAATTTGGCCATTATTTTTTCATGATAGGACATTATTGTTTTATTTTTCCCCGCACAAGCATGAAGGTAAGAATATTCAGTTCAATTGTGTTCAATTTAAATCTTACCGACAAAGAAATAGAGGGAAACTAATATAGTTATTTCAAGCTGTTTAGTTCTCATCAGCTAGCCATACCCTTCTGGGATTTAAACCTGGGCCACCTGCATATTAGGCAGAAGTATTAACCTCTAGGACATGGCTCCTCTCTCTTTGTCAGCTGTACCAGGGGGGAGATTAAGTGTTTTTCTGGTGAGACAGATCTATCAGAGCAACCTTGTCTACCAAATTATGGGATGGAGCATATTGCTTCCACTTTTGTCTTTCAGCCCCAATCCAGGAGCCTTCGCAGGCAGTCACTTCCACAACAAACTATTTGTTGTTTGATACAGTCGCTTCCACAACAAAAAATAATTGTCATGGAAGCAACTGCCTGCAAAGACTCCTGGATTGGGACTAAAAGGCGAAAAGCGGAAGCAGTTACTCCATTCCATATCTGGGTAGACCAGGTTGCCCTGTTAAAAAACACTGAATCTCCCCCCTGGTATAGCAAACAAAATGAGGAGAGCCCGTGGCTTGGAGGTTAATATATCTACCTAATATGCAAGTAGCCTGCGTTCGAACCCCAGAAGGGTCTGGCTAGCTGATGAGAGTTAAATAGCTTGAAATAGATCTATACTAGTCTCCCTTTATTTCTTTGTTGGTAAATATAAATTCAACACAAAAAAATAGTTTGTCACGAAAGCAATTGCCTGTGAAGGCTCCTGAATTGGGGCTGAAAGACAAAAGCAGAAGCAGTATGCTCCATCCCATAATTGGGTGGACCAGGTTGCCCTGATAGACCGGTCTCACCAGAAAATTATTGTTCAATTAAATTCTTATTTTTAATCTGCATTTCACATTTTTAATGAGAGAAGAAAAATAGAAGTTTCTATTGTGTCAGAAAAGAGAGATAAGACAAAATATTTATTTAATTAAAGCATGTAACTGTCCCAGTAAGGGCAGGATCTCACCTCATCTCGTCTTCCACCATTAGAAGAAAGGCTAAAAGATTTGGTGCCACTGTTCTGCTCCCCCCTCTGAGGGGGCATCTTGTTAAAAGCTTTGCTTTTCTGTGAAAAGGAGCGACGGGACTGGCTGGGGAAAGTCTCATTTTTGGGATATGAAGTTTCTCTCTTACGATTATAACGCTGTCTGGATCCACTTGCATTTTTCCCTTCTAAAATAAACAGTAAAGGAAAATAATGTTCAGCATTAAGTTAAAAGCATTTCCTAGCAGAGCAGGTAACATATCGAGCCAAAGTGACAGCCAGACTTGGTAACACAAGTAAAAGCTTATCTAGAGAAACCTGCCACATAGCACTTTCATGACTTGAGGGTAAAACCCAAATATCTTTATTTAAAGATCTTGCAAACTGAAGATATTTTGATCTTGAAAACTATAATATTTTTCTGACCCTTGTGCTGACAAAAACAAATATCGCACTAATAGAAATGTTACTATGTTTACTTACAACAGGAAAGGATTACTCTTATCCTCATCCTCAGAATCGCTTAGGAAGAAAGCCGGGTTAGTCTATGGTGGCCCAAAATCAGAAGGACCGATAGCCCCTTTCCAGACTAATTAAATTTTATTAATATTGGATTATTTGCTCAGTTGCCTAATTTCATGATTCTAATACTTTGAATCACCCCAAGGGAATTAGATAAGTAAACATACATAAATGCTTTACCTATATATTTTTTTTCAAATACTTCTGACAAGGAAAACATTGATCTTTTTAAATTTGAGATTTTGTACACTCAAGCTCTTCCTTCCAGCAATATTAAGTTTTGCACACATTGAAACTTTTTTCAATAAAATAAATTATTCTGTATGCAATCCAAAGTAACAATGTTTACTATCCAATGTAGGCAATACATTTACATCATCATAAGTTGTTATAATAGAACAGTAATTCAAGAAAGAAGCTGCTACTAGGATAGGAAGCTTGGGAGTACAGGTAGTCCTCGACTTATGACCACAATTGAGCCCCAAAGTTATGTTGCTAAGTGAAACAGTTACTAAGTGAATTTTGCCCCATTTTATGAACTTTCTTGCCACAGTTGCTAAAGCGAATCACTGCAGTTAAGATAGTAACACCATCATTAAGTCCCCATGGACTTTGCTGGTCAGAAGGTTGCAAATGGGGATATTTAGCAAATATTTAGTTCATAAATATGAACTAATTGCCAAGCATCCAAATTTTGATCACATGATCATGGGGATGCTGCAGTGGTCATAAGTGTGAAAAACAGTCATAAATCGCTTTTCTCAGTTATGTTGTAGCTTTCAACAGTCACTAAACGAACTGTTGTAAGTTAAGGACTACCTGTATTACCCACCTTAAATTCCCTAAGATATAAAATTTAAAACTTTGTAATATAAATTCCCTCAGTTGGAAACAGATTTCCTACATGTGTGAAAAAGTTATATATATACAAATGGCAGATACTATCACAAAGGAGAGCAGGCATTTGTCGTTTCCTGCTTATAAACTTTAAGAACATCCAAGGAGCTTCTTTCTCCCTTTAAAACAGCCAATGATTGACTGCAAATTATCAGAACTTAGGAAGTACTGTACTATACTGAATTTTTGCAACTTTACTCTTGTATAGAAAGGCCTCTTTTCTAAAATATTTGTCATATATAATTTTAATAATTGTCATATAAATCATTTGGTAACTATTAGGCAATTCTGTAGCTGCAGGATTGCTACCCCAGGCTTGGTAGAATGTGATGGTAGTGTCAGCACACTCAGCTATTTGCACCACTGCTCCGTTCAGATTAGGACTTAATCAATGTCTGCACACACGGCTGTCGTAAGCTAAAAGCAGCACTTTCTAAACGTGAACCTTTTATCTACAGAGAGCCTCCAGTTGCTATAACAAAAAATTAGTTGAAAATAGTTGGTCAAAATGAATGTCATCTTCTGTAGTGATGGAAAGTTTGTGGACTCTACAGAACCATTCTGCATTGTTGTGACCTGGAACGTCATCTAAGAGTTGTTAGTAAAGATATTCTATAAGGCAGTCTGGTGCAGTGGATAAAGCAACAAGCAAGAAACCAGGAGGCCAGGAGTCAACAGTGACTTACAGGCATACAAAAAATTAAAGTTGTTACATAAAACAGCATATTCTTTGATATCTTCTTGGCGGTAGCCTTTTCCTTTCCACGTGATCCTTTCTCCAGATACAATTGACCTCAATCCTGCAGGCTTTTAGAAGTTTTCCCAGGCATTTGGGTCAGGATGAATAAAGTCCCATTTGGATGAATTACAGTCCATTTAGTCTTGATAGCTGCAGAAGATAGACTGGAGATCTCTAAAGAGTTGAACACTGGGCCCTATCTAACAATATGAAATTTAATGGAGACAAAAGTAAGGTTTTGTACTTGAGCAAGAAAAATCAAATGATCAGGTACAGATTAGGTGAAACCTGGCTGTGAAAACTGTGAAAGGATCTTGGAGTCCAAGTGGACAATCACTTAAACATGAGCCAGCAGTGTGTAGCAGCAACCAAAAAAGCCAACACAGTCCTAGATTGCATTAATAGAAGGATAGAATCAGAATTACCTGAACTATTACTACCGCTTTATAAAGCAGCCTTAGTAAGACCACACTTAGAATACAGCATCCAGTTTTGGTCACCATATTATATTAAAAAATGTAGAGACTCTGGAAAGAGTGCAGAAAAGAGCAACAGAGATAAGGGATTGAAAGCTAAAACATTTGAAGAATGGTTGCAGGAATTGGGTTTGTCTAGTCTAGTGAAAAGAAGGAACAGGGATGACATGATAGCAGTGTTCCAATATTTGAGGGGCTGCCACAAAAAAGGGGGGGTGTCAAACTATTTTCCAAAGCACCAGAAGGGAGACAAGAATCAATGGATGGAAAGTAATCAAGGAGAGAAGCAACTTAGGAGAAATTTCCTAACAATGAGAACAATAAACCAGTGGAACAGCTTGCCTTCAGAAGTTGTGGGTGCTTCATCACTGGAGGCTTTCTTACACCAGGCAGTTGAGTCAGATGTTTAAATCAATGAGATGATACTGGGGTGTGAGTTTAAGTGGCACTCTTCATTAAAAATAAACAAACCCAACCATAACTGGTTGCTAGCACTTGAGCCTGCCTTCATGAATCTGCTCTGTGGAAATGAATACCACCCCAGTCAAAAGAACTGTCTGACTAACTCAGAAAAAAAGACTTCAAGAGGCTAGAAGAACTCATATAATCATTATCGAAGACTCTGACCTCCATCATCAAGCAGACGGGATACAAATGAAGAAAATGCAACATTAGTTCTCCAATAACAAATCACCAAATATGATGAAGCACATTAACACTCCAGGAGAGTTCAAAGAATAATGGCAAAGAAACTGCAGGTATTTTTGTGCTGCCTGATGTCAGCCTATGTGTCTACCATAAGGAAAATACTGAATAAGAGCAAGATGTACGGGAGAATACCAAGGAAGTATCACACTCTGCAAAATACACTCTGCTGCCCATCAAAACTGAAGAAGCTTCTTGGATGAGAAGTGAAATTTTTTCAAAGGGAAGAAACATGAAAGTTCAGTTGCTTTTTGGAAGAAGCACCTTTAGACTGCCCATCTCAAATTTGCCAAAGACCACCTGGATGATATAGAAGGCAACTGGAACAATGAGATTAATATGGTTTTTTTTGAATAATGAGAAATCTTAAGCTTGGAGAACACAAAAGAGTGTTCCATCACATTTCAGATGTGAAGCTTGCCAGCAGAAATATTTGGATCTAGATCAGGGGTGTTACACTCTATTTTATTGAGGGCCATATCAGGGTTAGGTTTGATCTCGGGGGGGCGGGGCGGAAGAGGTGGCCAGGGTGGGCGTGGCCAGCTCAACACCACTCGTGTCAGGGGGCCGAGTGCTCTGCCACCAAAAACAGGCTCCGGAGTTCCGTTTACAGTTGCAATGGCCTCCTGCAACCCTCTGACAGTGAAAGTGGAGCTCAGGAGGGCTGCATGTGGCTCTCCCAAGCTCAGTTTTCACTGGCAGAGGCACTGTCGTCTGGTCCTTTGCTCTTTTCAGGGCAGCCCCGCAGGCCAGATCTAAGCACTCCGTGGGCCGTATGCAGCCCACGGGCCTTGAGTTTGACACCCCTGATCTAGATAGCTCAATCATTGATGGAACAATGGATTCTCTGCTGCACAGACGAATGCCAAGTGAATATGGGATAGGCTGCCCAATGATCAACAGGTACCTACAGGAAAACATTTGGTTCAAGTCACTGGTGCTGAAAGGGGCACCACTGTTACCACATCTAAAACTTCACACACTTTTTCCAGTGAGGTCACTGAAATGTTGGCTCAGTGCGTTACAAAAGCCATGATACAGCCAATTTCTCTGTGTTTTTTTAGCCAGAATCTCTCTCTATTAAAATGACATGGATGACACTCAGGTTACATGATCTGTGGTCACAATACTGGACATTTCTCAAGGGCTCATAAACTTTCTTTTACCACTGAATCCAGAGCAAAATATTCCTACCCACAAAGCAAGCAGGAGTTAAGGAATGAGCTCTACATGAACTATGAGATTTGTTTAATAAAGGGGTACCCCTGAATTTAGTTCAACTGATGACTTCATGAACATGTTGGCTTCCACTGCTTCCTTTCAGAAACTTTTTTGAATCTCCTCTAGATTACATTGGCTGACATTTCCTATGGTCTCCAAAAATTAACCAGGACCAACCTCACTTAGCTTTTTAAACCACAGTGGTGCAGTGGTTAGATTGCAGTACTGCAGGCTACTTCTGCTGACTGCCAGCTGCCTGCAATTTGGCAGATCGAATCTCAGGGTTGACTCAGCCTTCCATCCTTCTGAGATGGGTAAAATGAGGACCCAGATGGTTGGGGGCAAGAGGCTGATTCTGTAAACCGCTTAGAGAGGGCTGTAAAGCAGTATAAGTGCTATTCCTATAACAAAAATGAGGGTGATACTGTCTAGATTCAGTTTCCATCCTTGCTAGGATGACCTAGGAGGGATGACCAAAATCTTTTGATATGGGAATAAAATATTCCAGAATGTTTTAGTTCTCCCCAGGATATGCCAAACCTCCCCTTAGACCACGTCATTTCTAGAAGTAAATAGACATGATATTCCAGATGAGATCTCTAGTTTGAAGCTTATCTAGCCCCTGACAACTGATACTGACAAACTACTTCCATACCACTCCCAAGAAAAAGGTGTATAGGCAAACACGGAGAGTCAGGCTCAACTCATGGGTGTCTGTTTTTCTAGTTCTGCAAAACGATGATGCCTCCAGGGCAAAGGAGTGTTTCTTTTAATCTAAGGCAACTGGCAGTTTGTCACAGAACAACAACTGCATCAAGAATAATGGAGACAAGGATGCCTCACTGATCATCATCTGGTGACACTACCACCAGAAGTTATTGGAGTGAAGACTTACAGATGCCGTCTGTCCAATTAGTTTCATCTCATTTAAAGGCTACAAATGTTTAGATTAAATTTTGGGCTTTTTAATTGCAACACTCAAGCATTCTGAATAAAGAAAAACAAATACAATAAAGCCTGGAAATCCAGCCAGCAGAGTCCCTTCTTTATCGGACAAACCAATGACAAATTCCACCGAAGTTTTTGCTTAGACTTTTTCAACATGCTGTACCTTATCTCTACTTTATATATTTGCTATACAGCAGATTACAAGTCGTTCCAAAGCAGGCTTTTTCCCCTATGGAAAGAAGCTCCTAACCTCCCAAATTTTTAAAAAAACCCTGCCTTAATTTAGATTCATAAAAACCAGCACCTTGCTGCACTCTTTAATAAGAACAAAGCTAAGATCCAACCCGGGGGGTTAGGGGCTGGCAGCAACCTGGCTTGAAAGTGCTTCACCTTCCCTTTAAAGGGACAAAGGTCACCCCCATCGGTAGGAGGTTGTATATGTTGGGTGTGCAAGATTCGTGCAACCGCGTTCGGCTCCGCAGGTTGTAACAACCCAGGAACCGGCTGCGGCTGCGGCTTCTTGGACTTCGCTCTAGCGCAGGGGTCTCCAACCTTGGGCGCTTTAAGACTTGTGGACTTCAACTCCCAGAATTCCTCAAGCAGCAAAGCTGGCTCCGCAACTGCAAAGCTGGCTGAGGAATTCTGGGAGTTGAAGTCCACAAGTCTTAAAGCGCCCAAGGTTGGAGACCCCTGCGAGTCTAGCGCAGCTTCTCAACCTCCTCCAACGTCCAGAATTCCCCACCCGCCCGAGGAATTCTGGGAGCTGAAGCCCGCCCCTCTTCAAGCTGCCGGGGCGCATGGGTCGGGGGGTCCTTCTGTCCAGATGCGCGGCCTTACCCCCTTTGGGCTTGGACTCCCCCCCGGCCGGGCCGGCGGAGTTAGAGCGGGGCTGCTGCCCTTTGCCTCCCGTCGCGGAGGAGGATCCGGGGCCGGGGCCGCCGCAGGGGCTGTTCTTGTCCATGGCGCTGGCGGGCGGGCGCGGGGGCGCCGCTACGGAGCGGGCGGGAGGTCGGCTGGCGGCTGGGGCCGAGGCCCAGGCTCATGGCCCGGCGGCGGGGTCGGCGCAGCGCAGTCGTCTCGGCCACCCTCATGGCGACATGTTCCTCACGGCTTCGCCCGGGCGAGGGAAGGAACGGGCCGGGATGCTCCGGTGCCGAGTCAGAGAGAGAGAAAGAGAGAGGCGGCCTGGCGCGGCCGGGCCTGCGCCCCGCGGACGGAGGAGCGGCCTCGGGAGAGGGCGAGGGCCCGCGAGGCCTCCGCAAGCCAGGCCCGGCCTTGCGCCGGCGCCTCGAGAGTGGCAAGAAGGGGAGTCCGCGGCCAAGGGGAGCCGCCCGGTCCGCCTCAGCGCCGCCGCCGATGCCTGTAATGGCGACGAGTCGCCCACAGCCCTGACGGGAAGGCCCGGATGGAGCCTTTCTCCAGGGGGCGGGGCGGGGCGCGCCGCAAAGCATGCCGGTCGCGGTGGTTCCTCCCTCAGCGGCCGGACGGGCCAGGCGCCGGCCTCCTTTCCAAGGAAAAACTACGCCTCCCGACAGGCACCGGTTGCGGCTCGCCCAGCGGCCTCGTAGGCGTAGAGGCGGTTTTGTGAGTTGTTTGGCAGGCCGAGCTTTGGGGCCGCTTGTTGCGGCTGAGCGCCTTGAGGGGGTGGCGGCTCCCTCGGTTCCTGTGCCCGGGGAGGCTGAAAACTGGGTGCCCGCACTCTTGGCCTCTCCTAACTTTTCTAAACTCTGCCACCGACTTGCAATAGTGGTCAGTCGAGTGGGGAGTGCATAAGTGCACTAACTTGCCTATCCTCACTGTCATCTTTATTCTCTTGTTCTTGTTTTTGTTTGACAAATTCCAATAAATAAATAAATAAATAAAATAAAATAAAAGTCCCCTGGCTCCCAGTAAGACTTCTGGCGAAACTCTCCCGTGGCTGGATTAACAGGGAGGGTAACCGTATTCCACATTCCTGCCTTATTCATGACCTAAATTCTGATTCCATTGCTGAAGCGATGAATGGTGGCTCAACCAGCCAGGGCACATAACTTTGTGAAGTTATGCGTAAATCAGCCTCGTTTTCCCCCTGAGGTAATTGCACTTTTTTTTTTTTAATTTGATTTATATGCTGCCCTTCTCCGGAGACTCAGGGCGGCTTACAATGCGTTAAGCAATAGCCTTCATACTTTTGTATATTTATACAAAGTCAGCTTATTGCCCCCATTATCTGGGTCCTCATTTTACCTACCTTAGAAAGGATGGAAGGCTGAGTCAACCTTGAGCCTTGGAGAGATTCGAACCAGCAGTAAATTGCAGGCAGCTGTGTTAATAACAGGGTGCGTAGACCACTGTACTATCAAGGCTCTTAATTAGAGACGGGTGGATCTTGTTTTCCATGCTGTATACTTAAAAAAAAGAAAAACCGAAATATATATATTCTAATAAGGATTTTATTATAAAAATAGAAAAACTAGCTAACTACATCTTTACCGGCAGCTTATCACTCAGAGGAACAAAAGGAAAAAAAAATAGGAAGTTAGAAAAGAAAAATGTAGACATGCGCAGTAGCTCAAAGTTTCACAAGACTAGTCTTATCTCTGTTGCTATAGATACGCGATAAAGTTCTCTGGCAGGCTACTGTAACACTCAGAAAGGACGCTCGGCTGACAAACACATAATGCAGTGACAGTATGGCTCCAGGTTAATTATGTAAAATGAAAGAGTTAGAAAAGCTGGGTTGTTGGACAAAATAATAGCTAAAATTACAGAATGTGCAGAACTGGATAAGCTCACAAAAGAAATACAAGAAAAAGACAATACTGATTACTATTTAGTATGGCAAAGATGGTACAGCTGGCTGGAGACAAAAATAGGAATATAAAGATAATTTTCGACTATTCAATAGAAATGTATAGAATTAAATAGTCAACTATATATATATATATATATATATATATATATATATATATATATATATATATATATATATATATATATATATATATATATACAATCATGTAAATATGTGAATGTAGATATAGACACAAATAGAGAAAAATAAGAGAAATACGAAAATGACCCACCGTTTGTAGTAACTTCTAAGAGTCAGTCATTGGACTGAATTGATGTTTGTTCGTTTTGTATGTTGTTTTAATATATTTATGTTTGTATTTTTTTATTATTAATAAAAATCTTTTTAAAAAAAAGAAAAGAAAAACTGGGTTGTTAACCTTGTCCAGCCTCCTGCTTGGAGCAGAGTTGGCTAAATAAAACATTTCAGGCAGGCTCTGAAGATTTCCAATGAACGGCAATGTTGCCTTTCAAGGGGCAAACTATTCCACTGGTTGACAGCACTTTGTCTGAAGAAGTTCCTTCCTGCTTCCCTGCACTTCCCTGCATCCTATTGCTTTTGGTCCCTCCCACTGGGGCAGTGTTTTTCAACCATAGCAATTTTAAGATGAGTGGACTTCAACTCCCAAGGCAAATACCAGAATTTCATGGCTGGTATTCTGGGAGTTGAAGTCCACTCATCTTATTGTTATTGCATAACAGCAACAGCACTTAGATTTACATATGCTACATAGTGCTTTACAGCACTCTCTAAGTTTACGGAGTAACTCTCTTGCCCCCAACAATCTGGGTCCTCATTTTACTGACCACAGAAGGATGGGAGGCTGAGTCATCCTTTAGTCAGTGAGAATTGAACTCCTGGCAATGGGCAGAATTAGCCTGCAATTACTGCAAAACACTAGGTAATAGAGAATTTACCATTCCCTGCCCTCTCTGACAATCCTTGAAGACCACTACAATATTGTACCAGTATCTCCCCTAGGTATCAACAGCATGATATACCCAGTTATGCAACTTTATTCCTGGATGAACAATAACGCAGTTTGAAGTAGTGAAAATAGCTAGAAAAACAGAAAATCCTGTTATCTGATGCATATGCTGCCTTTTATTCAGAGCTCATGGTAATATATTGTGGAATTGGGAATATTTAGGAAGAGAATAGAATAGAATGGGATGGGATGGGGATGGAATGGAATTTTTATTGGCCAAGTGTGATTGGACACACAAGGAATTTGGTTTTGGTGCGTAAGCTCTCATTGTACATAAAAGCCATAAGTGATAAATCGTGATCACTATCATAAAAAATACATCATAAATCATGATACAACACTTAGTGATAGTCGTAGGATACTAAATAAACAATCAACATAAATTGTACTAGGAAACAAAATAATATAAACTGTACAAGCAACAAAGTTATAGTCATAAGTAGAGAAGGAGATTGGTAATAGGAAAGATGAGAATAATATTAATTCAGTCTTACGAAATAGTAACTTCAAGTCTTGCATGGGTGATGTTATCTCTTTAAGGTAACATCAAGGTTATCTCTCCAGATAAAAAGCACAATCAGAGCATCAGCACTATTTTTATTGTAAGGTTACCCCAAACAGAATCTTACAAGACTGGAAGAATTTCTCCTCTCCTCTCTTTTTCAGCTCCAGAAAACTAGGGAGGGTCCCTTCTAAAGCGTTTCTTATGCTTTTCTCCCACCTGCAGACTGAACTGCCATCTTGTCAGACCATTGCCTAGGCCGCAGGTCTTCCTCCTGCCTGCCAGGTCATTCCTACAGATCATCACACTTACCCAGCATTCACTCCTTCAATTTTTCCCTACAATAACCTTCTGTACAAATGGAACTGAGAGGACAAGCTCCCAAATACACAGAAGGTGTCAATGGCTGTAGGTTGTTGGAAGAAAAATCCGGTCCGGTTCTAAAGCAGGAGAAAGATGCTGGAAATAAAATGGAGGATGAATGGCTGCACGGAAAGGTTTATTTGCTTTCCAGAAACTTCACAGACAACAACAATGTTTCTGGAGTGGCTGAGCCCTTGGTTTAGGAATAAATGGATAGGTTTTTATAGGGTTCTGAGATGTTGCAGGGGGTTGTACAATGCAGTGAGCCTTGTGCCTTTTGTTATTCTAATGGTGGGTTAGTCCTATTATGTCCTAAAAGTAATATCATGTCCTTAGAATTTGGGTGTGGGGTGTAAATTCTTAATCCAGAATTTGGGTGAGGAATGTAAATTCTTAATCCCATCATCTGGAGCTGAAGGTTTATGAATAGATTGACTCAGTCTTTCTTAATAGGTACAAAATATCCATCTCTATAGATTGGAGGCTTCTGCTCCAGGTTATTAAGAAAGACTGGGGCTGTTTTCTGCCTTTAAGAACATGCTTCTCCATTTCTCCTTTGGGGAAATATCCTACCTTGCCTCTCTTTAATATTAAGAATAAATAATATTTTAATCCGGGGAGGGGGGGTTCTACAAGATAGACTTCAACCAAGGTTTTCTTCTGCCAGCCAAATCCCTTAATCATTAGACCATGCTGACTTTAAATTGGGCCCAGCAACCTATTGATAATCAGTGCAGCTACTGCAAGGTATATGCTGAAGCAGACTTCACTTCCTCTATCTTCACGTCCAGGCCTGCATAGAGTATATTGCAGAAGTCAAGACCCGGTGATGATAGGCATGAATTATTGCCACTGGTTCTGGAAGGTCCATGACTGGTGCACCAATGGATGTTGGGCAAAAGACAGCCTTCACATTAAACCGTTGCTTAAGCAGGAGCTGAAATTCAGAACCCAAATTCAGAACCCCCAAATCACATAGCTTATTTAGGGGGATGGACCTTTGTCTAGAGCAATCACTAGGGCCAGTGTTCTTGAATTCCCCAATGTCTATGGACAAAACACACCTCTGTCCTGTTTGGGTTTACTCTGAAATCACTTCTACCAAATCAGTCCTTCAGACATGGGTTCAACACTTGCATAGCAGCTTTAGTATACCTGGAACAATACTTTTTATTATGGACCAAGATCAGAACGCAGCTAAAATGATACAGTACCTCACCCCAAACTAATAGATGCCTTCACCCAGAGGTTTCATATGGATGTTGCATCCATGGGCTCAATCATTCCTTCCTTATTCTTTGGAACCTCTCAATCAGTGAAGAGCAGAACCATTTTTTTTCTTTCTGACAGACTAGTGATTTCCGAAATCAGCATTTTGCACTATAACTCTGCAACAATATCTAATTAAATACAAAGGGGAAAAAAGACAGGCATGAGGACTTCCGGCAGTGACGTAGAGTCGTGGCAGCACAGAAGAGAAGCGCTCTCTCTCTGTTGCCGATTTTCTGAGCTTTGGTGCCTTTTTTTGGCGGAGACCGGTCCCGAAGAGACCGGGAATAGAGAGGGGAAGCTTTGGGGGAGGCGAGGAGAGGTGCGATCTCCCGCCGTACCGTGAAGATCCCTCAATCCAGGCTTGGGAAGAAGTCGGCTGGCGCGGTGAGCACAGTCGGCCCGGAGACCCGAACGAGCCGATTGAGACCATCGGGAGCAAAGGAGGGAGTACAGTGCAGAATTGCTGAGGTCGAGCAGAAAGTGGAATTAATTTGGATTACCAACTTTGGCGCAAAACCGAGGAGAAAGTTTTTTTTTTCTTTCCGGAGCGGCAGCGTGAGGAAGGAAGATCTCAGAGCGCAAATGGGCGGCAACTGAAAAGGCGAGCAAAAAGGAAGGGGCGAAATACGAAGCAGCGAAGAAAGTCTAAAAAACTTTAAAACAGGCAAGACGAAGGTGAGGAGAAATAGACTTAAACAGTGGAGATTAAAGGAAGAATGGACTTCTTTTTATACCCCCGTTTCTAGCTGCTCAAACGGAAGGAGTGAGAAAGTTTTGGCAAAGTAAGGATTGCATACAGTGACTGTGCAGAATAGAGACCGCCATATTGTAATTGGAAAAGACTTCAACAGTAGTAAAAGAACTTGTTTTTTTTTTCTTTCTCTTCATTGAAAATATACTGAGGCCAATAAGAACATTGAAAAAGCACTGCTCCAACTTATCTTTTTTTTTTTTACTTAGGTATAGATGAATTAATATTGTTATTTATTGGAATCGATTAAGAAATATAGTGTGTATTTAACCAATTTAGAAAATATTTAATACATAAAGATTTAAAAGTATTATTAGAATACTATATTACTATTAATTAATTAATTATTATATATTAACTAATATATATTATTAGAATATTTTCTTTTTGTGGATTTTACTGAATAATTAATTACCAGATATTAAGATATTAAGAATTGATCAATTGTATAGTCTTTAATTATATAAGATATATATTTATATATATATTTATATTTGTAGTTATATTTAATATCTATATTTATACTTAGATTTATATTTATATTCTTACCACATCCTTAACGGAATTTTATATAAAGAGAATTAATTATTTAAAAGAATTTATTTAAAGAAGGATTATTGGATTGATCTTTTAAAAGGGGGAAAAGAGAAAAAAAGAAAGAAAGAAAGGAAAAGAAAGGAATTATAGAAATTTGGATGGTGATTTGGGAGAAAGTTGATAAAATATTGGGAGAACAATACAAGATCTTGAAAGAAATGACCAGCACTACCATAACCACGTTGAAGACAGCCAAGAAACCAACGCCATTCTTAACAGGAACAGTGGCCTCCCCAGTGACACAGAAAACTTTGGAGGGAATGTTCGCATCAGACAAGCAACCCAGTACACCTAATATGCCAACAATGCAGGCCACGCTCATAACAATTCAGGAAACTATGGCCAAAATGCAAGAATGTATGACTAGAAATCATGAGCAATCTAGAAAAGACATGGATGAGGTAAAGAGAGAAGTCAAGAACGATATTCAAAAGATTGATGGAAAAATGGACTTAATACAAGAAATCATTCAAAAAAATGACCAAAGGATAAAAGAAATAGAACAAAAAACCGAATTGACGGAAGAAAAATTAGAAGCATTGGATACAAAAATGACAGGATTAAACAAGGAACTTGAGAACACCGTGGCCCAATTAGAAATGGAGAAGGCGGCATTTTACCTGCGTTTTCAGAACGTAGCGGAAGACCGGGAGGAAGATCTGATGATGGTAATGGCTGAGATGATAGCAGAGGCACTCTAGAGAGAAAAAGACGAAATAATTAATGAATTAGATGAAGTCTACCGAGTCCACACTAACTACGCCCGACAAAACAAACTCCCTCGGGAGGTACATATAAGATTTGTAAGAAGGAAGGTGAGGGATATCGTATATAAGATAACAAAGGACGAACCAATGTATTACAGAAATAAAGAAATAATCACCTTAAAGCAAATACCCAAAAGAATAAGAGATTTGCGAAAAGACTAT
Source organism: Arizona elegans (assembly GCA_022577455.1). Classification (NCBI taxonomy): domain Eukaryota; kingdom Metazoa; phylum Chordata; class Lepidosauria; order Squamata; family Colubridae; genus Arizona; species Arizona elegans. The sequence continues at coordinate 4,822,211 of JAKOOJ010000026.1, forward strand.
TGGTTTCTGGCCACGTTACTAAACAGAAGATATATACCCTTCAAATGGATAACTCCGGAAGGAATGTTAGTAACGTGGCAGGGAAAGAAAATCAAGGTGGATTCGCACAGCAAAGCAAAGGAACTATACGACCAAATGATGGGCGCTGAAGTAACAAATGGTAATAAAGAAGAAGGACGGAATATCAAAGGAAAACAGAAGAGAGATCGGGAAAAAACCCCGCAACAAGGAGGGAAAGTAGACGAAGGAGAGACCCAGGAAGAAGGAAGAGTGCAAACAAGAGGCAAAAAAAAGGAACAGGAAGAAATAAAGAAGAAACAACAGGAAAGTCAGTAAGAAATGGAACGGACTTTAAAAATTTTATCTGTAAATGTTAATGGACTCAACTCACCATCCAAACGACACCAAATTTACAAAAAAAAATTTGAAACAAAAATCAGATATTGTGTGCCTCCAGGAGGTACATATAAGAAAACAGGACATGAAATATATACAATATAAAAAATTAGGTAAAGAATACGCTTCATTGGCAGAAGAAAAAAAAGAGGAGTGGTGGTATATATCAAGGAAGGAATAGATAGTAATATAAGGTATGTGGATACAGGAGGTAGGATAGTCATGATAGAGTTAAAACTTGAGTTCAAAAAGATATTATTGGTAGTAATATATGCTCCAAATAGTCAACAATTAGAATTTTACAAAAAAGTGCATGAGAAAATTATAGATCAAAAAAATGGAAAATGTGTGTCTGATTGGGGATTTCAATGCTATTTTGAAGTAAGAAAAGATTATGAATGTGGTCAGCAAAATAAAAATAAAAAAAATGTATTACCTAGAACCTTTATGGATATGGTGGAAGAGTTAAATATGGTAGATAGCTGGAGATGTCTTAACCCCGAAACAAGAAATTTTACATATTATTCGAATCCGCATAAGTCTTGGTCAAGGTTGGATATGGTCTGGGTAACTAAGATGTTAATGATGGAGATAGAAGAAGTAGATATTTTACCAAATAATTGGGCGGACCACAACCCAATAATGATGAAGTGGAAAGGACAGCAGAGAAAGAAGAATTAGATGGACTATGAATACACAGATATTGCAAGAAAAGGAATATAAGAAATAGAAAAGGAGCTAGAATGGTTCTATAAGGAAAATACAAAGCAATACACTTCCCTAAATTATGGGATACAACCGAAGCATATGTAAGGGGCCTCACAATATCATATAATGTAAAACGGAGAAAAGAGAGAGAGAAAGAATATAACAAATTACTAAAAGAAATTCAAAATTGGGAATGTAAATTGCAAAGAAACCCAGGGGACGAAAAAATAAGGTTAAATTGGCTAACAGCAAAACATAACTTAAGCATATTAGAGCAAGGGAAATATGCAACAACATTGAAATATATAAGGCAAAATTATTTTGAAAACGCAAACAAACCAGGGAGATGGCTGGCGTATAGGCTGAGGAAGGAAAGAGAAAAAAGAATAATTCAGAAGTTACGAGACAATGAGGGTAAGATTCAATGGGCCCTAGAGGGAAAAAAGGACATAATAGTTCAATATTATCAAAAATTGTATGAAAAGGATATAGTAACAGAGGAGGAAATTGAATACTATTTAAAAGGGGAGGGATTGCAAATACTAACAGAGGAAGAAAAAGAATTATTAGATAAGGAGATTACGATGGGGGAGCTAAAAGAGGCGTTGAAGAGGCAAAAAAATAATAAAACTCCGGGGACAGACGGTTTACCAATAGAGTTCTATAAGACATTTGGAGAATCATTAAACGGAATACTACTAGAAATATATAATGAAGCTCTAATGGAGGCAAAGCTACCTAACACATGGAAAGAAGCATATATTTCCTTAATACCCAAAGAGGGGACAGATACCACATTAATAAAAAACTATAGGCCGATTTCTTTGTTGAATACCGATTATAAAGTTTTCATTAGTATAATTGCCAATAGGATGAAAATATTACTACAAAACAAAATACACCAGGATCAAAATGGTTTTCTGCCCACAAGGCAGATAAAAAATAATTTAAGAATGGCAATGGATGTTTTAGAATATTATGAGGTGCATCCAGAGAGACAGGTAGCGCTGATCTTTCTGGATGCACAAGAAGCGTTTGACCAAGTAAACTGGCAATTTATGAAGCAACAAATGAAAAGTATGAATTTTGGATAAAGATTTACTAAAATGATAACATCGATATATCAGAATCAAAAAGCACGTGTCTTGGTGAATGGGGACCCAACAAAATTCTTTGGAATAAATAAAGGAGTAAGGCAGGGATGTCCGCTTTCCCCCCTACTATTTATCTTAACTTTGGAAAATTTGTTAATCAGAATTAGAGCAAATAAAGAAATTCAAGGATTAAAGATCAAGAGAGAGGATTACAAGGTCCAAGCATTTGCAGACGACCTTGTCTTCTTTATAGAAAACCCAATAGAAAAAACCCCAAAATTAATAGAAGAGATTGAAAAATTCGGAAAGGTAGCAGGTTTAAAAATCAATAAAGAAAAGACAAAAATGATAACAAAAAACATGACAACAAAACAAGTAGAGAAATTAGAAAAAGAATCTGGTCTGCAGGTAGTTAAAAAAGTAAAATACTTAGGGATAAATTTGACGGCTAGAACGGCAACAATAAAAGAAGACAATTATGACCCTTTAGTCCAGAAAATAAAGGAAGATTTAGAAAAATGGGGGAAATTAAAATTGTCTTTACTGGGGAAAATAGCAGCAATAAAATCAAACATACTTCCAAGACTCCTTTATTTATTCCAAACAATTCCAATAAAATTAGATAAGACATTTTTTGATAATTTGGACAAAATAACTAAAAAATTTGTGTGGGAAGGGAAGAAACCAAGAATAAAATTGAATATATTACAAGACGACAAAAGTAGAGGTGGATTTGGACTCCCGGCATGGGATAAATATTACAAGGCTGCCAGCTTATTATGTATTAAAGATTGGATAACCTTAGATAATCAAAGATTGCTAAATTTAGAAGGGCATGATTTAATGAAGGGATGGCACGCCTTTATATGGAGCTCAGGAAATAAAACATATAAACATTTTAATAACCATACTATTAGGAAATCTTTAATTAACACATGGCTACAAATTAAACACAAACACTATATGAAAATTCCCGGCTGGCTATCGACCATAGAAGCAATAACTCACCCCAACATATTATCAAAACAAAAGATTTTAAGATATAGAGAAATAGTAGATGTTCAGGGGAAATTGAAAACTAGAGAAGAGCTCAAAGAACAAGGAATAGTAATAGACTGGTGGCCCTACGCGCAAATAAAGGTAAGATACAGAAAGGACCAAGAGGAGGAAGGAATAGATTTAAAACAAAATCGATTGGATAAATTATTAGAATCTAAAGAAGGGAAATTAATTTCAAAAATTTATAAATATTTACTCGAATACGATTTGGCAGAAGAGTTGGTCAAAGGGCAGATGATAGCCTGGGCGAGGAACATAGGGCACAATATACAATTGGAAGATTGGGAAAGAGCATGGGAAGATAATTATAGCATGACAAAATCGGTAGCCTATAAAGAAAATCACTATAAAATGTGGTACCGATGGTATCTGCCACCCGCAAGGTTAGCAAAAATGTATCCAAATGTGAATCCGGCTTGTTGGAAATGTAAAAAAGCGCAGGGAACTTTTTACCATGCTTGGTGGCTTTGCCCAGAAATTAAAAAATACTGGAACAAAATAAAAACATGGATATTAGAAATAACAAATTACGAAATTGAATTAACACCCGAAGTCTTTTTACTCGGCATGATTAATAAGAATATTAGAAAGGACATAAAATACTTAATACTCCACATTATAACGGTGGCTAGATTAGCGTTGGCACAACTCTGGAAAATAGATCGTTTGCCAACTGATCAGGAAGTAATACAGAAAATCTATATATGCGCAGAGATGGATAAATTAACCCTAGAATTACAGGATAAAGAAGACTCAAAATACTTTAAAATATGGAATAGCTGGTACCAGTGGATAAGTCAGAGAGAGGGAATGGTTAGAGATGAAAGTTAGGAGAAATCAATGTAAATAAACAACTGCACTGTCAGAGAGATATAGAAGGAAATAAGTCACTGTGCGTATGTATATATGTATATATAACATTAGAAAGTAGTTAATAGATGAAGTTGAGCACTATATATTACTGTATATGTATATGTAATTTGTGTGTTTGATTAAGAGAAACTTGTCAGTTTTTCTTATAATTGTTTTAAATGTCTTTTTTAAAATACGAATAAAGTTGTTTTTTAAAAAAATTTTTTTAAAAAAAGACAGGCATGAGCCTGTCTAGCAGGACAGTTGCTGTTAAGAATTTCCTGATCCATAAACAGGTTGTTGTCTGAAGACCAGGCAGTGGTGAAGTTTTTGGGCACCTGCATTCTTCACAGAACAAAGCTGAAGTCCATCTGGTCCAGCTTCCTGCTTTCCAGCTGGTTCCCCTGGGTAGGCTCATTTCCTTAGTCCAAATTTCCAGATTGTTGCAATACAATAGAAGCATAAAGTTAACCGCAGGAATTGAGTTCACACAAATTGCCACGGGTTCAACTGGGTTTGCCTAACTGGTTATTCAACACTTGGCTACCAGCCCCATCATTAGTAGCCATGTTTGGAAAGGGCTCATTGCCACCTGATGTTGAACCAGTGGGAGCATTTGCATGTCACCCTAGAGTAGACCAGTGCTTCTCAAACATGGCAGCTTTTCAGATGTGAAGACTTCAACTCCCAGAATTTTTCAGCCAGCCACTTAGGGAATTCTGGGAGTTTGAGTCTTCACATCTTAAAAGCAAACTTGTTAAGTTTGAGAAACGATGCGCCAGACTGTGGTTTAAATAATACCAAACTGTAAAAATCAGACAACTATTGAGTGCCCGCAAAAGGAAAAGTCAGGAATGTCACCTAGCACTTATTCGGAGGTTTGCAACCCAATTTAGCATTTGCTGACTAATAGCAATAGCACTTAGGTTGCTAGACTTAATAGACTTAGGTTGGCAGTTTGGTGGTTTGAATGCCTAGTATAAATCTCCTGCGTGAGCAGGGGGTTGGATTAGATGACCTCCAAAATCCCTTCCAACTCTGTTACTGTTACTAGACTTATATACCGCTTCACAGTGTTTTTACAGCCCTCTCTAAGTGGTTTACAGAGTCAGCAAATTGCCCTCCCCATCAACCTGGGTCTTCATTTTACCGACTTCGGAAGGACGGAACTCTGAGTCAACCTTGAGCCAGGAGCCTCAAAAGCGTCTTCTCCGTCTTCCTTGCGGAGGGAACTCCGATGACCATTCACACGACCTCGGAGCGTGTCCGTGTCAAATTGGAGGAAGGCGTGGCCTTTCCAGAGCGCACACGTGACCGCGAGCGCCCCGCCCCTTCTCGCACGCCAGGCTAAGCGCAGCCACCCGCTGGCGGTGATAAACAAGGGAGCCCCGCGCGCATGCGCATTCTGAGTCCTCCGCCGCCTTTGGGGCTAAAAGGGACGGGGGGGGGGGAAAGAGGGAGAGAGAAACAGACAGACTGTGCGTGACGTCACGTCGCTGGGCAAGATGGCGGCCTCCGTGCTGGTTGTTTCGGGCCGAGGCTGGGTGGGTTGCGGGCCGCGGGGTCTTTGGTCGGCTTTTTCGCGGGGCCTGTGCAGCGCCGGAACCACGCACTTCGGGTTCCAAGAGGTGTCGGAGGAGGAGAAAGGAGAGAAAGGTGAGGGGCCGAGCAACCCTGGCTGCGCTCGGGAGCCCTTGAACTGCCTGGATCAGGGGTTTCCAACCTTGGCCGCTTTAAGACGTGTGGACTTCAACTCCCAGAATTCCTCAGCCAGCAAAGCTGGCTCAGCAACAGCAAAGCTGGCTGAGGAATTCTGGGAGTTGAAGTCCACACGTCTTAAAGCGGCCAAGGTTGGAGACCTCTGTCCTGGATGGCTCATAGAATGTCTCTCTCTCTCTCTCTGCAACTAGAAAGATAGAAAGATAGAAAGTAGAAAGCTCTCTGCCCTGGGTTGCCTCTTGAGTTCAGGGCATGGGGAGTTTTATCAGGAAGGCTGGGCGGAGGCAGGCAAGAATGGGAGAGTGGATTAATACTGGCAAGTGGATAATGCCGCTTTATACTACACTGGTAAAACCATGCTTGGACTGTCGCATCCAGTTTTGCTCGCCACGATGCAAAGAAGACTCTGGAAAGAGTGCAGAGAAGAGCAATAAAGAGGATTAGGGAGCCGGAGGTTAACCTTATGAAGAACGATTGCAGGAATTGGGTATATCTAGTGAAAAGGTCGGGAGAAGACATGGTAGCATTGTTTCGATATTTGAGGGGCTGCCACAAAGAAGGGGGGGGGTCAACTTATTTTCCAAAGAACCAGAAGGCAGGACAAGAAGCAATGGATGGAAACTGATCAAGGAGAGAAGCAACCTGGAACTAAGGAGAAACTTCCTGACAGTGAGGACAATTAAGCAGTGGAACAGCTGGCCTTCAGAAGTTGTGGGTGCTTCATCACTGAGAGACTAGAATAGTATATAGGGTCACCTGCCATGGGGGCAGGGGGTTGGACTGGAAGACCTCCAAGTTTCCATCCAGCTGTATGAAACCACATATCTATATATCCATTCACACCCTTGGAAACTTAAATAATACAAATTAGGGTGTCTGCAGGGCTGATATACAGATTGGGCAAAGTTTTGATTGTACTTTCCTGGACAACATCTTGACCTGTGGACAACTGACTCAAATTGTACTGTAAATACCCAGTTCTTCAAATAATTGAGAGAGAGAGAGAGAGAGACGCTAATGACCCTCCCCATGTTTAACATGCCCCTTGCTAGAAAGTTCTCATGGAGAGGATAACATCAGCACCAGAGCTCTTGGGTTTATCCTCTCCTGCTTTCAAGTAAGACCAGCTTGTACTGCAAGTAAGGGGCATTACTCATAAAAAAGGATAGAATGAAATCTAGACTGGTGAGCGATGCCAAATATCTGCTTTCTCAATACTGTTAAATCCAAATCTACGCCACAGTTTTCTTCTTATGCTGGCCTTTAAAAGATAGGCCTCTAAAGGCTTTCATTCTTAGCACGATCCTTAGGAATTACAGGTAGCTCTCAACTTATGACCACAATTGGGACCAGAGTTTCCATTGCTAAACAAGGCAGTTAAGTGAATTGCACCTGAATAATGACCTTTTTTCCATTCATTGTTATTACGTGACTCATGTGGTCATTGACTTTTCTTGTCGGTAATTGGCAAATGGTGCCAATGCAAATGGTGATCACTTGACCCCTAAATGCTGAACTGTCATAATGCCAAGCATCTTAATTTTTGTCACATAACTGTCAGATGTGATGGCAAGGACTTCTCATAAATCACTTTTTTCAGAGCTGTTATAAATTTTTGTACACCTATGGGATAAATAAAAATTAGATTTATATTATTGTGGCATAGATCTCTGTTGCATCGCTCTTCCGTCTCGTGTAATGCATCTGCTCATTGTTCCATAGGATCTGTATTCCATAGGATCTGTATTATTATTATTATTATTAGTAGTAGTAGTAGTAGTAGTAGCAGCAGCAGTAGTAGTAGAATTGTTATTATTGTTATTATCTGCATATTGCATTACTGTCTGGTTTGGAAGCATTACTGCTTTAGGAAGGCGGTGCAGAGTAGTGAAGATTGCAGAAAATATTATTGGTAGTTCACTTCTTTCTATCCAGGACATAGCATATAAACAAAGTTTAACCAGGGTCTGCAGGATTGTCAGGGATGCTAAATATCCTCCTCAAGGCCTTTTTTCCTTGTTACCTTGTGGGAGAAGGCCTCATGGTATCCGAAGCGGAACATCTAGATTCAGTCATAGGTTTGTTCCATATAGCATTAACCTTGAGAACGCTCGTTTCCTCTTTCCGCTGTGTATTCAAAATTGACAGTGATTAATGTGTGTATAGCAGGTGTGCATCTGTGTTATATATAGTATGGGTATATATTTTCTTTTGACAGCAGGCAACAGAATTTCATTTCTAATGTGGGCCTGTGTGCTCACAGTAAAAAATGACAATAAAGGTTATCTTATCTTCTTATAAGCACGTATGTCTTTATGATAGAAAGTGCTTACTTCAGAACTGCTGTGTCTGCTCTTGGGAAGACTCTTGAAGACCTGGCTGCGTATCGACAGATCCAGAGAAGTAATGGATTCCCCATTTTTTTATGTGCTGAAATGGAGGCTAGGCAGCCGCCTGTCAGCAATGCTTTAATCCCTGCTTTGAGCAGCAGAGAAGACCTCACAGCCAAAATATTTCCAGTTCCATGATTCTGTGAAACAGATTGAAGAGTTGTTCTAAATATCATTTATATCATGTTGCATTTTTATATCTTAAGCAGATGATTAGCACCTGTCACCTGGCAATTCTCGCCGATCTGCCTTTTCTCCCTTTCACTGTAAACAATAGTTCTCTTGCCAAACTATAGTTTTGCACAAAAAAAGGAGCAACGAAAAATAATTCTGCCTTAAAAGTGCAATTTGGAGGTGGGGGGTTGGGTCATTTCAAAACGTGCATGCCCAGCAAAGGTTTCTGTTTCCTGAAGTTATGTCCACCTTCAAAGCTTCCTCTTTAAAGGGGAAAATCATCTAGAACAGTGATGGCGAACCTTTACGGCACTGAGTGGCCAAACCAGAACATATGTGCGCACATTACAGCACCGTACACCCGAAAATCAGCTGGCTGGTATGCGCATGCCTGTTTCCAGGCCATTTTTGGGTCATTTTCAGGCTGTTTTTTGGGCCGTTTTTGGCCTGAAAAACAGCCTGAAAACAGCCCAAAAAATGGCATGTGCATGCCGGAAACCAGAAGAGCAGCTGGCGACGGTGTGCGTGCCCACAGAGAGGGCTCTGCATGCCACCTCTGGCACACATGCCATATGTTTGCCTTCACAGGTCTAGAGGAAAGAGGTGGATCAAATTTCAGTACTGGAGAGCATGGATCAGGATCTCAGATGGGGTATTTGAGACATGAAGATCAGTAGAAAGATTTGGAGGCATAATTTGTCTATGCGTGGCATTGACCGGAGCTGTCTTCCATAGAAGCTGCCTGTCCTATTTGCTCCAACAGAGTCCAGATCCCATCAATTAAGTTTGCCTGCCTTCAGGTGATCTTTAAAAACCTCTTTCTACAAGCCTAGGGAGGGGAAGCACCTTTTAGTGGCAGGTTTGCAGACATAGGCTGTCCTCCTTTATTTTCCCCAGTGTACCAATTATTTTATGCTGTTTTGTACTGTATTGTATTTCTTATTGTGTTTTAATCTTGTGAAGCCATCTAGAGTTATTTGGAGTTGGTTAATCTTATAGTATGTTATTTAAATATATAGATATTCCTGGAAATTGGATTTCTGTCAAAACGATATAGATCAGCAATTCCCAATTTTTCTGGCTTTGCAGACCGGTGGGGGGGGGGAGGAAGAGGGATGATTCCCCACAAGCAGAGGGGGCACACATTTACCGACTGCTTTCGTGGCCTGGTTCTGAATAGCCACGGTCTAGTACTGGGCCATGGCTCGGGGGTTGGGGACCACTGGTGTAGATAACAGAACTGATCTTATGATGAAAAAATGAAAATTTCAGTTTACCAGGTGTTTGAAAATGTGGCAAAGAAGTATGATATCATGAATGATTCGATGAGTCTGGGAATCCATCGTGTTTGGAAGGATGCCCTGCTGCGTCAGATGAACCCTTATCCAGGAGCCCAATTAATTGACGTTGCTGGCGGGACAGGTAAGTGCCATAGAATCCTAGGACTGGAAGGGACCTCAAGAGGTCTTCTAATCCAACCCCCTGCCCAAGGCAGGAGTCCTTATTCCATCCCGGACAAAAGATTGTCCAGTCTCTCCCAATGTTCACCAGCCCCATTCAGCTCTAGTTTAGTTTGAGAATGCGTAGCCTTCAAATGAACCTCAGTAGTTAATTTCAACAACAATAAACGTGTGTGCGTGGACTGTACTTCTCAATCAGCAATCCAAGCTTTTGGAAGGAGTGGTTTGAATGATTCCAGTGCAATACCTTCATCCCTATCTTCACATTACTTAATTTCAGGAAAAGGAAATCTCACGTTTTGAATCTTCTTTTCAAAACAAATTCAGGTGACATCGCCTTTCGATTTATCAATTATGTTCGTTCCCAGCGGGAGTATCAGATCCAGCAGAAGCTAAGAAATCATCAGAATTTATCCTGGCAGGAGATTACTCAGCTTTACCAGGAAGAGGAGAACGGATCGCTAGCGGGATCCCACGTAGTGATCTGTGACATTAACAAAGAGATGGTGAAGGTTGGGAAGCAGAAATCTCAGCAGCTTGGCTACTTGGAAGGTAATAAGTTATTATTTCAACAGGGGGATTTAAATCAAGACTGGTGTGTTTGTGAAGATAAGTACTTCCTTCTGGCGGGCTGCTATTTGCTGTGAAGCAAGGAATCTTGGTCCTTTTCCCTCTGAAGTATGATGGAAGTGTCAGACCTCAAAACCAAAAATGACACGTGATGATTCTCCCAGCTGATCCGAGATGGGTATTTGGATTGTCTGACCGGGAACATCGTTGGGAACTATGATCTGACCCCAAGCTTCCAGTTATATGTGGCAGATAGTTTGCGCATTTTGCTGGCAGATTTTTCAATACATGCTATTACTCTGTGTGACATATGTGGTTATATGCATAATTTTGTATTTATTTTATCATGGTTATATAGTGTATATGGAGGTAGAGACCCTTTGAGAGCTCTATGCAACAAAATTTCATTTTAATGTAGGCCGATTAGTGTACATTCAAAGTGACAGTAAAGTTATTTATTGACTTTTAGACTTAGACAATAAAGTCTACTCTGCGTGAGCATAAATAGCATGTATAACAACAAATCTTTATACCATAATCATTGACAAGCAGGTCTAATGTAAACCCAGCCAGAATGCAGTGTTATGCCGTGGTTTCTGGGTAAAATATGCTATAACCGTGATGCCGAACCTATGGCAGGTGTGCCGAAAGTGGCACGCAGAGCCATCTCTCCGGGCACGCCAGCCATCCCGTTGCTCTTCCAGGTTCCAGCTGGCCAGGTGGCCTTTGTGCACGTAGGAGCGCTGGAAGAAGCTGAGCTTCCGGTTTCTGGCGCGCATCCACGCCAGCCAGCTGGACTTCATATGCGCATGCATGCCAGAAACTGGAAGACCAGGTGTCCGGTGCGCATGCACACACCAAAAACTGGAAGCTCAGCTGTGCACGCCGGGGAGCTGCTCTTCCAGTTTCCGGTGCTACCCCGCACATGCGCGCGTATTCCCATTTCAGCTCTTGATGCCGAAAAAGTTTGCCAACACTGCCCTATAAGGTAGTGATAGGATAACATAAATCAAGCATGGGTAGGAGTCCAGCCCATTTCTTCAGTAATTAGAATGAGAAATGTGCCCCCTCTCCTCTATTTCAGCTAGGTAATTCAGAAATAAATGTAAGTCATGATAATAGAAGTGGAGAAAAATTATAATTTGTGTAACACTGAGCTAACCACTCATAAATTGGCTGTTTGGGAGATAAAATGGAGACGCACACCCCCTCACCTAAGGTATCTTTTATTCTAACAAGCAAGATAGAAATCTAAACAAATGCATATACAAATGCATATTTCCAGCTATCTGTCATTAATTAGTTATTGCTGTTGTGACAAAAATTGCACAATTTTCACATTGTACTGTTAACTTTATCATTTATACATTCAACACAGGTTCTTATTTTCATAAAATATGTTGATGTTTTAATGAAAGATGTCTTCGGGAGGTCCTTTGAATGGGCACCAACCGATTCCATTTCTCATTCTTTGAAGGATTGTCCTGGGTCGTGGGGGATGCTCAAGATCTGCCCTTCGATGACGACAAGTTCGATTTTTACACAATTGCGTTTGGTATCCGCAATGTCACTCATATGGATCAGGTAAGTGTGTGTGGTTCTATGGATATGTTCGGGGGAGGGTTGCTAGATTTATATTTGCCTTTTCTCCTGTCGCTCAAGGTTGTGTTCCACTCCTGCACCTCTTAGTCCCACCTCACCCACCCACCTCGACTAACAATAACCTGGTCAGGTAGCTGGAAAGAAAGATTGGTCCGAAGTCACCCAGTGAGTGGCCACTTGCACCTGAATCATCTTCTCCCTAACAGTTACACCAGTTAAGCCTTTTGTTGCATCTTCATTGCTCCAACCTGGCAGTCTTTCAGTGACGAATCTTAGGGGAAAAGGGTTTTAAAAATTTCAAGCGATTAATAGGCTATTGTTTAATCTAGATGGAACTTCCTCCTCCCCAAAACTCATGCCGTGTAAAGGATCAGAATATGCCTTCTTATGGTGGGTTTTCTTTTTTTTTTTGTTTCCTGTGTGCTTCCAGGCGCTTCAGGAGGCTTATCGAGTCCTGAAACCGGGAGGGCGTTTTCTCTGCCTTGAATTCAGTCACATCAACAATTCCCTTCTTTCCAGGTTGAAATAAAGGATCTTCTTTTCATTTTTTATTCCCCCTTAAGCAAATGAAGTACTGTGACTGTGTGAGATATTTCCTGTTTATTGAACTTAGTACAGCATGGGTTGTCATCAGACAACTACTCAATCAGTTTGTGGTTGAGTGGGGCTCAGCACACAATTATGACGCCAGTGTCCCGTGGCTACGCCATTGCCTTTTGCCGTTGTCTTTGCTGGCTTCCTACATGCAGTCAGTGGGGAAGCCAGCACATCGCATATGGCAACTACATGACATCCTTGTTTAATGGCAACTGGAAGTGCTGGATTTTCTGTTGCTAAGCAGTGTGGTAACGTGATACTGCATTTTAGGACTGTGTCCCTTAGTGATGGAAATTCCTCTCTCAATTGCCCTGAAGTGAGGACTACCTGTACATATTTCATTCAGGATAGTCTTTTTCAGTTGGTGATATCTTCCTTCCTTCCTCCCCCCAGGTTTGGTTTAGGAAAACAGTAAAAAGCAGAAATAGAGTAAGTGTTTTCTTAGCCCAGGGTGAGTAATTTCAGTTTGATCTGAAAAACTAGAAGAGTCTTTAATCAAATGCAATGCCCTGAACTAGATGCAATATTCTATGTAGCGAAGAGGGAAGAATGACATCTTATATTGACTCTTTATTTTTGATGATGCAAATTCATGAATGACTAGGAGAAAGAGATGAACAGACTGATTATCATCTTTGCAGACGATATGCAGGTAGTCCTTGGTTCATGACCATTTGTTCGGTGGCTGTTTGAAGTTACAGTGGCACTAACAGAATGAATGCTACTTATGTCTAGGCCTCGTTATGGCTGTGGCAACACCTCCATGGCATGTACAGGTAGCCCTCAATTTATGATTGTAATGGAGCCTGCCGTTATGTTTATAAGTTGTGACAGTTGTAAAGCAGATCATCACATGACTAACTACAACTGTATGACCATTTTTACTGGCCATTAAGTAAATCCATAGTTAAGCAAACATTGCCCTCATTAAGCAAACCCATTGTTTGACATGTGGCATAACAGAAATTGTGGTTTTCAGCCAAATTGCCATAAATTATGGTGATGACTGCAGGATGCAGCAAATAGCTGCAAATGTGGACCAGTTGGGCACCCAAAATGCAATCGTGACCATGGGTGAGTGCATGAGGGGGTGCAACTTCAGAACCAGGTTATAAATAACTTTTGGGAGACCGTCATAACTTCAAGCAATCATTTGTTGCTTCCACCGGCCGCGCGGGTGGTTATGGGAGCGACGTGGCGCTCCCATGTGACCCCCCTCCTGCGCGAGCTGTACTGGCTCCCGGTGCTCTTCCGGGTGCGCTTCAAGGTTTTGGTTACCACCTTTAGAGCGCTCCATGGCATCGGACCGGGGTATCTACGAGACCGCCTTCTGCTACCAATAGCCTCTCACCGACCAGTACGCTCTCATAGAGAGGGGCTCCTCAGGGTGCCGTCGGCCAAACAGTGTCGACTGGCGGCCCCCAGGGGGAGAGCCTTCTCTGTGGGGGCACCTACCATCTGGAACGAGCTCCCCCCAGAGATACGGAGGATCCCGGACCTGCGCACGTTTCACCATGCTCTCAAAACTTTTCTATTTCAGCAAGCTGGCCTGGCCTAACTCCCCTCTTTTAAATTTTTAAATTCGTGATTTTATAAATTGGGTGTTTTAATCTGTGTTTCGGCCGAAATATTTAATAATTTTAAGGGATTTTTAATATTTGTATTATCTGTATTTTATCTTGGCTGTTCACCGCCCTGAGTCTTTCAGGAGTAGGGCGGTATAGAAATTTGATTAATAATAATAATAATAATAATAATAATAATAATAATAATAATAATAATAATAATTTTAAGAGACACAGTGGTGCTGCAGTGGTTAGAGTGCAGTACTGCAGGCTACTTCTGCTGGCTGCCAGCAGTTTGATTCTCACCACCTCAAGGTTGACTCAGCCTTCCATCCTTCCGAGGTGGGTAAAATGAGGACCCAGATTGCTGACTCTAAACTGCTTAGAGGGCTGTAAAGCACTGTGAAGTGGTTTATTAAGTCTAAGTGCGATTGCTATTAAGTGAGCACTGGTAAGTCGAGGACTACCCGCATTGCCTGTGGAAGACTTTATGAAGTTGCTAGAACAGAGCAGATCCCAAGAAAATCCAAAGGAAAACAAGCGCCTGTTTGGGCCCTGTTCAGAGTTTACTTTCAACATGTGAAAATTTGCCCCTGAAGTCAAACTACTTGTGGAAAGTTTGGTCTACTAGATACGATTGCTTGCATCCAGTATGTTAATTTTTTAAAATTTTGTTTTCAGTCTGTATGATCTCTATAGCTTCCAAGTTATCCCTGTGCTGGGAGAAATTATTGCTGGTGATTGGAAATCCTACCAGTATCTTGTAGAAAGCATAAGGCGCTTTCCAACTCAGGTAAAACAAGATCTCCAGGTTAATCTAAAAATTAAAATTTCAGTTTTATGCACTGAAGTTTTTAGCACTAAATGCTACATTTACCATTGCTTTGTTTTAGGAGGAGTTCAAGGAACTTATTGAAGAAGCAGGCTTTCTGAAGGTGGACTATCAAAACCTGACATCAGGCATGGTGGCCATTCATTCTGGCTTCAAGCTGTGATTACCTTTCTTTGTACTGAGGGAAAAGCACTCAACATTAAGTTTCAAGTCAGGATAAAAGAAAGCCACTGTTTTCAGCTATGCTTATTTAAAACTGGACACTCATTTTACTGGACATTATACAGTTCATTTGAAACCTGGACATTAAAAGTACTGTACACCCTTCAGAAATATTTTAATCATGTCACCCAACTGAGGTGTGGCCGAAGAAATAGAATAAGTGAATGGAAGCCACGTTTACTGTTCTAGAGGTCCAGACTTTTATCAAGAGATGTAGGATTACTTTATATATTAAAATTAGTATTTAAATTTTCAATTGTTTTGTTTTCCTGAAATGCAGGTCGTTTTATATTATGAGGCATATTCCAAAAAAACCCCAAATCTTAATTCACATTCTGGTGGTAGCAGCTGTCAGCCAATTTCTGGGAAGTTTACGAAACCCTGAATAGTCTCTCATCGCCTACGCAATTTACAGCATGTTCTAAGTTAGTGATCTATCCAGATATGGTGCAGTGTGAATCCAGCTGCTTTCCCTCAAGCTGAAAGACTAGTTTAGCTCAGGGATGTCAAACTCATGTCATCATAATCACGTGACATATCGCGGCTTCCCCTTTGCTAAACTGGGCGTGGCCACCGCATGATGCATCTGGCCCACTGGCTGCGAATTTGACAGCCCTGGCTTAGCTCAATGGGATATATACCGTTAAACTCTAAAGCAGTGATGGCGAAACTTTTCGGCACAGAGTGCCAAAAAGGCAACACACACGTGTCTGGGTTGCAACCCGAAGAGGAGCCGCCCAGGGTGCATATGCGCGCCCAAAAATGAACTTCCAGTTTCAGCCAGTTACTCTTCCGGATTTCTGGCACGCACGCTCACGCAACAATCAGCTGACCGGTGCGCATGCTCACGCAGGAAAACGGAAGACCAGCTGTTCTAGTTTCCAGCACTGCCACATGCAACAAGGCCAGCTGATCGGAAGAGGAAAGGGCGACATAGCTCTGTGTGTCACTTCGAGCACGTGTGCCATAGGTTCACCATCATGGCTCTAAACTTTATGACTTAATTGCATGGTACCAAACCAAGATTAACTTTAAAACACAAAGTCTTCCATGTTGAGGCAATAGATTCCATGAGCGCATCCATGCAGCTTCCTTGCAACCATGCAGATTTGCCATTGCTGCTTTCTCAGTTATTTCTTCTAGTCTACAACTCTGGAATTCTATCATCCAGGCCCAGACCAAGTCTGATCTTGCTTAGCTTCTGGCTAGCAAGCTGAGAGCTGTCGCTTTCTGAAGTCATGCATAAACATTTGGTGATAATGGTTTACAAAAGAAAATTACTGAGTTTGTATGAAGCCCAGAACATACCACACAATAGTTTAATATGTTATACAAATTAGGCCCCCATCTCTACAGAGCATTAAATACATCACAGTATACATAAATGCAACACAAGCTTGCTCAGGTAGAATGCTATGCTTGGTAGTCAAAACGCCCAAAGGCTATGCATTTCTTAGCTCCAGCTATTTTTGATAGCCATGAGATTCTTGCCTGTCCTCTATTGACCCCCTTGCTGTACTATATTGGAACTGGCTGGCCAACATTTGAATATTTTAAAGTAGATATACATTGTATTCTTAGAATAGCTTGCACTATTGTGTTGGGTACTACCATGCACCAAATTCTTCTATTATAAACTCTGCCACATTAGTGTCAAAACAGTTTACAGGAGGAGTAACCTGCTTCCAAGCACAATATACCTATGGAAAAAGGAATAAACCAGCAAATCTTTAGGATAAGAAAGCTGAAACTTTTTAAAATAACTTGGGTAATAAATACCTAGATAATCTAGAAGTTGCCATTAATAACAAATGTTTTTACATTTAAAAGGCACAAAACATTTCCATGCTTAATTTCACTACCGGCATCGATGTTATCCCGTTTGATAGTTTAGGAAGTCCCATGTACTATTTGAACTGTATCTTAACAAATGCACATTCTTATTATTTCCATGGGGTGCTTCCCTCATACACATTGCTTTTAGACCATAAACTTTCAAGGTTGAAGGAAAAAGTTGATACTCAATTAAACATGCTATTTGTCCCAACTTTATAAAACAGAGCTGATCCTGCAACATGTCAATTAATCCATTAAGTACATGTATAAGCAGGACAATCAGATTTCTTATCAAGTGAAGTGCAGTTACACATTTTTCCAAATATGGGATGCTCTAGTCCTTAAACTGAACTGAAACATTCACTCGTTTCCCATGAGATAATTTGCTACTTTCTTCCAATCTCAGGTTTTTATTAAGTATTGTGTTAATATACAGTATGATTGTACTGAGCTATTTAGCATATAAGGTTAATAATCTTTAACGTTGAAGCTTGTATAATAGAGGCAACAAACTCTGTATAGTTTTATCTGATATATACAGAGATGTTAAATGGTAATAAATTGTAACCCTCTAATTGATTAAGCATCCATAAATTCCATATAGAGGATTTCAAGTATTTTGTTTAAATCATTCCATTACAGGATATTATTCTCTTGCACAGATGTGCTTCAGAAGGAAGTCTGAATTAGAAGGAATTCTAATTTTGTGTCTAAGGTGCTCTCTTAACAGCTGTGCTTAAAAAGCATTAGAAGCCAAAAAAGTTAAACACAAGAAACCTAGATACATTAGCTGGTACAGGAAGGCATTTTCAAATTTTAACTCAAATATAATAACCTAGGCTGATCCTATGAAACCTTGGAGTTAAGCTTGGAAAACACTAGCTAAACAATTTTCAGCTTCAGTGTAATATAGAGCCCCAGTAGTCCTATGGAAGAGCTACCCCAAATATAGAAATATTAGAGTAAGTTAAAGGATGAATACCCAACAGTTTTATTAGAAAACTTGGATGGATTGTTTGTTTTAGAAAGAAAATACATACAAGCTTACTTTTTTGCTATTTTTTATGGCCACAACAAAAACACAAATTGGTACATAGGAGTACCTGTCATTAAAACAAAAGGCTTGAAGATCAAGGTATGTTCCCTGGGGAAGGCTGAAGACTTCAGTCTATTTGGAATTAGCGTGCAGTCCTGTAACCGAATGCATATTTGGGTGAAAAATTCCCATACTTCTAACCAGATTTGAAAAGGAGAATAGCAACTTGACCCAGGTAGAAGTAGATGAAGTGCTTGGTCTCATGAGTCACGTAGCTGCCAAAATTTCTCCCCACAATGCAGTGCCAAGTAGGGTTGTATTTCTTGTCAAACTCCTGGAAGAGAATCCCTTAGAATCTTAGCATCACAGATATTAATATTTTCATTCAATCTATTATACTGAAAAGCATGTTTTATTCCAAGTTACTGAATTTTAACTCTTGAGCAAGTTTTAGTTCTAGCATATCCTAAGTTCTTCACCAATTCTCTTTTTGGTGTGTAGACAAAAGCTGACAACCCCAAGCCCTTAAAAATTTGAGGTGATAATAAAATGCAAGAACTCATACGATCACGTTAGCCAATTCTGCAGTTTTTAGGGAAACTTTAGGCATATATGCATTATTTTTTCCAGTGATTAAATCAGTATGTGCTACTGATAACAATACTGTCAGCTATATGTGGAAGTATTAGAAATGCAAAGTCCTATATTTCTGGGACATTCTAGTATTTTGCATGCCTCTGGGCCACACTGATCCAGGAGCAAGTCTGAATTGGGAATGGCCCATGTGATTCTCTGTGAGGATACATGCCAGGAATCAGTTGTGGAACAGCATAGTTCAGAAGAGCAACTGAATATTCTTGAGTCGAAAATGTTGTAGTCCCACAATGGCAGGATTTGTATATACCAAAAAAGCTGTGTACATAGAGTAATAACAGTAGGAGTGGGGCTCAACATTCATTACTGAAAGCTATGACTAATGTACTGAAAAGAAGAACTAGCATCATTAAACTGGTTTTTATGAATACCCCGCATACCTTTTCATTCAGTTATTATAAACCTAGTATCTCATATTAATCTATGCACCTTGGATATTACATTGACATTGCTGCACTTGTTAAGGCATTATGTTTAAATATTTTATCACTTAGCACTTTTCTATACTGAATCTTGATTCTCGCTAGTCAGACAAATGCTGAAGATTGTAGCTGTGGTTCAATTAAGGTTTATACAAAACCCACCAATTTGAGAACTGAATATTCTGAAGAACTTCCATCCTCTCTCTAGTTTATGCCAAACATCCTCAGGACCTTGTCATGCAACAGATAATTTGTCACTTTCCCCAAACTTGAAGTGTATTGGGAGCAACAGTCTGGCCTTAAAACAGGCTAAGGATAAGAACGCAGCAAATAATTTCTGATGTAGAGAATTTTACTTCCAGAAGCCTTCAAGCTCACCCTGCAAATTCTATTACATGGTCCCATCTGTAAACAAATTTTCTTTCTATTCACATAAATACCTTTTTTTGCCAATTAGGACTTGGCATTACTTTAATATTAATTTATAAATTCAGTTTAGATTATATTCTTGGTAGTTTCTTTTCTAAATTAAAATTCTAAGCTAGTTATATGAGATGATGGTTCAGCACTACCTTCTTTATATGGGCAGCAATATCTTTCTCAATGTTATATTTTTCCAAGGCCTGTGTAGCACACTCCACAGAGTCCTGCTGCATCTCCTCAGACATATCTGCATTTTTGATCACAGCCTTTCGATCACTCATGATTACCTACAAAGAATGAGAAATCATTATTTAATTCATCTGTTCTGCAAACAAGGTATTCAAAAGTTTAATTTGTAGAAGCAACGACAGGGTTTTTTTAAAACACAAAAGTTTAGCCCAGAGAGAAAAACAAACCATATTTAGCTATACAGGCATTTAATGATGCAGTAATGGTCATAAAGTATGACATCACCTGACTGCCAATTTATGACAGCAGTTATAACAGTCCCCAGTTGCTTTCAATAGGGGAATCCAGCATGTTTGCAGTGTCCCATGGTCATATGATTATCACTTGCGACTTCCTGCTGACTTCCCATTGTATTTGCTCACCAGAAGCCAATAGTGGAGGTTGCAAATGGTGATCATGCGAGCACTGGGCACTGCAACAATAACTGCTAGCTTATTGCCAAGCACCCAAATAGTGATCATGTGACCACGACATTGCAATGGCCACAATTACTAGGAACAGTCATAAAACTCCTTGTTCAGTTCTGTCAAAACTTTGAACAGTTGCTGTAAGAGTGATTGTTCAACAAGGACTATCTGTAATTATTTTTGGCAAGCTTAAAAAATGCAATGCAATGAATTACGTCCCTCTGCTTCACCAATCAGCCTGACAAGTACTCAAAATCCTTCTGGAAAGGATCAATATGCAACACATTTATTTCAAAATAACATGGTTGGATTTTATTTCTATGTGATGGGAGACCAGCAGGCTATACTATCTGTAGACTAGACAGGGAAGTTTGAAACATGCAAACACTCCGGAAGAAGGCAGACTGTGTATGTGTTCATGAAGTCAGAAATGTTGAGAGACTACTTTCCCTCACTAGCATAGCTACAACCTATACACTACTAAAATAAGCAGCACGGGGATCTTTATGTTGCATGTATTGCCTTGTAATAAAGCAGATACCTAACTGCTCCTGGGCATCTCTTTTTACTCCACCCATTTGCAGGTGTGCAATTACACCTTTTGCACAAAAAGGCTGGTTGTTTATGCTCACGAGATAGCAATTTTGCCAAATGCTCCATTATTTCCATAGCCCCATTTGGGTATATCCCAAATGTTAACCCCCTCATACCAAATCCATCTTGGAATGGATGTTTCCTAACCCAATGGACCTTACCATTCAACCACTATTACCCCCCACAAAAAGTATCTTAAATTTTCAACGTCACAGACCACCGCCCACCATCACTCCTTGGGCAATCAACCTCCACCTCCACCATTTCTATCTTCCCTGAAAGAAGGAAGTGGGGAAAGACCTTGTTATTTTTAGTACTAATTGTAGACTGCCTCAGTAGGATTCCCTCCTCAAGCGCCTAATTGGCTCTCAACCCTGAACTATGTCCATTTGGTCCATTTATTCACAGTGCTTATACTAGATTTTAAACAGCAATGTTACTATTGAAAAGCCCCCTAGCCAGTAGGTTCTTTAGGCACTAGAGGATATAAATATTATTTCTATTAAGACACTATTAACCCTTCAGTTCAGGAATCCAATTCATATAAAGCAATATACCTATATTTTCTTAAGAAAAAAAAAAGATTAAAATCTCAGATTAGACACAAGGGACCCTTAAAAGTGGCCCCTCAAAAGCCAGCAATTAGGCAGACCAGGAGCTATCCTGCTGATCACCCTTCCAGGTTTTTCCCCCCTCCTCTGCGCCATTCAACCTCCTTCCCGTTTCTCTCCAAGGATCTTGTAGCGCTGGCACGGCCTCCCAATTAAATCACTTTCCCTTCTCTCCCCCGCACTAAGAAAAAGCCCCCTTCGCACTCCCTCCACAGCGCCAACACGCAGGGCAGCCGCAGATGCCTTGCAACCTCCGAGGCTTCGTCGGGGAAGCCGCAGGAGCGGGATGATGCTTGGCCAGAAAAAAGAATAAAAATAACGTGGCGACCGACCGGTGCGTCTCGGTCCACAGATTTTTTTTTTGGGGGGGGGCAGTTCCACCCCCCCCGCGAGGCAAGCCCGGAGGCCGATTTGGAGGCGGCGAGGGCGCCGGGCGATGCCCCCCAAAGTCTTCGGGATTTCGGCCGAGGCGAGGCTGCGCGGCGTCCGCCCACAAGCTCCTCGCAGCGGGCATCGCCCGGGCTCCCCCGCCGGCGAGAACGCTTCCCACGTGGGTCAAAAAGGCCAGGCGGATCCCGAGGCTGAGAGAAGCGACACCGGCGTGGTGGGACTACAACCCCCATAATCCACCGGCGGGCCCCAACGGCTGGGGGGGGGGGGTTTAAGGAATGGTAGTCGTCGTGTGTCCGTCCCCCCCCCCAACCGCCGGCGGGGCAACTCCGGGTTGAGACCCCGGCGCCCGGGGAGCTTCCACCATGGCCCGGCCCAGCCCGATGGGCGATGTAGTCCGAGGCGCGGCCCTCTCCTCACCGTGTGGTGGTGCGGCCGCTGCTGCCGGGCTGCTTCCGAGGAGAGCGGGAAGGGACGTTGGTGGAGCCGGTGAGCAAGTTGGCACCTCGGCGCTCCTCCGGGTCCCCCGTCGCGGTAAACGCACTGAGGTAAAAGCCCGCCCGCGCGCGCGCTCGCTCGCTCAGCAGCCCTGCCCGCCTCGCCCGCGACAAGCCTCGAATGCCGCCCCGGCCGGTGGCTTCGCCCCTCCCTCCGGCCCGCCGCCGCCACGCCCAACGCGCCGCGCTCCGTCCCGCAGGCAACGGTCATTGGCGGCAACAATACGCCTCGCCGCCCATTGGCTGCAGCGCTCCCGCCTTCCTCCGGGTTTTATTGTTGCATTTTATTGCGGCCCGGCGTGCACCGCGCCGGGCGTCCGTTGCCGGGGCGACGGGCCTGGCGGTTTCACAAGCCTGTCCGGGCACGTGGAGGGCGGCGGGAAAGGGAACCGGTCGAACGAAACCTGATGGAATCCTAACCAAACCCATGTTTTCCAAAGAAATTCAGTCCCAGAGGTAGAGTTCCTCAGAGCATATGCAACGTTTCTTCTCCTCAGAAAGGTGTTTGTTTTTTTTGGGGGGGGGGAGTGGAATTTCCTTCCAATGAATTTCACCTGGTCCTTCTCTAGGTCAGCATTTCTCAACCTCAGCAAGACTTCAACTCCCAGAATTCCCTGGGATTTTAGGCTTTATTACATTTTAAATTAAAATGATATTAGCAGATGTGTGTGTGTGTGTGTTTTTTAACTTAAGGAAAGCAGCCAGAACCAATTTTTTTAAACATGTTTTTGGATGAAAAAAATCTGATCCAGTTCCAAGCCAGGAAAAAAGTGCTGGAAATAAAATGGAGGCTGATTGGAAAGAAGGACTCTTGTTTATTGATGAGCAGAACCAACCACAACATGCAGTTCTGGGACAGCTGACGAATTGGTTGGACAAGTGGATGGATCTTCATAAGTTTATAGGATCTTTATACAGGAACTTATAAAGTTTGAAGTTCGTACTGTTCTTGGGATTGTGCAATGAAGGGCGTCTTTTGTGTCTTTTGCTATTTCAGTGGTGGTGGGTTAATCCTATTATGTCCTAAAAGGTCATGCCCTGTCCTTAGAATTTGGGTGGGGGGGTTGCAAATTCTTAATTCCATCCATTGGAGCTGAAGGTGTTTTGTTTCTGAATAGATTGGCCCAGTCTTCCTTAATGGGCACAAAATACCCAATTTTGGCAACAGGTTGGCAAAAGGAAGCTCAAATCTTTGAGAACCAAGCTTTTTTCTCCAAGTCAGAGCAGGAGTTCCTTTCCATGCATGGAAATGAGCTGCCTGCCCTCCCTTTGCAGGCCACTCTTTAGCTCCATCTGCTTAACAACCCACACAACTGCTTAACAGCCACAGCTGGGAAAACTGGGACAGTAATCACTGTGTGGTCACATGGCCATTTCACTTAATGACTGCAATAACCTATGACCAAAATCCCAGACTCATTTATGATTGTAAGTTGAAGACTAACTTTTCACTAACTTTTTGAGCCAAGAAATAAGCAATGGAAAGAAATTAAGAATTCTCTCTCTGAAGTTGGATGGGTAGCACATTCCCCTTCAATATTGGCACGCAAGCTGGGAATCTAGTCACAGCTCTGGCTTCAATAGCAGGTGTTAGCTGTGGTCTGGAAGGCCTGTTTGCACAATCCATCTGGTTGCAAATTGTACCCTTTCCTAGATCGGAACCCCTCATGCCCTAGTCACCTCATAGCTGAACTACAGCAACATATCCTACATGGGCTATTTATGAACACCTTAGTTGTTGTTGTTTTTTAAAACACGCTTTATTACCTTTTTTTTCACATATTTTATGAACAAAGTATTGACCGGGTCACATCGTATACAATTTATAACATAGTTATATATTGATTTTTATAATCTATTCCAATCTTCCTTTGTTTTTTCCAAATGCAATTTACATATTTCAATTTCTGCCATACTATTCTTTTTCCCTACTTCAATTAATTATCTTATTTCTCCATTTATAAATTATGTTTCTGAAAATCCACATCACATCTTTTGGCTATACACAATGTATTATTCAATTCTTATTCAATTCTTACATTGAAACCCTTTAACTTAATTGACCTTCCACATCTTATCTTAATCTCTTCTTAGTGCATAATAAGCAATATCACTATCCACCCTTAATTCCTGATTTCTTATTATAGCATCAATTATTTTATTTCATTGTTTACAACATATTTTTTCAAAATCCCTATCACACTTTTTAACATTTCAATTTTGTCTCTTGATTTCAGTTATTGTCATAATTGAACCAAATTACCACTTCATATTTCATCTGCTGTTCTGTTTTACAATAAACAATATACATCATATTTGCTTCTTACATTCACAATTACTGTTAATACAGTTCCCTTAGATCTATAATATATAGCTTATTTCCCTTCTTCCTTTCCACTATTCTTCCCCTTTTAACCATTTTCTCTTTGTCTCTCCAAAATTCCACTTCTTAATAATTTTCTCCCTTCATCCCATTCTCTTATCTTCTTTTTCTTTTTACATTTATTGTATCTTCTCCTGAAGATACAATAACTTTTTTCTCTAACTTTTGAGTCTATTACTCGGATAATTCTCCCCAAGCTTTTACCTAATCTTTTTCCATTTTCTTCTCTTTTGATTGATTCTTTTTTGGTGAATATTCCCCCCTATCCATTCTTTCTTTGCCACTGTAAATCCCAGTGTAATCATCTTAACTTTTTACCTTCAATTCCTTTTCCTTCAATATTATTTTCTTGCTTCTCATTTATATTCTTTTTCCTGTTTTGTATGTTTTAACAAAGTTTCTGACTTTTTATTGCCCTTTTAATGATTCACATGTTTTTAAGCATCTCAATTAATTCTTCATACATACAAGACTCCATATTGTCAATTTAAAAAATTACTGATATTACTGATAAAGAACAAAAAGAAATCATATTTCCACAGACACAAATTAAGGGAGACTCTGATCCAAACATGGGAAGAAATTAGACAAAGATTTTATACAAAAGTACCGATTTGGCTCTCAATTATGGAGGCGTTGATTACTACTAATAAAAGGGATATTGTGAAATTTGGCACATATAAAGACATATTAGATGGAAATGGTATTCTTAGATCACGAGAAACACTAAATAATCAAGGTTTTAATTTGGATTGGTGGAGCTACATGCAGATAAGTTCTAGATATCAAAAAGATAGGGATCAATTTGATATAGAGACGAAGTACAACAATTTAGACAAAATTATGTTGGGGATTGAAAAGAAAATGCTAGCCAGATTTTATAACCTCTTATTAGGCGAAGACAGAGCAGAAGGGATAGCTAGGAATCAACTAAGCATTTGGGGAAAAAATATTGGCCACAGACTAAATTTCAATGACTGGGAGGAGGCTTGGAATAGAAACTATAATCTTACTAAATCAGCAACTTATAGGGAGAACCACTACAAAATATTTCACAGATGGTATCTAGCCCCAGCTAGATTAGCAAAAATATTTCCTAGCGCCTCAGGAATTTGTTGGAAGTGTGGAAAGGAGGTTGGCACCTTCTTTCATATGTGGTGGTCCTGCTCAGAGACAAAAAAGTTCTGGACAAAAAATACGAACTTGGCTGCGAGAAATAGTGGAAGAAGATATAAAATTATCTCCGGAAATTTTCTTACTAGGAATTATGGGAGATGGACTCTCTAAGGACAAGACACAATTAATTATACATATTATAACAGCGGCCAGATTAACCTTCGCAAAATACTGGAAAGATAAACAAATCCCTCCAGAGATGACAATAACAAATAAAATTTTGGAATGTGCAGAAATGGCAAAATTAACTAGTATTCTTAAAGACGATGAGAATTCGAATAAGGCAGTATGGGAAAGGTGGTACAAATAGTGGAATAATAGAACAAGACTATAAGGATATGCCTATTTCTAATAATGATAGATTTGAAGATACTTGTGTATATAATGTATATATGTAATCGCACGATACCTCAGATGTTACCTGAGATTTGATATTTTCTTTTTAAAAAAACCTTTTTTTAAAAAATCAATAAAGTATTTATAAAAAATAAATAAATAAAAAATTACTGATATTTTAACTTATATTTAATTAAGATTTAAGTCCAGTGTCTTTTTTTATTTCGAGATAATATCCAGTTCAAACGTTTGTCCAATCCACTCCAGTTTAAAGCTTTGTTGTTTTTCACCTCCTTTAAAAGTCGAGACCAAGCAATTTAAAAAGAAACAATTACTCCTTAAAAGTTTCTCACAATTCTTTCCGTGGTCAAGGTCACTGCTGTTATTTCCTTCAATTTTCAGGCCGGTTGTTGTAGTACTTTCTTTCCACCAGCAGATGTCTCTCTCCGATCCACAATTCTCAGAACAACAAAGTATCAAGCTTACAAAAATATTTTAAGTCCACATAGAAAATACTTTCTCTCGGATTTCTTTTCCTTTTATTGTTTCTCCAAATTCAGTTTTAAATCCAGTTGTAAAATTTCCTTTCTTGGGCTTTAATATTTTGACCTCCTCTTTGTTCTTCCTTCAAATGTCAAAACTGTCAAAAATACTTCAAATCCTCATTAAAAAGTGCTTTCCCTCGGGTTTCTTTTTCTTGTATTAGTTTTAATTTCTCCAAATCCAATGTTAATTCCAAATATAAAGTTTTCTTTTTGGGGCTTTAGTACTTTAACTTCCTCTTTGTTCTTCTCCCTCCATTAAAATTCCCAAGTGTCAATTAGCTGCTCATTTCCTCGCTGTGACACCTTTTAAAGTTTTTTTTTTAATTTCCTTTTTTACCTGTGAGTTGGCCACTCACTCATCCAGTACCAGAACTCCTTTCAGACACTGCTCCTGCACAAAATCTTATTCTGGTTGCCCCAGCTTCAAAGTGGTCGTTTTTAATGGCCGCCACCCTCGCCGCCAGTTCAAAGAGCTGCATCCGACCTTTCAAGGAACTTGCCTGTTCCTCTTGGTTGTCCGAGGTGCTTCTCCTTCTTCACTGGACGATTCCAGTCCGAAGACACACCCCCACCCCCAGACAACAGTTTGTCTGGCAGGGCTCGTTGGAGCCCGCTATTTTCCAGCCAGTCTCGCCACGACACTTCCAGTTTTTCCTTGAATGCCAGAACAGTAATGTGTGAACAGTAATGGGCATGCATCAGTACATCCATGTCATGTGCTTTCCAAAGCTGTACCGGTTGCTGGTTTGCTCCAGATGTGGTTCAAAGTGCTAGTTGCAAGATCCTTGGTGGTCTCTGAGCTTGGTTTGGTTGCAGATGTTTGGTTGCCAATCATCAGTATGTGTTTGTGTGTTGGTTTGCTCCCTGTTTATACACAGTAAATTGGGACTGGGTTGCTTGAGCGATCATTTCTCCATGGTTTTTTCTGCTCATTCTATCTAATCCAGCAGGAAGGGCATGCTTCAGGTCCCCTTGATTTAAGAATTCTGACTGGCAGATCTTTTCATGCCTTTTCTGTCATAGAACCTATCCTATGGCGCATTCTCCCTCCAAAGATTAAAATGACCCTGACCAAAAGACCTGGTTCTCTGCCCAAGTCTGGACCCCTGACTGTGTGACGGGACCTGTCTCCTGGCTACATTAACACTGCTGATGGTGATATTTTCTTCAGCTGCTAAGCATTTTTGTATTTATGACTGTTGCTGTTTTTATTTTTGATCAATTACAGAATAACAGTGGGAAGGCCGCCTTCTAGTCCAAATCTCTGCTCAAGCAGGAGACGCTACCATTTCAAACAAATGGCTACCTAATCTCTTCTTAGAAACCTCCAGTGATGGATTACCCACAACTTCTGGAAGCAAATTTCTCCTTAATTCTAGGTTGGATCTGTCAGGATCTGTTACTTCTTGTCTTGCCCTCAAGTGCTTTGGAGAATAGGTTGACTCCCTCCTCTCTGACAGCCCCTATTAGAAGACTGCTACCATGTCCTTCTCTATAGTCTATAGTTAGGTCTATACATACCTAATTCCCACATCATTCATCGTACAGTTTAGTCTTCAGTCCCCTAATGATCTTTGTTGCTCTTCTCTGCATTTTTTTCCTAGAGTCTCAGCATTTTTTTTGTATTGTGGTGACCAAAACTGGATGCAGTATTTCAAGTATGGTATTACCAGTGGAGTATAAAATGATACTAACAGTTCCTGTGATCTTTTTTTTTTTTTATTGCAAAAAGTTTTACAATTACATTTTCACCCCTTTTTCCCCCCCTCATCCCACCCCAAACTTCCCAACCTCCCTAACCCACCCTAACCCTCCCCTCCCCCCGAGACTTCCACACAGTATACTCATATCAAGTAGAAGGAAAAACCCTCATTTGTATATAAAACTTGAACCCCTCCCTCCCCCTTAAAAATTTTCATCTTCATTACCTTAAAATATTTCTATCTTAATATAACATTTTGAAATAAATTTTTCATCCTCTTTACCTTAAAATATTTCTATCTTAATATAACATTCTCAAATAAAAGCTATTTGATACTTCCTAGTTTGATATTTGTTCTGGACATAATCTATCCACCTCTTCCATTCCCATTCATAAGACTCTTGTGAACAATCTTTTAGATATGCTGAAATCTTCGCCATCTCTGCAAAACTGGCCATCTTCAAAGTCCATTCCTCAATCGTAGGCAGCGCTTCATTTTTCCAGTATTTACCTATCAACAATCTTGCTGCTGTTATCATATGCAATATCAGTTTTGTTTCACCCAATGTAAAACCCTTAGCTATACCCAATAAAAACAATTGTGGAGAAAATTGAATTTTTTTCTTCAAAACATTTTGCATGACCCACCAAATTTTTATCCAAAAGGCCTTAACTTTCTTACAGGTCCACCAAACGTGATAATATGTAGCATCTAGACAATCACATCTCCAACATTTAGGCTGCACATTAGGGTACATACACGACAATTTTTTGGGGTCTAAATGCCATCTGTAAAACATTTTATAAAAATTTTCCCTCAAATTCTGCGACTGTGTAAATTTAACATTCTGAACCCAAATTTTTTCCCATGTTTCCAACATCACTGGTTCCTCAAAATTTTGTGCCCACTTAATCATACAATCTTTAACTAGTTCAGTTTCTGAATCCCTTTCTAACAGAACATTATAAAGTCTTTTAATATGCATTGGACCTTTCTCTTTTATATGTCTGACCAATTCTTCCTCATAGTCCATAATACCAGTTTTTTGGTCCTCTTTCCATCTCAATTGCAATTGATTATATTGTAACCAAGTTAGATTAATCCCTTCAGCCAACAATGTCTGTAATGTCTTCAGCTGCCTTCTGCCCGCATCTGTAAAAAGAACCTCTTTATATAAAAACCCCCCGAGTGACATTATATTTGTATTCCACAAAGTATGACCAAGATCCAGCCATAGCGGTATTTTATAATCCCAATTGATTCGGTGCTTCTTCCAAACTCTCAACAAAGAATCTCTAAGTATATGGCTTTTAAATACTTTGTCCACTTTACTATCATAAAATAAGTAGGCGTGCCATCCAAGTTCCAAATCAAAACTTTCTGCATTTAATATTCCAGTCTTTTTTCCTCCAAACCAATCACTTGCTAAAGTCAAAGCTGCTCCATCATAATATAACTGTAGGTTTGGAAGTTTGAGACCTCCCCTTTCTGGAACGTCTTGCATAATTTTCAATTTTACTCTTGGTTTTTTCTCGTTCCAGACAAACTTGTTCACTCCAGTTTGCCATACTTTTAGTTGTTTATCATTTTTGAGCACCGGAATCATTTGAAACAAAAAAAGAAATCTTGGCAAAATATTCATCTTAATTACTGCTATTCTTCCAAGTAAAGACAGCTGCAGTTTTTTCCAAGTCTCCATATCTTTTTGCACCTCTCGCCACAACACCTCATAATTATTTTGAAACAATTTCATATTTGATTCTGCAACCTGAACTCCTAGATATTTTACCTTTGGTACAATCTCAAAACCTGCCCTCCTTTCAAGCTCATGTTTACGATCTTGTGTCATATTTTTGACTACCATCTTAGTTTTTTTCTGGTTCAATCTAAAACCTGAAACTTTACCATAGTCTTGTATAATGTCCTTCATCTGGATTATTGATTCCATTGGCTGTGTTAGGGTAACAACCAGATCATCTGCAAATGCCTTTATTCTGTAATCCTCTTGCCTTATCATTATACCTTTCAAGGTATTAGAGTCCCTTATTGTGTTTAACAAGACTTCTAGTGTTAAAATAAACAACAATGGGGACAACGGACATCCCTGTCTTGTTCCTTTTTCGATTTTAAACCCTGTTGTCAAACTTCCATTAATAATAATCTGTGCTTTTTGATCTTGATAAATTGCTGAGACCGCCTGTATAAATTGGTCCCCAAAGTCCATCCTTTTTAAAGTCTTGAGTAGAAAATTCCAGTCCACTTTATCAAAGGCCTTCTCTGCATCCAGGAAAACCAGCACTGCAGGGATCTGTTTATTCTTCTCAAGATATTCCAATAAGTCTATTACTTGCCTTACATTGTCATTCATATGCCTACCCTCGATAAATCCCGCTTGATCATCATGAATCACCTTTTGAATTACTGGCATCAATCTGTTGGCTAGTACTTTTGCATAAATTTTATAATCCGTATTCAAAAGAGATATTGGTCTGTAATTCTCTGGTTTTTTGGGACCACCTTGTTCTTTTGGTATCAAAGAAATATAAGCTGTAGTCCATGATGGGGGTACTTTTCCCCCTTGTTGTATATTACAAAATAAGTCTCTAAGTTGTTCCACCATTTCTGCCTGCAAAGTTTTATAGTACACTGCAGTCAGACCATCCGTTCCAGGAGCTTTAGCTGTTTTTAATTGTTTTATTGCTGCTATTATCTCCTCCTCTGTTATAGGATAGTTCATTCTTTCCTTTTGTTGCTCAGTAATTTTTGTAACTCTTTTATTGTCTAAGTATTTTTCTATAAGTCCATTCTGCACCTCCTCTCTGGCATATAGTTTAGTGTAATATTCAAGAAAGGCTTCTTTTATTAATTTCTGTTGAAAAACTTCTTTCCCTCCGATATCAATACTATCAATAGTCCGTATGCTCTGTTTCTTCCTCAATGTGTAGGCCAACCACCTGCCCGGTTTATTGGCGTTGCAGAATGTGTTATGCTTCGCGTATTGTAGATTTGTTGCAACTTGTTCCGCTATAAGCATTTGGAATTGATCTTTTAAAAGTTTTATGACACCAAGTATTCTTTCATCTGTTGGGTTTTTGATAAGTAACTGTTCTTTGTTCTTTATTTCTGCTTCCAATTCAAGTCTTTTCTTTTGTCGGGTCAATCTATGTTTAGAGTTCATATGAATAAGCACCCCTCTCATGTAAGCTTTGCTTGCGTCCCACACAATTTCCATTGGGGTGCCTTTATTCAAATTCATTTCAAAAAACTCTTTCAAATACTTTTTAAGTTCTATTATATTTTTTTCATATCTGAACAAGTTTTCATTTAATCTCCAAGAGCGTCTCTCAGTCTTGCATGTCTCAATTTCTATCCACACTGGGCTATGATCAGTCAAAGTTCTTGGCAGAATCTTTGTTCTTTTTGTCCTAACAAGTAAGTCATCTGACAACAAAATGAAATCAATCCTAGAGAAGGATCTATGTCTATCAGAAAAGAAAGTATAATCCAGTTCTTTTGGGTTATGTATTCTCCAAATATCTTTTAATTCCAAGTCTTCTTTCATATCAAAAAAGGTCTGTGGTAATCTAATCCTTGACTTCGCCAAAGTCTTTTTATCTAATTTGGAATCAATTACTCCATTCCAATCTCCCATAATTAAAATAGATCTATAATCCCATTGTAGTATTTTAGTATGTAGCATTTTATAAAAATAGTCCTGTTGTTGATTAGGAGCATAAATTCCTATCAAAAGAATTTGACTATTAGCAGAAAGTAATTCAATTGCTACAAACCTGCCATCTTGATCAGCTTCTATAAGTTTGGCTGTTAATTTTTTATTTACATAAATAACCACACCATTCTTTTTTTGGTTAGTTGAAGATATAAAATGTGTTCCTAATTTGGAATTTTTCAAATAGTTTTGATCTTGAACTGTAATATGCGTTTCTTGTAGACAGATTATATCATTATTATGTTGTTTTAAATATGCAAATACTTTCTTCCTTTTCTGTGTTGCATTCAACCCATTCACATTCCAAGATAAACATTTAATCATCATTATTCTCTTTCTGGAGCAGAGAACAGAATAATCGGATTTCATCCGAAATCTTCTGTCCTGCATTCCCCACGGCCCCAGCCTTTTCATCTTGTCTTTCCTGCTGTAACTTTTCTTTAAGTTGCTTGGATTTTGCTCGGGTTATACGCTGGTCCTTGACTTCAGCCATCCAAGCCAGCTCCAAGATTGGAGAAGGTTCCAGCACAGGCTCATCCAGGAAACCTCCTTCAGCGCCCTTCAACTCCTCTGATTCCTGCTTAGATTGTTGTTGCGGTTCTTGAAGTTGCTTCTTATCCCTCTCCTTAATCTCCAAAACTGTAGATGTACGTGGGGATGGTGTTCTTTCTCTAAAGATCTCAGTATAAAATTGCTCCGCCTTCTCCACAGTATTCAAACGGTGTTTCTCTCCCTTATATCTCAAAATTATGCCAGTTGGAGCGTCCCAACGAAATGGGATCTGATTATTCTGCAATTCTTTGACAAGAAAGCCAAAATCTTTTCTGGATTTCAACATCTTAGGCGGAAGCTCCTTGTAAACTGTGATCTTCGATCCGCCCACTTGCACAGAAGTGAGAAAAGATTTTTGCAGGATATCATTTCTTATTGCTCTATCTGTAAAATATATGACCACATCTCTAGGCAATTGTCTTTGTCTGGCCACCCAGGAATTGACTCTGTAAATTTTGTCTATTTTGCAGAAAACCATATCAGGATTAATTTTTAAGATCACAGCTAGGGCTTCAGCACAGATCTGTCTCAAATCTTGTCTCTCCTCTTCTCTAATTCCTCGAAGCCGTATAGCAAATTCCATTGCCCGGAATTGCATCATGACAATCTCGTTCTCAACTCTCTGCATCTTGTCATCAACATCAAAAAATTTATGATCATTATTTTTCATCTTAGCATTAACTTCTGATTTAAATTCATCCACTTTTGACTCAACTTTCATAATAAATCCTGCCAGGCCAGACGCCACATCTGTTATTTTTTTGGTCACCTTCTTTTGGTTCTGCTGCATTTCCTGCATAATTTCCTGTTGAGACTTTTGAATTTTATCATCTATTTTATTTATTTTATCATCTATTTCCTGTTGAGCTTTTTGAAATTTGTCATCCAGGATTTTTGAAATAAATTCTTTTAAATCTCCCATATCAAAATCTTTTTTCTGAGCTTGTGACTGCATGTCCTGTTTGCGTGTGGGGGATCCCCCCCCTGTTTTGCCTTCCTGCTTCTTTGAAGCCATCCTGCCACGTAGGCTAGCTTTTCTAAAAAGGGAGGTTCCGCTTCTTCTGCCACCTCCACAAAGCCTTCTAAAAAAGTCCCCCAGATTTAATCAGGGCAAAGCTGTAATGCAGCAAAGTCAAGTAAAAGGGAGAGATTTTCCTCTTATTCCTGTTACAGCTGGAGCAACTTTGTAGCAACTTATTAACTTTGTAACAAAGCAAGATAACTTCACCAATCCACACTCGCTGATTCATTTACTCTAAAGCTGAGCGCCATATTTTTTCCAGTCACTTTCACTCATTCAGAAATTTTCACTTCAATATAAAACATCAGCAAAGTGCTAATACTTGCAGTTCAGAATTTCAGGGTTCAAGTAGATTTCAGCTGTTTATTTGGGTTGTTTCCTTGCTCTTTTGAAGTTTCCTGCAGCCGGCTTGTTCTGCGGAAGCAGAGACGTCCCACGCCGCCCGGAGTCTCAGCAGGTTGAAAGGGAGCCGCGCCTGTTTCCTCCCCAGAAACAATTCCCTGGGGGGGTTGCAGGGGCTCGACCTGTACCCTGCTGCGTCTTCTTCAAAAATCCTAAGGATTTTGAAGCTTTCAAGCCGCTTCGCGATCGAGAAGCGGCTCTACGAGCGGCGGGGCTGGCGGTGCTCAAAAAGGCACCGTCGTCGCCGAAGACGAGGAAACCGGAACAGTTCCTGTGATCTTGATATTAACCTTCTGTTGATGTAGCCCACGGATGTCAAACTTGATCGTGTCACATGATGTCATGTGACATAACATTTTTTGCTTTTGCCGAGCTGGAGTGGGTGTGGCCTGCACATGATGCATCTGGCCTGTGGGTCGCCTGTTTGACACTCCTGATGTAGCCTAAGACTGCATTGGCTTTTTTAAGGCAGCTGCAGCACATTGCTGGCTCATATTTAAGTGATTGTCCATTAGGGCTCCTAGATCTCTAGATTTAGGTTTATCTAAATCTTGGGTCTAGATTTTATTTAACATGTTTGCCAACCAGAGTTACTTGTTGAGAAAGGCAGCTGAAGTGGTTCGGGAATAACGAGAGGTACAAGCAAGCAAGTGACAACAGCTCTTTAATATACAGTGAGACTTCAGCAAAAACTCAGGGGCTGCAGTCCTCCTTATATACAATCCAGGAGGGACTGTCAGCCAATCAGAAACGTATGCAGGTTTGAATCTCCCGCTTAAAAAGTATCAATACATAACACCCCTCCCTTCCCAGAAGGCACTAATACTCAAAAATTAACATATGTACAGACAAAATCTCGCAGGTGCTTAGGACGAGTTCTCGCCCTAGTTGACCTGCGCAGTTCAGAGTCTGGTGGGGCGTCGAGCTGGTCGGAGGGACTCTTTGTCTCTCCCGGCTCCGCCAATGGAACCTCCTGGATTTTGTCCGGGGCGTGGTTATCCCCGGCTGGGAGTGGCGACTCGCTGGGACGGCGCTGGAACCAGGGCTTGTCAGCTAAGTATTCGCGCGACCCCGGGCTTGAGTTAGCTGTTTTGGAGAAGTGGTCAGAGTTAGGCTCGGAGATGTCTAAGTTAATATTCGCCTCGCCTACCACCCTTTTCCTAAGCTGGTCTATGTGGCGCTTCCAGAGTCTATCTACCCCAACGTCCACCGTGTACGATTTTGGGCCAGTTATTCCCACTATGGTTCCTGCAACCCATAGAGGACCGTTGGCATAATTGCGCGCGAACACCGGGGACCCGACCTGAAACTGCCTTAGACCACAGGTCTCTCCCTTAAAGTTTTCGTGCGAGTAGTTAGGGTGAAGCCTGTCTAACACGCACCGGAGCTTCCTCCCCATGAGGAGCTCTGCTGGGCTTCTCCCTGTTGCTGTGCATGGTGATGCATGCTGAACCGCTAGGAATTGATCTATCCTGGCCTGCCAGTCCCCATTGTCTAATCTGGACAGTGCTTCCTTAGCTGTCCTGACAAAACGTTCAGCCAATCCGTTGGAAGCCGGGTGAAATGGAGCTGATAGGGCATGGCGGATTCCCAGGCCGGCCAAGTAACTTTCAAAAAGGGTTGCTGTAAATTGAGGCCCGTTGTCCGATACCAAGGTATCCGGCAGGCCGTGGGTAGCAAACAACTTCCTTAGGACCTTGATAACGGCTTCGGCCGTTGTAGATGGCATCAATATAATTTCTAGCCATTTTGAGTAGGCATCCACAACTATTAAAAACGTTTGGCCATGGAACGGGCCGGCAAAATCAATGTGGATCCTCCCCCATGGGCCTTTTGGTTTCTCCCACTCTCGGATGGGCGCTACTGGGGGATCGGGGCGAGACTCCTGGCAGGGTCTGCACTTCCCCACCCACTCGGAAATGACCTGGTCCATGTTGGGCCACCAGACATAGCTGCGGGCTAAACACTTCATCCTAACGATGCCCGGGTGCCCTTCGTGCAGTAACTCCAAAACCCTATCCCGTAGTTTCGTAGGAATTACCACTCTGTCACCCCACAGTAAGCACCCCCCTTGCATAAACAGTTCATTTCGTTTGTTGGCAAACCCTTGGTACTCCTCCCCGACCACCTTGTCCGGCCACCCTTTCAAAACCCAACCCATAACAGTCCGGATAACTGGGTCTCTATTTGATGCTTTCGCCACCTCGCCGGAGGAGATGAGCCCCAAAGTTAACGTGTCCAACAAAAGGACGGAGGCTTCCGGCGTTGGGTTGTCCAGCAGGTCGGGAAGGGGGCAACGGCTAAGGGCATCCGCATGACCCAGGGTCTGCCCAGGTCGATGGACGAGCTGGTACGAGTAGGCCGACAAAAAAATCGCCCATCTAGTCAAACGGGGGGAGAGGGCAGCGGGGGTTGGCCTGTCGCCTGCTAGCAGTCCTAGCAACGGTCTATGGTCAGTCACAAGTTCGAATTTTCGGCCATAGAGGTATTCGTGGAACTTCTTAACCCCCGCAATCGCAGCCAGAGCCTCTCTGTCCAATTGGCTATAGTTTCGTTCTGTGCTGAACAGAGTTCGGGAATAGAAAGCAATGGGCGCCTCTAGGCCGTTCGGCAGTCTATGGCTTAGGACGGCACCAACTCCTACGGGGGAGGCGTCACAGACTAAGACGAGCGGCAGCTCTGCATTGTATTGTATCAGGAAGCTGTCCTCGGATAGGAGTCTTTTCACTGCCTCAAAAGCGGCTGCTTGCGGGTTCCCCCAGACCCATGGTACGTTCTTTCCCAAAAGCTTGTGAAGGGGATCTGCAACTGTGGCTTTATCTTTTAGGAACATGGAGTAAAAATTGAGCAGTCCAAGGAAGGCTTGGAGCTCTGCTTTGGATTTGGGGGCTGGTGCGCTCTTAATAGCTCTTACCTTGCTCTCGGTAGGGTGGATGCCTGTGCCGTCCACCTGGTACCCCAAGAATTCCACAGAGGGAACAGCTATCCTACACTTGTTCCTTTTGAGTCTTAGTCCCGCTTCTCTGAACCTAGACAGGACGTTCCGTACCCTGTCCCCCAGCTGGTTTTCGTCCTGAGCGCTGACTAAGACGTCATCGAAATAGGGCACCACTCCCGGGAGTCCTTGCAATAGGCGCTCCATGGTGCTTTGAAATAAACCGGGTGCGACGCTCACCCCAAACTGGAGCCTGGTGCATTTAAATGCACCCCTATGAGTTACGATCGTTTGTGCCTCTGCCGTGGCGTCGTCGACTGGTAACTGTTGGTAGGCTTGGGCCAGGTCTAATTTGGCAAAAATTTTTCCGGGCCCCAGGGAGTGTAGTAGATGGTGCACGATCGGCACCGGATAGGCGCTCGGCTGCAAAGCCTTGTTGATCGTGCACTTGTAGTCAGCGCAAATTCTTATTGAGCCGTCGGATTTAACTGGGGTCACTATGGGGGTCTGCAACTTAGCATGGTCAACTGGAACCAACACCCCTTGCTTAATCAACTTGTCTAGTTCCGCATCGATCTTCGGTTTCAATGCGAACGGTACTCGTCTGGCCTTCAGTCTTACTTGGGCTACGTTGGGGTCTAAGTTTAGTGAAATAGGGGTCCCCACATACTTGCCCAACGTGTCCCCGAAGACGTCTTGGAACTCGGACAGGAGGCTGTCTTTCAGGGTTGATCTGGACATCAGGTGGACGCCGGTGAAGCCCATGCCAAGGGCTCGGAACCACCCCATGCCCAGGAGGCTAGGCAGCTGCTTCGTGACGATGGTCAGCGGCAGGTCTCTTTCGTAGTCTCCGTAGGTGACCCGGAACGTGCCCACGCCTTCGAGGGGGACTCGGTTCCCCTGGTAGTCTAGGATGCGTAGTCTCTGCTTGGAGAGTTGATCCTTCCGGAACGACGGCAGGAGGGTCTTTAGGGTCGTCCACGACATTATGGAGAGAGCTGATCCGGTGTCGATCTCCATTGAGCACGGCTTTCCGTTGATCTCGACCACCGTGCTGACCTTGTCTTCGATTGCTGTGCTGGCCTGGTCGATGTGTATGCTGCGGCCATCTCGCGGTTCAAATTCGCGCCGTTTTTTCACGCCGCCTTCTCTCGTTGGCTGCTTCTGGCGCGCTGATTCCGGTTGGCTGCGGCACTCACGTGGTTTGTGTCTTCTGGGCAGAATGGCTCTGCAGACTCGCGCCAAGTGCCCTTTCTTCTCGCAGCGCCTGCAAATAGCCTCTCTGTATTTGCAGGACAGTCTATCATGGTGCCCGCCACAGCTGGGACAGCTTCGCCGGGGGCTGCCAGTGTCTTTTCTCTGGTGCTCCGTTCGGAAGACGTCTTCATCCGACTCGGACTCCGAGCTGGATCCGGCGTCTTCTCTGTGCACCGGGGCAGACTTGGGGCTGTCTTTGCTGGTCAGCGGACGCTGCAGCGTTTCAGCGGCCTTTGTGGAGGCTTCGTGAGCCCTGGCCTCGTCTAGGGCTCCGGCAAGCGTCAAATCAGGCTTGGCGAGCAGACGCCGTTGCAGCCTAATGTCCCGAACACCACAGATCAGTTGCTCAAGCAACGCATCGTCCAAGTCTCTGTAGTCGCAATGGGTTGCGGCTTTTCTCAGGCTGGCCATGTACGCGCTGACCGGCTCTCCCTCTCGTTGAACGCGCTGCCTCAGTTGGTATCGCTGCACGAACTTGGAGGGGACAGGAGCGTAGTGAGCCCGGAGAGTTGCCATCAGGGTGTCCCAGGAGACTGTTTGAACCGGCGTTGGCTCACACAGTGACTCGGCCATCTCGAACACGTCCGGTCCGCAGTGGCTTAGGAATAGGGCTCTCTTTCGATTAGCCGAGAGGCCCTGCATGTCGCTGGCTTCTAGCGAGCATTCAAACCTCGTTAGGTACGAGACCCATTTTTTGCGGGTCGGATCGAAAGGCTTGGGCGGAACGTAGGCAGACATGTTTGGTATGCCTCCTGTGGTTCGCCTCGTCGCCTAGCTGAAGCTCGTGGTCTCACTGGTTGGCTTCTTGTAGCCTCGATCCCACCTTCGTCGCCAATGAAGTGGTTCGGGAATAACGAGAGGTACAAGCAAGCAAGTGACAACAGCTCTTTAATATACAGTGAGACTTCAGCAAAAACTCAGGGGCTGCAGTTCTCCTTATATACAATCCAGGAGGGACTGTCAGCCAATCAGAAACGTATGCAGGTTTGAATCTCCCGCTTAAAAAGTATCAATACATAACAGCAGCTACATAAATTGATTAAATAAAACAAATGTTTCCAGATCAATGTTTTATTTACAAAGCCATGAATAATAAACTGTGGTTAACTATCCTTTATGGCTATACCAAATCCAAACAAACTACCTGAGTTGTGTGATCCCATCAGTCAAAATGTATTTTCTAGATTTTGATTTAGAATACAGGGGTTGTGTGATTATGAGTCAGAATGGTTTAATTTTGAAGAATTCAAAGTATGTTTTCCCATCCACACGTCTCGTCTCTTCCAACTGGGGCCTGGCTTCATTCATTTTTGGAGCACAGCTGTCAAGAATGTTATACAGTCAAGCCCTCCAGCTGCTAATGAAAGTTGTAAGTCTTTAGTTTACGGCCAAATACAGCCACTAATTAACACACCTCTGGTTACGTTAAACATTAATCACCTACGCTTGTTTACAGAGAGCATAGGATGAAATATGTACAGCCAATTTGTGATTCGAGAACTGCCAAACAGGCTTTTACTCTGCATCGCGTGAAGTAAACCTTAAGTTTGGTGGTGTGTTGTGTGAACCCCCTTAAACCAATATTTGGCCACATAAGTTAATGGTTTTCTTTGTGCTGCAATTACTGTCATTAAATTTATAGACTGCAATACTTCTTCTGTTAATAGATAAAATGCAGAGGGGAATAAGACATTCTATTCTCATTCCATTCTCTATTCTATTCTATTCTATTCTATTCTATTCTATTCTATTCATTTTCTACTCTACTCTACTCCACTCCATTCTTCTATTCTATATTCTTCTATTCTATTCTATTCTATATTTTATTCTATTCTAAAATCACCCGCACAGCCGGGAAGAGGCAGACTTTAAACGCGGGGCTGGCGGGGACTCGCGCCACTTCCAGACAAAACCGGGCCCCTTTCCATGGGGGCCGGAAGTCCCGCCCCGCGCGCCAATTAACCCAGCGTTTTCGGGCGAGGTGGGCGCGAGCTCCTCCGAGCATGCGCCCTGCGACCCCTGTCTGCCAGGCCGGGCCAGCTTCCGGCGCGCGGCCGCTCCCTCCTCCCCTTTAAGGCGGGCGCCGCGTTCCTCTTTTTTGCCCTCCGTCAGGCGGCTCCTGAGGGAAGGCCGTGCGTGGAGCCTGCAGCGGTCGCCGAGCGCGGGAGAAAGGCGAGCGGGCGAGATGTCCGGGGGCTGGGGCCGGGACATGATGGATTACGGGGACGGGCCCGGGTTTTCCGGCGGCGGCGGCGGCGGCGGTGGAGGCCGCGGGGGAAGCAGCGCCGGGGGCGACGGCCGCATCTACGTGGGCAACCTGCCTCCCGACGTGCGCGAGAAGGACCTGGAGGAGCTCTTCTACAAGTACGGCCGCATCCGCGACATCGAGCTGAAGAGCAAGCGCGGCCTGGTGCCCTTCGCCTTCGTGCGCTTCGAGGACCCGCGGTGCGTGAGGAGACGTGGGGGGAGGGGAGGGGGGCGGCCTTTCCCGCCTGCGCCGCGGCCCAGCCGCAGTTGCCCCCCCGCGCGCTCCCGCTGCGCGGCCCCGACCCGCCCTGGCGGGGGTCTCTTGCAGGAGGGGAGGGAGACCCCGCTGGGCCTGGGCTGCACCGCCCATCCGCCTCCATTGGGGGAGGGGGGGCGATCGAGCGGGGCTGCAGCGGCGAGGAGGCCGTCCGGGCGAAGCCTCGCATCATCCTACCTGGCTGCCAGCCCTGAAGCTGAGGGGGGATTCGCTTGGATCGCTTACAAAGAACTTGCAGAGAAGGATCGCGCGCGCCCAGCGGCGCCCTCCAACCGAGGCGCGTTTTAAATCCGCCTGTTTACAGCGCTGCGGGCATGGAAGCAGCTCTGAAAACACATTTAAGCTCCGTTCCCAACGGCAACAAGGCAACTGATCCCTTTTCAAATACAGACTGACAAGTGCGCACACACACACACTCTTGTCGGTCTTCATTTGAAAAAGGGATCGGTTGCCTTGTTGCCATTGGAGATGTGATATATCTATATCTATATACACATATATATATATAGTGGGACCTCATTGAAACGTCGCCAAGATACTCTCAATCTTACACGGGAAAAGACCCGAATACGCAGAGACTTATGTATGTATGTATGTATATATATGTATATATGTGTGTATATATGTGTATATATGTGTATATATCTATATAATATACATACATACCCTGTTTCCCCCAAAATAAGACATCCCCTGATAATAAGCCCAATCAGGCTTTTGAGCGGATGGCAATAAGGCCAAGCGCTTATTTCAGGATTCAAAAAAATATAAGACAGGGTCTTATTTTTGGCAGAAACACAAGAATCACTTTTCCCAGCCCAGGATCCTTCAGGTGACTGACAGGAATTCCACAAGTAGGGAAGTCCGAGTTTCTGTTCATGTGCCTGTGTGAGAAAATACGACCTGGCTCCAAAAACAGTGTGTGTGCATCTTTGTTTGGTCTGCATGGCAGTGCTGCTTCGCTTCTGGATGTTTTCTCAATATTGGGTAGGGTGGTTTTTGTATACAGTACTTTGATATGTTTATCAATATCAGTTTGGTAGGGCGGTTATGAAAAATAAAAACTGTACATTCAACCAATCTTCTGCAATCAATAGAAATAGAATGAGATGCAAATGGGCATTTGCACTGTACAATGCAACAAGAATATTCAAAGCATTTTGGGAACAATCTTGAAAAGTAGTGGTGGTAGATAATATTCCAGGCAAAGCTTGATTTGCCGTTGACTTGAGGTGGGGGGTGGGAGATTTGTGATGGTTTCTCACGTTCTGAACAGATTTGCCTCCACTGATTCTGTTTACCTTTCTCTGGATCATCTGGGTGCTGGGACTCTTCTACAGTAATAACAATAACGCAAATGGGGATGTAGTGGTGCTTCTTTGTTTTACAGGAACATCTTGGCATCAGTAAGCACCTTATGGTTTCAGTCTAGTAGGTTTTGTGCCAGAAGCATTAAGTATTCTGTGCCCCTTAACAAAGAGACTTCTTTGGCCCATGTTTACAATGCAAGCATAGTGATTTAAAAAAAAAAAAATCTGTTAAATTCTGTTGAACTATACCGTTCATATGAAATGTAATCTTGGAAACCTTAACGCAGTCTTGTGTGCATTTATGTGAAGTCTTGTGTATGTGAAAATGTGAAGATAGATGGAAAAAGAACAGCTGTGCTTTTTACATATATCTTCACATTTTGACCCAGGCAAGAAAAGCATTCGGTCCCTACAGTCTGTTCATTATAAAAGCAGATGTTTTTCCCTACATCCACTTTGTCTCGACATGCCCTCCTCAGAGACGCTGAAGTTTCCATTACTGAATGACTTAAACTTCCATCATGTTTGCTTTCCTCAAGCCTTAAATGCCCTCCTCTCTTTTTTGCGAGATTTGCTCAAACAATTAAGTTTATTCTAATGGGAACACTATTGACCCCTTCCAACACACTCAAAATGGGGAAAGTATGTTGCATTTCCTGTGTGCCTGTCTTCTGCATCTTCTCTGAAAAGGATAATTTTCTTTGTACGGCACACCTCTTTCTTGTTAATAGCTATATTCTACTTGCTGTACGAACTAGCTGTACAAAAAATAGTACTTAGCAGTATAATTTGTTGGTGCTGTGTAAGTGCAGAAAAGAGCTTAACTCTTGGCATCCTGTAACTTTGAAATGAAAGAGCTGCCACTCTTTCACCACTATGATTTTCCTCTCAAAAAATACTAAAATAGGAAGCATGAGTACTAGATAAGTTTGTTACCTTCACTTATAAGACTTTTATCCCACCTGTTTATATATAAGAAAACAATTACCTTGTGAAAGTCACTTCTTTCTATTCCCTCATTTTCTGAAATATATTCCATAGTTTTAACTTGCAATGATAGGAATGTTAAAATGGTGTTTCCTTTTTAGGCCATAAATTAAAGAAAATACAGAGTAAATATGTCATTTTCTACCTTGGTCATGGTCAATCAAAGAAAAATAAATCTATTATGGCCAATTTGTGGCTAATGCTGTACAGATAGAGGTCTGGATATAGTATTGATTATTGTTTGAGAGTCTGTAGATCTGGAACATTCTGATCACTTACAGAGTGCTTGATAGCAAAATATAATACGATTTGGATTCCACCCAATAAAAAAGTAACTGAGACTTCCGGGGGTGACGACATCGCGAGCGGGTGAGGAAACGGCAGCTGCCGCTTCTGGAACCCAAAGATTCTTCAATAGAAGCTCTTTATGAGCTTTTCCGATCCCGTAGAGATCGGGAAACAAGAGGGGAAGCCTTAAAGCCTCTAGACGCAGTGCTAGCATCGGAGAGGAAACGAGACAAACCCCCCAAATCTACTGGAGAAGAAGCCTGCCCCTCGGGCGGACAGGAGCGATGGCAGCCGTCTAGTGCGAAGCCAAAAGGAGAAAGCGGTTTTGAGTGGCAGAGTGGAGCGGAAAATCCCTAGAAGTGGCAAGACGAAGAGAAACGCGGAGAAGGGGCGCGAGCTGACGAATCAACCGGTGGCGGCGATTTAAAAGAGCGCACAAGCCAGGTCGGAGCAGCTGCGAGAGGGATTATAACCTCGTGGA
Organism: Arizona elegans; assembly: GCA_022577455.1. Taxonomy (NCBI): domain Eukaryota; kingdom Metazoa; phylum Chordata; class Lepidosauria; order Squamata; family Colubridae; genus Arizona; species Arizona elegans. Next base: position 4,866,200 of record JAKOOJ010000026.1, read on the forward strand.
GTGACTAAGCTGGACTGAACGAGGGTCTCTAAGACTTTGAAAAGCAGCCGAGTGGTGGTGGAACAAGCACGAAAGAAGAAGACAAATTAAAAAGCAACGGAACTCTGAGTTTTAAGGCGAGCTGAAGAACGCTAAGTCGCCTATTGGTGCCATTGAGGACTGCAGTGATAAGACGGAAGGGAAGAAAAGCTGTTTTGACGGAAAGCAGGAGCAGCCATACTTAAGTCACTGAAGGGATTGGACTAAAAATGCTAAGTATGATCAAAAAAAGGGGGAGAAATCTCTCTATTTTTTATCTGCCAAAAGCTTGGATACATTGTATAGATTGTATAGATATTAGACATTTTAAAGTGGTAAAGAAGTACTTCTTCTACATATTAAATTATTTAAGTTATAAGCCTTAAGTACAGATTGTGTTAAGATTTTATAGAATCAAAAAATGGGGATTGAATGAAATTTAACTAAGATTTTTTGATTGTTATTGTGATAATTGATTGAATTGAATATTGATTGAATACTAATTAATTATTGATTTAGTATAGTGGGCTGTCCAGTAAAAAATCACTGGGATTAAAGTCTGATTAAGAATGGGTGGTTATGGGAGCGACGTGGCGCTCCCATGTGACCCCCTTTCCTGCGCGAGCTGCACTGGCTCCCAGTGGTCTTCTGGGTGCGCTTCAAGGTTTTGGTTACCACCTTTAGAGCGCTCCATGGCATCGGACTGGGGTATTTACGAGACTGCCTTCTACCAATAGCCTCTCACCGACCAGTACGCTCCCATAGAAAGGGGCTTCTCAGGGTGCCGTCAGCCAAACAGTGTCGACTGGCGGCCCCGAGGGGGAGAGCCTTCTCTGTGGGGGCACCTACCATCTGGAACGAGCTCCCCCCAGAGATACCGAGGATCCCGGACCTACGCACGTTTCGTCATGCTCTCAAAACGTTTTTATTTCAGCAGGCTGGCCTGGCCTAACTCTCCTCTTTTAAATTTTTAATTTGTGTGATTTTATAAATTGGGTGTTTTAATCTGTGTTTCGGCCAAAATATTTAATAATTTTAAGGGATTTTTTAAATATTTGTATTATCTGTATTTTATCTTGGCTGTTCACCGCCCTGAGTCCTTCGGGAGTAGGGCGGTATAGAAATTTGATAGATAGATAGATGATAGATAGATAGATAGATAGATAGATAGATAAAATAGAATAGAAACAAATCCAGCTAAAGAAGTTATAGAAATAGAGGATAGAAACTCAGTGTTTAAGAATTATATGTTAACCTGGGAAAGCTGCTCCCGAGCACTAAAGATGTCAACAATATCTACCATATCGAAAACAGGGAAAAAACCAGCTATAAATACTACAACGTTGGTAGCATCACCAATGCAACAAAAAACATTAGACAGTATGGTAGGGAAAGAAAAGGAGAAAGAAAAAACTGAAATGACTTTAAATACCATGCAAAGTATGTTCTCGATGATACAGGAAACGTTACTAAAAACACAAGAAAAAATAGCAGAGAACCAGGAAGAAATGAGATTACTTCACACAGAAATTATAAATGAAATTGGAGATGTTCGGGGGGATATTAGAATATCAATAACTGAAAATGAACAAAGGATTAGGATAGCAGAAGCCAAAATAGTTTTAATAGAGATGAAAGTAGAGGGAGTGGAACAGAAAACAGCTCAAATTAATAAAGAACTGTCCGACTCCCTAGCAACCCTCGAGATGGAAAAGGCTTCATACTTCTTGCGGTTCCAAAATATTGCAGAAGAGAGAGATGAGGATCTTGGTGGGAAAATGGGAAAGATAATAGCAGAAATAACAAAAAAAGACAAGCTGGATATACAGGGACAAATAGACGAAACCTATCGTGTCCATACAAACTACATAAGGAGGCATTGTCTGGCAAGAGAAGTACACATCAGATTCTCAAAAAGATCAATTAGGGACGAGGTATATGCGAAATCCAGAGGAGGGACATTGACATACAAAGGCAAAGAAATTATAGTCCTAAAACAAAGATTCCCAAAGAATCAGGAATCAGAGACAACAATACCAGTTCCCAACCAAACAGCTGAACAGACACAACATAGCCTTCAGATGGCTAATACCGGAAGGGATCCTGGCCACGGTGGATGATAAAAAATACAAAATAGATTACAATAGAGAAAGCAAGAGAATTTTATGATTCACACTTTAACCAGGAAGAGGACCAAGACAGCAAAGAGGAAATAAAAAGTGGAAGCCAAGAAGAAGCTAAGCTCTAGAGGTAATAAAAGAGAAGGAAGTAAGAACAAGACAAGGAAAAGAAAGAGAGGAGAGAGAAGGTGTGAGGACAAAGATACGGATGGAAACAAGGCAGACAAAAAAACAGTAACATCAGATAATGGAAGAGGCCCTGAAACTTTTTTCTGTAAATATTAATGGTTTAAATGCACCAAAAAAAAAAGATTCCAAACTTTTGCAAAATTACGAAAAATAGAAGCAGATGTGACATGTCTTCAGGAAGTACATATTAAAAAAAAAGATACCAAAAAATCTTAGAAAATTCCAAACTAGGGAAATTATATACATCCTTGACCTCAAAAAAGAATAGAGGAATAGCGGTATATGTTAAAGATTGGATCTGTTCGAAATTAATATATGTGGACGAAGAGGGCAGAATAGTTATGACTGAACTAATAGTGGAAAACAAGAAAAATACTACTAGTAGTGATATACGCACCGAATCAAAATCAACATGAATTTTTTAAAGGCATTCATAATAAAATAGTGGAGCTGGAACACAAAGATATCTGTCTAATTGGTGATTATAACGCGATAGTAGATGTGAAAAAGGATTATAAAACGAGTAAAAAGAATAAGAAAAAAAAAGACTCTTCCTAAAGAATTCTTCGACATGACCAGGGAACTAAATTTGAGAGATGTCTGGAGGGAAACCCATGAAGATCAGAACCAATTTACTTTCTATTCCCATCCCCACTAATCCTGGTCAAGGATCGACATGGCGTGGATGACCACAAATATCAGAAATGGGGTGGATAAAATAGAAATAGAAATGAATCAGTGGGCAGACCACAACCCAATACTTGTGAATTGGAAAGGAGTTAAAAGATTCAGAAGATGGACAATGAATCAGAGAATTTGTAAACAAAAAGAATTCAAAGGAATGTTAGAAAAAGAATTAGATTGTTTTTTTTAAATAAACAATAAAGAGGATACCTCTATTCAGAATACATGGGACACTGCAAAAGCATTTATAAGGGTTTGACTATAGCGTATACTGGGGAAAAGAATAAAGAAAGAAAACAACAGCTAAATAAACTTCAGGAAGATTTTAAAAATATAGAATATAAACTCCAACAGCAACCCCAAAATAAAAAGATAAAGGAAGAGTGGAAAACAATAAAACAATTTAAATTTGATGGACCAAAAAGAACTGGCACAAAAAATAAAAATGGCCAAGCAGAACTATTTTGAATTTGCGAACAAAACAGGAAGATGGCTGGCCTACAAATTGAAAAAGAACAGAGATAAAAGAATGATATACCAACTTAGAGACTCAAACGGGGAAATTCACTACAATAGGAAAGAGAAAAAAGAAATCATCCAGACATTCTATATCAATTTATACAAACAAGAAGTAGAAATAGAAAAGATAAAACAATATATACAAAGATCGGATATACCTCCCATCACAGACGAACAAAGAGAAATATTAAATAGACCGATAACTAAGTTAGAATTGGATACAGCACTGAAAAAATTAAAAAACAACAAAACTCTGGGACCTGGTGGACTTCCGGGGGAATTATATAAGTCAGTGCAAGAAACAATAGGAGAAATCATGTTGGAGGTATATAATGAGGCCCTAGAGAAGGCAAAAATCCCACAGATCTGGACGGAGGCAATAATTACCATCATACCTAAGGAAGATACTGATCCTCAACTAATCCAGAACTACAGACCGATATCTTTACTAAACACAGATTATAAAGTGTTTGCCATAATTATAGCTGAAAGACTTAAAAAAGTATTGAATAATTACATCCATCTGGACCAAAATGGATTCCTACCCAGTCGCCAAATTAGGAATAATATGAGAGTGATATTAAACGCACTTGAATACTACGAAGCCCATCCGGAGAAACAATTTGCGCTGGTTTTCCTTGATGCCCAAAAAGCATTCGATAACCTAAATTGGAAATTCCTAAAAGAACAGTTAAAGAATATGCAATTTGGAGCAAATTTGGAAAATATTATAAGGAAAATATACACAAAACAAACAGCGAAGGTAATTGTGAATGACGATATGACAGGCCAATTTGTCATAACAAAAGGGGTCAGACAAGGTTGTCCACTCTCTCCTCTATTGTATATCTTATCTTTGGAAATCCTGTTAAAAAATATTAGGGAGGATCAAGAAATTAAAGGATTAAAAGTGAGACAAGAAGAATACAAGACTCAGGCTTTCGCTGACGATCTTGTACTCATAGTTAAAGAACCACTAGAAGTAACACCAAAACTCCTTAAGAAAATAGAAGATTATGGAGAGGGGGCAGGTTTAAAGATAAATAGAAATAAATCAAAGTTACCAGTTAAAAATCTGACAAAAACCCAGGAGATAGAACTGGAAAAAAGCATACAAATTCAAGTGACTAATAAAATTAAATATCTAGGCATTTGGCTGTCACCAAGAACCCTCTCTATAAAAGAAAATAATTATGACAAATTAATAACACAGATAAAAAAAGACCTGGACACTTGGAAGAATTTACAAATCTCATTCATGGGAAGAATCACTATCAAAATGAACATATTACCAAAACTGCTGTATTTGTTCCAGGTTGTTCCTATTAAATTAGAATATTTTTTTTGTGAATTTAAATAAGACTACCGTATTTTCCGGCGTATAAGATGACTTTTTAACCCAGGAAAATCATCTCAAAAGTCGGGGTCGTCTTATACACCGGATACCCGAATCTGAGTTGCTGGCGCTGACCGATGATGCTACGGGAGCGCCGACAACATTGAGGGGAAGCTGTGCCGATCTCGTCAAGGCTGCATGCTGCTGAATGCTGGACCCAGCTGGTTGGTACGCGGAGCTTCCCCCGCCGTCCCAGGCATCCAGGGGGATATTACCAACGCTCCGACTTCCCCAGCTGACCCCCAGTGATGGCGAGCCCCACCTGTCTGGGGAAGTCAGAGCGTCGGTAATATCCCCCTGGATGCCTGGGTGAAGCTCTGCGCAGCAACCAGCTGGTTCCAGCATTGAGCGGCATGCAGCCTTGACGAGATCAGCACAGCTTCCCAAATCTGAGTTGCTGGCGCTGACTGATGACGCTACGGGAGCGCCGACAACATTGACAGGAAACTGTGCCGATCTCATCAAGGCTGCATGCCGCTCAATGCTGGAACCAGCTGGTTGCTGCGCGGAGCTTCACCCAGGCATCCAGGGGGATATTACCAACGCTCCAACTTCCCCAGCTGACCCCCAGTGATGGTGAGCCCCAGCTGGGACTGGGTGAAGCTCCGCGCAGCAACCAGCTGGTTCCAGCATTGAGCAGCATGTAGCCTTGACGAGATCGGCACAGCTTCCTGTTAATGTCGGCGCTCCCGTAGCGTCATCAGTCAGCGCCAGCAACTCAGATTCGGGAAGCTGTGCTGATCTCATCAAGGCTGCATGCTGCTCAATGCTGGACCCAGCTGGTTGCTGCGCGGAGCTTCACAGCAGAGAGAAGAAGCTGGATTTTGCTTTCCATTGGAGACCTCCGTTTCAGTAGCTGCTTCTCTCCCGCTCTGAGCTTGAGATCGGCAGCTTCAAGTGGAGAAAGTGAACCAACGAGATTACTCCAACTACTACTAGTAGTAACACGCTTTTGGATATTTATCTTTGGGAACAACGGCTGTAAGGAGCTCTCCCAAAAGCAAATTAGGTTTTTCTTTTTTTAACGTTTTTAAAGTATTTTTATATTTTTAATTCCTTTTTAATCTATTTTTAATTTATACTGGACTTTTACAAAGCACATATAGTGTGGCTACTGTTCGTTTTAGACATATTTTAACAACACTACAACCTGCATTCCTGGCTTAGGCTACTCCTGTGACTTCTCCTTGCAAGGCCTGAAATTCGGATTACCGGACTTGTTGACAAACCTCAGTGGAGGCCCCTAACCTCGGAGGGGATTTTGAGCTGTTTGTTTTTGGAACGAGTACAGTAAGGAATTGGCTGGCTGCAGACGCTCCCGGTAGGCCTGCTTTTAATGAAACTCTATCAGCTTTTTAGTCTCTTTCTCCCACATATTTCCCCTGTGAAATAATTTAAACAATTTAAACAATTCTGAAAATAGATGATAGCAAAGAAGTGGGAGTAAAAGACAAGCCGTTGTTTGGAAAGGAGATTGGTTTTTACCTCTGTGGTGCCTCGGCTGAGACCATCATTAAGGCCTACCTTAACTACGATTGCTGAGGGAGGATAAATTGTTGCAATATTTAATTTCGCTGGGAGATACTGGATCAACCAGAATGGTAAAGAAAAGTAAGAGGCAGAGAGCTTGCTCTCTCTCCCCAAAATCTATGACAGAACTTAATTACTCCAAGCCTCTTAAACAGCTTAAATTGGATGACTTTATGGAGAGGTGTAATCCAGAACCCCAATCTGAACTTCGAACTTTGTCTCTGTCGACTGTATCATTGGGAGAGGGAGATACAGAAGGGGAGTTTTCTTCCCGGATTTCAGATTCAAACTCGCCTGCTAGAATGGGTGATTTTTCAAGCTCTATCCCCTCTCCTACTTCTAGCTGCTTAAAAGAAGTTCCGACATATTCAGACCTCAGAGAGATGGTCTGTACTCAGAGTATGTTAACTGCGCACACAGTAGATTCAATATATGACTTACTGACATCGATCAAAAGAGACATCGAGAGGATCTTCCAATTCTTAAATGGCCCTCACTCTGCAGCTAAGGAGGGTGAGATTGCACACTGTCCTGACGCACGGAGAGAGTGGGAGGGTGTAAGACCTCAACCCAAACAACAAAACATTGCAAGTACTGATGCTAACCCTCATCAAGGAAGAAGGTTGTTAAAGAAACAAATTGCTTTAAGGATAAGGAAAATCCCATGCAATAGAGGACGATGGACTTCAAAGGAAAGGATAACCCTCTCACTTGCACAGCTATTGAAATCTGATCCTTTATTAACAGATCTACTCAGATATGAAAAACTTCCCCAGCATAGCAATTGTGTTCGACTAATACTGCATTTTGACAGCAATACTATACCGAACGCTGTAATGAAAAGAAAAGGATCCCTGCTCAGATTTGAAGTCATTCCTACAAGAGTCTTCTCGAGTGGGCCTATTAAACCGCTTTTACAAGGACTTAACCAAACATCAAAAATGGTACCTAGGAACCACTCTGCTACCTCCAGGGTCTTTCCTCCAGAATCTGGAGAAACTATGGAGGCAGGTCAGATCAGGGAGGTCCCACATATGAAGGCAAGCACCGACAAACCAGAGGATGCTATAATCAGCGAATTTGTCTCGTCTCCAAAGGAGCAAAGGTCGATGTTAATTGAATTTGATTTGTTAAGATCTTCGCTAGCAGAAGCTTGTAGTTCAACGAGAAGGCTATCCAAGTCGGAAGAACGGGGAAAGCATGTGCAGACAAGGCCTAAAGTCGTTAAGTCCGTCCAGCGGGATAGAAGGGAAGGCAAAAGTCTTTTCAAAGAAACAAAGACCATGAACGTAGCGGCAGAAGTTCACCCTCCCCCAACAGTGCAACTGCCCTCACCTGTCTCATCTTCCTTAAGAACGGAGGAGGTACTTCCGCAACAGAGGCCACTTTTGACTTCTTTGGCACTCCAGAGAAGGCGGTGGTAGTAATTCCGGACCCCCCCCACCAGAAGGGTGGAGGAAGAGACACAAGGAATAGTGCCTCGGGGTGACTGACTAAACAACAAATGGCCAACAACTAGGGTATCTTATATCCCTAGCCTTTCCCTCCTGTCCTGGAATATAGCGGGCTGGAAAGGCATTGCAAACCGGATGGATTTTATAAAATTGATTTCAACACATCATCTCATCCTCCTTCGAGAAACCTGGCTGACTACTAATGATCCACAGATCAGCTTACCAGGTTTTGCCTCATGGCAGACCCCTGGCCTAAGACCATCGGAAAACACATATTTTTGATGGTTTTAGGAATAACTTTATCGTTGGGGGTCACCACAACATGAGGAACTGTATTAAAGGGTCGCGGCATTAGGAAGGTTGAGAACCAACCACTGCCTTAGCTGCTTGCCTTGCTTTGCTTGCCTGAATCCATTCCATCAGCAAGCAACTCCCTGCCTGCAATCAAGCAGGCAGGGAGTTGTGGACTTCAACTCCCAGAATTCCTCAGCCAGCAAAACAAAGCTGGCTGAGGAATTCTGGGAGTTGAAGGCTACAAATCTTAAAGTTGCCAAGGTTGGAGACCCCTGTTCTATTGGGTAAGTTTTTTTCCCCTTTGGGAGCTTTAAAAAAAATAGTTAATTGGGGGTTTTTTTAGTTGTTCTTTTTTAGACCTAGCCATTTAAAGCTTAGGAAGTTTTAAATTTAGCTTTCATATAAAAATTAAAATAAAATAAAATAATATTTGTGCAGCTTTCTGAGATTTAATGTGTTTTTGTAGTGTTTCACTCTAACTACACAAACACACAAAATCTCACAAAGCTGTATGTGGAATTTTGTGTTTGTAAAGTGTGAAAGTTGGGTTTTTGGGCTTTTTGTGGCTGTGTGAGGTTCCTGCTTGTTTCAGGGGCCATTTTGGGTCTAGCACAGCTGCCTTTACATTGTGGGTGAGCCAGTTGATGTTTTTTTAATTTTTATTTGGTGTGCGTTGGAAGAGGGGTAGTCTTATACGGTGAGTATAGCCCAAACAGGAAAATTCGAGGGTCGTCTTATATGCCCAGTCGTCTTATACGCCGGAAAATACGGTATTTCTAAATTTATATGGCAGGAGAAGCGCCCACGGATAAAATTAAAATTTTATCCAAAGTTTCCAAAGAAAGAGGAGGAACAGCACTCCCGGATTTGGAACTTTATTACCAAGCAGCAGGACTAGTGTCGGTTAAAGACTGGATGGAGTTGGTTAACAGTAGAATACTAACCATTGAAGGCCATGATTTACAAACAGGGTGGCATTCCTTTTTATGGGATGAAAAATATAAGACATACTTATTTTAAAAGACATACATTTAGAAATGCTTTATTATCAATTTGGTTAAAAACTAAAAAACAACAATATGTAAAAATCCCGACTTGGTTTTCACCTTCAGAAGCTCTAAAACACCCAAATCTAACAGAACCCAAGAATATAATTAGATACAAAGATTTAATTGACCATCAAGGGAAACTGAAACCCAAACAACAATAATAGATAAAATTACACAATGTGCGGAAATGGACAGACTGACAAAAGAGTTAAAGGAAAAAGAAGACTCTGAATTTTATAAAGTCTGGAATAATTGGTATCAATGGCATAAGGCTGATATGGAAGAAATATAATCAGAAATTAGAAGTACAAATATGCATGTAGTTACTTCCCTTCGGGCGAATAAACTTTCAGAAAGAATTTTAGAATGCGAAGGTATAATTTAAACATATAACATACAGACCAGAAGTCTTAGAGTGTAAAAGAGAGGAGAGGATAAAGAAGTAATAAGAAACTATTATTTTAGGATTTAAGGGAATAAGAAAACTATTACTGAAAAGACCATTACGAAACAGATGCTTCAATTGACTGACTATAACTGTTTATTGTATAATGTATATTTTTGTTTTGTTTTTGTCATTTGTGTTTACTGTGTTTTTTCTTTATCTGTATTAATAAAGTTTATAAATTTTTTTAAAAAAAAGAAAAAGTAACAAATACGTATTGTGGCCAAATGTTAATTAATTTTTTTTTTCTTTTAAATCTGATACAGTGGCTAGGGTGGCTAGAGATTCAGTTTAATTGATTTACAGGTAATCTTCAATTTATGACCACAATTGAGCCCAACATTTATGTTACTAAGCGAGATAGTTAAGTGCATTTTACCCTATTTTACGATGTTTCTTGCCATACTTGTTAAGTGAATCCCCACAGTTGTTAAGTTAGTGACACCATTATTAAGTGAATCTGGCTTCCTCGTTGACTTAATCAGAGGATTGCAAAAAGTGATCATGTGACCCCAGACACAGCAACTGTCATAAATACATGCCAGTTGCCAATCATCCAAATTTTGATCATGTGACTGAAGGGGTGCTGCAACGGTTGTGTGAGAACCATTCATAAGTCACTTTTTTCACAGCCGTTGTAACTTAGAATGGTCACTAAATGAATGGTTGTAAATTGACTACCTATACTGGTAGTTTTTGCTATGTAGGTGTAGCAGAAACTTGGGCATGGATTCACCAGTACATATTGAATTTGCTTTGAAAAATGTACCTATCTAACTCAAGCAAATTATGTGAATATTTTTGAGTAGCTAATGTCATTATACTTCAAATGTAGGAGTTTATTCAATTCCACATTTGAGTCAAACTCTATATTTGAAGAGTTTAAATACCATTTTTTACTCAACACCACAGCAACTACACACACACACACACACACACACACACACACACACCAGGGGAGAGAAGCCTCTATTCTTCTGGCCTTCTGAAAAGGCATTAAAATGGGACTCAAGTTAGCCTTTTAAACTAATTTCTAACAAATTTTAATCATCCGTGCCACTTTTTAAATTCTAAACTTTCTAAACTTTTAATTTTTATATACTGTTTTTATATTTTAACATTTTATTGTGTACCACCCAAAGTTCCTACCTTCCAGTTCAAAGCTGCAAAAAATAAAGATTCTCTGCTGACGAAGATCTTGGATTCTCTGAGTGAAGAAATGGACTGAGCCAGATAAAAAGCCACTCTTATCTATAACATGGCAAAACTAAGAACAAAGAATGACCAAACACTACTGTAACCCTGAAGTTGGACTAAAGTGTCAGGCCTGGAAGCTGTTTTGGGCATTGGATCTTCAGGCCTGCCACATTTAGTGCTGTGGGAAACTGGGAGTGGGGGTTGTAGGGAGCTGAGGAGATATATAGTCATAATAACATTCCTCAAGGTCACTCTGCCCTGCACCTGGAGGGGTGTGGCTGGGAGGCATCTCCAGTTGGGACGGTGCATTGATTGGATCATGTGATGGACATGTGGGTGCAGGGGAAGGGACTTGGACTTTCACTTGGGTGGGGAAAACCTGGAAGCTTTCTGACTCGCGTTTTCCCAGATGGTGCCAATATGATATCACTAATAAAATGGAACTTTGAGGAATGCCTAACCTCGGGGTCTTCTTTCGTTGGGAGTGTTACTTGGAACCCTGACATTAAGATCCAAAGAAAAATTTGTTGTATTGGCTTCTCAATAAAAAAAAAGTTCAAAATGATTTATAGAACAAGAGTTGATACTCCAGCTGCCTGCTTGATTGTGGACATCCAGAACAACCTAAATGGACAGCCATCCATCTTGGGCTCAGAAGCCTCTTCTTAGCATCAAGAAGTCTCTTCTAATTCTTCAGCAAAGTTTAGGATTTAGAGATATGGACACTGTTAATTGTGCCACTGACCAGCCTAATCCTATGAAAAGGAGAGACTACTATTCCAGATAGAACAAAGCAGAATTGTTAAATTTGAGGCCTTGAGTATTGTGATCTATTAAAGCAAATTGAAATTTACACTGGTTCTTTTTTCCACCTCTATTGTCATTTTGATCTTTGTTTAGCTTACAATTAATTATAAGTATTTGATTCTTTTTTATTTATAACTGTATTTAGGTCAATTCATTCCAATTTATGGAATATATAATCACTGTCTCCCATTTTTTTAACTTAAATGACAACTTCTGTGGCTTTCTCTAGTGAAAGTTATTTTCTTTTCTACCCCATCCAGGGGTAAATTCGAATGATTTTCTCCCTGGAGGCAATATTTATTGAACTGACTGGCTTAGTCATAAATTTGATGATTGTTTCCATGCACTTCTTTTGAAAATGTCATTTATTTATTAAACAAATTTATATAGCCACTCACTCACACACAGCATATTGAAGTAGATTTATAAAGAAACTATTTATTTATTTATTTATTTATTTATTTATTTATTTATTTATTTATTGGTTCGATTTATATGCCGCCCTTCTCCGGAGACTCAGGATGGCTTACAATGCGTTAAGCAATAGCCTTCATACTTTTGTATATACCTGTTTAGTAGGGCTTTTGGCTCCCGCTAAGCGGTGTTCTTTTTTATACAAAGTCAGCTTATTGCCCCCACAGTCCGGGTCCTCATTTTACCTACCTCGGAAGGATGGAAGGCTGAGTCAACCTTGAGCCTGGTGACATTTGAAATCGCAGTTATTGCAGGCAGCTGGCAGCTAAGTGCTACTTAACAGCACTTTAGTCCGCTGCACCACCAAGGCTATTGCAATTCCTGAAACAGTTATACCTTAAATATTACATTTTGCTGAAGAACTGTCTTCTTGAACACACAAGACAATTGTGTGGCAACATATATTCTGCTGATATTCATAAAACGTATAGCAGCTTCTGTGATTATGCAGTGGTGCTTCTAAAGTCCCAAATTTCTCAATTTGTTTTTGAAAAATAATCTGCATTGAGGATGAGTAATATTTGCAATCCCTCTTTTATGCTGTTATTTTTGTTGCAAAATAGAAACAGGTCTGATAAATGATCAACTTCACATGTTTGGGTTATTTCTAAAATCCTGATGGAACTTCATATTTTTGTGATATTTCTAAAAGTTTCCATTTCAAAGCCTTTATTGTCATTGTACATCATGTGTACAATGAAATTGGTTTGGCTTCTACTGGTACAGTCCATACAAGAATACAACATTATTCAATACAACATAAATACTATAAAGAATAATCCTTATACTAAAACTCTGAACTTTGATCTTAAGAACATTTTAGATTAAATCAGATGAATTTGGGCATGTGCTAATGTTTGACAGTTTACGGTAGAAACCAGCAGCTTCTAGCTCTTTTAGGCTTGTATGTGTTTTGCACTTTAAGTCTTAAGCTGCAAAATTTTCAAAACCTTTCATGTTCTTAGATTGTTTGGATAGTGGTAAACATGGCTATATATTGTTTGTTCACAGAGATGCAGAAGATGCCGTTTACAGAAGGAATGGTTATGATTATGGCCAGTGTCGTCTCCGTGTTGAGTTTCCTAAACCTTCCAGAGGTCGGGGTGGAGGCTTTGGTGGGGGGCCTCGTGGGAGGAATGGCCCTCCTTCACGACGATCTGAATTTCGAGTCCTTGTTTCAGGTATGTTCCCTTCTAAACTTCATATTGACTGGAACCCCTCAGATGCAATCTCCAGTTGTAATGGAGAGAAGATTATCTTCTTATTACCATATTATATGGTTTCTTTCTTAATACGGAACCTGTCCCTGTGGAGGAGCTTTTTAAAACTGCAAAAGGACACTCTACTTTTCTGATTCAATGCATGGAGGAAGTCTTGCTTATGGATTCATCATGGTGAATGAATGGTGAGCAAAAACGTCTCCAGCTGGAGGCAAGAGTGAACTCTTGGATGCAAAAAGGGGGTCACTATATGGGCGGGCAAAGGGAAGGAAGAAAAACCAGGGATCGGTTTTATAGTGTTTATGGCAGAAGGAACAGGCTTTAGTTGGTGCTGTGCAACCAAAATATGTCTTATTAAAACCTGAGAAACAGCTGCACAATATTTGTGTCCTTTATGAAAGAAAATTAACCCAAAATTAGATCCCCTCTGTTCAGAGCTTTGTGGATTCCTCAAAACAACTTTGATATACCTGGAATAGGTGTCTCTATCTAGTGAGTTGGGAGACAAATGAAAAAGTCCTAATCTCACTGGAAAGCAATGGAAGTATTTTGAAGGTTTTGCCATGGTGATCAAGTCTCTGAAGAAAATTCGGCACGCTTTGGCCAAACATATGGAATGGCCCATTTAACCCATAAAAATATTCCTAAAAACTAACATAATATGCCAAGAAGTCTGCATGTGACTGTGGTATCGTGGCTAGAAATAGGAGAATTCTCGGTGAGGAAATTGCTGAATGCAATCATTTCAATTTTGCAGCAGGACCTGGAGACGAAAAGGCTCAACCCCAGGTGTATGTCTCCCACACAGAAGCCTGGGAGGGCAGGGAGGATACCTGAACTGGCTATTGGCTTGAAGGGAGAACCTGCCTTACTAGAGAGTGTTGTGAAGCATTCTTGAAAACTGCCAGGAAGCAGCAGCATACTAGTTTCTTCAGAATATGCTGTGGATCAGGGAACTCACTTCCCTTTATCTTTCTTTATAGCATACTTATGGATAGCTAACACAGGTATCCTTGCTTCGCTGCCCAAGGATAAGCTATTGGAATCTAAGGAGCCAAACACTCTTAGAATGGGACCCTCATTCTTGGATGGGAATCTAATTTTGAGTACATGGAGTACAATCTGTCCAGTCAGAGTTAGGGTGATATTAAATTTGCATTGGACAAATAGGAGGAGTCCTCTGACCACCCAGTACTTTGAATCCTAGACCTACCTAGGGGATTGCCTTGCTGACACCCTTTGGAGTGGAACTTATTGCTGTTCTGTGGACCCTAACTGTAGCACTGACTCTCTGGAAAGAACAGGAACTCTATGGAAATGGTGGACCACAGCCATGCCTGGCATAGCCTCAGCAACTAGTGACATCTCTTTACACAATCTCTTGTGTTTTGTGTTCACTGCTCAGGGCTTCCTCCATCAGGCAGCTGGCAGGACCTGAAGGATCATATGCGTGAAGCTGGTGATGTATGCTATGCAGATGTTCAGAAAGATGGAATGGGGGTGGTTGAGTTTCTTCGCAAAGAAGATATGGAATATGCACTGCGTAAACTGGATGACACCAAATTCCGATCTCATGAGGTGGGTTCCTGCCTGTGGGTGAAGAGCATGTGTGTGTGCCAGTCATGGAGGAACACACATTAACCTGTCCTTTTGCGATGCTCTTTCAAGAGGCTTCTGGGCAGTCTAGCAGTAGTCTTGGAAACGGTGCCTTAAACTTTGTAAGATTAAGAGTTGCCAAGGCTATGTGAGTCCTGCCCCATGATGGTGTGGTTAAAAACACTGAAGCAGAAACTAGGTTTTGGGCTTTATTCCTGGAAAATGAGCATTTGGATTACTTGCTTTTAACATCTGAGCAAGTCAAGTCGATTTCATTTGACATGCTCCCATTGACAGCCAGTGGGTAAACAAAGTTGGCTACCAGCTGATTGTTTCAATAAGCTTAGCTTGCCTTCTATTGGCAAGCTGAAATGATATTTCCCAGAGGAGCAGCTGTGTAGCTTTATGGCTTACTTAATAGTAATCTTCCCCACCTGTGCTTGGATCTTCCTACTTAAGGTGGTTTGATATCTCTACTATAAACCAGGTTATTATTCTTGGGGCATTGCTACTTCACTTGCAACCACCTTCTTCTAGTGGCTGGCTTGATCTTCAACCACCCAGTCAATCACAGATGGAGGCTGCTTGTTATGGAATTTTCTTCAAGAATCTGAACCGCAGAAACAGAATTAAGTTAAGATGGACTGGGTGAGAATTCACCAAGACCTTTCCTAACTGTGCTGAAGGACTTCACTAGCCTGCATCTCTCCCTCTGATAGCTTAACTTTGGAATCCGACATCATCGCCCATCTTAGTTACAGGGGGACAAAACGTGTCTGTGTTGGCCTACGCAGCCTAAGCTGTTCCGTAACAAGCCCTTTTTCTGCAGACCTGAGGGGCCACATCTGAATTGGCCTACGGCAGCAATAGGATTTGACCTGCCTGTATATGAAAACTCTTCAGTCCTGAGCCACTCTGTGCATTGGTTTCTCGCCTTCATTTATTCATAACCCTTAACCACAGGATGTTATGCCAATGTTTGGGTTTTCTCTGTTCTGAATTCCAGGGTGAAACAGCCTATATCAGAGTTTGTCCTGAAAGAAGCATCAGCTACAGCTACTCACGCTCCCGTTCTGGTTCAAGGAGTCGCGATTCTCCCTACCAAAGCAGGGGATCACCGCGCTACTCTTCACCCTTTAGGCCATTCTGATTGCACCCAATAGGGACTTGTAACGATGTGAACTGAGCTTGTCATTTGTGCTCAGAGTTTACATTCCAAAATGGATGGATATAATCTTTCGTAGGAACCTTTTTGGTTTTTTTTTCCTTTCTATTCAAGAAAATCTTTTTTTTTATGACAACTGTTTTTACTAGGGAAGTGTTGGTAATGAAGTATTATGAATCATTGCCACTTTAAATGCATTTTATTTGGAAAATGTAAAGTTGTTTTTGCTTTACTTCTCAGTGAGGAAAAATGAGCTTGAAACTCACACGTTAATAGTTTGCTGGATGGGCTTTAAAGCAGAGATAGTTGGTGGTGTTTCAAAATATATTCCAGTGTTTCTGTAACTCATAAATGAGTGGCTGTCTTTTTGTGCAGTCAGGGTAGAAAGTGGAGATAAAACAGATGATCCTGGTTTTTAAGTTACTTTTTCTTATTGGGTTAAAGAAACATTTAAAAAGATTTTGCTCTCTGCAGCTGTTATACTGGAAACATCGAAGGGATGTTTAAGCTGTTCTACTATAACACCAGTGCAATTACTTTTACTGGCTGTTTTTGATATGTTATTTCACAAAATAGTATCCAGGACAGATTTTATCAAGCCTGGAAGTGTTGAGAGAGCAGATTTAATACAATTCCATTACTTAAAGGGAGGGGCTGAAAATTTGGGAAACTTACTGGGGAAGGAGTGTTCTGTGTTTCTCACCAATTGCAAAACGTGTTCAATTTAAGCATTTCTTGGAAGTTTTATGGAAGTCCCATCATTAATTTGATCCATAAAATAAAATGGATTTCAGTGGTTTTGTGCTTAGTTAACTTGTAAAATGAGGTGTTTTATTTGAATTCTGTGTCTGTAACTGTCCACATACTAAGAGCTTAATAAGGAGATTCATTTTAACCAGTTTGCAAGTTTAGAGAAAGTGCTGCCAATCTAGGCTTTGAGAATAATATTTTGAGACTTGGCAGAAGTGAGTTACTGCAAAGATCTAGTCCCAGGTCTTTTATTGAATTAATACCTTACTGCATCATATTAATAGCTGCAATCATGATGAGTTAGTGGGAGAATAAAACTAATGCCATTTTGGTATAAAACGGATTAAGCTGCTTATGTTGTATATGAAATACAATTTATGTACAATGATAAAATAATAACATAGCAACATTTGGCTAGAAAAACACAAAGCAGTACATGTCCATTGCAAAATCCAATGTGGCATATTTGTCCGAAAGTCTCTGTGCTTTGCTTATTAAATAGTGGCTGGAGTTCAAAATGTGCTGAGTAAAAAAAAATATGGCTTGTTTGTGGCTTAGTGATTAGATACCCTGAATGTGGCTTATCTGCACTTATTTTGTATCCTGCAGAATAGCATTAGATGCATTTTATTGAGGGGGCTGGTTTAAGGCTTAAAGTGGTTTAAGACGCCAATTTCCTTTTTTAAAAATAAAACTCTCTCCTGAATTGGACTCTTTTCTCTGCAAGGCTTAAATGCCTCCACCTGCTCTTCATAAAGCACAAAATATTAGCTGGCCATTTTTGGACTTTTAGATGCCACACTAACCATAAAATGCTGTTACTGGGCACACACAAAAATTGTATTTCTTAGGCATACGTAGAGAGGTTAGCCTAAACATTATCCTTCATCCAAAAAAGGGCTATATTTCTGAAGCAATTCATTCCCATCTAGAAGACTGTCTCTAAAGACCATGAATATTGTTCCTTGGTTAATTAAATCTAAATGGCACAGCATATCTTAATACACAATACCACACATCTTCTTTTGCAATAATTAAAAGAAATTTCAAAGTATAAAATCAATTGTGCTACATTTTATTCAGTTTTCCTAGAAAATATTTTGTTTCATGACTGAATAACAAGGTAACAGTAATTTGAATTCAATATGATTTCATGAGTGTTTGAATTCAGTTTTCAGAATGTTCTGCCCTCAGCAGTAATACACAGTCCCTCTTGTGCTGGGATTTTTTTTTTCAAAGACAGAAGCACGTGTGTCATTTATTAATGTCACTTTTTCTGATATTTTCAAAGTCCAGAATTCTTGTATGGGGTTTAAAAGAAGTTCTAGACATGTTCGCACACCATGTTTCTGTTAAATTTAGAGTCAGTGATACTCTTTCCCAATCCATACAGCTCTATGCCTTTTTTTCTCCACTAAGCAACACCAGTCATTTCAGTTCCTGTCCCTCTCCCCTCCCCAATTATATGAGGTACTTGATATAAAAATTCTAGATGACAATGCACGTGTTTAAAAGCAATCAGTGATGGCATTTTAAGTCGGATCTTCTATTAAGAATCTTCCTTGTGAAGAAAAGTGTTTCTCTCTTCTATCTTTGGCAGAGGAATGTTACCTAGTGCAAAAAGAAATTGGCAGGAATAAAATACTTCGATCGTTTTGGCAATTTCTATTAGAAATACAATTTGACTTATATTATCTAATATATAATTTAACTACCAGTGCTATAGCTAAATCAGATGTATATTATTGATGAACAAAGAACTTGTTTCCAAAGAAACAAGCTTCAATTGTGTTCCTAATTGTAAAAATGAACTTCAAGGCAACACCTTACAAATTTTAAATAGAAAATGTCAGCTGTCAAGGATGTTCATGGCACAGTTCTATGTGTTGCTTCCAACACAGCATCAACCAAATTATACTCTGTAGAATAACTGAAATTAAGCACGTAATATTGAATTCAATAATTTAGGCAGGTTCCAAAATCCAGAATGGTATTTCTCAGCAGAAATATAATAGACCCACCATTACTGCATCCTATATAATGAAACTTCTCTTGCATTCATTCACACTGTGAAAAAGGTGTTTTAACATTCTACAACATGGATTTCCCTGCGTGCCCCCTGCAAAATGTTACCTGGTGGAGCTATGAAATATCCTTCAACTGTCTTTGCAGCCTTCTTCAGTAGTTCCTCTGCACAATTCCCTTCTGAGATACTATCTTCCCTGAGGTAGAGATGCCTGAGGAATACAAATCATTCATCATCAGCCTGCTAGGATGCTAGAAATATGGCCGCTTTCTACAATGTTCTCTCCCTAAAAGCCAGGTGATATTACACGGCTTGCCAAGGCTAGAAAGAGCAGTGATTGCAAGTGTCCCACTTTTCATCCGAATGGGGAATGAATGATTCAGCAGTACCAATATCGTTGCCTTGCCACCTTCTGCCTGCAAAAACTGTCAGCTGCTTCTGAAGGGGTGACGAATACCCTTCCTCACAATTAAATGGTTTCCTTTTTTTTTTAAATTTTTATTGAAAATTATTAAAAAAAATACAGAAAAAAAAACCGGACGTAAATGGCTTCCTGAGAATACCCAATCCGCATGGCTCTCCTGGAGCTGGAAGGTCAGAAAGTAAACCCCGGAAACGGCCGGGGGCTCCCGGTAGCTACCTGTCTTCCAGCACCGATTCCATGGGCTCGATTCCATCGGTCTTCACCGCTTGAAGTTGTTCAGCGAATTCAACTGCGCTCTCCAAACGGCGGACGCCCTCCCAGTTGCGGAAGTCAACGAGCGCCAGTCGCTCAAGGTGATCCAACAACTCCAGAGTAATTTCTGCCTGCTGAAACAATTATGTTTTTTCTTCAGCCTCGGGAGGGGGCGGGGGATAAAGAAAAATGACGGCAAACTACTGTGTGGCAAGTGGGAATATATTCTTAGAAATGGGATAATGGGACACTTCACGTTTCATTTCGCCGGGAAAGGCTCCGTTCCTGCCAGCCTAAATCACGCAGCGGAAAGCCGAGCTGGAGAAAGTCCCTGCAGGTCCCCAAAGCAGCAGAGCCCGGGGGGCGCTCAGGTCCCGGCCTAATCGTGCCCCCCTCCCCGGTCATCTTGGCAAAGGGGGGGTCGCCCGGCCTCCCCACTCACCCGGCCGGATCCGGCGTCCTCCGCCGAAGAGGCGCCCCTGCAGCCGAGCGCAGCGCGACACGGCCGCCAGCCCCGCCGGGCCCACCTGCAGCCGAGCATCTCAACCGCCTCTTCCGCTTCCGGCGTCGAGGCGGAAGTGGCGCCGCGCCTGCCTCCTGGGCGCTACGTCAGTCCGCCATGAACAGCGTCGGCGAGGCCTGCACGGAGCTGAAGCGCGACTACGACCAGTGCTTCAACCGCTGGTTCGCCGAGAAGTTCCTGAAGGGGGAGGCCGGCGCCGAGGGAGACCCCTGCGTGCAGCTCTTCAAGCGCTACCAGCTCTGCGTCCAGGTGACGGGCGGGGCTCGCTCGCGCGACAGGCGGGGGGGGGCTCTGTGTGTGTGTGTGTGTGTGTCCAGAAAAGTATCCCCCCCCCCGAAGAAGGGAGAGTGCAGTGTTAACGCTTCTCGGCCTTGGTCACGTGAAGGCGGGCGGACTTCAATTCCCAGAATTCCCCAGCCAGCGACCAAGGTTGGACGACCCAAGGCGCCGGGCGGCTGGGCGGGGCGTCTCCAGCCAGCGCCTCCCTTGGGTGCCGCTGGGTGTTTCCGGGCAGCGTCCTGGAAGCGAATTTGGGCCCCCAGCCTGCATCCCAGGGCGGGTAGCGGCCAACCCGACAACCAGAGGCTGCCTGGTTTGGGGATGTGCTGCATGAGGGTCCGCTTCCCAGCTGAGTGAGACTCTGAATTTTCTCAGCTGCGGGTTTCTGAGTCCTGCTAGGCTGAAATGTGATTGTCCTGCAAATCCAGATTGCTGAAGGGTGGACAAATGCCTTGTGAAAAAGGGGGAACTAGGGGATTCTGCTTGCAAATCTGAAAACAATTGATGCTCCTTTTCTACAGTTTGGACATTTATCTTGTGGCTGTCCCAGACTTTTAGTGCTTAGGATATGTTTTTTTCCAGCCTCCTCGGCATCTTAGAATATCCTTCATTTATTTCCCTTTCAGAAAGCTATTAAGGAGAAGGACATACCCATTGAAGGCTTGGAATTCATGGGCTCCAGCAAAGAAAAGTCAGAGAACTCTTCATAAATCTGATGACACCTGCAAACCCCCCCCCCCCCCCCAAAAGACTATGAAACAGGCAAACTAAAATGAACTGGCTGCCAAACAAGGAACTCACCCTAATACCGCTTATGCGGGTGGGAGATACAGGGTGCTGCTTCCTTGCAATGTTTGTCACATCAATCTAGGGACTGCTGCTTCGCTTCCATTGTTGCCGGGAAAGTTTTATCATGATTGCCTATGTACAGTCATGTGAAAAAGTAAACGCCCCTGTTGAAATGTTTGACTTGTTCAACCTACAGATACTTGAACTTCCACAATATTGATAAAGAGGACACAATATAACATATATCATGCGCTATTTAAATTTTGTGGACCATTGTAAATGTAAATAAAAATAATTGAAATTTTGCATGTATAAAAAAGTAACTATACCTCTGTTTATCACTACCTCAAATGTCTAAAATAGGGTTTTAGATGAGTAGAACATTGTTAGAATCTTGGAGGAACCTGTCTTTAAAGCAGGGGTATCAAACTCACGTCATCACAGCAGCGTCATGCGATGTATCAGGACTTTTTTCCCCTTTGCTAAACGGCATGGGCGTGGCCAGTGTGAGGCACCCAGTCCGCGGGCCAGGAGTTTGATAGCCCTGTTTTAAAGCCTCAGGCTTTTAGTTTGGTTTATACTGTTGCTGAAATGTGTGGTATCCTCCTGCTTAGCTTGAAAGAATGCCCAGGCCTTCCAAAAGGTTATAGAAACCAATGAGCCATGAAAGGATTTTAAAAGATCACCAGGTAATTGGGCAGCAATCATTCCAATGATTACAAGTGGAGAATATTTCAAACAACAGCCAATTTGGCCAGGCATTTGGTGGTCAGTGACCAAAATAAAATGACTCACTGTCCAGCCTAGGGTGTCCCGTTAGGGTCACCCCAAGGGCAAATGCAAGACCCTGAAAGAAATCTCTAAGAACCTCAGAATTATGTCACATGACTAACAGGTATCTCTCTTCACTATTGATGTCTAAGTGTATGACTCCACCATTAGAATGAAGCTGCACAAATTAAATCTACATGGGAAGTGAGCCAGGAAACCTTTGACCTTCAGAAGGACCATCAGGACAAGACTAGTTTCCTCATGAACATCTAGATGTTGTGGCCCATGACTTGGACAACTCTTGAGTCTAAAGAAGCTGCTCCAACTGAACCAGTGGGATGTCGGTCTCTGGAGACACCAACACAGGAATCGTCTTGAGGCTGATCAAAAGCATCAGACTAACTGGAGGAGTCGAATCATGAGGTGTGCCTCTCCATCAAACACTTGACACGTAGAGCGGACAGCAGAGCCATGATGCTCAATGAGGTTCTTTGTGAAATGGGTGTGTGCCTTAATTAAAAATAGTTGGCTACAGCCTGGTTTAAGAGGCAGCTCTTAAACCCATGGAAACTGTGATTTCCTGTTGTGATAATATGTTGTTCCTGTGTAAGAAATCTGAAACTCTTACCCTAGGACTGGCTGAAGAGCCTGATTTGCTCAGACCTCTGGGCTGAACCATGACTGCTCTTGCCTGCCCTGTAGAAAGTGAGGCTACTTGGGCAAGTTTTATCTTCAAAGACCCTGACTTACGTTACTTTGCTGAGCCTTAGGTAAATTGCTTATCACCAAGCAACTCTGTGTGTGTTTGTTTGGAACCTGAAGTGGGACACTAGGCAAAGAGCAGAATTTCTGGAACAATGTGCTCTGGACAGACAAGGCAAAGATACTGTTATTTGGCTTTAGTAGCAAAAGAGATTAAAAAAACAGTTTGGTGTAGTGGGGAAAGTGCTGACCTAGAAAGCAGCAGACGAATTCTAATCCCTCAAGGGACAAAATCCTGTTGCACGTTCTTGGTCCCACCCAGCTCAGGGTTGTGTGAGGAAAATAGGCAGAATGCACATTCACCACCTTGAGTTGTGTATGAAAATAATAAAATTAGATGAAAAAAATAAAGGACAGCATCTATTTACTCATTTTTATAGCCGCCTGTGTCTGGTTCTGAGTAATTCACAAAGTTAAAATTTCACAAGAACCTGATACCATCTGTAAAGCACAGTGGGGGAAATGTTCTGGTTTGGGGCTGCATCAGGGCCTGGACAGCTCCCCATCATGGAATCCACCATGAACTCTGGGCACTTGAGGGTCACGCAAGAGCATCTCTCAGAAGATTGAGGCTCAACTGAAAGTGGACCGTGCAACATGACCGTGATTCTAAACCCCACAGAATGACTGGAAAAAGAGAGAAGTGGCCAAGTCAAAGCCTGGATCTGAATCCCACCGAGATGCTGAGAGGGATTTGAGCTTGGCTCTGTGTGCAGGAAACCCTCCAAAACCACCAGCTGAAAAAAATCTGCATGGAGAAGTGGAAAGAAGACAGATAGACAGTCATGAGAAATGCCTGCTGGAGGGAGTTTCTGCCAAAGGGGTCAGTGAGAGGCCTTGGAGCCAAGGGCGGGAGAGGGGGACTTCCTTTTTCCCACAAGGAAAGGGCATATCTGTGTTGTTGAATAAATGATTGCAAATCCATTTTTCATAGGCTATTTTGTTCAATCAAATCACCCATATACTGTTTGACGATACAATAGTATGTCTATATCACACACACACACCCACGCCCGGTTTAGCGAAGAGGGAAACAGTCAAGATACGTCACGTGATGCTGCATGTTTGACACCCCTGGTCTACATAATTTAAACTACATAGGATATATTTACTATCTAACCAAACGTGTTTATTTAGAATCTAGTTTCAACCTACTGATTCTAGTTCTGACCTCAGGGACGTCAAGCTTCATGCCTGCTCCCTCCTTTATATGACAATGGTTTACAAATCTGAAAGCTCCTATTGTATTTTCCCTTGGTTTCCTCTTTTTTAAGGATAAACAGACCTAGATCTTTCAACTGTTCCAAAAGCTTGGCAGCTCTCCTCTGAACGTACTCCAGTTTTCAATGTCTGTTTTAGATTGCAGTGCCTAAACTGGAAGGGAAGAATGGGCCTCACCAAGGCAAAGAGAAGAGCAGGGAGTTGACTTCTGCGATGTGGATTCTATGTTCCTGTTAATGCATCTCAAAACAGCACTTGTCCCTTAGTAGCTGCACTATGCAAGTCAGGTCTAAATAGTGCTGAAAAATTACCATCACAAGATTAATAATTCTGTGTTCACTAAAATGATTACTCATTTTCTTGTCAGTTTCCATACTGGAAACGTACTTCTTCAGAAAATAATTTGTTCTAATTCCAAGCAATCTTGACCGGTATCAGTTTACATCACATATCTTAACAATTTGAGCACCACTGCTTTCCTGCAAACAGTGTTGCTTAATTTTTCATCTACAAAGCTCAACAATGCCCCCCTTCAAGATAGTAGGATAAAAGTTATTGATACAAAGTTTTAAAAAATAAATGAAAGATTTGGCTAGAATATTTTTTATTTCAGGAGACTTCTACAGGAAGAACATCAACTGTAAGAAGTCAGAACAAACAATACAGGAAATGCAGATTTTGGTCCCAGCCTTGATTCTGGTCCAGCTACCTTTAATGGTCCATGCTGTGGCTGTGGTCCACTTGTCTAATGGTCACTCTTCATAGCCAGTAGGAAGTGCATTGACATGTGGATTATGGAAAAAAGTATGGTTCCCATCACCCCAAGGGAAGGGCTGCAAAGAGAAGAGAGATGGTTCTTTTAGTTTTCTAAGTGAGGGGTGAAATGCTCCCGGTTCGGACCAGATCGCCCGATCCGGTAGCGATGACGGCGGGTGGTTCGGAGAACTGGTAGCGAAAATCCCTGCCCCCCACCCCCATGCCCAGCTGAGCCACACAATCATCAGTGGCTTTTTTTTTTTACTTTTAAAAGTATTTTTATACAACCTCTTTGGCCGAAAACATGCTTTTAAAAGTAAAAAAAAAAAGCCTCTGATGATTGCGCGGCTCAGCTGGGATCATCAAAAAAACCCTTTTTTTCTTTTAAATGCCTCTGATGATCCAAGCTGAATTGCCTGATCATCAGAGGCATTTAAAAGAAAAAAAGTCTCTGCCAATCAGGCAACTCAGCTGGGATCATCAGAGCTTTTTGAAAGCATTTTTTTGCTCTTAAAATGGTTTTAAAAGTAAAAAAAAAGAAAGGCCACGCCCACCCAGTCACATTACAACCCCCCCCCAAGTCACGCCCACAGAACTGGTAGTAACAAATTTTAGATTTCACCCCTGTCCTAAGTGATATATACGTTAAGATCTCTATAATGGCTTTTTGACCAGCAAGGTGGCAGCAGCCAGCCAATGTTATCTCAAAAAGCTAAACCTGGTCAGATGTAATTAGTATAGATGTGGGGGACCACTACAAAATCCCAAGGCTGTAGACTAGATTGTGAAGTCAAAAAGGGGAAGGGAGGGGCGAAATCTCAGAAGGAAAGACAAACTACTTCCACAATGTAGCCAAGAAAAGTGCATGGGTATTTTCAAGAGGTTACCAGGGGTCAAACTTTATTCAAAGGAGTCTTAAGGATAATAGGCAATTTTAAAAAATATTTTTCAAAAATAAATCCTTGAAGATGTGCAACTGAATGTGCAGAACAGTGGCTTTGTTTGGCAGTAATGCAATTATTCTTTTTTAAAGTTGGCATCCACTGAGGTATATCAGAAATTAGAGGTACTTTTTATATTTTTTGTCAATGTGGCTCAGAGACAGCAATTGGCCCATTGAAGATCATGCACAGGGACTGTTGGGTGAGAAATTGATTTTTCTGTATTGGAAATAAAGCTCATTTCTCATCAAAACTTAGTTGTGAATTTTATGTAATTGCCTCGCCCTTAAAATTTGCTGTGAACTAATAAGAGTTCAGGATACTAAATAACCATAATCAGTTTCCCAATAGGTAGGCAATGTAATTCTCACCCTACTTCAAACCCAAGTGTAGAAGAGACTTATAAGAAGGGAAATACAAGTAGTTCTCAATTTAACAGTTCATTTAGCGACCATTCGAAGTTACAATGGCACAAAAAAAAGTGACATGACCATTTTTCACACCTACTTTCAGGATCCCCATAGACATGTGATCAAAATTTGGATGCTTGACAACTGACTCATATTTATGACGGTTGTGGTGTCCCGGGGTCATGTGATCATCTTTTGTAACTTTCTGACAAGCAAGGTCAGATTCTCTTGACAAACATATTATTAATTTAATAACTGTAGTGATTCACTTACAACTGTGGCAAGAAAGGTCTTAAAATGGAGCAAAACCCATTTAATAAACATCTCACTTAGCAACAGTAGTTTTGGGCTCAATTGTGATCGTAAGTCGAGAACTACCTGTATTAGATGAAAAACAATGGGTATATCCAGGCCATGCTTTTGGGATCTGACCCAACCAGTTAAAACCTCAATTTCTACAAATGTCTCCCAACAGTCTGTATAGAACAGATCTAAAAACAATGCAAATTCAGTACCTTGGTCCGGATGTAAAGATGCTTGTAAGGAATGAATTCTGGCCTTTCATGATGATCCTCTTTCTTCAGGTAGCAATTTAGCTGGCAGATAGCAACAGAAGGAATAGCAACCACAAGAGACAAGATTTTCCATAAACGATCTAATTGATTGAATTCAAACATAAACAGAAAGTCAAGGAGTGTTATTTCTTTGCAATAAATTAAAATATAGGACCGAAAGAATTACTATCCAAGCCTTTTAATTCAATTTACAGATGGCGCAATGAAAAATTGTTGCAGGACAGCTTATAACTGAACTGAAAATGGACCAGGAGGAGGAAAAAGTGGAAGATGCTAATTAGTTTGGAATTATTTTTTGATTATACAGCGGCTCAATTCACAAAAGATACTAAGCTAAAATTGGGCTGCTTTGTGCTTCAGTATTTTTTTTTTACTTGGCCAGGACCGATTTTTAGTTCCTATAGGCAATTCAACAAAAACATATCTGGACCAGGATGTCCTATACCAGGGCTGTCAAACTCCTGGCCCATGGGCCAGATAAATCATGCGCTGGCCACGCCCATGGCCGATTTAGCGAAGGGGAGGAAAGTCCCAATACGTCACGTGACGCCACCATGATGCGAGTTTGACACTCCTTTCTTAAGCTGAAACCTGTCTGCTGCAATAATTTCCTGCTTAATGTCATATTTTTTTCTCAACCCCAGCCCCTCCTTTCCATTACCAATTCCAGAATATTATCAGCAAAAGAAAAAGAGCAAGGCTAACACCACACGAAGAAATCCAGGTAAAGAGCTAGGGTTAGTGTCAGTATTTTATAAAATAGGTGTACTAAAGATCAATCTCAGAATAGTAGTTTGTGGAATCAAAGATACTTCTGTAACTGGAATCATTGCATCTTTTATTTGTGTAATTTAGCATCTTACATAATTTAGTTTATTGTTATTGCACCTCGTACAATGTACATTATATTTATAAAAATAAAACACAAACCCACATCCCTCGCATTCTATACAATTGAATTGAAAATCAATATTGCATTAATATTGCACTATACAGTAGAATTCAATATAGTTACTGCTCTGGGTAGAAGCTGTTTTTCAGCCTATTTGTCCTTGTTTTTATTGCCCTGTACCATCTGCCAGATGGTAATAATTCAAAAAAAGGGTGCCCGGGATTAGATGGATCTTTAAGAAGATCTTTAGCATCCTGTTTTATATTATTTAGATCTTTATATTACTTAAGAGACTTCCTAGAGACGCCCGCTCCCAAATAATCTGCAGCACCTTCTGGGAAATGCTTCCCGTTTTAATGAAGTTTTTTTGAGAGCCCCTAAATTGCTATGTAAATGTTAATACAATCCCGATATGTGAGCGGTTATGCCCCTGTGATAGAGCTGAGGTTGAAACTGGAGCATGTTCTTTTATACTGCCCTATGCACAACGCAGGCAGGACTAAATTACGGTCTCTTAGAAACAGATCTCTCTGGACCCAATGCTAGTAATTTGACCTCATATTGTTTAGGGGATGGCTCCTCACACATTACTTTTCAGGTTTCTAAATTTTTTTTAAAGAGCTGTAACTATTAGAGGAGAACGCTATAATTCCTCTCAGCCAAGGTTTTTGGTAGCCAACTGTTTATGATGTTGCTTTCCCCACGTTCTTTTGCAATTATATTTGTATTTTGTTCTGTGACTGCAAATAAAAGTTATTATTAAGTTAATACAATGAGCGGTACTTAGGAGGCTCGTTTTGGCGCAGGGGCTACGCCCCACTGGGCTGGTTGACTGCATTAACCCATCTCCCACGTTCAATCCACTCACGATACATTCTCCATTGGCTGCCCGGGGGCCGCACCCGAGACCAGCCTCCCCAGTGCGGGAAGGGAGCTCCTAACCCTTGCCGGTTCCTCCAGTCCCAGGCAGCGCCAGCCGCGCAGGGCGTCGCTCAAGGCCGCGATTCGCCTCGCGGGGGACATTCGGGCCTCTAAAGCTTCTCTGGGGGGGGGCGCCAGGCCCACCGCCTCCCGCCTGCAGAGGCCGCGGCGGCCCCCATACGAGGAGGAACAAGCACAAGGTCACCCGGTCAACAAGGCCGTCTCCACGCACCGGTCCCCTGGTGTTTCTCCGGCGCCGCTGCCGTCGACAAAGCCCGCTTCCAGCCCGCCCCGGCTCCCAGCCGCCGCCAGACCCTGCCGAGCGCCGCCATCGCCGCCTTCTCCCCCTCCGTCCTCAGGAGGGTCGCTCGGAACCGGAAATAGAATGGCGATTGGGCGGCGTGGATGGTGACGTCACGGCAGCGCCGAAAGGCACGCGCTCCCGCGCCTGCGTAAATTTTGGAGGCAGAGTCGCGCGCAAGCGGGCTGCTTCCGGGTTCCCTTCGAGGCCGGCTGGGCGGGGCTTCGGAAGAACCGCGGAATTCAGGCTCAAAGAATAAAGCGCCGCTGAAGAAAGCCACGCATGCGCACGAGGCCAGTGGGTCAGTGCCTGCAAACGGCCGGACTGCATTCCCGCAAAGTCTCCAGTTCTTCTCCGCTGGGCGAGAGCTGGGCGGAGGGTTGATGCGGGGTTTAGTTCTATTTTTTTATTTATTTTATTCAGTTTATATAGCCGCCCATCTCATTGCGGGACTCGTTTCAGGGGAGGGAGGCAGCTTTGCAAGAGAAAGAGGGCTGGAGAATGGAGCCAAGTCTACTCTGCGCAGTCTTTGGAGCTCCCTCAGCTGGGCCATCCATCCATCCATCCATTCACCCATCCAATTCATTCATTCGTTCATTCATCCATCCCTTATCTCCCTCCCTCCCTCCCTTGCGTGTCTCTCTGTCCGTCTATCCCATTGAGAAACCGCCCCTCGCAGAGCGACGGTTGCGTGGCGGGCGTCTCCTGACCGACCCAGGCAGGCGATGGCGCTGATGATGTACCCCGGCTGGGTCACGAGACGTCTGCAAGGCAACAGCCAGGAACTGCGCGGCTCAGCCCAGAGGCTCCTCGGGCGACGGGCTTCCCTGCTCGAGCGCGGGAGTCCCAGCCCAGCCGCTTTCCAGCTGGAAAGGTTCCTTTCCGGAGAAGAGTGGGCGCAAGGGAGCCCCTGCAAGGCGCTGGCTGGGGCACCGGGGCTCTTGGGGCAACCACCGGGGCGGCTGGGGGACGGAGGAGCCGAAGGAAGGCTTGAGCAGGGGGTTGGACTAGAGGACCTCCAGGTGCCTGCCACCTTTCCGTTCTTCCGCTTGCCAGAGCCTTTCCGCGCCTGGAGGGCGAGCGGAGCTTCGGGCATCCCCGCAGCGAGGTGGCCCCGATCGCTGCCGCTGCTCCGGGGAAGGGCAGGCTCCGTTCAGGCCAGGAGCAGCAAGTCCCGGGCATGAGCCCCCCTCCCTCCCCGTCCTCTGGCCGTGGCGGCCGGGCCAGCTGCAATCCCTGCGGCCTCCGCGCGATGGCCCGCTCGGCCAGCCCTTCTCCGACCCTCGGACGCGCAGCGCTGCAGGCGGCTGGAAGGCTCGGGCACCGGGCAGGTTCATCAGTGGCTGGCCCGGGATGGGCTCTGTCGCCCACGCGGGACAGAGGCCTTCGCTGGTGCGTGTCGGCCTTTCCCGTCTTGCAGCTGGGCGGCACGCGAGGCACGTCGGCGCCTTCCCAAGTTTAGCGGGCAGGTCGAGATTCTACACCAGGACTTCTCAACTTTAGCAACTTGATAATGTGTGGACTTCAACTCCCAGAAATCCCCAGCTAGCAAAGATTTCTGGGAGTTGAAGTTCCCAGGTGCTGGCTGGGGCATTCTGGGAGCTGAAATCCATCTCCCTTCCAGTTGACAAAGTTGAGAAACTTCACTTAACTACAGGAAATAAATCCAAGGAGCCTCATAATGTCAAAAATTAAGTTTGACTTTTAGTCGCACCAATATTCAGGCTGAAGTTGAGGGGAAGATCTTCACTTCACTCGTCTTTGCAATCTTTCCAATTCTGGGGCTGGATAGAGTCACCTGGACCTTTTATGGCTCCCTGATCTTAATATCCTATTTTTTTATGCAATTCTGGATTGAAGGAAAAAATACCCTCTGGTTTTGTCTCTTATTTCCAAGTATTTCCAAGGTGGGTAGGGGAAGGTGAAAAAAAGTCAGAATGATGGCTGAAACTGCATATAGAAGACACATCTTTTTCTGTTTTATACACCATTATTTGTGACAAGTAAAAGGGAAAAAGTTTTCATCACACAGTTATGGCAATCATCTTGGTTTTTTCTGCTCTCCCTTTCTTCAGATATCCATGCTCTTTCTACTGTTCTTTTATTTATTAATAACTGGTCAACCTTTTGGTATGGATCCTAAGTAGGTTGGGTCCTTTTTATTAAACCTTATTATAATATAATATAACAGATAGATACAAAGAGATTAAGGAACTGGGGGAAGGAAAAGAAAGGAAGGAATGCAAGAAAAAGGGAAAGGGAAAAAAGTGATTTTCAAGTTATATAATTCAGTTACAGCCTCAGCTTTTTGCTTTGTATATTTAGTAAGTAGTAAACAATTTTATAACAAATTAATCATCAAAACCTAAGATCAAATTTTCAATCTCTTCTGTTTCAAGCATAAAGTTCAGAAGTGGTTTCCAAGCAGAAACAAAACCGAATAAGTTCTTCTTTAATTAGAGTAGTTAATTTTTCCATCTCTGCCGATCTAGAAGCTTTTTTGATGAGAGACTTCCAGGAAAGGTTAGAGGGCTGGAAGTGGGAAATAAATCCAGACAGGAGACACAGAGGTTGCTAAGTAGGAGCCAAAGTTGACTTGAGGGAGACTTTATTGTTTTTAAACTGCTTTTTCTCTGGGAACTCAAGCAGGTGATGCCTTCAGTTTATCCTCTCTATAAGCATCTTGTGAGATTAAGTTAGGCTGGATGTGACTGGTTTAGAGTTGACATGTCAAGTCTGCTTGATCCCTCTGATAAATTGAGAAACCCAAAGAACAAATTTAGAAAATGCAAAGGGGCATGTAATAAAAGCAGAATGTCAGATAATGGTCAGATGTTTGGGTGGGGCATGGTGCCAGGAAGATACAGATACAGATTAACAGAGTTGGAGGAAGGGACCTTGCAGGTCATATAGTCCAACCCCCCCCCCCTCGCCCAAGCAGACTCTACACCTTTTCTGACAGATGGCAGTCCAGTTTCTTCTTGAAACTTCCAGTGATGAAGCTCCCACAACTTCTGAAGGCAACTTCTGTTCCATCAGTTGATTGTTCTCACTGTCAGAAAATTCCTCCTTATTTCCAGGTTGAATCTCTCGTTCAGTTTCCATCCATTATTCCTTGTCTGGCCTTCAGGTGCTTTGGAAAACAGCTCAACTCCCTCCTCTCTGTGGCAGCCCCTCAAATATTGGAAGACAGCTATCCTGTCTCCCCTGGTCCTTCTCTTCACTAGACCAGCCATGCCCAGTTCCTGCAACTGTTCATCGTATGTTTTAGCCTCCAGTCACCTCATCATCCTGGTTGCTCTTCTCTGCACTCTTTCTAGAGTCTCAACATCTTTTTTATAGTGTGGTGACCAAAACTGGATGCATTACTCTAGGTGTGGTCTTACTAAGGCTTTATAGAATGGTATTAGGACCTCCTGTGATCTTGATTGTATCCCTCCGTTAATGCAATTTAGGATTGCATTGGCTTTTTTGGCTGCCACTGTTAGCTCATAGTTAACTAGTTGTCCAATAAGACTCCCTCTCACAGTTACTGTTACTAAACCTGGTTTCACCCGCTGTGTATGTGTACTTTTGGTTTTTCTTGCCTAAGTGTAAGACTTTTCTTTTCTCTACAAAATCAAGGATAAAGATGAAGGCCTAGAATGAACTGAGGCTCACAACGAAGACCAAAACATGTTGAGAGGGTTCTCTAAGGATGTGCTGAGCAAGAAGAATGTCTCTGGTAGGACAAGATGGTAAGATGGTAAAAGAGAAAACTGGGAGAAGGTCAAGCTGTTTAATTCCAACTTTGCACCTGTCATTTTGCAAATGTACTTGAACCTATCAGAAGCTGAACTGTGGGGACAGAAGGAAAAGGCAAGTCAAAATAGTCAAGATTTTGGGTGAGAGAACACCCAGAAGCTTGGAATGAATTCAAGTCACTGGATTGCAAGCCACACCACACCACGCCCACCAAGCCATGCCCATAGAACCGGTAGTAAAAAAAATTGAATTTCACCACTGGACTGGAGGCTAAAACATACGATGAACGGTAGCAGGAACCGGGCCTGGCTAGTCTAGTGAAGAGAAGGACCAGGGGAGACAGGATAACAGCCTTCCAATATTGGAGGGGCTGCCACAGAGAGGAGGGAGTTGAGCTGTTTTCCAAAGCACCTGAAGGCCAGACAAGGAATAATGGATGGAAACTGACCAAGGAGAGATTCAACCTAGAAATGAGGAATTTTCTGACAATGAGAACAATCAACCCATGGAACAGAGGTTGCCTTCGGATGTTGTGGGAGCTTCATCACTGGAGGCTTTCAAGAAGAGACTGGCCTGCCATCTGTCAGAAACGGTGTAGGGTCTCCTGCTTGGACTAATGACCTCCAAGGTCCCTTCCAACTCTGTTAATCTGTAATCCTTGGTGTCCTGCAGTTTCCCTCCGCAGCTGGACTCTGATCCAAGGCAGCAAAGGACTTACTTGAGTTGGGGGCCTCAGGCTGGGTAGCCCTTTTTTCCTTTGGAATCCAAAGCCCTAGACTGCTGAAGAAGATATTCCAGCTGTTGTCCTCTTTTTCCTAATCTTGGCACCAAAGGCTGCTTAATTTTGTTTGTTTGTTTGTTTTCAAGAATTTAAATAAATGTTTCCCAAACTCGCCCTTCAAGATGGGACAGGCAGCTGGCTGGCTTCCTTGAGAGTTGCCATGGCTTCCTGAGCCCCTTTCCCGTTTGCAGCTGGAATTTGGTGGGGGGGCTTTCAGCAGACTTCACTGTTGATTTGAATGGCAAATTGCTTGGAAACAGTTTCTCCCTCTCTGTAAGATTAAGGGGTGAAGGTTAAAAAGGAAGAAGCTGATGAGTGAACAGCTGAACTGGTTACATTTTATAAGTTTTGTTATCTACAGAATGTTTACAGTAGGATGTTGCTATTAAAGGAAGCGGCTGGATTAGATTTCATTATCTAAGAGGTGGAATAAGGTATTGACCTTTAATTTCTTGCTACTGAGCCAAGAAAGGGGCTATCAAAGCTCAGTGAAGACAGGATCACACGAGGGGTGAAATCCAAAATTTTTCCCTACCAGTTCTGTGGGTGTGGCTTGGTGGGCATGGCAGGGGAAGGATACTGCAAAATCTCCATTCCCACCCCACTCTGGGGCCAGCCAGAAGTGGTATTTCCTGGTTCTCCGAACTACTCAAAATTTCCGCTACCGGTTCTCCAGAACCTGTTAGAACCTGCTGGATTTCACCCCTGGACACACCCATCTCCACATAATCTGCATCAGCCAAAGAAATCTAACAAAATGAAATTCAATGCAGAGAAAAGTAAAATCTTACACTTAGGCAAGAAAACCCCCAAACACATATAAAACACATATAAACACATATAAACTGGGGGAAACTAGGTTTAATAACAGTAATTGAGAGGGATCCTG
This sequence comes from Arizona elegans, assembly GCA_022577455.1. Taxonomy (NCBI): domain Eukaryota; kingdom Metazoa; phylum Chordata; class Lepidosauria; order Squamata; family Colubridae; genus Arizona; species Arizona elegans. The sequence goes on from JAKOOJ010000026.1 coordinate 4,900,364, forward strand.
GAGTCTTAGTGGACCAACAGTTAAATATGAGCTAACTGTGGGGCGGCAGCCAAAAAAGCCAATGCAATCCTAAATTGCATTAATGGAGGGATTCAATCAAGATCAAGGGAGGTACTAATACCACTCTATAAAGCCTTAGTAAGGCCACACCTAGAGTACTGCATCCAGTTTTGGTCACCACACAATAAGAAAGATGTTGAGACTCTAGAAAAAGTGCAGAGAAGAGCAACCAGGATGAAGAGGGGGCTGGAAGTAAAACATATGAAGAACGGTTGCAGGAACTGGGCCTGGCTAGTCTAAGGAAGAGAAGGACCAGGGGAGACAGGATAGCAGTCTTCCAATATTTGAGAGGCTGCCACAGAAAGGAGGAAGTGGGTCAAGCTATTTTCCAAAGCACCTGAAGGCCAGACAAGGAATAATGGATGGAAACTGAACAAGGAGAGATTCAACCTGGAAATAAGGAGAAATTTTCTGACAGTGAGAGCAATCAACCCATGGAAGAGAAGTTCCCTTCAGAAGTTGTGGGAGCTTCATCACTGGAGGCTTTGAAGAAGAGACTGGACTGCCATCTGTCAGAAAGTGTGCAGGGTCTCCTGCTTGGACTAGATGACCTACAAGGTCCCTTCCAACTCTGTTAATCTCTTTTTAAAAATGGACAGTATTTCAGTTCAAAAGAGTGGTCCAGGAGCCACAACTGCTGAGGCTGCTTTCCTACAACCAACTGAACCCCAAGTTCCTAGTCCTCCTTCATATTTGCAACCACAGCAAGAATTTATCAGCATCTTCAGAAAAATCTGTCTGAATGTTGGGGAACTATAGAAAGGCAGACCCATAATGGTGGTGCGTACTTGGGTCAGGAGGCTGTGCTAGGAGACCAAACCACAGAAGCCACGATGGGAGATGCATCATGCAAGGCCTTCTGATACAAACACCCGGTTCTGGGCTGACTGTTTTCCAGAACTGGGTTGATTCCTGGAACTAGGAAAGGAACTGGACCCAAGAACAGAGCAGAACCAGCTTCTACATGAAGGTGAGAAGTGATCAACAGAAGACAGCAATGATCCTGCTCCTCCATTCTGGAGGACAGTGAAGCCAAGTTGTAAAAATGGTGGGGAGACAAAGGGAAGGGAGGAGAGGAGAACTTTGAGTCACGGAACTGTAGAGTTGGAAAGGATCTTAGAGATCATCAAGTCTAATTTGCAGGATTCAGTAGACATGCCCAGCAGTGATCATCCAGTTCTGCCTAAAAACCTCCAGTGAAGTCCATCTTTTGCTTCCCTTCATCGGACCTTTGAGCTAACAGTCCACAAGTGTAAGGTGAGGGTAACAGATGGACGATTGAAAAATTGATATTTGGGGTTATTTTGACTTACCAGAAGTTCACTGTCTTAATTTGCTTTACATGTATTTTTTTTTCTTGTGCATTGTAGGTTACATCAAAGACAAATGAACAGTCATCAGTGGTTCATCTCTTCTCCTCTTTCTTGAACCTGCTTTACTTGCCATCACATTTATTGCTGGAGCATGTAGCTTAGGCATTCTTCTTTCTGGACAACACCTCTTTCCTTGATGCTGCTCTTAGAGAAAAGTTTCTTGTAGTGCAGATAGGACTTTCTCTTGAACTTCAGCCCAGTTACTTATCAAGGCAAATAGCTGAGAAGTTGACATTCTTCTTTCTGTCCTCCCATCCCATGGCCAGGGACTCTGCAGCTGCCGTTCGGATAAGCAAAACTGCACCACGTGGACTTGGTGAAACCCTGCAAGGCCCAGCCAATTCCAAGATCTGGCTGCTTTTGATCTTCCTCGCTCCAGACGTTGGCCCCAAATCCTAGAGCTGTGTTTCTCATCGTTGGCAACTCGAAGCTGTGTGGACTTCAACTCCCAGCTTTGCTGACTGGGGGATCCTGGGAGTTGAAGTCCGCACAGCATCAAGCAGGCAGGTTTGAGAAACGCTGCCTTCGAGTGTCAACTCAGATCCCGTGGTCAGCCCTGATACGACAGCAGCCTCAGCGGCCATTCCTCAAACCCATTCTGGAGGCAAGAATTGGCCCGAAATGTGAGAAATGTTTTTGAAAGAAGAACAAAGTTGCTCAAGAGCAGCTCCAGACAGTAGTTGCACATAAAGAAGAGCAAAACAGAGCCTTGGTGGCACAGCAGACTAAAACACTGTTAAGTAACACAAGCTGCCTGCAATTATTGCAAGTTCAAATCTCACCAGGCTCAAGGTTGACTCAGCCTTCCATCCTTCCGAGGTAGGTAAAATGAGGACCCGGATTGTGGGGGCAATAAGCTGGCTTTGTATAAAAAAGAACACCGCTTGCGGGGGCCAAAAGCCCTACTAATCAGGAATATAGAAAAGTATGAAGGCTATTGCTTAACGCATTGTAAGCCAGCCTGAGTCTCCGGAAAAGGACGGCATATAAATCGAACCAATAAATCAATAAAATAGATCTTTGATTGCACCATTGCAGCTGGCATCTTTTTCATTGCACATCTTGGGCACCCCTGTTAAAGACTAATGGGTTAAATATCAGATATGCACCAATATGTACATTAGCTTCAAGCATCCCAGGAATGACCCCATTTGAGACTTTGGAAACAGTGCAGAGAAGAGCAGCTAAGACGATTAAAGGCCTGGAGACTAAAACACATGAAGAACAGTTGCAGGAATTGGGTATGGCCAGTCTAGGGAAAAGAAGGACTATGGGGAGATAGGATAGCAGTATTCCAGTATTTGAGGAGCTGCCACAAAAGAAGAGGGAGTCAAGCTATTCTCCAAGTCATCAGAGGGCAGGACAAGAAGCAACGGATGGAAACTAATCAAGGAGAGAAGCAACCTAGAACTAAAGAGAAACTTCCTAACAGTGAGGACAATTGACCAGTGGAACAGCTGGCCTTCAGAAGTAGTGGATGCTTCATCACCGGATGCTTTTAGGAAGAGACTGGACAGCCATTTGCCTGTCTCTTGCTTGAGGACCCAGATTGTGGGGGCAATAAGCTGACTTTGTATAAATATAGAAAAAGTATGCAGGCTATTGCTTAACGCATTGTAAGCTGCCCCGAGTCTCCAGAGAAGGGTGGCATATAAATTAAAGCAAAAAAAAGGGGGGGGTCTCTTGCTTGAGCAAGAGGTTGGACTAGACCTTTGAAGTCCCTTCCAGCTCTATTCTGATTGATTCTGATTGATTGAATCTTTATGGAACTTGGAAGAGATACCTGGGAGAGAGATATAGGGAATGAGAACAGTTAATCAGTAGAACTGTGTGTTTCCCTGACTTGCTCCGTCACTGGAGATTTTCAAGAATATACTGGACAACCATTTGCCTGGGATGGTCTAAGGTTTCTACTTTGAGCAGGGAGTTGGTCTAGAAGACCTCCGAAGTCCCTTCCAGCCCTATAATTCTATGCTCTTATTATTTCCGCCTGCTTTGGAAATACCTGGTGCTGAAATAGATCTGGAATGGGCACCGGCTCCCTGCTTTGCAACTCACATAACAGGTTGCTCTAATTTGCAATGAACTCACCCTGCATCTTTGCCTTTGCTTTTGTCTCTACTTGGGCAGATTTACAAAGCTAGGACCAAATCGGGCAAAGTCTTTTGACTAGAGGTGAGGGGTGGTGTGAGAAGCCCCCGTGGGGGAGGCCTACCTCCCACACTGCTGCTTTCAACGCTAACAGAAGAAGAAGAAGAAGAAGAAGAAGAAGAAGAAGAAGAAGAAGAAGAAGAAGAAGAAGAAGAAGAAGAAGAAGAAGAAGAAGAAGAAGAAGAGGAAGAAGAAGAAGAAGAAGAAGAAGAAGAAGAAGAGGAAGAGGAAGAAGAAGAAGAAGAAGGAAGGAAGAAGAAGAAGAAACTCAACGGTCTGTTTGCAGCCATTAATCTGCATGGCTGCCGAACCAGGCAAAGCAAAGGAGAGAACCAGCCATGGCCGATGGGCCGCGTCTCCCTCCCCCCCCTTCTCCCCTCTTGGAAACTCTTGCATGTCTTCCATCTCATTGTGTCCTCTCCTCCACCCGCCCGTCCCCTTCTTTTGACAAGCCACTCCGGGCCTTTGCCAGGGAGGGGGAGGGAGGCTGGAATGCCATTGTCCCTCTCTAAAGAACAGGCGCCTTATGCAAATCTTTATTGGAAGATCCTGGGAACTGGGTCTCCGGAGAGGAGGGGGAGAGGCCTGGGGGGAGAAGCAGGAGGGGAGATCTTTGGCAGGCCACTTCAGGAGCAATTCAGGCTGAGCGCTTTGCTTTGCGTTGCTCCCTTTTCAAAGAGAGCACACCACCCATGGTGGATGTGCGTGTGGGTGTGTGAGCTCCTTCTGGTTACCGGGGTCTTTTCAGCAGGGAGTGAAACAAAAGAAGATCAAAGTGACATTCCAAAGCCCCTTTTAGTCTTGGGCTGCCCACCGGCCGGCCTGACCTTACAAAGCCTAGAATTGACCCAATACTGTCTGAGCTCCAATCTTCCTGGTATTTCTAAAATAACCGAGAGGCTCTCTAACTAACCTATTCTGTTTGCTGCTTTTCTTTTTACTAGAACATCAAAATCAGCTACCCAGAATGGTGTGCAGGAGGCAGAAGCTGGATGGTGGAATTAGTAGTTAGGTCATGTTGGAACTTCCTGGCAGTGAGAAGAATTAATCAGTGGAACAGAAGTTGCCTTCAGAAGTTGTGGGTGTTCCATTCCTGGAGGTTTTCAAGAAAATACTGGACAACCTTGAGCAGGGAGTTGGACTAGAAGAGGGGTTCCCAACCTTGGCAACTTTAAGACTTGTGGACTTCAACTCCCAGAGCTTTGCTGGCTGAGGAACTCTGGGAGTTGAAGTCCACAAGTCTTAAAGTTGCCAAGGTTGGAACCCCTGGACTAAAGGACCTCCAAAGTCCCTTCCAAGTTATTGGACAGTGCTAGGTTTGAATTTCAAATTCTTACCAGAGCTCCCTCTGTAGATAATACACCTTTATCATTCACTCTGTTTAGGACATTCTTACTCCCGGCCTGCTTGGATATTTGCCTTAAAGGTTAGAATGCCCAATTAAGCCCAGGAGTTTGTTCTCAGAAGAAGAGCTGACACCAAACCTTGACCTAACAATTGAAGGGTAACTGTCCTCCTGCTTCTCAGTTGCTTCCTTCCCTTCAGTGGCCTCATTTAACTGGAGAAATTAACGTTGCTGTTGCTCTTTTAGTAGACAGGTTTGCCTGTCTGCCTTGAAACACAACAGAACCACCTCAAGAAGCCTGAATCTGAGATGGTGTCAAGCTTAAGTCCCAGAGGATGGAGACCTGGATGAGAATGAGGAAGCAAAGAGGCTGTTTTGGAGGCACTTACTCTGATATGACTTTGCTGGTTTTCTCCTTGACAAAGGATTGATAAACTCTAGAGCAGTATTTCTCAACCTTGGCAACTTTAAGATGTGTGGACTTCAACTTTTAGCATTCCCCAATGCTGGTGGAACACAGCTGCTGCCATCATGGATGGACTCAAATATCCAAAAATTATAGAAAATATTGGAAACATCTTCCGGGAATAAAGACCTGTCTCTTCAGAAGAGGTTCTCTTGTAGGAACAGAGATCTGAAAAAAGGAAATGGCCTTCTCCCCAGCCGTATGATGAACAGCGGTCCTGCATCGGCCATGGTTGTGGCTATTGTGAAAACTTACCTTTCACACTGACCTCTAAGCAAAGAAGGACAACGGTAGAAAATGTTGATGTTAATTCTATCCTGGTTACTTTGAAATCCCCCTTTTTACTTGTCCAGGGTAAAAGGAAACTGACATCGTTGATGGGGCTGTGATGGGACAGTCCCAGTTCCCTCCTGTCAAAAGACCAGTAAGGGAATCGCAGGACTCGTATTCTGGGGATACTTGGGTTGTTTGAAACCTCTTCCCAAAATACTGTGATTTAAGAGACGGGAAGGGAAGGGAAGGACTGTGGGGAAGAGGGGAGAGAACAAGAGGCCTGCTGGAGCACAAAAGGGCCACATTTGTAGCCAAATGCAATATTTAGTAGATCGTAGATTGCTGAGGATGATGAAGATCATAGGCTGGAACCATGCCATGTAGAAGGAAAGTTATATTTCTTTTTTTTTTCCCTTCCTCTGAAGCTGGTTTGGATTTCCCATGAAATATCTCCATCAGGGTAACTTTAATTCATACCCTCAAGAGAAGAGGGTTGCTCTTGCTCACTCTCGCTCTCTCTTTATCTCTCCCTCTCACACACACAGAGAAAGAGAGAGAGAGAGAGAATAAGAACAAGAGAGACAGAGATGAAAGAGCGCATCCAATTGTTTCTTTTACCTATCTCCTTATGGTTTTAAAAAAATCCCTTTTTTGGCAGGGGAAAAACCCTCTAGACTAAACTATCCAGGAAGAAGTAACAATAACAACCCCCTAGGAAATTGACGTGTTTGTTTGCTTTTTCCTTAAAAAAAACAACAACCCAGATCTGAAAAGTGAGAAAACATCACAGTTGTGGCACTGTTGCCTTTTGGCCCTGTCAGGAATAAATGCCTTGCCTCGCTCCCAGGGCCAGAGGCAGGGGGGCTGGACAAGCCAACCCCCAAGGTCCACCCTAACCCAATAACCCCTCCTTACCTTAGCCACGCCCAGGGGGTACTTAAGGGTCAGCCATGCGGTCCTGCTCCAGTTCCAGACCTGTACCTGTAATGATGAGATGCCTTGCAAATAAAGACTATTGATTTGATGAATACCTGCCTGTTGGAGTTATTGGGCACGATCCTTGAACATCCTTAACAAGCCCAGGGCATCTCTTGCTGCCTCCAGGAAACGGCACCCACCCACCCCAAATGAAGCCGGGGGCTGTTTATGAAACTGCTCCTTAGAAGCCTGCCATGATGCCTTGCTTGGGTTCCCTCTGCCAGGCTGCCAAATTTCTTCTAGGAAATTGGTTCAGTGGCCTAGAAACGTTTCCTGTTCAAAAGGCGAAGGTAGAAGGACCAGAAGGAAGGGAAAAGAGGATGGATTCATTGGTTGGTTGGTCAACTTTGCGGGTCCAAATGTTTGTAAAGGGTGAGAAGGATTTAGAGCTTGCCAAGATTCAGGAATTTGTCTCTTCATTTTTTAGCATTTGTCCCTCAGATTCCCTTATTCATACTGGTTTTTACCACTAATATTTAGAAAAGTGTCTCTCAACCTTGGCAACTTTAAGACATGTGGACTTCAACTCCCAGAATTCCCCAGCCAGCATAGAATTCTGGGAGTTGAAGTTCACGTGTCTTAAACCTGCCAAGGTTGAAGGACAGACTCTGGTTTAGAAGCTGCCTTTTACTCTGGAACCAAAGTGTGGTGCAACTCCTCTTCACCTCCTTGGTGAGTGTGATTGAAGCTCCCATTTTTTCTTCTTAATTCCCACCTGAAGTTTCTTATCTCTGCCATTTTGTTCCTTTTTGTATGGGGGGGAGGTTGTTTAGTTTTAATTTTGTTTTGGAAATATTTTTAACCATTTGTAAACCACTTGGAGTTCAACAGCTTATAAATTTAACTTCTTCTTGACTTCCTCTTTTTACCTTTTCTGGTGTTGAGGGAATATAAATTTTAACAATTAAGTTAAATTACGATCTGGAGTTGCTCCAGGCTGGCTTCATTCAATAGAACCACAACTGAGCGTAAAATTTCCATTGATAAGCAAGACCGTTGTTGAGTGAGTTTTGCCCCATTTTACAACCTTTCTTACCACAGCTGTTAAGTGAATCACTGCAGGTTAGTAAAAACAGTGATTAGACTTAGACTAACTTTGTCACTTTGAATGTACACTAATTGGCATACATTAAAATGAAATTTTGTTGCATACAGCTCTCAAAGGGTCTCCACCTCCAATATACACTACATAAACATGACAAAATAAATAAATACAAAATAATGCATACACCCACATATATGATATATGTCATGGTAACACAATTGTTAAGTGAATGTGGCTTCCCCATTGATTTTGCTTGTCAGAAAGTCTCAAAAGAGGATTATATTATGACCCCGGGACATTGCAACAGTCATAAATATGTGTCAGTTGCCAAGCGTCCAAATTTTAATCACATGATAATAGGGATGTTGCAACGGTCATGTGATAAATGGTCATAAATCACCTTTTTCAGCTCTGTTGTAACTCCAAACGGTCAACCTTACAACGAAAGGTTGTAAATTGAGGACTATCTGAATAGGAACCCCAGATAAACTGATCTAGGAGCTTTATGGTAATTCAAAGCTAAGGAGGGAGAATTGCACTGCCAGGTTGATTTTTATTTATTTTTTACCAAATCCCACAGACATCCCTGGAAACAATGAAGAGATGCAACCCCAGACGGAGGAAACAGGTGAAGGGACTTTTATATCTCGTCTTCCTCATCTGTCTCTGAAAAGTGCCACCACTGACAGCAAGCAACAAGGAAGAAATTGTTCTGGGCAGCCAAAGAGGTGATTTAACTTTGTGCACCTGAATGGCACCTTTCATTGATGAGATTATTCATGAGGTCTTGAATTACTTGGCACCACTTTACTGAAGGTTTGCCATCTTGCTTGCTCCGGCTGCCTCTTCTCCATGCCCTTTGAATGAGCAGAGCCGGCCCTTTCTGCCATCACTCGCTCTTTGGAGGACCAAAACCTGGGTGTCTCATAGTTTCCCTTTCCCCTCCCCGCTCCTGCTCCTTTTGTGTGGTGTTTCCTAAAACTGTACATCCGAGTACCAAAGATCACTTAGTTGTTTCTCCATTTGTAAGTTGCTCTGGGAGAGTGAGGTGAGCAAGAATTCTCAGTGCTACCATTTCTCCTATCCCAGAAGCATCCGCTGGTTGTGTTGCAGGAGTTCCCAGGAACATCCATCCATTTGCAGGATTGTCTCCTCCTCCTCCTCCTCCTCCTCCTCTTCTCTTCCTCTCCTCCTTCCCCTCCTCCCCTCCTCCTCCTCCTCCCCTTTTCTCCTCTTCCTCTCTTCCTTCCTCTCCTTCTCATCTCTCCTTTTCTCCTCCTCCTCCTCCTTCTTTCCCTTCTCCTCCTCCTCTCCTTTTCTCCCCCTCCCCTTCTCTTCCTCCTCCTCCTCTCCTCCCCTTCTTCCTCTCCTTCTCATCTCTCCTTTTCTCCTCCTCCTCCTCTCTTCCTTCCCCTCCTCTCCTTCCCTTCCTTCCCCTCTCCTTTTCTCTTCCTCTTTTTCTCTTCCTTCCTCCTTCCCCTCCTTCTCCTCCCTCCTTTTCTCCTCCTCCTCCTCCTCCTCTTCTCTTCCTTCCCATCCTCTCCTCTCCTCCTTCTCATCTATTTTCTCCTCCTCCTCTTCCTTCCCCTCCTCTCCTCCTTCCCTTCCTTCTCCTCTCCTTTTCCTTCCTCCTTCCCCTCCTTCTCCTCCCTCCTTTTCTCCTCCTCCTCCTCCTCTTCTCTTCTCTTCCTTCCCCTCCTCTCCTCTCCTCTCCTCCTTCTCATCTCTCCTTTTCTCTTCCTCCTCCTCTTCCTTCCCCTCCTCTCCTCCTTCCCTTCCTTCCCCTCTCCTTTTCTCTTCCTCTTTTTCTCTTCCTTCCTCCTTCCCCTCCCTCATTTTCTCCTCCTCCTCCTCTCTTCCTTCCCCTCCTCCCCTCCTTCCCTTCCTTCCCCTCTCCTTTTCTCCTCCTCTTTTTCTCTTCCTTCCTCCTTCCCCTCCCTCCTTTTCTCCTCCTCCTCCTCTCTTCCTTCCCCTCCTCTCCTCCTTCCCTTCCTTCCCCTCTCCTTTTCTCTTCCTCTTTTTCTCTTCCTTCCTCCTTCCCCTCCTTCCCCTCTCTCCTTTCCTCCTCCTCCTCCTCCTCCTCCTCCTCCTCCTCCTCCTCCTCCTCCTCCTCCTCCTCCTCCTCCTCCTTGCTCACTCCTGGGGCAAGGAAATGCCTGCATGTTGCAATGTACACCTGATAGATCAAATGGCAATGATTTGGCACACACCGCGCATGCACGGGTAGTGAACCGGTGGCAAACCGGGGAAGATTTCACCACTGTCTCGGCCCCGTTGGGTTGGTTTATGGTTCAGTATGTTGGCTCCATTGATTGATCCATGGTTTAATTTACCTGGGTAAACGTTTCGCACAATCCCAGCCTGTCAGAGGTTTTGGACTGTGGGAGTTTTGAATTTATCTCTGCCCCCTGCTTCCCCCCCACACTTTGCTTGGTGCTAGTGCACTTAATAGCAGCAGCCGCAAGGCAGGAGCTGGGTTGGTGTGAGGGACTCTGTGGATGACTTTGGGCGAGAAGGGGGAAAGATGCTACCTAAGAAACAGTCAAGGCAGAGCCCCCCCCCCCCCCCCGTCGCTTAATGGTCAGAGGAAGAAACTTGGTCAGTTAAAAGTGGCAGCAGGAAGTTCGTACTATTAGACTAGCAAGATTGATGTCCAACCCAGGGCTGGACTTGCCTGTAGGCCCCACGAGCATAGGGGCCCCATACTAATATCTGTGTGTTAACCCTTCAATGCACCTTGTATCATACAAATACAGCAACATATTTATTACATTTTACCACATTTTAAAATTAACAAATTATGCAAATATAGGACCCGGGTACCTTCGAGACCGACTTCTGCCACCAATAGCCTCCCACCAGCCAGTCCGCTCCCACAGAGAGGGGCTCCTCAGGGTGCCATCAGCCAAGTTATGTTGGCTGGCGACACCCAGGGGGAGGGCCTTCCATGTGGGAGCCCCAGCCCTGTGGAACGAACTGCCCCCGGAAATACGTAAGATCTCCGACCTCTGGGCATTTCGCTGTGCACTCAAGACCCTGCTGATAGCCAGGCCGGGCTATCAACGTAATGATTTTAAATTGGATGTTTTAAATTTTCAGGGGTTTTAAATTGAGCCGAATTATTTAATAATTTTAAATAATTTTAAATAATTTTAATTGTTGTTTGTCTTTGTGCTTTTAATAGGCTGTACACCGCCCTGAGTCCTTCGGGAGAAGGGCGGTATAGAAATAAAATAATAATAATAATAATAATAATAATAATAATAATAATAATAATAATAAAATATATGTTTAATTTTATCGACACCTTTACATTTTTATTCCTGTGAGTAGCTGTCGTAGGGGCCTCAGTACACTGCTTTGCCCGGGGCCCATAATGCTGTTAAAATGGCCCTGAGTAAATCACGGACACAACCAGAAGCGCTAATTCTACTTTATTGTTCGGCTAACAAAATCTTGCAACTCTGAAGGTACAAACTCACCCCTCCCCCTTTCTACCGATTGCTCCTCTCTCCTCTGATTGTGTCCTTCCTAGGCAACATCTCTCCCCCCACTTCCCCAAGGTCATTCCCTCATTCTGTTACAGTTGGCAAGAGCACCCACTAACCAATAGATGGCAGCAGAGAGCTGACCTGCTTTCCTCTGCCTGATGGCTGCCCCCTCTGGCCTCCCAATCTACATGTCTAAACAAACTCTGTTAGCAGAAAGAGATAAAGGCACCTAAATATATCTCTGCAATGATATATATAGATTTATAACTGTAGCCATAATATGTATTTACAGATAAATGATATTCCTCATGTCCACAGCATACTTGCGACACACACACAAATAACACAACACACACAGACACATTTCATGCACATAATCTCAAACAAGCTTTTGGTTTTGGATTTCTTGGGTTGCTTTGGAGACGATTCCTTTCAAGTAGAAACTGGAGCTGCAGGTTGGGGAATATCTAACAGATTTAACAGATTTAACAGAGTTGGAAGGGTCCTTGTGGGTCTTCTAGTCCAACCTCCCACCCAAGCAGGAGACCCTACACCATTTCTGACACATGGCAGTCCAGTCTCTTGCCTTCAGAAGTTGTGGGACTTTCATCACTGGAGGCTTTCAAGAAGAGATTGGACTGCCATTTGTCAGAGCTGGTGTAGGGTCTCCTGCTTGGCCAGGGAGGTTGGACTAGATGGCCTACAAGGTCCCTTCCCTTCTTCAAAGCTTCCACTGATGAAGCTCTCACAACTTCCAAAGGCAAATTCTGTTCCATGGGTTGATTGTTCTCACTGTCAGGAAATTCCTCCTTATTTCCAGGTTGATTCTCTCCTTGTTCAGCTTCCATCCATTGTTCCTTGTCTGGCCTTCGGGTGCTTTGGAAAATAGCTTGATCCCCTTCCTCCTCTCTGTGGCAGCCCCTCAAATACTGGACCACTGCTATCTTGTCTCCCCTGGTCCTTCTCTTCACTAGACTAGCCATGCCCAGTTCCTGCAACCGTTTATCGTATGTTTTAGCCTCCAGTCCCCTCATCATCCTGGTTGCTCTTCTCTGCACTCTTTCTAGAGTCTCAACATCTTTTTTATAGTGTGGTGACGAAAACTGGATGCAGTATTTTAGGTGTGGCCTTACTAAGAATTTATAGAGGAGTGGTATTAGTACCTCCTTTGATCTTGATTGTATACCTCTGTTAATGCAATTTAGGATTACATTGGCTTTTTTGGCTGCCTCTGCACACTGCTGGCTCCTATTTAACTGGTTGTCCACTAAGACTCCAGGATCCCTCTCACAGTCACTGCTATTAAGCCTGGTTTCACCCAGTCTGTATGTGTACTTTTGGGGGTTTTCTTGCCTAAGTGTAAGACTTTACTTTTCTCTCCATTGAATTTCATTTTGTTAGATAGGGCCCAGGGTTGAAGTCTGCAGCTGCCTCCTTGGACCTTGTGTCCGGACCGCAACGGGGCCTTTTTGAAAGGGTCTCCCAATAAAATCACAGCAGACACAGCTGGAGAAGCTGGAGAGCAGCTCTGAACTGTCTGCCCTCCTCCAACTTGCTTCTGAAATGGTCTATTTCTAGAAGAGGAGGGAGGGGGCACTTCCAGGTGAAGAACCAGAGCTCCAGGCAAGCCTTCCGATTTCCTAGAGGAGAGGCTGCGGAAAGACTGGCCATTCGGCTGAACTGGAGGAAATCACCCCAAAGCAAGAAGAATTAAAGCAAACAGACCGGGATGGCAAACCAGAAATACAGATTGGAAGAGACTGGAGCAATGGTGGGCTAGTCAGCAGCCGAGGACAACAGGGATCCATTCAGCTTAGGATTTGATAGCTTTAATTTAGCTTTTTAGTTTAGTTATTTAGCTTAGCCCTTGTTCCTTTACAATTGGGAATTTCTAGTCTAAAATAAATTGTTCAAGGTGCTAAAACTCATTATTTGTCCATCGAAGGGATTATGAACAGCTTCAAGCAGCTTTCTCAGCAGCAAGAAATGACTTCAGCTGTTAAAGTGGAAGCACTTGATTATAAAAAAGAAATAAATTCCTATGGACTTTGAAGCAGACTTCACTGGCTAGACCCTGGCTTGCTGCATCAACTGCCATACAAGAGCTCTTTTCTGGTGGAGAGGAATAAAACGGGCTATAAAAAATTAAATTATGCCCAGCACGATGCTTGTAACTATAATATTAGCCCAAGCTGGAAAAGAGGCTATGGCAGACCTGCCAGCAAAGAGCTCTCCGGGCTAGGAATGAAGAGTTCGGCCAGCTGGAGGTGGAGAAAGGGCTGGGCAAGGAAGCCCCCGCATGGCCCAGCCCCCCTCCCTCCCTCTCAGGTGGGCCCCTGGGGAAAAAGGAAGCAAAGCCCCTGAAGAAAAGATGGCTACGCCTCTACAGAATATAGAAAGCAAGTCCTGTAAAGGAGGAGGAGGCTGCTGTTTTGCCAAGCTGGAGAGGGAAGTTATGCTATCCTTGGAGAGACCCCATCAATCTCCAAATTTATCTGGATGGTCTTGAACAAGTCCGGCGCCCCCTCCCCCAGTGGTGGGTTTCAAATTTTTTTACTACCAGTTCTGTGGGTGTGGCTTTGTGGGCCTGGCCTGGCCTGGTGGGCGTGGCTTTGTGGGCATGGCAGGGGAAGAATACTGTAAAATCTCCATTCCCACCCCACTCCAGGGGAAGGTTACTGCAAAATCCCCATTTCCTCCCGATCAGCTGGGACTTGGGATGCAGAGAATAAATGGGGGGCAGCGCCAGTCAGAATTTTTACTACCAGTTCTCTGAACTACTCAAAATTTCCACTACCGGTTCTCCAGAACTGGTCAGAACCTGCTGAAACCCACCTCTGCCCCCCACCAGTGCATCCTGATGCTCTCCCCCCACCCCCCAGATAGGGAAAAAGTCTGTGGGACTGCAGTTCAAGGTTCAGGTAGAGAGCTCCAGATAATTCCTTCCTTCCTTCCTTCCTTCCTTCCTTCCTTCCTTCCTTCCTTCCTTCCTTCCTTCCTTCCTTCCTTCCTCTTTCTTTCTCTTTTGTTTCTTTTTTCCTTTTTCCTTTTTCTTCTTTCTTCCTTCCTTTCCTTCCTTCCTTCCTTCCTTTTTCTTTCTTTCTTTCCTTTCTCTCTCCCTCCCTCCCTCTCTCCCTCCTTCTCTCTCTCTCTCTCTCTCCCTCCCTCCCCCCCCTCTCTCTCTATGCCCATTACTTCTTTAAATTAGTAGACCATTCCCAGGAGCCCAAGGGCTACAGTGAGTTTTTGGGGCTCACCAAGGGCCACTTCCAAAATGGTCTTTCTATGTGTGGTTTTTAAGAGGGAGATTCTGGAGGTTTAATGGTTGAAATTGGTACCTTAAAAATCTGCAACCTGCAAGGAGAGCTTTGTGTGAGAAGCTGGGACAATTTATGACGGGGCTCGCCTGGAAGGCAATGGGGCCTTTGGTGGATGGGATATGCTGGAGATATTTTATAGGAGGACACCCACACTCAGTGAATGGCTCACAGCAATGACTTCAAGCACCATTACAGAAGAGCTTCCCTGCATTTGAGGAGAATAAAGGAGCTGGAAGGGACCTTGGAGGTCTTCTAGTCCAACCCCCTATTTGAGCAGGAGACCCAACCAGGCAAATGGTTGTCCAATCTCTTCTTAAAAACCTCCAGTGATGGAGCACCCACAATTTTTAAAGGCAACTCATATCATTGATTGATTGTTCTCACTATAAGGAAAGATTTAGAAGTTGTGGGTGCTCCTTAATTCCAGGTTGCTTCTCTCCTTGATTACTTTCCGTTTTGCTTCTTGTCCTGCATTCAGGAGCTTTGAAGAGTAACTTGACTCTCTCTTCTTTGTGGCAGCCCCTCAATTATTAGAACACTGCTATCCTATCACCCCTACTCCTTCTTTTATTAGACTCGACCTATCCAATTCCTGCAACCATTCTTCATATGTTTTAGCCTCCAGTCTGCTAATCATCTCAGTTGCTCTTCTCTGTATTCATTCTAAACATCTTTTTTTATAGCGTGGTGACCAAAACTGGATGCAATATTCCAAGTGTGGTCTTACCAAGGCCTTATAAAGCGGTACTAGAATTTCATCTTGATTCTATCCCTAATGCAGCCTAGGACTGCATTGGATCTTTTGACGGTTGCAGCACATTGCTAGCTCATCTTTAAGTGATTGTCTACTCTACTAGGACCCCAAGATCACTTTCACAGTTGGAGTCCAGCAGAATGTGTGTGTGTGTATATGTCATGTGTCTGTGTGTCTGTGTGTCTGTGTGTTTGCTCCCAGTCCATTCACGTCCCCAAAGGGCCCTGCCTGCGTGACTCCCTCAGCCTCCTGTCTAGCAACTTCACTCTTCCTCCTTTGCACATTTTTCTACTGTTGGATATTTTCTATTAATTTAGGTCCTGATTTACTCAGGTGGTATGTTTTAAAATTGATTAATGGAGAAGAACACTCTGACGGCATGAAGCTTGCAGTAAATATCTCCTGACAATATTCTGACAATTAATTCCGATGAAGTAACCTAATGAGGAAATTCACTGCGACAACATTGACACCGGAATGGAAGATTAATTCTCATCACTCAGGAGTTGCATGCTGCACCTGTTAGGTTTGCCGCTGGTTAAGTCAGTCGTGGTTTGCCAAATTAATCCAATTTTCATGTTACACGACATGCTGAACTAGAAACTTAGCCTGTGGTTCATACAGCACTCAGGATAAACTGGAGTTGGCTGTTTGGGGTTCACATGACCGTTTCTGCTTCTGCCCCATTTCAACTAAACTCTGTTGACGTTTTAGCCGGGTTTGCATAACGCAACATGGGTTGGATAGTAGTTAAATTTCTGGAGCCTTGTGAATCCAGCATGCTAAACCATCTCAGGGCCGGTCTGTCTAGGCATGACAGATTTAGGTGAAACAGCAACTGTATTTCTTTGCTGGGTTTTAGGGCTTAGCCTATTCTGTGAATTTAGTTCTGGGGACAAGTTGTCTGGAGGAAAGGATCCCAAAAGACAAGATGGCGGCCATGCCCATGTCTGCAGTTCCAAGATCCCTCTGGCAGTTACTCCTCCTCTCTGAAGGGATGTTGTAGGGCTTGAGAAGGTAACAAAACGTTAACCCCCAGTCGAACGGGGGGGGGGCTAGCCTTGGCCCCTCTAATAATAGACCAAGTCAGGGACCACAATGGGCACCAAGCAGAAAAATGAGTAGGGCAGAAAGTCATGCACAAAGGCATCTGCACGAAAGAAATGATCAAGGAATAATAGATGATCCAGGAAAGATTCAACCTGGAAATAAGGAAGAATTTTCTGACACTGAGAACAATCAGTCACTGGAACAGAAGTTGCCTTCGGAAGTTGTGGGAGCTTCATCACTGGAAGCTTCCAAGAAGAGACTGGCATCTATCAGAAATGGGGTAGGGTCTGCTTGATGACCTACAAGGTCCCTTCCAACTCTGTTACTCTGTTAAAGTGAAGACCGTGTGATCAAAGCCCCCGCAGAGCCAATTTCCCTGGACAGACTTACTAAAAAACCAATAGAGACATTGCTTGACATTTTTTTTAAAAATTTGATTTATATGCCGCCCTTCTCCGGAGACTCAGGGCGGCTTACAATGCATTAAGCAATAGCCTTCATTCTTTTGTATATTTTATACAAAGTCAGCTTATTGCCCCCACAAACTGGGTCCTCATTTTCAGGCACAAAACTCCTGGAAACTGTTGGGTCAGCCAAAAATAGGCTTCTTTCTTAAATGCCAAGTGCTGAAAACTCTCTTCCCAAAAGAAAGGGGGGGAAGGGGGGAGGGAGAAAGAGAAAGTGGTGTGGCCCCATAAATACTTTTGTTTCCACATGGAAACCACTTCTGAACTTCATGCTTGATGTGGAAAAGAATGAAACTCTGACTTTGGGTTTTTACTAATTAGACTGATAGATCTTTATAGAAACGGCTTGTTCATATTATTATGAAAATGCAAACAGTTGTGATTTGATGTTAATGCCTTATTTTACTGTAACAGAGTCGGAAGTCAATGCTTCCTTTTCTTTTTTTCCTTATCTTTCCTCACTTCTCTTTCCCCTTTCCGCCCCCCTGCCTTTCTATTTACTTTGTATTTCGTATTTTATAATACTTTATATAACTCAATAAAAATGTGAACTGAAAAATTCTCTTCCCAAAAGGGGAAAAAAAAGGGGGGGGAGAAGGGAGAAAGAGAAAGTGGCATGGTCCCCATCACTTTCTTTCCTTCTTTTTTTAAAAGTTTTTTATTTTTTAGACAAACATTTAATACTTCAGTTTTCTCTTCCCTGTGACATCTCGGTGTTATCTTCCAAAGTTCTTTCTTTTTCTGTATAGTTGTCTTTACTTCTATCTTGTAAAAATAGGTAATGAGTCGAATATTATGTTAGTGATGAATTGATATAGTGGACTGGATAATCTGTTGCAATCTTGCCAGATCCGGCCATGAATGGTGTGCATGGGTTCTTAATGTTTTAAAAATGTTTTTATAATGTTTTTTAATTCATTTTTCTATGTTCATTGTTCGCATTATTTTTGCTGTAAGCCGCCCAGAGCCCCTTGGGAGTTGGGTGGCATAGAAATGCGATAAATTTAATGAAATTAAATTAAAGGATCAAGATAGAGGTCCCCGTCCCTTTCCATGGTCACTTGGACCCAAGCGTTGCTCCGGCCACCAGAAGCAACGCAGACATGGAGCGACCCTCGAGTTGTGGGGGGGAGCGTGTGTTGGGGGGGTCCTCCCAGCTGCGCGCTCCGTTTGCAAAGCGGGGCCGAAGGTGCGTGAGAAGCAGACTGGCCCCCGGGGGGGGGAGGGGCGCATTCCTCTCCTGCCTCTATTTCTACCGGGCAACGAGGGGGGAGCAGTGCCCCTCTTGCAGCTTGGGGGGGTCCCGTCCGCTGCTGCCTGCGGGGCTCTGCCCAGCGATGCCGACTGGCCCGCGGAGTCCGGGGCGTCCGGTCCCTTCGGGAGGGGCGCAGTTTCGGGAGTGGGAATTCCAGATTCTCCCCCCCCCACCGCGAATGGCAGCCTTGCAAACTCCGCCAAGAGCGGTAATTGTGGGGTCCGAGCGCGCCCCTCCCTGCGCCTTTCTTCGCCCGACAGCCTTTCAAGGGGAAAGTTTTTAATTACAGCCCGGGCGGCTCTTTCACCGCGCAGCTGGCCCCGAAGCCGCCCGGGCCGCGGGAGAGGCAGAGAAAGGGGGCTATTTATACTCACCTGAATGGAAAGGTGCAGCCGTTCAGCAGAGGAGAAGCGGGGCGAGGGCGGGGGGATTCGGTTTCCCCGCTTTTCTAAGGGAAACTCATCCGCGGCTGCCCTTGGCTGCGGGCCTGGGACTCGAACCGAAGCGGGCCAAGCGGGAGAGGAAGAGCCCAAGGGAACGAGGCGGGGGACAAGGAGGCTGTGTTTATTTGTGTGTGTGTGTGTGTGTGTGTATGTGCCCCCCCCCCCGTGATGCTCCCTTGAGAATTGGGGAAGTCACTTGGCTGCGTCTCCCTTGCAAGGTTGTTGTGCAAAGGCTGCAGTTTAGACCTACTTGGATGAAAATCAGTATCAGCAGAGTTGAACTGTGAGCAGGTTGATTTGGTTTGTTCGTCGGTTTAGTGCTTCTTTACAAACACACACGCTCCTCCAAGAAGTATGGCTGGACCATGTGCATCCCAGCCAGGGCCACTGCCTTCTAGTTCAGGGGTCTCCAACCTTGGCAACTTTAAGCCTGGCGGACTTCAACTCCCAGAATTCCCCAGCCAGCAAAGCTTAAAGTTTCTCTTGATGCATAAGCTCTCAGTGTACATAAAAGAAAATATATGTTCATCAAGAATCATAAAAGGTACAATACTTAATGATAGTCATAGGGTACAAATAGGTTTTTGGGGTCTTCATTTGACTATTTGAAATGTTCCCCAAAGAATTGGTGATTGTGGTGGAACTCTTGGGATGCAAAAGGGGGGGGGGGCAGGGGGCATTGGTTGCACTGTGCACAAACTCACATCCACATTTTTGGAAAGCACACACACACCTACAATTCATGGGAAGAATTGTCTTGCTGAAGCAATTGTAATCACTGATATCAATTGCCTTGAAGAGATTTTCTTCTTTCCCTTTTTCCTCCAGATTTCAAAGACTCTCTTCTGACTTTCTCACATGGTATCAACCAGCGATCTGAAGATTGGAAGGGACCTTGGAGGTCTTCTGGAGGCAAGCTGTTCCACTGACTTAATTGTTCTGTCAGGAAATTTCTCCTGAGTTCTAGATTGCTTCTCTCCTTGATTAGCTTCCATCCATTGATTCTTGTCTTGTCTTCTGGGGCTTTGGAAAATAAGCAGACCCCCCCTCTTTAGGTTGAGACCTTGGGCTGGGGTGAAAGTCTCAGGGGGCATCAGATGGCTGCTGGGAGGTGGGTGGGCTGGACCTGCTTCTCCTTGGCCACACTTTAACCCCCTCAGACTCACTCTCTATTAATCAGGTCATTTTAAAAAATAGTTCTGAAGTGGGGAAAAAGCAACACTGTTTGGTTTTCAGACGGCTCTGATAGTGACTTAGAAAGGATTTTTTTTCCTATTTGCGTTTTAAATTTCTTTTAAAAGGGTTTTTGGTCCTGCAATTATCCCTAACCAAAAACAATTAACTTTTAAAAAGTATATTAATAGATTGATAAGAAAATGTCATTAAAATCAGTTCAGAATGCTGAAAAAGTCCGGCCCTAAATGAAGTCATAGCTAACTGTATCCTGCTTTAACCCTCCCACTCAGGATTAGAGTAACAAAGAGGCAGTTTTGGGGGAGGCAGGATGAGAGAAAACACCAGTCTCACCTGTTGAGGGGTTCGTGGGGCAGGAGATCAACCCCTCTCACCTGGTGGCAGGTAGAGTTTGGCTCTGCGACCCAAAACAGCCAGCTGGCAGGGAGGGAGGGAGGATGGGCCAGGTAGAGCTCTGTCCAGAAAAAATACACTCTACTTATTTGTGATATATAATTTTTCCATTCTAGATGTCCAAATGTTTTGCAAGTCTGATGAATGCTAAACAATCCCATTTTCATATGCAGCTTAAATAAAAACTATTTAAGCTTTTAGAAAGTGAATCTTAACAGGTAAGATTGACCATGGAGTAGAAGGTCCCCAAGAATGAACTATTTGCCATCCCTTGGTTCATGGTGAGCCCAACTCTGATTGATCAAAACAGGTGTAAGATGGGGGAGAGGAGGAGGAGGAAGGTTCAGTCATTTTTATTGGACCAATTTTCTCCCTCCAATTCCAAAAGGTTCTTTAAATCATTTGCTTGGATCACCGCCCAAGATTTCAGCAAATTTGGGACTAGGCAAGAAAACTGAATTATTTATTATCAATTAGAACTTTTCAGGGCCCTTGACACGGTGTACAGAGCTAGTATTGTTTGCAATCTGTATTTAAGGCTCCTGCAGATAAAAGGATGAAATTATTACTTTGGAAGGCTTTTATTCCAGGCCGCCTTACGAGATGGCTTGTTTGCATATTTGGCAAACTCTGACTCCACTTCAGTTGGTTAATGCTACATCTTGTGGCAGGCTGTAAGGGGAGGAATAAATTTAGAATCACAGACATGTTGAGCTGCATCTGAAGACCATCGACCCCCCCACCCCTGGGCCTTTCCACAGCAGGCTGACTGGGAAATAATGGGAGTTATAGTGCCACATGTCTGGAAAGACTGAGAAGCATCAGGTGTGAAAAGGTTCTGGAAAGAGCCAGCTCAGAAAGAAGGGCACCATAGACATAGTTCATATACAAATAGATGGTAGATAGATAGATGTGTGTGTGAGGGAGGGAGAGAGAGGGAGAGAGGAAGAGAGAGGGAGAGAGAGAGGGAGAGAGAGAGGGAGGGGGGGAGAGGAAGAGAGAGGGAGGGAGAGAGAGGGGGGAGAGGGAGGGAGGGAGAGGAAGAGAGAGGGAGGGAGGGAGGGAGAAGAAGAGAGAGGGAGAGAGAGAGGGAGGGAGAGAGAGATAGGGATGGATAATAGACAGAACAGGAGCAGAGCAGAGGCCGAATAGCATCATGGGTCATCATTCAAATGGAAATGTTTGAGCCTGGTTGTCTCCTCAGCCAGAAGTTGGAGGTTTTCAAGAAGAGATTGGACAGCAGTTGGTCTGGAATGGTATAGGGCAGGGGTGTCAAACTCAAGGCCCTTGGGCCGGATCCAGCATGCGGGGTGCTTAGATCTGGCCCATGGGGCCAGGCTGGAAACAGCAAAGAACCGGTCCGCAGTGCCTCGGCCAGTGAGAAGGGAGCTCGGGGGCCCCGCACGAGAAATGTTTCCTATTTTATTTTATTTTATTTTATTTTATTTTATTTTATTTTATTTTATTATTTTATTTTATTATTTTATTTTATTTTATTATTTTATTTTATTTTATTTTATTTTATTTTATTTTATTTTATTTTATTTTATTTTATTTTATTTTATTTTATTTTATTTTATTTTATTTTATTTTATTTTATTTTATTTTATTTTATTATTTTATTTTATTTTATTTTATTTTATTATTTTATTTTATTTTTATACTGCCCTTTTGCATTTGAGCATGCAAGAAGGGACAGGAAAAAGAAAGGGAAAGAGGAAAGAGACAAAGAAAAAGAAGGACCAGTTTGGTCACCACACTATAAAAAAGATGTGGAGACTCTAGAAAGAGTCCAGAGAAGAGCAACTGGGATGATTCGGGGACTGGAGGCTAAAATATACGATGAACGGTTGCAGGAACTGGGCCTGGCTAGTCTAGTGAAGAGAAGAGAAGGACCAGGGGAGACAGGATAGCAGTCTTCCAATATTTGAGGGGCTGCCACAGAGAGGAGGGGGTCAAGCTATTTTCCAAGGCACCCGAAGGCCAGACAAGGAACAATGGATAGAAACGGATCAAGGAGAGATTCAACCTAGAAATAAGGAGGAACTTTCTGACAGTGAGAACAATCAACCAATGGAACAGAAGTTGCCTTCGGAAGTTGTTGGGGGGCTTAGTAGGAACAACTCTGGTTTAAATTCAATACGTTGCTGTATCATTTCTTCCACCCAGATTTTAATCTTGTACCAGTAATTTTTTGCTTCAGGACAAGTCCACCACTTAGGTAATAAGATCCTGGTGTTTGATGACATTTCCAGTAGTTAGCTGGGTATCTTTCCAGAAAAAATTAGTAAGGAAAATGTATATTTGATTATACATGTAATAACAGCTGCAAGAATTGTGTATGCTCAAAATTGGAAATCAGAGAAAATACCTTTGGAAGAAGAAGTAATAAAAAAATATTTAGACTGTGCAGAAATGAATAGATTAACTTTGATGATTAAAGATAAGGAGGAATCAGAATATTTTAAAACATGGAATTATTTTTATAGTTGGTTGGAAAAGAGATATAATTATGATACTGATACTATAATTATGTACAAATGATGATTTTAATATTGATTTAGAAATGAAATGTTAGAACAGTTTGGATGAATATGAAGATAGAAGAAACTTATGGGAGATGGAGAAGAAGCCTAGAAGATAACACCGAGACGTCACAGGGAAGGGAGGATTGATGTATTAAATGTTTGTTTGTTTGTCTTAAAAAAATAAAATAAAAAATTACTAAAAAAAAAAAAAGAAATTGTGGGGGCTTCACCACTGGAGGCTTTGAAGAAGAGACTGGACTGCCATCTGTCAGAAATGGTGTAGGGTCTTCTGCTTGAGTGGGGGGCTGGACTAGATGACCTACAAGGTCCCTTCCAACTCTGTTAATCTGTGGAATAGATGATCCCCTCCCCCAGAAGCCAATTCTGAGAATGCTCCTCACCTCCGTCATACATCTTGACCTGCCTGATTCAGTGCTTGGGATAAACTGCTCCAAACCCTGATTGTGAGTTTGTCTTTTCTTTGGGTTTGTCTCCATTGTTGGGTTAACTTTCAGCAAGTGGCCGAGGCCTCCAAGGTCCCTCCATGATGGGCTCCTTCTTTAGACCGTTTCTGGCCCCAGCCCCTTATGAGTGGCAAGTGGTTGCGGCTGCCATTTTATTCCCCCAAAGGGCCCTTCAGGCCGTGTGGCAGAAAGGCAGGATGGAAAATTGAAAGGGCCACTTATCTCCCCAGGGTTAGGGTCACCCGTCTCCTTCAGATCCTCAGGGACCACCCAGGCTGAAGATTTTGCAGCAACAGCTCCTGGCTGTGGGTGGCAGACCCGGTCAGACCAGGCTCCAGCTCTGCTTCACCGATGATGGTGGAGATGGAGAAGGGCATCCCGGGACTGACCAAAGGCAGAAAGCGGGGGAGGCACGTGTCGCAGCAAAACACAGAGCATGGCTGGGGGGCAATCCTGTTTTTGGTGTGTAAAGAGTTGCATTCATCCTTTGAGAGGTTTAACACACCTATTTTATAAAGCCTTTCCAAGCCCCCTAAGATAAAAGAGGGCATCAAAACCTCCAGCTTGGTCTGCCTGTTGCAGGAACTCGGCCATCCCCCTCCCCCTCCCCTCTGCAATCAGGCACATGGAAGCCCCTCACAGCCCCCCCCAAGTACCCCACTCTGGTTCACCACCATCCCCACAAGAGCCAAACTCCTTTGCCAGCAACTGCATTCAGCATAATTGTCATTTGAAGTGAAACAGTTCCTCACTTCCCTCCCTCCCTCCTTCTTTCCTTCCTTCTTCCTTCCTCCCTCCCTCCCTCCCTCCTCTCCTTCCTTCCTCTCTCCCTCCTTCTCTCCCTCCTCTCCTTCCTCTTTCCCTCCCTCTCTTCCCTTCCCTTCCTCCCTCCTCTCCTTCCTTCCTTCTTTCCTTCCTCCCTCCCTCCCTCCCTCCTCTCCTTCCTTCCTCCCTCCCTCCCTCCCTCCCTCCCTCCTTCTCTCCCTCCTCTCCTTCTCTCCCTCCCTCCCTCTCCTTCCTTCCTCTCTCTCTCCCTCCTCTCCTTCCTTCCTCCCTCTCCTTCTTTTTCTCACACACAGACTCTCTCCCAGGTCAGCAATGAAGGGTCCAAGTTGCTGCTCCTTTCTGGGGGGGAGGGGGGGAAGGATGTGCCATTCTTTGGGCACAAGCCGGGAGGCCTGGATGAGCACAGATGGCCTTAGGGGTTGCCCCCCTTTCTGAGGATGACAAAAGACCTTCATTTCATTGGGGAGGGGGCCTCTCACTCTGCCCCCCCCCACCCTGCGAACAGCCTCCCCAGGGCCAGAGTTGTCACCAGCCCCACAAAGCGGGTGATCAATGAAAGGGAGGCAGCCGGCCCTTCCCAGCCCCTGTTTGCTCGGCTGTCTCCCCCTCCTATTGAGCAGGCATGCAGAAACATTCCCCCTCCGGGACACCCATTGTTGCCACCCGGTTGCCAGGCTGCGTGGCGGCTTGAATAGCTCTGCTGATCCGGGCTGCTCCCAGACCCTGCCATCCGGTGCTTGGGGGGGGGGATGGGGGGAGCACAGATAGGGCTTGTCCTCCCTCCACCGGGCCCCTTTCCATCTTTTGGGAGGGCCTGGATCTCGCTGGAAGCCTGGTGGGGCAGGAGCAGAGGGCGTGAGAAGCGGGTGACACCCCCTCCCCAGAAGGCTCCCAGGGTCTGCGGCTGCTGCTACCCAGGATTACAGGTGGTGGGCTCTCTTGCAGATGTGGGGTCACTAGAGACACAAACATCTGCCAGGAGAGGGCTGGCACGGAGCTTTTCTGACAGGCACGCGAGGGCACTTGTGTTGCTTTCACTTTAAGGGAGATTTTTACACCCGGGGAGGCATCTGAAAGGTACGCCCACTGCAGTTGATTCCCTAAAATGTTCTAGGACCCAGCTGCAGGCTTTGGACCGGCCAGATCTGAATCAAGGGGGTGGAACATGCAGTAGAATCTGGAACATAGGTGGAAAGATCTCAGGAAGAGCAGAGCCCACTGGGGGCTCTGGGCCAGTGATGCCCAGGGTGCCAGTGGCATTCCCTGCCTTTCCTTGAGAAGGACGGCAGACTTTCCCCTGGAGCACAGCAACAACAACAAAAACCCAAGACAGCAGGTTCAATCCCAAGGTTGCAACTGCCATCTTGGCTTCTTTGACAGCCCCCTCCCCAAGAAAAGGGAGGGGGAAGCAATCCCAGCAGAATGATGTGTGGCACCAAGCCGTGGCAGTTCACAACCCTTCCCTGCAGAATAAGCTCTTGGTGGTGGGTTTACTTAATGCCTGATGTGAACTCCCAGTTCCTCCAGTTATGAAACCGGCCCTGGCCTGGTACAACCTCCGGTCTTCCTGAGTGAAAACTCACAAAGCTGTGAACAGAAAGCATTTTCTCTCTATTGTGCTGCTGGAATACTTTACCCTGAACTCTTCAAACTAACTTTAATTGGGCTGTGATTATTGCTGACTCTCAACGTTCTGCCTTTTGTAAAGCAGCACATAAATGCAATCGATTTTTTGGGCGGCATGTAAATGCTATGATTTTTTTTAAAGAAACGTTCACCTGTCTGTGGTGCTTGATTGGCTTCTCACCGTTGTTGGAACTGTGGGGCAGTTTTGCCTCCAGAAGTTGTGGGCACTCCATCATTGGGGTTTTTTTAAGAAAAGACTGGACAGCCCCCTGTCTGAAATGGTATAGGGCCGTGATGGCGAACCACAGGTGGCACACGAAGCCATATCGGTGGGCCCGCAAGCATTGCCCTAGCTCAGCTCCGGTGGGACTGGAAGTCAGAAAACCGGCTGTTTCCGGCCTCTGGAGGGCCTTGGTGGCGGGGGAGGCTGTTTTCGCCTTCCCCAGATCCCTAGAAAGGCTCTGGAGCCTGGGGAGGGCGAAAAATGGGCCTACCGGGCACATGATAGCTTTTGAATTATGGGCACATTGAATTATGGGTATGGGCACATGCCCGCACAATTTCCCCCGCGCTCCCCCCCACTTTTGGCATGCGACAGCAAAAAGGTTAGCCATCACTGGTATAGGGTCTCCTACTTGAACAGGGGGCTGGACTGGAAGACCTCCAAGGTCCCTTCCAACTCTGTCCACTGTTACTGTACAGATGTTGGAAGGGAATCAAATTGCAGTGGTCACACTCTGCCCAGCCCGCCCAAGCTACATAATTCTTTAGAACGGTACAATAGGTCAGTGGCTCCCAATCTTTTGGGCACCAGGGACCACTTCTGTGGAAAGGGGTTTTCCCACGGATCGGAGGGGGCATGGTTTTGTCTGCTGCCCGCTTGTTTGTGCGACCCAATTTCTGGCATGCTGCGGCCCAGTGCCAGTCCACGGACCAGGATTTGGAAACCCTGGAGGGGACTATTTATTATTTATTTATTTAGACTTCTATACCGCTTCATAGTGCCCTCTCTAAGCGGTTTACAAAGGTAGCATATAGCATATTAGCATATTGCATTAGCATTAGCATATTGCCCCCAACAATCTGGGTCCTCATTTTACCCACCTCGGAAGGACGGAAGGCTGAGTCAACCTTGAGCTGGTGAGATTTGATCCGCTGATCTGCTGAACTAGCAGTCAGCTGAAGTGGCTGCAGTACTACACTCTAACCACTGCGCCACCTCGGTTCACTATAATGGTTACTTAGTTCCAGCCCCTCTAATATGCTGGAACCCCAAATGACCATCCATGAGAGTTGACCACGCAGGTTCTCCGTAAACTCATCAGCAGATGGAGAATCCACAATCTTTATTTTATTATGGAGTCCTTGATGGTCTCTGAGGTTGGCTGTTTTCTTGCAGATATTTCATGGCCCAAGTACCGTAGATCAGGGGTCTCCAACCTTGGCAACTTTAAGGCGTGTGGACTTCAACTCCCAGAATTCCTCAGCCAGCAAAGCTGAGGAATTCTGGGAATTGAAGTCCACAAGTCTTAAAAGTTGCCAAGGTTGGAGACCCCTGCAGTAGGTAACATCTTATTTATTTATTTTATTTATTTTGTTGCATTTCTATGCCGCCCAACTCCCAAGGGACTCTGGGCGGCTTACAACAAAGAATAAAACAATGCGAACAATCCCATAAAAAATGTTAAAAAGAAAAACATTAAAACATTAAAAACTTTAAAAACGTTAAAACACATGCACTCCAATTTGTGGCCAGGTCTCACAAGATCATTATAAGGAGATCAACGGCCCCAGGCCTGCCGGAAGAGCCAGGTCTTCACCGCTTTGTGGAAGGCCAATAGGGTCATTCAGAGATGAGTAATGTATGTAAGAAAACCACCAAGCTCAAAGAGCACCAAGGACTCTATAGTTCAACCCCGAGCTGCAAAGATTCTCTTCTGTTGAGACTCTTATATGGATCTCACCAACGAGCAGTTTTTCCTTTCAAACAACATTCCAAAGTAGCTGCAACTTATGCCTGGCTAGTTGCTGTGGTCATGGACATTAGTTCCTATAAAGGAGAATATTTGTAGCTCAGGGTTGAAATCAGGTTGAAATGTCAACATTCGTTCCCAGCCATCAACCTTGGAGTTTCCCTTGGCTACCCTGTCCTAATGTGGCTATCTCCCTTCAGGGATCTTTCCCCACCTCACACCCCCTAAACTGAACATCCCAAGTCCCAAAGGACACGTCCTCAAATCCCTGTATCAACTTTCTCACCCTGCTCTGAACCCATTGATATCCCTCTGGAAGTGTGCCCAGAATCCAATAAGCTCCAGGTGGGGTCTTGCTAAGTAGAGGGGAATCAAGGCTTCCCATGTTTCCCCTCCTGATGAGCCACAACTGGGTTAGGCCTTCTAGCCAGTTCCCCCCCCACCCGCTGACTCACCCTCAGCCTCTTGTCCCTGAATAAGCTGCTCCGTTCTTCTCAGATGTAGAACTTCCAAGCCACGAACAACCCCCCACCCATCTTGTATTTGTGTCTTGCATTCCCCACCTTCCCTTAAGCTTCTCCTGCTTGTGGAATGTCTTAGTCTTCCAGGCTGTTGGTGGGATTGCAATCTTGTTCTCCATGCTGAGTGTTGGCCAGAACTCCCCATTTTTGGGTCATCCACAGGGATGTGGTGAAAGTCAGTTTTATTTTGTCCGTTTTTGGGCTACATCTGCACGCGGTGATGCACTACGGTACATTATCCTCAAGGGAGATGTTTAGGAAACCCTTTCAAGTGTAAAGTTATCACTTTTCTTGTGCTGCAGAAATTCTCCCAGTTTTTGTTTTTGTTTTCTGGAACACCTGCTGAAAGTGCACAACTCTGACCAAAAAAAG
Organism: Arizona elegans; assembly: GCA_022577455.1. Lineage (NCBI taxonomy): Eukaryota > Metazoa > Chordata > Lepidosauria > Squamata > Colubridae > Arizona > Arizona elegans. Next base: position 4,928,692 of record JAKOOJ010000026.1, read on the forward strand.
GTCTGTTTTGACCGGTTGGAGGTACAGTAGTAAGAGCTGCATTTCCACAGACATCTTCCATAAAAACTTTGCTGTCTGGTGCAGCAAAGCTCTCTCCTTTGGTGCATTCTTCAGCAAAAGAGCCGGTTCGGGGTCATTTCTTTCAAAAGAGCCTGCCTGAGCTGCCTTCTCTGGCTTTGTGCACAGGGTGTATAACCCTGAAATCGGCCTCCCTGTGGTTTTGGCTGCAGAGCCTTTAAAAGCCACAGGGCGAGCAATGTTTTCTGCTCTGCTCTGCTCTGTTCTGTTCTGTTCTGCAACGGAGATGCTGGAAAATACTAAAGCATCTTTCAGGGGCCGAAACTGAAAGGTGCAACTGACAGCTGACTTCAGGGAAAGCAGACAGTCAGAGAGGCTGATATATGTTGCCTCCCAACAGCCCCTCCTGCTCCCTCTGTGAGCCAGAAACAGGCTGGAGTGCAGCTTTGGTGTGATTAGCATAACAATCCGTACAGATCCGGCTTCCTCCTGAGCTCAGGACTTGCTCAATCCAATTTGCAGGCTCTGCTCTTTGTTTAGAAGCCTAATTCCTGCCACCAGGATAGTGAAATGACCTTCTTAAGGAGACACAGCACTGCCTCACCCCCCACCCCCACCCCCTCTTGGAACTTGCAGCCACTTTAGCACAAACAGGTGGTGGAATTTCCTAGAAGGTTGTGCATTCCAGGTGTATTTAACTGTGGTTGGTGTACCTTGACAAACCCACCAGGGTGAGAAAGCTTGCAAAAGGGACATAAATATCCCTTTGTTTTGCAAGCCAATTCCCCAAAGGTCGCAAATATAAAGACAATGCTAGTACATAATTTCAACACTTTTCTAAATGCTTTTTATAAATATGAGTTAATATTATGGTAGCACAGAGAGGGATCTTTAAGGAAACAGAACCTGATTTGTTCTTATATCCTGGGAACAATTTTATTTCCAGAAATTGGCCAATGAAGCTTGTCATAGCACAGGAAACAACATCACAGCGAGGTGATATAAAAACCATAGATGCAGAAGGCAATAACTGGATGATCAGTGTGGGAAGAAATATCCGTCTGGTTCAGTTCCAAGCCAGGAGGAAGACATGGAAACATGGAAGCTGATTGGAAAGAAGGTTTAAGGATGAAGAGGACCACCAAGCACATGGTTCTGGTGCAGCTGACCACATGGAGCTGAGAGTGGGTGGCTTTTATACCTTCTCTTGGGCTTTGCACTTGAGCTTCCTGTTCCTGTGTATTCTATTGGATGTTGTAGGGGTTATGTAAGGGTCATAGCTGGCTCTATAGGCAAAGTATAAATCCTAGGCATTTGTCTGAGCTAAGTTTGGTTGAAGTTTGGACTGCTGATGCAATGAAGGGGCTTTTGTTTTGAAAAGGTTTGGACAATTCCTATTGTGGCTTAACGGCTTTGTCCTGGTTTGGATCTTGAGTGAGGGCTAATCCTACCATTTTGTCTTTGTTTCAAAATATCCTGTCTTGAATGGATTACCAAATCCGCATTTTTAAAAGCTGCCTGCAGAATCTGCTGGGGCTATTAAGAAAAGTGGGGGTTGCTTTCTGCTTCCTGTCTTTTAAGAGCATGTTTCTCCACTTCTCCTTTAGGGAAATATAATATACCGTAATATTTCCTAAAATATTTCATTCTTCTAGGAGAGGGGTGGGGGTGCTAATTTTCTACTTCAGCAAACCTACTTCCAAGAATTCTGCCAAAAAAGGCTGATGTTATTGTCCCCATCTTCGCAGGCAGTAGCTGGCTGACCTTATAGCAGTCTTTCTCAACCTTGGAAGCTTGAAGATGGGTTGCCACGTTGGTGCAGTGGTCAGAGTGCAGTACTGCAGGCTACTTCTGCTGACTACCGGCTGCCTGCAATTTGGCAATTCAAATCTCACCAAGCTCAAGGTTGACTCAGCTTTCCTTCCTTCCGAGGTGGGTAAAACGAGAACCCAGATTGTTGGGGGCAAGTGGCTGACTCTGTAAACCACTTAGAGAGGGCACTGTAAAGCGTTATATAAGTCTAAGGGCTATTGCTATTGCTCTTCCTTTTTCCTTTCCCCTTCCTTCCTTCTTTCCTTCCTTCCTTCCTTCCTTGGTTCACAGTGGTTAGAATGAGTATTGCAGGCAAACTCTGCCCATTACCAACAGTTCAATTCTGATCAGCTCAAGGTTGACTCAGCCTTCCATCCTTCTGAGGTGAGTAAAATGAGGAGCCAGATTGTCAGAGGCTGACTCTCTAAACTGCTTAGAGAGGGCTGTAAAAGCACTAAAGCCTTATATAAGGTAAAGCCGTATATAAGTCTAAGTGCTATTGCTATTTACAGTCTCCCAAAGAAAACATTGAATGAAGCCATGATCTATTTTAACCATGGTTTGCTATATATGCCATGATTACAGGGTCAAACCTAAAAGGAATTGGGGGCCAAACTAAATAAAGCAAATTATGATTAGCACAATGTAGGCAACTAATTTGTGTCTCAGTCCCAAGAAGATAAAGGTATCAACGGACGAAAATAAACTCTCCCTGCATTTGATGGTTGCATGCATGATTCTGTAGCTTGCCCCTGTCTTCTCTGGGGGTATTTTTTATTCACTTCCTTGTCTAGCTTATCTGGAGATTTCCTGGTGGTCTTCCATCCACGTACAAATGCAATCCCAGGATTATCTGTCCAACTACAGGTAGTCCTTGTCTAATGACTGCCTCATTTAGCAACTGTTCGTGGTTACCAAGGTGATGAAAATTAATTTTGCGACCGACCCTCACGCTTATTAACCTTCAGTTCACAGCTCTGTAAGTCAAAGAAGATCACAAGCCCAGTCACGGTTCCATTTAGCAACCGCTTTGCTTAATGACCGAGTTGCCGGTTCCAATTGTAATAACTAAAGAAGGTCTAGCTGTAAATGAACGGGGAGGCTGCCTGTGGTGCCAAGTTTCAAGTCAAAATAAAATACAAAAATGCTAATGTTTTGGTACTGATTGCATGGTGCACCTTGAAAGTCTCGTTGTTGTGAGAGAAAAGGGCTGTCACCGCCAGATTCTCCCCTACTTGGCGGCTTCAAGATCAGCCAAGGTCACCTTGAAGCTGTCATCTGTTGATCAAAGGCTGCCCTGTGTCTGCTTTCATGGACACATCCATGTTGTTTTCTTCCTGTCAACCACAGGCGGGGATTGTTATTGCTCTCTAATCTTTGCTGAAGTGGTTTTATTTTTCTAGCCTCCCAGAGTAGACTACACTTCTGGGATTCCTGGTAGCCCGCCGTCAATGTGCAAACCAGATTTGACTTTCTTTCGCTTCGCCTGAGATCCGTCCAGGTCATTTCCCTTTGCTTTTTCTCCAGATTCTAACGGCTTCTCGATTTGGTAGGATTCCAACTTACTTCTGAAAGGGCAAATGCAATTTTGGAGCAGAGCCACCTTTGTCTCCTGCACCAGGCAGGGTGTCTGCGGTGTGTGGTCAAAACAAGTTAAGGTTGGTGGTTGCAACAGTGCAATCTCCGTTTGTTTTAGTCTGTAGAGATTCTCCATCATCCAGGTCATGGTTATCCCAAAGGTGCTTTTTCAGGAGGCAACTGGACTTTCTAGCACTACTCAGGTGACCCTGAGGACACAGGTAAACCTCCAAGTGCTTCAAGGACCCTCTAAAAGGATGCAAAAGACCAGCTGTCTGCAAGGTGTAAAAATCCTTCCACTCCCCACCATCCAGTAAGAGCCGAAGAAGCTTCTTGGATGAAAAGCAAAACGTCTTCAAAGAAAAAACAAGGATGTCCAGTTGCCTTCTGAAAAAAGCACCTTTGGGACTCAGTTTGTTTTGCATCATCCTGGCTCCATGGGGACATTTTGAGCACTCCACACGGACAGTCTTCTCAGGACTACTCCCAACTTGGACACCTGGGATGATACCACATTAACCTTCTTGACCTGACTGGAAGAAATCAGAGGCAATCGCTATTGTGGGCCCACAGCAGATGTTTCTGCAACTTCTGGAGAAACAGAATTCTGCTCCGTCTATGGAAAACCTCTTCTTCGGTGTTACTTGAGTAGGACAAAGACCAAAAGGCGTTTGGGAACACCTTTCCAGCCTAAGAAATGTTATTAAAAGGCATCAGCCTGTGTGAACTGCAGTCTCTTTCATCCCAGCCATGGATAGCTAAACACCATCCAATGCAACAGGGTAACCACACATGAAGTGAGCTGCAGCTCGCACAAACTGATGCCTTTTAATAACATTTGTTCGTTTGAAAAGATGCTACACGGTGTATTCTGATGTTTGGCTGCCATAGGCTGTTGGAAGAAATACCGTATTTTTCGGAGTATAAGATGCACTTCCCCCCTCCCCAAAAAGTGGGTGAAAATTTCGGTGCATTTTATAATCCGAATACAGGTCTGTTTTTGGACTCCCGAACCCTCTACGTGTCACATTTTTGCCCTCCCGGCCCCCAGAAGCACTCTGCAGGCCAAAAACGGGTGCGTTTTTGGTCAAAACGGGATGTGCGGAGCAATGCAGAGTGCTTCTGGGGGCCGGGGAGGGTAGACACGCAATACATGGAGGCCAAAAACTATTTTTTTTTTCTTGTTTTCCTCCTGTAAATCTAGTTGTGTCTTATAGTCCAAAAAATATGGTATTCATCTGGTTCAGTTCCAAGCCAGGAAAAAGGTACTGGAGACAAAATGGAGGCTGGAGGCTGATTGGGAAGATGGTTTAATGATGAAGCAGAGCCACATGGAGTTGAGAGTTGGGTTTATTTATACCTTCTCTTGGGCTTTGCACTTGAGCTTCCTGTTCCTATGCAAGAACATGCATTCTATTAGCTGTTATCAATCACTTTCTTCAGTCTATTGTTCCTGGCTTGTAACAGAGGGTTTGTAACCCTCCTTGGAGGGGGTTCCTGCAGGACTGCCTCCCTGTGGAAAAGCCCCCTATGGCCCCCACAGAGCCCAGGGGAGAGGCCTTTTCCCTGGGCTCCCATGTGGGTGGAGGGCTGACCCAAAGGATGACCTTGGGGGAGCCCCTCAGCCATGGAAGAAGAAAGCAGCAGCTCTGGAGCTGTTTTGTGCGGGAGGAAGATTGTGGCTGGCAGACCTGCAGTCCCAGCAAACTGAAAGGTACCACAAATGAGGCAGGAAGCATCATGAATAGGTTGTGGTCCAAAATAACAAGATGGCAGCCACAACTGTGTTTTTTATGTATGTTGCTTTGATTGTACATTATGATTGTGGCTGCCACCTTGATGTTTTTGACTACATCTGGCCTAGGAGTCATGGCCGGTGACCTCCAGGTGACTTCTGGAGCTTTGGGTACCGCATTCCAAGCCTTTTCAGAAGTGTTGTACAGAAATCCTCACTTGTTACAAGGAGTCTTAACAGATTAACAGAGTTGGAAGGGACCTTGTAGGTCATCTAGTCCAGCCCCCCCCCAAACAGGAGACCCTACACCATTTCTGACAAATGGCAGTCCAGTCTCTTCTTGAAAGCCTCCAGTGATGAAGCTGCCACAACTTCCAAAGGCAACTTCTGTTCCATGGGTTGATTGCTCCCACTGTCAGAAAGTTCCTCCTCATTTGTAGGTTGAATCTCTCCTTGGTCAGTTTCCATCCATTCTTCCTTGTCTGGCCTTCGGGTGCCTTGGAAAATAGCTTGACCCCCTCCCTCCTCTCTGGGGAAGCCCCTCAAATATTGGAAGGCTGTTATCCTGTCTCCCCTGGTCCTTCTCTTCACTAGACCAGCCATGCCCAGTTCCTGCAACTGTTCATCGTATGTTTTAGCCTCCAGTCACCTCATCATCCTGGTTGCTCTTCTCTGCACTTTTTCTAGAGTCTCGGCATCTTTTTTACAGTGTGGTGACCAAAACTGGATGCATTACTCTAGGTGTGGTCTTACTAAGGCTTTATAGAGTGGTATTAGGACCTCCCTTGATCTTGACTGTATCTCTCTGTTAATGCAATTTAGGATTGTATTTGCTTTTTTGGCCACAGCTGCACACTGCTGGCTCCTATTTAACTGGTTGTCCACTAAGACTCCAAGATCCCTCTCACAGTTACTGCTATTAAGCAGATGAAGGAAATAATTCATTATATAATAAGGGCGTGCAGTGAATTAAAATTAGTTTCAGCTGAGCAAATGAATTTTTTTCCCAGCTGCACCCCTTGCGGGGACCCCAGAGCACCCCATAGAAAAAGTTTCCTGCTCCCGCCACAGAACATGATGGAACCCTTTGCAGAGATTTCTTGGTAAAGAGGGAGGGGGCACCCCAAACCAGCATTCAGGCAGCCTTTCTGCATTTAGCTATCACTAGCCTCAATTCCTTTGCTGCTCCCCAAAGCCCCTGGGCCTTTTCCTGCATCAGGGACTGCTCCTCCCCCCACTTCCTCAATTGCTTTGCCTTTGATGGCAGCATGAAAGGCAGGCCTGAGAGTGGGGGGAGAGATTGGGGGAACCCCATCCCTGTGCTGCAGAAAAGCTGCCTCCGGACAGTCTGAAGGTGGGATGGAGTTGCAGTGGGGCAGAGAGGCCCAGATACAGATGTTCATCTGCAGAAATGGGGGGGGGGTGAGGGAGGGAGGGAGGAGGCAAAGGGACCTCAAGGGCAGGCTTTTCCCCTGGGTGGGTCAGAGAGCCCCGTTCTCATCTCTTCCAGAAGTTGGTTTCTTTTCTGTCACTTTGAGTTGGGGGGTGCCCAGCAATGGGTGGACTTCCCTCCTCGTCCCTTTGTGAGACCCTCATCCCGGCTCCCCTAATCTTCTTCCTCCGCCCCCACTTTTGGCTCCTCCAGAGGGCCCCCCCTCCCCAGTGTGAGAGGGTCTCTTTAAGGAATCCCTCCCCGTGCCAAGCCCCCTCTCCTCCCCCACCTGAGAACCAATTAAAACTCAATGAATTCCAAGAGAGGGGGGGAGGAGGCTTTTGTGCTTCCCATGCGGTGGGCTGACAAAGGCTCTCGGGCAGGAATAAAAGCGGCTATTCAGCCACTCCACTTGTTCTCATTCAAATCACTTCCACTCCAGCCTCCCCTCCCTGCTGCTCTGTGCTGAGTTCCCAGGCCGGCTCCCAGCCTGGATGCACCGCCCCAGCCCTCCACCCCACCCACCCACCCCGCAACCCCCAATCTGCCCTCCCTCCCTCCCTGCCCCCAATCGCAGAAGAGGGGTCTGGCTGGGAGTCCAAAGCCTGCGATAGGCAGAGCCTCCCTGGAAACTGTCTGGCTAAATTGGGGAGACATGCTTCCAGACGGACTGGGCACACAGGCCGGAGAGATGGTTTCCCAGGCACGGTGTCAGTTATTTAACAGATAACAGATGAACGGAGTTGGAAGGGGCCTTGTAGGTCATCTAGTCCAACCCCCCACCCAAGCAGGAGACCCTACACCATTTCTGACCAATGGCAGTCCAGTCTCTTCATGTCTCCCCTGGTCCTTCTCTTCACTAGACCAGCCATGCCCAGTTCCTGCAACTGTTCTTCATATGTTTTAGCCTTCAGTCCCCTAATCCTCTTGGTTGCTCTTCTCTGCACTCTTTCTAGAGGCTCCACATCTTTTTTATAGTCTAGTGACCAAAACTGGATGCAGGATTCTAGGTGTGGCCTTACTAAGGCTTTATAGAGGAGTGGTATTAGTACCTCCCTTGATCTTGATTGTATCCCTCTGTTAATGTAATTTAGGATTGTGTTGGCTTTTTTGGCTGCCGCTGCACATATTTAGCTGGTGGTCCACTAAGACTCCAAGATCCCTCTTACAGTCACTGCTATTACGGCTGGTTTCCCCCAGTCTATACATGTACTTCTGGCTTTTCTTGCCTGGAGGGTTTAGGTTGCCCTGAAGATAAATCTTCTCTAATTCTGCATTTTCACACCAAGACAGAGAGTCCTCGACTTTAGTGAGCGTTTTAAGTTACAACAGCACTGAAAAAAGTGACCAATGACCATTAGTCACCCTTACTACTGTTGCAGCCTCCCCACGGTCACATCAGGGGTGAAATGCTACTGGTTCTCTCCAGGCAAATCGATAAAAACTACCAGTTCGGGTGAACTGATAGTAAAAAAAAGCTACTGGTTCAGTCAAACCGGTATTTCCGTCAATCAGCTGTGCTGCACGGTTTAACTTCGCTAGAAAGCAGGAAATCCTGCTAAATCTCGCGGCACAGCTGTTCCCCACCCACTGTTTTACTTCCCTAGTGAAGTCGTCTTTTTCCGCCTGAAGCGTGTTTTTGGCATGTACTACGCATGCACACGCAGCATGCTTTTTATGTGTGCTGTGTATGCGTGCATGCAGCGTGCTTTTGGTGTGTGATGGACGTGGGCATGCACAGCCTGTTTTTGGCTCATATTGTGCATGGGTGCATGCAGCGTGCTTTTGGCAATCCGAGGAGGATTTCACCCCTGGGTCACGTGATCAAAATTCGGACATTTGGCAACAGGCTTGGATTGATGACGGTTGCAGTGTGTCATCTTTTGCGACCGTCTCCCAGGCCACGTCAGTGGGGAAGCCAGATTCACTCAACACAGTAACTGCAACAATCCAGTTAACAACTGGCGGAAAGGAAGGTTGTAAAATGGGAGAAAACTCATTTACTGAGTGTTTCGCTTAGCAAGAGAAATTTTGGGGCCAATTTTGGTCGTAAGTTGAGGACTACCTTTACAGAAGCTCTTATGCAGTTATCCCTAAAAAGCCACACTTCTCCAAATTTTGCATTGCTATTTGCCATTTCTTTTTTAAAAGGGTGGCAAATAGCATAAAAATGCATTATTTTAACATGAAAATACTTTGCGTAAAACTGTATTAGGCAGAACTTCCAACAGAAGGGCAGAAATATGGTGCAAACTGACTCAATATGTTTGTGGAAACATTTTTAAAAAATTGTTAAGTTTCTCCAACTAAGTGCCAGATAAACTAAAAAAAAAAGGCAAAATGTTCACTCATTTTCAATCTCACCCCGAGGAAGAAAAGGGCTCAACTTCCCTGAAAATAATATAGGTAGTCCTCGAATTATGACCTCCAACTGAGCCCAGAGTTTATGTTACTAAGTGAAACAGTTAAGTTGTTAAGTAAGTTTTGCCCCATTTTATGACTATTACAACTACCCTAGTGCACAGCCCCACCTCATCTCTTGTGCCATCCTAGAATGAATCTTCTCAACTGAATGGAGTGAATTGAGTCATTCCAGTGACTGAAGGTGGGCGAACCTCAATAGGCCATCTTAACCAAGTCTGGCAGCCCTGATTCTCAGAGGGAGGTGGGGTCTGTGCAAGCCATTCAGAAGCTCCCCAAAGGTCCCAGCCAGCCCCCCAGGGTCAAGGTCTGGCATGGAGGAGCCAAGCAGGGGTAGAACCATCTACTAGGACAGGGGTCAGCAACCTGCAGCTCTGGAGCCGCATATGGCTCTTTCACCCCTCTGCTGCAGCTCCGTGTCACTCAAAATATGTATCACAACCACCAATGTGCGACACCTGCTGGCACACAATTTATTGAGCTTTTCAACCCCTGGTAGGCCAACCATGGATAAATCCAAGAAAAGAAAAGTTTCAGAAGAAAACAGAATGTGTAATTCGACTGCATATGCTAATTTTGTGGCCGCTCAAGAGATAGTCAGGCACAGGAAGGGTTTTGTGGCTCCCGGTGTTTTCTTTTCTGTGGGAAATGGATCCAATGGCTCTTTGAGTGTTTAAGGTTGCAGAACCCTGTACTAGGATGATCCCTGGAGCAAACTTTCCAGCCAATTGTGTACTGGGGGCCTCAGTTGTGTATCCTCCTGGGATGTCCATGGAGCTTCTCCATCATCCAAATCGTGGTTGTCCCAAAAGGCAACTGGACTTCCTTGCTTTTTTCCCCTTGAAAAAGTTTCACTTCTCATCCAAGAAGCTGAAGAATGGAAGAAGAACTGAAGACGTTTCTTGGGTGAGAAGCCAAATGTTTTCAAGAAAAGCAAACTCAGGAAAGTCCAGTTGCCTTTTGAAAAAGCACCTTTGGGTACACCTGAGATTGTTGTTCAGCCGCTAAGTCATGTCCGGCTCTTTGCAATCCCATGGATCATAGCACACCAGGTCCCCACTCCCATCCTCCACTGTCTCCTGGAGTTTGCTCAAATTCATGTTCGTTGCCTTTGAGATGCCTTCTAGCATCTCTGGAAGACCAAAGCCGGGGAAAAGCCTGGAAGACCAGAGATGCTAGAAGCAGTGGTGGAATTCAATTTTTTTTTACTTCTGGTTCTGTGGGTGTGGCTTGGTGGGCATGGCAGGGGATGGATACTGCAAAATCTCCATTCCCACCCCACTCTGGGGCCAGCCAGAGGTGGTATTTGCTGGATTTCACCCCTAGCTAGAAGGCATCTCAGTTGCTTCTCTTCTACTTTTAATGCTAATTCTTCTCCTTTTTCCTTAACAGGAAGAGTTCACTACTGGACTAACTTCAATGCCTCCATTCGTTCCCCTTTTTCACTGCAAAAAAAAAAATAAAAAAATTTCCCCTCTCTGGGGATATTTCAGATTGAAGATGAGACTGGCATGCAAAACATTGGCTCTCAGGGAGGTGATACCACTTTGACTTTCTTGGCCTGAGGTCTCCCATAGCATTGGACTGCAGCTGCCATCTTTCCCAGAAAGCATGGGGGTTTGGACCAAGGCCGAGGGGTGCTGGGGCTATTTCGGCTGCAATCCGGCTGTGCTCAGCCGCCATGCCCTGGGTCCTCCAGGGCCCCTCTTGAAGGAAACATGGTGCCCTTTGTGCCTCCTCCTGCTCCTCCCCTCCTCGGCCTGGTGGAACACGTTGACCTTTGGCTCTGGCTGTCCTCCTCACAGGCCGGCTGTTTCTCATCAGGAAGAGAATCGGATGCCGCCAATCTTTTCCTTGTGTGGCCTCCATCCTGCCTGGGAGAGGAGCGTTCTGCCCTCGGCTCCAATATCAGACCTCCAGAGCCTGTGGGGCTCCTGTGATCCAGGGCCACCACCACGGCTGGCCAGTAGCCACACTGAAGCTACACCTTGGCCGAGACAGTCGAGGAGGGTGGCCAAGCCAATTCCATCTGAAGCAGCCTCTGGGTGCAACAGGATCATGGCCCCACATCTGGTGACTCAGGGCAGGATACCAACAAGCCACTACCACTTGGGCTCGCCCAGATGACCTGGGCTGCAGGTCCCACAAATGCCTGAGAATTGGGAGATTTGGACTCCAAGGGCATCTTTTGGTTTGTGATGACCACCAGGGGATAACAGGGATTTTTCTCTGCCCCCTTCCCAAATGATGGCATGCAGGACAGGGGTTTTCTGAGACCCCCCCCACTCCCAATTCCCTCTGCCTCTCTCCTTCAAAAGCAGCCTTTCTCAACCTTGGCAAAATCTAATTCAGGATTTCTCAGTGGCAGCTTTAAGCTGTATGGATGCTGGTTGGGGAATTCTGGGAATTGAAGTCCACACAGCTTAGAGCTGGCAAAACTGAGAAGAGCTGCTCCAGAGAAAAGTGGACTGAACAGGTTAGGGGGCGTGCGAAGGAGGGTGTGCAGGGATGGGCAAAAAAGTCAAGATGGCAGTTGCACAGTAAATACAGCCCTCTTTCTACAGGTGTGCAACACAGATAAAAAGGTGACGGCCTTTGCACAGTTCCAATTGTCATCTTGATTTTTTGACATGCCTCCCCTTCCGAATGTGCATGAAATGATTTATTTCCCAGTTCCTGTTTTGACGACAGCCTGAAAAGTTCCCAAAAGCAACATAGAGAAGATCCTTAAATATATTCTGGACCACATAAAGGTAGTTTGTAGGGGAGTTTGGAGTCAACCCAATTCCTGTGAATTGTAAACCATGGTTTATGGTCTAGTGTACAACACTGACTCATCAATTTAGTGGTGTGTTTTTCAGATCTAATGTATTATGGCCCTAAGGCTAGATACAATCAAACAAAATATTGAACAAAAGAAGTATCACATCTTTCTATATGCAGAGAAAAACAATAGGTTTAAGGAAATCTAAAAATAATTAAGAACATAGTTACTAAAACAAATCCAAATAAAATACAATTGCAAGGAGGCCCAATCCTAAGTAATGATACAATGTATCGCACAAATAGGAGCACAGAACCTGGGGCAACTTGTCAATGTTTTCAAACTTGGCAACTTTAAGATGTGTGGACTTTCCCACTGGCTGGGGAATTGTGGGAGTTGAAGTTTACACATCTTTAAGTTGCTAAATTTGAAACACTGATTTAGTTAGTACAGTAAACCATTGTTTTTTTTAAAAAAAAAATAATTCTGACTTTGGGAACCTGTGAAATCTTCCAGTGAATAATGTTTACTGAATACTGAGGACTAATGAACATGGAATCAAGTAGCAACCCAATTTTTGTCTTCATTAAAATTAACATGTAGCTTATAGAAAAATTCAGGTTCTGGTTGGTTGCGAAATTGGATGTGATCAATATACACTAATCCCTATGAGCTCTTTGGGATCCAATTCTTCTTTTTTTTTTAACATTAAAATGTAGTTTTAAATAGCAAAATGGAGTCTTTTCTCACAACTGCTTCCATCTTTGGAAAAAGAAGACCCTTAGACTGAATTTCTGGTAACTGACCCACTATTATTTCACAGAGGCTGTGAGTCCCACCATGAACTTGGGCAGGATCTGCTAAAGCAGCTCAGAGAGAAGGCTGTCTTTGAAGATCTCCAAGGGGATCCTAAGAGGCAGCCCATTCAACTGGTTGACAGCTCCTCTCTGTAGGAATTTCCTCCTTGTATCCAACCTAAATCTGCTTCCTTGCAGTTTCCATCTCTTCATTCTGACCCTGCTCTCTTGGGTGTCAAAGGAGAAGCCCATCCCATTCCTCTCATGGAAACCCTGTGGAGATCTGAAGACTGGCTATCAAACCTCTGCCAGCCTTCTCTTCTGCAGGCTAAATACACCCACTTTCTTGGAGGCTTCATTGGATGAATAGCTGTCTTCACCTCCTCCAGCGTAAAATTAATTTCTGGGATCTGGACTGTCCACTCTTGCTGATAGATCCAAAACAGCATTTGCCTTTGTGGTGCTGCCTGGTTCATGTTTGTGATCAACAAAGACAACCAGGTCCTACTATCTAGCCAGGTCTTCCCCATCATTCTTCCATGACGTGTCTACCTCCCCTGATGCAGGACTTCACGTTTCTCCCCACATTTGTTTTGGTCCACTGCTCAAGCCTAGATCTTTCTGAATGGTTGTTTTCGTGTAGTTTTGGTCCACTTGCAATTTGGTAACTGTTGGTTATTATTGGATATTGGTTGATGCCTTGGAAACCAACCCAAAGGGCCTGAAAAGGCTGAACCTATGCACTCCATGGGGCCTCTGCTTGTCCAAGATCCACCAAACAAGTGTTCATGTGTCCTACACTTTGTGAAGCCTCCTTTCAAGAAACTCTAGTGTTCTCCAGAAAATAAGGAATGTCCATAAAGCAATGGAAGTCCTGGGTTAGAAACTGAAAGAGGTACCCAGGAGTCAAAATTGACTTGATGGACCGTAACAACAACAGTCATCTCAAGCACAAGCTTCTCTACTTGCTACCACCCTTAAGTACGTATTGGGAATACAAGTTCCAGCATGTTGGCAAGAGATTCTGGGAATTCATTCCTGATCCACCTGGCTGGGACAAATGCCAGAGTTCAGAGGTCCCCAGCAAAAGTGCTGGAAGCCTCTATCAGCTGAGGAGATCACAGCAAAGCTGGCTGGGGAATTCTGGGAGTTGGAGTCCTCCAGGCTTAAAGTCACCAAGATTGGAGGCCCCTGGTCTATACCAACTGGGGATTTTAGAAGCTGAAGGCAGACACACGGAGGCACCCTTTGCTCAAGGTTGCCCTGCTCTAAGACCAACAATCTCTGGATTGTGAACTTCTTGAAAGTTGAGGTGAGCGGAGGAATGTCCTTTTGAGACTGGCCGAAGAATCCTTTGCACACAGGGCCTTTTCTGTATTTCGGAAGATGGGAGAGAATGGCTCCTTGAAAGTTCTCATCCTGATGAGGAATGTCTGAAAGTCCAGAGAAAATCTCCCAGCCTTACCAAAACTTCTCTCAACATTCCTCAGATGTTTGAACGAAGAACCTCAAGATTTTAGACAAAACACAGGCATGGCTCTATAGAAGGGAGACTCAAATCCTTTCTCTTTCACTTGAAATGTTTTGTGATACTAAATTTCTCATACGTTACACCCCAAATCAGATTTTAATTCCTCGGATCTACTTGCAGTGCTGTTGGCAGGTCTCCAAAGGTTTTGGGCACCAAGACTCTCCCAATTCTGTCTGGTGATGCTAAGGCCTGTGGTGCCCAGATATAGCTCTGCCATCAAGAAAGAACCTTACACAGATTTTGAAATGTTACCAGCTGTTATAATCCTTCTTTGCACAACTTTCTGGAAAATGTTTGTTATTACTAAGCAGGTCATTCCTTGCAGCAAAGGCTCTTTAGCAAAATTTTTCTGCATAATCTGGATTGGTAATGAGAACACCAGATTGCAGAACAGGGTGGCCCAAGTTTGAACCAGGTGTGTCAAGAAGGCGTATCCTTGAACCTGGGTGTCAAGAAGGCCCTTTCACTCAAAAAGTGGGGACTCCCCAGGACGTCAAAGTGTGAGGGACGTGATGCAAAGCACACACACCCCAGGACCCCCTGGACTGAGGCTGCGGTTCCCAGAGATGGAAATGTTACCATTCCCAGCTTATATCATACAATCCATCAGGGCTGTGAACTGCCCTGTATTGGCCAAGGCAGGTGGATCAAGGCTAAGCAACCTTTTGGTGTGTGAGTGTGTATGCTGTGCTTGTGGACAATTTGTAGCTTGCAATTCCAACATGTTTTCCTGAGGCCTGGACATTGACACTTTGGAGGAGGGCAGGTGGAAGTGCTGTGAAGTCCTGGATCCGTTGAAGAATTCTCTCTTGAAGGATTCTGCCTGTCCGAAAGGAAAAAGGAGCACTCCCATGTCTGGCTAAGGCTGTGTGGATGCCTACAGGCCCTTTGAAGGTGCCACAAAGACCAGATACTACCTCTGCAACCCCAGAAAGATCTAAGCCTGGGTGGAAGTGACGCCCCTCAGACAGAGGCTCAGTGTACTGCCTTTCCTAGAGATGGAAGGCCAGGAGGGGCATCCTTTGGACAATGCTTTGGCGGGGTTGACACATCAGGCAACTATTATGTGGTTTGCTTGGCTTCAACCGAGGGTGGTCTGTGAAGCCAGCCACTGTGACTTGGGCTTACACCAATGTGTGAATCTAGCAATGGTAGCTTATCAGTCACTTGGTGCCCTCAGACTGACCTTGAACCAACTCAAGCTTGCTGCTGGGGCACTGGAGGGGGACAATCCAAGGGTTAGAGGCCCTGGGACTAATGGGGGGGGGAGTGGATTTGTAGAAGAGGCGGCTGACTGCTCTTCCCAAGGCTGTTAAATAGGCCCCCACTCAGGCCGCTGCTCTTGTACCCTGGGCCACCTTCAAAATCCAAGGCCAGAAGGCAAAGGCCCATGTGGGAAAAGGGAAAGAAGTGGGGCCTCAGTCCCTGCCTGGCGACCAGGTCAGGCTTTGGGCCTCCCTCACAAGGACCTGGTTAGTGAAGCTCCTCCGACCTCAGGCACTGGAGAGGCCTGCATCTCCTGGGCAAAGCCGGCTTCTTGGTGGACTTGGCCCCCTTGGGGACCAAGACCGGCTCCCTCATGCGCCATTCGCAGCTCTTCACCCCGGGCCTCCTGCAGGCGGGCTCGTTCCGCCGGCCGGTGTGACGCCTGGCCTCGAGCCAGATGCCGGCCACGGATCGCGCGGCGCAGGCCTCGCTGAGCAAAGCCTCGGGATGGGGCCGGCCTGGGTCGGCTTCGGGGGGCGGGGAGGGAGCGGCCTTCGGTGGGCAGCAGCGGGGAGGTGGCCGGGCCTGGTTGCTGCCCTTCTCCTCCCCGCCAGAGCCCTCCAGCCCGCGCTCGCCGAGTCACATGCTGGCCCTTGTTACCGGCTGGATGGGCTTTAACTCTTCGCGGCCCGGGCTCCTCCCCCCCCCCCCACTTAGTTCCAGCGAGCAACAGTAATGAAGTGCCGGGCAGGCCCGGGAAGAGCAGGGAGCCCCCCCTCCCGCCGCCCTTGACTATGGAGGCCTCGTCCCGCAGGTAGAGAACAAAGCGGGGAGGCGGCCTGCTGGCCACGCTTCGCCCGGCATCGCAGCTGCCACAGCCCCAATTGGCGCCTGGCCCGGCCCTGTTCGGGCCGCCGCGCTCCGCTCCGCTCGGCCCCGCTTCCAAGCGGCGGCGGTGGGAGGCAGGAGCCGGCGGCGAGGGGAGCCCCTCGGCGGGAGCCTTTGTCTCCCGGCGCACCCGAGGACCGGAGCTTCTCCCGCGTGGCTGACCGGGGAGGGGAGGGGGGGGGGGAGGCTGGCGTGGCGCGCGGGCCGCCGGCGGGCAGAACGGGAGCCGACTGGCCGCGACCCCGCGCGCATGGCCGCCTCGCGCGCCCCGCCACCCGCCTCGCCCGGGCGCAGCCACCTTCTGCGCGCTCGCCGGCGGGCCGGCTTTTATGCTCACGCCGGCTACCCGCCTGCCGGGGGTGGGAGGAGCCGGGCAGGTTGTCCCCGCCGGGCCCGTCCCTCCCTTCCCCTCCCCGCCCGGCTGCGAGGGGTCGGGGGAGGGGGCAGCATGGCCTGGCCGTCCGGCCCCTTTTCCAGCGCTCAGCTGCCCCGGGAGTGTGGCGCTGGTCCTCTCCGGGAGAAGTAGCCCGAATGGAGACCGAAGCCAGCCAGCCCGGCCTCGCCTCTCCGGACTCGCCTCACGATCCCTGGTACTCGGCCCGGCCGGCCTCCGCCGCGCGCTCGCTCGCCCGCCCGCCCGCCTCCCTCCGCTCGGGGAGCCGCCGGCGTCCCCGCCTCCCTCCCGCGATGCCGGGAGCTCGTGGCTGGGGAAGCGGCCGGCCGGCCGGCCGGGGGGAGCCGCCAACATGGCCGATGCCCGCGCCGCGCTCCTAGCCGCTCCGCTCGCCCGCGCCACGCCGCCGGCAGCGCCTCCTTCTTGGCCGGCAGGCGAGGCTGGCAGCCCGCCCCCGCCGCATCTCGGGGCGCCCCGGCCGCCTCCCGCGCTCCCCGCCCGGCGCCCCGCGCGCTCCGGAGCCGCGCCCCCCCTCGCCGGAGTTGCGGGGCTCGGCTTCGGCGGCGGCTTCCCGAGGCTCCCTGCGCGGCGCCCCCGGCCCGGCCCGGTCCCGGAGCGGGGCGTCCCTCGGCGCCGGTGCTGCCGGCGCCCGCCTGACTCGGCTCTCTTTCTTCCCTCGCTAGCAAAATGTTCATCGGGGGACTCAGCTGGCAAACGACGCAAGGTGAGCGGCGCGGGCGGGCGGGGAGGGGGTCCCGGGTGCGGGTCTCGCCCGGCGGCACCTGCCGCCCCAAACTTCGCAGCTCCTCCCCCAAACCCGCCCGCCCACCGGCGCCGGCGCCCCCCGCACGGGAAGGGGGCCGCGGACCGCACCGGGGCTTGGCGGGCTTTGTGGTCGGCTGCGGGGGAAGCCGGTTCGACCGCCCGCCCGCCCTCCCGCCGGCTGCTGGCCCGGGCCCGGGAAGGCGGAGATCGCGCGGCCGAGCCGGTGGGAGCGCTGCTCCGGAAAGGGTCTCGAGGGCTCCCCCGCCATCCTCCCCCCGCTGTCCCCGGTCGGCGGTCCGGAGGCTGCGCGGCGGCATCGCCTCGGACCCTCCGCCGCCGTTCCCCGCCTGGGAGCCCCACGGTGGCCTTGTGTTGTGCTTGCAGAAGGCTTGCGGGAGTACTTCAGCCAGTTTGGGGAGGTGAAGGAGTGCCTGGTCATGAGGGACCCGCTGACCAAGCGATCCAGGTGAGGCTCCCCGCTGCCTTGGGCACTCGGGGGGGGGGAGGGAGGGAGGGAGGCGCCTGCTGCTCCCCCCCCCCCGTCCTCCTAACCGAGTTTCTCCCTTTCTCGGCTCCCGCCCGCCCGCGCAGGGGCTTCGGCTTCGTCACATTCATGGACCAGGCCGGGGTGGACAAGGTGCTGGCCCAATCCAGGCACGAGCTGGACTCCAAAACGGTGAGTTGCTTCTCTCGGGCGCTTTGTGTGGCTGAAGCATCCCTTCCATCCAGCCTTCCATCTGCAGTTGGGCTCTGCAACCCCTGAGGAAGGTACCGGGGTTGGTTGGTTGGTTGGACCGGCGGCAGCTGGGAGAGGCAAAACTTTCTCTTGTTTGCTGGAGCAAAGTTGAAATGTCTTTTTGAGCCAAGTCTGGCTGCTTGGCAGAAGTCTTGAGATTTGCCATCTTTGATTTTCCCATCCTAACTAGGAATCCTGGGAGTTGTAGTCTCCCCTGTTTTCAGGATGCCAACTCAAGGGATGGGTGTAATCAAAATGGGCACCCCACAGGTGACTGGACTGTGGGGTGAGGATGGGGACGTGCGTGTGTGGTTATGGGGCCAAGGCCAGGCTACGGAGAAGGAGGCTTGGAGGCTCTGGGACCAGTGTGGGGCTTTTCATTTGAGGACTGGTAGAAATGACTGGGGACAGGGGTGGGATCCGGTCTGGGCCCTTTTTGGGGGATACTGTCCCTTTGGCAGGCCATTGCAGCCACCAAATGTGACCTGTAGGCCTTCCCCTTGGGCACCCAAACTGAAGTACTTCCAGTGCCTCCTCTTCCCCCATGTAACCCCAAAGGGAGGAAAAGGGGCTTTTTCCCAGAGAGAGTTTATTTTGCTGAGACACATCTTTATCTGCTCCATGGAAAGTAGCCTTCTCAGCTCATCCTGGGCTCAGATCCAGGAGTGGCTGTTGGGCCAATGGAGTTCTCCATATCTGTTTCCAATGTTGGGGGCCCACCAGATGTTCTGGGGGCTTGGCTGACTGGTTAGACTGCCTCTTGTCGTTCCAATAAAGCAGCTCATTCGGCGCAACCTGCTTGTTCCAGCCTTCCCAGACACCCGATGCCAGTAATATGGGGATATCCTACCCATCATCCTCTCCAGATTGGCCATGGGGTGCTTGGGCTTCCAGTTGGCATTCTTTTGCACCACTTTGGGTCAGGAGAGAGGAAAGTGAGAGGGAGGAATGTGAAAATCTGCCAGCTTTCCATCCCTTTGAAAGTAACAAACTGTCCCCTGAAGAGTTTTTTTGTGTGTGTCCTCCATCTCTCCATTCTCCCCTCAAGCCTATTTGCAGGTTTAGCAAGCAGAATCTTTATTCTCAGGAGGTGAGAAAGGCAGCTAAACTTAATCTGCCCAAGCAGCGGTTGGGGAGTGGGGTGTTAGGATGGGCAAGAAGCAGGATCCATATCCTCGGTATTAATAACAGGGCCCAATTCAGCCCTTCTGGTGGTTTTAAGATCCAAGGTGCCGGAAAAATCAAGTCCAACTCCATTCGTGCCAAATTTTATTTGAAATCATAACTTCTAATTTGCCACTTCAGAATCCTAAAATGTCTAACCCACGTCTAAGAAGACCTGGAGGTTTAATGGTTACATCTCATGGATTTTTATTTTAGAGGCTCTGGGTGTGAGATTATGAGGTTATAAATGGTTTCAATGTTTTATGGTATCAACTGTTTTATTCCTGGTACTATGCTTACTAATGAGCCCATGGTAAATAAAAATAGTACCAGTAAGGTGGCTGAGTAGGGATTTCAACCCACATCTCCAAAGAGGCCATAGGTGTAGTCCTTCCTTGATTAATTTGTGGATTAGTATGCTTGTTATTCTTCTGCGTAACTCAGATGTGGGAATATGTGTGTATAACTGGGATCACAATTCCATTAAATCAGATTTGTTTGAAGGACAATTGTTGAGTAAGTATCAAGTTAATCAAACATTAAGTATGGTTTGCAAATCTCAGTGGCTTTGATGCATGATGTGTGTACTCATCCTTGGTGTAATACTGTGTAGGTGTGTTGTTTTCCTCTGCACGGAGTGAGCAGAGCATTTCTTGTGAATACTTTTGGACACTTTGATCTGGCAGAAATCTTTAGGCTCAAGGCTGGGCTAGAAAAAGGAACAATGTTTGTTTTTAACATGTTTTCTCTCCAGCGAATGGCTATTAAGGAACAATGCTCCTAAAAATTTTCTTGCACGATTCACATAAAAAGCAGGAGAGCTGAGCTGCATCCCCCTCTTGATGGGGCTGATGCCCAGTTACAGTTCCCTCCCCCGCCCGTTTCTGCTCAAATCCAATTCCTTGTTCTAAAATAGAGAAACAAGGAAAGCAAATAATGTTTTGTGGAGCGAGTGGTAAGAAAGTAGATCGTTCTCTCCACTGCTTGATCTGTATGAATCGAGGACCTTGTGATTCTGGTGTTGAATAAAACCTGAGTGCAACAAAAAACATTACCCTAAAAGTTAGGCACTTTCTTTGATTAAATTCAGCTTTTTGGTTTAGTTTCTTTACAACTTCTCAGGCTGTGCCCGGTGTGGTTGGCATCAGCATACAAGCTCTAGATTGTTATTGTGATGCTCCTGGCCCTTTGGGGCGTTTTTCCAGCAAAAGGGGGGGGGGTTCCCCTTCCTCTAGACTTTTTGCTATGGAGCAAAGGAAAGTCTATCATGGGTTTTGGCGAAGGGGGTCTATTTCAGTGGTATGGACGGGGACCTCTGCAGCTGGCCTAATCTCACAGACCCCTCAGATGAAAGTCCGTTGATCCCTATTCTTCTGCACTGCTGCTGCTCTCTCCCCGGCCTTTGAAAACAGGGCTGGGCGCCTCCTTGCAAGGCGGAGCAGGTGGGGGGAGGGGCTGAGTGGACCCAAGGAGAACAGAAGGGGTCTAGAGCGAGACAGAAGGCGATGGGAGTGGGATGTCATGGCAGTCCCCGATGCGTCTGACTGGCGGGGAGGGTGGAGGGAGGAAGCAAGAGGTGGCGATGGCAAAACCTGCGCCCAGGAGGAGTTATTTCTCTTTGTTTGGTGCTTAAACAATTTCCCGCCTTCTTATTTATTTATTTATTTATTTATTTATTTATTTATTTATTTATTTATTGGTTCGATTTATATGCCGCCCTTCTCTGGAGACTCAGGGCGGTTTACAATGCGTTAAGCAATAGCTTTCATTCTTTTGTATATACCTGCTTAGTAGGGCTTTCGGCCCCCC
This sequence comes from Arizona elegans, assembly GCA_022577455.1. Classification (NCBI taxonomy): domain Eukaryota; kingdom Metazoa; phylum Chordata; class Lepidosauria; order Squamata; family Colubridae; genus Arizona; species Arizona elegans. Next base: position 4,949,742 of record JAKOOJ010000026.1, read on the forward strand.
CGAGCGGTGTTCTTTTTTATACAAAGTCAGTTTATTGCTCCCACAATCCACAATTTTACCTACCTCGGAAGGATGGAAGGCTGAGTCAACCTTGAGCCTGGTGAGATTTGAACTCGCAGTAATTGCAGGCAGCTGGTGTTACTTAACAGTGCTTTAGACTGCTGTACCACCAAGGTTTTTCTCCTCCTCCACGCTCTGTCCCCTCTGGACTTTTGGGGGGCTGATGCAGAAGGTCTACATAGCATCTCCCCACTACTTGCTGTACCAAGGCTTAGTTCTCACGGGGCATAATCTCCTGGGAGTGTCAGGAAAAAGCATCTTCTTTGGCTTGAGTGTTGGGAGAAGCTGACTCTGCGTCCTTTGCCATTTTTAATGGCATCTCGGACCTTCCCCTCCCTAGAGCAGCCTTTTGGGATCCTTCCTGGTTTGTTTATCTACCTGCCAATCGGAAGGGGAGGGGACCTCAGGGTGGGCATCTGGGGGCTGCTTTGTGGACTCCTTGGGGGCCCAGGAAAGCCAGGAACACCAAATGCTCATTCGGTGCCATTATGTAGAGCCAGCAGAAGCACCCTTTCAAGGCCTGCCTGATAAGTGTGGCTGGAAGCCCCTCGGCACAGCCTGGTGGCACAATTGGTGAGATGCAGTGGGCACCTGGACGGCAGGCGTCTGCCTACCATGGTCTAGAGGCAAGTTTCACTTTGGGGAGGACCCCAAAGAAAGTCTTGCTCAACAAGAGAAGGACATTGCGCCATTTAGCCAGGGAGAATTTAGAGACGTTTCCTGGGTCAGAGCTCCCAAAGAAGCCTTGGACTTCCTTCTGCCTTCCGCTTGGACTTTCCAGGTCTTTTCTCTCGTAAAATGGAACTATTTCCCTTGGCGTCCTATTGTACAGAGCTCCATTCCTTCCAGGGGTCGTTACCAACTTTTGCTAAGTTTGCAAAAAGGGCCCCAGAGGACACGTCTCAAGTGGTGCTTTGGTGGCAGAGTACCTGGTGGGGGGGCACTGTGGCCTGTTTTGGTCTCCCCGGGGTTGGAAAGACGGCACAATGCCACACACCGTACTGTACTGGCCTTGTAAAGTTTTAGGCAGGAAACATTTCCCTTTCTCACTTTGGTGCTTGACCTTTGACTGGACCAACTGAGATTTCCTTATTAGCTAACCTCGGTTCACACATGCAGTTTTCTCTAGCTGGAACCCTGAGCTGAACACAGGAACTGAACCTGTAGGGAATTTGTTTCTCGAGAGCAGAAACGGACATGTTGCTTCCCTGTTCCACTTGTGATGTTGCATTCAGACATGTCTCCATCTGCTGGCTTCGGCGATGGGGTAAAAGGCTGCAGGGGCTGGGTGATTCCCTCCCCTGGAGAGAGCAAAAGAATTCCTTCCTCCACCCAAGAACGGGCTTTTTTGAGAACACTCTTCGTTTATAAGGGAGATAACTGCAGGCTGCACTTTGTTTATGGAAATGTAAGTTTAATAGATACCTTGGCTGGACTGTAACATTTCAAAGGCTGGGGAGGCTGCTGTAGTCGGAGGTGTTTGTTTTTCTTCCCAGGTGGGGGTGGGGGTGGGGGGGTTGAGGGGCGGGGGCAGAGTGGGCCCTTCAGTTTCAGGATGGAGCAATTTGGCTCTTAGCTTCACCAGGAATCTGCCAGCGTGTCCCCTTACACAGTGTTGTTCTGGGGAGGGGGCTCCACATTCTCAACTCCAAAGTCTGTTGGATATAGTGCTGTACAATCCAAGAGTTCTCAGACAACAGTTGTGAATTGTGGGTGCTGGGATGGTGATTTTGGGAACTGTTCAGTGTGGTGCCAGCGGGCTTTGGCATTGTGGCAACAGGTTGGAGCAAAGGCTGTGAATCAAAATGGAATCAAAGAGCGAAGTGGTGACAGGAGGAGGAAGCATTGCGTGATCTTTAGGAGACACAACCTCCACATCCACAGACAATTTAGATAGTCTTCGACTTACAACCATTCTAAGTTAACGATGGTGCTGAAAAAAGCAGTTTATGATGACCTTGTATTTACGACTATCACAACTTTCCTGACGTCACATGATCACAATCCAGGTGCTTGGTAACTGGCATGTATTTTTGATGGTTGCAGCGTTCCGTTGTCAGAGGATTCCCATTTATTACTTTCCCAGGTCCCAAAGGTGCTTTTTTCAAGAGACATAATTGGACTTTCTGGTTTTTCTTCGAAGACGTTTCGCTTCTCATCTAAGAAGCTTCTTCAGTTCTGAATTCTTTTCCTTCAGCTTCTTGGATGAGAAGCGAAACGTCTTCAGAAAGTCTGGTTGCCTCTTGAAAAAAAATCACCTTTGGGACCACCATGACCTGGAGAACTCAGAGTCTCCATAGACACCTTCCCAGGTGGCTTCTGGCAGAATCAATGGGGAAAACAATTGCATGATTAACAACTACAGCAAAAAGGTCCTAAAACCAGATGCTGCTCACTTAACAACCGCATTGCTTAGCAACAGAAGTCATGGTCCCTGTTGTGGTCATACATTGAGGAGATACCCTGTGTATAGTAGTTCAAAACCTAGAAAGGAGCCTGATGGCCATGCTGTCTGGGGAAATGAGGGATTAGGTAACTCTATTTTGTTTCTCCAATTTATAGCCTGCCTCAATTGTCCCAGCCACTCTAGAGCAGGGGTCTCTAACCTTGGCAACTTTAAGACTTGTGGACTTCAACTCCCAGAATTCCTCAGCCAGCAAAACTGAGCAAAGCTGGCTGAGGAATTCTGGGAGTTGAAGTCCACAAGTCTTAAAGTTGCCAAGGTTGGAGTCCCCTGCTCTAGAGTTCCCCAACCTTGCCGGTTTGGCAGACCGGCCAGGGGGAGAGGAGGGGGAGAGGGGTTGGTTCCGTCTGAGTAGTGAGCAGTGCACAAATGGAGCGTGTTTGCGTGCTCTATATGTTATATATGTGTTTGTGTGCTCTACCGCCATACTAGAAAAACAGATGTTGAGACTTTGGAAAAAGTTCAGAGAAGAGCAACTAAGATGCTCAAAGGCCTGGAGACTAAAACAGATGAAGAACAGCTGCAGGATTTGGGTATGGCCAGTCTAGAGAAAAGAAGAACTAGGGGAGACATGATAGCAGTATTCCAGTATTTGAGGGGCTGCCAAAAAGAAGAGGGAGTCAACTTATTTTTCAAAGCACCAGGAAGCAAGACAAGAAACAATGGAGGGAAACTTATCAAGGAGAGAAGCAACCTGGAATTAAGGAGAAACTTTCTAACAGTGAGGACAATTAACCAGTGGAACGGAAGTTGCCTTCAGAAATGGTGGGCGCTCCATCACTGGAGGTTTTTAAGAAGAGATTATACAGTCACTTGCTTGAAATGGTAGAGGTTCTCCTGCTGGAGCAAGGGACTGGACTAGAGGACCTCCAAGGTCCCTTCCAGCTCTATTCTATTCTAGGTCATTTTGGCAGCCGGTTCCGAATGACTCAAGGTCTGGTAGTGAACCGCAGCCCGGGGGTTGGGGAGCCCTGCTGTAGATGAGTCAAGGAAGGCTGGACTTTTAAGTGTATGTGATAAATGCCGGTTTGGTCTGAAGCATGATGTGGCTGCTTCTCTGTCATTCCAGAGTGCAGAATAATGGCTGCAAATCAACAGGGAGGCAGATTAGGACTGGACGTTGGTAAAAATCCTGACTGCTTTCAACTGTACATTTAGTTTCAAAGCCAAAGGGCCCTGGGGAGCAGTGGCTCCTATCAGCCCTTGAAGGTGGACCAGCAATGCCACTTTAGAGTTTTAGGATATGGCAACAGGATCTTGGAACCTGTTAACATTTCTCCCTACCGGCTCTGGTGCCAAACACAAATTCAGGGTGGAGTTTTTTGGGGTTCTTTTTTCATGTTTGTCCCTTCTTTCCCCAAAGTCAGCTGTTAAGTTTCTTTACTATTCTTCTTCGCTAACAAAGCTGGCTGGGGAATTCTGGGAGTTGAAGTCCACCAGGCTTAAAGGTTGGGCACCCCTAGTCTATGGGAAAGTTTTAATTTGGATTCTTGCAGCAAGCATGGGGTTGGTCTTGATGATCTCCAATTTTCCCTTTCAATTTTACAGTTGACCTTGGTCACCCTCCCTGTATTTTGTGGAGAGGAGGGTGGGGGTGCACTTAGGCAGTTTTAGACTCTGGGCTTAAAAAGAGGAGGGTGACATTTATAAATCGCAATAAAAGGTAGTTCCATTGCAAGGCATGTGTTTTGCATGTGTTTTGATACAAGTAGCTGTCGATTTAACAATTGGTCATTTAACAACCTTTTGAAGTTATGATGGACCCCCCCCCCCCAAGGGACTTGCAATTCAGAATTTCTGGTTCAGAAGCAACTCTCTCGCAGTCACATGATCAGCTCCCACAGTTCCTGGATGAAACCGTCTATCTAGATCCGTGCCAGTCTGGCTTCAGGCCTGGGTACAGCACGGAGACGGCATTGGTCGCATTGGTGGATGATCTCTGGAGGGCTCGGGACAGGGGTTGCTCCTCTGTTCTGGTCCTATTAGACCTCTCAGCGGCTTTTGATACCATCGACCATGGTATCATGCTGCGCCGGCTGGAGGGACTGGGGGTGGGAGGCACCGTGCTGCGGTGGTTCTCCTCCTATCTCTCTGACCGGTCGCAGTCTGTGTTGGCAGGGGGACAGAGGTCGACCTCGAGGCACCTTGCTTGCGGGGTGCCGCAAGGGTCGGTCCTCTCGCCACTCCTGTTCAACATTTATGTGAAGCCGCTGGGTGAGATCATCCGTGGTTTTGGGGTGCGATGCCATCTGTACGCTGATGACACTCAGCTGTACATTTCCACCCCAGACCACCCCAATGATGCCCTCGAAGTGATGTCCCAGTGTCTGGAGGCCGTGCGGGTCTGGATGGGGAGGAACAGGCTTCGGCTCAACCCTTCCAAGACCGAGTGGCTGTGGATGCCGGCGTCCCGGTATAGCCAGCTGGTGCCATCGCTGGCAACTTGGGCGTCCTCCTGGACACACGGCTGTCTTTAGAAGAGCATATGACGGCCGTGGCCAGGGGGGCTTTTTATCAGGTTCGCCTGATACGCCAGTTGCGCCCCTTTCTGGATCGGGACTCCTTGTGCACAGTCACTCATGCCTTGGTTACGTCACGCCTGGACTACTGTAACGCTCTCTACATGGGGCTCCCCCTGAGGAGCACCCGGAGGCTCCAGCTGGTGCAGAATGCGGCCGCGCGGGTGATTATGGGAGCGACGTGGCGCTCCCACGTAACACCTCTCCTGCGCGAGCTGCATTGGCTCCCGGTGGTCTTCCGGGTGCGCTTCAAGGTGTTGGTTCTCATCTTTAAAGCGCTCCATGGTTTAGGGCCAGGGTATTTGCGAGACCGCCTGCTGCTACCGATAACCTCCCACCGGCCAATACGCTCTCACAGAGAGGGCCTCCTCGGGGTGCCGTCGGTCAGGCAATGTCGGCTGGCGGCCCCCAGGGGGCGAGCCTTCTCTGTGGGGGCACCCGCCCTGTGGAATGAGCTGCCTCCCGGAATACGATTGATCCCGGACCTCCGGACCTTCCGTAAAGCCCTGAAGACGTTTTTATTTCATCAAGCCGGCCTAGCCTAAATGGTTTTTAACTGGGATTTTAAATTTTATGGATTTGGGGTTTTAAATTGGGTAGCCAATTATTTAATTCTTTTAATTATCTTAACACTTGTATTTGTATGTTTTTTAATTTTGGCTGTTCACCGCCCTGAGTCCCTTCTGGGAGAAGGGCGGTATACAAATTAAATAAATAAATAAATAAATAAATAAATAAATAAATAAATAAATAAATAAATAAATGATCGCATTTTGGGTGCTCTGTGCCTGGCTTACCTTTACAGGTGTTTGCAACATCCTGTAGTAAGGTGACCATGATTTCCGATATTTTCTTTTGGATAAATCAGACTCGCTTAACAACTGCTGTGAGAAAGCTCATAAAAATCAGGTGTGGTCAGGGTGACCCACTTAAACGGCTGCAGTGACTTACGACCGATGGGCTCTATTAGGGTTGTAAGTTGAGGGCCTCACTGAATTTTCTGTTCAATTTATTTGGTACGTGGCAGTAACCAAGCATCATCACGTGCCACTTTGAACTGTCCTGGTACCCCTTAACTTTTCCTTGCCCTGCCACTTTTGGGGTCCAAACCCACCCTCTCTAAACAGATGCCCTCCAGATGCTTGGGGATGTCACATTGCAGAATCTCCTCTTGCCATGCTCCTGAAGGGCACCAGATTGAGAAAGGTGCCTTGATTGATTGATTGATTGATTGATTGGTTCGATTTATATGCCGTCCTTTCTCCGGAGATTCAGGGCGGCTTACAATGCATTAAGCAATAGCCTTCATACTTTTGTATATACCTGCTTAGTAGGGCTTTTGCCCCCCCCCCACCAAGTGATGTTCTTTTTTATACAAAGTCAGTTTATTGCCCCCACAATCCGGGTCCTCATTTTACCTACCTCAGAAGGATGGAAGGCTGAGTCAACCTTGAGCCTGGTGAGATTTGAACTTGCAGTAATTGCAGGCAGCTAAGTGCTACTTAATAGCACTTTAGTCTGCTGAGACACCAAGGCTCATATCCCCTTTCCGTGTTGGCAAAGAAAAAAAATGGGGGAAGGCTTGGACATTTCTCCTGAATGTTTTGTTGTGCCAAAAGATTCCCTCCCCCCAACAACTCTTCTGGTAAGGCAGCTGGACTTCAGTTTGCAGGACGGGAAAGGAAATGTGGTTGTCAGAAGGATGCAAGTGATCGAGGCAGGGACCTGGAACACTAACTCTGAATCCTTGTCTGTCCCTTTGGAATGATAATAATAATAATAATTGGCTGAGTTCCCACAACACGCTGAACTCTACTTGGGTTATCCAAACAGACCGGCTGTGTTCATACAAGATGCTGCGCCCAAATCAATAAAGCCTTTAATGGGCCAATGGGATGATGGCCTGGTTCACAGGACACGGAAGGTGTTGGCGGAGTTCCTACAATAACATGGAGCCACCAATCTCCTCTCCTGGCTGCCCTTCAGCACAGCATGGCAAGCGAGACCAGTCGAGAGGGAGGGTCTCCTTGCAGAGGCTCCCAGCCTTCCCCATGCTGGGAATTTGTCCAGTTCCTTTTAAATTTGGTTATGCAGACCCCAGGCCATGAGTTGGCTTGGTTGGTTCCTTAATAAAAATAGCCAGAGGGACATTATGGGGTTTATTTGTTGGATCTCGGTCCTGCCTTTTGTATGGAAGCTCAAGACACCATATCTATAGTGCTCTTTTCTCCTATTTGTTCTCATCACAACAGCCCTACGAGGTAGGAGAGAGCAACTGGCCCAACGCCCTAAGGAGCTTCTGTGCTGGGGATGGGTGGGGACCAGAAGTTGCATTTCTTGATGCAGCCCTAGGTTGCGTCAACAGAAGGATAGTATCAAGATCATGCGAAGTATTAGTACTACTTTGGTAAGTAAGACCACACTTTGAATATTGCATCCAATTTTGGTCACCAGAATATAAAAAAGAGGCTGAGACTCTGGAAAGAGTACAGAGAAGAATGACAAAGATGGTTAGGGGGCTGGAGGCTAAAACATAGGAAGAACAGTTGCAGGAATTGGGCATTTCTGGTTTAATGAAAAGAAGGACATGATAGCAGTCTTCCAATATTTGAGCGGCTCCTACAAAGACGAGGGAGTCAAACTATTTTCCAAAGCACCTGAAGGCAGAATAGAAGCAACGGATGGAAACTAATCAAGGAGAGAAGCAACCTGCAATTAAGAAGGGATTTCACAACAGTGAGAACAATTAATCAGTGGAACAACTTGCCTCCAGAAGTTGTGGGTGTACCATCGCTGGAGGTATTTAAGAAATCTGAAAAGGTACAGGGTCTCCTGCTTGAGTAAGGGTTGGACTAGAAGACCTCCAAGGTCCCTCCCAACTCTGCTATTCTGTATTCTGATGCCAATCCAGCTTCCTATCCTCTGTCCCCTACTTCACATTTGTGATTGAGGAGATCCGGGTTCAAGTTGCCCTTCACCCAGTGACTTTGGACAAGTGACGGTCTCTCAGACCCAACTACCTCCACAGGGTTGTGGTTAGAAAAAAAGCAGAGAAATAAAATAAAAAGTATATGTTTCTCCATTAACCGGACAGAAAGAACTATAGGATGGCATAGGGATGGGAGGTTTATCCAAAAATCGGGTACAAGAGAACACAAATCAACAGAGTCGTCTTTGGAGGGTTTCCATAAATGGGAATTATTTATGAAATGGGAGGAGGGCTTTGTCAGCTTGTAGGTGAGAATTTCCAGAATTGGGTCTCCTACCTATTCAAATATAATCTCTGCCTCTGGAAAGCTAGGATGTCAGGAAAGAGCAGGCTGGATTCATAGCCTCTGATTTTTTTTTCTGTGCTCAGGGTCATTGGGCGAAGGGCCACACCATCCTGAAAGGAGGAAAGGAGCACACCATCCTTTAGACCAGTGTTTCTCAACCATGGCAACTGGAAGACATATGGACTTCAGTCCCCAGAATTCTTTGCTGGCTGGGGAATTCTGGGAGTTGAGGCCCACATGTCTTCACGGTTGAGAAACCCTGCACAGCAGTCACAAGCAGATGTGTCCCACAATGTGCCTATCTCTGAAATGCACCAAAGCCCAAATATGCTTTTTGGCTCTTCCCAGCCTCTGCCCAAGATGGTAAGGCTGTCATCCCGGGCCCCTTTTTATCCCCTGAGGGGCCACAGGCCCCAAGTGAGAGAGCAAAATAATAAAACAATACGTGTAAGCGTTAGGGAGTCCTGAATTCCAAGACACAAACTCACTGGGAGCCTGAGGGAATCCCCATGAAGTGGGGCAGAAAATCCTTCATTCTTGTATTTTTCCATGGGAAAAAATTTGCCATTTAAAAAAAAAATCATTTTTCTCCCAGAAAATTAATTAGTGGCATAATGAGTGGATACAAAGATTGCTCAGATTGGATAGCACTGAAGTTATAATTAGCTTTTCTTTTTTTTCTTTTTTTAAAGAGAAAGGTGATTATCTGTAGGAATCAACCATGCATATATAATAGAGCTCATTGGGGCATGCTAAAAAGGGTACACGAATAATTTCATCCTCTCTTATTATATTCCCCTTAAAAAGTAAACAGGACCAGCAGGTGCCTGGCATTGCTATGGAGGGGTTATAGTTGCAGGTATGCTGATCTTAAAAGGCCTTCCAATAAAGCTTGGAATCAGGAAAAAAACCCACGCACATTCCAATAAAAGATATTTTGAACCTTGCCTTCAGGCTGCTGGAACGGGGCCATGCCAGAGTCAGTTGTGAGAGTGAATGGAAGTTCCACAGTGAGAGGGAGGGGGGCAAAACACAGACCCAGAAAATCTGCAAATGGGAGAGAAGCCCCCACCTGCCCCCAGGAATCACTCTGATGGTCTGATCAGGCTTTCAGCTCCCTTCATGTAAGGTCAGCCAATAAACTACCCGTGTTTTCCCGAAAATAAGACCATGTCTTATATTAATTTCTGCTCCAAAAGACGCATTAGGGCTTATTTTCTGGTTAGGTCTTATTTTGGGTGAAAATACGGTACTAAATGCATCCATCTGGCTGACAATTTTAATGGGGGCTTATTTTGGGGGTAGGGCTTATATTATGAGCATCCTGAAAAATCATGCTAGGACTTATTTTCTGGTTGGGTCTTATTTTCAGGGAAACAGGGTAGATGGTGGTTGATGGTGGCACTTTCCACACAATCTCAACACAGCACACAGTGCAAAGGGCACAAGGGTCTGCTGGTAGCCAAGACATCGTGCCCAGATGCCCAGAATTTCTTGCTCTTAGGTTTCTTAGGATCTGGCCAGGAGCAGAACTCCGAAAGCTTGGAGTGGGGGTACCTTGGTCAGCCAGCATCCCGGAAGAAGCCGGTGTGTGCGCGTGTGTGTGAGAGGGGGGGGGAGATTGCTTGTTACAAAGAAACCCCCGGGCTCCTTGGAGCCAATCTTGGGCTTCTTATAAGCATTGTGGGAAATTTGGGGCACTGCATTGCAAGGAAAGGAAGTTGGATGCCATGTAGGAGGAAGGTCACCAGATGCTCCTGATAAGAATGATGGGGCACCAGCAGCATTTCCTCCATGGAAGCCACCCCCCCCACCCCGGTCAGGAATTTTTTTTGGACAAAGTGTGTGTGTTTTGTTTTAAATCCTGACAACTGCCTGGACAAATTCCCTGCAATTTTTGTGGCAAGATTAAGAGTGCATGCACTGAAGGGAGTTTTTGGGGTAAAAACAATAGTTTTATTGCTGTCAGGGAAATTATGAAAAATTAGTGGGGTCATAGGATACAAGATACAAAGAAAATGCACCTGTTGTTTTCCCAGGGTGCCAGAAAACAGTGAGAAGGTTCTTTTCATTTCATTCCCATTAATTAAAATGTAAATGGACACAATGTAAATGTGACAATTACTTGTATTTCACCATTTCCTTTCCTGTCACATGACAAATTAAAATTTGGTAACCGCTTTGGGTTCTGCTGAAGTCCTATTTTCCAACTTTAGGGAGATCCCATTTGCCTCTGGAACGTGTGTCTGGTTGTCTGCATTTGGGAAATAATTTTTAGAAGAAAGTTCACTAAAGATTTAAGGACATGGGCTAAGGCTTCAAGGCTTGCCAGACCGACCTGGGCACTACTCCACCCAAAAGGTTCTGCCCCGGTAGGAGTTTTGTGCCAGGCATGCCAACCTGCTTAATGGGAAATCCTTGGTCAAGTGTGATATGCAAATTGAAGTTGCCACTTCTGGTTTACAAAACCAGAATGGAAAACTGGCTATTTGCTGCTACGCCATCAGCATGATGGCTTGGTAGGATTAACTAGAATAGAATAGAATAACAGAATTGGAAAGGACCTTGGAGGTTTTCTAGTCCAACCCCCTGCCCAGGCAGGAAACCCTACACCACTTCAGACAAATGGTTATCCAACATCTTAAAAATTTCCAGTGTTGGAGCATTCACAACTTCTGCAGGCAAGTTGTTCCATTTATTAATTGTTCTAACTGTCAGGAAATTTCTCCTTAGTTCTAGGTTGCTTCTCTCCTTGATTAGTTTCCACCCATTGCTTCTTGTTCTACACTCAGGTGCCTTGGAGAATAGTTTGACTCCCTCTTCTTTGTAGCAGCTCCTGAGATATTGGAACACTGCTATCATGTCTCCCCTAGTCCTTCTTTTCATTAAACTAGCCATGCCCAGTTCCTGCAACCGTTCTTCATATGTTTTAGCTTCCAGTCTCCTAATCATCTTTGTTGCTCTTCTCTGCACTCTTTCTAGAGTCTCAACATCTTTTTTACATTGTGGCGGCCAAAGCTGGATGCAGTATTCCAAGTGTGGCCTTACCAAGGCATTATAAAGTGGTATTCTATCCCTCTGTTTATGCAGCCCAGAACTGTGTTGGCTTTTTTGGCAGCTGCTGCACACTGCTGGCTCATATCTAAATTGTTGCCCACTAGGACTCCAAGATGCCTCCCACAGTTAATACTATTGAGCAAGGTACTGTTGGTTGATTGGGCACTGAACTCGGTCTCCTGACTGGTTGATGACCTGCAACAGTAATTCAGGTCCCCCAGGGGGGAAGTACACCAAGTTTAGGGTCATATTGCAAATTTTCTGGGGGTTAAGGATGAAATAGACCTGCTTAATAGCACTATCCCCATTGTGACTTCCGTCAGTTTGGTGCTGAATTTTGGTGCCATGTTCTTGAGATCTTTCAGGGGCCATAAATAGGCTCACCTGAGCTTAATCACCCACAGTGTTTGATGCACTTATACCACTTGTAAAGGGCCAATGGATCTGCAAAGGATCTACTGCCTTTTAATTTCAAGGATGTTATTAGGATTTTGCGTGATTTTAGCCCTTCTGCCCATATGCAGCATTCCCAAAACCTCTTGGGCAATGGCCAGGGAACCTTGAGCAAGATTGGTCTGCTTAAATGTACTTTTTGTGTTTTCCCCTAAGTCAGTTCAAATGTTTTTGGTAGTCTGGGAGGTACTTATCTAGCATATAAAATCATTCTTCCTCAGGTCCATGCTCCCTGGATCATAAATCGAATAAATACGCTAGAACAGAAAAACTTATGGTTCAGGAAATTCTGTTGGTTCTGTAAAAAGTTTTGTAAAAATCTATGTTGTTAGGGAAGGCAGTGTCTTTTGCATTCAGCTGGCAAAAAATGAACAAAATGGCATCAGGACTGTGGCCTATCGAGTCCAAGACAACAGCTCCCGTCGCTGAGCGTGGGGAGAATGACATGGGCCATAGCAATTGTAGTCCAGAGAATCCCACATTGGAGGTGTTCGATTTAACTGAGTGTAACAATGTGGAAGTCTACCTGGAGTTAAAAATCCTGGTTGCATTCAATGAAATTTGCTCACAATTGAAGTCTCTGCCTTCCTTTGCATCTCCTGTGATGTTTCTGGTTGTTTTATCAACCATATCATATTCCATTTCATGCAGGGCCCTGCCTCGAAATCTGATATGATGGAAACAAAGTAAATTTTGAATTAAATACACTAAAGCCGCTCACCGTAGTACAAAATGCCAGATATCTAGAGAGTCAGGATGAGTGAAGGCAATAGATAAACTTTTCTCCATGGGTCTTTTGGGGGGGGGGGGATTTGAGAAGAAGGCATGGTCCATCTTTGGGACAGTGGGACAGTTGGAGGCCCAGATTCTTCACAATAAATGAAAAGAAAGGAGGCGGCCAACCCATCAGTGAATAGAATAGAATAGAATAGAATAGAATAGAATAGAATAGAATAGAATAGAATAGAATAGAATAGAATAGAATAGAATAAATAGAATTCTTTATTGGCCAAGTGTGATTGGACACACAAGGAGTTTATCTTGGTGCATACACTCTCAGTGTACATAAAAGCAAAGATACATTCGTCAAGAATCATAAGGTACAACACTTAATGATAGTCATAGGGTACAAATAAGCAATCGGGAAACAATATCAATATAAATCGTAAGGATACAAGCAACAAAGTTACAGTCATACAGTCATAAGTGGAAGGAGATGAGTGATAGGAACGATGAGAAGATTAATAGTAGTGCAGACTTAGTGAATAGTTTGACAGTGTTGCGGGAATTATTTGTTTAGCAGAGTGATGGCGTTTGGAAAAAAACTGTCCTTGTGTCTAGTTGTTCTGGTGGGCAGTGCTCTATAGTGTTATTCTGAGGGTAGGAGTTGAAAGAGTTGATGTCCAGGATGCGAGGGGTCTGTAGATATTTTCCCAGCCCTCTTTTTGACTCGTGCAGTAGACAGGTCCTCCATGGAAGGCAGGTTGGTAGCCATGTTTTTTTCTGCAGTTCTAATGATTCTCTGAAGTCTGGGTCTGTCTTGTTGGGTTGCAGAAAGGAACAAGAATAGGAAAAGCAGGCAGCTCTGCCTGCTGGCCAGCTCAGAAAACAGGGGAACCTTGCTGTGTTGCATGCAGCTGGAAAGGCCTTCAAAAGCCCGGTCTTTGCTGGCTCTCTGTCCTGCAGAGGACAACCTCTGCTTTCCTGGGATGGAAAGTCGATGAAGTGAGGGAGCTGCTGATGGGATGCCCTCTCAGCAAACTGAGGACACCAGAAGCAATTCCTTCACCAGGGCTTGTGTGGCATGAACGCATGGACCTTCAGCAGCCTCATTTAGAGAGAACATAGGACATAGACTAACAAGACCGGAAGGGGCCTTGGAGGTCTCCTAGTCCTACCCCCCTGTATTTTCAGACTTTCCAAATTTGCATTTGAAATGTTTTTCAAAAGAAGAGAATCCTTGAGGGGTGGAAGAGGATATTCTTGAAGGCATTTAGTGGCCAAGGACTTGATTGTGGGTGTGAATATCCGGTCTTGGATGGTATAGTCCAGGGGTACTCAGCCTCCCTGGTTCCCCAGCCTTCCATTCCGCCCAGTGGACACCCTGAGAGGGGACGTCTGCAGTATCCTTAACAAACCCAGGGTCCTTGGGCGGGTTTCAAGAGGAAGCTGGACGGATGGCTTAGGTGGTTTTGCTCCCTGTGGCAGAGGGAGAGACTAGATGATCCTCATGGTCACCAAAATTTCCATGATTTTGGCCCCCAAATGCGTGCATCACACCAAGCAAATTCTGAAGCCATGGTTTTTGTTGTTACAGTATCATTGCATCTGTGGGGCCGTGCCCCACCTCTCCCTGCTGCCCAATCCTTTCTCCATAAAGATGTTGTGACCAGGCAGGTGGGCAGTCTTGCCCCAGAGAAATGGGAGGGGAGGGGAATTCTCCTGCCTCAGAGAAAACATCCACCGAACTGGTCCACCTGCACAATTTGATGGGGAATTTGGCCCATTCCAGTTGGTGTATTATTAACCCTGGTGGGTGGATGGAGGTGAGGCCACAGAATCCAGTTCAGCCTCTTGAGAGCTGTGCCTTCCGGGCACCTGGCCCGTCTTGGGAAAGGTGGAGCTGCCCCAAGCTGGCACACCTGAGGGCAGATGCTTCCAGGCCTCGACTTTCCCCACATGGCAGGGAGGGCTCCCCTCTATCTCTGCCAAACGCTCTTCCTCTTTATGCTCGGGGGGGGGGGGGGGGCTCCCTGTACCCTTCCCCCCCCAGCCTGTAATGGCTGTAATGACCCAGCTCTTACATTAGCTGCAGCAAAAACTCCCTTCTCTCTGGCTGACATGCCTCCCCCTCCTCAATAAAGCAGCAGTAGAGTCACCTGGGCTCCCTTCTCAGGTGAGCTGTTTGAAAGACAACATGGCCTCCACAGGAGTGGGATTTTAATTCCTTCAGGCCTCCCAGACCAGGAATGCAAATTGAGACATCTGGGACAAACAGCTGTTCACCTCCAGATGTTGAGATCTCCTCTGAGGCTGATTTTGTTGTCAAATGGCTTGTTCTGGAAGGAGACAGTTTTCCTGCCGCCCTCCCACCCTGCTGCACCCTGCCTCTTTCTAACTTAAACCCCTTATTCCGTCACCTGTGCTCCAAAACGGGCCTTGAGTTTTTACTCTGAAGCCTTTTCACATTTTGGAAGGTTGCCTTCTGGAACCTTTTGGTCACCACCGTACTACAAAAAAGATGTGGAGACTTTGGAAAAAGTTCAGAGAAGAGCAACTAAGATGATCAAAGGCCTGGAGACTAAAACATGAAGAATGGCTGCAGGTATGAGCCAACCTTGAGCTGGTCAGGATCGAACTCCTGGCTGTGGGGCAGGGTTAGCCTGTAATACTGCATGGATGGATGGAAGGAAGGAAGGAAGGAAGGAAGGAAGGAAGGAAGGAAGGAAGGAAGGAAGGAAGGAAACTAGCAATATCTCTTAGCCTTATATACCGCTTCACAATGCTTTCCAGCCCTCTCTAAGAGGTTTACAGTCAGTGAAGAACGGCTGCAGGATTTGGGTTTGGCTAGTCTAAAGAAAAGAAGAATTGTGGGGACATGATAGCAGTCTTCCAGTATTTGAGGGGGGACAAATTATTCTCCAAAGCACCAGAAGGCAGGACAAGAAGCAACGGGTGGAAACTAATCAAGGAGAGAAGCAACCTAACTATGCTGGCTGGAGAATTCTGGGAGTTGAAGTCCAGTTAAGTAAAGTCTTAAAGCTGCCAAGTTTGAAGACCTCTGATTTAAATGGATGATGGTTCATATAACGACTGCTGCAAACAAGGCCATAAAATTATTTCTATTCATGTAGGTGCCCCGACTTATGACAATTGACTTATGACCGGATTTTTGGTTGTAATGGAACTATTACCGGTACTTTCCATGATTTGAAATTCCATACTTGCAAATGATTCCCTTGTCTTTTTGGCTGCCTTGCTGCTCTGCTAAATGATGATCGATTAGGGTTCAAAATCCTTGCCTCACCTGAGTGTTTGATTTTTTAAAATTCCTAAATGAAGACTTCTTCACTGGTTTCTATTTAAACTTCATTCATTCTTTTCTCTTCTGCCCCCCTCTGTAATTTCCAAGATTCTTTTGAATAGTTAACATCTACCAGGAAATCCTGCCAAGTTCTACTTTTGTGAAGGGGATCTCAGGGAAACTCTGGATGGCACCCCAGTTTTTAATTGTTACACCCAGCAAGTTGTCATATTTTTCGTCATGTATGTTCTTTTATGCTGCCGTGTTATTTTTCTGTATACGATGCTGGAGAATATTTGGTCCCCAGTAAAAACTGTAGATACACCAACCTGATTGGAAAACAAAAATCATGTTTCTCTTTCAGATTGACCCAAAGGTCGCCTTCCCTCGCAGAGCTCAGCCCAAGGTAGGTACACTTAATTCATCTAATTGTTACATTTTTATTTTAAAGAAAAACTAGTACGGTATGTTGGTCTTCAGAACAAAAGCAAAACAAAATAGTGGCAAAAAGTAAGCTAAAAAGAAACTGTAAAACAGAGCACCAAAATGCAAAATGTAAGCCACAAGAGTTTCTAGGCAGCAGAAATGAAAATGACAAAATCTGAAGGAGTTTCAGGCTGGTGGCTGCATTACAGAGAATCCATAGACAGTTTCAGCTCCCACCTGAACTGATATGTTTGGCCATCATGCTCAGTTGTGGTCTGTAGCTTGTATCTTTATTTTGATCTTTGTTCCTCTGTCCGTTTTTGAGTCCCCAACGGACGGTTACGACTCAGAAAACCGTCAGCAAAGCTTTGCAAGCCACAGCTACTGGGTTTGTGCGTTTTGTGTAAAATGCCACTTTGAGTGACTTAATAAAGGAAGGATCTAATAAACTTTAATATAAACAAAACTAACACTTAATAAACCTTGTTTATTAAGCACGGAGTCTTTGTGTCCCATGGAAAGCCATCCTGTTGACCTGGGCTACTTTAAGGGCCAGCAGAGTTAAAAGCTGAGCCAATCAGTAGAGCCACCAGCTCTCTCCAAGACAGAGATGGTGAGGACACTTCACTAGTGTAAATCTGTTTGGGTTGAACCACAGGAGTCTCAAGTCTATTTTGAGCTGTGGCGATACCGGCTGACAATTATAAAAATAGCACTAGCACTTAGACTTATATACCGCTTCATAGTGCTTTTACAGCCCTCTCTAAGCGGTTTACAGAGTCAGCATCTTTTCCCCAACAATCTGAGCCCTCATTTTACCCACCTTGAAAGGATGGAAGGATGAGTCAAACTTGAGCCAATCAGGATCAAACTTCTGGCAGTGGGCAGAGTTATGGAAGGAAGGAAGAAAGGAAGGAAGGAGGGAGGGAGGAAGAAAGGCAATATCACTAGCAATTAGGCTTATATATCACTTCCCAGTGCTTTCCAGCCTTCTCTAAGTGGTTTACAGAGTCAGCCTCTTGCCCCCAACAATCTGGGTCCCCATTTTACCCACCTTGGAAGGATGGAAGGCTGAGTCAACCTTGCGCCGATCAGAATAGAACTCCTAGCTGTGGGCAGAGTCAGCCTGCAATACTGCATTCTAACCATTGTGTACCATGGATGGATGGATGGATGGATGGAAGGGGAAAAGGAAGAGCAATAGCACTTAGACTTATATACTGCTTCACAGTGCTTCACAGCCCTCTCTAAGCAATTTACAGAGTCGGCATCCTGCCCACCCCAACAATCTGATTCCTCATTTTAACAACCTTGGAAGGACGGAAGGTTGAGTCAACTTTGAGCCAGTCAGGATCGAACTGCTGGCAATGGAAAGAGTCAGCCTGTGATGCTGCATTCTAACCACTGTGCCACCACGGCTCACAAAATGGTGGTCTTATACAGGTAGTCCTCAACTTATGACCACATTTGGGACCAGCACGTTTTGGGCAGACCTTTGCAGGCCCAGAGGCTGCAGTTCAATCTCTCATCATTCCAGCATTTTGGAGGAGCCACCCAGGGATGTTGGGCGTCACAAAAGGGGCAGGGCCAATTTTTTTCTCCTCCTTTTTGGGTTGGAGGGTGGGTTAAGATTAGACTTTCAAGGCCTTCCAGACAAGAAGCAGAAGAAATTCTAGCTCTCTCTTTATTGTAAGGTTAAATGAACAGAATCTTGCAAGTATGAAAGCCTCCCCACCTCTCTTTTCCTTTTACTCCCTAGGAAGCTAGGGAGGGTCCCTTCTGAAATGCTTCCCACGCCCCCTTTCCTTCCTTCCGTGAAACGGGAGAACTTCTGCGTGATTGTTTAGTCTGCAGCTCTTCCTGTGTCTTTCAAGGTCATTCCCACATATGAGCGTAGGATTTTATTTCTTCCTCATTAGATTTATAATCTGCTTTTATTTTATACGACTCAAGGCCAGCGGTGGGTTTCACTTATTCTTACCACTGGTTTTCCACGTGCACACTTGCTTCGCACATGCGTGCCCCTTCTGTGTACCTGGCCTCAAAAACGTGGCTAAATAGGACGGCATAGCTCCGGGGCAGGGGGGTGGGGGGACGGGCCCACCCCGCTCGCAATCTCTGCTACCAGTTTGCCCGAATACCGGCTGAATACCACCTCTGCTCAAGGCCCTTAAATAACGCTCCCGCCTCCTGTTTGCCCTACAACAACAACCTATCAGTGGGTTGGACTGAGAGAGACACTGGCTTCTGTGCTATAACCATGGCATCAAATTGCCTTTCACAAATGGGAGCAACTTTGCTTCTGGGAAACCAACCTTACCCACCACAGTCCTTAAAATCCCTAACCCCTAACCCTCCCTTCCCTCCCTCCCCATGCCAGCAACAGGATTTGCCTTGTGTGCAACCTGTCAGCTTTCCCTTGTTTCAAATTAAAATAATTGTTATTGTTGTTATTGTTATTATTATTAGCGTATGGCATTGTTACATTAGCCGGGAGACCACAATGCTGTTGCGGAGTAGTACAGGTAGTTCTCGACTTACAACAGTTCGTTTAGTGACCATTCAAAGTTACAGCGAACGGCACTGAAAAAAGTGACGTATGACCATTTTTCACACTTAATGACTATTGCAGCATCCCCATGGTCATGTGATTTATGTTCAGATCAGGGGTGGGTTCTTACCTTTACTACCGGTTCGCAACAGGGCCGCACATGCGCAGAAACATTTTCATGACGTCAGGGCTAGTGGGCGGAGCTTTCCACTGGTTTTACTACCGGTTCTATAGAACCGGTGCGAACCAGGGGCAACCCACCACCGATTCAGATGCTTGACAATTGGTTCATATTTATGATGGTTGCAGTGTCCCAGGGTCATGTGATCTCCTTTTATGACCTTCTGACAAGCAAAGCCAATGGGGAAACTAAATTCACTTAACAGCTGCCTTTTGCTAATTTAACAACCGCAGCGATTCGCTTAACAAATGTGGTGGGAAAAGCCGTAAAATGGGGCAAGACTCACTTAACATATTTCTCACTTAGCAACAGAAATTTTGGACTCAGTTGTGGTCGTATGTTGAGGAGTACCTTTAATTAGACTGCCAGCTCTGTTAGATATCAATAGCACTTAGACTTATATACCACTTCCTGGTGCTTTACTGCCTTCTCTAAGTGGTTTACAGAGTCAGCCTCTTGCCTATAATTCGGGTCCTCATTTTACCGACCTCAGAAGGACGGGAGGCTGAGTCAACCTTGAGCCTGTTGAGATTTGAACTGCCTAATTGCAGCAGCCGGCAGTCAGCAGAAGTAGCCTGCAGTACTGACCTCTAATCACTGCACCACTGTGGCTCAAATGTTAGATACATGCTTGCGGGCTTCCCAAGGTGTGCCATAAGATTAAGAATAATTATTGAAAAAGGCCAAAACTGGATGAGACCAGGCATCTGGTGGCACCAAAAAGATACCCACAGAGACCAAAATATTCCTAGCCACAAAGGCCACGTTCCTCTGTTAGATGGAGCCGTCATCCTGGAACATCACCATCTAACATTGAGAAAGGAAAACTGCAGGAAAAGGGTGGGATCCACATGCAGACGTTCACCTGGGAAGCATTGAGTTTGGATGCTCTCCTTTCCCATGAAGGGTTCTCTGCTGAGCTCTCCTGATACTCCCTCCCCCGCCAGATATGCCCGAGAGGCTGCTGGGCTCCTTGTGCCAAGGGTGCTATGGGCAGGTGGCCGAGCAGATCAGGTAGTCCAAGGAACAGCTCTGCGGCTCAGGGCTGCAACTGGGTTAATTCCATTAAGCAGTTTGGTGACAGAAGGTATTTTGCTTGGGGGATGGGGGGCAACGGAGGGCTTTCAAGGCTGAGAATTGCAGTGGATTAACTCTGCACTCCGTTGAGTCATTCGAGGCAGATTCTTCTTGCAAAGCGAAGGCGTCAGGCCGAGGGGGTTGCAAGAGCCTTCCAAATTAAGGTGTTCTGGAGCTGGAAATTGGGCGTCCTCCCGTGGTCTCTTCTGAAATGCACTTTGGCGTGTTGTGTCATCTCTCTCGTTCTCTCTCTCCCGTCTCTTCCCACGTTTAGTTTGCTTTCCGTTGAAGTGGAAGCCAAGTATTCTGAAAGAAATCCACTTCTGTGAAAGTATACATAATCCAAAAGTTAGAGCAATACAGAATGTAATACGGTGCCAAATTGATCCATGCTACACTGCAAACAGCAAAAGCATAAAGAGAGATCCACAGCCATGAAAACAGAAATTGGCAGAATGAGTTGGCAGGGGATGTTTGGCCCAAACTTTCTGTTTGCTGGCGATGCTGAAAAGCACACAAATTCCACAACTTTGCACTGTTTATTAAATGGGAAGACCTCATCTATCCCAGCATAACATGCCCATAATACCATGTTTCCCTGAAAATAAGACCCTGTCTTATATTTTTTTGAATCCTGAAATAAGCACTTGGCCTTATTGCCATGCGCTCAGAAGCCCAATTGGGCTTATTATCAGGGGATGTCTTATTTTGGGGGAAACAGGGTAGTAATAGCACTTAAACTTATATACCGCTTTACAGTGCTTTTACAGCCCTCTCTAAGTGGTTTACAGAGTCAGCCTCTTGCCCCCAACAGTCTGGGTCCTCATTTTACCAACCTCAGAAGGACGGAAGGCTGAGTCAACCTTGAGCCTGGTGAGATTCGAACTGCCAAATTGCAGTCAGCCGGCAGTCAGCAGAAATAGCCTACAGTACTGCATTCTAACCATGGCGGCACTGAGGCTCATAATAGTCCCCATAGGCCACAGCTTGGCCCTTGTTGGACTCTTCCTAAGAAGCCTTCTGGCATGTGAAGGAAGAGAAGCTCCAGGTGGAAGGAGGGCAGGAGGGAGGGAATCCCTCAAAAACCCAACGTCAGAAATGACCTTGCTGACTGGAGATCCGAGTATTTTGAGATAGTGCCACTTTGTGATGTTCACAGAATGTTGCCAATCTCCTTGGGGCAGAAGAAGCTGTGGCTGGTTGGTTCTTTTGCTTTGTGATTGCAATCCAGGCTGTTCGAAGGCAAGCTGCCCAATGTGGGAGCACTTAGGTTGCAGCACAAGCTCTCCACTCCTGGACATCTTTTGGCAGAGCAGGACGCCTTCTGCTTGGGACCTCTGCAGAACAAGGGTCAGCTTTGTTCCCAGCTCAGCCTGCCTTGGGAACTTCTCTTGCAAAAGCTTTTATTATTATTATTTACTTTATTCATTAAACATGAAACTCAGTCAACTGAACATTCAAAAATGCATCACAAATACCACTAACTGGTGCTAATCGTTGACACGGGTTGCTGCCAGCGTCCGAGGTATCAACCAAGTACCTTCTTAAGATGTACGATGTTCCGAGTAGCACAGTTTTTTGCAGTTCCACTGGTGTTATTGCAGGAAGCTGCAATTTGCTGATGTATGTTATAAAATTCTTGGACATGGTACCAAGTGCCCCGATGACAATAGGTATCACGGTTCCATGTTTCATCCATAGCCGTGTAGTTTCGATGGCCAGGTTGTGATATTTCATGATTTTTTCCAGTTCTTTTATTCTTTTATTCGTTGTTGTTGTTGTTGTTGTTGTTATTATTATTATTATTATTATTATTATTATTATTATTATTATTATTATCAACTCTGAATCTTGCACTGCAGCCTCTTTCTCCTTCTGTTTTCTAGATGGTAACACGGACTAAGAAAATATTTGTAGGCGGCCTGTCTGTGAACACCACCGTGGAGGATGTTAAACAATATTTTGAGCAGTTTGGGAAGGTAAGCGCTTCGGGTCAGAGAGGGAATGAACTCTCCAATCCTTCAGTGTTTCAAGACTCGCCCCGTTTCCTCCAGGTGTTAGTCAGAGATTGGGAGCACCTGCAAGGGCTCAGCATCCTGTCAAACTGCAGTTCTCGGGTTTCTGTGTTGAGGATGCTCGAAAGAAGAGCACCAATCCTAAAAATCCTAAATCCTAAAACATCATCTATTAGAAATTTACCTATTTCGTTATACTCGCAGAAGCTAATATAAAGTCACCATTCTATCCAGGTTGTTCCAAAAGTGCTTTTTTCAAGAGGCAATGGGAATTTCTGGTTTTTCTTTGAAGACGTTTCACTTCTCATCCAAGAAGCTTCTTCAGCTCTGAAGAAGGTGAAGAGCTGAAGAAGCTTCTTAGATGAGAAGCAAAACGTCTTCAAAGAAAAACCAGAAAGTCCAGTTGTCTTCTGAAAAAAGCACCTTTGGGACAACCATGACATGGAGGAGTGAGAATCTCCAATAGACATTCTATTCAGGGACTCTCTGGCGGTGTGTGTGTGTGTGTGTGTGTGTGTATTGTGCTTGTGTGTGTGCATGCAAAGCGTAGCGAAGGCAGCCACCATTTGATTCAACCCTGTCCTTCCACGACACTCTGGATTATAACTTCAACATCCGGTGCAATTCATTGCAAAATATAATTAGGAGTCGAGTAGGTCTGGGGCTGATCAAAAGTTGGGCTATGAATTAACCAGTATTCTCTCCCCCCTCCCCTTCCTGGCTGCTTCTCTGCTTTTTTTGGGGCAGAGTTTGACGGGGATAATAACTCAGAAGGGGAAGGGTATGTTTCTTTCTTTCTCACACCCAGGAATATAAGTGCTGTAGCCTGTAATTACTGTGGTGACAACCACAGATTGTTCTAAGTCATAACTGGTGTTTGTTGCCACCTGAAAGTTCGGTGGCTCCAACCTTTGAGGACGCTTTGAAAGGCCTCCTGTCAATCATGTGCTTTTGGCCATCCAGATTTTTGCAGCTCAGCCTGTGGTTTCCTGACTTCAAGGCACCTACGGCTTATGTCCTGTTGATGCCCTTTAGATAGGTCAAACTTCAGCTACCATATCCCAAAGGTGCTTTTTCAAGAGGCAACTGGACTTTCTGGTTTTTCTTTGAAGATGTTTTGCTTCTCATCCGAGAAGCTTCTTCAGCTCTGACTGGATGGGGGGGAACAGAGTATAAATCTTTCCATTCCTCATCATCCAGTCAGAGCTAAAGAAGCTCCTTGAATGAGAAGCGAAACGTCTTCAAAGAAAAACCAGTAAGTCCAGTTGCCTCTTGGAAAAAGCACTTTTGGGACAACCATGACCTGGATGATGGAGAGTCTCCATAGACATTCAGCTACCATAATTCCCCCTTCCCATTTTTTCCCTCCTCTTTGCTCATTCCAAACTTCACAGCCTGCTACAAAACTTTAGGGATCTTGGTTGGAAAGACCAAATGGCACATTGGTAGCAGTCAGCATTTTTGCAAAAGCCAACACCTCTGCTGGCAATGCCATGACATTGCTGGAAGGCCAGAGCCAACAATTTGGGAATTTCTTGATTTTCTTGGGTAGTTTTAAGGATTATGCCTAAAATTCCCCAAAGGCCTGCCAGCTCTAGATTGCTCAAGGCCCTCCAAAGGGCTTCTGGGAGTTGTGTGTGTGTCCCACAGCCAAAGGTTGTCCACCTTAAGAAGTTCTTGCCCTATGCAAGACGATTTCCTGGAAAACCGAATTCTGTCATTGGTCTTGTTTCCTCTGCCTGCCCTCCTTTCGCGATGCCTATATAATTTTCTGCCTGATTTTGGGGGGTGGGGGTGAGAATCTTCTGCTCCCCTTTCTTTCTGAATCCTGCAAGATCCCCTGGTGACTGCAAGGAGTTTCAAGGGTTTCATTTTGAGTTTTCATTGTTCCACAACCACCCTCCGATTCCTTGCATGGTTGGAGGCTTTGAACATTTTTGTTCTTGGCGTTTTATTTTATCCATTGCTTTTGTTTTTAAAAGGATGGATAAAATGAAAGCGCCAGTATACGGATATTTGCAACAATGTACTAGAAAAGCCAAGCAATCATAAAAAGGAACCGTTCGCAAGAATAAAGCTACGGATTAAAACGGTAGCATTAAACCCATTTTTTAAACGTTTAGAAAGTGAGTCAATCAAGGTATTTTGGAGCCAAAACTATTATGAAGCCTTTCAGGGATGAGGGAGAACTATTTCCCTAATGACGGCCTGCCTCCGTTCAAACACTAAAGAAGCGTCTCCAAAGACATTTGATAGGTGGATTCCACCTGGAGTCCTGCTTTGAAGTCGAGTCCTTATTCTTTGCATCATGCTTGCAACCAGGTTTGAGGATCCACCGAGCAGTTCCAGTTAACAGCCTGGTAAGCTGCATTTTCAGACGATGTGGTGGGCCACCCACTTGCAATGCTAGCCTAGGGAATTGGCGAGCTGTTTTCTTGATGAGGTGTCTTAGTAGCCACCTTCTCTCTTTCTGAAAGGGGAGACAGGCCTTGATGGACTTCAAGCTGGGTCAGCGTGAGCCCCCATGCTGGGTTAAAGAGTGGGGTTTGAGCTGGAAGCTGCTGAAAGATAGATCTTGACTGAATACAATGGGAAGAGCGCTTGGCTGGAATTGTCTAATGGGGTTTTTATTTTGTGAGAGAGGAGTAAGGACAAGAAAGTGTCAGGATGGTGGAACCCTTCCTCCCCCAAGTGGTCTCCTCCATCCAACTTATAATTTTCAATATTCCTGTTTGGAAATAACATTACTTTCAAGTAAGCGTTGTAAAGATCTTTGTGCCATATGTGAAAGACAGAGGAAGTTCTTAAGAGCTGCCCTTTTGGAGTTTTTCTCTTTGCTTCTGTGCCCCTGCTGCATTTTATACATCTGTGGGTGTGAATTAAGACGGGGGTATTTTTTGGCCTCCTCCTGCCAAAGGAAGAACACTAAAAATGGCAAAAAAAAAAACCCCAACCCTCCCACCCAAAGGCAAATGAAATTTCGTCTGTATTCTGGTGTTGCATGAAGCCCTCGCCTGATGCATTCGGTTCTGCTTTGGCAGGATGGGATTTCCCAGCCATTGTGCTCAAGGTTTCTAGCTTAGTGTTCTGTGAGGACCATCGTGGCTTGGTCTGTAGATGCTCAATTGACTTGAGGATCCAGGTCAAGATTTGCATTTTGAAAGGCGAGAAGGGCCAGCTAGTGACCAAGAACGGAGGTCTTCTTCTCCGTAGTGGGCCTAGTCCATTCAAATACCTCACTGGGAAAGTTTGTTGAGGAGAAAGTTTGCCCTAGAGCTGATGCCTGGCCAACTGCTAATGGGGATGATCTTTTATTATATGTGGTGCCTGGCACCTTCAGGTTCTCCTGGAGTGAAGTTCTCTTGAGCATTGGCTGAATGCTGCTGGCCCCCCGACCTTCTCGGCCAAAGCAGTCGCTCCCTTGCAGTGCAGGACACCCAGGATTCAGGGGCTAAATTCTCTTCTGTGACATTGCTTCCACAGAGCTCCTCCTTCTGTGGCCGTGGATGCCCTATGGTCAGTAGTTGGCACTGAAGGGGCACTTTCGTGTCCCAGCACCCCATAGATCAAAGGTACAAGTACAGTGTGTAGCTTCCCTATCCCCACTTCTGTCTTCCAACTCAGGAATCACAAAACCAGCCTCATCCCTTCTTTACTCTTTTCACGTAGCGCGCCCAAATACTTTTGTAGATCGATTCTCATTATGTGTATAGTTAGACTTAGATTTTAAAAAAAATACATCTCAGTTTTTTTATTTTTCTTTTTTCATCCTTCCCCTCCACTGTTGTGCTAATTTTTTGTTTGTAGCTTTGAAAATCACAACGTAGATTGCAGTACCCATATTTAGCAGCTGTCTTATCTGCATACTTCCAAATTATAATAGTCCTGTTGAATTAATGTATAAATACGTTGAGTGAAAAAAAAAAAGCAGCTTGCATATATTTCTGCTTTCCCTCCAGAAGATTCCAGGTTTGTTGCTGCCAGAAAGTTTCAGGAATCTTAAGAACCTGTTCAGCCTTTTTCCACCAATTGTTTCTAGTCCTGAGTGATGCACAAGGTGTTAGGAAGCCACAAATCCAACCTCAAGATGGCTCTTTAGATATCTGCCCCCTCCAGCCTTGAGGCTTGCGCCTCCCGCCCCCACTCCCCACATTCCAGCTACTCTACCAGCCTGGCCCAAAAACCCTTCCTAAAGGCGAACTCAACTACTCTTCCTCAGTTCATAAGAGTTGGAGATGAGAAACCGGGACTGAGTGAATCCTGATGGGTGGTTTAGCTGCAGAGTTCGGAGCTGGCTGGTCTCCTAAGGCTGCAGAGCTTCAGAGGTAACAGGTCTCTTTGCTGTCACCTGGATTTTTTCAGTCTTCAGTCATTTCCTCCTCTTATAGAATGTACCAATAGAGCTGATCTCGCGTTGCCCCCCCATGGGGAGCCTGTCTGTCGGCTGTTGGGATATTTTGATTTAATTTCCTCAGAGTTGCATTCTTCAACCTTGGCAGCTTAAAGGTGTGTGGACTTAGCTCCCGGAATTCGTGACCGTCTGGGGAATTCTGGGAGTTGAAGTCCACATATCTTCAAGCTGCCAAGAGTTGAGAAACGTTGCCCTAGGGCAGGGGTCTCCAACCTTGGCAACTGTAAGACTTGTGGACTTCAACTCCCAGAGTTCCTCAGCCAGCTTTGCACATCCCCTCGATCGGAGCAATGGATCTCAGAAACCAGCATCTAGAAATAACTGCTTCTACTACCTCTGCAAAACCAAACTACACGAAACAAGCAAAAGGTGCTTTTTCCAAAAGGCAGCTGGACTTTCTTGGCTTTTTCCCTTTGGAAACATTTCGCTTCTCATGCCAGAAGTTTTTTCAGTTGAACCGAAGAAGCTTCCTGAATGAGAAGTGAAACATATTTTTTTAAAAAAGGCCAGTTGCCTTTTGGAAAAAGTACTTTGGGACAACCATGACCTGGATGACTGAGAATCACCACAGACGAAATAGACGAAATGGCAGAAGTCTCAGCCATTTTAGATATTAACCTGATTATATGATGCTTTATTTATTTATGAGCCACGGTGGCCCAGTGGTTAGAGTGCAGTACTGCAGGCTACTCCTGCTAACTGCTGGCTGCCTGCAATTTGGCTGTTCGAATCTCACCAGGCTCAGAGTTGACTCAGCCTTCCATCCTTTTGGTAAAATGAGGACCCAGATTGTTGGGGGCAAGAGGCTGACTCTGTAAACTGCTTAGAGAGGGCTGGAAAGGACTGTGAAGCAGAATATAAGGCTATTGTTATTGCTGTTTCTTGGATTTACCTCCCACCCTTTCTCTGGGAGGTCAAGAGTACCTAGGACAGTGATGGTGAACCTATGGCATGTGTGCTGGAAGTGGCATGCAGAGCCATCTCTCCGGGCACACTAGCCGTCATCCGTTGCTCTTCTGGGTTCTGGCGTGCACATGTGTGCCAGCCAGCTGGTCTTCGTGTGCACAGAAGTGCTGGAAACCAGAAGAACAGCTCCATGGTGTGCATGCGTGTGCTGGCCAGCTGGTCTTTGCTCGTGTATGTGTGCCAGGAACCGGAAGTCCAGGTGACAGGTGCGCATGTGCACGCTGGAAACCGGAAGGTCAGCTTCTTGATGCACATGCACACAGGGGAACTACTCTTCTGGTTCCCGGCGCTCCCCCATGCGCATGTTGGCGAACCTTTTCGACACTCGGTGCTGAAAATGTTCACCAACACTGAGCTAGTTCCTTCCTTCCTTTGGTTGTGGCAACCACAGGCCCTGCCGTTCTCCTGAGTCACAGAGTCTCCTCAGTAACACAGCAAAGGCGTGTTTCAGGAAGAGCCCCGTTGAGGTGGGACTGACCCCTCTGGGGTGGGAGAGGCTAAAACGTCAGCAGACGTCCTTAAGGAGTGAAGCTAAAAAAAGTCTACAGCTGCATTTCTTTTTAGCAAAAGGACAGGTAGCCCTCAACTTACAACTGCTGGTTTAGTGACTGTTCAGAGTTACAACAGCACTGAAAAAAAAGTGGCTTGTGACTCATCCTTGCACTTAAAACCCTTGCAGGATCCCAGGATCACATGATCACCATTTGTGACTTTCCCAGCTGGCTTCCAACAAGCAGTCGGGGGTGGGGTGGGGACTGGATTTGCTTAACGACCACACGGTTCACTTAACAGCTGCATGCTTAGCAACAGCTACTCTGATCCCAATTGTGGTGGACAGGTGAGGTCTACCTGTAGTACAATGAACCTGTGCCTTGGAGCAGGTGCTTTCCATCTCCTGTGCTCGGAGTCCTCTGAACGTGCTCCACTTCGCCCTCCTGACTGGAAGCACTGGGGCCGGCTGGCGAATCCAGGCAGGCATTCAGGGGTAGGTGCCCCCCTGTGCGCTGCTTGGTCAACTGAGGAGGGGATCCTGCCTGTCGCTGGCCCAATTCGGGCCCTGGAGTCCATCCAGCGGCAAAACCTGGAGCTGGCTGAGCACAGGATGGCCTATGAGGAGGTGGCCCCTTTGCCTGGCTTTGGCAGCTGGTCCAGCGAGGAGAGCCTGGTCTGCGCTGAAGGTCAGACCTATAAAGGGCCTTTGTTGCTGGCCTCCCTCATCCTAGAAGAAAGGTCCCTCGATGTGTGTCATCGGGCCCGAAAGGCTCATTAAGCTCGGAGAGGGACTCTGGCCGATTGAGCGGACTTTCTGTTCCTTTCTGCTGGCAGCAGGACATCCCCTCCCGTACCTTCCGCTTTGGGGATTTTTGAAAAAGCTGCAATTGTAAAATCTCCTTTGAGGAGAACTCGACTCTGACTGACAGCATGAAACATATCCGTGGAGTTTTCTTGGCAACCATGACAAAGCACTTCGCAGTTGCCAGTTCTTCTGTGATTCTTTTTTTCCTTTTCAACTTTGCCATGTATCTTCGGTTCTCAAATTTCCTGGTGGTCTCCTTTCAAAGTCGGCAGATCCAGCTTTTCGAGATCAGCCAAGGTCTGCCATCTAGAAGGAAAAAAAACCCACCAAACCAGAGAATCTGGGCAAGGCTGGGCAGGAGCTCTTGCCTGGCTGCTGGCGTTCTGTATACAGGGACCTATTTTGCACAGATATTATGGGCAATCCAGTCTGCAGCCTGTGCAACCACAGAAACTTTGCTTCACCTGTTGTTAGTGAGCGCTGAGTCTTGGGTGATGGGAGGTGGAGTTTTGAATTTGCATACCCGTCGGTGGCTGATGGGATTACGGTTCAGAAGAGCTGGAAAGGAAATCATTTAGTCCAGGGGTCTCCAACCTTGGCAACTTTAAGACTTGTGGACTTCAACTCCCAGAATTCCTCAGGCTGAGGAATTCTGGGAGTTGAAGTCCACAAGTCTTAAAGTTGCCAAGGTTGGAGACCCCTGATCTAGTCCACCCCTGCTCAGTTCAAGAACACAAGTGGCTTCCGCCCCTGTTTGAAAGCCTCCAGCAAAGAGAGCCCACTCGGCTGACCACTCTTCCCGTCAGGAAATGCCCCTCTCAAACTGAAGCGGTTCTCCTCAGGTTCACAGAGAACAGGGTCACTCTGTCACTCAGGAGAAGATGCTGACTCTGTAACCCGCTTAGAGAGGGCTGTAAAGTACTGTAAAGCGGTGTATAAGTCTAAGCACTATTGCTATTGCTAAGATCCTTCTTCACCATTTCCCCCTTTTTCTTGCAAGCAGCTGCTGCTTCCTTGGCTAAGTCTTCTTGGTTTTAGGTGAGATGTCCACTCTGGTCTACTCCGAATTTCTGGTTGGCTCATGCCTTAAAGATGCCCACTTGTTTCCCCAGCCTGCCTTCCTGTCCTGTTAGGGCTCCTTCCAAGCTTGGGGCATCAGGTGAAGTGAAGGCTGATGGAAATCAATCTGCAATTAACTATAAAGGCAAGAGATTCCCTGCAGGTCCCTGACGGATGGTGGTGCGTGCCCCTTGAACAGCTGATCCGTAGGGAGAGGAGGGGCAGCTCCTAGAAACCCCTATCTGGCACAGCCAGCAGATCTGAACTGCAAAACTACAGACGGCCACCAGAAGGCATCTTCTGTGTATCTTTGTAGCCCTGAGCCCCCCAGTTGTGGCCCAGGTCTCTTGGCCCCCAACCCAGACAACAGGCAGGCTATCTCCACGAGCTGCCAGGGAGGCAGCCTCGTTCCCTTTGCGCGTTTTAAAAATAAAACCCCATCTGATGCTTCTTTCTGAGTCCACCTCCAGAGAGGATGTCTGAAGGCAAAACGGAAATGCGCCAAGGGGAGCTGCTATTTATACCTCCTGTCTATAAACTCTGGATCTGCCCATCCCACATGCTCAAGGGCATCTCCTGCTCAGCACCGTTTCCAGCAAGACGCCAAGAGATGGATTATTTGGGAAAGAGGAGACGCTGGAGGGCCCCTCCCGCTCCCCCTTCTCCTCCCTGGGACGGTTACGTCATCTAATAACTGGGCGGGCTGGGCGATTCAAGCCTCCCCAGAGGGGCTCCTTCTCTGGACGGTGTTGAATCCTCGCGGGTAAACACGCCCCGCGCCGACTCCGTCATCAGCAGGCTCGGATTGGTGGGGGCGCACAGCAACTGTTTAAGCGGGACGCTGCCTGATTCAGGATTGGTCAGACCGTCTGACAGCTTGGGTATTTAAGCAGCTGTCAGGCGGGGCAAGTTCGTTCGGTTACTTGTTGATCCTGTTAATAAAAGTTATCTGTTCGGAATCCTGGCCTCAGTGTCGTCTTCACGGATTTAACACTTGGCGACGAGGATGGGATCGGCCTAAAGAACCCTCGCAGGAACTGAGACCAGCTGAGGCGTGTCACAGTGGTTGTTGATACCGCGATGGCTGTCCCTCTCCCCACTTTCACGCCATTCGAGGCTGCCACAGAGACGTGGGATGAATATATTGAACGGTTTGAATGCTTCTTACATGCAAACGATCTGGCCGATCTTCCTCCGGCCAGGAAGAGAGGGTACTTCTTAAGCTCCTGTGGGCGTGAGATCTTTGCCACCGCCAGGGCCCTGGCCGCGCCGCAACCGGTATTCACCGTACCCTGGGAGACACTATTGGGCAAACTTAAGCAGCACTACGCCCCCGCCCCCTCTAAAATAGCCCGGCGGCACGCTTTTTACCAGCGATCTCAAAAGGCAGGGGAGTCTGTTAACGCATATATGGCTTCCCTGCGCACGGCAGCTCTCCACTGTGAGTTTAGGGAGCTCGATGATATGCTCCTGGATCAACTGGTCTGCGGGGTGCGGGATTTAAAGCTGCAACGGAGACTTTTGGCTCGCTCCGACTTAACCCTCCCTATCGCAATGGATGAGGCCAGAGCGTCGGAGATGTCCGCCCAGTCCTCTGCCGACATTCAGCGTGCGCAGGCCGGAGGGATGGGGGCTCCGCCTGCTACTCCGCAGTCCGTCCACTATGAGGGCACTGACAGGGACGACGTTTCGGAGCCTGAAGGGGAGGTGTGCCGCCTCAAGTCTGGCCGTAAGCAACGAGCACCTCCCGCGGGCAAATCTCCTCAGAGAGAATGCCTGGGTTGTGGTGGCCAGCATAACCGGGCGGAGTGCCGTTTCAAATCTGCCGTTTGCCGCCGGTGCGGCAAACGTGGTCACCTTTCCAGGGTTTGCCGGGCTGCTTTTCCCCTCCCTGATGACGCGGGGGAGCCTGTTTCCAAGCGCCTTAAGCCCAAACGATTCGAGCGCCGGGGTAATCGTGTGGAAGAGGATCGGGATGCAGAGGTCGACGCTGTGGGGGTCAGCCACGCCTCTTCGCAGGGGACGGCCAGCAAAATCCATCTCACGGTCCAGCTGGAAGGTTTTCCATGTCGTATGGAGCTCGACACGGGCTCCTCCCGTTCCATTATTGCATGGCCCACCCTTAAGGCATTGCTCCCTACCTTCTCCCAACGGCGTCTTAAAGCCTGCACGATTAAACTTAAAGATTACCAAGGGAAGTATATTCCCACGTTAGGTTGTGGTTCGTTCCGTGTTGTTTATGGCTCTTTTTCAGGTCGCCTGCCTCTTATCGTTGTACGGGACCGCCTTCCCAGTCTATTGGGGTTAGACTGGTTTGATGCCTTACACCTGAGCGTCTCCGGGGTTCACGCTACCAGCTATGACATCTCCACTGAACTGACTCGCGAGTTCGCAGATGTGTTCGATGGCCAACTCGGTAAATATACAGGGCTTCCCATTTCATTTAATCTGGACCCCCAAGTGGCCCCTAGGCGACTTAAACCTCGAAGGGTACCTCTTGCACTGCGGGCCAGGGTGGACCAGGAACTGGACAAATTGATAGCGCAGGGGATCCTTGTACCGGTGGAACACTCAAAGTGGGAGACCCCCATAGTTATCCCCTTGAAATCAGACGGATCCCTTAGGATCTGCGCTGATTACAAGGCGACACTTAACAGGGCATTGCAGGCTAACCATTACCCCGTCCCTGTGGTTCAGCACTTACTCCATTCACTGGGCCAGGGTAAGGTTTTCGCGAAGCTTGATCTGGCTCAAGCTTATCAGCAGCTCCCCGTTGACGAGGACACTGCCCTGGCCCAAACGATAGTGACTCACAGGGGAGCGTTTAAGTGTACCCGCCTACAATTCGGGGTCAGTGTTGCCCCGGGTATTTTTCAAAGCTTGATGGAGCGATTGCTCCATGGGCTACATGGAGTCGTGCCCTACTTTGACGACGTCCTGATCGCGGCTGCAGATCAGGAGGACCTCGTCTCAAAGATTAGGGCTGTCCTCACTCGTTTTAGGGTAGTGGGATTGAAACTTAGGGCTGATAAGTGTCGGATGGCGGTTCCCCAAGTGGAATTTTTGGGATTCTTGATTGATTCTGCTGGAATCCGCCCGGCTCCATCCAAGATCAAAGCTATCAAGGATGCCCCCACACCCACCAATCGGGCCGAGCTGCAGGCTTTCCTGGGCCTCCTTAACTTTTACGCGGTGTTTGTACCGCACAAGGCCTCCCTCGCAGAGCCCCTCCATCGTCTATTGGACGCTAAATCCCCCTGGCGTTGGGA
Organism: Arizona elegans; assembly: GCA_022577455.1. Classification (NCBI taxonomy): domain Eukaryota; kingdom Metazoa; phylum Chordata; class Lepidosauria; order Squamata; family Colubridae; genus Arizona; species Arizona elegans. Next base: position 4,982,846 of record JAKOOJ010000026.1, read on the forward strand.
TGATACGGCGGCTGCCTCGTTCAACGCCGTTAAGGACGTTCTCACGTCTGATGCCGTCTTAGTCCAATATGATGCAGGTCTGCCTCTAACTTTGACCTGTGACGCTTCTCCGTATGGGGTGGGGGCTGTCTTGAGTCATCTGTTGCCCAATGGGGCGGAAGCCCCCATTGCCTACTATTCACGCACCTTATCACCCGCGGAGCGTAATTATAGTCAGATTGACCGGGAGGCTTTAGCTGCCGTCGCGGGGATCAAACGGTTTCATGATTACCTTTATGGTCGTTTTTTTTACCTTGTAACCGACCATAAACCGTTATTGGGTTTATTGGCAGCCGACCGTCAAACCCCTCTTGTCCTCTCGCCGCGCATGTTGCGGTGGGTGGAGTTTTTGTCTGCATATTCTTATGAACTGCAATACAGACCTGGAAAAGCGATTGGCCATGCTGATGCCCTTAGCCGTTGCCCCCTTCCATTAGTCGTCCAGGACCCTGCCCCGACTACATCCGTCCTCCTGGTGGACGAGATGTCTCCCTTGGTTACCGCAGCAGACATTCGATCCCAGTCGGCTGTTGACCCCACTCTTTCCCTTGTACTTGACTGGGTGCGCAGGGGCTGGCCTTCGGCTCATCCGGCAGCCGAATTCTTGCCCTATATGCGCAGACGGCACGAGTTGTCCGTGCTGTCAGGGTGCCTCCTCTGGGGAAACAGGGTAGTTGTCCCCCCCGTACTACGACCTCAAGTTTTAGCCTGCCTCCACGAGGCTCACCCGGGCATCGTACGGATGAAGGGTTTAGGCCGTAGTTATGTTTGGTGGCCAGGGATCGACCGAGACATAGAGGGGTGGGTGGCCCGCTGCCCCCAATGTCAACAATCACGGCCTGCCCCCCCCGAGGCCCCGGTCCAGGAATGGGAAACGCCCAGGGGTCCCTGGACGAGACTGCACCTGGATCTTGCGGGCCCTTTTTTTGGCCGCACCTTCCTGGTCACGGTGGATGCGTACTCCAAGTGGGTGGACCTTACCATCATGACGTCCACTACCACGGACGCAGTCACGAGGGTTCTGGAGGGTCTCTTTGCCACTCATGGGTTGCCCGATACCATAGTGACTGACAACGGCCCGCAGTTCACGTCTGCACCCTTCCAGTTATTTCTTGCTAAGTGGGGCATTCGCCATGCCCGTACGGCCCCCTGTCATCCAGCGGCGAATGGATTGGCAGAGAGGGCCGTGAGGTCCGCTAAGGAGGCGTTACGTCGTCTAGGGCCCGCAAATTGGCACCAGAGAGTATACCAATATCTGTTGGCACAACACACAACTCCGACTGCTTCTACCAAGCACAGCCCTGCCGAGTTGTTGATGGGACGGCGACTCCGCATCACTCTGGATCGCCTACATCCGAGTTATACAAAAGAGTCATACACGGGGGGCAAGGGTCAGGCTCGTTTATTCGCTGTGGGTGATCTAGTCTTCGCCTTGAATTTCGACTCCACAGTCAGGTGGCTTCCGGGGCAAATCATAGAACTAACCGGGCCCTATTCTTATAGGGTCCTGTTGGCTGATGGCCGAGTGTGGCGGCGACATATCAACCAATTGAGGCGACGTTGGGCCGATGTTGTGAAGCCTCAACCGCTGCAAGTTGTCCCGTGTTTACCGACGCTTCCAGCAGTTCCGGAAGCGCATCTGGCCCCGCCGGCCTCCAACAACCCGCTTCCGATAGAGACACTCCCGCCGGAAAACTTGCCAGAATTCCCAGAGTTTGCCACTGTGGGTGGTCCCCCTGATGCGGGGGTCGTTGAGTCAGCTGAGAGACCCCAGGCTGAAACTTCACGTTCGTCTCCACCTACCCCTGGGCTGAGGAGATCTGGGCGGCTTCGACGTCGCCCTACTTACTTGGCAGATTACGAGTGCTCTATCCGGGGGGAAAGGGGTGTTGAATCCTCGCGGGTAAACACGCCCCGCGCCGACTCCGTCATCAGCAGGCTCGGATTGGTGGGGGCGCACAGCAACTGTTTAAGCGGGACGCTGCCTGATTCAGGATTGGTCAGACCGTCTGACAGCTTGGGTATTTAAGCAGCTGTCAGGCGGGGCAAGTTCGTTCGGTTACTTGTTGATCCTGTTAATAAAAGTTATCTGTTCGGAATCCTGGCCTCAGTGTCGTCTTCACGGATTTAACAGACAGGCTGGCTGCTATCTGAGAAGATCAGCTCCTTCCTGGCTGGGCATCACTGACTCGCGCCACACGTGTGCTGAAGGTGGCCCTTTGCGAGGACTCGGCCTCCTCGGAGGAAGCCATCCGGAGACGATGTGAGCTCAGCCAGGTAGAGGATGGAGGGTCTCTTGGTTCTCATTGCCATGACCCACCAGTAATCTACCACCCCTTACATGGCAGGGGGAAATAAAAAACAGCAGAGAGGCAGACTGCTCTCTGGATTTCTAGAAGAGCCACTGGAGATGAGAGCAGAATAAGTGGATTATCTTCAGGGACAAAACGGTTCTTACAGATATCTCATTAGAGAATAACAGGAAAGGACCTTGGAGATCTCCAACCCTCTGCTCAGGCAGGAGACGCTATGCCTGTGAGGGCGAACCTATGGCACTTGTGCCAGAGGTGGCACGCAAAGCCCTCTCTGTGGGCACGCGTGCCGTCACCAGCTGCTCTTCCGGGTTCCATCACACGCACACGTGCTGGACAGCTGCTCCCTTCTGGGTTCCAGCGCTTGAGCGTGCTCGCGCACACATGCACGCACTCCAGTTTCGGCACTTGGTGCCGAAAAGGTTAGCCGTCACTGCCCTATGCCATTTCAGACAAATGGTTTTCCTCTTCTTGAAAACTTCCAGTGTTGGAGCATCCACAACTTCTGGAGGCAAACTCTTCCATGGATTAATGGTTGTAACAGGAAGTTTCTCCTTAGTTCTAGGTTGGTTCTCTCCTTGGTTAGTTTCCACCCATTGCTGCCTGTCCTGCCTTCAGGTTCTTGCAGAACTGGAATGTTGCTTCATTGGTTTATGGCAGTTTGATGCCCACTGGTTTCTTTCTAAATTTCCCTTCAGTGGAACAGGCAGCCCCTCTTAGCTTTACCACAATCAGTGAAATGGCCGAACAGGCTGTGGTCGCCCACGGGGCTGGCTGGTGGCCCAAAAGTGGTAGTCGGTTTTTGAATTCCAAGAGATTACTGTTGCGTACGGGTTGGTCTCCCCTTGAGTTGTGAATCTAGGTGAGGTTTCTATTCCTGCAAAGGGTCTGTTTTGGGGTTGGGGAACATTTGTGTGGAAGCCCCTCTATATGGAATGGGGCTCAACCCCTGTAAACAATCGGTAGCCTTGTAGTTTAAGATTAAGATTAAATAACAGAAATGTAAAATTTGTATCTGTGGTACGACTTTTGTAAAGTAGGATTAAGTATTATAGGAATATATAGGGTCAGATCGAGGGTATATAGGGTCAGGTAGATAGATAGATAGATAGGGTCAGATAGAGGGACGCGGTGGCTGCTGAGCTTGTCGATCCGGCAGTTCAGCTGTTCGAATCCCTAGTGCTGCGTGATGGGGTGAGCTCCTGTTACTTATCCCAGCTTCTGCCAACCTAGCAGTTCGAAAAGGTAAAAAAATGCAAGTAAAAAAATAGGGACCACCTTTGGTGGGAAGGTGACAGTGTTTCGTGCGCCTTTGGTGTTGAGTCATGCCGGCCACAGGACCACGGAGACGTCTCTGGACAGCGCCGGCTCTTCGGCTTTGAAACGGAGATGAGCAGCGCCCCCTAGAGTCGGGAACCACTAACACGTATGTGCAAGGGGAACCTTTACCTTTACCTATAGGGTCAGGTCAGGGAGTTTGCCTCATGGGTCAAAAAAGTCAAGATACATCCAGGAGAATGCAATTATTATAAAAAGAGGCAGAGATTCAATTGCATTCTCCAAAGTTGTCTTAACATTTCTGACCACACTTTGCAGACATCCCTGGGTCTGGCAGTGTATGGATGTTGTCTCCATTTATGAGTGACAGCTATCAGTAAGTCTGTAAGACCTGACTGGTGTTTTTCTTCAATTTCTGCTTCCTGCTGTAGCAGAAACAAAGGCTGTTAGACCAGTTGCATGGCTTCTGCCCTTAGACACTGATCCCTATTTCAAAATTTGGAAATTTGGTGAGCCGGTCTGGGGCAGTTGAGCCACCTTTACTGTTCTGACTGGACCACTGCCCCCCGACCTCTGGCTGGTTCTGAAAGGGCCACTAAATGCCCACCCCTTGCAAAGCATGTGACCTTCAGGGCCAGATTGGGTCTAATGCAGGGTACTTGGAGAGGGCAGGTACAAAGGCCCAGGTTGCATCGGGAAAACTGATCCAAAAAGTCCCAACTGCCGCAGCAGGTCCACCTAGGCCCTCTGGTGAGGGAAAAGGCGCCTCTGTCATGGCTCCCCCAGCCTTTGTGCCCCGTCAGCACCGCCTTGCGAATAAGGCATCGGAGCTGGCGCTAATCGGATCCAGCAGCTGGGATTGGAGGGCAGGGTTGCCACAGTAACCGGCCGTGGGAGAAGCCATCCCCAACAGACTCTTTTGTCTAGGCCTCTCTCGGGCGTTGGCATGGCCGGCCAGCGCCGCCCCTGGAGAAGAAAGGCTCTGGAGGATGATGAAGGGAGGATGATGAGTTAGGAGCTGCAGGGCGCCGAGAGGGGCCGGGCCAGCGGGGCGCCTGGCGAGCAGCTGCCACAATAGCCCCCACCAGGGGCTGCCACTCATGCTTAGTGCTCGGACGCCTGAGCTCGGCAGCCGGGACGCTAATCCTTCCTCCCGGCCCTGAGTTTCCATGGACACGGGAGCCGGCTAGGACAGGCAGGCTCTTTGGAAGAGGAAGAGGCCTCGGCTGTCCTCAGGGCAGGCCTGGAGACTCCATTGGCTGGGCTACCATCCGCCACATCCCAGTCCTCACCTCTTCCCTGCTGCCTTTCCCGAAATGCCCTTCGCCTGGTCTCGGTGGCGCAGTCCTTGTGGCTGGTGTGTGGCCCTCTTTTCTCTGTCACCCCACACTGGCCAGAGTTTTGCTGGAATCTTTTCTTTTCTGCTTTGGATTTTGGAGCAATTGCATTCATTTCACCCCATTCTTTACTTCAAGACCTTCTGGCCTGCCTTTGGCTCTTGGGCAGCAATGTGTTTCAGGAGGCAGTACAGCAAAGAAGGGGCAGCCAGTTTGGGGAACAGATGGGTTAAGGATAGAAAATGGGAAACCTTAAGTTCTATTTTTGCCAGGAAATGGCAAACCATTTCCAAAAGCATTGTACAGAAATCCTCACTTGTTACAAGGAGTCTTAACAGATTAACAGAGTTGGAAGGGGCCTTGTGAGGTCATCTAGTCCAACCCCCCCACCCAAGCAGAAGATCCTACACCATTTCTGACAGATGGCAGTCCAGTCTCTTCTTGAAAGCGTCCAGTGGTGAAGCTCCCACAATTTCCGAAGGCAACTTCTGTTCCATCGGTTGATTGCTCTCACTGTCAGAAAATTTCTCTTTATTTCCAGGTTGAATCTCTCCTTGATCAGTTTCCAATCCTTGTTCCACTGGCCTTCGGCTGCTTTGGAAAACAGCTTGGCCCCCTCCTCTCTGCGGCAGCCCCTCAAATATTGCAATACTGCTCTCATGTCTCCCCTGGTCCTTCTCTTCACTAGACTAGCCAGGCCCAGTTAAAAAAGGGGCTCAGAGAGTTGGTTGTGGGCCTAAATTTGAAACTCTGGGCCCTCACAGCCTCCTGAGACCAGAGTCTTGCTGAGTTGCTCATGGGAAAACTGAGGCCGAAATGTTCATCCCAAGGGCACCCTTGTATGAAAGGCTGCCAGTCCAGCATTCCTGGGTCTGCAACAAAGCAGTTTGGTGCCCGAGGAGCGCCAGTCCCTGCCACACACAAGGCCTGGCATTAGATGCCCTGAGCTATTAAAAATTTCCCTCCTCCTAGCAGTGATTGTTGCCCCCCCCCCCCCCCCCCAATGTGCCTGCTGGTAAACTGGATAATCTTCTTTGCTGCTTGCCTGTCATTGGATGCCCAGTGCCCAAGAGCCTCAGAAGCTTCTAAGCCTGGTTTTGCTTGGCCTGGCTGTTGACTCCAGGCCTGATCCAAACAGAAGGTCCATTGTCTGCCTTCCACCTCCCTTCACCCCAGCCGGCCGGCCTGCGTCATTCAGGAGGGCCGTTCGGATGTTCTGTGTGAGAGTCAGGCAGGGGCAGATGAAAGAATCCAGACTCCTGACTTGTCTGCTGCCACCCAAGACCCAGGTTTTTAACTTCCTGAGATGCCTTTCGTGGAAGGCTGGGTGGCCAAGCAGCTGTGGGGTTGCCCCAGTGGACCCTTGCAGGACCCTGGCCAGAATTGCCAGCCTTTTAATGGTCACAGTAGCTCCCTGGCTCCAGGCTTTAAATTCTCCCTTCCACTCAAATCCTGCTTATCTCAGTCAATTGAAAATCTAGCAGCTCATTTATACCATGTAGTCAGTTCGGTTACTGGTGGTTCTTGTTTGTTCTCTTCCCACCCAGCATATTGTTCAAACTCAACCCATTTAGTTAGTTTCAGTGTATTGTGCCAAACTAAAACTGGGTTAATTCGCTACCCACGTTTAGTGGATTGTGTATTTACAGAAATAGGAATATGACCTACTTAAGTCCAAGATTAAGGGGTGGGATGGGGGGGGGACAAAAAAGAAAAAGGAGTTTTCTCACTCGGTACAGCACCTACCTCATTTCCCAACTGGTACTCTCAAGTTGCATTAACCGTGGTAGTTGGGAATTCTGAAATTAGGCCCAAATATTTGGTTGGTTTGTTGCAGTTCCGTCCTCCATGGCTGCACCTATCTTAGCTTAGCTGGTTTCCAAAGAGCTAAGGAGAAATAGACTGGGTTAGTGTTTGGATGGGAGACCACCAGGAAATCCCAGGGCTGTAGCATCAAGTCAAAAACATGTTCTGGAAGAAAACAGCCAATTCACCTCGTTGCCAAGAAAACTATACAGATAAGTCAGCTTGACACCTCTTATCTTTGTGGTCTCCTCAAGTGGGCAAGATTGATGGTCACTCAGCAGCCCTGCGAGGTGGTTAAGCTAAGCCCAAGGTCATGAGCTCTGTGACGGATAGTGGAATTGAATAAGGCTTGGGAACTGATTGATTGCGTGCCCCCATGGAGCAAGGTGGCCAGGCAGCTTCCTGCCTTCAGTTCATTGCTAAAAAGGCTCAATGGTGCTGCATCGTTTTGAAATAAGGTCAACAGCTCAGATCCAGGGCGGTGGGAAGGCCCTCCCACCACCAGCCCTTCAGGACGGTCTTTCTTCCAGTTGCAAGTTCTGCCATGGGTGGGTACCAGCCTGGGCTACTACCTGAGGAGCTGCCCCTTTGGCTGTAGCTGGGTGGCCGCCTGAGGAGAGCCGGGAGTCTCCTGTCCTGGAAGGAAGCCACCATGGCCATCTCCAGACAGCTCCCAGGCGGCCGGACAGCCATTTCGCACCTTTGGTTGTGCACATGGCTTGTACGGTTAATTTATGGGTCTGTGTATGGTGCAAATTCAGAAAACGGGGTTAATTGAGTAAATTATGGCTCAGTTATCAGCATTAACTTCTTTACGCCATCACAGGTAATGAAATTTGGCATGAAGAATAGCTGAGTCGGCTGTGTAAAGTACGAACATCGATACAGTTTGCCTGATTTTTCCTTTAGCTTCTGACTGGCAGCCCCTTGTCAGGTTATCCCAGTTCATCTGTCCTGGGAATTAGGAGCAGCCCCCTCAGCCTGCATCCTTCCATTGTAACCTCCCGCAGCCTTGACTGTTGTCCATGTTGGATGAGCATGATGGGAGCTGCAGTCCCAAACACCGAGATGGGCTTCAGTGAGGGAAGGCTGAATCAATCAACATTTGTATCCTGGGGAGTCTCCTGCCACTTGCCCAACCAAGAGGCAAAGTTCTCTGCGTTGATGGGCTTTAGGTCCCTTTGAGCCAAGTGAAACTTCCCAGGAGCCAATGCTGCACATAGCCGGCATTTTATTACATTTGGAATCCCCGATTCCCAAGGCTGTGTGATCTCACACCAGAGAATTTGTTCTGCCTTCAACCTGCTAGCAATCTTGCAATCATCGGGTATAATTTACCCCCAGCTGCTTCCTGCCTGACAAAGGCAGGCCATCTTTTATCACCTTTCCTGCTGTGGCTGGATTTTTCACACATGCACAGAATAGTGAGTAGAATCTCCTTTCCTTAAAAGGTTTAGCACCATTTTAGACTTGGAAGATGAAACGGTTGGTAGCTCTGAGGCTTTCCTTGTCAAGGGATGGACTGAAATCCAGGGCTTGCTGCCAGCTCTGGATTTAGGTGATACAGATGACCGGTGAGGTTCCTGGATCTCTGCAGACGGGGCTGAGGAGCTCGCTACTGTTGGTTTTGTAGGAACATCTCCAGATGTTCAAGACCTTGTTGCCATTGCAGGGAAAACTCTTCCTGTCTCCCCTTCCTCCGCTTGTGCTTAAAACTGTAATAGGTAATTAAATAGCTTTATCATTGTCTACTTTCTACTAATGCCCCAAATATGTTATCTAATAGATTATCTTAGCCTAACATTGAAGTTATTCCTAGCAATTATTTTGGTTTTTATTTCACCCTTCTGCCCCCAACAGCCACTCATTTGACCTCACCCATCCGGATTATTTTGTTTCTTGCAGGTGGATGATGCCATGCTGATGTTTGACAAGACAACTAATCGGCACCGAGGTGAGAGAGACTCAGAGCTTGGATCTGGGGGGCTGCCCGGCTGTGCGGCCCCTTCCAGGACCTCCCATCCCCAGTCAAGAGCTTTCACCCACTGTGGGGCCCTCAGGTGATGCAAGCAAGCAAAGGGGGCCCCCTTCTTTTCTTGCCCACCTGCCTGAGATCAGCGAGGCTCCTATGTTCCCTGTTAACCCTCAGAGCTGAGGAAGAGTAACAGGAAAGCACGGGGGGCTGCCTCACCTGAGGTCTTTTCCTGATTTTCCTCTAGGGATGTTTAGTTACAAAGAGGGGGCCTCTCAGAGGTTCTCTAGTCTGACCACCTGCAGGATCTGTTGAAGTGGTTTTGGGCAGCTCTTTTGAAGACCTCCAGGGAAGAGAAGACCTGCAGCCTCTTGACAGCTGTGGAAAATCCTTGAAATCTTTAGGTCTTCTTCTCAGTAGCTTCAACCTATTGGTTCTGGTCCTGCCGTCAGGGACAGCAGAGAAGAACTCAAGTTAGCGAAGTCCGACAATCATTCAGATAGTTAAGATCGCTGCATCTTTTTTTTTTCTCCCCGCAGACTATTCATACCCAGATGCTTTAACTGTTCCTCAGAGGTTTCCTCCACCATCTTGGCAGGCCTCCTCTGTCCTTGCTCCAGTTTGTCACAGTCCTATTTTGTCCCAGAACCAAATCAGACCCTGGTCTGATCAGGACAGAATGGACGGAGCCATTATTTCCCTAGATCTGGCCTCTCTACCTCCGTCAGTCCATCTCAAGATAGCATATTTGCCCATTCAGCAGCCGCATCAGACTGCTGAATCACCTGAGATTACGAGAATGCCCAGATCCTTTGTCCCAAGCACGACTGCCAAGCCAAATGTTCTCCATCCTGTCCTTGTGGCTTACGTTTTTGCGACCCAGATGTACATTTCTTCCTGTTGAATTTCGTTATTTTAGTTTTGACCCACCCTTCAAGCCTCTAAGCCAGGGGTGTCAAACTCAATTTTATTGAGGGCCGTATCAGGGTTGTGTTTGACCTTGTGGGAGGCCGGGAGGGGGGGGCACCTATGGTGATCTGAGCGCTCTGCCAGTGAAAACAGGCTCCCGGGCTCCGTTTTCTGCTGCGATGGCCTCCTGCAACCCTCTGCCAGTGAAAACGGAGTTTTGGGGGGCCACACACAGCTCTGTTTTTGCTGACAGAGGCAATGTGGGCTGGTCCTTCGCTGTTTCCAGGGAGGCCCCCTGGGCAAGATCTAAGCACCCCGTGGGCCGAGTCCGTCCCCTGGGCCTTGAGTTTGACACCTCTGCTCTAAGCTCTTTTGGATCTTCTCTTTTGCTTCCAAGACAAAGCTTGTGTCCCTTGCAAAGGCCGCGATCTGTCCCACAACGCCTTCATCTTCTTCTTCTTCTTCAGCAATAAAAACTTTGAAGAGTGCAGTGGCCAGGATCATCCCGTTGGCAATCCACCTGGTGCTACTTTCTGGATGCTGTGCAGACATTTATGAGTGTCATTTACCCAGTTATGAATAGTTGGCTTACGACCACCATTGAGCCCAAAATTGTTGTTGTTAAGTGAGACATTTGTCAACTGAGTTTTGCCCCATTTTACAACCTTCCTTGCTGCAGTTGTTAAGTGAAACACCGCAGTTGCTAAGTTAATAACCCGGTTGTTAAGTGAATCTGGCTTCCCCATTGACTGTGCCTGTCAGAAGGTCACAAAAAGTGATTACATGACCTTGGGACACTGCAACCATCATATGTATGAACCAGTTACCAAGCATCCAAATGTGAATTACATGGCCATGGGGATGCTACAAAGGTCATAAGTATGAAAAATGGTCCTAAGTCACTTTTTTCAGTGCCGTTGTAACTTTGAACAGTCACTAAATGAACTGTTGTAAGTGGAGGACTACCTGTACTTTCAACAGCTCTGTCACCCAGCCCATATTTTATCTTTTCACTCCCAAGGATACTGTGGGTTTGTCTGAATGATTTGCCCAGTCAAAGTACATTTATTTCCATGGGATTCTCCCCAGTCAATTAAGCTAGTAACCCTATCAAGAAAGACGCTATTAGTTGACTGGTGCATCCTGTGCAGGGGCTTACAAACACCCACGAGGCCCTGGTCCAGGATAAACTTGAAGCTGACCAGTCTTCCTCCTCCTCTCCCGGTTGGAAGGGAGGGGCAGCAATGCTCCCTTCATCTTTTGGAGCTTTGCTGGTTGCAAGAGTTCTTGCAGCTTGCAGTGGGTAGTCCTGCAATCTCCTCTGCTAATTCCTTTCAGTACCCTAGGACCGTGATTCCTGAAGTGCATCCGTGTGCCTGAAGTGGCACACGGAGCCATGTTGCCTGGCACTTGCTGCGTCGCCCATTCCTCTTCCGGGTTTATGGCACGCATGCTCACGCAATGATCAGCTGGCCTTTTTGCACGTGGCAGTTCCGGAAACTAGAAGAGCTGGTCTTCCATTTTCCTGAGTGAGCATGCATACCAGAAACCCGGAAGAGTAGCTGGCTCAAACCGGAAGTTCAGTAGCTGAAACCGGAAGTTCATTTTCGGGTGCGCGCATGCGCCCTGGGCAGCTCCTCTTCTGGGTTGCAGCCTAGACACGTGCGCGCTCCATTTTCGGCACTCAGTGCCAAAAAGGTTTGCCATGACTGCCCTAGGATATAATTCATTTGGCCTTGAGAATTGGCGTTAGGTGTTCTTTATCCTCTGTTTGTCCTGAGCTGCAACTCCCTCTTTCCACCACCGGCACCACGATGGTCAGCTCTGGCTGTGCCTCCCTTCTGCCGAGGGGAGACATTCTGCCTTCTCACCATCGCTTGTCATAGAATAGATTCATCCCATTCCCCTTGCAACTGCCTCTCTCAAAAGTGCTTTCTTTCCAAAACATCTTCTAGCAAAACAAGAAAGCCCAGTTGCCTTTTGAAAGAAAGCGTCTTTGGGACAACTGTGACCTGGATGGCTGAGAATCTCCATAGAAATATAGACCTCCTGCCTTTTTATCTAGCTGAAAACCCCTGCTTAGTTCTTTAGGGCATTTCTCACAACGCCAACCTCATTCTGAGCTTCAGCCCTTCCTTCCATTCTCTACACATTTCCCCCTTTCTTTTTAGAAAGCTCTGCATGTATCTACGCTGGTCTCTTTCGATGCTTCCCAGTTTTCCTTCCAGCAGGAAAAATACTCGCCTCCCACTTGGAAGGTTGAGAGTTCAATAGTGTAGTGGCTCCTAGGGCATAAAGAAAAAAAAAATATTGCTGCGAACTCCACATGGCATCAGGAAGGGCATCCGGCCAGTAAACGCTCAGCTCCATCCAGTCACTCTGACTCTTCCCCCGAATTAAGGGAATTTGAGAGTTGTAAAAAGGGAGTTTTTAAGCGGAACTTGCCATAGCATGGGAATAACTCTAGGAATAATAATAATAATTAATAATTTCATTTTGCAGTTGCATGTTCAGTATCCTATTTCACAGGCTTTCTCCTCCTCCTCCTCAGAGGCTTTTCTTCTTCAGGTTTAGCAAACCAGTTTTTCTGAAGTCCAGTACAGTATACAAGCCCCATTCTTCTCTCTTCCTCTGTCCCCTGAAATCATGAATTCCCCCAAGGTTTCAGTCATCAACAAATTCTACTTAGGTAAGGTTTTAGACCACCCTGACATGAAATTGACAGGGGGGGGGGGGGGGGGGAGAGAGAGAGAGAGAGAGAGAGAGAGAGAGAGAGAGAGAGAGAGAGAGAGAGAGAGAGAGAGAGAGAGAGAGAGAGAGAGAGAGAGAGAGAGAGAGAGAGAGAGAGAGAGAGAGAGAGAGAGAGAGAGAGAGAGAGGACAAGAACTGGCTTGACCTGATTTTACCACCTTTTCTGACATGTTAAGTGAATCGCATGGTTGTTAAGCAAACCTGGCTTCCTCTCCTGACTTTGCTCGTCAGAAGCTGGGAGGGAAGACCCCGAGGCCCTGCCTCTGTCACCAACACATGCCAGTTGCCAAGTGCTCAAATTCTGATCACGTGACTATGGGGATGTAGCAATGTTCATGTGAGCACCTCTTGTAAATCATTTTTTTTCAGTGCCATTTTAAACTTCAAATGGTCACCAACCAAATGATTGTAAGTCGAGGGCTTCCTGCTTTTGTTCCCTTGTATTCTTTACCCAGATGGTCTTGACTGAACTTCTATCCTGAAATTTTGGTTCTTTGCACATCTATGGACTTCCCTCACTCATAATGCTCTTCCTTTTCCTTTTTCATGCAATCTTTTCCTTTTGAGTAAGTTCTACCGTTCGTTTGGTCCTTCCTTGCCTTCCACCCTTGAGTTTTTCTCTAAGTCTTTTTTTTAAATAGTTTGTTTATACATTTTCTCTTTACATACATAAGTTCTTTGTGAACAGCGTATTGCCTGGATCAATTTGATTACATAATAGTACTTTTCCAGTTCCTAATTTCCACCTCTATTATCCAACCATTGATAAAACAAGTCCCATGTTTGAAAATATTCTGTGTCTTCTTTTTCTTTTATCTTTAATGTCAATCTGTCCATTTCTGCACAGTCAAGTATTTTTTTAATTACATCTTCTGTAGGTGTTTCTTCATTTTTCCAGTAGTGGGCAAATTTAATTCTTGCTGCTGTCAAAACATGTAATGTTAAGTATATATTCCCTTTATCGTACTTTTCTGGTACTATACCTAACCGAAATATTTCTGGCTTATAATCTTTATGCTGCTTTACAGTGGTGAGTTGCTACCGGTTCGCACCGGATCGGGTGAAGAGGTAGCGGCGGTGACAGGAGGCTCCGCCCACCCACCCAGATGCTTCTGTGCATTTGCAGAAGTTCAGCGCGCGAGCCCACACACATGCACAAGCAAACTGGTAGCAACAGGATTTGGAAACCACCTCTGCTGCTTTCACATTTTTTGTCCAATTTTTTTTCCCTTTTGTACATGTCCACTACATGTGGTAAATACGTGCCCGGTATCTGAGCCTCCTCTAAGTCTTAGTCAGCTTCCTGCATTAAATCTGCCAGTTCTCCTTTCTCCCATGTTCTGTGCATTTATACAGAGAACTGGAATCCAGGAGCCACAGAATGTGAAGGGGCTTCTCATTGGGGCCTTCGCATCCCAAGCATCTCTGCCCATGCCCATTGCTTGTGATGCTTGGTTTTCTGGACTCCTTCCTGCCTTAGACACAGTTTCCAATCTACAGCATCTGGCTCAGGTTTGCAAGGTGACTTTCCTGGATATTCTTCCACCTCTCGTCAGGATCTCGGAAATGAGTGCTATTATGGAAGAAGAGTCCACGCTGTTCACAGTTGAGACCATCTTGGCAGCCAGTTGCTCTTTTCTTTCCTCTCGTCTTCCTTGGATAGAAATGATAAAGAAAAGACCCCCAGCTCCTTCCTGGACCCTTCTGCCCAGCAGTTCGTAGTCCTTTCATGGTTATCTCTGGTGAGGCCACTGTTGTCATGCGGTGGGAAGGAAAGGATATTTGTGTCAGTGGGCTTAAAAAGATTTTGTGAATCTTTCTGAACGCGTAATCCAAAAAGGCAACGCACACGGACAGACTGCAGCTTCAGCCTCTCACAACAGAGAGTCCATCTGCTTCCATCTTTTCAGGGCAGAAGCAGAAAAGAACTCTTCCCTTTCTACAGCTTCTTCTTCTTCTTGTGCCATATCCGTCATTGGACGTTGGCGATCATGTTGGCCAGCCTATTTTTATCAGTAGCTGCATGAAAAAGTGCTACTGAGTTTTGTCCAAACTGGCCCCTTAGATTTTGAAGCCATGATGTTCTTCTTCGGCTTGGACCTCGTTTGCCTTCAATCTTTCCTTGGAGGATTTATTTATTTATTTATTTATTTGATAATATTTATATGCCGCCCTTCTCCTGAAGGACTCGGGGCGGCTCACAGCAATAAAACAAGACAATAAATAATGTTAAAAATCCAATTTGAAACCCCCAAATTAAAACTATAGGATTAAGTAAAGGATGACATATTTTTCTGGGTGTCGCATTACATGTCCAAAATATTCTAACTTTCGCTTTTTAATGGCTTTGATTTACAATTTCTGAAGGCCTCTTACTCAGAATCTTAGGTCAGCTATTCTTTGTCCAAGGCTTTAGAGACATCCTCTGTCAGACCTGGAAGCCGTCTTTTACCTTTGAGCCTTCAGGCCTGCCACAAATCCTACTCAATTCTACTCAAGCCTCGGAGTTGGATTTCGTTGGGGGTGTGACTTGGAACCCTGACTTTCTCTCTGACAGGCCCTGGAATCTTCTGCAGCCCCAGAGAATACGCGTTCTTCTTCTCAAGGGCTTTGTTTCTCGGTGCCATTTTGCCTCCACAAGGGCTTTTCTGTGCCCAGCCCAAGAATTCTTCATGTCATGTTTGCCTCTGGCCCCTTCCCCTTCTCTTCTAGGTGGGCAACCAGCCTACTCTTGCAGCATGTATTGTATATTTCTTGCAGTCTTCAGACAGGAAAATAAACCCACCACATTCCCTGCAGGTCACAAGAGCAGATCTCTCTGTCCACAATCATCTTTCAACAGCAAGCAACAACACCACCACTTGCCTCGTTGCATTTTTTTCCTGGCCCTCCTTTTTCATTTGCTGCGTGTGTGACCTGGTGCTCCAGGCAGCTGCTTCCTTATATGTCCTCTGAAGCTGCCCCAACGAGGTCAGCAGCAAGCAACGCTCCAATCAGTTAGCAGCTCTTGGGGAAGAATCAACAGCAGCTGTCAGTCAGCAGTCAGTCTCCCTTCTTGGCTCTCCTTCTTCCCTTTCGTGCCTCTTCCTTCTCCTCAGTTGAACTCCCGTGCCAAACTCCCAGTCACTTGCTCATTTCTCTTGTTTTAAGTTGTACGAATGGGATGCACCCTCCTGATGCTTGGAAGAACTGAAACACCGTAGACCTGCCTTCCTCTAAGCCAGGGGTCTCCAACCTTGACAACTTTAAGCCTGGAGGACTTCAACTCCCAGAATTCTGAGAGTTGAAGTCCGCCAGGCTTAAAGTTGCCAAGGTTGGAGACCTCTGCTCTAAGCCACCGCCGAATTTTCCTCACCTGGACTGGCGGCTGCAGGATTTGGGTTTGGCTAGTCTAAAGAAAAGAAGGATTAGGGGTGATAGTATTCCAGTATTTGAGGGGCTGCCACAAAGAAGAGGGAGTCAAATTATTCTTCAAAGTACCTGAGGGCAGGACAAGAAACAATGGATGGAAACTAAGTGAGGAGAGAAGCAACCTGGATTTAAGGAGAAACTTCCTAACAGTGAGGACAATTAACCAGTGGAACAGCTGGCCTCCAGAAATCATGGGCGCTCCATCACTGGAGGTTTTTAAGAAGAGATTAGACAGTCACTTATCTGATATGGTATAGGTTCTCCTGCTTGAACAAGGGGCTGGACTAGAAGACCTCCAAGGTCCCTTCCAGGTCATTCTATTCTAAACTCATACCCCATGCCCCCATGTTTCCAAATCTTGCTGCCGTAAGCAAAGGTGTAGCGTTTTCTTTTTATAGCATTTCTGCCTGCAGATGTTCTCTTAGCTTTTATGCCTACACCTTGCTCATTCATCGACTATGATAGGTATTATGTAATGTTGTGTATTGTATAAATTGCACAAATAAATAGGTAACTGGAACAGGGCAGTTTGTATTGCAGGCCGGATTCTGCTACCCTTCCTTTCCACTGCCCAGTCTCCCCCATCACGCTCTGGTTTAACCAGAGAAATGCAGCTCTGGCTTTTCTCCCCCGGGGGGAGGGGGGGACAGGACCCCTTGGCCCACTTTCCAGGCTTCTTCCGCGCTCTGTTCTCCCTTCCTGGCTCCTCATCCTTTCTTTGGTACCTGGCTTCCTGGCTGCCATCCACCAGGGCTTAAGGAAATCTGAGCCGCTGCTGTTATTTGCAGCCAGGATTTTTAAAAGCAACTTAACTTTGCCATAGTAACTGGGGAGGGCAGCTGAGGCCTGCTGTGAAATGCTGACCGGCCCTGCTCTGTCTTGCCCACAGAGAAGCTGCAGAATGGAAGCCTCGGCTGGAGGGGGAGGGGCATGTGACCCAACAGGGCAGAGAGCGGGTGATGCCTCCCGCTTGCCAACTCTGATTCTTCTGCAGGGGGAGCCTTTGAAATGATAGAGGTGGGTAGGAAGTGCTTGGAAGAGTAGACAGGAGAGAGATGATGGACCATGTTCCTCAGCTCTTTTCCAGTCACAGCTTGTAGAAATGGCATTTGCCTCTGCTGGCCAGTCCTACTCCAGGTTGGACACCCTTCCAGGTCAAAAACACGGCGATTGCTCACTTGAATAGGATAACGTTCCTTTTGCCTTTCTGGTTTTGAAGTGGGCCAGCCTGTTGGCTGTTTTAATCTCACGATAGATTGTGAAAAGGACAATCTATCAGGTAGAGTCGGGGCAACTGAATGGAGCTGAGTGTTTCTCTCTCTGGGCACACTGAGAATAGATCTGCTGAACAAAGCTCTGCATTGGTGACAGGAAGGGCATCTGGCCAGTAAACACTCAGCTCCTTTCAGTTGCCCAGACTCCACCTGGCAAATGATTCTGGGGTGGTTAAAAGAAGATGATAGATTGTGAAAGGGACAGAAGGCTTGAGCTGGAGCCCTGGAGAGCTTCCTGGGGGCTTCTTGACTTGACTGAGGGTTTTTTTGTGTCTGTGTTTCTCTTTCAGGGTTTGGGTTTGTCACCTTTGAAAGCGAAGATATCGTGGAGAAAGTCTGCGAGATCCACTTTCATGAGATCAACAACAAAATGGTTAGAGCAAAGAAAGTTGGATTGGGGAGAGGGGGGTCAGTGGGTTTGAGTTGATGGGATGCTGCCCCTTCCTGTTAAGCCTTTCTTCCCACTGGACTTGAGGGTCAGGCATCCATGGCCTTTGCAGTCCCAAAGGTGCTTTTTTCAAGAGGTAACTGGACTTTCTGGTTTTACTTTAAAGACATTTCGCTTCTCATCCAGGAAGCTTCTTCAGCTCTGACTGGATGGTTGGGAATGGGAGGGTTTATACGAGGGGTGAAATCTAAATTTTTTTGCTACGGGTTATGTGGGCGTGGCTTAATTAGTGGGCGGGGCTTGGTGGTAAGATGACTGGGTGGGCGTGGCCAAGTCAATGTCACTTCTTTGCCCTTTTTTAACCTACAAAACCCAACACAACACAGCTGGCTCACCCACAATGTAAAAGCAGCTGTGCTAGACCCAAAATGGCCCCTGCAACAAGCAGGAACCTCACACAGCCACAAAAAGCCCAAAAAACCAACTTTCACACTTTACACACACAAAATTCCACATCCAACTTTGTGAGCTTTTGTGTGTTTGTGTAGTTAGAGTGAAACACTACAGAAACACACTAAATCTCAGAAAGGTGCACAAATATTATTTTATTTTAATTTATTTTTATTTTTATATAAAAACAGCTAAATTTAAAACTTCCTAAACTTTAAATGGCTAGGTCTAAAAAAAGAACAACTAAAAAAAACCCCAATTAACTATTTTTTTTAAAGCTCCCAAAGGGGAAAAAACTTACCCAATAGAACAGGGGTCTCCAACCTTGGCAACTTTAAGACTTGTGGACTTCAACTCCCAGAATTCCTCAGCCAGCTTTGCTGGGAGTTGAAGTCCACAAGTCTAGGCAGGAAGGCAGGCAGACAGAAAGAGCTGCTCACCGATGAGCTTGATTGCAGGCAGGGAGATTCAGTTGCTTGCTGATGCATGGATTGCGATCGTCATGCGATCAGCAGCTAAGGTAAGCAAATTGGAGGCTGGGAGAAGTGGGGGGGAGAGAGAAACAAAGAAACTTTTTTTCTTTTACATGGCTCTGGCGATCCAAGCTGAGTTGTCTGATTAGCAGGCAACTCAGCTGGTATGTCAGAGCTTGGCTGGTCAGAGCCATTTAAAAGAAAAAAAGGCTCTGATGATCGCGGGGCTCAGCTGGGCATGGGGGGCGGGGGCAGGGATTTTTGCTACTGGTTCTCTGAACTGCCCGCTGCCATCGCTACCTACTCGTCCGAGCCGGTCTGAACCGGGAGCATTTCACCCCTGGTTTATACTCCTTGTAGACAGCTGGTCATTTGCATCCTTTTAGTGGATCGTTAAGGTCACCTGGAGGTTTATCTGTGTCATCAGGGTCACCTGAGTGGTGCAAATGGGTGTGGAGCCTTCTTGGAACCTCCAGGTGACCTCTTGAAAAGCACCTTTGGGACCACCGAGACCTGGATGACTGAGAATCTCCATAGATGTGGCCTTTGCAAGTTGACCCCTGAACCTCTGTGGTGGTTTTACGATCTTAACTGGAGAGTTTGGCCAAGTTTCGCCTTAAAGAATGGGGTCCCCACTCAGAGGGACATTGAGTGACAACACTTATAAGGAGATTCTTCTGCTGCCTTTAAATCAGCTTTCTCCAGTCAGGTGTTCTCCAAACATGTGGAATTCAATACCCAGATTTTTTATCAATATGATCTATATACAACTGGACGTGCAAAGCTGAAAGTTAATTTTTTTCCAATCCTGTGCAGCATTTCTGAGGCAAAGGGCAGAGGGAGATGGCGAGGCTCGGATGTTTTCTTCCTAAATGCCTTTCTCCATTGTATCTGCCCAGCTGGTTTGATCCGGCAGGGTTGGCACGCTCTGGGTTCCATCGATTAAGCAATGCCACCTATCACACCCTCAAAGTGAATTTTCTCTGTAGCATCTCCCACCCTCTGGAATCAGGTTCCTTCTGAGACTCAAATGCCCCCCCCCCCCCCCCCCCCGGTATTTCGAAGCCCTGAAAATGTGGCTCTTCACCCAGGCCAGGTGATTGATTGATTGATTGATTGATTTAATGCAATTTATATGCCACCCTATCTCCAAGGACTCAGGGCGGCTCACAACGGTAAAATGCACAGTTCCTCATAAAAGCCAATATAAAATTAAAATTCCAATTTAAAACAATTTAAAATTCATTAAGAAATCCCCCATCAGTCCAGGCTGCGGAACAACCAGGTCTTCAAATCGTGGCGGAACGAGTGAAGGTCAGGGACCATCCGGAGCTCCAAAGGAAGCTGGTTCCAGAGGGTGGGTGCGCCTACAGAGAAAGCTCTCCCCCTGTGGGTCGCCAGCCGACACTGTCTGGCCGACGGCACCCTGAGGTGGCCCTGTCTGTGGGAACGTACCGGGCGATTGGGAATTGTCGCTGGCTGCAGGGGGTCCGACAAATATCTCAGGCCTAGGCCATGAAGGGCTTTGTAGGTAATAACCAGCACCTTGAACCTCACCCAAAGGGCAACCGGTAATGCCCCTTTCTTTCTTTTCCTTGTGCCCATCTGGGTTTGCCCATCTCTGCTCTTTCGGTCTGCCTTGTTTTTCTGGTTTTGCATTGCTCTTAATTTTAAGCGTTCTTAAAATCCCAGGCCCTGGAAGTGAGGTGGCATATAAATTTAATAAATTACTATTAATAGAAGAATGTGATGTAATTAGGTGAGAATTGTGCGTGTTTTATTGTAAGGCAGGGGTCTCCAACCTTGGCAACTTTAAGACTTGTGGACTTCAACTCCCAGAGCTTTGCTGGCTGAGGAACTCTGGGAGTTGAAGTCCACAAGTCTTAAAGTTGCCACGGTTGGAGACCCCTGTTGTAAGGGGCCCACAGTTGTTGTCCAGAAGCAAAGTTCAGGCCAGTGCCCTGCAGTAGCAATAAAACGTAGCACCCCCTTTTATAGGACTGTCTTAGCCTGACCTCCTGTTGTGTCTGGTGCCAGGTGGAATGTAAAAAAGCTCAGCCAAAGGAAGTGATGTCGCCCACTGGCTCCGCGAGGGGACGCTCCCGGGTGATGCCTTACGGAATGGACGCCTTCATGCTGGGCATCGGCATGTTAGGTAAGGATGGGAAAGCGGCTGTTCATCACGCAGCACCTTCTTCTGGAAGAACCAGAGAACTGCAGGCACGTTGCGGAGAAAGGACCCCACGCCCCATCCTCTGTGCTCCCAAATGAAAATTGGATGTAGATGGGGGGAGGGGGGCAGGGGGATTTTTTTTTCTGATCTTCTTCTCTCTTTGAGAATAGGGTATCCAGGTTTCCAAGCAGCCACCTACACAAGCCGGAGTTACACCAGCATCGCACCTGGCTATACCTACCAGTTTCCCGGTAGGTCCTCCTTCCTCTAATTTTTGTGTTGCTTTTGTTGTCCCAGGTGTGGAATCTTGTTGCCTGGTCAAACATCTCAACCGTTCTTTGCAAATTGTCCTTCTTCCCACAGGGAGGATGTGAAAGGCCTCCCGCAGAGCTGAGGTGAAATAGGAAAGGGATTCTATTTTTCTTTTTTTTTTTCTGGTTGAATTCTCAAGACTCCTACAGTGGCTCTCATAGGTCATTTGGTTCAGGGTTTCTCAACCTCAGCCACTTTTAAGATTCATAGACTCCAACCCCCAGAATTCCCCAGTCGCCCATGCTAATGAACTTTAAGATGTGTGGATTTCAACCCATCATTAAGTAGCTGAGATTTAGAAACGCTGATTTAATTCAAGCTTGCTGCAAGATTCACTAAAGCAATTGGATGGTGGCCTTCCTTTATTTTTAATTGACACCTTCAGACTCATCCAAAAGACGCCCACTTTTGGAGTTTCTCCTTCTACGACTGCTTACACCCTCAGCCTAGAAGCATTTTTTCCAGAGTCACTTCCTTTCAAAAAAAATTGGAGCATTTTACAAAGGTTAAAGTCAGTGGTGGGATTCAGCCAGTTCGCACCACTTCGGGAGAACCGGTTGTTAACTTTCTGAGCAGTTTGGTGAACTAGTTGTTGGAAGAAATCATTAGGGCAGAGAACCGGTTGTTAAATTATTTGAATCCCATTACTGGTTAAAGTGCCAGAGGTGTGAGAGGAAGTCTGGTGGAACCCAAACCCTCTGAATAAACCGGAGATTGTGAAGCACTTTACACACTTCCTTCTGCCCACAATTTTCTCTAAAGTGTGTATTTTGGCATTCATATTTTTAAAGGTCAGTGTCTGCCTTTTGGGGTGCATTTCTGAACAAAGAGACATATGAAAGCTACAGGAGAACAATATTCTGGCTTGTATATTATTTTCTCTTTGAATGACATCCATATCCTGCTCTCTCCAGCCTTAAACTCAGTCTGATGCATGAGCACATTAAGTAGACCAATATATTTGTGTTAAATTTATATTTACTGACAAAGAAATAATGCCTGCGAAGGCTCCTGGATTGGGGCTGAAAGGTGAAAGCAGAAGCAGTATGCTGTGTCCCAAATCTGGGTAGACTAGGTTGCCCTGATAAAAAATACCTAGTAGACCGATAGTTTTCACTTGCACAGGCCATCGGAAAGAGCCGTGAGGTGTGTCTTCTGGGTTACTCTAATACAGGTGGGGCAAAAGCTGACAGCATCACCTGATAATTTTTAGCAAGGCCACCTTGGAAGCTGCTGGTGGGCGTTCCTCCTCCAGCTGTTTCCGGGCAGTCTCTCTGAGGATTTCCATTTCCTGTGCTTGGCTTTGCGCTCCTTCCTCTTCCTCCTCCTTCACCCTTGCCTCTGCTGGCTCCACTGTCCCAGAGCGGATCTGAAGGAGCATCCTAAGTTGTCTTGCCTTTCCTTTTTAGAATTCCGGGTAGAGCGGACCCCCCTCCCGAGTGCCCCTGTCCTCCCTGAGCTCACAGGTCAGTTCCCACCGGTTTTCTCCTTGCAAGAGCTGGAAGAGAAGGGTGGGTGGGTGATACTTTTCCTGCCTTGTGACTTTGGAGGCCGGGAGTTGCTGGTAGGCAGGCAGGCTTGTCCTGGTCTAAGGTCTCTGGCTTTAGCATCAGGATGGGGTTCTGGGGAGTAAAGCTGCTGATAGAGAGGAACGGATGGACGCTGGGACATTTGCTCCCACTTCACAATGGCTCCCTGATGGGGGAAGGGGAAGCATTCTCACACCCTTAGATAAAAGGAGGAACCCGAGTTCTCCATCTCCAAATCATCCACTGTTTCCTGCTCTTTACCCTCTGTTAAAACCACCGATTAGGCCAATTGGATAGCTATGTTGCCTATTTTGCCATCTTTCCAGGGCAGCTGGTTCTGCAGGTGAGAACCACCGAAGGGAGCCTGGAAGCCATGGCAAACAAATGCATCAGGAAAGAATGTTGGCTCTCCAGATGTGGCCGTTGTAAGAGGAGAGCTAGATTAGTCTTGGCCAATGGCAAAAAAATCTGAGAGCATCTTTTCCAACATTTTGATGAAAAGGCATAACTCAAGTTTGTTAGTCAGATGTGATTAGGAATCCTTGGGAATTGCAGCTTCAAAATACCCGGAAGGTCAACTTCTCCTTCAGAGGATTTTTTTTTAAAAAAAAATTTGATTTATATGCCACCCTTCTCCGGAGACAGAGCGGTTTACAGTGCGTTAAGCAATAGCCTTCATACTTTTGTATATTTATACAAAGTCAGCTTATTGCCCCCACAAACTGGGTCCTCAATTTACCTACCTTAGAAAGGATGGAAGGCTGAGTCAACCTTGAGCCTGGCGAGATTCGATCTTACTTTAATTGCAGACAGCTGGTGTTAAATTACAGTGCTTCTGTTTGTTGACAGAACAATGTACAATGTTTGTGCAAAACATTATTTTTCCAAACAATTTTGAATGTGAAACTTCACAAAGCTTCCTGTTTCGGGTGCAAAACAGTCTGCTTCGAATATTGGAATAGCCCTCTTCCCCCGCCTTGTGTTCTGAACCCCAAGCATTTTCCAGCATGCTCATGTTCCATTTTGCACTCAGACAATATTTTGGAGGTTGCACAAAGCTCCCCGCTTGAAACGGTTACACCCCCCTCATCCACAGGCATGTATTTCACCGGCTGCCTTTCAAAGGCTCCTTTGGAGGAGTTGGTGATTTTCAAAACTGCCTGTGTGAGATCCATCCCAAACATCTGGAAGGGAGAAACCAAGTTGCAGTGGTGACCTTTTCTTTGTCACTTCTTAACAACTGGACTCAAAAGGAAAATGTAGTCTTTCTGAATCATCTAAGCCAGAGGTCTCCAAACTTGGCAACTTTAAGACTTGTGGACTTCAACTCTTTGCTGGCTGTGGAATTCTGGGAGTTGAAGTCCACAAGTCTTAAAAGTTGCCAAGTTTGGAGACTCCTGATCTAAGCTCACAGCGAACAGAGAGAAGGATTGGGGTGACACGATACTGTCTTCAGGGACTTGAGAGGCTGTCACAGAGAAGAGAGGGGTCAACCTATTTTGCAAAGCACCAGAGGGCAAGACAAGTAGGTGAAAGCTTGTTAAAGAGAGAACCAACCCGACAGTGAGAACAATTAACCAATGGAACAGAAGTTGCCTTAAGAAATTGTGGGTGGTCCATCACTGGAGGTTTTCAAGAAGAGAAGAGATTGGACAACCACTTGTCCGGAATGGTATAGGCCGGGTCTCCTGCCATGGACAGGAGGTTGGACTAGAAGACCTCAGTGGTCCCTTCCAGGCCTAGGATTCTATGACTCCCTTGCATCCTAAGGTGGCAAACACCAGAAGTTCATCCTACTGACCATGAAGGAGTTTCTTATTCTCTCCTAAGATGCCTCAGGCTTGTTGGGATGCCCTTGAGTCTCTGTTGCTGGGAGCCAGAGGACTCTGCCAGTTCTCCAGGCTCTTTCTGTGTCACAACTATCACAAACTTCCATCATTTGAATAGATACCCCATACCTTGTTAAGGAAACCTAAGTAACTGTATTAGGAGGCTGACTCATCCTCATCTGTAAAAGTGGCCTTCAATTTAACATGGTTTGCTGAGAATTAGAGCAAAAGGCTTCAGCAGGGGATCCTGGTTGGGTGTCTTTCATCTCATCCCCTGCCAATCAGGCTGGAGCCACTGATCAAACGTTCCACCTTGTAGAGAAGAGAAATGGCAAGTACAAACACAGCACAAAATGGAAGCACAAAATGGAGGAGGCAAAATGGAGGAGGGAGAAGCTAGTGCCCTCAAGCTTATACACAGAACAGTTAAGCCGCACCCAGGCTCCAAACTGTCTCATGGCCCCATACAACAAACAGTTACCAAACAGTCTCCCATTGGCTGACATTTACACTGACATGGAGGTATTTTGGTTGTTGCTAAATAAGAACCAAGAACTGGCTGCCCACCAATTCCTGACTGAAGCAGAAGTCAGGGCTTGAGACCCACTCCTCCTTTCCCTTTTCAAGTCAACCTCAAAGTTGCCTGGTGGGAGAGCCCAATCCTGGTCAACATCATCAGATCCTTGCCAACATATTTCGCCATGCTAGTGAAAAAAGTCCTCTCGCACCTGATTCGCCAGCTAAGGCCCAGAGGTGGAATGGATTGGGCTGAAACTTTGATGCCTGTCACCATCTGCTTCAAACTATGGTTACATGCTCCAGTTATGCAAAAGAATTGTTATCAAAACAAGTTTTAGGAGACGGGCAGGAAGATGGGCCACCTGATCCATAAGTGAGACAGCCCTCACACTGATGGGGTGCAGCTGTTGGGTACATTTGCCTTCTCTGCAACGGCAAAATGGATCAAAGGAGAGCGGGAAGAATATGGTGCGCCCAGATTTTCTTGAAGTCAGCATGGCACAAAAGAACTTCACTGCTTCCTGCGGATGCCAGCATTATTTGATAAGGTCATGTGACTACTAATCACTGAACAAACTAGTATATGCCAACAAGGAACTGAGCCCAGTCACTGAGATCCTGGACCACTTAAATTCTTTCCTTCCTTCCTTCCTTCCTTCCTTCCTTCCTTCCTTCCTTCCTTCCTTCCTTCCTTCCTTCCTTCTTTCCCCTTCCTTCCTTCCTTCCTTCCTTCCTTCCTTCCTTCCTTCCTTCCTTCCTTCCTTCCTTCCTTCTTTCCCCTTCCTTCCTTCCTTCCTTCATTCCTTCATTCATTCATTCCATTTTAGAAGTTCCTTCTTGCTGTTGCCATCCGTTCAAGGCTTCGTAAAGGTGGTTTTGGCCTGTGCTTCTGCTTCTGAGCTGATAGCCCAGCTGCTTCCACGCACCCTCCCATTCTCTGAGCTTCTCCTCACTCTTGCGACCTCCTTTGGGTTCCTCTGAGCTTTGGACTGCAAGGAAGTGGGGTTGGGGGAGAGGACTCCATGCTCCAGTATAAGACTGTGGATGCCTTTAGTGGCTGTCCCAGAGAGAGGGGTTAAAACCTTGTTCCCCATCTCCTCTCCCATCTCCATTTTTCTCAGCAAGATGGGGATGAAAGGGTCCTCCAGACATCCATCCCCAAAATTTGTATCAAATATGGCTTCTGTCTGCAAACTGTATCAAACTGTTTGTGTGAATGCTGCAAACCAGAATGGGTGAGGCAGAAGAAGCTCAGCGGAGCCTCTAGGCTGCTGGAGAGCTCCTTTGGGAAAACGTTACATTCGTTTCAGAGATTTGGTGGGACTTTGCAACCCCTCACAAAGCCGGAAGCTCTGAGCTGCTCCTGGTTTCAGGCGGCCAAAGATCTCCTTCTGTTCTTTGCGGGCGTAATACATTTACCTTGTATTGTCTTGTAAGTGATTTGGGTGCTTTCGGTGAGACAGGATTTAGCCACAAGGTGTGTTTTGTTAAAGCTTTGTTAAGACAGGGGTGCAGAGTGGGCAGGGACTCCTTTGGGGTTCTTTTGGGTTCTGCTAGAGCTGATTCTATGGCCGTTTTATGGAGGTTCAAGAATGGCAAGCCAATCTCCATGGCCAGCATAAGCAGACCTGCAGGATTTACCCAGAAGGCTCCAGAACAGCTGGCTGGGCCCTGGGACATAGGAACATGCATGTCTCTTCCCTTCTTTGCCCTCTTTCACATCACCATCCTCTCCCTCCCTCCCTCTCTCTTACACACATGCTTTCAAGCGAATGGCTTCATGGAACACCAGAGAGTGGGTCTGCATTGGCCCTTGGGTTGGGGTTGGGGGCCTTCTCATGCTAGCCAGCTGGATTTGCAGGACATCCTTGGCCTGGTGGCCACCCCGACACAAACTCGGTGGCGTGGCATGACTGTCCCGTGCAGATGCGTATCTGCAGTGGGCATTGGCTGGGTATCATTGGGTTCCCTGCCCGGCCAATCCCTAACTCTGCCTCTTTCTCCCGCAGCCATACCCCTCACTGCTTATGGACCAATGGCAGCGGCAGCAGCAGCGGCAGCCGTGGTGCGAGGGACAGGTAACTGCCGCATCTCTTCCCAGAGGTCTCTGGGGATCTTTTCTGCAGGGCTGGGGGTGGGGTGGGGGGCAGGGTGCCATTGTAGCATCTCGACTGGCTAGTGTTGCTTCCTCCGGTAGGTTCCACCCCGAGCCGCACCGGCGGCTTCCTGGGCACCACCAGCCCCGGGCCCATGGCCGAGCTTTATGGAGCAGCCAATCAGGATTCAGGAGTCAGCAGTTACATCAGTGCGGCAAGTCCCGCCCCCAGCACCGGCTTTGGCCACAGCCTAGGGGTGAGTGCTGTGAGTGGGGAGGGGCTCCACGGGCAGGGCAAGAGCCAGAGAGGAGGAGGAGGGTCCTGGCCAGCTCCTGGCCTTGGGAGAGAGGTGTTTTCTTGGATCAGGGCAGCTGCTGTGGATGACAAGCAAAGATTCTTGTGCTGAGGGCGTATGAAAACTTGGTCAAGTCTCGTGAGCCGAAGGAGGCTGGGTTTCTTCTGAGCCATTTAACGTTGTGTTGGTTGAGTTGCAACTCCAGCTCTTCTGTACACAAGGAGTCCCTCTCACATGAGAGTCAGTTGTAAGTTAACCCTGAACCTCACCTGGCCACCCCCGCATGGCCCAAGCCAAGTGTCCATGGGAGAGACTCTCAGAGGGGGAGCCAAGCCAGTTTGAGAGGTGGTGTTGTGGCTTGTCGGCCACCGGTCCCTCCAGCAGCCGAATCAAAGGAGGAAGCATGGTAGTCAGGGCCAACATCAAGGCAACCTGGGAGCTCTGAAGGGGAAGAGGGAATGGAGCTGGCAGAGAGAAAGAGAGCGAGACAGAGGTGGAGCTGGGCCATCCATCAGCCCTCAGATGGAGAGTCAACAGCCCCCAGGTCTGGAGGTGGCTGATGAGGGAGAGGAGGAACAGCTGGGTCCAGTGCCTGACACAAGGATGCGCAGAAGGCAGAGGAGAGGAGAGAGTGGAAATCTATGGGCCGGTCCTTAGGAAGGAAGAGCCACCACTGCTAGCGAAGCCCCATCCTAGCTCTGGGGATAAAAGGCAGGGGCAGTGAGGTGAGAGAGAAACTTTTTGCTGGGGCTGCCAGCACTCCAAACTAAAGGAATCTTCACTTCAGAGGGTTTGTCGTGTTTGGGGAGCTGGGTCAGGTGGGCTAATAGGAGCATCTTTTCTCCCCTCACAAAATTCTGGCAACTGAAGCTTAACTTTACCTAAGGCTGCATGTCCTTTGTCAATCACGGCGGTTCCTGTGAATAGCATGCAATTTTTTTTGCAGGGGCCCTTGATTGCAACGGCATTTACTAATGGTTATCATTGAAGCTGAGGACCAAGAAAACAGATGGTAAGTGGGCCTTTGAGGGCAGGAGGAGGAGAAAAGCCTCAGCTTGACTTCAGTTGGGGAAAAACTCCTGGGCCTGCCCTGGAACACTTTGTCTTGCCATTGGGAGGTTTCACCTGGAGCAGGAGTCTCCAATCTTGGCAACTTGAAGACTTGTGGACTTGTGCAAAGCTGGCTGAGGAATTCTGGGAGTTGAAGTCCACAAGTCTTCAAGTTGCCAAGATTGGAGATCCCTGAACTGGGGCAAAACATTGTGTACATGAAATAAGCTTCAGTCGGAGCTTTCCCAGGTGTGGAACATGTGAAGAGCGTCATATCTGACACATTGCAAGGCTGCCGATCCTAGGAGACCACCAAGGCCGCCTCCAGCTCTGTTCTGTCCTAGATTCTAAACTCCTCCCAGTCGGCCATAGTGTGGAGACCTTCTTAGTTCAGCCAGTTGACCCATCCTCCTAACCATCTCCTGGATGAGAGCCGGCGAGAAAAGCAAAAACGTGGAACAACGGAAAGTGCTTCTATGCTCCAAAATCACAGGAGGACATTTTGGCTTTTCAAGTCCCTTGCTGTGGTGGCTGAGCCATGTCTGCTGCTGCTGCCCCAAGGGGGGGAGGGTGTCAGAATGAAAGCCCCTCCCCAAGGCACCGTCTCAGGAGGAAGACCCCAAAGGGTAAACTCTTGGCCCATTTACAGGCAGCTTCTCCTTCCACAACCACTCGCTCAGTGATTACTCAGACTTGCAACAGAGCTGCAAGTGAGTAGTACTTGCAACCGGCCCTCCCAAGTGCCAGCTCTAACCACGATCCGGGCACTCGGCAGACAGACAGGATTTCCAACGGTTGCAGGATCCCACAGTCACACGATTGCAATGTGCAGCTAGCAGTTTCTCAGAAACAAAGCCAGTGAGGAAGTTGACAGGCAGTCAGGAGCTGTGATCAATCTTGCCAGGAACTGCGAGGATTGCCAACCTCAAGCAATGTGAATGTGTGACGTTGGGCTTTACAACAGTGGTGGAATCCAATTTTTTTTACTACCGGTTCTGTGGGCGTGGCTTGGTGGGTGTGGTGTGGCTTGGTGGGCGTGGCGGGAGAAGGATACTGCAAAATCTCCATTCCCTCCCTACTCCAGGGGAAGGTTACTACAAAATCCCCATTCCCTCCCTACTCCTGGGGGAAGGATACTGCAAAATCCCCATTCCCTCCCCACTCCTGGGGGAAGGATACTGCAAAATCTCCATTCCGTCCCCACTCCAGGGGAAAGGATACTGCAGAATCCCCATTCCCTCCCTACTCCAGGGGAAGGTTACTGCAAAATCCCCATTCCCTCCCTACTCCAGGGGAAGGATACTGCAAAATCTCCATTCCCTCCCTACTCCAGGGGAAGGATACTGCAAAATCCCCATTCCCTCCCTACTCCAGGGGAAGGTTACTGCAAAATCCCCATTCCCTCCCTACTCCAGGGGAAGGATACTGCAAAATCTCCATTCCCTCCCCACTCCTGGGGGAAGGATAAGAGGTGGTATTTGCCGGTTCTCCGAACTGCTCAAAATTTCCGCTACCGGTTCTCCAGAACCTACTGGATTTCACCCCTGCTTTACGACCACATCACTTAGCGTTGGGAAATCCGGCTCCCAATTTCCATTAAGTGAGGACTTCTTCTTCTTGGTCATTTAATGACCCTGTAATCCCTTGCGGGATGGAGTCTGGGCAACTGAATGGAGCTGAGTGTTTACTGGCCGGATGCTCTTCCTGTCGCCAATGCGGAGTTCTGTTCAGCAGATAGATTCTCATTGTGCCCAGAGAGAGAAATATCTGCCTCTACCTAGGATCAAACTCCCAGCCTCCTGATTGTGAGGCGAGAGCTCCACCTCTAGGCCACCACACCACTTGCCATTAAGTGAGGACTTCCTGTAGTCTAATTCAGGGGTCTTGAGCCATGGCCCACTACTGAGCCTTCGAGCCGTTCGGAACCAGGCTGTGGAAGTGGTGGGCCAGCGCATGTGTGCTTGCCTGCCACTTGCACGGAACCATCCTTTCTCCCCTCCCCACCCCCGCCAGTCTGCAAAGCCAGAAAGATTGGAGATCTCTGGTCTTAACTGCATGCTGGCAAGGAGACCCCATGTGCTTGAGCTATGGTGGCGCAGTGGTTAGAGTGCAGCACTGCAGGCTTCTTCTGCTGCCTGCTGACTGCCTGCAATTTGGCAGTTCGAATCTCACCAGGCTCAAGGTTGACTCAGCCTTCCGTCCTTCCAAGGTCAGTAAAATGAGGACCCAGATTGTTGGGGGCAAGAGGCTGACTCTGTAAACCGCTTAGAGAGGGATGTAAAGCACTGTGAAGCGGAATATAAGTCTTAAGTGCTATTGCTATTGCTGGGGGGGGGGCTGTTTGAGGGCATAGCACAAGGGGGTGATGCACATCAGTAGTTTGGATGGGGTCTCCCAACCTGTCAAGTCAGGACTGGTTCTAGGATAGTCAATCCAACTCTCGCTCCGCCCCAGGGCCACCAGACTGGAGAAGAGTAAGACTGGGTCCATACAAGTGGGTACCAAGCCTTTGGACAGGAAGATAGGTGGCATATAAATGTGATAACCAGATGTGTGCCGTGCACCCCTCAGTGGGCTGCAGACCAGGGCAATGGAAAATGGGGCAACGATTACCTTGGCTGCTCTGACTTCCCCTCTGCTCCCTGCAGATCCCCCAGTGAGCACCCCAGGAGAGCGAGCTGGAGGACTCAGCAGACCCGGAGGGATGAGCCAAGATTTCATTTTCGTTCAAAAACTGCACACTTGTGGCTGTTAGCTGGGCTCCGGCCAGCCCCCCCTCCCGCTGGCCAGAAAGCACTGGATTGGGAGGCCAGGAGGAGAACTCCTCGTCTCCTCTGCTACTAACCACAGACCGTTTACACTTCTCCCAAGCCTCTGACCCACTGCTTCTACTTTTATTTATTTTCTTAGCCTGTTAGTTCTTTTTTTTTTAAATTTTTTTTGGGGGGGAGGGATTGGGGAAGGGGGGGAAACGACCGAGATCAGCACTCTCATTTTCACGGTGGTTCTTTCGCTCTTTTTCGGAGCTGCTGGAAGAACCGTTTATTTTATTTTTATTTTTATTTTTATTTTGGTGACTGTGTGTAGGTAGTTTTTATCAAGGAATATTTTTATTTGGCTTTGAAATCTTTTGTTTGTTTGTTTTAGATATATATATAAATATATATATATATTTTGAGATGGGGAAAAGTATGGACTCGGTCACAAAAGAACAAAAGTCTTTTTAAAGGACCGGTTGATAGACAACGAAAGCAATTTCCGAAGGAGAGAGAGAGAGAGAGAGAACTGAGAGGCTGATGCATTTAAATGGTTTATCTGTCTCTCTTTTTTAAAACAAGGAATGTTTTTTTCCATCAATGTGAGGCTTTTGAGACATACAGAATTAACAGGATGTGAACACTCGGGGAGTTGCTGTGGAACAAATACAAACTGTATATTTTGCTAAGTGAGAAAAAAATACTATTCCTTATTTCTGATTTTTTTTCCTCCCTGGTTTTTAGATTTTAGGTTACTATGAATTTGTTATTCCTGTATTTTTCCCTTCCTCTTTCTGTATCATATGTAAATTGTGCAAGGCTCTTTGGCCTTGTCTACACAACAGAGGAACCTTGGATCTATCCTTTCTTTCTTTCTTTCTTTCTTTCTTTCTTTCTTTCTTTCTTTCTTTCTTTCTTTCTTTTTCTTTTTCTCTTTCTTTCTTTCTTTCTTTCTTTCTTTCTTTCTTTCCTTTCTTTTTCCTCTTTCGGGCTTTGAAGCCACCAATGTGAGCAATATTCTCTGTTTGGACCACGACAAACCTCCTTTCTTTTTATACCTTTTGCTGTAAGCTTTTATGACTTCTGATGAGATGGAAGGGGGTGGGTGGGATGGGCAGGGACGGGATGGGCAGGGGGAGGGCCGGGGAGGAAGGCGAGGTGGGCAAGAGACAGGGTGGGGAGGGCTGGGTGGGAGCCATGTAACCAGCAGGGCCTGTTTGGCTGAGCAAGATCGCCGCTCGCTCATGTGGCCTAAGCCCACAGAGTACTTTGGCCCGGCGGCTGGTCTCCGTTGATGCTTGGGACAAGGGACGACTCTCCCAATATTTGCCACTTTCTGCCAAGAGGTTCGTGGCCTACAAAGGGTCTGGGGGTGTCTTGAGGACAGGCATCTGTCCGTCTCTGGCAAAGGAGTTAAGGAGTGGAGTCAAGGGGTCTCGGAAGGAGAGGCAAATCCCATCACACACACACCCCATCCCAAAGGCAGATTTTTTCCCCCTCTGTGCATTTTTCCCCTTTTTGTTGCAACCAGGTGCAGCTGAGGTGCAGCAACAATACCAGCTGTTTGAGCTTGACTGTATCAGAAGATCGAGTTTCCAGCGCCTGGGGAGGGGTCTTCTCTCCAGAAAAGAGAGCCATGTTTATTTGACCCCCTAACCCACCCTCTGTCTTTCCCACTCCGGGCCTTGCTTCCTCTCCCCCCTGTGTCACCCCCGAGAGCGGCTGCCCTTTCTTTGCACTGCGTTCACATTGTGGGTGGAAGGGAACAGAGCTGTCCTCTGTCGTCTTTGGGGGGGGGTCTTTTGCCACACAGCCTTGGGGTCCATTTAAAACCCAAATGAGTCAATTTTGTATCAGCCAAAAGTCTCAACAGTTGTGCTGATACAAAAATCAAACAAACAAATTTTGCCCAGATGCCACAAGAGGGTCAATCTCATTGCTTTGTCCCGGGGTCTGTCCAGATGCTGGCCAGCTCTGGTTACTTGCATTATGGAGGCTCATTTTTCATACCCAAGTCTTTCTAGATGCAATGGTCTCCAACCTTGGCAACTTTTAAGACTTGTGGACTGGCTGAGGAACTCTGGGAGTTGAAGTCCACAAGTCTTAAAGTTGCCAAGGTTGGAGTCCTCTGTTCTAGATGCAATAGTCATGCAAACGAGGAATTCGGCACATGGCAAACCAAATAAGGCATGCCAACACTGGGTATCAGCCCTGCTTGGATAAACCAAGCAGGAAACACACAAGGAGATGAAGTTGACTTCATTGTGAGGCTGAAGATTCAGAGAGTCTTGCAGGTTGGAAGGCACAGACTTCCTATTGCCACTTTTAAATGCTTGATCACGTAAGGTGGGTCTTAAGCGTCTGGGGGAGGGGTTCCTGCCTCTCTCTCCGTTTGCTTCCCAGGTAGCCATTCCCTCACAGCCATTGCACTGGGCTGGGGAAGGCAGCTGAGATTATGGTTTTTACCCAGTGTGGGGAGGGCAAAAGGCAAATGCAGCAAACATCTCACCTGCCTCGCTTTCAGTTGATGGTGACAGTGAAGATGGTCCAAGGACAAGATTTTCCTTCCCCAACTGCTGGCGATGCTATGGCCACAGCCAAGGATTGCTTCCAGTGGCAGGGGTCGTTGGAAGAGGGATTTGGGGTCTGCAGTTAACAGTGTCAAACTTTTGAGGGTCTCCCCAGTGCTAGATTGAGGGAGCAAGGGAAGGAGAAACACCCTGCATGGAGAAAATGACATCCTTATGAATCTTATTCCCTGCATGCGAGTTTCCTGCCTGCCAGTTAGTTGGAAGTTTGTTTTAATTCAAGTTTTTAGCCTGTTGGGTTTTGCCTCTCGCTTAAATCGTAGGAAAAGCTTTTGGGATTTAGCTTTTCCTTGCAGATCCTTTGCCTCCTTCCTTCACCTTCCTCCTTTCCCACCGTGTGGGCCCCAGACTCTCACTGGCAGAATCCCCCCTCCCCCTTAAGCGACACGAAAAATATTGGGAGAGTTTCCTCGGTGGCAGAAGAAGAGAGGGAAACTCAGCTAATTAATACTGGAAACACAAAGCAATAATTTTTGTTACTCAGATGAGTGTGTTTGTCTGGTTTTTTTTCTAAATAAGAAATAAAAAAGCAGCCACAATCTATCACAGCCCCCCAAAACTGGCACCCCTCATCCCTGCCAGCAGGGTGGTGGGGCTCCAGGTTGGGGGATGTCTGATAGAAGGGGTTTATTTTTATTCTAGTCTTCGGCTGGGGGGGGAGGTCAGGGGACGTGACTGTTGAGTGGCACTCTTGTACCTCCTCCTTGGCACACATGCTGGGCTACTTCTATGCCAACCTTCTTTTTTAAACGAAAATAAAGCTGTGTTTTTTATTAAGCCGGTTTTATTATATGTCAATGTTTGTTCTCGCCACACCTGTAATCCCCCCCTTTTTTTTCCAGATTTTCTGTTTTAAATTCCTAATAAATTATTTGAAAACAGTGCTGGCTCTGTGATCTGCAAAAAGTGAGGGTATCAAGATGCTTGCGGGGTGTGGGGGGCTCTTCCAGGGTGGGCCCCAAGGATGGGCGTGCAGGTCTGTGGCTTTTGATTGCAAAGGTTCGAGCGGCTGCAGCTTGAGCAGGAGAGCTAAAAGTCAAAATATGGGCGCCTCTGGAGAGTGCTGCATACCGTACATGGGACCTCCCAAGCAAAAGCAGGCAGAGGAATCTCACCTTAACGCTAAGGGCATATTTGGGGCATGATCCAGGGATGCTAATGGATTCCCAGCTGCAGCCTGACAAGTTCACCCCTCAAGGACCCGGAGCTCAAAGCCCTGGGCAAGGTCACCAGATGGGGACGGGCTCAAGGCACGCCAGCCTGATGCTTCATGTAATGGCCGAGCGTTGGGTGCAGCCACTATTGACCAGAAGTGCCTGAATAGACCCAACAAACCAGGTGTCCTTGGGGGAGGAGCAGCCACATGGGATAGGGAGCTCTTCTCTGACTTCTCTACCTCGGCGTAAGTTGCTGTGCTTTGTGTGATACTATGGACTCCAAAATGCTTCAAATGCTGAGCCATTGGATTTAAGTCCCTGGTGCATGAGCATTTCCACAAAGCAGCTTGCCTAAATGTGGGGTGAGTGAGGGCACTGTTGGAGAGCTAATTCTCACATTCATTAGTGGCTAGGGCTCCTCCAGCCATCAGCAACCACTCCTGGTGCCTTGAATGCTGCATGAGGAATGAAGGCAAGGAATGAAACTCAAGTTTTCATGCATTGATGCAAAGGTTAGTCAAAAGTAAATGAAGCTTTATAGGGATGTGGAAAGATTAGTTTAGATAGATAGATAGATAGATAGATAGATAGATAGATAGATAGATAGATAGATAGATAGATAGATAGATAGATAGATAGATATAGATAGACTGGTTGGTAGATAGACGATTGATAGAGATAGAAAGATGGACAGATAGATATAGATGATAGAAAAAGATGACATACATACATAACATACATACGATAGAAAAAGTTTAGATGATAGACATGATATATATGTATATATTGTGTGAACCAGATCTTGCAAAAAAGCAGCAAAGCTTTTTGTGTTCATCTTTGCCTTTTATTGGAACTTTTTCATGAAGCATTCATTGATGTTTACAATATTTTCCAGGGTCATATTTAGGATGGATTTCCCCTTCTCCCTTTGGCAAAGTCCATCCTTTTTCTTTGCCAGCAGAAAGATCTCCGAAGCCCTCCCCCTCCCACCTCCCAGATCAACTATCTTGGTCTCTATACCTTCAGGTGCAGCATGAAATTTTATTTATTTCCTCCAGATGGTGTAAAAAGTTCACTCTACTGAAAAGATCTCCGGGTTTCAGATGAGAAAAGGCTTTTCATGCTGAAGATACTGCAAAGCCACCAGAAGGCAAAATTTGATCAAAACTCAAAAAGTGCTGGCTGGAGAATTCTGGGAGTTGAAGTCCACCCATTTTAAAATGGCCAAGATTGAGAAATAATCAATGCTGGATTATGGGAGCTGCAGTTCAAAAATGCCTTTTAATTAAATCTGTTAGAAAAGATCCTTCCAGATTCCCCCTCTGGATGAAGCACTACTGCCCTGATGAGACACACTTGGAAATTAGAATGAATGAGCTGGAAGGGATCTTGGAGGTCTTCTAGTCCAGCCCCCTGCTCAAGCAGGAGAACCTGTACCATTTCAGACAAGTGACTGTATAATCTCTTCTTTTAAAAGCCTCCAGTGATGGAGCACCCTTGATTTCTGGAGGCAACTTCCGTTCCACTAGTTAATTGTCCTCACTCTTAGGAAGTTTCTCCTGAATTCCAAGTTGCTTCTCTCTTTGATTAGTTTCCAATAGAATGCAGGTAGTCCTTAACTTAAAACAGTTCATTTAGTGACCATTCAGTGAAAAGAGTGAGTAATGACCCCTTTTCACACTTAGCAACTGTTGCAGCATCTCCCCCATGGTTACAGGACTACAATGCAGTTGCTTGGAAAGTGACTCGTGTTTATGACGGTTGCAATGTCCCGAGGTCATGTGATCATCTATTGTGAACTTCTGATAAGTAAAGTCAAACGGGGAAACCAGATTCACTTAACAACCCTGTTACTAACTTAACAACTGCAGTGATTCACTTAACAACAATAGCATGCAAAGTCGTAAAAAGGAGCAAAATTCACTTAACAATGTCTCACAATAGAAATTTTGGGCTCAATTGTGGTCTTAAGTCGAGGATTACCTGTACTGCATCCAGTTTTGGTCTCTGTTGTTCAGTCACTAATTTGTGTTTTCACGACCCAACTGATCGCAGCATGCCAGGCCCCCTGCCCTCCACCGTCTCCCGGAGTCTGTCCAATAGCACTAAGCAATAGCACCTAGACTTATATACCGCTTTACAGCTCTCTCTACGCAGTTTAGAGAGTCAGCCTATCGCCCCCAACAAACTGGGTCCTCATTTTACTGACCTCAGAAGGATGGAAGGTTCAGTCAACCTTGAACCAGTCAGGATTGAACTCATGGCAGTGGGCAGAACTAGCTTGCAATACTGCATTCTAACCACTGTGCACCATGAATGGATGGATGGATGGAAGGAAGGAAGGAATAGGAATAGCACTTAAGACTTATAAACCACTTCACAGTGCTTTCCAGCCCTCTCTAAGCAGTTTACAGAGCCAGCCTATTGCCCCCAACAATCTGGGTCCTCATTTCATCGACCTTGGAAGGTTGAAAGGCTGAGTCAACCTTGAGCTGATCAGTATTGAACTGCCAAATTGCAGGCAGCCGGCAAGCAGCAGAATTAGCCTGCAGTACTGCATTCAAATCACTGCGCCACCATGGCTCAAACTCCCACTCCCACTGTGTCCCTGACACTATCTAACCATCTCATCATCCTTTGGCCTTCCAACTTTCCCAACATGGGGGTCTTCTCCAGTCCTCTCTTGTCGTTAGGTGGCCAAAGTGTTTGAGCTTCACCTTCAGGATCTGTCCCATCCAAAGGACAATCAGGGTTAATTTCCTTTCAAAGACCGCTCAGATCTCACCGCAGCCCAGGGGACTTTTGATTCTGCAACGCCACAATTTGAAAGCATCCAGTGTTGATCACCACAATATTAAAAAAAAAGATGTTGAGACTCTGGAAAGAGTGCCGAGAAGAGCAATTGAGGGGACTAAAAGAGACGAAGAAGAGTTGCAGGAACTGAGTATCTTTAGTCTTTCAGTGTTTCTCAACCTTGGGAAATTTTTTTTTTCCATTAAGAGTTTTTATTTTATAAACAAACAAACAAACAATACATAATCAATCATTCAATATATCTTCTGAATACATCTTTTGTATCTTCTTTTTACTCCTCCAATATTTATCATATCTTAATATCATTTCCTTTATTATGACATTTCCTCCACATTTCTTACTTCTCTATTAATACATTTATTTATCTTTTAGTTTTATTAAAAATTAAACAACAATTTTATCCCCAACAACCTTCAACCCCCTCTCCCCTCCCCCACCACCGACTTCCCTGAGCAAAAACAGGGTGTAACATTAAACAAG
This sequence comes from Arizona elegans, assembly GCA_022577455.1. NCBI lineage: Eukaryota > Metazoa > Chordata > Lepidosauria > Squamata > Colubridae > Arizona > Arizona elegans. Next base: position 5,020,844 of record JAKOOJ010000026.1, read on the forward strand.
CATAAGCTAAAATATACTAACTTACTACAAGATTCAAAATTCCCTCAGACTCTTTAAACTCCTCTTTTAAGCTGGCTGGGGAATTCTGGGAGTTGAAGTCCACACATTTTAAAAGTTCCCAAGGTTGAGAAACACTGGTTGAAGAGAACGACTAGGGCTGATATGAGTCAATAGGGGAAGCCGGATTCGCTTAACAACCCCCTGACTCACTCACTGTCAAGATGGTAGCCCGTCTTATGATGCGAGCGAAGCGCCTAAAGCAATGTTTCTCTGAGGAAACATGAGGAGCCGGTTTGTGGGGGCAATAAGCTGACTCTGTATAAAATATACAATCAATCAATCAATCCATCCATCCATCAATCAATCAATAAATAAATCTCAACCTCAATAGGAGCCTTGGTAGTACAGTGGTTTAATGCACCCTGTAATTAACACAGCTGCCTGCAATTTCTGCAGGTTCGAATCCCGCCAGGCTCAAGGTTGACTCAGCCTTCCATCCTTTCTAAGGTAGGTGAAATGAGGACCCAGTTTGTGGGGGCAATAAGATGACTTTGTATAAAATATACAAAAGGATGAAGGCTATTGCTTAAGCATTGTAAGCCGCCCTGAGTCTCTGGAGAAGGGCGGCATAGAAATCAAATAAAAATAAATAAAAAATAAAAATAAAATAAAAACCTTGGAAGCTTGAAGATGGGTGGACTTCAATTCCCAGAATCCCCCAGCCAGCACTGCTAGCTGAGGGATTCTGGGAGTTGAAGTCCACCCATCTTCAAGCTACCAAGGTTGAGAAACACTGGCCCAAAGGCAGGAAACGAGGCCGGGGGACCCGCCGCCGCCGCCCCCGCTTCCCTCCCGGGCTGCCAACGGTGCGGAGGGGATGCCCATTGCTCAGCCTGCGCCGGGTGGGGGGGGGGGGATGCGGACCGCGGGGAGAGCAGAGCCCCCCTCCACTCCCGCCGCTGCGTGTCACAATGTAGCCGCCCGTCGGCTGAGCAGCGGCGGCAGCGGAGCCCGGAGCCCCAGCAGCGCCTCGAACCCGCCGGGCACCAGCCGCGCCAGCTGCTCTCGGGGACAGGCAAGCCACGCCCCTCGGCGCGGAAACGCCCCTCCCGGCCAGTCCCCGCGGGCGCCGCGTTGGAGCCCCGGCGGAGGGGTCCTTGGAGCGCCGGGAGGGAGAGTTGCCCCCCTTCCACGGCTTGGGGGTCTCCGGGGAGGAGGGGGGCTCAACAGCCGGGGGCGAGAAGCCGTCTAGAGCAGGGGTCTCCAACCTTGGCAACTTTAAGCCTTGGAGGACTTCAACTCCCAGAATTCCCCAGCCAGCTGGGGAATTCTGGGAGTTGAAGTCCTCCAAGGCTTAAAGTTGCCAAGGTTGGAGACCCCTGATGTAGGGCATCCTGTAGGGCATCCTGGGGGGCTGGCTGCGAAACTTTCTCCCTGGGGAACTATCACTCCCAACATCCCTTTGGGAGCACGAGCCATGGCAAAGGGTGTTGGGACTTGTATTCTCAGATCTGTACCTGCCCCAAAGAAGAGGGGGGGGGTTTCAAATTATTCTCCAAAGCACCAAGAAGGCAGGACAAGAAACAATAGGTGGAAACTAATCTAGGAGAAAAGCAACCTGGAATTTTTTTTTTTTTTTTTAATTTGATTTATATGCCGCCCTTCTCCGGAGACTCAAGGCGGCTTACAATGTGTCAAGCAATAGCCTTCATACTTTTGTATATTTTATACAAAGTCAGCTTATTGCCCCCACAATCTGGGTCCTCATTTCACCTACCTTAGAAAGGATGGAAGGCTGAGTCAACCTTGAGCCTGGTGAGATTTGAACTTGCAGTAATTGCAGGCAGCTGGTGTTAATAACAGTGCTTTAGTTTGCTGCTCTATCAGGGCTCTACTTTAATCTGCTGCGCTACCAGGGAATTAAAGAGAAACTTCCTAACAGTGAGGACAATTAACAGTTAGGGGAACAGAAGTTGCCACCAGAAATCGTGGGCGCTCCATCGCTGGAGGTTTTTAAGAACAAATTAAACAGCCACTAATCTGATATGGTACAGGTTCTCCTGCTTGAGCAGGAGGCTGGACTAGAAGACCTCCAAGGTTCCTTCCAGCTCGATTCTATTCTGTCTAGAGAGGCAGAGGTTGTGCCTCTTGCCTGTAGGATCTGCGCCCCTTCTGGGGTCTGAAAACCCCAGCAATGGCGGTCTTCCCATGCTTTACTGGGACCCCCCCGCTGTTTTTTGCCTTTTGAGAGCACTGCCCTCTAAACATGCTTAGAGGTAGCCTTCCCTGCCTTGCCAGTGGATGGGGTGGGTGGGGGTGGGTTGAATTCCTCTGTGCCTGACTCTCCCCTTCCCTTCTGGCCGAGGTGTGCAGGATGGAGACCCTGGAGGAATTCGACGGTGAGTACCCGCTCGTCCTGTCCTTCTGCGAGCGGATCTCCCCCCAGGATTACGAGGGTCAAGGCCTGAGCTACACCCAGAAGTCCCTGCAGGAGCTCTTCACCCAGATGGAGCGGAAGCCCAGCATCTGCGAGCGGGTGGTGCGGAAGAGGAAGCAGGCCGAGAACGAGAGGGGCAGCCTGGGGCAGTACCTCAAGGTGAGGCTGCAGCTGACCAAGGGAGGGACCCTGGGATGGGCAGAGGGGTGCCCTCCCCACCTGGTCGGGGTACAGCAGAGGCTTTGGCCCAGGGCTGTCTGCAGGGCAGAGTCAAAAAGTCAGCCGAGTGGTCTCAAGGGTGCAAGCAATGCGCCTTCAGAACAGAGAGAGCGGTTATCACACGTCCTGGCTGCCATCTTGACTTTTTTGACTCTGCTCGACCCTTACCTGGCTTTTTATCCCTTTTAAGAAGCTGTTTGTGGCTCAGGCATCCTTCCATAGCAGCTCTGCCTGCAGGAGAGCCTGGCGCTTCACTCTGCCCAGCTGGAGCAAGTGCCCGACCCAAAGGCCTTGACCCTCACTCGGCCTCAGCTCTTCTGCCCCAGAGAGAGAGGAAGACGTTGCTGGGCTCAGACACTGATCTGGATCCCAGGCGCTCTGGATGAAGGGTAGCCATCTGGTGACCCTGGACATTCCCAGGTCTCCGGCTGTGTCCAATAAGATGGTCTGTGCTGGTTCACTGCTCCAGTGGTGAAATCCAATTTTTTTTACTACCAGTCTGTGGGCATGGCTTGGTGGGCATGGCAGGAGAAGGATACTGCAAAGTCTCCCTTCCCACCCCACTCCAGGGGAAGAATACTGCAAAACCCCCATTCCCTTCCCACTCCTGGGGGAAGGATATTGCAAAATCCTCATTCCCTCCCCACTCTTGGGCCAGCCAGAGGTGGCATTTGCCGGTTCTCTGAACTGCTCAAAATTTCCACTACTGGTTGTCCAGAACCTGTCAGAACCTGCTGGATTTCACCCCTGCACTGCTCCCGTAATCACCAGCCAGCATGATGGGAGTTATGGTCCAAGCAGCGCCAGGCTGTGCCCTTGACTGCTCTTGTCCTGACAGCAGGACAGAAATTGTCTCCTGCAAGGAGGAAGTCAACAGGCTGGGTCCTGCAATGTCCTTTCAGCTCAGTTTGATTGATTGTCCCTTGCAAATTCAGATCCAATAACAGATATCAGCTGATCCGCCTGGAGAGGTGGGGCTGCAGCGTCTTAAAGCATCTGTTCCCTTTGGGTGGAAATCTAGCCCAGCAGGGAGGAGACGGGTGGAACTGCCTTTAAATCTGCTCTTCCACTTCTCTACTTGCTGGAAATTTTGTCTTTTGAGCAACTCTACTTGGCAGCCCTTCGCCTTCTTTGCGCCTGGAGGTCCCTTTGGCTCGCCTGTTCCCGGTTTTCCCTCGCCCCATTTGCCCCAAGAGCCAGTGGTTAGAAGCATAATCATCATCATAATCATAAGTTTATTTGTCAAGCATATATAAGATAACAGATAAAAGTATAAACATAATTTGAATACATGAAAAGAGTAAGTAAAAAGGTTAATTCTGCTGACTGCCAACTGCCAGCAATTTGGCAGTTCGAACTTGACTGGCTCAAGGTTGACTCAGCCTTCCATCCTTCCGAGGTCAGTAAATGAGAACCCAGATTGTTGGGGCAATAGTAAACCACTTAGGGAAGGCTTTAAAGCACTATGAAGCAGTATATAAATTCTAGTCCTATTGCTTTGCTTTTCCCTTTCCCTTCCTTTCCTTTCCTTCTTTCCTTCCTTACTCCCTGCCTGCCTTCTTGCCTTGGTGTGCAGTGGTTAGAATGCAGTATTGCAGACTAACTCTGCCCACTGCCAGAAGTTCGATTCTTACCAACTGAAGGTTGACTGAACCTTCCATCCTTCCGAGGTCAGTAAAACGAGGACCCAGATTGTTGGGGGAAGAGGCTGGATCTGTAAACCACTTAGAGAGGGGCTGTAAAGCATGTATATAAATCTATAGGGCTATTGCTATTCTTTCCTTCCTTCCTTCCTCCCTCCCTCCCTTCCCTTCCCTTCCCTTCCCTCCCTCCCTCCCTCCCTCCCTCCCTCCCTCCTCTGCCCACTGCCAGCAGTTCAAATCTCACCAGGCTCAAGGTTGACTCAGCCTTCCATCCTTCCGAGGTCAGTAAATGAGAACCCAGATTGTTGGGGGCAATAGTAAACCACTTAGGGAAGGCTTTAAAGCACTATGAGCGGTATATAAGTTCTAGTCCTATTGCTTTGCTTTTCCCTTTCCCTTCCTTTCCTTTCCTTTTTTCCTTCCTTACTCCCTGCCTGCCTGCCTTGGTGTGCAGTGATTAGAATGCAGTATTGCAGACTAACTCTGCCCACTGCCAGAAGTTCGATTCTTACCAACTGAAGGTTGACTGAACCTTCCATCCTTCCGAGGTCAGTAAAATTGACCCAGATTGTTGTGGGAAGAGGCTGGCTCTGTAAACCACTTAGAGAGGGGCTGTAAAGCATGTATATAAATCTATAGGGCTATTGCTATTCTTTCCTTCCTTCCTTCCTTCCTCTCTCCCTCCCTTCCCTCCCTCCCTCCCTCCCTCCCTCCTCTGCCCACTGCCAGCAGTTCAAATCTCACCAGGCTCAATGTTGACTCAGCCTTCCATTCTTCCGAGGTCAGTAAAATGAGGACCCAGATTGTTGGGGGAAGAGGCTGGCTCTGTAAACTGCTTAGAGAGGGGCTGTAAAGCACTGTGAAGTGGTATATAAGTCTAAGTGCTGTTGCTCTCGCTTTGCTCTCTTCCAGGCCAAGTTCTTTGCCCTGCTTCAGGGCGATGTGAATTACGACAACACCCTGGGGGAAATGGAGATGGAGGAAAAAGTTGAGCAACTCAAGCGGGAGATGGAGAAGGCCAACGATTACGCCCGCGGTAACTCTGCCTTTCCTTTCCTCTCACTTGTACTGGGTGTTTGTCTTCAGGTGTTTTCCTGCTCATTCCCACACCCTCCCCTGGACACTTCAAATAGTTGCGGGACCCGAGACCATCCTCACAACATCACTGGCTGCATTCCCACACAGCAGGGGGATTTATTTATTGTTTTATTGGTTCGATTTATATGCCGCCCTTCTCCAGAGACTCAGGGCGGCTTACAATGCGTTAAGCAATAGCTTTCATTCTTTTGTATATACCTGCTTAGTAGGGCTTTCGGCCCCCCCGAGCGGTGTTCTTTTTTATACAAAGTCAGTTTATTGCTCCCACAATCCACAATTTTACCTACCTCGGAAGGATGGAAGGCTGAGTCAACCTTGAGCTTGGTGAGATTTGAACTCGCAGTAATTGCAGGGAGCTGGTGTTACTTAACAGTGCTTTAGTCTGCTGCACCTCCAAGGCTTTCTCCGACTGAAGAACGTGTTCATTAAGAAAACTCTAAAGTTCAGGGAACCCTGGCCCAGCTCCTGACTTAGGAAATTGGGATTGAGCGAAATTCTTTTTTTCTTAGGCTCTCCTGGATCCCTTACAAAAGCAAGATTGAAACCCCCCCAGCCCCCAGCCCCATCCCCTGCGCTGTCAGGCCTCTGCATCAGGGCTACAATCCACTGACTGGCAGAAGGCAGCAAAGCGATACAAACAAAGCCCCACACCTTGGGCTCCCCTCCAGGGACTGCATGTTGCAGCCCACAGCTGGTAGCAGCCCAAAAGTGGTGAGAAGCCAATTGTTGCCTTAGCAGATGGTATGAACTAATCTGGCACCATGCCCCGTGATGTGCAGAGCATGAGCGTTTTGTGAATGTAACAGTGGTGTTTTTAGAATAGAAATAGAAATATTTATTTTATTTTATTTTTTATTATTCGTATTTCTATGCCGCCCACTCTCCGAGGACTCTGGGCGGCTTACACCAAAGACAATATACTAAATAGCATATTGCTATTTAGTATAAATAATAGAAATAGAACAAATAATAGGAATAGGAATAGGAATAGGAATAGGAATAGGAATAGGAATAGGAATAGAATAGAATAGAATAGAATAGAATAGAATAGAATAGAATAGAATAGAATAGAATAGAATAGAATAGAATAGAATAGAATAGAACAGAACAGAATAACAGAGTTGGAAGGGACCTTGGAGGTCTTCTAGTCCAACCCCCTGCTTAGGCAGGAAACTCTATAGCATTTCAGACAAATGGTTATCCAATTTCTTCTTAAAAGCCTCCGGGGATGAAATGCCCACGATTTTTGGAGGCAAGCTGTTCCACTGATTAATTGTTCTAACTGTCAGGAAATTTCTCCTTAATTCCAGGTTGCTCCTCTCCTCGATTAGCTTCCACCCGTTGCTTCTTGTCCTGCCCTCAGGTGCTTTGGAGATAAACTTGACTCGCTCTTCTTTGTAGCAGCCCCTGAGATATTGGAAGACTGCTATCATGAAATAATATTCATGAGCCGCCCTGAGTCTCCGTAGAGGGGCGGCATATAAATTTAATAAATAAATAAATAAATAAATAAATAAATAAATAAATAAATAAATAAGGAGAAAGCCACAATGCTGGCATCCAGCTGGTTATTAAGCTTCAGGTTGAGAGTTGCAGGAGCTTCCTTTGAATCCTGAAATGATCACAGTGTTTTTGAAGGAGACTTCCATTGTCTTTCCTGCCAGGGTGCCCAGTTGCTCTGGTCAAGCCAGACTCCCTGAGCATCCTTCCATGGCCTCCAGCTTCACCAGTGGAAATCTGGAACACCCAAAACCAGAACTTCATCCAAAGGTGCTTTTTCAAGAGGCAACTGGACTTTCTTGGTTTTCCTAGAGGACGTTTCGCTTCTCATCCGAGAAGCTTCTTCAGCTCTGACTGGATGGTGGGGAATGGAAGGATTTATACTCCTTGCAGACAGCTGGTCATTTGCATCCTTTTAGAGGGTCGTTGAGGCCACTTGGAGGTTTGTCTGTGTCCTCAGGGTCACCTGAGTGGTGCAAATGGGTGTGGAGCAGTGGTGGGTTCCTCCCGGTTCGGCCCGGTTCTCCTGAGCCAGTAGCTGTGACCATATGATGTTACCAAATTGGTTCTGCACCCCCCTGCCCCGGCACCCTCCCCCACCCCCGCATTATTCTTACCTTTTATTTGGCCCCACCCCCAATCTATTGTTGCCTCCTGAGTCCCAGCTGATGGCTAGAGGGAAAAAAACTGTTTAAACTCTTGCGGAGGGCTTCAAAGGGCCGCCCTACAGCTGATCAGTGTTAAAAGAAAACAAATGAGTAGATCAGTGCCTGCAAAAATACATGAGTAGATCAGTGCCTGCAAAAATAAATTGGTAGACTGGTACAGCTCTGCAAGCAGTTAAAAGCCTGGTAGTCCAGTACCTCTGCTAAATCCTAAATAATTGTCACATGACCATCAAGCCATGCCCACAAAATAAGCCACGCCCACAGAACCGGTAGTAAAAAAATTTAGAACCTTCTTGGAACTGTTGAAAGGACCGTGTTGTGGAGCTGCCGATCCTTCCATTCCCCCCCAAATGTCCTCAAGGAAAAACCAAGGAAGTCCAGTTGCCTCTTGGGAAAAAAAGCACCTTTAGAACAACCATAACCTGGAGGACAGAGAATCTCCACAAACATTTAGAACTGCATCCACATCATCTACTCAGGCACTCAGGGCCCTGGGTGAATGCAACTGTTTGAAAACCGGGATTGGCAGCCCCATTTATGGCCCCGAAATGGAGACGGAGGGAGCTCAAGGCTTGACCATTCCTTGTTGTCTTTTTCCTTGCCAAGTGCAGCTGCCAGGTTTATTTTGAAAGAATTGCATTCCAGATTTAGGAAATAAAAATTTGGGTACAGATATACCTTTGTCAATCTTTGCGTTACAGCATGCCCTTCTCTCATTAAAGTCAAAACAAAACATAATTTAATACAATCGGGGGCCTAAAGGATAAAATGGAAACCAGCTGATCAGGGGAGTCTGGAGTCGGGGGGGGAGTTTAAGAAAGTCAAGATGGTGACCACAATCATGTAAAGAAAGTCCTGCCCCTTTTTATGCATTAGAACAGGGGTCTCCAAACGTGGCCACTTTAAGACTTGTGGCCTTCAACGCCCAGAATTCCTCAGCCAGCAAAGTTGGCTGAGGAATTCTGGGAGTAGAAGTCCACATGTCTTAAAGTGGCCACGTTTGGAGACCCCTGCATTAGAAGCATCACATTCTTCTAATGTGACAAAATGACAACCACTATGGTTGTGGTTGTCATTTTGACTCTCTTGACTCTCCTGCAGAGGAGGGTTGCAGCCATTGGCAAACCAGGTTCCAACATGGCTTAGCCCCCACACCACACCCCTAACCCTTCCAAATGTGGGCACACACAGGTGGGAGGCAGAAGTGGCAGAGAGTGAAACTTTGCTCCTTTTCAGCTGCCAAGACCTCATCCTGGAGGCCGGCCGAGAGGAGGGTCCGGAGGCCTATACTGATGGGAGGATTCAGCCCGCCGGAGGCCAAGCTCTGGGACTCTGGCCTTCCAGCCATGCCCAAAATCTTCGGTTCTTTCCCAAAGCAGGTATGTGCTTCTCATCTCTGCAACCTCTTGTCTTTCCAGATGCTGCCCCTCTGCATTGGGGGTGGGAGGAAGGCAAGCATTAGCTACAAACAAAGGGACTTTCTTGGTGGTGGCCCCCACAGAGTGGGCTGAACCCAGAGGCTCCAGTGGCCTCTGTTATGGCCCGTTCAGAGTCAGAGAAGAGTTTCATATTTATCTGAAATATTCTGTGGCTTTTTTTTTTATTACTGGGATTTTATGCTGAGTTTACTGCTCCTGCTTCTAATTTTTAACTGGTTATCTTCCTCCATTTTCTTTTAAAAGCCTTTAGTGATGGGACACCCACAACTTGGGTATGTCTAGTCTAGTGAAGAGAAGGACCAGGGGAGACAGGATAGCAGTCTTCCAATATTTGAGGGGCTGCCCCAGAGAGGAGGAAGGGGTCAAGCTATTTTCCAAAGCACCCGAAGGCCAGACAAGGAATAATGGATGGAAACTGATCAAGGAGAGATTCAACCTAGAAATAAGGAGAAATTTTCTGACAGTGAAAACAATCAAGCAATGGAACAGAAGTTGCCTTCAGAAGCTGTGGGACCTTCATCACTGGAAGCTTTCAAGAAGAGACTGGACTGTCAGGAATGGTGTAGGCAAGTTTCCTGCTTGGGCAGGGGGTTGGACTAGATGACCTACAAGATCCCTTCCAACCAGTGGTGGGTTTCAAAATTTTTTACTACCGGTTCTGTGGGCATGGCTTGGTGGGTGTGTCGGGGGAAGAATACTGTAAAATCGCCATTCCCACCCCAATCCAGGGGAAGTTTACTGCAAAATCCCCATTTCCTCCCGATCAGCTGGGACTTTGGAGGCAAAGAAGAGATGGGGGTGGGGGCAGTCAGAATTTTTTCTACTGGTTCTCCAGAACTGGTCAGAACCTGCTAAAACTCACCTCTGCTTTCAACCAGAGATGGGTTTCAGCATGTTCTGACCATTTCTGGAGAACTGATAGTGGAAATTTTGAATAGTTCAGAGAACCGGTAAATACCACCTCTGACTGGCCTCGCCCCCATCTATTCTCTGCTCCCGAGTCCCAGCTGATCGGAAGGAAATGGGGATTTTGCAGTAACTTTCTCCTGCCACGCCTACCAAGCCACACCCACCAAGCCATACCACGCCCACTAAGCCATGATCACAGAACCGGTAGTAAAAAAATTTGAATCCCACCACTGCTTCCAACTCTGTTGATCTGTAATCTGTACATTTCTGAAGGCAAGCCATTCCACCGATTAATTGTTCTCAGTGCCAGGACATTTCTCCTTAATTCCAGGTTGCTTCTCTCCTTGATCAGTTTCCAACCATTGTTTCTTTCTTGCCTTCTGGTGTTTTGAACACTAGTTTGACCCCCTCTTCTTTGTGGCAGCCCCTCAAATATTGGAACACTGCTATCATGTCCCCCAGTCCTTCTTTTCTCTAGACTAGACAGACCAATTCCTGGAACCGTTCTTTGAATGTTTTAACCTCCAGATCCCTACTCATCCTAGTTGCTCTTCTCTGCACTCTTTCAAACATTGTCTTCTTCTCCTCAGGTCTTTGCACAATGCCTGCCTTGAGAGTGTATATTCATAAGTAAACATTAAACAGCCCAAGCAAACTTCTTATTTCTAGGATTGACTCTGGCTTGTTCAGGAAACCCAGTGGCTGGTTGGATGTACTTTAACAGAGTTGGGAAGGACCTTGTAGGTCATCTAATCCATTCCTGACGAATGGCAGTCCAGTCTCTTCTTGAAAGCCTCCAGTGATGAAGCTCCCAAAACTTCTGAAGGCAACTTCTGTTCCACTGGTTGATTGTTCTCACTGTCAGAAAATTCCTCCTTATTTCCAGGTTGAATCTCTCCTTGGTCAGTTCCATCCATTATTCCTTGTCTGGCCTTCAGGTGATTTGGAAAATAGCTTGACCCCCTCCCTCCTCTCTGGGGCAGCCCCTTAAATATTGGAAGACTCTATCCTGTCTCCTCTGGTCCTTCTCTTCACTAGACTAGGCAGGCCCAGTTCCTGCAACCGTTCATCGTATGTTTTAGCCTCCAGTCCCCTCATCATCCTGGTTGCTCTTCTCTGCACTCTTTCTAGAGTCTCAACATCTTTTTTATAGTGTGGTGACCAAAACTGGATGCAATACTCTAGGTGTGGTCTTACTAAGGCTTTATAGAGTGTTATTAGTACCTCCCTTGATCTTGATTGTATCCCTTGGTTAATGCAATTTAGGGTTGCATTGGCTTTTTTGGCTGCCGCCGCCACACACTGTTTGCTCTTGTTTAACTGGTTGTCCACTAAGATTCCAAGATCCCTCTCACAGTGACTGTTATTAAGCCTGATTTCACCCAATATATATGTGTACTTTTGGGGGGTTTCTTGTCTGTGTAAGACTTTACTTTTCTCTACACTGAATTTCGTTTTGTTAGATGTGTTAATATATTGTGCTTTTCATTTACTTGGACTTGTTAAAGAGAGAGGATTTTCTCCAGGCGTAGCAACTTCTGCATAATTCCCCCAAAACATCATTACATTTTTGAATATAATCTGCTGCTCTTCACCCTGACAGATGGAGAGAAACAATCCAGACTTGAAGCAGCTTTGGGCCGGCATGTCACCTGTCAATCAAAAGAGGTTAGAAGCCAGACAGGGAGGTGGAAGCTGTATAGAAATGTGGTAGAATTGTAGCCTTCACAGAACTTCCTGAGCCACCTGTGGACTTGAAGTGTTTCTCAACCTCAGCAAATTGTAAGATATTTGGACTTCGACACCATAAGTCCCTAGAAAGCAAGGAATTCTGGGAACTGAAGTCAAATATACGTGTCCCAAGATAATGTTGCAGGATCCAGTCTGGGTTGGTCACCAAGACCAGAGCTTTACATTCTGGTGAGAGAGACAGTAACAGAGTTGGCAGGGACCTTGGAGGTCATCTAGTCATACCATCAACCCCCTGCTCACGCAGTACTAGGGATTCGAACCACCGAACTGCCAACTTTTCTGATTGACAAGCTCAGTGCCCTAGCCACTGAGCCACCTAGTCAGGCAGGTGCCAAGTTCCCCGAGGATGGGCTCCAGCATAAGTCTGAAAGCTCAGAAAACAAAACTTCTGGTCCCGGTGACCAACCCAGATTGGATCCTGAAGTCCATGCATCTTTTTAAAATTACTTATTATTTTATTGATTTTTAAAAATAATAACAAAAAAACCACAACAAAAGACAAAATTAGAAATGCAGAAATGGAAAAATTGGATGGAAGTGGGAATATTGACTTTGGATATGCTGATTGAGATGTTGATGACGAATTCTTAACATGTATTGTGTGAAGACATAATTATCATCTGTAATTCAGTGGCAATATTTACCACTGCAGCATTTGCTAACAACATTGTATGGACCACCAGTATTTTCAGCTTCTGAGACATCCGAAATATTAGAACAACTTGTTAAATCTTTTGAAACTAAAAATACCATTCTACATTTTAAAGATACTTGTTATCAATAAATCAGTTTGCTGTGCATATACTAAGAAATGGGTAGGGTAGGGTAGGGTAGGGTAGGGTAGGGTAGAATAGAATAGAATAGAATAGAATAGAATAGAATAGAATAGAATAGAATAGAATAGAATTCTTTATTGGCCAAGTGTGATTGGACACACAAAAAATTAGAAATTCCTTTATTGCCTAGACAATGAGAGTTTGAGTGTCACTGGGCCTCAGCTTCCTTGAAACACATGTTTTTACAATATCGTACATTTACTTAAGTTTTGGGAGAAAAACATTGGAAAATTAAATGTATGGCCGCTTTTACTCATCGGATTGAAGAGCTGACTACACTTGCAATCCACCTATTGCCTACAAATGTACGGACAAATATAATGAAATATGCAAGTCAGTTTTACAACGTATATAGTAGGCTAAAAACATGAAAATTATATAAATACAAGAAAGATATTTCTACTCGAATAATAACTCCATTAGATAACTATATATAGAGAATAATAAGTATTTATTGCTAAAATGGTAAGTCCTTCTTTGTTGTAGCTTTTCGCTTTTTAAAAAAGTACTTTCTACATGTATTTATTTTTTCGATAAAGTCTTAAAATTGCTGAGGTTGAGAAAAGCTAGGCTAGAGCTTCCCCCTGGAACAGGTGTCTCCAACCTTGGCAACTTTAAGCCTGGCGGACTTCAACTCCCAGAATTCCCCAGCCAGCTGGCTGGGGAATTCTGGGAGTTGAGGTCCTCTAGACTTAACATTGCCAAGGTTGGAGAGACCCCTGCTCTGGAAAACCAACCCCACAGGACCAGCTTATGCTTCAGGAGGTCATGTGAATCCAAGCAGTTGGGCCAATTTAACCAAGTTCTGCCAGGGCAAAGTACCCAAAGTTAAGGAAGGTATTGCTGTGGTTCCAGTGGTGGAATTCAATTTTTTATACTATTGGATTTAGTGCTGGTTCTGTGGGCGTGGCTTGGTGGGCGTGGCAGGGGAAGGATACTGCAAAATCTCCCTCCCCACCCCACTCCAGGAGAAGGATACTGCAAAATCACCATTCTCACCCCACTCCAGGGGAAGGATACTGCAAAGTCTCCATTCCTGCCCCACTCCTGGGGGAAAGATATTGCAAAATCTCCATTCCCGCCCCACTCCTGGGGGAAGGATATTGCAAAATCTCCATCCCCCCCCCGGGGCTAGCCAGAGGTGGTATTTGCCGGTTCTCTGGACTACTCAAAATTTCCGCTACCGGTTCTCCAGAACCTGCTGAATAGCACCTCTGTGTGGTTCCTCCCGGCTGGTTTTCTGGTATAAATCGGCTACAAGAAAAGGGAGTGGGAGGGAAGAGGTAATTCAACCAGCATTGAGTTGGCCAGCTTGGAAGGCAGTGGGAGAGACTGGGCTAAGGACCACTGAGCGGCCCCTGAAATGGAGGAATACCTGACTGATGGGAGGAAGTGAAGAGATGGAGGATGAGTTGCCTCCCTCCGATCATCCCTTGGAAGGAACGAGGTGCAAAGCAGGTGCCAGGGTGATCCAAGGGAATCTGGCATCCGCGGGGCTGCCACAGATCCTTGTGGTGGGAAGGGGGAGGGGGCGGGAAGGACCTGGTCTCCCTCAAAAGAGCAATGCCCAGGGGAGAGTAAGGGAAGGCCAAGTGCAGAGGTGCCCGTTCTCTGTAGGACTCCTCTTTCCTTTTTCCCATCCTTCACAGCATGGTTGACCTACGCCCTCTAATGCTGAATCCTGGTGGATTTCGTCCCTCGTTTCTCACAAGCAACTCTGTCCACCGGCTGAAATACGCTTTCCCAAGGTACATTTGCCTTCATTCGTACATCCATTGCTTTTCCTTGGACCATTTTTCCCCTCTTTTAAGGTGGTGGACCTGGCAGTGGGTCCAACAAGGTGAGTTTCAGACGCATCTGGGAACGTCAACTCCTGGCCCTTCCTAGGAAGGAAGGCTGGGGGTTCCACCCAATGGTCTGGTACTGCAGGCCGTTCTTCTGGAGGAGGGGCTCGGGGGAGCCAGCCCTGACTGCAGACGTGGGTTTCTTTCAGGGTTCCTGCCAGCAGCTCCCCCACCTCACCTTCCCAAAGTTCTGGCCCTTCCAGCACTACTTCCGTTTTCAACACACCTGTGCTGGCCAGGTTCAGAGGCAACAAGGAGGACGAGACGGACAAGGGAAGCCCAGGCCCCGATACAAACTCTGCAGGGGCCTAAATGCCTTTTCGTGTATGGGAAGATGCTACGTGAATAAAAAGTTTGGTGCACGCTCCTCAGGGTAGGTGTGGGGCTGGGTCTCTGTCTCTCCGCATCTGTGTGTGTAGGCTCTGCTGCTCAGCTAACCCCAGTGCAACAGGAAGTAAGCAGAATGTCTATTTTGTTGAGTGAAAAGGAGATGGCCAAGCACATTGAAGTGTCCTTCCTTTCCACTGTTTCCTCCTTCTCTCCCTCCCTCTCCTTCCTTCCTTCCATCCTCCCCTTCCTTCCTTCCTTCCTCCCTTCCTCTCCTTCCTTCCTTCCATCCTCCCTTCCTCCTTCCTTCCTTCCTTCCTTCCATCCTCCCTTCCTTCCTTCCATCCTCCCTTCCTCTCCTTCCTTCCTTCCATCCTCCCTCCCTCTCCTTCCTTCCTTCCGTCCTCCCTCCCTCCCTCCCTCTCCTTCCTTCCATCCTCCCTCCCTCTCCTTCCTTCCTTCCTTCCCTCCTCCCTCCCTCCTTCCTTTCTTCCCTCCTTCCTCCCTCCTTCCTTCCTTCCCTCCTCCCTCCTTCCTTCCTTCCCTCCTCCCTCCCTCTCTCCCTCTCCTTCCTTCCTTCCATCCTCCCTCCCTCTCCTTCCTTCCTTCTGTCCTCCCTCCATCTCCTCTCTCTCCTTCCTTTCTTCCTTCTCCTTCTCCTTCTCTTCCTTCCTCCTTCCATATCTCTCCTTCTTCCTCCTCTCAAAACCCGCCTTCTAAGATGAGCTGTTCCTACTTGCAGATGGTCCTCGACTTGCAACCATTTGTTTAGTGTTTGAAGTTACCCTGAAAAAAGTGATTCATGGCCATTTTTCACACTTAGGACCATTGCAGCATCCCTCTGGTCATGTGATCTAAATTCAGACACTTGGCAACTGGCATGTACTTATGACGGTTGGAGTGTCCCGGACTCAGGTGAGCCCCTTTTGCGACCATCTGACAAGCAAAATCAATGGGGAAGCCAGATGCCTTTCTAACTTCCATCAACTGCAGTGACTCACTTAACAACTGTGGCAAGAAAGGTCATAAAATGGGGCAAAGCTCACTGAACAATCATCTTACTTAGCAGTGGAAATTTTGGGGTCAATTGTGGTTGTAAGTTGAGGACTGCCTATATATGTTTGACCACAATAGGTAAAAGCCTTAGGAAAGCTGAGCTACTGGGCATCAGTCACATTCCAACCCCCCCTTCCCTTCCAATGACAGCTTTTTTGGGGGTGGGGACACTTTAGGGTCTCAGCTCCCAGAGGGAATGCCATCTTGGTATTTGATCCGACAGGCCTTTCTGAGGGGCCCTCCATCCATCTGGGACTCGGGAGGCAGAGAATAGATGGAGGCAGGGCCAATCAGAGGTGGTATTTACTGGTTCTCCAAACTACTCAAAATTTCCGCTACCAGTTCTCCAAAACTAGTCAGAACCTGCTGAAACCCACCTCTGGGCCGATGCCACTTCGGCCCTTGCTGAGTGAGTCTGAGCCTCAAATCAGCCATTCTGGGCTGCAAATCTAGTGATTTATGGGTACGGTGATAACAGCATAAGATGCTTCTGTTGGCTTTGTTACTAAAAAATAAATAAATATGCAGCTCAGGGTAGCACATTCAGTTGGGATAATTTTGATTTACTGAACACTACATGAGCAGTTCAATTTCCTGGGCTTGTCCAGCACCGTGTTCCCCTAATTGAGTAGATGAGATGGGTTTGCACCCTCTGTGTCCAACAGGGATTGGCTATGTTGCGGTTTGATGTATCGTGTGAATCCAGCTTTTGCGTTACATGGGTGCACTGCTTTGATCTATTTGCCTTGACCTTTGACCCAGGAAATACGTCATGCGGTTTTACATTAATAATCATACCTATGATAGGTGCAGTGGTGAAATCCCAATTTTTTTTTTACTACCAGTTCTGTGGGCGTGGTTTGGTAGGCGTGGTGTGGCTTCGTGGGCGTGGCTTGATCGGCATGGCAGGGGAAGGATGCTGCAAAATCCCCATTCCCTCCCCATTCCTGGGGGAAGCATATCGCAAAATCTCTATTCCCACCTCACTCTGGGGCCAGCCAGAGCTGGTATTTGCCGGTTCTCCAAACTACTCAAAATTTCCGCTACCAGTTCTCTAGAACCTGTCAGAACCTGCTGGATTTCACCCCTGGATTGGTGGCTAAAAAAGTATGAGTGATCTTGTTTTCTTTTCTCCTGTTTAATCCAGGTTACTAACAGGATGTTGCACCATTTCCACTGTGGTGTGACTTTCTTTACTAAATACATACTACAGGTATGTAATATACATACTATACTTATCTCTGCATGATCACAGTTTTTAGGTTCAGTAAGTATTTAGTTCCAGATTCCCTGACAGGGCTTGAAAAATTGGGCACCTGAGAAGCTGTTTGATTTGCTGTTGGGTTTTACATAATGCAACAGCTGCATCTGGATAACAGGCCAGGACTCCAAATCCTGCACCAGAGTAAAGGTGAGCTGAGGAAAGAAGGAGGAAATGGCACCATTTTATCCATGGCTCTCCTTCCTACAGGGGTGGGGGCTTTAGTTTCCCTTGCATTCGCCGTAAACGCTGTGGTTGTAACTAGCGAGCAGTCCCGATCATTGGGAGACACGGATGGCGATGCTGGGTAATCCTTTGAGTTTTAGAGGATGTTCTCCAGTCTGTAGCCGTAGCCTATGACTTGGTCCATGAGGTCTGGCAGCAGCTCTCTGTAAATCAGGGTGGGCTTCAGGGCCCAGTAAGGATAGAAGACCTCGCGGTAACGCAACACTCCGCCCCTCACAATCCGCTGGGCACAATCTTCTTTAGGGCTCGGCCTCTGGGTGATTTTGTTTCCCACGGACTTCACGGCCGTTTCTGCAGAAAGGAGCAAAAAGATGGGTGGCCGGCCCGAGAGGAGGGGGCTGGGTTTGGGCAAGGGAGGGTTTCAACACGTCACTCACCAGTGTCAATGTAGCCCAGCACAGCCACAGTGATGGGCAGGTCCATGTTCCGCAGGCGCAGCTCGGTACGTAGCGAGGTGAAGAATCCTTCCACGGCGAACTTGGCTGCTGAGTAGGAGACGCTGAAGGGGCCCGGAACACGTCCTGGGAGGCAGAGGGAGAGATTGGCATGGACGGATGCCAATGGCTTGTTCCATCTCCCCCTTCTCTCAATCTCTTCCTGCAATCGTACGCTCTTCCGCGTCCACTTTAATATAGCTAGTCCTTGACTTAGGACCAGGGGTGGGTTCTAACTTTTTTTACTACCGGTTCTGTGGGCGTGGCTTATTTTGTGGGCGTGGCTTAATAGTCATGTGACAATTCTTTAGGATTTAGCAGAGGTACTGGTCTACCAGGCTTTTAAGAGAACTGAGAACTGGTAGGATCACATGCAGAAGAGCCCCTCCACCAGCATAAATGAATGCCCCACTGCGGGATCCACCCATGTGCCAGCCTGTGAGGATTGCAGTGCCTACCACTCATGGAGGAGACGACTACGATGTTCCCCTTAGATTCCAGCAGTAGATCCATGGCAGAAATGGTCAACTGGACGTAGCTGAAGAAGTTCACAGTCATCGACTTGATCACAGGCTCAATGGCTCCTTTGAATGGACCAAAGGAGGTGCCTCCAACATGGTTCAGAACTAATTGGTCGAGACCTCCTGGGGAAGCGAAGGACAGAGAGGCATTCAGGGCCTACATGCACAAAAGTCCAACTGACATTTTTCTGGTGCTGATGTCAGGTTTCGATGTCGTCTCAAATAAATTGCATTTCCAAACAAATAGTCTTTGATGAAATCTTTCATTTATTAAGCGTGACAATCTGTCCCCAATTATGTCGAATCCAACACTGACTTCCTGACCCCAAACCTTCCTTTTCCATTCTCCAATTCTCTGCATCTCATTGGCCACCTTCCAAATCACTCTCCCCATATCTACTACTTCAGCTCCCAGGAATGTGCCCCCTCCCAACCCATCTCCTAGGGGATATTATCTTCAGGGAAAATAAGTAGGTGAAAAGTCAAGCGTCCTCTTGCCAGCTGCCCTCTCTTCTCCTCCTTATGTCAGCACTGGAACGAATGTAGTTTGAAGTGCTGACAGCTGGCTTGCTGCCACCCTCAGAGGGTGTCTTCCAGCATGGAGTCCCGGGCAGGGCAGCTGGGCATGCAGAGGTCTACAAAGGGGCTGGATCCTGACATCACAGGTCAGCCCTGGAAGGAGCCTAACACAGGTGAAGGTTGGTCAGCCAGGCCAGCACATGGCGAGGCATTGAGATATCTTGGGGCTTAAAGCCTTTGCAAGGCCAGGAGCCAAAGTGGTTGATCCTCTGGGACAGGATTGAGCATGCCCCTCCCCCCATTGCTGGCCATCCTTGCTTTTCCTGTTCACTTTACTGTGTTATTAAATCCAGCCCTTTGGACTGCAAGGAGCCCTGATGGCCCAGTGGTCAGAATGCAACATTGCAAACAAACTCTGCCCACTGCTTGGAGTTCGATCCTGACCAGCTCAAAGTTGACTCGGCCTTCCATCCAGATAGCTGGGAGCAATATGCAGATCATGCTGACATTGAATGCTGTAAAGGACTATGGGGCAGTGTATAAGTAAGTCCTGTTGCTATTGCTATTGAGCAGGGGATTGGAGTAGAAGATCGTCAAGATGCCTTCCCACTCGTGTGTTATTCTGTTATTCACATTGCCCAAGATCGGTGGCCAACTCTGGATTCTAAGGGCCACGTGTGATGCAGAGCACATGAAGCCCCTCTTGCAAACACCCGAGACCAAACATGTCTCTAGGCATAGCCCCAAAGTCCAGAAAAAGTGTCCTCACAGGTACACAAAGATTTGAATTGCTCTTTGCCTTTCAAAGAGGTTGCCTCCCCCACCCCATTATTCTTTGACGTTTCATGACCCCATAATCCCTTGTCGGGTAGAGTCTGGGCAACTGAATGGAACTGAGTGTTTACTGGCCGGATGCCCTTCCTGTCGCCAATGCGGAGGTTTGTTCAGCAGATAATATTCTCATTGTTCCCAGAGAGAGAAATATCTGCCTCTACCTAGGATCAAACTCACAGCCTCCTGATTGTGAGGTGAGAGATCTACCTCTAGGCCACTGTACCACCCCCACCCCATTTGCTGCATGGATTCTCCCATTCTGGAGGAGCCATGGAAATATGATCTTGGGTGCTCTTCTCCATGCAGGAAAGGAGGGGGCAGCAAAGTCCTGAAAGGGGGGACGAAGACTTCTATAGAGAGGTATAGACGATCCTGGGAAGGGCGGGGATGGCTGAGATAGGTAAGGGTATCTGAATACAGCCTTACCTGCATACACACAGAGCAGCCAATTCCTCAGTCTCCCCCACCCCCACCCCCAAGGAGCACAAGGGTGAAATGGAAAAGGTCATCTTTACCCAACTTGGCCTTAGTTTCTTCCACCACCTCCTGGGCAGCGGTCAGGTTGCCCATGTCTGCAACCACGTAGTGGGCAGAACTGGCGCCCAGGTCTTGGCACTTCTTCACCACCTGAAGAGGAAGGGAAAAAGAGGGCAAAGGGTTGGAAAGGACCAGGGGTGAAATGCTCCCGGTTTGGACTGGATCGGGCGATCCAGTAGCGATTGTGGCAGGTGGTTCGGAGAACCGGTAGCGACGGCGACAACGAGGCTCCTCCCATCCACCTGGGTGTTGTTACTTCCTGGTTTTAACCAGGAAGTAATGTGTTTTTTACCCTCTGCATGTGCAGGTTTTGCCCATGCGCAGAAGGTCTACACGCGCAAATGTTGCATGCTCTTCCAAACTGGTAAGGAAGGTACCGTAAGTAGGATTCACCCCTGGAAAGGATTCACAAGAACCAGTCACAATGGTGGCCATGACACAGCACTTGAATCTCTGCCAGTCTTAATATTAGGATGAAGCCAAAATCATTTTATTGGGGGGTTTTTGGACAATGAATTAGAAAATAAGTGTTGGAAATTAATATGGCATATTGTATATATGATAACTGCACTGAGATTATTGCATGCACAAAGATGGAGGAATAATGAAATGAAACAGATTAGATTAGATTAGATTAGATTAGATTAGATTAGATTTATTAAATTTGTATACCGCCCTTCTCCCAAAGGACTCAGGGCAGTGAACAGCCAAGATTAAAATACATATAATATAAAAATTAAAATAAATTAAAACAGAATTAAATCAAATTGGCTTCCCAAAATTTAAAACCGTTTGCCCATAAAATAACCCATTAATACAGGAAATATGACTTGTAATATTGATGAGAAAACTTGTGGAAAAAAAAATGAAACTGACTAGTTTGGCCAAGGAAAGGCTTTTTTGAAAGACTGGAAGCCTTATATGGACATTTGTTGAAAGACAAAGACTAAATCGATGATGTATGGGCTGGGGATTTAAAAAGTACGTTAAACAGGAAGGTGAAAGGATTTGGATGGCAACTACTTGATAGAACGAAGGGCAGGAATCATGAGTCTATGTTTTCTTTTTAATTTAACTTAATTTTTTTATTTTTTTCCTTGTATATATTTTTAAAAATCTTTTAATTTTGCGTGGTTTTATGGCATTGAAAAATTCTAATAGAAAAAAATAAAAGAAAAATAAAAGAAGCTCTACCAATCTTTAACAACAACAAAAAGTCAAGATGCATGGCTGCCCTCTTTTTTTAAAAAAATAACTTTGTGGACTCAAGAGCAGCTGATGAGATCAGTCGCTGTCAGCAGGATTGTCTCTCATGCTTATTTTGAGCCCCCACCCCCACCCCTCCTGTTTCCTGAAACCGAGGTTAATGGTTGCTCAGAGCATCCCTCCAGAATGGCTGGGGTGGGGGCGGCAGCATCGGGGTGCCCCAGCAAGCAGGAAGGGAGCTGCCCCGACTCTGATAAGCAGAGGAGCTGGATTCGCACCCGGCACCCGTTTGAGACTGAACCTAGAGAGAGAATCTATGGAGATTCTTCACCATCCAGGTCATGGTTATTTATTTATTTATTTATTTTATTTTATTCAATTTGTATACCGCCCTTCTCCTAGTGGACTCAGGGTGGTGCACAGCCAGAACTAAAACACATACCAATACAAAATTTAAAATTTTTAAAAGAATTACATGACTTTGGCCCAAATTTAAAACAATTCGAATTAAAACCCATTGACAGATTAAAAGCTAAAAAACTAAAAAAAAAAATAAAACTTTTGGGTTGTCCCAAAAGTGCTTTTTTAAGAGGCAACTGGACTTTCTGGTTTTTGTTTTTTTCTTTGAAGATGTTTCGCTTCTCATCCAAGAAGCTTCTTCAGCTCTGACTGGATGGTGGGGAGAGTCAGAAGAGCTGAAGAAGCTTCTTGGATGAGAAGCGAAACGTCTTCCGAGAAAAACCAGAAAGTCCAGTTGCCTCTTGAAAAAGCACCTTTGGGACACCGAGAGAATCTCTCGCCAGTTTCAAACGTTTCTTTCTTTTGCGCGTGGGAAAGCGGTCCAGTTTTTTTTTTGCTGAAGACCGAACGGGGCAGTGGAGCATGGGTTGAGAGGAAGAGCCTTGGTAGTACAGTGGTCTAAAGCACCCTGTTATTAAGACCAGCTGCCTGCAATTACTGCAGGTTCGAATCTCGCCAGACTCAAGGTCGACTCAGCCTTCCATCCTTTCTAAGGTAGGTGAAATGAGGACCCAGTTTGTGGGGGCAATAAGCTGACTTTGTATAAATATACAAAAGTATGAAGGCTATTGCTTAACGCATTGTAAGCCTCCCTGAGTCTCCGGAGAAGGGCGGCATATAAATCAATTTTTTTTAAAAAAAGGAGGCTGCGATCCGTTGCAGGGCTGGCCCTGTTCAGACGATCGGAGGGTTCTCGCCCGCTTACCTTCCGCAGTTGCTCCTCCCTCCTGGCGGTCAGCATCAGGTGGGCGCCCATCCGTGCAAACTCGTAGGCCATTTGCTCCCCGATGCCCGAACTCGAACCCGTCACTAACACGCGCATTCCTCGCACCATCTCTGCAGGCAAGAAGAGGAGACGGCCCGTGGATTTCGTGCCCGGCCTGAGACATGTGAGCTCTGGCCCGGCCAGGAAAAAGATGCTGGCCGAAGGTCTTGAGCTAAGGGAGGAGGAGGTCCACGGCCCCACGCGTGGACCTCCTGCCTTGAGCAGCGGGGGTGGACTAGAGGACCTCCGAGGACCCTTCCAGCCCTATTTTATTGCTCTGTGTTCCCTTCTGTGATTTTTCTCTAGTCCTTCAACCTTTACTGCTTGGGACTCTTATTGGAACCAGTTTATAGTTCATCTTTTTATTAAATTCGTCTAAAGCAGGGGTCTCCAACCTTGGCAACTTGAAGCCTGGCGGACTTCAACTCCTAGAATTCCCCAGCCAGCTTTGAGTTGAAGTCCGCCAGGCTTCAAGTTGCCAAGGTTGGAGACCCCTGGTCTTAAGGGACTTAAGGGGCAGGAAAGTGAATAATCGAGCAAATAAATAGTTGGGGAGGGGAGACAGCATTGTCCTCCCCCCCTCCCTTGGACCCTTACTCGATTCCCCACCCAGAGCTCCGTCGGCCCGCCTCTCTTCTCCCTCTCTGGGCAAATTCCAACGAAAGGCTTCGCTTCCAACAGCCCCTCCCCCCACCTTCCCTTCGCTCCACCCCCCCCCCCCTTCATCGGGGACCCAGGTCGTTTGGGACATGCCAGCGGTCTGCTGACCCCACCCCGCCTTGCCAACCCACATCGAAGTGAGGCAGCAGCCAAGAGTCCAGTAGAGCATTCACCTCTGATGCTCCATGGGTTGGCCAGAGAAGTGGGAGAGAGAGGGGGGGGGAGGCATTTTGGCATGGAGAAAAGCCAAACTCTCCCACCCCGAAAGAGAACAAACAGTCCTCCATTCAGTGAAAGGGGGGGGAATCCTCAGTTGCTGAATGCCAATAGGAGCAGGGCAGCCCCCACCCCCACTTCTTAACCTAATCACTTGTGCAACCAGCTGATGGCAGAGTTTTCCTTCTCAGTGGGTGGGATTTGATGGGGCTTTTCAGGTTTCGGTGGAGAAAGCGGATTGTCCGGTTCTCCCCGCTTTGGTTACCTCTTCTTCCCTTCTTTTAGGCTAATTGCATCTTTTCTCGGCCCCAAATTCTACCCTCCCTCCACCCCTCCCCCCAGGTTCTGAGCTGGCTGAATTTCCCAACCCACCAAGCAATTTTAAGATCTATGGACTTCAGCTCCCAGGAATTTCTGCCAGCACCAATTTCTGCAGTTCGCTCCTCCAGGGGCCAGAATTCCTCAACTTCAGTGACTTTGACTTCAACTCCCAGAATTCCCGCCCCCCCTCCCCCCGGCCAGTGCATTGCCCATCTCAACCTGGGTCTTTCTACACTCTCCTAGCTTCCACCTGAACACCAAAACTAGAATATGACTGGCCACCAGCTACACTTAGGAATCAGGGCTGCTCAGCCTCCCACCAGGTGAGCGAGAATTGCAGGTAGGGATTGCAGAACTGCCAAGGTGCCCTGCAGCCACTTCAAACGCAATCAGTGCCACTTCTTTGGGGTGGGTGGATGGGGACTCACCCAGGGGCCCTGGGGCTGGGCTGAAGTCTGCTCAACCTGAAGCCCCAAAAGCAGTTCCCCGTCTCTTCCTCTAATGTGACCCACCCAGGTATCTGGGACAGCCATGGGATGAAAGCCAGATGCCCCAGCCCTGGGCCACAGATGCCATCTGTTGAAGGGCACCACAATCTGCTAGCGGATTCCTGCTCCTGCAGCCGGTCCGTGTGAGCAGAGAATCCAGTGTGTGGCACCTTTGGCCACGGGGGGCTCTGATGTAGCTGAAACGCAAAACTGATGCTTCCAGATCTTCTGCCAGCCTTCCTGGTCTCCATTCTGTCCTTTTCTGCTTCTTGAAACCTCGCCTTCAGATTAACAGAGTTGGAAGGGACCTTATAGGTCATCTAGTCCAACCCCCTGCTCAAGCAGGAGACCCTGCACCATTTCTGACAAATGGCAGTGCAGTCTCTTCTTAAAAGTCTCAAGTGATGAAGCTCCCACAACTTCCGAAGGCAACTTCTGTTCCAATCCTTCCCAATCTGAAATCTGGAGATTCTCCGGCATGCCATTTCCCTTGGGGGGTGGGGGTAGGGGTGGGGGTTCTGAATGACAGGGCACACGAAGGGTGCAGAGAGAATCACACGTCCCCATCAGTCAGGCAATGGGCTTAACGAGATGGATGACGGCTGCCACGCTTGCCAGTGCTAAAATGGATTGTGTGTGTGAGTTGTGGGACCTCAACCCATTTATTTAGTGTGAAGGTCCAAGCACATTGTGAGAAGACCACAAATGGGCCGCCGTCCTGGCGAGACCAAAACCAGCTCACCTTCTTCACACCTTTCGTGCAAGAGCTTCGCCCACATTTTCCCCTCTCCAGGGAAGCCCGTCCTTCTCCGTTAAACGGAAAAAAGAATAAGGAAAAAAGGAAAAAAGCAGAAACACAGCCATGGCCTGGCATCCCCGTGGGGGAAATCTACCCTCCTTACCTGCAGAGAAAGTTTCCTGCGGGTAGTAATAGTAAGCGCCGAGCCCAATCAGGAGAGGGACGATGATCTTGAGGAGCGCCATGGCCAGCTACTGAGCTCTGTCATTAAGCTTCACCCGCTTTTTCTTTGCAAGCTCATCACAAGGTTCAGAAATGCAGTTTTTCCAGCTCTGATGAAAGGCAGGAGGCCACCGTAGCACCCAATCAGGGCCTGGCCCAGGTGGGTTGGTGGGGGCGGCGCGTCGATTGCTGACTCAGGTTCTCTCCAGGACGGAGAGATTGACAGCCATCCAAAATAAATATTACAGCGGTTTCAAAAGTTGCCTGGGAGGCTTTGGCCTGAGGGACTTTTGGCCACAGATTTACATCCCTGAGTGTAGAAAGCAAGAGCACCACAGCAATCCCGATACCAGCGTTTCACATGAATTCAGATTTAGATTTACAGATTAACAGAGTTGGAAGGGACCTTGGAGGTCATCTAGTCCAACCCCCCGCTCAAGCAGGAGATCCTACACCATTTCTGACAGGTGGCAGTCCAGTCTCTTCTTGAAAGCCTCCAGGGATGAAGCTCCCACAACTTCTGAAGGCAACTTCTGTTCCACTGGTTGATGATTCTCACTGTCAGAAAATTTCTCCTTATTTCCAGGTTGAATCTCTCCTTGTTCAGTTTCCATCCATTGTTCCTTCTCTGGCTTTCAGGTGCTTTGGGAAATAGCTTGACTCCCTCCTCTCTGTGGCAGCCCCTCAAATATTGGAAGACTACTATCCTGTCTCTCCTGGTCCTTTTCTTCACTAGACTAGCCAGGCCCAGTTCCTGCAACCGTCCATCGTAGGTTTTGGCCTCCAGTCCCCTCATCATCCTGGTTGCTCTTCTCTGCACTTTTTCTAGTGCACATGTCCACTCCCTGGTTCTACTTCAGAGGGAGAGGAAAGTTTCTGGACCTGGATCAGTGGACAAAATTTATTTGGTTTGATTGGATATAACTCCCAGAGACTTTTGTAGAATAATAAATTCTGAATTTCAATTTTGGACTTAATGGCCACAATTGAAACACAAAATGTTATGTTGCTAAGCGAGACAGTTGGCTAAAGTGAGTTTTGCCTCATTTTGCAACCTTTTTTTTTGCCACAATTATTAAGTGAATAACTTAAGTTGACAACTTATTATTTATTTATTTATTTATTAGTTTGATTTATATGCTAGTAGACACAGTTACAAAGTGAATCTGACTTTGATCCCCATTGACTTTGATTGTTAAAAGGTCACCCGTGACCCCCAGGGAGGTTATGGGGGTCATAAATGTGAGCCCATTGTCATGGGCATGCTGCCACGGTCGTAAGTGTGAAAAACGGTCATAAGTCACTTTTTTCAGTGCTGTGGTAACTTCGAAGAGTCATTAAACGAACTGTTGTAATTTGAGGACTGCCTGTACAATTCCTGCCCTCAGTGCCCCAACATAAAAGGAAGCTTAGATGAAGAGGGAGAAGGAAAATGTGAGAATTGAGGCTCCCTCCCTAAATGATTTATGCTGGGATGGAGTTCAATGTTTGGGAGGATCAACTGAAACCTGGAAGCGGGAAAGCTGGTCTTGTGGCAATCGGTTCCGATGGCAAGAGGTTCAGGTTTTCCCGCTGCTTTGTGTGGAAGGTTGAACTTTAAAGACATTGTTCCTTTTAGTTTATTTTTGAATTCCTCTCCCACCGTTCATCTGAGGCAGGGCAGCACCTCTGGTTTTATCTTACACTCCTGGGAAGCAGGCCCAAGTGGGGCCAAACTGAACCCAAGCCCCACCCCCCAAGTCCAAACCCACCACCATCTCCCTGGAGATGTCAATCTGAACAGGCCAGATGCTCCAATCGGTCCCCAAATCTGGGCTCCTCTCCAAGGAAGGCCAGTGCCCCCACTTATAAGCAGGGGTGAAATGTAAAATTTGTTACTACCAGTTCTGTGGGTGTGGCTTGGTGTGGGGGGTAATGTGACTGGGTGGGCGTGGCCAACTTTTAAAAAAAACTTTTCAAAGCATTTTTTCTAATGCTTTGAAAAGCCTCTCTGCCAATCAGGCAACTCAGCTGGGATCGTCAGAGACTTTTCAAAGCATTTTTTTTTACCATCTCTTCGGCCAAGAGGTTGCAGAAAAAAATGCTTTGAAAAGCCTCTGATGATCCCAGCTGAGCCGCGCGATCATCAGAGGCTTTTTTTAAAAAAAACTTTGAAAGCATTTTTTCGGCCGAAGAGGTTGTAGAAAAAATGCTTTTAAAAGTAAAAAAAAAAAAAGCCTCTGATGATTGTGCGGCTCAGCTGGGCATGGTGGTGGTGGTGGTGGGTGGGGGGGGGCAGGGATTTTTGTTACCAGTTCTCCGAACCACCCACCGCCATTGCTACCGGATTGGGCGATCCAGTCCGAACTGGGAGCATTTCACCCTGCTTATAACCAGCATCGAGGCATCGCACCCCTTTCGGTCCCCGGCAAGCCGGGGAGGCTGTCGGATGCAGAGCACAAGCCAGTGTGGGAAGAACAAGCCATGGCCACAAAACCTTCCCCAGCTGCACAAAAGCCGAAAGGAAAACCAGAGTTCAGACCATGCACAAATAGGAAACACTGAAATAGGAAACATTGTATTTGAGGATCACTGATTGTAAAGTCTTTGGCATGAAAAGATCTCTCAGCCAACAAGGCCCATCAGCAGCTCCCTCCCTTCTCCTTCTGCCTCTTCCACCAAACCTTTTCAAACAGGGGAAAGCCGTAGCTGCCTTTGTACCTTTTGATTCCTAAAAGCAAGGAAAAAACTGAAGTTTACAGCAGTGTCAGATTGCTGTAATTGCACAGCAACCCTCTTACTGTGCAATCGTTCTGGTTTTTCTCTGTGTGCCCTGCTTGTGTATGTCCAAGGACTGGGGAGGGGCAAATTAGATCAAAGGTCCTGAAATAATCCAGCAGGGATTTCTTCATCTTGTGCTATTACACAATTGAATTACTTAAAAAGAGGAAAGTCACTCTTGTGTTTAATTGCTTTTAAAATCACTGTAACAATAGAGTTTAGCATGGCGTGTTCACAGATAGCTGTGATTTTTCTATGCTCCTCAGGAAGGAAGCCAAGATTTCTCTGAAACAGGGGCCTTTATTCATCCCCCTCCCCTTATTAAAAAACAGCAGTGGAGCTGGTGCACAGGAGAGGCAGAGTTCAATGTCCTGGACATCTGAAGGCTGCAGGAGGCCCTTGGAGGGTTGGGTTTGAGGGAGCTCACAGGCCCACTTGAGTATATAATATTTCCAGTACTAAAAAGGCAAAAATGCTTTGCCATTGAACGATGAGCCGAGAGTCTACGCTGCCTGCTGGCTTAATGGCCAAGGTGAGAGAAGACAAGATCTAGATTTTTCCTGTTCCATTTGGCTGAGTCCTGCTTGGATTACCGCTTGATTTCACAAGCTGCTGGTTGGTTGGGAGAGATCAAAGCTCTCTTAAGAGTGAGATTCTTTTATCTCCATTGGCTTTAAACCATGATACTAAGATGGTGAGTCAAGATAACAGCTGGAACGCAAGAGAAGGATGGAAAAAGAGTTTTGAGGGAAGAGGACAGTGGGAGGGTTTCCATGGAGAATCTCTTCTAGAAGATGATATCTCTTGGCATTTTGGCCAATGAAATGGCTTCTTGAACAGACAACACATCAGTTGAAGTCCACCAGGCTTAAAGTTGCCAAAGTTGGAGACCCCTGCTCTAAGATCCCTTCCGATCCTATAAATCTATGTTCTACAAAGCTCTTTCTAGGCCGTGGCTATCTTTGTGGTATTTGACTCAGCCCCCTGGACTTCAAACCAGCCCACTTCCACAGCATTCCCACAATTACTCTTGAATCTTTACTGGTCTGGATGCCCACCAGGTCACTCAAAGGATAATCGAAGGCAGCAGTGCCCCACAGCGGGAATTCAGCTTTAGAGAAGCCAAGGAATCAGCCCGCGTGGGGCCAATGTTAACAATGGCAATCGGCAACTTCCTGTCCCGGGCAGCAAGCGCAAATTTGTAAGCTGAGAAGACCTGCCAGACACAAAACAAACATTCGTTAGATGAAGTGAAGCATATGGCTGACAAGCTCTCCCTGCCTAACTGGATGCCCTCTGGATGTGCTGACACCAAGACTCTCAGCCTTGGGCCAATTCTGCTTACAGATTAGTAAAGGTAAAGGGTCCCCTCGCACATATGTGCTAGTCGTTCCCGACTCTAGGGGGCGGTGCTCATCTCCGTTTCAAAGCCGAAGAGCCAGCGCTGTCCGAAGACGTCTCCGTGGTCCTGTGGCCGGCATGACTCAACGCCAAAGGCGCATGGAACGCTGTTCCCGTCCCACCAAAGGTGGTCCCGATTTTTCTACTTGCATTTTTGACCTGCTTTCGAACTGCTAGGTTGGCAGAAGCTGGGACAAGTCATGGGAGCTCACCCCGTTACGCAGCACTCGGGATTTGAACCACTGAACTGCCAACCTTTCGATCGACAAGCTCAGCATCTTAGCCACTGAGCCACCACGTCCCTGCTTATGGATTAGGCAGGGTTTTCTCAACCTTAAGGTATGTGGACTTCAAAAAGACCTTGAAAAAAGTCTTCTGCAGTCACGACATAAGCCTAAGACTGAAAATGAGGCTTCTCAGATGCTACATCTTTTCTATCTGCTCTACAGTGTGGAAAGTTGGTGTCTGACAGAAAGCCACTTGAAGAGACTAGAAGCATTTGAAATGTGGATTTACAGGTTATGTAAAAGCTGGGTGGACAAAATCAGAAAGGAGGAAGTGATAAGCCGCCTGGGAAAGCCAAGGGAAATCATCAAAACCATAAAAAGGCAAAAGTTAGAATATTTTGGACATGGGATGCAACACCCAGAAAAATACGGAATAGTTCATTTAATCCTCCAAGGAAAGATTGAAGGCAAAGGAGGCCCAGGCAGAAGAAGAACATGATGGCTTCAAAATCTAAAGGGCTGGTTTGGACAAAACTCAACAGCACTTTTTCATGCAGCTGCTGATAAAAATAGGATCGCCAACATCCGATGACGGATATGGCACAAGAAGAAGAAGAAGGACTTCAACTCCCAGAATCTTCCAGCGAGGCATGCTGGCAAAAGGGGTGTGGAGGGGGCCACACACGGCCACTCTGCACCCTGTTTTCAGCCTGGACAGCCTCCTGCAGCACTTTGCCAGCCAAAAACGGGCTATGTGGAGCAGTGGTGGGTTGCTACCGGTTCACCCTGGATCGGGCAAACCGGTAGCAGCAGCGGCAGGAGGCTCCACCCACCCGCCCGGATGCTTCTGTGCATAGGCAGAAGTGTTGCATGTGCACATGAGCACCCCTCGCGCACACAAGAAAACCAGTAGCAAACTAAATTGAAACCCACTACTGATGTGGAGGCCTCCCGAGGCCCGTTTTTGGCTGGCAGAGTGCTGCAGGAGGCTGGGAAGGCCAAAAACGGGCTGGTCCTTTGCTATTGAGCACCCTGCAGGCCAGATCTGGCCCACCGGTCTTGAGTTTGACACCTACATTCTAGATCAATGTCTCCATACACCCCATCAGCTAACCAGAGATTTTGGGGAGCCCAACCTGTTTTGGAGGCCCTTAGCTGCTTCCAAGGCCTTCGTGTCTCACAGATTGATTGATTGATTGATTGATCATCCATACCCAGGCCGGAGAAGGCCAAGGCAGCCTGCAGGCTGACACTACCTCGCTGGGTACCTCAGAGGCAGATTCGCACACATACCTGCAAGGAAGACCCGGCCACGAGGACCGCATCGGACTCCTCGAGACGCTGGTACACAAAGTCCACTTTCTCCTTGCACACATTGTCCCCAAAGAAAATTACATCTGGCTTGAGGACCCCGCCACATTTGCTGCACGATGGGACACGGAAATGGCGCACCTGCTCTTCCGGCAGAAAGACATCTCCGTCAGGGGCCACGCCGTGGGACTCAGCTGTCCACATGGGGTTCAAGGCCTCAAAATGTTCCTGGAGATGCTCGCGGGAGATCTGGGCCCCACAGCTGAGGCACACAACCCTGTGGAGGAAGAGGCTTTCAAGGGTCACCGGAGAAATGGATTTCTAAGCTCGGAGAGAAGGAAGGGACCATCTCGCGATTCCTAGCAACTAAATCACCCCCCCCGCCACATTAGAAAATAAGAAAATAAAATAAGAAAACAGAAAAGTAGTTGAGGTCAATGCTTCAGGTTTTAGATTAGATTAACAGAGTTGGAAGGGGCCTTGTGAGGTCATCTAGTCCAACCCCCCACCCAAGCAGGAGACCCTACACCGTTTCTGACAGATGGCAGCTCAGTCTCTTCTTCAAAGCTTCCAGTGATGAAGCTCCCACAACTTCTGAAGGGAACTTCTCTTCCATGGGTTGATTGCTCTCACTGTCAGGAAATTTCTCCTTATTTTAATGCAATTTAGGATTGCATTGGCTTTTTTGGCTGCCTCTGCACACTCCTGGCTCATATTTAGCTGGGTGTCCACTAAGACTCCAAGATCCCTCTCAGAGTTACTGCTATTAAGCCTGATTTCACCCAGTCTGTATGTGTACTTTTGGTTTTTCTTGCCTAAGGGTAAGACTTTTATTTTTCTCTGAGAGATTTGGCCCAGAGAAAATGGTATTGTTCTCCCACCACCCCACCACCCCCACTGCGAACACTTCCTGGGAACTAACATGCCTGGGGTGGGGGGAGTGTCAGCATTGTCTGGCTCCCCCCAGGCAGCAAAAGACTTAGGGCTCTCCGAGGGAGGGACATGATCAGACATCCCCCACCCCTCTGGCATCTGCACAGAAGGCGCCTCTGAGCTGCTGGCTTCAAGGATGCTGCTGGACCGTCTTCTTCGCAGGAGCACCAACGCTTGTTCCTTGCAGACCTGTACTTCACGGATATTATAATAAATTGCTAGCGGTTGCAGCTACGTGCAGGAGGATCATGTCCTCCACCACTCAGGAAGGCAGCAGGGAGCTCCCAATCTCCAGCAGAAAAAATGGGCAGGGGGCTCAGGAGGGCAAGCTGCTGCCCACGCCGGCTGCCTCTGCCTTATGGCAGGCAGAAATTGCTGGAGAGATGCTCCTGGCCACTGACAACCATCAGAGGTCCACCAAGCTCACCTGATTGCTCATCCTAAATGCTGCCCCATTTCATAAGAATTCCAATCATTTTTATTTTTATTATATAAAATTTAAAGCTTAGGTCCGGGGTACTTGCAGGACCATCTCCTACCCGCCTCCCATCGTCCTGTCCGCTCACACAGGGCTGCCCTCCTCAGGGTACCGTCAACCAGACTGGCGACATCCAGGGGTAGAGTGTTCTCTGTGGGCGCTCCTGCCCTCTGGAATGAGTTACCCACCAAGCTCCTTCCGTCGAGGCTTGGGCTGATTCTGATTCTTGGGTTTTATTATCTATTTGTCCTTGTTTTAACGGGTTTTAATTGGGATTTTTCTTCATTATTGTATGTTTCGCCACCCTGAGTCCTTTGGGAGAAGGGCGGCATCTAAATATTTGTAAATAAAATAAATAAATAAAGAAGAAAGAAGAAAAGAAAATAGGAAATTAAGGGAGGGAGGGAATGGGAACGGGGGGGGGAAGGGGGTGTGAAATACGAGGGGGAAGAAAAGAAGAAAGAAAAGGGGGCATTGACTTCCAACTCTTCCTAGCTCAGTACAAGATAAACACACTCCAACCTCAACT
Source organism: Arizona elegans (assembly GCA_022577455.1). Classification (NCBI taxonomy): domain Eukaryota; kingdom Metazoa; phylum Chordata; class Lepidosauria; order Squamata; family Colubridae; genus Arizona; species Arizona elegans. The sequence goes on from JAKOOJ010000026.1 coordinate 5,053,700, forward strand.
TTTTGCTTTTGCACATTAATATATAACTGGCCATTCCTATAACACCAAATCTTTCTAATCAACAAAACCACGATCAAAGTTTCATTTTTTTTCTTCATGAGCACAAATTCCAGAAGCGATATCCAAATAAGAATAGTATTTTCCTCTTCAAATAAAGTAATCAAATCAATCATTCCTGCTTTATCTTCCTTGCAATAGAAATAAGGTGCATTTCTATTTGCATCTACTAATCTTTGTGACCTGTCACCATTTTTATTTACAAAATCTATTGTATTCTTTCAAATTCTTTGGCCTTACTGAAAGAAAGAGAGAAAAAAAAGGGGGGGGGACCTTTTCTCTTCTTTTTCACCCTCTTCTTTCCTTCAAAGTACTAAACTTTAAAAAAACACACAAAGAAGCACTTTTTAAAAAAAAAAAATCAAAACTTTCCAATCCATCTTATTCTTTGACTTCTTAACATATAGGCTTTAAACTTCAATATTGCATTTAGCTCCCTCCCTCCAAACTACCCTTATAGAATAATATCTTTTTATAAAAAAAAACAAAACTTTATTCTAAATGCCGCCCCATTTCAAGTGGGGCCATTCAGAAGCTGTGGTGACTTTCAGCCCAAGCGAAGTCATGCCCCCCACCCCAACTTCCAGCTGCATTCGAACCCAGAGCCACAGGGCCAGGCCAGTGTTGGGGCCCGAAATGCAGGCAGCAGATGTGCTGGGCATTTGAAATGCCAGGCACCTTCCCTGTCAGGCTTGGCACCCCCTTCCTCTTCCCCACCTGTGTATGCAGCCATGCAGCTCAGTCACGCGCCGACTGCCAGCCTTGGCATGGAGGGCATCCACATTCTGGGTCACCAGCCAGTGCAGCTTCCCCTGCTGTTCCCAGCTGCTCAGAGCTCGGTGTGCCACGTTGGGTTGGTGGGAGGAAAACTGGGGCCATCCTACGAAGTTCCTGGCCCAGTACTTCTGCCGGGCTGCGGCATTACGGAGAAACTCAGCGTGCTGGACGGGCCGCCGGTCAGACCGGGCATAGAGGCCCACGCCTTCAGAGCGGTAGTCCGGGATGCCGGATTCGGTGGAGATTCCTGCTCCAGTCAAGACAAAGAGCCGCTGGCAGCAGAGAACGAACATCTGGAGTTTCTCCATTGCCCCAGCGTCCGGAGGAGGGCTGGCTGGGACAAATGCCAGGGAGGGGGCAGCCTGGGGCACAGAGCTGTGGGAGGCCCAACGGTGGATTCCAGGAACCAGCCATTCTTCCCAGCTTCTCAGGACTGGAAGAAACTTCATCTGGGGAAGGCAGAATTTCCAAACTATTCAAGGAGACATTTTTTTTGCCCCAGACATTTTGGTGGGGCAGGAAAACTTCCTTTTTCTTAGTGAAAGGAAAGCAGAGTTTAAGGACACATAGTGACGAGCCATGGTTAACCAAAGTGTACTTGGATGTCTAGATAGTTCCAAGATATAAATGCGGCTTGTGAACTGATGTTTATACAGTGTGCAAAACCACACTGAGGCAAGCACACATAATGAGCCAGTTTTGTCTCGTGGCTACGGCAACAAGCTAGAAACCAGGTTGAAAGCTAGCTGGCTAGGTGACTTTGGACCAGTCATTTTCACTCAGCCCAGCCCACCTCACAAGGTTGTTAGGGGGAAAACAAGAGGAACATTGGGTAAGTTAGCGGCTTTGAGTTATTAATGAAAATGACAAAGGCAGGAAAGATTCCTTCCTTTTCCAGCAAGCCGGGCTGGCCTAATTTTTTAAGTGTTTTTCATTGTTTTGTTTATCGTTTTTAATTAATGGGGCCAAATTTATATACATTTTTTAATTGTATTTTAATATTTGTACTTAATGTTTTTTACTTGGCTGTTCACCGCCCTGAGTCCTCAGGGAGAAGGGCGGTATACAAATTCAAAATAAAATAAAAATAAAAATAAAAAAATAGATTAGCTACGTATCCATCTGTGTCTATTTCACTGACTGTCTATCAGAGAGAGAGAGAGAGAAGAGATCCTGGGTCACACTGTTGTCTTATAAAGGTAGAATGGAATGGAATAGAATAGAGCTGGAGAGGTCTTCTAGTCCAGCCCCCTGCTCAAGCAAGAGAACCTCTACCACAGATAGGTGGTGGCCCAGTGTCTTCTTAAAAACCTCCAGTGATGGAGCACCCACAATTTCTGGAGGCCAGCTGTTCCACTGGTTAATTGTCCTCACTGTTAGGAAGTTTCTCCTTAATTCAAGGTTGCTTCTCTCTTTTATTTTATTTAATTTTTAATTTAATTTAATTTTTAATTTGATTTATATGCCGCCCTTCTCCAGATACTCAGGGCGGCTTACAATGCGTTAAGCAATAGCCTTCATACTTTTGTATATTTATACAAAGTCAACTTATTGCCCCCACAATCTGGGTCCTCAATTTACCTACCTTTGAAAGGATGGAAGGCTGAGTCAACCTTGAGCCTGGCGAGATTCGAACCTGCAGTAATTGCAGGCAGCTGGTCTTAATAACAGGGTGCTTTAGACCACTGTACTACCAAGGCTCTATTATTAGTTTCCATCAGTTGCTTCTTGCCTTCTGGAGCTTTGGTGAATAATTTGACCCCCTCTTCTTTGTAGCAGCCCCTCAAATACTGGAATACTGCTATCATGTCACCCCTAATTCTTTTTTTTTCTTTAGGGTTCAGAATATGAATACTACACTACATATCACTGCCATTTTAACTAGGATTTGGGGAGCAGCTTTCTCCATATACCTGGAGGATAAATTTTGGGGGAGGCTGGCGGGGAGACGTTGCTTGGGACAGGGAGTCCATGTAGACCTTGATTTACAACTACAATAGGGGCCATAAGTTCAAAGAGCAACTAAGATGATCAAAGGCCTGGAGACTAAAACCATACGAAGAACGTCTGCAGGCTTTGGGTCTGGCTAGGCTAAAGAAAAGAAGAATTAGGGGGGACACGATAGCAGCATTCCAGTATTTGAGGGGCTGCCATGAAGAAGAAGGGGTCAAATTATTCTCCAAAGCACCTGAAGGCAGGACAAGAAACTAACCAAAGAGAGGAGCAACCTGGAATTAAGGAGAAACTTCCTAACAGTGAGGACAATGAACCAGTGGAACAGAAGTTGCCTTCAGAAGTTGTAGATGCTCCATCACTGGAGGTTTTAAGAAGAGACTGGACAGTCACTTGTCTGAAATGGTATAGGGTCTCCTGCTTGAGCAGGGGGCTGGACTAGAAGACCTCCAAGGTCCCTTCCAGCTCTATTCTATTCTAAAATAAGGCGAGGACTACCTGTAATAAGCCTGGCCTGTTGCTTGCCCATCCCTGGCAGGACTCAGAAAGGAGCCAGCTGGCAGGGTGAGCGTGTGGGGGGAGGAGGGGAGGTCGGGCTGGCGAGGACAAGGTCAGTCTGGCTCAGAGGCACTTTCCCAGCCCCGGGGGAGGGAAGGGGGGCGGGCGACGGGCAGCTCAGCTCAGCTCAGCTCAGCTCAGCTCAACTCAGCTCAACTCAACTCAACTCAACTCAACTCAACTCAACTCAACTCAACTCAACTCAACTCAACTCAACTCAACTCCTCAACTCAACTCAACTTAACCCTTTATTGTCAGAGTCCAACATGTGTACAATGAGATTGGCTGAGCCACCCTTCGTGCAACCCCTCCCACCCCTCCCCCCAATTGCAAAATGGGATTTTGCAAAGCGAGCCCATAGCCCGAAGGGCGCCGGTTGGCGAAAGCCGTCCAATGCGCCCGATCCTTCTGCCCCCCCTCGGAAGGGGTGGGTGGGTGGGAGGCGCGTGCATTCTCCTGCAGGCGCTGCGCGACCCCGCTGACAAGTCCGGGCCGTTCAGGGGACCCCCCCACCCCCTCCCCAAAACCCCGACCCGGGCACGCTCACCTCTCCTCCCCCGCCGGGCACGCGAGCGAGCGGCGGCCGCGAGAAGGGCGGCCTGCCTGCCGGGAGGGGGAAGCTCGGCCCGGAAAAACTACAACTCCCACAATCCACCGCGGGAGAGCCGCAGCCCTCCCCCCCTCCCCGCCCCTCCCCCGGCGTGCCAGCCTCTGCGCTGCGGGCGCTTTGTGAGCTCAGGACCGGCCGGGGGGCGAGGGCGGAGGCTGCCCCGCTCGGCTCTGGGAAGGTGGTCAGCTGAGCCAGGCGGCGGGGCTCCTCGAGGGCCAGATCGGCTCGGCGAGCTTAGCGAGAGGGGTACCCCGAGATCATCCGTCCCAGCCCCGTCCGAGCGGGGCATTCAGGAGGAGGGCGGCCGGAGGAGCAGCAGCTGCTCTGAACTGTCTGCCAGCCGGTGCGAGCCGATCGCCCACGTTGGAGAGAATCCTTTGCAGCTTGGCTCCCTCCGGGGCAATCCCGGGGTCCCCCCGACTGGCCAGGCTCCCCTCCCCTCCCTCCTCTGACCTCCGTGTGGTTGGGCAGCTACCGGTGCCATGGGGCGTTTGCTCCCGAGGAGGCTTCGGGGGTTTTCTTCGAGGGTCAGTTTTCTGGCCGCCTCCCCCCTTTTCAGGGCCCTTGTCACATTTCTGAGGACTCTGGCCACAGTTTCTTCTCCGGATGGATCATTCTGGGGGGGTCGGGGGGAGCAGTGAGGATGGCAACCTGGGAGTTCTGTTGCAACGTAGGAGGGTGGGCAATAGGACAAGCTAGATCACCCCCCCTTCCCAGTTACCAGTACTTCTATGGCCTGAGGTCTGGAAACCAGCACTGACCGCCTGATGCGTTGTCCTATAATTCCCATCATCCTCAGCCAGCATGGCCAATGGAGTTTCCTTAATAACCAGGTCAGTCAAGCTTAGCTTGAATGATAGAATTGGTCGGGATCCATGAGGCCATTTAGCCCAACTCACTGCTCAGTGCAGGAATCCAAATTCAAGTGCCACTGACAGATGACTGTCAGCAAGGTGCCCGAGAAAGAATTTGGGGAAGGGGAACCATTACTTCCCTGGGTCAGTGGCTTTATGGGTAAATTGGATTATTTTTCCTGACACTGAGTTTTTTTCTTCTGTAGTTTAAATGCATGTTTCCATTTCCGGGATCAGAAAACAGGTCTAGTTAAAAAAAAATTGTTTTAATGCCATCATATCCCCTCTCAGAGGCAGCCCTCTCTATTTAGATGGGGCAGTTTCCAGCTCCCTGATCTTCTCCCCACCTCCTTCTCTGTATGGATTTTTTCCGGAGCCTTTTGGGCCCTGGAACCCAAACTGGATTTACAGTGAAGCCTGAATAATGCAGAATGTAGTAGAACGATTATAAATCATAGCTTGTTAAATAAACCACAATGAAACAAAGTGGAGTGAACGGAATAAACATGGTTCTGGTAGTCAGAGGGGAGGCTTGAGGGCCACAAAGTATTGCACTCATTGTATCTGTCAGCCAAAAGTCTCTCTCTCTCTCTCTCTCTCTCTCTCTCTCTCTCTCTCTCTCTCTCTCTGTGTGTGTGTGTGTGTGAGAGAGAGAGAGAGAGAGAGAGGGAGTTTGAGTACTAACAGTTTTCATAGGCTTCCCATGTGCCAATGGCAGCCAAATTTGTACCCAGGTTTTAGCAATGTTAATCTGTGTGGGCTCCAAGAACTTGGGTGGTGGGGGGATTTAATCCTCCCTGGCATACCCCCCCCCAAAAAAATCCAAATAGCTGATTTTGTATGTTGCTCAAAATTAAAGCGAGGAAAGCTTAACTGCAATCCAGGACCTTTTTTTAAAAAAAGAATCCAAGCACAGTTTCATTTGCATTCTGGAAAAGTTGAGCAATTTAGTGGCTCTTGCGCACCCTATGCCTGTGCCTGTCTGCCTTGAGGGTGCCCATATCCAGGTGGCAATATCGGGGCTTCAGGATCTGCCCAGAGACCACCCTGGAAGCCCCAATCTGAGGAATGAAAACTTGGTGTCCGCCCACGCACACACACGCATATACATAGACACGAAAAGTTGGAAAGGCCTGAAAGTTAGGAATGGTGGGGGGGGGGAGGAAAAGAGAGGAGGGGGCGACCCGGCTAAGGTCAGCTCTTCAGTCCTCCTTTCTTGTCTCCCGCGGCCGCCTCTGCCTGGAAGCGAGCGCAGGTCTCACCTTGACTTTCTCCTGGCCCCTGAAAGCCTCCGGGCTCAGATGCCCATTTTTTTTTGGGGGGGGGGAGACCATTGAAAGCGGAGTAACCTGCGCTGGGCGGGGGGAGCACAGCAGCCCCCCAGCCGCCTTCGGGCTGGTGACTCCGAGCGACGGCAGCAGCGGCAGCAGCAGGTCAAGGAGCCCAAAGGCGGAATTTCCTGCGAGTCCCCCTTGGTTCCCCTTGCGCGGGGGGCTGCTGCGTCCGATCCCCCGGCAGAACTCCAGGCTGCTGGCAGAAGAGCCTCCCGTGCCTTGAGCCGGCCGGGGGGGGGGGGTCAGGTGAGAGGAGGCTGCCTGTCAGGTGAGAAGAGACCCCCCCACACACGGGGGTGGGGGGTCGCGTGTCGGGCGTAGCGCAGAAGCCAACCCGGGGCGCCCCCTTCAAGCGGGAGGCAGGGGGTCAGCCCGGACCCCCGAGCCTTGCTTGGGCAGCCGCGGCGGAGGAGCGCGGGGCGGGCGCGGGGGCGGCGCCAGGCGGCGGGCAGGTGCGCTGGGAAGTGACCGGCCGGCCGGCAGGCAGCGCAGAAGCCGCGGCGTCGCCGAGCCCGAAGTTTGGGGGCTGCTGGCCAGTGCGGAGCGGGGACGGGCGGGGCCAGCGGAAGGAGGCCCGGAGCCGCTGATCAAGTCGCCCGCCTGGCCGCCCCCGAGACCCCCGCCGGAGCTGCGGCTCTTCAGCTGGCCCGGTAAGAAGCGGGGAAGGAGGCAGGTGGGGGTGCGGTCGGGGGGTCCTTGGCGTTTTCTGCCCCCCGCCCGGTGCAATTGCAGCCCTTCGGGGCAGCAGAGCCGCTGGTGGCATCTGCGGAGGGAGCCGTCCGTCGGCCGGCCGGCGAGGTTGGGCCAGCGCTGCAGATGCTCCCTGCCCGGGACTGCAGTGCCCCCCCTCCCACCTCCACCCGGGCTCCATCCTGCCAGCGGCTCTGCCGAAGAGCTGCGGTCCCCGCGAAGCCCCCTTCGGTCTTCTCCCCGCCCCCCACCCCCGGCCCTCTCTGCTCTTTCGGTGCGGCTTGGCTGGGGGCCCCCGACTGAACAACGCTCCCCCCCGCCCCCAAGGAAGTGACTGCAGGAGAGGGCAAAGTTTATTGATTGATTGATTGATTGGTTGGTTCGATTTATATGCTGCCCTTCTCTGGAGACTCAGGGCGGCTTACAATGCGTTAAGCAATAGCCTTCATACTTTGTATATACCTGCTTAGTGGGGCTTTCGGGCCCCCTAAGCGGTGTTCTATTTTATACAAAGTCAGTTTATTGCCCCCATAATCCGGGTCCTCATTTTACCTACCTTAGAAAGGATGGAAGGCTGAGTCAACCTTGAGCCTGGGGAGATTCGAACTAGCAGTAATTGCAAGCAGCTGGTGTTACTTAACGGTGCTTTAGTCTGCTGCACCACCAAGGCTCCTTTTTGCGTGCAGAAGGGGTGGGGGGGGTAAGTGGTTTTTCAAATGCCCCCCTCTTTGCCCCTCCTGACGATTGGGAGAGCATTGCGCGTCCTGCGGGCAGCCCCAGAACCAGGCGCTTCTTCAGGGAAGGGCCACAAGTGCCCTCCTGGGCATCCAAACCCCCAGGCGTGCGACTGGCAGCCTAGAAGCCTTTCTTGTGCCAGCACAGGAGAAAAGGGGGAATTTCTGACTCATTAAAACCGGGGTGATGCTTTCCTTGACTCGCCCTGTTGGAGAAATGAGGGAACCCTTGAGGGGGAAAATTGGGGAAAACGCAGTTCAGGCCCTGAGTTCAAACCCTACTGCCGCCGCTGCCACCACCACCACCAGCGGGCACTCAGGAAAGCCTCTTCTGGTCTCCAGCTATCAAAATAGAAATATATTTTGCAGCCCGTTTACAGATTCTAGGAATTCTGTCGGGTGATCCAAGTGCTTTCTTGGAAGAAAACAGTTTTAAACGTCGAATTCTTGTTTTTTTCTGGAATCCTCTAAAAGAGCAATGGGGGGCGGGTGTCCATTTCTTTTCAGCTACTTTACCCACTGACAATCAGGTGCGAATAATTTGCAGGTCCAAGGTGGGGGGCCCATGCAGCGCTCCCCATCTCCCAAGGTTTCCATTTTGGAAGTTAAAAAAAAAACCCTGAGGTCTGGTAGCATCTTTTCAGATTTAAAAGTTTTTCGAATTAAATCCCTTTTAAATATGCTTCCTATTTTTGCCCATCACCACGGACTAAAACAATGTCTACATTTGGGAAGGAGAAAATGGCAAACAGCAATTGTGCTTATTTTAATTGGAGCAAGATGTAGATGAAATAAAAGTAAATGAAGTTAAGTGAAACCAAAGTCATCATTGCAATCCCACAAATAAACCCTTCACTATTTTTTCTGTCCTACATCCTACTCCAGATATCTTTGCGTGAGATTAAATGGAACTTTGAACCACTTAGAGTTTGCACTGAAGTTTTGTACTATTTCTTTACTTCTTTTTCGCTTCTTAAGTTAAGAAGTTACAGTTAAAGATATTTAACTGTAAAGCCCATCTCCTGCCCCCCTTCTCCCCAGGTTCAGGCTGAAAATCCCAGGGGTCCCAGTCAGCCAGCCAAAGACCCCTCTGTGACCCTCAGCCCCCCCCCACTTCCTTGATCCGCACCCTTTGCTAGCAGGTGAGACAGGGAGGCAAGGAAGAGGCAGCGCGACTGTGGGAAGGCAGGCTCAGAGCAAACCTGCAGAAGAAACGGAAAGAGAAGGGAAGAACAGAATACTGGAAAAGTTACTCTTCCAACCGCAACAGCCTTTTAGCTACTTTCACAGCTTACGATATCCCTTCTTTCCAGGAACACCCTAGGGATCATTCATGCAACTCACTGGATTAGGTAAAAATTGTGGTTCAGTGCATTTGTGAGGATCTTAGCATATGGGGTGAAATTGGCAATCTTTTCCAAGCATTGTGGAGCTTATTGATTGACGCAAGCTCACCCGCCCCAATAAAAAAATATCTTTTGCTATTTCAGGTTTAATATGTTGTGCAGAGGGGTCATCAGGGCACAGTGGGGAAAAAAAAAACACCCTCAGATGATTTCCCATTCAATTTCTAATCAGGTCCAATGTTGCTTAAATTCAGCCAAGGCTGAACATATTTTTCATCTCTTCTACAGCAGTGGGAAATCGGGCCGTTCAAACGAGGCTCGTGCATATTTTGAAGCTGTTTCTTATATAACGTTTGTGCCGCAACACATCCGCACATTTTAGCTCAATAAGTCTCCCCCCCCCCAAAAAAAAGATACAGAACTCGCTCTTCCAGCTTTCAAAAGTCTTTCAATGTCTCAACATTTATTTGCTTTGTAAATTCATTTTCATTCAGCGGAGAGGCATTAACATACCGGCTTCCAGACATCTTACTAAGCGGTTGAAGCTGCACATTTTAAATTGACAGGGCTGTGCTGTGACGTAGAAGAAGCCTGAATCATGAACATTTGAATGCATTGAAAATGATGTGGCAGATTTGTGCCCTGGCTCAGGGAAGCTCATTTCCCAGAGAGCAGCAGGCAACTTGGCGGATGCCCCTTCCTAGGGGGGCTCCTGACCTGCCCTCTTAAAAGCAGCCCACCTTCTGACAATATTGAGCTCAGCAGGGGGCAGGCCTTGTTTGGGCTCCCCTTTCTCTGGAACATCATCCCCCCAGAGATTAGACTGCCCCCCCCACACACTCTAGCATTCTTCTGGAAGGCGCTGAAGACCAGGTTCTGACCAGGTGGGCCTGGGGAACCCGGAGCGGGATGGAGCCCATTCAATGGCTTGTGTGATCTGCTGTCGCCAAGGTGGGGTGGGTGGGTGATTTTCTTTTGCCATATCCGTCATCGGACATTGGCAATCATGTTGGCCATCCTATTTTTATCAACAGCCGCACAAAGAAGTGCTGTTGAGTTTTGTCCAAACTAGACCCTTAGATTTTGAAGCCATGATGTTCTTCTTCTGCCTGGGCCTCCTTTGCCTTCAATTTTTCCCTGGAGGATTAAGTGAAGGATGCTGTATTTTTCCAGGTGTCGCATCGCATGTCCAAAATATTCTAACTTTTGCTTTTTAATGGTTTTGATGATTTCCCTTGGCTTTCCCAGGCGGCTTATCACCTCTCATTTGTGATTTTTGTTAACCCAGCTTATACGTAACAGTCGTCTGTAAATCCATATTTCAAATGTGATTTTATGATATTAATTTATTATGTGACTCTTCTTTTATTATTTTTATTGTTTTTATATGGAATTTTATGTTCTGTAAACCGCCTGGAGTCGCCATGTGCAAATAGGCGGCAATATAAATTCCATAAATAAATAAATTCCATAAATAAATAAATAAAATAGTAAAGCAAAATAATAAAATAAAATAATAAAATAAATAAAATAAAATAATAAAATAAAATAAATAAAATAAAATAAATTAATAAAATAAAATAAATAAAATAAATAAATAAATAAAATAAAATAAAATAAAATAATAAAATAAAATAAAATAATAAAATAAAATAAAATAAATAAAATAAAATAAAATAAAATAAAAAAAATAAAATAAAAAAAATAAAAAAAATAAAAAAAAATAAAATAAAATAAAATAAAATAAAATAAAATAAAATAAAATAAAATAAGCAAGCAGGGTTGGATCTACTAAAGATGGGATGGGAGACCAACTCAGGGAAGTGCAAAAAGAAATACTGGAAGAAAACGGGGCAAATCCTTTTGTGTCCCTAATCAAGAATACCATCTGGACGTATCTCTGAAGCAGGCCACAGGGGTAGCAAGGGGGTCAGGCTGATGGGAGGAGCGTGAAGCATCCCCCTTCTTGTTTATGTCTGCGCAATGGCACCCGCACTCTGAAAGGGGCAGAGATGCTGTGTGATGCTCAGATGCTGTTTCCCTCATCCGGAGGGGAGTTTTGCTCTTGCCTTGTGGGCAGCCTGGTCGTCGGGGAGTCCCCACAAAGGACCCCCCACTTCTGTTGGGTGGCTGAGCAGGATGGCCTCTGTACTGTGGAAAAGGCCAAACTCCCAGGCATCATCTTGGAGGGGGGGGGGGATCTGCAGTGGGGAAGGAGGAAGCCTGCAGGAGGAGCCTCCCTATGTATTCCCACGTGGCTCCCCTGGGGAGTCGGCCCTTTGAAGCACACGGAAGAGTGAAGAGCATTGAATTATTGAATTGCTTTTGGCATAGCAGCTCTTTCCGGGGGGGGGGGCAGGGGGGCCCTTCTGGGAACAATGGATGCAGGCCGGATGGCAAAACAACCTGAGAGATTATGTGGCAATGATCCGTGTGATGATGTGTAAGATTGAAGTGCCTATGGAGAGTCTCAGTCCTCCAGGTCATGGTTGTCCCAAAGGTACCTTTTCAGGAAGCAGCTAGACTTTCTGGGTTTTCTTTGAAGACGTTTTGCTTCTCATCCAAGAAGCTTCTTCAGCTCTTCACCTTCTTCAGAGCTGAGGAAGCTTCTTGGATGAGAAGTGAAATGTCTTTCAATAAAAAACCAAGAAAGTCCAGTTGCCTCTTGAAAAAGCACCTTTGGGACAAGATTGAAGTGAAGTGAAGTGAAGGGCAGGGAGCACCAGACCTTGAGAAGCCTTTGGTAAGCCTTTTGGCTGCCTTGTGAGGAACGCAGGGATCGTTTCCCATCCACGGGGGCTGCAACTGTAAAGGCTCTGCATTCTGCATTGTGGGGGCAGAGGGGTTCCTCGGGCACTGCGGCACCTGGACAGGAGGTGCTTCCCAACAAGAAGGCAATTTGAGGAGGGGTCACTGCCAAAGAGAGGAGAGAGGCACCTACGCAGAGGCAAAGATCTGGATGGAGAGGCCAGAGATGGGCTCTGGCTGGGGCACCTGTTTTGCTGCAATTCTGGGGGAGGGGATATTCTCAGGGCAGCTAAATGATCTCTGGGTTCCCCTTTGTCTGAAACCAGCTGAGCCATAGAAGCTTATGAACATCCTCTGACTGCTTGCTGCAGGCACAGATATTTGGGCAAGAGGAGCCCTTGGTTTCCCCCCACCATCCCATGGTCACTGGGGATGATGGGAGTTTGTACCCAACATTATATCTGGAGGGTAATAGCTGTGGAAAGGATAATTTACTTTGTATTGTGTCTTTGGTAGAAATCTGAATTTTGGTATATGGAGAGAAAAACATTCTCATCTCCATCTTTGCTTTTTATAAGTCTTTGTCATGGTTTCCTTCCTTCCTTCCTTCCTTCCTTCCTTCCTTCCTTCCTTCCTTCCTCCCTCCCTCCCTCCCTCCCTCCCTCCCTCTCTCATTTCTCCCTTCCCTCTCGCCCTCCCTTTCCTCCCTCCCTCCCTTTCCTTCTCTTCCTCCCCCCTCTCCCTTTCTCCCTCCCTTCCTTTTCTCCCTTCTCTTCCTTCTCTTCCTTCCTTCCTTCTCATCCTCCCCATCAGCTGAGAAATTTTCTCAGCCCTTGAAGAATTAATCAGCATTTTATTGATGCACCTTTGAAATCTTCATTGCACCTCTTGCTTAATGATTAATTTGGGACGGCTGTCGGTCTTCCCCTCGGAAAGAGCACATTCAGGAGTTCCCCTGCCAGGCTTCCCGTTCAGCAGATCTAATCTGGAGACCAATTTGCTGAATCAGCAGCCAGGAGCAGCAGCAGCAGCAGGAGGAGGAGGCAGCCCTGGGCTGGAGGGCAAGGGTTGCTCCGGGGCCCTTCTGGTAGCTGCTCTTGAGTCTGCGGAAGAAGGAAAGCTAAAATTGGTAGCCCTTCCTCCTCTCAGGGATGGGAGTGGGGGGAAGTACTCCTGATCTGAAGGGGCAGCTGTGCAGGAGAACTTCCTGGGAGAACTTCTGATGGGCCTGAGTTTGTAATCTACCCTTCCTTTACTTCAATCTCCCCAACACACCCCAAAATGTATTTCCAGCCAATTTGATTGAACTTTCTCTCCCCATCTTTGTGTCTTCATCCAATGGCCAGGACACAACTATCTTGTCTTCATTTGGGTCCTCAGAGTCATGGGGGACCTATTTCCCAGGGCTGGATCTAGTTTTGGGGCAGTCCTCTTGGCTGGGACCACCCCCCCTGCTGGTCCTCCCCAGCCTGAGAGGAAGCTCTCTCTGAGCTGACCACCAACAGAAACACCAACTCACTTCCAGACCATACACACTGCCAAAGAGAGGAGAGAGGCACCTATGCAGAGGTTTGTGGTGTTGTGGGATCCTGGCCTATTGAGTTTAATGCTACCAGTTTTGGCTAAAGAAACAACGTTTTGTCTGATCGACCAACCGAGCTTTGATCTCTTCCAGCCTGGACTTGGTCTTCCCTGGGTTTGTCGGGAAAAATCAGGGAGGACTTCACAATTTTATCTGGAAGCCTTTGAGGTGCCTTTCCCTATTCAGGAAGCTGCCTTAATCCAGGGAATTCCTCTTAGCAACTGGAAGAGAGGCAGAGTGGTTAGAATCGAAGTTCAGCGAGGATTAGAGGTTCATTGAGTTGGACCTGAGCCCCACCTCATTCTCATGAACCTGGAGCGCAAGTGGCCTTCCAGAATTCGTGCCGAATCTTTGGAGGGAGAAACTGGATTTTCCTAAGGATCTCCAGGGAAAGGAGCCATGCGCCAACTGTTCTTCAAGAACAAGCTTTTCCTCTAGAAGTGGCAGCTACTCAACTTCCACCTTCCCAGGAGGGTCCCTCTTTGGCGTCTTCCCTGGGGATTGAGCAAAAGGGCACAAAGGCTGCCAAGAGAGAGAGAACCGGGCACCAAAATGAAGGCTTTTCACTTCATGCTTTAGTGCTGTGTTTCTCAATCCTGTCAACTTGAAGATGTGTGGACTTCAGCTCCCAGCATTCTTTGCTGGCTGGGGATTTCTGGGAGTTGAAGTCCAAGATGCTTAGGGGACTGGAGGCTAAAACATACGATGAACGGTTGCAGGAACTGGGCCTGGCTAGTCTAGTGAAGAGAAGGACCAGGGGAGATAGGATAGCATCTTCCAATATTTGAGGGGCTGCCACAGAGAGGAAGGGGTCAAGCTATCTTCCAAAGCACGACAAGGAACAATGGATGGAAACTGAACAAGGAGAGATTCAACCTGGAAAGAAGGAGGAATTTCCTGACAGTGAGAACAATCAACCCATGGAACAGGAGTTGCCTTCAGAAGTTGTGGGAGCTTCATCCCTGGAGACTTTCAAGAAGAGACCGGATGGCCATCTGTCAGAAATGGTGTAGTTTCCTGCTTGGGTGGGGGGTTGGAATAGATGACCTACAAGGCCCCTTCCAACTCTATTAATCTGAATCTATTTAAGATTATCAAAGGCCTGGAGACTAAAACATGAAGAACGGTTGCAGGAACTGGGCATGGCTAGTCTAGTGAAGAGAAGGACCAGGGGAGACATGAGAGCAGTCTTCCAATATTTGTTATAGAGAGGAAGGGGTCAAGCTATTTTCCAAAGCACCCGAAGGCCAGACAAGGAGTAATGGATGGAAACTGAACAAGGAGAGATTCAACCTGGAAATAAGGAGGAACTTTCTGGGTTTCTGGTGCCCCGGTGTGCACATGCACGCATTCCAGTTTGGGCACTCAGTGCCGAAAAGGTTTGCCACCACTGGTGTAGGGTCTCCTGCTTGGGGGCTTGGACTAGATGACCTCCAAGGTCCCTTCCAACTCTGTTAATCTGTAAGACCTTGACCAGGTTGAGAAATACTGCTAGGGACCTTATCAGCAAAATGGATGCCTTGGAGAAAAAGCAGAGAGGCCCAAGCACAGCTGCTTAAAAACATGTTGCTTTAGAGCAGTGTTTCTCAACCTTGGTAGCTTGAAGATGGGTGGACTTCAACTCCCAGAATCCCCCAGCCAGCAGCACTGACTGGGGGGTTCTGGGAGTTGAAGTCCACCCATCTTCAAGCTTCCAAGGTTGAGAAACACTGCTTTAGGGGAAAGGCAGGACTACCCATCTCATCAAAGAACTCCAGGGAACTTTCAAAGATTCTTCCTTTCTTCCAGCTCGTTTTTTTGGGAACGGATGAATGTAACCTAACTAGTCCAAACGGTGTTACCTTTTGCCCTCCGAAGGCTGGGTCAATGACATGGCAAGCCTCACACAGCCCTCCCCTCTCCGCTTCCTTTCCTGCTCAAGGTTTATGTTACCTTTTCCATTTGCTTCTTGTAAAGATAAGGAAGGAAATGAGGTACATCGGAAGATTGCTGAGGGTGGAATGACCCAGGGCTTAGCCAAGCACGCACCGCACCAATCGGCCCAAAGGCCTCTGAAGGGCAATTTCGGGGGAAGAGCCAGGCCCAGCGGTGCTTCAGGTCTGCTCCTCTTATCTTTTTTAGAACACAATAGAATTTTTTATTGGCCAAGTGTGATTGGACACACAAGGGATTTGTCTTAGGTGCATACGCTCTCAGTGTACATAAAAATAAAAGATACATTCGTCAAGAATCATAAGGTACAATACTTAATGGTAGTCATAGGGTGCAAGTAAGCAATCAAATCATACTAGGAAACAATATAAATCGTAAGGAAACAAGCAACAAAGTTAGAGTCATGCATTCATAAGTGGGAGGGGATGGGCGACAGGAACGATGAGAAGACTAATAGTAATAGTAGTGCAGACTTAGTAAATAGTTTGACAGTGTTGAGGGAATTATTTGTTTAGCAAAGTGTTTGGGAAAAAACTGTCCTTGTATCTAGTTGTTCTGGTGTGCAGTGCTCTATAATGTCGTTTTGAGGGTAGGAGTTGAAACAGTTTATGTCCAGGATGCGAGGGGTCTGTAGATATTTTCACAGCCCTCTTTTTGACTCGTGCAGTAGACAGGTCCTCAATAGAAGGCAGGTTGGTAGCCACTGTTTTTTCCGCAGTTTTAATTATCCTCTGAAGTCTGTGTCTATCTTGTTGGGTTGAAGAACCAAACCAGACAGTTATGAAGGTGCAGATGACAGACTCAATAATTCCTCTGTAGAACTGGATCAGCAGCTTCTTGGATAATTTGAGCTTTCTGAGTTGGCGCAAGAAGAACATTCTTTGTTGTGCTTTTTTGATGACTTTTTGATGTTGGGTGTCCATTTTAGGCCATGAGATATGGTAGAACCTAGAAATTTGAAGGTCTCTACTATTGATACTGTGTTGTCTAGTATTGTAAGAGGTGGTAGTATGGGAGGGTTTCTACTAAAGTCTACCACCTTTTCTACGGTTTTGAGTGTGTTTAGTTAAAGATTGTTCCGGTCACACCACAAGGCTAGATATCTTCAGGCTCTTTAGATATCTAGATGACTTCCTGAAAGGTGGAGAGGTTTCCTCCCTCTCTCTCTCTTTCTCTCTCTCTGCCTCTTCTTGGTTCTGGTTGCAATAGCAGAAATAGAAACAAACAGGGTCTTAGCCCAGTTCAGAAGGACAGGACCAGGCATCAGGCAGCCAAATATGAGTTGCTTGACGGTGAAATGGGTGGTGTATACATGTAATAAACAAACAAATGGTTTGGAAACCACTGGGTTATGTGAAGGTAGCAGAGAAAATATGTTGCCCTGTTAAATTCAGGGGTTATCTCAGGATATGGTCGAAAATGCCAAGATGGCAGCCAGAGACACTCTGGGTGATGAGATGGGTGGCATGTCAATTAAATAAATAAGTTGAAGCTTTGACCGTTTGTGTGTGCATCACAATGCCTTAAAATGGAAATAGAATAGAATAACAGAGTTGGAAGGGACCTTGGAGGTCTTCTAGTCCATCCCCCTGCTTAGGCAGGAAACCCTACACCACTTCAGACCAATGGTTATCCCACCTCTTCTTAAAGTCTTCCAGTGTTGGAGCATTCACAACTTCTGGAGGCAAGTTGTTCCACTGGTTAATCGTTCTAACTCTCAGGAAATTTCTCCTTAGTTCTAGGTTGCTTCTCTCCTCGATTATTTTTCACCCATTGTTTCTTGTCCTGCCCTCAGGTGCTTTGGAGAATGGCTTGACTCCCTCTTCTTTGGGGCAGCTCCTGAGATATTGGAAGACTGCTATCATGTGTTGGAACTTTGAGGAACCTCAGGCCTCAGAGCTTTATTTTGTTGGCGGTGTTCCTTGGAACCCTGACATTATGTCTCCCCTGGTCCTTCTTTCAATTAAACTAGACATACCCAGTTCCTGCAACTGTTCTTCATACGTTTTAGCCTCCAGTCCAATAAAGAAAAAAGAAAAAAGCTTTCCTTATGCCATGCTGGGTCGCCATCTTGACGTATTGGATCCCATGGATACCCTGGTAACATTCAACACTGGAGTGGGAGGGAATGAGGTCTAATGATGATTATGCTACTAGTTGTCGGATGGCTTTTTTCTTTGATGTGTGGCATCAACCACAAAGGAGGGCAAAGTGTCTCTGTGAGGGGGGTGGGAAGCAGAGCTTAGCCCTCGTCCTGGCTGGGGTTCCTTGCTGGATTGCATTTCCCCGTAGATGTTTGTCTGTGAGGAGAAAAGCTCTCCCAGAACCAAGCTCTGAACTGCGATGTGTGTTACATTGATTCCTTCCCTGAGAAGAGATGGAAGTTCAGAATAACAGAGTTAGAAAGGTCCTCGGAGGTCATCTAGTCCAACCCCCTGCTCAAGCAAGTGACCCAACACATTTCAGAAGAATGACTGTCCTGTCTCTTCTTGAAAACTTCCACCCACAATGTCTGAAGGCAAGCCCTTTCACTGATTTTCTTCTTAACAGGAATTTTTTCCTTAGTTCTAAGTTGGTCTTCTTGATTCGTTTCCAACTGTTGCTTTTTGTCCTGCCCTCAGGTGCTTTGGAGAATAGGTTGACGCTTCTTCTTTTTGGTAGCCCCTCAAATATTGGAAGACTGCCTTCATGTCATCCCTGGTCCTTCTCTTTGTTAGACTAGACATACCCAGTTCTTGCATCTCCTCATCATATGGCTTCGCCTCCAGTCTCCTAATCATCTTTGTTGCTTTTCTCTGCACACTTCCTGGTGTCTCAGCATCTTTTCTGTATTGTGGTGACCAAATTCCGAGCATGATCTTACCTCATGCTTGATGAATCTGTCTTTCTCTCTCTTCCCTTTTGCAAGACAGCTATTTTCACATGAATGTTTCACAGGAATTTATAAATAAAGCCACGACTGAAAAATAATTGAGAAGGTTGTGCGTTCTTTTCGGGTGGGACTTCCTGAGCTCCCTGCTGTTCTTAGGGAACAAAGTGGATATCTGGGGTTTAAATATCGAGAGGACTTCATCCAGGACTTCACAGGCATTGTGCAAGCTGTGGCCATCAGCTTTACCTTTGGTGTCTCCCCCTCTACCACCCACCGCCCACAAACACTTCACAAGCAATATGATTTTTAATAACTTTCCCCAGCCTGGGTCTTTCTTGGTGGTCTCAAAGTCAGAGAGAACCTGTCTTCTCCAAGTGGGGGAATCTTTTTTTTTTTTTTTAATTTGATTTATATGCCGCCCTTCTCCGGAGACTCAGGACGGCTTACAGTGCATTAAGCAATAGCCTTCATACTTTTGTATATTTATACAAAGTCAGCTTATTGCCCCCACAATCTGGGTCCTCATTTTACCTACCTTAGAAAGGATGGAAGGCTGAGTCAACCTTGAGCCTGGGGAGATTCGAACTCGCAGTAATTGCAGACAGCTGGATGTTAAATGCTGCCTTAGGAGGCATTAGCCTCCTATGCCACTCAGGCTCCTTGGTGGAAGTGCCCATCCCTGGCCATGTCTAAGGTGTTTCCTTGGCTTCCCAGTCTAGCCTCCAGCCCTGGTGGTCTCTCAAATCCTAAAGAAGTTGGTCCCTATCTTGGGGCTGGTCCCAGTTGCCCAGCTGTTGCCCTTGACTGTAGGACAGAGGCACTGCCCTCCCTCTACACTCTGGGAGCCTGGCTGAGGCAGCATTTGGGCAAGGCTGGCAGGTTACAGAGACTGGCATTAGGAGTTTCTGTAGAACTACAGCATGACAGTTCTGCAGGCCCAAAATCCTGGTTGTGCAAAAAAGGGACTGTCAGACCTGCTCCAGTCTGATCTCCTAGGAAAGTAAAACTCTCAACTCCATTTGGTTGCAGTGAAAATGCACTTTTACTAAGAGATGCTGATCTCAGGAGAATCAGGTGGAATCTGAAGTTCCCATGCAGCAATATACAACTAACCCCTTGGTTTCCCCTAGCCCTCCCCCCATGGTCCCTCTGTGTGCAACCAATCCGGTACTGCTGAGATGTTTTGGGAAATGCTGAGGTGTTTAGGCTGGTGACATCCCACTCTCAGGGCAAACGGCCTTGAAGATGCCAGCACGAATCAGATTCCAAACCACTCTGATCTTCCTCAACCCATGGAACAGAAGTTGCCTTTGGAAGTTGTGAGAGCTTCATCACTGGAAGCTTTCAAAAAGAGACTGGATTGTCATCGGTCAGGAATGGTATAGGGTCTCCTGCTTGGGTGGGGGGTTGGACTAGATGACCTACAAGGTCCCTTCCAACTCTGTTCATCTGTTAAAAACTGTCAATCCCCCCTCCCAATTTCCCATCATAAAGGTATAAAGCTTTATTGGCCATTCATTGTTCCCGCCCCCGCCATGGTTGATCGCGGAATGCCAGCAAGGCGCCAAGCCGAAGGTGGTGAATCTGACAGGGTCAAGATTTCAAACTGACTTTACTTGGTGGTTACAACTCATTGCATTTTTTATCCCAGGCAGGTCACCCAAGAAGCCACATGATGACCAAAGTAGCAAGAAGAAGCCCGGTTTTGCGGAAAGCCATTCAGCAGCGGCCACCATGGTGACTTTCCCCGGCTCCCATCGCTTGTTGGCTGGCTTGGAGATCCCCACTGCCCAGAGGCTGGGCTGAAGGTGCCGCTTCCTCCCTCAGTCCTTCCCTTGCCGGACGGCTTCCGTTGCTTGATTCGCCATGGGAGGATGCTTCTCCAAACCCAAACCAGGTGAGCTGTTTCCCGCAAAGCTTCTTGGCTCCGTGGCCCAAACGTGGCCTCTTGTGTGCAGAGCTGTGATTAAACTAGGTCAGGCATGCCAGAGACCTTTCTACCAAGAGAGTCAGTGGAGAATTTCAACGTGGCAGAATTGCTAAAGCAATTGGCTAATCCCCTGGAAACTTCATTTCATGCAAGCATAATTCTTTAATAGAAGATTAAGAACCCTTCCTGGAAGGCTGCGGGGAGCAAAAGCGGTGTGGGGGGGTCTTTCTGGAGGAGCAGTCAGAGATCAAGTCTCTTGAGAAAGAGAGGCCAAAGCTGGGGGGAAAGTAAAGCCCTTGTAAAGTTGGCACTTGGACATCAATTAGGGCTGAATGTCAGTGCAGGGAAACCTTAGGCCGAAGCAGGTGGCACTTCCCAAACACAGTGAGATTAGGCAAAGGAATTTCTCTGCAAACGTGTTGCACGTCGAGTGAACCATAAGATGGGAACTTTAAGAGTCCACTCAGCTATTAAAGCCAGGCCCTGAGTGATGGCTCTCCAACCCTCCACTTGTCTGTAGAGATTCTCCATCATCCAGGTCACTGTTGTCCCAAAGATGCTTTTTTAATTTTTGATTTATAATTTTTGATTTTCAAAAGACAAGCGGACTTTCTTGTTTTTCCTTGAAGACGTTTTGCTTCTCATCCAAGCAGCTTCTTCCGTTCCACTTGAACTCCCCACTTTTCCCACTGTTCGTCCTGCCGACCAACTAATCTAGCCTTCAAAGGTATTTTTTTAGCATTCAGCTGGAACCTGTTTTCCTGTAGCTTAAATAACAGATAACAGATGACCGTGTTTCCCCGAAAATAAGACCCCATCTTATATTTTTTTGAACCTTGAAATAAGCGCTTGGCCTTATTGCCATGTACTCAAAAGCCCGATTGGGCTTATTATCAGGGGATGTCTTATTTGGGGGGAAACAGGGTAATAGAGTTGGAAGGGACCTTGTAGGTCATCTAGTCCAGCCCCCCACCCAAGTAGGAGACCCTACACCATTTCTGACAGATGGCAGTCCAGTCTCTTCTTGAAAGCCTCCAGTGATGAAGCTCCCACAACTTCTGAAGGCAACTTCTTTCCATGGGTTGATTGTTCTCACTGTCAGAAAATTTGTCCTTATTTCTAGGTTGAATCTCCCCTTGATCAGTTTCCATCCATTATTCCTTGTTTGGCCTTCAGGTGCTTTGGAAAACAGCTTGACCCCTTCCTCCTCTCTATGGCGGCCCCTCAGGTATTGGAAGGCTGCTATCCTGTCTCTCCTGGTCCTTCTCTTCACTGAACTAGCCATGGCCAGTTCCTGCAACCGTTCATCATATGTTTTAGCCTCCAGTCCCCTCATCATCTTGGTTGCTTGATTCCTTGTCCTGCACTCTAGAGGGGAAGGGGAGTCATTGGGTGGCCCCCCCCGCCATGTATTCGGACCGTCCAGTCCTTCCTCAGGGCTCTGCAGTCCCAGCTCTTGCAGGACATCCATTTTAGAGTCCTGACCATCTTTTTTGCCTTTCATTGCCCTTCTAGGTTCTGTTAAGTTTATTTAGTTTTAACCTGAGTTATTTATTTTATTTTATTTATTTTGTTATTCATATTTCTATGCCGCCCACTCTCCGAGGACTCTGGGCAGCTTACACCAAAGACAGTATACTAAATAGCATATTGCCCCCAACAATCTGGGTCCTCATTTTACCCACCTCGGAAGGATGGAAGGCTGAGTCAACCTTGAGCCGGTGAGATTTGATCTGCTGATCTGCTGAACTAGCAGTCAGCTGAAGTAGCTGCAGTACTGCACCCTAACCATTGCGCCACCTCGGCTCTTTTAGAGTTAGATGTTTCTCTGTGTCTCTTGTAAATTCAGTTTATTTATTTAGTTATTTTTTTTAAATCAATCTACTTATTTGCTAACACTCATATCTTACCCAGTTACAAAAGTTTCTGACAGCTAACATCGGTTTTAACATATTAAGTGAAAAGAATCATCGTAATATAAAAATACCTGTAAATGACAGCATCAAATAAGAAATAGCAGACTATAAGCATTTTACCTATTTTAAGTTTACTTTAGATATTTTAAATGATGGGAGGGATGGAATATATGAAAAAAATCCACCCTGGTTGGGAAGGGGAGCCCAGAGCATCTCATGAACGGAAAGGTAGATCACCTTGGGAGGGGATCCTGTCAGTTGCTTGTAGCTAAGCCACCTAAGCTTTTATAGGTAATAACTAGCACTTTAAACTCCACCTGGAAACAAATTGGTAACCAATAAAGCTGGGCTTTGTACCCTCTTAAATTTCCAAATAGTCTTCAAGAGCAGTACCCCAAAGAAGATGTTGCAGTAGTCCAGCTGTGAAGTAATAAAAGCCTGAGTGGCTGTTGCTAAGGCATCCTGTTTTAAAAATGACTGCAGCTTGGGAGTATACCATCCTGAGGTGGACAAGGGCTTAAATCAGCTGGATCCAGGAGTGGGATTCAAATATTTTAGCAACTGGTTCTCTGTCCAGTTGCTCGGCGGGCGTGGCCATGGTGGGCGTGGCCTACTCGACCTCCTGCACCATGGTGGGGGTGGGGGTGGGAGTTTTCGCAAGCAAAGTCTATGGGGAAGCTGGATTCACTTAACAACTGTATTGCTAACTTCACAACTGCAGTGCCTCCCTTAACCACCATGGCAGGAAAGGTCGTAAGATCGGACAAAACTCGCTTAACAAATGTTTCGCTTAGCAACGGAAATTTGGGGCTCAACTGTGGTCATAGATCGAGGACTCCCTGTAGCTGAAGGAAGGAATTCCAAGAAGGCATTGAGGTTGAGAGCCAGATTGGGGAGCTGCACAAACATCTGGGGGGAAAAAGCAGCGTGCAACCCTGTTTTGATGTGGTCAGGAAAACAACCTGAGTTCGGCTGGCACACTTTCTGGTGATGGTTCCTGGCACACCAGGCTGAGGCTGGCATTGGGCAGGTGGCAAATCGTCCTCCCGGTTTCGCCTCTGTCAGGTCCTCCTGGCAGCCGGGCTGAATCTGCTCTTTTGAGCCATTGGCTCCATTTATCCGAGGAGCCGGTGGCGGCGTTTCTTGTGTTCCCAGCCTTCAAAGATAATAAAACGAGGAGTAAGACGAGAGGTCGTAAAGTTGCTTACTTCACGGGACTAATGGAAAAGTTCCTGGAGAGAATTCATGGGAACTGCTTTTCCTACTCCAAAGTTGTCATTTAAATGCTAATCATTACAACCTTACAGTGCAGTAATCATTCCTGTTGCAAAGGGCCGTGCAGTGTTATTTAGAAACAATTGGGAAGCCCTCATGTTTATTAAATTCCTTGCGGAGGAAAATCTGCCGACTCAGCGAGACTTCGGGAAGGTATGAAATCTCTCTCCGTTCCCAGCTTTTCGTTCTGCCAACGCAGCTCTTGTGGCTCTTCTGATCTTGACTGGCCTGGGGTGGGTGGGCAGGGCTGTTTGGGACGGGGGCGGGGGGTGGGAAGAAAACCTGCCAAGAAGGTATCCAAGTCTGATCACTCTCTTTGATCCTGCTGAAAGGACTATAGTACTCCTTCTGAGCCAACTCCAGCTCCACCAGTCATTTGGCATTTTTTATCCACCTACCGGGTCCTTTCCAAGGACCTGGGATCTGAATGTTTGATGCTTACATCTTCGCGGGATGCAAGCTGTTCCAAGTAAAGCTGCCTTCTGCAATTGACTGATGGTGAATTTGTCAATGCCGATGGTGTTTAAGTAGTGCTTCAGTTGTTTTGGGATTGTACCCAAGGTACCAATCTATTACGATTGGTACTACCTTTGTTTCCATATCCTTAACCCTTAACTCAGCGGTGAAATCCCCCCCGGTTCTCCCCGAACTGGTAGCGCCGGTGGTGGGAGGCTCCGCCCACTCACTGGGATGTCATTACATCCCGGTTTTTTACCATCTGCGCATGTGCAGAAGAGGCACACAATGTGTAGCACGTGCGTGCGTAGCATGCTCCTGTTCCCGAACCAGTAGTGAAGGTAAGTGGATTTCACCGCTGCCTTATCCTTAATCCTTACCCTTAGCCCTATCAGCCTTATTTATTTATTTATTTATTTATTTATTTATTTATTTATTTAATTTGTATACCGCCCTTCTCCCAGAGGGACTCAGGGCGGTGAACAGCCAAAATTAAAAAACATACAAATACAAAAGTTAAGATAATTAAAAGAATTAATTCTCTTCATTATTATCCTTATCCCTATTCAAAATAAACAGAGCAGAAAAAAGTTGTGAGTTACTTGCCAGAAGAGACACAGGGTGAGTGATGACAAATGTGTTGCAAGTCACAAAAGGAGCTTCACCTCTTCAGTACTTCATTGATTGACACCTGCAATCAGGAGGGCAGAACTGGCCTGAGGGTGTCAGAACAAGCCTTTTGCCTTTTTGACGCCAACGTGGTTAGGAAGAGCCCCCTGGTGGCCTTGTCCAGAAGTGCTGAAGCCTGGAGGGAGCCAATAAGGTGTGTAGCAGCAGCAGCAAAGCTCCAGGTGTGTTGAATTGACACAGGCTTCAAAAAGCTCATCACAGCCTTTGGGCTCCCTGGCTGTGCCTGGCGGCATAGGGGAGCTGCAGGGGAAGAACGGTTGCAGGAATTGGGTATCTCTAGTTTAATGAAAAGAAGGACTAGGGGAGACATGATAGCAGTCTTCCAGTATCCCAGGGGCTGCCACAAAGAAGAGGGAGTCAAGCTATTCTCCAAAATGTCTAAGGGCAGGACAAGAAGCAATGGGTGGAAACTAATCAAGGAGAGAAGCAACCTAGAACTAAGGAGAAATTTCCTGACAGTTAGAACAATTAATCAGTGGAACAACTTGCCTCCAGAAGTTGTAAATGATCCAACACTGGAAGTTTTTAAGAAAAGATTAGATAACCATTTGTCTGAAATGGCGTCTGCCTTTCTGCCTGAGCAGGGAGTTGGACCAGAAGACCTCCAAGGTCTTTTCTAACTCTATTATTCTATTAAATGATACTTGACACTGAAGTAGGCACAGAGAAGGAGGGAGAGAGACAGCATGAACAGGACCGCCTGTGGCTCTGACCAGGAACGCGGGCACAGGAGGGCATCAGAATCAACCAGATGCAACACAGGTAGTCCTCGCCTTATGACCACAATCAGACCAAGCAAGGTGGTTGTTAAACGAGACATACCTTATGACCTTTTTGTGACAGTTTTTAAATGAATCACAATAGCTGTTTAAGCCAGGGGTCTCCAACCTTGGCAACTTTAAGCCTGGAGGACTTCAACTCCCAGAATTCCCCAGCAGCTTTGGTTGGTCAATTATCAGTGGTTGATGTCTCCTTATTTCCAGGTTGAATCTTTCCTTGCTCAGTTTCCATCCATTATTCCTTGTCTGGCCTTCAGGTGCCTTGGAAAATAGCTTGATCCCCTCCCTCTCTATGGCAGCCCCTCAAATATTGGAAGATTGCTATCCTTGGTAGTACAGTGGTTTAGAGCACCCTGTCATTAACACAGCTGCCTGCAATTACTGCAGGTTCGAATCTCACCAGGCTCAAGGTTGACTCAGCCTTCCATCCTTTCTAAGGTAGGTTAAATGAGGATCCAGTTTGTGGGGGCAATAAGCTGACTTTGTATAAATATACAAAAGTATGAAGGCTATTGCTTAACGCATTGTAAGCCGCCCTGAGTCTCCGGAGAAGGGCGGCATATAAATCAAATTAAAAAAAAAAAATCCTGTCTCCCCTGGTCCTTCTCTTCACTAGACTAGCCATGCCCAGTTCATGTAACCGTTCTTCATATGGTTTAGCCTCCAGTCCCCTAATTATCTTGGTTGCTCTTCTCTGCACTCTTTCTAGAGTCTCCACATCTTTTTTTATAGTGTAGTGACCAAAACTGGATGCAGTACTCTAGGTGTGGTCTTACTAAGGCTTGATAGAGTGGTATTAGTACCTCCCTTGATCTTGATTGTATCCCTCTGTTAATGCAGTTTAGGATTGCATTGACTGAGCCGCGCACTGTTGGCTCTTGTTTAATTGGTTGTCCACTAATTAATTACTTGTCCCCTACTTATTTATTATTTATCCACTAACACTATTTACTTGGTTGTGCTTGAACCCAGGGTGTCAAAGATGCTCCCCTGTTCTTCTCACTTCTCTCCCTTGGCTCTCTTTGCTCCTGCAGTGGAAGTGAAAATCGAGGTGGTGCTGCCAGAGAAGGAACGCATCAAAGAGGAGACGTCGCCCAACGGGAAGGCCAGCCCCATCGTTTACAAGGCCAATGGCACCTCACGGCATTACCAGCTGGAGGAGCACCCGGTCGCCCCCAACCCCTACCGGAACGTGAAGGATGTGGTGGAGGCCTCTGTTTGCCACGTGAAGGACCTGGACAATGGACAGTCAGTGGGGGCCCAGGGCGTTTTCTTGGGGTTTTAAAACTGTCTCTCAACCTCAGCCACTTCATGTGCAGATGTGCAGACTTCAGCTCCCAGAATCCCCCAGCCAGCAGAGCTTCTGGGAGTTGAAGTCCACATATCTTAAAGTGGCTGAAATGCTGCTTTAGTCAAAATGAGGTGGGGGGAGGCCTGCTCTCTGCAAACGCTGCCTGTCCCACAAAAGATTGCTTTGCTTTCCAAGAATGGCGTCTAATTAATGTCAAAAGGGAGCCAAGAGTCCAAAACTCCAGGCCCCTAAGAGTGGGATAGCTACACACTGTCATAATTCCACTTTTCTTCTGGGAACACCTACAGGATATTCCCCCCTGCACCAATCGTGGGAGGTAGGTTTAGTTGGAGATGGGATGAACCCCAGAAAGGGAACTCTGAGGCTCTGTCAGGAATCAAGCCGAGAGCCCCTTCCTCACATTCCCCTCCTGAACGTGACACAAGGATGACACTCGGGCATCACTTCCCCAGAGGGGCAGCCTTCTGAGTTTGGGCATTTTAACCCTTTTAACTTTTAAATATCTTTTTAAATAGGTGAGTCGAGTTAATCAGTGGCTGGACAGAGTTCCTGAAATATGCTGAAAATTGCAAGAGGGGTGAGGTGGGGTGCAGGCAAAATATGACCCTTTGGGACCCTGTGAGGAACATGATAAGCTGCCCCCTCCTGTATTATTGGGCTGTAAATAGGTGATGATTTCTTTGTTGCTTGCAAGAGAGGCAGAAGACACATTAAGGTATCTTCCTTGGTGCTCTCCGAGTTTGGTAGTTTTCTTGCAGATGTTTCATTCTCAAACTAGGAAACATCATCAATGCTAGAAGGGAGTGGGGTTTGCAGAGAGGAGGAGGAGGAGGACTGCAGAGTCCTTGGTGCTCTCTGAGCTGTGTTGTTTAGTTGCAGACATTTCATTATCCAATTAGGCAACATCATCAATGCTAGACTAGCACTGATGATGTTATCTAGTTTGGTAATGAAACGTCTACAAGAAAGCTACCGAGCTCAGAGAGCACTCAGAGTTCAAGCTTAGGTGACAAATATTCTTTTATTTATTTGTTTGTTTGTTTGTTCCATTTATATGCCGCCCTTCTCCGAAGACTCAGGGGGGCTTACAATGCACTTATAGCAATAGCCTTCATACTTTTTGTATATACCTGCTTATTAGGGCTTTTGCCCCACCCCCATAAGCGGTGTTTCTACAAGGTCAGCTTATTGCCCCCACAATCCGGGTCCTCAATTTACCTACCTCGGAAGGATGGAAGGCTGAGTCAACCTTGAGCCTGGTGAGATTTGAACTCGCAGTAATTGCAGGCAGCTGGCAGCTAAGTGCTACATAACAGCACTCAGTCCGCTGCACCACCAAGGCTCTTCTATCTGTACATTTATTATTTCTGACCAGTAAACTTGCATAGTGTCATTCTGGCCATTAATTTTTGCCTCTGCTTTGAAAGCCTTGCTGGTCAAAACAGGATCCAGTTTTCGTGATTTGCAGGACAGCCGTGTAGCTCATCCAGAGGGACGTTTGTTGAGAGCAAACAGTTCTGGCCTCTCGCTTAAGCCCACTTCCTTCCATGTGGGTCGCATCACGGGCTGTTTTTGTTCTGCCGGGCTTCTGGCAAACTCAGGTCTGTGTGGAAAAGATGTTTATCAACTGGCAATGCTCCTTCTTGTTCTCCCTAGGATGCGAGAAGTCGATCTGGGCTGTGGGAAGGCTCTGCTGGTGAAAGAAAACGGAGAGTTTTACGCCATGGGTCACAAGTGTCCTCACTATGGAGCCCCACTGGTGAAAGGTGTGTTTTATCCCACCTGCCCCAGAGCCTTTGCTAGAGCAGCGGCCACCAACTGGTGGCCCGTGGACCACTGGTGGTCTGTGAGAAAATTTTGGTGGTCTGCAGAAAAATTATTTGCACTTTTTATATTGCACTAAATCAGGGGTCCTCAAACTATGATTCCTGGGTTGCAATCAGGGGTGAAATCCAGCAGGTTCTGACAGGTTCTGGAGAACCAGTAGCAGAAATTTTGAGCCGTTTGGAGAACTGGAAAATACCACCTCTGGCTGGCCCCAGGAGTGGAGTGGGAATGGAGGTTTTGCAGTATCCTTCCCCTGCCATGCCCACCAAGCCACGCCCACCAAGCCGCACCACGCCCATTAAGCCACGCCCACAGAATCGGTAGTAAAAAAAAATTTGGATTTCACTACTGGTTGCAATGAACATGCAATGAACGTTTGTGTTGCTGCAGAGTGTCTCCCACTTTGGGATCTTTTTGTGCGGATCAGAGGGGTTGGAGAAATTCCAACTTGGGGTCTGCTTCAACCTCCTGGTGTGGGGCTTTGGGCGAAGGCTGGATGAAAATGCTACTGGTGGCAAGGAGATGGAGGGCCTTGTTCCAGTGAGACTGCATCATGGCCTGGAACTGGCTGATCATCTCAGCCCTCTGAGTCCCCAAGCGCTGGTATCTGGGCTTGCACACCCACAGGTCTTCCCTCTGCTTGGAAACCCTATGCTCCTAGTCCTCAGTGAGGTGCTCCTTCTCAGCCAGATCCAATCTGAACTGAACTGTTTTGCCAACTCTTTCTCATGGTGGCTGCTTAGCTCCAACAACTGCTTCCTGTTGGGGCCTTAAGGAGCTTGGGCGGGCAGGAGAGGGGCGAGTAGAGGCGGGCAAGGCGTCCCTCAATGTGAATGACATCAAGTTGACCACATCCACCCAGTCACCTGTCCACCTAGCCACGCCCATCCATCCGGTCATTAGGCAGATCATATTAGTGGTCTGCGGGATTTAAAATTATGAATTTAGTGGTCCCTGAGGTCCGAAAGGTTGGTGATCCCTGAGCTAGAAGAGGTCTGTGCAAGGCTGGCTTGAAAAGGCTGAGGGAAGTTGGGACAATTGTTTGCCCAAAGAAGAAGCCTGCAAGGCTCTGAAAAGAGTAAACTCTTAATGGCAGCTGACACTGACGCTAGAAGATTCTGTCACTCTTGGTTTGACCCCACCTTGGTTCGTCTGCTTCTCAGTCACCCCATGTTTTAAATCTTTCTTGTCATCACTGCAAAAGGACCGTGTTACGATATTTTCAGGATCAGACTCAATAAGTAGATTAAGAATTAGATATTCAAATAAAGCACTGTTTATTTACAGAAGGCATTCTATATTCACTGAATATTCACAGATAGAAGCGCAGAAGGAAAGCATACAGCTCCTTATATATACATGGGGTGGAGCTAGATGTAGGAGTGGTTAAATATGAATATATTAAATAGAGAAGAATAAGTTAACCCCTGATACCCTGGTCATATATTATTTACATAAAGGAGAATAAGGCATTTACTTGTGACAAATCCCCCTCTAAATGCCGATTCGATATATAACAATAATTACATTCAGATTCTGAACAAT
The DNA here is from genome assembly GCA_022577455.1 of Arizona elegans. Classification (NCBI taxonomy): domain Eukaryota; kingdom Metazoa; phylum Chordata; class Lepidosauria; order Squamata; family Colubridae; genus Arizona; species Arizona elegans. Next base: position 5,083,477 of record JAKOOJ010000026.1, read on the forward strand.
ATAAAACTTGTAACTTAGAAGTCAAATATTTGTGCTGCTTAGAGGGTAAAGGCTTTGTTAGTATGTCAGCAATTTGCTCTGAGGTTTCACAATGGACTGCTTTAATAAATCCATCTTGAGATAACTGCCTCACATGTTTGAATTTTATATCTATATGTCTGGATCTTTGTCCAATGGCATCAGATCTAGATATTTCAATAGCAGCCTTATTATCTTCATGTATGATAAATGGTAATGAAGGTTTCATCCAGGTGTCTGACAACAAGTCATTAAACCATACGAGGTTATTTGAGGCTTTAGACAAACAGACATATTCTGCCTCAGTCGTTGATGTGGCTACTAAGTCTTGTTTACCAGTATACCAGTAAACTGGACAATTGTTAAGAAAAAATATATAACCAGATGTGCTTTTTCTACATGTGGTGTCGCCAGCCCAATCTGCGTCGGCGTAACATGTGAGAATGGGCTCTTTGACACTATTGGGTTCCAATAATAAACAAAAATCTAAGCTACCTTTCAAATATCTTAATATTCTTTTGACAGCTTCCCAATGATATACTAGTGGTTTGCTGACGTGTCTAGACAACAAGTTGAGAGGCAAAGCGATATCGGGTCTGGTCCAATTGGAGATATATAGAAGGGAACCGATGACTGATCTGTAAAGTGTATTATCTTTAAATTCAGGGGATGACTCATCTGTGTTCCTCAGGAAATCAGTTTGCATGGGAGTATCACAGGGTTTAGCATCGTTTAAGTTACATTTGTTCAGGAGTTCTATAATCTTATCTCTTTGAGAAAGTTTGAATCCCTTTTTTGTTTTACTAATTTGAACTCCAAGATACTTATTTACCTTACCTAATGATTTCAAAGAGAAATGTTCATTTAGTTTCGTTACAAATGTTTCTCTCTTCTCTTTGTGTTTACCTATATACAAAATATCATCCACATAAATTAACACGAATTCTAAAGAGTCATCCTCTTTTTTAACAAAGAAACAGTTATCAGCAGTAGTGGCATTAAAATTCATAGTTTTGAGCACTTTGACTAAACATTCATACCATCTTTTGCCAGATTGTTTCAGCCCATATAAACTTTTATTTAGTAACCACGTTTCATTTTTGTTTGTATATTGACTGTGAGGCGCTCTTACATATATCTCTTTATCTAATTTTGCATGTAGATATGCAGTCTGTATGTCGTATTGGAATACATCAAGGTTAAGTGCTGATGCTATGACCAGTGCAGTTTTAACACTCTCAGTTCTTACTGTGGGAGAGTATGTATCCGTGTAATCCTCGGGATATTTTTGTGCATAATCTTGAGCAACTAGTCTAGCTTTGTATAAGGTGTTGCCTCCTTCTAAGTTTTTGATTTTATATATCCACCTAGTACCAATAACAGTTTTATCTTTAGGTGCATGTGTAGGTGTGAATACATTTAATTTCTGCAAACTATCCATCTCTTTAGTCATGGCTGATTCCCACTTTTCCTTTTCTTCAGGGGGAAGTTTTAGCACTTCCTCGTATGTGTTTGGTGTTGATGTTTCTCCATCCATATACATTATATAATCTTTGTATTTGTTTGGTATTTGGTTTCTGTTATTCCTGATTGTTCTTTTTGGTTTACTACCATTGTCATGTAAATACCTAGCTTCTTTTTTTGTTAATGAATCTGTCTTTATTTTGTATTGACTGTTTGTCCATGTTTTGTTTTTGTTTTTATGTATGTTGTGATTGTATTCTTCTCCAGTTCTTTCCTCTTGGTGTTTAGTGTTTGTATAGTTGTTTGGGAAAATTTCATTAAGATGTATTTTAGACCAGTTGGCCTGTTCATGGAATACAGCCGTTCTGGAAACTATAAATCTGTTGTTATTATCGATGAATCTGTACCCTTTTGTGCCTGTTTCGTAACCCATGAACCTGAGTCTCCTAGATACGTTCTCACCTTTACGTCTTAATTGCTTAGGTATGTGTACGTCTGCAGTGACTCCAAATATGTGCATATGAGCTATTTTGGGTTTCCTATTATACATCATTTCATATGGTGTCTTGTTAACAATGCTGGACCAAGTTCTATTTTGTGTATAATTGGAATATTGTAAAGCTTCTGACCAGAATTGTTTTCCTAAACCAGCATCTTCTAATGTGCATCTAATCATGGTTTGTAATGTCGAGTTCTTTCTCTCTGCCACTCCATTTTGGAATGCAGAGAAAGGGCTAGACGTGTAATGTAACATCCCTTTGTCTTTAAGCCATTGGGAGAATTCTTTTGACATGAATTCACATCCCCTATCTGTCATAATTTGTTTTATTCTAATATTATGTTGTGTTTCTATACGTTTGTAAAACTCCTTAAATTTCTGAAAAGTTTCATCTTTGTGCTTTAGTGTATAGACAAAGCCATAACGACTATAGTCATCCACAATGGTTAGGAAATAACGTTTTCTATATGTGATTGATGGTGTTAATGGACCAACTAGGTCCATGTGTACCAAATCAAAAATTTTGTTGGTTGATCTTGTTGATTTTTTGGGTTTGGGGCTAGTTTTGAGTTTTGTAGATTTACATACTGAGCATTCCAAATAGTTTTTACAATTTTTTATTTTAACACCTTCAGCATGTTCAGTCATCTTTTGAACTACAGGAAAACTGGCATGTCCTAATTTCCTATGTAAGACATGAGCACACTCATCATGAATTGGTTTACCAATATTAGGTATTTTGTTGTTGGGTGTGTCTTTGTGATTATGAATAATCTCATGTTCCTCATTGTCACTCTTACTACTGCTTTCGTTGTCTATGTTATTGTTATCTTCCATGTTGGAATCAATGTTGTGTAACCATTTTTCTTTTGTCATTAGATAAGGTAGACCTCCTTTAATAATCACAGTATCTATGTTTGTTCTGTTTTTCTCTAATGTTGCTTTTCCTTTTGAGAACACAATATTTATGCCAGAATCTCTGCTTAGTTTTATTGCACTAAGTATGTTATGAGGTATTTCAGGTATTAACAATACCCCCTCTATTTTTCCTAGGCCAGGTAAGGTAATATTTCCTCTACCTATGACTTGAACCTTCTCTTGATTAGCTACCTTAATTACGAATTTATCCTCTACAAATGAAGATAGTATATTTTTATTATTTGTAGTGTGGTTGGTTGCTCCAGAATCGATAAGCCAATCATTGTCCTCTGTCTGTTGTATGTTAGTGTTGTCATGTTTGTTTAACCCATTCAGTGAACCAGACTTTCTATCTTTTGAGTTATCCCTGCCCCCTCTATGTTCCCTATAGATGGGTGGACTTCTATATCTATGTCTATCAATTGATGACTGTCTGTTTTGATACCTATTTCTGTAGTCAGGATTTTTTCTATTTCTGAGGAGTTTTGGACAGTCTCTCCTATTATGTTCTTTGGATCCACAGTTGTGGCATCCTATTGGTTCATGATATCTTTCTTGAAAAACTACCCTCTTATATTGTTTATGTTCCATGTGATTGTTACAACGACTTCTCCTTGAATTATCTTCAGATATTAGCTTGTTAGATAGACTTTCTATGGATAAATATCCTAAACTGATTGTGTCTAAATGAGATATATCGTTATCCCACGATGGGTCTAGTGAGTTAATGATAACACTCTTCATTGTTTGATCTGAAATTATTTCCCCCCTTAAATGCAGTTCTGCTCTAATTTTGTTTAAAGATATTAAATGTTCACTTATGGTAACCCCTGGCTTTATCCTAGCTGAGAAGAAATCTTTAGACATTCTTGTTGTAGCGGCTACACTTTCACTGTGAAACAATTTAAACATGCATTGAATAATTTCTGATACAGTTAGATTTTGCTTAATACTGTGGTACATGGCAGGAGATATACTGGAAATTAATAAGAAAAATGCCCTATGGTGCAGACAGTCTAATTTTAGAGTCCAAGGTCTTTTTGGGTGATTAGTGATAAAAAATAATAAGTTTTCTTTTAGAAAGACAACCTGGAGCTGTTGACACCATTCTTGCAAATTAATGCCATCTATTCTCAGTTTTGGGAAATCTTTGGGTAAATTCCCAATATTGTTGGATCCATTACTTACAACTGGAAGTAGTCCGTGGTCTTGCAAATGTTGAAAGTTACAAAATGGCATGGGTATGCTTGCGACGATTCTGAATGGTTCTCTCTGTTCTTCATGTCCTTCGAAGTTGTCTGTGTAGTCTTGCACATGCGCGTTGTTCATTTCGCTCCTGAAGCCGTCGTGAGAGGTTCTCGCTGCCGCAGCTCCCTCGCATCACTCTTCTTCTGAGGAATCGGTCTCCGGCTCGATCTTGGGAGTCCTGGTGATAGCAGGCGCTCGCTTTCTTTGGTTGAGAATGCTGGTCCCTGGGATCGTCTGTGGTGTGGGGTGGTATCTGCAGGGCTCTCTGGGTTCAGGCGTCGGCGCTTTCGTCATTTGAATAGAAGTGGGTGGATTCTGAGATGTTTGTTTGCTTGCTTGTCTTTTCGTTGATTCTTTAGTGATTTTCAATTTTGGTCCAAAAGCAGCAAAGAGCGTTTTCATTGCTGATTTTACTTGCATATCTATCGAAGTCTCTTCAATCTCTGTGTCTGATTCTTCTGAGGTGTAAATTTTCTCTTTTTCATTTCTTGCATCGAGTAAGGCTTTTCGCGCCAGGTATTTTGAATCTAGCTTTCTGATTGGCTCTGCTTCGCTCATCTTAGGGGTCCGTTGAAACCAAGATGGCTGCCATTCGAAATTTTGCGCGGGACTGTTAGTTTTCTTTTTCGCTGTATTTTTATTTTCAGGCAGATCGCTCACCGTTTTTGAGTCTTTAGATTTATTCGTAACGATGTGCTTCTCTTTCGCTGCTCCGTTGTTTTTTAATATTTCTTGGAGGTTCACGATGAGATTTTCATCGTTCTTTTGGCTTTTTAAGAGTTTTAGTATCTCTGACCTGAGTTCGTTGTTTTCTATTTCGTTTTCTTCTTGGTCATCAGTCTCATCCATTGTTTCTTCATTGTCAGTAGTGCAGTCTTCAGATTCTCTCGATATTGTATTCGTGGACTCATCGATTATTTCTTGATCTGCTTCCATTTCTTTGCTGTATGCCCTGGTGTTGGGTCTTTCTCTTTTATTTCTGGAGTTTTCTCTCTCAGACATATTTAAAGTTTTATTGAGTCAATTTAACCATCCTCTGCTACCAGATTGTTACGATATTTTCAGGATCAGACTCAATAAGTAGATTAAGAATTAGATATTCAAATAAAGCACTGTTTATTTACAGAAGGCATTCTATATTCACTGAATATAGATAGAAGCGCAGAAGGAAAGCATACAGCTCCTTATATATACATGGGGTGGAGCTAGATGTAGGAGTGGTTAAATATGAATATATTAAATAGAGAAGAATAAGTTAACCCCTGATACCCTGGTCATATATTATTTACATAAAGGAGAATAAGGCATTTACTTGTGACAGACCGTTTTTTCCTTCGTTAATCCACCCCAGAGCCATGGTGACTAGGTTTTATTCCTCTCCTTCCCACTTCCAGATGGGTGAGCAAAACCGTTCTAGATTGTAATTGCTCCTTGGTGGATTCCTGGTGTAGACATACAAGGACCTTGAAAAATGATCTCCCCCACATGAAGGTTGTCCATTTTTATAGCCAGCATATGATACAGATTAACAGAGTTGGAAGGGACCTTGTAGGTCATCTAGTCCAACCCCCCCCAAGCAGGAGACCCTACCCCATTTCTGACAGATGCCAGTCCAGTCTCTTCTTGAAAGCTTCCAGTGATGAAGGGCTGTTCAGTTTTGACATAGACGGCCTCTTTCACCCCTTTTTCAAAGCAGTGGTTTTCTCTGTCCAAAGTTCACAGAGGATTTGAAGAGCCCTCCCTCAACAGAGTGGGGGAGGGATACGGCATTATCTATCTCCAGTCTACAACACAGTCCTTTCAGCACTTCCAAGAAGGCTCCACACTCATTTGCACCACTCAGGTGACCCTGATGATAGATAAACGTCCAGGTGGCCTTAACTAAAAGAACGCAAAGGACCAGCTGTCTGCCAGGAGTATAAATCCTTCCATTCCCCATCATCCAGTCAGAGCTGAAGAAGCTTCTCGGATGAGAAGTGAAACGTCCTCAAGGAGAAACCAGAAAGTCCAGTTATGCCTCTTGAAAAAGTTTAAGTGGAGGAACTGTTTGCGGTCAGCCATTCCAAAAATGAAGTTACTGTTTTCTGGTGCCTTAAGCATCAATGGTAAATTGAAATAATAACATTGAACACGTTCTGGCCTTTAAATACCTTGATGTCATTTTTCCAAGCTCCCAGAACCTTTGGCAGTTCCGTCTCTGCCAAAGTTAGCAATCGTGCCAAGGTAATTCTGAGTTTACCGGATATGTATGTGTATGTCAACAGAGCTCAGACAAGGACCTGGGTGTGATTGAAAGACCTTAGATATTGTTCAAGTATACGTTCTACATCCACAAGCACACTTGTTCTGTTCTCCTTCTGCTTCTCAAATAGCTTAATTTGTGTAGAAGCCGGAATGATTCCTTTGCAGAACAGAGGTCTGTTTGCTAATCTTTTGGTTCTCCAGTGCAGGGGTCTCCAACCTTGGCAACTTTAAGACTTGTGGACTTCAACTCCCAGAACTGAAGTCTTACAAGTCTTAAAGTTGCCAAGATTGGAGACCTCTGCCCTGCTCCAATGGATCCCACTGTTAAATCCGAAGAGCTGAAATCTTAGTCCACCTTTCTTTTTGCAGTCTCTCTGTTCTCTACTTCATTTACAGCAGTTTGGCAATTTTAAGATATATGGACTTCAACTCCCAGAGTTCGCCAGGAATCCGTGCATACTGGTTGGGGAATTTTGGGAAGTCCTGACATCTTGACAAAGATTAGATTAGATTAGATTAGATTAACAGAGTTGGAAGGGACCTTGTAGGTAATCTAGTCCAACCTTCTGCCCAAGCAGGAGATCCTATACCATTTTTGACAGATGGCAGTCCAGTTTCTTCTTGAAAGCCTCCAGTGATGAAGCTCCCACAACTTCCAAAGACAGCTTCTGTTCCATCGGTTGATTTTTCTCATTGTCAGAAAATTTCTCCTTATTTCCAGGTTGAATCTCTCCTTGATCCATTTCCATCCATTATTCCTTGTCTGGCCTTCAGGAGCTTTGGAAAATAGCTTGACCCCCTCCTCTCTGTGGCAGCCCCTCATATATTGTACAACTGCTATCCTGTCTCCCCTGGTCCTTCTCTTCACTAGACTATCCAGGCCCAGTTCTTAAAGTTGTTAAGGTTGAGAGACACTGCTATAGAATTAACCCAGCTCTCCTCCTGCTTTCTTGGGGTCCCTCTGCAGGGGTCTTGTCCAAAGGCCGGATCCGTTGCCCCTGGCATGGGGCTTGCTTCAACATCGGTACTGGCGACATCGAAGACTTCCCAGGCCTGGATAGTCTCCCCAAATTCCAGGTGAGAGGTCTGCAGTTTAACAGCCGGTCATTTGAGGAAAAGACCCTGTGATCTCCACCCAGTTCGTGCCACTGGGAATCAGCAGCAGCCCACCCCCTTCCCCTTCCCCTCTGCACACGACTTCAGACAAATTGCCTCCTTCCGTCTATTGACCTGGGTTCCTGGCAAATATCCCAGCAAGCCACTCCCTTTAATCCCTAGATCAGAATTTCTCAACCTTGTCCACTTGAAGATACGTGGACTTCAATTCCCAGAATTCCCTGGACAGCATGAAGTCCATATATCTTCAAGCGGCCAAGATAGAGAAACCTTGAAAAGTTTACAGACTGGGACTCTTTGAACTGGGGGCTGTCAAAGACCTTTGAGGAGGGGTTTCACCTGACACACCTGGCCAGGTCAACTGAGGTTCCAAGGTGAAGAAAGAATGAGCGAGAAGGAGGCAGTTTGGTACCCAAATGGTATCTCAATAGCCCAGCTCTGCCCTGTCAGTCCTCCAGGTCATAGAGAGGAATTATAGAGGGTCTGAAAGGCGATGGCAGTCTACACAAAACACACACACTCACACACACACACCCTCCTTGTCAGTGGCCATGGACATAATGGCGCATAAGGAACGCTGTCTGGAATAGCAGCCGATGCTGTCCCACAAATGCCTAACCAATTCTTGGCTCTGAGACCCTTTCTTTGGTCTTATTCATACAATCCTAGGGTTGGAAAGGAACTCAGAGGTCATGTAGCCAAACCTAGGCTGGATCCCCTGGAGCAGCTCTGACTGGTGATGATCCTGTTAAAGATTTCCAAGGGAAGCTGAAGTCACCATGTGTTCAGAGGTGGTATTCAGCCAGTTCTGACCGGTTCTGGCGAACTGGTAGTGGAAATTTTGAGTAGTTTGGAGAACCGGCAAATACCACCTCTGGCTGGGCCTGCCCCCATCTATTCATTGCCTCCCGAGCAGGGGTGGGTTCTGAATTTTTTTACTACCGGTTTTGTGGGCGTGGCTTATTTTGTGGGCGTGGTTTGATGGTCATGTGACAATTCTTTAGGATTTAACAGAGGTACTGGTCTACCAGGCTTTTAACTGCTTGCAGAACTGTACAGGTCTACTCATTTATTTTTGCAGGCACCGGTCTACTCATTTGTTTTTGGAGGCGCCAGTCTACCACCACACTGCCTTTTAACACTGATCAGCTGTAGGGCGGCCATTTGAAGCCCCGCAGCAAGAGTTTAAACAGTTTTTTTCCTTCTAGCCGATCAGCTGGGAGGCAGCAATAGATTGGGGGTGGGGCCAAATAAAAGGTAAGAATAATGGGGGGGGGGCGGAACCAGTTCGGTGATGTCATATCGTCACTGCTACTGGCTTGGCTGAACCAGGCCGAACCGGGAGGAACCCACCACTGTTCCTGAATCCCAGTTGATTGAGTCCCAGCTGATTGGCTGGGTCTTCTTTTGTTGCCCTGCATAGGAGAACGGAGCTGGAAAGCAGATTAGTGGGGTGGGGTGGGAATGGAGTTTTTATAGTATCCTTCCCCTGGAGTGGGGTGGGAATGGAGACTTTGCAGTATCCTTCCCATGCCACACCCATCAAGCCACACCCACCAAGCCACACAACGCCCGCCAAGCCAAGCCCACCAAGCCACACCACAGAACCGGTAATAAAAATTTTTGAATCCCACCACTGCATGTTGTCAGCATTCTGATGCTACCATAAAAAGGAGGAGACGAGACTTGACTTTTCACCTACTTATTTTCTCTGTAGATAATATCCCCTAGGAGATGGGATGGGAGGGGGGAACATTCCTGTGGGATGAGGTCAGAAGCTGGGGAGACTGACTTGGAAGATGGCCAATGAGAAGATGAGAATTGGGGAACGGAAAGGGAAGGGTTTGGGGGTCAGAGGGTTAGTATTGGCTACGACAAAGTCAGAGCCAGATCTGTCGTACAAAAATAAATGCAAAATATTTCAGCAAAGATTAATTGTTTGGGAGAGGGAGTGAAACCTGACACATGTGTTAGGGATGACCTTGGATCCTTGGTCTGGGAGGACTTTGGAGGTGATCTGAGTCTCTGCTCGGTCAGGCTGGGCATTCTACTCTACCATCTGCCTGAAGACAAACTGCCTTGTTTTTCATTGGTGGGTGGTGGGTGGGAGCAGCTGGGTTAGGCTTATATGATGATCAAACACTTATTTTAACGAGGGTGAAAGTTGCATCATGAAACATGAAGGCATTCTTTCCCGTTCTAGGTGAAAATTGAGAAGGAAAAGGTGTACATCCGAGCAAGCAAACAGGTGAGTTGTAAGATCTACCATCCCACCCCCACCCCACTCGAATCCCTGGCCATTTATTCTTCAGGGCAGATTCCAGGGGTGAAATGCTACCGGTTCGGGCCGGTTCACCTGAACCGGTAGTAAAAAAAATAAATTCCAAAGATCAGCTGAGCGATGTGTGATTGTCAGAATTTTCTTTTTTTTTTACTTTTTAAAGCATTTTTAACTACCGGTTCCAGAGAACCAGTAGTAAAAAAAAATGCTTAAAAAGTTTTTTTTAAAAAGTTCTGACGATAGCCCGTCACTCAGCTGATCTTCGGAACTTTCTTTTTTTTACTTTTTAAGCATTTTTTTTTACTACCGGTTCTCCGGAACTGGTAGTTAAAAATACTTTTAAAAGATTAAAAAAAAGATTCCGACAATCGTGCACCATAGCTGTGATCCTTGGAACCTTTTTTTAACCTTTTTAAAGTATTTTTATTACTTTAATTGAAGTCCACCAGGCTTAAAGTTGCCAAGGTTGGAGACCCCTGGTTTAGGGTGCTCCGGTGATTAATCTGCATTTTGTTATTTTCCTGTCCTATTGACTTGGCAGGAGGGGCATGCCCCAAGTACAAGAGCCTATTCTGCCAGGGCAACCACCCTTTGAAACATCATCCCATCTAAGATTAGACTGGCCCCATTCCTGTTGGCCTTTTGCAAGGCCTTGAAAACTGAGCATTGTCCCTCAAAAGGCATGGGATCATAGAGCCCACCTCCTGGCTCTTTGAGTGACTGCTTAGTCAATGCCCGGTTGCTATTTAATTTTTACTTTCTATTTTTTCTGTCGTGTATTTTAATTATTTGATTGTAAGCCACCTACAGTCACATAAAAGGGACATGGGTAGCCATATAACACTAACTAACTAACTAACTAACTAACTAACTAACTAACTAACTAACTAACAGGAGCCATGGTGGCACAGTGGGTAGAATGCAGTAATGCAGGCTAACTCACTGCTGACTCCAGGAGTTCGATCCTAACCAGCTCAAGGTTTGACTCAGCCTTCTGTCCTTCCAAAGTCCGTAAAATGAGGACCTAGATTGTTGGGAGCAAGAGGCTGACTCTGTAAACCGCTTAGAGGGGGCTGTATGAAATGATATAGAAGTCTATTGCCCTTCCTTCCTTCCATCCCTCACTTCTCCCTCCTTACCTTCCTTCCCTCCTCCCTCCCTCCCTTCCTTCTTTCCATGGTGCGCAGTGGTTAGAATGCAGTATTGCAGGCAAACTCTGCCCACTGCCATGAGTTCAATCCTGACTGGTTCAAAGTTGACTCAGCCTTCCATCCTTCTGAGGTCCGTAAAATGAGGACCCATATTGCTGGGGGCAATAGGGTGACTCTGTAAAGCACTTAGAGAGGAACTGTAAAACACTGTGAAGCGGTGTATAAATCTAAGTGCTATTGCTATTTCCTTCCTTCCTTCCTTCCTTCCTTCCTTCCTTCCTTCCTTCCTTCCTTCCTTCCTTCCTCTCTGCCCACTGCCAGCAGTTTGAATCTCACCGGCTCAAAGTTGACTCAGCCTTCTATCCTTCCGAGGTCCGTAAAACGAGGACCCAGATTGCTGGGGGCAATAGGCTGACTCTTGTAAACCACTTAGAGAGGGCTGTAAAGGATTGTGAAGTGGTATAAGTGCTGTTGCTAGCTAACTAGCTAACTAGGCTAACTAGGCTAACTAGGCTAACTAGCTAACTAGCTAACTAGCTAACTAACTGTGTGTAGAGCAGCCTTTCCCAGCCTGAGTGCCTTCAAATTCCATATTTCTCCCACTAGCATGAGAATTCTGGGTGTTGAAGTCCACCCCTCTGGTTGGGTCCTGGTTGGAGGGGAATTGGGATTGGGGGTGTTGTAGGGATTGGGATGCTGCATGCTTCAGTTGGGGACTGAGTTGACATGGCCCCTTCTTGCACCCCAGGCTCTTCAAGCCCAGAAGCGGACGAAGGTGATGGCGAAATGCATCTCACTGAGCAACTACAGCATCAGCAGCACCAACGTGCTCATCATTGGGGCAGGTACCGGCTGGTGGAGAGAGAGAGTGTCCAAGGGTGGAGGTCTCAGTTTGGGTGGGGGGTGTCAGAGCCCTGCTTGGATGGGTGTCCTCCTGGAGACTCCACTGCGGGGTTCAAGGAGCAAGGATGTCCACCCATCCCTTCAAACGCCCAAAATGAATCTGGTTTTGCCCAGACTGTCAGAGAATTGTGGGGAAAACTCACAAGAACATCCCATTGTGGAAGCCCCTATTCTGTTAGTCAGATCTGCTTTCTCATTTATTCTGGAGAGTCCATTTGCTGGCTGGGGAATTCTGGGAGTTGAAGTCCGCCAGGCTTGAAGTTGCCAAGGTTGGAGACCCCTGCTATAAAACACTGTGAAGCGGTATATAAGTCTAAGGGCCATTGCTATTGCTACTCTGGGAGGAAGATGGAGAAGACATAATGGGGAATTCTCAGCCGCAAAAGGACAGCTGCTTCCACCAACAGTCGCTTCCTCTGGCAGGTCCTGCTGGGCTGGTGTGTGCAGAGACGCTCCGCCAAGAGGGCTTCTCGGACAGAATTGTGATGTGCACAATCGATCGACATTTGCCCTACGACAGGCCCAAGCTCAGCAAGGTTGGTGCCTACCCAGGAATTTCTCCAAGACTTCCTCGAAGGCAATGGGTGGGATGGTCCACTTTTCCAACCTATACCTGAGAGTTGCAATGCTCTCTTGGAAATGAAACACAATTCCTTTTCGTGCAGTTCGTGGATGTCTGTGTAACTTGTCAATCATGGATTTAAGGGTGGAGTTAATACTGAACCTTTGCCCTTTCTCCTAAAAGTGACTCAAATTAATTTAGAAGTTACCACCATCTCTAGTGGTTGTGGCCAGGGGTGGATTCTACTTAGCTTTACTACCAGTTCGCAATGGGAGCAACTGCGCATGATTGCGCTTCTGCGCATGTGCAGATTGTCCATAATGACGTCCAGGCGGGTGGGCGGAGCCTCCTGCCATTTTTACTACTGGTTTGCAAGAATCGGACTGAACCGGGAACAACCCACCACTGATTGTGGCTTAGGCCAAGCAGCCCAAATGATGCTCCCTCCACTGCTAAACTGACATAGATCTGTCCAGGGGTGGGCCTCAAAAATTTTAGCAAGGGGTTCTCTGCCCGGTTGCTGGGTGGGCGTGGCAATGTTGGGTGTGGCCTAGTTAAGCCTCCGGCACCATGGCAGGGCGGCGGTGTTTTTGCCCTCCCCAGGCTCTGGTGGCTTTCCTTGAGCCTCTGGAAGGGCGAAAATGGCCTCCCCAGGCTCCAGAGGCCCTTTCCAGCCTTCCCGAACTTCCGGTAGGCCCGTTTTTCACCCTCCCTGAGCCTCTGCGCACACCCTGCACTTTGCTGCATCCAAAATGGGCCACATGGGGACTCTGGGAGGGGAGGGGCAGGTGGGCGTGGCCAGCCAGGAGTGGGATTTGGGGGTTCTCTGAACTGCACAGAATCTTAGCTAGAGGTTATCCTGAACCCTTGCGAGGCCCCAGCAGCCCCCTCTGGGTTTTTCTCTCTGCAAGGCTCACTCGGTTCCAGGAAGACTGAAGAAGACTCTCAGGTTGTCCTCAAGCAGTCTTCTCAATGGTATGATGGGATGTCCTTGGGAGACAGGAAGAAGAGCCACAGACTAGACAACAATCAGATAAGAGGCAGCTGAACCCGCAGACGAAATGAGGGCATGGAAAATTTCTCAGAAGGGACCCTCCCTAGTTTCTTGGGCTGTAAAGGTGAGGGGTAGAGAGATTCTGTTAATGTAACCTGACAATAAAGTTAAGAGCTAGTACTTCTGGTTGTGCTTCTTGCCTGGACTACCTCACAAGGCTGACAACCATCTTACAAGCCTGAAAGCACATATCTCCCTCCTCACCTTTACAGTCCAAGAAACTTGGGAGGGTCTCTTCTGAGATGTTTTCCATGCCCTCATTTCTTCTGCAGGTTCAGCTGCCTCTTGTTGTGGTCTGCTGGCAGCCTGAGGAGCTGGCAGCAGAGTCGGACAGTGAGGAGGTTGGGGAAGAACATGGGCCAGTCCTGGAGTCTGGAGAAGGCTCGGACGAGGACTCTGTTAATTCTGTTTAAAGTCTGAAGCTCTGTTTGATTCTTGACTCCGTGTGGCTTTGCCAATTAGGTCTTTGGCGGTGTGTCAAGGGAGATAAAGGGGGTGATTATCAGCCTTATCCCGAAGGACTCTTTACAACTATTTGGGACTCATCTGTGAATGAATGCATCATGCCCCACTAGTGGGCCGCAGCCCAGAGATTAGGGACCCCTGGGAAACGAGACAGTGGGAATTAAGTGTTCAGCAGAGTGATGGCATGGGAGAAAAAACCGTCGTTATGTCTAACTGTTTTGGCGTGCAGTGCCCTATAGCTGCATTGTGAGGGAAAAAGTTGAAATAGTTTAGGTCCAGGATGTGAGGGGTCTGCAGATACCTTCTGCAGATCGTTCCCTAGTCTGTGGCTCTTCCACCTGTCTCCAAAGGTCATTCCCATAGACCAGGAGTGTCAAACCTGCGTCATCACGGTGTCGTCACTTGGCGTATCGCGAATTTTCCCCCCTTCGCTAAACTGGGCGTGGCCAGCACGTGACACATCTGGCCCATGGGCTGCGAGTTTGACAGCCCTGTCATAGACCGTTACACCTCCTTAGTGAAACCCTCCAGGTATTACAACTCTCAACTCCTGGCATACCTCTGGAAGGCTTTTAAGGAGTATCTAAGAACAAAATTTACTTCTGCTTTCAGTCAATGGATTCCCACGTTGACCAGATCGCTTTGCGTCCGAAAGAATTCTTCCGCACAAATGACATTGAGGTCCTGACTGAAATGCAGGTGAGGGCAGGGTTGAAATGTAAAATGTGTTACTACCGGCTTTGTGGGCGTGGCTTGGTGTTGGTGGGGGTAATGTGACTGGGTAGGCGTGGCCAACTTTTTTTAAAAAAACTTTTCAAAGCATTTTTTCTAATGCTTTGAAAAGCCTCTGCCGATCAGGCAACTCAGCTGGGATCGTCAGAGACTTTTTTCAAAGCATTTTTTTAACCACCTCTTTGGCGGAGGTTGCAGAAAAAAATACTTTGAAAAGCCTCTGAGGATCCCAGCTGAGCCATGCGATCATCAGAGGCTTTTTTTTTTAACTTTTAAAAGCATTTTTTCATCGGAAGAGGTTGTAGAAAAAATGCTTTTAAAAGTAAAAAAAAAAAAGGCCTCTGATGATCGTGCGACCGAGCATGGTGGGGGGGGCGCAGGGATTTTTGCTACCTGCTGCCATCGCTACCGATGTGGAGGGAGGTCACATCACTCGCCTGGGTTCATCTCCTAAAATGGTTCAGGATGGGTGTGGTTGGCTCCCTGAAGCCTGTCCCCATGTGGACTCTTGTTCTGACCCAGAACACGACAAACCCTCTGAAGTGAACTCAAAGATTCCTTTATTAGGAGCGCCAGCAGCCCCGGCAAAAAGTTCCTCTCTCACCACAGGCTAACAAGTCTGTCCAGCTGGGAGATGAATAGTTGTCTGCCCCATCTATTCATCTCCGTCCCCTGCCTTTTATTCCCAGAGTTAGGGCGGAGCTTCGCTAGCAGCAGTGGCTCTTCCGTCCCAAGGACCGGCCCATAGATTTCCACTGCTCTCCTCTCCTCTGCCTTCTGCGCATCAGGAACTGGGCCCAGCTGTTCCTCCTCTTCCTCATCAGCCACTTCCAGACCTGGGGGCTGTTGACTCTCCATCTGAGGGCTAATGGACAGCCCAGGCTCCACCTCTCTCTCTCTCTCGCTCTGCCAGCTTCATTCCCTCTTCCCCCTCAGAGCTCTCAGGCTGCCTTGATGCTGGCCCTGACTCCCACACCTCCCTCTCCTCCTCTGATTCAGCTGCTGGAGGGGCTGGCGGCTGACAGGCCACAACAATTCTGTAGGTGTGTGTTGCTCTGATGGAAAAAAGAAAGAACAGCTAAGAAATTACTGTTAATGACCTGTCCATGCTGTTTCAGGTGGCGGCAGTGGATGTGAAGAACAAGACGGCCATTTTCAAGGATGGGTTTAAGATGGAGTACAATAAGTTGCTGCTGGCAACAGGAAACACGTAAGTGGCCCTAAAAGGTTTTACACCAAGAGGAACATAAGTGACAAATTTCAAGTTTGTAGGCTTTATGGTTCTGGAGATTTCGTGATTAATGCATGAATGGTTTTTGCTTTTATATACTATATATAGATTTTAGATTTTTTTTTTATCCCACATTTTTATAAATAACTCAGGGCGGCAAACGTACCTAATAATAAAAGGGATGAAAATGATAAAAGGCAGGAGCTGCAGTTCTCTTTCTCAGATCACCAAAGGATTGGACTCAAAATGGGTAGCCAGGATTCTAGTCTTTTTCTAATCTAACTTGGCCTAAGGAGTTTTGGAAGGTGGGCCAGGAATAAGGAGGCTTCCTCCCTTTGTTGTGCCACCTGCCCTTCTTTGACCTTTGGAGGATCCCTCGGCCTGACCTCTCCTGTCTCTCCTTCCAGACCCAAAACGCTCAGCTGCAAAGGCAAGGAAGTGGAGAATGTCTTCACCATCCGTGCTGTGGAAGATGCCAACCGGGTGGTCAAAGTGGCCACCAGCAAAAATGCCGTAGTGGTGGGAGCCTCTTTCCTGGGTGAGCAAAGGCTGCGAAGACAGCCTCGGAAGCTGAGCTGATTCATAATGTGGTTTGTTTCATCTGAGTTTAGCACGGTTTACTACCGTGTTTCCCCAAAAATAAAACACACCCTGAAAACAGGCCCTAGCCTGATTTTTGGGGATGGGCCTCCCCTCAAATAAGCCCGGGGGGATAGGCATGGGCAGCACAAGAGGCACCGAGCACATGGGGGCTGACAGTGTGGGGCAGCAGCCGCAGCTCACCGGCCCTTTGGCACAGCACAGATAAGTCCGAGTGTGGAGGCAGAGGTGGGGGGAGACAGGCGATACGGATGTGCTGTGTGGCTGTCTGGCTCACGGGAGGCTTGTGGGAGGCTTGCGCAGCGGCAATAGGCAGCAGGCAGAGGCAGAGGCGCAAGGGAGAGGGGCGGCAGGTGATCCTGACGCCCCATGCAGGTCCCTGTCTGGCATGGCTGCAGGCAAGCCGAGAGAGGGTGGGACAGAGTGGGCAGCATTGTTGGGATCGCCTGCCTCCCCGCATCCCGACCCGTGCCTCTGCCTCTGCCTCTGCCTGGTTTCGCCCAGAGGGAGACGAAGCTTTATCTGCTTGCTAATTGCTCCATTTCAAAGTGTCCCATTTGCAAGCAGATGAAGCTTCGAGTCTCCGTCATTTCTCCATCCGTATTGTGACCCCGACTCCCGAGCCTGTCCTAATAGAGGACTCAGAAGGTGATGGGGAGGAACTGACAAGGCCTCCCTCTCCAGGACCCTCCTTTCTGGCAATGCCTCAGGTTCCATCCGAAGGCCAGGAGGAACAGCCTGGGATGTGCCAGGAGGAAGGTATATCGGAGCACCAATTGATAGGGAGTGAGGAGGATGAATCCTGGTTTGATCCCAGGCAGCGTCGGAGGGAGAAGCGTGTGCAGCAACAGAAGAGGCGTGGGAGGGCCAGAGATTGAGCTGAGTCACTGAGCCACGCCCCACCAGGGATAAAAGTGGGTGGGATTGCTCTTCAGGCTTTGTGACAGACAAAGTTAAACCCTGAAAGTCACATCGTGATCTCTGAAATTCGGCTTGGATATATTTTGGACTGAACATGGATTGAACTCTTGTCTCGTGGATAATTTGTTGCTCCTGGAACGGTCTGAAGATAAGTCCTCTTCTGCTTTATGGGAGTGAAAACGGTCTTGGCAGGCATTCGGCAGTTTGCTGCCAAAACCTTGGTCTGCCAAGAATTCTAATCTGTTTACCTAATAAAATATTGGCAGGCGTGCTTGGTATTACGTTTGCCTGTGTGAGGAAGGGGGACAGAACACAAAGCCAAGTCTGCTGTTTGTAGTTTATTGTACAAACCGTGATTAAGGAAACCATGGTTTAGTACTGTGTGTGGACCAGTGGTGGGTTGCTACCGGTTTGCCCCGGGAGGCTCTGCCCACCTGCCTGGATGCTTCTGTGCACGAGCAAACCAGTAGCAAACTAAATTGAAACCCGCTACTGGTGTGGACACAGGCTAAATATGTCTTGAAAATTAAACTCTGTGTCCAAGTTGGATAATTTGGGGGGGGGGCTTTTCCCCCTGTTTTTAGCTGTTGTTTTTTCCTCCTTTCGCCCAACTTGACCTGTTTCAGCAGCCGGATCGTCTGCTTTTGCGCTGCACCAACCTGCAGGCTCTCAGCTTGTCCTGGGTCTTTCCTGCAGTGGCTTCCTAACCCTCCTGCTCCCTCTGGCGTTTTGCAGGGATGGAGGTGGCTGCCTACCTTTCGGAGAAGGCTCACTCGGTCTCAGTGGTGGAGCTGGAAGAAGTGCCCTTCAAGAAATCCTTTGGGGAGAAGGTTGGGCGAGCTATCATGAAGGCAAGGCAGCTGCCCGGAGGGGGCATCTGGGGAGGGTCGAACCTTATTTTGAGAGGAACGTTTTTCAACCTTTTCTCTCTCCTTCCTCTCCTCTCGGACAGATGTTTGAAAACAACCGAGTGAAATTCTACATGCAGACCGAAGTGTCGGAACTGCGGGAACAGGAGGGCAAGGTAGAGTTGGATAGATGGAATGGATGGAAACCGACCAGTGGTGGTTTCAAAGTTTTTTACTACCGCTTCTATGGGTGTGGCTTGATGGGCGTGGCTTGGTGGGCGTGGCAGGGGAAGGATACTGTAAAATCTCCATTCCCACCCCACTCCAGGGGAAGGATACTGCAAAATCCCCATTTCCTCCCAATCAGCTGGGACTTGAGAGGCAGAGAATAGGGACGGGGCCAATCAGAATTTTTACTACCGGTTCTCCAAATTACTCAAAATTTCCTCTACCAGTTCTCCAGAACTGGTCAGAACCTGCTGAAACCCACCTCTGAAACCAACCAAGGAGAGATTAAGGAGAAACTTATCAATAGTGAGGACAATGAATCAGTGGAACAGAAGTTGCCTCCAGAGGTTATAGGTGCTTCATCACTGGAGGTTTTTAAGAAGAGATTGGACACTCACCTGTCTGAAATGGTATAGGGCAGGGGTCCCCACCTTGTGGGCCGTATGAATGTCAAGAAGAGAACAGGGTCCTTCCTCATCTGTCTCCTAGCACTTGCCCCTTCCGGATATGACTGCCACCCCCATCCAGCCACAGCCCTTGCAGCCAAGATCCAGGAGTCCTCCAGCCCTCCGCTGGACTCATTTTGAGAGTTTAGGATTCTGCCCATGTACAGAGTGAGGAAGTCCACAGTGGTGGAGGCAGTTTGCAAGGCAGCCGGTGACTTCCTTGGATCCGGGCAGGCATGGAAGAGAGGCACAGCCCCTCTGGGGAGGTCGAACAATAATAGAACAACAGAATGAATGAGCTGCAAGGGACCTTCGAGGTCTTCTAGTCCAGCCCCCTGCTCAAGCAGGAGAACCTATAATATTTCAGCTAAGTGGCTGTCTTCAGTTGGCCAGAGCTTGCAAGGTGGCCAGGATACTGTATTTCTGTTTGAAACAGCCCGGCCACATCCCCCAACTCAAGGAGAGGTGGGGAGCCTCTCCCACCCAGCAGTGTCTTGCTTTCTGGCTTCACAGACAGGCAGGGCTGTGTCAAAGAAATAGATTTGATTTTTTAAAATTGATTGCATTTTACCTTTCCCCAAAGCTGAAGGAGGTAGTGCTGAAGAGTGGCAAAGTACTCCGGGCAGACGTCTGCGTGATTGGCATAGGTAAGTCGCTGGAGTACTTTGGGGGCGTCTTCTGGGGGGACTCAAGAAGGTCAAGATGGCACCAGGACTGCACAATCTAAGCTCACTCTCTACATGGGTCACATGCTGTGCTGCCCCACTCACATACACAGGCGCGTAAGTGTGGTTTATAGAGAGTTTTATTGATGTTCTCCAGCAGTTCCCTTCACCTGGCCTCAGAACTGTCCCAAATCAATTCAGCCACAAGCAGGCCAAGATTAGTCCACCAGACCATGGCCAATAGTCCATAAAACAGTAGAGAGTTGTTCCAACAAGTAAGTCCACCAAACAAACTTAAATCCACCAGGCAAAACTGAAAGTACATCCACGAGAGCTCATTTGGCAAGAGAAGTTCAGAGTCTCCAAGGCACAAAGTCAGGCAGGAAGCATGAGGAATAAACACACACATAAGCATAAACCCAACACGTTGTTCCCAGCAAGATGGGCGGGGCCTCTTCCTGAGTAATCTGGCAGATCTCTGTGGCTCTTGTCTTTTCTCTGCCCTGCGTGCTCTCGGATCCATCATGGAAGACAGCTCCTCCTTCTCTTCACTGACTGTCCTCCCCTGCAAGCTGTCCCCAGTTGAAGCCTCCTGTAAATTTCTTTCAGCTGGCTGTTCAAAGTCATTAATTAACCCAGTTCCTGACATGCCAGGAAGGACTTCCAAGAAAGAATCTGAGGAATCGTCCAAGGGAGACAATCACACACATGCTTTGATCAGTTGCTCTTGGCCATCTTGAGCTTTGGAATAACCACCTGGGGATGCCCCTGAGTGCTCCTGTGTTTCGGGGATCCTTCCTTGAGCTTCCCTCAATGACAGCCCTGATTTTAATTTAATTTAAGGTAGCACTTAGCTGAGTTTAGCTGAGGCAGTACTTAGCTGAGTTTGAAAAAAAGCCATTTTGTAGATTTGTAGATTTTTGGATGGGGGACCATCTGGAGATTCTAGAACGATGATTAAGCTGGAAAGGAGGCCCTGGCAAAATACTTCTCTATGGTTGCCCAGGAAATTGTCCCTGAAGTAAGTCACAGGGCTCAGTGAGGAGAGTCAGAAAAGAGATTATAGTTGACATTAGTTCATTCACAAAAATTGAGGCAACAGACTAGATAGGGAGACCAGAGATGAAGAGAGAGGCAAAACACCATCCTGATGCCAAGAAAACCACATGGAATACTGACTTGCTGTCTGAAAAACACTTGTATTTGTAGAAAAAAGGAAAAAAATGAGAAGTAAAGTTTTATCTACGACAGAGAAATCCTCGCATCATCTTCTTCTTTTAATGACCCCATAATCCCTTGGGAGTGGAGTCTGGGCAACTGAATGGAGCTAGCAGAATGTTTTACTGGCCGGATGCCCTTCCTGTCACCAATGTGGAGTTTTGTTCAGCAGATATATTCTCATTGTGCCCAGAGAGAGAAATATTTGCCTCTACCTAGGATCGAACACACAGCCTTCTGATTGTGAGGTGAGAGCTCCACCTCTAGGCCACCGCACCACTTGGAGAAATCTTTGCATAGCCAGAGGATAATTATTTCATCTGGGGTCTTCTGAAACCATGAGAAAGTGTGAGAAGGAAGTGAGGGCATGATGAGAGGGAATTCAAAAAGTGTTTAACTTTGGCAACAAGGCAGCCTCTGCAACAGGGCAGAAAAATGCTATATTTTATCTTTTTTATTTTAATTTTAATTCACTTTTCCCCCAAAAAAGCCAGATTATTCTACAGGCCACTAAACAACAACCACCTCCTAAAGATAGTTACAAGCTAAAAAATTGTAACATGGAAGGAAAACAGGAGAAGGAGGGAAGAGGACAAAAAAAAAACTTATTACAAAGCACCAATTGGTAATGGGGACTTAAACTTGTATTATCTCCAGTTTATATGGATGGTCTATCCTTCTATGATTTATAAAGCAGATGGAGTTGTCAAGAGCCATTAGCATTTGGTAATGGCCTTTTCCGTGGTTCAAATAAATGGGTTGGGGGCCAAGAGTCCCTCCCACTGCTAATGCCCCTCTTCTCTTTGGCGCAGGGGCCATTCCAGCCACCGGCTTTCTGAAGCAGAGCGGGGTCCATCTGGACTCCAAAGGTTACATCGTGGTGAATAAGGTACCGTAGAAGCTGCCAAACAGGCCAACCAGGGAGGAGGCCGGTGAAGGGTGTCAGCCAAGCACTGAACCATTCATTCATTCATTCATTCATTCATTCATTCATTCATTCATTCATTCCATCCATTTATCCATCCATCCATCCAGTTCATGAATAGGATAGGATAGGATAGGATAGGATAGGATAGGATAGGATAGGATAGGATAGGATAGGATAGGATAGGACAGGACAGAATTCTTTATTGGCCAAGTGTGATGGACACACAAGGAGTTTATCTTGGTGCATAAGCTCTCAGTGTACATAAAAGAAAAGATACGTTCATCAAGAATCATAAGGTACAACACTTAATGATAGTCATAGGTTACAAATAAGCAATCAGGAAACAATATCAATATAAATCGTAAGGATACCAGCAACAAGGTTACAGTCATACAGTCATAAGTTCATTCATTCATTCATTCATTCATTCATTCATTCATTCATTCATTCATTCAAATTTATATAGCCTCCTACTCGCTCCCAGTGACTCTAGGCGCTTACAGAAAATAAAAACACAATGTAGAAGAAATAAAAATAACACTTTCTTGTTTTTTCTTTGAAGACGTTTTGCTTCTCATCCAAGTTTAGTTTCTCCTTGGTTAGGTTGGTTCTCCCTTCCTCTTTCCTTTCTTTTTCTCCTTCCTTCTTTCCTTCCTTCCCTCCCTCCCTCTTTCCTCCTGCAACGGACCATTCCCCGTCCCATCCTTGCAAGGCGCCCCTCCCCCTCCCAACAGAGCTCTTCTCTCCCTTCCAGATGATGCAGACCAACATTCCAGGAGTTTTCGCTGCAGGCGACGCAGTGGCCTTTCCTTTGGCGCTGAGGAACCACAAGAAGACCAACGTTCCACACTGGCAGATGGCTCACATGCACGGTGGGTACGGTTGTGGCCTTCTTTCGTGGAAGAGAAGCCTCCGTTTCCCCCTTGGAAGTCCTGGGAAGTCCTGAGCAAACGGTGCAGGGAGCTGCAGCCTGTCTTGGTTTTTCCACATAGATTAGGGTTAGATGACCTCCAAGATCCTTTCCAACTCTTGTTACTGTTATTATTATTATTATAAAGCCACACATATCCACCTCCAGCAACAGCAGAGCAGGGTGGGGTGTAAAAGAAGAGAAGGCTGCCATTACAACCAACTTTTCCTGATCTTGCATCTCTCTCAGTGCCCCTTAGGATTGCGTCTCTCTTGTTTGCAGCTGCAGGACACTGCTGGCTCATGTTCAAAATCGGGATCCACTAGGATACCCAGAGACTTTCCCCATGTCCTGCTGTCCTCTGAAGTTCCTCCCATCCATTTATCCATCCATCCATCCATCCAGTTCATGACGTAGATTTTCCCTACTGGAGTCTTAAGACTTTGCATTGGTGAAGAAGTGTAGAGCTGGTCTTGGCAATAAGGAAGGTAGGAGTGAGCTGTTAAGAGAGGATTTCCAGAAGACTTAGTTTTGAGAAGCAGGAAAGCAGGAGAAAGACACTCCAAATGCAGGGGTGAAATTCAGCAGGATCTGACAGGTTCTGGAGAACCGGTAGCGGGAATTTTGAGTAGTTTGGCGAACCGGCAAATATTACCTCTGGCTGGCCCCAGAGTGAGATGAGAATGGGGATTTTGCAATATCCTTCCCCTCATTGAAATGTGCCCACCAGGTTTCCATGCATTCCATCAGCCAAGGTCACAGGGGAGGGGTGGGGGGGGGGTAGCGGTTATTATTAAAGATGGCCTGAGACCGAGGGAGGCCACTGTTCCTCAGACGGCCGGCTGTGAATCCCTCCTTGTGAAATGGGGTCACGGGGTTCAGAGGGGTTTGCTGATCACGTACCTGGCTCCCTGCCATGTGGCAGCAGCCCTGCCTGAGCTACTCAACGTCATTGCCGTGGTGGCGGTTGATACCCCTAGGCTTATGGTCATGGGGGATTTCAACCTGCCGTCCGTGGGTGAGGCGTCAGAGGTGGCTCGGGAGTTCATGGCTTCCATGACAGCCATGGACCTGACCCAGTTAATTCATGGCCCTACCCACACGGGGGGAAACACGCTGGATCTGGTTTTTGTCTCTGGACAGTGGTTGAGTGATCTCGAGATAGGGGATATAGTCACCGAGCCCTTGTCATGGTCTGATCACTCTCTCCTTCGTCTCGACCTTCGAACCGCTACACCCCGCCGCAGGGAGGCGGAGCCGGTAAGATGGTTCCGCCCCAGGTGCCTGATGGAACCTGATAGGTTCCAGATGAAGCTTGGGCCATTCCCTGAGGCTCTGGCACACGCCTTGACTGGAGACCTAGTGGCCGCCTGGGATAGGGCAGCCGCTGGAGCTCTAGATCGGGTCGTGCCTTTGCGGCCTCTGACCTGGTGCCGATCTCATTTAGCTCCTTGGTTCACTGAGGAGCTGAGGGAGTTGAAGCGCCGGAAAAGACGCCTAGAGAGCAGTTGGAGGGCCAGTCTTTCTGAATCTGACCGGACACTGGTAAGATCTCATATTAGGAATTACCTAGTGGCGATAAAAGCAGCGAAATGTAGCTATTTTGCTGCTCTTATTGCATCATCAGATAATCGCCCGGCCGCCCTGTTTAGGGTGACCCGCTCCCTGCTCCACCAGGAAGCGCGGGAGGACCCCTTGGAGGGTTGAGCCAAGGATTTTGTTCAATATCTGTATGACAAAATCACTCAGATTCGGGAAGATCTGGACTCCGACTGGGTAGTCTCAGGGGGAGGGACTGCGGCAGGTCTTGAGAATGTTATCTGGGATGAGTTTGATCCTGTGACCCCTGAGGACGTGGACAGGATTCTGGGTAGACTGAATGCGACCACTTGTTTATTGGACCCGTATCCCTCCTGGTTAGTGCTGGCTTCTCGGGAGGTGACACGAGGCTGGTTCCAGGGGATTATAAATGCTTCGTTGGGTGAGGGTGTCTTTCCTGCCGCCTTGAAAGAGGCAGTGGTGAGGCCTCTCCTCAAGAAGCCTTCCCTGGACCCGGCAATGTTGGTAAATTATCGTCCGGTCTCCAACCTTCGTTTTGTGGCGAAGGTTGTTGAGAGTGTGGTTGCGCAACAGCTCCCCCAGCACCTGGATGAAACGACGTATCTGGATCCATTCCAGTCGGGCTTCAGGCCCGGGTACAGCACGGAAACAGCATTGGTCGCGTTGGTTGATGATCTCTGGAGGGCTCGGGACTGGGGGTGCTCCTCTGTCCTGGTCCTGTTAGATCTCTCAGCGGCTTTTGATACCATCGATCATGGTATCATGCGGCACCGGTTGGAAGAGTTAGGGGTGGGAGGCACTGTGTTGCGGTGGTTCTCCTCCTTTCTCTCTGACTGGTCGCAGTCTGTGTTGACAGGGGGACAGAGGTCGACCCCGAGGCCCCTCATATGTGGGGTGCCGCAAGGGTCGGTCCTCTCGCCTCTCCTGTTCAACATTTATGTGAAGCCGCTGGGCGAGATCATCCGTGGTTTCGGGGTGGAGTACCATCAGTATGCTGACGACACCCAGCTGTACATCTCCACCCCGGATCACCCCAATGATGCCCTTGAAGTGATGTCCCGGTGCCTGGAGGCCGTACGGATCTGGATGGGGAGGAACAGGCTCAGGCTCAACCCATCCAAGACCGAGTGGCTGTGGTTTCCGACGTCACGATATAGTCAGTTGATGCCATCACTGACTATTGGGGGCGAATCATTGGCCCCCATGGAGAGGGCTCGCAACTTGGGCGTCCTCCTGGATTCACGGCTGTCTTTAGAAGAGCACTTGACGACCGTGACCGGGAGGATTTTTCATCAGGTTCGCCTGATTCGCCAGTTGCGTCCCTTTCTGGATCGGGACTCGTTACGCACGGTCACTCATGCCCTCGTCACCTCCCGCCTGGACTATTGCAATGCTCTCTGCATGGGGCTCCCCTTGAGGAGCACCCGGAGGCTCCAACTGGCGCAGAGTGCGGCCGCGCGGGTGGTAATGGGAGCGACATGGCGCTCCCATGTAACACCTCTCCTGTGCGACCTGCACTGGCTCCCGGTGGTCTTCCGGGTGCGCTTCAAGGTTTTGGTTACCACCTTTAAAGCGCTCCATGGCTTAGGACCTGGTTATCTACGGGACCGCCTACTACCACCAATAGCCTCCCACTGGCCAGTACGCTCTCACAGAGAGGGACTCCTCCGGGTGCCGTCAGCCAAACAGTGTCGACTGGCGGCCCCCAGGGGGAGAGCCTTCTCTGTGGGGGCACCTACTATCTGGAATGAGCTCCCCCCGGAGATACGGAGGATCCCGGATCTGCGCTCCTTCCGCTGCACTGTGAAGACCTTTTTATTCCATCAGGCGGGCTTGGCCTAATCTCTTCCCTTTTTTAAATATGTAAATTTTAATCTGTTTTTAAATTATTGGGGTGTTTTAATCTGTCTGGGCCAAAATGATTTAATTTGATTTTATCTGGTTTTTAAATTTTTTGTATCTATGTATTTTATTGTTTGGCTGTTCACCGCCCTGAGTCCTTCGGGAGTAGGGCGGTCTACACATCAAATAAACTAAACTAAACTAAACTAAACTAAACTAAAGGGCACTGCTAGAGTCCCTGCAGTGTTCTTGTCTCAGAAGATAGATTTGTTGAATGCAGTATGTGAGAGCCAATAAACACAGTCTGTTTTTTGACCTAGGCAACCTCCAAGGGCTTACACCAGTGTTTCTCAACTTTAAGGTGGGTGGACTTCAACTCCCAGAATTCCCTAGCCAGGCTGGGGAATTCTGGGAGTTGAATCCCACCCATCTTAAAGTTGCCAAAGTTGAGAAACAATGGCTTACACCAGTGGTTGGCAACCTTAAACACTCAAAAGAGCCACAAAAGTCCTAACCAGAAGACCCCTGTTCAATTCTGGAGCCGACCGGAGGTCCCCGCACCATAGAATCTCCTTCTAGCATAGCATCCTTTTTCCTCTACCTGTCCTAACCGAAATGTCAGGGTGCTAATTAATCCCATACTGCTTTTGGGTAATCACACCTTGATTTAGAGACGTGGATCGTGGCATTTTCCTTGTGTATACTTTTGCAAGAAAATAAACCCGAAGATATATTTTTTTCTAAGAAAAACTCATTGATTTGTTATAAAGAAAATAAAACATCTCACTATCTAAATAATTACATTTTGGCAACATTCCTGCCGGTCACCTCTCTGCAGCTGGACCTCTCCTGGCAGGAGAACAAATAAAGAGAAGGAAAGAATGCGGACATGCGTAGTTAGCTTACTGATAAGAAATTTGGCAAGCTACGGAAAGTCTGACAGTTCAAAAATATGAGCTCATCTGGTAAATACAAAAACGCAGTGACACGAAAGACCTATCAATTGTGGAGCTGACTGGTGACAGGAAGCTGCCAGAGAGGGATGAAAGAGTCACATGCGGCTCCAGAGCTGTGGGTTGCCGATCCCTGGCTTACACCATTCAAATAATGAACAAACGGTCTAATGATGTGCTCTAAGGGCCCTAATTCATATGCCTGATTGACTTCTCTATTACATTGCTTCTCTATTGCATCCCAGGGCGCATAGCAGCACTGAATATGCTGGCCTATGGGACTGAAATCAGCACCGTCCCTTACCTGTGGACCGCCATGTTTGGCAAGAGCATTCGCTATGCAGGTGAGGGAAGAAAAGTTTAGGATTAGAGACCTGCTTCTTAGTTGCCTTTCTGGTTTTGGGGAGGTGGAGGGCTGCTTGATGTTCTCAGGTACTTTGTATTTTAAATCTTGTAATGTTCGTTACTGTTTTTATTTTATTCTGCTTTCTGCCCAGAGTCACTCATTAAAGTGGAGGGGTCATATATATATCTTGGATAAATAAAATTAAAAAAGAATATACTCAGGCAGTTTGGCAAAATCCACAGTTATCACATTTCATCCTTACAAAGCCTAGAAGAAATGCAGAAGTCTTGTATCTGTGCGTGATTCATGCTATGGAATTAAGCTCAGATTTGAAAGGCTGGAGAAAGTTTAGGGTGCCTTAAAATGTCTTTTTCTCCACTCTTGACCAAAAGGGAGCTAATTCTTCACCTTATTGGCTCACCTGCACTTTGCAGCAAAATTCTCCTTGTTTTTTGCACGTTGCAAAGCAGTGCTCCATAAAAATGTGGTGAAATACATTTTTAAATTTATTTATTGGTTCGATTTATATGCCGCCCTTCTCCGGGGCGGCTTACAATGCGTTAAACAATAGCCTTCATACTTTTGTATATACCTGCTTAGTAGGGCTTTTGGCCCCCCCAAGCGGTGTTCTTTTTTATACATCTTATTGCCCCCACAATCCGGGTCCTCATTTTACCTACCTCGAAAGGATGGAAGGCTGAGTCAACCTTGAACCTGGTGAGATTTGAACTTGCAGTAATTGCAGGCAGCTGGTGTTACTTAATAGCACTTTAGTCTGTTGTGCCACCAAGGCTATAAAATGTCTATTTGTTTCAAAATGCTCTAAATGTATTTATGCATGTGTAGTTTAATTAGTTTCTTATAACATATATTTTAATGCTTTTTTTTTAAAGAAACAAAATGGCAGATTAAAATAGGAAAAAGAAAGTTCATGCTTCCTACATATACACATTGCTTTTTTTTTCTAGGTCATGGAGAAGGATTTGATGATGTGATTATTCGGGGAGACCTAGACGAACTTAAATTTGTAGCCTTTTACACTAAGTAAGTGCCCTTGAAAAGCTTTCATTTACAAGCCACCATGATGTGTGTTGCAAAATTATGCTGTTTGTTTATAGTAAGCAAATACAGCTGCTTGTGTATTGCTTGTTGATGTCACAGAAGGTGGGTGAATCTGTGCAATTGATTTTAGCTTCAAAGAATAATAGAACTTTTTATTTTATTTTATTACCTTGGCCATGAAACTCCAGATTTACAGTGTTTCTCAGCTTTGCAACTTTAAGATGGGTGGATTTCAACTCCCAGAATTCTCCAGCCTGCATAGCTGGCTGGGGAATTCTAAAATTGAAGATCCCCCATTGTCAAAGTTGAGAAACACAGTACTAAATAAAACATTTTTGAAGAAGCACACCAAGGACCATTCCAGGCTTCCAAAGTTCAGAAGAATTTTGATTGACTTGAATATTGGGCTGCATCCAGTTCAGTGTCCATGTTCAGTGGGTGAGAAATGTAGAGATTCTCAGTCATCCAAGTCATGGTTGTCCTAAAGGGTTTTTTTTCGGGAGGTTAACTGGACTTTCTGGTTTTTTCTTTATGTGCATCATGTGTTACCAGGAGTACTACCCAGGTGACCCTGAAGACACAGATAAACCTCCAAGTGCTTCAATGACCCTCTAAAAAAGTGTTTCTCAACCTTGGTAGCTTGAAGATGGGTGGACTTCAACTCCCAGAATCCCCCAGCCAGCAGCGCTGGCTGGGGGATTCTGGGAGTTGAAGTCCATCCATCTTCAAGCTTCCAAGGTTGAGAAACACTGCTCTATAAGGATGCAAACGTCCAGCTGTCTGCAAGGAATATAAATCCTTCCATTCCCCACCATCCAGTCAGAGCTGAAGAAGCTTCTTGGATGAGAAAAAAAAAACACACACACAAGAAAGTCCAGTTGCCTCCTGAAAAAAGCACCTTTGAAAAAAGATCCAAAGTTACATGCAAGGAAGATATGCAGTTCCTGGTTTAGCAGTTGTAGCTGCTAGAAGGATCTTGCTGTCTGGGTAGACCACGGATTTCAAATAAACCAACAACGCACAGCAGCTGCTCCTAGAAAGGAGTCTACCTGTTGCTGCCAGACAGCGCCATCTGCAGCAGGGAGCTTGAAAAGCCATCTTTATTTTTATTTATTTTTATTATTCATATTTCTATGCCCCCCACTCTCCGAGGACTCTGGGCGGCTTACACCAAAGACAGTATACTAACTAGCATATTGCCCCCAACAATCTGGGTCCTCATTTGACCCACCTCGGAAGGATGGAAGGCTGAGTCAACCTTGAGCCGGTGAGATTTGATCCGCTGATCTGCTGAACTAGCAGTCAGCTGAAGTAGCTGCAGTACTGCACCCTAACCATTGCGCCACCTGCGTCTTTTTTTTTTTTTTTGACCATCCCTGAGAGATGCCACCATTGCTAGCTTGTTCTGTGAGCCAATGAAGTGGGTCATGAGAATATAATTAGTCAGCATTTGTGTTCCATTCATATCACCCCATTGCTGATCCCTTCAGTTTCTTGGGTCAACTCAGCAGACCTGGGTGCAAAAGAAGCAAAGCGTCTGGGGAAAACTCTCTTAGGATCCACTGGAACCTCCTGCCTTGCGTGAAATGCACCCTGGCTCGGTGGCAGCGGCTCTGAGCCCTTGGTCTTTTCTTCCAGGAGCGACGAAGTGCTGGCCGTAGCCAGCATGAACTACGACCCGTTGGTCTCCAAGGTGGCCGATGTCATGGGCTCCGGCAGGGCCATCCGCAAGCGAGATGTGGAGTAAGTTACCTTGAGTAGCTGCCGCCTTCCTCCTCCTTCACAGAAAGGTTAACTCTGAGCATATATTCCAGCCCCGCCACTCCCACTCTCCGTGGAGCAAACATGTCAGAGCAACAGCCTTTGGCAAACACGAGTGTGAGCTTCCTGTGGCTCTCCCTCATCTCATCATCTTCTTTTAACGACCCCATAATCTCTTGTGGGGTGCAATCTGGGCAACTGAATGGAGCTGAGTGTTTTACTGGCCGGATGCCTTTCCTGTCGCCAATGCAGAGTTTTGTTCAGCAGATATATTCTCATTGTGCCCAGAGAGAGAAATATCTGCCTCTACCTAGGATCGAACTCCCAGCCTCCTGATTGTGAAGCAAGAGATCCACCTCTAGGCCACTGTACCACTCTTCCTGTGGCTCTCCTTGACCATCTTAAACACAAGCGCATCATTCTTGCGACTTTAAACTGGGCTTTTTATATTTTTCTGCCTGCCTGCCTGCCAAAGGACTCTCCACTTGTCTCTTCTGCCCAGAGGAGAGAACCTGTCCCCGCAGGTTGGGAGGAGGGAGATTTGAAAGGTTTGAATAGAATAGAGTTGGAAGGGACCTTGGAGGTCTTCTAGTCCAGCCCCCTGCTCAAGCAGGGTAATGGCAAACCTATGGCACACGTGCCACAGGTGGCATGCGGAGCCATATCAGTGGGCACGTGAGTGTTGCCCTAACTCAGCTCCAGCGTGCATGCTGAATCCAGCTGATTTTCGGGCCTTCCGGTCCCACCGGAAGTCAGAAAATGGGCCGTTTCCAGCCTCCAAAGGGCCTCCGGGGTGTGGGGGGAGGCTGTTTTTTGCCCTCCCCAGGCTCCTAGAAAGCATCTGGAGCTTGGGGAGGGTGAAAAATGGGCCTTCTGGTCCCACCGGAAGTCAGGAAATGGGTCATTTCTGGTCTCCAGAGGGCCTCCAGTGGGGTGGGGAAGGCTGTTTTTGCCCTCCCCAGGCTCCAGAGAAAGCCTCTAGAGCCTGGGGAGGGCAAAAAATGGGCCTACTGGGCCCACCATGCCATTGCGTGCCAAAAGCAGGTGGGAGCGTGGGGGGGGGGGTCGCATGCACGTGAGCGAGAGGGCGGGGCACATTGAATTATGTATGTTAGCATGTACGCTCACGATCTCCCCAGACTCCGTCCACTTTTGGCACGCGACAGCAAAAAGGTTAGCCGTCACTGCTATATATCATCTCAGACAAGTGACTGTCCAGTCTCTCCTTACAAATGTTTTTTGTTCTAATTCTGAATTGGGGGTGTTGGGGGAGGTCTATGACAACTCGCTGCGGGACAAGAGTTATGCTAGCATCAAAGAAACGGTGCAATGGAACCTTAAAGAAAAGGATGCAAAAGGAGGGGCAGAATGAAATGGGAATGACAACAATTAAAATAATCTTTTATTCATTTTAAAAATAATTAAACTGAATTGTTAAACTGTCCCAAGGCGAATTATCCCGCAGTGAGTTGGTTCTGGTGCAGCGAGTTGTCCCATTCCATGTCGGAGGGGAGGGTGGTGGGAGCACCAAGCCAAGAGGCTGGTCGTTCAATTAACCCCATGTGTAAAACGGAAGGGGGGGGTAGAGCTTTGGTTGCACAGTCATGGCGGCCATCTTGACTTATTTGACAGCCCTGTGGGATGCCTCGTTCTAAATCTGGGCATAAGCTGTTCTAATGAGCAGAATTGACAAGAGACCAATGAATTCCACTTATGGGGTCTCAGAACAGGGACAGTTCCCCACCCCCCAGTTTAGAAAGTGAATGATCATATTCAGTGTTAGGTTGGAGTGGAATTTAGATTTTTTTTCCCCCCTGGCATCCAGGAAAGCGGCCCTGACTTACTCTCCTTTCCTCCCTCTTTCTCTTTTTTACTGCTACAATTTAAGGCTCTTCATCCGGTACGTATGTACATGTGTATATTTGCATTAGTATCATGGCCCAGCTGAGGGCATTGGCAGGGCTGCCTTCAGCTGAGAAGCTATTCCTGCTTTTTAATTAGGAAAAAGAGGGAAATGGTGACACAGAAATGCTCCATTGTTAAATTATTGTTTATTGGTTCGATTTATATGCCGCCCTTCTCCGGAGACTCAGGGCAGCTTACAGTGAGTTAAGCAATAGCCGTCATACTTTTGTATAAACTGCTTAATAGGGCTTTTTGTCCCCCCCCCCCCCCCAGCAGTGTTCTTTTTTTTTATACAAAGTCAGCTTATTGCTCCCACAATCCACAAATTTACCTACCTCGGAAGGATGGAAGGCTGAGTCAACCTTGAGCCTGGTGAGATTAGAACTTGCAGTAATTGCAGGTAGCTGGTGTTACTTAACAGTGCTTTAGTCTGCTGCACCACCAATCATTTAACAAATGATTGTTAAAAGAGCCCAGAGGCTGCTTTTGTGCAGAGTTCTGGGTCCTTCGGTGGTCAGCTGGGGAACAAATAGACACTATGCCACTGTGCCCTCTCTCATCTGTCTGTCTGTCTGTCTGTCTGTCTGTCTGTCTATCTATCTATCTATCTATCTATCTATCTATCTATCTATCTATCTATCTATCATCTTTTAACAACCCCCTAATTCCTTGTGGGGTGGGGTCTGGGCAACTGAATGGAGCTAGCAGAGTGTTTTAATAGCCGGATGCTTTTCCTGACGCCAATGCGGAGTTACATTCAGCAGATATATTCTCATTGTGCCCAGAGAGAGAAATATCTGCCTCTACCTAGGATTGAACTCATAGCCTCCTGATTGTGAGGCAAGAGCTACCTCTCCCATCCATCCATCCATCCATCCATCCATCTATTTATCTATCTCGTCTGTTTGTCTCTGTCTGTCTGTCTGTCTGTCTCTCTCTCTCTCTCTCCCATATACAAATCTATCAGGGGTGAAATCCAGCAGGTTCTGACAGGTTCTGGAGAACCGGTAGCGGAAATTTTGAGTAGTTCAGAGAACCAGCAAATGCCACCTTTGGCTGGTCCCAGAGTGGGGTGGGAATGGGGATTTTGCAGTATCCTTCCCCTGTCATGCCCACCAAGCCACGCCCACAAAACTGGTAGTAAAAAATTTTAAATTTCACCATTGGTATCTATCACTTACGGAGTACCGTCCTGGGGTGTCCACAGGGAATAATAAACAACGACAAGATGCCACTCACAACAGTATGATTAAAGGTGTGATGCCTATAAAAAAAGACGGCTGTGGCCACCATCTTGACTTTTTTGACCCTGCCCAAGGGACACCCTGCCTGTGATTCTGGAGAGAGCAAACAGCCCTGGAGGCTGGGAGTTATAAAGGGACATCAAGACGATCTATGGGAGGGAAGGGTGAGCCATTAAGGGACAGGGAAACAGCCCTTCCCTCCATCCTGGGCAGATGGAAAACGTCAGGAGGAGCCCCAAAACAACCCCATCTTGATTCTCTTTGGTGCAAGAGGGGACGCAAGAAACTCCAAGGGGCTTTGAAGATTGAGGGAAGCCCTTCAGGAAATGGCAGAAATGGCAGAAATGCCAGAACAACACAACACAACACAACACAACAGGCTTTGGCTGAGCTACTGGCTGGTCCAACTGCACCCCCGGGCCAGGCCTTTCGGCCAGCATTGCCCGCTTTGTGCTAGCCTTCAGGGAGGCTGCCATAACTCAGCCGCCATTTTGTCTTTTCTGCAGAACTGGAGACATGTCCTGGCTGACGGGTAAAGGCTCCTAAGAGCTGGGAATCCTGCTTGGTTTGGTTCCCTTCCGGGGACCTCTGCAAAGCCGCCTTCCTCCAGGCTTGGTGAGGCTGCCCTTCCCCTGAGACTCTTCTCCCGGCATTTCCCCTTGTCTCAAGGATCTCTCCGGAGCGCATCGGACATGGACTTGCACTTGAGCTGCTATTGTAGCAGCTCCCAGGGTGGAGCTGAAGGAAGGAACTGTGGGACCGCCGGGCTGGAATGCTGTCCACGGAGGGGGCAGGAGAAGGAAGGGCTATACAAACGTGGCAGGCACCTTTTGCAGGCTGGCACAAGCTGCTGAGGCTGCTTGGAGAGGGGGCACAACTTCCTCAGCAAGGCAAGCCCATGCCTGCTTCTCCTGCAGTGCCATGTGCCAAAATGTCTTCTCGCATCATGTGGATCGAGGCAGAAGACTGGAAGGTTCCTTGGACGGCTGGGAAACCAGAACGTGGCCTGAGCAGCTTCCGTTTCTTGCTCCTCTGTGGCTGAACCACCCTTGATGTACTGGAATCTGCACGTCCTTCCCTGGTTCCATCTTCCCCCCCTCCTTTTTTTTTTTGGCAATGCACTTTATAGATTCCGGACCAAGCTTCTTCTGCAGGAATGCTGAAGCTGAAGTGCAGAATTCCGCTCTTGGATCAGGGTGGTTTTTTACTGGATAACTAGAGAAGGATTGTCTTGGCTATTAATTAAAAGTACATTGGCCTTTTAATTAAATCAAGCTTAATTTTTGTTCTTTCAAGCTTAATTTTTGTTCTGTTCCTGCCCCTTTTGTCAGAATGCAGCCTCTTTGTCTGGAAAACCCAAAATCAATCCCAGGCAGAAAATGTTCTCCTTTTTTCCCCCCCTCCCAGTGCAATTGATTCATAAATCTACACGGGGGAAACTGAGTCATCATGATCTTGCTCACACTAGTGAAATCGTCATGATGCCATTGAGGCTCCAGCTGGGTTTTACATGTGATGCACAGAGCTTGGATTGGTTAGGTTAGGTTAGGTTTATTAAATTTGTATACCGCCCTTCTCCCAAAGGACTCAGGGCGGTGAACAGCCAAAATTAAAATACATACAGTATAAAAATTAAAATAAATTAAAACAGAATTAGATCAGTTTGGCTTCCCCAAATTTTAAAACCCTTTACCCATAAAATAGCCCATTAAAATTTTAAGCCAGCCCAGTTTGCTGAAATAAGAAGGTCTTCAACGCTCGGCGGAAAGTACGGAGGTCCGGGATCAGTCGTATTCCTTGGGGTAGCTCGTTCCAGAGGGTGGGTGCCCCCACAGAGAAGGCTCTCCCCCTGGGGGTCGTCAGTCGACATTGCTTGACCGACAGCACCCTGAGGAGACCCTCTCTGTGGGAGCGGATTGGCCGGTGGGAGGTTATCGGTGGCAGAAGGAGGTCTCGTAAATACCCGGGCCCTAAGCCATGGAGCACTTTAAAGATGAGAACCAATACCTTGAAGCGCACCCGGAAGACCACAGGGAGCCAATGCAGCTCACGGAGGAGAGGTGTTACATGGGAGCGCCATGTCGCCCCCATAATTACCCGCGCGGCTGCATTCTGGACCAGCTGGAGCCTCCGGGTGCTCCTCAATGGGAGCCCCATGTAGAGAGCATTGCAGTAGTCCAGGCGAGAGGTGACGAGGGCATGAGTGACCGTGCATAAGGAGTCCCGATCCAGAAAGGGATGCAACTGGCGTATCAGGCGAACCTGATAAAAAGCCCCCCTGGCCACGGCCATCATATGCTCTTCTAAAGACAGCCTTGCATCCAGGAGGACGCCCAAGTTACGAGCCCTCTCCATGGGGCACCAGCTGGCTATATCGGGACGCCGGCAGCCACAGCCACTCGGTCTTGGAGGGGTTGAGTCGGAGCCTGTTCCTCCCCATCCAGACCTGCACGGCCTCCAGGCACCGGGACATCACTTCAAGGGTATCGTTGGAGTGGTCTGGAGTGGAGATGTACAGCTGAGTATCATCAGCGTACAGATGACACCACACCCCAAATCCATGGATGATCTCACCCAGCGGCTTCACATAAATGTTGAACAGGAGAGGCGAGAGGACCGACCCTTGCGGCAGCCCACAAACAAGGTGCCTCGAGGTCAACCTCTGCCCCCCAGCCAACATGGACTGCGACCGGTCGGAGAGATAGGAGGAGAACCACCGTAAAATGGTGCCTCCCACTCCCAACCCCTCCAGCCGGCGCAGCATCATACCATGGTCAATGGTATCAAAAGCTGCTGAGAGATCTAATAGGACCAGAACAGAGGAACATCCTCTGTCCCGAGCCCTCCAGAGATCATCGACCAACGCGACCAATGCCGTTTCCGTGCTGTACCCAGGCCTGAAGCCGGACTGGAACGGATCCAGATAGACAATTTCATCCAGGTACTGTGGGAGCTGTCGCGCAACCACACTCTCGACAACCTTCGCCACAAAGCAAAAGTTGGAGACAGGACGGTAATTTGCTAAAACAGCCGGATCCAGAGAGGGCTTCTTGAGGAGAGGCCTCACCACCGCCTCTTTCAAGGCGGGAGGTAAGAAACCCTCACTCAAAGAAGTGTTTATAATCCTCTGGAGCCAGCCTCGTGTAACCTCCCGGGTAGCCAGCACCAGCCAGGAGGGACACAGGTCCAATGAACATGTGGTTGCGTTCAACTTCCCCAGCATCTTGTCCACGTCCTCGGGAGTCACAGGATCAAACTCCCCCCAGATAGCATTCTCAAGTCCCGCCTCGGACACCTCGCCTGAACCCACCCAGTCAGAGTCCAGGCTGTCCCGAATTTGAGCCCTTGGGGCCACTATCTTATTTTTTATGCTACATTTAATCCTCGATTTACAGCCATTCATTTAGTGACTGTTCGAACGGCCCTGAAAAACTTAAACTTACAATAAGTCCTCGCACTTAACGACCATTGCAGCAACAGAAATTCTGGTCCCAATAGTCGTCGTAATTTGAGGACTGCCTGTATACCTTTTGGACATACACCCCCATGGCTCTTCATCCCAGGTGCTCAAGTAAGAGGGTGGTTGGGCTGGCCTAATGTGGTCTCTCCCTGCATCATGTAGACCAGAGGTCTTCAAACTTGGCAGCTTTAAGACTTGTGGACTTCAACTCCCAGAATTCTCCAGCTGGAGAAGTTGAAGTCCACAAGTCTTAAAGCTGCCAAGTTTGAAGACCTCTGATGTAGACATTCACAATTTCCCCAGAATGTTCTTAATAAACTGAGTATATGCCCTGCATCTATGTTATGTTAATCTCCAGTGCTTCTCACTTGGTGGAAGAAACGTGGCGGTCACCCGTGGTCTACAGGGGGCAGGACATTGAGAAGGGAAAGAGGAGGCACCTGCAGGCCAGCAACACACACCTGGACCTTAGGCAGGTGCCTGTCTGCTCTATGGAGAAAGGCTTAACACCCAGGAAGAGGAGGGAGGGACTGTTGGACTACAGCTTCCATCATGTCTTGCATTCGTAGCTGAAAATGTGTTAGGTTGGGAAATGGGAGATGTAGTCCAAGTGTTCCAGACTGAACTTCCTCCTTGCTTCTGGCTGCATCCCAGCTGGTGGATACTCTAGCAATAGCCATAGCACTTAGACTTCTACTGCTTTGCAGAGCTTTACAGCTTATTACAGCTAAGTGGTTTACAGAGTCAGCTTATTGCCCCCAACAATCTGGGTCCTCATTTGACCGACCTCGGAAGGATAGAAGGAGGATTGAACTCCTGGCTGTGGGCAGAGTTAGCCTGCAATACTGCATTCTAATCACAGAGAGGGAGTGAGGAAAGGAAGGAAGGAAGGAAGGAAGGAAGGAAGGAAGGAAGGAAGGAAGGAAGGAAGGAAGGAAATAGCAATAGCCCTCGCTTCATAGTGCTTTGTAGCCCTCTCTAAGCAGTTTACAGAGTCAGCCTCTTGCCCCCAACAATCTGGGTCCTCATTTTACCCACCTCGGAAACCCTGAGCGTGGTGAGATTTGAACTGCCAAATTGCAGGAAACCAGCAGTTAGCAGAAGTAGCTTGCAGTCAGGGCCGGATTTAGATGAAAAGAGGCCCTAGGCTATTCCACTTATGAGGCCCTTTCACCAGTGGTGGGATTCAATTTTTTTAACAACAGGTTCTGTGGGCGTGGCTTAGTTGGGGGTGTGGCTTGGCAATCATGTGACTGGGTGGGCATGGCTAGCTGGTCACGTGACTGTGTAGGTGTGGGTAGCTCGTCATGTGACCAGGTGGGTGTGGCTATGTGCATAGATTTTTTTCAGAGGGCTGAAAAAAGTCATTTCTGACTGGGCCTCGCACTTTTGACCGGTCCTCACACTTATGACCATCCTCACATTTATGCCCGTGCAGCTTTCTTAACAACCATGTCACTCATTTCACAACTGCTTCTCTTCACCATGATGACAAGATAGGGCAAAAACGTAAAATGTGAGGACAGTCGTAAGTTCGAGGACTGGTCAAAAGTGCGAGGACCAGTCAGAAATAACTTTTTCAGCCCTCTGAGTAGTCCATATGCACAAAAGGACTACCCAGAGGGCTGAAAAAAGTCATTTCTGACTGGGCCTCGCACTTTTGACCGGTCCTCACACTTATGACCATCCTCACATTTATGCCCTGCAGCTTTCTTAACAACCATGTCACTCATTTCACAACTGCTTCTCTTCACCATGGTGACAAGTTAGGGCAAAAACGTAAAATGTGAGGACAGTCGTAAGTTCGAGGACTGGTCAAAAGTGCAAGGACCAGTCAGAAATAACTTTTTCAGCCCTCTGAGTAGTCCATATGCATAAAAGGATACAGCAAGAGAGAGGGATGAAGGAAGGGAAAGGAAATTAGAGTAGGAGTGAGGGTAAGAGAGGGAGGAAGAGAGGAGGAGAAGGAGAAAGGAAGAGGAAGTAGGGAGGAGAAGAAGAGGGGGAGGAAGAGAAAGTAAGAAGGAAAGAAAAGAGAGAGGTGGTAGGTTTGAGGAGAAAGATTGCTGTACAATAAAAAAGATGAAAGGGAAGAAAGCCAACCCCAAACAAATATAAAGATATTAAGATAAAGAATGAATTGTTAAACTTTAAAGAATAAAAGAGAACAAATATGAATAAATAACAATAATTAGAAACACACATACAAACATACAATGTATTTTCTTTGAACAGAGTATTTGGCCGGTTCACAAATTTAAACAGTGTTTAGTCATTTCAATTAAATTTACAATTTCTATATTTCCTTTTTGCCATATTTATTCCTCATCTATTTTTGTAAAAAAAACAATATTACCTTTCATCCTCATCTCTAATCTTAATCAAATTCAATTTTCCTTCTGTTCTATATTATACCCCTTCCCATTGTCATCTATTTTTATATCCATCCTCACATTGGTTAATTATGTAATTATGTAATACAGTTGTTTAATACAAATTCAACATTTTAATATAAATCAATTAGTTATATAACTATCTTTTTTGTATATTAATCAATATGAACATGAATATTCCAATTATTTCCATGCAATCCAATTTCTTACAAATCCATTAATTATATTTACCAATAATAATAAACCAAATAATTTCCCCCATATATTCCTCCAAACCACAACTTAACCATTTCTGCTTTCAACACAATATACAATTAATAGTATCTCAATTATTACAATTCCCTAGTTAAATAGAGCTTTTTTTCTTTTGTGTTTTAAAATCTCCTTTCTCCCTAAATTTCCCGTTGTTTGCACCTACCTTTTTTGGTGAGGAAAAAGAAAAGAAATCTGCCTGCCTAATTTTCCAACGTGCAAAGCCAACAGCCTGCTTTACTTTCTCTTTCGTTTTTCAGCTTAGGTAGGGGAAAAAAATCTGCACTCTTTCCAAGGAAGCAAAAGAGCCCTGAGCAAAACAGCTGAGAGCAAATCAGCTGGGGGTCGGGAGCTGATCCAAGCAAGGGCTAATTAGCCTATGCTGAAGCTGGGGGGGGGGCAATAAAATTACAAAAAAACCACCGAACCCTTTGTTAAATTGCTGGCTCCCCCGCCCCTCGCCCACCACTATTTATTGGCAATAAATAGTGGTGCGGAGGGCGGGGCAAGCCAGCAATTTAACAAAGGGTTCGGCTGCAGCACTGGCTCTAGGGCGGCCCTTTGAAGCCCCGCGGCAAGAATTTAAACAGTTTTTTTCCCTCTAGCCATCAGAGGCAGCAATAGATGGGGAGTGGGCGGGGTAAGCGAACGGCCGGCGATCCAACAGAGGAGTGAGGGTGAGTGAAGGCGTGGGGGGGGAGAGAGAGGGCTTTGGCGACCCCTGTGAAATGGCCGTTCGACCCCCAAAGGGGTCGCGACCCCCAGGTTGAGAACCGCTGCCCTAGGCTGAAGCCTAGTTAGCCTATAGGAAAATCCGGCCCTGTCTGTCCCCCTCCCCTCCCTCCCCCTCCAGACTTCGGGCACCTCAGGGCCCTTGGGGAGGGGGTGCTGCTGCACTCTGCAGGAGGAGCAGCTGCAGAAGGACCCCTTGTTCTTTTAAAAATGTGTTTGCCTTTCTTAATTTTACTAAATGGAACAGAGAAAAGAAAACATTAGGAAAAAAAGGAGAGGGACCCACAGAAACGAGGGCTTCTCACACATGTACACCGCATGTAAAGTTTTACACATATTTTTCATGTGGTGACTGTACATCAGTAGATGGTCAACACATGGTCTGAAACAGAGGCAGAACCCTTCACATTTTGGAAACTTGGTGTAAACATGGCCACCATCCTGATGGTGGAGTTCCCTGCGTCTCATGCATAAATTGCCAGAGACATCTTCAAACCAGTGAATAACTGGGAGCCATCCACACGTGGCTTTCCGACTGGAAGGTCTCCAGCCCTAATCTTAACCTGAACTCTACTGATGGCTAAAAGGTTTCTCTTTCAACATTGGAAAGCACGATGTATTTTCAAGAGTGCTTTCCGAAAACAGAAGAGGAGTGGCAGAAGCCAGGCTGCTACCAGGACGGACTGCAGGCATCAAAATGCAGCAGTTCATGCAGCCGCATTAAATGGCTTCACTGCCAAGGCAGGTGAGAGCTGAACTGGAAGGACAGCGCATGTGATGCTGGGAAGCCCTTTTGCACATCGCAGCCCTGCAAGCCTAAAGTTGAACAATCAGGATTGTCCGATGCTACATCTTTTCTATCCTGCTCTATGGAGTGGAGAGTTGGTCTCTGACAGAAAGCCACTTGAAGAGACTAGAAGCATTTGAAAATGTGGCTTGACAGGCGGCTGTTACATATAAGCTGGGTTAACAAAATCAGAAAGGAGGAGGTGATAAGCCGCCTGGGAAAGCAAAAGGAAATCATGAAAATCACTCGCAACAAAATACCTTATGCCACCAGATTTCAAATTTTGGGCTTAGAAAATTTAGACTGCCTTCGGCATAACCTAAGCATAGCTCATACAATCATCTGCTGCAACGTCCTACCTGTCAATGACCACTTCAGCTTCAATCACAACAGTACACAAGCACACAATAGATACAAACTTAAAGTGAATTGCTCCAAACTCAATTGCAGAAAATACGACTTCAGCAACAAAGTGGTCAATGCCTGGAATGCACTACCTGACTCTGTGGTTTCATCCCAAAACCCCCCAAATTTTAACCTAAGACTGTCTACTGTTGCAGACAGTACTCACCCCATTCCTAAGAGGTCGGTAAGGGGCGTGCATAAGAGCACCAGCGTGCCTATTGTCCCTGTCCTAATGTTCCCTTTAATTGTATTCGTTTTATGTATTCAATTCATGCTTATACTTACATATATTATCTAATACGTACTCGACAAATAAATAAATAAATAAATAAAACCACCAAAAAGCGAAAGTTAGAATATTTTGGACATGCGATGCGACACCCGGAAAAATACGGCATCCTTCACTTAATCCTCCAGGGAAAGATTGAAGGCAAAACGAGGTCCAGGCAGAAAAACATCATGGCTTCAAAATCTAAGGGGGTGGTTTGGACAAAAACTCAGCAGCACTTTTTCATGCGGCTGTTGATAAAAAATAGGATCGCCAACATCTGATGATGGATATGGCACAAGAAGCAGTGCTGCAAGCACTGGCTGGGGAATTCTGGGAGTTGAGTCTTAAAAATTGCCAAGTTTGGAGGCATAGACTGCTTCTAAATGAAGGGTTGCAATGGGAGCATAGAGATGGGGGCTTTGTAATCTGGCAACGTCAGTCTCTCAAAGGCCAGCTCCTTCCTACCGTCCTATTTTGAGCAGCACCAGATTAGCCCAGAGCCCTGGCTTGAAGGACAGTTGGGACAGCCTGGCCTGATAATGCGATTAAGCAAAACTACCATCACGTCTCATGTGATCCAGCTGGGGGTGGGGGTGGGGGAGAGGAGAGGATGATCCTGGGTCATGTGAGCTGACACTTCCCTCTGGATCTCTGGAAGGCTTGGTGACTTTTGGTGTCTCTGTCTCTCTCTCTCCAGCAACGGCCAGACCTA
The DNA here is from genome assembly GCA_022577455.1 of Arizona elegans. NCBI lineage: Eukaryota > Metazoa > Chordata > Lepidosauria > Squamata > Colubridae > Arizona > Arizona elegans. The sequence goes on from JAKOOJ010000026.1 coordinate 5,125,812, forward strand.
GGACAGAAGCATGGCTGACTTCTACCAGCTAGGTACCTGGGATAGAGGGTGGGAGTGGGCTACCATACAACACAGGAGGGTTTCACACACCCCCAACCACATTGCAAGGAGGGCTGAAGCCAGTTCCAGTGTGCCCTCCCTGTGCAATGCTGAAGGCAGGGACGTCAAAAAGGCTGGATGGTTGGGTGATGGTTCAAGGCTGTAGAGCAGAGATGGGGAAGCTTGGTTTTTTTAAATAATTTGTGGACTTCGACTCCCAGAATTCCTGAGCCAGCAAAGTTCCCCACACCTGCTGTAGGGTCTCAAGAGCATCCAAACCATGAATGGCCTTAAAGGGGTCTCCTTCCTGTCACAGATTTTTTTTTTCTTAATTTGATTTATATGCCGCTCTTCTCCAGAGACTCAGGGCGGCTTACAATGCGCTAAGCAATAGCCTTCATACTTTTGTATATTTATACAAAGTCAGCTTATTGCCCCCACAAACCGGGTCCTCAATTTACCCACCTTAGAAAGGATGGAAGGCTGAATCGACCTTGAGCCTGGCGAGATTCGAACTTGCAGTAATTGCAGGCAGATGGATGTTAAATGCTGCCTTAGGAGGCATTAACCTCCTACGCCACTCAGGCTCCTCTTTTGTGGGCAGGCTGGCAAAGGAATCGAGCGACGGAAGGAAACTCAGTCAACAGCTTGTGCCTCAATGCCAGCTCAGCCCAGGATGGGAGAAACCCCGGAAGAAGCCATTTCTAATCAGTGAAGAGACTTTGACCCGAAGAACGTGCTCTCAAACGGGCTGGAAAATCCACACTTACGACCATTGCAGCATCCCCGCAGTCACATGATCAAATTTTGGGTGCTGGGCAACTGACATGCATTTGTGACCATTGCTGTGTCACACAATCCCCTTTTGCAACCTTCTGACAAGCAAAATCAATGGGGAAGCCAGGTTCACTTAACAACAGAGGCAAGAAAGGTCGTAAGAGCCTTGGTGGTGCAGCGGACTAAAGTGCTGTTAAGTAGCACTTAGCTGCCAGCTGCCTGCAATTACTGCGAGTTCAAATCTCACCAGGCTCAAGGTTGACTCAGCCTTCCATCCTTCCGAGGTAGGTAAAATTGTGGATTGTGGGAGCAATAAGCTGACTTTGTATAAAAAAAAAGAACACTGCTTGGGGGGGGGGGGTGAAAGTCCTACTAAGCAGGTATACACAAAAGTATGAAGGCTATTGCTTAACCCATTGTAAGCCGCCCCGAGTCTCCGGAGAAGAGTGACATATAAATCCAACCAATAAATAAATAAATAATAAATAAAATGGGGCAAAACTCACTTAACAGCTGCCTCACTCAGCGATAGAAATTTTGGGGCTCAATTGTGGTCATAAGTCGAGGACCACCTGTGTTTACTCCAGGCTGCCACAAAAGGCCCCTTCCTGAAATGGATGCAGAGCTTGCCCAACTGAGGGAGGTTTTCATACTTGTCTGGCCTGGCAGGGGGAAGACAGAGGACAAGAGGACCACATCTGGAGCAGGGCCAGGCACACAATGGTGAGTGGGTTGAAAAAGTAAAGATGGTGACCACGGTCGGGTCCTTCGTTTTTAAGATGCATCATCTTGCATACCCTGAAAAGCCCAGCAACGGCACGGGGCCAAATGGAACAGGGTCAAGTGCTACTGTTCTGTCCCCCTTCCTCACACAGGCAAACGTAATACCAAGCACGCCTGCCAATATTTTATTAGGTAAACAGATTAGAATTCTTGGCAGACCAAGGTTTTGGCAGCAAACTGCCGAATGCCTGCCAAGACCGTTTTCACTCCCATAAAGCAGAAGAGGACTTATCTTCAGACCGTTCCAGGAGCAACAAATTATCCACAAGACAAGAGTTTAGTCAATGTTCAATCCAAAATATATCCAAGCCGAATTTCAGAGATCACGATGTGACTTTCAGGGTTTAACTTTGTCCATCACAAAGCCTGAAGAGCAATCCCACCCACTTTTATCCCTGGTGGGGCGTGGCTCAGTGACTCAGCTCAATCTCTGGCCCTCCCACGCCTCTTCCGTTGCTGCGCACGCTTCTCCCTCCGACGCTGCCTGGGATCAAGCCAGGATTCATCCTCCTCGCTTCCTATCAATTGGTGCTCCAATATGCCTTCCTCCTGGCACATCCCAGGCTGTTCCTCCTGGCCTTCGGATGGAACCTGAGGCATTGCCAGAAAGGAGGGTCCTGGAGAGGGAGGCCTTGTCAGTTCCTCCCCATCACCTTCTGAGTCCTCTTCCTCTGTTAGGACAGGCTCGGGAGTCGGGGTCACAACAGCTACCATGGCCTCCTGGTGAGAGCTGGGTTTCACATAATTTTACAACCAGTTCGTCACACACCGAAAATGTGAGTGTGTGTGTGTGCACATGCTCGCTTCGCTCACATGCCTTCCCCACATGCACGTGGCCTTCCATGCATGCACTTTGTCATGCGCGGGGTTTGCACGCATGCACGCAGCTTAGAAAATGTGGCTAAATAGGAGGCATAGTGCCGGGGCAGGTGGGCCCCACCCACCCGCAGCTTGCCACTACCGCCAAATTCCTAAGCAAACTATTAAGGACGTTCACTTGAGTTCAGGGGTTTTGGCAGGTTGGAGATTTGGGTTCAGGAAATGATTTTGGTCCTTCAAAACCCCAGTATGTCATGTGACTCTTATAAAACTGCTGGCATTTGCATCAGCCAAGCTGAATCATCTTGGCATCTTTTTAAACACTTCGACATTCTGGAAAATTACATTGCTAATTTCTATTGCCAATCAGCCCGAGAGAGCAAGCAGAATGCAATTTTCTGGCTGTTATATTTCAAATTAGGATCCACAGAAAAAGATGTATAATTGCAAGTCACCGTTCAGTGAAAGATTTGCACCATTTGATGGCCACCATTTGATGGCTTGGGAGTGCCCTTATTTGCCAGTCAAAAGGTGGCACATCTGCTGGTCCCCAAGGCCTCAATGGTGGGTCTGGATCAAAGGGATGTGAAGGGAAGGCCCTTTGGGCTTGGAACTGATTGCACATGTGGGTCCTAAGAGGGAAACCCACTTGGGACACCTGTTTTGTGTACTGTAGATCCCACCAAATGCTCAAAAACATATTCAACCCCACCTATGCCAAGGTGGCAGAGTGCTTAGAGTGCAGTACTAAAGGCTACTTCTGCTGATCACCGGCTGCTAGCAGTTTGGCAGTTCAGGTCTCGCCAGCTCAAGATTGACTCAGCCTTCCATCCTTCCGAGGTGGGTAAAATGAGGATCCAGATTGTTGGGGGCAAGAGGCTGACTCTGTAAACCACTTAGAGAGGGCTGTAAAACACTGTGAAGTGGTATATAAGTCTATAGGGCTATTGCTATCCTTCCTTCCTTCCTTCCTTCCTTCCTTCCTTCCTTCCTTCCTTCCTTCCTTCCTTCCTTCCTTCCTCTGCCCACTGCCAGCAGTTCAAATCTCACCAGGCTCAAGGTTGACTCAGCCTTCCATCCTTCCGAGGTGGGTAAAATGAGGACCCAGACTATTGGGGGCAAGAGGCTGACTCTGTAAAACTGCTTAGAGAGGGCTGTAAAAGCACTATGAAGCAGTATATAAGTCTAAGGGCTATTGCTATGCATTTTATAGAATTTGAGATGATATTGCAGCCCAAAATGACAGAACATCAGGAAAAACTAGCCAAGCGTAAAAGCAACTTGACCGTGGCTCAGAGTCAGACCCCAAAAAGGGGCTCCTTCCTCGGATGTCCCAAAGGTGCTTTTTTCAGGAGGCAACTGGACTTCCTTGTTTTTTTCTTTTGAAGACATTTCACTTCCCACCCAAGAAGCTTCTTCAGCTCTGACAGGATGGTGGGGAATGGAATGGAAGGATTTATAAAGAAAATTCAAAAATTCTCTCTTCGAAAGCAAAAACCAGAAAGTCCAGTGGCCTCCTGAAAAAGCACCTTTGGGACAACTATGACCTGGATGAGGGAGAATCTCTACAGACTTCCTTCAGCAGAGGCTTCCCTGGATTGCTTTGATTCGGATCCTTGTCCTGAACCAGGGGTTAGAAGGAAAGGCAAACAGCTTCTTCCATTCTAGGATTTTAGGATTTAAAAGTCCATCACAAAACCAAAGACAAGAAGGAAACCAGTTTTTCCATTGTGCTTTTTTTTCTGTCCCCCGAAGGCCACACGGTGCTCTCCAGCCTGCCCCTTCAGATGCTGCTCTATTTCAACGTCTTCTTCCTCCCCTTCTGGTGTCTGTCGGAGGCAATGATGCTGGAGCTGAAGGTAAAGGGCCCTCGGGACAGCTGCTGAGGGTAACTGTCTTCCCCTACTTGGGAAAGTTGGACTAGATGACCTACAAGGACCCATCCAACTCTCTTACTCTGTTAAAAAGTGGAAGGGAGGTTTTCCAGTCTATGGCGTGACTGGAGCCTGCAAAACAGGGCTTATAGTTGGAGGAATCCTGCAGCTGGAGCAGGACAAGGGGCTTCGTCTCCTTAAACCAGTGTTTCTCAACCTTGGCCGCTGGACGATGTGTGGACTTCAACTTCCCCAGCTCTGCTGGCTGGGGAATTCTGGGAGTTGAAGTCCACACATCGTCCAGCGGCCAAGGTTGAGAAACACTGGTTTAAACGCTTGTGCATTACTCCCTTTAATTGCAACCTGTAGTGTTTTAACACAGGGAATAAAACAGTTAGAAGAGACCTTGGAGGTCCTAGTCCAGGGGTGTCAAACTCATGGCCCATGGGACGGATGCGTCACGCGCTGGGCACGCCCACCCCCAGTTTAGTGAAGGGGAAAAAGTCATGATACGTCACATGACAACGATGTGATGACGTGAGTTTGACACCTCTGTCCTAGCCCCCTGGTCAAGCAGGAGAACCTATACCATTTCAGACAAGTCTCTTAAAAGCCTCCAGTGATGAAGCACCCACAACTTCTGGAGGCAAACAGGTCCATTGGTTTATTGTTAGGAAGTTTCTCCTTAATTCTAGGTTGGGTTTTTCCTTGATGAGTTTTCATCCATTGCTTCCAGTCCTGCCTTCAGGTGCTTTGGAGAATAGATTGAACCCCTCTTCTTTGGGGTAGCCCCCCCTCCAATATTGGAACACTGCTATCATGTCACACCTAGTCCTTCTCTTTGTTAGGTGAGAGTTACCTAGTTCTTTCCGTTGTTCATCGTCTGGTTTTGTTGTGGCTCCGTTACCTGAGCCTGTGTCATCGGCAGGAGAGGATTCCGAGAGTGAAGGAGAGGAGTTGGCAAGGTCTCCCTCTCCAGGACCCTCCTCTCTGGCAATGCCTTCGGTGTCTGCCGAAGGGCAAGAGATAGGGCCGGGGCCAAGCACGTCCACACAGCCACAGATGGACAGTGATGAGGGTAATGAGTCTTGGCTGGATCCACGCCAGCGTTGCAGAGATAAGCACGCGCAACAGAAGAAAAGGCGTGCCCGAGATTAGGCTGAGTCACTGGACCACACCCCACAGGATATAAAAGGGGGCGTGGTGGCCAGTCAAACCTTGTGACGAACAAAGCTGAAAGCTTCCACGCCATTCTGCATTGCCAGACTTTTGCTATAGACTTTGCTGGATTATCTCTGGACTTGATTGACTCTGTAATTATTGAGTTGTTTCTTTTGATGTACCAGAAGTGGGGAGAAGTTATCTCTCCTCTTCGTAAGTAATAAACTCTTGGCAGGCAGCCACTAGGTTGTTGCCCAGTTCCGTTATCATAAGGAAAAGGATTTTTCCGGCTGGTTTGGTCTTTAACTCTTGAACGTCTGTTGGTGTGTGTGCGTGTGGGACGGGGACAGAACAGGTTTAACCTCCAGTCCTTTAATCATCACTGATCTGAATCATGAATCATGAGCCCGCCACGCCATCGTACTGAAAGCTTTAGATCCCTCAAAAGTCTTGTTTTCTCACTACACTTTTATCTGGATCAAGAGAAAAGTCTTAGTCTCATATGAGCAGGCAAAAGTCAGCAAGAGGCTTATCTTCAAACCTCCCCAGTATGCTTGTTGCAATATTTTCAGGATCAGACTCAATAATTAAAGTAAGAATAGTATGTTTAAATAAAGCTCTGTTTAATCACAGATGGCATTCTATATTCACTGAATATTTACAAATAGAAGCACTGAAAAATGGCATACAGCTCCTTATATATACAAGGGGAGGAGCTAGATATGGGAATGGTTAGACATACATACATTAAGCAATGGAAATAAGTTAACTCTTGATATACTGTACAGATACTATTTACATGATGGAGAATAAAGCATTTACTTGTGACAATGCTGGAAGTGAGAGTTAACTTGAGGGCTCAGATCAGATGCAGAGGAAACCAGATCTGCCTTCAACACAACTCTGGGTAGCTCCATACCCTATTTTATTTTCTTCTGAATGTAAAGTTAAATTATTTTAAGAGGTGGCCAGTCCAGAAAGGATGGCTGCTTCTGATATAATAAGGGAAGCTTTCATCATTACGGTACCAGAAAGGAGGGAAGCACCAGCTGGCTGAATCAAGTCTCTTGTGAGAATGCAGCCAATGAATCTATCCTGCCTTGCTGTTGAATTGCGGCAGGGGTGGGCTTCAAAAATTTTAGCAAGGGGTTCTCTGCATGGTTGCTGGGTGGGTGTGGCCATGGAGGGTGTGGCCTAGTTGGCTTTTTGCCCTCCCCAGGCTCCAGAGGCTTTCCTCGAGCCTCCAGGAGGGCGAAAACGGCCTCCCCAGGCTCCGGAAGCCCGAAACTTTTCCCAAACTTCCAGTAGGCCCATTTTTCGCCCTCCCCAAGCCTCCGCGTGCACCCTGCACTTACCTGCATCCAAAACGGGCTGCGTGGGGACTCCTGGGAGGGGTGGATTGGGGTGGGCGGGGCGGGGCCAGCCAGGAGTGGGATTTGGGGGTTCTCCAAACTGCACAGAATCTTAGCTAGAGGTTCTCCCTAACCCCTGCGAACCCACAGCAGCCCACCCCTTTTCTGGCAAGGGGGGGCCTCCTTCCCAATAACATCTAAAGCTGGACTTTCCATGCTTCCCTTGGGCTGAACAAGGCTCTGGAGGGGGACAGGAGTAGCATAGCAGGAGGGGCCCATTGGCAGATACCCCACCCACATCTCTTTTTATGTCCCCGCAGTTTAGCTTGCTACCCCTTTACTACCAATGCTTGCTAGTTGCTGCGTACCTGACAATTGTTGGAGTGGAATCTGCCCGCCTCTTCCTTGGATACGTTGGGAATTTGCAAGAAAAGGTAAAGAATGACAGGACAGCGAGATGCTGCTCTTAGCTTTCTTTTTAAACACGGGACTCTCATGGCTGGCATGACCCATGCATTTTGTCATGAGATGTCACGGATCCTGTGGTGATGGAGGGGGAGGGGAGGAAGGCAAAAGTCCAGATAGCGCCCAAAACCACACTATCCTCTATGGCACGTAAAAAAGAGCAAGGCTGCCATCTTGCCCTTTTTGACTCCCTTCCTATGAAGATTGCTGATGGACCTCATTCCTTCAGATCTATAGAACAAGATCTGGACGTCTAGAGTGATCATTTGCTTAAATTACTTTCCAAAAATTGAAATATGGGGGAAAGGAGAGGTTTATCAAGATATGGGGTCCCTTTCTACCGTTTCCCCCAAAATAAGACATCCCCTGATAATAAGCCCAATCAGGCTTTTGAGTGCATGGCAATAAGGCCAAGTGCTTATTTTAGGGTTCAAAAAAATATAAGACAAGGTCTTATTTTCAGGGAAAACACAGTAGAATGTATTATCCAAATGAAATATCTAGCCATGGAGAGCCAAAAGAAACTTCTCTAAAGGTGCATCTGGATAGCAATAGCCCTTAGACTTCTATACCGCTTCAGTGTTTTACAGCTCTCTCTGAGCGGTTTACAGTCAGCTTCTTGCCCCCAACAATCTGGGTCCTCATTTTACTGACCTCAGAAGGATGCAAGGTTCAGTCAACTTTGAGCCGGTCAGGATCAAACTGCTGGCAGTGGACAGAATGAGCTTGTGATGCTACATTCTAACTATGGCACCACCAGAATGCTCTCTGGACCTGCTCAAGGAAAGGGCATCTGCAGAGCATGGCCAAAAATGTTGAAAAGGACAACTGTAGTGATGTGATTGAAACTGTTTTTTGTGTGCTTCACTCGTGACACACACACAACTCAAATGGAACTCTGACTGCAGTCATGAAGCCCATCTTGATTTTTTTAACCATCTACCCAATTCCAGAGCAAATAAAATTGGAATTGGAAAGGATGTGGGGGGGAGGCAGCCAACAGTGTGGAGGCCTTTGTTGCTAAGAGAAGAGAAAGCACCTCAACGCAATGGCTTTCCTTCTTCTGCAGGCTTTTTATGAAAGATGAGGAGAGAGTGTGGGTATTTCTCTGTTAGGGTTTTGATTCATTTATAAATGCCGAAAGTGATGCAAGATTCCACATTTGCCAGTGGATGTTTCCAAGGCAACCCCGCAACCCCAATTTGCTGTTTTCAGTATCAATTTTGATCTCAGAAGACAAGTCCTTGGATAGAGCAGGTGCCCCTTGATTATGATATTCTGTCTCACTCTCTCTAGGAGAGCTTCTGAGCCTTGAATGCAAGGGGATGCTCTATTTATTCTGTTGTGGATATATTTAGAAGTTATTGCTAAATATCTTCCATTGAAATCAAAGAGTCTGGGGTCCCTGCAGCTGCAGCCCCGAAAGAGAAGTTGTTGCAGGCCTCTCATATGGGGTGGTTTCAATTGTCCGGGCAAGGCTGCCCTCTGACCTTTTCGGACCCTCCCTGTGGATACACCTGAGCAGGTGTCAAATATGTGGTGAGTTTTCAAAAACACATTCAATTAATCTTAAATATTAAGGCAGAGAAGAACATTAAGAGGAGCAGATTTGGTTTCAAGGGTGCCCAGAAGCTTCTGAGATTTGGTTTAAATTCAGGATGAATTTAGGAGACAGGTGTCAGGGTTCCAAGTAATACATCCATGGCAAACAAAACTCCGAGGCAGGTAGATTCCTCAAAGAATACTTTTATTTGGATATATCATATTGGCACAGTTCTGGGGAAAACCGACTCTGAAGGTTCCCACTGTTTTCACTTAATTAAGTTCCCTCCCTCCCCCTAACAGTCACATGGTCCAATCAAGGTGCCGCCTGGCTGCCTGGTGACATCACTCCTCCTCTCTGACCAGGTGTGAGAATGTCCTTGGTTCCGAAGAGAAAATATTTTCTTTTGGCTATAAATCCCTGGCTATCTCTATCCCATCCTCCCTATCCCTCAGCTCCAGTGTGGCAACACTGAAGCTCCAAGATGGGTTCGGTCAAATCAGCTTCAGGGTTGACACCAGGTTAGTAAGTACTGCATGGAACCATTCCTCCCACTGGCTCCCACAGGTTCCAGAGCTGGCTGGATTCCTCCTCCTGTCTTTCATCATTGAGATGCCCGTCTTGCTGTTCATCCTGACGGACCATCAGGTGATCCGGATGCCTCTGGAAATGGCGGTGCATGGCATCCTCCTCTGCTTCCTCACCTCGGAGATCGTGGCCGCTTCCTTTGCCCTCAAAGATATGGCCAAGCACCTGGCCAGGCAGTTCTACCTGATGCAGTTTGAAGGGCGTCCAGGCAGAGTTCGGCACCAGGAGTTCTGTGAGGGGAGCCAAAAGCTCTGAACATGTCCCCGTTTCAGTGCAGGGGCACTAACCATCCACTTCCTGCAAGAAAGAGGAGTCCCTGCCAAAATTAAAACCAACTTTGGACCAGGGGTGGATGGACTCTGGGAACGTGGGTTCCTCTCAGTTTCTTTTCTGGTAAAGTCTGTTTGTTTTGGTTTTGCTAGTTTTTCATTTCTGCAAGTCCAACATTCTGCAAGTCTCTAACAAAATGAAATTCAATGCAGAGAAAAGTAAAGTCTTACACTTAGGCAAGAAAAACCAAAAGTGCACATACTGACTGGGTGAAACCAGGCTTAATAGCAGCGTGAGAGGGATCCTGGAGTCTTAGTGGAATAGTTAAATATGAGCCAGCAGTGTGCAGCAACAGCCAAAAAAGCCAATGCAATCCTAAATTGCATTAACAGAGGGATTCAATCAAGATCAAGTGAAGTACTAATAACACTCTATAAAGACTTGGTAAGACCACCCCTAGAGTACTGCATCCAGTTTTGGTCACCACACTATAAAAAAGATGTGGAGACTCTAGGAAAAAGTGCAGAGAAGAGCATCTGCACTGGCTACAAAATCCCCAGATCTTGATTGATCATATGACAAGGGGAAAAAATAATGCACCGACTATATGGGCCACCAGAAATTGCCTGCCATAACCCCAAATGACAAAAGGAAAGTCATGGGATTCAAAACAGCCGCCACTGCAGGAGTAATTGAATCCAGGTCATATGACTGCAGAGGCCTCTTCTTGATTGCAATTTTGAATTCCTACACATTTGAGGGGTAAATCTGTACTTGTGAACATTTGTTTAATGGATATTCCTACCTGTATTAGGGACTAGATCTGGATTGCAAAATGTGAATGTGAACTAGATGGCAGCAATACCCTCTGCTGCCATCTAGTGATCTTTTGTATTTTGGCAGCCTAGATCCCCTCTTGTCAGTGTTATTTCTGTAATAGCACATTGGAGAAGTCTCTGTCCAAAGATATGCCCTTGCCTGCAGCCAATGTAACTGTTATCTTCCACTGCCGTGAACAGAATCGGGAACAATGACCTGGAAATGCAGATGACTTGCAACGTCCCTCTTTCCTTAGCCCAAAATATAGCCAAGGATTCAGTGGTGAAATCCAAATTTTTTTACTACTGGTTCTGTGGGCGTAGCTTGGTGGGCGTGGTGTGGCTTGGCAGGGGAAGGATACTGCAAAATCTCCATTCCCTCCCCACTCCTGGGGGAAAGATATTGCAAAATCCATTTGGGCCAGCCAGAGGTGGCATTTGCCGGTTCTCCAAACTACTCAAAATTTCTGCTACCGGCTCTCCAGAACCTGTCAGAACCTGCCGGATTTCACCCCTGCAAGGATTCCATGTTGGGTCGGGCAGTGCAAGATCCCATTTTTTTTTCTGTTCCTGGTCATTGAAAATGTCTGTTTTGTAATCCGAAAGGGCCAAAGCAAGCACCGATTCAGGGATTCTCCAGTCTTGAAAACCACCAGGAGGAGCAGCAGCAGAAAAACACATCCTGCTCAACTGCCAGCTGGTGCTTAAAAGGCAAAGATGGACAAAAGTTCGTCCAACCAGTGATGGCCCTTGGAATGCTGGGAGCTGAAGTCCACGATACTGGCAGGCCACATGTTGGACCAGGTTGGTCTGAGACAGTTGGTTTGCAACCTTAAACACTCAGAGCTATTTGGACCCGTTTCCCACAGAAAAGAAAACACCGGGAGCCACAAAACCTGGGTGGGCGTGGCTAACTCGATGTCACTCACTTCCACGTCGCATGACCATCCCCCTAGCCACACCTACCCAGCTGGTCATTAGGGCCAGAGAACTGGTTGTTAAAAAACACCGGGAACCACAAAATCCTTTTGACATTTCTCTCTCTCCCCCTCCCTCTCTCTCCCCACCTCTCTGTATCTCTCTATGTCTCTCTCTTCTCCTCTCTATGTCTCTCTCTCTTCCCCTCTCTCTGTATCTTTCTGTCTCTGCCCTGGCCACTTCTCCATCACCTTCTCAGGCCAAGTGAGGAGTGACTGGGAGGGGAGGGCAAGGTTGGGGGGTAGCCAGTGGTGGGATCACCCGACAGGGAGCCACAGCAGAGGGCCCAAAGAGCCGCATGTGGCTCCGGAGCCGCAGGTTGCTGACACCTGGTCTGAGACAATAAAAACTGCCATTCCAGCACAAGAAGGAAAAGCTGCAAGGACTACCAGCCTGCTAAAATCGGGGCAGCAGAGGCAAAGCAGCTACAGTATATTGCTGGCGTGGCCCAGTTTGGTAATAGCTTCTTCACCTTTTGAGGTGCTGCTCTTTTCAGTGGCAGCCAAGGCAAGCTTGCGTTCTGCTTCTGAAATAAGCCACAAATGTCTGGATTCTCTCAACATCCTGGGCCAAAATCAATGAAACCACAACATGAGTGGAATCCAGCTAGCCTCTCCCTGGTCTAGGGCCACCATGTTGTGTCTCCTCTGTTTTCTTCCTCCATTGGCTGTGCTGTGGCTTTTGCACGCTGTTTAGAGTCGGGACCCTGGAGGCCATCTAGTCCAGCCCTTCGCAGGGCCACAGTCTGAGGCTCCGGACTCCCCGGGCGGCCTCTCGAAGGATTCTTGTGGCCCCGCGTCAGTTTGTTTTGCACGACGCCGTCGGCCGCTTGCGTCTGGAAGCGGTGGCCGCAGCAGCGGGGCGGAGCGAGGCTTCAGCTTCGCGCCGGTTCCTCCTCGCAGCCGCCAATGTTCCTGGAGGCCGCAAACAACAGCCTTTCCCTTCAATCCGGGATGACGGGGTTTCGCGAGGCCGCTACTTGGCCGCCAGAGGGATCCAGCACCTCGAGGCCTGTGAGGAAAGGCCGGCCTACTCGAGGTTCCAGAAGGCCCGGCACATGGGTTGCCAAGGCAACGCGAGCGCGAGCTCGATAAGTGCCCGGCCCTCCTCCCTTCTCCAATGGTGATGCGCGAATTTCCGGATGTGGCCGCCCCTTCCGCTGGCCGGCTGCCTTCGCCTCCGTCCCCTGCGCGGCGACGCCGTTGCCATGGCAGCAGAGCAGAGCAGGCCGAGGCCCAGCCGCGCCGATGCCCAAGCTGCCGCTCTCGCCGGTGCCCGAGCAGGAGGCCGACGCGGCGGGGGAGCGGCTCTCCGGCGGCGCGTCCTCTGCGTCCCTCGCTCCGAGCGCCTCCAGCTCGCGGAACTCGGAGGCAAGGAGGAAAGAGCCGCCTCCACGCCACCCCCAGCCGATGTCGGATCTCAACTCCCATTACTCCCGAGGCTGGGGATGATGGGAATTGTAGTCCAGCGGGGGCAAACTGACGGGATGGCCTGAGTCAAACTGATAAAAAAAAAGCGGGGTGGGGGGTGGGGGAAGGACCCGGCCTGGATGGTAGACCTCGGCAGCACAGCTGCTGCGGATGAGGGCAGTTGTAGTCCAGTAAGGCTGAAAGGCTGTGAGGAGCAGTGCCGGCTGGGGATGAGGGCAGTTGTAGTCCAATACGTGGGGAGCTTTGTCGGGGCGGGGGGGGGGGTTGGGGTTGGACTAGATGACCTACAAGATCCCTTCCAACTCTGTTAATCTGCCTGTTTGAGCAGGGTTGGCTGGGGATGATGGTGGTTACAGTCCAAAAGAGAGAATGCTGCTTTGGGGTTTTATTTTTATTCATACAGGTAGTCCTCGATTTACAATCGAAATTGAGCCCAAAATTTATGTTAAGTGAGAAATTGAAGTGAATTTTGCCCCGTTTTATGATTTTTCTTTCCAATTCGTTAAGTGAATCGCTGCAGTTATTAAATGAATAACACGGTTGTTAAGTGAATCTGGCTTCCCCATTGACTTTGCCTGTCAGAAGGTCGCAAAAGGGGATCGTGTGGCCCTGGGACACTGTAACCGTCATAAATACGAGCCAGTTGCCAAGCATCTGAATCTTCACCCCGGGGATGCTGCAACGGTCATAAGTACACATAAGAACACCACTTAGTGGGGGCCGAAAGCCCTACTAAGCAGGTTTATACAAAAGAATGAAGGCTATTGCTTAACGCATTGTAAGCCACCCTGAGTCTCCGGAGAAGGGCAGCATATAAATCGAACCTATAAATAAATAAAGTATGAAAAATGATCAAAAGTCACTTTTTTTCAATGACATGACTTTGAATGGTCACTAAAAGGGCTATTGTAAGTCAAGGACTACCTCTGTTGTCCTTCATATTTGATGACATAGCGCCTCAGCCAGGTGGGTGGCCTGGGGCCCCCAAGGTGGAAGGAGAGCACAGGGTTTCCACAAAGACACCTGTCTCTCTTTCCAGTCTATTTCGTGCAAATTCCTAGCAAAATAAATGTTTTTCAATAATGATGGCCTACCCTCCGGTTTTAGTGAGTTTCTCCTGACAAAACAAGAACAAGGTGACCGACAGAGGAGAATATTTGTAGCTCAGGCTTAAGAGGAGGGGGCCTTGGTGCTGTCTGAACTTGGTCAACCTCAAAATAAGGTTAAGAGTAAGCTCTCATAGCGATCGGAACCTGGCTTGTTCCTGGCTCTGAAAAGCAGGGGCATGTGCATGGAATTAGTTGAATGAAATTAAAAAGTCTGGTGTTGATCAGGATTACGGTGATTAAACGGCTGAATTAAAAAGAAGAAATGAGTTGTAATAATGTGTAACTGTCCACAGCTCAGGAGATGCATGACAGGAAACCACAAATATAGGCAATTGGGTTTGCTAAATATGTTTTCTTTCTAAATATGCTTCTGAAATACCTTGGGCAAGCCACGAGACTGCAGCAATTTCTGCTTTTTATCTATTTTCATGCAAACGGCTGTTTTCTTGCTTATGTAACCATATAAACCACATAAAGTATAAAACCATGTCGAATAGTCATTTGGGTTCTTCCAGCTTTATAAGTTCTTCCCACTTTTATACAGATCTAAGTAAACATGACTCAGGGAGAATGAAATTTTGCCTCTTTGCTTGTGCCAGGCCAGGCCTAGATTTCCTGCTTGACTGGTGCAAATTTCTTAGCTTAGTATCCATTTTGGTTTTTTTGTTTTCATTGGGAGGTGAAAGTATGTTTCAGAAAGTTATGTTGCAAACTTTAATTACTGGGTTCTTTACTACTTCCTGAGATAAAGTTAGTTAAAGTGACATAATTACAAAATGAGCTGCTTCTTAATCATATTAGCAATAGAGAGGGGGGAACCCTTGAATATTTCCAATGTGGTTGATATATCTATTAGAATATTGAGAGTCTATTTTAATTTATTCTACATCCTGTATTTTTCCCAGGCTGCTTGTCAGAAACCATATGTTTTATTCAGGTTTCTAAGGCTGCTGTTTTTCCTGATTGGTTGCTGTTCCTAGTTTGAAACAACAAATCTTGCTTTTCAAGGGTTTTGTTAGCTGAACCTCTGTGTCATTCCTTTTTTTTTTTTTTTGGATAGAGTTAGGTATGTTCTTACATTTCTGTAAGATTTCTGTATCTTGACACGATATTTTATCAGACTTTTTCGAGGTCCCCTGATATATCAGAATCCATCTGCCGGGAGAACAGCGCCTGCTTCTTGAAGAAAGCATTAAACTATTCTGAAGAAGAAGCTGAGGAAGAAGAATCAGAATCAGAAGACGATCAAGAGGAAGAGTGGGACACAGACCTTGAAATAGAAAGTATGGATTAGACAAATTGCCAAGCTGCTTACAATTGCCAAGGTTGGGAAACATTGAACTAGAGCCCAGGGAGACCCCAGAGTCTTTAGTTCACCTTTAACTGTGGAAGCTCCCTGGGTAACTTTGGTCTTCAAACTTTCAGTCTGTCTCAGACCAACTTACATCACAAGATTGTTATGGGAAAAATAGAGTGGAAGCTACCTTGAGCTATTGATGTAAAGGCAGGATATACATGTGTTAAGCAGGTAAACCAAGAAAGAGCTGCCAAGGATAAGTTGGCAACTAAGCAAGCATCAGGCATTCCCTCCCCATCAACCTAATATAAATCTTAGACAATCTCATGAGAATTTGGCCACTCTTTAATTAACATTTGTACCCTTTCATTCTTGTAATTTTTAATTCTGAACATCTGATGCCCTGGTGCAGAATGCTAGGACCTGCAATGCTTTTGAGTGGCCAACCTGCAGTCTGAGCAATGAATATTAAGCCTCTGAAATGAAAGCTTGGCATTGGCCATTGTTAGCCTGGCTTCCACAAATGTGTCTTATTTCTTTTTAAGCCAAGCAATGGTCAGTATCCATTTTCAAAGCATTGTGACTTTGGTGCAGCTCTTGTGAGTTTCAAAACAAACACACCAAACTCTTTTGTGAATTGCCTTGAGAAAGTCATTATCCCCTCTGTACCTTTTGCATACAAGACCACTGAAAGAGTATCTGGTTCGGTTCAGGCATGCCTCACTGGGGATGATGGTGGGTCTTGGGTTGGTGCTACAGTTTTTAAAGTCATCTTGCTCTTGCACTGCCAGAAACTACAGCTGCTTTCTGTATCTGGTTGTCTTGCAGAAAGCCAAGGATGACCACTGCTTTCATTTTCCCCTTTGTCTTGGCCTAGACTCTACAATATGCTACGATCCTGCCGGGAAAGCCAGATACCTTGCGATCTGTCAAGCGTATGGCGTGGTTCCTATCTCTTATTTTTTACGGCATATGAAAGATTCTGAACTGACTCTGAACCATCGTGGCCTTAACCCTAAGGTAATTGCTGCAAGGTGTCCTCTTCTTTTGGCCCAGCCACTTCAGGACTTACTTTGCACTCTGCAAGTATGAATCTCCTCACTGCCTTTGAATATTCTCTCTTCCCCCTCTCCTTTTTTCCATCTGCATTGCACTTGGGAATATTATATTTCTTTACAGAGTTATTTGTGGGAATACTCAAGGAGCATTACGGTACCAACACTACATCGGTGCAGAAATATGTAGGTGCCTGATTAAATTTTACCTTCAAAACTAAAAATGTTCCAGGTGTCTTATGGAGAAAAATGAGTTAAACACACCTAAATACAATACAGTTGTTAGTAGCAATTTGATCAACATAAAATAGAGAAACAAAATAGACCAGTTGAAATGACAAAGTGGTAAAGAGATTCTTGCCTGCCACTGATAAGAGGGCAGAGCAGGCTTCTATCAGAACACAGAGCTGCTACCCACTAAGCCTTTTTATGAGGAGAGCCAGAGGGTTGCCTGATGAAGCATGCAGAGAAGAGAGGTCCAATCCTTCATTCTGTAACTTTTGGTAGGCACCTGTTTCAGTTTGTGACCATTTGTCTCCAGGGGGGATGGTTCTGTACTTTAAACAAGGTCTAAAGTTACTGGGCCAGTTCCTGTCCAAGCAGCCTCCAGGGCCTTAGCCATCTCAGCTAAACGGCACTTATGGAGTCAAAGGCAGCAGGTGCTGCTGGCATATGATGGAGCCCCACCCCCACCTCCTTCCCAAGGCCTGTGCTTGATCTATATGGGAAACAAGAGGTCAGATGCTCTCATGTGGCAGTAGAGCTTTTGCTGCCCACTTCCAGGCTGCAGATCAGGAGATGTGGCCTCATTTTCTTTTCATGGCTGCTGAAATAATCCACTAGGATCTTCAGTGCATGTCACTGGGAGGTGAGCCTGAAGGCAAAGCTGGATGGGGCTGTCTCTGCCCAGCACCTCTTCTAACCCTTCATTTCCTTCTCTCTTCCTTATCACAGGTGTTGCTTGGCTGGAGGTTTAAAAAGGCCCCTCGCTAATGGCTTTTCAGTTTTGGCAGAGCCTCTTGTGAAATTAAGGAAAGGCCAGGCCAGCTCCCTCCCAGTTTGTCTCTCCCAGGCCCCCAAACCTTGACTACTGCCAAAGGACTGGGCTAGATCCCAGCATTCTGCCCTCATAGCTCTTCCCTCCTCTGCCTCTTCTTTTAGGCAGTCAAGGCTCTCGCTCTTTCCCTGACCAGCAACACGTCCATTGTGAAGCTGAACCTGCGTGACAACGGGCTGGATGGACACGGAGCAATTGCGATGGCGGAGATGTTAAAGGAAAATTGCTACATTTCAGGTGCACGTCTTCATTGGAAGATTCTGAAAATTGTTTCAGGAGGCAAAATGGGGAGTCCATGTAATCCATAGCCTTGAGGTATTTTGGGTTGGTTGTTAAACCATTGTCAGATCCCTTCTAAAATTTCCAGTTTTAAAAAGCAAAGACTTACTCTTTTCATATAATGTAGCAGTAAAGCTTGAAGTTGTGTTGAAACAGTTCATAAGAATTTAGACCTCTTGACTTTTACACCTGGCAATCCAAGCATAAGGATTCCTAATGAAATAGTGGCTTGTAAATTTGTTTATTTGCTTTACAACATTTATGTGCTGCCCCCAAATAAAGATGCCATGTTTGATGGGTTGAGATGAGGAGTGTCTTTCTCCAAGGGATTCTCCACGAAACCAGTTGTAGCCTTTGTCCAGTTTTCATTCCTGGTCAAAGGAGGGATTGAGGAACAAAGACATGTTGGGCTAATGGGTCTGGGGGATTTTGCATGATGAGCCAGCTAGAGATCAACCTTTTTTTCTTTCAGAACTTGATTTATCAGAGAACAGAGTCGGGATGAAAGGGGCAGAAGCTCTGTCCACAGTGCTTCGGGAAAATCCAGTTCTTGTGACCATGAAACTTTCAGGAAATGAATTAAATGACAGGGCAGCCAAATACCTGGCAGATGCTTTAGTGACCAATCAGAAAGTGGAGCACCTTGATCTGAGTCATAACATGCTCGGAGAGATAGCAGGTAAATGTCATAGAAATTTGGCTGTGTGTGGGGAGCGCTGTGGGGAGCACTGTGTAGCACATGTGAGAAAGACACACATCTACGTAGACATGCAATTTGTGTGTTTATGGCCCTTTGGTTTCTAGAACACCACATACCTTTAAAGGAATATGAATTGTTAAATTAAGGGCCAGCTGTGGTTTTCATAAGCTAAGAACTAATCATTAAAGTTTACTGTTGTTGGGGGGAAATAATTGCTGGGCTGTGACTCCTGCCCACCTTCCCTACCTCTCTCTCTCTCTCCCTCCCTCCCTTCCCCCTTTTCTTCCCTTGTTACCTGCTGTGGCTTGGAATCTCCTTCTTCGCCTCACCCCATGAGAGGTTTTGACTTCCCACCAGCCCCACCTCTTTCTTCTCCTTATGTTTTGAAGAAGACTTTGTGATATGATGGAGAACAGGCGGGGACAAAAGGAAGAGAGAGAGAGTGTGCAGAAAATAGGGAAGAGCTACCAAAGTTGAGAAAGCGAAAAAGAAAATTAAGGTAGGGATTAGAAAGTTGGGCTCACTTAAGTTTCTGTCTGCCCTTTAAGATATGTAAAATGATATGTAAAACTAAAATTGTGTAGGAGTAATTAAAAGCAATACAAAAGGATTATCAAAATAATTTATTTAGCATATGGTATATCACACATGGACTAGCAGTATAAATTAACAAGTCAAAATAATATGAATAATAGAGAGAGAGACAAAGCCAGAACTGGGAAAATAAAAAGTACACATGTATTGCTGAAAAACATTACAATTAGCTCCTGATAAAATTTTTCTGAGGGGAGTAGTCCAGAAAAAGTATAAAAAGCCAAGTCAGATCTTTGAGTTGGGTTCAGTTACCTACAGACATTGTGTTCTTGGGGGGGTGGGGGGAATACAAAGGGGGCTGTTAATGTTTTCTTGTAGGACATGTGGCCAATCTACCAGTCTGAGATTTTCAGAGAAAATCTGGAAATGTGTCTCCCTGGTGCTGGCCAAAGTTTCCCTTAGCTTTATATGACAGCAAGGTCAGCCAGAAGCCAGAAGTAAAGGTTATGTTTCCTCCAAATTGGTTGCAAAACCCACCAGAAACTTTCTCTTAGATCTTCAGTCCAATTTGTGGAAATCTTAAACTACCTGAGGAGAACTGGGCTTCCACGGCGCACAGTTTAAGCAACTCTGCTCTAAACTTTGTCGTGGGAGCAGCCAGGCTGACCCGAGGGAGGAGAATAAAACCACTTCATGTCATGATGTTGATCACCAGAAAGCCGTTTCTGGAACTCTCTGGGGATTCCCACAAGCAGGTGCTCCTCAGAGTTCCTGGCTCTGTGGGAATCTCCTCTTCCTACTGCTTGCAGATCCTACTATCCTTCCCTTCTTCCTCTGTGAGCTGGAAACTCTGATGTGGTGAGAAGAATTGCTTTGCGAAAATTCAGCAGAAAAAGCCACATTAGGTTGGATAGCCATAGCAGACTTATATACCGCTTCACAGTGCTCTCTTGAGTGGTTTACAGAGTCAGCATGTTGCCCCCAACAATCTGGGTCCTCGTTTTACTTACCTCAGAAGGAGGGAAAGGCTGAGTCAACCTTGAGCCAGTCAGGATCGAACTGCTGGCAGTTGGCAGAATTAGCCTGCAATAGTCATTCTCGCCACTGTGCCACCACGGCTCCTGTATGGTGAGAGGCTGCTACTATAAACGTGGGGTGGGACCCAAGAGGGTGTCGTTCTTTTGCAAGGCCTCCCTCAGTTTGACGTTTCAGGCCTCTTTCCCATTTTTTGTGTCTCCATTTACACTGAACCAGGAGAAGCTCTTGGAGTGGCCATGGCGGAAAATGTGGGGCTGAAGGAACTCAACCTCAGCTGGAACAACTTTCGGGGCCGAGGAGCAGTGGCTGTCGCCAAAGGCTTGGGGGTAGGAAAGGAGACTTGGCTCGAGAGTTTTCCTGATGGATAAAGTTGTAAAGCGTAAGATGTTATATCACCCCTCTGTCTTCTAAAGTGCAAATAAGTCTGAAATAATTTGGCCTTGCCCGGTCTAGTGCAGTGTTTCTCAACCTTGGTAGCTCGAAGATGGGCGGACTTCAACTCCCAGAATCCCCCAGCCAGTTGAGAAACACTGGTCTAGTGCATAGTGCAGAGGTAAGCAACTATGGCAGCTAATGTTTTTGATTGTTTTAATAGTTTTTGCTGTGTTTATTGTTTTAAAATGTTTTTAAGATTTTAATTGTAATATAAGTTTCTGAATTGTGAGCTGCCCAGTAGTGTTTGCAGGGTTGGGTGGCTCTAGAAGTCAAATGAATAAACAAACAAACAAACTTTTACAACCTGTGGATTTCAACTCCCAGAATTCCTGGGAATTGAAGTCAACAGGTCTTAAACTTGCCATAGTTGCCCACTCCTGGTCTAGTGGCATCACAATATCACAGGCCACATTTCCTGCGTCTCCCAGCAGAGAATAAGCGAAAGTGTGCAGTGTGCAGCCGCCATCAAACAAGTGAATACAATCCTGGGCAAGATCATGTGAAGTATTAGTGCCGCTTTATAAAACCCTAGTAAGACCACACACCTGGAATACTGCAACTAGTTTTGGTCACCATACTACAAAAAAGATGTTGAGACTTTGGAAAAAGTTCAAAGATGAGCAACTAAGATAATCAAAGGCCTGGAGACTAAAACACACAAAGAACAGTTGCAGGATTTGGGTTTGGCTAGTCTAGAGAAAAGAAGAATTAAGGGTGACATGGTAGCAGTCTTCCAGTATTTGAGGGGCTGCCACAAAGAAGAGGGGGTCAAATTATTCTCCACAGCACTGGAGGGCAGGACAAGAAACAATAGTTGGAAACTAATCAAAGAGATTAGAAGGCCAGATCCTGAAGATGAAACTGAAATACTTGGGCCACCTAATGAGAAGGAAGTACTCACTGGAGAAGAGCCTAATGCTGGGAAAGATGGAGGGCAAAAGAAGGGGATGGCAGAGAATGAGGTGGCTGAGCTCTGGGGGATGGTAGAGGATAGGAAGGCCTGGAGGAAAGTTGTCCATGGGGTTGGGATGGGTTGGACATGACTTCACAACTATCAACAACAACGAAAGAAGCAACCTGGAATTAAGGAGAAATTTCCTAACAGTGAGGATCTTGGAGAGTGTTGGTGCTGATGAACAGACAGAATCCTACATTCCTCCGTGTGTGTGTGTGTGTGTGTGTGTAAACTATGGTCAAAAACATCAAGAGGGCGACCCTGATGAAGCAAGTGAAGAATCTCTGCCTGCTGTTTACACAGACCAGATTAAAAAAATAGGTGGAGCTTCAGTGGTATCCATCTTAATTGTTTTTGACTATACCTTGTGGAACACTCCTGAATTCCTTTTCAGTATTCCCTGGGTTTGAAAGAATAAAACCAACATATTTAGGGGGACGTAGCTTTTTAAGCCAAGAGGGTTAACCACCTAAAACAGTGTTTCTCAACCTTGGCAGCTTCAGAATGGGTGGACTTCAAAGCCCAGAGTTCCCCAGCCAGCTATGCTGCCAAGGTTGAGAAGCACCAACCTTGGCAGGGGAAGAGGTACCCTGTTTGGAAAGAAGCAAATCTGGGGTGGATGAAGGCCCGGGAACTCTCTGTCAGGCTGTGGCTTGTGATTAGAAGCTCTGGATGGCAAGCTTTGGTCTCCTGTGGACACTCCACCTTCTCCAAGCTCTGCTAACTTTGTCTTCTCCACAGGGGAATATATTCCTTCGAGTCCTTGATCTGTCATATAACGGCTTTGGCAACAGTGGTGCAGCTGCTCTGGGGGCAGCCCTGAAAAGCAACGATGTGCTGGAAGAACTCCACATTGGGTAAGGAGACATATGTGTGTGCGTGCCTGCACTTCCTGAGTGCCGAGAACCGTTTCTTAGTCATCCTCGGCACAAGCCAGGAAAGGGAATAGTTTCTAGGATCTCCATATTGCCATCAGGACAGTTGAGACTGAGGCCATCCGGTGAGTTTCCAGCAAAGGTTGGATTTGAATCAGGGATCTCACCTGCTTGGGGGGGGGGGGGGGGAGGAGAAACTGGCAGTCTCTTCTCCCCCATCTTGCCCTCTGTCCAGGCTGCCCAACCAGAACAGAACAGACTTAACAGAGTTGGAAGGAACCTTAGAGATCTTCTAGTGCAACCCCCTACTCAAGCAGGAGAATCTATACCAGTGGTGTCTAACCTTTTTGCCATCCCGTGCCAGGAGGGGGCGGGGCGGGGGAGGTTCACACGCGTACGTGCCCACACCCATAATTCTATTCACCCTGCCCTGTGCATGTGCATGTGCATGTGGAGTCTCGGTTGGGCAGGAAGTGACTTTTTGCTGTTCCCAGCCTCCAGAGACTCCTAGAGGGGCTGGGGACAGCAAAAAAGTCACTTCCTGTCCAACTGGGAGTTGGGAAATGGGCCGTTTCAGGCCTCTGGAGGGCCTCCGAGTGGGTGGGGAAGGCTGTTTTCACTCTCCCCAGATGCATAGAGAGAAACTGGAGCCAGGTGAGAAAGAAAACAGGCCTTCCCCATTCCTCAGGACCTCTGGAAGGAAGTAAATAAATTTCCCTACTTCTGGTTGGCCCAGAAGGCCCGAAAAACAGCTGGCCAGCGCACGCATGCGTGCCAGAGCTGAGCTAGTATGCCCACTGATATGGCTACGCGTGCCACAGGTTCGCCATCATGGCTCTATACCATTCCAGACAAGTGGCTGTCCAGCCTCCTCTTAAAAGCCTTCAGTGATGGAGAGCCCACCACTTCTGAAGTTGTGGATGCTCCATCACTGACAGCTGCAATCAGCCTTCCTGTGGTGTAGCATTTAGGGCACTCAGGGAAAAAATTGTTTGATGGGCTAGTGTTGAGAATGAAACAAGTAGGTTGCGTCCCTTTTACGCTCAGCCCAGGTGCCATATGTCAGCAGGCTGAGCTGAATTTGTGGCCTCTTGCCAATCAGAGAGGGAGGAACCTGGGAGGGGCTGTGCCTAGGTCACCCAACGCTGTAAGGCAAACCGAGCGTTATCTCCTTGTTGCTTGGGTGATGTGTGATCCTGGTAATTGCAAACCATGGCTTAGCTTGAGATACCAGCCCAGCCAATTAAGCAACTTGGGGCTCACCATGAGACTCCGTGTTCCACCCTACAGAAGAAGAATTATAAGCCTGGAGTTAGCGGCAAAATGCTGCTTCTTAAGAAGCCATTTTCCTTTTCTGTTTTGATGAAATAAAATATTAAATAACTCTTTAAAAAAAAAAGGCAAAGTGCAACATCTGAGGATAATCTCAGAAGCTAGACTAAGATTTTCTGTAACCAGAAAGTGAATTCTTGTGAACTGAGTGGCTCTTCGAATTTTTTGGGGAGCTTGACATCCTGCTTTCAGATAACCGTGGGCTGCCATGCAAAAAAACATCCAGCAGTCTTGTTCTCTTTTCCTCCAGAGAAGAGAGCCAGAAGGAAGGTGTAGGGGTTGCAGAATTCCGTCACATTGTGGATAGCCAGCTTGGGGCCTGGGCTGCCCTCTCCCTCTTTGCTGCACAGGATTCTGCTGTACTTCCAGACTCTCTCAATTTAATGGTTCTTGGCAATCCTCGCAGAGATGAAGCTGCCTTGTGTGGGGCAAAAACTCACGGAGCCTCAGGAAAAAGCAAAGTTTTTTTCCTTCTTCAACTACTAGTAGTTCAGCTACTGGAAATGGAACACAGAACATGGAAATCTAGTTGGAAATGCTGGGAATTTAGTTGGACATCTTACGTACTGACTAGGACAGTGATGGCAACCTTTTCCAGACTGAGTGCCTAAAGTGTGTGTGCGCGAACCCTCAAAATGCAATGTGGATCCCTGCGCATGTGCCCTGCCGCTCGCATGCACGCGCAGTCCCCTACATGTGCCCTACCCCCGCGCATGTGGGAGCTCCCCGCATGTGCTCCCTGCATACGCATGTGCGCCCCCCACATGTGCCCCACCCCCATGCATGCGCATGTGGCCTGCGCATGCACCCCGTTTCCGCACATGCATGTGCGCCCCATCCCTGTGCATGTGCATGCGCCCCCGGCATGCGCCTTGCCCACCTCGCATGCATGCTGTCAGCACTTCAACCTGCATTTACTCTAGTGCTGACATAAGGAGAAGAGGGGGCAGCTGGCAAGAGGACGCTTGACTTCTCACCTACTTATTTTCTCTGAAGATAATGTCCCCTAGGAGATGAGATGGGAGGGGGGACATTCCTGGGAGCTGAAGTACTAGATATGGGGAGAGTGATTTGGAAGAGGGCCAATGAGACGCAGAGAATTGGGGAACGGAAAGGGAAGGTTTGGGGTCAGGAAGTCAGTGTTGGCTATGCCACAATCGGGGACAGGTGGTCGTGCTTAATAAAATGAAAGATTTCTTCAAGGACTATTTGTTTGGAAATGCAATTTATTTTATTTGAGACGACATCGAAACCTGACACATGCTTCCCCACACATGTCTCCCCCATGCATGCTTTGCAGAGACCCAAAGACCAGCTGGTCAGTGGGAGGCACACACATATGCACGGCAGAGCTGTGCCCACAGAGAGTGTGCCACTTCTGGCACGTATGCCATAGGTTTGCCACCATGGGCCTAGGAACTCATGCGATTATGGGAAGAAATTGAGCCAAATGAAAACGTGGGCAGCCACTCGGGAGTGTTTTCCTCAGAAGGGAATGTTTGCGGAACTTAGTTCCTCTCCTGCTTCCCTAATTGGGCTCTTTAGACCCGAACCAAACTCTACAGTGTTTTAAATGTATTGACCAAGAGGGAAGATTTGATCTTTTGTCATAGCAGGTAGATCCTGTGATATATATATTTTTAAAGTTACTTCCAACAGCAAGCTAGTGTGGGCCAGCGTGGATGGGCATGCAGGAAGAGAGAAAGTGGCGGGACTTTTGAGTGCCTTCTCTCTTTATTCTCAGGAATAATCGCATTGCCTTGGAAGGAGCCCTCGCGCTGGCTTTGGGCCTGAAAGGAAACAAGATCCTGAGGAGACTCAAGGTGAGCAGCTTTTGGGAAGGTGACACTGAGATCCAAATAGCCCTGCCAGGTAGGTAATGCAGAGCGGGGGGCTCTTCTTTCCTGTGCCTTGCAGATGTCCAGGAACCCCATCCAGAACGAAGGCTGCCTCGGGATCCTCAAGGCCATCCGAACAAATCCCGGAGCTGCAATGGAACTTCTGGATTTTTCAGTAGGTGTTGGTCAAAGAGGGGAAAAAACTGGCTGATCTGAAATGACGATGCAGGATCGTCAAAATGGATGGGGAACAGAACACCCTTCGTTGTGAGTTCCCAAAGGATGGTGATTTGTGGGCAGTGAAGTTGTGAGTGGCACACAAAGTAAAGGGAAATCCAGATAAGAAATGCTGGGTGGATGTAATGCTGGGTTGTGCTGTGAGCAGGCCTGTAGGCAGGAGGGGCAGGAGGATAAAGGGAAGAACGCATCTGTGAAATTAATGCAACTGCAGAGTGCGGGAAAGGAAAGGCAGCCACGGCTCAGAAGTAGTTTGCATTTCTTTCTTCCAGGATGCCTGTTCGCCTTCCTAATTTCCTTCTGGTCCCCCATCCGGGTATCAAGCAGACCTGCCCCTGCTTTGCTTCCAACCCTAGAGAAGGTTGCAAAGTTAGGTTAAGGTTAGGCTAATGCCTTAAGGAAGGTAAAGCATATTTACAGACTGGAATGCAGCAGGGCCAAGTGGGGGGAGCATAGACAGGGAAGGCCGTTTCCTCAAGACCCGAAGATGAGATTTCCAGCTCCACACCGCACAGCACCAACCGGGCCTTGGTCTGATCCAAGAAGGATCATTTTCTGTCCTTCTCAGGTAGAAGAGGCCGCAGCTGGTGCGGTCCCTGTCTTCAGGTGAACCTGCCTCACCTGGCTGCCTCCCTCCCCTGGCCAGAAGCAGCTTTGCTTTGTGGCCGTTTGTTGGGTTGCAGGGGAACCTTGCTCTGTTCTAATCTGGCCTGAGACTGCGGCAGCTTTGGCTCTGACCTGCTCACTGCCCGGAATTCCTCTTTTCAGGCAATTGTGGTGAAGCAGGACTTTATCCGGGCATGTGAGGCTGTCCAAGAACTTTTCCCGAGCCTTCTCATCCACCACGATGGAACCACTCGCTTGTTCAAAAGAAAACTTTCAAAGGTGCAGCAAGTAACTTCGCTTCTCTGGGGAACTGGCTTGTCTTCCCATGGCTAGATGCCCTAAATACAGGGGTCCCCATCCTTGGCAACTTTAAGACTTCTGGACTTCAACTCCTAGAATTCCATGTTGGCTGAGGAATTCTAGAAACTAAAGTCCACAAGTCTTTAAAGTTGCCAAGTTTGGAAAGCAGTGCCATTGACTCCTTGGTCAATTTACAGATACAGATTAACAGAGTTGGAAGGGACCTTGTAGGTCATCTAGTCCAACCCCCTTCCCAAGCAGGAGACCCTACACCATTTCTGACAAATGGCAGTCCAATTTCTTCTTGAAATTCTGTTCCATTGGTTGATCTGTCAGAAAATTTCTCGTTTCCAGGTTGAATCTCTCCTTGATCAGCTTCCATCCATTATTCCTTGTCTGGACTTGTGCGTCTTCTCACATTTGCAGGTTTCCTAAAGAGATTCCTGGTGGCCCTGGAAGATCTGCCTTTTCTTGTTGACGTCCCAGATGGGAACACCCCATGAAACGTCTGGTGATGCTTGATAGAGGTCCAGGCTTTGTGATCCCCTCCCCACCTCCATGCTTCTCTTTGTGCTAGAACCAGCATGTTGTGTGAAATGCGCCTTTTCATATGCTGAATGATTGCGGCAGGGATCTGCTTCCAAGGATTTTGGCATCCTGCTCATAGCAATATGAGGGGATTCGTTGGCACTGGAGGCAGAAAGTGCTCCTAGCAATTTTCCCTTCGAGGCAAAACCCTCCAGTGATTGTCTGAGCCGACCTCAATTGAGACTAACAGGAAGCCGATAAAAATCTGGGCAGGAACTTTGGATGCATTCTGCGGAGTTTGGGAACTGCTCTTCTATCCAAAACTCTGTCCCGGTACTTTTAGCCAAATTGTTTTGTGTGCCATCCTCAATAGCAACCTTTCCTCTTGCACAATTTGCGCAGCTTCCCCTGAAAACATTTCCAGGATTGCCAGGATTGTACAGCAGGCTTCCTGGCTGGACATGGTCCCAGAGGAAGTAGTCTCGTCCCCCACATCTCAGGCAGCCCAGCCCTGATGGCCAGGAAGTGAAGGTGACCTGGGTGGGCGTAGCCATGGTGGGTGTGGCCTAGTCAGCCTCCTGCACCACAGTTGCGGGCGGGGGGGGGGGGGGCGCTCCGGAGGCTTTCCTCAAGCCTCTGGGAGGGCAAAAACGGCCTCCCCAGGCTCTGGAGGCCAGAAATGGGTGGAGCCGAGAGAAAGCTGAAGGAAGAAGGCAGCAAGGGTTGGGGAGAGAAGAAGGGTACCCCCACCCAGTCCAAAAAATGTGTGGGTCAAGCAGTGGATTACTTCCAGGCTGTTTACTCAATATGGGGCCATTTGTAGTAAATAATGTATCTCACTCCAGTTCTCTTTTTTTTTTATTTTTCTTTTTGTAAACTTCAGTTTTGCCAATCTTGTCAGAGAAATATTGTATTGTTGTTAAATTGAGATGTATTCTGCCCAGAATCACTTCGTACGAGATGGGCGGCCGTATAAATTTTAATAAATAAATAAATCTAAATCTATACACATCCTTAAAACTCTGGGGTCTGTAACCTCTATCTGGGTGAAAAGGTACATCATAAGCCAAAACTTTTTCAGCCAGTATGCCTCAGATGGGGTAATTTACAGAATGTGTCTCCAAAATCTGGGACATAACCAGTGGTGGGTTGCTCCATAGAACCGGTAGTAAAACTGGCAGGAGGCACATCATCGTGGGTGATCTGCGAATGCGCAGAATTGCACACGCGTGCTCCCGTTGCAAACCAGTAGTAAAGGTAAGTAGAACCCACCCCTGGACATAAAAACTCTTGTAGAACTGAAATTTGGCAAATTTCATACAGCATTTTATGACATAAAAATTAGCATTTTATGTAATAATGAAAAAAATGTCATAAAACATTTCCTGTGGTCAATATTTGAGTGTGCTATACAATTCAACACGGGCTACTTCCAAGGCCGATACATATCTAAATGTTATCCTGAATTTTTAAGAACTTTTCAAGTCCTTTAGAAGCTCTGCCATTCTTAAAGAGATACTGAGGAATCTGGCAAGGAAATATTTCTAAAACGATGACTCAACAGGGCACGGGTTGTCTAGTAAATAAATAAAATTCACTGGGTGAATTAGCATAAGGGTCTTTATATGCTTCAACAGAAAAAATGGGCCAGAGAGGTAAGATTAATATTCTTTCTCTGTGCCATGAATCTGTTCTAGAAGAGACACACCTCAGAAAGGAGGTTTAAAAAAAAAGAAAAAAGAATGGCAAGAAATCTAGTAATTCTTTAAAGATCTGCTATTCCATAAACTCTGGTCGATCACAGACTTTAAGGTACCTACAAGTATCTTTATTTTGATGCGGAAGTTAATAAAAACTACTGGGCATGGGTTTGAAACCAGCCTCAAATGCATCATGTAGTTAGTAGTTCCTAACTAGGAAGATTGGAATCAAAAAGTGACTTCTATCTGGCATTGCGAGGATGGAAGTTCACACACCAATTTAGAAGAACTAGCAAAATTGTTGGGGTTTTGTTCCCCTTGAGAATGTGCACTGATGTTGCCATTAATTAACTGATCAGGCCATTTAACCAGCTAGTCCCCTACAGGTTTTTGTTTTTTTAAATTCCTGGGTTTGAAGGCCGGAGGACCGCATGGGAGAAATGTTTGATGCTCAGTGTGCTCCGGTCCTTTGAATGCCACCAAGTGGGTGTGATAGCTCTGCAAGAAAAATCTTATGGAAAGATTTTATTAGAAGCCAGTATTTTATAGAAAGAATGAGGTGATCTTTTAAAACCTATCCATGCCTTGTAATTTTATGCACAAGCGGGATTCTTTAAAAAGTTTTCTATTGAAACGCAACCTTATTAAACTTCTTGTGATGACTGTTGGGGAGGTAATCCAAGTGGGAAGGAATGAGGGGTGAAATCTTACCTTCCCTATTAGTTTGGAAGTGCTCGCAAGCGCCCCATCATCATGTCCAATTTTTGACCTTCTGCGCATGCGTAAAACCTGTGCATGCACAGAGGGTCAAAAACGGGTGACTCCACCCACCCACCTGGACATTGTTACTTCCTGGTTAGGAAGTAACAATGTCCAGGTGGGTGGATGGAGCCTTGCGCTTCTGCTGCTACCGGTTCGCCGAATCATGCACCACTGTCGCTACTGGTTCGCACGAACCGGACAGAACTGGCAGAATTTCACCACTGGAAGGAATGGAGAACCACATCGTGGCAAAGCTCAGCCTTGAGGCACCTCTGAGCAAGGGAGCTTGAGGTGAGTTGGGTGGGTGGGCACAAGGTCTTGCCTCTGTCTTTGGAATGATGTGCAAAGGGTGTGCTCCTCCAAAATGTAGAGCTCGGGCAAGCCACACCTTTGCTGTAAGAAACCTGAAATTTATATTAACACTTGAGACAGTTGCTCCTCCTATATTTAACACCATTCCCTTTTTGTCACTTACAAGGACGGGTGTGGATTTAGGATTTCCGAAGTGGGGAAAGGCTGCCTGCAAACTACATTGCTGGCTGAAGTAATCTGCACCACAATGTCACTTGAAGAACTCGCCGCCCAGTAGAAACAAGTCTTTTATCGTTGGTTGGCTGGCTTCTTGGCCAAATGCCATCGCACAAAAGTCACCACACAAAAGGAAAAGGAGGAGGATGTGGCCAGGGCAGACACACACACACACACACACAACCAGCACACAGTTAAGCAGGAAGCGGAGGAAGTGCGCAGTGGGAAAGGAGATGGGGCTGCCAGGCAGGACATACCCTGGACAGCCCCTCCCAGGGAGGAAAGCTGCAAAAAGGGAAGCAAGATCTTCCTCTACATTATTGTCCCAAAATGAAATTTGACTTCTGTCTTCTCTTCCCCCACCCCCCCACCCCCCATTGCTTCAGAAGTCCTAGCAGGCATTTCTTCTTTTCCCAAAATGTTGCTTCCCCCCTGCTCCGGCCCCTTCTTCATGGACCCAGAGGCAGCCCCTTCTCACAGGCCCACCACTCCTATGTGCTCTGTGCATCCTCCAGGGAGCACATGCTGTTGCCCCTTTGGGTGAGGGTCTGTGCGGGAGGGGGGGGCAGCCTCCCTTGCAACCCTGCAGGAGGAAGGCAAACCCCGCAGCCCAGGCTGGTTCCAAGCACCTTCCCTGTAGGGCTTTCCAACCAGCAGAGTTCCACGGGCCAGGAAGGGCCTCTTTGTGTTCTCACAACACGTTGGGAAGAGCAGAGCCATCCGAGAGGCTGTGTTCACACAGCACGCCAAGGCAGACTGTATCTG
Source organism: Arizona elegans (assembly GCA_022577455.1). Lineage (NCBI taxonomy): Eukaryota > Metazoa > Chordata > Lepidosauria > Squamata > Colubridae > Arizona > Arizona elegans. The sequence continues at coordinate 5,156,639 of JAKOOJ010000026.1, forward strand.
CCCCACAGGTCCAGCTGGGAGAATTTTAGCGTGGCGGTCTCTGTCTGTGTGTGTTGGTTGTGTGTGATTTAGCCTGTTGTGCTAACCTACGATTGGGTTGTTCGGGGTATTTGGCAAAGCAAAGATCCCTGGGGTAGGGTGTTGTGTGAACTCAGCTGTTCTCCTTTTCCCAGCTTCTCCAAGGAAACGAGGAGGCACCCATTGTAATCTTTGCCAACGCTTTCTGGGGAAGTCCAGCCTTAGCCTTCTTGCCCATCCATCTCCCTCCACCGTTTCTCTCCACATTGGGGCTGCTTTGCTCTAGGGGAGGGGTCTCCAACCTTGGCAACTTTAAGACCTGTGGGCTCCAACTTCCAGAATTCCAGAATTGCCAAGGTTGGAGACCCCTGATCTAGGGCTATCCAGGGGAAGAAGAGAAGAGTCCAAAAAAATCAAGGTGGCCACCATTATAGAGTTGAAGGACCTCCTATTGCCTTGTCAAGACTGCCATGTTGACTTCCTTGACCAGCCTTGGTTTGCTCCTGCTGTGGCCAACGGCAGGCAATGCCTCGTTGCAATTGGTGGGCTCTCCTGGCTCTCTCTCTCTCTCCCCCCGTCAGTGGTGCTACCCACCAGGTTGTACCCATCACATCTTGATGGGCCAGGCTTGTGCAGGAGGAAGTGTGCTTACCACACTTTTTAACGCCTGCTCTTGTTCCAGCCCTGAACACTCTTGTCAGCTGGATGGGTATGATCACCACATCGCAGGGTCTGTGCAAGAGAGAGATGCTCGGGCTCTCAGATATGCCGGGGTCACTTTTGGTACCGTTTGAGACAGAAACTGGAAAATCAGCTTGTCTCAGAGTTAGTCCATCATTCTGACAGCTCTGTCTCTGCCCTGGAGGAGCCCTTCAAACGGGCAGCGTCCTGGCATACATAACGCACCCTGCCTTCCTCCCACTGATTTTATCAAGACCCTGAAATGGCAGGCCAGGCACTGCCTCTTGGAGGGCAAGTCAGAGAGGGAGGGGAGCAAGTAGATGGCACAAAGGAGGCACCAGATGGGACCCCTTTGCTGGAAGAGGGCGGCTTAGCTGGGCTGCAAGCATGGGACACAAGCGAAGGAGCCATTTCTCAAGGGTGTCCGGCAAATAGATGAGTCCAGTCAGAGAAGTGAGGCCAGGTAAGAGAGGAGTAGTGGGGGTTGCCCCCCTCTTGGCAGTAAAAGCTTGGTTTCTCTCCAGACTTTCCTGCCTGCGCTCTTTTCTGCCCAGACTGGACAGCAACGGGCAGGATGGGGGGGGGGAATGAGGGAAGCGTGGCCTCTGCTGGATCTTCCCAGGTCACCTCTTGGCTTCTTCGCCACTCTCCTGGGCATCCGGCAGGCCCTGGGCAGGCTCTGTCCTGGGCTGCACTGTCTGCACCGTCTCCTCCAGGCTACTGCTAGGGAAGACCACGTAGCGGGCTCGGACGTCCTGTGTCGGGGAGTCCCGCAGGTTCTCTTTGCTGTGCCAGATGCCGTAGCTGAAGTAGACCAGCAGGCCTGGAAGGACAATTTATTTATTTATTTGTTGGTTCGATTTATATGCCTCCCTTTCTCCGGAGACTCAGGGCGGTTTACAATGCTTTAAGCAATAGCTTTCATACTTTTGTATATACCTGCTTAGTAGGGCTTTCGGCCCCCCCTAAGCGGTGTTCTTTTTTATACAAAGTCAGCTTATTGCCCCCACAATCCGGGTCCTCATTTTACCTACCTCGGAAGGATGGAAGGCTGAGTCAACCTTGAGCCTGGTGAGATTTGAACTTGCAGTAATTGCAGGCAGCTGGTGCTACTTAACAGTACTTTAGTCTGCTGCACCACCAAGGCTCTTACGATGAAGAAGAGCCAGATCAACCTCCATCCCGAACCCAGAAAGGCGCTCCAAGGGGCTGCATCCCTTGGGTCTGGGCAGCCTAGACCTGCTTCAAGGCGCCCCACGGAAGCTGCCGAAGCCCCCTTCAATCTCACCTTGCAGGACCATCTGTCCTGCCTAGCCCATAATTTTGCTGAGGTTCTTTCTTATCAAAACAGGTGGTCCAGAGTTATCTCATGTGGTGGACCTCGAATGCAGGTACAGTAGTGGCCAAAATTGTGGAAACCTCATGGGAAAAGTGTATTTTTGAGGTTTGATGGCTAATAACACCACTTTTTTTTGGAGTTTCAAGACAATCCTATTCCACTGCTGGAATGGCCTGGGAATAGCCCAGACCTTCACCCAAGTGAAAATCTATGGAGCCACTAAAGAAACTGGTTAGTCAGAAGCGACCCAGAAATAAAACCCAGTTAATAGAAGCCATCATTCAATATTGGTTTCACGTGATAACAGCTGCAGAACTAAAAGACTTGATTCACTCCATTGGGAAGATATTGTAAGGCCATAATTCATGCTAAAGGTTACCCAACAAAGTATTAACTGACATAGTGATCATTTTTGTAAATCTCATTTTTTCTATGGTAGTAATTTTTGTATATCTTGTTTTTTTTTACCTGTTTCGCTTTTCTTCTTTGTATTGCAACTGCTATTCTAATAGCAAATCCTTCATAAAAGTTACTGCATTACATTCTTGATTAAATTATCTTTCCATTGATCTATAATTTTATGGTGCTACTCCAAAAAAGTGATGTTATTAGCTAGTTTTAGAAAATACACTTTTCCCAAAAGGTTTCCACAATTTGGGCCACTACTGTAGTCCTTGACTTACAACAGTTCGTTTAGTGACCAAATTTACAACAGCACAAGTATGACCATTTTTCACACGTATGACCGTTGTAGCATCCCCATGGTCACATGATTTACATTCGGAAGCTTGACAGCTTGTTCATATTTATGACAGTTGCTGTGTCCAGGGGTCCCGTTATCATATTTTGCGATCTTCGGACAAGCAAAGTCACTGGGAAAACCAGATTCACTTAATCTAACAGCAGCAATTCGCTTAACAAGCATGGCAAAAAAAGTCCTAAAATGGGGCAAAACTCACTTAACAAGTATCTCCCTTAACAAGATAAATTCTGGGGCCCATTGTGGTCATAAGATGAGGACTACCTGCATTACATGGTCTGTATTATGACTGTCCACTTAATCTTTCTGACCTCCTTGCCAATGTCTCTGCCTGGCTTTATTTTATTTTATTTTATTTTATTTTATTTTATTTTATTTTATTTTATTATTTTATTTTATTTTATTTTATTTTATTTTATTTTATTTTATTTTATTTTATTTTATTTTATTTTATTTTATTTTATTTTATTTTATTATTTTATTTTATATTTATTGATTGATTGATTGATTGATTGATTGCCTTGCTTTGGATGCAAACCCTACCCCCTGCCCACGTTCCAGTCTGCATCCCAGGTTTGCTCCCCCTTCCTGTGTTTCTTCCAACCCCCATTCCAGGTGCGCCTTTTTGCACTTACCTGCCACCAACCAGATGGAGAACCGCAGCCAGGTCATGTAGCTGAGCTTCAGCATGAGGAAGAGGTTGATGAAAATACTCAGGGCAGGCGTCAGTGGCACCAGAGGAAGCTGGGAAGGAAGGAGGGCAGGGGTCATAGAATCGTAGGCCTCGAAGGGACCTGGAGGTCTTCTAGTCAAACCCCTCCACCCCGCCCAAGGCAGGAGTTCTTATTCCTTCCCAGACAAATGGTTGTCCAATTTTTTCTTAGAAACCTCCAGTCATGGAGCATCCCAGACCTTCTGGAGATAAGACGTCCCACGGATTCCTTGTTCTGTCAGGAAATTTCTCCTTCATTCTAGGTTGGATCTTTTTTTAGCAAGCTTCTTATCCTGCCTTCAGGTGTTTTGGAAAATAAATTGACAGCTATTGTATCGCACCTAATTCTTCTCTTTGTTAGATTAGTCATATCTAGTACTGGATCCAATCTGGGTTGGTCGCCGGGATCAGAAGTTTTGTCTTCTGAGCTTTCGGACCAGGGGTGGGCGGCTGAGTGTTCGCAGGGGTTCGGGAGAACCTCTACCTAAGATACTGTGCAGTTCAGAGATCTCCCAAATCCCACTCCTGGCTGGTCCTGCCCACTCCATCCCTCCCAGGAGTCCTCACGTAGCCTGTTTTAGATGCAGGTAAGTGCACGGCGCGCGTGGAGCCTTGGAGAGGTTGAAAAACGGGCCTACCAGAAGTTTGGGAAGGCTGGAAAAAGGGCCTCTGGAGCTTGGGGAGGCTGTTTTCACCCTCCTGGAGGCTCAAAAAAAGCCTCTGGAGCCTGGACTAGGCCACACCCACCATGGCCACGCCCACCCAGCACCTGGCAGAGAACCCCTTGCTAAAATTTTTGAAGCCCACCCATTTTGGACTCATGCTGGAACCCATTCTCAGAGAACTTCTCTGTACACGGAGACGTTTCCCCAAAATTGGCTCCAGCACAAGTTCAAAAGCTTGGATGATAAACCTCTGGTCCCAGTGACTGACCCAGATTGGATCCTGCAACATTATCCTTGGACATGTATATTCTCCTTCATTCATGGTACTTAGTACCCTTAGGCATTCATCGTATGGTTTATCCTTCAGATCCCTTATTTGTTGTTCTTCTGTTCTGACCAGGCTCGCAAACACGACAAACCCTCTGTGGTTAAATAAAAGTTCCCTTTTTTAGGAGCGTCAGCAGCCCCAACAAAAAGTCTCTCTCTCACACACACAACAGACTAAGAAGTCTGTCCAGCAGGGAGATGAATAATTGTCTGCCACACCTATTCATCTCCTCCCCCTGCCTTTTATCCCCAGAGCTAGGGTGGGGTTTCGCTAACAGTAGTGGCTCTTCCGTCCCAAGGACTGGCTCACAGATTTCCACTGCTCTCCTCTCCTCTGCCTTCTGTGCATCAGGCACTGGACCCAGCTGTTTCTCCTCTTCCTCCTCAGCCACCTCCAGACCTGGGGGCTGGACTCTCCATCTGAGGGCTGACGGACAGCCCAACCTCTGTCTCTCTTTCTGCCGAGTCCATTCCCTCTTCCCCCTCAGAGCTCTCAGGTTGCCTTGGTGCTGGCCTCCTCCTCCTCTTCTGATTCAGCTGCTGGAGGGGCCGGTGGCCAACAGGCCACAACATCTTCTCTACTCTCTTTTTAGCGCCTCAGTGTCTGTTTTGAATTGTTCTGATCAGAACGGGATGCAGTGTCCCAAGCATAGTCTTACCAGTGCAGCATAAAATGTCAATTTCACATCATCCTGAGGTTCGCTCTCTATTGATCAGTCTAGGACTGCATTGGCTCTTTTGGCAGCCGCAGCACATTGCTGGCAGAGGACCAGCAGGCTGGTTAGGGCTGCCTGGGAGACATGAGCATCCTTGGGGCTGCTGCTCAGCTCCCAACTGATGTGCAAAAAGGCTTTGGGGGAAACCGAAGCTGCGCTGTGGATACAGTGTTCGCACAACATGCTCTCCTAAAATTAAACCGCGTTACTCATTTTTGTGGAGAAAACCCATCTATGTGGTCACCGAATCATTTGGTAGCACCCGATCAACCATGGCTCCATAAACTCTGGGTCATTGTCAGCCAGGAAGCCTCCCAATCTCTGCTGGCTGGATTGAAGGGCTTGTCCCCCAGTCCTGCCAGGTGGCCGCAGCCCAATTTGAGATCAGATTTCCTTGCAGAATTTCAACTTGGTCAACCCTAAGGGCAGCCTGCTCTGGCCCAGCTGGGTTTGGGGAAGGTGATGTGTTTTCCACCCCAGTTCACACCCACCCAGTGGTGGGTTCCTCCCGGTTCGGTCCGGTTCGGCGGAGCCGGTAGCAGTGACGATATGACATCACCGAACCGGTTCTCCCCCCCGCCCTCCCACCCCCCCACGTTATTCTTACCTTTTATTTGGCCCCACCCCCAATCTATTGCTGCCTCCTGAGTCCCAGCTGATGACTAGAGGGAAAAAAAACTGTTTAAACTCTTGCCGCAGGACTTCAAAGGGCCGCCCTACAGCTGATCAGTGTTAAAAGCAAACAAATGAGTCGGGTCGTAAGTGCGAGGACTGGTCGTAAGTGCGAGGACCTTCCAGAAATGACTCTGACCAGCTAGCCACGCCCACCTAGTCACATGACCGCCAAGCCACACCCACAAAATAAGCCACGCCCACAGAACCGGTAGTAAAAAAATTTAGAACCCACCCCTGCACCCACCCACTCTTGCATCAGACCACGGCAACTCCCGAGCCCGCCTCCCTCACCTGGAACGTCTGGCTGGTCGGCTTCTGCTCATGGACGCTGATGAGGACAAGGCTGCCTGTGAAAGCCAGGCTGGAGAGCAGGATGAGCAAGGCGTAACTCCAGGTGGGCAGGTGAAGCTGTGTCTTTCCAAAGACCAGGATGGATGCCAAGCAGAGGGCCGACACCATGAGGACCACCACGGCCACGGTGACCACTTCGCCAGGGTAGAAATCACTGAGGAACTCCAAGTAGGGTTCAAAGGCTGCCTTCAGCTGCCCTGGTTCGCGCAAGCTCCCTGCCTTCTCTTTGCCCACCAGCTGCAGCTTATCTGAGAAAGACTCGTATTCCTTGGGTTCGGTGGCGCCCGCAGGCTCAGCCGGTGCTGGGGCGGCCTCACTCCTCCCAGCGGCCTCCTGATCTTCGGCCTTGGCTTGCTGGAAGCGCAGGATGATCACGCTGGCTGCGACAAAGGTGTAGGCCAGGAGCGTGCCGATGGAGAGGAACTGGACCAGGGCCTCCAGGTCAAAGATGAACGAGAGGACAGACATGAGGAAGCCGAACACCACGATAGCCACCACGGGCACCTTCGTGCGGGGGTGAACACGGGCAAACACCCGGAAGAAGAGACCGTCCTCGGCCATGGCGTAGACAATCCGAGGCAGGGAAAAGAGGTTGCTGAGGAGAACGGTGTTCATGGCTGAGGAGGAGACAAGCTTGTGGTCACAATGGGCCTCCAAGAGGATTGGGGAGCATTGCAGATGATGGAGGTGCCTGCAGGGAATGGGACAACTTGCCGCAGCCAACTCACCACAGGCAACTTGGCGCAGGACAACTCGCCACGGACAATTTATTTATTTATTTATTGGTTCGATTTATATGCTGCCCTTCTCTGGAGACTCAGGGCGGCTTACAATGCGTTACACAATAGCCTTCATACTTTTGTATATACCTGCTTAGTAGGGATTTTTGGCCCCCGCAAGCAGTGTTCTTTTTTTTACAAAGGCAGCTTATTGCCCTCACAATCCGGGTCCTCATTTTACCTACCTCCGAAGGATGGAAGGCTGAGTCAACCTTGAGCCCGGTGAGATTTGAACTTGCAGTAATTGCAGGCAGCTGGTGCTAGTTAATAGCACTTTAGTCTGCTGCGCCACCAAGGCTCTGAATTTAACAATTCTATTTAATTATTTAAAATAACTAAAAAATATTTTAATTTTTGCCATTGGAGTGGTGCGGTGGCCTAGAGGTGGAGCTTTTGCCTCACAATCAGGAGGCTGTGAGTTCGATCCTAGGTAGAGGCAGATATTTCAAGAGAGCCTCTCCTGCGCGAGCTGCACTGGCTCCCAGTGGTCTTCTGGGTGCGCTTCAAGGTTTTGGTTATCACCTTTAGGGCGCTCCATGGCTTAGGACCTGGTTATCTACGGGACCGCCTGCTACCACCAATAGCCTCCCACCGGCCAGTACGCTCCCATAGAGAGGGGCTCCTCCAGGTGCCGTCGGCCAAACTATGTCAACTGGCGGCCCCCAGGGGGAAAGCTTTCTCTGTGGGGACACCTACGATCTGGAACGAGCTCCCCCCGGAGATACGGAGGATCCCGGATCTGCGCACCTTCCGTCGCGCGCTTAAGACTTTTTTATTTCATCAAGCTGGCCTGGCCTAATTCTTCTCCCCTTTTTAAATGTAAATTTTAATTTGTTTTTAAATTACGGGGTATTTAAATTTGTCTCAGCCAAATTATTTAATTCGTTTTTATTCTATTTTAAATTTTTGTATTTATGTGTTTTATTTTGTGGCTGTTCACCGCCCTGAGTCCTTCGGGAGTAGGGCGGTATAGAAATCCAATAAAATAAATAAATAACATATTCTTGGCAAGAACAAATAGCCAGCAGTCTTTCTTTGCTAGATGATTGAGTGGGATGGTTGACACACTTTCTACTTCCTTTTAAACCCGGATGCCCCAATTTCCAACCAGGGCTGTTCTGAATGCTAACTTGACAGAGGGACAGAAACACGCAAGCTTAAAATCCTTGTTAGTCTTTCCTTTCCTTTCAACCTTGGCAATTTTAAGACTTGTGGATTTCAACTCCCAGAATTCTGGGAGTTAAAGTCCATAAGTCTTAAAGTTACCAAGGTTGAAGACCCATGGCCTAGCATAGAGGCAGCATTCTCTCTAACCTGGTGCCTTTCTGTTAGGTTTAATCACAGGTCCCAACTTACTCATTTACAATTAAGCACAGTTATTTCAGGATTAGGTGTAGTTATGTTGCATCTTTGCATAACCTCTTATGTTAGCTGACTGCCCCCAGCAATGCTCATTCCTGGTCCTAGAAGGGGACCATGTCCTGGTCTCTCCTATCAGCCCCTGAGTCTTGTGCCAGCCCACCTAGAGGAGCCCACGTTGGTAAGACCACATTAGGAGAAAGGCTAAAGAAAAAGGAAGGGGGAGAAACAGCACCCAGGGTGCCATCCAGAATGTATCTGTGACATAAGGGAACTTACCACAAATGGAACCGGTGGCCACAATGAAACCTGCCCAGGAATAACCCCTCTTGTAGAAGGCGTCGGCTAAGGCTGCATCGGGGTCCAGAGAATGCCAGGGCACCATCAGCGTCAACACTACGGACACAAGGATATATGCTCCGGTGGCAAGGCTCAGTGAGATGGCGATGGCCCTCGGAATGGCCTTTTCCGGGTTCCGGGCCTCCTCGCTGGACGTGGCAATAACATCAAAGCCCACAAAGGCGTAGAAGCACGTGGCTGAGCCGGCCATGATCCCAGAGATGCCATAAGGGGCAAATCCTCCTTCACTGGCACTCCAGTTCTGGGCCCTGGCCAGGATGAATCCCATCACCAGGATGAAGAGAATGACTCCCATGCTGATGGCCGAGAAGACGTGGTTGAGCCAAGAGGAGAACCGGGCACCGAAGGAAATGAAGGCCGTGGCGATGAGCACAATGCCAGATGCCAAAAAGTCCGGATAATGGGCCAAGAAGGGTACCTGCCAAATGCCAACATGGGTCTCCGTGAAGTTCTTGATCCTGTGGTCAAAAATGGAATCCAGGTAGCCACTCCAGGCTCTGGCAACAGCTGCCCCACCAATCATGTATTCCAGAATGACATTCCAACCTATGAGAAAGGCCCAGATCTCGCCCACCGAGACATAGGTGAACATGTATGCAGATCCCGTCTTGGGCACCTGGGCACCAAACTCAGCATAGCAGAGGGCGGCCAGCAGAGAGGCGATGCCCGCAATGATGAAGGACACCACAATCGCCGGCCCAGCGGTCTCTTTAGCGACAGTGCCGGTGAGCACGTAGAGGCCAGAGCCCACCATCCCGCCAATGCCCAGCAGCGTCAGATCAACTGTGCTCAAGCAACGGTTGAAGGAGGTCTCCATGAGGTCATCTTGCAAAGTCTTCACTCGGTTGAGCTTTTGGCAAAAGCGGGCCAGGTCTCCAGAGCGAAGCCGCCGGGTTGCCATCTCGGAGAAGAAGGCCCTCTCCTCCTTTCACCCACCGAGAGGTAGAGGAGGAGCTAAATGTGTTCTCCTGGTCCAAACGGTAGAAAGAAACTTGGTCACAGCAGGATCAGGAAGAGATGAAATCGCTGTTAGAGGCACAAAAAAAAAAAAGAGAAGAAGAGGAAGAAGGAGGTGGAGGAGAAGAGGAAGGAGAGAGGAGGAGGAGGAGAAGGAGAAGGAGGAGAAGGAGAAGAAGAAGGAGAAGAAGAAGAAGAAGAAGAAGAAGAAGAAGAAGAAGAAGAAGAAGAAGAAGAAGAAGAAGAAGAAGAAGAAGAAGAAGAAGAAGAAGAAGAAGAAGAAGAAGAAGAAGAAGAAGAAGAAGAGCATCAGCAGCAGCCCAAGGAGGAGAAAAAAGCAAAGTTCACCCTCCCTCCTCCAGTCTTCCTTTGGCTATGAAGCTGTTTTGACCTAGGCTTCCCCAGTAGCACAAAGCTGAGTCCTCGTCCCAATAAACCCCTTTTATTTAAGTGACAGTGAATTCCTCTCCAGCAAAGTCTTTCCTCTCCCACAGTCTTTCAAGATAGTTCACAATTACCTACCTTTATCAGCCTTGGAAAGTGGCCAGGCCGATATCTTTCACGCAATACTTGGCAAGAATGCAGGAATTAACTAATTGTCTCCTGCAAACACTCCTCCCCTTTCGCTCCTCTTTTATTCCCTCTGGGAGGGGCCCTTCATCGTCCACCTGAGGCCTTACTCCCAAGTTGACCCTTGTTCTTTAGCTGTTCCCTTCGTCTGGCAACTCTGCGCATGCTCACACTGGGAACAGGCTCCAGCTGTTCCTCTGCCTCACTGATGTCTGACCCAAAGGCAGCTGATAACTGGTATATGGCCCTGGCTCCCTCTCTGCCTCCGACGCAGAGCCCTCATCAGAGCCTTCCCCAGACTCCAGGACTGGCCCAAGTTCCTCCCCAACCTCCTCATTCTGCTGCCAGATCCGCTGGCGGGCCACAACAGAAGCAGGCAAATGAAGGCTGCCTGTGAACATCAGAGCAACACTGTGAGATTCTCTAAATAGCTGCTGCTTAGTCTGTCCTGAAAGTGTCAAGGAGACAATGGCCAGCACCTGTCACTGGAAACAGCTTGGAAACACGGATATTCTTCAGCCAGGCTTTGTGCTGCTAGAGAGCCCCCGCCTGAAGCAACACCCCTTTCAGACGGCACAGTATGTATCCTTCCAAGGGTGACCCTTTCTGGAGAATTAGCAATGTTCTCGCCTCCTTCCTCCTCCTCCCAGATGGCTTCTTGGAACAGGGGTGATCTAACCGATTTCCGGAAAAACAACTTCCAGAACAGAAAGGGGGTCTCCGGAGCAATGCAATTGCCTGCAGGCGACCCAGCCCTTTTTGACCCTGGTGAATTGGGTTCTGTGAATCCAGACCCAGGACTCCCTTTGCTCTCTCTCCCTGCGCGCATGGACGGCATCTCTTCATGCCTAAGCAGATGATGAGGGTCTCTCTTTCTGCCTTCTGCATTTTTGCAGTGGAGGGTTTCAGAGGCAACCCAAACCAGCAGAGCCTCTAACTGGACAGGATGGTCTGTGAGGGGCAATCCAGGAGCCTTGCTTAACAACAGACATTTTGGTTCCAGTGGTAGTCGTAAATTGAGGACAGGAACAGGAGAGAATGGCCAGGAGATGGGGAAATTAACTTTCAAAAAGGGACTGGGACCAGCCTTAAGGGAAGGCATCTAAAGCAGGGGTCTCCAACCTTGGCAACTTTAATCCTGGCAGATTTCAACTTCCAGAATTCCCCAGCCAGCTGGCTGGAGAATTCTGGGAATTGAAGTCTGCCAGGATTAAAGCTGGCTGGGGAATTCTGGGAGTTGAAGTCTGCCAGGCTTAAAGTTGCCAAGGTTGGAGACTCCTGATCTTTTAAAGGGGGATGAGGCTACTCACATGGAAACAGGTGAAGACTTCTCCTCTCCTGCTCCAGAGGGCAGATTACGGAATCATGAATTTCAGTGCCAGAAAGGTTTAGGAAACCAACCAACTAACCAACCCACAGGACTGAGCAGGCCTTCTGAGCCAGTGCAGTCCTTAAATGGCACCTGTCTGGAACTCCTGGAATCAGCTGCACCTTTGCCAGGAATGGCCTGGCTGTCCTTCTGCACTGCCTTTGGTCCCTGCTGTAAGAGGCACTGGCTGGGATGGGCACCTCTTGGCCATCAAAGCACCAAGTACAGGTAATCCTCGACTTTTTTTTTTTTTTTTTAAATTTGATTTATATGCTGCCCGTCTCTGGAGACTCAGGGTGGCTTACAATGTGTTAAGCAATAGCCTTCATACTTTTGTATATTTATACAAAGTCAGTTTATTGACCCCACAATCTGGGTCCTCATTTTACCTACCTTAGAAAGGATGGAAGGCTGAGTCAACCTTGAGCCTGGTGAGATTTGAAGTTGCAGTAATTGCAGACAGCAGATGTAAGTGGATAAGTTAATAACAGTGCTTTAGTCTGCTGAGCCACCAGAGCCCAGACTTACACAACTGAGCAATATGTTTCTGTTGTTAAGCGAGACATTGGTTAACAGTCGTTAAGCAAATAACTACAAGTTGGTAAGTTGGGTAACCCGGTTGTTAAGTGAATCCAGCTTCCCCATGGACTTTGCTAGTCCGAAGGTTAAAATCACATGACCTTGGGACCCAGCAACCATCATAAATACGAGTCAGTTGCCAAGCATCTGAATTTTGATCACGTATCACCGGGATGCTGCAAAGGTCGGAACTGGGGAAAAACGGTCGTAAGGGCTCTTGTAAGTCGAGGACTACCTATAGGACTACCTTCTCTGTGGGGGCACGTACTATCTGGAACGAGCTCCCCGCGGAGATACGGAGGATCCCGGATCTGCGCACCTTCCGCCGTGCTCTTAAGACATTTTTATTCCACCAGGCGGGCCTGGCCTAATCTTTTCCCTCTTTTTAATTATGCAAATTTTAATCGGTTTTTAAATGATTGGGGTGTTTTAATTTGTCTGGGCCAAATTGTTTAATTCGATTTTACTTTGTATTTAAATTTTGTATCTATGTATTGTTACTGTTTGGCTGTTCACCGCCCTGAGTCCTTCGGGAGTAGGGCGGTATATAAATCAAATAAATAAATTGAAATAAATAAATAAAATATGGCACAGCCCCTTTATTGGGATCAGCTACCCAGAGGCAGGGGATCTCCCGGAGGGGCTCAGGTGCGCAAGGACCTGGCTGGGATGCTCCAAAAGAGATGCCAGGGTGAGCAGCAGGTGGGACCCTTGGAATTGGAGGCCTCCCCCCACCCCAGCCCCTATTAGAAAGAGGCCTGCTGGTTTCCTGCGGGTCAGCCGTGCCCCCCCCCCCCAGCCCTTGGGAAACGAACTCGCAAAGCGGGGGGGGGGGGGGCTGGCCGGGAGCGCCTCTCCATCCCTCTCGCACCCACCTGCGCTCCGGGTCCGCCAACGCCTGGACAGCTCCCGGCGCCTGGAAGAAGCGGAGAGAGCGGGGTCCGCCCTGCAGCCGCCACCCCGCCAGGGAGGGGAGCTCCAGGCCCGGTCCGTCCGTCCGTCCGTCCGTCCCCCACTGCGGGCCGCGCCCGGTTGCCGCCTTACCTGTCCGGCGCCGCTGGCAACTCCACGCCCGCCCGCTGCTGCTGCTGCGTCACCGCCTTGCGAGGCTCCGGGCGGAGAGGAGGCGGCGGCGAGGCCGCGGGCGCAGCTGATGCCCGGGGAGGAGGGGGGCGCTCCTGCCTGCCTGCCTGCCTGCCGGCCGCCGCCCCTCCCAGCAGGTAGGTGGAGGGGGAGTGAGGGATGCGCTAAGCCGCGGCTTGGCCAATGGTGGCTGGTAGACGAGCCGGCCGGGCAAAAGCCACGCAACAGGCTGAGTCCCGCCGCTGAGCCGGCCTTCCCGCTGGCCACGCCCGAAGCGCCACGGCAGGTGCTCCGTTCCCTGCGGGGGGCCCGGAGCAAACCATGGTTAGGGGAACGGGGTCCCGCCGCGCAAGCAAGCGGCGTGGCGGAGGGGCTCTGGGGCAAAGGGGGCAGGGCACGGGGAGACCCCTAAACGTCTGAATGGGGCGTTTTCCCTTTGGGCACAAGGTGCAATAGGTCTACACTGGTGTAATATAATATTATATATGCACATATATGCATAAAGGGCCGTGTGTCTGTTAGTATGATCTATTGGGTTAGGGCTTTTTTCATCATCTAAGTCATTGGGATGTATTCTGTGTTTGGGGGGGGGGCTGCAGGAAGGGAGGCTCATCCAATCTCATTGTACCCATCTTGTGCATTGACAATAAAGGTTGGAATTGAATTGGAGTCCCGGTTGGGAAGCGGCCCAGCCTGCTCTTCCTCTCCAGGCATTGGGGGGGGGGGGGGGAATCCAGGGCCTTTCGGGGAGGGGGGAGGCTGATTTAAGCGATATTCTTCCCCAGAGGAAAAGATTGGAAGGACTGCCGATCGCCGCTCCCCCCCCCCCCAACTGAGCTCCCCTCCCCAGGTGCATTTTACCTTTCTTTGAAAAAATCCAGCAATTTCTAAGAGCTCTACTATAGGAGACTATATATACAGGTAGTCCTTGATTTATGACCAAAATTGAGCCCAAAATTTATTTTGCTAAGTGAGACATTTGGTAAAAGGGGGGGGGGGGTTTGAGCCATTTTATGGCTTTTCTTGCCACCGTTAAGTGAATCATTGCAATTGTTAACTTAGTAACCAGGTTGTTAAGTGAATCTGGCTTCCCCATGGACTTGGCTTGTCACCACAGGGGATCACAACGATCATTGCCGAATATTGATCATGTGACCATAGGGATGATGGAACGGTCATTAAGTGTGAAAAATGGTCGAGTCGCTTTTTTTCAGTGCCCTTGTAACTTCGGTCACTAAATGAACTCTTGTAATTTGAGGACTACCTGTATGATGTTATTTTCCTCGGCACAGGATTATTTTATTAACTGTATTTTATTGCTTATTTCTGTTATTTTAGCCTATTTTTCTCTCCTTGTAAGATAACTGAATAACTAATTTTAAATAAGCAGATAGAAATTGGATACAAAACTTACATGCTGCATTTTAACCGTAGCTCACGTGCCAGGAGAACCTGTTTCTGTCCCTGCTTAAGGACGGAAACCAGTAGATCCAGTCCTGCATTAGGCACAGAGCCAGTTAGGTGACCTTGGATCCCGCACTCTGTTATTGGAAGGAGGTGACAGGACAGATCCCTTCCGAAAATGTTACCAAGAAAATTGCAGTTGCCGGGAGTCAACACTTGACTCAAGAGACACAGTAACATAGGAACAGAGAGAGAGATTGAATCAGCCAATAACGTCCGAGGAAATTGTTGGGGCAATTAAACAATTAAAAATAGGTAAGGCTCCAGGAACAGATGGATTAACAGCTGTCTATTATAAACATTTACAATCTGAAATGTTAGAACCACTCAAAATCTTATTTAATAAAATACAAGTAGGAGGAGGAGTACCACCTTCCTGGAAAACAGCTTTTGTCTCACTAATTCCAAAAGAGGACCAAAACTCCATTAAACCTGAGAACTTCAGGCCAATTTCACTTCTGAATACTGATTATAAGATTTTTGCTAAGATATTGGCTAATAGATTAATGCCAGTTATGCAACAAATAATTCATAATGATCAATCAGGGTTTATAAAAGGGAGACAAATGAGATATAATGTTAGACAAATCGTAAACTTACTGGAATACTTGGAAAAAAATAATCAAGTCCCTGCAGCGTTTATATTTTTGGATGCAGAGAAGGCATTTGATCGTTTGAACTGGCAATTTTTGTTTAAAATAATAGAGAAAATGCATTTTGGGGAATATTTTACACAATCAATTAGAGCGATATATCAGCAGCAAACAGCACAAATTATAGTTAATGGAGGTTTAACAGAGGCTTTTAAAATTGAGAGAGGAACAAGGCAGGGGTGTCCTCTGTCCCCACTATTATTTATTTTGACTTTGGAGGTATTATTGAACAAGATACGGGACTCAGAAAAACTGAAGGGTATTGTAATTAGACAACAAGATTATAGATTAAGAGCATTTGCAGATGATTTGGTTATTACCTTATCCCAACCTATAGAGTTGGTTCCATATATATTGGACATAATCGATCAATACGGGAAAGTATCAGGATTTAAAGTTAACCCACATAAGACAAAGATGATAGTTAAAAATATGACTATACTGGAAAGAGATAAACTGGCGAGATTAACAGATTTTGAAATAGTTAAAAAGGTTAAATATCTAGGGGTATACATAGCAGCTTCAAATACAAAATTATACAAAAATAATTATGAGGTCCTTTGGCAGAAGGTACAGAAGGATATGGAAAATTGGAAAAAATTACAGTTGTCTTTATTGGGAAGAATTGCAGCAATTAAAATGAATGTCTTACCTAGATTTTTATTTTTGTTCCAAATGTTACCTGTGCTTAAGAAAGATGAGAATTTGAGAGAATGGCAGAAAGGTGTTAATACTTTTATTTGGGCTGGGAAAAAACCCAGAATAAAAATGAAAATTATGCAAGATACACGTGAAAGAGGGGGTCTCAAAATGCCTAATTTAAGATTATATTATGAAGCAGCGGTTTTATCACAAATTAGTGATTGGTTTAATTTAACTGAGGGGAGAATTTTGAATTTAGAAGGTCATGATTTGTTATATGGATGGCATGCCTATTTGTTATATGACAAAAAAGTGGATAAAGTATTTAAGGCTCATATATTAAGAAACGCTTTGTTGAGGGTTTGGAAAAAATATCAATATAAGTTAAATTATAAGATACCTGTATGGGCAAATCCTAGACATGCAATAGAAAATATAAGTATAGAACAAAAACAGGAGGTGATTAACTATAAAGAGCTTCTTATTATTGAAAGGGGGGTAATGTATTTGAAATCTTTAGATACACTGAGAGAAGAAGGTATAATTTACACATGGTTTCAGTACGGTCAACTTCAAGCTAGATGGAAGGAAGATCAAAAAACTGGCTTTGTGCAAAATGAGGAGAATTTGGTAAAACAAATTAGAGATCAAAAACAAATGCATATTAAAAGGTTGTATAATGCTTTATTGGAAATAGATTCTGAGACGGAATTGGTTAAAGATTGTATGATTAAATGGGCACAAAATTTTCAAGAGCCAGTAATGATGGAGACTTGGGAAAAGATTTGGATTAGAAATGTGAAATTTACACAAGCACAAAATTTAAGAGAAAATTTTTATAAAATGTTCTATAGATGGCACTTAGATCCCAAAAAATTATCATGTATGTATCCTAATGTGCAAGCTAAATGTTGGAGATGTGACTGTGATGATGCAACTTATTATCATATATGGTGGACTTGTAGAAAAATCAAAGCATTTTGGATAAAGATTTGGTGGGTGATGCAGAATATTTTTAAAAAGAGACTGAAATTTACTCCACAGTTGTTCTTAATGGGTATAACTACGGACTGTACAGTTGCAGAGACTAAATTGATTTTGAACTTGATAACAGCAGCAAGATTGTTGGTAGCACAACACTGGAAGAAGGACTATTTGCCTACTATTGATGATTGGATATTGAAAGTAACTAATTTAGCTGAAATGGCTAAAATTTCAGCATATCTGAAGGATCACACACAAGAAAGGTATATACAGGACTGGAGAAGATGGATTGATTATATACAAAATAAGTATCAGACCAAAAAATATCAAATAGCTTATGAATGATTTCTTTTATTTGTATAAGCGCTATATAAGTGATATTAGAAGTATTATGTTTAAGAAATAAGATTTTATATATGGGGGGTTAAGAATTTTTTTTTTAGGGGGTGTTAGTTTGATGAATGGTTATGCAATTTAGTTCATTGTTAAAGGTTAATAGAAATACCTTGTGTTCTGCTCTGGGAAGTCGGGGAGGGGGAGGGGGTTGGGAGGGAGGGTTGTGGGGAAATTGTGTTTGTTTTAAAACTTTTTCAATAAAAAAAAAAAAAGAGACACAGTAACATGCTAAGCAAGTTATTTTACTTTGTTCCAAAATAATTTACAGATTTACAGATTAACAGAGTTGGAAGGGACCTTGGAGGTCATCTAGTCCAACCCCCATCCTGCCCAAGTAGGAGACCCTACACCATTTCTGACAGAAGGCAGTCCAGTTTCTTCTTGAAAGCCTCCAATGATGAAGCTCCCACAGCTTCCAAAGGCAACTTCTGTTCCATGGGTTGATTGTTCTCACTGTCAGAAAATTCCTCATTTCTAGGTTGAATCTCTCATTGATCAGTTTCCATCCATTATTCCTCGTCTGGCCTTCAGGTACTTTGGAAAATAGCTTGACCCACTTCCTCCTCTCTGTGGCAGCCCCTCAGATATCAGAAGACTGCTCTCATGTCTCCCCTGGTCCTTCTCTTCACTAGACCAGCCAGGCCCAGTTCCTGCAACCGTTCTTCAGATGTTTTAGTCTTCAGTCCCCTCATCATCCTGGTTGCTCTTCTCTGCACTCTTTCTAGAATCACATCTTTCTTATAGTGTGGTGACCAAAACTGGATGCAGGACTCTAGGTGTGGTCTTACTGAGGCTTTATAGAGTGGTATTAGTACCTCCCTTGATATTAATTGTATCCTTCTGTTAATGCAATTTAGGATTGCATTGGCCTTTTTGGCCTTTTTTTTTTTTTAAAAAAAAAAGAGAATAAAATAGAATTGTAAATTCTACAGTAATTATAAATTTTATAGTACCAAAAACAAGCTCTTGGGTATGGAATTAATTATAGTCAATTTTGAAGTAGCAAATTAAACTAAGACCCTCTGGAACTATCTAGATTATATAGGTAGCACACAAATCTAATAATGAATAAATAGGTAATTTAAAAAACTTATTTTGTCCAGCTGGGCTTCTTCCATCATACAGAGCCAATTCAGGGGGAGAATGGACAATTTTCTTTTAGCCAACCTGCCATCATCTATCATCCCTTTTTCCTTAAGTCCAGGCACCGTATATTCAAGGCTTCTCAGATAGATGAATTCCAGATTTCTGGAATATAATTTAGCAGCATATTAACATTTTTAAAACTCAATTTCCTCCCCCCAACATTAGTTCAGCACTAACCATGCGAGAATTTGCATTGGACTTGACCAAATCAAACACATGGAAGTCTGTTCAAAATTGTTACCTTGCCAGTTTAAGAATAACTGTTAAACTATTTTTAAACAGCTGTTGAGGAATGCAGTCATTTCCAGAAATAATTTTCTGTTGGTCTAACTTGGCTTTAAAATAATAAGAAACATTTAGTATTTCCTTAAATTCAATGCCACATAATTCAGCAATCATTGGTGTATTCTAAATTTATGATTATGCAATTTAATAACATTGTTAGCAGTATTATCTAATTATCCCACTTTCAATCTTCCAAACTTCAATTTCCTTAAATTCACCGTTGCTTTAAATTTCAGAGTTCCTACCGTACTTGGCTCAAAGGACTTGCCATGGCTTTTAAAGCTGCCCAATACTAATTTTTAAGTTGGGCTTGCAGTGGTTCATATTCAGGATTTTCATATAGTACAAATTAAAACATTATTTTTGTATGAAAAACTTGGCTTTAGAAAACTGTTGGAAGAAAAATCCATCTGGTTCAGTTCCAAGCTGGCGGAGAAACACTGGAAACAACATGGGGGCTGATTGGAAAGAAAGTTTCTGCTTATTGGTGAACAGGACTACCAGGGTTTATGATTCTGGGTCAGCTGAACAATTAGCTAGATCAGGGCTCTCCAACCTTGGCAACTTTTAAGCCTGGAGGACTTCAACTCCCAGAGTTCCCCAGCCAGCTGACTGGAGAATTCTGGGAGTTGAAGTCCTCCAAGCTTAAAGTTGCCAAGGTTGGAGACCCCCGAGCTAGATGACTGCCAGGGTTTTTTATACAGGTCCTGAAATGTTGCTGGGGGTGGGGTGGGGGTTGTGCAATGGAGGGGCTGGTGTTCTGAGAGGGTGTTGGGAAATTCCTATTGTGGCTAATGGCTTTTGTCCTGTGCTGGATCTTGGGTGAGGGGATGCTTGTTCTAATCCTGTCATTCTGCTTTTGTTAGCTGTCAAACTTTGCTGTAAGGGTTTTTGAAATATCTTGTCTTGAATGGGTTTCTGCCTGCAGTATATGCTTTGCTTATGAATAGAGCCATCTAGATACTCAGCTTCCTTTTTCAAATAAGCTCTTTTTGTCCTTAAGTGCTGGCATCTGCTGTGGGCTATTAAGGAAGACTTGGGGCATGCTTTCTGCCTCCAGTAACATGTTTCTCCATTTCTCCTTTAGGGAAATATAATATTCTGCATTTTTTAAATATTACCCAAAATATTTCATTCTTGGGGGTGGGGGGAGAAGCTTCCTACAAAACAAATCTTCCTACAAAACAAGTCTGCTGCGCCCTGTTATTAACATCAGTGCCTGCCATTACTGCAAGTTCAAATCTCACCAGGGTCAAGGTTGACTCAGCCTTCCATCCTTTCTAAGGTAGGTAAAATGAGGACCCGGATTGTGGGGGCAATAAACTGACTTTGTATAAAATATACAAAAGTATGAAGGCTATTGCTTAACGCATTGTAAGCCGCCCTGAGTCTCCGGAGAAGGGCGGCATATAAATAAATAAATAAATAAATCCTAGGAAAGTGTTGTTAAAAAAACCCTTATCAATTAAAATATTTACGTGAATTGGGAAAAGCCCTCAAAACGTATAAATTTTAAAGCCATTTTCCTTTCCATTGCATTTAACCTTTCTCACAAATTTATATTTTCTATCATTTTTTGGAAATACAGGTTGGGTCAAAAAATATGAAATCATTTCCACTAAACAAAGCTGTATTCCTAGCAATAACTACTGGTACCAAGACCTCCCTTACTATTTTTGATAGCACAGGATCTCTCGGCAGTAGAGTCCTTCAAATTTTTGCATTCTATAATCTCCCAGGACTTGAAATGGCTGCTTCACATTAGAACCATCATTAAAAAGGAAAATAAAGAATGTTTTTCCTGCATCAACTCAGAAAAGCTCAAACTTCCCGAGCTGCTGCTGATCCAGTTCTACAGAGGAATGATTGAGTCTGTCATCTGCACCTCCATAACTGTCTGGT
The DNA here is from genome assembly GCA_022577455.1 of Arizona elegans. NCBI lineage: Eukaryota > Metazoa > Chordata > Lepidosauria > Squamata > Colubridae > Arizona > Arizona elegans. The sequence goes on from JAKOOJ010000026.1 coordinate 5,177,411, forward strand.
TTGGTTCTGCAACCCAATAAGACAGACCCAGACTTCAGAGGATCATTAGAACTGCAGAAAAAGCAATGGCTACCAACCTGCCTTCCATTGAGGACCTGTATACTGCATGAGTCAAAAAGAGGGCTGTGAAAATATTTACAGATCCTCGCATCCTGGACATAATTTATTTCAACTTCTCCCCTTAGTATGCTGTTATGGGATATTGCACCCCAAAACTAGACACCAGGACAGATTTTCCCCCCATGCCATCACTTGGCTAAACACTTAATCCCCACAGCACTGTCTCATTTTTCATCTTTCCTATCTTCTATTAGTTTATGATTTATAAAATTGTTGTAACTTATGATTAATGATTGTAATTATTATTTATGATCTATGACCTATTATTTGTTTGTATATACACTATGAGTTTATGTATATAAACTCCTGAAATTCCTTGTGCGTCCAATCACACTTGGCTAATAAAAAATTATGTTGTGTTGTACTGTGCTCTGCTCTATTTATTCTATTCTCCACATATAACAGAATCGGAACAATAAGGAAATCCTATTTTTACCTATTATCTGCAAGTACCTTATTTCCAATTCTCATGTTTGGACCAACTCCCAGGTTGTTGACTGGGGAATTGTGGGAGTTGAAGTCTTAACATCATCAGGTTACCAAGTTTAAAAGACATTTAACACTAATTCATTTTGTACCAGAATACTAGAACTGTGGTGGTGCAGTGGTTGGAATGCAGTATTGCAGGCTAATACTGCTGTTTGCCGGTTGCCAGGAGTTTGATCCTGACTGGCTGAAGGTTGGCTCAGCCTTCCAATTTCTGAGGTCAGTAAAATGAGGACCCAGATTGTTGGGGGCAAGAGGCTGATTCTGTAAACCACTTATCATGAAAATCAAATTCTGGAAACACTCCCATCCCTGGGGCTCTTCTTGTTCCTTCTCCCAAAGCTTCTTTCTCCAAAACGAAAACCTTGGAGACCCTTGAAATGGGGGCTCCAGCTAGACAACCGAGCCCTTTCCTTGGTGGGGCTGAATGTTGATAGTTGCTTCTGCAATTCCACCCCCGCCCCCCAGCTGCTATGTGTTTTCCATTTTTTAATCTATGTTTTTATCCTTTTGAATACTGTTAGGACCTGGAATCATGTGTTTGTTTTTTAAATTTGATTTATATGCCGCCCTTCTCCGGAGACTCAGGGCGGCTTACAATGTGCTAAGCAATAGCCTTCATACTTTTGTATATTTATACAAAGTCAGCTTATTGCCCCCATAATCTGGGTCCTCAATTTACCTACCTTAGAAAGGATGGAAGGCTGAGTCAACCTTGAGCCTGGCGAGATTTGAACCTGCAGTAATTGCAGGCAGCTGGTCTTAATAACAGGGTGCTTTAGACCACTGAGATGGGCATCTATAGAAATCTACATACTGAATAAATAAATAAATGGCGTTTATTGCCTTTTTACAGCCTGTATTCCCTGTATTACAATTTCAAAATATCAACCTTTAGATATTTTGGAAATTCCTCAAATGTGATTAAAAAACAAACAAACCAGGACCCCGTTCTGAGAAGGACTAAAGACAAACTCGGTCTGAGCTCCTTCAAGTGAGTGGGGTGGGGGTGGGGGGCAGCAAGAAAGCCCTGGGCCTGCCTGACCCCCCCGGCCTTGTTCTGCTCTCTTGGGGGACAAGCCTCTTAAATAAAAACAACACGCTCGTCATCCATTTTTCCACCAGAGCCACGAGGGTCAATACCAGGCGTGGTGGGAGACGGTCCCCATGTCCCTTCTCAAGAGAACAGCTGCCTGGGCTGCATTTCCCTTTGCTGCAGCTTCCGAATGAGCTCCAGCATATTCATTTGGAGCATCAATTCCTGGGAGAGAAACAAAAAGAGTTTTATGTTTCGTTTAATTTAGGAATAAAAGCAAGCCAACTTCTTCCACCCATCCGTCGGCAAAACATCATGCAAGAAGCAAAGGGCAAAGCCAACCCACTTCCACATCCGGCCCACAAACAATGGATTAGAACACAGGTCTTCAAACTTGGCAGCTTTAAGACTTGTGGACTTCAACTCCCAGAATTCTCCGAGAAGACCACAAGTCTTAAAGCTGCCAAGTTTGAAGACCTCTGGATGAGAGACAAGGACTGCTGCTTCCTGAGATGCTAACTGTCCTCATCTCCTCCTCCTCCTCTCCCATTCCCTCCAAGCTCTCATAGCCTCCTGGATGAGCTTTTCATCCAGAGGTTGAGCTTCTGACCTTCTGAATTCTGGGAGTTGGAGTCCACAAGTCTTAAAGCTGCCAAGTTTGAAGACCTCTGGATGAGAAGCTTCTTCAAACTTGGCAGCTTTAAGACTTAAGAGGAAGGGATGAGAGGACCACTGGGCACAATGAGAATATATCTGCTGAACAAAACTCCGCATTGGTGACAGGAAGGGCATCCGGCCATTAAACACTCTGCTACCGTGTTTCTTCAAAAATATGACCGGGTTTTATTTTTCTTTGACTAGGCCTTCTTTTTGAGGGGTGTCTTAATTCCTCCCCCCTTTTGTCACCATTTATCACCACCTGTAGGTCACTGACATGCCAGCTTTGGGTGGCTTACAATCATCTTCTTCTTTTAATCCCTTGTGGGGTGGAGTCTGGGCAACTGAATGGAGGTAGCAAAGTGCTTTACTGGCCGGAGGCCCTTCCTGTCACCAGTGTGGAGTTTTGTTCAGCAGATATATTATCCATGTGCCCAGAGAGAGAAATATCAACCTAGGATCGAACACACACCCTCCTGATTGTGAGGGGAGAGCTCCACCTCTAGGCCACCACACCACTCCCCTTCATAGTATAAAAAATAAACACGTGTTTCTCCTCCAGGGCTATCTGTTGCTGCTATGTAAAGAGATTCTGCAGGTCCGGTAGACGAGCCCCCATTCCCTCTATTCCTAGCAGACTGCTCTGATCCTGGGGTGGGGGTGTTGTTAAGCAATTTCCAAGTGGGTGGGCCGCTAGAGCCCCCATCCCTTAATCTCAGGAGGGGAGAAGATGGGCCCTTGCATCTCTCCCTGCTAGACCCTCTAGAGCAGTGATAGCTAACCGTTTTGCTGTCGCGTGCGAAAAGCGAGGATAGGAAGTACGGGGGTCTTGCGCACGTGTGTGCCCACACCCATAATTCAATGCACCCCCCCCCACAAACACATGTGTGGGCAACCTCTCTGTGCTCCCCCCTGCTTTTGGCACGCAATGGTCCAGTAGGCCCGGTAGGCCCATTTTTCGCCCTCCCCAAGCTCCAGAGGCTTTCTTGGAGCCTGGGGAGGGTGAAAACAGCCTCCACCCCCCAGAGGCCCTCTGGAGGCTGGAAATGACCCATTTCCCAACTTCCGGTCCTATGTTTCCGGCCTCCAGGAGGGTGGGGAAGGCCGTTTTCACCCTCCATAGGCTCCTAGAAAGCTTCTGGAGCCTGGGGAGAGCGAAAAATGGGCCTCCCCCGCTGGAGGCCGGAAACAGCCTGTTTCCCGACTTCCGGTGGGCCAGAAAATCAGTTGGCCTGCGCACGTACGGGCACCAGAGCTGAGCTAGGGCAATGCTTGCATGCTGGCACTCAGCTTTGGGCAAGGCAGCCTTCCGGCCTAAACAGACCTGGGGATTGGTGGTGATGTAGAAGCCAGAGACGCCAGCTTTCTCCAGGGTGCTCTGCTGGTCCACCACTTTCTGATCCAGCTCCAAGACTATTTTCTCGTCCATCATCCGCAGCTCGATCTGAATTCGCTGCTCCACAGCCTGAGCAAAGGAGAAACCCAGAAGGCCAAAGGAGAACCGCCATTAACAGCGTTTGGCATTTTGAACGGAGCTTCAAGCCATGGGCTAAGGGGTAAGGAAGCCCTCCATCCCATCTTCACCCCCACCAAGGGTACTCCGACTGCGGCTACGGCTGCCTTTACCTCCACCTCTCGCTGCTGAGCGGCCTTCAGAAGGGGCAGGTTGTGTGGCTGGCAGCTCTGCTGGTCCTCCTTGTGTTTGCGGAAAGTCTCCTGCTTCAGGGCTGGGGAGAAAGGGAGGCGGAAAACAGAATGAAGACCCCAGGATGCAGCCAGACTAACCTACTCACAGCCTCTGTTGGCTACTCTGCTGTGTTCCTGGAGTGTACAGGTAGTCTTCAACTTATAACAGTTCCTTTAGTGACCGCTCAAAGTTTATTTATTTATTTATTTGTTCGATTTATATATGCCGCCCTTCTCCGGAGACTCAGGGAGGCTTACAATGCGTTAAGTAATAGCCTTCATCCTTTTGTATATACCTGCTTAGTAGGGCTTTCGCGCCCCGCCCCCAAGCGGTGTTTTTTTTTATACAAAGCCACCTTATTGCCCCCACAATCCAGGTCCTCATTTTACCTACCTCGGAAGGATGGAAGCCTGGTGAGATTCAAACTTGCAGTAATTGCAGGCAGCTGACAGCTAAGTGCTACTTAACAGCACTTTAGTCCGCTGCGCCACCAAGGCACTGGTTACAACGGCACTGAAAAAAGTGACTTGGTTGTTACTTTAACCCAACCAGTAATCAGCTTAATGGATATAATTAATCAATATGGACAAGTATCTGGATTTAAAATAAATGTGGGGAAAACAAAGATAATAACTAAAAATATGACTATAAATCAAAAAAATGAATTAGAAAGAGTAACAGGATTTGAAATAGTGAAAAAGGTCAAATATCTAGGGGTTTATATTACAATTTCAAATGTAAAATTATGTAAGTATAATTATGAACTGTTATGGCAAAAAATACAGAAAGAGATGGACAATTGGAAAAAACTACAATTGTCTTTGTTGGGAAGAAAGCAGCGGTAAAAATGAATGTTTTGCCTAAATTTTTATTTTTTCAAATGATACCTATACTTAAAAAAGATCCAAATTTGAGGGAATGGCAAAAGGGTATTAATAACTTTGTTTGGGCAGAGAAAAGACCGAGAATAAAATTAAAAATAATGCAAGATATACATGAAAGAGGTGGTCTTAAAATGCCCAATTTAAGACTATATTACGAAGCAGTAGCCTTATCAGCAATCAGTGACTGGATTAATTTAACAGAAAGAAGAATACTGACTATTGAGGGACATGATTTGATATATGGATGGCATGCCTACTTATTATATGATAAGAAGGTGGATAAGATTTTTAAAAGCCATATATTAAGGAATGCTTTATTGCGTGTCTGGAAAAAATATCAATACAAATTAAATGATAAGATACCTATATGGGCAGTACCCAGACACGCCATAGAGAACATAAGTGCAGAACAAAAACAAGATGTGATTACATATAAAGAGCTTCTTAATATGGAAAGAGGTACATTACAGTTAAAGTCTTTGAATGTATTAAAAGAAGAAAGGGTAATTCAAACTTGGTTTCAGTATGGACAGCTACAAGCTAGATGGAAAGAGGATCAGAAAATTGGCATGCAAAATGAGGAAAACTTGGTAAAACAAATCCGAGATCAGAGCCAAATGCATATAAAAAGGTTGTATAACACATTGATAGAAATAGATTCAGAAACGGAGTTAGTTAAAGATTGTATGATAAAATGGGCACAAAATATTGAGGAGCCAATAATGATGGAAACGTGGGAGAAAATATGGTTAGAAATGTAAAATTTACACAAGCCCAAAACTTGAGAGAAAATTTTTACAAAATGTTTTATAGATGGCATCTAGATTCTAAAAAGTTAGCTGGTATGTGTCCAAGTTTACAATCCAAGTGTTGGAGATGTGAATGTAATGATGCCACGTATTATCATATATGGTGGACATGCAAAAAAATCAAAGCATTTTGGATAAAAATATGGTGGATTACGCAAAATATTCTTAAAAAGAAGATAAAGTTTACTCCACAGGTGTTCTTGCTGGGTATAATTACAGATTGTACGGATATAGAGACTAAATTGATTTTAAATTTAATAGCAGCGGCCAATATTGGAAGAAGAAAGACTGGCCTACTATTGAAGAATGGACACTAAAAGTAGTGAACTTAGCAGAGATGGCCAAAATTCCGGCGTATTTGAAGGACCCTTCAAATGAAAGATATATTTTGGAATGGAGAAGATGGATTGACTATATTCAAAACAAATATGGGACTAAAAAGTTTCAAATATTTTATGAATGAATAAAGAGTCTTTAGAAAGTATTTAAATTTAGTCATGTAAAAGGGGAGTTAAAGTACAAGAGGGAGATAGGAGTCTATAGATAGTTAGCACATGTTAGTATATGATTGTTAAATGCTATACCCTGTATTTTGCTCTGGGAAGTCGGGCGGGGGAGGGCTGGGGAAGGAGGTGGGATGGGAAAACATTTGTACATTTTTTAAAAAACTTTTTAATAAAGAAAAAAGGGACTTGCAACCATTTTTCACAGTTGCAACCTTTGTAGCATCCCCTTGCTCATGCGATCAAAATTCAGGTGCTTGGCAACTGACTCATACTTACGACCATTGCTGTGTCCCAAGGTCGTGTGATCCCCTCTTGCGATCTTTTGACAAGCAAAACGGGGAAGCTAGATTCACTGTGGCGAGAAACGTCATAAAATGGGGCAAAACTCATTTAACAAGTGTCTCACTTAAGAACGGAAATTTTGGGCTCAATCGTGGTCGTAAGTCAAGGACTTCCTGTAATGACCAACACAGGGAGCTAGAGTGGCTGGACAAGAGAAAGGGAGGGAGAAAGGATCAGTCAACCAATCAAGGTGGCGCAGTGATTAGAGTGCAGTACTGCAGCTACTTCAGCTGACTGCTAGTTCAGCAGATCAGCGGATCAAATCTCACCGGCTCAAGGTTGACTCAGCCTTCCATCCTTCCGAGGTGGGTCAAATGAGGACCCAGATTGTTGGGGGCAATATGCTAGTTAGTATGCTGTCTTTGGTGTAAGCCATCCAGAGTCCTCGGAGAGTGGGCGGCATAGAAATATGACTAATAAAATGAAATAAATAAATAAATAATAAAATAAACCAATGGAACAGAAGTTGCTTTCAGAAGTTGTGGACGCTTCATCACTGGAGGCTTTCAAGAAGAGACTGGACTACCCTCTGTCAGAAATGGTATAGGGCAGTGTTTCTCAACCTTGGAAGCTTGAAGATGGGTGGACTTCAACTCCCAGAATCCCACCCATCTTCAAGCTACCAAGGTTGAGAAACACTGGTGTAGGGGCTCCTGCTTTGGGGAGGTTGGACTAGATGACCTACAAGATCCCTTTCCAACTCTGTTAATTTGTATCTGTATCAGAGCTTCCCCACTGCGGCCTTTGGGTCCAAGCCCCTTTCAGTGCAGGAATCTAAATTAAACTACCCAAACATCTTAAAACCCTCTGCCTCCCAGGTCATTTATTTCACAGCCCAACTTTCTGCAAGCGACTCCCTTGCCTCGATGCTCCGTCTGCAGTTTGAGCCGCTGGTTGTAGAGGTTTCGCTCCGTCAGGTGCTGGATGTCCAGCAGGCCCTGTACGATCTCAAAGACGGTCCCGTCAAGGAGGGCCAAGGCCAGGTCGCTGAGGATGGTGTAGGACAGCCTCTGCTGAGAAGAACTGGGGGAAAGAAACATCTGTGTCATCAGGACTGCGCTGAACGGGAGGGCAAGTGAATCTCAACCATGGAAACTCAACCATGGAAAGAGGCCCGTAAATTGCCTCTTTCAATTGTTAGTTTACTTTATTGTCATTGCACCTCGTACAACGAAATTAAATGCCATCTTCAGTGTAGATTATAATTATAAAAATAAAACACAAACACACATCCTTCACATTCTATACAACTGAATTGAAAACCCGATATTGCATTAATATTGAACCATACCCATGATGGTCAACCTCTGGCACGCATGCCACAGGTGGCACGTGGAGCCATATTGGTGGGCACGCGAGGTCAGCTCCAGCACGTATGCACGCACCGGCCAAAAAATTTTCAGGCCTCCGGTTCCACGAGAAGTCAGCATATGCACCGTTTTCACTCTTTGGAGGCCCTCCGGGGGGGTGGGGAAGGCCGTGAGAGGCTCTGGAGCCTGGGGAGAGCAAAAGACAGGCCTATCGGGCCCACCGTGCCATCGCGTGCCAAAAGTGGGGGGAGTGCCTTGATAGTACAGTGATTTGGTGCACCCTGCCTGCAATTTCTGCTGGTTCGAATCTCTCCAAGGCTCAAGGTTGACTCAGCCTTCCATCCTTTCTAAGGTAGGTGAAATGAGGACCCAGTTGTGGGGGCAATAAGCTGACTTTGTATAAAATATACAAAAGAATGAAGGCTATTGCTTAACCCATTGTAAGCCGCCCTGAGTCTCCGGAGAAGGGCGGCATATAAATCAAATTAAAAAAAAAAAGGTGCGGGGGGGGGTCGCACATGCATGGGTGGGGGCAGGGCACATAGAATTATAGGTGTGGGCACGCGCGCGGGTGACAGCCCCCCCCTTTTGGCACGCGATGGCAAAAAGGTTAGCCATCACTGCAATATACAGTAGAATTCAGTATTGTTACTGCCCTGGGATAGAAGCTGTTTTTCAGCCTATTTGTCATTGTTTTTATTGTCCTGTACCGTCTGCCAGATGGTAATAGTTCAAAAAAAAAAAAAAAAAAAAAAAAAGGGTGCCCGGGATGAGATGGATCTTTAAGAACGTTTTGAACTTTCTTAAGGCAGCGGGGGCTATAAAGCCCTTCCAAAGAAGGGAGAGGGCAACCCATGATCCTCTGGGCAATGACGTTGACCCTCTGGAGCGCTGTCCTATCTGCCACTGTGCAATTGGTGCAGTAAATTAAAATACTCTCTATGGTGCAGCGGTAGGTCACCAGCATTTTTTCATTTCAGTTGTTGTTTCCTGGGAAGTTTTCCTTTCTCCCAAGCACAAGGCTGCTTGCCTTTAAGGACTACAACAGGAGTTTGGATGCAACTGGCTCAAATCCTCAAGAATCTGCATTTCCGCTTGTTGGCTCAAAAATGTTGAAAGCTACTTGTCAGCTGGGTTTTCACAAGCATTAAACCTAAGGTGACCAGATTTTAACATTGGTAAAGAGGGACATTGTGGGTGTGGCTTATTTTGTGGGCGTGGCTAGCTGGTCATGTGACTGGGTGGGCGTGGCTAGCTGGTCATGTGACCGGGTGGCCATGGCTATGCGTATAGGGTAAGGTGAACAGATTTTAACATTGGTAAGAGGGACACCATTGTGGGCGTGGCTTATTGTGTGGGCGTGGCTTGGAGGCCATGTGACTGGGTGGGCATGGCTAGCTGGTCATGTGACCGGGTGGCCATGGCTATGTGTATAGGGACTACTCAGAGGGCTGAAAAGTCATTTCTGACAGGTCCTCACACTTTTGACTGGTCCTCACACTTATGACCATCCTCACATTTATGCCCGTGCAGCATTCTTAACAACCATGTCACTTATTTCACAACCGCTTCTCTTCACCATGATGACAAGATAGGGCAAAAAACATAAAATGTGAGGACAGTCGTAAGTTCGAGGACTGGTCAAAAGTGCGAGGACCAGTCAAAAATAACTTTTTCAGCCCTCTGAGTAGTCCATATGCACAAAAGGCCTAACCAGAGGGCTGAAAAAAGTCATTTCTGACAGGTCCTCGCATTTTTGACTGGTCCTCACACTTATGACCATCCTCACATTTATGCCCGTGCAGCATTCTTAACAACCATGTCACTCATTTCACAACTGCTTCTCTTCACCATGATGACAAGATAGGGCAAAAATGTAAAATGTGAGGACAGTCGTAAGTTCGAGGACTGGTCAAAAGTGCGAGGACCAGTCAAAAATAACTTTTTCAGCCCTCTGAGTAGTCCATATGCATTAAAGGATACAGCAATAGAGAGGGATGAAGGAAGGGAAGGGAAATTAGAGTAGGAGGGAGGGTAAGAGAGGGAGGAAGAGAGGAGGAGAAGGAGAAAGGAAGAGGAAGTAGGGAGGAGAAGAAGAGGGGGGGAAGAGAAAGTAAGAAGGAAAGAAAAGACAGAGGTGGTAGGTTTGAGGAGAAAGATTGCTGTACAATAAAAAAGATGAAAGGGAAGAAAGCCAACCCCAAACAAATATAAAGATATTAAGATAAAGAATGAATTGTTAAACTTTAAAGAATAAAAGAGAACAAATATGAATAAATAGCAATAATTAGAAACACACATACATACAATGTATTTTCTTTGAACAGAATATTTGGCTGGTTCACAAATTTAAACAGTGTGTAGTCATTTCAATTAAATTTACAATTTCTATATTTCCTTTTTGCCATATTTATTCCTCATCTATTTTTGTAAAAAAACAATATTACCTTTCATCCTCATCTCTAATCTTAATCAAATTCAATTTTTCCCTTCTATTCTATTTTATACCCCTTCCCATTGTCATCTATTTTTATATCCATCCTCACATTGGTTAATTATGTAATTATGTAATACAGTTGTTTAATACAAATTCAACATTTTAATATAAATCAATTAGTTATATAACTATCTTTTTTGTATATTAATCAATATGAACATGAATATTCCAATTATTTCCATGCAATCCAATTTCTTACAAATCAATTAATTATACTTACCAATAATAATAAACCAAATAATTTCCCCCATATATTCCTCCAAACCACAACTTAACCATTTCTGCTTTCAACACAGTATACAATTAATAATATCTCAATTATTACAATTCCCTAGTTAAAAAGAGCTTTTTTTTCTTTTGTGTTTTAAAATCTTGAACTCTCCTCTTTTGCCCTAAATAATTTTCCATTGTTTGCACTTACCTTTTTTGGTGAGGAAAAGGAAAATAAATCTGCTGCCTAATTTTCCAACGTTGCAAGCAAACCGCAAAGCCAACAGCCTGTTTTACTTTCAGTTTCGTTTTGAGCTTGGTTTGCACAAAGAGGGAAAAAAAACTGAGCAATTTAGCAAGAGCAGAGCCCTGTGCAAATCAGCTGAGAGGGGGAAGCCGAGCTAATTAACGTAGGGCGGCCCTTTGAAGCCCCGCGGCAAGAGTTTAAACAGGTTTTTTCCCTCTAGCCATCAGCGGGGATTCAGGAGGCAGCCGGGAACCAGGAGGCAGAATGAAAAATCGGGACTTTTTTAAAACGCCGCGGGACGCGGGACAAATTGCTCAAAAGCGGGACTGTCCCGCCAAAAGCGGGACGTCTGGTACCTTAATTAAACCCAAGTCAACAGAGCCTGCGGCTGTATGTATGCACAAAATATACTGCACCCCTGCAAATAGAGCACAGTCTGGAGGGGGGAGGCTTCTGCACTGAACCCCCCCCCCCTTTGCCATTTTGTGTTGGGCCCAAGCCTGCTCCTCCCAGCTCTTATTTCCAAGCCTTTTTAACAGAAGGGAATGAAGGAATAACCGAGTGGGAAGGTCTTCTACTCCAACCCCCTGCTCAAGCAGGAGACCCTCTTGTCACTGATGCACACAAGCAGATTGATCCCCTAGGGCAGGGGTCCCCAAACTTGGCAGCTTTAAGACTTGTGGACTTCAACTCCCAGAACTCTCTGGCTGGAGAGTTCTGGGAGTTGAAGTCCACAAGTCTTAAAGCTGCCAAGTTTAAGGACCTCTGCCCTACGGGGAATCTGCATCTTCAAAGCTTGTAACTTCATCTGCCCTCCATATTCCATTTCCACTGTCATTTCTCAAGTGTTTACAGTGCCTGCCTCTTGGATAAGAGCTTCACTGACTAAGTAAGGTGAGAGAGACATATGTGGAAGTCAGAGACTTCAAACAGTGCGAGAAGAGAGTAATAAATGTAAAAGATCTTTTTTTCCCTTTTCTTGATCAGAAAATGATGCAGAGTATATATTGTAATGGGTCTAAATAGGACAGGCTGAATAATATTGGTTAAAAAAATCTTATTGGTCTTTCCAGACAACGGAGTTGATTCAAAGTTTGCCAACATTGTGCTGCTAAAATCAATGAGATCTGTTAGACCGGGGGTGTCAAACCGAACCCCTGGAGGCTGGATCCGGCCCACGGGGTGCTTAGATCTGGCTCGCGGGGCTGTCCTGGAAATAGTGAAGGACTGACCCACTGTGCCTCTGCCAGCGAAAACAGAGTTTGGGAGGGCCACGCGCAGCCCTCCCAAGCTCAATTTTCACTGGCAGAGGGTTGCAGGAGGCCGTTGCAGCCGAAAACGGAGCTCGGGAGCCCATTTTCTCCGGCAGAGCGCTGGGGCCACCACAGGCGCTCCCGATACAAGTGATGTCATGCTGGCCATACTGCGCACCCCCTCCAGGTCAAACACAACCCTGATGTGGCCCTCCACGAAATTGAGTTTGACACCCCTGTGTTAGCTCAGTCTTGTTGGACAATGGGACAAATAAGGGCCTGGAGACTAAAACATATGAAGAACAGCTGCAGGATTTGGGTTCGGCAAGTCTAAAGAAAAGAAGAATTAGGGGTGACATGATAACAGTACTTGAGAGGCTGCCACAAAGAAGAGGGGGTCAAATAATTATCCAAAGTACCAGAAAGCAGGACAAGAAACAATGGTTGGAAACTAATCAAGGAGAGAAGCAACCTGGAATTAAGGAGAAACTTCTTAATTCCAGGTTGGAATTAAGGTAGAAACCTTCCTAAAGTGAGGACACTTAGCCAGTGGAACAGCTTGCCACCAGAAATCATGGGTGCTCCATCTCTGGAGGCTTTTACGAAGAGGCTGGACAGTCACTTGTCTGAAATGGTATAGGGTCTCCTACTTGAGCAATGGGCTGGACTAGAAGACCTCCAAGGTCCCTTCCAGTTCTATTCCTATTCCTGCTCTGTTCTAAATGTATTTCAAGGCCTACCCTAAACACAGTTAAATCTGCTTCCAACCCCTGACTTTAGAAAGCAAACAGCAGACCATTAAGCTGCTCGGGGGAGCCTAGTGGAGCTTCTATCGCAAGAGGCCATCCACATCCAATGAGCTACGGCTACCTTGCAAAAAATGACAAATAGGCAGCTTTAGTGACCACTTTGGTAGTTTCCTAGAGACCTTTGTGTGGCAGGGATGTAGGTCACCAAGGTGGAGGAGCAGGTGCCCTCTGATAGGTGGAGAAGGGAGGCCGGTCACCTCCTTGGGAATACTGGTGGCTTTATGACATCATTCCTGCTGGCTGAAGGGTCAGTTACTGTCAGTTATCAGAGGGAAGGTGCCTTCCTGGAGATAAGCTGCCCTTCAGTGGGGCTCCTGGACTCTGGGGAAGCTTTCAGAGGGGTGAGTGAGGATGGGTTGGATTTAGGGTGGGGGGTGAGGGCGAGGGGGTGGGGGACAGGCTGGAGGGGAGGGGGTAAGGAGGGGTCTGGGAGAAAGAGGGAGTTAAAAACCAGAGCCCTGGTGGTGCAGCAGACTAAAGCACTGTTATTAACATCCGCTGCCTGCAATTACTGCAAGTTCAAATCTCTCCAAGGCTCAAGGTTGACTCAGCCTTCCATCCTTTCTAAGGTAGGTAAATTGAGGACCCAGTTTGTGGGGGCAATAAGCTGACTTTGTATAAAATATACAAAAGTATGAAGGCTATTGCTTAACGCATTGTAAGCCGCCCTGAGTCTCCGGCATATAAATCAAATATAAAAGAAGGGGGGGGGATGGGGAGGGGAAGAGAGGGGGATGGGGATGTGAGGAGGAAAGGAAGATGGGGAAGGGGAGACAAGGGGGGCAAAGAGGATTTTTGGTGTTGTTTTTTTTTTAAAAAACGCCTTTTTAGAAAACATCGCGTTAGGCTTTCCAGAAGCTGCCCTTCCTTAAATTTGCCTCCCCCCTGAACAAACACCCCCTGGCTGTGTCCCCCAAAACCAGGCACCCCCCTTCCCCTGGGGCTTCCGGGTAGCTCCCTCTGCCTCCCCGCCACCTTCGGACGTTGCGGTCGGGGGGGGGAGGGGAGGGGGCTGGAGACCCCGCGGTCCCCCTCACCCCCCACCCCCCCCACCCACCTGGGCAGCTCCTTGACCAGCGCCTGCAGCTCCGAGAGCAGCTGGTAGTGCCGCGCCTGCTGCCGCGCCGGACGGTCGCCGGCCAAGCCGCCCCCTCCTCCTCCTCCTCCTCCGGCCGGGGTCCCTCCTGCCTCGCCCTCCGGGAAGACGAAGCCAGCCCCGAACCGCTCCATGGACTGCAGGGCTGGGGGGGGGGGGGCGTAGGAGGGAGGGGGGGCGGAGCGCGGCGGCGGCTTCTCGCGCGAGCCTGCAGACGCCCCTCCCCTCGCCTCGCCCCTCCCCCTCCCAGACGGAGTGAGGGGGGGCTTCCTCCGCCTTGCCCCCTCCCCTCCCCTCCTCGGGGCTGCTTTCTCCTGCCTTAGCTGCTGCTAGGAGGCGGCCGGGGTCTCCTCTGGGGACGTCCAGCTGGCGCTTCGGTTGATGCGACCTAAACCTGCATTTGCAGAGCCACATCCTAGGTGTTGCTTCCTGGCTCGGATTCCGTTACCGTTGCTTACAAGGGTGCAAAATCACGTCTCGCCCCCCGCCCCCCGCCTGGACCCCCAGCCTCCTGTTCGACGAGCGCTCGGAAGAGTTGCATGTGAGCCTCCCTGTACAGTAACAGTCTTTCATAAGCTGTTTTTCGAATCCGAGTCTTCCGGATCAGCTCTCTGGCTTGGCGGATAGTTGCAATTCCAGCACGTGGTCAGGAAATGGCGATCTTTTAGAAATTAACAAAATTGGAAGGGACCTTGTAGGTCATCTAGTCCAACCCACTCCCCCAGTGATGCCAGTCCAGTCTCTTCTTGAAAGCCTCCAGTGATGAAGCTCCCACAACTTCTGAAGGCAACTTCTGTTCCATGGGTTGATGGTTCTGTCAGAAAATCTCTCCTTATTTCCAGGTTGAATCTCTCCTTGTTCAGTTTCCATCCAGTATTCCTTGTCTGGCCTTTGGGTGCTTTGGAAAATAGCTTGACTCTCCCCCTTCTCTGTGGCAGCCCCTCCAATATTGGAAGACTGCTATCCTGTCTCCCTTGGTCTTTCTCATCTTCAAACAGTGGATCCCCGATTCACCGGCGGGATGCCAGGAGGAGGCGCTTTGACTCCACACCTCAACATAGCAAGGATTCCCCTGTGATAAAGGCTTCCCAAGGGACCCCAATGCTGGTTACTCCACGTGCTACACCCTCCCCCCTTTGTCTGTTTCCTCCCTTGAAATCATGGGTGAGTCTTTCACCCCCAGAGGGCAGCCGAGCGTTAGGGTTTTGGTATCTCTGGGTTGCCCTCTTCTGGCTGGCAAGAGTTGCGGCCTCTGGATATGTTTGGAGAGTAGGGTTTAGCTGCAGGAACTGGTGCAGGAGAAGCGTAAACCATCCCAAGAATGTAGGGTGAGAAAAGAGGCAAGAAGGAGCCAGGTTCCATCCAGCAGCCACAGAGAAGGGAGTTCCTGGCCAGGAAGATTGCAGGAGAAGGTTCTTTCCATCCCAGGTATAAAGTAGTCCAGTGCCGTGGTGAAATCCATTTTTTTTTTACTACTGGTTCTGTGGGTGTGGCTTGGTGGGCGTGGCAGAGGAAGGATGCTGCAAAATCCCCATTCCCTCCCCACTCCTGGGGGAAGGATATTGCAAAATCTCTATTCCCACCCCAGTCGGGGGCCAGCCAGAGGTGGTATTCACCGATTCTCCAAACTGCTCAAAATTTCCGCTACCAGTTCTCCAGAACCTGCTGGATTTCACCCCTGGTCCAGTGGCCCCCAACTTTTGGGGCACTCTCCAACTTCCGTGGAGAGAGGTTTTTCTGTGGACCAGAGGGTGTGTGGTTTTGCATGCTGCCTGCATGCCACGGATGGGGCTTCGCTGATTTGTGTGGCCCAGTTTCTGGCATGCCTGGGCCCCATGCTGGTCCACGGACTGGGGGTTGGGGACCTCTGGCCTAGTTCAGTTTCAGGGCTTGGTCTCTCTAGTTCTTTCTTTCTCAACCACAGCAATGTCTAAGGCAGACGTCTTCAAACTTGGCAGCTTTAAGACTATGCTGGCTGGAGAATTCTGGGAGTTGAAGTCCACAAGTCTTAAAGCTGCCAAGTTTGAAGACCCCTGGTCTAAGGTGTGGCCTTCAACTCCCAGAATCCCTCAGCCAGCATCTTCAAAGTTGCTGAGGTTGAGAGATTGCTGCTCTAGTTCGACTGACTGCCCTGCACCAATTCATTTTGTAAAGGAAAAGTGGCTGCGGAAGTCAAAAGAAGAGGAGGAGGAGGGCAGGTCTGGAGAACAAATTTGCTGGCCTGGAACATGGAAATTCAGTATCCTTCGACATGCTCTGGGATACCCATCCAGAGCACCTGGTGGACTCCTGATGGAGCAGAGCCAGGGGTGTCAAACTCAATTTCATTGAGGGCCACATCAGGGTTGTGTTTGACCTTGGAAGAGGGGCAGGGGGTGTGGCCAGTGGAGGCGTGGCCTGTTCGATGTTATTCATGTTGGGGCAACTGTGGTAGCCCAAGAACTCTGCCAGTGAAAATGGACTCCTGAACTCCATTTTTGCTGGCAGAGGTATCGCGGGCCGCTCCTTTGCTGTTTCTAGGTTGGCTCTGTGGGCCAGATCCAAGCACCCCGTGGGCTGGATGCGGCACCCTTGCCTTAAGCTGTCTTTCGCCCCCCGCCCCCCCTTTGTGGATAGACAGTAACTCCCAGATTGGGTCAACTGTCAATCAGTCTTTTATTTCAGTCCAAGACCACAGACTGAAAGTGTGGTGGCTTGTAGACACATCTGCTCCATCAGGGTTTCCCAGCCTTGGCATCTTTTAAGACATGGGTCTTTGATGCTGGCTGGGCCATCATGGCAGTTGAAGTCCACACGTCTTAAAAGTTGCCAAGATTGGGAAACTGCACTCCGTGGAGAGGAGGCAGTGTGTGGATTTCTGCATGGCTGGTCTATTCGGCAGCCCCAGTGAGCACATCATGGCTGAGAGGGGTGACGGAATGGCCCTAAGTGGCCCTTTGGATCTTCTCTATGAGCCGCGGTGGCACAGTGGTTAGAATGCAGTACTGCAGGCTACTTCTGCTGACTACCGGCTGCCTGCAATTTCGCAGTTTGAATCTCCCCAGCCTCAAGGTTGACTCAGCCTTCCATCCTTCCAAGGTCAGTAAAATGAGGACCCAGATTGTTGGGGGCAAGAGGCTGACTCTGTAAATGCTCAGAGAGGCCGGAAAGCACTGTGAAGCGGTGGGCTATTCCTATTGCTGTTTTCCTTCCTTTCTTCCTTCCTCCCTCCCTCCCTCCCATGGTGCACAGTGGTTAGAATGCAGTATTTCAGGCAAACTCTGCCCACTGCCATGAGTTCAATCCTGACTGGTTCAAGGTTACCTAAGCCTTCCATCCTTCTGAGGTTGGTAAAATGAGGACCCAGATTGCTGGAGGCAAGAGGTGGACTCTGTAAACCACTTACAGAGGGCTGTAAAGCACCATAAAGCGGTATATAAGTCTAAGTGCTATTCCTATTATCCTTCCTTCCTTCCTTCCTTTCTTCCATCCATCCATCCATCCATCCATCCATCCATTGCAGGCAAACTCTCCCCACTGCCATGAGTTCAATCCTGACTGGTTCAAGGTCAGTAAAATGAGGACCCAGATTATTGAAGACAAGAGGCTGACTCTGTAAACCGCTTACAGAGGGCTGTAAAGCGGTATATAAGTCTAAGGGCTATTGAAAGTGCTATTGCTATTCTCCCAACAACTTAACCAGCCGGAGGAAGCTGCCACCTTCTCCCAGGCATTTCTGCTGCCCTTTGAGGTTAAGTGCTGGCTCAGCCTTGTGGGTGGCAAGCCTTGGAGATAAATTCTCCTTCCCAAGTAACAGCTTGTCACACTTGTGACCAAACACCTGCTCTTTCCTTTTCCAAAATGAAACACAAATGTTTTAATGATATTTAAACCATCCAGAAAACTTTGGGTATGGCAGGTGAGAAATGCAGTGGGGTTAATAGAAGTGAGGGTAGTTTAGAGCCAGTTTTTCTGGATGTCTTTTGGTGATTGTGCATTACAGGAAAATCCATATCGTTATTGTGTGTGATTATTGTTGGACTGGTTTTTAAATTATATTGTTCCTCGTCCAAAAGGTGCTTTTCTAAAGGCAACTGGATCTCCTTTGTTTTTTCTTTCTTCAAGACATTTCGCTTCTCATCCAAGAATCATCTTCAGTTCTCACTTCTTCAGAACTGAAAAAGCTGCTTGGATGAGAGGCGAAACGTCTTCAAGGGGAAAAAAACTAGGCAACGTCCAGTTGCCTTTTGAAAAGCACTCTTTGGATAACCATGACCTGGATGGCTGAGAATTTCCATAGACATATATTGTTCCTTGTGTTGTGGCTTGATTTTATACAGCATATGAGCCTGTGACAGAGTGGTTAGAATGCAGTACTGCAGGCTACTTTTGCTGACTGCTGGCTGCCAGCAGTTTGGCAGTTCAAATCTTACCAGGCTCAAGGTTGACTCAGCCTTCCATCCTTCCGAGGTGGGTAAAATGAGGACCCAGATTGTTGGGGGCAACAAGCTGACACTGTTAACTGCTTACAGAGGGCTGTAAAGCACTGTAAAGCGGTATATAAGTCTAAGTGCTATATGGACTTCCCATTTTTGGCCTGGCGTCGCCAGTATTGTTCAATTTACTGAAACTTCACAGGGTTGCCTGAACTCAGCACAGATTCCTTTCCTTAAACAACAGGTGGAGGAAGAAGGTCCATCCAGCTGCACATTGGCCAGGGGCTGCAGTGCCCTTTGCCAGCTAGAAAGCCAGGTACTGGAAGCCCAATAACAATTCCCATTAAGCACCAAGTGCGCTTCAATATAAAATAAATATAAAATAAATTAAAATGAGTTTGGTTCAAGAGCTCCAGCTCTTGTCAGCTACAAGTTTGCTGGCTGCTGCAGCAGTGAACATTTGTAGTTCAATCAATCAATCAGAATAGAGCTGGAAGGGACTTTGGAGGTCTTATAGTCCAACCCTCTGCTCAGGCAGGAAACCCTATACCATTTCAGAGAAAGTGGTTGTCTTATCTCTTCTTAAAAACCTCCAGTGTTGGAGCACCCACAATTTCTGGAGGCAAGTTGTTCCACTGTTTAATTGTCCTCATTGTCGGGAAATTTCTCCCTAGTTCTAGGTTGCGTCTCTCCTTGATTAGTTTCCATTATTTTTTGTCCTGCCTTCAGGTGCTTTGGAGAATAGCTTGACTCCCTCTTCTTTGGGGCAGCCCCTCAAACATTGGAATACTGCTATAATATCTTCCCTAGTCCTTATTTTCTCTAGACTGGCCATACCCAGTTCCTGCAACCATTCTTCATGTTTTAGTCTCCAGGCCTTCAATCATCTTAGTTGCTCTTCTCTGCACTTTTTCCAGACTCTCAACATCTTTTTTCTAACGTGGTGACCAAAACTGGATGCAGACTTCTAGGTGTGGCCTTACTAAGGCTTTATCCAAGCTGGAAACACTTTTGGGATGGGAAGAACCTTAGTAGCTCTTTGAAATTTCCCATAATCTCCTGGCACAATGTTCCTTTGGAGAATTACAGGAAATTAATGGGCCAGCAACCACTCTGCCCACATGCCAGAGTCAGCTTTGCCCAGCGGGGCGTCTTCCAGATGTATTGTCCTGATAAGAATGTCTTTGGGATAGCAATTCTGGGGATGGTTCTGGAGGGCAGCAGAAAGACTGAAGAAACCTAGTGTGACCCCAAGCCAGAAGGTTCTCCTAGAATGCCAAGTCCCCAAGCTACCTTGAGGGCTGGAGCAGGATGGCCCCTAGTTAATCTTTGCATGGGAGACCCCAGGAAACCCACCTGAGGAATCCAAGGAGATGAGACTGGCTTCCTTCTGGCCGGTCGTCCGTGACTGAGTCAGCAGCTGAATTCATCCTGAGCCCCTCTACCTTAAGGAGGGAAAGCTGCGCCTGGGGGAGGCAGGCAAACGGTTCACCAGGAACAGGAGTCCAAAGACCAGGACGAGGCAGAGCTAGAAATACCATCCCTTTATTTGAGGAAGCACCAGATGGAGCCATGCTGGCCTTCAAAGACCTCCTCGCTGCTGCCCCCACCCAGCTCCCAAGAGGAGGAGGAGGAGATATTCCAGGAGCTGGATCAGAGGCAACTCAAGTGCCTGGGGAACACAACCCACCACCTGGCTGCTGGGAAGGGCCCAAACCAGGTCTGTTCTGATCGTAGCCCGCAGGTCAGCCAGCAGCAGCCCCTGCAAACCCCCCCCCACTTCCTGCAGAGTCTGCCCTCGCTTCCCAGGGATTGTGGACCCCCAAAGTGAAGGCCGCCTCCCGCTTTAAGGGGCAAGAGGCTTTCCAGAGATGAATGCAGCCCCGCTCCAAGAAAAGGCCCCTCTGCTGAGTCCTGGCTGCCTGTTGCTGACTCCCTCCCCCCAGCAGCGCAGTCTCAGCCCCCTCTCTGCCCCAAACCCACCCCAAGGCGCCCTTCCCCAGGCCTGCGAGGGTCTCCCCTGAGTTCGAGGGAGAGAAGCAGGTCTATGCAGTTATAACAGAAAGCCCCCCACCCCCTCCCTGCCAGAGCCCAGCGCCAGCGCCGGCTCCCCGAAAGCCCCTCGACCCATCCATCCAAAGAGAGGCCGTGGCCCTCTTTGGGCCGGGGTCTCCGCTGACAGGTCCCGCTTCCCCCGCCCTCCCCTACTGGACAGTCTGCGGGGGGCTGGCGGCCCCCTCCCGGCCCTTCTTGCGCGGCGGCTTCTTGATGGGCGTCTTCTTGACGGCGGGCTCTCCGGGCGCGGGGGTCGCCTCGGGGCTGCCGCCGGTCTGCTTCTCCCCGCTCTTGGGCTCGGCGGGGGCGGCAGCGGGGGCGCCGGGCGCCAGCAGTTTCTGCAGCGGGGCGGAGGTGGGCAGCAGCGGCTTGCCGGCCTTCTGCCCGGCGGGGGCGGCCGGCTGCTTGGCCTTGTGCGGGGGCGCCGGCTTCTCCCGCTGGGCCGGGAGGGGGCTCATGCCGTTGGGCCGCGCCGCCGCCTCGCCCCGCTGGAGGCTCTGCGTCTTTTCCTTCAGCTGCGCCGCCAGCAGCGTGGCGGCCTCGGCGGAGAAGCCGGGCGGCGCTTTGGGCTGCGCGGGGCTGCGGGGCGCGGCCGGGGGCGCCGCCCTCTTGAGCGCGGAGTGCAGGGCGCCGTTGAGGTTCTCGGCGGGCTCCGGGCCGGTCCGGCTGCGCTGCCGGGGCTGGGCGGGGCCGGGCGGGGCCTCGGGCTCCTGGGGGGGCTTGGGGGCCCTTTCCTTGGCCCGCGCGGCCTCGCCGGGGCTCCGCTTGCGCTTGGAGGGGCCGGGCCGGCGCTCGGCCGGCAGGGAGTTGCTCTGGGCCGCGTTGTACTTGTGGTGGATCCAGGAGACCTTGGGCTTGGTGGAGGGGTCCGGCGGGGGCGGCTTGGCCCGCTCCGGGGAGGGCGGCTTGGCCGGCCTGGGCTCCGCCGCCGGGGCCGCCGCCTCCTCCTCCTCCCGGGACTGCTTGGAGAGGCGCGCGATGCGGGCGTAGAGCGCGCCGCTGACCGAGCCCGAGCCGCAGGAGGAGCGCTCGCTGTCCGAGGACTTGAGCAGGGGCGCCTCGCCGCCTTCCGCCGGGCCCGGGGGGCTCTCCTTCAGGACGGTGTACTCGCCCGCCTCCGCCGCCTCCTCCGCTGCCGCCGCCGGGCCCTTGCGCAGCGGCTGCGGCGCCTTCTCCAGGGTGCTGCTCGGGGCCGAGACGCGCTCCTTGTGGTCGCTCTCTGCGGAGGGAAGGGAGGGAGGGCGGTCAGGGGGGCTGCGATCACGTCAGGTGAGCCAAGCTGCAGGGAAGACTCCCCCCCCTTTTCTCTCTCTCACCCACTCTTTGAGGGCAGGTAAGCCTTGATCCACCCATCCCCAAAACGGCCCCCCTCCAAGAATTTTCATCTTGTGCAAAATCTTGTCTACTTAAAAAAACAGAAATAAAAAAGAGGTTGAGACTCTAGAAAAAGTGCACAGAAGAGCAATCAGGATGATGAGGGGACCGGAGACTAAAGCATATGAAGAACTGGGCAGGGCTTGTCTAGGGAAGAGAAGGACCAGGGGAGACTTTTTTAAAAAAAATCTGATTTATATGGCGCCTTTCTCCGGAGACTCAGGGCGGCTTACAATGCGCTCAGCAATAGCCTTCATTCTTTTGTATATTTATACAAAGTCAGCTTATTGCCCCCACAAACTGGGTCCTCAATTTACCTACCTTAGAAAGGATGGAAGGCTGAGTCAACCTTGAGCCTGACGAGATTCGAACCTGCAGTAATTGCAGGCAGCTGGTCTTAATAACAGGGTGCTTTAGACCACTGTACTACCAAGGCTCATTTTTTTATTATTTATTTATTTATTTATTTATTTATTTTATTGAATAAAATTTATATGCCGCCCTATCTCTGAGGACTCAGGGCGGCTCACAACAATAAAACAACCAGTTAAAAATATGAAATACATAATATATAATTTATATTAAAAAACCCCAAATCTAAAAACCCTCTCAGTCCAGTCATATTTGAGGGGCTGTCACAGAGAGGAGGGGGTCAACCCATTTTCAACCTAGATTCAATCTAGAAATGAGGAATTTTCTGTCAGAGCAACCAACCCATGGAACAGAAGTTGATTGTTTTAACTGTCAGGAAATTTCTCCTTAGTTCTAAGTTGCTTCTCTCCTTGATGAGTTTCCATCAGTTGCTTCTTGTCCTGCCCTCTGGTGCTTTGGAGAATAGCTTGACTCCCTCTTGTTTGAGAGATTGGAAGCCTGCTATCATGTCTCCCCTGGTCCTTTTTTCAATTAAACTAGCCATACCCAGTTCCTGCAACAGTTCTTCATATGTTTTAGCCTCCAGTCCCCTAATGGTTTTTGTTTCTCTTCTCTGCACTCTTTCTAGAGTCTCCACATCTTTTCAGGATTCTTTTTTCTTTTTTTAAGAGGGAATTGGTATGCAAAATTTGAGATAAAATTAAACAGCCTGAACTGAGTTCACGATACTGAGCATACTTTTAGTGTTTTGTTTTTTTAAATCAAGATTAGCAAACATTTTTTCCCCAATATTAAGTCTGAGACGACTACACATTTCCCTCAAGATCCTTCCTGGCAACAGTTGAAGGAACAATTCTTCTCCCAACTCCGGTGCCAAATTGGAGACCGCTAGATTATAATGTTTTGGAAGGGATTTTTTTTTTGTTGTTGAGAAATATGTGTGGCTTTTGTACCAAAAGCATTTTGAGAGGTTTTGAAGTTTCTTCACCCACGGATATCATTGCATATTTGCCCAACGTAGTTAACTCGCTTATTACATTAACTCGTTACTTGGAAAGACACAAATAGGTCTTTGTTTTTTAAAGCTAACCAGACGCTCCAGTCACACAACACCCTAAGCCAGAAAACAAACAAGCCAACTACAAACTAACCAGGGTTAGCCTATTAAATGGTGCATCTGTGGGGACAGTCCATTTCAAGAGGCTGGAATCCAGCAGCCTCTGGAAGCCAAGGGGGTGGCTGGCTGTCACACCAGGATCCAAAGTGAGTCTGAAGCAGTGTGTGTGTGTGTGTTTGTGTGTCTTTTGAAAGCTGGCTGGGAACCAGGGAAGGGAAGACATCCCTGAGACAAGGAATTGTGACAGCATATAGGGTCAACTAGAGCAGGGGTCTCCAAGCTTGGCAACTTTAAGACTTGTGGACTTCAGCTTTGCTGGCTGAGGAATTCTAGGAGTTGAAGTCCACAAGTCTTAAAGTTGCCAAGCTTGGAAACCCCTGAACTAGAGAATGGGGAAAGCAGGGTTGGAGAGGGAAAGTTTGTCTCCACAGAGAGGGGACCCTTTTCCTGTTCATGCGTGCCTCCCCCCCCCCCACATGTGCCAAAGCAGCCACAGAATTTTCATCTTGTGCAAAACGAGCCTCCGTGACTTCAGGAGTTAATTTCCACTGGTGGGAACATCTCTGTTTGGTAATTATGGTGTAGCTTTTTTTCTTTCAAAGTCATGCCTGTGTGGCCCAAGAATTCTTTAGGCATTACAGGGTCCTTTTGTGAAGGGCTGTTATTTGCTACAAAAGGGCTGCGGTGGAGCTGGGATCGAGTCAAATTCCTCGGCTCCATAATGGTTGCCAAAATAACAGAGAGAGGAGAGGAGAAATTAGGAGCTCGGATCCTACGAGAAGCTCTGACCGCGGGCCTGCCATCCAAATGCAGAATGGAGACTTCCAGCCTGCTTTGCTATGACCACGGGTGCATCCCTCTAATTCCAGAGAACTCCAGCGGGCTTATCAGCATCCTAGTCCTCAGTTTTGCAAAGGAAAACATGAAGAGGGCCCAGTTTATCTTACAGGAAAAACCTTCTAGAGAGGTTTCGGCAGCCGAAGTGAGAGGCAACAAAGGTACCCGTAACTTCATCAGGGATACAAGAAAGTTTGTAGTACGGGTAGTCCTCGACTTACAACATTTGCTTAGTGACCGTTCAAAGTTACGACAGCACTGAAAAAAAGGGATTTTTGGCCATTTTTCACACTTATGGCCGTTGTAGAACCCCACGGTCATGTAATCAAAATTCAGGCTTATTTTTATGCCCTTTGCGGTGTCTTGGAATCATGTAATCCCTTTTTTACGACCTTCACTGACCAGCATAGTGCATGGGGAAGCCGGATTCACTTAAGAACCGTGCAACTCAGTTGATAATCACAGTGACTCGCTTAACAACAGTGGAAAGAAAAGTTGTAAAAGGAGGGCAAAACTAAATTAACAAAAGTCTCGCTTCACAACAGAAACTTGGGGCTCCAATGTGGTCGTAAGTCGAGGACCACCTGTACAAAATAATGAGGCTGGTGCTTTGATGTTCCCTTTATCCCTGGTTTCTTAAGAGTCATATGTTAGTCAAGAAACGGGTTTGGGGGAAGTCTCAATCCAACCCTTTGCAATGTGATGTTTGAGGGACACTTTGCCACATCAAAAGCTTTGCTGGCTGAGGAACTCTGGGAGTTGGAAGTCCACAAGTCTTAAAGTAGCCAAGGTTGGAGACCCCTGCTCTAAAGCAGGAGTCACCAACCTTTCGGACCTCAGGGACCACTAAATTCATAATTTTAAATCCCCGTACCACTAATACAATCTGCCTAATGACCAGCTGGGTGGGTGTGGCTAGGTGGTCATGTGATTGGGTGGGCGTGGCCAACTCTTTGCCTCTCCACCCGGGCTCCTTAGGGCCCCAACAGGAAGCATTTGCTGGAGCTAAGCAGCCACCATGAGAAAGAGTTGGCAAAACAGCTGGCTCAGTTCAAATTGGATCTGGCCGAGAAGAGGCTCAGCAGAAGCACCTCACTGAGGACTAGGAGCATAGGCTTTCCAAACAGAGGGAAGACCTGAGGGAGTGCAAAGCCAGGTACTGGCACCTGGAGGCTCAGCGGGCTGAGATGGTCAGCCAGTTCCATGCCATGATGCAGTGCCACTGGAACAGGGCCCTCCGGCTCTTTGCCACTAGCCTTTGGCCAAAGCCCCACACCAGGAGGCCGAAGCAGATCCCAAGTTGGAATTTCTGCCCCACTCCGACCCACACAAAAAGACCCCAAAGAGGGAGACTCTGTGCAGCAACACACATGTTCATTGCATGTATCCAACCCAGGGGCCATAGTTTGAGGACCCCTGATTTAGTGCAAAATAAAAAATGCAAATAATTTTTCTGCGGACCACCAAAATTTTCTTGTGGACCACCAGTGGTCCATGGACCACGGGTTACTGAATGCTGCTCTAAAGGACTAATTCTGAAAGGGGAAGGGGCTCTTGTGAGCCGGGAATTTTAGCGATCTGATTGGCAGGACCCTTGCCAAAATTGACAGGGGTCGACTTTGATGTCCGATAGATGAGACTAAAGGCCTTCAGGAGGAGCCAAGTTGTGGGAGTTGCTTTGCACCTGGGCCTTCCTTGTTTTTTCCCCCTTCAGGTTATTTGGAGTTCAATTTTTTTTAAAGGCATTGAAAAATACGGCTTGAAGCTTAACACCTCAAAAACCAGCATCATGGTTGTCAGCAAATGACCCATTTAATTTACCCGCTGAAGTCAAAACAAGGATAGAGAAAGCTCAAACAGCATTCTTCAAAATGAAAAAGGTCTTCTGCAGTCACGACATAAGCCTAAGATTGAAAAATCAGGCTTGTCAGATGTTACATCTTTTCTATCCTGCTCTACGGAGTGGAAAGTTGGTGTCTGACAGAAAGCCACTTGAAGAGACTAGAAGCATTTGAAATGTGGATTGACAGGCGGCTGTTACGTATAAGTTGGGTTGACAAAATCAGAAATGAGGAGGTAGTCAGCCGCCTGGGAAAGCCAAGGGAAATCATCAAAACCATAAAAAAGCAAAAATTAGAATATTTTGGATATGTGATGAGACACCCAGAAAAATTTGGCATCCTTCACAGGGGTGAAATCCAGCAGGTTCTGACAGGTTCTGGAGAACCGGTAGTGGAAATTTTGAGTAGTCCGGAAATACCACCTCTGACTGGCCCAAAGTGGGATGGGAATGGAGATTTTGCAATATCCTTCCCCTGACATGCTCACCAAGCCATGCCCACAGAACCGGTAGTAAAAAAAATTGGATTTCACCACTGATCCTTCACCTAATCCTCCAGGGAAAGATTGAAGGCAAAGGAGGTCCAGGCAGAAGAAGAATATCATGGTTTCAAAATCTAAGGGTCTGGTTTGGACAAAACTCAACAGCCCTTTTTCGTGCAGCTGTTGATAAAAATAGGATGGCCAACATGATCGCCAACGTCTGATGACGGATATGGCACAAGAAGAAGAAGAAAAGTATTTTGATTACATTTGGGGCATTATTAGACAACAGTGGCCCAACCTTGGCACTGGGTCCCCAGCAACGTGTGTGAATGCACTCTTACAGATTTTTTTGTTATCCCAACTTTTCCTAATAACCATTCAAGGAAATGATGCCCTTCTGGACTAATCTTTGCTCTTGGTAGCCACTGATTACCACTTTCAGTGGCCAGACCTGTCTCAAGGGACACCTTGTGTGATGGGAGTCTGGCTTGTGCCAGGAGTTCCACTGACCTTCGTGGGGCACGCAGTAGACGGGTCCTTCGTCTGTGGTATCGAAGGAAGAGAAGGAGCCCCTGGACGACCAGGAGGGTGACGGCTGATCGACCACAGAAGGAGGTTCAATGAAGCTGCAGTTCAGGGTGTTCTCCAAGTCATGATGAGCCACTGCAAGACACAAAGAGGGTGGAGAAGGAAGGTCCAATCAATCAATCAATCAGAATAGAGCTGGGGTGACACAATAGTTGTCTTATCCCAAAGGTACTTTTTCAAGAGGCAACTGGACTTTCTGGTTTTTCTTTGAAGACGTTGGACAGAGAGGACTTCTGGTTTGAAAGAGGGGTCAAAGAGGCCATCTATGTCAAAGTTGAACAGCCTTCTCTTAACAGAGGGGGACGGATATGACATCGTCTATCTCCAATCTACAACATAATCCCTTCAGCAGTTCCAAGAAGGCCATTTGCACCACTCAGGTGACCCCGAGGACACAGATAAACCTCCAAGTGGCCTCAATGACCCTCTTAAAAGGATGCAAATGACCAGCTGTCTGCAAGGAGTATAAACCCTCCCATTCCCCAGCATCCAGCCAGAGCTGAAGAAGCTTCTTGGATGAGAAGTGAAACGTCTTCAAAGAAAAACCAGAAAGTCCAGTTGCCTCTTGAAAAAAAAGCACATTTGGGACAACCATGACCTGGAGGATGGAGAATCTCCATAGACAGGCAGTTGTCTTAGTTGGCAAGGAGAGATCCCACCTAGAACTGAGGAGAAATTTCCTGACGCTGAGAACAATTCACCAGTGGAACAGTTTACCTCCAGAAGTTGTGGGTACACAACTTCTGGAGACTTTAAAAACACTAGAGGTTTTTAAAGAAAAGACTGGACAAAAGACTATGTTCCATATGCAACATTGTGCAAAGATCGGACTTTCAGGGGCAAAGTATCCTTTGCAAATGTCTTTGGGCATCTATGTAACTTCTGTTGGGAATATTGAAAGCAACCACAGAAGCCTGGGAAAAGATAACGGTAAAAGTAAAGGTTCCTCTCGCACATCTGTGCTAGTCTCTAGGGGGCAGTGCTCATCTCCGTTTCAAAGCCGAAGAGCCAGCGCTGTCCGAAGACGTCTCCGTGGTCATGTGGCCAGCACGACTCAATGCCAAAGGCGCACGGAACGCTGTCACCTTCCCACCAAAGGTGGTCCCTATTTTTCTACTTGCATTTTTTACCTGCTTTCGAACTGCTAGGTTGGCAGAAGCTGGGACAAGTCACAGGAGCTCACCCTGTTACGCGGCACTCGGGATTCGAACCGCTGAACTGCTGACCTTTCTATCGACAAGCTCAGCGTCTTAGCCACTGAACCACTGGGTCCCTTTTGACTGAGCCGCTCTGGCAGCGATGTGCCAGGCGAGGCCAACAGAAGGGCCTCTGTGTGCAGCAAAACCTCGGAGGGGAAGCAGCGTTTCCGATGCCTTCAGACCTCTGGTTCTGGGTGAGTCACCGCCAAATAAACCATGCCGAGAGAGGCTGAAGGTGCCTTTCCTGTGGGCCTCTCGCCTTCCCTGCCCCAGTGTTTATTCTGCTGCAATCCCTGGCCTCATGTGATTCTTAGAGGGGGCAGCCTCCGTGAGGGCTTTGCAGCTCTGAGTCCCCGAGTGGGAAGGCAGGAGGAGGCAAAGGCTGCAGGAACCGGCATAACCACCTTCAGTGCTTCATCATAGCCGAAAGCTGGACAACCAGGAGCTTGCAGCCCAGGGTTATCCCTGATTTCCTCTCCTGCTTATTGATCATTAATCATCGTCAGGAAGGTGTCAACAGATGACATATGTGAATCCTGTGGCAGTCTACCAGGGGCCGATTGGAAATCAGGTGTGTGTGTGGGTGGGGAGAGA
Organism: Arizona elegans; assembly: GCA_022577455.1. NCBI lineage: Eukaryota > Metazoa > Chordata > Lepidosauria > Squamata > Colubridae > Arizona > Arizona elegans. Next base: position 5,206,236 of record JAKOOJ010000026.1, read on the forward strand.
TACATAATTTAAAATAGTGAGCTGCCAAAACCAGCTTTACAACATCTCAGTAAATGTTCAGGAAGCTTGATAATTTAGATTAGGGGTCTCCAACCTTGGCAACTTTAAGGCTGGAGGACTTCAACTCCCAGAATTCCCCAAAGCAAAGCTGGCTGGGGAATTCTGGGAGTTGAAGTCCTCCAGGCTTAAAGTTGCTAAGGTTGGAGACTCCTGATTTAGGTAGTCCTCGACTTATAACCACAATTGAGGCCACTGCTGGAGCTGGTCCAGAGGAAAACCATTATTTGTGTCCTGCACTTTCGGACAAGACAGGATAAGTCTTGGAAAAGCCCCCAACTCTTGTCTTTGCCAGGCTGCCTCTTCCAGTTCCTCCAGGGAAGGAGAAGGAAGGGACGGAAAGGAGGGAGGGAGGAAGGGGGAAGGAGAGAGGAGGGAAGGAAGGAAGGAAAGGAGGGAGAAGTGAGGGATGGAAGGAAGGAAAGGAGGAAGGGGGAGGGAAGGAAGGAAGGAAGGAAAGGAGGGAGAAGGGAGGGACGGAAGCAGTGGTGGGATTCAAATAATTTAACAACCGGTTCTCTGCCCAAATGATTTCTTCCAACAACCAGTTGGAAGAAAAGTTCAGGAAGTTAACAACCGGTTCTCCCAAAGTGGTGCGAACTGGCTGAATCCCACCACTGGATGGAAGGAAGGAAGGAAGGGGGAGGGAGGGAGGAGGGAAGGAAGGAAAGGAGGGAAAAGGGAGGGATGGAAGGAAGGAAGGAAGGAAGTGAGAGGGAGGGAGGGAGAAGGGAGGGAGAGGGAGGAAGGAGGGAAGGAAGGAAGTAAGGAAAGGAGAGAGGGAAGGAGGGAGGACAGGAAGGAAAGAAGAAAGGTTGGAGAAGCAAGCAAGCAAGCAAGCCAAAGCAGGAGAAGAAGGGTGCCCTGCCCTGCCTGCAGCTCTGTCTGGTGCCCCCACCCCCTCTGTGCTGCAGCCATGGGGGTCTTCCACAGCAAAACTGGGTAAGGAGAACATATGGCAGGGCCCGTGTGCCAAGCCAAACAACAGAGCTTGGCACCAAAGCATTTCATTCTGGTGAAATAAGAAAAAACTGCCAATTGAGGGGCGCTCCGGGGGGGCCAGCCTCAGAGTTGGTGCAGGCAGAGGGAGAAATGCAGGAGGATGTGGGACTGGCCAGGCCCCGAATGGCTCTGGAGGTGACAACTGCACGCAGAGGGCTTTAGGGGAAGGGAGCCAAGGGGGTGAAAACAGGAGGCAGGAGGGGGCAGCATCAGGGTCTGGGTCCAAAGAGCCCTGGAGCTGCTCTCTGAAGGCTTTCAGCCAAAGCACTGAGAATTATCTATCTATCTATCTATCTATCTATCTATCTATCTATCTATCTATCTATCTATCTATCTATCTTGTATGCCGCCTTTCTCCGAAGACTCAAGGCGGCTTACAATGCATTTAAAAACCATATATAAAAACATGAAAAGTTAAACCATTAAAAACATTAAAACCCATTCACATTCGCGAGATCAACGGCCCCAGGCCTGCCGGAAGAGCCAGGTCTTCACCGCTTTTCGGAAGGCCAATAGGGTGGGGATGGTCCAGACCTCAGGAGGTAACTGGTTCCAGAGATCTGGGGCAGCCACAGAGAAGGCCCTCTCCCATGGGCCCACCAGCCAGCATTGTTTAGCTGACGGGACCCGGAGGAGACCAACTCTGTGGGATCTTACCGGTCGCTGGGAGCTCTGCGGTAGAAGATACCCTGGCCCTGAGCCATGTTAGCATCACACATAGCTGTGAAGCCCAGTTTACAAATCTGGGTGTCCGAGCCTGCATAGCACGTGAACCCAACCCAGTCTGAAACAAGCAATCTATATTCGGGGGTTCTGCCATCCCAAAGGTCCTGTAGGAAAGAGGAAGCGAGGGGAAGAGGGAGCAAGTCAGTCTAGACCAGAGGTCTTCATCAAACGTAGAACATAGAATCATGGGGTTGGAGGGGACCTCAGAGGTCTTTCAGTCCAACCCCAGCTCGAGGCAGAAGTCCTTATAAGATCCCAGACAAATGGCTGTCCAATCTTTTCTTGAAAACCTCCATCACAACTCCGGGAGGCAAACTATTCCATTGGTAAGTTGTTCTGGGTGGCAGGAATTTTTCCTTCCTTCTTGGTTGCAACTCTCTTTAACAAGCTTCCATCCATGACTTCTTGTCCTGCCCTCCGGTATAAATCAATCCCTCAAGTAGTTCCAAAGGTGCTTTTTTCAAGAGGCAACTAGACTTTCTGGTTTTTCTTTGAAGACGTTTCGCTTCTCATCCAAGAAGCTTCTTCAGCTCTGACAGGATAGTGAGGAATGGATGGATTTATATTCCTTGCAGACAGCTGGTTATTTATTTATCTATCTATCTATCTATCTATCTATCTATCTATTTATTTAATTAATTATTTAATTAATTAATTAATTTGTATACTGCCCTTCTCCCAGAAGGGACTCAGGGCGGTGAACAGCCAAAATTAAAAATACATACAATACAAAAGTTAAGATAATTAAAAGGAATTAAATCATTGGCTTCCCAATTTAAAACCCCCAAGTCCATAAAATTTAAAATCCCAATTAAAAACCATTTAGGCTAGGCCGGCTTGATGAAATAAAAACGTCTTCAGGGCTTTACGGAAGGTCCGGAGGTCCGGGATCAATCGTATTCCAGGAGGCAGCTCGTTCCACAGGGTGGGTGCCCCCACAGAGAAGGCTCGCCCCCTGGGGGCCGCCAGCCGACATTGCCTGACCGACGGCACCCCGAGGTGGCCCTCTCTGTGAGAGCGTATAGGCCGGTGGGAGGTTATCGGTGGCAGCAGGCGGTCTCACAAATACCCTGGCCCTAAGCCATGGAGCGCTTTAAAGATGAGAACCAACACCTTAAAGCGCACCCGGAAGACCACCGGGAGCCAATGCAGCTCGCGCAGGAGAGGTGTTACGTGGGAGTGCCACGTCACTCCCATAATCACCCGCGCGGCCGGGTGATTTGCATCCTTTTAGAGGGTCGTTGAGGCCACTTGGAAGTTTGCCTGGGTCCTCAACGTCACCTGAGTAGTGCAAATGGTTCCTGTAGCCTGCAATTTTTCCTCTGGAAATCCATTCAAACAGACAACTGGACATGCAAGGAGTATAAATCCTTCTATTCCTCATCATCCAGTCAGATCTGAAGAAGCTTTTTGGATGAGAAGCAAAACGTCTTCAAAGAAAAACCAGAAAGTCCCAGTTGCCTCTTGAAAAAAGCACCTTTGGGACAACCATGACCTGGAGGATGGAGAATCTCCATGGACCCGTGATGGCGAATCTATGGCACGCGTGCCCAAAGTGCCACGTGAAGCCATGTTGCCCAGCACGCGCGGCCTTGCCTGTTTGTCTTCTGGGTTTCTGGCATGCATGTGCGTGCAACACTCAACTGTGCTTCGTGTGCACGGCAGTGCTGAACACTGGTATGTGCAGGCATGCCAGCCAGCTGATTGTCGGGTGTGCAAACACGCCAGAACCTGGAAGTCCAGCTTTTCCAGAGCATGATCCTTTTGTGTCCATGGCAGTACTGAAAACCACCCTGTGCATGTGCAGTGGCCAGCTGATTGTCGGGTGCACATGCGTGCTAGAACCTGGAAGTTCGGCTTTTCCAGAGCGCAACCTTGACGAGTGTGCGTGAGCACGCACGACATTTCCGCGCAACCTTTTCGGCACTCAGTACCTAAAAGGTTCACCATCACTGCCATAGACAATCCCTCAAGTACTCTACCGGAAGACAATTATCATGTCTTCTTTTCTGATCCTTCTCTTCTATCGGCTAAACCTATCCGGAGGTGGTATTCAGCCGGTCCAGACCAGTTCAGGCGAACCGGTTGCGGAAATTGCAGGTGGGCCCACCCACCCGCCCCACTTCTATGCTGTCCTATTTAGGCACATTTTTGAGGCTAGAAGGCGCACATGCGAGCAAAGCACAAGCGCAGAAGGCCGTGCATATGCACGCACACTCACATTTGGGAACCGGTAGGGAGAGTAAGTGAATACCACCCCTGGACATATCTATGTCCCCCTCAACCCTTTGTCATATGATTTAGCCCTCAGACCCTTTATTATCTTTCTGGCTTTTCCCTGTACACTTTCCAGGGTCTATGGCTCAGCAGGCCTTGGGAACACAGCTAGCAAGTCTCAACCGCTAGATCAGCGGTCTGTAACCTCAAACACTCAAAGAGCCATTTGGACCCGTTTCCCACAGAAAAGAAAACACCGGGAGCCACAAAACCTGGGTGGGCGTGGCCAACTCGACATCACTCACTTTCACCAGTCACATGACTCCCTAGCCACACCTACCCAGCCGGGCATTAGGGCAGAGAACTGGTTGTTAAAAAACACCGGGAACCACAAAACCCTTTTGACATCTCTCTCTCCCTCTCTCCCCACCTCTCCCTCTGTATCTCTCTACGTCTCTCTCTCTCTCTGTCTCTGCCCCAGCCACTTATCCATCACCCGCCGTCACCCTTACCTTCTCAGGCCAGGCGAGGAATGACTAGGAGGGGAGAGCAAGGGTGGGGGGCAGCCAGTGGTGGGATCACCTGACAGGGAGCCACAGCAGAGGGCCCAAAGAGCCACATGTGGCTCTGGAGCCGCAGGTTGATGACACCTGAGCTAGATGGTTCCAGTAAGGTTTGAGTGGCTTCAAATTACGGTTCAACCATGGTTTATTGGATCAGTCCCGACCAGCAGGCTTCCCACAATATTAAAACCCATCCCCCATGGTTTGCAAACTGCAAGAGGCAGGCCTCATTTCAGCTGAGCATGTTGTAGGAATCCAGCTGTCTTTGTTTTAGTTGTTTTGCACAGCCTTGAGATGCAGCCACAAGGGAAGTTGATGGTGCTCCTGTCTCTTCATTTCCTGGATGGAGCATCTGGCTAGCAGCTGTCGGAAAGCAGGGTCTGAAACTGGCTTTGCTCGATCTGACCAGGTTCATCCAAAACCTGGGCTGAGGACGAGCAGCGGGACTAGTAGCCGGGATACTCCATTTCTAAGCAATCTGCCTCGGATTGTGCGGCACAATCCGTCTCCTCTTCTGGAGCCCCAGCGAAGAGCACAACTGCACGACAGAGGCCAAGGGGAAAAGCTCTCACTGCCATTGTTTATACAAAATCTCCAACCAGCAGTCAACGCCAGGAAATGCAGACACACAGACTCATTCAGTCCCAGTCTCTCCTTCGGAGAAAGGGCCTCTGTGCTAGCGAGGGGAGGGAAGCCCGGCCCCAGCGTGCTACTGTAAACATAGCTCTGAGGAGCATTTCAGGAGGAAAACGTTCCAGGGGCTTTGACGCTGCAGCTTTCAGGACCTTTCCCAACTGTATTTCCCAGCGAGATTTGGAAAAAACAGAAGAGAATAACACAGTTGGGAGGGACCTTGGAGGTCTTTTAGTCCAACCCTCTGCTTAGGCAGGAAACCCTACACCACATCCGACAAATGGTTACCCAATCACCTCTTAAAAACTTCCAGTGTTGGAGCATTTACAGCCTCCGAAGGCAACTTCTGTTCCATAGGTTAATTATTCTTACTGTCAGAAAATTCCTCCTTATTTCCAGGTTGAATCTCTCTTTGATCAGTTTCCATCCATTGTTCCTTGTCTGGCCTTCAGGTGCCTTGGAAAATAGCTTGACCCCCTCCTCTCTGTGGCAGCCTCTCAACTATTGGAAGTCTGCTATCCTGTCTCCCCTGGTCCTTCTCTTCTCTTCACTAGACTAACCAGGCCCAGTTCCTGCAACCGTTCATCATATATTTTAGTTTCCAGACCTTTGATCATCTTAGATTCAGATTAACAGAATTGGAAGGGACCTTATAGCTCATCTAGTCCAACTCCCAGCCCAAGCAGGAGACCCTACCCCATTTCTGACAGAGGACAGTCCAGTCTCTACTTGAAAGCCTCCAGTGATGAAGCTCCCACAACTTTTGAAGGCAACTTCTGTTCCATGGGTTGATTGTTCTCACTGTCAGAAAATTCCACCTTATTTCTAGGTTGAATCTCTCCTTGATCAGTTTCCATCCATTATTCCTTGTCTGTCCTTGAGGTGCTTTGGAAAATAGATTGACCCCCTTCCTCCTCTCTGTGGCAGCCCCTCAAATATTGGAAGATGCTATCCTATCTCCCCTGGTTCTTCTCATCTTCAAACAGTGGATCCCGAATTCACTGGCTGGATGCCTGGAGGAGGGGCTTTAGTTCCACACCCTGACATGGCAAGGATTCCCCTGTGATAAAGGCTTCCCAAGGGACCCAATGCTGGTTACCCCTTTTGTCTGTTTCTTTGTGTGCTTTGGAAAATAGCTTGGCCCCTTCCTCTCTGTGGCAGCCCCTCCAATATTGGAAGATGCTCTCATGTCTCCCCTGGTCCTTCTCTTCACTAGAGGCCCAGTTCCTGCAACCGTTCATCGTGTGTTTTGGCCTTCAGTCCCCTCATTATCCTGCTTGTTCTTCTCTGCACTCTTTCTAGAGTCTCAACATCTTTCTTACATTGTGGAGACTAAAACTGGATGCAGGATTCCAAATGTGGCCTTACCTGCACTTGGTGAATGTAAAAATAATAATTACTCAGGTTGTTGAATGCCAAAGGTACAATGATCTGGAATCCATCCTCACTCACCTTGTCCTACTTTTTTTTTTCTTCAAAACCCAACTTTGGGTATTAAGATGCATAGGAAGTAGGGTACGCCCATAAGATGCTCCTGAACTTTGTGGGATATTTTTAATACCTTCTTTGCAGGTATTAGGCCTTTCATCTACTGTACCTTAGACCTGCAGCGATGAAGGGACTTGCATATCCCAAGGATGATGTGAGATCCCATCAGGAATGTTTTTCCTAGAGGATCACCCATGATAGGAGGCTATGGATGAGGGATAATCTATGATCCACTGGAGAAGGGAAGGTCAACCACTCCTCTCTTCCAACCAAAAGAGGCCTTCACAACCAGGACTGGCCCTGCAGGTTGGAACGTCCCCACTGAGCTTCTGGGGAACCACAGCTCTGAGGTTTATGATGCCACCGGATTAAGGTCCAGAAGATGATGTGTCCAGAGGCAAAAGGAGAGGCCATATGCATCACACAAGGACTATCAGAACGGTGAACCAAAGCACACCTGAGATTGTCCAAGCAGAAATTACAGGTTGACATTCTAAAACTGGAATGGAACGGGTCACTTCACATCAAAAAGCTTTAGAAGAAGATAGAATGAATGAGTTGGAAGGGACCTTGGAGGTCTTCTAGTCCAGCCCCCTGCGCAAGCAGGAGAACCTCTACCATTTCAGATAAGTGATTGTCTACTCTAGACTCTTCTTAAAAACCTGCAGTGACGGAGCGCCCACGATTTCTGGACTTCTGTTGCACTGGTTAATTGTCCTCACTATTAGGAAGTTTCTCCTTAATTTCAGGTTGCTTCTCTCCTTGATTACTTTCCATCCATTGTTTCTTCTCTTGCCTTCTGGCGCTTTGGAGAATAATTTGACCCCCATCAAATACTGGAATACTGCTATCACATCACCCCTAATTCTTCTGTTCTTTACATCTTCTATTGTGGACCAAGAAAAAATGATAGGAAAGAAGGAACAGCCATCTTTATAACCCAAAGGGTCGAGGTTGGTGTCAGCTGCAACTCAAAAACGATAGAAAGATCTCAATTCTGTTCCAAGGTAAGTCACCCAGAGCAGGTGTTCCAACTCGGTGCTCCAGCTGCAGGTGCAGGAATTGGGCGCTTCTAGGATGCCTCACAGCATCTTGTCAAGATAGCACCAAATAACAGTCCTATTGATGATGGACAAACACAGGTAGTCCTTAACTTACAACAGTTCATTTAGTGACCTTAAAAGTTACAACGGTGCTGAAAAATGTGACTTATGACTGTTTTTCACAGTTAGGACCTTTGCAGCCTCCAAAAGATCATGTGATCAAAATTCAGATGTTCAGAAACTGCTTCATATGTATGACCGTTGCAACATGATCACCTGACAAGCAGTCAATAAGGGAACCAGATTCACTAGTAAACCACCAAGTTACTAAGTTCTCAACTGCAGTGATTTTACTTAACAACCGTGGCAAGAAAAGTCGTAAAATGGGGCAAACCTCACTTAGCAAATGTCTCACTTAACAACAGAAATGTGGGCCTCCATTGCGGTCGTAAATCGAGGACTTCCTGCAGAATGCTAAAAGTGGGAAGTAAAACAGCATCTGAAATGATAGGAATATTTGACGTGGTTCAGGGAATGAAGCAGAAGACAGATCAATCGTGTTCTGCCAAGAAAATCCAGTGTTTCATTGAGCAAACACTGCCAGCAACCTGAAAGAAACACAGACATCATTGGATGGAAAACAAAAACATCGAACTGACAATCTGCTTTGCGGGCGAAGATGGAAAAGCTCTGTTTAGTCAGCAAAAGAAAAACAAAAATGACAAAACAAAAAGAACTGGCATTGACTATTGTTCAGATCCCAAGTTTCTTAAAACTAAAGAAACTTAAAACTAAAGAAAACAAAATTATCAGGCCAATCTCTTAACAGTATTCCATAGCAGTGAAAACAAAAAACAAAAAAAACCCCTAGATTTAATGGGTTGGATTCGATAAAGAGACTTCCTGGACAACTCAGACTGAAAGAAACGCTGCCCTTAAAGATAAATAATAAAACAAAAATAGCCAGGAAGCAAAAAGAGATAAAATGGCTATTTGCTCGATTTTGTGAAAATAAAAGTGAAAAATAAAATACAAGGACTCTTTCTCGACTAAATGCTAAATTCCAGGAGAATAAGAAGAGGCAAGGAAATATAGATTTTGTACTGCAATGTATGTTATCATGATACATGTGGACTAAAGTGATTAACTATATTAATCGTTAAAAGTATATTAATAATACATTAATTATATTAAGGGCTGCCATAAAGAGGAGGGTGTATGTGGGTCAATGGATGGAAACTATAATCACGGAGAGAAAAAACCTGGAATTAAGGAAAAACTTCCTGATGGTTTTACCTGACAACTGTGTTACTAACTTAACTGCAGTGACTCCCTTAACAACTATGGAAGAAAGGTCATAAAATGGGGCAAAACTCACTTCGCAAACGTCTCACTTAGCAACAGAAATTTTGGTCTCAATTCTGGTCGTAAATCGAGGACTACCCATATAGGCTTCTCACTTGACACCAGGGTGTCTGCTGCATTTCCATTGATAAAGCTGTTATCTTCTTTCTAATAAATAGCTCTGGGGATTTTATCCCTTGGATTAGCTATTTCCAGATAGGGAGAAAAGGATAAGGAGAATTTTTCTGACAGAACAATCAACCGATGGAACAGAAGTTGCCTTCGGAAGTTGTGGGAGCTTCACCGCTGGAGGCTTTCAAGAAGAGACTGGACTGCCATCTCTCAGAAATGGTGTAGGGTCTCCTACTTGGGTGGGGGGCTGGACTAGATGACCTACAAGGTCCCTTCCAATTCTTCTGTTCTGTTCTGTTCTGTTCTGTTCTATTTTCCATCCCATTCCATTCCATTCAATTTCTGATTCCTATTCTACTCTACTCTACTTTACTCTCAATCTCTATTCTATTCTATTCTATTCTATTCTATTCTATTCTATTCTATTCCATTCCATTCCATTCCATTCCATTCCATTCCATTCCATTCCAGACCTACTCTACTCTACTCTACTCTACTCTACTCTACTCTCATTCCCTATTCTATTCTATTCTATTCTATTCTATTCTATTCTATTCCATTCCATTCCATTCCATTCCATTCCATTCCATTCCATTCCAGACCTACTCTACTCTACTCTACTCTACTCCCATTCCCTATTCTATTCTATTCTATTCTATTCTATTCTATTCTATTCTATTCTATTCTATTCTATTCTACTCTATTCTATTCTATTTCTGATTCCTATTCTACTCTACTCTACTTTACTCTCAATCTCTATTCTATTCTATTCTATTCTATTCTATTCTATTCTATTCTATTCTATTCTATTCTATTCCATTCTATTCCATTCCATTCCATTCCAGACCTACTCTACTCTACTCTACTCCCATTCCCTATTCTATTCTATTCTATTCTATTCTATTCTATTCTATTCTATTCCATTCCATTCCATTCCATTTCAGACCTACTCTACTCTACTCTACTCCCATTCCCTATTCTATTCTATTCTTTTCTATTCTATTCTATTCCATTCCATTCCATTTCAGACCTACTCTACTCTACTTCCATTCCCTGTTCTATTCTATTCTATTCTATTCTATTCTATTCTATTCTATTCTATTCTATTCTATTCTATTCTATTCTATTCTATTCTATTCTATTCTCTATTCTTCTAAAGATTCAAGGCCACGGTTCTCCCTGTTGCGACACACAAGCTGTGAAAGTCTTTGTTCTATTACAGATACAGAGAAAGCCAAAGCCGAACAGTCTCACCGTTGCCTGCGAATGTGCTGGAAAAAGACCTTGAAGCCCAAGAATAACAAATATTTCAATAGCTGAAATAAAGCCAGGCTGTTCACTGGAAGCACCAGATAAAGCTTAAATAGTTTGGAGGCAGAATGCAAAGTTCAAAATCTGTCATTGATGCTTGGGGGGGTGGGGAGGGGGAGGGGGGGCAGAATCAAAACTGAAAAAGGGGCTGCCAAAAATCAAGAAGGCAGTTTCAGACAGATGGACCTGATTAAAATTATGTCCCTTGATCATAAAGAGTTTGACTGGCTGAATAACCTGCTGCTGCTTTGTTGATTTTCAAATGTTAGCTTAAAAGGAGGGTTTTTTTAAAGTCTTGTATCTTATGATTCTTGATGAATGTATTTTTTTTAATGTGAACTGAGAGCATATGCACCAAAGACAAATTCCAGTTCTAATTTCTATTCTATTCTATTCTATTCTATTCTATTCTATTCTATTCTATTCTATTCTATTCTATTCTATTCCAGTTCTAATTTCTATTCTATTCTATTCTAGTCCTAATTTCTATTCTATTCTATTCTATTCTATTCCATTCCATTCCATTCCATTCCATTTCTGATTCCTACTCTACTCTACTCTACTCTACTCTACTCTACTCCATATTTCTATTCTATTCTATTCCATTCCATTCCATTCCATTTCTGATTCCTACTCTACTCTACTCTACTCTACTCTACTCTACTCCATATTTCTATTCTATTCTATTCTATTCTATTCTATTCTATTCCAGTTCTAATTTCTATTCTATTCTATTCCAGTTCTAATTTCTATTCTATTCTATTCCAGTTCTAAATTCTATTCTATTCTATTCTATTCTATTCTATTCTATTCTGTTCTGTTCTGTTCTGTTCCGTTCTTCTGTTCCGTTCCGTTCCGTTCCATTCCATTTCTGATTCCTACTCTACTCTACTCTATTCCATATTTCTATTCTATTCTATTCTATTCTATTCTATTCTATTCTATTCCAGTTCTAATTTCTATTCTATTCTATTCCAGTTCTAAATTCTATTCTATTCTATTCTATTCTATTCTATTCTATTCTATTCTATTCTATTCTATTCCATTCCATTCCATTCCATTCCATTCCATTCCATTCCATTTCTGATTCCTACTCTACTCTACTCTACTCTACTCCATATTTCTATTCTATTCTATTCTATTCCTATTCCTATTCCTATTCCTATTCTTAGAACCAGGGGACCAGGGCGCATCTGTTAACTATGATGTTCTGCGGCCAAACAGATTTTTTTTCCATGATCATCTGGATGCCAATAATTTTCTCCCTATTATCTTTCAGCTGAAAAGGAACACGTACCCAGGCAGGACAGGGCAACATTTTCTCCAACTCCTGCTAAGGAGAAATTCCCTGGCAGTAAGAACAATCCATCAGTGGCATGGTTCCCCTCCAGAAGTGGTGGGCGCTCCATCACTGGAGGAGCTGTGAAGAAGAGTTTCGACAGCCATTTCTCCAGAATGATGTATCTTGCTTGAGTTGGACTAGAAGACCTCTGAGATCCTTTCTGAGATCCTTTCCCATCGACACAATTGGGCGGACTCAGGGAGACAGTGGAGCACAGAGGGGCTTGACATGCTGTGTCCATGGCTTCCTGGGCACAACTTATCGACTGAACCCCAAAGTCCTTTCCAGCCCTATTATTTTATGTTCTATGTATGATTTCTCCAGAATCTCCCAAAGGTGCTTTTTCAGGAGGCAACTGGACTTTCTGGTTTTTCTTTGAAGACATTTCGCTTCTCATCCAAGAAGTTTCTTCAGCTCTGACTTGGATGGTAGGGAATGGAAGGATTTATATTCCTTGCAGGCAGCTGGTCATTTGCATCCTTTGAGAGGGTCGTTGAGGCCACTTGGAGGTTTGCCTGTGTCCTCAGGGTCACCTGAGTGGTGCAAATGGTTCCTGTAGTCTGCAATTTTTCTCTTTGGAAATCCATTCCTACTCCCACACCATTCCAAGGGTGTCCATCCCAAATTGCATAGTTAAAAGTCTGTAGAGATTCTCAGTCATCCAGGTCATGGTTGTCCCAAAGGTGCTTTCTCAGGAGGCAACTGGACTTTCTTATTTTTTTTTCTTTTGAAGACCTTTTGCTTCTTATCCAAGAAGCTTCTTCAGCTTCTCCAGAATTTGTCCACATAATTAATTAGAACTACTAATCAGTGGAACAACATGCCTCCAGAAGTTGTGAATGCTCCAACACTGGAGGTTTTTAAGAAGAGATTGGACAGCTATTTGTCTGACATGGTATAGGGTTTCCTGCCTGAGCGCGGGGTTGGACTAGAGGACCTCCAAGGTCCCTTCCAACTCTGATATTCTGTTATAAGTTCTAAAATTCTCCTCACAGCCCAGAGCGTCATCTCCTTTCCTCCTTGAGGACCATAAAAGCCAATAGTCTCCAGTAGCGCAAGAGGCTCCAGTCTCCCATGCAAGAGACTCTTGTCACCTGAGAATCTAGCCAGTTGCCTGGGGTGCTTGGTGCCCGCGGCCTGTCCCTGCCCCCGTCAACTCGCAAAGCATCCCTGGCTTGCTCTCGAGTTGCCATAGGCAAGGGGGATGGGAAAACAGCGAAGCAGCATGGCAGCCAAAAACAAAAGCACATTCCAGACATACCTCTCTCAAGGCTGTCTCCCAGAGTTACCTACAGTGGCCGGAGGGGAGTGATCTCTACAACCCGCGAAATTGGTCTGTTGGCGAATGTTACTGATGACACGCCCTGGGCGGGGGTGGGGGGGAAGTCTGGGCTGTAAATTATGTGGGGTCAGAGTTGGCTTCACTTGGACCGTGCCGACATGAAGCTCCTAATAAATAACTGAATTTCTTTTGAAGCTTGGCTTGAGGCTCATGATTTAATTAGGGCATCCGTCAGAACCCTGACAGCCCCATTAAATGAGCAGCTCAGCTCCCCATCACTGAACAAATATTTCTTCATCCTGTATGTTGTGAAGATGAATGACCCAGGCTGCCGGACTGCTACGAGAAGCTCCTATCAAAGCAAGTGACCAAAACAAGCTGGGATCTCATACTTCGGGGGGCAGAGTTTACCTCTCCACAAGGCAGTGATTCTCAACCTTGGCAACTTTAAGACGGGTGGACTTCAACTCCCAGAATTCCACTGCCGGCATTCCCCAGGGGAATTCTGGGAGTTGAAGTCCACCCGTCTTAAAAGTTGCCAAGGATGAGAGATGCTGCTGTAAGGGCATGCAATTGTTTAGTTTGGTGCTTTTCTCCCTGCCAGGGACATCCAGAGGGATGGGTTACAAACATCAATCTGGCAGAGATGACTGTGTGGCCAAAGCCTTTCTCCTGGCATCAGCCCCCAACTCCCAGTTTCAGGTCCATTAGCTGGAGGGAGCCATGACCAAGACCATGGAGGGGAGTGGATCCTTACCTACAACTTTTGGCAACTTCTGACGGCGAAGGGGGATCCGGGGCAGCTTCAAGCTGATTTGGCTGAACTGTCCGCAAAGGCGCCGTGAAGATTTTTTACGAGCCAAGTCCTGGCGTATGCTGTGAAGGAAGCCGGATAACCAGGTGAGACCACGGTCAAAAGTTGCCACATGGATAGCAATAGCCCTTAGACTTATATGCCACTTCACAGTGCTTTCCAGCCCTCTCTAAGCGGTTTTACAGAGTCAGCCACTTGCCCCCAACAATCTGGGTCCTCATTTTACCCACCTCGGAAGGATGGAAGGCTGAGTCAACCTTGAGCCAGTCAGGATCAAACTGCTAGCAGTTGGCAGAATTAGCCTGCAATACTCATTCTCACCACTGCACCACCACAACTCCCAATATGACAGTGGGGGTCATATTACATTGCATCTTTATAATTTGCTCCTTCTGTCTTAGACTTCTCTGCATCTCACTTACCCTACCTGTGCAAGGTGATGGGGAAGGGGGAGGGCTGTAATCCAAAGGCAGGGGAAAGTGGCATCTATGGCTATGGATGGAATAAGGCAGGATTTTCCAACCTTGGCCACTTTAAGACGATTGGACTTCAATACCCAGAATTCCCCAGCCAGCAAGGGGATTTCTGGGTGTTGAAGTCCAAACCTTCTGGACAAATGGTGGCCATTCGAAATTCGGACATCATTGAAAAAGTGATTTATGACCATTTTTCACACTTATGACCGTTGCCGCATCCCCAGGTTCATGTCATCGAAATTCAGGCACTTGGCAACCGACTCACATTTATGACGGTTGCAGTGTTCCAGGATCCTGTGCTCCCCTTTTGCAACCTTCTCACAAGAAGGTCCATGCACTTTACAGCGGTGTTACTAAGTTTACCACTGCAGTGATTCACTTAACAACCGTGGTAAGAAAGGTCGTAAAATGAAGCAAAACTCACTTGTCTCGCTTAGCAACAGAAATTTTGGGCTCCATTGTGATCACAAGTCAAGGACTACCAGTAATTGTTTTCAGAAAATTGGGCAGCTAAAAAGGAAGTTGGCCAGATGGAATTGCCTCCCGGCCCGTCCTTCCTCTCCCGTCTTGGCATCCCTTTCGGCCAGGGCTCTTTTCTGGAAGACCGGTTCTCTGCAGCTTCCCTCCTCCCACTCACCCCCATGGCACACACCCCTCCTCCCCTGTGGGTACTCACTCCCGGGCCTGATCCTTCTTGCGGCAAATGCAACAGCAGGACAACAGCGAGAGGAGAAGGCAGAGCAGGAAGATCAGGAGGACTCCAGCACCAATGACTCCCATCCGCTGATTGGCCTCTGGGAAAAAGAGGTTGGCCAGAATCAGCGGGCCGAGGAAGCCACAAGCCTGACTGGGTGGCTCAGTGGCTAAGAAACTGAACTTGTTGATCAGAAAGGTCAGCAGTTCGGCGGTTCGAATCCCTAGTACAGGTCTCCTGCTTGAGCAGGGGGTTGGACTAGATGACCTACAAGGTCCTTCAACTCTGTTACTGTTAAACCAGCTGCCCTTGCAAGGTGGGACCTGGAGGAGGTTTTTTTTTTTTTAATTTGATTTATATGCCGCCCTTCTCCAGAGACTCAGGGCGGCTTATAATAGCCTTCATCCTTTTGTATATTTTATACAAAGTCATCTTATTGCCCTCACAAACTGGGTCCTCAATTTACCTACCTTAGAAAGGATGGAAGGCTGAGTCAACCTTGAGCCTGGTGAGATTCGAACTTACAGTAATTGCAGACAGCTGGTGTTAATCATAATGCTATCAGTCTGCTGAGCCACCAGGTTGTTGCAGAGTGTGTTGAAACAAGGCAAGCTGGCGGCTGCGACAATATGAGGAGGCTGTTGTGGCTGCCTTGTGAACCTTGGGGGCCACACCTTGCACCTCCTCCACCCGACTGGGGCAAGAAGGTTTGGGGGAAGGTTGGCCAGGCACTTACTTACCCATGTGGCACATGCCGGTGAAGGGGTTGCAGGAGTCCTCGTGGCAGTTGCACAGCTCGGCACAGTTTGCCCCGTAATGGCCAGTTGGGCAGGTCAGGTTGCAGCTGGGGAAAGAAGAGTGGGCAAAAGAGGTTGAGTCCCCTCTTCCAAAAGCAGACCTGGAGCTTGCCAAAAATCCCATTTAAATTACTCAAAGAAGCCCTCCTGGAAAGCGCAGTGGGATAAGGACACATTTAATATTTGCGTGACCGATGGCAGGGACTCTAGCCTGGTGCCCAGGAGCTACAGTACAACTTGTAGGCATCTTGATGGATGCCTAAATAGAAATATTGTGCGTTTCTCTGCTGCTTCAAACAAATCATCTATGGAGATTCTCAGTCATCCAGGTCATGGTTGTCCCAAAGGTGCTTTTTCAAGAGACTTTCTTGGTTTTTCTTTGAAGACATTTCGCTTCCCATCCGAGAGAATGAGGAGAAGAGCTGAAGAAGCTTCTTGGATGAGAAGCAAAACGTCTTCAAAGAAAAACCAAGGAAGTCCAGTTGCCTCTTGAAAAAAAAAACACCTTTGGGATTTCAAATGAAACTTTGCTCACAACTCCAGGCAGTGGTGCAACCTGCCCCACAACTCCATGGGTTTCCATTACACACTGAATCAGTGGTGAAATCCAATTTTTTTTACTACCGGTTTGGTGGGCCTGGCTTGGTGGGCGTGGCAGGGGAAGGATACTGCAAAATCTCCATTCCCTCCCTGCTCCTGGGGGAAGGATATTGCAAAATCTCCATTCCCACTCCACTCTGGGGCCAGCCAGAGGTAGTATTTGCTGGTTCTCCAAACTACTCAAAATTTCCGCTACTGGTTCTCCAGAACCTGTCAGAACCTGTTGGATTTCACCTCTGCACTGAATCCTATACTACTCTGCCCCCTTTTCAATCTACCAGCCTTACAATTTGTGAAACCCAAAGTCCCAACACACCATTGACGGATCCTGTCCCTGAACCCCATGGGAGTCAGCTTGGAGGGCTGCTTCCTGCTACCCCAAAGCGACCAGGGATCTGGATCAGGAGATGGAGGCATGTCCTGGCCGGAGAGCTTGAATTCAGCTCCCTGCTTGACCTGCTCCTATGAAAGGTAGCCACAGTCAGCAGGCAAAGGCAGGAGAAAGCCCTCTGCATCCACCTTCTGAAGGCAGTTGTGGGACCTTCATCACTGGAAGCTTTCAAGAAGAGACTGGACTGTCCTCTGTCAAAAATGGTGTAGGGTCTGCTGGGTGGGGGGGTGGACTAGATGACCTACAAGGTCCCTTCCAACTCTGTTCATCTGTACCTAGCTTCGGCCCAAGTGTCGCACTCTCCTGAGCAAAGCTCCCTCTTGGTCACATGGCTTCATGGCCTGTACACCAGGCTCGGCCTCCTATCACTGTGGTTATGCTCTAAGCAGGGAGGAGAAGAGAGTGGGATGCCGAAAGAGGGACTGAGTCGAGGCCAAAGGAGGAAAAAGAACATAGAATCCTAGGCTGGAAGAGACCATGGAGGTCTCTAGTCCAACCCACTGCTCAGGCAGGTGTTGTGACCCAGCTCCCCAAACACAACCAACCCTCTGAAGTGAACTCAAAGATTCCTTTATTAGGAGCGCCAGCAGCCCCGACAAAAAGTTTCTCTCTCACCGCAGGCTGTCCGGCCGGGAGATGAATAGTTGTCTGCCAAATCTATTCATCTCCGTCCCCTGCCTTTTATCCCCAGAGCTAGGGTGGGGCTTCGCTAGTTGTGGTGGCTTTTCCTTCCCAAGGACTGCCCCATAGATTTCCACTGCTCTCCTCTCCTCTGCCTTCTGTGTATCCGTGCATCAGGCACCGGAGCCAGCTGTTCCTCCTCTTCCTCATCAGCCACCTCCAAACCTGGGGGCTGTTGACTCTCCATCTGAAGGCTGACAGACAGCCCAGGTGTCAGCCTCCGCTTTTACTGCTTTGGCTGCCATAGGAACTGGGAGGGGGGAGAGCTAGGGAGCTTGGGGGGGAAGCGTGCTGGAGGAGGGGCGTGGCTTTGGAAGAAACGAAACTGAATCCTTGAAGTGGTTATCGGGTCAACTGTCGTGGCATTCCTGATTGATGACGCTGCCAGACGTGCTTCCACCTGACCCTGGGAGACCTTTGGATTGGGTGATTTACGATGGACAGTGGGAGGGGATGCTTTCTATATGCACTTTTTGCGCCTATTGCTTTAATTTCAGCTTAGCCGTGGTTGCATTCACTTCATTTCTAGTAAAAGTACCTTTTTCTATAAAACATGGAGTTTGGGTCATTCTTTCCTGGACTTTGAAGGAAGCACACCTGACACCAGGCTTTGTTCTGTCTCTCTCTCTCTCTGCCAGCTCCATTCCCTCTTCCCCCTCGGAGCTCTCAGGTTGCCTTGATGCTGGCCCTGACTCCCACGCCTCCTCCTCCTCCTCTGATTCGGCTGCTGGAGGGGCCGGTGGCCGACAGGCCACAACAGCATGAGACCCTCTACCATTCCGGATAAATGGCTCTCCAGCCTCTTCTTGAAAACTTCCAGTGAAGGAGCACCCACAACTTCTAGGGCAGTGTTTCTCAACCTTGGCAGCTTGAAGATGGGTGGACTTCAACTCCCAGAATCCCCCAGCCAGCAGTGCTGGCTGGGGAATTCTGGGAGTTGAAGTCCACCCATCTTCAAGCTGCCAAGGTTGAGAAACGCTGTAGGTATATTCAAGTATTCCCAGCTCAATTACTTTTTAATTATGTAAACAATTAGGTAAGTTGTATAGTATAATTGTATTTTTCCTAGGAAAGAACATGTAACTTCTCATTCTCCTAGCTGCCCAGATTTACTCGACAGTGAGATTAAATCAATGTTGGCAGCTGTAAAGTGGATTATGTCCTCTTTATTG